>OV702292.1:102890066-107890066 GCA_916181665.1 Avena sativa
ACAGGTGAGCTACTCGGGTAAACCATAGACATGGGCCCGGCATTCACGAACCAAGCAATTACCAATCCACCCAGATAGTTCATTAATTAAGTTGTTTTCACTTTCCAAACACGTTCTTTCAAAACAAGCTTTTCCATGATGTATCCCACCCTCGTCTATATAAGCACAGCTACTTACGACGGCTCGCCTAACAAGATAGACTACGGCATAATAGGATAGCATAGCAATAGATAGAACTTGTAAAACAAAACCAGCTACAATGCATATAGAAAGTAAGTAGGACATTTATGAAGCTCCACTTTCCTTGGTAGTTGCCGGAGTCAAAAGCACAGTCCGGACAGTCACACGGGTTACAATCCTCACAATCTACACGAAAGCAATTCAAACAATAAACAAACCACACATAGAGATCAACAGATGCAACACAATGCATGCATGGTACTTTAGCAAAGCTTCAGTAGCTTGCTCAAGTTCTCTGATCAATTCTACTACTGGATGATGCATGAGAAAACATTTAATGCAAAAAAAACGATTTATGCATAAAGAGGTCTTTAGCCAAAATATTGCACCAAAGATGTAAACAGTGCAATACAAGTTTGACAAAAATACTACTGGATAGATAACTCTAATTAGAGTCTAGACCAAAAGGAAATACGCCAAAAAGGTTTACAGAACTTTTTCTGTGAATTAAAAACTACTTTAAGCCTTTCTATAATCTCAGGAAAATACATAAGTAAACCTGGGATATTATTGCAGAATAAAATTCTACACAATTTTGCGAATCCAACGATACCTTATTTGCAATTTTTGGCCAAGCATATCTTTTCCTATCAATTTTTGAAGTTAAAACAAAGTTTCTGTCTTTTTATAAAAACTGATAAAACCGGGGGAATATTCCGGGAATATTCTGGGGAATATTCCCCGCTGACGCGTGGGACCGGCTGACGCGGCGCTGACTGGGCTTTGACCAGTCAGCAGCTGACCGGCCAGTCAACGGCCGATCCTGGCCGTCGGTACGCGATCGGGCGGCTGGGAGCGCGCGGCGGCGTGCTCACCTGAGCGGGCGGCGGCGGCGGTCGGCGGCGACGGGGCGGCGGCGCTCCGGCGGGTTTTGGCGGCGACGGAGTGGCGGACGGGGTGCGGGAGGAGGCGGCGGGTGCAGGGGCGGGGGCGGCGTGGCCGGCGGCGAGCTCGGGCGGCGGCGATTCGCCGACGGAGTGGCGGCGACCGGCGGACTCCGGCGAGAAATCCGGCGAGTTTGGCGGCGCTGCGTAGGGTTTCGAGAGGGGGAAAAACACGGGGCGGCGGCGGCTTTAAGGAGGGGTCGGTCATGCGAGTTATTGCACTCGATTCCAAACGGAATCGCTGAAAACACGTGAGGCAAGCTCCGGTCGGTGTCCTGGTCGAGGACGAACTCGTCCAGGCGCTGACAGGTGGGGCCCACGGTCAGGGAAAAGAAAAAAATTAAAAAGGAAAAGAAAAAAAAGAAAAGGGGAAAGGGGGAGAAGGAAAAGGCCGTGCGGGGGGGGCATTGGGCCGCTGTGGGCCGGCTGGCTCGGCCGTGGCCGCTGGCGCCAGCTGGGCCCCGAGTGGGCCTCGGGCGGCTGCCCGACTGGGCTACGATTTTTTTTTCTGAGCTACTGTTAACTCTGAATCTGCCTGTGTTTTCTGAATTTACCTGAAACTGAAATTCAGTCCACACTAAAACTATCATAACTTTTGATCTACAGCTCCAAATCGAGTGAAACAAGTTTCTACGGGTTCGTAATTGAAAACTCTATACAGCTAAACATCTAGAATGACTATATAATGTCAAACAAGCAGATGCTAGGTAAAAACCCTAATAGGCTTGCAAAAGGGATAAACTAGCAAAAAGAAGGTGTTTTGGCAAAATCTTTAAAACTGAAACTTTTTGCAAAGATGCTCCTGATGCAATGACATGTATGTATGCAGTGCCAAATCTAAAATTTGGGATGTGACAAGACTAACCCCTTAAGATGAATCTCGTCCCCGAGATTCGACGTGGCTAGCAAATAGGTGCGGGTGGTCCTCTCGGAGGTCATCCTCTCGCTCCCAGGTGGCTTCCTCCTCGGTGTGGTGGCTCCATTGCACCTTGAAAAACCTGATCGTCTTGCTGCGTGTAGACCTCTCCGTTGTTTCCAAGATCTTGACCGGTTTCTCCTCATAGGTCAGGTCACTCTCTAGCTGAACCTCATCTAATGGCACAGTATCCCTCAACGGTGTATCTACCATCTCCGGGTGACATTTCTTCAGCTGAGACACATGTAACACGTCGTGAACAGCGGATAGAACTTCTGGCATCTCCAGCTGGTACGCAACCTCTCCTTTGCGTGCCAAGATCTTGTAGGGCCCTATAAACCGAGGTGCCAGCTTGCCCTTAATTCCAAACCTCTTAATTCCACGTAGTGGCGAAACTCTGAGATATGCTCGATCTCCAATCTCATACGTCACTTCCTTGCGCTTAGAATCAGCATAGCTCTTCTGTCTCGATTGTGCTACCTTCAACCTGTCCCGAACCAAACTAACCTTCTCTTCAGCATCCTGGATCAAATCCGGCCCAAACAGTTGGCGTTCACCTACTCCATCCCATAACAACGGTGTTCTGCACCTTTTACCATAAAGTACATCAAATGGTGACGTCTTGATGCTGGATTGGTAGCTGTTGTTGGAGGAGAACTCAGCATAAGGTAAATTTTCATCCCAACTAGCGCCATGAGCCAAGGCACAGGCTCTCAACATATCCTCCAAAATCTGATTCACCCTCTCGGTCTGACCATCCGTCTGGGGGTGGAAAGCTGTGCTAAACTCCAACCTTGTTCCCAGCGACTCATGTAGCTGGCGCCAAAAGTGAGAAATAAATTAGGTGCCTCTATCTGACACAATGCTCTTAGGAACTCCATGCAGGCACACAATTCGGTTCATGTAGATCTTGGCTAACTTAGCACTGGTATAAGTGGTCTTCACGGGTATAAAGTGAGCTACCTTGGTCAAATGATCTACCACTACCCAAATAGAATCATATCCTGACTTGGTCCTGGGTAACCCTGTGATGAAGTCCATTCCAACTCTATCCCATTTCCATTCAGGTACCGGTAATGGCTGTAGTAACCCTGCTGGCTTCTGGTGCTCGGCCTTCACTCTACTACAAACATCACATAGGGCAATGTATTCTGCAATCTCTCGCTTCATGTTAACCCACCAAAACCTTTCCTTCAAATCCATGTACATCTTCGTGTTACCTGGATGTATAGAGTACGGCGAATTATGAGCTTCCTGAAATATCAGCTTCCTAATCTCCGGATCGTTGGGCACACACAAGCGGTCCTTGTACCATAGCGTCCCTTGATCATCCTCGCGAAATCCTTCAGCCTTGCCTTTGGGTATGTTCTCTCTTATCTCTTCCAGGTCACTATCCTTCTTTTGAGCTTCTCTAATCTCATCCAGAAGTGTTGGCTTAACTTCCATTGTTGCCAAGTATCCCTCGGATACTACCTCCAACCTGAGGTCCTTGAGTTGTTCACACAAATCCTCGGGTAACTCCCCCACTGTTAGGCCATTAGCATAAACCTTGCGACTCAGCGCATCCGCTACAACATTGGCCTTCCCTGGGTGATATTGCAAACTCATGTCGTAGTCCTTTATGAGCTCCAGCCATCTCCTCTGTCTCATATTCAGCTCCTTCTGAGTGAATATGTATTTCAGACTCTTGTGATCCGTAAACACATCACAATGCTTACCCATCAGGTAGTGCCTCCATACCTTGAGCGCGTGCACAACCGACGCTAATTCCAAATCATGCGTCGGGTAATTCCTCTCGTGATGTTTGAGTTGGCGCGAGGCATAGGATACTACTCTTCCATCATGCATCAGTACACTACCTAGTCCTTGACGAGAGGCATCACAATACACTTGGAAATCCTTCTGAATATCTGGCAAACATAGGATAGGTGCGGTCACTAGGCGTTGCTTCAGTTCCTGGAAACTAGCCTCGCACTCCTTGGTCCAATCAAACTTCTTCTCCTTCTTCAGTAGTTCAGTCATTGGCTTTGCAATCTTGGAGAAGTTCTCTATGAACCTCCTGTAATATCCAGCAAGTCCTAAGAAGCTCCTGATATCTCCCACATTCTTGGGTGACTCCCATTCTGTAACTGACACCACCTTGCTTGGATCAACTGCGACACCTTCACCTGACACCACGTGTCCAAGAAATCCAACAGTGTTCAACCAGAACTCACACTTGCTAAACTTGGCATACAATTTGTGCTCCCTCAGCTTATCCATAATTAGTCGCAGGTGTTTCTCATGTTCAGCATCATCCTTGGAGTATATCAATATGTCATCAATAAATACCACCACGAACTTATCCAAGTACTCCATGAATACCTTGTTCATCATGGTCATAAAATATGCCGGGGCATTTGTTAGTCCAAAATACATAACTGTATACTCATATAACCCATACCTAGTGGTGAAAGCGGTCTTTGGTACGTCTTCCTCACGGATCTTCAATTGGAAATATCCCGACCTTAAGTCAATCTTGGAAAACACCTTTGCTCCTTCCAACTGATCAAACAGGTCATTTATATTGGGCAATGGGTATTTATTCTTGATAGTCACTTCATTAAGTGAGCGGTAGTCAACCACCAATCTCTTACTACTGTCCTTCTTCTCCACGAATAGAACAGGCGCGCCCCAAGATGATGAACTGGGCTGAATAAATCCCTTGTCCAATTGCTCCCTAAGTTGCTTCTTTAACTCCTTCAGTTCCTCAACATCCATCTTATATCGCCTCTTGGCTATCGGTCCTGTTCCCGGCATCAAGTCAATAAGAAACTCCACGTCCCTGTCAGGTGGCATCCCTGGCAGCTCATCCGGAAACACATCGGGGTACTCCTTTACTACGGCCACATCCTCTAGGCTAACCCCCTTAAGAGAATTCAACTTGGCCACTCTAGTCCCGAAAGGCGACTTATATCTGATCCTTACTCCCTTTGGTGTGGTGAGTGATATTGCTCGTTGAGCACAATCTATCTGACCCTGATGCTCCGACATCCAGTCCATGCCCAATATGACATCTAGACCCTGGGATTCTAGTATAACCGGGTGTGCAGGAAACGCATAAGCACCAATTTCTAGAGTCAGTCCTCGACATGCTGCACTAGCTATCATCTCTCCCCCAGGGGAACTTACTCTAATAGATCCTCTAAGAGCCTCCGTATGTAGCTTATACTTATCCACAAATGCCCTTGATATGAATGTATGCGATGCACCAGTATCGAAAAGAACAAACGCGATGTGGGTATTGATTGGGAACTTACCAACCACCAGCTCTAGTTCATTCTGAATCTCCTCGACGTTCACATGGTTGACCGTCGCCTTCTGGTTTGCATTGGGCTTGCTTCCTGCTTCAATCCTCTTTCTGGGCAGTTATCAGCATAGTGCCCCATCTTCTTGCACTTGAAGCATTCCACTTCACTGAGATCCCTCCTGCCAGAGCGGTTGTGTCCACTGTTCCTTCCAGAGTTGCTGCTGTAGCTCTTGTGGCCATTGTGGTGGTGACCATTATGGTGGTGACCATTTCCTCCACGGTGGCGATTGTCACTCCTGTGACCCTCGTGGCGATGTCCACTACTTCCTCGATGGTTATGGTCATCTCCGCCATGCTTAGAGTATCCAGAGTGTCCATCATAGGAGGTACGAGCACGGTGGTGTGATCCTAAGGAGTGATGGCTACTCTTCCTCTTACGCCTTTCCACCTGCTGTTGTTTCCCCTCCAGGATTCTAGCCTTGTCCATCAGTTCCTGAAATGTTGGACAGTAAACCACAGATAGTTGAAGTGAGAGCTCATCACTGAGACCATCCAGGAACCTCTCCCTCCTCTTGGCATCAGTGTCCACATCCTCGGGAGCATAGCGAGAGAGATTGTTGAATTCCTCTATGTAATCCGCCACAGTGCGGTTGGTCTGGCGCAGGTTGCGGAACTCCTTTCTCTTCAGGCTCATGGTCCCGGCAGATACGTGGTTTGTCCTGAATCCTTCCTCAAACATAGCCCAGGTAACTGTCTCCAGCGGGTGAGTAATCTGGAAAGCATCCCACCATGAGGCAGCTGATCCCTCCAGCAAGTGAGCAGCAAACCTCACCTTCTCAGCATCAGTGCAGCCAACGGTCACCAGGTCCTTGTTCACAGAACGAAGCCAGTCGAGAGCAATCATGGGCTCAGGTGCAGAGGAGAACTTAGCTGGCCTCAGCCTCAAGAACCTAGTGAGAGCATCCCCCTGCGGCGGATTGTTCCCGTTGTTGTTGTTGTTGTTGTTGTTGTTCTGAGTTGCCATGAATTGTGTCATCACTTGGGTCAGTTGTGCTTGAGCAGCCATGAGCTGAGCCATCTCATCCGGTCGGCGGCGTGACATCTGCGGTTTAGCACAGGTAAGATTAGAGAGAAACAACTACAGATAAGCGATAGCCCTCTACCCTTGCAACAAGCTCAAGCCACAACAATCATAAGTAATCACCACATGATCAAACACACTCACAGGCATTGTTCCAGGTTTTCAATAACAGTATATAGCTACAAAAATAGTTTAGAAACGCTGGCAACAGCGTTTGGCAAAGCAAAACAGCAAAATAAGCAAAACCAGAAAATCTGACAGAACAGATCTGTCCTGTTCACGAATTTTTCTGGGCACCTTAAACTCATCAGGAATTTTAGCCAATTGTTTTGCAGATGCTACAGGTAATTACGCTCCAGATCCTAAAATATGAGTGCAATCTGAGTTACCAGTAAGGAATTAAAAATCGCGCGGTAAAACTGGTCAGGCAGAAAACTGCAGCAGGAAAGACACGAAAATTACCCAAACTTGTTCAGAAATCATTTAATAAATCTCACGAAAATTTCTGAAACTTCAAGGTACTTAAATAAGAAATCTAAACACAATAAGCTAACAGTGCAGAAGTTTACATTGATCGATGCCTAAGACTAACGAATATCCCTAACGAAGACTAGTTTTGGAGGACCATCTCTAGCTATTTGATGAATAGGTTGCAGTAGGTTCTGGAGTCCATGCGCCGATGCTTCGCTCCTGGTGCATGCCACGGTGGTGGTGTGTAAACCTATCCCGAGTCCTCTTCACTTGAGTCCTCGAATTCCACCTCTTCGGGGTCCTCCTCATCACTTCCTTCAACGAAAGAGCCCGCTGCATCTCCTCCCTCATCGTCATCGCTTCCTCCATCATCATTGTCTCCACCATCATCATTGTTGCCTCCTCCACCATTATTACCTCCATCTCCATTATCCGCATCATCATCATCACTATCATCATCATCATTGTTGTTGTCATTGTTTGGTGGAGGATTCTGCTGCGCTTGAAGGGCAGCAATCTAGGCAGCCATGTCCACAATTGTTTGATCACGTTCAGCCACAACTTGATTCCTCTGCTCAATGGTTTGGTTCAGCGCTGCAATAGTGGCATCTCTTCCAATGAGGGCTTGCTCCATTGTATTCACGGCAGTGTGCAAGGTTTCCATCTCATACCCTTGCAGATGCACAGTGCCCTGAAAATAATTCAGCTGCTCCTTTTGCTGCATCAGCTTCTCTTCCCTCTCCCAAGCTTTGATCTCCATGTCTTCCAACTGCTTCACTTGGAGTGGCATGTTGTTCCGATCACCAGTGGTAATCATCACAAGTCCTTGCTCATTCCGACCCCCAAATGCAAGGAAGGGTGATCCTGCTGGTAGTCGGTGTCGGTGGAGATAGCACAGGCGCGACAGGGTCTCGTGCATGGCCGACTCCACTCCTTGCTCCCAGGTAAGGTACTTCTTAGTGAGGTTCAGGTTCTCAATACCAGGCACGGTGGGGTCTGCAAGAACAATCGCGGTGATCTCCCGCACGCGATCTCCAGGCACATAGGTGTTCATCCTCCTCCCTTTGAACATCGGCATCAGCATGCCCAGTGTCTTGCAAAGATCCGCCAGCTGTCTTGCGAAGGGCCTTGGTGATTGGAGCTCAACATACTCAACTCTGGTAGCATCTCCCATCTATCAATTGTAAAGAGGGAAGAGTGAGAATAGCAAAAAAAAAGAATTTACTAGAATGAAAGGCATAAGAGTAAAGACAGAATTTAAATTAGGATTAAGTAAACATAAGGCTTCCTATTCTAATCCTAGGTCACGATCCTACAGTCAACACACTACTCTGATACCATCTGAAACGGTACAACCCACAAGGATTGCACCTCTATGTATCACGCCAATCCCTGGATCAGTTCATTGGCATACATAGTATCGATAGACATCAAAGAATTAACAGTGCATCATTATTACAGCGGTATGATCCAGAATATTGCATTTATTACAAGGTTTGCAAAGCACAACGCTCGCACAAAAGCAAGTAGCAAATAGATAACATAAATAAAGTAGCTCCAGTCTCCATTAGACGCCACAGGCGAACAAAATGTTGAGTGGAGGGTCGCAACCAACACTACTACTCAGAGTAACCGGAAGAGTAACCTGCAACATGAAACGTAACAGCCCCGAAGGGTCAGCACTTGGAATGCACTGGCAAGTGGAACAATGAGAGAACAACAAGACTAATAACTATATGCATATCTGGCTTGTGGGGTTCAGGCTTAGTTGCAGCAGCAAAAATACTTTATCCTAACCTTTATAAATCATCTGTGAAACATTTAATCTTCAACAAACAACCCAATTAAGTTTCAACCACAAGTTTTAGCAATTACAAGTTAGAATGAAGGAGAACATGTCATAGCACCCACAATTCAGCAACTCAATCGTCCATTACCGGGGACACGGCTAAGCACTTAGTTTTACACCCTGCAGGGGTTGCACACTTTACCCATATGACTTGGTCGACCCGCTCATACCGCGACACGCATATTGAGTCGTGATAGGGAGAAGTCCAAGAAGAGACAATTCGGGAAGTAGCTCCCCAAGCCCATCCACGCACCGTACCAACCTATCACATTCACTACATCTCTGGATACGAAGAGCTCGGGTCGCCACAACCTACTAAGTCCATCCAGCCACCCATAACTCACTAGCATATGGTTGCACACGGAAGCTACCAAATCAAGACACTAATCATTTCTCAGAAACCTGGGTGGCCATCCACAAGTGAGCTACTCGGGTAAACCATAGACATGGGCCCGGCATTCACGAACCAAGCAATTACCAATCCACCCAGATAGTTCATTAATTAAGTTGTTTTCACTTTCCAAACACGTTCTTTCAAAACAAGCTTTGCCATGATGTATCCCACCCTCGTCTATATAAGCACAGCTACTTACGACGGCTCGCCTAACAAGATAGACTACGGCATAATAGGATAGCATAGCAATAGATAGAACTTGTAAAACAAAACCAGCTACAATGCATATAGAAAGTAAGTAGGACATTTATGAAGCTCCACTTGCCTTGGTAGTTGCCGGAGTCAAAAGCACAGTCCGGACAGTCACACAGGTTACAATCCTCACAATCTACACGAAAGCAATTCAAACAATAAACAAACCACACATAGAGATCAACAGATGCAACACAATGCATGCATGGTACTTTAGCAAAGCTTCAGTAGCTTGCTCAAGTTCTCTGATCAATTCTACTACTGGATGATACATGAGAAAACATTTAATGCAAAGAAAACGATTTATGCATAAAGAGGTCTAGTTAAAAGGTCTTTAGCCAAAATATTGCACCAAAGATGTAAACAGTGCAATACAAGTTTGACAAAAATACTACTGGATAGATAACTCTAATTAGAGTCTAGACCAAAAGGAAATACGCCAAAAAGGTTTACAGAACTTTTTCTGTGAATTAAAAACTACTTTAAGCCTTTCTATAATCTCAGGAAAATACATACAGTAAACCTGGGATATTATTGCAGAATAAAATTCTACACAATTTTGCGAATCCAACGATACCTTATTTGCAATTTTTTGCCAAGCAGATCTTTTCCTATGAATTTTTAAAGTTAAAACAAAGTTTCTGTCTTTTTATAAAAACTGATAAAACCGGGGGAATATTCCGGGGAATATTACCCGCTGACGCGTGGGACCGGCTGACGCGGCGCTGACTGGGCTTTGACCAGTCAGCAGCTGACCGGCCAGTCAACGACCGATCTTGGCCGTCGGTACGCGATCGGGCGGCTGGGAGCGCGCGGCGGCGTGCTCACCTAAGCGGGCGGCAGCGACGGGCGGCGGCGACGGGGCGACGGTGCTCCGGCGGGTTTTGGCGGCGGCGGAGTGGCGGACGGGGTGCGGGAGGAGGCGGCGGGTGCAGGGGCGGGGGCGGCGTGGGCGGCGGCGACCAGCGGACTCCGGCGAGAAATCCAGCGAGTTTGGCGGCGCTGCGTAGGGTTTCGAGAGGGGGAAAAACACGGGGCGGCGGCGGCTTTAAGGAGGGGTCGGTCGTGCGAGTTGTTGCACTCGATTCCCAACGGAATCGCTGAAAACACGCGAGGCAAGCTCCGGTCGGTGTCCTGGTCGAGGACGAACTCGTCCAGGCGCTGACAGGTGGGGCCCACGGTCAGGGAAAAGAAAAAAATTAAAAAGGAAAAGAAAAAAAAGAAAAGGGGAAAGGGGGAGAAGGAAAAGGCCGCGCGGGTGGGGGCATTGGGCCGCTGTGGGCCGGCTGGCTTGGCCGCGGCCGCTGGCGCCAGCTGGCCCCGGGTGGGCCTCGGGCGGCTGCCCGGCTGCGCTACAATTTTTTTTTCTGAACTACTGTTAACTCTGAATCTGCCTGTGTTTTGTGAATTTACCTGAAACTGAAATTCAGTCCACACTAAAACTATCATAACTTTTGATCTATAGCTCCAAATCGAGCGAAACAAGTTTCTACGGGTTCGTAATTGAAAACACTATACAGCTAAACATCTAGAATGACTATATAATGTCAAACAAGCAGATGCTAGGTAAAAACCCTAATAGGCTTGCAAAAGGGATAAACTAGCAAAAAGAAGGTGTTTTGGCAAAATCTTTAAAACTGAAACTTTTTGCAAAGATGCTCCTGATGCAATGACATGTATGTATGCAGTGCCAAATCTAAAATTTGGGATGTGACAGATTATCAGCGAACCATCAACACCACACGATTCCAATGGTAACCCAATCCTTGATCCCAATGACATTCTATCGAGTGATGATGCAGAAAACCGTGGAAACAAAGGAGATCCACCCAATAATCACGTCATACAAGGAAGAGAAGGAATGCACGATGGTGAACGGCTAACTCTTTGGCTATCAGTGCAAACATGGCAAAGAGCGAGAGATGTCGTCTCGGGCGTAGTCCCCATTATAGCGGAAGCCATGCGCGAGGATCTGATGGCATACCAATACTTGCTCCACCACAAGAAGAGGGATCTACTCAGGATGCAGAGGCAACTCAACAAAAGAAAAAGGTTAGCCGACCAATATAGCATGCGGCAGGCACAACTAAGCTCCACCCACGGATCCGGCAGTGTAACCAGAGGCGCACCACGGAGAGGAACCACACGGCTGCAGAATATTCCGGAAGCTGAGAGAAACAAGCTGACTTGAGATCTGGACTTTTCCTTCATGTCAGTGGATCCGGCAGGGCACATCAAAGCAAAAACAGCGCAAGTTGCGATTGTCGCCACCCAGACCTACCTACTCACAACTCAACCCGCACCCGACAATCCCCGGACGGCTCTCCATCGCTCCGCTCTCATGAACCTCGGTATGGTGGGAGCATCCCTCGCACAGGAGAACAAGGAATCACGTGGCAACCCGACGAATCACCACGCCATCGCAACAGCCCTCAGCATGTGGGGAACACCCAACGATCATGATCGCTACATCGGGTACACTTCCTGAACTCTAAACCACGGGACGATGCAAAAACAGTATTACACAGCGCAGAGTCGATAGATCAAGGGAAGAGCGCAGCAGCCAAAGATACTACGATGGTGAAAGCGAGGATGAGTACGAATTATGCGGGGCTAGTTGCTTTACCCAGCGGGTTCCCAAAACCCTAGTACCCAAGGATTTTAAACTTCTTCATGACCGACAAAAGTATGACGGTCTCCAGGAACCCGAAGCTTGGCTAGCAGACTACCTGGCAACCGTTAAACTACAAGGTGGCTCCAAGGCTACTGGTTATGACTCGGGCAGCTACCCGAAGAATCCATCAGCAGCTGGACAACCTTGAAGATAATTCCATCTGAAACTTTACATCCACGTTCAAGTGACCCGCATCCTTGGAGCAATTACAGGAGTGCAAACAGAAATCCAGAGAACCGATACGAGCATTTATCCAGCGCTGGAACATCATCAAAAACTCAGCCGAATCTATATCCGATGAAAGGGCAATTGACGCGTCCAACAACAATCTCCGCCAAAGAGAATTCATTGAGGAGCTGGGACGGGTCAAACCCAAAACAATTTCATAGCTGGTGGACATGGAAAATCACTGAGCCGACAACGAAGACGTAGTAAACAACAAGCAAGGGCGCTCACCCGAGGAAGATCGGGACAAGCGCAACAATGATAGGAGAAGGCGTAGCAACGATGGATATGGAGGGCCAAGCTACGTTGTGGCTGGTTTTTCAGGAGAGGACAATCGAAGAAATGACGATCGTAATAGCGGATACCGTGGTAATAAAGATGATGCTTGTGGAAGCCAATCAACATAGCGGTACCAGCCAAGAGCTCGGGAGCCCCCAATGTCTCCAATGCACATGCTGGAAGGACCCTGCAATATGCATTTCTATGTCAACTCAGTAGGAAGGAGGTGATCGAACCATCTCATAAAGGACTCCCACACGTTCCTAAAAATGTAGGAAGTATGTAATGCAAAGGCAACCGAAGCAGCAAGCCAAGGGTACGCCACCGCACCTGGAACACTAGCCCTCGGTGCGCCACCACCACCACCAGTACTGCCGCTAGCAGGGCAGCCGCAGCCCTAAATAAATAGAAACCAAGAGGATGAGTATCTAATGTCCAAGGGGACAATGTTAATGATCCAAAAAGGGCAACCGTCCAAAAGGATTCAGAAGTTGATTACTCGACAAGTCAGCATGGCAGTAATAGTGCCACCACCTACATCCGAATATCTCCATTGGTCAGAACAAGAAATTACATTCAACAGGGCCGATCACCCACTTCGAGTCCCACGACTAGGCCATTCGGCTCTGATAGTGGAAGCCCAAATTGGCGGGTTCGAACATGAGCAAGGTTTTCATGGATGTAGGAAGAAATATCAACCTAATCTACGTCAAAACCCTGTGGGCAATGAACTGTTCCTTAACAAACTTGGCACCAACGGACACATCCTTCCACGACATAGTCCCAGTTAAAGCCGATATTCCTTTAGGCAAAATCTATCTTGACATTGTCTTCGAATCAAAAGAAAATTTCAGGCGCGAAAAGCTCGAGTTCAAAGTTATAGACTGGCCATCACAATACCACGTGATCCTGGAACGTCCAGCCTTCGCATGGTTCATGGTTGTACCACACTATGTGTATCTGGTAATGAAAATGCCAGCGCCAAGAGGAATCATAACAATAAGGGGCAGTTTCACCCGATCTGACAACTGTGATCGGAAATTCAATAAAATCTCTGAATCATTCAGGATGGAAGCAGAATTTGAGCAACTAAAAATCTCGACGGACATAGAGCCTATGACAACAGCAGAGATCAACCCCGATCAAGCTTTCGACACCGTAAAGGACACACGGGAAGTCCAGGTCCATCCTACGGATCCAAAGAAGACGACCTTTGTGGCTTCCAATCTTGGTCCCACATAGAAAAGCGCGCTCATCGAGTTCCTCCGTGAGCGCTGGGAGATTTTTGCATGGTTACCAATTGACATGCCAGGAATTCCCAGGGAACTCGCTAAGCATGCACTTAATTTAAATCCTGGCGCCAAGCTGGTAAAGGAGTCACTTTGCTGTTTTGCAGAACCCAAGCGCAAGGCCATTGGAAAAGAACTCCATCGCTTGACAGACGCCAAATTTATCAAGGAACTCAAGAAAGTAGAGTGGGTCGCCAATCCAGTATGCGTCCCGAAGAAAAATATAAAAGAATTACGCATGTGCATTGACTTCACCGCATTGAACAAACACAGTCCAAAGGATCACTTCCCGCTACTATGAGTCGATGCAACCGCAGGGTGCGCACGCTTTCCTTTTTAGATGCATATTCAGGGTATCATGCCTTATGGCGTATTCTACTACACCACAATGCTCTTGGACTCAAAAACGCGGGTGCCACATATCAACAGATTATGCAAAATTGCCTAGGTAGTGAAATCGGAACAAATGTACATGTATTATGTCGACGATGTCATAGTCACGACAAAGCAAGGGTTGACCCTTGATACCTTTGATCCGGATTACTGATGTAGTATAGCTCTTTTTCCCTAGTAGACCTAGGTTATCGAATCCACGGGAAGCGAATGCGTAGTAAAGTTACTTTAACAGACCTTCGGGAGTTTTAGAATTCCTTTTGTGTTTTTACCGAACCAGTAGCTTGCGTATTTTTGTTGTTGTCGATGATGGAGAGAGAGGTCCTAGGGCGTTCGGTTTCACTTGTAGCTGTGAAAAACATCTGATAGAAATAAAAGATAGAAATAAAGTATGCGTGTACTTGTTAGAGCAAGATAGATTATATGTGGACAGTACATCCATAATTGCTATTTCCTCCGCAACTGCTTATAGCAATAATCTACTAGTCTCATCCATAGAAGAAAGAGAACTAATTATATGCATAGTGATGTCATCGTTAATCCCAAGAAAATCCCTCACATACAGCCGTACTACCCCTTCTGTCACTAGGGTTCCCAACCTGCAGATCAGTCATCACTCATACTCCCTATACCTGGCTCAACCCTTGGAGTCTTGGATACCTGACAAGTCCTTGGATTGAGGCATGAGAGGATACAATAATCATCATGTCATACAAACTAACACACAATTCCATCTATGATAAATCACATGCACAATTGCTACATGGCTAGGCCAAAGCCCTTAGCCCAAGGAGAATTACTCATACATAGAGATGAGATTAACAATCATAAACATTGTAATAAAAATCATAAGATTGATAGCAATAGTCTTACAATATCTCCAATCGGAGAAGAGATCTACTATTACAAGTGGTGGAAGATGGTTATGGAGATGGAGAAGGGTTTGGAGATCTGGAGGCGTCTTTCTGACGAGGTATGCCTTCTTCGGGAGTTCTGGGGTCGAGCATGAGATGTTTTCCCGTTGCCTGAGGCTTCTTTATATAGGGATCCCTTCACGAAAGTTGTTATGTTTGACCTGACGGTGGCGGCGCCTACTATACGACCGGAGCTATACGGTCAGAAATTTTGCTCCGGCCGTATAGTTGGTCGTTACGGTGTCTGCCTTCGTTGGACGACTCCTAGTTTCTTCTGGTTGAAGGAAATATCGTATCTTCGACTTTAATATACTGATTCCCTCCTTTAAACGATATTATCTACGCAGAAAAAATACAAGAACAAAGGATTGCATACCCCTCTGAATATTAGCATTAGTGGTAGGGTTTAGAGAGATATTTCATCAAAAATATGATTAATATCCAGTTTAAATGTGGACGTAGATGGCTATATTTCAGAGCCATCAACCCTTATCAATGATTTTCGAGAAACATTTGATAACCTCGATAAATACTACATTAAGCTCAACCCGAGAAAGTTCTCCTTTGGAGTCCCTACGGGCGGGGTAACACCTCGGATACCTTGTATCAGCAAGACGAATATAGGAAAATCCTGAGAAAATACAGGCAATCCTCACGATGAATAAGCCAACAAACCTCCGTGGCGTGGAGCAATTGGCCGGATGAGTCGCGACACTCAGTCAATTTATCGCTCGCTTGGGCGAGAAAGCATTACCGTTCTGCACCCTCATGAAGAAATCGGATAAATTTGAGTGGACGGACGAAGCTCAGCAAGCCTTCGAAGACCTCAAGAAAACACTTTTGACATCCCTTGTTGTCATGTCGCCAAGAGAAAAAGAACCCCTATTACTCTACATCACTGCCACTAATCAAGTGGTAAGCACAGTTTTGGTCGTCGAGCGACCCAAAGAAGGAAAAACTCATGACATCCAAAGACCAGTTTATTTCCTAAGTGAGGTCCTTTTCCCATCCAAATAAAGGTATCCGCACTATCAGAAGCTAGCATACAGAGTCTTCATGACATCACGCAAGCTGAACCACTATTTTCGGAGCATCCGATCATAGTAGTCAATGAGGCACCTCTTTCTAGTATACTCAACAATCCAGAAGTCACAGGACGCGTCTCTCTATGGATAATCGAGCTATCCCCTCGATATATCACGTATGAGAAGTGTAAAACAATTAAGTCCCAGGTTTTGCCCGACTTTATTACTGAGTGGATAGAGCTACAATGCGTGGGTCCGCCCGACCTCTCCAGCGCGTGGACAATGTACTTTGATGGTTCCAAGAGAACAGAAGGGGTAGGAGCTAGGGTTATACTGGTATCACCTCAAGGCGATAAAATGCTCTACGTACTTCGGATGAGCTTCACAAATGCGTCAAACAACAAAGCTGAATATGAGACCCTGTTGCACGGCATGCGTATAGCTAAATCCAGTGGTGCAACTCGCCTAAAAAATTTGGTGATTCAAATCTTGTCACACAACAAGCAATGAACAAGTGTGACGACGTGAGCAAAAATATAATCGCTTATCGAGACATGTACAGTATCATGGAATCCCAATTCGACGGGTGCGAAGTATCACACATAGGCAGGGCAAGCAACGAGAAAGCCGACAGTTTGGCAAACATCGTATCCCTATGCTTACCTGTACCACCCAGAGTTTTTTGAGAAGAGATAACGGAACGTTCCATCAAAGCCAAAATGTTGTCCGAGGTCATAGCACAAAAGGCGCGCAAGAAGGTCAAGTCGCAAAGTTACTCGGAGGATGCGCCCACATCTGAAAGTGTGTTAGACACCCTGGATGAAGAACTGGAACCGAAGAAGTCATGATGATAGAGTCCACATGGATGCAGCCATATGTGGCATACATGATGTGAGGAGAACTCCCCGAGGATGTAGTCTAAGCACGGCTGATCACCCGTTGATCTAAAGCTTCTAGGATCATTAAAGGAGAATTATACAAAAATAGTATCTTGGGCATACTACAGCGATGCGTCACACCCGAAGAAGGAAGGCTCACCATCAAAGATATACACGAAGGGGTGTATGGCCATCATGCCAACAGCCGATTAATTGCGGCCAAAGCCTTACGGGCAGGATTTTACTGGTTCACAGCAGTACAAGATGCGAAGGACATCGTACGGACATGTGAAGTGTTCCAATGTTTTGCAACGAAATCCAATGCACCTGGCGCAGAACTAAACCCCATTCCTCTAGCCTGGCCGTTTTCTCAATAGGGACTTGACATGGTGGGTAAACTCCAGAAATCTTCGCTGGGAGGGCACGTCTTTCTGCTAGTAGTAGTTGACAAATTTACAAACTGGATTGAAGCAATGCCCTTCACAAGCCAAGATGGAACTTCGGCATGAAGTTCATCAAGTCAATAGTGTTTAGATTTGGGGTGTCAAACAGCATCATCATCGACAATGAAACTAATTTTACCTCCAATGAGTTCAAAGAATATTGCAAGGAAATGGGTATAAAAGTAAGCTATGCTTCAGTTGCCCACCCGCAAACCAATGGTCGGGTGGAAAAGGCCAAGGGTCTCATAACCAATGGTATCAAGAAAAGATTACCAGCGTCACTCGACGGAACTAAAGGAGCTTGGGTAGATGAGTTACCCTTCATCCTATGGAGCCTACATACCACCCCAAATAATGCAACACAAGAAACACCTTTCTTTTTGGTCCACGGCACGGAGGCCGTGCTTCCAGTCGAAGTAAATCATGAGTCACCTCCGGTCGTTGAATATGACAAAGAAGCATCTAGAGAAACACTCGAAGATGATGTCGATGCACTTAATGAAGCTTGAGATATTGCTCTACAAAAGGAGAACATATATCGGCAGAATCTATGCAACTACCACAGTCGTCGATTGCATCCTAGGTCCTTCATCGCTGGGGATCTGCTCCTTCGCCTCAAGCAAGATGGTCATCGAAAGATGGAATCGCCATGGGAAGGGCCTTATATCATCACGGAAGTAATCCCTGGCGGGGCATATCGGCTCCAATATAAGAAAACGGGAGTCAAGTATTCCAACCTATGGAACATTGCATAGCTACGACGTTTCTATGCTTAGAATTTTATTTCCTGCAATTTACATTAAATAAGGCTTATGGCCAGGCTTCTTAGCCATGAGACTTCGTAATTTACTTCCAATAAGGTCAACGGCCAGGTGATTACACCAAAACATATACCTTCATCTTCAATCTTAAATAAAAAGTATTAAAATGGCAGATGGTAAGAATTGCATAAGGAGATTGGACCTAAACTTTGAGCCTATGTCCCGATGCAAGCATCCAAACATAGGCTTGGGGGATACTCCCATCGGGAGCGCTGTCGTGCACCCGATAGAGAAAACACTATAAACAGAGTCCAGCATAACCCGAAGAAAATATTATCCTCGTGCGTTGAAAGCGCACCCGATAAGACAAAAAGCTTCAACGGAGTCGAAAAAATATATGAACCTATGAGTATTACATCTCTATATCCTCATATGGTTACTCCCATCGGGAGCGCCTATATGCTACCCGAAAAAACTAACAACTTCAGCTATTCCAACAGCCAAACAAGGCAGTCGATAAAAATCAAATAAATCCTCAGAACGCGTCTCACGTATCCATGACATGAAGGTAAGATCCCGGGATCCGTCCTGTGTGGCTTGGTAACTGCACAAGAATGTGATCTGCTAGTAAACTATCCATATCCATGATACGATGAAAAATCCCGACAGACATGTTGGGTACCTAAAATAATAGTATTAGAATTTAGTATTCTATAAGACCTCAGCGACTCAAACTGAATTATGCCAGCAAATATCGAGTTCAGGCTTGGGGACTTGAATTTGATGTAGGTTCACAGTGTTTTTACCAAAGAGCAATTAACTGATTTACGATCTGTCGGATGCATTAAACCTGTTATACCAAATTCCTATGACAACCAAATAAAGAGTATTAAAATTATTTATTATAAAAATCTTCGGCTAAATAACAGAAAGTGTCTTTGAGATTCAACCCGAATCTACGATTAGGGTGGAATCTCGGGGGCTACTAACATGGTTATGACTAATCGGGTTCCTATGATTAGTTACCTTGGTTACATAAAATCTTACGGCCCATAAAGCTCATAAAGAATAAAGGAAGGTCCAGGAAGCATCCGACGGATAGAAAGCGCGTATTGGCGATCAAGGAAGAAGTAGAAACCGACATTGTATTAGTGTTATAATTGTAACTTGTAACCTATCCATATATGGCATCGAGACCCAACCTATTATATAAAGGCTGGAAGGAGCCAACGGAGAGGTACCGAAAGCCTTGAGCAATCTATAACCATATTGTCCTTAAGCAATCAGACGACTTCGACTCCCTTGTTTGTCTGATTAGCTGACGAAATCCCTAGCGTTCTCTTTTACGCGAAACCCTAAGTCCATAACCATGGGCATTGCCGAGGTTACCCCTCATCAATTAGCTAGCTTAATACTGATGCAAGATCTTGGTTTGCCAAGTGCCAAGAGGCTTGTAGGAAGGATGTTGAGAAAGAATTTGGTGTGCTCCAAGCTCGCTTTACTATCATCAGATACCCTGCTCTAACCTGGTCAACATCATAGATGTGGGAGGTGATGTTGATCATGCATAATATGGTCATCGAGAGTGAGCACGATCATCCAGTGGTTAATCTGTTGTCATTTGAAGGCATGGGTTCTCTTGTTGAGGTCGATCACGAGGTGCCAGCTGATTTTGCTGCTTTTCTCGCCATGCATCAAGAAATCCACGATGCCCAGGTGCACTATCAGTTACAATAAGATCCCGTCAAGCATTTGTGGCGCTCGGAGGAAATGCACCTCAAAAAACCCAGGCCAACAGACCTATGTTGCTTGATATATTTTCAAATTTTATTTATGTAAAATAATGTGTGAACTAGTTCCCTCAAATCATTCAATTTGTTGTATTAAACTTGATTGTATTTGCATTTGTTGTAACAAACATGCTCCAATTGTGTGATCTTTCCCAAATTTGGGTGTTTTGATCCCCGTCATGATCATTGGGCGTGATTATTGGGGGTCATCGGTGTGGGGCGGCTTCCCCAAAGCGTTGGAAGTTTGGGCGTCGGTCCCCAAATTCACTACCGGCAATCTTGGCAGCCATCCTTTAGGGCGCCAGTGGAGGGGCCTCTTTGCCTCACATTATACCATACACAATGAAATAGGGGGAACACAGAGTGTCACAAAGGCTTAAATTATGCATAATTGAAAGGTTGCAATCTCTACTTTTTCTTGTGAAAAGCAAGGTCACTAGGAGCAACCCATCCATATTAGGTATATCTCTCGTACATGTAAATGGTGACATTGATCAAACTTTTCTTGAACTTGAAATTGTTTACCTCTCAAATCATATATTCGGCTAACAATTCCATTTAGTAGATGTATTAATCACAAGATCTTCAAACTAGATCACATATTGACATGTTTCGAATATTTTTCATTGGTAATTGCCAGATTATAACCATTTAGTTGGCAGGTTATAATAACATGGTTTCCAGGTTTCTGAACATAATGTAACACCAATATAAGTCATGAATAATATGGATATTCAATATGGAACACGGGTCCAAGTCTCCTTTATCTAAGTTGTCCAATTCTCTTGGGATATGTATCATTGGTGGTACTTGTTCTGTCATATTCCCTCATAGTGTCTAAATTATGTATAGTGATATGTGTTAAATAATGGGCAGGCTATGGTAACATAAATCAAAAGTTTGGGACATGTTCACCCTAGTAACCCTTGCAAGTAGTCAATCATGGAGGCAAAATTACCTCTCCATTCGTCATGCAGTGGAATATTGCCAATGTCACGTGTCGATGCCAACTCCTCCTGCTCATGGTCCCACATAAAATCCCACAAACGGTTCATCCTATAGTTTCAGGTCCAACGCTTCCAAGGTATCGACATGTACATGACATGAAACTTTGTGCGTCGGGATGCTAGCACCGATGGCATGATCTGGGTGGAGGGAGTGTGGTGGCTAGGGTTACTATCTCACACAAACATTGATTTAACCTTAGTGAAGCCCACTCATTTATATATACCTCCTAATGGAATTGTGCCCTAGAGGCTTATTAGCACTCTAAACCTAGTAAGATATGGGTCACATATGAACACTATTACATGTCTCTTAATTGTGTGACCCTATAGTTTCACGCATACTTGGACATGGCGGCATGATTACAATATTTGACCAATAATTGTTATCGGCCTCTAGCAAGACATCTTGACTACCAAATACATGTAAAGATCATATGGGATGAAACTTTCACAATGTTATATACTTGTTCCTTTTGCCTCACAATATTTGTTAAGATCAACATGAGAATAAGTCATCCTCGTTAATAGCTAGATCCTCTTTCTTGATTTACATGACTCAAATTCTTGAAACACTGATAAGTGAGAATGTGGCCATACATTTTTCAGGATCCGGACATTCTGAGTGTCCAACGGATATCTCTCTCGTTGCAAGGAGGG
This sequence comes from Avena sativa, assembly GCA_916181665.1. Lineage (NCBI taxonomy): Eukaryota > Viridiplantae > Streptophyta > Magnoliopsida > Poales > Poaceae > Avena > Avena sativa. The sequence continues at coordinate 102,911,778 of OV702292.1, forward strand.
GCAAATCTCATCTTGATCAACTATGTCTTGCAACATGTTTTATGAAAAGACAAAAGTTACCTTTATGGCTAGGTAGTTACGGTGTAGTGTTTAATAGTGCCTAAGTAAGCCCTTATGGACCCCAAGCACATATGAGGATCTCGGGTCACATACACATTGTATAGATCAACCGATGATATGAAAATACAACATTCTCGAAGTGTTTCATGGTGGGTGTGCCCAACCCCATGTTCTCCAACATGTGTTCACATTATTGATCGACATCTCCATGTCAATGATCCCATCAAAATGCTTTTAAGTTTGAATTTAAATATATTCAAAATTGTTCTTGTTAAAAGAGAACTTGTCACCGGAAACACGAATGTGTAAAAAAAGCACAAATCTGAATTCCCACTCATAAGATAGAATGGATACGATGTTTGGAATCACATGAAAAATCATGGGTGGGTGGAGTTGTATGGATACGGGTAGGCTACACTAGCACAAACTAAATTTTTCTACGGTGTAAATCAAGATTGCTACAGTCATAGATCACGGGATTAACAATAGACGTGTTGTTGCAGAACTCAGTGAAGCATGTCAGAGAAGTGTAGATTATCTACTTCCTCATCCTTGCCGCCTCGTCCCACGAACAACTCCTCTGGTGTGGCTTATCTAACTGCCAAAGATGCAGCACCTCCAAGGTATCCACATGTGCAGAGTGGAAGCGTCAGCCTGCTAGGTCTGCATGTGTAATAGAGGTGTGATACGTGTGACGGCTGGGTGGAGTCATCAACCCTAATCAACACGTACTACCCTCTCTTATATAGGCATTCCCGATGGGCTTCTACATTACATACCCATTAGTACTTCTAAGCTTAGTCCAATTTCTATCCAATCTGAATTAGGCTTCCAGCCTTGTTTTGCCAAAACGGTTTGTATTACACCGACACATCCTTGTGCACCCGCAATACCAAGGGAGATGATCTATGTATAACATTGCAAGAGATTTGGGAGTAACCAAGGGGTTTGATCCACCACACCTAAGATACGGGTACCTTGATGCTGAGAATGATGAACCGCAGCTCATGTCAAAGGAGATCCATCTAGAAGCACGATCACACGACATCCGGTGGATGCTTTTTGAACCCGAATCCCAGTATCTTAGGATTTCGGCATCTATAGATGCTCCAGGTCATCCTGACCACCCCTAGAGCCTCGTGGCTTCGTGCAACACCGACATGGCAAACTACAAAGTAACGAGAGGCATAGGTATAAGGGTAGGGATAAAAGTAGATGAACACAAAACATGTAATAGATTTCAATTGGTGTTATTCAATCAGCCATCACCTCTCACATATATATGATGCAGTTCGTTTTCCGTACAAGTTTAGGACTCCTCTATACTTTCCATACAACAAAAAGACTTGCAATCACGTCCATAATAGCTTAGTTCTAGCCTAACTCGACACATTCTGGATTTGGCTATGCTTCTTTCATGTCTCTTTCTTGGCTCTAGAAGTCGCATCGTAACTTGTATGGAGATAGTCCAAAAATAAAAAATGTTTGTATCGAAGAGACGAACAAATTTGACCGCTTTTACATCAAAACTCGCCGTCATGCATCCATGGGCACATATTTGTTTTAGGTCGGAGTCCATCAGGTAGCTGGCTGAGTAAGCCATCCCTCATCATGGCTCTATAGGTCGCATACTAATCCGGATCAAGATGACTGCAAAAGCAAAATTGCATGTCCTGATAATATGAACAACTTCCATGTTAGGAATATTTCCATAGAAGGTCATATTGAAGGTGTGAGGATCATGTATTTGTAAGATGTCTATGTCATGTCAATACAATCAGCTAGAAAGTCGGATTATGGTATGACTTGGTGACCAAGTAGACATGATAGCTAATTGGGTAATGTAGAGTGTGTTTTAGTAGCTCGCCAAGTGAAAAATATAGCATGTTGGGTAAATCCTTTCTTACGGCTAGGATATGGTGGCGTGCACGTTGGCTATAGCATGTGATCCTCCTGTCGGCTAGGATGCTTGCTGAGTCATGTGATGACTGCAAGTGCACAAGTTGTATATAGCTAGTTTTGAAGTAAGAGTATTAAACCATCTAGAGCTGTTGGTGATTGTCTTTATTCTCCTCGTTACAGACTTATCAAAGTGTACGTGCAAGTTGCCTTTGGTTCCAAACAAGAAAGTGTTGAGAGTGTTTTGTGAATGAGAGCAGATGGTATTTAAAGAGAACAGATTTTGGACATAGACAATGGGTAAGTGGTGTAAAGTGATGAAACTACAATAGGATTAAAGCATTTTCTGAAAGTTATGGATATACCACTAGCATTTAGGAATAAATATTATTAGGATTGTGTTTATCTAATTTGTATTCATGTGTATAGGTGGAGATCCCAATTATAGGTGGGCCCGCTAGCATCGTTCTTCCCGGCCCTCATAGCCACCACTCATCACCAAAGGCAAGAATGCATGATTAAAGAAGTGATTAAGGGTCACCATGTGGCTATGAAAATCCATTCTTTGGAATTTTTTGTGATCCCCATTGATGTTTGCTTTGCGACAACAGTGTGATATGTCGCATAACATGGCTGATGAGGGTCAACCTCGGGGGTGGCCCAATCTTTAGAGATTTGGAGGGAAAATCGAGGGGAGGGGAGATGAACATGATGAACTCAATAGAACAAGAGAATGCATATGCTAGTTAGTAGTATTGTTGAGATATTATGCTATTGGGAGGAAGCCTTGCTAGATAGAATGAAGTTTTTTATTTGCATGAATAATTAGATAAGTAAGATTTTACTCTAATTCTTGTAGTTAACCGAGTTTTGTATGGGAAATAATTTTTCCAAACAAATAGAAAAAGAGAAAGTATCTAAATAATGACTTGGGTGATGTTTAATTGTCTTAAGAGTTTAGCCTTAGAGATACTCAACCCCATAGATTTAATGATAGACTTGATGACACTCTTGAAAGGATTTGTTCGAAAGAAATGATGTTTAGCACTAATTTAGACGCATGCCAAAACTTGATATGTTGATTAAAGTATGATATAATTTTATGCGTGTATGCAACACTATCGCACATCATGATATGCTAAAAACTCCGCTAGCCTACGAACGATCCCTATAAAGGAAACTCTTAGATTTTGGCTATGAGTTAATTAAGCATTCATAGCAGTAATGCTGAGAGTATTGACATTCTCATGGGACATCGTTACAAGCAAAAGATGGAATGCTCCTTTAACCAGAATGATTACAAGTACCCATCCTAGCTTACATAGTCTGATTAAACACACTAATTTTTGGCATCATCTCGTTACTTAAGAACTGAAGTTCTGGAAGAACAAAGAATGGAAATGGAGTGTTTGATAGCCCTGATTTATTGATATGGGTGTTTAAAATGATACACTCTAATGTTATGCTTATTTTGACATGATCCCTCACTCTTAATTGTTAATATGAATATTTGAAGTATTTTTTGGCAAGCTAAGAGTTGACTAGAATAATTGGAATAACTACTTATTCATCTAGTTATCCTTATTGATAAAATCTTTATTATTGTGATTGTCTTGACTTGGCAAAGCATGTATTATTCTTGCCATTACTCTATCTATGCTAAGCTTTCAGATTGAATAAGTGGTGGCAACATAAGACTACTAATTGTAAGTGAACTTGCTTTCTCATTGTTTTAGTTTAAACATTGAGTTCCTTATGATTTTGGTTTCTTTTTCGAGGACGATTAAATTTTTTTTGAGGGTAAAACAGTGGGGAAAATCCCACTGCAGCTTTTATATTATCAAAAGTAAAGGTACAAGGTTGTTTTAAAAAAACACAAAAAACAAGGTCTAGTCTATCAAGCTAAACCTAAGATTGTAACCATTCTTTAAAGGTTTGTACATGCTTTTTTTCATTATGTAGGCAACTAGTCTTAATTCCTGCAAGTAAATGGCCTTCCAGTTTGCAAAACTAGGTCTTGAGTTGTTGAAAACATTATTATTTATGACAATCCTAACAGCCCTGGCAGCTAAAATGATGATATCCATGGAGAAGGGCTTCTTCAATTTTTCTTTGATGTCAGCAATGGCCTCAAAGACTGACGAGCTATGGTTTCTCATTGGGCAAATGAAATTCCAACAAAGTGAAGGAAAAGGACAGTCTAGAAAGAGATGGGAGATATCCTCTTCACAGTTACAATCCAGCAATACACATGAATAGGACTGGAGCTGAAAAAAATTATTGCCAGCAAATTCCTTGTGTTTAGTCTATCATGTAGAAGTAGCCAAAAGAAGAATTTGTGCTTTGCTTGACAAGATGATTTCTAGATCCAGGTGTAGTGGGGAGGGGTTGGGATATGACCCATAAGAACTTTGTAAGCTTGTCTTGTTAGGAAGAGTTTTCCTCCCCAAAGGTAAGTCCACTCATCAATGCACCATGCCTGCACTCTACACTGAGCATCACTGCAAATGTTCTCAAGTGTTTCAAATTCCTGGTAAGCTTGCACATACAGTGGTAAATGGAACATATCTTCCAAAAATTCCATTTGCAACATATCCTTGATAGTTGTGTCAGATTTTTTAACATATGATAGTAGATGTGGCAATTTATGGCTGAGGCATTCATCCAACCAGAGATTAGACCAGATAAAAATTGTTTTACCATCTCCCATCTTGCATCTTGACATTCCTTTATAAGTGTCAATTATTTTTAAGTGAGCCTTCCACCAGAAGGATCCTTCTAGATTTTTTCTAGGCAAAGAACCATTATTGTAATAAGTATGTCAAATTAGATTCACCCAAGGGATGTCCATCTGATTAAAGAATTTTTCTAAGTTTTTGAGTAGTAGGACTGTATTCAGAGTTTGCAAGTTTAAAACACCAAGACCTCCCTGCTCCTTAGGCCTGCATATCTTATCCCAAGAGATCAAAGCAAAACCTCTAGCTTGAACGCCATTAGTCTTTTTTTCTCCATAAACAGTTCCTCATATACTTTATCACTTGGTTTTTGATGGATATAGGCACCTCTAAGCAACTCATGAAAAAAAGTGAAAGAGAGGATACGACAGCTTTAACCATAAGAAGTTTTCCTCCATAATCAAGGAAGTCCACAATTCCACACAATCTTCTTTCCACTCTTTAAACAATTGGCATGAAACTTTCCATATGTGGCTTTGTGAGGCTAAGTGGCAGCCCTAGATAATTGAAAGGAAAACTCCTAGTTTGACAGTTCAATGTTTTTGCAAAGTGCAGGAGCCTCTATTCATCCATATTTATTGGATATAAGTTGGATTTCTAGTAGTTAACTTTTAGCCCAGTAGAAGTAGTAAAAGTTTGAAGGAGGGATTTAAGACAGACTAGTTGTGGTGCTTCAGCTTTTAGAACAACCAAAGTATCATCAGCATACTGAATAACTGGGAAATCGGGACAGGTAGAACACCTTAGAGGAACTAACAAAAGATCTTGATTCATGGCTTTATTAAGCACAGATTGAAGTAAATCAGCTGTCAGCACAAAAATCAATGGAGAAAGAGGGTCCCCTTGCCTGACACCTCTCCTGCAATAGAACTTATTTCCAGGGACTCCATTCAGCAAAACAACTGAGGTGGCAGAGCCAAAAATTAGCTGAATCCATTTAATCCATTTTCTTCCAAATCCTCCAGCCTCCAATATATTAATGATTGTGGAATGTTCAATCAGGTCAAAAGCTTTCTCAAAGTCAAATTTGAGCACCAAGATTTCCTCTCCAGATTTGTGGCATTGATGAATATATTCATAGGCCCATCCAAGACAGTCCTGAATTGACCTCTGTTTTAAAAACCCATACTAATTTTTGTGCACCAGCTTTGAAATGATCTTTTGAAGCCTATTGGCCAACAGCTTTGTAATTATCTTAAAGACACTATTTAGCAAGGATATTTGCATGAAATCAGCTGGAACAGTTTATGGATGTGAAATGCAACCATTTTTCTATGCATTTAAAACTCATATAAGTCAAATAATTGATGAAATGTCTTTTTAGCCATGCCACTAATGACTAATTATTCCATAGATGCGCAAATCCTTTATTTGAATTTTCTCCTTCTAGAAATAAACATTTTATGGCGGAATCTAGACTAATTAATTAAGACTTACGAGTTGCTATTTTTTTCCAAATCAAAGAGGCCATGGAGAGGCATTCTAAAGCTTTAACAAGCACTGGTATGGGCACGGCTTGTCCGTATCGCATGCACGTATCGGTGCCAGTGTCTCCGCCTGGTCGAATTAAGCAACTTTCGTGAAGATACCTATATATAATTTGTATCGGAGCCGCCAGAATCCCAGTGCATCTGAAGCCATTCACATCAAAACACATCTAAGGAGAGGAGATCCACCATAGAGCCGCCGCCATCACCGTCGCCATAGTCATCCCTCCACTCCATCTCCAATTCCCCTCTATAGCCATAGTCCTCTACTTGTAATCTCGATCTCATCGCGATTTGCGGCATTGTAAGATTATTTGGTATTTGTCTCAAGAATTTCTATACAATGTTTATGATTGTTGATATTATCATGAGTGAGTAGTCCTCACGGGTTGTGGGCTAAGACATAGCATAGCAGCATTATGTGCATGCTCTAACATGGGAATATTGTGTTGTGATTGTATATTGGATTTATCTTTTGTATTCTTTTCACTTTCCACAATCTAAGGACTTGTCGGGTACCCAAAACCTCGAGGATTGATACAGGTAATAAGGTGAGATGAATGATAATCGACTTCTACGCGTGAAACCTAGTCACAACAAGTTGAGTATACTAGTTGTTTAGAGATCCATTTGGGAGTAACGGTAACTTCGTAGATCATAAGGCTTTAGTCTGTTTTACTTAATAACTGTGTAACCGCGCGCGAGAGTGGTGTAGTGGTTGGACAAAATTCTATAATACATTATGGCTGGCAAATATTATAATAGTTACGGACATACCGTCCACAAATTTTATCAATATTAGGTCACAATTAACGAGATTATTATCTTTATCCCATGTGTGTGTGCATAGATACAAGTGAATCTTTAGCCCTAGCCTAACTCTATCCATCGATACAAACAAAGAAGTAAAAGCGAAAGGTATCGTAAACAAAAATACTGTGAGCTTTCAAGGTCTTGTTAGACATAATCTTACACCAAGCAAATTCTTCCCAAGGTTCAATAAATTTAGCTCTTCTAGGAAGAAAGCAAGCTATACTATATTCCTAATCCAGATTGAAGGTATCACGAGCAAATCAACATAACAAGATATTTTGGATGATTGACGCAATTTAGGGGTTTTATGTGAGAATAGTTTAAAGGCGCTGTAATAAATGCTGGTATAGTGTTGTAGGAAGAGGCGACTTAGAGCATGTATAATGGGAGGTGCTTAGAGGGGTGCTTACAAAAATAAACAAACCATTTGCTAAGCATTGGTGCTTATTTGTATAGAAGAAGTGCTTAGTTAGGCATCCACCTAGTATAAATAAGCACCGGTGCTTAATAAAAAACCGGTTTATTTTCGTAAGCATTTTTCTAAACACCTTGCATTGTACGTGCTGTTATGGAGATGTCGAGGGGATGATGGCTTGGTGTCGATCGCCAGGTCCGTCTACAGCAACACCGCCAACCCAAGTTTAACGGAACTATACAAGTGCTTGAAGCCATGACATGATTGCAGATAATCTGTCAGACATAATTTTTAGAAAAGTTTACCCATCTCATGTTCGTATTCATATATCCAAAAAAAATATGAATCGAGTTTCATATAAACAACTAACAAGTCCATTAAGCTTTCTGACATGATGACCGTTTCATATCCTTGGAGCAGAAGTTCCATCGATTCATTTCCTTAGAAACTTCTAGGAAAAGCTCGAAAACAGTTACCGTAGCAGTTGTATCAAACACAGGTGGTGTGGATGCGTCGTGACTCGTCGATCCGATGGACCATGTTGGCAGACTATCAGAAAACAAGGATCGAAAAAGCCAGCCGTCAGTTGGCCCCATCCGTTGGATTCGAGCTACTGCTCCCGGCGAGGTGGTGTGGCGGGCAGCGGGCGCCGCCGTTGTTGGGATCGTGCGAGCACCCCGAGGCATTGGGCTTGCCCGCCGTGACTGCTGCAGGGTTGATCGACTTGGATTCTGAACCTACCGTCGTCGACGATGTTGTGCGCGCAACCGGATGCCAATCACCCTGCCGCCATGGCGGCTGAGGCCTACATGCAGCGGCGGGTTGCACGGCCGACGACACCGCGGCGGCCACCAGCACAATGGCTGCTGCCACCATGCTAATCCTGACCATCTTGCTACCTCGTGATTATGGGGTGAAGGCCTGAAGGGAGTTAGCTATCCAATTAACATGCATGACCCCGTCTACTTATAGATGTACGCTGCTACTTGGGTAGATGAATGAATGATGAACGATCTGACAACCAGTAACCATTGTCTTGCTCAGCGCGAGAATTACGAAACGGCCGAAAAGGAATGAAACCCAACAAAGAGCTTGACAAACTGACTTGGCAGTTTTTTACACTCCAAAATTGCGGCACGCTTCTTAATTTTGTTTCTCCCACGTGACAGCCGTACGTGCGTGCCCAGATAAGTCATGTTTCCTGCCGGCCAAACAGGAGACCGGCCAGCCACCACAAACGTGTAGTACTTACCTACAACCTTGTGCCTGGAATCAACCACGTCATAATTAACACAATTTCAGAAAACGAATTCGATGGCTTCATCCTCAGTCAATTTTTGAATTGCGTTTTTAACCACTCTGACATAGACTAGACTCCAAATATACAGTATAAACATGTAATTCGCCTAGTCCTATGAGGGGAGATCTTCAAAGCCCAATGTTATACTCCCTCCATCCCAAAATAAGTGACTTGGATTTCTCTAAATTAACATGCATCTAAACACGTTTTAGTGTGTAGATATATAAGAATCTAGACAAATCCAATTCAGTTATTTTGGGACAGAGGGAGTATAATTTTTCATACTACAAAAAACCTGAACGCCGAGGCATTTGAAGTTTCAGAGCTGATAGATTTTCAGCACCAGCTATTACAGGACAATGGCTACGTAGTTCAGTCTCTAAGCATTTGGATTAATTTGTTGCAACTCAACCCAATGAGAAAATTGAGTTCTCTGCCATTTAAAGACCCGAGAAACCTAAGCATGGAAAGCATGAACATTCACGTATCTGTATTCAACCAGGAAGGAGTATATAGTATGCAATGATTAAGCTCAGCGAGATCACATTTTTCATGGCGGTAAACATACGACGGAAGTCAATGACTGGCAGGAATCCAAGAATGTAATAATTGGGCAATAAGAAATCTTGACAATCACAACCGAGAGAACACAAATCCTTTCACTTGCTGCTACTAGTATCCATAGTTGGGATGGTAGGAGCCGCCGCCGTAGCCCCCACCATTGTGAGGAGCAGGCCCCGCACCTGTGGTGGGAGGAGCTCCATAGGTTGCTCCGTAGGGTGGCGGGTAAGAGCTGTAACTCGGATCAACTGCCGGAGCAGGAGGGTTAGAAGCCTGTGGCCGGCTTTGTGGAGCAGCTTCTGCCATGAAATTCTGCAAGCAATGGCCATAGCAATAGGTCAACCTAAAAGAAACACATGGAGCATGTTTAATCCGTCCAAAATGGCCCCAACATACACGTAAATAGCAACAACAATTTGAATGTGTGTCCGTCCATTTTCGCCGTTCCTTCTATCCAGCTAATCTTTTAGCAATGAGGCTTAACTTGGGCAGACAGAGGCCTATGTTACGCTGATACGCATAAGCAAAACATGCATTTCCATGGTGGAATATCGAGTAGAAAAGAGAGATTTGCTACGCAACAATGTTTCTCTCTTTTGACGACACATTATGCCCTCATTCTCAATATTATTAAAGCTTAGGAAACATACTGCTCAATGGTTTCTTTTCTAAATCATCCAAAACTTCTATAGAAGGCTCATAGTTTGTTTTCTGAATGTATCAGCATCCAAAACTTGTTGCGGTAAATCAGCAATTAGCATACATGAATGGAAGCACTTCACCAAGTGTGGCATCCCCCAAAAATCCTATCAGCTTCTCCTAGTCATGTACTTACAAAGACTAATCCTTGTTGCATTAGCACATTTCATATCTACACAACATGATTTACCAATGAAAAAAACTAGTTGGCCAACAGTGAGCTTTATGACGCACAAGGGTACAAATGTGTATGGTCCATTTCAGATGTAGCACTACTAAAATCAATTTGGAAATAATAAATGGAAGAAATATGGAAGAAGAAAGAAATGAATCGTGCACCAATCATGAATAACTTTGGAGAATACTAGTGCAAAGTACGAATCAAGTTAGAAGACACCGTACAAAACATACCTGGATCAGTTGCTGGGCAGTTTGAACTTGGGATGCACTCCCAATTATCTCCACTGTCATCTCTCCGGGTGCACCTTTGCTTTCTTGAATAGTTACTGCTGCACCACTATGCCTACGGATATAGCTTATGCTAGCACCAGCAGCCCCAATCACAGCATCAGCATAGGCGAGAGGGATTTGCATTTTATGTACCTGTTGAAGGATACACAAGAAATCAGTAAGTGCTTCGCAGACCAGCAGGCAGCAATTCAAAAGACCCATCATCTTTTAGGTCAAGTGCAGGTGTGCAACATAACTAACCTGAGAAGCCAGATGTGGTGGTGGTTGATTGCCTGAAGCACCACTTGGTGGTGCCTCCCGTCCATATGCAGAGATGCCAAAGTGCGGCTGCTTTTCCACAGGAGGCATATCTGGAGGGGGATAATAATTGTCTTGCGGCCTTGGAGGCATGAACTGCGGATTTCCACCATAACCTGGACCACCAGGAGGGAGGTTTGGAGGAGGGGCCCAATGCTGTGGAGTTGGCATTGGCTGCTCTCTCTGCACACTGTGCATTTTCATCTGTAGACATGGAAAATTGTAGTGTAAATGCTGTGTACGAGAACTTATTATTGATAGGAAGACAGGGTGCCAAGACGAAATCTAACTTACTTGCTGTTCAAATAGTGGGAGAACACTGTGGTCAACAAGAAATTTTCTCAAGTGACTTGCTATCAGTTCCACTGCTTTGTGAACACCAAGAGGCTCACCTTGTATCTCCACAACTCTATCATCATTTAATGCAACAGCGGGCACATTTTCTGAGAAGAAAATTGTACAGTAAATTAAAATTTGCTGACATTGCATAGCATCTTTTGCCAATATATAAAATTATCCCATGCGGTTTTGGAGCTGATTAGTTGCAGACTTGCAGTCACCAACAGGAAATATCAACATTCCAGTTCGGAAGACCAACCGAACTCCAAAGAAATATGCAAGTGCGACAATAATAAGCAGTTCAGCATGTTGAAAAATGAGGGAAGTAAAAATTCAGAATCTCGTATTATAGTAATATAATAAGTTGTTCTATAACAGCCTATTGCAAAAGGAAGGTTCAAGTTCCCAATCATACATGTAACTGAAACAACAGATCTGGGTTGATTTAAAGAGATTAGTTCACTTGATCCTAACACCCAACCCCCACCACCCCTAACTATTGCCCGAGTCTGAAAATCACCCTAACTACAAAACCAGGTGTTTGGTACCCAGTACTCCTATAGTTAGTATTGTTTAGTCATGTCAGCATATAAATATAGCACATGCAGCTCTCCTAGATGGTTCAAAACAACGCATGACGACATATCTAAGCTTACAGGGAAGCCACGTCACCGAAACCAGCTAATCACCCTCCCCAATTTTAAAATCGACTGGCATCAAATGAATGGTTTCCGAGTTAAGAGCTGATACTCGAGCAGGCCAATTTCCTTGGTAATCAGAATGGTTTGTGCTCGGGCATAGAGCTATGTTCACATAATATTCATACTGAAGGAACAAATGAGGCATGCACATTTATGTGGGCCAATGTATAGACACTAAGATAAGTATCACCATTTTCTCTTATTTTGATCAGAGTGTAACAAAATAGCATATGCTTGATGAAAATACATATAGCATACCCATATATGAGAAAGAAAGAATCTAGCACATGAACAAGAAATGGTGTAAAAGCCATACCAACTATACGGATAACAGACTTTGAAGAATCTTGTATGGATTTAATGGTAGCTCCTTGCTTCCCAATAAGGCTGCCAGCCTGGGAAGCTGGCACTAGCAGTCGTGTTGGTCCTATATTACTAGCACCCCATTGAGGCTGACCAAATTCACCATCTGAACCATCAGTTATCCGCTTATGAATTCTAAGTAAGCCATCCATAGCTGGAGATATCGATTCGCCTGGCTCATCCTTTGCTGAAATCATTACCTTTAAATGGGAAAATCCACATTGTTCACTAAATTAGTAATTAGCACACTTAAAGACAACTGCTTTAAGATCACAATTCGAAATTACATAATGCAATAATGATTAAGAAACAAATAATTAGACACAAATGAACTCGATGAATGGGGGTATACACATGCAGAACATAAAACAAGTAAAGTTATAACTTGGTGAGTAGCAGAACTAGGTCTTGTTATATCAAGATTGCTTTAGTTTCCAAACTTTTCTCCGTGAAGCCACTGCCCACTGCTAATGCAAGAAATTATGTATAAGTCCCACAAGCATATTTCATTAATATTATCTCACCACATATAAAATAAACAATCAGAATATGTTTTCTACGCTAGAGTGAAAAATAAGATGCCCAAATAAGGATTATCAAGAAGTGCACATTTTCTTGCTTAATGCTGAAGGTAATAATTGTTCCTGACTATCGTCAGGTGAATCTCTACAAAAAATCAGTTTACTTAAGGTATAGCGAAGAAGGTAAATATTATGAGTCAGAAGCTCAGGGTGCAGCAGCAGATGTGTCTGATACAGAACAGTTCGTCTTACACATCTAGTAAACAGTAGAACAGTGCTCAGCAAGTTTGGAAAATCGATAGGTTGCCATTTCTTCTTGTGGTTAGCATACAAAATATAATATCATTCATAATGAGTGTTGCTTTCCTTGTTAAATTTTTAATGGTCGGGCTTTCTGTATATCCTATGCAAAAGCCCTATGAAGAAAGAATATACACTTTTAAGTGGCTTAAGAACATAATCTTCCCATTTGTCGTGAATTTAAATACCATGAAAGCTCATTAAGAAAACACTTAGGCTAGTTCCAGAAAGATGCAAACAAAGAAAAGGATGCCTATGGCACTTTTCCCAAATGCATGTCTTTTTTACTTTGGTCTCATGACAAATTAGCAACAAATTTATCATGCAGTCTAATTTTGAAGTATGTAGAATGTTTCACATTCACTTTTGTGTATAGCTCCGTTGTACTTGCCCTCGTTTATCCTTTTTAATGCATAATTGGCCGTTTGTCTTCATTTGAATGATGCTGGCCATCCAATTAGGTAGGAAACCTTGTCCCAGTGATCTCCTTTCAGTTCAAAAATCAATCAGGTCGTGGAATTACCAGATAATATACGAAGCATCTTGAGAGGAATCTTCATCCAAGACTCGAAGGACCTATATCATATTTGCAGCTGAGCACAAAACTGAACTTTCAAAACCGTGTCTATCGGAGACCTGGTTTGATTTGGGTCCCCTTAGACTGCAGTCACAACCTGCAAACATCCACTCGTGTCATCATTATCAAAGCCATTCAATTTGGGACTTTGATGGAAGGTTATATTTTGCTTCTTGTTACTTTTAGAGCCACTCCTTTTTTCTTTTTCTTTGGGCAACTTTACCATCTGGTAATTTTGAGTTTCATTTCAGAAATTGAATATATTTCTTATGTTGACTTTTCACCAAGGTATTAAACTGGCGTTTGAGAAGCAAGGATAGCCCAAACTGCATGTTTCAGCAATAAAAGAACATGCTGAACAATGAATTAATTATACAACAGGCATAGCTCTATTGTGTGATACATCAAGTGATAGTTTTGATCTTTGGTAAGCCAAGTGATAGTGTAGTGTATCATAAAAAGTATATCATGTCAGCGATTCCGCTATAATGAACCAAAAAGCAGCTAGGATGTGGCTTCTTTTCTCAGACACAGTTTCCATAAAAGTGATCAGCCACCACAATAGACTTACATGTTATCATTGATGATACATTTGCTTGATTATTTGATCAGTCTTTTTCGGTTATACCCAATTTCATGAGTGGTACTAATATTGATCAAACAGCTTAGTTTTGGGTCCAAAATTACTTTGGATGAGACAATTTTCAACAATAAATCATAACTGATATTAAGTTATCTTTGGTTAAGGTAATTTCATGCAGATTATAAAGCACCTTGAGTTCTTGACTCCTCACTGATATAAAGAAACAGAGTGCAGAGATTTTACTACAAGTACAAAAGAAAATGATATCCAAAATCTGACATGCATATAAAACATACAGATAACCGTGACACCTATTCTCATCCTACAGTTCATGTAGATTCACAAGGTGAATCTTAGACAAACAGTGTTTTCGATTCACAAGGTGAACCTTAAACAAAACAGTGTTTTCCTATATCGTAATATTGTACTCCCTCCGTCCGGAAAAGGATGCCGTAGATTTGTCTAGATTCGCATGTATCTAGACGCGTTTTAGGGTATATTTTTATAGACAAATCTGTGACATCCTTTTCCGGACAGAGCGATTATATATTTTTACATGTGAAAAAGTATGCAATCAATGTGGAGATCCATTACATCCAAAACAGTTACCCAGTTCATTTCTAAAGAATGAACTGGTACTGAGGCTCAACATCATCTTATGTCTGCTGTTCTTCATCAAATACCTTTTATAGTTTGCCGAAATGCAGAACAAGTAAAGATGCTGATTGCTCCGTTATTTTCATTGTTACAGAAATTTGCTAAATACCTTAGATGATCCAATTAATATAACAGTCAAATCTCACACGAGTTAACAACATGCTAATAGACTAATAGTTACATGATTCTATTGCATTAATCACAAAAGCAAGCTCTTTCTCCAAACGAGTACCTTAATTAGCTGTTGTATTTCAAGTTTTGGCATGGCAAATTCATTGTTGCACAAACAAATTATCTTTCCATATCCCATGTTGGAATAAGGCTTTAAGTTGCAATAAGCAACAAGGCAACAACACTGCACTGCAACTAAAGTCATCAGGCATTGAGCACAACGAACAACTGCCAGCACAAACTGACTAAGTGAGGTACACAAACTGCTAGGTTAGTAAGCCATCCAAATGTAGCTTAATGGAGCATAGTGGCAAAGAAACTGGGTAGTACTGTACATAGACCAATGTACGGATTTGCTAGCTCATTGTAAATGAAAATATCAACAGAAAAACATCACACATGAGCCAACTACTGACATGATAAAAATATGCTGGCTGAATTGATCAGAATACAAACTCATCATCGAGATTTATATAGATACTTACTGCTCTTTCTGGTACACCAGGTGGGCCATCAAGTATTTTTATGCGAGCTTTAGACTCCTCGCACATCCTTTTGATAAACTCCCCTTTGCGGCCAATGATAGCACCTACCTTCTGGGCTGGGACCAGTATACGGAAAACACTATCTCCTGGCCAACCTGGCCATTTCTTGTCATTAGCCTCTACCTGCAAATTGTCCTGTTGCTTCACTTCCCCATTGTATGCATTCTCTTCCTGGTACGGGTTTGCTGGCTCATCATTGTACTGATTCTCTGGTTCTGCACTGAGCAAATTTGCTTGCACCTCAGTGTATGCATTGCCAGGTCCTTCGCCATATTGGCTTCCAGGCTCTTCATTGTATGAGTTATCAGGCTCTTCGTCGTTGTAAAGATTTGGAGGCAGTTCACCCATGTCATGTCCAGCAAAATTCTCTTCTGGTAGATCCATATTTTCTAGTGACACAAAATAAGAAGGATTCGGTGAGAAACCACATCCACCATTGAACTTCAAACAAAAATATATAGAATTCAAATCTGCATCAGGAAGACGCCCCGTTTCATACCCAGGAATCAAGTCATGCAAGACCTATGTCGTAAATGGTAGTATCTAGCGAGCAGGCACCCTTTTAACCACTTATGCAGGCTCCTCGAATGCTTTAGCGGGTGCACATGTGAGACTAACAACCTTGATTTAGAACATCTATGTAGCAACAGAAATTCTACCAAGCAACAACAGCTCAGTTCTTGGTCCAATCGAGCTCATGATCCCATATAACAACCTAAATCACGCTCCCAAACCAGCGCGGACTTCCGCCATACATCCAACCCTAAACCCTAAACACGCCGCCGCAAACCTCACTTCGTCGTCGTCGTCGCCGCAACAGAATTGGGCGAAAAATTAAAACTAGAACTCAATTCTCAAACCCCGAGGCACGGAGCACGGAATTGGTGAAACCCCACCAAAGGAGCACGTCAGCGAGAGAACGGCAGGGGAGAGGAGAGTGGGGGTACCTGAAGGAGGTGGTGGGGGGGGAGGAGGCGTCAGCGGCTACGGCAGGCGGCGAGGGGGGCTGAAGAGGAGGAGAAGGCGACGGCAGCCGATTTTGGGAAAGGAACAGGGGGAACTCGTGCAGTCGTCGAGCCGTCTACGGTTTGACGGAAATACACTGTCAGATTCAGATGACATGACAGTAATCTGTTGCGCGGAGCTCATGCAAGAGAGCCAGCTGTCTTGATGTATAAAAGCATCTCCACTAGGATTCGCATTCCCAGCAGGGGAGGTTTTTATCTGTACAGCGAAAATTCACTCTGCGTTCTCGTTCTCATGTGTCCAGTTTTCGTCGAATTTGACTCATTTTACGTCCGAGATTTCTAAGCCAAACCTAGGACGCTGGGAACCGGTTGGGAACGCCGAACGAGCGAATTCGACGGAAAAAAACCCATGTTGGTGGCTCTGCCCTGTCAGCGTGTGAAACCGAATCATCCTCATCCCGTCGCCTCGGCTTCCGTGACGGACCATCGGGGCAGCGACCGCCTGTCTTCTCGCCCACGCATCGCCGTAATGGTGCGCTACCGATGGCCCACCTTTTCGCCATTACCACTTTTCCCGTCCACGCAGCTACACCTCTCCCGCCTTCGCCGCCCTTTTCTCTTTCGGATATAAATGCCAGCATTCGCCGTCTCCCAGAGCACACAGCCTCTTCACTCCTCCATTCCCCAACCAACAATTTCCCTCCGGCGACGAGAAGAGCATTTCGGCGTCAGCGATGGCCAAGCGCTACCCCGACGACCCTGCCGCAATGAACGGCTTCGGCCAGCGCTCGCTACAGCCGTGGGAGGCACGGGTGCTCCACGACGCCGGCTACCCGCGCCATCAGACTTCTGGTGCCCGACGACCTGGAAGCTCAGTGCGGGCGACGTGCCCATGTCGTCGGTGCTAGAGGGGTCAGAGCTCGTCGAGGAGATCTAGGTGGTCACCGCCGCCATGGAAGACCCGGAGCTTGCCCCCAAAAACCTCGTTTTCTAGGAGAATTTCTTCGTCGAGCGCCGCAACGACGAACTGGCCGCCCACGAGGGAGGAGGCCCGCCGCCGAAGCGGCACAACACCGCATGACGACGTCGGTGGTGGAGTGCACCAGGCCGCCGTCCTCGAGCACATCACCGCTGGTGATAGACCTAAACGGGGCTATCCTCTGCACTCGCCACCATCAGCCGCCCGACACCGTGCGGCGGCCACCTAGCTGCCGAGGAGGATGGGTGGCCTCTCTTCGTCATCCTCGGCATCGGCGTCGCGCTCATCCGGCTCGGCGCCAGCCCAATCGCCGCGCCCCATGTTGCTCCGTCCAGTGAAGCGAGAAGCGGAGTCTCTTGTACGCTCGCCGCTGCGGACACGTTCACGCGGCATCGTCATCAACGAAGGTCGCGCGCCGTCGCCGCCAGTCGGCCAGCTTCGGCTGGCGAGGCTGAGGCTGCGCACGCCGAAGCCCGAGCCGGCGGACTAGGCCATCCCTGTCGATTAGGACGAGTTTGTCCTGAAGATGGCGCTGGAGTGCTCACTAAACGACGTGTCCCTGGTGTAGGCCCCGGACGCGTGCGCCTGGTCCAGCGCGGACTGAGAGAAAGAGGAGGCCGAACGCATCCAGCGTCCACACGAGCAGGCCGAGCGCGGCGCTCTCCGGGAGCGCGCCTACCAAGGCGCGCCGCTCATCGTCCTCGACGACAAAGACGAGTCGGGGCCCTCATCATAGTCGTGGCGCTGCAGCGACGCCGACCAGGATAGCTCTCGCGCCGCAGCCGCTGAGCGACGATGACGCCGACGACACCCAGGACGCCGACTACACGTTATTCTATCGCCACTTCGGCATGTGAACGGCCCGCCCGGCGGCATAGGCGTCCACGTTGGCATCGCTTAGTATTCGTTATTTCTATGTTTTTAAAAGTTTTTCTTAGCTTACTGCGGTCAAAATTCTGATATATATCCGAATTTGACATAATATGTACGAAGTCGTCTATATTTTAATGAATTCGTCTAAATTTCGCCATATTGTTTAAATTTTGGCCAAAGGTGAGAACTTGGTCTGGTAACGCGAATGGAAAACTGGTCGTTCCTAGGCCGAATGTTACATCCGTCTGGCGCTAAATAGCGCCGGAATTGAGCCTGGGAACACCGAACGAGTGGAGGTGCTCTAAGCCTCTGATTCAAGAATTCCATAAATTCATCATCTAAAAAATCCTAAATTCTTCTAGAAATTTTAATTCGTTTACATTTTTTAGGTATATCTTGTTTGTTTCTGTAGGATTAGGATTAAAACCCATGCAAATATTTTATGTGGACTATTTTGCGTGTAGGTACAAGGCTTTTTTTTTCTGCAAGTCCCTTGTAGAAATGTCTTTGTTCCTATGAGAACTTTGGCAAACACCTAAATCGTTCAAAATTTCCTAGGCTGTGTGATACTGCTACAACTAAATAACAGACGTTGCACATGTTTTCGCTATAAGTTTGTATGGTTCAACTTGTATGAAATTTAATTTTCATACTTTTCTATTGTGTTTTGCGTTTGGCATTTAGATGGACGATAGTAATCCACTCTTATCAACAAATGTTTGCTTGTTTTCCCTTTGGAAAAACCTAACTTTGCTGATTTTCAGTCATATAACTAATTATAAAATAATCACAGTACATGATCCACTCCTTTTAACAAGTACTTCCTCCGTTCAGAAATATAAGACATTTTAGCTTTGTGAAATGAATGTATTTAAACGCTTTTTAGTGTATAAGCTCACTCCAAACCTCTAAGAACCTATACACTCGTCTAGATACATTAAATTCACAAAGCTTAAAACATCTTATATTTCTGAGGAAGTAAAATGTAAGTCCGAATCCTACAAATGAAGGAAGCACTTGAGAGTCAATCATAATCGGAACTTATTATGATGAACGACACTCCATATCTGCCATAGCATTTCCTCTAGTTTCCTGAGATCATTTTGTCCATCAGTCAGGTTAGCAAAACTGCCAAGAATTCATCCAAGTACAGCAATATGGAAACTAGGAGCATGCAACCCAAATTGTGCCAAAGGTTTAGTTGAGAATTCCCAACCGAACTAATGAGCTTATATGCTTCTGCAAGAACACCGCTTACCAGAATCTCTTTTTTTTAACGCAAAGTAGTTGGGCAGAGATAAAACAAATGAAAGAAAGATGATAGTACTAATAAGCCTACATATTCTCAAAGAGAAATTTCTGGGCCCATCAGTCCCTCCTCGGCTAACTCCTTGAGCCTCTGAGTCACCTTCTCAGCAACACGCAGGTAAGCTTGGGCTGGTGCAGAGTTTGGCGAAGATATTACTATTGGTTTGCCTTCGTCCGAACCTGTTCGGATGTCGATTTCAAGAGGTATCTGTTCAGGTAGAAATGGTAAGTTAGAAATAACTTATCCTCACTGACTTCAATCTACCTTAAAATAATCAGCAATAAATATCAGATCAAGAAAAAGGGTCATTCGGAGATATATTGCACATAAAGTAACTAATCACGAAATGACGGAAAAGGAACATAAAGTACCTGCCTAGATTGTTACGTCATAAAAATTAAGCCACATTATCAGCATAAACATTAATGTTTCATATAAAAGCACTGTTCTCATCCACGATAAATACTACTACCTCCGATCCATAATAAGTGTTGATGATTTAGTACTGTTTTAGGACAAAGTTTGTACTATATCTCCGACACTTATTTTGGATCGGAGGGAGTAGTAAAAATAATGTTTGTGATCAGAACCATATGGTACACTTTTTAGCCATGATCACTAAGTTCAGCATTACAGTTTAGCAAATCAATCCAGACAAATTGACAACCAACAAGTTAGGATGTGCAATCAACATTGAATTGTAATAACTCTTGTTTCTGAAACTCTGTAGCACAAAACAAAAAATTACAAAACCATGAAAGACATGTATAGACCCGATGCCTCTAAAATTCATCCAAAGTGAACAAGTTAGGTTGTTCATTCCACACTATGTGGTCATCAAACAGTGAAGTACTACCTCTGATCCAAATTAGTTGTCTCAGGTTCACTCAACCTAGACAGATTTAGGCAACATTTTGCCTAAATCTGCGACAATTAATTTGGATAGGAGAGTACCCAAAATTTAAAAAAAAATCCTAAAGACGAAAAGGACACTAGATGCAAGATGGTTGCTATAAGAAGCTCATGCCAATTATATTATACTCTGAGGAATTTCACTCACCTCACCAAGAAATTTCATATCCATGTCCTGCGCAGTTCTCTGAGCTCCACCTTCCCCAAAAATGTAAGAATTCTCACCACACTTTGGGCACTTGAAGCAACTCATGTTCTCTACTAATCCTAGAATCTGCCAAAATATACAACTTGAGCTGTGCTGGGAAGAGTGGAAGACTCGGTGAAATATTGTCTAATGGCAAAGGCTACAAATTATAAACTAACTATTCTTCGGTTCTGAAATGAAATATGTCTATTCTGATTGGACTCACATGAATAGATATGTGTAAGAGACAACAACTGATGCTGGTTTGCAATAACATTAACAAAATTACCGGAGAAATGAGCAGTGTAACAGGAAATATAATTCTAGCTAGAGGCTCGAGCAGTTAGGAACTAAGAAAGACATACAGAAATTAAATCGAACATACAGGAACTTGAACTTTACGGAACATGTTTGCTCCTCTTCTAGCATCAATTAGAGCAATATCTTGAGGAGTAGAAACAATTAAAGCACCTGCAGAAACCACATGTAAACAAATACTCAAAAATATGTTCCCGTTGATACTGAATCTTCATAGAGCAGACTTGTAAATACCAGATAACCGAAGCCTCTGAGACATAGATAGCTGAGCATCACCAGTGCCAGGGGGCATATCAACAACAAGAATATCCAGATTACCCCAGGCCACTCCCCTTGTCATCTTCTCAAGAGCACTCATTACCTGATACCAAGAATGATGTGGTGTTAGGGGTTTCCATGTGATTAATGCAATTCTGAGATTACACATATGAACTCATTCCATGCTATGGATTCAAATAAAGTAAATTGTAAAATTTCCTAGTGATTATAACAAATAACTTCAAAGTTCAAACTACGCACAAAAAATAGTTGAGGCATGCTTCTTATTTTCAATAGCATACTTGCAGAGCCATATCCATGTTTCCTTATATTTATCGTTAAAGATGACAACAGGGCATGAATGTCTTTCAGACATCTGAAAGAAAATGTAATCAGAAACTTGCGCAAAAACAAACCATAGGACCTCTCCAAACGATTGGCGCATCTTTGTCTACAAGAAACCCGATGGACATACATCGCACTCCATGGTTCTCAACTGGAATCATCTTCATGTCTACAGATAGAGAGGAAGTTACACTCAACCAACAGAGACTTGTCAAACATAAACGAAGAAAAAGGTAAAACAATCTGCAATGCAGTTAAAAAATCTGGTGATGTAGGCACACTAGCGTCCACAAAATTACTGGTGACAGGGTGGGGATAATCAAAAGGCTAAGCCACTAGGCATACAGTTCACAACTTCACACGCTAATTGGTACTTGAAGACTATTACAAAATTACATGTTGGAATATCTCTATTCAACTGAACTAATGTAGTACAAAGTTCAAAATTGTGATAACCCAAAACGTTTTTGTCACTATTTGAGACCGCCTGAAATATAGTTTGTTTTGTTACATGGATTTGGTTAAAGGGGTAAATTGCCATAGTCTACAGGCCTTTAACTGACCTGAAAATACCAATATGAACAATAGTTGATACTCACATACTTAAAATGGAAGTACAAACATAATCCACATGCAAACTGAAGCACCATTCAGTAAGGTAATTATTGACATGCCCGGGTGTTATTTGTCGGTTGACAGATGAAACTGATTTTGACAAAATAAGCTACATTGAACACATATATCAATTAGCAATGAACGATCGGAATGTTTCTAATAGGGACTTCTCGTCAAGTCTTTCTGCATAAAGTCTTGGATTCTATTTTGCTCCCTCCGTTCCTTGAAATAGGGCATATAGTTCTTTTAGAAACAATCCGAAATGTAGGGGTATATATTTGTTGTCAATTATGTTCCTCCACCAGTCAGCTCCCACGCATGAAGTATGGAACAAAATCCCTACAAAAAAGGATTAATTTGGAATCCTCCCAGCCGTATACAACATGCATGCCCCAACCGACCTATGGACAACGACAACACCAATTCCAATGAGAAGGCAAACCCGGCAACCTCCTTTCCCATGGACAAGGAGGACACCAAGCAGGCGACCTCCCTTCCCATGGTCAAGGAGGAGATCAAGCCGGTGTCATGCATGTTGTGTCTTCAGTTGCCCGGAACAAAAAACGACTTCTCACATTGGTTCAGAGAGATGTCATCGTAAGTATTCCGGGTGCGGCGAGATACATGCTCTGTTCGAGCCCCTTGGATGGATCTTCAACGAACAACTATATAGGTAGCGATGAACAAGACCATGGGAGCAAATCTGAGATTTTGTGAAGACAAACAAACGGAAAGATATAGGAATCAATCAGTTGATCCATTAGCATGAATAATTTTTTGCCCCTTTTCGTGTACTCCTTTTGGTCAGCTGATCCATGAGCATAAATAAATTTATTTAATCCTTGTCGTGTACTTTTTTCGATCATTTCATCTATGAGCACGTAAGAGTAGTATTATTAGTTGCAAAAAATGATCCATGAGCATGTAGGAGTAGTAGTACTTGAAAATACTAAACTCACATCCACACCATAAGAGCTGAATGAAAAAACATTCCAAATTCAAGACAAGAATAAAATCATATTCATGGGCTTAACCGATTGCATAACACTAAGCATCTGGCAAGAATGCAATGGCTTCGCTAACAATACTAGTAGCATATTCTAATGCCACTAGGAGAGCACCGAGCCTCTTTAGCACAGTCTTCCGCATGTGCAGAACTTTGTAACAGTTGCCTCCCAGGTGCTTTAGCACTTCGCGCATAAAGACTTGCAAATTGAGGAAGATTTTGTTGCTGCGCTCGGCTGGGTACTCATCAAAGGTGCATCTTCCTTACTTTGCAAGTATGTATGCACGAAGTGCTAAAGCAGCTTAAAGGGAACCGTTACAAAGTTTCACACATGCAGAAGGTTGTGCTAGAGAGGCTCGGTGCTCTCCCAGTGGCATTAGAATGTGATGCTAGTATTGCTGGTGAAGACATTGAATTCTTGCCAAATGCTTGGCGTTATGTAATCTGATTAGGCCCATGTGGTACGATTTTATTTTTGTCTTGAACTTGGAATGTTTTCATTCAACTCTTATGGTTTTATTCTAGTCTTGAACTCTATGTGAAATTTATGGACCTACATTTCGGATTTTTCCTCAAAAAACTATATGCCCTATATCAAGGAACGGAGGGAGTATTATCTTACAAATTACAATATGTAGAAGTACCATGACAACAGGAAGACCTAGTAACTCACAACAACAACAAATGCTAGCTACTCGCTGAGAGAGGTACAGCTGACAGTGATACCTTCACTTACTTCAGGCTTTGCGTTCAGATGCATCATTGTGGGAATGGATGGTCCATATATGTCAGCATCTAGCAAACCAACTTTAAGCTTAAACTCCTTAGCAAGTGCTACAGAAATATTAACTGCAAGAAAACAAGTACCAGGGATAAGGGAAAATTTATGGAACAAGTCACATGCTTCTCAGTTTCTGCATGAGCATAAGAACTTGTTTATCTCGATTCAGTATAAGTGCAGCTGCTATAGTTTCCATGAACTAAAGATAAATTATGCAGCTATATCATTGGCATGTAGCTGCCCTAAGTTCCTCTAAAACAGAATTAGCATTGAATATCTTAACCAGCATCAACTGTATTTCATGAGTTAATGGGCATATATTAAGTCTAGCATCGTGTGTACTTCCATGCGAATTTCCTGATTTTTTTCCCATTTCAACAGTATGAAATCTAGAATCTTAAACCTATAAATTTGAAAAGAGACCAAAATCGAACCTGCAGTGGTGGACTTGCCGACACCGCCTTTGCCTGAGGCGACCGCAATGATGTCACTTACGCCACTGATTGAGAGGCCGCCCTTCGTGGAGGCGCTGTAACATCTCCTGCCGCCAAGCAAACCCTGTAAAATAACAGGACCAATGAGCACATTTGTAGAAGGAAAACAAACGGAAAATTTTCGGATTCCTAAGAGTTCAGAGTAATTCGGTCGAAATGGGCTTAAACGGATGTAAATGTGCAGAAAATTGGGGAAAACTGAACCAATAGTCAAAGAGTTGTGGTCTCACCAAGCGAGAGGCGATCCGGAGCATCGGGAAGAGATAGCCCTGCCGAAAAGAGAACGCCCCTTCTTCTACTTCCCTTCTCTGTTACTGGGATAATTTGGTGGATATGAGGGGTGGAGGCAGCGAAAAACTGTCGGCCGACGGCGGCAGTCGCGGATTCGCGAGGTTGAGGTCACAAGAGGAATCCAGGAGCGGTACGAGAAGGGATCCGGTGAGGAAGTCAACGGCGGTATCAGTGACAGGGTATGGGGCGCGAGCCCGCACGCCGGGCGACAAGGTTGCTGCTGAGGACGCTTAGGGAGCGGCGGGGAAGTGTAGGGGGAGGATAGAGCAAGGAACAGGAGCGGTGGCAGCTGTATTCGGGAGCAGCATCGGCGGCTCCTACAGCCTAGGGCACCAGCATGATGGCATCGGGTGAGAAGAGACAGAAATTGAAGAAATACAAGGGCATCTAGGCGCGTTATATTTTGGCGCTGTAAAAGCTGTTTGCAGCGTGTGTATCTTGTTTTTGCGCGGTAGGTGGATGGCGCCTCACCAGGCCCTGTATTTTGCAGTCATGGATCCGGTAAAGCAGTGTCTACTCCGCGCTGCATTTTAGAGCGTCTGGTGAAGCAGCACACGGCCGCGCGCCCAAAAAGTGATGCTAGACTTAATATATGCCCATTAACTTATATGCTTAAAGAGCACAAATTCATCAATGGCACGGACCTTTTGTGCTGTAATTGATATACCAACAAATGCAACATGAACAATGTGCGTCTGCTGAGTAAAATGATTTCAGTGATCACTACAGTATGTGGTGGCAATAAGCGAGGTTACAGTGAATAGAACATACAGTAGTTTTAACATCAGTAAGGTATTGGGTTTCTCAAAATCAGAACATTTTGGTCAGTGACATGTGGAACCCGAAATGAAAATTAGTGATACGCTGACAAGATCATCATAGATCGGCTAAGGAGATCAGATGGCTACGAAATTTTAGGGAAATGACATCTTTGTTTAAGGCAAACGAAGAGGGGACCTGGGCGACGGCCGCGGATTCGGTGGCCGCGAGATGCGCTTGCAGGAGGGGGAGCCCGGATCTGAGGTGCCGCGCCGCCATTTCCGGTTGGTTCCGCGGTGGTGGAGAGCGAACCTAGGAGGAGAGATCGGGTCGGGGAGGATGAAGAGAGTAGGAGGTTGCGGGTCTCGTAGAACGCGAGGAAAAGGGGGACGTGATGCGCAGTGGAGTGCCTTGGCAAATGGTAACCACCAAGACACACTGAAACGGCCCAGTGATTTTTTTTTTTTGAGAAAATGAAACGGCCCAGTGATGAGCCATTGACGCCCAGGTAATAGGCCCTTTCTGGCCTTTCGAAAAAGGCTGTCTAGGCTTCATCAAAGCGACTTTTTTTTTCGGCTTGAAGGAATTTTAGT
Organism: Avena sativa; assembly: GCA_916181665.1. Lineage (NCBI taxonomy): Eukaryota > Viridiplantae > Streptophyta > Magnoliopsida > Poales > Poaceae > Avena > Avena sativa. Next base: position 102,937,960 of record OV702292.1, read on the forward strand.
GATCTTGAAAAATGCCGCCCGGTGATCCCTCCGTCTTTTCTCTCTATAGTACTAGTTAAATGCCCATGCGTTGCTACGGATTTTTAATTTCTTTTGTAGACACAAATTTAAACACAAGACGTGTGGGTATTTTTAAATAGTGTGGACGATATATACTAAAGAAGACATCCTGTTATGTTTCAAAAAAAGAGACATCTTGTTAATCAACATTTGGAAGGTAACGGCGAGACCATCCAACCGATGGAAATAACATGCAGTTTAAGTCGATCAAACTACAAATCATGTTCTTAATTCTTTTCACAAAAATCATTTTTCTTAATTATCTCTCTCCCTCTCTTTATCAAGACATTACAAGGATGTATATGCCACCGCTTCTCTTTTCGCCATTGTGCCTCGCCTCTTGTTACCATTGTTTTTCACCTCTTATCGTCATTGTGCTTTATGGTGACTTCACTCCGACTACACCGGCATTGTACGTAGTCTCTCTCTTACACACAGGACATTACCATGGGACGATAAAAATATGTATTGAAGCAATCATCAAAAAATCTTTATGTTTTGTGAGCATGCCCATGCGTTTGCCATGGGTGCATAACTTTGTCCCCTTCACACATGTAATCATAATGCACATTAATATTGCCAATGATTTGAAGATGCGAACAAAGACAACCCGTTAGAATTCATCCTTATCTTGTCACCGGAGCGACGGACGGAGGAACTCCCACTTCTATCACCCACTGGAGGCATTGTGAGGGAACTATGATCACCTCCTCTATCGTGAGATTAGGGGAAGGATAAGGTGAAACCGTTCTCTTTTTTCAACACAAGGGATGGATATCAAAATTATCTTCTCCCATCCGGATGTACATGCCGCTGCAATTCCTACTCAAGGAAGTTGTCAACATTTGGCATTAAACGTTGTAGCAATTACGACCTTTTTGTATAGCTGCAAGTTGAGTGTGCTTCTTAAATATACGTATAGTTCATGCAATTTCATATGCCAAACTGCCTTCTAATACAATTTGAATGATAATGGAATCATGCATGAATATTGTTCTGTGGGCACCAAGTTACTTGTATGCTAACCTTATTACTGCCACACTTCCATGCATAATTAACATGTGAAACAAGCAAGCCAGAAATCTGGTAATGTTCTAAAGAACAACACCACACCATGATATGTATTGACAAAAGAATTAAAAATCTGATATACTGTATATAATTGGTAATATCCACCAAGATATATCTCCTGATGTGTGTGCTCCAACATCTAACCAAAGAGAATGCTAGTAGCAAGTGTGGTTAGAAAGAAGACAGATAGGACATAGAAGAATCCTCTTCTCCCTCCTGTCCATGCCCATCATCGGCACCACCGTGAAGCTGCTTGTGGTGGACTCCGTGGTCAGTAGTGTCTGTGACCTCTACAGCAGCATCGCAAAGGTCACCGCCATCTACCCATTATTACAGTAAAGATTCATCCCCCAACCTCTACAAACAATGAAATAAGTTAGGAGAAAGAAGTGGCCATTATTATAGTACAGATTCATGCACTTTAACCAACAATCACAAAAAATATCAAATAATAATCTCTAAGGAGACCAACAAGAAGTTACGCACCGCGGTGCTACATGCCATGGCACCATAGTGATCTCAATAATCACGGTATCAAATAATCGCAAGGGATTATTTGATCCCACCTGGCTTGATTCCAAGCTTGGGGAGATCTTTAAGACCTTGTAATCTATCTTATAAGTTTTACATTACTATTTTAGTTTTGCATTAGTTCAAACTAGAAATAAAGTTTGCATCATTAGAATTCTCTTCAGAAATAGTCGATTCCTTTTATGAAATCCCGAGTTTGTTATTATATATGGAGCAATATTGAGTTTGTGCTTGTTTTATTGGATATATGAATGGCTTGAGTATAATTTTACTTGCACTTGATGATAGCAATAGGAGTCTTCCACACCATTGGTATTAATGGAACATATAAAGATAATTTGGTCAATATGTTGTAAGTCTACAGTTTAATTTACAAAGAAAAACTATCTATGCAGTTAAGTTGAAAAAGAAAACTTAAACAAAGCAAAATGAAAGTGCTATCAAAATAGAGTGAGAACAAGTCGAGGTAGAATCTTCAAGTCATAAAAATGCTTCATATACAATTGGAATTTGATAATTGAGATTGTTAAACTTTGAATTCCTACATGAAGTGGAATATATGGCTAGCTCCTTTGCACAACACTTAAACAAAAGTGTGAGCATATACACAAAAGAGAAGAAAAGAAAGAAAAAAAGAACGAGTATGCAAAGAGCAAATAGTCATATACCACTATATTGTAGTATGACAAAGAGACACTTTTGAGATTTTGAATCCCAAGTGAATACGTTAATCCTAAAACACTTGGGATTACCTCGCTAACTCATTCGGTTGAACCGGATACTTTTACATTATGTTGAGATTCATCTTTTATAAACTGTTGATCACTAAGGTGTGAAAGGCTGCTAATACTATTCAGATGGTTCGAGTAAGGTACTATTTATAAACTTATTCCTATGTATCGTATATGATAAACACATGCTGCAACTGCCTCATTTATTTTATCAACTCAGCTTCACGAATATGAGGATCACATCCATTAAGCTAAACTTGCTCGGGACGAGCAAGAGTCTAAGCTTGGGGAAGTTGATGAGTGCATATTTGTATTATGTTTTACACTATTATTTTGCATTGTAGATGTAAGATTTTGGTATTTTACGGAGCTCATTGATACGTCAATAACGTATCTATAATTTTTGATGGTTTTATGCTAATAATATGCTTTTGACACTCTTTTTTATATAAAGTTTATGATTTATTTGGACTAACCTACTAATAGTTGCAAAAGTGTACAATGTTCTTGTTTTACACTTTGATGTGTAGGAATTACCAAGAATACAAGTGGAAACCTTGTTGGAATCAAATTGGGATTTTTCTAGAAATCTGTCTCAGAACTCTTTTTTAAGATGGTCACGTTTCAGGTTGAAGACGGCGTCAAACAGAAAACTCTTCAACTACAAAGTTGTTAAAAATTTCGTGGCAAACGTTCTGGATATAAAATTTAGCTGATTCCGAGTCCGGACGGTCCTTTTAGGCCCGATTTACTGTAGCCCAAGATGGGGTGACGGGAATCCGAGAAGCTATATAAAAGGAGGAAACCTAATTCGCCCAGGGCATCTTCACCCACGAACTTGCAGCCACCAAAGCCACGTTTTTGCCTCCCCCATGGATCCCATCTCCATTGGGGAGGGCTCCAAAGAATCCATGAAGAAAGGGGGCTAAGGGGCGGTGCTCCCCCCATGATACCGTCGGCGGGGAAGGAGTCCCCCGCGTCGCCGCCGCCTTCTTCACCATCTTTACCATCTTCACCACCATCTCCATCACCTAATCCTCCTAGTATGCAGTGGTTCATCCTCCCACACACCTTTATACCGTTCTATATAAACATGGTGTTTGATGCTATAAGTTATAATCCTATGATCTATGTCATGTTTGTGTAGTTTCTTTGTTCTTAGATTGAATAGTTGAACGTCTTTGGTTCATTAGATTTGTATGTTGATATGGTACAGTCATTTGGTGTCCATTATATTTGTGCGCGCATGGATTAAACATCATAGGGTTTATAGTATGTGTAAGAGGAAGGAGGGAAGTTTTGCCGGAGTGACAGAAACCTAAGGACGCGAACCGGAACGTTGCACGTATGGGAGTAAGAAGACCATTAAACTTAAGGCTATGGTTGGGGAAACCTTAATGCATTGATTAGTACTTACGGATGTTTGCTAACAATCCAATCATATAGTACATGTAATTCCAAGTAGTGAAACGCATGTATATTTAGCCTCTCCCACATAGAAAACCGCATCGAAGATAATGAATCCGATCTATTCGCTATTTAAACTTTGACAAAGCCACCACAATTATCACCACTATTCCACACTCATGGTTCTATTAGTTTAGTGTATTTTATTGTTGTAACAACTAGCTTTACTTTCTTGTTATTTATTATCATGCAAAGCTATCTCTAGTACTCGTATTGTTGCTCTAGTTTTATTTTCTAGATAATGCAAACGTTTAGTGTGCGTAGAGTTGTATCAGTGGTTGATAGAACTTGAGAGAATATTTATCCTATCTTTAGCTCCTCGTTGGGTTCGGCACTCTTACTTATCGAAAAGGCTACACACGATCCCCTATACTTGTGGGTTATCACTCGTGCGCATATTTTATGTCTGTTTTCACCAGGATCAGGACATATGATGGATCCAATGGACACAATTCTTGAAGCAGTTGTACTGAGGAGAAAAGGAGTAAAAACAACGTAAATCGCTTATTTAGGAAAATTAATAATACTAGAAGAAAACCCAAAGCGAACAATACGTACAGACGGTTCAACGACCAACTATACGACTGGAATAAATTTTCTGACCATATAGTTCCGGTCGTATAGTTGGCGCCGCCACCGCCTCCTCAAATAGTTTCAGCTCGTGCAACTAGATCAGGGAGACGACATACAGAACATCCAAAAATCGCCGAAACCTCACCTCTGGAAGGCATCTGGAGGGGGAACTCATCCATCGTGGATCCATCTTCGCCCTACGCAGATCCGGGAGGCTAACGCATCGATCTTCATCATCCACCACTACATCACCATCTTCTCCATCCATCTCATCTACATCTTGTCTAGATCTTGTTGTAATTTTCATACTCGTTATGGATTTATACAAGTACTATTCATCTATGATAGATTCTATTGTTATTGTCATGGTGTTGATTGCCTCCATATCTGAGTAGATCATTAGTTCTTGGGGATATGGAGAAATCCTAGTATGAGATTAAAATAAGATAAATTTTATTATGATATTCATCGTTATGACCATGTGTTAGATTGTCTTCATCTTGATGTTGAGAGAAGTCGATCTCTCAATATTTGCCTCTCATGGGGACTTAATGGAGGGAACTACTTGTTGGTAGACGGAGGTGTGTTAGTACTTACAGTGACTATAAAGTTGTTGGCACTTCTTACATATCAACTTCGGAAACCGAGGAAACTCACAGAACACTATCCATGCCATGGGATACGTCCTACGGGATTACATTCCTTAATAGCGCAGTAATTTGATTGATGTCGATTGCTGACTGATGTGGTTATAAGAATGATGTGAGCAGGGATTGCTGCCTATTTGTCCAAATACGGAGTTTCTCCTACACATACATAGTTAAGAATGTTCATGATAATAATCTTTATCTTAGCCTCTTATAATGCTAGTGGTGTATCCGCTACTCCCTGAGAACGCTTTTCCCTATTGCAGTTCTAATCTCTCTTACATACGTGATACTTACTTTCTGTATTCAGTTGTTTTACTTTACTTTATTATTGCTCTTATACCAAAAACCCAAAAACACATTTTTACACAATACTCGCATTTTATCTTGTCACTTAGAACTTTATTTAGCATTTCTATTGTAATATTTATTTCAAGAGTTATTATACTTCAGACTCATGCTCCCTATAGGGTCAATATCTTTATTTCAAAACTAGCTACAAACGATCTGTGCACTTGTAGTCATCAATGATCGACTGACAGATACGGTATCCGCCTCAGATCACGCGTCCTCGGATCATGCACCACAATCATCGCCTGTCGTGTCCAACACGTACAACCTGCGTCGTTTTTGCTGCGGTTCTTACCACACGTAAATCCCTCCCGGATCCTTTGTGCCTCCTGGTTCCCCGCCATCCCTGCCCACAACAATGAACACAAGATCCAAATGCGGGGGGTTGGGGGATGCACGACAACGACCTCTACGACCACATCTTCTGCTGCGTTGTCAGGTACATGTAGATCCTCTATGTCCCCTCCACTTATTGACCAACATGTGCCATTGCCAAATCGCTCGGTTACACGTGCGTCAAGAGGTGTGCTTCGTCTAAAAGAGTACACCGATGGTATGATCCGTTGGTGCTTAATGTCTACTACTGCTGAATCAGCAAATGTGTAGGATGCATTGGCCAATTCTAATTGGAAAGAGGCTATGGATGAGGAGTATGGAGCACTTATGCAAAATCAAACATGGAGATTGGTTCCCCCACGTGTAGGTACAAATGTTATCGACTGTCGGTGGATCGATAAGATGAAACACAAGGCTGACGGGTCCATTGACCGATACAAGGCTCGTCTACTTGCTAAAGGGTTTAAGTAACACTATGATATTGATTATGAGGACACATTTAGTCCGGTTGTCAAAATTGCAACTGTCAGACTTGCGCTAGCTGTATCTGTCTCCCGGGGATGGAGTTTGCGATAGTTGGATGTTAAGAACGTGTTTCTTCATGGTGTTCTCGAAGAAGATGTCTACATGAAACAACCACCTGGTTATGAAGATAGGGGAAACAACATTATGTTTGCAAGCTTGACAAGGCGCTTTATGGACTAAAGCAAGCACCTAGAGCTTGGTACTATAGGTTGAGTTCTAAATTGATTGAGTTAGGGTTCTTTGCCTCGAAGTCTAATACGTCTTTGTTTATATATCACAAGTTGATACATTGCAAATGTATCTATAATTTTTGATGTTTCATGCTTGGTTTTATCTACTTTCTTGTGTTTTGTCCACACTTTGGAGTACTTTTCATATGATTTCTTGGACTAACCTATTAATAAGAGCCACAGTGCCAGCTGCCTGTTTTCTGCTGTTTTTGGTTCCAGGAAAGTCAGAAAATGAATATTCTCGGAATTGGACGGGACAAAAGCCAAAGTGCCTATTTTTCCGGAAGACATCAGATGTCAGAATACGAGACGGAGAAGGGCTGGGGACCGGCCACACCACCTGGCCGCGCGGCTAGGCCTGGCCCGTGCCAGGGGGTGGTCTGGCCGACCCCAGCACCCCCTCGGCCTCTCCTTCCGCCTATATATTGCCCTCAGGACAAAAACCCTAAGTACCCGATCAAAAATCCACGAAAGAGTCTGTAGCCGCTGTCATCTCCATCCCTAGACCGGGAGGGATCTGAAACTCTTCCTGGCACCCTGCCGGAGAGGGGAATTCACCCTGGAGGCCTTCTTCATCATCATGCAAGTCTCCGGTGTGATGCGTGAGTAGTTCATCTCTGGACTACGGGTCCATGTAGTAGCTAGATGGCTGGTTCTCCTCCTTTGTGCTTTCATGTCTAGATCTTGTGAGCTCCGTTCATGATCAAGATCATCTATTTGTAATTATGCATGTTGTGTTTGCGGGGATCCGATGGATATTGAGATGCTATTTCAGATTGATTATTGATTCTATCATGTCTTTGTTATTTGTGATCTTGTATGCTTTCCGTTGTTAGTATCTATCTTGGCCAAGTAGATGCTAGCAACTCCAAGAGTTAGTATTTATGCTCGATAGTGGGTTCATGCCTCTGGTAATCTGGGAAGTGACTGAAATCTCTAAGGTACTAGATGTGCTATTGCTACTAGGGAGAAAACAACAATCCTTTGTTCATAGAACAATCGTATTGTTTACTTTACACACAATTCGTAAAGCAATAATCTGTTGCTTGCAACTTAATACTGGAGGGGGTTCGGATGATAACCTGAAGGTGGATTATTAGTCATAGATGCAGTTGGATGGCGGTCTATGTATAATGTTGTAATGCCCAATCAAGTTCCAAAGGAGTCAAGATGATTAGTATATGCATGCATTGCTTTCTCGATGTTTGTTAATTGCCCCGCTGTAATTTGTTCACCCAGCATGTTATCTATCTTAAGGAGAGCCACCTCTAGTGAACTATGGATACCGGTCCTTTCTTTTACATACAATCTACAAACTGTTTATTGCTTTGTGTTTACTTTCTGCAAACTATTACTTCCTTCCATTCGATACGTTTAGTCCTTTGTTTTCAGCAAAACCGGTGAGATTGACAACCTCATCGCAAGTTGGGGACAAAGTTCTGTGGTTGTGTTATGCAGGTCTCCACATTGCTGATGGCACCGGTAGTGCGCCCTGCCAACGTTCAGCTAGCAACACCTTTGGGGTGTTTCCTTGCTCCTACTTGTTCGATTAAACCTTGGTTTCTTACTGAGGGAAAACTTGCTGCTGTGCTCATCATACCTTCCTCTTGGGGTTCCCCAACGAGCTTGATATATTTTGGGCCATCACAAGTCACATGTGACTATCTACATGCTTATCTATGTGGATGATATCATATTGGCAAGTTCTTCTCAAGCTGCAACAAAGGCTCTATTGAAAGATCTAAGTAAAGAGTTTGCATTGAAGGATCTTGGTGATCTTTACTATTTCTTGGGCATTGAAGTTCACAAGGTTCATGATGGTATAGTTCTGAACCAAGCTAAATATGATTAAGATGTTCTTGCACGAGTAGGTATGAAAAACTACATGGGTGTTCCTACACCCTTGTCATCTTCTAAGGAGATAACTGCATGAGAGGGAGATTTATTAGGGCATGAGGATAGCACCAAATACATGAGCATGGTTGGTGCGTTGCAATATTTAACTCTTACAAGGCTTGATATATCATATGCAGTTAACAAAGTATGCCAATATCTACATGCCCCTACTACTATTCATTGGACAGCTGCCAAGAGAATACTAAGATATATTAGTCATACACTGAGTGTTGGACTAACATTTGTGAGGTCAAGTTCTACACTTGTGAGTGTCTTTTCAGACGCAGACTAGGCTGGTCGTGTTGATGATCGTCGCTCAATTGGAGGATTTGCTGTGTTCTATGGATCAAATTTAATCCCTTGGAGTGCTAAGAAACAAGCTACGGTCTCCAGGTCTAGCACGGAAGCAGAATACAAGGTTGTGGCCAATGCAACAGCTGAAGTGATATGGGTCCAGTCTTTACTTGCAGAACTTGGCATTAAATCAACTCAAGTACCATACCTATGGTGTGACAATTTAGGATCAACATACTTGTCAGCTAATCCCGTTTTTCATGCAAGAGCTAAGCATATTGAGATAGATTTTCACTTAGTCAGATAATGAGCGCTGAATAAACAATTATAGATTCGCTTCATCTCTTCAAAAGATCAAGTAGCTGATGGTTTTACAAAACCACTTCCTGTAAGAAATTTTTATAGAGTTTAGACATAATCTCATCTTGTCTAAGTTGAGATTAAGGGAGGGTGTTAGAGTTAGAGTCGGTTACGATTCAATACCGAACTAAACTAGACTAGGACTCCTTCCCGATCCTTGTAAAGATTCGATGTATTCTAAGCATATAAATATACATGTTGAGGGCTCTTGGAAATCAACCGAGTAGACCCGTTGCAATCTACCCGTTCTGAAATTTTACAAGATGTGCATACAAGACGTGTTTAATATGTTTATGTTGAGTTTTTGTGTAAACTTTAGTATTCCTTTCGTCTCAAAATAGATGTCATAGATTTGTCATAATTTGGATGAATCTAGACACTATTTAGTATATAGATTCATCCAAAATTTGACAATTTTGTGACATCTATTTTAAGACGGAGGGAGTACTATGTATGTTGGTAGATTTATACCAATAGGAAAAGCATTGAGATAGATTAGAATATACTATGCTTGGAAAATTCTGATTTCCTTGAAGCTTCCTCATCGTCTCCAGCCAGGAAAAGGCAAAATCTACGCAGAATCAAGAAGAAGTCATCAAAATAGTTTATGTGCAACCTTTGTCGGAGTCCCGGCACCAGGGGTACCGCGATCCTACGGCCTTTGCCCCCCGACCGGACAATGATATCCTCTGGAGGATGCTCGCAAGGTGTTGCCTCAGGAGGTCACCGCACGTATAAGGGAGGCTTCACGAGACTCCTCGACTCGTGCCTAGGCCTCAGATGCCCTAACACGTGCCTCAGGGGCGCATCCATAATCACGCGGCAAAGGAGGAAAAGTCGGTGCGACCTGACAAGCACACTCCGCCTCAGTTGGATGGTGGACCCCCCGGACCACCTCGGTACAGAAGAGACAGTCTAGGCCCTTTGATGCCAAAGATGGGTATAAGACCTCAGCAGTGGCAGTGATCCACTTTTTTCTGTTTTGGTGCAAGAGAGGATACAAGCAGCCTCACATGACGACACATGACGCTAAAGGGACTAGATTTAGGGAAGGAAGAGGATGCCTAGTAAGGAGGACCGGGTCTACGGAAAGTAGCCTTGTGGACTGAGGTTTCGGTGGACGGCGGTGTGGTGACCCTTCCCACCCGTGAACGAGGGGAAGAGGCATGACACCCCTATATAAGGAGGCCTTCTCCTACCTTAGAAAAGGTCGATCCCAGCAATATGTAACCCTATACATTGATACCCCATTGTACCCTCGCAATACACCATGAGCAATACAACAAAGCAGGAGTAGGGGCTTTACCTCCTCGCGAGGGTCCCGAACTTGGGTAAAAAAACCTTGTGTCAACCTCTCTGTCGTGCTCGTGAGTTACTGTATCCACCGTCCCTGAGAAGCTCAGAACGCGTGTTCAGCCCCCTCTCGAACTCAGGGCTTGTTGGACCCCTTGTTCCTTCGTGGGACACTTTCTCCGACATTTGGTGCGCCAGGTAGGGTTATGAGGCGCGTTTCCAAGACCTTCTCCAACTCCAGTCGGCATGTCGGCACGCACCAAGACACGGGCTGAGCGCGCCCTCCACCGCGTGTCAAGCCGGGCTTAGACGGAGCCCGCCCCCAAAGCACCTCCACGGAGCCAACCTCATGGATGGAGGACAAGCAGGGAACCTCCTTCCGCTCGTCGCGGGAGATCCAGCTCTCCTCGCACGGCAACATGTCGCTCTCTCGCACCACGTCCTCTCGTGGCTAGCCAGACCAGCCCACGCCGGCGGCTGCTAAGTGCATGGTGCATGAGCTGCTCCACCACCCGCCGGCGGAGCATGGTCAGGTGAAGTGGTGCGAGCGACTCGTCGATCTCCTCGACATCACCACCCTCGCCCCAAGGGGTTGGGGGCTGAGGTTGATAATAAGGAGCCAGGGGCTGTGAGCCAGCCTCTAGCCTAGGGCTTTAACGGGGCTCCCAAGATCAGCGACGCCGTGTCCCGTCTGGGCCACAGTTGCCAGATCATCTCCCCTCCTCCAGCGGTCGCCCTTTCGGTTGCCATGCCCCCTCGCGGGCGAGAGGACCGCATCGTCTAGGAGATTGCGACGGCGGGACATCAGAACTGTGTGGCCCTTGCCAGCAGCAAGGAGGTGTAGGGTAATGCATGCCTCGCCTTCACTAGGGAGCTCCGACGCGTGGTGTGGCCACACAAGTTCCGCCCTGAAATACCTTCGTTCTACGATGGAACCGCAAACCCATGCGAGTTTCTATAGCTCTACACCACGGGCATCGAGGCGGCGGGAGGCAATGACCATGTCATAGCAAACTGGTTCCCTTGAGCCTCAAGGACGTGGCCTGAACCTGGCTGATGAACCTCCCCGAGGAATCCATCAGCTCGTGGTCGGCCCTCTGCTCACTCTTCATCGCCAACTTCAAGGAGACCTACGAGGGCCCACTCGCCTACTACAACCTCCGTTAGGTTCGTCAGCAGCCCGACAAGACCCTCTTCAAGTTCTTGCAGAGGTTCAGCTAGATCCGCAACAAAATCCTCAAGATCTTGGACTCCAACATCATTACCGCCTTGTCCGTGCGGGTCAAGGACGTCCGCATGAGGGAAAAGATTGGCATCCATGGGGAGAAACTCATCACAGCTGCCGAGCTATTCATCATGGTGGAGAAGTGCGCCAAGGCCGAGGTAGTGAGAATGTTTGGCCTTGCCGAGGCAGAGGCCACTCCCAAACCCTCGAGCGCCTCCAAAAGCATGAGCAAGGATCCCAAGCGGAATCCCGCCACCGCCCTCACTACTAAACCCGAGTGAAAGCGAGGGTAACGGAGAAGGGGAGCGCGGGGACCGCTCATACTGCGTCTTCCACAAGAAGCATGGGCATCTCACCGACGACTGTTACGAGCTCAAGAAGCTTCGTGACCAGCGCAACAGTCAGAGGAAATGGAGACGGGGAGGCAAGCGCGGCAATGACCACGGTGTCCATCAAGGAGGGGGACACTGGGACAACAACCATGGTGGCCAAGGCGCACCCCACACGGGTCATCAGGCCAACACCGTGTAGCAGCTTCCCCGTGCCCCGTAGAAGGTCGAGGAGGGCATCAAGGGCTACCAGGAGCCGAGGGGATCCATAGCCTGCATCCTCGGCGGCTCCCAGCTCACCCGCGAGGTCGCTGCCGGTCGGCCTAGGACTCGTCTCCAAGGCTCAAGTGGTCGCAGTGCACCATCACTTTTGACGCTGGGGACCATTCAGTCTCCACCAAGGCCGTGGGAACTCTACCCATGATCTGCACCCCCACCATCAACAACATCGCAGTCGCCAAGACGCTCATAGATGGTGGTGCCGGACTAAACGTGATCTCCACCAAGACGTTCGCCAAGCTGCAGGTGCCATATTTGTTTTGACTATAATACCATAGGGGAAGCCCCTATGGTGTGATTTTATTTATTTATTGATGCACAAGGCAACCAGCCACAAAAAGTCAGGTGTGCCTCTTTGTATGACCGCCTGATGCCAACCATGCTTTTCTCTGGAGTCACCAATAGCACTACCATACCGATCAGTCAGGTGTGCCTCTCTATCATGTTTGGGTCTCACAACAACTACCGGACTGGGCTCATCGACTTCGACTTGGCACACATCGTCCTCCCCTACAATGTCATCCTAGGCTATCTCGCTCTAGCCAAGTTCATGGTGGCAACTCACCATGCCTACAACATGGTCAAGATGTCGGGAGGCAATGGCGGGGTCATCACCATTCGGTGTGACCAAAGGGAAGCCTTGCACTCTCTCGAGCACGCCTACAAAACCACGGTCATCACCTACCCGGAGGACATGGATACCCTCGACTACATCAGGGGCACCCCGAGGAAGAAGTAGATCGCAGCCCAAGAGAATGGCCTGATGAATAGGGTGGCCGCCGTGTTGTACCCTTCTGACGAGGGTCACATTGTGGTCGCCGCCCAAAGCCACGGGAAGTACCTAGGGTAGTGCTGCCTCACCCTCGCTAGCGTTAGGGACACTCACGAGGATGACGCTGATGCGAGGCTCCTGATTTCCTAGTGGACTGCACCCAGCGCGCGCACAACGCCAACCCCTTCTGCGATAGTGCTTAAAGGACGCCAAGGGGAGCCATGTGTCAGGGAGGCTAACAACCCCCCACGTAGCAGGATCGGCTACCCGACTTTTTGAAGGTGACACTCAAAACTCTCATCCTTTGCAACCCTATTCCTCGTAAGACCCCATGCGAATCACGGTGACATTGTAATAAGATGGGACCTATTTGGCGTTTTTTTGGATTGTGCGCCTTGCGCCAACTCTGCCGTTTATTTCTCTTTCAGGAAAATATTTTTGAAAAGTTGTGCGTGGCTGAGATTCCTCGACAAGTGCCACACGAGTGGGGGCTAGGAATGGTATCTACCACCGGGCCACCTCCCGTCAACCCAGGGCCTAAAGTTCGAGATCTGAACTTTCGTACTAGCTCTGGCTATAAGTCACCTCACCCACGGTTCCTGGTGCTTGAAACCCTCGCGCGACACATGTAGGAAACCTCAAAAGCGTATGCTTTTGCCCTGTGGTCTTCTCCTCGAGAGGCTTGCGGGGGGTGGCTTGTGAGGGTACTCTCCTCCAGTGGCCAAACCTCATGTTATACCTATGGCCTCCTCCTTGAGGGACTAATAGGATAAGCGTTGCCACGTGAGTGGGGGGATAGGCATGGTGTCTACTGTTGAGCCACCTCCCGTCGACCGAAGGCCTAAAGTGTCGAGCTCTGAACTTTCGGACTAGCTCTAGTGATAAGTCACCTCACCCACGGTTCCCGGTGCTTGAAACCCTCGCGCGAGACATGTAGGGAACCTTAGCAGCATAAGTTTTTTCCCTGCGGTCTTCTCCTCGAGAAGCTTGCGGGGTGGCTCATGAGGGTACTCCCCTCTAGCGGCCAAACCTCATGCTATACCTACGGCATCCTCCTCGAGGGACCAACAAGATAAGCATTGCCATGCAAGTGGGGGGCTAGGCATAGTGTCTACCGCCGGGTCACCTCCCGTCAACCCAGGGCCTAAAGTGCCAAGCTCTGAACTTTTGGACTAGCTCCGGCGATAAGTCACCTTACCCACGGTTCCTGGTGCTTGAAACCCTTGCGCGACACATGTAGGGGACCTTAGCAGCATACGTTTTTTCCCTACGACCTTCTCCTCGAGAGGCTTGCAGGGCGGCTTGTGAGGGTACTCCCCTCCAGTGACCACTTGCAATCAACCCAGGGCCTAAAGTGTCGAGCTCTGAACTTACGGACTAGCTGCAACGACAAGTCACCTCACCCACGACCCCTGGTGCTTGATAACCTTGTGTAACATGTGTGTGTGGGTTCACAATAGTACACATTTTCCCTACGGTCTTCTCCTCGAGAGGCTTACGGGGTGGATTGTGAGGGTACTCCCATCAAAGCGGAGAATATCATTTTGCGGCCCGAAAGTTGGGGCGCCTAGGCAACGCGGTACCCAAGTTGCCTGTAATCAGCCGTGATGACTACAGTTGGCATGCCAAATACTCAGAGGGTCTTTTTCAGCACGAATTCAACTTTATGTTTCAATACAAAATATCAGGCTAACGGCCGTCAAGTTGGCCCCCCTGTCAGTTCTCGCCGTTATGTTGCTCCCGTCGCTTAGGCGTCAATTAGGCTTGCAGCATTGGCGCCTGCATCCATTACGCGTCTTCTTCTTCCCCGGATCGGCAACCTGTGGGGCGTCGCGGCAATGGCGTGGAGCTGGAACATGGACGAACCTGCTCGGCCCTGCTCTCCCCCCTGTAGGCTTGCAGTGTTGGCGCCTACATCCATTATGCGTCTTCTTCTTCCCCGGAGCGGCAATCTGTGGTCGTGGCCATGGCACGGAGCTGGGACGTGATGAACCTGCTCGGCCCTGCTCTCCTCCCCATCCCGAGTCGGATCTCGCCCTCACCATGGATGCACCCATGGCACGGTGCAGGGACGAGAATTGGTTCTCGGTGAGATCTGTCACCGTGTCGACCATGCTCGATCATGTTTTCTTCCTCCAGAATCCGAGCTCGTCGTCGCCGTGGTCACACCCGCACCAATTCTGCCACCTCTGCCGAGGTCTCTGTGGTAGCTCAATTCTGCCATGTTGGACCTGTAAGCAAATTCGGAGCTGGGTGGCGGCAACCTGTTGTTGAACCTGTAAGGAATTAGCTGAAGACTGTGTGCCGCTCCAAGGACTTCGGCTGATGCCTTCGGCTTCTGCCAACGTCCACCACCGATGTGAGATTATTTAGTTACTTCAATACAAAATTTCGACCAATTTAACTTGTTGATGTATTCCTTGACAATTATAATATAATTGAGCACTAGAAATATTTTATAGTGTGCATGAGCATGATCAGTAATATAATTGAACACTAGAAATTTTAAGGCACTCCATATAAAGGAGTAGATCTATATATATAGAAGGTTCACCAGAGACACCACGCGGATATATTGTCTTACATGCCACACACATGTAATAATAATTAACTAAAACAAAACAAAAGCAGGGGCAGCAGCAGGAGGCCAGGACACGAAGACGCCTAGTAGGGCAGGGGCATATCAGCAGGAGGCAGGGATAGCCTAGTCGAGGGGATACAGGCCAGTCCTGACATACTTCCGGAGGAATTTGCCGAAGGCTGCGTGTCACGCCAAGGTAATCGGCTTATGACTTCTGCCTCCGCCTTTGCCAACATCCACCGCGTGCTGGATCATGCTATCGAGGTCCACGTTTATTACTCTGCCACAGAATGGGCAAAACAGTTTCCCCCTATGGTAGAAATGGATTAGCCCACACCGTAACCGCCTCAGCATGTAGCGGCTCTTGTTGTCCCTGGACACCTTGCTATCATCCACTTCATCATCATCCTCCTGTTGATTTTTAAGAACATAACTTAGAACTCATACATATGATTGAATTGTATTACAACTCAAAAATTGACAACATGTATATGTAAGACAATTTATCCATGGATATCAAATAGAAAGTATCTCAGCAATAGTTTGATCAGTTCATATATCATTTCATCTCAACAAAATGACAAATTAATTACATCAGAGTGTATGTAGAATAAATCTAGGTGTGGTTTGCGAGAAGAACAGACATGCAATGACACTAGTGGATCCTTATGTGGTTCATGAAAAGACTGACATGCAATGTGGTTCATGAAAAGAACTGACATGCAATGACACTGGGTGTGGTTCATGAAAAGAATAAACATGCAATGACACCGGTGGATCCATGTGTGGTTTATGGAAGTAACGGACATGCACTGACTCTAGTTGTGGTTCATGAAAAGAATAGACATGCAATGACACCGGGTGTGGTTCATGAAAAGAACAGACATGCAATGACACTGGTAGATCCTTATGTGGTTTGTTTAGAAGAACACACATGCAGTGACACTGGGTGTGGTTCATGAAAAGAACAGACATGCAATGACACTGGGTGAACCTTATGTGGTTTGTTTAGAGGAACAGACATGCAATGACATCGGTGGATCCATGTGTGGTTCATGAGAAGAACAAACATCCAATGACACTGGTGGATCCTTATGTGGTTCATGAAAAGAACTAACATGCAGTGACACTGGGTGTGGTTCATGAAAACAACAGACATGCAATGACACTGGGTGTGGTTCATGAAAAGAACAGACATGCAATGACTCTAGCTGTGGTTCATGAAAAGAACACACATGCAATGACACTGGGTGTGGTTCATGAAAAGAACAGACATGCAATGACACTGGTGGATCCTTATGTGGTTTGTTTAGAAGAACACACATGCAATGACACTGGGTGTGGTTCAAGAAAAGAACAGACATGCAATGACACTAGTGGATCCTTATGTGGTTTGTTTAGAGGAACATACATGCAATTACACCGGTGTATCCATGTGTGGTTCATGAGAAGAACAAAGATCCAATGCCACTGGTGGATCCTTATGTGGTTCATGAAAAGAACTGACATGCAGTGACACTGGGTGTGGTTCATGAGAAGAACACACATCCAATGACACTGGTGGAATCTAGCTGTGGTTCATGAAAAGAACAGACATGCAGTGACACCGGTGGATCCTTATGTGGTTAGTCTAGAGGAACACACATGCAATGACACTGGGTGTGGTTCATGAAAATAACACACATGCAATGACACCGGTGGATCCATGTGTGGTTCATGAGAAGAACACACATCCAATGACACTGGTGGATCCTTATGTGGTTCATGAAAATAACTAACATGCAATGATACTGGGTGTGGTTCATGAAAAGAACTGACATGCAATGACACTAGGTGTGGTTCATGAAAAGAACAGACATGCAATGACATCGATGGATCCATGTGTGGTTTATGGAAGTAACAGACATGGAATGACTCTATCTGTGTTTAATGAAAAGAACAGACATGCAATGACACCTGGTGTGGTTCATGAAAAGAACACACATGCAATGACACTGGTGGATCCTTATGTGGTTTGTTTAGAAGAACACACATGCAATGACACTGGGTGTGGTTCATGACAAGAACAGACATGCAATGACACTGTTGGATCCTTATGTGGTTTGCTTAGAGGAACAAACATGCAATGACACCGGTGGATCCATGTGTGGTTCATGAGAAGAACACATATCCAATGACACTGGTGGATCCTTATGTGGTTCATGAAAAGAATAGACATGCAGTGACACCATCGGATCCTTATGTGGTCTGTCTAGAGGAACACACATGCAATGACACCGGGTGTGGTTCATGAAAAGAACAGACATGAAATGACACTAGTGGATCCTTATGTGGTTTGTGAGAAGAACAAACATGCAATGACACTAGTGGATCCTTATGTGGTTCATGAAAAGAACTGACATGTAATGACACTGGGTGTGGTTCATGAAAAGAACTGACAAGCAATGACACTGGGTATGGTTCATGAAAAGAACAGACATGCAATGACACCGGTGGATCCATGTGTGGTTTATGGAAGTAACAGACATGCAATGACTCTAGCTGTGGTTCATGAAAAGAACAGACATGCAATGACACCGGGTGTGGTTCATGAAAAGAATAGACATGCAATGACACTGGTGGATCCTTATGTGGTTTTTTAGAAGAACACACATGCAATGTCACTGGGTGTGGTTCATGAAAAGAACAGACATGCAATGACACCGGGTGAACCTTATGTGGTTTGTTTAGAGGAACATACATGCAATGACACGGGTGGATCCATGTGTGGTTCATGAGAAGAACACACATCCAATGACACTCGTGGATCCTTATGTGGTTCATGAAAATAACTGACATGCAATGACACTGGGTGTGGTTCATGAAAAGAACAAACATGCAATGACACGGGAGGATCCATGTGTGGTTCATGAAAAGAATAGACATGCAGTGACACCGGTGGATCCTTATGTGGTTTGTCTAGAGGAACACACATGCAATGTCACTATGTGTGGTTCATGAAAAGAATAGACATGCAATGACACTAGTGGATCCTTATGTGGTTTGTGAGAAGAACAGACATGCAATGACACTAGTGGATCCTTATGTGGTTCATGGAAAGAACTGACATGCAATGACACGGGGTGTGGTTCATGAAAAGAACTGACATGCTATGACACCGGGTGTGGTTCATGAAAAGAACAGACATGCAATGACACCAGTGGATCCATGTGTGGTTGATGGAAGTAACAGACATGCAATGACTCTAGCTGTGGTTCATGAAAAGAACAGACACGCAATGCCACTAGGTGTGGTTCATGAAAAGAACAGACATGCAATGACTCTAGCTGTGGTTCATGAAAAGAACAAACATGCAATGACACTGGGTGTGGTTCATGAAAAGAACAGACATGCAATGACACTGGTGGATCCTTATGTGGTTTGTTTAGAAGAACACACATGCAATGACACTGGGTGTGGTTCATGAAAAGAACAGACATGCAATGACACTGGGTGAACCTTATGTGGTTTGTTTAGAGGAACACACATGCAATGACACTGGGTGTGGTTCATGAAAATAACACACATGCAATGACACCGGTGGATCCATGTGTGGTTCATGAGAAGAACACACATCCAATGACACTGGTGGATCCTTATGTGGTTCATGAAAATAACTAACATGCAATGACACTGGGTGTGGTTCATGAAAAGAACTGACATGCAGTGACACTGGGTGTGGTTCATGAAAAGAACAGACATGCAATGACATCGGTGGATCCATGTGTGGTTTATGGAAGTAACAGACATGGAATGACTCTATCTGTGTTTAATGAAAAGAACAGACATGCAATGACACCTGGTGTGGTTCATGAAAAGAACACACATGCAATGACACTGGTGGATCCTTATGTGGTTTGTTTAGAAGAACACACATGCAATGACACTGGGTGTGGTTCATGACAAGAACAAACATGCAATGACACTGTTGGATCCTTATGCGGTTTGCTTAGAGGAACAGACATGCAATGACACCGGTGGATCCATGTGTGGTTCATGAGAAGAACACACATCCAATGACACTGGTGGATCCTTATGTGGTTCATGAAAAGAACTGACATGTAATGACACTGGGTGTGGTTCACGAAAAGAACAGACATGCAATGACACGGGAGGATCCATGTGTGGTTCATGAAAAGAACAGACATGCAGTGACACCGGTGGATCCTTATGTGGTTTGTCTAGAGGAACACACATGCAATGTCACTATGTGTGGTTCATGAAAAGAATAGACATGCAATGACACTAGTGGATCCTTATGTGGTTTGTGAGAAGAACAGACATGCAATGACACTAGTGGATCCTTATGTGGTTCATGGAAAGAACTGACATGCAATGACACTGGGTGTGGTTCATGAAAAGAACTGACATGCAATGACACTTGGTGTGGTTCATGAAAAGAACAGACATGCAATGACACCGGTGGATCCATGTGTGGTTTATGGAAGTAACAGACATGCAATGACTCTAGCTGTGGTTCATGAAAAGAACAGACATGCAATGACACCGATGGATCCATGTATGGTTGATGGAAGTAACAGACATGCAATGACTCTAGCTATGGTTCATGAAAAGAACAGACACGCAATGCCACTAGGTGTGGTTCATGAAAAGAACAGACATGCAATGACTCTAGCTGTTGTTCATGAAAAGAACATACATGCAATGACACTGGGTGTGGTTCATGAAAAGAACAGACATGCAATGACACTGGTGGATCCTTATGTGGTTTGTTTAGAAGAACACACATGCAATGACACTGGGTGTGGTTCATGAAAAGAACAGACATGCAATGACACTGGGTGAACCTTATGTGGTTTGTTTAGAGGAACACACATGCAATGACACTGGGTGTGGTTCATGAAAATAACATACATGCAATGACACCGGTGGATCCATGTGTGGTTCATGAGAAGAACACACATCCAATGACACTGGTGGATCCTTATGTGGTTCATGAAAATAACTAACAAGCAATGACACTGGGTGTGGTTCATGAAAAGAACTGACATGCAATGACACTGGGTGTGGTTCATGAAAAGAACAGACATGCAATGACACCGGTGGATCCATGTGTGGTTTATGGAAGTAACAGACATGCAATGACTCTAGCTGTGGTTCATGAAAAGAACAGACATGCAATGACACCGGGTGTGGTTCATGAAAAGAACACACATGCAATGACACTGGTGGATCCTTATGTGGTTTGTTTAGAAGAACACACATGCAATGACACTGGGTGTGGTTCATGACAAGAACAAACATGCAATGACACTGTTGGATCCTTATGTGGTTTGCTTAGAGGAACAGACATGCAATGACACCGGTGGATCCATGTGTGGTTCATGAGAAGAACACACATCCTATGACACTAGTGGATCCTTATGTGGTTCATGAAAAGAATAGACATGCAGTGACACCGGCGGATCCTTATGTGGTCTGTCTAGAGGAACACACATGCAATGACACCGGGTGTGGTTCATGAAAAGAACAGACATGCAATGACACTAGTGGATCCTTATGTGGTTTGTGAGAAGAACAAACATGCAATGACACTAGTGGATCCTTATGTGGTTCATGAAAAGAACTAACATGCAATGACACTGGGTGTGGTTCATGAAAAGAACTGACATGCAATGACACTGGGTGTGGTTCATGAAAAGAACAGACATGCAATGACACCGGTGGATCCATGTGTGGTTTATGGAAGTAACAGACATGCAATGAGTCTAGCTGTGGTTCATGAAAAGAATAGACATGCAATGACACCGGGTGTGGTTCATTAAAAGAACAGACATGCAATAACACTGGTGGATCCTTATGTGGTTTTTTAGAAGAACACACATGCAATGTCACTGGGTGTGGTTCATGAAAAGAACAGACATGCAATGACACCGGGTGAACCTTATGTGGTTTGTTTAGAGGAACATACATGCAATGACACCAGTGGATCCATGTGTGGTTCATGAGAAGAACACACATCCAATGACACTCGTGGATCCTTATGTGGTTCATGAAAAGAACTGACATGCAATGACACTGGGTGTGGTTCATGAAAAGAACAGACATGCAATGACACGGGAGGATCCATGTGTGGTTCATGAAAAGAACAGACATGCAGTGACACCGGTGGATCCTTATGTGGTTTGTCTAGAGGAACACACATGCAATGTCACTATGTGTGGTTCATGAAAAGAATAGACATGCAATGACACTAGTGGATCCTTATGTGGTTTGTGAGAAGAACAGACATGCAATGACACTAGTGGATCCTTATGTGGTTCATGGAAAGAACTGACATGCAATGACACTGGGTGTGGTTCATGAAAAGAACTGACATGCAATGACACTAGGTGTGGTTCATGAAAAGAACAGACATGCAATGACACCGGTGGATCCATGTGTGGTTTATGGAAGTAACAGACATGCAATGACTCTAGCTGTGGTTCATGAAAAGAACAGACACGCAATGCCACTAGGTGTGGTTCATGAAAAGAACAGACATGCAATGACTCTAGCTGTGGTTCATGAAAAGAACAGACATGCAATGACACTGGCTGTGGTTCATGAAAAGAACACACATGCAATGACACTGGTGCATCCTTATGTGGTTTGTTTAGAAGAACACACATGCAATGACACTGCATGTGGTTCATGAAAAGAACAGACATGCAATGACACTTGGTGAACCTTATGTGGTTTGTTTAGAGGAACACACATGCAATGACACCGGTGGATCCATGTGTGGTTCATGAGAAGAACACACATCCAATGACACTGGTGGATCCTTATGTGGTTCATGAAAAGAACTGACATGTAGTGACACTGGGTGTGGTTCATGAAAAGAATAGACATGCAATGACACTGGGTGTGGTTCATGAAAAGAACAGACATGCAATGAATCTAGCTGTGGTTCATGAAAAGAACACACATGCAATGACACTGGGTGTGGTTCATGGAAAGAACAAACATGCAATGACACTGGTGGATCCTTATGTGGTTTGTTTAGAAGAACACACATGCAATGACACTGGGTGCGGTTCAAGAAAAGAACAGACATGCAATGACACTAGTGGATCCTTATGTTGTTTGTTTAGAGGAATATACATGCAATTACACCGGTGGATCCATGTGTGGTTCATGAGAAGAACACACATCCAATGACACTGGTGGATCCTTATGTGGTTCATGAAAAGAACTGACATGCAGTGACACTAGGTGTGGTTCATGAGAAGAGCACACATCCAATGACACTGGTGGACTCTAGCTGTGGTTCTTGAAAAGAATAGACATGCAGTGACACCGGTGGATCCTTATGTGGTTAGTCTAGAGGAACACACATGCAATGACACTGGGTGTGGTTCATGAAAATAACACACATGCAATGACACTGGTGGATCCATGTGTGGTTCATGAGAAGAACACACATCCAATGACACTGGTGGATCCTTATGTGGTTCATGAAAAGAACTAACATGCAATGACACTGGGTGTGGTTCATGAAAAGAACTGACATGCAATGACACTGGGTGTGGTTCATGAAAAGAACAGACATGCAATGACATCGGTGGATCCATGTGTGGTTTATGGAAGTAACAGACATGCAATGACTCTATCTATGGTTAATGAAAAAAACAGACATGCAATGACACCTGGTGTGGTGCATGAAAAGAACACACATGCAATGACACTAGTGGATCCATATGTGGTTTGTTTAGAAGAACACACATGCAATGGCACTAGGTGTGGTTCATGACAATAAAAGACATGCAATGACACTGGTGGATCCTTATGTGGTTTGCTTAGAGGAACAGACATTCAATGACACAGGTGGATCCATGTGTGGTTCATGAAAAGAACACACATCGAATGACACTGGTGGATCCTTATGTGGTTCATGAAAAGAACAGACATGCAGTGACACCGGTGGATCCTTATGTGGTCTGTCTAGAGGAACACACATGCAATGACACCGGGTGTGGTTCATGAAAAGAACAACCATTCAATGACTTATGTGGTTTGTTTAGAAGAACACACATCCAATGATACTAGGTGTGGTTCATGAAAAGAACAGACATGCAATGACACTGGTGGATCCTTAAGTGGTTTGTTTAGAGGAACAGACATGCAATGACACCGGTGGATCCATGTGTTGTTCATGAGAAGAACACACATCCAATGACACTAGTGGATCCTTATGTGGTTCATGAAAAGAACTGACATGCAGTGACACTGGATGTGGTTCATGAAAAGAACAGACATGCACTCACACCGGTGGATCCTTATGTGGTTTGTCTAGATGAACACACATGCAATGTCACTATGTGTGGTTCATGAAAAGAACAGACATGCAATGACACTGGTGGATCCTTATGTGGTTTGTGAGAAGAACAGACATGCAATGACACTAGTGGATCCTTATGTGGTTCATGAAAAGAACTGACATGCAATGACACTTGGTGTGGTTCATGAAAAGAACTGACATGCAATGACACTGGGTGTGGTTCATGAAAAGAACAGACATGCAATGACACCGGTGGATCCATGTGTGGTTTATGGAAGTAACAGACATGCAATGACTCTAGCTGTGGTTCATGAAAAGAACAGACATGCAATGACACCGGGTGTGGTTCATGAAAAGAACAGACATGCAATGACACTGGTGGATCATTATGTGGTTTGTTTAGAAGAACACACATGCAATGTCACTGGGTGTGGTTCATGAAAAGAACAGACATGCAATGACACTGGTGAACCTTATGTGGTTTGTTTAGAGGAACAAACATGCAATGACACCGGTGGATCCATGTGTGGTTCATGAGAAGAACACACATCCAATGAAACTGGTGGATCCTTATGTGGTTCATGAAAAGAACTGACATGCAGTGACACTGGGTGTGGTTCATGAAAAGAATAGACATGCAATGACACGGGTGGATCCATGTGTGGCTCATGAAAAGAACAGACATGTAGTGACACCGGTGGATCCTTATGTGGTTTGTCTAGAGGAACACACATGCAATGTCACTATGTGTGGTTCATGAAAAGAATAGACATGCAATGACACTAGTGGATCCTTATGTGGTTTGTGAGAAGAACAGACATGCAATGACACTAGTGGATCCTTATGTGGTTCATGAAAAGAACTGACATGCAGTGACACTGGGTGTGGTTCATGAAAAGAACTGACATGCAATGACACTGGGTGTGGTTAATGAAAAGAACAGACATGCAATGACACCGGTGGATCCATGTGTGGTTTATGGAAGTAACAGACATGCAATGACTCTAGCTGTGGTTCATGAAAAGAACACACATGCAATGTAACTATGTGTGGTTCATGAAAAGAACAGACATGCAATGACACTGGTGGATCCTTATGTGGTTTGTGAGAAGAATAGATATGCAATGACACTAGTGGATCCTTATGTGGTTCATGAAAAGAACTGACATGAAGTGACACTGGGTGTGGTTCATGAAAAGAACTGACATGCAGTGACACTGGGTGTGGTTCATGAAAAGAACTGACATGCAATGACACTGGGTGTGGTTCATGAAAAGAACAGACATGCAATGACACCGGTGGATCCATGTGTGGTTTATGGAAGTAACAGACATGCAATGACTCTAGCTGTGGTTCATGAAAAGAACAGACATGCAATGACACCGGGTATGGTTCATGTATGAACAGACATGCAATGACACTAGTGGATCCTTATGTGGTTTGTTTAGAATAACACACATGCAATGTCACTGGGTGTGGTTCGTGAAAAGAACAGACATGCAATGACACTAGGTGAACCTTATGTGGTTTGTTTAGAGGAACAAACATGCAATGACACCGGTGGATCCATGTGTGGTTCATGAGAAGAACACACATCCAATGACACTGGTGGATCCTTATGTGGTTCATGAAAAGAACTGACATGTAGTGACATTGGGTGTGGTTCATGAAAAGAACAGACATGTAATGACACTAGGTGTGGTTCATGAAAAGAATAGACATGCAATGACTCTAGCTGTGGTTCATGAAAAGAACACACGTGCAATCACACTGGTGTGGTTCATGAAAAGAACAGACATGCAATGGCACTGGTGGATCCTTATGTGGTTTCTTTAGAAGAACACACATACAATGACACTGCGTGTGGTTCATGAAAAGAACATACATGCAATGACACTGGTGGATCCTTATGTGGTTTGTTTAGAGGAACATACATGCAATGACACCGGTGGATCCATGTGTGGTTCATGAGAAGAACACACATCCAATGACACTAGTGGATCCTTATGTGGTTCATGAAAAGAACTGACATGCAGTGACACTGGGTGTGGTTCATGAGAAGAACACAAATCAGATGACACTGGTGGACTCTAGCTGTGGTTCATGAAAAGAACACACATGAAGTGACACCGTTGGATCCTTATGTGGTTTGTCTATAGGAACACACATGCAATGACACTGGGTGTGGTTCATGAAAAGAACACACATGCAATGACACTGGTGGATCCATGTGTGGTTCATGAGAAGAACACACATCCAATGACACTAGTGGATCATTATGTGGTTCATGGAAAGAACTGACATGCAATGACACTAGGTGTGGTTAATGAAAAGAACTGACATGCAATGACACCGGTGGATCCATGTGTGGTTTATGGAAGTAACAGACATTCAATGACTCTAGCTGTGGTTAATGAAAAGAACAGACATGCAATGACACCGGGTGTGGTTCATGAAAATAACACACATGCAATGACACTGGTGGATCCTTATGTGGTTTGTTTAGAAGAACACACATGCAATGACACTGGGTGTGGTTCATGAAAAGAACAGACATGCAATGACACTGGTGGATCCTTATGTGGTTTGTTTAGAGGAACAGACATGCAATGACACCGGTGGATCCATGTGTGGTTCATGAGAAGAACACACATCCAATGACACTGGTGGATCCTTATGTGGTTCATGAAAAGAACTGACATGCAGTGACACTGGGTGTGGTTCATGAAAAGAATAGACATGCAATGACACCGGTGGATCCATGTGTGGTTCATGAAAAGAACAGACATGCAGTGACACCGGTGGATCCTTATGTGGTTTGTCTAGAGGAACACACATGCAATGTCACTGGGTGTGGTTCATGAAAAGAACAAACATGCAATGACACTGGTGGATCCTTATGTGGTTTGTGAGAAGAATAGACATGCAATGACACTGGTGGATCCATATGTGGTTCATGAAAGGAACTGACATCCAATGACACTTGGTGTGGTTCATGAAAAGAACTGACATGCAATGACACTGGGTGTGGTTCATGAAAAGAACAAACATGCAATGACACCGGTGGATCCATATGTGGTTTATGGAAGTAACAGACATGCAATGACTCTAGCTGTGGTTCATGAAAAGAACACACATGCAATGACACTGGGTGTGGTTCATGAAAAGAACAGACATGTAATGACACTGGTGGATCCTTATGTGGTTCCTTTAGAAGAACACACATGCAATGACACTGGGTGTGGTTCATGAAAAGAACAGACATGCAATGACACTGGGTGAACCTTATGTGCTTTGTTTAGAGGAACAGACATGCAATGACACCGGTGGATCCATGTGTAGTTCATGAGAAGAACACACATCCAATGACACTGGTGGATCCTTATGTGGTTCATGAAAAGAACTGACATGCAGTGACACTGGATGTGGTTCACGAAAAGAATAGACATGCAATGACTCTAGATGTGGTTCATGAAAAGAACACACATGCAATGACACTGGGTGTGGTTCATGAAAAGAACAGACATGCAATGACACTGGTGGATCCTTATGTGGTTTCTTTAGAAGAACACACATGCAATGACACTGGGTGTGGTTCATGAAAAGAACAGACATGCAATGACACCGGTGGATCCATGTGTGGTTTATGAAAGTAACAGACATGCAATGACTCTAGCTGTGGTTCATGAAAAGAACAGACATGCAATGACACCAGGTATGGTTCATGTATGAACAGACATGCAATGACACTAGTGGATCCTTATGTGGTTTGTTTAGAATAACACACATGCAATGTCACTGGGTGTGGTTCGTGAAAAGAACAGACATGCAATGACACTAGGTGAACCTTATGTGGTTTGTTTAGAGGAACAAACATGCAATGACACCGGTGGATCCATGTGTGGTTCATGAGAAGAACACACATCCAATGACACTGGTGGATCCTTATGTGGTTCATGAAAAGAACTGTCATGTAGTGACATTGGGTGTGGTTCATGAAAAGAACAGACATGTAATGACACTGGGTGTGGTTCATGAAAAGAACAGACATGCAATGACTCTAGCTGTGGTTCATGAAAAGAACACACGTGCAATCACACTGGGTGTGGTTCATGAAAAGAATAGACATGCAATGGCACTGGTGGATCCTTATGTGGTTTCTTTAGAAGAACACACATACAATGACACTGCGTGTGGTTCATGAAAAGAACATACATGCAATGACACTGGTGGATCCTTATGTGGTTTGTTTAGAGGAACATACATGCAATGACACCGGTGGATCCATGTGTGGTTCATGAGAAGAACACACATCCAATGACACTAGTGGATCCTTATGTGGTTCATGAAAAGAACTGACATGAAGTGACACTGGGTGTGGTTCATGAGAAGAACACAAATCAGATGACACTGGTGGACTCTAGATGTGGTTCATGAAAAGAACAGACATGAAGTGACACCGTTGGATCCTTATGTGGTTTGTCTAGAGTAACACACATGCAATGACACTGGGTGTGGTTCATGAAAAGAACACACATGCAATGACACTGGTGGATCCATGTGTGGTTCATGAGAATAACACACATCCAATGACACTAGTGGATCATTATGTGGTTCATGAATAGAACTGACATGCAATGACACTAGGTGTGGTTAATGAAAAGAACTGACATGCAATGACACCGGTGGATCCATGTGTGGTTTATGGAAGTAACAGACATGCAATGACTCTAGCTGTGGTTCATGAAAAGAACACACATGCAATGACACCGGGTGTGGTTCATGAAAAGAACAGACATTTAATGACACTGCTGGATCATTATGTGGTTTGTTTAGAAGAACACACATGCAATGTCACTGGGTGTGGTTCATGAAAAGAACAGACATGCAATGACACTGGTGAACCTTATGTGGTTTGTTTAGAGGAACAAACATGCAATGACACTGGTGGATCCATGTGTGGTTCATGAGAAGAACACACATCCAATGAAACTGGTGGATCCTTATGTGGTTCATGAAAAGAACTGACATGCAGTGACACTGGGTGTGGTTCATGAAAAGAACAGACATGCAATGACACGGGAGGATCCATGTGTGGTTCATGAAAAGAACAGACATGCAGTGACACCGGTGGATCCTTATGTGGTTTGTCTAGAGGAACACACATGCAATGTCAGTATGTGTGGTTCATGAAAAGAATAGACATGCAATGACACTAGTGGATCCTTATGTGGTTTGTGAGAAGAACAGACATGCAATGACACTAGTGGATCCTTATGTGGTTCATGGAAAGAACTGACATGCAATGACACTGGGTGTGGTTCATGAAAAGAACTGACATGTAATGACACTGGGTGTGGTTCATGAAAAGAACAGACATGCAATGACACCGGTGGATCCATGTGTGGTTTATGGAAGTAACAGACATGCAATGACTCTAGCTATGGTTCATGAAAAGAACAGACACGCAATGCCACTAGGTGTGGTTCATGAAAAGAACAGACATGCAATGACTCTAGCTGTGGTTCATGAAAAGAACAGACATGCAATGACACTGGGTGTGGTTCATGAAAAGAACACACATGCAATGACACTGGTGCATCCTTATGTGGTTTGTTTAGAAGAACACACATGCAATGACACTGCATGTGGTTCATGAAAAGAACAGACATGCAATGACACTTGGTGAACCTTATGTGGTTTGTTTAGAGGAACACACATGCAATGACACCGGTGGATCCATGTGTGGTTCATGAGAAGAACACACATCCAATGACACTGGTGGATCCTTATGTGGTTCATGAAAAGAACTGACATGTAGTGACACTGGGTGTGGTTCATGAAAAGAATAGACATGCAATGACACTGGGTGTGGTTCATGAAAAGAACAGACATGCAATGAATCTAGCTGTGGTTCATGAAAAGAACACACATGCAATGACACTGGGTGTGGTTCATGGAAAGAACAAACATGCAATGACACTGGTGGATCCTTATGTGGTTTGTTTAGAAGAACACACATGCAATGACACTGGGTGTGGTTCAAGAAAAGAACAAACATGCAATGACACTAGTGGATCCTTATGTTGTTTGTTTAGAGGAACATACATGCAATTACACCGGTGGATCCATGTGTGGTTCATGAGAAGAACACACATCCAATGACACTGGTGGATCCTTATGTGGTTCATGAAAAGAACTGACATGCAGTGACACTAGGTGTGGTTCATGAGAAGAGCACACATCCAATGACACTGGTGGACTCTAGCTGTGGTTCTTGAAAAGAATAGACATGCAGTGACACCGGTGGATCCTTATGTGGTTAGTCTAGAGGAACACACATGCAATGACACTGGGTGTGGTTCATGAAAATAACACACATGCAATGACACTGGTGGATCCATGTGTGGTTCATGAGAAGAACACACATCCAATGACACTGGTGGATCCTTATGTGGTTCATGAAAAGAACTAACATGCAATGACACTGGGTGTGGTTCATGAAAAGAACTGACATGCAATGACACTGGGTGTGGTTCATGAAAAGAACAGACATGCAATGACATCGATGGATCCATGTGTGGTTTATGGAAGTAACAGACATGCAATGACTCTATCTATGGTTAATGAAAAAAACAGACATGCAATGACATCTGGTGTGGTGCATGAAAAGAACACACATGCAATGACACTAGTGGATCCATATGTGGTTTGTTTAGAAGAACACACATGCAATGGCACTAGGTGTGGTTCATGACAATAAAAGACATGCAATGACACTGGTGGATCCTTATGTGGTTTGCTTAGAGGAACAGACATTCAATGACACAGGTGGATCCATGTGTGGTTCATGAAAAGAACACACATCGAATGACACTGGTGGATCCTTATGTGGTTCATGAAAAGAACAGACATGCAGTGACACCGGTGGATCCTTATGTGGTCTGTCTAGAGGAACACACATGCAATGACACCGGGTGTGGTTCATGAAAAGAACAACCATTCAATGACTTATGTGGTTTGTTTAGAAGAACACACATCCAATGATACTAGGTGTGGTTCATGAAAAGAACAGACATGCAATGACACTGGTGGATCCTTAAGTGGTTTGTTTAGAGGAACAGACATGCAATGACACCGGTGGATCCATGTGTTGTTCATGAGAAGAACACACATCCAATGACACTAGTGGATCCTTATGTGGTTCATGAAAAGAACTGACATGCAATGACACTTGGTGTGGTTCATGAAAAGAACTGACATGCAATGACACTGGGTGTGGTTCATGAAAAGAACAGACATGCAATGACACCGGTGGATCCATGTGTGGTTTATGGAAGTAACAGACATGCAATGACTCTAGCTGTGGTTCATGAAAAGAACAGACATGCAATGACACCGGGTGTGGTTCATGAAAAGAACAGACATGCAATGACACTGGTGGATCATTATGTGGTTTGTTTAGAAGAACACACATGCAATGTCACTGGGTGTGGTTCATGAAAAGAACAGACATGCAATGACACTGGTGAACCTTATGTGGTTTGTTTAGAGGAACAAACATGCAATGACACCGGTGGATCCATGTGTGGTTCATGAGAAGAACACACATCCAATGAAACTGGTGGATCCTTATGTGGTTCATGAAAAGAACTGACATGCAGTGACACTGGGTGTGGTTCATGAAAAGAATAGACATGCAATGACACGGGTGGATCCATGTGTGGCTCATGAAAAGAACAGACATGTAGTGACACCGGTGGATCCTTATGTGGTTTGTCTAGAGGAACACACATGCAATGTCACTATGTGTGGTTCATGAAAAGAATAGACATGCAATGACACTAGTGGATCCTTATGTGGTTTGTGAGAAGAACAGACATGCAATGACACTAGTGGATCCTTATGTGGTTCATGAAAAGAACTGACATGCAGTGACACTGGGTGTGGTTCATGAAAAGAACTGACATGCAATGACACTGGGTGTGGTTAATGAAAAGAACAGACATGCAATGACACCGGTGGATCCATGTGTGGTTTATGGAAGTAACAGACATGCAATGACTCTAGCTGTGGTTCATGAAAAGAACACACATGCAATGTAACTATGTGTGGTTCATGAAAAGAACAGACATGCAATGACACTGGTGGATCCTTATGTGGTTTGTGAGAAGAATAGATATGCAATGACACTAGTGGATCCTTATGTGGTTCATGAAAAGAACTGACATGAAGTGACACTGGGTGTGGTTCATGAAAAGAACTGACATGCAGTGACACTGGGTGTGGTTCATGAAAAGAACTGACATGCAATGACACTGGGTGTGGTTCATGAAAAGAACAGACATGCAATGACACCGGTGGATCCATGTGTGGTTTATGGAAGTAACAGACATGCAATGACTCTAGCTGTGGTTCATGAAAAGAACAGACATGCAATGACACCGGGTATGGTTCATGTATGAACAGACATGCAATGACACTAGTGGATCCTTATGTGGTTTGTTTAGAATAACACACATGCAATGTCACTGGGTGTGGTTCGTGAAAAGAACAGACATGCAATGACACTAGGTGAACCTTATGTGGTTTGTTTAGAGGAACAAACATGCAATGACACCGGTGGATCCATGTGTGGTTCATGAGAAGAACACACATCCAATGACACTGGTGGATCCTTATGTGGTTCATGAAAAGAACTGACATGTAGTGACATTGGGTGTGGTTCATGAAAAGAACAGACATGTAATGACACTGGGTGTGGTTCATGAAAAGAATAGACATGCAATGACTCTAGCTGTGGTTCATGAAAAGAACACACGTGCAATCACACTGGTGTGGTTCATGAAAAGAACAGACATGCAATGGCACTGGTGGATCCTTATGTGGTTTCTTTAGAAGAACACACATACAATGACACTGCGTGTGGTTCATGAAAAGAACATACATGCAATGACACTGGTGGATCCTTATGTGGTTTGTTTAGAGGAACATACATGCAATGACACCGGTGGATCCATGTGTGGTTCATGAGAAGAACACACATCCAATGACACTAGTGGATCCTTATGTGGTTCATGAAAAGAACTGACATGCAGTGACACTAGGTGTGGTTCATGAGAAGAACACAAATCAGATGACACTGGTGGACTCTAGCTGTGGTTCATGAAAAGAACACACATGAAGTGACACCGTTGGATCCTTATGTGGTTTGTCTATAGGAACACACATGCAATGACACTGGGTGTGGTTCATGAAAAGAACACACATGCAATGACACTGGTGGATCCATGTGTGGTTCATGAGGAGAACACACATCCAATGACACTAGTGGATCATTATGTGGTTCATGGAAAGAACTGACATGCAATGACACTAGGTGTGGTTAATGAAAAGAACTGACATGCAATGACACCGGTGGATCCATGTGTGGTTTATGGAAGTAACAGACATTCAATGACTAGCTGTGGTTAATGAAAAGAACAGACATGCAACGACACCGGGTGTGGTTCATGAAAATAACACACATGCAATGACACTGGTGGATCCTTATGTGGTTTGTTTAGAAGAACACACATGCAATGACACTTGGTGTGGTTCATGAAAAGAACAGACATGCAATGACACTGGTGGATCCTTATGTGGTTTGTTTAGAGGAACAGACATGCAATGACACCGGTGGATCCATGTGTGGTTCATGAGAAGAACACACATCCAATGACACTGGTGGATCCTTATGTGGTTCATGAAAAGAACTGACATGCAGTGACACTGGGTGTGGTTCATGAAAAGAATAGACATGCAATGACACCGGTGGATCCATGTGTGGTTCATGAAAAGAACAGACATGCAGTGACACCGGTGGATCCTTATGTGGTTTGTCTAGAGGAACACACATGCAATGTCACTGGGTGTGGTTCATGAAAAGAACAAACATGCAATGACACTGGTGGATCCTTATGTGGTTTGTGAGAAGAATAGACATGCAATGACACTGGTGGATCCATATGTGGTTCATGAAAGGAACTGACATCCAATGACACTTGGTGTGGTTCATGAAAAGAACTGACATGCAATGACACTGGGTGTGGTTCATGAAAAGAACAAACATGCAATGACACCGGTGGATCCATATGTGGTTTATGGAAGTAACAGACATGCAATGACTCTAGCTGTGGTTCATGAAAAGAACACACATGCAATGACACTGGGTGTGGTTCATGAAAAGAACAGACATGTAATGACACTGGTGGATCCTTATGTGGTTCCTTTAGAAGAACACACATGCAATGACACTGGGTGTGGTTCATGAAAAGAACAGACATGCAATGACACTGGGTGAACCTTATGTGCTTTGTTTAGAGGAACAGACATGCAATGACACCGGTGGATCCATGTGTAGTTCATGAGAAGAACACACATCCAATGACACTGGTGGATCCTTATGTGGTTCATGAAAAGAACTGACATGCAGTGACACTGGATGTGGTTCACGAAAAGAATAGACATGCAATGACTCTAGATGTGGTTCATGAAAAGAACACACATGCAATGACACTTGGTGTGGTTCATGAAAAGAACAGACATGCAATGACACTGGTGGATCCTTATGTGGTTTCTTTAGAAGAACACACATGCAATGACACTGGGTGTGGTTCATGAAAAGAACAGACATGCAATGACACCGGTGGATCCATGTGTGGTTTATGAAAGTAACAGACATGCAATGACTCTAGCTGTGGTTCATGAAAAGAACAGACATGCAATGACACCAGGTATGGTTCATGTATGAACAGACATGCAATGACACTAGTGGATCCTTATGTGGTTTGTTTAGAATAACACACATGCAATGTCACTGGGTGTGGTTCGTGAAAAGAACAGACATGCAATGACACTAGGTGAACCTTATGTGGTTTGTTTAGAGGAACAAACATGCAATGACACCGGTGGATCCATGTGTGGTTCATGAGAAGATCACACATCCAATGACACTGGTGGATCCTTATGTGGTTCATGAAAAGAACTGACATGTAGTGACATTGGGTGTGGTTCATGAAAAGAACATACATGTAATGACACTGGGTGTGGTTCATGAAAAGAACAGACATGCAATGACTCTAGCTGTGGTTCATGAAAAGAACACACGTGCAATCACACTGGGTGTGGTTCATGAAAAGAACAGACATGCAATGGCACTGGTGGTTCCTTATGTGGTTTCTTTAGAAGAACACACATACAATGACACTGCGTGTGGTTCATGAAAAGAACATACATGCAATGACACTGGTGGATCCTTATGTGGTTTGTTTAGAGGAACATACATGCAATGACACCGGTGGATCCATGTGTGGTTCATGAGAAGAACACACATCCAATGACACTAGTGGATCCTTATGTGGTTCATGAAAAGAACTGACATGCAGTGACACTGGGTGTGGTTCATGAGAAGAACACAAATCAGATGACACTGGTGGACTCTAGCTGTGGTTCATGAAAAGAACAGACATGAAGTGACACCGTTGGATCCTTATGTGGTTTGTCTAGAGGAACACACATGCAATGACACTGGGTGTGGTTCATGAAAAGAACACACATGCAATGACACTGGTGGATCCATGTGTGGTTCATGAGAATAACACACATCCAATGACACTAGTGGATCATTATGTGGTTCATGAATAGAACTGACATGCAATGACACTAGGTGTGGTTAATGAAAAGAACTGACATGCAATGACACCGGTGGATCCATGTGTGGTTTATGGAAGTAACAGACATTCAATGACTCTAGCTGTGGTTAATGAAAAGAACAGACATGCAATGACACCTGGTGTGGTTCATGAAAAGAACACACATGCAATGACACTGGTGGATCCTTATGTGGTTTGTTTAGAAGAACACACATGCAATGACACTGGGTGTGGTTCATGACAAGAACAAACATGCAATGACACTGTTGGATCCTTATGCGGTTTGCTTAGAGGAACAGACATGCAATGACACCGGTGGATCCATGTGTGGTTCATGAGAAGAACACACATCCAATGACACTGGTGGATCCTTATGTGGTTCATGAAAAGAATAGACATGCAGTGACACCATCGGATCCTTATGTGGTCTGTCTAGAGGAACACACATGCAATGACACCGGGTGTGGTTCATGAAAAGAACAGACATGCAATGACACTAGTGGATCCTTATGTGGTTTGTGAGAAGAACAAACATGCAATGACACTAGTGGATCCTTATGTGGTTCATGAAAAGAAGTGACATGCAATGACA
The DNA here is from genome assembly GCA_916181665.1 of Avena sativa. Classification (NCBI taxonomy): domain Eukaryota; kingdom Viridiplantae; phylum Streptophyta; class Magnoliopsida; order Poales; family Poaceae; genus Avena; species Avena sativa. Next base: position 102,974,119 of record OV702292.1, read on the forward strand.
CTGGGTGTGGTTCATGAAAAGAACTGACAAGCAATGACACTGGGTGTGGTTCATGAAAAGAACAGACATGCAATGACACCGGTGGATCCATGTGTGGTTTATGGAAGTAACATACATGCAATGTCTCTAGCTGTGGTTCATGAAAAGAACAGACATGCAATGACACCGGGTGTGGTTCATGAAAAGAACAGACATGCAATGACACTGGTGGATTCTTATGTGGTTTTTAGAAGAACACACATGCAATGTCACTGGGTGTGGTTCATGAAAAGAACAGACGTGCAATGACACCGGGTGAACCTTATGTGGTTTGTTTAGAGGAACATACATGCAATGACACCGGTGGATCCATGTGTGGTTCATGAGAAGAACACACATCCAATGACACTCGTGGATCCTTACGTGGTTCATGAAAATAACTGACATGCAATGACACTGGGTGTGGTTCATGAAAAGAACAGACATGCAATGACACGGGAGGATCCATGTGTGGTTCATGAAAAGAACAGACATGCAGTGACACCGGTGGATCCTTATGTGGTTTGTCTAGAGGAACACACATGCAATGTCACTATGTGTGGTTCATGAAAAGAATAGACATGCAATGACACTAGTGGATCCTTATGTGGTTTGTGAGAAGAACAGACATGCAATGACACTAGTGGATCCTTATGTGGTTCATGGAAAGAACTGACATGCAATGACACTGGGTGTGGTTCATGAAAAGAACTGACATGCAATGACACTTGGTGTGGTTCATGAAAAGAACAGACATGCAATGACACCGGTGGATCCATGTGTGGTTTATGGAAGTAACAGACATGCAATGACTCTAGCTGTGGTTCATGAAAAGAACAGACATGCAATGACACCGGTGGATCCATGTGTGGTTGATGGAAGTAACAGACATGCAATGACTCTAGCTATGGTTCATGAAAAGAACAGACACGCAATGCCACTAGGTGTGGTTCATGAAAAGAACAGACATGCAATGACTCTAGCTGTTGTTCATGAAAAGAACAGACATGCAATGACACTGGGTGTGGTTCATGAAAAGAACAGACATGCAATGACACTGGTGGATCCTTATGTGGTTTGTTTAGAAGAACACACATGCAATGACACTGGGTGTGGTTCATGAAAAGAACAGACATGCAATGACACTGGGTGAACCTTATGTGGTTTGTTTAGAGGAACACACATGCAATGACACTGGGTGTGGTTCATGAAAATAACACACATGCAATGACACTGGTGGATCCATGTGTGGTTCATGAGAAGAACACACATCCAATGACACTGGTGGATCCTTATGTGGTTCATGAAAATAACTAACAAGCAATGACACTTGGTGTGGTTCATGAAAACAACTGACATGCAATGACACTAGGTGTGGTTCATGAAAAGAACAGACATGCAATGACATCGGTGGATCCATGTGTGGTTTATGGAAGTAACAGACATGGAATGACTCTATCTATGTTTAATGAAAAGAACAGACATGCAATGACACCTGGTGTGGTTCATGAAAAGAACACACATGCAATGACACTGGTGGATCCTTATGTGGTTTGTTTAGAAGAACACACATGCAATGACACTGGGTGTGGTTCATGACAAGAACAAACATGCAATGACACTATTGGATCCTTATGTGGTTTGCTTAGAGGAACAGACATGCAATGACACCGGTGGATCCATGTGTGGTTCATGAGAAGAACACACATCCTATGACACTAGTGGATCCTTATTTGGTTCATGAAAAGAATAGACATGCAGTGACACCGGCGGATCCTTATGTGGTCTGTCTAGAGGAACACACATGCAATGACACCGGGTGTGGTTCATGAAAAGAACAGACATGCAATGACACTAGTGGATCCTTATGTGGTTTGTGAGAAGAACAAACATGCAATGACACTAGTGGATCCTTATGTGGTTCATGAAAAGAACTAACATGCAATGACACTGGGTGTGGTTCATGAAAAGAACTGACATGCAATGACACTGGGTGTGGTTCATGAAAAGAACAGACATGCAATGACACCGGTGGATCCATGTGTGGTTTATGGAAGTAACAGACATGCAATGAGTCTAGCTGTGGTTCATGAAAAGAATAGACATGCAATGACACCGGGTGTGGTTCATGAAAAGAACAGACATGCAATGACACTGGTGGATCCTTATGTGGTTTTTTAGAAGAACACACATGCAATGTCACTGGGTGTGGTTCATGAAAAGAACAGACATGCAATGACACCGGGTGAACCTTATGTGGTTTGTCTAGAGGAACACACATGCAATGTCACTATGTGTGGTTCATGAAAAGAATAGACATGCAATGACACTAGTGGATCCTTATGTGGTTTGTGAGAAGAACAGACATGCAATGACACTAGTGGATCCTTATGTGGTTCATGAAAAGAACTGACATGCAGTGACACTGGGTGTGGTTCATGAAAAGAACTGACATGCAATGACACTGGGTGTGGTTAATGAAAAGAACAGACATGCAATGACACCGGTGGATCCATGTGTGGTTTATGGAAGTAACAGACATGCAATGACTCTAGCTGTGGTTCATGAAAAGAACACACATGCAATGTAACTATGTGTGGTTCATGAAAAGAACAGACATGCAATGACACTGGTGGATCCTTATGTGGTTTGTGAGAAGAATAGATATGCAATGACACTAGTGGATCCTTATGTGGTTCATGAAAAGAACTGACATGAAGTGACACTGGGTGTGGTTCATGAAAAGAACTGACATACAGTGACACTGGGTGTGGTTCATGAAAAGAACTGACATGCAATGACACTAGGTGTGGTTCATGAAAAGAACAGACATGCAATGACACCGGTGGATCCATGTGTGGTTTATGGAAGTAACAGACATGCAATGACTCTAGCTGTGGTTCATGAAAAGAACAGACATGCAATGACACCGGGTATGGTTCATGTATGAACAGACATGCAATGACACTAGTGGATCCTTATGTGGTTTGTTTAGAATAACACACATGCAATGTCACTGGGTGTGGTTCGTGAAAAGAACAGACATGCAATGACACTAGGTGAACCTTATGTGGTTTGTTTAGAGGAACAAACATGCAATGACACCGGTGGATCCATGTGTGGTTCATGAGAAGAACACACATCCAATGACACTGGTGGATCCTTATGTGGTTCATGAAAAGAACTGACATGTAGTGACATTGGGTGTGGTTCATGAAAAGAACAGACATGTAATGACACTGGGTGTGGTTCATGAAAAGAATAGACATGCAATGACTCTAGCTGTGGTTCATGAAAAGAACACACGTGCAATCACACTGGTGTGGTTCATGAAAAGAACAGACATGCAATGGCACTGGTGGATCCTTATGTGGTTTCTTTAGAAGAACACACATACAATGACACTGCGTGTGGTTCATGAAAAGAACATACATGCAATGACACTGGTGGATCCTTATGTGGTTTGTTTAGAGGAACATACATGCAATGACACCGGTGGATCCATGTGTGGTTCATGAGAAGAACACACATCCAATGACACTAGTGGATCCTTATGTGGTTCATGAAAAGAACTGACATGCAGTGACACTAGGTGTGGTTCATGAGAAGAACACAAATCAGATGACACTGGTGGACTCTAGCTGTGGTTCATGAAAAGAACACACATGAAGTGACACCGTTGGATCCTTATGTGGTTTGTCTATAGGAACACACATGCAATGACACTGGGTGTGGTTCATGAAAAGAACACACATGCAATGACACTGGTGGATCCATGTGTGGTTCATGAGAAGAACACACATCCAATGACACTAGTGGATCATTATGTGGTTCATGGAAAGAACTGACATGCAATGACACTAGGTGTGGTTAATGAAAAGAACTGACATGCAATGACACCGGTGGATCCATGTGTGGTTTATGGAAGTAACAGACATTCAATGACTCTAGCTGTGGTTAATGAAAAGAACAGACATGCAATGACACCGGGTGTGGTTCATGAAAATAACACACATGCAATGACACTGGTGGATCCTTATGTGGTTTGTTTAGAAGAACACACATGCAATGACACTGGGTGTGGTTCATGAAAAGAACAGACATGCAATGACACTGGTGGATCCTTATGTGGTTTGTTTAGAGGAACAGACATGCAATGACACCGGTGGATCCATGTGTGGTTCATGAGAAGAACACACATCCAATGACACTGGTGGATCCTTATGTGGTTCATGAAAAGAACTGACATGCAGTGACACTGGGTGTGGTTCATGAAAAGAATAGACATGCAATGACACCGGTGGATCCATGTGTGGTTCATGAAAAGAACAGACATGCAGTGACACCGGTGGATCCTTATGTGGTTTGTCTAGAGGAACACACATGCAATGTCACTGGGTGTGGTTCATGAAAAGAACAAACATGCAATGACACTGGTGGATCCTTATGTGGTTTGTGAGAAGAATAGACATGCAATGACACTGGTGGATCCATATGTGGTTCATGAAAGGAACTGACATCCAATGACACTTGGTGTGGTTCATGAAAAGAACTGACATGCAATGACACTGGGTGTGGTTCATGAAAAGAACAAACATGCAATGACACCGGTGGATCCATATGTGGTTTATGGAAGTAACAGACATGCAATGACTCTAGCTGTGGTTCATGAAAAGAACACACATGCAATGACACTGGGTGTGGTTCATGAAAAGAACAGACATGTAATGACACTGGTGGATCCTTATGTGGTTCCTTTAGAAGAACACACATGCAATGACACTGGGTGTGGTTCATGAAAAGAACAGACATGCAATGACACTGGGTGAACCTTATGTGCTTTGTTTAGAGGAACAGACATGCAATGACACCGGTGGATCCATGTGTAGTTCATGAGAAGAACACACATCCAATGACACTGGTGGATCCTTATGTGGTTCATGAAAAGAACTGACATGCAGTGACACTGGATGTGGTTCACGAAAAGAATAGACATGCAATGACTCTAGATGTGGTTCATGAAAAGAACACACATGCAATGACACTGGGTGTGGTTCATGAAAAGAACAGACATGCAATGACACTGGTGGATCCTTATGTGGTTTCTTTAGAAGAACACACATGCAATGACACTGGGTGTGGTTCATGAAAAGAACAGACATGCAATGACACCGGTGGATCCATGTGTGGTTTATGAAAGTAACAGACATGCAATGAATCTAGCTGTGGTTCATGAAAAGAACAGACATGCAATGACACCAGGTATGGTTCATGTATGAACAGACATGCAATGACACTAGTGGATCCTTATGTGGTTTGTTTAGAATAACACACATGCAATGTCACTGGGTGTGGTTCGTGAAAAGAACAGACATGCAATGACACTAGGTGAACCTTATGTGGTTTGTTTAGAGGAACAAACATGCAATGACACCGGTGGATCCATGTGTGGTTCATGAGAAGAACACACATCCAATGACACTGGTGGATCCTTATGTGGTTCATGAAAAGAACTGTCATGTAGTGACATTGGGTGTGGTTCATGAAAAGAACAGACATGTAATGACACTGGGTGTGGTTCATGAAAAGAACAGACATGCAATGACTCTAGCTGTGGTTCATGAAAAGAACACACGTGCAATCACACTGGGTGTGGTTCATGAAAAGAATAGACATGCAATGGCACTGGTGGATCCTTATGTGGTTTCTTTAGAAGAACACACATACAATGACACTGCGTGTGGTTCATGAAAAGAACATACATGCAATGACACTGGTGGATCCTTATGTGGTTTGTTTAGAGGAACATACATGCAATGACACCGGTGGATCCATGTGTGGTTCATGAGAAGAACACACATCCAATGACACTAGTGGATCCTTATGTGGTTCATGAAAAGAACTGACATGCAGTGACACTGGGTGTGGTTCATGAGAAGAACACAAATCAGATGACACTGGTGGACTCTAGCTGTGGTTCATGAAAAGAACAGACATGAAGTGACACCGTTGGATCCTTATGTGGTTTGTCTAGAGTAACACACATGCAATGACACTGGGTGTGGTTCATGAAAAGAACACACATGCAATGACACAGGTGGATCCATGTGTGGTTCATGAGAATAACACATATCCAATGACACTAGTGGATCATTATGTGGTTCATGAATAGAACTGACATGCAATGACACTAGGTGTGGTTAATGAAAAGAACTGACATGCAATGACACCGGTGGATCCATGTGTGGTTTATGGAAGTAACAAACATTCAATGACTCTAGCTGTGGTTAATGAAAAGAACAGACATGCAATGACACCTGGTGTGGTTCATGAAAAGAACACACATGCAATGACACTGGTGGATCCTTATGTGGTTTGTTTAGAAGAACACACATGCAATGACACTGGGTGTGGTTCATGACAAGAACAAACATGCAATGACACTGTTGGATCCTTATGCGGTTTGCTTAGAGGAACAGACATGCAATGACACCGGTGGATCCATGTGTGGTTCATGAGAAGAACACACATCCAATGACACTGGTGGATCCTTATGTGGTTCATGAAAAGAATAGACATGCAGTGACACCATCGGATCCTTATGTGGTCTGTCTAGAGGAACACACATGCAATGACACCGGGTGTGGTTCATGAAAAGAACAGACATGCAATGACACTAGTGGATCCTTATGTGGTTTGTGAGAAGAACAAACATGCAATGACACTAGTGGATCCTTATGTGGTTCATGAAAAGAAGTGACATGCAATGACACTGGGTGTGGTTCATGAAAAGAACTGACAAGCAATGACACTGGGTGTGGTTCATGAAAAGAACAGACATGCAATGACACCGGTGGATCCATGTGTGGTTTATGGAAGTAACATACATGCAATGTCTCTAGCTGTGGTTCATGAAAAGAACAGACATGCAATGACACCGGGTGTGGTTCATGAAAAGAACAGACATGCAATGACACTGGTGGATTCTTATGTGGTTTTTAGAAGAACACACATGCAATGTCACTGGGTGTGGTTCATGAAAAGAACAGACGTGCAATGACACCGGGTGAACCTTATGTGGTTTGTTTAGAGGAACATACATGCAATGACACCGGTGGATCCATGTGTGGTTCATGAGAAGAACACACATCCAATGACACTCGTGGATCCTTACGTGGTTCATGAAAATAACTGACATGCAATGACACTGGGTGTGGTTCATGAAAAGAACAGACATGCAATGACACGGGAGGATCCATGTGTGGTTCATGAAAAGAACAGACATGCAGTGACACCGGTGGATCCTTATGTGGTTTGTCTAGAGGAACACACATGCAATGTCACTATGTGTGGTTCATGAAAAGAATAGACATGCAATGACACTAGTGGATCCTTATGTGGTTTGTGAGAAGAACAGACATGCAATGACACTAGTGGATCCTTATGTGGTTCATGGAAAGAACTGACATGCAATGACACTGGGTGTGGTTCATGAAAAGAACTGACATGCAATGACACTTGGTGTGGTTCATGAAAAGAACAGACATGCAATGACACCGGTGGATCCATGTGTGGTTTATGGAAGTAACAGACATGCAATGACTCTAGCTGTGGTTCATGAAAAGAACAGACATGCAATGACACCGGTGGATCCATGTGTGGTTGATGGAAGTAACAGACATGCAATGACTCTAGCTATGGTTCATGAAAAGAACAGACACGCAATGCCACTAGGTGTGGTTCATGAAAAGAACAGACATGCAATGACTCTAGCTGTTGTTCATGAAAAGAACAGACATGCAATGACACTGGGTGTGGTTCATGAAAAGAACAGACATGCAATGACACTGGTGGATCCTTATGTGGTTTGTTTAGAAGAACACACATGCAATGACACTGGGTGTGGTTCATGAAAAGAACAGACATGCAATGACACTGGGTGAACCTTATGTGGTTTGTTTAGAGGAACACACATGCAATGACACTGGGTGTGGTTCATGAAAATAACACACATGCAATGACACTGGTGGATCCATGTGTGGTTCATGAGAAGAACACACATCCAATGACACTGGTGGATCCTTATGTGGTTCATGAAAATAACTAACAAGCAATGACACTTGGTGTGGTTCATGAAAACAACTGACATGCAATGACACTAGGTGTGGTTCATGAAAAGAACAGACATGCAATGACATCGGTGGATCCATGTGTGGTTTATGGAAGTAACAGACATGGAATGACTCTATCTATGTTTAATGAAAAGAACAGACATGCAATGACACCTGGTGTGGTTCATGAAAAGAACACACATGCAATGACACTGGTGGATCCTTATGTGGTTTGTTTAGAAGAACACACATGCAATGACACTGGGTGTGGTTCATGACAAGAACAGACATGCAATGACACTGTTGGATCCTTATGTGGTTTGCTTAGAGGAACAGACATGCAATGACACCGGTGGATCCATGTGTGGTTCATGAGAAGAACACACATCCTATGACACTAGTGGATCCTTATGTGGTTCATGAAAAGAATAGACATGCAGTGAGACCAGCGGATCCTTATGTGGTCTGTCTAGAGGAACACACATGCAATGACACCGGGTGTGGTTCATGAAAAGAACAGACATGCAATGACACTAGTGGATCCTTATGTGGTTTGTGAGAAGAACAAACATGCAATGACACTAGTGGATCCTTATGTGGTTCATGAAAAGAACTAACATGCAATGACACTGGGTGTGGTTCATGAAAAGAACTGACATGCAATGACACTGGGTGTGGTTCATGAAAAGAACAGACATGCAATGACACCGGTGGATCCATGTGTGGTTTATGGAAGTAACAGACATGCAATGAGTCTAGCTGTGGTTCATGAAAAGAACAGACATGCAATGACACCGGGTGTGGTTCATGAAAAGAACAGACATGCAATGACACTGGTGGATCCTTATGTGGTTTTTTAGAAGAACACACATGCAATGTCACTGGGTGTGGTTCATGAAAAGAACAGACATGCAATGACACCGGGTGAACCTTATGTGGTTTGTTTAGAGGAACATACATGCAATGACACCGGTGGATCCATGTGTGGTTCATGAGAAGAACACACATCCAATGACACTCGTGGATCCTTATGTGGTTCATGAAAAGAACTGACATGCAATGACACTGGGTGTGGTTCATGAAAAGAACAGACATGCAATGACACGGGAGGATCCATGTGTGGTTCATGAAAAGAACAGACATGCAGTGACACCGGTGGATCCTTATGTGGTTTGTCTAGAGGAACACACATGCAATGTCACTATGTGTGGTTCATGAAAAGAATAGACATGCAATGACACTAGTGGATCCTTATGTGGTTTGTGAGAAGAACAGACATGCAATGACACTAGTGGATCCTTATGTGGTTCATGGAAAGAACTGACATGCAATGACACTGGGTGTGGTTCATGAAAAGAACTGACATGCAATGACACTAGGTGTGGTTCATGAAAAGAACAGACATGCAATGACACCGGTGGATCCATGTGTGGTTTATGGAAGTAATAGACATGCAATGACTCTAGCTGTGGTTCATGAAAAGAACAGACACGCAATGCCACTAGGTGTGGTTCATGAAAAGAACAGACATGCAATGACTCTAGCTGTGGTTCATGAAAAGAATAGACATGCAATGACACTGGGTGTGGTTCATGAAAAGAACACACATGCAATGACACTGGTGGATCCTTATGTGGTTTGTTTAGAAGAACACACATGCAATGACACTGCGTGTGGTTCATGAAAAGAACAGACATGCAATGAAACTTGGTGAACCTTATGTGGTTTGTTTAGAGGAACACACATGCAATGACACCGGTGGATCCATGTGTGGTTCATGAGAAGAACACACATCCAATGACACTGGTGGATCCTTATGTGGTTAATGAAAAGAACTGACATGCAGTGACACTGGGTGTGGTTCATGAAAAGAACAGACATGCAATGACACTGGGTGTGGTTCATGAAAAGAACAGACATGCAATGAATCTAGCTGTGGTTCATGAAAAGAACACATATGCAATGACACTGGGTGTGGTTCATGGAAAGAACAAACATGCAATGACACTGGTGGATCCTTATGTGGTTTGTTTAGAAGAACACACATGCAATGACACTGGGTGTGGTTCAAGAAAAGAACAGACATGCAATGACACTAGTGGATCCTTATGTGGTTTGTTTAGAGGAACATACATGCAATTACACCGGTGGATCCATGTGTGGTTCATGAGAAGAACACACATCCAATGACACTGGTGGATCCTTATGTGGTTCATGAAAAGAACTGACATGCAGTGACACTGGGTCTGGTTCATGAGAAGAGCACACATCCAATGACACTGGTGGACCCTAGCTGTGGTTCTTGAAAAGAATAGACATGTAGTGACACCGGTGGATCCTTATGTGGTTAGTCTAGAGGAACACACATGCAATGACACTAGGTGTGGTTCATGAAAATAACACACATGCAATGACACTGGTGGATCCATGTGTGGTTCATGAGAAGAACACACATCCAATGACACTGGTGAATCCTTATGTGGTTCATGAAAAGAACTAACATGCAATGACACTGGGTGTGGTTCATGAAAAGAACTGACATGCAATGACACTGGGTGTGGTTCATGAAAAGAACAGACATGCAATGACATCGGTGGATCCATGTGTGGTTTATGGAAGTAACAGACATGCAATGACTCTATCTGTGGTTAATGAAAAGAACAGACATGCAATGACACCTCGTGTGGTGCATGAAAAGAACACACATGCAATGACACTAGTGGATCCATATGTGGTTTGTTTAGAAGAACACACATGCAATGACACTAGGTGTGGTTCATGACAATAACAGACATGCAATGACACTGGTGGATCCTTATGTGGTTTGCTTAGAGGAACAGACATTCAATGACACAGGTGGATCCATGTGTGGTTCATGAAAAGAACACACATCCAATGACACTGGTGGATCCTTATGTGGTTCATGAAAAGAACAGACATGCAGTGACACCGGTGGATCCTTATGTGGTCTGTCTAGAGGAACACACATGCAATGACACCGGGTGTGGTTCATGAAAAGAACAGCCATTCAATGACTTATGTGGTTTGTTTAGAAGAACACACATGCAATGACACTAGGTGTGGTTCATGAAAAGATTAGACATGCAATGACACTGGTGGATCCTTAAGTGGTTTGTTTAGAGGAACAGACATGCAATGACACCGGTGGATCCATGTGTTGTTCATGAGAAGAACACACATCCAATGACACTAGTGGATCCTTATGTGGTTCATGAAAAGAACTGACATGCAGTGACACTGGATGTGGTTCATGAAAAGAACAGACATGCAATGACACCGGTGGATCCTTATGTGGTTTGTCTAGAGGAACACACATGCAATGTCACTATGTGTGGTTCATGAAAAGAACAGACATGCAATGACACTGGTGGATCCTTATGTGGTTTGTGAGAAGAACAGACATGCAATGACACTAGTGGATCCTTATGTGGTTCATGAAAAGAACTGACATGCAATGACACTTGGTGTGGTTCATGAAAAGAACTGACATGCAATGACACTGGGTGTGGTTCATGAAAAGAACAGACATGCAATGACACCGGTGGATCCATGTGTGGTTTATGGAAGTAACAGACATGCAATGACTCTAGCTGTGGTTCATGAAAAGAACACACATGCAATGACACCGGGTGTGGTTCATGAAAAGAACAGACATTTAATGACACTGCTGGATCATTATGTGGTTTGTTTAGAAGAACACACATGCAATGTCACTGGGTGTGGTTCATGAAAAGAACAGACATGCAATGACACTGGTGAACCTTATGTGGTTTGTTTAGAGGAACAAACATGCAATGACACCGGTGGATCCATGTGTGGTTCATGAGAAGAACACACATCCAATGAAACTGGTGGATCCTTATGTGGTTCATGAAAAGAACTGACATGCAGTGACACTGGGTGTGGTTCATGAAAAGAACAGACATGCAATGACACGGGAGGATCCATGTGTGGTTCATGAAAAGAACAGACATGCAGTGACACCGGTGGATCCTTATGTGGTTTGTCTAGAGGAACACACATGCAATGTCAGTATGTGTGGTTCATGAAAAGAATAGACATGCAATGACACTAGTGGATCCTTATGTGGTTTGTGAGAAGAACAGACATGCAATGACACTAGTGGATCCTTATGTGGTTCATGGAAAGAACTGACATGCAATGACACTGGGTGTGGTTCATGAAAAGAACTGACATGTAATGACACTGGGTGTGGTTCATGAAAAGAACAGACATGCAATGACACCGGTGGATCCATGTGTGGTTTATGGAAGTAACAGACATGCAATGACTCTAGCTATGGTTCATGAAAAGAACAGACACGCAATGCCACTAGGTGTGGTTCATGAAAAGAACAGACATGCAATGACTCTAGCTGTGGTTCATGAAAAGAATAGACATGCAATGACACTGAGTGTGGTTCATGAAAAGAACACACATGCAATGACACTGGTGCATCCTTATGTGGTTTGTCTAGAAGAACACACATGCAATGACACTGCATGTGGTTCATGAAAAGAACAGACATGCAATGACACTTGGTGAACCTTATGTGGTTTGTTTAGAGGAACACACATGCAATGACACCGGTGGATCCATGTGTGGTTCATGAGAAGAACACACATCCAATGACACTGGTGGATCCTTATGTGGTTCATGAAAAGAACTGACATGTAGTGACACTGGGTGTGGTTCATGAAAAGAATAGACATGCAATGACACTGGGTGTGGTTCATGAAAAGAACAGACATGCAATGAATCTAGCTGTGGTTCATGAAAAGAACACACATGCAATGACACTGGGTGTGGTTCATGGAAAGAACAAACATGCAATGACACTGGTGGATCCTTATGTGGTTTGTTTAGAAGAACACACATGCAATGACACTGGGTGTGGTTCAAGAAAAGAACAAACATGCAATGACACTAGTGGATCCTTATGTTGTTTGTTTAGAGGAACATACATGCAATTACACCGGTGGATCCATGTGTGGTTCATGAGAAGAACACACATCCAATGACACTGGTGGATCCTTATGTGGTTCATGAAAAGAACTGACATGCAGTGACACTAGGTGTGGTTCATGAGAAGAGCACACATCCAATGACACTGGTGGACTCTAGCTGTGGTTCTTGAAAAGAATAGACATGCAGTGACACCGGTGGATCCTTATGTGGTTAGTCTAGAGGAACACACATGCAATGACACTGGGTGTGGTTCATGAAAATAACACACATGCAATGACACTGGTGGATCCATGTGTGGTTCATGAGAAGAACACACATCCAATGACACTGGTGGATCCTTATGTGGTTCATGAAAAGAACTAACATGCAATGACACTGGGTGTGGTTCATGAAAAGAACTGACATGCAATGACACTGGGTGTGGTTCATGAAAAGAACAGACATGCAATGACATCGGTGGATCCATGTGTGGTTTATGGAAGTAACAGACATGCAATGACTCTATCTATGGTTAATGAAAAAAACAGACATGCAATGACACCTGGTGTGGTGCATGAAAAGAACACACATGCAATGACACTAGTGGATCCATATGTGGTTTGTTTAGAAGAACACACATGCAATGGCACTAGGTGTGGTTCATGACAATAACAGACATGCAATGACACTGGTGGATCCTTATGTGGTTTGCTTAGAGGAACAGACATTCAATGACACAGGTGGATCCATGTGTGGTTCATGAAAAGAACACACATCCAATGACACTGGTGGATCCTTATGTGGTTCATGAAAAGAACAGACATGCAGTGACACCGGTGGATCCTTATGTGGTCTGTCTAGAGGAACACACATGCAATGACACCGGGTGTGGTTCATGAAAAGAACAACCATTCAATGACTTATGTGGTTTGTTTAGAAGAACACACATCCAATGATACTAGGTGTGGTTCATGAAAAGAACAGACATGCAATGACACTGGTGGATCCTTAAGTGGTTTGTTTAGAGGAACAGACATGCAATGACACCGGTGGATCCATGTGTTGTTCATGAGAAGAACACACATCCAATGACACTAGTGGATCCTTATGTGGTTCATGAAAAGAACTGACATGCAGTGACACTGGATGTGGTTCATGAAAAGAACAGACATGCACTCACACCGGTGGATCCTTATGTGGTTTGTCTAGATGAACACACATGCAATGTCACTATGTGTGGTTCATGAAAAGAACAGACATGCAATGACACTGGTGGATCCTTATGTGGTTTGTGAGAAGAACAGACATGCAATGACACTAGTGGATCCTTATGTGGTTCATGAAAAGAACTGACATGCAATGACACTTGGTGTGGTTCATGAAAAGAACTGACATGCAATGACACTGGGTGTGGTTCATGAAAAGAACAGACATGCAATGACACCGGTGGATCCATGTGTGGTTTATGGAAGTAACAGACATGCAATGACTCTAGCTGTGGTTCATGAAAAGAATAGACATGCAATGACATCGGGTGTGGTTCATGAAAAGAACAGACATGCAATGACACTGGTGGATCCTTATGTGGTTTTTTAGAAGAACACACATGCAATGTCACTGGGTGTGGTTCATGAAAAGAACAGACATGCAATGACACCGGGTGAACCTTATGTGGTTTGTCTAGAGGAACACACATGCAATGTCACTATGTGTGGTTCATGAAAAGAATAGACATGCAATGACACTAGTGGATCCTTATGTGGTTTGTGAGAAGAACAGACATGCAATGACACTAGTGGATCCTTATGTGGTTCATGAAAAGAACTGACATGCAGTGACACTGGGTGTGGTTCATGAAAAGAACTGACATGCAATGACACTGGGTGTGGTTAATGAAAAGAACAGACATGCAATGACACCGGTGGATCCATGTGTGGTTTATGGAAGTAACAGACATGCAATGACTCTAGCTGTGGTTCATGAAAAGAACACACATGCAATGTAACTATGTGTGGTTCATGAAAAGAACAGACATGCAATGACACTGGTGGATCCTTATGTGGTTTGTGAGAAGAATAGATATGCAATGACACTAGTGGATCCTTATGTGGTTCATGAAAAGAACTGACATGAAGTGACACTGGGTGTGGTTCATGAAAAGAACTGACATGCAGTGACACTGGGTGTGGTTCATGAAAAGAACTGACATGCAATGACACTGGGTGTGGTTCATGAAAAGAACAGACATGCAATGACACCGGTGGATCCATGTGTGGTTTATGGAAGTAACAGACATGCAATGACTCTAGCTGTGGTTTATGAAAAGAACAGACATGCAATGACACCGGGTATGGTTCATGTATGAACAGACATGCAATGACACTAGTGGATCCTTATGTGGTTTGTTTAGAATAACACACATGCAATGTCACTGGGTGTGGTTCGTGAAAAGAACAGACATGCAATGACACTAGGTGAACCTTATGTGGTTTGTTTAGAGGAACAAACATGCAATGACACCGGTGGATCCATGTGTGGTTCATGAGAAGAACACACATCCAATGACACTGGTGGATCCTTATGTGGTTCATGAAAAGAACTGACATGTAGTGACATTGGGTGTGGTTCATGAAAAGAACAGACATGTAATGACACTGGGTGTGGTTCATGAAAAGAATAGACATGCAATGACTCTAGCTGTGGTTCATGAAAAGAACACACGTGCAATCACACTGGTGTGGTTCATGAAAAGAACAGACATGCAATGGCACTGGTGGATCCTTATGTGGTTTCTTTAGAAGAACACACATACAATGACACTGCGTGTGGTTCATGAAAAGAACATACATGCAATGACACTGGTGGATCCTTATGTGGTTTGTTTAGAGGAACATACATGCAATGACACCGGTGGATCCATGTGTGGTTCATGAGAAGAACACACATCCAATGACACTAGTGGATCCTTATGTGGTTCATGAAAAGAACTGACATGCAGTGACACTGGGTGTGGTTCATGAGAAGAACACAAATCAGATGACACTGGTGGACTCTAGCTGTGGTTCATGAAAAGAACACACATGAAGTGACACCGTTGGATCCTTATGTGGTTTGTCTATAGGAACACACATGCAATGACACTGGGTGTGGTTCATGAAAAGAACACACATGCAATGACACTGGTGGATCCATGTGTGGTTCATGAGAAGAACACACATCCAATGACACTAGTGGATCATTATGTGGTTCATGGAAAGAACTGACATGCAATGACACTAGGTGTGGTTAATGAAAAGAACTGACATGCAATGACACCGGTGGATCCATGTGTGGTTTATGGAAGTAATAGACATTCAATGACTCTAGCTGTGGTTAATGAAAAGAACAGACATGCAATGACACCGGGTGTGGTTCATGAAAATAACACACATGCAATGACACTTGTGGATCCTTATGTGGTTTGTTTAGAAGAACACACATGCAATGACACTGGGTGTGGTTCATGAAAAGAACAGACATGCAATGACACTGGTGGATCCTTATGTGGTTTGTTTAGAGGAACAGACATGCAATGACACCGGTGGATCCATGTGTGGTTCATGAGAAGAACACACATCCAATGACACTGGTGGATCCTTATGTGGTTCATGAAAAGAACTGACATGCAGTGACACTGGGTGTGGTTCATGAAAAGAATAGACATGCAATGACACCGGTGGATCCATGTGTGGTTCATGAAAAGAACAGACATGCAGTGACACCGGTGGATCCTTATGTGGTTTGTCTAGAGGAACACACATGCAATGTCACTGGGTGTGGTTCATGAAAAGAACAAACATGCAATGACACTGGTGGATCCTTATGTGGTTTGTGAGAAGAATAGACATGCAATGACACTGGTGGATCCATATGTGGTTCATGAAAGGAACTGACATCCAATGACACTTGGTGTGGTTCATGAAAAGAACTGACATGCAATGACACTGGGTGTGGTTCATGAAAAGAACAAACATGCAATGACACCGGTGGATCCATATGTGGTTTATGGAAGTAACAGACATGCAATGACTCTAGCTGTGGTTCATGAAAAGAACACACATGCAATGACACTGGGTGTGGTTCATGAAAAGAACAGACATGTAATGACACTGGTGGATCCTTATGTGGTTCCTTTAGAAGAACACACATGCAATGACACTGGGTGTGGTTCATGAAAAGAACAGACATGCAATGACACTGGGTGAACCTTATGTGCTTTGTTTAGAGGAACAGACATGCAATGACACCGGTGGATCCATGTGTAGTTCATGAGAAGAACACACATCCAATGACACTGGTGGATCCTTATGTGGTTCATGAAAAGAACTGACATGCAGTGACACTGGATGTGGTTCACGAAAAGAATAGACATGCAATGACTCTAGATGTGGTTCATGAAAAGAACACACATGCAATGACACTGGGTGTGGTTCATGAAAAGAACAGACATGCAATGACACTGGTGGATCCTTATGTGGTTTCTTTAGAAGAACACACATGCAATGACACTGGGTGTGGTTCATGAAAAGAACAGACATGCAATGACACCGGTGGATCCATGTGTGGTTTATGAAAGTAATAGACATGCAATGACTCTAGCTGTGGTTCATGAAAAGAACAGACATGCAATGACACCAGGTATGGTTCATGTATGAACAGACATGCAATGACACTAGTGGATCCTTATGTGGTTTGTTTAGAATAACACACATGCAATGTCACTGGGTGTGGTTCGTGAAAAGAACAGACATGCAATGACACTAGGTGAACCTTATGTGGTTTGTTTAGAGGAACAAACATGCAATGACACCGGTGGATCCATGTGTGGTTCATGAGAAGAACACACATCCAATGACACTGGTGGATCCTTATGTGGTTCATGAAAAGAACTGTCATGTAGTGACATTGGGTGTGGTTCATGAAAAGAACAGACATGTAATGACACTGGGTGTGGTTCATGAAAAGAACAGACATGCAATGACTCTAGCTGTGGTTCATGAAAAGAACACACGTGCAATCACACTGGGTGTGGTTCATGAAAAGAACAGACATGCAATGGCACTGGTGGATCCTTATGTGGTTTCTTTAGAAGAACACACATACAATGACACTGCGTGTGGTTCATGAAAAGAACATACATGCAATGACACTGGTGGATCCTTATGTGGTTTGTTTAGAGGAACATACATGCAATGACACCGGTGGATCCATGTGTGGTTCATGAGAAGAACACACATCCAATGACACTAGTGGATCCTTATGTGGTTCATGAAAAGAACTGACATGCAGTGACACTGGGTGTGGTTCATGAGAAGAACACAAATCAGATGACACTGGTGGACTCTAGCTGTGGTTCATGAAAAGAACAGACATGAAGTGACACCGTTGGATCCTTATGTGGTTTGTCTAGAGTAACACACATGCAATGACACTGGGTGTGGTTCATGAAAAGAACACACATGCAATGACACTGGTGGATCCATGTGTGGTTCATGAGAATAACACACATCCAATGACACTAGTGGATCATTATGTGGTTCATGAATAGAACTGACATGCAATGACACTAGGTGTGGTTAATGAAAAGAACTGACATGCAATGACACCGGTGGATCCATGTGTGGTTTATGGAAGTAACAGACATTCAATGACTCTAGCTGTGGTTAATGAAAAGAACAGACATGCAATGACACTGGGTATGGTTCATGAAAATAACACACATGCAATGACACTGGTGGATCCTTATGTGGTTTGTTTAGAAGAACACACATGCAATGACACTGTGTGTGGTTCATGAAAAGAACAGACATGCAATGACACTGGTGGATCCTTATGTGGTTTTTTTAGAGGAACAGACATGCAATGACACCGGTGGATCCATGTGTGGTTCATGAGAAGAACACACATCCAATGACACTGGTGGATCCTTATGTGGTTCATGAAAAGAACTGACATGCAGTGACACTGGGTGTGGTTCATGAAAAGAATAAACATGCAATGACACCGGTGGATCCATGTGTGGTTCATGAAAAGAACAGACATGAAGTGACACCGGTGGATCCTTATGTGGTTTGTCTAGAGGAACACACATGCAATGTCACTAGGTGTGGTTCATGAAAAGAACAAACATGCAATGACACTGGTGGATCCTTATGTGGTTTGTGAGAAGAATAGACATGCAATGACACTGGTGGATCCATATGTGGTTCATGAAAGGAACTGACATCCAATGACACTTGGTGTGGTTCATGAAAAGAACTGACATGCAATGACACTGGGTGTGGTTCATGAAAAGAACAGACATGCAATGACACCGGTGGATCCATATGTGGTTTATGGAAGTAACAGACATGCAATGACTCTAGATGTGGTTCATGAAAAGAACACACATGCAATGACACTGGGTGTGGTTCATGAAAAGAACAGACATGTAATGACACTGGTGGATCCTTATGTGGTTCCTTTAGAAGAACACACATGCAATGACACTGGGTGTGGTTCATGAAAAGAACAGACATGCAATGACACTGGGTGAACCTTATGTGCTTTGTTTAGAGGAACAGACATGCAATGACACCGGTGGATCCATGTGTAGTTCATGAGAATAACACACATCCAATGACACTGGTGGATCCTTATGTGGTTCATGAAAAGAACTGACATGCAGTGACACTGGATGTGGTTCACGAAAAGAACAGACATGCAATGACTCTAGATGTGGTTCATGAAAAGAACACACATGCAATGACACTGGGTGTGGTTCATGAAAAGAACAGACATGCAATGACACTGGTGGATCCTTATGTGGTTTCTTTAGAAGAACACACATGCAATGACACTGGGTGTGGTTCATGAAAAGAACAGACATGCAATGACACTGGTGGATCCTTATGTGGTTTCTTTAGAAGAACACACATGCACTTGTACTTCACGTACCCCCTGGCGCAGAGGCGGCGGAATCTTTCTGTGGTCACTCCCCGAGTCTTAGGCTTTCAGGAGGATAATATACGCCAGAGGGGAGAGCCAGGAGTGGACCAGGGCGGCCACACCACCTGGTGGCGTGGCCTGGGGTGGCCCGCGCCAGGGGGTGGTGTGGGCCTCATGTGGCCCATCTCCACTTCCCCTTCTGGCATTCTTCGTCTTCTAGAAAAATAGGATTTTCCATGTATTTTCCCGGATTTTCTGACCTTTGCGAATTTTGCCTCCAAACAGCACCTTTTCCATCAGAATCCTGACTGCAGCAGTCCATACTCCAAAAGTCATCAACAATGCAAAAATAGATGAAATAACATAAGTATCATCTCTTAGTATGAAATATACCAATGAATAACAGTAAATTATGATATAGAATAGTGATGCAAAATGGACGTATCAATTCCCCCCAAGCTTAGACTTCGCTTGTCCCAAAGCGAAAACTGAGCTCAATAAACATGACCTCAGGTTTATGGAGTGAAGAGTCGATAAAAGAATACGGACAAGAAGCATCACATTCATCAATACATAAATCATAAAAGAAGACAACTCACTATTATATAACTTAACTTGCAATAAGTAAAGGAAACACAATAAAGATACATAAAGTAAATCATAATTGGTAATGGCAAACTTAGCTCTTGGTCGAAGAATAGTTGACAATTTGCAGGAGTTCACAAATAACTGATTTTCAATGATAGCTTTCAAAGTAGTAGACACTAAGATAAGAGCAATGTGCAAAACAAGGAACATAAGAGACATGATTGAATAAATCATCATATGAATGAATGAAACACAACAACTAAAAATACTTGCTGAGATAGAAGGAATAGGTTTACTGACTCAACTAAAAAGTAAAAGATAGGCCATTCGTAGAGGGAAGCAGGGATTTCAAGTTTCATAAAGAGCTTCCA
Organism: Avena sativa; assembly: GCA_916181665.1. Lineage (NCBI taxonomy): Eukaryota > Viridiplantae > Streptophyta > Magnoliopsida > Poales > Poaceae > Avena > Avena sativa. The sequence continues at coordinate 102,995,141 of OV702292.1, forward strand.
AAAATTATGGTACTTATTAGCTTTCAGCTCTCATTGCCCCTATCATAGGCATATTTAGGTGATTAAGGTTAAAGTGATCAAATATGAGGATATGCTTGACAAGTTGTAAGTTGAAAATCTCATGTCCCTTGAATACGAGGGCCGCTCCTCATGCTACTCAAGTTTAGTCACCGTAAGTTCTTGTCATAGTAAGTACATGTGTATCATGGAGAACCGCCAACGGGGTACCCCTTGCCCGATGATACGGAAGAATCCCCATATCAAAATGACAAGGCAAGCAGACAACAAGCATCTCAACAATCTTCTTATTTACCATGGGAATATGGTGATTTTTTTCTCTCTTTCGTCTTTTCTCATTTTTTTTCTTTTTCTCTTTTTTTCAATATCTATCTCTTTTTCATAAGAAGAATGCTTCATAGATGCTCATTATGGTTACGCTGAAGGTTTCCACCATGACAGCATGGATTAGACCGGCGGCCTAGGCATTTCTCTAACACACATACATAACTCCATGGACTTAGAATCTCCCCTTTCAGTTCACACCGACGACATCCATAGACAAAAGAACATGATATCAACTAGGTACAAAGTACCAGTGCAATGTTGAAAGCGTTCCCCATGACAACATGGTTCTGCTAATTCACAACTTACAAAGCGCAAGCATATACGCAACATAGATGGGAACAATGGTTCAAGTTTATTAAGTGCAAGAAAGTAAAGTGTGCCATCAAGTTCGTGAGAGCTTTAATCACTAATTTTCACATAACAAGTTTAATTCGGAAGGTAGATAAAAACATGAATTTACTTGGAATAGCAATAGTGCTAATAGGTAGGTATGATGGACACAAATGGCACAGGTTTTGGTTTAAGGATTGGATGCACGAGAAGCATTCCCTCTCAGTACAGGTTTTTGGCTAGCAAGGTTGGGGTAGCAAGCATAAGAGTTGAAGGAAACAAACAAGCATACAAGTGATAAAAACAAACATGCAATCTTCCTTGGAAGTACAAAAGATCTTAACTAGAGAATACTAAACTTATGAGCAAATCAAGAAAGAAAGATGATGAAATTATATTTCTTTGAGAGTACTTTTATCTTTTTCATTCAACTCTCAAAAATAGTATTGCTACTGACCGAGCCAGGTTTGCCAAAACCAACTAAATTAACTCCATGATACCAAAGTGATACCAATACTAATGACAAGATCAATCATATAACCATGAATTGAAAACTAATATAAGATATGCAAAAGAGTAAATGATAGAACCTATCATTAATATTCCATAACGGCAACTCACACCAAGGGATACATAGATATCTAACGAGAGGGGGGACACTTCCATAATGCAAACCATCCTACATGATAACTTCTCTATTCATGATATGACTCTACTAAAAAGGTAAAAAGATAGAAGATAGTGATGTGATACCGCGGCACTCCCCCAAGCTTGGAACAAACCAAGGGGATGCCAAAACCTGATGACAAATTACTCCTTCGGTGGTGGTGGTATTCTCTTGATTGGCACGAGGAAATCTTCTAGCATCTTGCGAAGCCTGTTATTCTCCTCTTGAAGCATATCCACCTTCATCCTCAAGACTCGGTACTTGTCGCAGAACTCATCAGTTACTTGTAGAGCTTCCACTGCTGTAGGGCGGGAACTGAGATCTAGATTTGGAGGTATCAGCCCCTTCATGCCTGTTGTCATGTCCTTTACTTCCTCCCTGCCGTTCCGATCCATGTCTTCGCGCCTAGTTGCGATCCTTTCTTCTTCCACCCATCCTATGAAGGTCTTCTACTCAAGATTGTGATGGAGCTCGCGACGGCGTCGTAGCTCGTAGTCCTTTGAAGATGAACCCCTAAACGACATCTGAAGAAAACAGACCGAAACAAAAACTCGACGAGAACACGATATACGAACCTCGGGGGATTCGGGGGATTATATATTACAAAGTTTTACAACAAAAGGAAGGTACTGGGAGAAAACGGGTCGGAGACGGAGTCCGGGGTGGCCACACCACCTGCTGGCACGGCCAGGGGGGCCGCGCCAGGGGGTGGTGTGAGCCACCCAGGATCCGTTTCTGTCCCTCTTTCGCTTTGTAGCTTTCCTTGTTGGATAAAAACTGCAAAAATATAACTGGATAGAATTTTCGCGGAACTTTTCTTACTAGATTTGTTACCTATTCGAAAACAGACTCTACAGGTCTCTGAATTTGGTCTTTGATAAATTTTTCCGGAGTTACCACTTGAATAGCATCAATATCTTCATTGTAAGAATCTCCAGCAATATAGTGCTTGAGTCGCTGACCATTCACCCTGCAAAAAATCTGACACGAGACCTATACAATAGAACTTTCTCACCAACATGGAATTCTCTCTTAAGAATTCGCCCGTCATGCCATCTTTTAACCTTTTCCTTAAAGAGTCTAGCATTCTCATATGCTTCACTCCTCCATTCATCCAATGAACTTAAGTCAAATAATCTTTTTTTCACTAGCAATCTTACAGTCTCTTTTAAGTTCTTTAACTGCCTAATAAGCTTTGTGTTCTAATTCTAAAGGCAGGTGACAAGCTTTCCCATAAACCATTTTGTAAGGAGACATCCCCATAGGATTTTTATAGGCAGTCCTATAATCCCATAAAGCATCGTTCAACTTTTTAGCCTAATTTTTTCTAGATCTATTAACAGTCTTTTGCAAGATGGATTTAATTTCTCTATTTGATAACTCTACTTGTCCACTAGTTTTGGGATGATAAGCTGAAGCGATTATATGATTAACATCATATTTAGCAAGGGTCTTTCTAAAACCACCATGAATGAAATGGGAACCTCCATCAGTCATAAGATACCTAGGCACTCCAAACCTAGGAAAGATAACATCCTTAAGCATTTTTAGAGAGGTCTCCCCATCAGCACTCTTTGTAGGTATGGCTTCTACCCACTTAGTAACATAATCAATGGCAACAAGAATATGAGTATAACCTTTTGAGGGAGGAAAAGGACCCATAAAGTCAAATCCCCAACAGTCAAAGGGTTCAATAACTAGAGAGTAATTCATAGGCATTTCATTGCGTCTAGAAATATTACCAACACGCTGACACGCATCACAGGATAGGACAAATTTTCTTGCATCTTTAAAAAGGGTGGGCCAGTAAAAACCTGATTGTAGCACCTTTTGCGCAGTTCTATCTCCCGCATGATGTCCTCCATAGGCACTACCATGACATTTCCGCAATATCTCCTTTTGTTCATATTCTGGAACACATCTTTGCATAATACCATCCACTCCTTCTTTATATAAATGTGGGTCATCCCAAAAATAATGCCTCAAATCGTAAAAGAACTTCCTTCTTTGATGAGCTGTAAAATTTGTAGGCAAATACTTGGAGACAATAAAGTTAGCATAATCAGCATACCAAGGGCTCCCTCGCGAGCTTACCCCTACTGCAGCCAACTATTCATTTGGGAAACTATCATTAACAGGCATAGGATCAAAAGAGATGTTTTCCAATCGAGATAAATTATCAGCTACAAGATTTTCAGCACCTTTCCTATCTACAATATGTAGGTCAAACTCTTGTAAGAGTAGCACCCATCTAATAAGCGTAGGCTTAGCATCTTTCTTCGTCATAAGGTACTTAATAGCAGCATGATCAGTATGAATGGTAACTCTTGAGTCAACAATATAAGGTCTAAACTTATCACAAGCAAATACAGCGGCTAAGAATTCTTTTTCAGTAGTAGCAAATTCCTTTGAGCAGCGTCAAGAGTCTTACTAGCATAATGGATAACATTTAACTTTTTATCTATTTGTTTCCCAAGGACAACACCTACAACAAAATCACTAGCGTCACACATTATTTCAAAGGGTAAGCTCCAATCAGGTGGTTGAGCGATAGGATCAGTAGTTAAAGCCTTCTTTAGAGTTTCAAAAGCTTCCTTACAATCATCATCAAAGACAAAGGGTACATCTTTTTGAATAAGATTAGTGAGGCGTTTTGATATCTTAGAGAAATCTTTAATAAACCTTCTATAGAAACCGGCATGACCAAGGATACTACGAATACCTTTGACGTCTCTTGGATAGGGCATCTTCTCAATTGCCTCAAGTTTAGCTCTATCAACTTCTATGCCTCTTTCAGAAATCTTATGTCCAAGGACAATCCCTTCATTCACCATGAAGTGGCATTTCTCCCAATTAAGAACAAGATTAGTTTCTTCACATCTCTACAAAACTTTATCGAGGTTGTGCAGGAAATTATCAAAAGAAGTTCCATAGACAGAGAAGTCATCCATGAACACTTCCACAATTTCCTCACAAAAACCATGAAAGATAGCAGACATGCATCTTTGAAAAGTAGCAGGAGCATTACATAAACCAAAAGGCATACGTCTATAAGCATAGGTTCCATAAGGGCATGTAAAAGTAGTTTTTTTCTTGATCTTGTTGTTTAACAGCAATTTGAGAGAAACCAGAGTATCCATCAAGAAAACAAAAATGGGTCTTTTTAGACAACCTTTTTAACATTTGATCAATAAAAGGAAGTTGTTAATGATCTTTCTTAGTATGTTAACTTTCCTGAAATCAATGCACATCCTATAACCTACTACTATTCTTTGGGGAATAAGCTCATCATTATCATTAGGAACAATGGTAATTCCCCCTTTTTTAGGGACACAATGAACAAGACTAACCCATTCACTATCAGCAATAGGGTAAATAATACCAGCATCAAGGAGTTTCAATACCTCGTTTCTTACCACTTCCTTCATCTTAGGATTTAAACGATGTTGGTGCTCTACCACTGGTTTTGCATCTGGTTCTATATTAATAGTGTGCTGACATATAGTAGGAGAAATTCCCTTTAAATCATCCAGAGTGTAGCCCATAGCTCCTCGGTGTTTCTCCAATACCATCAATAATCTTTCCTCTTGCTTCCCTAAAAGTTTAGAACTAATAATAACAGGATATATTTTGTTGTCATTAATGTAAGCATATTTAAGATCATCGGGTAAAGGTTTTAGATCGAAAACCGGATCCGTTTTAGGTGGCAATGTGGTACCCAAATCTTCCACATGCAAGTTATGCTTAAGCATCTTTGGTTGACGATGAAGAATCTCGTCAATCTCATTTCTTTCTTCCATGAAGATTTCACTTTCATGATCTTCCATAAATTGCTGCAAAGCACTGTTAGGAGCAAGAGAAATAGAAGCAAGTTGTTCAACTCTAAAATCCTCATTATGGGTTTCATTTTCAGAAGGTTCTTTAGTGAATTTCAAAAAATTAAACTCATAAGATTCCCCATCAAATTTAGTCAAGATTTTCTCCCTTTTGCAGTCTATAATGGCTCCACATGTACTCAAGAAATGTCTACCAAAAATGATGGGATAGGTTTTACTAGCAGTTGAACCAAGTACTAGAAAATCAACAGGATATTTAATCTTACCACAAAGAACTTCTACATCCCGTACAATACCAATTGGAGTGAATAACCACATCAATCTCTTCTAGTTCACAGGGACTGATTTCATGCATAATTTCTTTGTAAAGCTCATAAGGGATAGCACTTGAACTTGCACCAATATCACATAAACCATAATAGCAATGATCACCAATTCTAACAGAAAGCATAGGGACACTAGCCTTTTTAGTTCTATTAGGATGTGAGACAATATTAGAAGCATCCTCATAGAAGACTATGTGTCCATCTTATACACTTTTAGTGACAAGGTCTTTCACAATTGCTACAACAGGTTCAATGTTTATTTGTTCATCAGGTTTTATAGTTCTCTTTGCACTTTTATTGATTACACTAGTTATCATAGGATGCTCCTTTACCTTATCCGGGAAGGGTATTTTCTCGATATAAGGTTCAGGTAGGATGTGATCAATAGTGCAAAATTTAGTACTCCTAACAAGAACACAATCAACAATATCTTTATATGGTGCATGATACTTGTTCCATCCCTTTTTTGAAATTTCAATATAAGAAGCAAAAGCCTTAAAACAATTTGTAATAATTTGAGAATCAAGACCATAAGCATTACTAATATTTTGAAAGTCATCAGTTTCCATAAAAGATTCAATGCATTCATAATCATAATTTATACCTGACTTTCTTCCTTTGTCATTTTCCCATGCTTCAGCATTGTCTTGAATACGGTCCAGAAGATCCCATTTAGATTCTTCTTCCATGCGAGTCAATGATCCAGCACAAGCGGCATCAAATAAATCCTTATCATGTAGAGGGAGCTGATACATTGCAAATGTATCTATAATTTTTGATGTTCGATGCTTGGTTTTATCCACATTCTTGTGTTTTGTTCCAACTTTGGAGTAATTTTCATATGATTTCTTGGACTAACCTATTAACAAGAGCCACAGTGCCAGCTGCCTGTTTTCTGCTGTTTTTGGTTCCAGGAAAGTCAGAAAATGAATATTCTCGGAATTGGACGAGACAAAAGCCAAAGTGCCTATTTTTCCGGATGACATCAAGTGCCAGAATACGAGACGGAGAGGGGCCAGGGGCCACCACACCACCTGGCCAGGCCTGGCCCGCGCCAAGGGGTGGTGTTGCCGCTCCCGGCACCCCCTCGACCTCTCCTTCCGCCTATAAGATGCCCTCGGGACGTAAACCCTAAGTACCCGATCAAAAATCAATGAAAGAGTCTGTAGCCGCCGTCATCTCCATCCCTAGATCGGGAGGGATCTGAAGCTCTTCCCGGCACCCTGCCGGAGAGGGTAATTCACCCTGGAGGCCTCCTTCATCACCATGCAAGCCTCTGGTGTGATGCGTGAGTAGTTCATACTTGGACTACGGATCCATGTAGTAGCTAGATATCTGGTTCTCCTCCTTTGTGCTTTCATGTCTAGATCTTGTGAGCTCCGTTCATGATCAAGATCATCTATTTGTAATTCTGCATGTTGTGTTTGTGGGGACCGATGGATATTGAGATGCTATTTCAGATTGATTATTGATTCTATCATGTCTTTGTTATTTGTGATCTTGCATGCTTTCCGTTGTTAGTAGCTATCTTGGCCAAGTAGATGCTAGCAACTCCAAGAGTTAGTATTTATGCTCGATAGTGGGTTCATGCCTCTGGTAATTTGGGGAAGTGACAGAAATCTCTAAGGTACTAGATGTGATGTTGCTACTAGGGAGAAAACAACAATCCTTTGTTCATAGAACAATCATATTGTTTACTTTACACGCAGTTTGTAAAGCAATAATCTATTGCTTACAACTTAATACTGGAGGGGGTTCGGATGATAACCTAAAGGTGGATTATTAGTCATAGATGCAGTTGGATGGCGGTCTATGTATAATGTTGTAATGCCCAATCAAGTTCCAAAGGAGTCAAGATGATTAGTATATGCATGTATTGCTTTCTCGGTGTTTGTTAATTGCCCCGCTGTAATTTGTTCACCCAGCATGTTATCTATCTAAGGAGAGCCACCTCTAGTGAACTATGGATCCCGGTCCTTTTCTTTTACATACAATCTATAAACTGTTTCTGCTTTGTGTTTACTTTCTGCAAACTTTTACTTCTTTCCATTCGATATGTTTAATCCTTTGTTTTCCGCAAAACATGGTGAGATTGACAACCTCATCGCAAGTTGGGGACAAAGTTCTATGGTTGTGTTGTGCAGGTCTCCACGTTGCTACTAGCACCGGTAGTGCGCCCTGCCAAATCTCAGCTAGTAACACCTTTGGGGTGTTTCCTTGCTCCTACTGGTTCGATTAAACCTTGGTTCCATAACTGAGGGAAACTTGCTGCTGTGCTCATCATACCTTCCTCTTGGGGTTCCCAACGAGCTCTACATCAACACCGCCATCAAGCATTTTTCTGGGCGCCGTGCATTGAGCCGTCAAGCATTTTTCTGGTGCCATTGCCGGGGAGTCAAGGACATCTTCACAAGGGGAGTCCCTCATAACCAATCTCTTTACTTTGTTGTTTTTGTTTTGCTTAGTTTCTTTTTGCTTTGTTTGCTTGTTTTTTTATTCAAAAACACACAAAAAATTAGTTTCACTAGTTTGCTTTCTTATTTGAAAACCCAAAAAAATGACTACTCTTGAAAACACTAAGTTGTGTGACTTCACTAGCACCAACAACAATGATTTTATGAGCACACATATTGCTCCACCTATGGCTGAAAATACTTTCTTTGAGATAAAAGCTGCTTTGCTCAATCTTGTTATGAGAGAACAATTTTCTGGTATTGGTAATGAAGATGCTACTTCCCATCTAAATAACTTTGTTGAACTTTGTGAGATGCAAAAGCATAGGGATGTAGATGGTGATATTATTAAGCTGAAATTGTTTCCTTTCTCCTTGAGAGGAAAAGCTAAAGAATGGTTGAACTCCTTAACTAGGAATAGTATTGATTCTTGGACTAAGTGCAAAGATGCTTTTATTGGAAAATACTATCCACCTGCTAAGATTATATCTATGAGAAGTGAAATAATGAAGTTCAAACAACTTGATAATGAGCATGTTGCTCAAGCTTGGGAAAGAATGAAATCTTTGGTAAAGAATTGTCCCACTCATGGACTGACTGCTTGGATGATCATCCAAACTTTTTATGCAGGATTGAACTATTCTTCAAGGAACCTATTGGATTCTGCTGCTAGAGGTACCTTTATGACCATCACTTTGGGTGCTACAACAAAACTTCTGGACAATGTGATGGTTAATTATTCTGAATGGCATACTGAGAGAGCTCCACAAGGTAAGAAGGTAAATTCTGTTGAGGAAACCTCCTCCTTGAGTGATAAGATTGATATTATTATGTCTATGCTTGTTAATGGGAAAGCCCATATTGATCCAAATAATGTTCCTTTAGCCTCTTTGGTTGCTCAAGAAGAGCAAGTTGATGTGAACTTCATAAGAAATAACAATTTTGGCAACAATGCTTATGGTAATAACAATTATAGGCCCTACCCTCCTAATAATACTTATGGCTATAATGGTAAACCTAGATTACCTAGTGAAGGAAGAATTTTAGAAGTTGAAATAGCCACTAAAAACTTCATGCAAATGCAATATGAGCAAAATAAACTATTCACTAAAACTATGGAGGAACAATCTATCATCTTGAAGAACATTAGCCATCAACTTGAGAGTCTAAATAGGGAAATTCCTAGTTTACAATTGAAACTCTCTAATGCTGAAAGAAATATATCATCTTTGTCTGAAGCTCAATCTTCATTGATTAATAAAATGGCTGCTAAACCTGAAACTAATGACAATCCCTTTGCAGCAACCAATGCTATACAAGTAAGAATTGATGAAAATCTTAGACTATTAGCTGAATTACATGCTAAGTGGGAAAGAGAAGATGAAATTGCCAGAAACATTAGTGTTTCTACTATTACCACCACGAGGCTAGTAATAGTTCTACTACTTTAGATGATAAATTTGATTTTGATCTTGATGGTTGCAATATCTCTGAAGTTATTAAGTTCCTACAAAAGCTTGCTAAAAGTCCTAATGCTAGTGCTATGAACATGGCCTTCACTAAACACATTACTGATGCTCTCATAAAGATTAAAGAAGAAAAGATGAAACATAAAGCTTTTATTCCTATAAAACAAGAAGATGGTTGGGAACCCATCATTAATATGAAAGTGAATGACTTTGATTTCAAAGCTTTATGTGATCTTGATAGTAGTGTTTCTATTATGCCTAGAAGGATTTATGATATGCTTGATTTGCCTCCACTTGAAGATTGTTATTTGAATGTCCCACTTGATGATAATGCTAAAAAGAAACTCATGGGGAGTCTTAATGATGTTCTTATTATGGTTAACAATGCCTATGTCCCCGTTGATTTCTATGTTTTGGATGTTGAATACAATGCTTGTTGTCCTATTACTTTGGGAAGACCTTTTCTTATAACTGTTGGTGCCATCATTGATATGAAAGAAGGCACCATTAAATATCAACTTCCACTCAAGAAAGGTATAAAACACTTCCCTAAGAAGAGAGAGAAGATTTCTTTTGCTTCTCCTATGAAAACAAAATTTGGTCTTAATGCTTCTTCATTTGAGAACACTTGATTCTTTTTCTTGCGTCTTTTGCCTAACTTAAAGGCGTTAAAGAAAAGTACTTGCTGGGAGATAACCCAAGAGTTTTATATGAGTCTTGGAAGTTATTACTTCAGTAATAACCTCTCCTTATCCTTTTTTGTTTGCTTTTTGTGCCAAGAGTAACCTCTAATGAGAGAGAAGTAATGATTGGGAAAGTTGCTGTCCCGAAACAGACTTTTGTGCTTCACCATAAAACTTCGTGAGAGAGCTATGTATGTCGGATTGAGCTGTAATTTTTTGTGCTTCTGCCCTAGGTTGTTACCTAACTTTAGTTAGTTCAACACTTTTTGATTTTAGCAACAGAACGTCTTCGAAAAAATTCGTCTTTACCTGCTGGTCTGTTTTGACAGATTTCTGCCATTTTCTGCATTTGCTTCTTGTTAGTTTCTTTTTGAGTTCTTTTGGGGAATTGAGCTTTTTGAGGGAAGTGCTACAGTAGCTAGTGTTCTAATGGAAGTTTATTTGGTGTTAGAACTTAACCTTAAGACTTATTTATCTTGAGTGCACTAATGTTGCTAATAAAGATTGTGTGAAGTTTTGTATGAAGGGAAAATTTCAGGTGTATGGAAGGAATGAGTAACGAGATGAAGGATGGACTAAAGCTCAAGCTTGGGGATTCCACGCGTATCACCCCAAGAAATATACAAGAAGTACAAGCGTCAAAGCTTGGGGATGCCCAAGGCATCCCCTTCTTCATCAATAAAAATTCCAGGTTTCTTCCAAACGCTTCATTTTTATTGTTTCATGCACAGTTGTGTTTTTCTTGGAGCGTCTTCTTTTTCGTTTTTGTTTTGGTTTTCGTTTGCTTGGTTTGCTTAGTTTTCTGAATAAATTGGTTGGACCCCCTCTTTCATACATTGGTTTGCAAATAGTTTGGTTTGGTTTGGAAAAGAGTAGGAAAGTTCATGCTTATGTGGTAAAAAGAGCTCGTTCTTGACTGTGGCCTATGCTTTGTCATGCCATGCTTGATATTGTTTTGGTGTTATGCTTAGTATTCTTTGCTGTAGCATGACTTGTTATAAACAATTGAGATTGCTTAATGTGCCTTGGATGAATCATGCGTTGTTTTAGCATATTAAAGCATAGTATAGTGGTATTCTCCTTTGATGCTTTATTTGGGTTGACTTGGTGCATGCTCACACCATGTTATGACTATCTCAAGTCACCATAGCCTTTATTATCCTTTAGTTTTCAACTTGTAGTATCACTTTATGCTTTGATCAATGATGTTTTGTCGCTCTGCATGATTATGGCCATTATTGATCTCTTAGTTTGTCGCTCCCAGTCTTTTGCTAGCCTCCACAACAAAGTATGAGTTCCACACATGCATCCAACTCCCTAAACCAAGTTATTCCAAAGAGTCCACCATACCTACCTACTAGCTTATGCTATTCCAAGTATATTCATGCTTTTGTTTACCTTCCAAATTAAACTTGTTATAAGAAAACTAGTGATTAAAGCTCTCACGAACTTGATGGCACACTTTACTTTTCTTGCCCTTAATAAACTTGAACCATTGTGTCTTCTATGTTATGTATGCTTGCACTTATTTGTTGGGAATTAGCAGAACCATGCTTTCATGGGGAACGCTTTCAACATTGCACTTGGTACTTGTACCTAGTTGATATCATGCTCTTTTGTATATGGATGTCGTCGGTGTGAAATGAAAGGGGAGCTTGTAAGTCCATTGAGTTATGTATATGTGTTAGAGAAATGCCTGGGCCGCTGGTATAATCCATGCTGACATGGTGGAAACCTGCAGCGTAACCATAATGAGCTGTCTATGAAGCATTCTTCTTATAAAAAAAGAGAGTCCTATATTGAGAAAAAAAGAGAAAAGAGAAAAAAATAGAGATACTATGAAAAGAGGAAAGAGAGAAAAAAGCACCATATTCCCATGGTAAATAAGAAGAATGCTGAGATGCTCGTTGTTTGCTTGCCTTGTCATTTTGATATGGGGATTCTTCTATATCATCGGGCAAGGGGTACCCCATTGGTGGTTCTCTATGATACACATGTACTTACAATGACAAGAACTTACCGGTGACTAAACTTGAGTAGCATGAGGAGCGGCCCTCGTATACAAGGGACATGCGATTTCTAACTTATACTTCATCAAGCATGTACACCATAGTTTGTTCACTTTAACCTTAATCACTTCAAGATGCTTATGATAGGGGCAATGAGAGCTGAAAGCTATAAGTACCATAATTTTTGGAAGCTCTTTATGAGACTTGAATCCCTAATTCCTTTTTACAAAGGCCTTTCTTCCACCATTATATTGAGTCTCCACCTTCTATCTTTATGCACTTACTTTGAGAGCATAGTGGCCATTCTTAGTTCTATGTGCATTGTCCCAAGACTAGTTGATTGATGCATAACTTGATATTGCTTGTTTTAAACTATTGTATCTAGTCACTCTTATGAACTTTGAAGGTGTCCTATGCATTTATATTTGCTACTCTATGAGGGACAAGCTGAATACTTTTATGCTATGTTTTCTTTATGTGAAACAAACAAACGTCTTGCAAAGCATTGTTATTCATGAATCTTTTGTTTGTGCCTTTTCATGTTGCATCATAGTTTCTTTTCTTATTGCTAGAACTTTGTCTTTCATGTTATGATTGAAGTACTATGATCCCAGCTTTGAATGTTTTGCAAATACTTTGATCAAGTCTTTGATGGTGCATGTCACCTCAAAAATTATTCTTTCTTTTTATCACTTACCTACTCGAGGACGAGCAGGAGTTAAGCTTGGGGATGTTGATACATTGCAAATGTATCTACAATTTTTGATATTCCATGCTTGGTTTTATCCACTTTCTTGTGTTTTGTTCCAACTTTGGAGTACTTTTCATATGATTTCTTGGACTAACCTATTAACAAGAGCCACAGAGCCAGCTGCCTGTTTTCTGCTGTTTTTGGTTCTAGGAAAGTCGGAAAATGAATATTCTCGGAATTGGACGGGACAAAAGCCAAAGTTCCTATTTTTCGGATGTCATCAAGTGCTAGAATACGAGATGGAGAGGGGCCAGGGGGCCACCACACCACCTGGCCGCGCGGCCTTGCCTGGCCCGTGCCAGGGGGTGGTGTGGCCACTCCCGGCACCCCCTCGGCCTATCCTTCCGCCTATAAGATGCCCTCAGGATGTAAACCCTAAGTACCCGATCAAAAATCCACGAAAGAGTCTGTAGCCGTCGTCATCTCCATCCCTAGATCGGGAGGGATCTGAAGCTCTTCCCGGCACCCTGCCGGAGAGGGGAATTCACCCTGGAGGCCTCCTTCATCACCATGCAAGCCTCTGGTGTGATGCGTTAGTAGTTCATACTTGGACTACGGATCCATGTAGTAGCTAGATATCTGGTTCTCCTCCTTTGTGCTTTCATGTCTAGATCTTGTGAGCTCCGTTCATGATCAAGATCATCTATTTGTAATTCTGCATGTTGTGTTTGTGGGGATCCGATGGATATTGAGATGCTATTTCAGATTGATTATTGATTCTATCATGTCTTTGTTATTTGTGATCTTGCATGCTTTCCGTTGTTAGTAGCTATCTTGGCCAAGTAGATGCCAGCAACTCCAAGAGTTAGTATTCATGCTCGATAGTGGGTTCATGCCTCTAGTAATCTAGGGAAGTGACAGAAATCTCTAAGGTACTAGATGTGCTATTGCTACTAGGGAGAAAACAACAATCCTTTGTTCATAGAACAATCGTATTGTTTACTTTACACGCAGTTCATAAAGCAATAATCTGTTGCTTGCAACTTAATACTGGAGGGGGTTCGGATGATAACCTGAAGGTGGATTATTAGTCATAGATGCAGTTGGATGGCGGTTTATGTATAATGTTGTAATTCCCAATCAAGTCTCAAAGGAGTCAAGATGATTAGTATATGCATGTATTGCTTTCTCGGTGTTTGTCAATTGCCCCTCTATAATTTGTTCACCTAGCATGTTATCTATCTAAGGAGAGCCACCTCTAGTGAACTATGGATCCCGGTCCTTTTCTTTTACATACAATCTATAAACTATTTCTGCTTTGTGTTTACTTTCTGCAAACTTTTACTTATTTCCATTCGATACGTTTAATCGTTTGTTTTCCGCAAAACACGGTGAGATTGACAACCTCATCGGAAGTTGGGGACAAAGTTCTGTGGTTGTGTTGTGCACATCTCCACGTTGCTACTAGCACCGGTAGTGCGCCCTGCCAAAGCTCAGATAGTAACACCTTTGGGGTGTTTCCTTGCTCCTACTGGTTCGATTAAACCTTGGTTTCATAACTGAGGGAAACTTGCTGCTGTGCTCATCATACCTTCCTCTTGGGGTTCCCAATGAGCTCTACATCAACACCGCCATCAACCATTTTTCTGGGCGGCGTGCATTGAGCCATCAGGAGCCTTGCATAAAAGTTATTGATAATAATATTGTTGGGGAGCTCATGAATGGGACATTTGAGAATTAGTAACTTCAATCTCCCCCAAGCTTGAGTTGTGCTGTCTCCATCAAGAGGCCAAAAGTTGTATATTTGATTCCGATCTTTATGAATCTCACTAGGAGGATAAAACTTTGAATAAAAGAGAGGTACTATTTCCTCCCATTCAAGAGCTTGACCATTCTTCAGTAGCTTATACCATTCTTCAGCTCTTCCTTTCAGTGATAATGAGAATAATTTCTTCTTGACTTGATCAGTTGTAATACCTGCACACTTGAACAACCCGCATAATTCGTGTATAAAGAGCAAATGATCACCGAGATGGATAGTTCCATCTCCAACATAATAGTTATCCATAACACGATCAATAATTCTTGTAGGTATTTTAAAAGTATCATTCTCAGCATGTGGTCGTTCATCTACTACCTTAGTAGTGGTAGTAGCATTATGAAATAAGAAACTCAGTGAATTATCCATAATGAAAATAAAGTAACTAATAGAAGTAAACAATACTCACATTAGAAGTTTCCTTTACCAGTTCCACTCTCCAATAGCCCTTCACTCCCCGGCAACGGTGCCAGAAAATAGTCTTGATGACCCACACGTATAGGGGGTGTATCGCAGTATTTTCGATAAGTAAGAGTGTCGAACCCAACGAGGAGCAGAAGGTGTTGGCGAATGGCTAGGAGCAAGAATTTTCTGTAAATACTTAGCAAACGGATTTTTAGGGGTTTTTGATAATGCAGGTAAATAAAGTACGAGTAAATAAAAGACAATAAGAATAAATGCAGCAAGTGGCCCAATCCTTTCTTTATCAAAGGACAAGCTGGTTGTATTACTTAAAATGACCAAATGTTCTCGAGGACACCCGGGAATATCATCAAATGCTTTTGCTTCATATAGTTAATTAATCTTCTTTAGTTTGTTAAGTGTTGTGTGGGTGAACCTGTGCTAATGTACCGACCTTCCTAGGACTAATACATACTTGTGATTATACCCCTTGCAAGCATCCGCAAGTACAAGAAAGTAATTAAGGTAGAAACCTAACCACAACTTTAAACTCTAAGACCCTGACGTCCCTTGTGCAATGGTTTCCTAACGGGGGTTCAGGTTTCTGTCACTCCGGCAACCCCTACGATTAGTATCCAAATACACAATGCATTCCCCTAGGCCCATAAAGGTGAAGTGTCATGTAGTCGACGTTCACATGACACCACTAGAAGAAATACACCACAACTTAAATATCAAACTATTGAATCTTTCTCAACACAATTCCACTAGTAACAACATGACTTCTCCCATGCCTCAAGAACAAAATGAACTACTCACAAGACATCATATGGTTCATGATCAAAGATGAAATAATGATAAGTAACAATCTGAACATAAACGATAATTCAATGGTTCACTCAATAGCATCAACTACAATGAGTAATCAACATCGGGAAAGTTTCCCCTAAGAACTATGCAAGATTCAACCCAATTTTTACAGCGGTATGAAGTGGTGATGATGGTGCTGGTGGTGATGATGGTGGTGATTATGATGATGATGATCCCGATGAAGTCTAGCTTGATGGTTGGTGTTGATGGCGATAATCTCCCCTCTCCGGGAAGGAATTCCCCTGGCAGAATTCTGTCTGTCGGAGAGATCTTTCTCTCTCGGTGTTTTCCGCCCCGCAGAGGCGGCGGAATCTTTCTATGGTCGCTCCCCGAGTCTTAGCCTTCGGGAGGATAATATACGCCAGAGGGGAGATCCAGGAGTGGACCAGGACGGCCACACCACCTGGTGGCGCGGCCTGGGGTGGCCCGTGCCAGGGGGTGGTGTGGGCCCCCTGTGGCCCATCTCCACTTCTCCTTCTGGCATTCTTCGTCTTCTAGAAAAATAGGATTTTCCATGTATTTTCCCGGATTTTCTGATCTTCGCGAATTTTGCCTCCAAACAGCACCTTTTCCATCACAATCCTTGAAAAAGTCATCAACCATGCAAAAATAGATGAAATAACATAAGTATCATCTCTTAATATGAAATATACCAATGAATAACAGTAAATTATGATATAGAATAGTGATGCAAAATGGATGTATCAGCCATCCAGGTCCCTCTGTTGATCATTGGTCCGGGAGTGTCCCGACCATGTCTGGAGTGTTCCCGAACCGTAAGGTATCACGCTTAAGGGTTTGACGATGCTTAGAGAGTGTTTATAGGATCGGAAGAATCACCGAAGAATAGTAGAGAGAAAACCGGAAGGGTTTCGGTAAGTCCAGAGGATGTCCGGAGTGGAGGTGGAAGGTGTTCCATAGCCACGGAGATTGAATAATATGTGAATGAATGTTAAATATTGATTTAACCATTTATTCATAATTATTTAATAAAATAGAAAATCAATTTAAAGGTCAAAAGGCTTAATGGGCTGATTCCAGAGGGAAGAGGGCCCATTAGGGAAAGGCAAGAGGGGAGAAGGGGCAAGGGGGTGGCCGGCTAGGCCAAGACCCCCCGCGTGGGGCCCACTAGGGCCAGCCGGCGGCTTCCCCCACCCCCCCTCTCCCTCTCCTTTAGTCCCACCCCGGGACTTTGAGGGAGCTAGTACCTCCCCTCCCCTATATATTGTGGGGGTATTTGGCCAGATAAATACACACAATATTCAATAAAGGTCTTCTCACTTTTGGGAAGACCTCCAATTGATATTATCTCTCTCTCTCGTGACCGTGGTCCCAAGTTCGGACTGCGCGAATGAGAGACATCTTCACCGTAGAGCGCCGTCGCGCTGCTGGATTCGGATCCAGGAGCTCTACTTCCGCAACTGCTACTGGATCGGGTAAGCGGGAGTCATCATCAGG
This sequence comes from Avena sativa, assembly GCA_916181665.1. NCBI lineage: Eukaryota > Viridiplantae > Streptophyta > Magnoliopsida > Poales > Poaceae > Avena > Avena sativa. Next base: position 103,012,499 of record OV702292.1, read on the forward strand.
CATCGGACGTGTGTAACTCCCCGCGAGGTGTCACACTTGAGGCACTCAAGTCGTTGGAGCCACAAGAGCACAAGGACTTCATCACGACCTTGAGGTTGGCTTCGGCTCGTCTACATCAACCACGCTCTCCTGAGCGTTGACAACGCTTTTCGGTATTCAAGGGTAAGTTCACAAAAATCCCCTCCCATTACTGTATTACTAATATATAGGTCCTGGCAACATCAGGGGTTCAGGGGCGTAGGGTAAAATTTCATTGTTTTCATGCGCGGAACTCCTACAGTGGTATCGGAGCTAGATCTATGCGTAGTAATGCTAGTACGGGTACAACACACAAGATGTAGCGTGTGGGCATTGATCTTTTAGTTGTTACCCTCCCACGTGTACTTGTGTATACCGCAGTAATGCTTGATGAAGCGGCCCCCAACCGACTTTACGCGTTCATTCGCAAGACTGGTCCATGCTTGACATACGTCTTCTACCGTATAAAGTGGCTTAGGGGGGTGTCTGTCTCTCTCGGATTAGTTGGTATGCCATTTACAACGGAGGGCCTCGAAAGGGGTGTAGTATAGACAACTACTTTATTAGCGTTGTGGTGACAGTTCGTAGGTAAGAACGGTTCTGGTGCGGAAGCCCATTCAGCCACGTAAAATATGCAAAGATAAAGTAGAGGCGTCTAACTTTGTTTTGGAGGGGAGTTGCTTTGTGATATGGTTGTGGCAAAGGTAAAGTGATTATCTTATGTTACGTATAAGTAGATAGTCACGGAGGTGACGGACTACCACGCCGGAAAGATACCGGTACCCTGGTGTCTACGGCGTCGGAATCCGGTTACGACGGATGGAGATCACGACGTGAAGGACCATATCACATCGCATTTACATTCAATGTTATTGTTTGTATATCTTATTATGTGCTAGTATTAGATACTCGACGGTATCCTAATAAGATGATCCCTGTTAAAATTACCAATGATTGTGTTCCCCCTTAGTGTGCACCACCAAGAAAGTTCTTTGGTATGAGGCAGGTCGTGATGATCGGGTGCCAGACATATCTATGTTCGCATACAATGGGTCTAAGCCATGTTGCACAGGGAATACACTAAGGTTGAGTTGGCGAGCCTAGCATGTACAAACATGGCCTCGGAACATGGATGGTCGAAAGATCGAGCACGAGTCGCATGAATGATGTGACCGACGTTTAGCGTCCACCCTTGAACCCACATTGATGGCCGTGATGATCGGGGGAGATGTGGCTGAAAGGGGTCGTGTTATAACTAGGAACCCTTATGGGGATAGGTGTTTCTGAGTGGAGTTATTATTAACTCATTTAATTATAAACTTAGTCTAAATTCCTTTTGCAATTATAAATGTAGAGATGGCTCACTGTGAAGCTTACTTTGTCATTGAGGAATGGGTAATGGGTGAGAAACTTAGACTTGATGGATCCAACTTCCCTAGTTGGCTTATGTGCCTGAATGATCTCCTTACTAGGAATCATGTGGTAGAATACATACGCCGCACGGTGGATTTGACTGAGCTAGACCACTATGAGACCCCGCAAGAGCTGACAGACCGCTACTACCGTCAAGAGATGTCCACCTACATTCAGATAATAATGCGTTACGGTATGGTGGATGAAATCCATCTGCTCATGGGTGATCTTGATCCATATTCGATGGTGGATCTGCTGAGAGCAGAGTTCATAAGCCATGTGCGCATGTGGAAGCACGAGCTGCTTGGAGAATTCCTTTCCATACAGATGGAGGAGCACACATGTCTGAAGGGTCACTTGGAGCGCATGCATGATGCACACATGAGACTGGTTCACTTCGTGTACTACTGGATGGATGATCCGTTTGTGATAGGCGTGCTGCTTCGATCGTTACCTCTCAGCTATGAAGGACATGTCCGGAGTAGCATCATCAGTGGTGATACGGAAACATTGGAATTCCAAGAGTTCATATTGCGTTTTAGGAACATAAAGGTTGAACCACTCATCGTAGAGGTCATCAATGACAAAGATATATATTTGATATACAATTTTATAAATGTTATAATCTTGCAAACACATTTGCAGTGTTAAGTATATTTGATACTTGTTCTGTTTTGCTGAAAACAGGTCCTTCTGCATGAGAGGTGCTTGCCGGAGAGGAGGTGATGTTGCGTGTTGATGGCGAGCATGAGGATGATGGCCGACGACGCTCTCCCTCAACATTTATCATCTAGTTTATGTTTAGGATGATTATTGTAATCAAAAGATTGTGAACTTCTTCAGTGTGTCTCACACTTTGTGAGATGGGTATTCATATCAGTTTGTAACAAACAGTTGTTCCACTTTTATGAATGATTTCTATTCGTGTTCATATCTTGTTTGATTATATGTGAATTATCCTGGTTGTTTTGAAACTAATTGATAATGCATGAACATTTGTAAAATATTGAAATGCCTTGTTAAAATACCCAACTTATGATAAGTTCATTAATGAATGAAACCATTGTTTAAATTCAAATTTATGTGATAATATGTGAAAGTCATTTGATTTCTTGTCACATATAAATCATGCCCAAATTCGGCAAAATAACTTGAACACCGTGTATTACTTGAATACTAAGTGTTTGATGAATTGTTAAAAGTAAATACATATTCGATGTATTGTGTTTTAACGAAAATGGTAATTATCATTATATGATTGTTTAAATGTGTAAATAAGTTTACCAAAGGAAACATGAGGATGAAACTATTTGATATGATCAAATTATTTCATCAAACAAAGGGTATTAAAGATAAAAGAGAATCTAATTACTATGATTTGATCAATAGTAATGAAATTCAACTTTATAAGATTGGCATAAAAGAAATTGTGGAATGCAATGTGTTTAAAATGTCAAAATGCAAAGCATCACAATGTGATATTATATATCAAAATGGGTGAATAGATGGTGCCAAATAAATCGCTGTAGTGTAGATGTAGAGACCGTTAGTTAGAAATAGTTAGCACTCAATTAGAATATATAGTGAACCATTTCAATTTGTGAAAGCGGCTCCATATCTGGTATGGATCGTCATGGAATTTTTGGGGTTATTTGATATAACCAAAACAATAGCGAATAAGCCCTTGTAGAGTATTCATTGGAAACTTTGAATATGAAATCCATAGCTGAAACCAAAAGAGAAGCAAAACTTGTATTGCTTAGATTTTGGTGCATTCTTGAGAAAGCTCACTTTTAGTGATATTTCTCAATTATGAAGCAAATGGAAGATAGTGAGAAACACAATGAGGATTCAAAACCCTGCATCAGAGTGTTGAGAAGCGCAATAGACAAAGTTCCTAAATGATTCTCTTCACAAAGGAAAGAATCAATGATAATGATCATTGTGTTTTCCCCATTGGTGTTTTCACTATATAAAGTAGGATTCAAAATGTATCCCATATCTTGTATGGAGACATTTGTGAATCATTTGTCATGATTACTAGAATATGACATACCTACGAACTACTAAGGAAATAATGGTAAACTAGAATTATGATAAATCCTAGAAGCAAAATTCACTTGAGATTAGAAAGAAATTCGTTGCTGAACCTCACAAGTAAAAGAGGTTACTTGGAATTTTCCCAAATGACTACATAGCCATTGTGGAAAAGGGAGTGAATGACAAAAGCACAATTTGTCAAGTATTGGACGAATTCAAATGAATTTGATTCAAGTATGTTGAATGTCTAGAGGATTTAAAACTAGTAAAAGTACTAGTATCTCATAGTAAAACTCCAAGTTTGATATTTGATCAAAGGATTTTGAAAATTTTCAAAATAGTGAGTGGATATGGAATTTGCATGAAATTGAGTGGGAGCTATGAAAGTCTTCCTAAAACAATATGTGAATGACATATTTTTGAGTGGGAGCAATATAAGTCTCAAATTCAAATATGTAGGAACATAGTTTGAGTAAGAGTATTGACTCATACCCAAATATGTGGGAACATATTTTGAGTGGGAGCTTATAGGAGTGATTCTTAAGTGTGTTAATAATAAAAGCACAAGTACCGATAAATAATGATTTATAAGGTATGGAAGTTGACAATAAGTGTATTATGATATTATGTAGTATTCCTTAAGGGATTCTGAAAAGGGTTTCGGAATAGAAGTTAATTAAGGAACTGGTCCTTAATAACTCAAATTAGGAATAGTATTAAGTTTAACATCAATTGTTGAAAGAAATAAAAGGATGATCATCATCCACTATGTTCAGACATAGGTTCTATCTTAGAAAACCATGATGACAGCTTAACATAATATATGATCCAATAAGAAACGTTTAAAAGTGATTAAGTTTGAATCACAGAACGTTGAGCTAAGTTTGTCCACGGTATCTAATACAGAACTGCAGACATGTTTTCCAAATCCATAAAGGATGACATATCTTAAGGCATAAAGGGTTATGTTATAAGGGAATATGTTGGAAATTCCTATAAATACCGACTTGAGTCAAGTAGGAAGCGAGGTGAACAAAACATCGAAAGTTGCACAGAGTGCACTAGTGTTTCGATGATTACGTTTATAACAATAGATAAGGGTACCATCTAAAGTGTTGTATAATGTTATGGCGGGGCTAGTTCGCTTTTAACGTAGAATGATGTGTCCCAGGGCACAGTGCCCATGAGAAAGCCCTCGAGGTTGATCTAAAGTCACTGTAGGCTCCTGGAATCAGGCCTCGTTATGCTGCCATAGCGACGATACATACACACAGATGTTATCATGTGATGATAAAGTATTAATGTCAATCAAGGTTACATTAATAAGTTGCAAAGGATTTGGGACCGTAAAGTACAGACCCAAGACTCAACCTCTTCCATGAGTAAGCATGTTCAGGGTACCGGATATATGGTGCCAATGATTAAGAACAAATGCAGCTAGTTTATTTGTACTCTAGTGCAAGTGGGAGACTGTTGGAAATATGTCCTAGAGACAAATAGTAATAAGGATTATTATCATATTTCATAAAGTTTGTGATTAAGTATTATATCATGCTATAACTGTATTGAGTGGAAACATCAATACACATGTGATATATAAACAACCAGGGGTTCCTAGTGAAACTCTAGTCACTGGTTCATTGGTCAACAGATGATCATGTTTCCTGATCATGTGGCATTTATGCTAGTTGGAAATGGAGTCAACTTATTCTGAGAATGAGATGATGAACCAATACACAACCTAAACATCGTGACCTGATCATGTCACGAAGTTCAAGTTACGATGATTAGAAATGGATCCTCGTAGACTATTCCTTAGACCGTGAGGCTATATCAATCACTGTCTCCCGAGAGTGCTTAGATAGAATCAAGCGCCACTTGGTAATATAGTGGTTATAAAGGTGTGTTTGATACGTCCATAATGTATCTATAATTTTTGATGGTTTTATGCTAATAATATGCTTTTGATACTCCTTTTTATATAAAGTTTATGATTTATTTGGACTAACCTACTAATAGTTGCAAAAGTGCACAATGTTCTTGTTTTACACTTTGATGTGTAGGAATTACCAAGAATACAAGTGGAAACCTTGTTGGAGCCAAATTAGGGTTTTCCAGAAATCTGTCTCAGAACTCTTTTTGAAGATGGTCACGTTTCGGGTCGAAGACGGTGTCAAACAGAAAACTCTTCTACTATAAAGTTGTTGGAAATTTTGCGACAAACGTTCTGGACATAAAATTTACCTGATTCTGAGTCCGGACGGGCCCGATAGGCCTGATTTACTGCAGCCCAAGATGGGGTGACGGGAATCCGAGAAATTATATAAAGGGAGGAAACCTAATTCGTGGGAGACACCTCCACCCACGAATTTGCAGCCACCAAAGCCACGTTTTTGCCTCCCCCATGGATCCCATCTCCATGGGACAAGGCTTCCAATAAGCCATGAAGGAAGGGGGCTAAGGGGCAGAGCTCCCTTGTGATACCGGCGGCAGGGAAGGAGTCCTCCGCGCCCCGGCGCCGCCGCCGCCTCTTCACCATCTTCACCGCCATCTCCATCGCTGTTGCTGACTCCCATAATGAGGAGGGAGTAGTTCTCTCTCGAGGCTAAGGGTTCTACCGGTAGCTATGTGTTCATCTCTCTCTATGCATGATCATATTGTGATCATGAGCTATTTAATCAAGTAGATCTACCTTGTTACTCAAGTGCTTTAATAGATCTCTGCTCTCCCCATGTGTGTGAAAGTGACAGCGTGCACACCATGGTGGCACTTAGGCTAGAGATTACAAATACTTGTTATGAGTTATATTTGGAGTTGGATGTTTCTATGAAACTGTGGTGTTTGTTGGAACCATCTAGAGCTCAAGGTGACAGTGTGGGGTTATCTAGATGGGGAAAGCGGACTTTGAGGAGTGTTGTTATAGCCCTACCATGGATTAGAGTGTCCAACCGGAGAGTAGTTCAGAGTAGTATCATAAAGAGAAGATATTTATATGAGAGTGTTCACTAGTGAAAGTATGATCCCTAGGCCTTGTTTCTAAGCATTGAAACACCATTTGCAATTAGATCTGTTACATGTTTGCTTGCTTCCATATTTATTTCAGTTTTCCTTTAGTCTCTTCCACCCCATCAAGCTATTTTCTGACACCGTTGTCTTTTATCCATAATACTTATATTTCACTATCTCTTCGCCGAACTAGTGCACCTATACACCTAACAAGTGTATTGGGTGTGTTGGGGACACAAGAGTTTCTTGTATCTTGATTGCAGGGTTGCTTGAGAGGGGATACCTTTGACCACTTCCTCCCTGAGTTTGATAAACCTTGGGTAATCCACTTAAGGGAAAACTTGCTGTTGTTCTACAAACCTCTACACTTGGAGGCCCAACAACTGTCTACTAGAATAGAAGTGTGTAGACATCAAGCTATTTTCTGGCGTCGTTGTCGGGAAGGTAAGGTAAAAGGTACTCACATCCTCCGGTGTGAGTGCTCGAAGTTATTTCCTTTATATTTTGCAATTTTGTCTTTTTCTTTTCTTGTTTTCACTAGTTAGGCTTAATGGAAAACAACAACAAAATTAGATAGCTTTATAGTATTTATCTTGAGTTAGGACATGAAGTGTTTGAAGAGAAAATTAAAAAACCTATGGAACTTTATTTGCATGCTAATAGCAATGTTGTTAGTATGAATTCTTTGGACACCATTATTGCTAATGCTATGGAAAATTCTAAGCTTGGGGAAGCTAGTTTTTATGAAAATGATCTTTTTAGTTCCCCAGCTTTGGAAGATAGTTATTCTATTGCTTATGATGATACCAAACCTCCAATATATGATGATTACAATGATAAATATGATATTTTTAGTCCACCTACTATTGTGGAGAAAATTAATTATGACTACATTATGCCTCCTATATTTGATGATTATGGTGCTGAGAATAATAATGATAGCTATTTTGTTAAATTTGCTCCCACTACAATTAATAAGAATGAATATGCTTATGTGGAGAGTAATAATTATTATATGCATGTGGCTCATGATAAGAATGTTTTATGTGATAGTTATATTGTTAATTTTATTCATGATGCTACTGAAAGTTATTATGAGAGAGGGAAACATGGTTTTATGCATCTCAATAATATTAAGTTTCCCCTCTTTATGTTGAAAGTCTTGAAGTTTCACTTGTTTTGCTTTACTATGCTTATTGCTTTGTGCTTTCATGACTTGTTTCTTTACAAGATTCCTATGCATAGGAAGTGGGTTAGACTTAAATGTGCATTGAATTTGCTTCTTGATGCTCTATTTTACTCCAATTCATATTTCTTATGTGAGCATCTTCTCAAACTATCATGCCTAACTTAAAGGCGTTAAAGAAAAGTACTTATTGGGAGATAACCCAAAAGTTTTAGATGAGTCTTGGAAGTTATTAACTCTGTAATAACCGCTCCTTATCCTTTTTATTTGCTTTTGTGCCAAGAGTAACCTCTAATGAGAGAGAAGTAATGCTTGGGAAAGTTGCTGTTCCGAAACAGATTTTTGTGCTTCGCTGTAAAAATTCGTTTAAAATCTCTATACGTCGGTTTGAGCTTTGATTCTTTGTGATTCTGCCCTAGGTTGTTATCTAACTTTAGTTAGTTCAACACTTTTTGATTTGAGCAACAGAAGGTCTTCGAAAAAATTGGTTTTTACCCGCTGGTCTGTTTTGATAGATTTCTGCCATTATTTGCATTTGCTTCTTGTTGATTCCTTTTTGGGTTCTTTTTGGAGAATTGAGCTTTTTGAGGGAAGTGCTACAGTAGTTTGTGTTTTAATGGAAGTTTTATTGGTGTTGAAACTGAGCCCAAAGGTTTATTATCTTTTGAATGCACTAATGTTGCTAATGAAGATTGTGTGAAGTTTTGTATGAAGGAAATTTTCAGGTGTAGGGAAAGAATGGTGTAATGAGATGAACAATGGACTAAAGCTCAAGCTTGGGGATGCCACGCGTGTCACCCCAATAAATATCCAAGAAGTACAAGCGTCAAAACTTGGGGATGCCCAAGGCATCCCCTTCTTCATCAATAAAAATCTCAGGTTTCTTCCAAACACTTCATTTTTATTGTTTCATGCACAGTTGTGTTGTTCTTGGAGCGTCTTCGTTTTCATTTTTGGTTTTCGTTTGCTTAGTTTTCTTAGTTTGCTTGAATAAATTGGTTGGACCCCCTCATTCATACATTAGTTTTCAAATAAGATTGGTTTGGATTGGAAAAGAGTAGGAAAAGGTCATGCTTAAGTGGTAAAAAGGAGCTTGTTTTTGACTGTGACTTAGACTTTATCATGTCATGCTTGATATTTTTTTGCTTTATGATTAGTGATTATTGCTGAAGCATGACTTGTTATAAACAATTGAGATTGCTTAATGTGCCTTGAAAGAATCATGTGTTGTTTTAGCATATTAAAGCATAGTATTGTGGTATTCTCCTTTGATGCTTTATTTGGGTTGACTTGGCACATGCTCACACCATGTTAAGACTACACCAAGTCACCATAGCCTCTATGATCCTTTAGTTTTTGACTTTTAATATCACTTTATGCTTTAATTAATGATGTTTTCTCGTTTTGCATGATTATGGCCATTATTGCTCACTTAGTTGGTCGCTCCCAGTATTTTGCTAGCCTCCATACCAAGTATGAGTTCCACTCATGCATCCAACTCAAAATAAAACCAAGTTATTTCAAAGAGTCCACCATACCTACCTATTAGCATTTTCTATTCCAAGTATATTCATGTTTTTATCTACCTCCCGAATTAAACTTGTTATGAGAAAACTAGTGATTAAAGCTCCCACGAACTTGATGGCACACTTTACTTTTCTTGCCCTTAATAAACTTGAACCATTGTGTCGTCTATGTTGTATATGCTTGCACTTATATGTTGGGGATTAGCAGAACCATGCTGTCATGGGGAACGCTTTCAACATTGCACTTGTACTTTGTACCTAGTTGATATTATGCTCTTTTGTCTATGGATGTCGTCGATGTGAAATGAAAGGGGAGCTTGTAAGTCCATGGAGTTATGTATGTGTATTAGAGAAACGCCTGGGCCGCCGGTCTAATCCATGCCTAATCATGGTGGAAACCTGCAGTGTAACCATAATGAGTTGTCTATGAAGCATTCTTCTTATAAAAAAGAGTCGGATATTGAGAAAAAGAGAAAAAAAAGATATGAGAAAAGAGGAAAGAGAGAAAAAAGCACCATTTTCCCATGGTAAATAAGAAGATTGGTGAGATGCTCGTTGTCTACTTGCCTTGTCATTTTGATATGGGGATTCTTCCGTATCATCGGGCAAGGGGTACCCCGTTGGCGGTTCTCTATGATACACATGTACTTACTATGACAAGAACTTACCGGTAACTAAACTTGAGTAGCATGAGGAGCGGCCCTCGTATTCAAGGGACATGAGATTTCCAACTTATACTTTGTCAAGCATATACTCCATAGTTTGTTCACTTTAACCTTAATCACTTCAAGATGCTTATGATAGGGGCAATGAGAGATGAAAGTTAATAAGTACCATAATTTTTGGAAGCTCTTTATGAGACTTGAATCCCTGCTTCCATCTATGAAGGACTTTCTTTTACTTTTATGTTGAGTCTCCATCTTCTATCTTTATGCCCCTATTAAGAGAGTATAGTGGCCATTCTTAGTTTAATCCGCATTGTCCCAAAACTTGTTGATTGATGCATAACTTTGATATTGCGTGTTCTTAAACTATTTGTATCTAGTCATCCTTATGAACTTTGAAGGTGTCCTATGCATTTATATTTTGCTACACTATGAGGGACAAGCTGAATACCATTCTCATTGTGTTTTCTTTATGTGAAACAAACAAACGTCTTTCAAAGCATTGTTATTCATGAATCTTTTGTTTGTACCTTTTTATGCTACAACACAGTTGCTATGTCTTATTGTTAGAACTCTATTTTTCATGTTCATGTTTAGAGTACCTTCATCCCAGCTATCAATGCTTTTACAATAATTATGATCAAGGTTGTGTTGGCTGCGTGTCACCTCAAAAGTTACATTGTTTTTATCGTTTACCTACTCGAGGACGAGCAGGAACTAAGTTTGGGGATGTTGATACGTCCATAACGTATCTATAATTTTTGATGGTTTTATGCTAATAATATGTTTTTGATACTCCTTTTTATATAAAGTTTATGATTTATTTGGACTAACCTACTAATAGTTGCAAAAGTGCACAATGTTCTTGTTTTACACTTTGATGTGTAGGAATTACCAAGAATACAAGTGGAAACCTTGTTGGAGTCAAATTAGGATTTTCCAGAAATCTGTCTCAGAACTCTTTTTGAAGATGGTCACGTTTCGGGTCGAAGACGGTGTCAAACGGAAAACTCTTCTACTATAAAGTTGTTGGAAATTTCGCGACAAACGTTCTGGACATAAATTTAGCTGATTCTGAGTCCGGACGGGCCCGATAGGCCTGATTTACTGCAGCCCAAGATGGGGTGACGGGAATCCGAGAAATTATATAAAGGGAGGAAACCTAATTCGTGGGAGACACCTCCACCCACGAATTTGCAGCCACCAAAGCCACGTTTTTGCCTCCCCCATGGATCCCATCTCCATGGGACAGGGCTTCCAATAAGCCATGAAGGAAGGGGGCTAAGGGGCGGAGCTCCCTTGTGATACCGGCGGCGGGGAAGGAGTCCTCTGCGCTGCCACCGGCGCTGCCGCCGCCTCTTCACCATCTTCACCGCCATCTCCAGCGACTCCACCGCTATGTCCATCGCCGTTGCTGACTCCCATGATGAGGAGGGAGTAGTTCTCTCTCAAGGCTAAGAGTTCTACCGGTAGCTATGTGTTCATCTCTCTCTCTATGCATAATCATATTGTAATCATGAGCTATGTAATCAAGTAGATCTACCTTGGTACTCAAGTGCTTTAATAGATCTCTGCTCTCCCTATGTGTGTAAAAGTGATAGCATGCACACCATGGTGGCACTTAGGGTAGAGATTACAAATACTTGTTATGAGTTATATTTGGAGTTGGATGTTTCTATGAAATTGTGGTGTTTGTTGGAACCATCTAGAGCTCAAGGTGATAGTGTGGGGTTATCTAGATGGGGAAAGCGGACTTTGAGGAGTGCTGTTATAGCCCTACCATGGATTAGAGTGTCCAACCGGAGAGTGGTTCAGAGTAGTATCATAAAGAGAAGATATTTATATGAGAGTGTTCACTAGTGAAAGTATGATCCCTAGGCCTTGTTTCTAAGCATTGAAACACCGTTTGCAACTAGATCTATTACATGTTTGCTTGCTTCCATCTTTATTTCAATTTGCCTTTAGTCTCTTCCACGCCATCAAGCTATTTTTGGCACCGTTGTCTTTTATCCATACCACTTGTCCTTCACTATCTCTTCGTCGAACTAGTGCACCTATACACCTGACAAGTGTATTAGGTGTGTTGGGGACACAAGGGACTTCTTGTATCTTGATTGCAGGGTTGCTTGAGAGGGGATACCTTTGACCACTTCCTCCCTGAGTTCGATAAACCTTGGGTAATACACTTAAGGGGAAACTTGTTGCTGTTCTACAAACCTCTGCAGTTGGAGGCCCAACAACTGTCTACAAGAATAGAAGTGCATAGACATCAGTGTCCAGGTACTCGGAGGAAATCGTAGAGGCAATATATGTCAAGAGAGGGATTTGTCCATCCACGTGACGGAAAGATACTCAAGGGCCCACTCAGAGAGGTTATATCCAATAGCTGTGCAGGATGTGATTTGATCACAGGGATATCACTTGTCAGAACGAGTCAAGTAGCATTGTTCGGTAACGAGATTGAACACGACATGGTGATGTCATTGGTCAGATCTAGGGCAATGCAAGTATCGAGAGACAAAGGGAATAAGACACGACCGTCCCGGTTCAAACGACAAAAGATCTTCGTGGAACGCACAGGGGTCACATGGCCATCTAGGTCCCTCTGTTGATCATTGGTTCGGGAGTGTCCCGACCATGTCTAGAGTGTTCCCGAACCGTAGGGTATCACGCTTAAGGGTTTGATGATGCTTAGAGAGTGTTTATAGGATCGGAAGAATCACCGAAGAATAGTAGAGAGAAAACTAGAAGGGTTTCGGTAAGTCCGTAGGATGTCTGGAGTGGAGGTGGAAGGTGTTCCATAGCCACGGAGATTGAATAATATGTGAATGAATGTTAAATATTGATTTAACCATTTATTCATAATTATTTAATAAAATAGAAAATCAATTTAAAGGTCAAAAGGCTTAATGGGCCGATTCCGGAGGGAAGAGGGGATAAGGGGTAAGGGGGTGGCCGGCTGGGCCAAGACCCCCTCACGTGGGGCCCACTAGGTTCGGACGGTGGCTGCCCCCCTCTCCCTCTCCTTTAGTCCCATCCCGGGACTTTGAGGGAGGTAGTACCTCCCCTCCCCCTATATATACTGGGGGTATTTGGCCAGATAAATACACACAATATTAAATAAAGGTCTTCTCACTTTTGGGAAGACCTCCAATTTATATTCTCTCTCTCATGACCGTGGTCCCAAGTTCGGACTGCGCGAACAAGAGACATCTTCACCGCGGAGCGCCGTCGCGCTGCGGGATTCGGATCCAGGAGCTCTACTTCCGCAACTGCTGCTGGATCGGGGAAGCGGGAGTCATCGTCAGGCACCGGACGTGTGTAACTCCCCACGAGGTGTCACACTTGAGGCACTCAAGTCGTTGGAGCCACAGGAGCGCAAGGAATTCATCACGACCTTGAGGTCGGCTTTGGCTCGTCTACATCAACCACGCTCTCCTCAGTGTTGACAACGCTTTTCGGTCTTCAAGGGTAATTTTGCAAAAAGCCCCTCTCGTTACTTTATTACTAATAGTTAGGTCCTGGCAACATCAGGGGTTCAGGGGCGTAGGGTAAAAATTTATTGTTTTCATGCGCGGAACCCCTATAATAACATGATCATCACCGCCCACATACTCTTATGTGTTCTACCCGTGCAAAGCACCTACGCATAGATTAGGCTCTGATACCACTGAAGGGTTCGCAGCATAGAAAACAAAATTTTCCTACGATGAGAACTATACGCCAAGATCTATCTACTAGATACAAGCAACCGGTGGATATACATCCATGGAGAACTTACCCTCGAAGACAACAAAGTTTTGTTAACGAGTAGGAACTCGTGGATGATGTAGTCGTACGCTTGCCGATCTCAAGATCGTGTGGAAGTCCTAGTGCCGCAAATCAGCAGCGCATCCGCACTCGCACACACGTTTAGGCCACCGAACAACCTCTGCCTCCTCGCTCTAGCGATGCAGCAGAAGTAGCAACTCCTTCCAGACGAAATGCCACCGGGAACATGTATCTCGCTAATCCGAGACCATGGGGGAATAATTCTAGAGGGGGAGAGAGATCCTTCACGGGAAGGTGTGAGGAAGAAGGGTGAGAGGGGTGGCCTTTTATAGGAGGAGGAGTTACCCCTCCCATGGCCAGCACCCAATGGAGTTAACCCCTCACCTCTCCCATTCATGTGGTGGTAACCCCCTCCACATAAAAGTGTCCCTTAACATTCCTCTTTAAAGTCTTTACTTTAAATGCATTAAATTTCTCCAAATTTAATGCTATCTCATTTAATAAAACTCTTTTATTAAATTTATTCAGAATTTTTTTAATTACTTTAATTAACAAACATTCACATAAAACCCCCTGCAACATTTCAATATTACATGCAGAACCAGTTTTAGCAATTTCACCCGAAACAGTTTCGGTGTCTATTGAAATAATTCCAGCGCTTTGCAATTCATTCGTCTAAAACACATTTGATCCAAATGGTGTTGGTGTCCTTAAGTGTGTCACCCTACGGTTCGTGAATAATGCAGACATGATCGAGACCCCTCTCAGATTAATAATCAGAAGCGGGACCTGGAGATCCATACTGACTCCTACACATTCTACGATGACTTCTGTGATCGTGAGAACCTTTAATGCTAGTAACTAAATCCCTTTGTCTCGCGATATATTACATGTTCGAGATTCGATCATCGGTATCTCCATACCTAGTTTGATCTTGTTATCGACATGTACTCTTTTCTTGTTCCCGTGATATAACATTCTAGTGATCTCATCACTTGCTTGCAAGCTAACCAATGTGATATCACCGAGAGGGCCCAGAGAATATCTATCTGTCATCGGGATGGACAAATCCCACTCTTGATCCATGAGCTTCTACATAACACTTTCGTAGCACTAAACCCACCTTTATAATCACCCTTTCACGGTGTAACGTTTGATGTTATCAAGATACTCTTCCAGTATTAGTGATTAACATGATCTCATGGTATAAGGACTAGGATTACTTTGTTAGATGTTATAGCAATATAAACACAATGACTTTGATCGTAATGCTATACTTCGGACGAATGTTCATCACATCATTCCACTAATGTTGTGACCTTGTTATTAACAACATCCAATGTCCATGATCAGGAAACCTTGATCATCTTGTTAATCAACGAGCTAGTTTATAAGATAGGCATAACTAGGAACTTTCCTTTTATTTATTAAACACACATGTATTAACGTTTCCAAATTAATACAATTATAGCATGCAAAATAAACATCTATCATATACTTGGAATATGTATAATAACAACTTTATTATTGCCTCTCGGGGCATATTCCCTTCAACATGCAATGACTCTAGATGTGGTTTGTGGAAAGAACACACATGCAATCACATTGGTGGATCCATATGTGGTTTGTGAAAAGAACACACATCCAGTGACTCTAGTTGTGGTTAATGAAAAGAACACACATGCAATGACAATGGTGGATCCTTATGTGGTTTGTGAAAAGAACAGACATGCAATGACTCTAGTGGATCCATATGTGGTTTGTGAGAAGAACACACATCTCGTGACACTGGTGGATCCATATGTGGTTTGTGAGAAGAACACACATGCAATGACACTGGGTGTGGTTCATGAAAAGATAACACATCCAATGACACTGGTGGATCCATATGTGGTTTGTGAAAGAACACACATGCAATGACTCTAGCTGTGGTTTGTGAAAAGAACACACATGCAATGACACTAGTGGATCCATATGTGTTTTGTGAAAAGAACAGACATGCAATTACTCTAGCCATTGTTTGTAGAAAGAATAGACATGGAATGACTCTAGCTGTGGTTAATGAAAAGAACAGACATGCAATGACTATGATGGATCCATATGTGGTTTGTGAAAAGAACACACATGCAATGACTCTAGCTATGGTTTGTGAAAAGGGCACACATGCAATGAATCTAGTGGATCCTGATGTGGTTTGTGAAAAGAACAGACATGCAATGAACTCTGGTGGATCCATATGTGGTTTGTGAGAAAAACACACATCCAGTGACACTGGTGGGTCCATATGTGGTTTGTGAGAAGAACACACATGAAATTACACTAGGTGTGGTTCATGAAAAGAACACACATCCAATGACACTGGTGGATCCTTGTGTGGTTTGTGAAAAGAACACACATGCAATGACACTAGTGGATCCATGTGTGGTTTGTGAAAGAACAGACATGCACTAACTCTAGGTGTGGTTCATGAAAAGAACACACATATACACTCTGATGTAATTAATTTATTCTACATACACTCTGATGTAATTAATTGCATGTCTATTCCTCTAAGGATGAACTACTCACGCATCACACCGGAGGCTTGCATGGTGATGAAGAAGGCCTCCAGGGTGAATTCCCCTCTCCGGCAGGGTGCCGGGAAGAGCTTCAGATCCCTCCCGATCTAGGGATGGAGATGACGGCGGCTACAGACTCTTTCGTGGATTTTTGATCGGGTACTTAGGGTTTTCGTCCCGAGGGCAATATATAGGCGGAAGGAGAGGCCGAGGGGGTGCCGAGAGCGGCCACACCACCCCCTGGCGTGGGCCAGGCCTGGCCGTGCGGCCAGGTGGTGTGGTGGCTCCCTGGCCCTTCTCCGTCTTGTATTCTAGCACTTGATCCCTTCCGGAAAAATAGGCACTTTGGCTTTTGTCTCGTCCAATTCCGAGAATATTCATTTTCTGGCTTTCCTGGAACCAAAAACAGCAGAAAACAGGCAGCTGGCACTATGGCTCTTATTAATAGCTTAGTCCAAGAAATCATATGAAAAGTACTCCAAAGCTGGAACAAAACACAAGAAAGTGGATAAAACCAAGCATGGAACATCAAAAATTATAGATACATTTGCAATGTATCAGTTGTTTGTGGAAAGAACATACATGCAATGACTCTAGCTGTGGTTATTGAAAAGAACAGACATGCAATGACTCTGATGGATCCATGTGTGGTTTGTGAAAAGAACAGACATGCAATGACTCTAGCTGTGGTTTGTGGAAAGAACACACATGCAATGACTCTGGTGTATCCTTATGTGGTTTGTGAGAAGAACACACATCCAATGACACTGGTGGATCCATATGTGGTTTGTGAAAAGAACAAACATGCCATGACTCTAACTGTGGTTTATGAAAATAACAGACAATACAATGACTCTGGTGGAACCATATGTGGTTTGTGGAAAGAACACACATGCAATGACTCTAGCTGTGGTTAATGAAAAGAACACACACGCAATCACACTAGTGGATCCATATGTGGTTTGTGAAAAGAACAGACATGCAATGACTCTAGCTGTGGTTCAGGAAAAGAACATACATGCAATGACACTGGTGGATCCATATGTGGTTTGTGGAAAGAACAGGCATGCAATGACTCTAGCTATGGTTAATGAAAAGAACACACATGCAATGACTCTAGCTGTGGTTTGTGAAAATAACAGACATGCAATGAATCTGGTGGATCCTTATGTGGTTTGTGAAAAGAACAGACATGCAATGAACTCTAGGTGTGGTTTGTGAAAAGAACACGCATGCAATGACTCTGGTGTATCCATATGTGGTTCATGAAAAGAACAGACGTGCAATGACTCTGGCTATGGTTCATGAAAAGAACACACATGCAATGACTCTAGCTGGATCCATATGTGGTTTGTGGAAAGAACAGACATGCAATGACTCTAGCCGTGGTTAATGAAAAGAACAAATATACAATGACTATGATGGATCCATATGTGGTTTGTGAAAAGAACACACATGCAATGACTCTAGCTTTGGTTTGTGAAAAGAACACACATGCAATGAATCTGGTGGATCCTTATGTGGTTTGTGAAAAGAACAGACATGCAATGAACTCTAGTGGATCCACATGTGGTTTGTAAGAAGAACACACATCCAGTGACACTGGTGGGTCCATATGTGGTTTGTGAGAAGAACACACATGCAATGACACTGGGTGTGATTCATGAAAAGAACACACATCCAATAACACTGGTGGATCCTTATGTGGTTCGTGAAAGAACACACATGCAATGACTCTAGCTGTGGTTTGTGAAAAGAACACACATGCAATGACACTAGTGGATCCATATGTGGTTTGTGAAAAGAACACACATGCAACGACTAGCTGTTGTTTGTGGAAAGAACAGACATGGAGTGACTCTAGCTGTGGTTAATGAAAAGAATAGACATGCAATGACTATGATGGATCCATATGTTGTTTGTGGAAAGAACATACATGCAATGACTCTAGCTGTGGTTAATGAAAAGAATAGACATTCAATAACTTTGGTGGATCCATGTGTGGTTTGTGAAAAGAACAGACATGTAATGACTCTAGCTATGGTTTGTGAAAAGAACACACATGCAATGACTCTAGTGTATCCTTATGTGGTTTGTGAAAATAACAAACATGCAATGAACTCTGGTGGATCCATATGTGGTTTGTGAGAAGAACACAGATCCAATGACACGGGTGGGATCCATATGTGGTTTGTGAAAAGAACAAACATGTAATGACTCTAGCTGTGGTTTGTGAAAAGAACATGCAATACAATGACTCTGGTGGATCCATATGTGGTTTGTGGAAAGAACACACATGCAATGACTCTAGCTATGGTTAATGAAAAGAACACACATGCAATGACTCTGGTGGATCCATGTGGTTTGTGAAAATAATAGACATGCAATGACTCTAGCTATGGTTAATGAAAAGAACAGAAATGCAATGACACTGGTGGATCTATATGTGGTTTGTGAAAAGAACAGACATGCAATAAACTCCGGTGGATCCATGTGTGGTTTGTGACAATAACACACATGCAATGACTCTGGTGGATCCATATGTGGTTTATGAGAAGAACACACATCCAATGAACCCTAGTGGATATATCTTGGCATAATTTGATGCATGCCATGATGTATTTCATTGTACAAGACACTCGCTTTCCATTTTTATACTACTTAGTTTTTCCCTTGGTTTTTTGATACTACTCAGTTTTGCCCTCTCTCTCTTTCGTAGAAGCCCAAACCTGTGTTCACTCTGTCTGCTACGCCATGATTGGTTGTCAAAGTTGTCACGCGGATCGTGCACACCAACCGTTGATCCTGTGTGATCCAACGAGGATCGTTGCACATGTCGTGCCCTTCACAGTATAGCGTGAGATAGCACGGACGTCTCCCTCAGCGAGACTTCTACAAGAAGGAACACGATGCCGTCCATGGAAAAAGTGGTGGAGTGGTCATGTCATGTTTAATCTAGTCCGCAAAGGCTACTACTGCTACTACAACACATGCACATGGCAATAGGGTCATCGAGTGCACGGTTGTTGATGGGGCACTGCAATTTATTGCCAGTTGATTTTAATAAGACATATCCCATTTTTACGTAGTGCTCTCAATCTCACTTCCAACTGGGCCCTACCGCAAGTAACTTCCATGAGTCAAGGGCCCCCTCGAGTAGATCTAACGTTGCTAGAAATTGGTTCTGCGCCACTTGCATGCAATGGAATCGAGGTCTGCCATGAGCGTGTTTTCAATGCAGCTCTAAAGTGGAGATCGTGGTTGTTTCAAAAAAAATAGGGAACCCCAAAAAAAGGGCGGAGACCGTGGTAGCCCCACATCCCCCCTTCCCGCCCACCACACGTGTCCACTCCAGGACTACGAATGGTCCAGTGTTTATAAACCCGCTCGGCCTTCTTCTTCCATGTGCTCGTGTCATTTTCCCCAATATGTCTAGTCCCAAAACCCCAATCTGCATGTACCGCGTGCGTCGAAGCTCCTTCGCTTGCACTACCTCCTTTCCTAGGTGCGCCATGAAGCGTACGCGTGGAGACGAGCTGGAGGTGAAGCCAGTTGAAGGCGCAGCAACATATGGCTCGGTTGTCACCAACCAGGCGGAGGCGTCTTCTTTGGGCACGAACACCACTCGTCACCGTGCCGTCGAGGGTTCAAGCTCATCCGTCCAGCCAGTAGTCGTCGCCGTCGAGCAGCAGGTGGCTGACAACGTCATGGTGCTAGCGGCAGATCTGGACGGGGGGCAGGTGGCAGGCGGAGGCAATCCGGTGCTCTAAATCAATGACCCCATCACCGTCCAAGAAATCTTCGACACAATCACAGAGAATGACGAGTTCGAGGAGAAGGTCCCTGATGAGGAGTCTGAGATACTACATTGCTAGCTTCTCTAGTCGCAGCCGCAGATTTCACTGTTCATACATAGGATTTGCTCAATCGTGTATAGATTCTTTTGCTCTTGAAGTAGGGTAGTATATATATGGTTCGAACGGTCGATTGATGTATCTGCCATCTAGTCACGAAACCCCAATCCGTCTAGTCACAAAACCCCAATCTGCTCATCTGCCATCTAGTTGAGTTTGCTAGTTTAGTGTTGATTTCGATACACAACATGCCTATAACATTACATTTCTATTCCTTACTGAGCCCAATGATTCAATGTTGCCCCAAAATAGTGTAAGGGCATCTGATAGTGTCGTTTTCTTAGGAATGGTTAGTGAACCTGAGGCAGCAATGTACATAAACAATATAGGTTGTGATGTTGGTATTTTGGTTCTCCAACTCCACCTCTGAAAAAAATGAGGCCCTTAATTTATTCTCATATGTAACTGATGACCCACAAGTATAGGGGGTGTATCGCAGTATTTTCGATAAGTAAGAGTGTCAAACCCAACGAGGAGCAGAAGGTGTTGGCTAGTGGTATGGATCAGGAATTCTCTGCAAATACTTAGCAAACGGATTTTTAGGGGTTTTCGATAAAGCAAGTAAACAAAGTACGAGTAAATAAAAGACAGTAGGAATAAATGCAGCAAGTGGCCCAATCCTTTATGCAGCAAAGGACAAGCCGGTTGTATTTCTTAGATGACCAAACGTTCTCGAGGACACATGGGAAGACTGTCAAGTGCTTTCGCTTCATATAGCTGATTAATCTTCTTTAGCTTGCTAAGTGTTGTGTGGGTGAACCTGTGCTAATGTACCGCCCCATCCAAGACTAATACATACTTGTGATTATACCCCTTGCAAACATCTGTAAGTACAAGAAAGTAATTAAGGTAGAAACCTAACCACAGCTTTAAACTCTAAGACCCTTACGTCCCTTGTGTAATGGTTTCCTAACGGGGGTTCAGGTTTCTGTCACTCCGGCAACCCCTACGATTAGTAGCCAAATACACAATGCATTCCCCTAGGCCCATATAGGTGAAGTGTCATGTAGTCGACGTTCACATGACACCACTAGAAGAAGTACACCACAACTTAAATAACAATCTATTGAATCTTTCTCAACGCAACTCCACTACTAACAACAAGACTTCTCCCATGTCCTCAAGAACAAAACGAACTACTCACAAGACATCATATGGATCATGATCAGAGATGGAATAATGATGTATAACAATCTGAACATAAACAATAATTCAATGGTTCACTCAATAGCATCAACTACAAAGAGTAATCAACACCGGGAAAGTTTCCCCAACGAACTATGCAAGATTCAACGCAATTGTTACAGCAATATGGAGATGGTGATGAGGGTGCTGATGGTGATGATGGTGGTGATGATGATGATGATCCCGATGAAGTCCAGCTTGATGGTGGTGTTGATGGCGACGATCTCCCCTCTCCGGGAAGGAATTCCCCTGGCAGAAATTTGTCTACCGGAGAGATCTTTCTCTCTCAGTGTTTTCCCCCCCGCAGAGGCGGCGGAATCTTTCTGTGGTCGCTCCCCGAGTCTTAGGGTTTCGTGGGGATGATATACGCCAGAGGAGAGAGGCTGGAGTGGGCCAGGGCGGCCACACCACTCCCAGGCGCGGCCTAGGCCTGCCCGCGCCATGGGGTGGTGTGGGACCCCTGTGGCCCACCTCCACTCCATCTTCTGGCATCTTGAGTCTTCTGGAAAAATAGGATTTTCCGTATATTTTCCTGGATTTTCTGATCTTCGTGAATTTTGCCTCCAAACAGCACCTTTTCCATCAGAATCCTGACTGCAGCGGTCCATGCTCCATAAGTCATCAACCATGCAAAAATAGATGAAATAACATAAGTATCACCTCTCAATACGAAATATATCAATGAATAATAGTGAATTAAGTCATAGAATAGTGATGCAAAATGGACGTATCAACTCCCCCCAAGCTTAGACTTCGCGTGTCCCCAAGCGAAACTGAGCTCAATAAACATGACCTCAGGTTTATGGAGTGAAGAGTCGATAAAAGAATACGGACAAGAAGCATCACATTCATCAAAAGCATAGATCATAATAGAAGACAACTCACTATTATATAACTAAACTTGCAATGAGTAAAGGAAACACAATAAAGATACATAAAGTGAATCATAATTGGTAATGGCAAACTTAGCTCTTGGTCGAAGAATAGTTGATAATTTGCTGGAGTTCACAAATAGCTAGTTTTCAATGAAAGCTTTCAAAGTAGTAAAGGAACATAAGAAAAACATGAATGCATAAATCATTGTATGAATGAATGAAACACATCAACTCAAAATACTTGCTGAGATAGAAGGGAATAGGTTTACTGACTCAACTACGATGTAAAAGAAAGGCCCTTCGTAGAGGGAAGTAGGGATTGCAAGTCACATAAAGAGCTCCCAAAAATTATGATACTTACTAGCTTTCAGCTCTCATTGCCCCTATCATAGGCATCTTTAGGTGATTAAGGTGAAAGTGAGGTCCAATCTGAGTTATATGCTTGACAGACTATAAACTGAAAATCCCAAGTCCCTTGAATACGAGGGCCGCTCCTCATGCTACTCAACTTTAGTTACCGGTAAGTTCTTGTCATCGTAAGCATGTGCGTATCATTGAGAACCGCCAACGGGGTACCCCTTGCCCGATGATACGGAAGAATCCCCATATCAAAATGACAAGGCAAGCAGACAATGAGTATCTCAGCAATCTTCTTATTTACCATGGGAAAATGGTGCTTTTTTCTCTCTTTCCTCTTTTCATAGTATCTCTTTTTTTCTTTTCTTTTTCTCAATAGCTATCTCTCTCTTTTTTTTTATAAGAAGAATGCTTCATAGATATCATTATGGTTACGCTGCAGGTTTCCACCATGTCAGCATGGATTAGACCAGCGGCCCAGGCGTTTCTCTAACACACATACATAACTCCATGGACTTACAAGCTCCCCTTTTATTTCACACCGACGACATCCGCAAACAAAAGAGCAAGGTATCAACTGGGTATATATTTACAAGTGTTGAAAGCGTTCCCCGTGACAGCACGGTTTTGCTAATCCCCAGCCTATAATTTGCAAGCATATAACTTTCATGGAGAGTTCACAATGGTTCAGGTTTATTAAGTGCAAGAATGTAAGGTGTGCCATCAAGTTCGTGAGAGCTTTAATCACTAATTTTTGCATAACAAGTTTAATTTGGGAGGTAGACAAAACAGGAATTTACTTGGAATAGCAATAATGCTACTAGGTAGGTATGGTGGACACAAATGGCAAAGGTTTTGGTTTAAAGGAGGTGGGTGCACGAGAAGAATACCTTCTTAGTACAGGTTTTTTGGCTAGCAAGGCTGGGTAGCAAGTATAAGAGTTGAAGGAAACAACCAAGCATACAAATGATAAAGACAAACATGCAATCTTCCTTGGAAGCACAAAAGATCTTAACTAGAGAATACTAAACTTATGAGCAAATCAAGAAAGAAAGATGATGAAATTATTTCTCTTTAGAGTACTACTATCTTTTCTTTTCAACTCTCAAAAAGGTGTTGCTACTGACCGAGCCAGGTTTGCCAAAACCAACTAAATTAACTCAATGAACCCAAAGTGATACCAATACTAACAACAAGATCAATCATATAACCACGAATTGAAAACTAATATAAGCTATGCAAAAGAGTGAATGATAGAACTTCTTATTAATATTCCATAATGGAAACTCACACCAAGGGATACATATCTAACGAGAGAGGGGACACTTCCATAATGCAAACCATACTACATAATAACTCCTCTATTCATGATATGACTCTACTAATAAGGTAAAAAGATAGAAGATAGTGATATGATACCGCGGCACTCCCCCAAGCCTGGAACAAACCAAGGGGATGCCAAACCTGATGACAAATTACTCCTTCGGAGGTGGTGGTAATATTTTCTTAGTTGTCGTGAGGAAATCTTCCAGCATCTTGCGAAGCCTATTATTCTCCCATTGAAGCATGTCCACCTTCCTCTGCAGGTCTCGATACTTATCGCAGAACTCCTTAGTGTCTCGTAGGGCTTCCGCTGATGCAGGGCAAGAGACTAAAGGTGCATGGGTCCGAGTCGGAGGCGGAGTCTTGGGTGGCCTCACCACCTGGTGGCGCAGCCAGGGGTGGACCCGCGCCATGGGGTGGTGTGGGCCACCCTGGCTCTGTTTCCGTCCCTTTTTCGCTTCGTAGCTTTCCTTATTGACTGAAAACTGCAAAAATATAGTTGGATTGTATTTTCGCGGAACTTTTCTTACCAGAACTGTTACCTAGTTGGAAACGGACTCTGCAGGTCTCTGAATTTGGTCCTCAATGAATTTCTCTAGAGTTATAACTTGAAAGGCATCAAAATCTTCATTGTAAGAATCTCCAGCAATATAATGTTTGAGTAGCTATCCATTCAGTACTTGTGTAGCATTATCTTTTAGAGAAGAAAGTTTTATTGCTCCTGAACGGTATACTTCTTCAATGATGAAAGGTCCTTCCCATTTTTATAGTAGCTTACCTGCAAAAAATCTGAGACGAGACCTATACAATAGAACTTTCTCACCAACATGAAATTATCTCTTAAGTATTCGCTTGTCATGCCATCTTTTAACTTTTTCCTTAAAGAGCCTAGCATTCTCATAGGCTTCACTCCTCCATTCATCTAAAGAACTTAAGTCAAATAATCTTTTCTCACCAGCGAGCTTACAATCTCTATTTAGTTCTTTCACTGCCTAGTAAGCCCTGTGTTCTAATTCTAAGGGTAAGTGGCAAGCTTTCCCATAAACCATTTTATAAGGAGACATTCCCATAGGATTTTTATAAGCATTTCTATAAGCCCATAAAGCATCATTCAACTTCTTAGCCCAGTTTTTTCTAGACCTATTAACAGTCTTTTGCAAGATAGATTTAATTTCTCTATTTGATAACTCTACTTGCCCGCTAGTTTGGGGGTGATAAGCTGAAGCCATTTTATGATTAACATCATATTTAGCGAGGGTCTTCCTAAAATCGCCATGAATGAAATGAGAACCCCCATCAGTCATGAGATACCTAGGTACTCCAAACCTAGGAAAGATAACGTCCTTAAGCATTTTTAGAGAGGTTTCCCCATCAGCACTTTTTGTAGGAATGGCTTCTACCCACTTAGTAACATAATCAACGGCAACAAGAATATGAGTGTAACCCTTCGAAGGAGGGAAAGGACCCATAAAGTTGAATCCCCAACAATCAAAAGGATCAATAACTAGAGAGTAGTTCATAGGCATTTCATTGCGTCTAGAAAAATTACCAACACGCTGACATTCATCACAAGATAAAACAAATTTTCTTGCATCCTTAAAAAGGGTAGGCCAGTAGAAACCTGATTGTAGTACCTTTTGTGCAGTTCTATCTCCTGCATGATGTCCTCCATAGGCACTATCATGGCATTTACGCAATGTCTCCTTTTGTTCATATTCTGGAACACATCTTCACATAATACCATCAACTCCTTCTTTGTATAAGTGTGGGTCATCCCAAAAATAATGCCTCAAATCATAGAAGAACTTTCTTCTTTGCTGAGCTGTAAAAGTTGGAGGCAAATACTTGGAGACAATAAAGTTAGCATAATCAGCATACCAAGGGCTTCCTCGCGAGCTCACCCCTACTGCGGCTAACTGTTCATTTGGGAAACTATCATTAACAGGCATAGGGTCAAAAGAGATGTTTTCCAAACGAGATAAATTATCAGCTATAGGATTTTCAGCACCCTTCCTATCTACTATCTGTAGATCAAACTCTTGTAAAAGCAGTATCCATCTAATAAGCCTAGGCTTAGCGTCCTTCTTTGTCATAAGATATTTAATAGCAGCATGATCAGTATGAATGGTTACTTTTGAGTCCACGATATAAGGCCTAAACTTATCACAGGCAAAAACAACAACTAGAAATTCCTTTTCAGTAGTGGCATAATTCCTTTGAGCAGCGTCTAGAGTCTTACTAGCATAATGGATAACGTTTAACTTTTTATCAATACGTTGCCCAAGGACAGCCCCTACAGCAAAATCACTAGCATCACACATTATTTCAAGGGTAAACTCCAATCAGGTGGTTGAACAATAGGGGCTATAGTTAAAGCCTTCTTAAGAGTTTCGAAAGCTTCCTTACAATCATCATCAAAAACGAAGGGTACATCTTTTTGAAGAAGATTAGTAAGGGGTTTTGATATTCTAGAAAAGTCTTTAATAAACCTTCTATAGAAACCAGCATGACCAAGGATACTACGGATACCTTTGATGTCTCTTGGGCATGGCATCTTCTCAATTGCCTCAACCTTAGCTCTATCAACTTCTATGCCTCTTTCAGAAACTTTATTCCCAAGAACAATCCCTTCATTAACCATGAAGTGGCATTTCTCCAAATTAATAACAAGATTAGTTTCTTCACATCTCTGCAAAACTTTATCAAGGTTGTGCAGACAATTATCAAAATAAGTTCCATAGACAGAAAAGTCATCCATGAACACTTCTACAATTTCCTCACAAAAGCCATGAAAGATAGCAGACATGCACCTTTGGAAAGTAGCAGGAGCATTACATAAACCAAAAGGCATACGTCTGTAAGCATAAGTTCCATAAGGGCAAGTAAAGTAGTTTTTTCTTGATCTTGTTGTTTAACAACAATTTGAGAGAAACCAGAATAACCATCAAGAAAAAAAATGCCTCTTTTTAGACAATCTTTCCAACATTTGATCAATAAAAGGAAGCGGGTAGTGATCTTTCTTAGTAACTTTATTGGCTTTCCTAAAATCGATGCACATCCTATAGCCTACCACTATTCTTTGAGGAATAAGCTCATCATTATCATTAGGGACAATGGTAATACCTCCCTTTTTAGGAACACAATGAACGGGACTAACCCATTCACTATCAGCAATAGGGTAAATAATACCAGCATCCAGGAGTTTCAATACCTCATTCCTTACCACTTCCTTCATCTTAGGATTTAAACGTCGTTGGTGCTCCACTACTGGCTTCGCATCTGGTTCTATGTTGATAGAATGTTGACATATATTAGGTGAAATCCCTTTCAAATCATCCAGAGTATAGCCCATAGCTCCTCGGTGCAATGACACTGGTGGATCCTTATGTGGTTTGTGAGAAGAACAGACATGCAATGACACTAGTGGATCCTTATGTGGTTCATGAAAAGAACTGACATGCAATGACACTTGGTGTGGTTCATGAAAAGAACTGACATGCAATGACACTGGGTGTGGTTCATGAAAAGAACAGACATGCAATGACACCGGTGGATCCATGTGTGGTTTATGGAAGTAACAGACATGCAATGACTCTAGCTGTGGTTCATGAAAAGAACAGACATGCAATGACACCGGGTGTGGTTCATGAAAAGAACAGACATGCAATGACACTGGTGGATCATTATGTGGTTTGTTTAGAAGAACACACATGCAATGTCACTGGGTGTGGTTCATGAAAAGAACAGACATGCAATGACACTGGTGAACCTTATGTGGTTTGTTTAGAGGAACATACATGCAATGACACCGGTGGATCCATGTGTGGTTCATGAGAAGAACACACATCCAATGACACTGGTGGATCCTTATGTGGTTCATGAAAAGAACTGACATGCAGTGACACTAGGTGTGGTTCATGAAAAGAACAGACAAGCAATGACACAGGTGGATCCATGTGTGGTTCATGAAAATAATAGACATGCAGTGACACCGGTGGATCCTTATGTGGTTTGTCTAGAGGAACACACATGCAATGTCACTATGTGTGGTTCATGAAAAGAACAGACATGCAATGACACTGGTGGATCCTTATGTGGTTTGTGAGAAGAACAGACATGCAATGACACTAGTGGATCCTTATGTGGTTCATGAAAAGAACTGACATGCAGTGACACTGGGTGTGGTTCATGAGAAGAACACAAATCAGATGACACTGGTGGACTCTAGCTGTGGTTCATGAAAAGAACAGACATGAAGTGCACCGTTGGATCCTTATGTGGTTTGTCTAGAGGAACACACATGCAATGACACTGGGTGTGGTTCATGAAAAGAACACACATGCAATGACACTGGTGGATCCATGTGTGGTTCATGAGAAGAACACACATCCAATGACACTAGTGGATCATTATGTGGTTCATGAAAAGAACTGACATGCAATGACACTAGGTGTGGTTAATGAAAAGAACTGACATGCAATGACACCGGTGGATCCATGTGTGGTTTATGGAAGTAACAGACATTCAATGACTCTAGCTGTGGTTAATGAAAAGAACAGACATGCAATGACACCGGGTGTGGTTCATGAAAAGAACACACATGCAATGATACTGGTGGATCCTTATGTGGTTTGTTTAGAAGAACACACATGCAATAACACTGGGTGTGGTTCATGAAAAGAACAGACATGCAATGCCACTGGTGGATCCTTATGTGGTTTGTTTAGAGGAACAGACATGCAATGACACCGTTGGATCCATGTGTGGTTCATGAGAAGAACACACATCCAATGACACTGGTGGATCCTTATGTGGTTCATGAAAAGAACTGACATGCAGTGACACTGGGTGTGGTTCATGAAAAGAATAGACATGCAATGACACCGGTGGATCCATGTGTGGTTCATGAAAAGAACAGACATGCAGTGACACTGGTGGATCCTTATGTGGTTTGTCTAGAGGAACACACATGCAATGTCACTGGGTGTGGTTCATGAAAAGAACAAACATGCAATGACACTGGTGGATCCTTATGTGGTTTGTGAGAAGAACAGACATGCAATGACACTGGTGGATCCATATGTGGTTCATGAAAGGAACTGACATCCAATGACACTTGGTGTGGTTCATGAAAAGAACTGACATGCATTGACACTGGGTGTGGTTCATGAAAAGAACAGACATGCAATGACACCGGTGGATCCATATGTGGTTTATGGAAGTAACAGACATGCAATGACTCTAGTTGTGGTTCATGAAAAGAACACACATGCAATGACACTGGGTGTGGTTCATGAAAAGAACAGACATGTAATGACACTGGTGGATCCTTATGTGGTTCCTTTAGAAGAACACACATGCAATGACACTGGGTGTGGTTCATGAAAAGAACAGACATGCAATGACGCTGGGTGAACCTTATGTGGTTTGTTTAGAGGAACAGACATGCAATGACATCGGTGGATCCATGTGTAGTTCATGAGAAGAACACACATCCAATGACACTGGTGGATCCTTATGTGGTTCATGAAAAGAACTGACATGTAGTGACACTGGATGTGGTTCATGAAAAGAACAGATATGCAATGACTCTAGCTGTGGTTCATGAAAAGAACACACATGCAATGACACTGGGTGTGGTTCATGAAAAGAACAGACATGCAATGACACTGGTGGATCCTTATGTGGTTTCTTTAGAAGAACACACATGCAATGACACTGGGTGTGGTTCATGAAAAGAAC
Source organism: Avena sativa (assembly GCA_916181665.1). Taxonomy (NCBI): domain Eukaryota; kingdom Viridiplantae; phylum Streptophyta; class Magnoliopsida; order Poales; family Poaceae; genus Avena; species Avena sativa. The sequence continues at coordinate 103,042,078 of OV702292.1, forward strand.
AGACATGCAATGACACTGGTGGATCCTTATGTGGTTTCTTTAGAAGAACACACATGCAATGTCACTGGGTGTGGTTCATGAAAAGAACAGACATGCAATGACACCGGGTGAACCTTATGTGGTTTGTTTAGAGGAACAGAAATGCAATGACACCGGTGGATCCATGTGTGGTTCATGAGAAGAACACACATCCAATGACACTCGTGGATCCTTATGTGGTTCATGAAAAGAACTGACATGCAATGACACTGGGTGTGGTTCATGAAAAGAATAGACATGCAATGACACGGGTGGATCCATGTGTGGTTCATGAAAAGAACAAACATGCAGTGACACCGGTGGATCCTTATGTGGTTTGTCTAGAGGAACACACATGCAATGTCACTATGTATGGTTCATGAAAATAATAGACATGCAATGACACTAGTGGATCCTTATGTGGTTTGTGAGAAGAACAAACATGCAATGACACTAGTGGATCCTTATGTGGTTCATGGAAAGAACTGACATGCAATGACACTGGGTGTGGTTCATGAAAAGAGCTGACATGCAATGACACTGGGTGTGGTTCATGAAAAGAAAAGACATGCAATGACACCGGTGGATCCATGTGTGGTTTATGGAAGTAACAGACATGCAATGACTCTAGCTGTGGTTCATGAAAAGAACATACATGCAATGCCACTAGGTGTGGTTCATGAAAAGAACAGACATGCAATGACTCTAGCTGTGGTTCATGAAAAGAACAGACATGCAATGACACTGGGTGTGGTTCATGAAAAGAACAGACATGCAATGACACTGGTGGATCCTTATGTGGTTTGTTTAGAAGAACACACATGCAATGACACTGGGTGTGGTTCATGAAAAGAACAGTCATGCAATGACACTAGGAGAAACTTATGTGGTTTGTTTAGAGGAACACACATGCAATGACACCGGTGGATCCATGTGTGGTTCATGAGAAGAACACACATCCAATGACACTGGTGGATCCTTATGTGGTTCATGAAAAGAACTGACATGCAGTGACACTAGGTGTGGTTCATGAAAAGAACAGACATGCAATGACACTGGGTCTGGTTCATGAAAAGAACAGACATGCAATGAATCTAGCTGTGGTTCATGAAAAGAACACACATGCAATGACACTGGGTTTGGTTCATGAAAAGAACAGACATGCAATGACACTGGTGGATCCTTATGTGGTTTTCTTTAGAAGAACACACATGCAATGACACTGGTTGTGGTTCAAGAAAAGAACAGACATGCAATGACACTAGTGGATCCTTATGTGGTTTGTTTAGAGGAACATACATGCAATTACACCGGTGGATCCATGTGTGGTTCATGAGAATAACACACATCCAATGACACTAGTGGATCCTTATGTGGTTCATGAAAAGAACTGACATGCAGTGACACTGGGTGTGGTTCATGAGAAGAGCACACATCCAATGACACTGGTGGACTCTAGCTGTGGTTCATGAAAAGAATAGACATGCAGTGACACCGGTGGATCCTTATGTGGTTAGTCTAGAGGAACACACATGCAATGACACTGGGTGTGGTTCATGAAAATAACACACATGCAATGACACTGGTGGATCCATGTGTGGTTCATGAGAAGAACACACATCCAATGACACTGGTGGATCCTTATGTGGTTCATGAAAAGAACTAACATGCAATGACACTGGGTGTGGTTCATGAAAAGAACTGACATGCAATGACACTGGGTGTGGTTCATGAAAAGAACAGACATGCAATGACATCTGCGGATACATGTGTGGTTTATGGAAGTAACAGACGTGCAATGACTCTATCTGTGGTTAATGAAAAGAACAGACATGCAATGACACCTGGTGTGGTGCATGAAAAGAACACACATGCAATGACACTAGTGGATCCATATGTGGTTTGTTTAGAAGAACACACATGCAATGGCACTAGGTGTGGTTCATGACAATAACAGACATGAAATGACACTGGTGGATCCTTATGTGGTTTGCTTAGAGGAACAGACATGCAATGACACAGGTGGATCCATGTGTGGTTCATGAAAAGAACACACATCCAATGACACTGGTGGATCCTTATGTGGTTCATGAAAAGAACAACCATGCAGTGACACCAGTGGATCCTTATGTGGTCTGTCTAGAGGAACACACATGCAATGACACCAGGTGTGGTTCATGAAAAGAACAGACATGCAATGACTTATGTGGTTTGTTTAGAAGAACACACATGCAATGCCACTAGGTGTGGTTCATGAAAAGAACAGACATGCAATGACACTAGTGGATCCTTAAGTGGTTTGTTTAGAGGAACAGACATGCAATGACACCGGTGGATCCAGGTGTGGTATATGAGAAGAACACACATCCAAAGACACTAGTGGATCCTTATGTGGTTCATGAAAAGAACTGACATGCAGTGACACTGGATGTGGTTCATGAAAAGAACAGACATGCAGTGACACTGGTGAACCTTATGTGGTTTGTTTAGAGGAACAGACATGCAATGACACCGGTGGATCCATGTGTAGTTCATGAGAAGAACACACATCCAATGACACTGGTGGATCCTTATGTGGTTCATGAAAAGAACTGTCATGCAGTGACACTGGATGTGGTTCATGAAAAGAACAGACATGCAATGACTCTAGCTGTGGTTCATGAAAGGAACACACATGCAATGATACTGGGTGTGGTTCATGAAAAGAACAGACATGCAATGACACTGGTGGATCCTTATGTGGTTTCTTTAGAAGAACACACATGCAATGACACTGGGTGTGGTTCATGAAAAGAACAGACATGCAATGACACTGGTGGATCCTTATGTGGTTTCTTTAGAAGAACACACATGCAATGTCACTGTGTGTTGTTCATGAAAAGAACAGACATGCAATGACACCGGGTGAACCTTATGTGGTTTGTTTAGAGGAACAGACATGCAATGACACCGGTGGATCCATGTGTGGTTCATGAGAAGAACACACATCCAATGACACTCGTGGATCCTTATGTGGTTCATGAAAAGAACTGACATGCAATGACACTGGGTGTGGTTCATGAAAAGAACAGACATGCAATGACACGGGTGGATCCATGTGTGGTTCATGAAAAGAACAAACATGCAGTGACACCGGTGGATCCTTATGTGGTTTGTCTAGAGGAACACACATGCAATGTCACTATGTATGGTTCATGAAAAGAATAGACATGCAATGACACTAGTGGATCCTTACGTGGTTTGTGAGAAGAACAGACATGCAATGACACTAGTGGATCCTTATGTGGTTCATGGAAAGAACTGACATGCAATGACACTGGGTGTGGTTCATGAAAAGAACAGACATGCAATGACACCGGTGGATCCATGTGTGGTTTATGGAAGTAACAGACATGCAATGACTCTAGCTGTGGTTCATGAAAAGAACATACATGCAATGCCACTAGGTGTGGTTCATGAAAAGAACAGACATGCAATGACTCTAGCTGTGGTTCATGAAAAGAAAAGACATGCAATGACACTGGGTGTGGTTCATGAAAAGAACAGACATGCAATGACACTGGTGGATCCTTATGTGGTTTGTTTAGAAGAACACACATGCAATGACACTGGGTGTGGTTCATGAAAAGAACAGACATGCAATGACACTGGGTGAACCTTATGTGGTTTGTTTAGAGGAACACACATGCAATGACACCGGTGGATCCATGTGTGGTTCATGAGAAGAACACACATCCAATGACACTCGTGGATCCTTATGTGGTTCATGAAAAGAACTGACATGCAATGACACTGGGTGTGGTTCATGAAAAGAACAGACATGCAATGACACGGGTGGATCCATGTGTGGTTCATGAAAAGAACAAACATGCAGTGACACCGGTGGATCCTTATGTGGTTTGTCTAGAGGAACACACATGCAATGTCACTATGTATGGTTCATGAAAAGAATAGACATGCAATGACACTAGTGGATCCTTACGTGGTTTGTGAGAAGAACAGACATGCAATGACACTAGTGGATCCTTATGTGGTTCATGGAAAGAACTGACATGCAATGACACTGGGTGAACCTTATGTGGTTTGTTTAGAGGAACAGACATGCAATGACACCGGTGGATCCATGTGTAGTTCATGAGAAGAACACACATCCAATGACACTGGTGGATCCTTATGTGGTTCATGAAAAGAACTGTCATGCAGTGACACTGGATGTGGTTCATGAAAAGAACAGACATGCAATGACTCTAGCTGTGGTTCATGAAAAGAACACACATGCAATGATACTGGGTGTGGTTCATGAAAAGAACAGACATGCAATGACACTGGTGGATCCTTATGTGGTTTCTTTAGAAGAACACACATGCAATGACACTGGGTGTGGTTCATGAAAAGAACAGACATGCAATGACACTGGTGGATCCTTATGTGGTTTCTTTAGAAGAACACACATGCAATGTCACTGTGTGTTGTTCATGAAAAGAACAGACATGCAATGACACCGGGTGAACCTTATGTGGTTTGTTTAGAGGAACAGACATGCAATGACACCGGTGGATCCATGTGTGGTTCATGAGAAGAACACACATCCAATGACACTCGTGGATCCTTATGTGGTTCATGAAAAGAACTGACATGCAATGACACTGGGTGTGGTTCATGAAAAGAACAGACATGCAATGACATGGGTGGATCCATGTGTGGTTCATGAAAAGAACAAACATGCAGTGACACCGGTGGATCCTTATGTGGTTTGTCTAGAGGAACACACATGCAATGTCACTATGTATGGTTCATGAAAAGAATAGACATGCAATGACACTAGTGGATCCTTACGTGGTTTGTGAGAAGAACAGACATGCAATGACACTAGTGGATCCTTATGTGGTTCATGGAAAGAACTGACATGCAATGACACTGGGTGTGGTTCATGAATAGAACAGACATGCAATGACACCGGTGGATCCATGTGTGGTTTATGGAAGTAACAGACATGCAATGACTCTAGCTGTGGTTCATGAAAAGAACATACATGCAATGCCACTAGGTGTGGTTCATGAAAAGAACAGACATGCAATGACTCTAGCTGTGGTTCATGAAAAGAAAAGACATGCAATGACACTGGGTGTGGTTCATGAAAAGAACAGACATGCAATGACACTGGTGGATCCTTATGTGGTTTGTTTAGAAGAACACACATGCAATGACACTGGGTGTGGTTCATGAAAATAACAGACATGCAATGACACTGGGTGAACCTTATGTGGTTTGTTTAGAGGAACACACATGCAATGACACCGGTGGATCCATGTGTGGTTCATGAGAAGAACACACATCCAATGACACTGGTGGATCCTTATGTGGTTCATGAAAAGAACTGACATGTAGTGACACTAGGTGTGGTTCATGAAAAGAACAGACATGCAATGACACTGGGTGTGGTTCATGAAAAGAACAGACATGCAATGAATCTAGCTGTGGTTCATGAAAAGAACACACATGCAATGACACTGGGTGTGTTTCATGAAAAGAACAGACATGCAATGACACTGGTGGATCCTTATGTGGTTTCTTTAGAAGAACACACATGCAATGACACTGGGTGTGGTTCAAGAAAAGAACAGACATGCAGTGACACTAGTGGATCCTTATGTGGTTTGTTTAGAGGAACATACATGCAATTACACCGGTGGATCCATGTGTGGTTCATGAGAATAACACACATCCAATGACACTGGTGGATCCTTATGTGGTTCATGAAAAGAACTGACATGCAGTGACACTGGGTGTGGTTCATGAGAAGAGCACACATCCAATGACACTGGTGGACTCTAGCTGTGGTTCATGAAAAGAATAGACATACAGTGACACCGGTGGATCCTTATGTGGTTAGTCTAGAGGAACACACATGCAATGACACTGGGTGTGGTTCATGAAAATAACATAAATGCAATGACACTGGTGGATCCATGTGTGGTTCATGAGAAGAACACACATCCAATGACACTGGTGGATCCTTATGTGGTTCATGAAAAGAACTAACATGCAATGACACTGGGTGTGGTTCATGAAAAGAACTGACATGCAATGACACTGGGTGTGGTTCATGAAAAGAACAAACATGCAATGACATCTGTGGATACATGTGTGGTTTATGGAAGTAACAGACATGCAATGACTCTATCTGTGGTTAATGAAAAGAACAGACATGCAATGACACCTGGTGTGGTGCATGAAAAGAACACACATGCAATGACACTAGTGGATCCATATGTGGTTTGTTTAGAAGAACACACATGCAATGGCACTTGGTGTGGTTCATGACAATAACAGACATGCAATGACACTGGTGGATCCTTATGTGGTTTGCTTAGAGGAACAGACATGCAATGACACAGGTGGATCCATGTGTGGTTCATGAAAAGAACACACATCCAATGACACTGGTGGATCCTTATGTGGTTCATGAAAAGAACAGCCATGCGATGACACCGGTGGATCCTTATGTGGTCTGTCTAGAGGAACACACATGCAATGACACCGGGTGTGGTTCATGAAAAGAACAGACATGCAATGACTTATGTGGTTTGTTTAGAAGAACACACATGCAATGACACTAGGTGTGGTTCATGAAAAGAACAGACATGCAATGACACTAGTGGATCCTTAAGTGGTTTGTTTAGAGGAACAGACATGCAATGACACCGGTGGATCCATGTGTGCTTCATGAGAAGAACCCCCATCCAAAGACACTAGTGGATCCTTATGTGGTTCATGAAAAGAACTGACATGCAGTGACACTGGATGTGGTTCATGAAAAGAACAGACATGCAATGACACCGGTGGATCCTTATGTGGTTTGTCTAGAGGAACACACATGCAATGTCACTATGTGTGGTTCATGAAAAGAACAGACATCCAATGACACTGGTGGATCCTTATGTGGTTTGTTAGAAGAACAGACATGCAATGACACTAGTGGATCCTTATGTGGTTCATGAAAAGAACTGACATGCAATGACACTTGGTGTGGTTCATGAAAAGAACTGACATGCAATGACACTGGGTGTGGTTCATGAAAAGAACAGACATGCAATGACACCGGTGGATCCATGTGTGGTTTATGGAAGTAACAGACATGCAATGACTCTAGCTGTGGTTCATGAAAAGAACAAACATGCATTGACACCGGGTGTGGTTCATGAAAAGAACAGACATGCAATGACACTGGTGGATCCTTATGTGGTTTGTTTAGAAGAACACACATGCAATGTCACTGGGTGTGGTTCATGAAAAGAACAGACATGCAATGACACTGGTGAACCTTATGTGGTTTGTTTAGAGGAACAGACATGTAATGACACCGGTGGATCCATGTGTGGTTCATGAGAAGAACACACATCCAATGACACTGGTGGATCCTTATGTGGTTCATGAAAAGAACTGACATGCAGTGACACTGGGTGTGGTTCATGAAAAGAACAGACATGCAATGACACGGGTGGATCCATGTGTGGTTCATGAAAAGAACAGACATGTAGTGACACCGGTGGATCCTTATGTGGTTTGTCTAGAGGAACACACATGCAATGTCACTATGTGTGGTTCATGAAAAGAACAGACATGCAATGACACTGGTGGATCCTTATGTGGTTTGTGAGAAGAACAGATATGCAATGACACTAGTGGATCCTTATGTGGTTCATGAAAAGAACTGACATGCAGTGACACTGGGTGTGGTTCATGAAAAGAACTGACATGCAGTGACACTGGGTGTGGTTCATGAAAAGAACTGACATGCAATGACACTGGGTGTGGTTCATGAAAAGAACAGACATGCAATGACACCGGTGGATCCATGTGTGGTTTATGGAAGTAATAGACATGCAATGACTCTAGCTGTGGTTCATGAAAAGAATAGACATGCAATGATACCGGGTATGGTTCATGAAAAGAACAGACATGCAATGACACTAGTGGATCCTTATGTGGTTTGTTTAGAATAACACACATGCAATGTCACTGGGTGTGGTTCGTGAAAAGAACAGACATGCAATGACACTAGGTGAACCTTATGTGGTTTGTTTAGAGGAACAAACATGCAATGACACCGGTGGATCCATGTGTGGTTCATGAGAAGAACACACATCCAATGACACTGGTGGATCCTTATGTGGTTCATGAAAAGAACTGACATGTAGTGACATTGGGTGTGGTTCATGAAAAGAACAAACATGTAATGACACTGGGTGTGGTTCATGAAAAGAACAGACATGCAATGACTCTAGCTGTGGTTCATGAAAAGAACACACATGCAATGACACTGGGTGTGGTTCATGAAAAGAACAGACATGCAATGGCACTGGTGGATCCTTATGTGGTTTCTTTAGAAGAACACACATGCAATGACACTGGTGGATCCTTATGTGGTTTGTTTAGAGGAACATACATGCAATGACACCGGTGGATCCATGTGTGGTTCATGAGAAGAACACACATCCAATGACACTAGTGGATCCTTATGTGGTTCATGAAAAGAACTGACATGCAGTGACACTGGGTGTGGTTCATGAGAAGAACACAAATCAGATGACACTGGTGGACTCTAGCTGTGGTTCATGAAAAGAACAGACATGCAGTGACACCGTTGGATCCTTATGTGGTTTGTCTAGAGGAACACACATGCAATGACACTGGGTGTGGTTCATGAAAAGAACACACATGCAATGACACTGGTGGATCCATGTGTGGTTCATGAGAAGAACACACATCCAATGACACTAGTGGATCATTATGTGGTTCATGCAAAGAACTGACATGCAATGACACTAGGTGTGGTTAATGAAAAGAACTGACATGCAATGACACCGGTGGATCCATGTGTGGTTTATGGAAGTAACAGACATTCAATGACTCTAGCTGTGGTTAATGAAAACAACAGACATGCAATGACACCGGGTGTGGTTCATGAAAAGAACACACATGCAATGACACTGGTGGATCCTTATGTGGTTTGTTTAGAAGAACACACATGCAATGACACTGGGTGTGGTTCATGAAAAGAACAGACATGCAATGACACTGGTGGATCCTTATGTGGTTTGTTTAGAGGAACAGACATGCAATGACACCGGTGGATCCATGTGTGGTTCATGAGAAGAACACACATCCAATGACACTGGTGGATCCTTATGTGGTTCATGAAAATAACATACATGCAGTGACACCGATGGATCCTTATGTGGTCTGTCTAGAGGAACACACATGCAATGACACCGGGTGTGGTTCATGAAAAGAACAGACATGCAATGACTTATGTGGTTTGTTTAGAAGAACACAAATGCAATAACACTGGGTGTGGTTCATGAAAAGAATAGACATGCAATGCCACTGGTGGATCCTTATGTGGTTTGTTTAGAGGAACAGACATGCAATGACACCGGTGGATCCATGTGTGGTTCATGAGAACAACACACATCCAATGACACTAGTGGATCCTTATGTGGTTCATGAAAAGAACTGACATGCAGTGACACTGGGTGTGGTTCATGAAAATAATAGACATGCAATGACGCCGGTGGATCCATGTGTGGTTCATGAAAAGAACAGACATGCAGTGACACCGGTGGATCCTTATGTGGTTTGTCTAGAGGAACACACATGCAATGTCACTGGGTGTGGTTCATGAAAAGAACAAACATACAATGACACTGGTGGATCCTTATGTGGTTTGTGAGAAGAACAGACATGCAATGACACTGGTGGATCCATATGTGGTTCATGAAAAGAACTGACATCTAATGACACTTGGTGTGGTTCATGAAACGAACTGACATGCAATGACACTGGGTGTGGTTCATGAAAAGAACAGACATGCAATGACACCGGTGGATCCATGTGTGGTTTATGGAAGTAACAGACAAGCAATGACTCTAGCTGTGGTTCATGAAAAGAACACACATGCAATGACACTGGGTGTGGTTCATGAAATGAACAGACATGTAATGACACTGGTGGATCCTTATGTGGTTTCTTTATAAGAACACACATGCAATGACACTGGGTGCGGTTCATGAAAAGAACAGACATGCAATGACACTTGGTGAACCTTATGTGGTTTGTTTAGAGGAACAAACATGCAATGACACCTGTGGATCCATGTGTGGTTCATGAGAAGAACACACATCCAATGACACTGGTGGATCCTTATGTGGTTCATGAAAAGAACTGACATGCAGTGACACTGGGTGTGGTTCATGAAAAGAACAGACATGCAATGACTCTAGCTGTGGTTCATAAAAAGAACACACATGCAATGACACTGGGTGTGGTTCATGAAAAGAACAGACATGCAATGACACTCGTGGATCCTTATGTGGTTTCTTTAGAAGAACACACATGCAATGACACTGGGTGTGGTTCATGAAAAGAACAGACATGCAATGACACTAGTGGATCCTTATGTGGTTTGTTTATAGGAACATACATGCAATGACACTGGTGGATCCATGTGTGGTTCATGAGAAGAACACACATCCAATGACACTGGTGGATCCTTATGTGGTTCATGAAAAGAAGTGACACTGGCTGTGGTTCATGAGAATAACACACATCCAATGACACTGGTGGACTCTAGCTGTGGTTCATGAAAATAACAGACATGAAGTGACACCGGTGGATCCTTATGTGGTTTGTCTAGAGGAAAACACATGCTATGACACTGGGTGTGGTTCATGAAAAGAACACACATGCAATGACACTGGTGGATCCATGTGTGGTTCATGAGAAGAACTCACATCCAATGACACTAGTGGATCCTTATGTGGTTCTTGAAAAGAACTGACATGCAATGACACTGGGTGTGGTTCATGAAAAGAACTGACATGCAATGACACTAGGTGTGGTTCATGAAAAGAACAGACATGCAATGACACCGGTGGATCCATGTGTGGTTTATGGAAGTAACAGACATGCAATGACTCAAGTTGTGGTTAATGAAAATAACAGACATGCAATGACACCGGTTATGGTTCATGAAAAAAAACACGTGTAATGACACTAGTGGATCCTTATGTGGTTTGTTTAGAAGAACACACATGCAATGACACTGGGTGTGGTTCATGAAAAGAACAGACATGCAATGACACTAGTGGAACCTTATGTGGTTTGTTTAGAGGAACAGACATGCAATGACACTGGTGGATCCATGTGTGGTTCATGAGAAGAACACACATCCAATGACACTGGTGGATCCTTATGTGGTTTATGAAAAGAACTGACATGTAGTGACACTGGGTGTGGTTCATGAAAAGAACAAACATACAATGACACTGGGTGTGGTTCATGAAAAGAACAGACATGCAATGACTCTGGCTGTGGTTCATGAAAAGAACACACATGCATGACACTGGGTGTGGTTCATTAAAAGAATAGACATGAAGTGACACTGGTGGATCCTTATGTGTTTGTTTAGAAGAACACACATGCAATGACACTAGGTGTGGTTCATGAAAAGAACAGACATGCAATGACACTGGGTGAACCTTATGTGATTTGTTTAGAGGAACATACATGCAATGACACCGGCGGATCCATGTGTGGTTCATGATAAGAACACACATCCAATGACATTGGTGGATCCTTATGTGGTTCATGAAAAGAACTGACATGCAGTGACACTGGGTGTGGTTCATGAAAAGAACACACATGCAATGACACCGGTGGATCCATGTGTGGTTCATGAAAAGAATAGACATGCAGTGACACCGGTGGATCCTTATGTGGTTTGTCTAGAGGAACACACATGCAATGTCACTGGGTGTGGTTCATGAAAAGAACATACATGCAATGACACTGGTGGATCCTTATGTGGTTTGTGAGAAGAATAGACACGCAATGACACTGGTGGATCCTTATGTGGTTCATGAAAAGAACTGACATGTAATGACACTGGGTGTGGTTCATGAAAAAACTGACATGCAATGACACTGGGTGTGGTTCATGAAAAGAACAGACATGCAATAACATCGATGGATCCATGTGTGGTTTATGGAAGTAACAGACATGCAATGACTCTAGCTGTGGTTCATGAAAAGAACATACATGCAATGACACTGGGTGTGGTTCATGAAAAGAACAGACATGCAATGACACTGGTGGATCCTTATGAGGTTTGTTTAGAAGAACACACATGCAATGACACTAAGTGTGGTTCATGAAAAGAACAGACATGCAATGACACTGGGTGAACCTTATCTGGTTTGTTTAGAGGAACAGACATGCAATGACACCAGTGTATCCATGTGTGGTTCATGAGAAGAACACACATCCAATGACACTGGTGGATCCTTATGTGGTTCATGAAAAGAACTGACATGCAGTGACACTGGGTGTGGTTCATGAAAAGAACAGACATGCAATGACACTGGGTGTGGTTCATGAAAAGAACAGCTATGCAATGACTCTAGCTGTGGTTCATGAAAATAACACACATGCAATGACACTGGGTGTGGTTCATGAAAAGAACAGACATGCAATGACACTGGTGGATACTTATGTGGTTTGTTTAGAAGAACACACATGCAATGACACCGGGTGTGGTTCATGAAAAGAACAGACATGCAATGACACTGGTGGATCCTTATGTGGTTTGTTTAGAAGAACACACATGTAATGACACTGAGTGTGGTTCATGAAAAGAACGGACATGCAATGACACTGGTGGATCCTTATGTGGTTTGTTTAGAGGAATAGACATGCAATGACACCGGTGGATCCATGTGTGGTTCATGATAAGAACACACATCCAATGGCACTGGTTGATCCTTATGTGGTTCATGAAAAGAACAGACATGCAGTGACACCGGTGGATCCTTATGTGGTCTGTCTAGAGGAACACACATGCAATGACACCTGGCGTGGTTCATGAAAAGAACAGACATGCAATGACTTATGTGGTTTGTTTAGAAGAACACACATGCAATGACACTGGGTGTGGTTCATGAAAAGAACAGACATGCAATGACACTGATGGATCCTTACGTGGTTTGTTTAGAGGAACAAACATGCAATGACACCGGTGGATCCATGTGTGGTTCATGAGAAGAACACACATCCAATGACACCGGTGGATCCTTATGTGGTTCATGAAAAGAACTGAAATGCAGTGACACTGGGTGTGGTTCATGAAAAGAACAGACATGCAATGACACCGGTGGATCCATGTGTGGTTCATGAAAAGAACAGACATGCAGTGACACCGGTGGATCCTTATGTGGTTTGTCTAGAGGAACAGACATGCAATGTCATTGGGTGTGGATCCAAGTGTGGTTTATCAGAAGAACACACATCCAATGAACTCTAGTGGATCTATCTTGGCATAATTTGATGTATTCCACGATGTATTTTATTGTACAAGACACTTTCCATTTTTATACTACTCAGTTTTGCCTTTGGTTTTATGTGGTACTACTTAGTTTTGCCCCCCTCTCTCTATCTTTCGTAGAAGCCCAAACCTGTGCTCACCCTGTCTGCTACTCCCTGATTGGTTGTCACAGTTGTCACGCGGATCATGCGCATCATCCGTTGATTCTGTGCGATCCAACGATGATCGTTGCACACGTCGTACCCTTCACAATACAGCGTGAGACAGCACAGACGTTTCCCTCCGCGAGACTTCTACAGGAAGGAACACGATGCCGTCCATGGAAAAAGTCATCGAGCGGTCATGTCAAGTTTAATCAAGTCTGAAAAGCCTACTACTGCTACTACAACTCATGCACAGGGAAACTGGCTCATCGAGTGCACGGTTGTCGACGGGACGCTGCAATTTATTGCCACTTGATTTTAATAAGACATATCCCATTTTTACGCAGCACTCTCAATCTCACTTCCAACTAGGCCCTACCGCTAGTAACTTCCATGAGTCAAGGGCCCCCCTTGAGTAGATCTAACGTTGTTAGAAATTAGTTCCGCGCCACTTGCATGCAGTGGAATCAAGGTCTGTCATGAGCGTGTTTTCAATGCAGCTCTAAAGTGGAGATCGTGGCTGTTTCAAAAAAAGGAACCGAAAGAAAAGGGTGGAGATCGTGGTAGCCCCCCGCCCACCACACGTGTCCACTCGAGGACTACGAACGGTCCGGTGTTTATAAACCCCCTCGACCTTCTTCTTCCATGAGCTCGTGTCATTTCCCCCCAGTCTGTCTAGTCCCAAGACCCCAATCTACACCTGCCGCGTGCGCCGAAGCTCCCTCGTTTGCACTACCTCCTTCCCTTGGTGTGTCATGAAGCGTATGCATGGAGACGATCTGGAGGTGAAGCTAGTTGAAGGCGCAGCAGCAGATGGCTCGGTCATCGCCAAGCAGGCGGAGGCCTCTTCTCTAGGCATGAACGCTGCTTGTCGCTGCGCCGTCGAGGGTGCGATCTCATCCGTCCAGCCAGTAGCCATCGCTGCCGAGCAGCAGGTGGTAGCCATCGCCACCGAGCAGCAGGTGGTAGCCGTCGCCGCCGAGCAGCAGGTGGTAGCCATCGCCGCTGAGCAGCAGGTGGCCGACAACGTCGTGGTGCCAGCGGTAGATCTGGATGGGGGGTAGGCGGCAGGCGGAGGCAATCCGGTGATCTACATCGACGACCCTGATACATTGCAAATGTATCTATAATTTTTGATGTACCATGCTTGGTTTTATCCACTTTCTTGTGTTTTGTTCCAACTTTGGAGTACTTTTCATATGATTTCTTGGACTAACCTATTAACAAGAGCCATAGTGCCAGCTGCCTATTTTCTGCTGTTTTTGGTTCTTGGAAAGTCAGAAAATGAATATTCTTGGAATTGGACGGGACAAAAGCCAAAGTGCCTATTTTTTCGGATATCATCAAGTGCCAGAATACGAGACAGAGAGGGGCCAGGTGGCCACCACACCACCTGGCCGCGTGGCCAGGCCTGGCCCGTGCCAGGGGGTGGTGTGGCCGCTCCCGGCACCCCCTCGGACTCCCCTTCCGACTATAAGATGCCCTCGGGACATAAACCCTAAGTACCCGATCAAAAATCCACGAAAGAGTCTGTAGTCGCCATCATCTCCATCCCTAGATCGGGAGGGATCTGAAGCTCTTCCCGGCACCCTGCCAGAGAGGGGAATTCACCCTGGAGGCCTTCTTCATCACCATGCAAGCCTCCGGTGTGATGCGTGAGTAGTTCATCCTTGGACTACGGATCCATGTAGTAGCTAGATGGCTGGTTCTCCTCCTTTGTGCTTTCATGTCTAGATCTTGTGAGCTCTGTTCATGATCAAGATCATCTATTTGTAATCATACATGTTGTGTTTGCGGGGATCCGATGGATATTGAGATGCTATTTTAGATTGATTATTGATTCTATCATGTCTTTGTTATTTGTGATCTTGCATGCTTTCCGTTGTTAGTAGCTATCTTGGCCAAGTAGATGCTAGCAACTCCAAGAGTTAGTATTTATGCTCAATAGTGGGTTCATGCCTCTGGTAATCTGGGCAAGTGACAGAAATCTCTAAGGTACTAGATGTGTTGTTGCTACTAGGGAGAAAACAACAATCCTTTGTTCATAGAACAATCATATTGTTTACTTTACACGCAGTTCGTAAAGCAATAATCTGTTGCTTGCAACTTAATACTGGAGGGGGTTCAGATGATAACTTGAAGGTGGATTATTAGTCATAGATGCAGTTGGATGGCGGTCTATGTATAATGTTGTAATGCCCAATCAAGTCTCAAAGGATTCAAGATGATTAGTATATGCATGTATTGCTTTCTCGGTGTTTGTCAATTGCCCCGCTGTAATTTGTTCACCCAGCATGTTATCTATCTTAAGGAGAGCCACCTCTAGTGAACTATGGATCCCGGTCCTTTCTTTTACATACAATCTATAAACTGTTTACTGCTTTGTGTTTACTTTCTGCAAACTTTTACTTCTTTCCATTCGATACATTTAATCGTTTGTTTTCCGCAAAACACGGTGATATTGACAACCTCATCGCAAGTTGGGGACAAAGTTCTGCGGTTGTGTTGTGCAGGTCTCCATATTGCTACTAGCACAGGTAGTGCGCCCTGCCAAAGCTCAGCTAGTAACACCTTTGGGGTGTTTCCTTGCTCCTACTGGTTCGATTAAACCTTGGTTTCATAAATAAGGGAAACTTGCTGCTGTGCTCATCATACCTTCCTCTTGGGGTTCCCAACAAGCTCTACATCATCATCGCACCAGCATTTTTATGGGCGCCATACATAGAGCCATCAAGCATTTTTCTGGCGCCGTTGTCGGGGAGTCAAGGACATATTCACAAGGGGAGTCCCTCATAACCAATCTCTTTATTTTGTTATTTTTGTTTTGCATAGTTTCTTTTTTGCTTTGTTTGCTTGGTTTGTTATTCAAAAACACAAAAAAATTAGTTTCACTAGTTTTGCTTTCTTATTTGAAAACAAAAAAAAATAGTTCCTATCTTGAGTTGCCACTATGTCTAGCCTTACTCCAGTCACTATGTCACTCGAGGAAATGATTTTCACTTTTAAACAAGGAATTGAGGAGAGTTTTAAGGAAGCTTGGTCTAGAATCTCTGATCTACATGAAAAAACTGAGCCTAAAATGACTCAAAGCTTATTCCTTAGCAGTTTTTACCTTGGAATTGCTCTTTGCTATAGATATGCTTTAGATGCTGTTGTGGGAGGAGATTTCCTCCAATGTAATGTGGATGATGCTATTAATGCTATAAAGAAATTGATCCTCACTTACAACTTGCCTAGCCAAACTGATATTTCTTTCGCAAAAATATTTGCTAGGTTGAACACTCTTGAGACTAGCACTACTAGCTTAGAAAGTTGCTATAATGCGCTTAGGGAGCACCACAATTATGTTCCAATAAATTCTGAACCATCAAAGTGGCTCCCTACAGTAAAGATTGAGATAAACATTGAAACTTTTCAAGCTCGCTGTGATATCATGTCTCAATTTTGTCTTATGCCCAAAGATATTTATGAATCTTTGAATCTTTGGGGGCTTACTGAAGGAGGAAAAGAAATATCTCTTGCTAATAATTCTACCATATTACCTCTTGGAACAGCTGAAGGAGTGTTTACAAAGATCCTTGGGAAAATGATTTCTACTGATTATCTTGTTATTGAATGTGCAGGAAAAGGACAAATTACACTTGGAAGGCCCCTATTAGAACTCCTTGGAGAAATAATAGATGTGCGAAAGGGGACCATGCACCTGTATTCTCCACCAAACAATCATATTTTCCCCAAGGTTAAGAATAAAAGTAAGAGAGGTAAGGGCAAGAAATTTGGTTTTAATGCTTCTTCATTTGAGAACACTTGATTCTTTCTTGCTTCTTATGCCTAACTTAAAGGCGTTAAAGAAAAGTACTTATTGGGAGATAACCCAAAAGTTTTAGATGAGTCTTGGAAGTTATTACTTCAGTAATAACCTCTCCTTATCCTTTTTATTTGCTTTTTGTCCCAAGAGTAACCTCTAATGAGAGAGAAGTAATGATTGGGAAAGTTGCTGTCCCGAAACAGATTTTTGTGCTTCACCATAAAAATTCGTGAGAGAGCTATGTATGTTGGATTGATCTGTAATGTTTTGTGCTTCTGCCCCAGGTTGTTATCTAACTTTTGTTAGTTTAACACTTTTTGATTTGAGCAACAGAAGGTCTTCGAAAAAATTCGTCTTTACCTGCTGGTCTATTTTGACAGATTTCTGCCAGTTTCTGCATTTGCTTCTTGTTGGTTCCTTTTTGAGTTCTTTTGGGGAATTGAGCTTTTTGAGGGAAGTTCTACAGTAGCTAGTGTTCTAATGGAAGTTTATTTGGTATTATAACTGAACCTTAAGACTTATTTATCTTGAGTGCACTAATGTTGCTAATAAAGATTGTGTGAAGTTTTGTATGAAGGAAAATTTTCAGGTGTATGGAAGGAATGAGTAATGAGATGAAGGATGGACTAAATCTCAAGCTTGGGGATGCCACGGGTGTCACCCCAATAAATATCCAAGAAGTACAAGCTTCAAAGCTTGGGGATGCCCAAGGCATCCCCTTCTTCATCAATAAAAATTCCAGGTTTCTTCCAAACGCTTCATTTTTATTGTTTCATGCACAGTTGTGTTGTTCTTGGAGCGTCTTCTTTTTCGTTTTCATTTTGGTTTTTAGTTTTCTTGGTTTGCTTAGTTTTCTGAATTAATTGGTTGGACCCCCTCTTTCATACATTGGTTTGCAAATAGTTAGGTTTGGTTTTGAAAAGAGTAGGAAAGTTCATGCTTATGTGGTAAAAAGAGCTTGTTTTTGGCTGTGGCCTATGCTCTCTCATGCCATGATTGATATTGGTTTGGCTTTATGCTTAGTATTCTTTTCTGTAGCATGACTTGTTATAAACAATTGAGATTTCTTAATGTGCCTTGGATGAATCATGCGTTGTTTTAGCATATTAAAGCATAGTATAGTGGTATTCTCCTTTGATGCTTTATTTGGGTTGACTTGGCACATGCTCACACCATGTTATGACTATCTCAAGTCACCATAGACTTTATGATCCTTTAGTCTTCAACTTGTAGTATCACTTTATGCTTTGATCATTGATGTTTTGTCGCTCTCCATGATTATGGCCATTATTGCTCTCTTAGTTTGTCGCTCCCCGTCTTTTGCTAGCCTCCACAACAAACTATGAGTTCCACTCATGCATCCAACTCCCTAAACCAAGTTATTCCAAAGAGTCCACCATACCTACCTACTAGCTTATGCTATTCCAAGTATATTCATGCTTTTGTTTACCTTCCAAATTAAACTTGTTATGAGAAACTAGTGATTAAAGCTCTCACGAACTTGATGGCACACTTTACTTTACTTGCCCTTAATAAACTTGAACCATTGTGTTGTCTATGTTGTATATGCTTGCACTTATTTGTTGGGAATTAGCAGAACCATGCTTTCATGGGGAACGCTTTCAACATTGCACTTGGTACTTATACCTAGTTGATATCATGCTCTTTTGTATATGGATGTCGTCGGTGTGAAATGAAAGGGGAGCTTGTAAGTCCATGGAGTTATGTATATGTGTTAGAGAAACGCCTGGGCCACTGGTCTAATCCATGCTGACATGGTGGAAACCTGCAGCGTAACCAAAATGAGCTGTCTATGAAGCATTCTTCTTATAAAAAAAAGAGTCCTATATTGAGAAAAAAAGAGAAAAAAAGAAAAAAAAGAGATACTATGAAAAGAGGAAAGAGAGAAAAAAGCACCATATTCCCATGGTAAATAATAAGAATGCTAAGATGCTCGTTGTTTGCTTGCCTTGTCATTTTGATATGGGGATTCTTCCGTATCATCGGACAAGGGGTACCCCGTTGGCGGTTCTCTATGATACACATATACTTACGATGACAAGAACTTACCGATGACTAAACTTGAGTAGCATGAGGAGTGGCCCTCATATACAAGGGACATGAGATTTCTGACTTATACTTCGTCAAGCATGTACACCATAGTTTGTTCACTTTAACCTTAATCACTTCAAGATGCTTATGATAGGGGAAATGAGAGCTGAAAGCTATAAGTACCATAATTTTTGGAAGCTCTTTATGAGACTTGAATCCCTACTTCCTTCTATGAAGGCCTTTCTTCCACCATTATATTGAGTCTCCACCTTCTATCTTTATGCACCTACTTTCAGAGCATAGTGGCCATTCTTAGTTCTATGTGCATTGTCCCAAGACTAGTTGATTGATGCATAACTTAATATTGCTTTTTTGAAACTATTGTATCTAGTCACTCTTATGAACTTTGAAGGTGTCCTATGCATTTATATTTGCTACTCTATGAGGGACAAGCTGAATACTATTATGCTATGTTTTCTTTATGTGAAACAAACAAACGTCTTGCAAAGCATTGTTATTCATGAATCTATTGTTTGTGCCTTTTCATGTTGCATCATAGTTTCTTTGCTTATTGCTAGAACTTTGTCTTTCATGTTATGATTGAAGTATTATGATCCCAACTTTGAATGTTTTGCAAATACTTTGATCAAGTCTTAGATGGTGCATGTCACCTCAAAAATTATTCTTTCTTTTTACCACTTACCTACTCGAGGACGAGCAGGAGTTATGCTTGGGGATGTTGATACATTGCAAATGTATCTATAATTTTTGATGTTCCATGCTTGGTTTTATCCACTTTCTTGTGTTTTGTTCCAACTTTGGAGTACTTTTCATATGATTTCTTGGACTAACCTATTAACAAGAGCCACAGTGCCAGCTGCCTGTTTTCTACTGTTTTTGGTTCCAGGAAAGTCAGAAAATGAATATTCTCCGAATTGGACGAGACAAAAGCCAAAGTGCCTATTTTTTTGGATGTCATCAAGTGCCAGAATACAAGACGGAGAGGGGCCAGGGGGCCACCACACCACCTGGCCGCGTGGCCAGGCCTGGCCCGTGCCAGGGGGTGGTGTTGCCGCTCCCGGCACCCCCTCGGCCTCCCCTTCTGACTATAAGATGCCCTCGGGACATAAACCCTAAGTACCCGATCAAAAATCCACGAAAGAGTCTGTAGTCGCCGTCATCTCCATCCCTAGATCGGGAGGGATCTGAAGCTCTTTCCGGCACCCTGCCAGGGAGGGGAATTCACCCTGGAGGCCTTCTTCATCACCATGCAAGCCTCCGGTGTGATGCGTGAGTAGTTCATCTTGGACTACGGATCCATGTAGTAGCTAGATGGCTGGTTCTCCTCCTTTGTGCTTTCATGTCTAGATCTTGTGAGCTCTGTTCATGATCAAGATCATCTATTTGTAATCATACATGTTGTGTTTGCGGGGATCCGATGGATATTGAGATGCTATTTCAGATTGATTATTGATTCTATCATGTCTTTGTTATTTATGATCTTGCATGCTTTCCGTTGTTAGTAGCTATCTTGGCCAAGTAGATGCTAGCAACTTCAAGAGTTAGTATTTATGCTCGATAGTGGGTTCATGCCTCTGGTAATCTGGGGAAGTGACAGAAATCTCTAAGGTACTAGATGTGCTGTTGCTACTAGGGAGAAAACAACAATCCTTTATTCATAGAACAATCGTATTGTTTACTTTACACGCAGTTCATAAAGCAATAATCTGTTGCTTGCAACTTAATACTGGAGGGGTTTCGGATGATAACCTGAAGGTGGATTATTAGTCATAGATGCAGTTGGATGGCGGTCTATGTATAATGTTGTAATGCCCAATCAAGTCTCAAAGGAGTCAAGATGATTAGTATATGCATGTATTGCTTTCTCGGTGTTTGTTAATTGCCCCGCTGTAATTTGTTCACCCAGCATGTTATCTATCTTAAGGAGAGCCACCTCTAGTGAACTATGGATCCCGGTCCTTTCTTTTACATACAATCTATAAAATGTTTACTGCTTTGTGTTTACTTTCTGCAAACTTTTACTTCTTTCCATTCGATACGTTTAATCGTTTGTTTTCCGCAAAACACGGTGATATTGACAACCTCATCGCAAGTTGGGGGCAAAGTTCTGTGGTTGTGTTGTGCAGGTCTCCACGTTGCTACTAGCACCGGTAGTGTGCCCTGCCAAAGCTCAGCTAGTAACACCTTTGGGGTGTTTCCTTGCTCCTACTAGTTCGATTAAACCTTGGTTTCATAACTGAGGGAAACTTGCTACTGTGCTCATCATACCTTCCTCTTGGGGTTCCCAACGAGCTCTACATCATCATCGCACCGGCACTTTTCTGGGCGCCATACACAGAGCCATCAGACCCCATCGCCGTTCAATAAATCTTCGACACAATCGCGGAGAATGATGAGTTCGAGGAGGAGGTCCCTAATGAGGAGTCCGAGGTACTACATTGCTAGCTTCTCTAGTCGCAGCCGCAATTTTCACTGTTCATACATAGGATTTTCTCAATCGTGAATAGATTCTTTTGCTCTTGAAGTAGGGTAGTATATATTTGATTCGGTCGGTTGATTGATGCATCTACCATCTAGTCACAAAACCCCAATCTGTCTAGTCACAAAACCCCAATCTGCTCATCTGCCATCTAGTTGAGTTTGCTAGTTGAGTGTTGATTTCGATACACAACAGGCCTATAACATTACATTTCTATTCCTTACTGATCCCAATGATTCAATTTTGCCCCAAAATAGTGCAAGGGCATCTGATGGTGTAGTTTTCTTAGGGATGGTTAGTGAACCTGAGGCAGCAATGCACATAAACAATATAGGTTGTGTTGTTGGTATTTTGGTTCTCCGACTCCATCGCTGAAAAAAATGAGGCCCTAATTTTTCTCTCATATGGAACCTAAATATATAATCTTTGTATTGTTTCTGATCTATGAAAGTGTTGTATGATGCATTTGTATATCCCTGAATATTGTTTTCTGCGATTACATTTCAATTTCTTATTGTGGCCAATGATTCAAATTTGCAGCAAAGAGAGGCAGACACATTGGTGTCAAGTTTTTTTAGGGATGAGTGAGCGAACCTGAGGCCATGTACAAGATCAATATAAGATGTGCAATTGTTACTTGGTTCGCTTACGCCATCTCTGTAGAAACTTATGAGGCTGCAATCTTTATTCTACATTCATAGAACTATGATATTTGAATTATCTATTCCATGCATTCATAGTGTATAAGAATTACATTTTAGTATGTCACCGAGGCCGATGATTGAAATTTGCCCCAAAAGAGTTCAAGGGGAGACACGTACGATGCTGTCGTGTTTTAGGGACGGGTTGGTGAACCTGAGGCAGCAATGCACACAAACAATATAGGTTGTGCTGTTGGTACTTTGGTTCTCCAACTCCATCTCTAAAACAAATTATGAGGCCCTTGATTTATTCTCATATGGAACTACATATATAATCCTTGAATTGTTTTTGATCTTTTAATGATTGGTATGATGCATATGTATATGAATGGTTTTGATCATAAGTATTTTTAACATGTACCTGAAGATTAATTGTTTGGTTTTTTATTTATAATTACAATATTTAGGCTTGTTTTTGTACCTGACTATGTATATTCCTGAATATTGTTTTGTACGATTACATTTCAATTTCTTATTGTGGCCAATGATTCAAATTTGCCCCAAAGAGAGGTAGACACATTGGTGTCAGATTTTTTCAGGGATGAGTGAGCGAACCTGAGACCATGTATAAGAACAATATAAGATGTGCAATTGTTACTTGGTTTGCTCACGCCATCCCTGAATAAACTTATGAGGCTTTAATCTTTATTCTACATTCATAGAACTATGATATTCTAGTTATCTATTCCATGCATTCATAGTGTATAAGAATTACATTTTAGTTTGTCACCGAAGCCGATGATTGAAATTTGCCCCAAAAGAGTTCAAGGGGAGACACGTATGATGGTGTCGTGTTTTAGGGATGGGTTGGTGAACCTGAGGCAGCAATGCACACAAACAATATAGGTTGTGCTGTTGGTACTTTGGTTCTCCAACTCCATCTCTGAAACAAATTATGAGGCCCTTGATTTATTCTCATATGGAACTACATATATGATCCTTGAATTGTTTCTGATCTTTTAATGATTGGTATGATGCATATGTATATGAATGGTTTTGATCATAAGTATTTTTAACATGCACCTAATGATTAATTGTTTGGTTTTTTATTTATAATTACAATATTTAGGCTTGTTTTTGTACCTAACTATGTATATCCCTGAATAATGTTGTGTACGATTACATTTCAATTTCTTATTGTGGCCAACGATTCAAATTTTCCCCAAAAGAGAGGCAGACACATTGGTGTCAGATTTTTTCAGGGACGAGTTAGTGAACCTGGGGCAATGTACAAGAACAATATAGGCTGTGCAATTGTTACTTGGTTCACTTACGCCGTCCCTATAGAAACTTATGAGGCCTTAATCTTTATTCTACATTCATAGAACTATGATATTCGAATTACCTATTCCATGCATTCAGTGTATAAGAATTACATTTTAGTTTGTCATCGAGGCCGATGATTGAAATTTGCCCCAAAAGAGTTCAAGGGAAGACACATATGACGATGTCGTGTTTTAGGGATGGGTTGGTGAACCTGAGGCAGCAATGCACACAAACAATATAGGTTGTGCTGCTGGTACTTTGGTTCGCCAACTCCATCTCTGAAACAAATTATGAGGCCCTAGATTTATTCTCATATGGAACTACATATATGATCCTTGAATTGTTTCTGATCTTTTAATGATTGGTATGATGGATATGTATATGAATGGTTTTGATCATAAGTATTTTTAACATGCACCTGAAGATTAATTGTTTGCTTTTTTATTTATAATTACAATATTTAGGCTTGTTTTTGTACCTGACTATGTATATCCCTAAATAATGTTTTGTATGATTACATTTCAATTTCTTATTGTGGCCAATGATTCAAATTTTTCCCAAAAGAGAGGCAGACATATTGGTGTCAGATTTTTTCAGGGATGAGTTAGTGAACCTGGGGCGATGTACAACAACATTACATGTTGTGCAATTCTTACTTGGTTCACTGACTCCATCCCTGAAGAAACTTATGAGGCCCCTAGATTTATCCTACATTCACTCTGATACAATTATTTGTCATTGTGTTGAGATGAAATGATATATGAACCGATCAAACTATTGCTGAGATGCTTTATCTTTGATATCCACGGATATATTGTCTTACATATACATGTTGTCAATTCTTGAGTTGTAATACAATTCAATCATATGTATGAGTTCTAAGTTATGTTCTTAAAAATCAATAGGAGGATGATGATGAAGTGGATGATAGCAAGGTATCCAGGGATAATAAGAGCCGCTACGTGCTGAGGCGGTTACGGTGTGGGCTAATCCGTTTCCACCATAGGGGGAGATTGTTTTACCCATTCTGTGGCAGAGCAATCAACGTGGACCTCAACAGCATGATCTAGCACGCGGAGGGCGTTGGCAGAGGCGGAGGCAGAAGCCATAGGCCGGTTACCTTGGCGTGGCACGCAGCCTACGGCAAATTCCTCCGGGAGTATGTCAGGACTGGCCTGTATAGCATTGACTAGGCTGTCGCTGCCTCCTGCTGATAAACCCCTGCCCTGCTAGGCGTCTCCGTGTCCTGGCCTCCTACTATAGCCCCTGCTTTTATTTTGTTCTAGTTAATTATTACCTGTGTGTGGCATGTAAGACAATATATCCGTGGTGTCTTTGGTGAACCTTCTATATTAATCTACTCCTTTATATGGAGTGCCTTAAAGTTTCTAGTGTTCAATTATATTTACTGATCATGCTCATGCACACTACAAAATATTTCTAGTGCTCGATTATATTATAATTGTCAAGAAATACATCAACAAGTTAAATTGGTCGAAATTTTGTATTGAAGTAACTAAATGTATCAAACACATAATAAACTAGAAACTAAAATCTAGTTCAAACACATAATGTATCACCACCACTTGTTGTCGTCCTTGACTTGCTTCCCCTTCAACCGCTTGATGTCGCCATCGTCCCAAGATCCCTACTCGTCCTGAAACCGCTTTCTGTCCTCCTCGCGCTTCTTCTCCTGGGCTAGCTTGCAACCAGGGCATAGCTCTCTCGCGAAAATCCCCGCCTTAACCATCCCATCTTTCATGGTAATGAGCTTACTGTACAACTCGTACGCCATATAGGCGTCTCTGGCTGCATACTCGGGGCGCACCTGGCTCATCGACTTCCACTCCCAGTAGTCGTGATCGAGTCGCTTCAATTTCTTCAGTTTTTCATAGGATTTATCGATTATTTCCGCTGCCAGATCACCCATGCCATCCTTCACTGGGTATGATTTGATCTTGTACAGATTTTGGATGTCGATGTGGTGCCCCTCTGGGATTTTTATCAACGCACGAGAAAGCATAATTGTGTCATTTGTGATATCCATGCTAGTGAAAGTTATCCCTTTCCTACACAAGAACTCGACCAGAGCCGGACAATGCATCTTAGTTGGTTTACTCCTGCACTTAGATGGTTCTAGGGATGTAAGGGAACAAGTGATGCAGAAGTGGTGATCTCAAATTTAAATTTCACATACCTGCAGAAGTGGTAAACGAGGACCTCCTCATGTATGGTGATTTGCACAACAGCGATCTCTTGTGGAGGATTTTTTTCGCTTATTTGCACGGGTGTACTCTAAGTCTAGCCCCACAAACTTGTGATTCTCTTTCTCAAGAAATTGCTCAAACCTGGCAAGAGTTGTCTCCACAGTCGCTTCATCATTTGTGTACACCATTGTCAAAGTCGTGGTGCCATGGGCAGGGACCAAGTGGGTCTCTGTTGTGCGTTTCCCATCGTCCATGCCTGCAAGGAAATGGGTGAAAGGAAATGCCTACAAGGAACTGCCTGCGAGAGGAAGAAGAAGATGAACCGACGGTTCCAGAATAGAGGAAGAAGAAGCGCCTAGGAAAAACTACAGAGGAATGACTGAGGAAGAGGAATGACTACAGAAGAAACGTGGTAACTGCAACTTTCGGTTCGAGAACTCACCGTGGTTACGTGGAGATCGTTCCAGTGCTACCGGTTCAACAAGTGGGGCCAGTTCCTGCGAGAATATGAAATTAGCTGTGCATTTTTCTATGCGAGAAATTGAGAGAAATCATTTATATTTTGTCTTTCATAATTAAACACAATGAAGTTGGTACAGCCCAAGAGATTTGAACAAAAGAGATTTTCTAGTTTAACATACAACAACACTTATAGGCCCAACATGGCAGAACTTGGAGAGCCCCAGAACTTGAGCTACCACAGGAGGAAAACAGAACCGAGCATGGTCGACAAGGTTATAGATCTCACCGGGAACCAATTCTCGTCCCCGCACCGTGCCATGGGTGCGTCCATGGTGAGGGCGAGCTCCGACTTGGGATGGGGAGGAGAGCGGGGATGAGCAGCTTCGTCACGTCCCAGCTCTGCGCCATGGCCGCGACCACAGCTCCGGGGAAGAAGACGCGTAATGGATGCAGGCGCCAACGCTGCAAGCCTACAGGGAGGAGAGCTGGGCCGGGCAGGTTCGTCCACGTCCTAGCTCCATGCCATGGCTGCGACGCCCCACATTTTGCTGCTCTGGGAAGAAGAAGACGCGTAATGGATGCAGGCGCCAACGCTGCAAGCCTAATTGACACCTAAGCGACGGGAGCGACATAACGACGAGAACTGATAGGGGCCCAACTTGACGGCCGTTAGCCTGATTTTTTGTATTGAAACATAAAGTTGAATTCATGCCAAAAAAGACCCTCTGAGTATTTGGCACACCAATTGTAGTCATTGCGGATGATTTCAGGGAACTTGGGTACCGTGTTGCCTGGACACCCCAACTTTCGGGACGCAAAATGATATTCTCTCCAATGAGTGTGTCGGCGCGAGGTGGATATCGTTATTTTGTTACTTTCACGGATGATTTGAGTAGATACGGGTATATCTATTTGATGAAACATAAGTCTGAAACCTTTGAAAAGTTCAAGGAATTTTAGAATGAAGTGGAAAATCATCATAATAGAAAGATCAAATTTCTGCGGTCTGACCGTGGAGGTGAGTATCTAAGTTACGAGTTTAGCACACACATGAAAGAGTGTGGAACAGTTTCACAACTCACGCTTGCTGGAACACCACAACATAATGGTGTGTCGGAACGTCGTAATCATACTCTATTGGATATGGTTCGATCTATGATGTCTTTGACTGACTTGCCACTGTCATTTTGGGGTTATGCACTAGAAACCGCTGCATTCACTTTAAATCGGGCACCGCTAAATCCGTTGAAACGACACCATATGAATTATGGTTTGGAAATGTAGCATCCCATCTGTCTAACATATGTAATGCTACATGGTTTAGTAATATAATGGCTACTTCCTACATATAATTGTTGCATCATAAATATATCATGCTCATGTCATCATGCCACCTTGCATTGAGCATCATATAAAACCCCTTTTCATTTGGTTCTTCTCTCATATGCATTAGTAATTGTATTTGGCTCTTGATATATTGTATTTGATTCTTGATAAATGCTTGATGCCCAAGTTGAGTTGGGGGCATATCTTTTATTCAACTCCATCACTTTTCTCTGTCACCACCTTATAATTCCACCATCCAACTAAATATGAGCTTTGCACTTTATTGGGTTTTACCTCTAGCTCATATGGGTTGGGATAGATCCTTTTTACCACTCCACATACTTCCATGCAAGCATCCTGTTGTTTTCACATTTTTTTGATATGTGGAGCCACCTTTGCGTGCATTATGAGTGGTACCCCTTGTCCTAACTTCCATATGGGTTGTTTTGGAATAGATGCTCATGTTTGGGATATTTTTAAGACTATTAAACATCTAGTGAGACATACACACTAGCATGTCTAGATTATATTCAAATATGATCATCTCCATCAACTCCCCATGGAACATCCATTTTAGTTCCTTTTAATTCCTTTAGCTTGGCTTTAATTCCATTTTTGGGATGCATGGGACTAAATGCCATGAGATGTTATTTGGTTTTCACAAAATCAAACATGGCTTTTACTCCTCATGCATGGGCCATGCACACTTGTTTTCCCTTCTCTCTTTACTCTCTTTTAATCTCACTTGGTTTTGGTTGAATTGAATCAAACCCTAAACAACTCTTTTCCTCCCTTCCACCCTCACTCTCCTTATCCATCACAACCAAACCCCACCCATGTGCTTGATCTTCTTTTGTTCATGCTCAAACCCTAACCACTCACCTAGCCTCTCTCTCTAATCTCTCTCTAAACCCTAGCCGAACCACCCCCTCTAGTGTAAGACCTACCCGAGCCTACCATCCCAACCTCACCACCTTTCTCTCTCTCCCTACCATGCTGGCCCACACCCGAGCTACCCCATCTACCCCATGCCTCCTAAACCCTAACCGAGGCTAACCTAGCTAAACCCGAGCCTCTCCCTACCCTCTATCTTTCTCTCTACCGGCCAGCCCCACACCCGGGCCTCTCCTCTCCCTGGCCCACCTGCAGCCACACCCTACCCCCTGCCCTGCCCTAGCCACGCCCAGCACGTGAGGGAGGAGATGGACAAAGGTGGCCGAAGCCACCTTTTCCTCCAACGTGCCCCACGGCATCTCCCCTCTCCCTCTCGCCTTTATCTCCTCCCCCTCCGTCCTAGCATCGCCTAGATCCATCCCTAGGGCCTTGCCCTTCCCCTCTCCTTCTCCACCGACGCCACCCTCCCTCTCTGTTCGCCGGCGCCCACCGTCGGTGTCCACCACCGATCTCTCGTTCCAGCAGGCGGGCGTGGCATGGAGGTGGTCGAGGAGACCGAGTCGTTCCTCTACATCACCCCCGTACCCCGCAGCGAGGAGGAGAAGGCCCGTACCTGCTGCACGCCGGCGAAGCCGACCGCAAACCCTAGCTGCGGTACGCCTACATCGCCGTCGCCCCGCTGCGCCTCGTCTCGATCCGACCACCCCGTCGACCCCGCGGTGAGCCCACCTCTCTCCCTGACACCTCCCGTTTTCCCTTGGTCGCCTGTGCTCGCCGGACCACGTGCCGAACACCCTCTGTGCGCCGGCGTGCGCATGCGTCTGCTCGCCGAGGCGACGCGAGAACCTTACCTAGCCGCGCCTCGCTCACCCTGCATCAACCCCCGCCTAGCCCAGTGGTCACTTCCGCTTGCGCGCACGCACCGCGTCGTGGGTTCGAGCCCCCACCGTGCCGCCCGCGTTCTCTGTCAGTTTCGA
The DNA here is from genome assembly GCA_916181665.1 of Avena sativa. Taxonomy (NCBI): domain Eukaryota; kingdom Viridiplantae; phylum Streptophyta; class Magnoliopsida; order Poales; family Poaceae; genus Avena; species Avena sativa. The sequence continues at coordinate 103,071,816 of OV702292.1, forward strand.
CAGACAACGCGAGAAGAGGAACAGTGCGCACGCACTTTGCAAATACCCCCCATGCATTTTTGTCTCAACCCGCAATACCCCCAGGCCCACCAGACAGCCCCGTGGCAATTTTGCAAAAAGGTTCCCGGGCTTTTGTACTCCTCAACCCGCAGTCCCCGGATCCACCACGTGTCGCCCACCGGCTGGCCGCGCGCGCAGTGGACCCGTGAGGCTGCCAGCCCCACCTGTCAGTCGCATAGGCTAGATAAGCTCGCGGTGAGAAAAGTTCCTTCGCGCTATTTTTCGCCCAGTCAGCAGCGGCCCCACCTGTCTGTGGCTGAGGCTAGTTCTGTCTGGGTGTAAAAAGTCCTGACGATTTTTCTGTATAAATAAAATGATTTCAGTAAACGTTTAAATACAAATTCAAACCTGTTTTTAAATAACTTTTAAATTATAAATCCAAATAATATAAATGATATATGTTTTGGAATCAGAAAAATGTGAGGAATTCAAATATGCTATTCAAAATAATGTTTGAGCACTTTAAATTTTCGAGATGATTAAAATTACAATAAAATGCCCTTTTCTTAAATAATTAATAACTTTAAATCTATAACTCCAAATTCAACAAATAATATGTCTAAATCGATTAGCACGACGAGCCCGTTCCATCTATGCATTCCTTGTTCTGAATTGCAGCATGCATCATATAAATATAAAGTATACAGCAAGTGTTATGAGAGCAAAACATGACTAAAACTTAATAAAATGCTTTATTCTTGTACCCCACACCTCACCCATGCCATGCTACATTATTGCCATGTAAATTATGCATCATTCATCATGGCATGCTTGTTTGCTTGTCGCATTTTAATTATTATGCTGGTGCACTTTATTTATGTTGGCCCTTGTTTGTTTGGTTCTTCTTTGAATAAACGCCGTGCAGGGGATATATCAGGAATCCCAGGAGCACTACCCAGATCCGCCTCTCGCTTCAACTGAGCTGCCAGGCAAGCACTACCACATGCTTGCATACATATAGTACCTATTGCCTCTATCTTATTCTTGCATCATTGAGTCGCGATTGCATTAAATTGAATCCCAAGTACTGCATAGCCTTTACTTTTAAACCCCACCGAAGCTTGTTCCTCCATCCCATGAGCCATTACTACAGGAGTTGTTTGAGCCATGCGGGTCGTAGAACAGCATGTGTAGGGTATGTGAGTGTCTGATGGATAACGAGGTACCTAAACAACTTAACCGGAGTAGTAATGGGATAACTAATGAAAGTGGCACCGGTGAGCAATATCTGCTATTTGGTTCTTCATGCTCACTTGTGTCCCGTAGGACCCCGAGTACTTGATTCCTGTTCCTTGACTATTCGCACTATCCACATCTGGGAGGCCTTATGGACCCCCCTTGAGCCAGAGCTTGATTCATTCTTATTTCTTGGGGCCACAAAGTAGTTTGGGGCTTTATTACTATCCCGTACTTATGCCATGCTTTACTGCTTTATTTAAGATTGTGCGAGGAGCACCTGTACTATTTTGGATCGCGACACGTTTTTGCTGTATCGATAAGCCCAGTCACACTTTCGGGTTCCCAGTCGTTTACCGTCGTCCACACAAACCCTGGGTCTGTTCCGGAGCCGGCCAACTTCGTTGCGGGTAGCTTAGTGGGGTGGCCCCCTGAAATGTTTTTGAATCCTATGATCGCTTTGTCGTGAATGCCTCGTTGGGTTTTGATTTGGTTTTTCCGAGGTTGATCGAGTGTGTGTTGCTATTTGTGCACCCCTGCAGGGTAAATCTTTCTGAAAGCCGTGTCCGCGGTTATGGACGACTTGGAGCACAGTTTCTCGATCATAGACAAGTATAACTAAAGTACCGTTTTTAATTTGACTAAGTACTTGACTAGTAAATAGTGCAATACTCATGGAATGGTAAATAAAACTGCCAGCAGAGGGGTTGTTCGTCCGCTTTCTCGTTGGTAAGCGAGAAGGAGGATGGATCTTTTAATTATACTGTTATAACTGTTGTTACTAATTAACGGACGTCCGTCTATCCTTGGTTAGGCGGATGGTTAGCGAGTATCTATAGACTTGTTAGTTATTATCTTTTGCTGCAGTTGCGTCAACCCAGGTATATGTCCCCTTTAGAGGCATAAAGACTTGCTGAGTACCCCTAGGGTCTCACATGATAAATTGTTTGATTCAGATGAACATGTGTACTCGCAAGATGGATACTGGGTGGAGGAGACGGACAATGTTGGCAACGATCACGCAGTGTAGAGATTCTGGGAATGGGGATCCATGAGATCTGTGGGCGGGATGTGTTTATTTATGGGGCATCTTATGCTGATTTGCTTCTTATCCGTACTCGGATCTTGTTTTCCTCTTCCGCCTGATACTCTGATGTTTGATGTATGAGGAGCTATCCTAAAATATTATCTCTATCTAGGATATTTGGATCTTGCCGTATGGCGTTGCAATATTTCTATTTCTTTTAGATGGAATGGCTCTGTGAACAGTTGTATGATGGCTTGCATACATACTCACTTGTGTATGTAGTTGATCCCTTCGCCTGCCGATTACGCTGCTCGTTCTTGTCCCGATGTTCTGGAAGTGGTTACGACGGCCGAAAGGTCTACCTGTGAGTGGCCCCTGGGCCCCATCGTACTATTTTAACCACTTTCGCTCATCCAGGCATGTAACTAAGAGCGTAATTCACCAAGGTAGTTACAATTGGTATCAGAGCCATCCCGCCCTTCAGGGTCTCATCCAAATGGTCGTTGTCAGTCTAGCAAATATTTTTGGTAGCTATGTATACTAGGGAAAAACAAAACGTGAGAGTAGGACTGCTGCCATTTTTCTTCTTACCCACCCACCCACCCTTTTCTTGTAAGGAAGTGTAACGTTTTCAATCCACTTCTAAAATTCAAACTAGGATTCACGTGTTCTGGGTTCTGTAGTACCATAGGTTGTGTGTGTGTGTGAATTCCTTGTCTATCTGTTGCATCCAACATGTTATCACTATTTGCCTTTTGGTTATCAACTGTTGGTACATTCCATACCGACAAGCCGTTGTAAACCGACGCGATCTATCTGATTTGTTGTATATCGGTGCGATCTGTCTTACTTGTTGTTATCCGACGTTATCTTGTTTGGGGTGTTCGTTTCCGTAGTTACTAATCTTTAGGTTCATCTTAAGAAGAAGGTGTTGGGATATGTGTTTTACTTATTCATGTGCGGAGTAATGATTTGAGTGCGGGATGGAGTCGCGACCATACCACTACTCTTATCATTCACTCTTGTATATTGAATTGGTAGAGTTACTAATCTTGATTCGTTAAGTGGTTTTGCGCATATAGTGGTATTTTAATGCCGAAATTTGCGGAATTTTTTTTCTTTGATAGTTTTGTGTACCACACTCCTTGTTCAGTCGTGTGCGATATGCTTAATATCTTCTAGGTGCTTTGAACTTTGTTGATATTTTAATATCATCTTAGTAATTTGTATCCTTTAATTTTGGTTAATTCCATTTTGGTACTATTTTGGATTATTATTATTCTCCATTATGGTACTGACTTGTGTTTTATATCAATCATAGGATGGCACCACCACGCCGTTCTGAGGAGGACATACCACCTGAACTGGGGGCTATGTTGGCAAGTATTGCTAATGCCTTGGGAACAATGCAGCAAAACCAGCAACGATTTGAAGAAAGTGTCAGGAGGAATGAGTTTGTTTCGCTACCTCCACCTCTCAAGCGAGGAGACATCAAGAGTTTTCTAAAGTTCAACCCGCGCCACTTTGAGGTGTCTGATCAGCCTCTGGACGCAGATGATTGGCTGCGTGAGATGTCAAGGTTTTTGATGACTGCTGATGTTCCTGAGCAAGAATGTGTAAAATGTGTCACTCACCTTCTGAAGGGAGATGCAGCTATGTGGTGGGAGAATTACCTGAAGGAAAATCACTCTGAGTTTCAGCCTACTTGGGAACAGTTCACTGGGGCTTTCAAAGAGCAATATCTGTCAGAAATTGTCATGGAAAGGATGAAGGAAGTGTTTCTCAACCTCAAGCAGGGCAATGACAATGTCAATACCTATATCAGAAACTTCATGAATCTTTCTCGGTATGGTGGCGATGAGATCTCTGATGACAAGAAGAAGCAAAAGAGGTTCAGACAAGGGCTCAATGCATCAATCAAATATGCAATCACTCATGCAAGGCCGGGGTCTTTTCTAGAACTCCAACATATAGCTCTGTAGGAAGAAGCAAGTAGGCAAGTGTTCGAGGAGTCCAAGAAACACAGCCGTGATGCAGCAAGCTCTTCAGCTATGTCAGCTCCTTCTAAGCGCCGTGTCTGGGTTCCTAACACCCCACCATCGCTCCCGGCTCCACCAAGACCTTCAACCTATGCGGCAAGGCCACCAAACTCCTTCACTGCTGCTCCCAGGGGCTACAACCACAACTACCCTGGAGCGCCTGGCGGAGTCCCTGGCTACGTTGCTCCACGTCCACCTGGTGCTTGTTACACTTGTGGAAACACTAGGCATCAACACTGGAATTGTCCAATGAACAACAAAGCTCTTCCACCACCACCTCCAAGACCTACGGCAAGCTCTTCTATGGTTCGTGCACCACCACCTCGGGCTCTCAACATCAACACCAAGCCTGGGTCTACTATTGCTCGTGCCAACTGTGTCAACGCCGCTCAAGCTGAGCATGCACCTAGAGTTGTGATGGGTATGCTTCCCGTTAACTCAGTCCCTGCACGAGTTTTATTTGATTCTGGTGCTTCGCATTCTTTTGTTTCTCATAAGTTTGCGGATGAGCATGATCTGGCTATGGTTCCCTTATTGCATCGTCTGGTGGTACAATCTCCTGGGTTAAACATGAGGGCTGCTCATATCAGCCATGGCAATCAAATTGAGATTGGTGGCTCTTCGTTCTCGGCGTCCTTAATTATTCTGGGAAATTCTGACATTGATGTTATCTTGGGCATGGATTGGTTAACAACAAATGTAGCTGTGATTGATTGTGCTGAACGCTCGGTTTCTCTGAAAATTCCTAAAGGCCATATAGTCTATTCTCCAAGTCTGACTCCTGCAATTCAGCTTTTCTCTTTGGCGGCTCTGAATGATGATGCTATGGAAGCTATTCAGAGTGTTCCGGTGGTCTGTGAGTTCCCAGATGTTTTTCCTGAAGAGTTGCCAGGTATGCCTCCTGATCGAGAGGTCGAGTTTTGATTGAGCTTGAACCTGGTACCGCTCCTATCTCCAAGCGGCCTTATAAAATGGGTCCTGTTGAGTTGGCTGAACTCAAACGTCAGCTTGATGAACAAGAGAAGTTGGGTTTCATTCAGCACAGTACTTCTTATTGGGGTATCCCAACCATCTTTGTGAAGAAGCGAGATAAGACTGATAGACTTTGTGTTGACTATCGGGCTCTCAATGCTAAAACCATCAAGAATAAATATCCCCTTCCGCGGATTAATGATCTCTTCGATCAGCTAGCTGGAGCTGTGGTTTTCTCTAAGCTTGATTTGAGAAGTGGATATCATCAAATCAAGATTCGCAAGGAAGATGTTCCTAAAACAGCTTTCACCACCCGCTATGGCCTGTATGAGTACACGGTCATGTCTTTCGGTCTCACCAACACACCTGCCACCTTCTCGAGGCTTATGAACTCGGTTTTCATGGAGTATCTTGATAAGTTCGTTGTGGTCTATCTGGATGACATCCTAGTCTATTCTAAGTCAAAGGAAGAACATGAAGAACACCTTTGGTGTGTCCTAAACAAGCTTCGTGAGAACCGCCTGTATGCAAAGTTCTCCAAGTGTGAGTTCTGGCTGCCTGAAGTCACCTATCTTGGTCACGTCATCTCTGCCAAGGGCATTGCCGTCAACCCAGAAACTATTAAGACAATTGTTGACTGGCTTCCTCCCATAAATGTCAAAGAAGTCCGGAGTTTCCTTGATTTGGCTAGTTATTGCCGTCGCTTCGTTCAAAATTTCTCGAAGATTGCGAAGCCTCTTACCGATCTCCTCAAGAAAGGCAAGAAATACCTTTGGACTCCTGTATGTCAAGCAAGCTTTGAAACACTCAAAGAGAAGCTCACTTCCACACCAGTCTTGGTTCCTCCAGATACATCAAAGCCTTTCCAGATATTCTGTGACGCCTCATTGCAAGGATTGGGTGCGGTCCTTATGCAAGAAAAACAAGTTGTTGCTTATGCCTCTCGACAGTTGAAGACACATGAGATCAACTATCCTACACATGACCTCGAGCTCGCAGCAGTTGTCTTTGCTTTGAAAGTATGGAGGCATTACTTGCTTGGCAACCGTTGTGAGATCTTTTCTGATCACAAGAGTCTGAAGTATATCTTCACTCAGCCTAATCTCAAACTTCGTCGGAGGAGGTGGATTGAAGCAATCAATGATTTTGATTTGACCATCAACTACACTCCGGGCAAAGCTAATGTGATGGCCGATTCTCTCAGCCGCAAATCTTATGTCAGCAACCTCATGGTGGAAGAACAACAACCTCTCTTGTGTGAGGAATTCCGCAAGCTCAACCTTGAAATTGTGGATCAAGGGTATCTTTTGAACCTTCTGGCAACCCCACTCTTGGAAGAAAAAGTTCGCTCCATTCAACTTGGTGATCCTTACACTAAAAATATCATCTCCAACATTCAGCTTCCAAAGTATGAGTCCTTCCACATCGACGACCAAGGCGCTCTATTCTTTGAACACCGGATGTTTGTTCCGAAACACCCGGGTTTAAGAGAGCAAGTTCTCAAGGAGGCGCATGATTCTGTTCTTTCTATCCACCCTGGCAGCACTAATATGTACATGGACTTGAAAACACAATATTGGTGGCCTAGGTTGAAACGATATTGTGCCAAGTATGTCTCGGAGTGTGATGTCTGCCGTAGAGTTAAAGTTGTCCATCAGAAACCTTCCGGTCTTCTACAACCATTGAAACCTACGGAATGGAAATGGGAGAAAGTAGAGATGGACTTCATAGCTGGTTTTCCAAGGTCGCAGAAGGGCAACAATGCAATCTTTGTTGTCATCCACAGGCTTTCTAAAGTGGCTCATTTCTTTCCCATCAAGGAAACAATTTCTGCAATTCAGTTGGCTGAGCTCTATATCAACAGAATTGTCTCTCTGTATGGAGTTCCTCTTGAGATCAGTTTAGACCGTGGGAGCATGTTCACTTCCAAGTTCTGGGGAAGTTTCCAAAATGCTTTGGGAACAAAATTGAACTTGAGCACAGCTTACCACCCCCAGTCGCAAGGACAAGTTGAAAGGATCAATCAGATTCTGGAAGATATGCTCCGTGCTTGCGTTATCTCTTTCGGCATGAAGGGGGAAGAATGCCTTCCTTATGCTGAATTCTCTTACAACAAAAGCTTCCAGAAAAGTCTAAAGATGGCACCATTTGAGGTTCTATATGGACGCAAATGCATAACTCTGATTGGTTGGTCGGGCGCAGGTGAAAGAACATTGTTTGGCCCCGACATTGTAACTCAAGCGGAGGAGAAGGTTCACATCATTCTTGAAAACCTGAAGGTTGCTCAAAGTCGCCAGAAGAGCAATTATGACAGAAAGCACATGGACATGGAGTATGTCCCTGGTGATCTCGTTTACCTTCGTGTCACTCCCATGAGAGGCACGCACCGGTTTGGTATCAAAGGAAAGCTGGCTCCTAGATACATCGGTCCTTTCAAAATTCGTGGAAGAAGAGGAGAAGTTGCTTATGCTCTTGAGCTCCCTGAAAAACTCAAGGTCCATGATGTTTTCCATATCTCTCAACTCAAGAAGTGCTTCAAGGATCCCGGCAGGACCGTGGACCATGAGCTTATCAATCTCCAAGAAGACCTGTCTTACCAAGAACACCCCATAAAAATCCTTGAAGTCGCAGAAAGAAGGACTCGCAACAAGTCCATCAAGTTCTGCAAGGTGCAGTGGTCACACCATTCCGTGGATGAAGCCACTTGGGAACGCGAAGATGAGCTCCGTGCCAAGTATCCTACCCTCTTCGTGTCTTCTTCTTCTTCTTAGAATCTCGGGGCGAGATTCCTGTTTAGTGGGGGAGAGTTGTAGCATCCCATCTGTCTAACATATGTAATGCTACATGGTTTAGTAATATAATGGCTACTTCCTACATATAATTGTTGCATCATAAATGTTGCTCATGTCATCATACCACCTTGCATTGAGCATCATATAAAACCCCTTTTCATTTGGTTCTTCTCTCATATGCATTAGTAATTGTATTTGGCTCTTGATATATTGTATTTGATTCTTGATAAATGCTTGATGCCCAAGTTGAGTTGGGGGCATATCTTTTATTCAACTCCATCACTTTTCTCTGTCACCACCTTATAATTACACCATCCAACTAAATATGAGCTTTGCACTTTATTGGGTTTTACCTCTAGCTCATATGGGCTAGGATGGATCCTTTTTACCACTCCACATACTTCCATGCAAGCATCCTGTTGTTTTCACTTTTTTTGATATGTGGAGCCACCTTTGCGTGCATTATGAGTGGTACCCCTTGTCCTAACTTCCATATGGGTTGTTTTGGAATAGATGCTCATGTTTGGGATATTTTTAAGACTATTAAACATCTAGTGGGACATACACACGAGCATGTCTAGATTATATTCAAATATGATCATCTCCATCAACTCCCCATGGAACATCCATTTTAGTTCCTTTTAATTCCTTTAGCTTGGCTTTAATTCCATTTTTGGGATGCATGGGACTAAATGCCATGAGGTGTTATTTGGTTTTCACAAAATCAAACATGGCTTCTACTCCTCATGCATGGGCCATGCACACTTGTTTTCCCTTCTCTCTTTACTCTCTTTTAATCTCACTTGGTTTTGGTTGAATTGAATCAAACCCTAAACAACTCTTTTCCTCCCTTCCACCCTCACTCTCCTTATCCATCACAACCAAACCCCACCCATGTGCTTGATCTTCTTTTGTTCATGCTCAAACCCTAACCACTCACCTACCCTCTCTCTCTAATCTCTCTCTAAACCCTAGCCGAACCACCCCCTCTAGTGTAAGACCTACCCGAGCCTACCATCCCAACCTCACCACCTTTCTCTCTCTCCCTACCATGCTGGCCTACACCCGAGCTACCCCATCTACCCCATGCCTCCTAAACCCTAACCGAGGCTAACCTAGCTAAACCCGAGCCTCTCCATACCCTCTCTCTTTCTCTCTACCGGCCAGCCCCATACCCGGGCCTCTCCTCTCCCTGGCCCACCTGCAGCCACACCCTACCCCCTGCCCTGCCCTAGCCACGCCCAGCACGTGAGGGAGGAGAGGGACAAAGGTGGCCGAAGCCACCTTTTCCTCCAACGTGCCCCACGGCATCTCCCCTCTCCCTCTTGCCTTTATCTCCTCCCCCTCCGTCCTAGCATCGCCCAGATCCATCCCTAGGGCCTTGCCCTTCCCCTCTCCTTCTCCACCGACGCCACCCTCCCTCTCTGTTCGCCGGCGCCCACCGTCGGTGTCCACCACCGATCTCTCGTTCCAGCAGGCGGGCGTGGCATGGAGGTGGTCGAGGAGACCGAGTCGTGCCTCTGCATCACCCCCCGTACCCCGCAGCGAGGAGGAGAAGGCCCATACCTGCTGCACGCCGACGAAGCCGACCGCAAACCCTAGCTGCGGTACGCCTGCATCGCCGTCGCCCCGCTGCGCCTCGTCCCGATCCGACCACCCCGTCGACCCGCGGTGAGCCCACCTCTCTCCCTGACACCTCCCGTTTTCCCTTGGTCGCCTGTGCTCGCTGGACCACGTGCCGAACACCCTCTGTGCGCCGGCGTGCGCATGCGTCTGCTCGCCGAGGCGACGCGAGAACCTTACCTAGCCGCGCCTCGCTCACCCTGCATCAACCCCCGCCTAGCCCAGTGGTCACTGCCGCCTGCGCGCACGCACCGCGTCGCGGGTTCGAGCCCCCACCGTGCCGCCCGCGTTCTCTGTCAGTTTCGACAAACAACGCGAGAAGAGGATCAGTGCGCACGCACTTTGCAAATACCCCCCATGCATTTTTGTCTCAACCCGCGGTACCCCCAGGCCCACCAGACAGCCCCGTGGCAATTTTGCAAAAAGGTTCCCGGGCTTTTGTACTCCTCAACCCGCAGTCCCCGGATCCACCACGTGTCGCCCACCGGCTGGCCGCGCGCGCAGTGGACCCGCGAGGCTGCCAGCCCCACCCGTCAGTCGCATAGGCTAGATAAGCTCGCGGTGAGAAAAGTTCCTTCGCGCTGTTTTTCGCCCAGTCAGCAGCGGCCCCACCTGTCTGTGGCTGAGGCTAGTTCTATCTGGGTGTAAAAAGTCCTGACGATTTTTTTGTATAAATAAAATGATTTCAGTAAATGTTTAAATACAAATTCAAACCTGTTTTTAAATAAATTTTAAATTATAAATCCAAATAATACAAATGATATATGTTTTGGAATCAGAAAAATGTGAGGAATTCAAATATGCTATTCAAAATAATGTTTGAGCACTTTAAATTTTCGAGATGATTAAAATTACAATAAAATGCCCTTTTCTTAAATAATTAATAACTTTAAATCTATAACTCCAAATTCAACAAATAATATGTCTAAATCGATTAGCACGACGAGCCCGTTCCATCTATGCATTCCTTGTTCTGAATTGCAGCATGCATCATATAAATATAAAGTATACAGCAAGTGTTATGAGAGCAAAACATGACTAAAACTTAATAAAATGCTTTATTCTTGTACCCCACACCTCACCCATGCCATGCTACATTATTGCCATGTAAATTATGCATCATTCATCATGGCATGCTTGTTTGCTTATCGCATTTTAATTATTATGCTGGTGAACTTTATTTATGTTGGCCCTTGTTTGTTTGGTTCTTCTTTGAATAAACGCCGTGCAGGGGATATATCAGGAATCCCAGGAGCACTACCCAGATCCGCCTCTCGCTTCAACTGAGCTGCCAGGCAAGCACTACCACATGCTTGCATACATATAGTACCTATTGCCTCTATCTTATTCTTGCATCATTGAGTCGCGATTGCATTAAATTGAATCCCAAGTACTGCATAGCCTTTACTTTTAAACCCCACCGAAGCTTGTTCCTCCATCCCATGAGCCATTACTACAGGAGTTGTTTGAGCCATGCGGGTCGTAGAACAGCATGTGTAGGGTATGTGAGTGTCTGATGGATAACGAGGTACCTAAACAACTTAACCGGAGTAGTAATGGGATAACTAATGAAAGTGGCACCGGTGAGCAATATCTGCTATTTGGTTCTTCATGCTCACTTGTGTCCCGTAGGACCCCGAGTACTTGATTCCTGTTCCTTGACTATTCGCACTATCCACATCTGGGAGGCCTTATGGACCCCCCTTGAGCCAGAGCTTGATTCATTCTTATTTCTTGGGGCCACAAAGTAGTTTGGGGCTTTATTACTATCCCGTACTTATGCCATGCTTTACTGCTTTATTTAAGATTGTGCGAGGAGCACCTGTACTATTTTGGATCGCGACACGTTTTTGCTGTATCGATAAGCCCAGTCACACTTTCGGGTTCCCAGTCGTTTACCGTCGTCCACACAAACCCTGGGTCTGTTCCGGAGCCGGCCAACTTCGTTGCGGGTAGCTTAGTGGGGTGGCCCCCTGAAATGTTTTTGAATCCTATGATCGCTTTGTCGTGAATGCCTCGTTGGGTTTTGATTTGGTTTTTCCGAGGTTGATCGAGTGTGTGTTGCTATTTGTGCACCCCTGCAGGGTAAATCTTTCTGAAAGCCGTGTCCGCGGTTATGGACGACTTGGAGCACAGTTTCTCGATCATAGACAAGTATAACTAAAGTACCGTTTTTAATTTGACTAAGTACTTGACTAGTAAATAGTGCAATACTCATGGAATGGTAAATAAAACTGCCAACAGAGGGGTTGTTCGTCCGCTTTCTCGTTGGTAAGCGAGAAGGAGGATGGATCTTTTAATTATACTGTTATAACTGTTGTTACTAATTAACGGACGTCCGTCTATCCTTGGTTAGGCGGATGGTTAGCGAGTATCTATAGACTTGTTAGTTATTATCTTTTGCTGCAGTTGCGTCAACCCAGGTATATGTCCCCTTTAGAGGCATAAAGACTTGCTGAGTACCCCTAGGGTCTCACATGATAAATTGTTTGATTCAGATGAACATGTGTACTCGCAAGATGGATACTGGGTGGAGGAGACGGACAATGTTGGCAACGATCACGCAGTGTAGAGATTCTGGGAATGGGGATCCATGAGATCTGTGGGCGGGATGTGTTTATTTATGGGGCATCTTATGCTGATTTGCTTCTTATCCGTACTCGGATCTTGTTTTCCTCTTCCGCCTGATACTCTGATGTTTGATGTATGAGGAGCTATCCTAAAATATTATCTCTATCTAGGATATTTGGATCTTGCCGTATGGCGTTGCAATATTTCTATTTCTTTTAGATGGAATGGCTCTGTGAACAGTTGTATGATGGCTTGCATACATACTCACTTGTGTATGTAGTTGATCCCTTCGCCTGCCGATTACGCTGCTCGTTCTTGTCCCGATGTTCTGGAAGTGGTTACGACGGCCGAAAGGTCTACCTGTGAGTGGCCCCTGGGCCCCATCGTACTATTTTAACCACTTTCGCTCATCCAGGCATGTAACTAAGAGCGTAATTCACCAAGGTAGTTACAATTGGTATCAGAGCCATCCCGCCCTTCAGGGTCTCAGCCAAATGGTCGTTGTCAGTCTAGCAAATATTTTTGGTAGCTATGTATACTAGGGAAAAACAAAACGTTAGAGTAGGACTGCTGCCATTTTTCTTCTTACCCACCCACCCACCCTTTTCTTGTAAGGAAGTGTAACGTTTTCAATCCACTTCTAAAATTCAAACTAGGATTCACGTGTTCTGGGTTCTGTAGTACCATAGGTTGTGTGTGTGTGTGTGTGTGTGAATTCCTTGTCTATCTGTTGCATCCAACATGTTATCACTATTTGCCTTTTGGTTATCAACTGTTGGTACATTCCATACCGACAAGCCGTTGTAAACCGACGCGATATCTGTCTTACTTGTTGTTATCCGACGTTATCTTGTTTGGGGTGTTCGTTTCCGTAGTTACTAATCTTTAGGTTCATCTTAAGAAGAAGGTGTTGGGATATGTGTTTTACTTATTCATGTGCGGAGTAATGATTTGAGTGCGGGATGGAGTCGCGACCATACCACTACCCTTATCATTCACTCTTGTATATTGAATTGGTAGAGTTACTAATCTTGATTCGTTAAGTGGTTTTGCGCATATAGTGGTATTTTAATGCCGAAATTTGCGGAATTTTTTTCTTTGATAGTTTTGTGTACCACACTCCTTGTTCAGTCGTGTGCGATATGCTTAATATCTTCTAGGTGCTTTGAACTTTGTTGATATTTTAATATCATCTTAGTAATTTGTATCCTTTAATTTTGGTTAATTCCATTTTGGTACTATTTTGGATTATTATTATTCTCCATTATGGTACTGACTTGTGTTTTATATCAATCATAGGATGGCACCACCACGCCGTTCTGAGGAGGACATACCACCTGAACTGGGGGCTATGTTGGCAAGTATTGCTAATGCCTTGGGAACAATGCAGCAAAACCAGCAACGATTTGAAGAAAGTGTCAGGAGGAATGAGTTTGTTTCGCTACCTCCACCTCTCAAGCGAGGAGACATCAAGAGTTTTCTAAAGTTCAACCCGCGCCACTTTGAGGTGTCTGATCAGCCTCTGGACGCAGATGATTGGCTGCGTGAGATGTCAAGGTTTTTGATGACTGCTGATGTTCCTGAGCAAGAATGTGTAAAATGTGTCACTCACCTTCTGAAGGGAGATGCAGCTATGTGGTGGGAGAATTACCTGAAGGAAAATCACTCTGAGTTTCAGCCTACTTGGGAACAGTTCACTGGGGCTTTCAAAGAGCAATATCTGTCAGAAATTGTCATGGAAAGGATGAAGGAAGTGTTTCTCAACCTCAAGCAGGGCAATGACAATGTCAATACCTATATCAGAAACTTCATGAATCTTTCTCGGTATGGTGGCGATGAGATCTCTGATGACAAGAAGAAGCAAAAGAGGTTCAGACAAGGGCTCAATGCATCAATCAAATATGCAATCACTCATGCAAGGCCGGGGTCTTTTCTAGAACTCCAACATATAGCTCTGTAGGAAGAAGCAAGTAGGCAAGTGTTCGAGGAGTCCAAGAAACACAGCCGTGATGCAGCAAGCTCTTCAGCTATGTCATCTCCTTCTAAGCGCCGTGTCTGGGTTCCTAACACCCCACCATCGCTCCCGGCTCCACCAAGACCTTCAACCTATGCGGCAAGGCCACCAAACTCCTTCACTGCTGCTCCCAGGGGCTACAACCACAACTACCCTGGAGCGCCTGGCGGAGTCCCTGGCTACGTTGCTCCACGTCCACCTGGTGCTTGTTACACTTGTGGAAACACTAGGCATCAACACTGGAATTGTCCAATGAACAACAAAGCTCTTCCACCACCACCTCCAAGACCTACGGCAAGCTCTTCTATGGTTCGTGCACCACCACCTCGGGCTCTCAACATCAACACCAAGCCCGGGTCTACTATTGCTCGTGCCAACTGTGTCAACGCCGCTCAAGCTGAGCATGCACCTGGAGTTGTGATGGGTATGCTTCCCGTTAACTCAGTCCCTGCACGAGTTTTGTTTGATTCTGGTGCTTCGCATTCTTTTGTTTCTCATAAGTTTGCGCATGAGCATGATCTGGCTATGGTTCCCTTATTGCATCGTCTGGTGGTACAATCTCCTGGGTTAAACATGAGGGCTGCTCATATCAGCCATGGCAATCAAATTGAGATTGGTGGCTCTTCGTTCTCGGCGTCCTTAATTATTCTGGGAAATTCTGACATTGATGTTATCTTGGGCATGGATTGGTTAACAACAAATGTAGCTGTGATTGATTGTGCTGAACGCTCGGTTTCTCTGAAAATTCCTAAAGGCCATATAGTCTATTCTCCAAGTCTGACTCCTGCAATTCAGCTTTTCTCTTTGGCGGCTCTGAATGATGATGCTATGGAAGCTATTCAGAGTGTTCCGGTGGTCTGTGAGTTCCCAGATGTTTTTCCTGAAGAGTTGCCAGGTATGCCTCCTGATCGAGAGGTCGAGTTTTGATTGAGCTTGAACCTGGTACCGCTCCTATCTCCAAGCGGCCTTATAAAATGGGTCCTGTTGAGTTGGCTGAACTCAAACGTCAGCTTGATGAACAAGAGAAGTTGGGTTTCATTCAGCACAGTACTTCTTATTGGGGTATCCCAACCATCTTTGTGAAGAAGCGAGATAAGACTGATAGACTTTGTGTTGACTATCGGGCTCTCAATGCTAAAACCATCAAGAATAAATATCCCCTTCCACGGATTAATGATCTCTTCGATCAGCTAGCTGGAGCTGTGGTTTTCTCTAAGCTTGATTTGAGAAGTGGATATCATCAAATCAAGATTCGCAAGGAAGATGTTCCTAAAACAGCTTTCACCACCCGCTATGGCCTGTATGAGTACACGGTCATGTCTTTCGGTCTCACCAACACACCTGCCACCTTCTCGAGGCTTATGAACTCGGTTTTCATGGAGTATCTTGATAAGTTCGTTGTGGTCTATCTGGATGACATCCTAGTCTATTCTAAGTCAAAGGAAGAACATGAAGAACACCTTTGGTGTGTCCTAAACAAGCTTCGTGAGAACCGCCTGTATGCAAAGTTCTCCAAGTGTGAGTTCTGGCTGCCTGAAGTCACCTATCTTGGTCACGTCATCTCTGCCAAGGGCATTGCCGTCAACCCAGAAACTATTAAGACAATTGTTGACTGGCTTCCTCCCATAAATGTCAAAGAAGTCCGGAGTTTCCTTGATTTGGCTAGTTATTGCCGTCGCTTCGTTCAAAATTTCTCGAAGATTGCGAAGCCTCTTACCGATCTCCTCAAGAAAGGCAAGAAATACCTTTGGACTCCTGTATGTCAAGCAAGCTTTGAAACACTCAAAGAGAAGCTCACTTCCACACCAGTCTTGGTTCCTCCAGATACATCAAAGCCTTTCCAGATATTCTGTGACGCCTCATTGCAAGGATTGGGTGCGGTCCTTATGCAAGAAAAACAAGTTGTTGCTTATGCCTCTCGACAGTTGAAGACACATGAGATCAACTATCCTACACATGACCTCGAGCTCGCAGCAGTTGTCTTTGCTTTGAAAGTATGGAGGCATTACTTGCTTGGCAACCGTTGTGAGATCTTTTCTGATCACAAGAGTCTGAAGTATATCTTCACTCAGCCTAATCTCAAACTTCGTCGGAGGAGGTGGATTGAAGCAATCAATGATTTTGATTTGACCATCAACTACACTCCGGGCAAAGCTAATGTGATGGCCGATTCTCTCAGCCGCAAATCTTATGTCAGCAACCTCATGGTGGAAGAACAACAACCTCTCTTGTGTGAGGAATTCCGCAAGCTCAACCTTGAAATTGTGGATCAAGGGTATCTTTTGAACCTTCTGGCAACCCCACTCTTGGAAGAAAAAGTTCGCTCCATTCAACTTGGTGATCCTTACACTAAAAATATCATCTCCAACATTCAGCTTCCAAAGTATGAGTCCTTCCACATCGACGACCAAGGCGCTCTATTCTTTGAACACCGGATGTTTGTTCCGAAACACCCGGGTTTAAGAGAGCAAGTTCTCAAGGAGGCGCATGATTCTGTTCTTTCTATCCACCCTGGCAGCACTAATATGTACATGGACTTGAAAACACAATATTGGTGGCCTAGGTTGAAACGATATTGTGCCAAGTATGTCTCGGAGTGTGATGTCTGCCGTAGAGTTAAAGTTGTCCATCAGAAACCTTCCGGTCTTCTACAACCATTGAAACCTACGGAATGGAAATGGGAGAAAGTAGAGATGGACTTCATAGCTGGTTTTCCAAGGTCGCAGAAGGGCAACAATGCAATCTTTGTTGTCATCCACAGGCTTTCTAAAGTGGCTCATTTCTTTCCCATCAAGGAAACAATTTCTGCAATTCAGTTGGCTGAGCTCTATATCAACAGAATTGTCTCTCTGTATGGAGTTCCTCTTGAGATCAGTTTAGACCGTGGGAGCATGTTCACTTCCAAGTTCTGGGGAAGTTTCCAAAATGCTTTGGGAACAAAATTGAACTTGAGCACAGCTTACCACCCCCAGTCGCAAGGACAAGTTGAAAGGATCAATCAGATTCTGGAAGATATGCTCCGTGCTTGCGTTATCTCTTTCGGCATGAAGGGGGAAGAATGCCTTCCTTATGCTGAATTCTCTTACAACAAAAGCTTCCAGAAAAGTCTAAAGATGGCACCATTTGAGGTTCTATATGGACGCAAATGCATAACTCTGATTGGTTGGTCGGGCGCAGGTGAAAGAACATTGTTTGGCCCCGACATTGTAACTCAAGCGGAGGAGAAGGTTCACATCATTCTTGAAAACCTGAAGGTTGCTCAAAGTCGCCAGAAGAGCAATTATGACAGAAAGCACATGGACATGGAGTATGTCCCTGGTGATCTCGTTTACCTTCGTGTCACTCCCATGAGAGGCACGCACCGGTTTGGTATCAAAGGAAAGCTGGCTCCTAGATACATCGGTCCTTTCAAAATTCGTGGAAGAAGAGGAGAAGTTGCTTATGCTCTTGAGCTCCCTGAAAAACTCAAGGTCCATGATGTTTTCCATATCTCTCAACTCAAGAAGTGCTTCAAGGATCCCGGCAGGACCGTGGACCATGAGCTTATCAATCTCCAAGAAGACCTGTCTTACCAAGAACACCCCATAAAAATCCTTGAAGTCGCAGAAAGAAGGACTCGCAACAAGTCCATCAAGTTCTGCAAGGTGCAGTGGTCACACCATTCCGTGGATGAAGCCACTTGGGAACGCGAAGATGAGCTCCGTGCCAAGTATCCTACCCTCTTCGTGTCTTCTTCTTCTTCTTAGAATCTCGGGGCGAGATTCCTGTTTAGTGGGGGAGAGTTGTAGCATCCCATCTGTCTAACATATGTAATGCTACATGGTTTAGTAATATAATGGCTACTTCCTACATATAATTGTTGCATCATAAATGTTGCTCATGTCATCATACCACCTTGCATTGAGCATCATATAAAACCCCTTTTCATTTGGTTCTTCTCTCATATGCATTAGTAATTGTATTTGGCTCTTGATATATTGTATTTGATTCTTGATAAATGCTTGATGCCCAAGTTGAGTTGGGGGCATATCTTTTATTCAACTCCATCACTTTTCTCTGTCACCACCTTATAATTACACCATCCAACTAAATATGAGCTTTGCACTTTATTGAGTTTTACCTCTAGCTCATATGGGCTAGGATGGATCCTTTTTACCACTCCACATACTTCCATGCAAGCATCCTGTTGTTTTCACTTTTTTTGATATGTGGAGCCACCTTTGCGTGCATTATGAGTGGTACCCCTTGTCCTAACTTCCATATGGGTTGTTTTGGAATAGATGCTCATGTTTGGGATATTTTTAAGACTATTAAACATCTAGTGGGACATACACACGAGCATGTCTAGATTATATTCAAATATGATCATCTCCATCAACTCCCCATGGAACATCCATTTTAGTTCCTTTTAATTCCTTTAGCTTGGCTTTAATTCCATTTTTGGGATGCATGGGACTAAATGCCATGAGGTGTTATTTGGTTTTCACAAAATCAAACATGGCTTTTACTCCTCATGCATGGGCCATGCACACTTGTTTTCCCTTCTCTCTTTACTCTCTTTTAATCTCACTTGGTTTTGGTTGAATTGAATCAAACCCTAAACAACTCTTTTCCTCCCTTCCACCCTCACTCTCCTTATCCATCACAACCAAACCCCACCCATGTGCTTGATCTTCTTTTGTTCATGCTCAAACCCTAACCACTCACCTAGCCTCTCTCTCTAATCTCTCTCTAAACCCTAGCCGAACCACCCCCTCTAGTGTAAGACCTACCCGAGCCTACCATCCCAACCTCACCACCTTTCTCTCTCTCCCTACCATGCTGGCCTACACCCGAGCTACCCCATCTACCCCATGCCTCCTAAACCCTAACCGAGGCTAACCTAGCTAAACCCGAGCCTCTCCATACCCTCTCTCTTTCTCTCTACCGGCCAGCCCCATACCCGGGCCTCTCCTCTCCCTGGCCCACCTGCAGCCACACCCTACCCCCTGCCCTGCCCTAGCCACGCCCAGCACGTGAGGGAGGAGAGGGACAAAGGTGGCCGAAGCCACCTTTTCCTCCAACGTGCCCTACGGCATCTCCCCTCTCCCTCTTGCCTTTATCTCCTCCCCCTCCGTCCTAGCATCGCCCAGATCCATCCCTAGGGCCTTGCCCTTCCCCTCTCCTTCTCCACCGACGCCACCCTCCCTCTCTGTTCGCCGGCGCCCACCGTCGGTGTCCACCACCGATCTCTCGTTCCAGCAGGCGGGCGTGGCATGGAGGTGGTCGAGGAGACCGAGTCGTGCCTCTGCATCACCCCCCGTACCCCGCAGCGAGGAGGAGAAGGCCCATACCTGCTGCACGCCGACGAAGCCGACCGCAAACCCTAGCTGCGGTACGCCTGCATCGCCGTCGCCCCGCTGCGCCTCGTCCCGATCCGACCACCCCGTCGACCCGCGGTGAGCCCACCTCTCTCCCTGACACCTCCCGTTTTCCCTTGGTCGCCTGTGCTCGCTGGACCACGTGCCGAACACCCTCTGTGCGCCGGCGTGCGCATGCGTCTGCTCGCCGAGGCGACGCGAGAACCTTACCTAGCCGCGCCTCGCTCACCCTGCATCAACCCCCGCCTAGCCCAGTGGTCACTGCCGCCTGCGCGCACGCACCGCGTCGCGGGTTCGAGCCCCCACCGTGCCGCCCGCGTTCTCTGTCAGTTTCGACAAACAACGCGAGAAGAGGATCAGTGCGCACGCACTTTGCAAATACCCCCCATGCATTTTTGTCTCAACCCGCGGTACCCCCAGGCCCACCAGACAGCCCCGTGGCAATTTTGCAAAAAGGTTCCTGGGCTTTTGTACTCCTCAACCCGCAGTCCCCGGATCCACCACGTGTCGCCCACCGGCTGGCCGCGCGCGCAGTGGACCCGCGAGGCTGCCAGCCCCACCCGTCAGTCGCATAGGCTAGATAAGCTCGCGGTGAGAAAAGTTCCTTTGCGCTGTTTTTCGCCCAGTCAGCAGCGGCCCCACCTGTCTGTGGCTGAGGCTAGTTCTGTCTGGGTGTAAAAAGTCCTGACGATTTTTTTGTATAAATAAAATGATTTCAGTAAATGTTTAAATACAAATTCAAACCTGTTTTTAAATAACTTTTAAATTATAAATCCAAATAATACAAATGATATATGTTTTGGAATCAGAAAAATGTGAGGAATTCAAATATGCTATTCAAAATAATGTTTGAGCACTTTAAATTTTCGAGATGATTAAAATTACAATAAAATGCCCTTTTCTTAAATAATTAATAACTTTAAATCTATAACTCCAAATTCAACAAATAATATGTCTAAATCGATTAGCACGACGAGCCCGTTCCATCTATGCATTCCTTGTTCTGAATTGCAGCATGCATCATATAAATATAAAGTATACAGCAAGTGTTATGAGAGCAAAACATGACTAAAACTTAATAAAATGCTTTATTCTTGTACCCCACACCTCACCCATGCCATGCTACATTATTGCCATGTAAATTATGCATCATTCATCATGGCATGCTTGTTTGCTTATCGCATTTTAATTATTATGCTGGTGCACTTTATTTATGTTGGCCCTTGTTTGTTTGGTTCTTCTTTGAATAAACGCCGTGCAGGGGATATATCAGGAATCCCAGGAGCACTACCCAGATCCGCCTCTCGCTTCAACTGAGCTGCCAGGCAAGCACTACCACATGCTTGCATACATATAGTACCTATTGCCTCTATCTTATTCTTGCATCATTGAGTCGCGATTGCATTAAATTGAATCCCAAGTACTGCATAGCCTTTACTTTTAAACCCCACCGAAGCTTGTTCCTCCATCCCATGAGCCATTACTACAAGAGTTGTTTGAGCCATGCGGGTCGTAGAACAGCATGTGTAGGGTATGTGAGTGTCTGATGGATAACGAGGTACCTAAACAACTTAACCGGAGTAGTAATGGGATAACTAATGAAAGTGGCACCGGTGAGCAATATCTGCTATTTGGTTCTTCATGCTCACTTGTGTCCCGTAGGACCCCGAGTACTTGATTCCTGTTCCTTGACTATTCGCACTATCCACATCTGGGAGGCCTTATGGACCCCCCTTGAGCCAGAGCTTGATTCATTCTTATTTCTTGGGGCCACAAAGTAGTTTGGGGCTTTATTACTATCTCGTACTTATGCCATGCTTTACTGCTTTATTTAAGATTGTGCGAGGAGCACCTGTACTATTTTGGATCGCGACACGTTTTTGCTGTATCGATAAGCCCAGTCACACTTTCGGGTTCCCAGTCGTTTACCGTCGTCCACACAAACCCTGGGTCTGTTCCGGAGCCGGCCAACTTCGTTGCGGGTAGCTTAGTGGGGTGGCCCCCTGAAATGTTTTTGAATCCTATGATCGCTTTGTCGTGAATGCCTCGTTGGGTTTTGATTTGGTTTTTCTGAGGTTGATCGAGTGTGTGTTGCTATTTGTGCACCCCTGCAGGGTAAATCTTTCTGAAAGCCGTGTCCGCGGTTATGGACGACTTGGAGCATAGTTTCTTGATCATAGACAAGTATAACTAAAGTACCGTTTTCAATTTTACTAAGTACTTGACTAGTAAATAGTGCAATACTCATGGAATGGTTAATAAAACTGCCAACGGAGGGGTTGTTCATCCGCTTTCTCGTTGGTAAGCGAGAAGGAGGATGGATCTGTTAATTATACTGTTATAACTATTGTTACTAATTAACGGACGTCCGTCTATCCTTGGTTAGGCAAATGGTTAGCGAGTATCTATAGACTTGTTAGTTATTATCTTTTGCTGCAGTTGCGTCAACCCAGGTATATGTCTCCTTTAGAGGCATAAAGACTTGCTGAGTACCCCTAGGGTTTCACACAATAAATTGTTTGATTCAGATGAACATGTGTACTCGCAAGATGGATACTGGGTGGAGGAGACGAACGATGTTGGCAACGATCACGCGGTGTAGAGATTCCGGGAACGGGGATCCGTGAGATCTGTGGGCGGGATGTGTTTATTTATGGGGCATCTTATGCCGATTTGCTTCTTATCCGTACTCGGATCTTGTTTTCCGCTTCCGCCTGATACTCTGATGTTTGATGTATGAGGAGCTATCCTAAAATATTATCTCTATCTAGGATATTTGGATCTTGCCGTATGGCGTTGCAATATTTCTATTTCTTTTAGATGGAATGGCTCTATGAACAGTTGTATGGTGGCTTGCATACATACTCACTTGTGTATGTAGTTGATCCCTTCGCCTGCCGATTACGCCGTTCGTTCTTGTCCCGATGTTCTGGAAGTGGTTAGGACGGCCGAAAGGTTTACCTGTGAGTGGCCCCTGGGCCCCACCGTACAATTTTAACCACTTTCGCTCAGCCAGGCATGTAACTAAGAGCGTAATTCACCGAGGTAGTTACAGGAAACAAACCTAAGCTGTCATTTCTTAAAGTTTGGGGATGCGATGTTTATGTGAAGCAACTTCAACCAGATAAACTCGAACCCAAAGCGGAAAAATGCGTCTTCATAGGATACCCTAAAGAAACAATTGGGCATTCCTTCTATCACAAATCCGAGGGCAAGATTTTCGTTGCCAAGAATGGATCCTTTCTAGAGAAGGAGTTTCTCGCGAAAGGTGTGAGTAGTCAAAAGGTAGAACTCGAAGAGGTTATTGAACCTTCTCTTCATGAAATGACGAGTGGCGCAACACCGGAAGTCGTTACGGAGTTGACTTCATCAAATGAAGAAGGAACTAATGATAATGATCATGAAACTCCGAAAGAGAACACTACTGATCCTCGCATGTTAAGCAGGACACGTGCAGCTCCTGAACTGTACGGGAATCATGTTGTAAATTTCATGGTTGATGAAATAGATGACCCTGCAGCATATGAAGAAGCGATGATGATCCCGGATTCCAACAAATGGCTAGAAGCCATGAAATCCGAGATGGAATCCATGTACGAAAACCTGGTTTGGACCTTGGTGGACTTACCTCATGACCGAAAGGCTGTTGAGAATAAATGGATTTTCAAAAGAAAAACTGATGCTGATGGTAATGTAACCGTCTATAAAGCTCGACTTGTGACAAAAGGGTTTCGACAAATTCAAGGAGTTGACTACGATGAGACTCCCATAGCGATGCTAAAATCAGTTAGGATTATGTTAGCAATTGCTGCATATTTCGATTATGAAATATGGCAGATGGATGTCAAAACTGCGTTCCTCAATGGTAACATTGAAGAAGAGTTGTATATGATACAACCAAAGGGTTTTGTCGATCGTAAGGATGCTAACAAGGTGTGCAAGCTTCAGCGATCCATCTATGGACTGAAGGAAGCATCACGGAGTTGGAATCTCCACTTTGATGAGGTGATCAAAGAGTTTGGATTTGTCCAAACTTATGGAGAGGCTTGTATTTACAAGAAAGTGAGTGGGCGCAATGTGGCATTTCTGATATTATATGTGGATGACATATTATTTATTGGAAATGATATAGATCTTTTAAACAGTGTTAAAAGTTATCTAAACAGCAAATTTTCTATGAAAGACCTTGGTGAAGCGTCATATATATTGGGCATAAAGATCTATAGAGATAGATCAAGACGCCTAATAGGGCTATCGCAAAGTACATACCTTGATAAGATTTTAAAGAAGTTTAAAATGGACGAAATTAAGAAGGGTTTCTTACCTATGTTGCAAGGAAAGACATTGAGTAAGACTCAAAGTCCGGCTACGGCGGAAGAAAGAGAGATAATGGATAAGATCCCCTATGCTTCAGCCATAGGCTCTATAATGTACGCCATGCTATGTACAAGACCGGATGTGGCACATGCTATTAGTTTGACTAGTAGGTACCAATCTGATCTAGGTTTGGAACACTGGATAGCGGTCAAGAATATACTTAAGTAATTGAGAAGAACTAAGGAAATGTTTATTGTATGCAGAGGTGAAGAAGAGCTGGTCGCTAATTGTTATGTCGATGCTAGCTTTGACACTGATCCAGACGACTCTAAGTCTCAATCCAGATACGTATTTCTCATGAACGGATCAACAGTTAGTTGGAGGAGCTCCAAACAACCAGTGGTAACAAGGTCAACAATGGAGGCGGAATATATCGCTACTTCAGAAGCAGCACAGGAAGCGGTTTGTATGAAGGAGTTGATTACCGAACTGGGTGTGGTTCCTAGTGCGTTGGATCCAATGGTGATCTATTGTGACAACAATGGAGCCATAGCCAATGCAAAGGAACCAAGGTCTCACAAGAATTCCAAACATATTAAGCGCCGGTTTTACTCCATCCGTGAGCATGTCATGGATGGAGATATAAAGATTTGTAAAGTACATACGGATCTCAACATAGCAGATCCATTGACTAAAACTCTCCCTAGAGCAAAACATGATCAACACCAGAACTCCATGGGTGTTAGATTTATCACCATGTAACTAGATTATTGTCTCTAGTGCAAGTGGGAGACTGAAGGGAATATGCCCTAAGAGGCAATAATAAAGTTGTTATTATACATATTCCAAGTATATGATAAATGTTTATTTTGCATGCTATAATTGTATTAATTTGGAAATGTTAATACATGTGTGTTTAATAAACAAAAGGAAAGTTCCTAGTTATGCCTCTCTTATAAACTAGCTCATTGATTAACAAGATGATCAAGGTTTCCTGATCATGGACATTGGATGTTGTTAATAATGAGGTCACAACATTAGTGGAATGATGTGATGAACATTCATCGGAAGTATAGCATTACGATCAAAGTCATTGTGTCTAACAAAGTAATCCTAGTCCTTAGATCATGAGATCATGTTAATCACTAACACTGGAAGAGTATCTTGATAACATCAAACGTCACACCGTGAAAGGGTGATTATAAAGGTGGGTTCAGTGCTACAAAAGTGTTATGTAGAATCTCATGGATTAAGAGTGCGATTTGTCCATCCCGATGACGGATAGATATTCTTTGGGCCCTTTGGTGATATCACATTGGTTAGCTTGCAAGAAGTGATGAGATCACTAGAATCTTATATCACGGGAACAAGAAAAGAGTACATGTCGGTAACAAGATCAAACTAGGTATGGAGATACTGATGATCGAATCTCGGACATGTAATATATCGTGAGACAAAGGGATTTAGTTACTAGCGTTAAAGGTTCTCACGATCACAAAAGTCATCGTAGAATGTGTAGGAGTCAGTATGGATCTCCAGGTCCCGCTTCTGATTATTGATCTGAGAGGGGTCTTGATCATGTTTGCATTATTCACGAACCGTAGGGTGACACACTTAAGGGACACCAACACCATTTGGAGCAAATGTGTTTCAAACGAATGAATTGCAAAGCGCTAGAATTATTTCAATAGACACCGAAACTGTTTCAGGTGAAATTGCTAAAACTAGTTTTGCGTGTAATACTGAAATGTTGTAGGGGGGTTTATGTGAATGTTTGTTAATTAAAGTAATTAACAAAATTCTGAATAAATTTAATAAAAGAGTTTTATTAAATGAGAGAGCATTAAATTTGGAGAAATTTAATGCATTTAAAGTAAAGACTTTAAAGAGGAATGTTAAGGGACAGTTTTATGTGGAGGGGGTTACCACCACATGAATGGGGGAGGTGAGGGGTCAACTCCATGGGGCGCCGTCCATGGGAGGGGTAGCCCCCTCCTCCTATAAAAGGTCACCCCTCTCACCCTTCTTCCTCACACCTCCTCGTGAAGGATCTCTCTCCCCCTCTAGAATGTTCCTAGTGGCATTTCGTCTGGAAGGAGTTGCTGCTTCCGTTGCATCGCTGGAGCAAGGAGGCGGAGGTTGTTCGGTGTCCTCAACGTGTGTGCGAGTGTGGATGTGCTGCTGGTTTGTGGCGCTAGGACTTCCACACGATTTTGATATCGGCAAGCGTATGACTACATCATCCACGAGTTCCTACTCGTTAACAAAACTTTGTTGTCTTCGAGGGTAAGTTCTCCATGGATGTATATCCACCCGTTGCTTGTATCTAGTAGATAGATCTTGGCGTATAGTTCTCATCGTAGGAAATTTTTTGTTTTCTATGCTGCGAACCCTTCACATGTGTGTTCTTTCCACAAACCACATATGGATCCACCAGATTCATTGTATTGCCTATTCTTTTCACAAACCACGGCTAGAGTCATTGCATGTTTGTTATTTTCACAAACCACATATGGATCCACCAGTGTCATTGGATGTGTGTTATTTTCATGAACCACACCTAGAGTCAGTGCATGTCTGTTCTTTTACAAACCACACATGGATCCACCAGTGTCATTGCATGTGTGTTCTATTCACAAACCACATATTGATCCACCAGTGTGATTGCATGTGTGTTATTTTCATGAACCACACCTAGAGTTAGTGCATGTTTGTTCTTTCACAAACCACACATGGATCAACTAGTGTAATTGGATGCGTGTTCTTCTCACAAACCATAGCTAGAGTCATTGCATGTGTGTTCTTTTCACAAACCACATATAGATCCATCAGAGTCATTGCATGTCTGTTCTTTTCACAAACCACAGCTAGAGTCGTTGCATGTCTGTTCTTTTCACAAACCACATATGGATTCACCAGTGTCATTGCATGTGTGTTCTTTTCACAAACCACATATTGATCCACCAGTGTCATTGCATGTGTGTTCTTCTCACAAACCACATATGGATCCACCAGAGTTCATTGCATGTCTGTTCTTTTCACAAACCACATATGGATCCACCAGTGTCATTGCATGTGTGTTCTTTTCACAAACCACATATTGATCCACCAGTGTCATTGCATGTGTGTTCTTCTCACAAACCACATATTGATCCACCAGAGTCATTACATGTGTGTTCTTTTCACAAACCACATATGGATCCATCAGAGTCATTGCATGCCTGTTCTTTTCATTAACCACAGCTAGAGTCATTGCATCTATGTTATTTCTACAAACAACATATGGATCCACCAGTGTCATTGCGTGTGTGTGTTCTTTTCATTAACCATAGCTAGAGTCATTGCATGTGTGTTCTTTTCACCAACCACAGCTAGAGTCATTGCATGTGTGTTCTTTTCACAAACCACAACTAGAGTTCATTGCATGTCTGTTATTTTCACAAACCACATCAGGATCCACCAGATTCATTGCATGTCTGTTCTTTTCACAAACCATAGCTAGAGTCATTGCATGTGTGTTCTTCTCACAAACCACATATGGATCCACCAGTGTCATTGCATGTGTGTTCTTCTCACAAACCACATATGGATCCACCAGAGTTCATTGCATGTCTGTTCTTTTCACAAACCACATATGGATCCACCAGTGTCATTGCATGTGTGTTCTTTTCACAAACCACATATCGATCCACCAGTGTCATTGCATGTGTGTTCTTCTCACAAACCACATATTGATCCACCAGAGTCATTGCATGTGTGTTCTTTTCACAAACCACATATAGATCCATCAGAGTCATTGCATGCCTGTTATTTTCATTAACCACAGCTAGAGTCATTGCATGTATGTTCTTTCCATAAACAACATATGGATCCACCAGTATCATTGCTTTTGTGTGTTCTTTTCATTAACCACAGCCAGGGTCATTGCATGTGTGTTCTTTTCACAAACCACAGCTAGAGTCATTGCATGTGTTTTTTTTTCACAAACCACATATGGATACACCAGAGTCATTGCATGTGTGTTCTTTTCACAAACCACAACTAGAGTTCATTGCATGTCTGTTATTTTCACAAACCACATCAGGATCCACCAGATTCATTGCATGTCTGTTCTTTTCACAAACCATAGCTAGAGTCATTGCATGTGTGTTCTTTTCACAAACCACATATGGATCCACCAGTGTCATTGCATGTCTATTCTTTTCATAAACCATAGCTAGAGTCATTGCATTTCTGTTCTTTCCATAAACAACAGCTAGAGTCATTGCATGTCTTTTCTTTTCACAAACCACATATGGATCCACCAGTGTCATTGCATGCGTGTTATTTTCACAAACCACAGCTAGAGTCACTGTATGTGTGTTCTTTTCATGAAGCACATATGGAATCCCTAGTGTCATTGCATGTGTGTTATTTTCACAAACCACATAAGGATCCACCAGTATCATTGGATGTGTGTTCTTTTCATGAATCACACCTAGAGTCAGTGCATGTCTGTTCTTTCACAAACCACACATGGATCCACCAGTGTCATTGCATGTGTGTTCTTTTCACAAACCACACGAGGATCCTCTAGTGTCATTGGATGTGTGTTCTTTTCATGAACCACACCTAGTATCATTGCATGTGTGTTCTTCTCACAAACAACATATGGATCCACTAGTGTCAGTGGATGTGTGTTCTTCTCACAAACCACATATGGATCCACCAGAGTTCATTGCATGTCCGTTCTTTTCACAAACCACATAAGGATCCTCCAGATTCATTGCATGTGTGTTCTTTTCACAAACCACAACTAGAGTCATTGCATGTGTGTTCTTTTCACAAACCACATATGCATCCATCATAGTCATTGCATGTCTGTTCTTTTCATTAACCACAGCTAGAGTCATTGCATGTCTGTTCTTTCCATAAACCACATATGGATCCACCAGTGTCATTGCATGTGTGTTCTTTTCATGAACCACAGCTAGAGTCATTGCATGTCTGTTCTTTTCACAAACCACATATGGATCCACCAGAGTCATTGCATGTGTGTTCTTTTCACAAACCATAGCTAGAGTTCATTGCATGTCTGTTCTTTTCACAAACCACATTAGGATCCACCAGATTCATTGCATGTCTGTTCTTTTCACAAACCACATCTAGAGTCATTGCATGTGTGTTCTTTCCACAAACCACATATGGATCCACCAGTGTCACTGCATTTCTGTTCTTTTCACAAACCACAGCTAGAGTCATTGCATGTCTGTTCTTTTCACAAACCACATATGGATCTACCAGTGTCATTGCATGTCTGTTCTTTTCACAAACCACAGCTAGAGTCATTGCATGTCCATTCTTTCCACAAACCACATATGGATCCACCAGTGTCATTGCACGTGTGTTCTTTTCATGAACCACAGCTAGAGTCATTGCATGTCTGTTCTTTTCACAAACCACAACTAGAGTCATTGAATGTCTGTTCTTTTCACAAACCACATATGGATCCACCAGTGTCATTGCATGTGTGTTATTTTCAGAAACCACAGCTAGAGTCATTGCATGTGTGTTCTTTTCATGAACCACATATGGATCCACCAGTGTCATTGCATGTCTGTTCTTTTTACAAACCACATAAGGATCCACCAGTGTCATTGGATGTGTGTTCTTTTCATGAACCACACCTAGAGTTAGTGCTTGTCTGATCTTTCACAAACCACACATGGATCCACCAGTGTCATTGCATGTGTGTTCTTTTCACAAACCACAGAAGGATCCACCAGTGTCATTGGATGTGTGTTCTTTTCATGAACCACACCCAATGTCATTGCATGTGTGTTCTTCTCACAAACCACATATGGATCCACCAGTGTCACTTTATGTGTGTTCTTCTCACAAACCACATATGAATCCACCAGAGTCATTGCATGTCTGTTCTTTTTCACAAACCACATAAGTATCCACTAGTGTCATTGCATGTGTGTTCTTTTCATTAACCATAACTAGAGTCATTGGATGTGTGTTGTTTTCACAAACCACATATGGATCCACTAGTGTGATTGCATGTGTGTTCTTTCCACAAACCACAGCTAGTGTCATTGCATGTGTGTTCTTTCCACAAACCACATATGGATCCACCAGAGTCATTGTATTGCATGTTCTTTTCACAAACCACAGCTAGAGTCATTGCATGTTTGTTCTTTTCACAAACCACATATGGATCCACTAGTGTCATTGAGTGTGTGTTCTTTTGATGAACCACACCTAGAGTCAGTGCATGTCTGTTCTTTTACAAACCACACATGGATCCACCAGTGTCATGGCATGTGTGTTCTTTTCACAAACCACTGATGGCTCGGTGTTCATGTGGAGCTCGTTGGGGAACCCCAAGAGGAAGGTATGATGAGCACTGTAATAAGTTTCCCCTCAGTAAGAAACCAAGGTTTAATCGAACCAGTAGGAGCAAGGAAACACCCCAAAGGTGTTGCTAGCTGAGCCTTGGCAGGGCGCACTACCGGTGCTAGTAGCAACGTGGATACCTCCACAACACAACCACAGAACTTTGCCCCCAACTTGCGATGAGGTTGTTAATCTCACCGGTTTTGCTGAAAATAAAGGATTAAACGTATCGAATGGAAGGAAGTAATAGTTTGCAGAAAGTAAACACAAAGTAGTAAACAGTTTGTAGATTGTATGTAAAAGAAAGGACCGGGATCCATAGTTCACTAGAGGTGGCTCTCCTTAAGATAGATAACATGCTGGGTGAACAAATTACAGCGGGGCAATTGACAAACATCGAGAAATCAATATATGCATATACTAATCATCTTGACTCCTTTGGAACTTGATGGGTATTACAACATTATACATAGACCGCCATCTAACTGCATCTATGACTAATAATCCACCTTCAGGTTATCATTCGAACCCCCTCCAGTATTAAGTTGCAAGCAACAGATTATTGCTTTACGAATTTCGTGTAAAGTAAACAATACGATTGTTCTATGAACAAAGGATTGTTGTTTTCTCCCTAGTAGCAACAACACATCTAGTACCTTAGAGATTTCTGTCACTTCCCCAGATTACCAGAGGCATGAACCCACTATCGAGCATAAATACTAACTCTTGGAGTTGCTAGCATCTACTTGGCCAAGATAGCTACTAACAAGGGCAAGCATGCAAGATCAAAAATAACAAAGACATGATAGATTCAATAATCAATCTAAAATAGCATCTCAATATCCATCGGATCCCCGCAAACACAACATGCAGAATTACAAATAGATGATCTTGATCATGAACGGAGCTCACAAGATCTAGACATGAAAGCACAAAGGAGGAGAACCAGCCATCTAGCTACTAGATGAACCCGTAGTCCAGAGATGAACTACTCACACATCACACTGGAGGCTTGCATGATGATGAAGAAGGCCTCCAGGGTGAATTCCCCTCTCCGGCAGGGTGCCGGGAAGAGCTTCAGATCCCTCCCGATCTAGGGATGGAGATGACGGCGGCTACAGACTCTTTCATGGATTTTTGATCGGGTACTTAGGGTTTTGGTCCCGAGGGTAATATATAGGCGGAAGGAGAGGCCGAGGGGGTGCTAGGGTCGGCCAGACCACCCCCTGGCGCGGGCCAGGCCTAGCCATGCGGCCAGGTGGTGTGGCCGGCCTCCATCCCTTCTTCGTCTCGTATCCTGGCATCAGATGTCTTCTAGAAAAATAGGCACTTTGGCTTTTGTCCCGTCCAATTCCGAGAATATTCATTTTCTGACTTTCCTGGAACCAAAAACAGCAGAAAACAGGCAACTGGCACTGTGGGTCTTGTTAATATGTTAGTCCAAGAAATCATATGAAAATTACTCCAAAGTGTGGACAAAACACAAGAAAGTAGATAAAACCAAGCATGGAACATCAAAAATTATAGATACATTTGCAATGTATCAACATCCCCAAGCTTAACTCCCGCTCGTCCTCGAGTAGGTAAGTGATAAAAAGAAAGAATAATTTTTGAGGTGACATGGACCATCAAAGACTTGATCAAAGAATTTGTAAAACATTCAAACCTAGGATCAAAGTACTTCAATCATAACATGAAAGACAAGCTTCTAGAAATAAGACAAAGAAACTGAGATGCAACATGAAAAGGCACAAACAAAAGATTCATGAATAACAATGCTTTGCAAGACGTTTGTTTGTTTCACATAAAGAAAACATAGCATAACAATATTCAGCTTGTCCCTCATAGAGTAGCAAATATAAATGCATAGGACACCTTCAAAGTTCATAAGAGTGACTAGATACAAATAGTTTAAAACAAGCAATATCAAGTTATGCATCAATCAACTAGTCTTGGGACAACGCACATAGAACTAAGAATGGCCACTATGCTCTCAAAGTAGGTGCATAAAGGTAGAAGGTGGAGACTCAATATAATGGTGGAAGAAAGGCCTTCATAAAAGGAAGCAGGGATTCAAGTCTCATAAAGAGCTTCCAAAAATTATGGTACTTATAGCTTTCAGCTCTCATTGCCCCTATCATAAGCATCTTGAAGTGATTAAGGTTAAAGTGAACAAACTATGGTGTACATGCTTGACAAAGTATAAGTTAGAAACCTCATGTCCCTTGAATACAAGGGCCGCTCCTCATGCTACTCAAGTTTAGTCACCGGTAAGTTCTTGTCATCGTAAGTACATGTGTATCATAAAGAACCGCCAACGGGGTACCCCTTGCCCGATGATACGAAAGAATCCCCATATCAAAATGACAAGGCAAGCAGACAACGAGCATCTCAACAATCTTCTTATTTTCCATGGGAATATGGTGCTTTTTTCTCTCTTTCCTCCTTTCATAATCTCTTTTTTTTCTCTTTTTTTCTCAATATAGGACTCTTTTTTTATAAGAAGAATGCTTCATAGACAGCTCATTATGGTTACGCTGCAGGTTTCCACCATGTCAGCATGGATTAGACCAGCGACCCAGGCGTTTCTCTAACACATATACATAACTCCATGGACTTACAAGCTCCCCTTTCATTTCACACCGACGACATCCATATACAAAAGAGCATGATATCAACTAGGTACAAGTACCAAGTGCAATGTTGAAAGCGTTCCCCATGACAACATGGTTCTACTAATTCCCAAAAAATAAATGCAAGGATATACAACATAGACGACACAATGGTTCAAGTTTATTAAGGGCAAGAAAAGTAAAGTGTGCCATCAAGTTCGCGAGAGCTTTAATCACTAGTTTTCTCATAACAAGTTTAATTCGGAAGGTAAACAAAAACATGAATATACTTGGAATAGCATATGCTAGTCGGTAGGTATGGTGGACTCTTTGGAAAAACTTGGTTTAGGGAGTTGTATGCATGAGTGGAACTCATACTTGGTTGTGGAGGCTAGCAAAAGACTGGGAGCGACAAACTAAGAGAGCAATAATGGCCATAATCATGCAGAGCGACAAAACATCATTGATCAAAGCATAAAGTGATACTACAAGTTGAAAACTAAAGGATCATAAAGGATATGGTGACTTGGGATAGTCATAACATGGTGTGAGCATGTGCCAAGTCCACCCAAATAAAGCATCAAAGGAGAATACCACTATACTATGCTTTAATATGCTAAAACAACGCATGATTCATCCAAGGCACATTAAGCAATCTCAATTGTTTATAACAAGTCATGCTACAACAAAGAATACTAAGAATAATGCCAAAACAATATCAATCATGGCATGACAAAGCATAGGCCACAGTCAAAAACAAGCTCTTTTTACCATTTAAGCATGAACTTTCCTACTCTTTTCCAAACCAAACCAAACTATTTGAAAACCAATGTATGAAAGAGGAGGTCCAACCAATTTATTCAGAAAACTAAGAAAACCAAGCAAACAAAAAACCAACACGAAAACGAAAAAGAAGACGCTCCAAGAACAACACAACTGTGCATGAAACAATAAAAATGAACCGTTTGGAAGAAACCTGGGATTTTTATTGATGAAGAGGGGGATGCCTTGGGCATCCCCAAGCTTCAACGCTTGTAATTTTTGGATATTTCTTGGGGTGACACGCGTGGCATCCCCAAGCTTGAGCTTTAGTCCATCCTTCATCTCATTACTCATTCCTTCCATACATCTGAAAATTTTCCTACATACAAAACTTCACACAATCTTTATTAGCAACATTAGTGCACTCAAGATAATAGGTCTTAAGGTTCAATTCTAACACCAAATAAACTTCCATTAGAACACTAGCTACTGAAGTACTTCCCTCAAAAAGCTCAATTCCCCAAAAGAACTCAAAAAGGAACCAACAAGAAGCAAATGCAGAAAATGGCAGAAATCTGTCAAAACAGACCAGCAGGTAAAGACAAAATTTTTCGAAGACCTTATGTTGCTCAAATAAAAAAGTGTTGAAATAAAGAAATTTAGATAACAACCTGGGGCAGAAGCACAAAAATTCACGCCTCAAAAGGACATTCAGAGATTTTACACGAATTTTTATGGTGAAGCACAGAAATCTGTTTTGGGACAGCAACTTTCCCAATCATTACTTCTCTCTCATTAGAGGTTACTCTGGGCACAAAAAGCAAATAAAAAGGATAAGGAGCGGTTATTACTGAAGTAGTAATAACTTACAAGGCTCATCTAAAACTTTGGGGTTATCTCCCAATAAGTACTTTTCTTTAACGCCTTTAAGTTAGGCATAAGAAGCAAGAAGAATCAAGTGTTCTCAAAGGAAGAAGCATTAAGATCAATACCAGAAATATCTTCAACAAGGCAAGGTATCTCATCCAAATAAGTTCTAGAGGATCCTCTCTTCATGCTACTAGGTTCACTATTTTCATCAAAAGGGTTTTCAGGAACAATCCAATCAAGATTCTTTTCTATGGCTTCATGCATTGCTACGAGTTTAAAAGGTATCGGTATCTTAGGTTCCTCCCCATTAGGTTCAGTTTTATTCATCTTTTCTCATGTACCAACAACATCTACACATGAGCCTAGCATATTGAAACGTTCAAAGACTTTTCTAGCTTCTTTGGCAACATCATAGAATTCCTTAAGCAAAGTTTCTAGAATAAAATCCCTCTTTTTGGGGTCCTCAATTTCTTTAAGCTTAAGAAACATTACTTGCATTAAGGGGTTGAGGCTAACAAACCTAGCTTCTAGCATGTGAACTAAAGAAGCTGCAGCAATCTCATAATTTGGAGCAAGTTCTGCAAGGGATCTATCCACAATATCCTCATGTTTACTAACATGATTAAAGATTTCTTCAATATTCACTTTTCCAATTATTGAACCACTACCTATTGAAAGGTCTTTCAAGGTGAATTTAGGGATCAACATGGTGAGCTAAGGAAGAGGTGACAACTAAAGGAGACTTAATTTTTTTTGTTTTTGATAAAGAAAGCAAACTAGTAAAACTAATTTTTTGTGTTTTTGATAAAGAAACAAGCAAACAAAGCAAAAGAAACTAAGCAAAACAAAAATAACAAAGTAAAGAGATTGGTTATGAGGGACTCCCCTTGTGAAGATGTCCTTGACTCCCCGGCAACGGTGCCCGAAAAAGTACTTGATGGCTCGGTGTTGATGTGGAGCTCGTTGGGGAACCCCAAGAGGAAGGTATGATGAGCACAACAGTAAGTTTTCCCTTAGTAAGAAACCAAGGTTTAATTGAACCAGTAGGAGCAAGGAAACACCCCAAAGGTATTGCTAGCTGAGCCTTGGCAGGGCGCACTACCGGTGCTAGGAGCAACGTGGAGACCTGCACCACACAACCATAGAACTTTGCCCCCAACTTGCGATGAGGTTTTCAATCTCACCGGTTTTGCTGAAAACAAAGGATTAAACCTATCGAATAGAAGGAAGTAATAGTTTGCAGAAAGTAAACACAAAGCAGTAAACAGTTTGTAGATTATATGTAAAAGAAATGACCGGGATCCATAGTTCACTAGAGGTGGTTCTCCTTAAGATAGATAACATGCTGGGTGAACAAATTACAGCGGGGCAATTGACAAACATCGAGAAAGCAATACATGCATATACTAATCATCTTGACTCCTTTGGAACTTGATTGGGCATTACAACATTATACATAGACCGCCATCCAACTACATCTATGACTAATAATCCACCTTCAGGTTATCATCCGAACCCCCTCCAGTATTAAGTTGCAAGCAACAGATTATTGCTTTATGAACTGCGTGTAAAGTAAACAATACGATTGTTCTATGAATAAAGGATTGTTGTTTTCTCCCTAGTAGCAATAGCACATCTAGTACCTTAGAGATTTCTGTCACTTCCCTAGATTACTAGAGGCATGAACCCACTATCG
Organism: Avena sativa; assembly: GCA_916181665.1. Lineage (NCBI taxonomy): Eukaryota > Viridiplantae > Streptophyta > Magnoliopsida > Poales > Poaceae > Avena > Avena sativa. The sequence continues at coordinate 103,108,088 of OV702292.1, forward strand.
AGCATGAATACTAACTCTTGGAGTTGCTGGCATCTACTTGGCCAAGATAGCTACTAACAACGGAAAGCATGCAAGATCACAAATAACAAAGACATGATAGAATCAATAATCAATCTGAAATAGCATCTCAATATCCATCGGATCCCCACAAACACAACATGCAGAATTACAAATAGATGATCTTGATCATGAACGGAGCTCACAAGATCTAGACATGAAAGCACAAAGGAGGAGAACCAGATATCTAGCTACTACATGGATCCGTAGTCCAAGTATGAACTACTAACGCATCACACCAGAGGCTTGCATGGTGATGAAGGAGGCCTCCAGGGTGAATTCCCCTCTCCGGCAGGGTGCTAGGAAGAACTTCAGATCCCTCCCGATCTAGGGATGGAGATGACGACAGCTATAGACTCTTTCATGGATTTTTGATCGGGTACTTAGGGTTTTGGTCCCGAGGGCAATATATAGGCGGAAGGAGAGGCCGAGGGGGTGCTGGGGTCGGCTAGACCACCCCCTGGCGTGGGCCAGGTCTTGCCGCGTGGCCAGGTGGTGTGGCCGGCCCCCAGCCCTTCTTCGTCTCGTATCCTGGCATCAGATGTCTTCCGGAAAAATAGGCACTTTGGCTTTTGTCCTGTCCAATTCCGAGAATATTCATTTTCTGACTTTCCTGGAACCAAAAAACAGCAGAAAACAGGCAGCTGGCACTGTGGCTCTTGTTAATAGGTTAGTCCAAGAAATCATATGAAAAGTACTCCAAAGTGTGGACAAAATACAAGAAAGTAGATAAAAGCAAGCATGGAACATCAAAAATTATAGATACATTTGCAATGTATCAACCACATATGGATCCACCAGTATGATTGCATGTGTGTTCTTTTCATGAACCACACCTAGAGTCAGCGCATGTCTGTTCTTTCACAAACCACACATGGATCCACCAGTGTCATTGGATGTGTGTTTGACACGTTACAAACGTATCTATAATTTTTGATGTTCCATGCTTGTTTTATATCTACTTTCTTATGTTTTGTCCACAGTTTGGAGTATTTTTATACACTTTCTTAGACTAACCTATTAACATGATGCCACAGTGCCAGTTGCCTGTTTTTTGCTGTTTTTGTTTCCAGGAAAGTCAGAAAATGAATATTCTCGAAATTGGACGGGACAAAATCCAAAGTCAATATTTTACCGGAAGACACATGGATTCCGAAGGAGAGACGAAGGGGGGCCACATGGCAGCCACACCCCCTTGGCACGGGCAGGCCTAGGCCGCGCCAGGGCATGGTGTGGGCCCCCTGTCCGGCCACCGACCTCGCCCCTTTGCCTATAAGAAGCCTCCGATGCAAAAACCCTAAAGGAGGGATCCTCCAGCAAATAAAAGTTCCAGAGTGCCGCCGCCACCGAAGGGGAGTTTCAGGGGACAGAAGTCTCTGTTCCGGCACCCTGCCGAGACGGGGAAGTGCCCCCGGAGCCATCTCCATCGATCTCCACCACCATCTCCATCGCCGTTGCTGATTCCCATGATGATGAGGGAGTAGTTCTTCCTCGAGGCTGAGGGTTCTACCGGTAGCTATGTGTTCATCTCTCTCTCTATGCATGATCATATTATGATCATGAGCTTTGTAATCAAGTAGATCTACTTTGCTACTCAAGTGCTTTAATAGATCTCTGCTCTCCCCATGTGTGTGAAAGTGACAGCGTGTACACCATGGTGGCACTTAGGCTAGAGATTATAAATACTTGTTATGAGTTATATTTGGAGTTGGATGTTTCTATGAAATTGTAGTGTTTGTTGGAACCATCTAGAGCTCAAGGTGACACTGTGGGGTTATCTAGATGGGAAAAGCAAACTTTGAGGTGTGCTATTATATCCCTACCATGGATTAGAGTGTCCAACCGGAGAGTAGTTCAGAATAGTATCATAAAGAGAAGATATTTATATGAGAGTGTTCACTAGTGAAAGTATGATCCCTAGGCCTTGTTTCTAAGCATTGAAACACCGTTTGCAACTAGATCTATTACATGTTTGCTTGCTTTCATCTTTATTTCAGATTGCCTTTAGTCTCTTCCTACCCGTCAAACTCTTTTCTGGCACCATTACCACTTATAATTATCCATACCACTTGTATTTCACTATCTCTTCGCCGAACTAGTGCACCTATACACCTGACAAGTGTATTGGGTGTGTTGGGGACACAAGAGACTTCTTGTATCTTGATTGCAGGGTTGCTTGAGAGGGATACCTTTAACCACTTCCTCCCTGAGTTTGATAAACCTTGTGATCCACTTAAGGGAAACTTGCCGCTGTTCTACAAACCTCTGCACTTGGAGGCCCAACAACTGTCTACAAGAATAGAAGTGCGTAGACATCAAGCTATTTTCTGGTGCCGTTGCCGGGGAGGTAAGGTAAAACGTACTCACATCCTTTGGCTACTAAGCTATCATCTAGTATTGTAGCTGGTGTGTGAGTGCTCGAAGTTATTTCCTTTAGATTCTGCAATTTTGTCTTTTTGTTTCTTGTTTTCACTAGTTAGGCTTAATGAAAAACAACAACAAAAAATTAGAGAGCTTTATAGTATTTATCTTGAGTTAGGACATGAAGTGTTTAAACAGAAAATTAAAAAACCTATGGAACTTTATTTGCATGCTAATAAAAATGTTATTAGTATGAATTATTTTTGAACACCATTATTGCTAATGCTACGGAAAAGTCTAAGCTTGGGGAAGCTAGATTTTATGAAAACGATATTTTAAGTCCCCCAAGCACGGAGGAGAAAATTTACTTTGATGATACTATGCCTCCAATATATGATGATTACAATGATGAATATTATATTTTTAGTCCACCTACTATTGAGGAGAAAATTAATTATGATTACAATATGCCTCCTATATTTTATGATTATGGTGATGAGAATAATAATGATAGCTATTTTGTTGAATTTGCTCCCACTACAATTAATAAGAATGGCTATGCTTATGTGGAGAGTAATAATTATTATATGCATGTGTCTCATGATAAGAATGTTTTATGTGATAGTTATATTGTTAATTTTATTCGTGATGCTACTGAAAGTTATTATGAGAGAGGGAAACATGGTTTTATGCATCTCAATAATATTAAGTTTCCCTTCTTTATGTTGAAAGTCTTGAAGTTGCACTTGTTTTGCTTTCCTATGCTTGTTGCTTTGTGCTTTCATGACTTGTTTATTTACAAGATTCCTATGCATAGGAAGTGGGTTAGACTTAAATGTGTTTTGAATTTCCTTCTTGATGCTCTCTATTATGTCAATTCATATTTCTTATGTGAGCATCTTCTCAAACTATTATGCCTAACTTAAAGGCGTTAAAGAAAAGTACTTATTGGGAGGTAACCCAAAAGTTTTAGTTGAGTCTTGGAAGTTATTGCTTCGGTAATAACCTCTCCTTATCATTTTTGTGTGATTTTTGTGCCAAGAGTAACCTATAATGAGAGAAAAGTAAGACTTGGGAAAGTTGTTGTCCCGAAACAGATTTTTGTGCTTTGCTTTAAAAATTCGTGAAAAATCTCTTTACGTAGGTTTGAGCTGTAATTTTTTGTGATTCTGTCCCAGGTTGTTATCCAACTTTCGTTAGTTCAACACTTTTCAATTTGAGCAACAGAAGATCTTCGAAAAAATTGGTTTTTACCTGCTGGTCTGTTTTGACAGATTTCTGCCATTATTTGCATTTGCCTCTTAATCTCTTTGAGTTCTCTTTGATCATTTGAACTTTAAAGGAAGTGCTACAGTATCTTTTGTTTTAATGGAATTTTTATTTGTGTTTAAACTGAACCAAAATGACTTATTATCTTGAGTACACTAATGTTGCTAATGAAGATTGTGTGAAGTTTTGTATGAAGGAAATTTTTGAGTGTAGGGAAGCGTAATGTGATAAGATGAAGTATGGACAAAAGCTGAAGCTTGGGGATGCGACCCCATGTCACCCCAAGAAATATCCAAGAAGTACAAGCGTCAAAGCTTGGAGATGCCAAAGGCATCCCCTTCTTCATCAATAAAAATTTCAGGTTTCTTCTAAACACTTCATTTTTATTGTTTCAAGCACAGTTGTGTTGTTCTTGCAGCGTCTTCATTTACATTTTTAGTTTTTGTTTGCTTGGTTTGCTTAGTTTTCTTGAATAAATTGGTTGGACCCCCTCATTCATACATTAGTTTTCAAATAAGATTGGTTTGGATTGGAAAAGAGTAGGAAAAGTTCATGTTTAAGTGGTAAAAAAGAGCTTGTTTTTGACTATGGCCTATGCTTTGTCATGTCATGCTTGATATTGTTTTGGCTTTATGCTTAGTGATTTTTTCTGTAGCATGACATGTTACAAACAATTGAGATTGCTTAATGTGCCTTGAAAGAATCATGCGTTGTTTTAGCATATTAAAGCATAGTATTATGGTATTCTCCTTTGATGCTTTATTTGGGTTGACTTGGCACATGCTCACACCAAGTTATGACTATCTCAGGTCACCATAGCCTCGATGATCCTTTAGTTTTCAACTTATAATATCACTTTATGCTTTAATTAATGATGTTTTGTCGCTTTGCATGATTATGGCCATTATTGCTCTCTTAGTTGGTCACTCCCAGTCTTTTGCTAGCCTCCATAACTAAGTATGAGTTCCACTCATGCATCCAATTCCAAATAAAACCAGGTTATTCTAAACAGTCCACCATACCTACCGATTAGCATTTGCTATTTCAAGTATATTCATGTTTTTATCTACCTTCTGAACTAAACTTGTTATGTGAAAATTAGCGATTAAAGCTCTCACGAACTTGATGGCACACTTTACTTTTCTTGCCCCTAATAAACTTGAACCATTGTGTCATCTATGTTCTATATGTTTGCACTTATACATTGGGATTAGCAGAACCATGCTGTCATGGGGAACAATTTCAACATTGCACTTGTACATTGTACCCAGTTGATATCATGCTCTTATGTTTATGGATGTCGGGAGCTTGTAAGTGCATGGAGTTATGTATGTGTGTTAGATAAACACCTGGGCCCCTGGTCTAATCCATGCCTAATCATGGTGGAAACCTTCAGCGTAACCATAATGAGCAATGAAGCATTCTTCTTGTAAAAAAAAGAGATAGAGATAGAGAAAAAAAAGAGACGAGAAAAGAGGAAAGGGAAAAAAAGCACCATTTTCCCATGGTAAATAAGAAGATTGCTGAGATGCTTATTGTCCACTTGCCTTGTCATTTTGATATGGGGATTCTTCCGTATCATCGGGCAAGGGGCACCCTGTTGGCGGTTCTCTATGATACACATGTACTTACTATGACAAGAACTTACCGGTAACTAAACTTGAGTAGCATGAGGAGCGGCCCTCGTATTCAAGGGACATGAGATTGCCAACTTATACTTTGTCAAGCATATACTCCATAGTTTGTTCACTTTAACCTTAATCACTTCAAGATGCTTATGATAGGGGCAATGAGAGCTGAAAACTAATAAGTACCATAATTTTTGGAAGCTCTTTATGAGACTTGAATCCCCGCTTCCTTCTATGAAGGCCTTTCTTTTACTTTTATGTTGAGTCTCCATCTTCTATCTTTATGCACCTATTGAGAGAGCATAGTGGCCATTCTTAGTTTAATGTGCATTGTCCCAAGACTTGTTGATTGATGCATAACTTTGATATTGCTTGTTCTTAAACTATTTGTATCTAGTCACCCTTATGAACTTTGAAGGTGTCCTATGTATTTATGTTTTGCTACTCTATGAGGGACAAGCTGAATACCATTCTTATTATGTTTTCTATATGCGAAACAAACAAACGTCTTGCAAAGCATTGTTATTCATGAATCTTTTGTTTGTACCTTTTCATGCTACAACATAGTTGCTATGTCTTATTGTTAGAACTATATCTTTCATGTTATGTTAAAGTATTATGATCCTAGCTATCAATGTTTTACAAATACCTTGATCAAGATTATGATGGTGCATGTCACCTCAAAAATTATTCTTTCTTTTTATCACTTACCTACTCGAGGACAAGCAGGAATTAAGCTTGGGGATGTTGATACGTTGCAAACGTATCTATAATTTTTGATGTTCCATGCTTGTTTTATATCTACTTTCTTATGTTTTGTCCACACTTTGGAGATAAAGATTGAGCAATCTATGAAGCATTCTTCTTAAAAAATAGATAGGGATTCAAAAAAGGAAAAAAAGAGACGAGAAAAGAGGAAAGAGAAAAAGCACCATTTTCCCATGGTAAATAAGAAGATTGCTGAGATGCTTATTGTCTGCTTGCCTTGTCATTTTGATATGGGGATTCTTCTGTATCATCAGGCAAGGGGTACCCCGTTGGCGGTTCTCTATGATACACATGTACTTACTATGACAAGAACTTACCGGTAACTAAACTTGAGTAGCATGAGGAGCGGCCCTCGTATTCAAGGGACATGAGATTGCCAACTTATACTTTGTCAATCATATACTCCATAGTTTGTCCACTTTAACCTTAATCACTTCAAGATGCTTATGATAGGGGAAATGAGAGCTGAAACCTAATAAGTACCATAATTTTTGGAAGCTCTTTATGAGACTTGAATCCCTGCTTCCTTCTATGAAGGCTTTTCTTTTACTTTTATGTTGAGTCTCCATCTTCTATCTTTATGCACCTATTGAGAGAGAATAGTGGCCATTTTTAGTTTACTGTGCATTGTCCCAAGACTTGTTGATTGATGCATAACTTTGATATTGCTTGTTCTTAAACTATTTGTATCTAGTCACCCTTATGAACTTTGAAGGTGTCCTATGCTTTTATGTTTTGCTACTCTATGAGGGACAAGTTGAATACCATTCTCATTATGTTTTCTATATACGAAACAAACAAACGTCTTGCAAAGCATTGTTATTCATGAATCTTTTATTTGTACATTTTCATGCTACAACATAGTTGCTATGTCTTATTGTTAGAACTATATCTTTCATGCTATGTTAAAGTATTATGATCCCATCTATCAATGTTTTATAAATACCTTGATCAAGATTATGATGGTGCATGTCACATCAAAAATTATTTTTTCTTTTTATCACTTACCTACTCGAGGACGAGTAGGAGTTAAGCTTGGGGATGTTGATACGTTGCAAACGTATCTATAATTTTTTATGTTCCATGCTTGTTTTATATCTACTTTCTTATGTTTTGTCCACACTTTGGTGTATTTTTATACACTTTCTTGGACTAACCTATTAACAAGATGCCACAGTGCCAGTTGCCCGTTTTCTGCTGTTTTTGGTTCTAGAAGTCAGAAAATGAATATTCTCGGAATTGGACGGGACAAAAGCCAAAGTCAATATTTTACTGGAAGACACATGGAGTCCGAAGGAGAGACAAAGGGGGGCCACAGGGCGGCCACACCCCCTTGGTACTGGCAGCCCTAGGTCACGCCAGGGCATGGTGTGGGCCCCCTGGCCGGCTACCGACCTTGCCCCTTCGCCTATAAGAAGCCTCCGATACAAAAACCCTAAAGGAGGGAGCCTCCAGCCATGAAAAGTTTCGTAGTGCCGCTTCCACCGAAGGGGAGATTCGGGGGACATAAGTCTCTGTTCCGGCACCCTGCCGGGACGGGGAAGTGCCCTCGGAGCCATCTCCATCTATCTCCACCACCATCTCCATCGCCGTTGCTGATTCCCATGATGATGAGGGAGTAGTTCTTACTCGAGGCTGAGGGTTCTACCGATAGCTATGTGTTCATCTCACTCTCTATGCATGATCATATTGTGATCATGAGCTTTGTAATAAAGTAGATCTACTTTTCTACTCAAGTGCTTTAATAGATCTCTGCTCTCCCCATGTGTGTGAAAGTGATAGCGTGTACACCATGGTGGCACTTTGGCTAGAGATTATAAATACTTGTCATGAGTTATATTTGGAGTTGGATGTTTCTATGAAATTGTGGTGTTTGTTGAAACCATATAGAGCTCAAAGTGACAATGTGGGGTTATCTAGATGGGGAAAGCAAACTTTGTGGTGTGTTGTTATAGCCCTACCATGGATTAGAGTGTCCAACCGGAGAGTAGTTCAGAGTAGTATCATAAAGAGAAGATATTTATATGAGAGTGTTCACTAGTGAAAGTATTATCCCTAGGCCTTGTTTCTAAGCATTGAAACACCATATACAATTAGATCTGTTACATGTTTGCTTGCTTCCATATTTATTTCAGTTTTCCTTTAGTCTCTTCCACCCCATCAAGCTATTTTCTGACACCGTTGTCTTTTATCCATAATACGTATATTTCACTATCTCTTCGCCGAACTAGTGCACCTATACACCTGACAAGTGTATTGGGTGTGTTGGGGACACAAGAGTTTCTTGTATCTTGATTGCAGGGTTGCTTGAGAGGGGATACCTTTGACCACTTCCTCCCTGAGTTTGATAAACCTTGGGTAATCCACTTAAGGGAAAACTTGCTGTTGTTCTACAAACCTCTACACTTGGAGGCCCAACAACTGTCTACTAGAATAGAAGTGTGTAGTGTTTGTTGGAACCATCTAGAGCTCAAGGTGACACTGTGGGGTTATCTAGATGGGAAAAGCGAACTTTGAGGTGTGCTATTATAGCCCTACCATGGATTAGAGTGTCCAACCGGAGAGTAGTTCAGAATAGTATCATAAAGAGAAGATATTTATATGAGAGTGTTCACTAGTGAAAGTATGATCCCTAGGCCTTGTTTCTAAGCATTGAAACACCGTTTGCAACTAGATCTGTTACATGTTTGCTTGCTTCCATCTTTATTTCAGATTGCCTTTAGTCTCTTCCTACCCGTCAAGCTATTTTCTGGCACCGTTACCACTTATAATTATCTATACCACATGTATTTCACTATCTCTTCGCCGAACTAGTGCACCTATACACCTGACAAGTGTATTGGGTGTGTTGGGGACACAAGAGACTTCTTGTATTTTGATTGCAAGGTTGCTTGAGAGGGATACCTTTGACCACTTCCTCCCTGAGTTCAATAAACCTTGGGTGATCCACTTAAGGGAAACTTGCTACTATTCTACAAACCTCTGCACTTGGAGGCCCAACAACTGCTACAAGAATAGAAGTGCGTAGACATCAGTGTTCTTCTCACAAACCATAGCTAGTCATTGCATGTGTGTTCTTTTCACAAACCACATATGGATCCATCAGAGTCATTGCATGTCTGTTTTTTCACAAACCACAGCTAGAGTCGTTGCATGTCTGTTCTTTTCACAAACCACATATGGATCCAACAGTGTCATTGCATGTGTGTTCTTTTCACAAACCACATATAGATGCACCAGTGTCATTGCATGTGTGTTCTTCTCACAAACCACACATGGATCCACCAGAGTTCATTGCATGTCTGTTCTTTTCACAAACCACATATGGATCCACCAATGTGATTGCATGTGTGTTCTTTTCACAAACCACAGCTAGACTCATTGCATGTATGTTCTTTCACAAACCACATATGGATCCACCAGTGTCATTGCATGTTTGTTCTTCTCACAAACCACATACTGATCCACCAGAGTCATTGCATGTGTGTTCTTTTCACAAACCACATATGGATCCATCAGAGTCATTGCATGTTTGTTCTTTTCATTAACCACAACTAGAGTCATTGCATGTATGTTCTTTCCAGAAACAACATATGGATCCACCAGTGCCATTGTGTGTGTTCTTTTCATTAACCATAGCCAGAGTCATTGGATGTGTGTTCTTTTCACAAACCACAGCTAGAGTCATTGCATGTCTGTTCTTTTCACAAACCACATATGGATCCACCAGTGTCATATTGCATGTGTGTTCTTTTCATGAACCATAGCTAGAGTCATTGCATATGTGTTCTTTCAAAAACCACATAAGGATCCACCAATGTCATTGTATGTATGTTCTTTTCATGAACCACACCTAGAGTCAGTGCATATATGTTCTTTCACAAACCACACATGGATCCATCAGTGTCATTGCACGTGTGTTCTTTTTATTAACCATAGCTAGATTCATTGGATGTTTGTTCTTTTCACAAACCACATATGGATCCACTAGTGTGATTACATGTGTGTTCTTTTCACAAACCACAGCTAGAGTCATTGCATGTGTGTTCTTTTCATGAACCACAACTAGGGTCAGTGAATGTCTGTTCTTTCACAAACCACACATGGATCCACGAGAGTAATTGTATTGCATGTTCTTTTCATAATCCACAGTTAGAGTCATTGCATGTGTGTTCTTTTCACAAGCCACATATCACCAGTGTCATTGCATGTGTGTTCTTACCATAAACCACATATGGATCCTAACCTTAGGAGAGCCCTAACCTTAGCCCCCCAATGGTGGCTGTTATACCGAGTCTTCTAGAAGGCATGCCCTAACACAGTTGTTCTGCATGAAGATTGTTACATACCGTCTGATCGGGGTGCTTGGACGATTGGGATGGTCTTCGTGAGAGCGATCCGCGAGTAGGCTGTTCTGCGGCATGATTGGCCATGCTTGCTGCCCGCTTGCTCTGGACAAACTGGCAACACCGGGCGCTCCCCTTTTGCGAGTGTCATGACTCACGAGTTCAGTGGGCCATATTCTAGTGTCACGTCCCTATTACTTCTCTTCCTTCCCCTCGAAGCCACTTTCCCCACTTCTCTCCCATCCCGCTGTAGCCACAAGCGAACGACGCCTCCAGCTATCTCTCCGGCAGCCCCCCCCTCTCTCTCGCCATGGGTTCAAGGGGAGACAATGAGGAAATGCGTCGTGACGACAGGGACGGTGATTTCGATGTGATTCGTCTCATCTCTATCTCTATCATCTGTGGCTAGTTATCTATTTTGAGGTAGATCTACTCTGTTTACTCATGCGTGTATGATGTGTTAGGCCAACCAGACGCTGTATGAGTTCGACTATCACGGTTTAGAGGATGAATACAATCCTCTGCTATGTAAACATGGATATGTGCCCGCTAAATTTGTAGTGTTCGAAGGACGAGATGCAGGTAGGAGTTTTTTACGGTGTCAAGGACATTGTGCAATGATGCAAGGCAGAAGTTGCGGTGTTGTCAAATGGGTAGATCCAGAGTAACCCAAATCGATGCAGAAAATGCTGGACAAACTATGGGAAATGACTGTTGAGTTGAAAGAATCCGTATTCAGCTCACTTCTTGACAGTGTTGAGATGAAGCTATGGGAACCAGATGACACGACCAAGCTTAACCGAGATCTCAGGAGGGTGCAAGACAAGGTTAGCAAAGTAGAGAAGGAGATGGACGTGGCGTTGGCCCTGAAGGCTAAAGCAGAGCAAGAACTGACTCAATCAAGGAATGATCTTCACTAGGCCAAAGTCCTGCAGTTCACAACTACGAGTATTGACAAGTGCATGAGGAAAAATGTAGAGAAACAATTGAAGCTGTGCAAGGAAGATGCTAAAAGGAAGGAGCAGACGATTCGATCCTTGCTCTCGCAGGAAGATGCGCATTGGGCTAAGATTAGGAAGATCAAGGAGATGTGTGATAACTAGTTCTATTTAGCTTGAGCTTCGTGCCTTTTTAAGTTGTAATAGTAGTACTTGTTGACCTAGAGGTCTGAACTAGTGGTCCCGGAGTCCTGGGAGGAAAAAAATTGGTCGGCCGTTAATCTGTCTTAACCCTGCATTACTTCCTTTTGTTTGATCTCGGTGGTATTCTGACATTGGTGGTTTGTTTAATCGTAACCTACGTGGATTGTGCCGCATGCAAATGGCACAACCACAATTTATAAAGTGGAAGCACGTACACCCGGTTACTGGAGATCCAGGAGCTTCGCCAGATGCAGGGGATGCAGGAGCAGGGAGGCCGTGAGATAGACGGGCTCAAGATTAGGACAGAAAGTGGTACCGATTTCCTCCTCATCTGGGCATTATCGGTTGCCATTGTTGTTTATGTTGCCATGTCGTTGTGCAGCAGCTGAAATAAGTTGCTGCTTCGTGGAGTGTAGCAGATTAAATAATTTATTTCTATGCCACTTACATTCCATCGAATTTGGAGACATCCTGCCCCTCAGCAATCATGGAACCCTGTGTTGCATGTTTTCAGATAGTAGTGGCACAATCACAATTTTGGATTCAACTACTGACTCGGGCGTTTCCAAACCCTAAGTCGTGGTACATTTTACTCAGAGAACGTGGGTAGATTGTTTCGCCCAGCAAAGTTCCACACACAGAGCTCTAGAATTTAACTGAATTACATATATAGGTTCAAGTTCAACACATTACTATGCATCTTCATTGCCAACAACCTTCTTCCACAGCCTGGGTGCCAAGCCTTCACGTCCACTAGCTTCTTCATTTCCTGCCTTCTTCCTCTTCCTCTGTGCCAATTTTCTTAGCTTCATGTACTCTGTATTGCCGGGACAATCAACACCAGAATTGTGTCTAGCATCATCTTTCCACTCGTTTTTATTTTCTTCGGGCAACAAAATGACTGACCCGACAGTCATGTTTCTAACCTTGCGGCTCTTCTTATCAAAGAAACAGGACTGTTGCATAACTGCCCAATATCTACAGAGTAAATAAAACAAAAATTACAATTCAGCACAAACATGCGAACCCCAAGAGACTTTTGCTTACCAGGAGCTAATTGGGTTCGAGCGACCACCCTATCCAAGAATAAAAGGGCGACTCCCAATTGCAGCAGCTTCCACATCTAGTACATCACAATTCAGCTCAAACATGCAAGCCGAAGCATACCTTTACATCAACCCAATTAGCTGACTGTCACACGTTAGAGGAACCATGATGCCACGTTCATCCATGAAGCTGAACTTTGCAGTCTGCTTCGGCCATATTTCATCATGATTACACAGAGCAGCAACAATACCAGATATAGTGCAGATCTGCGCAGGAGCTTCTTCCATCGTGATACAATGGTGTCCATACCACTTGCCCTTCACCCTTGCTGATTTAAAGTCGTACCTGAAGAGGACTACCGTAACCAGGTAAGGGTGGTCCGCGGAGATCCCACTTGACAGAAAACTGTGGACAAAATATGTTTGTCAGCATTGGGCTAACAAAAAAATTTAGGTTTAGTAGCCAGCTAGCAGTTATAATTAGTGCGAATAGTAGAGAGAAGGGTAGCTCACCCGCATGTAGCTAGAACTTCTTCTTCCTTGGTAGTAGGATCTGCCATCCTCCGAGCTGCTCGGCTCGTCGACGGCGGAGGCAGGCTAGAGCCTCACAACGGTGGCTCCGGCATGCGCCATTGGAGCTCGAGATCAGCGACTGGGTGCAGCAACTTGGCGCTGGATTTCAAATGTCCGAAGGGATCGTTCTGCCTAGAGGGTGGATTTTTACACCGTCGGTGCTAGGGGAAAGGAGGGAATGGATTTGTGAAATTGGTCAACGCATCCAATCCACTTTGTTCCTTGATTTGCCTAAGAGGTTCCCACGTTGGCGCTCGCGTCACGGACAGATGACCGACATGTGGGTCCCGACCGTCTACTTCACGGGTCAGTTTAACGGAATGTTTGAATTTGGCAGGGGTGAGATGAGTTTGCCTCGAAATGGCCCCTCTAAGTAGTTGGCAACCCAACTTTACAAAACGTGGCAATTATAGGGAACTTGGGTACCGCCATGCACTCGCCCAGGAACTTTCGGGCCGCAAACCAACAATCCCCTCAAAGCGGCCACTACCAATCAACCCTAGGGCCTAAAGTGATGAGCTCTAAACTTACAGACTAGCTCCGGCAACAAGTCACCTCACCCACGACAATTGGAGATTGATATTTTACATAACACATACATGAGATCTAAGTGGCACTCATTTTCCCTATGGTCATCTCTTCGAGAGGCTCACGGGATGGACCGTGAGGGATCTCCCTTCAGCGGCAAGATATTGCATGTGGGGACTCATGGACACATCCTCGAGGGACCAGCGGGGTAAGCACTCCCTCCGGTCTTCTCCACGAGAGGCCTACAGGACGCCTCGCGAGGGAACCCCCCTTTGGCGTCCCAAACTCTAGCTACCCATGCACTCTCCCTTCCCCTTTATTCGTGGAGCCTGCACGGCCGGTGCCTTCCACAAGCGGCCTTCCTCGCGAGGCTATTTTCTGCTAGAGACAAGGACTCACATGAGACCCGCTATTGGACATCCCAAAGGACATGGTAGGGGAAAAGGATCGCATGGGTAGTGCCCCTCCACGCTCGATGGTCAGAGTGCGCCTCTCAAACCCCCTCCAAGCGCCGGAGTAAGAGAGACGGCTTGCACTCCCATGCGCTGTTGCCACGGGGGCTTGCGGGACACCCCTTAGGGATGGCTCACGGGGGCTGCCCACGCCCGGCTCCGATGAATCAAAGACGCCACACCTGCTACCAAAAAGCCTCCCTGGCTATAGAACCACCCTTGTAGAGGTCTTTCCTCCGGGGCTACCCAGGGCATGGCCCGGTGGGGTCGGGTAGGCACTCACGGATATCATGGACTGCACAAATAAGCAACGCACATGTTGCTCCCTTGCTGTCACCAGGCGCGGCCTCACATCGGACTGATGCCACTGGTTGCACATGCATGAAAAGAAGACGATGAACATAAAGATTCACTGAAGAGTGTTCGTTACAGTCTTGCATTGAAAACAAAAGACTAGCAAACACTATGACCTAGCACCCACATAGAAAAAGGGACGACGGCCCCATTGACGCTACGGCAGCTCCTCCAGAGGCTCTGCCCTAATCTACCCGAGGTGGCGCGGGTAGTCGACACGGCACATCTCGGGGTCGAACATAGTCACGAAGAAGCCTCCGCCAGAGTAGAGAAACGGGAGCATTGAGCCTTGCTGGATGCCATGCTCGGTGAGAAAGCAATTCCAGCCATCAGTAAGATACATCTCACCTGGTAAGAGGACCTCCGCGCTTAACTCCCACATCTCGTGACCTACAGAGTGGCGCAACAGCACCTTCTGGGCGAGCTCCTTGGCAATCCCGAGCGTGAAGTGCGGAGGAAGCCGCACCCTCGCGAACCAATCTAGGTCCCCTAGGAGGATGTCAAAATCTATGACCCGTGCGGGCTCGGAGTCGTCCTTGATCTTGATCACGACCAGCGGAGGTGGTGGAGAAGGAAGCAGTGCGGGCTCTGGGCCACCTCCAGGGCCACCGCAGTGCGTCCCGCGCCGCCCTCAATAGCTTCCGCGGGGTGCCCCCGACCGCGCTTGACTGGCACCTTCCCATTAACCGCCGTGATGGCTCTGGTGGAAGGAGCAGAACCGGGGGTCACGACACGACCACTACGCGTGTCACGGCCGCTCCCGCGCAGCTGCCCCCGGCCGCGCTTCATTGGCGGGGTCCCCGCTGCGTCCGCCATCACAGATTTACCCTTCTCACCCACTAACAAGCGCTTGGGCGCCATGGAGAGAAACGGGGTTCTTCCTTGTTATAGAGCAAGAAAGAGGAACTGAAGGATCAGAAGAGATGGCATTAAGGGGAGGACGACGCTCCTGTTCTCTGATTTAATAGGACTGAGGGTCGCATCCTTGCGCTGGACGTGTGGCATTCACTGCGGGCCTTCCCCCCACACGCCATCACATCGTGGGGACGACTCCCACGGCGGAGTAATCATTGTTGTAACCGATGGTGGAGGACGGACAGACGATTCGTGTGCACGGCCGGGATGAGCGCAAGATAGACCCGTGCTGACCAGGAAGGCACCGGGGTCCAACGACCATTTTTGGGCCCTTGCCCCTTCGTGTCCTCGAGGAGGCATGTGTGCGGCATGCGCCCGGGGGCTACTGTCGGAGTCCCGGCATCGGGGGTACCGCGATCCTACAGCCTTCGGCCCCCGACCGAACAACGGTATCCTCTGGAGGATGCTCACGAGGCGTTGACTCGGGAGGTCGCCACACGTATAAGGGAGGCTTCGCGAGACTCCTCGGCTCGTTCCTAGGCCTCGAATGCCCTGACACGTGCCTCACGGGCGCATCCATAATCACATGGCAAATGAGGCAAAGTCGGCGCGACCCGACAAGCATGCTCCACCCTAGTTGGACGGTGGACCCCCCGGACCACCTCGGTACAGAGGAGACGGTCTGGCCCCTTTGATGCCTAAGCTGGGTAGACGACCTCAGCAGTGGCAGCTATCCAACTTTTGCCGTTTCGGTGCAAGAGAGGAGACATGCAGCCTCACACGACAACAAGCAACACCAAAGGGACTAGCTTTAGGGGAAGGAAGAGGACGCCTAGTAAGGAGGACTGGGTCTACGGAAAGTAGCCTTGTGGACCGAGGTTTCGGTGGACGGAAAGTAGCCTTGTGGACAGAGGTTTCGGTGGACGGCGGTGTGGTGACCCTTCCTACCTGTGAATGGGGGAAAGAGGCCCGACGCCCCTATATAAGGAGGCTTTCTCCTACCTTAGAAAATGTTGATCCTAGCGATCTATAACCCTAGACATTGATACCCCTCGCAATGAGACACCGTGAGCAATACAACCAAGCAGGAGTAGGGGCTTTACCTCCTCACGAGGATCTCGAACCTGGGTAAAAAAATTTGTGTCAACCTCTCTGACAACCCTTGTGTTCAACCTCTCTCGAACTCAGGGCTTGTTGGACCCATGTTTTTTTCAGGACACTTTCTCCGACAATCTTTTTTTATAACTTTTGCTCAAACGTAACACACCAACAGTGCAACGCGCACGTACCGAAATGTGTGCTCAGGCGCATAGCTAGGTTCTAGTGCTAGCTAGCTCGCCAGGTCGGCCTATCGATAAGATGATTATAGCAACATAAAAGTATTCCAAGACGCCAAATGATTAACAATGAAGCTCGCGCCTCACGTGTGCATGCTAGCTTGGACTAATAACCGAGTGATCACCCTTGCCATAAGTGTTTACCATATGTTTATATATAGCATGGAAGCTACTTTATTTCGTTGTCAAAGAAAAACGGAAGCTACTTTGTTTACTTACCGAAGCGGACAAAGTATCAGAGAACTAATCCCTTCCCTTGGAAAAGTGGAGTAGCATGCAAGAAGTTGCCAGCGGCCTGCATGCTGCAGTGCTGCACATACGTACAACACGCACCTACCGGCCAGCCAGCTTGCCAAAAAAAGTTTTACATATCGGAGGGATGGAACGTCAACAAAAAACTTATGACCGAAGACTTGACGTACGTGTGTTGGTGACGTGAACACCGATCTCATCGAGAGGTAACGTCATCATCATCGTGTCTACTGATTGCTGTGACGAATGAAGACTATCTCCTTCGCCATTTTCCATGAGAGTGTGTAGACACCAACACGTGTAGGGTACAGGATGTATAGCTCTATATATATGCTGTTATATGTTTCCAAATTCTACAAAGTAAAGATTAACTTGTGACAGAGCGGAGCGAGGCTATTATATGTTGATCCAAGTTCTACAAAGTAAAGACTAACTTCTGACAGAGCAGAGCGAGGCCCGTCGCCGGAGGCTTGGACCGATGCGGAGCGGAGTCTAAAGTTGGTCCACTCCGTGCCCAACAGGGACGCATGTGGGGGTGCGGGGGAGATAGCCCCCGCGGTACGGATCGTTGATGACCTAGGTTATCACCGTTATATATACCTCTTGTAAGCCCCGTTCTCGACAGTCGCAACGGCTAGGAGGTCGGGGCAGCTCTAGTCCCGGGTCGTTTCGGCTACAACGGCTAGGAGGCCGAGGCAGCTCTAGTCCCGGATCGTCCCGGCTCCAACGGCTAGGAGGCTGGGGTAGCTCTAGTTACGGGTCGTTCCAGACCTCTAGTTCCGGTTCGTGATACGGCCCAGTTTTAGGAATATTTGTGTAAACCGTACTATGGCATGTCACGTATGTAGATGATCTATATGGATATGTATGTCAGGGCTGTTGTAACGATCTCACCACCAGATATGATAAGGTTGAGATCGATAGGTCCCTAACTTGCTGCATACGATCTAAAACAAACCATGTACTTATCCTGCCGAGTTTGGCTTTTATAACCACGTACCAAGCCCGAGTCCAACGGCATCGTTCCACCCAAAATCATCATATTGTATTAGAGCCTCTCTTCCACAAAATCACATCTATGGCTTCACCTTCCTCCCCCGCAGCCATGGGCAATCTTCTTCCAAATCAAGGGACAGCCGAGAAGCTCACGTGTGAAAACTTCCTACTCTAGGAGCCTCAAGTTCTTCCCACGGTGCGCAGCGCCCGTCTCATGGGGTTCCTAGATGGGACCGCCAAGGCACTGCCCAAGACGATCACTGTCGCTGGCAAGGAAGGGGCGGGCAACATGGAGGAGGCCAACCCTGACTACGAGACATGGGTGGCCATCGACCAGCAGGTCCTCACCTACCTCCACCACTCCATCACAAGGGAGATCATGGTCTCTTGCGTTGGCATGAAGACCGCCGCCGAGATGTGGACGGTGGTGACGGTGATGTTCGCCGCACAATCTCTCACCCACATCGCCAACCTCCGCACCAGGCTCGCCAACACCAAGAAGGAGGGGAAGACGACGCCGCAGTACTTCGTGGCGATCAAGGTGATCTGCGACAAGATCGCAACCGCGGGATGCAAGGTGGAGGAGGACGAGCAAGTTGAGTATCTCCTCACCAACCCCTACAACCCACTCTTTGCTGCAATCGGGGCAAACCCAACCGCCAAGCTCACCGTCAGTGAGCTGTACGCCTAACGGCGTACGATAACCGGATGGATATGCTGATCGGCGAGGCCTCCGTCAATGCTCATGCGAAAGGACGCGGTGCACCTCGCGGCCGTGGTGGAGGCGGCCGCAGCAACGGTCGTGGAGCTGCTCGCCCACCATAGGGTGGCAACAACGGCGACAGCGGTGGCCATCGCAATGGCAACGGTGGCGGCAACAAGGGCAAGGACGTCATCGTATGCCAGATCTATGGCAAACCGGGTCACCCTGCATGGAAGGGCTGGCACCGGTACTCCGATGATGAAGAGGAGGAAGAAGAAAAGGGTGCCAACATTGCATCCTACAGAGTCAACACCAACTGGTACGACGACTCCGGTGCCACCGATCACGTCACCGGTGATCTCAACAAGCTCACCATGAAGGATAAGTACAATGGTGGGGAGAAGATCCACACTGCCAATGGATCAGGTATGAACATCAGTCACGTTGGTCATGCATTTTTTTATTTCCCCATCTAAACAACTTCATCTTCGCAATGTTCTTCATGTCCCTTCTACCACAAAAAATCTTGTCTCAATTCATTGTTTAACACGTGATAATAATGTCTTTGTTGAATTTCATTCGTGGCATTTTTATGTGAAGGAACAAGACACGAAGAGAGTTCTCCTCAAGGGTAGATGCACAAAGGGGCTCTATCCATTGGTGTCTTCATCATCGATATCAAATAAACAAGTCCTTAGCGTCACCAAGCCTTCAGCTACATGGTGGCATGATCGATTAGGTCATCCTTCATTTAAAGTCGTTCAACGTGTGCTTAGCAATTTTAATCTTCCCTGTTCCAAAGAGTCTAGGATTGAGTCTGTTTGTGATTCATGCCAAAGAGAAAAATTTTATCAACTTCCTTATAATAGATCCATTAGTGTGTCAACCATACCTCTTGAGCTTGTGTTCTCTGATTTGTGTGGTGGCGAACACCTACCTCTGTTGGTCGTTTTTCATACTAAGTAAGCTTCATTGATGACTTTAGCAAATTTACATGGATCTACCTTCTCAAGAAAAAGTCTGAAGTGTTTCATATTTTTAAAAACTTCCAAAGCCTTGTCGAACGTAAATTCAATAGAAAAATTATTGTTATGCAAACAGATTGGGGAGAAGAATATGAGAAACTCCACCCTTTCTTTAATCAAATGGGAATTCCCCATCATGTTTCCTGTCAACATGCCCACCAACAAAATGGATCGACAGAACCAAAACATAGGCATATTGTAGAAGGTGGGCTAGCACTTCTTGCAAATGCATCCATGCCACTAAAATTCTGGGATGAAGCTTTTCTAACAACAACATACCTTATTAACATGCTCCCATCTTCGGTGATCAACCAAGAAATTCCTTTGACACGCCTACTCCAAGAAGCCCCTGATTTCTCTTCTCTTCGTGTGTTTGGCTATGCCCGTTGGCCAAATCTTAGACCATACAACAAACGCAAACTCGCTTTTCGCTCCAAACAATGTGTTTTTCTGGGATATAGTCCAATCCACAAAGGGGTTAAATGTCTTGATGTCAGTTCTAGGCGTGTCTATGTATCACGGGATGTAGTTTTTGATGAGGCTGTTTTTCCATTCGCCAAACTTCATCCAAATGCGGGAGCACGTTTGCGTCAAGAAATCCTTCTTTTGCCCAATTTCCTTCAAAATTCGTCTCTTGGAGAACAAAAATTCAATGATCTAACGTCTGATGTTTCCACTAATCCTAGTCTATTCAGTATTCCTCAGTTGCAGCCACATGATACAGGAAGAAATCCGGTGCAAATCGCTCAAGAAACGGATCAAAATCACGATCAGGAGGTTTCTACACCAACCAGCCACGACACGGGATCTAGAGCAGATATGCCCTAGATCTCCGGTGCATCCACCTCGGGGTCTTTGTCCGAGGAATCCACCGCGGGATCTTCCCCTGTGGCCCACGGCTAACTCCATCCGTCCTCTAGTCCCGCAAGCGACGACTATTCGTCCGGCTCCTCGTCGTCTGAAGCGGTGTTCCAGCCACGCATCGACACGTCTGCCCATGCCCCCACTAGGCGTGGCCCGCCTGCACGTGGCCAGCCGACCAGGTGGCCCTCCCCTCAGCGTGTCAGGCTCGATCGGCCCACCCATCCAATGACATGTGCTCCGTGCGCGGATGGTCGGCAACCCGGTCTACTGCTGCTGGCGCGGATCCAGGTGCGATTCAGGGGGATCCTCTGTGCTAAGTCTATCTGCACACGAATATGCGCATGCTCCTGAAGCCCGGCATTGGACACGGTCTACTACTGGTAAAACTACTCTAAAAATCTATACTGATGGGATAGTGTGTTATGGACCATCTAATTTGCAAGTAGCTCTAGAAATGAGAACTAGAAAAATGCAATGGACGATGAGTATAAGGCCTTGGTAGAAAATAAAACCTGGCACTTTGTACCACATAAACATGGCATAAACCTCACAGATTGTAAATGGGTCTATAAAATCAAAAAGAAAGCTGATGGCACTATTGATAGATACAAATCTAGATTCGTTGCTAAAGGTTTTAAGCAAAGATATGACATAGATTATGAGGGCACTTTTAGTCCTATAACTAAAGCTGCTACTATAAGACTTGTTTTAGCTGTTTCTGTTTCTAGAGGTTGGAGCTTAAGACAGTTAGATGTGAAGAACGCGTTTCTCCATGGTGTTCTGGAAGAGGAAGCATATATGAAACAACCACCTGGTTACAAAGATCCTAATGCACCATAGCATGTGTGCAAGTTGGACAAGTCACTTTATGGACGCAAGCAAGTACCAAAAGCATGGTTTGCCAAGTTGAACTCTAAACTTTAAGAGGTTGGTTTCCTTCCCTCAAAAGCTGATACATCATTATTTATTTACAACAAGTCTAATATCACCATCTATGTGTTAGTTTATGTTGATGATATCATCGTAACTTGTACATCCAACAAAGCCATTTCTGCACTGCTTCAAGATTTAAGTGCATCTTTTGCATTAAAAGATATAGGTGACTTGCATTATTTCTTGGGAATTGAAGTCAAGAGAATTAATGAAAATATTATACTAACTCAAAATAAATATGCTTTCGATTTGTTGTCTAGAGTTGGTATGAAAAATGCTAAGATGGTGTCAACTCCTCTGTCATCTTCAGAGAAACTATCAGCTGTTGAAGGGAATGCTCTTGGTCCAGAAGATAGCACAAACTACATGAGCATTGTAGGTGCACTATAGTACTTGACTCTCACGAGACCAGATATTGCCTTTTCTGTAAACAAGGTATGCCAGTTTCTACATGCACCAACTACAGTTCATTGGACTGCAGTTAAAACGATATTGAGGTATATTAAAGGAATCAAAAGTCTTGGTTTGACTTTTCGAAGATACTCTTCCACCTTAGTAAGTGCTTTTTCAGATGCTGATTGGGCAGGATGTCTGGATGATAGAAGATCTACAGGCGGTTTTGCGGTTTATTTTGGTCCTAACCTCATTTCTAGGAGTGCTAGAAAATAGGCAATTGTGTCAAGGTCAAGTACAGAAGAAGAATATAAGGCTCTAGCAAATGCTATCGCAGAAATAATATGAATAGAATCTCTGTTGGGAGAACTTGGAGTTAAAAGAAATCAAGTATCATGTCTTTGGTGTGATAATATGGGAGCAACCTATTTATATGCTAATCCCATCTTTCATGCAAGAACAGAACACATTGAAATTGATTTTCATTTTGTGAGAGAAAGGGTTGCTAACAAATTGCTCGAGATCCGCTTTATTTCTTCACAAGACCAAGTGGCAGATGGTTTTACAAAGGCTTTGCCTACACGGCAACTTAAAGAAGTCAAACACAACCTCAACCTTCAAGAAGGCTGAGATTGAGGAGGGGTGTTAGGAATATTTGTGTAAACCGTACTGTGGCATGCCACGTACGAAGATGATCTAGATGGATATCTATGTCAGGGCTGTTGTAACGATCTCACCAGATATGATAAGGTTGAGATCGATAGGTCCCTGACTTGCTGCGTACAATGTAAAACAAACCATGTACTTATCCTACCGAGTTCGGCTCTTATAAACATGTACTGAGCCCGAGTCCAAGGGCATCGTTCCACCCAAAATCATCATACCCGGGACTAGAGGACTCACGCCAGCCAACCCCATGTGCAGGAGCCTATTGTCCCGGTTGGTATCACGGCCCAGGACTAGAGGTAAATCACCAGTCCTTGTTCTTAATACCAACCGAGACTATTGGTTTGTATATATAATTTGGCTTCGTCCGTGCCCATGGCCATTTTTCCTCCAAGCAAGCCGAATTCATGCCCATTTTTTCTCCAAGATTTGGTGGCAACCTCTAAATGCAAGGTCTTAAAAGGTTAGCAACTTCATCCTTTCATCTTACATTGTTAGTTTAGCTCAATACTCTAGAAGTAGAGAGCGATTTCATGCTCTAGAAGTAGAGGGAATTTTAGATGTGTAATTTTAGGCAAATTTTGATTAGGCAAAAAGTTATTGAAAATGAAATGTGTATTTTTAGAGTTTCAGAGCTCAGAATGGAAAGAGGTTTTTACTGCTAGATCAATAATTAAAAACTCCACATTTTTCATGTTAATTGTTTTCTCCAATTCAAAAATGGATGCATGTAAAATTTTCAAAATTTATTTTTTTAGATTTCAACAAGTAAATGAAGTGAAAATGATCCAAGCTTTAATATGTTTTTAGAACATAGTAGGTGCACCTATTTTAGGTACTAGCCCATTTAGCAAAAAATGTTTGAAAATACTTTTAAAAATGAGAAGATTTTGGGGAGAAACAAATTAGGGTTATAGAAAATAGTGTTGCTTTGTAAAGTGAGGAAATAAGGTTTTTCTTTAAATAGTGTTGCTCATTTAATGCTCTAGAAGCTCACATTAACTTGTTAGTTTGCATATATGTAGATGTTGTTTACACAGTAACTGATCAAAATGAGTATGGAGTAGAATTTTTTAAAATTACTGCATTGTTTTTATTTTTGCAATAATAACATTTGGTCCACTATACTCTATTTTTGGTTTAATGTGATGAACAACTTGTATTAAATTCGTCACTTATCTCTATTCATGATGTTGTGTATTGTTTTTTGATATACTACACGCTGGCGAGTTCATTAATGGCGTGCATGAATTCCTCCGTGTGACTGTTGCGAACAAGCGAAATGGTTTTGTATTCTATCCATGTAGTGTCTGTAAGAATCAGAAGGATTACTTTGACTAAAAAATCCTTCACATCCACCTATTTCGGTCTGGTTTCATGCCCATCTATAATTGTTGGACCAAGCACGGAGAGAGAGAGAGGGGTTATAATGGAAGACAATGAAGAAGAAGGGAATGATGACAACTATCATGGGTCCCTGAATGTGGGAAGATGAAGGGGAGGCTGAAGAAGAGGCACACAATGAGCCCGTTGATGATCTTGGTCGGACCATTGCTGATGCACGGAGAGATTGCGAAAATGAGAAGGAGAGGAAGAAGTTCGATCACATGTTAGAGGATCAAAAAAAGTCGTTGTACCCAAATTGCAAAAATAGTCTGAAAAAACTAGGTAGCACATTGGAATTGCTGCGATGGAAGGCAGAGTGTGGTCTATCTAACTCCGGATTTGAAAAGTTGCTAAAAATGATGAAGAATGTGCTTCCAAAGGATAACATATTGCCCAACAGTACGTACGAAGCAAAGAAGGTTGTCTTCCCTCTAGGTTTAGAGGTTCAGAAGATACATGCATGTCCTAATGACTACATCCTCTACCGTAGTGAGGAGTACGAGAATTTGGATGCATGCCCAGTATGCACTGCATTGCGGTATAAGATCAGACGAGATGATCCTAGTGATGTTGAGGGCGAGCCCTCCTGGAAGAGGGTTCCTACCAAGGTGATGTGGTATGCTCTTATAATACCATAGTTGAAACGCTTGTTCAGGAACAAAGAGCATGCCAAGTTATTGCGATGGTACAAACATGAACTTAAGTCAGACGGGATGTTGAGACACCCCGCTGAAGGGTCACAATGGAGAAAAATCGATTGGAAGTACGGACTTTGCAGATGACGCAAGGAACTTAAGGTTTGGTCTAAGTACAGATGACATGCATCCTTTTAGGGAGCGGAGCTCCAGTCATAGCACCTGGCCCATGAATCTATGTATCTATAACCTTTCTCCTTGGTTGTGCATGAAGCGGAAGTTCATTATGATGTCAGTGCTAATCCATGGCCTGAAGCAACCCATCAATGACATTGATGTGTACCTAAGGTCATTAGTTGAAGCACTTTTACAGTTGTGGCGTGAAGAAGGTGTACGTGTGTGGGATGAACACAAACGAGCGCCATTTGACCTATGAGCGTTGGTGTTCGTAACCATCAATGATTGGCTTGCTCTTAGTAACCTTTCAGGATAAACAAACATGAGATACAATGCATGCACGCACTTTTAGATAAGACTGAAAGTATATATTTGGAACATTATAGGAAGAATGTGTACGTGGAGCATCGTCGATTTCTTTTGGCCAAGCATCCCTTAAGAAGGAAATGCAAGCATTTCAACGGTCAAGCATGTCACCAGCCGAAGCCTAAGGAACGTACTGGTGCTGATGTATTTGATATGGTCAAGGATAGTAACCTTTGGAAAGGGTCCTCGCGGACAATCTATTCCAAAGGAAGCTGACAGACACGCACCCGTGTGGAATAAGAAATCTATATTTTGGGAGCTATCTTATTGGAAATTCCTAGAGGTTCGCTCTGCAATCGACGTGATGCATGTGATGAAGAATCTTTGCGTGAACCTGCTAGGCTTCTTGGGCATGTATGGGAAGACAAAAGATACACCAGAAGCATGGCAGGACCAACAACATATAAACGACCCAGAAGGCCTGCATCCAGAATGGTTTCAAGGTCTTGCCAGCTACGTTCTTACCAAACAAGAGAAGGAAATATTTTTTGAATGCTTAAGCAGTATCAAGGTCCTGTCTGGCTTCTCGTCGAATATAAAGGGAATAATAAATATGATAGAGAAATGTTCCAAAACCTAAAGTCTCATGACTGCCACGTGATTATGACGTAATTTCTTCTGATTGCATTGAGGGGGCTTCTATCGGATTATGTTCGAGTACCAATTATGAAGCTATGCGCATTCCTCAATGGAATCTCTCAAAAGGTAATCAATCCTAAAGATCGAGCACAATTACAGAATGATGTGGTCCAATTTCTTGTCAGTTTCGAGTTGGTCTTCCCACCATCTTTATTCAATATCATGACACACCTCCTGGTTCACCTAGTCGAAGAGATTTCCATTCTCAGTCCAGTATTTCTACACAATATGTTCACCTTTGAGAGGTTCATGGGAGTCTAAAATAAATATGTTCGTAACCGTGCTAGCCAAAAGTGAGCATCTCCAAGGGCTATGGTACATAGGAGGTCATTGAGTTTTGTGTTAACTTTGTTCCTGACCTTAAGCCGATTGGTCTTCCACAATCACGGCATGAGAGGAGACTTAGTGGAAAAGGCACTCTATGAAGGAAATCAATAATATGTAGGGACGGACATTCTTACACTGAAGCACATTACACAGTTCTACAAAATTCCACCTTGGCGGCTCTGTATATTAAGGAACACAAGAAAACTGTACTCTCCAACAACCCTGGGAAGCATGACAACTGGATTAGAAATGAACAGATAAAGACTTCCAACGGTTGGTTGCAAGCACATCTCATACAAAACAACACTCTTGGAGATCGGCTGTACTTGTTATCTAGGTCACCAACTTCGACTATATTGACTTTCTAAGGGTACGAGATAAACGGGAATACATTTTACACAATCACCCAAGATAAAAAGAGCACCAACCAAAACAGTGGTGTCCGCTTTGATGCAACAAACAACGATGGATCAAAGACCTCATATTATGGTTACATAGAGGAGATATGAGAACTTGACTATGGATCTACTTTTAAGGTCCCCTTGTTTCAGTGCAAATGGGTCAAGCTGATAAGAGGCAGGGTAAAGGTAGACAAGCAGTACATAATGACAACAGTGGATCTCAACAATATTGCGTACTTAGATGAACCATTTGTCCTAGCTAATAATGTGGCTTAGGTTTTCTATGTGAAGGACATGTCTACCAAACCGAGAAAAAGGAAAAAATAAGCAAAAGAATACATCAGACGATAAGCCAAAGCGCCACATCGTTCTTTCGGAAAAAATAACATCATGAGAGTGGAGGACAAGACAGACATGTCGGAAGATTATGATAAGTTTCATGAAATTCCGACCTTTGCAATGAACACTGATCCAACAACCCTGTTAATTAATGAAGATGCTCCATGGTTATGGCGCAATAAGCAAGGGACACACGTGAAGAAATGATGTGTAGTAATGTATTAAATATTTTATGTAACTGTGTTCTGAAAACTTAGAAGAAAACATTTATGTAATGTATTGTTCCCGAGCATTCTGAATAGTTCCCAAGACAATCTCTTCATTTAACCGATCTGCTAATCTGGATATGAACTGACTTTCAATAGATAATTGTTAAACCTTTATTTTTGGTGATATGCTTAATTATATGGATATGAAATGACTCTCAATAGGTAGTATTGCAACTTGCTGTGGCCAACACCCAAAACATTTATTAATATTAAAAAATAAGCACTTGAGCGAACTCACAAGAATATAACATCTTCATAGTTCAGGAGGTTTGTAGAGAGACTAACACGCAAGACATTTATTAGTCATAATCATGTCTAGCCCTATAGCACACAGCTTCAAGGTCGTCTCATCATCGTCATCGTCGTCATCGTCAGGCGCATGTGGCTGGATCCTCAGCCCTTCCCCGACTTGTGTATGGGGGAACCGGGGACCGTGAACCATGGCATATTCCGGGGGCACCTGCCACTCCGGCCTCAGATTCGAAAATATGCAAAAAAATAGTGAATGCATTTTGAATTGAAAATGACACAATTTATATGTGATGCAAACAGATGTATGGATGATATATTCAGATTCCTTATATTTTTTGATAATAATAGACATATTATTTGTATTATTTGGATTTATAAAATAGGAGCTATGAATTTCCAAAGTTCTAATTGATATGAATTATACAAACTAAAAAATATGAAAAAGTTACAAAAGCCCATCTAGTCTCGGGTCTCAATACCAACCGGGACTAGAGGTCTGGCCTCGCGCGCGAAATTGGTGGATGCCAGAAATAGCCTCTAGTCCCGGGTCGTGGCTGCACCCGGGACTAGAGGGGGGGTCTCTAGTCCTGGGTCGTGGTACCATCCGGGAGTAGAAGGCCTCTTGTCCCGGTTGGTACCATGCCCCGAGACTAGAGGGTCAATCATATATATTGGAATTGCCCGCCCCCTTCCGGACTTAGCAGCCAAATCGACGGAGACGAAGACGACGCAGGGGAGGTGCTACCGATTTTTTCCGCCGCGCCATCGACCTCGCTGCCGCCCTCGTATCCGACAGCCTCGTCCTCGCGCTTGCCGCCTCGTACAGACCGCGCCGCCATGCCACTGCTCCCGAGACTATGCGTGCCACCTTGTCCTGACCGCACCGCCGCCACCCTCGCACTCGCTGCCTCCGACCGCGCCCGCATCCTCGTGCCCCCCACCGTGCCCGACCGTGCTCGCTGCCGCCCTCTGCCGACCAAGGAAGAGGAGGTCGATCGAGTGCCACCTCGCCCCAAGAGGTGGTGGAGTTTTTTTCATTTTTTAGTTATATTGTTAGTAAAGTTTATTTGCTAGTAATATTGTTAGTAGTAATATTTTTAGTAATATTGTTAGTATCAAATGTCCTAATTTTTATTTTTTAGTAATATTGTTAGCAAAGTTTATTTGCTAGCATGCTTATTCAACTAAATATAGCAATGCACTAATATGGCAATGTACTAAAAAAGGTCACCTTTATGTAGATATGAGTAAGGAAATGGTTTTGCCCAATTTTTTACTCATATTTTTTACCATCTATTTGCTCATATCTACATAAAGGTGACCGTTTTAGTACATTGCTCAATTCTTACTCTTTGTTTTTCTAACTTGTTTTACCTTTCTTTCTGAAATAGTTAAGTGATGGAGCGTGATACATTGCAAATGTATCTATAATTTTTGATGTTCCATGCTTGGTTTTATCCACTTTCTTGTGTTTTGTTCCAACTTTGGAGTACTTTTCATATAATTTCTTGGACTAATCTATTAACAAGAGCCACAGTGCCAGCTGCCTGTTTTCTGCTGTTTTTGGTTCCAGGAAAGTCAGAAAATGAATATTCTCGGAATTGGACGGGACAAAAGCCAAAGTGTCTATTTTTCCGGAAGGGATCAAATGCCAGAATACGAGACGGAGAAGGGCCAGGGAGCCACCACACCACCTGGCCGCGTGGCCAGGCCTGGCCCGCGTCAGGGGGTGGTGTGGCCGCTCCCGGCACCCCCTCGGCCTCTCCTTCCACCTATAAGTTGCCCTCGAGACGAAAACCCTAAGTACCCGATCAAAAATCCACGAAAGAGTCTGTAGCCGCCATCATCTCCGTCCCTAGATCGGGAGGGATCTGAAGCTCTTCCCGGCACCCTGCCGGAGAGGGGAATTCACCCTGGAGGCCTTCTTCATCACCATGCAAGCCTCCGGTGTGATGCATGAGTAGTTCATCCTTGGACTACGGATCCATGTAGTAGCTAGATGGCTGGTTTCTCCTCCTTTGTGCTTTCATGTTTAGATCATGTGAGTCCGTTCATGATCAAGATCATATATTTGTAATTCATACATGTTGTGTTTGGGGGGATCCGATGGATATTGAGATGCTATTTCAGATTGGTTATTGATTCTATCATGTCTTTGTTATTTGTGATCTTGCATGCTTTCCGTTGTTAGTAGCTATCTTGGCCAAGTAGATGCTAGCAACTCC
This sequence comes from Avena sativa, assembly GCA_916181665.1. NCBI lineage: Eukaryota > Viridiplantae > Streptophyta > Magnoliopsida > Poales > Poaceae > Avena > Avena sativa. The sequence continues at coordinate 103,137,652 of OV702292.1, forward strand.
AAGAGTTAGTATTTATGCTCGATAGTGGGTTCATGCCGCTGGTAATCTGGAGAAGTGACAGAAATCTCTAAGGTACTAGATGTGTTGTTGCTACTAGGGAGAAAACAACAATCCTTTTGTTCATAGAACAATCATATTGTTTACATTACACGCAGTTCGTAAAGCAATAATCTGTTGCTTGCAACTTAATACTGGAGGGGGTTCGGATGATAACCTGAAGGTGGATTATTAGTCATAGATGCAGTTGGATGGCGGTCTATGTATTATGTTGTAATGCCCAATCAAGTCTCAGAGGAGTCAAGATGATTAGTATATGCATGTATTGCTTTCTCGGTGTTTGTCAATTGCCCCGCTGTAATTTGTTCACCCAGCATGTTTTCTATCTAAGGAGAGCCACCTCTAGTGAACTATGGATCCCGGTCCTTTTACTTTACATACAATCTACAATCTTTTACTGCTTTGTGTTTACTTTCTGCAAACTTTTACTTCTTTCCATTCGATATGTTTAATCCTTTGTTTTCTGCAAAACACGGTGAGATTGACAACCTCATCGAAAGTTGGGGACAAAGTTCTGTGGTTGTCTTGTGTAGGTCTCCACGTTGCTACTAGCACCGGTAGTGCGCCCTGCCAAAGCTCAGCTAGTAACACCTTTGGGGTGTTTCCTTGCTCCTACTGGTTCGATTAAACCTTGGTTTCATAACTGACGGAAAACTTGCTGCTATATTCATCGTACCTTCCTCTTGGGGTTCCCAACGACCTCTACGTCGAAAGTCGAGCGCATCAAGATTTTCTGGCGCCGTTGCCGGGGAGTCAAGGACATCTTCACAAGGGGAGTCCCTCATAACCAATCTCTTTACTTTGTTGTTTTTGTTTTGCTTAGTTTTCTTTTTTGCTTTGTTTGCTTGTTTTGTTCTTCAAAAACACAAAAAAAATTAGTTCTACTTGTTTGCTTTCTTATTTGAAAAACACAAAAAATTAAGTCTCCTTTAGTTGTCACCTCTTCCTTAGCTCACCATGTTGATCCCTACATTCACCCTGAAAGATCTTCCAATTGGTAGTGGTTCTATAATTGGGAAAGATAACATTGAAGAATTCTTTAATCATGTTAGTAAGCATGAAGATACTGAGGATAGATCCCTTGTAGAACTTTCTCCAGACTATGAGATTGCTGCAGCTTCTTTAATCCACATGTTAGAAGCTAGGTTTGTTAACCTCAACCCCTTAATGCAAGTAATGTTTCTTAAGCTTAAAGAAATTGAAGACCCTGAAAAGAGGGATTTTATTCTAGAAACTTTGTTTAAGGAGTTCTATGATGTTGCCAAAGAAGCTAGAAAAGTTTTTGAACGTTTTAATATGCTAGGCTCATGTGTAGATGTGGTTGGTATACGAGAAAAGATGAACAAAACCGAACCTAATGGGGAGGAACCTAAGATACCAATACCCTTCAAACTAGTAGCAATACATGATGCCATAGAAAAGAATCTTGATTGGATTGTTCCTGCAAACCCTTTTGATGAGAATAGTGAACCTAAGAGCATTGAGAGAGGATCCTATAGAACTTACTTGGATGATATACCTTGCCTTGTTGAAAATATTTCTGGTATTAATCTTAATGCTTCTTCATTTGAGAACACTTGATTCTTTCTTTGGTTCTTATGCCTAACTTAAAGGCGTTAAAGAAAAGTACTTGTTGGGAGATAACCCAAGAGTTTTAGATGAGTCTTGGAAGTTATTACCTCTGTAATAACCGCTCCTTATCCTTTTTATTTGCTTTTTGTGCCAAGAGTAACCTCTAATGAGAGTGAAGTAATGATTGGGAAAGTTGCTGTCCCGAAACAGATTTTTGTGCTTCACCGTAAAACTTCCTGAGGGAGCTCTGTATGTCGGATTGATCTGTAATTTTTTGTGCTTCTGACCCAAGTTGTTACCTAACTTTCGTCAGTTCAACACTTTTTGATTTGAGCAATAGAAGGTCTTCGAAAAAATTCGTCTTTACCTGCTGGTATGTTTTGACAGATTTCTGCAATTTTTCTGCATTCACTTCTTGTTAGTTCCTTCTTGAGTTCCTTTGGGGAATTGAGCTTTTTGAGGGAAGTGCTACAGTATCTAGTGTTCTAATGGAAGTTTATTTGGTGTTAGAACTGAACCTTGAGACTTATTTATCTTAAGTGCACTAATGTTGCTAATGAGATTGTGTGAAGTTTTGTATGAAGGAAAATTTTCAGGTGTATGAAAGGAACGAGTAATGAGATAAAGGATGGACTAAAGCTCAAGCTTGGGGATGCCACGCGTGTCACCCCAAGAAATATCCAAGAAGTACAAGCGTCAAAGCTTGGGGATGCCCAAGGCATCCCCCTTCTTCATCAATAAAAATTCCATGTTTCTTCCAACGCTTCATTTTTATTGTTTCATGCACAGTTGTGTTTTTCTTGGAGCATCTTCTTTTTTGTTTTTGTTTTGGTTTTTAGTTTGCTTAGTTTTCTGAATAAGTTGGTTGGACCCCCTCTTTCACACTTTGGTTTGCGAATAGTTTGGTTTGGTTTGGAAAAGAGTAGGAAAGTTCATACTTGTGTGGTAAAAAGAGCTCGTTTTTGACTGTGGCCTATGCTTTGTCATGCCATGCTTGATATTGTTTTTGATTTATGCTTAGTATTCTTTGCTGTAGCATGACTTGTTATAAACAATTGAGATTGCTTAATGTGCCTTGGATGAATCATGCGTTGTTTTAGCATATTAAAGCATAGTATAGTGGTATTCTCCTTTGATGCTTTATTTGGGTTGACTTGGCACATGCTCACACCATGTTATGACTATCACAAGTCACCATAGCCTTTATGATCCTGTAGTTTTCAACTTGTAGTATCACTTTATGCTTTGATCAATGATGTTTTGTCGCTCTGCATGATTATGGCCATTATTGCTCTCTTAGTTTGTCGCTCCCAGTCTTTTGCTAGCCTCCATAACCAAGTATGAGTTCCACTCATGCATCCAACTCCCTAAACCAAGTTATTCCAAAGAGTCCACCATACCTACCTACTAGCTTATGTTATTCCAAGTATATTCATGCTTTTCTTTACCTTCCTCTTGTTATGAGAAAACTAGTGATTAAAGCTCTCACAAACTTGAAGGCACACTTTACTTTACTTGCCCTTAATAAACTTGAACCATTGTGTCTTCTATGTTGTATATGCTTGCACTTATTTGTTGGGAATTAGCAGAACCATGCTTTCATGGAGAATGCTTTCAACATTGCACTTGGTACTTGTACCTAGTTGATATCATGCTCTTTTGTATATGGATGTCGTCGGTGTGAAATGAAAGGGGAGCTTGTAAGTCCATGGAGTTATGTATATGTGTTAGAGAAACGCCTGGGCCGCTGGTCTAATCCATGCTGACATGATGGAAACCTGCAGCGTAACCATAATGAGCTGTCTATGAAGCATTCTTCTTATAAAAAAAGAGTCCTATATTGAGAAAAAAAGAGAAAAAAAAGAGATACTATGAAAAGAGGAAAGAAAGAAAAAAGCACCATATTCCTGTGGTAAATAAGAAGAATGCTGAGATGCTCGTTGTCTGCTTGCCTTGTCATTTTGATATGGGGATTCTTCTGTATCATCGGGCAAGGGGTACCCCGTTGGTGGTTCTCAATGATACACATGTACTTACAATGACAAGAACTTACCGGTGACTAAACTTGAGTAGCATGAGGAGCGGCCCTCGTATACAAGGGACATGAGATTTCTGACTTATACTTCGTCAAGCATGTACACCATAGTTTGTTCACTTTAACCTTAATCACTTCAAGATGCTTATGATAGGGGCAATGCGAGCTGAAAGCTATAAGTACCATAATTTTTGGAAGCTCTTTATGAGACTTGAATCCCTACTTCCTTTTACAAAAGGCCTTTCTTCCACCATTATATTGAGTCTCCACCTTCTATCTTTATGCACTACTTTGAGAGCATAGTGGCCATTCTTAGTTCTATGTGCATTGTCCCAAGACTAGTTGATTGATGCATAACTTGTTATTGCTTGTTTGAAACTACTGTATCTAGTCACTCTTATGAACTTTGAAGGTGTCCTATGCATTTATATTTGCTATTCTATTGAGGGACAAGCTGAATACTATTATGCTATGTTTTCTTTATGTGAAACAAACAAACGTCTTGCAAGGCATTGTTATTCATGAATCTTTTGTTTGTGCCTTTTCATGTTGCATCATAGTTTCTTTGCTTATTGCTAGAACTTTGTCTTTCATGTTATGATTGAAGTACTATGATCCCAGCCTTGAATGTTTTGCAAATACTTTGATCAAGTCTTTGATGGTGCATCTCACCTCAATTTTTTTATCACTTACCTACTCGAGGACGAGCAGGAGTTAAGCTTCGGGATGTTGATACATTGCAAATGTATCTATAATTTTTGATGTTCCATGCTTGGTTTTATCCACTTTCTTGTGTTTTGTTCCAACTTTGGAGTACTTTTCATATGATTTCTTGGACTAACCTATTAACAAGAGCCACAGTGCCAGCTGCCTATTTTCTGCTGTTTTTGGTTCCAGGAAAGTAAGAAAATGAATATTCTCGGAATTGGACGGGACAAAAGCCAAAGTGCCTATTTTTCCGGAAGGGATCAAGTGCCAGAATACGAGACGGAGAAGGGCCAGGGAGCCACCACACCACCTGGCCGCGCGGCCAGGCCTGGCCCGCGCCAGGGGGTGGTGTGGCCGCTCCCGGCACCCCCTCGGCCTCTCCTTCCGCCCATAAGTTGCCCTCGGGATGAAAACCCTAAGTACCCGATCAAAAATACACAAAAGAGTCTGTAGCCGCCATCATCTCCATCCCCTAGGTCGGGAGGGATCTGAAGCTCTTCCCGGCACCCTGCCAGAGAGGGGAATTCACCCTGGAGGCCTTCTTCATCACCATGCAAGCCTCCGGTGTGATGCGTGAGTAGTTCATCCTTGGACTACGGATCCATGTAGTAGCTAGATGGCTGGTTTCTCCTCCTTTGTGCTTTCATGTTTAGATCTTGTGAGCTCCGTTCATGATCAAGATCATCTATTTGTAATTCATGAAGGAAATATGCCCTCAGAGGCAATAATAAAGTTGTTATTATGTATTCCTTGTATATGATAGATGTTTATTTTTGCATGCTATAATTGTATTGATAGGAAACATCAATACATGTGTGTTTAATAAACAAAAAGGGTTCCTAGTCATGCCTCTCTTATAGACTAGCTTGTTGATTAACAGGATGATCAAGGTTTCCTGATCATGGACATTGGATGTTCTTAATAACAAGGTCACACCATTGGTGGAATGATGTGATGAACATTCATCCGAAGTATAGCATTACGATCAAGTCATTGTGTTTATATTGCTATAACATCATACGAAGTAATCTTTATCCTTAGACCATGAGATCATGTTAATTGCTAACACCGGAAGAGTATCTTGATAACATCAAACATCACACCATAACAGGGTGACTATAAAGGTGGGTTCAGTGCTATGAAGGTGTTATGTTGAGGCTCATGGATCAAGAGTGGAATTTGTCAATCCCGATGATGGATAGATATACTCCGGGCCCTCTTGGTGATATCACATTAAGATAGCTTGCAAGCAAGTGATGTGATCACTAGAATGTTATATCACGGGAAGGAGAAAAGAGTGCATGTCGGTAATGAGATCAAACTAGGTATTTGGATACCGATGATCGAATCTCGGACATGTATTATATCATGAGACAAAGGGATTAAATTGCTGACGTTAAAGGTTCTCACGATCACAGAAGTCATCGTTGAATATGGAGGAGTCAGTATGGATCTCCAGGTCCCGCTTCTGATTATTGATCTGAGAGGAGTCTCAATCATGTCTGCATTATTCGCGAACCGTAGGGTGACACACTTAAGGGTTGCCGGACACCATTTAGGAGCACATATGTTCCAGACAAAAGGTTTGCAAAGCGCAGGAAATGTTTCGATAGAAACAGGAATTGTTTCGATAGAAACCGGAATTGTTTCGGGTGAAATTGCAGAAAGTAGTTCTCCATGTGATATTGAAATGTTGCAAGGGGTTTTATGTGAATGTTTGTTAATTACAGTAATTAACAAAATTCTGAATAAAATAAATAAAAGAGTTTTATTAATTGAGAGTTGCATTTAATTTGGTGGAAATTAAATACATGTGAGTGGGATTTTGGGTGGAGGCCATGTTTATGTGAGTGGAGGTTCACCACATGAATGAAGGAGGGGAGGAGCCCCCCCCCTCATGCGCCAGCTATGGGAGGGGAGGGGTCTCCCTCCCTCCTATATAAAGCCCCCTCGCCCCTCTCACAATCCACACCTCCTCATGAAGGATCTCTCTCCCCCTCTAGATATTCCCCCATGGTCTCGGATTAGCGAGATACATGTTCCCGGTGGCCTTGCATCTAGAAGGAGTTGCTGCTTCCGCTGATTCGCTGGAGCGAGGAGGTGGAGGTTGTCCGGTGGCTTGAACGTGTGTGCGAGTACGGATGCGCTGCTGATTTGCGGCGCTCGGACTTCCACACGATCTTGAGATCGGCAAGCGTACGACTACATCAACCACGAGTTCCTACTCGTTAACAAAACTCGTTGTCTTCGAGGGTAAGTTCTCCATGGATGTATGTCCACCGGTTGCTCTGTATCTAGTAGATAGATCTTGGCGTATAGTTCTCATCGTAGGAAAATTTTTGTTTTCTATGCTGCGGACCCAACAGTGGTATCAGAGCCTGATCTATGCGTAGATGCTTTGCACGGGTAGTACACATATGTTTATATGTGGGCGATAATGATCATGTTATTGCATCTTCTATGTACTTTGGATATTGGTGGCATAGTGGGATGAAGCGGCCCGGACCAACCTTACATGTCATCGTACATGAGACCGGTTCCACGACTGACATGCAACTAGTTTTGCATAAGTGGCTAGCGGGTGTCTGTCTCTCCTACTATAGACAATATCTAATTTACAACGAGTTGCTAATAACTTGGTTATCCTCGTTGTGGTTCATGTTCGTAGGTAAGACCGGTTCTATCTCCGAAAGCCCTAAGCCACGTAAAACTTGCAATTGATAAATTAGAGGCGTCTAGTTTAGATCGTTGCTGGGCTAGTGTCTTGATATGGTATTGTTGTAAGTAGATGTATGATAGATACTCTTACAACTCACTTAACATGTAAGTTCCATAGACCTTGGCCTTACACACAAAGGAATGATAGAGATCATACCACGATGCAAATGATAGAGATCAAATGCATGGACCATATCACCTCACTTCACACATTAGATGTTAGCATCTTATATTGCTAGTTTGGCGCTTTTGGTAGCATTATAAGATGATCCCTCATTTATATATCAAGATAAAATGTGTTCTTCCTTAAGTATGCACCATTTTGTGGATCGTGTTTTGAGGCATCACGTGATGATCGGGTGTTCTCGACTCTACGCTTTCATACAACAGGTGTAAGACAGTTTTACACACGCGAATACTAAGGTTCTTACTTGACGAGCCTAGCATGTAAAGACATGGCCTCGGAACACGGACCGAAAGGTTAATCATGAGTCATATAGTTGATATGATGCCCATATAGATGCTCGCCTTTGAAGCTACACCGACTCACGTGATGATCGGACTTGGTGTAGTGGATTTGGTTCATGTAATCACCAAAAGGACACGAGGGATGTCATTTTTGTGTGGGAGTTCATTAGTAATTTGGATTAGTTGAACTCAATCTATCATAAACTTAGTCTAAATATACTTTACAAATTTTGTTGTAGATGGCACCACCTGCTTTTAATTTCAATGTGTTCATGGAGAAAGAGAAACTTGCTGCAAATGGTAGCAACTTCACCAACTGGGCTATGAATTTGAGGATTCTCCTCACTGCTGCACAAAAGCAATATGTGCTAGATGCGCCGCTAGGCCCCCCACCAGCTCCTGATGCCCCTGACGAGGAAAAGAACGTCTATATAACTCGTCAGGAGGACCACAACTTAGTTCATTGCGGCATACTGTATGGGCTAGAGCCAGAACTTCGAAAGCGTTTCGAAAATGGCAATGCCTTTGATACCATGGGAGAATTGAAAATGATTTTCGATACCCATGCTGCCGTAGAGAGTTATAATGCTTCTGAAAAGTTCTTTAGCCGCATGATGGAAGAAAACAGCTCCGTTAGTGAGCACGTACTCAAAATGTCTGGGTACGCCGATAAGCTTGTGTCCTTGGGAATAACGATTCCCATTGACTTAGGCATACATCATGTTCTCCAATCTCTGCCACCTAGCTACAAGAGCTTCGTGATGAACTATAATATGCAGGGCATGAAGAAGTATCTTCCCGAGCTTCTGTCAATGCTTAAGACTGCAGAAGTGGAGATTAGGAAAGAACATCAAGTGTTGATGATCAATAGGACCACCGGTTTCAAGAAGGACAAGAAAGTCAAGCACAAGGGAAAGAAGGGTGGCAAGTCTGTTGCCACGCCTGAAAAGAAACCCCGAGCTGGCCCTAAGTCTGACACCGAGTGCTACTATTGCAAGGGGAGTGGCCATTGGAAGCGTAACTGCCCCAAGTATTTGGCGGACAAGAAGTCCGGCAAGGCAAACAAAGGTATATGTGATATACATGTTATTGATGTGTACTTGACTAGTACTCGCAGTAGCACCTGGGTATTTGATACGGGATCGGTTGCTAATATATGTAACTCGGTTCAGGGGCTGCGGAACAAGCGACAACTAGCAAGGGATGAGGTCACGATGCGGGTCAGCAATGGATCAAGAGTTGATTTGATCGCCGTCGGAACGCTGCCTCTCCATATACCGTCGGGATTAGTTATAAACCTGAATAATTGTTATTTGGTGCCTGCACTGAGCATGAACATTGTATCCGGATCGTGTTTGATGCAAAGTGATTATTCATTCAAGTCTGCAAACAATGGTTGTTCGATTTATATGAATAATATCTTTTATGGTCATGCACCTGTGTTGAATGGTTTGTTTCTGTTGGATCTCGATAGCAGTATTATGCATATTCATAATGTTGATGCTAAAAGGATTAAACTTGATAATGATATATATGCATATATGTGGCACTGCCGTCTAGGTCATATTGGCGTTAAACGCATGAAGAAACTCCATTCTGATGGACTTTTGGAATCACTTGATTTTGAATCATTTTATACATGTGAGCCATGCCTTATGGGAAAGATGACTAGAACGCCGTTTTCCGGTTCAATGGAACGGGCGACAGATTTATTGGAAATCATACATACTGATGTATGTGGACCAATGAGTGTGTCGGCGCGAGGTGGATATCGTTATTTTGTTACTTTCACGGATGATTTGAGTAGATACGGGTATATCTATTTGATGAAACATAAGTCTAAAACCTTTGAAAAGTTCAAAGAATTTCAGAATGAAGTGGAAAATCATCGTAACAGAAAGATCAAATTTTTGTGGTCCGACCGTGGAGGAGAGTATCTTAGTTACGAGTTTAGCACACATATGAAAGACTGTGGAATAGTTTCACAACTCACGCCTGCCGGAACACCACAACGTAATGGTGTGTCAGAACATCGTAATCGTACTTTATTGGATATGGTTCGATCTATGATGTCTCTGACTGACTTGCCACTGTCATTTTGGGGTTATGCACTGGAAACCGCTGCATTCACTTTAAATAGGGCACCATCTAAATCCGTTGAAAAGACACCGTATGAATTATGGTTTGGAAACAAACCTAAGCTGTCATTTCTTAAAGTTTGGGGATGCGATGTTTATGTGAAGAAACTTCAACCGGATAAACTTGAACCCAAAGCGGAAAAATGCGTCTTCATAGGATACCCTAAGGAAACGATTGGGTATACCTTCTATCACATATCCGAGGGCAAGGTCTTTGTTGCCAAGAATGGATCCTTTCTAAAGAAGGAGTTTCTCGCGAAAGGTGTGAGTAGTCGGAAGGTAGAACTCGAAGAGGTTATTGAACCTTCTCTTCATGAAATGGCGAGTAGCGCAGCACCGGAAGTTGTTTTGGAGTTGACTTCACCTAATGAAGAGAGAGCTAATGATATTGATCATGAAACTCCGAAAGAGGACACTACCGAACCTCGCAGGTCAAGCAGGACACGTGTAGCTCCTGAACTGTACGACAATCCTGTTATGAATTTCATGATTGATGAAATAGATGACCCTGCGACGTATGAAGAAGCGATGATGAGCCCGGATTCCAACAAATGGCTAGAAGCCATGAAATCCGAGATGGAATCCATGTATGAGAACCAAGATTGGAACTTGGTGGACTTACCTCACGACCGAAAGGCCCTTAAGAATAAATGGATTTTCAAAAGGAAAACTGATGCTGATGGTAATGTGACCATCTATAAGGCTCGACTTGTCGCAAAGGGGTTTCGACAAATTCAAGGAGTTGACTACGATGAGACATTCTCTCCCGTAGCGATGCTTAAGTCGGTTAGGATTATGTTAGCAATTGCTGCATATTTCGATTATGAAATATGGCAGATGGATGTCAAAACTGTGTTCCTCAATGGTAAGATTGAAGAAGAGTTGTATATGATACAACCTAATGGTTTTGTCGATCCTAAGGATGCTAATAAGGTGTGCAAACTTCAGCGATCCATCTATGGACTGAAGCAAGCATCACGAAGTTGGAATCTCCGCTTTGATGAGGTGATCAAAGAATTTTGATTTGTCCAAACTTATGGAGAGGTTTGTATTTACAAGAAAGTGAGTGGGAGCAATGTGTCATTTCTGATATTATATGTGGATGACATATTATTGATTGGAAATGATTTAGATCTTTTAAACAGTGTTAAAAGTTATCTAAACAGCAAATTTTCGATGAAGGACCTTGGTGAAGCTTCATATATATTAGGCATTAAAATCTATAGAGATAGATCAAGACGCCTAATTGGGCTATCGCAGAGTACATACCTTGATAAGATATTAAAGAAGTTTAATATGGACGGAAGTAAGAAGGGGTTCTTACCTATGTTGCAAGGCAAGACATTGAGTAAGACTCAAAGTTCGGCTACGGCGGAAGAAAGAGAGATAATGGATAAGATCCCCTATGCCTCAGCCATAGGCTCTATAATGTATGCCATGCTATGTACAAGACCGGATGTGGCACATGCTATTAGTTTGACTAGTAGGTACCAATCTGATCCAGGTTCGGAACACTGGATAGCGGTCAAGAATATCCTTAAGTACTTGAGAAGAATTAAGGATATGTTTCTTGTATACGGAGGTGAAGAAGAGCTAGTCGCTAAGTGTTATGTCGATACTAGCTTTGACACTGATCCGGATGACTCTAAGTCTCAATCTGGATACGTATTTCTCTTGAACGGAGCAGCAGTTAGTTGGAGGAGCTCCAAACAACCTGTGGTAGCTGGATCAACAACGGAGGCGGAATATGTTGCTACTTCAGAAGCGGCACAGGAAGCAGTTTGGATGAAAGAGTTCATTACGGAACTGGGTGTGGTTCCCAGTGCGTTGGACCCGATGGTGATCTATTGTGACAACAATGGAGCCATAGCCAACGCAAAGGAACCAAGGTCTCACAAGAATTCCAAGCATATTAAGCGCCGGTTTCACTCCATCCGCGAGCATGTCAAGGATGGAGATATAAAGATTTGTAAAGTGCACACGGACCTGAATGTAGCAGATCCGTTGACTAAAGTACTCCCTAGGGCAAAACATGATCAACACCAGAACTCCATGGGTGTTAGATTTATCACTATGTGAACTAGATTATTTTCTCTAATGCAAGTGGGAGACTGAAGGAAATATGCCCTGAGAGGCAATAATAAAGTTGTTATTATGTATTCCTTGTATATGATAGATGTTTATTTTGCATGCTATAATTGTATTGATAGGAAACATCAATACATGTGTGTTTAATAAACAAAAAGGGTTCCTAGTCATGCCTCTCTTATAGACTAGCTTGTTGATTAACAGGATGATCAAGGTTTCCTGATCATGGACATTGGCTGTTGTTAATAACAAGGTCACACCATTGGTGGAATGATGTGATGAACATTCATCCGAAGTATAGCATTACGATCAAGTCATTGTGTTTATATTGTTATAACATCATACGAAGTAATCTTTATCCTTAGACCATGAGATCATGTTAATTGCTAACACCGGAAGAGTATCTTGATAACATCAAACGTCACACCGTAACAGGGTGACTATAAAGGTGGGTTTAGTGCTATGAAGGTGTTATGTTGAGGCTCATGGATCAAGATTGGAATTTGTCAATCCCGATGACGGATAGATATACTCTGGGCCCTCTCGGTGATATCACATTAAGATAGCTTGCAAGCAAGTGATGTGATCACTAGAATGTTATATCACGGGAACGAGAAAAGAGTGCATGTCGGTAACGAGATCAAACTAGGTATTTGGATACCGATGATCGAATCTTGGACATGTATTATATCATGAGACAAAGGGATTAAATTGCTGACGTTAAAGGTTCTCACGATCACAGAAGTCATCGTTGAATATGCAGGAGTCAGTATGGATCTCCAGGTCCCGCTTCTGATTATTGATCTGAGAGGAGTCTCAATCATGTCTGCATTATTCGCGAACCGTAGGGTGACACACTTAAGGGTTGCCGGACACCATTTAGGAGCACATATGTTCCAGACAAAAGGTTTGCAAAGCGCAGGAAATGTTTCGATAGAAACAGGAATTGTTTCGATAGAAACCAGAATTGTTTCGGGTGAAAATGCAGAAAGTAGTTCTGCATGTGATATTGAAATGTGGCAAGGGGTTTTATGTGAATGTTTGTTAATTAAATTAATTAACAAAATTCTGAATAAAATAAATAAAAGAGTTTTATTAATTGAGAGTTGCATTTAATTTGGTGGAAATTAAATACATGTGAGTGGGATTTTGGGTGGAGGCCATGTTTATGTGAGTGGAGGTTCACCACATGAATGAAGGAGGGGAGGAGTCCCCCCCCTCATGCGCCGGCTATGGGAGGGGAGGGGTCTCCCTCCCTCCTATATAAAGCCCCCCTCTCCCCTCTCACAAACCACACCTCCTCGTGAAGGATCTCTCTCCCCCTCTAGATATTCCCCCATGGTCTCAGATTAGCGAGATACATGTTCCTGGTGGCCTTGCGTCTAGAAGGAGTTGCTGCTTCCGCTGATTCGCTGGAGCGAGGAGGTGGAGGTTGTCCGGTGGCTTGAACGTGTGTGCGAGTACGGATGCGCTGCTGATTTGCGGCGCTCGGACTTCCACACGATCTTGAGATCGTCAAGCGTACGACTACATCAACCACGAGTTCCTACTCGTTAACAAAACTCGTTGTCTTCGAGGGTAAGTTCTCCATGGATGTATGTCCACCCGTTGCTCTGTATCTAGTAGATAGATCTTGGTGTATAGTTCTCATCGTAGGAAAATTTTTGTTTTCTATGCTGCGAACCCAACAATTCATACATGTTGTGTTTGCGGGGATCCGATGGATATTGATATGCTATTTTAGATTGATTATTGAATCTATCATGCCTTTGTTATTTGTGATCTTGCATGCTTTCCGTTGTTAGTAGCTATCTTGGCCAAGTAGATGCTAGCAACTCCAAGAGTTAGTATTTATGCTCGATAGTGGGTTCATGCCTCTGTTAATCTGGGGAAGTGACAGAAATCTCTAAGGTACTAGATGTGTTGTTGCTACTAGGGAGAAAACAACAATCCTTTGTTCATAGAACAATCGTATTGTTTACTTTACACGCAGTTCGTAAAGCAATAATCTGTTGCTTGCAACTTAATACTGGAGGGGGTTCGGATGATAACCGGAAGGTGGATTATTAGTCATAGATGCAGTTGGATGGCGGTCTATGTATTATGTTGTAATGCCCAATCAAGTCTCAGAGGAGTCAAGATGATTAGTATATGCATGTATTGCTTTCTCGGTGTTTGTCAATTGCCCCGCTGTAATTTGTTCACCCAGCATGTTTTCTATCTAAGGAGAGCCACCTCTAGTGAACTATGGATCCCGGTCCTTTTACTTTACATACAATCTACAATCTTTTAATGCTTTGTGTTTACTTTCTGCAAACTTTTACTTCTTTCCATTCGATACGTTTAATCCTTTGTTTTTTGCAAAACACGGTCAGATTGACAACCTCATCGCAAGTTGGGGACAAAGTTCCGTGGTTGTGTTGTGCAGGTCTCCACGTTGCTACTAGCACCGGTAGTGCGCCCTGCCAAATCTCAGCTAGTAACACCTTTGGGGTGTTTCCTTGCTCGTACTGGTTCGATTAAACCTTGGTTTCATAACTGACGGAAAACTTGCTGCTATATTCATTGTACCTTCCTCTTGTGGGTCCCAACAAGCTCTACGTCGAAAGTCGAGCGCATCAGAGCGCACCAACTACGAGGCCAACGATCTTATTTTGGGCATTATAAATGGTGAATTTGCTGTTGCTAGAGGTGAACCTCCTGTTGGAAAAGATGCTGGAGACGAGGATGAGATATCGTCATTTCTGAATGCACCCGGTGATGGACGGGATCTAGAATAGGTGGATGAAGGGCAAAAAAACAACGATGTTGAAGGGCAAACAAACAACGATGATGCCCTGATACGTCCATTTTGCATCACTATTCTATGTCTTAATTCACTATTATTCATTGATATATTTCATATTGAGAGGTGATACTTATGTTATTTCATCTATTTTTGCATGGTTGATGACTTTTGGAGCATGGACCGCTGCAGTCAGGATTCTGATGGAAAAGGTGTTGTTTGGAGGCCAAATTTGCGAAGATCAGAAAATCAGGGAAAATATACAGAAAATCCTATTTTTCCAGAAGACTAAGGATGTCAGAAGACGGAGTGGAGATGGGCCACAGGGGGCCCACACCACCCCCTAGCGCGGGCAGCCCTAGGCCACGCCAGCAGGTGGTGTGGCCACCCTGGCCCACCTCTGGCTCTCTCCTCTGGCGTATATCATCCTCCCGAAACCCTAAGACTCGGGAGCGACCACAGAAAGATTCCGCCGCCTCTGCGGGGCGGAAAACACCGAGAGAGAAAGATCTCTCCGGCACACAGATTTCTACCGGGGGAATTCCTTTCTAGAGAGGGGAGATCATCGCCATCAACACCACCATCTAGCTGGACTTCATCGGGATCATCATCATCACCATCAGCACCCTCATCACCATCTCCATATTGCTGTAACAATTGAGTTAAATCTTGCATTAGTTCATAGGGGAAACTTTCCCGGTGTTGATTACTCTTTGTAGTTGATGATATTGAGTGAACCATTTAATTATTGTTTATGTTCAGATTGTTATACATCATTATTCCATCTCTGATCATGATCCATATGATGTCTTGTGAGTAGTTCGTCTTGTTCTTGAGGACATGGGAGAAGTCATGTTGTTAGTAGTGGAGTTGTGTTGAGAAAGATTCAATAGTTTGATATTTAAGTTGTGGTGTACTTCTTCTAGTGGTGTCATGTGAACATCGACTACATGACACTTCACCTATATGGGCCTAGGGGAATGCATTGTGTATTTGGCTACTAATCGTAGGGGTTGTCGGAGTGACAGAAACCTGAACCCCCGTTAGGATACCATTGCACAAGGGATGTAGGGGTCTTAGAGTTTAAAGCTGTGGTTAGGTCTCTACCTTAATTACTTTCTTGTACTTACGGATGTTTGCAAGGGGTATAATCACAAGTATGTATTAGTCTTGGATGGGGCGGTACATTAGCACAGGTTCACCCACACAACACTTAGCAAGCTAGAGAAGATTAATCAACTATATGAAGCGAAAGCACTTGACAGTCTTCCCATGTGTCCTCGAGAACATTTGGTCATCTTAAGTAATACAACCAGCTTGTCCTTTGCTGCATAAAGGATTGGGCCACTTGCTGCATTTATTCCTACTGTCTTTTATTTGCTCGTACTTTGTTTACTTGCTTTATCAAAAAACCCCTAAAAATCCGTTTGCTAAGTATTTACAAAGAATTCCTGATCCGTACCACTAGCCAGCACCTTCTGCTCCTCATTGGGTTCGACACTCTTACTTATCAAAAATACTGCAATACACCCCCTATACTTGTGGGTCATCAAGACTATTTTCTGGCACCGTTGCTGGGGAGTGAAACGCTATTGGAGAGTGGAACTGGTAAAGGAAACTTCTACTGTGAGTATTGTTTACTTCTATTAGTTGCTTTATTTTTGTTATGGATAATTTGCTGAGTTTCTTATTTGGTAATGCTACTACCACTGCTAAGGTAGTAGATAAACCACCACCTGCTGAGAATGATGTTTTCAAAATACCTACAAGAATTATTGATCGTGTTATGGATAACTACTATGTTGGGGATGGAACTGTCCATCCCGGTGATCATTTGCTCTTTATACACGAATTATGCGGGTTGTTCAAGTGTGCAGGTATTACTACAGATCAAGTTAAGAAGAAGTTATTCTCATTATCACTGAAAGGAAGAGCTGAGGAATGGTATAAGCTGCTGAAGAATGGTCAAGCTCTAGAATGGGAGGAAATAGTGCCTCTCTTTTATTCAAAGTTTTATCCTGCTAGTGAGATTCATAAAGATCGGAATCAAATATACAACTTTTGGCCTCTTGATGGAGAGAGTACAACTCAAGCTTGGGGGAGATTGAAGTTACTAATGCTCAAATGTCCCATTCATGAGCTCCCCAACAATATTATTATCAATAACTTTTATGCAAGGCTCCCTCTACATGATAAAGATTTATTGGATGCTTCTTGTGCTGGATCATTCACTCGCATGGAAGAAGCTAAATGGGATCTTCTGGACCGTATTCAAGACAATGTTGAGGCTTGGGAGAATGACAAAGGTAGAAAGTCAGGTATAAATTATGATTATGAATGCATTGAATCTTTTATGGGAACTGATGACTTTCAAAATATTAAAAATGCTTATGGTCTTGATTTGCAAGTTATTACGAATTGCTTTAGAGCTTTTGCTTCTTATATTGAAATTCCAAAAAGGGGATGGAATAAGTACCATGCACCTTATAAAGATATTGTTGACTGTGTTCCTGTTGGGAGCACTGAGTGTTGCATTATTGATCATATCTTACCTGAGCCTTATATCGAGAAGATTCCCTTCCCAGATAAGGTAAAGGACCATCCTATGATAACTAATGTAATCACTAAAAGTGAAAACAGATCTGTAAAACCTGATGAACAAATAAACATTGAACCTGTGGTAGCAATTGTGAAAGACCTTGTTACTAAAAGCATAGAAGATGGACACATAGTCTTTTGTGAGGATGCTTCTAATACTGTTTCACATCCTAATAGAACTAAAAAAGCTAGTGTTCCTGTGCTTTCCGTTAGAATCGGTGATCATTGCTATTATGGTTTATGTGATATTGGTGCAAGTTCCAGTGTTATTCCTTATGAGCTTTACAGAGAAATTATGCATGAAATCAGTCCCTGCGAATTGGAAGAGATTGATGTGGTTATTCACCTTGCTAATAGAGAGACCATCTCTCCAATTGGTATTGTACGAGACGTGGAAGTTCTTTGTGGTAAGATTAAGTATCCTACTGATTTTCTAGTACTTGGTTCAGCTACTAGTAAAACTTATCCTATCATTTTTGGTAGACCTTTCTTGAGTACTTGTGGAGCTATTATTGATTGCAAGAGGGAGAACATCTTGACTAAGTTTGACGGGGAATCTTATGAGTTTAATTTTTCGAAATTTACTAAAGAACCTTGCGAAGAGGAAACCCATAATGAGGATTTTAGAGTTGAACAACTTGCTTATATCTCTCTTGCTCCTAACAATGCTTTGCAGCAATTTATGGAAGATCACGAAAGTGAGATCTTCATGGAAGAAAGGAATGAGATTGACGAGATCCTCCATCGTCAACCCAAGATGCTAAAGCATGACTTGCCTGTAGAAGACTTGGGTACCATGTTGCCACCTAAAAAGGATCCGGTCTTTGATCTAAAACCTCTCCCTGATGATCTTAAATATGCTTATATTGATGATAAAAAGATATATCCTATTATTATTAGCTCTAAACTTTCAGGAAAGGAAGAAGAAAGGTTGTTGGAGGTTTTGAAGAAACACCGAGGAGCTATGGGCTATACTTTGGATGATTTAAAAGGGATTTCACCTACTATATGTCAGCATTCTATCAACATAGAACCAGATGCGAAGCCAGTAGTGGAGCACCAATGACGTTTAAATCCTAAGATGAAGGAAGTGGTAAGGAATGAGGTATTGAAACTCCTTGATGCTGGTATTATTTACCCTATTGCTGATAGTGAATGGGTTAGTCCTGTTCATTGTGTTCCTAAAAAGGGAGGTATTGCCGTTGTTCCTAATGATAATGATGAGCTTATTCCTCAAAGAATAGTAGTAGGCTATAGGATGTGCATCAATTTTAGGAAAGTTAATAAAGTTACTAAGAAAGATCACTACCCGCTTCCTTTTATTGATCAAATGTTGTCTAAAAAGACCCATTTTTGTTTTCTTGATGGTTATTCTGGTTTCTCTCAAATTGCTGTTAAACAACAAGATCAAGAAAAAACTACTTTTACTTGCCCTTACGGAACTTATGCTTATAGACGTATGCCTTTTGGTTTATGTAATGCTCCTGCTACTTTTCAAAGGTGCATGTCTGCTATCTTTCATGGTTTTTGTGAGGAAATTGTAGAAGTGTTCATGGATGACTTTTCTGTCTATGGAACTTCTTTTGATAATTGTCTGCATAACCTTGATAAAGTTTTGCAGAGATGTGAAGAAACTAATCTTGTTCTTAATTGGGAGAAATGCCACTTCATGGTTAATGAAGGGATTGTCCTTGGGCATAAAGTTTTTGAAAGAGGCATAGAAGTTGATAGAGCTAAGGTTGAGGCAATTGAGAAGATGCCATGTCCAAGAGACATCAAAGGTATTCGTAGTATCCTTGGTCATGCTGGTTTCTATAGAAGGTTTATTAAAGACTTTTCTAGGATATCAAAACCCCTCACTAATCTTCTTCAAAAAGATGTACCCTTCGTTTTTTATGATGATTGTAAGGAAGCTTTTGAAACTCTTAAGAAGGCTTTAACTACAGCCCCTATTGTTCAACCACCTGATTGGAGTTTACCCTTTGAAATAATGTGTGATGCCAATGGTTTTGCTGTAGGTGCTGTCCTTGGGCAACGAATTGATAAAAAGTTAAATGTTATCCATTATGCTAGTAAGACTCTAGACGCTGCTCAAAGGAATTATGCTACTACTGAAAAGGAATTTCTAGCTATCGTTTTTGCTTGTGATAAGTTTAGGCCCTATATTGTAGACTCAAAAGTCACCATTCATACTAATCATGCTGCTATTAAATACCTTATGACGAAGAAGGACGCTAAGCCTAGGCTTATTAGATGGGTGCTGCTTTTACAAGAGTTTGATCTACATATAGTAGATAGGAAGGGTGCTGAAAACCCTATAGCTGATAATTTATCTCGATTGAAAACATCTCTTTTGACCCTATGCCTGTTAATGATAGTTTCCCAAATGAGCAGTTAGCCGCAGTAGGGGTAAGCTCGCGAGGGAACCCTTGGTACGCTGTGCTAACTTTATTGTCTCCAAGTATTTGCCTCCAACTTTTACAGCTCAGCAAAGAAGGAAGTTCTTCTATGATTTGAGGCATTATTTTTGGGATGGCCCACACTTATACAAAGAGGGAGTGGATGGTATTATGCGAAGATGTGTTCTAGAATATGAACAAAAGGAGATATTGCATAAATGTCATGGCAGTGCTTATGGAGGACATCATGCAGGAGATAGAACTACAGAAAAGGTGCTACAATCAGGTTTCTACTGGCCTACCCTTTTTAAATATGCAAGAAAATTTGTTTTATCTTGTGATGAATTAGCGTGTTGGTAATATTTCTAGACGCAATGAAATGCCTATGAACTACTCTCTAGTTATTGAACCTTTTGATTGCTGGGGATTTGACTTTATGGGTCCTTTCCCTCCTTCGAAAGGTTACACTCATATTCTTGTTGCTATTGATTATGTTACTAAGTGGGTAGAAGCCATTCCTACAAAGAGTGCTGACGGGGAGACCTCTCTAAAAATGTTTAAGGATGTTATCTTCCTAGGTTTGGAGTGCGTAGGTATCTCATGACTGATGGGGGTTCTCATTTCATTCATGGTGGTTTTAGAAAGACCCTTGCTAAATATGATGTTAATCATAGAATTGCTTCAGCCTATCACCCCCAAACAAGCGGGCAAGTAGAGTTATCAAATAGAGAAATTAAATCCATCTTGCAAAAGACTATTAATAGATCTAGAAAAAACTGGGCTAAAAAGTTGAATGATGCTTTATGGGCTTATAGAACTGCTTACAAAAATCCTATGGGGATGTCTCCTTATAAAATGGTTTTTGGGAAAGCTTGTCACCTACCCTTAGAATTAGAACACAAAGCTTATTGGGCAGTTAAAGAACTAAATAGAGATTGTAAGCTCGCTGGTGAGAAAAGATTATTTGACTTAAGTTCTTTAGATGAATGGAGGAGTGAAGCCTATGAAAATGCTAGGCTCTTTAAGGAAAAAGTTAAAAGATGGCATGACAAGCGAATACTTAAGAGAGAATTTCATGTTGGTGAGAAAGTTCTTTTGTATAGATCTCGTCTCAGATTTTTTGCAGGAAAGCTACTGTCAAAATGGGAAGGACCTTTCATTATTGAAGAAGTATACCGTTCAGGAGAAATAAAAATTTCTTCTTTAAAAGATAATACTACACAAGTAGTGAATGGGCAGCGACTCAAGCACTATATTGCTGGAGATTCTTACAATGAAGATGTTGATGCCTTTCAAGTTATAACTCCGGAGAAATTCATCAAGGACTAAATTCAGAGACCTGCAGAGTCTGTTTTCAAATAGGTAACAGTTCTGGTAAGAAAAGTTCCGCGAAATTACAATACAACTATATTTTTGCAGTTTTTAGTCAATAAGGAAAGTTACGAAGCGAAAAAGGGACGGAAACGGAGCCAGGGTGGCTCACACCACCCTATGGCGCGGGCCCACCCCTGGCCGCGCCACCAGGTGGTGAGTCCACCCCGGACTCCGCCTCCGACTCGTTTTCTCCCAGTACCTTCCTCTTGTTATGAAACTTCGTAATATATAATCCCCCAAATCCCCCGAGGTTCGTATATCGTGTTTTCGTCGTGTTTTTGTTTCGATCTGTTTCTGCCAGGAACTATTCTTGAGGCTTTGGAGCACAATGGTGTCCGCCAAGGATAAAGGGAAGGAGCCTATGGAGGAGGATCTTCAAGACCCCAAGCAGGGGCTGGTACCTTTAGTCTCTTGCCCTGCATCAGCGGAAGCCCTACGAGTCACTAAGGAGTTCTGCGATAAGTATCGAGACCTGCAGAGGAAGGTGGACATGCTTCAATGGGAGAATAATAGGCTTCGCAAGATTCTGGAAGATTTCCTCATGACAACTAAGAAAATATTACCACCACCACCAAAGGAGTAATTCGTCATCAGGTTTGGCATCCCCTTGGCTTGTTCCAAGTTTGGGGGAGTGCCGCAGTATCACATCACTATCTTCTATCTTTTTACCTTTTTAGTAGAGTCATATCATGAATAGAGGAGTTATTATGTAGGATGGTTTGCATTATGGAAGTGTCCCCTCTCTCGTTAGATATGTATCCCTTGGTGTGAATTGCCGTTATGGAATATTAATGAGAAGTTCTATCATTTACTCTTTTGCATAGCTTATATTAGTTTTCAATTCGTGGTTATATGATTGATCTTGTTGTTAGTATTGGTATCACTTAGGGATCATTGAGTTAATTTAGTTGGTTTTGGCAAACCTGGCTTGGTCGGTAGCAACACTATTTTTGAGAGTTGAATGAAAAGATAAAAGTACTCTAAAGAAATATAATTTCATCATCTTTCTTGCTTGATTTGCTCATAAGTTTAGTATTCTCTAGTTAAGATCTTTTGTGCTTCCAAGGAAGATTGCATGTTTGTCCTTATCACTTGTATGTTTGTTTGTTTCCTTCAACTCTTGTACTTGCTACCCAGCCTTGCTAGCCAAAAACCTATACTGAGAGGGTATTCTTCTCATGCATCCACCTCCTTAAAACCAAAACCTTTGCCATTTGTGTCCACCATACCTACCTAGTAGCATTATTGCTATTCCAAGTAAATTCTTGTTTTATCTACCTCCCAAATTAAACTTGTTATGTGAAAATTAGTGATTAAAGCTCTCACGAACTTGATGGCACACTTTAAACTTGATGGCACACTTTACTTTCTTGCACTTAATAAACTTGAACCATTGTGCTCACCTATGTTGCGTATATGCTTGCGCTTTGTAAGTTGTGAATTAGCAGAACCATGCTGTCATGGGGAATGCTTTCAACATTGCACTGGTACTTTGTACCTAGTTGATATCATGTTCTTTTGTCTATGGATGTCGTCGGTGTGAAATGAAAGGGGAGCTTGTAAGTCCATGGAGTTATGCATGTGTATTAGAGAAACGCCTGGGCCGCTGGTCTAATCCATGCTGACATGGTGGAAACCTGCAGCGTAACCATAACGAGTATCTATGAAGCATTCTTCTTATAAAAAAAGAGATAGAGATTGAAAAAAAGAGATATTATGAAAAGAGGAAAGAGAGAAAAAGCACCATATTCCCATGGTAAATAAGAAGATTGCTGAGATGCTTGTTGTCTGCTTGCCTTGTCATTTTGATATGGGGATTCTTCCGTATCATCAGGCAAGGGGTACCCCGTTGGCGGTTCTCAATGATGACAAGAACTTACCAGTGACTACACTTGAGTAGCATGAGGAGCGGCCCTCGTATTCAAGGGACATGAGATTCTCAATTTACAACTTGTCAATGCATATCCTCATATTTGATCACTTTAACCTTAATCACCTAAAGATGCCTATGATAGGGGCAATGAGAGCTGAAAGCTAGTAAGTATCATAATTTTTGGGAGCTCTTTATGAGAATTGCAATCCCTGCTTCCCTCTTTGAAGGGCCTTTCTTTTACTTTGTAGTTGAGTCAGTAAACCTATTTCCTTCTATCTCAGCAAGTATTTTGAGTTGTTGAGTTTCATTCATTCATATGATGATTTATTCAATCATGTTTCTTATGTTCCTTGTTTAGCACATTGCTCTTATCTTGATGTTTACTACTTTGAAAGCTATCATTGAAAACCAGTTATTTGTGAACTCCAGCAAATTATCAACTATTCTTCGACCAAGAGCTGACATTACCAATTATGATTCACTATATGTATCTTTATTGTGTTTCCTTTACTTATTGCAAGTTGAGTTATATAATAGTGAGTTGTCTTCTATTATGATCTATGCACTTGATGGATGTGATGCTTCTTGTCCGTATTCTTTTATCGACTCTTCACTCCATAAACCTGAGGCCATGTTTATTGAGCTCAGTTTCGCTTGGGGGGAGTTGATACATCCATTTTGCATCACTATTCTATTTCTTAATTCACTATTATTCATTGATATATTTCATATTGAGAGGTGATACTTATGTTATTTCATCTGTTTTTGCATGGTTGATGACTTTTGGAGCATGGACCGCTGCAGTCAGGATTCTGATGGAAAAGGTGCTGTTTGGAGGCAAAATTCGCGAAGATCAGAAAATCCGAGAAAATATACGGAAAATCCGATTTTTCCAGAAGACTAAGGATGCCAGAAGACGGAGTGGAGATGGGCCACAGGGGGCCCACACCACCCCCTGGCGCGGGCAGCCCTAGGCCGCGCCAGGAGGTGGTGTGGCCGCCCTGGCCCACCTCTGGCTCTCTCCTCTGGCGTATATCATCCTCCTGAAACCCTAAGACTCGAGGAGCAACCACAGAAAGATCCCGCCGCCTCTGCGGGGCGGAAAACACCGAGAGAGAAAGATCTCTCCGACAGTCAGATTTCTGCCAGGGGAATTCCTTCCCGGAGAGGGGAGATCGTCGTCATCAACACCACCATCTAGCTGGACTTCATCGGGATCATCATCATCATCACCACCATCATCATCACCATCTCCATATTGCTGTAACAATTGAGTTAAATCTTGCATTAGTTCATAGGGGAAACTTTCCCGGTGTTGATTACTCTTTGTAGTTGATGATATTGAGTGAACCATTTAATTATTGTTTATGTTCAGATTGTTATACATCATTATTCCATCTCTGATCATGATCCATATGATGTCTTGTGAGTAGTTCGTCTTGTTCTTGAGGACATGGGAGAAGTCATGTTGTTAGTAGTGGAGTTGTGTTGAGAAAGATTCAATAGTTTGATATTTAAGTTGTGGTGTACTTCTTCTAGTGGTGTCATGTGAACATCGACTACATGACACTTCACCTATATGGGCCTAGGGGAATGCATTGTGTATTTGGCTACTAATCGTAGGGGTTGTCGGAGTGACAGAAACCTGAACCCCCGTTAGGATACCATTGCACAAGGGATGTAGGGGTCTTAGAGTTTAAAGCTATGGTTAGGTCTCTACCTTAATTACTTTCTTGTACTTACGGATGTTTGC
This sequence comes from Avena sativa, assembly GCA_916181665.1. Taxonomy (NCBI): domain Eukaryota; kingdom Viridiplantae; phylum Streptophyta; class Magnoliopsida; order Poales; family Poaceae; genus Avena; species Avena sativa. Next base: position 103,162,218 of record OV702292.1, read on the forward strand.
AAGGGGTATAATCACAAGTATGTATTAGTCTTGGATGGGGCGGGACATTAGCACAGGTTCACCCACACAACACTTAGCAAGCTAGAGAAGATTAATCAACTACATGAAGCGAAAGCACTTGACAGTCTTCCTATGTGTCCTCGAGAACGTTTGGTCATCTTAAGTAATACAACCGGCTTGTCCTTTGCTGCATAAAGGATTGGGCCACTTGCTGCATTTATTCCTGTTGTCTTTTATTTGCTTGTACTTTGTTTACTTGCTTTATCAAAAAACCCCTAAAAATCCGTTTGCTAAGTATTTGCAGAGAATTCCAGATCCGTACCACTAGCCAGCACCTTCTGCTCCTCGTTGGGTTCGACACTCTTACTTATCGAAAATACTGCGATACACCCCCTATACTTGTGGGTCATCATGCCCCTCGACAACAACCGGCGAGGTATATATATTAAGCCTCTTGTGACTAGATGCATTAATTGATATATATATATATATATATTAATCACTCTTTCTTCTTTTAGCTTACGGATCGAGGCAATCGACAGCTATAACGAAACAAGCCCCGAACAAAAAGTTGGATGATAATCAAAGGTTCACCATCGACGAAATAGATGATAAGGGAAAACCTCCCAAACACCATTCAAGAATGGATTAAACCAAAGAATGCAGGTGTAGAATTCACTAGTTATGTTGACGATGATGCCAAAGATGACCTTTGGCAGAAGCTCATGGCGAGAGTATGAAGAATTCGAGGCAGATGGTACTACCCCAATTTTGGGTGGGCCTGAAAGAAGAGCGAGAGTCAAGGAGTGAGCTCTAATAAAGATGGCCGAACTGTTCTGGAACTACAGGAAAACTTTATACGCGAAATATATCGCAAAAAAGATAAATAAAAATTCACAGGAGCACTAGAGAAATTGAGAGAACAGTGGCCCGATTTTATAAAGTACAAGGAATCTTCTGTAGCCAAGGCAAGGTCGGAAAAAATAAGGTAAATGCTAAGAAAAAGAAGTACCACCATAAAATAGGGATAGGTGGCTACAAGAGTGCCATGCCTAAGTGGAAAGCTATGGAAGCCGACATGTGGGCTAGAGGGATCACTCTAGGTACAGATTGATGGCCCAAGAGATCAAAGCACTAGCGATACGGGCATGGGGGAACATTGAACCCAGAAATAGGGGCGGCAATTTTTCTAGAAAAATTCTAATACCCTCCAATGCACTTATTAAAGCAATGGCCGATGCTCAAGCGAGATTATTCCATCCTGAGAGAGAGAACGACAAGCTGAAACGCGCCCTCGGGAATCCTAAAAAACGTGGACGAACACGAGGCAAAGGCGCCGGTGTTACATGAAAAAGGGTTTCCCGAGTACCATGACAGTTACAGAAGCCGTGAGAGAAAGAAGGACCGAGAGCAGACCAGATTGGAAAGATAGAAGTGAAACTAGCTGGGATGATGAAGCTGATAGTGGAAGCACTTAGCCAAAGGTCATCTCAGCCGCGGGAAAATCCTGCATTCGATAATAGCCAGTGGAGAAGTAGCGTGGCTTCCATGGAGGTCCAGGCCGATGAACATGCACGACTAGATGATGCACTGGCGCCTCGCAACCCCATGGATGATGTTAGAGGGATGACACAATGTGAGATACATCATCCAATGAACAACATGTCCTTCAAGGTGGCGATCGACACTGCTTTACCTTGTCTACCTGGAGCACTCCACCATTCACTTCTGATTCCACCTGGGTATGCTTGTGTCTCGGTGGATGACCTAGTGGACGGGTATGAGGACCTAGACATTGACATCGCTAAACCTGAAGGCCATAATAAACTGGGTGATGTCAAGTGCCACATCATTCTATGGCAGAAGAAGTACATCAAGTTTCCAGGCTCAGTGCCAAGGCCACCGACTCCGAGGAATTCAAGTCCACCCCCCGATGATCGCCAACCTCCAAGTCCACCCCTAGAAGAGAGGGATGTCGATCGCCACGGCGTGAGTACATCTCGATCTCCTCCTCCGCGCAATACTACGTCGTTGAAAAAACGGAAGGCCGCCGCTCCCCCGCACCCACTCAGAAGAAAGGTAGTATGGCGAAGATAGTAGACATCCTGCCGGCTCTTCCCAAGAGACCTTATGACAGGACTAACGAGGAAAACGCCGCGGAAGTGGTTGCCTACAATAAGGCTTTTTTTGCACCAAAAAAGCCCGAGCCAAAGGAGGTATTTGATGAAAAACCAAAAAGTGGGTTAAGTCCTTTCTTGAGCAACCATCTCAAATATCGATGAATCTGGAATCAGACTATAACAGCGCAATTTTTAAGCAAGCAAGTGCCAAGTCTAAGCAGAACAAAAAACAAGTGCAAAAGCGGGAAACAAATTCCCCAGCTCGGACAAAAGAAAAATAAATCGGGCCCCCGCTCATAGTGAGTTCCGATATCGACAAGGACTTCAGAGATGATATGGATAAGGACATGCAATTATTGGACCCTAGAGTCATAGCTGCTCCTAGAGAACTGGGTATCACTGTAGCGCAGGCCAACAAAAATGCTACCGCAACAGGTATATCTCTTGGTCAATATTTAGACTATGAAGAAGCGCCAATGGGTGAGATAACATAGAATAATGTGTTAGGGCCGTCTCTGGTCAATCATGAGGAGTACACGTGTCTATCAACACATATGCGAAATCTGCACGACTGGTATATGATGCAAGCATCAAAGTAGCACTCGAAAGAATGGTTTTCGGTGGACGTTAGAGTGGAGCATCACTTCAAACCTTACTTCATACAGATTCAAATGAACGAACTGTTTCAGTTATACAATCAGCGCGCCCTCAACAAATCTATTCTCGGTTGCTATTATCTATAAGTGATTTATTTCTATAATTAAGTCTCTAGCTCAGCTCGTTCATTGCATGTAATATATTATCCTGGATATATATCCTTTTATATGCTATTATGCAGAATGAAGATGCTTGAATACAAAAGAGCTAGAAAATATGAAGTTGGGTTTATTGACCCATATATTATTAATGAACATATGTTAGACAATCACCCCAATGACGCGGAGGATGACCTGTCCACCTTTTTAATCGAGCATAATTACTGTAAGAAAATACTATTTTCTTACAACTTCAAGTGAGTGTATCTGTCTTGTACACAATCTTTTTTTGCTTGCTCGATATTAATTGATGAGTTATGCATGTCTACTTATGTAAACGTCCGCAGGTTCCACTGGATTCTACTAAACATTTAAGTTGACAAGTCCCAAGTTGAAGTCATCGACTCATTAAGTTGGGACCAAGAGAAGTGGAGCGACATGAAAGAGATGCTCCAGCAGTAATTTCAATCATTATCGCATTATATCGGCCTCTTTCGTTCATTTTCTGATATCAAGTAATTAATAACTCCTTTGTTCATTTTCTTTGCCGAGCAGGTGTTGGACACGATTCAAAAAGAAAATACGAGGTCCATTCAAAGATGAGCTAACTTATAAAATGGTGAAGGGTTTGCAGCAGCCACCGGGGACTCATTTATGTGGATTCTATGTTTGCGAGTATAATCGCAAGTTGACCAATGAGAGGAGAGTTGATTCAACTTATATTCACCGTTTGCGGGAGAAGCTCGACCTAGAACAGCGCATATGAGCAATTCAAGAGGAATTGGCAGGATTTCTGATGAAGGGGGACATTGATAAAAGGGGAGAACATTATGTGGAGGACGATGAACTCAATATGATTTAGCGATCTCCATGTAATTAAATAGTTGTATATGTCAAATTGTATATGTATGCTCTCAAGAGATCGAATATTAATTATATATGCATCAACATGTACTATGTATGTAGTAGCATAGAATATGTGTATGAAAACATGTTTAAAATTATAATGAAACACAAATTAAAAAAAGAACGAAATGGAAAAAACAAAATAAAACGGAAAAACACAAAATCGTGCTGCGACAGAGAACACACAAATCTCTGCCGCGGCAAGAAAAGCTTTAGTCCCGGGTGGTGTTACGGCCCGGACTAGTGGTCCTCCAGCCCCCACCGCATGCTGCTGCCACGTGGTGGCCTCTAGTCCTGGTTCGTAGCAAACCGGGACTAGAGATATGGGCCTTTAGTCCTGAATTCGTAGTCCCGGGTGCGAAACCGGGACTAGAGCCCGTTACGGTCCGGGACTAGAGCCCCCTTTTCCACTAGTGGTGGCCACGGGGGGGAAACTCGAGGACAGGCAGGAAGGAGGCGCCCATTCTCTGAGCTGCTCGCGACGAGCTCGGTCTGTCCTCCCCATCTTTCGAAAAGATGCGCATTAGTTTCTATCTCTCAGTTGGCCTTATCTAATGTCTTAAGGATGGGCATCATGTCTTTCACTTGTTCATTTGGACCAAGCGATGTTTCAATTAACAAGGTACTCCATCCGTTTTAAAATATAAGATGTTTTAGCTTTGTGAAGTTAATAAATCTAGACCCTTCATTCCGGCATTGCATGAAACTTGCATGTGCATGTACTTGATTGCTAGTAAGATGAAACATCCCAAGATGCCAAATGATTGACAATTAATCTCGCGCCTCACGTGTGCATGCTTGCTTGGACTAACCGAGTGATCATCCTTGCCCTACATGTTTATATATAGCATACGCAAGCTACTTTAATTCGCTGTCAAAGAAAAAACGAAGCTTGTTTACTTACCCAAGGATCGAACAATTAAGGTATCGAGATTCTCTTGGAAAAATGTAGCATGCAAGAAGTTGCCAGAGGCTTGCTGCACAACACATAGAATATGTACCGTCTTGGAGGTGTCATCGTGGAGCCCTTTCATCTCTCGCATTCATGTTTGCTCTGTTCTTTTGGTCGGCGTTATCCGGTTATCGTCATTGGCTCTAGACGGTCTATGGCCCTAAGGATGATGTGGATGTCGTAACAGCGGTTCCAGATTTTTGCATTCGCCGTGCTACATTGAAGTGTCAGGGTGTAGGCTTTGGTTGTTAGGATGACTAGGTCATGGACTTGTGTGGGGCGCTTGTTAGAGTATATTGCGTTAGGGAAATATTATGTAAAGAGATAGAATTGTATCTTGTCTTGTACTTCAAGTTAATCCTTGTATATTTATATATACTCGTCCATGAGGATCAAATACATCCAACATATTTTGCCAATCGGATCGGCCCCGTCTACATCGTCATCGCGCCAACGTCTTATTTGGCATCGACCTCTATGACTGCCTCGACCGTGTCACCGACGAGTTCTTCTTTGCGTACTTGGTTCTAGCAAAACAGATGCATGCATTCCATACCGACGTGTGCCTAGTTCTAGCAAAACTACGGCCGCACCTCATCCTCGACATCTCGGACTGCATCGGCTCCGGCATCGCCACCTTCGATTTGATCTGTCAATTCTGTTATGGCCGGAGTCCTACTCATAGAGATCTCGTAGAATTGGGAGAAGCCGTAGGTGATATTGCGGGTCAATCAATTGGGGAGCCCGGGACTCAACTAAGACTGCCTCAACGCATCTCCGTTATCATCCTCGTGCACTGTGCGCACGAGGCTTCAGGTGGGGCTACCTCGACACCGGCAATCCCAACCAAGACATCGACCACGGCGACCCCTGACACGGCTACATCGACCACGACACCGCCCCACGCTCTCAGCTCCCTCGACATCGGCACAAAAGGCTACCACTTTGCTTGAGTTTCTCATCAGCTTCCTCTATAGTCCAAGCTACCGCGCCGCGATACCGTCCACGACGTTCCCGCTCGGACTGTGGGAGATGTCAGCCTACTGGATGCTACTTCGGTTTACACTAATCTGACTGTCCGCGATGTTCTATTTGTTCACGACGCTACCCTGCGACTACGGGGCATGTTAGAGTATATTGCATCATGGAAATATTAGGTAAAGAGATAGGATTGTATCTTGTCTTTTACTCCAACTTGATCTCTTGTACGTTTATATATACTCACACATGAGGCTCAATCAGGGCGTACCCGAGAAATCGGAGGCTCTGTGCGAAACTAAAAGATTATAGCTATTAAAAGCAATCATGGAAAAAAAACATTTTATGGGGTTAGCCATTAGGCCACTCCTAATGCCTCGTCTCTTAAGCGCAATACCCTAGATCATTTTACATGGAGTATTTAGATACTATTGTCAAATATATTGTATGTTTACATATGTTTAATATTTGTTATATCAGACCATATTTTTATGCAAGATACATTAGTCTAATTGAATTGTAATGTAATACTGTATTTAAAGCTACATGTATTACTTACATGTAGAGATCATTTCTAGATATGAGATGGTTTTATCTTCTTTCCTCGGTAATTATTTATGCTCCATGTAGATAGAAATCGGAAGTGAAAACGGCACCAAAGTGCATTGGCAGAGGCATTATCATACAAACCTCGGAGATTTTTCTTTCATATCGCCATCGTGTATAGTCAGTTAAACACAAAAGCTGGGATTCTCTTGACCCAACATAGCAGTAGTATTAATTAGGAGAATATAATGTTACGGTGGAGATCAATAAATTGCACTCTACCAATGAGCATCGAGTCTGCTGACGGCTAGTTCTATGCGTTTGTGTAGATTCCCAGAAAATTAGAGTAAATGCTAAGTATTTTTATTGCCTAATGCTTGATTACTCAAAGGTACTAGATAAACACTGCTAGTAGATGACAAAATTTGGCCCCAGTATTCTGGAGGCCCTGTGCGAGTGCACACTCTCCACATGCTCCGGATACGGGGCTGGGCTCAATAATATATCCAACATTTTTCGCCAATCTCCTCTCTCTATCGTTCTACAGTTCTGCCTCGGGGTGGACGTGTTGTGTTATGTGTTGTATAGGTCTTCAGCAATTTTTTTTACAAATTGTCCTGTTAGTTTTAACTTCATCGATAAAAATAATTGCCCAGGTTCAAAATATAAAAATGTATCGACGAGCTAGCTTGCAAATAAAGTTACATAGTGTGGATCGAACGTCAAGAAAAAACTTTGACGAAATAGCCGGAGATGCTAATAACGGAAGCCGTTGATCGATGGCTTGACGTGCGTTGGTGACGTAAACACCGACCTCATCCAGGTAACGTCATCTTCGTCTCCGCCGATTGCTGTGTCGAAGACCGTCGACGTCTCATCACCATTTCACATGAGGGTGTGAACACACCAACGTGTAGGGTCCACAGTGTGGTCGATCAGGTATATATAATACACGCCCGTCCCGTGCATTGCTTAGTTCTATCCCATCTCTCGTACTATCTCCCGATCCACACAAGCTAGCAGCTAGCCCCCGGCTGATCGTTTGCTAGCTAGCAACACCAACGCAAGCAGTACGCGTAGATCCTACGGGCAGATCGACCGACGACGTACCAGAATTAGCTCCAGTTTAAGGTATGGTATCTTTGTTCAAGCTTCTGTGCGCCGTCCTCGTGGCAATCCTTGTGATCATGTCCACCGGAGATTCCCCTGGTGCCTTGGCGGCGAGGCCGGTGCTACTCCACGGCACAGACACGAAGGCGTCGCTAGGTGGCCGGCGGCTGAAGGTATCACCATGGTCGACCACGAGGAGAACTGGAGCTACCAGTTCCGGCAGATCGAACAGCCCCGGTAACCCCCACTGATCGTCGATCGATGTCGATCGACCGGCTACTAGATCTGGAGCGGCTCGATAATAGGCACAACAATTACTTGCATGATATAGTATATTTTGAGCCTTCATCACTTGAGTAATGTATGTAAGCATACTAGTACTCCCTCCGTTTTAAAATATAAGATGTTTTAGCTTTGTGAAGAAAGTGTATCTAGACACCTTTTAGTATATAGGTTCACTCTAAACTTAGATGAACCTACACACTAAAAGATAGATACACATATTTCACAAAGCTAAAACATCTTATATTTTAAAACGGAGGGAGTATGAATGAATGATTTAACATCTGCTCCCTCTATCCCCAATTAGATGTCACAGTTAGGTCTTGATTGTATATATCTAGACATGTTTTCATGTATAAATATATGCAAATATAAACAAATATATGACATATAATTGGGGAGTACTATATATGTACTGTGTGTGATGTACTTGTATGTGGCTTTAGCTTTTATGTAATCACGCATGCATGGGCAAGTTCATGTATACGACGCTGAGATTTAGTAGTACATATATGTGTATACACGTGCATGTTTCAGTGCTTGTACGGTTTGAGAGTGGTTTGTAACATGAACTTACTACTTGAGTTCAATTGCCATGCATGCAATATTGCTACTCCATTACTTGTTGTCATATGTAGACAATATTCTGTTGGGAAAAGCATGGAAGCGGTAGAGTACTTAATACCCTCAAAGAGTGCGGAGCATGTTTAACCAAGTGTATTTTGTCACAAAAAGCAAATGAATCAGCACGCAATGCTCCATGTACAGAAATACTACAAACATGTGTACAAGACCGCGAGATGGGCTTGGGCATACTCTTTTGAAATCAGGAGCCATTGTCATTTATGTATGATGGTCCTGAAATGCTCAAACAGCTTCTCGTTGTGAGACGGGGCACAATAATCCACTAGAGGTGGCCAATGAAACTGACACATACTTTTCGAATGAACTGGAGCTCTATATTAATCAAACACAAACATTACGAGAAAAATCCCGGCAAAAAGAAAATACAACATAATTTGGTGACATTGTCAGCTATTAACATTCGATCTTGTTGCCCTATGGCTGAAATTGGTTATGAACACACTGGTTACAATTCCCATCTAACTCGTATAAGTTGTGTATGTAGGAAAATGGCCCGGACATCCTTAACTCTCTCAGAATTTGCGTTATAAGATGGACCATTATATCGACTAAGTGCATATGGACATACATCTCCAACAGACATAGAATTAGCAGCACTTTTTTTTGTAGATATTTAGTGTTTCAAGATCGATTGCCTTCTTAGAAGTTATGTGAAATAATCTGTAAGGATCGATGAGGTTCTGATGGAGATCATTCAACATAATTGATTAGGCTACTGGTAAAAAAAAGTGAACTAGGGTTTGGTTACAGAAATTATGGTTCATATACCGAACAAGGTTCTCAAATGAAAACTGGAATTTCAAACTTTGTAATGCTTAAATATCTCAACTTTGATACTGGAACGAGGAGGAATCATAAGCTTGGGAAAGAGGAGTTTTAGCGTGAGGAGACATCGAGGAAAAACATATAGGTTTAGGTTAGACAAATCTATTAGAGTATAGGTCGGTGCCGTAGCCAGCCCTAGACGCACCGACCTCCCTCTCTCCTATTTGAGTTGTAATTCTATCTCTATTAGTCTTGGAGTCCAAGTCGGTTGTAATCTATATAAACATCCCATCAAGTTCAAATCAATACAGTCAATATTCTCCAAATATCCTAAATTATCAAAATCACCCAGCCCAAATTCAAGCGGCCGTTGCTAACTAGAGTTTTTTGATTAAATGTTGGTGGAGCACGGTTGCCAGTGCCCATAGTTTCATGAAGAAGAAGGAAGTGTCGTGCGTAGCTTATATCTGTGATGAACATCTAGCGTGGACGAATTAATATAGGAGTTCTTGAAACACAAGTTAGAAATCCCTACAATGTCGGTGAGGTTAATCAGTGAACATCTACCATGGTGCGAATTATTGAGTAGTGCCTTGGTTCTAGAAAATTATGTCTATAATTGTTTCCAAAATTCAAATTAAACTATGTGGAGTTCTACAAAGTTTTAATAAATAGTCAAAAAATTGTATATTCGATGGCTATGAATTATGGATAGATAAGATATGTGACATACACTATTGGATGGAAAAAAACTAGGTGGTGTGGATAGGCTGCACGTAAGATACTCTATTATTAAGAGATGTTAGTGGAATGACATGGACATTTGATTAGCCGGTGAAAGAGATGATGTTGATAGCTTGCATCTAGATAGATAAATACTAATTGCAGTTAGTGGTGTTTTAGATAGCCGATCGACAATTTCTGTTTTTTATTCCATTTTCCATTTCATTGTCCTCTTGTATTCTGTTTGGAATTTTATATTCTTCTATTTTTCTATCTAAACGAAAATTCTGAGCGCCTGCAACGTTCGTCAAAAAGAAAAGGACAAAAAATACTTGTGCCGTGGATTAAGAGCGGACGTACGAAAAACATAATCTCAACAGTGTATACTCGTTGAGCTTATGATCAATCGTGGCTGTAATTTGTTTCTGTTGGTCCAAATGGCCGGTCAGCCAGCACACAATTAGCTTGGTCAGAGCCCACATCGACCGCGAGACGTGAACCTTGAAGAGATCTCTGGTCCAAGTCTCGCGGCCATGTTCCAATGGCTTTGTTCAAATGTTCTGATGTTTCATGATGAGTTCCTCCACTAAAGCTTTTGTCTGACCACTGTGCAGCAACTAAAACTTCAAAAGTATGCCGTGTGCAGCAGGCAGCAGGCTGGCAACTTCTGGATCCTAAGTTACTCGTTTTCAAGAGATTTCCGATGCCTTTGTATCCTTGGCTAGTGAAACTTTTTTCTTTTAGGCCTTCCACAGCGTATGTCCAAACCGGTGCCCAAATCGATTTTGAAGCATCGAGCAGCGATGTCCTCCGCTGCACAGGTGATGTCCGGATTTTTTTCCAAGGAATCGGAGCATGTAGGTGCTCCGGTGCCCAAACTGATTCACCCAATAAAATATTGCTATAACTATTGAAAAAGAGAGCTCGTTCGATACGTTCTCTGCTGTGAAGCCCCTGGAAAGACTTGTTTAGTGTATGTTTGTCAGTGTGGGGTCATCTACTTTTACCCTCAGCGGTGCCCTCTGCTGTGAAGACAGTGCCCGAATAAATCTCTTTGGGCATCGGTGATACGTGGAACACTTTTCAGAGATGTGGCACCGGTAACGCTGTGGAAGGCCTTAGATCATTAGCTAGTGAAACTGTTGAAGTACTCCGCTTCCTTTGCTATATGTAAACATGTGTGACGACAATTAGTCACTTAGTCCATGCGCTTTTCTGGCCAAGTAAAGCATGCAATCACACATAAGCCACCAGCTGAATTATTGATCATTGACTGGCATCTTGGAATCTCTTATCTTGACTACGATTGTTGTTACGTACGTGCATCGTGTTTCATTGCTGCTGATTACGCAAAAATGAGAAAAGATTGGCGTATTACTATTTCTCAAAACAGGCTTTCGTCTCACTTAATAAATAAAATCACACGCGGTCGAACTGATACAACGTGAAGAGGAGACCTTTTATAAAGCACATCAAAGATAAACAAAAAGTACAAGAAGAACCAATACTTGCCACCGACGACAAGAATGAGACCCTGAGAGGGACAGAGCTCCATGATGATGGCGCCAGAAGGGTAATGACGTGCCATATCATCGTTGCCGAGACCGACGGTCAAGGATTTTTTTACGTCATGGCCAAGGGTTTAATAGGATTGATAGATGCTCATATCAAGTTGCAACTAATTTTCTAAAAGCTTATCTGAAAGGAACTTTGAGGTTAAGCGTGCTTCGCCTAGAGTGATTTGAGGATGAGTGACCGATAGACAAGTTCTTTCTAGGTGCGCACGAGTGAGGACAAATGTGCATGAAAGACCAGTGTTGGTTTGTACGGTCAGAGCGTCCCTCAATCAGACCGTCCACGTCCGAAGAGGTCCGACCATACCGAGGACACGACCCAATAGCCACCCGCAAACTGAACAACTGCCTGGACCGGTGCGTTTCGGCGCAAACCCGGCCAAAATTGGACCGACTTTGCGGTGGAATGGACAACTCTTCGCGTCTGTGTGTCTGCCCATGCCTTCTCCCGGGCATGTCCGTCAGTTGTAGAAGTGCTACCGTCGCTGTTCCCCACTATGCTGGTCCTTTTTAATGAGGAATGCGTTGTCCTCATCCACACTATCCCCAATTGTTCAAACCCTCCCAAACCCTAGCTAGCTCCCTCGCCACCAATAACGGGCAATTGTGAAGTCGTGGGGGTGGTTCAAGGCTGGAAGCAATGACCACGAGGCTAGGTCTTCGGCGGGCGAGCGCCGGAAGCCCTCCCGCCATTCCTTCTCTTTCTCCCTACCGGCTATCACTCCATGGCCAATCCCTGCTGGCCAGCATCCTACGTGTGCCGCCACGTCCTTGCTCAGAACGGCAGGTGAACACGAGCCTCGAGGTGGCCCGCATGCTCACGGAAGTGAAATGGGCGTACACCTGCAGGCTGGCTGGCACCTCAATCAGGCCTGCGTTCCTGTGTCGACCATCCCAACATCGGGTCTTACGAACCGGTAGGAGATATGCACATGAATCTAGTATGACAGGAGAATAAGACATGAGGTGAGATCTATGGAGAGGTTAAACATGCTAAGGCTTGTATGGGAGGCCACGGTGGGATGTGGTTTTTGTAGTCTCATGCTCGCCATCGCTAGGAACCGAGTTCTTGTCTCTTGAACCAAGACGAGCGTACAACCACACACGGTCTGGAAAACCCCTCTACTAACTAACTTGCCTAGTAGATTTCATGAGTCACATAGTTTAGATGTTTCATTCGACATATGCATTTTGGTTGTTCTCGAAGGCGGTGAAGGAGGGGCAATATAACATGTAGGGAAGTGTAGCCAGGGTTGCTTGGGATCGATACAGCCCCTGGTGAACCAACCTCGACTCACATCTATAAGGACCGGCTTTGATATTTGACCCGTGAACCCTACTTAGGGCGCGACTCATTGTCTCGGCGAAAGAAAGCTAAAGGTCGTGCCAACCACCCTCTGCCGGCCTTCCAGGAAAGAGGGATAATCATTGTGGCATTAAGAGTCGGTTGGTACGTGTAGGTAAAGTTGTAGGTAAAGTTGGACGTGATGATCATAGAGAACTTTAATCTAATCATAAAACTTGGCAACTAAGGTTTGCTAAGGATGCTTCCTCAGGGTACGTATGAGGGGGTGATCCTAGTTGCGAGATGAAGATGCTGATGACTTGGTGAATATCAAAAGATGATAATCAATACTATGGAGATGTCTCTCTCTTGTCTTCTTTTAAAATGTTCTGATTAGACAAACTTCTACTCCCTTTTGTTTTACAAAAAAAATAGTTTTATGCAAAATAACCACACCTGCAATAAGTTTTGTGGAGTACACCCTATACTCACCCTTCCTTTGTTGATACTTTTGTAGTAGAGTAAGTGTTCTCCTGAAGACGAGTTTGGTACGACATCGACGAGTAGATTGGTTCCCGATCGGTAGCCTAGAATGTATGGGCTAGGACGCTATTATTAACTTCAGGCCTCTCAAGCCATTTGTTAAGTTTGCTATACTTAATAGCATAGTTTGGCTTCCATTGTTTGATGTTTGTGGTCAGTGATCTCAGCTTGATATTTTGGTTCGCAGCTTAGTTATGAGCTTGATGTAATAATTTTTGTGTCATTGCTTCACTGCTGTGTTACCGATTATTCACCGAATATCCTCGAGCTCAAGGTTAGGTTTATGTCAGACTAAGATTTGGGATTTGTCTAGTCCTGATCATGTGGGTGTCACGGATGCACACGCTGAGAGGGGAATTTTTTCCTTTTGATCAAGAACGCAGAGGAGTACGAGATAGATCTGTTGGCTGTGTACAAAGCAGTTAATACGTCAATTATTGCGGCACAGCGGCACAGTTGGCGGGTGCCTGTTCTGCTGACACAAGTGCACGTCCAAGTGCACTATTATGCAATACATAGCCACGGTATATGCTAATATCTATCCATTTCCAGATTCATTGTATTACTGCGTCTCACCTATCTCTTTGTAACCATGCATGGCACAGATTCCGGGCACACTGATGCCCGGGTGCCATAATTACTCCTCTCATAAAACATCCAAGATGCCAAATGATTAGCAATTAATCTCGCGCCTCACGTGTGCATGCTAGCTTGGACTAACCGAGTGATCATCCTTGCCGTACATGTTTATATATAGCATATGGAAGCTACTTTATTTCGGTGTCAAAGAAAAAAGGAAGTTGCTTTGTTTACTTACCGAAGGGATCGAACAATTAAGGTATCGAGATTCTCTTAGAAAAATGTAGTATGCAAGAAGTTGCCAGCGGCTTGCTGCACAACACGTAAAATATATATCGGCCTCATAGGTCGGAGATCCAATCAGGCTCACGGTTGCAAATGAATCCATTGTTAGAAAAAAATATATGCATGTACATCCAGATATTATATGTTCTTACACAAGTTTTTCGGGAAAGGGAACATTTTTTGTGTGCCATGTAGAAAAACAAATTTGGGTGTTACAACATGACTATTCTCAGATTTATTTTTGTCTTTTTACACAAGCGACAGAAAAATGTTCATTTTTTTTTCTAAAAACTTGTGTATCAATATAAAATTTTTAGATGTACTATATACGGAATTTTTGTTCAATTTTTTTTGACATTTTAAATTTTATTTTTTATGCATTTTTATAATAGGTTTATTTGCACCCGTGTGTCAAAACACCACCTCCCCTTGGAGGTGTCATTCTGGAACCCTTTCGTCTCTCGCATTCATGCTTGCTCTGTTCTTTTGGTCGGCGCTGTCCGGTTATCGTCATCGACTCTAGACGGTCTATGGCCCCAGGGATGACGTGGAAGTGGTAGCCGCGGTTCCGGATTTTTGCCTTCGTGGTGCTACATTGAAGTGTTTGGGTGTCGGCTTTGGTTGCTAGGAGACTAGGTCATGGACTTGTGTGAGGCGCTGCCTGGGGGCCAGCGTGCTGTGTTATTGTATAGGTCTTCAGCCTTTTTTAAAAAAAAATTGTCCAACTTTTTTTTTTAAGTTTATCGATAGAAATGCATTGCCTGGGCTCAAAAAATAAAAATGTATCGGCCAGCTAGCTTGCAAGAAAAGGTTACATATTGTAGATCGAACGTCAACAAAAAACTTTGACGAAACAGCCGGAGATACTAATAACGGAAACCGTTGATCGATAGCTTGACGTGCATTGGTGACGTAAACACCAATCTCATGGAGGTAACGTCATCATCGTCTCTGCCGATTGCTGTGACGAAGACTATCTCGTCACCGTTTCCCATGATCGTGTGAACACACAAACATGTACGCACGTGTAGGGTCGATCGGGTATATACTATAATGCACAATCCACATGTTTTATCCCATCTCTCACATTATCTCACGATCCACAAGCTAGCAGCTAGGCCCTCCTGCTGATCGTTTGCTAGCTAGCAATACCAACACAAGCAGTACGCGTAGATCCTACGGGCAGATCGGCCGACAACGTACTGTACCAGAATTACCTCCATCCAGCTTGAGGTATGGCGCCCTTGTTCAAGCTTCTGTGCGCCGTCCTCGTGGCAATCCTTGTGGTCATGTCCACCGGAGATTCCCTTGGTGCCGTGGCGGCGAGGCCGGTGCTACTCCACGGCACAGAGAAGAAGGCGTCGCTGGGTGAACACGGCGGCCGGCGGCTGGGGGTATCGCCGTGGTCGACGACGAGGAGAGCTGCTGACAAGTTCAGGGTGTTGAAAGACACTGCTGGGGCAGGACCTTCCGGCCATTCGAACAGCCCCAACATACACCACTGATCTCGATCGATCGGCTAGCTACTCGATCTTGAGCGGCTAGATCATCGGGTCTTACGTACTTGCGTGATTTAGTATATTGATTGATCCAGCTCTTAAGTACTTGCATTTTGCATGCTATGCTTAACATTTATAGATACACTAGTGTGTGATGTGATGTACCTGTACCGTTGTAGGCTGGTTTAGCTTTATGTAAGATCACATATACATGGGCAAGTGCGTGTATACGTGCACTGAGATTTAGTTAGTACGTAGTATATTGGTATATGCGTATATGCATGCATCTTTCAGTGCTTGCACGGTTATACCGTTGTACGGTTTGAGATTGGTTTGTAAAATGAACTTACATTTTGTTGTTATAAGATCAAGATGGACTTACTTGAGTTCACTTGCCATGCATGCAATATTGCTACTCCATTAGTACTTGTTAACATATGGACACAATATTCTGTTGGCAAAAACATGGAAGCGATGAAGTACTTAATATCCACGAAGAGTACCGAACAAGTTTGACCAAGTGTATTTGTCACAAGAAGCAACTGAAGCAGCATGCCGTGCCCCATGTATGGAAAATACTACAAACATGTCTACAAGACCACGAAATAGGCTTGCGCACTATCAATTTATGTATGAGATGGTCCTGAAATGCACAAGCAGCTTCTCATCGTGAGACCTGTGCACAATAATAATCCACTAGAGGTGGCTAATGAAATTGACATTGTCAATATTACCATTCAATCTTGTTGCACTCTGGTTGAAATTGGTTATGAACACACATCTAACGCTCAAACTGGTATATGTTGTATAGGAAAATGGTCTGGACACCTTCAACTCTCTCCAACAGACATATGCAAATAAGATGGACCATTATATCGACTAAGGACATATGGAAATACATCTCCAACAGACATATATTTAGCGTCACTTCTTTTTGTGTTTCAAGATCAACTTCCTTCGAAGAAATTGTGTGAAATAACTTACATGGAGCACCCGCAGACATCACCACGTTGGTTTCTAGACGACAAGGATTTCTCCCGATCCCTAAAAAAACACTCCCGGGCGCTTCGTACTGCTCCACCAAGCTCACCGCCCACCAACACAGGCCACTGATATATTGCAAATGTATCTATAATTTTTGATGTTCCATGCTTGGTTTTATCTCCTTTCTTGTGTTTTGTTCCAACTTTGGAGTACTTTTCATATGATTTCTTGGACTAACCTATTAACAAGATGCCACAGTGCCAGTTGCCTGTTTTCTGCTGTTTTTGGTTCCAGGAAAGTCAAAAAATAAATATTATCGGAATTGGACCGGACAAAAGCCAAAGTTGTTATTTTCCCGGAAGACTCACGGAGCCAGAAGGAGAGTCGGAGAGGGGCCACAGGGTGGCCACACCCCCCTTGGCGCGGGTAACCCTAGGCCGCGCCAGGGCATGGTGTGGGCCCCCTGGCTGGCCACCGACCTTGCCCCTTCGCCTATATATTCGTCCCGATACAGAAATCCTAAATCGTCAAGCCTCCAGCCACGAAAAGTTCCGCAGTGCCGCCGCCACCGAAGTCTCTGTTCCGGCACCCTGCCGGGACGGGGAAGTGCCCCCGGAGCCATCTCCATCGATCTCCACCACCATTTCCATCACCATTGCTGATTCCCATGATGAGGAGTGATGGCTCTTTGTACGGCGCCAGAAAAGTGCTGGTGCGGTGTTGATGTAGAGCTCGTTGGGAACCCCAAGAGGAAGGTATGATGAGCACAGCAGCAAGTTTCCCTCAGTTATGAAACCAAGGTTTAATCGAACCAGTAGGAGCAAGGAAACACCCCAAAGGTGTTGCTAGCTGAGCCTTGGCAGGGCGCACTACTGGTGCTAGTAGCAACGTGGAGACCTGCACAACACAACCACAGAACTTTGTCTCCAACTTGCGATGAGGTTGTCAATCTCACCGTGTTTTGCGGAAAAGAAAGGATTAAACGTATCGAATGGAAGGAAGTAATAGTTTGCAGAAAGTAAACACAAAGCAGTAAACAGTTTATAGATTGTATGTAAAAGAAAAGGCAAGGACCGGGATCCATAGTTCACTAGAGGTGGCTCTCCTTAGATAGATAACATGCTGGGTGAACAAATTACAACGGGGCATTACAACATTATACATGCATATACTAATCATCTTGACAAACATCGAGAAAGCAATACATGCATATACTAATCATCTTGACTCTTTTGAGACTTGATTGGGCATTACAACATTATACATAGACCGCCATCCAACTGCATCTATGACTAATAATCCACCTTCAGGTTATCATCCGAATCCCCTCCAGTATTAAGTTGCAAGCAACAGATTATTGCTTTACGAACTGCGTGTAAAGTAAACAATACGATTGTTCTATGAACAAAAGATTGTTGTTTTCTCCCTAGTAGCAACAGCACATCTAGTACCTTAGAGATTTCTGTCACTTCCCCAGATTACCAGAGGCATGAACCCACTATCGAGCATAAATACTAACTCTTGGAGTTGCTAGCATCTACTTGGCCAAGATAGCTACTAACAACGGAAAGCATGCAAGATCACAAATAACAAAGACATGATAGAATCAATAATCAATCTGAAATAGCATCTCAATATCCATCGGATCCCCACAAACACAACATGCAGAATTACAAATAGATGATCTTGATCATGAACAGAGCTCACAAGATCTAGACATGAAAGAACAAAGGAGGAGAACCAGCCATCTAGCTACTACATGGATCCATAGTCTAAGGATGAACTACTCACGCATCACATCGGAGGCTTGCATGGTGATGAAGAAGGCCTCCAGGGTGAATTCCCCTCTCCGGCAGGGTGCCGGGAAGAGCTTCAGATCCCTCCCGATCTAGGGATGGATATGACGGCGGCTACAGACTCTTTCGTGGATTTTTGATTGGGTGCTTAGGGTTTTTGTCCCGAGGGGATCTTATAGGCGGAAGGAGAGGCCGAGGGGTGCCTGGGCTGGCCACACCACCCCCTGGCGCGGGCCAAGCCTGGTCGTGTAGCCAGGTGGTGTGGCCGCCCTCTGGCCCCTCTCCGTCTCGTATTCTGGCATCTGATGACTTCCGGAAAAATAGGCACTTTGGCTTTTGTCCCGTCCAATTCCGAGAATATTCATTTTCTGACTTTCCTGGAACCAAAAACAGCAGAAAATAGGCAGCTGACACTGTGGCTCTTCTTAATAGGTTAGTCCAAGAAATCATATGAAAAGTACTCCAAAGTGTGGACAAAACACAAGAAAGTGGATAAAACCAAGCATGGAACATCAAAAATTATAGATACATTTGCAATGTATCAACATCCCCAAGCTTAACTCCTGCTCGTCCTCGAGTAGATAAGTGATAAAAAAGAAAGAATAATTTTTGAGGTGACATGCACCATCAAAGACTTGATCAAAGTATTTGTAAAACATTCAAAGCTGGGATCATAGTACTTCAATCATAACATGAAAGACAAAGTTCTAGCAATAAGACAAAGAAACTATGATGCAACATGAAAAGGCACAAACAAAAGATTCATGAATAACAATGCTTTGCAAGACGTTTGTTTGTTTCACATAAAGAAAACATAGCATAATAGTATTCAGCTTGTCCCTCATAGAGTAGCAAATATAAATGCATAGGACACCTTCAAAGTTCATAAGAGTGACTAGATACAAATAGTTTAAAACAAGCAATATCAAGTTATGCATCAATTAACTAGTCTTGGGACAATGCACATAGAAGTAAGAATGGCCACTATGCTCTGAAAGTAGGTGCATAAAGATAGAAGATGGAGACTAAATATAATGGTGGAAGAAAGGCCTTCATAAAAGGAAGTAGGGATTCAAGTCTCATAAAGAGCTTCCAAAAATTATGGTACTTATAGCTTTCACCTCTCATTGCCCATATCATAAGAATCTTGAAGTGATTAAGGTTAAAGTGAACATACTATGGTGTACATGCTTGATGAAGTATAAGTTAGAAATCTCATGTCCCTTGTATACGAGGGCCGCTCCTCATGCTACTCAAGTTTAGTCACCGATAAGTTCTTGCCATTGTAAGTACATGTGTATCATAGAGAACCGCCAACTGGGTACCCCTTGCCCGATGATACGGAAGAATCCCCATATAAAAATGACAAGGCAAGCAGACAACAAGCATCTCAGCAATCTTCTTATTTACCATGGGAATATGGTGCTTTTTTCTCTCTTTCCTCTTTTCATATTCTTTTTTTTCTTTTTCTCTTTTTCTCAATATAGGACTCTTTTTTTATAAGAAGAATGCTTCATAGACAGCTCATTATGGTTACGCTGCAGGTTTCCATCATGTCAGCATGGATTAGACCAGCGGCCCAGGCGTTTCTCTAACACATATACATAACTCCATGGACTTACAAGCTCCCCTTTCATTTCACACCGACGACATCCATATACAAAAGAGCATGATATCAACTAGGTACAAGTACCAAGTGCAATGTTGAAAGCGTTCCCCATGAAAGCATGGTTCTGCTAATTCCCAACAAATAAGTGCAAGCATATACAACATAGACGACACAATGGTTCAAGTTTATGAAGGGCAAGAAAAGTAAAGTGTGCCATCAAGTTCGTGAGAGCTTTAATCACTAGTTTTCTCATAACAAGTTTAATTTGGAAGGTAAACAAAAGCATGAATATACTTAGAATAGCATAAGCTAGTAGGTAGGTATGGTGGAATCTTTGGAATAACCTGGTTTAGGGAGTTGGATGCATGAGTGGAACTCATACTTGGTTGTGGAGGCTAGCAAAAGACTGGGAGCGACAAACTAAGAGAGCAATAATGGCCATAATCATGCAGAGCGACAAAACATCATTGATCAAAGCATAAAGTGATACTACAAGTTGAAAACTAAAGGATCATAAAGGCTATGGTGACTTGAGATAGTCATAACATGGTGTGAGCATGCGCCAAGTCAACCCAAATAAGGCATCAAAGGAGAATACCACTATACTATGCTTTAATATGCTAAAACAACGCATGATTCATCCAAGGCACATTAAGCAATCTCAATTGTTTATAACAAGTCATGCTACAACAAAGAATACTAAGCATAAAGCCAAAACAATATCAAGCATGGCATGACAAACCATAGGCCACATTCAAAAACGAGCTCTTTTTACCACATAAGCATGAACTTTCCTACTCTTTTCCAAACCAAACCAAACTATTTGCAAACCAATGTATAAAAGAGGGGGTCCAACCAATTTATTCAGAAAACTAAGCAAACAAAAGCAAATGAAAAACCAAAACAAAAATGAAAAAGAAGACGCTCCAAGAACAACACAACTATGCATGAAACAATAAAAATAAAGCGTTTGGAAGAAACCTGGAATTTTTATTGATGAAGAAGGGGATGCCTTGGGCATCCCCAAGATTTGACGCTTGTACTTCTTGGATATTTCTTGGGGTGACACGCGTGGCATCCCCAAGCTTGAGCTTTAGTCCATCCTTCATCTCGTTACTCATTCCTTCCATACACCTGAAATTTTTCCTTCATACAAAACTTCACACAATCTTTATTAGCAACATTAGTGTACTCAAGATAAATAAGTCTTAAGGTTCAGTTCTAACACCAAATAAACTTCCATTAGAACACTATCTATTGTAGCACTTCCCTCAAAAAGCTCAATTCTCCAAAAGAACTAAAAAAGGAACCAACAAGAAGCAAATGCAGAAAATGGCAGAAATCTATCAAAACAGACCAGCGGGTAAAGACGATTTTTTTCGAAGACCTTCTGTTGCTCAAATCAAAAAGTGTTGAACTAACGAAAGTTAGATAACAACCTGGGACATAAGCACAAAAATTTAAGCCTCAAAAATACGTTCAGAGATTTTACACGAATGTTTACGGTGAAGCACAGAAATCTGTTTCGGGACAGCAACTTTCCCAATCATTACTTCTCTCTCATTAGAGGTTACTCTTGGCACAAAAGCAAATAAAAAGGATAAGGAGAGGTTATTAATAAATTAATAACTTCCAAGACTCATCTAAAACTTTTGGGTTATCTCCCAATAAGTACTTTTCTTTAACGCCTTTAAGTTAAGCATAAGAAGCAAGAAAAAGAATCAAGTGTTCTCAAATGAAGAAGCATTAAGACCAAATTTTGTTTTCATAGGAGAAGCAAAAGAAATCTTCTCTCTCTTCTTAGGGAAGTGTTCTATACCTTTCTTGAGTGGGAGTTGATATTTAATGGTGCCTTGTTTCATATCAATGATGGCACCAACAGTTCTAAGAAAAGGTCTTCCCAAAGTAATAGGACAAGAAGCATTGTATTCAACATCCAAAACATAGAAATCAACGGGGACATAGGCATTGTTAACCATAATAAGAACATCATTAAGACTCCCCATGAGTTTCTTTTTAGGATTATCATCAAGTGGGACATTCAAATAACAATCTTCAAGTGGAGGAAAATCAAGCATATCATAAATCCTTCTAGGCATAATAGAAACACTACTATCAAGATCACATAAAGCTTTGAAATCAAAGTCATTCACTTTCATATTAATGATGGGTTCCCAACCATCTTCTTGTTTTATAGGAATAGAAGCTTTATGTTTCATCTTTTCTTCTTTAATCTTGATGAGAGCATCAGTAATGTGTTTTGTAAAGGCCATGTTCATAGGACTAGCATTAGGACTTTTAGCAAGCTTTTGTAGGAACTTAATAACTTCAGAGATACTGCAACCATCAAGATCTAAATCAAATTTATCATCTAGAGTAGTAGAACTATTACTAGCCTCAACACTAGTGGTGGTGATAGTAGAAACACTAATGTTTCTAGCAATTTCATCTTCTCTCTCCCACTTAGCATGTAATTCAGCTAATAGTCTAACATTTTCATCAATTCTTACTTGTATGGCATTAGTAGCTGCAAAGGGATTCTCATTAGTTTTAGGTTTAACAGCCATTTTATTCAAAGAAGATTGAGCTTCAGCCAAAGATGCTATATTTCTTTCAGCATTAGAGAGTTTTTCCTCAATAGTTTTATTGAAAGCAGTTTGCTTACTAATAAAGTCTTTAAGCATAACTTCAAGTTCAGAGGGTGCCCTCCTATTATTGTTGTAGGAACTTCCATAAGCATTACCATTGTTGGGAGGATATGTCTTATAATTGTTGTTACCAAAATTACTCCTATAAGCATTATTGCCAAAGTTGTTATTTCTTATGAAGTTCACATCAAATTGCTCTTCTTGAGCAACCAAAGAAGCCAAAGGAACATTATTTGGATCAATATGGGATTTCCCATTAACAAGCATAGACATAATAATATCAATCTTATCACTCAAGGAGGAGGTTTCCTCAACAGAATTTACCTTCCTACCTTGTGGAGCTCTCTCAGTATGCCATTCAGAATAATTAACCATCATATTGTCCAGAAGTTTTGTTGCAGCACCCAAAGTGATGGTCATAAAGGTACCTCCAGCAGCAGAATCCAATAGGTTCCTTGAAGAATAGTTCAATCTTGCATAAAAAGTTTGGATGATCATCCAAGCAGTCAGTCCATGAGTGGGACAATTCTTTACCAAAGATTTCATTCTTTCCCAAGCTTGAGCAACATGTTCATTATCAGATTGTTTAAACTTCATTATTTCACTTCTCATAGATATAATCTTAGCAGGAGGATAGTACTTTCCAATGAAAGCATCTTTGCACTTAGTCCAAGAATCAATACTATTCCTAGTTAAGGAATTTAACCATTCTTTAGCTTTTCCTCTCAAAGAGAAAGGAAACAATTTCAGCTTAATAATATCACCATCTATATCCCTATGCTTTTGCATCTCACAAAGTTCAACAAAGTTATTTAGATGGGCAGCAGCATCTTCATTACCAATACCAGAAAATTGTTCTCTCATAACAAGATTGAGCAAAGCAGGTTTTATCTCAAAGAAGGTATCTTCAGACATAGGTGGAGCAATAGGTGTGCTCATAAAATCATTGTTGTTGGTGCTAGTGAAGTCACACAACTTAGTGTTTTCAAGAGTAGTCATTTTTTTGTGTTTTTGAATAAGAAAGCAAACTAGTAAAACTATTTTTTTGTGTTTTTGATAACAAAACAAGCAAACAAAACAAAAAGAAACTAAGAAAAACAAAAATAACAAAGTAAAGAGATTGGTTATGAGGGACTCCCCTTGTGAAGATGTCCTTGACTCCCCGGCAACGGTGCCAGAAAAATGCTTGATGGCTCAGTGTACGGCGCCAGAAAAGTGTTGGTGTGGTGTTGATGTAGAGCTCGTTGGGAACCCCAAGAGGAAGGTATGATGAGCACAGGAGTAAGTTTCCCTCAGTTATGAAACCAAGGATTAATCGAACCGGTAGGAGCAAGCAAACACCCCAAAGGTATTGCTAGCTGAGCCTTGGCAGGGCGCACTACCGGTGCTAGTAGCAACGTGGAGACCTGCACAACACAACCACAGAACTTTGTCCCCAACTTGCGATGAGGTTGTCAATCTCACAGTGTTTTGTGGAAAACAAAGGATTAAACGTATCGAATGGAAGGAAGTAATAGTATGCAGAAAGTAAACACAAAGCAGTAAACAGTTTATAGATTGTATGTAAAAGAAAAGGCAAGGACCGGGATCCATAGTTCACTAGAGGCGGCTCTCCTTAGATAGATAACATGCTGGGTGAACAAATTACAACGGGGAAATTGATAAACATCGAGAAAGCAATACTTGCATATACTAATCATCTTGCCTCCTTTGAGACTTGATTGGGCATTACAACATTATACATAGACCGCCATCCAACTGCATCTATGACTAATAATCCACCTTCAGGTTATCATCCGAACCCCCTCCAGTATTAAGTTGCAAGCCACAGATTATTGCTTTACGAACTACGTGTAAAGTAAACAATATGATTGTTCTATGAACAAAAGATTGTTATTTTCTCCCTAGTAGCAACAGCACATCTAGTACCTTAGAGATTACTAGAGGCATGAACCCACTATCGAGCATAAATACTAACTCTTGGAGTTGCTAGCATCTACTTGTCCAAGATAGCTACTAACAATGGAAATCAGGCAAGATCACAAATAACAAAGACATCATAGAATCAATAATCAATCTGAAATAGCATCTCAATATCCATCGGATCCCCGCAAACACAACATGCAGAATTACAAATAGATGATCTTAATCATGAACGGAGCTCACAAGATCTAGACATGAAAGCACCAAGGAGGAGAACCAGCCATCTAGCTACTACATGGATTCGTAGTCCTAGGATGAACTACTCACGCATCACACCGGAGCCTTGCATGGTGATGAAGAAGGCCTCCAGGGTGAATTTTCCTCTCCGGCAGGGTGCCGGGAAGAGCTTCAGATCCCTCCCGATCTAGGGATGGAGATGACGGCGGCTACAGACTCTTTCGTGGATTTTTGATCGGGTGATTAGGGTTTTCGTCCCGAGGGCATCTTATAGGCGGAAGGAGAGGATGAGGGGGTGCCTAGGCTGGCCACACCACCCCCTGGCGCGGGCCAAGCCTGGCTGTACATCCAGCTGGTGTGGCTGCCCTCTGGCCCCTCTTCGTCTCGTATTATGGCATCTGACGACTTCCGCAAAAATAGGCACTTTGGCTTTTGTCCTGTCCAATTCCGAGAAAATTCATTTTCTGACTTTCTTGGAACCAAAAACAGCAGAAAATAGGCAGCTGGCACTATGGCTCTTATTAATAGGTTAGTCCAAGAAATCATATGAAAAGTACTCCAAAGTGTGGACAAAACACAAGAAAGTGGATAAAACCAAGCATGGAACATCAAAAATTATAGATACATTTGCAATGTATCAAGGAGGGAGTAGTTCTTCCTCGTGGCTAAGGGTTCTACCGGTAGCTATGTGTTCATCTCTCTCTCTCTATGCATGATCTTATTGAGATCATGAGCTTGTAATCTATAGATCTACCTTGCTACTCAAGTGCTTTAATAGATATCTGCTCTCCCCATGTCTGTGAAAGTGACAACGTGCACACCATGGTGGCACTTAGGCTAGAGATTACAAATACTTGTTATGAGTTATATTTGGAGTTGGATGTCTCTATGAAATTGTGGTGTTTGTTGGACTCATCTAGTACTCAAGGTGACGGTGTGGGGTTATCTAGATGGGGAAAGTGAACTTTGAGGTGTGCTGTTATAGCCCTACCATGGATTAGAGTGTCCAACCGAAGAGTTGTTCAGAGTAGTATCATGAAGAGAAGATATTTATATGAGAGTGTTCACTAGTGAAAGTATGATCCCTAGGCCTTATTTCTTAGCATTGAAACACTGTTTGCAACTAGATCTGTTACATGTTTGCTTGCTTCCATCTTTATTTCAGTTTGCCTTTAGTCTCTTCCATGCCATGAAAGTATTTTCTAGCACCATTATCTTATATCCTTACCACTTGTATTTCACTATATCTTCGCCGAACTAGTGCACCTATACACCTGACAAGTGTATTGGGTGTGTTGGGGACACAAGAGACTTCTTGTATCTTGATTGCAGGGTTGCTTGAGAGAGGATACCTTTGACCACTTCCTTCCTAAGTTCGATAAACCTTGGGTAATCCACTTAAGGGAAAACTTGCTACTGTTCTACAAACCTCTGCACATGGAGGCCCAACAACTGTCTACAAGAATAGAAGTGCGTAGACATCAAGCCATTTTCTGGCGCCGTTGCCGGGGAGGTAAGGTAAAATGTACTCACATCCTCCGGTGTGAGTGCTCGAAGTTATTTACTTTAGATTCTACAATTTTGTCTTTTTGTTTCTTGTTTTCACTAGTTAGGCTTAATGGAAAATAACAACAATGTTACTAATGCTTTTTAGTATTTTTAGTATTTTAGTATTTCTCCGGTGTGAGTGCTCGAAGTTATTTCTTGTTTTCACTAGTTAGGCCATAGAGCTTTTTAGTATTTTTCCTAAGATAGAACATGAATTGTCTGAAAAGAAAACTAAAAAATCCATGGAACTTTCTTTGCATGCTAATAGCAATGTTATTAGTATGAATCTTTTGAACACCTTTGTTACTAATGCTATGGAAACGTCTAAGCTTGGGGAAGTTGGTTTTTATGAAAATGACCTTTTTAGTTCCCCAGCTTTAAAGAAGAAAATTTGCTCCGATGATACTTTATCTCCCATATGTGGTAATTCTAATGATACTTGTGATATTTTAAATCCACATACTCAAAGCATCTCTTTTAAAATACCTATAAAGATTGTTGAACGTGTTATGAATAACTGCTATTTTGGAGATGGAACTATCCATCCTGGTGATCATTTACTGTTTATACATGAATTATGCGAGTTGTTCAAGTGTGCAGGTATTTCAATGAACCAAGTTAAGAGGAAGCTATTCCCTATTTCACTTAAGGGCAAAGCAAGGGAGTGGTATGAGCTACTAGATGATCCTCATCATTTGGAGTGGAAGGAACTTGAATCTCTCTTTTACTCTAAATTGTATCCTCCTCGTGAAATTCATAAAGATAGGAATTACATTTATAATTTTCATCCACATGATGGAGAAAGTATTGCCCAAGCATGGGGGAGATTGAAGTCACTAATGCTCAAATGTCCCATTCATGAGCTCCCCAGTAATATTGTTATTAATAATTTCTATGCAAGGCTTTCAGGACATTACAAGGACTATCTAGATACTTGTTTAGAGGGATCCTTCACAAGTTAGGAGGTCAAAGCTAAGTGGGATCTTCTTGAAACAATTCAAAGCAATACCAAAGATTAGGATAACAACAAAGGTAAAGAACCAGGTATAAACTATGAGTATAATTGCATTAAGTCTTTTGCTGAAACTATTGATTTTCAAGAGCTTAGTGCTAAATATGGTCTTGTCAACACCCGGATTTTTAATCCCAGATGCCCGTTATGCCATACCTCGTAATCCGAGGATTACCATTTTTGCGAGACATAACGGATTGGATATCACAGTACATCATCCATTACAAACCATACATAAGGTTTTACACAAATAAGGATCTCATGATCCAGTCTTTAATACAACAAGCAACGGAAATAAACGATAAGCGTAGCGGTGGGATCCATCTTCAGGGGCACAGGCAATGCTGACGAAGGCAGATAGTCCTAGTTATCGTAGCCGTCCTGCTGACCATCATCTTGATAATCTCCTTCATAGTCTGGCCATGATAATAGCCAGGGACAAAAGCCATGAGTACTCTTTAAGTACTCGCAAACTACTACTAACAAGGGGTATAATTCTAAGTTAAAGTACTGAATCTAAGTTAACTATCAAGTTAAGTTTGAAACCTAAGCTGAGTTCAGAAGCAAAGAAAGATAAAGTAAGATTCTAGAATCACTTAAGTTGGGAAGCTATTATCATCAACACAACCCTGTTGTGGTCAAGTCAAAGTTCATCATTCCTTTCAAGTTATTTAGAAAACATCTGACAACAAAACAGTATGGCCATTCCAACTCTCCATAACCGCGGACGCGGCTATTCGAATAGTTTGACACTCTACAGAGGTGGTACACTTTCACCACAAGATTTGATACATCTGTCAGGGATAACCCTGAATCATCATACTTAGTATGCAGATAATCAAACATAACCTTCCCTTTACACACCCTAGTATAAGCACCTCTCCTATGAGCATGGCCTCCCAACCATGACCATCAGTCATCTTGGGCACTGCATAGGTGGACATCATGAGAGGTAGCCTCAGCTCAAACCTCTCCCGTGAGGGAACTAATACTAATGCATATAAATTTCCAGCTAAGCCTTACCCAATTCAGGTAATGTGGTTGTACGGTAAATTTGGAATGGTATCGCATCCGAATCCAACCATCAGTTTTATAAAAGGGTTAAGGCTCATGCCTCATCATTTTCATCATCATAAACCAGTTGTGTTTCTCAACACATGTCAAAACATCTCAATAGAATGACTCATCATTCCAAGGTTTTCATAATTCATTTTCACCAAGTGTTCCCATCTAAAGTGACTCAAGTTTTTGATCTATACTAAGGTACTAAGTTAAGAGTGTTCACTAAAGTGGAAAGATGGGATCAATCTCATGCCATAGAATGACATCTAAAGGTTTCTAAGTAGGTCAAGTTTTATACTCTTTATGCTACCTTCAAAATTAAGTAAAGAACTTTGTGTAAACCAAGGGAGGTAAAACTTGTCAATAAGACTTGGGGTACTAATAGTTAAAGGGGTGTGATCAAAGCATGCTTAAGGCATCTTTGCTAAACCATCTAGTTTTATTCTAGCTTGCTAACAATAGCTTGGTAAAGTATGTTTTGCAAGGGTTAGCTTGCCACTAATAGCTTGCCTTGGTTGGTGCAGTGGTTGAAGTTTTCTTCTTCTTCTTCTTCTTGGTAGAACTCCTCCTCCTCGAAAGCTTGGTCGGTACTAGAGTCTATAAATACATAGGGAGTAGACAATCACCAAACAATAATTAACTAGGCTCAGTAGCATTCTAAAACACACAATTGATGATCTATTATCATCACAAGCATCACAAGTTTAATTCAATAGTTTCAACCTTTTTATTTTGGAAAAGTAATTTCTACTCGTTGAAATGTTAACTAAAATTTAATATTCACCACCAAAATATGGGATCATGTGGACCCATGTCCTCACCACATATTCTAACATGTGGGAATGAGATTTAAAGGTTGGATCAATATTACTTTGGTTTAAGTTTATTATTTAATGATTTAAAGTGACTAGAAATGCCTATATAGCATTATTTTGGTACTAGTCCAAAGTCACTTCATGTAAACCTTAATATTATTACATATTTAGATAGATATGATGAAATGTGATTTTTGAGTGTTGGAATCAACTCAAAAGCTAACTTGGTTGATTTTATAAAAATGTTTCAAGTTGCAAAAGCTTCTGTCTTCTTATTTTTATTAGGAGAGATCTATAATTCTAATTGAATTAAATCCAATGGGCTTGGATAGATCATTTTAATACCTTTCAGACAAAATTGGTTTCATGCAATTTGGATTTCTAAAACTCTCTGAATTGATTTTCAAACTAGTGGTCAGAAACTAGATTCAAACTAGAAGAATCCAGATTTGAATCGGTGGGCTAAAGCGGGAAAAGGAATGGGCCGGCCCAGTGGCGCTCCGCGGCACGGGGCTCAGCTGACAGGGGGTCCCGCGTGTTAGCGGCACTTAACACGCGAAACGGTACGCGGGCTGTGGGCCGTGCGATTAGAGGCTAGATCTACAGCTGAGGGTCGTCGTCGACGACGAACAGGTCGCCGGCGAGCTCGAACCCTAGCGGCTCGGTGGGGGTCTACTGGGGCGTACCAGGGCTCCAGCGGGGTCGGCGAGGCGGGCAAACAAAGTGGAAGACAACGGCGGAGCTTGGGGTGGTCGCGGCGGAGCTTGGGGTGGTCGCAATCAACGGCACCCTTCTCCTCCAGAGGCGGCGGCTCCGGCTCCAATTCCGGCGAGCTGCTGCTCCACTTGCTCCGGCGAGAGGTGGGTGAGGTTCAGAGAGGTGAGGGGACTGGAATGGTGTGGAGAAGAATGGCTGGGGAGGGCAACTTTTATAGGCCTGATGGTGAGACCGAGCGGGATGGGCGGTCGACGGTGGCGACATGGCTACGGCGAGCTAGAGGCATGGCTGGGGATGGCGATCGATGGGCGGTCCCCTGGCGGTGTTCTAGGATTTAAATGCGGCCGTAGGGGCGGTGGTATGCGGTCTGGGCGAGGTGGCGCTCTGAGAGGCAGAGGCGGCGGTGTCCACGGCGAGCGGTGGTTGTGGGGCTTTGGGCGGCGAACGGGGGTGTATGGGTGTTCTCCAGCTCTAGGCGGAGCGGTGGGCGCGGGCTGGTGCCAAGGGGCGGGCTGTGCGAGCGGGGACAGTGCGCGCTCTGGGGGCGGCGTCGGCATGCTCGACCAGCTCTGGGCGCGGCGGTTCCTGGCCGCTCTGCTCTCTGTCTCTAGCCTGGGGCTGGTTGGGCGGTGGAGGTGGACCACTGGCAAGCTGCTAGACATGAGGAGAGGGGCTGGAGAGGCCTGCTGCTGCAAGTGCATGGTCGGCCGGCGAGAGGGGGCTCGGCATGGCAGTGCAGTGCAGCTAGGGGGTAGAGAAGAGGCTGGGGTTGGTCTGGTCTAGCTTGAGGGGGGACAAGATGATCAAAGCACTACAGAATTGCTAGACAAAATCAGCCCAAAACAGTAATAGTTAGGCCTTAATGATCTTGCTAACAAGGTGTTTGACAAATTGACCGAAAGAGAAAAAGTTTTGAATTTTGAGTTCAAATTTTTTGAGTGATCTCCACTAGTGATAGGTAGTCTCTGGTTGCAAGGGTTTTGAAAATGGAGCTCAAAAAGATGGTTTTTGTAATAGGGGTGATCTATGCATATGCATTGGATTCAATTTTAAATTGTCATTTAAAATAGCTAACAGAATGTTTTCAGCAGATCCAAAGGTGGGCCTTGGTACCTCATTATGTGTACTAGCAAGGGGTATAAAGATCAAGAATTGTTTCTGTTAAGAATTGAGTACTAGGAATAGCCCAAGTAGGCATGAGAGTTAGATTTGTCAAAATGACCATTCTTTCTTTTTAATTCTTTTTGATTTGATTTTCTTTAGGAAAAGTTTGGGAAATGATGTAGATGATGTTTAAATCACCTAAGAAACATTTTACAAGCATTGGATCAATCAATCATGGCAATTCAAACATCTCCTATTTTAAATGCACACATATATGAATGCTTTCATTTTAAATTTGGAAAAGTTTTTGTTAACCCCATTTTTGGATGATTTGATCATGATAAGCTTGGATTAAAGTTTTGGGATGTTACAAACCTTTCCCCCTTAAACAAAATCTCGTCCCGAGATTTACAAAGAAAACTAGGAACTAAAGAGATCTGGGAACTCTGTCCTAATGTAATCTTCGCGTTCCCAAGTAGCTTCCTCCTCGGTATGGTTGCTCCACTGAATCTTGAGAAACTTGATACTCCTAGTCCTGGTGGTTCTGTAGGCTTCCTCTAAGATACGGATGGGTACTTCCTGATAGGTCAGGTCATTGTTGATTTCCATAGCTCTGTGATCGAGGTTCTTGAAAACTTCAGTCTTCTCAGGCACTTCCAAGCATTTGCGAAGTAACGAGATATGGAACACATTGTGGATGGATGACATCTCTTTAGGCAGTTCCAGTTGATACGATACTTCTCCTCGGCGGTTCAGAATCTTGAAAGGTCCGATATATCTGGGAGTTAACTTTCCCTTCAGACTAAAGCGTTGATTTCCCTTCAATGGTGAAACCTTGAGATATATGAAATCTCCGACATTGAAAGCCAGGTCTCTCCTTCTCTTGTCAGCATTACTCTTCTGTCTGGATTGGGCGGTTTTGAGGTGCTCATGGACTTTGTGAACTTTCTCTTCTGCTTCTCGGAGAATGTGGGGTCCAAAGATCTGACTCTCTCCTACTTGCAACCAATTCAAAGGGATACGGCACTTTCTTCCGTATAGGAATTCAAATGGTGCCATCTGCAAACTAGCTTGATAACTGTTGTTATATGAGAATTCTGCGAAAGGCAGGCAGTCTTCCCATTTTGATCCGTATTGCAACACACAAGCTCTAAGCATATCCTCCAAGATCTGGTTGACTCTCTCAGTTTGTCCATCTGTTTGCGGGTGATAAGCGGTGCTGAAGTTCAACTTGGTTCCTAAACCTTCCTGAACTTTCTGCCAAAATCTTGAAGTAAACTGGGTTCCTCGATCTGATACGATGGTCTTGGGGGTTCCATGCAGACTAACAATTCTAGCAATGTACAGCTCTGCTAGTTTTGCACTCTGGTCGGTTGTCTTGACTGGTATGAAGTGGGATACCTTGGATAGTCTATCAACTATGACCCAGATTGAGTCATTTCCCCTACTAGAAGTAGGTAAACCGGTGATAAAGTCCATTCCGACGGAATCCCATTTCCATTCCGGAATCTGCAATGGTTGCAATAGTCCTGCAGGCCTCTGATGCTCTGCTTTGACTCTTTGACAGATGTCACATTTGGCGATGTAGCTTCCGATCTCTCTCTTCATCTTGTGCCACCAAAATTGTTCTTTCAAATCCTGATACATCTTTGTTCCTCCGGGGTGGATAGAATAAAGAGTGTCGTGAGCTTCCTTCATGATAACCTCCTTCAGCTCCGAATCTGCTGGCACACAGATACGTCCTTTGTACCACAGTACACCTTCTTCGTCTTCGTTGAATCCAGGTACCTTGCCTGTACCAATACGACGTTTGATTCCGTCGATACTTTCATTCCCCTTCTGGGCTTCCTTGATTTGGCGAATCAAAGTGGGTTGAAGTTCAATGCTAGCTAGGAATCCTTTGCTAACTAACTCAGTCCTGAACTGCTCCAACTCCTCATACAAACTTGGTTGCTTCTCTTTGATCATGGTCTTCAGCCTACACGGCAATCTGCTAAGAGCATCCGCTACCACATTGGCTTTGCCGGGGTGATAGTGAATGTCAAGGTCATAATCCTTGATTAACTCTATCCATCTTCTTTGCCTCATATTCAGCTCTTTCTGGGTGAAGATATACTTCAAGCTCTTATGGTCCGAGTAAATCTCACAACGTTTACCCATCAAATAATGATGCCATGTCTTCAATGCTAGAACCACGACTGCTAGCTCAAGATCATGGGGCGGATAGTTCTGCTCATGCTGCTTCAGTTATCGAGACAGATACGCGATGACTTTGCCTTCTTGCATCAATACACATCCTTGGCCAATCTTGGATGCATCACAATACACATCAAACGGCTTCTTGATGTCTGGCATGATCAAAATTGGGGCTGATATCAATCTCTTCTTCAGCTCCTGGAAACTGGCTTCACACTTGTCTGTCCATTCAAACTTCTTGTCCTTCTTCAACAATTGGGTCATTGGTCGGGCTATGCTCGAGAATCCTTCTACGAACTTGCGGTAATATCCCGCTAATCCGAGAAATGAACGAACTTGGGTTTGATTGGTTGGGGCTTCCCATTCTTCGACATCTTTGATCTTGGTGGGATCAACAGAGACTCCTCCGGCAGACACAATATGTCCTAGGAATCCTACTTCTTTCAGCCAAAACTCACACTTGCTGAACTTGGCATATAACTGATGCTCTCTCAGGGTTTCTAGGATGATTCTGAGATGTTTCTCATGCTCTTCTTCTGACTTGGAGTAGATAAGGATGTCGTCGATAAACACAACTACAAACTTATCTAGGAAATTCATAAAGATCTTATTCATGAGATTCATGAAATAAGCATGGGCATTGGTTAATCCAAAAGATATAACCGTATACTTGTATAAACCATAGCGAGTAGTAAAGGCGGTCTTCGGAATATCCATTGCACGAATCTTAAGTTGGTGATAACCACTCCTAAGATCAATCTTTGAGAATATCCGAGCTCCAGTCAACTGATCAAATAGATCCTCTATCTTTGGCAAGGGGTACTTGTTCTTGATGGTGACATCATTCAACTTTCTGTAGTATGTACATAGACGGTTGCCTCCATCTTTCTTGTCGATGAATAACACTGGTGATCTCCATGGCGATGCACTTGGTTGAATCAAACCTGTTGCTAACATGGCATCCAACTGCTTCTTTAGTTCTACTAACTCTGAGGGGTTCATGGTATAGGGTCTCTAGCTATAGGTCCGGTTCCGGGGATTAGTTCGATAATGAACTCAATATCCCTATCCGGGGGCATACCTGGCAATTCATTTGGAAATACGTCGGGGTATTCACAGACTACTCTGACTTGGTCAATGATAGGCAGGGCTACACTCTTGTTGCACTTGAATTGACGGGGTAAGGTTTCGGAGATATGCTCTACTGTTACTCCAGAACTACTGATCATGGTGATGGCTTTCTTAGCATAGTCTATCAGCCCTTTATGCCTTGACATCTAGTCCATACCTAGTACTACTTCCAAACCTTTGGTTCCAAGTACAATTAGGTTGGCATAAAAATCTATCCCATGTATTCTCATAGGTACAACTTTGCAAATTTTTCTAGCTTTTGTTGTTGAACCGGGGATTTGAACTATCATGACATGCTTCAGGTTGGTTGGGCGAATCTTACTAGTGCATACAAATTCTTTGGTGATAAATGAATGCGATGCTCCAGAATCAAACAATACTCTTGCTAAAACTGAGTTGACAGAAAACATACCCAGCACTACATCTGGCGCTTCCTGGGCTTCTTCTGCGTTCATGTGGAAGAGACGACCGTTGCGGTTGTGTAGGTTCCCTGGGGCAAATCTCCTTCCTGGTTGAACACGACGCTGCTGCTGAGCTGGGGCATTCACAGGGGCATTGGCGGCAGTCTTCTTGGGACACTCATTGGAGTAGTGACCCTTCACTCCACACTCAAAACAAGTGATCTAGGACTTGTCCTTGACTGCGACAGGCACAGCATTGCTGCCAGTTCTGGGTGCAGTGTTGTTGTTGTTGTTGTTCTTGGGAGGGGCACGGTTGAAGTAGTTGGCATTGACGGAGTTGTGATTGTTTCCTCCGAACTTCACATTTCCTCCGCTACGGTTGGGGTAGCTTGGGCGAGAATTTGGGGGTCGGTTGTTCCTTGGTGCATACCCTAGTGAGGGGTTAGGACGGTACTTCTGGTGGCTACTGGATCCATACTGCTGCATCATACGACGCTTGCGGTTGTCGTTTGCCTGGTTAATCTTCCCTTCCATCTGAATGGCAGAGTCGACCAGCTCTTCAAGATCCTGGAAACGGATGTTGACGAGGACAGTCTGCATCTCATCATGCAGTCCGTTTAAGAATCTCTCCTTCTTCTTGGCCTCCGTGTTGATTTCATCCGGTGCATATCTGGCAAGTGACAAGAATTTGTCATGGTACTCTACCATAGTCAATCTTCCTTGCTTCAGTTCATGGAATTCATCTCTCATCCTGTTGACAAGACCTTGCGGCACATGGGTGCGGCTGAACTTGACCTTGAATGCTTCCCAGGTCATCACCTGGCCATGGTTCATATTGCGGATGCTATTCCACCAAGCTCTTGCATCTCCCGCCAGATAGTGGGTGGCGAAGAGAACTTTCTCATTCTCATCAACTCCTGTAACTTCGAGGTTGTTTTCCATGGTCTATAACCAGTCATCAACATCTAATGGGTTCTCAGATTGGTTGAAGATTGGGGGATTGGTGTTCTAAAAGTTTTTGAGTTTAGATCCATGGTGATCCTGATTTCCATGTCCTTGGTTGTTGAGAGCCATTTGGGCGATCTGCTGTAATGTTGCTAAGTTGGCTTGACGCTCGGCCCTGCTTGCTTTACGGTCCGCGATGAGATTCTGCAAGATCTGCAACATTGGGTCCTGCGACGAGCTGCTCCCTCCTTGGTTTCCACGAGTCATCTGAAGATTGAGATAGATATAGGGGTAAGAGGGAAATTCTAAGGTTCATGGTTTTGGGTTTTCAAAGCTACAACTTTGAGTTAGACTCAGGTTTTTCAGCTAACTTCATTTTCATTCATGCAAGCAAGCACACGATACAACACACACCACAACAATCAAAGGGGAAAACAGATGGTGTGAAGAACCATTCTGCAAGCTACGATACAATGAGATGATACATCTCCTGCTACGACAGTGCTCTAGTGCATCTACTCATCGTCGATGAAGTCAGAGTCTTCATCATCAGTGTAGAAGTCCACAGCATCCTCTGCCAGAAAATCGTCATCGTTGCTGAGGTAAGAATCCATATCTCCCTGCATCTCTTCACCCTCATCATCTTCTTCTTTGGCGTCAAGATGAGCTTCCTGCTCCTTGACGGTCTTCTCGAGGTCGGCCACCTTCTTGCGAAGACGGGTGATGGTGCGATCCTTCTTTGCACGCTGGCGACGAAGAGACTGACGATCTTGGACGAGCAGTGTGAAAGTCTAGGCCTTCTGGTCGGCAATGGCACGATTATGGTTGGCTAACTCTCTGGCATTGTCCAGTTCCTGCTGTCGGTCATGAAGCAAGAAGTCAAGGTTCTCCACTTGACGCCTCAACTCTGGGTGACTTGGCATCTCCATCGGCATTCCCATTAAGTCACGTCTTGCATAGTGGGCAAAACGGGTTCCTTGAATCTTGTTGACGCTGAGGGAACATAGACGTGCGAGAGCTTCATGCATTTCCCTGGCTAATCCATCTAGCCAGTTGTTCTCTCTCATGGAGAACTGAATTCTTCCTGAAGTTGGTGCTTCAATGCTTCCTCAAATATCTGCGTGACTAGCCATTGTAGGTCTCCTCCTGGGGGTCCTGGAAGTTGAGCTCCAAGAAACTCCGGATGTGGGTGTCCCAGTAACTCCGACAGTGAATCCAGATCCCTCTCGAAGATCAGCTGACCTCCGTTTCCCAACTGGTAAAACTTGCTGAACTGAGTCTCCATCTACAAGAATTTAGGATGAGGAAGTTAGTGAAGTGATCAAGTGTGTCAAATTTTAAGTAGTAATGTAAGAATTTTGAGGAACATGTATTTTTGAGAAAGAATGAGTTCACAAGGGTAAGAGAGGAAATAGTTTTTCATAAATACTCACTTTGGTTTTGAAGCTAAGTTTTTGGTTTGGACGTCCATTCTAACTAGGGTCTCCTATGGTCAGGATGGCTCTGATACCAACTTGTCAACACCCGGATTTTTAATCCCAGATGCCCGTTATGCCATACCTCGTAATCCGAGGATTACCATTTTTGCGAGACATAACGGATTGGATATCACAGTACATCATCCATTACAAACCATACATAAGGTTTTACACAAATAAGGATCTCATGATCCAGTCTTTAATACAACAAGCAGCGGAAATAAACGATAAGCGTAGTGGTGGGGTCCATCTTCAGGGGCACAGGCAATGCTGACGAAGGCAAATAGTCCTAGTTATCGTAGCCATCCTGCTGACCATCATCTTGATAATCTCCTTCATAGTCTGGCCATGATAATAGCCAGGGACAAAAGCCATGAGTACTCTTTAAGTACTCGCAAACTACTACTAACAAGGGGTATAATTCTAAGTTAAAGTACTGAATCTAAGTTAACTATCAAGTTAAGTTTGAAACCTAAGCTGAGTTCAGAAGCAAAGAAAGATAAAGTAAGATTCTAGAATCACTTAAGTTGGGAAGCTATTATCATCAACACAACCCTGTTGTGGTCAAGTCAAAGTTCATCATTCCTTTCAAGTTATTTAGAAAACATCTGACAACGAAACAGTATGGCCATTCCAACTCTCCATAACCGCGGACGCGGCTATTTGAATAGTTTGACACTCTACAGAGGTGGTACACTTTCACCACAAGATTCGATACATCTGTCAGGGATAACCCTGAATCATCATACTTAGTATGCAGATAATCAAACATAACCTTCCCTTTACACACCCTAGTATAAGCACCTCTCCTATGAGCATGGCCTCCCAACCATGACCATCAGTCATCTTGGGCACTGCATAGGTGGACATCATGAGAGGTAGCCTCAGCTCAAACCTCTCCCGTGAGGGAACTAATACTAATGCATATAAATTTCCAGCTAAGCCTTACCCAATTCAGGTAATGTGGTTGTACGGTAAATTTGGAATGGTATCGCATCCGAATCCAACCATCAGTTTTATAAAAGGGTTAAGGCTCATGCCTCATCATTTTCATCATCATAAACCAGTTGTGTTTCTCAACACATGTCAAAACATCTCAATAGAATGACTCATCATTCCAAGGTTTTCATAATTCATTTTCACCAAGTGTTCC
This sequence comes from Avena sativa, assembly GCA_916181665.1. NCBI lineage: Eukaryota > Viridiplantae > Streptophyta > Magnoliopsida > Poales > Poaceae > Avena > Avena sativa. The sequence continues at coordinate 103,200,524 of OV702292.1, forward strand.
CATCTAAAGTGACTCAAGTTTTTGATCTATACTAAGGTACTAAGTTAAGAGTGTTCACTAAAGTGGAAAGATGGGATCAATCTCATGCCATAGAATGACATCTAAAGGTTTCTAAGTAGGTCAAGTTTTATACTCTTTATGCTACCTTCAAAATTAAGTAAAGAACTTTGTGTAAACCAAGGGAGGTAAAACTTGTCAATAAGACTTGGGGTACTAATAGTTAAAGGGGTGTGATCAAAGCATGCTTAAGGCATCTTTGCTAAACCATCTAGTTTTATTCTAGCTTGCTAACAATAGCTTGCTAAAGTATGTTTTGCAAGGGTTAGCTTGCCACTAATAGCTTGCCTTGGTTGGTGCAGTGGTTGAAGTTTTCTTCTTCTTCTTCTTGGTAGAACTCCTCCTCCTCGAAAGCTTGGTCAGTACTAGAGTCTATAAATACATAGGGAGTAGACAATCACCAAACAATACTTAACTAGGCTCAGTAGCATTCTAAAACACACAATTGATGAACTATTATCATCACAAGCATCACAAGTTTAATTCAATAGTTTCAACCTTTTTATTTTGGAAAAGTAATTTCTACTCGTTGAAATGTTAACTAAAATTTAATATTCACCACCAAAATATGGGATCATGTGGACCCATGTCCTCACCACATATTCTAACATGTGGGAATGAGATTTAAAGGTTGGATCAATATTACTTTTGTTTAAGTTTATTATTTAATGATTTAAAGTGACTAGAAATGCCTATATAGCATTATTTTGGTACTAGTCCAAAGTCACTTCATGTAAACCTTAATATTATTACATATTTAGATAGATATGATGAAATGTGATTTTTGAGTGTTGGAATCAACTCAAAAGCTAACTTGGTTGATTTTATAAAAATGTTTCAAGTTGCAAAAGCTTCTGTCTTCTTATTTTTATTAGGAGAGATCTATAACTCTAATTGAATTAAATCCAACGGCCTTGGATATATCATTTTAATACCTTTCAGACAAAATTGGTTTCATGCAATTTGGATTTCTAAAACTCTCTGAATTGATTTTTAAACTAGTGGTCAGAAACTAGATTCAAACTAAAAGAAAAATCCAGATTTGAATCGGTGGGCTAACGCGGGAAAAGGAATGGGCCGGCCCAGTGCCGCTCCGCGGCGCGGAGCTTAGCTGACAGGGGGGTCTCGCGTGTCAGCGGCACTTAACACGCGAAACGGTACGCGCGCTATGGGCCGTGCGATTAGAGGCTAGATCTACGGCTGAGGGTCGTCGTCGACGGTGAACAGGTCGCCGGTGAGCTCGAACCCTAGCGGCTCGGTGGGGGTCTACTGGGGGCGTACCAGGGCTCCAGCGGGGTCGTCGAGGCGGGCAAACAAAGTGGAAGACGACGGCGAGGCGAGGCGTGGTCGCGGCAGAGCTTGGGGTGGTCGCAATCAACGGCACCCTTCTCCTCTAGAGGCGGCGGCTTCAGCTCCAATTCCGGCGAGATGCTTCTCTACTTGCTCCGGCGAGAGGTGGGTGAGGTTCAGAGAGGTGAGGGGAGTGGAATGGTGTGGAGAAGAATGGCTAGGGAGGGCTCCTTTTATAGGCCCGACGGTGAGACCGAGCGGGATGGGCGGTCGACGGTGGCGACATGGCTACGGCGAGCTACCGGCATGGCTGGGGATGGCGATCGATGGGCGGTCCCCTGGCGGTGCTCTAGGATTTAAATGCGGCCGTAGGGACGGTGGTATGCGGTCTGGGCGAGGTGGCGCTCTGAGAGGCAGAGGCGGTGGTGTCCACGGCGAGCGGTGGTTGTGGGGCTTTGGGCGGCGAACGGGGGTGTCTGGGTGTTCTCCAGGTCGAGGCGGAGCGGTGGGCGCGGGCTGGTGCCAAGGGGCGGTCTGTGCGAGCAGGGATAGTGTGCGCTCTGGGGGCAGCGTCGGCATGCTCGACCAGCTCCGGGCGTGGCGGTTCCTGGCCGCTCTGCTCTCTGTCTCTGGCCTGGGGCTGGTTGGGACCACTGGCAAGCTGCTAGACATGAGGAGAGGGGCTTGAAGGCCTGCTGCTGCAAGTGCATGGTCGGCTGGCGAGAGGGGGCTCGGCATGGTAGTGCAGTGCGGCTAGGGCGTAGAGAAGAGGTTGGGGTTGGTCTGGTCTGGCTTGAGGGGGGACAAGATGATCAAAGCACTACAGAATTGCTAGACAAAATCAGCCCAAAAAAGTAATAGTTAGGCCTTAATGATCTTGCTAACAAGGTGTTTGACAAAATGGCCGAAAGAGAAAAAGTTTTGAATTTTGAGTTCAATTTTTTTGAGTGATCTCCACTAGTGATAGGTAGTCTCTGGTTGCGAGGGTTTTGAAAATGGAGCTCAAAAAGATGGTTTTTGTAATAGGGGTGATCTATGCATATGCATTGGATTCAATTTTAAACTGTCATTTAAAATAGCTAACAGAATGTTTTCGGCAGATCCAAAGGTGGGCCTTGGTACCTCATTATGTGTACTAGCAAGGGGTATAAAGATCAAGAATTGTTTCTGTTAAGAATTGAGTACTAGGAATAGCCCAAGTAGGCATGAGAGTTAGATTTGTCAAAATGACCAGTCTTTCTTTTTAATTCTTTTTTATTTGATTTTCTTTAGGAAAAGTTTGGGAAATGATGTAGATGATGTTTAAATCACCTAAGAAATATTTTACAAGCATTGGATCAATCAATCATGGCAATTCAAACAACTCCTATTTTAAATGCACACATATATGAATGCTTTCATTTTAAATTTGGAAAAGTTTTTGTTAACCCCATTTTTGGATGATTTGATCATGATAAGCTTGGATTAAAGTTTTGGAATGTTACAGGTATTGATCCTCAAATTCTTGTTGATTGTTATAGAACCTTTGCTTATCATATTAATCCTCCTAAAGAAAAATGGGACATGTATCATGAGCCTTATAAAGACACTTGCATGGAAAATGAAATTGTTATTAATGATAGCAATAAACATGCTCAAACCTCTGAAAGTAATACTTCTTATAAGCATGTTAATTTTTGTGGAATACATAGACCTTGTGAGAATAATCAATTTGAAGAAGAATATTGTATCACCCACAGGAATGAAAAAACTTGAACGTGGTATAGGGCTCCAAATGGTCTTGGTAAACAAGTTTGTGCCCTCTATCCTTTTATTTGTGAACTTTGCTTTGAAGTGGGTCATTTCAATTTTCAATGCTCAGGCCATAATAATAGCCCTTCTAATCCAATGAGTACTTCAAGTTTGTATTGTGATGACATGATCACTCCTAATCAACATGATGAACTTACATTATTTTTGGGGTGTGAAGAGTTATCAAGAAAAACCTCTATGGTAGATATGGGTGCTTTTGATATGAATAGTGTCATGCATGGTTGTCATCTTTATTGTGTTGATAATTGCCACACAAATACTTACATACAAAATATTATAAAGATGAGATCTTACCAAAATATGACATGACTAGTATGTGTTTTGGTCTTATTAATGAAAAGGAGGAATCCTCCAAAGTTTCTTCTATTGTCTCTAACAATGAACCAGGGTATATGGAGAAGCTTCCATTTGAGCCTCTCCCTCCTAAAGAGAAGAAGAAAAAGAAGAAAAGGAGGAGTAAAAGGAGAGAGGAAACGGTATTTTCCCCTAAGCATGTTCCTCCTATTATAGTTTTTGATGAGTCTGAACTCGATGCTGTTCCTATGCCTATTACCTATAGTAGTGATCATGATTGGGAAAAACACACTACTTTTGATATTGAAAATCTCTTCGGTACCAATTCTGAAAATGATGATATTAATAATTTCTATACTATTAGTGTTATCCATGGCCCTTCCAATGATGATATGTTTACAAATGAACACACTTGGGAAGATAACTATTCTATTGCTTACGATGATGCTATACCTCCAATATATGATGATTGCAATGATGAATATGATATTTTCAGTCCACCTACTATTGAGGAGGAAATTAATTATGATTACATGCCTCCTATATTTGATGATTATGGTGATGAAAATAATAATCATAGCTATTTTGTTGAATTTGCTCCCACTACAATTAATAAGAATGACTATGTTTATGTGGGGAGTATTAATTCTTTTATGCATGTGGCTCATGATAAAAATGTTTTATGTGATAGTTATATTGTTAATTTTATTGATGATGCTACTGAAATTTATTATGAGATATGGAAACATGATTTTATGTGTCTCAACAATATTAAATTTCCCCTCTTTATGTTGAAAGTCTTGAAGTTGCACTTGTTTTTCTTTGCTATGCTTGTTGCTTTGTGCTTTTACGACTTGTTTCTTTACAAGATTCCGATGCATAGGAAGTGGGTTAGACTTAAATGTGCTTTGAATTTTCTTCTTGATGCTCTCTTTTACTTCAATTCATATTTCTTATATGAGCATCTTCTCAAACTATTATGCCTAACTTAAAGGCGTTAAAGAAAAGTACTTATTGGTAGATAACCAAAAAGTTTTAGATGAGTCTTGGAAGTTGCTACTTCAGTAATAACCGCTCCTTATCCTTTTTATTTGCTTTTTGTGCCAAGAGTAACCTCTAATGAGAGAGAAGTAATGATTGGAAAAGTTGCTGTCCCGAAACAAATTTCTGTGCTTCACCGTAAAAATTCGTGTAAAATCTCTGTACGTCCTTTTGAGGCGTGAATTTTTGAGCTTCTGCCCCAAGTTGTTATCTAACTTTCGTTAGTTCAACACTTTTCGATTTGAGCAACAGAAGGTCTTCAAAACAATTCGTCTTTACCTGCTGGTCTGTTTTGACATATTTCTGCCATTTTCTGCATTTGCTTCTTGTTGGTTCCTTTTTGAGTTCTTTTGGGGAACTGAGCTTTTTGAGGGAAGTTCTACAGTATCTAGTGTTTTAATGGAAGTTTTATTGGTGTTAGAACTAAACCTTAAAGACTTATTATCTTAAGTGCACTAATGTTGCTAATAAAGATTGTGTGAAGTTTTGTATGAAGGAAAAATTTCAGGAGTATGGATGGAATGAGTAATGAGATGAAGGATGGACTAAAGCTCAAGCTTGGGGATGCCATGCATGTCACCCCAAGAAATATCTAAGAAGTACAAGCATCAAAGCTTGGGGATGCCCAAGGCATCCCCCTCTTCATCAATAAAAATCCCAGGTTTCTTCCAAACGCTTCGTTTTTATTGTTTCATGCACAGTTGTGTTGTTCTTGGAGCATCTTATTTTTCGTTTTGGTTTTGGTTTTTCGTTTGCTTTGTTTTGCTTAGTTTTCTGAATAAATTGGTTGGACCCCCTCTTTCATACATTGGTTTTCAAATAGTTTGGTTTGGTTTGGAAAAGAGTAGGAAAGTTCATGCTTAAGTGGTAAAGAGAGCTTGTTTTTGACTGTGGCCCATGCTTTGTCATGCCATGCTTGATATTGTTTTGGCTTTATGCTTAGTATTCTTTGTTGTAGCATGACTTGTTATAAACAATTGAGATTGCTTAATGTGCCTTGGATGAATCATGCGTTGTTTTAGCATATTAAAGCATAGCATTGTGGTATTCTCCTTTGATGCTTTATTTGGGTTGACTTGGCACATGCTCACACCATGTTATGACTATCTCAAGTCACCATAAGCCTTTATGGTCCTTTAGTTTTCAACTTGTAGTATCACTTTATGCTTTGATCAATGATGTTTTGTCGCTCTGCATGATTATGGCCTTTATTGCTCTCTTAGTTTGTCGCTCCCAGTCTTTTGCTAGCCTCCGCAACCAAGTATGAGTTCCACTCATGCATCCAACTCCTAAAACCAAGTTATTCCAAAGAGTCCACCATACCTACCTACTAGCATATGCTATTCCAAGTATATTCATGTTTTTGTTTACCTTCCGAATTAAACTTGTTATGAGAAAACTAATGATTAAAGCTGTCATGAACTTGATGGAACACTTTACTTTTCTTGCCCCTAATAAACTTGAACCATTGTGTCGTCTATGTTGTATATGCTTGCACTTATTTTTTGGGAATTAGTAGAACCATGCTTTCATGGGGAACGCTTTCAACATTGCACTGGTACTTTGTACCTAGTTGATATCATGCTCTTTTGTCTATGGATGTCGTCGGTGTGAAATGAAAGGGGAGCTTGTAAGTCCATGGAGTTATGTATATGTGTTAGAGAAATGCCTGGGCCGCTGGTCTAATCCATGCTGACATGGTGGAAACCTGCAGCGTAACCATAATGAGATACTATGAAGCATTCTTCTTATAAAAAAAGAGTCAGATATTGAGAAAAAAAGAGACTATGTACAGAGAAAAAAGCACCATATTCCCATGGTAAATAAGAATATTGCTGAGATGCTCGTTGTCTGCTTGCCTTGTAATTTTGATATGGGGATTCTTCCGTATCATCGGGCAAGGGGTACCCCGTTGGCGGTTCTCTATGATACACATGTACTTACGATGACAAGAACTTATCGGTGACTAAACTTGAGTAGCACGAGGAGCGGCCCTCGTATTCAAGGGACATGAGATTTCCAACCTATACTTTGTCAAGCATATACTCCATAGTTTGTTCACTTTAACCTTAATCACTTCAAGATGCTTATGATAGGGGCAATGAGAGATGAAAGCTAAAAAGAACCATAATGTTTGGAAGCTCTTTATGAAACTTGAATCCCTACTTCCTTCTATGAAGGCCTTTCTTCCACTTATATATTGAGTCTCCACCTTCTACCTTTATACACCTACTTTGAGAGCATAGTGGCCATTCTTAGTTCTATGTGCATTGTCCCAAGACTAGTTGATTAATGCATACCTGGATATTGATTGTTTTACACTATTTGTATCTGGTCACTCTTATGAACTTTGAAGGTGTCCTATGCATTTATATTTGCTACTCTATGAGGGACAAGCTGAATACTACTATGCTATGTTTTCTTTATGTGAAAAAAATAAACGTCTTGCAAAGCATTGTTATTCATGAATCTTTTGTTTGTGCCTTTTCATGTTGCAACATAGTTTCTTTGTCTTATTGCTAGAACTTTGTCTTTCATATTATGATTGAAGTACTATGATCCCAGCTATCAATGTTTTACAAATACTTTGATCAAGTTTATGATGGTGCATGTCACCTCAAAAATTATTCTTTCTTTTTATCACTTACCTACTCGAGGACGAGAAGGAGTTAAGCTTGGGGATGTTGATACATTGCAAATGTATCTATAATTTTTGATGTTCCATGCTTGGTTTTATCTACTTTCTTGTGTTTTGTTCCAACTTTGGAGTACTTTTCATATGATTTCTTGGACTAACCTATTAACAAGATGCCACAGTGCCAGTTGCCTGTTTTCTGCGGTTTTTGGTTCTAGGAAAGTCAGAAAATGAATATTCTCGGAATTGGACCAAACAAAAGCCAAAGTTGTTATTTTCCCGGAAGACTCACGGAGCCAGAAGGAGAGTCGCGGCCATAGGGTCTCCCATCTCGCCTATAAGACCCTCCCGATACAGAAACCCTAAATCGTCAAGCCTCCAGCCACGAAAAGTTCCGCAGCGCCGCCGCCACTGAAGGGGAGATTCTAGGGGCAGAAAGTCTCTGTTCCGGCACCAATGCCGGGACAGGGAAGTGCCCCCAAAGCCATCTCCATCGATCTCCATCACCATTGCTGATTCCCATGATGAGGAGGGAGTAGTTCTTCCTCGAGGCTAAGGGTTCTACAGGTAGCTATGTGTTCATCTCTCTCTCTATGCATGATCTTATTGAGATCATGAGCTTGTAATCTATAGATCTACCTTGCTACTCAAGTGCTTTAATAGATCTCTGCTCTCCCCATGTGTGTGAAAGTGACAGCATGCACACCATGGTGGCACTTAGGCTAGAGATTACAAATACTTGTTATGAGTTATATTTGGAGTTGGATGTCTCTATGAAATTGTGGTGTTTGTTGGACTCATCTAGTACTCAAGGTGACGGTGTGGGGTTATCTAGATGGGGAAAGTGAACTTTGAGGTGTGTTGTTATAGCCCTACCATGGATTAGAGTGTCCAACCAGAGAGTAGTTCAGAGTAGTATCATGAAGAGAAGATATTTATATGAGAGTGTTCACTAGTGAAAGTATGATCCCTAGGCCTTGTTTCTTAGCATTGAAACACTATTTGCATCTAGATATGTTACATGTTTGCTTGCTTCCATCTTTATTTCAGTTTGCCTTTAGTCTCTTCCACGCCATCAAAGTATTTTCTAGCACCGTTATCTTATATCCTTACCACTTGTATTTCACTATCTCTTCGCCAAACTAGTGCACCTATACACCTAACAAGTGTATTGGGTGTGTTGGGGACACAAGAGACTTCTTGTATCTTGATTGCAAGGTTGCTTGAGAGGGGATACCTTTGACCACTTCCTCCCTGAGTTCGATAAACCTTGGGTAATCCACTTAAGGGAAAACTTGCTGCTGTTCTACAAACCTCTGCACTTGGAGACCCAACAACTGTCTACAAGAATAGAAGTGCGTAGACATCAGCCACCATGGTCTTGCAGTCACCACTGTCTCCTCACCGTGACCCATGTCACGAGGCTGGTAATACCGAGAAGAAGAAACTTTCGTGTGGATCGATAGTACAACAACACGCGGGAAGGAACTAACTCCACCGCCGGAAGACGGTAGCAGACTGGATGTAGCAGTCGGGGCAAACTGCGCCCTCCCTAGCCTGGCCAAGCCCGAATGAACCCGTGAAGCTCCGCCGTCGCACTGTAGTAAGGGTGCCACCGTCATCGCAACTCTTCCGTCCACAGATGGATCCACCACCACCATAGATCCCGCTACCAAGTAGTAACACCATTGCCACCGTGTTCACCCAGGCCAAACGGACCACCGCCGATCTGAGGAGAACCATCGGTCACCGCCCTGGTGTCCCTGCCCCTACGGACGAGGGGAGCCATCACTAGACCCTGGTCCACCTAGACAGGGTCCATCTGACACTCGGGAAACAGGGTTGTGATGAGCATGCCGAAGAATCTGAAGGGGTTCGCAGCATAGTAAATCAAAATTTTCTACAGAAGCGAACAGAGGGAAAGCCAAGATCTAATCTAGGAGATGCAAACAATGAGAGAGATTGGATTAGATCTTCATACCCTTGAAGATTCGCACAGCGGAACGTTCGTCGGAACGTGGGTGATGTAGTCGTACTCGCTTCTCCTCCTCGCGATCCGATCCGATCCGATCTAGCACCACAAGTGGCGGTGCCTCCGTGAGATGCACACGTGCGGCACCTCGATGTCTCCTCCTTCCTCGGACCAGCAAGTATGGTGGAGAGATAGATTGGATCTACAACACGACGGCGTGGTGTATATGGTGGAGAATTTCTGCCGCAGGGCTTCGCCTACAAACAGTCGGGAGGGAGAGAGGAAGGCAGCAGGGCTACTAGGGCTTGGAGGAAGGGTGTAAGAGGTGTTGTGAGAGGGGGCGCACCAGCCCTCTATATATAGAGGGGGGGTGCGGCCAGCCCTAGCCTCTCCTCCAAGCCTATCTCTAGTTTAAACAATTTAAACTCTCCCTTATCTAGAAATCCTATCTTATCTTATCTCTAGTTTAAACGATTTAAACTCTCTAGGATCGGCTGGGCCCTATGGGGCCTTGTGCCCCTGGCCCAATGCGGCCAGGACACTCCCTCATAGGCCCATGCCCCCTCCCGGAAGGTGGGACCACGTTGGCCCCCTTCCGGAAGGTTCTAGAAGCTTCCGGTACAATACCGATTAATCCGGAACAATTCCGAACTCCAAAAACTGCACTGCCTTATATGAATCTTATTCTCCGGACCATTCCGGAACCTCTCGTGATATCCCGGATCCCATCCGAGACTCCGAACAAAAATTCATAAACCAATTATCCAATCTATCCTAGCGTCGAGACACGTTAAGTGTGTGACCCTGCGGGTTCGAGAATATGCAGACATGATCTTCTATCAATAATCAACAGCGGGGTCTGGGCACCCATATTGACTCCCACACATTCATCGATGATCATATCGGATGAACCACGATGCCAGGATTCAATCAATCCCATATATATATTCCCTTCGTCTCGCGATATTTTACTTGCCCGAGATTCGATCGTCGGTATCGTCATACCTAGTTCAATCTCGTTCACAGCAAGTACTTTACTCGTTCCGTAATCCGATATCACTTTGTGATTAACTCCTTAACCACATGCTTGCAAGCGGTGTTGATATCGATTACCGAGTGGGCCCGAAGTATATCTCTCCGACTTGGGAGGGACAAATTCCATCTCGATACATACAACCCAACAGATACTTTCCGATCACCTGAGAGACACCTTTATGATCACCCTCTCATAGGATGACGTTTGATGACCTCAAAGCTTTCTTCCGATACCAGGGAGTTGTATTATCTCATGGTCTAAGGAATACAATATTTGACATAATAAAAACTTCGCAAAGACGAACACGATGACACGATCTAATTGCTTCGCTTAGTTTGGGTCTATCCACCACATCATTCTCTAGTTATATGATCTCATTATCAATTGACAACTCATGTCTATGGTTAGGAAACCTTAACCATAATTGATCAATGAGCTAGTCCATAGAGGCGTACTAGGGATACGGTGTTGTTCACAAACCACACAAGTATTAAAGTTTTCGCTTAATACAATTCTAGCATGGAATATAAACTTTATCATGAACAAGAATTATAATAATAACATCTTTATTATTGCCTCTAGGGCATAATTCCAACAGTCTCCCACTTGCACTAGAGTCAATAATCTAGTTTACATTTGGCAACAATCTTACACCCATGGCACTGAGGTGCTGATCATGTTTTACACGTGGAAGAGGTTTAGTCAATGGATCTGCGACATTCAGATCTGTATGTACTTTGCTGATCTTCAGATCTCCATCTGCTATATAATCTCGGATTATATGAAACTTGCGGTTGATATGCTTGGTCTTTGGATGATATCTTGGTTCCTTAGCGAGTGCTATGGCGCCAGTGTTGTCACACAATATCTCTAGTGGGTCCAATGCACTTGGAACCACGCCAAGCTCAGTGATGAAGTTTCTGATCCAAACTCCTTCACTTGACGCTTCTGCAGCAGCCATGTATTCCGCTTCTACTGTAGATCCCGCGATCACGCTTTGCTTGCAGCTTCTCTAGCTCACAGCTCCTCCATTCAAAATATACACGTATCCTGTCTGAGATTTATAATCATCCTTGTCGGTGTCGAAACTAGCATCGACGTAACCTTTTACGACGAGCTGTTCATCACCCCCATAGACTAAGAACATTTCTTTAGTCCTATTTAGGTACCTTAGGATGTTCTTCACGGCTGTCCAGTGTTCCAATCCTGGATCACTTTGATATCTGCTCGTCAAACTAAGAGCATTGGAAACATCCGGTCTAGTACAAAGCATGGCATACATGATGGAACCTATGGCCGAGGCATAAGGCACTTTGCTCATAGCTTCCCTATCATTTACCATAGCTGGACACTGAGCCTTGCTCAATATCTTCCCTGACAACATAGGCACTGAACCTTTCAATGCCTTATCCATTCTGAAGCTTTTCAGAACTTTGTCTAGGTATGTACTCTGGCTTAAAGCTATCAGGCGTCTTTGTCTATCTCTATAGATCTTGATGCCCAATATATAAGCAGCTTCACCTAGGTCTTTCATTGAAAAACACTTGTTCAAATAACTCTTCACATCGTTAAGCATGTTGATGTCATTTCCAATAATCAATATGTCATCCACATATAGTACCAGAAACGTCACCGAGCTCCCACTCACTTTCTTGTAGATGCAAGCTTCGTAGCAATTTGGAACAAATCCAAAGCTCTTGATCACTTGATCAAAACGAAGGTTCCAACTCCGAGATGCTTGCTTCAGTCCATAAATGGAACGCTGAAGTTTGCATACTTTATCAGCATCCTTAGGATCGACAAAACCTTCGGGTTGCATCATATACACTCTTCATTAATGTTGCCATTGAGGAAAGCAGTCTTGACATCCATTTGCCATATTTCATAATCATGAAACGCAGCAATTGCTAATAAAATCCGAATAGACTTAAACATCGCTACGGGAGAGAAAGTCTCATCGTAGTCAACACCTTGAACTTGTCGAAAACCTTTCGCGACAAGCCGTGCTTTATAGACGGTAACATTACCATCCGCGTCCGTTTTCTTCTTGAAGATCCATTTGCACTCAACGGCCTTTCGGTCGCTAGGAGGGTCCACCAAAGTCCATACTTGGTTTTCGCTCATGGATCCCAATTCGGATTTCATGGCTTCTAGCCATTTCTCAGAGTCTGGGCTCATCATCGCTTCCTCATAGTTCGTAGGTTCGCTGTCTTCTACTAACAAGACAGCCAAGACAGGGTTGCCGTACCACTCAGGAGGGGCACGCGACCTTGTCGACCTGCGACGTTCAGTAGCAGCATCGTCCGAAGCTTCATGATCCTTGTCATTAGCTTCCTCTATTGTTGGCGCAGGCGGCACTGGAACAATTTCAGGTGCTGCGCTACTCTCCAATTCAAGAGAAGGTTCAACAACCTCGTCTAGCTCTACTTTCCTCCCACTCACTTCTTTCGAGAGAAACTCCTTCTCAAGAAAGGAACCGTTCTTTGCGACAAACACTTTGCCTTCGGTTCTGTGATAGAAGGTATAACCAATAGTTTCCTTAGGGTATCCTATGAAGACGCATTTCTCCGCTTTGGGTTCGAGCTTGTCGGGCATCAACTTCTTGACATAAGCTTCGCATCCCCAAACTTTAAGAAACGACAACTTAGGTTTAGCACCAAACCACAGTTCATACGGTGTCGTCTCAACGGATTTAGATGGAGCCCTATTTAAAGTGAATGCAGCGGTTTCTAATGCATAACCCCAAAATGATAACGGCAAATCAGTAAGAGACATCATCGATCGGACCATATCTAATAGGGTTCGATTCCGGCGTTCAGACACACCATTGCGCTGTGGTGTTCCGGGTGGCGTGAGTTGTGAAACGATTCCACTTACTTTGAGATGCGTGAGAAAATCATAACTTAAATATTCGCCCCCACGATCGGATCGTAGAAACTTAATCTTTCTGTTACGATGGTTCTCCACTTCATTCTGAAATTCTTTGAACTTTTCAAACGTTTCAGATTTATGTTTCATTAAATAGATATACCCATATCTACTTAAGTCATCGGTAAAAGTGAGAAAATAGCGATATCCACCGCGCGTCGAAACACTCATCGGTTCGCATACATCGGTATGTATGATTTCCAACAAGTCCGTTGCTCGCTCCATCATACCGGAGAACGGGGTTTTGATCATCTTGCCCATGAGGCATGGTTCGCATGTGTCAAATGATTCAAAATCAAGAGACTCCAAAAGTCCATCAGAATGGAGTTTCTTCATGCGCTTTACACCAATATGACCTAGACGACAGTGCCACAAATAAGTAGTATTATCACTATCTACTTTGCATCTCTTAGCCTCAATGTTATGGATGTGTGTTTCATCCCTTTCGAGATTTAGAAGAAATAAACCATTCACAAGAGGTGCATGACCATAAAAGATGTTACTCATATAAATAGAACAACCATTATTCTCCGATTTAAATGAATAACCGTCTTGCAATAAACACGATCCAGAAATAATGTTCATGCTCAACGCAGGCACATAATAACATTTATTAAGGTTTAAAACTAATCCCGAAGGTAAAACTAAGGAGAGCGTGCCGACGGCCATCACATCAACTCTTGATCCGTTGCCAACGTGCATCGTCACCTCATCACTCGCAAGCCGCCGTCTATTCCGTAGCTCCTATTTCGAGTTACAAATATTAGCAACCGAACCAGTATCAAATACCCAGGCACTACAACGAGGGCTAGTAAGGAAAACATTAATAACATGTATATCAAATATACCTTTGATGGTGCCAGCCTTCTTGTCCGCTAAGTACTTCGGACAGTTGCGCTTCCAGTGACCCTTGTCCTTGCAATAGAAGCACTTAGTTTCCGGCTTGGGTCCAGACTTGAGCTTCTTCTCAGCAGGGGCAACACGTTTGCCGCCTCCTTTCTTGAAGGGCTTCTTTGCACCCTTACCTTTCTTAAAGGAGGGCTTGTTGACCATCAACACATGATTATCCTTTTTGATGTCCACCTCCGCAGCCTTCAGCTTTGCGAAGAGCTCGGTGATCGTATCAGTGGAACCAATCTGATTATGAGTCACTACAAAACTTTTGTAGCTGGGAGGGAGTGATTGCAGAACCCTGTCAATCTTGAGCTCCTCTGGAATCTTGCAGTCCAGTTGCTCAAGGCGTTGAGTGTAGCCCGACATATTAATGGCGTGCTCACTAACGAAACTCCCTTCCTCCATCTTGCAGTTAAAGAACTTCTCAGAGATCTCATATATCTCAGAACGGGCCTGAGTCTGAAACATGGTTTTCAGCTCCTCGAGAATCTCAAAGGGCCCGGGATAGTTTTCAAAACGATTTTGAAGTTCCGGTTCCATAGCAAACAACATGGTGCTCTTAATCACACCATAATCATCTTTGCGCGACTGATAGAAGGCTTTCTCATCAGCCAGCGCAGTTGCAGCAAGGGGGTTACCTAACGCTTTCTCAAGGACATAGTCCTTTTGTCCGCCAGACAGAATGATTCTTAGATTGCGGAACCAGTTGGTGAAGTTAGACCCATTGTTTCTAAGCTTTTCTTTCTCTGCAAAAACGTTGAAGTTGAAGTTGGACTTGGCCATGTGATCTACAGTATTTGCAAGTACAATTTAGACTATGTTCATGATAAATAGTTCAACTTAATCAAATTACTAGATGAACTCCCACTAAATTCAACATCCCTCAAGTTGTTTAGTGAACACGATCCAAATTCACCACACCTAATCCGATCATCACGAGAAGAGATGTGGTTTCAATGGTGGACAACGAAGTGTCGATCATATCATTCATATGACTCATGCTTAACCTTTCGGTTCATGTGTTTCGAGGCCATGTCTGTACATGCTAGGCTCGTCAAGTTAGACCCAAGTATTTCCGCGTGTGCAACACTGGCTTGCACCTGTTGTATGTGAGCGTAGAGTCTATAGCACCCGATCATCACGTGATGCTTGGACACGACGAACTTTCGCAACGGTGCATACTTGGGGAGAACACAGTTTTTATCTTGATCTTTAAGTGAGGAATCATCTTATAATGCTACCGTCGCGATCTAAGCATAATAAGATACATAAAAGGATAAACATCACATGCATATAAATTTATGTGACATGGTATAGCCAATCTTCGCGCAATGATCTCCATCTTGTGCGTTCCGTCATGATCTCCATCACTCCACCATGATTGCCTCCACCATGAATAGCAACTACAACTATTGCTAACTACTTAGCGATAAAGTAAAGCTATTACATGGCGTATAAGAAGTTGACTCGCAGGTCATACATAATTATAAAGACAACCATATGGCTCCTGCCGGTTGTGTACTCATCGACATGCAAGTCGTGAAACATTACAAAACATGATCATCGCATACAATATACACATCACATCTTGGGCCATACCATATCACAGAAAACACTCCCTGCAAAAACAAGTTAGACGCCTCTATTTTGTTGTTGCATGTTTTACGTGGCTCATGGGAGTAGATGCTAAGAACGATTCTTACCTACGGAAAGCCACAACGGTGATATTATGGTTGCCAAACTCCGGTGTTAATCCCATGACAACTATAGTGAGAGAAACTGACATCCACCAGCCGCATGTGTGGTACAAGCCACACGTCAAGTGCAGAGCCGGTCTCGCGAACGACGTCGCGTAAGGTTGGCCTGGACCGCTTCAATCTCACTATCCCGCGTCATAAGAAGAACACGAACAAGAGGCTTGCAACAGAAAACATCAACGCCCGCAACAACCATGTTGCGTTCTACTCGTGAATCACATCTACGCATAGATCTAGCTCTGATATCACTGAAGGGGTTCGCAGCATAGTAAATCAAAATTTTCTACGGAAGCGAACAGAGGGAAAGCCAAGATCTAATCTAGGAGATGCAAACAACGAGAGAGATTGGATTAGATCTTCATACCCTTGAAGATTCGCACAGCGGAACGTTCGTCGGAACGTGGGTGATGTAGTCGTACTCGCTTCTCCTCCTCGCGATCCGATCCGATCCGATCTAGCACCACAAGTGGCGGTGCCTCCGTGAGATGCACACGTGCGGCACCTCGACGTCTCCTTCTTCCTCGGACCAGCAAGTATGGTGGAGAGATAGATTGGCTCTACAACAAGACGGCGTGGTGTATATGGTGGAGAATTTCTGCCGCAGGGCTTCGCCTACAAACAGTCGGGAGGGAGAGAGGAAGGCAGCAGGGCTACTAGGGCTTGGAGGAAGGGTGTAAGAGGTGTTGTGAGAGGGGGCGCACCAGCCCTCTATATATAGAGGGGGGTGCGGCCAGCCCTAGCCTCTCCTCCAAGCCTATCTCTAGTTTAAACAATTTAAACTCTCCCTTATCTAGAAATCCTATCTTATCTTATCTCTAGTTTAAACGATTTAAACTCTCTAGGATCGGCTGGGCCCTATGGGGCCTTGTGCCCCTGGCCCAATGCGGCCAGGACACTCCCTCATAGGCCCATGCCCCCTCCTGGAAGGTGGGACCACGTTGGCCCCCTTCCGGAAGGTTCTAGAAGCTTCCGGTACAATACCGATTAATCCGGAACAATTCCGAACTCCAAAAACTGCACTGCCTTATATGAATCTTATTCTCCGGACCATTCCGGAACCTCTCATGATATCCCGGATCCCATCCGAGACTCCGAACAAAAATTCATAAACCAATTATCCAATCTATCCTAGCGTCGAGACACGTTAAGTGTGTGACCCTGCGGGTTCGAGAATATGCAGACATGATCTTCTATCAATAATCAACAGCGGGGTCTGGGCACCCATATTGACTCCCACACATTCATCGATGATCATATCGGATGAACCATGATGCCAGGATTCAATCAATCCCATATATATATTCCCTTCGTCTCGCGATATTTTACTTGCCCGAGATTCGATCGTCGGTATCGTCATACCTAGTTCAATCTCGTTCACAGCAAGTACTTTACTCGTTCCGTAATCCGATATCACTTTGTGATTAACTCCTTAACCACATGCTTGCAAGCGGTGTTGATATCGATTACCGAGTGGGCCCGAAGTATATCTCTCCGACTTGGGAGGGACAAATTCCATCTCGATACATACAACCCAACAGATACTTTCCGATCACCTGAGAGTCACCTTTATGATCACCCTCTCATAGGATGACGTTTGATGACCTCAAAGCTTTCTTCCGATACCAGGGAGTTGTATTATCTCATGGTCTAAGGAATACAATATTTGACATAAGAAAAACTTCACAAAGACGAACACGATGACACGATCTAATTGCTTCGCTTAGTTTGGGTCTATCCACCACATCATTCTCTAGTGATATGATCTCATTATGAATTGACAACTCATGTCTATGGTTAGGAAACCTTAACCATCATTGATCAATGAGCTAGTCCATAGAGGCGTACTAGGGATACGGTGTTGTTCACAAACCACACAAGTATTAAAGTTTCCGCTTAATACAATTCTAGCATGGAATATAAACTTTATCATGAACAAGAATTATAATAATAACATCTTTATTATTGCCTCTAGGGCATAATTCCAACAGAATCGCCCAAATCGCAACCTGTAGACCATCCGAGGATCTTCTTAGTGGCCACCGTAGTTTGGCCCTTCTGCCCCAACTCCAACACCCTGATAACCCACAAGTATAGGGGATCGCGTGTAGCCTTTTCGATAAGTAAGAGTGTCGAACCCAACAAGGAGCTAAAGGTAGGATAAATATTCTCTCAAGTTCTATCAACCACTGATAAAACTCTACGCACACTAAACGTTTGCATTATCTAGGAAATAAAACTAGAGCAACAATACGAGTAATAGAGATAGCTTTGCATGATAATAAATAACAACAAAGTAAAGCTAGTTGTTGCAGCAATAAAATACACTAAACTAATAGAACCATGAGTGTGGACTAGTGGTGGTAATTGTGGTGGCTTTGTCCAAGTTTAAATAGCGAATAGATCGGGTTCATTGTCTTCGATGCAGTTTTCTATATGGGAGAGGCTAAATATATATGCGCTTCACTACTTGAAATTACATGTACTATATGATTGAATTGTTAGCAAACATCCTTAAGTACTAATCAATGCATTAAGGTTTCCCAAACCATAGCCTTAAGTTTATTGGTCCTCTTACTCACATACGTGCAACATTCCGGTTCGCGTCCTTAGGTTTCTGTCACTCTGGCAGAACTTCCCCCTTCCTCTTACACATACTACAAATCCTATGATGTTTAATCTATGCGCACACAAATATAATAGACACCAAAGGACTGTACCATATCAATATATAACTCTAATGAATCAAAGACGTTCAACCATTCAATCTAAGAACAAAAAAACTACACAAACATGACATAGATCATAGGATTATAACTTATAGCATCAAACACCATGTTTACATAGGACGGTACAGAGGTGTGTGGGAGGATGAACCACTGCATACTAGGAGGATTAGGTGATGGAGATGGCGGTGAAGATGGTGAAGAGGGCGGCGGCGCGGGGGACTCCTTCCCCGCCCCCGGTATCATGAGGGAGCACCGCCCCTTAGCCCCCTTCCTTCATGGCTTCTTGGGAGCCTTCCCCCATGGAGATGGGATCCATGGGGAAGGCAAAAACGTGGCTTTGGTGGCTGCAAATTCGTGGGTGGAGATGTCCTGGGCGAATTAGGTTTTCTCCTATATATAGCTTCTCGGATTCCCGTCACCCCATCTTGGGCTGCAGTAAATCGGGCCTAAAAGGCCCGTCCGTACTCGCAATCAGCTAAATTCCTTACAACGCCAGTAAGGTTAATCACTAAAGATATTAGCCAGAGAACGAGACATGCATGGCGCGGATAATTGAGTAGTACCTTCGTTCCAGAAAAGTATGTCTATAATTGTTTTCAAAATTCAAATTAAACTAGGTGGAGCTTGACAAAGTTTTAAGAAAAAAGATTAATGTTTACAATACGAAATAAATATTGTTAGATATATCTTGAACTATATTTTCATACGATACCTAAATAGTACCGTAGTTATTGATAGCTTTTTGTGAACACTTGGTTAAACTTTATATTGTTTGACTTTTAAGAAAAATTATACGCCTTCTTTAAAAAAGAGGGGTAGTGTTATATATATATATATACTAGAAGGATACCCACACGAGTTTGTAGCGGGAATCTTTTAAGAAGCTATCTTGTATAAATAAAAAGATATAAACATGAACTTTTTTTATTGGATTATGAGAGATTTAATTGGTCAAATAGTCAAAAAAAAATTGTATATGCAATGGCTATGAATTAGTGACGTGGACAATTGGATAGGTAAAATATGTGACATACACAATTGGATGGAAAAATTAGATGACGTGGATATGCTCCATGTAAGATACTCTATTATTAATAGATGTTAGTGGAATGATATGGACATTTGATTGGTTAGTGAAAGAGATGATGTTGATAGCTTGGATGTAGATAGATAAATATTAACTGCAGTTAGTGGGGTTTTAGGTAGGCAATCGATCTACAATTTCTGTTTATGCTTCGATTTTTCTTTTCATTGTCCTGTTGTATTCCGTTTGGAATTTTATATTCTTCTCTTTTTCTATCTAAATGAATTTTCAGAGCGACTGCAACGCTCGTCTAGAAGAAAAAGACAAAAAATACTTGTGCAGTGGATTAAGAGCGCGGACGTACGAAAAACATAATCTCAACAGTGCATACTCATTGAGCTTATGATCAATCGTAGCTGTAATTTGTTTCTGTTGGTCCAAATGGCCGGTCAGCCAGCACACAATTAGCTTGGTCAGAGCCGACATCGACCGATTGGCGAGACAAGGATGTGATCATGGGCGTGCACAACCAGAGACGTGAACCTGCTTGAAGAGATCTCTGGTCCAAGGTCTCGCGGCCATGTTCCAATGGCTTTGGTTCAAATCTTCTGATGTTTCATGATGAGTTCCTCCAGTAAAGCTGACCACTGTGCAGCAAGTAAAACTTCAAAAGTAACCGGTGCGAGTATGCGGCCGTGTGCAGCAGGCAGCAGGCTGGCTACTCGTTTTCAAGAGATTTTCGATGCCTTTATTTGTCTCCTTGGCCAGTGAAACTTTTTTCTTTTAGATCATTGGCTAGTGAAACTGTTGAAGTACTCCGCTTCCTTGCTATATGTAAACATGTGTGACGACAATTAGTCACTTAGTCCATGCGCCTTTTCTGGCTAAGTAAGGCATGCAATCACACATAAGCCACGAGCTAAATTAGTAATCATTGACTGGCATCTTGGAATCTCTTATCTTGACTATGATTGTTGTTAGCGTACGTGCATCGTATTTCATTGCTGCTGATTACGCAAAAATGAGAAAAGATTGGCGTATTATTATTTCTCGAAACAGGGCTTTCATCTCACTTTATAAATAAAGTCCCACGCGTCTGAAGTCCGAACTGATACAACATGGAGAGGAAAATCTTTTATAAAGCACATCAAATATAAATAAAAAGTACAAGAAGAACCAATACTTGCTACCGACAACAAGACCGAGACCCTGAGAGGAACAGAGCTCCACGGTGACGCCCCCAGAAGGGTAATGACGTGTCATATCGTCGTTGCTGAGACCGACGGTCAAGGAATTTTTTTTTACGTCCTGGCCAAGGGTTTAATAGAATTGATGGATATCCATATCAACAAGTTGTAACTTCTTTTATAGAAGCTTACCTGAAAGGAACTCCGAGGTCAAGCATGCTTTGCCTAGAGTGATTTGAGGATGAATGACCGATGAGGAAGTTCTTCCCGGGTGCGCACGCGTGAGGACAAATGCATATGAAAGACTAGTGTTGGTCTGTACGGTCAGAGCGTCCCTCAAACAGACCGCCCACGTCCGAAGAGGTCCGACCATACCGAGGACACGGCCCAACGGCCACCCACAAACTGAACAATTGTCCTAGACCTGTGCGTTTCTGAAGGAGTTATGCCCTAGAGGCAAATAATAAAGTGTATTATTTGATATATCTCCTATATGTTCATAATATGTTTTATACTGTGCTATAACTGTGTTAATACGAAACGTTAATACATGTGTGGTATGTAAACAAATCGTGTCTCTAGTTACCTCTAGTGAACTAGTTCATTGGTCATGAGGATGGTCTGCGTCTCAAGATCATGGGCATTTATGCCAACTGACAATGAGGTCATGTTATTAGTTGAATAACATGATAGACAAACATCCGACCGTTATATCTTAATAAGATCTAGTTACAAAGTTCACCATTGATGATAAAACACAGAGAACCTCGCAACCTGATCCTTTGACTGTGAGGTAATGCAAATCACTATTCCGGAAGAAGCTTAGATGGTTCTCAAGAATCATCTCATAACACGGTGATCAAAAAGGTGCCACTCAGGTTTTCTGAAGGGATGCGTAGAGGAGTACATATCAAGACCAGGATTTGTCTAGTCCATGTAATGGACAAATACATGTGGCCATCTCGGTAACGTTGCATTAATGAAGCTTGGAAGCATGTGACTAGGTCACAAAATGCAATGACATGAAAACGAGAAAACAAGTTCATCGGTAACAAGATCGAACTAACGTATAGAGATACCGAAGATCAAGTCTTGGATGAATTAGGTATCGAATGACAAAGGGAACATGGAACGACTATCTCACGGTTCAAGCGATTGTATTCGTGAAACGCACGGGGTCACATGGCCATCCAGGTCCCTCTGTTGATCATTGATGTGAGAGTGGTCTCTATCATGTCCGGAGTGTTTCTGAACCGAAGGATGTCACGCTTAAGGGTAGGGACGCTTAGGGTAGATGAGGTATCGTAAGAGAAATAGAGAGAGAGAGAAACCGGAATAGTTTTGGGTAACATCCGATGGAGATCGAAAGGGGTCCAGAAGGTGCTCCGGAGTGAAGGAATAATATAATATGTGTATTTAAATGTTAATTGGAGAATTAATATTAAATATATATTTTATTTATTTTTAAAGGCTCCATATTGCTAATGGGCCTCACCCGAAGGGAGGCCCAATAGGGCCAGGCGCCTAGGGAGTGGGGGCCAGACGGCTTGGGCTTCGTGGGCCGCCCCAATGGGGCCTACCTAGGGCCGGCGGCTGCCCCTAGGTGGCCGGCGGGTGTGGGGATTAGTCCCACACCGTCTGGCCCCTGGGTGGTGCGCCGCCCTCCCACTATATAAAGGGGTTCCCCCTCCCCCTTTGGAATCACCCATTTCTCTCATTCTCTCTCTCTCATCCGCTGAGGACTTCTCCGTAATATTGGGGAGGACCTCGTGGTTGAGTTCTCCACCTTCACACTACCGTCGTGTGATCAGCGATCCGACATCTACTTCTTCCGCTGCTCGGCTGGATCGGAGTCCGGTTGATGTCTCCTACACCGGACATGTGACGAACTTCGGAGGCACCACACTTGGGGTGTTGCTCGTCTTCATCAATATACGCCTTCCTGTGTAAGGCGTGCCTCTGTCTGCAAAGGTACAAATACTATATTCCTTCTATGTTACTTATGTCTACATAGTATAGATCCTGGTATTAGTGTTCGAGTAGATAGAAATTTTTTGTTTTCTGCTATGGAACCCAACAGTGGTATCAGAGCGGTTCTATGGGTAGACATGTCATACGGATAGAACACATAGCAATATGTGGGCATTGATTCTCTAGTTGCTACCCTCTTTAATGTTATTGTTCATATCGTGGCACTGTTTGATGAAGCGGCCCCCAACCAACCTCACGTGGTGATTCACGAGACTGGTCCACAAATAAAAGTGGCTTAGGGGGGTGTCTGTCTCTCTACAGTAGTTGATATGGCATTAACACTAGAGGGCCCTGAAAAGGGAAGACGAACATCAATCATTGAATCCATGTTGTGGCTCAACGTTCGTAGGTGGGAAGGGGTTCTACTGTGAAAGCCCTAAAGCCGCGTAAAACATGCAATAGTTAATATAAAAGCGTCTATCTTCATTATTGCATAGGGGCAAGTACTATAACATGGCAATGACAAGTTTGTGAAACTTTAAGGCTGCTGATAATGATCATAAAGCTATAGCCATGTCATAACACTTTACTTTTGAAGTATTACTTATTGTGCTAGTATACTTACTAGACAGTAGCGTAATAAGATAATCCCTCGTAGTATTCCAGTTATCGTATTCCCCTTGTGTGTGCACCACCAAGAAAGTTCTTCGGTATGAGGCGATCCAGGGTTACAGGCCTGGGTGTCAGACATATCTACCTTCGCATACAGTGGGTGTAAGCCATGTTGCACTGCGAATACACACGAGTGATACGTCCAAAATGTATCTACTTTCTCGAACACTTTTGCTATTGTTTCTCCTCTATACTTGTGTGATTTGGATACAACTAATGCGGACTGACGCTGTTTTCAGCAGAATTGCCTTGGTGTCTACTTTTTGTGCAGAAAGTCAACTATCAGGAAAAATCCCGGAAAATATGCCAAAAATCCTATTTCACCCGAAGACTCCAGGAGCCAGAATACGAGACGGAGAAGAGCTAGGGGGTGGCCACACCACCTGCTGGCGCGGGCCAGGCCAGGCCGCGCCAGGGGGTGGTGTGGGCCCCCCAGGCACCCCCTCGGCCTCTCTCTTCGCCTATAAGGAGCCTTCTAACCTAAAAACTTTGGGGGGTTCGACGTTTTTCCAGAAGGAGTTCCGCTCCGCCGCCACCACCAGATTCCACGAAACAGCACCAGAAACTCCGTTCTGGCACCCTGCCGAGACGGGGAATTGGAGGAGACCATCGCTTCTCCATCGACCATCCATGTTTCCCCCATCTATGAGTGAGTAATCCCCCGCTGTTGGCTATGGGGATGGTAGGGATTGGATGAGATCGTTCATGTAATGGCATCAGATTGTTAGGGCATGGTGCCTAGTATCTTTTATTAGTGCTTTATGACTTTGTTGCGACTTGTTGTGCTTAATGCTTGTCACTAGGTCCCGAGTGCCATGATTTTAGATCTGAACATGTTATTGATTCATTATGATAGTATTGTTTTTGGTCTTATCTGCAAGTTGTATACACACGTTGTTGTCCGGAACCTATGGCCCCGAAGTGACAGAAATCGGGATAACCGGAAGGGAATGGCTTTGATGTGAGGATCACATGTGGTCATGGAGTGTTAATGCTTTGCTCCGGTGCTCTATTAAAAGGAGCACCTTAATTGCCAGTAATTCCCTTGAGGCCCCGCTGCAAACAGGCTGGCAGGACAAAAGATGTTGTGCAAGTTCTCATTGCGAGCACGTATGACTATATATGGAACACATGCCTAGGATTGTCTAGTACTTGGATGCTTTATCTTATTTATCTGCAATTGCCCTATGTTCTGATTGCTATGTGAATTGTCTTGTCCATGCAACGCCCGTCCATCCATCCCTATGCCTACCGCACTCGAATCCCACTGTTTACTGCTTTTGTTACTATTGTCTTTGCTTTACTACTGCTGTTACTTTACTATTCCTACTACAAAACTATTGCTACTGATAAACTGTTGTGAGCAAGATTGTTTCCAGGTGCAGCTGAATTGACAACTCAGTTGTTAAGGCTTATAAATACTCTTTGGCTCCCCTTGTGTCAAATCAATAAATTGGGTTTCACTTCCCTCGAAAATACTGCGATACACCCCCTATACTTGTGGGTCATCAAGACTATTTTCTGGCGCCGTTGCCGGTGAGCATAGCTTTATTTATCAAGTTCACTTGGATTCTCTATTGTTCGCTGCTATCCATCCATCATGGGTAAGTCTCGTGATGGCAAGGTTCCTATTTTACCATCCACTACAAGAAGAGGTACGGTTCTGAACACCTCTGCTGCTCTTGATTCACCGTCTGTTTTGAGTAAGTTCCTTACACCACCACATACACATGCTACACACACTGCTACTACTGCTGAATCTAAAACTTCTGATGCTTATGATGCTGATTCTACTGTGCTCGATAAGAGTGGTTCATTAGGTCCTTTCCTAGATGCTACGATTGCTAGAACTATAGCTGGAAATACCAAAACTCCTAATGAAGACACTACCACACCTGTTAGCTCACCTAAGTCTAGTGAGAGTTATGATATTGAAGATGGTTATGTTGAGATGACCGATGAGTTTATTAAAGAATGTAAGAACACCCATGATAGGAGCACTGCTAAGAGTCTGCTTGAGAGGCGTACTATTAGACCCAAATTATCTCCTGCTGCTAAGCTTGCTGCTTCTCCCATAAACATTATAGATAAAGATTATGATTTCTCTCTCGATCTATCTTACATAGCTATTGTCGAGAAAGAACCTTTTTGTGGGACTAAGAATGAAAGTGTGGTAGCACATATGAATGAACTTTCTACCATCAGTGGCTTGTTTTCTGATGATATTAAGATGCGTACTTACTTTGTTGCTAAGATTTTCCCCTTTTCACCGAAAGGAGAAGCTAAAACTTGGTTTAGTAATTTACCTCCTGGATCTATTGATAGCCCTGAGTGCTTGATTAGTACTTTCCTGTAGAAATATTTTCCTCCCAGTGCTAGACATGCTATTTTGCAGGAACTTTTTGATTTTAAACAGGGAGAAAAAGAGGTATTGCCTGAATCTTGGGCAAGGTTTTGTGCTTTGATTCATGCACAGGCTAGAAGTCCATTACCTAAGAATGAGCTTCTTGATATATTTTATAATGGACTAACAGAGGAATCTAGGACATACCTAGATAGTTGTGCTGATTGTGTTTTTAGGAATAGGACTCCTAAGGAAGCTGAGGAATTAATGGCTAAAATAAGCAAGAATTATGAAGATTGGACTCTTCCTAAACAAGCTATGCCTGAAGTAATTGTACCTGAACCATCTATTCTCGTGCCTATTCCAACATCAAAGAAGAGGGGAGTTATTGAATTAAATGATGAAGTGATGAAGGAAGCTAAGAAATGTCTTAAGGAGAAGGGAATTAAAGCTGCAGATGTCAAGAATTTACCTCCTATAGAAGAATTATGTAAGCCTATTCCCTACTCATCCACTATTGAGGTACACTCTCTCCAACACTTTGATGAAGGTGATATCCCTTACTCGAAACCTCCTGATCAATGCTTAGAAGAATTTGATATCTTTATTGTTAAGCAAGATAACTTTAATAAAATGGTGCAAAATCATCTAATGGAAAACACTAGAGCTATTGTTGAGTTGAAGGATATTGTGGAAAGAACCTCTAATGATGTTAAAATGATTGTTAAACACTTTCAAATGGTTCAAACTCAAATAGATCAACTCGTTAAAGTGCAAAACGACTTGCTAGTTAATGCTGCTAAAGAAAAACATGCTTATGAAATTAGAACTAGAAGTGGTGCTGCTACCCAGGATCCTCTATATCCTGAGGGGCATCCCAAAAGAATTGAGCAGGATTCTCAACAAGCTGAAAATAGTGGTTCTACTCGTAAGAAAAGGAAAAATAAACATAAAACTATTGTAGAACCCTCTGAACCTGCTATAGATCCTAATAGTATATCTATCTCTGATGCTGAAACTGAAAGTGGTAATGAAGAAAATGTTGTTCCTAATGAAGAAAAAGTTGAAGAAGAACCTGCAAACCACACTAAGAATACTAAATACACCAAAGAAGATTTTATTGCTAAGAAACATGGTAGTGAAAGAGAGCCTTGGGTCCAAAAACCTATGCCATTCCCTGATAAGAAACACAAGTCAAAGGAAGATGAACACTATAATAAGTTTTGTGAGTGGATGAAGCCTTTATTCTTGCAAATTCCTTTGACTGATGCTATTAAATTGCCTCCTTACTCAAAGTATATGAAGGACATTGTCTCGAATAAAAGGAAGATCCCTAATGAAGAAATTTCTACTTTGCTTGCTAATTATTCCTTCAATGGTAAGGTTCCTAAGAAACTTGGAGACCTAGGGATTCCAACTATCCCTTGCTCTATTAAGAACAGTTATGTTAGAACTGCTTTGTGTGATTTGGGAGCTGGAGTTAGTGTTATGCCTTTCTCTCTCTATAAGAGGCTTCAACTTGAAAAATTAATACCAACTGATATATCTTTGCAAATGGCTAATAAATCTACCACTATTCCTGTGGGTATATGTGAGGATGTACCTGTTCAGGTGGCTCACAATTGCTTGATATTGACTGGTTTTGTTGTGCTTGAAATGCCCGAAGATGATAATATGTCTATTATTCTTGGGAGACCTTTTCTTAATACTGCAGGAGCTGTTATTAATTGTAATCAAGGAAAGGTGACCTTCAATGTTAATGACAAGGAACATACTGTCTATTTCCCCAAGAATATTGAAAGGACTTATGGTTTGAATTCAATTGAACATGTTGAAGGCATTCCAGTTGGAGAAATATATTGTCCCATACCAAGAGAAAAATTTGAAACTATTATGATTGGGACCATTGCTATCAAGGTTGAGGTAACATAATCATTAGTGGAATACAAAGTTTTGTCTCATATGCAATTGTTTTGGTAGCAAGACTTGATCAACCTTGTTAACAAAAGGATTCCATTGAACAAAACAATGTTTTCATTATGATTATCTCCGCTTATTTTTATCCTTTGCATTTTAGTTTTTGCTTTTGTTTAGTTTTCTTTGTGTTGTTAGTTGCTTGCATGCTAGAACTTCTGTAGTTCTAGCCTTGTTTTGTCTTTGCATCATGTTTCAAAAAGAAAAAAAATCTGTCTGTCAGAAAAATCATTCTTCTGTTTCTGAAAAATGCCCAAAAATAAAGTGTCTCGAAAAATTCCAGAAAATTCATATTAAATTTTTATGTGAAAAAAGGGGCAGCGGAGTACCTGGTAGGTACCAGGGGGGCCCACAAGGCAGGCACACCACATGGTGGCGTGGCCAGCCTTAGGTGGCGCCATGCCCTGGTGTGGGCCACCCCTGGCCCCCCACTAATTCTCTCACCTGCCACTTTCTTCTCTCTCCCGAGTAAGCTCCAGTTCATAGCTCAAAATCGTGTTCTTGCTGTGCTTGCTCTCGATTTTTTCGATCTCCTTACTCAGCCCATCTTTCTTGCTGAAATTTGGAGCAATTGTTCCCTGATATGTGACTCCTCCCCTTGTCCAAGTAGATTTGTGTTTAGTGGATTATCTGTTGAGTATTTTGCTGCTGTAGGTGATTGGTTATGAGAGCTTGTAAGCTTGTTTGATGCTTAGAGATATAGTTTTGATGCATGTTTAGGCCTCTTGCAAGTCCCTATGAGTAGAATCCTTCATTTTATTTACTTTGCAATCACTTGTTTAATAGGTGTTTAAATTTCAGAATAGAAGATGAGTGAACACCACCTAAACCAACATGAGATTTGGGTGCTTGAGGTCATGAAGGTCCACCGGGAGGAGGAAGTTTTTCCCTCCATTTATCCATGCCCTGAGTTCATGAGAGCTGCAGGAATTCTACAAGATTTCCACACTTTGGTTTCTAATGCAGGGTTACAGCACTTTTTGGAAGATGAACCTTGTCAATTTGTGAAGCTATCCATGTCTGTGGTGCAGGATTTCCAATTTAGTCACTCTTTGCCTAACCACATGGTCCATTACAAAATTTATAATATTGCTGTCAACCTTTCTCTTGATGATTTTTGTGTAGGTATTAAGGTACCTCAATGGGGATCATATAGGAAGATTAAAGAGAGACCAGAACCACTCATGGATTTATATGCAGAAATTCGTCAAGGGAGTAGCTTCTCGAAGGAGAGTGGAAAAATCCGTAACATTCATCTTCCCTCCATTCGCTACTTTGCCTACTTTATTGCCAAGTGTGTTCTTGCTAGGAAAACTGCCAATAAGTTATCTTTGTTTGATTTAGCATTTATCTCTGCCGCTCTTAGACGAGATAGGTCTTACAACTTGGGTGCTTTGATAGCTTTCCGTCTTGCTGCTAACCGCGAGAAAGGTGGAATTTGTGGAGGCCTCATTGCTTCTCGTTTGCTAGCATTGCATGGTTCAGTGCCTCATCATCTAGACCTACAGTTTCCCATAGAGAGGCTTGATTTTAATTCCATGATACAGCATAAATTTATTTCCTCGTGGGCTAGTTTTAGTGAGTTATCTTATGAAATAACCTTTCTCAAAGCTGGTTGGAGAAAGAGCAAGTCCGAGCGTGTTGTTCTTTTGCCTGCACCTGTTTTGTTTAACCTTGATAACAGGGAAGGATGGTCCCTCACTGAGGAGGAGCTTGACACGTACTTGGGAGAGCTCTCCCAACAGGAGCAGGACACTAGAAGGGAGGTCACGGATGATTCGGTCCAGCCCTCGAATGAGGCAGAGTCTTTATATCAGCAGCCCGCTTATGATTGGGGAGCTTTCTCTTCTTCTCATGGGCCCAGCTATGACCATTCTTACCAAGATCCGCCTGCTTGGAACCCCTATTCGTATATGGATTAATATCCACTTAGGACAAAAGCCTAAGCTTGGGGGGAGGTACGCCGACACCGCACTCATCTTCATATGATGTTGCGTCGGTACTTTGTATATTCATGTTTTTGTTCTCTTTTTAGTTTTCGTTCTTCTTTGCTTTTGCTTTCTAAAAACACAAAAAGACCAAAAATATTTTTGCGGTTTCTCTTTGGTTTGCTTCTTATTTTTGCCTTGGTTTGCTTTTCCTTTTTTGTTTTGTTTGAACTATTAGAAAAACCCAAAAAGATTTTGCTTTGTTTGTTTTTCCCTTTTTGTTCTTGTTTAAAACTCGAAAACACCAAAAATATTTGTCGTTCTTCTTTGGTTTTTGCGAGTTTGCTTCAAGGTTCGGCAGTCCTTAGTGTATATTGGTTTCATATTATTATTCAAGCTACACAAGTAAAGAGCAATAATGAGGATCAATGACAACTTGAGGCATGGTAAGAGGCTGGTAACGAACTCTATTTGTTTTCATTTTTGTACATATACTCATCACTGTGGGCATGCTTAGTCCGTTCATGTAGAGTGTATGTTTTCTTTGGACGCTTAATAGTTCTTGCTTTCTTATGATTAGCTATAGCTCGCTAATAGTTTGTAGCATGTTTTATGAATGTTTGCTTGCATTACTCTATTCATAAATTGGTATGACACCGTGGTATCCTCCTCTGAATGTTTCATATGAATTGACTTGGCACATGCTCACACATGCACATGACTGTGATAATCAGCTAAGCCTTGATGAATTATTTTGCCTTGAGGATCTTGAATCACTTTCATGCCATGAGTAGTCATGTTTTGTTGCAAGCATGATAATGACAGCTATTTCTCTCTCATTTGTCGCTCCCATACTATTGCTAGCCTTCACTTTCACTGAGTATGTTTTACTCAAGTTCCCAACTCCCTAAACCAAATATTTCCAAAGTGTCCACCATACCTACCCATTAGCATCATTTGCTACCTCCGTGCATATTCAATATGCCTTGTTTTCTTCCGAATAAAATGTTTGCTTGTTATGAGAAAGTTAGTTAGTAAAGCTCTCACGAACTTGATGGCACACTTTATTTTCTTGTACTTAATAAACCTGAACCATTGCGTCCTTCTTTGTTGCGCATATGCTTGCACTTTATGAGTTGAAGTTAGCAGAACCATGTATCATGGGGACCGCTTTCAACGCTTCATAGGTAGTTTGTACCTAGTTGATATCATGTTCTTTTGCTTATGGATCACGGCGGTGTGAAATAAAAGTGGAACTTGTAAGATCATGGAGTTTGTTTGTATGTTAGAGAAACGCCTGGGTCGCTAGCCTAAGCCATGCCTAATCATGGTGGAAACTTGCAGCATAACCATAATGAGCATTGTATGAAGCATCCTCAATAAAAATCTATGCACATAGTAAATAAAAAGATCGCCGAGATGCTCATTGTCTGCTTGCCTTGTTATTTTTATTATGGGATAGCTCCCGTGTCATGTGCAAGGGGTACCCCGTTGGCGGTTCTCTATGATACGTATATACTTACAATGACAAGAGCTTACTTGTGACTGAAGTTGAGTATCATGAGGATCGGTCTTCGTAAGTAAGGGGCATGAGACTTCGATTTATAACTTGTCAAGCATATCCTCTTAGTTGTGTCACTTTCACCTTAACCACATTAAAGATGCTTATGATAGGGGCAATGAGAGCTCAAAGCTAACGAGTACCATACTTTCAGCATTTGGAAGCCTTTCAAATTATTTAAAAACTTTTCTTGTTGAGTCTCCATTTATTCTCTGAGCACCTTCTTGAGAGCATAGTTGTCATTCTTTGTGTTTGTTCCATTACTTGATTATTTGTGGTATGACTTTGATGCTTGTATCCTTGATATCTTTATTTCTAGTCATTACTTGAACTTCAGAGGTGCCTTGATATTCATAATCAAAGGCAAGCGAGATACCACTCTATCATACCTTTCTATGAGCATTGTAATGTTGCTTATGTTTGTGCCTCATGCTACTTATTATTCTTGAGTTGGAATCTCTTCATAGCTTGCAATGACTATTAAGTAGACTCAGTTGCTTACTCTTTATTATGAACTGTCTAAGTAGTTGATCACATTGCTGAAAATATTTACATCTTATGAAGCAAATGTGTTCGTGAAGGTTCTCTTATCGCACTCGGTTTTCAACTGAATTGCTTGAGGACAAGCAATAAGCTAAGCTTGGGGGGAGTTGATACGTCCAAAACGTATCTATTTTCTCAAACACTTTTGCTATTGTTTCTCCTCTATACTTGTGTGATTTGGATACAACTAATGCGGACTGACGCTGTTTTCAGCAGAATTGCCTTGGTGTCTATTTTTTGTGCAGAAAATCAACTATCGGGAAAAATCTCGGAAAATATGCCAAAAATCCTATTTCACCTGAAGACTCCAGGAGCCAGAATACGAGATGGAGAAGAGCCAGGGGGTGGCCACACCACCTGCTGGCACGGGCTAGGCCAGGCCGCGCCAGGGGTGGTGTGGGCCCCCCAGGCACCCCCTCGGCCTCTCTCTTCGCCTATAAGGAGCCTTCTGACCTAAAAACTTCGGGGGGGTCGACGTTTTTCTAGAAGGAGTTCCGCTCCGCCGCCACCACCAGATTCCACGAAACAGCACCAGAAACTCTGTTCTGACACCCTGCCGGGACGGGGAATTTGGAGGAGATCATTGCCATCATCATCACCATCGCTTCTCCATCGACCATCTGTGTTTCCCCCATCTATGAGTGAGTAATCCCCTGTTGTAGGCTATGGGGATGGTAGGGATTGGATGAGATCGTTCATGTAATGGCATCAGATTGTTAGGGCATGGTGCCTAGTATCTTTTATTAGTGCTTTATGACTTTGTTGCGACTTGTTGTGCTTAATGCTTGTCACTAGGTCCCGAGTGCCATGATTTCAGATCTAAACATGTTATTTATTCATTATGATAGTATTGTTTTTGGTCTTATCTGCAAGTTGTATACACACGTTGTTGTCCGGAACCTATGGCCCCGGAGTGACAGAAATCGGGATAACCGGAAGGGAATGACTTTGATGTGAGGATCACATGTGTTCACGGAGTGTTAACGCTTTGCTCCGGTGCTCTATTAAAAGGAGCACCTTAATTGCCAGTAGTTCCCTAGAGGCCCTGCTGCAAACAGGCTGGCAGGACAAAAGATGGTGTGCAAGTTCTCATTGCGTGCACGTATGACTATATATGGAACACATGCCTAGGATTGTCTAGTACTTGGATGCTTTATCTTATTTATCTGCAATTGCCCTATGTTCTGATTGCTATGTGAATTGTCTTGTTCATGCAACGCCCATCCATCCATCCCTATGCCTACCGCACTCGAATCCCACTGTTTACTGCTTTTGTTACTATTGTCTTTGCTTTATTACTGCTGTTACTTTACTATTCCTACTACAAAACTGTTGCTGCTGATAAACTGCTGTGAGCAAGATTGTTTCTAGGTGCAGCTGAATTGACAACTCAGTTGTTAAGGCTTATAAATATTCTTTGGCTCCCCTTGTGTCGAATCAATAAATTGGGTTTCACTTCCCTCGAAAATACTACGATACACCCCCTATACTTGTGGGTCATCAACGAGATAGAACTAGCGAGCCTAGCACGTTAAAGAGACGTGTCTTCGGAATACAAGAGACCGAAAGGTCGAGCATGAGTCACATAGTTGATGTGATCGACATTAGGGAATGTCCACCCTTGATACTGCATTGATGATTGTGTTTAACCGGGGGAGGTGCAGGGGATTGGGATCATGTGATCACTAAACGAGTAGAGGGATGTTCATTTAAGTGGGAGTTCTTTTAGTTAAAACTTGAACTCATTATTATGAACATAGTGTAAATACTTTGCAAATCCTTTGTAGATGTCTTGCCCACCCACCTTCAACCTTAGCACTTTCCTCGAGAAGGACAAGCTGAAAACTGATGGAACCAATTTCACCGCATGGTTCCGCAATCTCAGGATCCTCCTGGTCCCCTACAAGTTGACTTATGTCATCGAGGCTGAGCTTCCCGCTAAGCCTGCAGATTCGGCCTCCCAGGACGAAAAGAATATCTGGCAGTCCAAGGCGGACGATTTCTCCCTCATCCAGAGTGGAATGCTCTATGCCATGGAGCCGGAGCTTCAAAAGAGTTTTGAGAAGATGAATGCTTTTGAGATCATTGAGGATCTCAAGGCCATCTTTGCTCCACAGGCTCGTGCGGAGAGGTATGATGCTTCCGAGCTCTTCTTCTCTGCTAAAATGGAAGAGCACAGCAGTATTAGTGAGCACGTGGTCAAAATGTCTGGCTACGTTAAGTGCTTAAACACCCTGGATTGCAAAATCCCGGAGGAGCTCGCTATAGATAGGGTGCTGCACTCGCTGCCCCCTAGCTATAAGAGCTTTGTGATGAACTACAACATGCAAGGGATGACTAAGACCCTTGCTGAGGTGTTCGCCATGCTCAAAACTGCTGAGGTTGAAATCAAGAAGGAGCACACGATGCTGATGGTCAACAAGACCACCAACTTTAAGAAACCGGGGCAAAAAGGGAAAGGCAAGGGTAAGAAGTCTAAGAGGAATGGCAGATTTGCTTCCAGCACCTCAAAGACTGCCAAGCCTGGTCCTAAGCCCGGCACTTCATGCTTCTACTGCAAAGGGGATGGGCACTGGAAACGCAACTACCCCAAGTACCTTGAAGACAAGCGAGCTGGCAAGATAGCTATCCCGGACAAAGGTATATATGATATACAAGTTATTGATGTATTCCTTGCGAGCGCCAGGAGTAACACCTGGGTATTTGATACCGGATCTGTTGCTCACATTTGTAACTCTCAGCAGGCTCTGCAGAATAGGAGGCGCCTGAGGAAGGACGAGGTGACGATGCGCGTCGGCAATGGCTCGAGAGTCGAAGTGATGGCCGTCGGCACCCTGCATCTCCGTCTACCGTTAGGACTATTATTGGTTTTGAATAAATGCTATTATGTACCCGCATTGAGTATGAATATTGTGAGTGGGTCTTGCTTGTTGCAAGACCGTTATTCGTTTAAATCAGGAACAAATGGTTGTTCAATTTATATGAATGAAGTTTTCTATGTTCATGCTCCTGTACGTGATGGTTTATTCTTACTTGATCTTGATTGTGATACACACATCCATAGTGTTGATGCTAAATGTTGTAAGCACAGTGACGATAATTCCATGTTCATATGGCATTGCCGTCTTGCTCATATTGGCGTAAAGCGCATGAAGAAGCTTCATTCAGAAGGGCTTCTTGGGTCATTGGATTTTGAATCCCTTGATACATGTGAGCCATGCCTCATGGGCAAGATGACTAGGAAACCATTCTTCGGAATAGTGGAGAGAGTTGTAGACCTACTTGGGATCATACATGCAAATGTATGTGGACCAATGAGTGTCTCAACACGCAATGGTTATCATTACTTTGTTACCTTTACTGACGACTTAAGCAGATATGGATATATCTACTTGATGAAGAACAAGTCTGAAACCTTTGAAAAGTTCAAGGAATTTCAGAAAGAGGTAGAGAATCAACTTAACAAGAAAATCAAGCACCTTCAATCGGATCGAGGAGGTGAGTATTTGAGTTATGAGTTTAACATGCACTTGAAGGACTGTGGGATTATCCCACAACTTACGCCATCCGGAACACCACAGCGTAATGGTGTGTCGGAACGTCGTAATCGAACCCTATTGGATAGTGTACGGTCCATGATGTCTTTAACTGATTTGTCTATGTCTTTTTGGGGATCCGCGTTAGAAACTGCTGCTTTTATTTTAAACCGAGCACCATCCAAATCCGTGGAGACAACCCCATATGAGATATGGTATGGGAAGAAGCCAAAGTTGTCATTTATGAGAGTTTGGGGTTGTGAAGCTTACGTTAAGAAACTACAGCCTAACAAACTCGAATCCAAGTCGGAAAAATGTATCTTTGTAGGATATCCAAGGGAAACCGCTGGGTATACCTTCTACAACCAAGCCGAAGGCAAAACGTTTGTCGCAAGAACTGGCACCTTTCTCGAGAAAGAGTTTCTTGCAAAAGGAGTGAGTGGAAGGAAAATTGAGTTAGATGAAATTGTTGACCCTTCTCTCCAAATTCCGAGTAGTGCAACGGAAGCTGTTCCGAAACCGCTCTCCAACATGGAGGAAGAGACCATTGATGATGATCAAAGCAATGACATCGAGACTCCTGAGGTTCGCAGGTCTACAAGGGTTCGTGCCACTCCTGATTGGTACAGTAGCCTTGTAATGTCTGTCATCCTGGATGAACAGCAAGAACCTACAAACTACAAAGAAGCTATGGATAGTGCTGACTCCGAGAAATGGCTAGAAGCCATGAAATCCGAAATAGGATCCATGCATGAAAACCAAGTTTGGACCTTGGTGGATCTTCCAGAAGGCTTGCAAGGCCGTGGAAAATAAATGGATCTTTAAGAAAAAGACAGATGCGAATGGTAATGTGACCATTCACAAAGCTCGACTTGTCGCAAAGGGTTTTCGACAAATTCAAGGAGTTGACTACGACGAGACTTACTCTCCCGTAGTGATGCTTAAGGCTGTCAGGATTTTAATAGCAATTGCTGCACATTTCGACTATGAAATTTGGCAGATGGATGTCACGACCGCATTCCTCAATGGTCACATTGATGAAGAGTTGTATATGATGCAACCGGAAGGTTTTGTTGATCCTAAGGATGTTGGAAAGGTATGCATGCTTCAACGGTCCATTTATGGATTGAAGCAAGCATCTCGGAGCTAGAACCAATGTTTTGATCAAGTGATCAAGAGTTTTGGATTTGTCCAAAACCAACAAGAGTTATGTGTTTACAAGAAAGCGAGTGGGAGCTCGGTTGTTTTCTTAGTAGTATATGTGGACGACATATTACTCATGGGAAACAATGTGGATCTTATGAAAAGCGTGAAAGCATATTTGAGCAACCAATTTTCCATGAAGGATTTAGGTGAAGCTGCATATATATTAGGAATCAAGATCTATAGAGATAGATCAAGGCACCTAATAGCATTGATTCAAAGTACTTACATAGAAAAGATTTTGAAGAGGTTCAAAATGGAAAACACCAAAAGGGGTTTTACACCTATGATGAAGAATTGCAAAATGAGTATGACTCAATGTCCTGTAACGGACGATGACAGAGAGAAGATGTCTTACATTCCCTATGCTTTAGCCATAGGATCTATCATGTATGCAATGCTAAGTACACGACCTGATGTGGCATTGTCTCTTATGTTGACGAGCCGATATCAGAGTAATCTAGGACCGGATCACTGGACAGCTGTGAAAAATATCCTAAAGTATCTGAGAAGAACAAAGGATATGTTCCTAATCTATGGAGGAAATGATGAAGCTCTAAACGTAACGGGTTACGTGGATACGAGTTGGAATTCAGATCATCATGACTCGAAGTCTCAAACAGGATTTTTTTTCTTGGTGAATGGTGGGGCGGTTACTGGAAAAGCAAGAAGCAGCCGGTGGTGGCACAATCTTCAATGGAGTCTGAATACATTGTTGCGGCTGATGCAGCAAATGAAGCTGTTTGGCTAAGGAATTTCGTCATCGAACTAGGAGTTTTTCCCAATGCACAAGACCCCGTAACGATCTATTGCGATAACATGGGTGCTATTGCAAACGCAAGGGAACCAAGAACCCATTCCACAGCCAAACACATCAAGCTAAGATTTCACGTCATCCGGCAGAACATTGACGAAGGTGAAGTCAAGATTTACAAAGTAGATACGGAACTGAATGTGGCAGATCCTTTGACGAAAGCTCTCCATCTAGAAAATCAAGAACAACACCGAGATTCCATTGGTGTTAGGTTCCTTCCTATTGTAAACTAGTTTTGTTTATACTCTAGTGCAAGTGGGAGACTGAAGGAGTTATGCCCTAGAGGCAAATAATAGTGTATTATTTGATATATCTCCTATATGTTAATAATACGTTTCATACTGTGCTATAACTGTGTTAATACGAAACATTAATACACATGTGGTATGTAAACAAACCGTGTCTCTAGTTACCTCTAGTAAACTAGTTCATTGGTCATGAGGATGGTCTGCGTTTCAAGATCATGGGCATTTATGCCAACTGACAATGAGGTCATGTTATTAGTTGAATAACATGATAGACAAATATCTGACCGTTATATCTTAATGAGATCTAGTTACAAAGTTCACCATTGATGATAAAACACAGAGAACCTCGTAACCTGATCCTTTGATTTTGAGGTAATGCAAATCACCATTCCGGAAGAAGCTTAGATGGTTACCAAGAATCATCTCGTAACAGGGTGATCAAAAAGGTGCCACTCAGGTTTTCCGATGGGATGCGTAGAGGAGTACATATCAAGATCAGGATTTGTCTAGTCCATGTAACGGACAGATACATGTGGCCATATCGGTGACGTTGCATTAATGAAGCTTGCAAGCATGTGACTAGGTCACGAAATGCAACGACATGAGAACAAGAAAACAAGTTCATCGGTAACAAGATCGAACTAAGGTATAGAGATACCGAAGATCAAGTCTCAGGTGAATTAGGTATCGAATGACAAAGGGAACGGGGAATGACTATCTCACGGTTCGAGCGATTGTATTCGTGAAACGCACGGGGGTCACATGGCCATCCAGGTCCCTCTGTTAATCATTGATGTGAGAGTGGTCTCTATCATGTCCAGAGTGTTTCCGGACCGAAGGATGTCACGCTTAAGGGTAGGGAAGCTTAGGGTAGATGAGGTATCGTAAGAGAAATAGAGATAGAGAAACCGGAATAGTTTCGGGTAACATCCGATGGAGATTGGAAGGGGTCCGGAAGGTGTTCCAAAGTGAAGGAATAATATAATATGTGTATTTGAATGTTAATTGGAGAATTAATATTAAATATATATTTTATTTTATTTTTAAAGGCTCCATATTGCTAATGGGCCTCACCCGAAGGGAGGCCCAATAGGGCAAGGCGCCTAGGGAGTGGGGGCCAGCCGGCCTGGGCTTGGTGGGCTGCCCATATGGGGCCCACCTAGGGCCAGCGGCTGCCCCTAGGTGGCCGGCAGGTGTGGGGATTAGTCCCACACCGCCTGGCCCCTAGGTGGTGCGCCCCTCCTCCCACTATATAAGGGGGTTCCCCCTCCCCCTTTGGAATCACCCATTCCTCTCATTCTCTCTCTCATCCGCTGAGGACTTCTCCGTAATATTGGGGAGGACCTCGTGGTTGATTTCTCCACCTTCACACTACCATCGTGTGATCGGCGATCTGGCATCTACTTCTTCCGCTGCTCGACCCTAGTTTGACGTCTCCTAAACCGGACGTGTGACGAACTTCGGAGGCACCACACTTGGGGTGCTGCTCGTCTTCATCAATATACACCTTCCTACGTAAGGCGTGCCTCTGTCTGCAAAGGTACGAATACTGTATTCCTTCTTTGTTACTTATGTCTACATAGTATAGATCCTGGTATTAGTGTTCGAGTAGATAGAATTTTTTTGTTTTCTGCAACGGAACCCAACAGTTTCGACGCAAACCCGACCCGAATTTGGACGGACTTTGTGGTGGGATGGACAACTCGTTGTGTCTGTGTGTCTTCCCATGCCTTCTCCCAGGCATGTCCATCAGTGGTAGAAGTGCTACCGTCGTCGTCCCCCACTATGCTGGTCTTTTTTAATGAGGAATGCGCCGTCCTCTTCCACACTATTATCAATTGTTAAAACCCTCCCAAACCCAAGCCAGCTCCCTCGCCACCGATAGCCGGCGATGATGAAGATGTGGGGGTGGTTCAAGGATGGCCACAATGACCACGAGTCTAGGTCTTCGGCCGGAGGCCGCCGGCAGCCCTCCCGCCATTCCTTTGCCTACTCCCCACCGGCTAGCACTACGTCTGCGACTCCCTGCTGGCCAGCATCCCTTGTGTGCCGCCACGTCCTCGCTCGGAGCAGCGGGTGAACCTGAGCCTCGAGGTGGCCCGCATGCTCGTGGAAGTGGAATGGGCATACACCTGCTGGCTGGCTGGCACCTCAATCAGGCCCGCGTTCCGTGTCAACCATCCCAACATCAGGTCTTATGAACCAGTAGGAGATATGCAAATGAATCTAGTATGACAGGAGAACGAGATATGAGGTGAGATCAGTGGAGAGGTTTGTTAGAATATATATATACGTGTATAGGCTATAGATAGACTATATCTTGTACTCTAAATCTCCATCTACCCTAGTGTACCTCTATATAAACCCCACAATGGTCATTGCACAATACAACACAATATTCCAGTATTTTCTACATGGTATCAGAGCGGTTAGCCTCACGGCGTCGATCCTAGGTTCTTCAACTACTTCCGCATCGTGTCGTCCCTGGGAAGATTAATCTTCTCCTCGGAGGCGTGGCACCCGGTCTCGATTAAAGATCAGATCGGTTCTTTAGATCAATTTCAGTTTATAGATTAGATCCAATTTTCAAAGTTCAACTCCTTAGACTAGATTCAATTAGCCACAAATAAAATCCCTAAACCTTACATCTACTCTCGTCCGGCTCAAATTAGTGTAGAATTTCATCAAAGAAATCGATCTAGATCACGGCGGGCGCATGGAACATAAGGAGCATTGGCCCCGGCGGCGTTCACGCCGTCACGCGCGTGGAGGCAGCACGACAGCCCCATCAGGGTCACGATCCTGGCCGATCTCCATGATTGCATCAGCTGCAAGCGCATCGTACGTGCATGCCCAAGTACTGGTAAAAAATCAAGTACTTGTGATGCACACCCTATTTGCTCCTCCATGCGATCAGCGGCATCCCCCGTACACGGACGGTCGTCACCAGTCCACTGCCTGCTCGCAGCATGGGACACCGGGAGGGCCCTTGCATCTTCACCGACCGCGGGCTCAGACACGATCTCCACCGAGGCGCGTCTACACTGACATCAAGATCTACACTGCTACGAGACAGGACTATACCGGCATCAAGATCTGCACTGCATCAAGTCGGACTACATCGACCCAAACTAGAACGACCAAATCACGACATCAAGTTGTACGACTACACCAAGATCTTCGTCGAGTTCTATATCGCCAATAAAAATCATCGCCAAGGTCTACATCACGTGGTCTAAAACCGCCTCCGCGACATTCCGGCGCTCTACTAGGGAGATGACACAATCGCCTTGCCCGCCTAGTCAAAAACCCGCCGCCGCTGCCGCTGATCCTGTGCGATCCGCCGCCGCCATAAAATCCTTGTTGCCGCCACTTTCCTTGTGCCCCCGCCGCCGCCTCCAAAAAACCTACAACCAAAAACTTGCCGTCGCCGCACTATGACCAAGAAACCTGTCACCGTCGCACAAAACCCTAAAGCCCTACGACACAAACCGTGCAGTTTTTTGCGCCTCCAGCGCTCTTGGCTACAATGACCACGACAACCTAGACCACGGCTACATCACGATCGGCTACCTCAACATCAATATCAAGAAGAACGTCTACATCAACTCAAGAACTCCAGTCAACAACGTCTGCATCATCACTTGCGTCCACACCACTCCCACGGTGATTGCGAAAGGGAAGAGAGGCATGATAACCCACAAGTATAGCGGATCGTGTGTAGCCTTTTTGATAAGTAAGAGTGTCGAACCCAACAAGGACCTAAAGGTAGGGACAGACAGAACACCTTAGGGTCCCTCGCGTCGCCTCCTTCGGGCAACATGGGGGGGCGAACCCTAAAACCGCCCGCCGTCGGCCCCTCCCCCTTTGTTTCTCCCCCTCGTCGCCCCCAGAGGATGCCACCGGCATAGCCGGGCGATGCCGGTGAAGGGGGCGGCGGGACCTAGTGCTTCTCGGCTCTCCCGTGGCGGCTTAGGAGGCGGGCCGTCGCGCCGGCGACCGGAAGCGGCTCCTGGGGCGAGGACAGCGAGGTGGCGTCGCTGGCGCGCTGGCTGTGGCAGACCGCTGTGCTGGCGGCGTGCGCTGTGCTCGCGCGCAGAGGCGGCGGCGCGGGCCAGATGGGCCCGATCTGGGTCCTCGGGGTCGTGGCGGCGGCGCTCTGTTGGCGTGCATGGCTGCTCCCGGCCTCGTCCATGCGCGACGTGGTGGCTTCCTCTGCCCGCCGGTGGCGCCCGTGCGTGCGCTGGCCTGGTGGGCCTGGCTGGGCCTTGCCCCAGGTCCGACAGTCTTCCCTAGGGCCGGTGGTGGCTGGAGTTTGTGCTCTGGTAGCCGCAGCATACCAGCTCTGCCTCCAAGTGACCACCTCGGTTGCTGTTGTGCGAGCTTGGGTACTCTGCGGTTGTGGTCGACATACTCCTCCATCGTCAACGAGTGATCCCCTGTGGCGGTTCTGCTGGCTACACTATTTTTCCCGGCTCCGCTTCTATGGGGAGCGGTTTTAAGCCCGGGTTAAAGCCCTGCTCGGCGATGCCGTTGCTGAGCATGATGACACTTGCGGGTGCCACTTCCTTCTTGAAGGTGTGTTCATGGGTCAAACCGTTCCTCCCCTCCGTGCCAGGGGAAACCCTTGGTCCGCTTCGTCGGGCCGAGCAGCGGCAGCGCTACAGCGTCGTCCCCTTCTTGAAGGCGTTGTCTAGGCTATGAGGGGCTTGTGGCATTTGGAGATGGTGGCCTCACCGGTCTCTCCTGTGAGGCTTTGGTATTGTTATGTCAGTTTCTTCTCAAGGTGTGAGGCTCCGGGGCGCAATGTACACCACTGTCAGCACTCTACATTCAGATCCAGTCCAAGTACAGCTAGACGCCGCCATTCGCTCGCTACGCGCCGACTCTTCTAGGCGCATGAGTAGTGGTGCGTCGGTCTATGCAACCTTGGAGTTTTGGGTCGTGCTTGTGCGTGTGTGGTGTTGGTTGTGACGCGGTCTAGAGGCTCTGTGGTCGCCTTCTCGCCCTCCTGGCTAGAGGTTGGATTCGGCGAGCTTGTTGCCGGTGTTGTAGGTGTGTGTTGTATGCCGTTTGGCAGGTGTGGTGTTGTAGCCATTCTATGGCGTTCTCCGCAAACTTAATACAAAGACGAGCACGTCCGTTGCGGGTTCTCGAAAAAAAGAAAAAAGAGGAGCTAAAGGTAGCATAAATATTCTCACAAGTTCTATAAACCACTGATACAACTCTACGCACACTAAACGTTTGCATTATCTAGGAAATAAAACTAGAGCAACAATACGAGTAATAGAGATAGCTTTGCATGATAATAAATAACAACAAAGTAAAGCTAGTTGCTGCAGCAATAGAATACAGTAAACTAACAGAACCATGAGTGTGGAATAGTGGTGGTAATTGTGGTCGATTTGTCCAAGTTTAAATAGCGAATAGATCGAGTTTATTGTCTTCGATGCAGTTTTCTATGTGGGGGAGGCTAAATATACATGCGCTTCACTACTTGGAATTACATGCACTATATGATTGGATTGTTAGCAAACATCCGTAAGTACTAATCAATGCATTAAGGTTTCCCCAACCATAGCCTTAAGTTTAATGGTCCTCTTAGTCCCATACGTGCAATGTTCCGATTCGCGTCCTCAGGTTTCTGTCACTCCGGCAGAACTTCCTCCCTTCCTCTTACACATACTACAAACCCTATGATGTTTAATCCATGCACGCACAAATATAATGGACACCAAAGGACTGTACCATATCAGCATACAACTCTAATGAACCAAAGACGTTCAACCATTCAATCTAAGAACAAAGAAACTATGCAAACATGACATAGATCATAGGATTATAACTTATAGCATCAAACACCATGTTTACATAGGACGGTACAGAGGTGTGTGGGAGGATGAACCACTGCATACTAGAAGGATTAGGTGATGGAGATGGCAGTGAAGATGGTGAAGATGGTGAAGAGGGCGGCGGCGGCGCCGGTGGCGGCGCGGGGGACTCCTTCCCCACCGCCGGTATCATGGGGGAGCACCGCCCCTTAGCCCCCTTCCTTCATGGCTTCTTGGGAGACCTCCCCATGGAGATGGGATCCATGGGGGAGGCAAAAACATGTTTTTGGTGGCTGCAAATTCGTGGGTGGAGATGCCCTAGGCGAATTAGGTTTGCTCCCTTTATATAACTTCTCGGATTGTCGTCACCCCATCTTGGGCTGCAGTAAATCGGGCCTAAAAGGCCCGTCCGGATTCGGAATCAGCTAAATTTTATGTCCAGAACATTTGCGGCGAAATTTCCAACAACTTTGTAGTTGAAGAGTTTTCCGTTTGACGCCGTCTTCGCCCCGAAACGTGACCATCTTCAAAAGGAGTTCTGAGACAGATTTCTGGAAAAATTCCAATTTGACTCCAACAAGGTTTCCACTTGTATTCTTGGTAATTCCTACACATCATAGTATAAAACAAGAACATTGTGCACTTTTGCAACTATTAGTAGGTTAGTCCAAATAAATCATAAACTTTATACAAAAAGGAGTGTCAAAAGCATATTATTAGCATAAAACCATCAAAAATTATAGATACGTTATGGACGTTTCAACATCCCCAAGCTTAGTTCCTGCTCGTCCTCGAGTAGGTAAATGATCAAAACAATATAATATTTGAGGTGACATGCAGACAACATAATCTTGATCATCATTATTGTAAAAGTATTGATAGCTGGGATTAAGGTACTCTAAACATGAATCATGAAAGATAGAGTTCTAACAATAAGACTTAGCAATTATGTTGTAACATGAAAAGGCATAAACAAAAGATTCATAAATAACAATGCTTTGCAATACGTTTGTTTGTTTCACATAAAGAAAGCATAATGAGAATGGTATTCAGTTTGTCCCTCATAGAGTAGCAAAACATAAATGCATATGACACCTTCAAAGTTCATAAGGGTGACTGGATACAAATAGTTTAGGAACAAGAAATATCATAGTTATGCATCAATCAACAAGTCTTGGGACAATGCACATAGAACTAAGAATGATAGCTATGCTCTCTTAATTGGTGCATAAAGATAGAAGCTGGAGACTCAATATAAAAGTGGAAGAAAGGCCTTCGTAGAAGGAAGTAGGGATTCAAGTCTCATAAAGAGCTTCCAAAAATTATGGTACTTATTAGCTTTCAGCTCTCATTGCCCCTATCATAAGCATCTTAAAGTGATTAAGGTTAAAGTGAACAAACTATGGAGTATATGCTTGACAAAGTATAAGTTGGAAATCTCATGTCCCTTGAATACGAGGGTCGCTCCTCATGCTACTCAAGTATAGTTACCGGTAAGTTCTTGTCATAGTAAGTACATGTGTATCATAGAGAACCGCCAACGGGGTACCCCTTGCCCGATGATACGAAAGAATCCCCATATCAAAATGACAAGGAAAGCAGACAAGGAGCAACTCAGCAATCTTCTTATTTACCATGGGAAAATGG
Source organism: Avena sativa (assembly GCA_916181665.1). Taxonomy (NCBI): domain Eukaryota; kingdom Viridiplantae; phylum Streptophyta; class Magnoliopsida; order Poales; family Poaceae; genus Avena; species Avena sativa. The sequence goes on from OV702292.1 coordinate 103,245,449, forward strand.
TGCTTTTTTTCTCTCTTTCCTATTTTCTCATCTTTTTTTCTTTTTTCTCAATCTCTATCTCTTTTTTTATAAGAAGAATGCTTCATAGATTGCTCATTATGGTTACGCTGTAGGTTTCCACCATGATAAAGTCATGGATTAGACCGGCGGCCCATGCGTTTCTCTAACACACATACATAACTCCATGGACTTACAAGCTCCCCTTTCATTTCACACCGACGACATCCATAGACAAAAGAGCATGATAACAACTAGGTACAATGTACAAGTGCAATGTTGAAAGCGTTCCCCATGACAACATGGTTCTGCTAATCCCCAACATATAAGTGCAAGCATATACAACATAAATGACACAATGGTTCAAGTTTATTAGGGGCAAGAAAAGTAAAGTGTGCCATCAAGTTCGTGAGAGCTTTAATCACTAGTTTTCTCATAACAAGTTTAATTCGGATGGTAGATAAAAGCATGAATATACTTGGAATAGCAAATGCTAATAGGTAGGTATGGTGGACTCTTTGGGATACCTTTGTTTTATTTGGAGTTGGATGCATGAGCGGAACTCATACTTGGTTATGGAGGCTAGCAAAAGACTGGGAGCGACCAACTAAAAGAGCAATAATGGCCATAATCATGCAAAGCGATAAAACATCATTAATTAAAGCATAAAGTGATATTACAAGTCAAAAATTAAAGGATCATAAATGCTATGGTGACTTGGGATAGTCATAACCTGGTGTGAGCATGCGCCAAGTTAACCCAAATAAAGCATCAAAGGAGAATACCACAATACTATGCTTTAATATGCTAAAACAACGCATGATTATTTCAAGGCACATTAAGCAATCTCAATTGTTTATAACATATCATGCTATAGCAAAAATCACTAAGCATAAAGCCAAAACAATATCAAGCATGACATGACAAAGCATAGGCCACTGTAAACAACGAGCTCCTTTTACCACTTAAGCATGAACTTTTCCTACTCTTTTCCAATCCAAACCACACTTATTTGAAAACTAATGTATATAAGAGGGGGTACAACCAATTTATTCAAGCAAAATAAGAAAACCAAGCAAATAAAAACCAAAAACGAAAATGAAGACGCTTCAAGAACAACACAACTATGCATGAAACAATAAAAATAAAGTGTTTGAAGAACCTGAGATTTTTATTGATGAAAAAGGGGATGCCTTGGGCATCCCCAAGCTTTGACGCTTTTACTTCTTGCATATTTCTTGGGGTGACACGGGGTGGCATCCCCAAGCTTGAGCTTTAGTCCATTCTTCATCTCATTACATCATTCTTTCCTTAACACCTGAAATTTTTCCTTCATACAAAACTTCACATAATCTTCATTAGCAACATTAGTGTATTCAAGATAATAAGTCTTTATGTTCAGTTTCAACACTAATAAAACTTCCATTAAAACACAAGCTACTATAGCACTTCCCTTAAAAATCTCAATTCCCCAAAGAGGACCAAAAAGGAATCAACATGAAGCAAATGCAAATAATGGCAGAAATCTGTCAAAACAGACCAGTAGATAGAAACCAATTTTTTTCAAAGACCTTCTGTTGCTCAAATCGAAAAGTGTTTAACTAATGAAACTTGTATAACAACCTGGGGAAGAAGCACAAAATTTCACGCCTCAAAACGACATACAAATATTTTACACGAATTTTTACGGTGAAGCACAAAAATCTGTTTCGGGACAGCAACTTTCCCAATCATTACTTCTATCTCATTAGAGGTTAATCTTGGCACAAAAAGCAAACAAAAAGGATAAGGAGAGGTTATTACTGAAGCAATAACTTCCAAGACTCAACTAAAACTTTTGGGTTATCTTCCAATAAGTACTTTTCCTTAATGCCTTTAAGTTAGGCATAGGATCAAGATTCAAGTATTTTCGAATGAATAAGCATTAAGATCAATACCAGAAATATCTTTCGTTTTCAAGGCTTCATGCATTCCTACAAGTTTTTAACTGAAAAGCTTCCATAGAAAGATTTGTTTTAGTTTCATAGGCATGAACACAACTGTTCAAGGTCGACCCCCACTTAACCATTAATCATCTTTCCAATCACTTTTCTTTTTTAAACGTTTTTAGGTAACAAGTACAACTATTTTTTTTGTAATTCGCATTCCCTATCCATACTAAGATAGAGAACAACTTAAAACTGGAAATAAAACCTACTTAGAGATAAAGCAAACAAGTGCACACAAGAATATTCACCCACACGCTATTGCTCCCAGGCAACGCCGCTAGAAAAGGTCTTGATAACCCACAAGTATAGGGGATCGTGTGTAGCCTTTTCGATAAGTAAGAGTGTCGAACCCAACGAGGAGCTAAAGGTAGGATAAATATTCTCACAAGTTCTATCAACCACTGATACAACTCTACGCATACTAAATGTTTGCATTATCTAGGAAATAAAACTAGAGCAACAATACGAGTAATAGAGATAGCTTTGCATGATAATAAATAACAAGAAAGTAAAGCTAGTTGTTGCAGCAATAGAATACACTAAACTAACAGAACCATGAGTGTGGAATAGTGGTGGTAATTATGGTGGATTTGTCCAAGTTTAAATAGCGAATAGATCGGGTTCATTGTCTTCGATGTAGTTTTCTATGTGGGAGAGGCTAAATATACATGCGCTTCACTACTTGGAATTACATGTACTATATGATTGGATTGTTAGTAAACATCCGTAAGTACTAACCAATGTATTAAGGTTTTCCCAACCATATCCTTAAGTTTAATGGTCCTCTTAGTCACATACGTGCAATGTTCCGGTTCGCGTCCTCAGGTTTCTGTCATTCCGGCAGAACTTCCCCCTTCCCCTTACACATAGTACAAACCCTATGATGTTTAATCCATGCGCGCACAAATATAAATGGACACCAAAGGACTGTACCATATCAACATACAACTCTAATGAACAAAAGACGTTCAACCATTCAATCTAAGAACAAAGAAACTATGCAAACATGACATAGATCATAGGATTATAACTTATAGTATCAAACACCATGTTTACATAGGACGATACAGAGGTGTGTGGGAGGATGAACCACTGCATACTAGGAGGATTAGGTGATGGAGATGGCAATGAAGATGGTGAAGAGGGCGTCGGCGGCGCCGGTGGCGACGCGGGGGACTCCTTCCCCGCCGCCGGTATCATGGGGGAGCACCGCCCCTTAGCCCCCTTCCTTCATGGCTTCTTGGGAGACCTCCCCCATAGAGATGAGATCCATGGGGAGGCAAAAACGTGGCTTTGGTGGCTGCAAATTCGTGGGTGGAGATGCCCTGAGCGAATTAGGTTTCCTCCCTTTATATAACTTCTCGGATTCTCGTCACTCTATCTTGGGCTGCAGTAAATCGGGCCTAAAAGGCCCGTCCGGACTCGGAATCAGCTAAATCTTATGTTCAGAACATTTGTCGTGAAATTTCCAACAACTTTGTAGTTGAAGAGTTTTCCGTTTGACGCTGTCTTTGACCCGAAACGTGACCATCTTCAAAAGGAGTTCTGAGACAGATTTCTGGAAAAATCCCAATTTGACTCCAAAAGGTTTCCACTTGTATTCTTGGTAATTCCTATACATCAAAGTGTAAAACAAGAACATTGTGCACTTTTTCAACTATTAGTAGGTTAGTCCAAATAAATCATAAACTTTATACAAAAAGAAGTGTCAAAAGCATATTATTAGCATAAAACCATCAAAAATTATAGATACGTTATGGACGTATCAAGGCACTAGAAGGGGACACACTCACCACCCCTACGTGCCAGCCATGATCATGTACACGCAGATAATGATGGCAAGGATAAGACGACGCAAGCGCTAGACTTCAAATCCAGTCGCAAGCGTCTGGTTCACTCCCGCTATGACTAAGAGGGATGTTAGAATACATATACATGTATACGCTAGAGATAGACTATATCTTGAACTCCAAGTCTCCAGCTACCTCCGTGTACCTCTATATAAACCCCACAAGGGTCATTACAATACACCACAATATTCTAGAGATTCAATATTTTCTACAAGGTTAAACATGCTAAGGCTTGTATCGGAGGCCATAGTGGGATGTGGTTTTTGTAGTCTCATGCTCGCCACCACTAAGAACCGAGTTCTTTCCTCTCGAACCAAGATGAGCGTACAATCACACGGGGCCTGGAAAAAACCCCTTGACTAACTAACTTATCTAGTAGATTCCATAAGTCACATAGTTCGGGTGTCCTATTCGACATATGCATTTTGGTTGTTCTCGAAGGCGATGAAGGAGGTGCATCATAACAGGTAGGGAAGTGTGGTCGGGGTTGCTTGGGGTCGATAGAGCCCCCGGTGAACCAACCTCGACTCACATCTCTAGGGACCGGATTCGGGATTTGACCCGTTACGGAGGAACCCTCCTTAGGGCGTGCTCATGGTCTCGTTGAAAGCAAGATATAGGTCATGTCTGACCACCCTCTTCTAGCCTTCAAAGGAAGAGGGCTGATCATTGTGAAATTAAGAGTCAGTTGGTACATGTGGATAAAGTTGTATACCCCTACAAAGTTTTAATATTTTTGAAAAGCCGTGTCCACAGTTAGGGGTGATTTGAGAACGGACGTGATGATCATAGAGAACTTTTACCTAATCGTAAAACTTGGCAACTAAGGTTTGTTCAGGATGTTTCCTCACGATACGAGGGGGTGATCCTAGTTGAGAGATGAGGATGACGATGACTTGGTGAATATCAAAAGATGATGATAAATGTCGCTCTTTTATCCTCTTTTAAAATGTTCTTATTAGACGAGCTTCTACTTCCTCTTGCTTTACAAACAAAAATACATTTATGCAAAACAACCACACCAGCAATAAGTCTTGTGGAGTACACCCTGTACTCACTCTTTGCTTTGTTGATAATTCTATAGCAGATTAAATATTCCCCTGAAGACAAGTTTGTTACGACATCGACACCGACGAGTAGCTTGGTTCCTGACCAACAGCTTGGAATCTATGGGTTGGAACATCATCGTCATCATCATGCTTCAGGCCTCTTAGGCTATTTGTTAAGGTTCCTATACTTAATAGCATTATTTTCCTTTCATTGTTTGATATTTGTGGTTAGTGACCTCTGTTTGTGATATGTTGGTTCCCTGCTCAGTTATGAGATTGATGTAATAATTTTTGTGTCGTTGATTAACTGTTGTGTTACTGATTCTTCACTGTATATCCTCGAGCTCTAAGTTAGGATTATTTCAGACTAAGGTTTAGAATTTGTCTAGCCTTGATCATGTGGGTGTCACGGAAGCACATGCTGAGAGGGGAATTTTTCTTTTGATCAAGAACGAAGAGGAGGGAGAGATTGATCTGTTGGCTAAACAGAGTTATCTCACTAGCCATATGTACAAAGCAGTTAATACACCCTAGTTACTACAACACAGCGGCATAGTTGCGGGTGCCTATTGCGCTGATGCAAGAGCACACCCAAGTGCAGTTTTCTGCAATACATAGCCACGGTATATGCTAATATCTATCCATTTTCAGATTCTTGTATTGTTGTGTCTCACCGATCTCTTCGTAACCATCCACGACATAGATTCTAGGCACACTGATGCCTGGGTGCCACAAATCCTCCTCCGATAAAACATCCCAAGATGCCAAATGATAAACAATTAGGGTGTGTTTGGTAGACCGGGCCACTTTGAATTTGCTTTCCCACATGAGATATCTAACCTCATACAAGCTGGGCTGAGATTTTGTGGTGTGTTTGGTAGACCGGTTGTGTTGAGAAAAGCTGAACTGGTACTCTGTTTGGTAGTCCGCATGGGGTGAGATTGGCCCAAAAACTAAGGAATTACATAGTCCAAACTTTTACACAAAGGCCCCTAAAGAGAAACGAAAAAAATGCAATCGGGCCCTTCTCTTCAACACACCGTCTGCTGGAAACTGTTTGTCGCCGGTGACGAACGAGAGGGCGCCGACTGTGGGTGCTGAGCGTTAGGGCGGCACAATAGTAGGTGGTCAAAGCGACGGTGGGCGGCGGCGCGACCTGTTGCTGCTCAGGGCGGTGTGGCGGCGCCACCTGCTGCTGCTGCATCTGCGGGCGGCGCGACCTCTTCTGCATGTAAATACTGACAGACTTTGTTAACAGCGAATGACAAGTCAGGTCTGGTAAGAGTAAGATATTGCAGCCCACCAACAACACTGCGATATCTAGTGGCATCATCAGCAGAGAGCAAAGTACCCTCATGGGCAGAAAGCTTGTCAACAAAAGTCATAGGAGTGGATGCAGGAGTGCACTTCAACATACCAGCTCGTTGAAGAAGCCCCATAGCATATTTCTTCTGAGTAAGAACGAGCCCAGAAGGCTGATGATGAACTTCAACACCAAGGAAATAATGCATCTTTCCAAGGTCTTTAACCGCAAAAGCATCAGACATCTGGCAAATCAGTCGATCGGTAGCAGAAGTAGATGAACTCACTACTATTATATCATCAACATAAACGAGTAAGAACATAGTAAGGTCAGTCCTAGAAAGAATAAGCTCGAAAACCAAGGGAATCAAGCATTGAGCCGAGTCGAGCATGCCACGCTCTCAGAGCCTGGTTGAGGCCATAGATGGCCTTCTTTAGATGACACAGATAAGATGGACGTGTAGGATCCTCATAACCTGGAGGCTGACGCATGAATACCTCTTCTTCAAGAACACCATTCAGAAATGCATTCTGTATATCAAGCTGTCGCAACTGCCAACCACGAGAAATTGCAATGGATAAAAGAAGGCGAATAATGGTCGGCTTCACAACCGGACTAAACGTATCCTCATAATCTTGTCCATAACGTTGCCTAAATCCCTTTGCCACAAGCCTCGCTTTATATCTCTCAATGGACTCATCCGAATTTTTCTTAATTTTAAATACCCACTTGGAGTCAATCACGTTGACACCAGAACGAGGCGGAATGAGCTGCCACGTATTGTTCCTCATCAACGCAGAGTATTCAGCATTCATTGCTTGCTTCCAATGCATAGTAGCAAGAGCATCACGTGGATCCCGTGGTTCAAAAATAGCACGACCAGCTGCATGAGACATGCAAGTCACCGTCCAGGCAACAGTTCCGTCGGTATGTTCTTTAGGCTGCCTGATTCCGGGTTGTAGACGAGTAACTGGCCCACGTGCGGGTGGTTGAGGGTCTGGTGCAGGACTCGGCGATGCAGAGAAGTCAAGCCGCCGCGGCGAAATTGCATCAGATTGAAAACGTTGAGCTAAGCCAGGCCCAGCGGGTGGAGTCGAGGACACGGCTTGTTCATGCGAAGACATCGCAGCTCATTCGGATGGAGAATCCCAAAGCGAACCCTGTTGGGGCAAGGTATGCATGCGACCGACGTCGCTGGCAGAGACATTATGATCTATGTCCGAGCGATCGACCTCCTGATCAATAATTTCCAGGCGAGTTCCTCGTCCTTTCCCTGCACCATGGTTAGGCAAAAGCATGGAGGTATGTGCAATATCATCAAACTGGCCATAAAGAGGAGTAGAATGAATTGTGGACTCGGTGGTATGTGTGGGGAGTTGCGAAAAAGGAAAAACACCTTCATCAAAAATGACATCACGAGAAATATAAACTCTATTTGTCGGAACATGGAGACACTTGTAGCCTTTATGGAGAGAGCTATAATCAAGGAAGACTAATAGAAAAAGGGTCTTTGGTCCAGCCTCAAAATCCATTGATCCCGGTTCTAATAACAATTCGGGACCAATGCCAGGCATCGGTCCCAGTTCATGCCGCCAGGACATCGGTCCCGGTTCATCTCGAGGTATTGGTCCCGGTTCATGGCATGAACCGGGACCAATGGTCAGCGGAGCATTGGTCCCGGTTCATGCCATGAACCGGGACCAAAGGGTCCGTTTTTAGTCCCGGTTCGGGACATAAACCGGGATTAAAAGAATCAGAAATTCTCTGCCACCTTCTCTTCCGCGGCAGGAAAAAGGCCCAAAATCCTGCCGCGGCAGGAGAAAATCCAACCCCACCGAATCGCCTTCTAGTTTCAGAAACATGTCGCAGAAAATTGTAAAAAAATCAAAAAATAAAATCCTTTCAACTGTAGTTGTATTTAGTGATACACTTGTCATGAAAATTAACAAACTTGAATTTTGACTTATTTTACAAAAAAACGTTATAAAAACTTCAGATGGACACCATTTGTGCATACGATGTGAGAAAAAACGTTATAAAAACTTCAGATGGCCGCCTTAGGCCATTTGCAATTTTCTTAGATTTTTGAAATTTCAAAAGAGTCAAAATTCAGATTTTTAATTTTTTTAAAAATAATTCAAAAAAATAAAAAAATGACATTTTTGGATTCCTCACATTTTTCTGATAATTAGGGTGTCAAGTGGTATCCCACCTAAATCCCACTTCTAGTTCATTTGCCAAAATCTAGTGTAAATTTTGACCCTACTGATAATAATGGACATATTATTTGTGGAATTCGATTTATGGATTTAAAGATATGAATTATGCCATATTAAATGAATTAATGCAAAAATAATAATAAAACATATTTTATATCTATATTTATTCAATATTAGTATTACTTAGTCATTTTTGTACATTAAAATCATGTTTGTAACTCAAATTATAAGAATATGTGACTCACAAGATACATGAGTTAATATCATTAATAGCATAGTATAGACATAAGGTTATAAGTGGTACATTGGAAGGGGGATGGGAAGGAACCAAGATGTTAAGCGTGCTAGGAGTGGAGTAGTGTTAGGATGGGTGACTGGCCGGAAGTTTAACCAAATATTGGAATTTCACAACAACTAAGTGTGATTGAGAGGCTTGGGTGAGAGATTAACCAGTCCAAATATTCATAGATTCAAAAAAAATTGAACTTTTTTTTAAAATTATTTTTTGAAAAAAAAAAGAGAAGACCTTTGGTCCCGGTTCATGCCACGAACGGGACCAAAGGTCCTACTGTAAGAGCACGCGACGGCGGGCCACGTGGAGACCCATTGGTCCCGGTTCGTGCCAGAACCGAGACTAGCATTAGTCCCGAGTAATTGGTTCCGGTTCAAAATCCGGGACCAATGGCCCTTATGAACCGGGACCAAAGGAGGGTTTTTCTACCAGTGTTCTGATGAAGGTGTTTTTCCTTTTTTGCAACTTCCCACACATACCACCGAATCCACAATTCATTCTACTCCTCTTTATGGCCGGTTTGATGATATTGCACATACCTCCATGCTTTTGCCTAACCATGGTGCAGGGAAAGGACGAGGAGCTCGCTTGGAAATTATTGATCAGGAGGTCGATCGCTCGGACATAGATCATAATGACTCTGCCAGCGACGTCGATCGCATGCATACCTTGCCCCAACACGGTTCGCTTCGGGATTCTCTGTCCGAATGAGCTGCGATGTCTTCGCATGAACAAGCCGTGTCCTCGACTCCACCCGCTGGGCCTGGCTTAGCTCAACGTTTTCAATCTGATGCAATTTCGCCGCGACGGCTTGACTTCTCTGCATCACGGAGTCCTGCACCAGACCCTCAACCACCCGCGCGTGGGCCAGTTACTCGTCTACAGCGCGGAATCAGGCAGCCTAAAGAACGTACTAACGGAACTGTTGCCTGGACGGTGACTTGCATGTCTCATGCAGCTGCTCGTGCTATTTCTGAACCACGAGATCTACGTGATGCTCTTGCCACTATGCATTGGAAGCAAGCAATGGATGCTGAATACTCTGCGTTGATGAGGAACAATACGTGGCAGCTCATTCCGCCTCGTTCTGGTGTCAACGTGATTGACTCCAAGTGGGTATTTAAAATTAAGAAAAATTCGGATGGGTCCATTGAGAGATATAAAGCGAGGCTTGTGGCAAAGGGATTTAGGCAACGTTATGGACAAGATTATGAGGATACGTTTAGTCTGGTTGTGAAGCCGACCACTATTCGCCTTCTTTTATCCATTGCAGTTTCTCGTGGTTGGCAGTTGCGACAGCTTGATATACAGAATGCATTTCTGAATGGTGTTCTTGAAGAAGAGGTATTCATGCGTCAGCCTCCAGGTTATGAGGATCCTACACGTCAATCTTATCTGTGTCATCTAAAGAAGGCCATCTATGGCCTCAAGCAGGCTCCGAGAGCGTGGCATGCTCGACTCAGCTCAGTGCTTGATTCCCTTGGTTTTTGAGCTTCTACTGCAGATACCTCTCTGTTTATTCTTTCTAGGGCTGACCTTACTATGTTCTTACTCGTTTATGTTGATGATATAATAGTAGTGAGTTCATTTACTTCTGCTATCGATCGACTGATTTGCCAGATGTCTGATGCTTTTGCGGTTAAAGACCTTGAAAAGCTGCATTATTTCCTTGGTGTTGAAGTTCATCATCAGCCTTCTGGGCTCGTTCTTACTCAGAAGAAATATGCTATGGGGCTTCTTCAACGAGCTGCTATGTTGAAGTGCACTCCTGCATCCACTCGTATGATTGTTGTTGACAAGCTTTCTGCCCATGAGGGTATTGTGCTCTCTGCTGATGATGCCACTAGATATCGCAGTGTTGTTGGTGGGCTGCAATATCTTACTCTTACCAGACCTGACTTGTCATTCGCTGTCAACAAAGTCTGTCAAGAATACGCGACCTCTTCTGCTCACGGTGGCTTGACCCGCTCCTGCTGCATCTGCTCACGGTGAGGGGTGGTCTGGGCCGGGCGCATCGGGGAGGCCAGCGATTTAGCGGCGTCGGGGGCGTGTGCTACGCTCACTACGCTGGGGAAAATGACTAGAGAAACGAGGAGGGGCTCGGGGGTCGGGTGGGAGGGCCTGCAGCGCTACAGTGTATTGTGGGATGGACTCAGCCTGGGGAGTTGCGAAGCTTGATTTGAGCTTCTCTCCTCAGCCCGGCTGATAGCCCTTTTCGGGGTGAAGTGAGCAGTGCTGAGATGGCCCGACCCGGGCTAACAAACAACAAAAAAGCCTCTCAGCTAGGTTGGGGAGAGAATATCTGGGTTCGCCCGGTCTACCAAACACACCCTTAATCTCGAGACAGCAAGAAAGGTTTGGCACGTTTGTACACGGCGTGCTCGCGTCGCTCCCTCTAGGCGGCCGGGGGGCGAAACCCTAAACTCCCCATCGCCCCCCACCTCCCGTGCTCCCTCCCCTCGTCGCCCCCCGATGCTGGCGTCAGACAAAGACGGGCGCCGCCGGGGAAGGGGCGGCGAGGATTTAGCGCCTCTCGGCTCCCACGCGGTGGTATGGAGGAAGGCCGCCGGGCTGGGGATTGGAGGTCGTCGTCGGCGGTGCTAGAGCCTACTCCCTGCCCCGTGGCGACGCCGGCCTGCTCCTCCCTCTCGCCAAGAGGATGGTGGCGATGGTCGGATCAACAGTGGGCGCGTGGATCGTCCGGAGTGGTGGATTCGTGGCCTGGTGGTGAGGATCTGTCCAAAGATTCAGATCGGTCCTGTCTGACGGTGGCACGATCTGCGAAGGGCGGCGGCGAAGCGGCGGTGGTATTGCTCGGCAAGTGGTGCGGCGCTGCGACGATGCGTTTTCTGCGGGGCTCGGAGGTGGTTCAGATGGCGGCCTTCCTCAGGTTTATCCCGAGGGCGGCCGTCATTTGTCGATGTAAACAACGAGTTTCTAGAGATGGGATTGCCGGTGAAAACCGCGCCGACTTCGGTCATGGCGGACGATGGTGGCGTTATCAACGCCGTAACCTTGTTGAAGGCATAGTCGTTGCATCTCTCGTCGTCTAACTCGAGATGCTGGATAGGATGATGACGACGCTCGACGCCGTTTTCCCTCTTAGGGCATCATTTTTGGAGCAGCTACTGATCGAAAGGAAGGTGGAGCAGCTTCATCTTGCACGGAGACGCCAGTCGGTTTGTCAAGTCATGCCTAACTGCCAGGTGCACGGAGATTGAGCGTGCACGATGGTGTGCGTTACGAATCAGCTGGACCGGTTTATGCTCCTGACCCATCGTGGGGCGGTTTTGGGACCTCCGGTATGTTGATGATGGGCGTTGGTGTGCGGTTAGAGTGTTATGACAGGACCACTCCCTTCATCAAGTTGTTTTAGAGAGGTGGCTTCAATTAATCTTCATATTCTCTTTATAAGGTCTCGTTGAATAATAAATAAAGATGGTTGTGTGCATCTTTTTGATCCAGAGGCCGGAGGTAACACCTCCATTTTGGAAAAAAACAATTAATCTCGCGCCTCACGTGTGCATGCTTGCTTGGACTAACCGAGTGATCCTTGCCATACATGTTTATATATTGGATACACAAGCTACTTTATTTCGCTGTCAAAGAAAAAAGGAAGCTACTTTGTTTACTTACCGAAGGGATCGAACAATTAAGGTACTGGAAAGATGTAGCATGCAAGAAGTTGCGAGCGGCTTGCTGCACAACACGTAGAATATGTATCGGCCTTGGAGGTGTCGTTCTGGAGCCCTTTCGTCTCTCGGGTTCATGCTTGCTTTCATTTGGTCGGCACTGTCCAGTTTCCGTCATCGGCTCTAGACGGTCTATGGCCCTAGGGATGATGTGGATGTCGTAGCAGCGGTTCCAGATTTTTGTCTTCGCTGTGCTACGTTGAAGTGTTTGTGTGTCAGCTTTGGTTGCTAGGACCACTAGGTCATGGACATGGAAAAATTCAGTATTCAAACCGATCTCACGACCGAGAGTCGCCCCCCCCCCCCCCCCCCCCCCGCGTCGCTCCCGCGAGCGACCGGGGGCTCCCCGTGCCGCCACCTCCCCTCGCCGCCACCGGTTAGCACCGGCGGTCAAGCCGCACAACATCAGTGGCGGCGGGGCGTTCCCCTCCCACTGCTCTTGGTGTCCGGCGTTGGCGGCTCATGGCGAGCGGCAGCGGCGCGCTGTGCGTGGAGCGCGGCGGCGTGCGGTGCGGCGTCCTGGCGGCGGAGCTTCGGTCGCGGTGGCGGTGACGTGGTGCGGTGGCGTGGAGGTCCTCGCGCGGGTCGGGTGTGGCTGGTGCTGACCTTGGCCTCCGCGGCTGGGCTGGCCCGGCGCCCCGGCAGGCTCGGCCGGCGGCATTCCGGCGTAGGTCGGGGGGCGGCACGGCGGCGGGCGCCGCCCTTGGCGGGGCAGGCGGCGGGGTTGGATCTGCTAGGGTTGCTGACCCAGATCTGGGCCCGCTGGGCCCGATCTGGGCCTGGGTGGGCCGGATCTGCAGCTCGACGCGTCGTCTCTGGTTGGAACTGGGTAGGGCTTGTGGTGTGGGTGGCTGCGCCTGCGTCGCGTCTGCTGCAGCGAGGCGGCGAGAGCTTCACGGGCCCACTCGGACCGGCCTAGGGTGCTGAACCTGGGCGGCGGCGGCGGCTGGCCTTCGTGCTGCAGCGTGGTGGCGAGGGTTTTACGGTCCCTCTTTGGGTCTGGCCGGGCCTCCGGTCTGGTGTGCCCTCACTGCCGCGTCCGGCCGGCACCCGCTCTTCAACGGTGGAGGATGTCCTCCAGTTGGCTGTGCGGCTGCTGCCCTTCGGCTCCCAATGGCCAGGTTTGCTCCTGCTGCTGAGTCCGGACGGCTATCGCCTATGGCGGTGGAGGTTGTTCCCTCCCACGGGGTTGCGGTTCGGTCACCTCTTGCCTACGGGTCCTTGCTTTTGGTTCAACCGGCCTCGCAACGTTTGCCTCGGGGAGACGGCAATGGTGTCCTCAAGACCGTGGTGGTGCATGTTGGTGGGCGGTAAGCTTGGTGGAGCTCTTCGGTGTCGTGGGGTCGGGGGGTCGGGAGAAATCCTTGACGGCGTGGCTGGCCCCGTCGCGGTGACGCCTGCGGGCGCCACCTTCCTAGCTCAGGGCGGCGGGTGTACCCCCTCCACTGCCCCGGTGTACCGGGAGAAATCCTAGGACCTGGCCGGGCAGCAGCATCGTCGTCGGCGTCCCCTCTTGAAGGTGTTGCTTGGTACACGATGACTCGAAGGCATCTGAGTGTGGTGGTAATTTTCGGTGGGCACATCGGTTGCGAGACACTAGCGCTTCTGTCGATCCGACGTTGTCAGCATTTCTTTCTTTTTCCGTTCTCTTGTTTTTCTTTTGGGATTTTGCTGTGATGTCTGCCCCAGCTGTGGTTTCGTGGTTGTGCCGGTTTGTACCTTGGGCGTTGTGCTGTCTGGCCCAACTGCGGTCTCACCTGTATGCTTTATTTATAAAGTGGGGCGAAAGCCTGTTTCGAGGAGGTCATGGACTTGTGTGGGGGCGCTGCCTTGGGGCCGGCATGTTGTGTTATGTGTTGTATGGGTCTTCAGCCTTTTTTTTTACAAAGTGTCCAACTATTTTTTTAACTTTATCGATAAAAATTGCATTGGCTAGGTGCAAAATATAAAATGGTATCGGCCAGCGACAGCGAGCTTGCAAGAAAAGGTTACAAACTGTAGATCGAACGTCAACAAAAAACTTTGACTAAACAGCCGGATCGAGATGCTACTCCGTATAACAGAAGCCGTTGTTCGATTGCTTGACGTGCGTTGGTGACGTAAACACCAATCTCATGGAGGTACATCATCATCGTCGTCTCTGCCGATTGCTGTGACGAAGACTATCTCATCACCATTTTCACATGAGCGTGTGAACACACAAACATGTACGCACGTGTAGGGTCCAGAGTGTGGTCGATCGGGTATATATAATGCACGCCCGTCCCTTGCATTGCTTACTTTTATCCCATCTCTCACACTATCTCACGATCCACAAGCTAGCAGCTAGGCCCTCCTGCTGATCGTTAGCTGGCTACACAAACGCAACCAGTTTAAGATATGGCGCCCTTGTTCAAGTTTCTGTGCGCCGTCCTCGTGGCAATCCTGGTGAGCATGTCCACCGGAGATTCCCTTGGTGCCATGGCGGCGAGGCCGGTGCTGATCCACGGCACATACACGAAGGCGTCGCTGGGTGAACACGGCGGCCGGCGGCTGGCGGTATCGCCGTGGTCGACGACGAGGAGAGCTTCTGACAAGTTCAGGGTGTTGAAAGACACTGCTGGTGCAGGACCTTCCGGCCATTCGAACAGCCCCAACATACACCACTGATCTCGATCGATCGGCTAGCGACTCTTGAGCGGCTAGATCATCGGCTCTTACGTACTTGCGTGACTTAGTATATTGATCAAACTCTGAAGTACTTGCATTTTGCATGCTATGCTTAACATTTATAGATACACTAGTGTGTGATGTGATGTGTTGTACTTGTACCGTTGTAGGCTGTGGTTTAGCTTTATGTAAGATCACATATACATGGGCAAGTGCGTGTATAGGTGCACTGCGATTTAGTTAGTACGTACTCCCTCCGTTCATAAATATAAGACGTTTTAGCTTCGTGAAATGAATATATCTAGACGTTTTTTAGTGTATAGGTAACCTATAATCTATGCACTAAAAAACGTCTAGATACATTCGATTCACAAAGTTAAAATGTCTGGAGGGAGCAGTATATTGGTATATGCGTACACAAGTTTTAGTGCTTGCACGGTTGTACCGTTGTACGGTTTGAACTTGGTTTGTAAAATGAACTTACATTTTGTTGTTATAAGATCAAGATGAACTTACTTGAGTTCACTTGCCATGCATGCAATATTGCTACTCCATTAGTACTTGTTAACATATGGACACAATATTCTGTTGGCAAAAACATGGAAGCGATGAAGTACTTAATATCCACGAAGAGTACCGAACAAGTTTGACCAAGTGTATTTGTCACAAGAAGCAAATGAAGCAGCATGTCGTGCCCCATGTATGGAAAATACTACAAACATGTCTACAAGACCACGAAATAGGCTTGCGCACTATCAATTTATGTATGAGATGGTCCTGAAATGCACAAGCAGCTTCTCATCGTGAGACCCGTGCACAATAATCCACTAGAGGTGGGCAATGAAACTGACACATAAGGTTACAAATGAGAGGAAGCTCTATATTAATCAAACACCAACATTACGAGAAAAATCCTGAAAAAAAGGAATATACAGCATAGCTACTAAATAAATATGGAAATACATATTACAATTCGATCTTGTTGACCTCTCTAGCTGAAATAGGTTATGAGCACACTGGTTAGAATTCCCATCTAACACTCAAACTGGTATATGTTGCGTAGGAAAATGGTCCAGATATCTTTAACTCACTCAGAATTTGAGTAGTAAGATGGACCATTATATGTACTAAGTAAATATGGAAATACATTTCCAACGACATGGATTTCACACCACTTCTTTTTGTAGAAAGTTAGTGTTTCAAGATCGATTTCCTTCTCAGAAATTGTGTGAAGTAACATACATGGAACCATGAGGTTCCAATGCAGATCATTCGGCAAAATTGATTAGGCCACAGATAAAAGAACTCTTGGGATCTCCTCTTCGACCAGCTGAACGCATTGTACTGCCTTTTCGGTTTCTTCCCCTTTGAGAGCTTGTTTCTACTCTCCTTTCCGGTTGGGCTTATTTCTGCTATAATCCTAGAAGACTGCGTTCTTTCTTGTTTGAACCTTGTAACGTTGTGTGGATGGTTGGTTTATTTATAAAGAGTGGCGAAAGTATGTTTCGAGGAATAAACTCTTGGGAACTAGGGTTTCCGGGCAGTGGCGGATCTAGTGGGGGTGCCATAGGTGCCATGGCAACCCCTTCAAAAGTATATAAGCTCTTTTAGCTTGTATTTTTTGGACTAATTCTTGCTCAAATCAGAGTCTAATAGGGAGTTTTTCAAGCTTGGCACCCCCGTCAATTTTGTCCTAGATCCGCCACTGTTTCAGGGAACCATGGTTAGCAGAAATTACGGTTCAAATACTGGACGAGGTTCTCAAATGAAATTTGGAATTTAGAACTTGGTAATGGTTAAATATCTCAACTTTGAATTTTGAAGGAGGAGGAAACCGTAAGTTTCGGAAGGAGGAGTTTTAGCGTGAGGAGACTTCGGGAAAAACATATAGGGTTTAGGTTAAACAAATCACCCAACCAAATTCAAGCGGCCATTGCTAACCAGAGTTCTTTAATCAAATATTGTTGGAGCAAGGTTACCACTGGACAACCTCTTTACGTTCTCTCCTCCCGTGAGAAAAAGAGGCGGCGGCTAGGGTAAAAACCCTAGCAGCCGCCACGATCTACTTCGTCCTCGCCGTCTGCGACCGAGCATCGGCGGGTCCCCGCCTCCTCTGCTTGCCGCTCCAGCGGCGGGAGGAGGTGGGGACCTCGGACCTGCGCTCGGCGGTATAGAAGGGTCCCTAAAGTTAGAGTCTGGTCATCCGGCATCGTCGTTATGGTGGCTATGGCGGCGTTGTGTGGGACAAGAATAAGGTATACCCGCCTCCTCTTCCATCTCGTCGGCGACGATTCTGCTGCTGGCATTGAGGAGGGTGGGGATTCGTCTGGTCGCCGCTTCCATGGAGTGGTGGATTTCGTCCAGTCTACGTGTCTTCTGGATCTCGTCCAGCCTACGTGTGTTTTAGGTTTGGTGTTACAAGTTTCGGATCAATTCAAGGGTTCAATGGCGAAAACTTCATCTCTGGGGTGCTGGTCCTTAGGGGCACGTGCACGAAGACTTGCCGACTGTCATCAACAATGGCATGCCGGCTCGGGTAATAGAGCGGCGATAGCGGCGCGTCGGCGGCTCGCTCTGGCGGCAGTAGTATTCGTTAGGTGGTCCAAAGACCTCGATGTAATTTTTATTATGTTTAGGATACTTTGTACTTCTTATGAACTCATGAAATACATCCGGATCTTTTTCCGCAAAAAAAAAAGGTTACCACTGGACATAGTTTCATGAAGAAGAAGGAAGTGTCTTCACGGCTTATATCGTGCGGAACATCTAACGTGAAGGAATTAATATATGAGTTCTTGGTATAAAAGATAGAGACCCCTGCAACGCTGTGAGTTTAATCAGTGAAGATATTAGCCACGTTTGGGAGCCAGGGCACGAGTAATTGGGTAGTACCTTCATTCCGGAAAAAAATGTCTATAATTGTTTTCAAAAGTCAAACAAAATTATGTGAAATTTGACCAAGTTTTAAGAAAAAAATTAACATTTAAAATACAAAATAAATATTTTTAGATATATCTTACAATATATTTACACAGGATATCTAAACAACATGGTAGTTATTGATAGATTTTTCTAAACACTAGGTTAAACTTTATTTGTTTGATTTTTAAGAAAAGTTATAAGCTTTCTTTTCTAGAATGTGCATCTGGTAGTCCACTTCGGTGAGAAACCCTACCCGCTCCCGTGCGGCACCCCCGCGCCGCACCGGGGCACCCGACATCCTCTCCTTGACCACCCCCGCATCCTCTCCCTTCTGCCGTCAATGCCGCCAGGGAAAAGCCCAGGCGGCTCGGCGGAGGCCGTTTACCTCACGCTTTGGAGCTATGGGGTCGCGGTGGCTCAGATCTCGGGCGATTCCCTGGCGGTGGTGGCAAGAAGCGGCGTCCAGAGTGAGGCAGCAGTCGTACATTCGTAGGCGGCAGTTCGGTAGGTGGCAGAGGTACTTTGTGGCGGGCCTCGCTAGGCGCTGGCTCGATGGGCTATGGTTGTTTCAACCATCCAACACCTGCTGATCTGGTCGTCTTCAAAGCCAGTGTCTCGCGGAGGACCTCCTGGTCTTGATCCGCATCACGAGGATATCAGGGGCGGAGACCCTGGGCTTGGCGGTGGTGGTCATCTCCTCTGTCAGAGGTGGTCGATCCGAGGCTGGTTTGGTGGATCTTGCGGTCCGTCATGCGGCTGCGAGTTGGGGAGACATAGTCGCCGGTGAATACCGAGCCGACTTTTGTCATGGAGGACGTAGACGATGGCACCATTTTTTGCGTTGTTACCTTGATGAAGGCATCGTTGTGCAACTACTGTCGACTCACTCGTGCTACTTTGGGGGAAGCCCTAGGATCAGGTATTCTGGATCGGACGATGGCGATGCTACGGTGTCGTGTTCCCTCTTGGGCCGGCATCATTTGTGGAGCAGCGCTAGATGGAAGATGCAGGAGGTGAAGCGGTTTTGTCTTGCACGGAGCTTCGGCGGAGATGTCAAGTCATGCATGACCGACATGTGCTACGCTGAGTTATGCTAGTTCGCCAGGTGCTGCGCACGGCATATCCTCTAGAGACTTCAAGCTGTGTTGGCTAGTGGTATTTGGTGACATGGTACTACGTGGTAGCGGTGGCGACTGCGACGTGCTTTGGAGTTAGTGTGAAGGGAGGTAATGCTACTTGGCACCATGGTGGTGTCGGTGGCTGGTCTGGAGAGATTTTGTGCACCGATCTACAAGCTGAAAATGAGTTAGCGGATGATAGCGGAGGCGGCGATATCTGGTGCGAGTGCACTGACGCTGTTTCAAGGATATGCTAGGCGGATCTGGGCTCCTAACTTGCATGGGTGGTTGGGTGTTTTCTAGATTTCATCGGCAAGCTGGCGATGTACTGCTATCGTCATGTTCGGTGGATTTGTTTTGGCAGTCTTGATTTATATGATCTTTCTAATAACTTTTGTCGGGCTTTATTGTTTTAGTAATGAATAAACGCGATGTGCATCGCTCGATGAAGAGGCCAGGTTCTGTTCGCCTTTTTGAAAAAAGCCTTCTTTTCAAACAGATGGAGTAGTATTTTCTATACGAGTAAATTCCAGTGTTTGGTTTTTAAGAAAAGTTATAAGCAAGAGTTTTGATTCTGCTTCCATTTTCTTTTCCATTGTCCTGTTGTATTCCGTTTGGAATTTTATATTCTTCTCTTTCTATTAATTCAGAGCCTCTGCAACGTTCGTCAAAAAGAAAAAGGGGAGAAACTTGTCCTAGGCAAAACACAATATCAACAGTGTGTACTCGGTGACCTTATGATCAATCGTGGCTTTAATTTGTTTCTATTGGTCCAAGTGGCCGGTCAGCCAGCACACAATTAGCTTTTCGTCAGAGCCGATCCACATCAACCGATCGGCGAGACAAGGACGTGATCACGGGTGTGCACCCAGATAGACGTGCCCTTTGAAAAGATCTCTGGTCCAAGTCTCGCGGGAATGTTCCAACGGCTTTCCCCTTAGGGCACTTACAGCGGGGGCGTTTAGAGCAGGCGGTAGCCGATTTTCCGTGACCGTATTGGTCAATATCGGATTGATTCTGAGATTCTAGGCGTCGACGCAAGAATTTGAGTCGGTCGCTTAGCCAAGTTTTTCCCGCACGATCTGGATTCGCGAACAGAATTGAAGGAGTGAGCTGATGTGAGGGCGGTGCGTATCGGCCTGTCCCGGGAGTTTTACTTTGGTGGCGTCGACGCGTTGGAGCGACGGGCGCTTGCCTAATATAGCTAGCGTCCCAATTAAGCGATCAACGTTACATGGTCTAGGCGTTTAAGTTTATAATTAACAAAAATAATTATTTTTTGACTATCTAAGCGTCTATGTAAGAGGCCACCAATGTATGTGCCCTAAGTCTCGCGGGAATGTTCCAACAAGTGCAGGCTGGCAACTTCTGGCTCGTAGGCTTTGTCGATGCTTTGTCGTCTTGGCTAATGAAACTTTTTTTTAGATCATTGGCTAGTGAAACTGTGTTGAAGTAGCTTCCTTGCTATATGTAAACATGTGTGACGACAATTAGTCACTTAGTCCATGCACTTTTCTAGCTAAGTAAGGCATGCAATCACACATGAAGCCACGAGCTGAATTGTTAATCATTGATTGGAATCTTGGAATATGTTATCTTGACTATGCTTGTCGGCAAAATGCACAGTGTTGCAATCTGCAGCTCACGCAAAAATGAGATAGAATTAGCACATTACCCATGAAGGTGACTTCTATACACGTTCCTTCTCCGTTTCTCCAACAACCTTTTCTCACCATCTCTTCACACGTATGGCTCTGTATAGTAACTTCCGGTTACCTTCACAGATGGATGGAATCTAAATACTCATTATCCAAAACTAATTATAGCACAGAATAATAAACTTAATCATGAAACAGAAAACATAGAATAATACAACATATTATTGCCTTTAGAGAATATTTCCAACAGTTTTGCATGTAGGATAAAATTGCAATGGCAAGGTACAAGGACATGGAGGCTTCCAAGGACAGGGCATTTGTGCTTTACCATTGCTACACTTTGATTGAGCATAGTGCAAAGTTGAGGTTGAGGGACGAAGAAGCTCTACCGAAGAAGGGAGCTTTCTCCCAAACAGATGATGGTATTGATGGTGAGAGTGAAACAGAGGGAGAGGAACAAGGCCAAGCCCGATGATCGCAAAAGGGCGTAGGAGTCTGAGAAAAGGAGGGCCAAGGACGTGAGCTTGAGGACCAAGATTGATGACATGGTGAAATCAAAGAGGTGTTGATGAGGGAGACCATGGAAGCAAAGATGATCATGCCCAAGAAAAAGCTAGAAGAAAATAAATCAAGGTGGAAAGCACTTGCAATTGCTGAGAAGCGCAAAGCTGAGTTGGAGAGAGGAGGTGTAACGCCCTCCAATTGGCCCTATACAGAATTTAGCGAATTTCACCAAACCCGCACCAAGCACTTGCGTTTGGGTAGAAAACAAAGTAATACTATTACACAATAGTTCATGATGAAATCCACAAGAAAGATATATATATATATACAACAACGACTCAACGAGTCAAGAATACAAATATACATTACAAAGATCCAAGTCACATTGAAAGCGATACAATATCTGAGTACGGATAAGATTACAAATGGGACTAAGATTTCTAAATAATAACCAATGGCATCCTTAACCATGTCCAGGACAATACAGAAGGATAATCTTGCTAACATGGCCAATCACATACCTGTTAAAGTCGGGCCAACGGTTGCTGACACAGAGGAGGTAAAAGCAAATGAGGGTAAGTACGGAGACAAATACTCGGCGATACTTAGAATTCGGATGCTCTCGTCTATATGTGTATGGTGGGATCAAGCGACAACAAAACATGTACAAAAACAATATATAGAGACACGACAGCTTCCATCTATTAGGTAGGGGTAAGATAAACATATTCGGAATCAACTTGATACTAACAACAAGCATAACCCAACCACGAGAATTACCCATGTCACATAACCATTAGGGAGCAATACTCGAGGCACTAACATAGTTGGCAATTTTATGTTTATAAACCATTCCGTTGTAGTTGCAATATTTACTAGTCAAATATATACAATATAAGTAAGACATCCCAAAATCACCGGTTGTTGGCACTTTTAAGTAACCATTCTATTGCAGTGCCACTATTTACTACTTCCTCCAGTTTATATTGATGGCCTCGGCTTTGTCTAGATACATATGCATCTATTCTAAATACTTGACTACTAGTTCCAGCTCTTCGAGCAGCCCCGCTAACCACCACTCATCGTCGATCGATGTCAATCGACCGGCTAATCTGGAGAGCCTCGATCATAGGCTCAACAATAAGTACCTACTACTTGCATGATTAAGTATATATATTGATCCATCTTAATTACTGTGCATATTATACATGCATGCATGCTTAACATTTATAGATATATGTGTAGAGGGGTGCATGTTTCAGTACTTGCACGGTTGTACCGGTTTGAGATTGGTTTGTAACAGAACTTACTGGAGTTCACTTGCCATGCATGCAATTATATTGCTACTCCATTACTTTGTTGTCAAATGTACACAATATTCTGTTGGAAAAAGCATGGAAGCGATCAAGTACTCCATATTTAATATTCAAGAAGAGTACGGAGAAAGTTTAGCCAAGTGTATTTGTCACAAGTAGGAAATGAATCAGATGAGCACGCCGTGCTCCATGTATGGAAGTACTACAAGCATGTTTACAAGAGTGCGAACTGGGTTCCTGCATACTCTTTTGAAATTAGGATCCATTGTTAATTTATGTATGATGGTCCTCAAATGCACAAGAAACTTCTAGTCGCGAGACCGGGGCATAATAATCCACTAGAGGTGACCATTGAAACTGACACACATGAGGTTTCAAATGAGCCGAAGCACTATATTAATCAAACACCAACATTACGAGAAAAATGCCGACAAAAAAGGAAATACAACATAACTTGATGACATTTGTCAACTATTACCATTCGATCTTGTTACCCTCTTGCTGAAATTGGTCATGAACACACTAGTTAGAATTCCCATCTGAAGCTCAAACTGGTATATGTTGCGTAGGAAAATGGTCCAGACATCTTTAACTCTCTCAGAATTTGAGTAATAAGATGGACGATTATATTGACTAAGTACATATTAAAATACATCTCCAACGGATGTAGATTTAGCACCACATATTTTTGTAGATATTTAGTATTTCAAGATCGATTGCCTTCTGAGAAATTGTGTGAAATAACCTACATATGGAAATACATCACCAATATTTCTAACAGGAGTTCTTTGATTAAATGTAGTTGGAGGAAGGTTACCGGTGGCCATAGTTTCACAAAGAAGAAGGAAGTGGCTTCCGCAGCTTATATTGCATGTAATGTTTAGCGTTAAAGAATTAATATATGAGTTCTTGATATACAAGATAGAGATCCCTACAATGCAGTGAAGGTATTAGCCACGTGAGGGAGGTATGCATGGCGCAATTGAGTAGTACACCCTCCATTTTAAATTATAAGATGTTTTAGCCTTTTTTGAATCGCATGTATCTTGACACATTTTAGCGTGTCGGTTTGGAGCAAATGGATGGATCTATATACTAAAAGGTGCCTACATACATGTGTTTCAGAAAAAAAGTTAAGACATCTTATATTTTTGAATGGAGGGAGTACCTTCGTTTCAGAGAAGAAATTTTATACTCTTTTTCGAAAGTCAAACTATGTGAAGTTTGACCAAGTTTTAAAAAAAAATTCAACATTTATAATACAAAATCAATATTATTAGATATATCTTGAAATATATTTTTATAAGATATCTAAACAGTACTGTAGTTACCAATAGAATTTTCAAAACATTTGGTTAAACTTTACATTGTTTGACTTTTAAGCATCTTCTTTTCAAACAGATGGAGTACTGTTAAATATATATAGCCGATCGATCTGCTTTGATCAGTACAGTGTGGCGGCGATTAGTGGTTGATGTGCAGTTCATGTTTCTGTTTATATTTTTCTTTTCATTATCATCTTGTATTGTGTCTGGAATTGTATATTTTTTCTCTCTTAACGAAAATTCAGAGGCCCTGCAACGTTCGTTAGAAAGAAAAAGAAAAAGAAAAAACTTGTCCTACGGAGAACACAACCTCAACGTGTACACTCGGTGAGCTTATGATCAATCGTAGCTTCGTTTCTATTGGTCCAAATGGCCGGTCAGCCAGCACACAAAGTTGGTCAGAGCCGACATCGACCGATCGGCGAGACAAGGACGTGTTCACGGGCGGGCGCACCCAGAGACGTGACCCTTGGCAAAATCGGCTGGGCCCAAGTCTCGCGGCAACGTTCCAACGGCTTTGGTTCGGATCTTCTGTTGTTTCATGATGAGTTCCTCCAGTTAAACTTTTGTCTGACCCTTGTGCAGCAATTAAAACTTCAAAAGTAACAAGGCTGGCAACTTCATACATGTTTACATATAGCAAGGAGGCTACTCGTTTTCAAGAGAATCTTGATTCTTTGTTTCCTTGGCAAGCTAAACTGTTAAAGTAGGCTCCTTGCTATATGTACACATGTATGAAGACAATCAGTCACTTAGTCCATGCTCTTTTTGGCCAAGTAAGGCATGCAATCACTAGTGGAAACCGGGCCTCCAGTCCCGGCCTGTAAGGGGCTTTAGTCCCGGTCCTGGTAACCGGGACTGGAGGGGCGGGACTAAAAGCATATCCACTAGTCCTGGCCCTCTTACCAGCCCGGACCAATGGGCATCCACGTGGCTGTCTCTGTGGGCGCTGGGTGCCCCCCCATTAGTCCCGGTTCGTATTACGAATCGGGACAAATGGTTCTCTGCCGCGGCAGAATTTTAGGCACTTTCTCTGCCACGGCAGAGAATTTAATTTGTATTCTTTTTTTCATTTCAAAATAGTTTTCTACGCTACCACATACCGTACATGTTCGTGCATACATAAGATAACTTCTCTTAAGATCGAGCATACAAATATATACATGATAGTTACACATGGAGCTCACAATTATCGGGACTAGAGCCTGTCTATTCAATTACACGGTCGGGGATCATCGGCGCCTATTCACACTAAATTCTCCGGCGTCATCTATCATCTCGTTCATCAAGAATCCTGCCAGTTCTTCAGCAATTGCTACTACGCGTTGCTGTGGTAGGAGCTGATCCCGCATTTTCTCGAACTATATAAGAAAAGGAGATCAATATGAATATCAATCATGATAACAAAAAGTGACGGTAATAAAAATAATATTATGAATGTATTGCTTACATCGACTCTATAATCATTCAGCTCACTGGTAAACGTGCGAATGAACTCGCAAGCGTAGAATCCACATAGATTCGTCCCCTGTGGCTGCCTCGCGCACTTTACGAGAATAGAATTCAATCAAAATAATAATCATGCATCATAATTGTATTGAAACTAGAAGTAAAGAGATGCGTCTATTACTTACCGAGACCGGCTTAAATGTCAGCTTCTCAGTAAAGTCACCCGTAACTGCACTCTTGAACTGGTTCCAAACCCTACCCGGTAAAGAAAATGAATGAGTTATTTATTACGTGATATCTCAGGAAATCAACAAAAGAGACCGCTGTAGCGCAAAAATTACCTCTGGAGCATGTCCTGCATGTCACTAAACTGTTCCAGGGGTCTCTTTAATGTGTCCATGACTTCAACTCTTCCCTTATCAAGTTGAATGTCCATGAGAATCCAGTGAAAACTGTACACGTTTATATATACATCAGTAACTCATCAATTACACTTAACATCGAGTAAGCAAAAGAGAATGTGTACAATAGAGTAAGACACTCACGCAAAATTGTAAGGAAACAGTATGTGGTCACAGAAATTTTGCTCCATTAGAAACCTTAGAAGGTTTTTCTGTGTTTCCTCGGGTTTATCCTTTAGCGTCCGACAATGTATTTTATCTGGGTCAATGAACCCAACACTGAAGATTGACCTTCTTTTACATTCCATGATCTTCATTCTGCATAATAATAGAGTACAAAAGTATATAATTAGGATAATTACATGCAATGAACTGAACAACTGAAAAAAAATGAACACCTTATATATAGACAATGAATTCAACAACTTATAGACAATAGCAACTCATGAGACTTTTGTCGATGGCGTCTAAAGTGTATAACTGGAAGAGTTCTGGAAACTCAACATGGACCTCATCTTCTCGGAAGTAGTAGTCATGTGGGACTTTCGCCACGATCATTATTCTCTCCTCCTTTACGGCTTTCAAGTACCATTTATGTAAACTCCGCATTTGTGTTGGCAGTTGTTGGAACTGCTCAAAGCTGACCAGAGGCTTCCCTGGGACATATGTAGGGACTACCTGAGCCTTGGATAACTTGTCGTCCTAGGAACCTAGCAATTCCTCAACAGTCACATTCATAGCGGCCGCAAGCTTCTTAGCTTGTTCCATATCCTGGTGGGGAGTGTCATAGGATACCACCTTGAGGGGTGGGGTCGATTTTTTGGCCTGTTTCCCGAGCTGGGGGATGTCCTTTCTTTTCCCGGTTGCACTTTGACTTGATGATTTGTTCCCGCTTGCACTTCTACTTGATTTGCTCTTCTTCACTTCCTTCTGAAGTGTGCGTCGATAGTCATCTGGCTTATGGTGCAAATCATATTGCGATTTTGTGTTCAGAAAAGAAAGTGCATACGCTTTTTGCTTCTCGGTGTATACCGGGGCGGGCTCGGGTTTCTTCTTTTGAAGCTGCGCAACACATTCGACCTTTACGATCATGTCGGTTTCCTCGTCAGTACGATCGTAAGGTATGATAGAAAGATTCTTATGAGGTACTCTTGGGAGGGGCGACATTTGTCGTTTTGGGCTCCTGCGTCGTTTAGTACTAATCGGAGGCTGCGGCGGAGATCGAGATGGACTCGGGCTATGGTGGTCGTAGTCATGGGGTGGGCTTCTTGGAGGTGATGGAGGTGAAGGTGACATGCGACCACTCGGAGGCGGTGTTGGCTTTGGCGTCCAGCTTGGAAGCTTGATGTTGTTCTTGTCCCATAGAATGATACCACCCAGTACTTCTCCGAGTGTCCTCTCACCTTCAGGTCCAGGGATGTCAAGCTCCATTGAGTCCCACCCCATTGCGATTTCATCCACACCAACTTTAGCATAGCCAGCTGGAATCTCACGGCCATGCCAGCGTGCGCCAGGTGGACAAGGTAAAGCACATCCGACCGCCACCTTGATGGATAGGTTCTTCACCTTCTGATGGAGCTCACAAGATGCCTGCTCCTTGATTCCATCCACGGGGTAGCCGGGACCGCCATCTACCATACGTGCATCGTCAGAAGGGACCTCCGATTCAGCCACGCTGCTTTTCCGCTGAGATGGGACGGCGGTAATATTGAGTACAAGATCTTGCAGGCGCGCTGCTCCTCGAAGTTCGTCAATCTGTTGCTGATGCATTCGAAGTGTTCCTATCAACTCGGTGAACTTGTCTCCCTCCTCCTCCTGCCGTCGCCTCTTTGCTCTCTCTCGGCTCAATATTGCTACATAAAATAACACTAAACAATAATATGAACACGCAATTTGCTACAATAATACTAAACAATAGCAAAATTCTAGTGATGCCCTAAACCTAACCCTAAGTCCGGGCAGCCCACAAGCACCACCACCCTAACCCTATCTTTGGGGGCCCACGAGCACCACCACTCTAACCCTAAGTCTGGGGGCCCGCGAGCACCACCACCCTAATCCTAAGTCCGGGCGGCCCGCGAGCACCACCACCCTAACCCTAAGTCCGGGGGCCCGCGAGCACTACCACATTAACCCTAAGTCCCGGGGCCCACGAGCACTACCACCCTAACCCTAAGTCTGGGGGGCCGCGAGCACTACCACATTAACCCTAAGTCCGGGGGCCCGCGAGCACTACCACCCTAACCCTAAGTCCCGGGGCCCACGAGCACTACCGGACTTAGGGTAGTTATTTCTTTAGCACTACTATAGATATTATTACTAGTAATAAATATATATACACAAACATATATATATACTATATTTATATACTAGTAATAAATATTACAATATAAAAAAGATACAAGAAATATAAAAAACACATATATATATATACTATATCTATATGATCTATTACTATTATACACAAACATATTTATATATACTATATCTATATATACTAGTAATAATTATTAACATATAAAAAATACACTAGAAATTAATATATACTATACTAGTAATACTAGTAATAATTCTATCTATTACTAGTAATAATTCTTAATTAATATATAAAAATACAAAAAATTAAAAAAAGTGGCCGGGCTCGGGCTCGCCGGTCGGGGCCGGCGGGGATGGAGGCAGTGCGCGCGATCGCGGGGCGCCGCCCGGGCTCGAGCGGCACGCGGTGGGGTGGACGGGGACGGGGACGGGGAGAGGTAGTACCTCCCAAAAACGGGCCGGCGGACGTGCGCGCGTCTCGAGAGGCGGCAGCGCGGTGCTAACATGGCGGGGTGGCTACGCGGACGGGCGTCTGGAGAGGCGGCAACACGGCGGGGTGGCTACGCGGACGGGCGGAGAGGCGGCGGCGTAGCTCCAAATTTTGGCAGCCTGGCGGCGTACTTCTAGCTCCTCGCGAGATGTGCTCCGGTTGATGGATTCGACCGGAGAAGAAGCGGCACAATAAATACCCCCACAACCTTTAGTCCCGGTGCGTGGCACAAACTGGGACTAAAGGGGGGTCTTTAGTCCCGGTTCTAGCCACGCATCGGGACTAAAGGCTTTGGATGCCTTTTCGCCTGTAGAGCCTTTAGTCCCGGATGGTGTTCTGGGCCGGGACTAAAGGCCCAAATTTGTGCGCGCTGGGCCTAAGTTGGCGCCTGTTTTTTCAAATATTACAATTTGTAACTATTAGATTTTTTAAACATTTGAATTATAGAGTTTTTGCATACTTATGAATTTGAGAAAAATTTCAACATGAAAAGTTTTTGAATTTGAATAAGTAATCCAAATCTATTTTCTGTTTTATAAAATAATTATTCTAACTAGTGAAACTAATAACCATTTTGCCATTTCCAATTTAAAAATCCATTAACTATTATATTTTGCATATTTTTAACATAAAACGTGAATCAGAGATTCAAATCCATTTTCTGTTTTATAAAATAATAATTCTAACTAGTCAAACTATTAACCTTTTTTCATTTTCATGTGATCAGACGCTCCGGTGGTCTTCCTCCGGCGAAACCCTAGACCGGGGGCCTCGGATCGTCTACCCCTGTAGCTTTCTCCGTACGAGGATAGCCCCTTTAGGGTTTAGGGTTTAGGGTTTAGGATTTAGGGTTTAGGCTTGGTCGTTGCCATAGCACATCTAGACTCATATTTGCCGCCTCTCTCCACTCTATCCCATGGCTTTCATCATACCTCTAACCCGAGGGAGGCGGAGATGGAGTCTTTCACGGGCTAGCAGGAAAATATTTTCCGAGGCGGAACTTCCGAAGATGCCATAGGGCGTGTGCACCAAGGGCATCTTCGAGAAGTTCTGCCATGGGAGATTTCCCAACCCTTTCCTCCATCCATGGGGATGAAACTCTCCATCTATGTTGGCTTGTTGAGTTGCTTGCCATGGTGTATCGATGCTCCTTTTATAGGCACGGCGCCGCTTCTACTTTGTCTTCTTCCTCCGACAGGACGTCGTGCGCTACATGCTTTATCTCATCGAGCAGTGCGTCCACCCACGTGTCCTTATCCTACCGACAGCTTTAGTCCCGGTTTGAGCCACCACCCGGTACTAAAGGTTACCCACGCGTCCTTATCCCACCGACAGTTTTGTTAGATGATACAAAAACCACCTTTAGTCCCGGTTGCACCCACCAGCCGGTACTAAAGGTTAGCCACCCCCCAGATAAGGCCCTTCCAGATAAGCCTCCCCCAAATAAGGCCCCCCCCATCTTTTGTCCCGGTTTGAGCCCCCACCCGGGATGAAAGTTTCCCGCGCCACTGCGTTCCCGCGCTTTCCACCGGTTCCCACTTCTGTCTCAAATAAAAGGTTTAATACATTACATAGATTTATGTCTCAAATAAAAGGTTTAATTACATAGATTTATGTCTCAAATAAAAGGTTTAATACATTATTACACATCACCAACATCTAGTGTTGTGGTTTTCTTCTGCACTGTAGCCATGGAGAATCTTCATCATTTAACAGGATGCTTGGGTGAGTTTTCACTTTGAAGGGCGGAATTTCATGAAACTTATTGTAATCTTCTGATATGTCTGTCTTGTCATCCACTCCCACGATGTTTCTTTTTCCTGAAAGAACTATGTGGCGCTTTGGCTCATCGTATTCTGTACTCTTTTGCGTATCTTTCCTTTTTCTCGGTTTGGTAGACATGTCCTTCACATAGAAAACCTGAGCCACATCGTTGGCTAGGAAGAATGGTTCATCCATGTACGCAAGATTGTTGAGATCCACTGTTGTCATGCTGTACTTTTCGTCTACATGTACCCCGCCTCCTGTCAGCTTGACCCATTTGCACCGAAACAAAGGGACCTTAAAAGTAGGTCCATAGTCAAGTTCCCATATCTCCTCTATGTACCCATAATATGTGTCAATCTGCCCATTGTCATCTGTTGCATCAAAGCGGACACCACTGTTTTGGTTGGTGCTCTTTTTATCTTGGGCGATCGTGTAAAATGTATTCTCATTTATCTCGTACCCTTGGAAAGTACATATAGTCGAAGATGGTAACCTGGCCAACGAGTACAACTCATCTCCAACAGTGGTGTTATTCATGAGATGTGTCTGCAACCAATTGCCAAAATTCTTCTCGTGTTCCCCTTTAATCAAGGTTTCAGGCTTCCCCGGGTTTTCGGAGCGTAGAATATTCTTGTGTTTCTCGATATACGGAGCCACCACGGTGGAATTGTGTAGAACTGTGTAGTGTGCCTGAGTGAAAGAATGCCCATCCCTACATACCATTGATTTCCTTCCTAGTGTGCCTTTTCTAGTCATCCTCCCCTCATACCGAGATTCAGGAACACCAATCGGCTTAAGGTCAAGAAGAAAGTCAACACAAAACTCAATGACCTCCTCTGTTCCATAGCCCTTGGAGATGCTTCCTTCTGGCCTAGCACGGTTATGAACATATTTCTTTAAGACTCCCATGAACCTCTCGAAGGGGAACATATTGTGTAGAAACACAGGACCGAGAATTCTAATCTCTTCGACTAGGTGAACTAGGAGGTGCGTCATAATATTGAAGAAGGATGGCGGGAACAACAACTCGAAGCTGACCAGACATTGGACCACATCAATCTGTAACCCTGATAGACTTTCTCGGTCGATTACCTTCTGAGAAATTGCATTGAGGAATGCACATACCTTCACAATGGCTAGTCGAACATTTTCTGGTAGAATTCCCTTCAATGCAACCGGAAGCAATTGCGTCATAAGCACATGGCAGTCATGAGACTTTAGGTTTTGAAATTTTTTCTCTTTCATATTTACTATTCCCTTTATATTCGACGAGAAGCCAGACGGGACCTTGCTACTGAAAAGGACTTCAAAAAAGATTTCCTTCTCTTTTTTGGTAAGAGCGTAGCTGGCAAGCCCTTGAAACTGCCCTGGATGCTTGTCGTCTCGTCCTTTATGATGTTGCTGCTCCTCCCGTGCCGCCGGTGTATCTTTTGACTTCCCATACAAGCCCAGGAAGCCTAGAATATTCACGCAAAGATTCTTCGTCAGGTGCATCACGTCGACTGCAGAGCGGACCTCATGCACTTTCCAATAGGGTAGCTCCCAAAATATAGATTTCTTCTTCCACATGGGTGCGTGTCCGGTAATGGGGTCTTTTGAAACAGGTTGTCCTCCAGGACCCTTTCCAAAGATTACATTCAAATCCTTGACCATACCAAATACATCAGCACCACTACGGGGGACAGGCTTCGTCCGGGTTTCTGCCTTGCCATTGAAATGCTTGCCTTTCTTCTTTAAGGGATGACTGGGCGGAAGAAAACGACAATTGTACGGGTACACATTCTTTCTACATTTATCCAGATATATAGTTTATGTCTCATCTAAACGGTGCGTGCATGCATTGTATCCTTTGTTCATCTGTCCTGAAATGTTACTAAGAGCAGGCCAATCATTGATGGTTACGAACAGCAACGCTTGTAGGTCAAATTCCTGCTGTTTGTGCTCATCCCACACACGTACACCTGGTTTGGCCCACAACTGTAAAAGTTCATCAACTAATGGCCGTAGGTACACATCAATGTCGTTGTCGGGTTGCTTCGGGCCATGGATGAGCACTGGCATCATAATGAACTTCTGCTTCATGCACAACCAAGGAGGAAGGTTGTAGATACATAGAGTCACGGGACAGGTGCTGTGACTGCAGTTCTGCTCCCCAAAAGGATTCATGCCATCGGTACTTAGACCAAACCATAAGTTTCCTGCGTCACCAGCAAAGTCCGGGAAGTCTCGATTTTTCTCCACTACCGACCATCAGCAGGGTGCCTCAACATCCCGTCTTTCTTACGGTCTTCCATGTGCCATCGCAACAACTTGGCATGCTCTTTATTTCTGAACAAACGTTTCAACCGTGGTATTATAGGAGCATACCACATCACCTTGGCAGGAACCCTCTTCCTGGGTTGCTCGCCCTCAACATCACCAGGGTCATCTTTTCTGATCTTATACCGCAATGCAGTGCATACCGGACATTTATCCATATTCTCGTACTTCTCACCGCGGTAGAGGATACAGTCATTAGGGCATGCATGTATCTTCTGCACGTCTAATCCTAGAGGGCAGACAAGTTTCTTTGCTTCGTACGTACTGGAGGACAATTGGTTATTTCTTGGAAGCAGCTTCTTCATTATTACCAGCAACTTTTCAAATCCCGAGTCAGTCATACCAGTCTCTGCCTTCCACTTCAACAGTTCCAGTGTGCTATCCAGCTTCTTCTGGCCATCTTCACAAGTTGGATACAGCAATGTGTTGTGGTTCTGTAACATCTGCTCGAACTGCAACCTCTCCTTTTCTGTGTCGCAGTCTCGCCTTGCATCACTAATGACCCGACCAAAATCATTAACGGGCTCATCTGGTTCCCGTTCTTCACCCCCTTCTTTTTCATTATCTTCAACTGCGGTATCATTGTATTCAGGGAACATAGATCGGTAGTTGCCATCATCGTTCTCTTCTTCATCGTCGTCTTCCATCATAACCCCTCTTTCTCCGTGCTTGGTCCAAACATTATAGCCGGACATGAAACCGGACCGAAGCAGGTGGTTCTGAATGACTCTTGAGGAAGTGTGAGCCTGCTTATTCCGACATTCAACACATGGACAACACATAAAACCATCCCACCGCTTGTTCGCCTCGGCCACAAGGCGAAAAGAACGCACGCCTTCTCTGTAAGCGTCAGAGCGTCGGTCACCGTACATCCATGGGTGGCTCATCTGTATCATACAACCATGCATATATATCAAACGCAATCACGATGATTAAATTAGTACCGCGCAGTTAAAACGAGAAAATAGTTGCTAACCTTTTAGGACATTTTAAAATAAAGAGGAGAAACCTTAAGTGTCGCTCTGACACCTCATATCATATTTTGTCTTGTGTAAACTCAAGTGGCATCGCTCTAATAGGCATTTCACCGAACACCTCTAGTGCATATGAAGAAAAAAAGTTAGCATAAAGTTATACCCACCTCTCACATAGGAAAAAAACAGGAGAGAGTGAAGGACTGGATGCATATATATAGGGCCAGGCCATTAGTCCCGGTTTGAGAAACAAACCGGGACTAAAAGTTCTGCGCGCCGGCCCAGACCTGTTTATCCCGGTTTGTATCTTAAACCGGGACTAATGTCTCCTTACGGACCGAGACATAGTGTCTCGGCCTCCTCGGGCCATCTGGTTCGGACCATTAGTCCCGGCCTCAGCCACAGCCGGAACTAATGGCCCAAACTAAAGGCCCATTTTCTACTAGTGAATCACATATGACGCCAGGAGCTGAATTGTTAATCATTGACCGGCGTCTTAGAATCCCTTATCTTGACTATGATTATTGTTACGTACGTGCATAGTGTTTCATTATTATTACCCTGAAACATTCTCCCTCGTTATCGCTAATTCTCTGCCTCCGCGTGCATGATTGTTCCTTCTCCGTCTAGTTACCAACCCAAACATTATTCAGTTATCACCATCTTCTACTTATTTGACACATAACTCAATGTCATACAAATCAGCTACTAGAGTATCTCCACTCGTTGGCAGTTCCCAGGCCGAAATCTGGCGCTATTTTGCACCGGACGGATGTAACTTTCAGCCTGGGAACGCTTTTTTCCCACTCGCGTTCCCAGGCCGAGCCCTACGTTTGGCCGAAATTTAATCAAACACAGCGAAATTTGGACGAATATAAGAGATTTTAATTAAACAACGGTGAGTTTGTACAATAGTTGGCTAAATTCGGACATGTATCCGAATTTTGGCCAAATTAGCATAAACGAAAAAACTAAAACAGTAAAATAGAACGACGATGCCGATGCTGATGCCGACGCCGCCTCACATGCCGAAGTGGCGGTAGAAGTTGGTGTATTCAGGATCCGCCGTGCCATTGTCGTCGCCATCATCGTCCCCGTCGTCGCCCGGCATCTGCGGGGGCCGCGAGCTGCCCTGTCCTGGGTCGTCGTACCTCCACGGCTGGTAGGAAGGGTTGGCGTCATCGTCGTCGTCGAGGACGACGAGGGGTGCGCCCAGGTAGGCGGGATCGAGGCACGCTCTGGCCCGGGCGGGATCGCGGCGCCCTGTGGCGCGATGCTCGGCCTGCTCCTGCAGGCACTGCACGTGTCGTACCTCCTCCTCCTCGCAGTCCGCCCTGGACCAGACGAGGATGTTCGGCTCCATAGACGGCGACGGCGGCGCGGCCTCGCATAGAGAATGCTTGATCGCCATTTTCATGGCGAAGGAGTCCTCGTCGATGGCGACGCCCCAGTCCGTGGGCTCATGCTTCGGCTGGCGAAGGGAAATCTCCCCGGTCGGCGGCGTCACCGCGCGGGGCTCGTTGATGATGATGCCGCGCGCGTGTCCTCGGCGTGTCGGCCTCGCGCTTGGGAGGCCGAAAGAACTCGCCGCTGCTGCACGGCGACTGCGCATGAGCTGATGCCGAGGAGCGCGACGCGGAGGAGGAGGTGGAGAGGCTGGCCATCCTCCTGGGCGCCCAGCTCGCCGGAGGTTGGCGCCCGCGGCGAGGGGGCGTCACCGACGAACGCGGGAACCCCAGCCGGGGGTTGTTGCCGGCGTGGATGTGCTCGAGGACGGCCTCGAGCGTGCGCCCAGGCAAGCTCCACCATCGGCCGCGGCTCACCACGTTGTTGCGCTTCGGCGGTGAGCCTGGAGGACCCGGGTGCGCGACCAGCTCGGCGAGGCAGCGCTCCTCGAAGAAGTGCTCCCAGTGCGTGAGGTTGTCAGGGTCCTCAGCGAGCTCCGGATCTGGCATCGCCGCGATGGCGGCCTGGATCTCGTCCATCATCTCCTCAACCGCTGGTACCGGTGGCACCGGTATGCCGTCGGCGCTAAGCCTCCACCTAGGGGAGGGGTAGCGGAAGTCTGGCGGCGCCATATACCCGGCGTCGTGGAGCACCCTCGCCTCCCACGGCTGGAGCATTCGCCAGCCGAAGCCGCTCGCCGCCGCGGGATCGCCTGGGAACCTCTCCACCATCTTCTTCTTTGCCGCTTGTTTCTTTCACCGGAGTTCGTGGTGGTGCGGGTGGAGGGGGAAGTGTGCTGCGAACCAGCGTGCGGCCGTGTTTTATAAGCCGAGCGAGGGCGACGAAGGCGGGAGGGGTGTAGCGGCGAGGGCGGGAAAAGGGGAAGCGGCGGAAAGTTAATGCCCGCCGGTCCGTCGCGGGAGCCGAGGTGACGGTGGCGCGCCATTACGGCGACGCATGGCCGACGAGACCGGTGGTTAATGCCCGGCGATCCTTCGCGGCGTTCCGATGCGGGATGATAAGGACGACTCGGCTTCTCCCGCTGACTGGGCGGGTCCACTCGGCGAACGCCGCTTTTCCCGCCGAATTCGCTTCGTCCGGCGTTCCCAACGCGTTCTCATCGCCCCGGGAACGGCCTGGGAAGGCTGGACATTGTTTGGATCAAATCCGGACGGAACCGGGGTCCTGGAAATGCGACTGGGCAAAATTTCGGCGTCTGGACCAAAAATACGTCCTAGGAACGGCGTACTAGGAACCCGAGTGGAGGTGCTATTACCATTCGATCATGGCTGAGATTGGCTATGCACGAAGTGGTTAGAATTCCAACCTATTGCTCGAAGCGGTATATATATGTTTCATAGGAATCCGCACATTTTAACCCTCATAATTTGAGTACTAAGATGGGACCATATATAGTAGTACATCTTTTGGTAGACATATAGCACCAATTTTTTGTTTGAAGATTTTTAGTTCTTCACGATCAATGACCTTCCAAGAAAATATGTGAAATAATATGCATATTTTGGGTGAAATTTTTTTCATGCATATATTCTAATTTGTGGCATCGAAGCAAGTCGGCAGAACATACCGATAAGAATAGATTACCCATTTGGTTTTATTTATATAAATACACTAAATGATGATCTAGCAATGCAACTCATTGTCCTACTGATAGTGTACTAACCCATAACCACCTTTTTTTTTATTTGTATTTCTTTTGTGTTGTTTTGCAGGTACAGGAAAAGGATCAAGAATAATCAGAAATATGATTTAGTTTTTAGGGTTTTAATTTTCTATTATAATCCTTATTCATTCTTCTTTTGTAAAGAGACATTGTAATATATGTTTTTAATTAATAAAGTTACTATTTTCCTTCAATTCCAATTTGTAACATTTCTTTTTATTCTTTTATTATAAAGGATAATGCAATACTATTATTATAATAAAGTTAAATTTCCTTCCTTTTGTAATTTAAATCTATTAAATGTTTATATCTTATTTATAAATAAGAATTCAATTCAATTCTTATTTATTATTGTAATTCATTTCTTCATTTATAATTTAATTTCAAACTTATTTTGAATTTAATATATATTATTTGACTCTTCAATTTGAATTGCTTCACCCAAAATCAAAGGTTCAACAAAGGTCACGTCAAAATCCATAGCACTAGCCCTTACATCTCCATCAGAACAAGAGAGACGTCGATCCCTCTGTAGTTCTTTTAGTTTTGCGTAGAAAATTCCCCATGTATTCTTATGCATGAATGCAATACATAAACATGTGATCTCCCTATTTCTAGGTGCTAATCCTTGGATGTTATAGTCTTCTTCTTCTTTGCCTTGTTAGCCTTATTGACACCTGTAGAAAATACGGCTTTGGATCCGATTCCTAGAGTTAAGCTTGTATCAGTACTCTCGGACATCTGGACGTCGGGATTTTTTTTGAGATCCATGTTATCTTGCGGTTCAGGAGAGTTTTCGTCGTATCTCTCATCCATACTATTGTAGGGACTTTGCTCCATAGCTTCTGCTTCTTACGCAGCCTTGGAGTTGATCTCCTCTTCAATTTCTGCTTCGAATGTCCGGAATTCTGTCGACTTAATGGAATCGTCAAGAGAAGCCGGTGTGCCAGCGTTTGTTCCGATTGTGTCTAGCATCGAGTCATTGTCGCCTCTAGCATCGGCAGAGCCGGATCCAGATCCAACGTATCCGACGAAGTGTGATCTGTGTGCTCTAAAGTAATTGCAGCTCTCCTTGTTAGCTCCCTCGAAGCTTTTGATGGTCTTGAGGATAGTATCCATACTGGCATTGTCGTGCAGCATCATCCGCCTTACAGTGTGCCTCAGAAGCGATTGTCATGCTCTAGCATCGGCAGCGCCACATCTGGAGCTGTTGTTGCTTTGATCTTCCTGAGATTCGAGCTCCTGGGAGAGATCTTCTTCAGATCCGATCTTCTCCACGATATTCGCTTCAGGTGCAGGCTGGGTGGGATTAGGATTTTCTGTGATCCAAAACTCTGCCGCCTCAGCGGACAAAACAGATTCAAAAATTTCTTTTGCCTCTATCATCACCGTTGTGGTGGGTTGGGCAGGTTCAGTGAAATCGAGGTAAACATCGATCTCGCCAAAAGACATGATTGCGTAGATGGTCACGGTCTTCCTAGCCAAAATCCAAGTCTCGTCGAAAAGGAGAAGAGGGACGTCGCTAACGTAGAGAACTCGACAGGCGGCGTGTTTCGCTGCTTCCGATTCGCGCAGATTCCGCCTGAAACGCAGCTCCGAAATTTACCTACCCCACGGTGGGCGCCAACTGTCGTCAGGTTGAAGACAAGTACGCCATGAGGGGGTCCTCGGGGCGTCGAAAAGTGTGGGGTGTGAGACGTACGGTTTTCCGGGAGGGTGAGCACACAAATGTACCCAGGTTCGAATCCAACTGGGGTGGACAGATCCGACTCTTGCTAGCAATCCATTAATACGACAGAGCCGGAAGTATAGATTACAAGAGAGGTTTCGTTTGTGTGAGTTGAGGTTGTGATTGTCGATTGATTGTTTCTCTAAAGGCCTATTCCTAGGACGGCTTATAAAGTCATCCGGTCCAAAGGTTAAAGGAGAGTCCTATCCGGCTACGATACATAGTCGATCAGATAGTACATCTTAAACTATGAGTATTCATACATGCCTAACCTTGAGAAATTATGCATGGAACCGAAGCTCGCCGAGCGGCCCGGGAGGGGGGTGGCGTCTAGATACATGTATCGCGCCTCACGTGTGCATACTAGCTTGGACTGACCGACTGATCCTTACCATCACTAGTGCACACCCCCCCCCCTCTAACACCGGTTTGGAGGGCCCTCTAACAGCGGTTGTAGAACTGCTATTGAGGGTTCGGTGTTAGAGGGGCCCCCCTTTAATACCGGTTCTTATACGAACCGGTGTTAAAGGGTGGCGCACGTGGGGCTGCCGCAGGGCTCAAGCCCCCCCCCCTTTAACACCGGTTCGTAACACGAACCGGTGTTAAAGGTTCTGTGCCGCGGCAGGAAAAGGAGATAAATCTCTGCCGCGGCAGAGTTCTGCCGCGGTAGGAAAACGGCCTAAATCTCTGCCGCGGTAGAGTTCTGCCCCTGCCCCGTTCTGGGCGTATTTCTGCGGCGCGGCGGGGACGGGGAGGGGGGAGGGGGAATCGATCGGGAGCGGTATACACATACATCGTCATCGGTACATACGAGTACATGAATAATTAAGCAACTATTATTATACACAAT
The DNA here is from genome assembly GCA_916181665.1 of Avena sativa. Classification (NCBI taxonomy): domain Eukaryota; kingdom Viridiplantae; phylum Streptophyta; class Magnoliopsida; order Poales; family Poaceae; genus Avena; species Avena sativa. The sequence continues at coordinate 103,284,756 of OV702292.1, forward strand.
ATCGTCATTGTGTGGTATTCTCCGTAAACGTTGAAGCATCAAGTACAAGACAAACACGTTCAAGCATATATACAACGTTCATTTTGGTGGATATCTAAAGAGTTCTCCGCCAGGCGTGACGACCTCATCAAGTATGAACCCCGCCAATTCCTCTTGAATGGCTCGTATGCGGTCAAATGGTAGGAGTTGGTCTCGCATCCGTTCGATCTGAATATATATGAAGAATAGGGTCAATATATATATAAGAATAAAACTCAACACAATTGATGGTAATAAAATAATGTTGTGTACTTTGTTTACTTACTCTAAGTTGTTCTAGTGCGGCTTGGCCCGTCGCACATATCGTGTTGCGAATGAACTCGCAAACATAGTACCCACATAAGTTATTGCCGTGTCCCTGATGCACGCACTTTACGAGAATAGAGAGTTCAATCAAAATAATAATCAATAAAGCATGATATAATGGAATTGGAAGCAGAATCAAAGAGATGCGCAGACCTAGCTAGCTAGTATTACTTACATTTTGGTCTACAAATTTTAATTCTTCTGACCATTCACCCACGACCCTGCCCATGAACCTTTTCCAAACCCTGTCTGGCAAAGAAAATGAATAAAGGAGTAATTAATTACTTGTTGTCACGAAAGTTGCCGATCTAGTGCGATAATATAATTGAAATTACCTCTGGAGTATCTCTTTAAAGTCTGCCCATTGCTCTTTTTCTTTTCGTAACGAGTCCATGACAAGGACTTTTCCTGAGTCAGGTTGAATGACTAGCAGAATAAAGTGGAACCTACGCACGCATAACTCATCATCAGTTACACTTAACATCGAGTAAGCCGAAACAGAATGTGTACAAGAGAGGGTAACAGTACTCACGAGAAGTTGTAAGGCAATAGTATTTCCCTTTTGGTTTGTTGTCTCAGTAAAGACCTTAGCAATAAATCTTCTGTTTGCCCGGGTTTGGTTCTTACCACTTCTTCATGAACTCTATTTGGGTCAACGAACGCAATGTCAAAAGGTCCTCCTTTCATGCATTCCATAACCTTTTTCCTGCATAATAGTATATACATATATGGTGAGCATATATATATACATGCAATTAATGAAGTGAATGAGATGAGATAGAAAATACAGAAATAGTACTTACACACAATAAAGGCTGATGGCAGCTTTGTCGAGTTCCTTCTGATTGAATAGAAAATGCAAGTCTTGAATGTTGAAGTCGATCTCGTCGTCTCCGCACAAGAAAATCTCATCTCTTATATGCACCGTGATCCATTCTTCCTTTCTCGTCTTGCAAAAATCAAGGTACCACTTGTGCAATCTTCGCATCTTTGTTGGTAGATTCTTGAGCTCCTCTTTCTTGACGAGATTCTTCCCATACTTCCATGGTTGTATGGGGTTGGCATCGCATTTGGGAAAGTTGTCTCCCATGATGTTCAAGTATGCAATGTAAGTCATCCCCATCTCATTGGCCTTTCTTTGTAGCTCTGCCTCGTAATCATTTACGGGAGGAGTGTCCCGTGTGTCAAACACTTGGAGCGGGGCGCATGATTGGTTTTCCTGCTCTCCGAGCATGGGAACTGATTTCTGGGGTGCCGCACGACTGCTACTTTCAGTCTCCCTACGGCGCCTTGCATCCGCCTTCAAAATCTGGCGCTCGTAGTCCGGTACAAGTGGGGTTTCAGGTTTCAAAAGATTTTTGTAAAACTTCTCCACCACCGCCGGATCTATTTTCTCCTTTGGCTCGGCCCGTCTAGGTGCAAAGAATTTATTGACCTCTTGTTCCGAGATCCTATTGGTCTCCTCGTCGCTGCGATTCCACGGTAAAACCGGCAATGGCTTGGCGAAAGGTTGCGGGACGTAGTTTTTTGAACTCTTTGTGGCAGTGCTAGTGATGCTCTTCGTGGCAGTGCTCTTCCGCTTACGCTGAGGAGATGGCTGAAGCGCCGGAGATGGCTGACGGGCAGGAGATGGCTGGCGCGCCAGAGATGGCTGGCGTGCCGGAGATGGCTGTCACGCAGGAGATGGCTGAAGCGACTCAGACTGCTGACGCTGCGGAGACGACGGGGGTGCGACTGGCCTCCAATTTGGAAGCACGATGTATTCCTTCTTCCAAAGAATGGTTGTTTTCACTTCAAATTTGAGTTGAGTTTCCCCTTCACCTGTAGCATGGTCAAGCTGTGCTTCCTCATACTCCTTCACAACCTCATCCACCCTGACAATAGCATAGCCATCTGGAATCGGTCGGCAGTGGTAAGTTCCACCAGCTACAGGAGGTAAGGCATAGCCGACAGCCACCTTAATGGATAAGCCCATTAATCTCACATGCAGCTCAGCGTGTTCGCTCTCCGTGATCTCATCCACGGGGTATCGAGGACCCGCCATTTCAAGCGTGGGCTGCACGTTCTCCATGGAAGCCACGCTGCTTTTCCGCGCAGAGTCTGGGCCGCCAGCAGCTTCCAATGCAGGATCTTCGTGCCGCTGATATGGGCCGGTAGCTTGATGGCTCTGTTGTGCATTCACTTGCGCCTACAGTGCCACAAGTGCATGTTCTATCTGTGTCATCTGCTCTGTACGCTCTTTTTCTTTTCTGCCGCGCCATCTGAAAGAGTCGCTCCACTCGGCAGACCCATCCTTCCACGTCATACCCCCTGTGCCTCGTGCATGTCCAGGGTGTTCTTTTTTACCGATGGCGCGTGTGAGCTGGTCATTATCTCTGTCGGGATGGAAGGTCCTGGCGGCTATTTCCTCGTATGCCGTGATGAGTTCAGTGACGGGTTTGGCAAGGAGGGTTGGGAAGATACACAATCCTGTTTCTGGGTCCAACCTTGCCCCGATTCCGTAGAACCAAGTCTTTGCACGTAGGTCCCACCCATGTATCTGGGGTGTGATCCCTCTGTCACACAGGGCCTTCTCAGCTTCCTCCCACTTAGGCCTCTGAGATATGTAGCCACCTGACCCTATCCTCTGGTGATATTCCTTCTTCTGGGCATTTAGCGTATTGGTTTCTGACCTCTTTGTAGCTATAGCACCTTCCTTGTATGCCACAAATTCGCGCCAGTGAGGTTTTATCTTCGCATAATATGCGTCTTCGAAATCTGCAGTCTCACAAGCTTTGACAAATTTGTTCAATTTTGTCTTCCAGTTGCGGAAAGCGTCAGCCATCTTCTTTAGAGTCCACTCTTTGACCTTTTCCTTTATAACCGGTTTGTTTTCATCCTCCTCTGGCGGAAGGGTGAAATTTACCAACAGCGAATTCCAAAGCGTTTCTTTGGATCTTTCATCGACAAAGGTACCATCGCCCTTCTTTGGCTTATTCCAATATTCAATTATGATTGGGATTTGGTCCCTAACAAGAACTCCAGCCTGACGTACAAATTTGTCTGCGGCCTCTTGGGCTCCATCGGCCTGCCATCAACACGGACTGCTTCGATCGTGAACTTTGCACGATCTTTTAACCGATGGCTCGCGCCTCGCTTGCTCTTTTTCGTAGAAGAAGATGATTGCTGGCTGGTCGATCCAGAGGGCTAAAATAAGAAAGAAACGTTAATTAATACATGTAGAAGAAGATTGTTGGTGGAAGTCAGCAGAGGCTTAATCAATGCATATACCTCGCAGGACTTTGTAATCACTAAATTGCGTTCACCGGAGTCTTCATCTTCTCCATGACTACTTGAGTTGTCATCATGTCCCTCCAAGTTCAGATATTGTGAGGTGTCCTCATCGATAATGTTCTCCATTATTTATTCTTCTTCAAGGTTTCTACTAAGTGGATCCATAGTTTCTAAAAAAATAATATTATCTAGAGTAAGAAAGTAAACATTCAAGTGGACTTGGATTCATACACAAATATACATATTATTCATACAAAAATACACAAATAAATACACAAATGAAATTAAAACCCTAAGGATGCTTGATCATTTTAAACGAGTTCCGAGGGGTCCAAATCCTAATTCGGAGAAATCCCGGATGCATATGAGAGGGGCTAGCTACAGTGGCTGACCGGAGGATGCTCCAGAAAGCGGCGGCTGGCGGCGCTGGAGAGCGACCTAGGGCGCGCGAGGTAGCAGGTTCGCCTCAGCATGATGCGGCCTACCTAAAACGGGCGGCGCCACTACCTAGGGGTCACCGGAGCGACGTTAACGACGACGGCCAGCGGCGGCGCTTGCAGAGCAGCGAGGTGACGACCCTAAACTAATACTAACTATAAAATACAGTAAATAACCCTAAACTAAATACACTAAACTACACTAAATAAATAACCCTAAACTAAATAACCCTAAACTAAATAAATAACCCTAAACTAATAACCCTAAACTAAATAAACCCTAAACTAATAACTCTAAACTAAATAAACCCTAAACTAATACTAACACTAAACTACTAATAATACACACTAAACTACACACTTATAAAATACTAATAACTAATTATATACATATATGAAACAATATATACAACATATATGCAACACGCTGAGGCGAACCGACGGATCCGAGTGGCGGCGACGGGGGTGGCGGCCGACGCGGGCGTGCGCGGTGGCGGACGGTGCTGGCGCGGCGGGGGGCGTCGACTGCGACGGCGACGGCTCGCGCGCGGGGAGGGGGCGACGGCGCTCCCACGGGATGGTGACGGCGAGGGCGGCGACGGCGAGGGCTGGACGGCGACGGCTCTCCTCTGCTTTTCTCTGCGCGCGCCCTTTCGATCTGGCTGGGGGGAAGAAGGAAGGGGAAGGCGCGCGTTATACCCCCCCCCTTTAACACCGGTTCGTGGCTGGAACCGGTGTTAAAGGGGGGGAATTCGTTTCGCGCCCGCACCCCCCCCCCCCTTTAACACCGGTTCCAGCCACGAACCGGTGTTAAAGGGGGGGTGTGCGCGCGAAACGAAATAAATGCGCCCCCCCTTTATCACCGGTTCATGGCTGGAACCGGTGTTAAAGGGAGGGCATTTATTTCATGCATTAAAGGGGTGGGGGCATTTATAATTCAAAAAATAGGATATGAATTTAGAAAATTCATATCTTATTCATTTCAACTTAGAAAAATATGAATAATATATCATAATTTTCAGAAAAATAATATCTATCCATTCATGTAAAAACATTTTATATTTACTTTAGATGAAAATTTTCAAAATGATTAAAACACTTACATATAAATTTTGATTATTCAATTGAAACAAAAATAAATTGTCAAATCCTAAAACTTTGAACATAAGAAATATTAAGCTCGGAAAATGGAAAATGTCTTTTTGGTGCGATAAAAAGGAAAACTTCCTCTTGCAACATTGTTTGTCATGCCATGATGCACATGTATGTACAATATGGCCATATTATCACAAACTATGCCTTGATTCTAGCCATAACATTGGTCATTTGACCCGAAAGCCAAGAAACCTTAAATGAGATAGGTCATTTTGTGAAGGAGATAGAACTGGAATTAAAATACAGAATGCAACTAATAGTAAGTTACATAAAGCACGACTGAAAATTAAGATACATAAAAGAACTGAAAATTAAGATACATGGCCAGATTAAGTAACAATCGGCCGAACTTGTTTCGGAATGTTGGAGTGATTCAGTCATGCTTCTGCCTACACCTGTAATACTCGCCACTGTAGTCGTCGTACTCGCCGCCGCCATCATCGCTGTCGTCATCGGGGTCGCCGTAATTGAACCTTGAAGGCTGAGTACGCGTGGGCTGGACTTGAGGGTAGCGTAGACGGGGGTTAGAGTCGGCGGCAGTGTCATAGGCCATGACGCTCTAGAGAGTCCGACCGCGCCACCATAGCCGACGGCTGGCCTCGTTGAAGTTCGGAGGAGGTGGGCCGTCCTCCTCGTGCCTGGCGAGCGCCCTCTCACGCCAATCCACGAAGAAGGCTTTCCAAGTAGGGAAATAGTCGGGATGCCATCTGGGATTCCTCCGCTGCTCCGGCGTGAGCTCGAAGTAGTAGTGGTTTGTGATGGCCATCCGACGCACCACACCTAGAGGGACAGGAGGAACCGGCACGCCTCCGGCGCTCAGCATCCAGCCGACGGGGACACAGTAGCCCGGCGGGCAGGGGTAGTTCGAGGCGCAAAGCGCCTCCACCTCCCTGGGGGTTAGTGCTACGGTGGAAGCCATGAGAAAGAGTGATGAGGTTGCAGATATGAGTCTAGAGATGTGCAATGACAATGGAGGTCAACCCTACATATATATATAGTGAAGAACTGACGGGAAGAACTGGAGGGAAGAACTGGCGGGAAGAACTGGCGGGAAAAAATGGCGGGAAGAAAAATGGCAGGAAGAAAAATGGCGGGAAAAAATGACGGGAAGAAAAATGGCGGGAAAAAATGGCGGGAAGAATAATGGAGGGAAGAAATAGAAGGAAGAAAAATGGCTCATTTAATACATATACTGTTAACAGAAGAAATATGACATTGATTTCCATGTTGAGATACATATGTGTGCCAAAAATGGCTCAATTAATACATATAGTCAATCTTATGATCGCGTCGGCCGTAACCATGGAGTATCAACACCGTTTAACAGGATGGTTGGGTCAGTCTTCACTCTGAAGGGCGGAATTTTATCAAACTTATTATAATCTTCTGACATGTCTGTCTTGTCCTCCACTCCCACGATGTTTCTTTTTCCTGAAAGAACTATGTGACGCTTTGGCTCATCGTGTGATGTATCTGTTTGCTTATTTTTTCTTTTTTTCGGTTTGGTAGACATGTCCTTCACATAGAAAACCTGAGCCACATCATTGGCTAAGACGAATGGTTCGTCTAAGTTTTTGTCTACCTTCATAAGATTGTTGATATCCACCGTTGTCATTCCGTACTTCTTGTCTACCTCAACCCCCCCTCCTGTTAGCTTGACCCATTTGCATCGAAACAAGGGGACCTTAAAATTAGGTCCATAGTCAAGTTCCCATATCTCCTCTATGAACCCATAATACGTGGTCTTTTGCCCATTGTCTTCTGCTGCATCGAAGCGGACACCACTATTTTGGTTGGTGCTTTTTTTATCTTGGCATATCGTGTAAAATGTATTCCCATTTATCTCGTACCCTTGGAAAGTACATACAGTCGAAGATGGTGTCCTGGCCAACAAGTACAGCTGATCCCCAACAGTGGTGTTATTCGTGAGAAGTCTTTGCAGCCAGCCACCAAAACTCGCCATGTGTTCACTTATAATCCATTCATCAGACTGCCCCGGATGTTTGAGGCGTATTAAATTCTTGTGTTCATTGATATACGGGGCAACCAAGATAGATCTTTGTAAAACCGTGTAGTGTGCTTGATTGAGAGAATGCCCGTCCCTACATATCATTGCTTTACATCCTAGGGTGCCTTTTCCACGCAGTCTCCCCTCATATCGTGATTCTGGAACACCAATCGCCTTAAGGTCAGGAATAAAATCAACACGGAACTCAATGACCTCCTCTGTTACATAGCCCTTGGAGATGCTTCGTTCTGGCCTAGCACGGTTATGAACATATTTCTTTAAGACTCCCATGTACCTCTCAAAGGGGAACATATTGTGTATAAATACAGGACCGAGAATGGCAATCTCTTCTACTAGGTGAACCAGGAGATGCGTCATAATATTGAAGAAGAATGGTGGGAACACCAACTCAAAGCTGACAAGATATTGGGCCACATCTGTCTGTAACCCTGGTAGGCTTTCTGGATCGATTACCTTCTGAGATATTGCATTGAGGAATGCATATAGCTTCACAATGGGTACTCGAACATTTTCAGGTAGAAGCCCCCTCAATGCAATCGGAAGCAATTGTGTCATAATCACGTGGCAGTCATGAGACTTCAGGTTTTGGAATTTTTTCTCTGCCATATTTATTATTCCCTTTATATTCGACGAGAAGCCAGACGGGACCTTGATACTGCTCAGGCATTCAAAAAAGATTTCCTTCTCTGCTTTAGTAAGAGCGTAGCTGGCAGGAGTTAAGTGGTATCGTTTACCCTTCTCGTTCTCAGGATGCATAGGCTCTTCAGGGTCTTTCAGACGTTGTTGGTCCTGCCGTGCTTCCGGTGTATCTTTTGTCTTCCAATACACTCCTAGGAAGCCTAGCAGGTTCACGCAAACATTCTTCGTCACGTGCATCACGTCGATTGAAGAGCGGACTCTAAGACTTTCCAATAGGGTAGGTCCCAAAATATAGATTGCTTCTTCCACATGGGCGCGTGTCCGGCATCGTCATTCGGAACAGATAGACTGCCAGGACCTTTTCCAAAGATTACTTCTAGGTCCTTGACCATACCAAATACCTCCTCACCGGTATGGAGGACAGGCTTCCTCCGGGGTTCTGCCAGACGTTTGAAATGCTTGTCTTTCTTTCTTACTGGATGCAGGTTCAGAAGAAATCGACGATACCCTAGGTACACAACCTTCTTACATTTATCCAAATATACACTTTCAGTCTCATCTAAACAGTGTGTGCATGCATTGCATCCCTTGTTTGTCTGCCCTGAAATGTTACTAAGAGCAGGCCAATCATTGATGGTTACGAAAAGCAATGCTTGTAGGTCAAATGGCTCCCTTTGTGCTCATCCCACATACGTACACCTGGTTTGGCCCACAGCTATAAAAGTTCTTTAACTAATGGCCTTACGTACACATCAATGTCGTTGCCGGGTTGCCTCAGGCCTTGGATGAGCACTGGCATCATAATGAACTTCCTCTTCATACACAACCAAGGAGGAAGGTTATAGATACATAGAGTCACAGGCCAGGTGCTGTGACTGTAGCTCTGCTCACCAAAAGGATTCATGCCATCTGTACTTAGACCAAACATTAAGTTCCTTGCGTCACGTGCGAAGTCCGGGTACTCTCGCTCGACTTTTCTCCACTGTGACCCATCAGCGGGGTGTCTCAACATCGCGTCTTTCTTACGGTCTTCCATGTGCCATCGCAACAACTTGGCATGCTCTTTATTTCTGAAGAGACGTTTTAACCGTGGTATTATAGGAGCATACCACATAACCTTGGCAGGAACCTTCTTCCTACGGGCCTCGCCCTCAACATCGCCAGGATCGTCTCATCTGATCTTATACCGCAGTGCAGTGCATACCGGGCATGCATCCAAATTCTCGTACTTCTCACCGCGATAGAGGATGCAGTCATTAATGCAGGCATGTATCTTCTGCACGTCTAATCCTAGAGGGCAGACAACCTTCTTTTCTTGGTATGTACTGTTGGGCAACTTATTATTTCTTGGAAGAAGATTCTTCATTTTTACCAACAACTTTGAAAATGCGCTGTCAGTCACACCGTTCTCTGCCTTCCATTGCAGCAAATCCAGTGTGGTACCTAGATTTTTGTCGCCATCTTCGCAAGTTGGGTACAACAATGTTTTGTGATCCTTTAACATCTGTTCCAGCTTCTCCTTCTCCTTTTCAGTTTCACATTCTTCCTTTGCATCAGTAATGGCCCGACCAAGATCGTCATCAGCGGGCCCATCTGCTGCCTCTTGATCTTCATTATCTACCCCCGTTGCAGTATCATCATATTCAGGATACATATTATGATAGTTGTCATCATCCTCTTCTTCTTCGTTGTCTTCCATCACAACCCCTTTTTCTTCGTGCTTGGTCCAACAATTATAGCTGGGCATGAAACCGGATCGAAGCAGCTGGGCGTGAATGGTTCTGGTATTTGAGTAGTCTTTCTTGTTCTGACAGTGAACACACGGACAGCACATAAAACCATTGTGACCATGGTTTGCATTAGCCACAACGGTGAAATTTTGGAGGCCCGTAATATACTCGGAAGTGCGGCGGTCACCGTACATCCATTGCCGGTTCATCTGCATTAATATATAGTATATATCAAAAAATAATAGGGAGATGACCATTTATATATATAGTACATCAATGACACATGAAAGGATAGTTGCCGACCTCGACCGAGAAGGAAAGAGCAACGAGAAAACTTATTTTGAGCTCTCGGACATTTCACCGAACACCTCTTGTGCATACGAAAAAAACACAAACTAGCACACTTCACACCCTCTTGCTAGGCTCCAAAATGAGATAGTGAAAAAAATGAAAGAGTGGGGTGTGGGTTGCGGTGTCTTATATAGCCCCCCCCCCCCCCTTAAACACCGGTTCAAGCCACAAACCGGTGTTAAAGAGGGGGAGGGGGCTGATCGCTACACATAGGCAAAGCACTGCTACGCATATACAGATCCTACGGAGAGTCCGACGACGTACCAGAATTCGCCCCTGTTTGACGTATGGCGCCCTTGCTCAAGCTTCTGTGCACCTTCCTCGTGGCAATAATCCTTGTGATCATGTCGGACGGAGATCATTCCGGTGCTGTGGGGGCGAGGCCGGTGCTACTCCACGGCACAGACACGGAGGCGTCACTGCGCGAACGCAGCGGCCAGCGGAGGCTGCTGGCCGAGTCGCCGTGGAGGGTGGCTGCTGATAAGAAGCACCCTGGGTCCGGCGGAGCTCGTACGAACGACCCAAACAATCCCCCTCACCCGTGATCGATATCCGGGCGGGCTACTTTATTTCCTGAGCGATCCATCCAATAACACATGCATTGATTCAGTACTATATATTTTGTGTTGGTTTAGCTTTTATGTAAGTATGTGTATGTATACACATAGAGGTGAGTGTTACTTATATGCTTGTACCGTCGTATGATTTGAGATTGGTTTATGTAATAACATCGTATTTGAGTTCACCTCCAACATTCGTCGTAATATCATGCACGCATGCATGGGCGAGTACGTGTATATACGTACTACCGCTATGAGATTTGTTTGTAACATGAACTTACTTCAGCTCACTTAGCATGTACGGGTTACAACTGAGAAAAATGTTCATGCGGCACAAATTTTTTGTTCACGATTTTTTTTCATAAGGTTAAAAATTATTCATGTGTCACAAATATTAGGTTTTCATTAAATCTCAGTAGGCCGAGCACTAGGCGCACCCCCAATAATCAGATATGGAATATATGATCCAGAAATTCCGATTCCTATTAATGTACTATCGCTCTATGTTCCCTAATGTGTACTACGATTTTGGAAAACTAAACGTACGGTACCACATTCGGTAACAGAGGTAATAGCCGCCGCCTCCTCCGGCTAGCCTCAACGAAATCAGGAGGGGTGGGGAACCTGATATATGGGTGTAGTTTTCAATAAAAATAGTGATTTTAAAAGATTAGATTAAAGTTTTGGTACTCATCTTTTTTGGTCTATATGTCAATGGAGATGACATCGTCTATAATAAGTGATCTTCAGCCTTTCATTTGATGACGAGGTCTTTTGGTCGACGTCAATGGTGGTGTTGTAAGATTACAATTCATAGGTATGGTCTTTCAGATCAACTTCGCCAAATCAATTTTGAAGTTTTTTTCATGATTGCCGCGAGGAGGATTATCTTTGCAAGATTTGTTCTGGCTGCTACGTCCTCGAAAATGATGGTTCCTACTCTCAGTTTGCCGGCGATGTTGACTAGGATGTTCGGTTACTTTTGACTAGAATACTGGTATTGGTACTTTTACCAATGTTGACTGATTACTCTAATAGCTGCGTGTGCACGCAGTCTTGGTACTGCGGCTCAAATTAAAATTATGCGAGAACTCCCATTTATATTTACAAATTGTGGTTTGGTATCTGTCAGTTCTTGGCTGCCTTCAGAAAAGTTCAAGATTGTGTCTTAAAATAAAAAAAAGAGTTTAAAGATCTCAAAGATTTATTAGTTTCTTTTAGACATTATTTTGATAGTTTATATTTCTCTACCATGTAATATTTGCTACTATGAATATATAGGAGTAGTATTGATTGTCAAGAAAAAAGGTAACGACGGTAATAGTGCTCATTGTTTTCCTCAAAAATAAACAAAATCTGCAGAGAACCCGCAAGAAAGAGGTCCTGAAACCTTGGGTGCAATCTTTTCTCATGCATGTTTGCGCCATCACAGCAACATTGCAACACGCTCACGTACGCGCATATTAGTGCGTGGTCGCGCGTAGCCAGCTGCAACTTGCTAGGTCGATCGGACGATCAACAAGCATAGTAAGGTCACAGATTCCAATATGCTAGTGAAAATGATTAACAATTAAAGCTGATGCCTCACGTGTGCAAGGACCTCCCCTTTGCTAAGCACATGTTTCAGGTGCTCAAGTCCACCGTCTTCCGGCGCCGTCGTAGCCGCAGCAGTCCGCACACGAAGAACAAGATCGGTGCTAATGACTATTTAGTTGTGTCTGTTAATGTGGCAGCTAAACAAGTACATGCAACCAATCACCGCCCTTCCGTTTATGTCCTTGTGCCGGCCCCGTGGACTAAGTTTTGCAAGTGACATATGTTCAGAAAAGAGAAAAATCACAGCAATTGATTGTCTATTAGATCTAAACAGTCATACATGCTACGTGTCATTTGCAGAACTTCGTCCATAGGCTAAATTTGTGGACCAGGTCCCATAGAATTATTTTCCGCTAAAAGGGAAAGACTCCATACAGCTTACCAAACTAACCGCTAACTTTTTGCCTATATGTACGTGCGTGCCAGTGGCCCGCCCTAACACTGCCGAGCATAGTATATCAAGATTCTCTATGAGAAATGTAGTAGCATGCCAGAAGTTGCCAACGGCCTTCTGCGCAACACGTACAACACATATAGCGGCCAGCTTACGAAGATATGTTTTACATATCGCAGATCGAAGGTCAACAGAAAACTTATGACGAAACGACCGAAGATGTTAATAACAGGAGACGTTGGTGACCTGACGTTCGTTGTCGATGACGTAAATACCGATCTCATCCAGGTAACGTCATCTTCGTCTCCGCCGAATTGCTGTGACGAAGACCGTCTCATCACCATTTCACATTTTCACATGAGGGTGTGAACACACAAACGTGTACGCACGTGTAGGGTCCAGAGTGTGGTCGATCGGGTATATATAATGCACGCCCGTCCCTTGCATTGCCTTAGTTTATCACACTATCTCACGATCCACAAGCTAGTAGCTAGCGCCCCTGCTGATCTTTAGCAAACTACACAAACGCAAGCAGTACGCGTAGATCCTACGGACAGATCAACCGAGTAACCGACGACATACCTCAGTTAGCTCCAGTTTAAGGTATGGCGCCCTTGTTCAAGCTTCTCTGCACCGTCCTGGTGGCAATCCTTGTGATCATGTCCACCGGAGATTCCCTTGGTGCTGTGGCGGCGAGGCCGCTGCTGCTACACGGCACAGACACGAAGGCGCCGTCGCTCGGCAAACGCGGTGGCCGGCAGCTGCTGAAGGCGTCGCCGTTGTCGACGACTAGGAGGACTGGGGCTTCCAGTTCAAACAGTTCGAACAGCCCCGCTAACCACCACTGATCGTCGACCGATGTCGATCGACCAGCTATTCTGGAGCGGCTCGATCATAGGCTGAACAACAATTACTTGCATGATTTACTGGAGTAGTATATTTTGATCCTGCTTCATTACTTGAGTAACGTAATGTAATCATACTGTGCTTGCACGCTTAACATCTACTCCCTCTGTTCCTAAATATAAGACGTTTTGTTGAACTGTCAAAACGTCTTATATTTTGGGAGGAAGTAGTATATATGTATGCATAACATTGTGTGCGATATACTCATTTGGTTTCAAAATATAAGATATTTTAGTTTTGTTGAAACAAATGTATCTAGATATCTTTTAGTGTGTATGTTCAGAGTGAACCACACTAAATACATTCGTTTCACAAAAGCTAAAATATCTTATATTATGAACAAAGGGAGTACTTGTATGTAATCACACATGCACGGGCAAGTGCGTGTATACGACTATACCTACACTGAGATTTAGTAGTATGCATATACGACGTGTTGTACGGTTTGAGATTGGTTTGTAACATGAACTTGCTTGAGTTCACTTGCCATGCATGCAATATTGCTACTCCATTACTTTGTTGTCATGTGTACACAATATTCTGTTGTCAAAAGCATGAAAGCGATCAAGTGCTTCAGACTTACTCCCTCCGTCCGTAAATAAGTGTACTTCTAGGTTTTACCTAAGTCAAATTTTATTAAACTCAACCAAACTTTTAGATAAATATATCAACATATATTACATGAAATTGTCATAACATGAAATTAAATTTTAAAACAAATCTAGTACTACCAATTTAGTGTTATAAATATTGCTACTTTTTCCTATAAAGTTTATCAAAATTTACTAAGTTTGACTTAGGACAAAGCTAAATACACTTATTTGCGGGCGGAGGGAGTAATATCCAACAAGAGTACGGAGCAAGTTTAGCCAAGTGTATTTGTCACAAGTAGCAAATGAAGCAGCACGATGTGCTCCATATATGGAAATACTACAAACATGTCTATAAGACTGCAAAATGGGCTCCTGCATACTTCCTCCGTCCGCAAATAAGTGTACTTCTAGGTTTTACCTAAGTGAAAAAAAAACTCAACCAAACTTTTAGATAAATATACCAACATATATTACATGAAATTGTCATATTATGAAATTAAATTCTAAAATAAATCTAGTGGTACCAATTTAGTATTATAAATATTGCGGACAGAGGGAGTACTTTGTCGAAATCGGGATTCCTAATTTATGTATGATGGTCCTCAAATGCACAAGCAGCTTCTCGTCGTGAGACGGGGGCATAATAATCCACTAGAGGTGACCACTGAAACTGACATATAACGTTTTCAATGAGCCGAAGCACTATATTAATCAAACACCAACATTACGAGAAAAATCCCGACAAAAAAGAAAAATACAACATAACTTGATGACATTTGTCAACTATCATCATCATTCAATCGTGTTACCCTCTTGCTGAAATTGGTTATGAACACACTAGTTAGAATTCCCATCTAACTGGTATATGTTGTGTACAAAAATGGTCCAGACATCTTTAACTCTCTCAGAATTTGAGTAATAAGATGGATTATATTGACTAAGTACATGAGGAAATACATCTCCAATGGACATAGGTTTCACACCACTTATTTTTGTAGATGCTTAATATTTCAAGATCGATTGACTTCTGAAATTTTTTGTGAAATAACCTACATATGGAAATACATCGGCAACATTAACCGAAGTTCTTTGATTAAATGTTGTTGGAGGATGGTTACAGTGGCCATAGTTTCACGAAGAAGAAGGAAGTGGCTTTCACAGCATATATCGTATGGAACGTCTAGGGTTAAAGAATTAATATATGAGTTCTTGATATACAAGATAGAGATCCCTACAATGCCTGTGAGGTTAATTAGTGAAGATACTAGCCACGCGAGGGAGGTATACATGGCGGGAGTAATTGACTAGTACCCTCCGTTTGAAATTATAAGATGTTTTAGTCTTTTTGAATTGTATATATCTAGACGTATTTTAGTGTGTAGGTTTGGAGAAAAATGAGTGAATTTATACACTAAAAAACGTCTAGATATCTGTGTTTCAGAGAAAAGCTAAAACATCTTATATTTTGAAATAGAGAGTGCCTTCCGTTCCAAAAAAGAATTTATGTAATCGTTTTCAAACTATGTGAAGTTTGACCAAGTTCTAAGAAAAAGTTAAACATTCACAATACAAAATAAATATTATTAGATATATCTTCAAAATATATTCATACGAAATTTAAACAGTATCGTAATTATCGAAAGATTTTTCTAAACACTTGGTTAAGCTTTACATTGTTTTACTTTTAAGCGCCTTCTTTCAAACAGATGGAGTAGTAGTGGTATATATATATATGTACCCTATCGATCTGGTTTGAACAGTACACTGTGGCAGCGATTGGTGATCGATCTGCAGTTCTGTTTATGTTTCTGCTTATAATTTTCTTTTCATTATCCTCTTTGTATTCTGTCCGGAATTGTATATTTTTCTCTCTTCCTAATTCAGAGCCCGTACAAGGCTACAACGTTCGTCAAAAAGAAACTTGTCCTACAAAAAACACAACCTCAATCGTGTATACCAGCATTTTGGTTACCGGTCAGGAAATCCGGTTAGGGCACTACGCGTTCCCCGGTGGATAAAAGTTTCCGATCCCCCGGGTGAACAGGTTGACATGTGTCCCTAAAAAGTATCTCAATCCCGCTTTTGCTACACAACTTCCCGTTTTTGCTATAAATTATCCCTTTTTGCTACATGTAGCAAAAAACGGTTCGTCCACGAGACAAAAATTAAAAAGACATATCTCGCCGGAGACCTCGCTGGAGTTTTGCCGGAGACCTCGCCGGACACTTGTAGAAAAAAAATTGTTCTAATATAGCAAAACCGACTTCGCCAGAGACTTTCGTCGGGAGAATCTCGCGCGAGATATCATAGCAGATATTTTAACCTGTTGTAGCAGAACCACGATACAGTTGTAGCAAAAAAGTTCAGCAAATGTATCAAAAACCGGACCTCGCCGGAGATCTCGCCGGATACTTTCGCTGGGAGACCTCGTCGGAGACATTATAGCCGAAACTTTGCGCTATTGTAGCAAAACTAGAAAAGAGATGTAGCAAAAAAGTTCAGCATCTGTAGCAAAAAAAGGCTTCGTCGGAGACTTTCACCGGGGTAGCAAACCCAACACCCACTTGTAGCACTGTCACATACCGCTGGTAGCAAAACTCGACGCCTCTTGTAGCACCACCACCATCCACATGTAGCACCGTCGTCGACTGCATGTAGCATAACTCGACGTTGTACATAGCTGCGTCGGTGGTTTTGGGTAGCACTCCTGGCAGCCGCATGTAGCAAACCCGTGGGGACATGACTGTCATCAACACCGTCGACCCCACGCCTCGTCGTGCTCACAGCATCGATATTGGCTCACAGCATCGCCTCGCTGGAGGTAGCATCTTCGACCAAGGCCGGAGGATGGGGAGCCGAAGCAAGCTCATGTAGACGCAGAGGTGAGCGATGATTTGCTGGATGACGACACCGTCGTTCTCGTCGCCGGCGGAGAGCCGCTGGGGGCGTGGCGGCGGGAGGCGCGACCTGCAGGGGGCGTGTGGCGCGGCGGAGCTGGGGGTGCGACCTCCAGGTGGCGGACAGTTGTGGCGGCGTTGGCTGCTGGGGCGGTCGGCACGGACTGCAGCTATCCCAGTGGCTTTGTAAGTTGTGGCTGGCGGCTGCGTGATATGATTGAGGAACAAGGAGACTGCGCCTTGGTGGGCCCAGCGCGGCACCTACTTTCGTTTGATCCCCGGGGAAATTGTATCGTTTCCCATCCGGTTACCGCTCGGTAACTGAATATACCGAGCACCCCCGGGAAACCGGTTTACCGGACAAAAATGCCCTAAATTTTGAATTTTTGTTTTTTAATTTTAATAAAATTTCTCTATAAATTGTCGTACCAAAGAATTTGAATTCAAAATTTAATTTTTAAATTCGTCCGGTAACCAATCGAGATTTTTGGGTAACCGTGGTAACCGGAAATCCTGACCACGCTCGGAATTTTTTTCAGGTCGGAACCGAAACCTTGGTGTATACTCGGTGAGCTTATGATCAATCGTAGCTTCGTTTCTATTGGTCTAAATGGCCGGTCAGCCAGCACACAATTAACTTGGTCAGAGCCGACATCAACCGATCGACGAGACAAGGACGTGATCACGGGAGTGCAACCAGAAACGTACTTGACTCTTGACAAAATCGGGCCCAAGTCTCGCTGGAATGTTCCAACGTCTTTTGTTTGAATCTTCTGTTGTTTCATGATGAGTTCCACTAGTAAAACTTTTGTCTGACCCTTGTGCAGCAATTAAAACTTCAAAAGTAACAAGTGCGAGTATGTCGTGTGCAGCAGGCTGGCAACTTCTGGCTACTCGTTTTCAAGAGAATCTTGATTCTTTGTTTCATTGGCAAGCTAAACTGTTAAAGTAGTCTCCTTGCTATATGTAAACATGTATGAAGACAATCAGTCACTTAGTCCATGCTCTTTTTGGCCAAGTAAGGCATGCAATCACACATGACGCCAGGAGCTGAATTGTTAATCATTGACCGGCATCTTAGAAACCCTTATCTTGACTATGATTATTGTTACGTACGTGCATCGTGTTTCATTATTAGTACCCTGAACATTCTCGCTGGTTATCGCTAATTCTCTGCCTCCGCGTGCATGATTGTTCCTTCTCCGTCTAGTTACCAACCCAAACATTTTTCAGTTATCACTGTCTCCTCACATGATATACTTTACATATACTATAGTTCTACTTATTTGACACATAACTCAATGACATATAAATCAGCTATTACCATTCGATCATGTTGTTGTCTGGCTGAGATTGGCTATGAACAAAGTGGTTAGAAACTTAGAATTCCAACCTAATGCTCGAAGCGGTATATGTTGCATAAGATGGCACCATATATGGGTACTCTCCGATGAATAATCATTTAGTATAAAATTGGAGATAGTACATCTTTTGGTACACATAGACTTAAACACCACTGTTTTGTTTACAGATATTTAGTTCTTTGCGATCAATGACCTTCCAAGAAAATATGTGAAATGACCTGCAGATTTTGGGTGAAACTTTTTCCATGCATATATATTTTAATTTGCGGCATCGTAGCAAGTCGGCAACGCTCACTAACCAGCTACAACTTGCTAGGTGGATCGACAAGCCTACTCCTTCTGTCCGCTAATAAGTGTACTTCTAGCCTTGTCCTAAGTCAAAGTTAGTAATATTTGAGTAACTTTATAAAAAAAGTAGCAATATTTATGACACTAAATTGGTACCGGTAGATATGTTTTCAAATTTATTTCATAATATGTCAATTTGATGTAATATGTGTTGTTATATTTATCTATAAAGTTGGTCAAATTTGGTAAAGTTTGACTTAGACAAAAGCTAGAGATGTACACTTATTTAGGGACGGAGGGAGTAGTACATAAGGTTAAGGTTGGAGATTCCAAAATGCTGTGCATGCATCCTTACTAACCGAGTGAGCGTTGTTGACATACATGTACATACGTATTCATTTACATGGCGAGAAAAGCTCCTTTAGTTACTTACCCAAGAGAGCAAAGTATATCAAGTAGAATCTCTTGGAAAAATTGTAGCAAAGTATATATATATATGCAAGAAGCTGCCAGAGACTTGCTAGCTGCATGCGAACACGGCCAGCTTACAAACAAGCAGTTACGGACACCGAAGATCGAACAAACAACAAAAGTTACGATGAAGATGCTAGAAGCCGTGTTCGTGACGTCGACATGGTACGTCATGCATCATCGTCTCTAGCTAGCTACCGATTGCTGTGAAGACTGTCCCGTCACCATTTCACATGAGTGCGTCTGTGGTTGCTCGCTCTAGGTCGATCGTCTATATATATATGCACACGTCCGTGCATTTCTTAGTTCATCCCTCACGATCGATCCACAAGCTAGCTCGCTAGCCAGAAGCAAGACTAAATCGACGCTCCAATTTAAGGTATATATGGCGCCCTCGCTCAAGCTCACCTTCCTCTTGGCGATCCTTGTGGTCATGTCGGCCGGAGATCCCCTCGGTGTTGTGGCGGCGAGGCCGCTGCAACTCCAAGCCACAGACGCCAAGGCGTCGCTGGGTGAACGTGGCGGCCGGTGGCTGGCCGTGTCGCCATGGTCGACGACGAGGAGGACTGCAGACAGCAAGTTCAGGGTGTTGACAGAGGCTGGACATTCCGGCAGTTCGAGCGACCGCAACATCATTCATTGATCATCGATGTCGATCATATCGGTCCTCGATCGGCTACTCTTCAGTTGCGGCTCGATCATCGGCTCAACAATACTACTACTACCTCTGTTCGAGATTATTAGTCCTAAGGACCAAGTTGCTAAGACACTCTATAACTCTCTCATTAATACATGCATGCACCAATAGTTTTACATGCATGAGAGAAGTGAGAGGAAAAGTAGAACATGCATTGGACAAGAG
Source organism: Avena sativa (assembly GCA_916181665.1). NCBI lineage: Eukaryota > Viridiplantae > Streptophyta > Magnoliopsida > Poales > Poaceae > Avena > Avena sativa. Next base: position 103,304,646 of record OV702292.1, read on the forward strand.
AGACTAATAAATGAGATAACCCTTATAATCTTAAACAATGTAGAAAAGCTCTTAGTGAGATAGTACCATACTACTAGTATCATGCATATGATACTACTGTATGATACTATCTTCATACTGCATGGTATCATATGGTAGTACCATACTAGTACTATATTTAATGATTTGTAGAATCTCAATGCAAAATTATGTACAAGATTTATTTGCATGAGGATTTTCTAGTTTTACATGCTATGATACGGTATCTACCTGTGATACTCTAATCATCTCTTTCTTCATTAATTATTGTGCCACATCAGATTTTTGCCAACATGATATGCATGATACTAGCTATGATACTCCCACTAGGACCAGCCTAAGGGCCAAGTTGCTAATACCAAGACACTCCATAACTCTTTCTCATTAATCTATGCATGCACTAATAGTCTTACATGCATGAGAAAAATGAGAGGAAAAAGAAAACATGCATTGGACGAGAGAGACTAATAAATGTGATAGCCTTTATAATCTCAAACAATATAATTAAAAAAGCTCTCGGGACCTATAATCCCAAACAGAGATAGTACTCAATACTATGTTGGAAAAACCATGCTTGGAAGCGATCGAGTATACTTAAATATATCCAAGAAGAGTACGTAGAAAGTTTAGCCAGTGTATTTGTCACAAAGAAGCAAATGGATCAGCACGCCGAGCTCCATGTATAGAAATGCTACAAACATGTCTACTAGGTCAAGACCGCAAAATGGACCTGTGCATATTCTTAGAAATCAGCAGCCATTCTTAATTTATGTATGATGGTTCTGAAATGCTAAAGCAGCTTCTCATCACAAGACCGAAGCACAATAATCCACTAGTCTAGAGGTAGCCAATGAAACTGACACATAACTTTTCAAATTATCCGAAGCTCTATGGAAATCAAACACCAACATTACGAGAAAATACCTAACAAAAAAGGAAAATACAACATAACTTGATGACAATGTCAGCTATTACCATTGATCTTGTTGCCCTCTGGCTGAAATAGGTTATGAACACACTCGGTAGAATTCCTATGTCATGCTCAAACTAGTATATTTTGCGTAGAAAAATGGTCCGACATCTTAAGTCTCTCAGAATTTGAGTAATAAGATGGATCATTCTGAAAGGAATATGCCCGAGAGGCAATAATAATATGGTTATTATTTTATTCCATGATTATGACAAAAGTTTATTTCTCATGCAATAATTGTGTTAAACCGGAAACGTTAATACATGTGTGTTTAATAAACAAAGAAAAGGTTCCTAGTAATGGCTCTCATTGCACTAACTTCTTGATTAACAGATGATCAAGGTTTCCTAATCATTGGATGTTGTTAATAACGAGATCACAATATTGGTGGAATGATGTGATGAACATTCTCCCAAAGTATAGTAACACAATCATGACATTATGTTTACATTGCTATAACGGTATTCGAAGTAACTCTAATCCTTAGACCATGGGATCACATTAATCACTAACTCTGGAAGAGTACTTTGATTCTATCAAACGTCACACCGTAACATGGTGATTATAAAGATGTCGTCAGGTATTTGGAAAGTCGTAGTTGAGGCTCGTGGATCAAGAGTGGTATTTGTCCATCCTGATGACGGAGAGATATACTCAAGGCCCTCTCGATGATATCACATTAACATAGCTTGCAAGCAAATAATAAGATCACTAAGAATATTATGTCACGGGAACGAGAAAAGAGTACTTGTCGGTAACGAGATCAAACTAGGTATAGATGATACCAAATAATCGGATCTCGGATAAGTAAAATATCGCAAGACAAAAGGAATTGGTTACTACGAAAAAGGTTCACGCGAGCACTAGTTCATCGTTGAATTAGTGGGAGTCATTATGGATCTCCAGGTCTCACTAATGATTATTGATCGAAGAGAGTCCCCATCATGTCCACATAATTCACAAGCCCGTAGGGTGACACAATTAAGGTTAGTCGACACATTTGAGTGGATAGGAAACGCAGAAGAAAATACCGGACAGTGCAGGAATTGTTCTGATAAATCTGTCAGAATAGTTTTAGTGTATGGAAATATTGCAAGGGATTGAATTGTTAATGTGTTCATTAAATGAAGTGATTCATTAAATAAATCACTCATGAAATAAAGTGTTCATTAAATTCAGTGGCATTAAACCAAGTGAATTAAAGTGCTTTAATGGAAAGACCTTTGATTTTTGAGTGGAGAATTAATGGGATGAAGTGACCTTTGATTATGTGTGAGTGGAGACTCCACTGGCAATCAAGAGGGGAGAGGTGGGGGCACACCACCCGATGCGCCCCGACCCTTGGGGGCTGCCCCCTCCCCCTATAAAAGGAGGGGTTGAGCTCCTCTCCCTCACACACTTCTCCATTTCCTCTCATATGCCCTTTGATTGGCATCATCTCCCTCTTGCTAGCTTGTCCACTATCACGAGTACAGTGCTTAGGTGAGATCTGCTCAAGACCTTTTCCCTCACCACCACTACCATGCCATAGTGATATTGGAGTTCCCGAGGATCCACTACTTCCGATGCCAAGCTGGAGCGAGGAATGAAAGTCATCAGCACACCGTATGTGTGACCGATTATAGAGGCGCTGCCTCTTTGTGGCGCATATAGTCACCGCGTCCTTAAGGACGGTCAAGTACACTCTACAACAACCATGTTTGTTTGTGGGAATGTTATCCCTCTTTATGGTCTTCGAGGGTGGGTCCATCTGAAACAGTTATAAGTATCGCCTAGATTCGATCTTGGCAGTTGCAACCGTAGGAATTTTTTGTTTTCTATGCAACGAACCCCATCAGCGGTATCAGAGCTATGTCTATGCATAGAGGCTTTTTATGGTCGGAATACATATATATATATATGTGTGTGTGTGAGCACTGATGATCATGTTATTGCATCCTTCATGTATTTTGGATATTAGTGGCATAGTGGGATGAAACAGTCCGGACTAACTTTACATGTCCTTGCACATGAGACATGTTCCACGCTTGACATACAACTAGTTTTGCATAAGTGGATAGCGGGTGTATGTATCTCCCACTATAGTTGATATATGATTTGCAACGGGTTGCTAATAATTTGATTATCAATGTTGTGGTTCCATATTTGTAGGTAAGATTGATTCTATCTTCAAAAGCCCAAAGCCACGTAAAATATGTAAAAGATAAATTAGAAGCGTCTAGTTTTATTTTTGTTGGGAATGTTTCATGATATGGTAAATGTTATAATTTTAGTATTGGAAGATACTCTCGGGAATTATAACAAAGTAAGTGGGAGCGACATAGACCTTGGCACTACATAAATGGAATGATAGAGATCATACCATGATGCACAAGATAGTGATCAAGTGCAAGAACCATATCATATCACTTTTACATATGATGTTTGTTTGCATCTTATTTATGCTTATGTCTAGCTTAGAACTTGGCGGTAGTATTATAAGATGATCCCTCTCACTAAATATCAAGATAATAATATGTTCTTCCTTAGTATGCACCATTAAGAAAGTTTGTCATTTCGAAGCACCACATGATGATCAGGTGTGATAGACTCTATGTTCGCATACAACGGGTGTAAGATAGTTTTATACACTTGAGTATTAAGGTTCTTACTTGGTGAGCCTAGCATATACAGACATGGCCTCGGAATATGAACCGAAAGGTAAAGCACGAGTCATATGAATTATATGATATCCATATGATGCTCGCTATTTGAGTTGCACCACCTCACGTGATGATTGATACGTTGCTAACGTATCCATAATGTTTGATGTTTTATGCTTGGTTTTATCTACTTTCTCATGTTTTGTCCACACTTTAGAGTACTTTTCATATGATTTCTTGGACTAACCTATTAACAAGAGCCACAATGTCAGCTGCTTGTTTTCTGCTGTTTTTGGTTCCAGGAAAGTCAGAAAATGAATATTCTCGGAATTGGACGGGACAAAATCCAAAGTCAGTTTTTCACCGAGGGACACCAGGAGCCAGAATACGAGACGGAGAGGGACTGGGGCCCGGCCACACCACCTGGACGCGCGGCCAGGCCTGGACCGCGCCAGGGAGAGGTCTGGCCGCCCCAGGAACCCCCTCGGCCTCTCCTTTCGCCTATATATTGTCTCCGATACATAAACCCTAAGTACCTGATCAAAATTCCACGAAAGAGTCTGTAGCCACCGTCATCTCCATCCCTAGATTGGGAGGGATCTGAAGCTCTTCCCGGCACCCTGCCGGAAGGGAGAATTCACCCTGGAGGCCTTCTTCATCATGATGAAAGTCTCCGGTGTGATGCGTGAGTAGTTCATCCTTGGACTACGGGTCCATGTAGTAGCTAGATGGCTGGTTCTCCTCCTTTGTACTATCATGTTTAGATCTTGTGAGCTCCGTTCATGATCAAGATCATCTATTTGTAATTCATACATGTTCTGTTTGCGGGGATCCGATGAATATTGAGATGCTATTTCAGATTAATTATTGATTCTATCATGTCTTTGTTATTTGTGATCTTGCATGCTTTTCGTTGTTAGTGGCTATCTTGGCCAAGTAGATTCTAGCAACTCCAAGAGTTAGTATTTATGCTCGATAGTGGGTTCATGCCTCTAGTAATCTGGGGAAGTGACAGAAATCTCTAAGGTACAAGATGTGCTGTTGCTACTAGGGAGAAAACAACAATCATTTGTTCATAGAACAATCGTATTGTTTACTTTACACGCAATGTGTTATGCAGTTATCCGTTTCTTGCAACTTAATACTGGAGGGGGTTCAGATGATAACCTGAAGGTGGATTATTAGTCATAGATGCAGTTGGTTACGGTCTATGTATAATGTTGTAATGCCCAATCAAGTCTCAAAGGAGTCAAGATGAATAGTATATGCATGTATTGCTTTCTCGATGTTTGTCAATTGCCCCGCTGTAATTTGTTCACCCAACATGTCATCTATCTTAAGGAGAGCCACCACTAGTGAACTATGGACCCCGGTCCCTTCTTTTATCATCAATCTACAACTATTTACTGCTTTCTGTTTACTTTCTGCAAACTATTACTTTCTTCTACTCGATACGTTTAATCCTTTGTTTTCAGCAAAACCGGTGAGATTGACAACATCATCGCAAGTTGGGGACGAAGTTCTGTAGTTGTGTTGTGCAGGTCTCCACGTTGTTGCTGCCATCGGTAGTACGCCCTGCCAAAGTCCAGCTAGCAACACCTTTGAGGTGTTTCCTTGCTCCTACTGGATTGATAACCTTGGTTTTATAACTGAGGGAAACTTACTGCTGTTCTCATCATACCTTCCTCTTGGGGTTCCCCAATGAGCTTGTTATTACACGAGTCAGCAAGTGATTTTCTGGCGCCGTTGTCGGGGAGTCAAGGACATCTTCACAAGGGGAGTCCCTCATAACCAATCTCTTTACTTTGTTGTTTTTGTTTTGCTTAGTTTACTTTTGCTTTGTTTGCTTGTTTCTTTATCAAAAACACACAAAAAATATTAGTTCCTATCTTAAAGTTGCCATTATGTCTAGCCTTTCTCCAATCACTATGTCACCTGAGGAAATGATTTTCACTTTCAAACAAGGAATTGAAGAAAGTTTCAAAGAAGCTTGGTCTAGAATCTCTGATCTACATGAAAAAACTGAACCTAAAATGACTCAAAGCTTGTTCCTTAGCAGTTTTTACCTTGGAATCGCTCTTTGCTATAGATATGCTTTGGATGCTGTAGTGGGAGGATATTTCCTCCAATGCAATGAGGATGATGTTGTTAATGCCATAAAAAAGTTGGTCTTTACTTACAACTTGCCTAGCAAATCTGATTCTTCCTTCATAAACATATTTGCTAGATTGAATACTCTTGAGACCAGCACTTCTAGTTTGAAAGACTGCTATAATACAATTAGAGAGCATCATAACTATGTTCCAATAAATTCTGAACCCTCAAAATGCCTTCCCACAGTAAAGATTGCTATAAATAATGAAACTTTTCATGCTCACTGTGATATCATGTCTGAATTTTGTCTTATGCCCAAAGATATCTATGAATCTTTGAATCTTTGGGGGCTTTCTAAAGGAGGAGAAGAAATTTTTCTTACTAATAATGCCAAAATATTACCCATTAGAATAGCTGAAGGGGTATTTACAAAGATCCTAGGGAAAATGGTTTCTACTGATTATCTTGTTATTGAATGTGTAGGAAAAGGACAAATCACACTTGGAAGATCCCTATTGAAACTCCTTGGAGCAATAATAGATGTGGAAAAAAGGGAACCATGCACTTTGCTTCTCCACCAAACAATCATATGTTCCCCAAGGTTAAGAATAAAAGTAAGAGAGGTAAGGGCAAGAAATTTGGTTCTAATGCTTCTTCATCTGAGAACACTTGATTCTTTTTCTTGCTTCTTATGCCTAACTTAAAGGCGTTAAAGTAAAGTACTTATTGGGAGATAACCAAAAGTTTTAGATGAGTCTTGGAAGTTATTACTTCAGTAATAACCGTTCCTTATCCTTTTTATTTTCTTTTTGTGCCAAGAGTAACCTCTAATGAGAGAGAAGTAATGATTGGGAAAGTTGTTGTCCCGAAACAGATTTATGTGCTTCACCGTAAAAATTCGTGTAAAATATCTGTACGTCGTTTTGAGGCGTGAAGTTTTGTGCTTCTGCCCCAGGTTGTTATATAACTTCCGTTAGTTCAACACTTTTTGATTTGAGCAACAGAAGGTCTTCGAAAAAATTAGTTTTTACCTGCTGGTCTGTTTTGACAGATTTCTGCTATTATTTGCATTTGCTTCTTGTTGGTTCCTTTTTGAGTTCTTTTGGGGAATGGAGCTTTTTGAGGGAAGTGATACAGTAGCTTGTGTTTTAATGGAAGTTTATTGGTGTTGGAACTGAACCTAAAGACTTATTATCTTGAGTGCACTAATGTTGCTAATAAGGATTGTGTGAAGTTTTGTATGAAGGAAAAATTTCAGGTGTATGGAAGGAATGAGTAATGACATGAAGGATGGACTAAAGCTCAAGATTGGGTATGCCACGCGTGTCACCCCAAGAAATATCCAAGAAGTACAAGCTTCAAAGCATGGGATACCCAAGGCATCCCCTTCTTCATCAATAAAAATCCCAGGTTTCTTCCAAACACTTCATTTTTATTGTTTCATGCAAAGTTGTGTTGTTCTTGGAGCGTCTTCTTTTTCGTTTTCGTTTTGGTTTTTCGTTTGCTTGGTTTGATTAGTTTGCTGAATAAATTGGTTGGACCCCATCTTTCATACATTGGTTTTCAAATAGTTTGGTTTGGATTGGAAAAGAGTAGGAAAAGTTCATGCTTAAGTGGTAAAGAGAACTTGTTTTTGACTGTGGCCCATGCTTTGTCATGCCATGCTTGATATTGTTTTGGCTTTATGCTTAGTATTCTTTGATGTAGCATGACTTGTTATAAACAATTGAGATTGCTTAATGTGCATTTGAAGAATCATGCGTTGTTTTAGCATATTAAAGCATAGTATTGTGGTATTCTCCTTTGATGATTTATTTGGATTGACTTGGCGCATGCTCACACCATGTTATGACTATCCCAAGTCACCATAAGCCTTTATGATCCTTTAGTTTTCAACTTGTAGTATCACTTTATGCTTTGATTAATGATGTTTTGTCGCTCTGCATGATTATGGCCATTATTGCTCTCTTAGTTGGTCGCTCCTAGTCTTTTGCTAGCCTCCATAACCAAGTATGAGTTGCACTCATGCATCCAACTCCTAAAACCAAGTTATTCCAAAGAGTCCACCATACCTACCTATTAGCATATGCTATTCCAAGTATATTCATGTTTTTGTCTACCTTCCGAATTAAACTTGTTATGAGAAAACTAGTGATTAAAGCTCTCACAAACTTGATGGCACACTTTACTTTTTTGCATTTAATAAACTTGAACCATTGCGTCCATCTTTGTTGCGTATATGCTTGCGCTTTATATGTTGAAGTTAGCAAAACCATGTATCATGGGGAACGCTTTCAACATTGCACTTGTACTTTATGGCCCGTTGATATCATGTTCTTTTGCTTATGGATCCCGGCGGTGTGAAATAAAAGGGGAACTTGTAAGATCATGGAGTTTGGATTTGTGTTAGAGAAACGCCTGGGCCGCTAGCCTAAGCCATGCCTAATCATGGTGGAAACTTGCAGCATAACCATAATGAGCACTCTATGAAGCATCCTCAATAAAACCCTATGCAAATAGCAAATAAAAAGATCGCTGAGATACTCATTGTCTGCTTGCCTTGTCATTTTTATTATGGGATAGCTCCTGTATCATGTGCAAGGGGTACCCCGTTGGCGGTTCTCTATGATACATATGTACTTACAATGACAAGAGCTTACTTGTGACTAAAGTTGAGTAGCATGAGGTTCGGTCTTCGTAAGTAAGGGGGATGAGATTTCGGCTTATAACTTGTCAAGCATATCCTCTTAGTTGAGTCACTTTAACCTTAATCACCTTCAAGATCCTTATGATAGGGGCAATGAGAGCTGAAAGCTAATAAGTACCATAATTTTTGGAAGCTCTTTATGAAACTTGAATCCCTACTTCCTTCTATGAAGGCCCCTTCTTTTACTTTTATGTTGAGTCTCCACCTTCTATCTTTACGCACCTACTTTGAGAGCATAGTGGCCATTCTTAGTTCTATGTGAATTGTCCTAAGACTTGTTGATTGATGCATAGCTTTGATATTGCTTGTTTTAAACTATTTGTATCTAGTCACTCTTATGAACTTTGAAGGTGTCCTATGCATTTATGTTTGCTGCTCTATGAGGGACAAGCTGAATGCCACTATGCTATGTTTTCTTTATGTGAAACAAACAAACGTCTTGCAAAGCATTGTTATTCATAAATCTTTTGTTTGTGCCTTTTCATGTTGCAACATAGTTGCTTTGCCTTATTGCTAGAACTTTGTCTTTCATGTTATGATTGAAGTACTATGATCCCAGCTATCAATGTTTTACAAATACTTTGATCAAGTTTATGATGGTGCATGTCACCTCAAAAATTATTCTTTCTTTTTATCACTTACCTACTCGAGGACGAGCAGGAGTTAAGCTTGGGGATGTTCATACGTTGCTAACGTATCCATATTTTTTTATGTTCCATGCTTGGTTTTATCTACTTTCTTATGTTTTGTCCACACTTTGGAGTACTTTTTATATGATTTCTTGGACTAACCTATTAACAAGAGCCAAAGTGCCAGCTGCATGTTTTCTACTGTTTTTGGTTCCAGGAAAGTCAGAAAATGAATATTCTCGAAATTAGATGGGACAAAAGCCAAAGTCACTTTTTCACCTAGGGACACTAGGAGCCAGAATACGAGACGGAGAGGGGCTAGGGCCCGGCCACACCAGCTGGCCGTGCAGGCAGGCCTGGCTCGCGCCAGGGGTGGTCTGGCCGCCCCAGGCACCCCCTCGGCCTCTCTTTTTGCCTATATATTGCCTCCGATACAGAAACCCTAAGTACCCGATCAAAATTCCACGAAAGAGTCTGTAGTCGCCGTCATCTCCATCCCTAGATCGGAAGGGATCTAAAGCTCTTCCCGGCACCCTGCCGGAGGGGAGAATTCACCCTAGAGGCCTTCTTCATCATCATACAAGCCTCCGGTGTGATGCATGAGTAGTTCATCCTTGGACTACGGGTCCATGTAGTAGCTAGATGGCTGGTTCTCCTCCTTTGTGCTATCATTTTTAGATCTTGTGAGCTCCGTTCATGATCAAGATCATCTATTTGTAATTCATACATGTTGTGTTTGTGGGGATCCGATGGATATTGAGATGCTATTTCAGCTTGATTATTGATTCTATCATGTATTTGTTATTTGTGATCTTGCATGCTTTCCGTTGTTAGTGGCTATCTTGGCCAAGTAGATGCTAGCAACTCCAAGAGTTAGTATTTATGCTCGATAGTGGGTTCATGCCTCTAGTAATCTGGGGAAGTGACAGAAATCTCTAAGGTACTAGATGTGATGTTGCTACTAGGGAGAAATCAACAATCCTTTGTTCATAGAACAGTCGTATTGTTTACTTTACACGCAATGCGTAATGCAATTATCCGTTGCTTGCAACTTAATACTGGAGGGGGTTCGGATGATAACCTGAAGGTGGATTATTAGTCATAGATGCAGTTGGTTACGGTTTATGTATAATGTTGTAATTCCCAATCAAGTCTCAAAGGAGTCAAGATGAATAGTATATGCATGTATTGCTTTCTCGATGTTTGTCAATTGCTCCGCTGTAATTTGTTCACCCAACATGTCATCTATCTTAAGGAGAGCCACCACTAGTGAACTATGGACCCCGGTCCTTTCTTTTATCATCAATCTACAACTGTTTACTGCTTTTTGTTTACTTTCTGCAAACTATTACTTTCTTCCACTCGATACGTTTAATCCTTTGTTTTCAGCAAAACCGGTGAGATTGACAACCTCATCGCAAGTTGGGGACAGAGTTCTGTGGTTGTGTTGTGCAGGTCTCCATGTTGCTGCTGACACCGGTAGTGCGCCCTGCCAAAGTCCAGCTAGCAACACCTTGATGACCCACAAGTATAGGGGGTGTATCGCAGTATTTTCGAGGGAAGTGAAACCCAATTTATTGATTCGACACAAGGGGAGCCAAAGAATATTTATAAGCCTTAACAACTGAGTTGTCAATTCAGCTGCACCTGGAAACAATCATGCTCACAGCAGCTTATCAGTAGCAATAGTTTTGTAGTAGGAATAGTAAAGCAACAGTAGTAGTAAAGCAAAGACAGTAGTAACAAAGCAGAAAACAGTGGGATTCGAGTGCGGTAGGCATAGGGATGGATGGACGGGCGTTGCATGGACAAGACAATTCATATAGCAATCAGAACATAGGGCAATTGCAGATAAATAAGATAAAGCATCCAAGTACTAGACAATCCTAGGCATGTGTTTCATATATAGTCATACGTGCTCGCAATGAGAACTTGCACAACATCTTTTGTCCTGCCAGCCTGTTTGCAGCGGGGCCTCTAGGGAACTACTGGCAATTAAGGTGCTCCTTTTAATAGAGCACCGGAGCAAAGCATTAACACTCCGTGAACACATGTGATCCTCACATCAAAGCCATTCCCTTCCGGTTATCCCGATTTCTGTCACTTCGGGGCCATAGGTTTCGGACAACAACGTGTCTATACAACTTGTAGATAAGACCAAAAACAATACTATCATAATGAATCAATAACATGTTCAGATCTGAAATCATGGCACTCGGGCCCTAGTGACAAGCATTAAGCACAACAAGTCGCAACAAAGTCATAAAGCACTAATAAAAGATACTAGGCACCATGCCCTAACAATCTGATGCCATTACATGAACGATCTCATCCAATCCCTACCATCCCCATAGCTTACAGCGGGGGATTACTCACTCATAGATGGGGGAAACATGGATGGTCGATGGAGAAGCGATGGTGATGATGATGGCGATGATCTCCTTCAATTCCTCGTCCCGGCAGGGTGCCAGAACGGAGTTTCTGGTGCTGTTTCGTGGAATCTAGTGGTGGCGGCGGAGCGGAACTCCTTCTGGAAAAACGTCGAACCCCCTGGAGTTTTTAGGTTAGAAAGCAACTTATAGGCGAAGAGGGAGACCGAGGAGGTGCCTGGGCCACCACACCATGCCCTGGCACGGCCAGGCCTAGCCCGCGCCTAGGGGGTGGCCAGCCCCTGGCCCTCCTCCATTTCGTATTCTGGCTCCTGGAGTCTTCTGGAAAAATAGGCACTTTGGCTTTTGTCCCGTCCAATTCCGAGAATATTCATTTTCTGACTTTCCTAGAACCAAAAACAGCAGAAAACAGGCAGCTGGCACTGTGGCTCTTGTTAATAGGTTAGTCCAAGAAATCATATGAAAAGTACTCCAAAGTGTGGACAAAACACAAGAAAGTGGATAAAACCAAGCATGGAACATCAAAAATTATAGATACATTTGCAATGTATCAACATCCCCAAGCTTAACTCCTGCTTGTCCTCGAGTAGGTAAGTGATAAAAAGAAAGAATAATTTTTGAGGTGACATGCACCATCAAAGACTTGATCAAAATATTTGTAAAACATTCAAAGCTGGGATCATAGTACTTCAATCATAACATGAAAGACAAAGTTCTAGCAATAAGACAAAGAGACTATGATGCAACATGAAAAGGCACAAACAAAAGATTCATGAATAACAATTCTTTGCAAGACGTTTGTTTGTTTCACATAAAGAAAACATAGCATAATAGTATTCAGCTTGTCCCTCATAGAGTAGCAAATATAAATGCATAGGACACCTTCAAAGTTCATAAGAGTGACTAGATACAAATAGTTTAAAACAAGCAATATCAATTTATGCATCAATCAACTGGTCTTGGGACAATGCACATAGAACTAAGAATGGCCACTATGCTCTCAAAGTAGGTGCATAAAGGTAGAAGGTGGAGATTCAATGTAATGGTGGAAGAAAGGCCTTCATAGAAGGAAGTAGGGATTAAAGTCTCATAAAGAGCTTCCAAAAATTATGGTACTTAAAGCTTTCATCTTTCATTGCCCCTATCATAAGCATCTTGAAGTAATTAAGGTTAAAGTGAACAAACTATGGTGTACATGCTTGACGAAGTATAAGTTAGAAATCTCATGTCCCTTGTATACGAGGGTCGCTCCTCATGATACTCAAGTTTAGTCACCGGTAAGTTCTTGTCATCACAAGTACATGTGTATCATAGAGAACCGCCAACGGGGTACCCCTTGCCCGATGATACGGATTGAATCCCCATATCAAAATGACAAGGCAAGCAGACAACGAGCATCTCAGCATTCTTCTTATTTACCATGGGAATATGGTGCTTTTTTCTCTCTTTCCTCTTTTCATAGTATCTCTTTTTTTTCTTTTGTTTCTCAATATAAGACTCTTTTTTTATAAGAAGAATGCTTCATAGACAGCTCATTATGGTTATGCTGCAGGTTTCCACCATGTCAGCATGGATTAGACCAGCGGCCCAGGCGTTTCTCTAACACATATACATAACTCCATGGACTTACAAGCTCCCCTTTCATTTCACACCGATGACATCCATATACAAAAGAGTATGATATCAACTAGGTACAAGTACCAAGTGCAATGTTGAAAGCGTTCCCCATGAAAGCATGGTTCTGCTAATTCCCAACAAATAAGTGCAAGCATATACAACATACAAGACACAATGGTTCAAGTTTATTAAGGGCAAGAAAAGTAAAGTGTGCCATCAAGTTCGTGAGAGCTTTAATCACTAGTTTTCTCATAACAAGTTTAATCTGGAAGGTAAACAAAAGCATGAATATACTTGGAATAGCATAAGCTAATAGGTAGGTATGGTGGACTCTTTGGAATAACTTGGTTTAGGGAGTTGGATGCATGAGTGGAACTCATACTTTGTTGTGGAGGCTAGCAAAAGACTGGGAGCGACAAACTAAGAGAGCAATAATGGCCATAATCATGCAGAGCGACAAAACATCATTGATCAAAGCATAAAGTGATACTACAAGTTGAAAACTAATGGATCATAAAGGCTATGGTGACTTGAGATAGTCATAACATGGTGTGAGCATGCGCCAAGTCAACCCAAATAAAGCATCAAAGGAGAATACCACTATTCTATGCTTTAATATGCTAAAACAACGCATGATTCATCCAAGGCACATTAAGCAATCTCAATATTTATAACAAGTCATGCTACATCAAAGAATACTAAGCATAAAGCCAAAACAATATCAAGCATGACATGACGAAGCATATGCCACAATCAAAAACAAGCTCTCTTTACCCCTTAAGCATGAGCTTTCCTACTCTTTTCCAATCCAAACCAAACTATTTGAAAACCAATATAGGAAAGAGAGGGTCCAACCAATTTATTCAGCAAACTAAGCAAACCAAGCAAATGAAAACCAAAATGAAAAATAAAAAAGAAGACGCTCCAAGAACAACACAATTGTGCATGAAACAATAAAAATGAAGCGTTTGGAAGAAACCTGGGATTTTTATTGATGAAGAAGGGGATGCCTTGGGCATCCCCAAGATTTGACGCTTGTACTTCTTGGATATTTCTTGGGGTGACACGCGTGGAATCCCCAAGCTTGAGCTTTAGTCCATCCTTCATCTCATTACTTATTCCTTCCATACACCTGAAATTTTTCCTTGATACAAAACTTCACACAATCTTTATTAGCAACATTAGTACACTCAAGATAATAGGTCTTAAGGTTCAGATATAACACCAAATAAACTTCCATTAGAACACTAGCTACTGTACCACTTCCCTCAAAAAGCTCAATTCCCCAAAAGAACTCAAAAAGGAACCAACAAGAAGCAAATGCAGAAAATGGCAGAAATCTATCAAAACAGACCAGCAGGTAAAGACAAATTTTTTCGAAGTCCTTCTGTTGCTCAAATCAAAACGTGTTGAACTAACTAAAGTTATATAACAACCTGGGGCAGAAGCACAAAAATTCACGCCTCAAAAAGACGTTCAGAGATTATACACGAATTTTTACGGTGAAGCACAGAAATCTGTTTCGGGACAGCAACTTTCCCAATCATTACTTCTCTCTCATTAGAGGTTATTCTTGGAACAAAAAGCAAATAAAAAGGATAAGGAGCGGTTATTACTGAAGCAATAACTTCCAAGAATCATCTAAAACTTTTGGGTTATCTCCCAATAAGTACTTTTCTTTAACGCCTTTAAGTTAGGCAAAAGCAAAAACTAAAATGGATAGAATAGAAGTAAGCGGAGATAATCATAGTGAAAAACATTGTTTTGTTCAATGAAATCCTTTTGTTAACAAGGTTGATCAGGTATTGTTGCCAAAACAATTTCATATGATACAAAACTTTGTATTCCACTAATGATTATGTTACCTCAACCTTGATAGCAATAGTCCCAATCATAATAGTTTCAAATTTTTCTCTTGGTATGGGACAATATATTTCTCCAACTTGAATGCCCTCAACATGTTCAATTGAATTCAAACCATAAGTCCTTTCAATATTCTTGAGGAAATAGACAATGTGTTCATTGAAGGTCACCTTCCCTTGATTACAATTAATAACAGCTCCTACAGTATTTAAGAAAAGGTCTCCCAAGAATAATAGACATATTATCATCTTCAGGCATAAAAGTTTGAGAGGATGCTCTCATAAGAAATATGAGTTGAAGTAAAAGAGAGCATCAAGAAGCAAATTCAAAACACATTTAAGTCTAACCCACTTCCTATGCATAGGAATTGTGTATGCAAATAAATTCACAAAGAACAAAGTGACAAGCATAGGAAGATAAAACAAGAGTAATTTCAAAACTTTCAACACATAGAGAGGTGTTTCAATACCATGAAAACTTTCACAACCATATTTTCCTCTCTCATAATAATTTTCAGTAGCCTCATGAAGAAACTTAACAATATAACTATCACATAAAGCATGCTTTTCATGATCTACAAGCACTAGAGCTTTATTATAAACATCTTCAAAAGAATCCTCAGGAACATAACATTCATCCTCCTTTAGTAAGCATGGGGGACAATCAAATAATGTAAGGGATAACGAGTTGCTCTCATTAGAAGGTAAGCATGGGTAGCTAATCCATTCTTCCTCCTTTTGTTCATCACTCTCCTCCTCTTTTTCATCTAATGAGATTTCAGGTTCATCAATTTCTTCTTCCATAGGATCCTGCAAGGCATTAGTCTCTTCCATTTGTGGAGAGCATCTATTAAAATACTCAAGAATAGAGCCATTTTCATCCTTGTAATTATCAAAGCAAAATTTAAGTATACTATAAACCTCATACTTATAAGGTGAATCATCAATATTTTCAAGCAAACTAGCAAGTTCAAAAGCACCCTTTCAAGCAATAAATTCTTCAATTTGTTTCGCATCATAAAAGTCATAAATTCCTTTAGAATAGGAAGATATTGTATCATTATCATTATACTCACATTGAAAAGACAGGTGTTTATACCTCTTTCTACAACGAGATTCATCACAGCAATAAGTAACATTATAAGTAGAGCACACGTTTTTAGCAATGGTATACAACCTATCAATTTGTTACCGTAAGTGTTTCCCTTTTTGTGACAAGCGGTGTTTCTTATAATAATATTTTTGATCTTCCGTGAACCCACCTTGCCAATAAGCTTCGGTTTCAAAGAAATCAACCATTGACAATAAGCATGACAAAGCAAGACAATAACAGACCAACGAAAATAACAACTAGAGTAGGAACTAATTTTTTTTGTATTTTTGATAAAGAAACAAGCAAACAAGGAGAAAATAAACTTAGCTTGAACAATAGTGAATCCAAGTGGACTTGATAAATAAAGCTATGCTCCCCAGCAACGGCGCCAGAAAATAGTTTAATGACCCACAAGTATAGGGGGTGTATCGCAGTATTTTCGAGGGAAGTGAAACCCAATTTATTGATTCGACACAAGGGGAGCCAAAGAATATTTATAAGCCTTAACAACTGAGTTGTCAATTCAGCTGCACCTGGAAACAATCTTGCTCATAGCAGTTTATCAGTAGCAACAGTTTTGTAGTAGGAATAGTAAAGCAACAGCAGTAGTAAAGCAAAGACAGTAGTAACAAAAGCAGAAAACAGTGGGATTCGAGTGCGGTAGGCATAGGGATGGATGGACGGGCGTTGCATGGACAAGACAATTCATATAGCAATCAGAACATAGGGCAATTGCAGATAAATAAGATAAAGCATCCAAGTACTAGACAATCCTAGGCATGTGTTCCATATATAGTCATACGTGCTCGCAATGAGAACTTGCACACCATCTTTTGTCCTGCTAGCCCGTTTTCAGCGGGGCCTCTAAGGAACTACTAGCAATTAAGGTGCTCCTTTTAATAGAGCACCGGAGCAAAGCATTAACACTCCGTGAACACATGTGATCCTCACATCAAAGCCATTCCCTTCCGGTTATCCCGATTTCTGTCACTTCAGGGCCATAGGTTTCGGACAACAACGTGTGTATACAACTTGTAGATAAGACCAAAAACAATACTATCATAATGAATCAATAACATGTTCAGATCTGAAATCATGGCACTCGGGCCCTAGTGACAAGCATTAAGCATAACAAGTTGCAACAAAGTCATAAAGCACTAATAAAGGATACTAGGCACCATGCCCTAACAATCTGATGCCATTACATGAACGATCTCATCCAATCCCTACCATCCCCATAGCCTACAGCGGGGGATTACTCACTCATAGATGGAGGAAACATGGATGGTCGATGGAGAAGCGATGGTGATGATGATGGCGATGATCTCCTCCAATTCCCTGTCCCAGCAGGGTGCCAGAACGGAGTTTCTGGTGCTGTTTCGTGGAATCTGGTGGTGGCGGAGGAGCGAAACTCCTTCTGGAAAAACGTCAAACCCCTCGGAGTTTTTAGGTCAGAAGGCAACTTATAGGCTAAGAGGGAGACCGAGGGGGTGCCTGGGGCCACCACACCATGCCCTGGCGCGGCCAGGCCCAGCCCGCGCCTGGGGGGTGTGGCCAGCCCCTGGCCCTCCTCCGTTTCGTATTCTGGCTCCTAGAGTCTTCTGGAAAAATAGGCACTTTGGCTTTTGTCCCGTCCAATTCCGAGAATATTCACTTTCTGACTTTCCTGGAACCAAAAACAGCAGAAAACAGGCAGCTGGCACTGTGGCTCTTGTTAATAGGTTAGTCCAAAAAATCATATGAAAAGTACTCCAAAGTATGGACAAAACACAAGAAAGTGGATAAAACCAAGCATGGAACATCAAAAATTATAGATATATTTGCAATATATCACACCTTTGAGGTGTTTCCTTGCTCCTACTGGATTGATAACCTTGGTTTCATAACTGAGGGAAACTTACTGCTGTGCTCATCATACCTTCCTCTTGGGGTTCCCCAATGAGCTCGTTATTACACGAGTCAGCAATGATCGAACGTGGTGTAGTGAATTTGGTTCGTGTAATCACCAAAATGAGTCAAGGAATGTTGTTTTGAGTGGGGGTTCATTTAGAAATTTTGATTAATTTGAACTCCATTTATCATAAACTAAGTCGAAGTGAATTTGCATAGTTCGTTGTAGTCACTGGAATTCATTTACTACCTTGTATTTAGCTATAATTGAGATAATATAACTATAGAATTCTGGAATTTTACTTTATGAACTAGTATCGTATTGTTTTATGAGTGTCAATTTAAAGTTTAAAATACTATTGCAAACTTTTAGCAAAACCTCTGATGAGTCCAAAAATTAAGCATTTTTAGGTAGTATAGGGTTTTTAGTATTTTACCGCGTTAGTGCGCACCTTTTTGTCCTTGTTTCAACAGGATCCCAATTTACTAAGTCTTTAATGAACATATCAATTGAGACTATCATATTACATAGCAATATGGTATTTTTAAGTGATAAAAGTCATTTTAATGATTTACCTTCGCACCTGGAAGAATTGCCCAGGAGGCTCCAGACAGCGTAACGACCTATGGTACAGGCGGAGCCCGCCCATACCGCGTGCCCGTACGACCCGACGACGGGACCGCCTCATCAAATACTTCCTCCTCATGAAAACAGAAGACGGATCCGACATTCACAGAAACCTCTAGCCAAGAAAAACCACACCTGAAAAAGATCTGAAGGAGAAACTTGAAGAAGGACAAATCCTTGCTGCTGCACGGATCATTGGAGGACAATGCATCATCCCCTACACCATCGACCGCTGCATCTCTACCCCCATCATCCATCCATTAGATCTTGTTGTAATTCCAGATTTAATTATGGTTTGGACTAGATTCATTCCATTACTTTTATCCATCCATTTGTTTATGATGATGTTGTTGATTGCTTCCATGTGTGAGTAGTTCCCTTCGTTCTTGGGGAGATGGAGAAACCCTAGCATTATTATGAAATGAAATAAAGATGATTTATTACTTGTGTAGAGGATCTAGCAAATCTATGATGTGTGTTTGATCTCTCCCTTTAGATGGTATGTGTAGTCGGTATCATTTGCCTTCGGGTCTAAAGTAAGAGGGCGAAACCCTTTGGATGTGCTTGGGTGCCTTGTGCCGGTTGCTACTATGACTATAAGCACCGCTATCATCCAACACGGTCGAAGGGGGAACAAATGGAGATTCACTAAGATAATTATGATATCCATGGGAAACCCTTAATTACGGTGGTCTGCATGGTTATTGCTTCTAGGCATCATAGTTGTTATTTAGAGATGACCTCATTCTTGGCTCAACAAAGTGACTGCCTACGAGCCTTGGTGAACATCTTATTGCGGAACTCTCTCCACACATATCATGACACAAGAAATAGATTATCCTACATCCCCGAGAACGTTTTAGCCCTATTAAGTTCAGCCACCATTCTGAAAACACTCTTTTTAGTTGCTTTGTTTTTACTTGTTTTATTTACTTTCCTGCACTAAAACCAAAAACCTTTCAAACACCGTTCACCCGAAATCAAAGACAACTTATAAGTATCCTTTGGTAGATAGTGACGAGGGGCATAAAGACCTCAACCAAATAGCTCTCTGTGGGTCTGATACTCTTATTTCGAAACTAGCTACAATTGATCTGTGCACTTGCAGTCATCAACCTCACTTACTCCGTGAAGTTCAATAAGTAGTATTGAATCAAGAATAAGAAATTCCAGCGTTAGTACCTAAGTATCATGCTTGCCTCCATGATTCTTGATATTGAAATTTTGTTTTAATATCAGAATTATCTAGGAGCTGTAAATTGTTTTAGAAACCATCATGTGTAGAAGATATTATGATATCTAAAACAATATATTGGTTGCAATATGATAAAATATAATTTAATAAAATATATATTCTCGTATTGTATGAGAATTTGCAAAGGTTGGAGACGCTAGGCATCCTGATCACCCAAAAGGTTTCGGGAATTAACATTATATTTGCGATTTGTACTTATGAGCTATAGTAGCTTGATCATGAAAATTTTCATAGATGTAGGTAAAATGTTTACTACATTAAAAGGATTAGTAAAAGGAATGAAATTTGAAAGAACATCAAACATTTGATGATGGTGGTCTACATCAAAAGTGCAAGTCTAAAGGTATTCATATTTGACTATACACGCTTTGGATCATGTGTCATGTGTATGGCACCACTATGGATGTTGATAGATTCTTTTAAAAAGGAAAAGTAAATGCTGAAAGAGAACCTTGGAAATATTTGGTAGAAAAGAAAAGACTGGAAATGTCTAGCTTAGTTATATAAATGATATACACGTTATAGGTGTATTCCTTGCTTGTTAAACGATGTGGTTCTTGGGTATTAGATACCGATATTGGATACTGAATTTTTTTGTGTGAAGTTTCATACAGAGCAACACAATTCATGAACTGCAATGGCCTAAGTAACTACCAAGAGAATATGTGACAATGTTCATCGAAAACAAATGAAGTGTTATGGTGTTTCTCGTTGACATCAAACCTTGCCTTCAAGATTTGTTTTTAATAATTGTTATTTTGTTCCAGTATTATGAGAACGATGGTTGTTCAAATAATTACCGTATTTCATTAAAGATGGATGAACTCTTACAAATCTAGTTGGATAAATCATGTCCATAAATGCTGATACTAAAGTGTCGTAAGACGAATGATTAGAAGATCACTTATGAGTAACACTGCAGTTTAAATCATATTGGAAAGAAAACATGAAGAAACTCCATATTGATGAAATTTTGGAGTCTTTTTTATTTTTGAATCAATTGACCCTTGTGAGAATTTTCTAGAAATGGTTTAAATTTCATTCATAGGCCAAAAAGGAACGAACGACTAACTTATTATACATTGTGTATATTGATGCATATAGTCCATTATGTGCTTATTGGACATTGTGCATATTGATGCATATATATAGTCCATTATGTGTAGCCGTATGTGGTGGATCTTTCAAACTTCATATATTTTAACCAAAGATTTGAGTGAATATATGTATATTTACTTAATCAGGGAGAAGTATGAAACGTTTGAAAATGTTTAACTGATTTAAAGATGAAGTGAAAAATCATTGTAATGAGAAAATAAAGAATTTATGGTTGGATCATAAAGGAAGATATTTGAGTTACATGTTTAGCAAAAACACCTAAGATTCAAGGAATCGTTCTATGGATTTATGTTTCCTGATAAAACCATAAGAGTATGGAATTTTCGAGAGATGAAACCAAACCTTGTTTGGCATGGTAGGATCAACGGTGTCACTTATAAAACTACTGTTAAGTTTTAAGGATTAAACCTTTAGGGACTACTATTTTTACACTAAGAGCTCCATCGTGATCCGTTGAAATGACACCATATGAGTTATGGATTGGGATAAAACCCAAGTTGTCTTTTTTTAAATTTTGGTATGCTAGGCATAAATAAAATGTTTACAGCCAAAGTCGGATGAGCACGTCTTTGTAGGTTATCGCAGATAACTATTAGGTGTTCCTCCATAACACCAAATACAAAAGTGTTTATCACTTAGAATGTCAATTTCCTGAGAAGGAGTTTTTCGTGAAAAGTTATGTGGGAGGACAATAGAACTTTAATAAGGTTATTGAACCTTAGCTATATGTGCTGAGTTTAGCAGTGCTGGAAAGTGTCCTGGAGGCATCCATAATGCTCATGGCTCCCGTGCCTCAAAGGTTGTGGTCACGGAGATCTAAGTTCCTATTGAACTGCGTAGGTCGGGTAAACAATCAAATACTAAGATTCGAGATTAAATTATTATTATTTGACAATTATGAACCGAGTACATGCAAAGAAGCAATGATGGGCCCTGACTCCGTCAAATAGCTTGAAGCCATAAAATTGTGATAGTTCCATACACGAGAAACCAAGTTACTAAACTTGGAAGACCCATTGAAAGGCATAAAGCTTATTAGTCGTATTTGGATCTATAAATAAACAGACATGGATGTTTCACATCTATGAAATAGTCGACATGTCGGATAAAAAGTTTACGACAATGTTCAAGGAGTTGAATACGACAAAATTTGATCTTTCGTGGCGATATTTAGTCTGGACAGATTAGTGTAGCAACCACTACATATGTCAATTGTTATATATGCTAGTTCAACAAATAAAACAATGTTCTTCTAAAAGAATGATTACTGAGGACGTGCATATGACACGGTCTGAAGGGTTTTGTTAAATCAAAGGATGCTAAAAGGCATGTAAACGTCAATAGTTGAAGTAAGCATAGCGGAGTTGGAATCTTCACCGTGATGAAAATGTTAAAATGTTTAATTTCATTAGAGACGATGAAGATGCTCGCATTTGTAAGAAATTAAGTGGGAGCTCTGAGATATATTTCTAATACATTGTGTATAATACATATTGTTGATTGGAAATGATGTATCTTTTATTGACACGAGTTAGGGATTTCATTGAAGATAGATTGAAATGAAAGATTTGGACAAAACTAGAATATTTAGCATCAAAGTCTATTTTGGATAGATTGAGAGACTAATATGGTTATGCCATATGTACATAGGTGAAATATTGAATGAGTTCAATATAGAAATGACGAGAAAGGTTCTTGCCACATGGAAAATGTTCGATCAAGATTCAAGTGTATTGATACTTGGTGAGTGAATCAAGATTCAAGTGTTTTGATACTTGGTGAGTAAAATCACATGAATATATTGATAAACTAGATTCAAGTGTTTTGACACTTGGTTAGTAAAATCACATGAATACCTTGATAAACGAGATTCAAGTGTGTTGACACTTAGTGAGTAAAATCACATACATATCTTAACCAATCATACCGTGATATGTACATATCCATATATGTCCTATTCTCTAAATGTTATGAGCATATACCAAGGTGACTCATAAGATGATCATTGGATGATAGTAAGGATATTCTTATGATCTTTGAAAGAACCAAGAATATATTATGTATGTAGAAGTGAAAAATAGTTCATTGTGAAGTGTTACATTAGCACTATACAGATAGTTCATTGTAAAATGTCACACTGATACTAATTTTTTCACAAGGTACAAACTAAGTTTATCTCAATTTAGTCTATGGGTTAAGGTGGCGCAATTTGATGGAATAAAGTTCTACAATAGATTTGGATGAGTTCCAAAAAGTTAAATATTGTGAAGGATACTACAACGAAAGTCCAAGTATAAGACTGCTCTAGTAGAAGCATACGAAGGTATTTGTGTCAAGAAGTTTGTTAACCAAACTAGGTGTAGTTCCAAGCAGAATAATACTATGAAGATCTATTATACAACAATTGTATCAACATGTTTTAAACCCCAACGAACTAAGGTCTCACCAGAGGACCAAATTTATACAATGTCATCTTATTTGAGAATGAGTGATGCGTAGAGATGCAAAGATATGCAAATACACACAGACCTGAAAGTGTTAGATCTGGAAATTAGATTTACCACAAGCAACGCATACGTACAACACCAGCCATAAGTGTTTATATGCGCAAGTTTCAACTATATTATTGACTCTAGTGCAAGTGGGGGACTGAAAGGAATATGCCTGAGAATCAATAATAAAGTGGTTATTATCTTATTACATATTTATGATAAATATTTATTTCTCATGCTATAATTATGTTAACTAGAAACGTTAATACATGTGTGTTTAATAAACAAAGAAAATATTTCTAGTAATTCCTCTCGTTACACTAGCTTGTTGATTAACAGATGATCAAGGTTTCCTGATCATGACTTTGGATGTTGTTAATAACAAGGTCACAACATTGGTGTAATGATGTGATGAACATTCTCCCAAATTATAGTAACACGATCATTCCATTATGTTTACATTGCTATAACATCATTCGAAGTAACTCTAATCCTTAGACCATGAGATCACGCCAATTACTAACTCCGGAAGAGTACTTTGATTCCATCAAACGTCACACTATAATAGGGTGATTATAAAAATGTCGTCGGGTACTTGGAAAGTCTTAGTTAAGGCTCTTGGATCAAGAGTGGGATTTGTCCATCCTGATGACGAAGAGATATACTCAGGGCCCTCTCGGTGATATCACATTAACATAGCTTGCAAGCAAGTGATAAGATCACTAAGAATGTTATATCATGGGAACGAGAAAAGAGTACTTGTCGGTAACAAGATCGAACTAGGTATAGATGATACCAAATGATCGGATCTCGAACAAGTAAAATATCGCGAGACCAAAGGAATTGGTTACTACGAAAAAGGTTCACGCTATCACTAGTTCATCGTTGAATTAGTGGAAGTCATTATGGATCTCCAGGTCCCACTAATGATTATTGATCGGAGAGAGTCTCGATCATGTCCACATAATTCACAAGCCCATAGGAATACACACTTAAGAGTAGTCGACGCATTTGAGTAAATAGGGAACGCAGAAGAAAATACTAGACAACACAGGAATTGTTCTGATAAAATCTATCAGAATAGTTTCGGTGTGTCAAAATATTGCAAGAGATTGAATTGTTAATATGTTCGTTAAATGAAGTAATTCATTAAATAAAGTGTTCATTAAATTGAGTGGCATTAAACCAAGTGAATTAAAGTGCTTTAATGGAAAACCTTTGGTTTTTGAGTGGAGAATTAATGGGAGGAAGTGACCTTTGATTATGTGTGAGTGGAGTCTCTACTAGCAATCAAGAGGGGAGAGGTGGGGGCACACCACCCCATGCGCCCAGCCCCTTGGGGGCTGCCCCCTCCCCCTATAAAAGGAGGGGTGGAGCTCATCTCCCTCACACACTTCTCCATTTCCTCTCATATGCCCTTTGGTTGACATCTTCTCCCTCTTACTAGTTTGTCCACTATCACGAGTATGGTGCTTACGTGGTAAGACCTTCTCCTCCTCCACCACTACCATGGCGTAGTGCTACTGGAGTTCCCGAGGATCCACTACTTCCGCTGCAAAGCTGGAGCGAGGTACGAAAGTCGTCGACACACCGTATGTGTGACCGATTACGGAGGTGCTGCCCCTTTGTGGCGCATATAGTCATCGCGTTCTTGAGGACGGTCGTGTACACTCTACACCAGCCACTTTTTTTTGCGAGAACGTTATCCCGCTTTACGGTCTTCGAGGGTGAGTCCATCTGAAACCGTTACAAGTATCGTCTAGATTCGATCTTGGCAGTTGCAACCGTAGGAATGTTTTTGTTCTCTATGCAACAAACCCCATCACATTCGACTAAGTACATATGGAAATACATCTTCAAGAGACATAGAATTAGCAGCACCTTTTTTGTAGATATTGAGTGTTTTTGTCGTCTGAGAAATTGTTGAAATAACTTACAAGGATCGATGAGGTTCTGATGGAGATCATTTGGCAAAAAATGATTAGGCTACCGTAAAGAAACCCTCGGGAACTAGGGTTGGGTTACAGAAATTACAGTTCACATACCGGACGAGGTTCTTAAATGAAATTTGGAATTTCAAACTTGGTAATGCTTAAATATCTCAACTTTGATTTTGGAAGGAGGGGAATCGTAAGTTTAGGAAAGAGGAGTTTTAGCGTGAGGAGTCATCAAAAAAAATATAGAGTTTAGGTTAGACAAATCACCCATCCCAAACTCAAGCGGCCATTGCTAACCAGAGCTCTTTGATTAAATGTTGTTGGAGCACAGTTACCAGCGACCGTAGTTTCAAGAAGAAGAAGAAGGAAGTGGGTTACGCGGCTTATATCGCGCGGAACATCTACCGTGGATGTACATATAGGAGTTCTTGATATACAAGATAGAGATCCCTACAACGCTGGTGAGGTTAATTTGTGAAGATATTAGCCACGTGATGGAGGTATGCATAGCGCGAGTAATTGAGTGATACCTTCGTTCTAGAAAAAATGTTTGTAATTGTTTTCAAAAGTCAAATTAAACTATGTGAAGTTTGACCAAATTTTCCGGAAAAAAATCAACTTTTACAAAAAAAAATATTGTTAGATATATCTTGAACTATATTTTCATATGATACCTAAGAAATATCGTAGTTATTGATATTTTTTTAACACTTGGTTAAACTTTATATTGTTTGACTTCTAAGAAAAGGTATACGCCTTCTTTTCAAACAGATTTACAAACAAAGGAGTAGTGTTTTATATATACTAGAAGGATATCCACGCGTTGTAGCCGGATTTTTTAAAAAAAACTATATTGCATAAATAAAAATCTATAAACATGAAGTTTTTTATTGGATTATGAGAGAATAAATTGGTCAAATAGTCGAGATGCTAAATTTAATTAGTGTAGAAAAATTGTGTATTCGACGGCTATAAACTGGTGATGTGGACAATTGGATGGAAAACATATGTGAGATAAGCATTTGGATGGAAAAAATAGATGACGCGGATAGGCTGCACGTAAGATACTCTATTATTAATGAATGTTAGTGGATTGACATGGACATTTGATTGGTTAGTGAAAGAGATGATGTGGATAGCCTATATGTAGATAGACAAACATAGTAAGAAGAAGTATAAAATAGCCGATCGATGTGCAGTTTCTGTTTCTGCTTCCATTTTCCTTTTCATTGTCCTCTTGTATTCCCTTTGGAATTTTATATTCTTCTCTCTTTTCTATCTAAACAAAATTCAGAGCGCCTGCAAATCGTTCGTCAAAAAGAAAAAAGACAAAAAATACTCGTGCCGTGGATTAAGAGCGGACGTGTACAAAAAGCACAGTATCTCAACAGTGTATACTCGGTGAGGTTACGATCGATCGTGGCTTTAATTTGTTTCTATTGGTCCAAAATAAATGGCCGGTCAGCCAGCACACAATCAACTTGGTCAGAGCCGACATCGGCCGATCGGCGAGACAAGGACGTACGAGTAGTAATCACGGGCGTGCACACCCAGAGAGAGACGTGACCCCTTGACAGGATCAGGTCCAAGTCGCGCGGGCATGTTCCAACGGCTTTGGTTAGGATATTCTCTTGTTTCATGATGAGTTCCTTCCTCAAGTAAAGCTTCTGTTTGACCCTTGTGGACCAACTAAAACTTCAAAAGCAACATGCAACTTCTGGCTCGTAGGCCACTCGTTTTCAAGAGATTCTTGATGCTTTGTCTCCTTGGCTAGTGAAACTGTTGAAGTAGCTTCCTTGCTATATGTAAACATGTGTGACAGACAATCAGTCACTTAGTCCATGCGCTTTTCTGGCTAAGTAAGGCATGCAATCACACATGAAGCCACGAGCTGAATCGTTAATCATTGATGACTGGCATCTTGGAATCTCTTATCTTGACTATGCTTGTGATATGAACCGTGTTGCAATGCTGCTGCTTAAGTAAAAAATGAGAAAAAAAATAGCACATTATGCAAGAAAAAAGTACTGTAGTAAAAAATGATCCACCTCGGCATACATGTTCCTTCTCCGTCTCTTTATCAACCTTTCTCACCATCTCCTCACACAGTACACATCACGTGTATAGTTCTACAACAGCGGTGTTATTGTCATACCAGCTCTGTGTAGTACTTCCAGCTACCTTCACTGATGGATGGAACCTAAATATACCCGCTGATGTACCCACCTACAAGACCAGAAACCTACCCTCGCGTGTAGGCAAGCAACAAAGGCGTCCGTGAACATTAAGCGAAATAACAACGAAAACAAGTCTAGCTCTATAAGAACAATGAATTCTTACAAACTCAATCAACAAAGGCATTCCTGCTCCATTCCATTTTAATCCAGAATATACAACATAGTTGTTCCCCACGTAAAATACAGTTAGCTAAACGAACCAGCTATGTACAAAAAGAAAGGAACTCTAACCCTTACTAGCAGCTAATAACCCAAAGGAAAAGAAGAAACTGCATATAAACTTCGCACAGGCTGAAAGATTCCAGCCACACTTCCAGACAAAAGCAAGAAAAGAAGCTATTAACAGGAACGAGAGGAATAATCGAACCCAGTACGTAATATGCTTTGGGAAACTACGGCTTCCGTGAAACCATCCTCGGAAAGCTTAACAAAGCACTGAGACTGTCTTCTGATTTTCCATCATAGTACACAAAATTCTCACAGCTTTTACGTGTCATCAACCTGAGAATGGAAGACAAAGCTTGGAAATGTAGTGGTGATGTCCCTGCAAAATTAGAACTGATTAGTGATTATAGAGCAAGGAAATAACAGCAGCATATACAATAGATATGTTAAGGTACAAATGGAATTGAAGCAATGAAATTATTCTCATGCCTATGATATATCACACACTCTCCAGGTTCCAATATACCATTCAAATGATCGATTTTCATTTGGCAATATAATTTAAAAAAATAATTGATACTGTTATTCATTCAAGAGCAAACTCTGAACCCTAAAGATTTCCATTAACTTGACCATAATAAGTCAAGAATAGTAGTAAGTAATTCACCATCGACAAACAAGTTAGAATATCTTACTTGAGGTATTGGAGTGTCATGTTCTTCAGTAAAGAGGGATGCCTAAGAACTAGATTGCACCATTCTTCTTTGTCAATCTTCCCATCATGTTTTGTGTCCGCCTCCTCAAAAGTCTTCTAACAAGAGGGAAATATTTTTATAAAAAAATGATAGCGCAATGTACCAAAGTACCAGATATGGCCTCAGATTAAAGCAACATCAGCTAAATCTTCTGTTTGTCCACATGGAATAGTGCATAGACATACTAGTATGAGGAAATTAAACAATTCAACCAGACCTTTTCAATGATGCTCTCTATGACTTCATCTGAAAGATTCATTCCTGATTCAGCAAGTGTAGCAACAACCATTTGCTTAACCTTATAACCGAAAAAGAAACCATTACAATTAGAAGATCAACAAAGGTTTGCACAAAGAAGCACACATGGCGTCCTAAAATTTATTTGACTTGAAGAAAGGTATTCCTGATCAAACATGGGAAAAAAGGATGTAACATAAGTTCGACAATTTATGAAAAAAAAATTGGCTCCATTCTAACTAATAAATCTACTCTGAGATAGACAAATTGATATGTGGATCAAGGCTACATGCTAATATTAAGTTGAACAAAAGTCAGAACCAAATAGACAGAGTCCAAACTTTTAAATATCCTAACTAGGGTTGCAGGAAGTGGTGTAAGGTATGAATCCAAATACACTTGCACTTATAGTTATCACCACCTATAGGACTTGCCATGGTCAAGCAGTATTTACGTTATCGGCCTGAATTTGGTTCACTGTATAACAATTTCGAAGATACTTGGTCATTAAGTGTTCAGAGAAGAAAAATGAAACATAAAAAATAAGGAATTCAGGATTAAAATTACTGGGTTAACCGGAAAACAATAGGAACTAGCTTCGAGATAAATGGTCTTATTGATCTTAATCAACAATTTAACTTCACATATTACATCCTGATTTGCAAAATACCTCTTGTCTTTCAATGAAACCTTGTTGCTTTAAATCATATAGCTGGAAGGAAACTGCAAGGATTATAGAGTAGGCTATGTAAGACATATTTTTCCAGTTACAAAGAAGAAAAGGGCCGAAGGGCATATATGTATGGTAGAAAAGAGAAGATCAGGAAATTGGGTCATTTTATATCCCAGTGCACTATCAAACAAGCAGAACGGAAATAACAAAAAGGTAGCGCTGATGGAGCTTATATAGATATTTCCTCTCAGGTAGCACCAATGAACTCAGCAAAGGAAATAACAAAAAGGTGATCCGTGAAGTATGAACCTAGTATTCTAAGTGATATCATGAATCTTCTGTTTGTTGCATTTTAGGCCTATATCCATTCGAATCCAAACAATAAGTAAATACATGTCTGGGGATCACATAGACATGAGGGCTAACTTAATGTGGTTTGCTCAAAATGCATGCTATGATGGTGTTTGTGGACACTATACATACCTAGGTATTGCAGTGATAAACAGATGCACTTCTCTGTATATTTAATTTGCTCCTAAATGTATATTAAAATACATTTTCGTGCAATTAGCACGTTGGTTCTAAGATGTAAAGGAAATTTGCAAGGCAAGAAATTTGAAGTAGCATCTGTGACACATTAACATGTTTAATTCTATTAAGTGTTAATTATTCACTTTTATACATATTACCATATATATACTTGTGTAATTTTCAGTGATCATTTTTGTACTAATATTTTGCCTCATTTAAAGTTGAACTACCTATGCAAATGCCCTAAAAGTCTAAACTTACAATCAATTTTCTCATCAGGAGGGGCACTTGGATGAAATACTGATAGCGCACGTGCAAATTCTTCAAATCCTAGAATTCCATTGTGTTTCGTGTCAAATAAATCAAAGACCTGCAAGAACATGGACAATGTTGAGGGAAATGCATTGCGATGTTAACAGAACTCATATTATGTATATCGAGTATCAATATCATTCCACTTCACTGTTTCACCTATGCACACTACATTAATTTACTAAAGGGGTAAACAATACAGGCATGGACAATTATTGCAAAGCCTGACTGGAGGCTGGAGGGTGTATATACACGGCAGGTGGATGCCAATGGTTTGGATGTGAGTGACTACAGGAGCAGATCAGTTTTTGTAAAAGATTTTTTTTTTCATGAGAAACTGCTAGCATGTGGAGTCCAATGCTCTTAGTATATATGATGATGATCATGACTTCCAACAAAAAAGTTAATGTTGCTTTCAGTTCTAGTAGATAATATCTAAACATGAAAATACTTGCTTTCAAGTCATGAAAACTGCACAAAAGAGAGGCTACCACACATGGCAGCCAAATTAATTACATGATAATCTAAGCTCTGAACACATTCCGAACCATACTTGGTACAGCCGTATGAACCACCCAAACCCACAACCTTCTGTTAAGTACTTGTACTTGTCCAGGGAGGGTCTACCAAACCAAACTAGCAGCTTACAGGAATTAGCTAAAATACTATAGGACCACGTATATTCATACAAGTAAAAAAAGTGATTTCTGGATAAATGAATAGATAGTACTCCCTCTTTCTCAAATTAGTTGTCTCAGATTTGTCTAGATACGGATGTATCCAGACATGTTTCATAACTGTCTAGATACATCCATATCTAGACAATCTAAGACAATTAATTTGAGACGGAGGGAGTACTTAATACATGTTCCCAAAGCCTGTGCTATTCTACAAGGTATATGACCTTTGACATATATGGCTCATTATTCCTACAGAATATTTGAATAGCGTATTCTTTATCTCCAAGGTCCCAATTATACGACAAAACAAGGACGAGAGTGACTCTATAGTAATGACATTAGGATACCAAAAGGAAAAAACAGAACAGCATTTTCATTGTACAATACAAATGGCAAATTCATGTATACAAGTGTAATGTGGACTCACCCGATCAGCAAACAAACTTTCCTTCTTATTGGTCTTAAAAAGCGCCAACTGAAACTCCTCCTGCACCATGTCATCGCACAAAGCATCTGTCATCCATCACTCATCATAAAGAGACACATCTACAAAAACAGGGTGCCACTAACCTTGTTAATCAGCCCATCGTCTATCACAGCGCTGCTGATCTTCTTGAACAGCTCGTACAACGCTTCGACCTCACTCACGCTAACTGCAAGCAAAGGCAGACCACACAATGCCGCCGTAATTACATTACCGACTAAATTGAGGCTTGGACTAGCAAGAGAGAGCTATTCTTAGACATTGATAGAAAGAGAATTAGTAGGGTGGAGTGGTGGGCATACACACGGTCTCCCTGGCGAGGAGTTCGGGGTCTTCTAGGCCCTTGGGCTGCTTGAGGTCGATGTCGCAGCAGCTGAGGAGCACGCCGCAGAGGTGCTTCACCCCCTCCAGGCACTTCAACATGGTACCGCTAAGCGCCACTACCATGAACTTGACGCCGTCTCTGCAGGGTGGCAGCCGCAATCCGCGGGTGGGGAACTGAAGCGGATTAGGCGCGGCTGAACGGATGGCGACGCGCCGCGCGATCCGAAGGCTTAGGGTTTCCGCTGCGGCGAGGAGCGGAGGCGGGAGGGGATCGTCGCGGTGGCCGTTGGGTGGGCTCCTGTTGTTGGTGCCGCCGTCGCCGTGGATGCCGCCGCCGCCGCCTTAGACGTCGGCTGGAGGTACGATTGGGATAGTTTCTGGTGAACGGATTGGATCGATGACGGGTTTCTTTTTTGATTTTTTCCTTCTTTTTTTTTAGCGTGCGTGTGTTTCCGTTGTTGCTTGGGACTTTGAATTTCTCTTTCGTGATTTTAGGTCGTGGCATCACGAGGACACACGATGAACGGGCATTATGACAGCCCTTTCTTGCTATTCGATCCAACGGAGAACGTGCGGCCACGTTGTGTTTACAGGTTCAACACGTACCCCATTAGCCAAACAGCGTGCTTTGCCTTGACACAATTGGTGCAAACTCAATGTTCAAGTCATTAGTTTATACAACACCTTTTTATTCACGGAACCAATACCTTCGCGTTAATTATCAGAGATGGAGTACCGTCTAAATTAAACAATTATTAGGTGTAGAATTCATAAAAACATCTCAAGCACATCCCTTATATCCTTCTGGCCCTTAGAATAAACGTTCGCTTTCGGTTTTAAGTGGAAAAAAAGGTAGAGAAGGCACTATAAAAACGTGTGATCTTTAATTTAAGAGGGTCGAAAAAATCATCACCTCAACCTATAGGTTTCGCGGCCGAACCAAAGGTGTCCTGTAAAGGCACAATTGACTTGGAGTGAGGGAAGTTTTAACTTGGAACAATGTCGTCCACCACCGCTAGACGTCTACCACATCCAATCGATACATTGAGGTGCGCCTTCGAGGACCACCGTGGGAGGACCCTGAGCTCGTGGCCTCGTGGGGCATGGAACGAGGCTGGTCCTGGCAGAGGGTGTGGCCCCACCTCGTGTAAACCAATGGATATCCATGGATACCGGGATATCCAATGAGTTTGGATCTGAGCGACATCCATGTCCATGAATACATTCGTGGACAGGCTAGAGTGAGACCGATGACATTGATCTGGATTTGTGCCTAGCATCTCTAAAGAGATCTAAGCTCCCTTGAATTGATGGGCTCTCCTTTGCTCATAATGTGTTCCTGGTTGGGTCCCTTTGCATGACGTGTTATGCTGCTCACAATTGAGCAAATGGCATGTGCATAATCAAATGTTGAGTCCGGCCGACCTCCTCGCCCGCATATACGCATATAGGTACGATTATTATTATTTGTACTTATCTCACAAAACCATTTAACTAACAAAAGTAAGCTAATTGTTTAGCCATTACACAAATATTCACTCCGAGAACATAAATTGTGTTCACATGTACCGATAAAATTGTTCTCTTAGAAAAAAAATTAAATACACGAACTTTTGAAAATGGTCATTGATTGTAAAAAGTTCTCACTGGTCTAACAAAAATGTTCACGTAATTTTGAAAATTATTCACGAGGTTGAAAAAAGATGTTTATCTCTCTAGAAAAACTCTCACATGTCTACAAAAAGTTGTTTGCATAATTTCAAAAACTTTTCACAGGTTTGAAAAAATGTTCAACGGTCCGAAAATTTCTCACGGGTCTGAAAATAGGTGTTCACATAATTCTGAAAAATATTCGTGGGTTTGAAAAAATTGTTTGCTGGTCTTAAAAATTGTCACGAGTCATAATTTCAAAATTTGTTCACCGGTTTTAAAAAATATTCACCAGTTTAAAAAGTGTTCATTGGTCTGAAAAATATTCATCGGTCTAAAAAATGTTCATGTCGTTCATAAGACTAAAAAGATTTTCATATGTTTGACAACAAATATTTCTATCTTTTTAGAAGAAAAAATATGATTAAAAAGGAGGAAAAAGAAAAGAAAACGTGAGCGAAAAGCAAAAAGAAAGAAAGAAAACAAAATAAAGTAAAATTTTAGTGAAAAATGAAATAAAAAAACCATGACGAATTGAAGAGAGAAGCTAGAAGAAAGTAAGAAACAAAAATAGAAAATAAAAGAAAGAAGAAAATGTCCTAAAGAAATTCGAACGGGAAGGAATACTGCTTGAACGAGCATGTGACACAAATATCTGAAATAAAATAGTGACACGAAGAAAGAAATTGGTCCAGCCCATGAGGGAGGTTGTCGCTTAGGGCGAGTCGATGCTCCACCTTGCTATAAGCAACATATAAAGGTTACACTTCGCTGCCCATTGGATTGGTGGCCAGTAGCTGGATGGGCCATGTCCCAATTGCTAGGGCATGCCTCGGTGTGTTGTCGCTTCCCTATCGGTGGGATTCGTTTATTGTGGTTGTTTCAGTTTTGTCCTTTTTATTGGCCCCAATTGTCAGCATGTAATCCCTTCGATGGATGTAGTGGTTCGGTGCGAGCCTTGTGCGTGCGTGCGTGTGTGTGTGTGCATGTGTGTGTGTGCGTGTGTGTGGCATGACGGCATGCCATGTGTAGCCGCAAACGTGTTCTACATGGAATAAAGGCAAATGGCGCAGGGTCGATTCATCGCTGCTTTGACTACGGGGTTGGTTTCTCTTCTGCTATACTTGCTGTAGTGGTAGTTTTTCTTTGGCGACGCGGTGAACTCCTCATTCTCTGCTTCCTGAGCTTTATCGGTGCGGGCTGGTTCTAGGGGTGGCCGTTGAGTTCGTGCGTGTTCTTCGGGGCTTCTTCTTGCCTGAGTTCGTTTTCTATGCTCTCTACTTCGTGTTTTTTATGTTGTTGTGGGGACTGGTTCCGGTGACACGGTTCATGTGGTGTGTTCGGGATAGGGCATGTGTGACGTGGATCTGTGGTGGTGGTCATTAAGGCGGTTGATAGCTGGTCGAGGCAGGTGCATGGATGTGTTGTGGGTTTTTTGATTTGGGGCTGCCTTAGATGCTTATTTGTAGACGACTTTCTTTAATTGATGTGATATTTTATTTTATTTTACCATTTTGGTTAGCACGGGTGTAATGTTGGGGTCTAGAGGGCGGTGGGTTCTAGGGTCGATTTGTTTCGATTCATATGGCGAGTTAGTTTCTATCATTGTGAGTGCGTTGTGTGTGTGCCATTGGTGATTTAACGAGTGCGTCATCTTGGTGTTGTGTGCTCTAAGTTTTGTTGTTGTTCCTTGTGTGGAAGATTTGGGGCTGGTGTGCCTAGGGTCGTCTATTTGTTGCTACATTGGATGGACATTGCATGGCCCTGCGCGTGGTCTGCGCGGTCCGAATCGTGTTGGTATTTTATTTGATGATGTTTGCCTTTTGCATGTCTTTCTTTTCTATTTCATCGCGTATCTTGTTGGTTGTTTATATAAATTTGTGCTTGTATGTGCTATACGGTAGCGATGATCTCCAGTGGTGATTCGGTTGCGCTGTCAGGTAAGTCAGCTTAGGTTCGTCTCACGTATTTATTGTTCTTGGTTTGGTAGGGTTCGCTACTGTCTTGCTAAGTGTTTTTGCTATCAACGTCATTGTTTTTCCGTGATGTGAACTATGTCAGTGGGGTTAGCTACGAATGATCCTGATGGAACAGTCCTAGGCACAACTGACTAAATACAAAATCTTATATACTCCAGCAAACAAGTATCCCTACCAAAGAATTTAAATGCCAATAGCAGAGGATGGCGCGGCAAAGCACGCTAGGTCCATCTAGTATCCGTCTAAACACACACCATTGCCATCCTTACACCTAGACATGCCATTGGTCTCGTTAATTAAGGGATAGTACCAATTATTACTGTGCAATAGCCGGTGGGTGAACATGGTGTTGTGGAACACCATAGGCTGATAGGCATGTATATCGCTGGTGCCTCTTGGTGCTAAACGAAAAGAATAGAAAGTCTCTAGTGACAATTGATGTATTGAAGCTAATCTATAATAACTAAATAGGTGATCTCCACTACTCTATCTCTCTCAACATGCAGCTATGCCACATCATTGGTGTACACGTCACCTATTATGCCAGGTCGGATTCAGCTCAGTTTCTTCCGGCACGCCGTTTCAGTTTAGCTGTAGGAGTCACCTTAAAACCAGTTCAAGGGTCGTTGGATCCATCGGTCCATCCCCATGTAATGGCGGTCCATCCAATTCCTATTCTATAAAATGGATCGACGAGCGATTGTCTTATCTCCAATATTAATTGACAGTCAGCCCATACGCTCAAACTCCAGCGCCGTAAATCTCTTAGTGCGTAGCCCATTCAGTCCATATCTAACTGCACGATCTGGCCTAGAGGATAGAACAGTTCCTCTTCTCCACCAACCAGTTTTTCTCGAGGGGTATCGCTCGCTCTTCCTCTCCCCACAATTAGCGTGAGAAACTCCGGTAACTAATGGTGGCATAGCAAAAGTTTCTCGCAGAGCCCCCCTTATAAATCCGGTGGTCTACCACTACACTACATCGTCTCCAGTGTGTGGCGTCCGATCAATCCATTCAACACAGCTCCTTGCCTCCGTCCTATTCTCCTCGCCTCCTCCGGCCCCATGTCGCCGCACTCGATTTATCACCTCGCTTTGTTGCCATCTTCTATCTGCTCGGTCTGATGCATCTCCGATCCATCCCATTGCGTCCAGGTTTCAGTTAAACACGCACTCTCCATCAGGATTCTCCATGGAGCCAGAAGACGAAGAAGCAGGAGAAGCACACCTCACAGTTATCCAATTGGCCTCTCCTGGACGAAGAATGTTTTGCAGCGTTGATCCTCCCTTTACCAATGCTTTACCATCTCCATCCTCTAGGTATTTATTCTCCTGAAAATATGTCGTATGTGCCTGTTAATATCTAACTGCAGTTGCTGACTAAAACGCTATTGTACTGTTGCCATCTCCCGTGGAGTATTTTTCACCTCGATTGATTTCGACAGACAGATAAATATATTACCATGGTTAAGTTGCTGATGTGGAGTCCTGAACTCCTGGTATAGTTAAGTGTACTTGTACCTTATTTTTCTCGGAATAATATATGGTGCCGATCTATTACAGAGATTGCTACACTGTATTTACAATTTAGAGTCCATGTTTTCTCCTCTGCTCTGCGATTTAATCTTCCAATGCACTTCTTCTCTTATTTATTTCAGGCATTCGTACAAATGCAGGGAGCCAAATTTGATAAAAAACCAAGAAGCAAAGGTCTATCTTAAATTTTAGGTACTACCTCTTTTTTCCTATTTTTTGGCTTTCCAGATGTTTTTTAGCTATCCATATTTGAACTGGGCTGGTCTCACTTATCTGTATGGCTGCAAAAATGCATCTTCTGATGCGACATCATCCCTTCCATGTGGCATGTGTATCAACCATGTATTCTTCTAAGGGAATAGTATGTAAGAATTTTCATAATTGTTTCTATATCGAGGTTTAGAAATTCTTAGCAATCTCCCCGGTAGGAGATGTGCAAGTGTATATATGTAAATCAGTAAATATAATTTTTGTTTCAGCCTTATAGTGGATCTCACTTCATGCTGATGTATCTTCGTTTTTCTTTTGGAGTTTGTGTTTGTATGTTCGAAACCTTATAGTGTGATGAGGTAGCAAACAAAAGTTTCAGCTTCATGCATATCGCCCTACTAAGGGGAAAACGTGAACCAGTAAATCGCGTTGGGTGTAGTTCAGTTGTCCAGATTAACTACTATTTGATCTATAAATTTAATGTACATATTAAATCTGGAAAGTTTTTACATTTAAATCTGGAGAGTTTTTACATACTAAATTTTTTGGGGGGTGGAGACCCCAAATTAACTATTATTCCAATAACACAAGCTAAGGGTATATGATTCGTTTGGGAGCTCTGATTTTTTCTCACCTCTTACGTTCAGCAAACATTGTCCATTCAATCTTGACGCGCTATCTAAAATTTTGCCCATATGCAATTCCGCAGCAACGCGCGGGGTATTTTTCTAGTTAAGAAAAATGTCCGTTCCAAGTCAACTCGTTGAGGTGTGACGTTTTAAACCCTGAAATCAAAATCTATTGTTTGCATCCTGAAATACTGATTCCCGAACCTTATATTTGTTTGGTACACCGGGAAAACAACAATCCTGGCCGGAACTACAGACTACTCTCACAGACAGTGGGCCCCATGTATCATATTGTCTTCTTCACATAATTTCGTTTTTTATTTCAAAAACTTAGGTGACCTTGACAGTAGTCAAGAATTTTTATTTTATTTACTTTGCAAATAAGATAGGAAGAACAAAGAGAGATGCTCAAAATTTAATCAACTTGTATCATAATTCAAAATCAAAGGAGCTCTATGTTCACCTTTAATGAAATTGACTTGCATCCAAATATGTAATATAGATATTTTCTTCATTTCTGCATCTCGATTTTCAGGGTTTAAATTTTATAACGAGATACTAAATGCCACGAAAAACTTACTAATGTAAGAAACTTCCTTCAAATACGACAACTACTCATTCCGTTTTAAAAATATAAGATGTTTCAACATTTTTTGAAACACGTGTATCTAGTGTATATGTTTACATACTAAAAGACGTGTAGATAATATGTTTTAAAAATACAAAAACATCTTACAATTTAAAACAGAGCGAGTAGCTTGCTCAGTTATGCTCTTTCACCGGAGCTAGCAGCTTTTTCCCTCTCTTAACTACTCCCTCTGTTTCAAAATATAAAATGTGGCGTCTCAATACATTTGTTTCACAAAACTAAAACGTTTTATATTTTAAAACCATCTTTGCCTTTCGCTAGGATTGAGAAGCCCGTCATCTAAAAAAAGGATTGAGTAGCCCGGTACGCTAATTAGGGCATGTATAATAGTCCTACATCAGCCTTCTCTAATACCTTCCATATAGGATTTGTGATGAGTTGGATCAAAGAAAAAGAGGAGAGAGAATGAAATCGTTTGTAGAGCGCAGCGATCCCACCCGGCGTTCGCGTACCGGGCTTATCGCAGCCACTGTTGATTCTAGATTCGGGCAAAAGTCCGCTCCTAGCAAATTTGCATTTCAGTCCACCGAAAATTCCAAAACTAGCAAGCAGTCCACCCACCCATAGAGAATAACGCTATCCCTCCCCGAGTCCCCGATCCTGCCTTCCCATCTAACCCCCGAGGCGCCGCCTCGCCTCGTCTCCCTTCAGCCTTCGGTTCTTCGTCCATGTCTCCGTCACCGGTCTCCTACGCCATGACCCCTCCCTAGCCTGCTTGATCTGTGAAGGGACTCCCAGATCCCGACCATCCAAGCCCACTCGCAGGGCTCCACAACTAGCATCAGCAGCTCCACATTCCTCCTCTTGGTCGTCGTGGACACGCAGCTCCGGTCCTCGGCTGTCGGCGGGCAGCCGGCCTTCCCTGCGCGTGCTAGGTCAGGTAGCCGGCGATAGAAGGCCCGATCTGGCCATGGATGTCTGGGATCTGGGCTTGGAGGGTCTGGATTCGAGGCAGCTACTTTTGTTTTGTTTTATTGGTTATACAATTTAGTTTGGAAATTTTGGTTTGAGATCCGGTTTCCTATTGAATATAGAATGTCCTATTTGAATCTATGTTGAATCAAGTTATTGTTATTCTTTTAAGTCTCATCGAAGTTTCTTAGATGACTTTGTGAATTATTATGTATGAAACAAGTGTGTTTCTGTTAATTATGTATGAATATTTTTATACCGTTATAAATACTTAAGTTTCTGTCAAGTTTATTTCATGTTTCTTTTCCCAGATCCGTGCAGTGTGAATGTTCTTGGATTCAAGTTCTGTGTATCTGAAATAAAACATAGTGGTTTTGTGAATCTTCAAAAAAAATAAGTGTGTAATCTTTGAAGAATCTGCGTTGAATCTTTGAAGAATCTATTTTGGTTACTAAGCTCTTTGAAGAACTTGTATGAATCCATGGTTCATGTTTTTTCCTGGAATTTGTCAACCGTCTATGCTTAATGTTTTATAGGAGTATCATGTTTGATTCATGGAAGTTGTACAAAACACAATGTTGCAATCCAAAAATTTATTTAATGCTACATATACTAATTCGGTTGGTTGAAAATTGTGTGTGATGATTTCCTTTTTATTTGGAAACAAATAAGAAAGAAGTATTACTAATCAGCATTTTCTAAATCTTACGCACGTATGCGGATTTTTTTTGAATCCGCTAATTTTTGTAGGCAAAAAAGGCTCCGAAATAAATTGTTCCAAAAATAATGACAATGCCACAAAAATTCTAGTTTATGACTATTATGAACATGTGCATAAAAATTGGCAATTATTGTAAAGAAAAAGTGGTAATTAGACAAGGAAAAGTTAAATGGTATGTGTTGAAAAATTGGAGGGACCTCTATTGGAACTGAATTTAGTGGAGGGATCTTTTTGCAACTAGCACGGGAGACCAGGGACAGGGCATGCTGAACAAGCACGAATCTGGAACGCTCGTCCAACGAGCAGGATAAGCCCGGCACACGTAACCCCGGACGGTATTACTCTTTAGGTCGTCTGTAACTTTACCGACGGTCGAGTTGCCTGAAAATCGCTAGCTAGCGACTCCTCTGTTTCCCGTTGTAGGGGTGGGTGTCGGTAATCGTGGGTTCGTGGTCAGGCCCAGGAAAGAAATCGCTGCCAAGAAAATCTCATGTCCATCTTTTTCACGGTAGCAAATCTTCAACAAAGTAACTGAATCTCCATATTTTACAGTGGTTTACCTACAGCTACAGATGACTCGTTGTACACCAAGTATGTACTATTCTTTTCCGGTGATGTTGCGGACGACATGTCGTATCACTTGGCGCCGACCTCCCGAGGCTGTCCCCCAGCTGCTACATGTTGGTGCCGACCTGCACAACTTCAGGACTGTTTAAAATAACGTCGATCTCAGGGTTAGATTTTGAAATAGTTTTGCCAAGGTTTTAGACATGGAATTAGTTTCGCAAAAGGTC
This sequence comes from Avena sativa, assembly GCA_916181665.1. NCBI lineage: Eukaryota > Viridiplantae > Streptophyta > Magnoliopsida > Poales > Poaceae > Avena > Avena sativa. The sequence goes on from OV702292.1 coordinate 103,345,466, forward strand.
AGATTGTAAAAAAAAAAACGCGAATCTTGTACTCCAGAATTGAAGGGTTAGGCGTGGCCCATCTTTAAGAATTCAGCCCATTTGTCCGTACTGTACAATATCTGAGAAGAAAACATCTAGGCCCGGCCCAGACGCCTCGGCAACGAAGGCAATACGGCGCTGGTAGCCTGTTTTGCCGGTCCCCTCGGCTCCTCTGCTCACGAACTCCCGAGACCAGATCACTTCGCTTGGAAAAAAAAAATAGTCCCGATCGTCCGCCGGAGACGGCAAGCAAGGGAAAATCGCATCGCAGTCGCATCACGGTACCAGGAGAAAGAAGCCGCGACGACGGCGGCCGTAGGGCAGGGATGCAGGGCCTTCGCCGGCACTGCAGTCTGCCGCAGCAGGTGTGCACTGTAGTCCGTAGTCGCGTATGCTGAGGGACCCTGCTCGCCCCGCCGTTTTCTTGCCGCTTCCTCTCTTCGGATCAGGTGCTAGCTCCTTGTCTCATTTTCTTTTTTAGTTTTGATTGAAATGATTTTTTTCATGGCAGAACCATTCATCAGTGGTTAATAATTTTAGAATTCAATTTCAATCAATGTAACCGGAGATTTAATGAATTCGATTTGCAACTTTTCATTGTAGAACTGTTAACCATGGAGAGGAACGGAGATATCGTGTTTCTTTTTCAGAAACATTCGGCAAAGAAGACTGACGAAAGGAAGAATTAGTAGTGAAGTTATATTCCTCAAATTATTGCAGGTATGTAATATTTCTACTATTTGTAAATTTTAGACTTAATTATCGAATGTAGGCTTAGGACTCGTTTGGCTCCCATCATTTGGGGCCAGAAACATAGAATTCATTTGACAATTTTATGGTAGACTTATTTCGTTGTCCTGAAATTGGTTCCGTCATTTCAATTAGAAATTCTAAAGAGTGGGCACATGAAATTCAATCGAGGTTCCATATAAAACGTGTTTGCCCGTCGTGGAATGGAAACCATCATTTCAATTGGAAATTCCAGCAAATGGGTACGATATGTTAAGTCAATTCTTGTTCCTTAACCCAGTCAATTGTCTAAAAATCATCTCATTTCATAATTCCATGTGGCAGCCAAACATAATTATATTGGGATTTCAAATTGGGCAAATGAAATGATGACAACAATAGAAATGAAATGCTGGCTTTAAACGGGCTCTTATTAAATTTTATACTAGTACATTGGCATCTTGTATTTGCCACATCATGAAAAAAAATTATGTCTAGTTGTTCCATCCTAGAGTAAAATTCCTAATTCTGCTACTTACTCACATCAGTCATTAGAAGCGTTTGGGCATGAAGGGTAGAAGGGGTAAATGGGTCTTCGATCTGCTGGCTGATGTGTCATTCATATTAAAAGAGTGCACTACTCCTGATATGATCGGAGCATATTACTAAGAGCATCCCCACCGGCGCCCCCAAAGATGGCCGGCAAGGCGCCGACGGTGATTTTAGGGGTTTGCGCGCAAACTACTGGTGCTTTGGGGAAGCCGTCCAACACCGGTGTCCCACAACGATCGCGCCCAACAATCATGTCATGGATCAAAACACCAAGTTTAAAAAAGATCACACAATTATAGCATATATTACAACAAATCGAATGTTTGAAGAAAACTAGTTCATACAGTTATTTACATAAATAAAAACTAAAAATAAATCAAGCAGCAGGGGGTCAGTTGGCTAGAGGGTTTTCAGTTGCATTTTCTCTGAGCACCCACAAATGCTCCACGTGATCTTCGTGTAGCTGATCGTGTACCTGACTATCGCGGATTTCTTGATGCATGGCGAGGAAAGCACCAAAATAAGTCAGCACCTCATGATCGACCTCAGCAAGAGGGCTCATCCCTCAAAGGGAAATAGATCAACCACTGAATTATCTCGCTCACTCTCGATGATCATATTATGCATGATCACCTAAGCATTCATTACCTCCCACATATGTGATGTTGACTAGGTTAGACTAGGGCACCTGAAGATAGCAAAGCGAGTTTGGTGTACACCAAATGCTCACTCAACATACTTCCTGCAAGCCTCCTGACACTTGAAAAACTAAGCTCTTGCATCAGTATGAGGGTCGGGGATTGTTTTTACGAAGGTGACCCATCTAGGGTAAATATCATTGGCTAGGTAGTAGCATTTGGTGTATTTCCTACCAATGACCACAAAGTTCACCGCTATGCCAAACATTGGAGATCGCGACAACACATTGATGTCATAGTGTGTTTCGATCATGCCAACGAAAGCATGCCAAATCCAGAATAATGATCTGCCATGGCCTCTAGTATCACACTGCACTCTGTAGTATGACCTTTGTACATACATTGCCAAGCAAAAGGGCAATTCTTCTACCAAGCATTTTAGGAAATCCCCTAGCTGAATTATGTGCTAGTATACGAGTTGTATTTTCTTCATTTGGTGCCCTCAGATATGCTGACCCAAAGTATCCCACCACAACACGAAAAAACCTATACACACTCAAATGTCGTGGCCTCGGTCATGCGCAGGTAGTCACCTTGAGTATCTGTAGGAGCTCTGTAGCAAGACATCGCGAGATAGCCGTGCACTTCTGAACAGAGGTGAAACCAACTAAACCGATGCAGTCCTTTTGCAGATGAAGTACGTATCAAAATCATGCACTCCATGCACAATATTCATGAACAACTCCTTGTTCATTCTAAATCAGCGTTGAAACACCGCAGTCCCATGGGTTGCATCATCTTGAAAATATTTTGTCTCCAATATCAAGGCGCCGGCCAGCCGCTGCCGGTCTCGTTCGTCTTCTTCCCCAGCACTGAGATGCCACGCTAAGGAGCTCGCCGACTGGCATGTAGGCAAATGAGGCCACCGATGATCACAATACACTCTGCTTCATCGACCTCCTCTTGCAACAATTGCACCATCATGAGCTCATCGTCGCTATCCATGACCTAGGCAAAAGATCGATCACCTTCTATGCGCGGAGAGCTCGACGTGGTTCACGATCGAGAGGGGCATGCCTTCTAGCTGAAGGGTTCCGTAGCAGAAAACAAAAAAAATCCTAACGACAAGAACATCTTATCCAAGATCTATCTATGTAGATGTAAAGTAACGAGAGGGATTCAGTGCTTATACCCTTGAAGACCGAAAGGGGGATTACATTCCCGTTCAAACATTGCCGATGTAGTCGTACGGCGTGGCCGACCTCAAGGTCGTGTAGACGTCCAAGCTCCAAACTCCAAGCGACGAGCACCACAACTGGCAGTGCCTCTACGGAATTACACGCATCCGGTGTAGAGACGTCCCCAGGATCTGGTCCAGGAAAGCAACGAAAGAAGATTGATCTGGACCGAGAGTCCAACAGCATGATCACGTGCATATGATGGATAAACCCCTATTCCTATATGCACGTTCCTACTTAGGAAGCACATGTGAGGGAGAGAGAAATCGGTAAAAGCCAATGGATTGGTTTGAGCGAGAGGGTTTCCCCTCTTTATATAGGTGGAAGGAAGACACCACAAGGCGAATGGGGCTGGGTAGGACTAAATCCCACTGTCGGCCAGCCCCCTTACATGGGCCCCACGTGGGGTGGCTTGGCCTATGACCGCCGACCACCCCTAGCCTTCCTTGGGCGCGCGACCCCCTCTTAGGCCTCTCCTTAGGCCTATTTAGGTGGGCCGCCCCATTAAATCCAATTAAAATTATATTTTAATATTAATTTATTTTATCTATATTAAATAGTACATATTATTTAATTTCTATCACTCCAAAACAACTTTTGGAACCCTCCGATCATCATCGGATATTCTCGAAACACGTATTCTCTCTCTTTTCTCCTAGATCAATTTCTAGGCGTCATCTACCCTTAAGCGTGGCACCCTACAGTTCGGGAATACCCAGACATGACCGAGACACCTCTCTGATCAATGACCAATAGCGGGATCTGCAAACCCATGCTGCCCCTCATGCATTTCATGAATTCAACTTGATCGCTTGAACCTTAAACGTCGAGTCTCATTCCCTCTACGACATGATACCTAGTTTATCCAAAACCTAATCTCCGGTATCTCCATACCTAGTTCGATCTTGTTAATGACAAACACATTTACTCGTTCCCGTGATATTACATTCGTGTCACCTAGTCCTTGACCTTTGTCGTAAACTACTTTCCGACATGTCGACTATTTCACAGATGTAAACATCCATGTCTGTTTCTTTATGGATCCACTTACGCTTTGAAAAGCTTCACGCTTTCCTGAGGGTCTAAAAATTTTATAACTTGATTTTCGTATATGGGTACTATCATGAATTCTTATGGCCTCTAGCCATTTAACGGAGTCAGGGCTCATCATATCCTCTTTGCATCTACTCGGTATATCATTGTCCAACAATGACACTTTGTCCTCAAATATTTTTGTTTGATTCTCACCCGATCCACATGGTTCAATAGGAACTTAGATTTTCCGAACTACAACATTTGCATGAATGGTAGCCATGAGCATTCTATTTGTCTCTGGAACACTTTCCGGTGCTGCTCTTCTCTGATCATGTCACTTAGGTTCAAATAACCTCGTCAAAAAAATTGTCCTCCCACTTAACTTTTCATGAAGAATTCTTTTTCAAACAACTCGCCGTTTTAGCGACAAACACTTTTATCTTTTAGTGTTATGGTGGAGAAATTCCCAACGATTAATTTGGGATAACTTACAAAGACTTGCATATCCGACTTTGGTATTGTAAACATTTTTACATATGCCTTGCATACCAAATTTTAAGAAAATACAAACTAGGTTTTACCCCTTGCCATTTCAACGGATTATGATGTTGCTCTTTTCAGTATAAAAGCGGTATGCCACTATAGCATACTCTTTCAAATCATAATGGTAGTTTTATATTTGATCTTACCAAGTCAAACTAGGTTTGATTATATTTTTAAAGTCTTCCATACTACTATGGTGTTTCAGGAAACTCAAGTTTATGAAATAATTTCTCAACTTTCAGATGTTTGCTAAACTTGTAACTCAAATATCTTCTTTTATGATTCAATCATAAACTCTTGATTTTCTTATTACGATGATTTCTACTTCACGCTAAAACCTTTGAACATCTTTGAAAAAATTATACTTCTTTCCTCATTAAACAGATATACTCATATATCTATTCAAGTTCTCGGTGAAAGTATATGAAGTAGAATAATCCACCACACACGGTTTTACATAATGGACCACATACATCAATAAGTATGAATTCCAATAAGTTAGTCGTCCGTTCAACTTTGATCCTTTGGACAAAGTTTTAGTTATCTATAGGAAATCTTAAAAGCGTCAAGTCGTTCGAAAACAACTTGACTCTAAAATTTCATCAACATGGAGTTTCTTCATGTCTTTCTTTGCGATGTCACACTTAAGTGAAATTCCAATCTTTTCATGTTACGACGCTTTTAGCATTTAATTTTATGAATGTTATTGCACCAACAAGATTTATAATGATTTATCCATAGTCTATGGAATGTAGAGACTCGAACGCGGACGGACAAAGACATATCCGCCTGTCCAAGCCACCGAGCTAAGCCTCGGCCTATGCGATTAGTGCTTAGAGCATCTCCAACAGATGCCAAAAAAGGGCCTTGGTGCTCAAAAAACCGTTTCGGTATGACTTTTTCCCTCTCCAGCAGATGTTGGCGCCGTATAAAAAAAAATCGGCACGCGGTAAAAAGCCAGCCTCGGGGTTGTATATATATCGGGCACGTGGCCATGCACGCCCAAAAATATCCCACCCCACAGCCGCTTGCAACTGCCATGAAAAGTCCCCTTCCCCATTCCTGCTACTTTCGTGCCGCGCGCCGCCGTCAATTCCAGCCCCGCCACGCCGCCGGTAGCTGTAGATCAGGCCGCGTCGGAGCCCTACGGCCGTTTCCACGCCCGATTCCGCGGCCACGAGCTAGGTTGCTTTTTTTCACTTCCAAAGACCATTTCTTAGTCTCATCTCGCCAAACTTATAGGAGGTCGTGCTATACTCAACTCACCCTTCAGACTTTAAGCCAACGTTGCTCTTGCCCGCCATGTTTGTGTCGATGTGGCTTATACTGTTTTATTAAATCACAGGAACATATGGTATCGACCTTATGGTACTGCAAATTATAATATATTGCGATACGTATCGATTGGCAGCTGCAGCCTGCAGGGGATCGAAAAAAATCTTGAGATATCATTGTCGTCCGTATCGGGATAGTGGCAACCTTGTCCGGGCCTGGAGTAGCAGCGGCTCTTCCCACTGGTCGGGAAAGGTGCTCTTTGCCATGATCTAAGAATAATAGAGTGCACCTGTGTGCATATACAGGTGCCACTGTACGCCCCGGCTTTAATTACTCCCATCATCAGTCCAATAAATAAGCAGCAAAAGCTTCATTAGCTTTACCCAGCTAGCTAGAGCTTATCTCTCACACACGCTCCTCTGTTCAAGAGCTCGCAGATCGAGCTCGACAAGCAGAACATTGCCGGGCGTTTGCGTGCTTCGGTTTATTACCTGATTTGGGTGCCTCACTGCCTGATATATCGTCGAAGCTAGAGCAGAGCCGAGGTTACCATCGACTATCAAATGGTCATGATGGGGATTTCGAAGATGGTCATGATGGGGATTTCGATCTCAGTGCCTCGCCGCCGTGATATACCGTCGAACATCGATTTAGTTTCATCATATATTATAAATATATATTTACGTATTATATAGACTGGGCATCACATAATTTCATAAACTTAGTTAGACTTGGAGAAATTTAACTTAAGGTAAATCTAGAATTCTATTAGTTCAGATCAGGGAAGTAAATGTGCTGTAATCATCATGATTTTTACTATTTTGAGTGGAGTAGTCCCACTCAGTAAGCGGTGATTATTGTGGGAAACATCATTCTAGTGAAAGAAATATCAATAACTTACTCATCGTATCCAAAACAAAAATAACAGTTTGCAGGTTGTCCAACTATATAGATCAATGATGTGTTTAAGCTGCGGGTATGTACATTTGATTCATAAGACAAATTTATAAAAGCAAATACAAACTCCACCATGTAATTATTTTTCTCCTTCTTGTTGTCTGGTCGTTTGTTAAAAATGTTGTCTTGTCACTGGCAACGGTAGCGCTGCATGCCTGCGTGCACTCCAATCTGGTCAGATCGTGAGGTAACAAGAAAATTAGAGTCTGGCAGGACCTGCAAACAGTGTCAGCTGGTCAGCACGTGTGATGGGGCGAAGCGAATCCCCACCCCGTGGACCATTAGATTGCATATCAAACGGTCTATATGTGACCACGCTAGTCATCTGAATAAAGCCAATAAACGTGAGCCGTTTGATTGACATGATCCAACGGTGTGTATGTTTGGCCATTCATATACTATATTTTATTTGTCGCATCAGGAAGAATATTATTTCTAGTTGTCCCATCCTAGTGTAAAATCCTAAATCTGCTAGTACTTACTCAAATCAATCATTAGAAGCGTTTGGGCATGAAGTGTATAAGGGGTAGATGGGTCTTCGGCCTGCCAGCTGATGTGTCACACATATTAAAAGAGTGCACCATTCGTAACACAATGTTGATTGAGTTTAAAGAAAAACTTAGGCACGAGTCTAAGAATCACAGAAGTACTGCAGCATGTATCTATCCTTAGCCACTACTCCTGGGACGCATTGTCAGAATTTTTTTATTGTACCAGGCCTCCTCCTGGTGGTCCTTGTGGCTAGGTGAATATATATTGGCATAGGTGTCAACGCTACGCTAGAACCCGAGTCTAGAACTCTAGCAATTTTAAGCTTAGCTATGGGCGGTCCTGCATTTAGTTCTACGTCTAAGACTCTTAGAATCAACGTTTGACCAACGTTGGACATGCCCTAACTAACAAACTAAGCCCGAGGGGAAATAGCCCCTTGGTATTTCAATTAAAACATTCTTGTGTGCGACACCATGGTTGCGAGTACAGATACTCGAACAGGTGGGCGAACATGTAGGACGTGTTTGATAGGCGGTGCAGATTTTTCTGGCCCGTTATGGAGTGCCAAGTTCAACAAGGCCCCAAGATCAAGTTATGGAGAATGCAACATGCCAACACTAGCTTTACCTGGGTGGAAAAAGGATGGAATGACTTCTGATCAAGGATCTTGAACATGTTCTTCAAAGCAGCGAATGCCCTCTCAATGGTGACCCTAAGGCTAGAGTGCCTGAGATTAAATAGCTCATTGGCATTTTGGGGCAAGCTCCTTCCAGTGAACTCGTCAGATGGTACCTAGTAGATCTGAAGGGTGGAAGAATCCCAGGGACACAAACATAGCTAGCATCTCTTAGGTAGAACTTCCCATCAGGGATGATATTGTTGATCCCATCAAGTCTAGACATGTTGTCCAAGGGTGGTTGCATCATGAGCCGATCCTTCCCAACCAGCTAGCACATATGTGAACCTCATCTCAAAATCACAGGTAGCATGCATATCCTGGCTTGGGAAGTGCTTCTTTCCCCTATAAGCAGCAACGTGTGATCTGACATGAGTACCATCGATTACACCAATACAATCCTGTTACAAGAGCATGATACAATCATGTTTGTGGCCAGTAGAGACGTGCGATAGTACGAAAATATAGTAGAAGTGATTACCTTGAAATATGGCCACCACCTTGTGTTGTTGCGTACCTTGGGAGGTGTTTGACCAGTTGACGACTTGATCATGTCTCCTCTTAGCTCCCCAATTCCAAAAAACACCCACTTGAAATAGCATGACAATGTCTCCATGCATATTTTGAATGTGTTGTGGATGACCCTAAACCTCTAGTTATGACCAACCACATGAAGGAGCATACAAAGTTGCTCTTCGACGGAGGTGTGAATGATGTCTTTCCAACAAACCACTCTCCCGTAACCTTCTTACGAGTACAAAGAAGGGGGTTCTTTTCATCCGGAGCACTGTAGAGCCTCTACATCGCTGAAGTTTTAGATGTAGTTCAGATTTACCATCCTCTCCTGATCTAGGGTCAGCATAGGGCCGTACGTTAGTCGAGGACAGGTTGCGTGCCTAACAGCTCTCTTGCGCAACAGCATGATCTAGGCCTGAATGACAGCTATAAGCGCAGCTTCTTGATGGATAAGTGCTGCCCTATCGACCTAACGGGGCGGTTGTACCAGGAGTTCTTCCTAAATCAAGATTGCAGACTGACTGTAAACAGTAGGGGAGAGGTATCGGCGGTGTACCTCCGCCATGGCAACCGAGGGAGTAGAAAGCAGGGGAGAGGGAGGGAGTAGAAAGCATACGCTATGGTAGATCTGCCTTTCAGCCGCTAGTACCCCGCCGCCGCCACCACGAGGGTCACAAGAGGAAGAAGGGGATTTTCTGGGGGAGGGCCGACGCAAAGAGGTGAGCAAGAATGTCAGGTGAGGCTACTCTTGGCGTGAAACAGGGGCAATCTCCTGTTTTCTGCCTGCGCGGCCATGGATGCCGCGCCCACGCCACCGCCTCCATTTTGCAGCTCCGGGGCATGGCTCCACGATAACGACCGATTCGGGCGTTGTCATTGGGTCTGCCTTCGGGGTGCTTTACAGATGGTGCAGGCTAGCACGCAGACCCCTTGCAAGGAACCAAATAGCCCCAAAACTTATGGACTCGGCTTGTTTGGAGGGGAGCCAGCCTACCAAAAGCGTCCATATCAGCGCATCCAAGCCACCGGGCTAAGCCTCGGTCTATGCAATCAGAGCATATGTAGCCTACTACCTGATTAGGGGTGGCCACCTAAGTAAAAATGCATAATCCTTCTCCTCGATGTGAAAATATGCCTGGCACGTGGCCCAAGGTTTTCAGTATCAGATATTAGGTACTCCCTCCGATCCAAATTAATGGACTCGGCTTTATCTAGATTCGGATGTATCTAATCATGTTTTAATACTAGCTACATCAGAATCCATTAATTTGGATTAGAGGGAGTAGGATTTTTTTCCCCGATAGTATCAGATCATATACTCCTCCATCCTCAAATAAGTGACTCGGGTTTGTGAACCCAAAACTCAGTGCACACACAAATGGCAGGCTGGTTCCTCCTTTTCACTTCCAAAGACCATTTTTTAGTCTCATCTCGCGAAAATTATTATAGGAGGTCGTGCTACACTCAACTCACACTTCAGACTTTAAGCCAACATTGCTCTTGCCCGCCATGCCTGTTTGTGTCGACGTGGCTTACTGTTTTATTAAAATCACGGGACAGGCGGTATCGACCTTCTATCGAGATACTCCCTTCGGTCCATATTAATATTCTCAAATTTGTCTAGACATAAATGCATCTAGTCTAAATCCTTAACTAGGTACATCCGAATCTAGACAAATTTAAGAATAATAATATGGATCAGAGGAAGTAGTAGAGATAACACGATTCTGATATGATAACCATACATATTGGTGACCTTAGAGCAGCCACGGTGTATGCCAAATTGAGATGCCAAATTGACTATTTAGCTGTTGGCATCGGTTCCCTACGCTGCAGGATGCCAACTTTGATTGCCAAAACCAAAAAAAGAAGGAGCCGGCGCATGTAGATGCGCTGATGCCAAAATGCTTGTGTGGAATAAAAAACTCAAAGTTACTCACGCTTAGTGCTTTGGTCTGCATGTCTTTTGCATGAAGGTCCACCTCATCGCATGGGAAGGAGAGGCTTTATTTAATTTGTGTCAGACTTGAGCCTACATGTAAGTAAATGTGGCAATGGGCTACACTGTGAACGTTAAGTGGAATTTGGCAGATGCCATCTGTGGTTACGTGGTAAATTTGGCTTTGGCCACACTGTGACTGCCCTTATGGCACTGCAAATCTTAATATATTGCGATACGTATCGATTGGCAGCTGCAGCTTGCAGGGGATCGGAAAAAATCTTGAGATATCATTGTCCGTATCGGGATAGTGGTAACCTTGTCCGGGCTTGGAGTAGCGGCTCTATGGTCCCACCCTAAAGATTCTAAAATTAGTATAGTATACTTTCTCTATTTTATAATACTTTCTTCGTCATAAAATACATGTTACAGGTTTGTTAAAATTTGAATGAATCAATATATCTAGATTCATTCAAATTTTAATAAATTTGTGACACCTATTTTGAGACTGAGGGAGTATATAAGATGTTTCAGCTTTTGTGAAGCGAATGTATTTAAACGTCTTTTAGATTTGGTTCACTTTGAACCTACAAACTAAAAGATGTCTAGATACATTTGTTTCACAAAAATTAAAACATCTTATATTTTGAAACGGAGGGAGTACCAACTAGTAGTAGTACATGCAATACTCCCTCCCTCTCAAAATAGATGTCTGACAAATTTGTATCTATATGCTATTTGATTTAGTATAGATTCGTCTATATTTAAACAAATTTGCAACACTTATTTTGATACGGAGGGAGTAGTTTATATAAGTACTAGTTTCATGATCGGGAACTCTTTGCCATGATCTAAAAATTAACATAAGAGTGTACTTGTGTGCATATCTAGATACAGGTGCCACTGTACGCCCCCGGCTTTAATTAGTCTCGTTTATCATACTCCATCAGTCCCATAAATAAACAGCAAACGAGAAAGCTTCATAAGCTTTACCCAGCTAAAGCTTATCTCTCACACGAGCTCCTCTGTTCAAGAGCTCGCAGATCAATCGAGCTCGACGAGCAGATTATTGCCGGGCGTTTGTGTGCTTTGGTTTACTACTCGATCTCAGTGCCTCGCCGCCGTGATATACCGTCGAAGCTAGAGCTGAGCCGAGGTCACCATCGACTATCAAATGGTCATGATAGGGATTTCGAAGATGGCGGGCAAGAGCTGGCAGGAGTGGAAGCTGATGTGGCACATCTCCCTCCCCGTGATCCTCACCATCGTGTGCAATTTCTCCATCGGCTTCGTCACCTCCGCCTTCGCCGGCCACGAAGGCGAGGTCGAGCTCGCCGCCGTCACCGTCTCCAAGAACGTCATCGAGGGCTTTGCCTACGGTGTTCTGGTACGTATGCAGTCTTACAATTAGATTGTTTGTATATATGCTGACTAAACGATCACTAAGCACATTTCTAGATGTCTCTAATAAAGCTTAGCAAAATGCTGTCGAACCTGTTTTATTAGAGTAAACCGCGCCAGCGGTCCTAATTCTTTTCATGTTCCTTCACTTAGTCCTAGTTTTTTAAAATTGCACGTCTAAGTCATAAATCTTTCAAAATTGAGTCACGCGAGGTCCTAAACCGGATTGACCTGAGTTGACCAGTGCCACGTCGACAGTGGGACCTAGCTAGACGTGTATATTTGCGAAAAGACCCTCCCATTTGTATCCTTCCAAATAACATGTCCCTCTTTTTTCCTACCCCTCTCTGGCGATTTAGAAGGAGACCGACAGCGGAGGTGCTGCTCCGATGAAGGTCACATCATCGCCTGACCCGACCTCCCTCTCTCCTTCTTCCTCATCGGAAACCCTTAGTAGTGCGCGCCACCATCACTGGCGTCCCATCAGTAGTGCGCGCCTCCATTGCGGTCCCATCCGCAACATGCTCCCGTCGCTGACATCTCTGCCTCAGTGCACCCCACAAGGCTCCCCTCCGCAGCTTGTGCCCCTCGCTGGCATCCCTGTCATAGCACGCGCCCGTCACCATATCCCTGCTGCAGCGCGGGCCGTCGCTACATCCCTGCCGCAGCGCACCCCCTGTAGCCGGGATCCCCTCCGCAGTGCGTGCCCACCATCGTGCTTCCTTCTGCAGTGCGACCTTGTACGAGGAACTTTGCTCGTTGCCTTGGCACGTGCTCCGGGAGTCCACCTGCGCCTCCGGGGGGAGTCAAATCCACCACGGCCATCCCTCTCCTGCTCGCTTTGACAAGGTCACTAGGGAGCTGGACTGTTGGTTCTACCTGACCGCGCGAGGTCAAGGGCGGGAGGGCGTCGCGCCAACGGTGGGAGCCGGGGAAGAAAGGATAGGTAGGGTGCTAGGTGGGGCCAAATGGGCCAAGTCCAACTCCATAGGGACGGAATTTTGGAAGAAATACAATATGAGGGGGCAATTAGCAAATATGCAGGGTGTCTGGTATGCGTCATGGACCCTATTGTCGACGTGGCACCGGTCAACTCGAGTCAAACTGGTTTAGGACCTCGCGTGACTCAATTCTGAAAGATTTAGGACCTAAACGTGCAATTTCAAAGAACTAGGACCAAAGTGAAGGCACGGGAAAAGAATTAGGACCGCTGGTACGGTTTAGTCGTTTTATTACTGTATACTCCCTCCGTTTCAAAATATAAGATGTTTTAAGCAAATGGACTTTTTTTAGTGTGTAGGTTCACCCAGGTTTGGAGTGAATCTACACACTAAAAAAGTTTAAATATTTTTTTTTCACAAATCTAAAACATCTTATATTTTAAAACGGAGGACGTAGATGCCATGCAACGAGAGAGAAACAACCTACAAGCAAGTTATACGAAGTAGTTAGCAAATATAGCAAACAGAACAAATACTCCCTCCGATTTATATTAGTTGACTTAGATTCATCTAGATACGAATGATACGAATGTATCTAGATCTAGACAAATTTGAGTCAACTAATATGGGTCGCAGGAGTACTATACAACTATTGTGGTTCCTCCCCGAAACATTACCATTTTAAGGAGAATGCCGTACCTTGTCAAAAAAACGTTGAAGGCCTGATAATATTTTCATCGTCATCTTGTGTCCGACCAATCAAGACCATATTGTTAGGGCATCTCCACCGGGTCGACCCAAATAGGTGACCGAAACGGTCCGTTTATGTCCGTTTGGGTCGGCCCACGGTCACTTTGGGGTTGCGGTTCAGCCTGTCCGGCCGACCGCGCCCAGCGGCCCGACCCATTTGTCCGTCTCTCACCGCTATCACCGTTTGACATCCCGGCGATGGGACGTTAATGGCGGCACGGCGTCGGCTATCAACGCCGGCGACTTCCCGCGCGGCTGGCGTTTCCTGCCATTGTAGCTTTACGTTTTTCACGCGCGCCTTCCCCTCCCGCGCGCGCCTCCCCGGCCGTTTCCTTCCTTCGCCATCGTCTATAAAAGACGGCCACGTGGCACGACTGAGACAACAAGCCCAGCCAGAGCAGCCACCGCCGAAAAAAGCTCCTGCCGCAGCCATGCCTTGTCGCAAGATCGCCAACTGGACCTAGATCAGGGAGTTGTGCCGCACCCGCTTCCAGGATGCCGACATCGATGCCGTCGACCTCCAAGCCACGTTGTCGTCCTAGCGCTTGGCCGAGGCAGAGGTGGTGGCCTTCGAGGAGGAAGGTCGTGTGGCCGAGGCGGCGCTGGAGCAGGTGTTGGAGGCGGCCGCATAGGTGGCGGCCCAATGAGCGGTGCGTGAGGTTCACCACGTCGCCGCCAAGGAGGCTGCATTAGGGGCCCTCCGCGAGATCCGCCACGAGGCGGCCATGGTCACGCTGGAGGAGGTGGCCAAGGAGGCCGCCAAGGGGGCCGTCCGCGAGCTTCGCTAGGCTACCGCCATGCGCAGCACGGTGGCGCCGCCGAAACGGCGGTGAAGCAACTGCGAGTGGCTACGGCCGCCGAAGTGGCGAGCGCATGGGCTCTCGTCGACGAGGACGAGACCGAGGTGGAGGACGACAAGGAGGACGGGAAGGTGGATCAGGTGGTGGCAGAGGAGGGGGCGGGGGAGGAGGCTCTCGTCGCCCCCCTGCAGATCGCGTAGGCCCTCGGCCTCAGCCCCGACGGAGCTCCGGTGATAGTGGCCCCCTTGGCAGCGAGGGCGGCCACGGCGGCGGAGGTGGAGGACCAGGAGGCGAGGGACCACTGGACGGCCGAGATGGAGAAGGCCCTGGCCAACCGGGCGGCAGCGGACCGCGCGAAGGCAGCCGACAAGAAGAAGGCTCGTGGCCGAGCGAGCGAGCGTTACCACGATCGCCTCCAGCAGAAGGCCATATGGTCGGCTATGGCGGCGATCGACGGTGCTAGCGGCAGCGGAGGCCGCAGCAGCGGTGGCCACGCAACAGCGACCAGTAGCCATGGGGACGGCCTCCTCCATCAGTAGTAGCAGTAGCCTTTTTTTAGTTTGTTCAAACTGAGCCTTTTTGTAATTGGCAGGGCCTAATCTAATGAAAAACTAGTTTAATTACTAATGTTTCACTTACATATGGGCCTCCAGCGGCCGACAGGCGGACAACCGCGCGGTGCTTGCGCTGTCCATGACGAGGCATCGGTCACGCAAATTAGGTGCGCCGATGGGTCGAGCCGGACGCGCCGATCTGGATGGGTCGTGCCACTGGGAGGCCGAGCACGCCCCGCGCGGATGCATTCGGAGGCGCTTAGATGTTAGGTCGACCCGGTGGAGATGCCCTTAGTGCAATGATAACACCTTCAACAAAGATATGCCCACATGTATGTGGTTGTTTGATCCAGCTAGTGAATTTCAGACCCAGATTTTCACCTTGGACAAGGGAAGTGTTCAAATCGCTAGAGAATTTCTGGAATCGAAAATGCTAGACCTACTGAAGAAATCTTACGGACAAAAGTTACGGATGGACGTGGAAGAATTCAATTGGTGCAAATCGGGTTGTTTCCTGTGATTTCAGGGCCTGAATTTCTCGTCTGATCTACACATCAGTCTGTAACCCGATCCCGTATAAAAACTACCCGTAGCTGTAGCAGGAATTCGTGGAAGAAGCCCCAAGATATCTTTTCTATTTTATTTTATTTTGCCAAAAGGCCTCATAAATTCAGGGTAATATTGAAAATGCACGGAATACTCCAAAAAAGACAGAAAATATGGGTAAACACCATAACAAATTGAAGATAGCCAGAAAATAAAATAAAAATACTTACAAGTTTAAAAAATAGGGAGGTTCCCTTGACCCATTATTTTGTCCGCTGGGGATATTTTGTTTTTCCAATTTCTCTGAAGATTACTCCAAATCTTGAAGGATGTCTTGAGAAACAGGAAAATATCTAGAAAATAAAGGGAAACATGTCGGCTAGGTAGGGCCCATACTTCTTTGTTTTTAGCTTTACTTATCCTAGTTCTTTTAATCCACACCCTTTCACTACCAGAAACTGGAATAACCCTGTGGGCCAAGAACCGACATGAAGGAGGAACCATTTCCCTGTAAGCTTGAGAAGTTATCTAAGCTTTTAACTTTCATTCGCTTCCACTTGAATAAACTCAAGAGAAGAGGGCTAGAGATTCAAGACTCTACCAAGTAGCTCTTGTCTCAGATCTAAGGACTCTCTAATGACTTGGACTAACGTCGAGGTAGAGAAGTTTGCGGTGGACCTTGGGAAGTCTGATATGGCCCAAGTTGACCATCAAGCCTCCGTCGGCACTTCTCATAACATAGTACTACTAGGTCTCTATTCCGCAACACGACTAAATCTATTAAACAAAATATCGAAGTATCATTTTCTACAACGATCTACCATATAATGACATCAATACTCAACATTGTGGCGTGAATATAGGTTTAGATATACTCACAATCCACCTTTTTTTTGAACGGGTGCAATTTTTAGCCACAATCTATTATTAGTTAAGGAGACATTTTACACTCACAAGCAATGGCAAGTACTCAACAACTTCGATAGGCAATGCACAATTATTTGGATCCACCCTTACAAATATGAACATGCTTGTGTGGAAAGCTTGGGCACCGCCAAAAATAAAATTCTTTGCGTGGTTGACCATCCGAAATCGGCTATGAACGGCAGATAGACTTGAAAAGAGAGGGTGGACAAATTGTGGCATTTATCCACTTTGCAAGCAAAACCAAAAGACGAAGGAGAACCTTTTCTCACAATGTCGTTTAACAAAGAGGCTTCGGGGGTTGGTAAACGATTGGCTAAGGCTTCCAAAAATTTGGTTGGAGGAGTGGACGGAAGATCTTTCCGAGGCTTGGTTGACGAAGATGGCTAGCAAGGCCAAGGCCACCATGACATCAATCACCATGCTCGTTAGTTGGCGAATTTCAAAAAAGCAAAATGCGAGAGTCTTTAACAACAAGTCCGCACCGCCACCTATCCTTTTTGTGATCATTAAAAGCAAGGCCAGGCTTTGGTTCACTGCAAGTGCCAAACATTTGAGTTTTGTAATATTCGGAGAGTAATACCTTAAGTTTCCTTTGTGTTATTCTTGTCAAAACTCTTCTCCTTAATTAATAGAAAGAGGCAAATATTTCGCCTCCGTTTCAAAAAAGTTGTGAAACTAGACATGTTTGAAAAAAGCGAGTACATGCATGGACAAGTAAAGCCTAATATTTAGCCATGGTTGGCTAGAAGGTCATCTGGCCAAAGCTTAGACCTCAACAACTATTTGTGATCACTGGTGAAGCTACGCCTAAGTTGAAGGACACCCCCCCCCCCCCCCCCCCCCGAGAGTTGGACAAATCATCGAAGGGAAAAATATTTACGGACTTAGATGAGAAAAGTTAGTCATTTGTGCCCCCAATGATTCATATTTTCAGTTTTGTCACCCCATACATTCCCGCCTAGCTCCGCCACTGTTTGTGATCATCTAAAGAGAATACAATTGGTGATCGGATCCAGATGCTAGAGAACATCTCCAGACTCCAGTGCCACTCAACATCTCTTGCGAGTTGCCATTCCCTATCTGGACGGGGAAGGAGATGATGATGCTCAACGTTTCATCGTCCAAAAGAAGGTCTAGAAAGGAGATGCTTGATCTGCTCATCCACGATTTTCACGAGATGCTCTTTTCTTGTCTCGGCACGATCGCTCGAAGATGCAACAATATATCTGCATTGTGACTTTCAGACATGTATGTGATCTAGCCAGTTTTTCGGAAAACGCAGATGTACGGAGCGTTTTTTAAGTTCCAAAAACACAATTTGAAAAAATTCCTATTCGTTCTCAAAGAAAACTTCCATCCCTGAAAAAGGTTCTGGGTCTTAATTTTTTCTGGAGTAGTATCTATGATGCTCACTAATTTCGTATCCGCCCTTAAGAAAACGCAAGTCCGTACAAAATTTACTGAATAATTATGTTAGTTTGCGAACTAGTTTACAAATGCCAAACATGTGGACCTATAATGGAAGTACTACCACCATTGCTACTAGAGGTCCGCACATTTGTTCTTTTACCACAGGAATGACAATAATTTCTATAAGCGTGAATAGCATATCTAGATGTATATGTGGGATTTTTAAAATCTGAAAACTTGAAATATGATTTTCAATTTTTTTCTGAAACTTTCGGGCCCAAGCCATATTCAACTCTACTAAGAATTGGGAGATGCAAGTCGCTCATGGACAGTTCCAGGAGACAGACGACCAATGGCACAACCTTCATCGTCTTTCTAGCCATCGAATTCACACGCACCCTCGCCTCCGATTGCTGCTACAACATCGGGTGGTAGGTGGGCCCTGTTCCATCTCACGACGTGTTGTCAAATCCTTGTATTTTTAGGGTTTTGTTATCCAAGCAGCGGCACCATGACAGAGACATCGCTGCATCCACCTTCGTCTCATGTAGTGAAGGTGCGTGTTCTTGTTGGTTCGGTCGACCAGATGTTGCATGTTTTGGGTGATGTTGCCTTTTTTTGCAAACTTCATCATGGCTACCAACTATGTCGGTGTCGATGCGCGAGCGGTGAAGCCTTTGTACCGGCGTTATTGTAGGCGATTTCTAATGTGGCGTCGATTTAGGTTTTTCTAGGTTTATGGCTAAAGATGAAACAATGAGGTTTTCATTTTGTTTCATATACATGTGAAAATGAAATATGATCCTAAGAAGAAAAAAAAGGAAATCGGTGGTACAATATGCGAGAGACGAAGATAATGATAGAGCATATTGTGCAGAGAGCAAATAATATTTTTTGCGGTAAGCGGAAGAAGAACAAATTTGTCATCTATTTTTGACAAATATATGCATTCGGTGGAAAATAAATGGAGATCGATGTTATCCATAGGGATTTGCTTGGGTAGCCAGCAAGTCCTTCCACCAAAACAAGCTAATCTGAAGCTGTTATCGAGAACACTGGTTCACCACCCGTGCAAGTTAACCAGTCTACCTACGCACCGACCAACAAGAACGAACTAGTCTCTTAACACAGCAACGCACGCTTAATGCTGCCATTGATCCACACCCTTTCTTGCAATTGTGGCACGCCAGCCCTCGAGTGCGTGATCCGATGATTGACGGGAACCCCTGAGCTGAGAGGAGTTGAATCCGGAACACGGTTGCCGCGAAACCAGACGAGACATCTCATTCCTCCTACTACGTGCTAGGCCGTTCTACCTACCTGCCCAGGCCCAGCCGGTACTCTGTACCAAACCCGACCTGCCTCACCCGGAGGGCCGGAACCGCTCAGTCGTCACCCATATGTAACCCAATGAGATGACACGAACCGCTCGATAGCAGAGCTGCGCGCGATCAAGGCCCAGCTTCCCAAGACAAAACTGAACAGCGATGCGTTAACAACCTATTATTACTCTCCTGCGTGTATGTACTACTAGCTGATGTCAAAAAAGCAGAACCAATTAGTATCTACCACATGTGTGTGTGTGTGACTCATGCTTGCTTGTGCATATATAGGCTTTGATTACTCTAAGTACTGATCATATCTCAGAGGAGCCTATAAGTACAGAGCCAGAGCTAGCTCCATCAGCTTTAGCAGCTAGTCCATCTGGTTTCTCTCACACGGTACGGTAGTCCTCCTTCGTTGACGATCGAGCGCCTCCTGGTACAGCGTATATATATCACCAGCCGTCGCCGCCGCAGAAGAAGTGCAGTTCATAAACATCCAGTTGCATCCGTGATACATAGTTCGGCCTGACCACGCACGCACGAGCGCGCAGGATCAACCGATCGATATATATGGGGAAGCTGTTGGGCAAGAGCGTGCAGGAGTCGAAGCTGCTGTGGCACATCGCGTTCCCGGCGATCCTGACGGCCGTGTTCCAGTTCTCCATCGGCTTCGTCACCGTGGGCTTCGCCGGCCACATCGGGGAGGTCGAGCTCGCCGCCGTCGCCGTCGTCGAGAACGTCATCGAGGGCTTCGCCTACGGTATCCTGGTACGTACGCTCGCGCCAAAGCGGACTTGTATATTTTGCTGGCCAATTAGCTACTCATCGCTGGCTTAGCTAGCTAGCTAGCGCATATATATACTACTACGTAGTATACCTAGATTTAGATGCTCCCATCTCTCCTCCGCACCAGAGTTCCAGAACTAGAGTAATTACTAGCGAAATGCACCATGCCTGTGATATGCTTTAATGCTTACAGTTCCTCGAGTGTGATCGACCGAACGTTCGAAATCACACTCCATAGACTAGTAGCCAGGTTCTCAATTAGACGACGTCAGAAATAGCAAAGCAAGCCGCTAGTTACTAGTAATACTATATGTGACCATCTAATTAAAGACCAATCTTGCTAGCTAGCCGTGCCGTTCCGTGCTAATGTACTGCACGGGGGTTTACCCGTCCCCGTCTCAGTTGAGCTCCGTGTAGCTAGCGCAAATTAACACCGTACCCTTCCTTCTCCCGGCGGGGATTCGATATATATAAGTAAATCATTTCATACTTACACGGCATCGGCAGAAACAGACCTGCCGGGCCGGGGCAGGTACGCTAATTAGTTATGCGTGCAACCGAAGAAATTAACATAACAAATGCGTCCGGCTGTATTTGGTGTCTTAATCGTCTTGAAATTGAAATGTAGAGAAAGGCTAAAAGCTTTGACAGATTGATACTACTCCGCACGTAACGTGAACTGTGGAAGTAGTCGTTATTTTACAGACAGTGATCGATCGATCGATCGAGGCAGTTTCCGGCTGGCTGCCAGCTGCTGTGGCCATAAGGACCATCGATCGAGCTAGGCAGTCTGTTGTGCGAACATGTGTGCTTGCGTATGCGCGTGCGTGATTTCCATCTATCCAGGATTTGATAAACAAAAAAACTTCAGTGGCTTCGGTAGCAGCTAGGTGTCACATGATGGAATGCAAGCACACAGGACGATCTGGGTATAGCTAGCTAGCATGACACCGTTTTTACCGTGTCAACCCCTTGGTAGCTGGTAATTTGCGATGGACAGCATTGCAGCGTACGTGCAATGCAGGCAGGAACCCATGAGTAATTAGGAGCCGTGCTTCGTTTTCTACACAACACTAGAATAAGCTGCAGAGGAAAGGTTGTTCATTCCAGATAGAACGATTACGTTTTTTTGACGATCCAGTCTCTGCTTTTCTGCTAGCTGTGAACCTGCAATAAAAAAGTAGTTTCAGACAAATGTCCTCTCCCACTCCGCACCCTCCGCTCAGGTGCAAAGACGATCATGTTCATGTGGCTGCATGTACAGCTACGTGTCGTGCGTGCTCACATCACATCGACTCGCCGTGCCGCACCACCAGCTTATTCGGGTGGCCCAAAATTCCGGTTGACCGATGCACGAAGCCGAAAACGACGAGACGCCCGGACACGTACGTACGTCCAAAGGAACCAACCACATTTCCCTCCTTGGTGGTCGTTTTCGTTAGGTGCACGGGGAAAGCAGATGGATAGATATATTTGCGCCCGATCTATCGACTAGAACGTACTCCTTCCATCCAGACTCGAGCCGGCCGCCGTCGGGGAGCAGTGCACGAATGTACACATGCATGCGTACGGCGCGGCGCAAGTACATCTTTGACCATTTCACTACCTGATGTACCTGGTAGCTGGATATGCTCTCCTAAATACTCCAGATCTTAAGTAGTGGCCGTTGCTATCCACCGGTGGCTACCTGTTCCAGTTTAGCACTTTTACTACCAGACAGATTTAAGAAAGTTTAGAGTGAGTTCTATTAATTCCTTTACACCCATTTAGCGAAAATTCTACTGAAATATCTAGTATATAGTTTTAAACACAGTTCTACCCCCCGTTTTAGCACCGTGACACGAAAATTTAGAGCGAAATTTCATTTGTCCGCGGATGAAAGGTTAGAGCGAATTCTATTCCCTTCACAGATAGTATATACCTCCATTTAGTGAAAATTCTGCCCAATAAGTCCATTAGACAAATTAAAACAGTTTTACCCCATTTAATTAGCACTTTCTTCATCACGTTACACATGATCAGCATGTTAATTAGGTCGACGTGGCGGACGACAAAATGTAAAGCTCGGAGAGCGTCATCGACGAGCATGTCCAGCCTCCTCTTTTCCATTTGTGCCATCTCTCGTGGTTCTCCTGGCATCCTCTAACCTTGGTCATCACATTACGCCTTGTCCAGCGTAGATAGATGCACGAGGGAAAGAAGGTCCAAAGTTTATTAAACGGGATAGTCTAGATATAGTTTCACCAGATGTTGTAAGGTAAAATGTGCAATTCAATAATAAGGATACATCCAATATTTTCTCGAAAGGGGACTTTATCATCTCCCATGCAAGTGCGCTCCCTATCTAGGCCCTCCATTTTTCCATGAAGAACCATGCGCTCTCACTATAAAAAAAATCTCCTTTTTTATTTCTCTGAAACAAACAAAAAAAAACATTTGAAATTGAACGTTTTTAGGTCTAAAAATCATTAGTACCGTTGTGTGCAAAATATATTTTCGACTTTTTTGGTGCAACATATAAATACCTAAAATACTAGACTTTAGAGCAAATAACCGGAAACAACTTTTGCAGTAGTACTTGCGTGTTGCTGACTTCCAAAGACTCAAGGTTAAATGTCTTTTGGTTTGTGAAAACATAGAAGGTAGATTTCTATGCACTTATCTTGAAGCAAAACTCGAGGGCCTACATAAAATGGGATCTTATCTAGGGTTATTTGGAATGTGATGAATGTTTGTTGGTAAATTTTAGTATTTGTTTAAAATTTGAACTAAATCTAAATAGGTTAAATAAAGATTTGATAGCTTAAAAAGAGGTTTAACCGAAGTGAATATTATTTTTTGCACGTAATCATCTAGCCTTCTAGCGAAAGATTGCCAGCAGGGTTTAGAAAGTTTCCATTTCAAAATTATTCCATATACCTTACCAAATATTACAAATATCAAACTCGTATGTCTAAATTCAGTTGGATTTTGGCAAATTCAAATTTGAAACGAATTTGGTTTGAATCAATTCACGAGATTTCGAGAAAACAAAATATTTGTAGCCACCAAAATTCCCATGTTCTAAATTTCGTTGAAATTTTGGACCCCTCCGACTCGAGGCCGCTTGGACGTTACAAAATGGGTTCATGTTTGGATTCCATTTACCGTTTGAAATTTCTCTTTCCCGCGCACGCTCCTTGATTATCAAGGTCGTATGGAGTAAAACAGAGGAGCTGACGCTATGGCTGCGCTCGTTGCAGCTGGGCATGGGGAGCGCGCTGGAGACGCTGTGCGGGCAGGCCGTCGGTGCAGGGCAGGTGGACATGCTGGGCGTCTACATCCAGCGGTCCTGGATCATCTGCGGCGTCACCGCTCTGGCGCTGGCCCCGACCTACATCTTCACGACGCCGATCCTCCGCGCGCTCCACCAGCCCGCCGCCATCTCCGCCGTCGCGGGGCGGTACACGCGGTGGGTCCTCCCGCAGCTGTTCGCCTACGCCGCCAACTTCCCGCTGCAGAAGTTCTTCCAGTCGCAGAGCAAGGTGTGGGCCATGACCTTCATCTCCGGCGCGGGACTCGCCCTCCACGTCGCGCTCAACTACGTCTTCGTCACGCGCCTCGGCTACGGCCTCTTCGGCGCCGCCATGATCGGGAACGTCACCTGGGGCATCATCATCGCGGCACAGTTCGCATACCTGGTCTCGGGCTGCTTCCCGGAGGCCTGGAAGGGGTTCTCGCTGCTCGCCTTCAAAAACCTCGCCGCCTTCGTCAGGCTCTCCCTCGCCTCCGCCGTCATGCTCTGGTTGGTAGTGTATAACTTTAATGGTTAAATGTGGAGTAGTAATGTTTTGAATAAAATTTTGACAACTTGTATATATGTGTGTTTGTTATCTAGCTTGGAGCTGTGGTACTACACTGCAGTGCTCATCCTTGTGGGTCTCCTGAAGAATGCCCAACTCCAGGTTGACGTCATGTCAGTTTGGTAAGATTTTTTTCTGTGAAAAACCTGTAACTGAACTTCGTGTATATGTTCAGAATTAGTTAACGGTGTCTGAAATTCACAGCATCAACTACCAGCTCTGGACCCTGATGGTGGCACTAGGCTTCAATGCAGCAGTCAGGTAATGCAAGGGAATGAACAAGACAAGTTATCAGTACTTTAGTCATTCGGTAGACTAGTTCTGCCAACATAATTTCTCGTTGCTAATATCATCATCTTGCTTGTGCTTGCAGCGTTAGAGTGTCGAACGAGCTGGGCGCCAACAGGCCGAAGGCGGCCAATTTCGCGGTGATCATGGCGGTGTCGACGTCTGCCGCCATTGGGGCTGTTTTCCTGGCCGTTTTCCTCATCTGGAGGACAGAGCTGCCACGGTTCTTCAGCGACAACGACGAGGTGGTGAGCGAAGCTGGAAAGCTTGGCTACCTTCTCGCGGCAACCATCTTCCTCAACAGCATCCAGCCTGTGCTCTCAGGCAAGTACTAGTGCTACACCGTGAAATGGCAATTGGAACATCTGAACATTTCTGAAGAACTGGCTGTTTTGTGTGATTGGTTGTGCAGGTGTAGCGATAGGAGCAGGGTGGCAGTCGCTTGTGGCATTCATAAACATTGGGTGCTACTACGTGGTTGGCCTTCCACTGGGAGCCCTCTTTGGCTTCAAGCTAAAACTTGGTGCATTGGTAAGAACAAGATCAAACCAGCTTCCAATATGGATCAACGGTCAATCTGATTCTAACCTGCTCTGAATAATATATACAACAATGTTTTAACCGAATGGAATTTTTTACAGGGGATTTGGGTGGGTATGTCGATTGGCACGCTGCTGCAGACTGCTGTACTTCTCATAATTTGCATCAGAACCAAGTGGGAGAAACAGGTGCGGTACCATTTCAACATCACTTGCCACTCAAAGTTTCTTTTATAAAAAAAAATGGATCAATCGAATTTGAACAGATATTTGTTTTAGCAAATGCATGAACTTTTAATGGCGCAGGCTAAGTTGGCCGAAGAGAGGATCAGGGAGTGGGGAGGAAGCAGCGACACATTGCCGGCGGCGACAACAACGACAGCAGCGAACGACGGCATAGATAGATGATCAGATGGTTTGTGCACGCAAACTGGATATTGTTTTATTTATATGTACATGGAAACACACAGAGAGATAGATTATAGAATTGATTAACCTGTACAGGTTGAGATTGATGCGCTGTAGTGCTGTACCTTGACTCTGCCGTTGAGAAAATCAAAGTATTTCATTTTCTTTTAAGAAATCAAAGTATTTCATTTATCTTGTCGACCAATCTTAATGCCCATCGCTGTCTGAGGCTTGTTGTTTACCGTCAGCACACAAACTGGGGGCGTGTATTGCCAAGCTGGAGTATGGAAGGGCTGAAACGAGCAACGCTGTTTATGACACGGCAACAATTCTAACGATTCCCGTTTCACGTTTCACTGCTGTCAGAGCTCACTCAAAAGGAATTTCATTAATGTGTCTTTACCTACTTACTGTCAATATAATGAACATCAAGCCTATAACACATATATATTAACAATTACTCCCTCCGTTCGGAAATATAAGACGTTTTAGCTTTGCGCAGTGAGTGTATCTAGACACTTTTTAGTATATAGGTTCACTCCAAACCTCTACGAACCTATATACTAAAAGATGTCTAGATACATTCGATTCACAAAGCTAAAACGTCTTATATTTCCGAACGGAGGGAGTACATGTTTGCTCATTTTTAGCGCATAAAACAAAGATTCGGAAATAGATAAATAAACATTGTTCTTTAGATAGAAGAAAAGAAAATACAACAAAAATCACCATTACACGTATTGGGTGTTTTCAAAAATTAATTACTCCCTCCGACCCATATTAGTTGACTTGGATTTATCTAGATTCTAATGTATCTAGTACTCCCTCAGTCCCAAAATAAGTGACGTTGGTTTGTTTAAATTCGAATGTATCTAGACACGTTTTAGTATATAGGTACATGCGAAT
The DNA here is from genome assembly GCA_916181665.1 of Avena sativa. Taxonomy (NCBI): domain Eukaryota; kingdom Viridiplantae; phylum Streptophyta; class Magnoliopsida; order Poales; family Poaceae; genus Avena; species Avena sativa. The sequence continues at coordinate 103,371,500 of OV702292.1, forward strand.
CAGATAAATTCAAGTCACTTATTTTAGGACGGAGAGAGTACTAAAACATGTCTAGATACATCCGAATCTAGACAAATTCGAGTATCATTATTTTATACCATTTGATTAGCTTCGTTTTTCTCTCCAACAGGTTTGTAAGTTTCAAGGAAAGAACCTACACACTCATACTTATTATGGCCCACACCGTGACATGAAAATTTCAAGCAAGAAATAATTTAATAATATGAATCTAAAACCATTAGTTAGCGTGGATGCAAGTTTCCTTCGTGTGCGTGAACGAGATGGTAAACAATCAGGTGGAAACAAATAAAAGACAATATTAGGAAACTAAAATGGCATTAATTAGCATACATGTGGTTTTACTTTATATATGTGGAATTTTGTAACCTGAATCTTATAATTCTATGCATATTTCATTTTGCAAAGCACAAATTTGTTTCGTAAAGCAAAATTTGCTCCTTAACTTGACCTACATGTGAGAGAAGACAGAGAAGTAGATTATAGAATTAATTAACCTATACATGGTGAGATTCATACACTTTACCTTGACTATGTAGTTGGGAAATCAAACTTTTTGATTTATATTGCCGATCGATCTTAATGTAGATTAGTTGTTTGAGGCTTGCTGTTCACTCCTGGCATACAAATTGGGAGTGTGTGTTGGTGATCTAGAGTATTTGAGGGCTGAAATGAGCAATGTTGTTTATGATATGAGAACGGCGTCAAAATTCCAATCACGACATTCTTTGCTTTCATGGCTTCTCAATTTCTGCTCTAGAAGTTTCATTAAATATGGTTATGTAATCATCAAATAGAAATCACTATTAATATATTTGGAAGATTGTACACTTTAGAGATCCTTACCATAAATGCGTATACACCATATTTTATAGAACTGTAATAAAATTATTGAAGAATTTTACATAATACAATAAAAAATTAGCACAATGCAAGTTTATTTGAAGACATAAACTACAATTCTAAAATAAACAACACTATAACTAATATTTAACAAAATTCTGTGTGGCTAACTATGCCAGGTAAATAATATAAAATTATACCCATTATTATTGTAGCATGCAAAAAAAATCTATATGGTGTAAAAGTTTAGAATAAATTATGAGTATTTTAGTCCACTCCGGATCCAAATGCTTTTTGATTGGACTCCATATTGTTTTTATTGTATGGACTCTTCCAAATTCACACTCTCGCTGAACTATGTCAATATTATATGTAATGAACATTATAACAAAACACGATTGGATCAGGAAGTCGAGCAAGGGAGCTAGGAAGATAGACAGGGAGGGTCGATCTTATAAAGGCTACCATCGGTGGGTCCATTGCTTGGCAGAGGGGTTAATTAGTCTTATCCTCCTTAGATTAGGTTTTGTATTTCTCTCTATTGTAATTCCGCTAGTTTTTAGATTTGATTTGTAAAAACATGCAAGAGCACATGTCCGCTAGCCGCTGCTAAGACCAACCAACGTGTGGAACCAGGGACCTGTTGGGCCTACATTCGGTGGCAGTAACGAGTCGGGCAATGAGGTTGGTTATGGAGGAGGGCCTATCTACATGCAGATCGTGGCAATGGTACTTTCCTAGGCTATAATAGCATCTCTAACAGATGATGCAAAATAGCCCTAGTGCCCTAAAACTGATTTATTGGGCGTATGAGGCAAAAGAAAAAAATCTCCAAATTCTGCCCTAGTGTTCGATCGTGAGGTCATTCACCGACTATGAACTTATACAGACAACAAACACATGCTCAACTACTTCGGTCCTAATACAATGTATCCATCCCGAGTGCTTATTTCTTCGTACATTTAGGATGTCCATTGAGTTGTTCAAGGCTATTGCACAACATGTGAAGGTTGATGATCGTTTCTTCGAGTAGAGGAGGAGTTGTGCTGGACAACTTGGAATAGCACCTACCAAAAGGTGACAGCCACATTGCGGCAGATGGCATATGGCATTCTGGCAGATCTTGTTGATGATCACTTGGCAATGAGTGAGAGCTAGAGCATCAAGTGTATCAAGCACTTTGTAGTTGTGGTGGTCGATGCGTTTGGCCCTGAGTATTTGAGATCCCTCAATTCTGAAGACATGACACATATTTTGGACAAAGCCCGTGGATTTCCAGGTATGCTCAGCTCACTTGACTGCATGCATTGGAGGTGGAAGAACTATCCTACAACATGGCGTGGATATTTCAGAGGGCACAAGAAGGATTCCACTATCATTCTTGAGGATGTGGCTGATCAGGAGACTTGGATATGACATGCATTTTTTGGGATGTCGGTTCTTGGAGTGACATCATTGTTCTCACAGTCTACACTCATTGCCGAGCTAGCCAATGGCGAGTCACCACCGGTGGAGATAAATCCAATGGTTGCACTTACAACATGGGATACTATCTTGCAGATGACATCAATCCTAAGTGGACTACATTTGTGAAGACACTTCAAACACCCCAATAGTAAGAAAGAACATCAATTCCATAATTCTCAAGCGGGGGCTAAGAAAGATATGGAGAGAGCATTTGGGATTTTGAAATTCCAATTTTCTATTGTGAGAGGACCGACTAGGTTTGGGATCAAGATATCCTTTGCTACATCATCAATGCTTGTGTCATCAAGCATGACATGATCATTGGGAATAAGCTCGAAGAAATGAGGTCTATGTTGGGATACGTGCTACGCACAAGACAAAAGTTCTCTAGTGCATAAATCAGATCAATTATGCGGGAGAGATGTAATAGATCATACCCTCGTAGATTGAGCTAGCGGAAGTTGTTGATGACGATGTTGATGAAGATGCACGTCAATCCCTATAACAAGACTTGTCAAGTCGTGAGGAAATGTATTATCTCATGAACGAATCCATGATCAAGTGCTCCAAGCATCGCACCTCCACTGGTATCCACATGTACAATGTTAGAAACACCGTGTCTAGGTGAGGCCAAACTAACAGACGAAGTGGGAACGTGTCGCTGAACATCTAGACCGAAGTAGTTGAGCATGCGTTTTTTGTCAAAAAGCCAAAGAACATGTCAAAACAAAAACATAACCAGTTTTAAAAAACCATCACAGTACATAATATAACACATCTTATATTTTTCTTAATTTCTAGTACACGATTTCGCTATCAGGTGGTGAAGCATAAAGGCACCGGGGTGCCAAGCAGAGCACAAGCATCAAAATTTCCTTGAGGAAAAATTCTCGATCGATAAGTGGCACAAGAGAATCCAAGCCACTATTCACTTCTATAGACTTTCTGTTGCTCCCTAAAAAACATGTTAAGGGACAACAATGGGTAGCATGATTTCATAAGTTCCAGCACGAGTGCAGTGAAATTTCTCTCAAACGTACCAAAAGTTTAAGAAGATATGATTGCATCAATCAGGTAGCTAAATACATTCTGTAATAGTCTTGCTTCAGCTTCTGCTACCAAACTGTTCAGAGGACAAGTTCATTTGATGTGCTATCGACATTATGTGCGCATAGTGGCTATGAAATTCAAACCACGCGGGTAAATTCGACGACGAACTAGCGTGTGATCATGGTTCTTCACGACATATTATACATAATTTACATGAAAGCAGCGGATCAAAAGCTGCACGATTTACTACTACGGGTGAAAGGGCATTTTGGCCCTTCATATATTTTGATGTTTGTTGATAACACTAGAAAGATTTAATCGTATGCTAAGTTTTCAGGTCATTGTAAACTTGTCAGCATACTGTTTATCTATTGCTCCCTCAAAGGGAAAGGAGTGTTCTAATTGATTTGTTGAATGAAGATCCCATGAATTTTAAGTGTGCATGCTGAGTTTTTTGGACTGTTCGGCGGGTGCTGGCCGAAATGTTGAGCCAAGCCAGAATGTACGGCCGGTGCACATCGGACTGTCCGGTACTGGGTTTCCTTTAACCATCACTAGGGAGTGGTTTCCATTCGGGATGCCATTTTGGTATCCACCCAGATTCTGGCCGGAAGCTCTAAAGATTGTCTACCAGGCTGGAGTATCCGGTGTTGCTCGGCCGGAGTGTCCGGCCTAGGCCAGAATGTCCGGTTATATTCTCCCAGACACTTCGGGTTATGTGGACACAACGACTATATTTTCTGGGCCTCTATATAAAGGGCCATTCTTCTACCTTGGATAGCTGCTCGTTCTCAACCTTAAGAACCCTAGAAGCTGAGCCACCAAATCTTCAAGATCTCCTCTCTCAACCATCCAAAGTTGTTGATCTTTGGAGAACCGAAGGAGAAGACACCGATCTACATCTCCACCTAAGCGATTTGCATTTCCCCCTCATTCACTTGAGGCCCCCCTTGTTCTAGTGTTTCTTAGGAAACCCTAGGTTGCATTTTCAGTTCTAACTTGCTTATTGTCATTATGACAGCTAGCCTTGTACTTGGAAGCCTTCGTTCCATTGTGGAAGTTTGCTCCAAGCTTGTTGTAAAGGCGTCGGTTCCCGCCTCGAAGGGTACCAATAGTGGAAAAGTGGACTAGGCCATTTGTGGCGGAAATTCACCGGAGAATAGTGTGAGGCCTTTGTGGTGTGGTGGTCTTAGTACCGCCCACCCCTCCAACACAGACATACTTCCTGTAAAAAGGAAGGAACTGTGGTGAATCAAATCTCGTGTCCCCGTGTGCTTCACTCTTGGTTACCCCTTTCCTCTTATAGCTCCTTTACTTGTGGTGTGCTACTAGCTAGTTTATCATATAGGTAAATTCACATTAGTTGCATATCTAGAGAATTTACCTTTGTGTCAAGCCTAAATTGAAAAGGAAGTAAAATTTGGAGTAGCACCTATTCACCCTCCTCTAGGTGTCCATACGATCCATTCAATTGGTATCAGAGCCTCGGATCTTAATTCGGGCTTTACCGCCTAAGAGAGTATGGGTAGCACAAATGGTTAGGCTAGCGACACGGTCACCATGGATGACTTCAAATCCTTGGAATTATATATGACTAAAAAAATAAGTGAGTTGTGTGATTTGATGAAGCAATTCATGAAATAAAAATCGACCGTGCCCACTACCTCACCCGAGGATCTGAATTCGGGTTCTAAGGGGGAGGTTCCACCTCCTCCCAAGGATAAGAATTCAGGGGATGATCAACATGAAACATTAAGTACCTCGACCAAAAAGAAAAAGGAGGAAGGGTTCCATTCGGTCCCTTGGTACTCTCCCGACCCTCTGATGCGCTCGACAATCGACGTAGAGCTCGTTGGGAACCCCAAGAGGAAGGTATGATAAGCACATCAACAAGTTTTCCCTCAGTTATGAAACCAAGGTTTAATCGAACCAGTAGGAGCAAGGAAACACCCCAAAGGTGTTACTAGCTGAGCTTTGGCAGGGCGCACTACCGATGCTAGTAGCAACGTGGAGACCTGCACAACACAACCACAGAACTTTGTCCCCAACTTGCGATAAGGTTGTCAATCTCACCGTGTTTTGCGGAAAACAAAGGATTAAACGTATCGAATGGAAAGAAGTAAAAGTTTGCAGAAAGTAAACACAAAGCAGTAAACAGTTATAGATTGTATGTAAAGAATAAGGACCGGGATCCATAGTTCACTAGAGGTGGCTCTCCTTAGATAGATAACATGCTGGGTGAACAAATTATAGCGGGGCAATTGACAAACACCGAGAAAGCAATACATGCATATACTAATCATCTTGACTCCTTTGAGACTTGATTGGGCAATACAACATAATACATAGACCGCCATCCAACTGCATCTATGAATAATATTCCACCTTCAGGTTATCATCTGAACCCCCTCCAGTATTAAGTTGCAACCAACAGATTATTGCTTTACGAACTGCGTGTAAGGTAAACAATACAATTGTTCTATGAACAAAGGATCGTTGTTTTCTCCCTAGTAGCAACAGCACATCTAGTACCTTAGAGATTTCTGTCACTTCCCCAGATTACCAGAGGCATGAACCCACTATCGAGCATAAGTACTAACTCTTGGAGTTGCTAGCATCTACTTGGCCAAGATAGCTACTAACAACGGAAAGCATGCAAGATCTCAAATAACAAAGACATGATAGAATCAATAATCAATCTGAAATAGCATCACAATATCCATCGGATCCCCGCAAACACAACATGTATGAATTACAAATAGATGATCTTGATCATGAACGGAGCTCACAAGATCTAAACATGAAAGCACAAAGGAGGAGAAACCAGCCATCTAGCTACTACATGGATCTGTAGTCCAAGGATGAACTACTCACACATCACACCGGAGGCTTGCATGGTGATGAAGAAGGCCTCTAGGGTGAATTCCCCTCTCTGGCAGGGTGCCGGGAAGAGCTTCAGATCCCTCCCAATCTAGGGATGGAGATGACGGCAGCTACAGACTCTTTCGTGGATTTTTGATCGGGTACTTAGGGTTTCCGTCCCGAGGGCAACTTATATGCGGAAGGAGAGGCCGAGGGGGTGTTGGGGTCGGCCAGACCACCCCCTGGCACGGGCCAGGCCTGGCCAGACGGCCAGGTGGTGTGGCCGGCCCCCATCCCTTCTCCGTCTCGTATTCTAGCACTTGATCCCTTCCAGAAAAATAGGCACTTTGGCTTTTGTCCCGTCCAATTCTGAGAATATTCATTTTCTGACTTACCTGGAACCAAAAACAGCAGAAAACAGGCAGCTGGCATTGTGGCTCTTGTTAATAGGTTAGTCCAAGAAATTATAATAAAAGAACTCCAAAGTTGGAACAAAACACAAGAAAGTGGATAAAACCAAGCATGGAACATCAAAAATTATAGATACATTTGCAATGTATCACCCTCCCATCCCTCACCCTCATATAAGCAATAGAGGTGATCCACATAAGCTTGCTGCATATTATTTTGCTCAATGGCAAATTTGATGAAATCCCATGTTCGCAGCTCTTACATCAAGTTATAGAGAATTATTGAAGAAGGACTATCTATTAGTGATCCAACCAACTTGACAAGAAAAGAAGTTGTTGATAGTCAACTCAATGCCACCGCTTTGCACATGATTCAACTTGATGTGGGGCCAAAGGATTTCCCTCACATTGAACATCTCAACACCACCAAGGAAGCTTGGGATGCTCTCACTGATTTGTTCGTTGGGAATGAAAGCATGAGGAGAAACCAATATGATGATTTGAGAAATCAAGCAGAAGGTTTCTTCATGATGGAAGGAGAGAATCATGAGGACATGTATCGAAGACTCAAGTCTATTGCCACTGCATTTAGGAATCTTGGTGCCTCTCATGTGGATGATGCTTGGATCAAAAGAAAGTATGTGAGCTCGCTCATGCCATTTGAGCCCACCGACTTGAAGAGTCTCCAAGGAAGACACAACTACCTCTCATGACATCCAATGAAGTTGTGCAAGATATGGAAGCCTTCAAGGTTGCCACCAAGAATGTCGAAGGTGCTCATGCTCGGGCCATAGGAATGCAAAAGGGTGTGAACCTTGCTTTAAAGGAACATGTGGTGGAACATGAGGATGAAGGAAGAAGTGATGAGATCAATGCAATGAGTTGTCCCGAGGAAGTAAAAATGCTCATGGCGAGTATATGGCTTTATATTTAAGAAACTTTTGGAAGAATCCTGCCAAGTCTAGGTTGGAGCTAAATTGCAAGAACAACTCAAGTGGGAAAAGGGAAGGTGGTCCAAAAGCTAGATCATGCTACAATTGTGGTGACCGCTTTCACTTTGTTGTCGAGTTCCTTTATGAGAAGAGAGAAGATCATGGTGGAAGACTTATTCTCAAGGACAAGTCAAAAGCTCCTCCTCGCAAGAAGCCTTTCAACAAGAAGAATTCCACCTACAAGGAGCCTCAAGAAATTTTGTTGGCAACTCATGAAGAATACTCATTCAGGAGTGAGTAAGAAGAAGAGTCCACAAGTGAAGTGGCAACCATTGCCACCACCTCTACACCCACCTACTCCCTATTTGACTCTCCAAATGAGAATCTCCCCAACAAGAATGTCAATTTCCTTATGGCAAGGGCATCCAAGGTATCATATATCCCCTCTCCTCATATGACCTTGAATGATGATATGGATGACCTTGCTAGTCTTAAAGTTAAGGAGGAAAAGGTTTCTTTGGATCATTATGTGACTAACTTGCAAGGTGAACATAAGAAGCACTTTGAGGCCCTCATGGGTCAACTTTTTCATATGTAAGGGCTTCTTGAGGAGAAAGGTAAAAGTGAAAGAGAGGATGCTATTGAACTAGCATCCTTGAAAAATGCTCTTGAGGAAGACGAAGAGCTTCGAGCATATCTTGAAGAGAGGCTTGAAGGCATTGATGAGTCACATAATTTAGCTACCTATAAACTCATTAAAGAGCGTGACCATGCACTTGCTAAGACCAAGGTTCTTAAGAAAGAAAAGGTTGAGTTTGGTTTTGTTCAAGCTAGACTAACCGATGAGCTAGAGAAACTTGAAAAGGCTCACAAGGCCTTGGATGGTGAACACTCTATCCTCATCAAGTCTCTTGAACAACTTCAAACTTGACTAGCTAAATTTGATGCTCCTAGCACCTCTACTACTACTACTACTTGTGATCATACAAATATCATTGAGGAAAATGCTAGGTTGAAGGATGTTCTTGCCAAGTCCTCTCCACCCAAAGGAAATGGTGTTCTAGATGACCTTTTGAGTAACAAAAGGTAAAACAATGGGAAGGGGGGTCTTGGCTATGTCTCTAAGGAAAAGAAGAAGAAGAACAAGAAGAAGAAGGCCAAGCCCGCTCAAGCAATAAAGAGCACCATTGTGGGTGGTGATGCCAAAGGCAAAACTTCTCATGATGACTTTGTAGGAATTGCTAACCCTCACTATGTTCTATTTCGTGATTATTATGGTGATGTTTATGCAAAATTTGTTGGGCCTTATGATGGTTTGGTTGCTTGGTCCATTTGGGTTACAAAGACCCTTGTTACTAACAAAAGAGGACCCATTGAAAATGGGTACCTAAAACCAAGTCTTGATTCTTTGTAGGCCTATGCTTCTGGTGGTGCAATATGGGTGCTTGATAGTGGATGCACAAGTCATATGACCGGAAAGCGATCATGACGGAGATGAGGCCAAATGTCAACAATATAACCGTCTCCTATGGTGATAAATAAAAATCTAAGGTATTGGGTCTTGGAAAGGTTGTAGTCGCACATGATATATCCCTTGTGAATGTCATGCTTGTTGAGACCCTTGGTTATAATTTACTTTTCGTTCATGCACTTGGAAAGATGGTTTTTGCCGTCTTCATTGATGATGATATTGTCGTACTCTTGTGGAGCAAGACTCTAAAGGTCGTTTTCATTGGATACGTTGAGAATTATTTTTACATGGTGGACTTTTCCAGGAAAACCACTACAAGCTCAATGTGTCTATTCGGGACAGCCGATATGGGTTGGTTATGGCATCGCCGACTAGCCCATTTCAATATGAGAACTTTGCAAAGTCTTCACAAGGCTGGCCATATTGTTGGACTAAAATAATATGTTTGTTTTGCCAAAGATCGTGTTTGTAGGGCTTGTGTTGAAGGAAAAAATGCATGATTCTCTCCATCGAAATATTACCAAGATCATGTCTAAGAGGATCCTAGAGATCCTTCATGTGGATCTCTTTAGTCCTCCATCTCATCCAAGTCTTGGTGGGAAGAAATATTGCTTGGTGATTGTTGATGACTATTCAAGATATACATGGGTCTATTTGTTCAAGTTGAAGAGTGAAAATCAAAAGACCGTCATTGACTTTGCCAACCTTGTTCAACGTAAACACAATGTTCCCATATTATTGGTAATAAGAAGTGGCAACGACTCCGAGTTCAAGAACTACACCTTGAATGAATTTCTTAGTGAAGAGGGGATTTAGCATCAATATTCCACTACGTACACCCCTCAAAAAAATGGTGTTGCCGAGAGGAAGAACCGGACTTTGATGGATATGTCTAGGTCCATGTTGGTGGAGTTTAAGTCTCCTTACGACTTTTGGGCCGAACCCATCTCCACTGCTTTTCACTCATCTAACTGGCTTTACCTTCGCAAGTTGTTGAACAAGACTCCATATGAAATACTTACCGGTAACAAGCCCCATATCTTCTACTTCTGGGTGTTCGGTTGTAAGTGTTTCATATCATAAAAGGAGTTCGTTTGTCTAAATTTGAGTCCAAAGCAATTGAGGGTATATTTGTTGGTTACGGTGCCAAATCCCACACTTATAGAGTCTATAACAAAACCACTCAGTGCATTATAGAATCTTGTAGTGTGGTGTTCGAAGAAAATGATGGCTCCCAAGTGGGGCAAGTTGATGTTTGTGATGTAGATGATGAAATACCTCAAGACCCCATAAGAAGAATGGATGTGGGATTCTTCCGCCCCGTTGAGGAACCCCTTGTGGCAGCTTGGGAAGAACTATGCTCTACTCATGTAGAGCCCTCATCTTCACAAGATCAACAAGATCCTACACTTGAAGAAAATGATGCACCTAGCCAAGAACAATATGAATACCCTCCTCATGGTGATCAAGTTGAAAATGCGGTTCTAGAACTATCAAGTGAAATCAGCCTTGATCATGACCAAGATCATCAAGAGTCTCATGTTGAAGAAGATACATAAAGTGGTGATCAAGGTCAGGTTTAAGGTCAAGACATGGACCAAAATGATCACGATGATTAAGATCCTCCTCCAAGAAACAATAAGGAGATCGAGGCCCGACATGAAGCTAGAGTGGAAATAAATCTGAGATTAATAGAGCACACTCTATACAAGATTATTGGTGATATAAGAAGGAGAGTGTCCACTAGAAAAGAGTTGGCAAGTTTTAGTGATCATCAAGCTCACATCTCTTTTGTGGAACCTCAAAAAGTATTTTAGGCTCTTGAGGATCCGGATTGGTTGGAAGCCATGCATGAAGAACTCAACAACTTCAAACACAACAAGGTTTGCAGGTTAGTAGAGAAGCCCAAAGAGTTCCGCAATGTTATAAGCACTAAATGAATATTCAAGAACAAGCAAGATTAGAATGGCATTGTTGTGAGGAACAAGGTAAGATTGCTAGCTCAAGGATTCTCTCAAGTTGAAGGCATTGATTTTGGTGAAACCTATGCTCCTGTGGCTCTCCTTGAGTCCATTTGTATCCTTCTTGCATATGCATCACATCATAATTTCAAGTTGCAACAAATGGATGTGAAAAGTGCTTTTCTTAATAGTCCTTTTCATGAGTTGGTTTATGTTAAGCAACCCCCGGGTTTTGAGGACACTGACTTCCCTAACCACGTCTATAAGCTTAATAAGGCGCTTTATGGACTTAAACAAGCACCTCGTGCATGGTATAAGCACCTTAGAGAGTTGTTGCTAGACCGTGGGTTTGAAGTTGGGAAAATCGATCCCACTCTTTTTACTAATAAGGTTAACGTGGAGCTTTTCATTTGCCAACTTTATGTGGATGACATTATCTTTGGGTCTACTAACAAAGCTTTTAATGATGAATTTTCAAAGCTTATGACCGATAGGTTTGAGATGTCTAGTGGGAGAGATGAGGTTCTTTCTTGGTTTTGAGATCAAGCAATTATATGTAGGAACCTTCATCAACCAAGCCAAATATATCCAAGACATTCTCAAAAGGTTCAAGATGAACGATCTTAATGGGGTTTCTACACCTATGCAAACCAAATGCCATCTTGAGCTAAATCACAATGGTAAATATGTGGATCAAAAGGTATACCGGTCCATGATTGGTTCTTTGCTTTACCTTTGTGCATCTAGACCCGATATTGTGTTGAGTGTAGGAGTGTGTGCAAGGGATCAAGCAGCTCCTAAATAAAGCCACTTGGTGGCGGTTAAGAGAATCTTTCGATATTTAGTTCATACCCCAAACTATGGTTTGTGGTATCCAAAAGGCTCAAGTTTCTCTCTTTGTGGGTAAACGAACTCGGATTGGGCTAGCGATAAGGATGATAGGAAACCTCAGGGGCATGCCAATTCCTTGGTAGGTCCTTGGTGTATTGGTCTTCTAAGAAGTAAAATTGTGTATCTCTCTCCACCGCTGGAGTTGAGTACGTGGAAGCCACAATTGGATGAACTCAATTATTATGGATGAGGAAAACTTTAAAGGAATATGGTGTCATTTATGACAAAGTGCCTCTTTTGTGCGATAATGAAAGTGCTATCAAGATTTCCTACAACCCGGTGCAACATACAAGAACCAAGCATATTGAGATTCGGAATCACTTCATTAGAGATCATATTGCCTGTGGAGATATTGAGCTACTATATGTAGGCACCAAGGATCAACTCGTGAATATATTCATGAAGCCGGTTGATGAAGCAAGATTTTTCTATTTGAGAATGAGCTAAATATCATAGATTCAAGAAGCTTAACTTGATCATTTTACATACTCACCTATATCTTGATACTTCATTCGATTTAGGTGTGGGCATGGAGATAGGGGAGCGCGGTCCTAATCAATTGGGCTATCCCTCCCCCATAATGCCAACATCAAGTTAATCAATTCTCTTTATATCATTTTGTGATATGTGAGATTTATTGATGATTAGTGAATATGAACCCAAGATCCATCTTCGCGGTGTCATGCCACACACTCTTACATGGTGGCCTCGGCCACCGCCCTCTTCCTTATGAAGAGTTAGTTTTTAATAAATCCTGTTGGAGTTCATTTGGCTTTTATTCAGATTTGTCATGTTTGTGGTTCTCTCTAGAGTGGTTTCTCCATCCTAGACATGTTCTCACCCTAAACCTTGCTCCTCTTGCCACATCATTTGTCCAACAACTTGTTTCTGGATTTTTGGGTTGAAGGGGCTGGACAGTCCGATGCTTATGCACTAGAGTATCCACTGGTCCGGAGACTCCGGCGTGTATCGCCCGGACACTTCGGCCAAGACGGTTTCAAAATCAGGACATAATGGGTCGGGGTGAAGTAAGCTGGCCAGTTCCTTTCTCCACCCCCGATCCCTTCTCCCTCCCAACCCGTCGCCTCTCCTCCAAAATCGCCGCCGAGAAGGTATCTCCGTCCAGGATCCTGCCGCTGTCGCTAGCCACCTCCTCCCCTCCACCGCTGGGACCCCATCCCCACCGGTGGAGCTCACCATGGATGTCGGTATTTGCTTCTCCATCTCTTATCCTCTAGGCTAACCCTAGGTGAATTGTTGAGGGCTTGTAAATTCTTGAATCCATGTCTCAATCAACCTAGCGTGCAACGTATCACCTAGCAAAAATCTTAGCAACCCCGATCTGTTACGATTCTTCTTCCCTGCACTGTCCAGGATGAACCACCTCCCTCGGCCGGAGTCTCTGGCGCATCGTCAGACATTCTGGTCCAGCCGAAATATCCCGTGCTTGCGCACCAGAATGTCCGGTCAAGCGAAGACTCTGGGGTTTTCCTGCCGGACAGTCCGGTGAAGATGAATTGTTCTAGCTCTGTTTTTCTTTGGATGCTGCTATCTTTTTGGTATATTCTGGACAAATGTGCTTACCCCCATGCTACCTCCCTTTCTGTTTTCATAAGTGGTTCTCATCCTCGCCAGTCTCGGGGCAGTTAAAAAGCTCGTCTTCATTCTCGCTAGTTCCAATATGATGAAGATCATGATATCCATGTTGATCCAGATGTGGTCAGGCAGTCGTCTCGTGAGCATGCTGCTACAAAGCAAGAGAAGATTAGGTGACTCAAGAGGGATGAAGCCAAGCGGATCAAGTTTGAGTCTTTGACCACCTTGAAAGGGCTGAGCACCGAGGAGTTTGTGGAGATGAGGATTCAGCCGTTCTATGCTCAGGTTCACACCTCCCCTGATGATCGTTTCTAGAGTAATGAGCAATTGCTTCTCTATACCGAGGTGATGGATTATTGCAAGACTCTTGTATGTCCTATGCAATGGTTGGAGATTGATAAGATGTGGGATTTCTCTTATTTTGATGATGCTCTATGGGTGACCAAGAAGATGGGGCTACATACCATATTTCAAGCCAAGGAAGACTACAACATGGGCTTGGTCCATCAATTCTATACCATAGTGGGTTTTGGTGACTCTTTGGAGATTCCTCTTGATTGGATGTCCGACAACACGAGGTGTAGTTCTAGCATGATGCAGTTTGCAGGTATTCTTGGTTTACCTTTCAACCCCAATGGTCCTAGTGGTGTGAGGATGCATGTTCATGGTCAAGCATATGACAAAAATAGATTGGCTCCCATCTATTCGGTGAATGGAGTGTGTGTGTGGCCAAACCACCAACATCAAGCTTCTCTACAACATTCTTCTTCGCATGTTTCGCCACACTATTACTCCTAAGGCGGGCAACAAAGATGAAATGAGATGTGTTGAAATCAACCTCATGTCTCATGCTCATTCCATATTTGATCTTGGTCCCAACCATGAAGGTGGTGCTATTGATGTCATGGACTTCATCTATTAAGATATGTACAAGTGCATTATGGACAAGAAGTGTCCTCTCTATGCCACATATGTGATGAAGCTCATTCTTGCTCAAAATCCTCCAACTCCTTTGCTCTACTCAAACCTTGTTAAGAACAAACCTGCCAAGCTTCAGAGAAAGGAGGCTCCTTCCTCCAAGGCACTCCATGGCTATCCCTAGTCACACGATGTCTTTGAGCCGAGTGATGATGATGATAGTGGTGAAGCGTCTGAGGAAGTGCAGGAAGTGGATGTGCCCCGTGGCCCTCGCATGAAGCATGCTAGCAATGCATACCGTTTTAAAACCACTAGAGAGGAAGTGTATCAAAAGGTGAATAAAGCTTCTTGGTGGAAGAAGTTGCTCCTGTGTCAGAACATCGATATCCACCATGGTTAGTATGATTCCTACAAGGCTACCGGGAACATCATGAAGGAGATCAAGAAGATCAATCAGCCCATGGACATTGACGCCTCTCAACAGGCTTCAGATGGGACACTCTCTTATGGTCACTGTATCCAGGGCCATGTGGATTGGTCTTTGTTTGAGGATGTGTCCTCCTCTTCTCGCCCTCATGGCAAGGATACTGCACAATACGAATACGAGGATGAGGATGATGATGGTGATGAGGATGATGAGGACTACAGTGGCTAGATTCAGTTTGGGTGCTTTAGTATTGCTCTTTTCCCTTTTGGGCATCTCGATGCCAAAGGGGGAGAAGTATCCCTGCATTAGGTTGCCACGTTGCATGGGTACACAAGCTTCTCGTTCATTCGATTTGCCACTTTGAAGATTGTGTCTATTTTATCTGTATAAGAACTATGTGGTTATGTTGTGTTGAACTCCAGTGTGTGTGGTAAGACATGTGTGCCCAGTATTGTTATCTTGTTAAAGACTATGTTATGCCTATGTATTTGTCTAGTTTTACCTCATCGGTCTATAAACTCTAGAGAGGGTGTTGATCCTACTTTGTGTGATATTGTATTCAAATGTAAACTTAAAGTGATCACACATCTAGGGGGAGCCTTTCTATAGTTTGTAAATCATTTGTTGTTATGTTTATTGCTTAACCTTTTGCAAATTCTTGGGTTGTCATCAAACACCAAAAAGGGGGAGATTGAAAGGGCATTTTGGCCCTTCATATGTTTTGATGTTTGTTGACAACACTAGGAAGGTTTAATTGTGTGCTAAGTTTTTCAGGTCATTATCAACTTGTCAGCATACTGTTTATCTGTTGCTCCCTCAAAGGGAAAACACGGTTCTAATTGATTTGTTGAATGAAGATCCCAGGATTTTTAAGTGTGCAGGCTGAGTTTTTCCGGACTATCCGACGGGTGCTGGCCGGAATGTCCGACCAAGCCAGAATGTTCGGTTGGTGCATGACTGTCCGATGTTGGGTTTTCTTCGACCATCGTTAGGTAGTGGTTTCCATTCTGTATGCCATTTCGGAATCCACTTGGATTCTGGCCGGAAGCTCTGAAGATTGTCTGCCAGGCAGGAGTATCCGGTGTTGCTCGGCTAGAGTGTCCGGCCCAGGCTGGAATGTCCGGTGATATTCGCCTGGATACTCCGAGTTAAGTGAACACAACGACTATATTTTCTGGGCCCCTATATATGGGGACCTTCTTCTTCCTTGGATAGCTGCTCGTTCCCAACCTCAAGAACCCTAGAAGCTGAGCCCCCAAATCTTCAAGATCTCCTCTCTCAACTATCCAAAGTCATTGACCTTTGGAGAATCAAAAGAGAAGACACCGGTCTACATCTCCACCGAAGCGATTTGCATTTCCCCCTCATTCACTTGAGGGCCCCCTTGTTCTAGTGTTTCGTAGGAAACCCTAGGTTGTATTTTCAGTTCTAACTTGCTTGTTGTCATTGTGACAGCTAGCCTTATACTTGGAAGCCTCCGTTCCATTGTGAAAGTTTGCTCAAAGCTTGTTGTAAAGGTGTCGATTCCCGCCTCGAAGGGTACCGATAGTGGAAAAGTGGACTAGGTCATTTGTGGCGGAAGTTCACCGGTGAATAGGGTGAGGCCTTTGTGGCGTGGTGGTCTTAGTACCTCCCACCCCTCCAACGCAGACGTACTTCCCCTAAAAAAGAAGGAACTATGGTGAATCAAATATCGTGTCCCTGTGTGCTTCACTCTCGGTTACCCCTTTCCTCTTACAGCTCCTTTACTTGTGTTGTGCTACTAGCTAGTTTATCATATAGATAAATTTATCT
This sequence comes from Avena sativa, assembly GCA_916181665.1. NCBI lineage: Eukaryota > Viridiplantae > Streptophyta > Magnoliopsida > Poales > Poaceae > Avena > Avena sativa. The sequence goes on from OV702292.1 coordinate 103,388,140, forward strand.
TAGTTGCATATCTAGAAAATTTACCTTTGTGTCAATCCTAAATTGAAAAAGAAGTAAAATTTGGAGTAGCACCTATTCACCCCCTCTAGGTACCCATTTGATCCATTTCAATAGGGTCGCGCCGCGTCCTAGACCAAAAATGAGATCCTCGGTGTCGCTGGGAGCTGTAGGGCACGACAGCGATGTGGCGACCGAGGACCTCATGGTCGGTGAGGTCGGCGAGCTCTAGCTTCACGACGACGCCGCTGGTGGACGCGCGTGCCCCTTCCTCTCCCTGGCCTCATAGAGCTGGACGAGTGTGATGGTCCGGCGCTGCTCTGCGGGCTCGAGATCGAGCTCCGCCGCGGCCGAGAGCTCGGACTCGTGTCGCGAGCTCGAGGGACATCTCCTCCTCGTCGCTGTCGTGGGCGTAATCAGCCGAGCCGATACGCGTGCACGCAGAGGAGACGGCGAGGTAAAGCCATCGGAGGAGGGAGGGGAGGGAGGAGCGGGGGCCCGCGAGGATCCCTCCCCGGGGCCGGCGTACCTGCGAATTAACGCGGCGCGACGGGACGCCCTCGCCTCAAGCCACCACGCCGGCGCGCAGGCGCACGGGGACGGCTGCGGGGACTCGTCGCGGTTCACCCATTTGAGGGCGGCCCGCTTCTTCGCCCCCTCGGACCGCATGGTGTGTGCGTCGTCGGTGAGGCAGCGTGGAGGGCGGTCGCCGCCACCCCCGCCTCCGCACCTCCCCCAAGGCCGCATCATCCGTTGCGCGAAGACATCAGGCTCGATCTACTAGCGAGGTGCGCACGATTGCTTGCCGGAGTTGGAGGTGGCGGCAGTGACGCTAGGGTTGGGTGCGGGGACGAGTGAGGGTTTCGACCCACACCCGCCCGAGCCACTGGTATTTGTAGCAACCGCGTCGCGAGTAGAACGGGCCACTATAAAAAAATTATGGGCCGAATATGTTCACGGGCTCGACTAGACCGACGCATCTCGACATTGTCTGTATACTCGCCGGAATTTCACAGTTTCGGCCCGTTTAAGAGCTCGACTAGAGATGCTCTTACACTTCGCCAGATAAATCAACTAAGAGCAACTCTAATAGAACGATGCTCTTACACTTCACCAGATAAATCAACTAAGAGTAACTCTAACGGAACCTGTGAAGATATATAGGCCATCCAACTCGCAATTACACGTTTGGAATCGTCAGCGTAGAATGGATACGGTAAAATGATGAAACTGAACTTTCAAATTTTTGCCGTCGTGGCAAAATTCATCGAAGAACGCAGTTGATCATACGAGTATTGGCGCAATTGTTGCTTAATTACATAGCAACGATGCAAAAGCTGAGCAATACATATATACTAGGAGGAGCGCGGCAGCAACTAGACCAAAATCGAGCTCCTCGTCGGCGGGAACTTCAGGGTGCGGCGGCGTTGGAGCGGCGAACCGGCAGAGGCTTGGCGGAGGACGGAGGCCGCAGTTCGTCCACCTCCATGCTGCCGTCGCTTCGTGTTGTCCGAGCGGACGAGGCGCTTCCTCTCCTCGTCGGAGAGCTCGCCGCACCATCACGGGGGGTGGTCGCCGTCCCCTCCACCTCTGCTACGGCCCCCTCCCACCCCAAACCTCGCGCAGCTGCTGAACATTTCTTCGATCTACCGCCGACGCTCGAGGAATTGCTCGTCGGAGGTTGTGGTGCTGGCAACGGCGGAGCGGTGTTGCTAGGGTAGCGAGTGAGGGTTTCGACCCGCACTTGTCGCCACGGTCGGTATTTCTACTGACCCACTTCCCGATTAAACAGGACACCGAAAACCATTTTACAGGCTCCGGAAGTACAGGCTCCGCTAGCTCGCTCGCAAACCGGAATTTAACACAGCTTCGGCTCGTTTACAGGTACCGTTAGAGTTGCTCTAATATGGCCGCTACATTAGAACTGTACTTGAATAGTTGAATGACTGGCTGCAACCTAAATTCAGCCAGTAGATCATCCACCAATGTTGCACCTGTATGAAGTAGCACTCGTCACTTCATCAGCAAGCTGCCATCGGGAGAGTACACCTTCCTTTACGTGTGTTCATTCACTCACCATCCAAGAGGGGATTACTATGGGCATCATTGATCTCCTCCTTTTTTTTTACTTTGACAGCACAAGGGGCGTGCCGAACTGCATTCAATCATAGCGGCAATTGTAAAGTAAAGACTAAATTTCAATGGAGAGGTTACACGGCAAGTTTAAAATAAAAGGATTTTATCAACCATTATACATACCCTACTTCATTTAGAAAGTCAATCAATTAACGACAAGCTTTCCCATCAATTAACTGAACGAGACATATGATCTCCATGTACAGTATATATTTATAGTTGGCCCTTGACATGTATTTAGTCCAACTCTAATGTCAAAGACTGCATGCACACAATGAAGAACGGTATTGCTTAAGACATCAAAATACATCCAAATTTCCTTTTGCATCTCAATATCAATACTCTGCATATGAACACAGCCATAAAAGTTCTGTCTAGATGAACCACCAGCACCGATTATACCTCTTCTGGTTCCTCATGTAACTCTAATCACCAATGGATAAAGAGTGTAAGTTATAAAAAAAAAGAGTCTGGACTGCTAAAAGACCACACTCTCAGCACCCCATGTTTGCCATCATTCTATCAACTTCATACCCAAAGCACAACCCAAAAGGTCTACGAAATTTATGGTACAGTATATGATGACTAATTCTCCATTTCTTCTGTCTTCTATTGGTCATTTAATGTATATACCCTTTGGTATACCAAACTTTGAAACCAAAAAATCATCATAGTATATATGCCCCATGCTCAATCACATATTGAAGGGACAACCCTGCCTCAACGTGGAAAAGTACCTGTCCGCTTGATCTGATCAAGGGTACCTCTCAAGCCATAGCGCTCAACTGCCTTCATGCCTGCTCGAAAACCATCTCCATATATTGCAGAGGGATCTGTTTCAATCTGGTGCTTGAAGAATCCTCCAAGTTTTTTCTCGAAGTCGGTCTTTTCACCCTTTTTCGTCGAGGAGGATTCTGAAGATGTTGCGGTTGCGTCTGCTGCTACTGCTGCAGCTGCGGCTGCTTCTGCTTCAGCTTCAGCTTCTGCTGCTACTGCTACAGCTGCAGAGGTGGTTGCAATGCTACTACTTGAACCGGATACGATTTCAGACTCAAGCCAGAGATGAGCTAGAACCTGACAGATGCCTTCTTCAACCTCTGGACTAATGATTCGATATCCTGCCAATAATAGATATCAGTATAATTAGATGCGGCAGTGTTTGAGGACCCGTAGATAGAAGTACGAAGAGATACAAGATGCTGCAAAAGAAAACAGGCATGCACAACAGAAGTACCTTTAAGTCGAAGGTATGCATGCATCATCTCGTGAGCTAGAATATAGCCAGTGAGCAGTCTGCACGCAATTAAATCAGTGGAAAATAAAATGCACAGCCGCAACAAAGAACTTCATACTGGTCTGTAGACCCGATGCAGAATCAGCATCGATCAAACATGAACTACATCAGCTATGCTCAATTTGGGGAAAAAAATGAAAATTACTAAATTTACCTTGGCAAACCATAGAGTACAAGAATTGCAGTCACTTCGCACCGCCGAGCTAGCTTGTATGGTCCTGTAGAAATGTCTATGATTTTGTTTCCTGGTCCAATTATTGGTCGTCTCAATATCTGTATAGTGTTATGTTATTTAACCATGAATGCTCATAAGTATCAAGCTCACATACAAGAAGATGTATTAATAACTTACCATTCTGACAATTTGCTCTTCTGACAGGCAGAGACCCCTGGTTTCAGGAAGGTGATGCCCCTATCAAGGAGGTTAAAGGTTAATTAGTTCATCAACATACATTACAAAATCCATATTGCAAGATGGTGGATATCATGTCACTTACCATTTTCTCTGCTTCCCTCGCTTCATTTAAAGCTTGACGTTCAACCAAAAGCAAGGGAACTTGTTGTTCAATTTTCATGTTCAAACCCTCATAAAATTCCTGGATATCAATGTATACTGGTTGGCACTCATTCGTGTCCATTATTGAAGAATATAGACACTCCAAGCAGAGTTTCCGGCCATCCTCTAATGTGATGTACTTGACATCCATTGGCTGGGGTTGATGAAAAATGGAACAAGCAATATCCATTAGACTAACCAAATGTGAATATGTGCACTATGAATAGCACAAATTTAAAAAAAAACATTAAATGTACAATCCTGTTTCTAAGAACAGACACACATGTATGAATTGGAGCAGCTATAATCTAAGTAAACTACCAGTTAATTTCTGATCGGTCTAGTTATAACCCTAACCTCCATTCGTTCACAACTGCAACACCTTGGTGTACCATCATTGTCATGCGAAGGACAATACTTCTGCAGCCAGAAAGGATGGGATCGGTATTCAATGCAACCATTTTTATTTGTTTGAATCTGGTAAAAGAAACGTATCAGCACAGTTCAACAAATAAAAAAAAATAGCCACCACTAAATACTCAAGCTCGTTCATAAACTTGAAAAAAAGATGCTTACAAAGCTCTTGCAAACATCACATTTTGGATGGAAGAGCTCCTTGTAGCAGGAACTGTGGTATGGATGATCTTCATGTACTGCAAACTTGCCAACAGAAAGGTTGGCATTAATAATTTTATCACAAACTGAAGTACGTAAAACCAAGTAGGCTATGTTTTTGTACCTCGTATTCTGATATTGGCGTACTGCAAGATGAACACCTGAAGCAGTGAGGGTGCCAAACAGAATCCATACAACTGAGAAACTGTCCATGCCCAAGTGGGGTTTTACATCCAGCACAAACCCTACACAAGTCAAAATGGTGCACAATATCTGTTGATAATACAGAAAAAAATCCTGGCGGAAAAACTGGAGACAGATGCCAATGATTCTACCGTCCTGCAATAGAGTAGAGCTCTGAGGACCCTAGGTTTCCACTATATTACTCTAGAATAAGGGTATGAGAACTCAAGGAGACAACTGACTCCATATTGCAAGTATAAGAGTATGATTTTACAGTGCCAAAGTCAAAGAGAGAATTGTGTCATGACTTAAAGGCAAGTGGAAGATAGATGCCATTTATGCAGTTAAATTTTGAAAAGTCTGACTAACAAAAGTATTTATATTTGTCACCTTAACAACATTGCTAGTTTTTTGCGAAAACTACTTCAATTTCACTACAAGTTTCAATAATCTTTTACTAACATATACTTGGAAATGTATGGTCCAAGTTTGTATCAGAGATCACATTGATACTGGAAAAAAGTATAAGGAATGGAGGTAGTGGTAACCAATAAATAAAATACTTCTGGGATAATGCATATATATTGTTTACTCATAACCAACCCAATCAACAAGTCAGTGCATACGCTCCCCACACTAATCAAATGGGTCATAACCAGGGAAAGTTCCACCATATAGCACTTAACTGGATTTACCCGCATCCACCGGCAAGTCTCAACAATGCCCAAGTCATTCCGAGCTTAAATTTTTTATTTAAAAGTTTTCACAACCTACCTTGGAAAAAAACGCAACTATCCTACTGTTAAGTAGCGCCCATCACAGGAAGGAGCCTAAGAAGTCGTTGTTACTTGCACTTGGTGGGGTAAAAACTTTTTTTTTGAAACATAAATATTGATCCATTATCCCAATGACATCCTCATCTTTGACTTAGCAATATGATTTAAATTAGAAGCTTATATAATCTTTCTGCTGTTTCTATATTGTATAAAGTAGGTTGCACGGTATGATGTATGAAACAATATGAATCACATATTCACAAGTCAAAAGCTTCGTAACGGAATGGCCTAGTAACTGTTGTCATGCAACATGCCTGTGCCTTCACATATTATGCTAAGAAGCTGGTAATGAATCAATGGCTCACTGATATTATATTACATGTCTAAATTTTGCTTCACCCCCCAAGTTGATATAAAAGGTTAAACATCCAAAATCTTAATTTTTCTCACCTTTTCTGAGATTAACAAGTTACAGCAATGGATCTAAGCTAAGCAAATCTCAACCAAATATGTCTGCATGGTTTTTTTTTTTTGCTCTAATATAAATTAGGTAGAGAAAATCATCACATAATCCCCAGTAGATTGCCATTCAATACCTCAACAATGCAACATGCAACGCAAGCATCACTCAGTTATGTCTTTGAAACAAAAGCAGAACATATTTTTTCGAGTCGACAAGGGTTATTGAAATCAGCATGAAACTAGTAATGTATCATAATGAACCATTATAGCAAATACCTCAATCTACCCGAGGGCAAGATATCAGGCAGTAAGCTAGTCGCCGGAGTACTATCTGAGTGAACATCTCCCACTGGAACATTCTGATGAAGAGGATGTTCATCCTTCAGACTTTCTTGCAGAGCCCGTGCAAACTCTTCATCTTCCCCTAAATGATGATCAGTATAGGGGTCATAAACAAAAGCAGATGGCGAAGCAATGTAAAGATGTTCTCTATCAATGCATATTTGGACATGGTCATTTAATGACACATGCAACCAGGTAAAATAATCTCTAAATTAGAGATTGTCAAACTGGCTTAGATGGGATTATACGAACCAATGGCCTTTCCCTTCTTTCGATCTTCCTCTGATAAGGATAATGCAATAGCACGATCTATGTCATCAGTGTTACTGGCATGCGTACCCTACAGTAATTAGGGCCAACTTAGCAATAGTCAAGAAATAAAGCATTCGAGCTTAAAGTTCCCACAGCTGTTTTTATCCCATATGATTTGTCACAAAGAAGAGCAATTTCAAACTGAGAGAGTAAACAAACACGTTATTGCATGAGTAATTTATAATACTAATTGGAATCAAAACCTGAAGAGTCGTGATTCACTTATGCATGTTTCTAAATGTACATTTTACAACGAGCTCTTTAAAGCAAAGAGGATGGGCAGTACATATGACGTAGCGTGCTGAGTTGAGTAGCCTTCACCAAAGTTTGCATCGTACTGTCCTCTTGTAACTTTATTTACAGAACCTTTGACAATTTTGCTCAACAAACCCATATATTTTCTAATTGGAGGATGAAGATCCATTTTGTTCACCCGATGATAAAGATCCTTTGGGCGATGACGGTCCATTTTGTTCACCCGAATATGAAGATCCTTCTGCCTGGAGTAGAAAGTAAATTCATGAAGAAATAAACTAAGAGGAACCTACAGATGAGCTTCTTAATTGCATTATATTCCGATTATGAGGGGATGTAAATTTTAAGTTGTAATCGTGCATCTTCTTTCGTATCTCATTTGTTCATTTCATTGCTAGTTCTTTGGAATATAGAGTTCGATAGTAGACACTGATGTTCTAGGGAAAAAAATGTGTGGACGGTGTCATGGTGAGTGTCTGTGCCGAGTGTCTGTTGTGCAGTGATGATGGCCTGCAGTTCCCATGTTGTGCGAGATGTAAATCGGTGTAGTACTGAAGAGGCAAAGCATGGTGGCATAAATACCTCGATCTCAGTCCAACAGGGGCAAAAACCTCACTGGAGAAGAATCACTGGCGATGTATACAGAGAAGACAAAACCCTTCTGATACTCGCGCTCATCACACGCTCAACGCCTGCACTTGAACAGAGACAAGTCAGCGTGCCGGTCCTCACAAGGCAAAGCACCAAAGTTGCATAGCTTACAAATTCACCCATAGAAAAGACAAGCGCAGCCAAAATAACTTTTTTGTGTTGGCGGAAACTGGAAACAATCAACTGTCATCCTGATTTAGCAAGAGCAGAAAAATAATAGCTCCGTAAGAACTCACCAAGATCCAGCAATTCAACAAAGATCCCCCATCTTGGTTCTGTCTGTTGGCTTCTTGCTCCAGAAATTTCAGCTCGAGAGGCGGCCGGATCTTCCGCGAAACGCTTGATCGAAGAACGCAGCGGAGAAGAGAAGGGGGATGAGACGATGCGAGAAAGAAGCGAGGAACACGTGACTTGGCAAGAAAAATGGTGGGTGAGGTGATGACTCTCTCTCTCTCTCCTCCCTAACTCCCACCCGCAAACAGCTCGGCGTCGCGGTCCTGGCGATGTCAACCCCCGGACGGGAGTGGGGGAGGGAGGAGGCCCACGTGCAGGGTCGCGCCGCACCGGCGTCAGTCACGCATTACGTCGAACGCGACGCGGGCGTGCTCGGTGTTAGGAAATTGCGAGGAAATGGTGGTCAACTCAATTGGTTGCGCTGGTTGGAGAGACCAGCGGGGTGTGGTGTGAGAGCTCCTGTTCTCTCCTCGCCTCGCGCAGCCAGGGGAGTTGCGCCGGCTGCAAGCGGTGACCGCGTACTGCTGCGGCTGCGGCTGCGGCTGCTCGCTCTCCTCTGTTCTGACAGGTCGGGATAGAGAAGGGTCGGGTAATTTTTACTACTGTATTTCATTTTACAGGAAAACGGTGGGCTTTAGAGCGTCTCCATCCCCAAGGGTGCAACTTTGGAGGCCTACGTCTAAACTGCCGGCATCTTGGGAAAACAGTCTCCCATCGGTGTTTCACAACAATTATGTCCCGATCGAATTCAAACAGGAGTTTGAAATTGAACTAAAATTTGTATAAATTTAGGTCATTTTACAAAGTTTGAATTAAATTTGATATAAAACAAACTAAATCTAAACTACTGTGGCGGCTAGGGTTCACGCCGCCGTGCCTACTCATTGTCGTTGGATCGATCCACTCCGGCAGCGGTCAAGCGCTAGTTCGGCAGCACGAGGAGGTTTGTCTCGTAGAGCACCATCGCCTCGTCGAGACAGAGGTTGCGTGCCCTCGTGTCATCCCTCCTGCTGCTGAAGGCCTCATGGTTGTTGCGGGACATGGTTCGTCGCCGGTGGAGAGGGGAGGAAAGGGGGAAGGGGAATGGGTAGGTGTGCGTGGGTGAGGAAATGCTCTTTTATGGGCGTAGTGGGTAGATCTGAACGGCCCCGCGCCATTTACTCCAGATCTTGGGAGCCGAGCCGTCACGCATCGGCGACTGCGCGCGATGGCTTCTGAAACTGGCGAAGAAGCATGTGAGTGTGTACGGAATCGGCATAGAGTCATAAATAACTTTGACTATCCCACTGTGGTTGCCAACTAGGCCCGGCGTGAACGGGCGCAACGTGTTTAATGTGGAGCGCATTGTCGGCATCCCCAGCACGACCCGTGCTTGTCGGGGGCAAGGGAGTGCCATATAGTTTAGTGGACAACCCAAACTGCTGGCAACAGTTGGCAGACGCTAGTGCTGGCCGAATGTTGGCCTCTACCCCCAACTTGGTTAGGGGCGGGTTGGGGCCTGCCAGTGGAGATGTTCTTATAGCTAAGCCGTTGAACATGTTTTCAAAGTCAGGTACTTTCTTCATTCTAAAATATAAAAATTAGCATTTTTTAAACGCATGTATCCAGATATCTTTAACATGTACACTAAATGGTGTCTAAATACATGTGTTTAAGAAAAAGACCAAACTACGCCCTAAAAGATGACTAGATATATGTGTTTAAAAAAAGCTAAAACATTTTATATTTTGGAATGGTGCATATGCACGATAGTGTCAGGTTGTGATGTCATGGATGAGAGAGGGATCGATCGCAGCAAATAGAGACGAAATTGTGGCAGATTTGGGGGATCGTGCGAGGGAGAAGAGGAGACAGGAGTAAGTGAGATGCAAAAAAGGAAACGGGAGCATCTCCACAAAACAACGTTAGACTGAAGCGTTAGATCAATGGTTTGGAGAATGCTGCTCTGTCGTGCTCGATAGATTTGCGGAAGTATAAATTGTATTGATATTGCAAAAGGTGATTACACTGAGAGGCCTTAGACTGTTTATATAGTACTAGAAGACTTGGGGGGGGGGGGGGGGGAGGGGCAAGAAGCCTAATAGAGATAGAATTGGATTACAATATTGAACTACCAAATATGCCTAGCCGTAATATACTCTAACACCCCCCGCAGTCGGATCGGTAGTGACGCGGACGGTCTGACTGGAGAATAAGCCGAAAGTGAGGTGGTAGCCCCTGTTGCCAATGTCGATGTAGCCGGGAGTGAGGGCGTTGTAGTTGTAGTCGATGATGTCGTTGGGGAAGTTGTCGCCGTTGATGAAGTCGATGACGTTGTTGTGTTGTGGTCGATGTCGTTGTTGAGCCTGAAGAATCCACCGTAGTAGTTGAGGTAGACGTAGTTTGGGTCAAAGTAGGTCGACCGGCAATGCCGAGCTTGCCAGACTCGAGAGCATGTCGGGGATGAAGGCACCGTCGGTGTTGCCAATACCGGACGTGTGAAGGCAGGGACCATCATGAGCCATGCGTGTCAGAGCCGGATTGAGGAGAAATTTTTTTCTGTAAATGGTCGGTGTAGAAGTTGTCCGCCATGTCGGAGTAGACGAAGTGGATGCAAGAAGAAAAATTAAGCACAAACTTGTGCAAATAAAAATTAGACTGCGTCTCTAGCGGCAAGGTCGTGGTGGACGAAGACGATGGTGGTAGTTGTCGATGGCGATTGAATTATAGCGGTAGTCGATTTCGGGGATTAGACCCGTATTTTCCACTTGTATGAGCACGGCGTCGCTCGTGGAGAAAAACTTGTTGAACGTTGACGATGACCACGATCGATGGTAGCGACGACGATATGGTGATGTTGTTGGTGTAGATGGTTGTCGGTGATGATGACCACGGGTGATGAATATGCAACCCTTTGTTGACGGCGAGGCGCGTACTCAGGGATGTGTGTCCCGTTAGATGTTGGAAAAGACGGGGCGACGTGGAGACGATGTGAGGATGGAGCAGCCGACGCAACGCGTGAAGGCGTCCCTTGGGGCGCCGCGCGGAGCCTCCTTGTCACAATCGTTGACGATTATTTGCCGGAGTTGAGTCGACGCCGAGGTTGAAGTAGAGGCGCGCGATGACAACATACGGCTGTGTACGATGCTTTTGGTGGCTAAAAGAAAAATAGATCTAATAGGAAAAAGAAATTTACTAGAACTACTAAACCGATCTAGGGAATTGGAAGAAAAACTAGCTACGAGATGCGATGTCCCCGGCGGAGATCATGAAGATCGACCTCGTCGGGGACGGCGCGGCGAAAGCGGTGGCTAAAACCTAGACCGATGAGCGACACGCTCTGATACCATGAAAGATTGCGAAAGTAAAGATTGTATTGATATTGCAAGAGGTGATTACATTGAGAGCCCTTATACTGTTTATATAGTACTAGAAGATTTGGAGGACAAGAAGCCTAATAGAGATAAAATTAGATTACAATATTGAGCTACCAAATATGTTTAGCCGTAATATACTAAGTAAAACTCAACCACCTAAAAACCATCAAAGCGATCTACACTCTCGGCCTTTTGATCTTATCTTCGATGTCGCAGACCTGCAAGTCATCCTCCAGAGCTACCTACGTCCTTTTTGGTTGTAGTTTTAAAGTGCTTAGGGTGTTTTTTTTAGAGAATATCGCACTTTATTGATTAAATAACACCAGAACAAAGTTCAGCCCGAATAAGTTCCGAGACAACACCAAAAGAAAAATTACAAGAAGAGCGCACAGAGGCGCGAGCTAATAAGTGTGCTGCGACATTTAAATTACGAGAAACATGCCTAAAAGAACATGAAGTGAAGCTCCTAGCAAGAACCTTGATGTCCCCAATCACAATGCCCATAAGGGTTTGTGGTGTGTTACTCGATCTCTCTGTTCTCACGAGTCGCAAACCAATATGTAAGGAATGAATTGGTAGGTGAACCATCATACTGAGTTTAACGTTAGGATGGGTAATGGGTTTTGGACCGATGGAATACAGTTATAAGCTTAGCAAAGAGGAACATTTGATCATTTAACACACTTTACTTTAAAATTTGATTATTTGTCACATTGGCCATCACGTATGAGTGACACAGGGTGTGACAAATAATTAAATTAAAAAATAAAAATATGACAAATTGTCAAATTCCCTAGCAATGAGGACCGGCTAGTAACCAAGTGGTTGGGTCGCAATGGTATTCTTGAATTCTCACCAAACTTCTTACGAGTAATAAATTGCTGCACAGCTCCGCTCCTGTTGGGATTGTTTATTGTAGGCCCTCAACAAATAACGCTTTTATATCCTAAGTCAGGCCTAAGAATTCATAAGAATTTGGATCGTCCGGATCAGACAATATATCACAAAAGAGAATTTTAAAATGTTAATGGAACCGGCCACTTTACCCTATTTTGCACAAAACCCCTGTCAAAATTTCCTAGGGTCTCAGGCTATCTATCCGCCCAGTTCCATCCGAGGAGGAAGGAGACGGCAGCTCTGCCTCGACGGGCGACGGCAACCTGGTAAGGAAGAGGACGACGACTCTCCCTAGAAGCTACGGAGACTCAGCATGTGCGGAGGTGCCCCACGCGATGGAGATTTGACTGCCAGTGCCACGACGATGACTTCGCAGGTGCGTACTGCCCCTCGCGACAGCGGCTTGGAGGCCAACGCGCGATCTCCAAAGTGATCATCGTCTGTGAAGCGACGAAGCTAAATACAATACGTCGTTCCATCTTGCAATACATTTTTCAAGGCAATTTGGAGTTCTTCCATAGTTTATGTTTGACAAAAGAAACAACTTGCAGTTTTGAGAAGAACTAACAATAATCAGAGATACAGTAGTAATACAACTTTCACTGCAAGCTTGTACCGCATCAAAACGAGCATAGCCACGGCCAGGCTCCATCTATATTTCTGTATGACTGTATCACGAGGTTGGCATAATCAATTGTATCGAGGTGATCTTGTGCGGAAAAAAATCAACTCGAAATTTTCAGTGCTTAGCAAGGGGATTGAGCACCTTGGCACACCGGTGTGACGACCCGTGGTCCGAAGGGAGAGACTCCGTCGCGGTCGGCGACGGCTCACCGCTCACGGCCGATGGTGCCAGGCTGCGAGGAAAACAAGAGATGGGAGAGGTCGGACCGGCTTAGGCGTCGAGTACGAGCGGCATCGTGGCAATGCATGTTCTGAAGGTACCCCGGCCGGCGGCACCATGGTCGCAACCACAGAGGTTGAACAATCGAGGACTTCCCTGATCCCATCGCTAATAAAAAGGAGGGGGTTATGAGTAAACATGGTTTAGTGGCCGGTTCCAATCCCACCTCTAATCTGGTACTTTCCAGTACTTCTCAGTATTTTTCCCCTAGTACTTCCTATTTTTGTGCCGTTCGATTGGTCTGCACGGACGGTTTCTATTTTTGCCAATCACGGTATAACTTGTACAGTTTAACATTTTTGCCAAATAATTAACCGTGCCAGATGGACGTGCAGAATTAAGTCAATCAGAAGTACCTACCAACCACAGTAAAAGCGCTCTTTCTATGAACTCAATTTTTTCAACAAAAAAAAGTATGAAATTTCTTTGGATGAATAAAAACTGAAATGAAGTAAAGTAGGTAAACCTATGAAATTTCTTTGGACGAATATATGGTAGCTGGCTAGTATTCGCAAGTGCAGATCAGTAGTTTTTTTTTTTGAGAAATAGATCAGTAGTTTTTTTACCGGAAATCCTAGACCTACGGAGTTTTCAACTTCACGTCGCCAACGGCCCACGGTTTTCAAAAGAAAAGAAAAATAAAATTATAAAACCCGCCGCTCCAACGGCTAGTTTCCCAGCCGCTCCTGGGTCGCACTAAAAATCCATCGCCCAACTCGCCACAGGCACAGCCAGAGCACCACCACAGCCTCCTCGTAGGCGTAGCACACCATCGCCGCCGCTGCTCCCGCGAGCTAGCTAGATCCACCCCACCGGCGCAGATGGAGATCCCCGTCAGGCTCGGCACCACGGAGGAGGAGGAGGAACTGGAGGAGTATGACAGCGTGTTCTACGAGGACATCGAGGCGCCCAAGTTCGTCGACCTCACCGCGCCCGACGCCGCCTGCCCCGCCGACGATCCATCCTGGTTCTGCCTCCGCGTAGGTAAGCAACAAGTCAATCACTTCTCCCCACCGCGTTTGCGAATTTTGCGATGCAAAGACTCCAAATCGATCCGGTGCTGAATCCGCCTCAATCGGCGCGCGCGCAGGTTGCGACCAGATGCACGAGCACGTCGACCCGGAGGCCCTGCACAGGAGCTTCGTCATGCGGGTCATGGCGGCGAGGAGCCCCAACGTCAGGCTGCAGAAAGCCATCAGCAGGAGGAACCAGAGGTGAGCGCCTGCCGTCTTTGATCTGATTTACTTGTTTTGTTTATCGCTGCCGGGCTGAATTCAGTTGGACTGTTCTTTTTTGATTCCGACCTGAACTCAGTTGGCAATATCGTGCAGCTCGATGCTACCGAAATGCCCTCACTCAGCGCCGGCGAAGCCGCCGAGGACCCGGATGACGAGGCTGAGCATGGCGGCGGAGGCTGCCGGGAAGGCGGCGAGGGCTAGGCTGAATGACCACCGGATCCGCGCCTTGAGAGATTCTCCGGTCCGGACCAAGGCGGCGAGAGTGGAACCGTCCAGCGCGAGGAAAAAGGCTCTGACGACGCCCAGGAGCAAGACCGTGCTCCGGCCGAGGCAGGAACCATTCCTCAGCGCAAAGCACCAGAAGGAGCCGGTCACGTCGGCCGAGATGAAAGGGACCGTGGTGAAGGCACTGTTCATGACCACGCCCAAGAAGGAGACGCCGGCGAAGAGCCAGGCTCCTCCCGTGGCCGAGGTCTGTTCCAAGATGAAGAAGCTCAACTTGGCTTGTCGGGAGGTGCCTAGCAGGTACTTGTCCACTCCGAAGATCACCAACAATTGCGAAGAGACCAAGGCAGCTGTGAAGAGCGCTAAGAGAGTACCGCAGCCAAGGACTGGGAAGAAGATCTTAGGCCTTTCGGCGAAATGCGGTAATGCTGAAACAGATAGTGGCCCTGTGAACATCGATGCAAATGAGAACTCGTCTAAAGGATCCGCAAGGCGCAATTGGAGACAGAAGGAGGTGCATCAGGAATCACGTATTGAGTCGGAACCGTTGCAGCCTGACAATCATCAGGACGACGACAAGGAGAATGTGTCGTATGGTGATCCGCTGACCGAGCAAGCCGTGGATCAGCAAGATGAGAACAGGAATCAGTTGGAGAACAATGAGAATGCTCCTCAGAAGGTAGTGAAACTGGCTATAATAATGTGATTTTCCCATAGTTAGGATATGTGGAACCTGAAATGCTGACATGACTAACTGCAGGTGGTTAAAATGCAGAACAACAAGGTGAATACAGAGCAAGGAGGAAAGCTCAAGAAAACTATACAAAGGCCATTTAGGCTGAGGACTGATGTGAGTTTTATGATTGCATCCCCATTGCTCGTTTTTGTGAAGGACTGCACTTGGTTGCTGATTCACTCTTTGTGCTGCATTTTAGGAAAGACAAGTGTTGAAAGAAGCACATCCAGAAAGAAAACGAACGGCTGCCGAGAAGAACTCCATGCCAGTACTGAAGGATGAAAACAGACGAGTGATGGTAAGTTGAATCAGGACCACCAGATTCCAGTTTTTCTCAATCTTCGAAGACAGACCGATGATTATTCATTGTGCTGTTTTTATGCAGCCAACTGGGAGATGCCTAGATCGAAAGGGACGAGATGAACTGACTTGTGGCGAGATACAGGTGAGCATTTGTCGGTCCAAATCAATTAGTTGTAGTAGTACTCCCTCCGTTTCAAAATATAAGATGTTTTAGCTTTGTGAATGAAGTGTATCTAGACCCTTTTTAGTGTCTAGGTTCATCTAGGTTTGGAATAAATCTAGACACTAAAAGGGGTCTAGATATACTTTTTTCACAAAGCTAAAACATCTTATATTTTGGAACGGAAGGAGTACAATTTAGAACACACGTGATGAATTGCTCATCTTTCCATGTTGCATATTCAGAAGAAACAAAGCACACACGCTGCCACGAGTCAACTTGGTGAATCTAAAAGGGGATTGACTAGCACCCGATGCAACAACGTCAGGCCTGCACCGACGAAAAGAAAACCCGTCGAGAAATTACAGAGAGTTACGAGGACAGCGTCAGGAACAAGAACAGACAACATCACAAGGTTGGGAAAACGAGATCAGTTCAGTCATTGACTTCTGAATTTAGCATGAATGCATGATGTAATACTTCCCATTTCACTGTGTTCAGTGGTTTCACGGCACCCTCTCGAATTGGAAAAGAGAGGAAGACCTCAGTGAAAACATCCAGGCTCCAAGCAGCAGCAGCTTGACTAAAACAGGTGGCAGAAGGGGAAAAGGACAATGATTATATTGTCTGCTCCTCCCAAATGCGCAATATGTATCTACAGCGTCGAAGAGTTTTCTGGGTTTTGTTAACTAGAAGTGTACACTAAAAGAGGGGGGCCAAGAACTCGCACCAACAGGGTTCTGTCAAGTTTCCTTGTTTCTGTCCATGATAGCGGTGTGATGGCGGTGAAATTATTTTGTTCTGTACCATCTTTACTAGACATTCTTTTGTAACTGAAAGCCCATAAGAATTTTAATTCAGCAATGGCGTGTATCTATGGCATTGCATTGGTTTTCTGAGTTTTGTTAACTGGAAGTGTACCCTAGGCAGGGGTAGCAAGGAACTCATACCGACAGGGTTCCATCAAGTTCATGAAATTTGTGTGCTGGGTAGCATCCTTGCTAAACATATTCCTTTGTAACCCAAAGCCCATAACAAATTGATCTCTGTATTTATGGTACCTTATACTGGCCGTACAATTTATGTTTTCTTGATGCTCAGAAACTTTATTTGTTCCCTGTGAACATTTTCTGGGGTTTGAAAGTGAGCAAAGCAAATACGTAACAGCTCAATCTGCATTAAGCAAGTTACACTCTCTTCTCTGATCTTTGAAAGTGAGCAAAGCAAAAAACAAAAAAAATAAAATACTTCTGTATATTCCTGAAAATTGAGCTGTTACTTATTTGCATTCTGCATCACGATGTTTTGGTTTCTGATGTTAATTTTTGTGTGAATCTATTTAGACCTGCTGAAACATTGAATGGAATATCAATATCTGTTGTAATTTTTCCAGCTAGTTATACTGGAATATCCTGGTTCATTGTTAGCTGCTGCGTGGGTATTCTTGCTGTTATTTACTGCTATGCTACAGACAATCTGGTACTGTAGCTTCTTCTTGAAAATTTGTGCATATTTGGATCGGCTGGTACTTGGTAGTATGCTGAGTGAAATTTGCATTTACAATTGTTGTTACAACGAATCAATCATTTTTAGCATACTTGTGGTATGTCAACTGTAACATAAATCTATGCATTTGCACCACGTACTTTCAGGCAAAGATGAGCTTTCACAGGCTTGTGATCTGAGCTCCTAACACAATCAAGTGCTTCATATGAACTTAAGATCGCGTCCAAGCCAGAAGACTGATCAACCTTGAACAATATCCTATCTGTCCAAGATGGCACTCTGATCTGAAGAAGTGAAGATAATATGCATAAGACTTTAAGTTACTAAAATATATACATGTTCTTTCAGATAAAAACATAGAGAAATCTTAATACTATGATAATAATTCCTGGTACCTTGTAACTTGTATCGTAGTTGCTACTTCCAACATTATATTTGTATGTTGGCTTGAAAGACAATGTCCCTTCACAGTACCCATTGAACACTTGACCCTTCTCAGCTTCTTGCAGAAGCTGGTCTTTGTCTCTCAGCTTCTGAAAGAATGCATATATGTGAGGCGTTTATGTTTTGTAAACCATGACTAGTTTCAGCATACACTTACACTTTGACGATTCTCCTCAATCATCTTCCTTGCGGGCATCGAGCTTATTCCTTCCAATCTGTAATTCAAGTCACCAAGCCACACCGTTATGTCGGCGGATTTAGCATAATGAATGTCATTCTTCGAGAACAGCGAGTGTGTAATATGCTGGCATTCGGAGTTCCTCTTCTCCACCTTGCGCTCATGAGCTACACTTCAATAAGACATCTTGTTAGTTATATCGAATAGCATTCGATACACAGGAGCTATATCATCAACTCTTATTGCTTTTGGATTAGCATTGACATAATCTTAGAATTCTAGACGTGATGCCACAATTGCCTAAAATCTGAAAATTTGAGGGACTAAGAAAATATTATAGGTTATTATAATACTTGTTTAGTTTTTTTAGTCATGGCTGATAAAATTTCAATGTTCAATCTGCTTGGAGTCGTATATCACTTGTCCAAATTGATGCTTAAACATTTTTTAAGAGATTGTGGTCCATTGGCATTGATAAGCAATAAGCAATATTAGTGATACTAATAAGAAATAAGTTGACCAGAAGTTGGACAGCAACCTGCAAGATGGCAGGACACAAACACCATCCGGATCCCGCTGAAATTGATGTACATGGCTACAGCTCCTTTCTTCCTCCCAATTACACCACCGCAGCCTCCAACTGCGTGTTTATCCACCTTCATTTCTGTAAAAAAATATAAATTTAACAAAATTTATTCTATCAAACAAGAAATGCACTTTCAACATCAAGGGTACTCTAGGATCACCTCTGATGTACGATTCCGAACTCTTTGCCCCAAAAAGATACATCTGAAGAGACTGCATGGTTTTCTGGCATAACAGGCTGAAATTTGGAAAGCGTCGATATATCTCAGAATACAGGGAAGAACTTTGAACTGTTCATAAAAAAATGTAAACCTGGATAAACCCTCACATGTGTGTATCAGCCATGGCTTCTTGCAGAACCTGCGCGACGCCAGATTTGGGGGCTTCTTGCAGTCCAAGAACCAGCAAATCGAACTTTCTGTCGGAGCCCACCAGCTTCCTTACATCCTGGACAGACATCTGAGCGAAAGAACAAAATATTAAACCGAAGCAAATGGCCCGACCACCATCAAGAAGAGCGCAACCAAGAACATGGTGCACCTTGCTGTTCATGTTCCATGTGACAATGCAGACGCAAAGCACAGAGCTGGTGATGAACTCGCAGGGTTTCTGAATCCGAATCGTCTTTATGCCTTCATGGGTTCCACCATCGTCGACGGATATCGTGCCGTCGCTGGGCAGCTCACTGAATCTCCTGCGATCCCATTAGAGTATGTATCGATCATATCGAAAGCAAATTTTAGAAAGACTAGATATATAACTATTATTACTCCCCAACAGATAAATGTACCACTTTGGAAGAATGAAGCTGATGCAGTTGCCCATATCTCTATTGGCCGGGTCCTTCCTTTCCAATCATCTCATAAGCACAAGATTACAAAAGGAAACCTTTTTATACAGTTCTGTTCTGAAAAGTTCAACGTTCTTTGCAGAAACCAAATTGATTAGGTTTTTAGATGCCTCTAGTCATCACGTTTCTGATCAGCAAATCTAGTGCAAGTTTCGGCGAAGCAGTAGAAGAAAAGGACAAGTGGAATACTGAAGACCAACCAATTGGATCATGTGGATTGGGCAGTTAGGTACTGCATATCTTTGATGTGACAACAGGATCTCGTTTGTCATCACGTTATTGCAAGGGCAGCTAATGCAGTCCACAAATAGCCCACATGTGAAATAGACTAACACAGAGATAGTCAGATAGGAGACCAGCAGGAGTTGCTTCCTAATAAATAGGGCAACATTTTCTTGGTGAACAACTTTGTTGACCAGGAACTCTAATGGAGAAATTCCAATGGGAACGTACTGGACATATTTTTTCTTCCTGAAGTTTCACTACGAGAGCCGTGTGCACACCTAATCACTATGCATAGGCTAGCGAGGAAAAACGACGGCATTATGAAAGTGACATATCTCTCATGTCCCCTAATTCAGCCAAAGGTAGAAAAATATATACTTTAGTTTGCTTCAAATATATCTGGTGACATGAGTGTTTTTAATGAGCAGAAATACATAGGACTGACATATTTATAATTCTGCTCCAGTTAATTTTTCAAAGCATTAATAATGCATATCCAGAACAAGTTTCCAGTAAGTAACACCCTCAATGAAGTTAAATCAGATGCACTGAAAATAAAGAGACGTAAAAGCTGACTATTGTCGATAGCATGGTGCCTGCCTAACATAATTATATTTACATGAAACATACCCCGGAAATGAGATATAGAGCACCTTTCCAGAATAGGTATCTCAATATCATGTAAGAACTGAACAATGAATCAACAACAAGAAATGGAATAGATGACAGTATAATCCCAAGCAAGGAAAGTTTCACATGAGACCTGATAATCGTATTTTAATAGTTCAGTAGTTCAGTTGTTAATATGTATGGCAAATAAAAATATAGATGTTTACCATCTTGTAAAGATAAATGTCTAGGAAATCAGTGTTACCACGATGCTCCTGACTAAAGTCACGGAGAACGAATGTCCAACCGCGGACAACTCGTGCGGACAAACATAACATGGTCATGCTTAGTAGGCCCCTAATGTTTAGCAATGAAACAAGTAAAGCCACATAAACCAATCACGACAGGCTTGTCCGAGATCATGATAAGAAAATGACTAAACAATATGGAGGCATGGAAACAGATAATATGAAGTACAAACAAGCATACCCCAAAGCAAAGCCGTAAGTAAACGAAGCAAGTTAAACCATACCAATTCTTGTGAGGCAGGTACAAGAATGGTCCTTGCTCCCCAACCAGCGTTCCCTCGAAAAAGGATAAGGACTGCACTGCACATGAGGAAGAACGAAAATAAAAGGTGAGATCGACAGGGAGTAGTGCTAAAATCTGAAATCTTCTTAAATTCTCGTGGTGGGTTGCCATGTTTTCCTTTTTTTTGCAGGTAATTTACCATGTTTTCATTGCAGTAGAGTTTTTGCCCCAACTTTGCTTGACTATTTACCATTTGTCCTTTTTGTCATTTGTTCAGCATTATCTAGGATGCTTCACTGATGTGCTAAGACCCCTCTGCCCTCACTATTCCTATCCCCATTGTTCTACTAATCTTTTTCCTCTCGTGCCATGGCCGCTGGGGCGCCCCGACGATGGTACCCCGGCATCCCTCCTAGCCTCCTCCCCACTGG
This sequence comes from Avena sativa, assembly GCA_916181665.1. Lineage (NCBI taxonomy): Eukaryota > Viridiplantae > Streptophyta > Magnoliopsida > Poales > Poaceae > Avena > Avena sativa. The sequence continues at coordinate 103,409,131 of OV702292.1, forward strand.
CACACTGGGCCCTTCTCCGCTGGCGCTCCTCAACTTTTGATCCAGGAGGTCGCCTCATCCCGCTCTGATCCCAGGCCCCAGAGGAAGGAACTCCCACTGCGCTGGTGGCTCCTCATCTGAGCAGCCCACGATGGGGGCCTACAAGGACGTGGCGGCGTGTCGGCGGCTTCTGTTCGGGTCATCCATCAGTCATGCCGCCGCTAATCCACGGCGAGTCCCCATCCTGTTCGAAAACTCCGGCCACACCAGTCCCGCCGACGACGGAAGCAGCGGCAGGGAGAAGCAATTCTGCGCGCAACTGGCGAGAGGGAGGAGCAGCAGCTCGGCGAGCAGAGGAGTGGTGCGACCGCCGCCGCCGCCGCGAGAAAAGGTGCGGGGAAGAGACTGTTTCACTCAAATTCTTCGATAAGCCCGTCTCCCAAATTTGTTTATCAACTTCTAGATTGTCTCACCAGAGAAGCTGAGAGAGGGCAGCCTTTGAGGGATTCTGATTTCTGAAGCTAAAAAGTAGTCCCCTGGGCGAAAGAAGAAGAATGTACATGTGCATCATTTGGTTCTCTGCTTGTGGGGCCAGATTGCTAGGGGCAAACGATCAAAAAGCAAGAAAACATGGGCAAAGTCAAATATGGAGTACAATGAAAAACAAAGGGTAAATCATCAAAGGCTAGAAAGGATGGGTAAAAGATCAATTTCACAATAAACTATGAAAAGTACTATGACAAGGTCGATCTAGATTTCATGTTTAAACTAAGAGTTTTGGAGGAAAATGCATAGGGTGTATTAAGAGCATGTTTGTAGGGTTAAACTAGAAAATGTTTGAAGCAGGGTGATCTTTTGTCCTCTCTCCTTTTGTTTAATGGAGTAGTTGATGCCTTTTTTTAAAGATGAAACCCTATTCCATTAATTCATGGCACTGCCAAATCGCTGGCTACCAACACATTGACACAGTCTCGAAGATCCCCCTTCAACAGGCGGCAAGGATCACGACCACCCGCTCCTAACACCGTTAGGGATTGCGCGACCTTATTACAAGCACGAGGATTAAACATAAACAAAACCAATAAAAAATTCAAATGATAGAAACACCGTAGATCAGAGTAAATAACACCTTCGGGTCAAGATCAAATTTTGATGATTGGAGTGCTCGGTTCAGGTTGATGGAGTCCGATTCATCGATGATGTTTAGCATACCCCATCTCGCTGCATTCGCGGATAGCTTGGACACAAGCTTCGGCTTCTGCATGTGCAGGACTAACCACAACATCTAAAAGGCCCGCACTTGCACACCCTGGTTGTCTCGAACCACAAGACCCACCCACCACTTCTGCCGTCACCTTTAAAGTGTAACATCTCAAAACTTTAATCAAGGTTAATCAAGATCCAAACCACCTAATTTAGGGTTAACAAAAACTTTTTCTCATTTAAATAATTAAGCATGCATATGTGTGTTGCATTAATGTGGAATTGTTTTGAATTGCCATGATTGTTTGTTATAATGGTTGTAAAATGATTCTAAGATGAATTCCACGTCATCTAGATTATTCCCAAGCAAAATCCAAAGAAAAAGAAATCAAATAGAATTAATAAATGAAAATGGTCACTTTGGCCATTTTAATCAACTAGGTCACTTTAGGTGTTCCTAGCACTCAAATTTAAACAGAAATAATTATGGATCTTTGCACCCCTTGCTAGTACAAGTAAATATGTATCAAGGCCCACCTTGTGATCTTCCAAAAACATTCAAACTCTAATTTTAAATGGCATTTGAAAATAGAATCAAGTGTATGTACCTAGATCCTACTTTTTCAAAAACCAATCAAATGAATTCAATTTGACAAATCCCAGCAACCAGAGATGCTCAAGCATAAGACAAACAACTCCACCAAAAATCATTTCAAAATTCAAATCTTTGTTTCTTTCGGCCATTTTGTCAAACACCTTGTGTGCACAAATCTTGTAAAAATCAAAACACTAGTGTGAGCAGTGTTATGGCCAATGTGGTCTCCCATTTTGCAATCAAAGCCTCCCCAGTGCACCCCTACCCTGTACCAACACAGCCACCCCCTGTGCACACGACCAAATGGTCATGGCCACCATGGTCGAGCCCATTTTGCACCCCCACCGTCGACAACATGCCCCTAGCGCCGCCAGCCTCGCCTACCATGTCTAGCACGTCGCCCGTGCTCCACTCCCCCCTCTAGGCCAGCCCTAGCTCGAGGACAAAGAGAGGAGGAGCCAGGAACGCCGCGCCCGACCCGTGTCTGCCATGCCGACGCTGCTTCCGTAGTTCACGCGTTGTCCCCGCTCAACCCGACCTCGCCTCGCTCCCGCCGCCAGCCCACACGATCACCAGTGTCCCAGGAGCCAAACGGACACGCCCGTTCCCTCGACCGTGCCCATAGCCGCCGGACGCCGCAAAGTTCGCCTTCGATCGAGGCAGCGTGCGCGCAGCGACGCTCGCTTCTCCCGACCACCTTGCACTGCACGAGCACCTCCGTGACGATCGCCAGGGCACCGCCCACCGTCCTAGCCCCGGGACCATGCCTATAGCCCGCTGTGCTGTCGCCCCCGTCGACCTCCGGCCATGTCGTGCTGCACCCCTCGCCCCGCTATAAATAGAGAGCCCCCCCGGCACCAATTCGTCACACCATCTCCCTCCACTCCACCTCAGAGACCTCCCAGAGCCCCACTGGAGCAAGTCGCTGCCCATAGCACCCCAATTTCGCTGGAGACCGCCGCGGAAGGAGGAGAAGGGCGCCACTGAGCCAAGCCATCTCCAGGGACGCCGCCGGTACCAGGAGAACCGCCATCCTCGACTCGTCCAGTTGCCCGCCTCGCCGACCCTCGCCGGAGCTCCGGTAAGCCTCCCCAGACCCTCACTGATCGTGCTAGGGTTCCTCCTCGTCATGTACTATTTCAGCGAGGACGATGGATGTGAGCCGTTGATCCAGGATCTAATCCTACGATCACCCTCCTCCCATACATGTTCGGCAACCCCTGTCCCACTGATAGGTGGGGCCATCACTTAAGCTATCCCGGGCGCTGCGCGGAGCGCAGTGGGCCAACCCATTTCTTTCCCGCGCAACCCAATAGATTCAAATAAATCCTTTTCTTTTTATAATTAAACTAGATTCTGCCCTTTAGTTCAAAAATCAATTCAGTGAGTTTTACAAATCTAAATTGGATGATTCCAATTTTGTTGGAAAGATAATTAAAATATCTATCGAAGCCCGTTGGATTTAAATCAATTAGAGTTAGAGATTTCTCCTAACAAAAACAACAAGTCAGAGACGTTTTCACATTCAAACATTTTTCTAAAATCAAGCATACTATCTTTTGAGTTGATTCCAACTCTCAAAAATCACATTTGAATATACCTATCTGAATATGTAATAATATTAAGGTTTGCATGTAGTGACTTTGGACTAGTACCAAAATAATGCTAGATAGGCATTTCTAATCACTTTAAATCATTAAATAATGAACTTAAACTTATTAAAATGTGATCCAACATTTAAATCACATTCTCATGTATTAGAATATGTGGTGATGACATGTGTCCACATGATCCCATATTTTAATTGGAGAATATTAAATCTTAATTATTTTCAATGAGTAGAAATTACTTTTCTCAAATAAAATAAAGGAAACTAATTCATTAGAACCTTGTGATGAAAGTGATGATACTAGATCATCAAATGTGTGCCTTAGTATACTAAATAGACTAGTTAAGTATTGTTTGGTGATTGTGTATTCCGTATGTATTTATAGACAATAGTACCGAACAAGTTTTCGAGGAGGAGGAGTTCTACCCCGAGGAAGTGGAAGAGAATTTCAACCACTACACCAACCAAGGCAAGCTAGAATTATACAAGATGACCTAAGCAAGATACAGTAGGCATGCTTTGGTTATACAATTTGACTTATACCTACCCCAAGTTTTACTTACAAGCTTTACTTTCTTTTACTTTACCAAAGTCCTTTACTTGTTTATAGATAGCATAAAGAGTATAAAACTTGGCCTATCTAGTTAGATTTAGATGTCATTCTATGGCATGAGATTGAGATTAGCATCCCACATTAGTGAACACTCTTAACTTAGTAGTTTGGAGCTAAACCAAAAACTTGATCACTTTAGATGGGAATACTTGGTGAAAATGACTTGTGAAAACCTTGGAATGATGAGTCATTCTATTGAGATGTTTTGACATGTGTTGAGAGACACAAATGGTTTATGATGATGAAAATGTTGAGGCATGAGCCTTAGCCCTTTTATAAAAACTGATGGTTGGGTTTGGATGCGATACCATTCCAATTTTACCGTACAACCACAATACCTGAATTGGGTAAGGCTTTGCCGAAAATTTATATTCATTAGTATTAGTTCCCTCGCGGGAGAGGTTTGAGATGAGGCTACCTCTCAATGTTGTCCACCTATGCAGTGCCTAGGGTGGCAGATGGCCATGGCTGGGAGGCCAAGCTTATAGGAGAGGTGCTTATACTAGAGTGTGTAAAGGAAAGGTTATGTTTGATTATATGCATACTAAGTATGATGATTCAGGGTTATCCCTGACAGATGTATCGAATTTTGTGGTGAAAGTGTACCACCTCTGCAGAGTGTCAAACTATTCGAATAGCCGCGTCCGCGGTTATGGACAGTTGGAGTGTCCATACTGTTCCGTTGTCAGATGTTTTCAAAATGACTTATGAAATGAATTGTGACATGACTTGATCACAACAGAGTTGTGACTATGACAACTAAGTTCCCACTTAGGTGATTTTAGAACTTTATTTTATCTTTCTTTGTTTCTGAACTCAGCTTAGGTTTCAAACTTAACTTTACAAGTAAACTTAGAGTTAGCATTCCTACTAGAACTATCTTACTTGTTAGTGATAGTTTGCGAGTACTTAAAGAGTACTCATGGCTTTTGTCCCTGGCTATTCCCTTGGCCAGACTATGAAGAAGACTACCAAGAGGAAGGACAGTAGGACGGCTATGACAACTAGGATCATCTCCCATCGTCAGCATTGCCTATGACACTGAAGATGGAGCCCACCGCTACGCTATTTATTCCGCTACTTGTTTGTACTAAGACTGGATCATGAGATCCTTTATTTGTGTAAGACCTTATTATGGTTTGTAATGGATGTTGTACTGTGATATCGAATCTGTTATGTCTCGCAAAAATGGTAATCCTGGGATTGCGATGTATGGCATAACAGGCATCTGGGATTAAACATCCGGGTGTTGACAAGTTGGTATCAGAGCCAGGTTGACCATAGGAGACCCTAGTTAGAATGGACGTCCGAACAAAAACTTAGTTTCAAAACCAATGTGAGTATTTGTGAAAATCTTTTTCCCCTCTTACCCTTGAAATTCTTTCAAAAAGATTCAGGTTCCTCAAAAATTCTTACATTACTCCATAAAATTTGAGACACTTGATCACCTCACTAACTTTCTCATCCTAAATTCTTATAGATGGAAGTTCAGTACTGCAAGTTCTACCAGTTGGGCAACGGAGGCCAACTGATCTTCGAGAGGGATCTTGATGCACTGTCTGAGTATTTGGAGCGCCCACATCCGGAGTTCTTTGGAGCTCAACTCAAATGGTCCCCCAGGAGGAGATTTACAATGGCTAGTAGTTGCTGATCTTCGAGGCAAGTTGTAAGCACCTTTTTCCAAGAAGATTCAATTCATCGTGAGAGAGAACAACTGGCTAAATGGATTAGCTAGGGAAATGCATGAAGCTCTCACTCGTCTTTGCACATAGAATGTCAACTTAATCCAGGGAACCCGCTTTGCTCACTATGCAAGGCGTGATTCTATGGGAATGCCTCTGGAGATACCAAGTCACCTGGAGTTGAAGCGTCAAGTGGAGAACCTCGACTTCCGGCTGTATAACAGACAAACGGAATTGGACAATGCTAGAGAATTCGCCAACCACAACCTTGTCATTGCCGCCCAGAAGGCCTAGACGTTCTCACTTCTTGTCAAGGATCGTTAGTCGCTTCGCCGTCAACGTGCAAAGAAGGATCGCACCATCGACCATCTTTGCAAGAAGGTAGCCAACCTCGAGAAGACCATCAAGGAGCAAGAAGCTCAGCTTGCAGCAAAATAAGAAGAGGAGGAAGGTGAAGACATCTAAGGGGATATTCACTTGTACCTCAGCAATGATGATGACTATCTGGAGGATGATGCCATGGACTTCTACACCGACGATGATGACTACGACTTCATCAATGACTATCTGGACAATGATAGAGAACTATCGTAGGAGTGAGAAGTATCAGTCCAATTGTATCTTAGCTTACAGAATGGTTCTTAAAACCATATGTTTTCCTTTCATGTTGTGGTGTGTGTGTTTGTATCGTGTGCTTTGCTTGAATGAATGAAAAGAAGTTAGTTGCAAAACCTGAGTCAAACTCAAAGTTTTAGCTTTGAAACCAAAACCATTAACCTTAGAACTTTCCCTCTTACCCCATTATCTATCTCAATCTTCAGATGACTCGTGGAAACCAAGGAGGGAGCAGCTCATCGCAGGACCCAATGCTGCAGATTCCGCAGACGCTCATTGCAGACCGTGAAGCTAGTAGGGCAGAGTGCCAAGCAAATCTCGCCACCTTGCAGCAGATCGCCTAGATGGCTCACAACAATCAGAACCATGGAAATCAGGATCATCATGGATCCAAACTTAAGAACTTCCAGAATACCAATCCCCTAATCTTTAGCAAGTCTAAAGACCCACTGGATGCTGATGATTGGTTACAGACCATGGAAAACAACTTAGAAGTCGCCGGAGTGGATGCCAACAAGAAAGTTCTGTTTGCCACCCACTATCTGGTAGGAGATGCAAGAGCATGGTGGAACAGCACTCGTAACATGAACCACAGTCAAGTGATGACGTGGGAAGCCTTCAAAGTCAAGTTCAGCCACACCCATGTGCCACAGGGTTTAGTCACCCGAATGAGAGATGAGTTCAGAGATCTAAAGCAAGGCAGAATAACTGTAGTGGAGTACCGTGACAGATTCTTGTCCCTAGCCAGGTATGCACCTGATGAGATCAACACGGAGGCCAAGAAGAAGGAGAGATTCCTGAATGGACTGCATGTTGAGATGCAGACTGTACTCGTCAACATCCGTTTCGAGGATCTCGAAGAGCTAGTCGACTCTGCCATTCATATGGAAGGGAAGATCAACCAAGCCAACGACAACCGCAAACGTCGGATGATGCACCAAGCTGGATCCAGCAGTCACCAGAAGTATTGCCCCAACCCATCTATAGGATATGCCCCGCGGAACAATCGACCCCCAATGTCTCTCCCAAGCTACCCCAACCGTAGCGGAGGAAATGTGAAGACCGGAGGGAACCACAACAACAACCACCCCGGCAACTCCAACAACTTCAACCGTGCACCGCCCAAGTCCAACAACAACAACAATACTGCACCTAGAATTGGAAGCAATGTTGTGCCCGTGGCAGCAAAAGACAAGTCTCAGATTACTTGTTTTGAGTGTGGAGTGAAGGGTCACTACTCCAATGAGTGTCCCAAGAAGATTGCTGCCACTGCCAATGTGAATGCCCCAACTCAACGCAGCGTCGTATTCAGCCTGGAAGAAGATTCACCCCAGGGAACCCTCACAACCGCAACGGCCGTCTGTTCCACATGAACGCTGAAGAAGCCCAGGAAGCGCCAGATGTCGTGCTGGGTATGTTTTCTGTCAACTCAGTTTTAGCAAGAGTGTTGTTTGATTCTGGAGCATCGCACTGATTTGTCATCAAAGAATTTGCATGCACTAGTAAGATTCACCCAACCAACTTGAAACATGTCATGATAGTTCAAATACCTGGTTCAACCACAAAAGCTAGAAAAATTTGCAAAGCTGTGCCTATCATAATACATGGGATAGATTTTTACGCCAATCTAATAGTACTTGGAACCAAAGGTTTGGAAGTAGTACTAGGAATGGATTGGATGTCGAAGCATAAAGGATTGATAGACTGTGCCAAGAAAGCCATCACCATGACCAGTACCTCTGGAGTATCAGTAGAGCATATATCTGAAACCTTGCCCCGTCATTTGAAATGCAACAAGAGTCTAGCCTTATCCACCATAGACCAAGTTAGAGTAGTCTATGAATACCCCGACGTATTCCTAGATGAATTGCCCGGTATGCCCCTAGATCGGGATATTGAGTTCATCATTGAACTAATCCCCGGAACCAGACCCATAGCTCAGAGACCCTATAGCATGAACCCCTCAGAGTAGTGGAACTGAAGAAACAACTAGATGCTATGCTGGAGACAGGTTTGATTCAACCAAGCGCATCGCCATGGAGATCGCTCATGTTGTTCGTTGACAAGAAGGATGGAGGCAACCGTTTGTGCACCGATTACAGGAAGCTGAATGATGTCACAATTAAGAACAAGTACCCATTGTCAAAGATAGAGGATCTATTTGATCAGTTGACTGGTGCCAGCGTGTTCTCTAAGATTGATCTTAGGACTGGTTATCATCAACTCAAGATTCGTGCAACGGATATTCCAAAGACCGCCTTTACCACCAGATATGGATTGTATGAGTATACGGTCATGTCCTTTGGATTAACCAATGCCCCTGCTTATTTCATGAATCTCATGAATAAGATCTTTATGAATTTCCTGGATAAGTTTGTCGTTGTGTTTATCGACGACATTCTTATCTACTCCAAGTCAAAAGAAGACCATGAGCAACATCTGAGAATCATCCTTGAAACCCTTAGAGAGCATCAGTTGTATGCCAAGTTCAGCAAATGTGAGTTTTGGCTGAAAGAAGTAGGATTCCTCGGACATATTGTGTCTGCCATAGGAGTCGCTGTTGATCCCGCCAAGATCAAAGATTTTGAAGAATGGGAAGCCCTAACCACTCAAACCCAAGTCCGTGCATTTCTCGGATTAGCGGGATATTACCGCAAGTTTGTAGAAGCATTTTCGAGCATCGCAAGACCAATGACCTAATTGTTGAAGAAGGACAAGAAGTTTGAATGGACCGACAAATGTGAAGCCAGTTTCCAAGAGCTCAAGAAGAGATTGATTTCAGCCCCAATATTGATTATGCCAGATATCAAGAAGCCATTTGATGTGTATTGTGATGCATCCAAGATTGGTCTCGGATGTGTATTGATGCAAGAAGGTAAAGTCATAGCATATTTGTCTCGACAACTGAAGCAGCATGAGCAGAACTATCCTACCCATGAACTTGAGTTAGCAGCCGTAGTTTTAGCCTTGAAGACATGGCATCATTATCTTATGGGTAATCGCTATGAGATTTACTCAGATCACAAGAGCTTGAAGTATATTTTCACTCAGAAGGAGCTGAATATGAGACAAAGGAGATGGATAGAGTTAATCAAGGATTATGACCTTGACATTCACTATCACCCCGGCAAAGCCAATGTGGTAGCGGATGCTCTTAGCAGATTGCCATGTAGGTTAAACACCATGATCAGGGAGTGATGGGTTCGTAGCATGGAAAACAAAAAAATTCTACCGCAAGAACAAACAAAACCCAGATCTAATCTAGATAAAAGCCAAGATCTAATCTATTAGACATGTGCAACGAGATAGATCTGTACTAACCCTTGTAGATCCGAAAGCGTTATGAGATTGGATCTCATGGTTGATGTAGTCGATCACTTGCCGATCTCAAGATCGAGTAGACGATCCTTCCGGCGCCATGTTCCGCCAGCGCTTCCGCAGTTGGTCACACGTGCGGAGTCGAAGCAGACCTTCCTCTCCCTGTTCCAGCGAGCAGCGGAGGTAGTAGATCTCTCCACGGAATCCCAGCAGCACGACGGCGTGGTGGTGGTGGTGGAGTAGAGAATTCTGCAGGGCTTCGCTTAAGACAGAGCAGAGGGAAGGAGGAGGAGAGAGGCAACTCAAGATCTAGAGAATAGAAAGGGCAAGGGGGCTTGTGCCTCCACCCCTCTATTTAAAGGAGGGAGGCGCCATGGGGAGGTGGAGTCCTTGTAGGACTCCCCTCTCCCTTGGCCAGCGGATCAAGGAGGTGGGGGGAGAGTCCTACTCCCCCACGAATCCTTGTCTTGCCCCATAAGGATTCCTTGATCCTTTCTTGGTTTTCAAGTAAACTCCAAGAAATCTTCTAGAACCTTCCGGAACATTCCGAAACCTTCTAGAATCCCCATACAAATACTCTAGAACATTTCCTAACTTAGAAAATGATCCCCAATATATGAATCTTATTCTCCGGACAATTCCGGATCTCCTCGTGATGTCCCGGATCCAATCCGAGACTCCGAACAACATTCGGTCTCCAGCGCACATTCCATATCTACTTAAAACAACTTCGAACCTTAAGTGTGTCACCCTACGGTTCGTGAACATGTAGACATGATGGAGACACATCTCCGATCAATAACCATTAGCAGGATCTGGAGATCCATAACGGCTCCCACATACTCAACAATGACTTCGTGATCGATAGAACCATTAACATACGAAACCAATTCCCTTTGTCATGCGATACTCTACTTATCCGAGGTTTGATCGTCGGTATCTCCATACCTAGTTCTACCTCGTTACTGATAAGTACTCTTTACTCGTTCCATGATATGTCATCCCTTGTGACCTAGTCACATGCTTGCAAGCTAACTAGATGACATTCCATCGAGAGGGCCCAGAGTATATCTATCCGTCATATGGATGGACAAATCCCAATCTTGGTCCATGCACTTCAACACATACTTTCAGAATACCCAATGACACCTTTATAACCACCCAGTTACGAAGCGGTGTTTGATGTCATCAAAGTATCCATCCGGTGATGGTGATTAACATAACCTCATGGTCGAAGGATTAGGTTACTATGCATTTGAAAGCTTGTAGAAAAACGAACTTAATGACTTGATCTTATGCTATGCTTACTATGGGTGTGTGTCCATCACATCATTCTCCTAATGATATGATCTTGTTATTAACGACATCTAATGTCTATGATCAGGAAACCATGATCATCCATTAATCAACAAGCTAGTTTTACAAGAGGCTTACTAGGGACTCTTTTATGTTTACAAAACACACAAGTATTAATGTTTTCGGTTAATACAATTATAGCATGGGATGTAAACATTTATCATAAACATAAAGATATAATAATAACCACTTTATTATTGCCTCTTGGGCATATCTCCAACAGTCTCCCACTTGCACTAGAGTCAGTAATCTAGTTAAAAACTTGTGCATTCAACACCTATGGCTTTCTGGTGTTGTATAGACACTATTGCTAGTGGTAAACATAATCTTCGGATCTTACACTTCCAGGTCTGTGTGTATTTGCATGTCCTTGCGTCTCTACGCATTACTCATTCGCCAATGAGATGGCATTGTATAAATTCGGTCCTTTGGTGAGACCTTTAGTTCCTTGGGATTAAATCATGTTGATACAATTGTCATACAATGTATCTTCATAGTATTATCCCGCTATGAACCACACCTAGTTTGATAACAAACTACTTGACGCAAATGCCCTCATTTGCTGCTACAATAGCAGTCATATACTTAGCCTTTTGTTGTAGTATCTGTCACAATGTTTTAACTTTGGTACTCAACCAAATCCGTTATGGAACTTCCTTTCCATTACATTGTGCCACCCATAGTTTAAATTGAGATAAACTTAATTTGTGACAAAACTAGTATCAATGTAACAATTTACAATGAACTATTTGTCACCACTATATAAATAATATATTCTTAGTTCTTCCAAAGATCATAGGAATATCCCTACTATTGTCGAATGATCATCTTATGAGTCATTCTGGTATATGCTCATAACATTTAGAGCATAGGACATATATGGATGTGTACATCTCAAAGAATGATTGATCAAAATATTCTTGTGATTTCACCAAGTGTCAAAATACTTGAATCTCGTATCAACACACTTGAATCTTGATTCAGTCCTTTCCGTGCATCAAGAACCTTTCTTGTTGTTTCCATATTGAACTCATTCAACATCTTATCTATGTACATTTGGCAAAAACCATATTTGCGCCTCAATCTATCCATATAGACATTGATGCCTAATTCTTGGGTTATGCCTAAGTCTTTCATCGAAATGTAATTCTTAACCTGTGTCAATAAAAGATACATCATTTCTAATCAACAATATGTCTTTCACATAATGTATTAGAAATATGTCTTAGCGCTCCCACTTAATTTCTTGCAAAATGCAAACATCTTCATCGTCTCTGATGAAATTAAACCTTTTAACGGTTTCATCACGGTGAAGATTCCAACTCCGCGATGCTCACTTCAGCCATTGAAGTTTTGCATACTCTTTTAGCATCCTTTGAATTAACAAAACCCTTTGGATCGTGTCATGGTCACATCCTAGGTAACCATTCTATTAGAAGAACTTGTTTTGTTTGTTCAACTACCATATACCAAAATATATGTAGTGGTTGCTACATTAATCCGTCCAGACTAAATATTGCTATGAAAGATCAAATCTTATCATAGTCAATTCCTTGAACATTGTCGTAAACTCTTTCCGACATGTCGACTATTTCATAGATGTGAAACATCCATGTCTATTTCTTTATAGATCCATATACGACTGTAAGGTCTTGCACCTTTCCAGAGGGTCTTTCAAATTCAAAGCTTGATTTCTCGTGTATGGAATTATCACGGATTTTATGGCTTCAAGCCACTTAACAAAGTCAGGGCCCATCATTGATTATTTGCATGTAGTCGGTTCATCATTGTCAAACAACAATGATTTAACTCTCAAATCTTGGCATTTGATTACTTACCCGACCTACTTGGTTCAATAGGAACTTAGATCTCCGTGACCACAACCTTTGAGGCACGTGAGCCATGAGCATTGTTGCTGCCTCCGGGACACTTACCGACGCTGTGCAACTCAGCACATATTAGCCAAGGTTCAACAACCTTGTCAAAGTTCTATTGTCCTCCCACTTAACTTTTCACCAAAAATTCCTTCTCAAGAAACTCGACATTCTAAGCGACAAACACTTTTGTCTTCGGTGTTATGGAGGAATACCCAATGGTTATTCGAAATAACCTACAAAGACATGCTCATCCGAGTTTGGTTGTAAACATTTTACTTATGCCTAGCATACCAAAAATTTAAGAAAGGACAACCTCGGTTTTATCCCAAACCATGACTTATATGGTGTCATTTCAACGGATCACGATGGAGCTCTTTTCGGTGTAAAAGCGGTAGTCACTAAAGCTTTAATCTTTAAAATATAATGGCAGTTTTATAAATGACACCTTTGATCTTACCATGTCAAACAAGGTTTCATTACATATCTTGAACACTCCATACTCCTATGGTGTTTTGGGAAATGCAAATCCATGGAATGATTCCTCAAATCTTAGGTGTTTTGCTAAACTTGTAACTCAAACATCTTTATGATCCAATCATAAACTTTTTTTTCTTGTTACAATAATTTTCCACTTCATCTTGAAAGTCTTTGAACATTTTCAAATGTTTCATACTTCTTCCTTATTGAGTAAGTATATACATATACTCACTCAAATCTTCGGAGAAAGCATATGAAGTTGAAATCCATCGCCCACGACTACACATAATGGACTATATACATCAATATGTACAAATTCCAATCAGTTAGTCGTCCGTTCCTCTTTTGGCCTACGAACGGAGTTTTAATTATCTCCAAGAAAGTATCACAAGCGTCATTTGATCAAAATCAAAGACTCCAAAAATCCATCAACATGGAGTTTCTTCATGTATCCCTTTCAATATAATTTAAACAGCGATGTCTCTTCGCAAGTGATCTTTCAATCATTTGTCTTGCGACATTTTAGCATTAGTTTTATGGTCGTTATTTCTCCAACCAGACTTGTATATCATCCATCTATTATGGAATACGGTAATTATTTGAACAACCTTTTGTCGTCATAATACCTGATCAAAATAACAATTATTGAAACAAATCTTGAAGGTAAGCTTTGATGTTAACGAGCAACACAACAACCCTTTGTTTGTTTTCGATGAACATCATCACATATTCTCTTGCTAGTTACTTAGGCCATTGCAGTTCATGAATTGTATTGTCCTGTATGACACTTCATACCAACCAATTCGGTATCCAATACCGCAGAACCACATTGTTTAACAACCAAGGAATACAGCCATAACATGTATCTTCTATATACCTAAGTTGGATATCTCCAATCTTTTCTTTTCTGCCAAATATTTTATAGATTCTCTTTCAACAATTCGTTTTCTTTTAAAAGAATCTATCAACATCAATAGTGGTGTCATTCACATGACACATAGTACAAAGTGTGTATAGTCAAATACTAATACCTTTGGACTTGCACTTTAAAGTGGGTCACCTTCATCAAATGTTTGGCATTCTTTCAAAATTCCATTCTTTAGTAATCTTTTAGTGTAGTAAACATTTTACTTACATCTTCTATTCATCCTTATCATGACAACTTTCATGATCAAGCTGCTATAGCTTATAAAGGTGAATTGCAAGTATAATGTTTCTTTTCCAAAACCTTTTGGAGGATTAGGACGACTAGCGTCTCCAACCTTCACAAATTCTCATCAAATATGAGGACATATACTCTATCATGTTGTAACCAATACATTGTTTTAGATATCGCAATACCTTTCACATATGATGGTTTCTGAAACATTGCTTTCAGCTCTTAGATAAACTTGATAAAAATAATCTTTTGAGTATCAAGAATCATGGAGGCAAACATGATACATTAGATACTAACACTGGAATTGTTACTCTTGATTTAATACTGTTTATTAAACTTCACAGAGTAAACGGAGTTTGCTGAAGGTTTGCAACAGGACTTTTAAACTTTAGATTGACACTCAAAACAATACGATACCAGTTCGTAAAGCAAATATCCAGAATTTCTATAGTTCCACTATCTCAACTATAACTAAGCGTAAGGTGGTGAACGGATGCCAATGACTACAACAAACTATGCAAATTCACTTTGATTGTGTTTATGATAAATTGAGTTTTGACTAATCCAAATTACAAATGAACTCCCACTCAAAACAACATCCCTCGAGTTGTTTTAGTGATTACACGAACCAAATCCACTACACCAAGTCCGATCATCACGTGAGATGATGTAGCTTTAAAGGCGAACAATCAACATGTTCATCATATCATCCATATGACTCACGCTTTACCTTTTGGTATTCCGTGTTCCGAGACCATGTCTGTACATGCTAGGCTCATCAAGGTTAACCTTAGTATCCGCATGTGCAAATCTGGCTTGCACCCGTCGTATGCACACGTAGAATCTATCACACCCGATCATCACGAGATGCTTCGAAACGACGAGTCTTAGCAACGGTGCCTACTAAGGACGAACACTTTATTACTTGATATTTAGTGAGAGGGATCATCTTATAATGCTACCGTCACGATCTAAGCAATACAAGATGCATAAAGGATTAACATCACAGGCAATTCATAATTAGTGTGATATGATATGGCCCTTTCTTCTTATGCCTTTGATCTCCATCTCCAAAGCACGGACATGATCTCCATCATCACCAGCATTGCATCAAGGTCAGTGGCGCCGCTTCATGGTTGTCCATCATCACTAGCAACTATTACAACTACTTGGAATAAAGCTATTACAAGATGAATAGACACGCAGGTCTTAACAGAATTAAAGACAACCATTAGGCTCCTGCCGGTTGCCATATTACAACAAGGATCATTGCATACATCAAATATAATCACAATCACATGATGGTGATATCAAGAACGGATCTTACCTACGAAACTGAACCACAATGTTGATACAAGTGCTATCAAGTGCAAAGTGTAGATTGGATCTATACTATGGTGAGAGAGACAGACACCCGCAAAGCCACTTGTGCAAAGCAAGTTACACGTCAAGCGTGGAGCAAGTCTCATGTGCGATGACATGTAAGGTTAGCCCGAGCCGCTTCATCCCACCATACCGCAAGATGCAAAGTACACAAAGCAAAAGACGACACGAGCACCAACGCCCACAAAACCATTGTGTTCTACTCGTGCAACAAATCTACGCATAGACACGGCTCTGATACCACTGATGGGTTCGTAGCATGGAAAACAAAAAATTTCTACCACAAGAACGAACAAAACCTAGATCTAATCTAGATAAAAGCCAAGATCTAATCTATTGGACATGTGCAACAAGATAGATCTGTACTAATCCTTGTAGATCCGAAAGCGTTACGAGATCGGATCTCGTGTTCGATGTAGTCGATCACTTGCCGATCTCAAGATCGAGTAGACGATCCTTCCGGCGCCGCGTTCCGGCAGCGCTTCTGCAGTCGGTCACACGTGCGGAGTCGAAGCAGACCTTCCTCTCCCCATTCCAGCGAGCAGCGGAGGTAGTAGATCTCTCCACGGAATCCCAGCAGCACGACGGCGTGGTGGTGGTGGTGGAGTAGAGAATTCTACAGGGCTTCGCTTAAGACAGAGCAGAGGGAAGGAGGAGGAGAGAGGCAACTCAAGATCTAGAGAATAGAAAGGGCAAGGGGGCTTGTGCCTCCACCCCTCTATTTAAAGGAGGGAGGCGCCATGGGGAGGTGGAGTCCTTGTAGGACTCCCCTCTCCCTTGGCTGGCGGATCAAGGAGGTGGGGGGAGAGTCCTACTCCCCCACGAATCCTTGTCTTGCCCCATAAGGATTCCTTGATCCTTTCTTGGTTTTCAAGTAAACTCCAAGAAATCTTCTAGAACCTTCCAGAACATTCTGAAACCTTCTAGAATCCCCATACAAATACTCTAGAACATTTCCTAACTTAGAAAATGATCCCCAATATATGAACCTTATTCTCCGGACAATTCCGGATCTCCTCATGATGTCCCAGATCCAATCTGAGACTCCGAACAACATTCAGTCTCCAACGCACATTTCATATCTACTTAAAACAACTTCGAACCTTAAGTGTGTCAGCCTACGGTTCGTGAACATGTAGACATGATGGAGACACATCTTCGATCAATAACCATTAGCGGGATCTGGAGATCCATAACGGCTCCCACATACTCAACGATGACTTCGTGATCGATAGAACCATTAACATACGAAACCAATTCCCTTTGTCACGCGATACTCTACTTATCCGAAGTTTGATCGTCAGTATCTCCATACCTAGTTCTACCTCGTTACTGATAAGTACTCTTTACTCGTTCCATGATATGTCATCCCTTGTTACCTAGTCACATGCTTGCAAGCTAACTAGATGACATTCCATCGAGAGGGCCCAGAGTATATCTATCCGTCATATGGATGGACAAATCCCAATCTTGGTCCATGCGCTTCAACACATACTTTCAGAATACCCAATGACACCTTTATAACCACCCAGTTACGAAGCGGTGTTTGATGTCATCAAAGTATCCATCCGGTGATGGTGATTAACATAACCTCATGGTCGAAGGATTAGGTTACTATGCATTTGAAAGCTTGTAGCAAAACGAACTTAATGACTTGATCTTATGCTATGCTTACTATGGGTGTGTGTCCATCACATCATTCTCCTAATGATATGATCTTGTTATTAACGACATCTAATGTCTATGATCAGGAAACCATGATCATCCATTAATCAACAAGCTAGTTTTACAAGAGGCTTACTAGGGACTCTTTTATGTTTACAAAACACACAAGTATTAATGTTTCCGGTTAATACAATTATAGCATGGGATGTAAACATTTATCATAAACATAAAGATATAATAATAACCACTTTATTATTGCCTCTTGGGCATATCTCCAACAGGGAGAAGCAACCAAGTTTGCATGAAGAGTTGGAGCAGTTTAGAATGGAGCTTGTTAGCAAAGGATTTTTAGCTAGCATTGAACTTCAACCCACTTTGATTAGCCAAATCAAGGAAGCCTAGAAGGGAAATGAGAGTATCGATGGAATCAAGCATCATATTGGTACAGGAAAGATACCTGGATTCACCGAAGATGAAGATGGAGTTCTATGGTACAAAGGACGTATCTGCGTGCCAGCAGATTCAGAGCTGAAGCAAGTTATCATGCAAGAAGCTCATGATACTCTTTATTCTATCCAGCCCGGAGGAACGAAGATGTATCAGGATTTAAAGGAGCAATTTTGGTGGCACAAGATGAAGAGAGAAATCGGAAGCTACATCGCCAAGTGTGATATCTGTCAAAGAGTCAAGGCAGAACATCAGAGGCCCGCAGGACTGTTGCAACCATTGTAGATTCCGGAATGGAAATGGGATTCCATCAGAATGGACTTTATCACTGGTTTGCCTACCTCTAGTAGGGGAAATGACTCAATCTGGGTCATCGTTGATAGACATTCGAAGGTAGCCCATTTATACATGTCAAGACAACCTACCAGAGTTTGAAGCTAGAAGAGTTGTACATTGCTAGAATTGTTAGTTTGCACGGAACCCCCAAGACCATAGTATCGGACCAAGGAACCCAATTTACCTCGAGATTTTGGCAGAAAGTCCAAGAAGGATTAGGAACCAAGTTGAATTTCAGCACAGCTTATCACCCGCAAACTAATGGACAGACTGAGAGAGTCAACCAAATCTTAGAAGATATGTTGAGAGCTTGTGTGTTAGAATATGGATCAAAATGAGAAGATTGCCTGCCTTTCACAGAATTCTCATACAACAACAGTTATCAAGCCAATTTGCAAATGGCCCCATTTGAGTTCCTATATGGAAGAAAGTGCCGTACCCCCTTGAATTGGTCGCAAGTAGGAGAGAGTCAGATCTTCGGACCTGACATTCTACGAGAAGCCGAAGAGAAGGTTCACAAAATCCGTGAGTACCTCAAGACTGCTCAATCCAGACAGAAGAGTTATGCTGACAAGAAAAGGAGAGATCTGACTTTCAATGTTGGAGATTTTGTGTATCTCAAAGTTTCGCCATTGAAGGGAACACAACGTTTTAGTCTGAAAGGAAAGTTAGCCCCCAGATATATCGGACCCTTCAAGATTCTGATTCGTCGAGGAGAAGTAGCATATCAACTGGAACTGCCTGAAGAGATGTCTGCCATCCACAATGTGTTCCATATCTCGTTACTTCACAAATGCCTAGAAGTGCCGGAGAAGACCGAAGTTTTCAAGAACATCGATCACCGAGCCGTGGATATCAACAAGGATCCGACATATCAAGAAGTGCCCATCTGTATCTTGGAGGAAGCTTACAGAACCACCAGGACCCGGAGTATCAAGTTTCTCAAGATTCAATGGAGCAACCATACCGAAGAAGAAGCCACTTGGGAGCGAGAAGATTACATTAGGACTGAGTTCCCAGATCTCTTTAGTTCCTAGTTTTCTTTCTTAAATCTCGGGACGAGATTTTGTTTAAGGGGGGAAGGTTTGTAACATCCCAAAACTTTAATCAAGGTTAATCAAGATCCAAATCACCCAATTTAGGGTTAACGAAAACTTTTTCTCATTTAAATAATTAAGCATGCATATGTGTGTTGTATTAATGTGGAATTCTTTTGAATTGCCATGATTGTTTGTTCTAATGGTTGTAAAATGATTCTAAGATGAATTCCACATCATCTAGATCATTCCCAAGCAAAATCCAAAGAAAAAGAAATCAAATAGAATTAATAAATGGAAATGGTCACTTTGGCCATTTTAATCAACTAGGTCACTTTAGGTGTTCCTAGCACTCAAATTCAAACAAAAACAATTATGGATCTTTGCACCCCTTGCTAGTACAAGTAAATATGTACCAAGACCCACCTTGTGATCTTCCAAAAACATTCAAACTCTAATTTTAAATGGCATTTGAAAATGGAATCAAGTGTATGTACCTAGATCCCACATTTTCAAAAACCAATCAAATGAATTCAATTTGACAAATCCCAGCAACCAGAGATGCTCAAGCATAATACAAACAACTCCACCAAAAATCATTTCAAAATTCAAATCTTTGTTTCTTTCGGCAATTTTGTCAAACACCTTGTGTGCACAAATCTTGCAAAAATCAAAAACACTAGTGTGAGCAGTGTTCTGGCCAATGTGGTCTCCCATTTTGCAACCAAAGCCTCCCTAGTGCACCCCTACCCTGTACCAGCACGGCCACCCCCTGTGCACACGACCAAATGGTCATGGCCACCATGGCCGATCCCATTTCGCACCCCCACCGTCGACAGTGATACATTGTAAATGTATCTATAATTTTTGATGTTCCATGCTTGGTTTTATCTACTTTCTTGTGTTTTGTCCACACTTTGGAGTACTTTTGATATGATTTCTTGGACTAACCTATTAACAAGAGCCACAATGCCAGCTGCCTGTTTTCTGCTGTTTTTGGTTTTAGGAAGTCAAAAAATGAATATTCTCAGAATTGGATGGGACAAAAGCCAAAGTTACTATTTTACCGGGGGACACTTGGAGCCAGAATACGAGACGGAGAGGGGCTAGGGTCTGGCCACACCACCTGGCCGTGGGGCCAAGCCTAGCCCGCGCCAAGGGGTGGTCTGGCCACCCCAGGCACCCCCTCGGCCTCTCCTTCCGCCTATATATTGTCTCCGATACCAAAACCCTAAGTACCCGATCAAAAATCCACGAAAGAGTCTATAGCCGCCGTCATCTCCATCCCTAGATCGGAAGGGATCTGAAGCTCTTCCCGGCACCCTGCCGGAGAGGGGAATTCACCCTAGAGGCCTTCTTCATCATCATGCAAGCCTCCGGTGTGATGCGTGAGTAGTTCATCTCTGGACTACGGGTCCATGTAGTAGTAGCTAGATGGCTGGTTCTCCTCCTTTGTGCTTTCATGTTTAGATCTTGTGAGCTCTGTTCATGATCAAGATCATCTATTTGTAATTCTGCATGTTGTGTTTGCGGGGATCCGATGGATATTGAGATGCTATTTCAGATTGATTATTGATTCTATCATGTCTTTGTTATTTGTGATCTTGCATGCTTTCCGTTGTTAGTAGCTATCTTGGCCAAGTAGATGCTAGCAACTCCAAGAGTTAGTATTTATGCTCGATAGTGGGTTCATGCCTCTAGTAATATGGGCAAGTGACAAAAATCTCTAAGGTACTAGATGTGCTGTTGCTACTAGGGAGAAAACAACAATACTTTGTTCATAGAACAATTATATTATTTACATTACACGCAATTCGTAATGCAATTATCTGTTGCTTGCAACTTAATACTAGAGGGGGTTCGGATGATAACCTAAAGGTGGATTATTAGTCATAGATGTAGTTGGATGGCGGTCTATGTATAATGTTGTAATGCCCAATCGAATCTCAAAGGAGTCAAGATGAGTAGTATATTCTTGTATGCTTTCTCGATGTTTGTCAATTTCCCCGTTGTAATTTGTTCACCCAACATGTTATCTATCTTAAGGAGAGCCACCTCTAGTCAACTATGGACCCTATTCCTTTCTTTTACATACAATCTATAAACTGTTTACTGCTTTGTGTTTACTTTCTGCAAGCTATTACTTTGTTCCACTCGATACATTTAATCCTTTGTTTTCAGCAAAACCGGTAACCTCATCGCAAGTTGGGGACAAAGTTCTATGGTTGTGTTGTGCAGGTCTCCACATTGCTACTAGCACCGGTAGTGCGCCCTGCCAAGGCTCAGCTAGCAACACCTTTGGGGTGTTTCCTTGCTCCTACTGGTTTGATTAAACCTTGGTTTCGTACTGAGGGAAAACTTGCTGCTGTGCTCATCATACCTTCCTCTTGGGTTTCCCCAACGAGCTCGATATATTTTGGGCCATCAAGCTACTTTTCGGGCGCCGTTGCCGGGGAGTCAAGGACATCTTCACAAGGGGAGTACCTCATAACCAATCTCTTTACTTTGTTATTTTGTTTTGCTTAGTTTACTTTTGTTTTGTTTGCTTGTTTCTTTATCAAAAACACAAAAAAATTAGTTTTACTAGTTTGCTTTCTTTATTAAAAACACAAAAAAAATTAAGTCTCCTTTAGTTGTTACCTCTTCCTTAGCTCACCATGTTGATCCCTAAATTCACCCTGAAAGACCTTCCAATAGGCAGTGGTTCAATAATTGGAAAAGATAATATTGAGGAATTCTTTAATCATGTTAGTAAACATGAGGATATTGAGGATAGATCCGTTGCAGAACTTGCTCCAAACTATGAGGTTGCTGCAGCTTCTTTAGTTCACATGTTGGAAGCTAGGTTTGTTAACCTTAGCCCCTTGATGCAAGTAATGTTTCTTAAACTTAAAGAAATTGATGACCTTAGCCCCTTGAGGCATCCCCTTCTTCATCAATAAAAATCCCAGGTTTCTTCCAAACGTTTCATTTTTATTGTTTCATGCACAATTGTGTTGTTCTTGGAGCGTCTTCTTTTTCATTTTCGTTTTGGTTTTTTGTTTGCTTTGTTTGCTTAGTTTGCTGAATAAATTGGTTGGACCCCCTCTTGGGAGCTTGGTTGACCCTGATTCCGGAGACCTGGAGAATCACCTGCTCACACGTGGTTTCATGCGCGGCTATGATTCTGAAGATGACGAGGACGTCAACGATCCTGAAGAAGAGGGCGGGCATGATGATCATCACGAAGGAGATGCCGGCGGCGTACATGATCATGATCATGAAGGAGATGTCGGCAGCGGCGGACATGATGATCAACACGAAGGAGATGATGGCAGTGACGGACATGATGATCATCACGAAGGAGGTGCCGATGGAGAAGACACAGACACACAAATGATGCGGCTAACCTTGGCCTTGTAGGACCCTCATGTTCAGGAACTGCTTCTCAGGGAGACGAGCAACACCAAAGCTGCTGCCAGGGAGAAAGCCAAGCTAGCACAGATGGAGATAGAAGGGAAAACTCCATTGTATCCTGGGTGCCGGCCCGAGGATACCCGCTTGAACGTAATGCTCAAGGCTCTGAAGATGAAGGCAGAAAGCAAATGGACCGACGGAAGCTTCAACAAAAACATGAGATTCTGGCAAGAACATCTTCCCAAGGGGAACACGTGTCCAACTAGTATCGAGGAGGCCAAGAAAATCGTATGTCCTCTCGACCTACCGTATGTTAAGTACCACGCCTGTATTAATGACTGCGCACTTTATCGGGACGAGTACAAGGATAGAACCACATGTCCGGTGTGTGGCCAAGGACGATACAAGAGAGGGAACAAGAAAGTTCCTTGGAAAGTGGTATGGTACTTTCCTATCACTCCCCGTCTACAGCGGTATTTTGTGGACCCTAAGGAAGCAAAGCTCATGCAATGGCACGCGGAAAGGAAGAAGCCGGCCGAAGATGATCCACATAACGGCAAGATCCTCACACACCCTTCGGATGCTAGCCAGTGGAACGCACTGGACATTGACTTTCCAGACTTCGGGGGCGATTCAAGGAACGCCAGGCTTGGTATGAGCACCGATGGACTCAATCCGTTTGGCAACCAGAGTAGCACACATAGCACCTGGCCCGTGTTTGTATGGCCGTACAACCTCCCTCCCTGGCTATGCACCAAGCAGAGATACATACACATGTGTTTTCTGATTCAGGGGCCTAAACAACCAGGTATCGACATGCATCTGTATATCGGGCTGCTGAAAGAAGAGTTAGCCACGCTGTGTGTGACGCCAGCCCATACGTGGGATGCATACACAGGAGATTATTTCCCTATGAGAGCCGCGCTGCTCACGACGGTGCAGGACTATCCAGGTTACACATACGTGTCTGTCCAGGTGAACGACGGACACAAAGCATGTGTCAAGTGCATGGGTAAGACCCCGCATCTCCAGCTACCAAGGAATCCCGGGTCATCGAAGACCGTGTTCCAACGGACTCGAAAGTGGCTTCCAAAGGATCACGTGTGGAGAAAGCATAGAGATCTGTTCGATGGCAAAGTAGAGCTCGAAAAAGCCCCACGTGCGAGGAGCGGAGAAGTGATCCAAGATATGTTGGACAACTGGGAAGAGTGCCCTTTGCCGGGAAAGAAGCGTCCGAGGACGAAACCGCTGCATGGTGTGTGGAAAGCTAGGCCTGTTTTCTGGGACCTGCCATACTGGAAATACCTCCACACGCCCCCATAGCCTTGATGTCATGCACATCACGAAGAATGTGTGCGAGAGTCTGCTTGCCACTATCATCAACATGCCGGATAGGACCAAAGACGGGCCGAAAGCAAGGAGCGACCTGATGGAACTTGGCATCAAGGAAGAACTTCATGAGACGCCGCCGCCCGATGATGATGATGATGATGATGATGATGAGACGGCGCCTGAAGATACTCAAGGTCGCCGCAAAAGGGTTAAGAGGGGAATTGCAGTGTTTCCGGCTGCCTGCTTCACTCTAAGTGGGCAGGAGCTTGAGCAGTTTTTCAACTGCCTCCTAGGAGTCAAAGTTTCTTACGGTTACTCAGGGAACATAGGAAGATATCTGGACAAAGCGAAGAAGAGGTTCAGCGGGATGAAGTCTCACGACTGTCACGTGCTGATGACGCAGATACTTCCCGTTGCGATCCGAGGGATAATGGACGAGCACGTCCGTGAGACGCTGTTTGGCCTTTACAACTTCTTCGACGTCATCTCGAGGAAGTCGATTGGCTTGAAGCAGCTCAACACACTACAAGATGAGATCACCGTGATACTATGCGAGCTCGAGATTTACTTCCCGCCCGCATTCTTCGACATCATGGTCCATCTACTCGTCCATGTCGTGGATGACATCATTCATCTCGGGCCGACATTCCTGCACAACATGATGCCGTTTGAAAGGCTTAACGGTGTTATCAAAGGATTCGTACGCAACAGGTCCCGTCCAGATGGAAGCATTGCCAAGGGATTTCTGACCTACGAGTGCGTCTCTTTCTGCTAGAATTATCTACGCACCGACCCAGACGACGAGGATGACCCTGTTGGTCTGCCCAAAAGGATGCACCTCGGCAGGCTCGCTGGATATGGCCACCACGAGGGCTTTCGCACCATGCATGTCGGCGCAAAGGGTCGACGTGACGACTTTGACAGGGCACACCGAGTCGTGCTACAACACATCGAATTGGTCGATCCTTGGGTGGAAGAGCACAAAAGCTTAATCGAGCAGACGTTCATTGACCTTGGTCGACCGAGGAAGAAGGGAGACGTAACAAGAGAGCACAACTCTAGCTTCACGGCTTGGTTCAAGAAGAAGCTTCAAGACAATCCCCCCGCAGACCCGCAAACGCCTTCTACGGAGGATGAATAACTAATTTTTGCCTTGTCAAATGGCCTCGGGCACAACATGAGGACATATCAGGCATATGACATCAACGGGTATAGATTCTACACCGAGAAAAGGGACATGAGCAGCGACTATCAGAACTCAGGAGTAATGATGCTATCCTATGCCGATGACGAAGCTATCGGCAAGGAACGATTTTTCGGAAGGATCGAGGAGATCTGGGAGCTCGACTACGCTGGAGAGAAGGTGCCGATGTTCTGTGTCAGATGGGCCAAGAGCATCCAAAAAGAGGGTCTGTATTTCACCACCATGGTTATACCCTATGCCTCCGTGAAGAACGCCTCCGCAAAAAATGAGCCATGATACTCGCGAGCCAAGTTGACCAATGTTTCTTCATCACTGACCCGTCAAAGCCAAGCCATGTTGTCATGAGGAGGGGCAAGAGGAGCATCATCGGAATGGATGGACCCGCCAACGAGCAAGACTTAGAAAAGAACGGCGATCCGAAGATCGAAGAGGAATTCGACAAGTACTTCGACAAGCCGACTGCTGCAGGAAAAAGGAAGACCACCCTACCTACTAAAGGTTGTTCATTCACGAGAATAAACCTTAACCTTTCCAGGCTAAAGTATTCAACCGCGAGGAAGAATGGCAAGAAGATTGCAAAGAGACGCTAGATTTATGAAGAATATTGGTGTGTATGGATATTGCCTATGTACTTGCAAATGGATGTCCTTGTTTTAAATAAATTAATAATTTCCTATGTACTTGCAAATGGATGTCCTTGTTTTAAATAGATTTGTTAATGTTAAAATTAATTACTATTTTACAAAATATACTAGATATTAATGACAAGTATTTTGGCTAAGTGCCAAATACTAAAAAAATTGAGGAGCCAGGAATCGAACCTGGCTACTCCAGATGCAACACACAGCATCAACAACCACTACAGTAACCTTGGGTTGTTGACATAGACCAGGGCATCGTGGTTTTTGGCTAAGTGCCAAATACCAATGGCGCATATGGGGAAATATGCGCCACGGATATTTGACACATAGCCAAAAAATGTGAGGCAACCAGGAATCGAACCTGGATGCCTCAGCCCGGGTTTTGCCCCATGAGTCGAACCACTGCGATAAGCCTGTGTTACTGTCACATACGAGGGTGTCGTTTTATTTGACTAAGTGTAGAATATCAATGGCGCATATCAAAAAATATGCGCCACGGATGTTTTACACTTAGCCAAAAAACCGATCGGCCCTTTCTTCTCACTCTCACTATCTCTCATATCCAATCCCCTTTCGTGTCTCACGCGAACCCTAGCACGCCACCGGAGTCGCCCTGCCACCACCAGAGCAATCGTCGCCGGTGAGCGCCACCCCGTCCCCTCCTCTCCCTCCCCTTCCCCTCCTCCTCCCCTCCCTTCCCCTAATCTCGACCCCGTCCCCTTGCTAGGAGCGCCACCCCGTCCCCTTGGAGCAACCAGGAGGAGGAGGAGCAGCAGGAGCACCACCGACAAGGAGAAGGGCCACGCGCGCCACCGACGAGAAGGAGAAGGGCAGCACCACCGACGAGGAGGAGAAGGGCCACACGTGCGCCACCGACGAGAAGGAGAAGGGCAGCACCACACGCACCACCGACGAGGAGCGCGGTCACCGTCGCCAAGAGCTCGCCGCGGTCACCGTCACCGCCTCCCTCGATTGCTCGCTGTCAAGCCACCATCAACGAGATCCTCTCGGTGAGCCCTCTCTTTCCCCTCTCTCCCTTTGGCAGTAGCTAGGTCCATGCCTTAGTAATGGGTTCTAGGGTTTCTAGAACATTCTAGAGCATTAATCTAGGTTAGTTTTGATATGTTTTTGTGATTTCCAACACGTCCTGTTTGCCTATCTTAATACCGAAAGTTGGTGATTTTTTCTGATTTTTTGCAGTACCAATTGTAGGCTCATTGAATTTTCAAAATAAATTGTGTACTCCTAGGGTTAATTCCATGCAACAATCTAGGTTAGTTTTGCAATTATGATTCAGAACATGACCTATTTTGGCATGTGTGAAGAGTGACTTCTACTGCATTTTCTGAATTTTATGTAGGAGCAGGCTCTAGCATTGTCCTATGGAGTTTAGGGACTCGAGTTGTTTGTGTTAGTATATAGGTCAAGTTGAAGCAGTATTCTAGGTTAGTTATGTTATTTTTTGAGTAATTTGGAAGATGCGC
The DNA here is from genome assembly GCA_916181665.1 of Avena sativa. Taxonomy (NCBI): domain Eukaryota; kingdom Viridiplantae; phylum Streptophyta; class Magnoliopsida; order Poales; family Poaceae; genus Avena; species Avena sativa. The sequence continues at coordinate 103,436,539 of OV702292.1, forward strand.
TGTTGTGGCATGTATTAACAATGAATATTGCTGCATCTGAATCTTGTGCAATGGAAAGAACCTTCATATGAATTTTTGTGCTTAATGTGAGCATATGTATTATGTTGTAGGTGATGACCCTGTCAAGTTTTAATAGATTCTTCTATGGAGTGCATGATAATCTTAAGAACACGCATGTTTTATATATATTTTGGTTTTTTTTCAAAAGATTCATTTATTTGGGTTATAACTCTATAGGACAGGAAAGCCTTGTTTGAATATTTTTGTCTTTCATGGACATTCACGAGCTCAAAAGGAATAGATTTTTTCATAAGAAAAATTCCTGGAGCACTTATACCAAGGTGGAGAAGCCCGAGGCCAAATGTGGGGCCCATGGCCTGGAAAAAAACCCTCTCGCGCCATGGTTCATGCTAAAAACGGGTGCTTTTCCGCACCAAATTAGGCTGAGGTAATTTCCCAATCCATCCTAAAACCAATTAAAATTATGGACTTACCGCCTAGGGAATACAGATTGAATCGGTGAGTTCAGCCCGCGGATTTGTGAATATATATTCTATACGCTGGGCTGCTGGTAACCAGTGATTCGTTTTGGTCTTGAACCTAAAATCGCTTTCGTATCATATTCGCGAAAGTACAAAGTCTCAACTCAAAGACCAAATTCATTCTACAATAACAACCTTCCACTCGTACAAGCTTCTAGTAAAATATCGAATTGCATGAATATGAACTTTGAATGTGAAATACAATTTAAAAATTCCAGTCAACGAATGTAAATCTACATGTTTGTTTTCAGACTTTTGGCACGATGTCACCAAGGCGGTAATAATATGTTTGATGTAAATGATCAAAGGACTAGAATGATTATGAGATAACTCATTGACCAGCCCAACTAAACAAGATTCCAACAGAGTGATAGCCAAGGTAATGGAGAACAAGAAATAATTTTGGGTTCATTTTGCAGAACTATATAAAGCATATCACAGCGACTGTTCTAATCTTTTCACTGCCAGGTGGTTCTCAAATACATGCCACTTGGTCTTTAATTTTGAGAAGCACAGCTCACTGCCAACAGAGAGCCCTTGCATGCTAGTCAGCCTGTATGATCTATTGATCATCAAGTTTTTAAACTATGTCCAGTCTTAAGGAGAGTCGTTCTTGCATCTATTGTTTCAGTGTGTTTCCTCTGATGCCCTTATATTTAGACAGTGTTATCTTGTCCCATTGTAGCCGGAATATGTGTGATTTGTAGCCCCCTCGTTTGACCATCCAGTTTTTAAACTTGGTCCAGTCTTTAGGAGAGTCATGCTAGCATCTGTTGTGATTCAAATCAATGCAGCCATTTCTCCACAGATGTCATTGCAATAATGTTTTAATGACACAGTTTATGATAATATTTATTTGACTGCTCTTGTTTTGCCTTGTCAGTAATGTTATGTGAGCTCCACATGTTCTATATTCAGATTGTTGTGCAAGCTCTTACATTTCTACCATGGAAGCTGCTGACCTGCTGACCTGCTGTGTGATGTGATACTGAAATTAGAACAACCCAAGTTTATTCACTGTTATTGGCTTGTTTGCATGGCAATATTTCTGCACCTTGCTACCTGTAATTAAAGCTGAAAGAAGGCATTGTGCCACTGCCACTAGTAAACTACACCTGGAGCTATTTTTTGTCCTAGAGCTTATTTTAGCTTGTCCTGGAGCTATTTTTTGCTCTTTGTATATGTGATTGGATGTCTGTCATCAATTTGAAAACTGGAGCACATTATTTTGTATGAAAACTGTTGCAAGGAATTTATTTGAGTTGCCCGTTTCTCCCGAAGTGTTGATTCACTTCCGCTTCGGTTGAGGAATGGGCACTCCTAGGTCAAAAAAACAGCAAAGGTCATGCCAAATTTTTCGGTCGACTCTAGATTGTACTAATTACATTGTTGCATTTTTTCTATGAAGAGCAAACATGTCGAGCGGAGACAAAGACGTCAGGGCTGTCCCTTCTCAGCCCATGAGCATCGAAGAACGAGCAAGAAGAGCCAACCTCAAGTTTTGGCGGTTTGGCGATGACTTAAGCGGGTCCGACGAGGAGGCCGAAGCTACGGATCACGATGAAGTTGACGAGGAGGCCCAAGATGCGGACCAAGAAGATGACGAGGAGTCTGAATATGAGGAGGAGGCCGAAGATGACGACGACGACGGAAGCAGTAATGGTGACGAGGAGGCCGAAGCAAGTCATGGCGGTGAACGCGTGGACGGGGATGGCGCCTCCCCGCCCGCTAGGAAGAAGAAGAATAAGGCGGAAAGGTAGGAGCGGACGCTGCCAAAACTCGGCACCAACCGCGAAGAGTTCACCCTTGTGAAACCGGGTGGCCAACCCTTGGAGCCTGCGAAGCTTGCCACTGGGTACGGCCTACAACTCGGGTGCATCGTGCCGGAGATTATGAGCATCAACCAGAAGGACATAAGAAAGAACAAACGGTTGCGAGGGTACAAGTTCCTAGATGAGTACGATAACCAAAAGCTCATAGAGAACAAGGTAAACAAGTTAGCCCTCACGAGGATGAGCACCGCCTTGAGCAGCTGGAAAAGCCGAGTGAAGAGGAGGATTAACGAGGGTAAAAGTTGGGAGGAGATAAAGGAGGCCGAGCCGATGCTCGACGAAGATGAATTCATCAAGTTCAAGGCGAACTGCACTTCACCGGAAGGTCAGGAATGAACCGAGTGGGGGAGGTGTATGCGGGAGCTGAACATAGGTAACGAACGTTGCGGAAGCGGTGGTTACCGAGGAAAAAGGCCATTTGGGCAAAGGAGGACGCCGAGTATGCCCGTCTAGGGAAAGATAACCCGTGGCACAAATTCACGGACGAGCAGGTGATGCAGTTTGTCCACGCCCGCTACTATCTCCACCCCGAACTCAAGGAATTCGTTACCGATGACAACGATGTGAGGAAGTTCCAGAAAAGGCTGGTAAGGAATTTATCTCGGAGTACATCTGTGTTTCTAATTAAGTAATGAAGCTGAATTTCTAAATGGGATCACTTTCCTTCTCTTCAGAGATCCGAAGAAAAGTCTTGTGCGTCAAGTGCGAGCTCGTCCCAGGGGTCGACAGCGGACCCGTGGTGGGACACGCCCTTCAACAGGGCGACAAACGTGTTCAAGGGGAGGGCCAAGTCCATGCCGCCGACTTCATTTAGCCGTGTGTCCGGCTATGGTACGTACAAAAAGGTTGATGACTTTAGGAAAGAGGACCCAAAGGCGAAGAAAGAGAGGAAGGCCGCGGTGGCGGCAAGTGAAAAACGCGAGGTTGAAGTCCTCCGGGAGCAGATGCAACAGATGCCGAGGCTGATCGACGAGAAAGTGCAAGAGAAGATCCGCGAGATGTTTCCCAATGAGCTGTAGGATGGGATCGCTGCTTGGAATGCGGTAGGTCGACGAGGGCCGCTCGTGGTGCCTAGCCTCTCCGGTAGCAACTCGATCCAGCACGTGTCGCCGAACGTGGTGACACCCGAGTCCGCCAACGTCGAGATGCACGCGGTCGCTCCGGTGGCCCCTCCCGCTGGCGCCAACACCAACACGCAGCCGGAGGTCGCTCTGGTGACACCTCCCGCCGCCGCCAACACAGACCCGCAGGTCACACCGATGCCCCCTCCCGCCAAAATTAAGGCGCAACAGACGGTGCTTCATAAGGCATCTCAGTGGGAGGATGATACCGGTGTCTCGACATTAGCCGAGCTGAACGCCATCTCCAAGGTAATGAAGCCGGCCAACACATGCATGTTGATAACATTTCATCTCCTTTGCCTTTGATGACTAGCTAGCGCCATCTCACGATGTTTGTTCTTCCGCAGGACACTCCTTGCATGCTCTTGCATTACGTGGACGGGGATCTAAAGGATGTTGGCAAGGGCTCAATTATTCAACCAAATAGCCACACGATGCACCACAAGTCGATGGAGGATGACGTGTTCAAGGTCCGGCTGGCTCGGGTGTTGCCGGGGTGCGAAGACATGGACCCCCTAGCCAACCTCGAGGCGTTGATGATCATAAGAACCTTCAAGATTGCTGTGGCTGGGCCTTGACATGGCCAAAGACCCAGATTCGGCTTGTGAAGGAACAACAAGTAACTCAGTGGAACCTTGACCAGGGTTCACATAGCTGATCAACCGATTCTGAGTGAGGAGCTGATCAAAAATGCAAGTGGAGCGATGGCTAACCTGCAGCATGGTATTCTATATCTAGAGGAGTGCCTTCTTAAAGAAGCAAATCCATCGTACCCTGTTTTCACGGTCAATGTTCCAACGGGCGCGGGCTTCGTTGATAATGCCCCCGCTGATATCTTCTTCATATCGTATGAGGACATCTTCAAGCTTTTCCATGGAAAGCGGATGAATTATAACTTGGTCCGCCTATACGCGCTCCATCGGGCGATGAAGGTCAACAGAGAGAAGACCCCTAGCGTCATGATAGTGGACCCCTACTTCATGCGTGATAGCCAGTTGGTGAATCCAGTGACCCGGGCCAGCGCAAGGAACTACCTCCAAAATTTCATGGTGGACAACAAGAGTGGAAAAGAGCTTATTTTGCCTTTTTTTCCCGAGTAAGTGCACACACTCGCTCGTCGCCGTAACTTGTCCTTTCTTAGTTTTCGGTTGCTCTTTTTCCAACATTGTTTCATTTCAATTGTTTTGCGTAGAGATAAATACTGCACACTGATCCTGATTCACTCGAGTTATCCGCTAGCCACGTACTTGGACTCGGGGAGCGAGCAAAAGAAGAAAGACTACACCAACATAAGGAGTCTTCTAGATGATGCTCTCGAGGTATACGCTGAAAATGGAGGCGAATTCAAGAAGGGGGCGGAAAATTTCAGGGATGGCAAACACGTGTTCAAACACGTAATGAAGTTCGCCTGCGTCAAGCAGCCGGATAACAGTGTCAAGGAGGCCTACTACGCCCTCCATCACATGCGGGCGATCGTCCGGGATGCACACATCATTACGTTGCCATCTAGTCTCCGAGCATGGGCCAAAGCTGAGGCAAGAATGGACGATGATGAACTTAAGGACGACTTCTTACACATCCAGACTCAGATTGCGACCATCGTGCAAGAAGATGTCATCACAAGGGGGGGCCTTATCCTGCAAAAGAGCGTTCAGTAAGCGCGAGATCGAAGCACGACTCGAGGCGCAGGGTGACCGTAGGACATGGACAATGAAAGACGGCTACAAATCATTCCCGGTGCCGTGTAAAACAAAGTCTTCATGATGTAGTGTTCCTAGCTAGCTAGCGCTCAGCCGGTTTGTGTATCTCATGTATGTGTGTCATAAACTTTAACTTGCCTTAGCTCGAAACGGTCGTTGTTGGACTTTGTTTACTTATTACCATATGTATGAAACTTAATAGATTTCCTTAGATCGAAACCTTCTTTTTTGTGGAGATGCATGTGATGAACCTTTTAATTCTTTATGTTGCATGATATAGTACTTATATGCCTTGTGTATAGAGATGCCGTGCTACGTGGTGTTCAGAGGGAGGGTCCCAGGAGTCTACACGAGTGGGAGGATTATCATAAGCAAGTGAACAAGTTTAGTGGCAACAGATACAAAGGATACCCGACGAGAGAGCAGGCGGAAGCTAGGTGGAGGAACCACCTCCTTGGAGAGCAGAGAGACAGGAACCAGATGAAGACCTTGATGATCGTGCTCCCCGTCTTGCTCATCACCGCCATTGCGGTTGTACTCTACTTGGTCCTTTAGTAGTTTAGGACTTGGCTCATGATCATGATGATCAACTTGTTGTAATGTGTAATGTATGAGAAGATGAGATCAATTTGTTCTAGACTTGTATAATATTCGGGCACTTGTCACTATGTCGGGTTCTAATTGATGTGGTGATGTATAATTCTAGTGGTATTATTATCTCTGTTTTTACACTGTTGTGTATCTGTATAAATACCTATATATGTACCTGTATATGTACCTATATATGTATATGTATATGTACCTGTATAAATACCTAAGAGCCCTGTATTGTGTATACCTGTACGAAACATGAGTGGTGCATATTTTATTCATCCACTGGCGCATCTAGTATCAGTGGCGCATTTGGCTATATCGCCACTGGTAAAATATCAATAGCGCATATCTAAGGTGCGCCACTGGTGGGCCTATTATCAATGGCGCATATTGTATATGCGCCATTGATATCTAATTATCAGTGGCGCAACACTAGTGGCGCATTACATATGCACCATTGATAACAAAAAATATGCTCCACTGATAAGCAATTCTCCACTAGTGTGGTTTTCAAATAGTTTGGATTGGATTGGATTGGAAAAGAGTAGGAAAGTTCATGCTTAAGTGGTAAAGAGAGCTTGTTTTTAACTGTGGCCTATGCTTTGTCATGCCATGCTTGATATTGTTTTGGCTTTATGCTTAGTATTATTTGTTGTAGCATGATTTGTTATAAACAATTGAGATTTCTTAATGTGCCTTGGATGAATCATGCGTTGTTTTAGCATATTAAAGCATAATCTATTGGTATTCTCCTTTGATGCTTTATTTGGGTTGACTTGGCGCATGCTCACACCATGTTATGACTATCCAAAGTCACCTTAGCCTTGATGATCCTTTAGTTTTCAACTTGTAGTATCACTTTATGCTTTGATCAATGATGTTTTGTCGCTCTGCATGATTATGGCCATTATTGCTCTCTTAGTTTGTCGCTCCTAGTCTTTTGCTAGCCTCCACAATCAAGTATGAGTTCCACTTATGCATCCAACTCCCTAAACCAAGTTATTCCAAAGAGTCCACCGTACCTACCTACTAGCATATGCTATTCCAAGTATGTTCATGCTTTTGTTTACCTTCCAAATTAAACTTGTTATGAGAAAACTAGTGATTAAAGCTCTCACGAACTTGATGGCACACTTTACTTTTTTGCATTTAATAAACTTGAACCATTGGGTCCTTCTTTGTTGTGTATATGCTTGCGCTTTATAAGTTGAAATTTGTAGAACCATGTATCATGGGGAACGCTTTTAACATTGCACCTGTACTTTGTACCCCGTTGATATCATGTTCTTTTGCTTATGAATCCCGACGGTGTGAAATAAAAATGGAACTTGTAAGATCATGGAGTTTGTATGTGTGTTAGAGAAACACCTAGGCCACTAGCCTAAGCCATGCCTAATCATGGTGGAAACTTGCAACATCACCATAATGAGCACTCTATGAAGAATCCTCAATAAAAACCTATGCAAATAGCAAATAAAAAGATCGCCGAGATGCTCATTGTCTGCTTGCCTTGTCATTTTGATTATGGGATAGCTCCTGTATCATGTGCAAGGGGTACCCCATTGGCGGTTATTTATGATACATATGTACTTACAATGACAAGAGCTTACTTGTGACTAAAGTTGAGTAGCATGAGGTTCGGTCTTCGTAAGTAAGGGGCATGAGATTTCGGTTTATAAATTGTCAAGCATATCCTCTTAGTTGTGTCACTTTAACCTTAATCACCTTCAAGATGCTTATGATAGGGGTAATGAGAGCTAAAAGCTATTAAGTACCATAATTTTTGGAAGCTCTTTATGAGACTTGAATCCCTACTTCCTTCTATGAAGGCCTTTCTTCCACTTATATATTGAGTCCCCACCTTCTATCTTTATGCACTTACTTTGAGAGCATAGTGGCCATTCTTAGTTCTATGTGCATTGTCCCAAGACTAGTTGATTGATGCATGCCTTGATATTTCTTGTTTTAAACTATTTGTATCTAGTCACTCTTATAGACTTTGAAGGTGTCCTATGCATTTATATTTGCTAACGTATGAGCGACAAGCTGAATGCCACTATGCTATGTTTTCTTTATGTGAAACAAACAAATGTCTTGCAAAGCATTGTTATTCATGAATCTTTTGTTTGTGCCTTTTCATGTTGCAACATAGTTTCTTTGTCCTATTGCTAGAACTTTGTCTTTCATGTTATGATTGAAGTACTATGATCCCAGCTTCGAATGTTTTACAAATACTTTGATCAAGTTTATGATGGTGCATGTCACCTCAAAAATTATTCTTTCTTTTTATCACTTACCTACTCGAGGACGAGCAGGAGTTAAGCTTGGGGATGTTGATACATTGCAAATGTATCTATAAATTTTGATGTTCCATGCTTGGTTTTATCTACTTTCTTGTGTTTTGTCCACACTTTGGAGTACTTTTGATATGATTTCTTGGACTAACCTATTAACAAGAGCCACAGTGCCAGCTGCCTGTTTTCTGCTGTTTTTGGTTTCAGGAAGTCAGAAAATGAATATTCTCAGAATTGGACGGGACAAAAGCCAAAGTTACTATTTTACCGGGGGACACTTGGAGCCAGAATACGAGACGGAGAGGGGCTGGGGCCTGGCCACACCACCTGGCCGCGGGGCCAGGCCTGGCCCGCGCCAGGGGGTGGTCTGGCCGCCCCAGGCACCCCCTCGGCCTCTCCTTCCGCCTATATATTGCCTCCGATACCAAAACCCTAAGTACCCGATCAAAAATCCATGAAAGAGTCTATAGCCACCGTCATCTCCATCCCTAGATCGGGAGGGATCTGAAGCTCTTCCCGGCACCTTGCCAGAGAGGGGAATTCACCCTGGAGGCCTTCTTCATCATCATGCAAGCCTCCGGTGTGATGCGTGAGTAGTTTATCTCTAGACTACGGGTCCATGTAGTAGCTAGATGGCTGGTTCTCCTCCTTTGTGCTTTCATGTTTAGATCTTGTGAGCTCCGTTCATGATCAAGATCATCTATTTGTAATTCTGAATGTTGTGTTTGCTGGGATCCGATGGATATTGAGATGCTATTTCAGATTGATTATTGATTCTATCATGTCTTTGTTATTTGTGATCTTGCATGCTTTCCGTTGTTAGTAGCTATCTTGGCCAAGTAGATGCTAGGAACTCCAAGAGTTATTATTTATGCTCGATAGTGGGTTCATGCCTCTGGTAATCTGGGGAAGTGACCGAAATCTCTAAGGTACTAGATGTGCTGTTGCTACTAGGGATAAAACAACAATCCTTTGTTCAGAGAACAATCATATTGTTTACATTACACGCAATTCGTAATGTAATTATCTGTTGCTTGCAACTTAATACTGGAGGGGGTTCGGATGATAACCTGAAGGTGGATTATTAGTCATAGATGTAGTTGGATGGCGGTCTATGTATAATGTTGTAATGCCCAATCGAATCTCAAAGGAGTCAAGATGAGTAGTATATGCTTGTATGCTTTCTCGATGTTTGTCAATTGCCCCGCTGTAATTTGTTCACGCATCATGTTATCTATCTTAAGGAGAGCCACCTCTAGTGAACTATGGACCCTGGTCCTTTCTTTTACATACAATCTACAGACTGTTTACTGCTTTGTGTTTACTTTCTGCAAACTATTACTTTCTTCCACTCGATATGTTTAATCCTTTGTTTTCAGCAAAACCGGTGAGATTGACAACCTCATCGCAAGTTGGGGACAAAGTTCTGTGGTTGTGTTGTGCAGGTCTCCACGTTGCTACTAGCACCGGTAGTGCGCCCTGCCAAGGCTCAGCTAGCAACACCTTTGGGGTGTTTCCTTGCTCCTACTGGTTCGATTAAACCTTGGTTTCGTACTGAGGGAAAACTTGCTGCTGTGCTCATCGTACCTTCCTTTTGGGGTTCCCCAACGAGCTCGATATATTTTGGGCCATCAGACAGCACGCCCTAGCACCGCCAGCCTTGCCTACCATGTCTAGCTCGTCGCCCGTGCTCCACTCCCCCTCCAGGCCATCCCTAGCTCGAGGACAGAGAGAGAAGGAGCCAGGAACGCCGCGCCCGGCCCGTGTCTGCCATGCCGACGCTGCTCCCGCAGTTCACGCGCTGTTCCCACTCAACCCGACCTCACCTCGCTCCCGCCGCCAGCCCACACGATCACCAGTGTCCCAGGAGCCAAACGGACACGCCTGTTCCCTCGACCGTGCCCCGTAGCCGCCGGACGCTGCAAAGTTCGCCGTCGACCGAGGCAGCGTGCGTGCAACGACGCTCGCTTCTCCCGACCACCTTGCACTGTACGAGAACCTCCGTGACGATCGCCAGGGCACCGCCCACCGTCCTAGCCCCCGGACCATGCCTATAGCCCGCTGTGCCGTCACCCCCGTCGAGCTCCGCCCATGCCGTGCTGTACCCCTCGCCCCACTATAAATAGAGAGCCCCCGGCACCAATTCGTCACACCATCTCCCTCCACTCCACCTCAGAGACCTCCCAGAGCCCCACCGGAGCAAGCCGCTGCCCGTAGCACCCTAATTTCGCTGAAGACCGCCGCGGAAGGAGGAGAAGGGCGCCACTGATCCAAGCCATCTCCAGGGGCGCCGCCAGTACTAGGAGAACCACCGTCCTCGACTCGTCTAGTTGCCCGCCTTGCCGACCCTCACCGGAGCTCAGGTAAGCCTCCCCAGACCCTCACCGACCGTGCTAGGATTCTTCCCCGTCGTGTACTGTTCTAGCGAGGACGATGGATGTGAGCCGTTGATCCAGGATCTAATCCTACGGTCACCCTCCTCCCATACCTGTTCGGCAGCCCCTATCCCACTGACAGGTGGGGCCATCACTTCAGCTAGCCCAGGCGCTGCACGGAGCGTAGTGGGCCAGCCCATTTCTTTCCCGCGCAACCCAATAGATTCAAATAAATCTTTTTCTTTTTAGAATTAAACTAGATTCTGCCCTTTAGTTCAAAAATCAATTCAGGGAGTTTTATAAATCCAAATTGGATGATTCCAATTTGGTTGGAAAGATAATTAAAATCTCTATCCAAGCCCGTTGGATTTAAATCAATTAGAGTTAGAGATCTCTCCTAGCAAAAACAACAAGACAAAGACTTTTTCACATTCAAACATTTTTTTAAAAATCAACCATAATAGCTTTTGAGTTGATTCCAACTCTCAAAAATCACATTTGAATATACCTATCTGAATATGTAATAATATTAAGGTTTGCATGCAGTAACTTTGGAATAGTACCAAAATAATGCTAGATAGGCATTTCTAGTCACTTTAAATCATTACATAATGAACTTAAACTTATTAAAATGTGATCCAACATTTAAATCACATTCTCATGTATTAGAATATGTGGTGATGACATGTTTCCACATGATCCCATATTTTAATTGGAGAATATTAAATCTTAGTTATTTTCAATGAGTAGAAATTACTTTTCTCAAATAAAATAAAGGAAACTAGTTCATTAGAACCTTGTGATGAAAGTGATGATACTAGATCATCAAATATGTGCCTTAGTATACTAAATAGACTAGTTAAGTATTGTTTGGTGATTGTGTATTCCGTATGTATTTATAGACAATAGTACCGAACAAGTTTTCGAGGAGGAGGAGTTCTACCCTGAGGAAGAGGAAGAGAATTTCAACCACTGCACCAACCAAGGCAAGCTAGAATTATACAAGATGACCTAAGCAAGATGCAGTAGGCATGCTTTGGTTATACAATTTGACTTATACCCACCCCAAGTTCTACTTACAAGCTTTACTTTCTTTTACTTTACCAAAGTTCTTTACTTGTTTATAGATAGCATAAAGAGTATAAAACTTGGCCTATCTAGTTAGCTTTAGATGTCATTCTATGGCATGAGATTGAGATTAGCATCCCACATTAGAGAACACTCTTAACTTAGTAGTTTGGAGCTAAACCAAAAACTTGATCACTTTAGATGGGAATACTTGGTGAAAATGACTTGTGAAAACCTTGGAATGATGAGTCATTCTATTGAGATGTTTTGACATGTGTTGAGAAACACAAATGGTTTATGATGATGAAAATGTTGAGGCATGAGCCTCAACCCTTTTATAAAAACTGATGGTTGGGTTCGGATGCGATACCATTCCAATTTTACCGTACAACCACAATACCTGAATTGGGTAAGGCTTAGCCGGAAATTTATATGCATTAGTATTAGTTCCCTCGCAGGAGAGGTTTGAGCTGAGGCTACCTCTCAATGTTTTCCTCCTATGCGGTGCCCAGGATGGCAGATGGCCATGGCTGGGAGGCCAAGCTCATAGAAGAAGTGCTTATACTAGAGTGTGTAAAGGAAAGGTTATGTTTGATTATCTGCATACTAAGTATGATGATTCAGGGTTATCCTTGACAGATGTATCGAATTTTGTGGTGAAAGTTTACCACCTCTTCAGAGTATCAAACTATTCGAATAGCCACGTCAATAGTTATGGACAGTTGGAGTGGCCATACTGTCCCGTTGTTAGATGTTTTCAAAATGACTTATGAAATGAATTGTGACATGACTTGATCACAACAGAGTTGTGACTATGACAACTAAGTTCCCACTTAGGTGATTTTAGAATTTTATTTTATCTTTCTTTGTTTCTAAACTCAGCTTAGGTTTCAAACTTAACTTTACAAATAAACTTAAAGTTAGCATTCCTACTAGAACTACCTTACTTGTTAGTGATAGTTTGCGAGTACTTAAAGAGTACTCATGGATTTTGTCCCTGGCTATCCCCGTGGCCAGACTATAAAGAAGACTACCAAGAGGAAGGACAGCAGGACGGCTACGACAACTAGGATCATCTCCCATCGTCAGCATTGCCTGTGACACTAAAGATGGAGCCCACCGCTACGCTATTTATTCCGCTACTTGTTTGTACTAAGACTAGATCATGAGATCCTTTATTTGTGTAAGACCTTATTATGGTTTGTAATGGATGATGTACTGTGATATCCAATCTGTTATGTCTCGCAAAAATGGTAGTCCTGGGATTGCGATGTATGGCATAACAGGCATCTGGGATTAAAAATGGATGATGTACTGTGATATCCATCACCACACTTTAGGTAGATGCTTGGGGGCTATCTCATAGTCTCACATGAAGCTTATAAGCAGATTTCAGAGAGAACATCCCCTTACTATCGTACTGCAAAGCATAGTAGTCCTACAAATCATCTCTGGTAGGTATATCTAGGATAGTTGCAACATCCATATTCCATGATGTGTTCCAAACTAGCCGCTCATCCCACACTAGAGTAATGGGATCAATGAGTTCACACACCCCGTGTGAGCAAATATTGCCACCTAGGTGTATAATCAACTGCATTGCCCCATCCCTCGGTAACCAGATCTGACCAGATAAATACATCAGTTCCATCTTCAGCTCTCTAGAACACCTCCTTAGTTAGTAACCCAACTCCTTTCATAATGCTTATCCATGTATATGACATCCCCGCCATGGGTTGTGCATCTAGAAAGACGAATCTAGGAAGTACTTAGCCTTAAGTGCGCGCACACACAAAGATTCAGGAACCGTCAGCATCCACCATGCTTGCCGCGCAAACAATGCAAAGGTTGCGGCCGTACAAATCTCGGAAACCAAGTCCATCCTCACTCTTTGGTTTTGTCAAAACCTCCTAGCTCAACCAGTGCATTTTATTGTCATTTTCCTGTTGTGTCCACCAATAATGACATATCAGTTAACTCATTTGTTCGCACATCATTTTTGTCAAGTGAAAATATGACATAACAAATGTAGGAACGGCTTGTGCATATGCCTTGGTTAGGATATCCTTCCGGTGCACGAAAATGTTCTTTCTTTCCAACCGTGGATCCTCTTCCATACTTCATCCTTCAAATATTCAAATGTCTTTAACTTACTTTTTCCTACAGAGACCGGTAACCCCAAATACTTATCCGTTTTTGCCTCCCCACTAATACGAAGCTTTGCTAGCACTTCTTGTTTTCTTGCATTACTTGTGCTTCTACTGAACATGATCGAAGACTTATCAAAGTTTAGGGTATGACCCGATCGAGCACTCCTCGTACAACTGTAGAATATTCTACAAAGTTCTAGCACTTACTTGAGAAGCTTTTATTAGTACTAGGTAGTCATATGCAAACAACAAATGGTTAAAACTTGGGACAACATTACAAACATGAATACCTTGTAGCCCATACATCCACGTCAGCTTTATTCAACAAAGAATAAAATGCCTCAACGCAAATAAGGAACAAGTACGACAAAGTTAGATCCCCCTGCCGCAGGCCTCTTAGTGGCATGATGATATTGGTACATGTTCCATTAACCATAAATTGATATTTAACCGATGTAATGCACAACATGATAAAACTAATCCATCTCTCATGGAATCCCATCTTCCTCATCATTTTCTAAAAAAAAACCCTACTCTACCCGATCATAGGCCTTTCTCGTATCAAGTTCAATCACTGTATAGCTCTCCCACCTCTTCTTATCTTCATATAGTGTGTGCACTCATATGCTAAAAGAATAGTATCCATGGTCAACCTCCCCAGGGACAAAAGCACTTTGGTTTGCTGCACTGATTTCTAGCAGAATTGCTTCGACCTATTTTCAATTACCGTTCAAAACAAGCTTATAAACCACATTACACAAACTTATGGGGCATAGATATTTCATAATTTCATGATCTTTCACCTTGGGAATAAGGACCACACATGTATCATTCCAATTCTCTAGCATTGGGCCACCATTGAGAACATTAAGGACCTCTTGTGTCACTTTATATCCTAACATATACCATAATGTTTTATAGAAGATGGAAGTCATACCATCTAGACCAGGGGCCTTGAGATCTCCAATACTCCCTCCGTTCCAAAATATAAGATGTTTTAGCTTTTGTGAAACGAATGTATCTATATGTATTTTATATGTAGATTCACTCCGAAACTACACACCAAAAGAATTCTACATATATTCGCTCCACAAAAGCTAAAAAATATTACATTTTAAAACAAAGGGAGTACTATTTAAAGCCCTATTCATATGGATGTTTTCAAAAATGAAAAGAAAATATGTCACATTTATACTTCTAAAGAAGGAAGGAAAATAGCATGTAGAAGGCCTTTTCCAACTTCATCTAGAATAAGGTAAGCACACGGTTGATCGGGTTCATAAACATTATAAGGAATGATAACGTGACCCACGTAAGCAGTCACCATGTATTTCATGAATGTACACCGCCTTTATCAATATTTGCGATTATCAGAGAGCTGGTCAAAGGGTATCAGGGTTTGATCGAAGGGTCATGCCATATTTTTTTCATGGTAAGGTCACCAGGCTTAAATATGTTACACACTACCTTGAGAATGACAGTAGGGTGGTAGGAATTAACCTTAAATGGATTCTTACAGGTTTTTAGTATGCGAGTTATTTTTTTTTGAAATGGACGAATGACCCCGACCTCTACATTGATTGATGCATATAACCATATACTATTTATTATTCAAATGTGACACCAAAACCTAGGAAACAAAGCCGGACCCAACGTCGTATGCCGCACAATAAAGCCTCCACCAACCTAACACAAAACCCTATGAAATGTGACAAAATGACAAATACACAAACTCATAGGCAAAGCCTTCAAGAACGGTTCGTCGAACATGCACTGATGATGAAAAGTCTAGCCGCACTTAGATCTTGGGATTTTCATTCACAAAGTCGAGCTTTGAGCCACCATCTTCAGCAAGGGAATGATGCAACATGCGTCGATATTGTCAGGTAATAGATCACACATACTTGTCAGCGGAGTTGTCCGTGTCATCAATTACTCTATCGGCTGATGACGTCTCTCTAATTGGATTATGCTTGAGGAGATGGTTGAAGCAGGAAACGTGACATACCACATGTTTTTAGTCACACCGGCTACCTTCGACCCGCCTCCTATGGTGAGAAGGGACGCATTCTTGTTGATATGGACAACAGGTTTGGCATGACGACTCTGCATGTGTTGCAATTATCACAAAACTTATTGGTCCCTATTAATAATATGGAAGTAGATGAATGTGTCGTTTTCCTGGACATTTTCCAATATGTTATTTGGAAATTTCCCATTAAATATTTAGGTTAACACTTATGTTTTGATAAGCTGAGAAGGAAGGAATTACAACCTCTAGTAGACAAATATTTGGCTAGAATAGCTGACTTAAGGGGTAAATTGTACTCTATTGAATGAAGATTGGTGTTGATTGAATCCATGTTTAAACAGAATTCTAGTTTGTATGTTATCGTGTTTTAATTTTTCTAAGTGGGCTTCGTAGCTAGTTAACATACGAATGGTTAACTGCATATGGAGTGATGTTGAAGGCAGTCACATGATCCAGCTAGCAAATTGGGCTTCTATGTGTAAAAAAGAGTATAGGGGTGTTGGTGTGTTGGGTCTTGGATTGCTACTAAGTAATCCTTGTGGAAGAATGTGATAAATACTAAGTATAACACAAAAAGTTCAAACATGCTTTGTTGTCATGACACTCACACCTCTTGGTTGCTACCAACAATAGCAAACCAATATTCTTATGATCATCATGAAATAACTTTCAATGGCATTTTCCATTGTAGATTTTAATATTTTTTCCTATATAGTAGGTCAAATTCTACGAAGTTTACTTCGAATAAAGTAAAACACAAGGTATTTTCTTACAGAGAGAGTAGTTCAAAATTTCAAAGTATCCAGACTATTTCTTTGGAGAATAGGTGTAGGGTGTCACCCTCTTGACACATTGTTATGGTGACCATGACTTATCAGTACATGGAGTCGACTTAATGGATAACTCACAAACTTCCATCTTTTTTCTAGTTATTTGTGCAGAAGTCACCCTCAAGACTCAAGGTTGTAGGGCCAGAACCTCTGCAAGGGTAGTGAATCAATGCAAGATCGTTTTTCTGCCTATAGTGAATCAATGCAAGATCTTTTTCTATGTATGGTGAATCAATGCAAGATCGAAATTCCTAAATGTCCTTAGTTTTCCTTGTGTTTCTATCATAGAAAAGCTCATAGTTTTGTCATGAATTATACGTGGTTTGATAGGCTAGAGTTCTATAAGCTAGTTTGGTCATGAATTATACGTGGTTTGATAGGCTGGAGTACTATAAGTTAATAGAGTGATAACTACAACATGTGGAATGAAGTAAGGCAGCTGGAACCCGTCTAACTGAACTGAAGGTGATGACGTTCCCGCGCATGCCACTACACTTGGCTCCTCCTGTAGTCCTGCTAAGATTCCATGCTACCGAGGTTTTCTAAGTGTATTGTTTGCAAGAATATATTATAACTGGTTGTATCATAAGTTACCTAGCTTTGAGTAATTGATATTTTTAGAATAGGCCCACAATGAGAAGTTAGAACAATTCGTTATTTGTTTTTCGCACCGGTGCTATAAATTATGATATTGATGCCAAATAAATCTTAACACCAGACACACCTTGTTCCAATGATGCTAATTATTACTACAACATCTGACTCACGTTGACGTCCGTGCTAATTATTACTACGGCAGCGGACCCATCTCCCTTCTTCTTGGCTCCATGTGATGGCCACTGTACGGTGATATATGATCTAGGTCCAAGATGAGGCTTGCTAGACAACTCTTGGCTCGAACGTATATTGAACTACTGCGGAAAAAGAATGGTCTCTAAAATGCTCTTTTAATCTTTCATCGGTAGGGCTAGCATGAACAATGCACTACACCGGTTCCTGTTGCCCGGATAATTTCAAAAGCTGGATCATCAGAGTCACTAACCAAGATTTACTTCTTTTCTGATGTCTCATATACCTACTTTCTCTTGGTTTGTTTTAGTTTTATCCGATCAACATGTCTATGTTTGGGGAACACGTATTTTCTAAAGGTGCATGTATGTAGCGGAGTGCTGACATCAGCACGACGTCAACCACGTCCTACCAGGAAACTGACAAATTTGTGAAACTTATCAAAAACATATGAAACATTTTGTACCGTTCATGGACTATTTTAAATGCTTAATATTTTAGTCGGTTTTAATTCTGTTTTAATTAGTGGCATCAGCATGACATCAACATGACGTCATCCATGTGCGGAATAAAAAAAAGTTAAACAGACACACCAATCTCAAAGCAGAAATATGTGGTGGATGGGACTCCTGCATGTACAAGCGCCTTGTAAAAGGCTTTTCTGTACGTTTGGGTAGTTGACACCTATACAAGTGCATAGAAGTGTCGAAGGAAGAGTTGGGAGGTGAAATATTTGTATGGCAATGAAGGGAAAAGTAAAGCTGGCTCCTTGTTGAAGGTGGAGACTGTGAGGTATATGCAGGGGGAAATAACACGTACCTCATGTGAAGTTTCTTTATGCTCCCTTGATTGCATTCAACCAAACTGGACCAGAAGAGCATATTAGCAACCACAACTTTTAATGCCTGTACGAAAAAACAATCTTTGCATCGATTCACTACCCCTTGCAGTAGAGGTGCCCGCCTCCGGGCTGGTGTTCTGAATCTGGACAGTAATTTTTGCACGAAAAACTGAATTTGTAATTGAAATTTGCCTATTCGCTAGCAAATAATGAAAAAAAGCAAAGTTTGTAAGGTATTTGGGGCACTACCGTAAAAGTCAACCTCATCGATCGATAAACCACGGTCATACCTAGCGATATACCAAACGGGTGACCCTGACCTGTATTCCAGGAGAAATAGTCCAGAAAAATTGTGATTTTGAACTACTAAACTATAATTATTTAAATAAATTAATCACTGAATTTTGAAATTGAAATTCTAAAACTATTTAGTGACACCTAAATTCAAAATTTACATTCAAATGGATCGTGCGTGGCCATTCATATCATGAAAATTGAACTCGAGTAAATCAAAAACCTAAAATTAGGCTAAGTTTCCACAACCTACGACAACAACCAGAACGAGGCATCGACTAGCAATGGAACGAGGCTTAACTAAAACTGTGGGAGTGTCAACCTACTACAAAAAATATAGATTTGTACACAATGTCATCCCAGGATGTCGGGTAAATGTGTTTTTCATGATGAAAGTTTTTATTGAAATGATGTTATCAATGCAGAGTTTACTACATATTGCCAAGAAATATTGGTTAAATTTGACTCGAAGATGCATTATCTTATTTTCTTTATTAGGAGGGCAAACGTTCCTTGTATATAGTACAAAAATGTAAAATTGAACACTGAATTCAGATCTATACAATGGGAACATATTTGAATAGGATTGCTTCTTCAAATAGGTTGTATTTACATACTATATTGTAGATTAGCCATGTGGGGTTGAAATAATTAAAAATTGATTGCATATGTTATTTCAGCAAAAATTACAATGATCTATATATTAATAATCATCAGCAATAGTACAAAGAGCCTAAAAGTAATAAAAGTAATAAATTTGTCATTGGACCACCTAGGGACGACCACAAATACTAGAACGAGGCGAAGGCGCGCCATTATCCTTGCCCCTCCATTAACGGTGTCAGGCAAAACTTCTTGTAGTAGATCTGGTTGTAGTAGACAAATAAAAAGTCATCGCGATAAGACCCCAAAGGACCAACACACCAGAGTAGCAACCATCACCAACGATGAAAACCGTACAACGGAAGATACTAACCTAAAACCACATTAACAAACACGAAAACCGACCAGATCCTAGATGAACCGCCAGACAAACGACTCTACTCGCCCTCCAACGGTGCTAAATGCATCATCAGAGCGAGGATATGATGGAGGGACCTTATTCTGACTTTAAGATGTAGCCCCTGCCTCACCATCCCGAAGAAGATACTGAAAAAACCTAAACATAGAATGGGAACCCTCCCGCAGGCGAGGGCCCTTGGTCTGTCATGCCTCCAAGGCTGCAAGGCCACGGAGAAAGAGTGGACCGGTAGTATCGCCGGCGAGGGGGCCGAAACACTAGATGGGTTTTTAGGATCGCCTGATGATTGCCTTGTCTCCTGGAGCATACCAGTTCGTGACTTGTGTGTCATGTGCCGTTTATTTCTCCCTGAATAATGGTCTGCATATGTTGATGAAGAGGAACATGCTAAATTATATATGTATGTGCTTGTCAATCAAGTTATAAATTGTCCAATGGGTAAACTGAACGAATTATATGGCTAAGTGAGTTATTTATGTGTAATTTCTTAGCTTGTTTTCTTCTCAGGATTTTAGCTCTTGACTAGTAGTTTTTACATGACTACACCATCATATATTTTCATGAAAGGTGAAAAAGACTACATCCGCTAAAAATATTGTTGGTTGTCTCCTTTTCCTTCATCCAAACAACAGTACGGTGGTATTAAAGAAACTTCACTAGCGGTTGATGTTTTGTTCCCCTATATATATACTAACACAATCTTCACCTTCAACATGCAACGACAAGCTCTACCGTTTCATTCATTGTGACCCAAAATTCTCACCTCCAGCTCTTTCCTTTGACACCTCCGTGCAATAACATAGATTGCAGTTACACAAACATCGACAGCTGATAGAAGAGGAAACCAAATAGAGGGAACGTGGGGATAGGAGACATCAGAAAAGCGTTGTCAAGTGACTTCGACAAGCTATGATAGGACCTTTTGTGGAGGAGGAGGGTGTGGTCGTAGCCTGATCGGCGAAAGATCAAATTAGCATTTTAGCAACCCGTCTTTTCACATAGTCGGTCTTGCTATGCTACAATATCAGCAGAGCATGTGCGGAGTGGACCAAGATATTTAGAAAATTAGGAATCCTTTCGGTCTGAAACTAGAATATTACGAGGAACTTTATTTCCATCACTGGTCGTGGCCATCGCGTCAAGCAAAGGAGTGAAATGGATTCATTGCCTTATTTTCTATCGAAACCAATCACATAAAAGACTAGTGTTGATCTGTGAGGATAGTCTAGAGATTCTAGAGGACTGCCAAAGTAACAACCGACAATCCTGGTGGCCGGGGTGTTATATTTGGTATCAGATTCAACCTCTCGGTTACACGGGTGTGTATAGGTCAGGGACACGTGTGGCCTATCATAGCACACAACATGGCACATGTGCCGGAACTGGAAGTATGGACATGTGCCAAGAGGGGACGTTTCTGGTGCGTTAATCGACAAAGACATCGATTTTTTAAGGGGGGTGTATATAACGTACTGGCCTAGGACTTAATAAGATTGATATGATACCCATATCAACAGGTTACAACTTTTTTCTCGGAAGCTCATCTAAAAATAACTCTGAGATTAAGCGTGGTAGATTTAGAGCAATTTGAGGATGACTGACCAACCGAAAAGTTCTTTTCAGGTACGCATGAATAAGAAGCACTAGTAGAAAGAGGACCTTTGGTCCAGCGCCCAAATTCAATTGGTCCCGGTTCGTTTCCGTAATCGGGACCAATGTCAGGCACCGGTCCCGGTTCATGCCGCCAGGGCATTGGTCCCGGTTCATCTGTAAGCATTGGTCCCGGTTTGTTTGTGGCACGAACCGGGACCAATGATCCCGCGACGCACACGTGGCTCTCTGCGAGGCATTGGTCCCTGTTCATGCCAAGAACCGGGACCAAAAACCCCGCGACGGTCAGCAGTCCAGGATTTAATGTAAATTTTTTTTGCGGGTAAGGAATTAATGTAAATTAATTCGGCGCAGAAATTAATTCGAGGTAGAAATTGAATTGATCACTATTTTTGAACAAATCTTTCACGAATTAATCGAGACAAAGGTCTAAATTGAGACATTTTATTATTCGACCACAAATTTTTCCATACAAATAAAGATGCGACTTTATAAATTTCCAGTCGACAACACTTCCGCTGCCGCTGTCCTCCGAGCCGTTGTCCTCCGTGCCGCCGGCTTCCTCGTCGTCGTCGGACGAAATCTCCACGATTTCGGCGTTGTTCGGGAGACGGAGCTCGTCTGCGCGCATAGCGGCGTCGATGGCGGTGTAGATGGTCCGTCCAGGGACGGACCAGAACAACTCCCGCCCTTCTTGGTTGCGGCGATCCGGGTGCACCAGGCGCCCATCCACGAAACGGTTGCCAAGCTTGGCCTTCCGCTCCTTCTTGAACAGCTGGGGCCAATACTCGCTGCCCGCCGCGTACCGGGGCAACGCCCTAATACACGCGGGCAGTTGGCGGCGACGCTCCGCAATGACGTACTCCATCTCGTATCCGCGGGGGTTGAGGAGCGGAGCCACCAGCACACCCCCGTCGCTGATGCGAAATCCGGCGGGAAGGGTCGCGCGCAGCGGCGTGAGGATGCCGTAGATCGCAAACTGCGCCGCCTCGTAGTGGTTGAGCGTGGGCACCTCCATGACGGCGCGGTGGAGATTGGAGAGGGAGGGGAGGCAAAATGATGGCGCGGTGGAGAGGCAAAGTGGTGGGGTGGAGAGGGACTGCAGAGAGGCAGAGGCGATGGAGAAAGCGAGCGCTGTGGCCTCATATTTATGCACGGGACGACGAAGCGGCGAAGGCATTGGTCCCGGTTATTGCCACGACCCGGGACCAAAGCCCCTCCCGCGCGACACGTGGCGGCCCAGCAGCGCGTCCCCCACCGAAGTCATTGGTCCCGCGTCATGCCATTAACCAGGACCAATGACTTGGGTGGGGTGCGAGCTGCTGGGCCGCCACGTGTCGCGCGGGAGGGGCTTTGGTCCCAGGTCGTGGCAATAACCGGGACCAAAAACCCTCCCCTGGCTATATATAAGCCCAGCCCTTTGCCCACCAAATTTTGCTGGATTGTGTGTGAGGAGTGGGTGCTAGCTTTTTTTTTCTTTGATTGCACACAAGGTGTTCGACGAAATGTCCGAGCCACACTTTAGTTCGCACAACACGGTATCCTCGGCTGAGGTTAGCAACCTTATCTTCTTTATCTGTAACTGATACAAAAATATTGCATCTGTCCATGTAGGATGGTCATTTTACTATTCACGATGTTATTGTAATGGTTAATTATTATGACACAGATCGATGCACGGATGCGATGGATGTATGACGACCGACGCTATTCCGATTTTATTGCAGGCCTCCATAAATTTATCGATTTGGCTAAGGCAAACAAAGTGGATAATTTTATGCCTTGTCCCTGCGTCGACTGTCGGAACGTGGCAGAGCACTCTGCCCCGAGAATCCTTCAAAGCCATCTGCTTCGGAGAGGTTTCATGCCCGAATATTATTGTTGGGCCATGCACGGAGAAAGAGGGGTTAGGCTGGAAGAAAATGAAGAAGAGGATGATGATGACAGCTATCCTATGTCCCCTGAAGAATACGGTGATACTGCAATGGAAGACAATGAAGAAGAGGGAGGCGGCAATGAAAAAGAACAACGGGCATCAGATGAGCCCGCTGATGGTCTTGGTCGGGTCATTTCTGATGCAAAGCAACAATGTGATACAGAAAGGGAGACGCTTAAGTTGGAGGCCATGCAAAAGGATCACAAAAAGTTGTTGTACCCAAATTGCGAAGATGGCAGCACAAAGCTCGGTACCACACTTGAACCGCTGAAATGGAAGGCAGAAACTAGCTTATCTGACAAGGGATTTGAGAAGTTACTGAAAATAATGAAGCCGAAGCTGCCAAAGGATAACGAGCTGCCCGAGACAACGTACAAAGCAAAGAAGACTATCTGCCCTCTAGGATTAGATGTGGAGAAGATACATGCATGCATTAATGACTGCATCCTGTACCACAGTGAGAAGTACGAGAATATGGATAAATGCCCGGTATGCAATGCATGTCGATACAAGATCAGACAAGATGACCCTGGTGATGTTGAGGGCGATGACGAGCCCTCCAGGAAGAGGGTTCCTGCTAAGGTTATGTGGTATGCTCCTATAATACCACGGTTGAAACGTCTGTTCAGAAATAAAGAGCATGCTAGGTTGTTGCGATGGCACAAAGAAGAGCGTAAGAAAGACGGGAAACTGAGACACCCTGCCGATGGGTCGCAGTGGAGAAACATCGAGAGAAAGTACTCGAACTTTGCAGGTGACCGAGGAACTTATGGTTTGGTCTAAGTACAGACGACATGAATCCTTTTAGGGAGCAGAGCTGTAGTCACAGCACCTGGCCAGCGACTCTATGTATCTACAACCTTCCTCCTTGGTTGTGCATGAAGCGGAAGTTTATTATGATGCCAGTGCTCATCCAAGGACCAAAGCAACCCGGCAACGACATTGATGTGTACCTAAGGCCATTAGTCGATGAACTTTTGCAGTTGTGGGCAAAACCAGGTGTAAAGGTGTGGGATGAGCACAAACAGGAGCCATTTGACCTACGAGCGTTGTTGTTCGTAACCATGAATGACTGGCCTGATCTTAGTAACATTTCAGGATAGTCAAACAAGGGATACAATGCATGCACGCATTGTTTAGATAATACTAAAGGTACATATTTGGATAAATGTAAGAAGGTTGTGTACCTGGGGTGTCATAAATTTCTTCTGACTAATCATCAAGTAAGAAAGAAAGGCAAGAATTTCAACGGTGGGGCAGATTACCGGAAGAAGCCTAAGCTCCCTAAAGGTGCTGATGTATTTGGTATGGTGAAGGACCTAGAAGTAATCTTTGGAAAGGGTCCTGGCGGTCAATCTGTTCCGAAAGACCCCATTACCGAACACACGGCCATGTGGAAAAAGAAATCTATATTTTGGGAGCTTGAGTATTGGAAAGACCTAGAGGTCCGTTCTTCAATCGACGTGATGCACGTGACGAAGAATTTTTGTGTGAACCTGCTAGGCTTCCTGGGCGTGTATGGAAAGACAAAAGATACACCAGAAGCACGGGAGGACCAGTAACGTATCAAAGACCCACACAACAAGCATACTAATAAAGGACGTAAATACTTAAGTAGCTACGCTCTTACCAAAGCAGAGAAGGAAATCTTTTTTGAAGTCCTTTACAGTATCAAGGTCCCGACTGGCTTCTCGTCAAATATAAAGGGAATAATAAATATGGTAGAGAAAAAATTTCAGAACCTGAAGTCTCATGATTTCCACGTGATTATGACACAGTTGCTTCCGGTTGCATTGAGAGGGCTTCTACCGGAAAATGTTCGATTAGCCATTGTGAAGCTATGTGCATTCCTCAATGCAATATCTCAGAAGGTAATCAATCGAGAAAGTCTGGAAAGGCTACAGAAGGATGTGGTCCAATGTCTTGTCAGTTTTGAGTTGGTGTTCCCCCCGTCCTTCTTCAATATTATGACGCATCTCTTAGTTCACCTAGTCGATGATATTTACATTCTCGGTCCTGTATTTCTGCACAATATGTTCCCCTTCGAGAGGTTCATGGGAGTCTTAAAGAAATATGTTCGTAACCGTGCTAGGCCAGAAGGAAGCATCTCCAAGGGCTATGGAACAGAGGAGGTCATTGGGTTCTGTGTAGACTTTCTTCCTGACCTTAAGCCGATTGGTGTTCCTGAATCACGGTATGAGGGGAGACTGAGTGGAAAAGGCACGCTAGGAAAGAAAGCAATGATATTTAGGGACGGACATTCTTTGAATCAAGCGCACTACATAGTTCTCCAAAGTTCTACCTTCGTGGCTCCGTATATCGAGGAACACATGAATGTTGTACGCTCCAAGTTCCCGGGGAAGGATGACTACTGGATTAAAAAAAATCACATGGAGACTTTCGGCACTTGGTTGCAATTACATCTCATGAATGACACCACTATTGGAGATCAGCTCTACTTGTTGGCCGCGACACCATCTGCGACTGCATTGACTTTCCAAGGGTACGAGATAAATGGGAATACATTTTACACGATTGCGCAAGATAAAAAGAGCACCAACCAAAACAGTGGTGTCCGCTTTGATGCAACATGCGAGAATGGGAAAAAGGACACATACTATGGTTACATAGAGGAGATATGGGAACTTGACTATGGACCTACTTTTAAGGTCCCATTGTTTCGG
Source organism: Avena sativa (assembly GCA_916181665.1). Classification (NCBI taxonomy): domain Eukaryota; kingdom Viridiplantae; phylum Streptophyta; class Magnoliopsida; order Poales; family Poaceae; genus Avena; species Avena sativa. The sequence goes on from OV702292.1 coordinate 103,462,253, forward strand.
TGCAGTTGGGTCAACATGAATGGAGAAGGGGTAAAGGTAGACCAGCTGTACGGAATGACAACAGTGGATCTCAAGAATCTTGGTTATAGAGACGAACCATTCGTCCTAGCCAATGATGTGGCTCAGGTTTTTTATGTGAAGGACATGTCCTCTAGACCATAAAAAAGAAAAAAATAAGGAAACGAATACATCAGACGATGAGCCCCGGCGTCACATAGTTCTTTCAGGGAAAAGAAACATCGCGGGAGTCGAGGACAAGACAGACATGTCAACAGATTATGATAAGTTTAATGAAATTCCGCCCTTCACCGTGAAAACTGACCCAAGCATCCCGTTAAGCAAATAAGATGCTCCATGGTTACAGCCTAAGAAGCGATCATAGGCAAGGGATCGACATACGCAACGAAGGATTCATATCCTAAACCCTAAACCCTATGTAAATCTATGTAATGTATGGAAACTTTATGTGATGTATGGAAACTTTATGTGATGTATCGAAACTTTATGTAATGGAGTCTTTCACGGGCTTGCAGGGAAATTTTTCGAGGCAGAGCTTCCGAAGATGCCGTAGGGCGTGTGCACCAACGACATCTTCGAGAAGCTCCGCCACATGAGATTTCTCAACCCTTTCCCCAACACTTTTAGAGGAGATGGAGTCTTTTACGGGCTTGCAGGGAAATTTTTCCGAGGCGGAGCTTCCGAAGATGTCGTTGGGCGTGTGCACCAACGACATCTTCGAGAAGCTCCGCCACGGGAGATTTCCCAACCCTTTCCCCAACACTGTTAGAGGAGATGGAGTCTTTCACGGGCTTGCAGGAAAAAAATTCCGAGGCGGAGCTTCCGAAGATGCCGTAGGGCGTGTGCACCAACGACATCTTCGAGAAGCTCCGCCAAGGGAGATTTCCCAACCCTCCATCCATGGGGATGAAACTCTCTCTACCTATGTTGGCTTGTTGAGCTGCTTGCCATGGCGTATCGATGGTCCATTTATAGGCACGGCGCCGCTTCTACTTTGTCTTGTTCCTCCGACAGGGCATCGTGCGCTACATGCTTTATCTCATCGAGCAGTGCGTCCACCCACACGTCCTTATCCCGCCGACAGCTTTAGTCTCGGTTGCACCCACCAGCCAGGACTAAAGGTTACCCACACGTCCTTATCCCGCCGACAACTTTAGTCTCGGTTGCACCCACCAGCCGGGACTAAAGGTTACCCACGTGTCCTTATCCCACCGGCATCTTTAGTCTCGGTTGCACCCACCAGCCGGGACTAAAGGTTACCCACGCGTCCTTATCCCACCGACAACTTTAGTCTCGGTTGCACCCACTAGCCGGGACTAAAGGTTACCCACGCGTCCTTATCCCACCGACAGCTTTAGTCTCGGTTGCACCCACCAGCCGGGACTAAAGGTTACCCACGCGTCCTTATCCCACCGGCATCTTTAGTCTCGGTTGCACCCACCAGCCGGGACTAAAGGTTACCCATGCGTCCTTATCCCACCGACAGCTTTAGTCTCGGTTGCACCCACCAGCCGGGATTAAAGGTTACCCACGCGTCCTTATCCCACCGACAGCTTTAGTCTCGGTTGCACCCACCAGCCGGGACTAAAGGTTACCCACTCGTCCTTATCCCACCGGCATCTTTAGTCTCCGTTGCACCCACCATCCGGGATTAAAGGTTACCCACGTGTCCTTATCCCACCGATAGCTTTAGTCTCGGTTGCACCCACCAGCCGGGACTAAAGGTTACCCACGCGTCCTTATCCCACCGGCATCTTTAGTCTCGGTTGCACCCACCAGCCGGGACTAAAGGTTACCCACACGTCCTTATCCCACCGACATCTTTAGCCTCGCTGAACTTGAAGTGGATCTCTGATGAAATAGCATGTTGTGAACCTATAAATGATTTTTTTAAAAATTCACAAGCATTATATCATGTACTTGTAGTTCAAATCTTGGCAACCTCCTGCCGATTCAGCAGGAATTTGTCTTTTTCATGAGGGATGGATAGAAAGGTTCCAGATACACCGGTTGGGAAATTGTCCATATAAGGTGGTATAGTATTTTTGAAAAATGGTTTGGTACCAATGCCAAACTTTAATTTGGTGGTTGCTTCATAGAACACCCCGATTTCGGCACCTCAAAAATGGAAATTGGATTTTTCGTGTGTCGAAAGGGAAAACTTCCTCCTGCAACATCGTAAGCCATCACAAGATGCACATGTGTGCACAATATGGGCACATTATCACAAACTATGCCCTGATTCTAGCCATAACATTGGTGGTTTGACCTAAATGCCATGAAACCTCGAACATGATAGGTCATTTTGTGAAGGATTTTTTATGATGTTTGCAATTTTTCAAGTTCAATATTTTCCCTTGCAACTGTGACACATAATATGACACCACGCGAAGGTTTCACATTGTTTGGATCATTTTTGAATTTCTTATGCCCGTTTCAAACTATATTCAAAACGGCGGACATGAAGCTTCTTAGCCCGGGGCTGAGCCTCGCTGAACTTGAAGTTGATCGCCGATGAAATAGCATGTTGTGAACCTATAAATAATTTTTTTAAAATTCACAAGCATTATATCATGTACTTGTAGTTCAAATCTTGGCAACCTCCTACCGATTCAGCAGGAATTTGTCTTTTTCATGAGGGATGGACAGAAAGGTTACAGATACACCGGTTGGGAAATTGTCCATATAAGGTGGTATATTATTTTTGAAAAATGGTTTGGTACCAATGCCAAACTTTAATTTGGTGGTTGCTTCACAGAACACCCCGATTTCGGCACCTCAAAAATGGAAATTGGCTTTTTTGTGTGTCAAAAGGGAAAACTTCCTCCTGCAACATCGTAAGCCATCCCAAGATGCACATGTGTGCACAATATGGGCACATTATCACAAACTATGCCCTGATTCTAGCCATAACATTGGTGGTTTGACCTAAATGCCATGAAACCTCGAACATAATAGGTCATTTTGTGAAGGATTTTTTATGATGTTTGCAATTTTTCAAGTTCAATATTTTTCCTTGCAACTGTGACACATAATATGACACCACACGAAGGTTTCACATTGTTTGGATCATTTTTGAATTTCTTATGCCCGTTTCAAACTATATTCAAAACGGCGGGCATGAAGCTTCTTAGCCCGGGGCTGAGCCTCGCTGAACTTGAAGTGGATCTCTGATGAAATAGCATGTTGTGAACCTATAAATGATGTTTTAAAAAATTCACAAGCATTATATCATGTACTTGTAGTTCAAATCTTGGCAACCTCCTTCCGATTCGGCAGGAATTTGTCTTTTTCATGAGGGATGGACAGAAAGGTTCCAGATACATCGGTTGGGAAATTGTCCATATAAGGTGGTATATTATTTTTGAAAAATGGTTTGGTACCAATGCCAAACTTTAATTTGGTGGTTGCTTCACAGAACACCCCGATTTCGGCACCTCAAAAATGGAAATTGGCTTTTTCGTGTGTCAAAAGGGAAAACTTCCTCCTGCAACATCGTAAGCCATCCCAAGATGCACATGTGTGCACAATATGGACACATTATCACAAACTATGCCCTGATTCTAGCCATAACATTGGTGGTTTAACCTAAATGCCATGAAACCTCGAACATGATAGGTCATTTTTATGATGTTTGCAATTTTTCAAGTTCAATATTTTTTCTTGAAACTGTGACACATAATATGACACCACGCGAATGTTTCACATTGTTTGGATCATTTTTGAATTTCTTATGCCCGTTTCAAACCATATTCAAAACGGCGGACATGAAGCTTCTTAGCCCGGGGCTGAGCCTCGCTGAACTTGAAGTGGATCTCTGATGAAATAGCATGTTGTGAACCTATAAATGATTTTTTAAAAAAATTCACAAGCATTATATCATGTACTTGTAGTTCAAATCTTGGCAACCTCCTTCCGATTCGGCAGGAATTTGTCTTTTTCATGAAGGATGGACAGAAAGGTTCCAGATACATCGGTTGGGAAATTGTCCATATAAGGTGGTATAGTATTTTTTTAAATGGTTTGGTACCAATGCCAAACTTTAATTTGGTGGTTGCTTCACAGAACACCCCGATTTCGGCACCTCAAAAATGGAAATTGGCTTTTTCGTGTGTCGAAAGGGAAAACTTCCTCCTGCAACATCGTAAGCCATCCCAAGATGCACATGTGTGCACAATATGGGCACATTATCACAAACTATGCCCTGATTCTAGCCATAACATTGGTGGTTTTCGTGTTAAAAGTTTTTTAAAATTCCAAATTATGCAATAAATATTTTGTTAATGCAATTTTAATTATAAATAGTACAATTGTATAGTTCAAATAAAAATATTTGAAAACAGAAAATGGTTTTTGATTAGTATTTAAATTGAAGCACTTTTCCTGTTAAAAGTTTTTTAAAATTCCAAATTATGCAATAAATATTTTGTTAATGCAATTTTAATTATAAATAGTACAATTGTATAGTTCAAATAAAAATATTTGAAAACAGAAAATGGTTTTTGATTAGTTATTTAAATTGAAGCACTTTTCCTGTTAAAAGTTTTTTAAAATTCCAAATAAATAATCATCTTAAATTGAAACATCTTATTAATTAAAGAAGAAACAAATTTGAAAATGGCGGGAAGACCAAAAGGTTTGCCAAAATCTGAAAAAACGGGTCAACGATCCCGGTTCGTCCGACGAACCGGGGCCGATGATCCCTGGATGCGCGCGCTGCCATTAACACGCCTTTGGTCCCGGTTGTTGGCACGAACTGGGACCGTTGATCCTTTGGTCTCGGGTGGTAGGACTAACCGGGACCAAAGGCCGTGCACGTGGCAGCACAGCAACGCTCGTGCCCCAGACCTTTGGTCCCGGTTGGTGGCACGAACCGAGACCGTTGGTCCTTTGGTCCCGGTTATTGGGATGACCCGGGACCAATGGTCTGTACAGTTAACAGCCCCGGCCTTCCTCCTCCCCAACTCCCCCCAATTTATAGAGCACATCGATGCGCGGCTAAGGAAAATTTGCGGCGGAGCAAAATCACGTCGGCAGGCTGCCCAAATCAAGAGCGGCCGCTTCACGCCGTCGACGCCCGCCGCCGCCGCGCCACCACCGTCTGAGGAATCGACCGCGCACGCTGGAAATCGACGCCACGGTTACCGTCTGCTCCGACTCTGGCCATCGCGGTTGCCGCTGCTTCCGAGCTCCTCCGGCTTCATCGAGCCATCCATCGTCTTCGTGGTGAGCCACTGGTCCTCCAGGACCTCTCCTTTCTCTCTCTCTCGCTCCACCATCATCTATCGCCGAGCGCCACTGTCCACCGCCGTCGGCCACCGTCGCAGACGATGCTCCGATGGCCAATAAGGGGCGGCGCGACCACCGTTAGCTTCCTCGTGACACGCTCGTTCAAACCCAACCTTCTGCGCGTCCAGCAAGCACTCTAGTGCCGCTAACCACCGTCGGCCGACGTGCCCTCCGGCGAGCCCATGTGGCGCCCTAACGTGGGCGTCGAGTAAGCTCTGCCAGCGTGGCAGCCCGACGTGGCCCTGGCCCCATAGTCAGTCACTGTGAGTAGGCAGTGCATCTGTGAGAAAAGGTTCCCGGCCTTAGGTGACGTCAGCCTTTACCTATGCTGCCGCAATAAAAGTTTAATATTTGTTTAAATAATTTCAGAAAAGAGTTTAATCTTATAAATTCAATAACTAATTATTTCTAAGTCAGAAAAATATGTATAATATATCAAAATGTTCAGAAAAATGAGATCTACACAATAGACTCATAATCATGCATTGTTAAACAACTTTAATTACAAGTTTAATAAGAGATTGAAATCAACCCCTCGTAGGTGATTTCGGGGTCTCTCCTGTACTAGGGTTTGGACCATTCAGATCCCACTTAAATTGCCAAGCATGCCTTAGGGTTAAATTTCAACTATGTTTAACTTGTCATATCATTATCGATGCCATGTGTTGATTGTTTAACTTGCAGATACCATGGATCCAACATATCAGGAAAACATCCTCCAAGGGATGATCTGCGAAAATGAAGATATCGATATCGATGTCGCGAGTGAGTTTCTGAACGATTCCGGTCAGGGAGATGAGTCTCTCAACCGAGGAGACGGCTCCGGTGAGGTAGAAGCCGAAGCCTGGGACAGGGGAGAAGCCGATAAGGAAGAAGGCGACGGCTCCGGCGGAACCTTAAATCTCGCAAACACCGGCGAGGTGTATATATGTATTTTCGTAATTAAAATGTTGATGTCTATATATACATGCATATATTAACACTCTTTCTTCTTTTAGCCCTCCAGATCGAGAACTTCTTCCGTAAGAACGAAACGAGGCCCAACAAAAAAGTTGGATGACACTGTGAGGTATAGGATCGACGTGGTCGGTGTAGATGGCGAACCGCAAGCTCCCGTCGATGTCGCAAGAAAATTTGTCAAGCAATGCAGAGTTCTTGTGAGGGACTACATCCCGACCACCGTTCAAGAATGGAATCGGCCAAGCGGCGGTGGAGTCCCGTATGTCGGCGACAACGCCAAAGATAAGCTTTTTGACAAGCTCATGACTAATTTCCTCCTGCCGGAACCAGATGTGACTCCAGATGAGGAGGAGAGAGCAAGAAGGGAGCTTGTGCAAAGAGTCAAGAAGTTTGCTCTCAACAAGATGGCCGATGCATTCAAGAACTAGAAGAAGAAACTATACCATAACTTTGTCAAGGTAGAGAAGACTCCGAATTTCGATGAAGCCGGCTATGCTAAGTTAAGACACCAGTGGGAGGATTTTGTGAACTACAAGACATCAAAGAAAGCTAAGGAAAGGTCTTGGATAAATACGGAGAACGCTTCTAAGAAACTATACCATCATAACATGGGGCCTGCTGGCTACGCCGGTTGCATGCCTAAGTGGGATGCACTTGAGGTCAATTACATAGCTGCCGGGATCAGACCAGAGCCCGCAACATGGACACCACAGGCGAGAAACTGGTTTTACGGCCATGAGGGCACGTTGGACAAAGAAGGGAGGACAATATATAATCAGAAACACAAAGATGATCCCCTACTGCCCATCGACGATATTAGAAATGCATTAGATGATGTTGCAGCGGGACGGTTCGTTCCCGATAGAGAGAACAACGAGCTCACACGGGCCCTTAAAAATTGTGAACACGACGGACGAGCACGAGGCACACTAGGCTCCAAGTCGTGGAAGGTTGCCTTCCCCCCGGAAATGAAGAGATATCCCGATAAAAGCCATCAGAGGAGAAAAGAAAGGGAGGCAGCTGAGAAAGCGGCCGCTGCAGACCGGCTGCGTAATGTAGAAGAACTATTAAAGCGGCACCAGGATCAACTCGACATACTTAGCCAGCAAGGTACTAGCGGCCAATCTCAGCGGCACGTGGTAGAAGCTGCATTCGAGGGTACCGGCGCCCCATCGAATAAGAAAAGCAGCGTCGCTTCCACGCAGCTCCATGATGTTGATGATGATGCACCGACGACATCTCCTCCTAAACGCTACCCAGTGGATGATATCACGGAGACAACAACTTGTGAGCTAAAGGTGCAGGTTATGAACTTAAGGGTGATAGCGGCGATCGGCATGGCGGTACCAATTGGGCCTAAATGAACTTGGCATTGCAGACCGGTTCCAAAAGGGTACGCTGTCGTCATGGTGGATGAGGTGAAGGAAGATTTTGAGGAGCTGAAGCTAGACCACCCTGCAGGGGAAGATATGGAGCTGACTCAACTAGGAGAAGCCAAAGGGGGGACTATTATATGGCTAAAGGAGCGCATCATGCTTCCAAATTATGTGCCGCCAAGGCCACCCACTCCTCAGAGCAGCAATCCACCTTCGCCGCGACCTCACCATTCTCCAGCGCAACCGTCGCCTTCACCGCCTCACCGCTCAGCGCAACCGTCTCCATCGCCGCCTCAACCATCTCCACCGCCACGTCAGCCGTCTCCGTCCCCTGAGCCTCAGAGACAAAAGCGGAAGTATACTAAGGGGGGCAGCACCACCAGCAGCAGCAAGAGCACGTTCCGATCATCGAAACGTAAGCAATCGCCCCTCCCAAGAGTACCTCATCAGAATATGAAGAAGCTACCTTGCGAGAAGACAGATGAGGAAACTGATGCGGCAGCAGCTGCCCATTATGAAAAGTGGAAGATTGACATGGCTAACAAGAAAAAGCCGATAGAGGCATTTTTCCCGGTCACCGCAGAAGATAAAGCCAAAGCAGCTGCGCTTAAGATTCAGCTTCACCAACCCATAGCGCTCACATCAGACTATAATCGCTCTATTACCAAGTTGGCTGAGGCAAAAGAGCGGAGAGTCGGGAAATAAGTTGCCCAGCTCGGACAACAGAAAAATCAATCGATCGAACCGCTCAAAGTGTATGATACCAATGAGTGGATGATCCAGGAGCGGCATGATCCGAACATTGATCCGGAGTTTGTTCGACTGTACGGAGAAAAATCCCAATTATATGGACTGTCTGTTACTGAGTACATGAGCCGTATGCATGAGTTCGAGGGGTACCAAGAAACAGCATACGTGTACCAGTACGGGGCTCCTCTCGTCAAACCCGACTTAGTCAAAGATCTACCAACAAAAATGCGAAGATTGCATAAATGGTACATCCAAGTCTGTGCTGATTCCAAAAACTGGATCTATGCTGCATATAAACACCACCATTACGGTCATGGAGATGGCTTCATACTGATTGAATTTTTAGAATTATTTCAGTTTTACCAACAAGACGCCCTCGACAAAGCTATCATCAGTGCCTATTGTTTGTAAGTATTATTAATTTCTGTAATTAAGTCTTTCTAGCTCATCTCATTCGTTGCTTGTATAATCTTACTAATCACTATACTAATTATATATGCAGAATGAAGATTCAAGAATGCAACAAAGGACAAATCTTTGACCTTGGGTTTGTTGACTGTAATTTCATTCATGAAGTTACTCTAAAAACAAATCCCAAAGAGACAAAGGATAACTTGTTCAAAGCGTTAAAGAATTTTAGCAACAGAAGGAAAATACTATTTCCTTATAACGCTGCGTGAGTGTTACTGTCTTGTACACATTCTATTTTCGATTACTCGATATTAAGCGTATAATTGACTCGTGTTATATTTTGTTAGTGTGTCAAGCTTCCACTATATTCTTTTAATCATTTCTGTTGACACCGGAGTAGTAAAAGTCCTGGACTCGAAAAGCACACCATTAGAAAAGTGGGCGGACATGCAGTAATGCCTCTAGAGGGCTTGGAAACGGTTCACCGCTAAAACTAGGGGTGTTTGAAAGCTAGAGCTTACATTTCAACCATTGCCTGTAAGTACTACTTGCTAGATCCACGCATCTCTTTGATTCTAGTTTCAATATCACCATTATCATGCTTGATTATTATTTTGATTGAACTCCGTTCTCGTAAAGTGCTTGAGGCAGGAAGCCGGGAATAACTTATATGGATACTATGTCTGCGAGTTCATTCGCCAAACGACCAAAGAGAAGGGGGCAGACCGGAACATCAAAAAAATTGAAGTACGATAAACAATAATCACAACTTTATTTTATTACCACCAATTGTATTTAGTTTCATTCATATATATTGATCCCCTTCTTTATATTAGATCGAACGGATGCGGGACGGTCTTCTATCACAAGAACGCGTACAAGCAATTCAAGAGGAAATTGCCGGATTCTTGTTAGAACAAGTCATAGATTCGAAAGGAGAATACTATTACCCACTTTATTTGGAAGGGTGAAGTGTATAAAGGAAGTGTAAATTAGATCAAATTCGTGTGAGAGTATCGTTTGTAATTATAATATGTTTCGACCAAGAAGACGGATGAGACGGTGTATATATTTGTGATCATGCATGATGTGTAATATATATATCGTGGTTTCATTATTGTTCTATATATGTAGTACCATTAAATTTATAAAAAAAATCCTGCCGTGACAGAAAAATAGCCCGAAATCCTGCCGCGGCACAAAACCCTGCCGCGGTAGAAAAATAGCCCGAAAATCCTGCCGCGGCACAGAGACCAACGATCCCGGTTCGTGCCAAGAACCGGGACCAATGATCCACCCCGCCCGTCTTTGGTGCTGCCACGTGGGGACCCACTGGTCCCGGTTTTTCCCACGAACCGAGACCAATGATCCACCCCCCTCGTAGCTCGCCCGCCCACGTGGAGACCCATTGGTCACGGTTCGTGCGCGAACCGGGACTAATGTCCCGAATGATTGGTCCCGGTTCTGAAACCAGGACCAATGGCCCTTATGAACCGGAACTAGAGGCCATTTTTCCACCAGTGAAGAAAGACTAGTGTTATCTGTGGAGCCCCTCTAGACATCCTAGAGGCCGCTAGGAGTAACAATCGTCGGTCATAGCCGGTCACAGATGGTTAATTAAATTAATCGTGTGTCCTTCTCCGACAATAAAAAATACATGTAGAACCTCACTGTACTACCGTGGCTAGTCTATGTTTGTCTCCCCTGGCGATGACGATAACGTAGAAAGTACATTTCCTTTGTTTCTAGAAATGAAATAACCTTTTTATTATTTCATATGAGAAAAGTGATAAAGCATGCACATTGTCCCCTAGCCATATTTCAAGAGGAACATCAAGGCACACCATGATAAAGCCAAAAGTGTGTATCTTATGCCCTTGATAGAATCACTCACATTGGTAACAGTCACTCGTGATAGTTGGTTAACCTAATTAATCGTGTGGGCTTCTCCGATAATAAAAAAAGACATGTAGAACCTCACGACTATGGGTAGTTGTATCTGCTTCCCCCGACGATGGCCATGCCACGTGAAACTACATTTTCTTTGTTTCGAGAAACAAAAACTTCTCTTATTTCATATGAGAAAACCGATAAAGCACTCACATTGGCCCATGGACATATGTTAGGAAGAACATCAAGGGACACGACAAGAAAGCCAAAAGTGTGTATCCTATGCTCTTGATAGAATCATCTGAGCCATATACACGCGTTTGAAAGTAACATAGAAAGACTGCAACTTGTGGCTGGCCACCAAAAACATAAGCAATCAAAAAATTATTTGGGTGGCAATTATAGATTTGATCAACATGAAGAAACTTTAGTGAAGTAAAATACCAAGTTCATTACGGAAAGTGTAGTTTTTCCATATGCCATTGTTTGAAGATCAAATATGTTATTTAGCACCCACTAAGAACCATAAGTTCAAGCATACTTGCCTTGCAAAGGTGACGAGTGGTTTTGCGCGGCCTACGTCGATCTCCTTTGCGCGGGGGTAGGCACCCTGGGGCTGCGTCGGTGGATCCGGGCTGTGGGCGGCGGCGCTCGAACAACGCAGGCTGGCAGCTCGGATGGGAGGCGCGGAAGAGCAGAAGGGGGTCCGGTGTGGATCTGGCGGCGGTGGCGGCTGCCTTGTGGCGATGCTGTTCCCGGAGTCTTGCTCAATCTCTGAGTTTGGCCATGGGCTCGTGAGGGCTAATGGCTGACCCGCTCGTTCCGATTGCCGGTAGCCGCCAGCGGTGTGGGCACTGTTGGTTCAGCCCGAATAATGGAGGCGGTCCTAGGGTTCGCCCCGTGCGAAGAAGAAGATCTTCTTGATGCTTGCCCTCGTTGATCTGGCTGGAGTGTCGAGTTTCGGAAGGCTCCGTCGGCGAACTCCATGGGCGCATCAGGCCTGGAGATTGCTGAATGGGAAGGTATTCGGTCGTGCGTACCTTATTTTTCTGGCCGTTTGGTTTCAACAGGAGTGTTGCGAAGCTTTACTGTTTGCTCCCACCAAGTGCCATTCAATGAGCCATGGTGAAGTCAGATGCGGAGAATGTCAGAAAAGTGGAAATACGAGGGCAGCGATGTTATTTGAGTCTTTGTGGTGATAGCGAACTGGCTGCGTGATTTGTGACTCGCAACAACGACTGTTTGGAGGGGGGGAGACAACACAGGAGGAGTTCCCGGTCTTACCTTGACGGGTGAAAATCCAAGGTTTGGCCTTAAATGATTGTGTCTGGCAATGGCCTTGTTAAATGCATTGTTTTGCTAGCGAGGATTTTCTCCAGGGTGAAAACCTATGATCTTTGATCGGGCAATGACGGTTCTTGTGCACTGTTTCCTTCTTGAAGGCGCTGTTATTGGAGTGGAGGACTATTGGTGTTGTTCTAGCGGTGTCAGTGTCGTTGGTTTGAGGAATAGTTCTCTGTAGCGGGACTTTTCTTTTTTATAATTCTTCTTTCTTCTTTCTGGACTGTGTGCATCCGTAAGGCCGTTAGGGCGTTGTTGTAGAGGCTGGGTATAATTGGTATCCCTGTGATATTAATATATACTCTTTTCCAAAAAATGCAACGATAGTAATAAAAAAATATTTTCATCTTTACCTTTTACAGCAAGGGCAAGTGGATGAGCTTAACTCATGCATATTGTCAAAATTGTTGATTGGTGAATCAAAGCATTCTTGAAAGTCGTTACATCACCTGATAGATGTACATATAACCATTGTACCATTTTACACATAAAACACAAAAACAAGTAAAGGTCAGCAAAAGGGAACTACCCAATTTACTCAACGAATGAACTTTAGAGGTAAAAAGTATGACGACAACACACCCAATATTTTTTACATACCTGATTTACCTAGCATGACAACTAAACTTTTAATCATGGCATGTATGATGACAAGCAAGTAAAATATGGCAATTCATAGTCACCACCAAAATCCTCCATAGCAAGCTAACTTTTATGGCTTGATGCCAGCACTGGCCAACTGCTTCAAAATATAATAGAAACAAATGATTTAGTTTACATTGTACAGTGAAATATATATACTTGTAGCATAAACAAATTGATTAAAAAGATGATCCAACTTGACATGTTCTGATGAATGAAGATAGATGCTCAATAAAATTCTCGATTGAACAAATAGTAGGCACACAAAAAACCATTCAAATAAACAATTTAGATTCATGACATGTAGGAAAAAATGATGAAAAAACAGAATCTTGAATGACCGGGCAACTACTAAATCAAAAGGAGATGATTTCTAGGTAGGTTGGCGATTTGGATCTTGGCCAACATCCCACCGACTGACTCCTTGTTGCCACCATGGAGACCAGCAGTGTCAGCACCTTAGCTCTGGCTTGTTACCCACAACAAGGAGGTGTTCATGAATGAATTCAGAGAGGGAGAGGGGGGAGGGAGGGGATAAAACCTATGGAAGTGGCCACATAGAGGTACATGTGTATCTCGCGGCGGGCTGTGTTACTCCCGATGGCCACCAGCCGCTCCTCCGGCGATGACATGGCGTGTTGTGGTGGGTTGCACTGTTCTCGGGGTGTTGCTTGATGCGAGGGCGACAGGGTGGGAAAGGAGAAGGAATAGGGAGTAGATGGGGTAGAGGAGAAGGACATGGTGGCCCTAGTGACGATGACACCGGGAGGGACGAACGATCCAAGGGATTAGGAGGAGCCTGTGTTCTAGGCGATTGGGGGCTTGAGGCTATGGTTTTTACCGGGCTGGGGATTTATGTGACCATGGTGAAAACACTGAATGGCCAGTATTGCAAGATCTATCACTGGTAAATTCTCATTTTCGAGGAGGCCCCGTTGAAAGAATATTTTATGATCCCTATAGTTTTGTGTAATAGATAACAATATTAAGGATTATTTAACTGTGTACTGAGTGCTACAGTGTTTCCCAAAAAGAACTACAAAACAAAAATGTAGCAAACAAATGTTCTGGGGCCGGATTATCCACCCATGTCAAGGGCCGGATTATCCGTCCTGGCCTCAATTGACAAAAGGGGACAAGGCACGTCACACGGGTATGGGGGGGTGGATATTTCCCCGGATTTTTCGACTAGGGCTGGACTTTTTGCCCCGACCGGATAATTCGCCCATCTAGGGGGCGGATAATCCACCCCTAGGGAATTTTTGCCAAGGGGCCAAGGCGCGTTACGCTGAGTGGGGGGCAGAGATTTACCCCGGATTTTCTGACTAGGGCCGTACCTTTTGCCCTGGCCGGAAAATCCACCCCAGGTTTTTTTTGCCAAGGAACCAAGGGGCGTCACGCTGAGTGGGGGCGGAGTTTTCCCCTAATTCTCCGACCCAGGTCTGACCTTCTGCCTGGCTGGATTATCTGCCCCGACTAGGGCCGGATCATCTGGCCCCAGGTTGCTCCAACGACATCTTTTCGTGAGGGGGTACTGATGAGTGCATATTTGCACCATGTTTTAAATTATTATTTTGCATTGTAGATGTAGGATCTTGGTATTTTACGGCGCTCGCGTGCACATTTTATGTCTGTTTTCACCAGGATTAGGACAGATGATGGATCCAATGGATACAATTATTGGAGAAGTTGTACTGTGGAGAAAAGGAGTAAAAAACAACATAAATTACTTATTTGGGAAATATTAATAATACCAGAAGAAAACCAGAAGCGAACAAGGGAGGCAGAAGGTTCAACGACCAACTATACGGCGGGAGCAACTTTTTCGGCTGTATAGCTCCGACCGTATAGTTGGCGCTGCCTTCGCCTCCTCAAATAGTTTCACCCCGTGCAACTGGTTCAAGGAGACGATATATAGAACACCCAGAAATCGCAGAAACCTCACCTCTGGAAGGCATCTAGAGGGGGAACTCATCCGCCAAGGATCCATCTTCGCCCTGTGCAGATCCGGGAGGCTAAGGCATCGATCTTCATCAACAACCGCTGCATCACTGATACATTGCAAATGTATCTATAATTTTTGATGTTCCATGCTTGGTTTTATCTACTTTCTTGTGTTTTGTCCACACTTCGGAGTACTTTTCATATGATTTCTTGGACTAACCTATTAACAAGAGCCACAGTGCCAGTTGCCTGTTTTCTGCTGTTTTTGGTTCTAGGAAAGTCAGAAAATCAATATTCTCGGAATTGGACGGGACAAAAGCCAAAGTTCCTATTTTACCGGAAGACTCACGGAGCCCGAAGCAGAGACGGAGGAGGGCCAGGGCCTGGCCACACCATGTGGTGGCGCGGGCTAGCCCTGGCCGGGCCACCAGGTGGTGTGGGCCCCCTGGCACTCCACCGACCTTGCCTCTTCGCCTATAAGAAGCCTCCCGATGCATAAACCCTGGAGAATCAAGCCTCCAGCCACAAAAAGTTCCGCAGCGCTGCCGCCACCGAAGGGGAGATTCAGGGGACAAAAAGTCTCTGTTCCGGCACCCTGTCGGGACGGGGAAGTGCCCCCGGAGCCATCTCCATTGATCTCCACCACCATCTCCATCACCATTGCTGATTCCCATGATGAGGAGGGAGTAGTTCTCTCTCGAGGCTAAGGGTTCTACCAGTAGCTATGTGTTCATCTCTCTCTCTATGCATGATCATATTGTGATCATGAGCTTTGTAATCATGTAGATCTACCTTGCTACTCAAGTGTTTTAATAGATCTCTGCTCTTCCTATGTGTGTGAAAGTGACAGCGTGCTCACCATGGTGGCACTTAGGCTAGAGATTACAAATACTTATTATGAGTTATATTTCGAGTTGGATGTTTCTATGAAATTGTGGTGTTTGTTGGACTCATCTAGTACTCAAGGTGACAGTGTGGGGTTTTCTAGATGGGAAAGATGAACTTTGAGGTGTGCTGTTATAGGCCTACCAACGATTAGAGTGTCCAACCGTAGAGTAGTTAAGAGTAGTATCATAAAGAGAAGATATTTATATGAGAGAGTGTTCACTAGTGAAAGTATGATCCCTAGGCCTTGTTTCTTAGCATTGAAACACCGTTTGCTACTAGATCTGTTACATGTTTGCTTGCTTCTATCTTTATTTGAGTTTGCCTTTAGTCTTTTCCACGCCATCAAGTTATATTCTATCACCGTTACCACTTATAATTATCCATACCACTTGTATTTCACTATCGCTTCGCCGAACTAGTGCACCTATACACCTGACAATCCAATTGGTGTGTTGGGGACACAAGAGACTTCTTGTATCTTGATTGCAGGATTGCTTGAGAGGGAATACCTTTGACCACTTCCTCCCTGAGTTTGATAAACCTTGGGTAATCCACTTAAGGGAAAACTTGCTGCTGTTCTACAAACCTCTGCACTTGGAGGCCCAACAACTGTCTACAAGAATATAAGTGCGTAGACATCAAGCTATTTTCTGGCGCCGTTGCCGGGGAGGTAAGGTAAAAGGTATTCACACCGGAGGATTAAAGAAGAAGAACCTTCCGCGGCAAACGCCTATTTTCTGGTGTGAGTACTCGAAGTTATTTCCTTTAGATTCTGCAATTTTGTCTTTTTTTTTCTTGTTTTCACTAGTTATGCTTAATGGAAAATAACAAAAAATTAGAGAGCTTTATAGTATTTATCTTGAGTTAGGACATGAAGTTTTTGAAGAGAAAATTAAAGAACCTATGGAACTCTATTTGCATACTAATAGCAATGTTGTTAGTATGAATTCTTTGGACAACATTATTGCTAATGCTATGGAAAATTCTAAGCTTGGGGAAGCTAGTTTTTATGAAAATGATCTTTTTAGTCCCCCAGCTTTGGAAGATAGCTATTCTATTGCTTATGATGATACTATGCCTCCAATATATGATGATTACAATGATGAATATGTTATTATCAGTCCACCTACTATTGAGGAGAAAATTAATGATTACAATATGCCTCCTATATTTGATGATTATGGTGATGAGAATAATAATGATAGCTATTTTGTTGAATTTGCTCCCACTACAATTAGCAAGAATAACTATGCTTATGTGGAGAGTAATAATGATTATATGCATGTGGCTCATGATAAGAATGTTTTATGTGATAATTATATTGTTAATTTTATTCATGATGCTACTGAAAGTTATTATGAGAGAGGGAAACATGGTTTTATGTATCTCAACAATATTAAGTTTCCCCTCTTTATGTTGAAATTTTTGAAGTTGCACTTGTTTTGTTTTCCTATGCTTGTTGCTTTGTGCTTTCATGACTTGTTTCTTTACAAGTTTCCTATGCATAGGAAGTGGGTTAGACTTAAATATGTTTTGAATTTACTTCTTGATGCTCTCTTTTACTTCAATTCATATGTCTTATGTGAGCATCCTCTCAAATTATCATGCCTTACTTAAAGGCGTTAAAGAAAAGTACTTATTGGGAGATAACCCAAAAGTTTTAGATGAGTCTTGGAAGTCATTACTTCAGTAATAACCGCTCTTTATCCTTTTTATTTGCTTTTTTTGTGCCAAGAGTAACCTCTAATGAGAGAGAAGTAATGATTGGGCAAGTTGCTGTCCCGAAACAGATTTCTGTGCTTCACCGTAAAAATTCGTCTAAAACCTCTGTATGTCCTTTTGAGGCGTGAATTTTTGTGCTTCTGCCCAAGTTGTTATCTAACTTTCGTTAGTTTAACACTTTTCTTTTTGAGCAACAGAATATCTTCGAAAAAAATTGTCTTTACCCGCTGGTCTATTTTGACAGATTTCTGCCATTATTTGCATTTGCTTCTTGTTGGTTCCTTTTTGAGTTCTTTTGGGGAATTGAGCTTTTTGAGGGAAGTGCTTCAGTAGCTAGTGTTCTAATGGAAATTTATTTGGTGTTAGAACTGAACCTTAAGACTTATTTATCTTAAATGCACTAATGTTGCTAATGGGATTGTGTGAAGTTTTGTATGAAGGAAAAATTTCAGGTGTATGGAAGGAATGAGTAATGAGATGAAGGATGGACTAAAGCTCAAGCTTGGGGATGCCACGCGTGTCACCCCAAGAAATATCCAAGAAGTACAAGCGTCAAAGCTTGGGATTCCCAAGGCATCCCCTTCTTCATCAATAAAAATCCCAGGTTTCTTCCAAACGCCTCATTTTTATTGTTTCATGCACAGTTGTGTTGTTCTTGGAGCGTCTTATTTTTCGTTTTCGTTTTGGTTTTTCGTTTGCTTTTGTTATATTAGTTTGCTGAATAAATTGGTTGGACCCCCTCTTTCATGCATTGGTTTTCAAATAGTTTGGTTTGGTTTGGAAAAGAGTAGGAAAGTTCATACTTATGTGGTAAAAAGAGCTTGTTTTTGACTGTGGCCTATGCTTTGTCATGCCATGCTTGATATTGTTTTGGCTTTATGCTTAGTATTCTTTGCTGTAGAATGACTTGTTATAAATAATTGAGATTGCTTAATGTGCCTTGGATGAATCATGCGTTGTTTTAGCATATTAAAGCATAATATAGTGGTATTCTCCTTTGATGCTTTTTTGTGGTTGACTTGGCACATGCTCACACCATGTTATGACTATCTCAAGTCACCTAAGCCTTTATGATCCTTTAGTTTTCAACTTGTAGTATCACTTTATGCTTTGATCAATGATGTTTTGTCGCTCTGCATGATTATGGCCATTATTGCTCTCTTAGTTTGTCGCTCCCAGTCTTTTGCTAGCCTCCACAACCAAGTATGAGTTCCACTCATGCATACAACTCCCTAAACCAAGTTATTCCAAAGAGTCCACCATACCTACCTACTAGCATATGCTATTCCATGTATATTCATGCTTTTGTTTACCTTCCAAATTAAACTTGTTATGAGAAAACTAGTGATTAAAGCTCTCACGAACTTGATGGCACACTTTACTTTTCTTGCCCTTAATAAACTTGAACCATTGTGTCGTCTATGTTGTATATGCTTGCACTTATTTGTTGGGAATTAGCAGAACCATGTTGTCATGGGGAACGCTTTCAATATTGCACTTGGTACTTGTACCTAGTTGATATCATGCTCTTTTGTATATGGATGCCGTCGGTGTAAAATGAAAGGGGAGCTTGTAAGTCCATGGAGTTATGTATATGTGTTAGAGAAACGCCTGGGCCGCTGGCCTATTCCATGCTGACATGGTGGAAACCTGCAGCGTAACCATAATGAGCTGTCTATGAAACATTCTTCTTATAAAAAAAGAGTCCTATATTGAGAAAAAAAGAGAAAAGAGAAAAGATTAGATTATGAAAAGAGGAAAGATAGAAAAAAGCACCATATTCCCATGGTAAATAAGAAGAATGCTGAGATGCTCGTTGTCTGCTTCCCTTGTCATTTTGATATGGGGATTCATCCGTATCATCGGGCAAGGGGTACCCCGTTGGCGGTTCTCTATGATACACATGTACTTATGATGACAAGAACTTACCGGTGACTAAACTTGAGTAGCATGAGGAGCGGCCCTCGTATACAAGGGACATGAGATTTCTGACTTATACTTCGTCAAGCATGTACACCATAGTTTGTTCACTTTAACCTTAACCACTTCAAGATGCTTATGACAGGGGCAATGAGAGCTGAAAGCTATAAATACCATAATTTTTGGAAGCTCTTTATGAGACTTGAATCCCTACTTCCTTTTACAAAAGGCCTTTCTTCCACCATTATATTGAGTCTCCACCTTCTACCTTTATGCACCTACTTTGAGAGAATAGTGGCCATTCTTAGTTCTATGTGCATTGTCCCAAGACTAGTTGATTGATGCATAACTTGATATTGCTTGTTTTAAACTATTTGTATCTAGTCACTCTTATGAACTTTGAAGGTGTCCTATGCATTTATGTTTGCTACTCTATGAGGGACAAGCTTAATGCCACAATGCTATGTTTTCTTTATGTGAAACAAACAAACGTCTTGCAAAGCATTATTATTCATGAATCTTTTGTTTGTGCCTTTTCATGTTGCATCATAGTTTCTTTGTCTTATTGCTAGAACCTTGTCTTTCATGCTATGATTGAAGTACTATGATTCTAGCTTTGAATGTTTTACAAATACTTTGATCAAGTCTTTAATGGTGCATGTCACCTCAAAAATTATTCTTTCTTTTATCACTTACCTACTCGAGGACGAGCAGGAGTTAAGCTTGGGGATGTTGATAAATTGCAAATGTATCTATAATTTTTGATGTTCCATGCTTGGTTTTATCTACTTTCTTGTGTTTTGTCCACAGTTTGGAGTACTTTTCATATGATTTCTTAGACTAACCTATTAACAAGAGCCGTAGTGCCAGTTGCCTGTTTTCTGCTGTTTTTGGTTCCAGGAAAGTCAGAAAATCAATATTCTCGGAATTGGACGGGACAAAAGCCAAAGTTCCTATTTTACCGGAAGACTCATGGAGCCTGAAGCAGAGACGGAGGAGGGCCAGGGCCTGGCCACACCATGGGGTGGCGCGGGCTAGCCCTGGCCGCGCCACCAGGTGGTGTGGGCCCCTGGCACTCCACCGACCTTGCCTCTTCGCCTATAAGAAGCCTCCCGATGCATAAACCCTGGAGAATCAAGCCTCCAGCCACAAAAAGTTCCGCAGCGCTGCCGCCACCGAAGGGGAGATTCGGGGGACAAAAAGTCTCTGTTCCGGCACCTTGCCGGGACGGGGAAGTGCCCCCGGAGCCATCTCCATCGATCTCCACCACCATCTCCATCACCATTGCTGATTCCCATGATGAGGAGGGAGTAGTTTTCTCTCGAGGCTAAGGGTTCTACCGGTAGCTATGTGTTCATCTCTCTCTCTATGCATGATCATATTGTGATCATGAGCTTTGTAATCAAGTAGATCTACCTTGCTACTCAAGTGCTTTAATAGATCTCTGCTCTCCCTATGTGTGTGAAAGTGAAAGCGTGCTCACCATGGTGGCACTTAGGCTAGAGATTACAAATACTTATTATGAGTTATATTTCGAGTTGGATGTTTCTATGAAATTGTGGTGTTTGTTGGACTCATCTAGTACTCAAGGTGACAGTGTGGGGTTTTCTAGATGGGAAATATGAACTTTGAGGTGTGCTATTATAGCCCTACCAATGATTAGAGTGTCCAACCGGAGAGTAGTTAAGAGTAGTATCATAAAGAGAAGATATTTATATGAGAGAGTGTTCACTAGTGAAAGTATGATCCCTAGGCCTTGTTTCTTAGCATTGAAACACCGTTTACTACTAGATTTGTTACATGTTTGCTTGCTTCTATCTTTATTTAAGTTTGCCTTTAGTCTTTTCCACGCCATCAAGTTATATTCTATCACCGTTACCACTTATAATTATCCATACCACTTGTATTTCACTATCTCTTCGCCGAACTAGTGCACCTATACACCTGACAAGTGTATTGGGTGTGTTGGGGACACAAGAGACTTCTTGTATCTTGATTGCAGGATTGCTTGAGAGGGAATACCTATGACCACTTCCTCCCCGAGTTCGATAAACCTTGGGTAATCCACTTAAGGGAAAACTTGTTGCTGTTCTACAAACCTCTACACTTGGAGGCCCAACAACTGTCTACAAGAATAGAAGTGCGTAGACATCAATCACCAATATCTCTATCCATCCCATCTACATCTTGTATAGATCTTGTTGTAATTCCCGTATTCGTTTTGGTTTTATACAAGTATTATTCATCTATGATTGTTTCCATTACCATTGCCATGATGTTGATTGCCTCCATGTCTGAGTAGATCTCTAGTTCTTTGGGAGATGGAGAAACCTTAGTATGAGATTGAAATAAGATAAAGTCTATTATGATATTCATCGCTGTGACCATGTGTTAGATTTTCTACATCTTGATGTTGAGAGAAGTCGACCTCTCAATATTTGCCTCTCATGGGGACTTGATGGAGGGAACTACTAGTTGGTAGACTTAGGCGTGCTAGCACTTACAGTGACTATAAAACTGTTGGCACCCCTTACGTATCAACTTGGGAAACCGAGGAAAATCACGGAACACTATCCATGCCATGGGATACATCCTACGGGATTACGTCTCTTAATATCGCAGTAACTCGACTGATGTCGATTGCTGACTGCTGTGGTTATGAGGATGATGTGAGTAGCAGTTGCTGCCTAATTGTCCAAATATGGAGTTCCTCCCACACATACATAGTTGAGAATGTTCATGATGATAATCTTTATCTTAGATCCTTATAATACTAGTGGTGTATCCGCTACTCCCTGAGAACGCTTTTTCTCTATTGAAGTTCCAATCTCTCTTACATACGTGATACTTACTTTCTATATTAAGTTATTTTGCTTTACTTTATTATTGCTCTTATACCAAAAATGCAAAAACACCTTTTTACAAAATACTCGCATTTTATCTTGTTACTTAGAACTTAATCTAGCATTTCTATCGTAATACTTATTTCAAGAGTTATTAGACTTCAGACTCCTGCTCCCTGTGGGATCGATATCTTTATTTCGAAACTAGCTACAAACGATTTGTGCACTTGCAGTCATCAAGCTATTTTCTGGCATCGTTTCTAGGGAGCTAAGCGTTGTAGATCTTTTAGTTTTTGCTTATTTATTTTTGTCTTGCTAAATTTTGTTTTGAGTTACAGGTTCCCACCAACATGATGGAGTTTGAGCATATGACTAGTGCTAACCCACTCAACTGCTTTGGGAAGCCCTATGATATTTACAAAAGAGACAACTCCAATGAGAAGACAAGGAGGTTTGAAATAAATCCTCTACTTCTTGGTATTTTACACAAGAAACAATTTACTAGAGATGAAGAAGATCCTGATCCATATGAGCATATTGCA
Source organism: Avena sativa (assembly GCA_916181665.1). NCBI lineage: Eukaryota > Viridiplantae > Streptophyta > Magnoliopsida > Poales > Poaceae > Avena > Avena sativa. The sequence goes on from OV702292.1 coordinate 103,484,789, forward strand.
TATTTCTATTGACGGGATATACCGCTGATGAGGTAAGGGTTAAACTTATTAGTCAGACTTTGACTAGTATAACTCTCTCATGGTATAGATCTCTACCATCTGAAGCCACAACTACTTGGGATAATCTAGCCTGTGAATTTCTAGCAAAATATTATCCATTGTCAAAATCTTCTGGAATAATCAGGCGTCTTATAATGACTTGGAAAAACTATTCTAATGAAGGACTAGTAAGAGCTTATATCAGATTTAAAGATTTACTACATCTATGTCCGCATCATGATTTACCTAAATGGTATTGATTGCATATCTTTTATGGCAGTTTAATTGAACCTAATAAAATTGAACTAGACTCTTTCGCGGAAGGAGCCTTTATGAATCTTCCTATACCTAAAACTTGGGCTTTACTTAATAGAATTCATGATCATAGAGTTTCATGGAATTTTGGTCTAGGAAGCGAAGGAGGTGTAGAAATAGAACATGATTATATTCACGACTATAATAAAAAAGGCCATGCTAAAGAATTATCTAAAGAACTTTATTTTGATTCAGATCTTGTGTTGCAAGTTGTTAAAGCTTTTACATAAAATATTAAAGCTCCAAAAGAGGAACCGGTCAAGTATGATCCACCACCCGAACTTGAGAAGAAAAGAGATGATAAAGCAACACTGGCCTCCTTAGAACCAATAAATGAAATGCCCTTTCCTAACACTACACGAAAGCATATTCTTGAATATGAATAAGTAAAAGAAGTATATGATAAAAAGGAAGAAGAAAATATGCCAGAAATCATGGAACATCTGGAGAAAACCAATGATGAAAAGGTAACCAAGGAAGCAATTCTGGCTATGTATGCACATTGTAACATAGTTGAACTTGATGAAGAGACTTCCGTATTGGTTGAAGGTAAAACAAAGGTAAAAGGTGTGGGTAAGCCTATTCTTCCTTGCGTATTTAAAGAAACCTCGCATTATGGTTTATGTGATCTTGGCGCTGAAGTTAATGTTATATCTTATGATTTCTATTTAGAAATAAAAGACGAAATAGAACCGGCTACAATTGAAAATACTGATATGACAATTATGTTAGCCAATAAAAATATTACAATTCCAATGGGTGTAGTTGAAGATGCAACTATCACAATTGGCAATAAAAACTTTCCTATTGATTTTGTAGTTGTTGATATGCCAGCTGACACTCTATACCCTATTATATTTGGAAGAAACTTTTTGGGTGATATAGGTGCCTATGTTAGTTTCAAGAAGGAGATTGTGTCTCTTAAGCTTGGGGGAAAGGAAAATAAATTCCATTTTTCCAAATTTAAAGATAGGCCTCCACAAATACAAGAAGAAGAAGAAGAGAGAACTATTGAAGAAATGGTGTCTCTTTTCTTTGGTAATCAAGAAGAAGAAATAAATGAAGATCCAAATTATGAAGAAATAGGTATGGAGGACAAGTCCTTGGAAGAACTAGAAGATGAATTCGATTCACTTCCCATAATGGGACCTCCAACCGATGAGGCTTTTAAAGAGCCAGAAAAGATAGGTGACGAGGAACTACCACCCCCAGAGTTGAAGACTCTACCAGATAATCTAAAATATAGGTTCCTAGATGATATAAATAAATTTCCTGTTATTATCAGTGCTAAACTTTCAGGAAAAGAAGAAGAAGAACTTATGGAGATACTTAAGGAGCATCACAAGGCCTTTGGGTACTCAATGGATGACTTGAAGGGCATCAGTCCCATGATAGTCATCCATCGAATATTCATGGAGGAAGGTGCTAAACCAGTTGCGGAATTTAATAGAAGATTGAAGCCTGAAATGAAAGAAGTGGTTTGAAAAGAAATTGTACGCCTACTGGACACAAGTATAATCTACCCCGTTAAAAAAAGTGAATGGATAAGTCCTGTTCATTGTGCCCCTAAGAATGGCGGTTTCACTGTTGTTCCTAATGAAAATAATAAATTGATACCTACTAGAACTATTGTTGGGCATAGGATGTGCATAGACTTTAGAAAATTAAATAAAGAAACTAGGAAAGATCACTATCCTTTACCGTTCATAGATCAAACTTTAGAGAGGTTGGCAAACCATACTTATTTTTGTTACTTGGACAGATACTCTGGTTTTTCTCAAATAGTTGTTCATCCTGATGAACAACTTAAAACAACTTTCATTAGTCCTTATGGTTTACATGCTGACCGACATATGCCTTTTGGTTTATGTAATGCTCCGACTACTTTTCAAAGATGCATGACTGTTATTTTTGCTGATTTCATAGAACTTATAATGGAAGTATTTAAGGATGACTTTTCTATCTATGGAACTTCGTTTACTAGTTGCTTGGATAATCTCAAAAGAGTTTTGCAGCATTGTGAAGAAACCAATCTTGTTCTAAACTAGGAGAAGTGCCATTTTATGGTCAAAAAACGTATAGTCCTTGGACACAAGGTATCAGGTAAGAGAATTGAAGTTGATAGAGCTCAGATTGAGGCAATAGAGAGAATACCACGACCTAGGGATATTAAAGGTATAAGAAGTTTCCTTGGTCATGTGGGTTTTTATAGAAGGTTTATTAGAAATTTCTCTGGAATATTTAAACCTTTGACGAACCTCCTGCAAAAGGGAGTAAGATTTAATTTTGATGATAAATATCTTGAAGCCTTTGATAAACTCAAAAATTATTTATCTCGTGCTCCCATCATTAAACCACATATCTGGGATACAACCTTTGACTTAATATGTGAAGCTAGTGATGATGTTGTAGGAGTAACTCTGGGACAACATATTGGTCGCAGATTTAATATTATACATCATGCTAGTAGAACTCTAAATGGTTCTCAGAAGACTTACCCAAAGGAAGAAAAGGAACTGTTTGCTGTATTTTTCTGTTATGATAAATTTCGTTCTTACATAGTTGATGCAAATGTAAGAGTTCATACAGATCGTGATGGTTTAAAAGAACTCCTTGAGAGGAAAGAACATAAGCCAAGACTGATCCGTTGGATTCTTTCACTTCAAGAATTTGATTTGCAGATTATGTAGAGGCAGGTAATAAAGATGTTAAATGTAGTGTCCATGATTGCCCAGTGATGGCTCAATATATGTAGAACTCGTTGGGAACCCCAAGAGGAAGGTATGATGAGCACAACAACAAGTTTCCCTCAGTTATGAAACCAAGGTTATCGAACTAGTAGGAGTAAGGAAACAACTCCAAGGTGTTGCTAGCAACTTGGAATCCTGCACAACACAACCACATAACTTTTCCCCAACTTACAGTGAGGTTGTCAATCTCACTGGTTTTGCTGAAAACAAAGGATTAAACGTATAGTGTAGAAGATAATAATTTCTTGCAGAAAGTAAATAGTAAACAGTAAACAGTAGATGGTTTATTAATGGTAAAGGAATGAACTGGGGTCCACAGTTCACTAGAGGTTTTTCTCCTTAAGATAAATAGCATGTTGGGTGAACAAATTACAACGGGGCAATTGATAGATTTGAGAAAGAATAACAATGCATATACTAGACATCTTGACTCCTACGAGATTTGATTGGTCATTACAACATAATACATAGACCATAATCCAACTATATTTATGACTAATAATCCACCTTCAGGTTATCGTCCGAACCCCTTCCAGTATTAAGTTGCAAGCAACAGATAATTGCATTAAGCAAAGTGTGTAAAGTAAACAATACAATTGCCCCATGGACAAAGGATTGTTGTTTTCTCCTTAGTATCAACAACACATCTACAACCTTAGAGATTTCTGTCACTTCCCCAGATTACTAGAGGCATGAACCTACTATCGAGCATAAATAGTCCCTCTTGGAGTTGCAAGCATCTACTTGGCCAAGATAGCTACTAATAACGGAGAGCATGCAAGATCACAAATAACATAGACATGATAGAATCAATAATCAATCTGACATAGTATCTCAACATCCATCAGATCCCCACAAACACAACATATAGGATTACAAATAGATGATCTTGATCATGAACGGAGCTCACAAGATCTAAACATGATAGCACAAAGGAGGAGAATCAACCATCTAGCTACTATCTGGACCCATAGTCCAAGGGTGAACTACTCACACATCACTCCGGAGACAGGCATGGTGATGAAGAAGGCCTACGGGATGATCTCTCCCCTTCGGCAGGGTGTCGAGAAGAGCTTCGTATCCCCCTGATCTAGGGATGGAGATGGCGGCGGCTACAGACTCTTTCGTGGATTTTTGATCGGGTGCTTACGTTTTCTGCATCGGGATACTTTTATAGGCGAAGGGGCAAGGTCGGTGGGCGCCTGAGGGGCCCACACCATAGGGCGGCGTGCCTATGGGTGGCCGCGCCAGCCCTAGGTGTGGCCACCTCGTGGCCCCACTCCGGCTGCCCTTCGGACTTTGTGTTCCTTCTGGTAAAATATTGACTTTGGCTTTTGTTCCGTTCAATTCCAAAAATATTTCCTTACTTGCTTTTCTGAAACCAAAAATAGCAGAAAACATGCAACTGGCATTGTGGAATCTTGTTAATAGGTTAGTTCCAGAAAATGTATAAAAATACCTGAAAGTGTAACCAAAACATAAGAAAATTGATATAAAACAAGCATGGAGCATCAAAAACTATAGATACGTTTATGACCTATCACCCTGCAAGACACCAATCTTGTTGAGAGGAACTTTAGTCCTGGTGATTTTTGTTTACGAGAATTGTTCAAAGAATTAAGGTCGATTCCTTCAAGAGAGAAGAAGTCTTTGTTGTTGGAGGAACTTTCTCATCCCTGAATAAGCAAATGCTAAGTGCAAGGTAAGTGTTCTTACCCAAATAAGTGATTTGTTTTCACAAATTTTACTCCTAAAAATTCTTCCTTTGAATTCCTTGTGTTTTTTGAAGTTTTAGAGGGTTTTTACCAACTATACGAGCGGAACTATACAACCGGAGAGGGAGCTCCCGCCGTATAGTTGGTCGTTAAACTCTCTCTATCATCATTGTGAAATTGTTCTTGTTATCTGAGCATATATGGTCGCAACTATATGATCGGAGCCAAAATTCCAGTCATATAGTTGGTCGTTAAACTCTCAGATAGTTTTGCTTTTTGGTGTCTGTATCTATACGGTCGCAACTATACGACCGAAGCCAAAATTCCGGCTGTATAGTTGGTCGTTAAACTCTCAGACACTTTCGATTTTCAGTGTTTATATCTATACGGTCGTAACTATACGATCGGAGCCAAAATTTTGGCCGTATAGTTGGTCGTTAAACTCCCAGCCAAAAATGCAAAAAACACCTTTTTCACAATCCTCGCATTTTATCTTGTCACTTAGAACTTTATCTAGCATTTCTATCGTAATATTTATTCCAAGAGTTATTAGGCTTCAGACTCCTGTTCCCTATGTGATCGATATCTTTATTTCGAAACTAGCTACAAATGATCTGTGCTCTTGCATTTATCAAGCTATTTTCTAGTGCCTTTGCCGGGGAGCTAAGCGCTATAGGTCTTTTAGTTTTTGCTTATTTATTTTTGTCTTGCTAAATTTTGTTTTGAGTTACAGGTTTCCACCAACATGATGGAGTTTGAGCATATGACTAGTGCTAGCCCACTCAACCACTTTGGGAAGCCCTATGATATTTATAAAAGAGACAACTCTAATGAGAAGATAAGGGGGTTTGAAATAAATCCTCTGTTACTTAGTATTTTACATAAGAAGCAATCTACTAGAGATGAAGAAGATCCTAATCCATATGAGCATATTGCATGTTTTAAAGATATATGTGACACTTTTCAATGGACGGGATATACTGCCGACGAGGTAAGGGTTAAACTTTTTAGTCAAACTTTGACAAGTACAACTCTCTCATGGTATAGATCTCTACCCCCTAAAGCCACTACTACTTTGGATAATCTGGCTTGTGAATTTTATCAAAATATTATCCATTATCAAAATATTTTGGAATCAGGTGTCTTATAATGACTTGGAAGAATCGTGATAATGATGGACTAGTAAGAGCTTATATTAGATTTAAAGATTTACTAAGGTTAAGTCCTCATCATGATTTTCCTGAATGGTATTTACTACATATCTTTTATAGCGGTTTAATTGAGCCTAATAAAATTGAACTAGACTCTTTCGCTGAGGGAGCCTTTATGGATCTTCCTATACCTAAAGCTTGGGCTTTACTTAATAGAATTCGTGATCGTAGAGTATCATGGAATTTTGGTCTAGGAAGTGAAGGAGGTGTAGAAATAGAGCATGATTGTATTCATGACTATAATAAAAAGGCTATGTTAAAGAACTATCTAAAGAAATTTATTTAGATTCCGATCTTGTGTTGCAAGTTGTTAAAGCTTTTATAGAACATATTTAAAGCTCCAAAGGAGGGTCCAGTCAAGTATGATCCACCACCCGAACTAGAAAAGAAAAAAGAAAGAGAAGAAACACTGGCCTCCATAGAACCAATATATGAAGTGCCTTTCCCTAACACTGCACAAAAGCATATTTTTGAATATGAGAAGGTCAAAACAGTACAGGAAAAAAGGGAAGAGTAAAGCATGCCAGAAGTCATGGAACATCTGGAAGAAACCAAAGATAAAAAAGGTAACCAAGGAAGCAGTTATGGCTATGTACTGACACTGCAACATCGTTGAACTTGATATAGAGACCTCCATATTGGTTGAAGGTAAAACAAAGGTAAAATATGTGGGTAAGCCTATTCTCCCCTGCATATTTAAATAAACCTCTCATTACGGTTTATGTGATCTTGGCACCAAAGTTAATGTTATATGTTATGATTTCTACTTAGAAATAAAACAAGAAATAGAACCAGCTACAATTGAAAATACTGATATGACAATTATGTTAGCCAATAAGAACCTTAGAATTCCAATGGGAGTAGTTGATAATGCAACTGTCACAATAAGCAACAAAAAAATTCCTATTGAATTTGTAGTTGTTGATATGCCAGCTGACACTCTCTGCCCTATTATATTTGGAAGAAGTTTTTTGGGTGATATAGGTGCCTATGTCAATTTTAAGAAGGAGATTGTGACGCTTAAGCTTGGAGGAACAGAAAATAAATTCCATTTCTCTAAATTTAAAGACAAGCCTCCACCAATACAAGAGAAAGAGATAACTATTGAGGAAATGGTGGCTCTTTTCTTAGGTAATCAAGAAGAAGAAATAGATGAAGATCCAAATTATGAAGAAATAATTATGGAGGACAAGTCCCCGGGAAAACTAGAAAATGAATTCGACTCACTACCCGTTTTGGGACCTCCAACTGATTAGGCTTTTGAAGAGCCAGAGAAGATAGGGGATGAGGAATTACCACCCCTAGAATTTAAGACTCTACCAGATAATCTTAAATACAGGTTTTTAGATGATACCAATAAATTCCTTGTTATTATTAGTGCTAAACTTTTAGGAGAAGAAGAAGAACTTATGATGATACTTAAGCAGCATCGTTGAGCCTTTGGGTACTCAATCGATGACTTGAAGGGAATTAGTCCCATGATAGTTGTCCATCGGATATTCATGGAGGAAGGTGCAAAACTAGTTGTGGAATTTTATACAAGATTAAAGCCTAAAATGAAAGAAGTGGTAAGAAAAGAAATTGTACGCCTACTGGACGCAGGTATAATTTACCCTGTTAAAGAAAGTGAATGGGCAAGTCATGTTCATTGTGTTCCTAAGAAGGGCGGTTTTACTATTGTTCCTAATGAAAACAATGAATTGATACCTACTAGAACTGTTGTTGGGCATAGGATGTGCATAGACTTTAGGAATTTAAACAAAGAAACTAGGAAAGATCACTATCCGTTACCGTTCATAGATCAAACTTTAGCGAGGTTAGCAAACCATACTCATTTTTGTTACTTGGACAGATACTCTGGTTTCTCTCAAATAGTCGTTCATCTGGATGACCAACTTAAAACAACTTTCGTAAGTCCTTACGGTTTACATTCTTACCGACGTATGCCCTTTGGTTTATGTAATGCTCCAGCTAATTTTAAAGATGCATGACTGCTATTTTTGCTGATTTTATAAAACTTATAATGGAAGTATTTATGGATGACTTTTATGTCTATGGAACTTTGTTTACTAGTTGTTTAGATAATGTCAAAAGAGTTTTGTAGCACTATGAAGAAACTAATCTCTTCCTAAACTAGGAGAAGTGTCATTTTATGGTGAAAGAAGGTATAGTCCTTGGACACCAGGTATCAGGTAAGGGAATTGAAGTTGATCGAGCTAAGGTTGAAGCAATAGAGAGAATTCCACCACCAAGGAATATTAAAGGTATAAGCAGTTTTCCTAGTCATGTGGGCTTTTATAGAAGGTTCATTAGAAATTTCTCTAGAATATCTAAACCTTTGATAAACCTCTTGCAAAAGGGAATTAGATTTAATTTCGATGATAAGTGTCTTGAAGCCTTTGATAAACTCAAAAATGCTTTATCTCGCGCTCCTATTATTAAACCACCTATCTGGGATACAACCTTTGATTTAATATGCGAAGCTAGTGATAATGTTGTAGAAGTAACTCTAGGACAACATATTGGTCGTAGATTTAATATTATACATCATGCTAGTAGAACTCTCAATGGTGCTCAAAAGAACTACCCTAAGGAAGAAAAGGAACTATTTGTTGTGATTTTCTCTTGTGATAAATTTTGTTCCTACATAGTTGATGCAAAGGTAAGAGTTCATACGGATCGTGATGGCTTAAAAGAACTCCTTGAAAGGAAAGAACATAAGCCAAGGTTGATACGTTGGATTCTTTCACTTCAAGAATATGAGCTGGAGTTTGTAGAGGCAGGAAATAAAAATGCTAGATACACTGTCCATGATTGCCCCGCAAGACACTAATCTTATTGAGAGGAACTTTAGTCCAGGTGATTTTCGTTTACGAGAATTATTCCATGAGCTAAGGTCAATTCCTCCAAAAGAGAAGAAGTCTTTATTATGGGAGGAATTCTTTGTCCCCGAATAAACAATGGTAAGTATAAGGTAAGTATTCTTACCCAAATAAGTGATTTATTTTCACAGTTCTTACTCTTAAAAATTCTGCCTTTGAATTGCTTGTATTTTATGAAGTTTTAAAGAGGTTTTCCCAACTATACGGGCGGAGCTATACGACCGGAGAGGAAGCTCCCGTCGTATAATTGGTCGTTAAACTCTCTGTATCATCTTTGCAAAACTATTTTTGATAATTTTCCTATAAGATCGCAACTATACGACCGGAGTAAAAATTTCGGCCGTATAGTTGGTCATTAAACTCTCAGATGGTTTTGCTTTTTGGTTTTTGTATCTATACGGTCGCAACTATATGACCGGAGCAAAAATTCCGGCCGTATAGTTGGTCGTTAAACTCTCATACACTTTTGATTTTCATGTCTATATCTATACGGTCGCAACTATACGACCGGCACAAAAATTTCGGCCGTATAGTTGGTCGTTAAAATCTCAGATACTTTTCGTTTGATTCTTCGTTTATTTATCAAAAAAAACATTACATTATTGTCGGTTTTGAGTCGTGATTTAATCGACCTGGACTCGAGATATTTGGAAATATCTGCCCGGAACCAACTATACGGCCGGACCTATACGGACCACGCCCGTATAGTTGGTCGTTACGCAGCAGGTTACTTCCAAATCCATGATTTATTTTTCTATTCCGTTTGGATTCATTTCTTGGACGAAAATTTGGTGTTTCTCGCGAGTTTTACCGACCTCTGACCCTCCTTATATGATGTCATTGTTTCTCTCTATAATCATAATCTCCAGAAATAGATCTACTTCTTATTCAAATGAAAAGACTCTCAACCAAGGAATAGAAGTCAAGAAGGAAAGGTCCCATGGAGACCGGGAGCAATAGCGAGCAAGGGAAGGAGATCAAGGCCATCCTTATAGAGTTCCTCGAAGCCGACCATGTATGTCGGAAGAGGGATTTGAATGCTCTGGAACTGAGGATCGAAGAGTTGGACAAGGAGAAGCCGGGAACGCCTAAACACCTTCGATTGCTGCGACTTTATCTTGATAAACTTGATAAAGATATCAAGCGAACAACCATAGCAGGTTTTTGTATGAGTCTTAAGGCGCTACAAACACTTCAGGATAACAATGAGTTCATTAAGGAGCAAGTGAAGGTGCTGGAGAGGAACAATATTTTCTACAAGCTACGTGTTAAAGAATTAGAAACTGTCAATCAATCCCTCCGCCTCAGGCTGGCCCGTGAGGACAAGATCCCACGTGCGATGGCGTCACAGTGATCTACAACAATCACGGTATCAAATAATCACAAGGGATTATTTGATCCCGCCTGGCTTGATTCCAAGCTCGGGAAGATCTTTAAGATCTTGTAATCTATCTTATAAGTTTTATTACTCTTGCATTAGCTCAAACTATAAATAAAGTTTGCATCATTAGAATTCCCTTCAGAAATAGTCGATCCCTTTTATGAAATTCCAAGTTTATTATTATATATGGAGCAATATTGAGTTTGTGTTTTACTTATTGATATATGAATGGCTTGAGTATAATTTTACTTGCACTTGATGATAGCAATAGGAGTCTTCCACACCATTGGTATTAATGGAACACCTAAAGATAATTTGGTCAATATGCTGTAAGTCTACGGTTTGATTTACAAAGAAAAATTATCTATACAATTAAGTTGAAAAAGAAACCTTGAACAAAGGAAAATAAAGTGTTATCTAAATAGAGTGAGAACAAGTCGAGGTAGAATCTCCAAGTCATAAGAATGCTTCATATACAGTTGGAATTTGATAATTGAGATCGTTGAACTTTGAATTCCTACATGAAGTGGAATATATGGCTAGCTCATTTGCACAACACTTAAACAAAAGTGTGAGCATATGTATATACAAAAGAAAAGAAAAAGAAGAATAAAAAGAGCGAATATGCAAAGAGCAAGTAGGCATATACCACTGTATTTTAGTATGACAAAGAAACACTTTTGAGATTTTGAATCCCAAGTGAATACGTTGATCCTAAAACACTTGGGACTACCTCCTTAACTCATTCAGTTGAACCGGATTTTTTTATATTATGTTGAGATTCATCTTTTATGAACTATTGATCACTAAGGTGTGGAAGCCTTCTAATACTATTCTGATGGTTTGAGTAAGGTACTATTCATGAACTTATTCCTATGTATCGTATATGATAAACACATGCTGCAATAGCCTCATTTATTTTATCGATTCAACTTCATGAATCTGAGGATCACATCCATTAAGCTAGAGCTTGCTCGGGACGAGAAAGAGACTAAGCTTGGGGAAGTTGATGAGTGTATATTTGCATCATGTTTTATATTATTATTTTGCATTATAGATGTAGGATCTTGGTATTTTACGGTGTTCGCACGCATATTTTATGTCTGTTTTCACCAGGATCAGGACAAAGGATGGATCCAATGGATAAAATAATTGAAGCAGTTGTACTGAGGAGAAAAGGAGTCAAAAACAACGTGAATCGCTTATTTGGGAAATATTAATAATACCATAAGAAAACCCGAAGCGGACAGAGGAGACAGAGAGCATAATGCCAACTATACGGGCGGAGGAAATATTCCTGCCGTATAGCTGGCGCCACCTCCGCCTCGTTAGATAGTTTCACCCCGTGCAATTGGTCCGAGGAGACAACATACAGAACATCCATAAATCGCTGAAACCTCACCTCCGGAAGGCATCTGGAGGGGGAACTCATCCACCAAGGATCCATCTTCGCCCTGCACAGATCCAGGAGGCTAAGGCATTGATCTTCATCATCTACCGCTGCATCACCACCATCTCCATCCATCCCATCTACATCTTGTCTAGATCTTTTTATAATTCCTATACTCGTTGTGGATTTATACAAGTACTATTCATCTATGATTGTTTCCATTACCATTGCCATGATGTTGATTGCCTCTATGTCTGAGTACATCATTAGTTCTTGGGGATATGGAGAAACCCTAGTATGAGATTGAAATAAGATAAAGTCTATTATGATATTCATCGTTGTGACCATGTGTTAGATTATCTACATCTTGATGTTGATAGAAGTCGACCTCTCAATATTTGCCTCTCATGGGGACTTGATGGAGGGAATTACTTGTTGGTAGACGGAGGCGTGCTAGCACTTACGGTGACTATAAAGCTGTTAGCAATCCTTACGTATCAAATTGGGAAGCCGAGGAAACTCACGGAACACTATCCATGCCATGGGATACGTCCTACGGGATTACGTTCCTTAATAGCACAGTAATTCGATTGATGTTGATTGTTGTCGGATGTGGTTATGAGGATGATGTGTGCAGCGGTTGTTGGCAAATCGTCCATATACGGAGTTCGTCCCACACATACATAGTTGAGAATATTCATGATGATAATCTTTATCTTAGATCTTTACAATACTAGTGGTGTATCCGCTACTCCCTGAGAACGCTTTTTTCCCTACTACAGTTCCAATCTCTCTTAGATACACGATACGTACTTTCTGTATTAAGTTACTTTGCTTTACTTTATTATTGCTCTTATACCCAAAACCCAAAAACACCTTTTTACACAATCCTCGCATTTTATCTTGTCACTTAGAATTTTATCTAGCATTTCTATCGTAATATTTATTCCAAGACTTATTAGACTTCAGACTCTCGCTCCCTATGAGATCGATATCTTTATTTTGAAACTAGCTACAAACGATATGTGCTCTTGCAGTCATCAATTATGTTGAGATTCATCTTTTATGAACTATTGATAACTAAGGTGTGGAAGCCTGCTAATACTATTCAGATGGTTCGAGTAAGGTACTATTCACAAACTTATTCCTATGTATCGTATATGATAAACACATGTTGCAACTGCCTCATTTATTTTAATCGACTCAGCTTCATGAATATGAGGATCACATCATTAAGCTTAAACTTGCTCCGGTCGAGCAAGCGTCTAAGCTTGGGGAAGTTGATGAGTGCATATTTGCATCATGTTTTACATTATTATTTTGCATTGTAGATTTAGCATCTTGGTATTTTACGGCGCTCGCGCGCATATTTTATGTTTGTTTTTCACCAGGATCGGGACAAATGATGGATTCAATGGATACAATTCTTGGAGCAGTTGTACTGTAGATAAGAGGAGTAAAAAACAACGTAAATCGCTTATTTGGGAAATATTAATAATACCAGAAGAAATCCAGAAGCGAACAAGGGAGGCAGAAGGTTCAATGACCAACTATACGGCAGGAGCAACTTTTCCGGCCGTATAGCTCCGACCGTATAGTTGGTGCCGCCTCCGTCTCCTCAAATAGTTTCACCCCGTGCAACTGGTTCGAGGAGACGACATACAGAACACCCAGAAATTGCAGAAACCTCACCTCCGGAAGGTATCTGGAGGGGGAACTCATCCGCTAGGGATCCATCTTCACCCTGCGCAGATCCGGGAGGCTAAGGCATCGATCTTGATCAACCACCGCTGCATCACCATCATCTCCATCCATCTCATCTACATCTTGTCTAGATCTTGTTGTAATTCCCGTATTCGTTGTGGATTTATACAAGTACTATTCATCTATGATTGTTTCCATTACCATTGCCATGATGTTGATTGCCTCCATGTCTGAGTAGATCTCTAGTTCTTGGGGAGATGGAGAAACCCTAGTATGAGATTGAAATAAGATAAAGTCTATTATGATATTCGTCGCTGTGACCATGTGTTAGATTTTCTACATCTTGATGTTGAGAGAAGTCGACCTCTCAATATTTGCCTCTCATGGGGACTTGATGGAGGGAACTACTAGTTGGTAGACGGAGGCGTGCTAGCACTTATAATGACTATAAAGCTATTGGCACCCCTTACGTATCAACTTGGGAAACCGAGGAAACTCACGGAACACTATCCATGCCATGGGATATGTCCTACGAGATTACGTCCATTAATAGCGCAATAACTCGATTGATGTTGATTGCTGACTGATGTGGTTATGAGGATGATGTGAGCAGCGGTTGCTACTTAATTATCCAAATACGGAGTTCCTCCCACAAATACATAGTTGAGAATGTTCATGATGATAATCTTTACCTTAGATCCTTATAATACTAGTGGTGTATCGACTACTCCCTGAGAACGCTTTTTCCCTATTGAAGTTCTAATCTCTCTTACATACGCGATACTTACTTTCTGTATTAAGTTATTTTGCTTTACTTTATTATTGCTCTTATACCAAAAACCCAAAAACACCTTTTTACACAATACTCGCATTTTATCTTGTTACTTAGAACTTAATCTAGCATTTCTATCGTAATACTTATTTCAAGAGTTATTAGACTTCAGACTCCTGCTCCCTGTGGGAACAATATCTTTATTTCAAAACTAGCTACAAACGATCTGTGCACTTGAAGTCATCAGGTACATATACCCCTTCAGAACTTCATTTTAGACACTCTCGGATCCAAAAAAAGCTGACCCCTGTTCAATTCAATTCTTCAAGAGTTCTCCACTTTCAACCACCTGAAGGCTTTGATCTTTGGGGAATCGACGGAGGAGGTCTCGATCTACATCATCACCAACCAAGATCTTCACTTCCTCTCCATTAATTGGGGGGAATTTCCATCTAGAGTTTCTTTGAATTTCTAGATTGTGGTTTCATTATTGGATCACTTGTTTTATTGTGTTAGCTTGTTGTCATCACAGGAGCCTCCAATTCAGTTGTGGATGTGTTCCCTGGTAGCATTGTAAAGGCACCGGTATCCGTCTCGAATGGTACCACATAGTGGAAAGGTGGATCAGGCCAGTTGTGGCGAGATCCACCAGAGAACAGGGTGAGACCTATTGTGGCGTGGTGGTATAAGTACCGCCCACCCCTCCAATGCAGACGTACTTCCCTTAACAAGGAAGGAACTACGGTAGAACAAATCATGTGTCTCTGCGTGCTCCACTACGGTTACTTCGTTCCTCTCGCCTTTACTCGCTTAGTAGCTAGGTTGACATATAGGTAAATTCATCTTAGTTTCATATCTAGAGAATTTATCTTTGTGTCAAGCCTAAAACCGAAAATAATTTAAATTTGGAGTAGCACCTATTCACCCCCCCTCTAGATGCCCATATGATCCATTTCAATTGGTATCAGAGCCTCGGCTCTTTATTCGGTCTTTACCGCCTAAGAGAGTATGGGTACTCGGGGAGATGGTAGTGAGGTCGGGGATAAGGTAACCATGGATGAGCTCAAGACTTTGGAAACAAACTTGACCAAAACCATGGAGACTCAGTTGCATGAAATGCGTGAAACGATAGCGCGTCTCATGCCAACCCTAGCCACACCTGTATCTTCTGCTGAGGCTATAACTATTCTTTCTAAGGACAAAGCTAAGGCTAACTCCTAGGAAAAGGAGTTAGAGGATGAAGATAAAAATAAGAGCTCCTGTTCCAAAAAGGGAAGTGGTAAGGAGGATTATAGTGAGGTCTCTCACTTATACTCACCTGATCCACCAATTCCTCACCCTCATATAAACAATAGGGGTGATCCACCCAAGCTTAGTGCATCTTCTTTTAATCAATGGCAATTTTTAATGAAATCTCATGTATGAAGCTCTTCAATCAAGTTGTGGAAGATTATAGTGAATAGACTCCATGTTGTAGATCCATCAAACATGGCAAGAAGATAAGTGGTTGATAGTCAACTCAATGCCACTACTTTGCACATGATCCAACTTGGTGTGGATCCCAAGGACATGCCACACATTGAACATCTCAGTACTGCAAAGGAAGCTTGGGATGCCCTCATCGAGTTATTCATCGAAAATGAGAGCATGAGAAGAGACCGTTATGACGCTCTAAGAAATCAAGAAAAAGGGTTCTACATGTTGGATGGGGAAGACCATGAAGACATGTATCAAAGACTCAAGGCCATTGCCACCACATTTGGAAATCATGGTGCCACACATGTTGATGATGCATGGATCAAGAGGAAATAATTTAGTGCTCTCATGCCATTTGAACCCACTAACTTGAAGAGCCTCCAAGGAAGACACAATTATCACAAAATGACTTCCGATGAAGTTATGCAAGAAATGGTTGCATTCAAGGTTGCGTCCAAGAACGCTGAAGATGCTCGTGCGCGAGCAATTGGAATGCAAAAAGGTGTAAATGTTGCCTTGAAGTGCAACATTATTGAGCAAGAAGAAGATTATAGGAACATTGAAATAGTTGCCATGAGTTGCCCCGAGGAGGTCAATCGAGCTCATGGTGAGTACATGGCATTCTATCCAAGAAACTTTTGGAAAGACCCGGCTAAGGAAAAATCTGAGCTTGAACGCAAGAATGGATTTAGTGAAAGAAAGGAAAATGTTCCAAAACTAAGATCTTGTTACAATTGTGGAGACCATTTACATTTTGTTGCCGAGTGCCCTATCAAAGTAGATAAGATCATGCAGGTAGACTGGCTCTCAAGGAGAAATCAAAATCTCCATGCAAGAAGTCATTCAACAAGAAAAATGGTCTATGCAAGAAGCAACCAAAGATAGTGTTGGTAGCCCAAGAAGAGTACTCATCCGCAAGTGAAGACGAAGAATACGATGAAAGCCCAAGAGAGGCGGCAGACATAGCTACCACATCCACACCAACCGCTCCGCTCTTCAAATCTCTCAATGAGAACTCCTTCAATAAGAACGTCACTTGTCCTATGACAAGAGGTTCAGAGATATCACCTTCCACCACTTCCTTTCCTAGGACTACTATGAACGTTGATATGGATGATTCTACTAGTATTAAGGTTAAGGAAGAAGTTATTGCTTTGGACCATTTTATAACTAACTTGCAAGTTGAGAACACAGGTCATTTCACAGCCCTAATGGGTCAACTTGTTCACTCAGAAGAACTTCTTGAAGAAAAGGGCAGAATTGAAAGAGAGGATGCAATGGAGATAGCATCCTTAAAAATGCTCTAGAGGAAGAAGAGCAGATTCAAGCTTCTCTTGAAGAGAAGCTTGAGACCATCAAGGAGTCACATGATGATATTGTGGCTAAACTAATCAAAGAACGTGATCACGCTATTCCTAAAGTTAAGAAACTTAAAAAGGAAAAGGTTGAATTTGGGGTTGCTCATGCTAGACTAACCGAGAAGCTAGAGGAACTTGACATCGCCCACAAGGCTTTGGAGAGTGAACTACAGAGTGAATACTCACTTCTTAATGAGTCTCATGATTAGCTCCAAACTTGAATAGCTAAATATGATGTTCCTAGTGAAAGGATTATTCTTTCTCCTTATGTTTTTGGTGCTGATGATAACTCCTTTTGTGGTTTAACCGTTTGTCCAAGTTTCATGTTTTATCTTCGGACGTGTTCGTGGATGTTGTCTCTCAAGGAAGTGCTTGTAGTCGATAGCTCTTATTTTCCACTTTCTCTTGTTTACTTTTTAGGCTACCGTACTATCAAGAGGGAGTCCATCTAGGAAGGTTGTGGGAAATCAATTTTTCATGCACAGACCATATATGCACCTCCACAGCCATCCCAGATTTCGAGTGAGAGAGTGTTTTCTGAGTTGTTGGAGGGGTTTTCTGCCCTGACCGGTAGTACCGGCCAGGCAGCGGTAGTACCGCCCAGGGGGTTTTCCTAGGGATGTTCGAGCGGTACTTCCGGGTGAAGATCCGGTCCTATTCCCGATGAAGAGTTTTTGTGTTCAGTAAGACTTCTGTCTAACTGTGCCTATTTGACGGAAATAGCATCAGATCTTGGATCGGTAGTACCGGCCTGACCAGCTCCTACCCCCTTGAGCGGTAGTATCGCTCCCTCATCGGTAGTACCAGCCATCATCGGGGACCGGTAGTTCCGGGTCCAGTTCCGCTCCTATTTCCGACGCTGGGCTGTGCGGGTCAGATAACCTTCTGCCTCACACTTCCTATTTGACGGAAATAAGGGCAGAATTTGAACTGGTACTACCGCCAGCCCTTTCGGGTGCACTGATAGTCTTTTGACCGTTACGTGGCCTGGGCTGGACCGGTGGTGGCTCGCCCGCCAGTACTACCGGTGACGGCGTCGGGCCTAGGAAGATTCTGCCCGTTTGAAGGGGTGCTATTTAAGCCCCCTTCTTCCTCTTCCAACCTTATCTCTTTGTTCTCTCTCTCTCCACCATTTTCACAAGAGCTCGACTTTGCTAGATCTCTGTCCCCACCCACTCAAATCTCTTGATCTTTTGAGGATTGGGAGAGGTGACCTAGATCTACACCTCCACCAAAGGAATTTTGATTTCTCCCACTCATCCTTCGTGGATTTTGTTTCTTGGGTTCTTGGAACCCTAGACGGTGTAGGGCATCCTCGGAGTTGGGGCATTTGTTGTAAAGCTCCAGGGTGTCGTTGAGGGCCTTCAATTGAGTTGTGAAGCCTCCCCTCAACCTCGTTGTAAAGGTTTTCGGTTGGCGCCTTCAAGGTCACCGGTTAGTGGATTGTGAGGCCACCTTTGTGGTGGTGCTCACCAGAGAAGTAGGTGAGGCCTTTGTGGCGCTCGGGAGACCTTGTGTGGTCCCGACACCTCTCCAACATAGACGTAGCTTCTTTGGAAGTGAACTACGGGAATTACATCATCGTGTCCCCTCGCCGGTTCTTTCGCTCCGCTCCTTTACTTCTTGCATTTACTCTCTTGTTTACCTTTGTACTTCTTGTCATTTAGGTTGTTCACGTAGTTGCATCTCTAGTGAACCTTACTTTGTGCTAAGCCTTAAAAGTGGGATAAAAGTATAAAAATTGGTAGTCTCCTATTCACCCCCCTCTAGTCGACCTAAGTTGGGCCTTTCAATTGGTATCAGAGCCTCGGCTCTTACTTCGGTCTTAACCGCCTAAGAGACTATGGCCGACGAAGAGGGAAGTGTGGGTGCAGCCCCCAAGAACTTGGCCTCCATGGATGACCTCAATCGTTTGGAGACATCCATGATGACCAAGTTTGAGGAAATGATGACTCTTTTGCAATCCCTTAAGCCTACCCCCATGCTAGAAACCCCTCATGATGCATCTATTGAGGCCAAAGCCCCCTCCGCTCCCGTGCAAGTGGTTGCCCCCGGGGTGATTCCCGCGGAAGCCCCAAAACACTTGGGTCTAGGCTTTGTGGCTCAAACCACCAAGATCCCAAGCGAGAGCACCGAGGGGCTAGGTGACTCCTCCTCCAAAGAGGGAGTCAAGGATTACTCGGCGGTACCACCACCGTTCAAATATACGTCAGATCCTCCTATTCCCATGCCGCACATCATACCTCAAGGAGCACCTCCCATACTAGATACTTCTAACTTCGCCAATTGGCAATATCTAATGCAATCTCATATCTCCAGCTCTTCTGTTGAATTGATGAGGATTGTGGAGGAATTTTTCTCTCCATATGATGCTAAGAAGTTGACTCGGGCCAAGGTCGTGGACAAGCAGCTCAATGCCACCGCCTTGGGTATGATTCAAAAGGCATTGACCCCCAAGGACTTTGCTCACATTCGCCAATTCTCCACCGCCAAAGAAGCTTGGGATCATCTCACCGAGTTATATATTGGAAATGCGAGTATTCAAAGCTCCAAGTTTGATGAAGCCAACAATGAGTCCGATGGCTTTGAAATGCAAGATGATGAGACACCCGAAGACATGTATCGTCGGCTCAAGGTTCTTTGTTGTACCTTGAGGGACCTTGGAGCTACCTATGTTGACGACAAGTTCATGAAGAGGAAGTTTGTTCAAGCTCTTCTTCCCTTCGAGGAACAAAAACTCAACTCTATCAAGGGGAGAAGCAACTACCATACCATGTCCTCTCAAGAGGTGCTGAGTGAAGTTATTGCCATGACCATTGCCAAGAAGAATGCGGAGTCAGCTCGTGCTCGTGCTTATGGGTCTCAAAAGTTGAACCTTGCCTTTAAAGCTCAAGTGGTGGAAGTTGATTAAGATGACAACTCAAGTGAGTGGTCTCAAGAGGACATCAAATATGCTTTCAATGAGCATTTGGCTCTAGCATCAAGGGCGTTTTGGAACAAACCGGGCATGAAGTCAAGGTCAAGGGACAACCCAAGATTCAACTCAACCATGAAGACTCCAAAGACTAGATCTTGTTACAATTGCAATGACAAGAGTCACTTTGTAGCTCGATGCCCCTTCGAGAATAGAGAAGATAATGGAGGCCGCCTCATTCGCAAGAACAAGCCAAGACCTCCTCATCCTTTGAACAAGAACTTCCACAACAAGAACTTACCTAACAAGGAAAGGGCGATGATGGTCCATGAAGAGTACTTTTCGGGCGATGATGATGATGTTGAGAATGAAGGTCAAGGTGGAGAGATCGTGGGGGTTTCCGCTATTGCTACTTCATCTACTCCACGAGTGTCTCTCTTCGACTCCCCAAACGAGAACATCACCAACCGCAACCAAAAGTGTCTCATGGCTAAGGCCACCGAGGTAACTCCCGCTTCCAAGTCCTCCCCAAATGAGCTTCCCTTGCATAATCTAGATGGTTTAGAGGTTAAGAAAGAGATGGTAAGCATGTGTGAATCCATGGAGCATCTAGATGATGATACTAGGATGTGCTTTGAAACACTTGTAAACCAACTTGACCATGCTAGGGAAATGCTAGATGAGAAAGAGGAAGTTATTGACTTGTTAGGTAAAAATGAAAGAGAGGCCGTCGATGAGATTGCCTCTCTATCCCAATCTCTTAAAGATGAACATAACATGAGAATAACTCTTCAGAAAAGTGTGGCTAAACTTGTTGATGAACATAATGCCTTTATATCGCAACTTGTTAAAGAACGAGATCATGCTATTGCTTCATTGGATGTCCTTAAAAATGAAAAGGTTGAGTTTGGTGTTGGTCATGAATGCCTCAAGGATTTTGAGAAACTCAAGGAGGAACATCATGCCTTGGAGAGTAAATTCTCAAGTATCTTTGAGGCTCATAAGCAACTCCAAACGCAACTAAATAATGAACATTCAAAGTCTTCCGCTACGCCTATTGTGCATTTGTCTTGTTCGTCTAACCCTTGTTGCAAGCATGAGGATCTTGTTAAGGAGAACAAGACATTGAAATATCAACTTGCAAAAGGGCAAGCCACTATCAAGAGGAAGAACAAGAGAAGGAACAATAAAAGGAAGAAGAGCAAGAACCTTGCTCTAGTATCCTCTCATGATTCTATCTTTGTGCAAAGTGATAACTTTGCCGGGAAGAATAACCCCTCCTACATTCTTTGCAAATCTTTTGATGGTCATGTTTATGCTAAGTACATTGGAACATCTTACACTCATGATTATCATTAGAACATTTGGGTACCTAAGACCCTTGTGACTAACAAAAGGGGACCCATTGCAAAATGGGTACCTAAAACCAAAGCTTGATTTTCTTGTAGGACTTTGCTTCCGGAGGTGCAAAATGGGTGCTTGATAGTGGAGCTACAAGCCATATGACCGGAAGCAAGTCTATCATGTCAGAGATTATACCAAATTTTGCCAATACTTTAGTCTCCTATGGTGATAAAACAAGCTCTCGGGTATTGGGTTTTGGTAAGGTGGTAGTTGCCCCGAATGTATCCTTGGTAAATGTCATGCTTGTCAAAACCCTTGGCTACAATCTCCTTTCCATTCGTGCTCTTGCTATCATGGGTCTTTCATCTTTCTTTAGTGAGCATTCTGTGGTCCTCATGTGGAGCAAGTCTCTCATGGTGGCTTTCGTTGGATACGTAGAGCATGACTTATATGTAGTGGATTTCTCCGGAAAGCCATCTACACATGCTATATGTCTCTATGCGAAAGCCGACGTGGGCTGGTTGTGGCATCGCCGCCTAGCCCACGTTAACATAAAGGCTTTGCAAAGTCTCTACACGGGGGGCCATGTCCTTGGACTAAAAGACATTTCCTTTGCCAAAGATCGTGTGTGCAAGGCATGTATAGAAGGGAAGATGCATGAGAAGCCCCACAAGATTCTCAATCAAATCACCACTGAACGGTGCCTGGAGCTTCTTCACATGGATCTCTTTGGGCCTCCATCTCATGATAGTCTTGGTGGGAAGAAGTATTGTTTGGTGATTGTTGACGACTTTTCGCGTTACACTTGGGTCTACTTCTTCAAGTTCAAGAGTGAGACTCAACAAACCGTCATCGACTTTGCAAATCAAGTGCAACGACAACTCAACTCCACTATCCTCACCATTAGAAGTGACAATGGCACCGAATTCAAGAACTACACATTGGATGAGTTTCTTAGTGATGAGGGGATCAAACATCAATACTCTACCCCATATACCCCTCAACAAAATGGTGTTGCCAAAAGGAAGAACCGTACTTTGATGGATGCGGCCCAGACCATGATGGCGGAATTCAAGTCTCCATATAACTTTTGGGCCGAAGACATTTCAACCGCTTGTCATGCAACCAATCGCCTCTATCTCCGCAAGATGAAGAACAAGAATCCATATGAACTTCTCACCGGTCACAAGCCAAATGTCAAGTACTTCCGGGTGTTTGGTTGTAGATGCTTCCTTCTCAAGAAAGGTGTCCGCTTATCAAAGTTTGAATCTAGGGCTCAAGAAGGGATCTTTGTTGGGTACTCAAATCAGTCCCATGCCTATCGAGTCTACAACAAAGCAACGGGAAGGGTTGAAGAATCTAGCAATGTCGAGTTTGATGAAGATCATGAGTCTCTTGTGCGGCAAGATGGTATTCGTGATCCAAGTGATGAAATTCCTCCCCAAGCCATAAGAAGAATGGGTGTGGGTTTCTTCCACCCCATTGAGGATCCCCTTGTGGCCGAAGGAGAAGGACCAAGCTCCACTCAAGCGGAGCCTTCACTCTCACAAGACCTTCTTGCTCCTCAAGGTCAACTTAATGCTTCTCAAGCTTCGTCAAGCTCCTCTCAAGATCTTCATGTTCATGACTCTTCAAGTCCAAGTCTACCTCAAGTTGATCAAGCTCCACCCCTCCAAGTTGTTGAAGCTCCTCATGTCAATGACTCTCAAGGTCAAGTTGAAGATTGTCAAGTTGTCAATGACCAAGGCCAAGCAAGTGTATCTCCGCCAAATGATGATGTCTCTCCCTCGGTTGATGTTGATGAAGATAGTGATCAAGTTCGTTCATATAGTCAAGGAGGGCTCTCGAATCGTGGTGATGATCAAGTGGTTGCTCAAGAATCTCATCTTCAGACCCAAGCTCGTCGTCAAGCATACCGTCTCGCCAAGCTCATCAAAGATGGACATATCCTTGATAATGTTTATGGAGATTTCAATAGGGGCTCCACTACTAGGAGACAACTAACCTCTTTTAGTTCTCATCATGCGTTTATTTCTCATGTTGAGACCCAAAAGGTCTTCGAAGCTCTTGAAGATGATGATTGGCTCGATTCTATGAACGAAGAACTTCACAACTTCAAGAGGAACAAGGTGTGGACTCTTGTGAAAAGACCCAAAGATTGTCAAAATGTGATTGGGACCAAGTGGATCTTCAAGAACAAGAAGGATGCAAATGGTATAGTCGTTCGCAACAAAGCAAGGTTAGTTGCCCAAGGATACTCTCAAGTTGAGGGCATAGACTATGGTGAAACTTATGCTCCTGTTGCTCGTCTAGAATCCATTCACATGCTTCTTGCCTATGCTACCCATCATAACTTCAAGTTGCAACAAATGGATGTCAAGAGTGCTTTTCTTAATGGTCCCTTAAAAGAATTGGTGTATGTCAAGCAACCTCCAGGCTTTGAGGACCCCCTCTTCCCGGACCATGTCTACAAACTCGATAAGGCACTATATGGTCTCAAGCAAGCCCCTCGTGCTTGGTATGAGTGCCATAGAGAGCTTTTGTTAGACCGTGGTTTCGAAGTAGGCCTCATTGATACCACTCTTTTTACTAAGAAAGTTGGAGGAAACTTGTTCATTTGCCAAATCTATGTTGATGACATTATTTTTGGGTCTACTAACAAAGCTTTCAATGAGGATTTTGCTAAGCCCATGACCGACCGCTTTGAGATGTCCATGATGGGGGAGTTGGAATTCTTTCTTGGCTTCGAAGTCAAACAATTGAGGAAAGGGACTTTCATCAACCAAGCCAAATATGTCCAAGATATGCTCAATAAGTTCAACCTTGATCAAGTAAATGGAGTCAAAACTCACATGCCCACAAAGGTTAATCTTGATCTTGATCCCAAGGGTAAGGATGTGGATCAAAAGCTTTATCGCTCGATGATTGGTTCTCTACTCTATCTTTGTGCTTCTCAACCGGATATTATGTTGAGTGTGGGTATGTGTGCAAGATTTCAAGCCACGCCAAAGGAAAGCCACATGGTGGCGGTCAAGAGAATCTTTCGATATTTGGTTCATACCCCTAACTTTGGGCTGTGGTACCCTAAGGGGGCCAGCTTTGATCTCATTGGTTACACTGATTCGGATTGGGCAGGAGACAAAGTGGAGAGAAAGTCTACTTCCGGTGCTTGTCAATTTCTTGGGAGGTCCTTGGTGTGTTGGTCCTCTAAGAAGTAAAACCGCGTGTCTTTGTCCACTGCCGAAGCTGAGTACATCTCCGCCGCGAGTTGTTGTGCTCAATTACTATGGATGAAGCAAATCTTGAAGGATCTTGGACTCTCTTTTGACATGGTGCCACTCTTGTGTGACAATGAGAGTGCTATTGCTATTGCTCACAACCCAGTTCAACACAACAAGACCAAGCACATTGAGATTCGTCATCATTTCATTCGGGATCATGTTGCTAGAGGAGACATTTCTTTGGAGTATGTTCCTACCAATGCCAATCTTGCGGATCTTTTCACGAAGCCTCTTGATGAAGCAAGGTTCCGGGAGTTGAGGCATGAACTAAATATCATTGATTCAAGCAACGTGGCTTAAGTATCTTGCGCACATACCCGGGTCTCAAAGGATATCTTGTTTGGATGCACGCATGGTTTTAGGGGGAGTGTGGTTCCTCAAATGAACCATCACTCCTCCTATTATGCACACATTAATGTATTCATTCTCTATGGTCTCTTAAGGAGACAAATTGAGCTTAAATGATGAGTTTTGGTAATGAACCCAAGATACATCTTCGTGGTTTGAAGCCAAGTATACTCATATATGGTGGCCTAGGCCACCGACCTGGTGCTATTTGGCTCGCAGTCGTTGTTTTGAGTTTTATTCTTTCAGGTGGATCTGGTTCTTTTCAGTTTTTGCACAAGGTCATTTTCCCTTGCCAATCATAATCTGGAGTTTGCTTCCTAGGAATTGTCGGTAGTTCCGGTCGGAACCGGTACTACCGGTCAGGGCCAAAATTTCTCTCAGAAATTCTGCCTTGATCAGAAGTATCACTTCTCCCAGAACTTCCGGTGTTGTCGGTAGTTCCGGCCTCTGGCTGGTACTACCGATGAAAAGGGCCCCCGTTAAGTGACGGGCCAGGGGGGGCACGGGGTCATCTTCCCCATTTTCCTCCCCTTGACCCCATCTTACCACCCCTAGTTCTCAAGGAGCTCTCCACGGTGACGCCGCCAACCACACCGATTCCAGCCGTCCCTCCTCAGATCGGCTCTGTGGGATTCTTCCCGTCCTTGATTCCCTACCATGGACCCTAGTATTTGCTCCTCTCGTGCTCCATTCATGGAGATCTAGTCACTTTTGTGCTTGAGTAGGACATGCCATGTCTAGGGCCCTTCTTTGTCTAGAACTACTATGGGGAGTCTTGGTAGGGATAGAATTCTACTTTAGATTGTTTTGCCTCAGTACATAGTCTAGATGTCATCAATTTGTGCATCAAGTTTCATCGAATCTGGGATTTGGACCTAGTTTTGAACTGCCCTGTTCGTGCCCTGACCGGTACTACCGGTGTGAATCCGTCGGTACTACCGGCGTGGTCCTCTCACCGGTACTACCGGTGAGGCAGCGGTAGTACCGCCCAGGGGCAGGGCATGACCGGAACTTCCGGTGCGTCCCATGTGACCGGTAGTTCTAGCCGCCAGGCGGAACTTCCGATGCACTAATTTCTGATATTTGTCTCTGTACCGTGTCAATTCAGTCTAGTTGCTTTCGTTTTTCTTCGACCTTGTGCACTTATCCTCTAGTTCCTCCTTTCTATTTGCTTTTCTCTCAAGGCAAGGGGGTTCCCGTGGCAGATCCAAGCGGTCTCGTGCTCCCTCTCGTGGATCGTCAGAGATTGATGAGGATGATCTTGAGGTTATGCGCCCTCCTAGTCAGACTGCTCGTCAGAGGGCTGTAGCTGAGCGTCGTGCTGCTGCTGTGGAAGGCAAGAGGCTTGTTTTTGCAAGTCAAAAGAAGACCACCTCTGGACCGGATTCTAGCAAGAAGACGATTTCCTCTTGGCCGCACCTTGCTTATGAGGAGTTTCGCAAGGTTGATCCCTACGCTGTGCCTTGTGACCGCTTGGCTCAGGATCCTTTCTTCCACACCGTGCGTCAACAGGAGATCTATTCTGAGGTTTATGATACTAAGAAGAAGAATGTGTGTGCTCCTCAGAAGCACATCAACATTGCAAAGATGGAGAGCAACCCTGAATACTTTGGTGAGGCTCTTGATATGTGCAGGAGGTTTGGGCTCATCAAGCTGATGCAACACCGTGAGAACTTTGATGAGAGGGTCATTGCTCAGTTTTACTCCACTCTCTACTTTGATACTGACCCTGATGATCGAACCATGAAGTGGATGACGCAAAACCTCTATCTGTCTGCTAAATGGTCTGAGTTTGCCGCCCTTCTTGGCTACCCTATTCAGGAAGGCGGCCGTCGTGCCAATGGGTGGTGGGTGCATAGGGGGAAAGCCTCCGAGCCGGAAGTTCTTGAGCCTCTTTACATTGAGGGTCGTGGCATTGCTGGAAACATTGCCCATCTCCTTCCCACCTATGATATCATGCGCAAGGTCTATCAGAACACCATTGCTCCCAAGGCAGGTAACTTTGATCAGCTTCATGCCTTCCAGATTGATCTCATGTTTCAGACTTACCGCCACAGAAACTCTCGTGAGCCCATTGATGTTATGGATTATATCTTTGAAGAAATCTGGTCCGCTATGATTGAGAAGAGGTCTTGTCCATATGCTCCTTACATCCAGACTCTTATCAATGCCAAATGGAGGGAGGCAACTGGCTCTATCTACCCTCAGGATGTTCTCACTATTCATGAAGAAAAGACTCTCCGTGTGATGAAGCACAAGTTACCTCGCTCTCAGGCTGATGAAGAAGCTGCTGCTGGTAGGACTGCCTCAGATGCTAGTGATGGGGACCGTGCTGAGGCTTCTCCTCCACCCCGACTTGTGAGGCAGCCCTCTTGGGCTAAAACGCTGCTGAAGAAGGTGAAGAAGACTTTCTGCTTCATTTAGGACCGTGAGTATCAGTCCTATGTTGCTCAGAGGCACAGTGTTCGCCGGGAGAAGGCCATCATGAGGAAGCTTGATATTGATGTGTCACCTGAGTCTAGCTCCGTCACCGCGCCCAAGGATGAGTGGATCAACACACATTGCAAGTGGAATGATAGTGATGACGAGCCAGAGATCTCCAGTCAGTTCCCGCCTGCTTGGAACAATGCCTCTTGGGACCTCGAGCCGCCTCCTCCGTTCGTTGGTGGGTGGGGCGCGTAGTTTGGCTTCTTTATCCCTTTTTGGCGTGTTGATGCCAAAGGGGGAGAAAGTGCTCCGTTAGGATCACGGGATTTGCATGGGTTGTGTCACAATCTCGCTTTTTCTTTGATCTTTTTATGCTCGTGCACACTTTATTCCGTTATGTAATGGTTGTGGACCTCCGTTATTGTCTATGGACCTCTTGTATGGTTGCTACCTTGTTGGTGAATCTATGTGGTAAGGTATCTCTGTGGTATTCTCTTGAGGATATGTGGTGGACTATTCTTTATTGTCCAATCTTTGTCTCACCACAATTGTGTTGGTGCAAGGTATGAGCTCCACTCTTTTCTTGGTTGGGAGAGCTCTCTCCCATGTCTTCAGGGGGAGCCTCTCTCACCTTTGGTTTTACTGCCTCCTTGTGAAAATCTTGTGGGGTTGTCATCAAGCACCAAAAAGGGGGAGATTGAAAGGATTATTCTTTCTCCTTATGTTTTTGGTGCTGATGACAACTCCTTTTGTGGTTTAACCGTTTGTCCAAGTTTCAGGTTTTATCTTCGGACGTGTTCGTGGATGTTGTCTCTCAAGGAAGAGCTTGTAGTCGATAGCTCTTATTTTCCACTTTCTCTTGTTTACTTTTTAGGCTACCGTTCTATCAAGAGGGAGTCCATCTAGGAAGGTTGTGGGAAATCAATTTTTCATGCACAGACCATATATGCACCTCCACAGTCATCCTAGATTTTGAGTGAGAGAGTGTTTTCTGAGTTGTTGGAGGGGTTTCTGCCCTGACCGGTAGTACTGGCCAGGCAGCGGTAGTACCGCCCAGGGGGTTTTCCCAGGGATGTTCGAGTGGTACTTCTGGCTGAAGATCCGGTCCTATTTCCGATGAAGAGTTTTTGTGTTCAGTAAGACTTATGTCTAACTGTGCCTATTTGACGGAAATAGCATCAGATCTTGGATCGGTAGTACCGGCCTGACCAACTCCTGCCCCCTTGAGCGGTAGTACCGCTCCCCCACCGGTAGTACTAGCCAGCATCGGGGACCGGTAGTTCCGGGTCCAGTTCCGCTCCTATTTCCGATGCTGGGCAGTGCGTGTCAGATAACCTTCTGCCTCGCACTGCCTATTTGACAGAAATAAGGGCAGAATTTGAACCGGTACTACCGGCCATCCCTTTCGGGTCCACTGATAGTCTTTTGACCGTTACGTGGCCTGGGCTGGACCGGTGGTGGCTCGCCCGCCGGTACTACCGGTCAATCACCGGTAGTACCGACGGCGTCGGGCCTGGGCAGATTCTGCCCGTTTGAAGGGGTGCTATTTAAGCCCCCTTCTTCCTCCTCCAACCTTATCTCTTTGTTCTCTCTCTCTCCACCATTTTCACAAGAGCTTGACTTTGCTAGATCTCTCTCCCCACCCACTCAAATCTCTTGATCTTTTGAGGATTGGGAGAGGTAATCTAGATCTACACCTCCACCAAAGGAATTTTGGTTTCCCCCACTCATCCTTCGTGGATTTCGTTTCTTGGGTTCTTGGAACCCTAGACGGTGTAGGGCATCCTCGGAGTTGGGGCATTTGTTGTAAAGATCCGGGTGTCGTTGAGGGCCTTCAATTGAGTTGTGAAGCCTCCCCTCAACCTCGTTGTAAAGGTTTTCGGTTGGCACTTTGAAGGTCACCGGTTTGTGGATTGTGAGGCCACCTTTGTGTTGGTGCTCACCGGAGAAGAAGGTGAGGCCTTTGTGGCGCTCGGGAGACCTTGTGTGGCCCCAACACCTCTCCAACATAGACGTAGCTTCTTTGGAAGTGAACTACGGGAATTACATCATCGTGTCCCCTCGCCAGTTCTTTCGCTCTGCTCCTTTACTTCTTGCATTTACTCTCTTGTTTACCTTTGTACTTCTTGTCATTTAGGTTGTTCACGTAGTTGCATCTCTGGTGAACCTTACTTTGTGCTAAGCCTTAAAAGTGGGCTAAAAGTATAAAAATTATTAGTCTCCTATTCACCCCCCTCTAGTCGACCTAAGTTGGGCCTTTCACCTAGAACCTCTACTATTATGTGTGATCATGCAGAAATTCTTGAGGAAAATACTGAATTGAAGAATGAACTTGCCAAGGCATCACTTCCCAAAGGTAAGGATGCACTCGATAACCTATTGAGTAAGCAAAGGTTAAACAATGGGAAGGAGGGACTTGTTTATGTTTCCAAGACCAAGGAGAAGAAGAACAAGAAGAAGAAGAACAAGAAGGCCAAGTTAAACCAAGCCAAGACAAGCACCACCATAGTAAATGACTCCATGAAATACAAAACTGCTCATAATGGTTTCGCAGGAATTAGGAATTACTAACCTCAATTGTGAGCTGTTTCGTGATTATTATGCTGATGTCTATGCTAGATATGTTGGTCCCTTTTATGGTTATATTAATTGGTCTATTTTGGTTCCAAAGACCCCTGTTACTAACATGAGAGGACCCATTGAAAAATGGGTACCTAAAAACAAGAATTAATTTTCTTGCAGGGTGATGCATGTAAAATGCATACATGAACTTTGTAGTTTGTTAACATGTTTTCCCACATATTTGCGTCATATATAATGTTATATCCCTGATTTATATTGATTTTTGGGGATTTACCAATGATCCCCTTTATTTTGGTTATAACCCTGAAGGGCACAAAAACCCTATTTTCAATGTTTTTGATGTTTTGGGACCTAAACGAAGTCAAATGGACCTGTACTTTTGGGAATGCCAATATTTATCCACGAGAAACATCTAGAGCACTGGAATCTCACCAGGAGGGCGGAAAGAGCCCAGGTGGCGCGCCTAGGCCTGGTGGGCGCGCCACCCATGCTCTTTCCCTCCTCGACTGTTCGATCTCCTTGATTATTTGGGCCACGGAGTTCTCTTGACCTAAAAACCCCTATATAAGAACCCCCCCTCCCGGGGGTGTCCTTGGAGGGAGATCCACCATAGAGTAAAACACCACCAAACATAGTCAAATCCATCAAAGATTGGAGGGGAAGACTCCACCGGAACAACCTCCGGGGAGATCTCCACCTCTCCAACATCTCGAGCTTCATCACCATGATGAAGAGGGAGTAGTCCACCTCCGGGCTATTGGTTTGTGGAAGTAGATTGATCTATTTCTCTCTTGTACTTCATAGATCAAGTACCATATGAGCTTCCCAACATGATTATGGTCATATTTGTAATTCCTATGTGGTGGATCATTGTTCTATGATTTGATATTTGAGACTGGAATCTATTTTGTGTAAGATGTTTTAATAGATGCATATCGTGCACCCTGTTCTTCATTGCTTGTTTTGATCCAACTTGTATTCAAGATCTACTTTGGTTTTTACCTTTCTTTTGCTGCCTCACTAGGGGTAAAGTGAAACCATGTGCTAGTTATCATGTGACAGTGTGATGACCTTGACTAGATCAAGGTAGCATATTTTGTATTTCAAACATCATATAATATTTCTTAAAGCTATACTCTTATCTATTCTTAAATCAAGATTGCATGGAAATTTCCCTTCTTGAGGAGTATAAGAGAGAGATGTATTCCATCTCAATATTAGAATGTGATGCCCATATTAATTCCTTTTATCAAGCACTTATAGAATTTCCTTGAATCTTTATCATTGATGAATTTTTTTGTGATCACTACAACCTAAAAAGAGAGTAGACAAGTGAACCCATGAACCCCGGTCCAATTTTTATTATAAGAAACACCTTTCCTTTGCATCTACCATCCTTTATAATTTCTGCAGTTTCTTATTTCGAAAATACAAAAATACTTTATGTACTTGCAATCACTTATAAAACCCCCAAAACAACTCTAATATCTTCCATATCATCTAGTTTGCATTACTTTACTTTATTTACTTTAGTTTGTTTTTATTTTATTTCATATTACTAATACGCAACCTTGTGCTTGACAACCACTTGGTGGAGTTGGGGACACAAGACAAATTATTTTACTTTACAGGTTACTTGAAGAGGAGAAGACAAACATCCTTCCATAACCAATTCCCCAAGAGTTCGATATAAACCCTCGAGTCACCCTTGTCGGGAAAAGAATCTTGATACAACACTCTGCACTTGGAGTCCCAACGAAAAGTGGCTACATTTGTTGCCATCACATGGCTATGCTTCTGATGACTTGATTCCTGCACCAACAACAGGGTTATTGAAGTACTCGTAGCAGCAAATATTTAAGAGTTTTTCCTGATGGGAGATCGACGAACGAAAACAACATGACCCCGCAACCACGTTGTCAATGCGGCCATGTTTCGCACCCAAACCGTGGTTTGGAAATAGCCTATTCTATAAGTTACTAGAACGACGATAATTAAGAGAGGTTTAAAATATCTAATAACAAAGAACTTTTAACAAGAACAAAATAAACTAAGATGGAAAGTAAACATGAATATGAACTGAATTAAAGAGATTGTAGTTGTAGGATTGAATGGAATGAGAGAGGGCTTCTAGGCTTCGGTCTCACTAGTACTAGATGTGCAAATATATGTGGGATCTATAAGAGATCTCTCAGACAAATAAATGTTCCCCAATTGATTATGGGGTTGTCACACTGTGTGCACTATGCATGGTTCTTGCGCATCACCCCAAGGCAAAAGGCACTTCCGGACCAAAGGATCACATAAACTCATCTTAGATCACAATAAATTCTAACTTAGCACACTAGATCATACCTCAACCTATAATTGAATCAATCAATCACACATGGATGAACAGCAAAACATATATAAATATATAATGATATCACAACCGCGTTCAATCTTATAATTACTAAACACAAGAGAGAGAGGGAGATGGAGATGATGATGGAGATGGAGATCGATGCGTGGTGGTGGTGATGTCTTCCTTCTCCTCCCCTTCTTATTTCTTGGATGCCTTGATGGTGATGGTGTTGAGGGAGATCTAGATCTCGGAGGTGTGGTTGAGGCAGAGCTCCGCAACAATGGAGATCGGATGGGTGGCGGTGGTGGCAGGGCTCCGCCCCTGAAGGGCTATGGCTTGGTGGCTCTTTATTGGGTCCTCCCTCCTTTATATAGGCCTTGGGGGGTGCCCTAGGGTTCCCCCAATACCGTCATATCACTTAGGGAAGGTTCTGGAGCTTTTTTGGGGCGAAATCCCATTGTTTTCGACTCTTTTTACAACTATACGGGCGCAACTATACGGCCGGAATTATTGCTCCGGTTGTATAGTTGCTCATTAAACCGTTTGTATGCTTTAGTATTTTGGTCGCCATTTCTTCATACAAACTCTGTTTTGGGTGTTCTTGGGCTCGTTGAGTTCGTATCATCGAGGGGTATAACCCTGCAGTATTGGATATTTATTTTTAGAAGTTGAAAAAATTCACTTTTCCAACAACTCAACTGGCTAAGTCTGGTCCCTGCAGCTCCTCCATACTATGCTCTCTTTGTTCCTTTTTCCTTTGTTTTGTCCATAATCATCATCAACACCTACACACATGTCAAAGACAAGGAAGAGGGATAAAATTCTACCTAAAATACTAAATGTCCAAAGCTCATATTGAATTTAATAAAAACAAGTAATCATGCATATCAAGCATAGCAATAGTTAGATGGAGCATGATATGATAAGAAAATGACACAATTTATATTGCTAAAAAGTGTTATATATCACAGCCATAAACTTCCCCAAGCTAGATCTTACTCGTCCTCGAGCAAAAGGGATCGATAACTTAATGGATGTGATCTTGCTTATCATTGGAAATCAATGCACTGTATCCTTGTTTTTCCTACAAGCTCAAAGTAAGAGAGCACATAATCATACAAGGAAATATAAGCTCAGTTATATTATTCCAAACCACTAGAGATTAGTCAAAAACTTCTATGCCCCATGTCAAAGTTAAATCTAGCCTGCAAGTAAACTTGTGATCCTTCTATATGCACTTTATTGTATTTTTGTATATTTATTTGTATAAGGCAAAGCTGAACATGCTTAGTTGTCAAATGTCAATCATAAATAGAAATAGAGTTTTCCAATGGTGCCCACTCATGCCATCTATTAAAGTCTCTCAAGTGCAAACTTCGATTGTTGAGCTCGTAGAAAATATATTTCTTAGTAACGAGACCATGCCAAAAGAGTGGTATATATTCAATCGAGACTGTGCAGGCTAGGAAGGACACTCGTGACCATTACCAAGGTTTCCCTTTTCGGTATAATGATTTCTCATAACGGTCAGAGGAGTATTCTGACTTTTTCTTTTAACGCATGCCCATGAGAATACCAATGCATACCCAAATATAGCATTTTTTGCTACATATGTTGGGCAACTCATAGCCAAACTCCAAGAGTTTCCTCTTTTTGGATTGTCCAAAGGCCAGCGGAGTTGTTAGCATCCCATGTTGTGCGATAGTGGCGCAAGACATGCCTAAAGCAATATCTCACTTTGATTTCCAAGACAAAATTTTGGCATATGTAATCTCGAAACTTTGAAACATCATTTCTTATATGCCAACTCACTTAGTAAGCATCTATTAAGACCATCATTTACAACACTATGGGGTGGTTCTACTCTATAACCATTCACTTAAGACAATTATGAACAGTGTCAACTAGCAAGTTTCGAAGAACTTATTTATTATATTTTTTATTTTCAAAATTTAGAGAACATGGCAATCTATATTTAGAGTATCACAATATTTTTCACAAGCTAGATAGAAGTTGAACAAGGTGCATCAAATCTATGGCTTGTCTCCTATGGGGCCTAACATGAGCAAGTATATCCCCTATATAAATATGAACAAAATATCACCTAAGCAAGCATTCAAAAACAGAGAGATACACAATAGCATGAAAACTTTTTAAGATAAAGAACTTTGCACAAGACTCTACGCACGCAAAATAACTTCCCCAAGCTAAACTTGAGAAGATCATGAAAACAAAAGAGAAAATGCAGTTATCAAAAGAGAGTATAAGAGGTGCTTACCTCCACAAGCTTAAGTTAAAGTAAGGGTGACACACTTTACCGTTGAGGTGTTTTTAACCTCTACTTTAATGGACAAAGAACCTTTGCTTCAATGAATGTTTTGTGATCCGGTGTATGCCTTCCTTAAGAATCTGGTAAGAACAAGACTAGAAAGAAGACAAAATATTTTTGTGTTTTTGAAGACACGTGTTTAGCTCACAAGTGATAAAAATACAAGTCCCACTAAGTCTATTCATCAACCTAAACACCACGCTTAAGTCAACAAACTAATTCTAGAAGTGCACTTCTCCTAGATTGTGATGAAGTGTAGGTGAGACAAAATATGAAACATGAGTGTGCAACCCCTATGTGCTTATTTAAAAGATGTTTGAGTTGGAAGGTTTTACCAGACACTGATTGTTGAAATGTTGAATT
This sequence comes from Avena sativa, assembly GCA_916181665.1. Lineage (NCBI taxonomy): Eukaryota > Viridiplantae > Streptophyta > Magnoliopsida > Poales > Poaceae > Avena > Avena sativa. The sequence goes on from OV702292.1 coordinate 103,519,715, forward strand.
GAACCAACCAAGTGGCTCATGCGAGTGTTTGCACGGTTGGCACTACCGTACACGTCGTCACACATGGTTCAAGTTCCTCCAACGAGTGTATGCAAGATTTATATTATTGTTTTCTCTAAGACGTACCAGCTTGCGGTGCACCGGTATCTTGTAGGTGTTCTTGTTGCCACATGAGGATGGATGCACCAAGCTCGGTAAATATGTATTATTTCCTTCCTGCATAGAGGGTATTAAAGATTTATTATCAAACTTTGAATCTTTACCTTGATTACTATTTTGAGGGTGCAGCTCATACTGTCCTTTTGGATCCAGTAGCTTGGTCTTTGCCACCGGACTTTCCTGCACCTCATTAGTAAAACAAAATTCATAGCAAATATATATGGGAGGCACACAGGGTTTCGTATTTGGCTCATCATAATTGATTTCCCCGAAAAGAGTATTTAAACATATACTACTAGAATCATCAAAAACTTCTTTAGCGCAATTATCAGGGATTCTAGAATAATTTAAGTCCTCATCATCACTAAAGTCAGAAGAATAATAAGGATCAAAAATAGGTGGGGGTCAGGAATAGGTGGGGGATCAGGTTTGAGAGCGACTTTCCATTTATTCCATTCCTTGATTTCTTTTTCTTCTTTCTTCTTGATGCATCCCCAATACTCTTCATGAAGACATTTCGATTCATCTGCATATGTCAGATGTGTGGGATATTCAACACGAGGCTTCTTATTTTTATTTTTCCTGGTTTTATGCTTCATGGATTTACCCTTCTTTCCTGCTTCAATGATGCAACAAGTGGAATATATGGGAGTAACAGTAGAGGGTTGTTCTCCATCGTTAGTAGCAACAATTCTAATGTGATTAAAATAATCATTTATGAAAGGCATTGCTTTAGAAAGAACATCTCTAACTAAGGTATCATCATAAGGAATTTTTCCTCTTATATTTTGATCTTTAAGAAACTCATTGACCAAGTTCTCTAGATTAGTAGGGAGAGGTTTTTCTTCATGCATAATTTCACATTGCCATTGATGAAAATTATTATGTATATCTCTTAAGAGTTGCCAAGCTTCTTCCAAAGTTTTTCCAAGGAATGCACCATCACACATAATATCTAGCTTATCCTTACAAGAGTGATTTAAGCCTCCATAAAAGTGATTCAACAATAACAAATCACGTAAATTGTGATGTGGACAATCATGCATTAATTTTGAGAACCTACTATAAGCTTGTACTAAATCATCATTGTTGCTCTGCTTGAAACTCAGGATATGAAGCCTACGCTCATAAGTTTGCTTTTGTGAGAAATACTTATCAAGAAAAGCTTCGGAGATACCTTTCCATGAATTGAAGTGTCTCGCGGGATGCGATTTTAGCCAATCTTTAGCTTTTCCTTTCAATGAGAACCGGAATAGATATAACTTTAGCTCATCATTTGTCCATCCATTTGCCTTCACCGTGGAACACAATGAAGTAAATTTTTCAATATTCTTATATGGATCATTGTCCGGATCTCCTACAAAAGTTGTTTCCATGATCATATATATCCACATAGGATTAATCTCATATTCATCCACATCAATAGCGGGCTGAACTTTAGCAGCATGTAAATGATCAACACTCGGAGCACCATACTCCGCAAGACTTTTACTTTCCATAGTTCCTATGTTTTTGAATTTCCTATAACTAAAATAAATAACAAGACTACTAACAAAAGGTAAACTAATTTTTTTGTTCTTTTCAAATAATCAAAAGTAGTAAGATAAATAGTAACAAATGAAAATAAACTATGTGCAAGTAGGAAGGTAATAACCGGACGCTTAGCTCCCCGGCAATGGTGCCAATTTGATTACTTTATTCCTGCACCAACAACAGGGTTATTGAAGTACTCGTAGCAGCAAATATTTAAGAGTTTGTCCTGATGGGAGATCGACGAACGAAAACAACATGACCCCGCAACCACGTTGTCAATGTGGCCATGTTTCGCACCCAAACCGTGGTTTGGAAATAGCCTATTCTATAAGTTACTAGAACAACGATAATTAAGAGAGGTTTAAAATATCTAATAACAAAGAACTTTTAACAAGAACAAAATAAACTAAGATGGAAAGTAAACATGAATATGAACTGAATTAAAGAGATTGTAGTTGTAGGATTGAATGGAATGAGAGAGGGCTTCTACGCTTCGGTCTCACTAGTACTAGATGGGAAAATATATGTGTGATCTATAAGAGATCTCTCAGACAAATAAACATTCCCCAATTGATTATCGGACTGTCACACTATGTGCACTATGTATGGTTCTTGCGCATCACCGCAAAGCAAAAGGCACTTCCGGACCAAATGATCACATAAACTCATCTTAGATCACAATAAATTCTAACTTAGCGCACTAGATCATACATCAACCTAGAACTAAATAAATCACTCACACATGGATGAATAGCAAAACATATATAAATAAATAATGATATCACAACTGTGTTCAATCTTACAATTACTAAACACAAGAGAGAGGGAGATGGAGATGATGATGGAGATGGAGATCGATGCGTGGTGGTGGTGATGTCTTCCTTCTCCTCCCCTTCTTCTTGCTTGGATGCCTTCATGGTGATGGTGTTGAGGGAGATCTAGATCTTAGAGGTGTGGTTGAGGCAGAGCTCCACCGCAATGGAGATCGGATGGGTGGCGACGGCAGCAGGGCTCCGCTCCTGAAGGGCTATGGCTTGGTGGCTCTTTATTGGGTCCTCCCTCCTTTATATAGGCCTTAGGGGTGCCCTAGGGTTCCCCAATACCGACATATGACTTAGGGAAGGTTCTGGAGATTTTCTGGGGCGAAATCGCGTTGTTTTCGACCCTTTTTACAACTATACGGGCGCAACTGTACGGCCGCAATTATTGCTCCGGTCGTATAGTTGCTCGTTAAACTGTTTGTATGCTATAGTATTTTGGTTGCCATTTCTTCATACAAACTCCTTTTTGGGTGTTCTTAGGCTCGTTGAGTTTGTATCATCGAGGGCTATAACCCTGTGGTCTTGGATATTTATTTTGAGAAGTTGGAAAATTTCACTTTTCCAACACCTCAAATGGCTATGTCTGGTCCTTGCAGCTCCTCCATATTATGCTCTCTTTGTTCCTTTTGCCTTTGTTTTATCCATAATCATCATAAACACCTACACACATGTCAAAGACAAGGAAGAGGGATAAAATTATACCTAAACTACTAATTGTCCAAAGCTCATATTGAATTTAATAAAACAAGTAATCATGCATATCAAGCATAACAATAGTTAGATGGAGCATGATATGATAAGCAAATGACACAATTTATATTGCTAAAAAGTGTTGTATATCACAGCCATCAGCTTCTAGTGGGTCTAAATGAGTGCTTGACAGTGGACGCACAAGTCACATGATCGGAAGCAAGGAGATCGTCACAGAGAAGAGGCCTAATCGCGATCAAATAACCGTCTCCTATGGTGAGATAAGTCCAATTCAAAGGTATTAGGTCTTGGCAAGGTAGTGGTTGCCCATTCATACGTCGTAAACGTATCTATAATTTTTGATGCTCCATGCTTGTTTTATATCTACTTTCTTATGTTTTGTTCACACTTTGAGGTATTTTTATACATTTTCTAGAACTAACCTATTAACAAGATGCCACAATGCCAGTTGCCTGTTTTCTGCTGTTTTTGGTTTCAGAAAAGCTAGTAAGGAAATATTCTCGGAATTGGACCGGACAAAAGACAAATTCAATATTTTACCCGAAGCAACACGGAGTCCGAAGGGCCGCCGAAGGTGGGCACTAGGGCGGCCACACCCTAGGGTGGCGCGGCCAGTCCTAGGCGGGCCGCCACTTGGTGTGGGCCCCCTGGTACTCCACCGACCTTGTCCTTTCGCCTATAAAAGTGTCCCGGGACGAAAACCCTAAGGACCCGATCAAAATTCCACGAAAGAGTCTGTAGCCACCGCCATCTCCATCCCTAGATCGGGAGGGATCCGAAGCTCTTCTCGGCACCCTGCCGAAGAGGAGAGATCATCCTGGAGGCCTTCTTCATCACCATGTCTCCCTGAAGTGTGATGCGTGATTAGTTCATCCTTGGAGTACGGGTCCAAGTAGTAGCTAGATGGTTGGTTCTCCTCATTTGTGCTATCATGTTTAGATCGTGTGAGCTCCGTTCATGATCAAGATCATCTATTTGTAATCTTACATGTTGTGTTTGCGGGAATCCGATGGATATTGACATGCTATTTCAGATTGATTATTGATTCTATCATGTATATGTTATTTGTGATCTTGCATGCTCTCCGTTGTTTGTAACTATCTTGGCCAAATAGATGCTTGCAACTCCAATAGGGAGTATTTATGCTCGATAGTGGGTTCATGCCTCTAGTAATCTGGGGAAGTGACAGAAATCTCTAAGGTTGTAGATGTGTTGTTGCTACTAGGGAGAAAACAGCAATCCTTTGTCCATGGGACAATCGTATTGTTTACTTTACACACTTTGCTTAATGCAATTATCTGTTGCTTGCAACTTAATACTGGAAGGGGTTCGGACGATAACCGGAAGGTGGATTATTAGTCATAGATGCAGTTGGATTACGGTCTATGTATAATGTTGTAATGCCCAATCAAATCTCATAGGAATCAAGATGTCTAGTATATGCATTGTATGCTTTCTCGAATCTGTCAATTGCCCCGCTATGATTTGTTCACCCAACATGTTGTCTATCTTAAAGAGAATCACCTCTAGTGAACTATGGATCCCGGTCCATTCTTTTACCATTGATATACCATCTACTATTTACTGTTTACTATTTACTTTCTACAAGCAATTACTATCTTCCACACTATACATATAATGCTTTGTTTTCAACAAAACCAGTGAGATTTGACAACCTCATTGTAAGTTGGGGCAAAGTTCTGTGGTTGTGTTGTGCAGGATTCCAAGTTGGTAGCAACACCTTGGAGTTGTTTCCTTGCTCCTACTGGTTCGATAGTCTTGGTTTCATAACTGAGGGAAAAATTGCTGATGTGCTCATCATACCTTCCTCTTGGGGTTCCCAACGAGCTCTACATTTTGAGCCATCAAGCACTTTTTCTGGCGCCATTGGCGGGGAGTTAAGGACAGGTTCACAAGGGGAGTCCCTCACAACCAATCTTTTTACTTGGTTTTTTGTTTTGCTTAGTTTATTTTTGCTTTGATTGCTTGTTCCTTTCTATCAAAAACACAAAACAATTAGTTCATATTTTAGTTTCTATTTCTGTTGGCTTGCTTTATTCTGAAAAAAAATGAATACTCCTAAAAACACTAAGTTGTGTGACTTCACTAGCACCAACAACAATGATTTCATGTGCACACCTATTGCTCCACCTGTTCCTGAAGCTACTTTCTTTGAAATTAAACCTGCTTTGCTCAATCTTGTTATGAAAGAACAATTCTCTGGTGCTGCTACTAAAGATGCTGCTGCTCACCATAATAACTTTGTTGAACTCTATGAGATGCAAAAACATAGGTATATAGATGGAGATATTATTAAGCTTAAATTGTTTCCTTTCTCTTTGAGAGGAAAAGCTAAAGAATGGTTGCTATCCCTAACTAGAAATAGTATTGATTCCTAGACTAAATGCAAAGATGCTTTCATTGGAAAATACTATCCTCCTGCTAAGATTATATCTATGAGAAGTGAAATCATGAAATTTAAACAATTTGATAATGAACATGTTGCTCAAGCTTGGGAACAATGAAACCTTTGGTAAAGAATTGTCCCACTCATGGACTGACTGCTTGGATGATTATCCGAACCTTTTATGCAGGACTGAATTATTCTTCAAGAAATCTGTTGGATTCTGCTACTGGAGGCACCTTTATGACCATTACTTTGGGTGCTACAACAAAGCTCCTTGATAATATGATGGTTAACTATTCTGAATGGCACACTGAGAGAGCTCCACAAGGTAAGAAGGTAAACACTGTTGAAGATACCTCCTCCTTGAGTGATAAAATTGATGTTATTATGTCTATGCTCGTGAATGGAAAAACTCATATTGATCCAAATCATGTTTCCTTAGCCTCCTTGGTTGCTCAAGAGCAAGTTGATGTGAACTTCATTAGAAATAATAATTTTAGCAACAATGCCTATAGGAATAATTTTGGTAATAACGATTATAATCCATATCCTCCCAATAATGGTAATGCTTATGGAAATTCCAACAACAACAATAGAAGTGCACCCTCTGAACTTGAAGTCATGCTGAAGGATTTTATTAGTAAACAAACTACTTTCAATAAAACTGTTGAGGAAAAACTTTTGAATGCTGAAAAAAATATATCATCTTTGTCTGAAGCACAATCTTCTTTGATTAATAAAATGGCTGCTAACCCTGAAACTATGGAAAACCCCTTTGCTGCTACTAATGCCATACAAGTTAGAATTGATGAAAATGTTAGACTGTTAGCTAAATTGCATGCTAAGTGTGAAAGAGAAGATGAAATTGCTAGAAATAATAGCATATGCACTATTACCACCACCAACGTTGATGCTAGTAAACCGCATGAAGCCCCCATTCCTTTAGCAACAATGCCTAAAACCAATGGAACCTTCCCCAATAAAAATGCTGAAATTCTTCAAAATATGGGAAACTGTTCTACTTCCTTGGATGGTAATTTTGATTTTGATCTTAATGGTTGCAATATTTCTGAAGTAATTAAGTTCCTACAAAAGCTTGCTAGAAGTCCTAATGCTAGTGCTATGAATATGGCTTTTACAAAACACATTACAGATGCTCTCATGAAAATTAAAGAAGAAAAGTTGAAACATAAAGCTTCTATTCCTAGGAAATTAGAAGATGGTTGGGAACCCATCATTAGTATGAAAGTGAATGATTTAGATCTCAAAGATTTATGTGATTTTGATTCTAGTGTGTCTATTATGCCTAGAAGGATTTATGAAATGCTTGATTTGCCACCATTGGAAGATTGTTATTTAGATGTCCAACTTGATGATAATGATAAAAAGAAACTCATGGGGAGTATTAATGATGTTCTTATTATGGTTAACAATACCTATGTCCCTGCTGATTTCTATGTTTTGGATGTTGAATGCAATGCTTCTTGTCCTATTACCTTGGGAAGACATTTTCTTAGCACCGTTGGTGCTATTATTGATATGAAGGAAGGCACCATTAAATATCAACTCCCACTCAAGAAAGGTATAGAATAGTTCCCCATGAAGAGAAAGAAGACACCTTTTGCCTCTCCTATTAAAACAAAATTTGGTCTTAGTGCTTCTTCATTTGAGAATACTTGAATCTTGCTTCTTATGCCTAGCTCAAAGGCGTTAAACAAAAGCACTATTGGGAGATAACCAAAATTTTATTCAGTAAGTTTTTATTTTGTCGAGTCTTGGAAGTTATTAATTCTGTAATAACCTCTCCTTATCCTTTTTGTGTGGTTTTTGTGCCAAGAATAACCTCTAATGAGAGAGAAGTAAGACTTGGAAAAGTTGTCCCGAAACAGATTTTTGTGCTTCACTGTAAAAAATCATGAAAAATCTGTGAGCATCGGATTCAGCTGTAATTTTTTTGCTTCTGCCCCAGGTTGTTATCTAACTTTCGGTAGTTCAGCACTTTTCGATTTGAGCAACAGAAAGTCTTTGAAAAAATTGGTTTTTACCCGCTGGTCTGTTTTGACAAATTTCTGCCATTATTTGCATTTGTCTCTTAATCTCTTTCTCTTTGAGTTCTCTTTGATCACTTGAGCTTTTAGAAGGAATTGCTACAGTAGCTTGTGTTTTAATGGAAGTTTTACTTGTGATGAAACCAAACCAAAGGACCTATTATCTTGAATACACTAATGTTGTTAATGAGGATTGTGTGAAGTTTTGTATGAAGGAAATTTTCAAGTGTAGGGGAAGAATAATGTGATAAGATGAAGTATGGACAAAAGCTCAAGTTTGGGGATGCCACCCGTGTCACCCCAAGAAATTTTCAAGAAGTACAAGCGTCAAAGCTTGGGGATGCCCAAGGCATCCCCTTCTTCATCAATAAAAATCTCAGGTTGATGGGGATATGTCGAAGGGGGTATGCCCAGCAGGACGTTCCGATTGGGCCGAAAGGCCTGCGAGTGGGTCCGAAAGACGACGACTGGGCTACGAAGGAAGGAAAGGCCTAGCGACTGGCGCATGGAAACCCAGGAGCGTAACAGAAGCCCAGTTGGACTAGGTCAAAGCCTCTGGATCCTTATCTTGTTCGGTGATAACTTGTAAACCCTAGCGAGGTGCCTCATATATAAACCTCCCTAGGGTATCCTAGAGACTTACGTTCCATCATACACCCCCTCAAGTGACTCGATGCCTAGCCGCCGAGCTCACCACCCTTGTAACTCGCTCTCCAATAATCTAATCTAGCAGGAGTAGGTCTTTACCCTCCGGGGGGCCGAACCTGGGGAAACCCATGTGCATCCGCCCCCATCTCGCACCGCAGATGGCCGCCAACTCTTCCTCACGAAACACTCAATCGCTGCCAATGGTAGCGACTGCCATGGTCATTTCCACGACAGTGGCGCCCACCACGGGGCATAACGGGACTGGCCTGAGTTCTGCAGTGAGACCCTACTCGCCGATCGATCGGCCGCTTTCCACCGGTCGCATGATCGCCATCGGCGGGATCTTAGAGATCCTGCCCAGCAGCTACATCCCGGCGTCACGCCCGGTCACTCACGGCACGGTGATGCCGGTCGGCTCCATCAACCTCTTCGCCGACTTCACCGGTGCGATCGACCCGGCTGCGATGGTGATCGTCGGTGGATCGCCGCCACACCGCGATCTACTTTCGGAGGAGCAGGTCCGCTCCATTAGGAGCCTCGTCACCGAGTACAACTCGGCTGCCAGCGACGCGGTCGAGGGTAACGCCGCCACCAACGACGACGCCATAAATGACGATGCCGACTCCGCGACCCCTGCATCGGTCGACGGATCCATCACCGCCGCATCACGGGAGGACTCCATCACGCGAGTCTCCAACCCGGAGGACTTCGAGGACCCCTCCATCCTGGGGATCTTCGACTCCGATTCCGGCTCGGAGTCCCCCGAGGATTTTCGCGCCAGATCCAATCGCTTCAACACGATCTACATGGCGGGCAGCACGGCCGCACCGCCAGATCCGTTCCCCATGCTGATCCCGCCGACTGCAACGGCCATAGAGGTGGAGCAAGCCCGCCTGCGGCTCGTGGAGACGCAATGCAACAAACTCGCCGAGCGCGAGAAGTACCGCCTCGAATGAGAGACGGCGCGGGAATTATCGCTCTATCACCAGCGCCGCATCAGGACCCGTCTGAACTCCAACGTTAAGGGGTCGCGTCCTGAACTTCAACGACGAAGGCGACCCCGCACGCGCCGCCGAGCGCGAATACTGTGAGAACGCGTCGCTAGGCGGGAGCAACCCCGCGAGACCACTGCCCGGCGCACCGGCGACCGGGGCCCCTCCACCAGCCATGGGCCACGCGCCCCCGCCGAACCAACCGCGGATCATCATCTCACCCCAAGACCGCAACGCCAACGGGCTACCATTATACTCCACCCCGATGGACAACGTCGTCGCGGCCGACGCCGCGATCGCCAACCTCGACGTCCAAGGCGACGGCGCGCTACAAATCCTCGATTGACTCCCCCTAGCATATATTGCAAAAATACTTTATAGCATTTGCCACTTGGCATACATCACAGCTTGGAGAGTTACATTGTTTACTCCACAGGCCCTGATGAAGAAGCAGCGCCACCCCCTTGATGCGAACAAAAGGCCACCACGGTTCGTCGGGTACGTCGTCAGTGACTTCGACAATGATGACCGGAAGGGCTGCTCCGACTTCATGTCGTGATGCTCCGGCTCGGGGTCGCCAGGCGCTAACACCATCTCCTGGTATGGCAGCAGATCCCCCATCGCCAAAACACGATCGGTGTAAGGGGCGGCCTTTGCGATCAGCTTCAGCACCTCTGACATCTCCACCGTCCCGGTCGCCGATGGATAGCCACTCGTCACATCGTCAAGGTCGAAGTCGTCGGGGAAATGGGCGAGACCCAAGCTCAACGCTATGGCGGCCCTGCGCCTGAATGCTGAGCGCGTCATCCACTCCACAACGGTGGGTACCTCTTCCAGATAGCACCACACCTCCGTAAGCCCCCCAGGAATAACTTCGGTGGGGGACATGTCCTGAAGAGCCGCTTGGACGCACAACGCCGAGGCCGTGGCCGCATTCACCACGGCAGTCACGCATTGTGAGGCATTGTAAGTTTGCACCACCGGGTCGCTTTGGCCTACCACAGCTGCAAAGTCAGGTGTCAGCAAAACTATGAAACCCCCAAAGCGGGGAGTCGGCAAACGGGTCAGGCAAAGACAGGGACTCACCAAGGAGTTTGCGGCAGTTCTCCTTGACGTGCTTCTCCAAGGTGGATTGCTCGTTGTGCAGTCCCACGATGATGGAATCCGTGGCTTTGCGTTCTTCTTCAGCTGCAGCGATGGCAGCCTTCGCTCGCTCCTCCGAAGAAATTGAGGCCGCCTTCGCCTCCTCCAAGTCCTTGACCAGGAAGGCTATTCGCCCATTCGCCGCGTCCAGCTCGGCGACCGGAACATACCCCTCACGGGCCTTCGAGATCTCAGCCGAGAAACCATCTGCAAGAAGCCATCAGCGTACTATACACGACTAGCTCACACCCAAAAAAGGAGAATAAAGAAAAACAGATACTCACCAATAGTTTCCTGAAGCCGCCGGTTCACCTCTTGTGCTTCGCGCAAGTCACGCTCTAAGCGCTCCCTCGCGTCTTGCCGATCGGTCGACTCCCTTTGCAATCCCTGCAAACAACAACTCGCCTCAGCATTTGGCAAAACTACACCCAGTTCCTAGCCGCTGAAATTCAGCGACCAGGAACTCGGGGACTGGAGAAGGAAAAAGAAACTCAATTCCTAGCCGCCAAAATTCAGCGACTAGGAATTCGAGGACTGGAGAAGGAAAAAGAGGTTCAGTTCCCAGACACTGAAATTCAGCGACCAGGAACTCGGGGACTGGACATACCTGGATAGCAGCGCCGAGCATCTTGTGGAGTTCTCCGGCGTCAGTCGACGGGATCGTGAAGGGAGTGCTCCTGTGACGGGACCCAATGTCTGCATCCATGATTTCTAGACTCTGCGGAGACTGCATGTCCACCACACCTGGAAACCCACTCGCCATGAAACGCGGGAACGTCACCGACGCCCTGGCGGGGGCGCTGGTTGTCGGGACCGGCGCTTCCAGCACGGACGCAGCCAAGGCTGGTTCCGATCGCGTCGCCGCCACCTCTTCGGCGACTGGTGCATCAGCCGACTCCGCGGTGCTGCCCTTGGTCACAACATCGTTAGCGCCCCCCCTTCTGCTTCTTCGCGTCTTCGTCGGTCGCCACATCTCCGGTGGCCTTTCTGTTCTTGGGGAGGTCGCCCTCTCCCATGGGGGTGGCCGGTCGAATCTTAGCCACCGAAGGACGGCCAATCTTCTTGGCCCCCGACCTGCACGGGTCCCCACAATCAATATAACGACAACGGAGAAGAGCAAGGCAAATTGGGATGAAGGAGCAGTACTTACTTACTGACTGGGAGGACGCGAAGCCCGGTGCTGATGTGAGCGGGCTTGTCCAACTCGGGACCCAACTTACGGGTGAGCCCCCTCTCGAAGACGTCTGAAGCCCACAAAACCGGCGGGCTTCCTCGACGATGAAGCTGCAGTCACCGGGATCTCTGGCTCCGACGCGGCCGCCCTCGACGGCTGTGGCGACTTAGACGCCATCGCCTCAGCCACTTCTTGGCTTGGAACCCCCGAGGTCATCGGTGCAATCGCCGCTAGGGGAACCTCTACCACTACCTCCGTGTCCTCGCCCTCCAACCCCTTCGTCGGGACTGCATCCTTTGGGGCCTTGTGCGAGACTTCGGAAGAACCTTCATCCTCGGAATTATCATCCGACTCGAACACCATCGCCGACTTGGACGGCAACGTGGGCCTTCTTGCTGGCGACTTGGGCCTGCGTGCGGGCTTCGATGGCGTGGCAATACGCAGGGACGTGTGCTCCTGCGCGACCTCGTCGCCTCTGTCATGCTCGTCCAGGCTGCAGCTCGCCTCGACTTCGTGTTGTTTCTGCATACGGGTCTTGTGAGCCACGGGTGCTGGGGGAGGAACCTCTTCTTCCTCCCCGTCACTGTCGGAAGGGTCCCCCTCGGAGTCTTCCTGCAGTTCCTAGGGAACCCTCTTCGTCGAGCGGAGGGAGCCAGCCCTCCAACACCTGAAAAAGCTGAGAACCACCAGAGTAAAACACCAAACGAGGAGACTGAAAACTGAAACACGGACATAGAGATTGGAAAGAGAACTTACTATGGGGGCTTCGTTCTTCACGGGAGTGTACGGGGCGACCCTGACCGCCACACTGGTGAAGTCTGCATCGGTGATATTCTTCAGAGCGGCCTTGTAGTCCTCGGCCTCCCATGACTCCTTGCTGGTTCGGGATGGGTCATGTTTCCCGCTGTACTCATACATCCAGTGCGGCCGAGCCGCCAGCGGAACCAGGCGCTGCCCGAGCCAGCAGTTGTAGAGGTTGATCGGAATCAACCCCTGGACCTTTAGCTTCTGGATCTGATCCATCATCTCCGCGATAGCCATCCGCTGGTCTTCGGGAAGCTTCTTCGGCGCCAGCCAACGGGGCTCGCTCCTCTCGGCGACAAACTCGGGAAGAGCCACCTCGCCGGTGGGAGTGGCTTCTTTGACGTAGAACCAGCTCTTCTTCCACTCGCTGGTGGCCTTCTTCGGCAGGAGGAGCTTGATGAAATTGGCCTTCGGCTTCAGTTGAAATGTGACTCCACCTGCGGCCAGTATCAAGACACTAGACGCCTCGCGCCCAATCCGGCCGTGGAAGAGCTCCAGCCATAGAGGGAAATACGACATGCAGCCGAGGTAACATTCGCAGAAGGCGACGAAGATCGCCAGCTGCTCGATGCTATGCGAACCAAGATCCGATGGCTTGATCGTGTAATACGCGCAGAAGCGGCGGAAAAAGAGTGAGGTGGGGAATCCTAGACCCCTTTCAAGATGACTGGGGAAGAAGATGAACTCGCCGGATCGCGGCTTCGGCTCGGTCTCGGAGGAGGGGGAACCTGCCAATTCCCCTTGCGAAGCACTCCGGCGTCCTCAAAAGACCTAAGCTGGGTTGTGGTACATTTGGATTTCCCCCATGAGCCTTTGGGAGGCGCTATCGGGTAGGATGTGGAATCGCACGATGCGGGAAGGACAGGTCGGAAGGATGTGGGCAGGAAAATTGGAGGAATGAAGAATGCGAAGAAGGTCTGTGGAGCTGAACCATCACTCCCCTTATATGGGAAGCGCCACCCGCCAAAATCGGGGTAGCCGTTACTCACGGTAATTACGCCGAAGCTACTGTTGGAAATTCCAACGGATAGTTTGACCTGATTTGACGGTCCAACTCCCTTATTTCACCCGCCACCCGCCAAGTCTTTCCATCTCTAAGACGACGACTGGGCGGCAGGAACATTCATTGAGACGACGAGTGGAAACATGGGGAAATTCTCCTTGGTTTTAATGGAGTCCATCGCCGACTCGACTGGATGCCCAAATTGGCTCGCTTACTCCGAACACCAAAAGGACACCTGCGCCTACATCAACGATGGCCTCGGGGACTACTGATGGGGATATGTCGAAGGGGGTATGCCCAACAGGACGTTCCGATTGGGCCAAAGGGCCTGCGAGTGGGTCCGAAAGACGGCGACTAGGCTACGAAGGAAGGAAAGGCCTAGCGACTGGCGACTGGAAGCCCAGGAGCGTAACAGAAGCCCAGTCAGACTAGGTCAAAGCCTCCGGATCCTTATCTTGTTTGGTGATAACTTGTAAACCCTAGTGAGGTGCCTCATATATAAACCTCCCTAGGGTATCCTAGAGACTTACGTTCCATCATACACCCCCTCAAGCGACTCGCTGCCTAGCCTCCAAGCTCGCCACCCTTGTAACTCGCTCTCCAATAATCTAATCTAGCAGGAGTAGATCTTTACCCTCCGGGGGGCCGAACCTGGGTAAACCCATGTGCATCCGCCCCCATCTCGCACCGCGGATGGCCGCCAACTCTTCCTCACGAAACACTCAATCGCTGCTAATGGTAGCGACTGCCGTGGCCATTTCCACGACACAGGTTTTCTTCCAAAACACTTCATTTTTATTGTTTCATGCACAATTATGTTGTTCTTGGAGCGTCTTTGTTTTTGCTTTTAGTTTTCTATTGTTTAGTTTGCTTAAATAAATTGGATGGACCCCTGCATTCATATGATATTTCAAATAAGTTTATTGGTGATTGGAAAAGAGTAAGAAAGTTCATACTTATAAGTGGTACAAAAGGAGTTTTGTTTTGACTGTGACCTAGACTTTATCATGTCATGTTTGATATTACTTTGACTTGATGCTTGGTAATTATTGCTGTAGCATGACTTGTTCCAAACAATTGAGATTGCATAATGTGCCTTGAAAGAATCATGCGTTGTTTTAGCATACAAAAGCATAATATTGTGGTATTCTCCTTCGGTGCTTTATTTGGGTTGACTTGGCACATGCTTACACCATGTTAAGACTATGAACAAGTCACCTTAGCCTCTATGATCATTTAGTTTTTTGACTTGTAATATCACTTTATGCTTTAATTAATAATGTTTTGTTGCTTTGCATGATTATGGTCATTAGTGCTCTCTTAGTTGGTCGCTCCCAGTCTTTTGCTAGCCTCCACATGTACCAAGTATGAGTTCCACTCATGCATCCAACTCCCAAGAAAACCAAGTTATTCCATAGAGTCCACTATAAATTCCTATGCATGGTGTTTTACACTGTTCCAAGTATATTCATGCTTTTATCTACCTTCCAAATTAAAATTGTTATGTGAAAATTAGTGATTAAAGCTCCCACGAACTTTATGGCACACTTTACTTTCTTGCACTTAATAAACTTGAACCATTGTGTCCTTCTATGTTGCGTATATGCTTGCACTATATAAGTTGAGAATTAGCAGAACCATGCTGTCATCGGGAACGCTTTCAACATTGCACTTATTATTATTTAGTTGATATCATGTTCTTTTGTTTATGGATCCCGGTGGTGTGAAATAAAAGGGGAGCTTGTAAGCTCATGGAGTTTGTATGTGTGTTAGAGAAACGCCTGGGCGGCTAGCCTAAGCCATGCCTAATCATGGTGGAAACTTGCAGCATAACCATAGTGAGCATTCTATGAAGCATCCTCAATAAAAACCTATGAAAATAGCAAATAAAAAGATTGTTGAGATGCTCATTGTCTGTTGCCTTGTCATTCTGATATGGGATAGCTCATGTATCATGGGGCAAGGGGTACCCCATTGGCAGTTCTCAATGATACACATGTACTTACAATGACAAGAACTTACTTGTGACTAAAGTTGAGTAGCACGAGGTTCAGGACTCGTAGGAAAGGGGCATGAGATTCTCGGCTTGTAACTTGTCAAGCATATCCTCATATTTGTTCACTTTAACCTTAACCACCTAAATATGCTTATGATAGGGGTAATGAGAGCTGAAAGCTAATAAGTACCATAATTTTTGGAAGCCCTTTATGAAACTTGAAATCCATGCTTCCCTCTTATGAAGGGCCTTTCTTTTTTACTTTTATGTTGAGTCTCCATCTTCTATCTTTATGCACCAATTGAGAGAGCATAATGATCATTCTTAGTTTAATGTGCATTGTCCCAAAACTTATTGATTGATTCATAACTGTGATATTGCTTGTTCTTAAAATTATTTGTATCTAGTCACCCTTATGAACTTTGAAGGTGTCCTATGCATCTATGTTTTGCTATACCATGAGGAACAAGATGAATACCATTCTTATTATGTTTTCTATATGTGAGACAAACAAACGTCTTTTAATGCATTGTTATTCATGAATCTTTTGTTTGTACCTCTTCATGTTGCAACATAGTTGCTATGTCTTATTGTTAGAATTCTATCTTTCATGTTCATGTTGAAGTACTTTGATCCCAGCTATCAATGTTTTACAAATACCTTGATCATGATTATGATGGTGCATGTCACCTAAAAAATTATTCTTTTTATCACTTACCTACTCGAGGACGAGCACGAGTTAAGCTTGGGGATGCTTGATACGTCGTAAACGTATCTATAATTTTTGATGCTCCATGCTTTTTTTATATCTACTTTCTCATGTTTTGTTCACACTTTGAGGTATTTTTATACATTTCCTAGAACTAACCTATTAACAAGATGCCATAGTGCCAGTTGCCTGTTTTCTGCTGTTTTTGGTTTCAGAAAAGTTAGTAGGAAATATTCTCGGAATTGGACCGAACAAAAGCCAAAGTCAATATTTTACCCGAAGCAACATAGAGTCCAAAGGGCAGCCGAAGGGGGGCACCAGGGCAGCCACACCCTAGGGTGGCACGGCCAGCCCTAGGCGTGCCACCACCTGGTGTGTGCCCCCTGGTACTCCACCAACCTTGCCATTTCGCCTATAAAAGTATCCCGGGACGAAAACCCTAAGGACCCGATCAAAATTCCATGAAAGAGTTTATAGCCACCGCCATCTCCATCCCTAGATCGGAAGGGATCCAAAGCTCTTCCGGCACCCGGCCGGAGGGGAGAGATCATCCTGGAGGCCTTCTTCATCACCATTCCTGCCTCTGGTGTGATGTGTGAGTAGTTCATCCTTGGACTACGGGTCCATGTAGTAGCTAGATGGTTGGTTCTCCTCCTTTGTGCTATCATGTTTAGATCTTGTGAGATTCGTTCATGATCAAGATCATCTATTTGTAATCTTACATGTTGTGTTTGTGGGGATCCGGTGAATATTGAGATGCTATTTCAGATTGATTATTGATTCTACCATTTCTATGTTATTTTTGATCTTGCATGATCTCTATTGTTTGTAACTATCTTGGCCAAGTAGATGCTTGCAACTCCAAGAGGGAGTATTTATGCTCGATAGTGGGTTCATGCATCTAGTAATCTGAGGAAGTGCCTGAAATCTCTAAGGTTGTAGATGTGCTGTTGCTACTAGGGAGAAAACATCAATCCTTTATCCGTGGGACAATCGTATTGTTTACTTTACACACTTTGCTTAATGCAATTATCTGTTGCTTGCAACTTAATACTAGAAGGGGTTTAGACGATAACCAGAAGGTGGATTATTAGTCATAGATGCAGTTGGATTACGGTCTATGTATAATGTTGTAATGCCCAATCAAATCTCATAGGAATCAAGATGTCTAGTATATGCATTGTATGCTTTCTCGAATCTGTCAATTGCTCCGCTGTAATTTGTTCACCCATCATGTTGTCTATCTTAAGGAGAATCACCTCTAGTGAACTATGGATCCTGGTCCATTCTTTTACCATTGATATACCATCTACTGTTTACTGTTTACTATTTAATTTCTGCAAGCAATTACTATCTTCCACACTATACATTTAATCCTTTGTTTTTAGCAAAACCAGTGAGATTGACAACCTCATTGTAAGTTGGGGCAAAGTTCTATGGTTGTGTTGTGCAGGATTCCAAGTTGGTAGCAACAACTTGGAGTTGTTTCCTTGCTCCTACTGGTTTGATAACCTTGGTGTCAGAACTGAGGGAAAACTTGCTATTGTGCTCATCATACCTTCCTCTTGGAGTTCCCAACGAGCTCTACATTTTGAGCCATCACCCACGATATCTCTCTCATGGACGTCATGCTTGTTGAGACCCTTGGGTATAATTTACTTGTTGTTCGTTCCCTTGGTAAGATGGGCTTTGCTATTTTTATTTATGATGATATTGTGGTACTCTTGTGGAGCAAGTCTCTAAAGGTCGCTTTTGTTGGGTATGTAGAAAATGACTTGTATGTGGTGGAATTTTCGGGGAAAACCACTATAGGTCTGATGTTCTTATTCGGAAAGGCCGATGCGGGCTGGTTATGGCATCGCTGTCGAGCCCATGTCAACATGAGAACGTTACAAAGTCTTCACAAGGGTGGCCACATTCTTGGACTAAAAGAAAATGTTTCCTTTGCCAAAGATCGTGTTTGTAGGGATTGTTTTGAAGGAAAGATGCACAAGTCTCCCCATCGAAGGAAGACAATTATTTCATCAAAGAATATCTTAGAGCTCCTTCATGTGGATATTTTTCGTCCTCCATGTCATGCTAGTCTTGGTGGTAAGAAGTATTGCCTTGTCACTGTTGATGACTACTCAAGGTACACATGAGTCTACTTCTTCAACAGAAGAGTGAGACTCAACAAACCGTCATTAACTCTACCAATGAAGTTCAACGTCAACACAACTTCACCATTTTGGCAATAAGAAGCGACAACGGCTCTGAGTTCAAGAACTACACCCTAAATGAATTCTTAAGTGAAGAGGGGATAAGACATCAATATTACTCTGCGTACACCCCTCAACAAAATGGTGTAGCCAAGAGGAAAAACCGTACTTTAATGGATATGGAAAGATCTATGATGGCTGAATTCAAGTCCCCATATAACTTTTGGGCTGAAGCTATATCCATAGCATGTCACTCATCAAACCGGCTTTACCTCCACAAGATCTTGGACAAGAATCCCTACAAAATACTTACCTGTAACAAGCAACCCAACATTTCATACTTCCGGGTGTTCGGTTGTAAGTGTTTCTTTCTCATTAAAGGAGTTCGTTTGTCTAAATTTGAGTCTAAGTCTTTAGAAGGTATTTTTGTTGGTTACGGTGCCGAATCCCACACTTATAGAGTCTACAACAAGCCCTCCGGGATTGTTGTAGAGTCTTGTAGTGTGGTGTTTGAGGAAAATGGCGGCTCCCATGTGGGGCAAGTTGATGTTTGTGATACGGATGTTGAAATACCCCAAGATTCCATAAGAAGAATGGGTGTGCGATTTTACCGCTCCGTTGAGGAACCCCTTGTGGCGGATCGGGAAGGACAATGCTCTACCCAAGTAGAGCCCTCATCTAAACAAGATCAACAAACTCCACCTGCTGAAGCAAATACTGCACCCACTCAACAAACTTCTGAAGATCATCCATCTATTGATCAAACTAGAAGTCCCAGGCCGGATTATCCAGCCCTGCAACCCCCTCTCGCAAAGCCAATGATCAAGGAATAGCTAAAGCTCCTAGGCTAGATTATCCGGCCCCTCCCTCGGCCGGATTATCCGGCCCTACAAGTCCAGAACTGCAACCTCCTAATACAGTTGTGGATCAAGGTCAAGGGAAAGTATCTTCTCCTACAGTCAGTGTTGAATCTTCTGCTGATCAAGATCAAGCTATTAGTCAAGACAAGGACAAGAATGATGAAGATATTCCTTCAAGAAACAATTAGGAAATCTAAAATCATCGCAAATCTCAAGCTGAAAGAAATCTAGGACTCAGAGGTCATACACTTGACAAAGTAGTAAGTGATCTAAGAAGATGGGTGTCTACAAGAAGAGAATTTTCAAGTTTTAGTGACCATCAAGCTCATATATCTATGGTGGAACCTAAAAAGGTATATTAAGTCCTTGAAGATCCGGATTGGGTTATGGCTATGCATGAAGAACTCAACAATTTTGAGTGTAACAAAGTTTGGCAGCTAGTAGAGAAGCCCAAAGAATGCTGCAATGTTATCGGCACAAAGTGGATATTCATGAATAAGAAAGGATGATAATGGTATTGTTGTAAGTAACAAGGCATGACTAGTTGCACAAGGCTTATCTCAAGTGTAAGGCATCGACTTTGGCGAGACTTATGCTCCAGTGGCTCGCCTTGAGTCCATCCATATCCTTCTTGCTTATGTAGCTCATCATAATTTTAAATTACAACAAATGGATGTTGAAAGTGCCTTTCTTAATGGTGCATTTCATGAGTTGTTGTATGTTAAGCAACCCCCGGGCTTCGAGGACCCCAACTTTCCTAACCACATCTAGAAACTCGATAAGGCGGTCTATGGCCTTAAACAAGCCCCACATGCGTGGTGTGAGCATCTTAAATAGTTATTGCTAGACCTTGGTTTCGAGGTTGGGAAGATTGATCCCACTCTTTTTACTAAGAAGGTTAATGGGGAGCTTTTCTTATGCCAATTATATGTAGATGACATTATCTTTGGCTCTACTAACCAAGCTTTTAACGATGAATTTTCAAAGCTTATGACTAATAGATTTGAGATGTCTATGATAGGAGAGTTGAGGTTCTTTCTTGGATTCGAGATCAGGCAACTAAGAGAATGAACCTTCATTAATCAAGAAAAGTACATCCAAGACATGCTTAAGTTATTCAAGATGACGGACCTTAACGGCATTGCTACACCAAGGTAAACTAAATGTCATCTCGAGTTAAATCCCAATGGTAAAGATGTGGATCAAAAGGTATATCGGTCCATGATCGGCTCCCTGCTCTATCTTTCTACATCTAGAACCGATATTGTGTTGAGTGTAGGTGTGTGTGCAAGGTATCAAGCGGCTACTTGATACATTGCAAATGTATCTATAATTTTTGATGTTCCATGCTTGGTTTTATCCACTTTCTTGTGTTTTGTCCACACTTTGGAGTACTTTTCATATGATTTCTTGGACTAACCTATTAACAAGAGCCACAGTGCCAGCTGCCTGTTTTCTGCTGTTTTTGGTTCCAGGAAAGTCAGAAAATGAATATTCTCGGAATTGGATGGGACAAAAGCCAAAGTGCTTATTTTTCCAGAAGACTCCAGGAGCCAGAATACGAGACGGAGAAGAGCCAAGGGCTGGCCACACCACCCCCAGGCGCGGGTTGGGCCTGGCCGCGCCAGGGCATGGTGTGGGCCCCCCAGGCACCCCCTCGGTCTCCCTCTTCGCCTATAAGAAGCCTTCTGACCTAAAAACTCTGGGGGGTTCGACGTTTTTCTAGAAGGAGTTCTGCTCCGCCGCCACCACCAGATTCCACGAAACAGCACCAGAAACTCCGTTCTGGCACCCTGCCGGGACGGGGAATTGGAGGAGATCATCGCCATCATCATCATCACCATCGCTTCTCCATCGACCATCCATGTTTCCCCCATCTATGAGTGAGTAATCCCCTGCTGTAGGCTATGGGGATGGTAGGGATTGGATGAGATCGTTCATGTAATGGCATCAGATTGTTAGGGCTTGGTGCCTAGTATCTTTTATTAGTGCGTTATGACTTTGTTGCGACTTGTTGTGCTTAATGCTTGTCACTAGGTCCTGAGTGCCATGATTTTAGATCTGAACATGTTATTGATTCATTATGATAGTATTGTTTTTGGCCTTATCTACAAGTTGTATACACACGTTGTTGTCCGGAACCTATGGCCCCAAAGTGACAGAAATCGGGATGACCGGAAGGGAATGGCTTTGATGTGAGGATCACATGTGTTCATGGAGTGTTAATGCTTTGCTCCGGTGCTCTATTAAAAGGAGCACCTTAATTGCCAGTAGTTCCCTAGAGGCCCCGCTGCAAACGGGCTGGCAGGACAAAAGATGTTGTGCAAGTTCTCATTGCGAGCACGTATGACTATATATGGAATACCTGCCTAGGATTGTCTAGTACTTGGATGCTTTATCTTATTTATCTTCAATTGCCCTATGTTCTGATTGCTATGTGAATTTTCTTGTCCATGCAACGCCTGTCCATCCATCCCTATGCCTACCGCACTCGAATCCCACTGTTACTGCTTTCGTTACTACTGTCTTTTCTTTATTACTGCTATTACTTTACTATTCCTACTACAAAACAGTTGCTACTGATAAACTGCTGTGAGCAAGATTGTTTCCAGGTGCAGCTGAATTGACAACTCAGTTGTTAAGGCTTATAAATATTCTTTGGCTCCCCTTGTGTCGAATCAATAAATTGGGTTTCACTTCCCTCGAAAATACTGCGATACACCCCCTATACTTGTGGGTCATCAAGACTATTTTCTGGTGCCGTTGCCGGGGAGCATAGCTTTATTTATCAAGTTAACTTGGAATCACTATTGTTCAAGCTAAGTTTATTTTCTCCTTGTTTGCTTGTTTCTTTATCAAAAATTAAAAAAAAAGTAGTTCCTACTCTAGTTGTTATTTTCGTTGGTCTGTTATTGTCTTGCCTTATCATGCTTGTTGTCAATGGTTGGTTTCTTTGAAACTGAAGCTTATTGGCAAGGTGGGTTCACGGAAGATCAAAACTATTATTATAAGGAACACCGCTTGTCACAAAAAGGGAAACACTTATGGGAACAAATTGATAGATTGTATACCATTGCTAGAAACGTGTGCTCTACTTATAATGTTAATTATTGTTGTGATGAGTCTTGTTGCAGAAAGAGGTATAAACACCTCCCTTTTTAATGTGAGTATAGTGATAATGATACCATATCTTCCTATGCTAAAGTAATTTATGACTTTTATGATGCGGAACAAATTGAAGAATTTATTGCTTGGAAGGGTGCTTTTGAACTTGCTAGTTTGCTTGAAAATATTGATGATTCACCTTACAAATATGAGGTTTATGGTATACTTAAATTCTGCTTTGATAATTACAAGGATGAAAATGGCTATATCCTTGAATATTTTAATAGATGCTTTCCACAAATGGAAGAGAGTAATGCCTTGCAGGATCCTATAGAAGAAGAAATTGATGAACCTGAAATCTCATTAGATGAAAAAGAGGAGGAGAGTGATGAACAAAAGGAGGAAGAATGGATTATCTACCCATGCCTACCTTCTAATGAGAGTAACTCTTTATCCCTTACATTATTTGATTGTCCTCCATGCTTGCAAAGGAGGATGAATGTTATGTTCCTAAGGATTCTTTTGAAGATGTTTATGATAAAGCTCTAGTGCTTGTAGATCATGAAAAGCATGCTTTATGTGATAGTTATATTGTTGAGTTTATTCATGAGGCTATTGAAAATTATTTTGAGAGAGGAAAAAATGGTTGTAGAAGTTTTCATGGTATTGGAACACCTCTCTATGTGCTGAAAGTTTTGAAGTTACTCTTGTTTTATCTTCCTATGCCTGTCACTTTGTTCTTTGCGAATTTATTTGCATACAAGATTCCTATGCATAGGAAGTGGGTTAGACTTAAATGTGTTTTGAATCTGCTTCTTGATGCTCTCTTTTACTTCAATTCATATTTCTTATGTGAGCATCCTCTCAAACTATCATGCCTGAAGATGATAATATGTCTATTAGTCTTGGGAGACCTTTTCTTAAATACTGCAGGAGTTGTTATTAATTGTAATCAAGGGAAGGTGACCTTCAATGTTAATGACAAGGAACATACTGTCTATTTCCCCAAGAAGATTGAAAGGACTTATGGTTTGAATTCAATTGAACATGTTGAGGAACTTCAAGTTGGAGAAATTTATTGTCCCATACCAAGAGAAAATTTTGAAACTATTATGATTGGGACCATTGCTATCAAGTTTGAGGTAACATAATCATTAGTGGAATACAAAGTCTTGTCTCATATGAAATTGTTTTGGTAACAAGAACTGATCAACCTTGTTAACAAAAGTATTTCATTGAACAAAACAATGTTTTCACTATGATTATCTCCGCTTACTTCTATTCTATCCATTTTATGTTTTTGCTTATGCCTAACTTAAAGGCGTTAAAGAAAAGTACTTATTGGGAGATAACCCAAAAGTTTTAGATGAGTCTTGGAAGTTATTACTTCAGTAATTACTTCAGTAATAACCACTTCTTATCCTTTTTATTTGCTTTTTGTGCCAAGAATAACCTCTAATGAGAGAGAAGTAATGATTGGGAAAGTTGTTGTTCGAAACAGATTTCTGTGCTTCACCGTAAAAATTCGTGTAAAATCTCCGAACGTCTTTTTGAGGCGCGAATTTTTTTTATTATGACCCAGGTTGTTATCTAACTTTCGTTAGTTCAACACTTTTTGATTTGAGCAACATAATGTCTTCGAAAAAATTCGTCTTTACCTGCTGGTCTGTTTTGACAGATTTCTGCCATTTTCTGCATTTGCTTCTTGTTGGTTCCTCTTTGAGTTCTTTTGGGGAATTGAGATTTTTGAGGGAAGTGCTACAGTAGATA
Source organism: Avena sativa (assembly GCA_916181665.1). Lineage (NCBI taxonomy): Eukaryota > Viridiplantae > Streptophyta > Magnoliopsida > Poales > Poaceae > Avena > Avena sativa. Next base: position 103,543,796 of record OV702292.1, read on the forward strand.
GTGTTCTAATGGGATTTTATTTGGTGTTAGAACTCAACCTTAAGACTTATTTATCTTGAGTGCACTAATGTTGCTAATGAAGATTGTGTGAAGTTTTCTATGAAGGAAAAATTTCAGGTGTATGGAAGGAATGAGTAATGAGATGAATGATGGACTAAAGCTCAAGCTTGGGGATGCCACGCGTGTCACCCCAATAAATATCCAAGAAGTACAAGCGTCAAAGCTTGTGGATGCCCAAGGCATCCCCCTCTTCATCAATAAAAATCCCAGGTTTCTTCCAAACGCTTCATTTTTATTGTTTCATGCACAGTTGTGTTGTTCTTTGAGCGTCTTCTTTTTCGTTTTTTGTTTTGGTTTTCGTTTGCTTGGTTTGCTTAGTTTGCTGAATAAATTGGTTGGACCTCCTCTTTCATACATTGGTGTTCAAATAGTTTGGTTTGGTTTGGAAAAGAGTAGGAAAGCTCATGCTTAAGTGGTAAAGAGAGCTTGTTTTTGACTGTGGCCTATGCTTTGTCATGGCATGCTCGATATTGTTTTGGCTTTATGCTTAGTATTCTTTGCTGTAGCATGACTTGTTATAAACAATTGAGATTGCTTAATGTGCCTTGGATGAATCATGCGTTGTTTTAGCATATTAAAGCATAGTATAGTGGTATTCTCCTTTGATGCTTTATTTGGGTTGACTTGGCACATGCTCACACCATGTTATGACTATCCCAAGTCACCATAAGCCTTTATGATCCTTTAGTTTTCAACTTGTAGTATCACTTTATGCTTTGATCAATGATGTTTTGTGTGGCGCCCCGCAAAACCACTACTAGAAAATCGCGTTGTTTTTGTGCATTGCATCATCATGACCGCATGCTCATGTCATCATGCCACATTGCATTTGAGCATCGTCATTTCATCTTGCATTTGTTTGCATAAAACTATCTTTGAAAAATCTATTTCTGTCTTCCGAACGCCCCGTCTTTATTCAAACACAAAACCCGGGTCTCCGGAATATTTTGTTTTGTCTGCCAACGGTTTGCAAAGGCCTCGTTTTGTTATAAATAAAATATTTATTTTATTTTATTTTTGGGAGGCAGCCAGCTAGGCCCGAGGGCCCGGCCGGCCACCTCCAAACCCTAGTCTAAAAATATCTAGTCCTAAACTTTTCCTACCTAACCCTAACCTACCCAGTCCCCAGCCACATCACCCCACCCAATAGCCAACCGCCACCTCACCACTCCCTCCCCCCTATCCAATCCCAGCCCGCCACCTCGGCCTGGCCTCAACCCACCCCTGCCCGACACGACCCCGTCCCGCACTCACCATCCACTCCGCTCCCCTGGCCCCACCCCGGCCCCACCTGCAGTGACCGACGCCACCAACCACATGACGCACCCGCCCCGGCCTCGCCCTCGGTCCCACCCCACCGATCCCCACACGGCAGGCCCACCCCCGCCCCCGCTCCTCCCATCCCGATCCACCCGCCGGCCTCGCCTCCGTCCCCGCCTCTGGAGCTCTACGGGTCCCCATCTTCCCGAGCCGCCGGCCCTCCTCCTACCCAGCTGCGGCCCGAGAGCCACCGCGTCGCCTCCACCGGGTTCTACCCACCCTCGCCGTACGACCTCCCCTGCGACCGCACAGGGCGCGCCGGTGCCGGCCTCGCCCGCGCCTCTCTGTGGCCCCCGTCGGCGCCCCGCGCGCGCCCGCCCTGCTCGGCCTCTTTGCTATGACGCTGCTCGAGCTTGCCGCGCCGTCGGGGCCTCCTCGGTCCTCTCCGTCCTCGCCGTCCTTCCTCCGTGCCTCCATCGCCCCTCCGTCCGCCGCCACGGCCCTTCTCCGACCCCGCGTCCCCCGAGCTCTCCTCCGTCGCCGCCGAGCCCGGCCTCGCCTGGGCCACGCGGGCCTCCGCGACCTCCTCTGCCGCCGTGTCCTCCGCCGCCCCGGCGCCCTCCCTCGCTGCGTACCTCTCCTCCCCTTCCTCTGCGTCCTCTCCTCCTTGGCCGGCAGCACCCCCGCGGCCCGACCTCCCTCTGCCTGGCCTCGTCGCGCCGCCTGCGTCCTGCTGCCCCTTCCTCTCGTCGTCCTCTGGCCGCCTGTGCCACCTCGTCCTCCTGCGCGTCGGCCGCCCGCGACCCCCGAGTACCGCCTTTCTCTGTGTCCTGGTGTTGTTGAGGCCCCCCCGCAGAGCCTCTGCCCTGCTCTGTTTGCTGTTCTGCAGGTCCCCGTCGCGTGTATGTGCATAGTGGGCACTTGTAGACCAACATGTGGTGGGCTTTAATTGCAAACCGTGTCATCGCCAAGTCCAACCTCGACGTGTCGTGTCTGTGTACCGAGCTATGTACCGAGTTGCTGCTACGGAGATTTTGTGAAGAACCATGGAACCTCAAGATCTTCACCACTCGAAGTGTTCCGCCAAGATCGCCATCGACAATGGAACGAAGACCGAACCCGGTGGCTTTTGCTGGACCATCAACAAGATCTACAACGGGACGCCATGACCTTCGTCACCGAACCCGAAGACCGCGGATGCGACAAGATCGTCTCGCGGACGCCAAGTCCTTCGGCCCGGAACACCGACGACCTGACCAAGATCCGAAGACCGAACCCTGGCGCGCCAAGTTCTTCGACCCCGAGGACCGGTCCACAGATGCGACAAGTACTTCTTCCCGGATCCGATGCCCGAGAACCCGGACGCCAAGGTCGTCGACACGGATACGCCAAGTACTTCCTCGAGGACCCGACAAGATCTTCGTGACGACAAGATCGGCACCGACCAGGGCGGATCCGATGTGCCCCCGACACCAACCAAGTTCTTCTTCTCGGATGCGACAAGATCGACTTTCGTTGTCCGAGACCGATCTCGTCGAGCCGTTCTCCCGTCACACCCTGAGACCGACCCCGAACCCCTCGGAGCCCAAGTTCGCCGAACCCTAATGTGATTCCCTATCCGAGACCCCATTATTTTTATAATATGACATTATCAACTGATGCATATTAAATTGTTCATGCATGCATTCTTGTCTGTGGTTTGGGGGCATTATGCCAATTCATCTCATAATTAAATATGGAGTCTATATGCGGAATATCTTTGTCTTATTCCGGACTCCATTTAAATTGGCATAGCGAACCGAAGCCATGTTTTGTCCTGCCAATCCAACATTTAAATTGCGGGGGTGCTAAATAACTTGAACCGTGTAATTAATTGTCGGGACCCCGGTTCCGCTTAATACTGCCTAATTGCACTGCATCTGCATCATATCATAATCATGCCGGATCTTCTGTCGTAGTATTAAATAGTGCATCCGGTGTTTATTCTAGTGTTTGCTTCTTCGCGGATAAGGCCGTTGAGTTGATGTGAGCTTCGCCCCGACCTTTGGATGAACCTTCGGCAATGTTTTCAGGCGAGCACCTCCCCTTTTCTACCTATCTTACTTTTATAGTATTTATTCCCTCCGGTGGATCTATTGCTATCTGTGTTGCGATGCTCTAGTTTTCGTACCCGTGATATCCCTTGCAGCCTTATATTGCCTTGGACACATCCTATTACCTGTTGATTGGTAGATAGTTGGACTTGCGCGTCGTAGTCGCTTGCTCAAGTGCTGTTGTGTGTCGTCAAGTACCTCAGTTGTTGGAGTATTGCCGCATGTTTACTGTTGGAGATGATCATGATTTTAATTATCGTTTAATAACTAAAATTGAAGTAGGTAAATGCAGAGGCACCGGTGGGTAATAGACAATATTTGGTTTTTAACCGCTCACTAGTGTCCCGTAGGACCCCGAGTTCTTGACACCTGTTCCGAGATCGAGCGCTCTAACCACAGGTGGGGTGTGTGGGCACCCCCATCGATTAGTACCTGATTTCAAAGTATTGTACCGGGGGCCACAATTAGTTTGGGGCTTTATTACTATCCTGTACTTATGCCATGCTTTACTGCTTAATTTACGATTGTGCGAGGATGCACCTGTACTGTTTAGGTCCGTGACACGTTTTCGCTGTATCGACAAGCCCAGTCACACTTTCGGGTTCCCAGTCGTTTACAGCCGTCTACACAAACCCTGAGTCTGTCTCGGAGACCGGCCGACTTCGTTGCGGGTAGCTTAGTGGGGTGGCCCCCATGTACTTGCTTAGGGTCTGGGAAACGTCATGACTTAGGCCCCGCCGACATACCGATGGGTGTATGTTAACTGATCTGGCAAAAAGGGTCGAAGTGCGTGTGGATACTTTGGTGCACCCCTGCAGGGTTAAATCTTTTCGAAAAGCCGTGTCCGCGGTTATGGACGACTTGGAGCACAGTTCTCGATCATAGACAACTATAACTAAAGTTTACTGTTATAATTTGACTTGTATTCGATATGACTAGTAATCAGCTTCATTGCAACGGAATGGCTAAATAAAAGTACCAACAACTGCTGGGTTTGGGATATCTCACGCTAATTGTATCTGACTAGTAAGTGTTGCAACTACAATGGAATGGTTAACTAAAGTGCCCACTGCTTATTATATCAGGATGACTATCTATACCTGACTAGTAATTGCCGCAACTATAACGGAATGAATAAAACTGCCAACGGTGTGAGTTCCTCGGTTGACTTCCTCGTTTGGTCTCGAGGGGGAAAAACACCAGGATGGGTTTGTTTGTTGGTAGTATCAGGTTGGTTCCGAGTAGGTCTTTCTTACCCCTCTCTGATAGCCGCTATTTGTATCGAGTCTCTATAGGTTGTTTAGTGCATGCCGCGCTGCCGCTTCAGTCCACCATACCTATGTAGGCGAGGACCGCCGAATTCTAGTCTCGCCGTGTACTGGCCTCAGTACTGACGCTCCTCTTTTTCCTTTGCCCTTTGTCGGCACCCCTTTTGTTTAAGCAGGTTTTGAGATCGACGTCGTTAGCAGGGTTACCCTTCCGGCTTGGCCTGGGCAGGGTTATGGACGCCATTGGTTATTCTTCAGGGCTCTTAGCTCAATTTGCATCTTGTCCGTACTCGGACGATGTATCGTTTTCAAGGTAATTTGGATCTTTGTATGTTATATCTGTATTCTTGACTCTTCAAGTGCTGTTGTATATATGTTCTGTGGGTTCCATCGTGGACTATTGTGTAATGATATTACTTCGTTCTCCACCCGCACGCAAGTGCCTGGTGGGCACCTTTGAATCGTTTCTATGCGGGTTTGGCGGGATTCGCTAAAACTTGCATAGGGCCGATTCCGAGGGTGTTACAGAGTGGTACCAGAGCTCAGCAGTTGCGGTACCCCACAAGTCCAGCCTGTAGGATACCCTAGCTAACGGCCGAAGTAGAGTGTTAAAGCTATTTTTGCAAAATCGGTTGGATAGTTCTGATTAGGTCTGATTTTACTCCTTACCCTCTGCTGCTCTCCTCTCACCTCTGCGTGTTTTGAATCCGCTCTCTTCTCTCTCTTCGAGTCCAGGATTTCTCGTGGTTGGGTTCCATCGTACCTTCAGGGTTTCGCTTCCTCCTTTGGTAACGGTGTTGCCACATCCGGTCTTCGTGCAATCCGAGGAATCCTCCGTCTGGTGGACTTCTCTTTGCTCCTTCTCGTGCCTTCCGGTGTTTTCCAACGCGACGACATCATCTATGCCAGATCCGATGCAGAGTCTGCATCACTCCTTTGTTTCTGAACCTCGATTGTCGAGATCTTCAGTCTGATTCCAAGAATGGTTGCACACTTTTCTACTGATTGTGCAGAGTAATAGTTTGGGTGCGTGATGGATTGGCCCCCATGCCGACTACTCACTCTATTCGCTTGTGTACATTGAAGTGGATGATAATGCATCGATTCTCTCTTTCTATCGAAGCTAGAGGTGGCTTTATTTGTTGATACCTCTACCTTCGACCTTTTGTTCCCGGAGTGTTCTCTCAACGATCACGGACAACGACCTCTTGTTAGTGGTGTCGCGAGGATCTACACGAAGCGAGAAGACGCAGATCGCCGACCTTCCTTCCGGTACCATGAGGCGGATCTCGAGGGCGAGATCCTTTGTTAGTGGTGTCGAATTGTGGCGCCCCGCAAAACCACTACTAGAAAATCGCGTTGTTTTTGTGCATTGCATCATCATGACCGCATGCTCATGTCATCATGCCACATTGCATTTGAGCATCGTCATTTCATCTTGCATTTGTTTGCTTAAAACTATCTTTGAAAAATCTATTTCTGTCTTCCGAACGCCCTGTCTTTATTCAAACACAAAACCCGGGTCTCCGGAATATTTTGTTTTGTCTGCCAACGGTTTGCAAAGGCCTCGTTTTGTTATAAATAAAATATTTATTTTATTTTATTTTTGGGAGGCAGCCAGCTAGGCCCGAGGGCCCGGCCGGCCACCTCCAAACCCTAGTCTAAAAATATCTAGTCCTAAACTTTTCCTACCTAACCCTAACCTACCCAGTCCCCAGCCACATCACCCCACCCAATATCCAACCGCCACCTCACCACTCCCTCCCCCCCTATCCAATCCCAGCCCGCCACCTCGGCCTGGCCTCAACCCACCCCTGCCCGACACGACCCCGTCCCGCACTCACCATCCACCCCGCTCCCCTGGCCCCACCCCGGCCCCACCTGCAGTGACCGACGCCACCAACCACACGACGCACCCACCCCGGCCTCGCCCTCGGTCCCACCCCACCGATCGCCACGCGGCAGGCCCACCCCCGCCCCCGCTCCTCCCATACCGATCCACCCGCCGGCCTCGCCTCCGTCCCCGCCTCTGGAGCTCTGCGGGTCCCTATCTTCCCGAGCCACCGGCCCTCCTCCTACCCAGCTGCGGCCCGAGAGCCACCGCGTCACCTCCACCGGGTTCCACCCACCCTCGCCGTACGACCTCCCCTGCGACCGCACAGGGCGCGCCGGTGCCGGCCTCGCCCGCGCCTCTCTGTGGCCCCCGACGGCGCCCCGCGCGCGCCCGCCCCGCTCGGCCTCTCTGCTATGACGCTGCTCGAGCTCGCCGCGCCGTCGGGGCCTCCTCGGTCCTCTCCGTCCTCGCCGTCCTTCCTCCGTGCCTCCATCGCCCCTCCGTCCGCCGCCACGGCCCTTCTCCGACCCCGCGTCCCCCGAGCTCTCCTCCGTCGCCGCCGATCCCGGCCTCGCCTGGGCCACGCGGGCCTCCGCGACCTCCTCTGCCGCCGTGTCCTCCGCCGCCCCGGCGCCCTCCCTCGCTACATCCCTCTCCTCCCCTTCCTCTACGTCCTCTCCTCCTTGGCCGGCAGCACCCCCGCGGCCCGACCTCCCTCTGCCTGGCCTCGTCGCGCCGCCTGCGTCCTGCTGCCCCTTCCTCTCGTCGTCCTCTGGCCGCCTGTGCCACCTCGTCCTCCTGCGCGTCGGCCGCCCGCGACCCCCCGAGTGCCGCCTTTCTATGTGTCCTGGTGTCGTTGAGGCCCCCCCGCAGAGCCTCTGCCCTGCTCTGTTTGCTGTTCTGCAGGTCCCCGTCGCGTGTATGTGCATAGTGGGCACTTGTAGACCAACATGTGGTGGGCTTTAATTGCAAATCATGTCATCGCCAAGTCCAACCTCGACGTGTCGTGTCTGTGTACCGAGCTATGTACCGAGTTGCTGCTACGGAGATTTTGTGAAGAACCATGGAACCTCAAGATCTTCACCACTCGAAGTGTTCCGCCAAGATCGCCATCGACAATGGAACGAAGATCGAACCCGGTGGCTTTTGCTGGACCATCAACAAGATCTACAACGGGACGCCATGACCTTCGTCACCGAACCCGAAGACCGCGGATGCGACAAGATCGTCTCGCGGACGCCAAGTCCATCGGCCCGCAACACCGACGACCTGACCAAGATCCAAAGACCGAACCCTGGCACGCCAAGTTCTTCGACCCCGAGGACCGGTCCACAGATGCGACAAGTACTTCTTCCCGGATCCGATGCCCGAGAACCCGGATGCCAAGGTCGTCGACACGGATACGCCAAGTACTTCCTCGAGGACCCGACAAGATCTTCGTGACGACAAGATCGGCACCGACCAGGGCGGATCCGATGTGCCCCCGACGCCAACCAAGTTCTTCTTCTCGGATGCGACAAGATCGACTTCTGTTGTCCGAGACCGATCTCGTCGAGCCGTTCTCCCGTCGCACCCTGAGACCGACCCCGAACCCCTCGGAGCCCAAGTTTGCCGAACCCTAATGTGATTCCCTATCCGAGACCCCATTATTTTTATAATATGACATTATCAACTGATGCATATTAAATTGTTCATGCATGCATTCTTGTCTGTGGTTTGGGGGCATTATGCCAATTCATCTCATAATTAAATATGGAGTCTATATGCGGAATATCTTTGTCTTATTCCGGACTCCATTTAAATTGGCATAGCGAACCGAAGCCATGTTTTGTCCTGCCAATCCAACATTTAAATTGCGGGGGTGCTAAATAACTTGAACCGTGTAATTAATTGTCGGGACCCCGGTTCTGCTTAATACTGCCTAATTGCACTGCATCTGCATCATATCATAATCATGCCGGATCTTCTGTCGTAGTATTAAATAGTGCATCCGGTGTTTATTCTAGTGTTTGCTTCTTCGCGGATAAGGCCGTTGAGTTGATGTGAGCTTCGCCCCGACCTTTGGATGAACCTTCGGCAATGTTTTCAGGCGAGCACCTCCCCTTTTCTACCTATCTTACTTTTATAGTATTTATTCCCTCCGGTGGATCTATTGCTATCTGTGTTGCGATGCTCTAGTTTTCGTACCCGTGATATCCCTTGCAGCCTTATATTGCCTTGGACACATCCTATTACCTGTTGATTGGTAGATAGTTGGACTTGCGCGTCGTAGTCGCTTGCTCAAGTGCTGTTGTGTGTCGTCAAGTACCTCAGTTGTTGGAGTATTGCCGCATGTTTACTGTTGGAGATGATCATGATTTTAATTATCGTTTAATAACTAAAATTGAAGTAGGTAAATGCAGAGGCACCGGTGGGTAATAGACAATATTTGGTTTTTAACCGCTCACTAGTGTCCCGTAGGACCCCGAGTTCTTGACACCTGTTCCGAGATCGAGCGCTCTAACCACAGGTGGGGTGTGTGGGCACCCCCATCGATTAGTACCTGATTTCAAAGTATTGTACCGGGGGCCACAATTAGTTTGGGGCTTTATTACTATCCTGTACTTATGCCATGCTTTACTGCTTAATTTACGATTGTGCGAGGATGCACCTGTACTGTTTAGGTCCGTGACACGTTTTCGCTGTATCGACAAGCCCAGTCACACTTTCGGGTTCCCAGTCGTTTACAGCCGTCTACACAAACCCTGAGTCCGTCTCGGAGACCGGCCGACTTCGTTGCGGGTAGCTTAGTGGGGTGGCCCCCATGTACTTGCTTAGGGTCTGGGAAACGTCATGACTTAGGCCCCGCCGACATACCGATGGGTGTATGTTAACTGATCTGGCAAAAAGGGTCGAAGTGCGTGTGGATACTTTGGTGCACCCCTGCAGGGTTAAATCTTTTCGAAAAGCCGTGTCCGCGGTTATGGACAACTTGGAGCACAGTTCTCGATCATAGACAACTATAACTAAAGTTTACTGTTATAATTTGACTTGTATTCGATATGACTAGTAATCAGCTTCACTGCAACGGAATGGCTAAATAAAAGTACCAACAACTGCTGGGTTTGGGATATCTCACGCTAATTGTATCTGACTAGTAAGTGTTGCAACTACAATGGAATGGTTAACTAAAGTGCCCACTGCTTATTATATCAGGATGACTATCTATACCTGACTAGTAATTGCCGCAACTATAACGGAATGAATAAAACTGCCAACGGTGTGAGTTCGTCGGTTGACTTCCTCGTTTGGTCTCGAGGGGGAAAACACCAGGATGGGTTTGTTTGTTGGTAGTATCAGGTTGGTTCCGAGTAGGTCTTTCTTACCCCTCTCTGATAGCCGCTATTTGTATCGAGTCTCTATAGGTTGTTTAGTGCATGCCGCGCTGCCGCTTCAGTCCACCATACCTATGTAGGCGAGGACCGCCGAATTCTAGTCTCGCCGTGTACTGGCCTCAGTACTAACGCTCCTCTTTTTCCTTTGCCCTTTGTCGGCACCCCTTTTGTTTAAGCAGGTTTTGAGATCGACATCGTTAGCAGGGTTACCCTTCCGGCTTGGCCTGGGCAGGGTTATGGACGCCATTGGTTATTCTTCAGGGCTCTTAGCTCAATTTGCATCTTGTCCGTACTCGGACGCCGTATCGTTTTCAAGGTGATTTGGATCTTTGTATGTTATATCTGTATTCTTGACTCTTCAAGTGTTGGTGTATATATGTTCTGTGGGTTCCATCGTGGACTATTGTGTAATGATATTACTTCGTTCTCCACCCGCACGCAAGTGCCTGGTGGGCACCTTTGAATCGTTTCTATGCGGGTTTGGCGGGATTCGCTAAAACTTGCATAGGGCCGATTCCGAGGGTGTTACATTTTGTCGCTCTGCATGATTATGGACATTGTTGCTCTCTTAGTTTGTCGCTCCCAGTCTTTTGCTAGCCTCCACAACAAAGTATGAGTTCCACTCATGCATCCAACTCCCTAAACCAAGTTATTCCAAAGAGTCCACCATACCTACCTACTATCTTATGCTATTCCAAGTATATGCATGCTTTTGTTTACCTTCCAAATTAAACTTGTTATGAGAAAACTAGTGATTAAAGCTCTCACGAACTTGATGGCACACTTTACTTTACTTGCCCTTAATAAACTTGAACCATTGTGTCGTCTATGTTGTATATGCTTGCATTTATTTGTTTGGAATTAGCAAAACCATGCTTTCATGGGGAACGCTTTCAACATTGCACTTGGTACTTCTACCTAGTTGATATCATGCTCTTTTGTATATGGATGTCGTCGGTGTGAAATGAAAGGGGAGCTTGTAAGTCCATGGAGTTATGTATATGTGTTAGAGAAACGCCTAGGCCGCTGGTCTAATCCATGCTGACATGGTGGAAACCTGCAGCGTAACCATAATGAGTTGTCTATGAAGCATTCTTCTTAAAAAAAGAGTCCTATATTGAGAAAAAAGAGAAAAGAAAAAAAAAGATACTATGAAAAGAGGAAAGAGAGAAAAAAGCACCATATTCCCATGGTAAATAAGAAGAATGTTGAGATGCTCGTTGTCTGCTTGCCTTGTCATTTTGATATGGGGATTCTTCCGTATCATCGGGCAAGGGGTACCCCGTTGGTGGTTCTCTATGATACACATATACTTACAATGACAAGAACTTACCGGTGACTAAACTTGAGTAGCATGAGGAGCGACCCTCGTATACAAGGGACATGAGATTTCTAACTTATACTTCGTCAAGCATGTACACCATAGTTTGTTCACTTTAACCTTAATCACTTCAAGATGCTTATGATAGGGGCAATGAGAGCTGAAAGATATAAGTACCATAATTTTTGGAAGCTCTTTATGAGACTTGAATCCCTACTTCCTTTTACAAAAGGCCTTTCTTCCACCATTATATTGAGTCTCCACCTTCTATCTTTATGCACCTACTTTGAGAGCATAGTGGCCATTCTTATTTCTATGTGCATTGTCCCGAGACTAGTTGATTGATGCATAACTTGTTATTGCTTGTTTTAAACTATTGTATCTAGTCCCTCTTATGAACTTTGAAGGTGTCCTATGCATTTATATTGCTACTCTATTGAGGGACAAGCTGAATGCTATTATGCTATGTTTTCTTTATGTGAAACAAACAAACGTCTTGCAAAGCATTATTATTCTTGAATCTTTTGTTTGTGCCTTTTCATGTTGCATCATAGTTTCTTTGCTTATTGCTAGAACTTTGTATTTCATGTTATGATTGAAGTACTATGATACTAGCTTTGAATGTTTTGCAAATACTTTGATCAAGTCTTTGATGGTGCATCTCACCTCAAAAATTATTCTTTCTTTTTATCACTTACCTACTCGAGGACGAGAAGGAGTTAAGCTTGGGGATGTTGATACATTGCAAATGTATCTATAATTTTTGATGTTCCATGCTTGGTTTTATCCACTTTCTTGTGTTTTGTCCACACTTTGGAGTACTTTTCATATGATTTCTTGGACTAACCTATTAACAAGAGCCACGGTGCCAGCTGCCTGTTTTCTGCTGTTTTTGGTTCCAGGAAAGTCAGAAAATGAATATTCTCGAATTGGACGGACAAAAGCCAAAGTGCCTATTTTTCCAAAAGACACCAGGAGCCAAAATACGAGGCGGAGAAGAGCCAAGGGCTGGCCACACCACCCCTAGGCACGGGCTGGGCCTGGCCGCGCCAAGGCATGGTGTGGGCCCCTAGGCACCCCCTCGGTCTCCCTCTTCGCCTATAAGAAGCCTTCTGACCTAAAAACTCTGGGGGGGTCGACGTTTTTCCAGAAGGAGTTCCGCTCCGCCGCCACCACCAAATTCCATGAAACAGCACCAGAAACTCCATTCTGGCACCCTGCCGGGACGGGGAATTGGAGGAGATCATCACCATCGCTTCTCCATCGACCATCCATGTTTCCCCCATCTATGAGTGAGTAATCCCCCGCTATAGGCTATGGGGATGGTAGGGATTGGATGAGATCGTTCATGTAATGGCATTAGATTGTTAGGGCTTGGTGCCTAGTATCTTTTATTAGTGATTTATGACTTTGTTGTGACTTGTTATGCTTAATGCTTGTCACTAGGGCCTGAGTGCCATGATTTCAGATCTGAACATGTCATTGATTCATTATGATAGTATTGTTTTTGGTCTTATCTACAAGTTGTATACACACGTTGTTGTCTGGAACCTATGGCCCCGAAGTGACAGAAATCGGGATAACCGGAAGGGAATGGCTTTGATGTGAGGATCACATGTGTTCACAGAGTGTTAATGCTTTGCTCCGGTGCTCTATTAAAAGGAGCACCTTAATTGCCAGTAATTCCCTAGAGGCCCCGCTGCAAACGGGCTGGCAGGACAAAAGATGTTGTGCAAGTTCTCATTGCGTGCACGTATGACTATATGAACACATGCCTAGGATTGTCTAGTACTTGGATGCTATATCTTATTTATCTACAATTGCCCTATGTTCTGATTGCTATGTGAATTGTCTTGTCCATGCAACGCCCGTCCATCCATCACTATGCCTACCGCACTCGAATCCCACTGTTACTGCTTTCGTTACTACTGTCTTTGCTTTACTACTGTTGTTACTTTACTATTCCTACTACAAAACTGTTGCTACTAATAAACTGATGTAAGCAAGATTGTTTCCAGGTGCAGCTGAATTGACAACTTAGTTGTTAAGGCTTATAAATATTCTTTGGCTCCCCTTGTGTCAAATCAATAAATTGGGTTTCACTTCCCTCAAAAATACTGCGTTACACCCCCTATACTTGTGGGTCATCACTCCTAAAGAAAGCCACTTGGTGGCGGTCAAGAGAATCTTCCAATATTCTGTTCATTCCCCGAACTACAGATTATGGTATCCCAAAGGCTCTAATTTCTCTCTATGTGGGTATATTGATTCAGATTGGGCTGGTGATAAGGACGATAGAAAATCAACTTCTAGAGCTTGTCAATTTTTGGGCAGATCCTTGATGTGTTGGTCTTCTAAGAAACAAAATTGTATCTCTCTCTCCACCGCCGAAGCTGAAGATGTGGCTTCTGCAAGTGCATGCCCTCAGTTGTTATGGATGAGGCAAACTTTAAAGGAATACGGTGTCAATTGTGACAAAGTGCCTCTTTTATGTGACAATCAAAGTGCCATCAAAATTGCTTACAATCTGGTGCAACACACAAGAACTAAACATATTGAGACCCGCAATCATTTCATTTGAGATCATGTTGCTCGTGGAGACGTTGAACTATCTTTTGTGGGCACGAAGAATCAACTTGCGGATATTTTCATGAAGACCCTTGATGAAGCAAGATTTTGTTACTTGAGGAATGAGCTAAACATCGTAGATTCAAGGAGCTTGACTTGATCTCCCTTGCATACACATCTATGTCTTAACCACTATTTAGTTTAGATGCGGGCATGGATATAGGGGGAGTGTGGTCCTAATTATTGGTCTAACCCCCACCCCATAATGTCGAAAGTAAGACAAATCATTTATCTTAATATCATTTTGTGATATGTGAGCTTATTTATGAGTATTGGTCATGAACCCAAGATATATCTTCGTGGTGTCATACCATACACTCATACATGGTGGCTTCGGCCACCGCCCTCTTCATGGTAAAGAGTTGGGTCTTTTGTATTTTTTTTGTTTTTCATTTCCTATCTCTTGTTCTTATGGAAAATACACCAAAATTTGCTCTTTTTTCCATTTTTGGTGTTTCGATGCCAAAGGGGGATAAGTAGTTATATTAGGGTGTCGAGGGGATTTACATGGGTCGGGTAAAAGCACATTTGTCTTGTCTTTTTTCTCGCTCGTTTTATCTTCTTTCTTGTACCCATTTTAGCGTTGAACCTTTATTTTCTATTTGGTTTCTATCGTGAGACTATGTCATGTGATTGTGGGACTAAGGTTATTATCTTGGACCTAGCTATGGATTTATCATTATAGAATTCTGGATATATATCATTATGGAATCACCTCTATGGATGGCTTTATCCTCAGATTTCTCAATATGGAGTTATTAAGTGTTTATCTCTATGATTATTAAGCTCTTTATGGTCGGTATGATATATCTCTCACTATACCATCACTTGCTCTTAGTTTCCAAGTCATGAAAAGTCTTGAACCTATATGTGTGCATTTGTATTTCCAATGCAAATTACTAATATGCACACAATTAGGGGAAGTCTTTTTGTCCTTGAAATGATGATGTTATTAGGGCTCCATTGCAAATCCTAGTATTGTCATCTAACACAAAAAGAGGGAGATTGAAAGAACATTTTATGATCCCTATAGTTTTGTGTGTTAGATAACAATATCAAGAATTATTTAACTGTGTATTGAGCACTGTAGTGTTTCCCCAAAAGAACTACATAGCAAAATGTAGCAAAAAGATGTTCTGGGGGGCGGATTATCCCCCGGCCTCAATCGACAAAGGGGGACAAGGCGCATCACGCGGTATGGGAGGGCAGAGTTTTCCCTAGATTTTCCAACTAGGGCTGGACTCTTTGCCTTGGCAGGATAATCCGCCCCTCCAGGGGGAAGATAATCTACCCCCAGGGAATTTTCGCCAAGCAGCCAAGGCACGTCACGCTGAGTAGGGGGCAGAGATTTACCCCGGATTTTCCAACTAGGGCTGGACCTTTTGCCCTGGCCGGATAATCTTCCCCTCCAGGGGAGCGGATAATCTGCCCCCACGGATTTTTCGCCAAGGAACCAAGCCACGTCACGCTGAGTGGGGGCGGAGTTTTCCCCTGATTCTCTAACCCAGTCCGGACCTTTTGCCTGGCCAGATCATCCGCCCCCCACTAGGGCCAGATTATCCGGCCCCATATTGCTCCAACGACAGCTTTTAGTGTGGGGGTACATATACCCCTTCAGAACTCCAGTTCAGACTCTCTCAGATCCAACGAAATAGCTGACCCCTATTCAAATCGATTCTTCAATAGTTCTCCACTTTCAACCTTGCAAAGTCTTTGATCTTTGGGGAATCAAAGGAGGAGACCTATATCTACATCATCACCAATCAGGATCTTCACTTCCTCTCCCATTCATTTGGGGGAATTTCGATCTAGAGTTTCTTTGAATTTCTAGATCGTGGTTTCATTATTTGATCACTTGTTTTATTGTGGCATCTTGTTGTCATCACGGGAGCCTCCAATTCAGTTGTGGATGTGTACCCCGGTAGCATTGTAAAGGCATCGGTATCCGCCTCGAAGGGTACCACACAGTGAAAAGGTGGATCAGGCCAGTTGTGGCGAAATCCACCAGAGAACAGGGTGAGGCCTATTGTGGCATGGTGGTCTTAGCACCGCCCAACCCTCCAACACAGACGTACATCCCTTAACAAGGAAAGAACTATGGTAAAACAAATCCTATGTCTCCGTGTGCTCCACTACGGTTACCTTGTTCCTCTCACCAGCTTTACTCGCTTAGTAGCTAGGTTGACATATAGGGAAATTGAACTTAGTTGCATATCTAGAGAATTTACCTTTGTGTCAAACCTAAAACTGAAAAAGAATTAAAATTTGGAGTAACACCTATTCAACCCCCTCTAGTTGACCATACGATCCATTTCACCCGTGACCCCCTCCCCCCCTCCCCCTCCCCCCCCCCCACCCACCCCCCACACACACATACACCTCCCGTTTATACCGTTAGATGCTTGCATGCAATCAGCTGTAAGGGCCGAATGATATGACGATGACGTTACAACCAGGATTTGGCATGGTAGTAGAAGCGGTATTTAACATAAATCATGATTTATAGGTGTGTTAATTAGTTGAAGCTGAAGCATTAGATGTGAGCAACTCGCGCAACGACCATGCATGCGACAACCATGCACACATCTATCAGTCAAATGGGATCATGCGTGCAACTAACAATCGGTCAAAGTGATGGTAAAACAACAATTCCCAAATGCCTTACAGTTTTGCCATGTGCCCGTGCATGTACATGCGCATCAGTTTTGCCATCTAAAGCCTTAACTCTTTCCTTCTCCTATTCACAGTTACCTGTGATACTAGTTGCACATGTACCTATGCATCAGTAGCTATATACTCCCTCCGTCCGCAAATAAGTATACTTCTAACCTTGTCCTAAGTCAAAGTTAGTGAAGTTTGACTAATTTTATAGAAAAATGTAGCAATATTTATAACTCTATATTGGTACTAGTAGATATGTTTTAAAATTTAGTTTCATAAGATATCATTTTGATATAATATATGTTGCTATATTCATCTATAAAGTTGGTCAAATTTTATAAAGTTTCACTTAGGTAAAAGTTAGAAGTACACTTATTTACGGACGGAGGGAGTATGGTCTACTCAGGAGTAGTTTATAAGTACACTTATCCTTGCTCTTTCTTGGTGTATACCTGCATGCTAGTGCAAGGTATAGAGAAGCGATCAAGATGGGTGAAAGTGACCAATACCGCATTGCATTGGAGCAGCCTAAGGCTGGTCCTAGTGGGAGTATCATATCTAGTATCATGCATGCCATGTTGGCAAAAACCTGATGTGGCACAACAATTAATAAAGAAAGAGATGGTTAGAGTATCATAGGTAGATACCGTATCATAGCACGTAAAACTAGAATATCCTTATGCAAATAAATCTTATACACAATTTGCATTGAGATTCTACAAATCATTAAATATAGTACTAGTATGATACTACCATATGATACCATGCACTATGGAGATAGTATCATACACTAGTATCATATGCATGATACTAGTAGTATGATACTAGCACTATGACCAGCCTAAGAAACTGTTGGGAGTAAGACACTGGGAGTTAGTGTTGAAGTATGATCCAAATTCTATTAAGGAGGCTAACTTCTGACAGAGCGGAGTGAGGCCCATCGCCGGGAGGCTTGCGCTGAAAGAGCATCGTTGATGACCTAGGTTACCACCGCTATATATACCTCTTGTAAGCCGCCAGCTGAGATAAGTTGCATCTGTGAAATCCTTGGCGTTGTGTAAACACTCCCCGTATTGTGAAGTTCTACTGGCTGGCGCCCGTGGTTTTTCCCTCTCTTTGTTTGAGAGGGTTTTCCACGTTAAATCTGTGTCCCTCTTGCTGTGACTTCTTTATTGTTCTTCGTTATTTGATTGTCGCAAAGCTAACAAGTGGTATCAGAGCCCTAGGTTCTAATCTAGGGTTTGTGACATGTTGTCATTGAAGTTCAATCTACCGTAGATGGACTACACCACAAGATTTTGCTTGTGTTAGGTGAAGATGCGGGCGATTCTCGCCCAAACTTTAGATCTGGATGAAGCGCTGGAAGGATTCGGGAAAAGGATGCTAAGAGATGGTCTGCTAAAGAGAAGCAGAAGGACCTTAAGGCTTTGTCTTTGATTCAACTTCATTTGTCCAATAATATATTGCAAGAAGTTTTGGCAGAGAAATCTGCTGCTGCTATTTGGCTGAAACTGGAATCGATCTGCATGTCAAAGGATCTAACCAGTAAGATGCATGTGAAGATGAAGTTGTTATCGCATAGATTGCAGGAAGATGGATCAGTTTTGAATCACTTATCTATTTCCAAAGAGATTGTTTCTAATTTGCAACCTATGGAAGTAAAATATGATGATGAGCATCTAGCTCTATTACTCTTATGCTTCCTGCCTAGTTCTTATACACACTTTCGTGATAAATATTGTTGAGATGTGATGAACTAACCCTTGATGAAGTACAAGAGGCGCTCAAACAGAGGGAAAAGATGAAAACTATGGTGCAGGCAGATGGGGCATCATCTAAGGCTGAAGATCTGCAGGTTCGTGGCAAGACCGAGTAGAGATTTAACAACTATGGCAACCGAGATAAGAGCAAAGACGGCAGAAGTCGTTCGAAGTCCAAGGGAAAGGACAAGTTCTGCAGGTATTGTAAGAAATCTAATCATGTTATTGATGATTGTTGGAAGCTGCAGAATAAGGAGAAAAGGAACAAAACTTACCAACCGAAAGATAAGGATCAAGGTAATGGTAAGGTTGTTGTTGTCTCTGGTGATAGTTCTGACGGTGAATGTTCAGCCGTTTTTGCTGCTTGTGCTTCTCGTGATGATGAATGGATACTTGATACTGCATATTCGTTTCATATTTGCTGTAACAAAGATTGGTTCAGTTCATATGAGTCTATGCAGACTGGAGATTTTGTACGTGTGGGGAATGACAACCTGTGCCATATTGTTGGAGTTGGATCTGTTAAGATCGGGACACATGATGGCGTGACGCGTACGTTGACTGAGGTGAAGCACATATCAAGCATGGACAGAAATCTGATCTCCTTGAGTACCATGTACGTTGATGAATAAAAGTACGCCGGTGGGCGTAGATTGTTAAAGGTATCAAAAGGTCCTCTTATTCACATGATAGGTGATATGATTTCTGCTAAGTTATATGTTCTTAGAGGTAGCACTTTGTCTGGTATTGCTGCTGCTCTTACTTCTAATGATTCTGATGATTGTGATAAAACAAATATGTGGCATATGCGTCTTGGGCATATGAGTGAACATGGCATGACAGAGTTGGTAAAGAGAGAGCTGATTGATGGTTGCAACTTGGGTAAGTTTTAGTTCTGTGAGCACTGCATTTTTGGTAAGCATAAAAGAGTTAAATTCAATGCTTCCGTTCATACCACCAAAGTCATTTTAGATTGTGTGCATGCTGATGTATGGGGGCCTTCCCGTAAGACATCTATTGGTGGTGATAATTGCATGCTTACTATTATTGATGACTACTCAAGAAAAGTGTGGCCATATTTTCTGAAACATAAATCTGATGTTTTTGATGCTTTTAAGAAGTGGAAAGTTATGGTAGAAAAACAAACTGTTAAGAAAGTAAAGGTACTATGTACTGACAATGGTATGTTTTTCTATTCTAATGAGTTTGAGGAGTTTTGAAGTAATGATGGTATGATCAGGCACCACATCATCCCTTACACTCCTCAGCAGAATGGCATGGCTGAGCGCATGAACAGAACCATCATCTTGAGGGCTCGATGTATGTTGTCCAATGCAAGTATGCATAGACGTTTCTGGGCTGAAGCAGCCAACACAATGTGCTACCTCATCAACAGGTCACCTTCTCTTCCACTTGAGAAGAAAACTCCCATTGAGGTATGGTCAGGTTCGCCTGTTGATTATTCACAGTTGATAGTTTTTGGTTGCACTGCTTATGCTCATGTTGATAATGGAAAGTTAGAGCCTAGAGCTGTTAAGTGCATATTCCTTGGTTATGGTTCAGGAGTTAAGGCATATAAACTATGGAATCCTGAAACTAAAAAGATTTTGTTGAGTAGGAAATATTGTTTTCAATGAATCCATTATATATCATGACAGCTTGCCATCAGATCCCTCTGTTGTTGCTATTGGAGAGGAGGGAGTTAGTGTGCAGGTGGAGCACCTGCAGAAAACTGTTGATAATAATGTTGTCGTTGATGATACTCATGAGGAAAATATTGACGATGATGTTGTTCAGCACTCACCTACTGTTTTGTAGCAGCCACGGGAATCTATTGCTGCTGAGACCGAGGCGTAACATAGTTCCACCTCGTCATTTAACTAAAGAATGTAATCTTGCTCATTATGCTTTGAGTTGTGCTGAACATGTGGAGGATGATACTGAACCTGCTACATACAATGAGAGTTGTTGCATCCGTTGACCGTAAGAAGTGAGTTTCTGCTATGCAAGAAGATATGCAGTCGCTTGAAAAGAATGGCTCATGGGATGTTGTGCGTTTTCCTAAACAAAAGAAGGTCGTCCGTTGTAAGTGGATATACAAGAAGAAGGAAGGTTTGTCTCCTAATGAGCCTCCAAGGTTTAAGGCAAGGTTAGTAGCAAAAGGTTTCAGCCAGATTTCAGGTATTGACTATAATGATGTTTTCTCTCCGATTGTGAAGCATAGTTCTATACATGCTTTCTTTGGTATTGTTGCTATGCATGATCTTGAGCTTGAGCAGCTAGATGTAAAGACTGTTTTTCTGCATGGTGAACTAGAGGAGGAGATTTACATGGACCAATCTGAAGGGTTCATAGTTCCTGGAAAAGAGGATTTTGTGTGCAAATTGAAGAGGTCGCTTTATGATTTGAAGCAATCTACAAGACAATGGTATAAAAGGTTTGATTCATTTATGATCTCACAAGGTTTTAAGAGGTCTCAGTTTGATAGTTGTGTTTACATAAAGTTTGTTAATGGATCACCTATTTACTTGATGATATGTTAATTGCTGCCAAGAGCATGAAAGAAATCACTACTTTGAAGGCACACCTGAGTAGTGAATTTGAGATGAAAGATCTTGGTGCTGCTATGAAAATCCTAGGTATGGAAATTAAATGGGACAGAAAATCTAGGTTGTTGTTTCTTAGTCAGCAAAGTTACGTTGAGAAAGTTCTTCAACATTTTAATATGCATGATGCAAAGTATGTTAGTACTCCTGTTGCTCCTCACTTTAAATTGTCAGCATTGCAATGTCCTAGTTCCGATGAAGATATTGAGTACATGTCTCGAGTTCCTTATTTTAGTGCTGTTGGTTCCTTGATGTATGCCATGGTTTGTTCTCGCCCTGATTTATCATATGCTATGAGTTTGGTGAGTTGTTACATGGCTAATCCGGGTAAAAAACATTGGAAAGTTGTTCAGTGGATTTTCAGGTACCTCCGTGGCACATCTAATGCTTGCTTGAAGTTTGGCAATACTGGTGAGGGACTCGCAGGCTATGTGGATCCAGATTTTGCTGCCGACTTGGATAAGAGGAGGTCCCTCACAGGTTATGTGTTCACGGTAGGTGGATGTGCCGTGAGTTGGAAGAACGCTGCAACCAGTTGTTGCTCTATCTACAATCGAAGCAGAATATATGGTTGTTGCTGAAGCTTGCAAAGAGTCTGTTTGGTTGAAAGGTTTGTATGCCGAGCTTTGTCAGGATGATTCTTTCATTAACATGTTCTGTGACATTCAAAGTGCTATTTACCTTACTAAGGATCGGATGTTTCATGAGAGAACAAAACACATTGATATCAAGTACCATTATGTTCGTGCACAAGGTACACTAAAAATATGCAAGATAAGCACTCATGAAAATCCTACTGATATGATGACA
Organism: Avena sativa; assembly: GCA_916181665.1. Taxonomy (NCBI): domain Eukaryota; kingdom Viridiplantae; phylum Streptophyta; class Magnoliopsida; order Poales; family Poaceae; genus Avena; species Avena sativa. Next base: position 103,565,471 of record OV702292.1, read on the forward strand.
AAGCTTGTTCCTGTTGCGAAGTTTGAGCTATGCTCAGGCTTAGTTGGTATAACTGCTTAGCCCAAGTGGCTGTTGGCGCCGAAGGTGTTTTCTTTGTTTGTTCAGGGAGATGATTGCTGTTGATGCTACAAAAAGAAATTTGTCTCAAGGTGGAGTTTTTTGATATATGATCCAAATTCTATTAAGAAGGCTAACTTCTAACGGAGCAGAGCTACGTATGGATCGTTGATGACCTAGGTTACCACTGCTATATATACCTCTTGTAAGCCGTCGGCTGGGATAAGTTGCATCTGTGAAATCCCTGGCGTTGTGTAATCACTCCCCGTATAGTGAAGTTCTGCTGGCTGGCATCCGTGGTTTTCCCTCTTTTTGTTTGAAAGGGTTTTCCACGTTAAATCTGTGTCCCCCTTGCTGTGATTTTTTATCGTTCTTCGTTATTTGATTGTCGCAAAGCTAACAATTAGAGTTAGAGCCAACATGATTCGAACCGTGCTTGATGAGACTGGATATTGTTTTGATGTGCCAACCATTGTCAGCAGGCAAGGTGGCGTCGAACTACTTTGCTTTAGTTAACTGCTCTGACTCATGCATGATGTATCATCTTTATAAAAAACTTTAGACATGCATGATGTACATTATTCTTCATGTATAACTGTATCTTGAAAAACTACACTAGGAAGCAGTAGTTTTCACCATATAAACCTCCTACACGGGCTTTAGTCAACATAGGATTTCAAGCGGACAGTGTTAAGATTGCTAGTGTTCTCAAATGGCATTGGGATTTCTAGATGGAAGTGTGGGGTATCTGTACTGTTCTTCCGGCCTAGAGTCAATGAGGTGATTGTTCTTTTTTTTTGTCGAACTAGGCAAGAGCATTGCTAATGAAAAGAGTAAGGAACATAGAAAAAACCTCTCAAGGGTGATTAAAACACCCTTACGAAGGTCAATTTCAAAGCCAAGATGTCCAAGACATGACGAGACTCCTTTCTTTCCAAACATTCCACATAATGCAGATGCCATTTCCCTTGAATTCCGAACACTGCTCCTTAGGTGGCTTGGTCCACGGCAGCTTTCCATCCTACCGCTCAACAATGGAAGAAGAAGGGTCTCGCGACAAAACATATGAGATTTCAAAACTGGTGGTTGCAGGCATGACCGAGGTTCCAAAGTTTTGAGATGCCAATGACAAAGAGGGCAAAGGAATTGGGTGCTCAAACCCCGAAGAGATAAATTGTTGGACGTTAGAATTTTATATACGCGTGTCAATGTAATGAATTTACATTTATTTTTCTCCGTCTCCTTCCAGATGATTGTGGTGTTGTGGGAGTCAAAAGTGCCCATGAATTTCACATGTTTAGTCGATTTCAAGGATCAAGTAGATGCCCATGGTGGAAGGTTTACAAGCGATGAAGTCCACGGCCTCGGGTTTAAGTTGGAAGCTAGCAGTGCGGGTCTAGTTGTGGACGAACTCATGGAGTATGGACGGGGTTGACAACCGGTGCATCTACTCTTTGGCATTTGTTACATACAGGACCGTATGTGATGGATGATCGGTGAATAAGTCATGGACTACTCAGAAGCACACACTAATCAGCCGAGTACCAGGGAGATGTACACCACTACACGCACACACTCACACTACGGCGGCTTTCCAACAATACTCATCCTATGATTGACGGCATGTAAATTTACAAGGGCACCCACATTTTACAGAAGAACTTTGAGAGCAGAACAAAAGAACATAATTGGAGATAGTACATTGCAGATGTTAGTACCTCGACAACAAGTACAGTTATTGAAGTTTTCTAAAAGTATAACAACACTCATAAGAAATAGAATGAAAACATCCAACAAATGGTAGGTGAAGCGTGTTAACTAATCAATGACTAGTGAAGAAGAAAAATTATAAAAAACCACCCCAATTGGTGGTAATAAATCAAAATGCCACGGTTTTCAAAAGATTCGCAAATCATCACCGATTTTCGTGGAAACGTTGACATGACACACTAATATGTTAATTTAGTCAGACTAATAGTGTTTACCGTTATGGCCCACTGTCAGGCATGACATGACAACATAATTTCACATAGTCTGAGTTCACTGGTTAAATTAGACGTCGGGCCCACCTGTCATCACCTTCACCCAGGCGCTCACTCATGGACGTCATCGCCGGCGAGCCCGTAGAGCCAGGCGGCCGCTCCTTGCTCTACCTCTGGGCCACATCCACCTCCCGCCAGTCGAGCTGCGGACGCCATGCCTAGCGCGCACGGTGCTCAACACCCGAGCGGCGGCAGCGTGGCCTGCGCTCCCGCGCTCCGTCGTATGGCAGGCCCTCCCAACCTCTGCAACACAGAGAAAGAGGGGGTGAGGGAAGGTCCAGGAGGACCGTTTGCTCACCCAAAGACCCAAGGGACGTTGGAGTGCTCGTCGGCGGCAGTGGAGCAGCATATCCGACGACACGGGGCCGGAGGCGGGGAAGAAGGCGTCAATCCACTCGATTTCGAGATCCTGTCGACGATTCCTTCAGCACGAAGGACCTCTGGATTGAGGTGGAGCTAAATGACAGGGTATTTGGTATTAGCGAGGTCTACGGTGACAGGAACGGGAACGAGCATAATGTCGACGACGGCGTGCTCCGAATGTCGTTCGCGTTCTCGACACACAGAAGGAGAAGAGAGCTGAGACTTGGGGGCGGTGTGGAGCTAGGAGTTGCACGCATGATTGGGAGGGAGCCACAAGTAGGAGATTCTGGCTGGCGGTGGGGAGGGCCGGCAGCAGGGAGCACGCAGCTACCGGTGGCGTGAACTCGTGCGCGTGAAAATAAAGTTTTTACCTAACCAGAATAACTAGTGGTTGTACTCTTAGCCCACCAGAGTTCAAACTCCAGGTTTGACACTATGTGTTGCATAAAAGGCGGAATATTCTTTCAGTGGGAGGCGGCGTTCCTATCGACAATGAGACGCCCGTGGTGACTTCGTTAACCTCAAGACCTAATCCGCCGGTTCAGTCTCTCGGAGGTGCTCGCAGAATATTCTTTCAGTGAGAGACGACGTTCCTATCGACAACGAGGCGCCCGTGGTGACTTCGTTAATCTCAAAACCCGATCCGCCAGCTCAATCTCTTGGAGGTGCTCATAGAGATAGGATGTATGTGTGTGTATTTATAGGGGTGGGTGCATATACGTGTTGTGAGCGTCTACGACTGTACTGTGTTTCTCAAAAAAAAAAAAACTAGCATGGCTGATATGGCCGCAACGGATGTGGGTGGCGGATGACAACTGTTCTCCGAGAAGGTAGACGAGAAGTACAAGAGGAGCACACTCCCCGGCTCTACTGTGCGATGAACATATGATCTTTCTGCGTGAGCACCAGAGGACAGAGGTGGATGTATTTCTCGGTGTCGGTGCATAGGATGTATCAGTAAAATCTAGTCGTTGTCGGTGCCTGCACTTCTGTTACGAAGTAGTGCATTACCTTTTATGAATTGCTGCCTTATACCGATGGTTGAGCTCCATGTGTCTTTTGAAGTGGTGATATAAAATATTTGTTGAGCAACTGAAGATAGTAGCTATGAGTATTTTGATGTTGAGCTACAAATATTTGTACTGTCTAAACGTATGTAATTTTGCTGCGAGTTTGAACTTTGAATGAATTTTCTATGCGTGACAACTGAATTTTCCAATTTGATTTGTTTAGCCCGGAGGAATCTTTGTTGAATGCTACCTCTCATGGTTTTCATGGCACTGAAAACGTACATTGAGTTTAGCGTGATGTCATCTGACTTGAGGCAACTTATTGTCGAGTTGAACTCGCACGGTCACCAACTTAGCCTCCTATTTTCCCGTGGATCAAGCCAACTATACAGGCAGGGTTGGTGGATAGATAGGAGGCGAAGGGGTAGGGATTTGATAAGGAAAATAACACAAGTCCCCCGGGGATTGAACTAATCGATCCCCGGATCGCTAGCAACGACCTGGCCGCAAGTCTCGCGTGGACCACCGCGCGTCTCCTTTCTTTTCCTTATCTCTTCTTCCGGACTGACTCTCGACGCCGCCGTCGCCTTGCAGCCTCGCAGCGGCCAGAGCGCCTCCTTCCCCGCCTCCCTGCTGCCCGCTGTCGGCGCTCTGCCAGCCGAAGCGCCTCCTTCCCCGCCTCCCTGCTGCCCGCCGCCGGTGCTCCGCCGGCCGAATCGCCTCCTCCCCGCCTCCCTGCTGCGTGCCGCCACCTCCTGCTGCGCACCGCCGCTGGCCGGAGATAGTGGCCACGACGGAGGCGCTCGCCGCCGGAGCTCGCTGCTTCCTCCTCTCTTTAGCAGGCACCCGTCGCCTTCCGGTCGTGGCTGGCCCGTGTTGTGTGTGCTGGCGTTGAGGAGGTCGTGGAGCCTTCCCTCCATGGCCTCTCTCCGGCGAAGTTGCTCAGCCGCGTGGCGGTGTTGCTACCCAAGGGCACCGGCGTTGCTACCGAAGATCACCAACGTTGCTACGTACGTCGTCAAAGTTTGCTACATGGGGTCGTCAGCGTGCTACGTGCGGCGGCGATGGTGCTACAAGTAGCGTCGTGTGTTTGCTACATACGGCCGACGGTTGTGCTACCTACTGCCACCACCGCTGCTACCTACGGCGTCGAGGTTTGCTACGTCCGGATGGGCGGCGGTGCTACAAGTATATCTTTGTGTTTTGCTACAATGTCTCCGGCGAGATCGGATTTGCTACAATATAATATCTTTTTTGCTATATACGTTTTGTGCGTTTGCTACAATGGCGTAAAGTTTTTGCTACATGCTCTCCGGTGAGGTCTATCTCCGACGAGTCTCCGACGAGTCTCCGACGAGGTCAGATATGCTACATTAGCACAAATTTTTGCTACAAGGTCGCCGGCGAGGTTTCCGGCGAACTCTCCAGCGAGCTCTCCGGCGAGGTCTAGTCTGTCTGTTCTATTTTCTGGCTCGAACCGTTTTCTGCTACATATAACAAAAGCGGGATTATTTGTAGCAAAAGCGGGACTTTTTTAAGCAAAAGCGGGTCGGTTGGACCAAAAGCGGGACTACAGGCTGGTTTTAGGGACACATGGCGCGCTGGGACCCAGTGGATCGGGGGCAATTATCTCGGGGGGACGCGTAGCGCTGCCCATTTGATAAGGATGAGCAAAACAAACAGGTGAGCCAACGGCCGGCTATCAATTAATCGGATTGACTACCTATTAAACTAAGGGTCTGTCTAACTCTCAGCTAACTCTCAGCTGACTGGGACGTAAGCTAAGTCTCAGTCAGCTGGCGTAAACCGCGTTGTTAGCTCAGTCACGCGACAACCTATTGAGAACCGTGCGCATTGTTCAAGTTGAGAGCTGTACCCATTGCATCCGACCGGCCCAAGTAGCACCTTTTTTTCTTACTTAGAGGTAGCGTGTCTGAGTGGTGGGCGACCCTATGGCTGCTTTCTTTTTCTTGCTTTAGACGTGTCAGAGTGGATAGAGCATCACTAGGCTAGTTTTTTTTGCATGAGAGGTAGTGTGTCGACTGGTGCATCATTTAATACATACAGATATTATACTCTACATTTCTTTTATTTTTTAGAAGATAAAAAATATCACTCTAGCTCGATCAGAAAAAACATAGTTGCGATCTACTTCCACATTTCTGACTCACGCGTAACTATAAAATACCGAAAAAACTTGATATAAAACCCCATAATTGTAACCTTACTTATAACTAAAAAGTTTTAGGTGCAACCCCACTTACGACTGACAAATCTTAGTTGCAACCTCATTCGCAACAGAAGAAAAATCCAGTTATAACCCCACGTATAACTGACAAATCTTGATTATAACCTCACATGTAACTGTCGAGTCTCGGTTGCAACGCCACTTGTGACTAGCAAATCTTAGTTGCAACCCCATTTGCAACATGAGAAAAATCCAGTTACAACCCCACTTGCAACTGGCAAATCTTAATTACAACCTCATATGCAACCGACGAATCTCAGTTGTAACTCTACTTACGAGTGGCAAATCTTAGTTGCAACCCCATTCGCAACAGGAGAAAAATCCAGTTACAACCCCACTTGCAACTCATAAATCTTTATTACAACCTCATATGCAACTGGCGAGTCTTAGTTGCAACCCCACTCGCGACTGACAAATCTTAGTTGCAACCCCATTTGCAACATGAGAAAAATCCAGTTACAATCCCACTTACAACTGGAAAATCTTGATTATAACCTCACATGCAACCGGCAAATCTCAGTTGCAACCTCACTTGTGACTGACAAATCTTAGTTGCAACCCCATTTGCAACAGGAGAAAAATCCAGTTACAACCCCACTTGCAATTGGCAAATCTTGATTACAACCTTACATGCAACCAATGAGTCTCGGTTGCAACCCCACTTGCGAATGGCAAATCTTAGTTGCAGCCCCATTTGCAATATGAGAAAAATCCAGTTACAAACCCACTTGCAACTAGCAAATCTTGATTACAACCTCACATGCAATCGGCGAATCTCAGTTACAATCCCACTTGTGACTGACAAACCTTAGTTGCAACCTCATTTACAACAGGACAAAAATCTAGTTACAACTCCACTTGCAACTGACAAATCTTGATTACAACCCCACATGCAACCTGTGAATCTCAGTTGCAACCCACTTGCGATTGACAAATCTTAGTTGCAACCCCACTGCAACACGAGAACAATCCATTTACAATCTCACTTGCACCTGACAAATCTTGATTACAAACTCATATGGAACCGATGAATCTCAGTTGCAATCCCACTTGCGACTGACAACTTAGTTGCAACCCCATTTGCAACAGGAGAAAAATCTAGTTACAACCCCACTTGCAACTGACAAATCTTGAATACAACCGTACATGCAACTGGAAAATCTCAATTGCAACCTCACTTGCGATTGGCAAATCTTAGGTGCAACCCCATTTGCAACAGGAAAAAAATCCAGTTACAATCCCACTTGCAACTGGCAAATCTTGATTACAACCTCACATGCAACTAGTGAGTAACAGTTCCAACCCCACTTGCAACTGGCAAATCTTAGTTGCAACCCCATTTGCAACAGGAGAAAAATCCAGTTACAACCCCAATTGCAACTGACAAATCTTGATTACAACCTCACATGCAACCGGCGAATTTTAGTTGCAACCCTATTTGTGACTGACAAATCTTAGTTGCAACCCCATTTGCAACAGCAGAAAATTCAGTTACAACCCTAATTGCAACTGAAAAATCTTGATTACAACCTCACATGCAACCGATGAATCTCAGTTGCAACCCCACTTGTGACTAATAAATCTTAGTTGCAACCCATATGCAACAGGAGAAAAATGCATTTACAACCCCACTTGCAACTGACAAATCTTGATTACAAACTCACATGGAACCGGTGAATTTGAGTTGCAACCCCATTTGCAACTGGAGAAAAATCTATTTACAACCCCACTTGCAACTGATCTTGATTACAACCTTACATGCAACTGACGAATCTCAATTGCAACCTCACTTGCGACTGACAAATCTTAGTTGCAACCCCATTTGTAATAGGAGAAAAATCCAGTTGCAGACCCACTTGTAACTGACAAATCTTGATTACAACCTCACATGCAACTGGTGAATCTTAGTCGCAACTCCACTTGCGGCCGGCAAATGTTAGTCGCAACCTCATTTGCACCAGGAGAAAAATCTAGTTACAACCCCATTTGCAACTGACAAATGTTGGTTAAACATCACATGCAACTGTCAAATCTTAGTTGCAATTGAAAAAAGATAGCTATAATAGTACTTGCAACTTAAAATTAGTTCAGTTGCAACCCCACTTGTAACTGCAAAAAAATCCTAGTTACAACCCCAGAAAATATTTCCATTGCAACTCCAGTATGGCTCACACAAAATTTAAAAAATCTTTAAATGAAATATATGGAAAACATAGAAAAGGACACCCACACAAAAGCCTACAAGAATGAAAGTCAACTCGCCTCACTTACAAAACAATAATACATAACACACAAATGGAAAAAAGCCTTAGGCCTAGGATGCACACACCAGCCTCATAAGAAAGTACCCATTCTAGCACATCCAGCCATCCTTGTCCAGAAAGAACGTCCATTTACATGAATCTCTCCATACACGTCTAATGGTTACAAAACCATTTAAAGAAATACATTTGCTACTAAAAAAACTCGGTTGTAATTCCTCATGCGATCGAGAAATCCCAGTTGCATCCCACTTGCAACTAGAAAGCCAACTCTACATGCAATTGAAATTCTCTGTTGCAAACCTACATGCAACTGGAAAAAGCTTAGTAGCAACCTAAGTCAAACCGAGAAAACCCCACTTCTAACTACAAATATCTCACAGTTACAACCTCACGTGTAACTGAAAAAACATCTCAGTTATAACCATACTTGTGACCCGAAAACTAATTTCAAAACTAGTTCTATCTAAACATACAAAGGAATCTCAAAAAATAACTCACACACAAAATACAATAGAAAAAAAAGTCTACCCCCAGATAAAATCCAAGATGCAAAAACTCCCCCCCCCCACCACCACCACCAAGTGAGAAGAGCCAATTGCGAGTCCAGTTACAACTCGTATTAAAAAAGGGAAATGGACCTCGAAAATAATACTCAAACTACAAACATAGTTGCAAGTGCCCGACAACGAAACCTCGATTTGGAAAACTTACCCTCCCCCTCCCCCCCTGCCCCCGTGAGAAGATGCAGTTGCAAGTCCATTTGCAACTCATAGTGAAAGTAATGGACCTCGAAAACAATACTCAAATTTCAACCGTAGTTAAAAAATCAAAAACATCAATAGGCACATCATGATAGAAAAGGAACAAAGAGGACCAAAATTAAATTTCAAAAAAACAAAGTTTTAATTAAGAGGTTAATTCAAAAAACACGTATAAAAAATTTAAACTAACCAAGTGGTATTGATCATCGTTGTCAAGCCTATGAACATATAATTTTTGGCCATCGGTATTGTAGTTTAGCGACTGCATAAGATGTTGCATACCTTGGACAACCCCATTCATTTCTTGTTGGTTGATATCAATTATGAAATATGCATTCTCGAATACATCTCTAGACAATCGGGAAAGTCTCCACATTCTATTTAAAAAATTACGAATGTCAAATATAAAATATATATACAAAAGTAGTATGTTAAAAAATACAAAATCAATTTTCATACCAGGATAGGCCACCAAGAGTTTTTCATCGCCATTATTAGATGTAACGTGTATATCAAACCAATTTTATTCTTCATTGAATGTAAAAGTGATGGTATCTTGCAACTCTACCCCAAAAGCTTCAATCAAAGATAGCCAATATGGTCCACATAGGAAAGTGTTATTATGAAAAACTTCTAGGAAAATATGGTGAGTAGTTTCTAATTTTGTAGGGCATAACCTCTCTAAAGTTGCATTGAAACAACAAGGTGCATTCTGTAAAAACAAAAACCGCTGGACATAGCCGATAAATAAACTCTTCTATTTAAAACAACAAATCTACAAAAATTAAAATAAAAGATATACACATACAACTCCAAGTTCGAAATTTGGTTTCATCATCACATAAAAATCTAGCCCGCTTAGCCCAGAACAGTGACAAATGTTGGAAGGTTAGGAGCATACCCCGCATGGTTTAGCATCGATACCTTATAGATAGAGAAAATAACAAACCAATTTTTTTAAAGTCTCCTACGGGATCAAAACAAATGAAAAAAGAATATAATGCCAAAAATATATCAATACCTAGCGAGAAAAAATTACAACTATTTGTCAAAAAGGACCACATCTTGATATTATATAGGAGCTCTCCTCTACTTGTATTTCTCTAAAGAGGATAAACATGATAACCAGTACCGCAACTTCATATATATAAGGTATATATATGATAGCCAGCTAAACACGGACGTAGTTGCGCATAGGGTATCCACCGTTGATTCTCTCCACTTTTGATATAGGGAGCACATGTTACCATACCCAAACGGCTTGATCCCAATATGACATTTCTAACGCCGTTACTACCATGCAAACTCTATGTTGTTCCATGCATAAACCCTAATCCAAATAAGCCTTATTCATTCTTTCATCAAATTAGCCAGCTACACTCAAGCAACATGCGCACTAGCACAAACCGAACTAAGCCTTATTCAATGTTCCATCAAATTAGCTAGTTACACAAAAGGCTACATGCACAAAATCCTAAGCCAAATAAGCCTTATTCATTCTTTCAACAAATTAGCCAGCTACACAAAAGTTGCATGCACAAAACACAAAAAGAACAAACAGTCCGGCGCAAGAATTAAATCTCTCCCACCAAAAAAAAGACACTGCACTCTCCCGTCTATCTCTTATAAGCCTTGTTCTCAATACATCCCCATATGAGGTGCTAAATTTTTCTCAGCCAAACAGCACTCTAAAATTTTAGGGTTTACCAAATAAGGCGGTACATTCTATAGCCAGATAGTTAGGGTTTCCATACTAGCACAACCACTTTGCCATGAAGCATTTGCATGCAAACCTATTATAAGCCTTGTTCTCACTACATTCCCCTTTTAGCTTCTAAAATTTTCTAGGCCAAACAACTCTCTAAAAGTTTTAGGGTTTGTCCAAAACCCTAGCATTGCATGCATGCACAATCAAATAGACACCATTAGACGCTATTTATGCAATGAAATAGCCAGCCACCAGCATCTAAAAGAGCATATGCATGTGATCTCTATAGCCAACGGTCCTAAGCCTATGCACAACTATGTATATATATCGATGCGGATTTGCTACACACAGGCATAGCTGTGCATAGGCAGGCGTCAGTTGGATTAAGAGATCACATGCATGCCACCATGGGATTGCAATTTTCTGTTCTATGGAAGATTTAGCGGTGTGTGGGTGTTAGCGTTAATGCACCTATAGCTGACGTTGCATGCATAGAGTAGGTATAGATGGTTGAAACAAAACAAGGGTTGTTTTGAGTTGGGCTGACGTTGCATGCATAGAGTAGGTATAGATGGTTGAAACAAAATAAGGATTGTCTTGGGTTAGGCTTGCTGCCGCGCGCATGCATCCACGCATGGAAACGAATCAACCTTTGTTTTGGTTTGGGCTTGCTAAAAATAAACAACGGTTGTTTTAGTTAGGGCAATCAACATATCGATTTGTTTCGGCATTGTTGAGGCCTCGTGCGACAGCACATGATAGGAAACAGAACAACGTTTGTTTAGATACAAGAGATCATCGACCAAAATCAAGTGATGTTTTGCTGCGTGAGAATAGGGTGAAAAAGGTGAGCATGGTTGTGGTCCCAGTATACATGTTTTCTATCAGTACGTGTGCACATCAAAAATGTAAAATGCTATTTGGATCGATTGGTTTGTTTTTCTTTTGAAAAGAAGAATTCAAAAATTGCAGCACTAGCTGCATGCAACCATGTTCTTGAGTTATCTGTCACGGGTTTTCGAATAACTGATTGCAAGCGTTTGAATAAAAATTATAGTGTACTATTTGATTCTGGTGATCGTTGGGATAGAAGAATGTCTTGGTGAAAATAAAAACTAGTAAGTGTAAACTGTACCATGGACCATGGCGAAGAGTTCAGTTTGGTAACGCATTAATGAGGCACTGAAAAAAAGGATCCATTACTACATGTGAAAATACATTAAGGATGTTCCTCGTGTAGGTGCACATTCAGGGTTAAAATTCTTACATAGTCATTAGGGTTGAAGTCAGTCAAGGAATGAAATCCTAGGTTGATTAGGGTTTTGTGCATGCCATGGTACATAGGATATTAGGGTTTGCGCTCAAAATAGCCAGCTACTCAACTAGGATTTCTGTGGTCCATCAACTAACGGTGTTAACAGCCACACATGGGGATCTACCATTTTAGGTATGGAAATATGTGCTCTCTATATCAAAAGTGAAGAGAATCAACGGTGGATAGGCTATGCGCAGGTACGCCTGTGTGTAGTTGGCTATTTTGCATATATATATATATATGACATATTCATACTACACCCGGGTGTAGTTACACCCACGTGTGTTTCATATTATTTAGACAGTATCTATCATACTGGAAACTATATATAGGTAGTATGAAGTATATACGAATATTTGGGCAGTATATATACTACTTTTTTGGTAGTATGTAATTTTTATTCACATACTCCTTTTGTACGTACAAATATGACGGTATTTTACATATATACTGTAAACTATGGGTGTATTTGCAATTTTTTCACCTAACTTGTTTAGAAGTATCTTAGATATAGTATATGAACATACTCAAACAGATAAACTATTACAAATACTTCTGTAAGGTAGTATATAAGACGTGAGTATAGTTACACCCGGGAGTAAGAAGTATTCATACTACACCCAGGTGTAACTACACCCACGTGTGTTTGACACCATGTAGGTAGTATCTACCATACCGAAGAGTATGTACGCTTAGTATAAAGTATTATAAGACTATTTAGTAGTATATATATATTATTTTTGAGGTAGTATGTATAAGTTTTTCACGTACTCTTATTTTACGTACAAATATGAAGGGTATTTCAGAAATATAGTGCAAACTATGGCTCCGTTTGCATTTTTTTCACGTAACTTGATTTAAAGTATCTTAGATGTAGTATATGAACATACTCAAACCGATAAAATATCACGTATACTTTCATATGGGAGTATATAAAATATGAGTGTAACTACACCCGGGAGTAAGAAGTATTTTTCCTCCCAGGTGTAACTACATCCACGTGTGTTTCTCACCATCTAGATAGTATCTGTCATACCGAAGAGTATGTACGTGTAGTATGAAGTATTATAAGACTATTTGGTAGTATATATACTACTTTTGAGGTAGTATGTATAAGTTTTTTACATACTCTTATTTTACGTATAAATGTAAAGGGTATTTTAGAAATATAGTGCAAACTATGGCTCTACTTGCATTTTTTTCATGTAATTTGATTTGAAGTATCTTAGATGTAGTATATGAACATACTCAAACCGATAAAGTATCACGTATACTTTTATATGGTAGTATATGCGACCCGGGTATAACTACACCCACACGTGTTTTACACTATATAAGCAGTATCTACCATACCGGAAGGTATGTACGCGTAGTATGAAGTATATATAAAAATATTTGGTCAGTATATATACTATTTCTTTGGTAGTATGTAGTTTTTATTCACATACTCCTTTTGTACGTACAAATATGACGGTATTTTACATATATAGTTCAAACTATGGGTGCACTTACAATTTTTTCACCTTACTTGCTTGTAAGTATCTTAGATATAGTATATGAACATACTCCAATAGATAAAGTATTACAAATACTTCCGTAAGGTAGTATATGAGAGGTGGGTGTAGTTACACCCGGGAGTAAGAAGTATTTATATCGATGCGGATTTGCTACTCACAGGCATAGCTGTGCATAGGCAGGCGTCTTTTGGATTAAGAGATCACATGCATGCCACCATGGGATTGCAATTTCATGTTCTATGGAAGATTTAACGGTGTGTGGGTGTTAGCGTTAATGCACCTATAGCTGACGTTGCATGCATAGAGTAGGTATAGATGGTTGAAACAAAACAAGGGTTGTTTTGAGTTGGGTTGACGTTGTATGTATAGAGTAGGTATAGATGGTTGAAATAAAATAAGGATTGTCTTGGGTTAGGCTTGCTGCCGCGCGCATGCATCCACGCATGAAAACGAATCAACCATTGTTTTGGTTTGGGCTTGCTAAAAAATAAACAACGGTTGTTTTAGTTAGGGCAATCAACATATCGATTTGTTTCGGCATTGTTGAGGCCTCGTGCGACAGCACATGATAGGAAACAGAACAACGTTTGTTTAGATACAAGAGATCATCGACCAAAATCAAGTGATGTTTTGCTGCGTGAGAATAGGGTGAAAAAGGTGAGCATGGTTGTGGTCCCAGTATACATGTTTTCTATCAGTACGTGTGCACATCAAAAATGTAAAATGCTATTTGGATCGTTGGTATGTTTTTCTTTTGAAAAGAAGAATTCAGAAATTGCAGCACTAGCTGCATGCAGCCATGTTCTTGAGTTATCTATCACGGGTTTTCGAATAACTGATTGCAAGCGTTTGAATAAAAATTATAGTGTACTATTTGATTCTGGTGATCGTTGGGATAGAAGAATGTCTTGGTGAAAATAAAAACTAGTAAGTGTAAACTGTACCATGGACCATGGCGAAGAGTTCAGTTTGGTAACGCATTAGTGAGGCATTGAAAAAAAGATCCATTACTACATGTGAAAATACATTAAGGACGTTCCTCGTGTGGGTGCACATTCAGGGTTAAAATTCTTACATAGTCATTAGGGTTTGCAGTCAATCAAGGAATGAAATCCTAGGTTGATTAGGGTTTTGTGCATGCCATGGTACATAGGATATTAGGGTTTGCGCTCAAAATAGCCAGCTACTCAACTAGGATTTCTGTGGTCCATCAACTAACGGTGTTAACAGCCACACATGGGGATCCACAATTTGGGATATGGAAATATGTGCTCTCTATATCAAAAGTGAAGAGAATCAACGGTGGATAGGCTATGCGCAGGTACGCCTGTGTATAGCTGGCTATTTTGCATATATATATATATATATATATATATATATATATATATATATATATATATATATATATATATATATATATATATATATATATCAACTTATCAATCTCGCTCAAAAAAAGACCTAAAGCAAACAATGGTTGGGAAGAGGTCATTGCATAGTTGTGGTTACATGGAGTCCTAAATTTAGCTGACCCAAAAATACTTCCTCCGGTTCATATTGTTCTCAACTTTGTCTAGATACAAATCCATCTAGCCTAAACATTTAATTAAATACATATGAATCTAGACAAAGTTAATACCATTAATATCGACCGGAGGGAGTAGAAAAAACTGTGCGCCAAACAACACAAATACAAAGAAAAAAGTGAAATTGGCTAGACAAGAAAATAAACAAAAATAAATAAATGAAAAACAAGGACAACCAGCCTTACTGCCGACCACGAGCCAGATGCCTACGAGCGCGCATGAGCGCGAGGCCCAACAAGCACGTACAAGGCCCATGGAGCATGAGTGTGATGTCCTGGTTACTGACCACCACCAACACAAGGCCGCGAGATCACAAACAAACTAAGCCAACGCGCGCACAGATCTTGAAGCAGACAACCAGATCGAACGGTGTGCAACGTGACTGTGCCCTAAGTTACGTCACAGCTAGCTGTGACTTAGCAAATCCATTAAACTAAACAGGAGATGCCTCGTTTGTGCTGCGTTTTTGTTTAGTTTTGGGTACACCTCCTGCCATGTCAGCAATCCGTGGCATTACTCATCTAGACCGTCGATCATCCGCATGAAGCAACAGCAGATTGGAGATAAGCTAGATATCCGTCTTCTTCCCGCTCGGCTAAATTGAAACCTGGTTGGCCGGATGACTCTATAAGAACAAGCCCACAATCACTAACCGCGTGCGGGTGCGCGTGCGTGACCTGTGACTTTGGTGTCGGCGAGGAGAGGAGAGGAGAGGAGACGGCACTCCGGCGGAGACGATCTCTGGATCGGCAGGTAGATGATCAAGTTCTTCCGACGGCGCGGGCTCCTCTGATTATTCGTTTAAGGCCGGAGAGGACCATTTGATTGTGTGCCATCAACTTGATTTTCTTCTGTCCGATGGAAAGGGAAAAAAAAGGAGAAGACAGAGAGTCAGCGGCTGTTTGGTGTACTGAATGGATCGATCTGCAGCAGAGCCGCCCGCCGTCGCCCGGTCGACGGTGATTCCGACAACATCGGATGCCAGTGAGGTGAGGCGAGGCGTGGTGGGCGTTGTCGATTTACCGGCGTCCTGGAGGCGATCGAGCTCGATCTTGTTCTCCATACATGCGTCCGTCCAGCAGCGGGTAACCAAGTCCTGCTCACGCATCCGTCCATCGTTCCCGTTGGCTCGCCGGTGGAGGAGGACTGTTTTTGTACAGGACACCCTGCGTACGCATGTACGTATTTCCTACTAGGTAGTAGGAGTAGAAAGAAATAACTTCCGATCATGTTTCTCCGGCCGTCTCTCGTTTGTCCACGAATTGAACTCGATATCGTGAAGAGCTAAGGTCGAACCTAAATACTGCTCGGTCGTTTTGTAATCCGAGTAGGTTTCTATTGTTGTCATCTTCGTCTCGGTGGCCAGAAAATAATCACCTAATTCGTTCTATAGTACATGTTAATAACTTAGCTGCTACAAATACATACGTGCAACCAAAAAGCAAACAAAATTACTGCTCGATTACCTTCTCGCTAGCAAACCAAAAAAAAAAAAAAAAACCACACGTCATCAGAAGGATCGTTTGGCCTATTGAGATCCGATCCTGAAACTCAACAATGCTACACTTACGGATTTATTCTACGGACTGGGCTTACGGACAAGACGTGGGGTTCTGGGATTGGAGAAAAAAAGCGGGACGGTTTCCATAAAATCCTCCCAAGCAAATCAGTGATCCACAACTCAGTCCGTAACAAAATTTCCGTAGGAGTCTGTCCGTAGAAGTAGCATTACAGATCCTGAAAAGGATCGGTGTGGCGTGGTGGAACTGGTTAGCACCCTGCAATCGCCTAATCCGTTATGTAGTCTGCAAAGCTTAGCTGCTAATATATAAATATACACCCGGTAATCCAGAAAAGACGAAGACGACGGGAGCCAAGCTAGGCCAAAAAGTCGACCATGGGAGCACAGTGCAGCTCTTCGGCCTCCACGGAACGACCTTTGGCGTCAACAGATGACTATTTGGCATCCATAGGACGCACTTCGGCGCGGCCTAGAAACCAGACTTACCATGACCTACCGCCAGAGCTTCTAGACCTCGTCATCGCCGGGCTCCCCAACCCCGCTGACCGTGCCCGAGCTCGTGCCGTATGCCGCTCCTGGCACGCCGCCGTGCGCCGCCACGGCACCCAGCCATGGAGGCTGCCTAGTACGATGTGCCCCACGCAACGCCATCGTTCCTTGTTCCGGGGCGCCGGCATTGTTGGCTCCACGGACGATTGGCTCGCCATCCAAGTAGGCAAGGAGCCCAGAAATTTTTTGTTGGAAAATCCCTTCCTCAAGATGATTGTGCCGCTGACGGAGCTGGACGCCATCATCGGCCACGACAAATCTATCATCTACAAGTTCCTCATGCGGTCAGGTACCGATGACCTAATCGCCGTCATCACCAACAACAGGAGGTATGCTTTCATGGTGATCCGGACAGGGAAGGGTGTGTGGTTACCACCGCCACGGACACGTCCCTACATCGATATCATCGACTTTTCTTTCCTCCAAGGGAAGCTCTACGCCATCACCAGGGCAGAGGACCTCATCCCCTTTGATCTTGCCTTAGATGGTGAAGGAAGACCCATGGTTATCATGGGAAGGCATCTCATAAAAAAATCGCCGGATTACAATGATCCGAATGAGCCAGAGGAGCAGGTTGCAGCCGCACTACCTGATATCACTTTCGACAACTGCTCAGCTGATGTCTGGTCACCCACCGGAGCTCGTGATAATCTCTACATCAGTAGCCGCCATCTGATTGAATCATGCGGGAAGCTGCTCATGGTGAGGCATCATCAGCAAGTACGTCGACCGGGGGATGGCTGGCATGGTGCTGCATATATTACGCGTGGGGTGGAAGTTTTTGAAGCGAACCCCAACATCGGCGATTGGATGCCGGTGACTGGTGGGCTAGGAGGGGGCCGCGCACTCTTTATCAGCACCAACTTCTCCAAGTCTGTCGCTGCACCTTGTGGAGGGGTGGAGGAGGATGCTATTTATTTCATGGGCACCGGTGATGTTTTCAACCTCAAGACCGGTGCTCGTAGCCCATCGCCGTGTTGGTCTTTCGGTGAAGAAACATGGCTCTTCTATCCAGAATTGGTGTTTTAGATGTGGAAGTACATAGCATGGATGAACGCCAGTTACTGATGTGTCAATGGTTGTTACAGCCACCGGGTGCTAGTGTACATACTACTTATTTTCTGGTGGCTGCTTCCTAGATTGGTTGTGTCAGGCTTAATTATATTCTTGTGATATGGGAAAGTTTTGCCTATGGACGTTAGGTTCTCCCTAAATCTATGTGGCGAATAATTCATTTTGATGATTCCCACTTAATACGGGTTTATGTTGTGTTCAAGGATAATCCCTCCCTCCTAATTTAGGATGCTTATAGTTTTTGACCGGCATACCAATGGACTGCATGCAAGATTGTGGAGAAAAATCCTGGACTGAATTAGCCCTTCCCCGATCTATATGCATGCCACGGTGTGGAACCTCCCCCCGTTAATACTCATGCATACATTGGTTAGTCATAGCTGTGGGAAAGGAAATCGTATCAGAAGTTAATTGCATGTACTAGTATTTACTTAATTTAGGCTTCCATGCACAATACACATTCTAATTTGAGAAATTCTGAAAAAGATAGTAGATGGCTAGCTACTTCGAACTAAGTAAACCAGGTGAGCATAACAGAGTGAAAAATTGACCCGACTGATAGAGCAATAGTTGCTTTTACTCTGGGGACTTGATCTACAGGTAACAAATACGTATAACAAAGACCGTTTCCAACATAAGTATATATAAGCAAGAAAAGGCATGCTAGGAAAGCAGATTGTTCTTTTTCTATTAGGCAGAAGGAATACTGGATATAGACCATGGACACTAAAAACTGAGTACAATCATATTCTTGTGAGTTTAGACCTTAAATCAAAGGCAGATGCTGATGTATTCGGTGCAATGCCTCCATCTGGCTTAGACCAGGTAGTGAACAACCAGTATTAGCTGGAAAAGGGGTTCAATACAGCCATGATTTTATTTATCCTTTCTTTTTTTCGATAAGGGGCGCTTTATTACTTAAAAGTTTAAGTATTACACCCGGCCTCTGCATATCTAGGATGCACACAGCCGACAAAGTGTCCAAACGAAAATATAAAACTCGATAACGCGTTACAAAAAACCATGTTTAAATGCAACTACGCCAAAGGAGCTGGAGGCGGACCGATCCGAAGATTATGTTGCCATCCATGTCTAGTAAATAGGTCCCGTGCTGTATCCTCCAGCCTCGTACACACCTCTAAAAAAAGGTCTCACAGCTCCACATGATGTAGCACCGACCAATCCCGAAGGGTATGCATCAACCTGTAAATAATCTGCAGAAGGGAACAGTTAACATCATTAAAAACCTTATCACTCCTACATAGCCATAGCGACCAAATTAATGCCATCGCTCCAACCCGAAGAAGTGTCTTAAACTTGTTATCTATACCATGTAACCAATTCCCAAAAATATTGGCAATACTACGTGGTGGAGACAAGCCAGATGCTGCTTGGGTGACTGACCATATAGACCGTGCAAAATTGCATTGGAAAAACAGGTGTTTGATTGTCTCATTGTGGAGACAAAACACGCAGTTCGGATTCCCATGCCAATTGCGCTTAATAAGGTTATCTTTTGTAAGGATAATTCCACGACGAGGATACCAAGCAAAAATCTTGTTTTTAAGAGGTATCTTCATCTTCCATATCATCCTATTATCTAAAACTTGTATTACTGGCTGAATTAAAGCATTGTATAAAGAACTAACCGAGAAAGAACCATTCTCAATTAGGTTCCATCGGAATTCATCTGGCTCATCTGTCAACTGGACCTGCGCCAATCTATGTAGCAGCATGATCCAAGAGTCAAGTCTGACACCAGTTAAATCCCTTCTGAACGTTACATTGGGTGGAAAAGATTCCAATACAGTCGCAATCGTCTCCCCCTTATAACGAACAATGGAATACAACGCTGGATATTGTTCTCGGAGGGTAGCATGACCAAGCCATTTATCCTCCCAAAACCTTATCTGAGACCCATTATTAATAAAAAATGTGCCATAGCGAAGAAAATGTTTCTTTGTCGCCATCAGGCCAGCCCAAAAGTGAGAGTCTTCCGGTTTCCAAACCATTTGGGACAAAGCTTTTGATCCAACATATTTTCTCTTAATAAGAGTTTGCCATATCCCTTCTTCAGTTAATAACTTGAAGAGCCATTTACTAAGGAGGGCTATATTCGTGATTTCCAAATCATGAATACCAAGCCCACCCTATTCTTTGGGACGACACAGCACACTCCATTTAGCCAGTCTATAGCACACTCCATTTAGCCGGTCTATATTTCTTTTTCTCGTTATCTCCTTGCCAAAAGAATCTTGATCTGAAGTAATTTAATCTTTTCAAGACTCCTTTCGGTAGTTGAAAGAAAGATAGCATATAAAGTACCATGTTACTGAGTACTGAATTTATGAGTATCAATCTTCCTCCTATGGATAATAATTTACCTTTCCAACTGCTCAAACACAGTTGTAGTCTTTCTTCTACAATTTTCCATTCAGCATTTGTAAGCCTACGGTAATGTACCGGTATGCCCAAATATTTGATCGGAAAAACACCGTGACTACAACCGAACAGTTCATTATAAAGACTAGTCGCTTCTTGAGCCTCACCAAAACAAAACAATTCACTCTTGTGGAAATTAATTTTTAATCCCGATAGTTGCTCAAAAGCTGAAAGTATAAGTTTCAGTTTTTTTGCTTTCTCGAGGTCATGTTCCATAAAGAGAATTGTATCATCCGCATATTGAAGTATAGATAAACCATCATCCACTAGATGAGGAATCACACCTTCAATATGGCCCTCTGATTTGGCGCGTTCAATCAAGATAGAGAGCATATCAGCCACTATATTGAATAGCATTGGCGATAATGGATCTCCTTGTCTTAGCCCCTTTTTTGTCTGGAAGTAGGTACCAATATCGTCATTGACTTTGATGGCAACACTACCTCCGACTACAAAGCTATTGATTAAAAGCACGCCATTCAGCGGAGAAGCCTTTCATTCTAAGAACTTGCTGAAGTAAAGACCATTTGACATTATCGTAGGCTTTCTCAAAATCAATTTTAAGAATGACCCCGTTCAGTTTCTTCCTATGAAGTTCATGAACAGTTTCATGCAAAGTTACTACGCCATCAAGAATGTTACGACCTTGCATAAAAGCAGTTTGCGAAGGTCTAACAACATGATCGGCCACCGAGTTTAGCCTAATAGTAGCAACTTTGGTAAAAATCTTAAAACTAACATTAAGAAGACAGATCGGTCTATATTGTTGTATCCGTTCTGCTTCATTAACCTTAGGTAGTAAGATAATTTCATCAAAATTCAAACCAAACAGCTCAAGTTGTCCCAGGTGCAAAGCACCGAACATAGCGAGGATATCTATTTTGATGACATCCCAGAAGGTTTGGTAGAACTCCGCTGGGAATCCATCAGGACCAGGTGCCTTATTATGTTCCATTTAGAAAACAACTAATTTGACCTCTTCCTCAGAATAAGGAGAGGTCAGATAGCTATTTTCCTCATCGGAGACCTGGGGCACATCGGTTATTTGAGATTCGTCTATAGTGAAAGAACCTTCATCCGGCTCCCCAAAAAGAGCTTTATAGTAACTTGTAATATAAGATTTCAACCGGTCGTGTCCTTCAATCGGTTCGTCATCATGCATTAAGGAATGAATACGTTTCTTCTTGTGTCTGCCATTGGCTACACTGTGAAAGTATCTAGTATTCGAATCCCCTTGCAAGATAAACTGCGATTTAGAACGTTGATACCATTTGAGTTCCTCTTCCCCCAGTAACCGGGCAATCTCTGCATTCGATTGGCTTTTGAGCTCAATTTCCTGCGGAGTTAGCAGCCGTGTTTCTGCTAGGGCTTCAAGGTCATCAATAATAGAAGAAAGCCTTATTTTTTTCTTTTTTGAGGATACCGGTTGTGTGTCTCGCCCAACCCTCAAGGTGTTTACGTGTCATATGCACTTTATTGTTCCACCTCTGGACTGGGGTATCACCCTCAACCGGTCTTTCCCACACCGCTTTCACCATATCCTGGAAACCATCTCATGTTAGCCATCCCAGTTCGAATTTGAACGGGCGAGCCGAGCGAGATGATGGTAACCCCATGGTAAGCAGAATGGGAGCATGATCGGACAGAGCCTCAATACGTTCGAGAGCGCGTACCGTGACTAGAGGGAAACGATCTTCCCAATCAGAGTCCATGAGTACACGATCCATTTTTTCGTATGTAGGTTCCGCCAAAGAATTGGCACAAGTAAACTGTCTTCCAATCATCGACACTTCCTTTAAATCCAAACTGTCAATGACAGCGTTAAAAAGGAAAGGCCAATGATCATCAAACCGGCCTCTACTCTTCTCGTGTGGGAATCTAAGCAAATTAAAATCTCCCCCTACCAGAATAGGGTACAGATTGTCTTTTGCTAAGTTCACCAATTCACGAAGAAAGTTAGCCTTGAAAGGCTCTTGAGCAGCCCCGTAAACTACGACCAGACTCCATTTGAAACTATCAGCCTTGTTACGGATATGAAGTTTTATATGGAACTCCCCTTCCAAAACTGCTAATATGTCCATGGTATCCGCCCGCACACCTAGTAAAATACCCCTTGACCGTCCCCTAGGTGGATGGGAATGCCACACAAAGTCTAAACCACACGATAGGCGGTCCAGCATACTCTGTGAGAATTCCCGTCTACCTGTTTCGGAGATAGCCACAAAATCTAAATTGTGTTCCCTAGAACAAAGTGCAATGTGTAAATATTTAGCCAAGTATCGAAGACCTCTGCTATTCAAAAACATGCCATTCATTGGGAAACAATGATAGATTTAGGAGCAAGATCTCGTTTACAAGATTTATTACATTTTTTCCCAGAAGTCGATTTGCGACCAGAAGCAGTGAGCTCATATAATGAACTTAAACTGTCCTCATCCAAACCAACTTCCAGAACTTCACCTACTAGATGAGATAGGAGCTGACCATCCATAGAATGGTCCGCTTCCTCATCATCTGAGTAAGAGGAAATATAAGAGGTCGAAACTTTTGGAACAACCGTTAGCCGGTCAAATTCCATCCGCTTCAAGACCTTAGCAGAAATTGAAATATCACTAGCATTCTTACCAAGACTAATACCAACAGAGTTTAGCTTAGAAGAAATACTAGTAGATGGAAAACAAATAAAAGATTTGGAATATGCGAAATTACCACTAGAGTCCAGGTTCACTTGAGCCTTCTCCAAAGTATCCATGTCCGTCGTAGAAGCGCCAACGTGGCCCACCGTGTGCCTTCTGCTCCTGCGAAGCACTGGGAACATCGATGCCTTCTTCTTCCGAGCGCCAGCTGCAGGTGCCTGCGTGGTAGACGCAGTCCCCTCCACAGCCGGCACCACCACCGGCACGGACACATCCACCATCGTTGTCGTCACGGTCCCCGAAACAAGGGCCTCCAGTAGCCCAGCCGACGAAGAAGATGGGGCCACCGCCAGAGGGACCTCCAGCAGCTCTGGCCCCTCCGAAGGCCCACAGCCAGCCGCCCTCTGCTGGGGCGGGGCGGGCCGCTCCCTAGCAAGCGCCTCATCAGCAGGCTCGACGAGGTCTGTTGGCAGAGGGGTAGGAGATCAAGCCGGCTGCTGGAGCGGGTCGGTCCGCTCCCGAGCAGACACCCCCTCAGTAGGCACGTCAACAAAGTCCGCCGGCGAAGGAGTATGAGGTCGAGCCGACGAGGGAGTAGTAGGCCAGGCCTCCTCCGCCCGTAGCAGGGAGATCGGTGAAGTGGCCCGTGTCCCCGGCGAAGGAATGAGAAGTAATCCGGGACGCTGAAAGCCTGAACGAGATCGACGTGCAGCGTCCACAATAGCTTTCCCCCGCGGAGTCTGAGGTCGTGGGTTAAAAGGAGTAACCGCAAAGACAGGTAATGAAGAAGCATTGTTTACGGGAGGACCCCCCGTAACTTGATGGACACCTGTGTTATCAACATCCATGTGATTCCCATGAGACCGTGGTGCACTCTCATCAGCAGCTGAATCCGCGTCTTTCTGGCCATTGCCATCATCCTCAGAATCATCCCCCTTACGCCTCCAGAAAAAAGGGGTAAAAGCGGGATCAGGGACAAAATCCGCAGCCTCCTGGCGAAACGTGAAATCAAACCCCTTTAGCTTCAAGGTAGCAGTAGTACAAATGTATGGGACCTTGGCATCCACACACTTCAGCAATGCATTAGGATTCATCATAGCCACACAAATGCGAACAACGTCGCGACTATACAGCGTCAGCAAATCCACATCCACAGTCGTACCCAACAGAGAGCCAACTGCCCAAAGACCATGAAAATGCCGGATAGTATGAGGACCCCCCTCCACATGAACCCACACCTAAGGTAGAATAAACTTGGGCTAGATATCCTGCATCTCCCAAATGCTGATCACAACCCTGGTATTATGAGAAGGAACCGGCATTTGGATACCATCAACCCGTTGTAGATCCTCAAAGGAGGGAAAACCCACAAGGAAAGCTTCATCACCATGATAAAGCGCCTCCCACTTCCACTGAGTGCTAAGCGGACAAATGCGCATCATCTGAGCCTCAATAACAGCCGCAGGAACCAACACGCCAATCATCAACACCTTAACAGTAGGTGTACAATTCGGTGCAAGATTAGCCTTGAAAATACAATCTGGCAGCTGGTGAAAAAGAGTATCCTCTGTACCATTCCCCGCAACAATCATCGTGGGCTTGGGCAGCTTCAACGTTGGGCACTTGATAGTGGGATGAGCCGAATTGTTACAGACTAAACAATAGTGTGCAACCGGGCAGTTCTTGGACGCATGTGAATCACCAGAGCATTTCCAGCATTTCAGAACCTTCTTGGACTTACCCACATCGTACTGAACAGGAGCGTCCACAGCCGTGCCCACAGGGGTCTGAGCAACAGCAACCAGAGGCATACTCGAAACAGGAGTAGCATACCCCATACCTGCAGTCTGTGGAGCCACCATCTGCTGAAACTGAGGTTGAAAAATCGGCTGAGAAGGAGCCGCCGGAGGCGCTGAAGAGACTTGCGGATTCTTCTTTTTCTTCCTCTTATTCCGCGGCACCGTCGGATTGACAGCAGGAGCAGGAGCCTGAGCATACTGCGGAAACATCTGAGCAAACTGCTGCGGTGGAATGATCGGAGGGAACACCGTCCTCGGGAAATTCTGCGGCGGCTGGAACGGCTGAAAGAACTGTCCCGGGGGATGCGTAGCGAAGCATGGCTGACCAGGCGGATAGAAGGGAGGTTGCAACGGCCTGAACGGAATCGAGGCAGCCCCCGCCGTTGGACCCCCCCAGCCATGGAAGCCGCCGGAAGCGAGTGAAGAGGAGGAGCAGCAGCCGGCACCACCGGGCCAGGCCCTGGCGCAGGAACAGTCGGCACACCGGCCGCAACCCCTCCCGCCGAGCCTGACGGCACAGACCCTGCCATGACGATCCGGGCGAAGGAGACCGACCCCGGCGACCAGGGAGGGCGACGGTGTCCGGCCGGGGGCGTCCGAGGAGGCGGCAGAGACGGAGAAAGCGGAGGCGACAGAGGCGGAGAAGACGACGGCGGCGGCGCAGAGACGGACTTGAGGCGAATTACGTCGATCGGGATTGGGCGAGACAGCCTTGCAGTACGTCTCCGCCCCGATAAGGCTTGCTCGTGTGCCCCACCTGGCTCCGCAATCAGAACCGAAAACGGTACCGGAAATTGCGGCGCCACGGATGGTAACGCGCGCGCGACGCCCGCGATGTCCGCCTCGCCCAGCGCAGTACTTGGCAAAGGACTGCCCAAGCACTGCGACGCCGCCGGGAAGAAGGCCCCCAGAACCGGTGGCGGAGTCTGCCGCCGCCCAGGTAGCGGGCAACGCCATGAACCCATCCGCGGAGGCTGCGAGAGCCTCATCCCTGATGGCGAGGAGGGCGCGTAGCGTCGGTGGCCACCAGGATCAATGATCTGCGACGGCGGCGACAAAGATCTCACCCTGGACATCCCCGGCGCTGCCGCAGCCTCCGACGACCTCGACCGCCGCTCCCAGAAGCGAGATTCCGGCGTAGGAAAAC
The DNA here is from genome assembly GCA_916181665.1 of Avena sativa. Taxonomy (NCBI): domain Eukaryota; kingdom Viridiplantae; phylum Streptophyta; class Magnoliopsida; order Poales; family Poaceae; genus Avena; species Avena sativa. The sequence continues at coordinate 103,591,511 of OV702292.1, forward strand.
CCGCCGCCGACCAGAACTCCGCCAAAACCTCGGCACGAGGCCGACATCTCCGGCGAACCACCGGCGTCCAAGTCCCCTCCTCGGCGATGGCCTCCTCTGCAACCTGGACGGCCACATGACCCGCCTCAAGGCAGGAGAAACGGGATCCTTCCGTCCGGCCAACCGATCTCGGGGAAGACGGTGTCGGCGCCGGCGTTGGTCGCCGGTGACGCGCCCCCATCGCCTATTTGGACAAAAAGTCAGGTGCTACAACTTGATGAAAATTGATGCCAGCATTTATCCTTTCTTGCATGGTTTTGAAACATCTACACTACTATCTTAAAAATTGCACTACTGAAATAACAATTTAACAAACATCACGAGTTCCTACTAATTGATAAACATTGTGCAATGGAACCAAAGATAGCAGTATCAAGTAAACCATATGGAATCACAAAAATAACTGAGAGTTTTACTTGCTTCTACTATTGTTGATGTTCATGGGAGTAAACTTCTGTGACCATGTATATGCACAGGAGAATTTCATTGAACAAGTGATAAGCATGAGCAATCCACAACCTTGCAACTACCTGCTGGTGGACGACACTGCCGGCAACTTCACCTTGGTTGCCTCCAAAATTATGCGGCGTCGTTGTCCAGCATCACCTGCAACAGTCGTGGCCTCATGAACAACCACCCAAAGCAGGGCCACCTGCTGGAGAAGAGAAGAAATGTAAGGGGACCAATCGTCAACTAACTCTGGTCCTCTCCCCTTCACACGGCCTAGTGCTGACACACAAATACACCAACAAAATTAGAAGAACCGGAAGATGGCCGGAGCAAATCACACTTCTGTAAACCACATACACCAATCAGGTACAACTCCAGAATCCATAGTTTAGCTAGGAATAGAAAAGGGAGAGGGGAAGCTACATGATACAGTAGACGGTGCAAAACCATGAGCACGAAGGGCTGTAGCAAGACGGGCATGCCAGACACGAGGAACTTGCTTCAGGCCATAGAGTACTTTGGTAAGACAACAGATATGATCAAGACGGTCAGGATCAGAAAACCCAGGCGGATGTCGCATATAAACTTCCTCCTCCAACACACCATGAAGAAAAGCATTTTGCACATCAAGCTGACGAAGCGACCAACCTCGAGTGACCGCAATAGATAGAAGAAGCCTGATGGTAGTAGGCTTGACCACTGGACTGAAGGTGTCTCCATAGTCAAGACCATAACGTTGCCGAAATCCTCGAGCAACAAGACGCGCTTTGTAGCGCTCAATAGACCCATCCGAATGCTTCTTCACTTTAAAGACCCATTTAGAATCAATCACATTAACTCGCGATGGTGGACAAACAAGAGTCCACGTCTCATTGCGAATAAGAGCATGATATTCCTGTTCCATAGCCTCTCTCCAATGAGAAATGCTCATAGCAGCCTGGTACGTGCGGGGCTCGGAGGATGGATCCGCAATGGCAGCAGTCATACACGCAGCATGCCAAGCAACCGTGTCGCCAGTGCGCTCCTTGGGCGATAAATGCCACTGCGACTGCGCATATGGGGGCGCAGTGCAGGAGCCGTAGAGGTCGAAGGTGTAGTCGGCGAGGGGCTGGGTGATGAAAACAGAGAGGGCCCAGCCGATGAAGGGCTGGGCGACGGCGACAACGATGGCCCAGCCGGTGAGGGGCTGGGCGACATGCTGCAAGGCGACGCACTGGGCGTCGGGGAAGCCGAACCGGAGCTCGCCAAGGGAGTCGCAGGGGTTGGGCTGCTCGGCATGGGAGACAGCCCAGGCAAAGGCGACATAGGCGAGGCATGCGTGGAAGGCCGGGGACTCGGCGAGGCCGGCCCAGCGGCAGGGGCAACGGCGGGCGTGCATGGGCACGATGCCTGAGGCCATGCAGGAGCATGGGCGGATCGACGTGCGTGGCAGCTGTCGCCGGCGATGAAGGTGCTGGTCCCTCCAAAATTTCCAAACGAGCCCCACATCCAGTGCCTGCACCATGGTTAGGCAACAATACAGGAGAGTATGCAACATCATCAAATTGGTCAGAGGTAATGGAGGATGAATGCATGGATGGAGGTTCATTGGTGGACACATGGAGTTTGGCAAAGGGAAAAACATGCTCATCAAACACGACATCCCGAGAAGTATAGACACGATTAGTGGGAACATGAAGACATTTATAGCCTTCATGAAGGGAACTATAGCCAAGAAAGACACACTTTTTTGACCGAAATTCTAGCTTGCATTTATTGTATGGGCGAAGATGCGGCCAGCAAGCGCACCCAACACTTAAAAAAATGTATAATCAGGTTCTTCATTAAAAAGGAGTTAAATAGGAGTCTTCATGTTTAGAACACGTGTGGGAGTACGGTTGATAAGAAAACATGCAGTGGTAAAGGCATCACTCAAAAAATGAAACGGAACCGATGCATGGGCCAAAAGAGTAAGACCTTTTTCCACGATATGACGATGCTTACGTTCTACGGAGCCATTCTGCTAATGTGTATGTGGACATGCTAAACAGTGAGTGATCCCAAGCGACCGCAAAAAGGAGTTGAGGTTGCGATATTCACCACCCCAATCCGACTGAACATGAACAATTTTATGCTTGAGAAGACGTTCAACATGTTTTTGAAACTGGACAAAGATATCGAACACATCAGATTTACGCTTAATAAGATAAAGCCAGGTAAAGCGACTATAAGCATCAACGAAACTGATATAGTAATTATGATCACTAACGGAGGTTTGGGCAGGGCCCCATACATCTGAAAACACGAGTTCTAGAGGATGTTTTACCTCACGACTAGACTCCAAAAAAGGAAGTTGATGACTCTTCCTCTGCTCACAAGCATCTCACACTGCTATATCTTTATTACTAGGCATGATAGGAAGCTCATGACGACACAAAACATGAAGAACGATAGGAGTGGCAGGATGACCAAGGCGAGCATACCACTGTGACGACGAAACGCGAACTCCACTGAAAACGCGAGAAACTCTAGGATGCTCCAGACGATAGAGGCCCTGGCACAGACGCCCACTAAGGAGCACGTCCCTCATGTCCCAATCCTTAATAAAAAGATCAAACGGGTGAAATTTGCAAAACACATTATTGTCAGAAGTGAGTTTAGGAACTGAAAGAAGATTACGTGTCACAGAGGGTACTCGAAGAATATTGCAAAGTTGGAGACTCCTATTGGCATGACTAGTGAGAAGGGATGCTTGACCAATATGTGCATACCTACTCCGTTGGCGGTGTGGACCTTGTTGGACCCGTAATATGGCTCGCGGGTGTGGAGCTTCCCCATCTTGTTCGTCAGGTGCTCCGTTGCCCCCGAGTCCATGTACCAATATGGGTCAATGGAGTAGGACTGAGTTTGTCCAAGGTTTGCCTGGGGCTTCGGGGGCGGCGCTAGACGATCGGCCATAGCTGCCTGGCGCGCATTATTATGCGCATCCTTTCCGTCATTGCCGAGGCTGAGGAAACTCTTTTGAAAGCAGCGGTGGCACTTGGAGGCCCAGTGCCCCTCAAGACCACACAGCTGACACACCTGCTGAACCCCGCTGGAAGGCAGCATCGAAGGGGGGCCGAACGACGAGGGTGGCGACGGCACGGGCCCCTTGCCCGAGGCGGATGACGGGGCACCCGAAGAGGGCCGGCTGCCCCTATAGACGGCATTCACGGAGGAGCCCCCTGCACGGCTACGATTGGCGCGGCGCGCCTCGACACGCTGCTTGGTGAGGAGAATGCGGGAGTAGACCTCATGCGCCATCATGGGCATCGAGTTTCCCCGCTCGTTGATGATCTCGACCAAACCATCATACTCCTTGTCGAGGCCGTTGATGATGAAGGAGTTGAACTCGGAGTCGGTGAGCGGCTATCCAATGGACGCCAGCGTGTCGGTGAGGGTCTTGACCTTGTTGTATAACTCCGTGGAGGTGGTGTCCAGCTTCTCACACTCGTCGAGATCGCGATGGAGAGCACTGGCACGGGCCTGCGACTGCGACGCGAAGAAGCGCTCGAGGATTGTCCATGCCTCATGAGACGTCTTGGCAAAGACAATGAGCCCGGCAACAGTCGGGGTGAGCGACCCCTGGATGGAGGAGAGGTTCGCCTGGTCCTGCCCCGTCCACACATGGCGTGCCGGATTATAGACCGGGCCGTTTACGCTGTCGACTAGCACGGGGGGCAAGGAAGAGTGCCGTCGACGTAGCCGAGCAGGTAGTGACTCCCAAGGAGCGGAAGGACATGCGCGTGCCAGAAGATGTAGTTATCCGGCGATAGCTTGACGGTGATGAGATGGCCGAAGTGAAACGGCGGAGGCAGCGAGCCCGTCGAGAAGACTGCCGGAGGCGCGTACGCCATAGGGGCAGAGGCGGGCGGCACGGCTGATGATGCCGAGGGGAAACCCTCGGGCGGCGCAAGGTGAGATCCTGCCGGAGGCGCGGACGCCGTGAGGGCGGGGTGCATCGGCGCGAGATCCAACGCAGAGGGCCCGACGGTCCAGGCCGCCGAGAAGGCCGCGAGCGCGAAGGCGAGCGGCGAGGCGGCAGCGGCCGTGGAGGCGGGCGAGGAGGCGCTGGACGGGTGAACCGTCAGCAGGTGCCCCGGTGACGAAAGGGGCTAGGGGATGGTTGGAGAAGAAGGAGTTGACGCTCCTCGTCCCGATCAGGGGCGGCCGGATGGCGGCGGCGGCGAAGGGGCGGGAGAGGAGGGTGGCAATGGAGCCGGGCAGGGATCCCGCGGTGGTGGAGCCGGAAGCGGCGGCGCACGACATGGCGGTGGCGGCGACGATCGACGGGCGATCGGCGGCGGCAGCGGCAGGGACGGCGGCGCGGATAGGGTTTGGTGGAGGCGGCGGAAGCGGAGGATGTAACCAAGTCTGATACCATGTGAGACAATAGAATTGGGGGAACCGGCTCAACCCTCAATGGGGTGGCCTATCACATATATATAGGGTGTGTTACAAGTGGTACAATACACGTACTCATATATAGAAGCTATACAGTCTAACACTCTCTTCTCAATAGGGAAAAGAAGTTAATCCATATTACAAAAAAGGGGAACTCATATGAGCAACATCTGATTGTTATCTTGCATTTTCAAACTTTGCATATCCATGTGGTAAAAAATACTGTGGCTTACTCAGTGCAAATGTGTCTGCTGTCATTTAAAAGTGACCCAAAATTTGGAATATGCATAAGAAGTTTGCTCAGATTACAAAAAATAAGACTCCTGTTCGAACATTAAAGCTCAGCAACATTCATTTACTATCTGGAATAATTAAGTTAATCGAGATAGAGATAGAAATCTGATAGTGGCTACCGTAATCTCAAATATCACAGTCATAACTCTTGTTCTACTCCTTGGAGTAGTATTCGCAAGGCAAGAAAGACTTTGTACATAAATTATCAGAAAAGTGCATCTCAGCATACATATACAATAAAGAGATAACCGGCCTCTCATCTGGATGTCTATGCAGACCCAAATTTTCTACAATATTTGTTTTACTATATCCTGGACACTGGAAGGCAGGGTTGCGTTGTGCCATATTAATATAAACATGAGGTTCTACCATATTTACCCTGATTGGAACATTCCTCTCTCCTCGTATAGGATGGCATTGGACTGATACACACACACACAACAATGCAAGTCTAGTTTGAATGTACTCAGTAGTTGATCCGATATTGCAGAACACTCATTTAAAAGAAAATGTTCATCTAGAACACAATGGCACCAGTGAAATACATTAAAAAATACTGACGAACCAATTCCACAGCAATTTTTATTGCAAGTGAGATAAGCAACTGAATTACCAGAAAGGGGAGGAACATTTAATTAGCTAATATTGCAGTGGAAGTAACTAAAGACTGAATAAAATATCATAGTATTGATAAAGTAAAATAACCTAATGATTGAAATAATCAATACCAAGAAGTTCTCGTACTACTACTTCGTGTTAGCACACTTGATTGCCCCAATAAATTTCTGTTAAATCAACTCGTCTGTAACGTACTCCTCACCTTGACATATCAAAGGTCCGCTGATAATGCAATGTTTTATCATGTGCACCCACAAGAAAAGATAACTAACTTTCTAGTAGAATATGCATAAGCATAGCTAAATCATTATATATAAATACAAAGCAATAGCAAAGCCATATATTAGATGTGGTATTGCTCTGGATTGAATAGCTTCATAAGAAACCACGAACTCTTTCAAAGATACTACTAATATGTTGGGTTCGCAGCATAGAAAACAAAAAATTTCCTACGATGTGAACAATCACTACAGGAATAGATAGCTATGCCAAGGGCTCGGAGCTACGCCGACGGCCAAACGTCGGGGCCGTCGGCGTAGGCCACGAGCTGGGCGCCCCGGGAAGCTAGCCGTCGGCGTAGAATTGCCCTCGGCGTAGGAGAGCTACGCCGACGGCTACCCTCGGCATAGCTATTTTCCCTTTTACCTCATTAATCTTAGAAAAATCATAACTAAATCATTCTAATACAGAAAAATGCAAATAATATATCAAAATTTGCAGGAAAATAAGATCTATCTATATAAACTCAAATATTACACATTTGTAAATAAAAATTAATTAAAGCATAAAACATTACATATAGTTTAAAATGACCATAACTAAATCAAAAAAAAATCAAAAAAAAAATGCGAGAACTTCGCGTGGCGTCATATTATGTGACATAGTTGGGAGGAAACATATCAAACTTGATATATTGATTATTTCTCAAAAATACCTTCACAAAATGACCTATCTCATTCGAGGTTTCCTGGCTTTCGGGTCAAACTGCCAATGTTATGGCCAGAACCGTGACATAGTTTGTGATAATATGCCCATATTGTGCATGCATATGCATCATGGGATAACGAATAATATTGCAGGAGAGAGTTTTCCTGTTCGTCGCACGGAAAAGCCATTTTCTATTTTCAGAACGCAAAAATCAGGGCGTTTTGTAAAGCAACACCAAACGGTGAATACAAAAATGCTAACACCCATTTTTAAAAAATACTAGACCATCTTACATGGAAAATGTACCAACCGGGTATTGGTAAACATTTTTGTCCACCCCTACTGAAAAAGATAAATTCCTGCCGAATCGGCCGGAAGTGTGTCAGATATGAACTGCAGGTACATGATCTGATGCTCATGATTTTTTTTTTAAAATATTTTTAGGTTCACAATATGATGTTTCTTCAGATATCCAATGCAAGTTTGGCGAGGCTCAGCCCCGAGCTAAGAATCTTCATGCCCGCCGTTTAATTAGGATTTGACAATAGTTTCAAATGACCATAACTAAATCAAAAAATCAAAAAAATGCGAGACCTTCGTGTGGCATCATATTATGTGATATAGTTGGGAGGAAAAATATCAAACTTGGTATATTGATTATGTATCAAAAGAACTTTCACAAAATGACCTATCTCAGTCGAGGTTTCCTGACTTTTGTGTCAAACTACCAATGTTATGGTCAGAATCGTGACATAGTTTATGATAATGTGCCCATATTATGCACGCATGTGCATCATGGGATGCCGAACAATGTTGCAGGAGAAAGTTTTTATTTTCGTTGCACGAAAAAACTATTTTCTATTTTCGGAGCGCAAAAATCGGAACATTTTGTGAAGCAACACCAAACGGCGAATACAAAAATGCTAACACCCATTTTTCAAAAATACTAGACCACCTTACATGAACAATATCCTAATCGGGTATTCATAAACATTACTGTCCACCCCTGCTGAAAAAGACAAATTCCTGCCGAATCGGCCGGAAGTGAGTCGGATATAAACTGTAGGTACATGATCTGATGCTCATGATATTTTGAAAAAAATCATTTTTAGGTTCAGAATATGATGGTTTTTCGGAGATCTAATGCAAGTTTGGCAAGGGTCAGCCCCGAGCTAAGAATCTTCATGCCCGCCGTTCGATCAGGGTTTGACAATAGTTTCAAATGACCATAACTAAATCAAAAAAATCAAACAAATGCGAGACCTTCGCGTGGTATCATATTATGTGACATATCTGGAAGGAAAATATCAAACTTGGTATATTGATTATGTCTCAAAAAACCTTCCCAAAATGATCTATCTCATTCGAGATTTCCTGGCTTTCGGGTCAAACTACCAATGTTATAGCCAGAATCGCGACATAGTTTGTGATAATGTGCCCATATTGTGCATGCATGTGAATCATGGGATGGCTAACAATGTTGTAGGAGGAAGTTTTCCTTTTAGTCGCACGGAAAAGCCATTTTCTATTTTTGGAGCGCAAAACTCGGGGTGTTTTGTGAAGCAACACCAAACGGTGAATACAAAAATGCTACCACCCATTTTTTTTAAATACTAGACCATCTTGTATGGACAATGTCCCAACCGAGTATTCGTAAACCTTTCCATTCACCCCTGCTGAAAAAGACAAATTCCTTCAGAATCGGTAGGAAGTGGGTCAGATATGAACTGCAGGTACATGATCTGATACTCATGATTTTTTGAAAAAAATCATTTTGAGGTTCACCATATGATGTTTCTTGAGAGATCCAATGCAAGTTTGGCGAGTACCAACCCCGAGTTAAGAATCATTATGTCTGCCGTTTTAAAGGGCAAATGAAATTATAGGTAGAATCATGACATAGTTTATGATAAGTTGATATGGATATCATATTTGGATTCCTATTATTTTTCTGATTAATTTAGAAATATTATTTGTCAAATTCCGATTTAAGGATTTAAAGATATTAATTAATCCATATTAAATAAAAAATACAAAAAAATAAAATCATTATATTTTTATTTCAATTAAGTAATATTTTTACTTATTCATTATTCTTTACTTAAATAATTGTTTGTAATTTCAAAAAATTCAAACATGTGACATGATGATATAAGAGTTAATAGGATTGATATCATAGTATTCACAACAAGGTATAAACTGCTTTGTGGATATATATTCTAAAGGAACGGAGAAGTTAAGCGTACTAGGGGTGGAGTAGTGAGGATGGATGACTGACTGAGAAGTTTGACCGAGACTACAATTTGATCAAAGATTAATTGTAATTAGTGTAAAAAATATTTCAAGTGATAATTAATGAGTCAAACAATTCAAACATTAAAAAAAAGTTGAGAAAAAATTAATTTTTTTTTGAACTTTTTAAAAGAAATTATTTTTGCAACCGGCCGTTAGGCTATGCCGACGATAGCTACGCCGAGGGCTTCCATCGGCATAGCCTACGCCGACGGTTTTTCTATATGCCGATGACCTCCGTGCACTCCGCCGAGGGAGATCTTTGCCGAGGAGCTACGCCGAGGGAAGCCCTCGGCGTAGCCTACGCCGATGGGGATCAGGGCTACACCGACGGCTTTTGTCCCTCGGCGTAGCTTGCCATTCCTGTAGTTTCAGCAATATTTCAATATCACATGCAGAACTAGTTTCAGCAATTTCACCCGAAACAATTCCGGTTTCCATCGAAATGATTTCAGCGCTTTCATAATTTTTATCTGAAACATATTTGCTTCTAAATGGTATCGGTATCCCTTAAGTGTGTCAACCTATGGTTTGCGAATAATGCCGTCATGATCGAGACCCTTCTCCGATCAATAATCAACAGTGAGACCTGGAGATCCGTACTGACTCCTACACATTCAATGATGCCTTCTGTGATCGTGAGAACCTTTTATGCATGTAATTAAATCCCTTTGTCTCGTGATATATTACATGTTCGAGATTCGATCATCGATATCCCCATACCTAGTTTGATCTTGTTACCGATATGTACTCTTTTTTCGTTCCCGTGATATAACATTTTAGTGATCTCATCACTTACTTGCAAGCTATCTTAATGTGATATCACTGAGAGGGCCCAGAGTATATCTCTCCGTCATCGGAATATAAAAATCCCACTCTTGATCCATAAGACTCTACATGATACTTTCGGAGTATCTAAACCCACCTTTATAGTCACCCTATTACGGTGTGATATTTGATGTTATCAAGTTACTCTTCCGGTGTTAGTGATTGGCATGATCTCATGGTCTAATGACTAAAGTTACTTCGTACGATGTTATAGCAATTTAAACACAATGACTTTGATCGTATTGCTATACTTCGAATGAATGTTCAATACACCATTCAACCAATGTTGTGACCTTGTTATTACCAACATCCAATGTCCATGATCAGGAAACCTTGACAATCTTGTTAATCAACGAGCTAGTATATCACATTCAGAACCAGTTTCAGCAATTTCACCCGAAACAATTCTGGTTTCCATCGAAATGATTCCATCGCTTTCATATTTTTTATCTGAAACATAGTTTCTCCTAAATGGTATCAGTATCCCTTAAGTGTGTCACCCTATAGTTCACGAATAATGCAGTCATGATCGAGACCCTTCTCCGATCAATAATCAACAGTGAGACCTGGAGATTCATACTGACTCCTACACATTCAATGATGCCTTCTGTGATCGTGAGAACATTTTACGCATGTAACTAAATCCCTTTGTCTCACGATATATTACATGTTCGAGATTCGATCATCGGTATCCCCATACCTTGTTTGATCTTGTTACCGACATGTACTCTTTTCTTGTTCCCGTGATATAACATTCTAGTGATCTCATCACTTACTTATAAGCTATCTTAATGTGATATCACCGAGAGGGCCCATACTATATCTCTCCGTTATTGGGATAGAAAAATCCCACTCTTGATCCATAAGCCTCTACATAATACTTTCGGAGTATCTGAACCCACCTTTATATTCACCCTGTTACGGTGTGACGTTTTATGTTATCAAGTTACTCTTCCGGTGTTAGTGATTGACATGATCTCATGGTCTAAGGACTAAAGTTACTTTGTATGATGTTATAACAATTTAAACACAATGACTTTGATCATATTGCTATACTTCGGATGAATGTTCATCACACCATTCAACCAATGTTGTGACCTCGTTATTAACAACATCCAATGTCCATGATCAGGAAACCTTGATCATCTTGTTAATCAATGAGCTAGTATATATGAGAGGCATAACTAGGAACCCTTTATTTGTTTATTAAGCACACATGTATTAACATTTCCAATTAATACAATTATAGAATGCAAAATAAACATTTATCATAAACATGGAATAATATAATAACAACTTTATTATTGCCTCTTGGGCATATTCCCTTCAGTCTCCCACTTGCACTAGAGTCAATAATCTAATCTGTAATCTTGCACATTCAACACTTATGGCTTTGTTGTATATACGCATTTGCTAGTGGTAAACATAATCTCCGGATCTGACACTTTCAGGTCCGTGTGCATTTGCATGTCTTTGCATCTCTACGCATCACTCATTCTCAAATGAGATAGGATTGTATAAATTTGGTCCTTTGGTGAGACCTTTAGTTTGTTTGGGTTAAAATATGTTGATATTATTGTCATACAATATATCTTCTTTGTTGAGACCTTTAGCCCATTTTGAACCACACCTAGTTTGATAACAAACTACTTAACACAAATGCCCTCCTTTGCTGCTACTATAGCAGTCATATACTTAGCCTTTTTATTGTATTATCCATCACAATGTCTTAACTTTGGAACTCATCTAAATCCACCATGGAATCTCCTTTCCATTACATTGTGCCACCTGTAGTTTAAATTGAGATAAACTTAACTTTTATCTTGTGCCAAAACTATTATCAATGTAACACTTTACAATGAACTATTTTGTAACCTTGTACAACATATTCTTAGTTCTTCCAAAGATCGTAAGAATATCCTTTACTATTGTCCAATGATCATCTTATAAATCATTTTGGCATATGCTCATAACATTTAGAGCATATGACATATCTAGATATGTACATATCACAGTATATATTATTGATCAAAATATTCATGTGAGTTCACTCATCAAGTGTCAAAAACACTTGAATCTCGTTTGATTCACCAAGTGTCAATACACTTGAATATTGATTCAACATTTTCCATGCGGCAAGAACATTTCTTGTCGTTTCCATATTGAACTCATTCAATATCTCATCTATGTATGCTTGGCATAACCATATTAGCGCCTCAATCTATCCATATAGACATTGATGCCTAATACTAGTTTTTCCCAAGTCTTTCATTGCAATCAAATTTAAATGAAATTCTTAACTTGAGTCAATAAAAGATACATCATTTCCAATCAACACCATGTCATCTACATAATGTATTAGCAATATGTCTTAGCGCTCTCACTTAATTTCTTGGAAATGCAAGCATATTCATCATCTTCGATGAAATTAAACTCTTTTAGTAGTTTCATCGTGTTGAAGATTCCAACTCCGCTATGCTTGCTTCAACCATTGAAGTTTGCATGCCCTTTAGCATCCTTTGATTTAACAAAACCCTTCGGACCGTGTCATATACACGTCCTAGGTAACAATTCTATTAGAAGAACCTTGTTTTGTTTGTTCAACTACCATATATCAAAATTGACATATGTAGTGGTTGCTACAATAATCCGTCCAGAATAGATATCGCTATGAAAGATCAAATCTTGCCACAGTCAACTCCTTGAACATAGTCGTAAACTCTTTTTTGACATATCGACTATTTCATAGATGTGAAACATGTCCATCCCTTTTATAGATCCAAATACAATTGATAGGCTTCACGCCTTTTCAGAGGGTCTTTCAAGTTCATAAACTTGATTTCTCGTATATGGAAACTATCATGGATTTTATGACTTCTACTCATTTGATGGAGTCAGGGTCCATCATTGCTTTTTTGCATCAAGTTGGTTCATCATTGTCAAAACCATAATGACTTGTTTATCAAATCTCACTATTTGATTCTTACCTGACCCACACGGTTTAGTAGGAACTCTAATCTCCGAGATTACAACCTTTGTAGTCACGAGAGCCATGAGCATTGTGGCTGCCTCTAGGAAACTTTCCGGTGGTACGCTACTTAGCACATGTTGCTTAGGTTCATCAACCTAATCAAAGTTCTATTGTCCTCCCACGTAACTTTTGTGAAAAATTCCTTCTCAAGAAACTTGACGTTCTAAGTGACAAACTCTTTTGTCTTAAGTGTTATGGAGGAATACCCAACTATTTCTTTGGGATAACCTACAAAGAAGTGCTTATACGACTTTGGTTGTAAACATTTTACCTATGCCTAGCATACCAAAATTTAAGAAAAGACAACCCGGGTTTCATCCCAAGCCATAACTCATATGGTGTCATTTCAACAGATCATTATGGTGCTCTTTTAAGTGTAAAAGCGGTAGTCTCTAAAGCTTTAATCTATAAAACATAATAGTAGTTTTATAAATGGCATCTTTGATCTTACCATGACAAACAAGGTTTGATTTCATCTTTCGAACACTCCATACTCCTATTTTTTTATCGGGAAATGCAAATCCATGGAACGATTCCCGAAATCTTAGGAGTTTTGCTAAACATGTAACTCAAAATATCTTCCTTTATGATCGAATCATAAATTCTTTATTTTCTCATTACAATGATTTTCCACTTCATCTTGAAATACTTTGAACAATTTTCAAATGTTTCATACTTTTCCCTTATTAAGTAAATATACATACATAGCCACTCAAATTTCTAGATAAAGTATATTGATGGACCAAAATATATTCGAGCTCGTTGGGGAACCCCAAGAGGAAGGTATGATGAGCATAGCAGCAAGTTTTCCCTCAGTTATGAAACCAAGGTTATCGAACCAGTAGGAGCAAGGAAACACCTCCAAGGTGTTGTTTCCAACTTGGAATCCTGCACAACACAACCACAGAACTTTGCCCCCAACTTACAGTGAGGTTGTCAATCTCACCGGTTTTGCTGAAAATAAAGGATCGTATTGTATGGAAGATCGTAAAAGCTTGCAGAAAGTAAACAGAAAACAGTAAATGGCTTTGTAGATTGATGGTAAAAGAATGGACCGGGGTCCATAGTTCACTAGTGGTGATTCTCCTTAAGATAGATGACATGTTGGATGAACAAATTACAGCAGGGCAATTGACAAACATCGAGAAAGCATACATGCATATACTAATACCCTTGACTCCTATGAGATTTGATTGGGCATTATAACATTATACATAGACCGTAATCCAACTGCATCTTTGACTAACAATCCACCTTCAGGTTATCATCCGAACCCCCTCCAGTATTAAGTTGCAAGCAACAGATAATTGCATTAAGCAAAGTGTGTAAAGTAAACAATACGATTGTTCTATGAACAAAGGATTGTTGTTTTCTCCCTAGTAGCAACATCACATCTAGTACGTTAGAGATTTCTGTCACTTCCCTAGATTACTAGGGGCATGAACCCACTATCGAGTATAAATACTCCCTCTTGGAGTTTCTAGCATCTACTTAGCCAAGATAGCTACTAACAACGGAAAGCATGCAAGATCACAAATAAAAAATACATGATAGAATCAATAATCAATCTGAAATAGCATCTCAATATCCATCGGATCCCCGCGAACACAACATGTAGGATTACAAATAGATGAACTTGATCATGAACGGAGCTCACAAGATCTAAACATGATAGCACAAAGGAGGAGAACCAACCATCTAGCTACTACATGGACCCGTAGTCCAGGGATGAACTACTCACGCATCACACCAGAGGCAGGCATCGTGATGAAGAAGGCCTCCAGTGTGAACTCTCCCCTCCGGTAGGGTGCTGGGAAGAGCTTCAGATCCCTCCCGATCTAGGGATGGAGATGACGGCGGCTATAGACTCTTTCGTGGAATTTTGATCGGTTACTTAGGGTTTCTGTATCGGAGGCTTCTTATAGGTGAAGGGGGAGACCGAGGGGGTGCCCGAGGTGGCTGCACCCCCCTAGGCACGGGCCAGGCTTGGCCACGTGGCCAGGGGGTGTGGCCCCCTCGAGGCCCTTCTCTGTCTCGTCTTCTGGCTTCATGTTCCCCTCGGTGAAATATTGACTTTGGCTTTTGTCCCGTCCAATTCCGAGTATATTCATTTTCTGGCTTTTTCTGGAACCAAAACAGCAGAAAACAGGCAACTAGCACTGTGGCATCTTGTTAATAGGTTAGTTCTAGAAAATGTGTAAAAATACTCCAAAATGTGGACAAAACATAAGAAAGTAGATATAAAACAATCATGGAACATCAAAAATTCTAGATATGTTTGCAACGTATCATATATGAAGTTGAAAAGATCCATCGCTCATGGCTACACATAATGGACTATTTACATCAATATGCAAATTTTTTAATAAGTTAGTCATTCGTTCCTCTTTGGCCTATGAATGGAGTTTCAATTATCTCCATGAAAGTCTCACAAGCGTCAATTAATCAAAATCAAAAGACTCCAAAATTCCATCAACATGGAGTTTCTTCATGTTTCTGTCCAATATAATTTAAACAATGATGTCACTTCATAAGTGATCTTCTAATCATTTGTCTTGCGGCATTTTAGCTTTATTTTTTATGGATGTGATATCTCCAACTAGACTTGTAAATGTTCATCCATCTTTTATGGAATACCGCAATTATTTGAACAACCATTGTTCTTGTATTACCAGAACAAAATAACAATTATTAAAACAAATCTTGAAGGCTAGGTTTGATGACAACGAGAAACACAATAGCACTTTATTTGTTTCCGATGAACATCATCACATATTCTCTTTCTAGTTACTTGGGTCATTGTAGTTCATGAATTGCGTTGCTTTGTGTGACATTTCACACCAACCAATTCGGTATCCAATACCTAAGAACCACATTGTTTAAGAAGCAAAGAATACATCCATAACATGTATATCATCTATATACCTAAGCTAGACATTTCTAGCCTTTTCTTTTCTACCAAATATTTTACAGATTCTCTTTCAGCATTTCCTTTTCTTTTAAAAGAATCTATCAAAATCAATAGTGGTGTCATACACATGACACATAGTCCAAAGCGTGTATAGTCAAATACTAATACCTTTGGACTTGCACTTTGAAGTGGATCACCATCATCAAATGTTTGGCGTTCTTTTAAAATTGATTCTATAGTAATCTTTTAGTGTAGTAAACATTTTACATACATCTTCTATTCATCCTTATCATGACATATTTCATGATCAAGCTACTATTGATTATAAGGGTGAATCGTGAGTATAATGTCAGTTCCCAAAACCTTTTTGGGAGATTAGGACGCCTAGCATCTCCAACCTTCACAAATTCTCATACAATATGAGAACATGTATTTTGCTAAGTTATACTCTATCATATTGCAACCAAATATTATTCTATCACAATATCTTCTACACAAGATGGTTTCTGAAACAATTGTTTCATCTCCCAGATAACTTTGATATTAAAAACAACTTTTGAAATCAAGAATCATGGAGGCAAGCATGATACTTAGATACTAACACTAATTGTTACTCTTGATTTAATACTACTTATTAAATTTCATGGAGTAAATGGAGTTTGCTAAAAGTTTGCAATAGGACTTCTAAACTTTAGATTGACACTCAAAACAATATGATACCAGTTCGTAAAGTAAATATCCAGAATTCTATAGTTTTATTATCTCAACTAAAACTAATCACAAGGTAGTAAGCGGATGCCAATGACTACAAAAAACTATGAAAATTCACTTTGATTCAGTTTATGATAAAATGAGTTTAACTCTAATCATATTACTACATGAACTCCCACTCAAAACCAACATCGCTCGAGTTGTTTTGGTGATTACATGAACCAAATCCACTACACCAAGTCTGATCATCACGTGAGTCGGTGTAGCTTCAAAGGCAAGCATCTATATGGGCATCATATCAACTATATGACTCATGCTTAACCTTTCGGTCCATGTTCCGAGGCCATGTCTGTACATGCTAGGCTCGCCAAGTAAGAACCTTAGTACTTGCTTGTGTAAAACTGTCTTACACCCGTTGTATGAAAGCGTAGAATCAAGTACACCCGATAATCACGTGATATCTTGAAACACGATCCATAGAACAGTGCATACTTAAGGAAGAACATATTTTATCTTGATATTTAAATGACGGATCATCTTAAAATGCTACTAAAGCACCAAACAAGCAATATAAGATGCAAACAAACATCATATGCAAAAAGTGGAATGATATGGTCTTTGCACTTGATCACCATCTTGTGCATCATGGAATGATCTTTATCATTCCCTTATGTGTAAGGCAAAGGTCTATGGAACTTACACGTTAGGTATGCTATAATTTCCAAGAGTATCATTCCATACTGCAAATTATAACATTACCATATCATGACACTTGCCTAGCAACAACTAAACTAGACGCTTCTAATTTATCAATTGCACGTTTTACGTGGCTTAGAGCTTTCGAAGATAGAACCGTTCATACCGATGAATATGGAACCACAATGATGATAATCAAATTATTAGCAACTCGTTGTAAATCAGATATTGACTATAGTAGGAGAGGTAAACACCCGCTAGCCACTTATACAAAACTAGTTGCATGTCAAGCGTGGAACATGTCTCATGTGCGAGGACATGTAAAGTTAGTCTGGGACGCTTCATCCCACTATGCCACCAATATCCAAAATACATAGAAGATGCAATAAAATGATCATCAACGCCCACATACTCTTATGTGTTCTACCCGTGAAAAGTATCTACGCATAAATCTAGCTCTGATACCACTGTTGGGTCCGCAGCATAGAAAACAAAAAAATTCATATGATGTGAACAACTAAGCACCAAGATCTATCTACCTAGATAAAACCAATGGGTGGATTTACATCCATAGAGAACATACCCTTGAAGAGTGACAATGCATTACGAGGTTGCACTCGTGGATGATGTAGTCGTTCACTTGCCAATCTCAAGATCGTGATGAAGTCCAGCAGGTCTAGCACCATCAAGTCCAACACCGCAAAGTAGCAGCACCATCAAGTCCAGCAGGTCGTTAAGCGCTCTGAACGCCTCCAATGAAAGGGGCTCCAATTGGGGACTTGCTTATTCTGGTGTAATTAGCCCATAAATGCTATTAGATCTTCAACAAATGTTCACTACCTGAAAACCATCACAAGAATCCAAGGATTCACTAATTGCAACATTAACATTAGTGGAAAGGGGTAATCTTTAGTGAAATCCGGTAATAAACAAGAGGAAAACCAATGGTAAAAGTGGATAAATTTGGAGCTATCAACATACCCAAGCTTAGAGGTTACTCACCCTCGAGTAACAAAGCTATAATGAGTAATGGCGAAGAATTGAATCAAAATTAAAACTTAGAAGTTCGAGTTTGTATCATATTCCATCAGCTCAAATCATGTAACCTTGAAAACAAGCATAATATATCTGAATAGTTGCACTTAAGCTTAATTCTTAAACGCAAGTAACTCGTTAGCTAATAGTTCATACAACTCAAATGAGATTGTTAAAAATTTGGCAAGTCTTTGCAATTCAATTTCTTTCAGCGCCTCTCTTGTTATGAGAGTGAAAATGGTTTTAAGCGAGGTCGCTTGGGTCAAAATTAAGGGTGCACATGTAGATGTCAAAATAAAAATAAACTTAGAGCTTTTTCATTAATCACCCACTTCGATAATTGCGGCTATCAGATAGCTCTTATTTTCCTTGACTATCAAGAACTCTAATTGTACAATTTAGGTGGTGAGGTGATGCCAAAGATCAAAAGAATCGAAAGTTTTTCAGCTCATATTTTGCTGATAAAATTTTCTTCCTTTCTCAAGGATCAATGAATTTCTTTTGTAAACGCCTACACATCCATTTGAGAATACCAATCATTTTTCCCATATAGTGACACGTATGCCACTCATGTCATCAACTCATAGCCGAAATCCAGGGTTATACCATAGATCGTTCAGAAGCTAGCGGAGTTGTTGGCATCCCAAAGGTGTGTATTTGAAACAAGTACTTTTATCTCTTTCTTCTTCCTTTTCTCTCTCTCTTTTTTAACAGCAAGTCGAATACAGGTTTTGGCTTCTCCCTCTCCCACTATAAAAAGTTCATTCTATCAGACAATTCTTTTCAGAAGGTATCATCAAGTCAACGATCAGTATGTGGGGTTGAGCACTACTAAGATTAAGCCCTTAAGACAAAAACATGGCACCAAAGTTGTCGATAGACACTTCCTCTTATTCTTAAAAGTTTGGTATTAAATCCAAAGAGTAGTTTTTCAAACTGATATGAATTGTCGAAAGTCTTAACCAAATAGGTGACAAAAACCTTTGAGTTGAAGTCCTAAAAGATAACGAATTAAGCGTGGAGTCGAACCCAAGTGCAACCGAGCGGACATAAAATGTTCATGAATAAGCTTATAGGAAGAAAGAAAATAGGAATTTGGTACCTCCTCTTGCTTGCCCATCTCCTACTTGAGCCAACTCTTAATGTTCATCTCCATAGCTCGATCACTAGAAGTGAATAACCTACAGAAAAATCAAAAAGACACGAGAGAAATTTGCACAAATAAAATTGAAGGCTAGTCTAATATTTTTGGGTTTTCTTTTTATCAAATGAGAATTGAAAGTAAACATGCAATGAAGAAAAATAAATAAAAAGGATAAAGAAAAATATGAATGCAAAAGTGTGAGAGGAATTTAACCTCTGCAAGCTTAGGCTCTTGGCCTAACTAGAATCAAAATTCACCACCATGAGGCGGCAGTTGCTGGTATGGAAAGTTCGGGTAGCGGTTTGGAAAACCAGTCATGAAAGATGTGAAGTCTTGGGTGAGGCTGACTATGTTAGCATTCACATCATGCAACATTCCTCTATGTTGTCGATGCGATGCACCACCTGGTCAAACTCGCCCCTCGGGACATAGTTGAATCCCGGCTATGATGGAGGCATACCTTGTGGTTGGTGTTGGTGGAAAGTCTGTTGGTGATGGTGCTATTGACCATAATCGTCCCATCTTGTACCATCCCAATCTTCATCGCCCTGATCTTGCTGTTGTTGGTCAGCTGTTGCATTTTCCCAGTTGGGGTGGCCACCTTGCGGCGTAATCCTCCTTGAGAGTATTAGTGCCTGTTGGAACTCCTCCTCAGGGAGGATCCAACTCTGTTTACCTGGCAAACCAAAATATTGGACAAAAGGAAGCAAAACTTGGTGAAGATCACCGTTAGGTTCAAGATAAAACTAGTAAGCGCGAAGGGAGTGCTCGGGTTTGTAGACCCCCATGAACTTGGTGTTGGACATATGAATGTAATTTAGGCTCTTACTACCAGCCACAACACTTTCTTGCGACAGGACAAATCCATTTGCGAAGGCGATCTGTGTGACCAACCCTCCACAACGAATGTCCCCCGCAGAACCTGACCTTTGGCGATGAAAGTGCTGGATCGGCAAAGCACATGTCTCTGGATGCAAGGCCATATGAATTACACTTATTTCAGGGCTTGGCATCCCCAGACATCGCCTTTCCCAAAAGTAGAATTAACAAGGAAGGTATGAAAATAACGGATAGTAGGATTCTGGATGGTGGCGCTCGTTTTGTGTAGGTAATCAGTGTTCCTGTGAATAGAAATTAGCCCCCAATAATGCATTGCCTCCATGTGCACATTGTCATTAATATCGAGTTCCCCCTCATGGGAGAATCCGAAACTATCACAAAATTCATTGAAGGAAAGGTTGTGGAGCTTCCCATTGAGTAACAGTTACAGTGCAATTACGTTCGATCTTGAGCTTCGAGATCATCATGGAACAATGACATGAAACCGTACGTGGTGAGCTTGTAGGTGTCGACGGAGAGGTAGGAGAAGTTTACCATGCCAGCCTGCACCATCATCTGATCGAAGTCCTCCAAAAGACCCTGGCGGGAGAGAAACTCACGGTCTACCCACTTGGTGGGTAAAACCTTGTGATTGCTCACCCTATCATAGTCTCCACTCATGTCAGCCCTCAAGTTGTCCACCCCCGAGCGTCTCTTCTTCGAACCTGGCGGCTTGGAGGAGGCCGAGGCTCCTACCGTACCCGAGCCCTTGCCTGAGTGGAACACCCTTCCAATGTTATACATTGTGCTACGATTTTTTTTGAAGAAAAATATAGGCATCAAGTTTCTATCACATGAACAAACGATTACAGATAGAAGTTATCCTAACGTAAGAAATCAACAATAATCTCAAAATATGATGAACTCATCTTAATAGCCAATGTGATGAATTCAACCATGGATTTCAGAAAATAAAGTATGGATCAGGTGAGAAACTTACCGATGTGAAGATTCCCCAACTCAAAAACACGAAATCAACGAAGAATCAAAGGTTCTAGGAGGATAGAGTTTGAGGTGGAGAGATAAATAACAAGGAAGAAAGAGGAAGAAGAAGAAGGAGGATGACTGGGTGCCAGCCGCCATCAGCCTTTACCTGGCGACGCACGTGGTACGGGCGGGCAGTACGGGCGCATCCCACCCGTACCAGTGGTCGTCACTATTGGATCAAAGTTAGGGTTCGAGATCAAACCTTATCGACCTAGAACGGGTGCGTGGCACGGGCATACCCTGGCCGTACCGTTGGTCGTTATCGGCACTAAGAAGTTCGGCTTCTTTGTCGAGGTTCGGTATGGGTGCGTGGTACGGTCGTACCCCAACTATACCACCTCTCGTTACCGATACTGTTCCCTTTGCTGCAATCAGCGAGACTCAGTACGAGCATGCGGTACGGGCGTACCACGGCCGTACCGTGGCTCGTTATCTGTACTGAACCCTTTTATTTTCTTCATTTTTCCCTTGCTTTCTCAACTTCGCTAAGGTAAATCCTCTAAAAGAACTCAAAACTCAAAACAAATTTATTAGAGCATACAAATAATAAAGTAGTAACCAAAAATAAAATTCAAACTTAATTTATTAAAAATGGGTTAACTCCCATTAACTATTTTATTCTAGAGTTTTGACTAGTCAAACTCCATGTCATCGGCGTTCATCTCGAGCTGCTCTTTTTCTTTAGTTCTTGCTGCTTGATCACGCTTAGGTGGCGGAACATATTTTCCATTGTGTTCCTATTTCTTTGGAAAGTATCGAACAATCTGATCATCATATATATTGAAGACAATATTACCGGTAGAGCAATATTCCAAGGATGATAGACAGTTTATCATCCTCAGGAACACCGAGAATAATGAAATCAATCGATATAACATGTTGACCTGTTCTAAGTAAAACATCTTCGATCATTCCGACATGTTGTTTAGTTGTCTTATCTGCCATTTGTAAAGTTATTGGAGTAGGGGAACATTCTCCAAGATTCAACTTCTTAAGTAGGAAATAAGGCATAACACTAATACCTGCTCATAAATCACAAAGAGCATTAAATATATTAGTTCTCCCTATTGCACAGGAGATGGTTGGTATACCTGGATCCCCAAGCTTAGCAGGCAGCTTATCACCAAAGCTTGTCATTACTTCTATAGTCTTAGTTATCTTATTTTTTCTATTAAGGATGTCTCGCATAAACTTTTTGTAGGCAGGAACTTGAATAGCATCAGTTAAAGGAAGTTCTAAATGCAAGCTGCCTAGTGCCTCAGCAAAAGAGTCATAAATAGCTTTATCTGGTTCGTATTGAACTCGGTTAGGATAAGGAATTTTCTTTTTAGTAGGTATTACCTTCTCTTTTGACTTTGCCACCGATTCAGCATTCCTTTTGTTTTTCCTTGCAGCTGATTTTTGCTTATCAACATGTTCTTCACGCGGGATGATTACTTGCTCTTCTTGTTCCTTTCTAAGATTGGCTTCTTCCCTTGAATCAATTGTCTCGGTGTCCGAATCATATGGTTTATGCTTGTCCCTTATTTCCTCTTCCTGAGTTTTGGAAGATTCATTCTCCCTTTTCTAGGATTCATAATCAATGTCATCCTAGGGATCGACTAAATCCTCTTCTTCTTGACTCATCTCCTTAGTCTCTCTTGCTTTCCGAGCTTGTTCTTCTTGGTACCAAGGTGGGCCTTGTGGTTCCTGCATTTCTGTACCACGCCTAGTAATAATGTTAGTAGAAACAATATTGAAATTTCCTTGGTTTAAAATCAAAGTTTGGGTTTCATTTATCTGCTCACACTGGATTTTATCCATACTTATATATCTATCTAATTGTTTTGTGGCTTGACCCAGGTCATCAAAAACTTATGTTAGATCTCATATATTCTTTTCTTGTGTCATAAGACGTTTATAATTTTTCTCACGAAATTGATTCTGTTGATATTTAAACTTTTGCATTACAAGATTCATATCATCTTCTATTACATAAGTTTGAAGAATGTCAACTTTGTTCTCCTTTGCAAGTTCTGAGGCTATACGTTTTTCTTCCATGGACTTTTTGACTTCGGATATAAGATATGGTTGTATGTGGATCATACCTTTTCGTGGTTCATGACTGGATTGTATTGCTCGTCATTAAAGGATCTCACCTCGAAAAGCCTCACACATTCCGGCAGTGTCAAGTTGCATATGGCTCCACCTGTAGATAGATCAATCTTTTCTTTTGTCTCGCCATTAAGCCTATTATAAAAATATTGAATAACTAAGTCCTCGTGAAAACCATGATTCGGGACTTTCATAATCATTTCAAAAAATCTATTCCATGCTTGATAAAAGGTTTCTCCAACTGTTTGAAGAAAGTTTGTTATACTATGTTTGATCTGCATGATTTTAGTAAATGAACAATATTTATGCATGAATTCTCGGATGTAGTCTCCCTAGATTTTTATAGTATGATTGGGTAATGATTGTAACCAAGCTAAACCATTATCTTTCAGGGTCCAACGAAAGAGTTTAAGAAGTACAAACTCTATTGGTAAACTTGCTGGTTTAAGAGTAGTGCAAAGGTCATAGACCCTTGTCAAGTGGTCACTAGGGTCTTCCTCTTCTTTTCCTGTGAAAGCAATTTATTTCATCATATATATTAGCTCAGAATATATTTCAAATTCCTGACCTTCAAGTTTAGGGCAAAGAATAGGCCTTATCCTCGAGTGCCTTGATGGATTCCCATATTCTCCCAAAGGTATCTCAGGTGCGGCCCCTCGGGTGATGGTCAAATCTACCATCAGTGAAATCAAGATATTCATGTCTATAGTACGCGAATTAGTAAAACTTTCAATAAATTATAAACGTCTCTCGATCGGAACATGATCAATATATGGAGGTAAATAAGTTCTTCCTAATCGAGTGGTACCTCTGTCTTCAACGGAAATCATGAATGGTGTCAACAATTGCCGTTGTCAAGAATGAACCCTTAGCGCTTAGCTCACCTTCAATGGTGCCAAAAAATATCTTCATGGCCTGCAAGTGCACAGGTTCGTCAAAGAATATTTTCACGGAAGTATTAATTCTTGTTTTTATATCGATCCCAACGAGGAGCCTAGGAAAGTGTTTTTATGTGGTGTTTCTGTCGCACTGAAGGTGTCATAGGTCTTGAGTGAATTGACTGCAAAGGTGATGTTTGCAAGTGCACAAATCGTTTGTAGCTAGTTTCAAAGTATAGATATTGATCCCACGGGGAGCCCAAAGGTAAGTGTTTATGGGTGAAGTCACTGTCACACTCAAAGTTGTCACAGGTCTTCGAGTGAATTGACTGCAAGTGTGGAAATAAGAACGAAATTTGGATTAAACTGAATGTATTTAAATAAAACTAAAATGTGAAGTTCAGTAATAAAAAACATAAAAGTAAAGAATGATTCGGTTGTTTGTTGTTTTCTGCAGATGACGAAGAAGGTGCAAGGAGATACAGTTCATGGTGATAGTGACTGTGCCAGCTAGATAAATGATAATTGTAGCAATTGTAAGCTTATAAGTATATGTGTAGGCGAGCAACCCATAATTAGCCGGAACTCCTCTTGGTATATTTCATCCCAACTTCAATAATCCTACTAGTCTATTACCAAAACCATGGTCAGACACTAGACGATTAAGATCCTTCAAGTTGCTTAGCAATTAAGCTCCTTGGATCAGACTAATGTAATAAGCACAGTGGTTCCTCATTATCATCGAGTCAACTAGTTTCCCATTGATACCCCCGTGTCACTCGAGGGTCGCCGGTCTGCTAGCAAACAAAATCCTATCTATGTAGAACAAAGTATCATGTTGTCCGGGCCCCTAATTGGACAATAAGCATTATGCATCCCACAGATAGTCAAGCACACATAATATAGTAATTAAAATCAATCACAAACTAATGGAAAATATATGGAAGCACATCACATCTCACCAATCCCTTACATCTCCCACGCCCAAGGAACTTACTCACCCATGAGAGAAGAAAGAATCATCGATATAATTAAATAAAGGGAGTTGTTCTTGATATTACCGTGGAGATCCACAATAAGAATAGAAAAGTAATCCAACACAATTCAAGATAGGAAGAAACAATCTCAAACCCTAATCTTGCAAAGTGAAGATCTCTCTCTCTCTCTCAAGTACAAGTAATGGCTATGAGGGTGTGATGGCTAGGAGGTCGAAGATCGTGGAGCGAGATAAAGAATGTCTCCCCCTTCTTATCTAGATGTATTATTTCTCCTCTCTGGATGGGATGGTGGATGTTGTGTTATGATTTCATGTCTGGCCTCTTCACATAAGTTTTCCCTTTTGACAAGACGGAGGCGGCGGCAGCTATACGGCGGGAACTATACAGCCGGAAAATGTTCACGTCATATAGTTCTTCGTTAAAGCCTCTGTATGCCTCCCTCGATTGCTTCCAAAGAGAGACTTGCTTGTTTTCACATGAAGATTGTGTTTCTCTTGTTAAAACCTTCTGTTGACATTCAAAACCTGAAACACACATTAAAAACCAACGTTTCTTTGCTACCAAAGTATTAGCGTTAGGTAAAGCTAGAAAACGATCAATTCCAGGAGAAAACTATCAATAAAAACCATCAAAAATGTGTCAAATCTCACAACTATCAACTCCCCCAAGCTTAGATGTTGCTTGCCCTCTAGTGACAAGAAAATAAGGAAGAATAGCGGAGATTCGAGACTGAAATAAAAAAACTTACAAGCTCGAATTTGTGTCAAATTCTTTTCTTCACGATTCATGCAATCTTAAACATGATCATACAAGTATTCACAAGATTGCACGGAGTCCACTTGCTAACCACGTATATCTTGCTAGCAAATAAATCATATGCATGAGCAAATGTCAAAAGTTTAGCTAGGAAAGTGAGACAAATTCTTTTGGTGTCTCTCTTTGTTGAGAGATGAAAACTTTTTGCTCCTGTTTCTTTAATCAATTAAGAGTACTCAAGTTGGCACCAAAAACATTCAATTTAAGAACAACTCATCTATTCCCAAGTAAAAATTTTAAGACTCTGAAAGAACCTTTTTCCTTTCCTTGCTTTTCAAAAACTTCAGCTCTTTCATAGACAAAATCATGCAACTGTTTTTAACATGTTAATTGGGGCTATGTTGTGCACTCGTGACCATGCCAATAAATAATTGTTGAGCAATAGTGGGTCAGAGGAGTACAACAACTTCACTTGGAATGTGAAACCACAAGGAGACTAAAATTTTAACCGTCATAGCATTGCTGCTACAGACATTTACATAACTCAATAGCAGAAATCAAGTGGTTTCCCACATTTAGACCGTTCGTTGGCCAGCGGAGTTAATAGTTCTCCATGGAGCACGATAGTGTTGTAATGACACGCGTCAAGCAATATGTTACAGTAATTATTAGAAAAACCAGTGGCATAATCTCTACTACTTCGAATCATCCATTTTATCAAACAATTTCATTCAAGGGTGTTATCGAGTCTATTTATATTAAGCTCAAATGGGATGTAGTAGTTCTAAAATCAAATCCTTTGGGATAAACATGGACTCATGTTATCTTTTGGATGCCTTTTCTTGTTGTAAAAATGTAGGAAATATTTTTAACCAAGTTCATTGCTCATTGTTTCAAAGCTAAAAAGGAGACACTAGCAAAGGAATACAATTTATAGGATAGCAAGCTAAGTGGGGAGTGACTCCAGTGGAAATGAGTAAATAATTGTAGGGTCTATTTAAGGTTGCAGAAAAGGTGATGAAAGGAATGTGATACCTCCTCTTGCTTGCTTCGTTCTCATACTTGAGTCGAACCCCCTCTATATTTCCCTATTTCTAAGTCACCTTAAATTGAGCAATCTCCGAGAGAAACAAAGAAATGATTTTTCAATAAAAGTTACAACTAAATTTTTGTATTTTTGGTTTAGGAATGCAAACTTAAAGTAAACATGCAATTTTGAAGAAATAAAATAAATCAAAAGAAGAAATAAAAATATGAATGCAAGGTTTGGAGGTTTTCAAACCTCCCCCATGCTTAGGCTATTGCCAGGCTCAGTTGTTGCCGTCATTCGGCGGCTGGTGCGGATACTGCTCGTAGTACTTGGTGAAGTTGGTCATGAAGTGACTGAAGTTTTGAGTTAAGGCACTCACATCTTCATCCACTCCTTGTAGAGTGTGGCCACTCTCCCCAACGCGCTGGTTGAGCTGCTGAAATTCCTGATAGGGGACGTAATTGAACCCCTGCTGCGTCTAATTGGGCCATGGATCCCAGGGTCCCCCTTGCTTCTGTTGTTGCTCCTGTCCCTCCCAAGCAGGGTTGTATTCCTGCTCCTACTTCTGCTCATCCTCATCCTTCTGCTCTCCTTCTCATGTTCCTCTTGATCAGGATGAAGTTCAGCCATGATCTCCACCAATTGATCCTTGGTGAGGATCCATGTGTCCTTCTCCACAATCGAGAAGGCTTGGGGACAGGGCAATGGAACCTTCTCAACCTATGCATCACCTGGATAACTAAACTGATATGTTTGGATCCTCCTGTTAACTCGGTAAACACCGAGGAAACCACAAGCAGTCAAATATTTGAGATCCAGAAGTTTGGAGCCATCAACAGGTTGCATCATAGGTAATGTAATGTTTAATTGATGAGAAAGGTGGGTTACCAATCCACCAATGCGAATGCCACCTTTCGTCTTGTTGCTCTGGTGATAGAAGTGCTGGATTAGTAGAGCCCTAGGATTGGGACTTTGTGGTGCATTGGGGAAGAGTGCCTTGGTGATCATTGCCATGTCCGATTGGCCATGGAACCGGTATCTCCTCTTCCCAGCAGTGTGTTGGCGAGGAACAAGGTGTAGTAGCGAATTGTTGGGTCCTGAATGGTGGACATCTTCTTCTGGTAGAAGTACCTGCCACCGTTAACAGAAACAACCTCCCAAGTTTCTCCACTTGTGACGCTGTATAGGTTAGTAACATTTGACTCCCCATCGTGAGGGAAACAGAAAGCATTACAAAATTGTTCAAAAGTTATTTCATAAGGCTGCTAGTTCATGGTGAAGCTTACCGTGCATGCATTACCTTTCTTCCTGTGGTCATCGTAGAAGGAGGCAAGGAACTCATAGGTGAGCTCGGCGTAGGTATTGTGGCTTGCATAGGCGAGTACTGAAAGTCTTGAATTTGCACACATTAGGTCGAAGTCCGCCCTCAAACCTGTCGTGGTGATAAAGCTATCATCGGCCCAACGTGTGGGCGGCATCCTCCTTGATGAAACTATAGCCAGCTTGGGGTTGAGCTCGGCCCGGTGCCCCAAACTCTCGCCACGTTGGCGCTTGCCCTTGCAAAAATGCTACGAATTTTGTTCATCTTGATGCACTGAAAAATTTCACCATGAAACCTTAGGCATATAGTTTCTACATGATATATGAACGATTCTACGTGGAAAATTTTAATCCTAACATGAGAAATTAAGAGGAAAAACAAAATAAGCTTGAGTTCATCCACTAGATCAATGTGAGACTTTCAACCATGAAAATCATAAATAAAGCATGGATAGGGAGAAAAACATACTGATCTATTGATTCCCCCACTCAAACGAACGAAATCCGCAAAGAATTAAGAGTTCTTGGTGGGTTTTGAGAGGTTTGGAGAGAGAATATGAGAGAAAACTTGAGGAGGGAGAAGAAACCTAGCCGCCCCGGTGCAATTATGAGGTTGCGCCGAACTATACGGCCGCAATTATACGGGCGGGATATGTTGTTCTCACCGTATAGTTGCGGCGGCACCACCAA
Organism: Avena sativa; assembly: GCA_916181665.1. Taxonomy (NCBI): domain Eukaryota; kingdom Viridiplantae; phylum Streptophyta; class Magnoliopsida; order Poales; family Poaceae; genus Avena; species Avena sativa. The sequence continues at coordinate 103,620,541 of OV702292.1, forward strand.
TTAGGTTTTCTCTATGCAGAACACAGCTATACGGACGCAACTATACGGCCGGATCATAATGATCCCGCCATATAGTTGGTCGTCAAACCTTCTGTACCCTCGAGATAAATTTTCTAAAACAGGCATCAATATCTACACGATCAGAACTATACGGCCGGAATTTTTATTCTCGCTGTATAGTTGGTCATTAAACCCTCAGTACCTTTCGAAGAAAATTGTACGAAGGCACCGATATCTATATGACCGGAGCTATACGGCTATAATTTTTATTCCCGCCATATAGTTGGTCATTAAATCCTCTGTGCCTACGCAAGAAAATTTGTTGATGGCAAAGATACCTATACGGCCAAACTATACGGTCAGAATTTTTATTCCCACCGTATAGTTGGTCATTAAACCTTCAGTACTCATTAAAAAATTATATGTCTTCAAGAATACCTTCTTATCCAGAAACTTAGCTAAACACCTTGTTTTTGACCAAAAAAATGACAGCTGAAATTATCGACCAAAAACAGCATGTAAAGAGCAGGATATCTAGTTCTACCTATCTTCTTCTCCTCAACCGGAGGTTCAGTTTTTGATCTAGACAAAAATGATTATGCTAATTTTTGTAGATAAAACTCAAACTTTTATTTTTATACTTATTCTACACTTGTTCAATCGATATTTCTACTAATTTTTTGACAGCTTCATCTTCACGGGCGCACTTCCGCAAGAATTTATGTGAAAAAGTTGTAGGAATGCGATGAACACTTTATTCTTTAGTTTATGTTAGTAATGTGATGGGTTGACTCCCATTAAGCACTTTATTAAGGATGGTTGAATAACTCAACCCCTTCTCTGTTCTCGAATTCTTACCTTGGGTTGCCCCGTATCAAAGGCACTTATCACATGAACTTGTTTTGCTAGTGGAATATATCTTTCTCCTGCTTCTAGCTTCTTTGCAAAATACCGGATGATTTCAACATCATAAACATTGAAGATTATTTTTCCTTCAGCACAATCAACCGATGCTCCTACAGTACTAAGGAAAGGTCTTCCAAGTATTATAGATATTTTTTCATCCTCTCGCATTTCAAGAATAATAAAGTCAGTGGGAATAACATGATCATCTATTCTAAGTAGAACATCCTCAATCATACCAATGGGTTGTTTAGTGGACTTATCAGCCATCTGTAAAGTGATGGTAGTAGGGGAATACTCCCCTAATCCTAACCTTTTATAGAGGGAATATGGCATTACACTAACTCCTGCACCTAATCACACAAGGCATTCTGAATATTAGTTTTGCCAATTGAGCATGAAATAGTTGGTATTCCGAGATCTCCCGATTTAGACAATAGCTTCCCATTAGCAGGATAACTAGTCACCATGGCAACTGTTTCTGTTATTTTTTTCTTTCTACTAAGAATATCACAGAGGAATTTAGAATAGGTGGGAACTTTTATTGCATCCGCAAATGGAATTTCTAGACGAAGATCATCAAGTGCCTTTTTCAAAGAATCATAGATTACCTGATCCGGTGCTTTATTTTTTTGATCTGGATAAGGAAGCTTTTGCTCACCTTTCTTATTCTTGTCTTTTACCTTTTGTGGGGGATCTGGCTCTTTTGTCGCTTCCTTTGTTGTTGCTTATCGCTTTTCTTCTTTTCTACTACAACAACTTCATCTTCATTACTTGTCTCTTTTGCTTCTCTTGGATCAACCGTCTCTGTATCAGAGTCATAACGGTCATCCTATGCATCATTTTGGTCCTCCTTGGTTTGATCTTGTGTTTCTTGAGCAGTTTCATCTTGAGGATCCACCTGTGTATCATCTTCTTGGCTTGCTTTGAGCAAGGCTTTTTTTCCTTTCGCTCTTTTTCAGCTTCATATTCCGGTGGTCCTAATGGTCCTGTAACAACTGCACCTCTTCTTGTAACAACATTAGTAGAAACATGAATATCTATATCATCTCAAAGAAAAGTTTGATAACCAGATGCTATTTGTTCGCATTAGGTTTCAATCATACTAAGATACTTGTGAAATAATTTTATTTCTTGGCCAATCTCATCATAATTTTCCGTGAGTTCTGCCAAAATATTTTTATGTTTTTGAAAATGCTTATGTAGGTTATTATGAGATTTTGCTTGTCGATGTTTTAATTCTTGAAAAACTTTTCTAGTTTCATCTTCTTTAGTAAAAACTTGTAAAAAGTCTACTTTGTTTCCTTAACAAGTTCATAAGGCATACCTTTTGCATACTTCGGGCATAAGATCAGGATTTATACGAAGCGTCCCTTTTTCTAGCTTAGTGTCGAAATCAGGATTGTATGTAGAATCATTCTTAGCCCTAGTAGACATCAATTCCAAACATGTTTTAACAGTTAAAGTATTAGTCGATCCTCTTGATGATAAGTCGAGCAACTCTCTGCTTTGATTACTAAGACCATGGTAAAATAAATAGCAAATGTTTGATTCAGAATAGCCATGATTAGGAACTCTATTGATCATTCCAAAGAATCTATCCCAGGCTTATGGGTAGTTTTCTCCCACGTTCTGATTAAAGTTGCCTATATTCTTTCTAGTTTCAGTTACCTTTATAAAAGGATTAAACCTGTTTATGAATTTGACAATATAGTTTTCCCAACATTTAATGTAATGGCGAGGGAGAGAATATAGCCAGTCTAGAGCTTTACCTTTAAGAGACCAATGAAAAAAATTAGACGAGAGAAGTCTCTCGGTAAACCTTTTGGTCCAAGTGTTGTCATCAAATCGTCAAACACTCTAATATGTCTTCCTGGGTCTTCATGTCGTCGGATTGATGACAAGTACGCCATGAGGGGGTCCTCAGGGCATGCAGAAGAGAGGGGTGTGAGACGTACGGTGTTCCGGGACGGTGAGCACACAAGTTTACCTAGGTTTGAATCCGCCGGCTTTGGACGGATCCTACTCCTGCTAGCAATCCAGTAATACGGCAGAGCCGAAATATGGGTTACAAGGGTTTCACCTATGCGAGTTGAGATTGTAGACTACTGTGAGGTGCCCTAAAGGCTTACCCTAGGACGGCTTATATAGATATCTGGCCTAGGGTTTACAGGAGAGACCTATCCGGCTATGACTAAGAGTCGGTTACATAGTACATCTTGAACTACAAGTAACATAACAGGCCTATGTCGGTAAGTCTTCTGGTCCTTCCTATAGCTAGACTAGACTCCGTCTCTTGTCCGTGACTGGGCCGCCCGTGAAGCAAATTTCTAACCCGAAGTGGGCTACCCTGGTCAGTGAGGCACAGTGAGGATACCCGGAAAGTATATCCCCAATAGCAGCCCCGGAAGCCTCCAAGATCTAGAGTCAAATTTCATCATCGTCTAGCTTGATCTATCTTCGTGTTGTAGAATCTTGAAGGGTTCCTGAAACTTACAAAGAAAGGATAGGATCCGGGTCTCAAAAACGAGTCGGACCTATGAATACGTTATTCAGATTTCCAGCTTGAAATTCAAACTAAGCTGGTTTCTGACTTAACCTGACATCAGTCAAGGTCACATCACGTCACTGACAGACATTCCTATCAGCACGACCATTGGTGGGTCCAACTTTTGCGGAACCGAGGCATCATTTTAATGCGTGCATAGAGATCGAGGCGGTGTAATCATCACGAGGGAGTTACCCAGCTCTTTCCATTACGTGTGGTATGGTTACTGTTTACTTCACACAAATCTTGGCGCAAGTGAAGGATATAAGGTGTTGAGATTTCTTCCTTCCCCCTCACCAGCGCCAGTTCCTCATCCTTCCTCTCGACGTCTACTGCGAACAGAGCTCCCCTGCCTCCCCCAAATCCCACAGCGCCGCCCACCCTAGGTCACCGGTGCCTAGAAAATGGATGAGCCCTCATCTTCTGTTACGGCGGCGACGGCAGCGACATCACCTGCGGCGGAGAAGGAGAAGTTCCACGGGGTCTGGATCCCATGTGTGCTTGATGAAGCGAAGCTCCACGTCGTCGAGAACGAATGTGTCCTCCGTGCCGGCGACTAGCAGAGCGGCTTCGAAAAAACCATCCCCATCCCAATGCAGACGAGCGAGTGCATTTCGGCACCCACCTTGATAGATGTTTGAGCTTTCCACCCTCAGATTTCTTTTCTGAGGTCATAGATCATTATGGAGTGCAACTCCACCATCCCCCCCAAACTCTCTTTTAGAGATGAGCGCTTATGCCTCTTTGTGTGAGGGGTATCTCGGTATTAGGATGAGTCTCATTCTCTTCTAGTATTTCTTTCATACCTAGAGAAATTCTATCACCACCGGTAATCCTTATATTACTAGAACTCTTAGCTTTTCTGTTAGCAGAGGGCGAGTCTATCCTATGATTAAGGCTATTGAGTCGGTGAAGCAATGTCCATCAATGTTCTTTTATCACAAGGAAAAACCGGCTCCCGACAAAGCATCTGCTTTGCCGTTTTTGTTGATGGTGCCTCCAGGCCCCAAGAGTCCTGGGACGCGGATCCTCTGGCTCTCACTGAAGATATGCTTCTTTCTAAGAGGCGGATCGAATATCTAATGAAGCACAACAGTCTGAAAGGATCCGATTTGGTCCACTACTAGATGGCACGCCGGATATAGCCTCTCCAACACCATGGTGACCGGCTTATGCACTCCAGCACCAAGAGCAAGTTGGACTCTCTCCGGATATGCTCCCGTCCTTACTCGGAAAAGGACTATCAGTCCCAAATCAGGTGGTTGATAAGGGAGCGGATCGAGAGGAAAATCCCGGAGCTATCATTGGACATGCACATGGCTGATAATCCTGTTGTACCAGTAAGTTTTCCAGCAATAACTCGAATTATGTGTTCATCTATACATTATTTTTTCTTTCTACAATGCTGAGATATTTCTTCTTTTCAGCTTGCTGACCTCCCCAAATCGGATCTTGCTCCTCTTGAGGGATATCCTCCTGAGATCTCTCAAGATGATGGAGAACTGGTCCCATTTCCAGAGACCCTTACCCGAAAGCGTAGGGCTCTGACAGTTTCCATTGGCACAAAGGAAGTGCCTGTTGTGAAGAGGTAACTTTATTCACAAGGTCTTTGTATTTTATTTCTCATTCTTTCTAAAGTGTAATGATCTTTGTTCTATTACCTCCTCAGAGCTAAACAACTCACAAGGGCAAGGGGAAAGGAGGCTTGTCGAAGCCCCAAGGCCAGTTAAAGTTAAATTTGACTTCTCCTGCAACAGCGCCTCCGACTCCTACCCCGCAGCCTTCTACAATGCCGGAGATTACTCCATCTCCGTCCGTTGTAGAAGATCTGGCTCTTCATTATGAGCCAGTGAACCTTGGTTTGCAGACCGACATCACCATGGGTGACTCAGTAGTTGATAAGGGTGAACCCTCAAAGGGTAATGATCCCTCGGTAGAGGTTTTTGCTGACAACCTTCTCAGCAATTCGGGTATTTCCAAGCTTGGCATTACTCAGAAAACTGCAGAAGAGATACAAAGGCTGGCTCAGTAGTGCCTTGCAAGCCAAAATATCACCGCCGAGGAAGAGGCACCAGAAGCAGAGGACGTTAAGTACTCCGAACTTCTTGAGCAAATTCGTCTTCATGAAGAGAGGCTGAAAGCCGGTGTGGTTCCTCCACCACTAGTAACTCCGCTGACCCTCGCCGAGAAAGTTACCATCAAGGTGAACATGAGCTTAAGCAAGCTTACTCATGAACAACATGTAAGTCGGATTTCCAACTCACCTTTTTTACTTTATTTCATATCATATCCTCTAGCCCCCAAGCATGAAGTTGGATAGACAATCCAGATTCATGCTTTCATAGGATGCCAAAGAATGAACTAGTGTAGCCCCCAAGGCTCGTGCTGATATTAGTTAAAATATTAGCCGGAGTCTTTAGTAGACTTCTAACTTTGGGTATTATAGTGACTTACAGAAGGTCAATGCTTATAACCAGGAATTATTGAAGAATGTTTGTAACAAGCGGAGAGAGATTAGGGCTCTCCGGCTTGGAAATCATCAAATAAAGGTATCAAGGGATGATGCTGAAGGTAATCATTTCAGTCTTTAACCTTGCTCTTTTTTGCTTTCATAGTCGAATTACCTATTCAACTATTGTTCTTTTGCTTACAGCACTGGTCAAACAATCATGTGCTATGATTGAAGAGGCCGAGAATCTTAAGACCCTAGAGGTGGAGAACACCGACTTACATCGAGAGCTGAATAAGCTTAAGGAGGATCACGACCGTAGCATTGCACAAGTCCTCGAAACCTCCTCCATGGCGATCGAAGAACGTGATCGAAGGATCACGGCCCATGATAAAAAAATCTCGGATATCAATGATGGATTATTCAGAGAGAAGGACATCACCGAGGCATTCTGGGCTGAACTCTAAAGCCTTAGGGCAGAGAAGACCAAAGTTGATGATGTCATCTTCGGTATGTTTCCTATTTTCTGGCTTTCTGCTTTTCCGACTCTAAGAGTTTGGATATATTTTCTAACCTTTGCTTTATATGCACATGTCCTCTGAATTTACTAGATTCTTCCTCCACCGAGTCTCGCACTAGCCGGCTTACACAAATTGGTGACTTGCTTCACGGTTTCCGCCAATCTTTGGAGGATATTGGCGAAGTACTCAAGGTCCCGGACATGAACAAAATGTCCTGCTTTGAGGTGCGAGACAAGGCGAAGGAGATGCCCTAGCTCATCTAGGACTGGAACATGTCCTATGCGCGAACCGTAGCACAGAACGCCCTCACCATGGTTATGAGCCACCATGGAAGCATGGAAATCTGGCAAGTAACTAGAGGATACTGTAAGTGGATGAAGATGGACATGAGCAAAACATCAAGGCCATCATGGACTCATGTGCCGGATATGGTTGTCATGTAGCTGATCTGACCAGCTACGACACTCCTTTCTTCACTCGCGTGGAGACACCTCCTATGTCGGTCGAAGAAACGATCGAAGTTTCTGATGACGAGCAAAGCATTTCGGATTTGAATGTCTCGGAAAGATATCAAGGCAAAGTCAATGTCTCTAGTGATCGATAGCTCCTACCTCTTCCCCGGCATCATAAAGTGCCAGAAAAAACAATGTGTTATTCTGAAATAATTGGATTGTAAATAAGTAGTGTAATACTTTTGCTAGTAGTAAGATTTTCTACTTCTATTTAGCACTTTTGGCTTTATTTTGATGTGCCTAGAATGTTTACATAAGCACTTTATATTTTTGTCTATACTTATTGTTTATCTGGCTTTCCGCCTCGTCCCTTTTGTGAGCCAGCCAACCTTCAACACGGAAACTTTGCCGAGCAACGGGGCTCACTTGCTAAACTAGTTTAAACTCGGAAACAAAGCCGGCTTCCAGTACCAAAAATCCACTACTCAGAAAATGCCCGCATCTGGAAATCAGATAAAGAGCCAAAGTACAAACTAGAAAATTTAGATTTATACCCGAAGGTAGCATTTTTAGAATCGGAAATCTTAGCCAGAACAAACATGAGCATAAAGTACTTTCAAGTATTCTGGGATTTTCGACTGTGACATGGTCATTCGGAAATAAGATGGTAATATAAAACTTCTTAAACATGTACACATATATGATTACAAAGAAAGAAAATTAAAGAAAAAAGGGACGTAGCTGAGCAATATTCCACGGTCTGTCTAATTTTTCCAGGTCTATACTGCCTCCAGCTCTCTTTCTTTTCTTAGTAGCAGGTAATTCTTTGACTGGCCGCATATCAGTTACATAGTAAGAACCATTGTGCAATACTCGGCTAACTAAAAAGGGCCCTTCCCATACTGGGGAAAGTTTGTGCTTTCTTTTCTGTACAAGCCGGAGAATCAAATCGCCCTTATTAAAAGACCGGTTTCTGAATCTCTGGCTATGATACTTGCGTAACTTCTGCTGATAGGCTGTTGATCTCATCTCAGCAATGACACGAACTTTTTTGATTAAATCGAGATCAGTTTTCGAGAAATTTCGGCATCTTCTTCAATATACGTAGCAAATCAGGGAGAAGTATGAATCAAATCACTTAGAAGAACCACTTCTGCACCATAGAGCAAGAACAAAGGTGTGTATCCGGTTGACCTGTTCGGAGTTGTTCGCATAATCCATATAATAGAAGGTAATTCCTCTGCCCAAGCCTCCACAGCACGACGTAGTGGTGGTTCGAGTCTTGGTTTGAGGCCTTGTAGGATTAAACCATTTGCTCTTTCAACTTGTCCATTAGCCTGTGGATGCGCGACTGACGCAATGTCAATCCGGATATTTTGTTCATCGCAGAATTCGGCAAGTTCTCCCATAGAAAAATTACTCCGGTTGTCCGTGATATTGCTATGTGGATAACTGTATCGGATTATAACATCCTCGACAAATCTTCTGGTTGTTGCTCCATCACAACTGGTGACGGGTTTAGCCTCAATCCATTTTCTGAATTTATCCACCATCACTAAGAGATGAGTAAATCCACTTGGAGCCAGTTTAAACGGTCCTACCATGTCAAGCCCCCAGACCGCGAAAGACCATGTTATAGGTATTGTTTGCAGCTGAACAGCCGGAACATGAGCTTGTTTGGCGTACTTTTGGTAGCCTTTGCACGTCTTGACCAGCCATTCGGCATCTGCCTTGGTCATAAGCTAGAAAAATCTGTGTCTGAAAGCTTTTCCCACTAAAGATTTGGCTGCAGCGTGATGGCCGCATTTGCTTTCGTGGATCTCTCGTAAGATTTCCACACCTTCTTCGGGAGATACGCAGTGCAGAAAGACCCTAGATACACTCCTCTTATAGAGCTCACCATTTATTATTGTATAGGTTTTTGCTCGTCGGATGATCTACCGGCTCAGAACCTCGTCTTCGGGTAATTTTCCATCTACCAAGAAATCAAGGTAGGGTTGCGTCCAACTGGGAATTACATCTAGAACTACCACTAAAGGTGCGTCGGATTTGGTCGGATATTCCTCATCTACTCCTTTAATAGTGGGAACTTTGAGGTGCTCTAGAAAAGCGCCATCAGGGACCTTTTTCCGTGCAGAGCCTATTCGAGATAATGCATCTGCTTCCTCATTTTTTGTTCGAGGGATGTGTTGAACCTCAAACTCTTTGAACGATTTAGATAGTTCATCCACGACAACTCTATATGCTGCCATGTGTTTATTTGCATTACAGATATCCGACACTTGTTGGGCAACAAGATCCGAATCTCCATAACACATCAATTATCAGATGCCGATATCCTTAGCAATCTGGATTCCATGCAGCAATGCTTCATATTCTTTAATGTTATTTGTTACCATGAAGTGGATCTGCAACACATAGAAGAGCTTATATCCCTAGGGTGATTTGAGCACCACGCTAGCCCCCAAGCGCCATAGACCTGTCAAAATGTATGGTCCAGTATTCCGACTCTAGGAGGGTCATATTTTCCGTTGTCTGTGTCCAATCAGCAACAAAGTCAGCAAGGATTTGGGATTTGATTGCTGTACGAGGTTTGTACTCAATGTCGAAAGCTGAAAGCTCTATGCCCCATTTTGCGACATGTCCTGTAGCATCGTTGTTGTTGATTATATCTCTCATGGGAGTTGTGCTCACCACGGTAATTGGATGTTCCTGAAAATAATGTCGTAACTTCTGGGATGTGAAGAACACACTGTAAGCCAGCTTTTGATAATGTGGATATCGCTGCTTTGATTTAGTTAGAACTTTGTTGACGTAATAAGTCGGACGCTGCACCAGATGTTCCTATTTTTCCTCTAGTCTCTCCACCATCATGACGACACAGACGACCCTATTTGTCACAGCGAGATAGAGCAACATCGGTTCACGAGGTTCCTATGCTGCAAGGATAGGAGCAGATGAGAGTACTGCTTTCAGGTCTTGTAGTGCAGCCTCAACTTCGTCAGTCCAAACAAACTTTTTAGTCCTTTTCAGGAGCTTGTAGAGTGGTGCGGCTCTTTCACCGAGCCGGCTTACAAATCGACTAACTGCAGCAATGCAACCAGTTAATCTTTGAACGTCTTTCAGGCGAGTCGGCCTGGAAATATTGAGTATAGCCTTAATTTTGTCTCGGTTCACCTCTATGCCTCTTTGCGACACGATGAAACCTAACAATTTTCCAGCTGGTATTCCAAAGAAGCATTTCTTCGGGTCAAGCATTATGTTGTATCTTCGTATATTAGCAAACATTTCCTCCAAGTCAGAAATTAAGGTTTCCTTCTTTTTGGACATCACCGCTATGTCGTTCACATATACATGTACATTACGTCCGATTTGATCGTGGAGGCAATGTTGCATAGTGCGCTGGTACCTAGCTCCTGTGTTCTTGAGCCCAAAGGGCATCGTAACGAAATAGAAGGTTCTAAAGGGGGTTATGACTGAAGTTTTGACTTTGTCTGATTCCTTCATCCGAATTTGGTGATAACCGGAATATGCGTCAAGAAAACATAGGAGTTCCGAGCCTACCATAGAATCGATAACTTGATCAATTCTAGGCAGAGCAAACGGATCTTTGGGACAAGCCTTGTTCAAGGCAGTATAATCAACACACATCCTTAAATCAGTGGTGTCCTTTTTAGGGACCATTACAGGATTGGCCGACCACTCAGTGTGGATGACCTCTTCTATGAATTCGGCTAACTATAGCCAAGCTAGTTCATTAGCTATTGCTTTGCGCTTTTCATTTCCGAAACGTTGTAAGGAATGTTTGACGGGTTTAGCATTTGGGTGTACATTTAGAGAGTGGTCAGAAAGTTCCCTAGGTACTCCGGTCATGTTAGATGGTTGCCATGCGAAGATATTTTGATTTGCTTGGAGGAACTTGACAAGCACGCTTTCTTATGCGCTATCTAAACCTACACCTATCTGGGACACCTTGGAGGGGTCATCATCCTTCAATGGTGTTGTCTTTGTCTCTTCTGATGCCTTGAACACCGGAGTCGCCTTGATCTCCTGGTACTCCTGGGCGTGAAGTACGGCTTCAGCAAAGGCGGCATTTCTGTCCTCGCATTCTTGTGCTTTCTTTGGGTCTCCCCTGATGGTGATCACACCCTTTGGACCTGGAATTTTCATCATATTGTAAATGTAACACGGACAAGCCACGAAAGCCCAATAAGTCGGGCATCCTAATATAGCGTGGTATGAGCTCTTGAACGGGACCACTTCGAAGGAAAGTGCTTCCGTCTGATAATTCTTTGGAGTTCCAAAAGTAACATCCAAAGTGATCTCTACTAGGAAATTTGCCTGTCTTCCTGGGACAACTCCGTGAAAGATTATGGTGCTGTGATTCAAGTGAGTTTCCAAGATCCTCATCCGATGCAGCGTTTCGATGTAGAGGATGTTGATGCTGCTGCCGCCGTCCATGAGAGTCCTGGAGAAACCATAGCCGTCAATGAGTGGATTGATGACCAAGGCGTATTTTCCTTGCATGTGCAACTTAGGCGAATGATCAGCATAGTCAAAGGTGATTGTCACTTCTGACCAGTCCAAGAATTGAGGGACAGTCGAAACAGTTGCGTTGAGCTCATGCAAAACTTCCTTCTTGACCATAGCTAGTTGAGACCCAAGGAAAGTGACATAAGTGTCTTTCTTTGTTGGGACGTTCTTCTTTCCCTCCGACTTGGGATTTGAAGGGTTAGCTTCCTCCATGTCAGAATCTTCCTTGGTCTCCTTTTCTTTTTCGGGATTCTTCTTTCCCTTCTTCCGCTTAGCCCTATAGCCAGCGGAATCGTCTTTCTTGATGTCGTCATTGAAATGACACTTAGCATTTGTGTGGGACGAGCCCCTATTGGCATCTAAGTGATGCACACACGGGTTGTTGGCAATGTCGGCCCATGAATAGGTTTTGCCAGGTTGCTGGTCTCCTCTACCCTGGACTCTTGACGTCCCACGACCGTGTCAGTGGCCTCCTCCGTGCCCTCCTTGTCCTCCAGACCCGAAAGTAGTAGTGAGCACTGCGGTTTCTACATTGGGATTTTATTCAGGTTGCTGGTCTCCTCTACCCTGGACTCTTGACGTCCCACGACCGTGTCAGTGGCCTCCTCCGTGCCCTCCTTGTCCTCCAGACCCGAAAGTAGTAGTGAGCACTGCGGTTTCTACATTGGGATTTTATTCCGAGGTGTTCTTGTGCTTCTGAGCTTGTTGCTTCGGCTGTTTTGCCGACTGTGGTCCCGCCAGGATGTTTAGTAATCCTTCTGCGTCGTCATCGACGTCTGCATATTTTCTTGACATTTCTATCATCTCTCCTAGATCAGTGACCTTGTTGAACTTCAAGCGGTGACACAGTAAACCAATTGGGAGTCCTGTAATGAAAGCTTCAATCACAGTTTCATCATTTACCCCTTCGTAGGAGTTCTTGGTGTCGATCCATCGTCCGAGGTAATCTCGGCAAGTTTCTCTGGCTATCTGGGTGCAACGTTGTAGGTCTCCTACCATACAAGGCCTCCGATATGTGCCTTCAAAATCCCGAAAGAACGCACTTTGCATATCATACCAGTTGTGGATGGTATTCTCTGGAAGTTCATTAAGCTAGGATCGTGTCGTCTTCCGCTGCATAAGTGGGAGATAGTGAGTCGCGACCAAGCTATTTCCGCCTTTAGCGATACAGCAAGCCTAGAAAAATCCTAGAGTCAAGTATCTGGCCGGGCCACTCCATCGTAGGCTTGGATGTGTCTTGAGATGGAAAATCCTTCCGGGAAGTGTGTTTGTCCAATTCATGGTCCGAAGTATTTTGGACCTACGTAGATATCATTGTTCTCGTAGCGTCGCGCCTCTCTATTAGAGTTGATCCGGTGTCTCGCGTCACTTGGTGACAGGGAACGCCGTCTTGGTTGTTCGTTGTGGCTGCGGTGCCTTGGAGCCGGACTTCTGCTTCTGCCACCACCTCCTCCACCATGCCCTTGGCCTCCTTGAGAGTCGTTGTGATGGCTGCTTGGTGGAGAGGGTGGTGCAGGTGGATTGTTTCTGGTTGATCGCCGGCCTCCATCTAGAGCGTCATTATTCTGGTTCCGGGCGGGTCTTCATTATGACGAGCCCCCTGCCAGCTTGACTCGGCATGGTGTCCGTTGTTCCTTTGTCCATCATTCCCCCAACACGGTGGGGTTCAGCCGGATGGCTTGTATGTCTAGGAGGTGGCATCCTTTGTCGGTCCTCCTCCCGACCTTGCTCTTTGTCATGTTCCCTGCGATTGTTCGACTCTCACCGAGGAGGGTGTTTCGGAACTAGTGCCACAACCGCGTTTCGCTCTGCGGCTAGAGCAACATTGTTCCAATCACGTGCGGCTCTGTGTTGTTGCCTTGAACATTCCCTTTTAAAGTCTCCACTTTAAATGCATTAAATTTCTCCAAATTTATTGCTCCCTCATTTAATAAAACTCTTTATATTAAATTTATTCAGAATTTTGTTAATTACTTTAATTAACAAACATTCACATATAGCCCCTTGCAATATTTCAATATCACATGCAGAACCACCTTCTGCAATTTCACCCAAAACAATTTCCGGTTTCTATTGAAACAATTCCTGCGCTTTGCAATTCTTTCGTCTGAAACATATGTGCTCCAAAATGGTGTCCGGTAACTCTTAAGTGTGCCACCCTACGGTTTGCGAATAATGCAGACATGATCGAGACCCTTCTCCGATCAATAATCAGCAGCGGGACCTAGAGATCTGTACTGACTCCTACACATTCAACGATGACTCCTGTGATCGTGAGAACCTTTTAACGCTTGTAACTAAATCCCTTTGTCTCTCAATATATTACATGTCCGAGGTTCGATCATCGGTATCTCCATACCTAGTTTGATCTCGTTACCGACATGCACTCTTTTCTCGTTCCCGTGATATAACATTCTAGTGATCACATCACTTGCTTGCAAGCTATCCTAATGTGATATCACCGAGAGGGCCCAGAGTATATCTATCCGTCATCTGGATTGACAAATTCCACTCTTGATCCATGAGCCTCAACATAACACCTTCGTAGTACTGAACCCATCTTTATAGTCACCCTGTTACGGTGTGACGTTTGATGTTATCAAGATACTCTTCCGGTGTTAGCAATTAACATGATCTCATGGTCTAAGGATAAAGATTACTTCGTATGATGTTATAGCAATATAAACATAATGAATTGATCGTAATGCTATACTTCGGATGAATGTTCATCACATCATTTGACAAATGTTGTGACCTTGTTATTAACAACATCCAATGTCCATGATCAGGAAACCTTGATCATCATGTTAATCAACAAGCTAGTCTATAAGAGAGGCATAACTAGGAACCCTTTTTGTTTATTAAACACACATGTATTGATGTTTCCTATCAATACAATTATAGCATGCAAAATAAACATCTATCATATACAAGGAATACATAATAACAACATTATTATTGCCTCTCAGGGCATATTTCCTTCAGTCTCCCACTTGCACTAGAGACAATAATCTAGTTTATATAGTGATAAATCTAACACCCATGGAGTTCTGGTGTTGATCATGTTTTGCCCTAGGGAGTACTTTAGTCAACGGATCTGCTACATTCAGGTCCGTGTGTACTTTACAAATCTTTATATCTCCATCCTTGACATGCTCGCGGATGGAGTGAAACCGGTGCTTAATATGCTTGGAATTCTTGTGAGACCTTGGTTCCTTGGCATTGGCCATGGCTCCATCGTTGTCACAATAGATCACCATCGGGTCCAACGCACTGGGAACCACACCTAGTTCCGTAATGAACTCTTTCATCCAAACTGTTTCCTGTGTTGCTTCTAAAGCAGCAACATATTCCGCCTCCGTTGTTGATCCAGCCACCACAGGTTGTTTGGAACTCCTCCAACTAACTGCTGCTTCATTCAGGAGAAATACATATCCGGATTGAGACTTAGAGTCATCCGGATCGGTGTCAAAGCTAGCATCGACATAACACTTAGCGACTAGCTCTTCTTCACCTCCGTATATAAGAAACATATCCTTAGTTCTTCTTAAGTACTTGAGGATGTTCTTTACCGCTATCCAGTGTTCCGAACCTGGATCAGATTGGTACCTACTAGTCAAACTAATAGCATGTGCCACATCCGGTCTTGTACATAGCATGGCATACATAATAGAGCCTATGGCTGAGGCATAGGGGATCTTATCCATCATCTCTCTTTCTTCCGCCGTAGCCGGACTTTGAGTCTTACTCAATGTCTTGCCTTGCAACATAGGTAAGAACCCCTTCTTACTTTCATCCATATTAAACTTCTTTAATATCTTATCAAGGTATGTACTCTGCGATAGCCCAATTAGGCACCTTGATCTATCTCTATAGATTTTAATGCCTAATATATATGAAGCTTCACCAAGGTCCTTCATCGAAAATTTGCTATTTAGATAACTTTTAACACTGTTTAAAAGATCTAAATCATTTCCAATCAATAATATGTCATCCACATATAATATCAGAAATGCCACATTGCTCCCACTCACTTTCTTGTAAATACAAGCCTCTCCATAAGTTTGGACAAATCCAAACTCTTTGATCACCTCATCAAAGCGGAGATTCCAACTTTGTGATGCTTGCTTCAGTCCATAGATGGACCGCTGAAGTTTGCACACCTTATTAGCATCCTTAGGATCGACAAAACCCTTAGGTTGCATCATATACAACTCTTCTTCAATATTACCATTGAGGAACGCAGTTTTGACATCCATCTGCCATATTTCATAATCGAAATATGCAGCAATTGCTAACATAATCCTAACCGACTTAAGCATCACTACGGGAGAGAATGTCTCATCGTAGTCAACTCCTTGAATTTGTCGAAACCCCTTTGCGACAAGTTGAGCCTTATAGATGGTTATATTACCATCAACATTAGTTTTTCTTTTGAAAATCCATTTATTCTCAACGGCCTTTCGATCGTGAGGTAAGTCCACCAAGGTCCAAACCTGGTTTTCGTACATGGATTCCATCTCGGATTTCATGGCTTCTAGCCATTTGTTGGAATCAGGGCTCATCATCGCTTCTTCATACGTCGCAGGGTCATCTATTTCATCAATCATGAAATTCATAACGGGATTGCCGTACAGTTCAGGAGCTGCACGTGTCTTGCTTGACCTACGAGGTTCGGTAGTGTCCTCTTTTGGAGTTTCATGATCAGTATCATTAGCTCTCTCTTCATTAGGTGAAGTCAACTCCGAAACAACTTCTGGAGCTGCGCTACTCGCCATTTCATGAAAAGAAGGTTCAATAACCTCTTCGAGTTCTACCTTCTGACTACTCACACCTTTCGCGAGAAACTCCTTCTCAAGAAAGGATCCATTCTTGGCAACAAAGACCTTACCCTCGAATTTGTGATAGAAGGTATACCCAATCGTTTCCTTAGGGTATCCTATGAAGACGCATTTTTCCGCTTTGGGTTCGAGTTTATCCGGTTGAAGTTTCTGCACATAAACATCGCATCCCCAAACTTTAAGAAATGACAGCTTAGGTTTGTTTCCAAACCATAATTCATACGGTGTCTTTTCAACGGATTTAGATGGTGCCCTATTTAAAGTGAATGCAGCGGTTTCCAGTGCATAACCCCAAAATGACAGTGGCAAGTCAGTAAGAGACATCATAGATCGAACCATATCCAATAAAGTACGATTACGACGTTCTGACACACCATTACGTTGTGGTGTTCTGGATGGCGTGAGTTGTGAAACTATTCCACAGTCTTTCATATGTGTGCTAAACTCGTAACTAAGATACTCTCCTCCACGGTCGGACCGCAGAAATTTGATCTTTCTGTTACAATGATTTTCCACTTCATTCTGAAATTCTTTGAACCTTTCAAAGGTTTCAGACTTGTGTTTCATCAAATAGATATACCCGTATCTACTAAAATCATCCGTGAAAGTAACAAAATAACGATATCCACCTCGCGTCGACACACTCATTGGTCCACATACATCAGTATGTATGATTTCCAATAAATCTGTCGCCCGTTCCATTGAACCGGAAAACGGCGTTCTAGTCATCTTGCCCATAAGGCATGGCTCACATGTATCAAATGATTCAAAATCAAGTGATTCCAAAAGTCCATCAGAATGGAGTTTCTTCATGCGTTTAATGCCAATATGACCTAGACGGCAGTGCCACATATATGCAGATATATCATCATCAAGTTTAATCTTTTTAGCATTAACATTATGAATGTGCGTAATATTACTATCGAGATCCATCAGAAATAAACCATTCAACATAGGTGCATGACCATAAAAGATATTATCCATATAAATCAAACAACCATTGTTTTCAGATTTAAACGAATAACCACTTTGCATCAGACATGATCCGGATACAATGTTCATGCTAAGTGCAGGCACCAAATAACAATTATTTAGGTTTATGACTAATCCCGATGGCATATGGAGAGGCAGCGTTCCGACGGCGATCACATCAACTCTTGATCCATTGCCGACCCGCATCGTGACCTCATCCCTTGCTAGTTGTCGCTTGTTCCGCAGCCCCTGAACCGAGTTACATATATTAGCAACCGATCCCATATCAAATACCCAGGTGCTACTACGAGTACTAGTCAAGTACACATCAATAACATGTATATCACATATACCTTTGTTTGCCTTGCCAAACTTCTTGTCCGCCAAATACTTGGGGTAGTTGCGCTTCCAATGGCCAGTCCCCTTGCAAAAGTAGCATTCGGTATCGGACTTAGGGCCAGCTCGGGGTTTCTTTTTAGGCACGACAATAGATTTGCCACCCTTCTTTCCCTTGTGCTTTCCTTTCTTGTCCTTCTTGAAACCGGTGGTCCTATTGATCATCAACACTTGATGTTCTTTCCTAATCTCCACTTCTGCAGTCTTAAGCATTGACAGAAGCTCGGGAAGAGACTTCTTCATGCCCTGCATATTATAGTTCATCACGAAGCTCTTGTAGCTAGGTGGCAGAGATTGGAGAACACGATGTATTCCTAAGTCATTGGGAATCATTATTCCCAAGGACACAAGCCTATCGGCGTACCCAGACATTTTGAGTACATGCTCACTAACAGAGTTGTTCTCCTCCATCATGCAGCTAAAGAATTTTTCAGTAGCATTATAACTCTCTACGGCAGCATCGGTATCGAAAATCATTTTCAATTCTCCCATGGTATCAAAGGCATTCCCATTTTCGGAACGCTTTCGAAGTTCTGGCTCTAGCCCATACAGTATGCCGCAATGAACTAAGTTGTGGTCCTCAAGATGAGTCACATAGAGATTCTTTTCCTCGTTAGGGGCATCAGGAGCTGGTGGGGGGCCTAGAGGCGCATCTAGCACATATTGCTTTTGTGCAGCAGTGAGGAGAATCCTCAAATTCATAGCCCAGTTGGTGAAGTTGCTACCATTCGCAGCAAGTTTCTCTTTCTCCATGAACACATTGAAATTAAAAGCAGGTGGTGCCATCTACAACAGAATTCGTAAAGTATATTTAGACTAAGTTTATGATAGATTGAGTTCAACTATCCAAATTACTAATGAAGTCCCACTCAAAAACGACATCCCTCATGTCCTTTTGGTGATTACATGAACCAAATCCACTACACCAAGTCCGATCATCACGTGAGTCGGTGTAGCTTCAAAGGCGAGCATCTATATGGGCATCATATCAACTATATGACTCATGCTTAACCTTTCGGTCCGTGTGCCGAGGCCATGTCTGTACATGCTAGGCTCGTCAAGTAAGAACCTTAGTATTTGTGTGTGTAAAACTGTCTTACACCCGTTGTATGAAAGCGTAGAGTTGAGAACACCCGATCATCACGTGATGCCTCAAAACACGATCCACAAAACGGTGCATACTTAAGGAAGAACACATTTTATCTTGATATCTAAATGAGGGATCATATTATAATGCTACCAAAAGCGCCAAACTAGCAATATAAGATGCTAAAATCTAATGTGTGAAGTGAGGTGATATGGTCCATGCATTTGATCTCTATCATTTGCATCGTGGTATGATCTCTATCATTCCTTTGTGTGTAAGGCCAAGGTCTATGGAACTTACACGTTGAATGTGTTGTAAGAGTATCTATCATACATCTACTTACAACAATACCATATCAATACACTAGCCCAACAACAATCTAAACTAGACGCCTCTAATTTATCAATTGCAAGTTTTACGTGGCTTAGGGCTTTCGGAGATAGAACCTGTCTAACCTACGAACATGAACCACAACGAGGATAACCAAGTTATTAGCAACTCGTTGTAAATCAGATATTGACTATAGTAGGAGAGACAGACACCCGCCAACCACTTATGCAAAACTAGTTGCATGTCAGTCGTGGAACCGGTCTCATGTACGATGACATGTAAGGTTGGTCCGGGCCGCTTCATCCCACTATGCCACCAATATCCAAAGTACATAGAAGATGCAATAACATGATCATCATCGCCCACATATAAACATATGTGTACTACCCGTGCAAAGCACCTACGCATAGATCAGGATCTGATACCACTGTTGGGTCCGCAGCATAGAAAACAAAAAATTCCCTACGATGAGAACTACACGCCAAGATCTATCTACTAGATACAGAGCAACAGGTGGACATACATCCATGGAGAACTTACCCTCGAAGACAACGAGCTTTGTTAACGAGTAGGAACTCGTGGTTGATGTAGTTGTACACTTGCCGATCTCAAGATCGTGAGGAAGTCTGAGCGCCGCAACTCAGCAGCGCATCCGCACTCGCACACACGTTCAAGCCACCAGACAACCTCCACCTCCTCGCTCCAGCGATCCAGCGGAAGCAGCAACTCCTTCCACACGAAATGCCACCGGGAACATATATCTCGCTAATCCGAGACCATGGGGGAATAATTCTAGAGGGGGAGAGAGATCCTTCACAAGGAGGTGTGTGGATGAAGGAGGGAATGGGTGGCCTTTTATAGGAGGAGGGGGGTGCCCCCTCTCTCCATGGCCGGCGCATGGGGGGTGACCCCTCACCTCTCCCATTCATGTGGTGGAAACTCCTCCACATTAAAATGCCTCTTCACATCCCCTTTTAAAGTCTCCACTTTAAATGCATTAAATTTCTCCAAATTTAATGCTCCGTCATTTAATAAAACTCTTTATATTAAATTTATTCAGAATTTTGTTAATTACTTTAATTAACAAACATTCACATATAGCCCCTTGCAATATTTCAATATCACATGCAGAACCACCTTCTGCAATTTCACCCGAAACAATTTCCGGTTTCTATTGAAACAATTCCTGCGCTTTGCAATTCTTTCGTCTGAAACATATGTGCTCCAAAATGGTGTCCAGTAACTCTTAAGTGTGCCACCCTACGGTTCGCGAATAATGCAGACATGATCGAGACCCTTCTCCGATCAATAATCAGCAGCGGGACCTAGAGATCTGTACTGACTCCTACACATTCAATGATGACTCCTGTGATCGTGAGAACCTTTTAACGCTTGTAACTAAATCCCTTTGTCTCTCGATATATTACATGTTCGAGATTCGATCATCGGTATCTCCATACCTAGTTTGATCTCGTTACCGACATGCACTCTTTTCTCGTTCCCGTGATATAACATTCTAGTGATCACATCACTTGCTTGCAAGCTATCCTAATGTGATATCACCGAGAGGGCCCAGAGTATATCTATCAATCATCTGGATTGACAAATTCCACTCTTGATCCATGAGCCTCAACATAACACCTTCGTAGTACTGAACCCATCTTTATAGTCACCCTGTAACGGTGTGACGTTTGATGTTATCAAGATACTCTTCCGGTGTTAGCAATTAACATGATCTCATGGTCTAAGGATAAAGATTACTTCGTATGATGTTATAGCAATATAAACATAATGAATTGATCGTAATGCTATACTTCGGATGAATGTTCATCACATCATTTCACAAATGTTGTGACCTTGTTATTAACAACATCCAATGTCCATGATCAGGAAACCTTGATCATCTTGTTAATCAACAAGCTAGTCTATAAGAGAGGCATAACTAGGAACCCTTTTTGTTTATTAAACACACATGTATTGATGTATCCTATCAATACAATTATATCATGCAAAATAAACATCTATCATATACAAGGAATATATAATAACAACTTTATTATTGCCTCTCAGGGCATATTTCCTTCATCATTTTCCATGCAAGTGTCTTTATAAGGCTCATGATACATGTCCCATTTGTCTTTAGGAGCATTAATATGAGAAGCAAAGGTTCTATAACAATCACCAAGAATTTGAGGATCAAGACCATATTTAGCACTAAGCTCTTGAAAATCAATAGTTTCAGCAAAAGACTTAATGCAATCATACTCATAGTTTATACCTGGTTCTTTACCTTTGTTGTTATCCCAATCTTCGGTATTGCTTTGAAATGTTTCAAGAAGATCCCACTTAGCTTTGACCTCCTTACTTGTGAAGGATCCCTCTAAACAAGTATCTAGATAGTCCTTGTAATGTCCTGAAAGCCTTGCATAGAAATTATTAATAACAATATTACTGGGGAGCTCATGAATGGGACATTTGAGCATTAGTGACTTCAGTCTCCCCCATGCTTGGGCAATACTTTCTCCATCATGAGGATGAAAATTATAAATGTAATTCCTATCTTTATGAATTTCATGAGGAGGATAAAATTTAGAGTAAAGGAGAGACTCAAGTTCCTTCCACTCCAAATGATGAGGATCATCTAGTAGCTCATACCACTCCCTTTCTTTGCCCTTAAGTGAAATAAGGAATAGCTTCCTCTTAACTTGGTTCATTGAAATACATGCACACTTGAACAACTCGCATAATTCATGTATAAGGAGGAAATGATCACCAGGATGGACAGTTCCATCTCCAAAATAGCAGTTATTCATAACACGTTCAACAATTTTTATAGGTATTTTAAAAGGGATGCTTTCAGTATGTGGATTTAAAATATCACAGGTATCATCAGAATTACCACATATGGGAGATAAAGCATCATCAGAGCAAATTTTCTTCTTTAAAGCTGGGGAACTAAAAAGATCATTTTCATAAAAACTAACTTCCCCAAGATTAGATGTTTCCATAGCATTAGTAACAAAGGTGTTCAAAAGATTCATACTAATAACATTGCTATTAGCATGCAAAGAAAGTTCCATGGGTTTTTTAATTTTCTTTTCAGACAATTCAAGTTCTATCTTAGGAAAAATACTAAAAAGCTCTCTAATTTTTTTGTTGTTTTCCATTAATCCTAACTAGTGAAAACAAGAAACAAAAAGACAAAATTGCAGAATCTAAAGGAAATAACTTCGAGCACTCACACCGGAGGATGTGAGTACCTTTTACCTTACCTCCCCGGCAACGGCGCCAGAAAATAGCTTGATGTCTACGCACTTCTATTCTTGTAGACAGTTGTTGGGCCTCCAAGTGCAGAGGTTTGTAGAACAGCAGCAAGTTTTCCCTTAAGTGGATCATCCAAGGTTTATCGAACTCAGGGAGGAAGTGGGCAAAGGTATTCCCTCTCAAGCAACCCTGCAATCAAGATACAAGAAGTCTCTTGTGTACCAACACACCCAATACACTTGTCAGGTGTATAGGTGCACTAGTTCGGCGAAGAGATAGTGAAATACTAGTGGTATGGATCATTATAAGTGGTAACGGTGATATAAAATAGCTTGGTGGCGTGGAAAAGACTAAAGTAAAACTGAAATAAAGATAGAAGCAAGCAAACATGTAATAGATCTAATAGCAAATGGTGTTTCAGTGCTTAGAAACAAGGCCTAGGGATCATACTTTCACTAGTGAACACTCTCATATAAATATCTTCTCTTTATGATACTACTCTCTGGTTGGACACTATAATCGATGATAGGGCTATAACAGTGATACATTGCAAATGTATCTATAATTTTTGATGTTCCATGCTTGGTTTTATCTACTTTCTTGTGTTTTGTTCCAACTTTGGAGTACTTTTCATATGATTTCTTGGACTAACCTATTAACAATATGCCACAGTGCCAGTTGCCTGTTTTCTGCTATTTTTGGTTCTAGGAAGTTAGAAAATGAATATTCTCGGAATTGGACGGGACAAAAGCCAAAGTTACTATTTTCCCGGAAGAATCACGGAGCCAGAAGGAGAGTCGGAGAGGGGCCATAGGGTGGCCACACCACCCCTTGGCACGGGCCAGCCCAGGCCGCGCCAGGGCATGGTGTGGGCCCCCTGGCCGGCCACCGACCTTGTCTCCTTCGCCTATAAGAGCCTCTCGATACCAAAACCCTAGATCGTCAAGCCTCTAGCCACGAAAAGTTCCGCAGCGCCGCCGCCACCGAAGGGGAGATTCGGGGGATAGAAAGTCTCTATTCCGGCACCTTGCCGGGACGGGGAAGTGCCCCCGGAGCCATCTCCATCGATCTCCACCACCATCTCCATCACCGTTGCTGATTCCCATGATGAGGAGGGAGTAGTTCTCTCTCGAGGCTAAGGGTTCTACCGGTAGCTATGTGTTCATCTCTCTCTCTATGCATGATCTTATTGAGATCATGAGCTTGTAATCTATAGATCTACCTTGCTACTCAAGTGCTTTAATAGATCTCTGCTCTCCCCATGTGTGTGAAAGTGACAGCGTGCACACCATGGTGGCACTTAGGCTAGAGATTACAAATACTTGTTATGGGTTATATTTGGAGTTGGATGTCTTTATGAAATTGTGGTGTTTGTTGGAACCATCTAGTGCTCAAGGTGACAGTGTGGGGTTTTCTAGATGGGAAAGGCTTACTTTGAGGTGTGCTGTTATAGCCCTACCATCGATTAGAGTGTTCAACCGGAGAGTAGTTAAGAGTAGTATCATAAAGAGAAGATATTTATATGAGAGTGTTCACTAGTGAAAGTATGATCCCTAGGCCTTGTTTCTAAGCATTGATACACCGTTTGCAATTAGATCTGTTACATGTTTGCTTGCTTCCTTCTTTATTTCAGTTTGCCTTTAGACTTTTCCACGCCATCAAGCTATTTTCTATCACCGTTACCACTTATAGTTATCTATACCACTTGTATTTCACTATCTCTTCGCCGAACTAGTGCACCTATACACCTGACAAGTGTATTGGGTGTGTTGGGGACACAAGAGACTTCTTGTATCTTGATTGCAGGATTGCTTGAGAGGGAATACCTTTGACCACTTCCTCCCTGAGTTCGAT
This sequence comes from Avena sativa, assembly GCA_916181665.1. Classification (NCBI taxonomy): domain Eukaryota; kingdom Viridiplantae; phylum Streptophyta; class Magnoliopsida; order Poales; family Poaceae; genus Avena; species Avena sativa. Next base: position 103,644,691 of record OV702292.1, read on the forward strand.
AAACCTTAGGTGATCCACTTAAGGGAAAACTTGCTGCTGTTCTACAAACCTCTGCACTTGGATGCCCAACAACTTTCTACAAGAATAGAAGTGCGTAGACATCAAATAGCACACCTCAAAGTAAGCCTTTCCCATCAAGAAAACCCCACACTGTCACCTTGAGGTCTAGATGGTTCCAACAAACACCACAATTTCATAGATACATCCAACTCCAAATATAACTCATAACAAGTATTTGTAATCTCTAGCCTAAGTGCCACCATGGTGTGTAGACTGTCAACTTCACACACATGGGGAGAGCAAATATCTATTAAAGCACCTCAGTAGCAAGGTAGATCTATAGATTACAAGCTCATGATCTCAATAAGATCATGCATAGAGAGAGATGAACACATAGCTACCGGTAGAACCCTTAGCCTCGAGAGAGAACTACTCCCTCCTCATCATGGGAATCAGCAATGGTAATGGAGATGGTGGTGGAGATCGATGGAGATGGCTCCGGGGGCACTTCCCCGTCCCGGCAGGGTGCCGGAACAGAGACTTTCTGTCCCCCGAATCTCCCCTTCGGTGCCGGCGGTGCTGCGGAACTTTTCGTGGCTAGAGGCTTGACGATTTAGGGTTTCTGCCTCGGGAGGAATATATAGGCGAAGGAGGCAAGGTCGGTGGGTGGCCAGGGGGCCCACACCACCTGGTAGCACGGCTAGGGCTAGCCCGCGCCTGGGGGGTGTGGCCAGGCCCTGGCCCTCCTCCGTCTCGTATTCTGGCTTCGTGAGTCTTCCGGTAAATAGGAACTTTGGCTTTTGTCCCGTCCAATTCCGAGAATATTCATTTCCTGACTTTCTTGGAACCAAAAACAACAGAAAACAGGCAACTGGCACTGTGGCATCTTGTTAATAGGTTAGTCCAAGAAATTATATGAAAAGTACTCCAAAGTGTGGACAAAACATAAGAAAGTAGATAAAACCAAGCATGGAACATCAAAAATTATAGATACATTTGCAATGTATCAACATCCCCAAGCTTAACTCCTGCTCGTCCTCGAGTAGGTAAGTGATAAAAAGAAAGAATAATTTTTGAGGTGACATGCACCATCAAAGACTTGATCAAAGTATTTGTAAAACATTCAAAGCTGAGATCATAGTACTTCAATCATAACATGAAAGACAAAGTTCTAGCAATAAGACAAAGAAACTATGATGCAACATAAAAAGGCACAAACAAAAGATTCATGAATAAAAATGCTTTGCAAGACGTTTGTTTGTTTCACATAAAGAAAACATAGCATAGTGGCATTCAGCTTGTCCCTCATAGAGTAGCAAATATAAATGCATAGGACACCTTGAAAGTTCATAAGAGTGACTAGATACAAATAGTCTAAAACAAGCAATATCAAGGTATGCATCAATCAACAAGTCTTGGGACAATGCACATAGAACTAAGAATGGCCACTATGCTCTCAAAGTAGGTGCATAAAGGTAGAAGGTGGAGACTCAATATAAAAGAAAAAGAAAGGCCTTCATAGAAGGAAGTAGGGATTCAAGTTTCATAAAGAGCTTCCAAAAATTATGGTACTTATAGCTTTCAGCTCTCATTTCCCCTATCATAAGCATCTTGAAGTGATTAAGGTTAAAGTGAACAAACTATGGTGTACATGCTTGACGAAGTATAAGTTAGGAATCTCATGTCCCTTGTATACGAGGGTCGCTCCTCATGCTACTCAAGTTTAGTCACCGGTAAGTTCTTGTCATCGTAAGTACATGTGTATCATAGAGAACCGCCAACGGGGTACCCCTTGCCCGATGATACGGAAGAATCCCCATATCAAAATGACAAGGCAAGCAGACAATGAGCATCTCAGCAATCTTCATATTTACCTGGGAATATGGTGCTTTTTTCTCTCTTTCCTCTTTTCTTATTCTCTTTTTTCTTTTTCTCTTTTTTTCTCAATATAGGACTCTCTTTTTTTATAAGAAGAATGCTTCATAGACAGCTAATTATTGTTACGCTGCAGGTTTCCACCATGTCAGCATGGATTAGACTAGCGGCCCAGGCGTTTCTATAACACATATACATAACTCCATGGACTTACAAGCTCCCCTTTCATTTCACACCAACGACATCCATATACAAAAGATCATGATATCAACTAGGTACAAGTACCAAGTGCAATGTTGAAAGCGTTCCCCATGACATCATAGTTCTGCTAATTCCCAACAAATAAGTGCAAGCATATACAACGTAGACGACACAATGGTTCAAGTTTATTAAGGGCAAGAAAAGTAAAGTGTGCCATCAAGTTCGTCAGAGCTTTAATCACTAGTTTTCTCATAACAAGTTTAATTCGGAAGGTAAACAAAAGCATGAATATACTTGGAATAGCATAAGCTAGTAGGTAGGTATGGTGGACTCTTTGGAATAACTTGGTTTAGGGAGTTGGATGCATGAGTGGAACTCATACTTGGTTGTGGAGGCTAGCAAAAGACTGGGAGTGACAAACTAAGAGAGCAATAATGGCATCCCCAAGCTTTGACGCTTGTACTTCTTAGATATTTCTTGGGGTGACACGCGTGGCATCCCCAAGCTTGAGCTTCAGTCCATCCTTCATCTCATTACTCATTCCTTCCATACACCTGAAATTTTTCCTTCATACAAAACTTCACACAATCTTTATTAGCAACATTAGTGCACATCAAGATAATAAGTCTTTGGGTTCAGTTTCAACACCAATAAAACTTCCATTAAAACACAAGCTACTGTATCACTTCCCTCAAAAATCTTAATTCCCCAAAAGAACTAAAAAAGGAACCAACAAGAAGCAAATGCAAATAATGGCAGAAATCTGTCAAAACAGACCAGCAGGTAAACACGAATTTTTTCGAAGACCTTCTGTTGCTCAAATCGAAAAGTGTTGAACTAATGAAAGTTAGATAACAACCTGGGGCAGAAGCTCAAAATTTCTCGCCTCAAAAGGACGTACAGAGATTTTACACGAATTTTTATGGTGAAGCACAAAAATCTGTTTCGGGACAGCAACTTTCCCAAGCATTACTTCTCTCTCATTAGAGGTTATTCTTGGCACAAAAAGCAAATAAAAAGGATAAGGAGTGGTTATTACTGAAGTAATAACTTCCAAGACTCATCTAAAACTTTTGGGTTATCTCCCAATAAGTACTTTTCTTTAACGGCTTTAAGTTAGGCATGATAGTTTGACAATATGCTCACATCAGAAATATGAATTGAAATAAAAGAGAGCATCAAGAAGCAAATTAAAAACATTTTTAAGCCTAACCCACTTCCTATGCATAGGAATCTTGTAAAGAAACAAGTCATGAAACCACAAAGCAACAAGCATAGGAAAACAAAACAAGTGCAACTTCAAGACTTTCAACATAGAGAGGGGAAACTTAATATTGTTGATATACATAAAACCATGTTTCCCTCTCTCATAATAACTTTCAGTAGCATCATGAATAAAATTAACAATATAACTATCACATAAAACATTCTTATCATGAGCCACATGCATAAAAGAATTAATACTCCCCACATAAACATAGTCATTCTTATTGATTGTAGTGGGAGCAAATTCAACAAAATAGCTATCATTATTATTTTCATCACCATAATCATCAAATATAGGAGGCATATTGTAATCATAATTAATTTCCTCCTAAATAGTAGGTGGATTGAAAATATCATATTCATCATTGTAATCATCATATATTGGAGGTTAAGCATCATCATAAGCAATAGAATAATTATCTTCGCAAGTGTGTTCATTTGTAAACATATCGTCATTGGAAGGATCATGGATAGCACTAATAGTATAGCAATTATTAATATCATCATTTTCAGAATTGGTACCAAAGAGATTTTCAATATCAAACGTCTTGTGCTTTTCCCAATCATGATCACTACTATAGGTAATAGGCATAGGAACATCATCGAGTTCAGACTCATCAAAAACTATAATAGGAGCAACATGCTTAGGGGAAAATACCGTTTCCTCTCTCCTTTTACTCCTCCTTTTCTTCTTTTTCTTCTTCTCTTTAGGAGGGAGAGGCTTGAAAGGAAGCTTCTCCATATACCCTAGTTCATTGTTAGAGACAATACAAGAAACTTTGGAGGATTCCTCCTTTTCATTAATAAGACCAAAACACATATTAGTAATGTCATATTTTGGTAAGATCTCATCTTTTATAATATTTTGTATGTAAGTATTTGTGTGGAAATTATCAACACAATAAAGATGACAACCATGCATGACACTATTCATATCAAAAGCACCCATATCTACCAAAGAGGTTTTTCTTGATAACTCTTCACAGCCCAAAAATAATGTAAGTTAATCATGCTGATTAGGAGTGATCATGTCATCACAATACAAACTTGCAGTACTCGTTGGATGGCTATTATTATGGCCTGAGCATTGAAAATTGAAATGACCCACTTTAAAGCAAAGTTCACAAATAAAAGGATAGAGGGCACAAATTTTTTTACCAAGATCATTTAGAGCCCTATACCACGTTCTAGGTTTTTCATTCCTGTGGGTGATACAATATTCTTCTTCAATTTGATTATTCTCACAAGGTCTATGTATTCCACAAAAATTAACATGCTTATAAGAAGTAGTACTTTCAGAGGTTTGAGCATGTTTATTGCTATCATTAATAACAATTTCATTTTCCATGCAAGTGTCTTTATAAGGCTCATGATACATGTCCCATTTGTCTTTAGGAGCATTAATATGAGAAGCAAAGGTTCTATAACAATCAACAAGAATTTGAGGATCAAGACCATATTTAGAACTAAGCTCTTGAAAATCAATAGTTTCAGCAAAAGACTTAATGCAATCATACTCATAGTTTATACCTGGTTCTTTACCTTTGTTGTTATCCCAATCTTCGGTATTGCTTTGAATTGTTTCAAGAAGATCCCACTTAGCTTTTACCTCCTTACTTGTGAAGGGTCCCTCTAAACGAGTATCTAGATAGTCCTTGTAATGTCCTGAAAGCCTTGCATAGAAATTATTAATAACAATATTACTAGGGAGCTCATGAATGGGAAATTTGAGCATTAGTGACTTCAATCTCCCCCATGCTTGGGCAATACTTTCTCCATCATGAGGATGAAAATTATAAATGTAATTCCTATCTTTATGAATTTCATGAGGAGGATAAAATTTAGAGTAAAAGAGAGATTCAAGTTCCTTCCACTCCAAATGATGAGGATCATCTAGTAGCTCATACCACTCCCTTGCTTTGCCCTTAAGTGAAATAAGGAATAGCTTCCTCTTAACTTGGTTCATTGAAATACCTGCACACTTGAACAACTCGCATAATTCATGCATAAGGAGTAAATGATCACCAGGATGGAAAGTTCCATCTCCAAAATAGCAGTTATTCATAACATGTTCAACAATTTTTATAGGTATTTTAAAAGGGATGCTTTCAGTATGTGGATTTAAAATATCACAGGTATCATCAGAATTACCACATATGGGAGATAAAGCATCATCAGAGCAAATTTTCTTCTTTAAAGCTAGGGAACTAAAAAGATCATTTTCATAAAAACTAACTCCCCCAAGCTTAGATGTTTCCATAGCATTAGTAACAAAGGTGTTCAAAAGATTCATACTAATAACATTGCTATTAGCATGCAAAGAAAGTTCCATGGGTTTTTTAATTTTCTTTTCAGACAATTCAAGTTCTATCTTAGGAAAAATACTAAAATGCTCTCTAATTTTGTTGTTGTTTTCCATTAAGCCTAACTAGTGAAAATAAGAAACAAAAAGATAAAATTGCTGAATCTAAAGGAAATAACTTCGAGCACTCACACCGGAGGATTTGAGTACCTTTTACCTTACCTCCCCAGCAACGGCGCCAGAAAATAGGCGTTTGTTGTGGGAGGTTCTTCTTCTTTAATCCTCCGGTGTGAATACCTTTTACCTTACCTCCTCGGCAATAGCGCCAGAAAATAGCTTGATGTCTACGCACTTCTATTCTTGTAGATAGTTGTTGGGCCTCCAAGTGCAGAGGTTTGTAGAACAGCAGCAAGTTTTCCCTTAAGTGGATCACCCAAGGTTTATCGAACTCAGGGAGGAAGTGGTCAAAGGTATTCCCTCTCAAGCAACCCTGCAATCAAGATACAAGAAGTCTCTTGTGTCCCCAACACACCCAATACACTTGTCAGGTGTATAGGTGCACTAGTTCGGCAAAGAGATAGTGAAATACTAGTGGTATGGATAAATATAAGTGGTAACGGTGATAGAAAATATCTTGGTGGCATGGAAAAGACTAAAGTAAAAATGAAATAAAGATAGAAGCAAGCAAACATGTAATAGATCTAATAGCGAACGGTGTTTCAGTGCTTAGAAACAAGGCCTAGGGATCATACTTTCACTAGTGAACACTCTCATATAAATATCTTCTCTTTATGATACTACTCTTAACTACTCTCCGGTTGGACACTCTAATCGATGGTAGGGCTATAACAGCACACCTCAAAGTAAGCCTTTCCCATCTAGAAAACCCCACACTGTCACCTTGAGCACTAGATGGTTCCAACAAACACCACAATTCCATAAAGACATCCAACTCCAAATATAACTCATAACAAGTATTTGTAATCTCTAGCCTAAGTGCCACCATGGTGTGCACGCTGTCACTTTCACACACATGGGGAGAGCAGAGATCTATTAAAGCACTTGAGTAGCAAGGTAGATCTATTGATTACAAGCTCATGATCTCTATAAGATCATGCATAGAGAGAGATGAACACATAGCTACCGGTAGAACCCTTAGCCTCGAGAGAGAACTACTCCCTCCTTATCATGGGAATCAACAATGGTGATGGAGATGGTGGTGGAGATCGATGGAGATGGCTCCGGGGGCACTTCCTCGTCCCGACAGGGTGCCGGAATAGAAACTTTCTGTCCCTCGAATCTCCCCTTCGGTGCCGGCGGCGCTGCGGATCTTTTCGTGGCTGGAGGCTTGACGATTTAGGGTTTATGCCTCGGGAGGAATATATAGGCGAAGGAGGCAAAGTCGGTGGGTGGCCAGGCGGACCACACCACCTGGTGGCGCGGCTAGGGCTAGCCCGCGCCTGGGGGTGGTGTGGCCAGTCCCTGGCCCTCCTCCGTCTCGTATTCTGGCTCCGTGAGTCTTCCGGTAAAATAGGAACTTTGGCTTTTGTCCCATCCAATTCTGAGAATATTCATTTTCTGACTTTCCTAGAACCAAAAGCAGCAGAAAACAGGCAACTAGCACTATGGCATCTTGTTAATAGGTTAGTCCATGAAATCATATGAAAAGTACTCCAAAATGTGGACAAAACATAAGAAAGTAGATAAAACCAAGCATGGAACATCAAAAATTATTGATAATTTGCAATGTATCATTATCCTTTGCCGATGACGAGACTACTGTCATGGAAAGATTCTATGGAAGGATCGAGGAGATATGGAAGCTCGACTACTATGGAGAGATCGTACCGATGTTCCGTGTTAGATGTGCCAAGAACATGGAAAAAGGAGGCCAGTATTTCACCACAATGGTTATACCAGATGCCAAATCAACGAAGAACGCCACCGAAAAAATGAGCCTTGGGTACTCACTAGCCAAGTTGATCAATGCTTTTTATTACCGACCCATCAAAGCCCAACTGTATTGTAGTTAGGAGGGAGAAGAGGAGCATCATCGGAATGGAAGGAGCCACCAACAAGCAAAACTTCGACAAAAATGGTGACCCAAAGATCGAAGAGGAATTCGACAAGTACTTCGACATGCCTACTACTACTAAAGTAAGAAGGAAGACCACACTACCAACTAAAGGTTGTCCATTCACAAGAAGAAATCTCAAAGTGCACGGGCTAAAGTATTCAACCGTGACGAAAAAGGGCAAGAAGAGTGTGAAGAGACGCTAGCAATTGTGTGACTTTTTGGTGTATTAATTCTTGTGGGTATAATTTGATATTAGTTTGGGTATTAGTTAGAGACAAACATATAATGTGATATTCGTGTGGGTACACAAATTCACATTTGTGTGTGACAAGCACACACACACACATATATATATATGATTCGGGAGGGTTTTTTGAATAAATATCTTGCTTTTTTTTAATAAATATGCATATATGTATATATTCTTGATTTTTTCGAATAAATATGCATATGTATGTAATTAAAAATATTTTTTAAAAAAAGGAAAAAAGTGTGAGAGAGCTAGGATTTGAACCTGGCTGCCCCAGGTGAGAGCTAGCGAGCAAGACCACTAGGACAAGTATCTGATCTTGTCATACTACAATGCCATGCTTTTTTCTACTATGTCCAAAAGTTCTATGGTGCATTCCCACAGAATGCGCCACAGAACTTTGACACTTAGCCAAATAAACGCCATAGAATCTCCCCCTAATCCCCCCTTATTTCTCTCGATCCAACACTTAGCCAAATTCCCCACTCTGTCTCGCCCGCGCGCAAACCCTAGCACCGCCCTCGTCGCCGGAGCCCTAGCCACCATCGCGCCGGAGCCCTAGAGTCGCCCAACGAACCCGTGGAGGAGAGCCCTACAGCCCGTGGAGGAGGAGCCACCGGAGCCCGTCCACAACAGGAGGAGGAGAAGGGCACCTCGCTGAGCCACCACCACACCGGAGCCCGCCACCCTCGTCGTCATCGACCACCACAGCAGCATCACACACGGTTCGTCCCCCCCCCCTCTGAACTCTAAACTGACCACCATTGCTGCTGCTCCCAGGACAACCGTCTAAATTGACCACCGTTGCTATCTTTAATACTACTATTCTAGGTGAAATTTTGATACTACTCTAGGTGAAATCTTTAATACTACTCTAGGTGAAATCTTGATGCCTACTACTCCAATGGTGAAATCTTGATGTCATTCCTAATATTTACCAAATTTAGGTGGTATAGGTAACCACTCCTGTAAGGTGAAATCTGGACACCGTTTGTGTATGCAATGCTAATTGGTATTTAGTCTAGTAACGGTCTTAATGGTAGATGTTCAACTGCTGCAATGTACAGTTATTTTTGATAAAGTGCAATGGTGGATCAGACGTATCTATTTTCTTTGTTTTCTAGTAAGAATGCATATAAGTAGTCTGTTTTGGTGCTTTTGTAGAAACCTGATGATGAAACTCGTCGAAAATACTGTGTGGGACCGAAACAATCATGCAGATTCACATGATCATGGGATCTCTGTTCTTGTTGATAATGGGCAATGATAAATTAATTACCAGTAAATGAATTGATAACCTTAAGTTTTTTGAAACATTAGCTTGTCGTATTTGTGTTGTGGAGTAAAACTTTTCTGGTCACGTTTATTTATATGTTTGCAATTTGGGTTGCTCTATCTGCTGAAGTGGTGATCACTGCTATGTGGACTTACCTATGTTGGTCTGTGTATACTGTTGCTGCTTGCATTAGCATTGCAATTTGGGTGTTGTCTGTTAAAGTGTTGATATTACTGCTGTGTGGACTTGGCTGTCTGGTAATAGGATGCTCGAAATTGTATGATCATAGTGGATCTAGCTCTTAGTCCCTTGCTGGCTGATGTAGGGCACGCAACATGTTTGCCTGTGGTGTACCGTGAAAATGGTGCATCACACTGGCATGTATGTTGATCTTGTGCGCCAGCCCTTTACAAAATGGATTTGGTTCGTAGCTCTGTTTCTTTAGAAACCAAACAATCAAAATGATTCGGGTACATTCTAAATCACCTTAGATTTGGCCTGAAAAGGGTGTTCCAATCTCAGTTGCAAGTCTAGGCTCACAGTTGCAACCCTAAATCTTGGCTGCAAACATGCAATTCAAACCAGGAGCCTTGAGCATATAGATGTTTATTCTTTTATGTATATATCTATACTGTACTAGTACTATTATTGTGTTCTAAATTTGGTATATCAATGCCTCATAACTGTTGCCTCATAATTCTTCTGTAGTGGTTTCTAAATTCATTTATACATGTGGTTATATATATACTGTACCTATTGTTATATATATATTGTACCTGTTGCTAAATTCATTTATACATGTGGTTATATATATACTGTACCTATTGTTATATATATACTGAATGTACTATGGATGATGGATGATGGATACAGCTAGGGTCAATGCATGGGGGTTGTCAATATGGGGATGGGTGTTTTGTCTTGCAGGGATTTCATTTGAGTTGCCCATTTCTCCCGAAGTGTCGATTCACTTCCGTTTCGGTTGAGAAATGGGCACTCCTAGGTCAAAAAATTAGCAAAGGTCATGCCAAATTTTTCGGACGAGATTGTGCTAACTTTTTTCCTCTTTTTAATAGAGTAGTGCAAACATGTCGGACAACAACGAGGCCGGCCCTTCTAAGCACATGAGCGTCGAAGAACAAGCTAGACAGGCCAACGAGTCATTCTGGTGGGGGTCCCAACAGGAGGAGGAGGAGGAGGCGATGAGGATGACACCACCACCGGAGGAGGAGGCGACCGTCGCCAGAGCTGCTAGCGGCAATGAGGGAGGAGATCCTGATTACGAGGGGGACGAAGACAACTACGATGGAACTAGTGAAGGCGGCAGCGAAGAGGATGACACCACCGATGGCGGCGAGCGCACGGATGGCGGTAGCGGCAACCCGGCCGCTTCTCAGAAGAAGAAGAAGAAGGACAAGAAGGATCGTAAGGTGCCAGTGCTCGCCACCGTCTGCGATGAGTTCACTAAGGTCACAGAAAGTGGCCAACCCATTATGCCAGAGGCGTTTGCCAAAGGGTACGTCCTGCAACTCGGGTGCATCGTCCGGGAAAGCATGTCGATCAACACGAAGTACATCAGACATGCTGACAATGCAGCTTTGGTTGATAACCTCCGTAAGAAGCTTCACAAGCGATATAGATTCCTATAGCGGTTTAGAAACCTGGAGAGAAAGAACCCGGTGAACAAACTAGCCCTCACGAAGATGAGCAACGCCTTGAGCAGCTGGAAAACCAGGGTGAAGAATCTCATTGACAAAGGTGAAAGCTGGGAGGTTATTAGTAAGAAAAATCTGATGCTCGACGAAGAGGAGTTTAAGATATTCAAGGCGGATATAGCTACCGCTGACGCTATACGTTGGACTAACTGGGGCAGGACTATGCGGGAACAGAGGTAACCACCACCTTGGAAGCGGCGGTTACAGGGGGAAACATGCCATTTGGGACAAGGAGGATGCCGAGCTTGAATGCCTTGGTAAAGGCAACCCTTGGCTTAAAATCACGGACTTGCAGCTTAGGCAATTTGTCCGGGCCTGCTACTACCTGGACAAGGAAACGGGGGAGTTCATCACCGATGATCCGGAGGTGAAGCCCTTCAAGAAGCAGCTGGTAAGGAATTTATCGCTGATCTCAAGTCTATTGCGTTCTAATTAAAATAATGAAGCCAAGAATCTAAATGGGTTCACCTTTCCTTGTCTCTGCAGGAGAAGGAACTGAACGCTCCTGCCAAAGAGTCGTCCTAGGATTCGACGGAGCTGTGGGACACGGTTTTCAACAGGGCGACGAATGCTTACAAGAACAGGGACAAGGGGTTGCCGCCGTCCTCAGCTGACCGTGTGTCCGGTATCGGTACGAGCATGAAGTTCAAGGAGTACTACAAAGAGGACGCCAAAAAAGAAGGGAGAGGAAGAACCAGTTGGCGGCTAAGGATAAAGCCGTTGCTGAAGAGCTGAAGATGAAGGTGCGGACACTGGAGGAGAAGGCAGTGGACAAGAAAACAGTGGACAAGTCAGTGGAAGAGGAGCTCCGCGCGATGACCCCCCTGAGTTTTTCGAGGGGCTTACTGCTTGGAATGCGGGAGGTCGACAGGGGCCGATACATCTGCCCAACTTAAGCGGCAGTAACTCGAGCATCAACATTAATGTGTCACCGGACCTGGTGACCCCACCGGCCGTCAACGCCGGGACGCAGCCGCTCATTTTGGTCACACCAACGCCCCCTCCCGCCAAAGATACCAATAAGGCGCAACCGACAGCGGTGGTGCTTCGTGAGGCACCCGAGCGGGAGAATGCAGATGATGATAGGCCGGCCGCTGGCATCGGCCGTGTCTCTACATTAGCCGAGCTCCACGCCATCACCAAGGTAACTAACTAGTTAGTGCACGTCATCTCCTTTATGCCTCTGATGCATGACTGTTGCCATCTCATGATGCCTAACAACATGTTTTGCCTTAGGACACTTCTTGCGTACTCCTGCTTAAAGATGTCGGCGGTGAGTTGAAGGATGTTGCCAAGGGCACTCTCATACAACCGACGAGCCGCACGATGCACAACAATCCAATGGATGATGATGTGATGAGGGTCAGGTTGGCTTGGGTGTTGCCATGGTGCGACGACATGGACCCCCCTTTCAACCACATGGAGCCGACGAACACAAGACCCTTGGAGAATGCTACAACTAGCCCTTGACGTGGCCGAAGACCCAGATTCGTCTTGCGAGGGGAGCACCGGCGCCACCTCTCGATCGATCGCCCGGCCACCACCTCGGAAGCCAGCAGCCGCCATTGTCGCCACCACCAGCCATCACGAGCAACTCTTGGCAGCGTGTGTACCGCCCCATGGCAAAGACGTTGTGCCGCAACCGCCGTCACCCCCGCTACCACCACCACATGATGGCACCCATGAAGATGATGATGAATTGGTCAATGTTGACGAGTTCATCAACACCAGCATCGACAAAGGATTGTATATGCCTTCTGTGGATGAAGAACCCTTCATAGCTCGCGACCATCAAGCTAGTCGGCCCAATACATGCACGCAACGCCTGGTCTTCCATGGTCTTTATCAAGAGACGCCTCCGGCCACCAATCCACCACAGGAGAAACCAGGATTGGTCTTCAGCCCCAACACACTTCAAAAGGCGGCCGATGAGCAGATGGAAGTGGAGGACACTCTTGTGAAGAAGAAGCACATGAAGAGAGGTAATAATAATAAGAAGGGTGCGAGCCAGCCTCTTCCGAAGAGGATCCGGGCTCAAGACGCCGTCATCATACCATCCACACAATATGGCTTGCCTCGAGTGCATGTAGTTGGTGATCCAATATTGACTCCAGATATGCTCCCCATCGCGGTTGGAGCCATGTTAACTTTGCACGAGGGTGTGAAGACACTAGAGGGCCTCCTTCTTAAAGACAAAGATCCAAATTACCCGGTTTTCACGGCCAAGGTGCCATTGGACGTGGGATTCGTCGATGAACCCCCCACGGATATATTCTTCATAGTGTACGAGGACATCTTCAAGCTGTTTCTCACGAAACGGCTGGACTATAACTTGGTCCGCCTATACGCGCTCAATCTAGCGATCAAGATCAAGAGAGAGAGTACCCTGAAAGTCGCGATAGTGGATCCCTACTACATGTGGGACAGCCAGTTGGTCGAAGGATCAGAGACACGGACCAAGGCGACGACGTACCTCGAGAAGTTCATGGTGGACAACAAGAGTAAGGGCACACTTCTTTTGCCTTTCTTTCCTGAGTAAGTACACACTCGCTCATTACCGCCGTAACTTATGCATTTCTTATAGATTTCTTCCTTTGCTCTTTTTCCAACATTCCGTTCCAATTGTGTTGCGCAGAGAAAAATACTGCACACTCATCGTCCTTGCCGCGAGGTATTCACTAGCCACATATTTCGACTCTGGGAGTTTGACGAAGAAGAAAGACTACACTAGAATAAGGGGTGTTCTCAATGAGGCTCTCGAGGGCTACGCCAAGAAGGGATGCACCTTCGTAGATATGTATTAAGGATGTCAAACACGTGTTCAAGCACGTGCTCGAGTTCCCATGCGTCAAGTAGCCGGCTACTGGTGGTGGCGCCAAGGAGGCCTTCTACGTCCTCCATCACCTTAAAGGCTATGTTCGGGATTGCCAGAACCTAACGCTGCCATCTAGTCTCCGAGGATGGGCCAAAACTTTGGCACGAAGCGATGATGATGATCTTAGAGAAGACTTCCATCGCATTCAACAGAAGTTGTCGCAAATCATCATTGAAGATGTAAACACAAGGGGGGGCCTACAACAAGCTAGAGGGTTGAGTAAGAGGGAGATCGAAAAACGCCTCCGTAAGCAGGGTGACACAAGGACGTGGATGACGAAAGAGGGCTATATACCATTCCCGAAGCCGAGCAAGAAGAAGAAGCCTTCATGATCGATGTGTGCCTCTAGCATGATCAAGTGTGTGTATATTCTCGATAGACGCCTGTTGTAGTGTGTGTGTCATAAACTTTACTATCTTATGGTTGATGGTCGTTGTTGTTAGACTTAAACTATCTTGTGGTCGTGTTGTCGTTGAACTTACTACTTCTATGATGATTGCGAGATGCTATCTTTTAGGTTTATGGATCCTTTGTTTTATATTTTGTGAACATATATATATATATGGATGTGAACCCTATATTAATTCTTTTCATTGTATTTTTACTAATATGCCTTGTCGTCTATAGAGATGGCGACGAGGTGGTATGTGATGTACATGGGTAGGGTTCCAGGAGTCTACGAGGACTGGGAGGATTGTCACAAACAAGTGAACAAGTTCAGCGGCAACATCTACAAAGGATACGCGACTAGAGAGGAGGCGGTAGCCAAGTGGAGGAACCACCTGTGGAAGAAGAACCGGATAAAGATATTGGTCAGGCTCATTCTCTTGCTCACCATCATCATAGCTGTATTCTATTTGATCCTAGTGTAGGCGGCAGTGACCAATTCATATTTGTAATGTGAGATGATATGAACTTTGTATTCGGCACTTGTGTAAAAATTCGGCACTTGACACTATATATATCTCGATCGGGCTCTAAGTCTTTGTATTATATATATGTCGGTTTTCATGCATCTACTACTTGTGCAATGTACTATTTATACTCATCTGGATAAATACTATATAAATCCTGTATAAATACCTGATTATACACCAGGAACGAATTTTACGTTGAATACGTGTTATATAGTCAGTGGCGCATATATAAATATAGTCAGTGGCGCATATGCTTTCTGTGGCGCATATTAAGGAATGCGTCACTGTAGTCTGAGACTATAATGGCGAATATCTATATGCGCCACAGGAAGCAGTTATCAGTGGTGAGGTAATAGTGGCGACTAGGATATGCGCCACAGAAGTCTCATTTCCATGCGCCACAGATAAGCTGTTTCCTGGTAGTGAATCTCAAACCCTAATCTTGCAAAGTGAAGATATGTCTCTCTCTCTCTCAAGTACAAGTAATGGCTATGAGGGTGTGATGTCTAGGAGGTCGAACATCGTGGAGCGAGATGAAGAACGTCTCCCCTTCTTTTCCGAATCTCTTCTTTCTCCTCTTTGGATGGGATAGCGGTTGTTGTGTTATGATTTTGCGTCTGGCCTCTTCACGGAAGTTGTCCCTTTTGACAAGTCGGAGGCAGCGACAGCTATACGGCAGGAACTATACGGCGGGAAAAATATTCCCGTTGTATAGTTGCTCGTTAAAGCCTCTGTATGCCTCCCTCGATTGCTTCCAAAGAGAGACTTGCTTGTTTTCGCCTCAATATTGTGTTTCTCTTGTTAAAACCTTCTGTTAACATTCAGAACCTAAAACACACATTATAAACCAAGTTTTCTTTGCTACCGAAGTATTAGCGTTAGGTAAAGCTAGAAAACGATCAATTCTAGGAGAAAACCATCAATAAAAACCATCAAAAATGTGTCGAATCTCATAGCTATCAAAAGGTTTACGGTGGAAGTGGTGAGTAAAAGATATAGGAAATTTGCTTAGGAAATAAGTAAATTGCGTAAAAGTAAAGATGTGAAAGGTGTGTGTAGATCCTACAGATGAGAAGTTAGGCACGGAGAAAAATAGTTCATGATGATAGTGAAAGTGCTAAATGGATAAAGTGGGATAAGTGATAGTGATATTTCTTATTTATAAGTGACTAGGCAAGCAACCCATATACCGACTAGGAGTCCTCATGGCCAATTCTTTCTAGTCCTAATGATCCATCTGCCTGTTACGTCGGCCATGGTCAGCACATTAATTAAGGTCTTGCGACCAGATCAAGGCTTTAATCTTGATGGTTCCTTGTTATCCTCGAGTAGTACTAGCTATTCATTGATATCGGCTGTGTCACTCGGGGGTCACCAAATTACTAGCATACAAGCTCATACATATGAGATCTTTGAATCATATTACCTAGGCCCTTAAATTAGATAACAAGAATTAGGAAAACATAGATAATCATGCTCACTATTAAATAATCACTACAACGATCACAAATGGATGGATTTAAAAGAGGCACAACACATCTCACCAATCCCCTACATCTCCCACGCATATGGGGATTTACTCAGACATGAGAGGAAGACAAATCAAAGGCATAATAGTATTGCAAGTATAAATCATCTCAAAGTTATTGTAGCAAACCACAATAGTGATTAAAGATCAAATCAAATACAAACCAAAGGTAGATCAAAGTATCAAACCCAAATCTTACAAGTTCCAATCTCTCTCTCTCTCTCTTTAAGTAATGATGGGAATGATGGCGGAGTGTGTGGTTTAGAGGTTGGAGATCGTCAAGGAGCGAGGTGAGGTTCCTCTCCTCTTCTAGATCTGATCTTCCCCTCTAGATGGCTTGTGGTGGCTGTAACTTTTGTTCTATGGTTCTTCTCGTCTCTCCCCTTTTGCGAAAGTTGCTTGTATTGAAATAAGGAGGCTATCAGCGTGCAGTACGGGCGGGCGGTACGAGCGCGTCCCGACCGTACCACTGGTCGTTAAGCGCTCTGAACGCCTCCAATGAAAGGGGCTCCAATTGGGGACTTGCTTATTCTGGTGTAATTAGCCCATAAATGCTATAGAACTTCAATAAATGTTCATTACCTGAAAACCATCACAAGAAACCAAGAATTCGCTAATTGCGACATTAACATTAGTGGAAAGGGGCAATATTTAGTGAAATATGGCAATAAACAAGAGGAAAACCAATGGTAAAAAATGATGAAATTTGGAGCTATCATGTCACCCTACGGTTTGCAAATAATGCAGACATCATTGAGACCCTTCTCCGATCAATAATCAACAGTAAGACCTGGAGATCCGTACTGACTCCTAAACATTCAAAGATGACGTTTGTGATCGTGAGAAGCTTTTACACATGTAACTAAATCCCTTTGTCTCGCAACATATAACATGTCAGAGATTCGATCATCGATATCACCATATCTAGTTTGATCTTGTTACTGACATGTACTCTTTTCTAGTTTCCGTGATATAACATTCTAGTGATCTCATCACTACCTTGCAAGTTATCTTAATGTGATATCACCGAGAGGGCTCAGAGGATATCTCTCTGTCATCGGGATGGACAAATCCTACTCTTGATCCATGAGCCTCTACACAATACTTCTGGAGTATCTGAACCCACCTTTATAGTCATCCTGTTACGGTGTGACGTTTGATTTATCAAGTTAATCTTCCGGTGTTAGTGTTTGACATGATCTCATGGTCTAAGGACTAAAGTTACTTCATATGATGTTATAGAAATTTAAACACAATGTTTTTGATCGTATTGCTATACTTTGTATGAATGTTCATCACACCATTTAACCAATGTTGTGACCTCATTATTAACAACATCCAATGTCCATGATCAGGAAACCTTGATCATCTTGTTAATCAACGAGCTAGTTTATATGATAGGCATAACTAGGAAACCTTTATTTGTTTATTAAACACACATGTATTAATGTTTCCAATTAATACAATTATAGCATGCAAAATAAATATTTATCATAAACATGGAATAAGATAATACTCTCGGAGTAACAACTTTATTATTGCCTCTCGGGCATATTCCCTTCATAATAACCACAAGATAATCTCACATTGGCATCAATGCCTGCACCAATTATAATATGGATGGAGGAAGAAAAAGAAAGTACCTCAGAAAAGGACTCGTTTACACGGAGAGAGGAGGTGAGGCGGGAGGCAGAGAGGAAAGCTAGGGGACGGAGAGGCGCCCCTGTGCACCGATGGGCGCAGCCGCCCAGCCGTCGCCGGACCCATGGTCGACACGGACGTCTCCATCTTTGTCGCTACTTGTCTGTTGTCCGCATCCATGCCGAGAGCATCGCCGCCACCCCAGCTTTCTTCTGAAGTCGCACGGCGTCTAGATCAACAGGCGTCGTCACGAGCTGGCTGAGTACCGGAAATTTCCTAGAGCCGGAGTTCCAGCGGTGATCCGCGCCACACCACGCACCGATGGGAAGAGGGGGCAGGCACCGGGATTGAGGATGAAGAGGGAGGAGCAGCAATCGTCGAGGTCGGCCCCCGTCGGTCGGTTGGGAGGCTAGTAAAAAAACCGCCTGCATCAGAATGAAGGGGGAGATCAGAGCTCCTCCTCCATGACGCCAACCACCTAGGGGTGTGGGGGAAGGAGGAGACGGAGGCCGGGGG
This sequence comes from Avena sativa, assembly GCA_916181665.1. Taxonomy (NCBI): domain Eukaryota; kingdom Viridiplantae; phylum Streptophyta; class Magnoliopsida; order Poales; family Poaceae; genus Avena; species Avena sativa. The sequence continues at coordinate 103,663,130 of OV702292.1, forward strand.
AGAAGACGACGTCGACCCTAGTGAGAGACGTCGGTGGAGGCAATAGGGAGAAAAAGAGAAGGTGAGAGACAATCCAATAAAAATAGGGCTCTCAAAGTTCTTGATCCTCACAGCATCCAGCTCCATCAGCCGCCGATCGTACCCATCTGCTCCATCCGCTTCCTCGCCGAGCAGCCTCTCCATCAGCTCTCATATAGCGTGCAGGTCGTCAGCCTGAGCAGCACACGGGGACGACCTCGGGCGGGGGTGGGGAAGGCCGAGCATGACGGGGGATCGGTGAGGCGGAGCTCAATCAGGGGCGGAGAAGGCCGGGGTGGGAGATGAGGAGGGGAGAGAGAAGAAGAGGAAAGAAAAGGACGTGAGCGGGTTATGGCTCTCTCTAGAAATCTCAAGAGAGGTCACACGTGGACACAAAAGGAACATACAACCACATGCTACCATAGCAACAAGGCACATCAAAAAGGCTAGAGGAACCAAGACATAAGACCACAAACCAATGCCGACCAAGAAAGTCACACATGTCGATACCATGTTAATCCTCCAAGCTCCACAAAATTCCCACAAAAAAGAGAAACATGTAGGTTTAAGATCTTTGGATATAAAGAAATTAATAAAAAAAAGGGTCTAGCGTCCGTCTGTGTACAAGGGTTAGTAGTATGCCACATCAGCTGACAGTCCGTTAACATGCCTAACCCAATTAATTAGTGTTTACGGTCAACGTTTCCAGAAAACAGGTGGTGATTTGCGAATTGTTTGAAAACCGGTGGTATTTTGATTATTTACCACCAATTGTGGTGGTTTTTTACAATTTTCTCCTAGTGAAGCAGGGAAACATCTCATGTCTATAAATAACTAGCATCCTCACAGAAGAAGCAATTCTCGAGACCGTAGTATAGGTGTGTATGTGTATGTGAGAGGCAATCATGTACGGTGGAAGTATGAACAAGTCTAATAGGAAAGCAAAAAAATGGCCCAGCACAATAGTCGTCACCGGCAGTTGGTTGGAGGCATTGTTAGAAATGGGATGAATTGGAAATTTGGGATGTATATGAGCGCTAGAGACAAGTCCAAGCTTCTGTTGATGTGCTAGCTGCTCCCATATGCAATGTAGCGGACTAGCTGTTTTCTCTACCCGCGAGTTGGGAAAATCAAATTGAGAGATCGCCTGGTCTCTTAGAGAGTACTCAGATGCACAGGGATCTTGGTTAGGAGAGAACAGAGCGGTCAGTTTTGTACCTAATTTTTCAAATGGAGTTAGGACCGACAAGTTATTAGTACTACTACATGCTTTTGTCTTGTATAACTGCATGGTTCCTCCAGGCGAGGCTTGAATTGGTAGAGTGAGAGCTAAGTCGCGTCCTTTGCTTCCACGATCAGCTCACATGCATCACGTGATTGAATGATCTAGCACGTACAAGCAATGGTTGTCATTACAGACCCTTGCTAAATTCTGAATGGAGGTTAGTAGAGAACCGCTTTGAAGGAATGCTTGGTTGCTGTTAAGAAAAGTTTCTCTCATACGGAAATAGACTTATCCTTATTAATTATGTTTTCAAGTTTGCCGATGTTTATGCAAATTTTTCAAGAGATGCCTAAAGGGTTTAGGAAAAGACTGGGTTATTATCTAGCTCGCTTTTTTGCAGAGCGATGATCATAAAAATAAATACCGGTTAACTAGATGAAATATCATCTGTCGTCCAAAAGAACAAGGGGGTCTAGACGTGGCAGTCCTCGAACTTAAAAATAGATGTTTATTAAGCAAATATCGTTTTAAACTTTTGAATGAGAAAGACATGTGGCAACAAATTTTATGCAATAAGTATCTTATAAATAAAACGGTACCCCAAGTTACTGTAAAAACAACTGATTCTCCTTTTTGGACATGACTAATGTGGGTTAAAGATGAGTTTTTTGCCAGAGGATCCGTCCAGGTTGGGGATGGTCTCAAAACACGGTTTTGGAAGACATCTGGCTAGGGGATAAGTCCTTAGCCGACCAATATCTATCCTTATCTATTTGCTATTGTCCACAGTAAGAACGTGACAGTTGGACAGGTCTTGGCAAATAATCCTTTGAATATTGAGTTTAGGAGAAGTCTAACCGGCAATAGGTGGAATAGGTGGTTGCATTTGGTTCAGCGGTCGATGAATGTCAACCTGACGGAGACCTCGGACTCGTTTGTGTGGAAGTTAACAACCTCATGGGAATTTACTATTATATCTATCTATGCAGACCTCTTAGATAATAACACACCTCCTAGATAATAACACGAGATTTCCCATAAGTGCCTTTAGAAAATTAAAGTGCCACTTAAGATTAAGATCTTTACGTGGTTCTTATATCGTAGGTACTTTTAATTAAAGATAATTTAGTTAAGCGTAAATAGAATGGTCGCAAGAAATGATGTTTTTGTGATTCGCCGAAATTAATACACCATCTATACTCGTCTTGTTTGGGGAATTGTAGAGTTCACTTTTAATTTACCACGGCCAGCCAACGTAACGAATATGTTTGGCAGTTGGTTAAATGGGATGGGCAAAAATGCTAAAGCAAAATCCGAGTGGGGGTTTCAGCTTTATTATGGTCTATATAGAATTCTAGAAATGATTTGATATTTAATAGATCAGCACTACCAACTTTTTGCTGGTTATCCACGGAGCTATACACTGGGTCCATATATGATCCTATCTACTCCCAAATGATCAGCGGGGGTTGATCTCAAAAAAAAAAAGATCAACGAGGGCCTATGGATTTTGGGTGCACCTGACTGAAGACATACTAGAAGGCTAGATGTTGCTTAAGCAAGCTTTGATCATTTGGTTTAGGTGGCTAATCTTTGTAGCCACTTTGAGCGATCCATGATTGTAATAATTAATCTTGTGGGAGACTTCAAAACTATGCAATAAAAAAGTTGTGTGTATCGCTTGATGTAGAGGCAAGAGATATATCCCCATTTCGGAAAAAAAAAAGCAATGGGTGTCCTTTATATCCGGTTACTCCCTTTTTTCACGCTACATTTTTTGTTCCATTTTCGTAAAGATGAGGACTTATTTTTCAGTGTTTCAATTTATTCCACAGGTCAACATACTTCACGTTATTTGTTCATGTTTATAAAGTTATTAAGTGACCAAATCAAAAATTTATAGAACCAACACTGGCACATATCGGGCCTTCACACACGGTGGAAATCATCCTTCACACACGATGATTCGAACCGTCGCTACCCGAGAGTGCGCGATGAGTCTTTAGTACGCACACGGTTTTACGAACCATGGACAAATGGGCATGTTTCTCAGAAACCAACCATATGCGAATTGTTGAGCTTTCACATAGTTGTTTCTACGTTTATCGTCTGCGGTTTCAGATGAAACGACATATTTTGTTTCGTAGTATGTATTCAGCTATTTTCGCAAACGTTTTATTTCAAATAAACCAATCAAGTGCTGATAGGTACTATTGTACACGTTCTCGCAACGTAGATCTATGCCCAGCTTATGTAGCAACATATAATATCACCAATATTTGTTTGCATAATTCATACGCCTTACTAAGTTCTTCAGCGCAGCAAAAAGATGGCCAGCACGATAGTCGTCACCGGCAGTTGGTTGTAGGCGTTGTTAGAAGTGGGTTGAATTGGAAATTTGAGATATATATGAGCGCTAGAGACAAGTCCAAGCTTCTATTAATGTGCTAGCTGCTCTCATATCCAATGTACTAGCGGACTAGCTGTTTTCTCTACCTGCGAGTTGGCAAAATAGAATTGAGAGATCTCCTGGTCTCTTAGGGTCGTGGCACAGTAACATAGAGGTATATGCTGAGGAAGACATTCCCACAGGGGTAGTCGGTAGCCCAAACCAGCAAGTGTCCATTGTGTACCACCACATGAAGCGGTGCATCTACACAAGTGTGGCTTGCATCTCTGTTCACAAAAAAAACATTTAGTCTTTAGCTCTACGTATCTAGGTGCTTTTCCGAACATAAATATATGTTTTGGATGACCGGCGGTGAAACTACATCTTTATGAACAAGGATAATAGAAAAGCCAATAGTCCGCTAGCATATAAAACTGTCTGCTAGTATATAAAACTTTATTACTCACTAGCAAAATGGCCGCACGTTGCAGCGGAAGGAAAACAATATGCATTATATACCTTTTCTTTGAGTAAACACATATTCGTCATGGGCCAAAGGGATCTGAAAATGTGTGAGAGATCGAGATCGTACTCGACGTATCTACTTTTCGCGTCGCTAACATCCTCTTGATGACCTTTAGATCACCATTATTATCCCATGGCCGCTCCAGCGACGTCAGGAGTAAAAATATACAAACAAACAACCAAAATATAAAAATGAGCTACGACGGCTTTCTTGAAAAATAGAGTTGGCCGATGCCTTCATCGTGGCCAATGAGCCATGTACTACCTTCCAAATTCACCACGAATCCACCCCGAAAATCATAAGAACGTTTGTAGCCATCCTAGCCTCCCATGCACATAAACTAAATCGCCGCTACCAGGCCATATGTGCAGACGTGCGTTCCCATACCGCCCCCACCCTCTTCGTCGCCCCGAGCATGTACCTCCGATATGAATTCATAATTTCGTTTGAACAATCTCGAACGGGATTTGGACGGATATTTTTTTGCCAACGAGAAAAAAAACCTTGATCCACCGTCGATGCTCCTTGATTTGATTATATCGGTTGCATCCCACATCGTTGCTAGGAGAAACAACAGCAATTGTTTTTTACGTACGTGCATGCATGGAACGGTGAGTCGCTGACACACATAGGTAAACAATCACGAGAGGAAAGGAAATGAGCTGAATAAATCGGTTCCTTAATTTAAAATCGGTCCTTAATTTGAAGCGCAGCCGGCCCACACACAATGAATCAAAACTGACGAACGGGGCGCCTAGCTGGATCGCTCTGGATTTGGTCCCGTCGCCGTACATGTTGGTTTCTTCTTTCTTTTCAAAAGAAAAAAAGAAAACGAAGAGTTTTGTTTTGACTTACTGGTGGTTTAGCGGTAATAGGTGGTTTGACGGATGACAAACTTGTCCTAAAACGTGTTGGACCGGAAGAAATACTTCTACTTTATTACTCCCTCCGATTCAAATTAATTGACTTGGATTTGTCTAGATTCAGATGTATCTAGACATATTTTAGTACTAGATACATCCGAATCTAGATAAACCGAAGTTAATTAATTTGGATCGGAGGGAGTATCAGGTATAGATATAATAGAGAGGGCCATAAGGTTGGCTATTAGGCTTTTTATACATACTAGCATAATGCCCGCGTGTTGCTGCGAATAGCTACCTTGTTGACGTACGAAAAATGCTCGTGTGTTGCATCGGGATAGAAAAAGACCATTTCATGAAAAGCAAACATCGATATATAAAGAATTTCACTACTCGATTTCAGTTTTTATTAACTGGACAAAACGATTTTTTTCACCTAAATTCACCTAAAATTAAAATTTCAAAAAAAACAGCTCGTAAACCTCCTACCCAACTTATTCTACGGGGATCGTGATTTCTCGGGTTCACGATTTGCGCCAAGTCGTGGTGATGTGCTCTAATTTTAGAGTGTACCAAACTGATCCAAAATCCGATCGTGCTCTCACTTTGCACCTAATAGATCGGTCAAATCTTGTTTTTATTAACTGCATGCAGTCACGAACCGGTGGATTTGGGTTGCCTTTGGGCCAACAGGGACGGCATCTACGCAAACTGTTACAATAAGCACGACCGACCCCTAAAAAAATTAAGCCAGACCAATTAAAACGCAAGTTCCAGAACGCCCGTTTTTAAGCAATAATAGTAGAGAGTCTGTGCATTGCTACTGTGCCCACAATAAATTGGTGCAATGACTTATTTATAATTTTTATTACTTTTAGCACTCTTTGTACTGCTGTTGATGATGTTTAATAGATCGGTACAATTTTAATTTAATAATTAATACATGGTATTGATTGATTTTTATTGAATAATTTTAGTGCATGTGAAAAATTGTATGGAACTTTGAATTAGATCAATAATACTCCTCTGTTTCATAATGTTTCACTCCAAATCTACACACAAAGACGTCTAGATACATTTACAAAACTAAAACATCTTATATTTTGGGGAGAAGTTTTGGGATGTTTGATTCATTAGCAACCATGCTTAGCCATACTAAATTTTCACCGTACTTTGTTATCCTCGTAGCACCGCTAGCAAGAATACCCGTCAGCAACTGGAGGAGCCAAATCAAAATACACCATTTGTCTTCTTACACATAGCACCCTGCCGCCAGCTACAGAAATCAATCGGGTCCCTAGCTCCATACCTCGATCCTGTCCCCGAGCGCCCCCGCCTCCTACAAGATCAAGTCCCTCGCTCTCTCCTCTGCCTCCGTGAGCACCGCAAGTGGCCTCCCAGCTCGCTGCCTCCTTCCTCCCCGTTGCACAAGCCCGCGGCCTTCCTCTGAGCCCCTTTGTTTCTGCCGTCGGCCTCAGCAGCGTCATCAACCTCCCTCTGCTCCATCTGCGCCGCCCCGAGCGCATCGCCGCGCCTCGGCTAGGCCATGGGCAGCGTGCCGTATTCCTCCTCATATTCCCTTCTATCTCGTCCTAGCGGCATTCTTACGCTCCATCTCCCCATTTTCGGACAACAGCGGACTCCTCTTGCTTGGCTTGTTGATAGAGAATTTTCGGAAGTATATAAATCGGTGGGATTTGGTGTAAATAAGCAAGGTGGGACTATTCAATACGCATGACGGTAACGAGGATTCGATCGCTGACCATGAGGAAGCCAAAAATATCAGATGGCAGGCCTAGTAAGGTCGGTAGAAAATCAGGATCCGGTTCGTTGGTACCCTGATACACACGTGTGGCTTGGCCCAGATGGCGACGTCCGTTCCGTGTTTGAGCGGCTGCTGGCACGATCGATCTCCAAGAAAACGTTCCATGTTTGAGCGGCTGCTGGCACGATCGATCTCCAAGAAAACGTTCTGTGTTTGAGCGGCTGCTGGCACGATCGATCTCCAAGAAAAAGAAATTAACGACTACCTCTTACTTAGGGAGGGCACAGTGGGTAATATTCTTGAACTGGCAGGGGTAAAAAGGTCCAAAAAAGTGTTGGATCGAAAGAAACAATCCATCCTTTATTATTAACTAGCACAATGCCCGAGCGTTGCTGCGAAAGAGCAACCTTGTTGATCTTGTAGACTATATTTTATGAGCATAATATATGGTATCGGTGAATTATTTATCAAGTATAATTTATGAAGAGCAACCCTAGCTTTAGTGGTCTCATGTCTCCAGTCCTCTCTTTTTTTCTAAAAGTAGATGAAAAAAGCAATAGATTTTTTTTAAAAGAAAAGAGAGGTCGCCGTACCTGTTCGGTGACCAGGCAAGCTTGGCCAACGCCGCCAAGGCTCAAACCATATCCTTATTCGGTTGCTAAAATAACTTGCCTTTTTTTAAAATTAGACACATATTTTTCTTTTTCTTTTTATGTCTATCTGAAAATAAATCAAAAAAAAGGAAGTCGAACTGGGCATGGTAAATCACTGCGAGAGAATCTTGGGCCAACTCTTTAATGTCACGCGTTGGATAGCCGGGATCTTAGCCAATTCCAGTAGCGACCGCACAAGCGCTGAGCGTGAATACCCTCCCGGAAGATACACACATCGACTCAGCTCTTGGGGATGACACCCATGGCCACCGGGCGCAACCGCGCAGGGTTTGACTCAAGCGAGGGCCGCACGACAGAGCTCGTCTCCTCGACTCACAAATCCAGCGTAGTCCTCCTCACAGGGCCGATAGAGCTCCAGCTTTACTTGTGCGTTGTTAACGGGCACACTTCCCTTCATCTTTGTCGTTTGGTGCAAGCCACAAGTCGCTTGGTTCAGATGTGTCAGATGTGCTACCAGGCAACAACCCACGGTCCCATTTAGTTAGCTCTGACACCACATACTAGTCTGGCTGCTTTATTTATTCTCAAGTTGGCTTGCTGGTATCGAGGCAAATTTGTAATGTATATAAACTGGTGCAGATCGGTTTAAGGTAGCGGTGTGGGACTAAAATACCTAGTCTTGATTCTAACGTGAAGTCAAAGCTGGCGGCCTGACTTTCATTGGTCCCCGTTCGGTCAGGCCCAACAGAGCCAAACAAACGGACACGCATGACCCAAGGGCCCAGCACAGCCAAACGGACACGCACAGTGCAAGGCATGCACCTGCACAGATTTTTTCCTCGACCATGAGGAGGTACCGGATCGAGTGCGTTTTTTCTTATACCGGTGGAGTTAGTGGTAATACTTTATTTGGTAGGAGGGTAAAAACGTTTAAAAAAGTGTTGGACCGGAAGAAACAATCCGTCCTTTATTTTTAGGTATAGATTAGGTATAGATTCTCTTTCTTTTTTCCTCTCATTTAATATTTCTATCTTACTGATACGAGAGCACTCCTCTTTTCTCTTTTCTCTCTTCTCCACACAAGAAAAAATGCCATGTGAGCTTGATAAATAGTCGACTATTTTACTTGCTCTAACTCTTGAATGGTCAATTGCTTACCTGTATTAGTGGATTTGTCGTCGGCGCCGTTGCCGGAGAAGAGAGGAACAAAGCTTCTGCTCTAGTAAGGAAGATGCGAAATCAAGGGATTAGATCGATAGAGGACGCGTAGTAGAGAGCAATCGATTACCCGATTGCATGGATGGCCTCCTTTAACCGTCCTCCTGTGCCGATTCATTTGTCGGTGCCGTCGGAGGAGTACTGGCGGCGCAGCCAGGAACGAGAGGAATTGCCTTTTCTTGTCTGTTCTTTTTTTACCAACCTGCATGCTGACGTACTTACTCGCTGTAGGACACGATCGGGAGAATCAAGCAAATGCCGCACTGTGAGGCCCATGAGTAGTTGTACGGCCCGACAAACGTGGTGAGGCCAGACTCATTCTGCAGAGCAGCAGCCCAACGACGAAGAGGAAGCCTGCACGCGAATGACGAAGGAAGTGATCGCTCCTAACGGCGTTTCGGGAGGCAGATTACTGCGGACCTTTGGATTTTTTATCAGACGGTGTAGACTTCAAAACACCGTGGAGGCTCTTAGGTGGTCAAGTTATACTATTTTTTAATTAGAACCTCTAGTAGACTTGCAGAACATAGTGCCAAAAAAAGTAGGAGAGCCATGCCATCGATTTTTTTAACAAGGGAATATATATTAATATCGCGGAGGTACCAATTACACCCAGCCTCTATAATAATGAAATGTACTAAAGACATTACGGACGCACACACCCCTTACAACATAAAGAAGGAGAAGAAAAACAAAAGATCCCGCTACAGTTGCTTTACTGTTAATTTTGGGGTTCAGTCGACTTGGATGCCTGTAGGGAAATGGTTCCACCATGGCGGTTGCCCTGTGCATTCCTTTGGGATAGAACAATTTACGGCCATTGAGAGACAAACACTTGGTACAAGTATTTTTTTTACATGTATTTAAAGACAATTTTAGTGCTAAAATGATTTTAAAAATTGCTTCTTGCAGCACAAAATCTTGTTGGGTTTTGTGAGGAAGCAAAAAACTTTGCTTTCTACGTGAAAACTGAAACGAACATGATCATGTAATACTTTTTTTGAGTTTTTTTTCCACCTACAATTATTTTCTACTAGTACAATTTTACTGTCTATTGCAGGAACCATTTCATCGTCCAACTAATTGGAGATCATGAGTCTATACCAAAGCTACACAACAAAGGGCATACATGCACTAGTAAAAACGGGGCCTTTTGTCCCGGGTTGTAAGGGCTTTAGTCCCGGTTGAACAATCGGGACGGACTATCGGGACTAAAGCCCTAACCCTTTAGTCCCGGTTGGGCTGCGAACCGGGACGTAAGGGCAATCCACGTGGCCGTTGGTTGGGGCGAGGGGGAGGGACATTCGTCCTAGTTCGTATCACGAACCGGGATCTATGTGTCTCTATCGCGGCAGGATTTTTGGCACTTTTTGTGTCGCGGAAGATAATTTATTTTGTATATTTTCATTTATTTTATTTCCCCTTTATCTATTTTCTTTTTATTTTGTTTTTTGCACTCACCAAAGAAGGAACCATTATATTACACAACATATCTCGATTATATTACATAGCAAATATCGAACATAGTACATTCATGCATATATACAATATAAAGGCTTTTATAATCCCTATTACATTATCATCATCTTCCGATAGTATTCTCCTTTTGGATCTAGGACCTCTGCATCTAAAAATCCCGCAATTTTCTCTTGCATTGCTTGTACGCGAACCTTTGGTAGAACATCGTTCCGCAACCGTTCGTTCTAATTTAAAAAAGGAGTCAATATATACGAATGAAACTAAACACAATTGATGTAATAAAACAAAATTCTAAATATTGTTTACGTATTCGAAGTTGTTCTAAATATGCGTCACACAAAGTATAAGAAGCTCATACCTTACGTAGCCAAGAATTTCGCACCTTTCAAGCATTATGTTATACTCCTATGTCACATTGTCAAATTATCCACAAATAAATAAAATGATCTACATTGTCGAAATTCACATTCCAATAATCTTACTACGAGCGCACATATACATAAGTGCAGTAAGTATAACGAACAAGCGAACGACGATCTCATTCCAACAGTTCCATTGTTTACTGGTTTCCATGGTACAATGTGATTTTGTATGGAGGAAGAAGGAGCGTCTAGTAAAAACATATGAAGTTCACTTTTTTTCACGAAAAAATAGTTGAAAGCATTTGCCTCAACATTTGGTAATGAAAAATTATCATTGTACATTCACCATTTACAAATGAAAAATTCCATAGTAAATGAGATAATGTTTTTGCCTCATCTTGAACTTTTTTTTATCTCTCCTATGAACTTTCTACACCTATACTTGATCCCAGACAATGATAGTACCAGTCAAGAAGTCATATTCTATATCACCAGAAATCTATCCAAGCACACTCAACGAAATCATATTAATAGAAAGACCCCAAAACTAATGTTCTTGGCTTTTTTTTTCATACAAATTAAATGTTATCCACACATAGTGAATTGGATCTAAAGAGTTAACTTGTCTATGTTGTTTTATACCATTTGAAACTATAAAAAATTATGTAAAAGTGCATCTAAACTATTTCGGCATTAAGTGACTTAATCTATTAGTTTTGCAACTAGTATATTATTTTATTCATTACATCTTGCTACAATTTTCTTGTATTAGACATTCACAGTACAGATTTTCATTACCAGTTTAGAATTTTAACATAGTTAGCAAAACGATTAATTATGTACAAATAATTCTTTTTGGATACAAATAAGATACTTTTCTCTTAGCAGACAAGGTTTTTACATAAAGCTGTAAAAATGACATAGTTGGATAAGGCATATTTTATAGTCCAAAAGTAGGTGTTAACCTATATTAGTCAAGATATATAAGATATTTTTTGAAATAAAATGGTAAGACAATAGTTATAGGAGTTAAAATTTCACAAAACTTTAAGGTTCCATCTCACTGACAACTCAATTCCAGAAAGGACCTATTGGTTGATTTCTGGATATGATTACATTAATCAGTGTTAACATCTACAATATCAAATCAATATGAATCATCGTGATATATATTTTCATATTGAATGCATTAGGTATGGTATATGCTAATACTTTTTCTATGCACTTGGTCAGATTTTAACTTTGAATAAACCTAAAACTCTAGGTAATTTGGGATAGAGGGAGTAGTTGAAAATTGTGAATTATCCAAACTATTTCTTCAGGGAATAAAGGCTTGAGTGTATCACCTGCTTGGCATATTGCTAGGGATTTCCATGCGGCTTACTGGACTGTGAGGTGGACTTCATGGTAGTGTCCCAAATACCTTACACAAACTTCCGATTTTTCCACTATTGTTAGTGAGTCAATATTTTTAAATTTGTGAGCAAAAGTATCCATCTAGACTCGAGACAGCAGCACAGGGACCCCTAACATACACAGTTTGTTTCGGTGTGTGTGTGGGGGGGGGAGGGGGGAGTAGGTGGGCTGATTTTTAGAAGTTCGGCCCGGTTTGAATCAATAAAAGGGGGGGATTGACCTTTCTAATGCATATTCTGTCGTACCGGCAGGGGGGAGGTGGTCTTTAACCTGATAAGGTGACAGATACAACATGTGGAATGAAATGAGTTGGAATCCATCTAACTGAAGTGAAGGTGTTGATGCACTCACTCGTGTCACTACGGCTCCTCCTGCTGCAGTCATGCTAAGATTCCATGCTCCCACGATCGTTTCAGTGTATTGTTTGTAAGAATATTTTATAATTGGCTGTATCCTAGTGTAACCTTGCTCCGAGTGATTGATATATGTAGAATAGATATGCAATTAGAAGTTAGAACAGACAAGAAAGATGGACAACTTCACTAGGAGGCAAAAACTTGAGGCCACTAGTGGAAAAAGGGCCTCCAGTCCCGGCCCGTAAGGGACTTTAGTCCCGGTCCTGGTAACCGGGACTGGAGGGGCGGGACTAAAGCCCCCCCCCCCCACTAGTCCCGGACCGCTTACCATCCGGGACCAATGGGTATCCACGTGGCCGTCTCTGCGGGCGCTGGGTGCCCCCACATTAGTCCCGGTTCGTATTACGAACCGGGAGAAATGGTTCTCTGCCGCGGCAGAAGTTTATGCACTTTCTCTGCCGCGACAGAGAATTCAATTTGTATCTTTTTTTCTCTTTTTCATTTCAAAATAGTTTTCTATGCTACCACATACCATACACGTTCGTGCATACATAAGATAACTTCTCTTAAGATCGAGCATACAAATATATACATGATCATGATAGTTACATGGAGATCACAATTCGACGATTTAATTACACGGTCGGGGATCATCGGTAGCGCCTATTCACGCTAAATTCTCCGGCGTCATCTATCATCTCGTTCATCAAGAATCCTGCCAGTTCTTCAGCAATTCCTAGTACGTGTTGATCTGGTAGGAGCTGATCCCGCATTCTCTCGAACTATATAAGAAAAGGAGATCAATATGAATATCAATCATGATAACAAAAAGTGACGGTAATAAAATAATGTTGTGAATGTATTGCTTACGACGACTCTATTATCATTGTGCTCAGTGGTAAACGTGTGAATGAACTCGCAAACGTAGTATCCATATAGATTCGTCCCCTGTGGCTGCCTCGCGCACTTTACGGGAATAGAATTCAATCAAAATTATAATCTAGCATCATAATTGTCTTGAAACTAGAGGTAAATAGATGCGTGAACATATCACGTATTACTTACCGAGACCGGAGTAAACGTCAGCTCCTTACTAAAGGAACCCTTAACCCTACTCTTGAACATGATCCAAACCCTGCCCGGCAAAGAAAATGAATGAATGAGTTATTTATTACGTGATATCTCAGGAAATCAAATAAAGAGACCGATGTAGCACGGAAATTACCTCTGGAGCATGTCCTGCATGTCCCTAAACTGTTCCAGGGGTCTCTTCAATGGGTCCATGACTTCAACTCTTCCCTTATCAAGTTGAATGTCCATGAGAATCCAGTGGAAACTGCACACGTTTATATATACATCAGTAACTCATCAATTACATTTAACATCAAGTAAGAAAAAGTGAATGTGTACAACATAGTAAGACCCTCACCGGAAATTGTAAGGAAACAGTATGTGGTCACAGAAATGTTGCTCTATTAGAAACCTTAGAAGGTTTTCCTGCGTCTCCTCGGGTTTATCCTTTAGCGTCTTACAATGTATTTTATCTGGGTCAATGAACCCAACACTAAAGAGTGACCTTCTTTTACATTCCATGATCTTCATTCTGCATAATAACAGAGTACAAAAGGATATAATGAGGATAATTATATGCAATGCACTGAACAACTGAAAAAATGAACAACTTATGTATAGACAATGAATTCAAGAACTTACAGACAATAGCAACTCATGAGACTTTTGTCGAGGGCGTCGAAACTATATAACTGTAAGAGTTCTGGAAACTCAACATGGACCTCGTCGGCTCGGAAGTAGTAGTCATGTGGGACTTTCGCCACGATCATTATTCTGTCCTCCTTTACGACTTTCATGTACCATTTATGTAAACTCCGCATGTGTGTTGGCAGTTGTTGGAACTGCTCAAATGGGACCAGTGCTTCCCTGGGACATATTTAGGGACTACCTGAGCCTTGGGTAACTTGTCGTCCTGGGCACCTAGCAATTCCTCAACAGTCACATTCATAGCGGCCGCAAGCTTCTTAGCTTCTTCCATATCCTGCTGGGGAGTGTCATAGGATAACACCTGGAGGGGTGGGATCGATTTTTTGGCCTGTTTCCCGAGCTAGGGGACGTCCATTCTTTTCCCGGTTGCACTTTGACCTGATAATTTGCTCCCGCTTGCACTTCTACTTGATTTGCTCTTCTTTGCTTCCTTCCGAAGTGTGCGTACATAGTCATCTGGCTTATGGTGCAACTCATACTGCGATTTTGTGTTCAGAAAAGAATGTGCATACGCTTTTTGCTTCTCGGTGTATAGTGGGGCGGGCTCGGGTTTCTTCTTTTGAAAATGCGCATCACAATGGGCCTTTGTGATTGCTGCATTTTCCTCGTTAGTACGATCGTAAGGTCTGATGGGAAGATTCTTATGAGGTACTCTTGGGAGGGGCGACATTTGTCGTTTTGGGCTGCTGCGTCGTTTAGTACTAATCGGAGGCTGCGGCGGAGATCGAGATGGACTCGGGCTGTGGTGGTCGTAGTCGTGGGGTGGGCTTCTTGGAGGTGATGGAGGTGAAGGTGACATGCGACGACTCGGAGGCGGTGTTGGCTTTGGCGTCGAGCCTGGAAGCTTGATGTTGTTCTTGTCCCATAGAATGATACCACCCAGTACTTCTCCGAGTGTCCTCTCACCTTTAGGTCCAGGGATGTCAAGCTCCATTGAGTCCCACCCCATTGTGATTTCATCCACAGTAACTTTAGCATAGCCAGCTGGAATCTCACGGCCATGCCAGCGTGCGCCAGGTGGACAAGGGAAAGCATATCCGTCCGCCACCTTGATGGATAGGTTCTTCACCTTCTGATGGATCTCACAAGATGCCTGCTTCTTGATTCCATCCACGGGGTAGCCGGGACCGCCATCTACCATACATGCATCGTCAGAAGGGACCTCCGATTCAGCCACGCTGCTTCTCCGCTGAGATGGAACGAGCGCAGGAACTTGCAGGCGCGCTGCTCCTCGAAGTTCGTCAATCTGTTGCTGATGCATTCGAAGTGTTCCTAGCAACTCGGTGAACCTGTCTCCCTCCTCCTCCTGTTGTCGCCTCTTTGCTCTCTCTCTCTCGGCTCCTATAAGTATCTCTGTCTTTGGGAAACTCTATCTCCCACATATAACTAGGGCCAAGGCCTCGTACACGTCCTCCGTGTTCGTGATGACCCACAAGTATAGGGGGTGTATCGCAGTATTTTTTAGGGAAGTGAAACCCAATTTATTGATTCGACACAAGGGGAGCCAAAGAATATTTATCAGCCTTAACAACTGAGTTGTCAATTCAGCTGCACCTGGAAACAATCTTGCTCACAGCAGTTTATCAGTAGCAACAGTTTTGTAGTAGGAATAGTAAAACAGCAGCAATAGTAAAGCAAAGACAGTAGTAACAAAAGCAGTAAACAGTGGGATTCGAGTGCAGTAGGCATAGGGATGGATGGACGAGCGTTGCATGGACAAGACAATTCACATAGCAATCAGAACATAGGGCAATTGCAGATAAATAAGATAAAGCATCCGAGTACTAGACAATCCTAGCCATGCGTTCCATAAATAGTCATACGTGCTCGCAATGAGAACTTGCACAACATCTTTTGTCCTGTCAGCCCGTTTGCAGCGGGGCCTCTAGCGAACTACTGGCAATTAAGGTGCTCCTTTTAATAGAGCACCGGAGCAAAGCATTAACACTCCGTGAACACATGTGATCCTCACATCAAAGCCATTCCCTTTCGGTTATCCCGATTTCTGTCACTTCGGGGCCATAGGTTTCGGACAACAACGTGTGTATACAACTTGTAGATAAGACCAAAAACAATACTATCATAATGAATCAATAATAAGTTCAGATCTGAAATCATGGCACTCGGGCCCTAGTGACAAGCATTAAGCACAACAAGTCGCAACAAAGTCATAAAGCACTAATAGAAGATACTAGGCACCATGCCCTAACAATCTGATGCCATTACATGAACGATCTCATCCAATCCCTACCATCCCCATAGCCTACAGCGGGATATTACTCACTCATACATGGGAGAAACATGGATGGTTGATGGAGAAGCGATGGTGATGATGATGGCGATGATCTCCTCCAATTCCCCATCCCGATAGGGTGCCAGAACAGAGTTTCTGGTGCTGTTTCGTGGAATCTGGTGGTGGCGGCGGAGCGGAACTCCTTCTAGAAAAACGTCGAACCCCCCGAAGTTTTTAGGTCAGAAGGCTTCTTATAGGCGAAGAGAGAGGCCGAGGGGGTGCCTGGGGGGCCCACACCACCCCCTGGCGCGGCCTGGCCTGGCCCGCACCAGCAGGTGGTGTGGCCACCCCAGGGCTCTTCTCCATCTCGTATTCTGGCTCCTGGAGTCTTCGGGTGAAATATGATTTTTGGCATATTTTCCGGGATTTTTCCTGATAGTTGATTTTCTGCACAAAAAGTAGACACCAAGGCAATTCTGCTGAAAACAGTGTTAGTTCGCATTAGTTGCATCCAAATCACACAAGTATAGAGGAGAAACAGTAGCAAAAGTGTTCAGGAAAGTAGATACGTTTTGGACGTATCAACTCCCCCCAAGCTTAGCTTATTGCTTGTCCTCAAGCAATTCAGTTGAAAACTGAGTGCGATAAAAGAACTTTCACGAACACATTTGCTTCATATGATGTAAATATTCTCAGCAATGTGATCAACTTACTTGGACAATTCATAGTAAAGAGTATGCAACTGAGTCTATTTAATAGTCATTGCAAGCTATGAAGAGATTCCAACTCAAGAATAATAAGTAGCATAAAGCACGAACATAAGCAACATTACAATGCTCATAGAAAGGTATGATAGAGTGGTATCTCGCTTGCCTTTGATTATGAATGCCAAGGCACCTCTGAAGTTCAAGTGATGACTAGAAGTGAAGATATCAAGGATACAAGCATCAAAGTCATAACACAAATAATCAAGTAATGAGACAAGCACAAAGAATGACAACTATGCTCTCAAGAAGGTGCTCAAAGAATATGTGGAGACTCAACAAGTAGAAGAAAAGGTTTTGAATAGTTTTGAAAGGCTTCCAAATGCTGAAAGTATGGTACTCGTTAGCTTTGAGCTCTCATTACCCCTATCATAAGTATCTTTAATGTGGTTAAGGTGAAAGTGAGGTCCAATCTGAGTTATATGCTTGACAGACTATAAACTGGAAATCCGAAGTCCCTTGAGTACGAGGGCCGCTCCTCATGCTACTCAACTTTAGTTACCGGTAAGTTCTTGTCATCGTAAGTATGTGCGTATCATTGAGAACCGCCAACGGGGTACCCCTTGCCCGATGATACAGAAGAATCCCCATATCAAAATGACAAGGCAAGCAGACAATGAGTATCTCAGCAATCTTCTTATTTACCATGAGAAAATGGTGCTTTTTCTATCTTTCCTCTTTTCATAAATCTCTTTTTTTTCTTTTTCTCAATAGCTATCTCTCTCTTTTTTTATAAGAAGAATGTTTCATAGATATCATTATGGTTACGCTGCAGGTTTCCACCATGTCAGCATGGATTAGACCAGCGGCCCAGGCATTTCTCTAACACACATACATAACTCCATGGACTTACAAGCTCCCCTTTTATTTCACACCGACAACATCCGCAAACAAAAGAGCAAGGTATCAACTGGGTATATATTTACAAGTGTTGAAAGCGTTCCCCGTGACAGCACAGTTCTGCTAATCCCCAGCCTATAATTTGCAAGCATATAACTTTCATGGAGAGTTCACAATGGTCCAGGTTTATTAAGCGCAGGAAATAAAGTGTGCCATCAAGTTCGTGAGAGATTTACTAACTAATTTTCCCATAACAAGCAAACATTTTATTCGGAAGAAAACAAGGCATAATGAATATGCACGGGAGTAGCAAGTGATGCTAATAGGTAGGTATGTTGGACACTTTGGGAATATTTGGTTTAGGGAGTTGGAAACATGAGTAAAACACTCAGTGGAAGTGAAGGCTAGCAATAGTAAGGGAGCGACAAACGAGAGAGCAATAGCTGTCATTATCATGCTTGCAACAAAACAGGACTACGCATGGCATGAAAGTGATTCAAGATCCTCAAGGCAAAATAATTCATCGAGGCTTAACTGATTATTACAGTCATGTGCATGCATGAGCATGTGCCAAGTCAATCAAATGAAACATTCAGAGGAGGATACCACGGTGTCATCGCAATTTATGAATAGAGTAATGCAAGCAAACATTCATGAAACATGCTACAAACTATTAGTGAGCTGGAGCTAATCATAAGAAATCAAGAACTACTAAGCATCCAAAGAAAACATACACTCTACATGAACAGACTAAGCACGCCCACAGTGATGAGTATATGTACAAAAATGAAAACAAATAGAGTTCGTTACCAGCCTCTTACCACGCCTCAAGTTGTCATTGATCCTCATTATTGCTCTTCACTTGTGTGGCTTGAATAATAATATGAAACCAATAATCCACTGAGAACTGCCGAACCCTGTAGCAAACTTGCAAAAACCAAAGAAGAACGACAAATATTTTTGGTGTTTTCGATTTTTAAATAAGAACCAAAAGAGAAAAACAAGCAAAGCAAAATCTTTTTGGGTTTTTCGAATAGTTCAAACAAAGCGAAAAGGGAAAAGCAAACCAAGGCAAAAATAAGAAGCAAACCAAAGAGAAACAACAAAAATATTTTTGGTCTTTTTGTGTTTTTAGAAATCAAAAGCAAAGAAGAACAAAAACTAAAAAGATAACGAAAACATGAATATACAAAGTACCGATGCAACATGATATGGAGATGAGTGCGGTGTCGGCGTACCTCCCCCCAAGCTTAGGCTTTTGGCCTAAGTGGGTATCAATCCCAAGTTGGCCAGGATGAAGTATCACCTAGGTACGACGAGGAGGTACCCTCGTCCTAGTGCGAGCCCGAATACGCCCCTCCGTAATCATAGGAGGGCGCATCCTCCTAGTGCTGCTCGTGTAAACCCAACAAGCGAAGCTGCTCGTCCACCTCCTCCTTGGAGCGCGACCACGGTCTCCTGTCAACACTAAACAAAGCAGGCTGTGGAAAAAGGATCTCCCTTTCATCCCAGTCAGTGAAAAGCATCCTATATACTAGATTGTTCAAATCAGAGGTAGCAGTGACAAAATGATGAGTTTTCATGGCAACAAGGTCGAGCCTCTGTGGTGCTAACATAGCATCATCGGGATCCACTAAAAGGCCTAATGCATTGACTACACGCGAGGCAATGATGCCCCCATAGATAGGCCCCCTAGCAGCTAGGCGGCGAGCAATAAGCGAGCCAAGATTGTACCGAGTATCATTGTTGAGCGCAGCAGCAAGGAAAGCTAAGTGATAGTTGGAGATATTACTAGTGTTCTCCCTACCCAATATGCTAGTGGCAAGATAATATGCAAAGTATCTAAGAGCAGGGAGTTGGATATTTCTTATCTTTCTGCGCTGCGCCACGCGGTCATCATCATTGGTCACCCCTCGGTAAAGCTCCAACAAATCAGCGGGTCACCCTTGAATTTTCTTCACGGTCCCTGTCATATACACACCTACAATACTGCAAAATCTCTCCAAAGGCATGGTGAAGGGCATATCATAGATTTTAAAAGATACAGTAGATTGATAGGGTGTGTTAGTAAATGAGAAGCTCTCAACAAAAGTTTTGGTGAGCATAGTGTACTGTGCACTCTCATCTTGCATATAAGAGGTCAAGCCAACCCTCTCAATCAATAGCAAGAAATCATCAAGAATACCTGTAGCTTGCAAGAAAGTAAAACAAGGAAAAGAGGATGGGTGAGCATCTCCATCATTCCTTTCACCGCCAATACGTGTTGTAATGAGGTCTTCATTGTATGAAGGCCTAGCTTGAAAGGCTGTTCTTGAGGCGCTCGACCTCCTAGGTCCATCACTCTCAAATATCTCTCCAAAAGTGCGGTTGTTCATGCTTGGTATTCTGAAATTTAAACACCTATTAAACAAGTGATTGCAAAGTAAATATAATAAAGGATTCTACTCATAGGGACTTGCAAGAGGCCTAAACATGCATCAAAACTATATCTCTAAGCATCAAACAAGCTTACAAGCTCTCATAACTAGTCACCTATAGCAGCAAAATACTCAACATATAATCCACTAAACACAAATCTACTTGGACAAGGGGAGGAGTCACATACCAAGGAACAATTGCTCCAAATTTCAGCAAGAAAGATGGGCTGAGCAAGGAGATCGAAGAAATCGAGAGCAAGCACAGAAAGAACGTGATTTTGAGCTATGAACTGAAGCTTACTCGGGAGAGAGAAGAAAGTGGTAGGTGAGAGAGTAAGTGGGAGGCCAGGGGTGGCCCACACCAGGGCATGGCGCCACCCAGGGCTGGCCGCGCCACCACATGGTGTGCCTGCCTGGTGGGCCCCCTGGTACCTACCAGGTACTCCTCTGCCCCTTTTTCACGTAAAAATTTAATATGAATTTTCTAGAATTTTTCGAGACACTTTATTTTTGGGCTTTTTTCAGAAATAGAAGAATGATTTTTCTGACAGACAGATTTTTTTCTTTTGGAAACAAGATGCAAGGACAAAACAAGGCTAGAACTACAGAAGTTCTAGCATGCAAGAAACTAACAACACAAAGAAAACTAAATGAAAGCAAAAACTAAAATGCAAAGGATAGAAATAAACGGAGATAATCATAATGAAACCATTGTTTTGTTCAATGGAATCCTTTTGTTAGCAAGGTTGATCAAGTCTTGCTACCAAAACAATTTCATATGAGACAAAACTTTGTATTTCACTAATGATTATGTTACCTCAACCTTGATAGCAATGGTCCCAATCATAATAGTTTCAAATTTTTCTCTTGGTATGGGACAATATATTTCTCCAACTTGAATGCCTTCAACATGTTCAATTGAATTTAAACCATAAGTCCTTTCAATCTTCTTGGGGAAATAGACAGTATGTTCCTTGTCATTAACATTGAAGGTCACCTTTCCTTGATTACAATTAATAACAGCTCCTGCAGTATTAAGAAAAGGTCTCCCAAGAATAATAGACATATTATCATCTTCAGGCATTTCAAGCATAACAAAATCAGTTAATATCAAGAATTATGAGCCACCTGAACAGGTACATCCTCACATATACCCACAGGAATAGTGGTAGACTTATCAGCCATTTGCAAAGATATATCAGTTGGTATCAATTTTTCAAGCTGAAGCCTCTTGTAGAGAGAGAAAGGCATAGCACTAACTCCAGCTCCCAAATCACACAAAGCAGTTCTAACATAACTGTTCTTAATAGAGCAAGGGATAGTTGGAATCCCTAGGTCTCCAAGTTTCTTAGGAACCTTACCATTGAAAGAATAATTAGCAAGCAAAGTAGAGATTTCTTCATTAGGGATCTTCCTTTTATTCGAGACAATGTCCTTCATATAGTTTGAGTAAGGAGGCAACTTAATAGCATCAGTCAAAGGAATTTGCAAGAATAAAGGCTTCATCCACTCACAAAACTTATTATAGTGTTCATCTTCCTTTGACTTGTGTTTCTTATCAGGGAAAGGCATGGGTTTTTGGACCCAAGGTTCTCTTTCACTACCATGTTTCTTAGCAATAAAATCTTCTTTGGTGTATTTAGTAGTCTTAGTGAGGTTTTCAGGTTCTTCTTCAACTTTTTCTTCATTAGGAACTTCATTTTCTTCATTACCACTTTCAGTTTCAGCATCAGAGATAGATATACTATTAGGATCTATAGCAGGTTCAGAGGGTTCTTCAACAGTTTTATGTTTCTTCTTCCTTTTCTTACGAGTAGAACCACTATTTTTAGCTTGTTGAGAATCCTGCTCAGTTCTTTTGGGATGCCCCTCAGGATATAGAGGATCCTGGGTAGCAGCACCACTTCTAGTTCTAATTTCATAAGCATGTTTTTCTTTAGCAGCATTAACTAGCAAGTATTTTTGCACTTTAACGAGTTGATCTATTTGAGTTTGAACCATTTGAAAGTGTTTGCCAATCATTTTAACATCATTAGAGGTTCTTTCCACAATATCTTTCAACTCAACATAGCTCTAGTGTTTTCCATTAGATGATTTTGCACCCTTTTATTAAAGTTATCTTGCTTAACAATAAAGATATCAAATTCTTCTAAGCATTGATCAGGAGGTTTCAAGTAAGGGATATCACCTTCATCAAAGTGTTGGAGAGAGTGTACCTCAATAGTGGATGAGTAGGGAATAGGCTTACATAATTCTTCTATAGGAGGTAAATTCTTGACATCTGCATCTTTAATTCCCTTCTCCTTAAGACATTTCTTAGCTTCCTTCATCACTTCATCATTTAATTCAATAACTCCCCTCTTCTTTGATGTTGGAATAGGCACAGGAATAGATGGTTCAGGTACAATTACTTCAAGTATAGCTTGTTTAGGAGAAGTCCAATCTTCATAATTCTTGCTTATTTTAGCCATTAATTCCTCAGCTTCCTTAGGAGTCCTGTTCCTGAAAACACAATCAGCACAACTATCTAGGCATGTCCTAGATTCCTCGGTTAGTCCATTATAAAATATATCAAGAAGCTCATTCTTAGGTAATGGACTTCCAGCCTGTGTATGAATCAAAGCACAAAACCTTGCCCAAGATTCGGGCAATACCTCCTTTTCACCCTGTTTGAAATCAAAAAGTTCCTGCAAAATAGCATGTCTAGCACTGGGAGGAAAATATTTCTGCAGGAAAGTACTAATCAAGCACTCAGGGCTATTAATAGATTGAGGAGGTAAATTACTAAACCAAGTTTTAGCTTCTCCTTTCAGTGAAAAGGGAAAAAAATCTTAGCAACAAAGTAAGTATGCATCTTAATATCATCAGAAAATAAGCCACTCATGGTAGAAAGTTCATTCATATGTGCTACCGCACTTTCATTCTTAGTCCCACAAAAAGGTTCTTTCTCGACAATAGCTATGTAAGATAGATCGAGAGAGAAAACATAATCTTCATCTGTAATGTTTATGGGAGAAGCAGCAAACTTAGCAGCAGGAGATAATTTGGGTCTAATAGTACGCCTCTCAAGGAGACTCTTAGCAGCGCTCCTATCATGGGTGTTCTTACATTCTTTAATAAATTCATCGGTCATCTCAACATAATCTTCTTCAATATCATAACTCTCACTAGACTCA
Source organism: Avena sativa (assembly GCA_916181665.1). NCBI lineage: Eukaryota > Viridiplantae > Streptophyta > Magnoliopsida > Poales > Poaceae > Avena > Avena sativa. The sequence continues at coordinate 103,686,570 of OV702292.1, forward strand.
GGTGAGCTAACAGGTGTGGTAGTGTCTTCATTAGGAGTTTCGGTATTCCCAGCTATAGTTCTAGCAATCGTAGCATCTAGGAAATGACCTAATGAACCACTCTTATCAACCACAATAGAAGCAGCATCATAAGCATCAGAAGTTTCAGATTCAGCAGTAGTAGCAGTGTGTGTAGCATGTGTATGTGGTGGTGTAACGAGCTTACTTATAACAGATGGTGAATCAAGAGCAATATAGGTGTTTAGAACCGTACCTCTTCTTGTAGTCGATGGTAAAATAGGAACCTTGCCATCACGAGACTTACCCATGATGGATGGATAGCAGCGAACAATAGAGAATCCAAGTGAACTTGATAAATAAAGTTATGCTCCCCGGCAACGACGCCAGAAAATAGTCTTGATGACCCACAAGTATAGGGGGTGTATCGCAGTATTTTCGAGGGAAGTGAAACCCAATTTATTGATTCGACACAAGGGGAGCCAAAGAATATTTATCAGCCTTAACAACTGAGTTGTCAATTCAGCTTCACCTGGAAACAATCTTGCTCACAGCAGTTTATCTATAGCAACAGTTTTGTAGTAGGAATAGTAAAGCAGCAGCAGTAGTAGTAAAGCAAAGACAGTAGTAACAAAAGCAGTAAACAGTGGGATTCGAGTGCGGTAGGCATAGGGATGGATGGACGGACGTTGCATGGACAAGACAATTCACATAGCAATCATAACATAGGGCAATTGCAGATAAATAAGATAAAGCGTCCGAGTACTAGACAATCCTAGGCATGCGTTCCATAAATAGTCATACGTGCTCGCAGTGAGAACTTGCACAACATCTTTTGTCCTGCTAGCCTGTTTGCAGCGGGGCCTCTAGGGAACTACTGGCAATTAAGGTGCTCCTTTTAATAGATCACTGGAGCAAAGCATTAACACTCCGTGAACACATGTGATCCTCACATCAAAGCCATTCCCTTCCGGTTATCCCGATTTCTGTCACTTCGGGGCTATAGGTTCCGGACAACAACGTGTGTATATAACTTGTAGATAAGACCAAAAACAATTCTATCATAATGAATCAATAATAAGTTCAGATCTGAAATCATGGCACTCGGGTCCTAGTGACAAGCATTAAGCACAACAAGTCGCAACAAAGTCATAAAGCACTAATAGAAGATACCAGGCACCATGCCCTAACAATCTGATGCCATTACATGAACGATCTCATCCAATCCCTACCATCCCCATAGCCTACAGTGGGGGATTACTCACTCATAGATGGGGGAAACATGGATGGTCGATGGAGAAGTGATGGTGATGATGATGGCGATGATCTCCTCCAATTCCCCGTCCCGGCAGGGTGCCAGAACGGAGTTTCTAGTGCTGTTTTGTGGAATCTGGTGGTGGCGGCGGAGCGGAACTCCTTCTGGAAAAACGTCGAACCCCCCGAAGTTTTTAGGTTAGAAGGCTCCTTATAGGCGAAGAGAGAGGCCGAGGGGGTGCCTGGGGGGCCCACACCACCCCCTGGTGCGGCCTGGCCTGGCCCACACCAGCAGGTGGTGTGGCCACCCCAGGGCTCTTCTCCGTCTCGTATTCTGGCTCCTGGAGTCTTCGGGTGAAATAGGATTTTTGGCATATTTTCCGGGATTTTTCCTGATAGTTGATTTTCTGCACAAAAAGTAGACACCAAGGCAATTCTGCTGAAAACAAAGTCAGTTCGCATTAGTTGCATCCAAATCACACAAGTATAGAGGAGAAACAATAGCAAAAGTGTTCGGGAAAGTAGATATGTTTTGGACATATCAGTTCGTCATTCCCGAGGACCTTTGTCAGCAAGTCTTTCTCTCTATCAGGACGGAACTTTGTTGTCCCTGCTTTAATCTCCTTCACCACTTTCTGCCATGTATCCCGGGGTATCCTAATCCGGTCACTTCAAATAAGGTCCCCTGTACTTTCGTCATACTCACTCCCATGCCCAAGGAACCAATTCCTTGCCCTCAGATCCCATTCTTCGCGTATTGGTTCTGGAGTGATCCCTTTAGCAAGCAGCTCATTCTCTTTAGCATCCCACTTTGGCATGGCAGTCGCGTAGCCCCCTGGCCCTAGGTGATGGTGATATTTCTTCATCGCGGCATTTTTCTTGTTTTGTTCCGACATTTCCTTAGCAGGTTTTGAATCCTTGTACTTCACAAATGCATCCCAGTTAGCCTGCTGCTTCGATAGATAACCTTCGAATTTAGGAGGAGTCTTTGTCTTTTGATACTTTTGCCATAATGCTTTCTTCCAGTTCTTGAATAGTTCGGCCATCTTCGTAAGAGTCCACTGCTTGACTTTCTTCCTCAATGCACCTGTGTCGGCTTCATCCTCACATTCTGGCAGGGTGAAATGTGCCATAAGGTCATTCCAAAGACCCTCTTTGTACCTGCCGGTGACATACTCACCCTCTTCCGCCCCTTTGGTCTTATTCCACTCTCGAACGGTGATCGGGATGTGATCCCTAACCATAACTCCGCATTGTTGTACAAATACACTTTTAGCCTTTTCAGATTCCAACGGTTCACCCCGTGCTGATACCAGCGTAATTGTATAACGCGTAGATGCGTCCAACTTTTTGGCCGGGCCTCGTTTGGAATATTTTTTGCTCGATGTGGAGGCCTAAGAGAAGAAACATTCATCAATTTATATATATACAACTCAGTTAATGCATCTACTGATCACCAGACTTCATATGTATACCTCGCCGGACTTCGTTAAGGGTCCACCGAAGCCGTCGGCTTATCCACCACCGGAGCCGTCGGCTTCTCCTTGATCATTTCGGTCGACCTCCTCTCCCTCACCGGAGGGGTTCACATAAATTGACGGAGATTCGGGTGGATCAACATGGGGGGTGTCGTTGATCATATCCTCGAGAATTTCTTCCTGTGCTAGGTCTCTCTGGATTGGATCCATAGTTTTCTACAAAATGCACACAATAACATTTTTCATTCAATATTATGGCATAAAATAATATTAAACAATAATATGAACACGCAATTTTCTACAATAATACTAAACAATAGCAAAAATCTAGTGATGCCCTAACCCTAACCCTAATTCTGGGCGGCCCGCAAGCACCAGTACCCTAACCCTATCATCGGGGGCCCACGAGCACCAGCACTCTAACCCTATCTCCGGGGGCCCACGAGCACCACCACTCTAACCCTAAGTCCAGGGGCCCGCGAGCACCACTACCCTATCCCTATCTTCGGGGGCCCGTGAGCACCACCACCCTACCCCTAAGTCCGGGGGCCCGCGAGCACCACCACCCTAACCCTATCTCCAGGCGGCCCGCGAGCACCACCACCCTAACCCTAAGTCCGAGGGCCCGCGAGCACCACCACCCTAACCCTATCTCCGGGCGGCCCGCGAGCACCACCGAGTCATCGACGCATCGTCGACAACCGATAGTGCCGTTGGCCTCTCACCATCACCATAGCCTCTATGATACTACTAAGTACTAGAAAAAATACACTAAGACTATGATACTACTACATACTAAGTACTAGAAAAAAATACACTAAGTACACTAAGACTATAAAAAAATACACTAAGACTATAAATACACTAAGTACACTAAGACTATAAAAAAAATACACAAAGTACACTAAAACTATAAATACACTAAGTACACTAAGACTATAAAAAAGTACACTAAGACTATAAAAAATACAAAAAATACACTAAGTACACTAAGACTATAAAAAATACACTAAGACTATAAATACACTAAGTACTAGAAAAAATACTAGAAAAATACTAAAAAAACACTAGAAAAAAATACTAGATGGATTACCTGCACGGGGCGGCGGCACGGTGGCAGGGCGGCGGCGTGGTGGCAGCTGGAGGTGGGGCGGCCGGAGAGGGAGGACGAGGTGGTGGCGCGGTGGCGGCTGGAACTGGCCGACGCGGATGGAGGTGGTGGCAGCGGCGGTGGCTGGAGGTGCGGCGACGGCCGGAGGCGCGGACGTCAACGGAAAAATTCGGCAGCCTGGTGGCGCTCTGGCGTGCTCCTCGCGATTGCTCCCGGTCGATGGATTTGACCGGGGGGAGAAGAGGGCTTAAATAGCTCCCAGTCTTTAGTCCCGGTTCGTGGCTGCAACCGGGACTAAAGGGGGGTCTTTAGTCCCGGTGCGTGCCACGGGCCGGGACTTAAGGGTTTTCAGCACGCGCGCCAACGGCACCCCTTTAGTCCCGGTGCGTAGCACGCACCGGGACTAAAGGTCCTTTTGCATATGTTTTTAAAAAAAATCAATTTGCATATTTTTTAAACATTTGAATTATACAGTTTTTGCATACTTATGAATTTGAGAAAATTTTCAACATGAAAACTTCTTGAATTTGAATAAGTAATCCAAATCTATTTTCTGTTTTATAAAATAATTATTCTAACTAGTGAAACTATTAACCATTTTGCCATTTTCAATTTAAAAATACAGGTTTGGGGTTAGGGTTTCGGGTTTCGGCGCACATATGTATCTCAACATGGAAATCAATGTCATATTTGTTCTGTTAACACTTGCTTCTAAAGAAATGCATTTTTTTATTATTTTATTACAAAAAATAAGCCCCTTTAGTCCCGGTTGGTAAAAAAATCGCGCGAAACCGGTACTAAAGGTCTGTTTCTTCCCGCCTTATTTCTTCCCGCCTGTTTTCTTCCCGCCTTTTCCACCACTTCCCTCCTCTGACTTCCCGCCATTTCTCACTATATATATGTAGGCTTGGTCGTTGCCATAGCACATCTAGACTCATATCTGCCGCCTCTCTCCACTCTCTCCCATGGCTTCCACCATACCTCTAACCCCCAGGGAGGCGGAGGCGCTTTGTGCCTCGAACTACCCCTGCCCACCGGGCTACCGCGTCCCCACCGGCTGGATGCTGAGCGCCGGAGGCGTGCCGGTCCCTCCTGTCCCTCTAGGTGTGGAGCGCTGGATGGCCATCACGAACCACTACTGCCTCGATCTCACGCCAGAGCAGCGGAGGAATCCCAACTGGCATCCCGACTATTTCCCGACTTGGGAAGCCTTCTTCATCAATCGGCGTGAGTGGGCACTCGCCAGGCACGAGGAGGACGACCCACCTCCTTCGAACTTCAACGAGGCCGGCAGTAGGCTATGGTGGCGCGGCCAGACTCTCCAGAGTGTCATGCCCTACAACACGACCGGCAATAACCCCCGCCTGCGGTACCCTCAAATCCAGCCCACGCGTGCCCAACCTTCAAGGTTCGACTACGGCGACCCCGACGATGACAGCGACGACGGCGCCGATGACTACGACGACTACAGTGGCACGTATTACAGGGCTAGGCAGGAGCATGACTGAATTACTCCAACATTAGGCATGTTTCTTAATTTTCAGTTGTGTTATGTATCTTAATTTTCAGTTGTGCTATGTATCCTTAGTGTTTGTGGGTTCCTTCTCTTGTGATAGTTCCTTCTCTTTGGGTGATCACCTCCCGCGGCTCAGAACCCGGTCGTCAACGTCTAGTTTGATTGAGCAAGATGTATTACATGAAAGAGGACCTTTATGTCTCAAATAAAAGGTTTAATACATTACATAGATTTATGTCTCAAATAAAAGGTTTAATACATTATTACACATCACCAACATCTAGTGTTGTGGTTTTCTTCTGCACCGTAGTCATGGAGAATCTTCATCATTTAACAGGATGCTTGGGTCAGTTTTCACTTTGAAGGGCGGAATTTCATGAAACTTATTGTAATCTTCTGACATGTCTATCTTGTCATCCACTCCCATGATGTTTCTTTTTCCTGAAAGAACTATGTGGCGCTTTGGCTCATCGTATTCTGTATTCTTTTGCTTATCTTTACTTTTTCTCGGTTTGGTAGACATGTCCTTCACATAGAAAACCTGAGCCACATCGTTGGCTAGGACGAATGGTTCATCCATGTACGCAAGATTGTTGAGATCCACTGTTGTCATGCCGTACTTTTGGTCTACATGTACCCCGCCTCCTGTCAACTTGACCCATTTGCACCGAAACAAAGGGACCTTAAAAGTAGGTCCATAGTCAAGTTCCCATATCTCCTCTATGTACCCATAATATGTGTCCTTCTGCCCATTGTCATCTGTTGCATCAAAGCGGACACCACTGTTTTGGTTGGTGCTCTTTTTATCTTGGGCGATCGTGTAAAATGTATTCCCATTTATCTCGTACCCTTGGAAAGTACATATAGTCAAAGATGGTAACCTGTCCAACGAGTACAACTCATCTCCAACAGTGGTGTTATTCATGAGATGTGTCTGCAACCAACTGCCAAAATTCTTCTCGTGTTCCCCTTTAATCAAGGTTTCAGGCTTCCCCGGGTTTTCGGAGCGTAGAATATTCTTGTGTTTCTCGATATACGGAGCCACCACGGTGGAATTGTGTAGAACTGTGTAGTATGCTTGAGTGAAAGAATGTCCGTCCCTACATACCATTGATTTCCTTCCTAGTGTGCCTTTTCCAGTCATCCTCCCCTCATACCGAGATTCAGGAACACCAATCGGCTTAAGGTCAGGAAGAAAGTCAACACAAAACTCAATGAACTCCTCTGTTCCATAGCCCTTGGAGATGCTTCCTTCTGTCCTAGCACGGTTATGAACATATTTTTTTAAGACTCCCATGAACCTCTCGAAGGGGAACATATTGTGTAGAAACACAGGACCGAGAATTCTAATCTCTTCGACTAGGTGAACTAGGAGGTGCGTCATAATATTGAAGAAGGATGGTGGGAACAACAACTCGAAGCTGACCAGACATTGGACCACATCAATCTGTAACCCTGATAGACTTTCTCGATCGATTACCTTCTGAGAAATTGTATTGAGGAATGCACATACCTTCATAATGGCTAGTCGAACATTTTCTGGTAGAATTCCCCTCAATGCAACCGGAAGCAATTGCGTCATAAGCACGTGGCAGTCATGAGACTTTAGGTTTTGAAATTTTTCTCTTTCATATTTACTATTCCCTTTATATTCGACGAGAAGCCAGACGGGACCTTGATACTGAAAAGGACTTCAAAAAACATTTCCTTCTCTTCTTTGGTAAGAGCGTAGCTGGCAAGCCCTTGAAACTGCCCTAGATGCTTGCCGTCTCGTCCTTTATGATGTTGCTGGTCCTCCCGTGCTGCCGGGGTATCTTTTGACTTCCCATACAAGCCCAGGAAGCCTAGAATATTCACGCAAAGATTCTTCGTCAGGTGCATCACGTCGATTGCAGAGCGGACCTCATGCACTTTCCAATAGGGTAGCTCCCAAAATATAGATTTCTTCTTCCACATGGGTGTGTGTCCGTCAGCGTCTTTCGGAACAGGTTGTCCTCCAGAACCCTTTCCAAAGATTACATCCAAATCCTTGACCATACCAAATACATCAGCACCACTACGGGGGACAGGTTTCATCCGGGTTTCTGCCTTGCCATTGAAATGCTTGCCTTTCTTCTTTAAGGGATGACTGGGCGGAAGAAAACGACGATTGTATGGGTACACATTCTTTCTACATTTATCCAGATATATACTTTCAGCCTCATCTAAACAGTGCGTGCATGCATTGTATCCTTTGTTCGTCTGTCCTGAAATGTTACTAAGAGCAGGCCAATCATTGATGGTTACGAACAGCAACGCTTGTAGGTCAAATTCCTGCTGTTTGTGCTCATCCCACACACGTACACCTGGTTTGTCCCACAACTGTAGAAGTTCATCAACTAATGGCCTTAGGTACACATCAATGTCGTTGCCGGGTTGCTTCGGGCCTTGGATGAGCACTGGCATCATAATGAACTTCCGCTTCATGCACAACCAAGGAGGAAGGTTGTAGATACATAGAGTCACGGGCCAGGTGCTGTGACTGGAGTTCTGCTCCCCAAAAGGATTCATGCCATCGGTACTTAGACCAAACCATAAGTTCCTTGCGTCACCAGCAAAGTCCGGGAAGTCTCTCTCAATTTTTCTCCACTGCCGACCATCAGCAGGGTGCCTCAACATCCCGTCTTTCTTACGGTATTCCATGTGCCATCGCAACAACTTGGCATGCTCTTTATTTTTGAACAAACGTTTCAACCGTGGTATTATAGGAGAATACCACATCACCTTGGCAGGAACCCTCTTCCTGGGTGGCTCGCCCTCAACATCACCAGGGTCATCTTTTCTGATCTTATACCGCAATGCAGTGCATACCGGGCATTTATCCATATTCTCGTACTTCTCACCGCGGTAGAGGATGCAGTCATTAGGGCATGCATGTATCTTCTGCACGTCTAATCCTAGAGGGCAGACAAGTTTCTTTGCTTCGTACGTACTAGAGGGCAATTGGTTATTTCTTGAAAGCAGCTTCTTCATTATTACCAGCAACTTTTTCAAATCCCGAGTCAGTCATACCGGTCTCTGCCTTCCACTTTAACAATTCTAGTGTGCTACCCAGCTTCTTCTGGCCATCTTCACAAGTTGGGTACAGCAATTTGTTGTGGTCCTGTAACATCTGCTCGAACTGCAACCTCTCCTTTTCTGTGTTGCAGTCTCGCCTTGCATCACTAATGACCCGACCAAAATCATCAACGGGCTCATCTGGTTCCCGTTCTTCACCCCCTTCTTCTTCATTATCTTCAGCTGCGGTATCATCGTATTCAGGGAACATAGATCGTTAGTTTCATCATCGTTCTCTTCTTCATCATCGTCTTCCATCATAACCCCTCTTTCTCCGTGCTTGGTCCAAACATTATAGCCGGACATGAAACCGGACCGAAGCAAGTGGCTCTGAATGACTCTTGAGGAAGTGTGAGCCTGCTCATTCCGACATTCAACACATGGACAACACATAAAACCATCCAGCCGCTTGTTCGCCTCGGCCACAAGGCAAAAAGAACACACGCCTTCTCTGTAAGCGTCAGAGCGTCGGTCACCGTACATCCATGGGTGGCTCATCTGCATCATACAACCATGCATATATATCAAACGCAATCACGATGCTTAAATTAGTACCGCGCGGTCAAAACGAGAAAATAGTTGCTAACCTTTTAGGACACTTCAAAACAAAGAGGAGAAACCTTAAGTGTCGATCTGGCACCTCATATCATGTTTTGTCTTGTGTGAACTCAAGTGACATCGCTCTAACAGGCGTTTCACCGAACACCTCTAGTACATATGAAGAAAAAATGTTAGCACAAAGTTATACCCACCTCACATAGGAAAAAAACAGGAGAGAGTGAAGGGCTGGGTGCATATATATAGGGCCAGACCATTAGTCCCGGTTTGAGACACAAACCGGGACTAATGGTTCTGCCAGGACCACGCGGGCGTGCCCAGACCCACTAGTCCCGGTTTGTGTCTCAAACCGGGACTAGTGGCCTCTTACGGACCGGGACACAGAATTTGACGACCTCGGGCTGTCCGGTTCGGACCATTAGTCTCGGCACCAGCCACGGTCGGGACTAGTGGCCCGAACCAAAGGCCCTTTTTCTACTAGTGGGACGTCACATCGCAGTTAGGATTGTGCATGATAAATTAACCAAATCTTAATTCTCCTAAAGGAATCACAATGTTATCCAAATAGCACTCCAAATTCGTTATTTGTTCTTAGAGTGATGCCAAAAATCCAATCACTAGACGCACCTTGTTGCAACGATGTTAATTATCACTGCAAGACAAGGAAGTCGAAAAGGAGTGGTTGTCTTCCATGGAAAATAAAGCTTCGCGTCCATCTCCATTCTCGGCTCAATGCAATGGCCACTGTCCGGTGTTATGATCTAGTTTCTCGATGAGGTTTATAACTTATAGCTCGTTGTATATTGAGCTGCTATGTAAAAGACGGAGCTGCTAAAATTGCTCTTTGTGGTCTTTTGCCGGCAGACGTACATCAGACAAGTGTACATCAGATCTCTGTACTCCATGAAAAGATTCAAATGCTATCTCGTCAAAGTCACTAACCAAGATGTACTTATTTTCTGATGTCTCCTATCCCTATTGTGCTCTCCATTTGTTTTTTCTTTCTCCTATCAACATGTCTATGTTTGGGTACACCTATTTTAGTGCATGAAAGTGTCCATGAAGAGTTGGGAGGTGAGAGATTTGGATGACAACGAAAGGAACGGCAGAGCTTGTTGCATGTTAAGGTGGAGTTTGTGCAGTATATGTAGTGGAAGAGAGTACACCTACTTCAAGTGAAGCTTCTTTATGCCCCCTTGATTGCATTCATATACCAAATTGGGCCTGAAGAGCATATAAGCAGCCACAAATTGGCCTATCAGCAGATAAACCACGGCCACTCTTAAGTCCTAACATTAACAGTATGCCAAAAAAAATTTGGACAAGTGCAGACATATGATGCATTTTGTTATTTTTCCATTAGGAGCGCATAGCTTTCTTGTATAAATTTGGCACTGAGTTCAGATCTATACGATGGGAACAGATCTGAATACAAATTCTACATCAAATAGGTTGCATTTTGCATATTATATTGTACACCAACCATGTGTGATTGAAATAATTAACAAGGGACTGCATATGTTGACGAAGTGGAAACTGCTAAATTATCTATGTGCTTGACAATCAAGTTTTAAATTTCCCAAGGCGTATGTTGAAGTAGAACACATTTTATGGCTAAGTGAGTTATTTCTTCAGTTAGATTTTTCAGGATTTTAGCTCTTGACTAATGGTTTTTAATATATGACCACACCATCATATAATTTTCTGAAAAAAAAAAAGGAAGACTACACCATCATATAGTTCCATGAAAGAAAAAAAGACTACACTACCAAATATCAATGTGCTAGAATTGTTGTTAACTGTCCTTTTTTCCCTTATCTGAAGGGCACAATTGTAGATTGGTGGACTCCTCCGTGGGATTTTCTTCTTCGAGCTCCAAATCTTCTTAAAGAAACTTCACTTGAGGTTGGTGTTCTCTTCCCCTACATATACTGCACAATCTCCACCGTTCCATTCATTGCCACCCAAAACTCCCACCCCGTAACTCCTTTTCTTAGACACTTCCTTTCAGTAAAATAGGTGGCAATTACCCAAATGTTGATAGTTTGATAGAAGAGAAAAATGAATAGATGTCATTTGGAGATAGGAGACATCGGAAAATAATATTTGTTTGTAAGCAGCTTTGACAAATATATGGCACGGTTGCGAATGGCGCACCGCGTCGACCGGTTCCCCTCTTGCTTTCCTTATTGTTGCCGCTGAGAGGGAACTACTTGTGGCCATTGACATACGCATGCGCTCGAGCACCAGAGTGAGGTAAGGTGGAGGATCTTAAAAGGGCTCAACAAACAAGCAAGTACTTTAAATACAAGTTTACTACTCAAGTAATTCTAAAAAATTCTTCTTGTTTCATTTTACCAAGGACGACAAAATATGTATTTTTGCATGGAAATTGACACGGGCGAAAGATACGAACATGATCATGTAAATTGTTCTTAAAATTATTTTCCGCAATTTTACTTTGATCCCAGGAGCCATTTCATTTCTCACTAATGAAAGACCAAAAGACAAAAGTAGAATACAGCTGCACCCCAACTAGTGAAAGACCAAAAGGGAAAAGGAAAACACAAATAGCGCAAATTAGAACAAGCCAATCTCCAAACCACTGGAGTTTCACCATTCAAACTGGGACGTCCCCTCCCTCCTCCCGTGTTGCTCACCCCATGGGCGACTCGGGAGGCGATGAAACCCCCTCGATTGTCGCCTCCCCTTCACCCGCCGGTGCCCCCCCCCCCCGGCGTCCGGGCGGACCCAACGGCGGCAGGACCCTGCTCCCGAGCGGCTTCCCCTCTCGAGTGTGGGGGCTCGACGAGGTTGATGGGTGAATCTTCTCCAGGTCTAGGGTTTCATGGCGGCGATGCAAGATCCATAGGGTCATCAGTCTTCTGGACCTGGTGCCACGAGCACGCGAGCGGCGCTCATGACCCTGTGGGGCAAGGTGGCGGTGGCTGGTTGGCTGTGCCCCGGAGCATCTTGACGGCGGAGGCTGCGGGCTAGAATGGTCGCGGCATGGTATAGGTGGCAGCCCTCGGTGCCACTAGCCCTTCTTGATGCTTTCTTGTTGCATTGCGCTGGCTGGTGGTTCTCTACAACGATGGTGACGATACATGGCTTCTCCCTTGGTGCTAGTGGTCCTCTCTAGCGATCCGCTTCCCTGTCTCATTATGCCCCTGCTTCGGTGGTCTTTGGGGGTCTATGGTCATGGGACTGGGTGAAATTCCTATGCTGTGAAGGCTAGTGCTGACAGCGGTGACACCCGAGGATGTTGTTACCTCCATGGAGGCGCTGTCATGGCCCTGATTGGACCCTCTCCTCAAGCACCGGGGAAAACCATTGGTCCAGTTCGCTAAGCAAGGCATCGGTGGTGTCTCAGAGTCGGTGCACTTGGAGGCATTGTGTTGAAGGCTCATTTCAGGGAAGACGGAACTAGTGAAGCCATTGTGTTGAAGGCTTCTTGGGTTGCACTTGGAGTCCCCGATGCGGCAGCTGGAGATGGTGGCATCCCTGGTCTATCCTGTGAGGCTTGCTGCCAATGCGATGTGTGATGTCGGTTGTAGCATAGAGTTTGGGCATCCGGATACTAACCATGGGTCATACTAAGCTTTTTGAGCTTGTTCAACTTCCCTGAAATGGGGCGCAATGTACGCTGGAGTCGGTGCTTCCAACACAATGGCTTCACTAGTTCCATCTAGGTCTTGCCATCCACCGGCCAACTCTCCTAGGCAACATGGGTGGATGGTACGTTGGAGCGGGCAGCCCTCACTAGTAGGAAAAGGCCTAGTGACGGTGTTCGGAAAAGGCAGTTCGTGGCGTTTAGGCCGCATGCCACTTAACCTCGCGCCACCGGTAGGTCCTAGTGGTGGCGTCTCCACCGAAGGCCACCAGTAGGATTTCTAGTGGTAGAGTTTACTGTAAGCGCCACCATTATGTATCCTGTTTGTGGCGCTCTTTGTATTATGAAAGCCACAAGTGAGTTTTCGAAAATTAAAAAAATCTGGTGCATCCAATTGAATATTCACAGCACAACAAGATATATTCACAGAAATGATAATACTAACTACTAGTCCTCAAAAGGATTACAATCAACTACATATAGTTGAGCTAGCTAGCTACATAGCACTAATTACTAGTCCTCAAAAGGATTATCGGCAATGTCTGTGCCATACCTAATGGCAGCAGCAGGAATCTCGTCATCCATAGAAGCGTCAGAGTCTGTCGATGCTTCAGGGCCTCGGTAGTTGAAGTAGGTCATGCGATCTTCATAGAGATGGAAGACCAACTTCTCCTGGGCATCCATCTTATAGGCATCAACCATCTCAGTCCAACTCGGACAACTGAAAAAGGTGTGGTTCACCTCGTTCGTGACTTGGACCATGTAGGTTGCTTCAGAGGCAGTAGACCGACCTGAAACTATCCCTACTGGCACAACGGCCAATCAAAATGGTCCAGGAAATCAAATCTAAACTTGCAGGGTATGTTCTGCATACAAAATCATAAGAAAACAACGATTAGCACATAATTCTGTTGCAGTGTATATATAGATTGATTGCTTGTGAATGGATATACCATACTAACTTCGTAGTCATAAGGGATCACTATGATAACCTTCTTATATCAACATAACACATAAGTAAGATCAGCTAGCATCATATATAATTAGTACAATAGTAGCATGATAAGTCTATATAAGTAGTACGATATGTAGCATACGATAGTCACATGAGAACATCCTAAACTTGAGTAGACCCAGTGTCAGGGATGTCGTCGTCATTCGAGCGGTCCCAAAAGAGGACGATGGGCTGCAAGAGTCGTACTACTACGTGCCGGTGGGGCTGGGCTGACCCTGCTGCTGTATGCCAGAGGGGACGACCTCACCCTGCCCGCGCTGCTGCCAGCTCTCGCTAAGGACCTCATACTGGAACGCTATCACCTAGGATCAAGTAGGAGATCCCTGACCAGGGGTCATCCTCCTCGCGACGATGGTGCACCAGCTGCCTCTCTGCCTATCAGTGCTCCCTCTCCTCGGCCCTCGTGGCGATCCTCGTGCTATCTGGCGCTAACAGATGCATCATGCTATGCTCATTCTCTAAGTTGAGGACGACTATCGCCCCAAAGTGCTGCACCGCGACGCAGTTGTAGGCGCGGGCTACCTGCCACGGGCACCTGGAAATATTTAGCTGGATCTTCTTGTTATCCACTGTGATCTGAGCTGCCCAAATCGGGGACCTCGTGGGTTTTCGGTGAACACCACGAAAATTCAGCTCTATCTTCGACATGATACTAATTAAGTAGTTAAATAACAATATTTCATACAACTATTAGTCAACATATAAGAAATAAATATATATGTATATTTTCTACATCTATTCCTAAAATTATCTATATTTTCTATCCTAAAATCATGTATATTTGCTACATTTATCCCTAAAATTATCTAGATGTCTACCCCTAAAATCATGTATATTTGCTACATCTGTCCCTAAAATTATCTACTAAACTTGAGTTGACCCAGTGTCAGTGACGTCGTCATCATCCGAGCAGTCTCAGAAATAGGACGACAGGCTGCAAGAATCGTACTGATGCGTGCCGGAGGGGCCGGGTTGAACCTGCTGTTGCGTGCCAGAGGGGCCGGCCTCGCCCTACCCGCGCTGCTGCCAGCTCTCGCTAAGGACCTCGTACTGGAACGCCATCACCTGGGATCAAGTAGGAGATCCCTGACCAACGGGTCATCCTCCTCGCAACGGTGGGGCGCCAGCTGCCTCTCTACCTGCCGATGCTCCCTCTCCTCGGCCCTCGTGGAGATCCTCATGCTATCTGGCGCTAACAGATGTGTCATTCTATGCTCATTCTCTAAGTTGTGGACGATTCTCGCCCCAAAGTGCTGGACCGCGGCACAATCGTAGGCGCGGGCTGCCTGCCACGGGCACATGAAAGTACTTAGTTGGATCTTCTTGTTATCCACTGTGATCTGAGCTGCCCAAATTAGGATCCTCGTGGGTTTCTGGTGAACACCACGAAACTTTAGCTCCGTCTCCAACATGATACTAATTAAGTAGTTAAATAACAATATTTCATACAACTGTTAGTCGACATATAAGAAACAAATATATATGTACATTTGCTACATCTATTTCTAAAATTATCTAAATTTTCTATCCTAAAATCATGTATATTTGCTACATCTATCCCTAAAATTATCTAGATTTTCTATCTCTAAACTCATGTACATTTGCTACATCTATCCCTAAAATTATCTAGATTTTCTATCCCTAAAATCATGTACATTTTCTACATCTATTCTTAAAATTATCTAGATTTTCTACCCCTAAAATCATGTACATTTGCTACATCTATCCCTAAAATTATTTAGATTTTCTACCCCTAAAATCATGTACATTTACTACATCTATCCCTAAAATTATCTAGATTTTCATGTACACTTGCTACATCTATCCCTAATATCTAGATTTTCTACCATAAAATCATGTACATTTTTACATCTATCACTAAAATTATCTAGATTTTCTACCCCTAAAATCATGTACATTTGCTACATCTATCCCTAAAATTATCTAGATTTTCTACCCCTAAAATCATGTACATTTGCTACATCTATCTCTAAAATTATCTAGATTTTCTACCCCTAAAATCATGTACATTTGCTACATCTATCCCTAAAATTATCTAGATTTTATATCTCTAAAATCATGTACATTTGCTACATCTACCCCTAAAATCATGTAAATTTTCTACACTAAACAAAAATCCCTAAAATCATCTACATTTTCTACATTGAACTAAATACAACAATTAAGAGAAGGGCGGGGGAGTCTACCTACGGCGGGGGAGGCGCGGCGGCGGGAAGTCTGAGAGGTTGGGGGATGCGCGGGTCGGTGGAGGTACGGCTGCGCGCGGTTAGTGGAGGCGCAGGTCGGGGAAGGCGCGACGGCGAGGTTCGTCGGGGGAGGTGCAGGTCGGAGAGGCGCAGTAGTGCGAGGTCAGGGCAAGGCGGGTCAGGGCGAGGTCAGAGCGGGTTGGGGTGGGGCGGGGCGGCGCGAGGTCGGGCAGCATAGGGCGGGGCAGCGCAGGCGCGACAATTTGGGGATGGGGAATGAGTGCACAGGAGTTGGAATGAGAGAGGGGGAAGGGCGCGGCCGGTACCAGTTAAGTTAGCGAAATTTTGGATGTAACAGTGGTGTCGTCTATAACTCTTGGGACGCCACCACTACAACATAGTTGTCGCGTTCACCATCCATGTTTGGATGCTAGATAAGGCAAGACCTTTCGTCGTTGCGGTTTGTAGTTAGTGGCACCTCCTCACCAAAGGTGAGGACACCGATGTGTGTGTGTCCCCCCCTATTGGAGGTTGTACTAGTACCTGTAATCTCTTCATGTTCAATGAAATGAAGCACAACTCTTTTGCATTTTCTCGAGAGAAAAAAAATCGCCAAACAGCTATGGAGCCATGAATTTTACATCCTTTTGAGTAAGTGTTGTGTTATACTACTATGTCGCAAAGTCAGATTGTTCATACAAATTTGGTCAACAATGTAGAAATCGATGGCAATAAAGAACAAACTAGAATAAAATCCACAATTGTAGAAAGTGATATCTTCCTAGATATTTGGCAACCAGCAACAGAACGTATGGTTCGGTGCCATCAGTTGGTGTAATCTAAACATATTGTTCAGAGGGGGCAGTTTGACAGTAAATACATTCCTACGAAGTTCACATTCCATACATGTTAAAAGGTCCAATGATGTTTTTTCCCTAGATTGGTTCTTCATGGGAACTGGTGGAAGCTCTCATGTCGTCTATCATCGACGATCGTAAGTATTTGTAGACATCTACAGAGCTCTAGAGGTCTCTCAGCCTGCCAGTTATATCATCCACCACGTCCTTACCGACAGAAAAAGATTGCAGTCAGGTTGAGACACCTGCATGTACAAGCTTGAGTAAGAAAGGGGTCATGGGACGACAGACGCATCAATCCAATAACCGATCGAACATACTTCATAGATACAAGAACAAACTCGGAAGAGGATGTTATATCTATGTTGGGGGGTGTCTTGGAAATGAATTCCATATGAGGATGCAAGATCAGACGATGCGTATGAGTTATGAGTTTAAGCTCATAAAGGATCATGTGATGTTCCAATTCAGGCGTATGAGTTATACAAAAATGCTAATGCAGGATCATGTGGTGTTCCAGTTCAGGATGTGGTCTAAACAATTAAAAGAGGCTAAAAAGTGTCAGGATGGGAGACATGCACAATTTAGTATAGGGCCCAAGAATAATGATCAGGGAATAATTAGGAAATATATTTAGTCAAAGTGCAATGCCTATTCCTGAGAAGAAAAATGAACACTAAACAAGATTTTCTCTCTTAGAGCATAGGTAATTTTCACAATGTTAATTAATATAAAAAAATAAGAAGCCAGAAATCTGTGCCTCCGTGAAAAAATGGTTATGCGGTCTGTTTGTTACATGAAGGAGGCAGGTAGGAGCTACTATACAATTTCGAAAAATGATGTCGACATTTGCTAAAAGGCGATGAGAAGTAGGTGTGATCAGAAGAATGCAGTTTCCAAAAATATCAGTAGCCTTGGTAAAAGCTAAAAATCCAATTCAACCCAAAACCAATACCACATAGGAAATTAGTCAGTCCTATCAATTTACATTTACAAAAGTGCAAAGAAAGAATAAATGTTACATACCAAGTCCAACGCACAAAGGGGACGGGCATTCAGCTGACAAAGAGACACATTTACTTGATCCAATACCAACGATAGTACCATTCAAGAAGTCATATGCTGCATCACCAGAAATCTATACAAACACACCCAAAGAAACTATATTAATAGAAATACCTTTATATGTTATCCACATGTTTCTGAGCAAATTAATTTTTTTCTACACACAGTGAATTGGATCTTAAGAGTTAACTTTCCCATGCTATTTTATACCATTTTAAACTATAAGTTTCTATGAGAGTGCATCTGAACTATTGCTGCATTGTGTGACCTATCTAAGAAATTAATTTTGTAAGTATCGGTTATTTATTCATTGCACAACTTCCTACAGTTTTGTTGTATAAGACAACCAGTTCATTACCATTTCAGAATTTTATCATAGTTATGCCAAAAAAGTGTATTTATATAAACATAAAGTTTTTTTATACATATAAGGAACTTTGCTCTTAGTGGACAAGTTTTTTGCACATTTCTTATCTTCATAGAAAGATGCAAACATGAAATAATCAGATAGTGGACATTTTGTAGTCGCATGGCAGGTATTAAACTATATTATTAAGATATTTTTGAAATAAAATGGTAATAAATTAGTAATAAGAGTTTAATTTCACCAGGTTTAATATTCTATTGTATTGACAACTCAGTTCCACAAAGGACCTTTTTAGTTGAATTCTAGATATGATTAAATTAAATAAGACATTGTTAAAGAGATAGTTGTAAACAAGTGTGCCTGTACGATCAAGCAATCATCAATGTTCTTCTTAATTTTTATAAAATTTAGGTATATCAAAATACATGTACTAGCAAAAAATATTTCTAGAAAATACAATTCGGCTGCTCTCTTAGTTTTGCAGTTGTTTTTATTTCCAATTCAATCAAATATTATGAAGTAAGTGGGGGAAAATGCTATATATTCAGAACAATGCTTAACTTCTATATGATCTTAATAAAGGTGGAGAGGCAGTCACCTGCAATGTACATTAATGACCTGTATTTTCGAAAGAGGAAGCTGAAAGGTCTCTATAGAAGCAAAGCCCTGAACTAAATCATCACAAGAGAATATAGAGAAGTCCCTCAGCAAGCATCGCCGAATATAATCAATTAGCATGAGATCACGAATCATCCGCACCTCCTTCTTAACTAACAAACTACATTGCCATATAGTCATTACTGATTACTATAACAATGATTTAAGGATATATTGTTTCATTAACATAAGTTACTCAGAAATTCCAGTAAAAATTATATTACTGACATGGGCTTATATTTATTAAATTAAATTATAACTTACTGTTGAAGAGAGTTCTGTGATGCTAGGATTTCAATTAGATTAACTTTTGAATCTCCCTCGTGTACATCCAACTAAAATGTGCCATCAGGTAAATTTTTACCCTCTGATGTGGTGCGTAGCCGAATAACGTCAGTTGGGAATACATATCTCAATATCTCTCACAAAACATGAAGTCCAATACCTAAAGTCAAAAAATAGAATGTCAAACTGGACATTGCAAGAAATAATCCACTTACTTAGCTACAACAGATATTAGTACTACAAGTTCGGGCAGTCCAGCTAGTTGGTTTAGGAATTAAAGGATATCTTATTCATGATTTTGTCAAGTTAATCGGTTAGCTATTCATCTCTAAGCCCTCCGGATATGGCTTGTTGGGGCAGCTAGTTAATATGAGGCTATCCTTTTCGTAATCACTTTTCTTAAACAATAAGAATAAAGTGCTGCCAGAAATAAATTTTGTCAGGGCGGCGATATCTTGCCTCTGCTGTCCCATTATCCAATTGAAAGTTCAAAACTCATCACAACATACTTTCCCTTCTAACTTTCAACAATATCCTATGAATTAAACCACGATACAAGGAAATTCCAATGAAACCTCACCTTTCACCCATCATGAAGTGTTTATAACAAGTGGTATAGCTGATTTCTGAGGGTTGTCACTGTCATTAAAGAAATAGAGTTGTTGAAGAAAATAATCATAAAGGCCAAATGTGTAGCTCAAGAGAAGTTTTGGGTTCTTGTGTGCACTGACATCACCAAAAAAGAAGCACCTAGAATGTGTGACAAAAGTCTTAGACAAGCTTGCAGAGCACCATACATGGGGCTCCCAATTCTGGCGAGCCATTCAAGATATTAAGCAGCTCATTCGCCCGGGGGGGCGCCTTTAGTATAGGGGATGAGAGGGAGGTACGTCTATGGCTGGACCCATGGCTGGGGGTACCCCTCCGTGAGGAGTTCCCCGCCCTGTTCGCTATTTGCGCCTCACCCTCCAAGCTGGTGACTGAGGGTTTAGGGTCAGTTCCTGTGGAGTTTTACTGAGGGTTTAGTGAACAACAATGGCCTGTGTCCTCTGTGTGGGACACCGAAGACGTGTACCCATATTATGTTCACTTGCACTGCGGCTCAGTTCCTATGGAGTTTTATCTGGGAAGCCCTAGGGCCTACTTGGCAGGCTCAGGATCTTGGAGAATTCCTACAGACTGAGGCGAACCATGCCGGTAGGAGGTGCCACATCTTCTGGCCAGTGTTTGAGGCCCTCACTTGGACCTTATGGAATATGCGGAATAAGATGGTGATTGAGCGCGTCTTCCCCAACTGAGCGTCTGACTCCATTTTCTCTTTCCTTGCTTACCTACAGAAGTGCTTCCCGCTTGTTAGACAGCGGGACCGGGAGCACCTTGAGGACACCCTCCGGACCCTGAGGATGGCGGTGATCGCCTTCTCGGCCCCTGTCGTGATCTAGGCCTCCGCTGCGCCTCTGGCCTTGCTCTCGTCGCGCTGCGATTTTTTCTTTCTTTTGGGTCATCTTGTGCCGAGGCCCCAGCGAGCTATTGTACCTTTTTTATTTTTTGGCTTCGGCCAGCTCTATCATATGTTGGAACTTGCTTATATCTGGATGATTCTATATTTATAAAGCGGGGCGTCGAGCCTGTTTCATCTGATCCCTTCACAATGAGATATTAAATGGAACATTTGATCCCTTCAGTAAATGGAACAATGTGATTGCCATTGGAATATTGTTCAATCGGCTATAAATGAATTGTTAACTAACTTTAAAAGTTGAGTATTGTGCTACAGCTAAAACTCTTAACAGCAAAACCAAGCTATTGCAAAATTAGTAGAAGATCGAACTTCATAATAACGTTGGAGTATTCGTAATATCTCAAAAGAATACAAAGACTACTTTAGACCCCTGAATGGTAAACAGTAAGAAGTTCAGAAACTCTTTGTGATATGAAATGGCGTTGTAACATGCAAGAAGCTATTTTGGATTGAGCAGTGGACTGTTCCTAGCAGCACTAGGTAGTACAGTAAGTAAGTTACAATGCTAAATGAAAGCTTAAAAGATGACCCTTAACTAAACCTCATGAAATACAATTACCTCTAGGGAGGCTGCAGGTATAGCATTGTAAGATCTGCAATTATATATAAAAAAGACAGGGTGTTTAACCAGGTAGTCAATCATTTAGAGGGGAATTAAAAATAGAGTACCCTGAGCCTACACCTTTAGTCTGCTTCTCAAGCACATGAAGTGACACAAAACCCGGTGGTGTGAATTAGGCTGGCCAACATCGGTGTCCAGGTATGCCACCTTCTTATACCTATTTGAGTGAAGAAATAATCAGGAACGTTACATAACTGAACTGGTACGCGACAGAAGGGGCGATCAGGAGGCGATTTCAGATCAACCAGCCACCTCCCGTCAGCGCCGCCGATCTGCTCCAAATCTGTGGCCTTCGGGCCATGGAGGAGGGGTGAATCTCGGCCCCCGTCTGCGAGAGGGCTCCGTTTTTCTGGTTTTAGGGTGAAGGTTTGGTGGGGCGGCGCTCAGGTGGTGGCGGCGGCGTCTTCTTCAATAAAGTCTCCCCGGCTTCAGCCCCATCTTGGCGGTGACGTCGAGAAGCTTGTGGAAGTGGTGTGGTCTTCAAGAACTTCTGGCTATGGGGATCTTCGTATCGTCAAGCAGCTTCATCGGCGGTTCATCATTCCTCTTTGTCTCTGGGACGGATGTGGCCTTCTGGGCCCGTTCGGCAACTTCCCGTCCGCAACCAGCAACGTCATGCTAGCTCTGGGAGGAGCGGCAGCGGCGGCGCGACGTCGACATGGTCTGGAGGTTGAAGATGAAGGGAATCTGAAGGATTTTGATATAATTTTCGTTTTTATTGAGATGTTTTGTACTGTTCGCTGTTTCTTTTAATGCTAAAGTCCTATTCGTAAAAAAAAAGAGTGAAGAAATAATCACAAGAATTGATCAGATAGTACAAACATAACAAATGAAACAGAGCAACTCCAAAAACTCTGAGCAGTACAATTTGTGCAAACTTGTGTCAAAAAACTGTTGGTACGGCATAGCTAGTTTCACGCGGGGTGTACTAATAATGGTTGAAATCATTGAGCAATGGCCTCCATAACTAACTCCATTTTACCATTTTCAAACGCATAACATTATTTGCAATGTAAATAACAAATAAAGATAGCATGCCAACTCAATTTGAAGGGAATGGAATTCAGACTATATACCAAACATTGTCATCAACCAATTTTATTTAAACAAAAAAAAATCAACTGCATCGATCTCCAAAGAGATACAACGAAGTACCACGCGGGTCGACCCATCGATCCCAGCTCCAAACGAAGATAGCTCGAAAGTTTAAATTCAAACTGTAAAAATTGTTCAATTGTATCAACATTCAGCTGCTCTGCAGTCAAGCAGAGCAATTGCGACGAGGTGGGGCTCGGGAAAATGCGATTGGGCTTTGTCAGCACAGACCTTCCGAGGAGGGTGTTGAGGAGGAGGCGGGAGAACGCGGACTTGCCGCTGTTGCCCGGGCCGCACACCGCCACCACCGGCGGTGGCCAGGTGCAGGAGTCCCACCGCCTGTGCCGCCTCCTCCCACTCCCGCTCCCGCTCCTCTGATCCCTCCCCATCGCACAACACCATCTCTCTGGCTCTCTCCGCAGTTCACTCGCAAAGACGCACTCAGCCCTTCTGGGCCTTCCGGCATCCCTCTCCCGCACCCGCGCAGCGGGGCCGCACCATGCTGGGCGGGCCCCTCTCCTCCCTGGCCGACCTCCCCCTCTTGAACCTCCTACCCGCCGCCGCTGCCCGAGGAGTTGCCGGACAAAGATCTGGCGGCGTGGCCGCGGCGGCGGTGACCCTGGCCGCGATCTGGCATGGCAGCGGCGGCGTCCGCGCCCGCGCTGGTTCGGCGGTGGCGTCGTGGCTGGCGGCGGCTGGGGATCCTTGGCCCAGATGGCTGCACGCGGCGGCGAGAATCCATGCCTTCGGGCCGAGATCTATTCCGTTCATCGCCGATGCCGGTGCCCATGATCTTCAGGTCATGCTCGCGACGCTAGGGCGCTTGGGGCTACCGCCCCTGACATGGTGGTGGTGATTTCCTTCTCTGTCAGAGTGGTCGGCCGGGCGATCTTGCCGCTATGCGGCGGATCCTGCTAGTTTCCGGTGGGTAGCGTGGGGGCTGCTGGCTCGGTTTCAATACAGGGGGGTGGTTCTCAGATCTGTCTCGCACCAAGACGAAGATCTACTTGATGCGTGTCTCCATTGATCTGGTCGGAGTGTCTAGTTCCGGAAGGCTCCGCCGGCGAACTCCCATGGTCGCATATGCCTAGAGTTTGCTGGATCGGAAAGAATTCGGTCAGGCGCACCTGTGTTTTTTGCTGGCCGTTTGGTTTCAGTGGGAGCGTGGTGAAGCTCTGCTACCTGTTACTATCATGCGACATGTCTTTGACGATACACATGAAGTCAGATGCGGAGAATGTCATGAAGGCAGAGACATGTGGGCGAGTTATGGTGGATTGAGTCTTTATGGCGATGAGGATCTGGCTTGGTTATCTGTGACTCGCATCAGCATCTGTTAGAGGGGGCGACATCACAAGAGAAGTTCACAGTCTTACCTTGCAGGGTGAAAACTCAAGGTCTGGCCTTCATTGGTTGTGTTTGGCAATGGCCTTATAGAAGGCATTGCTTTGCGAGCGAGGACTTTCTCCAGGCTGAAAACCTAGATCTTTGATCGGGCAATGACAGCGCTTATGCACTGTTTCCTTCTTGGAGGCGTCGTTTTTGGAGGGATTGGACTTCTGGTGTTGTTTTGGTGGTGGTAGTTTCGTTGCTCCTGAGGATCGGATTCCTGCAGCGGGACTTTTCTTTTTTGCAATTCTTCTTCTTTTTTTCGATTGTGTGCATCCGTATTGCTATTAGGGTATGCGTTGTTGCAAAGGCTGGGTGTAATTGGTATGCGTGTGATATTAATATATACTCATTTCCAAATGAAAGCCCTTCTGAACCTTTACCGTGCACACACACAAAAAAAAACGCTAGTACTAGTAGGCACTTGATAAAAGAGGAGAGAGATGGTCACGCGGAATTTGACTAGGTTGTCCCAAGATTTTTGCAAGAGCATCTCCTACTCGGGTTACCAGAAGGACGTTCATAGGGTGAAAATTTCATCCGGACGGCGAAAAACGGTCCAGTTGCGTTCCTAGGACGCCGAATTCATCTGGATTTGGCCCAACTTTCATCCGGCGATCCCAGGCCGAACCGGCTAGGAACATCTTTGCCTGTGGACCCGCCGTGTTAGCGAGGGAAGGCGAGTCGTCCTCATCCTCCCGCCTCGGCTCACGCGATGGACCACCGGGCAATAACTGCATGTCTCGTCGGCCACGCGTCGCCGTAATGGCGCGCCACCGCCGGCTCGCCTTCTCGCCGCTTCCCTTTTTCCCGCCCATGCCGCTACACCCCTCCCGCCTTCGCCGCCTGTTTTGGCTATAAAAAGTCGGCACCCTTGCCGGCTTAGAGTGCACACTCTCACCTTCCCCCATTTCCCACGAACTACACCTCCGGCGAGAAGAAGCTTCGGTGATGGCGGAGAGGTACCTAGGCGATCCCGCGGCGACAAAAGGCTTCGGTCGGTGCACCCTCCAGCCATGGGAGGCCCGCATGCTTTACGACATCGGGTACATGGCGTCGCCGGACTTCCGGTGCCTGCCCGGCTGGAAGCTCAGCGACGACGGCGTGCCGGTGTCGGAGGACGACGAGATGGTGGTGGAGATCCAGGCCGCCATCGCGGCGGATCCCGAACTCGCCGATGACCCTGACAACCTCGTGCACTGGGAGCAGTTCTTCGCCGAGCGCCGGCTCTGAGAACTTGCCACTCGCCAAGGCCCTCTAGGCTCGCCGTCGAAGTGCAACAACACGACGGGGAGCCGCCGATGGTGGAGTCCGCCGGGACAGACACTCAACGCCGTCCTCGAGCACATCAACACCAGAACAACCCCCAGCTGGGTTTCCCGCGCTCGCCGCCGCCCGCCGCCGAGGACCGGGGCACAGGGCATCGTCATCAACGAAGCCCGCGTGCCATCACCACCCACTGGCAGTCTTCGCTTGCGCCAGCCGAAGCCGGAGCCATCGGAGTGGGCGTTCCCCGTCAACGAGGATGGTGATGGAGCAGTCACTGCGGGATGTTCCGCCGATGCCGGATCCAGACACGCTCGCCTGGTCTCACGCCGACTGGGAGTAGGAGGAGGCCGCCCAAGATCGGCGCCTCCAGGAGGAGGCCGAGCATGCGGCCAGCATTAGGCCTCGCCGGCAGCGTGCCTACCAAGGCATGCCGCTCATCGTCCTCGACGAGGACGATGAAGCCGGCCTGTCGCCCCAGCCGTCACGGTGCGGCGACCCCGCCAGGGCAGCTCGTGCCCCCGTAGCCGTCGAGTGACGACGACGATGGCAAGGCCGACTGATACGTCCAAAACGTATCTACTTTCCTGAACATTTTTGCTATTGTTTCTCCTCTAAACTTGTGTGATTTGGATGTAACTAACGCGGATTAACGTTGTTTTCAGCAGAATTGCCTTGGTGTCTACTTTTTGTGCAGAAAATCAACTATCAGGAAAAATCCCGGAAAATATGCCAAAAATCCTATTTCACCCGAAGAATCCAGGAGCCAGAATACGAGACAGAGAAGAGCCAGGGGGTGGCCACACCACCTGGTGGCATGGGCCAGGCCAAGCCGCGCCAGGGGGTGGTGTGGCCCCCCCAGGCACCCCCTCGGTCTCCCTCTTCTCCTATAAGGAGCCTCCTGACCTAAAAACTCTGGGGGGGTCGACGTTTTTCTAGAAGGAGTTCCGCTCCGCCGCCACCACCAGATTCCACGAAACAGCACCAGAAACTCCGTTCTGCCACCCTGTCAGGATGGGAAATTGGAGGAGATCATCGCCATCATCATCACCATCGCTTCTCCATCGACCATCCATGTTTCCCCCATCTATGAGTGAGTAATCCCCCGATGTAGGCTATGGGGATGGTAGGGATTGGATGAGATCGTTCATGTAATGGCATCAGATTCTTAGGGCATGGTGCCTAGTATCTTTTATTAGTGCTTTATGACTTTGTTGCGACTTGTTGTGCTTAATGCTTGTCACTAGGACCTGAGTGCCATGATTTTAGATCTGAACATGTTATTGATTCATTATGATAGTATTGTTTATGGTCTTATCTACAAGTTGTATACACACATTGTTGTCCAGAACCAATGGCCCCGAAGTGACAGAAATCGGGATAACCAAAGGGAATGGCTTTGATATGAGGATCACATGTATTCACGGAGTGTTAATGCTTTGCTCCGATGCTCTATTAAAAGGAGCACCTTAATTGCCAGTAGTTCCCTTGAGGCCCCGCTGCAAACGGGCTGGCAGGACAAAAGATGTTGTGCAAGTTCTCATTTCGAGCACATATGACTATATATGGGACACATGCCTAGGATTATCTAGTAATTGGATGCTTTATCTTATTTATCTGCAATTGCCCTATGTTCTGATTGCTATGTAAATTGTCTTGTCCATGCAACGCCCGTCCATCCATCCCTATGCCTACCGCACTCGAATCCTATTGTTTACTGCTATTGTCACTGATGTCTTTACTTCACTACTGTTGCTACTTTGCTATTCCTACTACAAAACTGTTGCTACTGATAAACTGTTGTGAGCAAGATTGTTTCCAGGTGTAGCTGAATTGACAACTCAGTTGTTAAGGCTTATAAATATTCTTTGGCTCCCCTTGTGTCGAATCAATAAATTGGGTTTCACTTCCCTCGAAAATACTGCGATACACCCCCTATACTTGTGGGTCATCAAGACTATTTTCTGGCACCGTTGCCGGGAAGCATAGCTTTATTTATCAAGTTCACATGGATTCTCTATTGTTCGCTGCTATCCATCCATCATGGGTAAGTCTCGTGATGGCAAGTTTCCTATTTTACCATCCACTACAAGAAGAGGTACGGTTCTGAACACCTCTGCTGCTATAAGTAAGCTCGTTACACCATCTGTTATAAGTAAGCTCGTTACACCACCACATACACATGCTACACACACTAATACTACTGCTGAATCTGAAACTTCTGACGCTTATGATGCTGCTTCTACTGTTCTTGATAAGAGCGGTTCATTAGGTCCTTTCCTAGATGCTACGATTGCTAGAACTATATCTAGAAATACCGAAACTCCTAATGAAGACACTACTACACCTGTTAGTTTACCTGAGTCTAGTGAAAGTTATGATATTGAAGATGGTTATGTTGAGATGACCGATGAATTTATTAAAGAATGTAAAAACACCCATGATAGGAGCGCTGCTAAGAGTCTCCTTGAGAGGCGTACTATTAAACCCAAATTGTCTCCTTTTGCTAAGTTTGCTGCTTCTCCCATAAACATTATAGATGAACATTACGATTTCTCTCTCGATCTATCTTACATAGCTATTGTCGAGAAAGAACCTTTTTTGGGACTAAGAATGAAAGTGCGGTAGCACATATGAATGAACTTTCTACCATGAGTGGCTTGTTTTCTGATGATATTAAGATGCGTACTTACTTTGTTGCTAAGATTTTCCCCTTTTCACTAAAAGGAGAAGCTAAAACTTGGTTTAGTAATTTACCTCCTGGATCTATTGATAGCCCTGAGTGCTTGATTAGTACTTTCCTGCAGAAATATTTTCCTCCTAGTGCTAGACATGCTATTTTGCAGGAACTTTTTGATTTTAAACAGGGAGAAAAGGAGGTATTGCCTGAATCTTGGGCAAGGTTTTGTGCTTTGATTCATGCACACGCTGGAAGTCCATTACCTAAGAATGAGCTTCTTGATATATTTTATAGTGGACTAACCGAGGAATCTAGGACATACCTAGATAGTTGTGCTGATTGTGTTTTCAGGAATAGGACTCCTAAGGAAGCTGAGGAATTAATGGATAAAATAAGCAAGAACTATGAAGATTGGACTCCTCCTGAACCAGCTATACCTAAAGTAATTGTACCTGAACCTACTATTCCTATGCCTATTCCAACATCAAAGAAGAGGGGAGTTATTGAATTAAATGATGAAGTGATGAAGGAAGCTAAGAAATGTCTTAAGGATAAGGGAATTAAAGCTGCAGATGTCGAAAATCTACCTCCTATTGAAGAATTATGTAAGCCTATTCCCTACTCATCCACTATCGAGGTACACTCTCTCCAACACTTTGATGAAGGTGATATCCCTTACTCTAAACCTCCTGATCAATGCTTAGAAGAATTTGATATCTTTATTGTTAAGCAAGATAATTTTAATAAAAAGGTGCAAAATCAACTAATGTAAAACACTAGAGCTAATGTTGAGTTGAAAGATATTGTGGAAAGAAACCTCTAATGATGTTAAAATGATTGTTAAACACTTTCAAATGGTTCAAACTCAAATAGATCAACTCATTAAAGTGCAAAAAGACTTGCTAGTTAATGCTGCTAAAGAAAAACATGCTTATGAAATTAGAACTAGAAGTGGTGTTGCTACCCAGGATCCTCTATCCTGAGGGGCATCCCAAAAGAATTGAGCAGGATTCTCAACAAGCTGAAAATAGTGGTTCTACTCGTAAGAAAAGGAAAAAAGAAACATAAAACTATTGTAGAACCCTCTGAACCTGCTATAGATCCTAATAGTATATCTATCTCTGATGCTGAAACTGAAAGTGGTAATGAAGAAAATGATGCCCCTAATGAAGAAAAAGTTGAAGAAGAACCTGAAAACCACACTAAGAATACTAAATACACTAAAGAAGATTTTATTGCTAAGAAACATGGTAGTGAAAGAGAACCTTGGGTCCAAAAACCTATGCCCTTCCCTGATAAGAAACACAAGTCAAAGGAAGATGAACACTATAACAAGTTTTGTGGGTGGATGAAACCTTTATTTCTGTAAATTCCTTTGACTGATGCTATTAAATTGCCTCCTTACTCAAAGTATATGAAGGACATTGTCTCGAATAAAAGGAAGATCCCTAATGAAGAAATTTCTACTTTGCTTGCTAATTATTCTTTCAATGGTAAGGTTCCTAAGAAACTTGGAGACCCAGGGATCCCAACTATCCCTTGCTCGATTAAGAACAGTTATGTTAGAACTGCTTTGTGTGATATGGGAGTTGGAGTTAGTGTTATGCCTTTCTCTCTCTATAAGAGGCTTCAACTTGAAAAATTAATACCAACTGATATATCTTTGCAAATGGCTGATAAATGTACCACTATTCCTGTGGGTATATGTGAGGATGTACCTGTTCAAGTGGCTCATAATTGCTTGATATTAACTGATTTTGTTGTGCTTGAAATGCCTGAAGATGATAATATGTCCATTATTCTTGGGAGACCTTTTCTTAATACTGCAGGAGCTGTTATTAATTGTAATCAAGGAAAGGTGACTTTCAATGTGAATGACAGGGAACATATTGTCTATTTCCCCAAGAAGATTGAAAGGACCTATGGTTTGAATTCAATTGAACATGTTGAGGGCATTCAAGTTGGAGAAATATATTGTCCCGTACCAAGAGAAAAATTTGAAACTATTATGATTGGGACCATTGCTATCAAAGTTGAGATAACATAATCATTAGTGGAATACAAAGTTTTGTCTCATATGGAATTTTTTTGGTAGCAAGACTTGATCAACCTTGTTAACAAAATGATTTCATTGAACAAAACAATGTTTTCACTATGATTATCTCCGTTTACTTCTATTCTTTGCATTTTAGTTTTTTCTTTCGTTTAGTTTTATTTTTGTTATTAGTTGCTTGCATGTTAGAGTGTCTTAGAACTTCTGTAGTTCTAGCTTTGTTTTCTCCTTGCATCATGTTTCTAAAAAAAATCTGTCTGTCAGAAAATCATTCTTCTATGCCTGAAAATGCCCAAAAATAAAGTGTCTCGAAAAATTCTAAAAAATTCATATTAAATTTTTTGCGTGAAAAAAGGGGAAGAGGAGTACCTGGGAGGTACCGGGGGGACCCACCAGGCAGGCACACCACCTGGTGGCGCAGCCTGCCCTGGGTTGTGCCATGCCCTGGTGTGGGCCACCCCTGGCCCCCCACTAACTCTCTCACCTGCCATTTTCTTCTCTCTCCCGAGTAAGCTCAAGTTCATTGCTCAAAATCGCCTTCTTGTTGTGCTTGCTCTCGATTTTTTCGATCTCCTTGCTCAGCCCATCTTTCTTGCGGAAATTTGGAGCATTTGTTCCTTGGTATGTGACTCCTCCCCTTGTCCAAGTAGATTTGTGTTTAGTGGATTGTATATTGAGTATTTTGCTGCTGTAGGTGACTGGTTATGAGAGCTTGTAAGCTTGTTTGATGCTTAGAGATATAGTTTTGATGCATGTTTAGGCCTCTTGCAAGTCCCTATAAGTAGAATCCTTCATTATATTTACTTTGCAATCACTTGTTTAATAGGTGTTTAAATTTCAGAATAAAAGATGAGTGAGCACCGTCTAAACCAACATGAATTATGTGTGCCTGAGATCATGAAGGTCCACCGGGAGGAGGAAGTTTTTCCCTCCATTTATCCATGCTCTGAGTTCATGAGGGCTGCAGGAATTCTCCAAGATTTCCACACTTTGGTTTCTAATGCAGGGTTAGAGCACTTTTTGGAAGATGAACCTTGTAAATTTGTGAAGATAACCATGTCTGTGGTGCAGGACTTCCAATTTAGTCACTCTTTGCCTAACCCCATGGTCCATTACAAAATTTACAATATTGCTGTCGACCTTTCTCTTGATGATTTTTGTGCAGCTATTAAGGTACCTCAATGGGGATCATGTAGAAAGATTAAGGAGAGACCTGAACCACTCATGGATTTATACATAGAAATTTGCCAAGGGACCAACTTCTCAAAGGAGAGTGGAAAAATCCGTAACATTCATCTTCTCTCCATTCGCTACTTTGCCTACTTTATTGCCAAGTGTGTTCTTGCTAGGAAAACTGCCATAAATTATCTTCGTATGATCTAGCATTTATCTCTGCTGCTCTTAAACGAGATAGGTCTTACAACATAGGTGCTTTGATAGCTTTCCGTCTTGTTGCTAACCATGAGAAAGGTGGAATTTGTGGAGGCCTCATTGCTTCTCGTTTACTAGCATTGCATGGTTTAGTGCCTCATCATCTAGACCTACAGTTTCCCATAGAAAGGCTTGATCTTAATTCCATGATACAACATAAACTTGTTTCCTCGTGGGCTAGTATGAGTGAGTTATCTTATGAAATAACCTTTCTCAAAGCTGGTTGGAGAAAGAGCAAGTCTGAGCGTGTTGTTCTTTTGCCTACACCTGTTTTGTTTAACCTTGATAACAAGGAAGGATGGTCCCTCACTGAGGAGGAGCTTGACACACTTGGGAGAGCTCTCCCAACAGGAGCAGGACACTAGAAGGGAGGTCACGGATGATTAGGTCCAGCCCTCGAATGAGGGAGAGTCTTCATATCAGCAGCCTGCGTATGATTGGGGAGCTTCTTCTTCTTCCCATGGGCCCAACTACGACCATTCTTATCAAGATCCGCCTGCTTGGAACCCCTATTCGTATATGGATTGATACCCACTTAGACCAAAAGCCTAAGCTTGGGGGGAGGTACGCCGACACCGCACTCATCTCCATATCATGTTGCGTCGGTACTTTGTATATTCATGTTTTCGTTCTCTTTTTAGTTTTCGTTCTTCTTTGCTTTTGCCTTCTAAAACACAAAAAGACCAAAAATATTTCTGTTGTTTCTCTTTGGTTTGCTTCTTCTTTTTGCCTTGGTTTGTTTTTCCCTTTTTTCTTTGTTTAAACCATTCGAAAAAACCAAAAATATTTTGCTTTGCTTGTTTTTCTCTTTTGGTTCTTGTTTAAAAATCGAAAACACCAAAAGTATTTGTCGTTCTTCTTTGGTTTTGTGAGTTTGCTACAGGGTTCAGCAGTCCTCAGTGGATATTGGTTTCATATTATTATTCAAGCCACACAAGTGAAGAGCAATAATGAGGATCAATGACAACTTGAGGCGTGGTAAGAGGCTGGTAACAAACTCTATTTGTTTTCATTCTTGTACATATACTCATCATTGTGGGCTTGTTTAGCCTGTTCGTGTAGAGTGTATGTTATCTTTGGATGCTTAGTAGTTCTTGCTTTCTTATGATTAGCTCCAGATCGCTAATAGTTTGTAGCATGTTTTATGAATGTTTGCTTGCATTATTCTATGCATAACTTGGTATGACACCGTGGTATCCTCCTCTGAATGTTTCATTTGAATTGACTTGGCACATGCTCATGCATGCACATGACTGTAATAATCAGTTAAGCCTTGATGAATTATTTTGCCTTGAGGATCTTGAATCACTTTTATGCCATGAGTAGTCCTGTTTTGTTGCAAGCATGATAATGTCAGCTATTGCTCTCTTGTTGGTCGCTCCCTCACTATTGCTAGCCTTCACTTACACTGAGTATGTTTTACTCAAGTTTCCAACTCCCTAAACCAATTGTTTCCAAAGTGTCCATCATACCTACCCATTAGCATCATTTGCTACTTCCGTGCATATTCATTATGCCTTGTTTTCTTCCGAATAAAATGTTTGCTTGTAATGAGAAAGTTAGTTAGTAAAGCTCTCACGAACTTGATGGCACACTTTATTTTCATGCACTTAATAAACCTGAACCATTGCGTCCTTATTTGTTGCGTATATGCTTGCGCTTTATGAGTTGAAGTTAACAGAACCATGTATCATGGGGACTGCTTTTAACACTTCATTGGTACTTTGTACCTAGTTGATATCATGTTCTTTTGCTTATGGATCCCGGTGGTGTAAAATAAAAGTGTAACTTGTAAGATCATGGAGTTTGTATGTATGTTAGAGAAACGCCTGGAACGCTAGCCTAAGCCATACCTAATCATGGTGGGAACTTGCAGCATAACCGTAATGAGCATTCTATGAAGCATCCTCAATAAAAATCTATGCACATAGTAAATAAAAAGATCGCTGAGATGCTCATTGTCTGCTTGCCTTGTTATTTTGATTATGGGACAGCTCCTGTGTCATGTGCAAGGGGTACCCCGTTGGCGGTTCTCTATGATACGTATATACTTACAATGACAAGAGCTTACTCGTGACCGCAGTTGAGTAGCATGAGGATCGGTCTTCGTAAGTAAAGGGCATGAGACTTCGATTTATAACTTGTCAAGCATATCCTTTTAGTTGTGTCACTTTTACCTTAACCACATTAAAGATGCTTATGATAGGGGCAATGAGAGCTCAAAGCTAACGAGTACCATACTTTCAGCATTTGGAAGCCTTTCAAATTATTTAAAACCTTTTCTTGTTGAGTCTCCATACATTCTCCGAGCACTTTCTTGAGAGCATAGTTGTCATTCTTTGTGCTTGTCTCATTACTTGATTATTTGTGTTATGACTTTGATGCTTGTATCCTTGATATCTTTACTTCTAGTCATCACTTGAACTTCAGAGGTGCCTTGATATTCATAATCAAAGGCAAGCGAGATACCACTCTATCATACCTTTTTTTATGAGCATTGTAATGTTGCTTATGTTTATACTGCATGCTACTTATTATTTTTGAGTTGTAATCTCTTCATAGCTTGCAATACCTATTAAGTAATCCTAGTTGCATACTCTTTATTATGAACTGCCTAAGTAGCTGATCACATTGCTGAGAATATTTACATCATATGAAACAAATGTGTTGGTGAAAGTTCTTTTATCGCACTCAGTTTTCAACTGAATTGCTTGAGGACAAGCAATAAGCTAAGCTTGGGGGGAGTTGATACGTCCAAAATGTATCTACTTTCCCGAACACTTTTGATATTGTTTCTCCTCTAAACTTGTGTGATTTTGATGCAACTAACGCGGACTGACGCTGTTTTCAGCCGAATTGCCTTGGTGTCTACTTTTTGTGTAGAAAATCAACTATCAGGAAAAATCCCGGAAAATATGCCAAAAATCCTATTTCACCCAAGGACTCCAGGCGCCAAAATACGAGACGGAGAAGAGCCAGGGGTTGGCCACACCACCTGGTGGCGCGGGCCAGGCCAGGCCGCGCCAGGAGGTGGTGTGGGCCTCCAGGCACCCCCTCGGTCTCCCTCTTCGCCTATAAGGAGCCTCCTGACCTAAAAACTCCGGGGGGTTCGACGTTTTTCCAGAAGGAGTTCCGCTCCACCGCCACCACCAAATTCCACGAAACAGCAGCAGAAACTCCGTTCTGACACCCTGCCGGGACGGGGAATTGGAGGAGATCATCACCATCGCTTCTCCATCGACCATCCATGTTTCCCCCATCTATGAGTGAGTAATCTCCCGCTGTAGGCTATGGGGATGGTAGGCATTGGATGAGATCGTTCATGTAATGGCATCAGATTCTTAGGGCATGGTGCCTAGTATCTTTTATTAGTGCTTTATGACTTTGTTGCGACTTGTTGTGCTTAATGCTTATCACTAGGGCCTGAGTGCCATGATTTCAAATCTGAACATGTTATTTATTCATTATGATAGTATTGTTTATGGTCTTATCTACAAGTTGTATACACACGTTGTTGTCCGGAACCAATGGCCCCGAAGTGACAGAAATCGGGATAACCGGAGGGAATGGCTTTAATATGAGGATCACATGTATTCACGGAGTGTTAATGCTTTGCTCCGGTGCTCTATTAAAAGGAGCACCTTAATTGCCAGTAGTTCCCTTGAGGCCCCGCTGCAAACGGGCTGGCAGGACAAAAGATGTTGTGCAAGTTCTCATTGCGAGCACGTATGACTATATATGGGACACATGCCTAGGATTATCTAGTACTTGGATGCTTTATCTTATTTATCTGCAATTGCCCTATGTTCTGATTGCTACGTAAATTGTCTTGTCCATGCAACGCCCGTCCATCCATCCCTATGCCTACCGCACTCGAATCCTATTGTTTACTGCTATTGTCACTGATGTCTTTACTTCACTACTGTTGCTACTTTGCTATTCCTACTACAAAACTGTTGCTACTGATAAACTGTTGTGAGCAAGATTGTTTCCAGGTGTAGCTGAATTGACAACTCAGTTGTTAAGGCTTATAAATATTCTTTGGCTCCCCTTGTGTCGAATCAATAAATTGAGTTTCACTTCCCTCGAAAATACTGCGATACACCCCCTATACTTGTGGGTCATCACCGATCCCGATTACACGGTGTTCTACCGCAACTTCGGCATGTGAGCGACAGCGGCATCGGCATCGGTGTGGGCATATTACTTTCCTTTGCTATTTTCTTTTTTTAGCCTAATTTGGTCAAAATTCGGGTATATGTCTGAATTTGGCCAACTATGTACGAATTGGCGGCTGTTTAATTAAAATCGCGTATATTCGCCAAAATTTCACTGAGTTTTATCAAATTTCAGCCAAACATGAGAACTTGGCTTGGGATCGCAAGTAGAAAAAATATCGTTTCCAGACCAAAAGTTCAATCCGTCCGACGCTAAAAAGCGCCGGATTTGGGCCTGGAAACACGCCCAAGAAGTGGGATGCTCTTAGAGGTACGGCGTGGCGCGGCAAGGGTATCCGCTTGTGTGGATTCCGGGCAGGACATACTTCAAGTCCTCAGCAACCTGGCACGAGCAGCAAGCCGGCGTGGCAGCTACTGTTAGTTTGCAGTTGGAGGTGTTTTCTCTTCGTGCCTCGTAGGCAGGGGACGTGCCCTCGCTACATCTTCACGATTACTTCATCTCAGATAGTGTGCATTCGAAGTTGCCTGCTTTGTAGCACTACTGCTACTGTACAAGTCAAGGCAATATCTTTAGTGACTAGTGTATCGTAAACCCAGGTAGTTGTCACTAGCTAACTTGATAATTACAGCCTAAGAGCTGGTTCCTCGAAACAGGGCTTTCGTCCCGATTTATAAATAAAATCACACATGGACGAACAAGATATAAGATGATGAGAAAATCTTCTTACAAAACAGCAGATCAAATATAATCGACAAAGAACATGAAAAAACTCAGACTTGCCACCGGAGACAACATCGAGGTCCAGGGGAGAAGAACTCCACACCAACACTCACAAGAGGATAACGACACAACGCGTCGCCGTCGACGAGACCAAAGGTCTAAGGTTTTCATCTGGAGTCCTCGTGTGGCAGGTACCCACAATGGTGTCCTCAAGAGGGTTACGACACCCGCAGGCATCGCCGTCGTCAGCATAAAAATGTGGGGCTTTCGCCCAAAAAACCTACACACATGCCCACTATCAGATCACCGCTAATTCCGAGCCAGGTTTTTAGAGCACGATCCGGGATATGTTGTAGCCGAAGTGTTGCCACCACCAAGGTCTCCCGCTACCCGCTCCTCGCCACCCCAGTGACCAAGGACCAATACCATCACCACCGCCACATCGCATGCCGAAGACACACGTGCGGCCCACCTTCAGAGGCCGCCACCCCAACGTCCCCGAATTCGAGTCCATGTCACGACCAACCTCCCACCAAGGGCCGACGGATTGGACAAGGTGAGCGGGTACAAGAGCTTGTACCCACTAGGCTGTGCAACGATCGAGGTGAGGGAAACCGCCCTCATCCACCCGAGGTGGTCGTTGTCTGGACGCAGCAGTAGGGCCAATCAGCCTAGATCAGGCCCAAATCAGCCCACATGCCCAATTGGGCCCAGATCAGCCCCGCCACCGCACTTTTTTGCGTTCGCCACCGCCGTCTGTGTACAGGGTTGCACCATCCCAAGCCCCTGCACCACCGCGAGCCTCCCTGCCATTATCAACCGCCGCGCCCATGGGCGGCGCCGCTGCTGCAATGCTCGCCCACCAGATGTGTCGAACGAACCACACACCTCCATCGGGGGAGCACCACCACTGTGGCACCTAGTGGCAGGTCATGTCATCACTGTAGACACGCCGCCGCCAATCGAGCTCGTCAATGCTCCAGGTCCGTACCGAAGCGCCGTCAGATCTCCCGCCAGGCTCACGTGTGCGTCGGGTAAAGGAGTGCTCGCCGCCGCCGACACCACAAGTGCTTCGCCCTACGGTGTTCACCGGCGATGGCAGGGGGAGGGGGGGTTATGGCGGCGGCTAGGGTTCGTCCGGGTTGCCTGGGCGGGGGCGACGCGAGACGGGTCATAAAAATGTTCGCCTAAGAGGTGATTATGACCATAAATATTCATCTTGAATAAAGCTCGTGGATTATAAATAAAAGGTAAGCTACCAAAGGTAACCTGCAGCGAGGCCGACTTATGGAAGGCCGAAAGGAAGAAGAGAGGCATATATCTTTAAGTGAGCTGATCTGACCGGGGTAGGCTCGGGAGCGGAAGACAAAGAAAATGGAGAGAGGCTAACCTTTATTCGTTAGTTAGTTGCCCCTACATAACGTAATAGTTACAACATCAATGCTGGTTATTGTACCGAAATAACTCTATAGGTAGTTGTGTAGACATGTAGGGGTGGAAACAGATCGAATGCGAATTGGATCACGCGTGCATTGAGCTACTAGTTGAAAAAGAAGGGTTCTAAAGTGCTCGTTTGATCATTCGCCCATACCGGTAGGGCTACCATGAACTGTGTACAACACCATTACCAGCTGCTCAGGGAGTCTCAAGAAGCTAGCTCGTTAACGTCACTAACCAAAATGTACTTATTTTCCGACGACTCCTATCCCTATATGGTATCCACTTGTTTTTTTTCTATCATCATGTCTACGTTTGGGTAATTGGCACCTAGTATTTTATTGCATGTAAGTCTAAAAAAAACAGTTGGAAGGTGAGAGATTTGGATAGGAATGAAGGGAACGGTAGAGCTTGATGCGTTAAAGGTGGCGTCTGTGTAGTATATATGTAGAGGAAGAGGTGGAGTTTGTGTAATATATGTAGAGGAAGATAACACCTACCTCAAGTGAAGCTTATTTATGCTCACTTGATTACATTCAACCAGGTTGGGCCAAAATAGCTGATTACTACCCGCAGCTCGTAGTACCACTACATAAAAAACTGATCTTCCATTGACTCACTACCCCCTATAGCAAAGGTGCCTGCTCGGCAGTCTCGAGTCTGGATGGTGACTTCTCTATGAAAATTGAAAATTTCTAACTCATAACAAATAATGCAGAAAAGTTTAAAGTTCGAGAGGAATTTGGGACACTACCATGAATTCGACTTCATATGCAGACAACTATAGTCACCCCTAACAATAAGCCAAGCGGGGTGATAGTGATACCCTCCACCTCTATTATTCCATGGACAAATAGTCTAGAAAATTTAGAGATTTGAACTTCTAAATTTAAATCGTTAAATTAATTAATCGATTAAGTTTGAGATTGAAATTCTGAAAAATTTAGTGATACTTAAAATAAATAAAAAATCATTCAAATGGATCATTCAAGACCATTCATATCATAATTTTTTAACTCATATAATTGGTAACTAAAAATTTGGCTGGTTTTTTATATGTCATAAGCGTATATATTCCTTTTGGAGTTTAATATAATGTTTCCATTTAGATTTTCCAATTTTTATTTTAGATTCTATTGATTTTCTATTGAAATGCATTTAACTTTGGAAGACAAGAAAACCCTTTCGTGTGTTTGTTTATTTTAGAAACCTTCCATACCCCCTATAACCTTGAGGAAAATAAGGAAAACGAGTAACAGAAGATCTCAAAGAGTTGCACTAGGAGGAAACCGAGGGGACCCAAAGGTGTCCCACGCGCTAGCCGTTGCGCCGGAGGACCCCACCAGAAGCCACTACTTTAGCTTTTTGCGCTTGAGGACGGTCTTAACCCTAAACGACCATTATAAAGACCCTTCTATTTTCCGTGATAGTAATAGACGTGATAAAGAGAAATAATAGGAACAGAGAGAGAACCAGACACAGCCGAAGACGATATTGGAGGGGAAAATTCTGTTGGAAACACCTCTAGACGCGTCTCCATCGACTGTTTTGGTGTTCTCCATCATTAAACGGGAGTAGTCTATCCTTGGACTATGGGTTTGTAACATTAGCTTAATTGTGTCCCTTTACGTGCTTCAATTGCTATTATATCGTATAAGATTCCTTACATGATTGCGATCACTTTATGTATTTTTCATGGTGGATCATTACTTTTTTCAAAAAGGGGAAAAATGCCCCAGCCTCTGCATCAACTAATGCATATAGCCTTATTTTCTTATTTTGTTTATTACAAAAGTTTCATATATTCCCATCTCATGGGTCACATAAAGTTGAGACATGTACCCGCCATCTAAAGAAAGCCAAAATCAAAAAAAATCTATGCATCAACATGATATCCTATTATCAAAACTCCATCCGACATCGGCTGAATAAGTCATGTGCAACCGTTTTTAAACGGCTGCATCCAATAGCCATGGCTGGCCTGCGCTTCT
Organism: Avena sativa; assembly: GCA_916181665.1. Lineage (NCBI taxonomy): Eukaryota > Viridiplantae > Streptophyta > Magnoliopsida > Poales > Poaceae > Avena > Avena sativa. Next base: position 103,726,031 of record OV702292.1, read on the forward strand.
TCGACTGCAGGAAAGACCATATACGAATCTAGTGTATAGTTAAAGGAATAACCTGCATAAAATAAAAAAATTGTTAATCTGTTAAAGGTCAGGTCATTACGAATCTTCCAAATGCCATAGAAGATCACAAACTCCCACTCGAATTTGAACCTTCTCTAATTTATCCACCTTGTTAAGCTAATTCCCAAACAAATTATTAATATTTTTGGGGGAGTTAGATTAAACGCCATATGCACTACTCGCCAAACTATTTTCGAAAAATGGCAATCAATAAATAAGTGCTGAATTGTCTCATTATCCGCACAAAAACAACATTTTTTGCTACCTTCCCATTGCCTTTTTGCTAGATTATCTTTTGTTAATAAAACTTTGCGATTCAAAGAACCACATAAAATTCTTATTTTTAGTGGCACCTTCATTTTCCATAGATACTTACGCAGGAATCTTGTGTTCCCATTAAGTAAGTATAGATACATAGATTTAACTATAAACATCCCGGATGTCGTAAGACCCCACTTGAAAAGATCTTCCCCTCCTCTAAATTAATATCCATTAGTCTAGTAACTACATTTAACCACCTGGATCATCTAGGACCGAGTAGAGATCTACGAAACGTGATATTCAGCAGGTTATTTGCCATGACATGTGGAACAGTAACTTATGTGTGTTGCACAATATTATAGAAGGATGGGTATTGGACTGCTAAAGGACTATCCCCTAGCCAAGTATCTTTCCAAGAACAAGTATTTTCCCCATTCCTAACAAAGAAAGATCCTCTAGCAAAAAATCCCCTTTAACTCTCATAAAACCTTTCCAAAAGGTGGAATTGTTTGGCTTACCTTGTACTTGAGATAGCGTCTTGGAGTGTAGGTATTTATTTTTGATAAGTTGTTGATAAACTCCATCTTCATTCATAAGTTTAAACATCCACTTGCTGAGCAAAAAAAAATTATCTCAAGGAACTCAACACCGAGACCCCTAGTATTTTGGTCTACAAATAATATTCTATTTATTTATGTTGTATCTCTTTTTTTATGTTCATCACCTTGCCAGAAAAAAAGGGACCGAAAGAAGTCTAGTCTCTTTGGTAATCCTTTAGGAATCTCCATGAAGGACAACATGAACATAGGCAAGCTCATTAAGACCGAATTAATTAATATCAGATGATCTCCGTATGATAATAATTTGCCTAACCAACAAGCTAATTTTTTTCAAAACGATCTTCCACATGCTTCCACTCTCCATTCTTTAGCTTCCTAAATATGGATTCGGATTGCAAGATACCTAAAAGGAAAAGATCCCATTTCGCAGCCAAACAGCTCCATGTACTGATCTTGAGCTTCTTTATCTCCATCAAAGCAAAATATTTCATTTTGTGAAAATATACTTTTAGGCCAGATACTTGCTCAAAAATACACAGTATTAACTTCATGTTTAATTCTTTTTGCAAGTCATGTTTCATGAATATAATTGTGCCATCTGTGTATTGTAAGATAGAAACTCATCCCTCAACAAGATGAGGTATGAGTCCTTCAACTTGGCCATCTTCCTTAGCTCTAGCAATTAAGATAGACAACATATTAGCCACTACCTTAAAGAGTATCGGTGAAAGTGGATCTTCTTGTATTGATCCTTTATTAGTTTGAAAGTGGTGTTCAATATCATCATTAGCTCGAATACCTACACTCCCTTTTTTAACAAAATCATTAATCCATCTACACCATGATGGATCGGATCCTTTCATTCGTAAAGTTTGTCCAAGAAAGGACCATTTGACCTTATCATACGCCTTCTCAAAATCTATTTTAAAAAGAACGCCATCTAATTTCTTTCTCCTAAGCTCGTGAATAGTCTCGTGCAGAATCACAAGCCCCTCTAGAATGTGTCTCCCTGGCATGAACGCAATTGGTGTAGGCTTTTATTACTTTATGAGCAATTACTGTTATTCGATGATATATTCGATGATATATTCGATGAATGGTGGATCATTGTTGATTATAGATGATATATTTTATGCAATTCCTTGCTATGGTTGTCTATGAGAAATTTATATATGTGTATGCTCTTATCGTGATGCTACGTAGTAAGGAAGATGTGCATTAGATGGAGTAGATTGGGAGTTATTATTAACTAAGTGACAAAAATAGTAAAAGGACTTGTGACCATTTGGTACTTCCTTCATCCGCCTCACTAGGGGTAAACAATATTGTTAAGTGTATTTTTTCCTTATCCGAACAACACAAATGTAGATTCGTGTACTCATCTGTGGGATTTCCTTCCTCCAGCTTCAAGTCCTATTAAAGAAACTTAACTTAAGGTTGGTTTTTCCTTCCCCTACATATACCGCAAAATCTCCACCTTTATCAGGCAGCAAGCTCTACCGTTCCATCCATTGTCACTCAAAACTATCACCTCCAAACTCTTTATTTTTACACTTCCATGCACTAATAGGATGTAATTACCCAAACATAGAAAGGTCAGTAGAACAGGAAAAGGAATAGAGAGGGAATGTGGGGATAGGAGACAAAAAATAAGTACATGCTGGTAAGCGATTTTGACAAGATATGAAATGAACCTACTTGTGGTACAAGAGGTCTAGTCGTAATTTGTTCATCTTGCCGCCCTACATGCGAAAAAGCAAATTAGCATTGTAGCAATCATCTTTTCAAATAGTTCGTCATGACATGCAACAAGTTCGGTAGAACTTGCTATGAACATAGTTGGGCAGTGGCAAGCATAGGCACTAGGCCATCACATCATGTTGAGGACGGAGATGGATCGATAACCTTTTCTTCGGTGAAGCCAACCAAATCCTTCTCGTCGATTTGCCTTGTAATATAATTTTTAGCATCATGACTACATGGTGTGTCCAGTGCTCGAATATTTTGGCATATTTATAATAATTTGTAGCACATAGTGCCAAAACTGGTGCCACCTTCGTGTTGCTGTTAATTATAGTGTCCAATTGACTTGAATGCCCATAGGAAAATCACGCCACCACATTGGTTCGTTTATTTCAGAAACCTTCCAGATCCCGTAAAAGTCCGAGGCTAATCAGGAAAACAAAAAACAGAAGATCCCAGAGACTTGCACTAGTAGCCCACGCGCCACCCTTGTGTGCCACCTTGCAGGGGCTGCGTCCCCCTAGTGTGTGGGTTCCACCAATGGTCGCCACCTTCGCAATTTTTGTCGAAGGATGATCTCAACCCTGAACGACCATTATATATACCCTATTATTTTTCACGATTGCAGGAGGCATGATATAGAGACATAACAATAACAATAGAAAACCAGGCAGGGTCGGAGAAGGTTGGGGAAGGGAAAACGCTGTTATTAGCTCATAGAATACGTTCACTTTATGTATTTTTGTGGTGGGTATTGTTTATGAGATGATTTATTTTATTAGATTAATTATTATCGTTCTCTATGAGATATTTATATATGTATATTGTTGCTCTGTTCTGGATGATATACTTGATCAATTAGAATATAGGTCAATAGTGAGGAACGTTTGCATTGGATGGAGTAGATTAAGAAGAGTGACAAAAATAGTAAAATCACATTGTGCCCATTGGTACTTTCTCGAAGCGCTTACTACGGGTAAAAATATTGTTAATTGACTGTCTTTTCCCTTATCCGAATAACACAATTATAGATTAATGGAATCCTCAATGGAATTTCCTTTCTCTAGCTCCAAGTATTCTAAAAGAAACTTTAGTTGAGGTTGGTGTTTTCTTTTCCTATAAATAATGCACAATCTACACCTTCAAGAGGCAGAAAATCTCTACCGTTGCATTCATTGTCACCCAAAACTCTCACCTCCATGTAATAAATGGGTTGTAATCACCTAAACATAGACATATTGATAGAAGAGGAAATACTAATTGAGGGCACATGGGGATAGGAGACATCGGACAAGAAATATGTGTCGGTAAGCGACTTTGATAGCTAGGATATGACCATCCGGTGGAGGAGGTGTAGTCATAAATTGTTCAGGGTAGTCCGACTGGCGAATGACTGAATTAGCATTTTAGTAACCTAGTATTTTCACATAGTCGGTTACGCTATGCTACAAGTTTAGCAGAACATTCCTGGAATGGACTAAGGCATTAGAAAATTGGAAATTGTCTCGATCATAAACTACAACATTTGTAGTTGCAATCGGAGTGGGGATACGCATCAATGACCTATTTTTCTGAAACCAACCACAAGCTTCTCACTGACTTGCCTTGTAATATAAATTTAGCATAATTGCCACAAGGTGTATCTTGTGCTATTTTAATTTGCAGCACATACTATAGTAGGTGAATGGTGACATCATCGTGTTACCGTTAATTTTTTTGTCCACATGACTTGGATGCCGGTAGGTAAATGGCGCCATGGAGGCGGTTTCTATTTGCTTTTTTACTTGTCCATGCCGATGAGAGGAAATGATTCACATCCATTAAAAGAGCTCAAAAAATAAAGAAACACTTCATGCAAGTGTTTTGACATGTATCCAAAGACAAGTTTAGTACTAGTAGGGAAAACCTTATCCCTGGTGTACCCAAATGGCCTACCGACGGTGAGTATAGACTCGTCGGCGACCATCTCGCCGGCGGTAATGCACTAGTGAAAAACATGCCTTTAGTCCCGGTTTATAAGGGTCTTTTTAGTCCCGGTTTGGCAGGACTAAAGGTCACCCCCTTTAGTCCCGGTTCTGCCACAAGCCGGGACTAAAGGTCCTTACGAGGCTGCATTGAGCGTGATTTTTTTTTCAAAAAAAATTTCCAAATTTTTTCTTGAACTTTTGAATTATCTCACTCGTTAATCTCTCACATCTCTCATTTCTAATATTAACTATACTTGATCTTAGGTCAAATTACACTTATGGTCAAACTTCCCGATAGGTCACCGATCCTAGCACTACTTCACCCCCAACACGCTTAACTTCCTCATTCCATCTCTCCCACCTCGTGCGAAAGACACGTATACCTTGTTGTGAAGACTAGTATATCAATCCTATTAACTTATATCAATATATCAACCATCTTTATTTTTTGAAATTACGAACAACTATTTAAGTAAATAATAATAAATAAGTAATAATAATATTTTATTCCAATGAAAATAAAAAAATAATTCAATTAATATTTTATTCATTTTTGCCATTTATTCATTTAATATGACGTAAATAATATCTTCAAATCTGTAAATCGAAATTCAACAAATAATATATTCATTATTATCAGAAAAATGTGAAGAATTCAAATATGACATAAAAAATTACTAAAAAATTTAATTTTTGAAATAACTTTTTTTTCTTTTCGAATTTTAAGAATCTAAAAGAATCCAAAACGGCCTAAGGATGATGAAATCGAAAAGGAAATTTTTTTCTGCAAGTTTTGATAGGCTGTACGTTTTTTTCTCGTATGCAAAAGTTATGGCTATTTGAATTTTTCATGACATTTTTTATAAATTATGTCAAAATTCATGTTTGTTAATTTTCGTAACAACTAAATCACTTAATATAACTATAGTTTGAAGGATTTTATTTTTTGAACTTTTTATAACTTTTTTGCATGATTTTGAAACTAGAAAAGGCGATCTCTGCCACGAGGGGTTGGAGAGTCGTTCTCCTATCGCGGCAGGATTTGTGCCCGTTTTCCTGCCACGGCAGAACTTGAGAATTTTTTTGCCCATTTTCTTTGGTCCCGGTTGGTAATACGAACCGGGACTAAAGGTCACCCCTTTAGTCCCGGTTCGTGAGGGGTCAGCACCGGCCGCAGCCTACCGCAACCACTTTAGTCCCGATTGGTGTCTCCAACCAGGACTAAATATCCCGTTTGACCCGGGACTGAAGATTGTTCCGTTGGAACAGGGACTAATGTGAGCATTAGTCCCAGATCCAACCACAACCGAGACTAATGCTCCAAACTGAGGTGAACAAAAGGCTCTTTTTCTACTAGTTATGCCACATCGCCGGCGCATGTTATTATTCGCTGGTGGTAATTTTCGTTATCATCAGCGAACAGACTTATTCGCCAGAGGTACTACAGCACCACGGGTGTCCTTCCCTACTCGCTGGGGGTAGTTCCCCCTACATTAGCCGAACCCCTACTTGCTGGGGGTACTTCATCTGTTCTCCGGTGTATTATTAATAGGAGTAAAAAAAACTTCTCAAAATACACAGTATATACACCAGAATATACATGTGTATACACAGTAATATGCACAGAAATACTAGAATGACAGCAAAATGTATACATCAGTGACACAACATATACAGGTTCTTGAACAACATTGGTTCAACATTGGTTTATAGCATTACCTAGAGTTCACTCATCTTCACCTCGTCAGAAGAGTCAGGAGGAAAGCAAGTGAAATAGATGATGCCATAATGATGATTGGGCAAAAACGTGAACTCCCGTCTCTCTTACATGTCACCATACAAGATGAGAAGTTTTGTCCATCCAAGACCACTAAAATATGTTTGGACCTCCTCGTTGGTGACCCTAACCTGGTACGTCCTATCGGGATGATTATGATGCGTCAAAGTGACCTAAACTCACTTTCTCGGTTGCATGTTCCTACCAAAGGAAATATAGCTTTTCAGGTCATGTTCATGCACTTGGCATATGGCTTTTTATTTGTTAGGACTGATGTATGACATTATTCCTTTTCTTTTCCTCCCCTAGAACCCAAGATATATAGTGGAGGCAAAATGAACAGCATCATATCATCGTCGTCCTTACATATCCTCTTTCTAATGCGATCCTTTGTCGTCATAGCCATTGCAAAACTAAAAATAATATATTTAAATTAATGAGAAAGGTTAATTAGGGACCAGGACAAAAGGATTAACTAAGACAGGTACACATGCCTACGGGTACTAGTACTAGTACTCTGCTACAATAAATGAGTATGTATTAGATTATTCGTTGGCATCCAAATTAGTCCATATCTTGGTTGTTTTTATAGATTTGGTCGACCTGTGCAAAATACAGATTCTTCACAATGTCCTGCAGTCATCCATTTCTCTAAAGATGAAGTTTAGAACATTTACTTCTGGTAAAAAAAATAGTGAAAACACAATTGCTTGGCCAAACAAAAGTTACAGGCTTGCTAACTCTAAATCGCACATGATATCAAAGTAAACAACGAAGGCAAGCTGTCCAACAAATCCTTGAGGCTAATAAGAATTTGCAGGACATAAATATCCAGTGTGTGTGCAGTCATATATGAACAAAACACTACTTATGGCACTAGAACTGTAGGTATGAATCACGAGATGAACTAGACGGAAACAAAATTGAAGCAGATTTTGTGCTTGTGGACAACTGGTCTCCTTCTATTGCATGAACCCTAGATCACGGAGGGGCAGGAGGAAGAGGACAAGTAGAGGATCACGAGATAAAACTGGACCTCGACCTTGGTCTCCTCATATTGAAAGTCACGATTAAATCTCTCTCTCTCTCACTCGCTGGCCGTCGCCACCTCGCCATGCGCCGCCCGTGATGTGCGAGGGATTTGGCGTCCACAAGGACACCCGGATCTCCGGGTCGCTAGACACACCATGGGGTGAAGGGGAGAGAGAGGAGAGGGCGATGCTTGATGACCCACAAGTATAGGGGGTGTATCGTAGTATTTTTGAGGGAAGTGAAACCCAATTTATTGATTCGACACAAGGGGAGCCAAAGAAAATTTATAAGCCTTAACAACTGAGTTGTCAATTCAGCTGCACCTGGAAACAATCTTGCTCACAACAGTTATTAGTAGCAACAGTTTTGTAGTAGCAATAGTAAGTAACAGCAGTAATAAAAGTAAAGACAGTAGTAACAATAGCAGTAGACAGTAGGATTATAGCGTGGTAGGCATAGGGATGGATGAATGGGCATTGCATGGATAAGAAAATTCATATGGCAATCAAGACATAGGGCATTTGCAGATAAATAAGATAAAGCATCCAAGTACTAAATAATCATAGGCATGTGTTCCATATATAGTCATACGTGCTCGCAATGAGAACTTGCACAACATCTTTTGTCCTGCCAGCCCGTTTGCAGCGGGGCCTCAAGGGAACTACTGGCAATTAAGGTGCTCCTTTTAATAGAGCACCGGAGCAAAGCATCAACACTCCATGAACACATGTGATCCTCACATCAAAGCCATTCCCTCTGGTTATCCCGATTGATGTCACTTTGGGGCCTTTGGTTCTGGACAACAATATGTGTATACAACTTGCAGGTAAGACCATAAACAATACTATCATAATGAATCAATAACATGTTCAGATCTGAAATCATGGCCCCTCTGGCCTTAGTGACAAGCATTAAGCATAAAAAGTTGCAACAAAGTCAAAAAGCACTATAGATACTAGGCACCATGCCCTAACAATCTGATGCCATTACATGAACGATCTCATCCAATCCCTACCATCCCCATATCCTACAACGGAGGATTACTCACTCATTGACGATGGTTTAACTCATCAATGCCCATTGTTATGGACTTGGGTTTTGGGGAAGGAGGGAGCGCTGGAGGCATCAGTCGGCTAGCAAACAAGCACACAGGGACGCAAGGTTTACCCAAGTTCAGGCCTCGTAGAGGTCCCTACTCCTACTTGTCTGCTCTTGGAATTAACGAAGGAATCGAAGATTATAGGGGTGCGCAGATGCAATCTGGCGAGAGTTGTGGAAACTAGAGTTGCATGTGTCCTCCTCGCTGCCCCCTCCTAGCCTTTATATAGATAGGCTAGGTCTCGGGTAGCAGGTCGAGTCGGTTCCAGATTAGGGTTTTTCCCTTTGAACTTTCTATCTTAAGATTCTTCTTGTCTCGCAAGCAATCGAGAGTCCATGGGCCACTCGAATTCTATATTGGGCCTTGGCAACGCCGTGGGCTTCCGCCGTATCCGGACCATATATACCGAACTCAAGTACCTGCAGGGTATACCCATGTCAGTAGCCCCCAAGTGTCCAGTGGAATCGCAGATTCGACTGGGGACTTTATGAAGTCTTTCGAGTGCATGGTTGAGTATTTTTCGAGTGTTTAGTTCTTGTCATAGGGATCGTTGATGTGCGTGCCTGATTTAGCCGATGTATCGGTATCAGTTAACTGCCTTAGGGAAAGACAACGCAATCTACTCAAACTCGAGTCCTCGGACTCGAATTCGGAAAAGTGCTGGTGTAATTCGACTCAGGCCACGAAGGTCTTACAGGAGTTGAATTCCAGTGTATGGGCGTGAGCACTCGACGCGTCCGTCAAGGCATGTTCATCATACCTGTAGGCACGGATATGTTTCTGGTAGTGCGCAGCAGATGCGTTGTCAGGCCTTATTTAGGTCTTACCTTCACGCTGTAAGCGTGACATCCGAACTTTTGTCATCGTGGAGATGATTCGGGTAACCCAGGAGACGTAATCTCTTTGTAGGGAAAATATGAGGCGGAGTCATCATAGCATATGAATGTGGATGTTATCAACACACAGTACGTTGTGTAAGGAAAAATAATCATAGGGTGCGCGACCAGCGCTCCCTATGGGAGTAGCCCCCGAGTGCCTAGTTGAATCAAAGACTTAGGCAGGGACTAAAGAGCTTTTGTGACTGCTGTCGTCTTTTGTTTCAGTAGAATTTGCTTCCGGAGCTCCCTATGGGAGTAACCCATGATCCATAATCGAATCGTATATTCGAGTGGTGGGTATGCTTTTAATGTTCAAATTTCTTCATAAAAATGAATCATAGGGTGCGCAACCAGCGCTCCCTATGGGAGTAGCCCCCGAGTGCTTGGTGGAGTCGAAGACTCAAGTAAGGACTTAATAGTCGAAATCTTCTGATGCTCCTCCTGGTGACATCAGTGTTGACGATGTGATGACCTCAGTTGCCCGCGTGAGCAGCTTTGACGGGACGTGACGAGTGGTGGGTCCCACTTTCTGACTTTGATTTGATCGGGCGTGCGTAATCTTTCGTTTTAACTGCGTCTCCTCGATTTCCGCACGTAATGGAGATAGTGGGGGACGGTTCGTGTTTTGGCCTCTCCACGTGTCGACAGCGATGTGTGCCACGCATCCAGTAGGGTTTCTGCTGGTCGTTGGATGGCATCCGAAAGGGGATTAAGTAGCAGCGCAGCTGCGGTAATTTTCCCATCTGCCCTTTCTCTACTTGTGCTTCCATTGCCATTGCCGCTGCTCTCTGCTTCCTAGAGCTCATCCTCTTCGTGGCGCTGGACCAACTCCGCGTCTTCCTGAGCTACTTCCTCCGCTCGCACCGTCATCACAAGATGGGCAAAAAGAAGGGAGGCGCGGCCACTGAGTCCACCACCGCCAAGAAGAAGGGCGGCTCCACCACCGTGGGCACTAGCGCCGCCGGTGCTGGGAAGAAGAAGGGCGCGGGTACCCGTGCCACCAATGGTGCATGGCGCGCATCCATTATCAAGTCCTCTGAGCTCTGTCTCCTGCGTCAAGATGGAGTTCTGTCACCCGTGGAGGATGAGTCGTGAGTGCCAGGTGACGAGGTAATTCCTTGTCCTCCTGCTGGTTTCCGGTTGATGTTCCTTGCGTTCATCATCCGCGGTCTTTCTCTGCCCCTGCATCCTTTCTTCAGGGGCCTCCTTTGTTTCTACGGGCTCTAGCTGCATCAGCTGTCCCCAAATTCTATCCTCCACATCGCCTGCTATGTTACTCTTTGTGAGTGTTGGCTCGGAGTCGAGCCACACTTTGGCCTCTTTAAGAGGATTTTCAAGCTGAAGCGCCAGTCAGCATCTGGTTTTGTAGTCTATGATGTAGGAGGCTGCGGAATCCATGTCGACTCCTCCACCACATATTTTGATATCAAGCTCATGGTGTCCATCCAAGGGTAGAGAGACAAGTGGTTCTACATCCGTGACCAGAAGGCCGACGGAGAGCACTATGGACTTGCACCCTTCGATCCCGTGACGACGTGCAAGAGGAGGCATTCTTGGAAGAACGCTGTGATGCCTAGCGAGTCCGAGGAGACGGAAGTGCTGTACAAGCGCGTCTGCAACCTCGAGAGCCGCATGGGTAAAGAAGAGGGAGGCACCGCCCTCATTCGCACATGGTTGCGCCGTCGCATCCAGCCTCTGTAGGCCAGAGTCCACCCCATGTTCTAATGGGCTGGTGCGGACGATGCCACTCGCGTATCTGGCGATGGCATTCCCGCAGGTCAAGTAGATAAGAGGTTGCGACTGGTGACAAAATATACCACCAAAGAGGTTCTCCCAAGCGAACCAGTCGTGCCTCCCTTTGACGCCTCTAACCCTCCTCCTGAGGTAGATTTGTGCTACGAAGTAGCTTTATTTGTCGATTGGTGTTAATTACTTGATGTCTAATGAATTGTTTTCTGAATGCAGGATTGGAAGGTGTCTCCCAGTTTGCCCCCTCTTCCTGAGGGGGTTATTCCTCATAAAGTGGATGAAGAGGACGAGTCGGAATCAACCGTCCCACTTGAAGAGGAGGGAGCCCCCGAGTCCAGTGATCCGGACACTCGCAAGCGTTGCTGCGAGGATTCAGATGCTTCATCTCCTTTGACTCCAAAAGGCCCATCTATTGGTGCTAAGGAGCCGATTCCTGCCGTTCCTGTGCGCTCTATGGCTCCTCCTGCCCGGAAGAAGCTTCGACTGCCAAAGGAATCATCGGAGTCGGTGGAGCAGTCCTTCGATCTTGATAGATTTGACTGGTAAGTTCTATATTTGTGACTTTGTTTTGGTTTCTTCTTTGAGTTGTCATCTGTCTTGAAGATTTTGCTTGATTTTGTGTTTCAGTCAAGTGGCGACGTCGTCTTCTGATGACGTCCAATTTTTGAAGGAGTCCAGAGTCGCGGACTCCAAGTCCAAGAAGGTGGCTTCGCGGTCTCCTTCTCCTCCATTGGCGGCCTACTTCGGGCATAATTCATCGAGTTCCCCGCATGCTGGGGAGCATCACATGGTTACCCGGATGACTGTGCAACAACCTTCCTCAGAGTCTGTGGAGGATCATGTAAGTATCTTGTAGTTGGCAGTCGAATTTATTCTTGGTGTGCTTTACTTGAACTTTTAAATGTCTCTGATGCAGCTCATCGTGAAGGAAGCCGCCCGCCTGGCAGAGCAGGTCCTTAACATGGGTCGACAACATGCGCGACTGGACAATCGCCATCGCATTGTCGAAAGTAAGTGTTAACTTCATCTTTGACTTTTGCGAATATTATTGATTCGATTTGATAACACTCTTTGTATGTTGCTGCTGAGCACAATGAATTACTTCGCCATGCTGCTGCATTGGAGAAGACATTGGCCGCGGTGACGAAGAATCACGACGAGGCAGTTGCAGCCTTGGAGGAGTCGCGGAAGCGAGAGCAGGATCTCCTTTCCTCAACTGCTGAGAGGGAGAAGATGTTCGAGGAGCAGCTTCTCTCGATTGCCAAGTCCCTCTCAGGTATGATTTTTTCATCTAGATATGCCTTGCTCTTCTGTACTTTGACGTATGATTGTTGTACTAATGCTTTTGTGTATGCAGATGCCAGAGGCTTGAGTTTTGATGCTCAATCTCTGTGCCGTGCGGATGCTTTGGCTGGTGCCATCACCGCAGTCGAGGACCGCAGTATATCCCTCCAGGAGACGCTGGGGAAGGCCAAGGATGTGCCCAGTCGCATCCGTGAGGACTTAAATCCCAAGGCCGGGATGATCGACAATCTCGGAGACTTGGTGGAGTCTCTGGCTGGAGGTATCCCTGCTGACTTCAAAAACTCGTAGCGCTCCGTCGGCGCCACCATGGCACTCGCAATGGTGCAGGCCCATGGTGTGGAGATGGATCCTGCCACTATCTCTGAGGCGATGCCTGTCGACGCTGGAGGCCAGCAGGTAGTGTTTGCTCCCTTTGCTGGTAAATGCAAAAATTATGGTCCCTAGCTTATCGAGACACTCGCCAAGTACTCCAAGGAGCGGCGTCAAGCGAAAGATGCGAAGGTTGCGGCCGCCGGCAAGTCCGTGGCATCGAAAACTGCCACAGATGCGATGAAGCCCCCAAGGCCAAAGTCGAAGTCGAATAAACATGCTGCTCCTTAGTTTTATATGTAATAGCTCTAGTGTCTAACCTCTTGTGTCCGTGAGACAATGCTTTCATGGGGGTACCCCAGTCAAGACTTTGTTTATGTTTGAATGTATCCAGACCTTTCATCAGTGTATCTTTAGCCTCTTATTTTGATTTTGTTTGGTTCGTGATAGGGTACCTCGAGTGGTCCTTCGAGTGATCCTCGGGATCCGCCACCCGCTGATGAGACCTTGGCGCAGTCGCGTTCAAGGGTGGATGAGTTGTCCCTGCTTTCGTGACTGCGCGATCACGTTAAGCAGCTGGAACATGAGTTGCCCATCCTCCGCGGTAGCGTGGACGTATGGAAGTCTAGGGCGGAGAAGGCTACCACCCGAGAGCAATATCTATTGGAGGAGGTGACACAGCTGGGCGATCAGTTCAAGTGTTAGCTTCCTGCTCTCTTATATTTTCTTGTAGTCCATCGCGGTAGTTCGTTATCTTCATACTTTCGCCTCTTGCTTGGTATAGTTGTCAGCGCGCATCATCCGCAGAATGAGAAGGACAGGATTGTCATTCGTATGAACGACCTGACTCAGGAACAGCTTCAGGCAAGTGGGTACTTCTTGGTGGATCATGATCGCGTAATCGCACTTGCGACCCTGCAGGATCGTGTCTCGCGAGTGCTTCATTTTCTGAAGAAGTCGCAATAATGCTTAAGGAATATTTACCAGACGATGTTTCCGCTGGATGTCGTTCCCTCGAGCCTGCTGGCTCTCCTTGCTAAATTTCAAGACTTGATTGCAGTCTGCGAGTGTGTGCAGCAACAGTTAGTGGTTGGGCCAAGGCTGTGTTGTCGCTCGTGCGACTGCATCAGCCTAATGTTGATGTTGTAGCTGTTGCTGCTGGTCCGCCGACTCCATCGGTAGGTTCGACCTGGAATATGGTTCCTCATTACCAGGCGGTGGATCGCCCATCGGAGGAAATTGTCGACTTCTTCGAGGAGCAGACAAACGTTCTTCTGTTGCAACAATAGTTTAATTTGTATCCTGCACATAGGTATACCCGTGTTGTAAAGTTTGTATGTATGATGTATATAATTGATTAATATTGATATTTAAAGAGCTTGCTATCTCGTATGTTTTGCGAGTGCGTTGCACTATGCGATTCCCTTTCGTTAGCCTGACTTGTGTTTATCTCAGCACCTTGCCAACCTGTCAGGTGCGTTGCAGCTGGGTTGGTGTTTGTCAAGGGTTCGATTAATGCGTCAGCTACTCAGGATATCGCGATTGGTTCGTAGAACAGATGTGTAAAGGGTGGCGCAGCCCCCGAGTAGATAGATGGTGAGAAATAATATAAAAACGCAGAGTTTGGGGCACTTAGCTTTATTTATTCGTACAGTACGAGGTACAATGTGTGGCTAAGTAGCCTTGACTGAATAGCCTTATTTGTAATATAAGAAAGAGAAGACGACTAAGGGTAGAAGTGTCGCAGTTGCGCGACGTTCTAGGGGTTGGAGTACGCGACTCCTGTCTCGAAATCTTTGAGGCGATAGGCGCCACCTAGGATTACTTCTGTAATCACGTATGTTCCTTCCCAAGGGGACTCGAGCTTGAGATGCCCTTGCTGTTTCAGTCGCAGGACCAGGTCTCCTTCGACGAAGGACCTGGGGCATAGCCTTCTGCTGTTGTAGTTGTGCAGGTTCTGCTGGTACATCGTCGATCTTTCTGCTGCGATTTCCCGTGCCTCATCAAGGAGGTCGAGGGAGTCTTCGAGTGCAAGAGTTGACTCCTTCTCGCTATAAGCGACCACTCGCAGTGCCTTGTATCGTACCTCTACGGGTAGCACCGCTTCAGCACCATGCACCATGAAGAACGGGGTGTATCTCGTGGCACTGTTTGGGGTTGTGCGTAGGCTCCAGAGTACGGATTGCAGATCGTCTGGCTAGCATCCTGCGGCTTGTTCGAGTGGCCTAAGGAGTGGCTTCTTGATTCCGCCGCAGACGAGCCCGTTGGCTTTTTCGACTTGACCGTTGGTCTGTGGATGAGCTACGGAGGCATAGCTTACATTGATTCCCAGGTTTTCGTAGAAACCCTGTAACTCCTTGGAGGTGAAATTTGTTCCATTGTCCATGATGATGCTGTGTGGCACGCCGAAGCGATAGACAATGGACTCGAAGAACTTGACTGCGCTGGCTCCTGACTGGTTAGTCACCGGCATGGCCTCTATCCACTTGGTGAATTTGTCGACTGTGACCAAGAGATAGACGTAGCCTCCTCGTGAGGACTTTGGGAGCTTGCCGACCATGTCGAGTCCCCATTGTGCAAAAGGCACAGCCAATGGTATTGGCCAGAGCTCCACGCCAGGTGCGTGCGGTTTGTCCGCGAATCGCTGGCAAGCGTTACATTTTTGGACGATGTCCTTGGTGTCATGCATGGCTGTGGGCCAATAGAATCTAGCTCGTAGAGCTTTGGCGACGAGGGCGCGACTGCCGGCGTGGTGCCCGCAAGTCCCCTCATGGATGTCGAGGAGAACTGCCCTTCCATCAGCGTTGGAGACGCACTGTTGGAGTACTCTTGTGATGTTGCGCTTGTATAGTTCGCCGTTGATGACGGCGAATGCCTTGGATCGCCGTGCAATGTGCCGCGCGTCAGTTGGATCGTTCGACAGCCTCTTGCTGAGAAGGTATGTGATGTAGGGTTGAGTCCAAGAGGGTTCGATCATCATGACCGCCATTGTTCCTTCGAGTCCTGTGTCGAGCTCCAGGTTGTCGAGTGCCATTGGCTCATTGGGTGGCGTAGCCCCCGAGTCCATTGTTGCGCTTGTTTTCTTCTCTACGGCCTTTGGCTTGATGGAGCGTTCGCAGATACGCTCGAGAAATACCCTAGGTGGTATGGGGGCACAGGTGGAGCCAATGTTGGCGAGTGCATCTGCCTTTTCGTTGCTTTCGCGGCCTACGTGTCGTAGCTCGCAGCCGTCAAAGTCCCCTTCGAGTGTGTCATAGAGGTCACGGTAGGTGATCATATTGGCATTCAGTGTGTCGCATTCGTGCATTGTCTGGTTGACGACCAGCTTGGAGTCACCGTAGATGATGAGCCTTTTGGCGCCGCAGGCTTTTGCCATCCGCATCCCGTGCAACAGGGCCTTGTATTCAGCTTCATTGTTGGAGGCGGTAAACTGCATTCGCAGGATGTATTTCAGCTTGTATCCTTGGGGCGATGTCAGTATGACGCCTGCGCCAGCCCTGTCCTTACACTTGAATCCGTCGAAGTGCATTGTCCAGAGGTAAGACATGTCTGGTTTTTCGAGGAGCTAGTTCTCCATCCAGTGTACGAGGAAATCAGGGAGGACTTGCGATTTGATCGCGTCGCGCTTTTCATATGTAATGTATCGTGGAGACAGCTCGATTCCCCAAAGCATGACTCGTCCAGTGGCGTCGGGATTGTTGAGGATGTGCCCAAGCGGGGCATCGTTGACCACCACGATTGGGTGCTCCTGGAAGTAGTGACGCAGTCGCCTGGCCGTCATGAAGACGCCGTATGCCAACTTCTGGTAGTGCGGGTACCTCTGCCTTGTTGGCGTGAGCACCTCGCTAAGGTAGTAGACTAGGCGCTGCACCCCGTGGACCTTGTTTTCCTCGGCTCGCTCCACCACGAGCACCATGCTGACCACCTGGTTAGTGGCAGAGATGTATAGCAACAGTGGTTCCCTTTCGCGTGGGGTCACCAGTAATGGTGAGGTAGATAGTGGACGCTTGAGGTCTTCGAATGCTTCCTGCGCCTCATTAGTCCACTCGAACTTGTCAGTTTTGCGGAGAAGTTGGTAGAAGGGCAGTGCCTTTTCACCCATTCGACTGATGAATCGACTGAGCGCCGCAATTCGCCCAGCTAGCTGCTGGACGCCTCTTACGTTCTTCGGCTTCTCCATGGCCAGTATGGCTTTTATTTTCTTCGGGTTTGCCTCGATCCCCCTCGTGGAGATGAGATACCCGAGTAGTTGCCCAGATGGTACGTGATACGTCCATTTTGCATAACTATTCTATGTCTTAATTCACTATTATTCATTGATATATTTCATATTGAGACGTGATACTTATGTTATTTCATCTATTTTTGCATGGTTGATAACTTTTGGAGCATGGACCGCTGCTGTCAGGATTCTGATGGAAAAGGTGCTGTTTGGAGGCAAAATTCGCAAAGATCAGAAAATCCGGGAAAATATACGGAAAATCCTATTTTTCCAGAAGACTAAGAATGCCAGAAGACGGAGTGGAGATGGGCCACAGGGGGGCCACACCACCCCATGGCGCAGGCAGCCCTAGGCCGCGCCAGGAGGTGGTGTGGCCACCCTGGCCCACTCCAGCCTCTCCCCTCTGGCGTATATCATCCTCACGAAATCCTAAGACTCAAAGAGCGACCACAGAAAGATTCTGCCGCCTCTACGGGGCGGAAAACACCGAGAGAGAAAGATCTCTCCAGTAGAGAGATTTCTGCCAGGGGAATTCCTTCCCGGAGAGGGGAGATCGTCGCCATCAACACCACCATCAAGCTGGACTTCATCGGGATCATCATCATCATCACCACCATCATCACCATCAGCACCCTCATCACCATCTCCATATTTCTATAACAATTGCGTTGAATCTTGCATAGTTCATAGGGGAAACTTTCCCGGTGTTGATTACTCTTTGTAGTTGATGCTATTGAGTGAACCATTGAATTATTGTTTATGTTTAGATTGTTATACATCATTATTCCATATCTGATCATGATCCATATGATGTCTTGTGAGTAGTTCGTTTTGTTCTTGGGGACATGGGAGAAGTCTTGTTGTTAGTAGTGGAGTTGTGTTGAGAAAGATTCAATAGATTGTTATTTAAGTTGTGGTGTACTTCTTCTAGTGGTGTCATGTGAACATCGACTACATGACACTTCACCTATATGGGCCTAGGGGAATGCATTGTGTATTTGGCTACTAATCGTAGGGGTTGCCGGAGTGACAGAAACCTGAACCCCCGTTAGGAAACCATTGCACAAGGGACGTAAGGGTCTTAGAGTTAAAAGCTGTGGTAAGGTTTCTACCTTAATTACTTTCTTATACTTACAGATGTTTGCAAGGGGTATAATCACAAGTATGTATTAGTCTTGGATGGGGCGGTACATTAGCATAGGTTCACCCACACAACACTTAGCAAGCTAAAGAGGATTAATCAACTATATGAAGCGAAAGCACTTGACAGTCTTCATATGTGTCCTCGAGAACGTTTAGTCATCTTAAGTAATACAACCGGCTTGTCCTTTGCTGCATAAAGGATTGGGCCACTTGCTGCATTTATTCCTACTGTCTTTTATTTACTCGTACTTTGTTTACTTGCTTCATCGAAAACCCCTAAAAATTTGTTTGCTAAGTATTTGCAGAGAATTCCTGATCCATACCACTAGCCAGCACCTTCTGCTCCTCGTTGGGTTCGACACTCTTACTTATCGAAAATATTGCGATACACCCCCTATACTTGTGGGTCATCAAGACTATTTTCTGGCACCGTTGCCGGGGAGTGAAGCGCTATTGGAGAGTGGAACTGGTAAAGGAAACTTCTACTATGAGTATTGTTTACTTCTGTTAGTTGCTTTATTTTTGTTATGGATAATTCGCTGAGTTTCTTATTTGGTAATGCTACTACCACTCCTAAGGTAGTAGATAAGCCACCACCTGCTGAGAATGATGTTTTCAAAATACCTACAAGAATTATTGATCGTGTTATGGATAACTACTATGTTGGGGATGGAACTGTCCATCCCGGTGATCATTTGCTCTTTATACACGAATTATGCGGGTTGTTCAAGTGTGCAGGTATTACTACAGATCAAGTTAAGAAGAAGTTATTCTCATTATCGCTGAAAGGAAGAGCTGAGGAATGGTATAAGCTTCTAAAGAATGGTCAAGCTCTGAAATGGGAGGAAATAGTGCCTCTCTTTTATTCAAAGTTTTATCCTCCTAGTGAGATTCATAAAGATCGGAATCAAATATACAACTTTTGGCCTCTTGATGGAGAGAGTACAGCTCAAGCTTGGGGGAGATTGAAGTTACTAATGCTCAAATGTCCCATTCATGAGTTCCCCATAAATATTATTATCAATAACTTTTATGCAAGGCTCCCTCTACATGATAAAGATTTATTGGATGCTTCTTGTGCTGGATCATTCACTCGCATGGAAGAAGAAGCTAAATGGGATCTTCTGGACCGTATTCAAGACAATGGTGAAGCTTGGGAGAATGACAAAGGTAGAAAGTCAGGTATAAATTATGATTATGAATGCATTGAATCTTTTATGGGAATTGATGACTTTCAAAATATTAAAAATGCTTATGGTCTAGATTCTCAAGCTATTGCTTCTTAATTTAAGGCTTTTGCTTCCTATATTGAAGTGCCTAAAAAGAAGTGGGATAAGTATCATGAACCTTATAAAGATATTGCTAAGAGTGTTCCTTCAAGAAATACTAAAGTTTATACTGCTAATCATGTTTTACCTAAACCTTATATTGAGAAAATGCCTTTCCCAGTTAGGATGAAGGAACATTATATGATAGCTAGTATGGTTAATGAAAGTACAAATAAAGCTGTTGAACCTGATAAACAAATGGTTGATGAACCTATAATAGCAAATGTGAAAGACTTTGTCAATAAATATGAAAAAGAGGGACACACTATCCTTTGCAAGGATACCTCTAATATTGTTTCACAAAGTAGTGTTATGAGAGCTAGTATTCCCATGTTTTCTGTTAGAATAAGTAATCATTGCTATGATGGTCCTTGTGATAGCTATATTGTTAAGTTTATGCATGATATTGAAAGCTACTATGATAGAGGGAAAAGTGTTCTTATGTATCTCAATAATATCAAGTTTCCTCGTTTTATGCTGAAAGTTTTTATGTTGCACTTCTTTTGCCTTCTTATGCAAGTTGCCTCTGGTTTCAATAACTTGTTTGTTTAGAAAATTCCCTTGCATAGGAAGTGGGTTAAACTTAAATGCGTGTGTGTTTTTGCTTCTTAATGCTATCTTTCACTTCAATTCATATCCCTATGAGAGCTTCTCCAAAATCATCATGCCCATCTTAATGGCTATAAAGAAAGAGCTTTATGGGAGACAACCCAATTTGTTTTTGCTTTTAGTTTGTTTTTGTTTCTTTGAGTCTTGGAAGTTATTACTTCGGTAATAACCGCTCCTTATCTGTTTTGTTTGGTTTTTGTGTCAAGATCAACCTCTAATGAGAGAGAGAAAACCCAGCCGCCTCCTCCTCTCCTGACCTAGCCATAGCATCTCTGCCTCCTCCATAGATCGGTTTCCCCTCCTTCGGCCGGTCTCGCCGGCATCGGAGGGGTGGGGAACCCGATCTATGGGTGGAGTTTTCAGTAAAAGTAGTGTTTTCAAGATTAGATTAGTGTTTTAGTTGTCATCTTCTTAATGGAGATGGCATCGTCTACAATAAGTGATCTTCGGCATATCGTTCGACGACGAGATCTCTTTCCTGGCGTCAATGGTGGTGTTGAAAGATTAAGTTTCTATAGGTACAGTCTTTCGGATCTTCCTTCACCGGATCAATTTTGGACTTTTTCTCATGGTTGTCACGAGGAGGATTATCCTTGCAATATTTGTCCCGGCTGCTACGTCCTCGACAATGGTGATTCGTACTCTCGATAATCCAGCGACGTCGATCAGGCTGTTCGGTTAATTTTCCCTGGAATACTTGTGTTGGATCTCTTGCCGATGTTGATTGATTACCCTAATGGTTGCGCGCGTGCACGTAGCCTTGGCACTGCAACTCAAAAAATTATGGGAGAACCTTCATTGGTATTTACAGGTTATGGTTCGATATTTATTAGTGTTTGGCTACCTTTAGAGAAGTGCAAGATTATTTCTTGGAAGAAGAAAGAGATTGAAGACCTCGAAGATTTGCTAGTTTCTTTTAGACTTTATTTTGTAATTGATGGAGTCAGCTTATCTATCTCTACCATGTACTATTTGCTACTTTGAATATAACGTGGTATTGATTGTCAAAAAAAACCTCTAATGAGAGAGAAGTAAGATTTAGGGAAGTTGCTGTCCCGAAACAGATTTTTGTGCTTCACCGTAAAAATTCGTGAGAGATCTCTGTATGTCGGATTGAGCTGTAATTTTTTGTGCTTCTGCCCCAGGTTGTTATTTAACTTTCGTTAGTTTTGCACTTTTTGATTTGAGCAACAGAAGGTTTTCGAAAAAATTGATCTTTACCTTCTGGTCTGTTTTGACAGATTTTGCCACTCTTGCATTTGCTTCTTCATTCGATTTCCTTTTTGAATTCTTTTTGGGTTTTCGGAAGGAGTTGCTACAGTAGCTTATGTTTTGATGGTTTTCAGTTGAAGTTGGACTTAAAAGGTTTTATCACTTCACTTATACTAATGTTGCTAATGAGAACTGTGTGAAGTTTTGTGAGAAAGAAATTTCCAGAAAGTGGAGATAATGGTGTAATAAGGAAGAGAAGGGTTTTATGACTCAAGTAATAAGTGTATGAAGATGAAGATATCAATGATATTCAAGAGATGACTTCGGAATAATCTACTAGATACCAAATTTAGAGACCTGCAGAGTCTGTTTTCAAATAGGTAACAGTTCTGGTAAGAAAAGTTCCACGAAAATACAATCCAACTATATTTTTGCAGTTTTCAGTCGATAAAGGAAGCTACGAAGCGAAAAAGGGACGGAAACGGAGCCAGGGTGGCTCACACCACCCTGTGGCGCGGGCCCACCCCTGGCCGCGCCACTAGGTGGTGAGTCCACCCTGGACTCCGCCTCTGACTCGTTTTCTCCCAGTACCTTCCTTTTGATATGAAACTTCGTAATATATAACCCCCCGGATCCCCCGAGTTTCGTATATCATGTTTTCGCCGTGTTTTTGTTTCGATCTATTTCTGCCAGGACATACTCTTTGAAAGTTTAGAAGCACAAGGGTGTCTGCCAAGGATAAAGGGAAGGAGCCTATGGAGGAAGACCTCCGAGACCCCAAGCAAGGGCTGGTACCTTCAGTCACTTGCCCTGCATCAACGGAAGCCCTACGAGTCACTAAATAATTCTGCGATAAGTACCGAGACTTGAAGAGGAAGGTGGACATGCTTCAATGGGAGAATGATAGGCTTCGTAAGATGCTGGAAGATTTCCTCACGTCAACTAAGAGCATAATACCACCACCATCGAAGGAGTAATTCATCATCAGGTTTGGCATCCCCTTGGCTTGCTCCAAGCTTGGGGGAGTGTCACGGTATCACATCACTATCTTCTATCTTTTTACCTTATTAGTAGAGTCATATCATGAATAGAGGAGTTATTATGTAGTATGGTTTGCATTATGGAAGTGTCCCCTCTCTCGTTAGATATGTATCCCTTGGTGTGAGTTTCCATTATGGAATATTAATGAGAAGTTCTATCATTCACTCTTTTGCATAGCTTATATTAGTTTTCAATTCGTGGTTATATGATTGATCTTGTTGTTAGTATTGGTAGCACTCTGGGATCATTGAGTTAATTTAGTTGGTTTTGGCAAACCTGGCTCGGTCAGTAGCAACACTATTTTTGAGAGTTGAATGAAAAAGATAAAGGTACACTAAAGAAAAATTATTTCATCGTCTTTCTTTCTTGATTTGCTCATAAGTTTAGTATTCTCTAGTTAAGATCTTTTGTGCTTCCAAGGAAGATTGCATGTTTGTCTTTACCACTTGTATATTTTTTTTTGTTTCCTTCAACTCTTGTACTTGCTACCTAGCCTTGCTAGCCAAAAACCTGTACTGAGAGGGTATTCTTCTCGTGCATCCACCTCCTTTAAACCAAAACCTTTGCCATTTGTGTCCACCATACCTACCTAGTAGCATTATTGCTATTCCAAGTAAATTCTTGTTTTATCTACCTCCCAAATTAAACTTGTTATGTGAAAATTAGTGATTAAAGCTCTCATGAACTTGATGGCACACTTTACTTCCTTGCACTTAATAAACTTGAACCATTGTGCTCACCTATGTTGCGTATATGCTTGCGCTTTGTAAGTTGTGGATTAGCAGAACCATGTTGTCATGGGGAACGCTTTCAACATTGCACTGGTACTTTGTACCAAGTTGATATCATGTTCTTTTGTCTATGGATGTTGTCGGTGTGAAATAAAAGGGGAGCTTGTAAGTCCATGGAGTTATGCATGTGTGTTAGAGAAACGCCTGGGCCGCTGGTCTAATCCATGCTGACATGGTGGAAACCTGCAGCATAACCATAACGAGTATCTATGAAGCATTCTTCTTATAAAAAATAGATAGAGATTGAGAAAAAGAGAAAAGAAAAAAAGAGATATTATGAAAAGAGGAAAGAGAGAAAAAAGCACCATATTCCCATGGTAAATAAGAAGATTGCTGAGATACTTGTTGTCTGCTTGCCTTGTCATTTTGATATGGGGATTCTTCCGTATCATCGGGCAAGGGGTACCTCATTGGCGGTTCTCAATGATACACATATGTTTACGATGACAAGAACTTACCGGTGACTAAACTTGAGTAGAATGAGGAGCGGCCCTCGTATTCAAGGGACATGAGATTCTCAACTTACAACTTGTCAATGCATATCCTCATATTTGATCACTTTAACCTTAATCACCTAAAGATGCCTATGATAGGGGCAATGAGAGCTGATAGCTAGTAAGTATCATAATTTTTGGGAGCTATTTATGAGACTTGCAATCCCTGCTTCCCTCTTTGAAGGGCCTTTCTTTTACTTTGTAGTTGAGTCAGCAAACCTACTTCCCCTCTATCTCAGCAAGTATTTTGAGTTGTTGTGTTTCATTCATTCATATGATGATTTATTCAATCATGTTTCTTATGTTCCTTGCTTTGCACATTGCAATTATCTTGATGTTTACTACTTTGAAAGCTTTCATTGAAAAACCAGCTATTTGTGAACTCCAGCAAATTATCAACTATTCTTCGACCAAGAGCTAAGTTTGCCATTACCAATTATGATTCACTTTATGTATCTTTATTGTGTTTCCTTTACTTATTACAAGTTGAGTTATATAATAGTGAGTTGCCTTCTATTATGATCTATGTTTTGGATGAATGTGATGCTTCTTGTCCGTATTCTTTTATCGACTCTTCACTCCATAAACCTGAGGCCATGTTTATTGAGCTCAGTTTCGCTTGGGGACAAGCGAAGTCTAAGCTTGGGGGAGTTGATACGTCCATTTTGCATCACTATTCTATGTCTTAATTCACTATTATTCATTGATATATTTCATATTGAGAGGTGATACTTATGTTATTTCATCTATTTTTGCATGGTTAATAACTTTTGGAGCATGGACCGCTGCAGTCAGGATTCTGATGGAAAAGGTGTTGTTTGGAGGCAAAATTCGCGAAGATCAGAAAATCCGGGAAAATATACGGAAAATCATATTTTTCCAGAATACTAAGAATGCCAGAAGACGGAGTGGAGATGGGCCATAGGGGGGCCACACCACCCCATGGCGCGGGCAGCCCTAGGCCGCGCCAGGAGGTGGTGTGGCCACCCTGGCCCACTCCAGCCTCTCCCCTCTAGCGTATATCATCCTCCCGAAACCCTAAGACTCGGAGAGTAACCACAGAAAGATTCCGCCGCCTCTGCGGGGCAGAAAACACCGAGAGAGAAAGATCTCTCCGGCAGACAGATTTCTGCCAGGGGAATTCCTTCCCGGAGAGGGGAGATCGTCGCCATCAACACCACCATCAAGATGGACTTCATCGGGATCATCATCTTCATCACCACCATCATCATCATCAGCACCCTCATCACCATCTCCATATTGCTGTAACAATTGCGTTGAATCTTGCATAGTTCATAGGGGAAACTTTCCCGGTGTTGATTACTCTTTGTAGTTGATGCTATTGAGTGAACCATTGAATTATTGTTTATGTTCAGATTGTTATACATCATTATTCCATCTCTGATCATGATCCATATGATGTCTTGTGAGTAGTTCGTTTTGTTCTTGAGGACATGGGAGAAGTCTTGTTGTTAGTATTGGAGTTGTGTTGAGAAAGATTCAATAGATTGTTATTTAAGTTGTGGTGTACTTCTTCTAGTGGTGTCATGTGAACGTCGACTACATGACACTTCACCTATATGGTCCTAGGGGAATGCATTGTGTATTTGGCTACTAATCGTAGGGGTTGCCGGAGTGACAAAAACCTGAACCCCCGTTAGGAAACCATTGCACGAGGGACGTAAGGGTCTTAGAGTTTAAAGTTGTGGTTAGGTTTCTACCTTAATTACTATCTTGTACTTACGGATGTTTGCAAGGGGTATAATCACAAGTATGTATTAGTCTTGGATGGGGTGGTACATTAGCACAGGTTTACCCATACAACACTTAGCAAGCTAAAGAGGATTAATCAACTATATGAAGCGAAAGCACTTGATAGTCTTCCCATGTGTCCTCGAGAACGTTTGGTCATCTTAAGTAATACAACCGGCTTGTCCTTTGCTGCATAAAGGATTGGGCCACGAGAATTTATATTCTTCCTCAATATGCTATTGAGAGGAAAAGGATTAAATCCTTTATAAGAACTAAAGTTTTCATCGGAATATAAAAAACTTAAAGATGCCTTTTAAGTATCTCAATTCAAATTCCGTTATTAATAGAACGAATACTTTGTTTACTTGCTTTATCGAAAACCCCTGAAAATCCGTTTGCTAAGTATTTGCAGAGAATTCCTGATCCATACCACTAGCCAGCACCTTCTGCTCCTCGTTGGGTTCGACACTCTTACTTATCAAAAATACTGTGATACACCCCCTATACTTGTGGGTCGTCAGTACGCCGAAGGCGCATTTGTCCGGATTGAGCTTGATCCGGTAGCGGTCGAGGTTGGCGAAGGTTTCGTGTAAATCGTCGATGAGTGAGGCTTCCTCTTTGGTTTTGATGACGATGTCGTCAACATAGACTTGGATGTTGCGACCAAGTTGGTTCTTGAGGCAAGCTTGCATGCACCGCTGATAGGTGGCTCCTGCGTTTTTTAGCCCAAAGGGCATTTTGTTGTAGCAGAACACACCGAAAGGCGTTGTAAACGTTGTCTTCTCTTGATCTTCCTCCTTCATTCGAATTTGATTATAGCCTGAGTAGGCGTCGAGGAAGCAGAGACGCTCACATCCTGTGGTGGAGTCGATGATCTGGTCGATTCGTGGCAACACGAAGTGATCCTTTGGGCAGTGCTTATTCAGGGAGGTGAAATCCACGCACATCCGTAGGATATCCGTGTCCTTTTTGGGTGCCTGATACATTGCAAATCTATCTGTAATTTTTGATGTTCCATGCTTGGTTTTATCCACTTTCTTGTGTTTTGTTCCAACTTTGGAGTACTTTTCATATGATTTCTTGGACTAACCTATTAACAAGAGCCACAGTACCAGCTGCCTGTTTTCTGCTGTTTTTGGTTCCAGGAAAGTCAGAAAATGAATATTCTCGGAATTGGACAGGACAAAAGCCAAAGTGCATATTTTTCTGGAAGGGATCAAGTGCCAGAATACGAGACGGAGAAGAGCCAGGGCCCGGCCACACCACCTGGCCGTGCGGCCAGGCTGGGCCCGCGCCAGGGGTTGGTGTGGTGGCTCCCGGCACCCCCTCGGCCTCTCCTTCTGCCTATAAGTTTCCCTCGGGACGAAAACCCTAAGCACCCGATCAAAAATCCACGAAAGAGTCTGTAGCCACCGTCATCAACTAGGTAATCTTGGGAAGTGACAGAAATCTCTAAGGTACTAGATGTGTTGTTGCTACTAGGGAGAAAACAACAATCCTTTGTTCATAGAACAATCATATTGTTTACTTTACACGCAGTTCGTAAAGCAATAATCTGTTGCTTGCAACTTAATACTGGAGGGGGTTTGGATGATAACCTGAAGGTGGATTATTAGTCATAGATGCAGTTGGATGGCGGTCTATGTATTATGTTATAATGCCCAATCAAGTCTCAGAGGATTCAAGATGATTAGTATATGCATGTATTGCTTTCTCGGTGTTTGTCAATTGCCCCGCTGTAATTTGTTCACCCAGCATGTTATCTATCTAAGGAGAGCCACCTCTAGTGAACTATGGATCCCGGTCCTTTTACTTTACATACAATCTACAATCTTTTATTGCTTTGTGTTTACTTTCTGCAACCTTTTACTTCTTTCCATTCGATACATTTAATCCTTTGTTTTCCGCAAAACACGGTGAGATTGTCAACCTCATCGCAAGTTGGGGACAAAGTTTTGTGGTTGTGTTGTGCAGGTCTCCACGTTGCTACTAGCACCGGTAGTGCGCCCTGCCAAAGCTCAGCTGGTAACACCTTTGGGGTGTTTCCTTGCTCCTACTGGTTCGGTTAAACCTTGGTTTCATAACTGAGGAAAACTTGCTGCTATATTCATCGTACCTTCCTCTTGGGGTTCCCAACGAGCTCTACGTCAAAAGTCGAGCGCATCAAGATTTTCTGGCGCCGTTGCCGGGAGTCAAGGACATCTTCACAAGGGGAGTCCCTCATAACCAATCTCTTTACTTTGTTGTTTTTGTTTTTCTTAGTTTCTTTTTGCTTTGTTTGCTTGTTTTGTTCTTCAAAAACACAAAAAAAATTAGTTTTACTAGTTTGCTTTCTTTATCAAAAACACACAAAAAAATTAGTTCCTATCCTAAGTTGTCACTATGTCTAGCCTTGCTCCAGTCACTATGTCACCCGAGAATATGATTTTCACTTTTAAACAAGGAATTTAGGAAATTTTTAAGGTAGCTTGGTCGAGAATCTCTGATCTACATGAAAAAACTGAGCCTAAAATGACTCAAAGCTTGTTACTTAGCAGTTTTTACCTTGGAATTGCTCTTTTCTATAGATATGCTTTGGATGATGTTGTGGGAGGAGATTTCCTCCATTGTAATGAGGATGATGCTATTAATGCTATAAATAAATTGATCCTCACTTACAACTTGCCTAGCCAAACTGATACTTCTTTCGCAAAAATATTTGCTAGGGTGGACACTCTTGAGGCTAGCATTACTAGATTAGAGAGTTTCTATAATACGCTTAGGGAGCATCATGATTATGTTACAAAAAACTCTAAACCATCAAAGTGGTTCCCTACAGTAAAGATTGAGATGAACAATGAAACTTTTCAAGCTCGCTGTGATATCATGTCTGAATTTTGCCTTATGCCCAAAGATATTTATAAATCTCTGAACACTTGGGGTCTCATTGAAGGAGGAAAAGAAATATCTCTTACTAATAATACTACCATATTACCTCTTAGAATAGCTGAAGGAGTGTTTACAAAGATCCTTGGAAAAACGATTTCTATTGATTATCTTGTTATTGAATGTGCAGGAAAAGGACAAATTACACTTGGAAGGTCCCTATTAGAACTCCTTGGAGCAATAATAGATGTGGGAAAGGGGACCATGCACCTTTCTTATCCACCAAACAATCATATTTTCCCCAAGGTCAAGAATAAAAGTAAGAGAGGTAAGGGCAAGAAAGTTGGTTTTAATGCTTCTTCATTTGAGAACACTTGATTCTTTCTTTGCTTCTTATGCCTAACTAAAAGGCGTTAAAGAAAAGTACTTGTTGGGAGATAACCCAAGAGTTTTAGATGAGTCCTGGAAGTTATTACCTCTGTAATAACCTCTCCTTATCCTTTTTTATTTGCTTTTTGTGCCAAGAGTAACCTCTACTGAGAGAGAAGTAATGATTGGGAAAGTTGCTGTCCCGAAATAGATTTTTGTGCTTCACCGTAAAAATTCCTGAGAGCGCTCTGTATGTCGTATTGAGCTGTAATTTTTTGTGCTTCTGCCCCAGGTTGTTATCTAACTTTTGTTAGTTCAACACTTTTTGATTTGATCAACATAAGGTCTTCGAAAAAATTCGTCTTTACCTGCTGGTCTGTTTTGACAGATTTCTGCCATTTTCTGCATTTGCTTCTTGTTACTTCCTTCTTGAGTTCCTTTGGGGAATTGAGCTTTTTGAGGAAAGTGATACAGTAGCTAGTGTTCTAATGGAAGTTTATTTGGTGTTAGAACTGAACCTTGAGACTTATTTATCTTAAGTACACTAATGTTGCTAATGAGATTGTGTGAAGTTTTGTATGAAGGAAAAATTTCAGGTGTATGGAAGGAACGAGCAATGAGATAAAGGATGGACTAAAGCCCAAGATTGGGGATGCCACGCGTTTCACCCTAAGAAATATCCAAGAAGTACAAGCGTCAAAGCTTGGGGATGCCCAAGGCATCCCCCTTCTTCATCAATAAAAATTCCAGGTTTCTTCCAAACGCTTCATTTTTATTGTTTCATGCACAGTTGTGTTTTTCTTGGAGCGTCTTATTTTTCGTTTTTGTTTTGGTTTTTAGTTTGCTTGGTTTGCTTAGTTTTCTAAATAAGTTGGTTGGACCCTCTCTTTCACACTTTGGTTTGCGAATAGTTTGGTTTGGTTTGGAAAAGAGTAGGAAAGTTCATACTTATGCGGTAAAAAGAGCTTGTTTTTGACTGTGACCTATGCTTTGTCATGCCATGCTTGATATTGTATTGGATTTATGCTTAGTATTCTTTTCTGTAGCATGACTTGTTATAAACAATTGATATTGCTTAATGTGCCTTGGATGAATCATGCGTTGTTTTAGCATATTAAATCATAGTATAGTGGTATTCTCCTTTGATGCTTTATTTGGGTTGACTTGGCACATGCTCACACCATGTTATGACTATATCAAGTCACCATAGCCTTTATGATCCTTTAGTTTTCAACTTGTATTATCACTTTATGCTTTTATAAATGATGTTTTGTCGCTCTGCATGATTATGACCATTATTGCTCTCTTAGTTTGTCGTTCCCAGTCTTTTGCTAGCCTCCACAACCAAGTATGAGTTCCACTCATGCATCCAACTCCCTAAACCAAGTTATTCCAAAGAGTCCACCATACCTACCTACTAGCTTATGCTATTCCAAGTATATTCATGCTTTTGTTTACCTTCCTCTTGTTATGAGAAAACTAGTGATTAAAGCTCTCACGAACTTGATGGCACAACTTACTTTACTTGCCTTTAATAAACTTGAACCATTGTGTCTTCTATGTTGTATATGCTTGCACTTATTTGTTGGGAATTAGCAGAACCATGCTTTCATGGGGAACGCTTTCAACATTGCACTTGGTACTTGTACCTAGTTGATATCATGCTCTTTTGTATATGGATGTCGTCGGTGTGAAATGAAAGGGGAGCTTGTAAGTCCATGGAGTTATGTATATGTGTTAGAGAAACGCCTGGGCCGCTGGTCTAATCCATGCTGACATGGTGGAAACCTGTAGCGTAACCATAATGAGCTGTCTATGAAGCATTCTTCTTATAAAAAAAGAGAGTCCTATATTGAGAAAAAAAGAGATATTATGAAAAGAGGAAAGAGAGAAAAAAAAACACCATATTCCCATGGTAAATAAGAAGATTGCTGAGATGCTTGTTGTCTGCTTGCCTTGTCATTTTGATATGGGGATTCTTCCGTATCATCGAGCAAGGGGTACCCCGTTGGGGGTTCTCTATGATGCACATGTACTTACGATGACAAGAACTTACCGGTGACTAAACTTGAGTAGCATGAGGAGCGGCCCTCGTATACAAGGGACATGAGATTTCTAACTTATACTTCGTCAAGCATGTACACCATAGTTTGTTCACTTTAACCTTAATCACTTCAAGATGCTTATGATAGGGGCAATGAGAGCTAAAAGCTATAAGTACCATAATTTTTGGAAGATCTTTATGAGACTTGAATCCCTACTTCCTTCTATGAAGGCCTTTCTTCCACTTATATATTGAGTCTCCACCTTCTATCTTTATGCACTTACTTTGAGAGCATAGTGGCCATTCTTAGTTCTATGTGCATTGTCCCAAGACTAGTTGATTGATGCATAACTTGATATTGCTTGTTTTAAACTATTTGTATCTAGTCACTCTTATGAACTCTGAAGGTGTCCTATGCATTTATATTTGCTACTCTATTGAGGGACAAGTTGAATACTATTATGCTATGTTTTCTTTATGTGAAACAAACAAACATCTTACAAAGCATGTTATTCATGAATCTTTTGTTTGTGCCTTTTCATGTTGCATCATAGTTTCTTTGCTTATTGCTAGAACTTTGTCTTTCATGTTATGATTGAAGTATTATGATCCCAGCCTTGAATGTTTTGCAATTACTTTGATCAAGTCTTTGATGGTGCATGTCACCTCAAAAATTATTTCTTTTTATCACTTACCTACTCGAGGACGAGCAGGAGTTAAGCTTGGGGATGTTGATACATTGCAAATGTATCTATAATTTTTGATGTTCCATGCTTGGTTTTATCCACTTTCTTGTGTTTTGTTCCAACTTTGGAGTACTTTTCATATGATTTCTTGGACTAACCTATTAACAAGAGCCACAGTGCCAGCTGCCTGTTTTCTGCTGTTTTTGGTTCCAGGAAAGTCAGAAAATGAATATTCTTGTAATTGGACAGGACAAAAGCCAAAGTGCATATTTTTCGGAAGGGATCAAGTGCCAGAATACGAGACGGAGAAGGGCCAGGGGCCGTCCACACCACCTGGCCACACGTCCAGGCTGGGCCCGTGTCAGGGGGTGGTGTGGTGGCTCCCGGTACCCTCTCGACCTCTCCTTCCGCCTATAAGTTGCCCTCGGGACGAAAACCCTAAGCACCCGAGCAAAAATCCACGAAAGAGTCTGTAGCCGATGTCATCTCCATCCCTAGATCGGGAGGGATCTGAAGCTCTTCCCGGCACCCTGCCGGAGAGGGGAATTCACCCTGGAGGCCTTCTTCATCACCATGCAAGCCTCCGGTGTGATGCGTGAGTAGTTCATCCTTGGACTACGGATCCATGTAGTAGCTAGATGGCTGGTTTCTCCTCCTTTGTGCTTTCATGTTTAGGTCTTGTGAGCTTCGTTCATGATCAAGATCATCTATTTGTAATTCATACATGTTGTGTTTGCGGGGATCCGATGGATATTGAGATGCTATTTTAGATTGATTATTGATTCTATCATGTCTTTGTTATTTGAGATCTTGCATGCTTTCCATTGGTAGTAGCTATCTTGGCCAAGTAGCTGCTAGCAACTCCAAGAGTTAGTATTTATGCTCGATAGTGGGTTCATGCCTCTGGTAATCTGGGGAAGTGACAGAAATCTCTAAGGTACTAGATGTGTTGTTGCTACTAGGGAGAAAACAACAATCCTTTGTTCATAGAACAATCGTATTGTTTACTTTACACGTAGTTCATAAAGCAATAATCTGTTGCTTGCAACTTAATACTGGAGGAGGTTCGGATGATAACCTGAAGGTGGATTATTAGTCATAGATGCAGTTGGATGGCGGTCTATGTATTATGTTGTAATGCCCAATCAAGTCTCAGAGGAGTCAAGATGATTAGTATATGCATGTATTGCTTTCTCGGTGTTTGTCAATTGCCCCGCTGTAATTTGTTCACCCAGCATGTTATCTATCTAAGGAGAGCCACCTCTAGTGAACTATGGATCCCGGTCCTTTTACTTTACATACAATCTACAATCTTTTACTGCTTTGTGTTTACTTTCTGCAAACTTTTACTTCTTTCCATTCGATACGTTTAATCCTTTGTTTTCCGCAAAACACTGTGAGATTGACAACCTCATCACAAGTTGGGGACAAAGTTTTGTGGTTGTGTTGTGCAGGTCTCCATGTTGCTACTAGCACCGGTAGTGCGCCCTGCCAAAGCTCAGCTAGTAACACCTTTGGGGTGTTTCCTTGCTCCTATTGGTTCGATTAAACCTTGGTTTCATAACTGAGGGAAAACTTGCTGCTATATTCATCGTACCTTCCTCTTGGGGTTCCCAACGAGCTCTACATCAAAAGTCGAGCGCATCAGTGCCAGCACCATGTTGGCGAGCCAAGTACTTTCCTTGATCTCGCGTATGAATTTGGTGTCGAGGAGTCTGTTGATCTCCATTCCGACCACTTTTGCTCTTGGCTCAGATAGTCACCAAATTGTTTGTTTGACTGGCCTTGCGTCTAGGTTGACATTGAGTGCGTGCTCGGCGTATTCCCTGGGAACCCCTGGCATGTACGCTGGACACCACGCGAACATTTCCTAGTGCTCACGGAGGAATTCGACGAGCGCGAGTTCCTATGCGGGACTCAAGTTGTTGGCGATTAGGGCCATATTGGTCAGGTCCGATGGGTGAACCTGAACTTTCTTTGTGTGCACCGACGATTCGAAGGATAGGTCGGGTGAACTTGACCGGCTCAGGGGAGGCAGACTGTTGTGTGTCGACTCCTTCAATCTTGTGAGTTCCTCCTGCATGCCGAAGGACTGGGAAATTCTGTTGAATTCCCTGTCACGGCTGTCGGACCTCTCGAAGCTCCTGTTGATTGTGATGACGCCGTTTGGGCCTGGCATTTTCATCTGTAGGTAGGCGTACTATGGTACTGCCATGAACCTAGCGAACGTGACGCGTCCGAGGATGTAGTGGTACTGTGAGGGCTAGTCGACGACTTCGAAGTCGATCTGTTCGCGTCGAAAGTTTTTCGGCGTGCCAAAGATGACGTCGAGGTTGATTTTTCCCAGGGGATATATGCCCTTGCCTGGGACGATGCCATGGAATGTCGTGTCCGAGACCTCTAGGCAGGTCAGAGGGATCCTCATCGCTCGCAAGGTACTTGCAAACATAAGGTTAATGCCGCTTCCACCATCCATGAAGACATGGCTCATGTCGAAGCCTCCGATCTGTGCCTCGAGTACGAGGGGACAGTGGCCTGCGCGAGGTACTTGGTGCGGGTGGTCGCGCTTGTCGAAGGTGATGCAGGAGTCGCTTCCGCTGAGGTACTCAGTGGTGGATGGTGGTGAGTTTGTCGCCAAGTTGACTTGGCGAGTGATGGCCTTCTGTACTCGATTCAAGGGGCGTCCTTTTTGTATCATCATGTTGCCCACAGCCCGTGGGTATGGCTCGCCGCCTTGATCATGGACCGGTAGGGCCGCGGGTGGTGGCACTCCAGGTGGTGGAGGAGGAGCTCCATGTGCTATAGCGCCTGGGGCGACTCTGTAGGCTCTGTTGACTGCGTCGCGATTCATCCGCGCCAAACCCTCGCGGAGCTTGAGGAACTCGCGGCAGTCCTTGAGAAGGTGGCTGGATTTCTTCTTGCCGTCGTGCTTGTCAATGTAGAAGTGCACGTTGCATGGCCCGAACAATTTGTCCTCGATTGTTATCACGGGTGCCTCTTCGCGAGTGCGGCGTTGCCATACCTGCGTGGTTTTCCCGGAGTCGCGGTGTCCACCGCTGCGATAGCCGCTATTGCGGTTGTCGTCGTGTCTGTCGGTGTAGCCGGCTGCGACCATGTTGATGTCGTCGCGGTCATCGTAGATGCGCATTCGACGTTTGCTTCGGCGATCCCGTCTGCGCTCGAGCTCTGCTTCGTCATCGGAGTGGACATGGTTTTTCACCGAGTCTTCTCCATCTGCCCACCGATTCACGATTTCCATCAGGTGGTCAATTGTTTTGGGCTTCGAGCGGCCCAGCTCCTCCCTGAGCTCTATGCGGTGAACGCCGCCATTGAATGCGTCGATTGTCCGATCCTCCGAGATATTTTTGTGGAGTTCTTGATGATGGACCACCTCTGGATGTACGAGCATAGCGATTCACCCGACCTTTGCTGGCAGCACCTTAGTTCTTCGATTGACACGGGCCTTTTGTAGGTGCCCTTGAAGTTGCGCACAAAGCTGCTGTGAATGGATCCGCGCGGGAGGTTGTTGAGCCATGCTCGGGCGGCGCCCTGCAACTGTAGCTGCAGGCATTGCATGGTCGTGCCTCGACTCCCACCATGGAGCCTGATGGAGGAGATTGATACATTGCAAATGTATCTATAATTTTTGATGTTCCATGCTTGATTTTATCTATTTTCTTATGTTTTGTTCCAACTTTGGAGTAATTTTCATAGACTTTCTTGGACTAACCTATTAACAAGATGCCACAGTGCCAGTTGCCTATTTTCTATTGTTTTTGGTTCCAGGAAAGTCAGAAAATCAATATTCTCGGAATTGGACGGGACAAAAGCCAAAGTTACTATTTTCCTGGAAGACTCACGAAGCCAGAAGGAGAGTCGGAGAGGGGCCACAGGGTGGCCACCCCCCTCCCTTGGCGCGGGCAACCCTAGGCCGCGCCAAGGCATGGTGTGGGCCCCCTGGCCGGCCACCGACCTTGCCTCTTTCGCCTATAAGAGCCTCCCAATGCAAAAACCCTAGGGAGTCAATTAGAAATCCACGAAAAGTTCCGCACCGCCGCTGCCACCGAAGGGGATATTCGGGGGACAGAAAGTCTCTGTTCCGGCACCCTGCCGGGATGGGGAAGTGCCCCCGGAGCCATCTCCATTGATCTCCACCACCATCTCCATCACCATTGCTGATTCCCATGATGAGGAGGGAGTAGTTCTCTCTCGAGGCTAAGGGTTCTACCGGTATGTGTTTATCTCTCTCTCTATGCATGATATTATTGAGATCATGAGCTTGTAATCTATAGATCTACCTTGCTACTCAAGTGCTTTAATAGATCTCTGCTCTCCCCATGTGTGTGAAAGTGACAGCGTGCACACCATGGTGGCACTTAGGCTAGAGATTACAAATACTTGTTATGAGTTATATTTGGAGTTGGATGTCTTTATGAAATTGTGGTGTTTGTTGGAACCATCTAGTGCTCAAGGTGATAGTGTGGGGTTTTCTAGATGGGAAAGGCTTACTTTGAGGTGTGCTGTTATAGCCCTACCGTTGATTAGAGTGTCCAACCGGAGAGTAGTTAAGAGTAGTATCATGAAGGGAAGATATTTATATGAGAGTGTTCACTAGTGAAAGTATGATCCCTAGGCCTTGTTTCTTAGCATTGAAACACCGTTTGCTATTAGATCTGTTACATGTTTGCTTGCTTCCATCTTTATTTCAGTTTGCCTTTAGTCTCTTTCACGTTATCAAGTTATCTTCTATCACCGTTACCACTTATAATTATCCATACCACTTGTATTTCACTATCTCTTCGCCGAACTAGTGCACCTATACACCTAACAAGTGTATTGGGTGTGTTGGGGACACAAGAGACTTATTGTATCTTGATTGCAGGGTTGCTTGAGAGGGGATACCTTTGACCACTTCCTCCCTGAGTTCGATAAACCTTGGGTAATCTACTTAAGGAAAAACTTGCTGCTGTTCTACAAACCTCTACACTTGGAGGCCCAACAACTGTCTACAAGAATAGAAGTGCGTAGACATCAAGCTATTTTCTGGCGCCGTTGCCGGGGAGGTAAGGTAAAAGGTATTCATACCGGAGGATTAAATAAGAAGAACCTCCCATGGCAAACGCCTATTTTCTGGCGCCATTGCCGGGGAGGTAAGGTAAAAGGTACTCACATCCTCCGATGTGAGTGCTTGAAGTTATTTCCTTTAGATTCTGCAATTTTGTCTTTTTGTTTCTTGTTTTCACTAGTTAGGCTTAATGGAAAACAACAACAAAATTAGAGAGCTTTATAGTATTTATCTTGAGTTAGGACATGAGGTGTTTGAAGAGAAAATTAAAAAACCTATGGAACTTTATTTGCGTGATAATAGCAATGTTGTTAATATGAATTCTTTGGACACCATTATTGCTAATGCTATGGAAAAGTCTAAGCTCGGGGAAGCTAGTTTTTATGAAAATGATCTTTTTAGTTCCCCATCTTTGGAAGATAGCTATTCTATTGCTTATGATGATACCAAACCTCCAATATATGATGATTACAATGATGAATATGATATTTTCAGTCCACCTACTATTGAGGAGAAAATTAATTATGATTACAATATGCCTCCTATATTTGATGATTTTGGTGATGAAAATAATAATGATAGCTATTTTGTTGAATTTGCTCACACTATGATTAATAAGAATGACTATTCTTATAGGGAGAGTAATAATTGTTTTATGCATGTGGCTCATGATAAGAATGTTTTATGTGATAGTTATATTGTTACTTTTATTCATGATGCTACTGAAAGTTATTATGAGAGAGGGAAACATGGTTTTATGTGTTTCAACAATATTAAGTTTCCCCTCTTTATGTTGAAAAGTTTGAAGTTACACTTGTTTTGCTTTCCTATGCTTGTTACTTTGTGCTTTCATGACTTGTTTTTTTACAAGATTCCTATGCATAGGAAGTGGGTTAGACTTAAATGTGTTTTGAATTTGCTTCTTGATGCTCTCTTTTACTTCAATTCATATGTCTTATGTGAGCATCTTCTCAAACAATCATGCCTAACTTAAAGGCATTAAAGAAAAGTACTTATTGGGAGATAACCCAAGAGCTTTAGATGATTCTTGGAAGTTATTACTTCAGTAATAACCACTCCTTATCCTTTTTATTTTCTTTTTGTGCCAAGAGTAACCTCTAATGAGAGAGAAGTAATGATTGGGAAAGTTGCTGTCCCGAAACAGATTTCTGTGCTTCACCGTAAAAATTCGTGTAAAATCTCTGAACGTCATATTGAGGCATGAATTTTTGTGCTTCTGCCCCAGGTTGTTATATAACTTTAGTTAGTTCAACACTTTTTGATTTGAGCAACAGAAGGCCTTCGAAACAATTCGTCTTTACCTGCTGGTCTGTTTTGACAGATTTCTGTCATTTTCTGCGTTTGCTTCTTGTTGGTTCCTTTTTGAGTTCTTTTGGGGAAATGATATTTTTGAGGGAAGTGCTACAGTAGCTAGTGTTCTAATGGAAGTTTATTTGGTGTTATAACTGAACCTTAATACTTATTATCTTGAGTGCACTAATGTTGCTAATAAAGATTGTGTGAAGTTTTGTATGAAGGAAAATTTTCAGGTGTATGGAAGGAATGAGTAATGAGATGAAGGATGGACTAAAGCTCAAGCTTGGGGATGCCACTTGTGTCACCCCAAGAAATATCCAAGAAGTACAATCATCAAAGCTTGGGGATGCCCAAGGCGTCCCCTTCTTCATCAATAAAAATCCCAGGTTTCTTCCAAACACTTCATTTTTATTGTTTCATGCACAGTTGTGTTGTTCTTGGAGCGTCTTCTTTTTCGTTTTCATTTTAGTTTTTCGTTTGCTTGGTTTGCTTAGTTTTCTGAATAAATTGGTTGTACCCCCTCTTTCATACATTGGTTTGCAAATAGTTTGGTTTGGTTTGGAAAAGAGCAGGAAAGTTCATACTTATGTGGTAAAAAGAGCTTGTTTTGACTGTGGCCTATGCTTTGTCATGCCATGCTTGATATTGTTTTGGCTTTATGCTTAGTATTCTTTTCTGTAGCATGGCTTGTTATAAACAATTGAGATTGCTTAATGTGCCTTGGATGAATCATGCGTTGTTTTAGCATATTAAAGCATAGTATAGTGGTATTCTCCTTTGATGCTTTATTTGGGTTGACTTGGCACATGCTCACACCATGTTATTACTATCTCAAGTCACCATAAGCCTTTGTGATCCTTTAGTTTTCAACTTGTAGTATCACTTTATGCTTTGATCAATGATGTTTTGTCGCTCTGCATGATTATGGCCATTATTGCTCTCTTAGTTTGTCGCTCCTAGTATTTTGCTAGCCTCCACAAAAAGTATGAGTTCCACTCATGCATCCAACTCCCTAAACCAAGTTATTCCAAAGTGTCCACCATACCTACCTACTAGCTTATGCTATTCCAAGTATATTCATGCTTTTGTTTACCTTCCAAATTAAACTTGTTATGAGAAAACTAGTGATTAAAGCTCTCACGAACTTGATGGCACACTTTACTTTTCTTGCCCTTAATAAACTTGAACCATTGTGTCGTCTATGTTGTATATGGTTGCACTTATTTGTTGGGAATTAGCAGAACCATGCTTTCATGGGGAACGCTTTCAACATTGCACTTGGTACTTGTACCTAGTTGATATCATGCTCTTTTGTATATGGATGTCGTCGGTGTGAAATGAAAGGGGAGCTTGTAAGTCCATGGAGTTATGTATATGTGTTAGAGAAACGCCTGGGCCGCTGGTCTAATCCATGCTGACATGGTGGAAACCTGTAGCGTAACCATAATGAGCTGTCTATGAAGCATTCTTCTTATAAAAAAAGAGAGTCCTATATTGAGAAAAAAAGAGATATTATGAAAAGAGGAAAGAGAGAAAAAAAACACCATATTCCCATGGTAAATAAGAAGATTGCTGAGATGCTTGTTGTCTGCTTGCCTTGTCATTTTGATATGGGGATTCTTCCGTATCATCGAGCAAGGGGTACCCCGTTGGGGGTTCTCTATGATGCACATGTACTTACGATGACAAGAACTTACCGGTGACTAAACTTGAGTAGCATGAGGAGCGGCCCTCGTATACAAGGGACATGAGATTTCTAACTTATACTTCGTCAAGCATGTACACCATAGTTTGTTCACTTTAACCTTAATCACTTCAAGATGCTTATGATAGGGGCAATGAGAGCTAAAAGCTATAAGTACCATAATTTTTGGAAGATCTTTATGAGACTTGAATCCCTACTTCCTTCTATGAAGGCCTTTCTTCCACTTATATATTGAGTCTCCACCTTCTATCTTTATGCACTTACTTTGAGAGCATAGTGGCCATTCTTAGTTCTATGTGCATTGTCCCAAGACTAGTTGATTGATGCATAACTTGATATTGCTTGTTTTAAACTATTTGTATCTAGTCACTCTTATGAACTCTGAAGGTGTCCTATGCATTTATATTTGCTACTCTATGAGGGACAAGCTGAATACTATTATGCTATGTTTTCTTTATGTGAAACGAACAAACGTCTTGAAAAGTATTGTTATTCATGAATCTTTTGTTTGTGCCTTTTCATGTTGCATCATAGTTTCTTTGTCTTATTGCTAGAACTTTGTCTTTCATGTTATGATTGAAGTACTATGATCCCAGCTTTGAATGTTTTACAAATACTTTGATCAAGTCTTTGATGTTGCATGTCACCTCAAAAATTATTCTTTCCTACTCGAGGACGAGCAGGAGTTAAACTTGGGGATGTTGATACATTGCAAATGTATCTATAATTTTTTATGTTCCATGCTTGATTTTATCTACTTTCTTATGTTTTGTTCCAGCTTTGGAGTACTTTTCATAGACTTTCTTGGACTAACCTATTAACAAGATGTCACAGTGCTAGTTGCCTGTTTTCTGCTGTTTTTGGTTCCAGGAAAGTCAGAAAATCAATATTCTCGGAATTGGACGGGACAAAAGCCAAAGTTACTATTTTCCCGGAAGACTCACGGAGCCAGAAGGAGAGTCGAAGAGGGTCCACAGGGTGGCCACACCCCCCCTTGGCGCGGGCAACCCTAGGCCGCACTAGGGCATGGTGTGGGCCCCCTGGCCGGCCACCGACCTTGCCTCTTTCGCCTATAAGAGCCTCCCGATGCAAAAACCCTAGGGAGTCAATCAGAAATCCACGAAAAGTTCCGCAGCGCCGCCGCCACCGAAGGGGAGATTCGGGGGACAGAAAGTCTCTGTTCCGGCACCCTGCCGGGACGGGGAAGTGCCCCCAGAGCCATCTCCATTGATCTCCACCACCATCTCCATCACCATTGCTGATTCCCATGA
The DNA here is from genome assembly GCA_916181665.1 of Avena sativa. Classification (NCBI taxonomy): domain Eukaryota; kingdom Viridiplantae; phylum Streptophyta; class Magnoliopsida; order Poales; family Poaceae; genus Avena; species Avena sativa. Next base: position 103,766,685 of record OV702292.1, read on the forward strand.
TGAGGAGGGAGTAGTTCTCTCTCGAGGCTAAGGGTTCTACCGATAGCTATGTGTTCATCTCTCTCTCTATGCATGATCTTATTGAGATCATGAGCTTGTAATCTATAGATCTACCTTGTTACTCAAGTGCTTTAATAGATCTCTGATCTCCCCATGTGTGTGAAAGTGACAGCGTGCACACCATGGTGGCACTTAGGCTAGAGATTACAAATACTTGTTATGAGTTATATTTGGAGTTGGATGTCTTTATGAAATTGTGGTGTTTGTTGGAACCATCTAGTGCTCAAGGTGATAGTGTGGGGTTTTCTAGATGGGAAAGGCTTACTTTGAGGTGTGCTGTTATAGCCCTACCGTTGATTAGAGTGTCCAACCGGAGAGTAGTTAAGAGTAGTATCATGAAGGGAAGATATTTATATGAGAGTGTTCACTAGTGAAAGTATGATCCCTAGGCCTTGTTTCTTAGCATTGAAACACCGTTTGCTATTAGATCTGTTACATGTTTGCTTGCTTCCATCTTTATTTCAGTTTGCCTTTAGTCTCTTTCACGCTATCAAGTTATCTTCTATCACCGTTACCACTTATAATTATCCATACCACTTGTATTTCACCATCTCTTCGCCGAACTAGTGCACCTATACACCTGACAAGTGTATTGGGTGTGTTGGGGACACAAGAGACTTATTGTATCTTGATTGCAGGGTTGCTTGAGAGGGGATACCTTTGACCACTTCCTCCCTGAGTTCGATAAACCTTGGGTAATCCACTTAAGGGAAAACTTGCTGTTGTTATACAAACCTCTGCACTTGGAGGCCCAACAACTTTCTACAAGAATAGAAGTGTGTAGACATCAGACATGTGGTCCTCCAACCAGATTTTCGGATCCTACAGGCCGTCAAATTTTGGGTTCTCCGATGGGAGCTTGAACCCCTTGGGCATTCGCTTTTGTCTGATGGCCCTACTGAAGCATCTGGCGCCGCAGAGCTCCATGTCTTCATCCTTTGAGTCAGTCGAGCGGGCACGTCGTTCCCTTGACTTGTCGATTTTGCGCTGCGTGATGTCATCGCGCGCATCGTAGTCGTGGTCGTGAAGTTGAGGACTTTCGCAGCTTCTATGCGCTCCTGCTCGGTGAGGTGGGCCATTCGAGATCGCCTCTTGTTGGCCACGTACTCGTTGCCCTTAGAGGAGGATCCTCCGTGGGAGGAGAGCCCGACCCGTCGAAGGCTCAACTCGTTCGCCGCCTTTTTACTTGCTTCGAGTTGCGTGATCGTTTGTAGCTGGCGTCTGTACTCCTCCTTAAGTAGCCAATGGTAGCCCATCAGCATCTCCTGCGACGTGCCTGGAGGCAGAGGATTGCCTCGCAGAGCTTCTCGGCAACGGGCCCACTCGAGATCGTTGAGCCTGATCACGACACACTTGCCGGTGTGTTCGTTCACCATGGTTGGAGGTTTGACTGCCCCTCCGTTGTTGACAGGCGCATCATTACCACCGTTTGGGGGGCCGCCGTTGGGAGGTCCGCCATTAGGTATGCCACCATTAGGTGGATCGGTGCCAGATCCATTGTCACCGTTTTCGCGATTAGCGGTGGAGTCGCCAGTGTTGATGATGGCACACATGAAGTGGCTGGGGAAGCTGTTGCTCCCGCAACTTTCGGATCCAGAGCCGTAAACCCCATCTTCCGTTGCTAGGCCGCCCAGATCGGATCCGCGACTGCTGTCGCTATCCGTGCTTTCAGTTGTTGCTGAGGTGTTGAGCTGACTGAGTGCGCCGATTGGTGGCGAGAACCACGATGATGGAGCAATCGCGGATGCCATTGGTTGGTCAGGCATGCGAAGCGTGCCCATCTGACCAACTTGGAAGTGCAAGCTCCCGATCGCCAGGCTGATTCCATCGCCCACGGACTCGAAGGCCGGGCGAGTGGCAGGCGTGTGGAGGGTGAAGTCGAACGCGCCGAAGAGCTGGCGAATCTCCGCTGTTGCGGAGTTGTAGATCGCAGTTGATGAGGCCGAAGAAGCCGCAACATCAGCACTCCCAATTCCCACAGACGGCGCCAATTGACGAGGGTTTAACTCATCAATGCCCATTGTTATGGACTTGGGTTTTGGAGAAGGAGGGAGCGCTGGAAGCATCAATCGGCTAGCAAACAAGCACACAGGGACGCAAGGTTTACCCAGGTTCAGGCCTCGTTGAGGCCCCAACTCCTGCTTATCTGCTCTTGGAATTAACGAAGGAATCGAAGATTACAGGGGCGCGCAGATGCAATCTGGCGAGAGTTGTGGAAACTAGGGTTGCATGTGTCCTCCTCGCTGTCCCCTCCTAGCCTTTATATAGATAGGCCAGGTCTCGGGTAGCAGGCCGAGTCGGTTACAGATTAGGGTTTTCCCTTCATACTTTCTATCTCTAGACTTCTTCTTGTCTTGCAAGTCACCGAGAGTCCGTGGGCCACTTGAAGTCTTCATTGGGCCTTGGCAACGCTGTGGGCTTCCACCGTATCTGGACCGTATATACCAAACTCGAGTACTTGTAGGGTATACCCATGTCACTGCGACTTGTTCATAGAACGAATATGTAAAGGGTGGTGCAGCCCCCGAGTGATAATATTGCCAGAAAAATAAGGAAGAACACATAGTTTCGGGGCACTTAGCTTTATTTATTCGTAGAACAGTACGAGGTACAATGTGTGGTTAAGTAGCCTAGCTGAATAGCCTTATTTGTAATGTAAGAAAAAAAAGACTACTAGGGGTAGAAGCGCCGCAGCTGCGTGACGTTCCAAGGGTTGGAGCATGCGACTCCTGTCTCGAAATCTTTGAGGCGGTAGGCGCCACCTGGGATTACTTCTGTAATCACGTATGGTCCCTCCCAAGGGGACTCGAGCTTGAGGTGCCCTTGCTACTTCAGTCGCAGGACCCGGTCTCCTTCGACGAAGGATCTAGGGCGTAGCTTTCTACTGTGGTAGTTGCGCAGGTTTTGCTGGTAGATCGTCGATCTTTCTATTGTGATATCATATGCCTCGTTAAGGAGATCGACGGAGTCTTCGAGTGCAAGTGTTGACTCCTGCTCGCTGTACGCGACTACCCGTGGGGCTTTAAAGCGTACTTTTGCGGGTAGCACTGCTTCGGTGTCGTGCACCATGAAGAACGGGGTATATCCCGTGGCGCTATTTGGGGTTGTGCGCAGGCTCCAAATTACAGACTGCAGCTCGTCTGGCCAACATCCGGCGGCTTGCTGAGTGGCCGGAGGAGTCGCTTCTTGATTCCATCGTAGACAAGGTCGTTGGCCTTTTCGACTTGACCGTTGGTCTGTGGATGAGCTACGGAGGCATAGCTTATGTTGATTCCCAGGTTCTCGCAGAAACTTTGGAACTCCTTAGAGGTGAAGTTTGTTCCGTTGTCCGTGATGATGCTGTGTGGCACTCCAAAGCGATAGACAATGGATTCGTAGAACTTGACGGCGCTGGCTCCTAACTGGTTTGTCACCGGCATGGCCTCTATCCACTTGGTGAATTTGTCGACTGCGACTAGGAGGTAGATGTAGCCCCCTCGCGAGGACTTTAGGAGCTTGCCGACCATGTCGAGTCCCCAATGCGCAAAGGGCCAAGCCAATGGTATTGGCCGGAGTTCCGCGTCAAGTGCGTGCGGTTTGTCCGCGAATCGCTGGCAAGCGTTGCATCGTTGGACGATGTCTTTGGCGTCACGCATGGCCGTGGGCTAGTAGAATCCAGCTCGTAGAGCTTTGGCGATGAGGGCGCGACTGCCGGCATGGTGCCCGCAAGTCCCTTCATGGATGTCGAGGAGGACGGCCCTTCCGTCCGTGTTGGAGACGCACCGTTGGAGTACTCCTGTGATGTTGCGCTTGTATAGTTTTCCGTTGATGATGGTGAATGCCTTGGATCGCCACGCGATGTGTCGCGCATCAGTCGGGTCATCCGGCAGCCTCTTGCGGAGAAGATATGTGATGTAGGGTTGATTCCAAGATGGCTCGATCATCATGACACCCATTGGTCCTTCGAGTCCTGTGTCAAGCTCCAGGTCATCGAGTGCCATTGGCTCATTGGGTGGCGTAGCCCCTGAGTCCGTTGTTGCGCTTGTTTTCTTCTCTGTGGCCTTTGGCTTGATGGAGCATTCGCAGATACGCTCGAGAAATACCCCAGGTGGTATGGGGGTGCAGGTGGAGCCAATGTTGGCGAGTGCGTCCGCCTCTTCATTGCTTTCGCGGCCTACGTGCCGCAGCTCACAACCGTCGAAGTCCCCTTCGAGTGTGTTGTAGAGGTCGCGGTAGGCGATCATATTGTCGTTCAGCACGTCACACTCGTGCATCGTTTGGTTGACGACCAGTTTGGAGACGCCATAGATGATGAGCCTCTTGGTACCGCAGGCTTTCGCCATCCGCATCCCGTGCAGCAGGGCCTCGTATTCAGCTTCGTTGTTGGAGGCAGTGAACTGCATTCGCAGAATGTATTTCAGCTTGTCTCCCTGGGGCAATGTCAGTATGACACCTGCGCCAGCCCCGTCCTTTCGTTTGGATCCATCGAAGTGCATTGTAAAGAGGTAAGACATATCTGGATTTTCGGGGAGCTGGTTCTCCATCCAGTGCACGAGGAAATTAGGAAGGACTTGCAAGTTGATCACGTCGCACTTTTCATATGTAATGTCTCATGGAGACAGCTCGATTCCCCAAAGCGCGACTCGTCCGGTCGCGTCGGGGTTGTTGAGGATATGTCCAAGCGGGGCGTCGTTGACCACCACGATTGGGTGCTCTTGGAAGTAGTGGCGCAGTCGCCTGGCTGTCATGAAGACGCCCTATGCCAACTTCTGGTAGTGCGGGTACCGCTGCTTTGTTGGCGTGAGCACCTCGCTGAGGTAATAGATTGGGCGCTGCACCCCATGGACCTTGTTTTCCTCGGCTCGTTCCACCACGAGCACCGTGCTGACCACCTAGTTAGTGGCGAAAATGTATAGCAACAATGGTTCTTTTTTGCATGGAGTCACTAGTACTAGCGAGGTGGATAGTAGACGCTTGAGGTCTTCGAATGCTTCCTGCGCCTCGTCGGTCCACTCGAACTTGTCAATTTTACGGAGAAGTTGGTAGAAAGGCAGTGCTTTTTCACCCATTCGATTGATGAATCGACTGAGCGCCGCGATTCGTCTAGCCAGTTGTTGGACGCCTCTTACGTTTTCGGCTTCTCCATGGCTAGTATGGCTTTTATTTTCTTCGGGTTCGCCTCAATCCCTCTCGCAGAGATGAGATATCTGAGTAGTTGCCCAGATGCTACGCTGAAGGTGCATTTGTCCGGATTGAGCTTGATCCGGTAGCGGTCGAGGTTGGCGAAGGTCTCGCGTAAATCATCGATTAGCGAGGCTTCCTCTTTTGTTTTGATGACAATGTCATCAATGTAGACTTGGCTATTGCGACCAAGTTGATTCTTGAGGCAAGCCTACATGCACTGCTGATAGGTTGCTCCTTCGTTTTTGAGCCCGAAGAGCAATGTGTTGTAGCAGAACACACCAAAAGGCGTCGTAAACACCGTTTTCTCTTGGTCTTCCTCCTTCATTCGAATATGATTATAGCCTGAGTAGGCGTCGAGGAAGCATAGACGCTCACATCCCGTGGTGGAGTCGATGATTTGGTCGATTCGCGGCAGCGGGAAGTGATCTTTTGGGCAGTGCTTATTCAGGGAGGTGAAGTCCATGCACATCCGCAGGATATCCGTGTCTTTTTTATGTACCAGCACCGTGTTGGCGAGCCAAGTACTTTCCTTGATCTCGCGTATGAATTTGGCGTCGAGGCGTCTATTGATCTCCATTCCGACCGCCTTTGCTCTTGGTTTAGACAGTCGCTGAATTGTTTGCTTGACTGTCCTTGCGTCTGGGTTGATGTTGAGTGCATGCTCGGTGAATTCCCTGGGAACCCCTAGCATGTCCGCTAGACACCAGGCGAAGATTTCCCAGTGCTCACGGAGGAATTCGACGAGCGCGAGTTCGTATGCGGAAGTCAAGTTGTTGGCGATGCGGGCCGTCTTGGTCGGGTCTGTTGGGTGGACCTAGACTTTCTTCGTGTGCACTAACGAGTCGAAGGACAGGTCGGGTGAACTTGGCCTGCTCAGGGGAGGCAGACTGTTGTTTGTCGACTCCTTTAGTCTTGCGAGTTCCTCCTGCATGCCGAAGGACTGGGAGATTCTGTTGAATTCCCTATCGCAGTTGTCTGACCTTTCGAAGTTGCCGTTGATTGTGATTACGCCGTTTGGACCCGGCATCTTCATCTGCAAGTAGGCGTAGTGTGGCACTGCCATGAACCTCGTGGACGCGACACGTCCGAGGATGCAGTGGTATTGTGAAGCCTAGTTGACAACCTCGAAGTCGATGCGCTCTCGCCAAAAGTTTTGTGGCGTGCCAAAGATGACATCAAGGTTGATTTTGCTCAGGGGATATACGCCTTTCCCTGGGACGATGCCGTGGAACCTTGTGTCTGAAACTTCCAGACACGTCAGAGGGATCGTCATTGCACGCAAGGTACTCACGAACATTAGGTTGATGCTGCCGCCACCGTCCATGAAGACGCGGCTCATGTCGAAGCTCCCAATCTGCGCCTCGAGTACGAGGGGACAGTGGCCTGGACGAGGGACTTGGCGCGGGTGGTCACGCCAGTCGAAGGTGATGCAGGAGTTGCTTCCACTAAGGTACTCAGTGGTGGAAGGTGGAGAATTGATCGCCAAGTTGACTTGGCGAGTGATGGCCTTCTGCACTCGAGGGACGCCCCTTTTGGATCATCCCCATGTTGCCCACGGGTCGTGGGTATGGTTCACCACCGTGATTCTGGACCAGTGCAGCCGCGGGTGGTGGTATTTCGGGCGGTGGTGGAGAAGCTCCGTGTGCCACGGCGCCTGGGGCGACTCCATAGCCCCTGTTGACTGCGTCGCGATTCATCTGAGCCAGACCCTCGTGGAGCTTGAGAAACTTGCGTCAGTCTTTGAGAAGGTGGCAGGATTTTTTCTTGTCGTCATGCTTGTTGATGTAGAAGTGCACGTTGCACGGCCCGGAAAGTTTGTCCTCGATGGTTGTTGCGGGTTCCTCTTCGCGAGTGCGGCGCTGCCACACCTGCGTGGTTTTCCCGGAGTCGTGGTATCCACCGCTGAGATAGCCGTTGTTGCGGTTGTCATCGCGTTTGTTGGCGTAACCGGCTGCGACCATGTTGACATCGTCACGGTCATCGTAGACGTGCATTCATCGCTTGCCTCGACGGTCGCCTCTGCACCCGAGGTCGTCATCATCGTCGGAGTAGGTGCGGTTTTTCACCGAATCCTCTCCGTCGGCCCACCAATTCACAATTTCCATCAGGTGGTCGATTGTCTTAGGCTTCGAGCGGCCTAGCTCCTCCCTGAGCTCTATGTGGCGAACACCACCGTTGAATGCATCGATTGCGCGGTCCTCCGAGATGTTTTCTGCGGAGTTCTTGATGATGGACCACCTCTGGATGTATGTGCGTAGCGATTCGCCCGACCTTTGCTGGCAACTCTTCAGCTCTTCGATTGATGCGGGCCTTTTGTAAGTGCCCTTGAAGTTGCATACAAAGCTGTAAACCAGCTCTTCCCAGCTGCGAATGGATCCACGCGGGAGATTGTTGAGCCATGCGCGTGCGGCGCCCTGCAGCTGTAGCTGTAGGCATTGCATGGCCGTGCTTCGACTCCCGGCATGTAGCCTAACAGAGGAGATGTGGTCCTCCAACCAAATCTTTGGGTCTTGCAGGCCGTCGAACTTTGGGTTCTCCGACGGGAGTTTGAACCCTTTAGGCATTCTCTTCTTCCTGATGGCCCTGCTGAAGCATCTGGCGCCACAGAGTTCAGTCTCGTCCTCTTCTGAATCAGTCGAGCAAGCACGTCTTGCCCTTGATTTGTCGATTTTGCGCTGCGTGAGGTCATCGCGTGCACCGTAGTCGTGATCATGCCGCCGTGAACGGCGACGTCGAGATAGATCGTGACTGTCGTCGCTGGACGAGGGCGAGGAATAGCATTTTGCTAGAGCCTTGCCTTTCTTTGGCTTCGGTGTTGGTTCTTTGTCGAGGGTGGCCTCAATTAACCCCAAGCCCACGATCGTAGATCGGTGCATGGAGGCTCTTGGATCTCCAGCTGGCGGCTGGTTGTTGAGGAGGTACATGGTGGCTGCTGTGACCGCGGCCTGCGGTGTCTTTGGGACCACGTTGCCCCGCGTGTCTACTGTCATAGAGCTGAAGTCGAGGACTTTCATAGATTCTATGCGTTCTTGCTCGGTGAGATGGGCCATCCGAGATCACCTCTTATTGGCCATGTACTCGTTGCCTTTGGAGGAGGATCCTCCATGGGAGGAGAGTCCAGCTTGTCGAAGACTCGACTCATCCGCCGCCTTTTTACGCGCCTCAAGTTGTGCGATTGCATGTAGTTTGCATCTGTACTCCTCCTTTAGTAACCAATGGTAGCCCATCAGCATGTCCTGCGGCGTGCTGGGGGGCAGAGGATTGCCTCACAGAGCTTCTCGGCAATGGGCCCACTCGTTGTCATTGAGTTTGATCACGACACATTCACCAGTGTGTTCGTTCACCATGGTTGGTGGTTCGACTGCCCCTCCATTGTTGACGGGCGTGCCATTAGCACCGTTGGTAGGGCCGCCAGTTGGGTGGCACGCCATTAGGTATGCCACCATTTGGCGGATCAGTGCCAGATCCATTGCCGCTGTTTTCACGATTGGCAGTGGTGTCGCCGGCGTTGATGACGGCGCACATGAAGTGGTTGGGGAAGCTGTTGCTTCCACAACTTTCGGATCCGGAGCCGCAGACTCCATCTTCCATCGCTAGGTCACCCAGATCGGATCCGTGACTTCTGTCGCTGTCCGTGCTCCCAGCTATTGCCGAGGTGTTGAGCTCGCTGAGGGTGCCGATTGGTGGCAGGAACCACGATGCTGGAGCAATCGAGGGTGGCGTTGGCTGGTCAGGCATGCGAAGCGTGCCCATCTGACCAACCTGGAAGCCGAAGATCCCAATCGCCAGGCTGATTCCATCACCCACGGACTCGAAAGCCGGGCGAGTGGCTGGTGTGTGGACGGTGAAGTCGAATGAGCCGAAGAGCTAGCGAATCTCCGCTATTGCGGAGTTGTAGATTGCAGTTGATGGGGCCAAAGAAGCCGCTACATCAGCATTCCCAATTCCCACAGACGGCGCCAATTGACGAGGGTTTAACTCATCAATGCCCATTGTTATGGACTTGGGTTTTGGAGAAGGAGGGAGCGCTGGAGGCATTAGTCGGCTAGCAAACAAGCACACAGGGACGCAAGGTTTACCCAGGTTCGGGCCTCGTAGAGGTCCCTACTCCTGCTTGTCTGCTCTTGGAATTAACGAAGGAATTGAAGATTACAGGGGGTGCGCAGATGCAATCTGGCGAGAGTTGTGGAAACTAGAGTTGTGTGTGTCCTCCTCGCCGCCCCTCCTAGCCTTTATATAGATAGGCTAGGTCTTGGGTAGCAGGTCGAGTCGGTTACATATTAGGGTTTTCCCTTTGAACTTTCTATCTTAAGCTTCTTCTTGTCTCGCAAGCAATCGAGGGTCCGTGGGCCACTCGAATTCTATATTGGGCCTTGGCAATGTTGTGGGCTTCCGCTGTATCCGGACCATATATACCGAACTCAAGTACCTGCAGGGTATACCCATGTCACTCATAGATGGGGGAAACATGGATGGTCGATGGAGAAGCGATGGTGATGATGATGGCGATGATCTCCTCCAATTCCCCGTCTCGGTAGGGTGCTAATCGGAGTTTCTGGGTCCGAATCGCGGAATCTGGTGGTGGCGGCGAAGCGGAACTCTTTCTGGAAAAACGTCGAACCTCCCTTGGTTTTTAGGTCAAGAGGTGACTTATAGGCGAAGAAGTAGGCCGAGGGGGTAGCCGAGGCGGCCACACCACCCCCAGGTGCGGCCTGGCCTGGCCCGCGCGTCCAGGTTGTGTGGGCCCCTCGTGTCCCTACTCTGTCTTGTTTTCTGGCTCTGTGAGTCTTCTGGTGAAATAGGATTTTTGGCATATTTTCCGGGATTTTTCCTGATAGTTGATTTTCTGCATAAAAACTAGACACCAAGGTAATTCTGCTGAAAACAACGTCAGTCTGTGTTAGTTGTATCCAAATCACACAAGTTTAGAGGAAAAACAATAGCAATAGTGTTCAGGAAAGTAGATACGTTTTGGACTTATCAACTCCCCCGAGCTTAGCTTATTGCTTGACCTCAAGCAATTCAGTTGAAAACTGAGTGCGATAAAAGAAACTTTCACGAACACATTTGCTTCATAAGATGTATATATTCTCAGCATATAGTCAACTACTCAGGCAATTCATAATAAAGAGTATGCAACTAAGTTTACTTAATAGTCATTGCAAGCTATGAAGAGATTCCAACTCAAAAATAATAAGTAGCATGAAACATAAACATAAGCAACATTGCAATGCTCATAACAAGGCATGATAGAGTGGTATCTCGCTTGCCTTTGATTGTAGAGCAAACATAAATGCCAAGGCACATCTGAAGTTCAAGTGAAGACTAGAAGTAAAGATATCAAAGATACAAGCATCAAAGTCATAACATAATTAATCCAGTTTTGAGACAAGCACATTACACTAAGAATGACAATTATGCTCTCAGGAAAGTGCTCATAGAATCTATGGAGACTCAACAAGGAAATGAAAAGGTTCTGAAAAGTTGGAAAGGCTTCCAAATGCTGAAAGTATGGTACTCATTATCTTTGAGCTCTCATTGCCCCTATCATAAGCATATTAAATGGTTAAGGTTAAAGTGACACAACTAAGAGGATATGCTTCACAAGTTATAAGTTAAAATCTCATGCCCCTTACTCACGAGTACCGAACCTCATGCTACTCAACTTCAGTCACAAGTAAGCTCTTGTCACTATAAGTACGTATGTATCATAGAGAACCGCCAACGGGGTACCCCTTGCACATGATACAGGAGCTATCCCATAATCAAAATGACAAGGCAAGCAGACAATGAGCATCTCAATGATTTTTTATTTGCTATTTGCATAGGTTTTTATTGAGGATGCTTCATAGAATGCTCATTATGGTTATCCTGCAAGTTTCCACCATGATTAGGCATGGCTTAGGCTAGCGGCCCAGGCGTTTCTCTAACACATATACAAACACCATGATCTTACAAGTTCCCCTTTTATTTCACACCACCGGGATCCATAAGCAAAAGAATCATGATATCAACGAGGTACAAAGTACTAGTGCAATGTTGAAAGCGATCCCCATGATACATGGTTCTGCTAACTTCAACTTATAAAGCGCAAGCATACACGCAAAAAAGATGGACGCAATGGTTCAAGCTTATTAAGTGCAAGAAATTAAAGTGTGCCATCAAGTTCGTGAGAGATTTACTAACTAACTTTCTCATAACAAGCAAACATTTTATTCGGAAGAAAACAAGGCATACTGAATATGCACGGATAGCAAATGATGCTAATAGGTAGGTATGGTGGACGCTTTTGGCAATATTGGTTTTAGGGAGTTGGAAACACGAGTAAAACTTATACTCAGTGCAAGTGAAGGCTAGCAATAGTAAGGGAGCAACAAACGAGAGAGCAATAACTGTCATAATCATGCTTGCAATAGAACAGGACTAATCATGGCATGAAAGTGACTCAAGACCCTTGAGGCAAAATAATTCATCGAGGCTTAACTGACTATTGTTTCAGTCATATGCATGCATGAGCATGTGCCAAGTCAATTCAAATGAAACGTTCAGACGAGGATACCACAATGTCATACCAAGTTATGAATAGAGCGATGCAAGAAAACATTCATATGACAAGCTACAAACTATTAGCGAGCTGGAGCTAACATAAGAAAGCAAGAACTACTAAGCATCCATAAATAACATACACCCTACATGAACATACTAAGCATGCCCACAATGATGAGTATATGTACAAAAATGAAAACAAAAAGAGTTCGTTACCAGCCTCTTACCACACCTCAAGTTGTCATCAATCCTCATTATTGCCTTTCACTTGTGTGGCTTGAATAATAACATGAAACCAAATTTCACTGAGGACTACTGAACCCTGCAACAAACTTCACAAAACCAAAGAAGAAGAACAAATATTTTGGTGTTTTTGATTTTTAAAAGCAGGAACCAAAAGGAAGAAGAAGAAGCAAAGCAAAATCTTTTTGGGTTTTTCGAATAATTAAGACAAAGCCAAAAGGAAGAAGCAAACCAAGGCAAAAATAAGAAGACGCAAACAAAGAGAAACAACAGAAATATTTTTGGTCTTTTTGTGTTTTAGAAAGCAAAAGTAAAGAAATAACCAAAACTAAAAAGAGAACGAAACATGGATATACAAAGTACCGACTAAACATGATATGGAGATGAGTGTGATGTCGGTGTACCTCCCCCTAAGCTTAGCCTTTTGTCCTAAGTGGGTATCAACCCCAAGCTGGCTAAGGATTCCAAGCAGGCGGGTCATTGTAAGAATGATCATGGTTAGGCCCTTGGGAAGAAGAAGAAGCTCCCCAATCATAGGTAGGCTGCTGATATGAAGACTCCCCCTCATTCAAGGGCTGGACCGAATCATCTGTAACCTCCCTTCTAGTATCCTGCTCCTGTTGGGAGAGCTCTCCCAGGTATGTATCAAGCTCCTCCTTAGTGAGTGACCATCCTACCCTAGTATCAAGGTTAAACAAAACAGGTGCAGGCAAAAGAACAAATCGCTCGGACTTACTCCTTCTCCAACCAGCCTTGAGAAAGGTTATTTCATAAGACAAATCACTCAAATTAGCCCAAGAAGAAACAAATTTATGTTGTATCATGGAATTAAGGTCAAGCCTTTCTATGGGAAACTGCAGGTCTAGATGACGAGGCACTAAACCATGCAAAGCTAATAAACGAGAGGCAATGAGGCCTCCACAAATTCCACCTTTCTCGCGGTTAGCAGCTAGACGGAAAGCTATCAAGGTACCCAAGTTGTAAGTCCTATCTCGTTTTAAAGTAGTTGAGATGAATGCTAGATCATATGAGGATAGCTTATTAGCAGTTTTCCTAGCGAGAACACACTTGGCAATAAAGTAAGAAAAGTAGCGAATAGATGGAAGATGAATGTTACGGATTTTCCCACTCTCCTTTGAGAAGCTGGTCCCTTAGCAAATCTCCGCATACAAGTCCATGAGTGGTGCAGGTCGCTCTTTAATCCTTCCACATGATCCCCACTGAGGCATCTTAATAGCTGCACAAAAGTCATCAAGAGGAAGGTCAACATCTATATTGTAAATTTTGTAGTGGACCATGGGGTTAGGCAAAGAGCAACTAAATCGAAAGTCCTGCACCACAGACATAGTTAGTTTCACAAATTAACTAGGTTCATCTTCCACAAAGTGCTCCAATCCTGCATTAGCAACTAAATTATGGAAGTCCTGGGAAATTCCTGCGGCACTCATGAATTTGGAGCATGGGTAGATGGAAGGAAAAACTTCCTTCTCTCGGTGAACCTTCATAACCTCGGGCACCCTCAGTTCATGTTGGTGGAGTTGATATTCATTCATCTTCTATTCTGAAATTTAAACATCCATTACACAAGTGATTGCAAAGTGAATACATAATGAAGAGAACTACTCATAGGGACTTGTAAGAGGCCTAAACATGCATCAAAACAATATCTCTAAACATTGAACAAGCTTACAAGCTCTCATAAACTGTCACCTACAGCAGCAAAATACTCAAGATATAAACCACTAAACACAAATCTACTTGGACAAGCGGAGGAGTCGCATACCAGAGAACAAACGCTCCAAATTTCAGCAGCAAAGATGGGCTGAGCAAGGAGATCGAAAAATCGTGGGAAAGAACAGCAAGAACACGATTTCGAGCAAAGAATTGATGTTTTCTTGAGAGAGAGAAAGAAGTGAGAAGTGAGAGAGTGAGTGGAGGGCTAGGGGTGGCCCACACCATGGCCAGGCGCGCCCCTGGGCTGGCCGCGCCACCAGGTGGTGCGCCTGCCTGGTGGGCCCCACTGGTACTCTCTAGGCACTTCTCTGCCCCTCTTTTCAAGTAAAAATTTAATATGAATTTTCTGGATTTTTTGAGACACTTTATTTTTGAGCAATTTTCAGGTATAGATGAATGATTTTCTGACAGAAAGATGTTTTGGGGATGATGCAATGACAAAACAAAGCTAAAACTTCAGAAGTTCTAAGACACTCTAACAAGCAAGCAACTAACAACAGAAAAGTAAACTAAACAGAAGCAAAAACTAAAATGGATAAAATAAAAGTAAGCAAAGATAATCATGGTGAAAACGTTGCTTTGTTCATTAAAATCCCTTTGTTAACAAGGTTGATCAGGTCTGGTTACCAAAACAATTTTATATGAAACAAAACTTTGCATTCCACTAATGATTATGTTACCTCAACCTTGATAGCAATGGTACCAATCATAATAGTTTCATATTTTTCTCTTGGTATGGGACAATATATTTTTCCAACTTGAATGCCCTCAACATATTCAATTGAATTTAAACCATAAGTCCTATTAATCTTCTTGGGGAAATAGACATTATGCTCCTTATCATTAACATTAAAAGTCGCCTTTCCTTGATTACAATTAATAACAGCTCCTGCAGTATTAAGAAAAGGTCTCCCAAGAATAATAGACATATTATCATCTTCGGGCATTTCAAGCACAACAAAATCAGTTAATATCAAGAAATTATGAGCCACTTGAACAGGTACATCCTCACATATACCAACAGGAATAGTAGTAGATTTATCAGCCATTTGCAAAGATATATCAGTTGGTATTAGTTTTTCCAGTTGAAGTCTCTTGTAGAGAGAAAAAGGCATAACACTAACTCCTGCTCCCAAATCACACAAAGCAGTTCTAACGTAACTATTTTTAATAGAGCAAGGTATAGTTGGAATCCCTAGGTCTCCAAGTTTCTTTGGAAATTTACCATTAAAGGAATAATTAGCAAGCAAAGTAGAAATTTCTTCATTAGGGATCTTCCTTTTATTCGAGACAATATCCTTCATATACTTTGAATAAGGAGGCAATTTAATAGCATCAGTCAAAAGAATTTGCAGGAATAAAGGTTTCATCCACTCACAAAACTTATTATAGTGTTCATCTTCCTTTGACTTGTGTTTCTTATCAGGGAAAGGCATAGGTTTTTGGACCCAAGGCTCTCTTTCACTACCATGTTTCTTAGCAACAAAATCTTCTTTAGTGTATTTAGTATTCTTACTGTGCCCTTCAGGTTCTTCTTCAACTTTTTCTTTATCAGGAACATCATTTTCTTCATTACCACTTTCAGTTTTAGCATCAGAAATAGATATACTATTAGGATCTTTAGCAGGTTCATAGGGCTCTACAATAGTTTTATGTTTCTTTTTTCTTTTCTTACGAGTAGTACCACTATTTTCAGCTTGTTGAGAATCCTGCTCAATTCTTTTGGGATGCCCCTCAGGATATAGAGGATCCTAGGTAGCAGCACCACTTCTAGTTCTAATCTCATAAGCATGTTTTTCCTTGGCAGCATTAATTAGCAAGTCTTTTTGCACTTTCATAAGTTGATCTATTTGAGTTTGAACCATTTGAAAATGTTTAACAATCATTTTAACATCATTAGAGGTTCTTTCCACAATATCTTTTAACTCAACAATAGCTCTAGAGTTTTCCATTAAATGATTTTGCACCCTTTTATTAAAATTATCTTGCTTAACAATAAAAATATCAAATTCTTCTAAGCATTGATCAGGAGGTTTAGAGTAAGGAATATCACCTTCATCAAAATGTTGGAGAGAGTGTACCTCAATAGTGGATGAGTGGAGAATTGGCTTACATAATTCTTCTATAGGAGGTAAATTCTTGACATCAGCAGCTTTAATTCCCTTTTCCTTAAGAAATTTCTTAGCTTCCTTCATCACTTCATCATTTAGTTCAATAACTCCCCTCTTCTTTCATGTTGGTATAGGCGCAGGTATAGCTAGTTCAGGAGGAGTCCAGTCTTCATAATTCTTGCTTATTTTAGCCATTAATTCCTCAGCTTCCTTGGGAGTCCTATTCCTGAAAACACAATCAGCACAGCTATTCAGGTATGTCCTAGATTCTTCAGTTAGTCCATTATAAAATATATCAAGAAGCTCATTCTTAGGTAATGGACATCTAGCTTGTGCATTAATCAAAGCACAAAACCTTGCCCATGATTCAGGCAATACCTCTTTTTCTACCTGTTTAAAATCAAAAAGTTCCTGCAAAATAGCATGTCTAGCACTAGGAGGAAAATATTTCTGCAGAAAAGTCTAATCAAGCAATCAGGGCTATCAATAGATCCAGGAGGTAAATTATTAAACCATGTTTTAGCTTCTCCTTTTAGTGAAAGGGAAAAATTTAGGAACAAAGTAGGTGCGCATCTTAATATCATCAGAAAACATGCCATTCATGGTAGATAGCTTAGTCATATGTGCTACCGCACTTTCATTCTTAGTCCCACAAAAAGGTTCTTTCTCAACAATAGCTATGTAAGATAGATCAAGAGAGAAATCATAATCCTTATCTTTAATGTTTATGGGAGATGCATCAAACTTAGCATTAGGAGACAATTTGGGTTTTATAGTACGCCTCTCAAGGAGACTCTTAATAGCACTCCTATCATGGGTGTTTTGACATTCTTTAATAAATTCATCGGTCATCTCAATATAACCGTCTTCAATATCATAACTCTCTCTAGACTTAGGTGAACTGACAGGTGTAGTAGTGTCTTCATTAGGAGTTTCAGTATTTCTAGCTATAGTTCTAGCAATCGTAGCATCTAGGAAAGGACCTAATGAACAACTTTTATCAAGCACACTAGAAGCAGCATCATAAGTATCAGAAGTTTCAGATTCAGCAGTAGTAGAAGTGTGTGTAGCATGTGTATGTGGTTGTGTAAGGAGCTTACTCATAACAGATGGTGAATCAAGAGCAACATAGGTGTTTAGAACCGTACCTCTTCTTGTAGTGGATGGTAAAATAGGAACCTTGCCATCACGAGACTTACCCATGATGGATGGATGGCAGCGAACAATAGTGATTCCAAGTGAACTTGATAAATAGAGCTATGCTCCCAGCAACGACGCCAGAAAATAGTCTTGATGACCCACAAGTATAGGGGGTGTATCGCACTATTTTCGAGGGAAGTGAAACCCAATTTATTGATTCGACACAAGGAGAGCCAAAGAATATTTATAAGCCTTAACAACTGAGTTGTCAATTCAGCTGCACCTGGAAACAATCTTGCTCACAGCAGTTATCAGTAGCAACAGTTTTGTAGTAGCAATAGTAAGTAACAGCAGTAGTAAAAGTAAAGACAGTAGTAACAATAGCAGTAGACAGTAGGATTAAAGCGCAGTAGGCATAGGGATGGATGGACGGGTGTTGCATGGACAAGACAATTCATATGGCAATCAAGACATAGGGCATTTGCAGATAAATAAGATAAAGCATCCAAGTACTAAATAATCATAGGCATGTGTTCCATATATAGTCATACATGCTCGCAATGAGAACTTGCACAACATATTTTGTCCTGCCAGCCCGTTTGCAGCGGGGCCTCAAGGGAACTACTAGCAATTAAGGTGCTCCTTTTAATAGAGTACCGGAGCAAAGCATTAACACTTCATGAACACATGTGATCCTCACATCAAAGCCATTCCCCTCGGTTATCCCGATTGATTTCACTTCGGGGCCTTTGGTTCCGGACAATAATATGTGTATACAACTTGCAGGTAAGACCATAAACAATACTATCATAATGAATCAATAACATGTTTAGATCTGAAATCATGGCACTTGGGTCGTAGTGATAAGCATTAAGCATAACAAGTTGCAACAAAGTCAAAAAGCACTAATAATAGATACTAGGAACCATGCCCTAACAATCTGATGCCATTACATGAACGATCTCATCCAATCCCTGCCATCCCCATAGCCTACAGCGGGGAATTACTCACTCATAGATGGAGGAAAAATGGATGGTCGATGGAGAAGCGATGGTGATGATGATGGCGATGATCTCCTCCAATTTCCCGTCCTGGCAGGGTGCCAGAATGGAGTTTCTGGGTCCGAATTGCGGAATCTGGTGGTGGCGGCGAAGCGGAACTCTTTCTGGAAAAACGTCGAACCCCCCTTAGTTTTTAGGTCAAGAGGCGACTTATAGGCGAAGAGGGAGGCTGAGGGGGCAGCCGAGGCGGCCACACCACCCCCAGGCGCGGCCTGGCCTGGCCCGCGTGGCTAGGTGGTGTGGGGCCCTCGTGGCCCTACTCCGTCTCGTCTTCTGGCTCCGTGAGTCTTCTGGTGAAATAGGATTTTTGGCATATTTTTCGGGATTTTTCATGATAGTTGATTTTCTACACAAAAAATTAGACGTTTCATGATAGCAAAAGTGTTCGAAAAAGTAGATACGTTTTAGACGTATCAATGCTCACCACCGAGATGAGGACGACAACGAGCGCGCGGACAACGATGGCGGGCAGACGATGACGAGCTCCTCCACGGCCTGCGGCGGACGCAGGACGGCGACGGCGAGTGGGATGCGGGACGACGGCGGTGCGGGTCACCAGAGAGAGCTAGGGCTGCGAGAGGGGAGGGGAATTAGGGATTTTTCGGGGCGCATCGATGGGTGAGACAGGGGCTCTTACAGGTGGGACCAGCAACACTTACCCCGGGCGAACGAGTGCATTCGCTGGCGATAATTTTGGCCCGGGTGGCCCACCACTGCCCCGGCGAGCACGGCAGCTATTCGCCGGTGGTAACGGGCCATAGCCCCGGCGAATACGTCCTTGTTTCGCCAGCGCTAAAGGTGGGCCCATCCGGAGGTATGCGGCCCACCACAACCCCGGCGCGCGCAAGTCGTGTTCGCCGGTGGTACTTGGACTAGCCCCGGAGCTCCTGGTGTGCGTTCGCCGGCGACCCCGTGCCCATTTCGTCGGCGGTAAGGAATCCGGCTATAAGGTTTTCCCTAGTGCTCAGATGATTCTAAAAATTGCTTCTTGCACTACATCGTGTAGCTTTTTTGGTGAGGAAGAAAATACGTGTCTTTTTACGTGAAAGCTGACATGAACATCAGACATGCAAACAGATTCATATAAAACTTTCTTCAGACTTTTTCACCACCTTCAACCATATCCACAATTTTACTGTCCATCCTAGGAGCCATTTCATCACCCCAACTAATTGAAGAGCAGAAGAGAAAGTTGTCTATAAAACAGCTGCACTAAAAGCGCATATATGCGTCGGACAAGGCAGAACAAGCCAATGCCTAAACTGCTACGGAGCAAAGAATTTCACACCCTTAAAGTATTGTGTTATACCCTATATCACATCGTGAAATTATCCATACAAACATGAAAATGGTCTACGATGTAGAAATACACATTCCAACAAGCTTACTAGCGCACATACATAAGTGAGGTAAAGTATAACGACTGACTGTCTCATTCTAACAGTTCTATTGTTTACTGCTTACTGGTTTCCATGGTATGGATTCGCATCGTACATGGTTTTGTATGGAAGAAAGGGGAGAATGTAGTACTAGATACATTCCTATGAAGTTCAATAAAAGAGTTCATTTAAAAGGTCCAACGATGTTTTTCCCTTGGATGTTTTTTCATGGGAACTGACGATTGTATGCAGTTGTAGCCATCTACAGAGCCTTACAGATCTCTTAGCCTGTCAGTTATATCATCCACTTCGCCCGACACCTGCAAGCACTAGGTTGAGTGAGAAGGGGTAATGGGACGCATCGATCAAATAACAGATCAAACCTACTTCACAAATACAACCACAAATTCAGCAGGGGAGACCCTCCTAGGTCGAGAGATTAGTTTACTGACTGTCAACCTGAGTATGCCCTATAGGAAAACACTGTACTATTCTAACTGCCATATCATCCTACGAATGGACCAGAATTCAGTGCAAATGAAAGGCTAATGCTTCCCATCTATTCCTGATGCTTATGGAAGCAGCCAAGCAGGTTTGAAATATTCAAGCTAGTATTGTTAGATTTTTTTTTTCAGCTATTGATAATTTCATGCTTGGCATTGAGTAAACATTTCAAAAAGAGAGGAGGGACATTACAACAAAGGCATACTGATGCAGGATCATGTGAAGTTCCAGTTCAGAACATAGTTTTCAACCATTAAAAAAGGCTAAAATGTATCAGTATGTAGACATGCACAATTAAGTATAGGGCCCAAGAATATTGACTGGGGGTTAATCAGGACATATATTTAGTCGAAGTGCAGTGCTTATTCCTGAGGGAAAAAATGAACACTAACCAAGATTTTGGCTCCCATAGCATAAGGAATTTAATTATCACAAGGGGTAATGAATATAAAAAAATAAGAAAACAGAAACCGTGCTTCCGTGAAAAAAAAATTCTGCTGTCTGTTTGTTACCTGAAGGAGGCAGGTAGGAGCTACAATACAACTTCGAAAAATGATGTCGACATTTGATAGAAGGCGACGAGAAGCAGGTGTGATCAGAAGAATGCAGTTTCCTGGAATATTAACAGCCTTGATAAAACCTGAAAATCCAAGCAAGCGCAAGACCAGTGCCATGCAGGAAATTAGTCAGTCCTATCAATTTACCTTAACAAAAATGCAAAGCAAGAATAAATTTTACATACCAAGTCCAATGCACCAAGGGAGCGAGCATTCAGTTGACAAAGAGACACATTTACTTGATCCAAGACCAACGATAGTACCAACCAAGAAGTCATGTAGTGCATCATCAGAAATCTACCCAATCACACCCAAAAAAACTATATTAATAGAAAAAAACCAAAATATTAATGTTCACACCATTTGTCAAGTTACGTATAGTGAATTAGATCTTAAGAGTTAACTTGCCCACACTCTGAATTTTATCTAAACCACTGCTGCATTATGTGACCTATTTAGCTATTAATTTTGTAATAGTACTCCCTCCATCTAGAAATAAGTGACTCGGATTTGTTTAAATTCGCATGTATCTAGATGTGTTTTAGTGTGGGGTACATGTGAATCTAGACAAATCCAAATCACTTATTTCCAGACAGAGGAAGTAATTTATTTTATTCATTGTACAACTGCTACCATCTTGTTGTATAAGACAACCAGTACATATTCATTAGCAATTAAAAACAATTACTTATCATAGTTATGAAAAAAGAGTAATTATGTAAACATAAGTTATTTTATACAAATAAGAAATTTATCCTTAGAAAACAAAATTCTTGCACATTTGTTATCTTCGTAGAAAGCTGTAAACATGACATAGTTAGGTGCTGCACATTTTATAGTCACACAGTAGGTATTAAGCTATATTATTTAAACATAAGGAAGATATTTCTTCAAAGAAAATGGTAAGAAAATAGAAATATGGGTTAAAATTTCACCAAGGTCAGTATTATATCTCATTGACAACTTAATTCCAGAAAGGACCTTTTCAATTGAATTCTAGCTATGATTACATTAAACAAGATGTTGTAAGAGACATATAGTTGTTAACAAGTGCGCATGCACGATCAAGCAATGATTATATTCTTCTTAATTTTTATAGAATGCATGTATATCAATATACATATTTCTAGCAAATACAATTCAGGTGCTCACATAGTTTTGTAGTTGTTTTTATTTCCAAATGAATCAAATGTTATGCTGTAAGTGGGAAAAATGCTATATATTCAGAACAACTCTTAACTGCAATATAATCTGAATAAATGTGGAGAGGCAGTCACCTGGCAGTGTAGATCAATAACCTGTATTTTGGAAAGAGGGAGCTGAAAGGGTTCTATAGCAGAAAATCCCTGAACTAAATCATCATAAGAGGAAACAGGGAAGTCCCTCGGCAAGCACTGCCAGAAATAACCAACCAGCCTGAGATCACGAATCATCCGCGCCTCCTTCTTCACTAGCAAACTGCATTAACATAGTATATTACTGTAACGATTATTTAAGGCTATATCATTTTATTACTATAAATTTCTAAACAAAATCACTGAAAATAACACTTAATGACAAGGGGGGTTATATTCAGTTAATGAAATTATGACTTACTGTCGAGGAGAGTTTTGTGATGCACGGATTTCAATTATATTAACTCGTGAATCTCCCTCGTGTGCATCCAACCAAAACGCGCCATCTGGTAAATTTTTACCCTCTGACGTGGTGTGTAGCCGAATAACAACAGTTGGGGATACATATCTCAATATCTCTGACAGAACATGAAGCCCAATACCTGAAAGTCACATGATACAATATCAAACTAGACGTTGCAAGAAGAAATCCACTCATTTAGCAACAAAAGATATTATATTACAGGTTCAGGAATTCTAGCTAAGTTGGTTTAGGAATTAACTGATATCTTACTTCATGATTTTGTTAAGTTAATCGGTAGCTATTCATCTATAAGCTAAATATCGCTTGTTGGGAAAGCTAGTTAAGATGAGGGTATCCTTTTTCATAATCATTTTGCTTAAGTAATAAGAATTGAGGTGCACTTCTCTTAATATGGCCAGTAAAAAATTTGGTCAGCAACAAATTGAGGTGCTCTACTGTCCAATTATCCAATTCAAAGTCAGAAAGTCATCATATCATTCTAACTTTTCATAATAGCCTGTGAATTAAACCTTGATGAAAGGAAATGCCAATGAAATCTCACCTTTCACCCATCCGGAAGTGTTAATCACAAGTGGTATAGCTGATTTCTTAGGGTTGTCAGTCTCATTAAAGGAATAGAGTTCTTGAAGAAAATAATCATAAAGACCAAATATGTAGCTCAAGAGAAGTTTTGGGTTCTTGTGTGCACCGACATCACCAAAAAAGAAGCACCTAGAATGTGTGAAAAATAGTCTTAGACAAGCTTTGCAGAACACCATGCATGAGAACACAATGAAATATTACTTGGAACATTTGTTCCCTTCAGTAAGTATCTATTAGTCCATGGCCATCTCAATATTTTATTAATCAGCTACAAAATGAGCTGTTGACTAATTTAAACAGTTGACTTCTGTGCTACACCTAAGACTCTTAACAGGCAAATCCAGTGATTGCAAACTTACTAGAAAATCAAACTTCGTAAAGGAGTTGAAATATTCGTAATATCTTAAAAGAATATAAAGACAACTCTGGACACCTGAGTAACTATTCCGAGACATGAAATAGCTTTATAACATGCAAGAAGCTATTTTGAATTGAGCAGTGGATTGTTCCTAGCAGCACCAAAAAGTAGTATAGTAGGTAAGTTATAGTGCTATATGAAAGCATAAAAGACGGCCCATAACTAAACCTCGTAAAATAAAACTACCTCTTTGGAGGCCGCAGGTATAGCATTGTAAGATCTGCAGTTATAATAATAAGACAAAATGTTCATCCATGGAGTCGAACATTTTAAAGGGGAATGGAAAATTGGATACCCTGAGCCTACACCTGTAGTCTGCTCCTCAAGCACATGAAGTGAAACAAAACCTGGAGGTGTGAATTCAGGCTGGCCAACATCAGTATCCAGGTATGCCACCTTCTTATACCTGTTTGAGTGAAAGAATCACAAGAATTGATCTGACAGTACAGACATAACCAATAAAACAGAGCAACTCCAAAAAAAATCTGAGCAGTACAAATTGTGCAAACTTGTGTCAACTACCAGCTGAACTAGTCTATTAGCGCCTATAAATTTAACAAGCATACCAGGTGACGCAAATAAACATTTTTCAGTGATTACATTTTAGCTACAGTCAACCCGACTAGTGGTGACCACAGAAACTACTTTCTTACACTTGCAAAAATCATAACTCAACCTAAAACAAACTATTGGGACATACCCTACTTGCCTACTTTAGAGGGGTCTATTGCATGATTCCAAATGCAGAATATTTTCAATACAAATAACAAACAGAGATAGCATGCCAACTGAATTTGAAGCGAATGGAACGAATATTCAGATAATATGCTAGACATTACGATCAGACAATTTTACTACAGTATATTAACAAACAATTCCCTCTGTCCGGAATTAACTGACTCGCGTTTGTCTAGATTCACACTAAAACGCGTCTATATACGTGCAAATTTAGCAAATCACCACCCCACGACCCATCCCAGCTTTGAACAAAAACAACTCCAAAGTTTAAATTCAGACTGTAAAAATAGAGATAACATACGGACTGAACTTGAAGGGAATCAGATTATACATCAAGCATTATGATCAGACAATTTTACTGTATAAACAACTACTCATTTTCATCTGCGTCGATCACCAGGAACCTTGCTGGAAATTTAGCAAAGCACCACCCATGACCCCATCCCAGCTCCGAACAAAAAAAACTCTTTAAAAAAAAATCCAGACTACAAAAACTCTTCAATTATATCCGCGTTCAGCTGCTCTGCAGTCAAGCAGAGCAAAATACGAGAGGGGGAGAGGATTGGGGAAAATGCGATTGGGCTATCTGCAGCACAGACCTTCCGAGGAGAGTGTTGAGGAGGAGGCGGGAGAACGCGGACTTGCCGCTGTTGCCGGGGCCGCACACCGCCACCACCGGCGGCGGCCAGGTGCAGGAGTCGTACGCCACCGCCTCCGCCGCGTCCTCCCACTCCCGCTCCCGCTCCTCCGATCCCTCGCCGCCGCACGTCGCCATCTCTCTCGCTCTCTCCGGAGCTCACTCGCAAAGACGCACTCAACGCTATGCAGTAAGTCTGCCAGTCTCCAACTGACCGGGCACTTGATAAACCAAGAAGAGAGATGGTCACGCTCACGCGTAATGCGACTGGGGTATCCAAGATTTTTGTTGGGGGTACGGCGAACGGCGTGGTGCGGCTCGTCTCGGCAGGCGCTTCCGGGCAGAACCTACTTCAAGTCTTCAACGACCTCGCACGATCGAGCAGCTGGCAGGCGTGCCGTGGTGACTTCTGCTAGTACTTGCAGTTGGAGGTGTCCACGCTTCACACACCAGACTTACTTCACAAGGTGTGCATGTCACATGCGCGAGTTGCCAGTGCTTTAGCACTAGTACCATCACCGACTGGTATATAGTAAAACCTGGTAGTTATTACTGTTACTGTATGTGCAGATTGATAAAGTTAGAACTTTTGGTTCAAGTGGTTGGTGCATAGTAACAGCAACGTGCATGGTATCAGAACAAAGCTCTTGGATTCAAGTCTCGATTTCATAGTTTAATTATTAATAATGATTTAAAAAATTCTCTAGCCCTGCATGAAACTTAACAATCACTAGATAACTGGTAAGTGGTAATTGTTTCTGATAACTTGGTACTTCCTCAGTTCCGTAATATAAGGGTCTCTTTAGATCGTAGGATTTTCATAACGTTGGAATAGAAAAAACATAGTATTGAGATGTCATGTTTGTGCATCGGAACAAACACGGCAATTTTACAGGAATGGGAAGAAACAGTAGAGAGAGATATAGTATGAGTGCATTGGACTTCTCAAAAGAAAAAAATGAGGTTGGAGCTCATGTTAAGGTTCGTATGAAATTGAGGGCATATGAAGATTACATAGGGATTTTATGGTCTCAATCCTATGATCCCAAATGGGTTCCATAGAAAAAAATTCTTATGGGTTAGGATCCTCCAAAATTCCTATGCAATTCCTCCAACCCAAAGAGAACCTAAGATGTTATTACAACCTGCCAACCTATAATATTGTTGTAGTGGGTAACATGACAAGCTGGTAAGTGTGACATAGATAATTTGATAATTACATCAACAAGATGGTGTAACTGTTACCAAACTGCATCCTAAGAGCATCTCCACTCGTTCGGCGTTCCCAGGCCGAAATCCGGCGCTATTTAGCGCCGGATGGATGTGACTTTCGGCCTAGGAACAGCCATTTTTTCACTCACGTTCTCAGGAGTGGTTCCCAGACAAGGAAAAATCGGTGACATTTTTTTGTTCCCGCCGGTGAAATCTCGCCCAAAGGTGTTCGACAGAAAATCGTCCTAAATTGTCAACAGAAATTGGCCCAAATGCGGTTCGGCGACCAAAATTATTACAAAACAAGATGAAATCCGTCGATCATTCGTCGACGGGGATGGGCTCCTCCGCCATGTCTGATGCGACGGGGATGGGCTCCTCCACCAGGACAGGCCACGTCTGCAGATTGGAAGAGGTGGAGGCAGAGCTCGGCGAAGGAGTGGTGGCCAAGATAGTCGCCGTAGTGCTCGACATGCTGACGTGGCGACGTCCTCGTCGAGGATGGCATTGCGGCGCGCCATGTACCAGGCCTTGACCCGGGGGCTCATAGCCGAGGGGTCTTCGCCGCCCATGAGGAACTGGAGGTCTGTGTTCCTCTTCTTGGCGACGAAGTTCGCCTTGAGGAGGTTGAGCTTCTTGTCTTGGTTCTACAACAACTGCATCCACCTATCCTCAGCCTTCTCCTCCCTCTTCTCGGCATGGGCCTTGGAGTCCGTGATGCACTTCTCGATGGACGCGTGGAGACGTTCGGCGGGAGGTCCTGTAGCTTTCAGCATCTTCACCTTCTTCTGGCCGATCTCCGGCCTTCCTTCACGGGCAGTTGGGGGTGGAGCCTCGGGGTCGTACACACCGTCCTTGTTCTTGGCGAGGCTCATGCGAGTGTCTGCCCATTTCTGGCAGTTCTCAATCTTGTCGAATACATGGTGGAATTTGAACTCTGTCTTGGTATCGTCTCGGTACATGCCAAGTGCACGGACGAGCTGCAAAGACAAGGCGAAGTGCAAGTTAGGAAAGTCATGAGATCGTCATTGACGAGGGTTTAACTCATCAATGCCCATTGCTATGGACTTGGGTTTTGGAGAAGGAGGGAGTGCTGGAGACATCTATCGGCTAACAAACAAGCACACAGGGGACAAAGATTTACCCAGGTTCAGGCCTCGTAGAGGTCCCTACTCCTGCTTGTCTGCTCGTGGAATTATCGAAGGAACCGAAGGTTACAATGGTGCGCAGATGCAATCTGGCGAGGATGGTGGAAACTAGGGTTGCGTGTGTCCTCCTCGCCGCCCCCTCCTAGCCTTTATATAGATAGGCTAGGTCCCGGGTAGCAGGTCGAGTCGGTTACAAATTAGGGTTTTCCCCTTTGAACTTTCTATCTTTAGCTTCTTCTTGTTCTTCAAGCAATCGAGAGTCCGTAGGTCACTCGAATCCTTCGTTTGGGCCTTGGCGACACCGTGGGTCTGTATGTATTTAGACCGTATATACTAAGCTCGAGTACCTGTAGGGTATACCCATGTCAGTAGCCCCCGAGTGTCCAGTGGAATCGCAAATTCGACTGGGGACTTTTGAAGTCTTTCGAGTGCCTGAATGAGTATATATTTCGACTGCTTTTAATTGTGTCATAGGGATTGTTGATATACGTGCCTGATATAACCGAAGTATCGGTATCAGTTAACCACCTTAGGGTGAAACAACGCAATCTACTCGAACTCGAGTCCCCGGACTCGAATCCGGAAAAGTGTTGGCGTAATTCGACTCAAGCCGCGGAGGTCTTACAGGAGCCGAATTCCAGTTATATGGGTGTGAGCACTCGACGCGTCCGTCAAGGCATATTCATCGTACCTGCAGGCACGGATATGTTTCTGGTAATGCGCATCTAATGCGTTGCCAGGCCTTATTCAGGTCTTACCTTCATGCTGTAAGCGCGGCAACCGAATTTTATCATCGCGGAGACGATTCGGGTGACCCAGGAGACGCAGTCTCTTTATAGGGAAAAATTATGAGGCGGTGTCGCCATGAGTTTCGAGTGTGAATGTTATCAACACACAGTTTTTTATATAAATAATCATAGGGTGCGCGACCAGCGCTCCCTATGGGAGTAGCCCCCGAGTGCCTGGTTGAGTCGAAGACTCAGGCAGGGACTAAAGAACTTTTGTCGACTGCTGTCGTCTTTTGCTTGTTTGTTTCAGTCGAATTTGTTTCCGGCGCTCCCTATGGAAGTAACCCATGTCTATAGTCGAACCGTATTTCGAGTGGTTGGGTTTGCTTTTGATTGTCCATGTTCTTGCAAAAAAAATCATAGGGTGCGCGACCAGCGCTCCCTATGGGAGTAGCCCCCGAGTGCTTGGTGGAGTCGAAGACTCGAGCAAGGACTAAAAATAGTCAAAGTTTTTCACTGCGTAGCTTTGATGACGTCAGTGCTGACGTTTTGATGACCTCAGTTGCCCACGTGAGCGAGTTTGACGGGACGTGACGAGCAATAGGTCCCACTTTCTGACTTTAATTTGACTGGGCGTGCGTAATCTTTGTATTTTAACCGCGTCTCCTCGATTTCTGCGCGTAATGGGAGTAGTGGAGGGACGGTTCGCGCTTCCACTCCTCCACGTGTCCAGCACGATGGTTGCCACGCGTCTAGTAGGGTTTTTCTGAGCCGTTGGATTGCATCTTCCAGGGGTTAAGTAACGGTGTTGCGACGGTAATTTTCTCATCTGCGCTCATTCATCTTTCTTCCATCGCCATTGCCGCTGCTCCTCTGCTTTCTCTGTGCTCGTTTCTTCCACGATGCTGGACCAGCTCCGCTCATTTCTGAGCTACTTTCTTCGCTCACATCGCCGCCGTGGAATGGGGAAGAAGAAGGGAGGCGCTGCGACTGAATCCGTGGCCACCGTTGCCGCGGCGAAGAAGAAAGGCGGCTCCGCCGCTGCGGGCACCAGCACCGCCGCCGGCGGGAAGAAGAAGGCCGCAGGCACTCGTGTCACGAATGGTGCGTGGCGCCCCTCCATCATCAAGTCGTCGGATCTCCGCCTTCTTCGACAAGACGGAGTGCTATCTGGCGCAGTCGCCGACGCGCGTGTCCCCGGCAGTGAGACAATTCATGTTCCTCCCGCTGGTTTCCGAGTGATGTTTTTAGCATTCATCATTCGTGGTCTCTCCTTGCCTCTTCACCCCTTCTTTAGGGGTCTTCTTTGTTTCTACGGGCTTCAGCTCCATCAGCTGTCCCCGAATTCAATTCTCCATATCTCTTGTTTCATCACTCTCTATGAGTGCTGGCTCAGAATCGAGTCGCACTTCGGCCTTTTCAAGCGCCTCTTCAAATTGAAGCGCCAATCTGCCCCTGGTTCTTTAGTCTACGATGTAGGTGGTTGCGGAATCCACGTCGACCCATCTGCCACCTACTTCGACATCAAGCTCACGGCGTCCGTCCAAGGGTGGAGGGATAAGTGGTTCTACGTCCACAACGAGAAGGCTGGCGGAGACCACTTCGGACTCACGCCCTTCGATCCCGCGACGCCGTGCAGGAGGATGCGCTCCTGGAAGAATGTAGTCATGCCTGGCGAATCCGCGGAGACAGATGTGTTGTACCAGCGCATCTGCGACCTCGAGAGTCGCATTGGCAAAGAGGAGGGAGGCTGCGCTCTCATCCGCACTTGGCTGCGCTGTCGCGTCCAGCCCCTGCAAGCCAGAGTCCACCCTATGTTTCAGTGGGTTGGCGCTGATGATGCCACTCGCGTGTCTGCCGATGGCATGTTGAGGTGGACAAGAGGGTTCGACTGGTCACCAAGTACACCGTCAAGGATGTGCTTCCCAGTGAGCCAGTTGTTCCTCCATTTGATGCTTCGAACCCTCCTCCTGAGGTATAGTTGTGTTACGCAGTAGCTAATTTTGTCGATTGTTTCTCTGTTGTTTACTTGCTGTTTGCTGAATGTGTTGTCTGTGTGCAGGATTGGGCGGTGTCGCCTTGTATGCCCCCTCTTCCTGAGGGGATTATTCCTCGTGAAGCTTTGGAGGAGGACGAGTCAGAGTCGACTGTCCCTTCTGATGTGGAGGAGGAAGCCCCCGAGTCCGATAATCCGGATCCTCGCAAGCGTTCGCGTAGCGAGGATTCGGATGCGTCGTCTCCTTCGACTCCGGAAGGTACAGGCGTTGGTGCGAAGTCGCCAATTCCTGTCGTTCCTGTGAGCATTGTGGCACCATCTTCTCTCAAGAAGATGCGATTGCCCAAGGAGTCTTCGTTGGAGTCGGGGGAACCCACTTTTGACTTTGACAAGTTTGATTGGTAAGTTCTCTAGTCGATTTTCTCTTCTATGTTTTTGCCTTTGATGGCTCGTCTCTGGGTTTGCCCTTTATTGATATGGTTTTTGTCTTGCAGTCAAGAGGCATCATCATCTTCTGGCGACGTCTAATTTTTGAAGGAATCATGGGTCACGACCTCAAGGGCCAAAAAAGAGGTCGAGCGTGCTCCTTCCCCTCCATTGGCGGCCCACTCCGGGCACAACTCTTCCAGTTCTCCTCATGCAGGGGAGCATCGAATGGTTGCCCGGATGACGGTACAGCAGACATCTTCGGAGTCACTGGAAGACCATGTAAGTGTAGTTTTTCTCCTTTATAGTGTTGCAGTCGACGTTATCTATTGCTTCTGCCGATTCCTTGTTGTGTGATAGCTCCTTGTGAAGGAGGCCGCACACTTGGCAGAGCAAGTGCTTGCGATGGGCCGCCAGCATGCCATGCTGGAGACGCGTCACCATGTGGTTGAAAGTGAGTGTCCTGCACTTCTTCTTCTTTTTCATCTCCTTTTTGATATGGTCGACTGACAGTCAATCCCTTTTTGTTTGTAGCCGAACATAACGCTCTCCTGCGCAATGCTGCCACCATGGAGAAAACCCTTGCCGCGGCTATGAAGGGTCGCGATGAGGCAATCGCAGCGCGTGACGAGGCGTGAAGGCACGGAGAGGAGTTGCGTGCCTCCTTCGCAGCCAGGGAGAAGTTGTTCGAAGAACAGCTTTTCTCAATCGCTAAGGCCCTCTCAGGTATTTTGCTTTGGATGTCGTTGTCCTTCTCTGCTGGAATTTTTGCCATTGGCACTGATGTTTTGTCCATGTGTGGATTTTATGTGTAGATGCTGGCGATTTGAGTTTCGACCCGCAGGCCCTTCGCCATGATGACGCTCTGGCGGGTGCACTGTCGGCAGTCGAGGACCGTAGCGCCGCCGTCTAGGGTACGCTTTCCAAGGCCAAGGGCGCCCTCAGTCGCCTCCGGGAGGAGTTGATGCCCAAGGCGGAGCTAATCGATAATATAGACGAGCTGGTGGAGTCACTCGCCGGGGGTGTGCCCTCCAGCTACAAGAACTCACTCCGCGCGGCTGGCGCGTCCATGTCGCTTGCCATGGTGCAGGCCCACGGAGTCGAGGTTGATCCTGCCGCGATGTCGAAGGCGATGCCTGTTAATGCGGATGGCCAGCAGGTAGTCTTCGCTCCCTTCGCGGCTGCCTGTGGCAAATACGGGCATCATCTGATAAATACTGTTGCAAGTACTCTGAGGAGCTCCAACGTGCCAAGAAGGCGGCGAAAGCTTCGGCATCAGGGGCCGGCGGAAAGTCAGTGGCGTCTAACACTGCCACGGACTTGATGAAACCCCCGAAGCCGTCGAAGTCGAAGAAGCCAGTTGCTCCTTAGTTAGATTTGTAATGGTTGATTAGTTTATGTCCTTTTGTTTAAGAACATGCCTGCTGGCGAGTGTATCTGCTGATACTTTTGCTAGTCTTGAATGCATCTGATCCTTTTGTCTTTGTGTTGATTTGGTTGTCTTATTTGCTTTTATCTTGACTTTTGGTAGGGTACATCAAGTGATCCTTTGAGAGAAACTCAGGACTCGCCGACTCTTGATGATACCGTGGCACCGCCGCGCTCCAGGGTAGATGAGTTGTCCTTGCTTTCGCGACTGCGGGACCGCGTGAAGCAGCTGAAGCGTGAGTTGCCCGTGCTCCGCGGTAATGCGGACGTATGGAAGTCGAAGGCGGAAAAAGCCGCCGTTCAAGAGCATTATCTGCTTGGCGAGGTGACGCAGCTGGGCGAACAATTCAAATGTTAGTTTGCTTGTTCTCATCTTTTCCTTGTAGTTACTCGCAGTGGTACGTTGTACTCATGCTGTTGTTGCTGCTTCGTGTAGTTGTCAGCACGCGTCACCCGCAGGAGAAGAAGGATAGAATTGCCATTCGCATGCATGATCTTACCCAGGAGCAACTTCAAGAGAGTGGATACTTCTGGGTAGATCATGATCGTGCGACTGCGCTGGCAACCCTGCAGGATCGTGCGTCGCGAGTGCTGCACTTTCTGAAGAAATCACAGTCATGCTTGAAGAACATTTATCGGGCGATGTTCCCACTGGATGATACTCCATCAAGCTTGCTGGCCCTCCTTGCCAAGTTTCAAGACCTGACCGCGGTTCGCGAGTGCGTGAGGCAGCAGTTGGTGGCTGGTGCCAAGGCTGCTCTATCAATGGTGTAACTGCACAGGCCTGACGTGGATGTTGCGGCAATTGCGTCTGGGCCACCTGCACCACCAGAAGGTTCTGCTTGGAATATGGTGCCGCACTACCAGGCGGTGGATCGCCCAGCAGAAGAGATCGTCGACTTCTTTGAGGAACAAACCAATGTTCTTCTGCTGCAGTAGTAGCCTAGTTTGTATCCTGCACATAAGTGTACTTGTGTTGTAAAGTTCGTATAAATGTTGTAGATAATTTATTTGTCGAATGCGTATAAAGAGCTTTGTTAGTATGAAGTGTGTGGCACTATGCGAGTCCTTTTCGTTAGCCTGGTCATGTTTTTATCTCAGTCCCTTGTCAACCTATCAGGTGCGTTGCAGCTGGGTTGATGTTGTGTTAAGGGTTTCGATTGATGTACCAGCTACTCAGGATATCACGTTTTGGTTCGAAGAACAAATGTGTATAGGGTGGCGCAGCCCCCGAGTATATAAATTGGGAAAGTAAAGGAGAACTCAGAGTTTTAGGGCACTTAGCTTTATTTATTCGAAGACCAGTGTGAGGTACAATGTGTGGCTAAGTAGCCTTATTTGCAATGTAAAAGGTAAAAACGACTAAGGGTAGAAGCGTCGCAGTTGTGTGACGTTCCAGGGGTTGGAGTATGCGACTCCTATCTCTAAATCTTGAAGGCAATAGGCGCCACCTGGGATAACTTCTGTAATCACGTATGGTCCTTCCCAGGGGGACTCGAGCTTGAGATGCCCCTGCTGCTTCAGTCGCAGGACCAGGTCACCTTCGACGAAGGATCTAGGGCGGAGCCTCCTACTGTGATAGTTACGCAGGTTCTGCTGGTAGATCGTGGATCTTTCCGCGGCGATTTCCCTTGCCTCATCAAGGAGGTCGACGGAGTCTTCGAGTGCGAGGGATGACTCTTGTTCGCTGTAAGCGACCACGCGCGGCGCCTTGTACCGTACCTCGGCGGGTAGCACTGCCTCAGCTCCGTGCACCATAAAAAATGGCGTGTAGCCCGTGGCGCTGTTTGGAGTTGTACGTAGGCTCTAGAGTATAGATTGCAGCTTGTCTGGCCAGCAACCCGCGGCTTGCTCGAGTGGCCGGAGGAGTCGCTTCTTGATGTCGCCGCAGACGAGCCCATTTGCTTTTTCCACCTGACCTTTGGTCTGTGGATGCGCTACTGAGGCATAGCTGATGTTGATCCCCAGGTTCTCGCAGAATTCTTGGAACTCCTTGGATGTGAAGTTCGTCCCATTGTCGGTGATGATGCTGTGTGGCACTCCGAAGCGGTAGACGATGGACTCGAAAAACTTGACTGCGTTGTGCCCTGATTGGTTGGTTACTGGCATGGCCTCAATCCACTTGGTGAATTTGTCGACTGCGACTAAGAGGTAGACGTAGCCTCCTTGTGAGGACCTTGGAAGTTTGCCGACCATGTCGAGCCCCTATTGCGCGAAGAGCCAGGCCAATGGGATTGGTCGTAGCTCTGCGCCTGGTGCATGTGGCTTGTCCGCGAATCGCTGCCAAGCGTTGCATTTTTGGACGATGTCCTTGGCATCGCGCATGGCCGTAGGCCAGTAGAACCCAGCTCGTAGAGCTTTGGCAACAAGGGCGCGACTGCCGGCGTGGTGCCCGCAGGTCCCTTCATGGATGTCAAGGAGAACTGCTCTTCCATCGACCATGGAGATGCATTGTTGGAGTACTCCTGTGATGCTTCGTTTATACAGTTCGCCGTTGATAACGGCGAATGCCTTGGATCGCCGCGCGATGTGCCGTGCATCTGTCGGATCATCTGGTAACCTCTTGCTGAGGAGGTACGTGATGTACGGCTGCGTCCAGGATTGCTCAATCATCATGACGCTCATTGGTCCCTCGAGTCCTGTGTCCAGTTCCAAGTCATCGAGTGCCATTGGCTCATTTGGTGGCGTACCCCCCGAGTCCGTTCCTGCGCTTGTTTTCTTTTCTGCGGCCTTTGGCTTGATGGAGCGTTCGCAGATGCGCTCGAGAAATACCCCAGGCGGTATGGGGGCGCAGGTAGAGCCTATGTTGGCGAGTGCGTCCGCCTCCTCGTTGCTGTCGCAGCTCGCAACCGTCGAAGTCTCCTTCGAGTGTGTCGTAGAGGTCGCGGTATGCAATCATGTTGTCGTTCAGTGCGTCGCACTCATGCATTGTTTGGTTGACGACTAACTTGGAGTCGCCGTATATGATGAGCCTCTTGGCGCCGCAGGCTTTTGCTATCCTCATCCCATGCAACAGGGCCTCGTATTCAGCCTCGTTGTTTGAGGCTGTGAACTGCATTCGCAGGATATACTTCAGCTTGTCCCCTTGAGGAGATGTCAGTATGACACCTGCGACTGCTGCATCTTTCCGCTTGGAGCCATCGAAGTGCATTGTCTAGAGGTAGGATATATCTGGCTTGTTCGGGAGCTGGTTCTCCATCCAGTGCACGAGGAAGTCCGGGAGAACTTGCGACTTGATTGCGTCGCGCTTTTCATACGTGATGTCGCGTGGAGACAATTCTATTCCCCAAAGCGCGACTCGTCCCGTGGCGTCGGGGTTATTGAGGATATGCCCCAAGGGGGCGTCGTTGACCACCACGATTGGGTGTTCCTGGAAGTAGTGGCGCAGTCGCTGGGCGGTCATGAAGACGCCGTACACTAGCTTCTGGTAGTGCGGGTACCGCTATTTTGTTGGCGTGAGGACCTCGCTGAGGTAGTATACTAGGCGTTGTACGCCGTGGACCTTGTTTTCCTTAGCTCGCTCGACGACGAGCACTGTGCTGACCACCTGGTTGGTGGCGGAGATGTACAGCAATAGTGGTTCCCTTTCTCGTGGGGTCACCAGCACTGGCGAAGTGGATAGCAGGCGCTTGAGGTCTTCGAATGCTTCTTGCGCTTCATTGGTCCACTCGAATTTTTCAGTTTTGCGGAGGAGCTGGTAGAAGGGCAGCGCCTTTTCGCCCATTCGACTGATGAATCGACTGAGGGCCGCGATTCGTCCAGCCAGCTGTTGGACGCCCCTTATGTTTTTCGGCTTCTCCATGGCCAGTATGGCTTTTATCTTCTTCGGGTTCGCCTCGATTCCCCTTGCGGAGATGAGATACCCGAGTAGTTGCCCAGATGGTACGCCGAAGGCGCATTTTTCCGGATTGAGCTTGATCCGGTAGCGGTCGAGGTTGGTGAAGGTTTCGCGCAAATCGTCAATTAGAGAGGCTTCCTCCTTTGTCTTGATTACTATGTCGTCGACATAGACTTGAATGTTGCGACCCAGTTGTTCCTTGAGGCAAGCCTGCATGCACCGCTGGTAGGTGGCTCCCGCGTTCTTTAGCCCGAAGGGCATTGTGTTGTAGCAGAACACACCAAAGGGCGTTGTAAACGCTGTTTTCTCTTGATCTTCTTCCTTCATTCGAATTTGATTATAGCCTGAGTAGGCGTCGAGGAAGCAGAGGCGCTCGCATCCTGCGGTGTAGTCGATGATCTGGTCGATCCGTGGCAACGGGAAGTGATCCTTTGGGCAGTGCTTGTTCAGAGAAGTGAAGTCCACGCACATCCGTAGGATATCCGTGTCCTTTTTTGGTACCAGCACCGTGTTGGCGAGCCAAGTGCTTTCCTTGATCTCGCGTATGAACTTGGCCTCAAGGAGTCTGTTGATCTCCATTCCAACTGCCTGCGCCCGTGGCTCAGACAATCGCCGAATTGTTTGCTTGACTGGCCTTGCGTCGGGGTTGACGTTGAGTGCATGCTCGGCGAATTCCCTAGGAACGCCTGGCATGTCCGCAGGACACCAGGCGAAAATTTCCCAGTGCTCATGGAGGAATTCGACGAGCGCAAGTTCCTATGCGGGACTCAAGTTATTAGCGATGAGGGCCGTCTTGGCGGGATCCGATGGGTGGACCTGCACTTTCTTTGTGTGCACAGATGAGTCGAAGGAGAGATCAGGTGAGCTTGGCCTGCTCAGGGGAGGCGGACTGTTGTCTGTCGTCTCCTTCAGTCTCGCGAGTTCCTCCTGCATGCCGAAGGACTGGGAGATTCTGTTGAATTCCCTGTCGCAACTGTCAGATCGCTCGAAGCTCCTGTTGATCGTGATGACGCCATTGGGACCTGGCATTTTTCATCTGCAGGTAGGCGTAGTGGGGCACTGCCATGAACCTAGCGAACGCGACGCGCCCGAGGATGCAGTGGTATTGTGAGGGCCAGTCGACGACCTCAAAGTCGATGCGCTCACGCCGGAAGTTCTTCGGCGTGCCGAAGATGACGTCGAGGTTGATTTTGCCCAGAGGGTATACGCCTTTCCCTAGGACGATACCGTGGAACGTTGTGTCCGAGGCCTCCAGGCAAGTTAGAGGGATCCTCATTGCTCGCAAGGTACTCGCAAATATAAGGTTGATGCCGCTTCCGCCATCCATGAAGACGCGGCTCATGTCGAAGCCTCCGATTTGCGCCTCGGGTACGAGGGGGCAATGTCCTGGACGGGATATCTGAGGCGGATGGTCGCGTTTGTCGAAGGTGATGCAGGACTCGCTTCCACTGAGGTACTCAGTGGTGGAGGATGGCAAGTGCGTGGCCAGGTTGACTTGGCGAGTGATGGCCTTCTGCACCCTATTGGAGGGGCGTCCCTTTTGGATCATCATGGTGCCCATGTCCCGTGGGTACGGTTTGCCTCCGTGGTGCTGGTCCGGTGCAGCTGCATTCGGGGGTGGCCCAGGTGGCGGTGGCGGTGCGCCATGTGCCATGGCGCCTGGAGCGGCTCTGTAGCCTCTTTCGACTGCATTGCGATCATCCGAACCAATCCCTCGTGTAGCTTGAGGAACTCACGGCAGTCCTTGAGGAGGTGGCTGGACTTTCTCTTGCTGTCATGCTTGTCGATGTAGAAGTGTACCGTGCATGGCCCAGACAGTTTGTCCTCGATGGAGTTCGCGGGTGCCTCATCGCGAGTGCGGCGTTGCCACACTTGCGTGGTTTTCCCGGAGTCGCGGTATCCGCCGCTACGGTATCCGTTGTTGCGGTTATCGTCGCGTCTATCGGCGTAGCCGGCCACGACCATGTTGACGTCGTCGTGGTCATCGTAGATGCGCATGCGGCGCTTGCCTCGGCGGTCGCATCTGCGTTCGAGTTCCGCCTCCTCGTCAGAGTGAGCGCGATTCTTCACTGAATCTTCTCCATCGGCCCACCGATTCGCGATCTCCATCAGGTGGTCGATGGTCTGGGGCTTTGAGCGGCCCAGCTCCTCCCTGAGTTCTAGGCGGCGGACGCCACCGTTGAATGCGTCAAACGCGCGATCTTCCGAGATGTTCTCTGCGGAGTTCTTGATGATGGACCACCTTTGGATGTAGGAGCGCAGCGATTCGCCAGATCTTTGCTGGCAGAATCTCAGCTCTTCGATTGAGGCGGGCCGCTTGTATGTGCCCTTAAAGTTGCGCACGAAGCTGTAAACCAGCTCATCCCAACTGCGAATGGATCCGTGTGGGAGGTTGTTGAGCCATGTTCGGGCGGTGCCCTGCAACTGTAGCTGCAGGCATTGCATGGCAGTGCTTCGACTGCCTCCGTGGAGTCTGACGGAGGAGATGTGGTCCTCCAGCCAGATCTTGGGGTCCTGTAGGCCGTCAAACTTTGGATTCTCCGACGGGAGTTTAAACCCTTTAGGCATTCGCTTCTGCCTAATGGATCTGCTAAAGCATCTGGCGCCGCAGAGCTCCACATCTTCTTCTTCCGTGTTAGTCGACCGAGCACGGCGTGCCCTTGATTTGTCGATCTTGCGCTGCGTGAGGTCGTCACGCGCATCATAGTCACGATCGTGGCGTCGTGAGCGGCGGCGTCGAGACAGGTCGTGACTGTCATCGCTGGACGAGGGCGAGGAATAGCGCTTTGCTAGCGCCTTGCCCTTCTTTGGCTCTGGTGTTGGCTCCTTATCGAGGGCGGCCTCGATTAATCCCAAACCCGCGATCGTAGATCGGTGCATGGCGGTTCAGGGATCTCCAGCTGGCGGCTGGTTGTTGAGGAGGTACATGGTGGCTGCTGTCACCGCAGCCTATGGCGTCTTGGGGACAACGTTGCCCCGTGTGTCGACTGTCATAGAGCCGAAGTCGAGGACTTTTACGGCTTCTATGCGTTCTTGCTCGGTGAGATGGGCCAGTCGAGATTGCCTCTTCTTGGCGAGGTACTCGTTGCCCCTTGAGGAGGATCCTCCGTAGGAGGAGAGCCCAGCACGACGAAGGCTCGATTCATTCGCTGCCTTTTTACGCGC
This sequence comes from Avena sativa, assembly GCA_916181665.1. Classification (NCBI taxonomy): domain Eukaryota; kingdom Viridiplantae; phylum Streptophyta; class Magnoliopsida; order Poales; family Poaceae; genus Avena; species Avena sativa. Next base: position 103,805,158 of record OV702292.1, read on the forward strand.
TTCGAGTTGCGCGATTGTTTGGAGTTGGCGCTTGAATTCTTCCTTCAGGAGCCAGTGATAGCCCATCAGCAGTTCTTGCAGGGACCCGAAGGGTAGAGGAGCGCCTCGTAGGGCCTCGCGGGAGCGAGCCCATTCTTGCTCGTTGAGCTTGATTACGAGGCGTTCGCCGGTTTGCTCATTTATTATGGATGGAGGTTCGACTGCTCCTCCATTATCGACGGGGGTGTGATTTCCACCATTACCGCCGTTGCCTCCATTGCCACCGTTGTCGGCGTTGGGCGGGTCGGTGCCGTTACCGGGATTGCCACCGTTGTCGCGATTGGCAGAGATATCGCCTGCGTTGATGACGGCGCACATGAAGTGATTGGGGAAGCTGTTGCTTCCACAACTTTCAGATCCGGAACCGTAGGTTCCATCTTCAGTGGCCAGATCGCTCAGATCGGAGTCGCGACTGCTGTCGCTGACCGTGTTCTCGACTGCTGTCGGGGCATTGAGCTCGTTGAGGGTGCCGATCGATGGAGGGAACCATGATGCTGGGGCAATCGCCGGTGCTGTCGGCTGATCAGGCATGCGAAGCGTGCCCACCTGACCAACTTGGAAGCGGAAGCTCCCGATCGCCAGGCTGATTCCGTCGCCCACAGACTCGAAGGCCGGACGAGTGGCCGGCGTGTGGACGGTAAAGTCGAACGCGCCAAAGAGCTGGCGAATCTCCGTTGTTGCGGAGTTGTAGATTGCAGTTGATGGGGCCGAAGAAGCCACAACATCAGCACTCCCAATCCCCACGGACGGCGCCAATTGACGAGGGTTTAACTCATCAATGCTCATTGTTATGGACTAAGGTTTTGGAGAAGGAGGGAGCGCTGGAGACATTTATCGGCTAGCAAACAAGCACACAGGGGACAAAGATTTACCCAGGTTCAGGCCTCGTAGAGGTCCCTACTCCTGCTTGTCTGCTCGTGGAATTATCGAAGGAACCGAAGGTTACAATGGTGCGCAGATGCAATCTGGTGAGGGTGGTGGAAACTAGGGTTGTGTGTGTCCTCCTCGCCGCCCCTCCCAGCCTTTATATAGATAGGGTAGGTCCCGGGTAGCAGGTCAAGTCGGTTACAAATTAGGGTTTTCCCCTTTGAACTTTCTATCTTTAGCTTCTTCTTGTTCTTCAAGCAATCGAGAGTCCGTAGGTCACTCGAATCCTTCATTTGGGCCTTGGCGACACCCTGGGTCTAAACGTATTTAGACCGTATATACTAAGCTCGAGTACCTGTAGGGTATACCCATTTCAGTCATAGTTTTGGCTTGAGCTCGGCGAACAACCTTGCTATCCAGGCTTGAGCCATTGACTGGTGTGTGCTCGATTTCTTCGAGAATACCGTTCCACTTGCTGCATGCCTGTTGCACGATTCCCCAGCGATTGGTCATGGCCTTCTCGCCGCGCTCCATGTGGAATTTCTTGTACACTGATTCCAATAGGTTGCGCTCATCGAACGCGAGCTTCACACGCCCCCAGCAAATCTCTTAGTTTTGATTTGCGCCGGTGATGGGATCCATGCTCACCACTTCCAAGCTTCCGTGAGGCACATGTCCTCAAGGGCCGTCCACTTGACGCGAGGCTGCGGCGCCGACGTACTCGCCTTCCTCTTCTTCTTCCCATTGCCCTTCGCGGCCGCCAAGGCATCCTCTTCGGCCTCCTCCCTATCATCGGCTTGCGTCTGGTCGTCGGCCTGGCCTTCGACGAAATCCTGGGATTCTAGTCCATGTTCAGCGTTGGTGCGGGACTGTTCTTGAGTGAAGAACGAGCTCCCGGCCGCCACGGAACCGGAGGTGATCATGTCCACCATGTACGTGTCGCCCGCACTTCCACCGAACAAGTTGCGGGCATCCATGACGCCGAACGGGATGGGCATGGAGCTGCTGTCGGCGAACTGAAGAGGACCGCGGCGCATGGCCGACGAAGGACTGGCGTACGCTGGAGAGCTAGCGTATGGGACGTTGATATCGACGCTGAAGGCTGGAGGGCGAGGTGCGGAGCAGGAAAAGAGCACATGACATTTCCTCGTGATGGTTCCGACGGAATATATGGCCTTGATATTTCTGGCCAGCCGTATGACATGGCACCCATGCTTCTACATGATCCATAGTAAGATGCCAAAATATCAATTGTCCTAACGTTACATGGGCAAGTACGCAGTCCAATGCTACCGAAATAGTCTAGATGCATATATATTTCTCCTGGGTCTAATTAACTGTGGTCTGAAATTGAAGTGCCAAGTCCTTTTTGGAAAATTATATAGTTAGCTATAGTCATTTTTGGGAAAATTGTGTTGTTAATTGCATATGGTGACATTATGTTCACTTGGCTTAATCTTACATACGAAATTAGCACCTTATTTAAATACCAGCTGGCTCTTCATAGAAAACAAAAGGCTACAACCTGCATGTCTCAAAGAAAGTAAAACCGCCAGACTATTTAAGCTTAAATCCAGCACCAGATATTTTGTTTAATAAAAACATGCTTTAATTCCATGTTAAGAATGGTTGAATACATTGTACACTTTCAGGAGCTTGCCTTTCCTTTTACAGAGCACATTTCGTACTTGAGCTTCAGGATATGCTTTGTAAAAATGTTGGCATAATATGAAAGAGTGCAGTATCAGCCGTACATGACTACAGTCGCGAGTTATGGAATAAAGATTCATAGTCGAGGTCAAAATTTGTAGAAACACTTACGCTGGATTCTGGTCTAGCCAATATAGTATACTACATTATTATAATATCCAGTGCAAAATACATAAGATTGTGCATAAGTTAAGTTTTTGTGCTTTACTAATGGCATGTGCTATTCTTAGAACACACATTGTTCACATATGTACATTATTTCTATAATAAAATAAGCCATCAACAACTATAGAAACTGACATGAAAGTTTCTGGCTTGAAAATTTCTCTAGCTCTATTTTGTGTTGTTTATATCCAAATGTTTTTTTATATGGCATGGTCTAATATGCCATCTTTATTATATATTACCAGTACTGATGGTAGTTTGTCTAGAAATGAGTTCTTTCATGGTCGTGACATTCTAGACAGTTAAACCTTTGTTTATCCTTCTGATTTTGGTCTCTCTGTACCACCTCGGCTAGGATTTCCGCTGACTTTGATCTAGAGGACATTGTCCCTTGCATTTCTTCTACTATCATTCATCGACGCACATGGCACATGAAGGGAATATGCCTTGAGAGGCAATAATAAAGTTGTTATTATCGTATTCCAAGTATATGATAGATGTTTATTTTACATGCTATAATTGTATTGATTGGAAACATTAATATATGTGTGCTTAATAAACAAAATAAAGGGTTCCTAGTTATGCCTCTCATATAAACTAGCTCGTTGATTAACAAGATGATCAAGATTTCCTGATCATGGATATTGGATGTTGTTTGTAACAAGGTCATAGTATTGGTGGAATGTTATGATGAACACTCATCCGAAGTATAGCAATACGATCAAAGTCATTGTGTTAAAATTTCTATAACATCATACGAAGTAACTTTTATCCTTAGACCATGAGATCATGTTTATTGGTAACGCCGGAAGAGTACTTTGATAACATCAGACATCACACCGTAATAGGGTGACTATAAAGGTGGGTTTGAAGGAGATATGCCCTAGAGGCAAATAATAAAAGAGTATTATTGTCATATCTCATTGGTTCATAATAGTTTTATATCATGCTATAATTGTATCAAGCGGAAACATTGATACAGGTGTGGTATACAAACAAACTCAGGTCCCTAGTAGCCTCTATTCAACTAGTTCATTGGGAAGACGATGATCAAGGTTTCCTGATCATGGGCTAAACAAAGTCACTGACAATGAACTCATATCATCTGGTATGATGTGATGGACACTTCCCACCAATGATTGTTGCAACACGATCATGTCAGTTAGTTCACGTTGCAATTGTTAGAAATAGATTGTCTTAATCCTTAGACTGTGAGATCATATCAATCACTATTACCGGAGGATGCTTTGACTGTATCAACCATCATCTCGTGACATGGTGACTATAAAGGTACATGTCGCATATCTGAAGGAGAATGTAGAAACAATATGCTTCAAGATCAGGAAATGTTCTCATGTGTGACGGGAATATACAACTAGGCCCACTCGGTGAATTACATCCATGATGCGCAACACATGACTAGGTCATGGGGATGGTATTTCACGGGAACGAGTAAAACAGTAATTTTTGGAAATGAGATTGAACAAGGTATCGTGATACCGATGATCAAATCTTGGACAAGTCTTATATTGAGAATAAGGGAATTGGATATATCGTTTCAGGTTCGACACGATGGAGATTCGTGGACTGCATAGGGGTCAACATCGGCATCCCGGTCCCTCTATTGATCATTGATATGGATCATGTATATAGCATGCCCGAACCATAGGGAAACACGTGGAATCACAAAAGAGAGAGAAATCGGAATCGTTCTGGAGAGATCTGAAATTGTTCAGAGACAGAAGGAAAAGGAAAAGGTCGAAAGGTGCTTCGGATAAATGGCAATTTATAATATGCATTTGTTATATGTTAATTGTGAATTGATATATTCTAAATAAATATTTAAATTAAGATTTATAAAAGTGACTTTCTTATTAGGCCAAACCCCAAAGGGATTTGACTTGGAAAAGAAATCATAGCAAAAGGAAAAAAGAAAAGCATGTGGAATTGGTCATTTTGACCGGCCCATGGGCAGACAGTGCTTCGTGCCGCACGGAGGGGAAGCGACCAGCTTGATGCCGCGCTGGTCCGCGGCCTGCCAAGCCCTCCCGGGCGGAGGCGGTCACCACATGCGTCGGGCCGCGTCGGCCCACCCGGCTGCGCGCCTGGGCCACCGGGGACTCCGACCCACCAGGGGCTGGCTCTACCCCGCTGCTGCTTGCGGCAAGCTGGGCTGCCGGTATGGCGCCAGGCCCACCCAAGATTTTCCCTATTGCTACCTATTGCTTGTTGGGCTGACAGATTCAGCCCATTCGGCTTTGACACGATTTTCCTGATATTTTCCTTTACCTTTAGTCCCACATGGGGCACCTAAGAGGGAGGGCACACCTCCCTTAGCATATAAGGATGTGCTTATGGGTGAGATTAGACAACCAATAAATTGAGATATTCCCTTTGGTTGGAATACTCCCTCTCTCTATAATTGCCTTTGCTAGTGTACGGTCCCAAGTCTGGACTGTACAGGCAAGGTGTTCTCTGCGGCATGCCGTTGTGCTGCCAAGATTCCAGCCAGGAGGTCTACTTCTGCAACCCTAACAGGGATCAAGGAGTTTGGGAGTCGTCACATTGCACCGTATGTATGTGATAACTCGATGGGGCTATTGAAGCTTCCGGACCATCGTACAAGGACCTAGACAAGGGGTGATGTGCGAAGAGCTTCGCGACCTTGAGGTCAGATGGGTACGACTACATCATCCACGCTCATGCATGAGCATAATGCTCTCTCGGTCTTCAAGGGTATGTTACCACTGTCTTCCTCCGTTACTGCATTACTTCTAGATAGATCCTTGGACATTCAGGGTGTTCCGTGTAGTTAATTTTTTTGTTATCTGCTACGGAAACCCTATAGTGGTATTAGAGCATGATCTATAGTTAGTATGCTAGTACGGATAGATACATGAAAAGTGTGGGCATCGACACCTTAGTTGTTACCTTCCCACGTGTATTTGTTTATATCGCGGTAATGTGAGATGAAGCGGCCCAGACCGACCTTACACGTAACCTACATGAGACTGGTTCCATGCTCGACATACAGCTTGTACCATATAAGTGGCTAGCAGGTGTCTATCTCTCTCACAGTAGTTGATATGTCATCTACAACGGAAGGCCCCCGAAAGGGGTGTAGTAGCGACAACTATTGTATCCATGTTGTGGTTGGAAGTTCGTAGGTAGAAACGATTCTATTGTAAAAGCCTTAACAACCACGTAAAATTTGCAATAGATAGAGTAGAGGCGTCTAACTTTATGTTGTAGGGAAGGATTTGTGATATGATGGTTGCAAGTCGTGAAAAGGTAAGGTAGTTTACTTTTCCTATTGCTAAGTCGTGTAGTAGTAATCATCGCGATGATGAACGACAAGACTGATGGCGTTATGGACTTGGCGCCAAGCTGGAGCACCTGATGGAGATCATGGAGCGAGAAGACAACCATGTCACGTCACGTATGATTAGATATGATTTAATCTTTGTATGCATCTTGTTTGAGTGCTAGTATTAGATACACAATGGTAGCATTTAAATAGGATGATCCCTAATTAAATACCAATAAAAAAGTGTTCTCCCTTAGTGTGCACTACTAAGAAAGTTCTCCATTATGAGGCAGACCGTGATGATCGGGTGTCAAACATATCTGCGTTCGCATACGGTGGATGTAACCATGTTGCATAGCGAATACACTAAGTTGAGTTAGCGAGTCTAGCATATGTAGATATGGCCTCAAAACACAGCGATCGAAAGATCAAGCACGAGTCACATGGATGATGTGATCAACCGATAAAGTCCACCCTAGAACCCACATCAAAGGCGGTGATGATCAGGGATGATGTGGAGAAAAGGGGTCGTGTAATCAATAAAATTGTCTTTAGGGATGATAGTTTAAGTGGGAGTTCATTCGAACTCCATATTATGAACTTAGTCTAAGTCCATTTTGTAAATATCTGGTAGATTATGGCCATCCCCTTAGTTCAGGACATAATGAATGGGGAGAAACTTAATATTAAATGGGTCGAATTTCATCGACTGATACCAACGCTTTAGTAGGATCCTCATGGAAAACCATCTCCTCTATTATCCTTTGTGAACCCCTGGAAGATTTCCTTGATGAATCCGATGGTAGAGAGGATACAACTCTTCACGACCGCCATGATACCTTCACCAAGGTCGAACCCAAAGCTAGGATCGTCATCAACATAAAGTGTATATGTGATATACAAGTAATAAACGTTTCCATGAAATGCTTATACAGGTTTCGAGTATTGGATACTTAATCTTGTTTTAATGAAAATAGGACCCTCTGCATGAGAGTTTTAGGACGGAACGAGGCACTGATGGCGTGATGATGGCAAGAAAGCTAGTTGATGGCCGAAAACACCCCTTACCTTGAAGTTTATCATTAGAATTAGAAGATTTGAATAAAAGCTTTGTAATCAAGTTTGTGAAACATATTAGTGCGTCTTGCTTATTGCGGGACAGTTATTCATATTAATAAGAAACAATTCAATTGTTTTGTTTTTATGAATGATCTCTTTTATAATTCACATTGGGATTATAAACAGGTTATTCTAATCTTTATCAGTATGATAAAAGGATGTTTATGAAAGTTGACAAAAGATATTCAAGTCTAGATAATGAATAACACTATTGTTTAATTCATTATGATTACTTCATGTTTTTATGTTAATAAAGATCGGGGTCTTAGATATTTAATCTAGAGACTTTGCAGAACCATGCCTCATTGGGCAGAATGACTAAAACTCTACATTCTGGTAAAACGGTGATATGCGAAGAAGTGTTGAATTTTATACATGTGATGTATTGCATTTTTAGCAGATAGTGGAAATCATTATTTTTAGTGAGTTTAAGTGAACATGTGTATTTACTTAATGAAACACAAGTTTGAGACTATTGAATTGTTCAAATGATTTCAAAATGAAATGGATATAAGGTTAACAAGAATTCCAAAGTATTTGCGATTTGATCCAAATGATTTTGAAATCAAGTTAATAGAAAATTGGCATAGAAGGGACTTGTGAAAATAGTTTCACAAATTATGGTGATTGGACTAATCAAATAGTGTTAACATGTCTAAAACATCATAGTGTATAAGATACATATGGTCCAAATGATCTTCGAATGGTTTAACGTTAGGAATTAGAGTTAGAGGTTGAATTAGTAAACACTCAAAAGTATTAGGAACATCTAAATGATTTGTGGAAAGAGCACCATATGAGATATGGCAAGCTCGAGTTTCTATAGACCTCGATAGTTCGATATCATTGCGAATAGTAAGTATTTGTGGAACATTCTTAGTAAAGACTATGAATGCAAATTCCAAACTAATGTCTGAAGAAGACAAAGTTTGTATTGTCTCGGCGATGTACTTCTTTTGAGAAAATGTTCTTATAGAAGTGTTAGTGGAAAGGCAAAAGTGTAAGCAAAAGGTTTTGACCTTACCTCCGAATTATCTATAATGTAAAACAAAATAAGTTCTAGAAACAAACTTTACAAATATAGGCAAACTAGAATGATATGATCATAAAGTGTTTCAGCTAATACTTTGTGAAAGTGGGATTCAAGAACTTGTTTTGCCAGTTGTAGAATTCCATTCTTGATTCACTTGTCCTATTATTGGAATAAGACATACCCACGAACTACAAAGAAAGTTTGATGGACCTAAGTACAAGAAATGACTCAGAGTCACGAAATCCCAAATTAAGTAACATCTTTGATTATGAAGTAAAAGTTACTTGATCTCATTAAGTAATGGAATTTACTTGATCCTTCCCAGTAAACTTCAAAGTTGAAAGGATGGAAATGAAACTTAAAAGGAAGACATAAAATCTTATTTTGTCACAAAGTTGTTTTGACAAATGCTTATGGTCTAATGGATTTAATCAGCAAATAAGTCCAATTTGTAAAGGACTCTTAAGTCTTCAAGAGTATGAAGAGAAAGGTTGTAACGGGTACAATAGGAAGGTATCAGGAATTACTGAAGTCTTGTAGCAGAAAATTCTCGATTTGATATAATATCAAAGAATTTTAGATTTGCCAGTTTTATCGAAAGAAGTCTGCAATTTGAGTGGGAGCTAAAAGGTTTCCCTAATAGAATATGTGGACGACATATTTAAGTGGGAGATGAATGACATCCTAGAATGTCAAATATTGATGCAATATTTGAGTGGGAGCGTGACAATATTCTTTGAATATCTAATTGACATATCAGTGAACAATGCGTTTAGTATTAGAAATGATTAGATCATTAGATATATGAAATTCAGCGTATATTAAATATAGTGGATATATGTGATTAGATCAGGATATTTAATGAACATTAAAAGTCAAAATACTTTCAGAATTCTAAAAGTGTTCAAAAGGACCTAGTTGTGATTCTGAAAAGAGTTCAGAATGGATTCAAGAAAGAATTGGTTCTTACTTGAATGATTACGAGAAGTATTGAGTAATGACTCGGTGTTTACGACAATGGTTAAAACGGGGGAAAGGGATGCACTGCATCAACTATGCTTGGTCATAGTTTTTCCGGGGTAAAACCCATATTGTTTGTACTTGACATAATGTGACCCATGTTCTTATTTATGAAGAACAAAGATTCTAGAGTGATTTCTAAATCACTGAATTAGAGTTAAGTTTAAATGCAGCAAAAGCGTGGTTGGACATCAAAGTGAAAGTGTTGCACTTTGATTAGAATTTACATAGATATAAAAGTATTAGGATACTTCAATGTTAGCAAGTATAATTTTGGTCTAGAGAAAGTTCGAGTTTCGACTAAGTGTGTTTTATAGTTATACATGATATCTTGAAAGTTCTTTTGATTGATAGATCGTCATTGTATAAGCTAGAAAACAGAAGTCTCACTTTATCACCAAAATGCTAAAACAAATTATATGATAATGGTGTGAGTGTGAAACTGTTGACATTAATGATTTACAAAATAGGACCTTATGAATCTGGTGAAATAGATTTAGGACAGGAAGTCCTCCATGGGCAAGGATGATCAATAAACGCATATGAGATATGGTTTATCATTAGTAGAATGCAGCTAGATTATTTGTACTCTAGTGCAAGTGGGAGAATGATGGATATATGCCCTAGAGGCAAAAAATAAAAGGGTATTATTGTCATTACTACCTTCTTTAAAGGAGAACGATTTTAGGCCTCCACAGTGCTTCGAGTCTCATGTGTACTGTTCATCCAGCGATGAACATTGCATGATGCTTTCCTTGCCTTCGATTTTCGATCGAATGGTGCACTGTATATGCTTCTTTTTAGCCAATAGATCTGCGACACGTCGTGCTACTATAATTTTACACGGTAATTTTGAAAACAACTACATCTCCACCAATAAAATTTTAACTTATTCTTACGCGATAATAAGTTTCGATGTTGCTTAATTTCTCACCCGTCATTTTCCAACTGCCCTTTCCCTAACAGCGTGTGACGGTAATTTTTTTACTGAAGCTTTTAACCTACATCGGTATTTCAATCGTATCTTTATCGCCAGAAACTGCCAGTAATTCTTCCATGTAGTTTTCCGCCGGTAATTTTTCGTACGTAGTTAGCCTATGGTAACTCCTTGACGGTGCGTACTCGCCCAAGGTAATTAGTCCGTAGTAATTTATTTTTTTAGATTTCTTTCGATTCTTTGACAGTACTTCTTGACACATTCTCCCCAACCATAATTTATCATCGGTAGTTATTCCAACTTAACTCCTAGATGGCGAGTGATTCTCTCACCGTAATTCGCCAACGGGTATTCTTTGTGGTCATTTTCCGGCACACTTTTGTGGCCGTAATTTCCTGGTTGTACCTACCATATGCTAATTCTTCGACCATGTTGAGACCATAATTCGTCATCAGTAATTCAAATTATTTTGAGATTTTGAATTCTTTGACACTAATTTTGACGTCCTCCCCTTCTGCAGTTACTTCGGACAAAAATTTATACTAAATAACATATCAGGTAATCTTGAGTGATACTTTTGACCAACTATTCAACGACTCCGGGCGCTGTCGCCGCGACACATTTCCTAGTATCTCATTAGTTCATAACATCTCTATATCATGCTATAATTATATCAAGCGAAAACATTGATACAAGTGTGGTATACAAACAAACCCAGGTCCCTAGTAGCCTCTATTCAACTAGTTCATTGGGCAGACGATGATTAAGGTTTCCTGATGATGGGCTAAACAAAGTCACTGACAATAAAGTCTTATCATCTAAAATAATGTGAAGGATACTTTCCACCAATGAATGTTGCAACACGATCATGTCACTTAGTTCACGTTGCAATTTTCAGAAATGGATTATCTTAATTCTTATATCGTGAGATCATATCAATCACTGTTACCGGAGGATGCTTTGATTGTATCAACCGTCATCTCGTGATAGGGTGACTATAAAGGTACACGTCGGGTATCTGAAGGAGCATGTAGAAAAAATATGCTTCAACATCGGAAATTGTTCTCCTGTGTGACAGGAAGATACAATTAGGCCCACTCGGTGAATTATATCTATGTTGCACAACACATGACTAGGTCATGGGGATGGTATTTCACGGGAACGAGTAAAAAAATACTTATTGTAAATGAGATTGAAAAAAGTTTCGTGATACCGATGATCAAATCTCGGACAAGTCTTGTATCGAGAACAAGGGAATTGGATATATCGTTTCAGGTTCAAGACGATAGACATTCGTGGAGTGCATAGGGGTCAACATGGGCATCCCGGTCCCTCTGTTGATCATTGATATGGAACATTTCTATAACATTCCTGAACCATAGGGAAACACGCTTAAGGGCAATACGACGCTTGGAGATCATCCTATAAGATGGAATCACATAAGAGAAATAAATCAGAATCGTTCCAAAGAGATCTAAAGTTGTTCGGCGAAAGAAGGAAAAGGAAAAGGTCGAAAGGTGTTTTAGATAAATGGCAATTTATAATATGCATTTGTTATATGTTAATTGTGAATTAATATATTCTAAATAAATATTTAAATTAAGATTTACACAAGTAACTTTCTTATTAGGACAAACCCAGAGGGATTTGACCTGGAAAAGAAATCATAGCAAAAGGAAAAAAGAAAAACAGGCGGAATGGGCTGTTTTGACCGGCCCATGGGTGGATGGTGCTTCGTGCCGCACGGAGGGGCAACGACCAGCTTGCTGTCGCACTGGGCTGCGGCCGGCCAAGCCCTCCCGGGCAGAGGCGGTCACCACGCGCATTGGGCCACGCCGGCCCACCCGGCTGCGCGCCTGGGCCTCCTGGGACTCCGGCCCACCCGGGGCTGGCTCTGCCACGCTGCTACTTGCGGCGATCTGGGCCGCCGGTGTGGCGCCAGGCCCACCCAGGATTTTCCCTATTGCTTCCGATCCTATTGCTTATTTGGCTGATGGATTCAGCCCATCCGGCTTTGACACGATTTTCCTGATATTTTCCTTTACCTTTAGTCCCACTTGGGGCACCTAAGAGGGAGGGCACACCTCCCTTAGCCTATATAAGGAGGAGCCTATGGGTGGATTAGACAACCAATAAATTGAGATATTATATTTGGTTGGAATACTCCCTCTATCTCTATAGTTGCATTTGCTAGTGTGCGGTCCCAAGTCTGGACTGCACATGCAAGGTGTTCTCTTCTGTGGCACGCTGTTGTGCTGTCGGGATTCCAGCCAGGAGGTCTACTTCCGCAACCCCAACATGGATCAAGGAGTTCGGGAGTCGTCGTATTGCACCATATGCATATGATAACTCGGTGGGGCTATTGAAGCTTCCGGGCCATCGTACAAGGACCTAGAAAAGGGGTGGCGTGCGAGGAGCTTCGCAACCTTGAGGTCGGACGGGTACGACTACATCATCCACGCTCCTGCATGAGCGTACCGCTCTCTCGATCTTCAAGGGTATGTTACCACTGTCTTCTTCCATTACTGCATTACTTTTAGATAGATCCTTGGGCATTCAGGGTGTTCCATATAGTTAATTTTTTTATTATCTGCTGCGGAAACCCTACAGGGTTTGGGTACTCTGAAAGTGTTATGTTGAGGCTCATGTATCAAGAGTGAAATTTTTCCATCCCAATAATGGAGAGATATACTCTGGGCCCTCTCAGAGATATCATATTGATGTAGCTTGCAAGCAAGTGATAAGATCACTAGAATTTTATATGACGGAAACGAGAAAAGAGTACTTGTCAGTAAAGAGTTCAAACTAGGTATGGGAATACCGATGATCGAATCTCGGACATTAATATATCACGAGACAAAGGGATTTAGTTACAAACATTAAAGGTTCACACGATCACTGGAGTCATCGTTGAATGTGTAGGAGTTAGTACGGATCTTCAGGTCTCATAGCTAATTATTGATTGGATAGGGATCTCGATCATGTCTGCATTATTCACAAAATGTAGGGTGGCACACTTAAGGGATACTAACACCATTTGGAGCAAATATGTTTCAGATAAAGATTAAGAAAGCGCTGGAGTCATTTTCATGGACAGCGGAATTATTTGGGTGAAATTGCTAAAACTTGTTCTGCATGTGATATTGAAATATTGCAGGGGGTTTTATGTGAATATTAGTTAATTAAAGTAATTAACAAAATTCTAAATAAAAAAGTTTTATTTAATGAGAGTTGCATTAATTTTGGTGGAAAATTAATGCATGTGAGTGGAGCATCCACCCACATGAATGAATGAAGAGGTGGGGGCACCTCATGGTCGCCGACCATGGGAGGGGGCTGCCCCATCTCCCTATAAAAGTCCCCCCTCTCCTCTCACTTCATATCTCCTCGTGAAGGATTTCTCTCCCCCTCTAGTTTATTCCCACATGGTCTCGGATTAGCGAGATACATGTTACCGGTGGTTTTGTTTGAAAGGAGTTGTTGCTTCCGCTGCATCGCTGGAACAAGGACGCAGAGGTTGTCGGAAGACCGGACGTGTGTGTGATCACGGATGCGTCACTGAGTTGCGGTGCTAGACTTCCTCACGATCTTGAGATTGCCAAGCGAACGACTACATCATCCACGAGTCCAACCTCGTTACGTATTGTCGCTCTTCAAGGGTATGTTCTCTATGGATGTATATCCACATGTTGATTGTATCTATGTAGATAGATCTTGGTGCTTAGTAGTTCACATCGTAGGAATTTTTTATTTTCTATGTTGTGAATCCAACAACACATCCTCTACACCTTCTCGTTTGTCTTCTCGCTTATATTTTATAATTGTTGATCCAATAATTATTTTATTATATTGGTTCTCTATATAGTCATGTAGTTTCTCTAATTAGGCTTTTCTACATACTGTTGCAGGCAATCCTTTTGTTTCTCCTACATGGGTTGCTCTTCGCTGCAGTAGGTGAATATTTATTCAGAAGTATCGACCCGTGTTGCATGCAAGGGCAGTTATTCCTTTACTACTTAAGGGGTTCGGGAGGGGTATTTAATTTTTTGGAAAATTTTGTTACAGGACACAATTATTTTCTGTCATTTGCCAAAACACACCACTCGCTTGTGTCTTTGTCAGGTATCATTACAATTTTGTGTCACATTTTTCCGAACACACTTCATGGCCAAAAAGAAAAGTTTGGCCCTTTTATCGAGGATGATCATGCTATGGCCGGTTTTGAAAAAATGTGTCAAACTTTCTATTTTTCGCCATGAGGTGTGTTCTGGAAAATATGGCACAATATTATAATGGTACCTAGCAAGGACACAATCGAGTAGTGTGTTTGGGCAAATGCCAAAAAATAATGGTGTCCTATAGCAAAATTTCCCTTATTTTTTCGTCCTAAAAATAAAATGTCACTCCTTGAGTTTCTTTCTATAAGTTTACGAGAATACATTTATGACTATATCATTAGGTTGCATGAATATTCTTGAAAATTTTCTTGTGATCTTAGTAAGTTAGGTTTGGTCTAGATCTATTTTTCTCCTTCTGAAACTTATGTTGTCATGATGTAGTGTTTGAAAGATTGAGGTTCTCACTAGGATCATAAGATCTTTGTCAAGGATGACAGCGGCTGTTGTTGCTCACTTATGTATGTCCTTCAGTAATGTAGATGGCGACATATATGTCTTTGTTCCGTCAGTATTCAGCGTGATTCAATATTCGTGGTGAGGAAAATTATAGTTACTTTTATCTGCTCTGGAACATTTTGATGTGTGATGTCACTAGGTTAGATAGAATGCATGGGCTGCGATTCCATAGTCATGTTTTTTCTTTAAATGGGCCACATAATTAAGCCATATAAATTGTTTTAATAAGACATATAAATTTAGAATAAATAAGCCATATAAATTCTTCAATTAAGCCCTATAACTTCCTCATAGTTAGAGGATTTGAAATAATTTTCTTTAAATAAAGCATATAGATTCTACATTAGTGAAATCAGCTTTCTTAATTTAATATTTGTTTCGTTTGCTTTGCCAAGTTTACATAATTGAGAGATGCATGCTTTGGATTCTTTTTGTTGGACATAATAGATGTTGTCTCTACATTGTTGTCATCACATTGCTTATTCAACTCAATGATAGTGGCTCCACTGATCCAATGTGTGCCTACTAATAGCTATTTGGCAGGAGTCAATTTTTTGTATAATGATCTCCATCTTTACACCTCGGAGCTATTTTAGAATGTTTGTGGTAGTAGGGCTGAATTGTCTCCTCTCACTCATGGGTGATTTAGGATGGTATGCTGATGCATAAGGTTCCATTGTTTAGTATTACTCTATTCGTCATATAATTATTTTATAGATTGTGATTGTGATAGTAAACTGCTACTAACTTGTGCAAGTATCAACCGTCTGGTATATCAAGGCCAAGCCTGCTACTTTATTTAGAATCTCATTATGATTGCCTACACTTAATGGACTCAACTTATTTTTTTTGTAAGAAAGCTCAATTATAGTGTAAGAATATAAAAATCATTTTTGGTCTTCATTCTTAAAGTTGGTTTTTTCCTATTTTCCATAAGAGTTGAGATGATGCCACTTGCCCCCAAATTTACACTAGCTGATTGGTGTCCGTGTTTGCTAATCTTAACATGCAAGGAAATTATGCAAGTTATACTGCAACAAATCATCACGTAGAGACGTTTCCCGTGTAACGTATTGATTTTCTTCTCTAGAATATTAGAGCACCTCTTTGTAGGGATGCTTCTTGAGACATTTCACGTGGCGGCATAATTTTTTAAAGAGACAACTAAATAAATGTTTTTGCTTATTTACGGATATGTAGATACCAATTCTAAGATGTAATGAAGTACGTATTCAGGAGCAGAAACTTAGTATGCCTTTTCTAAGGGAAAAAGGTAATTTATGTTAATTAAAAAATTATGCACGAGCTTGAATTACAAAACTTGGCCAACAAAATTGGTCTTGGTGCTAACTTTTTCTGCTTTGCGAAATATAAATCCCTAATATATATTGTCTTCGTCCTTTCCCCCTCGCTCCCACATATACAACTGCTGCCACACTTCTTCAACTGCTCACTGGAGATCGAATCCACTCTACGCAGTTTGGTGCTCCTCAAATCCATCTCATGCAGATGTTCATGTTCCATTATTAAATCCATCCCATGTATATATTCACGACCACTCCATTTTTAGAGGTCAACATTCTAGATACTGTGTTCTCTAGATTAATTATGGTGTTCACCAATCAGTTGGTTAAAACTGCACCTTGGGGCACGGCTAGGCTTTGTCTTAGAGTGATACGAATATATACTTTTGTGTTGTTGTGAGGGCTTTTTTGCATCATCAATTAAGAACACGTTATGTTTTAGAGATGTCCATAATATTTGATAAGTTTGTGTGAATAAACACAATATTTTTACATATTTCTTATTTCTGAATTCATACCCAAACTAGCTCCATGCAGTGTTCTCTATTAATTCTTATGTTGCTACCTTAGCCCTCTTATTATGGCTTGACTCACTGATTTACATATGTCTACTTCACAATTGGACAGGTGGAATCTTCACTAATGTTAGTTTGAGAAAAATCTTAAGGTCAGCAAAATAAGAAGGTTCTATTCCCATCTTTTCGCGTGACCTTCAATATTTAGTTGCCATATGTTAGATTTTTAGTGTATTTGACCTAATTTTGAGAAATCATTGGATAAATGTGTGATCTACTAAGTAAACGGGAGGGGTTTTTGCTCGAAAGCTATGATATGTCTGTTGGTACACACCCAAGCAGAACTCGATAATTTTGTTTGGACTATCAGGTAGTATCCTTGAATAGCTTAATAAACATTTGACATGTGTTGCTTTGTTAGATTGTGCTTTGCCTTCTGCAGCTATCCATTTCATATTTTGTTTGCATGGAGATGGGATCCATCGTTTTGTACCAGAAGCTCATGTTAACAAATTTTAGCATGTTTAGTGGACATTCGGGTGTACTATCTCCAGTTTTTTGAAGTTATGACTGTTAAAGAGTAGTTCCGGCCAACCAGCCATAGGTTAGTTATGCGTTTCACACCATGCAAATAGATGGTAAATACAAGATATGTTTTTACCAAAAATTATATTGTATTGTACTCTTTATTTTATACTATTACAACCTGAGGTCATTCAAAGACTAATGGTCACCGTTATGGATAAGACGTTTGTAGTAGGTTATTTAGCTACATTTCTTTTGTGTTGGAACTACTTTCTTACATATTATTTTTGTTATAGTTGATCATTATGAGATATGTGTATACATTGCTGGCCTCCTGCCAGTTGGTATAGTTCGGCCTCAGTCTGACTCTGGAGGTAAGGAGGTGTCAAAAAGGAACTTGTGGATAACAGATGCTAGGTACAGTTTGGTTTCTAGCCTAAGTTATTTTATTTGGAGTGCATATTTAACTAATTTCATGCATTGACCTTTGGAAGAAAATATTATGATTTCTTCTCCTTTACTCAGAGCTAACACTTTTCTTTTCGTATACACTACCACAATTTTGTTACTCTGTGGTGATGTAATGCAGAGTAGCCTGCTGCAGATATCTGATAAAGAGAACCTATATGAAGCCTATAGTATCATTATGGGTTGTACTTTCAAGATATAGGACATAAGTTCTATTTAATTGTAATGACACGGCATATTAAGTCCATAAATTGGCAGCATTTCAGTAAGGGATTAAGGATGTCTATGTTTTTAATACCCTGTGTTGGCTCAATCAGGTAGCTATGAGTCTAAGATATTTGTTAATCTTGCTAATCCAGATATATCAACTTTTAGAAATAGGTGTTTTATTCTGATGAGTGGATTGCCGAATGAGAGCAACGATTTGAGTCTACAAAAAGGGAGCCTTCTATTGTGGCTTATTTGTATAAACTCATACCGCACAAAGCGGTTGTAATAAGTGGTTTGTAGGATGTGTTTTACCAGATTGTGATCTAATAAAGCATTATATTTTGGAGAACAACATTTTTCGCTCCAAGATTACTATCCAGGCTATGGCACCAAATCAAATTGTTGGCGTTTGTTTTCCTAGATGAAAGTGGTACAGTTTGTTTTTCCTTTTGACTAAGAAAAGGTTGGGTAGACAATATGTTAGTATGACGGTATCTATCTTGATATGAAACAACAAACTCATGTTTCTTTTGTATCTGCTACTTGCCGAGGTATGGACGAGGAGTAAGAAGTTGACATTGATAGAGGAGTTAGTCATGTAAAGCTTGGTGCCTTTTTTATAATCTCGAGAGTGATAGACTGGGGGTTGTGCTTATCATTCAGATTTGTCTCATCCTTAATGTAAATTGTGATGTGTTGATGTGCATTTAGTCGGTAGTGCCGCAGACAAAAACACACGCAATTCTACCACACAAGCGACAGTGTGACAAAATGAAACGTAGGCAGCGAGGCGAACCTCACATATTCATCTAGTAGGTTTGTATTCAGGATAGATATACACATTTTGTGAATTTCTCCATTAGACATGGAATGAAAGATAAAATGCTGATTTTTTGGCATAACCGACTCATTTCCTTGTGGTTCTGTCCCTTCAGGTTCACTGTCGTCAAGGTATGTGTGGTTCTCTCCCACTGCGTTGGGTAGTCAAGGTGTGTGTGGTTCCTGTTTTACCCCTTTATTAATATAGTGTTATTTGTGTAGTTTTTGTACAGATTCATGCGCTGTCCCCGTCCTGTTGGTTCCATTGCATTGGCGATTGGTGCCTGGTTTGCATCATTGTCCTGGTAGTATGTCCTTGCCGCTGTTTTATTTCAGTACTTGTATCAGTACTGAAATAAAACTTGATGCCCTTGCAAGGAACCTTGCCCTTTATATACAATCACCAGGAACAACCAAACCATCAGTACTTGCATAGAAAGCTAGCTCATGTTCATCACGATTAAACTCTTTTCACCTTGGTGACCTTCATGTCTAAGCGGTCACTCAACAGCTCTTTAATTTCATTGATTAGACCACAAGGTTCAGATCCATCTCTTCCTTTGGCATTCACAGCCTGTATAACAGCAGCACAATTACACCAGGTGCAGCAAGGTCGACGCCTTTTTACAGAGCACGAAGTTCATCTTTTCTTTCTCAACGTTCAGGCAATTGGCAGAGGTGTGGGTAGTGGAGATGATGATGTTGCGGTCTGAATTTCTAGCCACTACACCAAGGTTCTCTTCCCCATTGCTGCAGAAAAGTAGGATGAGCCAGGTCTCTGTTACTGGATCTAGATTGGAAATAACAATTATAATGTGCTCCTATGATCGCATATAGTTGTAGGAAACTAGTATAAAGTTGTGTCTTAAATTCCAAAGGATCTTTTAGATGCATTTTGATTGTTCATGTAATATAGTTAACCCACGATTTGATCATACATTACTCACAGCTCAATGGGTTGTGAGTATGAAGCCAAAATTGTGAACAACTGGAAATAAATTGAAAATCACTTAAAAACTGTTGTGGAATTGACCGAACAGTGTTCCTTACATTTAACTTCTGCAGTTTGTACTGTCTGTACTCTTCTGTCTAGAACAAAAAAAAATACTTAAGGACAATTTGATGTCTAGATGCAGAACCAACAGATACATGGTTTATAAGTTCTAAATACTGTTATCAGTAGAAATATAACCTGAAGTTCAAAATTGAGAGAACGATTTTGATTAAATTGGACAATACAGGTGATGGTACCCAAGAGGCTTCCTAATGGAGTGGTTTCCTTCAATAATGCTAAACTTGATTCCCTGCGATCTACTTAGATGCCTCTTATTGCATTATCATTTAGTAGTAATTAACATGCAGATCTAAGCTCCCTCTCTACATGTTTCTCTCAACATCAAGGCTTATCTGACCATAAATAACAAGGATGTTCTTTGAGGGGCTGAGCTTTAGTATTGCTACTGATGATTTCTGGTTACACAACACATAATAGTACTTAATGCACAAATACTGAACAATTTCTTATAACCAGGAGTGTTTGTTACATGTACTAAGATTGATATCTCGCATGTTGGTGGATACAAATTCAAGTTGGCGGCAGTCAATGACTGCAAACATGCAGCATATTTACTCAGCCGTTGTAATGTGCTACACTGCCGCCACAGCATGTAGCACTTCCAAGGAGGTCTGCTAGGTGGAGAGGATTAATTAGTTGGCGATGAGAACTAGTGGCTCTTGCTGTTTGATGAACCTATCCAATGGGTTTCTTATTTTCAGCTCGATAGATATTGGCAGTTTATGGAGATGATATACCTTTGTAGATTGGGTCGTGTTTGGGCAATTCACGTCAACTAATTCCTACTGTGTAGTGGCTTCGGGAACTTCCTGTTATGTTTGGTAGGGATAGACATTCTTTGGCATCCAATATTGGTACCGAGCCTACTCCTGATGAAAGATTATTTGGTAAGATTAATCGTGGAAGAATTACACTATGGTAAGAATGCTTAAAAGAATATGTCCCTTCCTCTTCGTCATTAGTTGAATGAGGATCAGTTTAACCTCCATATATTATTGAATTGTTGCCCTAGCCAATTATTCCAAAAGTATGAACTGATGGAAAGACGATAGGTAATATATTTATATTCTCAACACTCCCCCTTACGTCCAGGCCGGTGGTCTTTTTTTTTCTTCACAGGCCTAGGACGTGGATTCAGGTGTTCGAATATATTTATTTCTTTAATACCGCGTTAGCCAGGATTTGAACTCAAGACCTCTAGCTCTGATACCATATTGAATTGTTGTCCTAACCAATTATTCCAAAAGTCTGAATTGATCATGGAAAGACGATAGCAAATATATTTATATTCTCAACATATATATGCCTGAATAATGGCATCAATAGTGAATTCAGGTGGATGTGGCTATATTGTATTAGGCCATGATGGTATATGGATGACCTTTTTATGGAGTGCCATCACTACAGCCCTCTTCGAGCGGACGATGAAGACAACGACCGCAGCCATTGATGACTCAGAAGGCAAGAAATTGCAGAGATGCCGGCTTTTACCATATGGCTGACTCAGAAGACAGTAAATAGCAGGGATGGCGGATTTACCATCTTACTTGATTACCCCCTCTAAACCTATCCAATGAGTATGATGGATTTAGTGAAAGTCAATGGATTGTCATTATGTTCGGGGTCCTGGTAGATGTTCTATGTCCGATTGATTGTCATTAGTGAAAGTCAATGGATTGTTATTAATGTTCTGTGTCCAACAATTGAGTGTTCTGTGCGACGGAATGTGTATTAGATGTTCTTCTGTAATCTGCTCAACCATGCCACCTATCAATGTGTTCATTCCTTGCATGCATTGCGTTCGTTCATTCCTTGCGTGCATTGCATTCAGCCAACGGGCGCGCCGCGCCGCCTTTCCTAGTAAGTAGAATAAACGAAGCGGCGATCTACAACAACGTAGCGTAGCAACGAGTCGGGTAAAGAAAAAAAAGGCCAGAACTAAAACTCCACGGGTGAGTCCTAATATTACTCTAAGGCGTGCAAATGCATGCAGCATAGTTCACTGTAAAAATCGAATAACTATGAGCCATACCCGCAAAAAAAAAAAACTATGAGCCTATGCAAAAATAAGGAAGTAAATTGTCACCACCTCTCTCTCTATTGGATTCATACACAGGAATTCAAGTCTGGTAGTACAAGGAATTGCAGCAGGAATTGGGCAGGAGGATAGAGTCAAGGTGGGAGAGAGATACAGCCAAGGGGAAAGGAATAGAGCCGTGTTCCGGTGTCTCCTCTGCTATCCCTGAAACGCATGACTCGGTCCTCATCTTGCAGCATCAGCGGGTCCATGCTGCAGCCGGGTAGCGCCAGTTCTCCCGTCGGTTGCCCCGTGGTCGTTGGCCCGGTCCATCTTCAGGTCCATGGGCTCTTGGGCCCATGACATAAATGTTCTATGAGTAATAGACATTGAAATCGATCTTTATTTCCTCATAAATCAAGAACTACTGGAGCTTTGGTTAGGATCAGTTTCCCCTGGGACATGGATAAAGATGGGACCGAATGCATTCATGGCGTGCAGGAGAGGTGGCTGTGGCTCCTCCAGATTGTACGACAAAGGTGAGAACACCCACTCATCCAACACGTCCAAAATCTTAAATCCAACACGGAGCACTCACAAAGCAAGCTAAAATTAAAGATCACAGGGTAGAGAGCCGAACTGATCTCGCCCAGATAACTGCTCGGTCCCTCTTCTGGAAAACCTTACAGCAAGTGGCGACGGTGACAAAATCAACAGCATCTCCACACTAGAGAGGAGCGCGCAACTAACCCAGATCATAGCGCAGGGAGGACCAAGCGGCACCACGGCCGGCATGGCCGCAAATTCAGCATATGTCTGGCTGTTGCTAAGAGTTCAGAACACTGTTTGGCCTGTCTCCCACCCCAGAGGAAAACTTCTTTCTTTCTTTGTGAACTGGTGTATCATCGTCCACAGGATTCAGGATGCTGTCTTAGCACTAGGCGGCAATCAACTGATAACCTGTGGGTGATGTGTTCGGAAAAGCAATTCCACATAGCTGTTGACGTTCCCGTCTTATTCCGGTCAGCTGCTGCAAGATTGATGTTGATATTTTCTAAAAAAGTCCAAAAACCTAATCCACTTCGCATCAGGATGTCCGTCAAATTTTGCAGAATACACCACTAACTCTTGTTCTCCATTTAATGTTACATTTGTACACCATGCCTTCATGATCGAACAAAATTTTCGTGACCGACTAAAAACCATTACTATTATTTTTACTGTATAATAACATGAGATCTAGGAAACGGTTTATTCATATCTCAGGGATTTATTCAGGCCAGAATTTGTTATTGGAACCATTTATTTCGGTCTGGAGTACTTGTTCTTCAGATTCCTTCGTTGAACAAAGACAGGGATCATCTTTTTCATGAGATTTCTTGAATAAAAACAGGGAAAACAGAAAATAGCATCTGCCACTAGGTAACCACAGGCTCCACGCGTCATGGATCTCTGTTCCATCACATACATAATCAACTAAGGAAACAGATCCAGCTCCATGAAGAAGAAAGAAACCGAATCAAATCAAGATTGAAAAGAAAAACGAAACAGATAGAATTTTTTGGAAAAAGGAGCGGCCTGGAAGCCGTGGCCTCTCTTCCCTTCCGCCGGTGGATATGACTTCCTGTTCGCCGCCCCAGGCTACAGCAGAGTTGTCCATGACGGAGGATGGGTCTCTGGCCGGAAGCTCATCTAATGGTCTCGAGGTCATCTCCGGATCTGGTCGTCTCAAGGTTAGGGACGACCGCGGTGGAGGACGGCTCTCCGGCCAGAAGCTCATCGAGCAGGCCAAGGGATCTGGTCGGCTCGCTTGGGAACGGTCGCGGTGGAGGATGGATCTCCGGCCAGAAGCTTATCCAGGGCCTAGGAGGGGGGAGAGACTGGGAGAGAATCTGAGGGAAGGTATACACGTACACTTTGGCCTCCATAGAGAGAAGAAGGTGTACAAGTGCAGGTTCTTACAGCAAAATGGGCAGAACGAATCTCAAACAACCTCTTGACGACAAGGATAAGACCGATACCCGTAACACTGGGTGGAATCGCCGCGTTCGTGATGTGTTGATAAAACTGGATGGGTGGTGGAGTCGTCCAGACATGGACTAGAACGGGAAGAGTGAGGCAAGATCTTGCTTCGGAAACCCTGGAGAATTATAACTCCGACCCAAATTACTTGACTTAGATTTGTCTAGATTCGATTGTATCTAGACATGATTTAGTATCAGATACATCCGTATTTTGATAAATTTGAGTCAACTAATTTGGATCGGAGGGAATAATACAATTAAAGATAGAAAACAGACAACAGAAAAACAATTCTATCTAAACACTGATATTCCAGCACTAGATTTTGAACAAACTAAGAGAAGAGTACATTGCAGGTTGCACCACCTAATAATTTGACAAAAGCCAAATGATATTTTACTGCTCGAGTATACTTCAACTAGTGACAACGTATTGGCCTAAAGGCCGTGCAATGGGCGCACGGGGATAACTTGCCAGACTCTCCTCATATAACAGGGGGATCCAGGGCAGAATTTTACTCTCTAGTGGACTTTCTCTTCGGAAAGGCACCTCACCGCCAGAGCAATGCTTCCCTCGTGAGTTAGATAATTCTAACCACAGCACCTCGTCAAGATCATACAAGTTCTCAATCGTGCGCCTTACTGGATCATAAAGACCAAGCTTCTTCCCTGTGCTGAGCAAGATTCTCCCATCTTTGGGGTCTACAGCTAACGGCATCACGACATTTGCTCCAAGGGAATAGCACCAGTAGCCTAACCAGCCTTCCAGATATACCTTATATGCTCTATCCCATCCATCATGCTCCAGCTTCCAAATATCTAATTCTTCTGCACTGGATCTGCAAGGACAACACACAATGTTCCTCAAGCTCTACCACGAATGCTTGGCAGGGACTTGTGTCGTTCCACATAGAGATACATGGAGGGCAGGGGATGATAGAAAACGCCTGCATTGCAATATCAAACGACACAATAGCCCGCTTGTAACTCTGGCCCAGCCTTGGTTCACTCATCCAGTATAGAACTCCTGACAGATAGGCTGGTGGCATGCCATTTAAGGGCAGGGGAGGTTCAAACTGGTCTTGCGCTGAACAAGGGGTAATGACTGAGCATGTCAAAAAATACGCACGAGAACTGAAGTCCTTCAAGTGATACAAAGTCTGGACAATGACATGCTCTTGCGTCAACAGATTGAACCCCAGGCCAGCATTCTTGTTTCCAACTGCAAAAGCATGGTTTTCCGATGTGCAGGCTATAGAAACTAACGAGAGAGAGGAGAGATTGGTTTAGGCCTCGATGCAAACTCAGCGGGCGCTCATGTATATATATATATACCACAGCCATAACAATGGCGGGCAGTGTACGCACGACGTGCGGTACAAGTTCAGAGATACAATATTGTTACAACGACTCAACAACTCATGTTTATCTACAGCTAGCTATAACCACCGTAATCCTACTAGAACTGAAGCCTATCTCGTACATGCTAAATCTTGTACATTAACATCCCCTCTCGATCTAAACGTGGGGAGCACATTGAGATCGCTTCGGAAACGTTGAAACTGCTGAACCATTAGTGGCTTGATAAGAACATCTGCTAGCTGGTCATGAGTTGAAATATGTCGAATCTCGAACGCCCTTTTAGCCACCTGCTCCCGCACGAAGTGATAATCAATCTCTATATGCTTCGTACGGGCATGAAACACTGGATTAACAGAGAGATATGTCGCGCCTATATTGTCACACCATAAAGACGGTGGACGCTGGAGGCCAAGTCCAAGCTCATGCAGTAGTGCCTGAATCCACATAAGCTCTGCAGTGACATTAGCAACAGACTTGTATTCAGCCTCTGTACTGAACCTAGAGACTGTAGGCTGCTTCCTGGAATTCCAAGCAACAAGGTTACCTCCAAAGAAGACTGCATGCCCTCCTGTAGACCGCCGGTCATCTGGGCATCCAGCCCAGTCAGCATCTGAAAATGCACTAAGATCCATCGAGGAAGATCGACGAAGAACTAGACCATGTGTGGCTGTACCCTGAAGATACCGGAGAATGCGCTTCACCGCAGTCCAATGCAGATCAGTCGGTGAATGCAAAAACTGACAGATTTTGTTGACACTGTAAGATATATCAGGTCGTGTCAACGTGACATACTGTAGGGCTCCTACTACACTCCGGTATTGGGTAGCATCTGTAGGAGATAAGAGACATCCAGACTCTTTAGAGAGCTTCTCTGAAGCAGCCATAGGAGTGGTACACGCCTTAGCCGATGTCATATTAACCTTTTTCAGCAAATCAAGTATGTACTTTCTCTGACAAAGAGTCAAACTATCATCAGTAGCATGTACCTCAATACCCAGAAAATAGCTGAGGTTGCCAAGGTCTTTGACAGCAAAATCTTGACGAAGTTGAGTAAGCAATCGATCAACAGCTGCAGAAGATGAACTAATAACAATGATGTCGTCAACATAAATGAGGAAATTCATACATAGGCCCCCTTTCCGAAAGAAAAGGAGAGACACATCAGCAGCTGAGGCAGTAAATCCAAGATCAAGCAAGCGAGAACTCAGGCGAGAAAACCATACACGTGGGGCTTGTTTCAGACCATATAGAGACTTCTGAAGCTTGCATATGTAACGAGGATACCGAGAATCAACATACCCAGGAGGTTGGCACATGTAGACGTCTTCAGCAAGAATTCCATGTAAGAAAGCATTGTGTACATCCAGTTGACGCACACACCATTGCTTGGAGAGCGCCAAAGAGAGAAGAACACGGATGGGACGACGGGGGAAAATGTGTCCTCATAATCAATGCCTTCACGTTGCTTGAAGCCCTTGGCAACAAGCCTTGCATTGTAGCGATCAACAGTTCCGTCAGGCTTGTACTTCAGTTTAAACACCCATTTACTGTCAATTACATTTAGACCGGGACTAGGAGGAACCAAACGCCAGGTTCCATTGCGTTGCAAGGCAGACATCTCTTCATCCATGGCTGCTTTCCAAGGAGAAAACTGAGCCGCATCAGTATAATTGGAAGGCTCAGCAGGAATAGAAGGAACCGTCTGGCACGCATACGTGACAGTCCCATCAGTACGTTCCAGTTTCTTGACGATCCCAGAGCGAGAACGAGTGTGCGGGCGAACGACGACAGCACCCGAGTCAACAGCCGGAGCAGATATGCCGCCAGGAGCAGAGGCGGTTGTCGGCCCACAAGACAGAGCCACAGGCGGCCGTGACGGGCCGCGCATCGGCGAATCATCCGGCCCAGAAGTCGCGAAGGGATCCGTCCGCTGGGGAGAGGAAGGACGCGGTCTAGACATGCGCGCACGATCGGAGCGGACAACGCGTCGTCCTGGGATCCTGTGCCAGGTGCATGACCCATGCACGGGGACGTTCCTGGCGAGAGCTCCTCCGAGCTAGACATCGTTCCTGTAGACGGATCAAAGGACAGAAAATGCTCATCGCTTATTAGATCATTAGTCCTATCAATACTTTCGCTAGGAACAGATAAGGAGGACTCTGGTGGTGGTAGAAGCTGGACGTGAGGGGATGTTAAGGAATCGGATGGAGCAAGTGACACCTGAAACTTGCGAGAAAAAGGAAAAACCGATTCATCAAACACAACATCCCTAGAAATAAAAATTCATCCAGTAGAAGGGTCTAAACACTTATATCCTTTGTGATGCGAGCTATAGCCTACAAATACACATTCTTTGGAGCGAAAAGCGAGTTTCCGATTATTCATGGGACGAAGATGAGGCCAATATGCACAACCAAATGATTTGAGCATATTGTAGTCGGGTTTGGCTTGAAAAAGTCGTTCGATAGGAGAGTCATTGTCTATAACACGGGTGGAAAGGCGATTAATAAGAAACGTCGCGGTGAGAAAAGCCGCATCCCAAAAACGAACAGGCATGCAAGAGTGTGCTAAGAGAGCTAGCCCGGTTTCGACTATATGTCTATGCTTGCGTTCGGCCGCACCATTTTGTTGGTGAGTGTATGGACATGACACATGGTGTGCAATGCCATTTTTTTGGAGATACTTATGAAGACGGTGGTATTCTCCTCCCCAATCGGATTGGACACATAGAATTTTGTGATTAAGCTGGCGTTCAACATGGGTTTGAAAACGGACGAAAATTTGTTCAACTTCAGATTTTGCACGCAAGAGATAAATACATGTGAATTTGCTAAAGACATCAATAAAGGAAACATAATACATGTAACCACCAACTAAAGTAGTTGCTGGCCCCCATACATCGGAGTAGACAAGCTCTAGAGGAAATTTGGCAATAAAACTAGATGTACCATAAAAAAGTTGGTGACTCTTTGCCTGTTGGCACGCATCACAAACCGATGCGTCATGCAATTCACTACATGAGAGTTTATTCAAGCTAATGATAGACCGAACTACTTGTGAAGATGG
Source organism: Avena sativa (assembly GCA_916181665.1). Classification (NCBI taxonomy): domain Eukaryota; kingdom Viridiplantae; phylum Streptophyta; class Magnoliopsida; order Poales; family Poaceae; genus Avena; species Avena sativa. Next base: position 103,833,371 of record OV702292.1, read on the forward strand.
ATGGCCGAGACGGTGATGCCATTGCTTTTTATTGACTGACGTAAGCATGGCGGCCTTGATGTGATGAAGCGTGGATGGCGGGAAAGGGTAGAGACCGGCCCTACATGTTTCTCGGAGCAGGCTTTTCCTCGTTGCTAGATCCTTAACAACAACAAAAGAAGGATGAAATTCAACGAACACATCATTATCATTGGTCAAGCGATGGATGGAAACAAGATTTTTTGTAATTTGTGGGACATGAAGAACATTGCGAAGGGCAAGGGTTTTAGCGGAAGTATTAATAGAACTTTGACCAATATGTTTGATATGCAAACATGCGCCGTTGCCGACTTGGGCGTTGTCGTTGCCGTTGTAGCGCTCGCGGAAGGAGAGACGATCTAAGTCGCTCGTGATGTGGTCCGTTGCCCCAGCGTCTGAGTACCAATTGGGATCAACTTGGTATCCGGAGCTAGTATCGGCGATGTTTGCCGAAGGATGCTCCTCTTCACCGTCGTGGAAGGAACTGTCGAAGCGCATGAAGCACTTGAGGGCAACATGCCCGATCTTGCCACGGAGCTGGCAGGTGGGACGTGGCGCATTGCCGCCACCTTGGCGACGCCCGCCACCGCCGCCACCATTGCGGTTTTGGCCACCGCCTTGTCCGCCCCCTTGGTGTCCACCATAGCCTCCACCGCGGCGTCCATAGCCGCTTCCATTGCGGCCTTGTCCGCCTCCCTGACCACCCTGATATCCTCCGTTGTTGCCACGTCCTTGCCGACCAGAGCCGACGAAGTTGGCGGAGGAGTTGGATCCGATCTGAAGATCGGGACTGTAGATGGCCTGACGATGCTCGTAGCCGAGAAGGAGTAGAGGTCATCGAGCGTGAGGTCGGTCTTGACGTTGAGGGCGGAGACGAGGTACTCGTATTCGGCGCCGAGGCCGGAGGTGATGTAGGCGATCAATTCATCGGCGTGGAGCGGATGGCCGATGGCGGCGAGGGTGTCGCCCAGCGTCTTCTTCATCTTGAAGTAGTTTTGCCCGCTCATGTCGGGCCTCTTCGGAGTCGCCAGCTGCGCTCGGATTTGGTTCAACCGAGCACGGGAGCGCGAGGCAAACATGCCCTCGAGCTGGCCCCAGGCACCGGCCGCGGAAGTGGCGGCCATGACGTACGGGAGGATGTCCTCCGAGACCGTGGCGAGGATGCCGCTGAGGATCGCCTGGTCCTTCGTGTACCAGGTGGTGTATGCTGCGTTGGCCACCTCCGTGGTGACCTGGTTGTCGTCAGTGCCGGTTTGAACGGAGATGGTCTTGGACGGGGCGGACTCCTGGCCATTGACGATGCCAAGGAGCTGGTGGGTGCGGAGATAGGCAAGAAGCTGAGCCTTCCACATCAGGTGGTTTTCGGTGGTGAGGCGAACGGTGACTACCGACGAGACTGCAGGCATGGCAGCTAGGATCGAGGAAGAAGAGGAGGGAGTCGACATATGTCAGATCGGCTCTGATACCATATAGAAACTAACGAGAGAGAGGAGAGATTGGTTTAGGCCTCGATGCAAACTCATCGGGCGCTCATGTATATATATATACCACAGCCATAACAATGGCGGGCAGTGTACGCACGTGCGGTACGAGTTCAGAGATACAATATTGTTACAACGACTCAACAACTCATGTTTATCTACAGCTAGCTATAACCACCGTAATCCTACCAGAACTGAAGCCTATCTCGTACATGCTAAATCTTGTACGTTAACACAGGCATTATTGTCACGCATCATCACGAGCACATGGTCGGGTACCTCGTATAGCGGCACTCGAGTGCGGAAGCTACAGTGGTAACGAGTGGAAGGGTTGTATAAGTAGTCCTCCATTTCAGTACTTACGAGGTTCATACCATGACAGGGCTTGGAGCAAACAACCTTTGTGTTAAGCCATGTACTACCTTGACTAGGAGCCTCTCGAAGTAGTAATTTCTTGAAAGGAGCAAAGCTAAAACCCAACCCTCCAGCACCGTTGCCCACAAACATGATCTTTGGCCTCCTGTCCATGTTGTTCTGGGCGTAGTAAGCGCTCATGAAGCTTTCGCTCCCAATCAATCTAAGCCACTGCTTGCTGACAAGTTTGAGCTGCACGGCAAAATCACCCGGGAGTCGGAACAGGATTTCCTTAACCGCTTTAGCCAGCGGAGACGACGAGGCTATCTCTTCATTCGTTTTACGCACTGGAGCAAGACTCTCTTTAAACAAAGAGACTCTTGGAGCAGTTTTCTCAGTCTCGTAAGATGAAGAAGTTTGTCTTATTGAAAGAATGGTTTTCAGAACTCCTGACACTGGATCATAGGTAATCGCCTTGCGTTTGGACGTGACTAGGATTACCTTCTCCCCTGCTGATCTGTAATCTCCAACAGAACCAATAACTCTAATAACTTGTGGATCGGTCAAATCTCTTTCAACGTGCTGCAGCAAATCAATGCTATGGTCCAGTGACCAGTCACCGGAGCTGTAGCCGTCCTTGATCTTCCAAACCTAGAGCATACTACTAGCATGAGGACGAAGGTCCCGGACCATACACAAGTGGCCAGCAAGCTCCACCAAGTGCACTCCTGATCGCGATACCTCGAAGGGTGGTGACCGGACCCACCTAAACGTCTCGTCTTTGACGGAAAACGATAAAACAACAGATTTTGGCCTTCTGGGCAGAGCAGCTGGGTCAATAAGCCAATGCAGAAATCCGTCTGCAAACACCGGCCTCAGTTCACGTTCACTCCACCTTGCGGTAGCAACTGCAGCACTAACAAACTCCCAGAACCTGAAGGGGCACGCCTCCAGCAGCCGACCGCCACCGATCCCCATGCTCACCACCACCACCGACACCGAGGGCAGCATACACCTCACACTTGATCCGAAATCCCGCAACACAACCTCACGACCTTGTACTCCTTGGTCCTGGAGTCAAACCCGAGACCAGCAGTGCAAGAGAGCACATGTTGGTAAGGTGGCAACCGGGTGACCGCCATTGTGGCAACGTTCAAGACATAGTAGGCTTGCGCCACCAGGTCATGCAAGAGGGTGAGGCCCCAGCACGGAGCAGGCGTCATGTCCGCGAAGTCGCCACGCACGCCGTTGAGAGAGAATAGCAGGCCGTCGTTGGGGCCCGATGACGAGCCTGAGTACACCTGAGTGGAGTCGAATGATGGTGTCGGCGAGATGAATATGAGCTTAGGCGGCGCCACCGCTTCCACCTTGGCCATGTGGAGGCTGCAGAACTCGTCGGAAGAGAGAACCGCCGCCCAAGAGCGGCATACGGCGCGGAACCGGAGGATGGATTTGACAGGCAGACGCAGGAGCACCTCCGTCATCAGCTCGTCCGGCAGCATCGACGCACAAATCAGTGGAATCAACCTCCTTCTCTTGTCGCTCGTCATCGACGTCGAGTCCACCTAGAATGGCTTCGACCGGCCGGACCGGAGCAGCTGACATCAATCGCAATCCTGATGACCAAAGATCTGTTTTTTTTTTCTGACAGGACAGCGAGGAAATCCAGGAAAGCTACAAGTTCGTTACCGAGAGACCAAGGGGCGACGATCTTCTCGGTTTCGAGGCCATCACTCGTCGGCCTGGTTTGATTCGGCGACGCCGCGGAAGGGGATTCGATGGGGCTGGCGAAGAGGATCGGGCGACCGTGTTGACACGCCTAGTGTTGTAATCCTGGTGTAACAATATTTGTGTAACTACTAGTCCTAGTCTTCAGGTTCTCTACCTGTACGTGCGGCAGTAGGCAGCCCACGATCCTCCCTCTCTGATATATCTCCCTGTAACAGAACAGTTCAGATAATGTGATCAATACAACGAACTCCATTACTGTTCTTCTTGGTATCAGAGCTCAGGCTCCCTTCTCTCCCCTCCATGGCCGACCCGAACTCTTCCTCGGCTCCGGCGACGGGGACGGCCACACCCCACCTCTCTTCACCTCTAGACACCGATCCCCATACTCCCCTCCACCAACCCCATGTCACGAACCTGTGCGTCACCAAGGCACTGAGGGAGAAGAAGCGGGCCGACTTCCGCCAAGCGGTACGCAAGGCCCATCTGGCGACCAGGGCCATGGGCTAACGAGGGACGTCAGCGGCAACTACTTACGTGTCTGGCAAGTGATTGAGAGGGGATCGAAGACAATAGAACTGAATTGAACTCCTTCCTCTCCTCCTCCTGAGCCGAACCTGCGTGTTCGTGATTCTGCCCTTGCGTGACGCAGGGCTTGTATCTATGTGAATCTCATATTAGAGAGTGAAGGATATTGGGGTATCGTATCATCTGGTATCAGAGCCACTGATCCGAGGCAAAATTTTTCCACCAAAAGCGACGGATCGCAGCTCCTGTCGATAGAGGGCGGCGAATCGGAGGGGACGAACTCGTGGTTGGGATCTCTCGTAAAATCCCACGGGTTTTTTTTCTTCTCCGCGGCGGCGGAGCGATCGGAAACCAGGTCGATCTGGTGGCGACGGTGGCGGTAGATTGCTTCCAGCGAGGATTAGGGGGAGATTCGAACGGTTGGTCACAGATCTTCTGTGATTTGTAAAATTCCGGCTCGGACACCTAGTCAGCTCGCGATTAGGGGGCTTCTAGACGGCGGCGGCAGGCGTTGGCACCAAACGCGAAGGTGTGGGAATTCGGCGACGGATTGGAGATGGAGAAGGTACAATCCGATTTATCCCTTCTCACGGAGACGGTACGAAAGCAAGGGGAAGACACGGCGGTGACTCTAAAGTCTGTCAGTGAATCGATTCAGACATTTGTCTCCAATCAGGCAGTTCTCTGTGAAAACATCAAGAGCATCTCCTCATGGGTTCCTACGGTGGAGGGCCCTATTCATGCTCTTCAACTGTCCCTAGCCGAGGTCAACTCTCGTGTGGCAATATTGGAGTCAGGATACACATCTGACGATGACCAGACGCCACGGCCCGAAGGGCACCATGTTCTCCATGATACACAGGGCACAGTGACTATTGCCTCCAAGGCACGGGCACCTGCCCTGGCAAAGGGTACGCGCAAGTTCAATCCCACTCCTGTCAATTTCGATCTTACTGATAGATCTGAGGGGGGCGGGGATAGTTATGTTCATGAGTCTCGTTCCTACAATCGCAGTTCTAGGCCTCCTAAAACGGATTTCCCCCGTTTTGACGGTGACAACCCAAAATGGTGGAAAAAAGTAGCTGAGAAGTACTTTATGTTGTATGATGTTGATCATGACACGTGGGCAAATTTTGCTACCATGCATTTTGTGGGTAATGCTGCTCTCTGGTTACAAACTTTTGAAGCCGAACATGATGTAGATAATTGGGAAGAGTTGTGTGTGGCTGTGCATTCTAAGTTTGGTAGAGATAAACACCATAGACATTTAGAGGCATTGGAGAGATGTAGGCAAACTGAAACTGTAGAGAAATACTACAACAAATTTGAGGCAATTAGACACAAAATTCTGGTATACAACAAACATTATGATGAGGCATTTTTTTACCAAATTCATTACTGGCTTGAAAAAAGAAATTCAAAGAGCTATTAGATTGCATAACCCAAGAACAGTTGATGCTGCTTTAGTACTTGCTGAAAAACAGGAGGAAATGCTGGATGAACTGAAGATGTACTCCAACTCTAAGTACAAATCTGATTACAAGCAATCTTATGCAAGGATTGGATTTCCTGGCAAGGGTATTATTTCTCCAACACCAAATGATACTATGAAAACAAGTGAGGACAAACAGAGAAGAGGCCAATGGGATGACAAGCTGAAAACACTCAGAGATCAAAGAAGAGCCAGGGGCGAATGCTTTACATGTGGGGAAAAATTCCATCCAGGTCACAAGGGGCGACGATCTTCTCGGCTTCGAGGCCGTCACTCGTCGGCCTGGTTTGATTCGACGACGCCGCGGAAAGGGATTCGACGCCGTGGAAAGGGATTCGATGGCGCTGGTGAAGAGGATCGGGCGACCGGGCGGGCGGACTTTATTCTAGTATCTATTTTCTCGGAGGTGGCCGAAACCGAACACTTTTCTCTTTGGTCTGTCTAATGCTCAGCTAACTGAGAATTAGTCTAATTCTCAGTCAGCTGACGTCAGCCCTGTGTGCGCCGATACTGGGTGCTGTTGAATTCCGCATGCATGGTCGGCCGACACTCTTCGCGCTGCTGCCTTGCTCCACATTGCATGGTCGGTCCCATGTCGGCTCATGCACTGCTCTGCGTGGGCCTTTGCTTAGGACACAGACTACAGAGGATTGTTTGAAGGCTTTAGCTAGTGCTGAAAAATATTCAATCTACTTCCAAAATTTCTACTCCGCTCGATCTGAAAATAAATAGTCTAATAAACCATAGTTGCAAGCTCATTTTTTAATAGAGAATACAACTCACTTCCAACTCTATTTTGCAACTAAAAAGATAACTCAGTTACAACCTCACTTGTAACTAAAAATATAACTCAGTTGCAACCCAATTTGTAACTATCAAAATGACACAGTGCAACCTAACTCGCGTGTCAAAATGACACAGTTATAATCAACATTCTACCATGCCCGCAAAAACGATATGTATACTATCAGGGGAGAAAGCCAGTTGCGGGTCGAGATGCAACTCGAGGGTAAACAAAAAAAGAGGGTCATTCAACATGGGTACTCAGTTGCAACCGTAGTTGTAACTCTCTCTCTATACCATCAGGGAGAAGGCCAGTTTTTATGTTGGGATGCAATTCGTAGCTAAAAAGACAAGAACCATGGAACACAACCCTCAGTTGCAACCCTAGTTGCAACTCCCTCTCTATACCATCAGGGAGAAGGCCAGTTGCGTGTCATGATGCAACTCGAGGGTAAACAAAAAAGACAAAGGTCATTCAACACGGGTACTCAGTTGCAACCGTAGTTGCAACTCCCTCTCTATACCATCAGGGTAGATGGCTAGTTGCGTGTCGAGATGCAACTCGAGGCTAAAAAAAGAAGAAACATGGAACGCAATTCTCAGTTGCAACCCTAGTTGCAACTCCCTCTATGCAACTCAGGGCAAAAAAAGGGGGCGATGATGGAAAACATTGCTCAGTTGCAACCGTAGTTGTGACTCTCTCTCTACCATCAAGGGACCATCTGCGTGTCGAGATGCAACTCGATACAAAAACTTTAAACCACATTCAACATGGGTACTCAATTGCAATCGTAGTTGCAACTCCCTCTCTATGCCATCACTGAGAAGGCCGATTGCATGTCGAGACGCAACTCGAGGCTAAAAAGACAAGAACCATGGAACACAATCCTCAGTTGCAACCCAAGTTGCAACTCCCTCTCTATGCCACCAGGAGAGAAGGACAGTTGCGGGTTGAGATGCAACTCGATGCTAAAAAACAAGAAACATGCAACACGGTCCTCCGTTGTAACCCTAGATGCAGCTCCCTCTATGCAACTCAAGGCAAAAAAAGACGGTGACCATCAGGGGACATGCTGCATGTCGAGATGCAACTCGACACAAAACACGGGTACTCATTTGCAATAGTAGTTGCAACTCCCTATCTATACCATCAGGGAGAAGACCGGTTGCATGTCGAGATGCAACTCAAGGATAAAAAGACAAGAACCATGGAACACAATGCTCATCCACAACCCTAGTTACAACTCCCTCTCTATACCATCAGGGGATAAGGTTAGTTGCGTGTCGAGATGTAGCTCGAGGGTAAACAAAAAGGACGAAGGGCCATTCCACAAGGGTACTCAGCTACAATCGTAGTTCTAACTCCCTCTATACTATCAGGGTAGAAGGCTAGTTGCGTGTCGAGATACAACTCAAGGCTAAAACAAGAAGAAACATGGAACACAGTCCTTAGTTTCAACCCTATTTGCAAGTCCCACTATGCAACTCGGGGCAAAAAAAAGACGGCGATGATGGAAAACGTTGCTCAATTGCAACCCTACTTGCAACTCCCTCTCTATACTAGAGTAAGAAGACCAGTTGCGTGCCGAGATGCAACTCGATACAAAATTCCAACTGCATATCGAGATGCAACTCAAGGCAAAAAAAGACAAGTACCATGCAACACGATGATGGAAAACATTGCTCAGTTGCAACCCTAGTTGCAACTCCCTCTCTATACCATTAGGGGAGAAGGCCAAAAAATTGCGTGTCGAGATGCAACTCGAGACTCCCAGTCCAGTTGCAAACCTAGTTGCAACTTTCTCTCTATACTCTGTCAAAAAAAACTCCCTCTATATACCATAATGGAAGAAGGCCAAACAATTGCGCGTCGAGATGCAACTCGAGACTTCTAGTCCAGTTGCAACCCTAGTTGCAACTCCCTCTCTATACCATCAAGGGAGAAGGCCAACTGCGTGTCAAGGTGCAACTTGAGACAAAAGTCCAGTTACGTGTCAAGTTGCAACTCGAAACTCCCAGTCCAGTTGCAACCCTAAACCCTAGTTGAAACTCCCTCTCTATACCATTAGGGAAGAAGGCCAAAAAATTGCGTGTCAATATGCAACTCAAGACTCTACTATGTGGACAAATTTGACCAGAAAAAAGCACGAGAAAAAATCAAAAAATATTGGATCAAAAAGGAAATGAAGAAAAGATCTGTTCCAATCCATCTCACCCACTGACCTAAAACAAAAGAAATGGATAAAAACGAAATCCCACCTCGGAGCAGACAAAAGTTGACCGCTTCCAAAGGAAAACAGTGAACAAAAATCGGTCCGCTAAAAAAACTCAGGCCTCGGACAAACACAATGGAAAGCAACTCGTAGAGGAGCATCTTTCGAGAAAAAATAACAATTCCACAGAAAAACATGAAAAAAGCACCTGTAAACAAAGCTGGAAAATCTAGTTGCATGTCAGTTGCAAACCCACTTGCAACTGCCCCAGAAGAAAAGTCAGTTGCATGTGCAACTACCCCTTGAAGAAAAGTTAGTTGCATGTCGATAAGAAACTTGTAGTAAACAAAAGGGGAAAAGCCAATTGCATGTCGATATGCAACTCGTAGCAAAGAAAAGGTGACGATGAAAACAATCATCAGTTGCAACCCTACTTGCAACTGCCCCCAGAAAAAAGTCGGTTGTATCTCGATATGCAACTCGTAGTAAATAAAATGGGAAGAGAGTTGCATGTCGATATGCAACTCGTAGCAAAGAAAAGGTGACCATAAAAAATCATCAGTTACAACCCTATTTGCAACTGCCCTCAGAAGAAAAGTTAGTTGTATCTCGATATGCAACTCATAGTAAACAAAAGGGAAAAGCCAGTTGCATGTTGATATGCAACTCGTAGTAAAGAAAAGGGGACCACGAAAACAATCATCGGTTGCAACCCCACTTGCAACTACCCCCCTAAAGAAAAGTTAGTTGCATGTCGATATGCAAGTCGTAGTAAACAAAAGGGGACCACAAAAACAATCATCAATCGCAACCCTACTTGCAACTGCACCCAGAAGAAAAGTCAGTTCCATGTCGATATGCAACTCATAGTAAAAGAAAGAAAGGGGAAAAGGCAGTTGCATGTAGATATGCAACTCATAGTAAAGAAAAGGAATCACGAAAACGATCATGAGTTTCAACCCCACATGCAACTTCCCCTGGAAGAAAAGTCAATTGCATGTCAATATGCAACTCGTAGTAAACAAAGAGGGTAAAAGCCAGTTGCATGTCGATATGCAACTCGTAGTACAGAAAAGGGGCCATGAAAACAATCATCAATTGCAAACCCACTTGCAACTTCCTCCTGAAGAAAAGTCAGTTGCATGTCGATATGCAACTCGTAGTAAAGAAAAGGTGACCACAAAAACAATCATCAGTTGCAACCCCACTTGCAACTGCCCCTTGAAGCAAAGTCAGTTGCATGTCGATAAGAAACTTGTAGTAAACAAAAGGGGAAAACCAGTTGCATATAGATATGCAACTCGTAGCAAAGAAAAGGTGACCATGAAAACAATCATCAGTTACAACTCTACTTGCAACTGCCTCCAGAAGAAAGGTCAATGGTATCTCGAAATGCAACTCGTAGTGAACAAAAGGGGAAAAGCTAGTTGCATGTTGATATGCAATTCGTAGTAAAGAAAAGGGGATCACGAAAACAATCATCAGTTGCAACCCCACTTGCAACTGTCCCCCTGAAGAAAAGTCAGTTGCATATCGATATGTAACTCGCAGTAAACAAAGGGGGAAAATCCAATTATATGCAACTTGTAGTAAAGAAAAGGGGACCATGAAAACAATCATCAGTTGCAATCCCACTTGCAACTGCCCCCAGAAGAAAAGTCAGTTGCATGTCCATATGCAACTTGTAGTAAACAAAGGGGGAAATCCAGTTGCATATCGATATGCAACTCGTAGTAAAGAAAAGGAGATCACGAAAACAATCAGTAGTTGCAACCCCACTTGCAATTGCACCTAGAAGAAAAGTCAGTTGCATGTCGATATGCAACTCATATAAAACAAAAGGGGAAAAGCCAGTAGTCAGTTGCATGTCGATATGCAACTCGTAGTAAATAAAAAAGGAAAAATCCATTTGCATTTCGATATTCAACTGATAGTAAAAAAAGGGACACGAAAACAAAGGGAAAAAGGCAGTTGCATGTCAATATCCAAATTATAGTAAATAAAGGGGACCATGAAAAATCCAGAAGCAAAAACTAAAAAAGAAAGTGATCACAAAAAGAAAATCATCGGTTACAACCCCGCTTGCATCTGCCCCAACGAGAACAGACGGTTGCATATCGATATGCAACTTATAATAAAGAAAAATGATCGTGAAAAGACCAGAATGCCTAGTACAAAGGTCAAGACAACACGAGGCCATGATCTCGTGGCGAGAGTCTCGTTTGGGACAAGCAAAATACAATGCATGTTAGCACCAATCTCAACGTGTGGGGTAAAAAATTAACAATCCAGGAGATGAAAATGTTATTTGTAAAACATTTAATTGCAATATATACATGAGAATCTATTCAAAAATATGCATGCAAACTTATATACATTTATAAACAAAAATTAACAAATCAATGCCTACGTAAAAAAATAACCATTTAACATGTAACAATACGTTAAAAGAATAGAATAAAAAGACACAAAAAATTAGAACATCCATGAATAATTACTACAAAAACAGTCCTGCCAAAAAAATTGTTGAATAATGAGAAAAATTATAATAATGAAACATGTTGAATAATAATAACAGGTAAGGAGTCAAAAGAAACGGAAAACAAAAGGGAAAAAAAGAAAAACAAAAGAGCAACAAAAATACAGAATCCCGTCCTCGTAAAATAGGCCAAAACTAGCTAACAGTCCATGCTCACACAGCCCCATAACAAAACAATAGCAGGCCGGACTGGAATCCAAGCAACAACGCCCAAGCAACTTTAAAAAAAGCCACTCAGGCCAAGCACGGACCAACAACCACCGACATGGCCGAAAACAACAGACGCGCACAGATCTTGGCGCGCGAACGATCATACAGTCTAAGAGTTGACTGCGATGTATGCTAAATATCAGCTAGCTGAGAATTAGCAAATCCGTTTCTCTTTAGCCAAAACGAGATTTTATCGCTTAACACCATATCACAGGTTGGAGTCTTTTTATATCATACTAGCCGAATGCCCCGTGCGTTGCTACGGAATAGAAAGCAGATACGTATAAATAACTAAAAAAACCATTTTATTTTGTGAATACGAGTGCGCACCGTCACGGTAAGACAATTATATTTTGTGAAAACGAGTGCGTAAGTGCACAATCGTCGACGCATTGTTGGGTGTCCTTCTTCCCCAACCACAAGGAGGCTACGATATTATCTTTGTCCTACACTGTACTCTCTAAATCAATGTTACTTTATTTTCCAAGCAGAGCGGATAACGCACGCGCGCGGGAGGGGGGGGGGGGGGGGGGGAGGGGGGAGGGGACCACCGCTTTCGAATTCCAACAATATTTTTTTGCGTCGTTGTACTTTTCGAGAGGACGGCGGAGAGAAGCACCGCTGCCATCGAAGTTCACCCATTGTCGCAACCTACCCTGCATCATTGGTCCAGCTCTTGTCCTCCACCCTTTCTATCCTAGAACATTTACCGCTCGGTCAGAAAAATTATTCGTAAATTAAAGAAGAAGTAACCTTAAAAATCCATATGCATAAGGTCTAGTAGTAATTTATTTCCCCTAAACAAAAAATAAAAGTCATTTATTGCTAATTATACATGTTTATTTGTTAGAGCAAATAACATCAAAATAGTCAAGTTAACCTGATAACATCACGCAATCTAAATCGAAGTGATCGAGCATAATTATTAAAAGTCGTGTACTGTACAAGCATGGATGAGATAAATAAATTACTAAAAATTTTGTTTACAAATCAAGGAACCATGGTACCAACTTTTTAATTTTTTTCAATACAAGTTGCATGTACAATAGGCATTTCTTATGAGAAATGCTAGGTACATTCCTATGCATCATCTTAGAAACAAAAGTTGCAGAAAATTGGTGACAAACAATAAAATTGTTACCCTCCTTCATAACCACTGATCCACCTTTCAAGAGGCAAAGTACATCCTAAGCCACATGGCCCACACCTTTTTGCTACTGCTAATGCAATAACCACTGATCAGAAATCAATTAAATCAATCAAACCCACACATGTACCTAACATGGTATGGCACGGAGGGAGGATATGTGTTTGGACACATCAGCAGCAGTGTTGCCGGGCTTCTCAATCTGGATGAATTGTCCGAATAGCACACGGATGCTTCTACCACGCCGGTTGTATCAGCCACTAATATTTCGCCTCTACGCCGACCGGATCAATTTTTGGTATGCCACCCTTTCAGGTACTCCACACCTAGAGAAAAAATAGGCGGCAACTCACATGGACTGGATTCAGAGCCTAGGGATCGGAAGTGGCGGGAACGATGCTACCATTTGAAAGCTTCAAAACACTCGTCATAAAGAAATGTAGCCCAAAGATGATAGTTCTTTTATGAGGATCCAGACATATAAACAAAGCAACCGACCTGCCATAGTCTTGTAGGGCATAACCTTAATCAGTCGCATACTACATCACCAAAGTTCACGATGGATTTTGAATTGCAGTGCATAACCTGAATCAATCGCATACTATATCACTAAAGTAGGCAAAGACCTGAAGTCGATCTTGGACGGCAGCGACCTGGGTATAGTAGAAGATTTATCTTTTCTTTTCCATGAAACAACACGCTTAGGTCATGTAAGAGAACTCCAAGAAGCGTGCCCTGTAGCGAAGCTGCGGAGGCGCCATTGGCATCTTGCGCTAGTACTTGAATCCCACGCGTCGTGTCCAAACTCCGATGGCGACCTAGGCATTGCATGACGTGGTGGTGCAAAGTGGTGGCGCCTGAACTCGGATGTGCCAGGTGGTGGTAGTTGAACTCTGGTGCAAGGCGGTTTCATCTAAACGTGGTGGCTCAGGCAGGATAAGTTGGTGGTTGCAGAGTGGGTTTTGCAGTAGCTACTAATCTTATGTTGTTTTGAAGCTATCTTGTAGAAGTCAGGTGTATATCTGCTAATTTTGTATGAGATTGGCATTGGTCTGACACACATAAGCACAAGAGAATCACTTGAACTTGGTTCCAGGAAAAAAATCACTTGATGTTTGGTAGAAAAATCGCATTGAAATTAACATTCGTTGGAGTTATTGCATACATGGATATAAAATGGCTACGACCATGCATAAATCATCAAGTAAGCATTATATTTTGTTGTAAAATACAAATTTATTTAGTTAATCCCATTTACAACTACCACCACCATGAGTTTGAGAAACAGACTGAACATAAACACAAACAAGTGCAGACTGAAGCAAGTCTTCTAGATAATATATGACTCTGATGGTTGTACTGTAAATTTTTCAGTTTATTATCTATTGAACCATCCCTAACATAATCAGAACATGAGGCTGGCAACACAGGACAGAGGAAAAAATTCTTGGAATTGTTGAAGTTTATAAGAAAAGTATGATCAAAATAAACTCACATTTGGTCAGACTTTTGGTGCCCTGCTCTGCTGCTCATCTGAAGGTCATGGACGGACACATGTGTAGCAGTGTAGGCCTGGCACTGATGATGCACCTCAACCCCTCCTCTCTCATCTTCCCCGGTGGTTCGGCAGCAAGAAGATGAGATCCAAGCTCCAGTTCTAAATCCCCTAGCATCCGGTCACAATCCCCACCGCGACTTGCATCTCCCGCAGCAGGTGCAGGCGGCCGGACGCCTGAATCAGCTCATACACTCTGACCGGCACCCGTTCACGGCCACGGCCACGCCCACACCCATGCCCACAAGATCCCTCAGCCGATAGACATGACCTTGGAGCAGTGCGTCCCCTCTCCTCACCTCGCTTTCATCCTCTCCATCGCAGGGGCTGACCATCCGCCCGTCTCTCGACGGCCACAACCGCGTAGAGACGCGTCTGGCTATCCTCCTCCTCTGCTGAGCCAGGTACGGCTCTCCGTTCCCAAGGTGCGGCGAATGGCCGGAAAGGGTGGATCTAGGCAGAGGCGACCGTGACCTTGGAGAGCAGCGGTGTCGGGGGTCTACGGAGGGGAGGGAGCTCGCGCCTCCAGGCAGAAAGAGGAGGCGGCGACGGAAGGGGATGCTGGTGGTGGCGGCTGGATGGTGGCGGGCCGACGGAAGCAACTCGGAGACGAGGCGTACTGGTCGTTTCTGATTTGGCGGTGGCAAGTGGTGTAATACCACCGAACTTTCAGGGGCAAAATAGTCCAAAGAAAATCGGAACGAAAATTTAAAAAGACGAACCTACCACAAGGAAAATTATAGTATAGAAAAACATAACTTCTATATTTTTGTTTCACAAAACACAACCTTTGTGGTAATTTTTTGCCGCAGAACATATAATACGTTATTAGATTGTTTAATAGCTGATTAGTGCGCTTGATAATTTTTATTTGACTTTGATCGACATGTAAATGTAGTTCCTTTCTAAATATTATGGTTTCAGATTGCTTGCTACATATTTTGTTACGGAATTGTTTTGCTTGAATTGAAACTGTACTGACATATTAATAACCATTGTTTATATTTGTTTAGAATGGAGGATTATGGCGAGGTTTCTATCCACGGGAGAGAGATGATGTGCAATGTGACGGATTGGCTGGTCGAATCATTTGATATTTTAGGTACTCAATACTAGTCTGGTTAAAAATTATCAACACTAAGTCTGGTTAAAAATTGTTAGCTCTGTGGTTCATCTTTTGGAACATACACTGTCTAGTTAAAATTGGCAGATATGTGGTTCATTAGGCAGCCGGCATCGCTACCCACGTCGACACGGTGGCGTTCTGGCAGGTAGGCCCAACGCGCTAATCTGTTATCAAACGATCTAATAAGGTATTATGTATTCTATATAAAAGATTACCACAAATATTGGGGTTTTGTGAAACCAACCAATGTTGGGCGAAACCAAAAGAGGCACAGGTTTTGTTACAGATCATCACAAAACAGTCCCATACCCTACGAAGTGTTACCTGGCAGTCTGACAGTCTGGCACCTAAAATTCTTACGGACATCTAGCAGAGCCTAGACTGCCCCAACCAAAATCTATAGGAAATACAGAAGACATCTAACATTACACAGAAACCAAACTCCAGGAGGAACTGGCACCCCATCAAAACGGCAGCAACAAGAGATTTGGCCGTTCATCCAACTCAAATGGGCCGCGTCATTGGTGCCCAGCCCGATTGTCTACCGAAGAACTCGATGCCACCTTTGACAAAGGGCTGTGCCGTGTCCCGTTGTTCTTGCTCGGGTTTACCTTCTGCATATCGTTGGTAGAACTCTACTCGGGTACTACTATCATATCCATCTGGGAGCCTCTTCCCTCTGATCTAAGCCAAGTAAAAAACCACTGACAAGTGCACAGTTGACATAGCTCGTAAAGAATACCCTTGTTAAAAGAAAAAACTGCGTGTCACAATATTATCACTTGTTCCACTTACTTTTTAAGGAAAACATACTCCCTCCGTCCTAAAATAAGTGACTTGGATTTTTTCTAGATTCGCATGTACCTATAACTAAAATGTGTCTAGATACATGCGAATCTAGACAAACTCACGTCACTTATTTTGAGACGGAGGAAGTATAATTATGTACAAGCAGATAATAATAGCTCCTCTGCCCGAAAATAAGTGATTTAGATTTGTCTAGATTTACATGTATCTAGACACGTTTTAGTATATAGATATATACAAAGTTAGACAAATTCATGTCAATTTATTTGCGGTACGAGACTATTTGTAATGTTTATTACTTGTGGGCCTTTTTGTACTGTTGTTGATGATTATTAATAGATCGGTAAAATTTCGCAAAAAAAAAAAAACTAAACACATCTAATGCCGTTTCGGAAAAAAAAAATGTCTAATGCCACTATTATTGAGAGCACGCCTCCTCTTGACGACTCTAGTGTGCAGATGTTGAATCTCACAAGTGAAGACGTAGCAACTGTAAGGTGGTAAAGGGGACTTCCATGCAAGGACCTTAAATATCCCCCGAGGCTTGACGCCTCCATATAGCACATCTTGCAGCGAGAAGTTACTCTTTAGAAGAGCACGTCTGGTACTGGCTAGAAATAAGAAAATCTGCACTAGTTCGACCCAGTCTTCGGAGATACGCAGGTTTACTTTCACTCAACTGATCATGGGGATGCTCCACCAACTATATAGATTGTTGTTTCTCCACAACAGACCCTTGCACCAATGATGGATGCTAAAATCAGCTCTAAGCACGCGGGCAGTGACGTTTGCAGAAACCAGAGATCCTTTCAGCATCTTCGATATCTCCATTTGTTGTTCTGTGCATGTCTCGTTGTGCACCCGTCAGTCAAAACGGCTATATCTTCATCTCTGAATGTACCGTGTCTAAAGGACGCAATCTGTGAGAAATGATCACGGACTCTTTCGTCGTTGCAGACATGAGCAACAAGCGTACTCTTCGGGAGGACGTCAGACCTGTCGAGTCTACCACTACAAGGCTACAAGCTGGTGTGTGCAACAGGAAGTTGAGGACCAGTTCCATCTCCATCTGGCGGCCAAACATGCAGTTTTCCATCAGGAGATGCATACTGTAGGGTTGGCGGTGCAGGCGAGGATATGATGTCAAGAACATGACCGTTTCACTGACATCAAGAATCATGGTTCTCAAATTGTCATCAAGGGCATCTTCTACTCCAAGTTCCTGCAAAGTTTCTGTGCTGCCGCTGCTAGATAGACAGAGAGACGTTTTGCACAACTGAATTTGGACAGAGCCCACGAGTGACTCACAACCTTATAATGACCTCCAGTTCCATCTTCTTCATAAGCAAAAAAGTACCTGAGTGCGTCCAGCACGTAGAAGCCTTGGTACATGGCATCCCCTCGTCAGCTGCCCAAGCATACCTTGGTCTGTGATGTGCCACCCCCTGTCTATCTAGCAGCAACGTCTCTGTCTATCTAGCAGCAGAAGCCTTGGTACATGGCATCCCTCAGCAGCCCAAGCATACCTTCGTCAATGATGACCTGCGCTCGAAGCAGCATCCTCTCCAGGTCCAGGTTAATCTCCATAGCCTGAAGCAGCTGCTGCTTGGAATATTTGATGATGATGAAGAAACTCACAGGTATTGTCATGAGTTCACCGAGCACGGCTGAAAGGAAAATCTCCCTTTGTAACTACTGAATTGGGGGCTCTCACTCAGACTATGTCTATGCTGCAAATTTTCAGATGATAAAAAATTTACAGATTGAGGTTTTCACCATAGACAATGACTCTCCCAATTCCGTAGTTATGTGCGAAGGACCGTGAAGCCTACATCCCCGTAAAATACTCCTACGGGAGAACAGGTCTTTTTTGACAAACTTGACCTAGCTAAAGATAATACGTCCTGTGCTGGGACAAGTTTCAGTACTACTACTAGTAGATGTCAAAAGCTAATGCGTACGCATTACTAGTCAGAGGACCTCAGCACAATGCAAAAGTCAGCAAGGTAAAGATATTGTAACAGACCTTGCTTATTACTTCAAAGCTGTACATAGTACATCTAGGATGGCATAGGTGCGATTAGTAGACATCCACATGCACCATTGTCATTAGCTGTCAGGTTACCCTAGTGCTTGCAAGGGAGCTGCAACTACTGTTCTTGCGGACAATACAGTGGGACACAAGGGCAGCAACGACAAATCCATAGCATAGCCGAGCAATGAAAGACATGCACCACTGATCGACAAAACCCATATAGTCATTGGGGCAAAGATAATTGTAAGGAACAGAGTTTATTATGCAAACACTATCATTGAATCCAAAAGAACGATTGATGCCTATCAGCAAAAACTAAATTCATGTTTCATAAGGGACGTAGAAGCCCGGTCCTGACAGTAACTTTGCAGTGATCAACGAACTAGGGCCATCCCAGTCACACCTACAGAAGGATAAGAAATTAATCAGCCACTGCAATTTGGAGCAAGTAAAATAATCATAACAACTGAAATAGGTCACAAAATCCAGAATTAAAATCTTGAAAGACCAGAAATCTGCGAAAATTAATAATTGCTCATGCAACTTCAAAATTTACCAACTGTTGCCATGTTTACAAATGAGTTATCAAGAGATAAAACTAGTAAAAGGGAAATACAGCTAGCCGCACAAGGTATCAGACAAAAACAAACAGATAACATTGTAACCTGACTAATGGACGGGAACCAAGAGACTGGCATTGTAAATGTGATTCGGTTCAATAAAACCTTGGTACTCAAAATGAACTGTACATTTAGTGAACATGACACATTGTTCTAGATCAACCTCAAATATGAATTCCAGTTCTATCTAAAGCACACAATGGTTTGAGTTTCGTGCTAACTGAAAATCCAATTGAGTTTATGCAAGTGATGTCTTGCCATCATTTTAATGACCAGTTACAAGGCTAAAGACCATCAAAACATATGCATGGATTATGCTAGTTCCAATTGTAAATTAACAAAATAGTAAACATGATCCTAAGAAAACATTGTCTAAATAGTCGCAGTTGCCTAAACCTTGTCTAAACCTGCGGCAATTAAATCGAATCAGAGGTTGTACTAAACAACCCACGTTAATGACAAACAGAAAAAAATTCCACTGTTTTTTCTACAGAAGATCTCGGGAAATAACAAGTGTTATGTACCACGTCAACAAAGTGGAACAAACAAATAGATAGTGCTAAGAAGGAAAATTAAAAATCAAGACACATATACATCCTTTGAACCACAAAACACAGTTATCGTCACTGAATAAGATTAACATAATTGTCATCCAAACACTAATACTTCTTGATCCATGGGCCAAAATCAAACAAAAAACACAATAACAATGATAGGTGCAACTGTGATCGAGTACATACAATACTGAATACTCAAATCTCAACAATTGAGTCCATCTTTCAATCACACACTAATTGGTACTACTAAAAAATGAGATGAATACACAGAATGAGAATGGTAAATCAGCTAAAGTCTAAAGATGAGAAAAATTCGACATCACAATGCTTTCAACAGCTACCTTGACTCTTCAAAACATCATAAAATATTTCCAAGCAAACAATCTATTGTTTATCTTTCTATGCTATAAATAATGATGATGTAGTTATGACGCAAAAGAGGCTTTTCCTTTTAATTCCTCAGTCTAAAATCAGTGTTCCCAAATTTTACAAATAACAAAGAACAACAGATCTCCCGATGTACAAAAAAACAGAAAATCTAGAGGCATTAACCACGGTAGTAATGAGGAGAAGCATGATGTAAACAGAACCTCACAATGACTGGATAATTCACCCTGCATTTCCTTGGAAAATTTAGCTCAATTAACTTGCAGAAACGCAACAGTTAAGTGCTAATTCGGCCTAATAATTCATGACATTCACAGATTAGCTGCCAATTTGTACGATAAAATAAGGAACAGTCATAACCAGTTCCCACATGCTTCAACCAATTCCCATATAAGGACAGCAAAGACACGTCAAGGCCACAGTAACCATCCCATATTCAAGAAATCAAAAATATCATCAACCACCATTGCAAGTATACAACAGCACCAAAAACAGCCTAGGGCCACCATATGCCTGAATATACCATACAAACACGTTGAACAGAATTGAATTGTGTAAATTGAACATCGAGAAACAATCGCAATGGCTTCCAAGAAACGCCCATGGATCTAACCAAATTCACCTCATCGACATAGTCACATAGATCGATCGGAACCCACGGTGCCCTCCCTAGGAACGCACTGGGGGTAACCGCTATTAATCCAACCGCGCAAATTACGACTACGAAGCCTAGTTACGCATACGAAACCCTAGGATACCGTACCAAATCGAGCAGAAACACGCATAAGCACAGGGTCACACGCCGATTCAGAAACCGGAGCACGCCATACTGCACCCAAATCGACCAAACCCTAGAGAACAGGGAAGTCGGGAGAGGCTCACCTCAGGGGGGCGTGGGCATCGGGACTGCCCTAGAGCTTGAGCTCCGTCATCTCGGGTTCGCGGTTGAGGAAGTGGAGGATGTAGGGGGCGGCGCGGATGGCCGCGATGCAACCGGCCATGATGTAGAGGTGCGCGCGCAGCTCCTTGTACGCCGCCTCCTTGCTCGGCTTCCGCGGGAGCGCGCCTAGGAACATGTTGACTCCTCGCAAGCTCTGCTTTCGATTCCTTCTCCGGATTCTGCCGCGGCGACGAGGGTCTGGAGATCTGGAGGCGGCGAGGCTGCTTAAACCCTAGCTTTATGCTTGCGATGGCTCTGCAAACTTGCAGAGGAAACCGGGGAGGTCTGTGTCATATTGACATCCGTGTCCCTGGGAACCCATTAGTTGGAGTAAATTGGCCCGTGGCCCAATTACCATACAACACAGAGCTCCTGCAGGATGGGCCTCCACCGTTCCAAATTGACACGACTCAAACCCAACGACAATTTAAACACCCCTAAAAAGAACGACAATGCAAACACCCCTAAAAAAACGACAATGCCAAAAAAAAAAGTGTAAGCAAAATAAAACATGGACATAAAAAATGTTCTAAAATAATCTAAAAACATCCTAAAGACATCTAAGCTCCCTGGTTTTGAAAGCTTGTGGTTGTACGCAGAGGTGTCCTTCTGTGTACGTTAGGCCCACCTGACAGGTGAACGCGTGGCAACATTAGGGACCGAGGAGGGAGAGAGAGTAAAAGCCAAATACGAGTCTTAACAACATCTCCACCGGTGGCCCCAATAGCCCTATTAGGGACGGAGCCCAAAAAACGCCATCCACCGGCACGCCCAATGCGACGCCGGTGCCAATTCGGGCTCAATGCAATAGCCGGCAAACCCACGTCGGCTCCAACGCGCGAGGCCCCTCTTGGGAACGTCGGCATGCGAGGCCCCTCTTGGGAAAGCCTGCTCAAATCCGACGTGGGCCTGTCTTGGCAGTGTCACGCGGCGGTGCAACACCCGTCTCAATGCCCGCGTCAAATCGACCTGACGCCGTTGGACAGTCGTCGTGTACACATGGTGCACCACTCGACGCCGGCGCTTAATGCCTCATCAGCCTCTCCGCCTCCTAGTGGAAGGCGATAAAGCCCTCACGCAAACCCTAGCCGTCGACAACAAAACCCTAAACCCTAAATGGCAAACAACCACAAGGCTGGTGGCTCCGCATCGACGGCGGCGAAAGCTGCAATGGCGGAGGAGGAGGAGGCGCGCCATAACCACAACCTCAACCAAGAAGAGGCGAGGGTGTTGTACGAGCACCAGCTGCTCGTGCCGCCGGATCACCGGCTTCCGCACGGTTGGAACATTTCTCCCACGAGATACACCGTGTCACTGATCCCGTAGGGCGACCACCTGCCCAGCTACATCAATTGTCATTGCCACCATCTTACCCCGGAGCAGGTCGATGAGCCGGGGTGGGCATTGGGCGATCCGGCGCTCTGGTTTCCCCTCTTCTAGAGGGAGAGGGACGCGGAGCTCGCGCGCCTCTACGGTCTCTACACCGACCGGTTCAACAAGGTCGGACGCCATGCCTGGTGGTACGGCCGCGATGTCGATGTTGCGGTGCGCGCGCACGGCTACCGCCCGGCACATCGGCAGCCGGAGCCGATCCTGCCTTGGGCGCTGCGTGCCCGCTCCCTCTCCAGGACACCATCGCCACGCGCCTCCCCATACCCGCCTCCCCGTGCCTCCACCGCCTCTCGCGGCATCATCATCCGCAAGCCCGGCTTTGGTTCGGCCTCTGGGACCTCAAATGGCCTCCGCCACCCTAAGGAGGAGCTGGTGCCGCCGGTGAAGGAGGAGAAGAAGGAGAAGGCGTGGTGGGAGATGGAGCTCGAGCTACATGCCTGCTTCAGTGATGCCAACTACCCTGAGGACGCACCGGGGCAGGGGCTGCTGATGTAGACCTCCTTCAACACGGTGCATCCCATGGGGAAGACGAAGGCCATCTTCTGGTTCGCTGCCGACAATGGTGCGCTGATGGAGGTGGACAAGAAGATTCCCTCGCCGGAGCAGCAGTCCAAGCTGGAGTCAGATATGCCACCGCAGGACGATGATAGCCTTTCCAATTTCTGGGACGACGATGACGATGACAAGGGCGACAGCGCGGACGGAGGGCTGGACTCAGCGCCTTCTACATGTACAAGTAGAAAGGCAGTTTTTTTATTTAAGTTTAATGTAAATTCGACTGAAGTTTAACGAACTTTGCTAAAATCGGCGTCTTTTGTTGATTTTGGTTTGAATTTGTGTTTATTGGGTTCTCGTATTGGGTCCGCTGTTGGGTACACGACCTCCCGAAAAGAAACAATCCTTTGTCGGCACCCCCATAGCGCTATGTCGGCGGTGCTTCCGCCTACCATTTGGGGGCTGCCATTGGAGATGCTCTAATATGACCTTTCCTCCTTCCTCATTCGTTAAATCGGCGCTGCCAACTAATAGCCAATGGGCATAGGCACAACAAAGGTGGTGCTGCACTTGGATGGAGCGAGGAGGAGATGGCGGCTGGGGTAAGCTGGATGTTGTCGTTAACTAGAAAGAAGAAGGTGCGCAGCTGACGTTTTGGTTGACCAAGAGGAGCAAACGAGGAAAATAGGCAGAGGGAGAGGGAGCTAGTAGCGCCTACGCTCGCGGACGTTGACGCGGTCGTCGGAAGCCGGCGCGGGTGGCCCGCACTATGGTGCTGGAGACATGGAGGCAGCGAGTTAGAACCGCCGAGAGCATGGGGTGGTGGAGACGGAGCCGAGCGATGTGTGCGGGTCAAGGCGACGGAGCCCAGGTGGTTGTCAATGGCGATGGGAACAACCGAGGATAGGTGGCGGCGCTGAAACAAGGTCTCGAGCTGGGGCTCACATCGTCCATGGAAGGAGGTGAGAGAGGCGAATTGCGGCGCGGTTAGTGCTAGGGATTGGAGAAGTAGTGGCGGCGGGTCTCATTTGTGTGTGTGGTGTGTGGGCGATGGTGGCGGGGTGGTGGATCGATGCAGTGAGCGTTGCGTGTGTGGTGTGCTATTTGGTGGGATGTTGGGTTGGGTTGCCGGCTGGGCTATTTGACATGGCCGGTCCAGGGTTCTTCTCTCAATTTTTATTTAAGAAAGTTTGTCATTTATTTTTCTTTATTTTACAAAACATGTGCTGAATTGATTTTCTAGAAAGAGAAAACCCATTAAATTATAAGGTTCTAAATTTCGAACCTAAGGAGAAGAGTTTTATAGCACTTTTGGGTGAAACTAAATAGGATATTGGGCTTTCAATTCGGTCCTACTTAGCGGCGTCTTAATTATTTTAGCATACTATGAACATGTCGAGGCTACAACGAACAAAAATAAAACCATAAATAGTCCAGCAAACAACACTACTATCACAGAATTAAAATGTTGTAAACAGAGGATGGCGCGACATAGAGCGCTTGGTCCATCTAGTAATACATTAAAATCTCAAGGGAGAAATAAGTCAAGAATGCCATGAAGTAACTTGCAAAATTAAAAAATATTTCTAAGTTGGATGGTGTACAAGAGTTTGTCCCGTATAAAACAAGGTGAAAAGAACTTTGCAAGCTCTATCTATGTCTGAAACACACACACAAAAAAATTAGGAAGAGGGATTTTTCCATTGAAACACATGTTTCGTCGGGACTTTTCACATGCACCACATGGAGCGACAGGAGCATATTAGGTGGTTGTCTTCTTCCTCTTGAGTTTTTTCACCCCTCATTTAAACTTCTCCTTCATCTTCCTCGAGATGGCAAAAGGTGGAGGAGGTGACTAAAGGGATTGGCGGCAAGGTTAGGTTTCAGGCTTCACTAGAGGCGAGGCAAATTGCCATCGCGCCATCACCTTGCACAAATGTATCATAAACACCATCAGCATCTACTTCTTAATCAAGGGAAGTGTTGAAGCGTTAAGCCCCTGATACAGAGAAAACTATGTTAGTGAAGAAGGTAAAAGCAAATGAGAAGGAGAGGAGTGTTTGGGTGTTGTTCTGGCATGCGGGGTGATGAGAGCAAATGTGAGAAAGAAGATGAGGCAATCTAGGAGCTAAGGGGGAAAGGAGCGAGAAGGAGAATGCAATAGCATGCAATTTACATGTCAACAAGGGAAGTTGTGGGATCTTCGCCCCTAACAAGACATTCTCATCCTTATCCATCCATTAACAAAAAATCTCGACATCCCTTAAATCTATCATGCTCTATTTTATAGAAAATTATATACACACCCATACGAATTTGTTACGTGAATTGTGCCAAAACAAAACCAAGCCACCCCAATGGGAGATTTCACTATGTGGTTGTCTTTAGAGAAGCGAAGCTAAGCAAGGCAACATATCAAGCTGAATGAACGCAATATGGGTTATTTGGTAGGGGGAATTTGCCTATTAGATTATCTCCCTTGGTTAAATTCACGACGAGTCTTCAAGGAGTGTATCGTGTAATCAAGTCCAGATCAAGCAGGGATGGGGCGTCGAGATATGTTTTCTCAGCTCTTATTGACACACTCTCTAAACAATGATACACAGGTACCTATAGTATCTGTAATGTGTTTGATGGAATTGTAGGATTGAATTGAATTGCTTTTAGAAAAATTAATAGTCATGTAATATAAAGAATAGAGGAAAATAAAACACAACAACAATCTGAGGCTTTGTCTACACTTGGTAGTGTGGTGAATTATCTTAATCATGTTGGTTCTATCAAATTTCTCCTATTTAGGGTATGGTTAGTTCACACCTATAGCAACCCTACTGAAAGGACACATATGCTGCCTAGAGGGGGGTGAATAGGTGTAACACCCCAAAAACTTTTAATCAAGATTATCAAGTTCTAATCACCCAATTTAGGGTTAACAAAAAAAATTATTAATAAAATGAATATGAATGCATGTTAGCTTTGCATTAATGTGTGATTGATTGAAAATACCATGCTTGATTGTTACAAATGATGAGGAATGGTTTAAAGATGAATACTACATCATCTAGGCCATTTACAAACAAAAGAAAAAGAAAAAGAAAAAGAAATCAAATATGAATTTATTAACCAAATGGTCATT
The DNA here is from genome assembly GCA_916181665.1 of Avena sativa. NCBI lineage: Eukaryota > Viridiplantae > Streptophyta > Magnoliopsida > Poales > Poaceae > Avena > Avena sativa. The sequence continues at coordinate 103,858,914 of OV702292.1, forward strand.
TTGGCCAAAGTTCACCACTAGGTCACTTTGTGTGTTCCTAGAAGAGAAAATTTATCAGAAACATTTCTATTTCTTTCCACCCCTTCCTAGACCAAGTAAAAGTGTATCAAGACCCACTTTACAAACTTACAAAAACATTTTTCAAATCAATTTAATGGATAGTTAAAAATTGAATCTAGCTCATATGGTAAGATCCTACTTTTTTTAAAAACCTATCAAACCAATTCTCCTTGACCTCTCCAAGCAAACATGGATACTCAAGCTTAAGATCAAATCACTCAAAAAGTTTCATTCAAAATTTCCAAAGTAAATTTCTTTCGGCCATTACAACAAACACTTGGCCTGCACTAAACTAACTACTGCCTAACTTCACTATTTAAACAGTAATCAATCGACCAATTGGTCTCCCCATAACTCCCTTATCTCCCCTAAGCCTAGCCAAGCACCAGACCAAGCCCCTCTTAGCCGCGGTGCACAGTGGAGCGCCACCCATTTTTGATCGTCGTCGGCCGACAGTGGACAGCGCGCCAGGAGCATTGCTGCCCTCGCCCACGACGCGCACCAGACACGCCGCACTCCACCGCCACCCCTTGTCCAAGCCTCGACCGTAGACGAGCCCTGGACCACCCTAGCACCACCGCGCCCTATGTCTCTGTGCCATGCCCAGAGCGCGCCAGCTCGCCGCACCCGACCGCCTGAAAGGGTTCCGTAGCAGAAAAAAAATCTATCTACTCGAACACTAATACCAGAATCTATACTATGTAGACATAAGTAACAGAGAAGGAATATAGTATTCGTACCTTTGCAGACAGATGCACGCCTTACGCAGGAAGGCGTATATTGATGAAGACGAGCAGCACCCCAAGTGTGGTGCCTCCGAAGTTCGTCACATGTCCGGTGTAGGAGACATCAACCGGATCCGATCCAGCCGAGCAACGGAAGAAGTAGATGCCGGATCGCCGATCACACGACGGTAATGTGAAGGTGGAGAACTCAACTACGAGGTCCTCCCCAATATTACGGGGAAGTCCTCAGCAGATGAGAGAGAGAGAATGAGAAGAATGGGTGATTCCAAAGGGGGAGGGGGCCCTTTATATAGTGGGAGGGGGGCACCACCCAGGGGCCAGGCGGTGTGGGACTAATCCCCACACCCGCCGGCCACCTAGTGGTAGCCTCCGGCCCTAGGTGGGCCCCACTAGGGTGGCCCACCAGCCCTAGGCCAGCCGGCCCCCACTCCCTATGCGCCTTGCCCTATCGGGCCTCCCTTCGGGTGAGGCCCATTAGCAATATGGAGCCTTTAAAAATAAAATCTATATTTAATATTAATTCTCCAATTAACATTCAAATACATATATTATATGATTTCTTCACTTCAGAACAACTTCCGGACCCCTTTCCGATCTCCATCGGATGATACCAAAACTATTCCGGTTTCTCTCTCTCTATTTCTCATACGATACCTCATCTACCCTAAGCGTCCCTACCCTTAAGTGTGACATCCTTCGGTTCGGAAACACTCCAGACATGATAGAGACCACTCTCATATCAATGATCAACAGAGGGACATGGATGGCCATGTGACCCCCGTGCGTTTCACGAATACAATCGCTCGAACCGTGAGATAGTCGTTTCCCATTCCCTTTGTCATTTGATACCTAATTCATCCGAGACTTAATCTTCAGTATCTCCATACCTTAGTTTGATCTCGTTACCGATGAACTTGTTTTCTCGTTCTCATGTCGTTGCATTCCATGACCTAGTCACATGCTTGCAAGATTCATCAATGCAACGTCACCGAGATGGCCACATGTATCTATCCGTTACATAGACTAGACAAATCATGGTCTTGATATGTACTCCTCTACACATCCCTTCGGAAAACCCGAGTGGCACCTTTTTGATCACCCTATTACGAGATGATTCTTGATAACCATCTAAGCTTCTTCCGGAATGGTGATTTGTATTACCTCACAGTCAAAGAATCAGGTTGCGAAGTTCTTTGTGTTTTATCATCAATGGTGAACTTTGTAACTAGATCTCATTAAGATATAACGGTCGGATGTTTGTCTATCATGTTATTTAACTAATAACATGACCTTATTGTCAGTTGGCATAAATGCCCATGATCTCGAAACACAGACCATCCTCATGACCAATGAACTAGTTCACTAGAGGTAACTAGAGACATGGTTTGTTTACATACCACACGTGTATTAACATTTCGTATTAACACATTTATAGCACAGTATGAAACGTATTATGAACATACAGGAGATATATCAAATAATACACTTTATTATTTGCCTCTAGGGCATAACTCCTTCACCGCCTCACACAGGCCGCGCCTCACCCTCGCCGCGCACGCTCACTCTCACGCTCGCCATGATCACAGCAACCCCGCAGACACCCCTGTTCGCCGCCGCGCGACCCGTAGCTCCCGCACGCTGTCGCAAACACCTCCACCTCTGCGCAGAGCGCCGCACGGTCCCGACCAAACCACACCTCCCCACGCCTTGCCTTTAAGCCAGCAACGATCACCAGGGAACTCAGCACTGTCCCCTAGCATCAGCCGCGCTGCTAGATATCTATAGCGTCGTCACCGATGAGCTCGCGCCCACACCGTTCAGTCCCCTTGCCACAGTATAAATGGAGGCCTCCACTGCCTCATTTCTCCACACCCCAGCACTCACCACTCCTCACTGATCCTCCCTCACCCTTCCCCGGAGCAAGGCGAGCTCTCTCTCTCTCGCCGGAATTTGGCCGGAGCCCGCCGCTACTGGAGGAGAAGGGTGCCGTCGATTTCGACCACCCCAAGACCTGACGTGACCGCGCCTCGAACCGCCGTCGTCTACCACGTCGATCGCCTCCATCGCCGACCCTAGCTAGAGCCCAGGTGAGCCTAGCCAGACCCCCACCGCTGCGCTAGAGTAATTTCTCGCTAGAGCAGTTCGTCGTCGATGACAACTCCTAGCTGTTAGATTAGAATTAGATCGCACGGCTTAGATTTTCCGATACCATTTCATTTAGTTAGACACGTTGACTGGTGGACCCCGTCTGTCAGCAGCCCGCTGCGCTGTGCAGTGTAGTTGGGCCGGCCCGTTTAACTTTCCCGCGCAGCCCAGGGAATTCAAATATTGATTTTCCATTTTAGTTTAAACTAGTTTCCGTCCACAGATTCAAAAATCAATTCAGAGAGTTTCACTAAACCATATTGCATGATTCAAATTTTGTTAGAAAGATATTTAAATTATATATCCAAGCCCATTGGATTTAAATCATTTGGAGTTAGAGATCAACAATAGTAAAAATAACAAGACAGAGACTTTTCCAACTTCAAACATTTTTCAAAAATCAACCATAATAGCTTTTGAGTTGATTCCAACTCTCAAAAATCACATTTGATAAGATCTATCTGAATATGTAAAAATATTTAGGTTTGCATGCAGTGACATTGGACTAGTACCAAAAGAATGCTATTAGGGCATTTCTAGTCACTTTAAATCTATTAAATGATAATCTTAAACTTAATAAAATATGACCACCACTTTAAATCACATTCTCATGTATTAGAATATGTGGTGATGACATGTGTCCACATGATCCCATATTTTAATTGGAGAATATTAAATCTTAATTAATTTCAATGAGTAGAAATTACTTTTCTCACATAAGATAAATAAAACTAGTTCTTTATTTCATGTGATGATTGTGATGATGCTAGATCATCAAGTGGGAGCCTTAGTGAGCTAAATAGAGCTAGTTAAGTATTGTTTGGTTATTGTGTACCCCATATTTATTTATAGACGATAGTACCGACCCAAAATACGAGAAGGAGGAGTTTTACCCAGAAGAAGAGGAAAACTTCAACCACTGCTGTACTCAAGGCAAGCTAACACTTGAAAGTTTCTTAATTATGCAAGCCATCACTAATTTCAAGATAACCTAAGCAAGATGCATTAGGCATGCTTTGGTTATATACCTTTGATTTATACCAATCCCAAGGTTTACTTGGAAGCTTTACTCTTTTACTTTACCAAAGTTCTTTACTTTTAGCTAGTGCTTTGTGAGTATTGGAAAGATAGTATAGATAACATAAAGAGTATAAAACTAGGCCTATACTAGATGTCATTCTATGGCATGAGATTGAAGATTAGCACCCCTCACTAGTGAACACTCTTAACTTAGTGGCTAGTGCTAAGCATAAAAATTGATCACTTTAGATGGGAATACTTGGTGAAAATGATCATGAAAACCTTGGAATGATGCTTCATTCTATTGAAATGTTTTGACATGTGTTGAGAAACACAAATGGATTTTATGATGAAAATGTTGAGGCATGAGCCTTAGCCCTTTTTACCAAAAACTGATGGTTGGGTTCGGATGCGATACCATTCCAATTTTACCGTACAACCACAATACTTGAATTGGATAGGGCTTAGTTGGAAGTTTATATGCATTAGTATGGGTTCCCTCACGGGAGAGGTTTGAGCTGAGACTACCTCTTGATGATGTCCACCTATGTAGTGCCCAGGATGGAAGATGGCCATGGCTGGGAGGCCAAGCTCATAGGGGAGGTGCCTATACTAGAGTGTGTAATTGAAAGGTTATGATTGATTATCCGCATACTAAGTATGATGATTCAGGGTTATCCCTGACGAATGTATCAAATTTTGTGGTGAAAGTGTACCACCTCTACAGAGTGTCAAACTATTCGAATAGCCGCATCCGGGGTCATGGACAGTTGGAGTGGCCATACTGTTCCGTCGTCAGATGTTTTCAAAATGACTTGTGAAGTGAACTATGTTTTTGACTTGACCACAACAGGGTTGTGAATATGAAATCTAGGTTCCCACTCAAGTGATTTAGAACATTTACTTAGTTTTCTTTACTTCTAAACTCAGTTTTAGATAAATTTGCCTTTTTGCAAATAAACCTAGAGCTTAAGATTCCTACTAGAACTACCTTACTTGTTAGTGATAGTTTGCGAGTACTTAAAGAGTACTCATGTCTTTGTCCCTGGCTATTCCCGTGGCCAGACTATGAGGGGGACTATCAGGATGATGGACAGAAGGACGTCTACGACAACTAGGATCATCTCCCATCATCAGCATTGCATGTGATTCTGAAGATGGAGCCCCCTACTACGCTTATTATTCTGCTGCTTGTTTGTGTTAAGACTGGATCATGAGATCCTTTATTTGTGTAAGACCTTATTATGGTTTGTAATGGATGATGTACTATGATATCCAATCTGTTATGTCTCGCAAAAATGGTAATCATGGGATTGCGATGTATGGTATAACAGGCATCTGGGATTAAAAATCCGGGTGTTGACAAGTTGGTATCAGAGCCATCCTGACCATAGGAGACCCTAGTTAGAATGGACGTCTGAACAAAAAACTTAGTTTCAAAATAAAAGAAGTGAGTATTTATGAAAACCTATTCCCACTCTTATCCTTGATTCTTTCAAAAATATTCATGTTCCTCAAAAATTCTTACATTACTATATAAAATTTTACACACTTGATCACCTCACTAACTTACTCATCCTACATTCTTATAGACGGAAGTCCAGTATTGCAAGTTCTACCAATTGGGAAACAGAGGCCAATTTATCTTTGAGAGGGATCTAGATGCACTGTCAGAGTACCTTGAGCGCCTGCATCCGGAATTCTTCGGGGCGCAACTCAACGATCACGTAGGAGGAGATCTACAATGGCTGATAGTTGCAGATCTCAGAGGCAAGATTGAGGCACCCACTTCTGAGAAGATCCAATTCACCTTGCGAGAGAACAACTGGCTAGATGGATTAGCCAGGGCTATACATGAAGCTCTTGCCCGTCTGTGTGGGCAAAACATGAACTTGATCCAGGGAACTCGCTTTGCTCACTTCGTAAGGCGTGATTCTATGGGAATGCCATTGGAGATGCCAGGACACCCAGAGTTGAAGCACCAGGTAGACAATCTTGACTTCATGTTGTATGATAGGCAGAAGGAATTGGACAATGCCTGAGCCTATGCCAACCACAACCTTGCCATTGTCGACAAGAAGGACCAGACTCTCGCCATTCTCGCCAAGCAGCGCTAATCACTTTGTCGTCAGCATGACAAGAAGGATCGCACCATCGATCGTATTCGCAAGAAGGTGGCCGCTCTCGAGAAGACCATCCGTGAACAGGAAGTCTAGCTTGAAGCAAAAGGGGAGGAGGATGGTGAAGACATCCAGGGAGATCTTAACTCTTACCTCAGTGATGACAACGACTACCTGGAGGATGATGCCATGGATTTCTACACCGATGATGATGATTCCGACTTTATTGATGATGAGTAGATGCACTTGAGCACTACTGTATGAGTGAGTTGTATCGGTCCCACTGTATCGTAGTTTCACAGAATGGTTCTTAAAACCATATGTTTTCCATTTGTGTTGTGGTGTGTTGTATTGTGTGCCTTGAGTGAATGAATGAATGAGAGGAAGAAGTTAGTTTGCAAAACCTGAGTCAAACTCAAAGTTTAAACCTTTTGAAAACAAAACCATGAATCTTAGAAATTTCCCTCTTATCTCATTATCTATCTCAATCTTCAGATGACTCGTGGAAACCCCAGAGGAAGCAGCTCATCTCAGGACCCAATGCTGCAGATTCTACAGATGCTAGTTTCCGACCGTGAAGCTAGTAGAGCCGAACGCCAAGCCAACCTAGCCACTCTTCAACGGATAGCTCAGATGGCCCACAATAATCAAGTCCATGGAAACCAAGATCACCATGGATCCAAGCTTAAGAACTTTCATAATACCAATCCCCCTATCTTTAATAAATCTGAGGATCCCTTAGATGCTGATGACTGGCTGCAAACCATGGAGAACAACCTGGAGGTCGCAGGAGTTGAAGCCAATGAGAAGGTATTGTTTGCCACCCATTATCTGGCAGGAGATGCAAGAGCCTGGTGGAATAGCACCCGTACCATGAACGACGGTCAGATGATGACTTGGGAAGCATTCAAGATCAAGTTCAGCCGCACCCATGTGCCGCAAGGTTTGGTCACCAGAATGAGAGATGAATTCAGGGAACTAAAGCAAGGAAGGATGACGGTAGTTGAATACCGTGACAAAAAAAAATCCCTAGCTAGATATGCCCCTGATGAGATCAACACGGAAGCCAAGAAGAAGGAAAGGTTCCTGAATGGATTGCATGATGAAATGCAGACTGTGCTAGTCAACATCCGTTTTGGAGATCTAGAAGAACTTGTCGACTCTGCTATTCAGATGGAAGGGGAGATAAACCAAGCCAATGACAACCGCAAGCGCAGGATGATGCACCAGACTGGGTCCCACAACACCCAGAAGTATCGCCCCAACCCGTTTGCAGGATATGCCCCAAGAAACAACAGACCCCCGATGTCCCGTCCAAGCTACCCCAATCATAGCGGAGGAAACTTGAAGTCTGGAGGAAACCACAACAACAACCCCGGCAACTCCAACAACTTCAATCGTGCACCGTCCAAGTCCAACAACAACAACAACAACAATATTTCCCCAAGGTCTGGAAGCAATGCTATGCCTGTTGCAGCCAAAGACAAGTCTCAAATTACTTGCTTCGAATGTGGAGTCAAGGGTCACTACTCAAATGAGTGCCCCAAGAAGCTTGCAGCAGCCACCAATGTGAATGCACCTGCTCAGCAGCAATGCCGTGTTCAGCCTGGGAGGAGATTTGCCCCAGGGAATTCGCTCAACCGCAACGGCCGTCTATTCCACATGAATGCTGAGGAAGCTCAGGAAGCGCCAGATGTCGTGCTGGGTATGTTTTCTGTTAACTCAGTACTTGCCAGAGTGTTGTTTGATTCTGGAGCATCACACTCGTTTGTTACAGAAGAATGTGCATGCACTACTAAGATTCAACCAACAAAATTAAAGCATGTTATGATAGTTCAAATACCTGGTTCAACCACCAAGGCTAGAAAAATTTGCAAGGTTGTACCTATCAGAATCCATGGAATAGATTTTTATGCCAATCTAATAGTACTTGGAACCAAAGGTTTGGAAGTAGTACTAGGAATGGATTGGATGTCAAAACATAAAGGATTGATCGACTGTGCCAAGAAAGCCATAACCATGACCAGTAGCTCTGGAGTATCAGTAGAGCATGTTTCTGAGACCTTGCCCCGTTAGTTCAAATGCAACAAGAGTCTAGCCCAACCAACCATAGACCAAGTCAGAGTAGTTTGTGAATACCCCAAAGTATTCCCAGATGAATTGCCCGGTATGCCCCCAGATCAGGATATCGAGTTCATTATTGCACTAATTCCTGGAACTGGACCCATAGCTCAGAGACCTTATAGTATGAACCCATATGAACTAGTGGAGCTGAAGAAGCAACTTGATGCTATGTTGGAGAAATGTCTGATTCAACCAAGCGCATCACCATGGAGATTGCCTATTTTGTTTGTGGATAAGAAAGATGGAGGTAACCGTTTGTGTACGGATTACCGGAAGTTGAATGATGTCACCATCAAAAAACAAGTACCCACTGCCTAAGATAGAGGATCTGTTTGATTAGTTGACTGGTGCCAGAGTGTTCTCTAAGATTGATCTTAGAACTGGTTATCATCAACTCAAGATTCGTGCAACGGATATTCCAAAGATCGCCTTTACCACCAGATATGGATTGTATGAGTATACGGTCATGTCTTTTGGATTAACCAATGCCCCTGCTTATTTCATGAATCTCATGAATACGATTTTTATGAACTTTCTGGATAAGTTTGTCGTTGTTTTTATCGACGATATTCTAATCTATTCAAAGTCAGAAGAAGACCATGAGCTACATCTGAGAACCATCCTTGAAACCCTTAGAGAGCACCAGTTGTATGCCAAGTTTAGCAAATGTGAGTTCTCGCTGAAGGAAGTAGGATTCCTAGGACATATTGTGTCGGCAAGAGGAGTCGCTGTTTATCCTGCCAAGATCAAAGATGTTGAAGAATGGGAAGCCCCAACCACTCAAACCCAAGTTCGTGCATTTCTCGGATTAGCGGGATATTACCGCAAGTTTGTTGAAGGATTTTCGAGCATCGCAAGACCGATGACCCAATTGTTGAAGAAAGATAAGAAGTTTGAATGGACCGACAAATGTGAAGCAAGTTTTCAAGAGCTCAGGAAGAGATTGATTTCAGCCCCAAATCTTGATTATGCCAGATATCAAGAAGCCTTTTGATGTGTATTGTGATGCATCCAAGATTGGTCTAGGATGTGTGTTGATGCAAGAAGGCAAAGTCATAGCATATCTGTCCCGACAACTGAAGCAGCATGAGCAAAACTACCCTACCCATGATCTTGAACTAGCAGCTGTAGTTTTAGCCTTGAAGACATGGCGTCATTACCTTATGGGTAACCGCTGTGAGATTTATTCTGATCACAAGAGTCTGAAGTATATTTTCACACAGAAGGATCTGAATATGAGGCAAAGCAGATGGATAGAGTTAATCAAGGATTATGACCTTGACATTCACTATCACCCCGGCAAAGCCAATGTGGTAGCGGATGCTCTTAGCAGATTGCCGTGTAGATTAAACACCATGATTAAAGAAGCCCAGCCAAGTTTGCATGAAGAGTTGGAGAAGTTTAGAACGGAGCTAGTTAGCAAAGGATTTTTAGCTAGCATTGAACTTCAACCCACTTTGATCAGTCAGATCAAGGAGGCGCAGAAAAGAAATGCAAGTATCGATGGAACCAAATGTCGTATTGGTATAGGGAAGGTACCCGGATTCACCGAAGATGAAGGAGTTTTGTGGTACAAAGGACGTATCTGTGTGCCAGCAGATTCGAAGCTGAAGCAAGTTATCATGTAGGAAGCTCATGATACTCTTTATTATATCCACCCCGGAGGAACAAAGACGTATCAGGATTTGAAGGAGCAATTTTGGTGGCACAAGATGAAGAAAGAAATCGGAAGCTACATAGCCAAGTGTGATATCTGTCAGAGAGTCAAAGCAGAAGATCAGAGACCCGCAGGACTTTTGTAACCATTGCAGATTCCGGAATGGAAATGGGATTCCGTCGGAATGGAGTTTATCACCGGTTTGCCTACTTCTAGTTGGGGAAATGACTCTATTTGGGTCATAGTTGATAAACTGTCCAAGGTAGCCCATTTTATACCTGTCAAGACAACCTACCAGAGTTCGAAGCTAGCAGAGTTGTACATTGCTAGAATCGTCAATTTACATGGAACCCCTAAGACCATAGTGTCGGATCGAGGAACCCAATTTATCTCAAGATTTTGGCAGAAAGTCCAAGAAGGATTAGGAACCAAGCTGAATTTCAGCACACCTATCACCCGCAGACCGATGGACAGACTGAGAGAGTCAACCAAATCTTAGAAGATATGTTGAGAGCTTGTGTTCTAGAGTATGGATCAAAATGGGAAGATTGTCTGCCTTTCGCAGAATTCTCATAAAACAACAGTTATCAAGCCAGTTTGCAAATGGACCCATTTGAATTTCGGTATGGAAGGAAGTGTTGTACCCCCTTGAATTGGTCGCAAGTAGGAGAGAGTCAGATTTTCAGACCCGACATCCTACGAGAAGCCGAAGAGAAGGTTCACAAAGTCCATGAGCACCTCAAGACCGCCCAATCCAGACAGAAGAGTTATGCTGACAAGAGACGTCGAGACCTGACCTTCAATGTCGGAGATTTTGTGTATCTCAAAGTGTCGCCCTTGAAGGGAATGCAATGTTTTCAACTGAAAGGAAAGTTAGCCCCCAGATATATTGGACCCTTCAAGATTTTAAATCGCCGAGGAGAAGTATCATATCAACTGTAACTGCCAGATGAGATGTCAGCCATCCATGATGTGTTCCATATCTCGTTACTTCGCAAATGCCTAGAAGTTCTGGAGAAGACCGAAGTGTTCAAGAACATCGATCACCGAGCCATAGATATCAACCAGTATCTGACGTATCATGAAGTGCCCATTCATATTTTGGAAGAAGCTTTCAGAACCACTAGGACCTGGCGTATCAAGTTTCTCAAGATCTAATGGAGCAACCATATCGAAGAAGAAGCTACTTGGGAGCGAGAAGATTACATTAGGACTGAGTTTCCAGATCTCTTTAGTTCCTAGTTTTTCTTAAATCTCTGGACAAGATTTTGTTTAAGGAGGGAAGGTTTGTAACACCCCCAAAACTTTTAATCAAGATTATCAAGTTCTAATCACCCAATTTAGGGTTAACAAAAACTTTTATGAATAAAATGAATTCGAATGCATGTTAGCTTTGCATTAATGTGTGATTGATTGAAACTGCCATGCTTGATTGTTACAAATGATGAGGAATGGTTTAAAGATGAATACTACATCATCTAGGCCATTTACAAACAAAATCAAAAGAAAAAGAAATCAAATATGAATTTATTAACCAAATGGTCATTTTGGCCAAAGCTAACCACTAGGTCACTTTATGTGTTCCTAGAAGAGAAATTGTAACAGAAACATTTCTATTTCTTTCCACCCCTTGCTAGACCAAGTAAATGTGTATCAAGGCCAACTTTACAAACTTACAAAAACATTTTCCAAATCAATTTAATGGACAGTTGAAAATTGAATCTAGTTCATATGGTAAGATCCCACTTTTTCAAAAACCTATCAAACCAATTCCCCTTGACCTCTCTAAGCAAACATGGATACTCAAGCTTAAGATAAAATCACTCAAAAAGTTTCATTCAAAATTTCCAAAATAAATTTCTTTCGGCCATTACAACAAACACCTGGCCTGCACTAAAGTAAATACTGCCTTACTTCACTATTTAAACAGTAATCAATCGACCAATTGGTCTCCCCTTAACTCCCTTGTCTCCCCTGAGCCTAGCCAAGCACCAGACCAAGCCCCTCTTAGCCGTGGTGCATAGTGGAGCACCACCTATTTTCGATCGTCGCCGGCCGATAGTGGACAGCGCGCTAGGAGCATTGTCGCCCTCGCCCACGATGCGCACTAGACACGTCGCACTCCACCGCCATCCCCTGTCCAAGCCATGACCGCAGACGAGCCCTGGACCACCCTAGCACCGCCGTGCCCTATCTCGTTGTGCCATGCCCAGAGCGTGCCAGCTCGCCGCACCCGACCGCTTCGCAAAGACCGCACCTCACCCTCGCCGCGCATGCTCACGCTCGCCATGATCACAACAACCCCGCAAACACCCCCGTTTGCCGCTACGTGACCCGCAGCTCCCGCACGCCGTCGCAAACACCTCTGCCTCTGCGCAGAGCACCGCACGCTCCCGACCAAACCACACCGCCCCACCCCTCGCCTTTAAGCCAGCAATGATCGCCAGGGAACACAACACCGTCCCTAGCCTCAGCCGCACTGCTAGCCATCTGTAGCATCGTCACCGACGAGGTCGCGCCCACACCATTCGGTCCCCTCGCCGCAGTATAAATGGAGGCCTCCCCTGCCTCATTTCTCCACACCCCATCACTCACCACTCCTCACTGATCCTCCCTCACCCTTCCCCGAAGCAAGGCGAGCTCTCTCTTGCCGGAGCCTGCCGCTGCTGGACGAGAAGGGCGCCGTCGATTTTGACCACCCCAAGACATGTCGTGACCGCGCCTCGAACCACCGTCGTCTACCACATCGATCGCCCCCATCATCGACCCTAGCTAGAGCCTACGTGAGCCTAGCCAGACCCCCACCGCCGCGCTAGGTTAATTTCTCGCTGGAGCAGTTCGACGTCGACGACGACTCCCATCCGTTATATTAGAATTAGATCGCACGGCTCAGATTTCTCGATACTGTTTCGTTTAGTTAGATCCACTGACTGGTGGACCCCGTCTGTCAGCAGCCAGCTGCACTATGCAGTGCAGTTGGGCTGGCCTGTTTAACTTTCCCGCACAGCCCAGGGAATTCAAATATTGATTTTCCATTTTAGTTTAAACTAGTTTCTGTCCATAGATTCAAAAATCAATTCAGAGAGTTTCACTGAACCAAATTGCATGATTCAAATTTTGTTAGAAAGATATTTAAATTATCTATCCAAGACCATTGGATTTAAATCATTTGGAGTTAGAGATCAACAATAGTAAAAATAACAAGACAAAGACTTTTCCAACTTCAAACATTTTTCAAAAATCGACAATAATAGCTTTTGAGTTGATTCCAACTCTCACAAATCACATTTCGTAAGATCTATCTGAATATGTAAAAATATTTAGGTTTGCATGCAGTGACATTGGACTAGTACCAAAAGAATGCTATTAGGGCATTTCTAGTCACTTTAAATCTATTAAATGATACTCTTAAACTTAATAAAATATGACCAACACTTTAAATCACATTTCCATGTATTAGAATATGTGGTGATGACATGTGTCCACATGATCCCATATTTTAATTGGAGAATATTAAATCTTAATTAATTTCAATGATTAGAAATTACTTTTCTCAAATAAGATAAATAAAACTAGTTATTTATTTCATGTGATGATTGTGATGATGCTAGATCATCAAGTGGGATCCTTAGTGTGCTAAATAGAGCTAGTTGAGTATTGTTTGGTGATTGTGTACCCCATATTTATTTATAGACGATAGTACTGACCCAAGCTACAAGTAGGAGGAGTTATACCTAGAAGAAGAAGAGGAAAACTTCAACCACTGCTCTACTCAAGGCAAGCTAACACTTGCAAGTTTCTTAACTATGCAAGCCATGACTAATTGCAAGATAACCTAAGAAAGATGCATTAGGCATGGTTTCGTTATATACCTTTGATTTATACCAATCTTAAGTTTTACTTGCAAGCTTTACTCTTTTACTTTACCAAAGTTCTTTACTTTTAGCTAGTGCTTTGTGAGTATTGGAAAGATAGTATAGATACCATAAAGAGTATAAAACTAGGCATATACTAGATGTCATTCTATGGCATGAGATTGAAGATTAGCACCCCTCATTAGTGAACACTCTTAACTTAGTGGCTAGTGGTAAGCATAAAACTTGATCACTTTAGATGGGAATACTTGGTGAAAATGATTATGAATATCTTGGAATGATGCTTCATTCTATTGAAATGTTTTGACATGTGTTGAGAAACACAAATGGATTTGATGATGAAAATGTTGAGGCATGAGCCTTAGCCCTTTTACCAAAAACTGATGGTTGGGTTCGGATGCGATACTATTCCAATTTTACCGTACAACCACAATACCTGAATTGGGTAGGGCTTAGCCGGAAGTTTATATGCATTAGTATGGGTTCCCTCACGAGAGAGGTTTGAGATGAGGCTACCTCTTGATGATGTCCACCTATGCAGTGCCCAGGATGGCAGATGGCCATGGCTAGGAGGCCAAGCTCATAGGGGAGGTGCCTATACTAGAGTGTGTAATTGAAAGGTTATGATTGATTATCCGCATACTAAGTATGATGATTCAGGGTTATCCCTGACGGATGTATCAAATTTTGTGGTTAAAGTGTACCACCTCTGTAGAGTGTCAAACTATTCGAATAGCCGCGTTCGTGGTCATGGACAGTTGGAGTGGCCATACTGCTCCGTCGTCAGATGTTTTCAAAATGACTTGTGAAGTGAACTATGATTTTGACTTGACCACAACAGGGTTGTGATTATGAAAACTAGGTTCCCACTCAAGTGATTTAGAACATTTACTTAGTTTTCTTTACTTCTAAACTCAGGTTTAGATAAATCTGGCTTTTTGCAAATGAACCTAGAGCTTAAGATTCCTAGTAGAACTACCTTACTTGTTAGTGATAGTTTGCGAGTACTTAAAGAGTACTCATGGCTTTGTCCCTGGCTATTCCTGTGGCCAGACTATGAGGAGGACTATCAGGATGATGGACAATAGGACGTCTACGACAACTAGGATCATCTCCCATCGCCAGCATTGCTTGTGACTCTGAAGATGGAGCCCCCTACTACGCTTATTATTCCGCTGCTTGTTTGTATTAAGACTGGATCATGAGATCCTTTATTTGTGTAAGACCTTATTATGGTTTGTAATGGATGGTGTAATGTGATATCCAATCTGTTATGTCTCGCAAAAATGGTAATCCTGGGATTGCGATGTATGGCACAACAGGCATCTGGGATTAAAAATCTAGGTGTTGACAATAGGCGATTTAAAACTTTTACGAGATGAGATTAACAAAGACGGAATAAAACTTGCGTTTACTTTGCCAAGCACAAAGCCTATATATACTATGGTTCACCTATGTGCACCAACAACTTATGCTAGAAAAAACAAGCAACTATGTGATAGCAAGATATATGACTTCAAGCACGAAGGCTATCACAAAGTAAAGTGCATAAGTAAAGGCTCAGGTGTAGAGATAACCGAGGCATGCAAAGACAACGATGTTTTACCGAGTTCCTTCCAACAAGGGAGTACGTCTCGTTGCAGGGGTGGGCGGTACTAAGACCACCAGCATTACAAGAGGCCTCACCTAGTTCTCCCGAGCACCCGCTGCACGACAAGCTTTCGATTCACTATGGGACACTTGAGGTTGGTCACCAAACCCGTATAAGATTGGGGAAATCTCCACAACTTAATTGTAGGCTCTCAATAATCACCACCAAGGCCACAAACTTGGGGAGAGCTCCACAACTTAATTGGAGTCCCCAAGAACTCGTCACAAAGGCCACAACCCTGTCTAGGGTTCCAAGAACCCAAGAGTAACAAGCTTATTAATCTCACCAACCAAATCCTCCGAGGAGAACCCAAACCGATGCACCTAATGAAATGGCAAGTCCTTCACTCCCAAATTCCACCAAATCTACAAAAGCTATTGGGGGAATAAGAGAGGAAGAACACAAGAGGAAATCCAGAAAAGACTCCAAGATCTAGATCCCAATATGTTCCTCTCACTTAGAGGAGAGATGGATTGGTGAGATTGTAGATCTAGATCTCCTCTCTATTTTCCCTCAAATAGATGCAAGAATCATGGGAGGAAGAGGGATAGGACAATATTAAGAGATTCAACAATGGAGGGCAAGTCAAATGGAGAAGAAGGGCGCATTTTATAGGGGTCAGGGAAATCTACCTGTTACCCTCCTACGATGACCGGTACTATCGGACATGGCAGCGGTAGTACCAGCCAAGTCTGGTACTACCAGCCAGGTACCGGAGGCAGCAACCGGGCAGGATAGAGGAGAAGACATGGAAGCTGAGCTAGCCTAGATAACCACTGGTAGTGCCGGGTCCATGGGCGGTACTACCTCTTACCGGTAGTTCTGGGCCATGGAGCAGTACTACCGCCAGAACACCGGTAGTACTGGGAGGCGGTACCACACGCTCTAGAGGAGGGTCCCAGTTCGCTACTAGGATCAGATGTGAACAGTACCACTAGACGGTACTACCGCTGTCGAGTGGTACTACTGGACAAAAAGTCCTATACTAGCGGGCCATGGAGTGATGAAGACAAGTACTACTTGAAGCTTGCCATCCTCGGTGATCAGGGAGTGATGAAGACAAGTTCAAAGAAAAGTTTTCCCCATGAAGTATGAGGGATCAAGTCGCAAGTCTTTATCAAGCAAAGCATGAGCAAGAGCAATCAATAAAGGTGTTCTGTATTGAGAAGGATAATACGGTCTACATCAAGCTCAAGGGTAATGCTCAAGGCAAAGGTATGATCTTGATATGGCTTCTCTTTTGCTGGTATCATGTTGTTAGTTAGGAGACCGGGTTTAGGATAAATAGCCTTACTATCAAGAGGGGCTCTCGAGTGAGTAACTCGATCACATGTTTCAGAGAGAGCTCAAACCTTGCATACCAAGCATCATCATTTTTGGTTGTTGTTTGGATCTTGTCCATGTTAGGATCTAGAGCTTGTGGTTACTCATAACAAGCTCTAGTTCATCAAAAACAGATTTCCCTTAAATATCTTATTGCGTTTTTGATCTTGCGGGTTTTCTGGCTCTATACCTTGGGAGATATCTCACATATATATACTTGATATTTACCTAGGTGGTATCCAATATTTCATCTTTTGTTGGGTTTTATTCTTTATTATTTTTTCAACAAAATTGGTTTCATACCAATTAGAGTTTCCAAGCTCAACTTTTTGCGTTTTGGGTTTTGGAAGTTTTACGGGTTCATCTCTTCTAGAGAGGTCATACCTTTCTCCATTTTAGTATTATGCTCTCATGTTAGATTATGATGCTTCTTTGTATAATCTTGTAGAGATTGTTGTCTGTTAAAAACGAGACTAAGATCATCGAAATCGGAGTCCGGAGTCAAAAGTTATTAAAGTTTTCGTGCATGCTGCCCATCGTTTTTTCTTGAGCAGAAGTTTCGGCCAAAATTCCGGTCTTACTTCCAACGAGAGTGCGTTTTCTCTCTTTTTTTATGTTCCAATTTATCGCTAGTACTGGAGGAGCACCGAAAGTTATGGTGGTGCGCGGATCTGGTCCAAACGGGCAAATTTCTCTTTCCCTTTTGGATGGCCCCCTATTCCTCAATGTTTCCCCAACTTTTGAAGTCATTTTTGCTAGATCTTTCACTCTCTATCCTCCATTGTTAACCTTCAAAAGCTTGCCCTCTCCCCTTCTCCCTCCCATGATTCTTGCATCTTTTTGAGGGATTTTAGAGAGGAGATCTAGATCTACAACCCCACCAAACCAAATCCCTTCTTTGTGAAGGAATCCTTAGGATCTAGATCTTGGAGAGTTTTGTGTTCTCCTCTTGTGTTCTTCCTCTCTTATTCCCCCAATATCTTTTGTTGCTTTGGTGGAATTTTAGAGTGAAGGACTTGCCTCTTGCATTTGGTGCATAGGTTTGAGTTCTCCTCGGAGATTTGTTGAGTTCAAGCCCTTGGGCTTGTTTCTCTTGGATTCTTGGAACCCTAGACAGTTGTGTGGGGTTATGGTGAGTTCTCGGGGCCTCCAATTGAGTTGTAGAGATTCCTCAAGCTTGTGGCCTATTGTGGCATTGTTCTTAGGGCCTCCAATTGTTGTGGATATTCCTCAACCTTGTAGCCTTTGTGCTATTTCTTGGGAGCCCTCCAATTGAGTAGTGGAGATTGCCCCAAGACTTGTACAAGTTCGGTGACCACCCTCAAGTGTCTCATAGTGGATCATGAGTAGGCCTTGGTGGCAAGCTCACGGGAGAATAGGGTGAGCCTTTTGTAGCGCCGGTGAGTTGAGTGCCTTCACATCTTGGGATGAGGCCTTGTGTGGCGCTGGGTGAGCATCGAGCCACCACACCTCAAGGTAAGATATTTGTGAGGTTCGAAGTACATTGCGCCATCGCACCTCTCCAACGGATACGTAGCTTCTTTAAAAGTGAACTTCAGGATAAAAATCATCATCTCTGCGTGCATCGGTTATCTCTCAACCGAGCACTTTACTTATGCAATTTACATTATGATAGCCATCATGCTTGAAGTATTATATCTTGCTATCACCTTGTTCCTTGTATTGCTTAGCATAGGTTGTTGGTGCACTTAGTGAACCTAGTGGTTTTTTATGTTATGTGCTCTATAAATTAAACATTAATTTTATTCCGTGTTTATTAGAGCCTAAACTGTAATAATTTTAAAATGCCTATTCACCCCCTCTAGACAACATCCATTTCCCTTTCAATTGGTATCAGAGCGAGGTCTCTCGCTTCTTAGGCTTCACCGCCTCGAGAGTAAAGATGTCTCCTAGGGGTTTAGTGCACAAGATACTTTTATATTTGATGGCATAAATTATGGTAGTTGGAGAATTCGCATGTTTAGTAATTTTTGGGTCATTGACCCAAATATAGAGTGAATTCTTGATATGAGTTTGTTCCTCCTAAGGATCCCCAAAATCAATCTTTAGAGGAGGAGACAAACTCTTATCTCAAAAATTAAGCATCTAATGTGCTTGTTAATGTTGTGAGCTTTGTAGTGCTTTCCACAATCATGCATTTTAGGAATGCTCATGATATTTGGACCAAGCTTCAAGCAAAATATGATGTGTCCAAGATTGATGAGGATGATTGTGTTCCCTCCACCTCCGGCCGTGATGAGTTCTCATCTTCTTCCACTACACCAACATGTTATTTGTCTCAAGGCAACAATATGGTGAGTGGTGATAGAACTTGCAATGTGGATAGTGAGCTTGCCATTCATGACCCTTCATATCCATCTCATTACAATGTTGTATCTTTGGACATGAACACGTGTAGCACTATAAATGATTTACATGCTTGTGTTGATTGTCCTTACATATCATATAGAAATGCCTTGAATACATCTCATGATGATACGCTTGATTTGCTTTGTTGCTGAAGGGAATATGCCCTGAGGCAATAATAAAATTGTTATTATCATATTCCAAGTATAAGATAGATGTTTATTTTGAATGCTATAATTATATTGATTGGAAACGTTAATACATGTGTGTTTAATAAACAAATAAAGGGTTCCTAGTTATGCTTCTCTTATAAACTAGCTCGTTGATTAACAAGATGATCAAGGTTTCCTGATCATGGACATTGGATGTTATTAATAATGAGGTCACAGCATTGGTTGAATGATGTGATGAACATTCATCTGAAGTATAGCAATACGATCAAAGTCATTGTGCATAAATTGCTATAACATCATACAAAGTAATTCTAGTCCTTAGACCATGAGATCATGTCAATCACTAACACTAGAAGAGTAACTTGATAACATCAAACATCACACAATAACAAGTTGACTATAAAGGTGGGTTCATATACTTCAAAGGTGTTATGTAGAGCCTCATGGATCAAGAGTGGGATGTGTCCACCCCGATGAAGGATAGATATACTCTAGGCCCTCTCGGTGATATCACATTGAGATATCTTGCAAGCAAGTGATGTGGTCACTAGAATGTTATATCACGGGAACAAGAAAAGTGTGCATGTTGGTAACGAGATCAAACTAGGTATTGAGATACCGATGATCGAATCTCGGACATGTAATATATCGCGATACACAGAGATTTAGTTACTAGTGTTAAAGGTTCTCACGATCACAGAAGTCATCATTGAATGTGTAAGAGTCAGTATAGATCTCCAGGTCCCGCTACTGATTATTGATCGGAGAAGGGTCTCGATCATGTCTGCATTGTTCGCGAACACCATAGGGTGACACACTTAAGGGACACCGACACCATTTGGAGAAAATATGTTCCAGAGAAAAGATTTAGAAAGTGTTGGAATTATTTCAATGGACACCGAAATTGTTTCGGGTGAAATTGCTGAAATTGGTTCTGCATGTGATATTGAAATATTGCAGGGGGTTTTATGTGAATGTTTGTTAATTAAAGTAATTAACAAAATTCTTAATAAAATAAATAAAAGAGTTTTATTAAATGAGAGTTACATTAAATGGTGGAAATTTAATTCGTGTGAGTGGACTTTTGAGTGGAGGCATGTTTATGTGAGTGGGAGCTCCACCCACATGAATGAAGGAATAGGTGGGGGCACCTCCATGGTCGCCGGCCATGGGAGGGGGCTGCCCCACTCTCCCTATAAAAGGCCCCCTCTCCTCCTCTCACACCACACCTCCTCGTGAAGGACCTCTCTCCCCCTCTAGAATTATTCCCCCATGGTCTCGGATTAGTGAGATACATGTTCCCGGTGTCTTTTCATCTGGAAAGAGTTCTGCTTCCGCTGCATCGCTGGAGCGAGGAGGCAGAGGTTGTTTGGTGGACCGAACATGTGTGTGATCATGGATGCGCTGCTGATTTGCGGTGCTAGGACTTCCTCTCAATCTTGAGATCGGCAAGCGATCGACTACATCATCCATGAGTCCAATCTCGTTACACTTTGTCGTTCTTCAAGGGTATGTTCTCTATGAATGTATATCCACCCGTTTCTCGTATCTAGGTAGATAGATCTTTGTGCTTAGTAGTTCCAATCATAGGAATTTTTTTTGTTTTCTATGCTGCAAACCCAACAGTTGCCATGATAAATGTGCTTCTATTTCCTCTAGTTCTTGTGTTGCTAACCATGTAGTGGAAATCGAAGAACGTGTTGGCCAAGGCAAGGTTGCTATTGGAGCTTCATGTGTTCCCCCATCAACTCCTTCTTCCAAGGTTCACTTATGCCTCATGGCTAAGGCTTCAAAGGTACTACCTCCTTTGGATCCCAATATATTTCATGATGCTGTGAATGTTGATCATGATGAAGTAGTTGATGATGTTGATTCTTTGAAAAATAAGGGGGATCTAGTCCTTCATGCTCTTCATCTAAATAAAAATGCTTGCTCTACTTTCATTGAAATATTAACCTTTGCTATTGAAAGTAAGCAACTTGTTGATGAGCATGAGGACACAATTGATAAAATGGCTAATCTTGAGCGAGAATATGCTAATGAAATTGCAAACCTAAATGAAGCTCTTGAAGAGGAACAAACCACCAAGGAATCTCTTGAGGAGAAATTTTCTTTAGAGCTATCTAGAGTAAAGGAATCTCATGATAGAGATCTTGAGGTGGCAAATGCCCTCAAAATTAAAAATGATAAGCTTCAAGTTGCTTATAATGAACTCCTTGAGGATTTTGAGCACCTCAACAATGTCTCTAGGGTCATCAAGGGTGAGATCATCAAACTCACTGAGTCACATGAACAATTTAAAGCTTATTATTCAAAAGATCTTATCAAGTTGCCCTCTCCGCTTGCTAATAATGATGATTCTTGTGCTACTAACTCTACTTTATATGAAGCATCTATCTTGAAGGAGAATGTTGAGCTAAAGGCTCAACTTGCTTTGCTAGCTAGCAACTATGGGAAATTGGAAGAAAATCATGCTAAGCTCTCAAGATCGCATGAGGACCTTCTAGTTTCCCATGGTAGTTTAAAGTTGGCTCATGAGGCTATTGTGTCAAAGGTAACATCTAGTGAGCCTCATGTGGACATTAGCACGACATCTACTCCAAATGCCATATTGCCATGTGCTAGTCCTTGTAATTCACCCACTCATGCTATTGCTACATATTGTGATGAATTACATTCCTTGCCTTGTTGCTCTAACGATGTACCATCTACTTCCTCTAGTATTGTTATTGATACTAACTATGTAGAGGAAAACAAGAATCTCAAGGCTCAATTCACTTTTTGGAAGAATGACCTTTGAAGAATGACTTGAAGATGTGTCATGAAGGGAAGACCACACTCAATAACATATTGGGTGTGCAAAGATCCCAGATAACAAGAGTGGGCTTGGATTCAACTCCAACATCAAGAACAAGCCCACTTACAAGTTGAAGCATAAGGGAAACAAGAAGAATGTCCAAGGTCAAGTGAAGAATCCGACCAACATTGTGTGCTTCAAGTGCAAGGAAGAAGGGCATCATGTGATATCTTGCCCTTTGAATAAGAAGCCTCTTGGTGAGAAGAATCAATGGAAGCGGCCTCAAGCTCCACCTCAAGATAGAAGTGGGCCTCTTCCCAAGAAGACTCAAGCTCTTCCTCAAGGGGTGGAATCTTCCAAGAAGAAAGATTGCAAGAGAAGAACCTGCTACATATGACGCGAGAAGGGGCACCTTTCTTCCTCATGCACCATGGGTAACTCCTCATCCGAACCTATATTGGTTCATGATGCTTATTCACTTCATAAGGATGAGGTTGGCAATGTGTTTGCCAAATTTGAAGGTGCCCAACATGGTGTTAAGAAAAGAACCATTTGGGTTACCAAACCTATTATGACTAACTTCTTAGGACCCAAGTTGGTTGGGGACCAACAAGCTAAAACTTGATCAATAGGTGTTGTTTGGAGGGCATTGGAGGCTTGACTACATTATGAAGAATTGAGGGATCTTTATCATTTATTTTTGTCAATTCAAGCCATTTGGATTATCATGCTTGTATCATATATCCAATGTTCCTCCTTGCGGTAACATGTGCTCAACTCATTTACATTGAAAGTTACTTGCTCCCTTGTGCATGTGTGGTTTTGTACCTTGCATGTGTATGTATATGTTGTGCTTACCCTTACTTTTCTTGAGTTATCAAGTATATTTGTGTATGTTGGTTGGCACACCATGTATTTGTGTTATTGTGTTTGAGCCTTTGTTGATTCCATTTGGTATCGTATTTGGCTCTTATGAGATTTTAATGGACTATCCCATTTTGGGAGAGAGCATTGCTTGGGCATTCCATTTTCCCAAAATGTGTGTACATGAGGAATACCATGTAGTATTGATATTGTATCATCTAGTCTCTATGTGGTATGTAATCCTCATGAGATATCCAAGTTCCATAATGCCCATTAATTATTTCTATTTTTCTCTTTCCCTCGTGTTGAGATTTCTTGGTTTATCACATCATGGGGGAGTCATATGCTTTGTGCATATTATAAACCTAGAAAATGTGGACATTTGAGGTAGTGTCACTTAGAATTGATATTGAGAAATATCTAGCTCCTATGTGGCACATTGGCTCATACAAGTTCCAATTTGCTTAGATGTTTTTATTGCTCATATTTTGTATCTTGTGTGTGAGAGTCTTTCTTGCTATGTGTTTCCTCATATTTGGATCCATATAACCTCATGGAAAATATTTGCTTCAAGTTGCTATAATCACTAGTGATTGTGTGACTATTTCTAGCTATCAAGAATCTCTCTCGAAGCATCAAGCTTAATTCTTATATTTTGTTACATGCTTCTTTGTGTGAATATGATCTTGGATATCCTTGCAAACTACCTTGGGAATATTATACCCAATACCTCTTGTACTTGGACAATTAGTACTTGATATATGGTAGAATTTGTTGATCATATTCATTTTTGCCTTTTCTTATTTTTGTCATATTCTTTGGCCAATAAAATGTTCTTGGTTTGCTCCCATGTTTTCCTTGCCTCTTGTGTATCATTCTATTTTATTGGTACTCTATTATGTTTTATTTAATGTGGGTAGTACTGATGATCTCATTTGTGTGCATTTTGCATTCAAAAGAAAAATTCTACGTAATGCACCAATTATGGGGGAGCTCTCCTATATTATCTAGAACACTAATTTTTATGCTTCTTGTTTTGATCCATATCGTGTTTTTCGTGCTAGGAAGCTTGATTTTTTCTTTTGGTACTTTGTGCCATCATGAAAAGTATAGAGAGTCTATTTTATGTATTGGAACCTTAATCTCTTTGGGAGTTGGTTTTGTCTCATTCTTTATTACTAGTTTTGACATTTTAGAATGAGATAAATCCTTGAGCATCTATGTTTTTATCTATATTTTGCTTGTTGACTTTTGCCTAGTTCATTTGTTGAACTTGTGTCCTTTCATGTGTTGATTTGTCTCTTTGATATAATTTGGACACCTTTTTGTCGTATCACATTCTTCTGTGTGACTTATTGGTTTACTTGGTGTTTTTGTTCAAACTGTATCTCCTTTATGGTTTTTGAAATTCTTGTGCATGCATATTTACTACATGTTTATACTATGGCATGCTTGCTTTCTTGATCCAATATATAGTGGATTCTCCACCAAATCCTACCGGCTAAGATGTGCATGAAATTCAATTTCATATCAATATGTACATATTTATGTGGAGGGTCTCCTATGTATTGTAATTGCTCTAACTACTTCGAATCCAATTTATTTGGGGAACATAATGTACTTAATTTTTTAGGTACATTGGAGATATATATTGGATGCTTGTCTCATCAATTGGGAATAAGTGGTGCCTATATGTCAATTGGAGGCAAGCTAGGATGATCAACTAATTCATATCCTCTAAATCCTACCAATTATATCTTGGTCACAAGTATCTCTCTCATGCATACACATATTGCTTCCAACCTTTTGTAGGTTGCTTGTTGGCATGATTTTTGTTTTGTAAATGTTGTGGTTCTTATTTTATCTTTTATGAATTCTCTCTATTGCAAATGTGAGTATGTTAAGATGAGTGCATATAATTGGAACTATAAAAAATCATTCTCATGATTCACCAATCCTATATATGTCAATCTAGAAATTCTATTGTCTATCTTTTCCTCAGTTGCTCTCATGTGCAAAAGTGAGAATTTGGAAAGTTGATTTTTTCCTTTGTGATACTTGTTGCCTTTCTCCATATATTCCAACTGTCCCCTTTCCTTTGGTGATAGTTGTAATGTATGTAGTGTGATGGTGATTGAAGTTCATGGATGTACAATAAGATATATTTGAGCCTTTGGCCATGCTTTCAAGCAAAATATTATTGGTATATTTTATGACTTCTTTTTGTTTTTCACGTGCTTTCTTGAGTATCTATTTTGTGTGTGCATGTTTCTTTGTGGGCTTATGTCTTTGTGATATTTTCCACCTAGAAACTTATACACACAAGAGAAGATAAATCTTTTGTTGTTTTCGTTTTCCTTGGATACCACCTTTTATTTCATTTTTACTCTTCGGTGGCTTCCAAATTTATTTGCTAATGGGTGCTTGTCCCATTTGTTTACATCTTCGGACACTCATATTTTGATCTATCTTGCCTTGTATTGTTAAATGAGTTTGTAGGAGTGAGGATTCCATGATTTGCACTTTGTTTCTAAATACAATTATTATAATTGATGCATAATCCTTGAGGAGCTTCTTTAATTCATTTAAGGGTGTGTTTGGTTCTGATTATTCAACCTACTTCTGCTACCGAAAAGTTATAAGCTAACCAAACGCTATTAAAACAGAATCAGATTTTTTGAAGCTGATAGATTCTAGACGTGTAATTCTGGCAGCAGCTATACCCCTGCTTTGGCCGCGTTGCGTTCAAAGAAGCGAGCGAAAATTACCCGTCATTGCCACCGATTAGTTAGCGTACCCCTTCGTTCTTTTCTGTAGACACCAATCGACGGCCTCTCCTTCAATTGCCCTTCACCCTCACGCATCGGTAGGACAAACGTGCTAGGGTTGGCCGCGCCGTCCCATCTCCGGCCGCTCTCTGGTGGAGCGCCAGCCCCACCACGCCTTCTCGAAGATACATGTGTTTGGAGCAACAAGAAATCCCGGTCCTTGTGGAGCCACACGCTGAGATGCCGAACACCCACAACGGATAACCCAAACACCTCCACACGATTTGGAGCAGTGCGGCGGGGCGGAGGTGAAGACGCCACACGGAATCATCCTGCATCCCCGATATGATCTGTGCACATACATGTAGACATGGCCTCGTGAGCATTCTGCCTTCCGGAAGCTCGTGTCGCTCAGCCGCGTATAAGCTGCCGCCCGCCTGAATTTCTCTAGTAGTCTCGATAATTGGTCAGTTTATGCATGCAGGCGACGATCTGTTTGAGACTTCTGATGATGATTTGTACTTCGGAGTGCATGTTCTTGGCCAAGCAATTGTTCAGGAGAATCTTCCTGGTCGTAGGTAATTTTAGCCATGATTGATTATTTGGACCTCTATTTTTTATCATTTTAGTTTCTGAATTATGAAATCAGCTGAGCAAAGTTGTTCGTGATATTTAATTATTGATGAAATAGACACCGTACGCTTCCATTAGTGCAACTGATAGGAAATATTATTTTTACCTATGCGACATTAGAATATGTCCATTTAAATGTAAATAGTGTAATTTCCCCGTCACGTAAACAGTTGCTTATAGTCATAGGGTGTTCCCGAAAAATGAACCAAAACTATAATTTCAGAGTTGCTCTAATCAAACGACTCTCATATTTTCCAGAGTTCTTAACCCACAGTTTCTTTTCCACAGCTCACAGCTCACAACATCTTTTTCATAATCCACAGCGGAACCAAACAGACCCTAAGAATGCTCATTTGCCTTCTTTATCATCTTTTGTTGTCTAAATGTTTATGGGAGAGTGAGGATTCCATATTTGTGCATGATGTATTCAAATTCAATGATTCTAACTTGTGCACAAAGCTTGGGGATCTTCTCTATTTCATTTAAACACTCATTTGATTATATCATAATATCTTTTTGTTTCCATTTGGTATCATTTGTTGAATTCAATTGGTTCTTTTGGATCTCTTGTTTGCTCGCTTGATTTGTTGAAGTTTATTTATTTTTCCTTTCTTCTTGCAATCTTTAGGTCTTCAATATAGTTTAACTTCCTCCTAAGTATTAATCATTTGATATGTGCACATGCACATCTTTGGAGGAATTCTCACTATATTGGCCGTCTAAAACTTTTCACCCATTTTGGCTATCAATGCCAATGGGGAGAAGTTTGGAGAGTTTAAGGGAAGTTGACATTTGCTTTGAGTGTGTTCTTAAGCATTTGCCTCTCATGCTCTTGCATCTTTGTTGTTGCTTTGCATGTTGAATATATAGAGGAAACTCAACCACTGATAATGGTTGCCAATCTATGAAATGAAATTTAAGTTCATCACACATGCATAGATTGTGGGGGAGTTTGCTCATACTTGTGTAGTATTTGATGTTGGGGCAACCGCTTTGTTCATTAAATTCCATACTTAAACCCTCTCAAAGGGATTGTCATCAATTAACAAAATAGGGGAGAATGAAAGGGCATGTATGCCCCCAAGTGTGGTGTGGTAATTAATGACAATCTTTATGGACTAATGTGTAAATTTAGTTTCATCTGTAGGTTTGTCCATTGGCATCGCTTGGACCATGTGTTGGTTTCAAGGTTAAAAAAGAAGAACCAATGTCCAAGGGCTTTGTGCCTATTGGAATCATGTATAAGAAGAAGAAGATCAGGAGTGTCTTGACGAAGAAGTTGGAGTCCATCATGGCTATCTTCAATACATCATAAAGAATTGAAGGGAAAGCTCAAGGTGCGCCATATCTAGAAGATCTCTTGCTTGAAGCTTGCCATCCTCGGCGATCATGAAGTGATGAGGACAAGTTCAAAGAAGAGTTTTCCCCATGGAGTATGGGGAGCAAGTCGCAAGTATTTATCAAGCAAAGCACGAGCAAGAGCAATCAAGAAAGGTGTTCCATATTGAGAAGGATAAGACGGTATACATCAATCTCAAGTGTAATGCTCAAGGCAAAGTTATAATCTTTATAGGGTTTCTATTTTGCCAGTCTCATGTTGTTTGTTGGGAGATCATGTTTAGGATAAATAGCCTTACTATCAAGAAGAGCTCTCGAGTGAGTAACTCGGTCGCATGTTTCGGAGAGAGCTTAAACCTTTGCATACATAACATCATCTTTTTTGGTTGTTGTTTGGATCTTGTCCATGTTAGGATCTAGAGCTTGTGGTTATTCATAACAAGATCTAGTTTATCAAAAACGGATTTTCCTTGAATATCTTATTGCGTTTTTGGTCTTGCGGGTTTTCGGGGGTTCTACACCTTGGGAGATATCTCACATATACGTACTTAATATTTTCCCTATGTGGTATCCAATATTTCATATTTTGTTGGGTTTTACTCTATTATTTTCCAATAAAATTGGTTTTATCCCGATTGGAGTTTCCAAGCTCAACTTCTTGCGTTTTGGGTTTTGGAGGTTTTACCGGTTCGTCTCTTCTAGAGAAATCATATATTTCTCCATTTTAGTATTATTCTCTCATGTTGGACTATGATCTTTATTTATATAATCTTGTAGAGCTTGTTGTTTTCTTCAAAATGAGACTAAGGTCATCGAAATCGGAGTCCGAAGTCAAAAGTTATTGAACTTTTCGTGCATGTTGTACAATGTTTTTTCCTTGAGCGTAAGTTCCGGCCGAAGTTCCGGTCTTACTTCCAACGAGAGTGCGTTTCTCTCTGTTTTTATGTTATGATTTACCGGTAGTACCGGTGGAGCACCGGAAGTTCCGGTGGCGTGCGGATCTGGCCCAAACGGGCATATTTCTCTTGCCCTATTTAAGGGCCCGCTCTTCCCCAATGTTCCCCTAACTTTTGAGGTTATTTTTGCTAGCTCTTCCACTCTCTCTCCTTCATTGTTGACCTTCAAAATCTTGCCCTCTCCCATGATTTTTGCATCTTTGATTAATTTGAGAGAGGAGATCTAGATCTACAACCCTACCAAACCAAATTCCTTCTTTGTGAAGGAATCCTTGGATCTAGATCTTGGAGAGTTTTGTGTTCTCCTCTTGTGTTTTTCCTCTCTTATTCCCCCAATAGTTTTTGTAGCTTTGGTGGAATTTGAGAGTGAATTACTTGCCTCTTGCATTTGGTGCATAGATTTAAGTTCTCCTCGGAGATTCGATGAGTTAAAGCTCTTGGGCTTGTTTCTCTTGGGTTCTTAGAATCCTAGATGATTTTGTGGAGTTGTGGTGACTTCTTGGGGCCTCCAATTGAGTTGTGGAGATTTCTTAAGTTTATGGCCTATTGTGGCATTATTCTTGGGGCCTCCAATTATTGTGAAGATTACTCAAATTTGTGGCCTTTGTGGTGTTTCTTGGGAGCCCTCCAATTGAGTTGTGGAGATTGCCCCAAGCCTTGTACGCGTTCGGTGATTGCCCTCAGGTGTCCCATAGTGGATCGTGAGTAGGCCTTGATGGCGAGCTCAGGGGAGAATAGGGTGAGCCTTTTGTGGCGTCAGTGAGTTGCGTGCCTTCGCATCTTAGGGTGAGGCCTTGTGTGGTGTTGGGTGAGCATTGAGCCACCACACCTCAAGGTGAGCCATCTGTGACGTTCGAAGTACATTGCGCCACCGCACCTCTCCAATAAAGATGTAGCTTATTTTGAAGTGAACTTTGAGATAAAAATCATCGTCTCTGTGTCCATCGGTTATCTCTCAACCGAGCCCTTTACTTATGCAATTTACATTGTGATAGCCATCGTGCTTAAAGTATTACTAGATGATACCCCGCACGTTGTTGCGGGATATTTGTGTAAATAACATAGCTACACTCGGTAAGAAATCATATTATGAAAGAAAGACATTCAGACCGTAACTTATAGATTAGACTTGTGCAATATGTTACAAAGGGTCGTGTTAAACAACTATAGATATTTACAGATTGTGATGTACTTCCATAGGTAAATTTTGCCACGTTACTCAATCAAGATGTCCAAATATAATTGTGCCATTATTGAAAATAAGCGTGCAAGAAAAATATCTTTGGAAGTTAGAACTAAATAGACACTTGTTCTCATTGCAATACTCTCCTCCCATTTTCAGTATATCAAACCAAGAAAGATCATGTAATAACCTCTAAATGCACACCCTTGTTGTACTCTTGAACAGAGTATGAGAAGGGGCAGCAAGAGATTGCTCGAAGAAAAAGGACTTGTAGGATCAATCATACATACACCGTGCACATCTAATATAGCTTGTACCATACTTGAACAAAATCAACCAAAGCTCATGAAAATATAAGGAATGGGATCCCTGAGCATGCTTTATGTATGATTGATCCAGTATTCAGCAGAAGAACACGGAAGGCACAGAATAATGCATCTAGAAGTTGATGTTTGATCATAAGAAATTCCTTGAAATGTCTATATGGAAGATATACTTACCTGTAAGTATGGCATCCATGAAAGAACATGGAAAACAATTATATTTAGTCACGAAAATGTGCATATAGTCCAAGAGTTCAATATATTAACATGCAGAAGTATGATATGATATTTAGTTACAGTATGAAAATAACTCATCGAGGCAAAGTAGATAGAATCATAGTTTTCATGAGAGTGGAAAACGGCCACATGTAGATTTAGCAGTGTGATTATGTGTGTTACATAAGAGTAAAAAATACTCCCTCCGTACCAAAATAAATGACTTGTGTTTGTCTAGATTCATACGTATCTATATACTAAAATTTGTCTAAATACATCTAAATTTCGACAAACTCACGTCACTTATTTTTTGATGGAGGGAGTAGTTGAAATCATATTATACTGCATGGAAGATATAATTGAGGAATCTGAATTAAAATGGGAGAACAGATCAAGCAGGCATTGACCATAACATTTAACCGTCCAGGTCGCCGGCAACTGCAGCCCTCGGGTGTTTAGCTTGCGTATGAATATTCACTGCAGTCTGCAGAATTAGTAGGGGGTGAATTATAAACAAAAGATGGACATATTTTCAAGAGAATTTATTTATGATGCACTACAATTTGAGAAGTAGAAGACAAATGCAAGTGCATGCGCTGTGAGCCAAAATCAAACCCCCCTTGCACGCAGACTTCCGGAGGCCAACTCGTGTAGGTAGGAGAACTGAATATAAAAAGACACACGTACGGCCAGAGTTTGATGATCCTGCAATGGAGTTGTTTCATGGCCGGGTCGGTGGAGAACTTGAGAACCGTACCAGAAAAACACTACATGAATTCCAATCCTAGTTTCGATTAAGCAGACACCTGAGTTGTTGCTCAGTCCCAACAGATCCTCGCCACTAAAACCAACTATGAAAATCCTAGGATGATCATCAGAAAATATAAGAGAAAAGGGATAACTCAAATACTTCACCAGCGGATTCATTGTCCGTTTCTTCGAAGTAAAGGAAGAGAGGACTGTCAGGTTGACCTTCTCCAGCATGAAGTCCATTTGTTCATGCACAGCCCCAATCACGATGGTGAAAATGGAGTCTGTAAGGCACAGACTCATCTTGGGACAGAGGTTCCCTGCCAGCCGCCGATTTCGCTTCCCTTTACGACCTTGCAACACAGAGGGCTGAAGGAGGGATCCTGTGCAGGATGAGGAGAGCGTGATGGTTGTTAGATGTATATATTTGTATATTGTATTTCCCCCGTATGTTAGGGGGCTTTCTGCATATTTGCCCTGTACCTGTACTATATATTGTGGCCTTTGGCCCCCAGAGGAATATAACTTGTCTATTCCTAACATGGTATCAGAGCCTTAGGGTTCGCTCCTCTCCTCTCGTTGCGCCGCCGTCGCCCGCCCCGGTTCTCCGCCGCCGCGTCCGGCCGCTGTTGCCATCTCTCCGATCGGATCGGATCTTCATTGGCTGTCCTCCGCGCAGCAATTTCCCTGCCACGCGCAGGCTCCCTGCCCACGCGCGGGACCTCCCTGCCACGCCCTGTTCCCTGAGTGGCCGCCGCCCGCCCCGGTTCTCAACCGCCCACGCGCGGGACGGGGCCTCCCACCTGCCACCCGACGTGGGCTCCCAGACGCGCCACGCGCGGGACAGGGCCTCCCACCTGCCACCCGACGTGGGCTCCCAGACGCGCGGCACCCGCCTCCACCCTGACGCGCGGCTCCCTCCGTCCACGTGGGCCTCCCCTGACGCGCGGCTCCCTCCGTCCACGTGGGCCTCCCCTGACGCGCGGCTCCTGCTCCCAGACGTTGCACGCGGGCACGCGGGCCTCCACCTGCCTCCTGCTCTGCTCAACCACGCACGGGACCGCGTGTCCTCCCTGGCGCAGTACTCCCTGACGAGTGCTTCTTCTTCTTTTTTTGTTCCTGATATATCTCATGTCCCTCTTCTTAAGATGAATCTGTTCTCAGCTAGCCAGCTTACTGACTCTGGTTGTCGCGTCATTCTTGATGCTGATTCTTGTGTTGTTCAGGACTTTGGGAGTTAGACTGGCTTCGCGTTCCTTCCGCTGCCACTTCATCCGCCAGTTCTTCTCCGGTTGTCGCCTCTACTACCAGCTCTTTTCAGCAGTGGCATCATCGTCTTGGTCACCTCTGTGACTCTCGCCTATCGTCATTAGTTCATCGTGGTCTTCTGGGGTCTGTCTTAGGAGATGGGTATTTGCATTGTCAGGGTTGTAGGTTGGGTAAACAGATTCAGCTTCCCTATCCTACTAGCGCGTCTGTATCTCAGTGACCTTTTGATTTAGTTCATTCCGATGTTTGGGGTCCGGCTCCTTTCGCTTCGAAAGGGGGCCATCGCTACTATATTTTATTCATCGATGATTTTTCTCGGTACACTTGGTTGTATTTTATGCGCTCTCGTAGTGAGGTGCTCTCCATATATCAGCGTTTTGCGGCCATGGTTCGTACTCAATATTCTACCCCCATCCGTGTGTTTCGTGCTGATTCTGCTGGTGAGTATATCTCCCAGATGTTGCGAGGTATTCTTGCTGAGCAGGGCACTCTTGCCCAGTTCTCCTGTCCTGGCGCACATGCCCAGAATGGCGTTGCTGAGCGTAAGCATCGCCATCTTCTTGAGACCACTCGCGCTATGATGATTGCTTCTTCTCTCCCGCCGCATTTCTGGGCTGAGACTGTCGCTACATCGGCTTACCTCATCAATATTCAGCCTTCTGCTGCCTTGCAGGGTGGTATCCCTCTTGAGCGCCTCTCTGGACAGTCTCCAGATTACTCCATGCTTCGCTTGTTTGGTTGTGTTTGCTATGTTTTACTTGCTCCTCGCGAACGCACCAAACTGACCGCTCAGTCTGTTTAGTGTGTTTTCCTCGGATACAGTGATGAGCATAAAGGCTATCACTGTTGGGACCCTGTTGGTCGTCGGATGCATATCGCTCGTGATGTTACTTTTGAAGAGACGCGTCCTTTCTATCCTCGTCCCACCGTTGGTACTTACCCGGTGGAAGATATCTCTTTTCTTCTCTTTCCTGACACACCTCCTTCTACCCCTATTGTGTCTTCTTCAGGATCTCCTCCCCCTGATGTCTCTTCTTCGACACCATCCTCTTCTTCTCCGTCTAGTTCTCCTAGTTCTCCTCGTTCTCCAGAGTCTTTCTCTTCTATTCCCTCTTCTTCATCGTCGTCTCCTGCGTCGTCTTCCTCTGATGATCTTCCCTCTACTCGTCCTGTTCGTCAGCGTCGTGCCCCCAACCGTTACTCTCCTAGTCAGTATGGTCTTTCTGTTGCCTCTGAGCCGACCTCTTATCGGGATGCTGAGCATCATCCTGAATGGCAGCTGGCCATGGCCGAGGAGATTGCTGCGCTTGAGCGCACTGGCACCTGGGATCTTGTTTCTCCTCCTCCCGGTGTTCGTCCTATCATGTGTAAGTGGGTCTATAAGATTAAGACTCGCTCTGATGGATCTCTTGCGCGCTATAAAGCGCGTCTTGTGGCTCGTGGTTTTCAGCAGGAGCATGGTCGTGACTATGATGAGACTTTTGCTCCTGTCGCTCATATGACCACTGTGCGTACTCTTCTTGCTGTTGCTTCTGTTCGTCACTGGTCTGTGTCCCAGCTTGATGTTCAGAATGTCTTTCTCAATGGTCAGTTGAGTGAGGAGGTTTATATGCAGCCTCCTCCTGGGTACTCTGTTCCTGAGGGGATGGTTTGTCGCCTTCGACGTTCTCTTTATGGCCTCAAACAGGCCCCTCGTGCCTGGTTTGAGCGCTTTGCTTCTGTAGTGACAGCTGCTGGTTTCTCCCCTAGTGCTCATGATCCAGCGTTGTTTGTTCACACTTCTCCTCGTGGACGCACTCTTCTTCTCTATGTTGATGATATGATCATTACCGGTGATGATCCTGAGTATATAGCCTTTGTTAAGGCTCGTCTTCGTGATCAGTTTCTTATGACTGATCTTGGTCCTCTTTGATACTTTCTTGGGATTGAGGTTTCCTCCACTTCTGATGGCTTTTACATCTCTCAGGAAAAGTATATTCAGGATCTTCTTGCTCGTGTTGCTCTTGGGGATGAGCGCACTGTTGAGACCCCTATGGAGCTTAATGTTAAGCTTCAACTTACTGATGGTGATCCTCTTTCTGATCCGACGCGTTATCGTCATCTTGTTGGGAGCCTTGTTTATCTTGCTGTCACTCATCCTGACATCTCTTATCCTGTTCATATTCTAAGTCTGTTTGTTTCTGCTCCTACCACTGTTCACTATAGTCATCTTCTTCGTGTTCTTCGTTATCTTCGTGGTACGATCACTCGTCGTCTTTTCTTTCCTTGTTCCAGCTCTCTCCAGCTCCAGTGCTATTCGGACACTACGTGGGCGAGTGATCCTTCGGATCGCCGTTCACTTTTTGCTTACTGTGTGTTTCTTGGTGGTTCGCTCATTGCTTGGAAGACGAAGAAACAGACAGCGGTTTCTCGTTCGAGTGTTGAGGCTGAGTTGCGTGCTATGGCCTTGTTGACTGCTGAGGTGACCTGGTTACGGTGGTTACTTGCGGATTTTGGGGTCTCGATTACCACACCCAGTCTGGTTTTGTCTGACATTACAGGTGCTATTAGTGTTGCACGTGATCCGGTCAAGCATGAGCTTACCAAGCATATTGGTATTGATGCTTTTTATACACGTGCTCAGGTGCAGGCTCAGGTTGTTGCGCTTCAGTATGTGCCTTCAGATTTACAGTTGGCGGACTTCTTCACGAAGGCCCAGACGAGAGCGCAGCATGATTTCTTACTCTCCAAACTCAGTGTTGTGGATCCACCATGAGTTTGAGGGGGGGTGTTAGATGTATATATCTGTATATTGTATTTCTCCCATATGTTAGGGGGCTTCCTGCATATTTGCCCTGTACCTGTACTATATATTGTGGCCTTTGGCCCCCAGAGGAATATAACTTGTCTATTCCTAACAATGGTGAGGGACGAAGGCACTGTCTAGGGAGAATATGAGGCGGCTGCTCGCCTGGCTCACCGAACATACAAATCGAAGACGAAAAATGGCAGATTTATGAGAGAGAGAGAGGATGGGATTTTCGGTCTAGGGGCATTACTAACTGACGCAAATCAGAGGAAAACAACCGCCTCGTGGGGAGGGGAGGGGATTCATTGAAGAAGATGGAGGGGAAGGAGACGAAGAGGAAGTAAATAGTGGAGGAGATGAAGAGACAACGCTCAGGTGCAGGCCGACCACTGAAATAGTACATGCGACAATTATTTCCTTTCAAAAAAATGCATGGAGAGGTGGCAGGATCGCTGAGGTGGAGTGCTTGCATGTGTAGGCTGAGGTGGATAGGCTGCATGTCAAGAGAAATACTTTTGTGGGGATCACCTATTTAGTTATTATAGATATCTTGTTATCACCTTGTTGCTTGTATTACTTAGCATAGTTTGTTGGTGCACTTAGTGAACCTAGTGGTTTTTTAGGTTTTGTGCTCTATAAATTAGATGTTAGTTTTATTCTGCATTTATTAGAGTCTAAACTATAATAATTTTAAAACACCTATTCACCCCGTCTCTAGGCGACATCTGTTTCCCTTTTACCAACTACCAACACGAGACCGGCAAAAGGGAAACCTATCAAGATCATACCTTTGTCTTGAATATTCCACTTGAGCTTAATGTAGACGATCTTGTCCTCCTCAATATGGAACATCTTTCTTGATTACTCTTGTTGTGCTTGCTTGATAATGACTTGCAAATTGCTCCCCCATACACCATGGGAGACCTCTTCTTTGAGCTTGTCTTCATCGATCCATGGTCACATATGATGGCAAGCTTCAAGCATGAGACCCTTCTAGAGAAGACACATATTGAACTTGTACTTCATTTCTTCTATATCCATTAGGATGATGTCTTGAAGATATCCATAAGGAACTTCATCTTTTTCTTCAAGACACACTTGATCTTCTTTTCTTTATTCTCCTTCTTCTTCTACTTGTTCTTCTTCAACATGATTCCAATAGTCCCAAAGCCTTTAGACATTGCTTACTGTTCTTCATCATTCAAATTTAAAGCCAACACATGGTTCAAGCAATACCAATGAATAATTCCTACAAGTGTAACTAAATGCAAACATTAGTCCATAGAAATTATCATTAATTACCAAAACCACACATGGGTGCTGCCCTTTCACCTACCAAATTGGATCGCCAAGTATTTGGCATACGAGAGCCGCCGAGGGTTGGCCAAAATTATTTTGGCTACAATATATGAAGGCAACAACAAGTTGTCCATAGGTAGCTAAAAAGTTGACAACAAGCAAAACAAATGTGAGGATATTTGGCATTACCAACTTTTTGGTAGGGTGAGCCGGGGAGTAAATCAAACAGACGAAACCGCATTCTTAGGAATTTCACTTGTATCCATTCAATTTCAAATTCACTCGGTATTTCTAGTACGTACAAATTTTCACTAACTTAACATAGAAATGGATGATATAAATAGTGTTGTGTACCTATCATAGATTCATAGTTGTATTTTCTGTCCCTTCTCTTGAAGACTGTCTGGGAGTAGAAGTGCTGCAAGAGCTTAGGGAACAAGATAACATTGTAAATAGCAACACTGTCGCTATCCTTCCTATTTCTGTGGGTGTGCCTGTAGATGGTGAAAGCAGCGAGTCGCTAACTGTAGTGATAGGGAAAGATGGGAGCCAAAATGTTATGGCTGTAGGGATAGGGACTAAAGGTATAGCTGGTGTAGAGGATGCGAATGAAGAAAGTCACAAGGAACAAGAGAAAGATGCAGAAATGGAGGAGGGGAAAGAAGTGTAGATACATGGAGAGCTTGGTGGTCTGGAAGCCACCGACCTAGGGTCTGCCAGCACACTATCGGGTGCTAATGTGAGCACCCAGCAGGGCCAATGAGGATCATTGTCTGGAACTGCCAAGGCTTGGGGCAGCCCCGGAAAGTTCAAGAACTCTAGCGCGTCGTGTGGGAGCTTAGCCCTGATCTGTTCTTCCTGTCCGAAGCTAGACAAAATAAGTTTGTAGTGGAAAGTGTAGGGTGTAGGCTGGCCTTCCCTAACTTCTTCTTGATATACATCAAAGGAAAAGGGGGTGGGCTCGTGCTTTACTGGAAGGACACTGCCAAGGTAGACATGATCAACTTTGGTGTACACCACATCAATGTATCCGTCACAGATGAGTTTGGAATAAAATGGCGCAATACTTTTGTGTATGGTGAGCCACATGTTCAAGATAGGAAAGAATTCTGGAAGTTATTAAAAGGAATCAAACCAAATTCTGCTGATTCGTGGCTTATGATAGGTGACTTCAACTTTCAGCGTGAGCATTTCCCTGTGTCAAAAAAAGTGAGCAGCAAATGGCGAACTTCAGAAACACCATGGCAGAGTGTAACCTTCGTGACCTCAATTTCAAAGGGTTGACGTGGACCTATAATAACAATCAATCTGGGCGCAAGAATGTTCGCGTCAAACTTGACAGGGGTATGGCCTTCCCTGAATGGTCTAACGTGTTCCCCAAGCCATGGTGGAACATCTGGTTTCTTCCTGTTTAGATCACTGCCCTCTCTTGATCAACTCCGGTGGCGAGAACGACATAAAACCACCCAGGCAGACCAAGTATGAGGTGATGTGGGAGAGAAGTCATGGGTTCGCAGAACATATTGGTGTTGCTTGGCGCTTCTCTCGCCCAGCTGACAACCTTGCCGATATTCAAAATAAACTAAACTTCACCATGGAAAGTATGAAAAATTGGAGCATCTCTTCATTTGGGTCAATCAACAAGGAGCTGAGATATCTTAGAAAGAAGTTGGGTCGTCTGCAAGCTTCTAATTGTCCCCGTAATCAAGATAAAATGAAATACACTAATGCCCGTCTAGATGAGATCTTATACCATGAAGAAATAATATGGATGCAGCGATCGAGGATATCGTGGCTCCATAAAGGTGATCAAAACACAAAATTCTGCATAGGAAAGCTTCGTGGAGGGAAGAGAAGAACAAAATCTTAAAGCTAAATAGAACAAATGGCTCATTTGTGTACGAGACCACAAAGTTAAGCAGCATGACCAACAGTTTCTTCACTGACTTGTTTACAGTTGATCCGGAGATTGATCCAGTGCCACTGCTAAACTGTATCCAACCAATGGTCTCACTAGACATGAATAATAACCCGTCTGATCCATACTCCAAGGAGGAAATTGGAGACACCAATTTTCAAATTGGACCTCCCAAGGCTCCAGGTCCAGATGGCTTCCCGGTGAGATTCTTCCAAAGAAACTAGGGTTTGTTGAAACACGAGGTGTGTATGGCAATAAAAAAGTTCTTTGCTGATGGTACCATGCCCTATGGTGTCAACATGACAAAATTGTTCTTATCCCCAAATCCAGCGACACAAATGAGCTAAAGAACTTCAAACCTATATCTTTATGCAACATCATTTACAAGATAATCTCAAAATGTCTTGTTAACCGCTTGAGACCTCTTATGTATGAGATTATCTCTAAGGTTCAAAGCGCCTTTATCCTAGGAAGGCTTATCTTAGATAAGGCGATCATTGCCTTTGAGTGCTCCATGCCATCCAGAGAAACAAGAAAACAAAGGACACCTTTTGTGCTTACAAGTTAGACCTTTCAAAAGCCTATGATAGGATCGATTAGAGCTTCTTGTAAGGACTGCTTTGTAAAATGGGCTTTGAGAGTGTGTGTGTGGAGAGAGTGATGACTTGTGTCAGATCAGTAAAATTCAATGTACAGATCAACGAGGCCCTTACCAAAGAAATCTGTCCCTTGAGAGGGTTGAGACAGGGGGACCCTCCTAGATTCGTGACAAGCAAATAACGAAGAACGAAAAAGAAATCACAGCAAAAGGACACAGATTTAACATGGAAAAATCTCTCCAACAAAAAGAAAAAAACCGTGGGCACCAGCCAACAAACTTCACTATAAAACCGTTTACACAAGACCAGGGATTTTCACATATGCAACTTATCCTAGCCGGCGGCTTACAAGAAGTATATATAACGGCGGAAACCTAGGTCTTCAACGATCCGTTTCGGTCCAAGCCTCCGGCGACGGGCCTCGCTCTGCTCCGTCAGAAGTTAGCCTCCTTAATTGAATCTGGATCATACTTCAACAAAGCCTTTATCTCCTTACTTGTTCTTGCTCGTGGCCAAAAGCTTCTCTAAACTTATCAAAGGAGCAGTTTTTAATCAAGAACTCAGGGAGTTCAAAATTTTAAGATCTTCACTGGTTGTCTCTCACCTCCTCTTTGCCGACGACACCATCATGTTTTTTGAAGCTAATCGACAACAGGCTAGGAAGATGAAGAATCTGATATCACTTTTTGAAAAAAAACTCAGGTCAACTGATTAGCACAAGTAAGTGCTCAATACTTTTCAGTAGCGAGTGCAATGACCAAGATCAACATGATGTGATGTAGACGCTTGGACTGGAACGATCCACTTTTGAAGACAGATATTTGGGGCTGCCAACTCTAGAAGAAAGAATCAAAGAAGACAAATTCTAGTCTTCTAAAGAACGCCTCTCCAAAAAGGTCTGCAACTGGTCTAAGAGATTCATGTCTATGGGAGCTAAGGAATCCTTGATAAAGGCAGTGTCCATGCTATCCCCTTGTATGTTATGAGTGTGTTTATGATACTTGCAGGTTTTCATGAAGACTATATGAAGATTATTAGGAATTTTTGGTGGGGAGAAGACGAAGACAAGAGAAAGATGCATTGGGAAGCTTGGGATATTATTACCAGAAATAAATGCAATGGAGGAGTGGGTTTCAAAGACACATGCCTCCTGAATCAAGCTCTACTTGCTAGGCAATGTTGGAGGATCATTCATAACCCCAACAGCTTATGTGCGAGACTTCTAAAGTCCATCTACTATCCCAAAAGGTAACTTCACGGTCACAGTGTTTAGAGGAGATTCTTCCCCTTCCTGGCGAGGTACTGAACATGGTCTCGAGCTACTAAAAGAAGGTTTAATATATGGAGGATAGGCAACAGGAAAAAGGTCAATATTTGGCGCGACAACTGGCTCTCAAGAGACTTAAACCTGAAAGCACATGTGGGCTGGTCTAAAACCAGACTGTGTAAAGTTTGTCATCTCTTCCTACCAGGAACCAATATCTGGAATGAGCCTCTGATTAGGAAGATTTTTTACCCTGAGGATGTCGATGTTATTATGAGTATCAATACTCCTGCACTGTCCCAGGGCGATTTTATTTCTTGGCATTATGACCGTTTTTGTATTTTCCTATCAGGAGCGCTTACAGAGCAGCGTACAATATCAAGCATGGTATAAGATGGCAAGCTGGGTGTAGTTCTCGCCCCCAACGACACCAGACCGATTTGGAATCATATTGGGACTGCTGCTATCCCCAACAAGGTCCATATGTTTTGCTGGAGAACTGCTCGTGATAACCTCGCTACCATGGTTAACAAATGCAGGGGAACTTTAGAGATACATGGAAAGTGCAAAAATTTGTGGCATATACTCCCTCCGTTCTAAAATATAAGATGTTTTAGCTTTTTTGGAAGAAATGCATCTAGACGTATTTTAGTGTATAGGTTCGAAGTGAACATACACATTAAAAAATTCTAGGTACACTTGTTTGACAAAAACTAAAACATTTTATATTTTGGAATGGAGGGAGTATAAGATAGCCACCATATGCGACTGTCAGTTGTACCAAGGCTCGTGCTCTTCGTTAAGGAAATGAGAAAGTTGCACAAGAAGGAAACCCCCTCGTAGTGGTAGGAGAACTGCAATGTGTTATCCATGGCAACAAGAAGGAATCCATTTCCAATTCTAGATATTTTCTCCTAAACTATATGAGCTGCATGCATAACTGCCAGGATCAGTATGTAAAAGGTAAAGCTGCACCTTTATTCTCACCTTAAGCTAACCAGACCTCGAGTGCTATAGGTCAAAGCCAAACTATGGTAAAACCTGTGAGTTGTTGGGTCAGGTCCCTCCACATGGAGGTGTGTTGGCAGCCCAACATCATCCCATGAAGTCCAACACGTTTCAACTGTTGATCGATGTTCGTATCTAACGGCTGAGGTGCTCATTGGGAGAGAAGTAGAAAAAAAAACCCTAGCCACCCTTGGTGGCTGTGTGAGTGTGAGAGCTGAGCAAGCAAGCCATCGTGACTGCTGTGAGAGGGTGAGAGAACACACAAGAACACCACAACCTAGTGAGAAGAGAGGAGGAAGAAGGAGAGGTGATTTCTGTCCAGATTTATGAGATCTGACCGGTCTGTTTTCAAGCTGGTGTTTGGAGGCTCAAAGGTACTTGGACTGACTCCAAACTTAGTGAGCTTGTTCCTTGCTTTGAGTACTTCGATCTGATTAGCTGGTTTGAGGTTTGAGTCAGTGTAGCTTCAGATTTGGAAGCGGTTTATTCAGTTCGGACTGCTGCAGTTTCAGCACAGAGCAGTTTTGGTAGACGAACAGTTTGGGCAGGCAAACGGTGTTCGATTGACCTGAAATTTGGTGTGTATGTTGGGTACTCGTATGTCACCTTGTCTACCAAGTTTGATGCTGATTGGATCTACGGTTTAAGAGCAGTTTGTTGATTACCGAAGAGGACAGAAACTGAGATACTCTGCTTTGCTGTAATCTTTCTCTCAAGTGGTTGTTGTTGTTGTTGCCAATTGGCAATGTGCTGAGTGTGTTGTATATCTCTAGATGTTGTA
Organism: Avena sativa; assembly: GCA_916181665.1. Lineage (NCBI taxonomy): Eukaryota > Viridiplantae > Streptophyta > Magnoliopsida > Poales > Poaceae > Avena > Avena sativa. The sequence goes on from OV702292.1 coordinate 103,900,929, forward strand.
GAGAAGATTCTGTACCCAGGTTGCTCATAGTGAAGCTCGCGTGGACCGGTTGGTCCGCACCCGTGGTTTTTTCCCCCTCACCTTGCGAAGGTTTTTCCACGTAAATCCTTGTGTCACTTGTGCATGTGTGCTCGTTGTTTTATTTCCGTTGCATATCTGTTGATTGAAACTATCCTCGAAGATTCACCGCAGGCGGAGCGGGGAGGTCGTGTGTCTCTCCTCTCCCCCCAACATGAGCATGGGAAGTCCTACAGCTAGGGGGACTGTATGCATCAAAGTCGACGTCGCGTTCGCGGAAGCTAGGTAGCAGAGATGCCACGCCAGGCATTGCCATGACGGATGACGACGGATGTGTGTGTTTGGCCGCAAGCCATCCCACCTCCAGGTGTGGTGATGCTGAAGACGCTGAGGCCAAAGCCTTCCTTTTAGGCCTCCAGATCGCAAGGAATCAGGGTCTATGTCCCAGCTCTCTCCTGTCTGATTGCTCTGTTGTTGTGTCAAGAGCTATCAGCATGCTGCAAAGTGCAAACACACAGTAGAATCTGGAGTTTATATGAAGACATCAAGCAGCTGAAGTCCTGTTTGGTCAAATGCATCTCAGTAGGACACTCAACTCAACAGCGCATGAGTTAGCTCAGCTAGCCAAAACCCCAGGGTCTAGTACGTAATACCTGGTTACAACCTTTGCCTAGTGCTATCTCCGCCATTGTTGTATTCTGTTCTCTCTTCAAATATGAATGTATGAGCGTTTTCCTCTCTCTCAAAAAAAAGATCCATAGTTGTATTAATAAAGAGGTGCGTGCTACATGCGCCAAACTACACCAACTCCATTTCCTTGGCCTTGTCGGGCCCGTCCGGCCGATACGGGGCGATGCTCATGGTTTCCATGAGCAGCGGCAGCAGCTCGTCCTGGATGCACGTGTACATCTCCCTGCAGTGGGTGTCGACGATCTTGGAGAGGTTCACGGTCTTCTGCATCGTCTTCACCACTTCTTCCTCGACCAGCTTGGGCGCCGCCTCCGCCGCGAGCACCTTGGAGAGCCGCTCGGCGTTGCGCTCGAGCTGCTCCTGCTGGTTCTCGAACAGCTCCTTGGCCATGGCCAGGTTGGCCCTATCCGACGGGTAGGTCCGGACCTCGTCGCCGAACATGTAGTAGGCGAAGGCGTAGGACCGGGACAGCACCAGGCGCGACGCCAGCAGGCTCCCGTGCGCCTGGGCCAGCCAGCTCGACTGCCTGATTAAGGGGCGGATGGAGTTGGCCGACTCCAGCTGCACGATCCTCTTGTGGATGGCCGGCCACAGCGTGGTCTGCTCCGCCTTGCGCGAGATGGCGTGCACGTTGAAGCGGTCGCAGTAGTGCGTGTACCGCAGCATCTGCCGCCTGACGGCGCCGTGGCTCGCCGCCCTCTTCTCGTCGTAGCGGTTGCAGTTGTGGGTTGAATCCAGTTTCCCGCCGCAGGCATAACTGTATTTGTTCTGTTAGTAATCTAGTTCGCTTAGAGAGAAGAACTGGCGTGTTTGTTTGGGCTTACCAGAGGTGCTGGCCGCATCGGCACCTGACGTGGTTGCAGCCGCCGTTCTTCTCGATGGGCTTGTGGCAGCTGGGGCAGCTCTTGGTGTTGACGGCGATCCACTTGAGGTTCTCCGACTCGCCGCGGAACTTGGCGTCCCACTGGTCCCACATGGTGCACGGGACCGGGGAGTGCGCCGGCGCTGCGCAGTTGAAGCAGAAGCTCACGCCGCAGGGGCACTCAACCTCGCAGTACCGCTCGCCGGCATCGACACGGATGGCGCGCCCGCAATGCGGGGCGCTCGGGCACCACTTCACCGACGCGTTGTTCTGCAGGTATGACTCCAGGACGAAGCCATCGAAGCGTTTGGCAGCAGCCGGGTACTTCAGGCAAAGGAGGCGCCGCACGGTGGCGTCGTCGCAGATGGCCGCGCACTTCACCTCCATGCAGTGGATGTGTTTCCTGCCGTTGTCTAGCGAGGTAAGGAAGTGCTCTGTCCGACCTGAACAACACACAGTTAAATTAGCCGGGTATGAGTAGAATTATGGTGTTCCCATCAAAATCCCACTTCTAGTTTATTTTGAGAATACTAGTGTAAAATTTTGCACTATAAATTTTAAAATAAACTAGAAGTGGCACTTTGGTGGGATCCCACTTGCACCCTAACTAAGAATAGTACACGATTCTAACTTCTTGGTTCGGAATAGTACACGATTCTAACTTCTTGGTTCGGAGGATTTTAAAACGTGGAAATAAAAACCGTAGGGTTAAGATGTCATGGCATGTTAAATCTTACATGAATACAAAAGACATGATGGTTCCAAAGGATTCGAAAGTACTCCCTCTATTTCAAAATATAAGATGTTTTAGCTTTATGAAAGGAGTGTATCTAGACACTTTGTGTATAGATTCACTCCAAACCTATATGAACCTACACACTAAAAGAGGTCTAGATACTCCTTTCACAAAGATAAAACATTTTATATTTAAAAACAGAGGGAGTATATCATAAAAACAAAAAAATAAATTCACGAGGAAGAAAATTATCCAATGGAATTGCACGTACACCATAGGAAAATTCCTATGGTTCCCAATCCTACTAACCAAACGAGCTCCATAGAAAAAATTGTGAATGAAACCTCCAAAATTTGCTGTTCCTGTGGAAAAAAAAGACCCTAAATCGACCAAATAAGCTCTTAAACAATGTGATAATACTCATATCAAGATATAATAAACATTGGGGGAGAGGCGGCTGAGGCGTGTAGGTACTCACAATCGTTGCAGAAGCAATGCCCACAGTCCATGGTTGAGACATCGGACAACCGGGAGACGTCCTCAAAGCACACATTGCATGTGGCAATTCTAGGTCTCTTGTGAGACGGCTTGTCCGCATCGCCTCTACATGGCAACGTCGAGCTATTATCCTCTGGTGGCACCATGATGCCCGCCTCCCGGAATAACCCTTCTCGCCCTCTGCGCTCGAGGAAGTCAGTGATGCGCTCCATCTTCCACCGATGGTGCATAAGGAGAGCGCGGGCGTTGTGTGGCTCTAAGTTCACCAAGTTCATAACCATGGATATATCTTGTTGCTGTAGGTCGATTAGGAAAGTAGATAGTAGTCAAAGAACAATGTCATGAGATGGAAATAATTATTATAGGATTGTTACAAACTTCCCACTCTTAAGTAATGCCATTTAGTTCACCTGGGCAGCTGAAAGGGACTTTCTTGTGATGGCCTGCAACAATTAATAGATGCAAAAGTTAAATTACTACATGTTCTCAAAAATATAATGGAGTAACAAATGAATGAATCTAACATAAAGGGATAAACTATTTTTTCTACAGAGAACATAGTAGCATTCTACAGCATATTTTATATTTTTATACAGAGTTTTTTAGCATCTGTGTACAAGAGAATTGTGTGAAATAAAACCTAGGCCTAATTAAGGAATGAATCTAATTAATAGACTTTTCTCCCATTTTCTAATGTCCAAAAAAAATAGTAACTGGAATAATTGTGAAACCATGTCCACAGTTGTCGGGTGCTCCCTCCCTCCCTCCCTCCCTCCCTCCCTCCCTCTCTCTCTCCTTGAGAGCTCCACCGTACGGTATCCCCCGACTCCTCTCTCCCTCATCTCCGATAGCCTAGTCGGCCAGAGACGATATGGGAGAGGAGGTCGACCTCCTATGTACATTAATAGTGGTAGGACTAGGTATAGGTCAGGTCTAGGTCTAGGTTTTTCCCTTGTGGCATTTCACGAGATGATGTCGAGGAGTTCATCGCCAGAGTTAGCGAGTGGCTTCCTAGTGATGGGCGGCGGTGTGGTTGCTGGTGGCGATGCTCTAGTGGACGGGGACGAAGGCGGCCGACGACAGCACCTCTGCTCCCCCTTCAATAAAGCTCAAATACAACCCAAATATGCAATATTGGGTCATCCTCTTTGATGTGTGTATGCTTGTATCTAGCCTAGTCTTCGAGTTGTGGGATGATGGTACCGCTCTTCATGGCTGAAGGGTGGCAACCCTCCTCAGACACTTGTTGGTGGATGTTCAACCTCCAGGCAGGCATGATGCTGATGAGGAAGCCATCGAACTGCTCCGAGCAAACATTCGCCGAAGTCATCGTCCCAAGTGGTGCGTCCCTGACGACGGCGCTGGCTAGGAAGTTGAGCACATCTCCTCGTCGCGGTGGAGGACATGATTGATTTTCTTCTTTGTGTCCTCGAGATCTGCCTCATGCGTCCTCCTCCACAAGCGCTGGGCTTCCACTGCAGGTCGTCGCCAAGGACGAAGGGGCTCCCCTCCCAGAGCTCTACCTCCCACGTCCTCTTCCATCGAGATCTATGTCTGATAGGTCTTTTTTCGTATCTGTGGCTGAACGGTTTTTTGCTATATGCAGCAAATGAGGGAGGTTTTTTTTTTGCTACATACAACATATGCGGGATTTGGAGGCAGCACCACAACCCCAGGGGCTATAAGTTTTGAGCTCCCGGGGACTCTCGGCAGCCTCCTTAATGTAAACCCAAACTGCGTACTAGGATGGGTGTACGTGAAAAAGACGGAAACTAGATATATAGTTACCCATATGTTTCATAATATAAGCCTTTTTAGCGAGCTAATCAAAAACAGCTTGCTATCGTGGAACAGAGGGAATATGTTATAACTGGCCCCAAAATACCATCTTGTTTGGGTCGACTTCAACACCAATGATTGCACCTTTACTTTGCAGCAGAGCATCGGAGCTGAATCGTTTGCCTAATTCGTACACTAGCAAGGTCTAGCTGTATGCAGTTAAAAAAAAAGGTCTAGCTGTATGCGTCTGTAACTGTAATGCTGCAGACGACCGAACCATGCCATCAGCTATATTGTTTCGTTTCAGAAAATATATCTCCGCTAGGGTTCTAAAACCAGCCGGCCGGCGATAAGACAGTTGTCCGGTGCCGATTCCAACAGTTGCATCGCGCAATTTTAGACTGAAGGTCGTAAAACTGGAAAGAGCAGAGACGGTGTGTTGGCTCACCCAATGATCCGCGCGGAGCTCCGGCAGCGGCGCGGCCTCCTCGTCCTCCAGCAGGCCGAGGTCGTCCTCGTCCACCACCAGTTCCTCCTCCTCATCTTCGTCGTCGTAGTCGTAGCAGTCCTCGTCGCTGGCCATGGCGAGCCGCCGGCCGGCCGGCCGTGCTGGGGTTTGATCGATCGGCGCGGCCCGGGCGCGGGGAAAGGCGGGGCGGCGGCGGCGAAGCGAATCGAGGGTTAGTTTTTCTTAATTTATTGGCGATGCGCGGCGGAGATAAACGAAGTTGATTTAATTAGGCAGGAGGGTTAGAGCGGGGAGAGCAGGGGACTGAGCTGTGGACCCCGGTTGACTCCACGCAAGGTTTAAGTCCACGCCCCCCCAACGTACGTGTGCGATCCCAATGTGGCGCGTTCTGGTTGTACTATGTGGTTCGGTTACGCGGTTCTTTCACAGCTTCCAAAGCAATTTTTCTTCCGCGTTGCTCTGTGCTTTCCGCGTTGTCATCCACCAAGTTACACGTCCAATCAACGGAAGGTTTCTAGGTACTTTGGAATCATTTTTTTTGTTGTTGGAATAATGCATCTTGTGGGAAAGACGTCAGTGCCTGCAGAGGAGGCAGCCTCTTCCGTGAGGAAAGAGGAAATTGCAGCTAAGACTGGTCTTTGTGACATTTATTGCAAAAAATATAGAAATAAGATCTTTTTGCAGCTAGCACAGCTTTTAGCTTAATTTTTAACACATAGCCCAAATTTCAGTGTGAACTTGTATTCTCGGCTCAAAAAAAAAGGACAAGATAGGCCATCTGGTATTGAAAATTCGCTGCACTTTCCTCGTATGCAACCAGCACTAACATAGCTAGAGAGGCGCCAACAAGATAGGCTAAATTAAATCCATCAGGCCGGCAGCTCTTGGGCCTTGTCCGGCCCGTCCAGCCGGTACGGGGCGATGCTCATGGCTTCCACGAGGAGCGGCAGCAGCTCGTCCTGGATGCAGTTGTACATCTCCCTCGAGTGCCTCTCCACGATGCTCGAGAGGTTGACCGTCTCATTCATGGTCTGCAGCACGTCCTCCTCGACCACCGCGGGCGCCGCCTCCGCCGCGAGCACCTTGGAGAGCCGCTCGGCGTTGGTCTCCAGCTGCTCCTGCTGGTTCTCGAACAGCTCCTTGGCCATGGCCAGGTTGGCCTTCTCCGACGGGTACGTCCCGACCTCGTCGCCGAACATGTAGTAAGCGAAGGCGTAGGACCGGGCCAGCACCAGCCGCGACGCCAGCAGGCTCCGGTGCGCCTGGGCCAGCCAGATCGCGCCCCGGAGCGAGGAGCGGATCGAGTTGGCCGACTCCAGCTGCAGGATCCGCTCATGGACGGCCGGCCACAGCGTGCCCTGCTCCGCCTTGCGCGAGTTGAGGTGCACGTTGAAGCGGTCGCAGTAGTGCGTGTACCGCAGCATCTGCCGCCGGACGGCGTCGTGGCTCGCCGCCCTCTTCTCGTCGTAGCGGTTGCAGTTGTGGGTTGAATCCAGTTTCCCGCCACAGGCATAACTGTGTCTGTTCTGTTAGTAATCTATAGTTCTGCTTAGATCGAGAGAAGAATTGGTGTCTTTGTTTGGGCTTACCAGAGGTGCTGGCCGCATGGGCAACTAACGTGGTTGCAGCCGCCGTTCTTCTCGATGGGCTTGTGGCAACCGGGGCAGCTCTTGGTGTGCACGGCGATCCACTTGAGGTTCTCCGACTCGCCGCGGAACTTGGCGTCCCAGTGGTCCCACAAGGAGCACGGGACAGGGGAGTGCGCCGGCGCCGCGCAGTTGAAGCAGAAGCTCACCCCGCAGGGGCACTCCACCTCGCAGTACTGCTCGCTTGCGTCCACGCGGATCGCGCGCCCGCAGTGCGGCGCGCTCGGGCACCACTTCACTGACGCGTTGTTCTCCAGGTACGACTCAAGGACGAAGCGGTCGAAGCGCTTGGCTGTGGCGGGGTACTTGCGGCCGAGGAGGCGCCGGACAGTGGCGTCGTCGCAGATGGCCTGGCACTTCACCTCCATGCAGTGGATGTGTTTCCTGCCGTTGTCTAGGGAGGCGACGAAGTGCTCTGTCCAACCTGGGCATCACACGGTTAAATATAATTAGTGCCACACCAAAGGAAATAATCATACTAAAAACAAAGAAATTTGTAAGCCGTAGGAAAAAATTCCTATGTGGTTCCAAATCCTACTATGCAAACAAGCTCGATAGAAAATGTTTTGCGAAGAATGGAATCTACAATATTTTGTGAAATCACTTTGAACGAAATAAAGGGCCATAAATCTACTTAATAAGATCTTAAACAGTTTAATTATACACATAATAAACATTTTCTCGGGGAACCATTAATTGAGACATATATGTACTCACAGTCATTACAGAAGCAATGACCACAATCCATGGTCGAGACCTCGGACAACCGGGAGAGGTCCTCAAAGCACACATTGCATGTGGCAGTTTTAGGCCTCTTGTGAGACACCTTAGTGCTATTATCCTCCCGGGGCACCACAATGCCCGCCTCTTTGAATAACCCTTCTCTCCCTCTACGCTCGAGGAAGTCGTGGACACGGTCTATCTTCCACCGGTGGTGCATAAGTAGAGCGCGCGCGTTGTGTGGCTCTAGGCTCACCAAGTTCATGACCATGGACAGATCTTGTTGCTGTAGGATTGATGATAAGAAGAGTAGTATTCAAAGAACAATGCCATGAGATGGAATTCCTTATTATAGGCATGTTATGATTTATGAATCTTGAATTCTTAAACAATTGTTAGTTCACCTGGGCTGCTGAAAGGGACTTTCTTGTGATGGCCTGCAACAATAATAGAGTAAAAAAAATTAATGAATTAAAATAAGCAACATTTCTCCGACTTGCTAATGTACAATTTCTTTTGACATTGGTCAATTTCAGTAATATAAAAGGGAACTCTAAACAAGTAAGTCCCAAAAACTGTGGAAGCATGTCCATGTCACGGGGTGTCGTGATCCGAAGCAAAGTTATTGACACTAAAATCAGGATTTAGGCATGAAGCAGATAAGAGCCGATTGGGCGCCTTGGCGCCACTAAAACTTCAAGATTGTGTTAGATTTATTTAGTATTTATGAGAAAAATACATGTGCTTTTTATGTTTATTAAGAAGATCTCCCACTAAAAATAACATAGAATTAATTTAATATGATCAAACTGTTTAAACACTTCTGGTGCATGATTACATTTTCTTTCAATAAGTAAATGCTATGTTTGACGATGCGGTGTCTTTTTGTAAGAGCAAGAGCAATAGTACAGTCATATATCCTGCTGTTGGCTATAAGCCATGTACATGTCATCTAGAGTCAACTAATAGCTAACATGTACAATAGATGGAGATAAAAATATAATACTTTATTAATATAAGCCCCACTTTACACTCTCACATAGTGACTGGAGCACGTGTTGCAGCTGGCTGTTAACTAAGAGCACACTCCTCTTCTCTCTCCTCTTCTTTCTCATCCAACTAAACACAAATATACTATTTTAAATCATATATCCTGCTGACTGGATCTTATTATACTTGCTCTAAGGATACTACTCCCTTTGACCCTCGGTACAAGGTGATCTGGCAAGCTAATTTGATGTCTTATTATGCTATGGGGGGGAGGGGAGTAGTTTTCAAGGTAACTTTTGAGTCAATAACACATGGGTCACACTTAGGCCTGGGCAAAATTCCAAACCGTGGAAACTGTCCAAACTGACCAGCGATCACCTAGTTCATTTTCTTTCACAATTTGAATCCATGCCCCAGATCTAGTAAAAAAAAATGAACTAGCCCAAACTATGGTAAACCGTGAAACCGTGTATGCACACCGCCTAGTCACACTAGTGGAGTGCGTACTTGTCAACGACTGGACGTCGTATCTCACCACCATAGTGGATGATTATCTTCGTTGTGGACTAGGTTCTATATGGTTCAATGCAACAACCGCAAAACTAGATGATAGTACATGGCACAAGCTAATACTAGAACCGATTGAAGAAGGGCATGCAGCTTGCATATCATTGCTGCTTTTATGTAAACCCCAATAACCTTGTCCAGTGATTCGAGTGCACGTGGAAAAGACTGAAACTAGATTGTAGATGATTCTTTCAGTCACATGCATATTACCTGGCTACATTGTGTGCTAGCTAGTATATACTGTTTTGTTGCAGAAAGTATATCACCGCCACTAGGGTTCTAAACCATCGACCGGTGATAAGACCCCGTTGTTAAAGTTAAACGCATCGCATCTGCGGCCAGTCTGTGATCTGGTGCCGATTTCAACAGCGGCAACGCGCAATTCAGACGATGGGAGACCGGGAAGAGCATAGAGACTGTTTGTTCAATTCGCTCACCCAACGATCGGCGCGGTGCTCCGGCTCCGGCGGTGCCTCCTCGAGCAGGCCGTCCTCGTCCGACTCCTCCAGCCCCTCCTCGTCAGCGTCTTCGTCGTTGTAGTCGTAGCCCTCGTCGTCGCTGGCCATGGCGAGCCGCCGGCTGGGGTGGGGTTTGATCGCGCGCCGTACGTGGGCGGGGAAAGGCTAGGAGGAGGAGGCGGCGGTGAATAAGCGAATCGAGGTCGAGGGTTTAGCCAGCAGAGTTGGCGAGGCGGCGGAGATAAACGAGGTCAGTCAATTAGGCAGGGGACTGAGCCGTGGGCCCGTTTGACCCCTCGCCCGTGTGCGCGATACGATGGTTGAGCGAGCCGGACTAGACTGCTGCCTGGTCTGCACCGCACCCATCCGCCGTCGGCATCGTGTTCCCAATGTTGCGCGATGTGATTGTACACGTGGTTCGGTTAGTCTTTCGCCTCTTGAACCTCTCCTGAGCCACCGCCGTCGCCACACACACTCCCGTCGCCTTGACTCGCGTCGCTGCCGTTCTGGTTCTTCCCTGTCTGCTCATAGCGTCGCTGCCGTTCTGGTTCTACCTCGTCATAGAGTCGCTGTTGTCTCTAAACCCCCGCAGTTCCACACTCTTAACACTGTTCTTTGAGGTACGAGCTTGATTAATTGATTTCATCTTTGATAAGCTCCAAAGGCCTACCACCGCGACTTTGATACTATGGTGATCCTAGCGCACTGGCGCATCTGGAAGGAGAGAAACTCCAGGATGTTTGAGAACACCCAACACACTGTCGAGGAAGTTCTCGAGCTTATCAGAGATAAAATCAGCCTATGGCGTGCAGCTGGTTTAGTTACCGCACTGTAGTTGCAGGGGCAGTGCCTTTTCTTTCTGTATTCTGCCCCCTAGGGCCCCGTAATCATGGTGAAGCTCGGCTCTGCCCAACTAAACCAGCAAACACCTCTTTTTGCTCCACCTCGGAGCAAACTCATGTACTCTCCTCTTCTTAATAAAGATTGGCCTCTAGCTTTTCAGATTAATTGACCCCAAATCAACATCAATTTTTTTATGGCTGCTCCTCCCTTGCCCACCCAGCGCACCATCTTTTTTTTTAGGTTCAACCACCTTAATTCATATCGCGATAGCTAGGGAATACAAAGATCTCGGGGGTGGTCGATCGAGCCATAGTTGGCAACCTGGTGCATCACGCACCACACTACGTGGTAGTGTATGAGCTTCCTTATTACAAGTTCTACTCTCATGAATAAAAGATAACGAAATAAAATCTTGCTTTGCCTCTTCCAGCTCTTGGACCACGTGGGCATAAGCACCCATCGTGTCCTCCGAGATGTTGTTGCTGACCGCCTTGCAGTCGTTCGCCACTCGGATCTTCCTAGCGTTGATATTGTATGCAACATCGACCGTCTCCCTGCACGCCATCGCCTCCAGAACCTCCGGATCCGTCATCCCTAGGATTGCCACCGCATATGCTCCCAGAAAACGCCAACATCCGATCTCGTCACTGCTGCCACTGAGCCACTTCTAGTGTTCTTTCCGACGGCGACATCGACATTGATTTTGATCATCCCCTGCGGGGGCGGGATCCATCCAATCACCTCTGCCGCACATGCCACAACCACTCTCTCCTTCGGTCTTGCCTATGCATGTTCGAGATCGGCCAAAGACCTCTCCACAAACAAATGCGTCGACAAAGGGCTCTGGTACTGTTGCTCATGAATAGCTCTGCGTCGTGCATGCCACATAGCCCATAGGGTAACAAAAACCCAAGTCTGGTCCCCCTCGGTCAGTGTCTCCATCATGTTGGATAGCCAGATCATCGCATTTCCTTCATCAGAACAAGACATGTGTTTCGTAACCTCCTCATCAACCAAGGCCCATACACACCTCGCCATGGTGCTGATGAGTCCAAAATTGAACCATATTTACCTTTTTTTGCATAAATAGAATAGGGGTTTTGATATTTCACTGCGTTTGCATACACCTTTGTGTCCTTGTTTCAAAAAGATCCCGAATTACTAAGTCTCTTATGAATATATCAATTGGAACTATCATATTATGATATAATATGATATTTTTAAGTGATAACAACCCTTTTATTGATTTACCTTCGCACTTAGGAGAATGCCAAACATGGGGGAAGTATATGGAGCAATAACGGTCAGTGGTACGGGTGGAGCCCGCCCGTACCGTTCGCCTGTACCACGCGTCAGCGCGTCCATCTCATCAAATACTTTCTCCTGGCAAAGACAGCAGAGAGATCCGACATTAACAGCAACCTAGAACCACGAAAAACCACATCAGAAAGGGATCTGAAGGAGGAACTTGGAGAAGGGAAAATCCCTGCTGCTTCACAGATTATTGGAGGACATCACATCATCTCCTTCATCATCAACCGCCGCATATCCATCACCATTACTACCCCCATCTCTCATCTATTAGATCTTATTGTAATTCTAGATTTAATTGTGGTTTACACTAGATTTATTCCCGTACTTTTACCCATCCATTTGATTATGATGATATCGTTGATTGCTTCCATGTGTGAGTAGTTTTCTCTCGTTCTTGGGGAGATGGAAAAACGATAGCACTATTATGAAGTTGCAATAATGATATATTCTTGTGTCCATATGACTGGTCGGTTGATACTTGCATTTTATATCATCATTTTAGTAACATTATATCCTCATATTAGAATGTTATTTGCATTATTATATCGTTATTCTTGCATATTTAGATGATTTCTGAGATTTTCCTACAAAGTCCTTTGTTTTGGTATTTAATTTCTGGGAGGCAGAAAACCTCCTTTTTCTTGTTTTTGGTATTTCAGGACCTTCTGGACGTCAAATGCATCGGGGAAAAATACACAACAAGTTTTTCATCGGGAGAAAGGTTGTGGACGAAAGAACTAGACGAGAGGAGCTGATACGTCCATTTTGTATCACTATTCTATATCATAATTTACTGTTATTCATTGATATATTTCATATTAAGAGATGGTACTTATGTTATTTCATCTGTTTTTGCATAGTTGATGACTTTTGGAGCATGGACTGCTGCAGTCAGGATTCTGATGAAATAGGTGTCGTTTGGAGGCAAAATTCGCGAAGATCAGAAAATCCGGGAAAATACATGGAAAATCCTATTTTTCTAAAAGACGAAGAAAACTAGAAGGGGAAGCGGAGATGGGCCGCAGGGGGCCCACACCACCCCCTAGCACGGGCCACCCTAGGCCGCACCACCAGGTGGTGTGGCCGCCCTGGTCCACCCCTGGCTCTCCCCTCTGGCGTATATTATCCTCCTGAAACCCTAAGACTCGGGGAGCGACCACAGAAAGATTTCGCCGCCTCTGCGGGGTGGAAAATACCGAGAGAGAAAGATCTCTCCGGTAGACAAAATTCTGCCAGAGGAATTCCTTCCCGGAGAGGGGAGATCGTCGCCATCAACACCACCATCAAGCTGGACTTTATCGGGATCATCATCATCATCACCACCATCATCATCACCAGCACCTTCATCACCACTTCATACCGCTGTAACAATTGGGTTGAATCTTGCATAGTTCTTAGGGGAAACTTTCCCAGTGTTGATTACTCCTCGTAGTTGATGTTATTGAGTGAACCGTTGAATTATTGTTTATGTTCAGATTGTTATACATCATTATTTCATCTCTGATCATGATCCATATGATGTCTTGTGAGTAGTACGTTTTGTTCTCGAGGACATGGGAGAAGTCATGTTGTTAGTAGTGGAATTGTGTTGAGAAAGATTCAATAGTTTGATATTTAAGTTATGGTGTACTTCTTCTAGTGGTGTCATGTGAACATCGACTACATGACACTTCACCTATATGGGCCTAGGGGAATGCATTGTGTATTTGACTACTAATCGTAGGTTTTACCAGAGTGATAGAATTCTGAACCCCCGTTAGGAAACCATTGCACAAAGGATGTTAGGGTCTTAGAGTTTAAAGTTGTGGTTAGGTTTCTACCTTAATTACTTTCTTGTACTTGCGGATGCTTGCAAGGGGTATAATCACAAGTATGTATTAGTCCTAGGAAGGTCGGTACATTAGCACAGGTTCACCCACACAACACTTAGCAAACTAAAGAAGATTAATCAACTACATGAAGCGAAAGCACTTGATGGTATTCCCATGTGTCCTCGAGAACGTTTGGTTATCTTAAGTAATACAACCGGCTTGTCCTTTGCTAAAGAAAGGATTGGGCCACTTGCTGTATTTATTCTTATTATCTTTTATTTACTCGTACTTTATTTACCTGCATTATCAAAAACCCGTAAAAATCCGTTTGCTAAGTATTTACAGAGAATTCCTGCTCCTAGCCACTAGCCAGCACCTTCTGCTCCTCTTTGGGTTCGACACTCTTACTTATCAAAGATACTGCGATACACCCCCTATACTTGTGGGTCATCAAGACTATTTTCTGACGCTGTTGCCCGGGAGTAAAGCGCTATTGGAGAGTGGAACTGGTAAAGAAAACTTCTACTATGAGTATTGTTTACTTCTGTTAGTTGCTTTATTTTCATTATGGATAATTCGCTGAGTTTCTTATTTCATAATGCTACTACCACTGCTAAGGTAGTAGATGAACCACCACCTACTGAGAATGATACTTTTAAAATACCTACAAGAATTATTGATCGTGTTATGGATAACTATTATGTTGGAGATGGAATGGTCCATCCCGGTGATCATTTACTCTTTATACACGAATTATGCGGGTTGTTCAAGTGTGCAGGTATAACTACAGATCACGTTAAGAAGAACTTATTCTCATTATCACTGAAAGGAAGAGCTGAGGATTGGTATAAGTTGTTGAAGAATGGTCAAGCTCTTGAATGGGAGGAAATAGTGCCTCTCTTTTATTCAAAGTTTTATCCTCCTAGTGAGATTCATAAAGATCGGAATCAAATATACAACTTTTGGCCTCTTGATGGAGAGAGTACAGCTCAAGCTTGGGGGAGACTGAAGTTACTAATGCTCAAATGTCCCATTCATGAGCTCCCCAACAATATTATAGTCAATAACTTTTATGCAAGGCTTTCTCTTCATGATAAGGATTTATTGGATGCCTCTTGTGCTAGATCATTCACTTGCATGGAAGAAGAAGCTAAATGGGATCTTCTAGACCGTATTCAAGACAATGCTAAAGCATGGAAGAATGACAAAGGAAGAAAATCAGGTATAAATTATGATTATGAATGCATTGAATCTTTTATGGGAACTGATGACTTTCAAAATATTAAAAAATGCTTATGGTCTTGATTCTCAAGCTATCTCAACTTATTTTAAGGCTTTTGCTTCCTATATTGAAGTTCCTAAAAAGAAGTGGAATAAGTATCATGAACCATATAAAGATGTCGCTAAGTGTGTTCCTGCAATAAATACTGAAGTTTATACTTCTAATCATATTTTACCTGAACCTTACATTGAGAAAATTCCTTTCCCAGTTAAGATAAAGGAACATTCTATGATAGCTACTATGGTTAATGAAAGTACAAGTAAAACAGTTGAACCTAATAAACAAATGGATGATGAACCTATAATAGCAAATGTGAAAGTTTTTGTCGCTAAAGATGTAGAAGATGGACACACTATCCTTTGTAAGGATATCCCTAATATTGTTTCACAAAGTAGTGTTATGAGAGCTAGTGTTCCTGTGTTTTCTGTTAGGATAAGTGATCATTGCTACCATGGTTCTTGTGATAGTTATATTATTAAGTTTATGCATGACACTGAAAGTTATTATGAAAGAAGGAAGACTGTTCTTATGCATCTCAATAATATCAAGTTTCCTTGTTTTATGCTGAAAGTTTTTATGGTGCACTTCTTTTGCCTTCCTATGCTTGCATTTTCTGGTTTCAACAACTTGTTTGTTTACAAAATTCCCTTGCATAGAAAGTGGGTTAGACTTAAACATGTGTATTTTTGCTTCTTAATGCTCTTTTTCACTTCAATTCATATTCTTATGTGAGCATCATTGAAATTATCATGCCCATCTTAATGGCTATAAAGAAAGAGCTTTTTGGGAGACAACTCAATTTATTTGTGTCTTCAGTTTGTTTTTGTTTCTTTGAGTCTTGGAAGTTATTACTCCGATAATAACCTCTCCTTATTCTTTTTGTTTGGTTTTTGTGTCAACATCAACCTCTAATGAGAGAGAAGTAAGATTTGGGGAAGTTGCTGTCCTGAAACAGATTTTTGTGCTTCACCGTAAAAATTCGTGAGAGACCTCTGTGTGTCGGATTGAACTGTAATTTTTTTTGCTTCTGCCCCGGGTTATTATTTAACTTTCATTAGTTTTGCACTTTTTGATTTGAGCAACAAAAGATGTTCGAAAAATTGATCTTTATCTGCTGGTCTATTTTGACAAATTTTGCCACTCTTGCATTTGCTTCTTAAGTCGATTTCCTTTTTGAATTCTTTTTGGGTTTTCGGAAGGAGTTGTTCCAGTAGCTTATGATTTGATGGATTTCAGTTGAAATTGGACTTAAAAGGTTTATTATCTCACTTACACTAATGTTGCTAATGAGAATTGTGTGAAGTTTTGTGTGAAAAAAATTTCTAGGTTAGTGGAGAAAACGGTGTAATAAGAAAGTGAAAGGTTTCATGACTCAAGCAATATGTGTATGAAGATGAAGATATCGATGTTATTCAAGTGGTAACTCCGGAAAAATTTATCAAAGACCAAATTCAGAGACCTGTAGAGTCCGTTTTCAAATAGGTAACAGTTCTGGTAAGAAAAGTTCCACGAAAATTCTGTCAAATTATATTTTTAGAGTTTTTATCCAACAAGGAAAGCTACGAAGCGAAAGAGAGACGGAAACAGAGCCAGGGAGGCTCACACCACCCCCTGGCGTGGGCCTTCCTAGCCGCGCCAGCAGGTGGTGTGGCCGCCCCGGACTCCGTCTCCGACCAGTTTTCTCCTAGTACCTTCCTTTTATTGTAAAACTTCGTAATATATAATCCCCCGGATCCCCCGAGGTTCGTATATCATGTTCTCGTCGTGTTTTTGTTTCGGTCTGTTTTGTTCAGATGTCGTTCAGGGGTTCATCTTCAAAGGATTACGAGCTACGACGCCGTCACGAGCTCCATCACAATCTTGAGCAGAAGACCCTCGTAGGATGGGTGGAAGAAGAAAGGATCGCAACGAGGCGCGAAGACATGGATTGGAGCGGCTGGGAGGAAGTAAAGGACATGACAACAGGCATGAAGGGGCTGATACCTCCAACTCTAGATCTCATTTCCTGCCCTACAGCAGTGGAAGCTCTACGAGTAATTGATGAGTTTTGCGACAAGTACCGAGCCTTGAGGAGGAAGGTGGATATGCTTCAAGAGGAGAATAACAGGCTTCGCAAGATATTAGAAGATTTCCTCACGCCAATCGAGAGAATACCACCACCATCGAAGGAGTAATTCATCATCAGGTTTTGGCATCCCCTTGGTTTGTTCCAAGCTTGGGGGAGTGCCGCGGTATCACATCACTATCTTCTATCTTTTTACTTTTTTAGTAGAGTCATATCATGAATAGAGAAGTTATCATGTAGGATGGTTTGCATTATGGAAGTGTCCCCCTCTCGTTAGATATCTATGTATCCCTTGGTGTGAGTTGCCGTTATGGAATATTAATGAGAAGTTCTAGTATTTACTCTTTTGCATATCTTATATTAGTTTTTAATTCATGGTTATATGATTGATCTTGTCATTAGTATTGGTATCACTTTGGGATCATTGAGTTAATTTAGTTGGTTTTGGCAAACCTGGCTCAGTCAATAGCAACACTATTTTGAGAATTGAATAAAAAGATAAAACACTACTACAGAATGGGCTATTAGTGACAGGCTCAAACCGACTACTAGTGACAGGCAAGTCACTGGTACCTACATACTAGTGACATGCATCCCTTTTGCATGTCACTAGTTGTGATCAAAGGCTGTAGCGCCATGGGTTTCCTAGTGACATGCCCACCATCCTGTCCGTCACTAGTTTAAATTTCGGCAATAAAAAATAAATGCGTTTCCACGAATATTTCAGGAAGCACAATAAGATGTTAAAAAAATATATAATGCATTTTCCACGAATATTTTAGATAGCACAATAAAATGTTGTACCAATGATACACATAAACCAGTATGACATAATATTTACACAGCTAACACACTGGCATAAGAACTTGCAATCTATCGTCTAAGGAAGAATAGTTTCTTGATGAGCTATCAAGCAAATAGTTTGAAATTCAAAGAATAGCACCACCATAGTACATGTATTATGGTCATACATAGTTGCAAGTTCCTTTCACTTTTCTATATTTTCACCATCTTGCTGAGGTGCAAATTCTTTCATTATGTCTTCCTTATATGGACCTGAATCATGTAAGACATTGATTGCGTGCTTAACCTGATACAAACAAGGAAATGAACATATAATTGTAAGCACTTCGGATTGGTACCACATATGAACTGCCATTATTATACTATATGAGCATACAGAGAAGGATAATGATACAGTACAAAGACTATGGATAACCAAAAATAGCAATATAATAAACAAAAACAGATTATATGTAGGCTTCGGTGTGCTCTAAAATGGATTTCATTGAGTACAAAGTGTGTTACTCTACATGCCTACAAGTGTCTAGAGCAAAGCATAAAATTTATTTTGACACTATTACTTGAAACAATCCAATATCCAAGGATTTGGTCTATTGATTTTAATTTCACATAGTTGTTGAGCTTCAACCTTAAAAGGTCTTCGGACTATCCAAGATGGCAATAATCACACGATATATGTAGGCTTTCTACAAGCAGTACACGAATTGTGTGTTAAATCGAGAACAAGGAAAATGCTCCAACCAGTATAATTTTTTTCTAGCAAATGTTACTGTAGTCAACTAAATGAGCAACAATTTATCAGTTGAGGACATTTATGGGGCATATTATTTTTATCCTCATTGCAAGAACCTGAATGAATCAACGGGTACAAGATTATGCCACATGATCATACTTAGAGTCGGGGTCATATACACATTGTGCCGATTTCATTTTAAAAATTGTGTTTTGATGGTTGATCTTGGCCCATGAACAATGCCACTATCTACATAAATGTTCTGTAAAGGCTCGAGTCAATGGTACTCAACTTATAGGCCTCACGGATTGTGAATAAGTTTTGGCTTAATAGCAATGTAAAATACGTGGCAAGTGACAAGCAGCAGCACGGCGAGGAACTTGTAATTATGTATGTAGATTATCACAGCTTGAGTAGACTGTATATTGTTTGTTTCATTTGCCTCTAAATAAAATGAGAAACAACACGATGCATAGTACGACATGCATCCCTTGAACTGTCTAATTAACTTATTTTCTGGTTTCATGTAGATCCTTTCATCAGCATGTGTACACTAGGTTAGGCTCACTCGGGTCATATATGGCATATATAGTGTCGATATGTGGTCGTACAATTGCTTATCGTCAAGCCCCTATCAATATTCATAATGAAGTCATGAAGGCAAAGTTGCGTAAACATCTTGATATGAGGTTCCAACTTAGAGCTTCTCCGTTTGTCATCATGCATTTCGATCGGCATGTCATTCCCTTCCCTCTTTGATTATACAAGAAAGCCGAGTAGGAGGAATGTATCATTTGCTCGAGTTTCAAGATTCAATGTTTCGAATTTCCTAATGGCTAGTTTGACCCATCTCTGCCCCACACAATGAGTTTGCATGCTCGAGTAACAGTGTTTAGTTTATAGAGTCTACCACCACAATTATTTTAGATAATTTAGAATTAAGAAATGATATATGCCCATAACTTAAGAATTTCATTTCATAAAAGAAATCCTTTCCTTTAGAAATCTAAAGAGTACAAAAGAATGCTCCCACCATCTATCTATGTAGATTCAACAAGCTCAATACCATAGAAACATACTAAATACAAACTTTGTTATTAAAAGCACTGCAACACCATGTCACTCAAGTTACACCTGATAAATCAAAATAAGAATTATTCAAGTAATAATCAACACAAATTTTGTAGTACATATAATATGCAGCCTCAATAGCTGAGCAGAAAATATAATGATCATGTCTATTAAAAAGGAAAGCAACTTGGCATTGGCATATAACATGGTGAGAAAACAGATAACATCAGAATGTACCTCTTTGTTATTGTCCTGTACCTTGCTAATATCACGGAAAGAAACTACAAATATCACATGGTGACTCATATAAAATTTATTTTATTAGTCCAGTTTCATTGGCTTGTATGATCTTGAAGCTTCTGGTCTCTCTTGTGCAGGAAGCTCCAAGGTGCTCTAAACAATGTATTGTTCAATATTCATTCCTAAGTACAAAGTAGAGTTATAGGCTTTGATGTGTGAATGGAAGCTGGATTTGTTTTCTTTGCCACAGTTGCCAAGCAGATCATTTCACATGAAGTTAACCATATTTAAATTCAATAACTTTAGCTTTGGATTAAAGAGTACATCAAACCATACATCTGCGCAAGCGATGAACGATGTGTGATTTTTATGTACAAAGTAATCTAATACTTAATACACATGTATAATCATTTTTCTGTTTACCAAGATTTTCTTAACAATGTAAAGGAAACAAAGTTGCTGACGAACCTGGAATGCGTCGGCGGCGGCAGGCCTAGTGGCTTCAGCGACGTAAGTCCTGGGATGCGTTTGCGCAGCTTCAGGCAGCGGCGTCCTCTGGTGGCGGCGTCCTCGCATCGGGGGAATGCGTCGCTCGTGGCGGCATTGGAGGGGTTGGCGGTTGTAGGGGTGGCGACTGGAGGGCCGGTGGCTGTTGGGAACTTGGGAGTCGGGGGCGGGGATGGGGAGTAGGGCGGCGGCGGTTGGAGGGGCGGAGGTGTTGGGGAGTTGGGAGTCGGGCACGGGGACGAGGAGGATGGCTGGCCGCGGTGGAGGGGTAGCGGCGACGTCGACTTGTGACTTGGGAGTCGGGGACGGAGATAGGGAGCAAGGTGGCGATGATTAGGGATGGGAAGGTCGCATACAGTGAGATCCTTATTTTCCGTGAAAAAACTTGTCTAAGTTTTTGAAACCCCCTGATCTCCCGGGTCGTCAGGCTGCCACGTGTCCCCAAAAACAGGTACAATCCCGCTTTTGCTACGAAATCACTAATTTTTGCTTAAAAAATTCCGCTTTTGCTACGTGTAGCAAAAAACGGTCTGGCCCAGAAAATAGAAAAACAAATTGGACCTCGCCGGAGACCTCGCCGACGACCCCTTAGCAAAAAAATTGTGCTAATATAGCATATCCGACCTCGCCGGAGACTCGTCAGAGAATTTTGCCGGTAGACCTAACCGGAGATCGTGTAGCAAAAACGTACCACTATTGTAGCAAAATCGCAAAACTGTGGTAGCAAACAAAATGTGTTGATGTAGCAAAAAATAGATTTTGCCGGAGACATCGCCGGAGATCTTGTAGCAAAAAAGTTGCTACCTAGCAAAACGACTTCTCCGCAGATTATCGTCGGTCATCTGGTAGCAAAATATTTACAATATTATAGCAAAAGCACATAGCAATTGGAGCAAAAAAATGTATGTAGCAAATCCTACGATCGTAGCAAAAAATTCCCAATATGAAAATCCGCCACTCCGTTCGTAGCAACGACAATGGCCGTAGGTAGCTAAAACGCCGATCGTCTGTAGCAAAATCTCCCGGTGTAAGTAGCATGCACGGAGCGCGGGGCAAGGTGGGGCGAGCTCTAGCGGCGGAGAGCAGATGGGGGATGTGGCGGCGAGAGCTGCGGGCACCGGCGGCGTGGCGGCGGGCAGCGCGTGACGAGAAGGCGGTCGGCGCGACCAACTGGCGGCGAGAGCTGCGGGCACCGGCGGTGTGGCGGCGGGCGGCGCATGACGAGAGGGCGGGCGGCGCGACCTGCTGCGACGAGAGGGTGGCAGCACGGCGGCGCGACCTGCCGCGACGAGAGGGTGGCAGCTCGGCGGAGTGACCTGCTGGCGGCGCGCGGCGCGGCGGAGCGACCTGCAGGGACAAGAGGGTGGCGGCACGGCGGAGCGACCTGTAGGGCTGCAGCGTGGCGGCGCGACCTGCCGCGACGAGAGGGAAGCAGCACGGCGGAGCGACCTGCTGGCGGCACGCGGCGCGGCGGAGCGACCTGCAGGGACGAGAGGGTGGCGGTGCGGCGGAGCAACCTGCAGCAACGGGGGCAGGCGGGGTGAGCCATCACGGAATGCACACGAACCGAATGACCCGGGGGATGAAAACGTTTCATCCCCGGGGAGGTGTATCATTTTCCTTTTTGAAATCAACTAATCACGCGTCCGGTGCGGTGCTTGACCATATGGCTAGTCCAGACCTCGACCGGTAGGTGTTGATGATTCCATCGTCCAAGCAACAGTGATGTGCTCGCGGGGCCGTTGATGCTGCATGTGTAGCGGCCGTGTCATCACACATACACTAGGTATGGATAGATTAGTTGTAGCATACGTAATCAAACCTAAGTTACATGGCCGGGCTGTTCCCGACTCGTACATATGCGTCTTTCTCTCCCCTGGTGAACTTGATAGCTCGTACATATTATCCTATAGCTTAAGCGTGAGGGAAAGCCTCGAAGCTGAGCATCGGCTCACATCCTCTGCTACAGTTAGTAAAAAAACAGTGAACCGGCAACGCTAAAAAACCCGGCTCACCGCTGCTTCCTCTCTCCTATCTCCTTTTTGACGTTGGGGATGGGCCGCCACGCTAGAAACAGAAGAGGCGGAGCAGTCCTCCTCGCCGCCACCCCTCCCTCGCTCCCCAGCCCGTGCTCCTCCCTGCTCCTGCTCGTCCTCCTCCTACCACGCCATGGAAGAGACGTGGTCTTCCTCTTCCCAGCCCCCCATATCATTCCCCTTCTCCTCCCGGCCATACACGTTAATTTAAGGATTGATGTCGCTTATCTCGTCTTCATCGCATAGAGAAAAAAGTGAGCATAGCACCGGCCGGTCTATGGTCGGGTTGGCAGGCGAAAAAATTACCTACTACCATTGACCCACTTTTACAAATGTCTGTCGCTAACAAATTGCCACTTTCATCCGGTCTCAGAAAAGAATACTAGTGACTAGCATATTTTTATCCGTCGCTACTCCTAGCGTTCTCAGTGACAAACATTTATATACGCTTGTCACTAAGTAATTTTTACATTCGGTTGGTCTTCATAAAAAATATTAGTGACAGTCAATTTTATGTGTCTATCACTAGTGTTTCGTACTAGTGACAGACCTATCACTGCCCGTCACTAGGAATACTTACTAGTGACAGGCACAGTTTTGCCCATCACTAACCACCTGAAGGCTATAAGCTTTTTTGCAGTAGTGAAAGTACTCTAAAAAAATATAATTTTATCATCTTTCTTTCTTAATTTGCTCATAAACTTAGTATTTTCTAGTTAAGATATTTTGTGCTTCCAAGGAAGATTGCCATTTGTGTTCACCATACCTACTTATTAGCACTATTGCTATTCCAAGTAAATTCATATTTTTATCTACCTTCCAAATTAAACTTGTTATGTGAAAATTAGTGATTATAACTCTCACGAATTTGATGGTACACTTTAATTTCTTGCACTTAATAAACTTGAACCATTGTGCCCATCTATGTTACGTATATGCTTGCGCTTTGTAAGTTATGAATTAGCAGAACCATGCTGTCATGGGAAACGCTTTCAACATTGCACCGATACTTTGTACCTAGTTGATATCATTTTCTTTTGTCTATGGATGTCGTCAATGTGAAATGAAAGAGAAGCTTGTAAGTCCATGGAGTTATGTATGTGTGTTAGAGAAATATCTGGGCCGCCGGTCTAGTCCATGCTGTCATGGTGGAAACCTGCAGCGTACATAACGAGCATCTATGAAGCATTCTTCTTATAAAAAAAGAGATTGAGATTAAGAAAAAGAGAAAAAAGAAAAAATGATGAGAAAAGAGGAAAGAGAGAAAAAAAGCACCATATTCCCATGGTAAATAAGAAGATTGCTGAGATGCTTGTTGTCTGCTTGCCTTGTCATTTTGATATGGGGATTCTTCCGTATCATTGGGCAAGGGGTACCCCGTTGGCGGTTCTCCATGATATACATGTACTTACTATGACAAGAACTTACCAGTGACTAAACTTGAGTAGCATGAGGAGCGGCCCTCGTATTCAAGGGACATGAGATTTTCAACTTGCAACTTGTCAAACATATCCTCATATTTGATCACTTTAACCTTAACCACCTAAAGATGCCTATGATAGGGGCAATGAGAGCTGAAAGCTAATAAGTATCATAATTTTTGGAAGCTCTTTATGAAACTTGAAATCCCTACTTCCCTCTGCGAAGAGCCTTTCTTTTATTTTTTAGTTGAGTCATTAACCTATTCCCTTCTACCTCAGCAAGTATTTTGAGTTGTTGTGTTTCATTCATTCATATGATGATTTATTCAATCATGTTTCTTATGTTCCTTGTTTTGCACTTTGCTCTTATCTTAGTGTCTACTACTTTGAAAGATATCATTGAAAATCAGTTATTTGTGAACTCCAGCAAATTGTCAACTATTTTTTCGACCAAGAGCTAAGTTTGCCATTACCAATTATGATTTACTTTTTGTATCTTTATTGCGTTTCCTTTAATTATTGCAAGTTAACGTTATATAATAGTGAGTTGTCTTCTATTATGACTTATGTATTGATGAATGTGATGCTTCTTGTCCGTATTTTTTTATCAACTCTTCACTCCATAAACCTGAGGTCATGTTTATTGAGTTTAGTTTCGCTTAGGGACAAGCGAAGTCTAAGCTTGGGGGGAGTTCATACGTCCATTTTGCATCACTATTCTATATCATAATTTACTGTTATTCATTGATATATTTACTATTAAGAGATGATACTTATGTTATTTCATCTGTTTTTGCATGGTTGATGAGTTTTAGAGCATGGACCCCTGCAGTTAGGATTCTAATGGAAAAGGTGCCGTTTGGAGGCAAAATTCGCGAAGATCAGAAAATCCGGGAAAAAATACATGGAAAATCCTATTTTTCTAGAAGATGAAGAAAGCCAGAAGGGGAAGCGGAGATGGGCCACAGGGGGCCCACACCACCCCCTGGCGCGGGCCACCCTAGGTCGCGCCACCAGGTGGTGTGGCCGCCCTGGTCCACCCCTAGCTCTCCCCTCTAGCGTATATTATCCTCCCGAAACCCTAAGACTCGGGGAGCGACCATAGAAAGATTCCACTGCCTCTGCGGGATGGAAAACACCGAGAGAGAAAGATCTCTCCGGCAGACAGAATTCTGCCAGGGGAATTCCTTCCCGGAGAGGGGAGACCGTCGCCATCAACACCACCATCAAGCTGGACTTCATCAGGATCATCATCATCATCACCACCACCATCATCATCACCAGCACCTTCATCACCACTTCATACCGCTGTAACAATTGGGTTGAATCTTGCATAGTTCTTAGGGAAAAGTTTCCCGGTGTTGATTACTCCTTGTAGTTGATGCTATTGAGTGAACCGTTGAATTATTGTTTATGTTCAGATTGTTATACATCATTATTTCATCTCTGATCATGATCCATATGATGTATTGTGAGTAGTTCGTTTTGTTCTTGAGGACATGGGAGAAGTCATGTTGTTAGTATTGGAATTGTGTTGAGAAAGATTCAATAGTTTGATATTTAAGTTGAGGTGTACTTCTTCTAGTGGTGTCATGTGAACGTCGACTACATGACACTTCACCTATATGGGCCTAGGGGAATACATTGTGTATTTGGCTACTAATCGTAGGGGTTGCCGGAGTGACGGAAACCCGAACCCCCGTTAGGAAACCATTGCACAAGGGATGTTAGGGTCTTAGAGTTTAAAGTTGTGGTTAGGTTTCTACCTTAATTACTTTCTTGTACTTGCGGATGCTTGCAAGGGGTATAATCACAAGTATGTATTAGTCCTAGGAAGGTCGGTACATTAGCACAGGTTCACCCACACAACACTTAGCAAACTAAAGAAGATTAATCAACTACATGAAGCGAAAGCACTTGACGGTATTCCCATGTGTCCTCGAGAACATTCGGTCATCTTAAGTAATACAACCGGCTTGTCCTTTGCTAAAGAAAGGATTGGGCCACTTGCTTCATTTATTCTTATTGTCTTTTATTTACTCGTACTTTATTTACCTGCATTATCAAAAACCCCTAAAAATCCGTTTGCTAAGTATTTACAGAGAATTCCTGCTCCTAGACACTAGCCAGCACCTTCTTCTCCTCGTTGGGTTCGACACTCTTACTTATCGAAGATACTGTGATACACCCCTATACTTGTGGGTCATCAGGAGCCACGAGGGCTAGAAGAGCATGATTATTGGCTCAACACGTCGAGCTCGTTGGGGAACCCCAAGAGGAAGGTATGATGAGCACAGCAAAAAGTTTTCCCTCAGTTATGAAATCAAGGTTATCGAAGCAATAGGAGCAAGGAAACACCTCCAAGGTGTTGTTTCCAACTTGAAATCCTGCACAACACAACCACAAAACTTTGCCCCCAACTTACAGTGAGGTTGCCAATCTCACCGATCTTGCTGAAAACAAAGGATTAAACGTATTGTGTGGAAGATAGTAATTGCTTGCAGAAAGTAAACAGAAAACAGTAAATAGCTTGTAGATTGATGGTAAAAGAATGGACTGAGGTCCATAGTTCACTAGAGGTGATTCTCCTTAAGATAGATGACATGTTGGGTGAACAAATTACAGCGGGGCAATTGACAGACACCGAGAAAGAATACATGCATATACTAATCATCTTGACTCCTATGATATTTTATTGGGCATTACAACATTATACATAGACTATAATCCAACTACATCTATGACTAATAATCCACCTTCAGGTTATCATCCGAACCCCCTCCAGTATTAAGTTGCAAGCAACAAATTATTGCATTAAGAAAAGTGTGTATAGTAAACAATATGATTTTTCTATGAACAAAGGATTGTTGTTTTCTCCCTAGTAGCAACAGCACATCTAGTACCTTAAAGATTTTTGTCACTTCCCCAGATTCCTAGAGGCATGAACCCACCATCGAGCATAAATACTCCCTCTTAGAGTTGATAGCATCTACTCGGCCAATATAGCTACTAACAACAGAAAGCATGCAAGATCACAAATAACATAGACATGATAGAATCAATAATCAATAATCAATCTGAAATAGCATCTCAATATCCATCGGATCCCCGCAAACACAACATGTAAGATTACAAATAGATGATCTTGATCATGAACGGAGCTCACAAGATCTAAACATGGTAGCACAAAGGAGAAGAACCAACCATCTAGCTACTACATGGACCCGTAGTCCAGGGATGAACTACTCACGCATCACACCGGAGGCAGGCATGGTGATGAAGAAGGCCTCCAGGGTGATCTCTCCCCTCCGGCAGGGTGCCGGGAAGAGCTTCAGATCCCTCCTGATCTAGGGATGGAGATGGCGGCAGCTACAGACTCTTTCCTGGAATTTTGATCGAGTACCTAGGGTTTTCGTCTCGGAGGCAATATATAGGTGAAGGGGCAAGGTCGGTGGAGCACCAGGGGGCCCACACCCCTGGTGGCGCGCCCCCAGGCCGCGCCGCCACCAGGTGTGGCCACCCTGGTGCGCCACTTCGTCTCCCCTCTAGACTCCGTGTTCCTTCTGGTGAAATATTGACTTGGGCTTTTGTCCGGTCCAATTTCGAGAATATTTCCTTACTAGCTTTTCTAAAACCAAAAACAGCAGAAAACAAGCAACTAGCACTGTGGCATCTAGTTAATAGGTTAGTTCCAGAAAATGTGTAAAAATACTCCAAAGTGTGGAGAAAACATAAGAAAGTAGATACAAAACAAGCATGGAACATGAAAAATTATAGATACGTTTGCAACGTATCAACATCCCCAAGCTTAACTCCTGCTCGTCCTCGAGTAGGTAAGTGATAAAAAAGAATAATTTTTGAGGTGACATGCACCATCATAATCTCGATCAAGGTATTTGTAAAACATTGATACCTGGGATCATAGTACTTTAACATAGCATGAAAGATATAGTTCTAACAATAAGACATAGCAACCCTGTTGTAACATGAAAAGGTACAAACAAAAGATTCATGAATAACAATGCTTTGAAAGACGTTTGTTTTTCACATACAGAAAACATAATGAGAATGGTATTCAGCTTGTACCTCATAGTGTAGCAAAACATAAATGCATAGGACACCTCCAAAGTTCATAAGGGTGACTAGATACAAATAGTTTAAGAACAAGCAATATCAAAGTTATGAATCAATCAACAAGTCTTGGGACAATGCACGTTAAACTAAGAATGACCACTATGCTCTCTCAATAGGTGCATAAAGATAGAAGATGGAGACTCAACATAAAAAGTAAAAGAAAGGCCCTTCATAGAAGGAAGCAGGGATTCAAGTCTCATAAAGAGCTTCCAACAATTATGGTACTTATTAGCTTTTAGCTCTCATTGCCCCTATCATAAGCATCTTTAGGTGATTAAGGTTAAAGTGAACAAATATGAGGATATGCTTGACAAGTTATAAGTTAAAATCTCTTGCCCCTTACTTATGAAGACCGAACCTCATGCTACTCAACTTTAGTTACAAGTAAGTTCTTGTCATTGTAAATACATGTGTATCATAGAGAATCGCCAACGGGGTACCCCTTGCCCGATGATACAGAAGCATTCCCATATAGAAGTGACAAGGCAAGCAGACAATGAGCATATCAGCGATCTTTTTATTTGCAATTTGCATAGGTTTTTATTAAGGATGCTTCACAGATTGCTCATTATGGTTATGCTGCAAGTTTCCACCATGATTAGGCATGACTTAGGCTAGTGGTCCAGGCGTTTCTCTAACACATATACAAACTCCATGAGCTTATAAGCTCCCCTTTTATTTCACACCGTCGGGATCCATAAGCAAAAGAACATGATATCAACCAAAGAAAGTGCAATGTTGAAAGCATTCCCCATGGTAACATGGTTCTGCTAATTCACAACTTATGAAGCGCAAGCACATACGCAACATATATGGGCACAATGGTTCAGGTATATTAAGTGCAAGAAAAGTAAAGTGCGCCATCAAGTTTGTGAGAGCTTTAATCACTAATTTTCACATAACAAGTTTAATTCGGAAGGTAGATAAAACATGAATATACTTGGAATAGCAAATGCTAATAGGTAGGTATGGTGGACTCTTTGGAATAACATGGTTTTATTTGGAGTTGGATGCATGAGTGGAACTCATACTTGGAATGGAGGCTAGCAAAAGACTGGGAGCGACCGAATAAGAGAGCAATAATGGCCATAATCATGCAAATCGACAAAACATCATTAATTAAAGCATAAAGTGATATTACAAGTCGAAAACTAAATGATCATGGAGGCTATGGTGACTTGTTATAGTATTAACATGGTGTGAGCATGCGCCAAGTCAACCCAAATAAAGCGTCAAAGGAGAATAACACAATTTTATGCTTTTATATGCTAAAACAATGTATGAATTCTTTCAAGGCACATTAAGCAATCTCAATTGTTTATAATGAGCCATGATACAACAATAATCACTAAGCATAAAGCCAAAACAATATCAAGCATGGCATGATAAAGTCTAAGTCATAGTCAAAAACAAGCTTCTTTTATACCACTTAAGCATGAACTTTCCTACTCTTTTCCAATCCAAATCAACTTATTTAAAAACTAATGTATGAATGCGGGGGTCCAACCAATTTATTCAAGAAAACTAAGCAAAAAAAAACTAAAATCAAAAACGAAGACGCTCCAAGAATAACACAGTTGTGCATTAAACAATAAAAATGAAGTATTTGGAAGAAACCAGAAATTTTTATTGATGAAGAAGGGGATGCCTTGGGCATCCCCAAGCTTTGACGCTTGTACTTCTTGAATATTTCTTGGGGTGACACGGGTGGCATCCCCAAGCTTGAGCTTATTTCCATTCTTCATCTTATCACATTACTCTTCCCTACACTTTAAAATCTCCTTCATATAAAACTTCACACAATCTTTATTAGCAACATTAGTGCACTCAAGATAATAAGTCTTTTGGTTCAGTTTCAACACAAGTAAAACTTCCATTAAAACACAAGCTACTGTATCACTTCCTTTAAAAAGTTCAAGTGATCAGAGAGAACTCAAAGATAAAGAGATTAAGAGGCAAATGCAAATAATGCCAGAAATCTGTCAAAACAGACCAGCAGGTAAAAAGAAATTTTTTCGAAGACCTTCTGTTGCTCAATCAAAAAGTGTTCAACTAACGAAAGTTGGATAACGACCTGGGAGAGAAGCACAAAAAATTACAGCTCAAACTGACATATAGAGATTTTTCACGAATTTTTACTGCGAAGAACAAAAATCTGTTTCGGGACAGCAACTTTCCCAAGTCTTACTTCTCTCTCATTAGAGGTTACTCTTAGCACAAAAACCACACAAAAATGATAAGGAGAGATTATTAATGAGGCAATAACTTCCAAGACTCAACAAAAGACTCCTAACAAAATTTGTGTTATCTCCCAATAAGTGCTTTTCTTTAACGCCTTTGAGCTAGGCATAAGAAGCAAGAAAAGAAAAAAGTATTCTCAAATGAAGAAGCATTAAGAGCAAATTTTGTTTTAATAGGAGAGGCAAAAGGAATCTTCTCTCTCTTCTTGGGGAAGTGGTCTATACTTTTCTTGAGTGGAAATTGATATTTAATGGTGCCTTCTTTCATATCAATAATGGCACTAACAGTTCTAAGAAAAGGTCGTCCCAAAGTAATAGGACAAGAAGCATTGCATTCAACATCCAAAACATAGAAATCAATGGGGACATAGGCATTGTTAACCATAATAAGAACATCATTAATACTCCCCATGAGTTGCTTTCTAGCATTATCATCAAGTTGTACATTTAAATAACAATCTTCCAATGGTGGCAAATCAAGCATTTCATAAATCTTTCTAGGCATAATAGAAACACTACTATCAAGATCACATAAAGCTTTGAGATCAAAATCATTCACTTTCATATTAATGATGGGTTCCCAACCATCTTCTAATTTCATAGGAATATAAGCTTTATGTTTCATCTTTTCTTCTTTAATTTTTATGAGAGCATCAGTAATGTGTTTTGTAAAGGCCATATTCATAGCACCAACATTAGGACTTTTAGCAAGCTTTTGTAGGAACATAATTACTTCAAAGATATTGCAACCATCAAGATCAAAATCATAATTACCATCTAAAGTAGTAGAGCTATTGTTTCCCATATTTCGAAGAATTTCAACATTTTTATTAGAAAAGGTTCCATTGGTTTTAGGTATTGTTGTAGAAGAAACTTCATGTGGATTTCTAGCATTAGCATTAGTGGTGGTGATAGTAGAAATACTAATATTTCTAGCAATTTCATCTTCTCTTTCCCACTTAGCATGCAATTTAGCTAATAGTCTAACATTTTCATCAATTCTAACTTGTATGGCATTAGTAGCAGCAAAGGGGTTTTCAATAGTTTCAGGTTTAGCAGCCATTTTATTCAAAGAAGATTGTGCTTCAGACAATGATGCTATATTTCTTTCAGCATTAGAGAGTTTTTCCTCAATAGTTTTATTGAAAGAAGTTTATTTACTAATAAAATCTTTAAGCATGACTTCAAGTTCAGGGGGTGCACTTCTATTATTGTTGTAGGAATTTCCATAAGCATTACCATTATTGGGAGGGTATGGCCTATAATTATTATTACCAAAATTATTCCTGTAGGCATTGTTGCTAAAATTATTATTTCTAATAAAGTTCACATCAACTTGGTCTTCTTTAGCAACCAAAGAAGCTAAGGAAACATGATTTGGATCAATATGAGCTTTCCCATTAACAAGCATAGACATAATAACATCAATTTTATCACTTAAGGAGGAGGTTTCTTCAATAGAATTTACCTTCTTACCTTGTGGAGCTCTCTCAGTGTGCCATTCAGAATAGTTAACCATCATATTATCCAAAAGCTTTGTTGCAGCACCCAAAGTAATGGTCATAAAGGTACCTCCAGCAGCAGAATCCAGCAGATTTATTGAAGAATAATTCAATCCTGCATAAAAGGTTTGGATAATCATCCAAGCAGTCAGTCCATGAGTGGGACAATCCTTTACCAAAGATTTTATTCTTTCCCAAGCTTGAGAAACATGTTCATTATCAGATTGTTTAAATTTCATTATTTCACTTCTCATAGATATATTCTTAGCAGGAGGATAGTATTTTCCAATAAAAGCATCTTTGCATTTAGTCCAAGAATCAATACTATTTCTAGTTAGGGATAGCAACCACTCTTTAGCTTTTCCTCTCAAATAGAAAGGAAACAATTTAAGCTTAATAATATCTCCATCTATATCCCTATGTTTTTGGATCTCACTAAGTTCAACAAAGTTATTAAGGTGAGCAACACCATCTTCAGTACCAACACCAGAGAATTGTTCTTTCATAACAAGATTAAGCAAGGCAAGTTTAATTTCAAAGAAAGTAGCTTCAGGAATAGGTGGAGCAATAGGTGTGCACATGAAATCATTATTGTTGGTGCTAGTGAAGTCACACAACTTAGTATTTTCAAGAGTAGTCATTTTTCTGTGTTTTTAATATAAAGAAGCAAACTAGTATAACTAGTTTTTGTGTGTTTTTGATAAAAGAAACAAGCAAACAAAGCAGAAATAAACTAAGCAAAAAAAGTAAAGAGATTGGTTATGAGCGACTCCCCATGTGAAGATGTCCTTGACTCCCCGGCAACAGTGCCAGGAAAAGCTTGATTATTGGCTCAACACGTCGAGCTCGTTGGGGAACCCCAAGAGGAAGGTATGGTCAGCACAGCAGCAAGTTTTCCCTCAGTTATGAAACAAAGGTTATCGAACCAGTAGGAGCAAGGAAACACCTCCAAGGTGTTGTTTCCAACTTGGAATCTTGCACAACACAACCACAGAACTTTGCCCCCAACTTATAGTGAGGTTGTCAATCTCACCGGTTTTGCTGAAAACAAAGGATTAAACATATTGTGTGGAAGATAGTAATTGCTTGCAGAAAGTTAATAGAAAATAGTAAATAGCTTGTAGATTGATGGTAAAAGAATGGACTGGGGTCCATAGTTCACTAGAGGTGATTCTCCTTAAGATAGATGACATGTTGGGTGAACAAATTATAGCGGGGCAATTGATAGACACCGAGAAAGCATACATGCATATACTAATCATCTTGACTCCTATGAGATTTGATTGGGCATTACAACATTATACATAGACCGTAATCCAACTACATCTATGACTAATAATCCACCTTCAGGTTATCATCTGAACCCCCTCTAGTATTAAGTTGCAAGCAACAGATAATTGCATTAAGAAAAGTGTGTAAAGTAAACAATATGATTGTTCTATGAACAAAGGATTGTTGTTTTCTGCCTAGTAGCAACAACACATCTAGTACCTTAGAGATTTTTATCACTTCCTAGATTCCTAGAGGCATGAACCCACTATCGAGCATAAATACTCCCTCTTGGAGTTGCTAGCATCTACTCGGCCAAGATAGCTACTAACAACAGAAAGCATGCAAGATCATAAATAACATAGGCATGATAGAATCAATAATCAATATGAAATAGCATCTCAATATCTATCGAATCCCCGCAAACACAACATGTAAGATTACAAATAGATGATCTTGATCATGAACGGAGCTCACAAAATCTAAACATGGTAGCACAAAGGAGAATAACCAACCATCTAGCTACTACATGGACCCGTAGTCCAGGGATGAATTACTCACGCATCACACCGGAGGTAGTCATGGTGATGAAGAAGGCCTCCAGGGTGATCTCTCCCCTCCGGCAGGGTGCCAGGAAGAGCTTCAGACCCCTCCTGATCTAGGGATGGAGATGGCGGCTACAGACTCTTTCGTGGAATTTTGATCGGGTACCTAGGATTTTCATCCCGGAGGCAATATATAGGCGAAGGGGCAAGGTCGGTGGAGCGCCAAGGGGGCCCACACCCCCTAGTGGCACGCCCCCAGGCCGCGTCGCCACCAGGTGTGGCCACCCTGGTGCGCCACTTCGTCTCCCCTCTGGACTCCGTGTTCCTTCTGGTGAAATACTGACTTGGGCTTTTGTCTGGTCCAATTCCGAGAATATTTCCTTACTAGATTTTCTGAAACTAAAAATAGCAGAAACATGCAACTGGCACTGTGTCATCTTCTTAATAGGTTAGTTCGAGAAAATGTGTAAAAATAATCCAAAGTGTGGACAAAACATAAGAAAGTAGATATAATACAAGCATGGAATATAAAAAATTATAGATATGTTTGCAACATATCAGAGCACGCCACACGCGACCCCACTACGTGGCCACATGTGGGTGGCTCGTTCGGCCCTCGGGCATCGTTTTGATCTACTCTTTTGTCCACAACTCCATCTCGGCAGAAACATACACCCTATTTTTTTCGAGATATATCGAGGCGGCGGCGGAGGCGAAAGCTCTCTCCTTCTCTGGGAGGGGGCAAATCTTCCTGCTCCGGGGCACCAGAGAGGGGGAAATCACCGCCATCGACATCACCAATCCTCCTAGGTGTAGGGGAGGCATCTCCATCATCTCCATCACCAAGACCAGCACCATCTCTATCACCATCTTCGAGGTCCACTTCATCCCCCTCGTTGTTTGAGAAGTTATCGAACCCTAGATAATTGTTTGTGCTATTTTACATGCGTGAGATTGGATAATTGATATTATCTTGTGGAGAGATTATATTTTCAGATTGTGTTGTACCACATATGCTACTGAATACTATCATGTTTCCATGTTGTGAGTAGTTCCATATGTTCCTGAGGGCATAGGATGAATTGGCAATGATTTCTATATGACATATGTTGAGTATTTGGTCTACTTTTTATCTTTTATGTTGTTCTATGATGGTGGTGTGTGAACATCGACTGCAGATCACTTCACCTTTATGGGCTCATAGGACAACACCATAGTGTAATAGCGTGGGTAGGACCGTGGAGGACACGTAAACCATGGTCCAATACATAAAGTTCCATTAGGGGGATATATATCAGAGACCTTAGGGTTTATAGCTATGGTGGGACATTCTAGTCTTAATAATTCCTATGTTTGCACATTAACTTGGCCATAGGATCCATCATAAGGGAGTGCTTTAGTTCATTTAGTTGGCTGCACCAAAATAAGGCTCCGTACGGAAAGACTAAAACTAGACAAGATATTCACCATGTTGGTTTAGAAATCTATATGCCAAGTAAATCCATGCCGTCCTCAGGAACGCTTGTCACATATAAGATCACTCACACCTGAGCTTGTCCTCTTGTTGCATAGAGAATTGGGCTTTCTGTTTATAAGAGCCTTTACTTATTGCATTTTACTTTCAATATTTTACTTATTTGTAACCTTACAACAAAAACTCCAAAAACACATGCAACTTCTATTGTTTTATTTACCATTCTTGCTAACCAATACCTTTAGCTCCTCGTGGGTTCAACAACCTTTTCTAATTGAAAAGTATTGCAATTGGTCTCCTGCACTTGGGAGCTATCACCCATCTATGATAGATTTATGATTTGTATTTTATATCTCTCTTTAGATGGTATGTGTAGTTGGCCACGTATTATTTGCCTTCGGTACTAAAGATAAGGGATAAATCCTTTGGACGTGTTTAGAAGTGTTCTCGACAAGCTTCGTGACAATTGGCACCAGCTAGCAACCTGCACGGTCAAAGGAGAATAAAGAGAGATTCCCTAAGCTAATTACGATATCCATGGGGAGACCCTTAATTACGGTGGTCTGTATGGGTGATTTCTCTTAGACATCATAGTGGTTATTTAGAGATGACCTCACTCTTAGATCAACAAAGTGGCTTCCTACGAGTCTTGTAGTGAACATCTTATTATGGAGCTCTCTCCACACATATCATGACACAAGAAGTATGTTATCTAAATTATGATTAATAATATCATGCTAGTGGTGTATCCTACACCCCCGAGAATGCTTTCGCACCTATTGAGTTCAACCACGTTTACAAATGCTCTTTTTTACTTGCTTTCTTTTACTTGTTTTTATTACTTTTCTGAACTCAATCAAAAACCTTTCAAACACCCTTTACTTAATATCAAAGGCAGCTTATAAGTATCCTTTGGTGAAAAGTGATGAGGGGCATAAAGACCTTCACCAAATAGCTCTCTGTGGGTACGATACTCTTATTTTGAAACTAGCTACAATTGATCTGTGCACTTGTAGCCATCATGTGCAGTCAAGCAGGGCATGACGCCATGAGTTTTCTGCTACACAGAAGTGGCATTGGTCATTGTCGGTCATCCCCCTGTGGTGCCACACATCTCTTATGGGCAGTGATTGCTTAGCCAATCTCCAAAGGAATACTTTCAGTTTGGATGGCACCTTTTTTTCCAGAGAGCTATCCACTATTTCTCTACTGTTCGACCATTTGAGGACTCTGAGCATCCCTCCAGCCAGGCCTCCCTCTTCTCCCTCATGAACATGAGCATCCTATAAGCCGATCACACTTTAACACACCTCGTCGATCGTAGTGCCATGCCCAAAAAGTCGTCATGTTGCCTGTGACTTAGGGATATATTTAGGATGGTCTCAACATCCATCAGAAGGAGAAAACGCCTCAACTCAACCTCCCTCCATGTTGTTGTTGTTGCCTCGATGAACGATGCAACTATGGCTGGTGGATCCTCCTCGTTCTCCTGTGGTAGGCATGCAATAGGGCGGAGCATACCATCTCTCGGTAGCCATTGGTCATTCCACGGGTATGTCTGCTCCCCCGTATCAATTCTTTTCACTAAACCTTATTTCAATACTTGGAGCCCCGCATGCAGCGCACACTACAATTGAGATGGTGCCACGCCCAAGCCTGCGCTTAGCAAGTTTATGTCCCTAAAATAAATCTCCTTCAGAACTCTAGAGCTTAAAGCATCTAGGTTCTGCAATATCCTCCAACACTAACGTGCCAATAAAGATAAGTTGAAAAGCTCTATATCACGGAAGCCTGGGCCTCCCATCTGCTTCGGCTTGCACATGTCTCGCCATGATACCCAATATGTCCGTTGTTCTCCTTCACGACTCCCCCACCAGATCCTCAATATTGTGTTAATCTGTTCGCACAATCCTCTTGGTAACAAGAAACAGGTCATTGAAAAAATCGGAATCACCTGGGCTACTGATTTTATCAAGATATCCTTCCCTCTTGAGGAAATTAGTCTCTCCATCCACCCTTGGATGAATTTCCAAATCCGGTCCTTGATGTATCTGAAGGAACCATTGCGAGACCTTCCCACCTTGGATGACATTCCCAAATATTTTGCATTCGGGGACTCGTCATGAACATCAAGGACGGATTTAATGTTATTCTTTCCTGTGCTTAGACACTTCTTGATAAAATAAATAGAAGATTTGTCTCGATTGATCCTCAAGCCAGACGCCAGACAGTACTTGTCCAATAGAGACTGGACTCTCCCTACAGTCTACACATCTGCCTTGAAAAGCAATAGGCTATCATTAGCAAAAGCAAGGTGGCTTATCGCCGTCCCCGACGGTGTCGCCCGTAAACCTTAGAGATCCGATGATAAACTGCGGTATTTTAAGAGGCACGAAAGGCCCTCTACCGCTAACAAGAAAAGATACGGTGAGATAGGGTCACCCTGGCGCATCCCTCGGGAGGGTTTGAACTCACGCAGTTTTCCGCCATTAAAAAGCACCTGCAAGGAAACAATAGTCACTAGGCACATCACCATTCGCACCCATACCCTATGAAAACCCAGATTGATCATGATAGCCTCAATGTAGCTCCACTCAAGTTGGTCATATGCTTTCGCATGTCCAATTTCAATGCACAGGAATAGCTTTTCTTTGCCCGGTTCCTCTTCATGAAATGAAGACACTGATAAGCTGTGATAATGTTATCTGTGATCATCCTCCCAGGATAAAAAGCTGATTGTTCCTCCGAGATGATATCCAGGAGGCATTCCTTCAACCTATTGGCATCCACCTTCGAGGCTATCTTGTAGATTATATTGCACATGCTGATTGGGCGAAACTGGCCCAGTTCCTCTTGGCTTTCTACTTTTGGGATAAGAACCACAAAGGTTTTATTGATATCCTCTAGGTTTTCCTCCCCTCTTAGACCCCAAAGCACCGCCAATGTGACCTCTTTGCCGCAGATATCCCAGTGGGTTTGGAAAAAAATGCGCAGGGTAGCCATCAGGGCCCCGACGCTTCGGTCGGAAGCATCTGAAACAGTGCCTTATTTACCTCATCCCCCTCAAAAGGTTTCAACAACACACAATTCATCTTTTCATGACCTTTGTTGGGATCACATTGATCACCTCTTCCATATTGGAAGTTCCATCGGATCGATAGAGTCCCTCATAAAAAGCACTCGTCTACTCCGCCAT
This sequence comes from Avena sativa, assembly GCA_916181665.1. NCBI lineage: Eukaryota > Viridiplantae > Streptophyta > Magnoliopsida > Poales > Poaceae > Avena > Avena sativa. The sequence goes on from OV702292.1 coordinate 103,938,849, forward strand.
CTCTAGGTCATCCTCCACAAACGACAAATCTGGTCGCTTAATTCTGATGATGCGATTCTTCCTTTTCCGCTGGCTGGCCCGAAGATGGAAAAAAACGAGTTTTCTTATCCCCATCTTCCAACCAATGCACCCGTGATCGCTGTCTCCACATGACTTCCTCCCTCTCAAATAAATCGAGAAGTCCTTGGGTAATACTCGTCTCCTGGGTGGAGGGTCCCTGTCTCATCATATATGCATGCAAAGCAGTGAGTCTAGATGATAAAATTTTGATCTCCTTCTTAACATGGCCAAAGCTCTGTCTCTCCCAATTGTCGAGCGAGCTTGACACCCGGTTCAACTTGTCACTCAGTTGCGACATGGTCATCGTTGGGCCCTCCGCCTGCCATGCCTCGAGAGGTGGGGTTTAAATTGGTCATCCTTCTCCCACATCATCTCGTAACGGAAGATTTTCTCCGCATTCCTCCTACGTTGCCCTGCCGTCTTTCGCCATCATAGCGGGATCGGGCAATGGTCTGACGTAACCCCCGTCAGATGACTCAAGACCACAACAGGGAAACACATGCTCCAGGCCGACATGTCCAAGCCTCTATCGAGACGTACTCGGCATAAGGATCCCCCGCCACCCTTTTCTAAAAGGTCCATGAGTTCCCTGAGTACCCCAGGTTCGCTAGTTCACAAACATCCACTGCCTCCCGAAATGCCGCAATCTAAGCCGGCTCCGGCCAACAACACTAACATGTCCGTGTTGGTGCAATACCTCATTAAAATCCCCAATGCACATCCATAGCAACGATGATGAAGATTTGATAAATTTCATCATGTCCCATGTTTTAAACCTCTCCACAGTCTCAAACTCACCATAAATACCGGTTAAACGCCAGGGATCACCACCCCTTTCAATGGTAACTGTATCCACGTGATACTGATAGTATGGCAAAATATCGAGCTTTATTTCATTATTCCAGAACATAGCGGTTCCACCACTACGTCATGTAATGCTTACAACAAAATACTTATCAAAACCTAGACGTCTCGCTAATCCTGCAGCCCGCTTCCTATGTACTTGAGTCTCCACAACACAGAGGACAGTAGGTTTAAATTGCCTCGTGAGGTCACAAAGCTCTCTAACTATCGCTTCGCTCCCCACCCCGCGACAGTTATAACTCAAGCAACTCATTGCTCTTGGCCGTGCTTAGTCCCGGAGCCCGCCTTGTTATTGTTGGTTTCATACTTCTTCGGGTGCAGGTGGCTTCACCGGTGAGAGGGGGAGGCCCCCGTCTTCCGTGCTTCCACCCCATCCATCACACTAGCACCAGGTACGTGCATAGATGTCCCCTATGGCCCTGTCGTTTCCCTATTAGTCAGTTGAAGGGGTTCAGTGCCCGGGTTTTTTGTAGCAGCTTTGGTCTCCTCTGATGGCCTCTTACGCATCTCCCCAACGGTCCGACCACCACGTTCACTGCCCCGCCCGCTGTGGCTATTCACAGGAGCCGATGGCCGAGCCTTCCCCCTACAGTTTGAGCGTGCCAATACTCCATAGGTGCCAACATCCATCTACCATACTGTTGGGATGCATCCTCATGGACACCATCCCCGCACTCCATCTCGCCATGGCCAAAGAGGCCACAGACATCACAGAAGCATAGTAGTTTCTCGTACATCACCTAGAACGTCATAGGTTCCTGTCCTTCCGTGTGCAGGACAACAACGCAAGTGAGCGGCTCTTTCACGTTGAGTTTGACCCACACGCGAGCGAAGCTCGTGCCACTCGCTCCAAGCCAATATGTGCTGCCATGTTGCACACGATCTCCTCCCTCCTGAACAGTGATGGGATTCCCTGATCTAAACCCAGACATACATATGGTCCAGCACCACCAAATTTGGATCCGCGATTCCGTTATAGTGCTCCAGCAGCACTCCCAGTTGCCTGAATATCCACGAACCCTCGTACATGGCGCCGTTCCAATCGCCGAGGCATGAAACCTGGAGGATGAACAAGTTGCCTTCCACTGGCCGAATCGACCATTGCTTTGCAAAGCCCCAAGCCACGTCCATCTTCTGGAAAAAAGGTTGGTTACTAAAGTGCCTCATCGTCTGCACCTTGACCACTGCCATCCAGCATGCTCCCTCTCTCAGGTTCATGAACTCCTCCCTTGGGAGCACAAGACCGTCGAGCTCCTCATCCTTCAAAACCAGGTTCTTCAATAGCTCCTTTAGATCCGCCAATGGGCTTGGTGCTCGAAGATCCCCCTCCTTTGGGATCTTGGCCACCATCTCCACCGAAAGAAAATCCTTGATACATCCATTTTGCATCACTATTCTATATCATAATTTACTATTCTTCATTGATATATTTCATATTAAGAGATGATACTTATGTTATTTCATCTGTTTTTGCATGGTTGATGACTTTTGGAGCATGGACCGCTACAGTTAGGATTCTGATGAAAAAGGTGCTGTTTGGACATGAAATTCGCGAAGATCAGAAAATCCGGAAAAATACATGGAAAATCCTATTTTTCCAGAAGACGAAGGATGCCAGAAGAGGGAGTGGAGATGGGCCATAGGGGGCCCACACCACCCCTTGACGCGGGCCACCCTTGGCCGCACCAGCAGGTGGTGAAGCCACCCTGGCCCACTCCTGGCTCTCCCCTTTGGCGTATATTATCCCCACGAAACCCTAATACCTGGGGGAGACCACAGAAAGATTTTGCCACCTCTGCGGGGCGGAAAACTAGAGAGAGAGAAAGATCTCTCTGGCAGACAGAATTCTGCTAGGGGAATTCCTTTCCAGAGAGGGGAGATCATCGCCATCAACACCACCTTCGAGCTGGACTTCATCGGGATCATCATCACCATCATCATCACCATCATTTCCATCACCACCATCATCACCACTCCGTACCGTTGTAACAATTGGGTTGAATCTTGCATAGTTCTTAGGGGAAACTTTCCCGGTGTTGATTACTTGTAGTAGTTGATGCTATTGAGTGGAACCATTGAATTATTGTTATGTTCAGATTGTTTCTTATCATTATATCATCTCTGATCTTGATCCATATGATGTCTTGTGAGTAGTTCGTTTAGTTCTTGAGGACATGGGAGAAGTCATGTTGTTAGTAGTGGAGTTGTGTTGATAAAGATTCAATGGTTTGATATTTCAGTTGTGGTGTTATTCTTCTAGTGGTGTCATGTGAACATCGACTACATGACACTTCACCTTTATGGGCCTAGGGGAATGCATTGTGTATTTGGCTACTAATCGTAGGGGTTGCCGGAGTGACAGAAACCTAACCCCCCGTTAGGAAACCTTTGCACAAGGAATGTTAGGATCTTAGAGTTTAAAGTTGTGGTTAGGTTTATATCTTAATTACTTTATTGTACTTGCGGATGCTTGCAAGGGGTATAATCACAAGTATGTATTAGTCCTAGGAAGGTCAGTACATTAGCACAGGTTCACCCACACAACACTTAGCAAACAAAAGAAGATTAATCAACTATATGAAGCGAAAGCACTTGACGATATTCCCGTGTGTCCTCGAGAATATTTGGTCATCTTAAGTAATACAACTAGCTTGTCCTTTGCTAAAGAAAGGATTGGGCCACTTGCTGCATTTATTATTATTGTATTTTATTTACTCGCACTTTATTTACCTACATTATCAAAAACCCTTAAAAATCTGTTTGCTAAGTATTTATAGAGAATTCCTGCTCCAAGCCACTCGTCAACACCTTCTGCTCCTCGTTGGGTTCGACACTCTTACTTATCGAAAATACTGTGATACACACCCTATACTTGTGGGTCATCAAGACTATTTTCTGGCGCTGTTGCCGGGGAGTGAAGCGCTATTGGAGAGTGGAACTGGTAAAGGAAACTTCTACTATGAGTATTGTTTACTTCTGTTAGTTGCTTTATTTCAATATGGATAATTCACTTAGTTTCTTATTTTGTAATGCTACTACCACTGCTAAGGTAGTAGATGAACCACCACCTGCTGAGAATGATACTTTTAAAATACCGACAAGAATTATTGATCATGTTAGGGATAACTATTATGTTGGAGATGGAACTATCCATCCCGGTGATCATTTTCTCTTTATACAGGAATTATGCGGGTTGCTCAAGTGTGCAGGTATTACAACCGATCAAGTCAAGAAGAAGTTATTCTCATTATCACTGAAAGGAAGAGCTGAAAATGGTATAAGTGCTGGCGCGTGGTTGACGTTGGTGCTTGTTCCTTAAATCCACGGCAACGATGCCAGAAAGATGCTTGTTGGCTCAAGATACGATGAGCTCGTTGGGAACCCCAAGAGGAAGGTATGATGAGCACAACAGCAAATATTCCCTCAGTTGTGAAACCAAGGTTATCGAACCAGTAGGAGGAAGGAAACACCTCCAAGGTGCTGTTTCCAACTTGGAATCCTACACAACACAACCACAGAACTTTGTCCCCAACTTACAGCGAGGTTGTCAATATCACCGGTTTTGCTGAAAATAAAGGATTAAACGTATTGTGTGGAAGAAAGTAATAGCTTGTATAAAGTAAACAGAAAACAGTAAACAGTTGTACATTGATGGTAAAAGAAAGGAGCGGGGTCCATAGTTCACTAGTTGTGATTCTCCTTAAGATAGATGACATGTTGGGTGAACAAATTACAGCGAGGCAATTGACAAACATCGAGAAAGCATACATGCATATACTAATCATCTTGACTCCTATGAGACTTGATTGGGCACTACAACATTATACATAGACCATAATCCAACTACATCTATGACTAATAATCCACCTTCAGGTTATAATCCGAACCCCCTCCAGTATTAAGTCGCAAGCAATAGATAATTGCATTAAGCATTGCGTGTAAAGTAAACAATACGATTGTTCTATGAACAAAGGATTGTTGTTTTCTCCCTAGTAACAACAACACATCTAGTACCTTAGAGATTTCTATTACTTCCCTAGATTACTAGAGGCATGAACCCACTATCGAGCATAAATACTCCCTCTTCGAGTTGTTAGCATCTACTCGGCCAAGATATCTACTAACAACAGAGAGCATGCAAGATCACAAATAACAAAGACATGATAGAATCAATAATCAAGCTGAAATAGCATCTCAATATCCATCGGATCCCCGCAAACACAACATGTATGATTACAAATAGATGATCATGATCATGAACGGAGCTCACAAGATCTAAACATGATAGAACAAAGGAGGAGAACCAACCATCTAGCTACTACATGGGCCTGTGGTCCAAGGATGAATTACTCACGCATCACACCGGAGGCTTCCATGGTGATGAAGAAGGCCTCCAGGTGAATTCTCCCCTCCGGTAGGGTGCCGGGAAGAGCTTCAGATCCCTCCCGATCTAGGGATGGAGATGACGGAGGCTACAAACTCTTTCGTGGATTTTTGATCGGGTACTTAGGGTTTCTGTATCGGAGGAATATATAGGAGAAAGGGGAGGCCGAGGGGGTGCCCTATGCGGCCGCACCACCCCCTGGCACGGGCCAGCCCTGGCCTCGCGGCCAGGTGGTGTGGCCTGCCCCTGGCCCCTCTCCGTCTCGTATTCTGGCTCCGTGTCCCCCTCGATGAAATATTGACTTTGGCTTTTGTCTCGTCCAATTTGGAGAATATTCAATTTCTTACTTTCCTGGAACCAAAAACAGCAGAAAACAGGCAGCTGGCACTGTGGCATCTGGTTAATAGGTTAGTCCAAGAAAGTGTATAAAAAGTACTCCAAAGTGTGGGCAAAACATAAGAAAGTAGATATAAACCAAGCATGGAACATCAAAAATTATAGATACGTTTGCAACATATCAACATCCCCAAGCTTAACTCCTACTCGTCCTCGAGTAGGTAAGTGATAAAAAGAAAGAATAATTTTTGATATGACATGCACCATCATAAACTTGATCAAAGTATTTGTAAAACATTGATAGCTGGGATCATAGTACTTCACATAGCATGAAAGATAAAGTTCTAACAATAAGACATAGCAACTATGTTATAACATGAAAAGGCACAAACAAAAGATTGATGAATAACAATGCTTTGCAAGACATTTGTTTGTTTCACATAAGGAAAACATACCATAGTGGCATTCAGCTTGTCCCTCATAATGTAGCAAATCATAATTGCATAGGACACCTTCAAAGTTTATAAGGGTGACTAGATACAAATAGTTTAAGAACAAGCAATATCAAAGTTATGCATCAATCAACAAGTCTTGGGACAATGCACATTAAACTAAGAATGGCCACTTTGCTCTCTCAATAGGTGCATAAAGATAGAAGATGGCGACTCAACATAAAAGTAAAACAAAGGCCTTCATAGAAGGAAGCAGAGATTCAAGTTTCATAAAGAGCTTCCAAAAATTATGGTACTTATTAGCTTTCAGCTCTCATTGCCCCTATCATAAGCATCTTGAAGTGATTAAGGTTAAAGCGAACAAACTATGGAGTATATGCTTGACAAAGTATAAGTTGGAAATCTCATGTCCCTTGAATACGAGGGTCGCTCCTCATGCTACTCAAGTTTAGTTACCGATAAGTTCTTGTCATAGTAAGTACATGTGTATCATAGAAAACCGCCAACGGGGTACCCCTTGCCCGATGATACGGAAGAATCCCCATATCAAAATGACAAGGCAAGCAAACAACAAGCATCTCAGCAATCTTCTTATTTACCATGGGAAAATGGTGTTTTTTCTCTCTTTCCTCTTTTCTCATCTTTTTTTATTTTCTCTTTTTCTCAGTCTCTATCTCTTTTTTATAAGAAGAATGCTTCATAGATTGCTCATTATGGTTACGCTGCAGGTTTCCACCATGATTAGGCATGGATTAGACCAATGGCCCAGGCGTTTCTCTAATACACATACATAACTCCATGGACTTACAAGCTCCCCTTTCATTTCACACTGACGACATCCATAGATAAAAGAGCAAGATATCAACTAGGTACAATGTACAAGTACAATGTTGAAAGCGTTCCCCTTGACAGCATGGTTCTGCTAATCCCCAACATATAAGTGCAAGCATATACAACATGGACGACACAATGGTTCAAGTTTATTAGGGGCAAGAAAAGTAAAGTGTGCCATCAAGTTCGTGAGAGCTTTAATCACTAGTTTTCTCATAACAAGTTTAATTTGGAAGGTAGATAAAAAACATGAATATACTTGGAATAACACATGCTAATAGGTAGGTATGGTGGACTCTTTGGAATAACTTGGTTTTATTTGGAGTTGGATGCATGAGTGGAACTCATACCTAGTTATGGAGGCTAGCAAAAGACTAGGAGCGACCAACTAAGAGAGCAATAGTGGCCATAATCATGCAAAGCGACAAAACATCATTAATTAAAGCATAAAGTGATATTACAAGTCGAAAACTGAAAGATCATAGAGGCTATGGTGACTTGGGATAGTCTTAACATGGTGTGAGCATGCGCCAACTTAACCTAGATAAAGCATCAAAGGAGAATACCACAATACTATGCTTTAATATGCTAAAACAACGCATGATTCTTTCAAGGCACATTAAGCATTCTCAATTGTTTATAACATGTCATGCTATAGCAAAAATCACTAAGCATAAAGCCAAAACAATATCAAGCATGACATGACAAAGCATAGGCCACAGTCAAAAACAAGCTCCTTTTACCACTTAAGCATGAACTTTTCCTACTCTTTTCCAATCCAAGCCAATATTTTTTGGAAACTAATGTATGAAAGAGGGGGTACAACCAATTTATTCAAGCAAACTAAGAAAACCAAGCAAACTAAAACCAAAAACAAAAACAAATACACTCCAAGAACAACACAACTGTGCATGAAACAATAAAAATGAAGTGTTTGGAAGAAACCTGAGATTTTTATTGATGAAGAAGGGGATGCCTTGGGCATCCCCAAGCTTTGATGCTTGTACTTCTTGGATATTTCTTGGGGTGACACGCGTGGCATCCCCAAGCTTGAGCTTTAGTCCATTCTTCATCTCATTACATCATTCTTCCATTACACCTGAAATTTTTCCTTCATACAAAACTTCACACAATCTTTATTAGCAACATTAGTGCACTCAAGATAATAAATCTTTGGGTTCAGTTTCAACACCAATAAAACTTTCATTAAAACACAAGCTAATGTAGCACTTCCCTCAAAAATCTCAATTCCCCAAAAAGAACGCAAAAAGGAATCAACAAGAAGCAAATGCAAATAATGGCAGAAATCTGTCAAAACAGACCAGCAGGTAAAAACCAATTTTTTCGAAGACCTTCTGTTGCTCAAATAGAAAAGTGTTGAACTAACGAAAGTTGGATAACAACCTGTTTCAGAAGTACAAAAAGTTACAGCTCAAACCGACGTACAGAGATTTTACACAAATTTTTATAGCGAAGCAGGAAAATCTGTTTTGGGACAACAACTTTCCCAAGCATTACTTCTCTCTCATTAGAGGTTATTATTGGCACAAAAAGCAAATAAAAAGTATAAGGAGAGGTCATTACAGAGGTAATAACTTCCAAGACTCAATAAAACTATTGGGTTATCTCCCAAAAAGTACTTTTCTTTAACGCCTTTAAGTTAGGCATGATAGTTTGAGAAGATGCTCACATAGGAAATATGAATTGAAGTAAAAGAGAGCATCAAGAAGCAAATTCAAAACATATTTAAGTCTAACCCACTTCCTATGCATATGAATCTTGTATGCAAATAAATTCACAAAGAATAAAGTGACAGGCATAGGAAGATAAAACAAGAGTAACTTCAAAACTTTCAGCACATAGAGAGGTGTTGTAGTACCATGAAAAGTTCTACAACCATATTTTCCTCTCTCATAATAATTTTCAGTAGCCTAATGAATAAACTCAACAATATAACTATCACATAAAGCATGCTTTTCATGATATACAAACACATAATTTTTATCAAGCTCAAAAATAATGGGATTAAAACCTTCAAACCCACTTTTAACAATTTTATAATAAGGTGACTGATCATTCTCAAGAGGTATGGGGTTCCAAGATAAGGTCAAGACCCCTCCAATCTCATTTTTAATAGTAGTACAATTGATATTATCAACCAATATAGGACCATCATCTAGAGCTTTATCATAAACATTTTCTAAGCAATGCTCTTTAGTACCATGCATTTCTAAGTTAGGCACTAATAAAGGATTATCATAGATAACAGGAGCATAATTATTATCACAAGTTTTACCCATAGTGGATTTGTCAAGAGAATCCATAGGAACATAACATTCATCCTCCTTTGGTAAGCATGGGGGACAATCAAATAATGTAAGGGATAAAGAATTACTCTCATTAGAAGGTAGGCATGGGTAGCTAATCCATCCTTCCTCCTTTTGTCCATCACTCTCCTCCTATTTTTCATCTAATGAGCTTTCAGGTTCAGCAATTTCTTCTTCCATAGGCTCCTGCAAGTTGTGGACACATTTTTGTGCATGACTGAGTCTCTCTTTATAATCAATGATATAACAATTATTGCTGAAATTTTCTATGCAATGATCAAGGATAGAAGAGACCATATCTTTAAGGTCTTTACAAGCAACACAAGTTTCATAGTTTTTAGACATGAAGGATTCTATTTCAGAAGCTCCCATAAACAAAACGAATTGTTCTACTTCTTCAAATCCAACATGAATATAGTTATTCCAATGATAGTTCATAATTACAAATTCTTTACTAAAGCCACATTGGAATTTAAGATGTTTAGTATCCTGTTTAGAACAACAATTTATATCATGGCGTTTAAGCAAAATTTTAGCAATTAGATCCAACCTTTTTAACACGGCTCTCATGACTTTACCCTTATAAGATTCTCAATACCTTATAAAATCTCCCATGGAGGTTCTAGCAGGCGGTGGTTCATCTATTACCTTAACACTGATAGTAGTTTTCCCAAATAGGAAACCGAGTGGGCTATCCATAATAAAATAGTGATTGGAGCAGAACTAGACATAAAAACAACTTGAAGTAGGAACTAATTTTTTTTGTGTTTTTTTGATAAAGAAACAAGCAAACAAAGTAGAAATAAACTAAGCAAAACAAATAAAACAAAGTAAAGAGATTGGTGCTGGCGTGTGGTTGACGTGGGTGCTTGTTCCTTCAATCCACAAAAATGGCACCAGAAAGATGCTTGTTGGATCAAGATACGAAGAGCTCGTTGGGAACCCCAAGAGGAAGGTATGATGAGCATAGCAACAGATTTTCACTCAGTTGTGAAACCAAGGTTATCGAACCAGTAGGAGCAAGGAAACACCTCCAAGGTGTTGTTTCCAACTTGGAATCCTGCACAACATAACCACAGAACTTTGTCCCCAACTTACAGTGAGGTTGTCAATCTCACCGGTATTGCTGAAAACAAATGATTAAACGTATTGTGTGGAAGATAGTAATTGCTTGTAGAAAGTAAACAGAAAATAGTAAATAGCTTGTAGATTGATGGTAAAAGAATGGACTGCGGTCCATAGTTCACTAGAGGTGATTCTCCTTAAGATAGATGACATGTTGGGTGAACAAAATACAGTGGGGCAATTGACAGACACCGAGAAAGCATACATGCATAATACTAATAATCTTGACTCCTATGAGATTTGATTGGGCATTACAACATTATACATATACTGTAATCCAACTGCATCTATGACTAATAATCCACCTTCAGGTTATCATCCGAACCCCCTCCAGTATTAAGTTGCAAGCAATAGATAATTGCATTAAGCAAAGTGTGTAAAGTAAACAATATGATTGTTCTACAAACAAAGGATTGTTGTTTTCTCCCTAGTAGCAATAACACATCTAGTACCTTAGAGATTTCTGTCACTTCCCCAGATTACTAGAGGCATGAACCCACTATCGAGCATAAATACCCCCTCTTGGAGTTGCTAGCATCTACTCGGCCAAGATATCTACTAACAATGGAGAGCATGCAAGATCACAAATAACAAAGACATGATAGAATCAATAATCAATCTAAAATAGCATCTCAATATCCATCGGATCCCCGCAAACACAACATGTATGATTACAAATAGATGATCTTGATCATGAATGGAGCTCACAAGATCTAAACATGATAGCACAAAGGAGGAGAACCAACCATCTAGCTACTACATGGACCCGTAGTCCAAGGATGAACTACTCACGCATCACACCGGAGGCTTGCATGGTGATGAAGAAGGCCTCCAGGGTGAATTCTCCCCTCCGGCAGGGTGCCAGGAAGAGCTTCAGATCCCTCCCGATCTAGGGATGGAGATTACGGCGGCTACAGACTCTCATGGATTTTTGATCAGGTACTTAGGGTTTCTGTATTGGAGGCAATATATAGGCGAAAGGGAAGGCAGAGGGGGTGCCCTAGGCAGTCGCACCACCCCCTGGTGCGGGCCAGGCCTGGCCGCGTGGCCAGGTGGTGTGGCCGGCCCCTAGACCCTCTCCATCTCGTATTCTGGCTCCGTGTCCCCCTCGGTGAAATATTGACTATGGATTTTGTCCCATCCAATTCCGAGAATATTAATTTTCTAACTTTCCTGGAACCAAAAATAGCAGAAAACTGGCAACTGGCACTATGGCATCTTGTTAATAGGTTAGTCAAAGAAAGTGTATAAAAAGTACTCCAAAGTGTGGGCAAAACATAAGAAAGTACTTATAAACCAAGCATGGAACATAAAAAATTATAGATACATTTGCAACGTATCAATAAGCTGCTGAAGAATGGTCAAGCTCTTGAATGGGAGGAAATAGTGCCTCTCTTTTATTCAAAATTTTATCCTCCTAGCGAGATTCATAAAGATTGGAATAAAATATACAACTTTTGGCCTCTTGATGGAGAGAGTACAACACAAGCTTGGGGGAGATTGAAGTTACTAATGCTCAAATGTCCTATTCATGAGCTCCCCAACAATATTATTATCAATAACTTTTATGCAAGGCTTTCCCTTTATGATAAGGATTTATTGGATGCTTCTTGTGCTGGATCATTTACATGCATGGAAGAAGGAGCTAAATGGGATCTTCTAGACCGTATTCAAGACAATGCTGAAGCATGGGAGAATGATAAAGGAAGAAAGTCAGGTATAAATTATGATTATGAATGCATTGAATCTTTTATGGGAACTGATGACTTTCAAAACATTAAAAATGCTTATGGTCTTGACTCTCAAGTTATTGCAACTTATTTTAAGGCTTTTTCTTCCTATATTAAAATTCCTAAAAAGAAATGGAATAAGTATCATGAGCCATATAAAGATATTGCTAATCGTGTTCCTGCAAGAAACACTAAACTTTATACTGCTAATCATGTTTTACCCGAACCTTACATTGAGAAAGTGCCTTTCCCAGTTAAGATAAAGGAACATTCTATGATAGCTAGTTTGGTTAATGAAAGTATGAATAAAATTGTTGAACCTGATGAACAAATGGATGTTAAACCTATAGTAGCAAATGTGAAAGATTTTGTCACTAAATATGTAGAAGATGGACACACTACCCTCTTTAAGGATATCCCTAATATTGTTTCACAAAGTAGTGTTATAAGAGCTAGTGTTCCTGTGTTTTCTGTTAGGATAAGTGATCATTACTACAATGGTTCATGTGATAGTTATATCGTTATATTTATGCATGATACTGAAGGTTATTATGAGAGAGGAAAGAATGTTCTTATGCATCTCAATAATATCAAGTTTCCTCGTTTTATGCATAAAGTCTTTATGCTGCACTTGTTTTGCCTTCCTATGCTAGCAGCCTCTGGTTTCAACAATTTGTTTGTTTACAAAATTCCCTTGCATAGGAAGTGGGTTAGACTTAAACATGTGTATTTGTGCTTCTTGATGCTCTCTTTCACTTCAATTCATATTCTTATGTGAGCATCATTGAAATTATCATGTCCATCTTAATGGCTATAAATAAAGAGCTTTTTGGGAGACAACCCAATATATTTTTGCTTTCAGTTTGTTTTTGTTTCTTTGAGTTTTGGAAGTTATTGTTTTGGCAATAACCTCTCCTTATCCTTTTTGTTTGGTTTTTGTGTCAAGATCAACCTCTAATGAGAGAGAAGTAAGATTTGGGGAAGTTGCTGTTCCGAAACAGATTTTTGTGCTTCGCTGTAAAAAATCGTGAAAAATCTCTGACTGTTGGATTGAGCTGTATTTTTTTGTGATTATGCCCCCGGTTGTTATTTAACTTTCTTTAGCTTTGCACTTTTTGATTTGAGCAACAGAAGACTTTTGAAAAAATTGATCTTTACCTGCTGGTCTATTTTGACAAATTTTTGCCACTCTTGTATTTGCCTCTTAAATCGATTTCCTTTTTGAATTATTTTGGGTTTTCGGAAGGAATTGCTACAGTAGCTTATGTTTTCATGGATTTCATTTGAAATTGAACTTAAAAGGTTTATTACCTCGCTTACTCTAATGTTGCTAATGAGAATTGTGTGAAGTTTTGTGTGAAAGAAATTTCCAGGTTAGTGGAGAAAATGGTGTAATAAGATAGTGAAAGGTTTCATGACTCGAGCAATATGTGTATGAAGATGAAGATATTGATGTTATTCAAGTGGTGACTCTAGAAGAATATACTAAACGCCAACTTCAGAGACCTGCAGAGTCCGTTTTCGAATAGGTAACAGTTCTGGTAAGAAAAGTTCCGCGAAAAATCTGTCAAGTTATATTTTTGCAGTTTTTATCCAACAAGGAAAGCAACAAAGTGAAAGAGGGACGGAAACAGAGCCAGGGTGGCTCACACCACCCCCTGGCGCGGGCCCCCCTGGCCGTGCCAGCAGGTGGTGTGGCCACCTCGGACCCCATCTCCGACCCGTTTTCTCTCATTGACTTCCTTATGTTCTCAAAATTCGTAATATCTAAACCCCCGGATCCCCCGAGATTCGTATATCGTGTTCTCATCATGTTTTCGTTTCGATCTGTTTCTGCCAGGAACTACTCTTAAAGTTTAGAAGCACAATGGTCTCCGCCAAGGATAAAGGAAAAGAGCCTGCGGAGGAGGATCCCCAAGACTCTGGGCAGGAGAAGGAGATCAAGAGTAAAGATGAAAAGGAGGCAAAGAAAAGCCAGCATCCACACACCGGCACTACCATTGCAAGCATTGGAGTGTTGGCAAACCCTACTAGGATCAAAAGGACTACACGGATGTCAACTGGAGCGAAGCCTCCGCGTCACTGTTTGGCTCCACGGTCACCTTCTCCACGCACCAAAAATCCCTTCCATACCCTTATCCATGAGCATCAATTCTAGAATATGCCCAAGGAGAAACTACCCTCCAATTGGGATATGCCTCGTTCTAACCATGCAGGAAAAGAAGACTTCAAGGAGGAAGAGTGGGGAAAGAATCGTACGAGCTGGGAATCACAACCCAACATGATCATGGACTGCATTGAGCAAAACTCGGAGTTGATCCATACTCTCACCTTCGAGATTGAGGACTTGAGGAAATTGATTGAAAGGCTCATCGAGAGAATAACACCACCACTGAAGGAGTAATTCATCATCAGGTTTTGGCATCCCCTTGGTTTGTTCCAAGCTTGGGGGAGTGTCGCGGTATCACATCACTATCTTCTATCTTTTTACCTTTTTAGTAGAGTCATATCATGAATAGAGGAGTTATCATGTAGGATGGTTTGCATTATGGAAGTGTCCCCCCTCTCGTTAGATACCTATGTATCCCTTGGTGTGAGTTGCCGTTATGGAATATTAATGAGAAGTTCTATCATTTACTCTTTTGCATATCTTATATTAGTTTTCAATTCATGTTATATGATTGATCTTGTTGTTAGTATTGGTATCACTTTGGGATCATTGAGTTAATTTAGTTGGTTTTGGAAAATCTGGCTCGGTCAGTAGCAACACTATTATGAGAATTGAATGAAAAAGATAAAAGTACTCTTAAAGAAATATAATTTCATCATCATCTTTCTTGATTTGCTCATAAGCTTAGTATTCTCTAGTTAAGATCTTTTGTGCTTCCAAGGAAGATTGCATGTTTGTTTTTATTACTTGTATGCTTGTTTATTTCCTTCAACTCTTATGCTTGCTACCCAGCCTTGCTAGCCTAAAACCTGCACTGAGAGGGAATGCTTCTCCTGCTTCAAATCCTTAAACTAAAACCTACGCCATTTGTGTCCACCATACCTACCTATTAGCACTATTGCTATTCCAAGTAAATTCATGTTTTTATCTACCTTCCGAATTAAACTTGTTATGTGAAAATTAGTGATTAAATCTCTCACAAACTTGAAGGCACACTTTACTTTCCTACACTTAATAAACTTGAACCATTGCGTCCATCTTTGTTGCGTATATGCTTGCGCTTTATAAGTTGAAGTTAGCAGAACCATGTATCATGGGGAACGCTTTCAACATTGCACTTATTATTCCATTGATATCATGATTATTTTGCTTATGGATCCTGACGGTGTGAAATAAAAGGGGAACTTGTAAGATCATGGAGTTTGTATGTGTGTCAGAGAAACGCCTGGGCCGCTAGCCTAAGCCATGCCTAATCATGGTGGAAACTTGCAGCATAACCATAATGATCACTCTATGAAGCATCCTCAATAAAAACCTATGCAAATAGCAAATAAAAAGATCACTGAGATGCTCATTGTCTACTTGCCTTGTCTTTTTGATTATGGGATAGCTCCTGTATCATGTGCAAGGGGTACCCTGTTGGCGGTTCTCTATGATACATATGTATTTACAATGACAACAGCTTACTTGTGACTGAAGTTGAGTAGCATGAGGTTCGGTACTTGTAAGTAAGGGTCATGAGATTTCAACTTATAACTTGTCAAGCATATCCTCTTCGTTGTGTCACTTTAACCTTAATCACCTAAAGATGCTTATGGTAGGGGGCATTGAGAGCTGAAAGCTAACAAGTACCATAATTTTTGGAAGCTCTTTATGAAACTTGAAATCCCTGCTTCCCTCTGTGAAGGGCCTATCTTTTACTTTTTAGTTGGGTCAGTAAACCTATTCCTTTCTATCTCAGCAAGTATTTTGAGTTGTTGCGTTTCAATCATTCATATGAGGATTTATTCAATCATGTTTTTTATGTTCCTTGTTTTTCACATTGCTCTTATCTTAGTGTTTAGTTTTTTGAAAGCTATCATTGAAAAATCCCTTTATGTTTGAACTCCTACAAATTGTTAACCATTCTTTGACCAAGAGCTAAGTTTGCCATTACCAATTATGATTTACTTTATGTATCTTTATTGTGTTTCCTTTACTTATTGCAAGTTAAGTGTCGTGGTGGTGTCACGGCAGATGCCATGGATAGGCTAAAGGTGGGGACTAATATGCGCTAGGGGAATCCAGGGAGGGATAGTAGAGTGAATCTCTACACAGAAGCTTTGTATTGATGTTCAATCTCCAAGATTACAAGTGCTCCTCGAGCTGTATTGACAAGAGGAGGAAGAAGAAACTCTCTTACTCTTGCCTACCAACTAGCCCAAGAACCCTAGATCCACTAGTGCTCAACCAACTAGAATTCTCCCAACTCTCTATCAGAAAAAACCCAACCTCCCTATCAGAACCCTAACCCCCCCTTATATAGAGGTGGTTCGGTCCTGGCCTAGGGCATACGTGGAGGCATATTCCTAAGAATATGCCCCCTCCCAAAGTAGTAACCCGACAAGGGTGCTTTTCCCCCGCGTCACACTTGCTTTAGCGACGTAGCCTCTGCGGCGCCCGCGTCAGCCGACGTGAGCGTCGTCACCCTTGTCGGCCACGATCCGGTGGTCCTGCCCTTGCTTTAATCGCTCATCCAGTACGCACCGGACCTTCTTTTTTGACCAGCGAGATTCCTTCCTTCTCCTAGAAGCCAAGCAAGGATCCGGACCACAGTCGATCTGGCCATACCTGTTCCTGCATATAAGCTAGACGAGTATTTCCGACTTACTCCTTAAGTCGGACGAGACAATGTTAGGCGACCCCCTGGTCCGAGTTACTCCGTGATCCGGCCTGCCTTGAGGTGACTCGGCCAGCATCCGCTTTGGCCTTGCTGAACCTCGGCTAACTCGGCCCTTATACCCCAGAGTGACCCTACCCGGGGTGATCCCCCCAACATTAGTCCCCGAAGCTGGTGCGGCCTTAGCGGCCTTGGTTGTTAAGGCCACATCAGGTTCATTCGTATTCGAGCCTCGGACGTTTAGTTTCGGGTTAACTTCTTGTCTCGGATTATATGGATCTACGTTCCCTTCGCACGTTCCAAGTTTTCACTTGCCGGCCGTGTTACCATTGTAGCTCGGATCCTATGGTTTTACTTTCTCTCTGCACACTTCAAGTTTTCACTTGTCGGTCGGGTTACCATGGAGGCTCGGATCCGGGCCTTGCTTCCTTCTCTTATACGCCAACCCACGTACAGGTTAATCATTACGTTGCCTCATTTTAAGGGCCTGTACTGTAACTACCGCAGTAACTGTCAGTGATTACTGTGCGCGGGTTACGTCATGCTTGTCTCCTCGTTTACCGCAACTACACGTCGTTGCATGGGATCATATTTTCTCTGTGGCCTCCGCTGTGGCTTCTCTCTGATTGGCTAATGCCGGTGATACACAACCACAGCGTGTGGCTCTCCAGCGCAGCGCGATCCCACTTTTCGATTACTGGGGGCAGTTAAATAGGGGAGGGGCACGCTCCTTAGCACTTTTCCATCTCCGCGCCCCCTCGCCCGTTCCTCTTCTTCTTCCTCGCGACCGCGCCGCCGCCAGTGCCCGTTGCAGCAGCGCCGCCGCCGCACCTTCTCCGTGCCTCCGCACCGTAGCCATAGCTGCACCACTGTTTAGCCACGGGTCCTCATCAATCTAGACCGTAGAGCCCCGTCGCCGCCAGCTCCAGCGAGGACAGCGGAATCAAGATGACGGAGGAGGATCTCATCGTCGTCGAGCAGGAGATGGAGGAGGACGCCGGCACGGCAGACCGCGGCGCGTGGGCTGGTTCGTGGGTCTGCCAAGACGACATCGACTGGCTCTACCGGACCCGGCGTATTCCCGCCGGCGTCGCCGCTCGTCTCCCCTCCTTGGAATTGGCCCCCTCACCCAATCCGGGTGAGTTCGTCGTTTTCCTATCCCATTTCCAACGGGGATTTGGTCTTTCGGTGAGTGATTTCTTCCGGGACTGGGTCCGGACCTATCACCTGCAACCACATCATCTCCCGGCGAACGCCATCACCTCTCTGTCCGCTTTCGTCTCTTTGATCGAGGGATACACCGGACTATGGCCCATGAAGGAGCTGTGGATCCGGTTCTTCGGCCTCCGTCGCAACGTTGTCCCCAACATCCACGTCGAGTCGGAGGACAAGCAGCTCACTCAGTTCGGAGCTGCCTCGATTTCGCCCCGTAGATTTTCAATCTTTCCCCGGGTCACTAGGCTTGACTCCTGCAAAGGATGGGCCCGGACCTTCTTCTACGTCCGGAACGAAGGCAACAAAGACTTGATCCGGTTGCTGCCCTATGCTCCGGGTCCCCCGGACACGGATTTCTGGGAGGAGGTCGCCAAAAAACCTACAACTCTGGACAACCAAGTCAACAAAAGGTTTGCAGAGCTGAAGAAGCTCGGATTGCGCAACGAGGATGCCATGATCACATTCGTGCGCAACCGAATCTCTCCCCTCCAGCGGCGCACTCACAAGTTGTGCCATATGAGCTTCAGCCGCGACCCCAACCGAACCTCCTCGTTCGAGTTGAGTAATACGGAGATCTTCCGCCGGGTCAAGGCTCTTTTCACCACCCATAAGGATTTTTCCGCCGAATGGACGTGGGGAATCGAGCATTACTGCCGCGACAGGCTCCCTCCCGCGGTAAGCTTCGCGGAGTAAACTTATTTCGGATTAATTACATGTCGGTTCTTATCGTATTTTTGACTCTGCTCCTTGTGCTTTTTCTCAGCTGTTTCTCCAACAAACCCTCGAGGATGGTACTGATCCGACCCTTAAGTGGGCCCCGAACCGAGAAATCCCGGATGAGGAGGAGCCGGACCAGGAGATGTTCCTCCCCACAACCGACGCCACCAAACAACCCAGCGGTAAATTCTCTTCTCTTAGAGATTGGCCCGACGATGAGGATGACTCGGATATCGATGTGATTGAACCCGTTGAGGCTGTCCCTCTTTCTTTTGCCTTCCCGGCATCAGCTAACCCCGATGGGCACATCCACGAGGATTCTCCACTTGCCACGGGCAAGCCTGTTCCGGTGGCATCGAAGAAGAAGCGTGGATCCGCATCAAGTTCTTCTTCCAAACCTTCTCAGCCTACCAAAAGGCAAAATAAGGCCGGAGATAAGACTGCCTCCAAACGGGCAGGCAAAGCCCTGGCATGGAGGGCCCGGAAACCTAAGGAGGCCGAGACCTCGGATGCGTAAGTCATTTTTCACTGCGCAACACACTTCTCCCTGCATCGGGGTAATTTCACTCCTGACATTATTTTCTTTTGCAGGGCTCCTGTGGAGGTCCCTCAGAGCGGATCGAGCATCTCCTCTCCCCTTCGGTCCGGTCCTTCCCCTCCTCGTGACGACGAGTCACGCCCGCTGAGCCCTATTCCGTAGGGCTCTGTGGCCGCTCCGGGTTCCGCAGTACCTCCTTCAGAGGAACGCGACCTCGGATCAGGAGGGGTCGGATCGGCCGAGGCAACGGCGTCCGTCACTTCGGCATTGCCGCAACCAGCAAACACCAAGTCTACCGCAACTCCAGCACCAGCAGCAGCTCCAGCACCAGCCACCGAACCAGCGCCTGTCCTGGCTCCGAAGAAACCAACAGCAGCTCCAGCCACCAAAGCTCCCGTGCCAAGTTCGTCTGCCTCGTCCGAGTCATCCCAAGCTCGGCGAGGAACCACTCCAGCGACTTCCAAGGGCAAATCCACTGTGGTCACATCCTCCCAGCAAGCCAAAGGCAAGTCCACCTCCGTCGAGGCCGGGCAGCGAACCTTGTCGTCAATGCTTCCAAAGAAGTCACCAGCAGCGACGGATCCTCCTGCCGAGCCAGCCGATTCGCAGCAGATGGTTCTTCACACTAGCCCAGCTCTTGCCCTAATTGAAAGGAAAGAAGCTCACGCAAAGGACTTGGTGGCACCTCATATGCCCACTGGCGAACGGTACCCTCCGAGCCTCATCGAGTTTGTCATGAACTGGAATAAGGCGGAGTTCGTCTACAACGATGATCTCCCGGAAAAGTTCGGCCTAGCTGAATTTTCCGCTCAGATGAATACCGCCGCCAAGGCCATTAACCTCGTTGGGCGTATGATGGAGGTACGTCGTTTCTTCTTTACATGCTTTAGATAATAACCATTAGTCTCCGAGCCTCCGGCGGAGTAACTTGTTACTCGGCCGGATGCTCATTAGAAGATCAACGTAGCTACATGTAAACTTCAAATATGAACACACCTAGAGCCAGGTTAAGTTCCACTTGGCCCGGACCTCGCACACTTCGAATATGCACACACCTAGAGCCGAGTTAAGTTCCGCTTGGCCCGGATCTCGTATACTTCGAATATGCACACACCTAGAGCCGGGTTAAGTTCCGCTTGGCCCAGATTCCGTATACTTCGAATATGCAACGAACTAATTTTACACGCCTGTACCTTTGTCAGGTAACCACCAATCACCGGAGCACCGAGTTTCAGCGCCTGCTTGATACCCACAAGATCTTGTGCACAAAACATGTTGCACTTGGCGTGGAGCATGAAAAGAGGGGTAATTTCCTCTCTTAACACCTCTCCGTTTCATTTGTTTCTGCCGGACTAACCTCCTTATTCGGTTTTTTGCAGCTGGGGTGGAGGCTGAAAACAAGATTATGCGGAAGAACTTGGAGGAAATCCGAGGTATGTCCTCTTTCGGCCAACGTTTTTGTGTTTTCCATTCCTTCTTCTCCTTGGATCGGCAAACATTCACTCCTCGCCTTTGCCGGGTAAACACACTATTTCAGCATCGCTTGAGGATAGTGTGCCCATGCCTGATATGATGCTGCATTTTCTCGAACAAGCAGGACAACATCAAGCCGAGCTGAAGAAGAAGAACGATGAGCTCGCCCTCCTCCGGACCAAGGACGACGAAATAGCCAAACTCAAGGCCGAGATGGAGAAGATGAAGGCCCAACACAAAACCGATCTCCAAAAAGTTGGCCAGAACTTCACCGAAGAGCATGAGCGCTTTACCCTCCAGATCTCCAAGGACCAGGACCTGCTCAAGGAATCCGAGGTCCAGCTTGGGTCGGCGCTTGCTGAGCTTGAACAACTTCTCTAGAGACGCGACATTTGTATCAAGGAGTTGACCCGGATCCATCGTCATATCTCCCGTAAGTTTCTTCCTCTTTTCCGACATAGTTTTCCGGGTTAGCTCATATGCCTTTGCTTCAGCATCTTCCCTTTCCTTATTTTCAGATAACTTTCTGGAGGGTACTCCCATCGCCAGTGCTGCCGTTGCCAAATTCCGCCGAGAGAGGGGTACTCATGTCGCTCCTGATGGTGAGAGCATCCCCTTAGACATGGAGGACCTGTTGGTCAGCATGTCAGCTCGGGTAGAAACCATCAAGAACTATGGGAAAGATCTCCTCGACGTTGCGGTCCGGATCTTCAACACTTTCTGGCCAAGCGAGAGCGCTCCGAAAAGGATCACACTCCTTGCCGAGAAGCTATTGGAAATCGAGACACAGCTTGATCTCTGGAGAGAATCCGCCGGGCGTGCCACAGCAGATACCCTCCTCCATCATATCCTTACATGGTATGAGAAGATCGACCTGATCCTCCTCACACGCCGGCGCACCGGATCCAAATGGACCGATGATCTAGAGTGGGTAGCTCGTCTCCAGGCTTGCGCCTACAGCCTTGTCGAATATTCTCCCATCCATGACTGGGTTGAGGGGCCGAGCTTTCTGGAATCTGGCGAGGAGGAGCAGACGGAGAACATGGAGGATGGGTCGGGCGATGATGGAGAAGATGCTGCTTCAGATATTGAAGACAGTGATGATGACGCCGAACTTCCTCCTCCTGCCGCTCCTTAGTTGAAAAAACTTGAAAATTTATCAGATCCCCGGTATGCCGGGTGCAATTGTATGCTGAATACATGATATTTTGCTACTATGCTTATATGCCGGATTAACTTGGGCGTAGTCCCCAAGTTTCATTTTCTTGTTCGTCTAATTCTCCGGCTCGATCCGTGTCTACCTTGATTCGGTTTTACGACTTACGAATCCGAGCCTCAAGAATCGTTTTAACAATACTGAGAAACTTTGAGGCTTGGCTCAAAATAATTCAACATAATAGCTTGAAAGTAAATACGGGGTTAGTCCGAAAAAACAAATGTTAGCTGGAATAGGATCGTTTCCTTAGTAGTTTTTCATGTGCTACGCAATTCCAAACTTGTTCCCTTGCTTGCCATGAAGCCAATTCTTGTTGGACAGCAGCAAGTCGAAGGGTTGGGTTTTTGGTGCTCACACATTACTAATCCGGGTTAAGTGAAACGAGTCATTCCAGCTAACGCATAAAAAGTAACAACAATCATTTATTAAGGCAGTCCCCGAGTTACTGCTCGAGGCTCCGCTATTTCATTGATAAGCTCATTGCCGACATACATACTGACATATGAGATGACTCGGATACATACACTCTTTAGCTAAGTGTAGAAGGGACGAAGTAGCGCTACATTCCACGGTCGCTTCGATTCCTCTCCGGACCTGTCGGCCTTGTTCTTTTCCTGTGGCTTTGCATCTATAAGATAGTAGGAATCATTGTGCAATGCTTTGCTCACAATAAATGGTCCTTCCCATGGGGGGGATAATTTATGCATGCCAGTGGTACGCTGTACCAACCGGAGCACCAGATCGCCTTCCCAGAAGACTCGGGGGCACACTTTCCGGCTATGATAGCGTCGGAGATTTTGCTGATATATGGCGGATCTGGACAGTGCCAGTTCTCTCGCTTCTTCCAGCAGATCAACATCATTTTGACGGGCTTCTTGCACTTCGGCTTCTGTGTATTGGGTGACCCTAGGCGAATCATGCTCTATGTCGGCTGGTAATACAGCTTCTGCCCCATATACCAGAAAGAACGGCGTGTAGCCTGTTGATCGATTTGGAGTTGTTCTTAAACTCCACAATACCGCTGGTAGTTCTTCTATCCAGCACCCAGCTGATCTTTGCAGCGGCTCAATGAGCCGGGGTTTTATCCCGGATAGCACTAATCCGTTGGATCTTTCCACTTGTCCGTTCGATGCGGGGTGGGCTACCGAGGCTACGTCGAGTCGGATTTTCTTATCTCGGCAGAATCGTGCAAATGCTCCTTCAGCAAAATTTGTGCCGTTATCAGTTATGATACTATGAGGATAACCGTATCTCAAGATAATGTCTTTGAGAAATGTTACGGCCGTAGCCCCATCACATTTTTTTATAGGCTTCACTTTGATCCATTTTGTAAACTTGTCCACCATGACCAGAATGTGTGTCATGTTTCCTCTTGCTGGTTTAAACGGGCCAACCATATCCAAGCACCACACAGCAAATGGCCATGTAATTGGTATGGTTTTGAGTTCCGACATAGGCATATGTGTCTTGGTGGCGTACCTTTGACAACCATTGCATTTTCTCACCAGATCTTCTGCTTGCTCCAAGGCACTTGGCCAGTAGAATCCATGCCGGAACGCCTTTGCCACTAAGGCCCGGGATGAGGCGTGATGCCCGCATTCTCCTTGGTGAATATCTCGGAGGATGTCAAGTCCTTCTTCCGGGTCAACACACCGCTGGAGGATATTGGTTACACTCCGTTTGTATAGCTCAGAATTGATGATTGTGTAAGCTTTGGCTCTCCTCTGAGTTTGCCTGGCTAGCACTTCCTTAGTGGGTAACGTTCCATCTTTCAAGAACTGGTATATAGGCAGTGCCCAAGCTGGTATTGCTCGCGCAGGGAACATCTCCTCATCAGTTTCCATCCGATCCACCGGCATAACTTCAGCCGGATCACGCTGAACAGTCCCCGGGTCTAGCGAGGTAGTCCCCGGGTTTGCCGAGGTAGTCCCCGGGTTCGGCGTGCTACCTCCCATGTCAATGTCCATGGGCTCAACTCCGGATTCCATGTTTTCCGGGACATATATTGAATCGGTTCCTGGGGACGGCCTGATAGATGGTTTTTTGAGGTGCTTCAATGCTACGCCCAGTGGAATTGCCTATCGGGTCGATCCGAGCTTTGACAGCATGTTGGCAGCTTCGTTTTCCACACGAGGTACATGGTGAAATTCGCATCCCTCAAAGTAACCCGAGATCTTCTGCACATGAAATCTGTATAGCGCCATGTTTGGATCCAGGGCGTCCCACACTCCGGACACTTGCTGTATTACTAGATCCGAGTCGCCAAAGCATATTATCCGACGTATGCCAATCTCCCTCGCCACTTTGAGACCATGCACAAGAGCCTCATACTCAGCGACATTGTTTGATGCCGCGAAATGGATCTGCAATACGTACTTGAGCTGATCCTTCTTTGGCGAGGTAAGCACAACCCCGGCACCTAATCCGGTTTTGGTTTTCGGTCTGTCAAAGTGCATCCTCTAGTAGTTCGGATCTGGTGGCGGCGGTTCGTATTGTACCTCGGCCCAATCCACGAAAAAGTCTGCCACAGCCTGGGACTTGATCGCTTCTCTCCTATCATACTGGGGTGCGTAAGGTGCTAGCTCAATTGCCCATTTCGCAGTTCTGCCATTCGCATCTTTGTTACCCATTATCTCGGATATGGGGGCTTCGCATATCACTTTGATGGCATGCTCCTCAAAGTAGTGCTTTAACTTCTTTGCCGCCATATAAACTCCGTATGCCACCTTTTGAAAATGCGGGTAGTTCTGTTTTGAGGCAGACAATACCTCGCTCAAGTAATACACTTGCCTCTGCACCGACTTACCCTCTTCATCTCGCTCCACTACAATCACTGAACTTACAACTCGGTTGGTTGCGGCTATGTAGAGCAACATTGGCTCCTTTGACAGTGGAGAAGCTAACACTGGTGCAGTAGCCAACATCTTTTTCAAGTGGGCAAAGCTTCATCGGCCTGCGGCGTCCAAACGAATTTATCTGACTTTTTCATGAGTTGGTAGAGAGGCGTTGAGGAGCGTTGCGCTTTCCTTGGTCTTAATAACCACATCATCCACGTAGACTTGTACATTTTGACCTATTTGATCGTGCAAACATTTTTGCATACATCTTTGGTACATTGCTCCTTCATTTCGTAAACCGAACGGCATAGTGCGATAGCAATAAGCCCCGTACGGGGTAATAAAGGCAGTTTTTATTTGATCATCCGGGTTCAGAGGTATCTGGTGGAAACCAGAATAAGCGTCAATGAATGACAACAGTTCACATCCCGCGGTAGAGTCGATGACCTGATCTATCCTCGGCAGTGGGAATGGATCTTTTGGACATGCCTTGTTCAGGTTCGTGTAATCGATACACATACGCCAAACCACTGCCACGTTTGGATCATCCTTCTTCTTTTCTACCAGCACCGGATTAGAGAGCCAATCCGGATACAGCACTTCCATGATAAATCCTGCTGCTAGCAACCGAGCTATCTCGTCACCAATGACCTTTCTCCTATCCTCGGCGAAGCGTCGGAGAGGTTGCTTCACCGGCCTTGCTCCGGGTCTTACGTTTAAAGAGTGCTTGGCCAACTCCCTCGGAACACCTTGCAAGTCCTGTGTGGACCAAGCAAAAATATCCCGATTCTCACGGATGAAGTTGACGAGCTCGCTTTCCTATTTGTCAGTTAACCCGGCACCAATTGTTACGGTACGCTCCGGAAACATGTTATCCACTGGAATCTTCTTGGTGTCCTTCGCGGCTTGAAACGAAACGCTTCCATGCGGGTTGCTTAACGCCGACATATACTGCTGTGCGGACTAAGCTAATGTCGCCACCTCTTGGATTTTTCTTTTCTCTTGGGCAATTACGAGTGACTCGGCTAGGTTAGACCCGGCTGAGGCGCACTCAATAGAACATCGGAAATCCCCAGCGATAGTAATTGCTCCATTTGGTCCGGGCAACTTCATCTTCAGATAACTAACGTGGCAACTTGCCATGAATTTGCTCAGTGCTGGTCTCCTGAGTAATGCATGATACGCGCTCTCCAAGTTCACCACCTCAAACTCCAGATTCTCAGTTCGGCAGTTATCCCTCGTACCGAATAGCACGTCGACCCGGACTTTGCCTATGGGCTCACTGGATATGCCTGGTACGATACCATGGAAAGTTGTTCTTGTAGCCTGGAGCATGTTCTCCGAGATGCCCAACTTGCGCATCGTATCCGCATACATGATGTTAATGCTACTGCCATTGTCGATCAGTACCTTGGAGAACCTCACATTAATGTTTGGTCCAATGAATGTCGGATCTAACACTAGTGCATACGAGCCCGGACTTGGCATAAGCTTGGGATGATCTTTGACGCTCCAGGTAATTTCCTGGTCCGACCAAGACATGTACCTCGTCACTGCAGGCATTGTTGGAGATATGCCCTAGAGGCAATAATAAATGTAGTTATTATTATATCTTTGTGTTTATGATAAATGTTTGCATTCATGCTATAATAGTATTAACCAGGAAACATTAATACTTGTGTGAATTGTAAACTTAATTTGAAGTCCCTAGTATAGCCTCTATACTTCACTAGCTTGTTGGTTGATTGATGATGTGGTTTCTTTGTCATGAACATTGAGATGTTATCAACAACAAGATCATATCGTTAGGAGAATGATATGGTGGACATACTCCTATAGATAAAGCGTAGCATAAAGATCAAGTCATTTCAATAGTTCAATTGCTATATGCTTTCTGATACATAGTAACCTAATTCCTTCGACCATGAGATCATGCATATCACCTTCACCAGATGGATGCTTTGATATCATCAAACACCACACCGTAACAGGGTGGCTATAAAGGTGGCATTGAGTGTTCGGAAAGTATTGGTTGAAACACATGGATCAAGAGTGGGATTTGTCCATCCACATGACGGATAGATATTCTCTGGGCCCTCTCGGTGAAATGTCATCCAATTAGCTTGCAAGCATGTGACTTGGTCACAAGGGATCACATATCACGGGAACGAGAAAAGAGTACTTATCAGTAACGAGGATGAACTAGGTATGCAGAGATACCGACGATCATAACCTCGGATAAGTAACATATCGTGAGACAAAGGGAAATTGGTATCATATGTAAGTGGTTCATTCGATCGCAAAGTAATCGTAGAAATATGTGGGAACCATATGAATTTCCAGATTCCTCTATTGGTTATTGTTCGGAGAAGTGTCTCGATCATGTCCGCATAATTCACGAACCGTAGGGAGACACACTTAAGGATTCGACGTTGTTTGAGTAGTTATGGTATTATGAGAAAGAGACCGAATGTTGTTCGGAGTCTCGGATGGGATCCGGGATATCACGAGGTGATCCGGAATGGTCCGGAGAATAAGATTCATATAAGGAAAGTCCCGTTTCGGAGTTCGGGAATGATTCCGGTGTTTCCATCGGGAACATTCTAGAAGGTCCCGGAATGTCCGGCACTCCGGAGGGGGAAGGGTACTTGAATGTGTCATTACATGTTGGAATGATTGCATCATGTACTAAGTGTTCTTGCTGTCCCAAATAAAGGATTAAATTGAATCCTAAATTGAAAAAGTCAAACGGCTAGTTTGAAAGTCAAACGGCAGTTTTTGGGAAGTGGGAGGAGAGGAGGAAACCGACTTGAGGGAGGAGTCCTCCTCCCCAAGCCGGCGCCCCACCTAGGCCGAGTTGGGGAGGGACTCCACTCCCTCCCCTTGGCCGGCCAGCCCCTCCCACCTATATAAGGAGGGGCAGGGCTCCCTCCCAATACACACAAGTTCCTATCCTCTAAACTAAACCCTAGATCTAGACCCCGGTTTAGAGCTATTCGGTTTAGAGCCTTCTAATTGGTTTAGAGCCCTCTAATTGGTGTGTCTAATTACTAGACCACTAATAGCCTCTCTCATAAGCTCCACCATACTCGCACCGGCTTAAGGCGAAGCCCTGCGGGATTTCCCCTCTACCTCCGGTACCACGCCGTTGTGCTGCCGGAATCACGAGGAGAGTGCTACAACCTCCGCTGCCTGCTGGAACAAGGGAGAGGAAGGTCTTCGTCGAGTACCGAACGTGTGACCGACTACGGGAGCGCTGCCGGAACGTGGCGCCGGAAGGATCGTCTACGCGATCTTGAGATCGGAAAGAGTACGACTACATCACCCACGAGAATCTGCTCTCGTTAACCACTTTGGAATCTTCGAGGGTGAGTTATTCCATCGACTCGTTGCTACAATCTAGTAGATAGATCTTGGCTTGTTTGTTTGTATGCGATAGAAAATTTTTGTTTTCCATGCTACGAACCCCTACAGTGGTATCAGAGCCGTGTCTATATGTAGATCTGTTGCACGAGTAGAACACAATGGTCATTGTGGGCGTTGATGCTTTTATTGTAGATTGCTTTGCGTGTACTTTGCATCTTGCGGTATGTTGGGATGAAGCGGCCCGGGCTAACCTTACATGACATCGTTCATGAGACTTGCTCCACGCTTAACATGCAACTTGTATTGCATAAGTGGCTTTGCGGGTGCCAGTTTCTCCTAGCATAGTAAAGATCCAATTTACAACGGGTAATCAACAATGCTAGTATCAATGTTGTGGTTCTTGTTCGTAGGTTAGAACGACACTTATGGAAAGCCCCAAACCACGTAAAATATGCAAAGAAAGTAGAAGCGTCTAACTTTGTTTTGCAGGGGTGTGCAGTGATGTGATATGGCCATGATTGTGATTATATTTGATGTATGCAATGTTCCTTATTGTAAGTTGGCAACCGGCAGGAGCCATATGGTTGTCTTTAATTTCTGTTAAGACCTGCGTGTCTATTCAAAATAGTTGTAATAGTTGAAGCTGGTGGACGACAACCATGAAGAAGCGTCATTGACCTTGATGCTACGCCGGTGATGATGGAGATCATGTTCGTGCTTGAAGATGGAGATCGGAAGCACAAAGAAGAAAGGCCATATCATATCACATATTATGAATTGCATGTGATGTTAATCCTTTATGCATCTTGTATTGCTTAGTAGACGACGGTAGCATTATAAGATGATCCCTCATGCACATAAATTTCAAGTTCTAAAGTGTTCGCCCTTAGTTAGCACCGTTGCTAAAACTTGTTGCTTCGAAGCACCACGTGATGATCGGGTGTCTTTGATTCCACGGGTAAATACAACGTAAGCAAGCCAGATTTGCTTATGCGGTAGCTAAGGTTTGATCTTGACGAGCCTAGCATGTACAGACATGGCCTCAGGAACACGGATCGCCGAAAGGTAAAGCATGAATCATATAGTAGATATGATGAACATGATGATTGTTCGCCATTGAAACTATATCAACTCTCGTGATGATCGGTGTTGATGTAGTGGATTTGGTTCATGTGATCACTAAAACAATGTGAGGGATGTTGTTTTGAGTGGGAGTTCACCTAGTTTAATTTCATTAATTAATTTGAACTCAATTTGTCATAAACTTAGTCTAAACTATTGCAAATATGTTGTAGATCAATGGCAGCCCCTACCATCAATTTTAATGCGTTCCTAGAGAAAGAAAAGTTGAAAAACAATGGAAGCAACTTCGCGGATTGGTTCCGCAATTTGAGGATTGTCCTCACAGCTGGTAATTTGACCTATGTGCTGGATGCACCGCTAGGTGACCCACCTGCAGCTGATGCTACCGATGAAGTAAAGAATGTTTACCTCGCTCGGAAGAATCAGTACTCCATAGTTCAGTGTGCTATCTTGTATGGTTTAGAATCGGAGCTTCAGAAAAGGTTTGAAGAGTCAGACCCATATGATATTGTCGAGGATCTCAAATTAATTTTTGAGACTCATGCGGCAATTGAAAGTTATGAAGCTTCTGAAAAGTTCTTTAACTGCAAGATGGAAGAGGGTAGCTCCGTTAGTGAGCACGTGCTTAAGATGTCTGGGCACGCGAATAAACTTCAAAGTTTGGGTATAGTGATTCCTAACACTTTGGGGGTTTACCGCATCCTCCAATCACTACCACCAAGTTACAAGAACTTTGTGATGAACTACAACATGCAGAACATGAACAAAGAGTTGCCAGAACTATTTGCTATGTTGAAATCTGCAGAAGTGGAGATCAAGAAAGAGCACCAAGTGTTGATGGTCAATAAGACCACCAAATTCAAGAAAGGCAAGTCTAAGCAAAAGGGACACTTCAAGAAGGGTGGTAAGAAAGCTACCATGCCGACGAAGAGGACCAAGGCTGGACCCAAGCCTGATGTTGAGTGCTTTTACTGCAAGGGAGAAGGTCACTGGAAGCGGAATTGCCCAAAGTACTTGGCGGATTTGAAGAACGGCAACATCAAGAAGAAAGGTATATCTGATATACATGTTATTGATGTGTATTTCACTAGTATTCGTAGTAGTGCCTGGGTATTTGATACTGGTTCGGTTGCTCATATTTGTAACTCGAAACAGGAGCTGCAGAATAAACGAAAGCTAGCGAAGAACGAGGTGACGATGCGCGTGGGAAACGGATCAAAGGTTGATGTGATCGCGGTCGGCACGCTACCTCTTCATCTACCATCGGGATTAGTTTTATACTTAAATAATTGTTATTTGGTGCCTGCGTTGAGCATGAACATTATATCGGGATCTTGTTTATTGCGAGACGGTTACTTGTTTAAATCCGAGAATAATGGTTGTTCGATTTATATGAGTAATATGTTTTATGCACATGCACCTTTGATAGATGGTCTATTCATATTGAATCTCGATAGTGGAAATACACATATTAATAACATTGAAGCTAAACGTTTGAAATCAAGCGATAACTTGACCTATATGTGGCACTGTCGTCTTGGTCACATTGGAGTGAAGCGTATGAAGAAACTCCATTCCGATGGACTTCTTGAATCACTTGATTTTGAATCACTTGAAATATGCGAAGCATGTCTGATGGGTAAAATGACTAAGACTCCATTTTCTGGTATGATGGAGCGAGCTACGGACTTATTGGAAATCATACATACCGATGTGTGTGGTCCAATGAGTGTAGCATCGCGCGGTGGTTATCGTTATGTTCTTACCTTCACGGATGACTTGAGTAGATATGGGTATATCTATTTCATGAAACATAAGTCCGAAACTTTCGAGAAGTTTAAGGAGTTTCAAAGTGAGGTAGAGAATCAACGTAACAAGAAGATTAAATTTCTACGTTCTGATCGTGGAGGTGAATATCTAAGTTACGAGTTTGGTGAGCATTTGAAGAAATGTGGAATACTTTCGCAGTTGACACCGCCGGGAACACCACAGCGTAATGGTGTGTCTGAACGTCGTAATCGAACTCTCTTAGATATGGTTCGTTCTATGATGTCACTTACAGATTTACCGCTATCATTTTGGGGTTATGCATTAGAAACAGCCGCATTCACTTTAAATAGGGCACCATCTAAATCCGTTGAAACGACACCGTATGAATTATGGTTTGGGAAGAAACCTAAATTGTCGTTCCTTAAAGTTTGGGGATGCGAAGCCTATGTAAAGAAGTTACAGCCGGACAAGCTTGAACCCAAAGCGGAAAAATGCGTCTTCATAGGATACCCGAAGGAAACTATTGGGTATACCTTCTATCATAGATCCGAAGGCAAAATCTTTGTTGCCAAGAATGGATCCTTTCTAGAGAAGGAATTTCTCTCGAAAGAAGTGACTGGAAGGAAAGTAGAACTCGACGAGGTTGTCGAACCTTCTCTCGAAATTGCGAGTAGCGCAGCACCGGAAGAAGTTCCTGTGGTGCCTGCACCAATAAGAGAAGAAGCTAATGATAGTGATCATGAAACTTCGGTTGAGGTTGCTACAGAGCCTCGGAGGTCAACGAGAACTCGTACCACTCCAGATTGGTATGATTCCGTTATGAATGTCATGTTGGTGGACAACACCGATGACCCCGAGACATATGAGGAAGCGATGATGAGCCCAGATTCCAATAAATGGCAAGAAGCCATGAAATCCGAGATTGGATCCATGTACGAAAACCAAGTATGGACTTTGGTGGACTTACCGGATGGCCGGAAGGCTGTCGAGAACAAATGGATTTTCAAGAAGAAAACAGATGCTGATGGTAATGTTATTGTCTATAAAGCTCGACTTGTCGCAAAAGGGTTTCGACAAATTCAAGGAGTTGACTACGATGAGACTTTCTCACCGGTAGCGAAGCTAAAGTCTGTGAGGATTATGTTAGCAATCGCTGCATATTATGATTATGAGATATGGCAGATGGATGTCAAAACAGCATTCCTCAATGGAGACATTGATGAAGAGTTGTATATGATACAACCCAAAGGTTTTGTCGATCCTAAAGATGCTAACAAGGTATGCAAACTTCAATGGTCCATCTATGGATTGAAGCAAGCATCCCGAAGTTGGAATCAACGTTTTGATAAGGTAATCAAAAGTTTTGGTTTTATACAAACTTATGGAGAAGCTTGTATTTACAAGAAAGTGAGTGGGAGCTCTGTAGCATTCTTAATACTGTATGTGGATGACATATTGTTGATTGGGAATGATGTAGACCTTCTTAATAGTGTCAAAGAGTATTTGAATAATAGTTTTTCAATGAAGGATCTTGGCGAAGCAGCTTACATATTAGGCATAAAGATTTATAGAGATAGATCGAAACGCCAAATATCATTGTCACAAAGTACATATTTGGACAAAGTTCTAAAGAGGTTTGGAATGGAAGATAGCAAGAAAGAGTTCTTGCCCATGTTGCCCAATACGACCTTGAGTAAAAATCAATGTCCGACATCGGCAGAAGATAGAGAAAGGATGAGTAAGACTCCCTATGCCTCAGCCATAGGATCTCTAATGTATGCCATGCTATGTACTAGACCCGACATTGCATATGCTGTTAGTTTAACTAGCAGATATCAAAGTGATCCAGGAGTGGATCATTGGACAGCGGTCAAAAACATCCTTAAGTACTTGAGAAGAACTAAGGATATGGTTCTTTCTTATGGAGGTGATGAACAGCTCGTTGTTAATGGTTACACCGATGCTAGTTGGAACACCAATCCGGATGATTCTAAATCACAATCTGGATACGTATTTATTTTGAATGGTGCAGCAGTTAGCTGGAGGAGTGCAAAGCAAAGCGTTGTGGCGAGATCTTCAACTGAATCGGAATACATGGCTGCTTCGGAGGCTTCACAAGAAGCGATATGGATGAAAGAGTTCATTACAGAGCTGGGTGTGGTTCCAAGTGCGCTGGACCCAATGTCTATCTACTGTGATGACATGGGCGCCATAGCCAATGCGCAAGAACCAAGGTCACACAAGAAGCTGAAGCATATCAAGCTGCGTTTTCACGCTATTCGAGAACATATCCAGGATGGGGATATAAAGATTTGCAAAGTACACACAGATCTGAATGTGGCGGATCCGTTGACTAAACCTCTCCCGAGGGCAAAACATGACCAACACCAAACTGCCATGGGTGTTCGGTATATTACCATGTAATCTAGATTAGATGACTCTAGTGCAAGTGGGAGACTGTTGGAGATATGCCCTAGAGGCAATAATAAATGTAGTTATTATTATATCTTTGTGTTTATGATAAATGTTTGCATTCATGCTATAATAGTATTAACCAGGAAACATTAATACTTGTGTGAATTGTAAACTTAATTTGAAGTCCCTAGTATAGCCTCTATACTTCACTAGCTTGTTGGTTGATTGATGATGTGGTTTCTTTGTCATGAACATTGAGATGTTATCAACAACAAGATCATATCGTTAGGAGAATGATATGGTGGACATACTCCTATAGATAAAGCGTAGCATAAAGATCAAGTCATTTCAATAGTTCAATTGCTATATGCTTTCTGATACATAGTAACCTAATTCCTTCGACCATGAGATCATGCATATCACCTTCACCAGATGGATGCTTTGATATCATCAAACACCACACCGTAACAGGGTGGCTATAAAGGTGGCATTGAGTGTTCGGAAAGTATTGGTTGAAACACATGGATCAAGAGTGGGATTTGTCCATCCACATGACGGATAGATATTCTCTGGGCCCTCTCGGTGAAATGTCATCCAATTAGCTTGCAAGCATGTGACTTGGTCACAAGGGATCACATATCACGGGAACGAGAAAAGAGTACTTATCAGTAACGAGGATGAACTAGGTATGCAGAGATACCGACGATCATAACCTCGGATAAGTAACATATCGTGAGACAAAGGGAAATTGGTATCATATGTAAGTGGTTCATTCGATCGCAAAGTAATCGTAGAAATATGTGGGAACCATATGAATTTCCAGATTCCTCTATTGGTTATTGTTCGGAGAAGTGTCTCGATCATGTCCGCATAATTCACGAACCGTAGGGAGACACACTTAAGGATTCGACGTTGTTTGAGTAGTTATGGTATTATGAGAAAGAGACCGAATGTTGTTCGGAGTCTCGGATGGGATCCGGGATATCACGAGGTGATCCGGAATGGTCCGGAGAATAAGATTCATATAAGGAAAGTCCCGTTTCGGAGTTCGGGAATGATTCCGGTGTTTCCATCGGGAACATTCTAGAAGGTCCCGGAATGTCCGGCACTCCGGAGGGGGAAGGGTACTTGAATGTGTCATTACATGTTGGAATGATTGCATCATGTACTAAGTGTTCTTGCTGTCCCAAATAAAGGATTAAATTGAATCCTAAATTGAAAAAGTCAAACGGCTAGTTTGAAAGTCAAACGGCAGTTTTTGGGAAGTGGGAGGAGAGGAGGAAACCGACTTGAGGGAGGAGTCCTCCTCCCCAAGCCGGCGCCCCACCTAGGCCGAGTTGGGGAGGGACTCCACTCCCTCCCCTTGGCCGGCCAGCCCCTCCCACCTATATAAGGAGGGGCAGGGCTCCCTCCCAATACACACAAGTTCCTATCCTCTAAACTAAACCCTAGATCTAGACCCCGGTTTAGAGCTATTCGGTTTAGAGCCTTCTAATTGGTTTAGAGCCCTCTAATTGGTGTGTCTAATTACTAGACCACTAATAGCCTCTCTCATAAGCTCCACCATACTCGCACCGGCTTAAGGCGAAGCCCTGCGGGATTTCCCCTCTACCTCCGGTACCACGCCGTTGTGCTGCCGGAATCACGAGGAGAGTGCTACAACCTCCGCTGCCTGCTGGAACAAGGGAGAGGAAGGTCTTCGTCGAGTACCGAACGTGTGACCGACTACGGGAGCGCTGCCGGAACGTGGCGCCGGAAGGATCGTCTACGCGATCTTGAGATCGGAAAGAGTACGACTACATCACCCACGAGAATCTGCTCTCGTTAACCACTTTGGAATCTTCGAGGGTGAGTTATTCCATCGACTCGTTGCTACAATCTAGTAGATAGATCTTGGCTTGTTTGTTTGTATGCGATAGAAAATTTTTGTTTTCCATGCTACGAACCCCTACAGTGGTATCAGAGCCGTGTCTATATGTAGATCTGTTGCACGAGTAGAACACAATGGTCATTGTGGGCGTTGATGCTTTTATTGTAGATTGCTTTGCGTGTACTTTGCATCTTGCGGTATGTTGGGATGAAGCGGCCCGGGCTAACCTTACATGACATCGTTCATGAGACTTGCTCCACGCTTAACATGCAACTTGTATTGCATAAGTGGCTTTGCGGGTGCCAGTTTCTCCTAGCATAGTAAAGATCCAATTTACAACGGGTAATCAACAATGCTAGTATCAATGTTGTGGTTCTTGTTCGTAGGTTAGAACGACACTTATGGAAAGCCCCAAACCACGTAAAATATGCAAAGAAAGTAGAAGCGTCTAACTTTGTTTTGCAGGGGTGTGCAGTGATGTG
The DNA here is from genome assembly GCA_916181665.1 of Avena sativa. Classification (NCBI taxonomy): domain Eukaryota; kingdom Viridiplantae; phylum Streptophyta; class Magnoliopsida; order Poales; family Poaceae; genus Avena; species Avena sativa. The sequence continues at coordinate 103,974,769 of OV702292.1, forward strand.
ATATGGCCATGATTGTGATTATATTTGATGTATGCAATGTTCCTTATTGTAAGTTGGCAACCGGCAGGAGCCATATGGTTGTCTTTAATTTCTGTTAAGACCTGCGTGTCTATTCAAAATAGTTGTAATAGTTGAAGCTGGTGGACGACAACCATGAAGAAGCGTCATTGACCTTGATGCTACGCCGGTGATGATGGAGATCATGTTCGTGCTTGAAGATGGAGATCGGAAGCACAAAGAAGAAAGGCCATATCATATCACATATTATGAATTGCATGTGATGTTAATCCTTTATGCATCTTGTATTGCTTAGTAGACGACGGTAGCATTATAAGATGATCCCTCATGCACATAAATTTCAAGTTCTAAAGTGTTCGCCCTTAGTTAGCACCGTTGCTAAAACTTGTTGCTTCGAAGCACCACGTGATGATCGGGTGTCTTTGATTCCACGGGTAAATACAACGTAAGCAAGCCAGATTTGCTTATGCGGTAGCTAAGGTTTGATCTTGACGAGCCTAGCATGTACAGACATGGCCTCAGGAACACGGATCGCCGAAAGGTAAAGCATGAATCATATAGTAGATATGATGAACATGATGATTGTTCGCCATTGAAACTATATCAACTCTCGTGATGATCGGTGTTGATGTAGTGGATTTGGTTCATGTGATCACTAAAACAATGTGAGGGATGTTGTTTTGAGTGGGAGTTCACCTAGTTTAATTTCATTAATTAATTTGAACTCAATTTGTCATAAACTTAGTCTAAACTATTGCAAATATGTTGTAGATCAATGGCAGCCCCTACCATCAATTTTAATGCGTTCCTAGAGAAAGAAAAGTTGAAAAACAATGGAAGCAACTTCGCGGATTGGTTCCGCAATTTGAGGATTGTCCTCACAGCTGGTAATTTGACCTATGTGCTGGATGCACCGCTAGGTGACCCACCTGCAGCTGATGCTACCGATGAAGTAAAGAATGTTTACCTCGCTCGGAAGAATCAGTACTCCATAGTTCAGTGTGCTATCTTGTATGGTTTAGAATCGGAGCTTCAGAAAAGGTTTGAAGAGTCAGACCCATATGATATTGTCGAGGATCTCAAATTAATTTTTGAGACTCATGCGGCAATTGAAAGTTATGAAGCTTCTGAAAAGTTCTTTAACTGCAAGATGGAAGAGGGTAGCTCCGTTAGTGAGCACGTGCTTAAGATGTCTGGGCACGCGAATAAACTTCAAAGTTTGGGTATAGTGATTCCTAACACTTTGGGGGTTTACCGCATCCTCCAATCACTACCACCAAGTTACAAGAACTTTGTGATGAACTACAACATGCAGAACATGAACAAAGAGTTGCCAGAACTATTTGCTATGTTGAAATCTGCAGAAGTGGAGATCAAGAAAGAGCACCAAGTGTTGATGGTCAATAAGACCACCAAATTCAAGAAAGGCAAGTCTAAGCAAAAGGGACACTTCAAGAAGGGTGGTAAGAAAGCTACCATGCCGACGAAGAGGACCAAGGCTGGACCCAAGCCTGATGTTGAGTGCTTTTACTGCAAGGGAGAAGGTCACTGGAAGCGGAATTGCCCAAAGTACTTGGCGGATTTGAAGAACGGCAACATCAAGAAGAAAGGTATATCTGATATACATGTTATTGATGTGTATTTCACTAGTATTCGTAGTAGTGCCTGGGTATTTGATACTGGTTCGGTTGCTCATATTTGTAACTCGAAACAGGAGCTGCAGAATAAACGAAAGCTAGCGAAGAACGAGGTGACGATGCGCGTGGGAAACGGATCAAAGGTTGATGTGATCGCGGTCGGCACGCTACCTCTTCATCTACCATCGGGATTAGTTTTATACTTAAATAATTGTTATTTGGTGCCTGCGTTGAGCATGAACATTATATCGGGATCTTGTTTATTGCGAGACGGTTACTTGTTTAAATCCGAGAATAATGGTTGTTCGATTTATATGAGTAATATGTTTTATGCACATGCACCTTTGATAGATGGTCTATTCATATTGAATCTCGATAGTGGAAATACACATATTAATAACATTGAAGCTAAACGTTTGAAATCAAGCGATAACTTGACCTATATGTGGCACTGTCGTCTTGGTCACATTGGAGTGAAGCGTATGAAGAAACTCCATTCCGATGGACTTCTTGAATCACTTGATTTTGAATCACTTGAAATATGCGAAGCATGTCTGATGGGTAAAATGACTAAGACTCCATTTTCTGGTATGATGGAGCGAGCTACGGACTTATTGGAAATCATACATACCGATGTGTGTGGTCCAATGAGTGTAGCATCGCGCGGTGGTTATCGTTATGTTCTTACCTTCACGGATGACTTGAGTAGATATGGGTATATCTATTTCATGAAACATAAGTCCGAAACTTTCGAGAAGTTTAAGGAGTTTCAAAGTGAGGTAGAGAATCAACGTAACAAGAAGATTAAATTTCTACGTTCTGATCGTGGAGGTGAATATCTAAGTTACGAGTTTGGTGAGCATTTGAAGAAATGTGGAATACTTTCGCAGTTGACACCGCCGGGAACACCACAGCGTAATGGTGTGTCTGAACGTCGTAATCGAACTCTCTTAGATATGGTTCGTTCTATGATGTCACTTACAGATTTACCGCTATCATTTTGGGGTTATGCATTAGAAACAGCCGCATTCACTTTAAATAGGGCACCATCTAAATCCGTTGAAACGACACCGTATGAATTATGGTTTGGGAAGAAACCTAAATTGTCGTTCCTTAAAGTTTGGGGATGCGAAGCCTATGTAAAGAAGTTACAGCCGGACAAGCTTGAACCCAAAGCGGAAAAATGCGTCTTCATAGGATACCCGAAGGAAACTATTGGGTATACCTTCTATCATAGATCCGAAGGCAAAATCTTTGTTGCCAAGAATGGATCCTTTCTAGAGAAGGAATTTCTCTCGAAAGAAGTGACTGGAAGGAAAGTAGAACTCGACGAGGTTGTCGAACCTTCTCTCGAAATTGCGAGTAGCGCAGCACCGGAAGAAGTTCCTGTGGTGCCTGCACCAATAAGAGAAGAAGCTAATGATAGTGATCATGAAACTTCGGTTGAGGTTGCTACAGAGCCTCGGAGGTCAACGAGAACTCGTACCACTCCAGATTGGTATGATTCCGTTATGAATGTCATGTTGGTGGACAACACCGATGACCCCGAGACATATGAGGAAGCGATGATGAGCCCAGATTCCAATAAATGGCAAGAAGCCATGAAATCCGAGATTGGATCCATGTACGAAAACCAAGTATGGACTTTGGTGGACTTACCGGATGGCCGGAAGGCTGTCGAGAACAAATGGATTTTCAAGAAGAAAACAGATGCTGATGGTAATGTTATTGTCTATAAAGCTCGACTTGTCGCAAAAGGGTTTCGACAAATTCAAGGAGTTGACTACGATGAGACTTTCTCACCGGTAGCGAAGCTAAAGTCTGTGAGGATTATGTTAGCAATCGCTGCATATTATGATTATGAGATATGGCAGATGGATGTCAAAACAGCATTCCTCAATGGAGACATTGATGAAGAGTTGTATATGATACAACCCAAAGGTTTTGTCGATCCTAAAGATGCTAACAAGGTATGCAAACTTCAATGGTCCATCTATGGATTGAAGCAAGCATCCCGAAGTTGGAATCAACGTTTTGATAAGGTAATCAAAAGTTTTGGTTTTATACAAACTTATGGAGAAGCTTGTATTTACAAGAAAGTGAGTGGGAGCTCTGTAGCATTCTTAATACTGTATGTGGATGACATATTGTTGATTGGGAATGATGTAGACCTTCTTAATAGTGTCAAAGAGTATTTGAATAATAGTTTTTCAATGAAGGATCTTGGCGAAGCAGCTTACATATTAGGCATAAAGATTTATAGAGATAGATCGAAACGCCAAATATCATTGTCACAAAGTACATATTTGGACAAAGTTCTAAAGAGGTTTGGAATGGAAGATAGCAAGAAAGAGTTCTTGCCCATGTTGCCCAATACGACCTTGAGTAAAAATCAATGTCCGACATCGGCAGAAGATAGAGAAAGGATGAGTAAGACTCCCTATGCCTCAGCCATAGGATCTCTAATGTATGCCATGCTATGTACTAGACCCGACATTGCATATGCTGTTAGTTTAACTAGCAGATATCAAAGTGATCCAGGAGTGGATCATTGGACAGCGGTCAAAAACATCCTTAAGTACTTGAGAAGAACTAAGGATATGGTTCTTTCTTATGGAGGTGATGAACAGCTCGTTGTTAATGGTTACACCGATGCTAGTTGGAACACCAATCCGGATGATTCTAAATCACAATCTGGATACGTATTTATTTTGAATGGTGCAGCAGTTAGCTGGAGGAGTGCAAAGCAAAGCGTTGTGGCGAGATCTTCAACTGAATCGGAATACATGGCTGCTTCGGAGGCTTCACAAGAAGCGATATGGATGAAAGAGTTCATTACAGAGCTGGGTGTGGTTCCAAGTGCGCTGGACCCAATGTCTATCTACTGTGATGACATGGGCGCCATAGCCAATGCGCAAGAACCAAGGTCACACAAGAAGCTGAAGCATATCAAGCTGCGTTTTCACGCTATTCGAGAACATATCCAGGATGGGGATATAAAGATTTGCAAAGTACACACAGATCTGAATGTGGCGGATCCGTTGACTAAACCTCTCCCGAGGGCAAAACATGACCAACACCAAACTGCCATGGGTGTTCGGTATATTACCATGTAATCTAGATTAGATGACTCTAGTGCAAGTGGGAGACTGTTGGAGATATGCCCTAGAGGCAATAATAAATGTAGTTATTATTATATCTTTGTGTTTATGATAAATGTTTGCATTCATGCTATAATAGTATTAACCAGGAAACATTAATACTTGTGTGAATTGTAAACTTAATTTGAAGTCCCTAGTATAGCCTCTATACTTCACTAGCTTGTTGGTTGATTGATGATGTGGTTTCTTTGTCATGAACATTGAGATGTTATCAACAACAAGATCATATCGTTAGGAGAATGATATGGTGGACATACTCCTATAGATAAAGCGTAGCATAAAGATCAAGTCATTTCAATAGTTCAATTGCTATATGCTTTCTGATACATAGTAACCTAATTCCTTCGACCATGAGATCATGCATATCACCTTCACCAGATGGATGCTTTGATATCATCAAACACCACACCGTAACAGGGTGGCTATAAAGGTGGCATTGAGTGTTCGGAAAGTATTGGTTGAAACACATGGATCAAGAGTGGGATTTGTCCATCCACATGACGGATAGATATTCTCTGGGCCCTCTCGGTGAAATGTCATCCAATTAGCTTGCAAGCATGTGACTTGGTCACAAGGGATCACATATCACGGGAACGAGAAAAGAGTACTTATCAGTAACGAGGATGAACTAGGTATGCAGAGATACCGACGATCATAACCTCGGATAAGTAACATATCGTGAGACAAAGGGAAATTGGTATCATATGTAAGTGGTTCATTCGATCGCAAAGTAATCGTAGAAATATGTGGGAACCATATGAATTTCCAGATTCCTCTATTGGTTATTGTTCGGAGAAGTGTCTCGATCATGTCCGCATAATTCACGAACCGTAGGGAGACACACTTAAGGATTCGACGTTGTTTGAGTAGTTATGGTATTATGAGAAAGAGACCGAATGTTGTTCGGAGTCTCGGATGGGATCCGGGATATCACGAGGTGATCCGGAATGGTCCGGAGAATAAGATTCATATAAGGAAAGTCCCGTTTCGGAGTTCGGGAATGATTCCGGTGTTTCCATCGGGAACATTCTAGAAGGTCCCGGAATGTCCGGCACTCCGGAGGGGGAAGGGTACTTGAATGTGTCATTACATGTTGGAATGATTGCATCATGTATTAAGTGTTCTTGCTGTCCCAAATAAAGGATTAAATTGAATCCTAAATTGAAAAAGTCAAACGGCTAGTTTGAAAGTCAAACGGCAGTTTTTGGGAAGTGGGAGGAGAGGAGGAAACCGACTTGAGGGAGGAGTCCTCCTCCCCAAGCCGGCGCCCCACCTAGGCCGAGTTGGGGAGGGACTCCACTCCCTCCCCTTGGCCGGCCAGCCCCTCCCACCTATATAAGGAGGGGCAGGGCTCCCTCCCAATACACACAAGTTCCTATCCTCTAAACTAAACCCTAGATCTAGACCCCGGTTTAGAGCTATTCGGTTTAGAGCCTTCTAATTGGTTTAGAGCCCTCTAATTGGTGTGTCTAATTACTAGACCACTAATAGCCTCTCTCATAAGCTCCACCATACTCGCACCGGCTTAAGGCGAAGCCCTGCGGGATTTCCCCTCTACCTCCGGTACCACGCCGTTGTGCTGCCGGAATCACGAGGAGAGTGCTACAACCTCCGCTGCCTGCTGGAACAAGGGAGAGGAAGGTCTTCGTCGAGTACCGAACGTGTGACCGACTACGGGAGCGCTGCCGGAACGTGGCGCCGGAAGGATCGTCTACGCGATCTTGAGATCGGAAAGAGTACGACTACATCACCCACGAGAATCTGCTCTCGTTAACCACTTTGGAATCTTCGAGGGTGAGTTATTCCATCGACTCGTTGCTACAATCTAGTAGATAGATCTTGGCTTGTTTGTTTGTATGCGATAGAAAATTTTTGTTTTCCATGCTACGAACCCCTACAGGCATAACCGCATTAACCTCCATATGTCGGCGCTGCAAGCTCTTCCTATCTGTTTCCTCTGTTGTGAACACACAATAGCTCTGGTGATGTTCCCTATACTCATTCCTTCCCTCGTTTCCGGAGTACCTCTGATCTAGTTGTTGCTGGTTTTCCACCTGATGCACTGCATCCCTTCTCCCACTGTTGTCATACCTCGGCGGAGGGGGAGGCAACATCAGTTGTTGCGTGTTTGCTCCGGAGAGCAGTTGCTGTCGGGGTAACTCCTGCCGAGGTTGATCATTCTGGGGTGCATGAGCATTCCCCGAACCACCTTGTTCTATCTTACGCATCCACTCACATTGCCTCGTTGTGTGACCCGCCGGGCTGTTCGGATTTGGCATGTGAAATTTACACGGCTGGTCCAACATTGACTCATAGGTATACCTCGGACGATCTTTCTTTTCTTGCCATTGCTTCTTCTGCTCCGAAGTCCACGTTTTCTTGCCATCGTTTCGAGGAGTCCATTGCCCTCCCATTTTCTAGCGTTGGTTGCTCCCTGCTCCGGGCTGATCTTGATTCACGGCTGCAACTTGTTGTGAACTATACCGATGGTTCGGTCTATCGTCTCTCCTTCTTCCCCTGTAATCGTTCCTCCGGGATGACCCGGCTCCGTCCCTCGGATAGTACTTCTCATTTGACTCATTCGACGCGATCCTAGGTTGAGTCGGATCACCTAAAGCATAAGAATCCGCGATCCGGATCATCTCTGCCAATGTGACTGGCATTTTCCTTTGCAATTTCATCCACAACTCGCTGCCATATTTGCACCCTTGTGCGAACCATGCTATATCCTGTGACTCTATGACTCCCTCACACTAGTTTCTCACGGTACACCACCGGGTCAAGAATTCACGATCCGTTTCGTTAGATCTCTGCTTGCACATTGCCAGGGTCTGTGGTCTATTCGGTCTCTGATATGTACTTGAGAAGTTGCTGATAAACATTTCTTCAAAATCTATCCAGCAATTGATGCTTCCGGGTGGCAAATTATTCAGCCATACCCTAGCCGGACCTTCCAACATTTGGGGTACATATCGAACAACCCATCTCAAGTTGCCAGTTGCAATTTTCACAGCTGTCGCGTAGTTTATCAGCCAATCCTCCGGCTCTGTACTACCGTCATACGTCTTCGTGCCCCTGGGTAATTGGAAATTGGGTACTGGTGGTTCCTTCATGATCCGGGATCCAAAGCACGCTGGACCCGGAGGACCCTGACATTCGATCTGTTCCGACCTATACAGGCGATCTAGCTTTAACCTGGCGTCATCCTGCATCAAATCCTTGCTTCCCAATCTCGACCCTATCACATGATAGTCCGGTCTTGCGTATCCCGCATTCATCATCTCCGAGTCTCCGTCATTGTATCGGTCTTGCTCTCGTTGTGCTCCTCTCTGTTGCATACCACAGCCGGCACTTTGCTCTTGCCTTGGTACATTCCGCTGCTGCGGTTGCCTGCTCCTGCCGAGTTTCGCTGTCCGGCATTGCCGTTGGCAGCATTCCCTTGACCGGCATTGCCTTGGTCGTGATTACCTCGGCCCGCTTCACCTCGGCTCACACTTCGTTGATCGTCGTTTTTCCGCATCTCTTTTTCTTTTCCCGCACGCGTTGGGTCGTACGGAACGATCTTCTTGTTCCGTCTGGCCGAGGTTACTACCTCTTCTCTCCTTGGGCCACCATGAGGCGACGATGCGGCTCTAGCGGATTTGTCCGGGTTACCCATCGCCGAATGGACGATCTTAGAAGCTCCAACTCTCTCCGAGTTACCTCTCAGCAGCTCCTCGTTCTGCCTGTTCGCGATCCGAACCAGCTCGTTAACCCGATCATGCTGTCTTTGACGGGCTTCACCCGTCAGACCCTCTAGCTCGGACGCTGCGGCATCTGCTGCTCTGAGGTTCTTCGCCGGGGTACTATACTTCGGCAACCCCACAGACAGATAGTTTTCCGACCCTTCTGGTCCATCATCACCTTCTCTGTTCATCTCACTTATGAGATTTTTCCCTTTTACCCTTACTGCATCAACCTTGTTTGCCTTCGCGTACTCGCGCAGCATCATGTTCAACGACTGCTGAGCCGCTACTATTTTATTTGCGCCCTCCAGTATCTTTTGCCGGGTTTCCTCTAGCTCGGCCTGTGCCTGAGCCGGATCTACCACTGCTGCCACCGGGTTCGCCAAGCTATCCATAGCTTCCCTCAGCACGTTCTCAGGCCTCTCTAGCGGAGGACCCCTAGCTTTCCTCGGTGCCTTAGGCGTTACCTCCGGGTCTGGCGCTGGATCCTTGCTCATGCCCGCGCCTGGCGCAGTCATCATCACCTCTGCATGGTCCGGGAAGCGAGCGATACGCGCCCCGCAAGCCACAGTGAGGGGTGGTTCTCCTGCATCGACGATGCGACGCGGATGAACGCAAGACACGTTCACAGCAACGTAGAACTTGTGCGCACCGAGCTTGACGAAGATGCCGTTGCACGGAAGGGGGCGCGTGCCGAAGTAGCCAGCGTTGTCGCTGACGTAGTCCAGCGCTCCAAAGCGCTGAACGAGCCCGGAGACGATGCGTTCGCCAGTGTCGATGAAGTTTCCCGTCCGGATCTTCACCCCTGCTAGCGCCACTATCCCCACGGTGGGCGCCAACTGTCGTGGTGGTGTCACGGCAGATGCCATGGATAGGCTAAAGTTGGGGACTAATATGCGCTAGGGGAATCCAGGGAGGGATAGTAGAGTGAATCTCTACACAGAAGCTTTGTATTGATGTTCAATCTCCAAGATTAGAAGTGCTCCTCGAGCTGTATTGACAAGAGGAGGAAGAAGAAACTCTCTTACTCTTGCCTACCAACTAGCCCAAGAACCCTAGATCCACTAGTGCTCAACCAACTAGAATTCTCCCAACTCTCTATCAGAAAAAACCCAACCTCCCTATCAGAACCCTAACCCCTCCTTATATAGAGGTGGTTCGGTCCTGGCCTAGGGCATACGTGGAGGCATATTCCTAAGAATATGCCCCCTCCCAAAGTAGTAACCCGACAGGGGTGCTTTTCCCCCGCGTCACACTTGCTTTAGCGACGTAGCCTCTGCGGCGCCCGCGTCAGCTGACGTGAGCGTCGTCACCCTTGTCGGCCACGATCCGGTGGTCCTGCCCTTGCTTTATTCGCTCATCCAGTACGCATCGGACCTTCTTTTTTGACCAGAGAGATTCCTTCCTTCTCCTAGAAGCCAAGCGAGGATCCGGGCCACAGTCGATCCGGCCATACCTGTTCCTGCATATAAGCTAGACGAGTATTTCTGACTTACTCCTTAAGTCGGACGAGACAATGTTAGGCGACCCCCTGGTCCGGGTTACTCCGTGATCCGGCCTGCCTTGAGGTGACTCGGCCAGCATCCGCTTTGGCCTTGCTGAACCTCAGCTAACTCGGCCCTTATACCCCGGAGTGACCCTAACCGGGGTGATCCCCCCAACATTAAGTTATATAATAGTGAGTTGTCTTCTATTATGATTTGTGTATTGATGAATGTGATGCTTCTTGTCCGTATTCTTTTATCAACTCTTCACTCCATAAACCTGAGGTCATGTTTATTGAGCTCAGTTTTCGCTTGGGGACAAGCGAAGTCTAAGCTTGGGGGAGTTGATACGTCCATTTTGCATCACTATTCTATATCATAATTTACTGTTATTCATTGATATATTTCATATTAAGAAATGATACTTATGTTATTTCATCTGTTTTTGCATGGCTGATGACTTTTGGAGCATGGACCGCTGCAGTCAGGATTCTGATGGAAAAGGTGCTGTTTAGAGGCGAAATCCGCGAAGATCAGAAAATCTGGGAAAATACATGGAAAATCCTATTTTTTGAGAAGACGAAGGATGCCAGAAGGGGGAGTGGAGATGGGCCACAAGGGGCCCACACCACCCATGGCACTGGCCACCCTTGGCCGTGCTAGCAGGTGGTGTGGCCACCCCGACCCACTCCTGGCTCTCCCCTTTGGTGTATATTATCCCCATGAAACCCTAATACCTAGGGGTGACCATAGAAAGATTTTGTCGCCTTTGCGGGGCAGAAAACTACAGAGAGAGAAAGATCTCTCCGGCCGACAGAATTCTATCGGGGGAATTCCTTCTCGGAGAGGGGAGATCATCGCCATCAACACCACCTTCGAGCTGGACTTCATCGGGATCATCATCACCATCATCTCCATCACCACCATCATCACCACTCCATACCGTTGTAACAATTGGGTTGAATCTTGCATAGTTCTTAGGGGAAACTTTCCTGGTGTTGATTACTTGTAGTAGTTGATGCTATTGAGTGGAACCATTGAATTATTGTTATGTTCAGATTGTGGCTTATCATTATATCATCTCTGATCTTGGTCCATATGATGTCTCGTGAGTAGTTCGTTTAGTTCTTAAGGACATGGGAGAAGTCATGTTGTTAGTAGTGGAGTTGTGTTGATAAAGATTCAATGGTTTGATATTTAAGTTGTGGTGTTATTCTTCTAGTAGTGTCATGTGAATGTCGACTACAAGACACTTCACCTTTATGGGCCTAGGGGAATGCATTGTGTATTTGGTTACTAATCATAGGGGTTGCCGGAGTGACAGAAACCTGAACCCCCGTTAGGAAACCTTTGCACAAGGGATGTCAGGATCTTAGAGTTTAAAGCTATGGTTAGGTTTATATCTTAATGACTTTCTTGTACTTGCGGATGCTTGCAAGGGGTATAATCACAAGTATGTATTAGTCCTAGGAAGGTCAGTACATTAGCATAGGTTCACCCACACAAAACTTAGCAAACTAAAGAAGATTAATCAACTATATGAAGCGAAAGCACTTGACGATATTCCCGTGTGTCCTCGAGAACGTTTGGTCATCTTAAGTAATACAGTCGGCTTGTCCTTTGCTAACGAAAGGATTGGGAGACTTGCTACATTTATTATTATTGTCTTTTATTTACTCGCACTTTATTTACCTGCATTATCAAAAAACCCTAAAAATCCATTTGCTAAGTATTTACAGAGAATTCCTACTCCAAGCCACTCGTCAACACCTTCTGCTCCTCGTTGGGTTCGACACTCTTACTTATCGAAAATACTGCGATACACCCCTTATACTTGTGGGTCATCAATCCTCCATCGCTCGTCCCCGATCTACCCCAACCTCCCTCTTCTCCCCCGGCCACAAAGGCCGGGTAGACGCGTAGAGGCGTCCCCTGGATCAGCCTGAGTAGTGCAAGGATCAGAGGAAGCTGAGATGGACGTCGATCGGATTCAGGAAAGCCTCTCGCCGTCGGTGTCGCATGTGGGAGTTTCGAGCCCTAGGAAACCCTAGGTATGTGATGGCCCAAAATATATCGAGCTCGTTGGGGAACACCAAGAGGAAGGTATGATGAGCATAGCAGCAAGTTTTCCCTCAGTGTGAAACCAAGGTTATCAATCTAGTAGGAGCAAGGAAACACCCTAAAGGTGTAGCTAGCTGAACATTGGCAGGGCGCACTACCGGTGCCAGCAGCAACGTGGAGACCTACACAGCACAACCTCAGAACTTTGCCCCCAACTTGCGATGAGGTTGTCAATCTCACCGGTTTTGCTGAAAACAAAGGATTAAACGTATCGAATGGAAGGAAGTAAAAGTTTGCAGAAAGTAAACACAAAGCAGTAAAAAGTTTGTAGATTGTATGTAAAAGAAAGGACCGGGATCCATAGTTCACTAGAGGTGGCTCCCCTTAAGATAGATAACATGCTGGGTGAACAAATTACAGCAAGGAATTGACAAACATTGAGAAAGCAATACATGCATATACTAATCATCTTGACTCCTTTGGAACTTGATTGGGCATTACAACATTATACATAGACCACCATCCAATTGCATCTATGACTAATAATCCACCTGCAGGTTATCATCCGAACCCCCTCCAGTATTAAGTTGCCAGCAACGGATTATTGCTTTACGAATTGCGTGTAAAGTAAACAATACGATTGTTCTATGAACAAAGGATTGTTGTTTTATCCCTAGTAGCAACGGCACATCTAGTACCTTAGAGATTTTTGTCACTTCCCCAGATTACTAGAGGCATGAACCCACTATCGAGCATAAATACTAACTCTTGGAGTTGCTAGCATCTACTTGGCCAAGATAGCTACTAACAACGGAAAGCATGCAAGATCACAAATAACAAAGACATGATAAAATCAATAATCAATCTGAAATAGCATCTCAATATCCATCGGATCCCTGCAAACACAACATGCAGAATTACAAATAGATGATCTTGATCATGAACGGAGCTCACAAGATCTAGACATGAAAGAACAAAGGAGGAGAACCAGCCATCTAGCTACTACATGGACCCGTAGTCTAGAGATGGACTACTCACGCATCACACCGGAGGCTTGCATGGTGATGAAGAAGGCCTCCAGGGTGAATTCCCCTCTCCGGCATGGTGCCGGGAAGAGCTTCAGATCCCTCCCGATCTAGGACTGGAGATTACGGCGGCTACAGACTCTTTCGTGGATTTTTGATCGGGTACTTAGGGTTTTCGTCCCCAGGGCAATATATAGGCGGAAGGAGAGGCCGAGGGGGTGCCTGGGCTGGCCACACCACCCCCTAGCGCGGCCAGGCCTAGCCCGCATGGCCAGGTGGTGTGGTGGCCCCTGGCTTCTCTCCATCTCGTATTCTAGCATCTGATGACTTCCGGAAAAATAGGCACTTTGGCTTTTGTCCCGTCCAATTCCGAGAATATTCATTTTCTGACTTTCCTGGAACCAAAAACAGCAGAAAACAGGCAGCTGGCACTGTGGCTCTTGTTAATAGGTTAGTCCAAGAAATCATATGAAAAGTACTCCAAAGTGTGGACAAAACACAAGAAAGTGGATAAAACCATGCATGGAACATCAAAAATTATAGATACATTTGCAATGTATCAGCATACCCAAGCTTAACTCCTGCTCGTCCTCGAGTAGGTAAGTGATAAAAAGAAAGAATAATTTTTGAGGTGACATGCACCATCAAAGACTTGATCAAACTATTTGTAAAACATTCAAAGCTGGGAACATAGTACTTCAATCATAACATGAAAAATTATGTTGACTCAATATAATGGTGGAAGAAAGGCCTTCATAAAAGGAAGCAGAGATTCAAGTTTCATAAAGAGCTTCCAAAAATTATGGTACTTATAGCTTTCAGCTCTCATTGCCCCTATCATAAGCATCTTGAAGTGATTAAGGTTAAAGTGAACAAACTATGGTGTACATGCTTGACGAAGTATAAGTTAGAAATCTCATGTCCCTTGTATACGAGGGTCGCTCCTCATGCTACTCAAGTTTAGTCACTGGTAAGTTCTTGTCATCGTAAGTACATGTGTATCATAGAGAACCGCCAACGGGGTACCCCTTGCCCGATGATACAGAAGAATCCCCATATCAAAATGACATGGCAAGCAGACAACGAGCATATCAGCAATCTTCTTATTTACCATGGGAATATGGTGCTTTTTTCTCTCTTTCCTCTTTTCATAATATCTTTTTTTCTTTTTCTCTTTTTTTTCTCAATATAGGACTCTTTTTTTATAAGAAGAATGCTTCATAGACAGCTCATTATGGTTATGCTACAGGTTTCCACCATGTCAGCATGGATTAGACCAGTGGACCAGGCATTTCTCTAACACATATACATAACTCCATGGACTTAAAAGCTCCCCTTTCATTTTACACCGACGACATCCATATACAAAAGAGCATGATATCAACTAGGTACAAGTACCATGTGCAATGTTGAGAGCGTTCCCCATGACAGCATGGTTCTGCTAATTCCCAACAAATAAGTGCAAGCATATACAACATAGACGACACAATGGTTCAAGTTTATTAAGGGCAAGAAAAGTAAAGTGTGCCATCAAGTTCGTGAGAGCTTTAATCACTAGTTTTCTCATAACAAGTTTAATTTGGAAGGTATACAAAAGCATGAATATACTTGGAATAGCATAAGCTATTAGGTAGGTATGGTGGAATCTTTGGAATAACTTGGTTTAGGGAGTTGGATGCATGAGTGGAACTCATACTTGGTTATGGAGGCTAGCAAAAGACTGGGAGCGACAAACTAAGAGAGCAATAATGGCCATAATGATGCAGAGCGACAAAATATCATTGATCAAAGCATAAAATGATACTACAAGTTGAAAACTAAAGGATCATAAAGGCTATGGTGACTTGAGATAGTCATAACATGGTGTGAGCATGCGCTAAGTCAACCCAAACAAAGCATCAAAGGAGAATACCACAATACTATGCTTTAATATGCTAAAACAACGCATGATTCATCCAAGGCACATTAAGCAATCTCAATGTGTATAACAAGTCATGCGACAACAAAGAATACTATGCATAAAGCCAAAACAATATCAAGCATGGCATGACAAAGCATAGGCCACAGTCAAAAACAAGCTCTCTTTACCACTTAAGCATGAACTTTCCTACTCTTTTCCAAACCAAACCAAACTATTTGAAAAACAATGTATGAAAGAGGGGGTCCATCCAATTTATTCAGCAAACTAAGAAAACCAAGAAAATGAAAAACCAAAACAAAAACAAAAAAGAAGACGCTCCAAGAACAACACAACTGTGCATGAAACAATAAAAATGAAACGTTTGGAAGAAACCTGGGATTTTTATTGATGAAGAGGGGGATGCCTTGGGCATCCCCAAGCTTTGATGCTTGTACTCTTGGATATTTCTTGGGGTTACACGCGTGGCATCCCCAAGCTTGAGATTTAGTCCATCCTTCATCTCATTACTCATTCTTTCCATACACCTGAAATTTTTCCTTCATACAAAACTTCACACAATCTTTATTAGCAACATTAGTGCACTCAAGATAAATAAGTCTTAAGGTTCAGTTCTAACACCAATAAACTTCCATTATAACACTAGCTACTGTAGTACTTCCCTCAAAAAGCTCAATTTCCGAAAAGAACTCAAAAAGGAACCAACAAGAAGCAAATGCAGAAAATGGCAGAAATCTGTCAAAACAGACCAGCAGGTAAAAACGAATTTTTTCGAAGACCTTCTGTTGCTCAAATCAAAAAGTGTTGAAATAACGAAAGTTATATAACAACCTGGGGCAGAAGCACAAAAATTCACGCCTCAAAAAGTCGTTCAGAGAGTATACACGAATTTTTACGGTGAAGCACAGAAATCTGTTTCGGGATAGCAACTTTCTCAATCATTACTTCTCTCTCATTAGAGGTTACTCTTGGCACAAAAAGCAAATAAAAAGGATAAGGAGCGGTTATTACTTCCAAGACTCATCTAAAACTTTTAGGTTATCTCCCAATAAGTACTTTTCTTTAACGCCTTTAAGTTAGGCATAAGAAGCAAGAAAAAGAATCAAGTGTTCTCAAATGAAGAAGCATTAAGACCAAATTTCTTGCCCTTGCCTCTCTTACTTTTATTCTTAACCTTGGGGAAAATATGATTGTTTGGTGGAGAAGAAAGGTGCATGGTCTCCTTTCCCACATCTATTATTTCTCCAAGGAGTTCTAATAGGGACCTTCCAAGTGTAATTTGTCCTTTTCCTGCACATTCAATAACAAGATAATCAGTAGAAATCATTTTCCGAAGGATCTTTGTAAACACTCCTTTAGCTATTCCAATATGTAATATGGTAGCATTATTAGCAAGAGATATTTCTTTTCTTCCTTCAATAAGCCCCCAAAGATTCAAAGATTCATAAATATCTTTGGGCATAAGGCAAAATTCAGACATGATATCACAGCGGGCTTGAAAAGTTTTAGTGTTTATCTCAATCTTTACTGTAGGGAGCCACTTTGATGGTTCAGAATTTATTGGAACATAATTATGATGCTCCCTAAGCATATTATCACAATCTTTTAAGCTAGTAGTGCTAGTCTCAAGAGTGTTCAATCTAGCAAATATTCTTGCGAAAGAAATATCAGTTTGGCTAGGCAACTTGTAAGTGAGAATCAATTTATTTATAGCATTAATAGCATAATCCTCATTACATTGGAGGAAATCTCCTCCCACAACAGCATCTAAGGCATATCTATAGCAAAGAGCAATTCCAAGGTAAAAACTACTAAGGAACAAGCTTTGAGTCATTTTAGGCTCAGTTTTTTCATGTAGATCGAAGATTCTAGACCAAGCTTCCTTAAAACTTTCCTCAATTCCTTGTTTAAAAGTGAAAATCATTTCCTCAGGTGACATAGTGATTGGAGCAAGGCTAGACATAGTGGCAACTTGAGAAAGGAACTAATTTTTTCTGTGTTTTCAAATAAGAAAGCAAACTAGTAAAACTAATTTTTTTGTGTTTTTGATAACAAAACAAGCAAACAAATCAAAAAGAAACTAAGCAAAACAAAAATAACAAAGTAAAGAGATTGGTTATGAGAGACTCCCCTTATGAATATGTCCTTGACTCCCCAGCAACGGCGCCAGAAAAAGTGCTTGATGGCCCAAAATATATCGAGCTCGTTGGGGAACCCCAAGAGGAAGGTATGATGAGCACAAAAGCAAGTTTTCCCTCAGTATGAAACCAAAGTTATCAATCTAGTAGGAGCAAGGAAACACCCCAAAGGTGTAGCTAGCTGAACGTTGGCAGGGCACACTACCGGTGCCAGCAGCAACGTGGAGACCTGCACAACACAACCACAGAACTTTGCCCCCAACTTGCGATGAGGTTGTCAATCTCACCGGTTTTGCTGAAAACAAAGGATTAAACATATCGAATGGAAGGAAGTAAAAGTTTGCAGAAAATAAACACAAAGCAGTAAACAGTTTGTAGATTGTATGTAAAAGAAAGGACCGGGATCCATAGTTCACTAGAGGTGGCTCTCCTTAAGATAGATAACATGCTGGGTGAACAAATTACAGCGGGGCAATTGACAAACATCGAGAAAGCAATACATGCATATACTAATCATCTTGACTCCTTTGGAACTTTATTAGGCATTACAACATTATACATAGACCGCCATCCAACTTCATCTATGACTAATAATCCACCTTCAGGTTATCATCCGAACCCCCTCCAGTATTAAGTTGCAAGCAACAGATTATTGCTTTACAAATTGCGTGTAAAGTAAAGAATACGATTGTTCTATGAACAAAGGATTGTTGTTTTCTCCCTAGTAGCAATAGCACATCTAGTACCTTAGAGATTTCTGTCACTTCCCCAGATTACCAGAGGCATGAACCCACTATCGAGCATAAATACTAATTCTTGGAGTTGCTAGCATCTACTTGGCCAAGATAGCTACTAACAACAGAAAGCATGCAAGATCACAAATAACAAAGACATGATAAAATCAATAATCAATCTGAAATAGCATCTCAATATCCATCGGATCCCCGTAAACACAACATGCAGAATTACAAATAGATGATCTTGATCATAAACGGAGCTCACAATATCTAGACATGAAAGCACAAAGGAGGAGAACCAGCCATCTAGCTACTACATGGACCCTTAGTCCAGAGATGAACTACTCATGCATCACACCTGAGGCTTGCATGGTGATGAAGAAGGCCTCCAGGGTGAATTCCCCTCTCCGGCAGGGTGCCGGGAAGAGCTTCAGATACCTCCCGATCTAGGGATGGAGATGACGGCGTCTACAGACTCTTTCGTGGATTTTTGATCGGGTACTTAGGGTTTTCGTCCCGAGGGCAATATATAGGCGGAAGGAGAGGCCGAGGGGGTGCCTGGGCTGGACACACCACCCCCTGGCGTGGCCAGGCCTAGCCCGTGCGGCCAGGTGGTGTGGTGGCCCCCTGGATCCTCTCCCTCTCGTATTCTGGCATCTGATGACTTTCAGAAAAATAGGCACTTTGGCTTTTGTCCCGTCCAATTCCGAGAATATTCATTTTCTGACTTTTCTGGAACCAAAAACAGCAGAAAACAGGCAGCTGGCACTGTGGCTCTTGTTAATAGGTTAGTGCAAGAAATCATATGAAAAGTACTCCAAAGTGTGGACAAACACAAGAAAGTGGATAAAACCAAGCATGGAACATCAAAATTATACATACATTTGCAATGTATCAGTATGTTCTCGCCGGTTCTCGTACATGGTCTACGGCATACCCCTCTGATTCGGTAGTGCACCATTTAGATCAGGATGATTAGGTTGTTGGCTGCATGATGGAGTAGTAATAACAGTTTATTCTTTAAAAGAATTTAGGGTAGAAGAATGTTGCGGCTGCTAATTAACTTTGTTCCATATTTCTTCAATCACAAGGCCTCTTTTTATTTGTATTTTCCACTACAGTAGGGTGAGCAACTGAGCAGAATGGGAACCGCTAAGGAAGAAGATCCCAAAGAGAGAAAGAACGACCAAGACGCCTTGGAAGTAATGGAGATGAAGGTGGCCAAATTCTCGTATGGGAAGGCTGCTAACTTGGCGGTAGGATTGTTACTCTCCTACATATGTAGTCGCGGAAGTTTATTTAGCGCTAACTGCTATTGACATTTTTGGCTTTATTGGAATGGCTTCGCAAAATTTGCGTGATAAGAAATTGGAAGGACAACTAACTGGAAAAGAGAAGCTAATTGGACTATCTGCCAAAGCTGCTGCATAGGCTGAAAAGGTGAGGCGTGTTGCTATATATAAATATCTGTCTCAATAGAAATCTGAAGGGTACCTAGCAAAGAGTCTGTATGTTACAAGGGAATATGGTATTCTAAACTGCTATCTTGTTATAAGGATTTTCATGTTAAATGTGATATTGTAGGGATCATTTGTTTCTTTAGGTTAATTATTATTTCATACAACCAGTTATTAACTTATTATTATTGACATGGCTATAATTTTCATGTCACTTTGATGATGCACTCTTGCATTAACTTCATGGTGCTCATTAAACAATAATATTGCACCTGGAGAATTTAAAATTCCCTATTATGCCTATTTTTCCTTGTTTGGTCACTTTATGTTTCTTGATCTTTGTATTTAACAACTATCAAGTAAACATGACAGAATTTGCATTTTGCTGATTTTCTATTACTCAATTTGCAGTGGCTTTTGCTTGCTAAGGAGGGCTACTTAGAGCATGATGATATTGAAAATACATATAGATACGAGCAACCATCTATTGTTAAGGCGGTGGACCTTTTGAGTTCAGGAAAACCATTTGATATGATCTTACCTGGTAACTACGCATTTTTTTACCATTCTTCGAAATTATGCAACCATAACTACATGAGCGAGTGCCAATAACAACTATGTCCAAATCAAAGTATTTTATTTCTCGATATTTATTTGGTATATTTTTAATACTTTTTTGTGCTTGACTTATAAAGATACAAGTGAAAGTTAGTTTGTTAAACATTTATAACCATAAATTCATACTGACACTATCAATTTTGTATGAATAAAAAATTTCATTTATTTGAGTAATTTACTGAGAACTTTGATGTAAGCTCTTGTATTTTGACATTCGGCATGCTATAATTTGCAGTCATATTTCCTTTTTTTAACCATGTCGAACTTGGTCCATTATTGATTTATAACCATTGTGATATGAGGGGACTAACTAGCTAATGTTTATCTTTTTGCAGTACTTGGTCCTTATACTCTAGAATACACATCAAATTTTCGCTACATGATAGTAGGTGGACGAAAAGGTCATATTGTTATGATGGATATGTTATGAATCTCATCAAGGAGTTTTAGGTCAGTTTTCAGCATTGGAACTATTTTCCAACATGTTGATTTACTTATTCCATTTGAAGTTTAGTGATTCAAATTTTAGTCATTATCTAGTTTAGTATAAGTGTGCGCCTTTTGTTGGATCTCCATGCAAGCATGGGCAAATAGGAGGTTGGCATTTGGTTCTGTGCTCCTTTTTCTTGGAGCGTCTAGGTCTAATAGTACCTTTTTGAATATTTTTGCTCTGTATCATGAAGAGGATTCTCTGGTCTCTTTCACTTTTAGTGGAGATGATAGAAAAAGATCCCCTCGTATTGTTTTGTCCCTTGTAAAAAATGTTATTCTCATTCGCCACTTTTTTATGAGCTAAACTATCGCTCGTTTTTATACTCACAATGAGTGTAGACATTTCTAACGTTATTTCTGTGTGTACGTCATGTATAGTATACTTATTTGAGTTTTTTTCTAGGTGAGGGAAACTGTGCGGATGTGGCATTCTTACACAGTGTGCAACTCTTTGCAGTCGCCCAGAAAAGGAAATTTCTTGACTGTACTTAAGCTTTACAATATATTTCCATTGCTCATAAAATATACCAATGTGTTTCATCTTCTAGTATTCAAAAAATGTAAGAAGGTGACCCTATGGCATGATGCTCTAGAAAGTTGACACCAACCTATGATCAGATCCCAAAACATAAGAACCAATGTTGCATAATGGTTTCATTTTGCATAAAAATCGTGTTAGAGTTCGCTACATGATTACTTGTACACTTCACATTGAGGATTATTATCATAAATATGACATTGAACGAAAAGACTAATTTCGGGCAGTCTCTTAAATTGTTTGTTGGTCTGACTTTGGGACTGCTTGGTTTTAATAAGCCACTAGTTACTACTGCATGTAGAAGTGGTACTTAGGCTGGTCATAGTGGGGATATTACTAGTCTAAATTACTAACTCCATAGTGGAGAGTGTCATACTATGTGTGATAACATAGAAAGCTTTATTAATTAATTTGTAGACTTATTTTGTTTTGAAAATTGTGATGTGATGGTAACATATTATGTTACTCCATTTGTGTCTCTCCTCATTAATTGATTGCCACATCACTCTTTTTTCTTAGGTGGCATGCATGTTACCACCGATGTTACTTCCACTATGATCAGTCTTAGCAGTTGTAAAGGCCTGCTACCCCTGCCTACCTTTTTCACACACCAAATCATGGCAGGACCCTTGAAGAATTGTTTTGTCACGCTTATTATGATACAGTTTCTGTGATTTTTTTTAGTTCCTCACAAGAATATTATTGAAACAGGTATCCGTATGTATATAATCGTCATGGCATAGAAGTTCATTGTCTAAAGGTAATTATGATGTGAATACCTTTGCGTTCATGATTATTGTATCCTAGTTATTGATGATTTTGAGAAATTTACTGTAACTGTCCATTCTACACATGCTTGCAGTCTGTTTGTAGAAAAAGTTACATAATAATAGAATGTTCCGACTCATCGTCGTTCTTATGAATCCACAGAACTAAGTAAGTATAGAAATGGATTTTGACCTTAGCTACATTCAAATGGTTTGCTCTTATCAGCACGCAATAAACTCCGTTTCTTGACTAGGAAAAATAGTAAAGTGCCACCCATACCATGTGTTTTTCTAGATCCACATGTCAGTGGGAAATCCAGATACATTTTTTACAACTTAAAGCTTTGGCGTGGCAAAATGCCTGCATGCAAATGGCCGAATATTCATCAGTTAATGCATATGATGTTTTGTGCCATAGGGCCTTCTAGTATGTGCTTATTTTCACTAGACAGTTAACTTATTGATTGATGTGATTCTTCGGAAAGCATGATAACTATGTATCAACATATAAATCGTGGAGCAATCTAGCGTAAATATATACTCAACGCATATTTGTGGAAGATGTGATATCTCCAAAATGCGGTTATAGCTTAATTTTTTGGGAGTCTAATCAGTGTCTTTTTCTGTTTCACAGGAACATGGAAGATTGCTAAAACTTCTTGGCATCGATAAACATCTTGGGGCAGCTCCACTACCAAGATAAGAGCACTGGTGAGATGATTGCAAACTACATGACAGGTCTTGGGTGCACAGATATCATGCGGGTAAATCCCTACAATGTTGTCATTGGCCTTGGACATGCTAGTGGCAAAATTACCATGTGGAAGCCAACCAACGTGAAACCACTTGTGACGATGTTGTGCCATAATGGCCCCATGACTGCTGTTGCATTTGACAGGGGCGGTCATCTTGTGGCAACTGTAGGTGTTGACAGGAAGATTAAGATTTGGGATCTGAGGAAGTACGGGGTTGTGAATTCGTATGCCGCACGCGCCCAGTCCTTGGATTTCAGCCAGAAGGGGCTGTTGGCTAGCAGTAATGGATCTCTGGTAGAGATATACAGGATTGTGGAGGCCAGGATTGTAAAATTTACATGAAGCAAGAATGGTAAAGGGGTATCAGGTTGGCAAGGTCTTGTTCCACCCTTATGAGGATATCTGTGGGATCAGACACTCCATGGGGTTTTCTTCTATTATTGTTCCTGTATCAGGCGAGGCGAACTTTGACACCTTTGTGTAGAACCCCGTGGAGACTTCCAAGGAAAGGAGGGAGAGGGAGGTGCATGCCCTCCTTAATAAGCTTCCGCTAGAGACCATCATGCTCAACATAGATATCATCGGTAACTTGAGATGGCCGAAGAAGAAATAGAAGAAGACCAAGAAGGAGATTGAAGAAGAGATCGAAGATGCCGTGGAGGCCGCAAAGAACACCGGCGTCAAGAAGAAGACCAAGGGTAGGAGCAATCCCATCAAGCGAACCAAGAATAAAGAGGAAGTGGTCCTCAGAGCCAAGAGGCCCTTGCTGGAGCAGTACAAGGAGATCGACGGGCAGCCTGACAATAAATATCAGGTAGGTGAGAAGACTGACCTACCGAAATTCTTGCAGCGGCTTGCCAAGAAAGGGCAGTCGTAATATTTTTTATCAGTTGTCATTAGTGTGTGTTATAGGATGATGTAGCTAGGAAGTACTAGTATCTTGTTCCATGAGAAGTTGCTACTTGAGGCAATTCTGTGGAAAAGGATAGACCGAAATTTTGTACTAGACTATCATCGATATGCCGGTTGTGCAGGGCGAAATGCATCTTAAGTTGTTCTTTTTCTTGAGTTAGCATCCTCTTATTGTGCAAGTTTCATGTGGTGAGTGATGACCCACAAGTATAGGGGGTGTATCGCAGTATTTTCAATAAGTAAGAGTGTCGAACCCAACAAAAAGCAGAAGGTGCTGGCTAGTGGTATGGATCAGGAATTCTCCACAAATACTTAGCAAACAGATTTTTAGGGGTTTTCGATATAGCAAGTAAACAAAGTACGAGTAAATAAAAGACAGTAGGAATAAATGCAGCAAGTGGCCCAATCCTTTATGCAGCAAAGGACAAGCCGGTTGTATTACTTAAGATGACCAAACGTTCTCGAGGACACATAGGAAGACTTTCAAGTGCTTTCGCTTCATATAGTTGATTAATCCTCTTTAGCTTGCTAAGTGTTGTGTGGGTGAACCTGTGCTAATGTACCGCCCCATCCAAGACTAATACATACTTGTGATTATACCCCTTGCAAACATCCGTAAGTACAAGAAAGTAATTAAGGTAGAAACCTAACCACAACTTTAAACTCTAAGACCCTTACGTCCCTTGTGCAATGGTTTCCTAACGGGGGTTCAGGTTTTTGTCACTCCGGCAACCCCTACGATTAGTAGCCAAATACACAATGCATTCCCCTAGGCCCATATAGGTGAAGTGTCATGTAGTCGACGTTCACATGACACCACTAGAAGAAGTACACCACAACTTAAATATCAAACTATTGAATCTTTCTCAACACAATTCCACTACTAACAACATGACTTCTCCCATGTCCTTAAGAACAAAACGAACTACTCACAAGACATCATATGGATCATGATCAGACATGGAATAACGATGTATAACAATCTGAACATAAACAATAATTCAATGGTTCACTCAATAGCATCAACTACAAAGAGTAATCAACACCGGGAAAGTTTCCCCTATGAACTATGCAAGATTCAATGCAATTGTTACAGCAATATGGAGATGGTGATGAGGGTGCTGATGGTGATGATGATGATGATGATCCCGATGAAGTCTAGCTTGATGGTGGTGTTGATGGCGACGATCTCCCCTCTCCGGGAAGGAATTCCCCCGGCAGAAATCTGTCTGCCAGAGAGATCTTTCTCTCTCGGTGTTTTCCGCCCCGCAGAGGCGGTGGAATCTTTCTGTGGTCGCTCCCCGAGTCTTAGGGTTTCGGGAGGATGATATACGCCAGAGGGGAGAGGCTGGAGTGGGCCAGGGTGGCCACACCACCTCCTGGCGTAGCCTAGGGCTGCCCGCGCCATGGGGTGGTGTGGGCCCCCTGTGACCCATCTCCACTCCGTCTTCTGGCATCCTTAGTCTTCTAGAAAAATAGGATTTTCCGTATATTTTCCCCGATTTTCTGATCTTCGCAAATTTTGCCTCCAAACAGCACCTTTTCCATCAGAATCCTGACTGCAGCGGTCCATGCTCCAAAAGTCATCAACCATGCAAAAACAGATGAAATAACATAAGTATCACCTCTCAATATGAAATATATCAATGAATAATAGTGAATTAAGACATAGAATAGTGATGCAAAATGGACGTATCAACTTCCCCCAAGCTTAGACTTCGCTTGTCCCCAAGCGAAACTGAGCTCAATAAACATGGCCTCAGGTTTATGGAGTGAAGAGTCGATAAAAGAATACGAACAAGAAGCATCACATTCATCAAATACATAGATCATAATAGAAGACAACTCACTATTATATAACTCAACTTGTAATGAGTAAAGGAAACACAATAAAGATACATAAAGTGAATCATAATTGGTAATGGCAAACTTAGCTCTTGGTCGAAGAATAGTTGATAATTTGCTGGAGTTCACAAATAGCTGGTTTTTCAATAATAGCTTTCAAAGTAGTAAACATCAAGATAAGAGCAATGTGCAAAGCAAGGAACATAAGAAACATGATTGAATAAATCATGATATGAATGAATGAAACACAACAACTCAAAATACTTGCTGAGATAGAGGGGAATAGGTTTATTGAGTCAACTAAAAAGTAAAAGAAAGGGACCTTCACAGAGGGAAGCAGGGATTGCAAGTCTCATAAAGAGCTCCCAAAAATTATGATACTTACTAGCTTTCAGCTCTCATTGCCCCTATCATAGGCATCTTTTGGTGATTAAGGTTAAAGTGACACAACTAAGAGGATATGCTTGACATGTTATAAGTTGAAATCTCATGCCCCTTACTTATGAGTACCGATCCTCATGCTACTCAACTTCAGTCACGAGCAAGCTCTTATCATTGTAAATACATGTGTATCATTGAGAACCGCCAACGGGGTACCCCTTGCACATGGCACAGGAGCTATCCCATAATCAAAATGACAAGGCAAGCAGACAGTGAGCATCTCAGCGATCTTTTTATTTGCTATTTGCATAGGTTTTTATTGAGGATGCTTTATAGAATGCTCATTATAGTTATGCTGCAAGTTTCCACCATGATTAGGCATGGTTTAGGCTAGCGGCCCAAGCGTTTCTCTAACACACATAAAAACTCCATGATCTTACAAGTTGCACTTTTATTTCACACCGCCGGGATCCATAAGCAAAAGAACATGATATCAACTAGGTACAAAGTACCAAATGAAGTGTTGAAAGCGGTCCCCATGATACATGGTTCTGCTAACTGATGACCCACAAGTATAGGGGTGTATCGCAGTATTTTCGATAAGTAAGAGTGTCAAACCCAACGAGGAGCAGAAGGTGATGGCTAGTGGTATGGATCAGGAATTCTCTACAAATACTTAGCAAACGAATTTTTAGGGGTTTTTGATATAGCAAGTAAACAAAGTACGAGTAAATAAAAGACAGTAGGAATAAATGCAGCAAGTGGCCCAATCCTTTATGCAGGAAAGGACAAGCCGGTTGTATTTCTATAGATGACCAAACGTTCTCGAGGACACATGGGAAGACTGTCAAGTGCTTTCGCTTCGTATAGTCGAATAATCTTCTCTAGCTTGCTAAGTGTTGTATGGGTGAACCTGTGCTAATGTACCGCCCCATCCAAGACTAATACATACTTGTGATTATACCCCTTGCAAACATCCGTAAGTACAAGAAAGTAATTAAGGTAGAAACCTAACCACAACTTTAAACTCTAAGATCCTTACGTCCTTGTGCAATGGTTTCCTAACGGGGGTTCAGGTTTCTGTCACTCCGGTAACCCCTACGATTAGTATCCAAATACACAATGCATTCCCCTAGGCCCTTATAGGTGAAGTGTCATGTAGTTGACGTTCACATGACACCACTAGAAGAAGTACACCACAACTTAAATAACAATCTATTGAATCTTTCTCAACACAACTCCACTACTAACAAGACTTCTCCCATGTCCTCAAGAACAAAACGAACTACTCACAAGACATCATATGGATCATGATCAGAGATGGAATAATGATGTATAACAATCTGAACATAAACAATAATTCGACAGTTCACTCCATAGCATCAACTACAAAGAGTAATCAACATCGGGAAAGTTTCCCCTATGAACTAGTGCAAGATTCAACGCAATTGTTACAGCAATATGTAGATGGTGATGAGGGTGCTGATGGTGATGATGGTGGTGATGATGATGATCCCGATGAAGTCCAGCTTGATGGTGGTGTTGATGGCGATGATCTCCCCTCTCCAGGAAGGAATTCCCCTGGCAGAAATCTGTCTGCCGGAGAGATCTTTCTCTCTCAGTGTTTTCTGCCCCGCAGAGGCGGCGGAATCTTTGTGTGGTCCCTCCCCGAGTCTTAGGGTTTCGGGAGGTTGATATACGCTAGAGGGGAGAGGCTGGAGTGGGCCAGGGCAGCCACACCACTCCCTGGCGCGGCCTAGGCCTGCCCGCGCCATGGGGTGGTGTGGTTCCCCTGTGGCCCACCTCCACTCCATCTTCTGGCATCCTGAGTCTTCTGGAAAAATAGGATTTCCCGTATATTTTCCCGGATTTTCTGATCTTTGCGAATTTTGCCTCCAAACAGCACCTTTTCCATCAGAATCCTGACTGCAGCGGTCCATGCTCCAAAAGTCATCAACCATGGAAAAATAGATGAAATAACATAAGTATCACCTCTCAATATGAAATATATCAATGAATAATAGTGAATTAAGACATAGAATAGTGATGAAAAATGGATGTATCACTAACTTCAACTCATAAAGCGCAAGCATATACGGAACAAAGAAGGACCCAATGATTCAAGTTTATTAAATGCAAGAAAGTAAAATGTGCCATCAAGTTCATGAGAGCTTTAATCACTAATTTTCACATAACAAGTTTAATTTGGGAGGTAGATAAAACAAGAATTTACTTGGAATAGCCATAATGCTACTAGGTAGGTATGGTGGACACAAATGGCATAGGTTTTGGTTTAAAGGAGTTGGATGCACGAGAAGAATACCCTCTCAGTACAGGTTTTTGGCTAGCAAGGCTGGGTAGCAAGTATAAGAGTTGAAGGAAACAACCAAACATACAAGTGATAAAGACAAACATGCAATCTTCTTTGGAAGCACAAAAGATCTTAACTAGAGAATACTAGACTTATGAGAAAATCAAGAAAGAAAGACGATGAAATAATTTTTCTTTAGAGTGCCTTTATCTTTTTCATTCAACTCTCAAAAATAGTGTTGCTACTGACCGAGCCAGGTTTGCCAAAACCAACTAAATTAACTCAATGATCCCAGAGTGCTACCAATAGTAACAACAAGATCAATCATATAACCACGAATTGAAAACTAATATAATCTATGCAAAAGAGTGAATGATAGAACTTCTCATTAATATTCCATAACGGCAACTCACACCAAGGGATACATATCTAACGAGAGAGGGGATACTTCCATAATGCAAACCATACTACAAAATAACTCCTCTATCCATGATATGACTCTACTAAAAAGGTAAAAAAGATAGAAGATAGTGATGTGATACCGCGGCACTCCCCCAAGCTTGGAACAAACCAAGGGGATGCCAAACCTGATGACGAATTACTCCTTCGGTGGTGGTGGTATCCTCTTGATGAGCTTCTTGACCAATTTCCCCAAGTCCTCAATCTCAAAGGTGAGTGTACGAATCAACTCTGAGTTGTGCTCGATGCGGTGCATGATCATGTCAGATTATGGATCCCAGCTCTTATGATTCTTTTTCCGCTCTTACCTCTTGGAGTCTTCTTTTCCTGCATGGTTATGGATAAAGGTATGGAAGGGACTCTTGGTGCTTGGAGAAGGTGACCGTGGAGCCAAACTGTGACGAGGAGCTTTCCCCCCAGTCTGCATTCGTGCAGTCCTTCTGATCCTGTCAGGGTTCGCCACCACTCCAATGCTTGCAATGGTAGTGTCTGTGTGCTTTGCCTCTTCTTCATCTTCACTTTTGATCTCCATCTCCTTCCCGGGGTCTTGGAGGTCTTCCTCCATGGGATCCTTCCCTTTATCCTTGGCGGACACCATTGTGCTTCTAAGCCTTCAAAAAGTATGTCCTGGCAGAAACAGATCGAAATGAAAACACGATATACGAACCTCGGAAGATCCTGGGGATTATATATTACGAAGTTTCATATCAAAAGGAAGGTACTGGGAGAAAACGAGTCGGAGGTGGAGTCCAGGGCGGACTCACCACCTGGTGGCGCAGCCAGGGGTGGGCCCGCGCCACAGGGTGGTGTGAGCCACCCTGGCTCCCTTTCCGTCCCTTTTTTGCTTCGTAGCTCTCCTTATTGACTAAAAACTGCAAACATATAGTTGGATAGTGTTTTCGCGGAACTTTTCTTACCAGAACTGTTACCTATTTGAAAACAGACTCTGCAGGTCTCTGAATTTGGTATCTAGTAGATTCTTCCAGAGTCACCACTTGAATAACATTAATATCTTCATCTTCATATACTTATTACTTGAGTCATAAAACCTTTCTCTTCCTTATTACACCATTATCTCCACTAACCTGGAAATTTCTTTCACACAGTTCTCATTAGCAACATTAGTATAAGTGAAGTGGTAAAACCTTTTGAGTCCAACTTCAACTGAAAACCATCAAAACATAAGATACTGTAGCAACTCCTTCCAAAAACACAAAAAGAATTCAAAAAGGAAATCGAATAAAGAAGCAAATGCAAAAGCGGCAAAATCTGTCAAAACAGATCAGCGGGTAAAGATCAATTTTTTCGAAAATATTCTGTTGCTCAAATCAAAAAGTTCAAAACTAACGAAAGTTAAATAACAACCTGGGGAAGAATCAAAAAAAATTACAGCTCAATCCGACATACAGAGATCTCTCACGAATTTTTATGGTGAAGCACAAAAATCTGTTTCGGGACAGCAACTTCCCCAAATCTTACTTCTCTCTCATTAGAGGTTGATCTTGACACAAAAACCAAATAAAACGGATAAGGAGCGGTTATTACCGAAGTAATAACTTCCAAGACTCAAATAAACAAAAACAGACTGAAAGCAAAAACAAATTGCGTTGTCTCCCATAAAGCTCTTTCTTTATAGCCATTAAGATGGGCATGATAATTTTGAAGAAGCTCTCATAGGGATATGAATTGAAGTGAAAGAGAGCATTAAAAAGCAAAAACACACACACATTTTAAGTCTAGCCCACTTCCTATGCAAGGGAATTTTGTAAACAAAGAAGTTATTGAAACCAGAGGCAACTTGCAATAGAAGGCAAAAGAAGCGCAATATAAAAACTTTCAGCATAAAACGGGGAAACTTGATATTATTGAGATGCATAAGAACACTTTTCCCTCTCTCATAGTAACTTTCAGTATCATGCATAAACTTAACAATATAGCTATCACAAGGACCATCATAGCAATGATCACTTATTCTAACAGAAACCACAGGAATACTAGCTCTCATAACACTACTTTGTGAAACAATATTAGAGGTATCCTTACAAAGGATAGGGTGTCCCTATTTTTCATATTTAGTAACAAAGTCTTTCACATTTGCTATTATAGGTTCATCAACCATTTGTTTATCAGGTTCAACAGCTTTATTTGTACTTTCATTAACCATACTAGCTATCATAGAATGTTCCTTAATCCTAACTGGGAAAGGCATTTTCTCAATATAAGGTTCAGGTAAAACATGATTAGCAGTATAAACTTCAGTATTTCTTGAAGGAACACTCTTAGCAATATCTTTATCAGGTTCATGATACTTATCCCACTTCTTTTTAGGCACTTCAATATAGGAAGCAAAAGCCTTAAAATAAGAAGCAATAGCTTGAGAGTCTAGACCATAAGCATTTTTAATATTTTGAAAGTCATCAGTTCCCATAAAAGATTCAATGCATTCATAATCATAATTTATAACTGACCTTCTACCTTTGTCATTCTCCCAAGCTTCAGCATTGTCTTGAATACGGTCCAGAAGATCCCATTTAGCCTCTTCTTCCATACGAGTGAATGATCCAGCGTAAGAAGCATCCAATAAATATTTATCATGTAGAGGGAGCCTTGCATAAAAGTTGTTGATAATAATATTGTTGGGGAGCTCATGAATGGGACATTTGAGCATTAGTAACTTCAATCTCCCCCAAGCTTGAGCTATACTCTCTCCATCAAGAGGCCAAAAGTTGTATATTTGATTCCGATCTTTATGAATCTCACTAGGGGATAAAACTTTGAATAAAAGAGAGGCACTATTTCCTCCCATTCCAGAGCTTGACCATTCTTCAGCAGCTTATACCATTCCTCAGCTCTTCATTTTAGTGATAATGAGAATAACTTCTTCTTAACTTGATCTGTAGTAATACCTGCACACTTGAACAACCCGCATAATTCATGTATAAAGAGTAAATGATCACCGGGATGGACAGTTCCATCCCCAACATAGTAGTTATCCATAACATGATCAATAATTCTTGTAGGTATTTTGAAAACATCATTCTCAGCAGGTGGTGGCTTATCTACTACCTTAGCAATGGTAGTAGCATTACCAAATAAGAAACTCAGCGAATTATCCATAACAAAAATAAAGCAACTAACAAAAGTAAACAATACTCACAGTAGAAGTTTCCTTTACCAGTTCCACTCTCCAATAGCGCTTCACTCCCCGGCAACGGCGCCAGAAAATAGTCTTGATGACCTACAAGTATAGGGGGTGTATCGCAGTATTTTTGATAAGTAAAAGTTTCGAACCCAACGAGGAGCAGAAGGTGCTGGCTAGTGGTATGGATCAGGAATTCTCTACAAATACTTAGCAAACGGATTTTTAGGGGTTTTCGATATAGCAAGTAAACAAAGTACGAGTAAATAAAAGACAGTAGGAATAAATGCAGCAAGTGGCCCAATCCTTTATGCAGCAAAGGACAAGCCGGTTGTATTACTTAAGATGACCAAACGTTCTCGAGGACACATGGGAAGACTGTCAAGTGCTTTCGTTTCATATAGTTGATTAATCCTCTTTAGCTTGCTAAGTGTTGTGTGGGTGAACCTGTGCTAATGTACCACCCCATCCAAGACTAATACATACTTGTGAGTATACCCCTTGCAAACATCCGTAAGTACAAGAAAGTAATTAAGGTAGAAGCCTAACCATAGCTTTAAACTCTAAGACCCTTACGTCCCTTGTGCAATGGTTTCCTAACAGGGGTTCAGGTTTCTGTCACTCCGGCACCCCCTACGATTAGTTGCCAAATACACAATGCATTCCCCTAGGCCAATATAGGTTAAGTGTCATGTAGTCGACATTCACATGACACCACTAGAAGAAGTACACCACAACTTAAGTATCAAACTATTGAGTCTTTCTCAACACAATTCCACTACTAACAACATGACTTCTCCCATGTCCTCAAGAACAAAACGAACTACTCACAAGACATCATATGGATCATGATCAGAGATGGAATAATGATGTATCACAATCTTATCATAAACAATAATTCAATGGTTCACTCAATAGCATCAACTACAAAGAGTAATCAACACCGGGAAAGTTTCCCCTATGAACTATGCAAGATTCAACACAATTGTTACAGCAATATGGAGATGGTGATGAGGGTGGTGATGGTGATGATGGTGATGATGGTGGTGATGATGATGATGATCTCGATGAAGTCCATCTTGATGGTGGTGTTGATGGCGACGATCTCCCCTCTCTGGGAAGGAATTCCCTCGGCAAAAATTTGTCTGCCGGAGAGATCTTTCTCTCTCAGTGTTTTCCGCCCCGTAGAGGCGGCGGAATCTTTCTGTGGTCTCTCCCCGAGTCTTAGGGTTTCGAGAGGATGATATACGCCAGAGGGGAGAGGCTGGAGTGGGCCAGGGTGGCCACACCACCTCCTGGCGCGGCCTAGGGCTGCCCGCGCCATGGGGTGGTGTGGGCCCCCTGTGGCCCATCTCCACTCCGTCTTCTGGCATCCTTAGTCTTTTGGAAAAATAGGATTTTCCGTATATTTTCCTGGATTTTCAGATCTTCGTGAATTTTTCCTCCAAATAGCACCTTTTCCATCAGAATCCTGACTGCAGCGGTCCATGCTCCAAAAGTCATCAACCATGCAAAAACAGATGAAATAACATAAGTATCACCTCTCAATATGAAATATATCAATGAATAATAGTGAATTAAGACATAGAATAGTGACGCAAAATGGACGTATCAGTGAGCTCCTCCAATTATGTGGTGAGCGCCCACACGAGGAACACAATTTGCTTAGGCAACATTTTCAATGGCGAAGGACGGAAAGAATATGAGGTAGGGCGAACTAAAAAATAATGCGAAGACAAAATAGTGCAGAGACAATAATACTATACATATATATAATTCTAATAGTAGTACGATATATACAACCTAAGAACATACCAACAGTGAAGTTTTTATGGAAGATCTAGAAAATGGCAAAGCTCTACTTTAAAAAATCTTCTGTACTTTTTTCAATCATGACTTTTTAATATCCCTCAGCCAATCTAGCACATCATCAAGTCATCAATAAGCCATTGTCGAGATATTTCTTCCCAACTCAATCTCGATCATATTTGTTGCCATGAAAACCCTTTCATTAGTTTGTAGGGGTTCCGCGCATAAAAACAATAAATTTTACTCTACGCCCCTAAACCCCTGAAGCTGCCAGGACCTATCTATTAGTAATACATTAACGGGAGGGGATTTTCGCGAACTTACCATCGAAGACCGAAAAGCGTTGTCAACGCTCAGGAGAGCGTGGTTGATGTAGACGAGCCGAAGCCAACCTCAAGGTCGTGATGAAGTCCTTGTGCTCCTTCTGGCTCCAACGACTTGAGTGTCTCAAGTGTGGCACCTCGTGGGAGTTACACACGTCCGGTGCCTGACGATGACTCTCGCTTCCCCGATCCAGCAGCAGTTGCGGAAGTAGAGCTCCTGGATCCGAATCCCGCAGCGCGACGGCACTCCGCGGTGAAGATGTCTCTCGCTCACGCAGTCCAGACATTGGACCACGGTCACGAGAGAGAGGGGGAGAGAGAAAATACCAATTAGAGGTCCTCCCAAAAGTGGGGAGACCTTTATTGATTATTGGGTGTATTTTCTAGGCTAATATACCCCACTATATATAGGGGGAGGGGAGGTACTACCTCCCCTCAAGTCCCGGGGTGGGACTAAAGGAGAGGAGGGGGAAGGGGTGGCACCGCCGGCCACCCCCATGGGCCCCACGCAGGGGGGGCTAGCCCACTAGGGCCGTCGGCCACCCCATGGCCCCCTTCTCCCTCTTGCCTTTCCCTAATGGGCCCTCTCCCCTCCGGGAATTGGCCCATTAAGCCTTTTGACCTTTTAATTGATTTTCTCTTTATTAAATAATTATGAATAAATGATTAAATCAATATTTAACATTCATTCACATATCATTCAATCTCCGTGGCCATGTAACACCTTCCACCTCCACTCCGGACATCTCCGGACTTACTGAAATCCTTCCGGTTTTCTCCCTTCTTTTCTTCGATGATTCTACCGATCCCATAAACACTCTCTAAGCATCATCAAGCCCTTAAGCGTGATACCCTACGGTTCGGGAACACTCCATACATGGTCGGGACATTCCTGTACCAATGATCAATAGAGGGACCTAGATGGCCATGTGAACCCTGTGCGTTCCACGAAGATCTTTCGTCATTTGAACTGGTGACAGTCGCATCTTATTCCCTTTGTCATTCGATACTTGCATTGCCCGAGACCTGATCAATGACATCTTTATGTCGGGTTCAATCTCGTTACTGAACAATGCTATTTGACTCATTCCGACAAGTGATATCCCCGTGATCTAATCACACGCTGCGCAGCTATTGGATATAACTTCTCCAAGTGGGCCCTTGAGTATCTTCCCATCACATGGACGGACAAATCCCGCTCTTGACATATATTGCCTCTACGGTTTCCTCCGAACACCTGAACACACCTTTATAACCACCGTTTTACCAGATGGCATTTGATGCTATCTAAGCATTCTCGGGAGACAGTGATTGATATAGCCTCACGGTCTAAGGAATAGTCTACGAGGATCCTTTTCTAATCATCATAACTTGAACTTCGTGACATGATCGAATCACGATGTTTAGGTTGGGTATTGGTTCATCATCTCATTGTTAGAATGAGATGACCTCATTTCCAACTGGCATAAATGCCACATGATCAGGAAACATGATCATCTGTTGACCAATGAACCAGTGACTAGAGTTTCACTAGGAACCCCTGGTTTGTTTATATATCACACGTGTATAGATGTTTCCACTCAACACAGTTATAGCATGATACAAAACTTAATCATAAACTATATGAAATATGATAATAGTCCTTACTACTATTTGTCTCTAGGGCATATTTCCAACAGTCTCCCACTTGCACTAGAGTACAAATACACTAGCTGCATTTGTTCTTTAATTATTGGCACCATATAACCAGTACCTAGAACATGCTTGCTCATGGAAGAGGTTGAGTCTTGGTTCTGTACTTTACAGTCCCAGATCCTTTGCAACTCATTAATGTCACTATGGTTGACATTAATATTCTATCATCACATGACAGCATCTGTGTGTATGCATCGTCGCTATGGCAGCAGAACGAGGCCTGATTCTAGGAGCCTACAGTGACGTTAGATCAACCTCGAGGGCTTTCTCATGGGCACTATGCCCTGGGACACATCATTATACGTTAAAAGCGAATTAGCGCTGCCATAACATTATACAACACTTTAGATGGTACCCTTATCTATTATTATAAATGTATTCATCGAAACACTAGTGCACTCGGTGCAACTTTCGATGTTTTGTTCACCTCGCTTCCTACTTGACTTTTAATTGGTATCTACAGGAGTTTCCAACATATTCCCTTATAACATAACTCTTTATGCTTTAAGATATTTTATCCTTTATGGATTTGGAAAATATGTCTACAGTTCTCTACTAGACACTGCGGATAAACTTAGCTCAACGTTCTGTGACTCGAACTTGATCACTTTCAAATGTTCCTTATTTGGATTACATATTATGCTAAGTTACCATCATGGCTTCTAAGATAGAACCTATGTCTCAACATAGTGGATGATGATCATCCTATTCTTTCTTTCAACCATTGATATTAAACTTAATGCTATTCCTAATTCGAGTTATTAGGACTGGTTCCTCAATTAACTTCTATTCTGAAAATCCCTTTCAGAATCTCTTAAGGAATACTACATAATATCATAATACACTCATTATCAACTTCTACATCTTATAAATGATTATTTATAAGTATTTGCGCTTTCATCCTTAACTTACTTAAGAATTACTCCTATGAGCTCCCACTCAAACTATGTTGCTAACATATTTGGGTACGAGTAGGTACTCTTACTCAAACAATGTTCCTGCATATTTGAATTTGAGACTCATATTGCTCCCACTTAAAAATATGTCAATCACATATTGTTTAAGGAAGACTTTTATAACTCCCACTCAATTTTATGCAAATTGCATATCTCCTTACTATTTTTAACAATTTCAAAATCCTTTGATCAAATATCAAACTTGGAGATTTACTATGAGATACTAGTACTTTACTAGTTTTAAATCCAGTAGACATTCAGCACACATGAATCAAATTCATTTGAATTTGTCCAATACTTGACAAATTGTGCTTTTGTCATTCACCCCTTTTTCCACTATGGCTTTGCAGTCATTTGGGAAAATTCCAAGTAACTCCTTTTACTTGTGAGATTCAGCAACAAATCGCTTTCTAATCTCAAGGGAATTTTGCTATTAGGATTTCTCATAATTCTAGTTTACCATCATTTCTTTGTAGTTCGTAGGTATGTCATATTCCAAAAATTATGACAAGTGATTCACAAATGTTTCCATACAAGATATGGATTTACATTTTGAATCCTACTTCATATAGTGAAAAACAATAGTGGAGGGGAAAATTACAATGATCAAAATCATTGGTTCTTTCCTTCCGTGAAGAGAATCATTCAGAAATGCTGTCTGTTGCACTTCTCAACACTTTGATGCAGGGTTTTGAATCCTTATCGTGTTTTACACTAATTTCCATTTGCTCCATAATTGAGAAATATCACTGAAGTGAGCTTTCTCAAGAATGTACCAAAATCCAAGCAATACGAATCTTGCTTTCCTTTTGGTTTGAGCTATGAGTTTCGTATTCAAAGTTTCCAATGAATACTCTACAAGGACTTATTCGCTATTGTTTTGGTTATATCGAATAACCCCAAAACTTTCACGAATTCTAATGGTTTACTGTAAACTCATTGAGTGCTAACTATTTCTAACTAATGGTCTCTACTTATACTCTACAACAATTTATTTGGTGCCTTCTATTCAACCCCTTTTGATATCTAATATCACATTGTGGTGCCTTGCATTTTGACGTTTCAAAACACTTTGCATTCCACAATTTCTTTCATGCCATTCTTATAAAGTCGAATTTCATTACTATTGATCAAATCATAGTAATTAGATTCTCTTTTATACTTATACCCTTTTATTGATGAAACACTTTGATCAAATCAAAATAGTTTCATATTCATGTTTTCCTTTGGTAAACTACTTTACACATTTAAACAATCATTTAATTATAATTACCATTTTCGTTAAAACATAATACATAGAATATGTATTCTATTTAACAATTCTTTAAACACTTTGTATTCAAGTAATACACGGTGTTCAAGTTATTTCGCCAAACTTAGGCATGATTTATATGTGAAAAGAAATCGAATGACTTTCACATATTATCACATAACTTTGAATTTAAACAATGGTTTCATTCATTAATGAAATATCATTAAATTGGGTATTTTAAACAAGGAATTTTTAATGTTTTACAAATGTTCATACATTATCAATTAGTTTCAAACAACAAGGATAATTCACACATAATCAAACAAGATATGAACACGAATAGAAATCATTCATAAAAGTGGAACAACTGTTTGTTACAAACTCATATGAATAACCATCTCATGAAGTGTGAGACACACTAAAGAAGTTCAAATCTCTCGATTACAATAATCATCCTAAAACACAAACTAAGTGATAAATGTCGAGGGAGAGTGTCGTCGGCCGTCATCATCATGCTCGCCATCAACACGCAACGTCACCTCCTCTCTAGCAAGCACCTCTATGCAGAAGGACCTGTTTTCAACAAAACAGAACAAGTATCAGATATACTTAACACTGCAATGTGTTTGCAAGATTATAACATTTATAAAACTGTATATCAAATATATACCTTGGTCATCGATGACCTCTCCGGCGATTGGTTCAACCTTTACGTTCCGGAAACGTAATATGAACTCATGGAAGTCCAATGCTTCCGTATCACCACTCATGATGCTACTCCGGACATGTCCTTTGTAGCTGGCAGGCAATGACCGAAGCAGTACGTCTATCGCAAATGGATCAGCCATCCAGTAATCCACGAAGTGAACCAGTCTCGTGTGTGCATCAAACATGCGCTCCAAGTGACTCTTCAGACATGTATGCTCCTCCATCTGTATGGAAAGGAACTCTCCAAGCAACTCGTGCTTCCACATGCGCACATGGCCTATGAACTCTGCTCTCAGCTGGTCCACCATCGAATATGGGTCAAGATTACCCATGAGCGGATGTAGTTCATCCACCATCCCGTAACGCATTATTATCTGAATGTAAGTGGACATCTCTTGGCGATAGTAGCGGTCTGCCAGCTCTTGTGGGGTCTCATAGTAGTCTGGCTCAGTCAAATCCATCGTGCGGCATATGTAGTCTACCACATGATTCCTAGTCAGGAGATCATCTAGGCGCACAAGCCAACTAGGGAAGTTGGATCCATCAAGTCTAAGTTTCTCACCCTTTACCCAATCCTTAATCTCAAAGTAAGCTTCACGGTGAGCCATCTACATTTATAATTGCAAAAGGAATTTAGACTAAGTTTATAATTAAATGAGTTAATAATAACTCCACTCAGAAACACCTATCCCCAGTGAGGGTTCCTAGTGATAACACGACCCCTATCAGCCACATCTCCCCCGATCGTCACGGCCATCAATGTGGGTTCAAGGGTGGACGCTAAACGTCGGTCACATCATTCATGCGACTCGTGCTCGATCTTTCGACCATCCGCGTTCCGAGGCCACGCTTCTCTAGCGTGCTAGGCTCGCCAACTCAACCTTAGTGTATTCGTTGTGCAACATGGCTTACACCCACTGTATGTGAACGTAGATATGTATGCCACCCAGGCCTGTCACCCTGGATCGCCTCATACCGAAGAACTTTCTTGGTGGTGCACACTAAGGGGGAACACAATCGTTGGTTATTTTAACAGGGATCTTCTTATTAGGCTATCGTCGAGTATCTAATACTAGCACACAATAAGACATACAAACAATAACATTGAATGTAAATGCTATGTGATATGGTCCTTCACGTCGTGATCTCCATCCGCCGTCACCGGGTTCCGGCGCCGTAGACACTAGGGTACCGGTGTCACTCCGGCGTGGTAGTTCGTCACCTCCGTGACTATCTACTACTATGCAACAAAAGGTAATTACTTTAACTTTGCCACAACCATATCACAAAGCAACGCCCTCCTGCAAAACAAAGTTAGACGCCTCTACTTTATCTTTGCATGTTTTACGTGGCTGAATGGGCTTTCGTACGAGAACCGTTCTTGCCTACGAACTTTTAGCACAACGCTGATCAAGTAGTTTTCTATACTATACCCCTTTCGGGGCCCTCCATTGCAAATGGTATACACACTAATGCGAGAGAGACAGACACCCCCCTAAGCCACTTTATACGGTACAAGCCGTATGTCAAGCGTGGACCAGTCTCGCGAATAAACGCGTAAAGTCGGTTGGGGGCCACTTCATCAAGCATTGCTGCGGTATACACAAGTACACGTGGGAGGGTAACAACTAAAAGATCAACGCCCACATGCTACATCTCGTGTGTTTTACCTGTACTATCATTACTACGCATAGATCTAGCTCTCATACCACTGTAGAGGTTCCGCGCATAAAAACAATAAATTTTACTCTACGCCCCTGAACCCCTGAAGCTGCCAGGACCTATCTATTAGTAATACAGTAACGGGAGGGGCTTTTCACGAACTTACCCTCGAAGACCAAAAGGCATTGTCAACGCTCAGGAGAGCGTGGTTGATGTAGACGAGCCGAAGCCGACCTCAAGGTCGTGATGAAGTCCTTGCGCTCCTTCTGGCTCCAACGACTTGAGTGCCTCAAGTGTGACACCTCATGGGAGTTACATACGTCCGGTGCCTGACGATGACTCCCGCTTCCCCGATCCAGCAGCAGTTGCGGAAGTAGAGCTCCCGGATCCGAATCCCGCAGCGCGACGGCGCTCCGCGGTGAAGATGTCTCTCGCTCGCGCAGTCCAGACATTGGACCACGGTCACGAGAGAGAGGGGGGAGAGAAAATACCAATTAGAGGTCCTCCCAAAAGTGGGGAGACCTTTATTGATTATTGGGTGTATTTTCTAGGCTAATATACCCCACTATATATAGGGGGAGGGGAGGTACTACCTCCCCTCAAGTCCCGGGGTGGGACTAAAGGAGAGGAGGGGGAAGGGGTGGCACCGCCGGCCACCCCCATGGGCCCCACGCAGGGGGGCTAGCCCACTAGGGCCGCCGGCCACCCCATGGCCCCCTTCTCCCTCTTGCCTTTCCCTAATGGGCCCTCTCCCCTCCGGGAATTGGCCCATTAAGCCTTTTGACCTTTTAATTGATTTTCTCTTTATTAAATAATTATGAATAAATGATTAAATCAATATTTAACATTCATTCACATATTATTCAATCTTCGTGGCCATGGAACACCTTCCACCTCCACTCCGAACATCTCTGAACTTACCGAAATCCTTTCGGTTTTCTCCCTTCTTTTCTTCGATGATTCTACCGATCCCATAAACACTCTGTAAGCACCATCAAGCCCTTAAGCATGATACCCTACGGTTCGGGGACACTCTAGACATGGTCGGGACATTCCCGTACCAATGATAAATAGAGGGACCTCGATGGCCATGTGACCCCTGTGTGTTCCAGGAAGATCTTTCGTCGTTTGAACCGGTGACAGTCGCGTCTTATTCCCTTTGTCATTCGATACTTGCATTGCCCGAGACCTGATCAATGACATCTTTATGTCGGGTTCAATCTCGTTACTGA
This sequence comes from Avena sativa, assembly GCA_916181665.1. NCBI lineage: Eukaryota > Viridiplantae > Streptophyta > Magnoliopsida > Poales > Poaceae > Avena > Avena sativa. The sequence continues at coordinate 104,015,984 of OV702292.1, forward strand.
ACAATGTTATTTGACTCGTTCTGATAAGTGATATCCCCGTGATCTAATCACACGCTGCGCAGCTATTGGATATAACTTCTCCGAGTGGGCCCTTGAGTATCTTCCCGTCACATGGACGGACAAATCCCGCTCTTGACATATATTGCCTCTACGGTTTCCTCCGAATACCTGAACACACCTTTATAACCACCGTTTTACCAGATGGTGTTTGATGCTATCTAAGCATTCTTGGGAGACAGTGATTGATATAGCCTCACGGTCTAAGGAATAGTCTATGAGGATCCTTTTCTAATCATCATAACTTGAACTTCGTGACATGATCGAATTGTTGGAGATATGCCCAAGAGGCAATAATAAAAGTGGTTATTATTATATCTTTGTGTTTATGATGAATGTTTACATCCCATGCTATAATTGTATTATAAGTAAACACTAATACATGTGTGTTTTGTAAATGTAAAAGAGTCCCTAGTAAGCCTCTTGTTGAACTAGCTTGTTGATTAATAGATGATCATGGTTTCCTGATCTTGGACATTGGATGTTATTAATAACAAGGTTGTATCATTAGGAGAATGATGTGATGGACACACGCCCATAGTAAGTATAGCATAAGATCAAGTCATTTAGTTCATATTGCTACAAGCTTTCAAATGCATAGTAACCTAATCCTTCGACCATGAGGTTATGTTAATCACCATCACCGGATGGGTACTTTGATGACATCAAACACCGCTTCATAACTGGGTGGTTATAAAGGTGTCATTGGGTATTCTGAAAGTATGTGTTGAAGCGCATGGACCAAGATTGGGATTTATCCATCCATATGACAGATAGATATGCTCTGGGCCCTCTCGGTGGAATGTCATCTAGTTAGCTTGCAAGCATGTGACTGGGTCACAAGGGATGACATAACATGGAATGAGTAAAGAGTACTTATCAGTAACGAGGTAGAACTAGGTATGGAGATACCGACGATCAAACCTCGGATAAGTAGAGTATCGCGTGACAAAGGGAATTGGTTTCGTATGTTAATGGTTCTATCGATCACGAAGTCATCGTTGAGTATGTGGGAGCCGTTATGGATCTCCAGATCCCGCTGATGGTTATTGATCAGAGAGGTGTCTTCATCATGTCTGCATATTCACGAACCGTAGGGTGACACACTTAAGGTTCGATGCTGTTTAGGTAGATATGGAATGTGCGTTGGAGACCGAATGTTGTTCGGAGTCTCGGATTGGATCTGAGACATCACGAGGAGATCCGGAATTGTCCGAAGAATAAGATTCATATTATGGAGATCATTTTCTAGGTTCGGAAATGTCCCGGAGTGTTTATATGGGGGTTCTAGAAGGTTTCGGAATGTTCCGGAAGGTTCTAGAAATTTCTATGGAGTTTATTTGAAAACCAAGAAAGAAAAAGGGGAAACTTGGGGGGAAGGAAACTCCCCCCAAGCCCCCCTTGTGCGCCGGCCCTAGGAGGTGGGCCTAGGGGTGAGAACCCTAGGCCGCACCCCTCCCTCTATATATAGAGGGGTGGAGGCGCCACCCCCTTGCCCCTCCACTCTTGCCCTAGCCGCCTTTCTCCTCCTCCTTCCTTCTACTCAGGCTTAGGCGAAGCCCTGCAGAATTCTCTACTCCACCACCACCACGCCGTCGTGCTGCTGGGATTCCGTGGAGAGATCTACTACCTCCGCTGCTCGCTGGAACGGGGAGAGGAAGGTCTGCATCGACTCCGCACGTGTGACCGACTACGGAAGCGCTGCCGGAACGCGACGCGGGAAGGATCGTCTACTCGATCTTGAGATCAGCAAGTGATCGTCTACATCAACCACGAGATCCGATCTCGCACAAGGCTTTCTGATCTACAAGGGTTAGTACAGATCTATCTCGTTGCACATATCTAATAGATTAGATCTTGGCTTTTATCTAGATTAGATCTGGGTTTTGTTCGTTCTTGCGGTAGAAATTTTTTGTTTTCCATGCTACGAACCCATCAGTGGTATCAGAGCCGTGTCTATGCTTAGATCTGTTGCACGAGTAGAACACAATGGTTTTGTGGGCGTTGGTGCTCGTGCCGTCTTTTGCTTTGTGTACTTTGCATCTTGCGGTATGGTGGGATGAAGCGGCTCGGGCTAACCTTACATGTCATCGCACATGAGACTTGCTCCATGCTTGACGTGTAACTTGCTTTGCACAAGTGGCTTTGCGGGTGTCTGTCTCTCCCACCATAGTATAGATCCAATTTACACTTTGTACTTGATAGCACTTGTATCAACGTTGTGGTTCAGTTTCGTAGGTAAGATCCGTTCTTATTCGAAAGCCCCAAACCACGTAAAACATGCAAAGAAAATTAGAGGCGTCTAACTTGTTTTTGCAGGGGTTTTGTGATGTGATATGGCCATCATGTGATTGTGATTATATTTTATGTATGCAATGATCCTTGTTGTAATATGGCAACCGGCATGAGCCTAATGGTTGTCTTTAATTCTGTTAAGACCTGCGTGTCTATTCATCTTGTAATAGCTTTATTCCAAGTAGTTGTAATAGTTGCTAGTGATGATGGACAACCATGAAGCGGCGCCACTAACCTTGACGCAATGCTGGTGACGATGGAGATCATGTTCGTGCTTTGGAGATGGAGATCAAAGGCATAAGAAGAAAGAGCCATATCATATCACACTAATTATGAATTGCCTGTGATGTTAACCCTTTATGCATCTTGTATTGCTTAGATCGCGACGGTAGCATTATAAGATGATCCCTCTCACTAAATATCAAGTAATAAAGTGTTCGTCCTTAGTTGGCACCGTTGCTAAGACTCGTCGTTTCGAAGCATCTCGTGATGGTCGGATGTGATAGATTCTACGTGTACATACAACGGGTGCAAGCCAGATTTGCACATGCGGAAACTAAGGTTAATCTTGACGAGCCTAGCATGTACAGACATGGTCTCGGAACACGGAATACCAAAAGGTAGAGCATGAATCATATAAATGATATGATGAACATGAAGATTGTTCGCCGATGAAACTACATCTTCTCTCGTGAAGATCGGACTTGGTGTAGTGGACTTGGTTCGTGTAATCACTAAGACAATGTGAGGGATGTTGTTTTGAGTGGGAGTTCACCTAGTTAATTTAAGAATTAAAATTGAACTCAATTTATCATAAACTTAGTCTAAACTACTTGCAAATTTGTTGTAGATTATGGTGAACCTCTCGATCAATTTCAATGCGTTCCTAGAGAAAGAAAAGCTTAAGAACAATGGAAGAAACTTCACGGACTGGCTCCATGGACTGAAGATTGTCCTCAGGACTGGTCAGTTGACCTATGTGCTCGAAGCACCGCTAGGTGACCCACCTGCAGAAGATGCCACCGATGACATAAAGAATGTTTACGCCACTCAGAAAAATCATTACTCCACAGTTTAGTGTGCCATCCTGTACGGTTTAGAAACGGAGCTTCAGAAGCGCTTTGAGCACCACGACCCGTTCGAGATCATTAAGGAGCTCAAGCTCATTTTTGAGACTCACGCGGCCGTGGAGAGCTATGAGGCCTCTGAAAAGTTCTTTAACTGTAAGATGGAAGAGGGTATCTCTGTTAGCGAGCATGTGCTCACCATGTCTGGGCACGCAAACAAGCTCCAAGAGTTGGGGATAACGATTCCTAATGAGTTAGGGATTCACCGTGTCCTCCAATCACTGCCACCGAGTTATAAGAACTTTGTGATGAACTACAATATGCACTGCATGAACAAGACGTTGCCTGAACTATCGTCCATGCTGAAAACTACTGAAGTGGAGATCAAGAAGGAGCACCAAGTGTTGATGGTCAATAAGACCACAAATTTCAAGAAACAGGGCAAGCCTAAGAACAAGGGCAACTTCAAGAAGGACGGCAAGAAAGCTGCCGCACCTGCTAAGAAGCCCAAGGCTGGTCCTAAGCCTGAAACTGAATGCTTCTACTGCAAGGGTGCTGGTCACTGGAAGCGTAACTGCCCCAAGTACCTGGCGGATCTGAAGAACGGCAACATCAAGAAGAAAGGTATATTCGATATACATGTTATTGATGTGTATCTTACTAGTAATCATAGTAGTGCCTGGGTATTTGATACTGGTTCGGTTGCTCATATTTGTAACTCGAAACAGGAGCTGCGGAATAAGCGAAGACTGGCGGGAGACGAGGTGACGATGGGCGTTGGAAATGGCTCCAAGGTTGATGTGATCGCCGTCGGCACGCTCCCTCTGCATCTACCTTCAGGATTAGTTTTAAATTTGAATAATTGCTATTTGGTGCCTGCGTTAAGCATGAACATTATATCTGGATCTTGTTTATTGCGAGACGGTTACTCTTTTAAGTCTGAGAATAAAGGTTGTTCGATTTATATGAGTAATATCTTTTATGGTAATGCACCTGAGATGAATGGTTTATTATTACTGAATCTCGATAGTAGTGATACACATGTTCACAACATAGATGCTAAACGAACAAAATTGAATGATAATTCTACATACATGTGGCACTGTCGTCTTGGTCACATTGGAGTGAAGCGTATGAAGAAGCTCCATTCTGATGGACTTCTTGAATCACTTGAAAGATGCGAAGCATGTCTAATGGGAAAAATGACTAAGACTCCATTCTCTGGTATAATGGAGCGAGCCATAGACTTATTGGAAATAATACATACCGATGTGTGCGGTCCAATGAGTGTAGCATCGCGCGGTGGATATCGTTATGTTCTCACTTTCACGGATGATTTAAGTAGATATGGGTATGTCTACTTTATGAAACATAAGTCCGAAACTTTCGAGAAGTTTAAGGAATTTCAAAGTAAAGTGGAAAATCATCGTAACAAGAAGATTAAGTTTCTGCGTTCTGCCCGCGGAGGTGAATATCTAAGTTATGAGTTTGGCATGCATTTAAAGAAATGTGGAATACTTTCGCAGTTGACACCGCCGAGAACACCACAGCGTAATGGTGTGTCCGAACATCGTAATCCAACTCTCTTAGATATGGTTCGGTCTATGATGTCTCTTACAGATTTACCGCTATCGTTTTGGGGCTATGCATTAGAGACAGCCGCATTCACTTTAAATAGGGCACCATCTAAATCCGTTGAAACGACACCGTACGAATTGTGGTTTGGAAAGAAACCTAAGTTGTCGTTCCTTAAAGTTTGGGGTTGCGAAGCGTATGTAAAGAAGTTACAACCTGATAAGCTTGAACCCAAAGCGGAGAAATGCGTCTTTTCATAGGATACCCTAAAGAAACAATTGGGTATACCTTCTATCATAGATCCGAAGGCAAAGTTTTTGTTGCCAAGAATGGATCCTTTCTTGAGAAGGAGTTTCTCTCGAAGGAAGTGACTGGAAGGAAAGTAGAACTCGACGAGGTTATTGAACCTTCTCTCGGAGTTGAGAGTCACCGGAAGATGTTTTTGTGCCGCCTACACCAATTGGGGAGGAAGCTAATGATGGTGATCATGAAACTTCGAACGAAGTTGCTGCTGAACCTCGCAGGTCAACGAGGGTTCGTACCACTCCTGATTGGTATGACCCTGCCTTGAACGTCATGTTGGTGGACAACACTGATGACCCTGCGACGTATGAAGAAGCTATGGTAAGCCCAGATTCCGACAAATGGCTAGAAGCCATGAAATCCGAGATGGGATCCATGTACAAAAATCAAGTATGGACTTTGGTGGACTTACCGGATGGCCGTAAGGCTGTCGAGAACAAATGGATTTTCAAGAGAAAAACAGATGCGGATGGTAATGTTACCGTCTATAAAGCTCGACTTGTCGTGAAAGGGTTCCGACAAATTCAAGGAGTTGACTACGATGAGACATTCTCACCAGTAGCAAAGCTAAAGTCTGTGAGGATTTTGTTAGCAATTGCTGCATATTTCGATTATGAGATTTGGCAGATGGATGTCAAAACGGCGTTCCTTAATGGAGACATTGAGGAAGAGTTGTATATGGTACAACCCAAGGGTTCTGTCGATCCTAAAGATGCTGACAAGGTATGCAAACTTCAGCGCTCCATTTATGGACTGAAGCAAGCATCCCGGAGTTGGAATCAATGTTTTGATAAAGTAATCAAAAACTTTGGATTTATACAAACTTATGGAGAAGCTTGTATTTACAAGAAAGTGAGTGGGAGCTCTGTAGCATTCCTAGTACTATATGTAGATGACATATTGTTGATTGGGAATGATATAGAACTTCTTAATAGCGTCAAAGCCTATTTGAATAATAGTTTTTCAACGAAGGATCTTGGCGAAGCGGCATATATTCTAGGCATCAAGATTTATAGAGATAGATCAAGAAGCCTAATAGCGCTTTCACAAAGTACATACTTGGACAAAGTTCTAAAGAAGTTTAGAATGGAAGAGAGCAAGAAAGGTTATTGGATATAACTTCTCCGAGTGGGCCCTTGAGTATCTTCCCGTCACATGGACGGACAAATCCCGCTCTTGACATATATTGCCTCTACGGTTTCCTCCGAATACCTGAACACACCTTTATAACCACCGTTTTACCAGATGGCGTTTGATGCTATCTAAGCATTCTCGGGAGACAGTGATTGATATAGCCTCACGGTCTAAGGAATAGTCTATGAGGATCCTTTTCTAATCATCGTAACTTGAACTTCGTGACATGATCGAATTGTTGGAGATATGCCCAAGAGGCAATAATAAAAGTGGTTATTATTATATCTTTGTGTTTATGATGAATGTTTACATCCCATGCTATAATTATATTATAAGGAAACACTAATACATGTGTGTTTTGTAAACGTAAAAGAGTCCCTAGTAAGCCTCTTGTTGAACTAGCTTGTTGATTAATAGATGATCGTGGTTTCCTGATCATGGACATTGGATGTCATTAATAACAAGGTTGTATCATTAGGAGAATGATGTGATGGACACACACCCATAGTAAGTTTAGCATAAGATCAAGTCATTTAGTTCGTATTGCTACAAGCTTTCAAATGCATAATAACCTAATCCTTCGACCATGAGGTTATATTAATCACCATCACCGGATGGGTACTTTGATGACATCAAACACCGCTTCGTAACTGGGTGGTTATAAAGGTGTCATTGGGTATTCTGAAAGTATGTGTTGAAGCGCATGGACCAAGATTGGGATTTGTCCATCCATATTACGGATAGATATGCTCTAGGCCCTCTCAGTGGAATGTCATCTAGTTAGCTTGCAAGCATGTGACTGGGTCACAAGGGATGACATAACATGGAACGAGTAAAGAGTACTTATCAGTAACGAGGTAGAACTAGGTATAGAGATACCGACGATCAAACCTCGGATAAGTAGAGTATCGCGTGACAAAGGGAATTGGTTTCGTATTTTAATGGTTCTATCGATCACGAAGTCATCGTTGAGTATGTGGGAGCCTTTATGGATCTCCAGATCCCGCTGATGGTTATTGATCGGAGAGGTGTCTTCATCATGTCTGCATATTCACGAACAGTAGGGTGACACACTTAAGGTTCGATGATGTTTAGGTAGATATGGAATGTGTGTTGGAGACCGAATGTTGTTCGGAGTCTCGGATTGGATCTGAGACATCACGAGGAGATCCGGAATTGTCTAGAGAATAAGATTCATATAATGGAGATCATTTTCTAGGTTCGGAAATGTCCCAGAGTGTTTATATGGGGGTTCTAGAAGGTTTCGGAATGTTCCGAAAGGTTCTAGAAATTTCTATGGAGTTTACTTGAAAACCAAGAAAGAAAAAGGGGAAACTTGGGGGGGAAGGAAACTCCCCCCAAGCCCCCCTTGTGCGCCGGCCCTAGGAGGTGGGCCTAGGGGTGGGAACCCTAGGCCGCACCCCTCCCTCTATATATAGAGGGGTGGAGGCGCCACCCCCCTTTCCCCTCCACTCTTGCCCTAGCCGCCTCTCTCCTCCTCCTTCCTTCTGCTCAGGCTTAGGCGAAGCCCTGCAGAATTCTCTACTCCACCACCACCATCACCACGCCGTCGTGCTGCTGGGATTCCGTGGAGAGATCTACTACCTCCGCTGCTCGCTGGAACGGGGAGAGGAAGGTCTGCATCGACTCCGCACGTGTGACCGACTGCGGAAGCGCTGCCGGAACGCGGCGCCGGAAGGATCGTCTACTCGATCTTGAGATCGGCAAGTGATCGTCTATATCAACCACGAGATCCGATCTCGCACAAGGCTTTCGGATCTACAAGGGTTAGTACAGATCTATCTGTTGCAGATGTCTAATAGATTAGATCTTGGCTTTTATCTAGATTAGATCTGGGTTTTTTTCGTTCTTGCGGTAGAATTTTTTTGTTTTCCATGCTACGAACCCATCACGAATCACGATGTTTAGGTTGGGTATTGGTTCATCATCTCATTCTCAGAATGAGATGACTTTATTTCCAACTGGCATAAATACCACATGATCAGGAAACATGATCATCTGTTGACCAATGAACCAGTGACTAGAGTTTCACTAGGAACCCCTGGTTTGTTTATATATCACACGTGTATTGATGTTTCCACTCAACACACTTATAGCATGATACAAAACTTAATCATAAACTATATGAAATATGATAATAGTCCTTACTACTATTTGTCTCTAGGGCATATTTCCAACATAGTTGTCCTTGTCACTGGTAAAACCAGAGGCGATAAACCAGATAAAACATGTTATGCCTTTTAAATACCAAGACAATCTCTAAAGTATTCAATTCTTCGCATAAGAATGATGAATAGCTCAAGCTTAACTTGTATATGCTCATGATCATAATAAGATCCATGATAAATCTCTCTGAGACAAGCAATCTTATTCACCCATTATGTTAACATTTCATTCATACTTAGGATTATGATGTAATTGTCTGTGAAAATCCACATCCTCCGTTAGGGGCGCTGAACCGTAAGCTATCTAATTAAGCAAACATGTACACACATCCTTAGCGAAAGACATTGAATTAAGTAATATAGTTATAATTTTGGATAATTAAAATATACAAATCCAAAGTAGAACCATAGAACATAATTCATTACATACCTAAAGTTGGTTTTTATGATACACCATAATTTGTCAAAAATACCCTCAAGTCCTCCTTAATTACCACAAATAGGGTATTGTTTAGAGTGGGGTTTTGCTAGATTTAGATATTGCAAAGAGAAAGAGTTGGTTTTCAACTAGACAAGATCTAGTCCCTGTTTTTGTTTCAAAATCGTTTTTGCATAGTATTCACTAAAACAAGCATAATTTTCGCATACGAAATCCTTTTTAATATACAACCACTCAAATTACTGAGAAGAAACATGTACGTCTAAAGGTTTTCTCCATAAATCAAGGTAGGACAACCCTACTAGGAGCTCCGCCCCTCCACATTTCAGTGATCCAGTGACCATTTTGATTGAATGGAACCTGCTAACAAGAGATTTTCATGTATCGTGTACCTGTTCCTGAATCTTAAGATGGTCTGAAATCCCATAAAGTAGGCTGGAATATGTCAGCTGAACCTGTGTAATAAGGTTTAATAATAATGCAATCCAAATCCAGGTCACGGTCGTACGATGCGTGCTCTTCGTGGCACATTCAGGAGGAAGAAAAGAGGAGTAGAAGTCAGAAGGAAAATTCCCCAAAGACGACTCGTGGTCTCTCTTGTACGGAGATACATCAAATAATCCATCGAATTCTTGGCCGATCTGAATTTGGCAGCCACCAAGCATGAACAATACATGGAAAATCGTACTCCCTTCCGTCAAAAACCACAGATTTTTTAGATCTCTTTCTATTTAAATATGTTTTAGTATTTTTTAGAAATAGGAAACAGAGCCCCGACCTCTGCATCAATTGATGTACACAACCTGCTTTATTACTCAGTTCACAAGTATATCATATACCGAAATTATTACAATCATCAATCAGAATGGTAGATAGACATATCAATCATCGAAAAAGAGCAGCCAAAAATAAACTATCCATATAGTCTATTAATATGCCACCACCCAGTAGCCTAAAAATAACAATCCTGAGCGACCGTCAAGAGCTGGCTGCATCTAGAAACCATAATCTTTCACTGATCCTCCGGTAGAAGGTAGGCCCATAGTTGAATCCAATGCACAGCCATTTGAATAACCTGCAAAAAATTTATCGATGTTTGTTTGTTAAATACAAAATTATTCCTGCACGTCTAAATGGATTAACATAGAGCTGATATACCAATGTGTATACGAGCTTTAATTTTTATATCTACCCCATTTAACCAGTTACCAAACATATTAGATATACTAGTTGGTGGAGATATGTTATAAGCAAAAATATCATGCGCCAAATAATATGAGCAACGAACATTGTAAAAATAAATGCTCAACTGTCTCCATTGAGTCACAGAAGCAACATTTTTCACACCCATGCCAATTCGGCTTTGCAAGATTATCCTTTGTGAGGAGAACTTTATTATTAAGAAACCACATGAAGATTTTTTATTTTTAGCTGTATTTTTAGTTTCCAAAGATACGTACATAAGTATGTCCATTCGTGAGATCAAGATACATGGACTTAATCGAGAATAGGCCATTAGCATTTAGTGACCAATGAAACATATCTGAAGTGTTACTTAATTGAACCTCCATCAAATTCTGACACAAGTGTAACCATTGCTCCTATTTATCACCAACCAAAGCCCTTCTAAACTCAATATTAAGGGGTGATCGGCCAAGCACATCGGCAGCCAAAATAGTTTTGTGTTGCACAATATTATACAAAGAATGATATTTTAAGGCTAAGGGAACATCTCCCAACCAAATATCCTCCAAAAAACGAACGCTTGTTCATTCCCAATTTTAAAAGTTCCTCGTTCAAAGAAGTCTTTTTTGACCCGCATAAGCCCTTTCTAAAAGGGAGAGTTCGTTGGTTTAGCCTCAACTTGTGTAAGAGTTTTAGTGCGTAGATATTTATTATGCAAAAGCTCTTGCCACATACCTTTCTCATTAAGTAACTTGAAAAGCCATTTGCTTAACAAACATTTATTTTTTAGCTCAAGTACTTTGATCCAAACCCCCTTGGTCTTTAGGATGACATATGATATTCCATCTAGTTAATCTATATTTCTTTTTTGTTCTCTCATTTTTTCAAAAAATCTTGATCGGAAAAAATCTAACGTTTTTTAACTTCTTTTGGAATTTTCAGAAAGGATAATATGGCAAACTTGTTAAAACTGAGTTAATGAGCACGAGGGAAAGTGAGGGAGGTTTTAGTGTACAAATTTAGATAAATCTTCGATTTTTTTTATAAAAATGGAGGGAGTATTCGGTATACACAACATCTTCGTGCCGCACTCGATCAGCACTGACTTTGCCGTACGTGGGCAAGATGAAAAGAAGAGACAAAATTTATAGTTTCTGACTACACGCTAGAAAAAAGAGGGTATGGATAAATAAAAATTCAGCACACCTTTTTCCACGTTGTAAAGAGGTCCTTTTAGTGCGAGTATTCACAAATTAAAAAATATGGATATTTAAATCAGTAACATTGCCTCCATTTTAACAACCTTAACTTTTTCTTTATCAGTTTACTCTTCATATGAGGAGCGCATTTTCCCGGACCGGATATCATTTTGGCATCTAAAGTTTCAAGCTACTCACGAATTTATTTACTTTTTGCAGAAAGGACCCTGGCATGTACCACAAAAAAAAAGTATCTTGAACTAGGCTTTTGCCCCGTTTTATAAATAAAGCACACATGTGAGACAACACAACGCCCAAAGAAAGACACCATACAAGGTGCTAGGGCAGCAGCACACACACGCCCAAACGAAAACAAAAAGGAAGGGAGACGGAGGTGGATCAACTACACGATGGTAACCCGCAGCTCGGCTACGGCCTTCGAAGAATGACCACCATGCTCCTAGCTGCAACTCGTCGAGCACCAAGCAACACCCTCAAGAGAGAAAGCAACCGCTGCTTCCCGGACCAGAAAGGTCCTAGGGTTTCCCTCGACACACAGAGGACGGTGGAAGAAGGGTAGCCACGACGCCCTTCAGAAAGGTGAGATGCCACTCGTGGGCGGCACCGCGTCGGTGTGAGGCAAGCCGACAAGGATTTCTCCCGAAAACCCTCTCCACCACCCTCGGACGAGCTGTTGCACAGGAGCCCCGTGAGGACGAGGCCTCACCACCACCAAACTTGCCATCCATGAGCATGCGCCACCACGATCATGAGGCTACCAACGTCAGCTCACCGAGATACCCGTCGCGAGGTATGCAAAGCAGCGGCGAAAGGTAGCTAGAATCGGGCCAACAGAGCCACGTTCGCGCGGGAGGGTACTACCTCCACCGCCTGGGCGGTAGTCGACCGGACACGACCGCAGATACCCTAGTCCCAGTTAGATCCGGTCGGGTCTAGCAGACTCGTAAAGCTCCCGCAGAGGCACACTAGTCCCAAGCAGGTCCGGTCAAGCCCAGACGAGCCCACAAAATCCACCACCGTGCTGCAACAAGCCCGAACATGGCAGCCACTGGGTCCCTACACGAGCTACCCTGCAGCTGCTCGCAGATCAGGCAGAGTGCCGGACCCGCCAGCTCGCCCTAGACCCAGATGGAGCCCAAGGGGCCCCAGATCTGGGCCGATAGGGGCTGGCCAGCGCAACACGCCGCCGCCTGAGCCGGGCCGCCGCGACACCATCTCCCGTCCTCGCCAGACCACCGTCGCCCGAGTCCAGCGCCAGCCGTCGCCGCGGGGACTCCAGGGAGCCGTTGCCGCCACGACCCCGCCACTGTGTCGCCACCACATCTCCCCCAAAAAGGACCGCGCCACCGCGCCCGACGCCCAGCGCAGCGCCCTCCCTGGCTGCCGATGCCCGCGCCGCCACGACCACGAGAGGGGGAAGAAGGGCCCCGCTGCCACCGAAGCCGCACGGGCTTCGCCCGGCAAACCCCTCTGGCGGCGGCGGGAGGGGGAAAGGGGTGGGGAAGGCGGGGGAGGGGCGTGCCGCCGGGAGCCGACGCCGCTCGCGGGAGCGACGCGAGGCTCCGCCTAGGGTTTTCTTAGGTCTCCGAAAACAAAAGTCTTGGTTTCATTATTTTTTGCGGGTGCGTTTCGTTTTCATATTGTCCTTTCTATTATTGCATTTTTCTGTATTAGCAAGACATAAACTTCTCAACTTTTTTTTGAAAGGGTTAAACTCCTCATTGTTACTTTGCCCACTTGGAGCATTGGAGCAATCTACCCATGTGAAAGGGACAAATTTGTGTTCTCGGGAGAGAAGGGTTAGGCGGAAGCGTGACAGCGACCAACAAAGGGCGCGCCTCTGCCTCCTGGACGCGGCGACACACTTTTTTTTTACTTTATTAAATAATATCCTTTTTTTTTGCTTCCTTAAAAACACCATTTGCGAAAGCAGAAGCGCAAAAGGGCAGAATAGAAAGGATCAAAATAAAATAGAATCCTAGGAGAGGCCGCATTCTCTCGTCCCTCCCTTGTTGCCCTCGCAGATCGGCGACCCCTGCCGCCCGCCTCCCGTCTCCGGCGAATGGCGTCCCGGCTCGCGACCCGCCTCCTCCTCCGCCGCTCCACCGCGGTAACCTCTCCTTCTCCCCTTCTGTATATTTGGCGTATTTTGGTGATCTGACGCGATGATTCGGCTAGATTGGCGGTCCTTTTGGGATCATTTGCTGGGTTGTTTGGGGAGATGGATTTGGTGGCCGTGGATGCGATTTAGTTTCTCTTCTACGTCGGTCCTGCGCAGAATTTAACTTTAATTTAAAGCCTTTTAGTTCCGTCAGATCGTTTTACGGGTGCTACGCGTGGCGGATTGTGACGTCGTATGCGGCGTAGAGATTTTGTCCTTTATTGTTTGCGTCTTGATTGGTCCTTGGAGGATTGTTGAACCGTGATGAAGGAATAACCTTGCGATGATTGGAGATCATACATAATGGTTGCTTGCTTTTTTGACACTATAGTGGTTGCTTGCGCCACACTTGATTTTGGCCTTTATTGGGCAAAGTTCAGGTCGATGATATGTAGATGCCAAACGGAACCTGTATGCTGCCAGCCGAATGCGAGTAGCTGATAGGGTTTACAAATTGGTGGTGCTGTGGGGATGCGTGTAGGAGGACTTGCTAGCTATGGGGCAACTAGATGCGGGAATTCTTCATGCCTGACGCTCAATTTTTGTAGCCTGTGAGTTCTCTGACCTAGCTGAGCAGGCTAGAACTCAGATTTTCACACGTAACCATACACAACTGCAGATGAGCTTTTTTACCTCATGTTCGTTGATCTGTTTGCTAGTTCAATTTGATGTTTCCATTGTTTGATGGTTGATTCAACTATAAGTTGCAATGGAAGAGATATGTGCACTTATGGTCCTTGAACTTGCAGTGGTTCCATCGACATCCGTTTACTTTCAGAATGCATGTTTAGGTCCCCTGAACATGTTTAAGTGGCTCACTAGGAGGTCCAATGCCGCACTGTCATGTTATGCTTACTTGGCGTCGTGGCCTATTCTGGTCAGTGATAAGAAATGGCATGGCTACATTGAGTTTTCCTTTTCCACATGGTAGTCATCATAACATAATAGTACATCACACAGACACTTTTTTCTTCTCTATCTGGAATGTTTCTCTCTGCCACTTCGTTCTCTCGCTGGCGTGCAGGCCCTGACCCCATTGTCTGTGACACAGCCAGCAGAAAAATAAGTTGATGTCACTGCTTAGCGGCAAAACGAATTTCTCCCCATACTTCTTTTCCTACAGATTAAATAATTTCCTTTGTGCATTTACTTTCTTATGCTTAGATTTGGTCTTCCTTTCTAATTGTCCTGGTGCGCTTGCAGGCAGTAAGTTTCCTCCAGAGCTATAGACATGCTAGACATTTCAGCACTCAGTTACTTGAAGGTCAGTAGCTCTACAGATGTTCTTTTCGATGTTGATTACTGCTGGTTTTCTTAACACCTAATGATCTTCTGCAACCTTAATTGTAGGTGTTCCGAGATTTTCAAAGCCAACACGGTAAGGAGTAAGCTTTGTGCTGCACTGTCACTTTGTGATCTGGAAAAGCTTTATTTTCTTTAGATTGGAGATTGTTATTACTTATTACGCTGTTATAAGCCTGCTGTTGTCGTTGATTGTCTCTTACTTGTTTGTAGTGAACGATATCTCCTTCCAAATGCTTCTCCTTATCAAATTTGGAGTAGATCATTTGCTTCAGAGAATGGTAAGGTATAGCTGCCATGTAGTGGATGTGGATAATTACGAATTGCTACCTGACGAATTCTTTATCAATTCTTGCCTTTGTTTTAAGGTGACTTGGTTGAAGCTGTTGTACCCCACATGGGTGAATCTGTAACTGATGGAACCCTTGCAAATTTCTTAAAGAGTATGTACCTCTTCGCCTCTCTGTGATTCAAGTGGTCAACGTTTATACTACTGACATGTTATCTGCTGCAGAACCTGGTGATAGAGTTGAAGCTGATGAGGTCATAGCTCAGATTGAAACAGATAAGGTATTTGTTTTATTCATTCATTCTGTTTTAGTATCTGTTTTTAGTTTGTTCTGCAGGTTCTTGATGATGGATTCCTTTCTATTTTTCAGGTTACTATAGATGTGTCTAGTCCAGAAGCTGGGGTAATTGAAAAGGTGACTGCAGTCTCCCACATCTTGTGATTTGAAACATACTTTGCATGTACCGCAAGTTACCTTAATTGTGTATTTAGCAGTATGGTTACTCTTCTGATCACATCAGTGCTTTGCAGTTCACTGCCAGTGAAGGTGACACTGTCACTCCTGGTACCATAATTGCCACGATATCTAAGTCTGCTGCCCCAAGTGAGGCCCATGTTGCACCATCTGAAGAAACCTCCCAGAAGGAGACCCCTCCACCACCTCCAGAGAAACCCAAGGTTGAGCAAAAACCACCAAAAGTAGAATCTGTCAAAACACAGGCATCAAAACTAGCCTCCCCCTCAGAACCTCAGCTCCCTCCAAAGGAAAGAGAAAGACGGGTAAGGTCATATCCATCATTGTGTTTATATATGTTTGATACATGTTATGGGATTTCATATTTGGGAATGTGCACAAATTCTTACCATGACAACTTGATAAGTGCAGGTGTCAATGCCAAGGCTCAGGAAGCGTATCGCAAACCGTTTGAAGGATTCTCAGAACACTTTTGCGCTGCTGACTACATTCAACGAAGTTGACATGTAAGTGCATGCACATCAGACCATCACTGCTTTTTTTTGCCGGAAAAAAAATGGTTTTGTATTTTTTCTAGAGTGTCTGTGTGGTTGGTGTAACCGTGTAATGTATACTTCACTGGCTTTCGGCACTTGCATAAGCCTACTCCAAACAGGACTGAATTTCTCTGTTAACATCAATCTTAGAACAATGTCCCTGTCCATCATGTCCTTGGGTTGACATGATTATTGTGTAAATGAATCATCATGATACTGTATCATCAATTATAAGTAACAGCGTGTATGTAATTCAGTATGTTATGCTCCAACAATATTAATCAGAGGAATACGAAAAAATAGTTTATCTTCCATAATAAATGATATATAGTAGTTTTCTAAGCTTACATATTTGTGCTTATTTTCCTTTAAGCCTACTATTTTGTAATGCTTTATTGGTATCCTTTACTCTATGAACTGCTGATATGTTCCTGAGCAAGTTGTTTCTTCTTTATTGCATTTATTAGGACCAATTTGATGAAGCTGCGTTCTGACTACAAAGATGAGTTTGTTAAGAAGCATGGTGTCAAATTGGGTCTGATGTCCTGCTTTGTTAAGGTAGTGGCAATCTGATGAGATGCTTAAACGATTGTTTGGTAATTTGCTGGATTGTCATAAACCCACTCGTTTTTTCAGGCTGCTGTTTGTGCGCTTCAAAATCAGCCAGTTGTCAATGCTGTTATTGATGGCGATGACATTATTTACAGAGACTATATTGATATTAGTGTTGCTGTTGGCACTTCCAAGGTATTGATAACTTTTTTCTCTCTATATATATATGGTATAGTCAAAGTATCAGCATTTTTTTTCTCTATATACTGCATCCCTCTGTAATGATGTGATATGAATGTTGTTTTTGCTTTAGGGTCTTGTGGTGCCTGTTATCCGTGATACAGAAGGGATGAACTTCGCGGACATTGAGAAGGGGATAAACAGCCTTGCAAAGAAAGCAACTGAGGGGGCACTATCTATTGATGAGATGGCAGGGGGGACATTTACCATCTCAAATGGTGGTGTCTATGGAAGCCTTATCAGCACACCTATCATCAATCCGCCACAGGTTCTGTTTTTGTTTGCTGCTTCTATTCTGTTTGTTAAAAGTCTACATTAACATCCTAACACAATCTGTATCTATTGCAGTCAGCAATTCTTGGAATGCATTCCATTGTCCAACGCCCTGTGGTTGTCAATGGTGACATCCTTGCGAGACCAATGATGTACCTTGCTCTGACATACGACCATAGGCTGATCGATGGCAGAGAAGCTGTTCTGTTTCTGCATCGCATCAAGGACGTGGTTGAAGATCCACGGAGGTTGCTCCTCGACATATAGTCCCACATATTAGTCCTGGTCTACTTGTTTCTTGTTGATTTCAGAATAATTGTAAACAAAATTTTGACACATTCCGTAGTCGCTTCTCCAAAAAACTGAGAATTCGGGTGTCGGCCTCTCAATTGTAGAGGAAAGATAAAAAACATGTGTCCTTTTTTTGAGGTGGTATTTTTTGGGATGTTCCCTAAACATGGTATGGTTTACAATAGAAAGTGAACACTCTCCTCGACTTGGTTCTGCCGTTTAACATGATAATTATTCATGTGGCATCTAGTTTGTATCATGCTGGTCCTTGATCTTGACAATTTGAGTTTATTCACCTTTACATTTTCGTGATTTCTGGTATGGTACACAATTGCCGCCTCTAACTGTCAAGTAGAATTCAGTTAGTTATTTGAGCTTTTCTTACGAAGTTTCTCAGGCCATCCTTTTTTTGCATTAGCTGCATTTTGTTACTAACTTGTCTTTCTGCCTGTGGCGCTGGTTTGTGGACTATTTGTCAAAGTTAATGTTCGACGTGCAAACAAATCTTTATCTAAGGCGGTCAGCAATTCTTGAAATGCATTCCAATGTTCAATGCCTTGTGGCTGTGGATGGCAACACTGTTGCAATGTCAATGGTATCGTTGCATTAGCATATGACCATAGGTTGATGGATGTATGGGGGAGATATTGTTCTGTTTAAGGTCGTGATCGGAGATGAGCAGATGTTGATCCTTGAAATATAGTTCCATGCATTACTTGCTCTAGCCCACATATGTTTATCATTGACTTCGCAACAATTTTGTACAAACAATTTTGGTAGTGCCCCGTTGTCACTTCCCTGAAAGTTGATAATTTGGTTCCCATGGTCAAATCCAGGAAAATTCCATTGGTGTCATGCTTCAAAAAATTGCTGGTCTATTGCTATGAGCTTTTTTCTACTTCTCAAAAGGATTTGTAAAAAAAAAATAATTTGTGTCATTTGACACCCAATGGTTTTATGCTAGCTCCGCCCATGTCGGTTTCGATCTTTGAATTGTAGAGTAATGCTCAACAAGAGTCATGTCCGTTTCTTGAGGTGACACTTGTTGGAATGTAGTGTTTCCTAAGCATATTGCCATTTTACGATAGCAACCTGATGGTTTCAGTCCATTTTCCACTTTTACATTATCCTGGTATTGTCAATTGGACCCCCAACTGTCAAGTAGAATTCCAGTGTACTACCTGGGCTTTTCTTTTGAAGTTGTTAAGAATTGGTCCTGAAACAAAGTTTCATTGTAAAAACCTAAACCGTTGCAAGCTAGAGTTGATCAATATATATTGTCTTCACTAGAAGCTTTCCCCATGATTTTGTACGACAAGCAACCCTGGAGCTCTTCCACATGACAGATTATGCTCTCATCTCGTAAGCATGCATCGTTTCACATTTTAGATGAGTCCAGGCGTCCAGTAGTTACCATGCGTATTTAAATAGCATGGCGACTAGCTCACACAAGAAAGCATTATGAACACAAGTTGCAAACATGTAGATAGCGGATCAAAGTCTCTCACAAGTGGCACAGTAGAAGCAAATTACATCTGAGATATTAGAAGAGAACTGAACCAGTGCCGCTAGTGTTATTTAGCTCTACAGGGCAAATAGTCGTTTACCTATTGTTTGGCTCTACAAGGCGATGAGTTGCTCACCAATCTGGAACCGTCATAGATTTTACAACTTAGAGCAGGCTCTCCATCATACCATCGAGAGAGTGTAATCACAGAGGTTACACACCCTGCTGTATGGTACTAGGGGCGTGTTTAATTCTAAATTAGGTCTTGTGCTGTGGTAAGTTGTACTCCCTCCGTCTCAAAAATAGATGTCGAAAACTTTTCAAATTTTAGATGTATCTATATATCTATTTTGAGACGGAGGAAGTACATAACTTGCTTGCCCTTGCAAGGGAACCCTGAGATTTTTCTTCCCCATAATCATGTCGAACAATTTTTAAATATGAAAACAGCAGAAGTGCTAAAATCCGTGAAGGGCCGTAACTTTGCTGAAAGAATGAGCAAATCTTGCCTTGCTCGTAACCCTCTAATTTTGTGTGAGAAATTCATTCATCTTTCAATGGCCTTAATGCATGAAAATCCTTGATGTTTTCCCCACTATTTTTTAATCCGTCATGTTGTACTAGCTGCTTGTCTCGGATGGGACTGTGTGGAACAGATGATGCCATGAGGTGAACCGGTGAAATTAACTGTGGGCATATTGGGCATCGATCGAATCGGCCGTGGTCGAATAGTGGATTCATGTCGTCTACATGCCAAACTCACAGGTTTCATGTCGTTGTGATGCAGAATTAATTGGTCCTTTTAGACCGTAAGACCAGATATTCTACTACTCCGTAGTATTAGTTGTGACGTAGTACAGTCTTAATCACATTTTTTTAGGGTGTCTTAATTACATGGTTAATTCTTAATAAATCATTACACTGAGTAACGCTGAATAACCATTCGACCCCTAACCCTACCCCCGAGCGGCGGTGGCGCTGCGCCGCCCTGGGGCCTTCCCCGCCTCCCCACCCTCGAGCCCCTCCCCCCCACACGACTCTCCCCCTCCGCCGCTGCCGGAGGCGTCGCCGGCCAAAGGCTGCGTGGCGGGGCCCCTGCTAGATCCGTGGTGGCACGTGGTGATGGCGGCCTGAGGTCATGGTGGCGGTGGTGACCTGCATCGGCGACGAAGGCAGTGGTGCCAACGCGTCATCTGGGCGCCGGGACGGCGGCCCCGGGCATGGCTGTGGCGACTCCCTGCACTGGAGGTGGTCGGCCACGTTGGGACCTGGTGTGGAGGATCTCGGGATCTCACACCGATCTCCGGTGGTTAATATCTATATGGCATCGAGTTTGGAGGTGACATGGTAGCCGGTGAAAACCGAGCCTTGACTATGGTCTTGGCGGACGATGGCGACGCTACTCGGTATTGCTACCTTGTTGGAGGCATCGTCTTCGCTGGTGTCGTCACTTCACTCGAGCTGTTCCGGGGGAAACCCCAGGTCTAGGTCTCCTGGGTCGGATGATGGCGACGCTTGGCGTCGATTCCCCTCTCGAGGGCATCGTTTTTGGAATAGACGTCGGCTGGAGGTCAGGCCACTCCTGCTGCTCCGGGGAAAACCCTAATCTGGTTCTCCGGATCAGGCGATGACGGCGCTTTGGTGTTCTCTCTTGGGAGCTTTGCTTGTGGAGCAGCGCTAGATGGCAGAGGTTGGTGGTGGCGCAGCTTCATCTTGCATGGAGACTCTAGTGGAGATGTCAATTCATACCTATCTGCCAGGTGCTACGCTCAGTCATGCCTAGTGCGGTAGGTGCTACAGACGATAGATCTTCTGGAGGTCTCTAGCTGTGTCGGTTGGCGAGACTCAGCGGGATGGCGCCGAGAGGTCTCGGTGGTGTTCGCACGTGCTTGTTGATGGATGTGCGTAGGGCGGTGGTGCCGTATGACGTCATGGCGGCGTCGATGGCAGGCCTCGCAAGGTCATTGCATTGATCTCTCCTGAAGATGGGTTGGCGGAAGACGATGATACGTCCATTTTGCATCACTATTCTATGTCTTAATTCACTATTATTCATTGATATATTTCATATTGAGAGGTGATACTTATGTTATTTTATCTATTTTTGCATGGTTGATGACTTTTGGAGCATGGACCGCTGCAGTCAGGATTCTGATGGAAAAGGTGCTGTTTGGAGGCAAAATTCGTGAAGATCAGAAAATCCGGAAAAATATACGGAAAATCCTATTTTTCCAGAAGACTCAAGATGCCAGAAGATGGAGTGGAGGTGGGCCACAGGGGGCCCACACCACCCCATGGCGCGGGCAGGCCTAGGCCGCGCCTGGGAGTGGTGTGGCCACCCAGGCCCACTCCAGCCTCTCCCCTCTGGCGTATATCATCCCCACGAAACCCTAAGACTCGGGGAGCGACCACAGAAAGATCCCGCCACCTCTGCGGAGCGGAAAACACCGAGAGAGAAAGATCTCTCTAGCAGACAGATTTCTGCCGGGGGAATTCCTTCCCGAAGAGGGGAGATCGTCGCCATCAACACCACCATCAAGCTGGACTTCATCGGGATCATCATCATCATCATCATCACCATCATCACCATTATCACCCTCATCACCATCTCCATATTGCTGTAACAATTGCGTTGAATCTTGCATAGTTCATAGGGGAAACTTTCCCGGTGTTGATTACTCTTTGTAGTTGATTCTATTGAGTGAACCATTAAATTATTGTTTATGTTCAGATTGTTATACATCATTATTACATCTCTGATCATGATCCATATGATGTCTTGTGAGTAGTTCGTTTTGTTCTTGAGGACATGAGAGAAGTCTTGTTGTTAGTAGTGGAGTTGCGTTGAGAAAGATTCAATAGATTGTTATTTAAGTTGTGGTGTACTTCTTCTAGTGGTGTCATGTGAACGTCGACTACATGACACTTCACCTATATGGGCCTAGGGGAATGCATTGTGTATTTGTCTACTAATCGTAGGGGTTGCCGGAGTGACAGAAACCTGAACCCCCGTTAGAAAACCATTGCACAAGGGACGTAAGGATCTTAGAGTTTAAAGCTGTGGTTAGGTTTCTACCTTAATTACTTTCTTGTACTTACGAATGTTTGTAAGGGGTTTAATCACAAGTATGTATTAGTCTTGGATGGGGCGGTACATTAGTACAGGTTCACCCACACAACACTTAGCAAGTTAAAGAAGATTAATCGACTATATGAAGCGAAAGCACTTGACAGTCTTCCCATGTGTCCTCGAGAACGTTTGGTCATCTATAGAAATACAATCGGCTTGTCCTTTGCTGCATAAAGGATTGGGCCACTTGCTGCATTTATTCCTATTGTCTTTTATTTACTCGTACTTTGTTTACTTGCTATATCGAAAACCCCTAAAAATCCGTTTGCTAAGTATTTGCAGAGAATTCCTGATCCATACCACTAGCCAGCACCTTCTGCTCCTCGTTGGGTTCGACACTCTTACTTATCGAAAATACTGCGATACACCCCCTATACTTGTGGGTCATCAAGACTATTTTTGTGGCGCCGTTGTCGGGGAGTGAAGCGCTATTGGAGAGTAGAACTGGTAAAGGAAACTTCTACTATGAGTATTGTTTACTTCTGCTAGTTGCTTTATTTTCGTTATGGATAATTCGCTGAGTTTCTATTTGGTAATGCTACTACCACTGCTAAGGTAGTAGATAAGCCACCACCTGCCGAGAAAGATGTTTTCAAAATACCTACAAGAATTATTGATCGTGTTATGGATAACCATTATGTTGGGGATGGAACTGTCCATCCCGGTGATCATTTACTCTTTATACATGAATTATGCGGGTTGTTCAAGTGTGCAGGTATTACTACAGATCATGTTAAGAAGAAGTTATTCTCACTATCACTGAAAGGAAGAGCTGAGGAATGGTATAAGCTGCTGAAGAATGGTCAAGCTCTAGAATGGGAGGAAATAGTGCCTCTCTTTTATTCAAAGTTTTATCCTCCTAGTGAGATTCATAAAGATCGGAATCAAATATACAACTTTTGGCCTCTTGATGGAGAGAGTACAGCTCAAGCTTGGGGGAGATTGAAGTTACTAATGCTCAAATATCCCATTCATGAGCTCTCCAACAATATTATTATCAACAACTTTTATGCAAGGCTCCCTTTACATGATTAGGATTTATTGGATGCTTCTTGTGCTGGATCATTCACTCGTATGGAAGAAGAAACTAAATGGGACCTTCTGGATCGTATTCAAGACAATGCTGAAGCTTGGGAGAATGACAAAGGTAGAAAGTTAGGTATAAATTATGATTATGAATGCATTGAATCTTTTATGGAAACTGATGACTTTCAAAATATTAAAAATGCTTATGGTCTAGACTCTCAAGCTATTGCTTCTTATTTTAAGGTTTTTGCTTCTTATATTGAAGTGCCTAAAAAGAAGTGGAATAAGTATCACGAACCTTATAAAGGTGTTTCTAAAAGTGTCCCATGCAATAAATACTGAAGTGTATACTGCTAATCATGTTTTACCTGAACCTTATATTGAGAAAATGCCTTTCCTAGTTAAGGTAAAGGAACATTCTATGATGGCTAGTATGGTAGATGAAAGTATGAATAAGGCTGTTGAGCCTGATAAACAAATGGTTGATGAACCTATAATAGCAAGTGTGAAAGACTTTGTTACTAAATATGAAAAAGAGGGACACACTATCCTTTGTAAGGATACCTCTAATATTGTTTCACAAAGTAGTGTTATGAGAGCTAGTATTCCCGTGTTTTCTGTTAGAATAAGTAATCATTGCTATGATGGTCCTTGTGATAGCTATATTGTTAAGTTTATGCATGATATTGAAAGCTACTATGATAGAGGGAAAAGTGTTCTTATGTATCTCAATAATATCAAGTTTCCTTGTTTTATGCTGAAAGTTTTTATGTTGCACTTCTTTTGCCTTCTTATGCAAGTTGCCTCTGGTTTCAATAACTTATTTGTTTACAAAATTCCCTTGCATAGGAAGTGGGTTAGACTTAAATGTGTGTGCTTTTGCTTCTTAATGCTCTCTTTCACTTCAATTCATATCCCTATGAGAGCCTCTTCAAAATTATCATGCCCATCTTAATGGCTATAAAGAAAGAGCTTTATGGGAGACAACCCAATTTATTTTTGCTTTTAGTTTGTTTTTATTTCTTTGAGTCTTGGAAGTTATTACTTTGGTAATAATCGCTCCTTATCTGTTTTGTTTGGTTTTTGTGTCAAGATCAACCTCTATTAAGAGAGCAGTAATATTTGGGGAAGTTGCTGTCCCGAAACAGATTTTTGTGCTTCACCGTAAAAATTCATGGGAGATATCTGTATGTCAGATTGAGCTGTAATTTTTTGTGCTTCTGCCCCAGGTTGTTATTTAACTTTCGTTAGTTTTGCACCTTTTGATTTGAGCAACAGAAGATTTTCGAAAAAATTGATCTTCATCTGCTGTTCTGTTTTGACAGATTTTGCCAATCTTGCATTTGCTTCTTTATTCGATTTCCTTTTTGAATTCTTTTTGGGTTTTTGGAAGGAGTTGCTACAGTAGCTTTTGTTTTGATGGTTTTCAGTTGAAAGTTGAACTCAAAAGGTTTTATCACTTCACTTATACTAATGTTGCTAATGAGAATTGTGTGAAGTTTTGTGTGAAAGAAATTTCCAGGAAGTGGAGATAATGGTGTAATAAGAAAAAGAAGGGTTTTATGACTCAAGTAATAAGTGTATGAAGATGAATATATTGATGCCTTTCAAGTTATAACTCCAGAGAAATTCATTGAGGACCAAATTCAGAGACCTGCAGAGTCCGTTTCCAACTAGGTAACAGTTCTGGTAAGAAAAGTTCCGCGAAAATACAATCCAACTATATTTTTGCAGTTTTCAGTCAATAAGGAAAGTTTTAAAGCGAAAAAGGGACGGAACCGGAGCTGGGGTGGCCCACACCACCCCATGGCGCGGGCCCACCCCTGTCCGCGCCACCAGGTGGTGAGGCCACCCAGGACTCCGCCTCCGACTCATTTTCTCCCAATACTTTCCTTTTGATATGAAACTTCGTAATATATAACCCCCGGACCCCCCGAGGTTCGTATATCGTGTTTTCGTTGTGTTTTTGTTTCGATCTGTTTCTGCCAGGTAGAATCCCAGATATGGAGCCACAATGTCTTCCTCTGGATCATCCAAGGGAGATTCCTTAGAAGATATTATCAACCCATACATGAGAGAATTGAAGATTCATTCCAAGGAGTTGTTGCTCGAAGGTGGAGAGGTCCGGATTAAAGAGGTTCAAGGCCCTAAAGGTAAAGGAAGCCTGGAGGATAGGATGGAAGCACTGGAGCAAGAAGTATTTAGGTACAGGAAGATGGCGGAGCGCGAAGTGGATATCATCCATAAGATTTGCTCCGAACTCATCACCGAGCACCAAAAGGAGACTGCTGAACTCAAACACGAAGTCCTCTCACTCCGCCAAACAACCAACGAACTGCAAGCACAGTTCTATGACATTCAAAATCAAAACTGTGAGCATGAGGCTAGATTTAAACGCATAAGTGCTGCTGCAAGTTTTAGGATGTTAGAAACCACGATGTCCTTTGTTGATGGGAAGCCTTTACCCTGGAAGACGGACGAAGATGAGAAGATACCACCACCACCTAAGGAGTAATTCGTCATCAGGTTTGGCATCCCCTTGGTTTGTTCCAAGCTTGGGGGACTGCCGCGGTATCATATCACTATCTTCTATCTTTTTACCTTATTAGTAGAGTCATATCATGAATAGAGGAGTTATTATGTAGTATGGTTTGCATTATGGAAGTGTCCCCTCTCTCGTTAGATATGTATCCCTTGCTGTGAGTTTCCGTTATGGAATATTAATGAGAAGTTCTATCATTCACTCTTTTGCATAGCTTATGTTAGTTTTCAATTTGCGGTTATATGATTGATCTTGTTGTTAGTATTGGTAGCACTTTGGGATCATTGAGTTAATTTAGTTGGTTTTGGCAAACTTGGCTCGGTCAGTAGCAACACCCTTTTTGAGAGTTGAAAAGAAAAAGATAGAAGTACTCTAAAGAAAAATAATTTCATCATCTTTCTTTCTTGATTTGCTCATAAGTCTAGTATTCTCTAGTTAAGATCTTTTGTGCTTCCAAGGAAGATTGCATGTTTGTCTTTATCATTTGTATGTTTGGTTGTTTCCTTCAACTCTTGTACTTGCTACCCAGCCTTGCTAGCCAAAAACCTGTACTGAGAGGGAATTCTTCTCGTGCATCCACCTCCTTTAAAACCAAAACCTCTGCCATTTGTGTCCACCATATCTACCTAGTAGCATTACTGCTATTCCAAGTAAATTCTTGTTTTGTCTACCTCCCAAATTAAACTTGTTATGTGAAAATTAGTGATTAAAGCTCTCACGAACTTGATGGCACACTTTACTTTCTTACATTTAATAAACTTGAACCATTGTGCTCACCTATGTTGCGTATATGCTTGTGCTTTGTAAGTTGTGAATTAGCAGAACCATGTTGTCATGGGGAACGCTTTCAACATTGCACTGGTACTTTGTACCAAGTTGATATCATGTTCTTTTGTCTATGGATGTCGTCGGTGTGAAATGAAAGGGGAGCTTGTAAGTCCATGCAGTTATGTATGTGTGTTAGAGAAACGCCTGGGCCGCTGGTCTAATCCATGCTGACATGGTAGAAACCTGCAGCGTAGCCATAACGAGTATCTATGAAGCATTCTTCTTATAAAAAAGAGATAGAGATTGAGAAAAAGTGAAAAGAAAAAAAAGATATTATGAAAAGAGGAAAGAGAGAAAAAAGCACCATATTAGATTGCTGAGATACTTGTTGTCTGCTTGCCTTGTCATTTTGATATGGGGATTCTTCTGTATCATCGGGCAAGGGGTATCCCGTTGGTGGTTCTCAATGATACACATATGCTTACGATGACAAGAACTTACCGGTGACTAAACTTGAGTAGCATGAGGAGCGGCCCTCGTATTCAAGGGACATGAGATTCTCAACTTACAACTTGTCAAGGCATATCCTCATGTTTGATCACTTTAACCTTAATCACCTAAAGATGCCTATGATAGGGGCAATGAGAGCTGAAAGCTAGTAAGTATCATAATTTTTGGGAGCTCTTTATGAGACTTGCAATCCCTGCTCCCCTCTGCGAAGGGCCTTTCTTTTACTTTGTAGTTGAGTCAGTAAACCTATTCCCTTCTATCTCAGCAAGTATTTTGAGTTGATGTGTTTCATTCATTCATATGATGATTTATGCAATCATGTTTCTTATGTTCCTTGCTTTGCACGTTGCTCTTATCTTGATGTTTACTACTTTGAAAGCTTTCATTGAAAAAACAGCATTTGTGAACTCCAGCAAATTATCAACTATTCTTCGACCAAGAGCTAAGTTTGCCATTACCAATTATGATTCACTTTATGTATCTTTATTGTGTTTCCTTTACTCACTACAAGTTGAGTTATATAATAGTGAGTTGTCTTCTATTATAATCTATGCTTTTGATGAATGTGATACTTCTTGTCCGTATTCTTTTATCAACTCTTCACTCCATAAACCTGAGGCCATGTTTATTGAGCTCAGTTTCGCTTGGGGGACAAGCGAAGTCTAAGCTTGAGGGGAGTTGATACGTCCATTTTGCATCACTATTCTATGTCTTAATTCACTATTATTCATTGATATATTTCATATTGAGAGGTGATACTTATGTTATTTCATCTATTTTTGCATGGTTGATGACTTTTGGAGCATGGACCGCTGCAGTCAGGATTCTGATGGAAAAGGTGCTGTTTGGAGGCAAAATCCGCGAAGATCAGAAAATCCGGGAAAATATACGGAAAATCCTATTTTTCCAGAAGACTCTGGATGCTAGAAGATGGAGTGGAGGTGGGCCACAGGGGGCCCACACCACCCCATGGCGCGGGCAGGCCTAGGCCGTACCTGGGAGTGGTGTGGCCACCCTGGCCCACTCCAGCCTTTCCCCTCTGGCGTATATCATCCCCACGAAACCCTAAGACTCGGGGGGCGACCACAGAAAGATTCTGCCGCCTCTGCGGGGCGGAAAACACTGAGAGAGAAAGATCTCTCCGGAAGACAGATTTCTGCCGGGGGAATTACTTCCCAGAGAGGGGAGATCGTCACCATCAACACCACCATCAAGCTGGACTTCATCGGGATCATCATCATCATCACCACCATCATCACCATCAGCACCCTCATCACCATCTCCATATTGCTGTAACAATTGCATTGAATCTTGCATAGTTCATAGGGGAAACTTTCCCCGTGTTGATTACTCTTTATAGTTGATGCTATTGAGTGAACCATTGAATTATTGTTTATGTTCAGATTGTTATACATCATTATTCCATCCCTGATCATGATCCATATGATGTCTTGTGAGTAGTTCGTTTTGTTCTTGAGGACATGGGAGAAGTCTTGTTGTTAGTAGTGGAGTTGCGTTGAGAAAGATTCAATAGATTGTTATTTAAGTTGTGGTGTACTTCTTCTAGTGGTGTCATGTGAACGTCGACTACATGACACTTCACCTATATGGTCCTAGGGGAATGCATTGTGTATTTGGCTACTAATCGTAGGGGTTGCCGGAGTGACAGAAACCTGAACCCCCGTTAGGAAACCAGTGCACAAGGGACGTAAGGGTCTTAGAGTTTAAAGATGTGGTTAGGTTTCTACCTTAATTACTTTCTTGTACTTACGGATGTTTGCAAGGGGTTTAATCACAAGTATGTATTGGTCTTGGATGAGGCGGTACATTAGCACAGGTTTACCCACACAACACTTAGCAAGCTAAAGAAGATTAATCGACTATATGAAGCGAAAGCACTTGACAGTGTTCCCATGTGTCCTCGAGAACGTTTGGTCATCTATAGAAATACAACTGGCTTGTCCTTTGCTGCATAAAGTGTTGGGCCACTTGCTGCATTTATTCCTACTGTCTTTTATTTACTCTACTTTGTTTACTTGCTTTATCGAAAACCCCTAAAAATCCGTTTGCTAAGTATTTGTAGAGAATTCATGATCCATACCACTAGCCAGCACCTTCTGCTCCTCGTTGGGTTCAACACTCTTACTTATCGAAAATACCGCTGCAGTCAGGATTCTGATGGAAAAGGTGCTGTTTGGAGGCAAAATTCGCGAAGATCAGAAAATCCGGGAAAATATACGGAAAATCCTATTTTTCTAGAAGACTCAGGATGCCAGAAGATGGAGTAGAGGTGGGCCACAGGGGGCCCACACCACCCCATGGCGCGGGCAGGCCTAGGCCGCGCCTGGGAGTGGTGTGGCCACCCTGGCCCACTCCAGCCTCTCCCCTCTAGCGTATATCATCCCCACGAAACCCTAAGACTCGGGGACCAACCACAGAAAGATTCCGCCCCTCTGCGGGGCAGAAAACACCGAGAGAGAAAGATCTCTCCGACAGACAGATTTTTGCCGGGGGAATTCCTTTCCGGATAGGGGAGATCGTCGCCATCAACACCACCATCAAGCTGGACTTCATCGGGATCATCATCATCATCATCACCACCGCCATCATCACCATCAGCACCCTCATCACCATCTCCATATTGCTGTAACAATTGCATTGAATCTTGCATAGTTCATAGGGGAAACTTTCCTGGTGTTGATTACTCTTTGTAGTTGATACTATTGAGTGAAGCATTAAATTATTGTTTATGTTCAGATTGTGATACATCATTATTCCATCTCTGATCATGATCCATATAATGTCTTGTGAGTAGTTTGTTTTGTTCTTGAGGACATGGGAGAAGTCTTGTTGTTAGTAGTGGAGTTGCGTTGAGAAAGATTCAATAGATTGTTATTTAAGTTGTGGTGTACTTCTTCTAGTGGTGTCATGTGAACATCGACTACATGACACTTCACCTATATGGGACTAGGGGAATGCATTGTGTATTTGACTACTAATCGTAGGGGTTGCCGGAGTGACAGAAACCTGAACCCCCGTTAGGAAACCATTGCACAAGGGACGTAAGGGTCTTAGAGTTTAAAGCTGTGGTTAGGTTTCTACCTTAATTACTTTCTTGTACTTACAGATGTTTGCAAGAGGTTTAATCACAAGTATGTATTAGTCTTGGATGGGGCGGTACATTAGCACAGGTTCACCCACACAACACTTAGCAAGCTAAAGAAGATTAATCGACTATATGAAACGAAAGCACTTGATAGTCTTTCCATGTGTCCTCGAGAATGTTTGGTCATCTATAAAAATACAACTGGCTTGTCCTTTGCTGCATAAAGGATTGGGCCACTTGCTGCATTTATTCCTACTGTCTTTTATTTACTCGCACTTTGTTTACTTGCTTTATCGAAAACCCCTAAAAATCCGTTTGCTAAGTATTTGCAGAGAATTTCTGATCCATACCACTAGCCAGCACCTTCTGCTCCTCGTTGGGTTCGACACTCTTACTTATCGAAAATACCGCTGCAGTCAGGATTCTGATGGAAAAGGTGCTGTTTGGAGGCAAAATTCGCGAAGATCAGAAAATCCGGGAAAATATACGGAAAATCCTATTTTTCTAGAAGACTCAGGATGCCAGAAGATGGAGTAGAGGTGGGCCACAGGGGGCCCACACCACCCCATGGCGCGGGCAGGCCTAGGCCGCGCCTGGGAGTGGTGTGGCCACCCTGGCCCACTCCAGCCTCTCCCCTCTAGCGTATATCATCCCCACGAAACCCTAAGACTCGGGGAGCAACCACAGAAAGATTCCGCCCCTCTGCGGGGTAGAAAACACCGAGAGAGAAAGATCTCTCCGACAGACAGATTTTTGCCGGGGGAATTCCTTTCCGGATAGGGGAGATCGTCGCCATCAACACCACCATCAAGCTGGACTTCATCGGGATCATCATCATCATCATCACCACCGCCATCATCACCATCAGCACCCTCATCACCATCTCCATATTGCTGTAACAATTGCATTGAATCTTGCATAGTTCATAGGGGAAACTTTCCTGGTGTTGATTACTCTTTGTAGTTGATACTATTGAGTGAAGCATTAAATTATTGTTTATGTTCAGATTGTGATACATCATTATTCCATCTCTGATCATGATCCATATAATGTCTTGTGAGTAGTTCGTTTTGTTCTTGAGGACATGGGAGAAGTCTTGTTGTTAGTAGTGGAGTTGCGTTGAGAAAGATTCAATAGATTGTTATTTAAGTTGTGGTGTACTTCTTCTAGTGGTGTCATGTGAACATCGACTACATGACACTTCACCTATATGGGACTAGGGGAATGTATTGTGTATTTGACTACTAATCGTAGGGGTTGCCGGAGTGACAAAAACCTGAACCCCCGTTAGGAAACCATTGCACAAGGGACGTAAGGGTCTTAGAGTTTAAAGCTGTGGTTAGGTTTCTACCTTAATTACTTTCTTGTACTTACAGATGTTTACAAGAGGTTTAATCACAAGTATGTATTAGTCTTGGATGGGGCGGTACATTAGCACAGGTTCACCCACACAACACTTAGCAAGCTAAAGAAGATTAATCGACTATATGAAACGAAAGCACTTGATAGTCTTTCCATGTGTCCTCGAGAATGTTTGGTCATCTATAAAAATACAACTGGCTTGTCCTTTGCTGCATAAAGGATTGGGCCACTTGCTGCATTTATTCCTACTGTCTTTTATTTACTCGCACTTTGTTTACTTGCTTTATCGAAAACCCCTAAAAATCCGTTTGCTAAGTATTTGCAGAGAATTTCTGATCCATACCACTAGCCAGCACCTTCTGCTCCTCGTTGGGTTCGACACTCTTACTTATCGAAGATACTGCGATACACCCCCTATACTTGTGGGTCATCAGACGACGGCAGCAGATGATTGAGCGTGCACGATGGTGTGCGCTACGGATCAGCTGGACCGTTTTGTGCTCCTGACCCGCCGTGGGGCGGTTTCGGGACCTCCGGTATGTTGATGATGTGTTGGTGTGCGGTTAGAGTATTCTGACATGGCTACCCCTTTATCAAGTTGTTTTTAGAGAGGTGGCTTCGATTGATCTTTGTATTCTCTTTGTAAGGTTTCATTAAATAATAAATAAAGCAGGATGTGTGCATATTTTGATGCAGAGGCCGGGGGTAACACCTCCATTTCAAAAAAAAAACGCTAAATAACCATTCGGTATGGTCTTTATGCTCACTATAGCATGTATGCTGTTTTGAGAGATCACCTCTATATAAATGCGATATCCGACCAAATAGTCACCGATATCGTTGGGCTTTTTGGTCTCTCTCCTCTCGCCCCTGCGAGGCGATGGGAGGGGGAAGCCCTAGCCGCCAGCCGCCGCCCCTCCCCACCTCTATCCCCTCCTCCCCCGCTGCCCCAAGGCGCAGCCGGGCAAAGCCTGGTCGCTGTCGGCGACGGGGGAGGCTTCCTCGGCCCCTCGCGGAAGGAAATCGGCACGGACCGTCTTCTCCTTGCTTGGGCGTGGTGCTTCCGCTGGGCACCTCGGCGTGGTGCGGCTGCCGGCCTCTGGTGGTGGTGGCGCGTTGGAGCAGCGGCGGCATGGCACACGACATGGAGGTCCTTCTCCGGGCAGATCGGTGGCAGGACGATGTGGAAACAGCTCCCTCTCCTGCGCTGGCCCTTGGCCTCGGTGCGGGTGAGGCGAGGTGGTTGGCCGGCAAGAGCCGGGCTCCGATGTCGATCAGAGCCGACGATGGCGGCGTCCTCGGATGCCGTTCCCTTGTTGAAGGCATCGTTGCTGCGAATCACGCGCCATGCCTAAGGCTCTGGGGGAAACTCTAGATTTGGGATTTTCCGGATCGGACGATGGCGGCACATCGGTGTCGTTCACCCTCTTGAGGGCATCATTTTTGGAGCCCGAGATGCCTGGAGGGGATCAGCTGGTGGAGCGGTGTTCCATCTACTGCGCCGATGACGACGGGTCTCGGCGACGTGGTGTAGCGGGGTCTCGCCGGCGAACGTGATGATGGCCTCGCGCAGGGCGGGGGTCGCCGTCTGGCACCGTGGTGGCGTCGGTGGCAGGACCGACAGAGTTTATGTGGATCTTAACCGTGAAGATTGTTTAGAGGCTCGATGGCGGCGACGGCTTCTGTGGCGTGCACACAAGGTGCTCGCTAAGAGTCAACTAATTCGGATGTACGCTCTCGTCTCGCCTAGAGGACGCCTCGGGGTATGTTATTGTTCCCGGTCCTTAGCTGGTGGAGTGTCTTCGTTTGACTTTCCGGGCACACGACCCTGTTGACACGATTTTACTCTATTGTCGAGTGTGTAAGTGTTGTGTGGTGGCTACAGGTTTGTTGATGTATATGCTTTGTAGTTTCTTTGTTGATCGATCTTTAATAAAGCAATAAAGGCCGTATGCATCCTTTCGATGCAGAGACCGGGGGTCGCATCCTCCATTTCAAAAAAAAAAACCTCTGTATAAATGCCAACCGAGTTTGTGTGCTGGTCAAAGCAGATTTTGCAGGACAGGAACGTGAGCGATGGCAACCATTACAGTTCCTCAGCCTGTCCCTTCTCCGGTTGAAGATGCTAAGGCATTCATGAAGGCCTTCCAAGGTTATACTACAAGCTTGTCTGCAAAATGAACCCTGGGTTCTTACATCCCCACAATTCAAAATCAATTTTAATCTGTGACGTACCACCATTAATCCAGTTCTGGTAAACTAAGTTTGCTTGTTTGACCAAGCATGCGCCATGTTAATAAAAATGATAAAAAAATCGTACAGGGCCTTTCATGCCATGAAAATACTTCACGCTCTGTTGTGAAGTGATCAATCGAAAAGAAGAAAAAAAAGACCTGTTGCTCGGGGCACAGAATGGGGCCGTGCGGTCAAAATAAAAGAAATTCTGCTATGATCATAAAGGAAACTTACGGCCAGAGCAAGAATCCCGGCGGTCAAAATACATCCAGCAATATCATTTACTCTTGTCTCTGCCAAACCTCTATAAGTTTGACCGTACGTGTTGACAGTTTAATAAGACCAACATCTATAATA
This sequence comes from Avena sativa, assembly GCA_916181665.1. NCBI lineage: Eukaryota > Viridiplantae > Streptophyta > Magnoliopsida > Poales > Poaceae > Avena > Avena sativa. The sequence goes on from OV702292.1 coordinate 104,050,107, forward strand.
TCAAATCAATACGGCTAAATTTATCATAAAAATATATTTTTATAATATATTCATTGGGTATTGTTAGGGATGCAAGCGGGGGGCCTGCTACAGCCTGCCTCAAGCTTTGCAGCATCTGACTCTTTCATAGTTTGCTTTGCTAGGTTTGGTGCGTCTAGTCGATTTTTGTACCAACCCATCCGATTTGTGGGCCTCGCGGAACCCAACCCTGCATCCCTATGTATCCTACACGTGGATATTTTTTTTCACTTTTGCTTCGGTGTCCCCCTCTTCTTGAAACGTTGAAGGGGTAAGATGGTCTTTTATCATTAATTGCTGATTATTAGTTGCTAAACCAAATTAGATTATGTTGGTCCGCAAAGTCCGTATTCAGTATTTACGTGTACCAACTAAAACCGTCTGCTCGAAAAATACCCATCGTCCTTTTGACGGGTTAACCATCACAATGATGGCGAGTGGACCTGATTCAGTGATCGTCGTAAAAACCGCAACGCGTGAAGCGGGTAAGCAAAGATCCTCGTCGCGAACCATGCCGGTCGCCGTCATTGTGTGCGTGGTCCCTGAACTGCAGGTACCAGTAGCCGTGGTCGTGTCCACTCCGGCAAAACGTGCACGTATAGGTAATACAATATACTAGACTAGCAAGGTGATGATTTTGGATGTACTTTGATAATTACCTCTACCAATCGCAAATCGTGTCTATGCGTGTATGGTTCATTAGTAACTAATAATCAGTAATTAATAGCAAAAGACTATATTACCCCTTAAAAGTATGGCTGGGGGGACACCGAAGCAAACCTCATTTTTTTTCTACAAACTTGACACATACGAATTGAACATGTTTGACTTAAGACAAGAGCAAGCAACCTTGCATATATATAGATGGAGAGAGAAGGACGGATGAAACATCTCGACAGGAGATGGTTTCATTCTCTCTCCTCATCAACTCTGCGCTACATCAACGAAATTGAGGTGAAGAGTTGAGAAACGTTGTCTTTCATGCTAAGTGTCTATTGTATGTACATGCCTTGTTCTTTACTTGCAACTTTCCCATGATTTTTTTAGTCTGTATGAACTAATGACCCTCAACCTCAAGCATTTTCACCATGTTCTGGCGACAGATTTTTTTCACGTCTGAGATTATGCTCATCTCCTAAGCATGCACCATCCATTTTGAGCCGGTCGCAGAAGTTCCCATGCTTATTTAATAGCATGGATTGGCTTGGCGTCGATCTAAGCTGAGACAAAGAAAGCACATGAAGTCACGAACACAAGCTGCAGATGCAGATAGTAGCTAGCTAGTGATCCAAATTCTCCCACGAGTTGCTTACTAGTACTCCCTCCGATCCAAATTAATTGACTTGGATTTATCTAAATACATCCGAATCTAGTGCTAAAACATGTCTAGATACATACGAATCTAGATAAATTCGAGTCAATTAATTTAGATCGGAGGGAGTAGTAGAAGCAAATTACCAGTGGGATATTAGAAGAGAACTGAATTGGTGGTTGTATGTGAGGTAATGAAGTTGATTGCCGGTTTGGGATGGTTGCAGTCTTTATTTACAGTAAGGACGATTCTGTTTGCAATCGAAGAGCCCTATATCATCAAAAGACCCAGCAGGAAATCCGGAGGTTTATCTGGCTGACAGCACGTCGGAGTAAACCTCTCACTTGTGGAAAGCCACACGGTGACGTGCTGTTAGACTGAAGTTAGAGGTATCCGATTCGATTTACTGAAGTATATGATGATTCGGTGATGCAGATTTCTTGTCTCAATTCGGCCTCAGTTTCAACACCATGCATGTAGGCTTATCTGAAAGTATAGTATATATAGTCATCATCTCCTCCATATATATGCTGATGCACTTGGCAATGGTCACACTGGAAAACGAAATAAATAAAGCGTGGAGAGTACGATTTGTTCGAGTTTGCAGTTTCTCTGCCTTTTCTGCTAGAATCCCCAATTCGCATGTGCTTGTTACTAAAATGTAGGGAGTGTCTATTGTACAGCTAGCTGTTTTTAAATTCAGAAACAGACACATTTTTTAGTCCAATCAACGGATGACAGCTGTCAAACAAAAATCAATAAGAGAAAAGAAGAGCCAAAATAAAAAGTGTCTGTTTCTTTGCTATCAAACAGACACATTTCTGTCCTTTCATTTTTCTGCAACTCTTGGGCCTGTAACAGATATAATATTTGAGTATCGGGCCTGAACATATAGAAGGGCCAAGAAAAAGGCCTCCCAGCAAATTCTCTCTAACCAACACTAACCAAAGAGAACTCTACACGGAAATAAAAGCCCAACACTGAAAAGAGCATCTTCTTCTCTAGCAAGAAACGACACAGCACAGGTCGACCACACCCAGATCAAGCTCGGCTACGTCTTGGTGATCTCCATCGTATCTTCCTCCCCAACAAAAGAACACGGTCAACCAGCCCAGGTCAAAAGCCTAGCTTCTTCACAGAAAACAGAAGGACTGCAATACAAGAGAGGGGGTGGGGATCAGAGATCTGAGATCCTGGCATGGAACAAGAAGAGAACAGGGACAAACATGCTCTGCTGAATCAAATACCTGGTGCTGAAGATGTACTGCAATCCCAGGTTAGGTCCATTCTTCCTCTCCCCCTCTGTACGTTTTATAGAAATAGCACTAAATCACAAACAATAAAACTAGGGGTAGGATGTGTGTGGATATAATTGTCGGTTCATGTATGTAACAAACATATGCACAGATTAGAAAATGAGAAAATAAGGCAACTTTGAAAAAGTTTGGAAATTAAGCAAATAGAAAACTGGAACAAGTGGAAAAAATGATTTGAGCAGATTATTAATGGAGCCAACTTGTCTGATCCAACCATCAGAGTGTTACATCATGTTGTTTATAGAATCAGGGTATTACATCATGAAAAAAAGACTCATAAACAAAAATAAAATTTGTTGCAGTTGGTAAATGATGGAGCCACAGTTGCAATGAATGATGAAGGAGAGAATGGGGACATATTGCTACAGGTAGGTATCTCAGAAACACACATTGTTTGTCTTAAAAATGATGTCTCAGTTTTATTCATTGTAAAACACATTGTGCAAGCAGAATTTTTCATACATGGCACTCCTGCGAGGTGAAATCGACAATAGCTACTCCTGTGACAAGAATGCATGGTGGACTGGTGCAAATCAGGACAAGAATGAACTTAGCACAGGCAGCCAGACCCAATCAACCAAACTACATGACGAAATGAAAGGAAGTAAAGCAAAGGTATGAACACTGAAAAGATCAAAGAGGGAACAGAAACTAAATATATAAAGATAAAAAATACGTATGCCTAACTGTTGATAAAACTTCACTTTGCAGGTAGACTCAAGCAAGTGTGATGAAGTGCCATCTTCTAGTTCATCATACCCTATAAAGAAAAGCAGAGACGGATTTCAGGTACATTTATTATTGGAGCAGACAAATTCAAAAAGGCTTGTTGTTTACTGTGAACAAAAAAAATGAAACTAACATTATAATTAACAAAAATAACAGCAGCAACACAACATTGGGCATGAAGATATTGACTACAATCCATGGGATGCAAATTTATTTGAAGACATGATACTCGATGAGGTTAGTTAAGACAAGCAAGTATTTCATTCTGATATAATCTGAAAAAGAAAATTAAAACTAATATTTCTTCTCATCCCCTTTAGATTGTTGAAGACGAACATCCAGAAGATGAAATAAATGGTAATCCATTCAACCATACATGGAATTTAGATGATCAGAATGGTGAGGAGAATTCAGATGATAAGCAAACTAAAATTGCGACTGAATCGCCTGGTGACACTGAAGAAAAAGGATCTGAGCAAATAAATGAAGAAGATGTTGAGAACTTTCTGCAAAATGAGAAAGAAGCTAAATCAGGAGTGAGCGCTGAGTTAATGCCAGAGAAGGGTATGGAATTTAGATCTAGAGAGGAAGCTCATCAATTTCTAAACATGTATGCCTTTGCAGCTGGGTTTTCTATTGCTGTTGTGTCCATTTACCGCACATCAAGCAAGAAAAGAAATAATGAAGTTACAAGGGCAACAATAAAGTGTAACAAGCATGGTCACAACACAGAAGCTGAAAAGGAGCAGTTAACTGCACAAAGGCAAACCACAGTGCTAGTGAGAACAAATTGCAAAGTGGAGATGGTAATCAGTGAGAAAGATGGGCTGTGGCGGATCACTAACCTATTTCTTGACCACAACCATCCTCTCGAGCCAGGGAGTCGTTTTTTCAGGTCTCATGTCTGCATGACCAAAGAAGAAAAATCAATCATAAAGACAATGAAGCAATGCAACATTCCAACTAGAAACATTGTTTCCGTTCTAGCACACATGCGAGGAGGAATGGAGCAACTTCCATACAACAAAAAGAAAGTGTGCAACTATGGTACAAGTGTGAACAGAGAAATGAAAAACAGTGATCTGATGGAAGTTCTTGCCTGGTTCAATAAGAAACAAGCTGCAGAACCTGGATTTTACTACTCCATGGAATTGGATGCTGAAAATAAGGTCCGCAGTGTCTTTTGGTCAGATGCAAGATCGAGGCAGTACTATGATTTGTATGGTGACTGCATAAGTTTTGATACTACTTTCTTAACAAACAAATACAACTTACCGTTTGCACCCTTTGTTGGAATATCACCACATGGGAAAACTTACTTGTTTGCTTGTGCATTCATTGTGAATGAGACAGCAAAAACATTTGAATGGTTGTTCAGGGAATTCATATTATCAAATGGTGGAAAGCATCCACAATCAATAATAACTGATCAAGACAGAGGCATGGAAAAAGCAATTGAATCTGTTTTTCCAAATACAACACATAGAACATGCTTGTTTCATGTGAAGAAGAAGTGTGAGGACAAAAATGGAACAACATTCCAAGCAAATGAGGGTTTGTATGAAGAGATGCAAGATATAATAGATAACTCACTAACAGTACAAGAGTTTGAAACACTATGGATGGCTATGATTGAAGAACATAAGGTTGGTGGAGTGAAATTCTTCAATGACATGTGGAAATCAAGGAAGAAGTATGTTCCCGTATACTTCAAAACAAAATTCTTCCCATTTATACAAACAACAGCAAGAAGTGAGGGGACAAATGCTTTATTCAAAAAAGGTGTTGGCGCACAATTTAGCATCACTAGCTTCCTGAGGGAATATCAACGCATTTTGGATACGATACATGCAAGGGAAGATGAATGCAACCACAATGCAGGGAATAAGACAGTGCCACCAACAAGATTCTTGACTAAGTACTATATAGAAAGACAAGCTCATGAAATGTACAACTTGGAAATATTCAGAAAATTCCAGCAAAACCTCAATGATGTTACAAGGCTACATATCCGAGAACATGAAAAGAACAAGGTTTATGTGCTATATCAGGCACCCAACTATCCAATTAAAGAGCACAGAACAAGAAACTACATAGTTCAAGTTAACTTGGAAAGTGAAGACTATTCTTGTGTGTGCTGCAAATTTAACAAAGATGGCATCTTGTGCTCTCATATTTTGAAAGTGATGCTACACCTTGAATTGGAAAAGATACCAGAGAAATACATCATTGAAAGATGGAGGAAAACCCAAAAGAAACTGAACTACATTGTCCCTGCGCCACAAGAAATAGACAATGATAGTCTGAGATATAACTTACTATCAAGGAGATTAACACAAACAGCTTCCAAAGGTTCAAAAAGCAGAGAGAAATGTCAATATTTGCTACAAGAAGTGCAGAGAATAGAGGAGCACATGGAAGCAATGGACAAAGTTACTGAAGACACTGGTGAAACTCAGCCAAATTCAACAAGAACAGTTTCAAATTTGTTGAATGCATCACTACAAGAAGGAACCAGCTCTACAATTGAGATCCTTGATCCAGATCAAGCTCACACAAAAGGGCGTCCTAGGATGCTCACAATAAAGGAGAAGATCAAAGCAAATAAGTTCTATAAATGTAGCCACTGTGGTGGTACTGAACACACTAAGAGAAACTGCACCAACAAACATCTCGTCTACAACTTACCTAAACCAAAAAGGAGTAGGAAATCAAAACCTAAAGGAGCAGGTAGCAAAGAATAAAATGAAAAAAGAACCTCCCATCTATGGATCATAACATCATTTTTAAAATGAGGCATTTTTCTATTTGCTTGCAGGAACAGACTCTCCGGCCAAAAAATCAACGAAGAAAGGGAAGACAACTGAAGTTGGAGCTCAAGAAAACAAGGAAATTCATGAAGAACATGCAGCAATTCCATGCAGCAGAACAACATCTACTTCAAACATTGAGGGCTGAGAAAAGTTGCTGAGGAAAATTGTCTATTATTCTCTAGACTATTTCTTGTTGTAATAAAATGACCAAAAGTTACAAGAGGATGTGATGTGCTACATAGTATACTTGTTCTGAAGGATCAGCAGTTTTCTGAGAATATTATACTTGTTCTAAATGATCAGATATAATAACCAGATGTGTTTGTGTTTGTGTGTAATAAATCGAATGAATGAATCATAAAAAGAACAAGCGAATGATTGAAATAATGAAGTGGTTCCTCCTCCTTTACCCGGGCTTGGAACCGGCTATCCGAATTAAGAAATGTCGGATAGGCGGAGTTCCCCACGAAAAACCCTTGCCCGCAATAAGAGTAAATAAGCCAATAGCAAACCAAAATAGTAAGAGAAGAACAAGGCAAATGATGAGTGAAAATGAAAACTGAATAGGTGAGATACATTAACACTGAATAAAATACAAGCCAACACTGAAAATGCAATAATCACTTGGAAAAGAACAAAAGGAAAACAAGAACCACGGGCTGGAACAATCACTTGAAAAAGAACAAAAAATAAAACAAGAACTACGAGAGATCATGAATGGCGTGAGATCTAGCAACAATCACTTGGAAAAGAACAAAAGGAAAACAAGAACCGCGGGCTGGAACATTGAGAAAATAAAGTAATGAGAAAATGCAATATATACTGATAAAGAAAAAAGGACTGAAAGCATGAGCAACAGAAGATAGAAATGCAACAGAAAAGAGACGACAAAGTACGCAGACTGAAACATTGAGAAAATCAAAAAATGAGAAAATAAAATATGAGAAATAATGAACTGACAATAAGACAAAATGAGTGAAAACAAAGACTGAAGAGGTGAGATACATTAACACTGAATAAAATACAAGTCAACATAGAAATAAAAAAAGTGAGGAGTGAGAATGAACAAATGAAACTAGAATGCCAAAATGAAGAACAAGAATGAGGACACATAGATATAATCACAAGAATGAGAATTGAAGATGAATTGAGGAAAAATGAAAGACCGAAAGACTGAAATGTAATGAGGAAGAATGAAGGACTGAAAGGACACAAAGATAAAATGACACTGCAAAATGGAAAAACTGAACAAAATTGAGGACACAGAGATATAATCAAAACAATGAGAAAGTTAAACTGAGGTGACAAACTGAAATAATGAGAGACTTAAGAAAATGAAATGAGACACTGAAACATGTAACACTGAGATGCATAAGAATAAGAATGTTAAACTGAAAAACTAAGACTTTCAAACTGAATTAATGAGTAGCTTAAGAAAATAAATGACTGAATTAAAGAATGAAGAAAAGGGGAAAACAAAAAGACAAAGAACAAATAAAATGATAATCAGCGAGAATGAAAAAATGAAAAACCAAAAATAAGTAGGGACTAAATAAAATAAAATGATAATCAAGGAAAAGGAAAGAATGAAAAAACAAAAATAATTAGAGACTGAATAATTGAAAGAGTAAATGTTGAGTGACTAAAGAAAAGAGACTAAAGAAAAGGAAATGAACGAAAAGACCGACTACAAAAGGGATACAAAGACCGAGTAAAAGAAACTGAAAATGTCGATGATTCAAAAACTGAAGAATTGAATAGGAAAGATGAATCAAATATCAAAAAATGAGATAATGAGAAAAATTGAGAAACTAAGCAGAAAAAGAAAACAATGAAAAAAATTATTGAGAAATTGAAATGCTAGTACATAGAAAGGATCATATTAAAATGAAATGTACATTACAAAAGGATGCCTAAACATAGTTCGTTACTACATCCTTCATGATCAATACAATGCAACATAATTTCGATACTGAATTTAAAAAAAGGAACCAAAAAACACATACTGACACACGTTCCGACCATGTTCGCAAAGTATCACAGGGTGTAATTCATATACAGTTCAGATATCAAAAACTCTATCCCTACAATGAAGAAAAAAGGTACATAGTCAAACCATAGATATAACTTAACAAAATATTCAAAGTAGCTTATGTGTAGTTAATACCTATGGATGGTAATCAACAACTAGAGATTTGTCCGCATTGTTCCTTTTGCAAAAGAAAAGCTTGTTTGCGTATTGAATTCTGATATTCACAATATCTTCTTTACAAAAGTAACGACGCATATTCAACTCAGGTTTAAAGATTTCCATCAACTTCATCATGAAAATACCACAATCATCACTGGAAAATTTATACCAAAACGGAAAGATTTAAAAACATATAGATAGAAACATGCAACAAAAATGTACAAACAAAAACAAATAAAAAGTGCAAAAAAGCTTACGCATTATCCTGCTTCGGAACATTAGCATACATCACTCCAAAGTTTTTGAATATATTCTCATCGGCTTTGAAAATTAGCATCCAAAGCTTGATAAAGTTGTTTATCTACAGAAACAATTAACAAAACTAACTTAAGAAAAAAAATCAAAAATAAAGAAAAAAACAGAAAACAAACTAAACAAAAACTTACGAGGCGTTTCTTTATTGAGATATGAAAATCATCCTCCTTGTTGTAGAGAGAATCAAGAAATACGAAAATTTTGTACTTGAAATCAACAGAGAATGCAAACCAATGGCGTGACCGACAGATTGGAAAGAAGAGCTAAAAAAATATATCCAAGATAAACTATACACTTACAATAAAAAAATTGAACAAAGATAAAGAAAAGAAACGATAAAACAAGGAACATACCCTGTCAGAAAGTTCCAAACGCTTGCCTTTACTAGCCGATGCAGCACCTAAGAATGCCTTAGAAACAAATGAATATTGAACATCATTTTCATAATCCAATATCGACTCCTGTGAATTGTAAAAGATAAAACAAGATCACACAAAAGCACATAAAAAATGCATAGAATATGTATTCAACAACAAATATAAATGATTAGTACTAACACCAACAAGGGAGAAGAAATGGTGCCTCCCAGATTTTGATGGGTGATTATCCTCGAAGAGTTTACGACAGAAAACAGGAAGCAAGAAGTTATCAACATGACCTCCGACCATTAAGGATTGCCCTAGAGAAATAAAACTGCAATGCACCTTACTGAATTTCACAGCATAGGTCCTACGCACAAAAATGAAAGAAAGCCGTTAACAGAAAAACTAATACAAAATTAAACAGCAAATGGAAGACAAGTACAAAATGGGCAGAGAGAAAGTTACTTTTGAATCCCTTTGGTGTAAGCCAAATCAACAATTGCACAGTAATGCTTGATGTCCAAGTCTGAGACAGGAAAACGACCATTTTGGACCAAGGGGAGAACCAATGAAACTTTTGGCTGCAAAATCACTAAATCATCTTTTGGGAGCCTCTCTTGAAATGCATGCTGAGATAAATCAATAAAATTTTCAGTGTTGTTGACATCATCTAATTTACGAACACATTGTTCCAATCCTTGCTGAACAACATTGTTAGACATGATGTTATACAGCTCATCTCCTTTCTTAGCTAACTCTCCCTGTCTAAAACTAAAACTGCTTGTCCTAGTTATTTCCACTTCAGGAGATTGATTCATCTACAAGCAATTCAGATATATAATTCAGAAAAGAAATGAACATAAAATTTATATATGAAAATAATAGAAGAATCAAAAAGGTACTAAAAACTTACTACCTGGGGTTTAGGAGAGAAATCAGATATAGGGATGGGGGCCTGCTTGGATCCAGTAAAATTCATGGCTGTACCAATTTGGTTTTCCACTAGCAAGCATCCTTTTGAATTAGATAGTGCTTTTGTAACCTAGAGCCAAACAAAGACAGAAAATGATTCAAGATAAAAAAATATAAGTAGAATAACTAAAGATGGTTATTCTCATGATCCAGACACAAGTAGAATGCAAAAAAAAATGCAACTACAGATCACCTTAGCATTCGAAGACGGTGAAAAATTTATCCGAGAGACAGGGGACGCCATGGACACGAGGGGCCTGGAATCTTTAAAACCACAAGGGTACGTGTTTAGTGATGGTAGGGCTTGCTCTCCAGGTACTGAATGTGATATTCTTGGCTTCACTTTATGCATTGGTTGCATTGCAGGAGCTATTTTGCATTAACCACAAAAAACATCAGGAATAATTATTACAAAAAATAAGAAACAGAAGTATACTAAACAACAAACTGAAGATAACTTCGTATAATAACACATAGCTAGGTACCTGTTTTGACAATGCTAATCCGAGCAGCCTTAGATGAGAAAAAATCTGGACTCCCTGTAAGAAAAAAGGTAAATCAGAAAATTACATAAAAATAAAATAGAAAAGATTTTTTTTGGTAAAAGCTAGATTACAAAGATAGGAATATACCGGGGCTGTGAACAAAATCACTCTCAGAATTAGAAGTTGGGATTGCTTTAGAGAAAACATTTGGACTGATCAAATCCAAGTTACTTGCAATATCAATCTGATATAAATGATTGAGCGTGGTGCAAATAAGACAAAAGATTGAGACAACACAAAAAATAGATAAACAAAAAGATCATACTATAAATAAATAAAGGAAATTAAATATACTAAACGCTTGAACCAACCTCGGTATGAATATGATCAGAATCGATAGTACCTCGAGCTACAATACAAACAAAAGGAAAAAAACTCAAATAAGAAATGAATCATACTAAAAATGCCTAAAACAACATACATGACAAAGAAAAAGAACCGGCCAAAGATGGGGTGATACCTTGTACATTGGAATCCTCAGTTTGCATTTTTACTTCACTAGATTTTAAGCCAATTAGAAAATTCAACACATTATTGACCAATAGTTCACACCTAAGGACAGTAGGAAGTTTCTCATGTTGTGCAGTCCAAACAGATTCGATAATGCCATCGATGATCTAAGGTAGAAAAATGAAAACAAAGAATAAACCATGTGATATAAAAATAAAAATAAAACATTGTAAGAAGAAAATGATAAAACAGAAGGTAAATATAAACAAATAACAGTACCTTAGATTCCAGTTTACTGCCAAACTTAATGTGCAAACTGTTCTTAAACTCTGCCGAAAAATATGATTTATGTTGATCATTTGAAGTATCATTATCACTTTTTGAATCTCCAATAGCCCCAAACTATATAAGAAGAAGAATCTGAAATTAAAAATATGTACTACATAATAGTTGGCAGAAAAAGAAATGTTTAGATAAGATGCTAAAACAGAAAGGAACAAACACAAAAACCTCTCTATAGCAGTGTGGAAGATTTTTCTTCAATTGCCTCTTTCCAAACAAATTCTTCTTCTTGTGATCAAGGTCAGAGAATAGTTTAATCAAGTTACCCTTCCAAACAGATATCCTAGGTACACTCTGATCAAGCTTTCTAGCTCCAAAATCCAAGGAATCAAGGTAATACACCTAAAAACACAATTATTGTAACTGCTATTAATTTGGGAGTAACAAAAGCAAACATTGCAAAAAAGAAAAAATAGCTTCCAAAACAAAAATAGAGATAGAGAGGGACAAAAGATCTCACTGAAATAGCGTAGTAGCAGAACTCGAAATGCCTCGGCTTCCTTCCATTCAATTTACAAGTCCTGATGAATTTTGATACTCCGGAAATAAGATGTTCATACACAAGCAAGCAAAGGTCAACCCCACTTGCAGAAGTTGGATCTTCCAGTATACCCAGGAAATCAGTGTTTGGAAACTCGTCCATAGTAGGAAAGAGAAAACACTTGAAAGCAACAACCATGAAACACACGAAAATTTCTTTGTCGGTCAACACTTCTTTGGATTTCAACTTGTTTCCAAAGAAAGTGATATGCGGCAAGTCTGCCAAGCCAAACATAGACATAATGAATTTGGCGCCGCCTTCACTATCTGCCATAGGAACTGAACCACTGTTCGACAGACCGATCACATAATGAATAGACTCCTTTGATATTGGTAAAATCTTGCAACCGTCAACAATAATCTGGGATGACACAGGGTCTATACAGCTTGCAAGCCACCGAACAAAAACTGAAGGAATCTCAGATTTCTCGAATAACAAAAGGCTTCCAAAACCAAAATTCCTAATGACCTCCCTCCGACGGATAGACAAAGAATTCAGAACATCCCAGAAGTACTTGATTGAATATGAAACAAAATCATCTCTACCAACACCATGTTCCTTGATCATTTTATTCTGAATAAAAATAGAAAAAGAACATAAAAATAGCAGAACTAAAACATGAAATGAGATATAACATAATCAACCAAAACAAAAGTGCATACAATTGAGTATATACAAAAGAAAAGAAGAAAAATTAACCTTATTACAGATATCGGAGTCATTACAAAAATTGGAGAAATCCATCTTGAGAGATTTAATAGCCTGATAAAACAAAAACACAGAAATAAAGCTAACCAACTAATCACAAGTATGAATACTGGTCAATAAAAAAATAATTTCTAAATTATTATTCACAAACCTCTTTGCGAAAAAACTCAAATAATGCATCATCCAATAGCCTCTTTCTACCCGGATTGACATTCTCCTTTATAAAAGAAAACAAAAATTATTGTATGAGATAATATGATAGAGGGAAACAACAGGAACAAAACCATCCGAAATAACATATAACAAACTCAAACACAAAAAAGGAGTATCATGTACATACTTTATCACTTGATGAAAAGTTGTCGATGTAAGAAAGCTCATGATCAGGCTGATAATCTGGTGAGCGACAAAGCCTAGAATTCCCAAATGAAAAATTATCACCAAACCTTCCTGTAGTAAGCTCACTGCAGAAAAACATTAGAAAAAGATTGATCAGTAGGTTATATATAAGAGAGATCATTTTAACACATAGAAAATATACTCATTAAGGAAAATACAATAACATGAGTAGAACTACAAAAAGGGACAGAATAGTATGAACAACACGAGTAGTTTCACACAGAAAATGCACACAGACTCATACAAACACGTGTATGTTTGCAGCGTAGCCAGCCAGAAATTCCCTAGCTAAAACATGGCTGTTGATTCATATATTAACCCCACCTATTAGTCGAGATGCTCCTTCTGAGCCCGGGAGCTGCCCACGGTAGCCGGGAGCTGGCTCCTCATCTGAACTCACATATATTCAGGAGCAGTCCACTACAAAAATACACACGAACTCATATGGCATAGCTAAAATCACCCACCCCAACCCCCTAGCATGAAAAATACACCACCATGAGCACACTCATAAGACAAATACATAGTCAGCACAAACACACTAGCACAACTTACTATAACTTCTACCACCCAAATTCAGAAAATAACATATAGCAATAGATTGTCTCCCTAATTCAGAAATAACGTACCAACAAAGAACAAAAATAAGAGAACTACAAACATTGCATGAACTGCTGTACATAGAATTCAAGCACCATCTACATAGCATCAAGCACACATCATCAAAACCTAACAAAAAAAACCTAAAAAGCAAATCCTTCAGCACAACTAAAAACTGTACATCGCCTAACAAAAGATATGAACTAACCAACCTTATGGCAATATATAGCCCGCATATAGATCTACACATCATCATGGTAGTTCATCAGACCTGAACTGAAAAACATAGACTACAACAGCAACCCAACAAGACAGACACCCAATTTCAGAGACAAATCGACAAAATCCCCCAAAAACATAGAAGTCCAACTACGATCTGCTCAAAAATGAGAAATGAATGGGCATTGAATTCCATGTGATAAGGCGCCTTAGAACTGAGAATGGACAAGGGAGTCAGTTCACACAACAACACCAAACTGACGATAAGCTCACAACCCTCACACAACTGTACTAGGAAGACTGAACCCCAATGAACACAACAGTAATAAGGAGACTCCACCGTATGCTCCACCTACATCACCAGTGCTCCATCAAAAATATACGAGCTACAGACACCACATCCATCCATAGGCGGTGACTGATTTCTCAGATCTAGCGGCGACAATCCCACAGGCCACAGCTATACAATCCACAAAAAACCGGCACACATACGAGCTCAAACACTAAGCACCACGCAAAAGCACTGAGGGGTGGGAGAAGGCCAGAGGAAAATACCCATGTCGCCGGCGGAGCGCATGCCTTCGACGCTCGTGAATCGACAATCTCCTCGCCGTTGAGCTACAGGGGGCGCGAAACGCAGCTCTCTCCAACCCGGAAAACCCATCTCTCTCCAACGGCTGTTTGCCCGGCTCGCGATGCACTGCCTCCTCCGGCACCGGCCGAGCTGGCTGCGGAGACGCCGCTGCCACCTCCGCCATGGCTTCCGCCACGTACTCTCCTTGGGGAAGACGAGACTGAGAGGATAAAAACTGAGAGGGAATTCAAAAAGAAAAGAAATAGAGAAAGGACTCAAAAAGAAACGGGCAAAGGACAAGCAGACAACTGCGTGCGACGAGATTCGGGAAGAGATCCGACGGTCCAAAAAACGTCTGTTTCCCAATTTTAAAACAGATAGCTGTTTTTTAGGAAAAGTGAAAATGTAAAGCCTGATCTTGAATGCTGGCTTCATTTGCAATGTTTCGTTACATTTATTTTAGCAACAACAACAACTCTGTATGTGGGAATTAATTGCATTAATTGCTCCTTTTTGAATTTTTTTTCTTTAGGCCGTACTTAAAGACCAGCTATAGTTGTAATTAACGTAGGAGTGCAGCCTTACTTACATGGTTATTAATTAGCCTTCGGTTTCATCCACGTTTTTTATGGTCATTAGTATTTTGGCTGTTTCATAGATCACCTCTATATAAATGCCACCGGAGTCTGTGTGCTGGTGAAAGCAGATTTTGCAGGAGAGGAACGTGAGCGATGGCAACGGTTACAGTTCCTCACGTTGTCCCTTCTCCGGTTGAAGATGCTGAGGCACTCATGAAGGCCTTCCAAGGTTATAGTCCGATGCGTTTGTCCCTTGGAACATAAAAATGCATAGTGATTTTATACTACTAACATTTTTGTGGTGGTTCAGGATGGGGCACCGACGAGCAGGCGGTGATCTACATCCTAGCCCACCGGGACGCCGCCCAGAGAAAGCTCATCCGGCAGGCGTACGAAGAGAAGTACAGCGAGAACCTCGTCCAGCGACTCCAGTCAGAACTATCCGGTGATCTTCAGGTGGCACAACATTTCTTGACAGATATTTAGATGGGTTCGGTCAGTGGACTCTTTTTTTTGGACATGGTTTCGCTTTTCTGAATGAACAAGCTAATGGTCTCCGACGGTTACAGACAGCGATGAGCTACTGGATCCTGGACCCCGTGGAGAGGCAGGCCGCGATCGCCAACGCCGCCACGAAATGCGTGGACGAGGAGTACCCCGTCATCGTGGAGATCGCCTGCGTCAACTCGCCCGCCGAGCTCCTCCAGGTGAAGCGGGCCTACCATGCCCTCTACAAGCGCTCGCTGGAGGAAGACGTCGCCGCTGGCGCCACGGGGAACCTCCGCGACGTACGATCGACGATTATCTCAGATGGAAATATATCTTCATCTTCTCTGTTGGGTCAAATGTTTTTCCACGAACGAAATCACAGAAGCCTTTTTTGTTTTGTTGTGTTGTGTTTCAGCTCTTGCTTGCGCTGGTGAGCACGTACAGGTACGACGGCGACGAGGTGGACGGCGGGCTAGCGAGGTCGGAGGCGAAGACCGTCCACGAGGCCGTGAGGGACGGCGGCACGATGGATCACGGGGAGCTCACCAGGATCCTGGGCACCAGAAGCAAGGCCCAGCTCGTCGCCACGTTAAACTGCTTCAGAGACGAGCACGGCACCACCGTCACCAAGGTGATCACCACCCAAGATTTCAGTCACATTTCGTCCGACATTATTGGCTCGATTCATAGTAACCAGATACTAGCTGTGGTCGATAACCTACTATCCATGGTTCGGGTAGGCCTTGCTCCACGACTCGGATCCCACGGGCTACACGCGCGCACTGCGGATCGCGACGAGGTGCATCGCCGACACGAACAAGTACCTCGTCAAGGTCCTGAGGAACGCGATGCGCAGCTCGGGGACCGACGAGGAGAGCCTGAGTCGCGTGGTGGTGATGCACGCGGAGAAGGACCTGAGGGACATCAAGGAGGAGTTCCAGAAGAGGGCGTCGGTTGCCTTGGAGCAGGCCGTCGCCAAGGAGACCTCCGGCGACTACAAGACCTTCATCATGGCTCTTGTCGGGAGCCAATAAACCACGCGTCCATGCATCCAACTATCCAAGAATAAGATCTCTGCTATTATTACTACTATCTTCGCCGTTTCAAGACTTTGCAGTAAGTATCTGAATTGAACGAGGCTAGTCGGCAACCGGCACGTTCGCACGTGCTGGTGAATAAATCATATGTACTCCGTATTTCTTTTGCTGCATACAGAATAAGTAGCATGAAAGGGAAAAGGTGGAACGCCCATGCGTACAAAATATGTATTTCTAGTGTGCTTCCGATTTTTGAATTCATCAGTTGAATTTTGCGTGAGAGAAGAGGACCCAAACCAATGACTTCTAACTGAGGAGGAATAACAGCCATCGACTGATGCACACAACAATACAAATGCTAACGTTATACAATGCAAGCATCAATATCAAATAAAACCGGTTGTGCATCTAGCATCAGCGGAGGGCGTGTGCAGTAGTGTGTCCAGCGGATCTCACAAGATCCAGTCCGTTTTCGTATTCGGTTGTGTGTTTTAAGGTCAGTCTCTTCTGATCTACAGTTGTTATCAATGCTGATGGTTGCTGCTCTGGTGTGCTGGTCCTTTGTGACCATAGCTCGATGACTTTCCATCTGTCTGTTACAACAAGCTCTACTACGATAAGCTAAGCCTGGCTCCGGTGATGGAGTGTCGAGGATGGTGGCGCGCCTTCGGCTCATGCTAGTGATTGTAGTCGTCGCTAGGTGGTTCAAAGACTTATTTGTAGTATTTTTTTTACTTTTAAGCCTCTTTATACTGGTGTTGATATTTTTAATAGATCAGTGGAATTTCGCCAAAAAAAATAAAATAAAGCCACCGTCTATTACCACAACCTGTCACCTATAACAAATCACCGATAATAATAGATGTAGGTCCAATGAAATATAAACTGTCCAGTGGATTGAATTGGTGAACTACTTGCAATTCCACCTATTTGGGCTTCTCTTCTAAAGTTTTGTTGGTCATCCTTTTCATGTCCTAGCAAAAAAATAGTTAAGAAGCAGGATGAAAACAGAGTTTCCAGTGAGAATGCGAATCAACTGTTTCTTTCATGCAAATATGTTCATTCAATTCGTGCTTTGTACCTTCACTTCCATGCTTTTGTACAACGAACGATCTTCTCTCTCTTCCATGTCAACAGGAGATTACGACTCATCTCCTAAGCATGCATGCATCATGCATTTGAAACAAGTGTATCAGTTACTCTGTGTATTTAAAAGCATGGCCTGGCTTAAGGTTTATTAGTTCCAAATGTAGACATCAATCGAGTTCCGCACAAGTTGCATACTACTAAAAAGTAAAAACAAGCTACCAATGATATATTAGAAGAAAGCTGAATTAGAGCATCCACAGTGTAGGGATTTTCTCCTTCTAAGCAGGCTACCTCCAACTCGCGGTAGCGTCAGGAGTCATGACCTTTCTTTCCATCCGTAGAGTTATGGTTGGGCATTTGGTTCTATTGGTTTAGTTGTCGATTCGGTCCTCTAAAACTGAAGACCGAATTAGCCAGCAATTTCATAACAACTACGGTAACTCGTGCGCAATGCGGAGCTTGAGACCGCCGTCCGAGCCCCTCAAGTAGATGTGGTGTGCAGTCATCAACTACTAGTGTATGTGATTCTGTCATCGGTGCTATGTAGACATCCAAGATAGAGGATAATGTGCATGCAACTAGCAGGAGAAACCCAGTAGGATAATGATCCATGAATGGGCAAAAAGGGTTTTTTCATGAGAAATGAATGGGAAAAAGTTGGACGCCCATCCATCCACAGCAGTCTCAACCAAACCCTACATCTAGTGTGCTTCCGAGTTTTAATTTGATTAGCTGACTTTTAACTCTTCTGGTTTCCTTATTCTCATCAGCAGTGCTTTTTTTTGAAAACAAGGATAACACCTGGTCTCTCCTATGTGTACCACCAAATATCCCCGATGACAAAAATGGGGAGGCCCAACGAAAAATAAACAGTCAAGTGGATCAAACTAGTGAACTATTTGCATTTCGAACTATTTGGGTTTCTCTCTGAAATTTTGTCGGCCATCCTTTTCACGTCCTAGAAAAAATTGTTAAAAAATAGCACCAAAGCAGAATTTCCAATGAGAATGTGAATTGGTTTCTTTCATGTAAATGTGTTCGTCGTTCAATACGTGCCTTATCCCTTCACTTCACATGATTGTGTACGACTTCAAGCTATTTCCCATGACTGTTATGACAAACGATCTTCTATCTTTTCTTTCTTTCTCATTTGGGAGATTACGCTCATATGCTAAGCATGCATGCATCGTGCATTTGAGACGGGTGCAACTGTTACGCGGTGTATTTATTAGAAGCATGGCTTGGCCTACGGTGCAGATGGGAGAACACATTTTGAGTTGCAAATGTAGCTGCCGAGTCTCACACATGTTATGCATACTATACTACTAGAAACAACTCACCAATGATATATTAGAACAAAACTGAATTAGAGCATCTAAGGCATAGCGGTCTACTACTTCTAAGCTTACCCGCAAGCACTCACAATAGCGGCACGAGGCTTCCTTGCATCGGCAGAGTTATGTGTGGGCGCTCGGTTATTTTGGTTTATTTGTTGATTCGGTTCTTTTAAATAGACGATAACCAAATTAGCTTGCCGTTTTGTATCAACCACTGCTCCTCGTTACTAGGGAGAGGGCTCGGCGCCCCATTTGAACCTAATTAACTACCTGAGCTCCTGAAGCAGATACGGTGTGCAGTTAGCAACCAGTAGTGCATCCAAATGAGAACAATTTGGAGAAGGTTTCCATCCTAGGCAAAGATACTTCCAACATTCGTTTGCAAATTCACCATGGAAAAAAGGTGACTTCTTGTTTCAATGGCATGATACATTGCACGTCACACATGTGTAATCATGAACCATCGATTGGGCATGGCTTTGCCCTCTCCTTTAGGCCGTGCAATGAGCCAATGACCACTCTCTAGTCGAATGTGAGGCGCACCTTGCAATGTTGCATTTATTTAAAGTTTTTGTTTATTCTAGCGAGTCATTAGTGGACTAGTGGTTCTTTTCCAAGAAAAAGATATCTGCTATTACTACTATCTTCCCAGCATCATGACTTGCAATATCTGAAGTATGTGACTAATTCTCAGTCAGATGATAATTAACCTGATTCCCAGGTGACATTATCGAGTATTAGTTGCAACTTATGTTACTACTCATCATGATAACACGAATCACGAAAGCAATCTAATGGTTTTGGGCATTTTTCTCAGTTGCAACTCATGATTAACACGAATCACGAAAGCAAATATAATAGTCGAGGGACTTTTTCTCGGTTGCAACCCTACTCGTAACTAAAAATCCTAGTTGCAATCCAACTTGCCATTAATAGGTGCACAGATCTCAATGTGAATCTGATGATGTAGGACTTGATTGAGCACTAAGTTAATTCTCGGCTAGATGAGAAATAGCGATTCTGATTTCTGAATTAAATGAAACATGTCGTCAACCCGTGAGTTCGCATGTGCTAGTGAATAAATTATATCTATTTCTTTTTCTTTATGCAATATTGATGGGTTCTCAGCATAGAAAATAAAAAAATTCCTATGATGGGAACTATTATACGCCAAGATCTATCTACTAGATACAAGCAACGGTTGGATATACATCCATAGAGAACATACCCTCGTAGATCGATAAAGCTTTGTTAATGAGATGAAACTCGTGGATGATGTAGTCGAACACTTGCCGATCTAAAGATCATGATGAAGTCCGGTGAGTCCACCCGGTCCAGCACCATCAAGTCCAGCACCGCAAAGCAGCGGTGCATCCGTGATCGCACACACGTTCAGGCCACCGAACGACCTCCACCTCCTCGCTCCAGCGATGCAGCGGAAGAAGCAACTCATTCTAGACGAAAAGCCATCGGAAACATGTATCTCGCTAATCCGAGACCATGAGGAATAATACTAGAGGGGGAGAGGGATCCTTCACGAGGAGGTGTGTATGAGAAGTGAGGAGAGGGGGGCCTTTTATAGGAGGAGGGGCAACCCCTCCCCATGGCCGGCGCCCATGGAGGGTGCCCCTTCACCTCCCTCATTCATGTGGTGGTAACACCCTCCACATAAATATGCCCCTTCACATTCTCTATTAAAGTCTCCACTTTAAATGCATTAAATTTCTCCAAATTTAATGTTCTCTCATTTAATAAAACTCTTCTATTAATTTTATTCAGAATTTTGTTAATTACTTTAATTAACAAACATTCACATAAAACCCCTGCAACATTTCAATATTACATGCAAAACCAATTTCAGCAATTTCACCCGAAACAATTCCGATGTCCATTGAAATAATTCTAGTGCTTTGCAATTCTTTTGTCTAGAACATATTTGATCCTAATGGAGTTTGACAACCCTTAAGTGTGTCATCCTACGGTTCGCAAATAATGCAGACATGATCGAGACCCCTCTCAGATCAATAATCGGAAGCGGGACCTGGAGATCCATACTGATTCTCATACATTCAACGATAACTTCTGTGATCGTGAGAACATTTAACGCTAGTAACTAAATCCCTTTGTCTCGCGATATATTACATGTCCGAGATTCGATCATCGGTATCTCCATACCTAGTTTAATCTTGTTGCTGACATGCACTCTTTTCTCGTTCCCGTGATATAACATTCTAGTGATCTCATCACTTGCTTGCAAGCTAACCAATGTGATATCACCGAGAGGGCCCAGAGTATATCTATCCGTTATCAGGATGGACAAATCCCACTCTTGATCTATGAGCCTCTACATAACAAGTTTATAGTCACCCTTTTATGGTGTGATGTTTGATATTATCAAGATACCCTTCTGGTGTTAGTGATTAACATGATCTCATGGTCTAAGGACTAGGATTACTTCGTATGATGTTATAGCAATATAAACACAATGACTTTGATTGTAATGCTATACTTCGGATAAATTTTCATCACATCATTTCACAAATGTTGTGACCTTGTTATTAACAACATCCAATGTCCATGATCAGGAAACCTTGATCATCTTGTCAATCAACGAGCTAGTTTATAAGAGAGGCATAACTAGGAACTTCGTATTTATTTATTAAACACACATGTATTAACATTTCCATATTAATACAATTATAGCATGCAAAATAAACATTTATCATAAACAAGGAATAAGATAATAACCACTTTATTATTACCTCTCGGGCATATTCCCTTTAGTCTCCCACTTGCACTAGAGTCAATAATCTAGTTTGAAAAACTTTGCATATTGAACACCTATGGCTTTCTGGTGTTGCATATACGCGATTGCTAGTGGTTAACATAATCTCTGGATCTGACAGTTTCATGTCCGTGTGTATTTGCATGTCTTTGCATCTCTACGCATCATTCATTCTTAAATGAGATGACATTATATAAATTTGGTCCTTTGGTGAGACCTTTAGTTCGTTTGGGTTAAAATATGTTGATATTATTGTCATACAATATATCTTCATAGTATTAGCCCACTTTGAACTACACCTAGTTTGATAACAAACTACTTAACACAAATACCCTCCTTTGCTGCTACTATAGCAGTCATATACTTAGACTTTTGTTGTTGTATCCGTCACAATGTCTGAACTTTGGAACTCATCCAAATCCATCATGGAACATCCTTTCCATTACATTATGCCACCCATAGTCTAAATTGAGTTAAATTTAATTTGTATCTTGTGACAAAACTAGTATCAATGTAACACTTTACAATGAACTACCTTTAACTATTTGTCACGTATACATGATATATTCTTATTTCTTCTAAAGCTCATATGAATATCTTTACTATCGTCCAATGATCATCTTATGAATCATTCTGGTATGTGCTCATAACATTTAGAGCATAGGACATATCTGAATATGTAAATATCATGGTATACTTTATTGATCAAAATATTCATGTGATTTCACTCACCAAGTGTCGATACACTTGAATCTTGATTCAACCTTTTCCATGCGGCAATAACCTTTCTTGTCGTTTCTATATTGAACTCATTCAATATCTCATATATGTACGTCTTGCACAACCATATTAGCACCTCAATCTGTCCATATAGACATTGATGCCAAATATTCCGGTTTTGCCCAAGTCTTTCATCGAAATCTTATTTTAATAAAATTCTTAACTTGTGTCAATAAAATATACATCATTTTCAACCAACACCATGTCTTCTACATAATATATTAGAAATATGTCTTAGCGCTCCCACTTAATTTCTTGCAAATACAAGCATCTTCATTGTCTTCGATGAAATTAAACTCTTCTAACATTCTCATCATGGTGAAGATTCCAACTCCGCTATACTCACTTCAACCATTGAAGTTTGCATGCCCTTTTAGAATCCTTTGAATTAACAAAACCTTTCGGACCGTGCCATGTACACGTCCTAGGTAACCATTCTATTAGAAGAACATTGTTTTGTTTGTTCAACTATCATATACCAAATTATATGTAGTGGTTGCTACATTAATCCGTCAAGACTAAATATCGCTATGAAAGATCAAATCTTGTCATAGTCAACTCATTGAACATTGTCGTAAAATTCTTTCCGACATGTCGACTATTTCATAGATGTTAAACATCCATGTCTTTTTTTTATAGATCCAAATACGACCGATAGGCTTCACGCCTTTTCGGAGGGTCTTCCATGTTCAGAAACTTGATTTCTCGTGTATGGATATTATCATGGATTCTATGACTTCTAGTTATTTTATGGAGTCAGGGCCCATCATCACTTCTTTGCATGCAGTAGGTTCATCATTGTCAAAACAATAACGACTTGTTTATCAAATCTCACTATTTGATTCTTACCCGACGCATACGGTTTAAATAGGAACTCTAATCTCGCAACCTTTGTACTCACGGGAGCCATGAGCATTATGACCGCCACCGGGACACTTTCCAACGCTGCGCTATTTAGCACATATAGCTAAGGTTCAACAATCTTATCAAAGTTCTATTGTCCTCCCACTTAACTTTTCATGAAAAATTTCTTCTCAAGAAACTTCACGTTCCAAGCGACAAACTCTTTTGTCCTCGGTGTTATGGAGGAATACCCAAAAAATTCTTTGGGATAACCTACAAAGACGTGTTTATCCGACTTTGGTTGTAAACATTTTACTTATGCATAGCATACCAAAATTTAAGAAAAGACAACTGGGGTTTTATCCCAAACCTAACTCATATGGTGTCATTTCAACAGATCACGATGGTCCTCTTTTCAGTGTAAAAGCGGTAGTCGCTGAAGCTTTAATCCTAAAATATAATGGCAGTTTTATAAATGACATCTTTGATCTTACCAAGTCAAACAATGTTTGATTTGATCTCTCAAACATACCATACTCCTATGGTTTATCGGGAAATGCAAATCTATGGAACTATTCCTGAAATCTTAGGTGTTTTGCTAAACCTGTTAACTCAAATATCTTCCTTTATGATCAAATCATAAACTCTTTATTTTCTTGTTACAATGATTTTTCACTTCATCTTGAAATTATTTGAACAATTTTCAAATGTTTCATACTTCTTTCTTATTAAGTAAATATACAGATATATTCACTCAAATTTCCGGAGAAAGCATATGAAGCTGAAAGATATACCACACATGGCTACACATAATGGACTATGCACAATTTCCAATAAGTTAGTCATATGTTCCTCTTTGGCCTACGAACGGAGTTTCAATTATCTCGAGGAAATTTTCACAAGCGTCATTTGATTAAAATTAAAGACTCCAAAAATCCATAAAAATAGAGTTTCTTCATGTTCTCTTTTCAATATAATTTAAATGGCGATGTCACTTTGTAAGTGATCCTTCAATCATTTGTCTTGCGACATTTTAGCATTACTTTTATAGATGTGATTTCTCCAACTAGACTTGTAAAAGTTCATCCATCTTCTATGGAATACGGTAATTATTTGAACAACCATTATTCTCATAATACTAGAACAAAATAAAAATTATTTAAACAAATCTTGAAGGCAAGCTTTTGATGTCAACGGTGAACACAATAACAATTTATTTGTTTTCGATGAACATCATCACATATTCTCTTGCTAGTTACTTAGGCCATTGTAGTTCATGAATTGCGTTGTCCTGTATAATATTTCACACCAACCAATTCGGTATCAAATACCCAAGAACCACAATTTTAACAAGCAAAGAATACAACCATAACATGTATATCATCTATATACCTTAGCTAGACATTTCCAGTCTTTTCTTTTCTGCCAAATATTTTATAGATTCTCTTTCCGCATTTCCTTTTCTTTTAAAAGAACCTATCAAGAGTTGTACCATACACATGACACATAGTCCAAAGTGTGTACAGGCAAATACTAATACCTTTGGACTTTCACTTTGAAGTTGATCACCATCATCAAGTGTTTGGCGTTCTTTAAAAAACTATTCTTTAGTAATCTATTAGTGTAGTAAACATTTTACTTACATCTTGTATTCATCCTTATCATGACAACTTTCATTATCAAGCTACTACAACGTATAAGGACGAATCGTGAGTATAATGTCAGTTCCCAAAACCTTTTGGGAGATTAGGACGTCTAGCGTCTCCAACATTTGCAAATTCTCATACAATATGAGAACGTGTATTTTGCTAAATTATACTCTATCATATTGCAACCATAAACATTGTTTCATATATCAAAATATCTTCCACCCATGATAGCTTCTAAAATAATTCTTTCAGCTCCTAGATAAACTCGATATTAAAAACAACTTTTGAATATCAATAATCATGGAGACAAACATGATACTTTAGATACTAACATTGGAATTTTTACTCTTGATTTAATACTACTTATTAAACTTCATGAAGTAAATAGAGTTTGCTGAAAGTTTGCAATAGGACTTCTAAACTTTAAATTGACATTCAAAATAATACGATACCAGTTCGTAAAGTAAATATCCAGAATTCTATAGTTCTATTATCTCAATTAAAACTAAGCATAAGGTAGTAAACAGATACCAATGACTACAACAAATTATGCAAATTCACTTTGATTTAGATTATGATAAATTGGGTTCGACTAATCCAAATTAGAAATGAACTCCCACTCAAAAACGATATCCCTCGTGCCTTTTTGGTGATTACATGAACCAAATCCACTACATCAAGTACGATCATCACGTGAGTCGGTGTAGCTTCAAAGGCGAGCATCAATATGGGCATCATATAAACTATATGACTCATGCTTAACCTTTCGGTCCGTGTTCCGAGGCCATGTCTGTACATGCTAGGCTCGCCAAGTAAGAACCTTAGTACTCGCATGTGTAAAACTGTCTTACACCCGTTATATGAACGTGGATTCAAGTACACCCGATCATCACGTGATGTATTGAAGCGACGAAACATAAAACAGTGCGTACCTAAGGAAGAACACATTTTTATATTGATATCTAATTAAGGGATCATCTTATAATGCTACTAAAGTGCCAAACAAGCAATATAAGATGCAAACAAACATCATATGTGTAAAGTGAAATGATATGGTTCTTGCACTTGATCACCATCATGTGCATCGTGGTATGATCTTTATCATTCCTTTGTATGTAAGGGCAAGGTCAATGGAACTTACACGATGGGCATGCTATAATTTCCACGAGTATCAACTATACTTCAAATTACAGCATTACCATATCATGACACTAGCCAGCAACGATCTAAACTAGACGCCTCTAATTTATCAATTGCAAGTTTTACGTGTCTTGGGGCTTTTGAAGATAGAACCGGTCTTACCCACGAATACGGAACCACAATGATGATAATCAAATTATTAGCAACTCGTTGTAAATCAGATATTGATATAGTAGGAAAGACAGACCCCCGCTAGCCACTTATACAAAACTAGTTACATGTCAAGCGTGGAACAGATCTCATGTGCGAGTACATGTCAAGTTAGTCCGGGCCGCTTCATCCCACTATGCCACCAATATCCAAAATACATAGAAGATGTAATAACATTATCATTATCGCCCACATACTCTTATGTGTTCTACCCATGCAAAGCACCTACGCATAGATCAGGCTCTAATATCACTGTTGGGTTCGCATCATAGAAAACAAATAATTTCCTACGATGGGAACTATTATATGCCAAGATATATCTACTAGATACAAGCAATGGGTGGATATACATCCATATAGAACACACCCTTGTAGATCGACAAAGCTTTATTAACGAGATAGAACTCGTGGATGATGTAGTAGAACACTTGCCGATCTAAAGATCGTGATGAAGTTCAGTGAGTCCAGCCGGTCCAGCACCATCAAGTCCAGCACCGCAAAGCAGTGGTGCATCCGTGAAAGCACACACATCCAGGCCACCGAACGACCTCCACCTCCTCGCTCCAGCGATATAGCGGAAGCAGCAACTCCTTTCAGATGAAAAGCCACCGGGAATATGTATCTCGCTAATCCGAGACCATGGGGAATAATACTAGAGATGGAGAGAGATCCTTCACGAGGAGGTGTATGTGAGAAGTGAGGAGAGGGGGGCCTTTTATAGGAGGATGGGGCAGCCCCTCCCCATGGCCGGCGCCCATGGAGGGTGCCCCTTCACCTCCCTCATTCATGTGGTGGTAACCCCTTCCACATAAATATGCCCCTTCACATTCTCTATTAAAGTCTCCACTTTAAATGCATTAAATTTCTCCAAATTTAATGTTCTCTCATTTAATAAAACTCTTTTATTAATTTTATTCAGAATTTTGTTAATTACTTTAATTAATAAACATTCACATAAAACCCCTGCAACATTTCAATATTACATGCAGAACTAATTTCAGCAATTTCACCCGAAACAATTCCGATGTCCATTGAAATAATTCTAGCGCTTTGCAATTCTTTCGTCTAGAACATATTTGCTTCAAATGGTGTTTGGCAACCCTTAAGTGTGTCACCCTACGGTTCGCAAATAATGCAGACATGATCGCGACCCCTCTTGGATTAATAATCAAAAGCGGGACCTGGAGATCCATACTGACTCCCACACATTCAACGATGACTTCTGTGATCGTGAGAACCTTTAACGCTAGTAACTAAATCCCTTTGTCT
This sequence comes from Avena sativa, assembly GCA_916181665.1. Taxonomy (NCBI): domain Eukaryota; kingdom Viridiplantae; phylum Streptophyta; class Magnoliopsida; order Poales; family Poaceae; genus Avena; species Avena sativa. Next base: position 104,077,719 of record OV702292.1, read on the forward strand.
CGATATATATTACATGTCCGAGATTCGACATCGGTATCTCCATACCTAGTTTGATCTCGTTGCCGACTTGCACCCTTTTCTTGTTCCCGTGATATAACATTCTAGTGATCTCATCACTTGCTTGCAACATAATCAATGTGATATCATCGAGAGGGCCTAGAGTATATCTATCCGTCATCGGGATGGACAAATCCCACTCTTGATCCATGAGCCTCTGCATAACACCTTCGTAGCAGTGAACCCACCTTTATAGTCACCCTTTTACGGTGTAACGTTTGATGTTGTCAAGATACCCTTCCAGTGTTAGTGATTAACATGATCTCATAGTCTAAGGACTAGGATTACTTCGTATGATGTTATAGCAATATAAACACAATGAATTTTATTGTAATGCTATACTTCGGATGAATATTCATCACATCATTTCACAAATATTGTGACCTCGTTATTAACAATATCCAATGTCCATGATCAGGAAGCCTTGATCATCTTGTCAATCAACGAGCTAGTTTATAAGAGAGGCATAACTAGGAACTTCGTATTTTTTTATTAAACACACATGCATTAATGTTTCCGTATTAATACAATTATAGCATGCAAAATAAACATTTATTATAAATAAGGAATAAGATAATAACCACTTTATTATTGCCTTTCGGGCATATTCCCTTCAAATATAGGTAGCATATGAGAGAGAACAAGTTGAATGGACATCCATCCACTTCAATCTTTCCGAACTCTACATCTAGTGTGCTTCCAATTTTTAATTTACTTAGTTGAATTTTGAGTGCCATGAGAGGATCCAACACAATGACTTCTAGCTCTTTTCATTTTGTTATTTTCATTAGCATTGCTTTTCTTATTGAGAAAAAGAGGATAACTTTTGGCCTCTACATCGATTGATGTGCTCAACCATATATTGTTAATTTAATATGATGTCAAGAAAAACCAAGCACCGATGTCAAATAAAATCGGTTTTCACGGAAAATGGAAAAAACAATGCCAAACAACTACCATAACCTATCACCTATGATAAAGTACCAAGAAAATAATTAGCTGGTCCAATGGAAGATAAACTATCAAGTGGATCGAACTGGTGAACTATATACAACTCCAACTATTTGGGCTTCTTTCTGAAGTCTTGTTGGCCATTTTTCACATTCTAGCAAAAAGATGTTACAAAGCATGAATGAAACAAAGTTTCTAGTGAAAATGTGAATCAATGTTTTTTTCATGCAAATATATTGTAATCGTGTTTGTCCCTTCACTTCTCATGATGTTGTACGACGGATGGCCCCTCACGCCTTTTGCCATGCTTGTGTACAACGGAGATCTTCTTTCATTTCTTCGTCATTTTTTGGGAGATTACGCTCATCTCCTAAGATTGCATGCATCATGCACTTGAAACGAATGCAGCGGTTCATTCTGCGTATTAATAGCATGGCTAGGCTTAAGGTGCAGACGAGATAATGCACATGAATAGATGTTGAGTTGCAAATGTAGATAGCGATTGGGTATCGCACAAGTTCCATACTACCAGAAAGAAGTGTCCAATGAGATATTAGAAGAAAACTGAATTAGAGCATCCACAACACAGCAATTTTCTCCTTCTAAGGCTATATCCAAGCACTCGGCATAAACTCATCACGTCGCTTTGCATCCGCAGAATTATGCTTGGACATTCAGTTCTTTTGGTTTAGTTGGTGATTCGGTCCTCCAAACCTAAAGACCGAGTTAGCTCGCCATTTTGTAACAACCATGGTTACTTGTGAGATATGTGTAGGTTCGGCCCTTCCTCCGAACTCCTCTAGTAAATGTGGCGTGCAGTCGCCAACTACTAGTGTATGTGATTTTGTCATCTGTGCTATATGTAAACATCCAAGATGGAAGGAATTTATATGCAACTAGAGGCTGGTCGCATACAGGGGTTCGTTTGTTACAACTACTTATCCAGTAAAATGGCCACCTCATCATATTTTTCCCCTCCTGGTAAACCATAAACACTTAATTAGTTTGACCACGCAAAACTACTTATTCAACTAATTAATACTACTATCTTGCTACCTCTTTAACTAGGTTGGCATATCATGCTTATTTTTTAGTATTTTAGGCTCTATTGATGCATCAGCGTACCCAACAACCCACCGCCGTAAGATGATGAGTTTTCACTAGACAATAAACACAAACTTAAAGGTGAAGATGGGGTGTTGTTCATCAAGCGTAATCTGTTTGACGGTGCAGTACTGCTCGTAAACACAAAGTCAGGAAATGTCCACACGTGGAATGATCCACTGTTCGCGGAAAACCTAATTATTATATAATACTTACCTTATGTAACACGGTGGGGTTATTTAGCTACTATGTTTACAGAAGCAATAATGGTAAATGCACCAGAATTCTTGGAGAATATTCAAATATTGCAAAGAGCCAGCTATATTAGGGTAATTATGTTAGAGCTGAGCCGTATAGCTTCTCACTTGTTATGGCTTGGACCTTTTATGGCGGCAAACAGACCCCTTTTTTCCTCTTTTTTTCTTTTTATCAATTTAAGATTTATTAGCTTTCTCATTCTACTCTTTCCTAAAGGAGTGGGAAGAGAACTCAATGGATCTTATCCTAGAATAAATTTCTTTTTTATTCGAGTGTCGGGAAGGAATCCCGGTTATTCACTCTATTTTTAAGTATTATTAAGTAAGCCATATACAATGCGTACTCCTGCAAGGACCCAAGCCACCATTGTGTGCCTAGCCTCGGAAGCATATTGACCTTTATAACATTACCCATTGCGTATTTCAGCGTACCCAAAAAACCCACCGGCGTCAGATGATGAGTTTCCACTAGACAAGAAACACAAACTTAAAGGTGAAGATGTGGTGTTGGTCATCAAGCATAATCTGTTTTACGGTGGTGCAGTACTACTCGTAAACACAAAGTCAGGAAATGTCCACACGTGGCATGCTCCACTGTTCGCGGAAAACCGAACTATTATACAATACTTATGTAACACGGTGGAATTATTTAGCTACTATGTTTACGGAAGCAATAACGGTAAATGTACCAGAATTCTTGGAGAATATTCAAATACTAAAAAGAGCCAGCTATATTAGGATAATTATATTAGAGCTAAGCCGTATAGCTTCTCACTTGTTATGGCTTGGGCCTTTTATAGCGGATCTCGGCGCACATACCTCTTTTTTCCTCTTTTTTCCTTTCTATCAATTTAAGATTTATTAGCTTTCTCATTCTACTCTTTTCCAAAGGAGTGCGAAGAGAACTCAATGAATCTCATCCTAGAATAGATTTATTTTTTATTCGAGTGTCGTGAAGGAATCCCAGTTATTCACTCTATTTTTAAGTATTATTAAATAAGCCATATGCAATGCATACTCATGCAAGGACCCAAGCCACCATTGTGTTCCTAGCCTCGGAAGCATATTGACCTTTTATAACATTACCCAAGGTTTGGAGCTTGCACCTTTTTGTGACATAAGAGATATCACGCTCGGGCCTTAATCAAACAGTTACAGAATCGGGATAAATGGCTAATACCGGGTAAAATTAATTCGATGTTTTCAATACAATGGAGGTATGAACTGGAGACTCCAATTAGTGGCTTATTTTGGGGGGTTTTTTGCTCGGTTGCCACATTTATATTAGGTACACGTATTAGAAAGTTGGAGTGGCATATCTCCAAGTCTGGTTTTTACAAGGGCATATCTCCAAGTCTGGTTTTTACAAGGGCATATCTCCAAGTGGTAAAAATTGGAGTGGCATAAATCCAATTACCTTTTTTTCATTCTTTTTGGAACCACATCAACATATTAAAATAGTTAAATTTTAGAAGTAAAACAGAGTTTCTAATAAAAATGTGAGTTCGTGCTTCGTCCCTTCACTTTTCCTGATTTTGTACTACGAGACACCATCAAGATCTTTCTCATGATTGTGTGCGATGAATTGAATGATCTTGTTTCTTTTCTCCGTTGTTTGGGAGGCCACACTCATCTTCTAATCATGCATACAACATGCATTTGGGATGAGCCCAACGGCTGAGTATTTAATAGCACGGCTTGGCCTACGGTATAGACAGATGAGAGTACACACATGAACACATGTTGAGTAGCAAATGTAGATAGCGAGTCCTGCACAAGCTGCTTTTTAGAAACAACTTACCAATGATATATTAGAAGAAAACTGAATTTGAGGCTCCATGATATAGCGATCTCCTCCTTGTAAGGCCAGCTCCAAGCCCTGCCAATAACATGATGGTGTTTCATGTAATCAGCAAAGTTTTGCATGGACGTTCATGTATTTTCGTTTATCGGTCGATCCGGTTCTCTAAACCTGAAAACAGGATTAGCCCGCCACATTGTACGAACCACATGTGTGGATGGCCAATGGTTGGGTTTGGCGCTCCGATTAAACCAAACTGCCGGAGCTCCTGGAGTAAATGTGGCTGCCCTGCTCATACAGCCCATGCCCAGGACAGCAGTGGAGGCATCTGCAATGTGATATTCCCCGACTGGCTTGTCAGGGTTCTCGTGATCATCCTCTTTCTAGGTTCTCAGAATTGTCAAACTGAGACAATGGTTTAGCCTTTTCTAGTTGTAGCTAATCAGCCTTAAATTTCAGTTACCTTGACTAAAGCTTTCCTGAAGGGGCTTGAAACATGGAAGAAAGATGCATTAATAAAAATGGTACAGTAATACTTTCCTTGGTACTTTTGGTTACATTTTTCCCGGTACATATCCTTCGAGCATCCACAACATGGCACTTAGGAAGGGGCGCCAGGATCAAAATCCTACTCTATCGGCAGTTGTATGCTGCAAACGCCGCTAATTCGGGAAGATCGCGTGACCATTTTTTTGGAGATACCACCTAGGTGGAAACGAGAGGATTTGTGTTCCGCGTTTATGATTTGATACCCTGATTAGTGATGGAGTAAAAGGAATGTTCCCTTTTATTTGTTTCTAGAGGAACATATGCGGCAAGAAAAGATTTTACCATAATTAGAGGTAACTAGTATTAAATAGCATTAATAAGGGGAAGGAGGGGCAACCAACGTACAATGTGGAGACTTTGCGATTTGAGATTAGATTGGACGGTCCAGATAGGCCAGATGATGGACGTTGAGTGTCGAATGACGATCTACCATGACCAATTCTCATTTAATAGTAAAGATAAAGATTAAGTAAGACATATACAATCCGTACTCCTTCAAGGACCCAACCCACCATTGTGTGCCTAGCCTCGGAAGCATATTGACCTTTTATAACATTACCTAAGGTTTGGAGCTTGCACCTTTTGTGACATAGGAGATACTAGCAAAATGCCCGCGTATTTCGGCGGGAAAAGTTAGTAGTTATTGTGCCGGCAATTAGTTTTTTTAAATTAGTGGCACGTCGCAGCATAGACAGTTTTTTTACTCGCTTGGTGAGATCCGCTCGTCGGTCAATTGATTATTCTAATTCGCAAACTTTTGATTTCAGCGGGTAAGACGCCCCTCTGCCTCCACACCTCATTCGAATTCGAATAGATTGAGTGAATCTCATTAATTAACTCCAATTTATAGAAACTACCATAAAATTTTCGAATAAGAGTGAGGTTGTAATTCCTTCTAGATCCAATTCGACTTTGTGAGAGAATACTCAAAGTGGTCATCATATCTTCTCTTCTATTAATACTCTTTGACGACTGCAACCGATTTCTCCCATTTGAATTAGGATAAAGTGTAGCAGAATATCTATTCAAGTGCACTGCAAAGATTTTATGACATCTATAATCCTCGCTCAAATCCTTCAATAGTCTAAATAGGATATTTCCTAGGATTTCCAAAGGCATGACTTTGGTAAAGGCCCTTATGCCCACGCCCTAATCGACCCCCCGGGGGAGTATGCGCTTCTAAAAGATCTTTGATACTGTGCCCAATTCCGAAGTTAGTTCGATACATGTGACCGGCAATGAGAAAAATAAATGCAATAGCTAAATGGTGGTGAGCAATATCGGTCAGCCACAAACTTTGTGTTTGTGGATGGAATCCCCCAAGAAGAGTTAGAATGGCAGTTCCCGCTCCTTGAGCGGTACCAAATAAATGATTACTCGAATCAGGGTTTTGGGCATAAAGATTCCACTGACCCGTCAAAAGGGGTCCCAAACCCTGGGGATACTTAGCTTCTTTAATAGGGCTTGCCAAAGAACCCCTCCGGGGCCCCGGGAAGAGGAAGAAGGAGATAGAGCAAAGGTCTCCTCTTTCTGTCCGCTCTTCCCGGCATGTAGAGATTGGGCTTATAGTTTAATTGGTTGAAATTTTTGCTCCCTCAATTGATAGATCAGGGCCCCTCCTGCCGGCCCGAACGAAAGGCTCTTTAAGGAAGTAGTCCCATCACTCTCGGGCCAGCTAAGGCCCCTAAATGACCGCTCAGTGATAAAGGAGGGAAATTCTTTCAGAGGTTTTCCCTTACTTTGTCCGTGTCAACAAACAATTCGAAATACCTCGACTTTTTCAGAACAGGTCCGAGTATCTTACTTAATCCCTCTTCCTTCTTTCTATCATCCCTCCCTTTATCCACATCCTTCCAGGAAAAAACTTCGAATTGGGAGGGCGATCCTCCCGGTGAACTGACCGTACCCCAAACCGACACAGGTGAACAAGTAGAGTATACTAGGGCGCGTCGAGAGAACCATGTCGAAGGACTTTTTTTCATCGGTTCCAGGGGAAGACCAAAGATCTTGCGCGGCAGGTCCGCCAGAAAAACTCAAAAGAGAAAGAAGTCTCGTTAATCTCTTCATGCTCGTTCCAAGTTCGAAGTACCTTATTGGCCAAAGAAAAACCATTTTGGCGTGCTTCCCTTTCATCTCCTCGTGGACTGCTTTAACGAAGAAGCCATCATACTTCGCATAAGTATTTAAATCTCGAAGAGGTGTTGTTCTCTAGTTTTTTTTTTCTACACCGATGTGCACTTTCGGCAGTGAACGTGAAGTTGTATTTGACATACTAATGCATATCCATTTCGTGTGTTTTTTCATCACACGATGCATATCGCATGCAGACTCCATTCCCGTATATACTCACCATGCATAGCCCACAATCCCTCAGTACTTTTTTTAGCTCTTATAACCAGACAACTGTGCCTCCATTTCTATTTCCCAAATTGGCGCGTTGATATCCCAGACAATGTACGATCGTATATAAACCGGTCAGGCAGAAACCAAGGGAGCAGGGTGGGACTAAATGAGTTTATTTCACGTGACACTCGAAGCAAAACAGGGCCTCATTTGGAGATAGCCTGGCCTTTTTTTACGCTCGGCGGGGAGTGCAGATTCATTCTCCGGGGGCCGCTCTATTTGGTGCAGCAGTCTCGTACGTATATGTGGCCCGACCCACATCACAAAGGATCGATCAATCCTGGCCCACATCACAAAGGATCGATCTCCGGTGGCGTCCTAGGTAGACTTCCGATGATGAAAAGTTTTTTATGTACGAAAATAGCTATTTGACTTACCGGTGGTACAGATGGCTAATACGTGGTTTTATAGAAGGGTAAAAGGGTTCAAAAAAACGTTGGACCGAAAGAAACAATCCGTCCTTTATTATTAGTATTATTATTAGTATAGATTACGCTCGGGCCTTAATCAAACAGTTAAAGAATCGGGCCAAATGGCTAATACCGGGTAAAATTAATTTGATGTGTTCAATACAATGGAGGTATGAACCGGAGACTCCAATTAGTGGCTTATTTTGGGTTTTTTTTTTTTTGCTCGGCTGCCACATTTATATTAGGTACAAGTATTAGAAAGTTGGAGTGGCATATCTCCAAGTCTGGTTTTTACAATGGCATATCTCCAAGTGGTAAAAATTAGAGTGGCATAAATCCAATTACCTTTTTTTCATTCTTTTTGGAACCACATCAACATATTAAAATAGTTAAATTTTAGAAGTAAAAGAGAGTTTCTAGTAATAAAAATGTGAGTTCGTGCTTCCTCCCTTCACTTTTCCTGATTTTGTACTACGAGACACCATCAAGATCTTTCTCATGATTGTGTGCGATGAATTGAATGATCTTGTTTCTTTTCCCCGTTGTTTGGGAGGCCACTCATCTCCTAATCATGCATAAAACATGCATTTGGGATGAACACAACGGTTACTCTGAGTATTTAATAGCATGGCTTGGCCTATGGTACAGATGAGATTACACACATGAACATAGGTTGAGTAGCAAATGTAGATAGCGAGTCCTGCACAAGCTGCTTTTTAGAAACAACTTACCAATGATATATTAGAAGAAAACTGAATTATAGGCTTCACGATATAGCGATCTCCTCCTTGTAAGGCCAGCTCCAAGCCCTGCCAATAACATGGTAGTCTTCCGTGTAATCAGCAAAGTTTTGCATGGACGTTCATGTATTTTCGTTTATCGGTCGATCCGGTTCTGTAAACCTGAAAACAGGATTATCCGGCCACATTGTACGAACCGCATGTGTGGATGACCAATGATTGGGTTTGGCGCTCCGATTAAACCAAACTGCCGGAGCTCCTGAAGTAAATGTGGCTACCCTGCTCATACAGCCCATGCCCAGGACAGCAGTGGACGCATCTGCAATGTGGTATTCCCCGACTTGCTTGTCACGGTTCTCTTGATCATCCTCTTTCTAGGTTCTCTGAATTGTCAAACTGGCACAATGGTTTAGCCTTTTCTAGTTGTAGCTAATCAGCCTTAAATTTCAGTTACCTCGACTAAAGCTTTTCTGAAGGGGGTTTAAACATGGAAGAAAGATACATTAATAAAAATGGTACAGTAATAGTTTCTTGGTACTTTTGGTTACAATTTTTTCCCGCTACATATCCTTCGAGCATCCACAACACGGCACTTAGAAGGTGCGCTAGGATCAAAATCCTACTCTATCGGCAGTTGTCTGCTGCAAACGCCGGACCTAAGTTCTTTCGTCCGACGCTAATTAGATTTTCTCTCGTGGCTTAAAAGTCGGAGGCGAGCGGGAGTGCTAATTAGCTTCTCAAGTAAGAGCCGAGTGTTGCACGACTGAACCCTTGGCTCCATCATTTCATTTTATTGATTTATTTTATTCTTAAACGTCCAACTAAGCGCTCATGCATTGTGTATGCTCTTGTAAGAATGCTGATAGGGCTCCGATAATTTCGTTACTCATTTCAGGAGGCAATAGCAAATAAGCAGAGCAATCCGGTGACAACAATAAACCTATTATTCATCATTAACAAAATGCAGAAAACTGTTGTTTACACTTTCTTGATTTACGAGGTGAAGAAATCGAGCATACGCCGCCGCCTACAGGGCCTACATTTACCAGCTACTAGTGCATGTGTATAGAGTGCACCCGTCATGTTGGATGGGAAACAAGGCAAGCTGCTCGCCTCATCGCCTTCTCACTTTCTCAGTGTATTGCCTGCAACTGAAGTTGCTGTTACCGTCAGTGCCGCCTCAAACGGAACTTCTGTTGGGCGTGAGCTTCTGTAACCGGTCGGTGTCTTTATACGCACTCGCCGCTTCGGTTCTGAAAGGTTGCACCTATTACAAATGAGAAGCTATACTTGGGACTTAATTAAGAAGTTATTACAGGGTTGAGCCAATACCGGATAAAATTAATTCAAATGGAACCGAGCTGTGAACCCAAGACGAATTAGTCTCAACTTTTCTGATTACCAAATCCATATTGTCTGCATGCCGAACTCACATTTCATAGACGCCAGCCGGCATTTCCTTGACGAACCATTCCGCCAAAGGTGAACTCGCTGATGGTACCGCCCAGCAGTCTCCAAGTGACGACAGCAATGACGCTGGCGTCGATCACATGTGTTGATAATCTAAACCATTCAGGCCACAGTGCTAAACCTGCATTCAATGGGAACTATAGCAAGGTGACCACTAAAACATATATCGAGGGGGAAACACATACACTTGAGAAGTTTGTTACAAGCAGTGAAAAAAGCCAGAAATTGGCAAAATGGAAAGAAAACTAGGCTTTACACAGACAGGATGGGTCGACCAAAAATGATACTCCCTCCGACCTATATTAGTTGACTTGAATTTATTTAGATTTGGATGTATCTAGACATGTTTTAGTACTAGATACATCCGAATTTAGATAAATCCAAGTCAACTAATATGGGTCGGAGGGAGTAGTTTGTTTTGAAAATGCCTGTAAACTCTTGAAAAAGGTGAAAAAAATCCCAGGAATTGAGAAAACCCACCAGCAGAACATCTCCACTGGATGTACAACAAATCCACGTGATATGGTAGTATCAATTTCCACGATTCTCCTAGCACAGAATTTACATCTCAAAGGACCACGTTGTGAAATAGAGGCACAAACAGTGACACACCTCTGACCGACTTCATGTCACTTCCAAGTCAAAAATCAGAAGTTATCTGCAGTTTCCCGGTAGATTAATCAATCCTCTTGACTGAATCTACCAGGTACTCGACGTCAGGAGTTACAGGATGCAGCAATGCTTCTTGTTTGTGTTGATCGCTACAGCCTCTTGAGCAAATGCGCAGTTTAGACCAGGTTGGTATCATATCATGCTTATTTTTAGTATTTTAGGCTTTATTGATGCATCAGCGTACCCAGCAACCCCACCGAGGTCAGACGATGAATTTCCACTAGACAAGAAACACAAACTTAAAGGTGAACCGGAGACTGAATTAGTGGCATATTCTGTGTTTTTTTTTGCTCGGTTGCCACATTTATATCGGGTACAAGTATTAGAAAGTTGAAGTGGCATATCTCCAAGTCTGGTTTTTGTAATAGCGTATCTCTCCAAGTGGTGAAAATGGAGCGGCCTAGATCCAATTAACCCTTCTTTTTTTCATCCTTTTTGGAACCACATCAACATATTACAATATTTAAATTTTAGAAGTAAAACATAGTTTCGAATAAATATGTGAATCACTGGTTTCTTTCGTGCAAAGGTGTTCATTCAGTTCATGCTTCGTCCCTTCACTTTCCCTAATTTTTTACTACGAGAGACCATCAAGATCTTTCTCATGATTGTGTGCGATGAATTGAATGATCCTCTTTCTTTTCTCTGTTGTTTGGGAGGCTACACTCATCTTCTAATCATGCATAGAACATGCATTTGGGATGAGCCCAACGGTTACTCTGAGTATTTAATAGCATGGCCTGGCCTACGGTATAGACAGATGAGAGTACACACATGAACACATGTTGAGTAGCAAATGTAGATAGCGAGTCCTGCACAAGCCGCTTTTTAGAAACAACTTACCAATGATATATTAGAAGAAAACTGAATTAGAGGCTCCATGATATAGAGATTTCCTACATGTAAGGCCAGCTCCAAGCCCTGCCAGTAACCTGATGGTCTTCGTTGCAATCAACAAAGTTTTGCATGGACGTTCAGATCATTTTGTTTGCCGATCGATCCGGCTCTCTAAGGCTGACAACAGGATTAGCCTGCCACATCGCATGAACCACGGGTTCCGATGACCAAAGATTGGGTTTGGCGCTACGATTAGACCAAATTTCCGGAGCTCCTGAAGTAAATGTGTCTGCCCTGCTCATACAGCCCATCTTGAGGAGAGCAGTAGGGTCGTTTGCAATGTGATATTCCTGACTGGCTTGTCACGGTTCTCATGATCATCCTCTTTCTAGGTTCTCAAAATTGTTAAACTAAGACAATGGTCTAGCCTTTTCTGGTTGTAGCTAATCAGCCTTAAATTTTAGTTACCTTAACTAAAGCTTTTCTGAAGGGGGTTGAAAGTTGAAACATGGAAGAAAGAGACATTAATAAAAATGGTAATTGTTTTCTTTGTACTTTTGGTTACTTTTTTTCTGGTACATATCCTTAGAGCATCCACATAGAAGGGGCGCGGGGATCAAAATCCCACTCCGCGAAACACAGGACGCAAGTTCTTTCGTCTGACGCTAAGGGCATGTACAATGCTAGAGAAGACGGGTCTTCTTTTAGCCCTCCAGGTAGTCTAGAGAAAGTAATAAAAATAAATTGTACAATGTGTCATCTCTTATTGTAATCTCTAAGAATTAATGTGAATTGACTAAGTATAGTAAGAAATTGTGTTAATAAGAGAAAACACAAGATATAATAGAGAAAAATAGTCTTGTTTTATTTTTAAGGGATCATCCTTATAGCTAGTTAAGGGGAGAAAACCTTCTCTTTCTTCATTCTCTCCACCAACTAAGGCGAAAATCCGATGTGGCAACCGTAAAGAAAGAAAGACTGACGTCACCGCATTGTACATGCTCTTATTAGATTTTCTCTCGCGTCTTAAAAACGGAGGCGGCCGGGACGTTAATTAGCAGCGTCTCAACTAAGAACCGAGCGTTGCACGGCTGGGCGCTTCGCTCCATCATCTTATTTTATTGATTTATTTTTATTCTTAAACGTCTAACTTGCATTGTGGATGCTCTTATAAGAATACTGATAGGGCTCCTTAATTTCGTTACTCATTTCAGGAGGCAGCAGCAAAACATGCAGAGCAATCCAGTAACAAGAATAAACCTGTTATTCATCATTAAAAAAATGCAGAAAACTGGTGTTTATACTTTCTTGATTTACCAGGTGAAGAAATTGAGTATGTGCCACCGCCTACGGAGCCTGCACTTAATCGGCTAGCAATGCATGTGCATAGAGTTAGAGTGCACCCGCCGTGTTGGATGGGAAACAAGCCGAGCTGCTCAATACTGCCTGCAACTGAACTTGCTGTTACCGTCACTCAATGTGGAAAAGTGGCGCCTCAAACTTCCGTCTGGCGTGAGCTTCTGTAACCGCTGCACTTGCCGCTTCGGTCCTGAAAAGGTTGCACTTTTTGCAGATGAGAGGCTATACTTGGGCCCTAATTAAGCAGTTATTACAGGGTTGAGCCAGTACTGGATAAAATTAAACCAGAGCTGTGAACTGAAGACGAATTAGTCTCATTTTTCTGATTACCAAATCCATATTGTGTGCATGCGATTTCGCAGACGTCAGCCGGTATTGCCTTGACGAACCATGCCACCAAAGGTGAACTCGCTGATGATACCACCCATCAGTCTCCAAATGACAGACAGCAATGGCACTGGCATCGATCAGATATGTGTCTCTAAACCATCGAGGCGATAGTGCTAAACCTGCATTCAATGGTGGAGTAATATTGAGGGGAAAAACACTTGGGAAGTTTGTTACAAGCAATAGAAAACTGGGCTTTACATAGACAAGCTGTGTCTGATGAAAAATGATACGGAGTAGTTTGTTTTTGTAAATGCATGTGAACTCTTGAAGAAGGTGAAAAATCTCAGGAGTTGAGAAAATCCACCAGCCGTATCGTGCAAAATCAAAGGATCACCAGAACATCTCCGCTGGCTGTTACTACAACAAATCTGCATCATGGTAGTAGTATATCAATTTCCGCGATTCTCCTTCTGCAAAAATTGACATCTCCAAGGTCCTCAGTTGTGAAACAGAAGCAGAAACAGCGACACACTTGTGACCGACTTCATGTCACTTCGGGAGTCAATATCAGAAGCCATTTGCAGTTTCCTCACCACAGACTAATCAATCCTCTTGACTGAATCTACCAAGTACTGGACATCAGGAGTTACAATCACACGCTTGTTCACCTCCCCCAGTCTGCAGCAGTGCTTCTTGTTTATGTTGATCGCTACAGCGTCTTGAGCAAATGCGCAGTTTAAGCCAGCCGATACCTGTGCAGTTTACTCAATTTAGGTGCATCGTCGAAAGGACTAAACAGAAAATGCAGCATAAAGAAGTGGAGACTTTTAAACACCTACATCAAAGAGTGTATCTCCGAGCCTCATCTTCACTTTACCACTCTTGTATACGAGTATCTTCCCCATGATACCAGCTGGCAAATCTTTCAGCTTGCAACCATGGACCGATTGAAGTTTTCTCTTCGTGCAGTTCTCCTCGGATTGTGACTCATCTGTTTGAACATCCTCACTGGTGTCCATATCTGCCTCATCAACTGATTCAGTCTGTGGTACTGATTCAGTCTGTGGTAAAGGAAGAGACGCAGGGAACTGGAAGAAGAGCAACTGTGGTTTATTCATCATGTTCCCAGTGTCCTGTCAGGCAAACAATTAAAATATAAGGCATCAGCTATATAATACTATACAGCAGGTATAATCAGTTCAACCTATATTCGACAAAAGAGTTTAAGAAAATGAGTAACTGACAGTTCCATCAACATGCGAAGCGGTTTTTTTGGGGCACTGATATGAATACCTGAACAAGAACGGTGTTCCTCGACATGATACCATGCAACATGATATACATACCATTAGCCCAAGTTCTTTAGCGGCAGTAAGTTCACCGTCCTGTATTCCGCTGGAAGAAAACTCTCCAAAGTCGTCTTCATCAAAACCTTATGCACCAAAGATAAAGGAATGTCAATGGAAGTATTATTCAGTGACAAACTTTGAGGATCATGTCGCAAAAACTGCAAGAACCCATGAACCTGTATCTTCAGAGGAGGGCCTCCTTAGAGGTAATGTAATAGGAGGAGAGATGTAGTCAGGATGGGTAAAATCCTGCAAAAATTAGCAGGAGATTAGTCATGTAAATAGCAAACCAACGTCCCAACATCCCACCCCTAACGGGTTTGCTGACCTGAGGTCCAGCAGACTGCTTGGGTAACTTTGTAGCAGAAGTTGTAACGTCAGACATCATATACCTACTGAAAAGTTCTACCACCTCTTGTTTAACTAGCAGAAAGAACAGTAAATTGCTCTGTAAATGTTAAGATCAAGGTAAGTATGGAACAAATTGGAGTGGCAAACTTAAGTTACTACCTGATGAAGAACTTTTAGGGATGGGAAAGGATCTTGCAGTTGAAGGGTTCACTTGTCCAAATGAAACCTCGACATGGGCTTCTGCCACTGTAATGGAGTAGCAGGTTATTAAGAGCTAAACAATAATTTAAAACAACATCATATCGGTGGTACTAAATTTTTTCTTTCAAAAATTCATGACCCATTTCTGGGCAAGTCCCATGCTGAGTTTTAAATATATTTTTGATTATTTAAATTACAGCAATTCAAATGACTCTGGAATTATCTCATGAAATCGACACTAGCCTAGGATATAAGTCAAACGGATATTCTGTCCAAACTAATGGCATGCAGCATGATGTAGCTTACACATCTGCTCTGAGGAAAAGCAAGTTCAATGGAATTTCATATTTGAACTAAGATACCTATATAGTTCTTGCACTTGGTCGGTTCATCATTGTTACATGGTCAATAGCTCTTCTAGATATACATAGTCAGTATGAATTGTTCAAAAATATAGAGATACTGACTGGTGTGTTATCTGTCACACTTTGCTCAGAGGCTCTTAATACAAAGGAGGTTCTGATTTTAGAACCTTAGGAAGTTTTTGTAACAGCAGACGAAGTTAATTGATCAGTTAATTACCATTGGAGTTTGGAGATAAGTCAATGGATGCAGTATCGCACATGCACTACACTAGATATTGTAAAGCAAACAACATTTGAATACTAACCATTTTTGTCAGCCTTAGATCTTCCAACGAGGGAACCTGTATTCTGCATATGAAACTATTGAATAAAAACACCACCAACCGAAATCAAGTACTACTTAGAATGCTCAGACCTATAAGTACCAGTGGCGTTCTAAGCTTCATCAACAGATTCTTGTCAATCGTCTCAAACTCGCTCTCCTCTTCTGGTTCCCTGTAAAATCTCACCATTACTATCATTCCACAAGCACTGCACCTACTTAAATGGACAATACTGAATTGAACAAGCATGCATAAACAGAACAATGGTTAATGTATATTACATCTTGGGGACACTCTTTGGGGCTTTCTTAGGAGTCGCCTTTGGCTTAAATTTGAGCCCACCCTGTATCCGCAAAGTAGAGGAATAGAAATGGTAAGCACCAAACACAATTAGCTCGTACAAAACTCAATCAGTTGCAAAACTACTAACCTTGCGGGGATAGGGTGGAGCAGAAGAAGAGACATCCTTCTCTTTCCCCTTTTCACTCTTACCATCCATGAGATCTACAGAAATGGCACAATAAGGTAAGGGGTGTTAGGAATAGACAAAGTTATATTCCTCTAGGAGCCAAAGGCCACAATATATAGTACATGTACAGGGCAAATATGCAGGCAGCCCCCTAACATACGGGGGAAATACAATATATATATACATACATCTAACACCCCCCCTCAAACTCATGGTGGATCCACAACACTGAGTTTGGAGAGTAAGAAATCATGCTGCGCTCTGGTCTGTGCCTTCGTGAAGAAATCCGCCAACTGTAAATCGGAAGGCACATACTGAAGCGCAACAACCTGAGCCTGCACCTGAGCACGTGTATAGAAAGCATCAACACCAATATGCTTGGTAAGCTCATGCTTGACCGGATCACGTGCAACACTAATAGCACCTGTACTGTCAGACAAAACCAGACTGAGTGTGGTAATAGAGACCCCAAAATCCGCAAGTAACCACCGTAACCAGGTCACCTCAGCAGTCAACAAGGCCATCGCACGCAACTCAGCCTCAACACTCGAACGGGAAACCGCTGTCTGTTTCTTCGTCTTCCAAGCAATGAGCGAACCACCAAGAAACACACAGTAAGCAGAAAGTGAACGGCGATCCGAAGGATCACTCGCCCACGTAGCGTCCGAATAGCACTGGAGCTGGAGGGAGCTGGAACGAGGAAAGAAAAGGCGACGAGTGGTCGTACCACGAAGATAACGAAGAACACGGAGGAGATGACTATAGTGAACAGTGGTAGGAGCAGAAACAAACTGACTCAGAATATGAACAGGATAAGAGATGTCAGGACGAGTGACAGCAAGATAAACAAGGCTCCCAACAAGATGACGATAACGTGTCGGATCAGGAAGAGGATCACCATCAGTAGGTTGAAGCTTAACATTAAGCTCCCTAGGGGTCTCAACAGTGCGCTCATCCCCAAGAGCAGCACGAGCAAGAAGATCCTGAATATACTTTTCCTGGGAGATGTAAAAGCCATCAGAAGTGGAGGAAACCTCAATCCCAAGAAAGTATCGAAGAGGACCAAGATCAGTCATAAGAAACTGATCACGAAGACGAGCCTTAACAAAGACGATATAGTCAGAATCATCACCAGTAATGATCATATCATCAACATAAAGAAGAAGAAGAGTGCGTCCACGAGGAGAAGTGTGAACAAACAACGCTGGATCATGAGCACTAGGGGAGAAACCAGCAGCAGTTACTACAGAAGCAAAGCGCTCAAACCAGGCACGAGGGGCCTGTTTAAGGCCATACAGAGAACGGCGAAGACGACAAACCATCCCCGCGGGAACGGAATACCCAGGAGGAGGCTGCATATAAACCTCCTCACGCAACTCACCATTGAGAAAGGCGTTCTGAACATCAAGCTGGGACACAGACCAGTGACGAACAGAGGCAACAGCAAGAAGAGTACGCACAGTGGTCATATGAGCGACAGGAGCAAAAGTCTCGTCATAGTCACGACCATGCTCCTGCTGAAAACCACGAGCCACAAGACGCGCTTTATAGCGCTCTAGAGATCCATCAGAGCGAGTCTTAATCTTATAGACCCACTTACACGTGATAGGACGAACACCGGGAGGAGGAGAAACAAGATCCCAGGTGCCAGTGCGCTCAAGCGCAGCAATCTCCTCGGCCATCGCCAGCTGCCATTCAGGATGATGCTCAGCATCCCGATAAGAGGTCGGCTCGGAGGCAACAGAAAGACCATACTGACTAGGAGAGTAACGGTTGGGGGCACGACGCTGACGAACAGGACGAGTAGAGGGAAGATCATCAGAGGAAGACGACGCAGGAGAAGAGGAAGTAGAAGAGAAAGACTCCGGAGAACGAGGAGAACTAGGAGAACTAGACAGAGAGGAAGAGGACGGTGTCGAAGAAGAGACATCAGGAGGAGGAGATCCTGAAGAAGACACAATAGGGGTAGAAGGAGGTGTGTCAGGAAAGAGAAGAAAAGAGATATCTTCCACCGGGTAAGTACCCGCAGTGGGACGAGGATAGAAAGGACGCGTCTCATCAAAAGTAACATCACGAGAGATACGCATCCGACGACCAACAGGGTCCCAACAGCGATAACCCTTATGCTCATCACTGTACCCGAGGAAAACACACTCAACAGACTGAGCGGTCAGTTTGGTGCGTTCGCGAGGAGCGAGTAAAACATAGCAAACACAACCAAACAAGCAAAGCATGGAGTAATCTGGAGACTGTCCAGAAAGGCGCTCAAGAGGGATACCACCCTGCAAGGCAGCAGAAGGCTGAATATTGATGAGGTAAGCCGACGTAGCGACAGCCTCAGCCCAGAAATGCGGCGGGAGAGAAGAAGCAATCATCATAGCACGAGTGGTCTCAAGAAGATGGCGATGCTTGCGCTCAGCAACGCCATTCTGGGCATGTGCGCCAGGACAGGAGAACTGAGCAAGAGTGCCCTGCTCAGCAAGAACACCTCGCAACATCTGGGAGATATACTCACCAGCAGAATCAGCGCGAAACACACGGATGGGGGTAGAGTATTGAGTACGAACCATGGCCGCAAAACGCTGATATATGGAGAGCACCTCACTACGAGAGCGCATAAAATACAACCAAGTGTACCGAGAAAAATCATCAATGAATAAAATATAATAGCGATGGCCCCCTTTCGAAGCGAAAGGAGCCGGACCCCAAACATCGGAATGAACTAAATCAAAAGGTTGCTAAGATACAGACGCGCTAGTAGGATAGGGAAGCTGAATCTGTTTACCCAACCTACAGCCCTGACAATGTAAAGACCCATCTCCTGAGACAGACCCCAGAAGACCACGATGAACTAATGACGATAGGCGAGAGTCACAGAGGTGACCAAGACGATGATGCCACTGCTGAAAAGAGCTGGTAGTAGAGGCGACAACCGGAGAAGAACTGGCGGATGAAGTGGCAGCGGAAGGAACGCGAAGCCAGTCTAACTCCCAAAGTCCTGAAGAATCACGGCTGCGAGGGCCAGCTCCAACCAGGGCCTGGGTGCGACGGTCCTGAACAACACAAGAATCAGCATCAAGAATGACGCGACAACCAGAGTCAGTAAGCTGGCTAGCAGAGAACAGATTCATCCTAAGAAGAGGGACATGAGAGATATCAGGAACAAAAAAAGAAGAGGTAGAAAGGGTGCCCCGACTAGAAACAGGGAGAGAGGTACCATCAGCCGTAAAAACACGGACAGGAGAAGGGAGAGAACGAAGAGCGGACAGAGAAGAAGACTCAAATGTCATATGAAAGGAAGCTCCAGAATCCAGATACCACGGAGACGTACCTGACTGTGTAGAAGGTGGTGGTCGCACAGTGCCTGAAGAGTCAGTCACAGAACCAGCAGTGCCCGTCGAAGAAGAGCCTGTAGCAGCAAGCAGACCGCGAAGACTCCTGATAATGTCCTGATCAGAGAGGGCCACTGCGGAAGACCCGGAAGGAGCCGACTGTCCACGAGCCTGGTGCTGCTGACGTAAACTGGGTTCCCGTGTATAACAGGTGGCCCAAGTGTGACCATCCCTGTTGCAGTAAGAGCAGTGACGAAGAGAACCACGGCGACCCTGACCACGAGCCGGCTGGTGCTGACTCGGACCCTGAGGCTGCTGGTGCTGAAACTGACCCTGACCCTGACCCTGACCCTGACCAGGAGGAGTGGGTAGTATCGGCGGCGGCGGTACAGGAGACCGTGGCTGAGGCGAGGGAGCAGACGGCAAAGGAGCACCACGAGTAGCAAGCGCAGAGGGAACCGCAAGAAGACCAGCACCACGAAGACGGGTCTCCTCAGCCCGAAGCTCAGACAACACCTCAGAGAGCGGAACACGACCACGAGCATTCAGCTGAGCACGCCGGGGCTCAAACTCCTGGCGAAGCCGAGACAGAAACTCATAGATGCGGTGAAACTCCAAGTCCGAGCGCACAATCTGGCAGCACGAGCATGTGCCACAAACAGCAGTACGGAGAGAATCAAGCTGACGCCAGATAGCAGCACTCTGAGTATAAAACTCATCAATAGTGGAATCCCCCTGCTGAAGAGCATGCTCCTGGCGAACCACAGACAGGTAAAGAGCATCCCCAGACGGCTGATAGCGCTGACGAAGATGGGCCCACTGAGCAGCAACAGTAGGAAGACTCATGAACTCAGCAGCATACTGGGGCAGAACACTGGAGGTGAGAACAGCAGCAGCACGAGCATCCTCATCGATCCACTGAGTATAGGCAGTCAGAGCGTGGCGATAGGACTCGAGATCAGCAGAATATTGCTTGAGCTTCAGGTCATAGGCAGCAACAGCAATATCATCAGCGCTCTGAGCAGCATCCTTGGCCTCCTGAGAAGCATCAGCAGCAAGCACAATCGGTGTCGGAGGCAGAGAAGCCACAGGAGCAGGAGGGCACGGCGGACAGGAGACCTCGCCGGAGAGCACACCCCAAAGACGAAGACCGCGCATGTGAACGCGCATAAAGGCAGCAAAATCAGGGTAATTCGCGCCATCAAATACCACCAGGCAGCGAGGAATCGCAACATAACCCGATGAAGAAGACATCTTTTTTTTTTTTTTTTTTTAGATCAGATCTAGACCCAGATCTAATTGATACAAACGAAAACGGACCAAAATCAACCGGCAGCACGTGTCAGGGAACAGGGAACAGCAGTGCTAGGGAGTACAGGGAACAGGAGCACGTACAGGGAACAGGAACAGGAGCACGTACTACAGTACAGGGAACAGGAGCACGTACGCGGGCTGTCAGGGAACAGGGAACGCGGGCTATCAGAGCACGCGGGCACAGGAGGCGGGCACGGAGTCCCACGCAACGTGGAGGACGGGAAGCAGTCAGCGGTCCCGCGCACGCGACGTGGAAGGCCGGTGGAAGGCCGGTGGGAGGCGACCCGCGCGACGCGACGCGGTCAGGCAGGACGATCCCGCGCGTGGAGCAGCGGACAGGAAGCAGGAGCACGCACGCGGTCGGCCCTGCGCGTGGAGGACCGTGCGCAAGCTGAAGGACCGGTGGGAGGCTGACGGTCAAACAGATCGAAGGACGACGGAACAGATGCGGCCGGCAGCGCAGTCAGATCGGTGGGCACACAAACCCTAAAACCGCTCTGATACCATGTTAGGAATAGACAAAGTTATATTCCTCTGGGGGCCAAAGGCCACAATATATAGTACATGTACAGGGCAAATATGCAGGCAGCCCCCTAACATACGGGGGAAATACAATATATATATATACATACATCTAACAAGGGGGAAGAGCTTCCTATGAAACAAATTTCGCCAACTGAAGTAGTGCAACCTCCATAATTCCTGAGACTGGCCTAGTGAGATAATGAAGAGGTAGCACAGTTGCTGATAAAGCGAACTCCAGAAGCAACATATATACCAAGAAAAAAATCCTAACGCTCACACACATAGCGTCGAACAGCTTACTGGCATGTCCTAAGCTCCCCCGCACCTCCCCACGAAAACCCTACGCAGCACCACCGAAACCAGCACGGCTCATGGGTGGAAAGTAAGAACACCACAGAGCGCAACTGGACACGCATAATTAAGCAAGATACAACCATCGCTAGCGGATAGCAGCAAGCGAAGACGAACTACAAAGCCCGGACCTCCAATTGGCCTGCTGCTGGCTCCGCTGCCGGCCAGGGCAGCAGCAACGGCACCCACCACGAGGAACCGCACGAACGGTATCCAAGAGCGCGGCGAAGCAACATGGATGATCGGATTCAAGGGGAGAGCTGACCTGACTTACCTCGGCGGCGGAGAATGCAGAGCCGAAGAGAAGCGTAATTGAGAACGGAGCCTTCGCTTGAGGTGGGGGAAAAGTGGAGAAAGAAGGGGAGGAATGGATGCGGAAGTCTACTGTAGCGCAGGGCACAGCTTGCTGGAGGAGACACGTGTCTTCTTGGGTAAAGCACCAGCTGGAAAAACTGAAAGGGCAGTGTTACATGGAAATTGTCCTTCCCTGGTCCCTACCGTCCGATCGAGCCAAATCAAGGTCTAGATCTCCTTCCCATCACTTTATCCTGAAAACGGTTCGGTTTAAAAAAAAATAGACAGAATAGACCTCGCCGGAGAGTTCGTCGGAGACCTCGTCGGCGACCTTGTAGCACCGACTTCGCCCAAAAAAACACCATCGGAGACCTCGTAACAAAATATTTACGCTATTGTAGCAAAGCCACAAAACTGTCGTAGGAAAATGTTTTTCTAATGTAGCAAAGAGGACATCGCCGGACTACCGAAGACTCCCCCACCAGACATCTCGTAGCAAAACCGTAGAGATTGGTTGTAACAAAAAATTGTGCGAAAGTAGCAAAAGAAACATAAAATTGTAGCATCATCATCGACCGCACCGCACGCAGCAAAAACATGACTCCACTTGTAGTAACGCCGCCGACCACATGCTAGCAAAAACCTAGCTCCACTTGTAGCAACGTCGCCGACTGCAAAACCGATGCCGCTTGTAGCATTGCCGTTGGCCATAAGTAGCATCGTCAGACCCTTAGGTGCAGCTCACAGCACCCAACTCCGACACGTGCGCACCGACCGTTGTCCTTGTGCTTAACGGAGCAGCTCGCAGCACCCAACTCCGGCACGTGCATGTCGGTCATTGTCCTTGTAGCAACGTTGGTGGCCTTCAGTAGCAATGCTGGCGATCCCATGTAGAAAACCCGTGGGGAGACGGACGTCGTCGTCGACAGCGCCGACCGCACGCCCAACTGGACCTCGCATATGGCGGGTGGCCTCCATCTCCGGCGGCAGGCAGGGGCTGGTGCAGGGTGGAGGCGGAGCAGTGGGACATCCTGGGCGGCGGCCATGGCGGGTGGCCGCCATCCCCGGCGAGAGGAGCGAGGAGGTAGGAGCGTGGCGGCGCGAGCTACAGGGGCGGGCCGCGACGGCGCGAGCTATGGTGCGGCGGCCATGGCGGGTGGCCGCCATCTCCGGTGAAGGGAGCATGGCGGCGCGGTGATGCGAGCTGCAAGGCAGGCGCGCGTGAAGCTATGAAGGAGGCACAGGTACGGGCGGCGGCCGGATGCGTATGTGCGGATGTAAGAGGAAAAGGGAGAGATAAAGTTTGGTGGGGCTAACGCGAGCATGCAGAGCGAGCGATCGACCCGCGGGATCGTTTCATTCGATCTGCCTGGGAATCCAAATATGGTTCTGCCCCAGCTCACAAGGGAACTTATGACTGTACTCCCTCCGTTTGAAAATATAGGACGTTTTACCTTTATGAATCGAATGTATCTAGGCATCTTTTAATGTATAGGTTCGTAGAGGTTCGAAGTGAACATATACACTAAAAGGTGTCTAAGTACATTCGTATCACAAAGTTAGCATGTCTTATTTTTCCGAACGGAGGGAGTATATTTAGCAACAGATCCTTACTAAAAAGAAGAAAAATAGCAATTGGTCTTGTTGGTAACCAAAGATCAAACCTGGAGTTTGAGTTAACAAAATATTGTACGTAGTAAGTTTTTATCTCACAAGCCATTATATACGCTGGGAACCACATCTTGAACTACTACTTACAGCATCACATCCAGACAACGAAGCAAATGGCATAAGATGATGAAACGGCAACCAAAATAATATTGGCACAACCTGCATCAAGGAAATTTGGAAAATGACAGTTTGTCCTCGTAACTGCAGGTGAGCTCTTGGCAGAGTCACGATTCACCAATTGAGAAATCTCGCATCTGTATCGTGAGAAATTAAAGGATCAGCAAAACATCTTTACTAGCTGTAATAAGTACTCCCTCCATAACATAGATGCCATTAGTGCAAAGGCAGTACAACCTCCCCTCACCCCCACCCACACACACCTAAATTCGTACAAATACGTTTGTGTATATATTTAAACCCATATCTAAATCGTGTATTACCTATGTATAGGATACGGATCGGATGTGTAGGTATACCCTCGTCGCCGTCTTTGTCTACCACTGCCGCGACCGCCCCAGGCCATCTAGACGCCGCAGCCGCCGGCCATCACCGCCGGCGACCATCACTGCCGTCGACGCAAGCCATCTGAACAATCGTTGCCGCCACTGGCTGGCAACCGCCACCTACATCGGCTATCGTCGCGGCCTCGTCGTCGAGGTAGTTTCACCCTCATTTCTCAATCGCGCCTTGGCCAATCGCCATGGTAGTTGAGCCGCTGGACAGTCCGGTTCCAACTTAGCCGGCTGGTCCGGTAACGCCAGACGGTCCTGGCCGGCCATCCTTTCCCGGTATGTACGGCTATAAATCTTTTTCTGCTTTTCTTACGTATTCTTTTGCGATGTTCCAGTGTGTTTTTCGGAGTGATGGAGCACTCTGGCTCAACTTGGAATGACAATGATAATGGTTACACGGACGATGATGATTCTAGTTCGGAGAATGGATCCAACGACGGCGAGTTTGGTGGTCATAATAATGGGCAGAACTATCCCGGGTCATCGGCATACTCAGAAAACATGAGTGAAGTATGTTGAATATTTTGTAATGCCAGTCCATGCTAATAAGTGAATTGACATCTTACTTTCTCTATTTTTGTTACATAGGTGGTAGCCGGTGGTCACGACGAGGACAAATATTCAGACTTGGAAATTCGTTTTGGTGAATATAGCGTTGAAGCACTGTATAAAGACGAATCTAGCTTAGGAAAGAGGAGCGAGGTTTATAGATATTTTCACGGTGGCAAGCAATGAATGTTAACAATGAAACAACATCATAGGATTATCTGTGTTTATCTGTGTAGGTGATATCTGGTGCAGATGATAGGCATAAACATCACGGGAAACCAGACATGGAATTTGTGAGTAACGAAGATAAGAACTTCCGAGTTGATAATCACTGGAAAATATTGAACATGACTTTTGATTTCGAACCAGCGGCTTTCGTCTGGTATAACAGCTATGCGAGAGATCATGGCTTCAATATCAGAAAGGACATTTTGAGGCGAGGGAAAGGCTCTAAGAAAAAAATACGGTTAAGATGGTATCTTTGTTCCAGGACAAACAAACGGCTGGAAAAACTCTTAACAGAGGAAGGCCACACCCAAAAACTGAGACCCGAGACTCGCTGTTATTGCAATGCTCATCTCAGCATGAAGCGTGATAGATCCCGTGGAGTCTGAGTTGTCAAAAGCTTCGACAACAATCACAGTCATGTATTGGCTAGTCTGGACGAAGTACCGTTTCTACGGTCGCATAGAAAGATTAAACCCCACCAAAGAGCTCTTTGGTGGGGTTGAAGGACGATTGATTACGATGTTCTGGTGCGATTCTCAGTCACGTCGGGACTATCAGGACTTCGGCGACATGGTGGTGTTTGACAACACCTACAAGACGAACCGGTATGGTATGCCGTTCATTCCGTTCGTAGGCCTGAACAATCACCGTAAGACTACGGTGTTCACGTGTGCTATCGTGTCAAACGAGAAGGAAGATACATATGCTTGGCTGCTTCAGACGTTTCTGAAAGCAATGTGTCAGAAAAGGCTAGAAGGTATTATCACAGATAGCGACGCCGCAATGATAAGAGCTATTCAGAATATCCTTCCAGACGTGGGGCACCATATATGTACGTGGCACATAGAGAATAACATGAAGAAATATCTTGGTCATAAGTCACTTAAGGAGTTTCGTCCATTCTTATACTACGTCACTTCAGAATCCGTCTTTGAGCAAAGATGGAGCGTGTTTGTTCGCAAATAGCAGACATAACCTATCGAGAAATGGCTTAAAAGGATGTACAACAAGAAGAGAATTTGGGTCGCCGCGTATCTGGCCGATGGATATTTCCTTGGTATGAAAAGCAATCAAAGGAGTGAGAGTTTGAACTCATGCCTTCACCTTCATCTGGATTTTGGTATGACCCTTATCGACATGATTATGCATTACGAGAATGCAATTACTCGCATCCATGTGAGCGAGGCGGAAGATGACTGTATTTCTTCCCAGAGTTTTCTGGTGGCAGTAACTGAATCCAAGGAGATTGAGGCTGCACTTGCCCATGTATTTACTCCGGCCAACTTCTACATCTTGCAGCGAGATGTCAAGAAGATTGGCGACCTCGAGGTTTATGATGAAATTGTGGGAACGGGGGGCTTCAAACAGATTCTGGTGAAATGGAAGAATAGCAGCAAGTACATGTTTGAAGTTGACTATACCCCTAATAACTCGCAGGAAACAATACGATGCAGCTGTCGAAGAATTGATCGTAAGGGACTTCCATGCAAGCATATACTGTTTGTAGTGAAGCGCCTCAAATTGTCCGGAATACCAGAGTGTTGTGTTCTTCAACGATTCTCCAAAATGGCAAGAAACGGATTGCCACCGAGGCGCAGGAGTGATCTATTCGCATTAGGTTGGTTAGGGGCAGAGAAGCAAAAAAGATATGCCGAGCTTGATACGGTAGCAGCATAACTTATGGATGTTGCATCCGATGATCCAGATATGTATAATGAAGTCATGGAATATATGAAGGGCCAACTAGCGAAGAAGCGTGCCAAAAATGATGAACCAGGTGATCACAGAGCCTACATGGAGAAAGATGCATTTGGCTTTCAAGTAAACCCATTTTCAGTCGGTGACCCCGGTAAGGTTAGCACGAAAGGCGCACCTAAGCTAAACGCAAAAGGTAAAGAAGGGGAGAATCACCCAGTAACGAAAAATGCTAGACCTGTAGCCTTCGACGAGCGGAAAAAACAGAAAAAACGGAAACAAGGGTGTGGCACTTGTGGTGAGATGGATCATAACAAGCGGAACACAAATTTATGCAAACTACATCCTGAGTAAGTTTATTTGCATGTTTACACTACTTGCTAGTTTGATTCATTAAATCTATAATTTTTTTGCATGTGTTTAACTATTCCGTTTTGTAATGCAGGTATGTGGCAAAAGAAAACAAGTAGTAGAAGTGTATCTTCACTCGCCGATGCCAGAAATAAAACTTCGCATGTTTCTACGTTAGAGAATTATAATCGGACAAAACCATTTGAGATTATTATTAATGATATGTTTGAATTTTGGTATTATTTGTTTGGAACGCTGAAATGCTGAAAATAGCTATGAAATTATAAACATAGGTTTGTAAGGTTTAAAGGGGAAGAGAAATCGCCAGCAATAGTCGGCCTGTCCGGCGTTCTGCCCGGTTTGTCCGGCCATACTTCAGCGTTGCTTTCGTTCACGCACCGGACAGTCCGGGTTCGACCGACGGTCTGTCCGGCGTTCTGCCCGGTTTGTCCGGCCATACTTCAGCGTTGCTTTCGTTCACGCACCGGACAGTCCGGGTTCGACCGACGGTCTGTCCGGCGCTGTAGTGGCACAACTGACAGAACGCCGGACTGTCCGGGTTTGACCGACAGTCTATCCGGCGCTGTAGTGGCACATCTGATAGAACGCCGGACTGTCTGGCGGTTATAGCCGGCATGTCCGGCTAAGGACATCAGAACTTCCAGAGGCTACAATTTAACACCGGACAAGTACCCGGACATGTACCGAAGTTTGTCCGGGTACACTTTCATCTAGCCGGCCTGACCAGTGGTAGTAGCCGGCCTATCCGGTGTTGTAGCTGCACAGCAGTATAAATGGTGCGCCGGCCTGTCCGGTTGAGATTGCCGGCCTGTCCGGTGGTGATGAAATGGCAGCTGTGAGTGACAAAAGAACACCAGAACAATCAAACAATTTCCAACTTCACAACAACAAAGGAAACATCCAACACAGAATTTAACTAACAAGTTCCAACTTCACATCCAACACAGAATTTAACCAACCATCCAACATAGGAATTGATAACAATACGATAACCATAATCCGACAAATGGTACCGACATGAAATCCAACAAACATAGTCTTACACATAGATAATGGATATATAAAAGTTTCACATGCCAATAAAAATCAAAGATTAAGCAAGGCATGCAACTTTAACAATCATTTGGAGATGCCCTAACTTGCCGCACCACCATATTCATCACTTGAATTGTTGTCAAAGAACTCCTCATATCCTTTTTCAGGGAACTCATAGTTGGGACGAGGGGTGCTCGATGATGCAACCACTTCATCTTCACTAGCCTCACCACCAAGTTGACGAACTTGATCTTTGTACTTGTTAATTTTTGCACGATCACCCGACTTGATGTTGGTTATCTCCTCAGCATTGGATTTGCACATCCCAAAGATAATGTGTTGAGTTTTTGCCATGAATTTCTCAAACTTGGAAGGCATGTGAGAAGGACCATGAGCAGCGGACTTTTTCTTGGAGGTTCGAGTGATGGCTGCGGTCAGAGTGGCGACACCAATTATTTGGGGAGTCCATTCTTTGTTCTTGGGATCCTTGAAAATCTTATGAGGATACTTTTCATCAATGAGCACTTGGACATATGGTGCATATGGGAAGCTTCTATCTTGTAGATAAGAGGCAAGGCAAATTTGTTCATAAAGAAAATCCGCCAAATCAAACATCTGAGTACCATGAGTGTGCATCCGAACCAATAGGTCAATGGTAAAGTTCCTCACCATATGTCTATCACCAATCTTGGGAACAAGAGTCTTGGTGATGATCTTATGCATGAAAGAGTACCTTGGCTCAAGTAGAGATGCATGATGACCCACAAGTATAGGGGGTGTATCGCAGTATTTTCGATAAGTAAGAGTGTCGAACCCAATGAGGAGCAGAAGGTGTTGACAAGTGGCTTGGATCAGGAATTCTCTGTAAATACTTAACAAACGTATTTTTAGGGTTTTTTGATAATGCAGGTAAATAAAGTACGAGTAAATAAAAGACAATAAGAATAAATGCAGCAAGTGGCCCAATCCTTTCTTTAGCAAAGGACAAGCCGGTTATATTACTTAAGATGACCAAACGTTCTCGAGGACACATGGGAATATCGTCAAGTGTTGTCGCTTCATATAGTTGATTAATCTTCTTTAGTTTGCTAAGTGTTGTGTGGCTGAACCTGTGCTAATGTACCGACCTTCCTAGGACTAATACATACTTGTGATTATACCCCTTGCAAGCATCTGCAAGTACAAGAAAGTAATTAAGGTAGAAACCTAACTATAGCTTTAAACTCTAAGACCCTGACGTCCCTTGTGCAAAGGTTTCCTAACAGGGGTTCAGGTTTCTATCACTCCGGCAACCCCTACGATTAGTAGCCAAATACACAATGCATTCCCCTAGGCCCATATAGGTGAAGTGTCATGTAGTCGACGTTCACATGACACCACTAGAAGAAGTACACCACAACTTAAATATCAAACTATTGAATCTTTCTCAACAATACACTACTAACAACATGACTTCTCCCATGTCCTCAAGAACAAAATGAACTACTCACAAGACATCATATGGATCATGATCAGAGATGAAATAATGATGTGTAACAATTTGAACATAAACAATAATTCAATGGTTCACTCAATAGCATCAACTACAAGGAGTAATCAACACCGAGAAAGTTTCCCCTAAGAACTATGCAAGATTCAACCCAATTGTTACATCGATATGAAGTGGTGATGATGATGGTGGTGATGATGATGATCCCGATGAAGTCCAGCTTGATGGTGGTGTTGATGGCGACGATCTCCCCTCTTCGGGAAGGAATTCCCTCGGTAGAATTCTGTCTGCCAGAGAGATCTTTCTCTCTCGGTGTGTTCCGCCCCGCAGAGGCGGCAGAATCTTTCTGTGGTCGCTCCCCGAGTCTTAGGGTTTCAGGAGGATAATATACGCCAGAGGGGAGAGGCTGTCACTTCCCCAGATTACCAGAGGCATGAACCCACTATCAAGCATAAATACTAACTCTTGGAGTTGCTAGCATCTAATTGGCCAAGATAGCTACTAACAATGGAAAGCATGCAAGATCACAAATAACAAAGACATGATAGAATCAATAATCAATCTGAAATAGCATCTCAATATCCATCGGATCCCCGCAAACACAACATGCAGAATTACAAATAGATGATCTTGATCATGAACGGAGCTCACAAGATCTAGACATGAAATCCCAAAGAAGGAGAACCAGCCAGCTAGCTACTACATGGATCCGTAGTCCAAGGATGAACTACTCACGCATCACACCGGAGGCTTGCATGGTGATGAAGAAGGCCTCCAGGGTGAACTCACCTCTCCGGCAGGGTGCCGGGAAGAGCTTCAGATCCCTCCCGATCTAGGGATGGAGATGACGGCGGCTACAGACTCTTTCGTGGATTTTTGATCGGGTCCTTAGGGTTTACGTCCCGAGGGAATCTTATAGTCGGAAGGGGAGACTGAGGGGGTGCCAGGGGCCACCACACCACCCCCTGGCATGGGCCCAGCCTGGCCGCGTGGCCAGGTGGTGTGGCCGGCCTCTGGCCCCTCTCTGTCTCGTATTCTGGCACTTGATGACTTCCGGAAAAATAGGCACTTTGGCTTTTGTCCTGTCCAATTCCGAGAATATTCATTTTCTGACTTTCCTGGAACCAAAAACAGCACAAAACAGGCAGCTGGCACTGTGGCTCTTGTTAATAGGTTAGTCCAAGAAATCATATGAAAAGTACTCCAAAGTTGGAACAAAACACAAGAAAGTGGATAAAACCAAGCATGGAACATCAACAATTATAGATACATTTGCAATGTATTAGGTGGCCACACCACCTGGCGGCGCGGCCTGGGCTGGCCCGCGCTAGGGGGTGGTGTGGGCACCCTGTGGCCCATCTCCACTTCCCCTTTTGGCAATCTCCGTCTGCTGGAAAAATAGAATTTTCCATGTATTTTCCCGGATTTTCTGATTTTCACGAATTTCGCCTCCAAACAGCACCTTTTCCATCAGAATCCTGACTGCAGCGGTCCATGCTCCAAAAGTCATCAACCATGCAAAAACAGATGAAATAAAATATCATCTCTTAATATGAAATATATCAATGAATAACAGTAAATTATGATATAGAATAGTGATGCAAAATGGACGTATCAACTTCCCCCAAGCTTAGACTTCGCTTGTCCCCAAGCGAAACTGAACTCAATAAACATGACCTCGGGTTTATGGAGTGAAGAGTCGATAAAAGAATACGGACAAGAAGCATCACATTCATCAATACATAAGTCATAATAGAAGACAACTCACTATTATATAACTTAACTTGCAATAAGTAAAGGAAACATAATAAAGATACATAAAGTAAATCATAGTTGGTAATGGCAAACTTAGCTCTTGGTCAAAGAATAGTTGACAATTTGCATGAGTTCACAAATAACTGGTTTTCAATGATAGCTTTCAAAGTAGTAAACACCAAGATAAGAGCAATGTGCAAAATAAGAAACATAAGAGACATGATTCAATAAGTCATCATATGAATGAATGAAACACAACAACTCAAAATACTTGTTGAGGTAGAAGGGAATAGGTTTACCGACTCAACTAAAAAGTAAAAGATAGGCCCTTCGCAGAGGGAAGTAGGGATTTCAAGTTTCATAAAGAGCTTCCAAAAATTATGGTACTTACTAGCTTTCAGCTCTCATTGGCCCTATCATGGGCATCTTTAGGTAATTAAGGTTAAAGTGACACAACTCAGAGGATATGCTTGACAAGTTATAAGTTGAAATCTCATGCCATGTACTTACGAGTACCAAACCTCATGCTACTCAACTTCAGTCACAAGTAAGCTCTTATCATTGTAAATACATATGTATCATAGAGAACCGCCAATGGGGTACCCCTTGCACATGATACAGGAGCTATCCCATAATCAAAATGACAAGGCAAGCAGACAATGAGCATCTCAGCGATCTTTTTATTTGCTATTTGCATAGGTTTTTATTGAGGATGCTTCAAAGAGTGCTCATTATGGTTATGCTGCAAGTTTCCACCATGATTAGGCATGACTTAGGCTAGCGGCCTAGGCGTTTCTCTAACACATATACAAACTCCATGATCTTACAAGTTCCCCTTTTATTTCACACTGTCGGGGTCCATAAGCAAAAGAATCATGATATCAACGAAATATAAGTGCAATGTTGAAAGCGTTCCCCATGATACATGGTTCTCCTAACTTCAACTTATAAAGCGCAAGCATATACGCAACAAAGATGGACGCAATGGTTCAAGTTTATTAAATGCAAGAAAGTAAAGTGTGCCATCAAGTTTGTGAGAGCTTTAATCACTAATTTTCTCATAACAAGTTTAATTTGGAAGGTAGATAAAAATATGAATTTACTTGGAATAGCAATAGTGCTAGTAGGTAGGTATGGTGGACACAAATGGCATAGGTTTTGGTTTAAGGATTGGATGCACGAGAAATATTCCCTCTCAGTACAGGTTTTTGACTAGCAAGGCTGGGTAGCAAGCATAAGAGTTGAAGGAAACAAACAAACATACAAGTGACAAAAACAAACATGCAATCTTCCATGGAAGCACAAAAGATCTTAACTAGAGAATACTAAACTTATGAGCAAATCAAGAAAGAAAGATGATGAAATTATATTTCATTAAGAGTACTTTTATCTTTTTCATTCAGCTCTCAAAAGTAGTGTTGCTACTGACCGATCCAGGTTTGCCAAAACCAACTAAATTAACTCAATGATCCCAAAGTGATACCAATACTAACGACAAGATCAATCATATAACCATGAATTGAAAACTAATAAGAGATATGCAAAAGAGTAAATGATAGAACTTCTCATTAATATTCCATAACGGCAACTCACACCAAGGGATACATAGATATCTAACGAGAGGGGGACACTTCCATAATGCAAACCATCCTACATGATAACTTCTCTATTCATGATATGACTCTACTAAAAAGGTAAAAAGATAGAAGATAGTGATGTGATACCGCGGCACTCCCCCAAGCTTGGAACAAACCAAAGGGATGCCAAAACCTGATGACGAATTACTCCTTCGGTGGTGGTGGTGTTCTCTCATCATCATCCGACTTCCAAGGTAAGGACTCCCCATCAACAAAAGACATCGTGGTCTCCAGCATCCTGAAACCTGCATCAACACTTATGCGTTTAAACCTACCCTCGTACTCACAGTTTTGATTTTGAACATCATAGAGTTGTGCTTGCAGTTGGTTGGTTGTTTGGTGGAGTGAGAGAATTTCATCCTTGAGCTCAGCAATCTCCTTTTGGTGCTTGGCAATGAGTTCAGAACAAATCTTGTGGATAATATCCACTTCGCGTTCCGTCATCTTCTTGTACCTAAAGACTTCTTGCTCCAGTGCTTCCATCCTGTCCTCCAGACTTCCTTCACCTTTAGGGCCTTGAACCTCTTTTTCCGTATCTCCCCATCTTCAAGCAACAACTCCTTGGGATGAATCTTCAACTCTCTCATGTATGGTTTGATGATATCCGATGAGGAATCTTCCTTGCCTGATCCAGAGGAAGACATTGTGGCTCCAGATCTGGGACTCTACCTGTCAGAAACAGATCGAAACGAAAACATGACGAGAACACGATATACGAACCTCGGGGGATCCGGGAGATTATATATTATGAAGTTTCACAATAAAAGGGAGGTACTGGGAGAAAACGGGTCGAAGACGGAGGCCGAGGTGGCCACACCACGTGCTGGCACGGCTAGGGGGCACGCCAGGGGGTGGTGTGATCCACCCTGGCTCCGTTTCCATCACTCTTTCGCTTCGTAGCTTTCCTTGTTGGATAAAAATTCCAAAAATATAACTGGACAGAATTTTCGTGGTGGTTTTCTTACCAGAACTGTTACCTATTCAAAAACGGACTCCGCATGTCTCTGAATTTGGCATTTAGCAGATTCTTATGGATCCACCGCTTGAATAACATCAATGTCTTCATCTTCATACACATATTGCTTGAGTCATGAAACCTTTCACTATCTTATTACACCATTTTCTCCACTAACCTGAATTTCTTTCACACAAAACTTCACACAATTCTCATTAGCAACATTAGTGTAAGCGAGGTAATAAACCTTTTTAAGTCTAATTCCAACTGAAATCCATCAAAACATAAGCTACTGTAGCAAATCCTTCCAAAAACCCAAAAATAATTCAAAAAGGAAATCGATTTAAAGAAGCAAATGCAAGAGTGGCAAAATCTGTCAAAACAGACCAGTAGGTAAAGATCAATTTTTTCGAAAATCTTCTGTTGCTCAAATCAAAAGGTGCAAAACTAATGAAAGTTAAATAATAACCTGGGGCAGAAGTGAAAAAAATTACAGCTCAATCCGACATACAGAGATCTCTCACGAATTTTTACGGTGAAGCACAAAAATATGTTTTGGGACAGCAACTTCCCCAAATCTTACTTCTCTCTCATTAGAGGTTGATCTTGACACAAAAACCAAACAAAAATTATAAGGAGAGGTTATTACCAAAGTAATAACTTCTAAGACTCAAAGAAACAAAAACAAACTGAAAGCAAGAATAAATTGGGCTGTCTCCCAAAAAGCTCTTTCTTTATAGCCATTAAGATGGGCATGATGATTTCAATGATGCTCGCATAAGAATATGAATTGAAGTGAAAGAGAGCATTAAGAAGCAAAAATACACATGTTTAAGTCTAACCCACTTCCTATGCAAGGGAATTTTGTAAACAAACAAGTTGTTGAAACCAGAGGCTACAAGCATAGGAAGGCAGAACAAGTGCAACATAAAGATTTTAAGCATAAAACGAGGAAACTTGATATCATTGAGATGCATAAGAACAGTCTTCCCTCTCTCATAATAACTTTCAGTATCATGCATAAACTTAATGATATAGCTATCACAAGAACCATTGTAGCAATGATCGCTTATCCTAACAGAAAACACAGGGACACTAACTCTCATAACACTACTTTGTGAAGCAATATTAGGGATATCCTTACAAAGGATAGTGTCTCCATCTTCCACATATTGAGTGACAAAGTCTTTCACATTTGCTATTATAGGTTCATCATTTTGTTCATCAGGTTCAACAGCTTTACTTGTACTTTCATTAACCATACTAGCTATCATAGAATGTTCCTTTATCTTAACTGAGAAAGGCATTTTCTCAATATAAGGTTCAGGTAAAGCATGATTAGCAGTATAAACTTCAGTATTTCTTGCAGGAACACACTTAGCAACATGTTTATATGGTTCATGATACTTATTCCACTTCTTTTTAGTAACTTCAATGTAGGAAGCAAAAGCCTTAAAATAAGTTGCAATAGCTTGAGAGTCTAGACCATAAGCATTTTTAATATTTTGAAAGTCATCAGTTTCATAAAAGATTCAATGCATTCATAATCATAATTTATACCTGACTTTCTTCCTTTGTCATTCTCCCATGTTTCGACATTGTCTTGAATACGGTCTAGAAGATCCCATTTAGCTTCTTCTTCCATGCGAGTGAATGATCCAGCACAAGAGGCATCCAATAAATCCTTATCATGAAGAGAAAGCCTTGCATAAAAGTTATTGATAATAATATTATAGGGGAGCTCATGAATGGGATATTTGAGCATTAGTAACTTCAATCTCCCCAAGCTTGAGCTTTACTCTCTCCATCAAGAGGCCAAAAATTGTATATTTGATTCCGATCTTTATGAATCTCACTAGGAGGATAAAACTTTGAATCAAAGAGAGGTACTATTTCCTCCCATTCAAGAGCTTGGCCATTCTTCAATAGCTTATACCATTCTTAAGCTCTTCCTTTCAGTAATAATGAGAATAACTTCTTCTTAACTTGATCTGTAGTAATACCTGCACACTTGAACAACCCGCATAATTCGTGTATAAAGAGCAAATGATCACCGGGATGGATAATTCCTTCTCCAACATAATAGTTATCCATAACACAATCAATAATTCTTGTAGGTATTTTAAAAGTATCATTCTCAGCAGGTGGTGGTTCATCTACTACCTTAGCAGTGGTAGTAGCATTACGAAATAAGAAACTCAGCGAATTATCCATATTGAAAATAAAGCAACTAACAGAAGTAAACAATACTCACAGTAGAAGTTTCCTTTACCAGTTCCACTCTCTAATAGCGCTTCACTCCCCGGCAACGGCGCCAGAAAATAGTCTTGATGACCCACAATTATAGGGGGTCTATCGCAGTATTTTCGATAAGTAAGAGTTTCGAACCCAACGAGGAGCAGAAGGTGTTGACGAGTGGCTTGGAGCAGGAATTCTTTGTAAATACTTAACAAACGGATTTTTAGGGTTTTTTGATAATGCAGGTAAATAAAGTACGAGTAAATAAAAGACAATAAGATTAAATGCAATAAGTGGCCCAATCCTTTCTTTAGCAAAGGACAAGCCGGTTGTATTACTTAAGATGACCAAACGTTCTCGGGGACACATGGGAATATCGTCAAGTGCTTTCGCTTCATATAGTTGATTAATCTTCTTTAGTTTGCTAAGTGTTGTGTGGGTGAACCCTTGCTAATGTACCGACCTTCCAAGGACTAATACATACTTGTGATTATACTCCTTGCAAGCATCTGCAAGTACAAGAAAGTAATTAAGGTAGAAACCTAGCCACAGCTTTAAACTCTAAGACCCTGACATCCCTTGTGCAAAGGTTTCCTAACGGGGGATCAGGTTTTTGTCACTCCGGCAACCCCTACGATTAGTAGACAAATACACAATGCATTCCCCAAGGCCCATATAGGTGAAGTGTCATGTAGTCGATGTTCACATGACACCACTAGAAGAAGTACACCACAACTTAAATTTCAAAGTATTGAATCTTTCTCAACACAGTTCCACTACTAATAACATGACTTTTCCCATGTCCTCAGACAAAATGAACTACTCACAAGACATCATATGGATCATGATCAGAGATGAAATAATGATGTGTAACAATCTGAACATAAACGATAATTCAATGGTTCACTCAATAGCATCAACTACAAGGAGTAATCAACACCGGGAAAGTTTCCCTTAATAACTATGCAAGATTTAACCCAATTGTTACAGCGGTATGAAGTGGTGGTGATGGTTTTGGTGATGATGGTGGTGGTGATGATGATGATGATCCCGATGAAGTCCAGCTTGATGGTGGTGTTGATGGCGACGATCTCCCCTATCCGGGAAGGAATTCCCCCAGCAGAATTCTGTCTGTCGGAGAGATCTTTCTCTCTCGGTGTTTTCCGCCCCACAGAGGCGGCGAAATCTTTCTGTGGTTGCTCCCCGAGTCTTAGGATTTCAGGAGGATAATATACGCCAGAGGGGAGAGGCTGGAGTGGACCAGGGCGGCCACACCACTTGGTGGCACAGCCTGGGGTGGCCCGCGCCAGGGGGTGGTGGGGGCACCCTGTGGCCTATCTCCACTTCCCCTTCTGGCAATCTCCGTCTTCTGGAAAATAGAATTTTCCATGTATTTTCCTAGATTTTCTGATCTTCGCGAATTTCGCCTCCAAACAACACCTTTTCCACCAGAATCCTGACTGCAGTGGTCCATGCTCCAAAAGTCATCAACCATGCAAAAACAGATGAAATAACATAAGTATCATCTCTTAATATTAAATATATCAATGAATTACAGTAGATTATAATATAGAATAGTGATGCAAAATGGACGTATCAATGCACTCTGTGCATTCTCAGAAGTAACCATAACACCCGGACGACGAAGAGGGCCAAGAGCATCACCGCTCATCGATTCACCTGTGCTAGATCTGGCATGGATCTTATAGAGATTGGCATCATTAGGAATGTTGAGGAGATTGGCGAACTCTTCGAATGTCACACTCAACTGCGACCCTTCGGTACTCCATACAAGTGTCCTCTCTTCATCCGTGAGAAACCTACAAGTGGCAAAGAATTGGATTACCGCTTTATCACTCTAGTCGCGTCGAAGAGTAATAATGCCACGCAGCCTCATAGCATCAATTATCTCCACACAGCCCGGGAGGTGTGCACTATTATTATCAATGAAATTCATGTTGACTGGTTGTTGAGGAACAAGAGTGTGTGGTTGCTCTAAAATGATGCTTTCATAAATGTCTTGATGCACACGAAACCAAAACCTTGGATCCGGAGCATTTCTACGTTCTGAAAAATGATCCAATCTCCTCTTAGTGATGTAGTCTTTCCTTGCTGCTTTCTTCCATTTAGTTACTTTGTAGTTTCTGGGATGCTTTGGCCTTCTTTTCTCAAGGACTATACCATCACGAATGGGCATGCCACGAGGCTTAACGGAACATGGATGAGCACTTGCACGAGGACGAGCACTAGCACAAGGAGGAGCACTAGCACGAGCGGGCTTCTTACTTTATGTGCTTGAATGGGTTTGATGACGTTTCTGAATAGCCTCAAGTACATAGGCGTCCTGCTCATCATCCTCAGATTCTATCTCAGCCTCCTTAGTACCATCCTTGTCATTGCCGCTGCCATCCTCATTCTCACTGCCGCCGCCATCCTCATTCTCACTGCCGCTGCCATCACTGCCGTAGACGTCATGGTAAATGGTTGTCAAGTCAACAGCTGTATTGTTACCTTCCCCATCATCAGGTACATTTGCGCGCTTTAATACTCGTCTAGTTTCCTCGCTATTCGTGGATCGTTGATGACGAGGAGGACCTAAAGATAGTAAGTGTTCATTGTTAGGGATTTGAGTAACACATATTAAGGAAATATGATGATTAAACAACTCAAACCATTGTGCGTAAACGGTGCAAAGCATATAGAGTTATATAGCCTCAATTTAGAGTGTACTAACAATCACATCCATTGTAGCATAATATGGAGCAAGCCTCAATTTAGAGTGTACTAACAATCCACATCCATTGTAGCATAATATAGAGCAAGCCTCAATTTAGAGTGTACTAACAATCTACATCCATTATAGAATAATATGGAGCAAGCCTCAATTTAGAGTGTACTAACAGTCCACATCCATTGTAGCATAATATGGAGCAATCCTCTTAATGGATAAGTTCTAACAACAAATGGTACTTGTATGGAGCAAGCCTCAATTTTGAGTGTACAAGTATATGGGGCAAGCCTTAATTCGATCCACTAGCAATAAATATTGAAAAGTGTAGACCAAGTGTGTGTTACTACCAACAACAATCATCTTGATTAGCAAGTAGAAAGGACATACCGACATTCTTGGTGCGTGCCATGTTATAAACCCCACGTCGGGTTCCGTCGGTGTCGATTCGATCGAGTAGAAGAACTTAGGGAGAAAATGGGTTGGCGAAGGAGTAGATCGGGGGTGTAGGGTTGATTTGAGTGGAGGGAAACGACCGGGGAGGAGGAGAATCTGTCCGGCGAGGTCGGGCGGAGAGCGGCGGCGGCTAGGGCAACCGCCTAGGTGTAGGGAATAATGAGGCCGGTCTCTTCGCGAGTACCTATTTAACCTTGCGAACCGTCCACCGGACAGCCCCACAGAATAGGACAGACAGTCCGGCGCAGGAAGAGGAAATTACGAAGAGAGCCGGACATACCGGGGAACCAGCCGGACAGTCCGGCGCGTGATGTAAAAAAAGACCATGGACCTAACTAGATCGCCGGTCTGTCCGGCAAGGAAAAAAATGTGCCCGCCTGGTGCCACCAGACTGTCCGGCGTTTGTACAGCAAGTAAAAAAATTACCCGCCTAGGGCCACCGTATCATGGGTTGTCTCACATGCCTGACCAGTAGGACCGCGGTTCAGAGCGAGCCGAATCGGGGTGGACGGTTCAAGGCTATGTACACCAGACCGGGGCACCAGGCCCACTGGGAAGATATATGGTTGGTTCTCAGGAGGAGATCGAATGAGGTGGATGAAGTGGGTATATAAGCTGGTCCGCATCACGTTGAGTTAGCGAGGTGGGATAAAGCTTAAACTAGCTCGCGTCACAGCTGCGTCACGCCGTCCATTAAATGGGCTGCAAAAGGCCTCGCGGGCTGGATTTCATGGGCTTGGACCGTATAACTGGACTGACCGGCGCCGAACGTACAGGACAGTCCGGCTATGAGTTTGTGGGCTTGGACAGTATCGGCGGACTGACCGACACTGAAAGGACCAGCCAGTCCGGATATCAGTGCGTGGGCTTAGACAACATCGTTGGACTGACCGGTCTTTATAGGACAGACAGTCCGGCAGATTATTTTTCTTCAAATTTCAATATATCCTTACAATGGCTTAATATTGTTAAAAATCAAATATATTTCGTATTTACAACTAACACCTAGATTCCAAATTAGAGGAAAAATTAGGGGTCATTTCTCGAAAGTCAAATAAACCACATTGCTTACAAAATGCTGAAAGAAGTAGGCCTAATGGGTCTATTTGTAATCATGTCATTTTTTTTGACTTTAGAAGAATGATCCCATATTTTTTCCACAAATTCACATACATAAAAAATGATGGATTAGGAAGGTTTTCTAATCTTTTGAATTTTTTTTGAATTAGTAGTGCCCTAGTCGAAGGTTCTTCCCGGAAACGGGGGATCCGAGCGTCGGAACCCGCTGAAAACCTGCACGAGGAATCAACGTACTTATACAAGCGCGGCGTGATGATGAAATATCCACAAACGACAACCTAGGTATGCTTCCCTTCAGGAACATGCGATGACACCCGGAAAGGTGATGCAGCTATAGCTCTAAACTCCTGCGCCGGCTCAAACGGAGGGAACCCTGTCGTCAAGATGGTCTCGGACTTGGTTTCCCATGTTGCTACGACCTAAGAAAACCAGAATACACATACAAGTCCATTGGTCAACCTTCGATGGAAGTCGATCGAAGGGGTAGACCTACGGTAGACACAGTCTAGGGTTCCGCCGAAAATGGGGGATCCGAGCATCGGAACCTGCTGAAAAATTGCACGAGGAATCAACGTACTTATACAAGCGCGGTGTGATGATGAATACCACAACCGACAACCTAGGTATGCTTCCCTTCAGGAACATGCAATGACACCAGGAAAGGTGATGCAACTATAGATCTAAACTCCCGCGCCGGCTCAAACGGAGGGAACCCTGTCGTCAAGATGGTCTCAGACTTGGTTTCCCATGTTTCTACGACCTAAGCAAACCAGAATACACGTACAAGTCCATTGGTCAACCTTCGATGGAAGTCGGTCAAAGGGGTAGACCTACAGTAGACACGGTCTAGGGTTCCGCCGAAAACGGGGGAACCGAGCATCGGAACCCGCTGAAAACATGCACGAGGAATCAACGTACTTATACAAAAGAGGCATGATGATGAAATATCCACAACCGACAACCTAGGTATGCTTCCTTTCAGGAACATGCGATGACACTAGGAAAGGTGATGCAGCTATAGATCTAAACTCCCACGTCGGCTCAAACGGAGGGAACCCTATAGTCAAGATGGTCTCAGACTTGGTTTCCCATGTTGCTACGACCTAAGAAAACCAGAATACACGTACAAGTCCATTGGTCAACCTTCGATGGAAGTCGGTCGAAGGGGTAGACCTACGGTAGACACGGTCTAGGGTTCCGCCGGAAACGGAGGATCCGAGCGTCGGAACCCGTTGAAAACCTGCACGAGGAATCAACGTACTTATACAAGCGCGGCGTGATGATGAAATATCCACAACCGACAACCTAGGTATGTTTCCCTTCAGGAACATGCGATGACACCCGGAAAGGTGATGCAGCTATAGCTCTAAACTCCCGCGCCGGCTCAAACGGAGGGAACCCTGTCGTCAAGATGCTCTCGGACTTGGTTTTCCATGTTGCTACGACCTAAGCAAACCATAATACACGTTCAAGCCCATTGGTCAACCTTCAATGGAAGTCGGTCGAAGGGGTAGACCTACGGTAGACATGGTCTAGGGTTCCACCGGAAACGGAGGATCCGAGGGTTTCAATTTCATTATTTTTTGTATGTGTCATAAAAATAAGTATAGAATTAAATATGTAGGAAAATTTTAAAAGATATGTTTGAATTTCATTATTTTTTGTATGTGTCATAAAAATAAGTATAGAATTAAATATGTAGGGAAAATTTTAAAAGCTAAATCATGTGGCAGCAGCGGTCTGTCCGGCCATAAATCCGGACAGTCCACCACGGGATGTGCGCGGTAGGGGCTGTGAGGCCAGACAGTCCGGCCTTGGTTTGACCAGACAGTCCGGTAACGGCTAAGCGTTCGGTCTGCCGCCTACTGTGATATAAATTCCTTGACTCACCCCGACTACTTCAAAAACCTAGCTCAGGCTAGTCGCCGCCTCATTGGTTTCTCATCCGTTACTCTCCTCATCTCCTACGGTAGGCATGCATCAGTTTGCTGGTCACAACCCACCTAGTCGACGCAAGACGCTGCATCGAGCAGCTACTCTCCCAGAAAACCAGGCTCCTAGGAAATCATCTACACACTCGCACCATCCTATCAGGTATGTATTCTACGTCAATGCTATTGTTAATCAATGCTACAATCCATCTAGCAATTCTAGAGTTCATCGTTGGTAGGGTTTATGTTCATCGATCCGATTTATCAATGCTAGAGTTCACCATTGGTAGGGTTCATCATTGTCAGGGTTCTTATTGCTATGAGTCGAGATCAACAATGGTCAATCTTGAGAATATCTAGCGTTTCGAATGGTTTGGATATCGTCCGTACATGCCGGTCTGTCCGGCTATCTCCACGATGGATTATCCGGCACGCACCCGGATGATCTGCCTTGCCACGACGCACTTTGAGCCGGCCAGTCCGGCTCTATACATGTCGGTCTGTCCGGATATATACATGCCGACATGTCTAGCTAAATACATGCCGTCCAGCCTACCTCTTTATTATTAGAATTTAAGTATAATATTTTTCGTACTATGGTCTGAAAATATTTATTTTCTGTACTGATTACAGGATGGAAGATTACTACGATGTAATCCCTTGCTCCGTTGAAAAGTGGTGTAGTCTTGTAGAACAAATGACAAAGCGACAAGGAAGTGCACTTGTAGGAACGAGATTCCATTGTATGCTGGATATTCCATCGATAAGGATACGTGTTGGTCTGCTGCAATATCTAATTAACGGATTTGATCCAATAAAAGAAACATTCTTGGTAAATGATAAGAAGAATGAATTTTTTCTTACTATTGGGGATATATATACCTTATTTGGTTTAGAAGATGAGGGTTTGGATCCTGCTGCCATAATCGGTCAAGAAGGGATAGAAACAAGGTTAAACATACTAGCTCACTGGCTAAATCCGAAGACAGATAATCTCGTCATCAATGACGTAATAAAATGATATCGTGGATCGTGGAGCCCACGATGATGAGTTTGTCCAAAAGGCCATACTGGTACTCATCGGCATATTCATTGCACCGTTCTTTCCCCAAATTATTCCAAAGTGCATGTACGTACTGGTACAAGATCTTGGACGAGTTCCAAAACTAAACTGGAATAACTTTACACTTAGATACACTATAGAGGCACTAAAGGACTGTAAAGATGGAAAAACAATAAATCACTGGCCAAAGGGAAATATGGCGGCACTACAGGTACACTGTAATATTTAACTATTTTTTCATCGTAACTATTACTTAACCAGATTTTATATAATTCCTTCTGCAGTACATGTATTTCAAGAAGGTAAAACACGCTTCTGATCCGGTCTTTGACCCATTGCTTTGTATGGCCCCACTCACGAGGAATTGGACTAAGAAACAAGCAAAGAAAAGAGATACAGATGACATGGTATATGGCCGTGGCAATGGCAATGTAAGAGATTTATTATTGTCGTATTTATTTCAGTAACTCATGTTTAATAATAATAAATTGT
Organism: Avena sativa; assembly: GCA_916181665.1. Taxonomy (NCBI): domain Eukaryota; kingdom Viridiplantae; phylum Streptophyta; class Magnoliopsida; order Poales; family Poaceae; genus Avena; species Avena sativa. The sequence goes on from OV702292.1 coordinate 104,121,419, forward strand.
TTTTTGTACAATTAGGTTGACAACGATATTACTTTTGAGCATAGACGCTCGAAAGTAAACAAAACGAATGGTTTTAAGAGAGAAACACCTAGTTTAAAAAATTTCCCTTCAAAACAAAAGAAACCTACCGCAACCAACCCCGCGGTTGTGGAACGACTTATCGAAAAGTTAATCGCCTAGCTAATGAGATTACTCTTATTCGTAAGCAGTTGGCTATTATGCCAGATTTATGCGCCGAGGTAAAATGCACGGCGAGCTAAAATTTTCATGTATCATTCGTTTTGCACGTTTCCTGACATGTCTACCATTTTTTATTGTAGAGTCTTATAAAAATGCTCAATAAGGAGGGTGTCATTTATAAACCTCTCGCTAGAAACACGTCCGAAGGGGACAGCAGGAACAACAGGAAGAGAGCTTATTCACCAAAAAATTTCACGTCTGTTAACGAAGAGGGTACTGACGATAATGTTTTTAAGGAGAAGGATGTCGGCGAGTAAATGTTTTTAAGGAGAAGGATGTCGGCGAGGATATTGTTACTAAGGATAAGCTGGATGGTGTAAATGGCAACAAGGGATGATCCTATTCTGATTCCAAATAACAATCCTTCTCCTGCTAGACCACCGCCATCTTTATCGTCATCTGCGTTTGAGACTGCAAGGTCAAAATTTGCTCCAAAGCGGAGGCGGTTTGCCGGAAAGCAGGTGCGGTCCCCTTTCTTGTCTAAAAAGGCTAACAAGCGTCAAATCCGTGGGGGGAAAGTGACAAAGTGTAAGTTTATACGTTACAATGTTTCACTTGTAAATTTCTTAACGATGTTTGCATACTAAATTCAACTCGTTATGCGATGCGAAGGATGCGCTGCTAAAGGCAAATGATTTTACAGAAGAACATGTAGAAGTAGTTGTGGCGTTTATAGCAGAATTATCATAGTGTCCACGACGGTGTGCCAAAAAAAATTCAGATTTGAAGGAAACGTGTTAACCGTAGAACAAGTTGTAGTAATCATAACCCATAACTGGCTACTAGGCGATGTACGCACAATCCTTCATCATTTTAAAATCCGTTTGTATTAGAAAACAACTATCTCAATTACATGCCTAATTAACATTGCGTATTTTACCGGTTATCAATGCTTATATTCAACACTTGTCTCTTCGGCTTCCAGATGATCTTTTCTTGGCCAGAACATGGAGGTCGAAATGGCTCATAGACAGAGAGTCGAGGGGTAAAGATCATCATCCACCGGGTCACTTCCATGTGGGAATAGAGAAGAACAATGCAGTTGGAAGATGCATTCTTGAGTATTTTAATAGACCGAAGGTAAGTGCAAGCACATGCAATAATACGTGTAATTCATTCCATATAATTTTAAACATACTTATACTTTATTATTGCAGCTCTACTTCATCATAAATATTGGTGGGAATCATTGGATCACCGTCGTGATGCATAGGCCAAAGGAAGAATTTCAAGTCTTAGATTCACTTAAACTAGATAACTTCATGCGTACAGTTGAAGCTTTGGTATGTTCTCATCGCACTTTTCCATATTAGATAAGGTGTCCTCGCTAATAAGTATATATTATTTTTTTCAGAGATCCGAAATTGCTTATGACGTAGCAAAGGATCGGACAATCACGTTTTTCCTGATCCTTTCAACTAGCCTATAAAACAATACACCATGCCAAAACAACGAGATGGGTGAGTAAAAGTTATAACGTAACCTCATTGTGATATTTTTATAGTAAACTGTTATTTGAATTGGTATTTGTGACAGTAACTCGTGTGGACTTTGGATCCTCAAGTGTATGGAGGAATGGAACGGTGATGAGTTCAAAAACACTCTTACACAGGTATGTCAAGATGATTCGTACATGTCGAACAATGGAGTTATTTCTAACATCTACATTCACTTGTGCATTTCTTTTAAACGTTGACTCGACCAGGAAAGTTGTGCTCACGGAAATAATCTTATCACCTATGAATGAGTTGGACAATGTTAAAGATAATCTGCTTAATTTCAAACGCCACGAAGATGATTCTTAGAACCGATGCCTTTGGATATGGTCGGGTTTTTGTCCTGAAGAAGGTTTTCAGGCTGTGTTCAACACTTGGTTCTTTTTATTTTCTATGTAAACAAAGGCCGTAAACAAAATACCTTACGCATACAGTAACTTTTCGGTTTTTCGGTATCCTATGTAATAAGTGAGAGAACATACTTTATTTGCCTTCATATAATCGTTGTTTCAGCTGAATTCATCTGTATTATGCTCTATCTACATTTGCCGTTGTTTTCGCGAAATTAACCACGCCAGTATTATGCTTTTGATGTGTTATCGAATTATGATGAGATCGATTTGTTTGATATAATATGATACAAATTTACAACAACCTCATAATCATTGTGTTCCCTGATCATCATAGAAGTAGAGAAGTATGGCCGCATGTCGTTGTGTCCAGTAAATTTCGTATGTTTTGAACTTTTACCGGACAGACCGGAAGGAACGGACAGACAAGCCGGCGTACGTGAATAGTTTAGGCAGAAATCTACGCAGAACTTTTTTGGCCACCGGACACGTCCGACAGATTGTCCGGTAACATGTCCGGCCAAACTATTTAGCTTCTGTTGAAATTTCGTAGTTGTAAACAACTATATCGGACTGTCCGTCGATATAACCGGATAGACCGGCTTTAATTTCCTAGCATGGCCTGACAAGTCTAGCGTATTGATGCCGGACTAGTGAGCCGGACTGTCCGGCTCCGTGCTAGACACTGCGCCGGACTGTCCGGTATGCCTCCTAACATTCTTCACACAGCCGCCGCGGCGAAGTTCTGGCGCCGCCGCCGCGTCGCCGCAACCTGCACGCCGCCGCCTCCGCGCTTGCCTGCCGGCAAACATCTAAAAGGCCAAGGCGTGCCTCCGACGCGTACGAGCTAAACCACGCCACCACCGCGAGTGAGGACACGGCTCGCCGGCGGACACGGCCGTCACCGGCGATGATCCGTACAGCGGCTTTTTTTTCGGTTTAGCATATAGGTTGTACTAGTACACCTACGGCTAGAAAAAGTATTATTTAATTTAGGTATACAGTGTTTTGTACATAATTAGGTATATGTGTATATACTAAAAACGAAGGGATACCGTCCTTGTATTTGAGGTTAGACGTATTTGTACGAGTTTAGGTGAGGGGGTTGTACTGAATCACACGCCTAGTGCAAATTTACATCTCCACGCGGTGCTCATGGTGAAACAAAAGCAACAGTAGTGGCACACCTGCCATAGACTTCATGCAACTTCTGGAGTTAATATCATAAGCTATCAGTACTTTCCTACAGATCTACCAAGTAGTCGACGTCAGGAGTCACGACCACACGCTTGCTGACCTCCCCACAGGCTGCAGAAGTGCTTCATGTTTGTGTTAATCGCTACGGCCTCTTGAGCAAATGCGCAGTCCAGACCAGCTGAAACCTGAAAATTGCGTTCATCCTAAGTGCATCAGCATCGCATAAGTAAAACTAAAAAAAATGAAGCATAAATAAAAGTGGATAATTTTAAAACACCTACATCGAAGAGTGCATCTCCGAGCCTCATCTTCACCTTACCACTCTTGTACACGAGTACCTTCCCCATCAGACCACCTGGCAGATCTTTCAGCTTGCAGCCACGGATCGTCTCCTGGGATTTAGTGCCTTCTGTTTCAACATCTTCACTGGTGTCCATATCTGCGTCGGCAACTGATTCAACCTGCCTCGTTAAAGGAAGAGATGAAGGGAACTGGACCAAGAATAACTGCGGTTCACTCGTCATGTCGTCAGTGTCCTGTCACGGAAGAAATTAATACAAGGCATCAGAGATAGACTACAAAACAGGAGTGTACAATCAGTTCGTGTCTATATTAGATACATGAGTAACCAACAGTTCCATTGACACGTGTATGTGTTTCTTTGCATTGATATGGATACCTGAACAAGAACGGTGTTCCTTGACATGATACCATGTGACATGATATACATACCATTAGTCCAAGTTCCTGAGCTGCAGTTAATTCACCATCTTGGGCTCCGCTGGAAGAGAACTCTGAGAAATCGTCTTCATCAAAAAATTCTGTACCACGGATTAAGGAATGTCAATGAACGACAAACTTTGAGCGTCATGTGGCAAAAGTGGAAGAATGAAGAACCCACGAACCTGGGTCTCCAGAGTAGTGCCTTCTTGGAGGGATGGTAAGAGGAGGATAGTTGTAGTCGGGATGGGTAAAGTCCTACAAAAGTTAGCCGTAGATAAGCCAGGTAAGAAGCGACACGACCCCCACCCGTAATGTTGTTTTTCATGTGTTCACTAACCTGTGGTTCAGCACACTGTTTAGATAACTTTGCAGCAGAAGTTGTAACGTCTGACAGCATAGACTCACTAAAAAGGTGTACATCTTTCTCTCTTTTAACTTGCAGAATAAATAATAAATTGCTCTGTAAATATTCAGATGAAGTTAAATATGGAACAGATGGAAGTGGCGGCCAAGCTACAACCTGACGAAGAACTTTCAGAGGTGTGAATAGATCTTGCAATTGATGGTCCGCTTGTCCAAATGCAACCTGGACGCAAGCTTCTGTCATTGTAACGGAGCAGTATGTTAGTAATGTTGTTTGTCAGGTAGTATTGAAATACTACTCCCTCCGTCTCAAAATAGATGTTGGAAACTTGTCAAAATTTGGATGTATCTATATACAAAATAGTGTCTAGATATATCTAAATTTAGACAAATTTGCGACATATATTTTGAGACGGAGGGAGTACTTATTTAAAAAAAATCATAACCAATCCTTTCTGGGCATGTCAGTGGTGATTTTTAAATGGAATTTTGATTATCTAAGTTTTAAAAAATTATCTAAGGTACATCATACTGCATCATTAGTTTGGAAAAAAATATCGTATTGGCTTATATCCTAGGCTAGTGCCAATTTGGTGAGATAACTCCGGAGTCCAGATTTTCCTTGGTCTAGACATCTGGTTAGGCAATGCAAGTTCAAATTGGATTGCGTATGTGAATTGAGATCCTTTGTGCTCCTTGCACTTGATAAACATAGTCAGTAAGAATTGTTCGAAACTATAGATAGTCATAATTTGTTCAGCGGTTCTTAATGATACAAGGAGGTTGTGATTTTAGAACCTTAGAAAGTTCGTTCGTGCAACGGAAGCTTAAGTTAACTGATCAGTTGATTTTCATCGGAGATAAGCTAGTGAATGCAAGATCGAACATGCACTAGATGTTGCATAGCGAGCAACATTTAAATACTCACCATTATTCTGAGCACGGATTCTTCCTTCGAGGGCACGCGTGCTCTGCATATGTAACTCAGGAATAAAACACTGTCAATTAAATTAGGTACGTAGAAAGTTCAGACATAACAGTACCTGTGGCGTTCTAAGCTTGATCAACAGATCCTTATCAATTGTCTCAAACTCGCTTTCCTTTCCTGGTTCCCTGCAGAATACCACCATGACTATCATTCCACAAGCACTACACCTACTTAAATACTACCTCTGTCCCTAAATATAAGAAATTTTTGGGAGTTCAAATTGGACTGTCAAAACGTCTTGTATTTAAGAGAGGACAGAGGGAGTAGATAATACTGAAGCAAACACAAGCATGCATAAACAGAACATTGGTCATTACATTTTAGGGACACCTTTTGGAGCTTTCTTAGTAGGCACCCTGGGCTTAAATTTAAGCCCACCCTGTATCAACAAAGTAGAAGAGAAGAAATGGTAAGCACCAAACAAAATGAACTCAAGACAGAACACAATTATAGTTGGAGAAATACTGGCCTTGCGGTGATGGGGTGGAGCAGAAGTCGGGCCATCCTTCTTTTTCCCCCTTTTACTCTTGTCTTCCATGAGAACAAGTGGGAAATCTAGAAGAGTGACATAATAATGAGTTAAAAGAGCGTCTATCAATTTGCCGTGCCAACTGCCAAGCAACTGAAACAAGTGCACACTTGTGTAGTCTGGCTAATCGAACTCCAGAGAATCTGAATCGATCAGTAGGAGAATCCTCATACTCCAGTGGTGTCCATCCACGGCACGCATGGACTCTCAACGAAAGTAAGTTCTAACGCTCACACACATAACTCCGAACAGATTCCTGGCGTCGCCGAAGCCCTCCAGCACCTCCGTATGTAAACCCCACACCACCACCAAAACCCCTCGCGGATCAATGGAGGAACAGGATAGACCACGATTGGACAAGAAAATGGGCGGTGAGACGACAATCGCTAGCACATTGCAGCTAGAGAAGACGAACTACAAACTCCGGATCTCCGATTGGTCTGGTGCTCCCCCGCTCAGCTGCCGGCCAGGGCACCAGCAGCAAGAAGCTAAGCAACGATAGCCAAGAACGAGGAAGATCCGGTTCAGGGGGGAGCGGGGCTAACTTACCTCGGCGGTGGAGGAAAGCAGAGCGAAGAGCAGTGTGGCGAGGCAGCGGCGCCGGCCGGCCGCGTAGTCCAGGGTGGAGGAGCGACTGAGATAGGGGAAAGTGGAGAAGTGAGAAACAGAACTCGAGCAGCTTGCACACATCGCACAGCTTGCCTTGCAGTCTTGCACTCGCTGACTCCATACAAAGCGTGCCTGGAAAAGGTCCTTCTTTCACTAGGAAAAGGTCCGCGGAAATGTATTATTTGACGGATCCGCGGAAATATTAGAAAACATATTTTTAAAACATCAAAAAATTCAGAACAAATACTCTTATATGTACCAGGACATTCCATATATGGCCGCAAGTTTTCAAATTAACGAGGCAAAAAAATACTCTCTCCGTGACGTTTATTTGTCTCGATTCATATGTATGTAGACGCATTTTAATACGGCGTATATAGATAAATGTGAATCTAGACAAATGCAAGTCACTATTTTATGATGAAGGGGGTACTTTTGTGTCCATATAAAAAGATAAATATTGAGATAAGTTTTTATCTTTTTTACACAAGTCACATAAAATATATTTTTTCCTGAAAACTCCCGAGGAAACATGGAATGTTTGGATGAACATTCAAAATTTTATTTCAATTTTTTAACATATTAATTTTTATTTTTATACTTTTTATAATAGGTTCATAGGCCCTTGCGCGAGCCAAAACACCACCTCCCTGTAAACCATAAATTAACTTTTTCGTTGCTTCTCTTTTCGCCGTGGAATGGATGGAAGTGTGTACTTTTTCTTTCGAGCTGATCGGATATTTTGTTAGAAAACAGGTTAGATCTGTTTTGATTAAAGAAATTCATTTGGAATGACTAATTTTGATTAAAGGAACTTAGCTACGGGAATCTGCATAATCAAATCGGAGAGAATCTCTCTACCGGGAATAAAATACGGAGTATTTAGTATTTCAAAAAAGTACCGAGTATCAGTACTCTTTCCATCACATATTTTGGAACAGAGGAAATATTTATTTGCAGGTAAAAGTAATATTAATATGACCATTATAATATAGGCAAAGCATCTACTATGACGTGCTAACTAGCAACATGGAGTGTGCAAAAAGTAGACAGATATTAAAGGGGCTGCCAAGCTAAAATCGTGTCCAATAGTATGAGGGTCGTTACAAATATACGCAAAGTTTTGCTTAGTTTGAAACTAAATATCATAGAAAAGAAGGAGAAAAAACCAAAGAAAACGATTCTAGTTGTAGGAAAAAAATGGCAGTCGTGTTGAATGAGATCAATAAGGAATGTGACGATTCTAGCGTGCATGCTATATCAAGTGCATGTTTTTGTATCGTTCGTTTACTACTTCACGATTCGTGTCGCCAAGTTTCATCAAGTTTTAGTATATTTCGAAAATCTCTGTCAAATATATACTAAATGAAACGGACCTCAACAGTGCACGTGATATGCTAGAATCACATTCCTTGATCAATAAGCCAAACCAGGTGGACAGAATAACCATGGCATCGAATCATCCAAACAAAGCTAGACATGCTCTTTGCCAAAAAAGGTTTTCTGTCCTAAATGCTAATGCAGCTTGCAAATGAAGCTTGAAAAGAGAGCCAGTAGCAATTTAAAGCATTGCATGAGCGACAAGAGCTCCTCCGAATAGCCAAGGAAGGCATGCCTACACATCAACCGAGCTTGTAAAGTCAGGAGATGTCCACTTGTAAGTGTGCAAGGCAAGTCATCCTTGGCTACCGAATCAGCTCTAGCCCCCGTGCAAGGCCGAACTTGTGTTGCATTGCGCATGTATTTGCCACCATTATTTGTGTGCCTGGGTATTTATAGCAAGCACATAGGCCCTGCATAATCATGGTCTGACCATCTTTGACACTTGTTAATTTGCTTAATGCTGTCGGAATATATTCAGTTCGGTTAGGTTTGGATAGATTATTATAATGTAAGATGTGACCGGCAAACTATTTCTTATTGACGTGGAGCTTAATGAGGTTGGACATGTGGATGCTAGCTACGAAGGTTAAAAGGTTTGACACTGCCAAAGAAAGACAAACTCCCTCATATGATAGTGTTTGTTAGTGCGAATGTGTCTTTTATGCCGATCATTGTTCCATTCGTTTATCACCTATCACATGCATCCATATACCCTGATTATGGCATAATGCACGTCTTACTTCAGATCATCCACCTGTTCGGCGGTCTTCTGAACGGGTGTTCCTTTTGCCATTCCGTCTTGCATCCACCTTTTTGGAGAGTACGAAACAGAGACACAGCTTACACACACCTACCACACTCAGTCATCGTAAACACTTAACAACCATACGCCCGTACAGTTTTTTTTCGAAATTCAACCGAATCTATTAAAAATTATCAACAGTAGTACACATAGATCTAAAAGTAAAAAAAATTATAAATAGGTCATTGGACCACCCAGCGACGACTACAACCACTAGCGCGAGCCGAAGACGCGCCGCCGTCCTCGCCCCTCCATCACCGGAGCGGGACAAAGTTTGTCGTAGTAGAGCTTGTTGTAGTAGATAGACCGAAAGTCGTCGTGCTAAGGCCACAAAGAACCAACACACCAGAGCAGCAACCATCACCAAATATGACAAACATGGATCGGAAGAGACTGACCTTGAATCACACCAACAGACACGAAGACAAACTAGAGCCCAAGAGATCTGCCGGACAAACGACTCCACGCGCTCTCCGTCGGCACTAGATGCACCACCGCAGCGAGGATAGAGGAGGGAGGATCTTATTCTGACTCCAGGAGATAGCTGTCGGCTCAACATCCCCAAGAAGCCACAAAACAGTATGCTAAACAAACAACAAAAAACCTCACACCGGTGAGATGCCATGGTCCATCACCAAGGTCCATGACCATCAGAGACGAAACGGACCGGCGACATCGTCGCCAAGAGGGACGACACCCTATATGGGTTTTAGCTTATTCTCTTCTGGCGGCGGCTACGCACAGCTTAGTTTGACATACACAGTTTGACATACACTAAAAAAAGTAATGGAGTCTTCACTGGTCTTTACTGAACACTGACACGTGTTGTCACAGTTTGCGCGCACGTGTATGTGTGCCCTGGTTATATGCTCTTGCAGACAGATGTGTCATCAATTTACTCACGAGACAATAAAAGTGAACAAGCTAGCTACTAGTACAGCATTTTGCTTCAGTGACATCTCTTCTTCCGCCTCTAGATTTGACATCCAAAATTTCAAGGGGCCTAACTATAGCAATATTCCACCTTTATTAGCACGTGACAGTCGTCGAATATAGTCACGTTTTGTTTGGACCGGTGGCCGGCTATGCGCGGTGCGCAAATCAGGGGCTGCTGGACTGGGAATCTCAGCTCTGCCGATAGACTAGTTTAATTAGCAAGGGCATGACTCTAATTTTTTTAGACCGAAGGCTTGAAATGAGACCGGCTTTAAATTAACGAAGTCAACAATCGGTTAGAAGTTATAACATGAGTTACAACACACACGCGTCCAGAGCTTTCACCACAAACACAACAAAAGATAACACAGAAAACATCAAGCCAGAGCGCCAGCTTGGTCTAAGATTAGAGAGCCTTGTCTTCTGATGCACCAGAGAAAACTCGACCAAGTTCACACTAACAAGCCTCCCCCACGCCGAGACTGTAGCCCATGGGGAACTCAACGACGGATCAGCAACCTAGCAGCACTTGAGGAGCCAAATGAGGAGGGGGGGGGTCTTGCGGCACCGCCTCCAAGAAGGTGAATGGCGCAAGAACGCGTCATCGTCGTCGGCAGAAACTGAGGTCCTGCAAAGTTTTCGCCCAGACCCTAAACCACCAGCCCCGGAGCTCGGGCTAGGGCTAGACCTACGACATAGCATCTTCCCCTGGCATTGGGAATAGCCCACCCGTACCGACTATGATCAGATGCCCGCCCTAGCAGAGCCCCCCAAGGAACTAGAGGAGACGTCAGCTACAACAACTATACCGGGTAATTCCGCCAGGCCGACGGTATGGGAGGGTTGGGACACCAGCAGGAGGTCACATGGTGATCCACAGGACACTGATAGAGAGGCTAGTCCGAATCCAGCAAGCGGAGGGTCGGAATCCAGCAAGCTAGCCCAGGGGATCCTCATCAGGATGCCTCACCCGAAGGTGACGCCGTCACCGGCTTTAGCCGAAGCCAAGCGGAGCTTTCGCCGAGATCCAGCCCAAACCCAAAACCGAACACTGACACGAGGACGCAGAGTGGACCTAGAAGAGATCACTACCGCACCACCGACCAACCCGTGGGTTAGAGGGGAAACATGCTGCCTACCCCGGCAAGCATGAGCCGGCCCCGGGAACCCCTCCCGGTGGACCGGCAGGCATGTCACCCAGCCATTGCCAAATAGCAGCAGTCGGCCTAGAATAGGGTGGAGACATAGGGACAACGCGTAGGCCCGACCAGGCCTAGACCTAGGCCCGCATGCCCAGATATGGCCGTCGCCGACCACCAACCCTGCAGGGGCAGCACGCAGAGACCCACCCGGCGACCTCCGTGAGACCACCAGGCCCGGCCGAAGCCCAAGGGGGGCCGCACGCCTACTCCCGGAGCGTATCTCGGCTGGAGACCCCATCCCCACCGCACCGCAACGGGGCAGAGGGGCCTTGTCACGGTGCATATCCTCTGCCCATGCCATCAAGCTAGCATCTTGGGCCCGCCATGCCTAGATCTGGCCCGCATGGTCTTCTGAACAGGTGTTCCTTTGACATTCCATCTTTTTTTTCTAAACGGGAAAGACCCCAAAGGGCCTAGAAATTTGCATTAAAACGGCGGTGGGTTTACAATTACAAGAAGGACCTCCAGAAAGAAAGAAAATACAACAGAATCCTCCACTTTTACAACAATCACGTACAAAGAATCGTGAAAACACGATCAGGTCCCTCGTCGTCGTTGATCTTTGACCACCAGCTGCGGCCGCTAGCGCCTCCACCGTAGTCGTCCTTCAAGCATATTTTCAGGCGATGTCCCCCCTGGACGCAGTCCCTGCAAGCCTCTTGGCGTTGGTATAGAAGTTTCATGATGCGGGTGTCGTACGTGAGTGCCAAGGCTGCATTAGCATTTTTGCATATGCAACGCCCGAATGTGGACTTGGATGATGTTGCATAAGGGCCACCGGTACCTCCGGATGGTATGGCGTGGAACATGGTTCCACACTACCGGGCAGTTTTCTAGCCAGCGGAGGACATCGTGAATTTATTTGATGAGCGAACCAACGTCCTTCTTCAGCATCAGTAGAATAGTTTCTAGCCTGCACATGACATATAAGTGTTGTAAAGCTCATATAGTTTCGATTAGATGTGTTGTGGTCCTTGTAGTTATTGCAAACTTGTTAGCTTGTATATGTTCGAGTATGATTATGCGATGCCTTTTTGTTAGTCTGGTCTCTGCACCTTGCCAAACTGTCAGTTGGGCTGCAACTGGGCTAGAGTTTTCAAAGGTTCGATTGTAAGCTACTCGGACAATCACGGTAGTGATTTGTATGTGTGACAAGGTCGTCAGGGAGGCGCAGCCCCCGAGTGTGAAATGCATAGAAAGTAAAACATAATAAGACGCGCAGTTGAGGCACTTAGCTTTATTTATTGGAGAATAGTAGGAGATACATTGTTTGGCTAAGTAGCCTGGCTGAGTAGTCTTATTGTAAAAAAACATCTAAGATTAGAAACGTCGTAGCTGGGCGATGTTCCACGGATTAGAGTATGCAACTCTAGTCTCTAAGTCCTTGAGACGATCAGCGCCACCTGGGATCACTTCGGTGACCACGTAGGGTTCCTCCCATGGAGATTGAAGCTTGAGGTGCCCTTTCTGCTTTAGTCGCAGGACGAGGTCGCCTTTGACGAAGGACCTTGGGCGTAGCCGTCAGCTGTGGTAGTTGTGAAGGCTCTGTTGGTACACTGTTGACCGTTTCGTGGCAATTTCACGCGCTTCATCGAGAAGGTGGATAGAGTCCTCGAGAGCGGCAGTAGATTCGGCCTCGTTGTAAGCAACGACCCTTGGGGCTTTGTAGCACACCTCAACTGGTAGTACTGCATCAGCATCGTGCATCATGAAGAATGGTGTGTAACATGTGGTGCTGTTTGGTGTTGTGCGTAGGCTCCATAGTACGGAGGGTAGTTCGTTGGCCCAACATCCAGTTACATGCTCGTTCGAGAGGCCTAAGGAGTCTCTTCTTGATGCCATTGCAGACTAGGCTGTTGGCCTTTTCAACTTGACCGTTGGTCTAAGGGTGTGCCATAGAAGCGTAGCTGATGTTGATGCCCATGTTTTCACATAAATCTTGGAACTCGTTCGAGGTGAAGTTTGTCCCGTTGTCGGTGATGATGTTGTGCAGCACCCCGAACCTTAAGACGATAGACTCGAAGAACTTGACGGTGGTGGCTCCAGTTTGATTGGTCACCAGCATGGCCTTAATCCACTTGGTGAACTTGTCGACTGCGACAAGGAGGAAGATGTATCCTCCAGGCGATGATTTCTACAGCTTGCCGACCATGTCGAGACCCCACTACGTGAAGGGCCAGGCCACGGGTATTGGCTTGAGTTCCACTCCTGGTGCGTGCGGCTTATCTGCGAATCTCTAACAAGCATTATATCTCTCGACGATGTCCCTAGCATCGCGAATCACGGTGGTCCAATAGAAGCCAACTCTTAGAGCTTTAGCGACAAGAGCGCGACTGCCAACGTGATGTCCACAGATACCCTCGTGTATTTCGAGGAGGATGCCTTTGCCATCACCACTGGTGATGCACCGTTGGAGGATGCCCATGATACTTCGCTTGTACAGCACGTCGTTGATGATGGTGAAGGCCTTGGAAGGCCGAGCGATGTGTCGCGCATCCGTACAGTCATCTGACAACTTCTTGGTGAGTAGGTACGTGAAGTACGGCTGAGTCCAGGATGAGTCGATGAGTATGACCTCCATAGGGCCCTCAGGTGCAGATCCTTGTTCTGCCTTGCTGGATCATTTGGCCTCTTCAGGTGGCATAGCCCCTAGGTGCGTTGCTGTTGGAGATGGTCATGCAGTAGGCTTCAGTTTGATGGATCATTCATAGATTTTCTCCAAGAATACCCCTAGCGGCACTAGGGCTCATGTAGAGCCTATGTTGGCGAGCGTGTCAGCCTCCTCGTTACTCTCGCGGCTGACGTGCCATAGTTCGCAGCCATCAAAGTCCCCTTCGAGTGTGTTGTAGAGGTCATAGTATGCGACCGTGTTGTCATTCAAGGCATCACACATGTTCATGGCATGTTGCACCACGAGGTTGGAGTCGCCATAGGTGACGAGTCGTGTTGCATGATACGTTGCAAACGTATCTATAATTTTTGATGTTCCATGCTTGTTTTATATCTACTTTCTTATGTTTTGTCCACACTTTGGAGTATTTTTACACATTTTCTGGAACTAACCTATTAACAAGATGCCACAGTGCTAGTTGCCTATTTTCTGTTGTTTTTGGTTTCAAAAAAGCTAGTAAGGAAATATTCTTGGAATTGGACTAGACAAAAGCCTAAGTCAACATTTCACCAGAAGGAGCACGGAGTCCAGAGGGGAAACGAAGTGGCGAACCAGGGCGGCCACACCTGGTGGTGGCGCGGCCAGCCCTAGCCACGCCACCAGGAATGTGGCCCCCCTGGTACTCCATCGACCTTGCCCCTTCGCCTATATATTGCCTCCGGGACGAAAACCCTAAGGACCCGATCAAAATTCCACGAAAGAGTCTATAGACGCCGCCATCTCCATCCCTAGATCGGGAGGGATCTGAAGCTCTTCCCAGCATCCTGCCGGAGGGGAGAGATCACCCTGGAGGCCTTCTTCATCACCATGCCTGCCTCCGGTGTGATGCGTGAGTAGTTCATCCCTGGACTACGGGTCCATGTAGTAGCTAGATGGTTGGTTCTTCTCCTTTGTGCTACCATGTTTAGATCTTGTGAGCTCCGTTCATGATCAAGATCATCTATTTGTAATCTTAAAAATGCTGTGTTTGCGGGGATCCGATGGATATTGAGATGCTATTTCAGATTGATTATTGATTCTATCATGTCTGTGTTATTTGTGATCTTGCATGCTTTCCGTTGTTAGTAGATATCTTGGCCAAGTAGATACTAGCAACTCCAAGAGGGAGTATTTATGCTCGATAGTGGGTTCATGCCTCTAGGAATCTGGGGAAGTGACAGAAATCTCTAAGGTACTAGATGTGTTGTTGCTACTAGGGAGAAAACAGCAATCATGTGTTCATAGAACAATCGTATTGTTTACTTTACACACTTTACTTAATGATGTTATCTGTTGCTTGCAACTTAATATTGGAGGGGGTTCAGATGATAATCTGAAGGTGGATTATTAGTCATAGATGCAGTTGGATTACAGTCTATGTATAATGTTGTAATGCCCAATCAAATCTCGTAGGAGTCAAGATGATTAGTATATGCATGTATGCTTTCTCGGTGTCTATAAATTGCCCCGCTGTAATTTGTTCACCCAACATGTCAACTATCTTAAGGAGAATCACCTCTACTGAACTATGGACCCCGGTCCACTCTTTTACCATCAATCTACAATATACTATTTACTGTTTTCTGTTTACTTTCTACAAGAAATTACTATCTTCCACACAATACGTTTAATCCTTTGTTTTCAGCAAAACCGGTGAGATTGACAACCTCACTGTAAGTTGGGGGCAAAGTTCTCTGGTTGTGTTGTACAGGATTCCAAGTTGGAAACAACACCTTGGAGGTGTTTCCTTGCTCCTACTGGTTCGATAACCTTGGTTTCATAACTGAGGGAAAACTTGCTGCTGTGCTCATCATACCTTCCTCTTGGGGTTCGCAAACAAGCTCGATACGTGTTGAGCCAATAATCATTGCACCGTAAGCCTTGGCCATCCGCATCCCGTGGATCAGAGCCTCGTACTCCGCTTCATTGTTGGATGCATAGAACTTCATTTGCAGAATATACCACATTTTGTTGCCTTGAGGAGATGTCAGGATGACGCCAGCACCAGCTTCCTCTCGATGCTTGGATCCATCAAAGTGCATTGTCCATAGGCAGGATATATCCGGTGTATCTGGAAGCTGGTTTTCCATCCAGTGGACGAGGAAGTCTGGCAGTACTTGCAACTTGATCGATGCCCGCCGCTCATAGGTGATGTCTCATGGAGACAGTTTGATGCCCCAGAGGGCGACTCACCCTGTTGCTTCGGGGTTATTGAGTATGTGGCCCAGTGGAGCGTCATTCACCAAGATGATCAGGTGCTCCTAGAAGTAGCGGTGTAGCCGCCGTGCTATCATGAATACGTCGTAGGCCAGCTTTTGGTAGTGCAGGAACCACTGCTTTGTGGGTATCAACACCTTGCTGAGACAGTACACCAGGCGTTGCACCCCATGGATCTTGTTTTCTTCGGCTTGTTCAACCACAAGCACGGTACTGACCACCTGATTGGTGGAGGATATGTATAGCAACATTGGCTCCTTCTCCTTGGGGGTCACTAGAATGGGCGAGGTGGAGAGCAGACGCTTGAGATCATCGAATGCTTCTTGCGCCTCGTATGTCCACTCGAAATTGTCCGTCTTGCGGATGAGTTGGTAGAATGGTAGTGCCTTATCGCCCATCCGATTGATGAATCGGCTGCGCGCCGTGATTCGCCTAGCTAGTTGCTGGACGCCCTTGATGTTCTTCGGCTTCTCCATGGCCAGTATGGACTTCATATTTTTCGGGTTAGCCTCTATCCCCCTGGCAGAGGTAAGGTAACCGAGTAATTGCCTGGATGGGACGTCGAAGGCACACTTCTCCGGGTTCAGCTTGATCTTGTAGCGGTCAAGGTTATCGAAGGTCTCACGAAGATCATCGATGAGTGTAGTTTCCTCTTTTGTCTTGACCACTATATCTTCAACATAGACCTGGATGTTGTGGCCAAGGATGTTTGAAGCCTTTTGGCATCCGAGTTTGCCATATGGCTCTACTGAAGCAGCTGGCGCGGCAAAGCTCCATGTCTTCATCTTTGGAATCTATTGAGTAGGTGCATTTGGCGTG
The DNA here is from genome assembly GCA_916181665.1 of Avena sativa. Classification (NCBI taxonomy): domain Eukaryota; kingdom Viridiplantae; phylum Streptophyta; class Magnoliopsida; order Poales; family Poaceae; genus Avena; species Avena sativa. The sequence continues at coordinate 104,137,923 of OV702292.1, forward strand.
CATATTATCGACTTTGTGCTGCGTGATTTCATCATGTGTGTCATAGTTGTGGCTGTGTCGCCACGAGCTGCAGTGTCACCATGACAGGTCACAGTCCTCTTCACTCGAGGATGACGAGTACCTCCTTGCGGGAGACGCCTTTAGATTTTTTGGCTCCAGTGTTGGTTCTTTGGCGAGCATAGCTTCTACCAGTCTGAGACCTGCGATGGTGGATCGGTGCATAGCAGATCGTGGATCTCCAGCTGGTGGTTGGTTCGTCAACAGGTACATGGTAGCTTCCATTACCGCATCATGTGGTGTTTGGGGGATTATGCAACCCCGAGAATCCCCTGACATGTACAAGAAGGCGAGGTCTTTGGTGACCTCTTTCCGATCTTTGTCATTGAGGTGGTCGATCCGAGAGCGCATCTTGGTGGCTCCGGTGTTGTTGCCTTTCGAGGATGATGCATTGATGGAGGGAAGTGTTGCCCGTCGAGCGCTAGATTCGTCGGCTGCCTTTTTGCGTGCCTCCAGTTGAGCGTTAACCGCCTGTTGGCAGTTCAACTCTTTATGAGGAGCTAGTGGTAGCCCATCAGCATGTCACGTGATGCATCTTCGGGTATAGGGTTGCCCCATAGGGCGTCTTTGACCCACTCCCACTCTTGATCTAAGAGATGGATCTTCGTCGTGGGCGTTGGGGTTGGGAGGGTTAGGCTGCTCATGACCGTCATTGGCGGGAGCTCCATTACTGTTGTTTCCTTGAGTGCCTCCATTGCTGGTGTTGCCTTGAGTGCCTCCACCGCCGTTGGTGACGGCAGCAGACATGTAGTAGTTGGGGAAGCTGCTGCTCCCGCACCTTTCAGATCCTGAGCCGCAGATCACGTCTTCTGACGATAGATCGCACAGATCGGGTTGCAATTGTTGGTTCTATCTGAATCGTAGGCTGAAGCCGACGCATTGAGCTCGCTCAAGGTGCCGATCGGTGGTGGAAACCACGAGGAGAGTGCAATCGAAGGTGCTGACGAGTGATCAGGGAAGCGGGGTGTGCCGATCTTGCCGACCTGGAAGCGTAAGCTCCCGATCGTCATGTTGGTTCCATCGCCCACAGACTTGAAATCCGGGCGAGCTGACGGCAAGTGGATGGTGAAGTCGAAGGTTCCAAAGAGGAGGCGATTCTCTGCTGCAGCGGAGTTGTAGATCATAGGTGACGGGGCCGACAAAGCCGTAACATCAGCACTCCCGGTTCCCACAGGCGGTGCCAATTGACGAGGATTTAACTCTCCAATGCCCATAGATGATGGACTTGGGTTTGAGGAAGTGGGGAGTGCTGGAGGCATCGATCGGGGAGCAAACAAGCATATCAGGGACACGTGTTTACCCAGGTTTAGGCCCTCGGAAGGGACCTACTCCTGCTTGTCTGCTCTTTGTTATCGATGAAATCGAGAAGTACAGGGGTGCGGAGATGCAATCTAGTAGTGTGTGAACTAGGTTGTGGATTTTCCTCATGGACGCATCCTCCTAGCCTTTATATAGGGAGGCTATGTCTCGAGATTAGAAATTAGGGTTTTTCCTTTAAGTTTCCTATCTATACTTTGTCGTGTTTCCCAAGGAGTTGCATCTTCGTGGACTTGGGCCACCCGAATCTCCTTGGGCTTTACCGTGGGCTTCTCTTGGGCTGCACCGTATAGGCTAAACCTGGGTGCTCGTGGAGCATACCCATGTTTGGTGGTGTCGATCGCCGCGCCGGGATCTGATAAGACCCTCCAACCGAGGAGGGAGATGAAGCCTGAGATCACCATCTCAGGCGCAGCAGGGCCATGCCCATGGCTAAGGATAGCACCGTCTGAAACGAGCCGACACTTGGGAGCTGCTGCAGATGTTGGAGATTCCACGAGCATCCCACGCCGTATCCGAGCCATCACAGCCGCCGCACCACCCATCTTCTCCCCCTCACCTCCTCGGCCAGGCGAGAGAAGGAGTAGTGCGCCAAGGCGACAACACAGAAGCCAGCGACACGAACAGCTAGTCACAGCTGAGGAAAACACCTAGATTGAGATCTCCTCCTCGCCTCCATGGCCGGCCAGGAGAATCCCCTCCACGCGCCAACCATGTCGCCTTGCTCCCCCTTCCACATCCAGCCAGGTGAAACTCAGCAGCACCACCACACCAACTGCATTCCCTAGTTTATTAACGAAGACGATGACCCTCCTCTCTCTGCCCTGCTCCAACCAGAGGAGGCAAATATGCAATAACAGGGATCCTATTCCCCATATATAGGCGCCAAGATCTAGAGACCATCTCCAATCTACCGGCAAACTGCCGAAAACAAAAAAAATACATAAAACATACTCCGACGCCTTCCCTTTGCCATCTCCGGCCGGCCACGCCGCCGTAGAGGCCTCGGGGTCGGCCCGGCCACACGCTCTCGACTCTCAAAGTAGGAGCTCAGGGAAAGGGGAGGGATCTTCTTTGTAAGTTTCACCCATTACAGCAAATATCACATCCTTGGAATTCCGTCTTGCATCCTCCTTTTTGGAGAGTAGAAAACAGAGACACAACTTACACACACATACAACAGTCAGTCATTTTCAAAAATCATACGCCCGTGTAGTTTGACATGCACTAAAAAATGCAATGGAGTCTTCACTGGTCTTTACTTAATACCGACCCCTCGTTATATGCTCTTCTCCTAAAAAGGAAGGAACTGCGGTGAATCAAATCTAGTGTCCCCGCGTGCTTCACTCTCGGTTACATCTTTCCTCTTATCGTTCCTTTACTTGTCTTGTGCTTGTAGCTAGATTTTCATTTAGGTAAATTAACCTTAGTTGCATATCTAGAGAATTTACCTTTGTGTCAAGCGTAAATTGAAAAGAAAGTAAATTTTGGAGTAGCACCTATTCACCCCCCTCTAGGTGTCCATACGATCCATTTCAATTGGTATCAGAGCCTCAGCTCTTATTTTGGGCTTTACCACCTAAGAGAGTATGGATGGCCAAGATGATGAGGCTAGTGGCATGGTCTCCATGGATGATTTCAAATCTTTGGAATCATCCATGTCTAAGAAAATAATTGAGTTGTGTGATTTGATGATGCAATTCATGAAAGAAAAATCGATCGTGCCCACTACTTCACCCGAGGATCCGAATTCGAGTCCTAAGGTGGAGGTCCCACCTCCTCCTAAGGATAAGAAACGGGGGATGAACTAAGTGAAAAATTAAGTACCTCTGCCAAAGAATAAGAAGGAGGAGGAAGTGTTCCATTTGGTCCCTTGGTACTCTCCAGGCCCCCTATCCCTCACCCTCATATAAACAATAGAGGTGATCCACCTAATCTTGCTGCATATTCCTTACTCAATGGCAAGCTTTGATGAAATCTCATATTCACAACTTCTCTTTGGACATGATTCAACATGGTGTGGGGCCAAAGTATTTGCCTCACATTGAACATCTCAACACCGCCAAGGAAGCATGGGATGCTATGACCGATTTGTTCATTGGGAATGAAAATATGAGGAGAAACCAATATGATGCTTTGAGCAACCAAACAGAAGGTTTCTTCATGATGGAAGGATAAAATCATGAGGACATGTATCGAAGACTCCAGTCTATTGCCACCGCCTTCAGGAATCTTGGTGCCTCTCATGTGGATGATGCTTGGATAAAAATAAAGTATGTGAGCTCTCTCATGCCATTTGAGCCCACTGACTTGAAGAGTCTCCAAGGAAGACACACCTACCATCTCATGACATCCAATGAAGTGGTGCAAGAAATGCAAGAATTCAAGGTTGCCACCAAGAATGCCAAAGATGCTCGTGCTCGGGCCTTAGGAATGCAAAAATGTGTGAACCTTGCTTTGAAGGCACATGTGGTGGAATATGAGGATGAAGGAAGAAGTGATGAGATCAATTCTATGAGTTGTCCCGAGGAAGTCAAACATGCTCATGGCGAGTATATGGCTTTCTATGCTAGAAAGTTTTGGAAGAATCCCGCCAAGGCAAAGTTGGAATTCAATCACAAGAACAACTCAAGTGGGAGAAATGATGGTGGTCCAAAAGCTAGATCATGCTACAATTGTGGTGATCGCTTTCACTTTGTTGCCGAGTGCCCATATGAGAAGAGAGAAGATCATGGTGGAAGACTCCTTCTCAAGGACAAGTCAAAGGCCCCTCCTCGCAAGAAGCCTTTCAACAAGAAGAATTCCACCTACAAGAAGTCTCCAGAGATTGTTTTGGTAACTCATGAGGAGTTCTCTTCTAGAACTGAGGATGATGAAGAAGAAGAGTCTACAAGTTAAGTGGCAGCCATTGCCACCACCTCTACACCCACCTACTCCCTATCTGACTCTCCAAATGAGAATCTCCCCAACAAGAATATCAATTGCCTTATGGCAAGATCATCTGAGGTATCATCTATCCCCTCCCCTCATATAACCTTGAATGATGATATGGATGACCTTGCTAGTCTTGAAATTAAGAAGGAAATGGTTTATTTGGATCATAATGTAACTAACTTGCAAGGTGAACACAAGAAGCACTTTGAGGCCCTCATGGGCCAACTTGTTCATTTGGAAGGGGTTTTTGAGGAGAAAGGTAAAATTGAAAGAGAAGACGCTATTTAACTAGCATCCTTAAAAAATGCTCTTGAGGAAGAGGAAGAGCTTCGATCTTCTCTTGAAGAGAGGCTTGAAGGCATTTATGAGTCACATAATTTAACTACCTCTAAACTCATTAAAGAGCGTGACCATTCTATTGCTAAGGCTACGTTTCTTAAGAAAGAAAAGGTCGAGTTTGGTGTTGTTCAAGCTAGACTAACCAGTGAGCTAGAGAAACTTGAAAAGGCCCACAAGGCCTTGGATGGTGAACACCCTATCCACATCAAGTTCTTGAACAACTTCAGACTCAACTAGCTAACATTGATGCTTCTAGTACCTATACTACTACTTGTGATCATACAAATATCATTGAGGAAAATGCTAGGTTGAAGGATGTGCTTGCCAAGTACTCCCCACCCAAAGGTAATGGTGTTCTAGATGAGCTTTTGAGTAGTCAAAGGTCAAAACATGGGAAGGAGGGTCTTGGCTATATCTCCAAGAAAAAGAAGAACAACAAGAAGAAGAAGGCTAAGCCTGTTCAAGCAATAAAGAGCACCATTATGGGTGGTGATGCCAAAGGGAAAACTTCTCATGATGACTTTGCAGGAATTACTAACCCCCACTATGTTCTATTTCGTGATTATTATGATGATGTTTATGAAAAATATGTTGGGCCTTATGATGGTTATGTTTCTTGGTCCATTTGGGTTCCAAACACCCTTGTTACTAACAAAAGAGGACCCATTGAAAAATGGGTACCTAAAACTAGGTCTTGATTCTTTGTAGGGATATGCTTTTAGTGGTTCTATATGGGTGCTCGATAGTGGATGCACAATTCATATGACCGGGAGCAAAGCAACCATGATGGAGATGAGGCCAAATGTCAACAATATAACCGTCTCCTATGGTGATAAATCAAAATCTAAGGTATTAGGTCTTGGTAAGGTGGTAGTCGCACAAGGTATATCCCTTGTGAATGTCATGCTTGTTGAGAACCTTGGTTACAATTTACTTTCCGTTTGTGCTCTGGGAAAGATAGGTTTTTCCATCTTTATTGATGATGATATTGTCATAATCTTGTTGAGCCAGACTCTAAAGGTTGCTTTCATTGGGTATGGTTAGAATGTCTTGTAAGTGGTGGACTTTTCAGGGAAAACCACTACAAGATCAATGTGCTTATTATTTGGAAAGGTTGATGTGGGTTGGCTATGGCATCGCCGAGGAGCTCATGTCATTATGAGAACTTTGCAAAGTCTTCACAAGGGTGGCCGTATTATGGGACTAAAAGACAGTGTTTGTTTTTCCAAATATCGTGTTTGCATGGCTTGTGTTGAAGGAAAGATGCATGATTCTCCTCATCGTCCGACTACACAAATCAAGTCCAAGAGGATCGTAGAGCTCCTTCATGTGGATCTCTTTGGTCCTCCATCTCATCCAAGTCTTGGGGGGAGAAATATTGCTTGGTGATTGTTGATGACTATTCAAGATATACATGGGTTTACTTCTTCAAGTTGAAGAGTGAAACTCAACAAACCGTCATTGACTTCTCCAACCTAGTCCAACATCAACATAATGTCCCCATATTGTTGATAAGAAGTGACAATATCTCCAAGTTCAAGAAATACATGTTGAATGGGTTTCTTAGTGAAGAGGGGATTCAACATCAATATTCCGTTGCGTACACCCCTCAACAAAATGGTGTTGTCGAGAGGAAGAACCGTACCTTGATGGATATGGCTAGGTCCTTGTTGGCGGAGTTTAAGTCTCCATTTAACTTTTGGGCCAAAGCCATTTCCACCTCTTGTCATTCATCCAACCAGATCTATCTCTGCAAGTTCTTGAACAAGACTCCTGATGGAATACTTACCGGTAACAAGCCCAATATATCCTACTTCTGGGTATTCGGTTGTAAGTTTTTCTATCTCATAAAAGGAGTTTGTTTGTCTAAATTTGAGTCCAAAGCAATTGAGGGTATATTTGTTGGTTACGATGCCAAATCCCACACTTATAGAATCTGTAACAAAAGCACTCGGAGAGTTATAGAAACTAGTATTGTGGTATTCAAAGAAAATGATGGCTCCCAAGTGGGGCATGTTGATGTTTGTGATGTAGATGATGAAATACCTCAAGATGCCATAAGAAGAATGGTTGTGGGATTCTTCCGCTCCATTGAGGAACCCCTTATGGCAACTCGGAAAGAACTATGCTCCACTCAAGTAGAGCCCTCATCTTCACAAGATCAACAAGCTCCATCACTTGAAGCAAATGATGCAGCTAGCAAAGAACAAGATGAAGACCCTCCTCATGGTGATCAAGCTGAAAATGCGTTTCAAGAAATATCAAGTGATAGCAACCTTGATCATGACTAAGATCAGCAAGAGTCTCATGTTGAAGAAGGTACGTCCGGTGGTGATCAAGGTCAAGTTGAAGGTCAAGGCGGGGACCAAAATGATCAAGATCCTCCTCCAAGAAACAACAAGGAGATCGAGGCCCATCATGAAGCTAGAGTGGAAAGAAACCTGAGATTAAGAGAACACACTCTAAACAAGGTCATTGGTGATGTAAGAAGGAGAGTGTCCAGTAGAAGAGAATTGGCAAATTTTAGTGATCATCAAGCTCACATCTCTTTTGTGGAACCTCAAAAAGTGTTTGATGCTCTTGAAGATTCGGATTGGTTGAATGCCATGCATGAAGAGCTCAACAACTTCAAGCGCAACAAGGTTTGGAGGTTAGTAGAGAAGCCCAAAGAGTGTCGCAATGTTATAGGCACTAAATGTATATTCAAGAACAAGCAATATGAGAATGGCATTGTTGTGAGGAACAAGGCAATATTGGTAGCTCAAGGATTCTCCCAAGTTGAAGGCATTGTTTTTGGTGAAACCTATACTCTCATGGATCGCCTTGAGTCCATTGTATCCTTCTTGCATATGCATCACATCATAATTTTAAGTTGCAACAAATGGATGTGAAAAATGCTTTTCTTAATGGTCTTTTGCACAAGTTGGTCTATGTTAAGCAACCCCGGGGTTTTGAGGACCCCAACTTCCCTAACCATGTCTACAAACTCGATAAGGCGCTCTATGGTCTTAAACAAGCACCTCGTGCATGGTATGAGCATCTTGGAGAGTTGTTGTTAGACCGTGGATTTGAGGTTGGGCAAATTGATCCCACTCTTTTACGAAGAAGTTTATGGGGAGCTTTTCGTTCGCCAACTTTATGTGGATGACATTATCTTTGGGTCTAGTAGCAAAGTTTTTAATGATGAATTTTCAAAGCTTATGACCAATAGGTTTGAGATGTCTATGATGTGAGAGATGAGGTTCTTTCTTGGTTTTGAGACCAAGCAATTATTTGGAGGAACCTTCATCAACCAAGTCAAATATATCCAAGACATGCTCAAGAGGTTCAATATGAAGGATCTCAATGGGGTTTCTACACCTATGCAAACCAAATGTCATCTTGAGATAAATCCCAATGGTAAAGATGTGGATCAAAAGGTATACCGGTCCATGATTGGTTTTTTCCTTTACCTTTGTGCATATATACCCGATATTGTGTTGAGTGTAGGAGTGTGGGCAAGGTATCAAGCGGCTCCTAAAGAAAGCCACTTGATGGCAGTCAAGAGAATCTTTCGATACTTAGTTCATACCCCAAACTATGGTTTGTGGTATCCAAAAGGCTCAAGTATCTCTCTTTGTGGGTACACGGACTCGAATTGGGCTAGTGATAAGGATGATAGGAAACCAACCTCCGGGGCATGCCAATTCCTTGGTAGGTCCTTGGTGTGTTGGTCTTCTAAGAAGCAAAACTATGTATCCCTCTCCACCATCGATGCCGAGTACGTGGTAACCGCAAGTGGATGCACTCAATTATTATGGATGAGGCAAACTTTAAAGGAATATGGTGTCAATTATGACAAAGTGCCTCTTTTGTGTGACAATGAAAGTGCTATCAAGATTGCCGACAACCCAGTGCAACATACAAGAACCAAGCATATTGATATTCGGAATCACTTCATTAGAGATCATGTTGCCCATGGAGATATTGAGCTACTATAGGTAGGCACCAAGGATCAACTTGCGGATATTTTCACAAAGCCTCTTGATGAAGTAAGATTTTACTATCTGAGGAATGAGCTATATATCATATATTCAAGGAGCTTGAGTTGACCACTTTGCATACTCACCTATATCTTGATACTTTATTAGGTTTAGGTGTGGGCATGGAGATAGGGGAGTGTGGTCCTAATCAATTGGGTTATCCCTCCCCCCATAATGCCAACATCAAGTAATTCAATTCTCTTTATATCATTTAGTGATATGTGAGCTTTATTGATAAGTAGTGGCTATGAACCCAAGATACATCTTCGCGGTGTCATGCCACACACTCCTACATGGTGGCCTCATCCACCGCCCTCTTCTCTATCAAGAGTTGGATTTTCATATCATGCTAGAGTTCATTTGGGACTTATTTGGATTTGCCTTATTTTTTAGTCTGTCCCTATTAGTTCTCCATCCTAGACCAGTTCCCACCCCAAAGCATGCTCATCTTGCCACACATTTGTCCACCAAACTTGTTCCCGACATTTCTGGTTGAAGGGGCCGGACAGTCCGACGTGTACAAACCAGAGTATCTGGCTTGCCCGGACACTCCGCTGTGTGCACGCCGGAATATCCGGTAGGCCCGGACACTCTAGCGTTTATCATCCGGACACTCCGACCTAAGAGGTTTCAAACTCGGGATTATGGGGGCCGGGGTGAAGTGGGCGGTTCAGTCCTCCTTCTTCCCCACGACTCCATCTTCCTCCCAACCAACTGCCCTCCTTCCAGGAACATCGCTAGGAGGGCTCCTCTGTCCCGGATCTAGCCGCTGTCGCTGACCATCTCCTCCCCTCCCCCGCTAGGCCCCCTCCCCCATCGATGGAGATCTCCATGGATGCTGGTACATGCTCCTCTCTTTCTCTTTCTCTAGGCATGCCCTAGAGAAGTTTTTGAGGACATATCCTTGCTAGAACTATGCCCCTATCATCCCTGCGTGCAATGTTCACCCTAGCAGTACTCCTAGAAATGTCGATCTGTTCCAATTGATCTTCCCCGCACTACCCAGGAATCACCAAGGCTCCAGCCAGAGTCTCTGGCGCATACGCGTCGGGCATTCCGGTCCAGCCGGAGTATCCGGTGTGTACGCACCGAAATGTCTGGTTCTGGCGGAGTCTTCGGGGTGTTTCCCCGGACAGTCTGGCGAAGATCGGCCGACTCAATTCTGTTTTCCTTCGATTACTGTTACCTTGTTGGCAACTCCTAGACAAATGTGCTTACCCCCTATGCTATCTCCCTCCTCTGATTTCACAGGTGGTTCGCGTCCTCACCGGTCTCGTACAAATCAAAAGGCTCATCCTCGTGTGTTCCGATATGACGAAGAGAGTGATGTTCATGTTGATCCAGCTATTTTCAGGTAGTTAGCTCATGAGCGTGCAACATCTAAGCAAGAGAAGATCAGGCGACTGAAAAGGTATGAAGCTAAGCACATCAAGTTTGAATCTTTGACTACCTTGAAGGGGATGAGCACCGAGGAGTTTGTGGAGATGCAGATTCAGAAATTCTATGATCAGCCTCACACGTCTCCCGATGATCGTTTTTGGAGGAATGATAAGTTGCTTCTTTTCACCGAGGTGATGAGCACCTTCAGGACTCCTGTGGTTCCCATGTAGTGGTTGGAGCTTGATAAGTTGCTGGCTTTCTCGTATTTTGATGATGCTCTTTGGGTGACCGGTAAGATGGGGTTACACACCATCTTTCAAGCCAAGGAAGACTAAAACACTGACTTGGTCCAGCAATTCTATGCCACCGTGGTATTTGGTGATACTATGGACATTCCTCTTGAGTGGATGTCATGAAACACAAGGTGTCATTCTAGCATGATGCAGTTTGCAGGAATCATTGGTTTGCCTTTCAACCCCAATGCTCCCAATGGTGCACGGATGCATGTTCATGGTCAGGCTTATGACAAGATGAAGATAGCTCCTATTTATTCTCAAAATGGTGTGGTTGGCCAAACCACCAATATCAATCTCATCTACAACATTCTGCTTCGCATGTTCGTTCACACTCTTACTCCCAAGGCGGGCAACAAGGACGAGATGGGAGGCACTGAAATTAACCTAATGGATCATGCTTACTCAGTTTATGCTCATGGTCCAAACCATGAAGGTGGTGCTATTGATGTCATGGACTTCATCTACCAGGATATGTACAAGTGCATCATGGACAAGAAGTGTCCTCTCTATGCCCCTTATGTGACTAAACTCAAGCTCCTCCAACTCCTTTGCTCCACTCAGACCTCGTGAGGCACAAGCCTACCAAGCTTTAGAGAAAGGAGGCCCCTTCCTCCAAGGTACCCCATGGCTATCCCTCGTCCCATGGTATCTTTGAGGATGAGGATGAAGATGATGGTGATAGTGGTGATGAGTCTGAGGAGGTGCAGGAAGTTGTGACCCATGGCCCTCGCATGAAGCATGCTAGCAATGCATACCGCTTTGACACCACTCGTGCAGAGGTGCATCAAAAGGTGAAGAAAACTTCTTGGTGGAAGAAGTTACTCCTGTGTCAGAATATCGACACACAGCATGGTCAGTATGATGCCTACAAGGCCAATAGAAATGTCATGAAGGAGATCAAAAGGATCAACCAGCCCATGGACGTTGACTCCTCCTAGCAGGTTTTAGATGGTACACTCTCTTATGGTCACTAGAGTCAGGGCCGTGTGGATTCGTCTTTGTTTGAGGATGTGTCCTCTTCTTCTTGCCTTCACGGCAAGGACACTGCTCCAGAGAATGTTGAGGATGAGGTGTTGGAGATATGCCCAAGAGGCAATAATAAAATGGTTATTATTATATATTTTTGTTTATGATGAATGTTTACATCCCCTGCTATAATTGTATTATTAGGACACACTAATACTTTTGTGTTTTGTAAACATAAGAGAGTCCCTAGTAAGCCTCTTGTTAAGACTAGCTTGTTGATTAATAGATGATCATGGTTTCCTGATCATGGACATTGGATGTTATTAATAACAAGATCATATCATTAGGAGAATGATGTGATGGACATACACCCATAGTAAGCATAGCATAAGATCAAGTCATTAAGTTTGTTTTTCTACAAGCTTTCAAATGTATAGTAACCTAATCCTTCGACCATGAGATCGTGTTAATCACCATCACCGGATGAGTGCTTTGATGACATCAAACGTCGCTTCATAAATAGGTGGTTATAAAGGTGGCATTAGGTATTCTGAAAGTATGTGTTGAAGTGCATGGATCAAGATTGGGATTCGTCCTTCCATATGGCAGATAGATATGCTTTGGGCCCTATCGGTGGAATGTCATCCAATTAGCTTGCAAGCATGTGACTAGGTCACAAGGGATGTCATATCATGGAACGAGTAAAGAGTACTTATCGGTAACGAGGTTGAACTAGGTATGGAGATACCGATGATCGAACCTCAGATAAGTAGAGTATCACGTGACAAAGGGAATTGGTGTCGTATGTAAATGGTTCTATCGATCACGAAGTCATCATTGAATATGTGGGAGCCATTATGGATCTCCAGGTCCCGCTATTGGTTATAGATATGATCGGAGAGGAGTCTCAATCATGTCTACATAGTTCGTGAACCGTAGGGTGACACACTTAAGGTTTGATGTTGTTTAGGTAGATATGAAATACGAGTTGGAGACCGAATGTTGTTCGGAGTCTCGAATTGGATCCAGGACATCACGAGGAGATCCGGAATTGTCCGGAGAATAAGATTCATATAATGGAGATCAATTTCTGGGTTTCGGAAATGTTCCAGAGTATTCTATGGAGCTTCTAGAAGGTTTAAGATAGTTTCAAAAGGTTCTGGAAGGTTCCATGGAGTTTTCTTGAAAACCAAGAAAGAAAAGGAGAATACTTGGGGGGAAGGTAACTCCCCCCTCCCCTTGTGCGCTGGCCCTAGGAGGGCAAGGGGGACAGCCCTAGGTCACCTCTCCCTCTAGATAAAGGAGGGGTGGGGCGGCTCCCCCCTTTGCCCCTTCCACCCAAACCCTAGCTGCCACTCCCTTCTCCTCCTTCCTCCTGCTGCGGCTTAGGCGAAGCCCTACAGGAACTCTTCTCCACCACCACCACCATGTCGTCGTGCTGTTGGGATTCCGTGGAAAGCTACCACCTCCGCTGCCTGCTGGAACAGGGAGAGGATCGTCTACATCCAGCCGTACGTGTGACCGAGTGCGGAAGCACTGTCGGAACACGGTGTTGGAAGGATCGTCTACTCGATCTTGAGATCGGCAAGTGATCGTATACATCAACCACGAGATCCAATCTTGAACAAGGCTTTGGATCTACAAGGGTTAGTACAAATCTATCTCCTTGCACTTATCTCATATATTAGATCTTGGCTTTTCCACAGATTAGATCTTGGTTTTGTTTGTTCTTGTGGTAGAATTCTTTTTGTTTTCCCTGCTACGAACCCATTAGTGGTATAAGAGCCGTGTCTATGCGTAGATCTGTTGCACGAGTAGAACACAATGGTTTTGTGGGCGTTGATGCTTTTGTTGTCATTGTCTTCATGTGTACTTTGCATCTTGCGGAATGGTGGGATGAAGCGGTTCGGGCTAACCTTACATGTCCTCGCACATGAGACTTGCTCCACGCTTAACGTGCAACGTGCATTGCACAAGTGGATTTGCGGGTGTCTGTATCTCCCACCATAGTTAAGATTGAATTTACAATTAGCATCTGACAACACTTGTATCAACATTGTGGTTCCTGTTTGTAGGTAAGATCAATTCTTATACGGAAGCCCCAAACCATGTAAAACATGCAAAGCAAATTAGAGGCATCTAACTTGTTTTTGCAGGGGCATGTGATGTGATATGGCCATGATGTGATTGTGAATATATTTGATGTATGCAATGATCCTTGTTGTAATATGGCAACCGACATGAGCCTAATGGTTGTTTTTATTCTTGTTAAGACCCGCATGTCTATTCAGCTTTATTCCAAGTAGTTGTAATAGTTGATGTTAAGTGATGGACAACCATGAAGCGACGCCACTGAGGATGGAGATCATGTTCGTGCTTTGGAGATGGAGATCAATGGCACAAGAAGAAACGCCATGTCATGTCACATATTATGAATTACATGTGATGTTAATACTTTTTGCATCTTGTATTGCTTAGATCATGACGGTAGCATTATAAGATGATCCCTCTCACTAAATATCAAGTAATAAAGTGTTCGTCCTTAGTATGCACCATTGCTAAGACTCGTCGTTTCGAAGCATCTTGTGATGATCGGGTGTGATAGATTCTATGTGTGCATACAACGAGTGCATGCCAGATTTGCACATGCGGATACTAAGGTTAACCTTGACGAGCCTAGCATGTACAGACATGGTCTCGAAACACGCAATACCGAAAGGTAGAGCATGAATCATATGAATGATATGATGCACATGTTGATCATTCGCCATTGAAACTACATCTTCTCTCGTGAAGATCGAACTTGGTGTAGTGGATTCGGTTCGTGTAATCACTAAGACAACTTGAGGGATGTTGTTTTGAGTGGGAGTTCACCTAGTTAATTTAAGAATTAAAATTGAACTCAATTTGTCATAAACTTAGTCTAAACTCTTTGAAAATATGTTGTAGATCATGGCGACCCCCTCCATCAATTTTAATGTGTTCCTAGAGAAAGAAAAGCTGAAAAACAATGGAAGCAACTTCACAGACTGGTTCCGTGGATTGAGGATTGTCCTGAGTGCTGGTCAGTTGACCTATGTGCTCGATGCACCGCTAGGTGACCCACCTGCAGAGGATGTTTTCGATGATGTGAAAAATGTTTATGTCACTCAGAAGAACCACTACTCCACATCTCAGTGTGCCATCCTGTACGGTTTAGAATTGGAGCTTGAGAAACGCTTTGAGCACCGCGACCCTTTTGAGATTATCAATGATCTCAAGCTGATCTGTGAGACTCATGTGGCCATGGAGAGCTATGAGGCCTCCGAGAAGTTCTTTAACTGTAAAATGGAAGAGAGTTGCTTCGTTAGCGAGCACATGCTCAAAATGTCTGGGCACGCAAATATGCTCCAAGCATTGGGAATAACGATTCCTAATGCATTGGGGATTCATCGTGTCCTCCAATCACTGCCACCTAGTTACAAGAACTTTGTGATGAACTACAATATGCATTGCATGAACAAGACGTTGTCTGAACTCTTCTCCATGCTGAAAACTGCTGAAGTGGAGATTAAGAAGGAGCACCAAGTGTTGATGGTCAATAATACCACCAATTTCAAGAAACAGGGCAAGCCTATGAAGAAGGACAACTTCACAAAGGACGGCAATAAAGCTGCCGCACCTGCTAAGAAGCTCAAGGATGGTCCTAAGCCTAATACTGAGTGCTTCTACTGCAAGGGTGAGGTCACTGGAAGCGCAACTGCCCCAAGTACCTAGCAGATCTGAAGAACGACAACATCAAGAAGAAAGGTATATTTGATATACATGTTATTGATGTGTATCTTACTAGTAATCGTAGTAGTGCCTGGGTATTTGATACTGGTTCGGTTGCTCATATTTGTAACTCGAAACAGGAGCCGTGGAATAAACGAAGACTGGCGAGAGACAAGGTGACGATGCGCGTTGGAAATGGCTCCAAGGTTGATGTGATCGCCATCGACACGCTCCCTCTTCATCTACCTTTGGGATTAGTTTTGAACTTGAATAATTGTTATTTGGTGCATGCGTTAAGCATGAACATTATTTTTGGATCTTGTTTATTGCGAGACGGTTACTCGTTTAAGTCTGAGAATAATGGTTGTTCGATTTATATGAGTAATATTTATTATTGTAATGCACCTGAGATGAATGGTTTATTCGTATTGAATCTCGATAGTAGTGATACACATGTTCACAACATAGATGCTAAACGAATAAAAACAAATGATAATTCTACATACATGTGGCACTGTCGTCTTGGTCACATTGGAGTGAAGCGCATGAAGAAACTCTATTCTGATGGACTTCTTGAATCACTTGAAAGATGCGAAGCATGTCTAATGGGAAAAATGACCAAGACTCCATTCTCTGGGATAATGGAGCGAGCCACAGACTTATTGGAAATAATACATACCGATGTGTGCGACCCATTGAGCGTAGCATCACGCGGTGGATATCGTTATGTTCTTACTTTCACGGATTACTTGAGTAGATATGGGTATGTCTACTTTATGAAACATAAGTCCGAAACTTTCGAGAAGTTTAAGGAATTTCAAAGTGAGGTAGAAAATCATCATAATAAGAAGATTAAGTTTCTGCGTTTTGACCGCGGAGGTGAATATCTAAGTTATGAGTTTGGCATGCATTTAAAGAAATGCGGAATACTTTCGCAGTTGACACCACCGGGAACACCATAACGTAATGGTGTGTCCGAACATCGTAATCGAACTCTCTTAGATATGGTTCGGTCTATGATGTCTCTTATAGATTTACCATTATCATTTTGGGGTTATGCATTAGAGACAGACACATTCACTTTAAATAGGGCACCATCTAAATCCATTGAAATGACACCATATGAATTGTGGTTTGGTAAGAAACCTAAGTTGCCGTTCCTTAAAATTTGGGGCTGCGAAGCGTATGTAAAGAAGTTACAACCCGACAAGCTTGAACCCAAAGCGAAAAAATGCGTCTTCATAGGATACCCTAAAGAAACAATTGGGCATACCTTCTATCATAGATCCGAAGGCAAAGTTTTCGTTGCTAAGAATGGATCCTTTATTGAGAAGGAGTTTCTCTCGAAACAAGTGACTGGAAGGAAAGTATAACTCGACGAGGTTGTTGAACCTTCTCTCGGATTTGAGAGTAGCGCAGCACCGGAAGAAGTTTATGTGTCGCCTGGACCAATAAGAGAGGAAGTTAATGATGATGATGATGATCATGAAACTTCGAACGAAGTTGCTACTGAACCTCGCAAGTTAATGAGGGTTCGTGCCACTCCTAATTGGTATGACCTTGTGTTGAATGTCCTGTTGGTTGACAACATCGATGACCCTGCGACGTATGAGGAAGCTATGGTGAGCCGAGATTCCAACAAATGGAAAGAAGCCATGAAATCTTAAATGGGATCCACGTACGAAAACCAAGTATGGACTTTGGTGGACTTACCGGATGGCCGCAAGGCTGTCGAGAACAAATGGATCTTTAAAAGAAAAACAGATGTCGATGGTAATGTTATTGTCTATAAAGCTCGACTTGTCGCGAAATGGTTCCGACAAATTCAAGGAGTTAACTACGATGAGACTTTCTCACCAGTAGCAAAGCTAAAGTCTGTGAGGATTTTGTTAGCAATCGCTGCATATTTAGATTATGAGATTTGGCAGATGGATGTCAAAATGGCGTTCCTTAATGGTGACATTGAGGAAGAGTTGTATATGGTACAACCCAAAGGTTTTGTTGATCCTAAAGATGCTGACAAGGTATGCAAGCTTCAATGCTCCATTTATGGACTGAAGCAAGCATCCCAGGGTTGGAATCAATGTTCTGATAAGGTGATCAAAAACTTTGGATTTATACAAACTTATGGAGAAGCTTGTATCTACAAGAAAGTGAGTGGGATATCTATAGCATTCCTAATAATATATGTTGGATGACATATTGTTGATTGGGAATGATATAGAACTTCTTGAAAGTGTCAAAGCCTATTTGAATAATAGTTTTTCAATGAAGGATCTTGGCGAAGCGGAATACATTTTAGGCATCAAGATTTATAGAGATAGATCAAGACGCTTAATAGAGCTTTCACAAAGTACATACATGGACAAGGTTCTAAAGAGATTTAGAATGGAAGAAAGCAAGAAAGGGTTCTTGCCCATGTTGCCAGGTAAGACCTTGAGTAAGACTCAACATCTAGCTACGGCAGAAGATAGATAGAAGATGAGTAAAATCCCCTATGCCTCGGCCATAGGCTCTGTCATGTATGCCATGTTGTGTACAAGACCGGATATAACACACGCTGTTAGTTTGACTAGCAGATATCAAAGTGATCCTAGAATGGAACACTGGATAACGGTCAAAAATATCCTTAAGTACCTGAATAGGACTAAGGATATGGTTCTTTCTTATGGAGGTGATGAACACCTTGTTGTAAATAGTTACACCGATGCTAGTTGGAACACCGATCCGGATGACTCGAAGTCACAGTATGGATATGCATTTATTTTGAATGGTGCTGCAGTGAGCTGGAGGAGTGCAAGGAAAGCATTGTGGCGAAATCTTCAACTAAATCGGAATACATAGCTGCTTCGGAGGCTGCACAAGAAGCGATATGGATGAAGGAGTTCATCACTGAGCTTGGTGTGGTTCCTAGTGCATTGGACCCAATGGCCATCTATTGTGACAACACGTAGCCAATGCACATGAGCCAAGGTCACACAGCAAGCTGAAGCACATTAAGCTACGTTTCCGCGCTATTTGTGAGTATGTCCAAGATGGCGACATAAAGATTTGCAAAGTACACACTGATCTGAATGTGGCAGATCTGTTGACTAAACCTCTCCCTAGAGCAAAACATGACCAACACCAGAACGCCATGGGTATTAGGTACATTACAATGTAATCAAGATTATTGACTCTAGTGCAAGTGGGAGACTGTTGGAGATATGCCCAAGAGGCAATAATAAAATGGTTATTATTATATATTTTTGTTTATGATGAATGTTTACATCCCATGCTATAATTTTAATAGTAGGAAACACTGATACTTGTGTGTTTTGTAAACATAAGAGAGCCCCTAGTAAGCCTCTTGTTAAGACTAGCTTGCTGATTAATAGATGATCATGGTTTCCTGATCATGGACATTGGATGTTATTAATAACAAGATCATATCACTAGGAGAATGATGTGATGGACATACACCCATAGTAAGCATAGCATAAGATCAAGTCATTAAGTTTGTTTTGCTACAAGATTTCAAATGCATAGTAACCTAATCCTTCGACCATTAGATCGTGTTAATCACCATCACCGGATGAGTGCTTTGATAACATCAAACGCTGCTTCGTAACTGGGCGGTTATAAAGGTTGCATTAGGTATTCTGAAAGTATGTGTTGAAGCGCATGGATCAATACTGGGATTTGTCCATCCATAAGACGGATAAATGTGCTCTGGGCCCTCTCGGTGGAATGTGATCCAATTAGCTTGCAAGCATGTGACTAGGTCACAAGGGATGTCATATCATGGAACGAGTAAAGAGTACTTATCGGTAACGAGGTTGAACTAGGTATGGAGATAGCGATGATCGAACCTCGGATAAGTAGAGTATCACATGACAAAGGGAATTGGTGTCATATGTAAATGGTTCTATCGATCACGAAGTCATCGTTGAATATGTGGGAGCCATTATGGATCTCCAGGTCCTGCTATTGGTTATTGATCGGAGAGGAGTCTTGATCATGTCTGCATAGTTCGCGAACCGTAGGGTGACACACTTAAGGTTCGATGTTGTTTAGGTAGATGTGGAATACAAGTTGGATACTGACTGTTGTTTGGAGTCTCGGATTGGATCTAGGACAAGACGAGGAGATCTGGAATTGTTCGGAGAATAAGATTCATATAATGTAGATCAATTTCTGGGTTTCAGAAATGTTCCGGAGTATTCTATGGAGTTTCTAGAAGGTTTTGGATAGTTTCGGAAGGTTCCACAGAGTTTTCTTGAAAACCAAGAAAGAAAAGGGGAATACTTGGGGGGAAGGTAACTCTCCCTCCCCTTGTGCACCGGCCCTAGGAGGGCAAGGGGGCCAGCCCTAGGCCACCTCCCCCTCTATATAAAGGAGGGGTGGGGCGCCTCCCCTCTTTGCCCCCTTCCACCCAAACCCTAGCTGACATGGGTATGATTACTCGGATGCTCATTATGCGCTACCCTACATTGGGGAAAGGGTCTACGTCCCATAAAGATTCCAGATAAACAGCCAAAGGAAGCAACCGACAGAGACTTTTATTGTATTAGGAAAGAAACCACAAACCGACATTATGTTGGTATTGTAATCACGCGTGTATGAAACCTATCCGCATACAGCTTTGAGACCCGGCCTATTATATAGGGCGGGAGAAGCCCAAGCGAGGGTATCGAAATCTAGAGGACAACTTGTAATAGAGTGTTTTCCCAATATTCAGGCGACTTTGTCTTCATTGTTTTCCTGACATCCGACGAAATCCCCAGCGTTCTCTTTTCCGTGGAACCCCAAATCCATCACCACGGGCATTGCCGAGGTTACCCCTCGTCAACTGGCGCTGTCTATGGGAAACCTGAACGCTGGAACTACGTATTCGGTGGAACACTCTCCACCAAGCGTCAACTCGACGAAAGCAAATCCACACCCGCACACCCTTGTATTGGTACCCGCCGATTTCAACGGTGGATCCGATCTAATCATCGGAAGCCTCCACATCCAAGCAGACAACATGCAGGAATCACACCCTTCGGCCCTGATCGCATTAGAACCGTCGATGGAAAAGGCCACACCTATAGTAGTACCAGCATCGCCCGTTGGATCCTCCACAGACATCACAGCTCAGACCGACACAGGAAGAGAAGGTCACCAATCAATCTCACCACATGGAGCAAATCCAACAAACTCGGAACCCAAAGAAAGCAGTGAAAACGTCGACTTTGAAGTAAGGATGGTGAAAATTTATCCAGAACTACGATCTCGGAGTACCACAAGCACACCCACAGAAACAAAATACGACACTGTCATGCCACATATAACACGCCACCAAGTGTACATGATCATCAGAGATACTTCAACGCCACGCGACAAAAACGGTAATCCTATCATAAACCCCGATGATATTTAGTCAGATGACCATGCAGGAAACCACGACAACAAAGGAGAACACAACAATGGAGGAGAAGACGAAAACAGAGGAGAAACAACAGATAATCGCATAGTTCGAGGAGGAGGCGGAGAACCATGCACAAAAGAGAGACCAGGACTTTGGCTGCCATCGTCGGCATGGCAAACAGCAAGAGAGGCAATTTCGGGAGCAGTCCCAATGACGGCAGATGCTTCACATGAGGATCTACTGCCATACCAATATTTTCTCCACCACAAGAAGAGAGACCTACTCTGGATGCAAAGACAACTCGATGAAAGAAAAAGGCTAGCCGATGAATCGAGTTTACGATGGGCCCAACTAAGCTCTACCCGAGGGTCAAGGAGTGTGACAAGAGCAGCACCACCAAGAAGGGCGACATCTCGATTACATAATATCCCCGAAGCAGAAAGAAGCGGAATCATCTGAGATCTCGACCTATCATTCATGTCAATCGATCAAGCAGGAAACATCAAAGCAAAAATAGCTCAGGCAGCCATTGTGGCCACGCAAACATATCTGATCACTACCCAACCCGCACCCGACGATCCATGCGTGGCCCTCCACCACTTATCTTCGATGAACCTCAACATGGTAGGAGCCTCACTCGCGGAAGCAGAACAAGGACTCACACAAAGGTCCCCACGCCATCACAACAGTCCTCGGCAAAGTAGGACACACCCGGTGATCTGAATCACCACACCAGGCGCACCTCGTAGGATCCGAGCTACGAAGCAGCACAAGAAACGACAACACCCAGCATAGGAGCAGTGGACCCAGAGACGAAAGCCGCACCCGGCGATATCAAGACGGAGATGACGGAGATGACCATGGGCTATGCGGGGCCAGCTATTTTACACAGAGGATTCGCAAAGCCTCACTACCCAAAGACTTCAAACTTCCACACGACCAACATAAATACGATGGACGCCAAGAACCTGAAGCTTGGTTAGCAGACTATCTAGCCACCGTCAAATTACAGGGTGGATCCACAACTACTGCAATGCAAAGTCTACAACTACACCTCACCGGCGCTGCAAGATCATGGTTGAAGTAGCTATCCAAAGATTCAATTGGTAGCTGGAACGACCTGGAAGATAAATTCATCCGACACTTCCATTCTACATTCAAAAGACTAGCATCCTTGGAGCAGCTACAAGCGTGCAAACAAAAATCTGGGGAGTCAATTAGAGCATTCATACAGCGACGGAATATCATCAAAAACTCTGCTAGATCCATATCCGACGAAAGGGCCATCGACGCCTTCGATGACGGTCTCTCCGTCGCCGAGAATTCATAGAAGAGCTAGGTCGGGTTAAACCAAAGATAGTATCACAATTAAGGGAAATAGCAAACCGATGGGCTGATGGAGAAGATGCACTACATAATAAGCGTGTGTGGCCACCTGAAGAAGATAGGGATAAACACGACAATGACAAAAGACGAAGGAACAACGATGGAAACTCGGGACTAAGCTACGTCGCAGCAGGTTTTTTGGGTGAAGGTAACAACAGAAGCAATGACAATAATGGTGGATACCGTCAAAACAGAGACAACATTGGAGGAAGCCAGCTCGCACAGCGGTATCAACCAAGAGCACGAGACCCACACATCCCTAAGCTTAACTCCTGCTCGTCCTCAAGTAGGTAAGTGATAAAAATAAAGAATAATTTTTGAGGTGACATGCACCATCAAAGACTTGATCAAAGTATTTGTAAAACATTCAAAGCTAGGATCATAGTACTTCAATCATAACACGAAAGACAAAGTTCTAGCAATAAGAAAAAGAAACTATGATGAAACATGAAAAGGCACAAACAAAAGATTCATGAATAACAATGCTTTGCAAGACGTTTGTTTGTTTCACATAAAGAAAACATAGCATAATGGTATTCAGCTTGTCCCTCATAGAGTAGCAAATATAAATGCATAGGACACCTTCAAAGTTCATAAGAGTGACTAGATACAATAGTTTAAAACAAGCAATAACAAGTTATGCATCAATCAACTAGTCTTGGGACAATGCACATAGAACTAAGAATGACCACTATGCTCTCAAAGTAAGTGCATAAAGATAGAAGGTGGAGACTCAATATAATGGTGGAAGAAAGGCCTTTGTAAAAGAAAGTAGGGATTCAAGTCTCATAAAGAGCTTCCAAAAATTATGGTACTTATAGCTTTCAGCTCTCATTGCCCCTATCATAAGCATCTTGAAGTGATTAAGGTTAAAGTGAACAAACTATGGTGTACATGCTTGACGAAGTATAAGTTAGAAATCTCATGTCCCTTGTATACGAGGGCCGCTCCTCATGCTACTCAAGTTTAGTCACCAGTAAGTTCTTGTCATTGTAAGTACATGTGTATCATAGAGAACCGCCAACGGAGTACCCCTTGCCCGATGATACAGAAGAATCCCCATATCAAAATGACAAGGCAAGCAGACAACGAGCATCTCAGCAATCTTCTTATTTACCATGGGAATATGGTGCTTTTTTATCTCTTTACTCTTTTCATAATCTCACTTTTTTCTCTTTTCTCTTTTTTTCTCAATATAGGACTCTTTTTTTATAAGAAGAATGCTTCATAGACAGCTCATTATGGTTACGCTGCAGGTTTCCACCATGTCAGCATGGATTAGACCAGCGGCCCAGGCGTTTCTCTAACACATATACATAACTCCATGGACTTACAAGCTCCCCTTTCATTTCACACCGACGACATCCATATACAAAAGAGCATGATATCAACTAGGTACAAGTACCAAGTGCAATGTTGAAAGCGTTCCCCATGAAAGCATGGTTCTGCTAATTCCCAACAAATAAGTGCAAGCATATACAACATAGACGACACAATGGTTCAAGTTTATTGAGGGCAAGAAAAGTAAAGTGTGCCATCAAGTTCGTGAGAGCTTTAATCACTAGTTTTCTCATAACAAGTTTAATTTGGAAGGTAAACAAAAGCATGAATATACTTGGAATAGCATAAGCTAGTAGGTAGGTATGGTGGACTCTTTGGAATAACTTGGTTTAGGGAGTTGGATGCATGAGTGGAACTCATACTTGGTTGTGGAGGCTAGCAAAAGACTGGGAGCGACAAACTAAGAGAGCAATAATGGCCTATCATGCAGAGCGACAAAACATCATTGATCAAAGCATAAAGTGATACTACAAGTTAAAAACTAAAGGATCATAAAGGCTATGGTGACTTGATATAGTCATAACATGGTGTGAGAATGCGCCAAGTCAACCCAAATAAAGCATCAAAGGAGAATACCACCATACTATGCTTTAATATGCTAAAACAACGCATGATTCATCCAAGGCACATTAAGCAATCTCAATTGTTTATAACAAGTCATGCTACAGCAAAGAATGCTAAGCATAAAGCCAAAACAATATCAAGCATGGCATGACAAAGCATAGGCCATAGTCAAAAACGAGCTCTTTTTACCACATAAGCATGAACTTTCCTACTCTTTTCCAAACCAAACCAAACTATTTGAAAACCAATGTATGAAAGAGGGGGTACGACCAATTTATTCAGAAAACTAAGCAAACAAAAGCAAACGAAAACCAAAACGAAAACGAAAAATAAGACGCTCCAAGAACAACACAACTGTACATGAAACAATAAAAATGAAGCGTTTGGAAGAAACCTGGGATTTTTGGAAGACTCCTGATACATTGCAAATGTATCTATAATTTTTGATGTTCCATGCTTGGTTTTATCCACTTTCTTGTGTTTTGTTCCAACTTTGGAGTACTTTTCATATGATTTCTTGGACTAACCTATTAACAAGAGCCACAGTGCCAACTGCCTGTTTTCTGCTGTTTTTGGTTCCAGGAAAGTCAGAAAATGAATATTATCGGAATTGGACGGGACAAAAGCCAAAGTGCCTATTTTTCCGGAAGGGATCAAGTGCCAGAATACGATACGGAGAGGGGCTAGGGGCTGGCCACACCACCTGGTCGCGCGGCCAGGCCTAGCCCGCGCCAGGGGGTGGTCTGGCCGACCCCAGCACCCCCTTGGCCTCTCCTTCCGCCTATAAGTTTCCCTCGGGACGAAAACCCTAGGTACCCGATCAAAAATCCACGAAAGAGTCTGTAGCCGCCATCATCTCCATCCCTAGATCGGGAGGGATCTGAAGCTCTTCCCGGCACCCTGCCGGAGAGGGGAATTCACCCTGGAGGCCTTCTTCATCACCATGCTATACTCCGATGTGATGCGTGAATAGTTCATCCTTGGACTACGGATCCATGTAGTAGTTAGATGGCTGGTTTCTCCTCCTTTGTGCTTTCATGTTTAGATCTTGTGATCTCCGTTCATGATCAAGATCATCTATTTGTAATCCATACATGTTGTGTTTGCGGGGATCCGATGGATATTGAGATGCTATTTCAGATTGATTATTGATTCTATCATGTCTTTGTTATTTGAGATCTTGCATGCTTTTCGTTGTTAGTAGCTATCTTGGCCAAGTAGATGCTAGCAACTCCAAGAGTTAGTATTTATGCTCGATAGTGGGTTCATGCCTCTGGTAATCTGGGGAAGTGACAGAAATCTCTAAGGTACTAGATGTGCTATTGCTACTAGGGAGAAAACAACAATCCTTTGTTCATAGAACAATCATATTGTTTACCTTACACGCAGTTCGTAAAGCAATAATCTGTTGCTTGCAACTTAATACTGGAGGGGGTTTGGATGATAACCTGAAGGTGGATTATTAGTCATAGATGCAGTTGGATGGCGGTCTATGTATTATGTTGTATTGCCCAATCAAGTCTCAAAGGAGTCAAGGTGATTAGTATATGCATGTATTGCTTTCTTGGTGTTTGTCAATTGCCCCGCTGTAATTTGTTCACCCAGCATGTTATCTATCTAAGGAGAGCCACCTCTAGTGAACTATGGATCCCGGTCCTTTGTCTTTACATACAATCTATAAAATGTTTCTGCTTTGTGTTTACTTTCTACAAACTTTTACTTCTTTCCATTCGATACGTTTAATCCTTTGTTTACCGCAAAACACAGTGAGATTGACAACCTCATCGTAAGTTGGGGACAAAGTTCTGTGGTTGTGTTGTGCAGGTCTGCACGTTGCTACTAGCACCGGTAGTGCGCCCTGCCAAAGCTCAGCTAGTAACACCTTTGGGGTGTTTCCTTGCTCCTACTGGTTCGATTAAACCTTGGTTTCATAACTGAGGGAAAACTTACTGTTGTGCTAATCATACCTTCCTCTTGGGGTTCCCAACGAGCTCTACGTTGAAAGTCGAGTGCATCAACTCCCCGACAACGGCGCCAGAAAAATGCTTGATGGCTCAATGCACGGCGCCCAGAAAAAGTGCTGGTGCGTGGTTGATGTAGAGCTCGTTGGGAACCCGAAGAAGAAGGTATGATGAGCACAGCAGCAAGTTTCCCTTAGTTATGAAACCAAGGTTTAATCGAACCAGTAGGAGCAAGGAAACACCCCAAAGGTGTTACTAGCTGAGCTTTGGCGTGGCGCACTACTGGTGCAAGTAGCAACGTGGAGACCCGCACAACACAACCACAGAACTTTGTCCCCAACTTGCGATGAGATTGTCAATCTCACCATGTTTTGCGGAAAAAAAAGGATTAAACGTATCGAATGGAAAGAAGTAAAAGTTTGCATAAAGTAAACACAAAGAAGTAAACAGTTTATAGATTGAATGTAAAAGACAAGGACCGGGATCCATAGTTCACTAGAGGTGGCTCTCCATAGATAGATAACATGCTGGGTGAACAAATTACAGCGGGGCAATTGACAAACATCGAGAAAGCAATACAAGCATATACTAATCATCTTGACTCCTTTGAGACTTGATTGGGCATTACAACATAATACATAGACCGCCATCCAACTGCATCTATGACTAATAATCCACCTTTAGGTTATCATCTGAACCCCCTCCAGTATTAAGTTGCAAGCAACAGATTATTGCTTTACGAACTGCGTGTAAAGTAAACAATACGATTGTTCTATGAACAAAGGATTGTTGTTTTCTCCCTAGTAGCAACAACACATCTAGTACCTTAGAGATTTCTGTCACTTCCCCAGATTACCAGAGGCATGAACCCACTATCGAGCATAAATACTAACTCTTGGAGTTGCTAGCATCTACTTGGCCAAGATAGCTACTAACAACGGAAAGCATGCAAGATCACAAATAACAAAGACATGATAGAATCAATAATCAATCTGAAATAGCATCTCAATATCCATCAGATCCCCGCAAACACAACATTCAGAATTACAAATAGATGATCTTGATCATGAACGGAGCTCACAAGATCTAAACATGAAATCACAAAGGAGGAGAACCAGCCATCTAGCTACTACATGGATCCGTAGTCCAAGGATGAACTACTCACGCATCACACCGGAGGCTTGCATGGTGATGAAGAAAGCCTCCAGGGTGAATTCCCCTCTCCGGCAGGGTGCCGGGAAGAGCTTCAGATCCCTCCCGATCTAGGCATGGAGATGACGGCGGCCACAGACTCTTTCGTGGATTTTGATCGGTCCCTTAGGGTTTTCGTCCTGAGGGCATCTTATAGTCGGAGGGAGACCGAGGGGGTGCCGGGAGCGGCCACACCACCCCTTGGCGTGGGCCAGGCCTGGCCGCGCGGCCAGGTGGTGTGGTTGCCCTTGGCCCCTCTCCGTCTCGTATTCTGGCACTTGATGACTTCCGAAAAAGTAGGCACTTTGGCTTTTGTCCCGTCCAATTCCGATAATATTCATTTTCTGACTTTCCTGGAACTCAAAACAGCAGAAAACAGGCAGCTGGCACTGTGGCTCTTGTTAATAGGTTAGTCCAAGAAATCATATGAAAAGTACTCCAAAGTGTGGACAAAACACAAGAAAGTGGATAAAACCAAGCATGGAACATCAAAAATTATAGATACATTTGCAATGTATCACCCACCTATGTCCGCAATACAAATCCTGGAGGGGCCTTGTAATATGCATTTTTACATCGACTCAGCAGGCAGACGATAATCCAACCACCTAATGAAAGACTGCCGAACATTCCTGAAAATGCAGGAGTTATGCAATGCAAAGGCAGTCGAAGCAGCAAATCAAGGGTACACATCCACGCCTGGTGCACTAGCTATCGGTGCACCACAACCAGTTGCACCACCACAAAATTCAAACGATCAAAACAACGAGTACCCCAGATCAAAAGGAACAATGTCTATGATTCAGAAAGGGCGTCCACCCAATAGAATTCAGAAGCTCATCACAAGACAAATCAATATGGCGGAAACATCAACATGAGCTACACCCGAATATCTCCATTGGTCAGAGCAAGAAATCAAATTCAGTAGAGAAGATCACCCACTCCGGGTCCCACGACCAGGTCATTCAGCCCTGATAGTCGAAGCACAAATTGGCGGATTTGATATGAGCATGTTCTTCATGGATGAAGGGAGTAGCATAAATATGATCTACACAAAAAGATTGTGAACAATAGGCTATCCCTTGAATAATCTCGCTCCAACAGAAACCTCTTTCCACAAAATAGTACCAGGTAAAGCCGAAATTCCTTTAGGAAAAAAATTCTTGATGTTGTTTTTGGTTCCAAAATAAATTTCAGGCGAGAAAAACTTGAATTCGAAGTCATGGATTGGCCATCACAATACCATGCAATCCTGGGATGACCAGCCTTTGCACGATTCATGGCAGTGCCACATTATGCGTACTTAGTAATGAAAATGCCAGCACCAAAGGGAATTATCACGGTACAAGGAAGCTTCTTACATGCGGACAGTTGTGATCAAGAGTTCAACAAAATTTCTGAATCTTTCGGGATAGCAACAGAGTTCGAGCAACTCAAAAGTTTAGCAAACGAACAACCTCTAGAGGTAGCACGTGTCAATCCCGATCAGGCTTTTGACACGGCAAATGACACAAAAGAAGTACAGATCCACCCTGCTGACCCGACGAAAACAATATTTGTGGCTTCTAACCTTGATCCCGCATAGGAAAGCGCGCTCATCGAGTTCCTCGGTGTGCACTAGGAGATTTTTGCATGGCTATCTTCTGACATGCCGGGAATCCCCAGGGAACTCGCTGAGCATGCACTAAATTTATATCAAAGGCGAAGCCAGTAAAACAACCGCTTCGACGCTTCGCAGAACCAAAACGCAAGGCCATTGGAAAGGAGCTCCATCGCCTAACCGATGCCAATTTTATAAAAAAATTAAAAAAATCAGAGTGGCTTGCAAACCCAGTATGTGTTCCAAAGAAAAACACTACAGAACTTTGGATGTGCATCGACTTTACTGCATTGAACAAACATTGTCCAAAAGATCACTTCCCATTACCACGAATCGACCAAATCATCGATGCAACTGCGGGATGCGAACGTCTTTCTTTCTTGGACGCTTATTTAGGTTACCACTAGATCATGATGAAAGAAGAAGATCAGGAGAAAACGGCGTTTATCACGACTTATGGCGTATTCTGCTACACAATAATGCTGTTTGGCCTCAAGAACGCTGGAGCTACATATCAGCGGATGATGCAGAAGTTCCTAGGAAGTCAAATAGGCACAAACATGCAAGTATATATTGATGACATCATAGTTACCACAGGTCAAGGATCTGTGTTGATAAAGGACCTAGAAGAAACATTCAGAAATCTCGACAGGTTTAGCATCAAACTGAATCCGAAGAAATGTTCCTTTGGAGTCCTAGTAGGGCAACTCCTCAGATATTTGGTATCAACTAGAGGAATCGAGGCTAATCCCGACAAAATAAAAGCAATCCTCACAATAAAGAAGCCAACAAATCTACATGGTGTACAACAACTGGCGGTACGAGTGGCGGCTCTAAATCGTTTTATTGCAAGATTAGGAGAAAAAGCATTGCCATTCTACGCCCTCATGAGGAAATCAAAATTTTTTGAATGGACAGAAGAAGCTCAGCGTGCCTTCGAAGATCTCAAAAGAACACTTTCGACATCTCCTATCATCGTGTTACCAAAAGAAAAAAGGAACCTCTGCTCCTTTATATTGCTTCTACAGATTAGGTGGTCAGCACGGTCCTAGTCGTAGAGCGACCCGAAGAAGGAAAGACCCACGGCATGAAGAGACCAGTTTACTTCCTGAGCGAGGTTTTATCGCCATCCAAACAAAGGTACCCACACTACCAGAAATTAGCATACGGGGTATTTATGAGAGCACGAAAACTACGCCACTATTTCTCGGAGCATCCGATCGTAGTGGTAAACGAGGCACCTTTGTCAAGCATCCTCAACAATCCAGAAGCAACTGGGCGTGTTTCTCTATGGGGTATCCAATTATCCCCTCGGAATATCACTTATGAGAAGCACAAAGCAATTAAGTCACAAGTTCTGCCGGATTTCATCACAGAGTGGACGGAACTGCAATGTGAGGGTCCACCAGACCTTTCTAGCACCTAGACAATGTACTTTGATGGATCAAAAAGAACGGAGGGAGCATGAGCAGGAGTCATACTGATATCACCTCAAGGCGACAAAATGCGCTATATTCTTTGGATGAGCTTCACAAACGCATCCAATAACAAAGCGGAATACGAGGCCCTATTGCACGGCATGTAGATGGCCAAAGCTTGCGGTGCAACTCGCCTAAAAATCTTCGGAGATTCTAATCTCGTGGCATAGCAAGCAATGAACAAATGTGACGCTATCAGTGAAAATATGGTTGCTCATCGTGACTTATATAGTATCATGGAGGCTCAATTTGATGGGTGTGAAGTATCACATATAGGCAGAGCAAGCAATGAGGAAGCCGACAATCTAGCAAACATCAGATCATTGTGTTTACCAATACCAATATGAGTTTTTTGGGAGGAGATAGTGGAGAGATCGATCAAAGCGAAAAGAGTCTTTGAGGTCGTAGCACCAAAAACAGGGAAAAACAAGCATCCACAAAAAATAGTTGGGGGCTCCTTCAGAAACCAAGAACAATGAAGAAGCCATTGAAGAAGAAGAACAAGAAATCAAAGAGGTTATGCTAATTGAGCCAACATGGATGCAGCCGTATATAGCATATATGACTAAAGGAGAGCTACCAGAGGATGTGATAGAAGCTCGGCGAATCACCCGAAGATCAAAGGATTTCAGGATAATCAAAGGAGAACTATACAAAAGAAGTATTTCGGGTGTGCTGCAACGGTGCATAACACCCGAAGAAGGAAAAATTAAACTAAAAGATATACATGAAGGAGTCTATGGTCACCATGCTAGTAGCCGAGCGATTGCCGCAAAAGCATTCAGGGCAGGATTTTATTGGCTCACTACAGTACAAGATGCAAAGGATATTGTTAGAACATGTGAGGCATGTCAACGATTCGCAACAAAGCCTGGAGCACCCGCCGCTGAGCTGAATCCCATACCGTTGGCTTGGCCTTTCGCTCAGTAGGGACTCGACATGGTGGGAAAACTTCACAAATCATCGCCAGGAGGACACGTCTTTCTGTTAGTAGCAGTCAACAAATTTACTAAATGTATTGAAGCAATGCCTGTCACCACCCAAGATGGAACCTCGACTGTGAATTTTATCAAATCCATAGTTTTCCGGTTTGGTGTACCAAATAGCATCATCATGGACAATGGGACCAACTTCACCTCAAATGAATTCAAGGAGTACTGCCAAGAGATGGGCATCAAAATAAGCTACGCTTTGGTAGCTCACCCGCAAACAAATGGAAAGGTCGAAAAAGCCAATGGACTAGTTACCGCTGGACTCAAAAAGAGACAACTGGCACCACTTGACAGAGCAAAAGGGGCATGGGTGGATGAATTGCCATCTGTGTTATGGAGTTTATGGAGTTTACGTATAATTCAAAATAATTCAACGCAAGAGACGCGTTTATTTTTGGTCCATGGTGCGGAAGATGTGCTTCCATTTGAAGTGTCACATGAATCACCAAGAGTAGCTGCATATAATGAGGAATCACGAGAAGCACTTGAAGATGATGTAGATGCACTTGATGAAGCTCGAGACGAAGCCCTCCAAAGAGCAACTATGTACCAGCAAAACCTGCGCAATTACCATAGTAGAAGATTGCGGCCTAGGTCCTTCACAGTAGGGGACCTAGTTCTTCGCCTCAAGCAAGATGGCCACAAAAAGCTAGAATCACCATGGGAAGGACCATACATCGTCACAGAAGTTATTCCCGGAGGAGCATATCGACTATAAGACAAGAAGACGGGAGTAAATTACTCCAATCCGTGGAATGTAGCACAGCTACGACGCTTTTATGCATAAGATTATTTGCAATATGATAAGAGTCAAAGTTTGGCTTATCAGCCAAGATGTCAAGGAGAAAAGGCTAAAAATAGCCACCCGCTAAAAGAATAATGTATCGTTGATTTTTGCCTTGTATATAAAGAGATAAGTTATTTGTACCTTAATCTTTTTATTATGTTCAAAAAGATCAATACTTTCCATCGAGCTAACAACAACTATGAGCCTATGTCCAGATACAGGCATCCGAACATAGCCTCGGGGGCTACTCCCATCGGGAGCGCTAGCGCGCACCCGATAGAAAATGCATTGTGTATGAAGTACATTGACAAATTGCAAAAAACAAAACCTTTTTTGAGTTTTACACTAGTGTATCCTCAAAAAGGTGTTACTCCCATCGAGAGACAGTGTAAAATAATAAAATTATCTGATATAATCAGAAAAAATGGTGGCCCAGCAGGCCAACTGCCAATAAAGCCAAAAATCTTGGATCACGCTCAGACGCGGGAAAAAATCCTAATGCCGTGTTTAGAAAGATGAAGGTAAGACCCCAGGATTCGTCCTGTGTGGCCTGGTAATCGCACAAGAATGCGCTCTTCCAGTAAAAATCTGTTTCAACGATACGATGAAAAATCCCGACGGACGTGTTGGGTACCTGATAAAATAGAAACTGGAATTCAGTATTCGGTAAGACCTCAGTGGCTCGAACTGAATTACACCAGTTAAAAATTCCAGATTCGAGACTAGGGACTTGAGTCTGATGTAGGTCAACCTAGTTTTTTCCCAGGAGCAATTAACTGATTTACGATCCGTTAGAAGCATCAGACTCGTTGTACCAAAATCCCTACAAATAATGAAAACAAATATAAAGAAAAAGAAGAAAGAAAACTTTGAGACTCAACCTGAAAACTGCGGATTCAGGTAGAGTCTCGGGGGCTACTGACATGGGTATGATGACTCGGATGCTCATTATGTGCTACCCTACATTGGGAAAAAGGTCTACGGCCCATAAAGATTCTAGATAAATAGCCCAAGGAAGCAACCGACAAAGACTTTTATTGTATTAGGAAAGAAATCACGAACCGACATTATGTTGGTATTGTAATCACGCGTGTATGAAATCTATCCGCATACAGCTTTGAGACTAGGCCTATTATATATAGGGCGGGAGAAGCCCAGGCGAGGGTATCGAAATCTAGAGGAAAACTTGTAATAGAGTGTTTTCCCAATATTCATGCGACTTTGTCTTCATTTTTCCTGACATCGAAAGAAATCCCCAGCGTTCTCTTTTCCGAGAAACCCCAAGTCCATCACCATGGGCATTGCCGAGGTTACCCCTCGTCACTAGCCGCCACTTCCTCCTCCTCCTTCCTCCTACTCCGGCTTAGGCTAAGCCCTATAGGAACTCTTCTCCACCACCACCACCACGCCGTCGTGCTGTTGGGATTCCGTGGAGATCTACCACCTCCGCTGCCTGCTGGAACGGCAAGAGGATCGTCTACATCGAGCCATACGTGTGACCAAGTGCGGAAGCGCTGCCAGAACGTGGCACCGGAAGGATCGTCTACTCGATCTTGATATCGGCAAGTGATCGTCTACATCAACCACGAGATCCGATCTCGAACAAGGCTTTGGATCTACATGGGGTAGTACAGATCTATCTCGTTGCACTTATCTCATTAGATCTTGGCTTTTCCATAGATTAGATCTTGGTTTTGTTCATTCTTGCGGTAGAATTTTTTTTGTTGTCCCTGCTATGAACCCATCATGAGGATGAGGATGATGATAAGAATGAGAATGACGGAAAGTACGATGAGGAGGATGAGGACTTCAGTGGATAGAGTCAGTTTGGGATGCTTTAGTATTGATATTTTTCCTTTTCGGCATCTCGATGCCAAAGGGGGAGAAGTAGCCCCATATTAGGTTGCTACCGGGGATTTGCATGGATACACAAGCTTCTCGTTCATTCGATTTGCCTCTTTGAAGCTTGTGTCTTTATTTTATCCGTTTGTGAACTATGTTTTGTTGAACTCCATTGTGTTTGGTAAGATATGCATGTTGGAAATATGCCCTAGGGACAAATAGTAGTAAGGACTATTATCATATTTCATATAGTTTATGATTAAGTTTTATATCATGCTATAACTGTATTGAGTGGAAACATCAATACACGTGTGATATACAAACAACCAGGGGTTCCTAGTGAAACTCTAGTCACTGGTTCATTGGTCAACAGATGATCATGTTTCCTGATCATGTGGCATTTATGCCAGTTGGAAATGGAGTTATCTCATTCCGAGAATGAGATGACGAACCAATACCCAACCTAAACATTGTGACCCGATCATATCACGAAGTTCAAGTTATGATGATTAGAAATGGATCCTCGTAGACTATTCCTTAGATAGTGAGGCTATATCAATCACTGTCTCCCGAGAGTGCTTAGATAGCATCAAGCGCCACTTGGTAATAAATTGGTTATAAAGGTGTGTTCAGGTACTCGGAGGAAACCGTAGAAGCAATATATGTCAAAAGCGGGATTTGTTCGTCCATGTGACGGGAAGATACTCAAGGGCCCACTCAGAGAGGTTATATCCAATAGCTGCACAGTGTGTGATTTGATCACAGGGATATCACTTGTCGGAACGAGTCAAGTAGCGTTGTTTGGTAACGAGATTGAACACGACGTGGAGATGTCAATGATCAGATCTCAAGCAATGCAAGTATCGAGATACAAAGGGAATAAGACACGACTGTCCCGGTTCAAACAATGAAAGATCATCGTGGAACGCACAGGGGTCACATGGCCATCCAGGTCCCTCTATTGATCATTGGTGCGGGAGTGTCCCGACCATGTCTGGAGTGTTCCCGAACCATGGGGTATCATGCTTAAGGGCTTGATGATGCTTAGAGAGTGTTTATATTATCGGTAGAATCACCGAAGAATAGTAGAGAGAAAATCGGAAGGGTTTCGGTAAGTCTGGAGGATGTCCGGAGTGGAGGTGGAAGTGTTCCATAACCACGGAGGTTGAATAATATATGAATGAATGATAAATATTGATTTAAACATTTATTCATAATTATTTAATAAAGAGAAAAATCAATTTAAATGGTCAAAGGCTTAATGGGCCAATTCCCGGAGGGGAGAGGGCCCATTAGGGAAAGGAGAGAGGAAGAAGGGGCCAAGGGGTGGCCGGCTGGGCCTAGCCCCCCTCCCACGCGGGGCCCACTAGGGTGGCTGGCGGCTGCCTCTCCCCCTCCTCTCCTTTAGTCCCACCCCGGGACTTTGAGGGAGGTAGTACCTCCCCTCCCCCTATATATAGTGGGGGGTATTTGGCCAAATAAAATACACCAATAATCAATAAAAGTCTTCTCACTTTTGGGAGGACCTCTTATTGATATTTTATCTCTCCCCCTCTGACATGGGTATACCCTACAGGTACTCGAGCTTGGTATATACGACCTGAATACATAGAAGCCCACGGTGTCGCCAAGGCCCAAATGAAGAACTCGAATAACCTGCGGACTCTAGATTGCTTGAAGAACAAGAAGAAGCTAAAGATAGAAAGTTCAAAGGGGAAAACCCTAACCTCTAACCGACTCGACCTGCTACCGAAGACCTAGCCTATCTATATAAAGGCTAGGAGGGGCGGCGAGGAGGACACATGCAACCCTAGTTTCCACAACCCTCACCAGATTGCATCTACACACCATGTAATCTTCGATTCCCTTGATAATTCCACGAGCAGACAAGCAGGAGTAGGGACCTCTACGAGGCCTGAACCTGGGTAAATCTTTGAGTCCCCTGTGTGCTTGTTTGCTAGCCGATAGATGTCTCCAGCGCTCCCTCCTTTTCCAAAACCCAAGTCCATAACAATGGGCATTGATGAGTTAAACCCTCGTCAATTGGCGCCGTCTGTGGGAATTGGGAGTGCTGACGTTGCGGCTTCTTCGGCCCCATCAACCGCGATCTATAACTCTGTAATAGCGGAGATTCGCTAGCTCTTCGGCGCGTTCGACTTCACCGTCCACACGCCAGCCACTCGCTCGGCTTTCGAGTCCGTGGGCGATGCAGTCAGCCTGGCAATAGGGAGCTTCCACTTCCAAGTTGGTCAGATGGGCACGCTTCGCATGCCTGACCAGCCGATGGTGCCATCGATTGCCCTAGCATCATGGTTCCCTCCATCGATCGGCACCCTCAGTTAGCTCAACACCCCGACAACAGTCGAGAACACGGTCAGCGACAGCAGTCGCAACTCCGATCTGAGCGATCTGGCCACTGAAGATGGAGCCTACGGCTCCGGATCTGAGAGTTGTGGAAGGAGCAGCTTCCCCAATCACTTCATGTGCACCATCATCAACGCAGGTGACACCTCCGCCAACCGCAACATCACGGGCAATCGCGGTAACGAAACCGACCCGCCTAACGGCGGCAACAGTGGCAACGGCGGCAACGGTGGCAATCGCACCCCCGTCGACAACGGAGGAGCAGTCGAACCTCCAACCATAATAAACAAGCAAACCGGCGAACGCGTCGTGATCAGGCTCAACGAGCAAGAATGGGCTCGCTGCCGCGAGGCCCTACAGGGCACTCCTCTACCCTTCGGATCTCTGCAAAAACTGCTAATGGGCTACCCCTGGCTCCTGAAGGAAGAATTCAAGCGCCAAGTACAAACAATCACGCAACTCGAGGCACGCAAAAAAGTAGCAGACGAGTCGAGCCTTTGTCGTGCTGGGCTCTCCTCCCATGGAGGATCCTCCTCAAAAGGCAATGAGTACATCGCCAAAAAGAGGCAATCTCGAATGGCCCATCTCACCGAGCAAGAACACATAGAAGTTGCAAAGGTCCTTGACTTCAGCTCTATGACAGTCGATACACGGGGTAATGTGGTCCCCAAGACGCCGCAGGCTGCGGTGACAGTGGCCACCATGTACCTCCTTAACAACCAGCCTCCAGCTGGAGATCCCCGAGCCGCCATGCACCGATCTACGATCGCGGGCTTGGGATTAATCGAGGCCGCCCTCGACAAGGAGTCAACACTGGAGCCAAAGAAAGGCAAAGCGCTAGCAAAGCGCTACTCCTTGCCCTCATCCAGTAATGACAGTCATGACCTGTCTCGACGTCGCCGCTCATGGCGACACGACCACGACTACGACACACGTGATGACATCACGCAGCGCAAGATCGACAAATCAGGGGCGCGACGTGCTCGGTCGACTGACTCGGAAGAGGAAGATGTGGAGCTCTGCGGCGCCAGATGCTTCAGCAGATCCATCAGGCAGAACCGAATGCCCAAGAGGTTCAAACTCCCGTCCGAGAACCCGAAGTTTGATGGCCTACAGGACCCAAAGATCTGGCTGGAGGACCACACCTCCTCCGTTAGGCTCCACAGAGGCAGTTGAAGCACGGCCATGCAATGCTTACAGCTATAGCTGCAGCGTGCCGCCTGAGCATGGCTCAACAACCTCCCACGCGGATCCATTCGCAGTT
This sequence comes from Avena sativa, assembly GCA_916181665.1. Classification (NCBI taxonomy): domain Eukaryota; kingdom Viridiplantae; phylum Streptophyta; class Magnoliopsida; order Poales; family Poaceae; genus Avena; species Avena sativa. The sequence continues at coordinate 104,175,149 of OV702292.1, forward strand.
GGGATGAGCTGGTTTACAGTTTCGTGCGTAACTTTAAGGGCACATACAAGCGGCCCGCATCAATCGAAGAGCTGAGATGCTGCCAGCAAAGATCTGGCAAATCGCTGCGCTCCTACATCCAAAGGTGGTCCATCATCAAGAACTCCGCAGAAAACATCTCGGAGGATCGCGCGATTGACGCATTCAACGGCGGCGTCCGCCGCATAGAGCTCAGGGAGGAGTTGGGCCGCTCAAAGCCCAAGACCATTGACCACTTGATGGAAATCGTGAATCGGTGGGCCGATGGAGAAGATTCGGTGAAAATCGCGTCCACTCCGACGAGGAGGCAGAACTCGAGCGCAGACGTGACCGCCGAGGCAAACGCCGTATGCGCATCTACGATGACCGCGACGACGTCAACATGGTCGCAGATGGCTACGCCGACAGACGCGACGATAACCGCAACATCGGATACCGCAGCGGTGGATACCGCGACTCCGGGAAAACCACACAAGTATGGCAACGCCGCAACCGTTATGAGGCACCCGCGACATCCATAGAAGAAAAACTGTCCAGGCCATGCACGGTGCACTTCTATATCGATAAACATGATGGAAAGAAGAAGTCCAGCCACCTCCTCAAGGACTGCCGTGAGTTCCTCAAATTACATGAGGGATTGGTTCGAATGAATCGCAACAGGGCCGAGAGAGGCTACGGAGCGGCTCTATTCGCCGTGGCACATGGCGCTTCGCCACCGCCACCTGGAATGCCCCCAGACGCAGCTGCGCCAGACCAACACCAGGGAGGTGAACCCTACCCACAGGCCATGGGCACTATGATGATCCAAAAAGGACGCCCCTCCAATCGGGTGCAGAAGGCCATCACTCGCCAAGTCAACTTGGCCACACACACTCGCCACCATCTATCGCTGAGTACCTCAGCGGAAGCGAGTCCTGCATCACCTTCGACAAACGCGATCATCCGCCTCAAGTACCTCGTCCAGGCCACTGTCCCCTCGTACTCGAGGCACAAATTGGAGGCTTCGATATGAGCCACGTCTTCATGGACGGTGGAAGCGGCATCAACCTTATATTCGCGAGTACCTTGCGAGCCATGAGGATCCCTCTGACTTGCCTAGAAGCCTCAGACACAACATTCCATGGCATCGTCCCAGGCAAGGGCGTGTATCCCCTGGGCAAAATCAACCTCGACGTCATCTTCGGCACGCCGAAATTTTTTGGCGCGAGCGCATCGACTTTGAGGTCGTCGGCTGGCCCTCACAGTACCATTGCATCGTCGGACGTGTCGCGTTCGCTAGGTTCATGGCAGTGCCACACTACGCCTACCTGCAAATGAAAATGCCAGGTCCCAATGGCGTCATCACAGTCAATGGGAGCTTCGAGAAGTTGCGACAGGGAATTCAACAAAATTTCCCAGTCCTTGGGCATGCAGGAAGAACTCGCAACACTGAAGGAGTCGACAGACAACAGTCTGCCTCCCCTAAGCCAGCCAAGCTCACCCGATCTATCTTTCGATTCATCGGTGCATACAAAGAAAGTGCAGGTCCACCCATCGGATCCCGCCAAGACGGCCCTCATCGCCAACAACCTGAGTCCCGCATAGGACCTCGCGCTCATCGAATTCCTCCGTGAGCACTAGGAAATTTTTGCCTGGTGTCCTGCGGACATGCCAGGAGTTCCCAGGGAATTCGCCGAGCATGCACTCAACGTCAACCTAGACGCAAGACCAGTCAAGCAAACAATCCGGCGATTATCTGAGCCAGGGGCGCAGGTAGTTGGAATGGAGATCAACAGACTCCTCGACGCCAAGTTCATACGCGAGATCAAGGAAAGCACTTGGCTCGCCAACACGGTGCTGGTACCAAAAAAGGACATGGATATCCTGTGGATGTGCGTGGACTTCACCTCTCTGAATAAGCACTGCCCAAAGGATCACTTCCCGTTGCCGTGCATCGACCAGATCATTGACTCCACTGCGGGCTGCGAGCGCCTCTGCTTCCTCGACGCCTACTCAGGCTATAATCAGATTCAAATGAAGGAGGAAGATCAAGAGAAAACAGTGTTTACAACGCCCTTTGGTGTGTTCTGCTACAACACAATGCCCTTCGGGCTAAAGAACGCGGGAGCCACCTACCAGCGGTGCATGCAGGCTTGCCTTAAGGAACAACTTGGTCGCAACATCCAAGTCTATGTCGACGACATAGTAATCAAGACCAAGGAGGAAGCCTCCCTAATCGACGATTTGCGTGAAACCTGCGCCAACCTCGACCGCTGCTAGATCAAGCTCAATCTGGACAAATGAGCCTTTGGCGTGCCATCCGGGCAACTACTCGGGTACCTCATCTCCGCAAGAGGCATCGAGGCAAACCCGAAGAAAATAAAAGCCATACTGGCCATGGATAAGCCGAAAAACATAAGGGGTGTTCAGCAGCTGGCTGGGCGAATCACGGCCCTCGGCCGATTCATTAGTCGAATGGGTGAAAAGGTGCTACCCTTCTACCAACTCCTCCGCAAAACTGAAAAGTTCGAGTGGACCAACAAAGCGCAGGAAGCATTCGAAGACCTCAAGCGCCTGCTATCCACCTTGCCAGTACTAGTGACCCCGCGGGAAAGGGAACCACTGTTGCTATATATCTCCGCCACCAACCAGGTGGTCAGCACAGTGCTCGTCATTGAGCGAGCCGAGGAAAACAAGGTCCACGGGGTACAACGCCCAGTATACTACCTCAGCGAGGTCCTCACGCCAACAAAACAGCGGTACTCGCACTACCAGAAGTTGGCGTACGGCGTCTTCATGACTGCCCAGCGACTGCGCCATTACTTCCAGGAACACCCAATCGTGGTGGTCAACGACGCCCCGTTGGGGCATATCCTCAATAACCCCGACGCCACGGGACGAGTCGCGCTTTGGGGAATAGAATTGTCTCCACGAGGCATTACTTATGAAAAGCGCGACGCAATCAAGTTGCAAGTTCTCCCTGACTTCCTCGTGCACTGGATGGAGAACCGGCTCCCTGACAAACCAGATATGTCCTACCTTTGGACAATGCACTTCGATGGGTCCAAGCGGAAGGACGGAGCAGGTGCAGGTGTCATACTGACATCACCTCAAGGAGACAAGCTGAAGTACATCATGCGAATGCAGTTCACCGCCTCCAACAACGAAGCTGAATACGAGGCCCTGCTACACGGGATGAGGATGGCAAAAGCCTGCGGTGCCAAGAGACTCATTATTTACGACTCCAAGTTGGTCGTCAACCAAACAATGCATGAGTGTGACGCACTGAACGACAACATCATCGCCTACCGCGACCTCTATGACACACTCGAAGGGGACTTCGACGGCTGTGAACTGCAACAAGTAGGTCGCGAAAGCAATAAAGAGGCGGACGCACTCGCCAACATAGGCTCTACCTGCGCCCCCATACCACCTGGGGTATTTCTCGAGCGCATCTGCGAATGCTCCATCAACCCAAAGGCAACAAAGAAGAAAACAAGCGCAGCAACGGACTCAGGGGCTACGCCGCCCAATGAGCCAATGGCACTCGACGACCTGGAGATGGACCCAGGACTCGAAGGACTAACGAGCGTCATGATGATCGAATCATCCTAGACGCAGCCGTACATCATGTACCTCCTCAGCAAAAGGCTACCGGACGACCCGACTGATGCACGGCACATCGCGCGGCGATCCAAGGCATTCGCTGTTATCAACGGCGAACTATACAAACGCATCATCACAGGAGTGCTCCAGCGATGCGTCTCCACGGCTGATGGAAGAGTTGTCCTCCTCGACATCCATGAGGGAACCTGTGGGCACCACGCGGGCAGTCGCGCCCTTGTGGCCAAAGCTCTGCGAGCTGGGTTCTACTGGCCTACGGCCATGCGCGACGCCTAGGACATCGTCCAGAAATGCAATGCGTGTCAACGTTTCACGGACAAACCGCACGCAACTGGCGCAAAGCTCCGACCAATCCCATTGGCCCGTCCCTTCACACAATGGGGACTCGACATGGTCGGCAAACTCCCCAAATCATCACACGGAGGTTACGTCTACCTCCTGGTGGTAGTCGACAAGTTCACCAAGTGGAAAGAGGCCATGCCAGTGACCAATCAATCAGGGCATAGTGCGGTAAAGTTTTTCGAGTCCATCGTCTTCTGCTTCGGAGTGCCACATAGCATTATCACAGACAATGGAACAAACTTCACATCTAAGGAGTTCTAAGAATTCTATAAGAATCTGGGAATCAACATCAGCTACTCCTCGGTAGCACATCCACAGACCAACGGTCAGGTTGAAAAGGCGAACGGGCTCGTCTGCGGCGGCATCAAGAAGCGACTCCTCCGTCCACTCGAACAAGCCGCGGGTTGCTAGCCAGATGAACTGCAATCAGTACTCTGGAGCCTACGCACAACTCCAAACAGTGCTACGGGCTACACCCCGTTCTTTATGGTGCACGGGGCCGAAGCGGTGCTACCCGCCGAGGTACGATACAAGGCACCACGCGTGGTCGCTTACAGCGAGCAGGAGTCATCCCTCGCACTCGAAGACTCCGTCGATCTCCTTGACGAGGCAAGAGAAATCGCCGCAGAAAGATCAACGATTTACCAGCAGAACCTGCGCAACTACCACAGTAGGAGGCTACGACCCAGATCCTTCGTCAAAGGTGACCTGGTCCTGCGACTAAAGCAGCAGGAACATCTCAAGCTCGAGTCCCCCTGGGAAGGACCATACATGATTACAGAAGTAATCCCAGGTGGCACCTATCGCCTTCAAGATCTAGAGACAGGAGTCGCATCCTCCAACCCCTGGAATGTCGCACAGCTGCGACGCTTCTACCCTTAGTCGTTTTTACTTTTACATCACAAATAAAGCACTCAGCCAAGGCTACTTAGCCATACATTGTACTTTGTACTGTCTCATGAAGAAATAAAGCTAAGTGCCCCAAAACTCTGTGTTCTCCTTTATTTTTTCGCAACTTATCCACTCGAGGGCTGTGCCACCCTATAGACACCTGTTCTACAAACTAAAACGCGATATCCTGAGTAGCTGGCACATCAATCGAAACCCTTGACACAACATCAACCCAGCTGCAACGCACCTGATAGGTTGACAAGGGACTGAGATAAGAGCATGGCCAGGCTAACGAAAAGGAATCGCATAGTGCAACGCACATACACGCTAACAAGCTCTTTATACATAATCGACAGTAAATTATACACAATGTATATACGAACTTTACAACATTGGAACACTTATGTGCAGGATACAAATTAAGCCACTACTGCAACAACAGAACGTTGGTCTGCTCCTCGAAGAAATCGACGATTTCTCTGCTGGGCGATCCACTGCCTGGTAGTGTGGCACCATATTCCAAGCAGAACCTGCTGGTGGCGTAGGTGGCCCAGCCGCAATTGCCGCAACGTCTACGTCAGGCCTGTGCAGTCGCACCAGCGATAGAGCGGTCTTGGCACCAGCCACCAGCTGTTGCCTTACACACTCGCGAACCATGGCCAAGTCTTGGAACTTGGAAAGAAGGGCCAGCAGGCTTGAGGGAGCAACATCCAGCGGAAACATCGTCCGATAAATGTTCTTCAAGCATGACTGCGACTTCTTCAGAAAGTGCAGCAGTTGCGACGCATGATCCTGCAGTGTCGCCAGCGCAATCGCACGATCATGATCCACCCAGAAGTATTCACTCTCCTGAAGTTGCTCTTGGGTCAGATCATGCATGCGAATGGCAATCCTATCCTTCTCATCCTGCGGATGGCGCGCACTGACAACTATTCAAAGCAACAATGGAAGCCAGATACTGCTATCTGGCGGTGGCTTTCTCTGCCTTTGACTTCCATACATCCGCGTTACCACGGAGCACGGGCAATTCACGCTCCAACTACTTCATGCGGTCACGCAGTCGCGAAAGCAGCGACAGCTTATCCACCCTGGAGCGTGATGGCGCCAAAGTATCATCAAGGGGCAGCGAGTCCTGAGGTTCCCTCAAAGGATCACTTGATGTACCCTACCACAAGCCAAGCAAGAAGCGAATAAGAAGATCAAAATCGACACACAGACAAAAGATTCGAGTGCATTCAAGATTGGCAAAAGTATCAGCAGATACACCCGCCAAAGGCATGTTCTAGACAAAAGGCATAAACTAGTCAACTATTACAAAACTACTGAGGAGCGATTGGCTTCTTCGACTTCGACGGCTTCGGGGGCTTCATCGAGTCCGTGGCAGTGTCAGATGCCACTGACTTTCTGCTAGCCCCTGATGCCGCAGCCTTTGCCACCTTGTTGGCTCGCTGCAGCTCCTCAGAGTACTTCGCAACCGTGTTAATCAGCTGCGGCCCATATTTGCCACAGCCAGTCGCGAAGGGAGCAAAGACTACCTACTGGTCGTCCGTGCTAATGGGCATCGCCTTCGAAACCACTGCAGGATCAACCTCGACTCCGTGGGCCTGCACCATGGCGAGTGACATTGACACACCAGCCGCACGGAGTGAGTTCTTGAAGCTTGCAAGAACACCCCCGGCAAGAGACTCCACCAGCTCGTTCATGTTCCCAATTAGCTCAGCCTTAGGCATCAACTCCTCCCGGAGGCGACTGAGCACACCCTTGGCCTTGGAGAGCATATCCTGAACGGCGGCGCTGCGGTCCTCGACTGCTGAAAGCGCACCCGCCAAGGCGTCGTCACGGTGGACGGCCCGAGGGTCGAAGCTCAAATCACCAGTATATGTACATAAACACACACATGGACACAAACATCAGCACCAACAGCAAAAATCGAACGAACAAAGATGATGATATCCAAACATAGTACCTGAGAGGGCCTTGGCAATCGAGAAAAGCTGTTCTTTGAACAACTTCTCCCTGGCCGCGATGGAGGCAGCAGATCCTCTTCACGCATCTGAGCCTCATCACGCGCCGCGATTGCCTCATCGCGACCCTTCACAGCCGCGGCGAGTGTTTGCTCCATGGTGGCAGCGTTGCGCAGGAGGGCGTTATGTTCAGCTACAAAACAAAAAGGGATTGACTATCAGTCGACTATATAAAAAGGAGAAGAAGAGGAAGTGAAGAACACTTACTTTCGACCACGCGATGACGCGTCTCCAGCATTGCATGCTGACGGCCCATCGCAACCACTTGCTCCGCCAAGTGAGTGTCTTCCTTCACAAGGGGCTATCGCACAACAAGGGATCAGCAGATGGCATAGATAGCATCGACTGCAACATCAAAAGAAGAAATCCTACACTTACATGATCCTCCAATGACTCCGAAGTCGATTGGTGTATAGTCATCCGAGCAACCATTCGATGCACCCCTTCAGGCGGAGAGCTGGAAGAGTTGTGCCTGGAGTGGGCCGCCAATGGAGGGGAAGAAGCACGCTCGACCTCTTTCTTGGCCCTTGAGGTTGCGACTCCTAATTCTTTCAAAAATTGGACGTCGCCAGAAGATGACGACGCCTCTTGACTGCAAAGACAAAACCAACATCAAGGACAAGGAAAAGCCAATGAAGAATCAGAAAGGACAAACCAAATACTTACCAATCAAATTTATCAAAGTCAAAGGTTGGTTCCCCCGACTCTGACGAAGACTCCTTTGGCAGTCGCATCTTCTTGCGAGAAGATATCGCCACGGCGCTCACAGGAATGGCAGGGATTGGCGACTCCGCACCAACGCCTGCACCTTCCGGAGTCGAAGGAGATGACGCATCGGAATCCTCGTTGCATGAACGCTTGCGAGTATCCGGACTACCCGACTCGGGGGCTTCCTCCTCCACATCGGATAGGACGGTCGACTCTGACTCGTCCTCTTCCAAGTCCTCGTGAGGGATAACTCCCTCAGGAAGAGGGGCATACAGGGTGACACCGCCCAATCCTGCATACAGACCACAATTCAGCGCAAAGCAAAGAAGCAATCGACAAACTCAGCTACTACGTAGCACAACTGTACCTCAGGAGGAGGGTTAGAAGCGTCGAACGGAGGAACGACTGGTTCACTAGGGAGCACATCCTTGACGGTGTACGTGGTCACCAGTCGAACCCTTTTATCTATCTCACTCGCGGACATTCCATCAGCAGACACGCGAGTGGCATCGTCAGCACCAGCCCACTGAAACATGGGATGGACTCTGGCCTGCAGGGTCTAGACACGACGGCGCAGCCACGTGCGAATGAGTGCGCAGCCTCCTTCCTCTTTGCCTATGCGACTCTTGAGGTCGCAGACGCGCTCGTACAGCACATCTGTCTCCGCGGACTTGCCGGGCATAACCACATTCTTCCAGGAGCGCCTCCTCTTGCATGGCGTCGATGGGTCAAAGGGCGCGAGTCCGAAGTGGTCTCCGTCGGCCTTCTGGTTGCGAACATAGAACCACTTGTCCCTCCACCCTTGGACGTACTTCATCAGCTTGATGTCGAAGTATGTGGCGGATGGATCGCATGGATCCCGCAGCCGCCTACATCATAGACTATGGAACTAGATGCCGATTGGCGTTTCAATTTGAAGAGGCGCTTGAAGAGACCGAGATGCGGCTCGATCTTGAGCCAGCACTCGCAGAGGGTGATGTAGCAAGCTACATGGAGGATGGAATTGGGGGACAGCTGATGGAGCTGGAGCCCGTAAAAACAAAGAAGGCCCCTGAAGAAAGGATGCAGGGGCAAAGAGAGGCCGCGAATGATGAACGCTAGGAACATCACTCGAAAACCGGCAGGAGGAGAGGGGATTATCTCATCGCCGGGGACACGCGCGTCGCCGACTGCGGAAGACAGCACTCCATATTGGCGAAGAAGACGAAGATCAGAGGACTTGATGACGGAGGGACGCCACGCGCCATTCATGACGCGGGTGCTCATGCCCTTCTTCTTCCCGCCGGCGGTGGTGCTGGTGCCCGCAGTGGCGGAGCCGCCCTTCTTCTTCACCGCAGCAGCGGTAGCCGCGGAATCGGCCGCAGCACCTCCCTTCTTCTTCCCCATTGTGCGGCGGCGATGCGACCGGAGAAAGTAGCTGGGAAATGTGCGGAGCTGGTCCAACGCCGCGGAGGAAAAGAGAGCAGAGAAAGCAGGAGAGCAGTGGCAATGGTGATGAAGGCAAAAGATGAGCAAAAGCAGATGTGAATTTTACTGTCGCAGCGCCACTACTTAACCCCTGGAAGATGCAATCCAACGGCTCAGAAAAACCCTACTGGACGCGTGGCGGTCATCGTGCTAGACACGTGGAGGAGTTGAAACATGAACCGTCCCCCCACCACTCCCATTACGCGTGGAAATCGAGGAGGCGCGGTTAAAATAAAGATTACGCACGCCCAGTCAAATCAGAGTCAGGGAGTGGGACCCACCGCTCATCACGTCCCGTCAAACTCGCTCACGCGGGCAACTGAGGTCATGAGATCGTCAGCACTGACGTCATCAACAACTACGCATCAGAAGACTTCGATTACTTTAGTCCTTGCTCGAGTCTTCGACTCCACCAAGCACTCGGGGGCTACTCCCATAGGGAGCGCTGGTCGCGCACCCTACGATTTTTTCTTTTTCTTTTACAGGAACATGAACAATCAAAGCAAAACCCAATTACTCGAAGCACGGTTCGACTATGGACATGGGTTACTCCCATAGGGAGCGCTGGAAGAAAATTCGACTAAAACAAGCAAATAAAGACGATAGCAGTCGCAAAAGTACTTTAGTCCCTGCCTGAGTCTTTGACTCAACCAGGCACTCGGGGGCTACTCCCATAGGGAGCGCTGGTCGCGCACCCTATGATTATTTGTGCAAAGTATTGTGTATTGATAACATCCACACTCGAAGTTTATGGCAACACCGCCTCATAAATTCCCTACAAAGAGATCGCGTCTCCTGGGTCACCCGAATCATCTCCGCGGTGATAAATTTCGGATGCTGCACTTACAGTGTGAAGATAAGACCTGAAAAAGGCCTGGCAACGCATTAAGCTGCGCACTACCAGAAATATATCCGTGCCAGCAGGTACGATGAACATGCCTTGACGGACGCGTCGAGTGCTCACACCCATATACTGGAATTCGACTCCTGTAAGACCTCCGCGGCTTGAGTCGAATTACACCAGCACTTTTCCGGATTCGAGACCGGGGACTCGAGTTCGAGTAGGTGGTGTTGTTTTACCCTAAGGTAGTCAACTGATACTGATACATCGGTTAAAATCAGGCACGCACACCGACAATCCCTATGACATAGACAGAGCAGTCGAAAAATGTACTTAGTCATGCACTCGAAAGACTTCATAAACTCTCTAGTCGAATCTGCGATTCCACTGGACACTCGAGGGCTATTGACATGGGTATACCCTACAGGTACTCGAGCTTGGTACATACGGCCTGAATACATAGAAGCCCACGGTGTCGCCAAGGCCCAAATGAAGAACTCAAGTAACCTGCGGACTCTAGATTGCTTGAAGAACAAGAAGAAGCTAAAGATAGAAAGTTCAAAGGGGAAAACCTAACCTGTAACCGACTCGACCTGCTACCCAAGACCTAGCCTATCTATATAAAGGCTAGGAGGGGACGGCGAGGAGGACACACGCAACCCTAGTTTCCACAACCCTCGCCAGATTTCATCTGCGCAACATTGTAATCTTCGATTCCCTTGATAATTCCATGAGCAGACAAGCAGGAGTAGGGACCTCTATGAGGCCTGAACCTGGGTAAATCTTCGAGTTCCCTGTGTGCTTGTTTGCTAGCCGATAGATGTCTCCAGCGCTCCCTCCTCCAAAACCCAAGTCCATAACAATGGGCATTGATGAGTTAAACCCTCGTCACCCTCTCTCTCTCATGACCGTGGTCCCAAGTCTGGACTGTGCGAACGAGAGACATCTTCACCGCGGAGCGCCGTCGCGCTGCGGGATTCGGATCCGGGAGCTCTACTTCTGCAACTGCTGCTGCATTGGGGAAGCGGGAGTCATCGCCAGACACTGGACGTGTGTAACTCCCTGCGAGGTGTCGCACTTGAGGCACTCAAGTCGTTGGAGCCACGGGAGCGCAATGACTTCATCACGACCTTGAGGTCGGCTTCGGCTCGTCTACATCAACCACGCTCTCCTGAGCGTTGACAACGCTTTTCGGTCTTCAAGGGTAACTTTGCAAAAAGCCCCTCCTGTTACTGTATTAGTAATAGATAGGTCCTGGCAGCTTCATGGGTTCAGGGGCGTAGGGTAAAATTTTATTGTTTTCATACGCGGAACCCCTACAGTAGTATCATAGCTAGATCTATGCGTAGTAATGCTATTATGGGTACAACACACGAGATGTAGCGTGTGGGCGTTGATCTTCTAGTTGTTACCCTCTCACGTGTACTTGTGTATACCGCAGTAATGCTTGATGAAGCGGCCCCCAATCGACTTTACGCGTTCATTCGCGAGACTGGTCCATGCTTGACATATGACTTGTACCGTATAAAGTGGCTTAGGGGGGTGTCTCTCTCTCTCTCGCATTAGTTGGTATACCATTTGCAACGGAGGGCCCCGAAAGGGGTGTAGTAGAGACAACTACTTGATCACCGTTGTGCTGAAAGTTCGTAGGTAAGAACGGTTCTTGTGCGAAAGCCCATTCAGCCACGTAAAACATGCAAATATAAAGTAGAGGCGTCTAAATTTGTTTTGCAGGGGGGCGTTGCTTTGTGATATGGTTGTGGAAAAGGTAAAGTGATTACCTTATGTTACGTAGTAGTAGATAGTCACGGAGATGACAAACTACCACACCAGAATGACACTGGTACCCTGGTGTCTACGGCGCCGAAACCCGGTGACGACGGATGGAGATCACGACGTGAAGGACCATATCACATCGCATTTACATTCAATGTTATTGTTTGTATATCTTATTGTGTGCTAGTATTAGATACTCGACGGTATCTTAATAAGATGATCCCTATTAAAATACCAATGATTGTGTTCTCCCTTAGTGTGCACCACGAAGAAAGTTCTTTGGTATGAGGCAGGCCGTGATGATCGGGTGTCAGACATATCTACGTTCCCATATAGTGGGTGTAAGCCATGTTGCACAGCGAATACACTAAGGTTGAGTTTGCGAGCCTAGCATGTATAGACATGGCCTCGGAAAACGGATGGTCAAAAGATTGAGCACGAGTCGCATGAATGATGTGGCCGACGTTTAGCGTCCACCCTTGAACCCACATTGATGGCCGTGATGATCGGGGGAGATGTGGCTGATAGGGGTCGTGTTATCACCAGGAACCCTTTTGGGGATAGGTGTTTCTGAGTGGAGTTATTATTAACTCATTTAATTATAAACTTAGTCTAAATTCCTTTTGCAATTATAAATGTAGAGATGGCTCACCGTGAAGCTTACTTTGTCATTGAGGAATGGGTAAAGGGTGAGAAACTTAGACTTGATGGATCCAACTTCCCTAGTTGGCTTGTGCGCCTGAATGATCTCCTTACTAGGAATCATGTGGTAGACTACATACGCAGCACGATGGTTTTGACTAAGCCAGACCGCTGATACATTGCAAATGTATCTATAATTTTTGATGTTCCATGCTTGGTTTTATCTACTTTCTTATGTTTTTTTCCAACTTTGGAGTACTTTTCATATGATTTCTTGGACTAACCTATTAACAAGATGCCACAGTGCCAGTTGCCTATTTTCTGCTGTTTTTATTTCCAGGAAAGTCAGAAAATGAATATTCTCGGAATTGGACCGGACAAAAGCCAAAGTTGTTATTTTCCCTGAAGACTCACGAAGCCAGAAGGAGAGTCGGAGAGGGGCCACAGGATGGCCACACCACCCCTAGGTGCGGGTCCCCCTTGGCCACGCCAGGGCATGGTGTGGGCCCCCTGGCCAGCCACCTACCTTGCCCCTCTCGCCTATGAGCCTCCCGATGCATAAACCCTAAGTCATCAAGCCTCCATCCACGAAAAGTTCCGCAGCACCGCCACCACCGAAGGGGAGATTCGGGGGATAGAAAGTCTCTGTTCCGGCACCCTGCCGGGACGGGGAAGTGCCCCTGGAGCCATCTCCATCGATCTCCACCACCATCTCCATCACCGTTGTTGATTCCCATGATGATGAGGGAGTAGTTCTTCCTCGAGACTAAGGGTTCTACCGGTAGCTATGTGTTCATATCTCTCTCTATGCATGATCATATTGTGATCATGAGCTTTGTAATCAAGTAGATCTACCTTGTTACTCAAGTGCTTTAATAGATCTCTGCTCTCCCCATGTGTGTGAAAGTGACAGTGTGCACACCATGGTGGCACTTAGGCTAGTGTTTATAATACTTATCATGAGTATATTTGGAGTTGCATGTCTTTATGAAATTGTGGTGTTTGTTGGAACCATCTAGTGCTCAAGCTGTCAGTGTGGGGTTATCTAGATGGGAAAGGCTTACTTTGAGGTGTGTTGTTATAGCCCTACCAATGATTAGAGTGTTCAACCGGAGAGTAGTATAGCGTAGTATCATAAAGAAGAATATATCTATATGAGAGTGTTCACTAGTGAAACTATGATCCCTAGGCCTTGTTTCTAAGCATTGAAACACCGTTTGCAACTAGATCTATTACATGTTTGCTTGCTTCCATCTTTATTTCAGTTTTACTTTAGTCTTTTCCACGCCATCAAGCTCTTTTCTATCACCGTTACCACTTATAATTATCTATACCACTTGTATTTCACTATCTCTTCACTGAACTAGTGCACCTATACACCTGACAAGTGTATTGGGTGTGTTGGGGACACAAGAGACTTCTTGTATCTTGATTGCAGGGTTGCTTGAGAGGGGATACCTTTGACCACTTCCTCCCTGAGTTCGATAAACCTCAGGTGATCCACTTAAGGGAAAACTTGCTGCTGTTCTACAAACCTCTGCACTTGGAGGCCCAACAACTGTCTATAAGAATAGAAGTGCGTAGACATCAAGCTATTTTCTGGCGCTGTTGCCGGGGAGGTAAGGTAAAAGGTACTCACATCTTCTGGTGTGAGTGCTCGAAGTTATTTCCTTTAGATTCTGCAATTTTGTATTTTTGTTTCTTGTTTTCACTAGTTAGGCTTAATGGAAAACAACAACAAAATTAGAGAGCTTTATAGTATTTATCTTGAGTTAGGACATGAAGTGTTTGAAGAGAAAATTAAAAAACCTATAGAACTTTATTTGCAGCTAATAGCAATGTTTTTAGTATGAATTCTTTGGACACCATTATTGCTAATGCTATGGAAAAGTCTAAGCTTGGGGAAGCTAGTTTTTATGAAAATGATCTTTTTAGTTCCCCAGCTTTGGAACATAGCTATTATATTGCTTATGATGATACCAAACCTCCAATATATGATGATTACAATGATGAATATGATATTTTCAGTCCACCTACTATTGAGGAGAAAATTAATTATGACTATAATATGCCTCCTATATTTGATGATTATGGTGATGAGAATAATAATGATAGCTATTTTGTTGAATTTTCTCCCACTATAATTAATAAGAATGACTCTGCTTATGTGGAGAGTAATAATTATTATATGCATGTGGCTCATGATAAGAATGTTTTATGTGATAGTTATATTGTTAATTTTATTCATGATGCTACTGAAAGTTATTATGAGAGGGAAATATGGTTTTATGCATCTCAATAATATTAGGTTTCCCCTCTTTATGTTGAAAATTTTGAAGTTGCACTTATTTTGCTTTCCTATGCTTGTTGCTTTGTGCTTTCATGACTTGTTTCTTTACAAGATTCCTATGCATAGGAAGTGGGTTAGACTTAAATGTGCTTTGAATTTTCTTCTTGATGCTCTCTTTTACTTCAATTCATATTTCCTATGTGAGCATCTTCTCAAACTATCATGCCTAACTTAAAGGCGTTAAAGAAAATTACTTATTGGGACATAACCCAAAAGTTTTAGATGAGTCTTGGAAGTTATTACCTCTGTAATAACCGCCCCTTATCCTTTTTATTTGCTTTTTGTGCAAAGAGTAACCTCTAAAGAGAGAGAAGTAATGATTGGGAAAGTTGCTGTCCCGAAACAGATTTCTGTGCTTCACCATGAAAATTCGTGTAAAATATCTGTACGTCATTTTGAGGCGTGAATTTTTGTGCTTCTTCCCCAGGTTGTTATCTAACGTTTGTTAGTTCAACACTTTTCGATTTGAGCAACAGAAGGTCTTCGAAAAAATTCGTCTTTACCTACTGGTCTGTTTTGACAGATTTCTGCCATTATTTGCATTTGCTTCTTGTTGGTTCCTTTTTGGGGAATTGAGCTTTTTGAGGGAAGTGCTACAGTAGATTGTGTTTTAATGGAAGTTTAATTAGTTTTGAAACTGAACCCACAGACTTATTATCTTGAATGCACTAATGTTGCTAATAAAGATTGTGTGAAGTTTTGTATGAAGGAAAAATTTCAGGTGTATGGAGAGAATGATGCAATGAGATGAAGAATGGAATAATGCTCAAGCTTGGGTATGCCACCCTGTGTCACCCCAAGAAATATTCAAGAGGTACAAGCA
This sequence comes from Avena sativa, assembly GCA_916181665.1. Taxonomy (NCBI): domain Eukaryota; kingdom Viridiplantae; phylum Streptophyta; class Magnoliopsida; order Poales; family Poaceae; genus Avena; species Avena sativa. Next base: position 104,190,634 of record OV702292.1, read on the forward strand.
TCAAAGCTTGGGGATGCCCAAGGCATCCCCTTCTTCATCAATAAAAATCTCAGGTCTTTCTAGACACTTCGTTTTTATTCTTTCATGCACAATTGTATTTTTCTTGGAGCATCTTTGTTTTTGTTTTTAGTTTTCTTTTGTTTGGTTTGCTTAAATAAGTTGGTTGGATCCCAACACACTTCTTTTGGAGACAGACACACTCCATTTTCATTGCCTAGAACACTCTAGTTTTCATCCTTATTGTTTTGTGAGTGTTCTCTTTTGCTAGCACTGGGTTTAGTCTTACTTTTCTTGTGCTTTCATCTTAGAACTTTTTAGTTCTTCTTTGTGGATTTGTGAGACAAGCTCACTGATCTTTATTTATTATTATCTTTGTGAGTTCTTTCAAATAATTTGGTTTGGATTGGAAAAGAGTAGGAGAAGTTCATGCTTAAGTGGTAAAAATGAGCTTGTTTTTGACTGTGGCCTACGCTTTGTCATGCCATGCTTGATATTTTTTTGGCTTTATGCTTAGTATTCTTTGCTATAGCATGACTTGTTATAAACAATTGAGATTTCTTAATGTGCCTTGGATGAATCATGTGTTGTTTTAGCATACTAAAGCATAGTATTGTGGTATTCTCCTTTGATGCTTTATTTGGATTGACTTGGCGCATGCTCACACCATGTTATGACTATCCCAAGTCACCATAGCCTTTATGATCCTTTAGTTTTCAACTTGTAGTATCACTTTATGCTTTGATCAATGCTGTTTTGTCGCTCTACATGATTATGGCCATTATTGCTCTCTTAGTTTGTCGCTCCCGGTCTTTTGCTAGCCTCCACAACCAAGTATGAGTTCCACTCATGCATCCAACTCCCTAAACCAAGTTATTCCAAAGAGTCCACCATACCTACCTACTAGCATATGCTATTCCAAGTATATTCATGTTTTTGTTTACCTTCCAAATTAAACTTGTTATGAGAAAGCTAGTGATTAAAGCTCTCACGAACTTGATGGCACACTTTACTTTTCTTGCCCTTAATAAACTTGAACCATTGTGTCGTCTATGTTGTATATGCTTGCACTTATTTGTTGGGGATTAGCAGAACCATGTTGTCATGGGGAACGCTTTCAACATTGCACTGGTACTTTGTACCTAGTTGATATCATGCTCTTTTGTCTATGGATGTCATCGGTGTGAAATGAAAGGTGAGCTTGTAAGTCCATGGAGTTATGTATATGTGTTAGAGAAACGCCTAGGCCGCTGGTCTAATCCATGCTGACATGGTGGAAACCTGCATCGTAACCATAATGAGCTGTCTATGAAGCATTCTTCTTCTAAAAAAGAGTCCTATATTGAGAAAAAAAGAGAAAAAAGAGATTATGAAAAGAGGAAAGAGACAAAAAAGCACCATATTCCCATGGTAAATAAGAAGATTGCTGAGATGCTCGTTGGCTGCTTGCCTTGTCATTTTGATATGGGGATTCTTCCGTATCATCGGGCAAGGGGTACCCCATTGGCGGTTCTCTATGATCCACATGTACTTACGATGACAAGAACTTACCGGTGACTAAACTTGAGTAGCATGAGGAGCGGCCCTCGTATTCAACGGACATGAGATTTCTAACTTATACTTCGTCAAGCATGTACACCATAGTTTGTTCACTTTAACCTTAATCACTTCAAGATGCTTATGATAGGGGCAATGAGAGCTGAAAGCTATTAAGTACCATAATTTTTGGAAGCTCTTTATGAAACTTGAATCTCTGCTTCCTTCTATGAAGGCCTTTCTTCCACTTATATATTGAGTCTCCACCTTCTATCTTTATGCACTTACTTTGAGAGCATAGTGGCCATTCTTAGTTCTATGTGCATTGTCCCAAGACTTGTTGATTGATGCATAGCTTTGATATTGCTTGTTTTAAACTATTTGTATCTAGTCACTCTTATAAACTTTGAAGGTGCCCTATGCATTTCTATGAGGGACAAGCTGAATACTACTATGCTATGTTTTCTTTATGTGAAACAAACAAACGTCTTGCAAAGCATTGTTATTCATGAATCTTTTGTTTGTGCCTTTTCATGTTGCAACATAGTTTCTTTGTCTTATTGCTAGAACTTTGTCTTTCATGTTATGATTGAAGTACTATGATCCCAGCTTTGAATGTTTTACAAATACTGGATAGCGGTCAAGAACATCCTCAAGTACTTGAGAAGAACTAGGGATATGTTTCTTATATACGAAGGTGAAGAAGAGCTAGTCGCTAAGTGTTATGTCGATGCTAGCTTTGACACCGATCCAGATGACTCTAAGTCTCAATCCGGGTACGTATTTTTCTTGAACAGAGTAGCAGTTAGTTGGAGGAGTTCTAAACAACCTGTGGTGGCTGGATCAACGACGGAGGCGGAATATGTTGCTGCTTCAGAAGCGGCGCAGGAAGCGGTTTGGATGAAAGAGTTCATTACGGAACTAGGTGTGGTTCCTAGTGTATTGGACCCAATGGTGATCTATTGTGACAACAATGGAGCCATAGCCAACGCCAAGGAACCGAGGTCTCACAAGAATTCCAAGCATATTAAGCGTCGGTTTCACTCCATCCGCGAGCATGTCAAGGATGGAGATATAAAGATTTGTAAAGTACACACGGACCTAAATGTAGCAGATCCGTTGACTAAAACTCTCCCTAGGGCAAAACATGATCAACACCAGAACTCCATGGGTGTTATATTTATCACTATGTGAACTAGATTATTGTCTCTAGTGCAAGTGGGAGACTGAAGGAAATATGCCCTGAGAGGCAATAATAAAGTTGTTATTATGTATTCCATGTATATGATAGATGTTTATTTTGCATGCTATAATTGTATTGATCGGAAACATCAATACATGTGTGTTTAATAAACAAAAAGGGTTCCTAGTTATGCCTCTCTTATAGACTAGCTTGTTGATTAACAAGATGATCAAGGTTTCCTGATCATGGACATTGGATGTTGTTAATAACAAGGTCACATCATTTGTGAAATGATGTGATGAACATTCATCCGAAGTATAGCATTATGATGAAGTCATTATGTTTATATTGCTATAACATCATACGAAGTAATCTTTATCCTTAGACCATGAGATCATGTTAATTGCTAACACCTGAAGAGTATCTTGATAACATCAAACGTCACACCATAACAGGGTGACTATAAAGATGGGTTCAATGTTATGAAGGTGTTATGTTGAGGCTCATGGATCAAGAGTGGAATTTGTCAATCCTGATGACGGATAGATATACTCTAGGCCCTCTCGGTGATATCACATTAAGATAGCTTGCAAGCAAGTGATGTGATCACTAGAATGTTATATCACGGGAACAAGAAAAGAGTGCATGTCGGTAACGATATCAAACTAGGTATTTGGATACGATGATCGAATCTCGGACATGTATTATATCATGAGACAAAGGGATTAAATTACTAGCATTAAAGGTTCTCACGATCACAGAAGTCATCGTTGAATATGCAGGAGTCAGTATGGATCTCCAGGTCCCGCTTCTGATTATTGATCTGAGAGGAGTCTCAATCATGTCTGCATTATTCGCGAACCGTAGGGTGACACACTTAAGAGTTACCGGACACCATTTTGGAGCACATATGTTTCAGACGAAAGAATTGCAAAGCGCGGGAATTGTTTCGATAGAAACCGGAAATGTTTCGGGTGAAATTGCAGAAAGTGGTTCTGCATGTGATATTGAAATATTGCAAGGGGTTATATGTGAATGTTTGTTAATTAAAGTAATTAAAAAAATTCTGAATAAATTTAATAAAAGAGTTTTATTAAATGAGAGAGCATTAAACGTAGAGAATTTTAATGCATTTAAAGTGGAGACTTTAAAAGGGAATGTGAAGAGGCATTTTAATGTGGAGGGGTTACCACCACATGAATGGGGGAGGTGAGGGGTCACCCCCCATGAGGCATCGGCCATGGGGAGGGGCACCCCCTCCTCCTATAAAAGGCCCCCCTCTTCCTCCTTCTTTCTCACACCTCCTCGTGAAGGATCCCTCTCCCCCTCTAGAATTATTCCCCCATGGTCTCGGATTAGCGAGATACATGTTCCCGGTGGCATTTCGTCTGGAAGGAGTTGCTGCTTCCACTGGATCGCTGGAGCAAGGAGGTGGAGGTTGTCCGGTGGCTTGAACGTGTGTACGAGGACGGATGCGCTGCTGATTTGCGGCGCTCAGACTTCCACACGATCTTGAGATCGGCAAGTGTACGACTACATCAACCACGAGTTCCTACTCGTTAACAAAACTCGTTGTCTTCGAGGGTAAGTTCTCGATGGATGTATGTCCACCCGTTGCTATGTACCTAGTAGATAGATCTTGGCGTATAGTTCTCATCGTAGGAATTTTTTTGTTTTTCTATGCTGCGGACCCAACAGTTCTTCCTCGAGGCTAAGGGTTCTACCGATAGCTATGTGTTCATCTCTCTCTATGCATGATCATATTGTGATCATGAGCTTTGTAATCAAGTAGATCTACCTAGCTACTCAAGTGCTTTAATAGATCTCTGATCTGCCCATGTGTGTGAAAGTGACAACATGCACACCATGGTGGCACTTAGGCTAGAGTTTATAATACTTATCATGAGTATATTTGGAGTTGGATGTCTTTATGAAATTGTGGTGTTTGTTGGAACCATCTAGTGCTTAAGGTGACAGTGTGGGGTTATCTAGATGGGAAAGGCTTACTTTGAGGTGTGCTGTTATAGCCCTACCAACGATTAGAGTGTTCAACCGGAGAGTAGTTTAGCGTAGTATCATAAAGAAGAATATATCTATATGAGAGTGTTCACTAGTGAAAGTATGATCCCTAGGCCTTGTTTCTAAGAATTGAAACACCGTTTGCAACTAGATCTGTTACATGTTTGCTTGCTTCCATCTTTATTTCAGTTTTACTTTAGTCTTTTCCACGCCATCAAGCTATTTTCTATCACCGTTACCACTTATAATTATCTATATCACTTGTATTTCACTATCTCTTCGCCGAACTAGTGCACCTATACACCTGACAAGTGTATTAGGTGTGTTGGGGACACAAGAGACTTCTTGTATCTTGATTACAGGGTTGCTTGAGAGGGGATACCTTTGACCACTTCCTCCCTAAGTTTGATAAACCTTGGGTGATCCACTTAAGGGAAAACTTGCTGCTGTTCTACAAACCTCTGCACTTAGAGGCCCAACAACTGTCTACAAGAATAGAAGTGCGTAGACATCAACCACTATGAGACCACACAAGAGGTGGCAGACCGCTACTATCGTCAAGAGATGTCCACCTACATTCAGATAATAATGCGTTACGGGATGGTGGATGAACTTCATCCGCTCATGGATGATCTTGATCCATATTCAATGGTGGATCAACTGAGAGCAGAGTTAATAGGCCATGTGCGCATGTGGAAGCACGAGCTGCTTGGAGAGTTCCTTTCCATACAGATGGAGGAGCATACATGTCTGAAGGGTCACTTAGAGCGCATGCTTGATGCACACAGGAGACTGGTTTACTTTGTGGATTACTGGATGGATGATCCATTTGCGATAGGCGTACTGCTTCGATCGTTGCCTCCCAACTACGAAGGACATGTCCGGAGTAGCATCATGAGTGGTGATACGGAAACATTGGATTTCCAGGAGTTCATATTACATGTCAGGAATGTAAAGGTTGAACCAATCACCGGAGAGGTCATCGATGACAAAGGTATATATTTGATATACAACTATATAAATGTTATAATCTTGCAAACACATTTGCAGTGTTAAGTATATTTGATACTTGTTCTGTTTTGCTGAAAATAGGTCCTTCTACATGAGAGGTGCTTGCTAGAAAGGAGGTGACGTTGCGTGTTGATGGCGAGCATGATGATGATGGCCGACGACACTCTCCCTCGACATTTATCATTTAGTTTATGTTTAGGATGATTATTGTAATCAAAATATTATGAACTTCTTTAGTGTGTCTCACACTTTGTGAGATGGTTATTCATAAGAGTTTGTAACAAACAGTTGTTCCACTTTTATGAATGATTTCTATTCGTGTTCATATCTTGTTTGATTATATGTGAATTATCCTTGTTTGCATGAAACTAATTGATAATGCGTGAACATTTGTAAAATATTGAAATGCCTTGAAAAATACCCAACTTAATGATATTTCATTAAGGAATGAAACCATTGTTTAAATTCAAAGTTATAATGATAATATGTGAAAGTCATTCGATTTCTTATCACATATAAATCATGCCTAAGTTTGGCAAAATAACTTGAACACCGTGTATTACTTGAATACAAAGTGTTTGATGAATTGTTAAAAGTAAATACATATTCGATGTATTGCATTTTAACGAAAATGGTAATTATCATTGTATGATTGTTTAAATGTGTAAAGAAGTTTACCAGAGGAAACATGAATATGAAACTATTTGATTTGATCAAAGTGTTTCATCAACAAAGGGTATAAAGATAAAAGAGAATCTAATTGCCATGATTTGATCAATAGTAATGAAATTCGACTTTATAAGAATGGCATAAAAGAAATTGTGGAATGCAAAGCATTCTGAAACGTCAAAATGCAAAGCATGACAATGTGATATTAGATATCAAAGTGGGTAAATAGATGGCACCAAATAAATCGCTGTAGTGTAGATGTAGAGACCATTAGTTAGAAATAGTTAGCACTCAATTAGAATATATAGTGAACCATTTGAAGTCGTAGAAGTTTTGGGGTTATTTGATATAACCAAAACGATAGCGAGTAAGTCCTTGTAGAGTATTCATTGGAAACTTTGAATACGAAGTCCATATCTTAAACCAAAAGTGAAGCAAAACTGCCATTGCTTGGATTTTGGTACATTTTTGAGAAAGTTCGCATTCAGTGATATTTCTCGATTATGGAGCAAATGGAAGATAGTGTAAAACACGATGAGGATTCAAAACCCTGCATCAGAGTGTTGAAAAGCGCAACATACAACGTTCCTGAACGATTCTCTTCATAGAAGGAAAGAATCAATGATATTGATCATTGTGTTTTCCCCATTAGTGTTTTCACTACATGAAGTAGGATTCAAAATGTAACCCATATCCTGTATGGAGACATTTGTGCATCATTTGTCATGATTCTTCGAATATGACATACCTACGAACTACAAAGGAAATAATGGTAAACTAAGATTATGAGAAATCCTAGAAGCAAAATTCCCTTGAGATTAGAAAGCAACTTTTTGCTGAATCTCACAAGTAAAAGGGGTTACTTGGAATTTTCCCAAGTGGCTGCAAAGCCATAGTGGAAAAGGGGTGAATGACAAAAACACAATTTGTCAAGTATTGGACAAATTCAAATGAATTTGATTCAGGTGTGCTGAATGTCTAGAGGATTTAAAACTAGTAATAGTACTAGTATCTCATAGTAAAACTCCAAGTTTGATATTTGATCAAAATATTTTGAAGTAGTTCAAATAGTGAGTGGATATGCAATTTGCATAAAATTGAGTGGGAGCTGTGAAAGTCTTCCTAAAACAATATGTGAATAACTTATTTTTGAGTGGGAGCTTATAGGAGTGATTCTTAAGTGTGCTAAGAATAAAAGCGCAAGTACTTATAAATAATGATTTATAAGATGTAGAAGTTGATAATAGGTGTATTATGATATTATGTAGTATTCCTTAAGGGATTCTGGAAAGGGTTTCAGAATAGGAGTTAATTAAGGAACTGGTCCTTAATACCTCAAATTAGGAATAGTATTAAGTTTAACATCAATGTTTGAAAGAAAGAAAAGGATGATCATCATCCACTATGTTGAGACATAGGTTCTATCTTAGAAAACCATGATGATAACTTAGCATAATATATGATCCAATAAGGAAAGTTTAAAAATGATTAAGTTCGAATCACAGAACGTTGAGCTGAGTTTGTCTGCAGTGTCTAGTAGAGAACTGTGGATATATTTTTCAAATCCATAAAGGATGACATATCTTAAAACATAAAGGGTTATGTTATAAGGGAATATATTGGAAACTCCCATAAATACCGATTAAAGTCAAGTAGGAAGTGAGGTGAACATAACATCAAAAGTTGCAAGTGGGGTGTTTCGATGAATACATTTATAATAATAGATAAGGGTACCATCTAAAGTGTTGTATAATATTATGGCGGGGCTAGTTCTATTTAACGTAGAATGATGTGTCCCATGGAATACTGCCCATGAGAAATCCCTCGAGGTTGATCTAAAGTCACTGTAGGCTCCTGGAATCAGGCCTCGTTCTGCTGCCATAGCGATGATGCATACACATAGATGCTATCATGTGATGATAAAGTATTAATGTCAATCAAGGTGACATTAGTAAAGTTGCAAAGGATTTGGGACTATAAAGTACATACCCAAGACTCAACCTCTTCCATGATCAAGCATGTTCAGGGTACCGGATATATGGTGCCAATGATTAAGGAGCAAATGCAGTTAGTGTATTTGTACTCTAGTGCAAGTGGGAGACTGTTGGAAATATGCCCTAGAGACAAATAGTAGTAAGGACTATTATCATATTTCATATAGTTTATGATTAAGTTTTATATCATGCTATAACTATATTGAGTGGAAACATCAATACACGTGTGATATACAAACAACCAGTGGTTCCTAGTGAAACTCTAGTCACTGGTTCATTGGTCAATAGATGATCATGTTTCCTGATCATGTGGCATTTATGCTAGTTGGAAATGGAGTCATCTCATTCCGAGAATGAGATGATGAACCAATACCCAACCTAAACATCGTGACCTGATCATATCACGAAGTTCAAGTTACGATGATTAGAAAACCGTAGAGGCAATATAAGTCAAGAGCGGGATTTGTCCGTCCATGTGACGGGAAGATACTCAAGGGCCCACTCGAAGAGGTTATATCCAATAGCTACACATCGTGTGATTTGATCACATGGATATCACTTGTCGGAACGAGTCAAGTAGCGTTGTTCGGTAACAAGATTGAACACGACATGGAGATGTCATTGATCAGATCTCGGGCAATGCAAGTATCAAGAGACAAAAGGAATAATACACGACTATCCCGGTTCAAACGACGAAAGAACTTCGTGGAACGCACAGGGGTCACATGGCCATCCAGGTCCCTCTGTTGATCATTGGTGCGGGAGTGTCCCGAGCATGTCTGGAGTGTTCCCGAACCATGGGGTATCATGCTTAAGGGTTTGATGATGATTAGAGAGTGTTTATAGGATCGGTAGAATCACCGAAGAATAGTAGAGAGAAAACCAGAAGGGTTTCGGTAAGTCCGGAGGATGTCCGGAGTGGAGGTGGAAGTGTTCCATAACCACGGAGGTTGAATAATATATGAATGAATGTTAAATATTGATTTAATCATTTATTCATAATTATTTAATAAAAATAAAAATCAATTTAAATGGTCAAAGGCTTAATGGGCCAATTCCCGGAGGAGAGAGGGCCCATTAGGGAAAGGAGAGAGGAAGAAGGGGCCAAGGGGGTGGCCGGCTGAGCCTAGCCCCCCCCCCCCATGCGGGGCCCACTAGGGTGGTCGGTGGCTGGCCCTCCCCCTCCTCTCCTTTAGTCCCATCCCGGGACTCTGAGGGAGGTAGTACCCCCCCTCCCCCTATATATAGTGGGGGTATTTGGCCAAATAAAATACACCAATAATCAATAAAGGTCTTCTCACTTTTGGGAGGACCTCTAATTGATATTTTCTCTCTCTCCCCTCTCTCTCTCTCTCATGACCATGGTCCCAAGTCTGGACTGCGTGAAGGAGAGACATCTTCACCGCGGAGCGCCGTCGCTCTACGAGATTCGGATCTGGGAGCTCTACTTCCGCAACTGCTGCTGGATCAGGGAAGCGGGAGTCACCGTCAGGCACCGGACGTGTGTAACTCCCCGCGATGTGTCGCACTTGAGGCACTCAAGTCGTTGGATCCACGAGAGGACAAGGACTTCATCACTACCTTGAGGTCGGCTTCGGCTCGTCTACATCAACCACGCTCTCTTGAGCGTTGACAACGCTTTTCGGTCTTCGAGGGTAAGTTCGCGAAAAGCCCCTCTTGTTACTGTATTACTAATAGATAGGTCATGGCAGCTTCAGGGGTTCAGGGGCGTAGGGTAAAATTTTATTGTTTTCATACGCGGAACCCCTACAATGCATACCTAGTATCTCTATCATGTTAAAGACTATTTTGTGCCTATGTATTTGTCTAGTCTTTATCTTAGTAACTTGTCTTACCTAATTGATTTATAAACTCTAGATTGGGTGTTGATCCTAGTTTGTGTGATCTTGTATTCAAATGCAAACTTAAAATGGTCACACATCTAGGGGAGCCTCTCTATAGTTTATAAATTAATTGTTGCCATGCTTGTTACTTATCATTTATGCAAATCCTTGGGTTATCATCAAACACCAAAAAGGGGGAGATTGAAAGGGCATTTTTGCCCTTCATATGTTTTGATGTTTGTTGACAACACTAGGAGATTTTTAATTGTGTGTTAAATGCTTCAGGGCATAATTATCTTGTTAGCATACTATTATATTGTTGCTCCCTCAAAAGGAAAATAGGGTTCTAGGTGATTATTTTAAAGAGGATTCCATGTTTTTTTTGTTCAATGCTCAGTTTCACCGGACTGTCTGGCTGGTTTTGGACGGAGTATCCGGCCCAGCCAGAATATCCGGGTGGTGTCGGCCAGAATGTCCATCCTGGGATTTCCTCGAGTTTTCGCCCGGAAGCTGTATCCATTCAGTAGGCCATATCAGAGTCTACCCAGACTCCTGCCGGTTTCTTTGAAGATACTCTGCCAGACTGAAATGTCCGGGTTGTTGCGGCCAGAGTGTTTGGTCCAGGCCGTATTGTCCAGGGTGTTTTGTCGTACACTCCGGGTTTAGTGGCTCCAACGGCTACATTTCCTGGGGCCCTATATAAAGGCCCCTTCTTCTACCTTGGACTGCCGCTCATCCCCAACCTCAAGAACCCTAGAAGCCGAGCCACCAAATCCTCAAGATCTTCCTCCTCAACCATCCAAAGTCATTGATATTTGGAGAATCGAAGGATAAGGCACCGATCTACATCTTCACCAAAGCGATTTGCATTTCCCTCTCATTCACTTGAGGGCCCCCTGTTCTAGGGTTCCTTAGGAAACCCTAGGTGGTGATGTTTGTTCTAACTTGCTTGTTTTCATTGTGGCAGCTAGCCTTGTACTTAGAAGCCTCCGTTCCTTTGTGGAAGTTGCTCCAAGCTTGTTGTAAAGGCGTCGATTCCCGCCTCGAAGGGTACCGATAGTGGAAAAGTGGGCTAGGCCATTTGTGGCAGAAGTTCACCGGAGAATAGGATGAGGCCTTTGTGGCGTGATGGTCTTAGTACCGCCCACCCCTCCAACACAGACATACTTCCCTTAAAAAGGAAGGAACTACGGTGAATCAAATCTTATGTCCCCGTGTGCTTCACTCTTGGTTACCTCTTTCCTTATATCGTTCCTTTACTTGTGTTGTGCTTGTAGCTAGATTGTCATTTAGGTAAATTCACCTTAGTTGCATATCTAGAGAATTTACCTTTGTGTCAAGCCTAAATTGAAAAGCAAGTAAAATTTGGAGTAGCACCTATTCACCCCCCCCTCCTCTAGGTGTCCATACTATCCATTTCAACTACGATGAGACTTTCTCACCTATAGTGATGCTTAAGTCAGTTCAGATTATGTTTGCTATAGCGACCTATTTCGACTATGAGATACGGCAGATGGATGTCAAGACGGCTTTCCTTAATGTAAATTTAACCGAGGATGTGTATATGATACAGCCCGAGGGTTTTGTTGATCTGGCTAAAGCTGACAAGGTATGCACGCTTCATAAATCTATTTATGGGTTGAAGCAAGCATCTCGGAGTTGAAACATTCGCTTTGATGAGGTAGTCAAATCGTTTGGCTTCATTAAAAGTGATCATGATTCTTGTTTATACAAGAAGTTTAGTGGGAGCAAAGCAAACTTTTCTTATATGTGGATGACATATTACTGATTTGAAATGATCCCCAGATGTTGCAAGAAACCAACGAATCATTTGAAAAGAGTTTTTCGGTGAAAGTCTTGGGGTGAGGCGACTTACATACTAGGAATCCGGAGATCAAGGCGGCTCATTGGATTGAGTGAGAGTATATATTTGGACAAAGTGTTAAAAAAGTTCAACGTGGAATCATCTAAGAAGGGGTTCTTATCGGTCTCCCATGCAGTAAAACTTAGCAAGACTCAGTCTCCTTCGACAACTGATGAGCGAAGTCAGATGAGTGCGATTCCGTATGCTTCAGCAGTCATATCCATCATATACGCTATGATTTGTACAAGGCGGGTTGTTTCCTATGCTCTAAGTGTTGTGAGTAGGTACCAGGATGACCCTAGAGAAATCCACTAGGCAGCGACTAAAAATATCCTTAAGTACTTGAGAAAGACTAAGGATATGTTCCTAGTTTATGGAGGCGAGGATGAACTTAGTGTAAGGGGTTACACGGATGCGAGTTATCTCACTGACTCGGATGATTCTCGTTCGCAATCCGGATATGTGTTTGTTATAAATGGAGGGGATGTGAGCTAGAAGAGTTCCAAGCAAGAGACTCTGTGTGTGTCTACGCCAGAGGCTAAGTATATTGCCGCCTCTGAGGCGGCAAAGGAAGCCATTTGGTTGAGGAATTTCCTTATGGATCTTGGTGTGGTTCAGGGCTCATCCAATCCGTTAGACGTGTATTGTAACAACAATGATGCTATTGCGCAAGCCAAAGAACTTAGAAAACACCAGAAGAACAAACATATAATCATGCTATACCACCAATTTTCCAGTTTGTGGATCAAGGTGATACCAAGTTATGCAAGGTACACACGGATGCAAATGTTGCGGATCCGTTGACAAAGATGCTACCATAGCCGAAGCATGAGGCGCACCTTAGAGCGATGGGTATTAGATGCCTATACATGTGATGTCGGATGATTGACTCTAGTGCAAGTGGGAGACTATTAGGAATATGCCCTAGAGACAAACATTTATGATGTTATTCCCAATGTATTCATAAAGTTATTATATTGTCCTTGTATAAAATACTGATATCATTGAATGTGTGATTTGGTTGTGGAACTATATATTCATGTTGTTCATACTAGATGTCTTTGGTCATTGAAATTATGCTCGACACACAACTTAGACTAATGTGAAAGTCGGCTGATGACGCGGTTCCACTTGTCATGGGCATGGTGATGCTATTCTGACTTACACGGATTCGACTAAAGAGTTTAGCGAGTCAGATTGACCCATATTGAGATACAACGAAAAAGTCGTCATTTGTATATCTCAATCAGTGTAATCCTTAGACCTAGGGTTATTGCACAATCCGAGTTGAGGATCACCAACTTAGGTTTTGCCAAACACTGTTCCATCACTGGGCAGCTATAAAGGCAGAGTTCGGGTCGACTGAGAATCAAGCTGCGTGATGTGGATGACCAAGATGGGATTTTGCCCCTCCAACTAGAGAGATATTCTCTGGGTCCTCTCGGAAGATATGATTCAGAAAGCATGACCATGCATGACTCGGTTAAGTGTTAACCGAGGAGGCCGACTAAGAGTTAGTCGGATGAATCACTTATCTTAGATCAAGAAGAGAGTTGAGATATTTGAAGGATGACGATTATTCGCCTATAGCTTGATAAGATGTACCGTGAGGCAAAAGGGACTCAGACGAAAGTCGCATTGTAAGATATGTCGTCATGACTCTTTGGTACTTGGGAGTCGGCATGTTCTGCTAGGATCCGCTACTGACTGATCGATCATGAGTGAGGCTCGAATCGTGTCAGAGTCACCATGAGCCTATCAGGTCACACACTTAAGAGCGGGAGCAAGTTTGGGTTAGACCTAAACCGGAAATCTATTTGGGTTGGACCCGAATCGGACACGGACTGAGTCATTGAGTTGGACTCGCAGTGACTAATATAGACCTTTTAGTGAATGTGCCACAAGTGAGTGGAGCCCAGTTTCACTCCCTATATAGACTAGGGCGCAAATGCAAGGGGTACGGTTAGGTCATTCCATGCGTTGGAAACCCTAGCTCCAGTACAGTTCAGTCTAGCTGCCATACCGGGCCTAGCAGTCCACCTCAAGTGCTCCTCCTCGTACGTGTGGATACTGGCGGAGATGCTGTACGTTTAGCATTTTGACGATCAGATCGGATCGTGAGGACTGCACTGCTTTAAACGACGTGCTTCATCAATTCTGCAACTGCGCGTCTAATGGTAATACTTGTGGCCTACTATCTCAGTTAGATCTTGGGATCACGGCGTAGGAAAAACGTTTTATTTTCTCTACGTGGCCCAACACCATCTCCATCGGCGGTGTTGCTACCGAAGGCCACCGACACTGCTACCTACAACCACCGGCACTACCACCTACGGCATCGAGATTTGCTACATGGGGTTGGCAGTGCTGCTACATGCGGAAGCCGAAGTGCTACATGCGGCGTCAGGTTTTGCTATATGCCACCGGTGGCGGTGCTATATGTGTGCTTTTGAGTTTTGCTACAAGATGTCTGGCGAAGTCATTTACTATAATACAAGTTTTTTACTTTTTTGCTACAAGCGTTTTGTATTTTTGCTATAATTACACAAAGTTTTTGCTACCAGATCTTCCGGCGAGTGCAATGTTGGTTCTGCTACATTAGCATAATTTTTTTCTATATTTGAATAACTTTTTGTACAGAGTTTTCGGCGAAGTCTTCGATGAGACTGAGGGACATGTGTCAGAAGGGAGGCGGGGATCCGAAGAAAATATTCCCATGGGCGCCTAGCACGCCCCTCAAATTTAATAACGCCCAATGTGGCTCTGCCAGGACAATCAGCCAGAGACTATCCAATACGCACTTGTAGTGCAGCCAAAAGCCGTCCTCTGTTTGGAAAATGATACAGTACCCAGGGGATCGAACCAATCCATCCCCGGGTCCTCGACTCACGACTCGCACGTCCGCACACCTCCATCGCTCCTTTCACTCCCGTGACCCCATGTGGTGGGACCTAGCTCCAACCTTATTTGCCTGCATTGTTCTTTCCCGCGTGGTCAGGATCCCCGCACATCCATGCCATCGCGCTCGCCCGTATAGGTCGCCTTGCCGCGCTGGAGTAGGCAGCCACCGCCACCAAAGCAGGCACCCGTCGCCGCCGGACAGAATCCCCAGCCACAGCCGTGCCCCCGCGTCCGCCCCACCCTCGAAATCGAGCGCTTGCTGAGAGCTCCCATCGCTGGAGTTGTCTATTGCAAGGGCCATCATAGGAGTTGCAAGATCCGCACGGCAAGTCTCCGACAAGAGTCCCAACCCCCATCTCCGTCGGCGGTGTTGCTACCAAAGGCCACTGACGCTGCTACCTACAATCACCGGCACTGTCACCTACGACATCGAGGTTTGCTACATGGGGTTGGTAGTGCTGCTACATGCGGCGTCAATGCTACATGCCACAGGTGGCGATGCTATAATTGTGTCTTTGAGTTTTGCTACAAGATGTCCGGCGAAGTCGGGTTGTCTACAATACAAGTTTTTATTTTTTTGCTACAAGCGTTTTGTATTTTTGCTACAATTACACAAAGTTTTTGCTACCAAGTCTTCCGATGAGTGCAATGTTGGTTCTCCTACAGTAGCATAATTTTTTTTGCTACATTAGCATAAGCAGGAGGTTTTGTAGCAAAAGCGGAATTTGAGAACTTTTTGATGGACACGTGTCAGCAGGCAGGCGGGGGGGCATCAGGGGAAATATTCTGGGGGACGCCTAGCATGCCCCTTAAATTTAATAAGGCTTTCTCTTAACGAATAGGCAGGTGCTTCTGCCGGGTTTCTGGAGAAAAATTCCAAACAATGTCAAGCTGCCTTCCTGAAGCCAATGTGGCTGCCAGGACAGTCAGCCAGAGACTATCCAATACGCACGCACTTCAAGTGCAGCCAAAAGCCGTCCTCTGTTTGGAACAGAGAGACAGAGTTCCTTCCACGGCAAACAAACAGAGTTGCTGTGTTTCATCGCTCACTGCTGGAACTCCTTGGCTTTGTCCGGGCCTCGGGGCCGGTAGTTGGCGATGTCGACGTTGTCCAGGAGCAGCGGCAGCAGCTCGTCCTGGATGCACTTGTAAATCTCTCCGCAGTGCGTCCGGACGATCTTGGCGAGGTTGAGGGCGTCCTGCTTGTCGCCCAGGATCTTGTCCTCCTCCACCGGCTCCGGCAGGAACTCGGTGGCTAGCACCTTGGAGAGGCGCTCGACGTGGCGCTCCAGCTGCTCCTGGTAGTCCTCGAACAGGACCTGCGCCATGGCCACCTTCCCCCGCTCCGTGCTCTGCACCTTGCCGTGGTAGTCGTCGCCGAACATGTAGTAGGCGAAGACGTAGGACCTCGACAGCACCTGCCGCGACCGGAGCAGGTCCCCGTGCGCCTCCGCGAGCCAGCCGCCGTCGCGGAGCAGGGCGTGGTTCTGCAGGGTCTCCAGCCACTTGGCCCGCTCCTCGACGGCCGGCCCCAGCTTCTCGCGCTCCGTCTTGTACGAGTCGCCGTGGATCTTGAAGCGGTCGTAGTAGTGGGTGTAGCGGTGCAGGTGCCGCTTGGCGTCGTCCACCTTCTTCTTCTCCTCCTCCACGAACCGGTTGCAGCTGTGGTTGGCGATCGTGGTCCACGTGTGCTCAGCCCCCGTCGCGCCACCGCACAGCCAGCTGCATATATATATATATATATATATATATATATATATATATATATATATATATATATATATATATATATATATATATATATATATATATATATATATATATATATATATGCAGAGATCAAGTCAGGTTTTCAGAGAAACCAACCAAGATCATCGACAGCTTACTTACCATAGGTACTGGCCGCATTTGCAGGTGACGAGGTTGCAGCCGTCTTCCTTGATGATGGGCTTGTAGCACTTGGGGCAGTTCTTGGTGTTGGCGATGATCCAGTTGATGGTCTCCGACTCGCCGTTGCACTTGACCTCCCACTGGTCCCACATGGTGCAGGGGCACGGCGAGTGCGCCTCCGACGCGCACGCGAAGCAGAAGCCCAAGCCGCAGGGGCACTCCACCTCGCAGTACCGCTGCTCGCTGGCGCCCACCCGGATCGCGCGCCCGCAGTGCGGCACGCTCGGGCACCACTTCACGAAGTCGTTGTCCTCCAGGTACGACTCGAGCAGGAAGCGGTCGAAGCGCCGAGCCGCGTCCGGGTACCTGCGGCCCAGGAGGCGATGCACCACGGCCTCCTCGCAGATGGCCGGGCACTTCAATCCCATGCACCGGATCTGCTTCTTGCCGCTGTCCACCGAGGTCTTGAAGTACTCAGTCCAACCTGGACAAATTATTAAAAACATACTACCATAATTAAGAATATCCTTTCCATATAGTATGATTTAATTAACTAACAAAAGTGATCTCTGTTCACACCAAAGAAACAAATTCGCAATTGGGCCACTCACCTATTGCTTACACAACTGAAGTATAAAATCAGACGAACTTAACCTTCAACTATAAAGCCTGGTAGAATAACCCCCTCAAACCAATCAGTGTGAGGTGGCTTTACATGACATGGCGTCTATGTGTCTATCATGTCACCTCCATAGCATCAGAAGATAAAACTAGCAATTTGATGGCATGATATATAGTAATGATATTTTGGAGGAAATGCTTATTTCAATTCCAAATATAAATGCATTGAGAGAGCACAAAAATAGTAATTTTAGAGTCCCTTGCAATTTCAAAAATCGAGAACCGACAAAATTTGTGATATTTTGGGTTCTTTTTTAAAATATTGATTTTTTTCATAATTTGAATATTGAATTATAAGACCACTTTAGAATTTTTCTGACGGGATATTCTACAAGACTTTGGTATTTGACGAGGGTTAGATTTGTCTGGTATTAGGTGTAATATATGCACTTTCATAATTCACACACTTTATCCTGTTCTAAAAATGAGGTGCAGCTTTAGGATGTGCAAATTCACAGAACATCTTTTGTATAATTTTTGGGATTGATGACACGCAACTTAGTAAAATTACAGATAACGATTTCTTAGGCTACAATAGAAAATTCTGTAACAAAGACAATCTTGGAATATCACTGCATTTTCTAAGAGCAAGAAATTTGCTTGGCTAACTCGGGTATTGTGTAGCAACCTTGGTATCAACCTGACACTGTGTAGTATTTGTGTTTTGATATTGTTGAACTTATGAGCTGGAACTTTTTACGTTTGTACATGACAATTGAACTGTGCATGTAAAGTGTAAAATCCTACAACAGCCACTGATATACTAACAAAAGAGTTTTTAACAAGTTTAGCTGTGAAGATAATAATACTATAAATAATGGAAAGGAAGAAACTCACAGTCATTGCAGAAACAATGCCCACATTCCATGGTGGAGACGACGCCCATGGAGAACTCGTCGAAACACACCATGCAGTTCACCGTTCTTGACGGCGATGCCCTGCAGTTGCTATTCACCTGGAGCACGACGCCTGCCTCCCTGAGCATGCGATCGCGGCCCTTCTTGTCGAAGTGGTCGTATATGGAGTCCGTCTTCCACCGGTGGTGGATGAGGAGAGCGCGCGCGTGGTGCTGCTTTATGTTGAGCAGGTTCATCACCATGGACAAATCTTCTTGCTGTAGGTAGAGGAGAATTAAGATTAATATACTGTCCATGACTCTTTGTATGATCTGAACTCCAGGATGTCCTGTTGAGAGTTACCTGTGCAGTAGAAAGAGATTCTTTCGTAATGGCCTGCAGAAACAGATAGTAAGAGTAGTTCAGTAGCGCATCTTCTAATTCAGTAAACAGCTATAATAAACAGGTAATCGAGCAAAAGGGCTAAGTATGTACTCCCTCCGTTTAAAAATATAAGACGTTTTAGCTTTGTGAATCGAATGTATCTAGACGTCTTTTAGTGTATAGGTTTATAGAGGTTCAGAGTGAACCTATACATTAAAAGATGTCTAGATACATTCGTTTCCCAAAACTAGAATGTCTTATATTTCCAAACGGAGGGAGTAAATGCTTATTTGATTAGACGTTTATATACACGGGGAGAGCATAGTGTTTGTTCACCGGTGTCAATGATGGAAAATTTGCTGAACTGAATTTCTTACTGCCAAGATGAAAGAACCAGAACAAGATAAGCTATTCGACGGATAACCCAACCTAGTCATTGATTATATTTCTGGTAAACCTGCATCGCCTTTTAAGTTCCAAACCAGTCGGCATAATTAAGCCATACCACAACTGACAACTCCCCGCCACAGCCCCAAGCCGATCTATCTATGAAAAAAATCGGAAGCCTGATATACTACTACCAAATTTACCAATGCCTTGCCGAAATCAAACCATAGCGCTTCAATCGCACAGATTAGAACATAACAGAACAATTCCGTGCAGACCCTAACTTGATTTTCTTGTATTTTGTTTTTTGATCGATTCGGTTCAGATTTGGTCGGGGGATAACGGACCGGCGCATTGGGCTCGCTCCCATGTCCCCTCTGACGGGCAGGGGTTACTCTCTTACCCAGCAATCCACGGGGCGATCCGGCGCCAGCGTGTCCTCCTCTTCCACAGCGTCCTCGTCGTCGGCCTCCATCGCGTCGTCGTCGTCCTCGCCGCCGCCGTTGCCGTCGTCCTCGTCGTAGTAGTCGGACTCGTAGTCGTAGCACTCCTCGTCGCTGGCCATGGCGGGCGGGCGGGGCAGATTTGGTAGCGCGGTGCGCGGCGCGGGGATGGCGGCGAGGCGAAACCTGAGTGGCGAGGCGAGGCGAGGGTTTTGAGGCCGCGGGCTTAGCTATGATGATCTGGGTTTGAGTAGTTGTTTAACCAGGTATCGAGGGGTCATGATGGTCGGGTTCGACAGGGACTCCGCTGAGTCGCTGACGAGCAATGCGAGGGGGACCACAGTGTGGACGCGCCAGGTGCCGGCGCGATATACCCTAGCTAGATGCCTAGATCTCTCCGCTTACGATTCGTCTCGTGTAAGTACACATTTTTGTACTTCCGGAATCAGTTTGGGGAATTTTTATAACTGTGAGGATATTGAGATCTTTCTACGCCTAGACCTTGTTTTGTTACAAGTGTACTCCCTCCGTTTTAAAATATAAGATGACATCTTATATTTTGAAACGATGGAAGAGAGAGAAGGACAAAACCAAGAAAAAGCAAGTTGGCACCCGAAGGGGAAGGGAAGCTCCTTTTAAAAGGCTCTCAATCTGCCTGTTACTCACAGAAATACGCACGGTCGGTAGTACCGGTGTGTGGCCGGTACTACCGGTAGCACCCATCCAACCGTCACAACAGCGGTGCGAAAAGAGAAACAAAACTGGCCGGAACTACCGTCGGAAGTTCCAGTCGAAGTTTCGACAAATAGCGCACGAAAAACAGAGAGAGTACTGAACCAAAATCGGGTTTACCGAAAGTTGGGCCAGAATTAACACCTGTACTACTGGTGGCAAAAATGCCCAGCGGTACTACCGGTGGCCCGCCAGAACTACCGGTCACGAAAACTTCAGAACCAGAAACACAATAACTTTCGCATCCGAACTCCAAACGAGATGAAACCAATTTTGTTGAAAAGATAACGACGTGTTGAAATATTGGATATCACCAATGGATAAAATATCATGAATATATATGTGATATATTTCCCAAGGTGTGGAGCCAGAAAAATCGCAAGATCAAAAACGCAAAAAGATATGCAAGGGAAATCCGTTTTTGATGAACTCGAGCTTGTCATGATGATAACCAGAAGCTCTAGATCCTCGTATGGATAAGAACCAAACAACAACCAAGAAAGATGATGTTATGTATGCAAAGGTTTAAGCTTTTCCGAAAGATACGGTCGAGCTACACACTCGAGAGCTCCTCTTGATAGTACGGCTATCTATCCTAAAACCCAGTCTCCCAACACTACAAGAGACCGGTAAAATAGAAAGCCTATCAAGATCATACCTTTGCCTTGAGCATTCCACTTGAGCTTGATGTAGACCGTCTTGTCCTTCTCAAGATGGAACGCCTTTCTTAATTTCCTTGCTTGCTCTTGCTTGATGAAGACTTGTGAAATGCTCCCCCAAACTCCATGGGGAGACCTCTTCTTTGACCTTGTCTTCATCACTCCATGGTCTCTGAGGATGGCAAGCTTCACGCATGAGATCTTCTAGAGAGCGGTGCACCTTGAGCTTACCCTTCATTTCTTGATGATGTCTTGAAGATAGCCATGAGGAACTTCATCATCTTCTTCTTCTTCTTCTTCTTCTTCTTCTTCTTCTTCTTCAAGACACACTTGATCTTCTTCATCTTCTACTTGATTCCAATGGGCACAAAGCCCTTGGATATGGCTTCTTCTTTTCCAACCTTGAAACCAACGCATGGTCCAAGCGATGCTAATGAACAAACCTACAAATGAAACTCAATTTACACATTAGTCCATAGAGATTGTCATTAATTACCAAAACCACACATGGGGCATACATGCCCTTTCACATGGGGATGCATAGCTGTGGTGACCATGTTCTTTTTACCTTTGTTGTGAAGTGAAAAACATTACAAAACAGAGAGTGTACGTAATCCTGTAGGAAAACAGAGGAGGCATCAATGGTGCACTGGCCATCTTCATGGACAATATTATTTTGAAGATGCCAAGCACGTTATAACAGGAGCAGAATCAGTGGGTGGGAATCTTTAGGAGAGTTGACCAACATGATGAGTAACCAATTAGGTCCACTGAATTTAAACTGATCTTCATGGGGCAGACACCAGTTTCTCTCATCTTGTCCCTAAGAGCTTTGGCCTTTGTACAAGACATCGTGGCATGGAAGCTGCTCTCCTCACAAGTACCACATATGGTGCATGTACTATCAAGATCCAAGTTTATGTGCCACTTGTTTCTCCTCGTGGCTGGGTTTTTAGAGGCACATGTCCAAGCAAAGATACGCATTTTGTTTGAGACCTTGCATCTCCAAAGTAATTGAAGATTGGAGAGAATTGACGAAATAATTTCTTTGGCCCAATTCCCTTACAAATCCCTTCAAAAAAAATCCTTCAAAAAATGAATTAGTGCGGGACGGGGGTTGTTCCGAGATACTATAAGGGCATCTCTAGCCGATCCCAAAAAACTGACCCTCCAATAACGCGGAACTAACCGAACTCTTTGAAGGAAATATGCCCTGAGAGGCAATAATAAAGTTGTTATTATATATTCCTTATATATGATAGATGTTTATTTTACATGCTAGAAATGTATTGATTCGGAAACATCAATACATGTGTGTTTAATAAACAAAAAGGGTTCCTAGTCATGCCTATCTTATAGACTAGCTTGTTGATTAACAGGATGATCAAGGTTTCCTGATCATGGACATTGGATGTTGTTAATAACAAGGTCACACCATTGGTGGAATGATGTGATGAACATTCATCCGAAGTATAGCATTATGATCAAGTCATTATGTTTATATTGCTATAACATCATATAAAGTAATCTTTATCCTTAGACCATGAGATCATGTTAATTGCTAACACCGGAAGAGTATCTTGATAACATCAAACGTCACACTGTAACAGGGTGACTATAAAGATGGGTTCAGTACTACGAAGGTGTTATGTTGAGGCTCATGGATCAAGAGTGGAATTTGTCAATCCAGATGACGGATAGATATACTCTGGGCCCTCTCGGTGATATCACATTAGGATAGCTTGCAAGCAAGTGATGAGATCACTAGAATGTTATATCACGGGAACGAAAAAAGAGTGCATGTCGGTAACGAGATCAAACTAGGTATGGAGATACCGATGATCGAATCTCGGACATGTAATATATCGAGAAACAAAGGGATTTATTTACAAGCGTTAAAGGTTCTCACGATCACAGGAGTCATCGTTGAATGTGTAGGAGTCGGTACTGATCTCCAGGTCCCACTGCTGATTATTGATCGGAGAAGGGTCTCGATCATGTCTGCATTATTCGCGAACTATAGGGTGGCACACTTAAGAGTTACCGGACACCATTTTGGAGCACATATGTTTCAGACGAAAGAATTGCAAAGCGCAGGAATTGTTTCAATAGAAACCGAAAATTGTTTCGGGTGAAATTGCAGAAGGTGGTTCTGCATGTGATATTGAAATATTGCAAGGGGATATATGTGAATGTTTGTTAATTAAAGTAATTAACAAAATTCTGAATAAATTTAATAAAAAGAGTTTTATTTAAATGAGAGAGCATTAAATTTGGAGAAATTTAATACATTTAAAGTGGAGACTTTAAAAGGGAATGTGAAGAGGCATTTTAATGTGGAGGGGTTACCACCACATGAATGGGGGAGTTGAGGGGTCACCCCCCATGAGCCGGCCTTCGAGAGAGGGGGCACCCCCCTCCTCCTATAAAAGGCCACCCATTCCCTCCTTCATCCTCACACCTCCTTGTGAAGGATCTCTCTCCCCCTCTAGAATTATTCCCCCATGGTCTCGGATTAGCGAGATACATGTTCCCGGTGGCATTTCGTCTGGAAGGAATTGTTGCTTCCGCTGGATCACTAGAGCGAGGAGGTGGAGGTTGTCCGGTGGCTTGAACGTGTGTGCGAGTGCGGATGCGCTGCTGAGTTGCGGCGCTCGGACTTCCTCACGATCTTGAGATCGGCAAGTGTACAACTACATCAACCACGAGTTCCTACTCGTTAACAAAGCTCGTTGTCTATGAGGGTAAGTTCTTGTTGGATGTATGTCCACCCGTTGCTTTGTACCTAGTAGATAGATCTTGGCGTGTAGTTCACACCGTAGGAAAATTTTTGTTTTCTATGCTACGGACCCAACAGTGGTATCAGAGCCTGATCTATGCGTAGGTGCTTAGCACGGGTAGTACACATATGGTTGATATGTGGGTGATGATGATCATGTTATTGCATCTTCTATGTATTTTGGATATTGGTGGCATAGTGGGATGAAGCGGCCCGGACCAACCTTACATGTCATCGTACATGAAACCGGTTCCACGACTGACATGCAACTTGTTTTGCATAAGTGGCTGGCGGGTGTATGTCTCTCCTACTATAGTCAATATCTGATTTACAACGAGTTGCTGATAACTTAGTTATCCTCGTTGTGGTTTATGTTCGTAGGTAAGAACGGTTCAATCTCCGAAAGCCCTAAGCCACGTAAAACTTGCAATTGATAAATTAGAGGCGTCTAGTTTAGGTCGTTGCTGGGCTAGTGTGTTGATATGGTATTGTTGTAAGTAGATGTATGGTGGATACTCTTACAACACACTCAACGTGTAAGTTCCATAGACCTTGGCCTTACACACAAAGGAATGATAGAGATCATACCATGATGCAAGTGATAGAGATCAAATGCATGGACCATATCATCTCACTTTATACATTAGATGTTAGCATCTTATACTGCTAGTTTGGCGTGTTTGATAGCATTATAAGATGATCCCTCTTTTAGATATCAAGATAAAAATGTGTTCTTCCTTGAGTATGCACCGTTCTATGGATCGTGTTTCGAGACATCACGTGATGATCGGGTGTACTCGAATCTACGCTTTCATAGGAACGGGTGTAAGACAGTTTTACACATGCGAATACTAAGGTTCTTACTTGGCGAGCCTAGCATGTACAGACATGGCCTCGGAACACGGACCGAAAGGTTCAGCATGAGTCATATGGTTGATATGATGCCCATATAGATGCTCGCCTTTGAAGCTATATCAACTCACATGATGATCGGACTTGGTATAGTGGATTTGGTTCATGTAATCACCAAAAGGACACGAGGGATGTCGTTTTTGAGTGGGAGTTCATTAGTAATTTGGATTAGTTGAACTCAATCTATCATAAACTTAGTCTAAATAAACTTTACAAATTCTGTTGTAGATGGCACCACCTGCTTTTAATTTCAATGTGTTCATGGAGAAAGAGAAAGTTGTTGCGAATGGTAGCAACTTCACCAACTGGGCTATGAATTTGAGGATTCTCCTCACTGCTGCACAAAAGCAATATGTGCTAGATGCGCCGCTAGGCCCCCCACCAGCTCCTGATGCCCCTGACGAGGAAAAGAATGTCTATGTGACTCGTCAGGAGGACCACAACTTAGCTCATTGTGGCATACTGTATGGGCTAGAGCCAGAACTTTCGAAAGCATTTCGAAAATGGCAATGGCTTTGAAACCATGGGAGAATTGAAAATGATTTTCGATACCCATCTGTCGTATAGAGTTATAATGCTACAGAAAAGTTCTTTAGCTGCATGATGGAGGAAAACAGCTCCGTTAGTGAGCACGTACTCAAAATGTCTGGGTATGCCGATAAGCTTGTGTCCTTGGGAATAACGATTCCCATTGAATTAGGCATACATCATGTTCTCCAATCTCTGCCACCTAGCTACAAGAGCTTCGTGATGAACTATAATATACAGGGCATGAAGAAGTCTCTTTCCGAGCTTCTGTCAATGCTTAAGACTGCAAAAGTGGAGATTAGGAAAGAACATCAAGTGTTGATGATCAATAGGACCACCGGTTTCAAGAAGGACAAGAAAGGCAAGCACAAGTGAAAGAAGGGTGGCAAGTCTGTTGCCACGCCTGAAAAGAAACCCTGGGCTGGCCCTAAGTCTGACACCGAGTGCTACTATTGCAAGGGGACTGGCCATTGGAAGCGCAACTGCCCCAAGTATTTGGCGGACAAGAAGTCCAGCAAGGCAAACAAAGGTATATGTGATATACATGTTATTGATGTGTAATTGACTAGTACTCGTAGTAGCACCTGGGTATTTGATACCGGATCAGTTGCTAATATATGTAACTCGGTTCAGGGGCTATGTAACAAGCGACAGCTAGCAAGGGATGAGGTCAGGATGCGGGTCGGTAATGGATCAAGAGTTGATGTGATCGCTGTCGGGACGCTACCTCTCCATTTGCCATCGGGATTAGTTATAAACCTAAATAATTGTTATTTGGTGCCTGCACTGAGCATGAACATTGTATCTGGATCGTGTTTGATGCAAAGTGGTCATTCCTTTAAATCTGAAAACAATGGTTGTTCGATTTATAAGAATGATATATTTTATGGTCATGCACCTATGTTGAATGGTTTATTTCTATTGGATCTCGATAGTAATATTACGCACATTCATAATGTTAATGCTAAAAAGATTAAACTTGATGATGATATGTCTACGTATATGTGGCACTGCCGTCTAGGTCATATTGGCGTTAAACGCATGAAGAAACTCCATTCTGATGGACTTTTGGAATCACTTGATTTTGAATCATTGGATACATGTGAGCCATGCCTTATGGGCAAGATGACTAGAACGTTGTTTTCTGGTTCAATGGAACGGGCGACAAATCTGTTGGAGATCATATATACTGATGTGTGTGGACCAATGAGTGCGTCGGCGCGAGGTGGATATCGTTATTTTGTTACTTTCACGGATGATTTGAGTAGATATGGGTATATCTATTTGATGAAACACAAGTCTGAAACTTTTGAAAAGTTTAAGGAATTTCAGAATAAAGTGGAAAATTATCGTAATAAAAAGATCAAGTTTCTACGGTCTGACCGTGGAGGAGAGTATCTAAGTTACGAGTTTAGCACACACATGAAAGAGTGTGGAATAGTTTCACAACTCACGCCTGCCGGAACACCACAACGTAATGGTGTGTCGGAGCATCGTAATCGTACCTTATTGGATATAGTTCGATCTATGATGTCTCTGACTGACTTACCTCTGTCATTTTGAGGTTATGCACTGGAAACAGCTACATTCACTTTAAATCGGGCACCATCTAAATCCATTGAAACGACACCGTATGAATTATGGTTTGAAAACAAACATAGCTGTCATTTCTTAAGGTTTGGGGATGCGATGTTTATGTGAAGAAACTTCAACCGGATAAACTCGAACCCAAAGCGAAAAAATGCGTCTTCATAGGATACCCTAAGGAAACAATTGGGTATACCTTCTATCACAGATCCGAGCACAAGGTTTTTGTTGCCAAGAATGGATCCTTTCTTGAGAAGGAGTTTCTTGCGAAAGGTGTGAGTAGTCGGAAGGTAGAACTCCAAGAGGTTATTGAACCTTCTCTTCATGGAATGGCGAGTGGCACAGCACCGGAAGTTGTTTCGGAGTTGACTTCACCTGATGAAGAGAGAGCTAATGATAATGATCATGAAACTCTGAAAGAGGACACTACCGAACCTCGCAGGTCAAGCAGGACGCGTGTAGCTCCTGAACTGTACGGCAATCCTGTTGTGAATTTCATGGTTGATGAAATGGATGACCCTGCGACGTATGAAGAAGCGATGATGAGCCCGGATTCCAACAAATGGCTAGAAGCCATGAAATCCGAGATGGAATCCATGTACAAGAACCAAGTTTGGAACTTGGTGGACTTACCTCACGACCGAAAGGCCGTTGAGAATAAATGGATTTTTAAAAAGAAAACTGATGCTGATGGTAATGTGACCATCTATAAGGCTCGACTTGTCGCAAAGGGGTTTCGACAAATTCAAGGAGTTGACTACGATGAGACATTCTTTCCCATAGCGATGCTTAAATTGGTTAGGATTATGTTAGCAATTGCTGCATATTTCGATTATGAAATATGGCAAATGGATGTCAGAACTGCATTCCTCAATGGTAAGATTGAAGAAGAGTTGTATATGATACAACCTAAGGGTTTGTCGATCCTAAGGATGCTAATAAGGTGTGCAAACTTCAGCGATCCATCTATGGACTGAAGCAAGCATCACGAAGTTGGAATCTCCGCTTTGATGAGGTGATCAAAGAGTTTGGATTTGTCCAAACTTATGGAGAGGCTTGTATTTACAAGAAAGTGAGTGGGAGCATGTGACATTTCTAATATTATATGTGGATGACATATTATTGATTGGAAATGATATAGATCTTTTAAACAGTGTTAAAAGTTATCTAAACAGCAAATTTTCGATGAAAGACCTTGGTGAAGCATCATATATATTAGGCATTAAAATCTATAGAGATA
Organism: Avena sativa; assembly: GCA_916181665.1. NCBI lineage: Eukaryota > Viridiplantae > Streptophyta > Magnoliopsida > Poales > Poaceae > Avena > Avena sativa. Next base: position 104,218,710 of record OV702292.1, read on the forward strand.
GATCAAGGCGCCTAATTGGGCTATCGCAGAGTACATACCTTGATAAGATATTAAAGAAGTTTAATATGGACGAAAGTAAGAAGGGGTTCTTACGTATGTTGCAAGGAAAGACATTGAGTAAGACTCAAAGTCCGGCTACGGCGGAAGAAAGAGAGATGATGGATAAGATCCCCTATGCCTCGGCCATAGGCTCTATTATGTATGCCATGCTATGTACAAGACCGCATGTGGCACATGCTATTAGTTTGACTAGTAGGTACCAATCTGATCTAGGTTCGAAACACTGGATAGCGGTAAAGAACATCCTCAAGTACTTGAGAAGAACTAAGGATATGTTTCTCATATACGGAGGTGAAGAAGAGCTAGTCGCTAAGTGTTATGTGGATGCTAGCTTTGACAATGATCCGGATGACTCTAAGTCTCAATCCGGATACGTATTTCTCTTGAACGGAGCAGCAGTTAGTTGGAGGAGTTCCAAACAACCTGTGGTGGCTGGATCAACAACGGAGGCGGAATATGTTGCTACTTCAGAAGCGGCGCAGGAAGCAGTTTGGATGAAAGAGTTCATTACGGAACTGGGTGTGGTTCCCAGTGCGTTGGACCCGATGGTGATCTATTGTGACAACAATGGATCCATAGCCAACGCAAAGGAACCAAGGTCTCACAAGAATTCCAAACATATTAAGCTCCGGTTTCACTCCATCCACGAGCATGTCAAGGATGGAGATATAAAGATTTGTAAAGTACACACGGACCTAAATGTAGCAGATCCGTTGACTAAAGTTCTCCCTAGGGCAAAACATGATCAACACCAGAACTCCATGGGTGTTAGATTTATCACTATGTGAACTAGATTATTGTCTCTAGTGCAAGTGGGAGACTGAAGGAAATATGCCCTGAGAGGCAATAATAAAGTTGTTATTATATATTCCTTATATATGATAGATGTTTATTTTACATGCTAGAAATGTATTGATTCGGAAACATCAATACATGTGTGTTTAATAAACAAAAAGGGTTCCTAGTCATGCCTCTCTTATAGACTAGCTTGTTGATTAACAGGATGATCAAGGTTTCCTGATCATGGACATTGGATGTTGTTAATAACAAGGTCACACCATTGGTGGAATGATGTGATGAACATTCGTCCGAAGTATAGCATTACGATCAAGTCATTATGTTTATATTGCTATAACATCATATGAAGTAATCTTTATCCTTAGACCATGGGATCATGTTAATTGCTAACACCGGAAGAGTATCTTGATAACATCAAACGTCACACAGTAACAGGGTGACTATAAAGATGGGTTCAGTACTACGAAGGTGTTATGTTGAGGCTCATGGATCAAGAGTGGAATTTGTCAATCCAGATGACGGATAGATATACTCTGGGCCCTCTCGGTGATATCACATTAGGATAGCTTGCAAGCAAGTGATGAGATCACTAGAATGTTATATCACGGGAACGAGAAAAGAGTGCATGTCGGTAACGAGATCAAACTAGGTATGGAGATACCGATGATCGAATCTCGGACATGTAATATATCGAGAAACAAAGGGATTTAGTTACAAGCGTTAAAGGTTCTCACGATCACAGGAGTCATCGTTGAATGTGTAGGAGTCAGTACGGATCTCCAGGTCCCGCTGCTGATTATTGATCGGAGAAGGGTCTCGATCATGTCTGCATTATTTGCGAACCGTAGGGTGGCACACTTAAGAGTTATCGGACACCATTTTGGAACACATATGTTTCAGACGAAAGAATTGCAAAGCGCAGGAATTGTTTCAATAGAAACCGAAAATTGTTTCGGGTGAAATTGCAGAAGGTGTTTCTGCATGTGATATTGAAATATTGCAAGGGGCTATATGTGAATATTTGTTAATTAAAGTAATTAACAAAATTCTGAATAAATTTAATAAAAAGAGTTTTTTTAAATGAGAGAGCATTAAATTTGGAGAAATTTAATGCATTTAAAGTGGAGACTTTAAAAGGGAATGTGAAGAGGCATTTTAATGTGGAGGGGTTACCACCACATGAATGGGGGAGGTGAGGGGTCACCCCCCCATGCGCCGGCCATGGAGAGAGGGGGCACCCCCTCCTCCTATAAAAGGCCACCCATTCCCTCCTTCATCATCACACCTCCTTGTGAAGGATCTCTCTCCCCCTCTAGAATTATTCCCCCATGGTCTCGAATTAGCGAGATACATGTTCCCGGTGGCATTTCGTCTGGAGCGAGGAGGTGGAGGTTGTCCGGTGGCTTGAACGTGTGTGCGAGTGCGGATGCGCTGCTGAGTTGCGGCGCTCCGACTTCCTCACGATCTTGAGATCGGCAAGTGTACGACTACATCAACCACGAGTTCCTACTCATTAACAATGCTCGTTGTCTACGAGGGTAAGTTCTCGTTGGATGTATGTCCACCCATTGCTTTGTACCTAGTAGATAGATCTTGGCGTGTAGTTCACACCGTAGGAAAATTTTTGTTTTCTATGCTGCGGATGCAACACTCTTATAACCTTATAGTTAAGTAAAAATTATAAGAGTCATCACCGCCTCCTAAATACAAGTCGTTGACAGAGAAAATATCCGACCTCCCATCCCATCGGCGACATTCAGCCCCATTCACGTCGGCATCGCCTTCGGTGACCATGAAAACCCGCCGTAGGAACCCCGGACCCGGTGCCTCCCTCCCACCCAACTCTTCATCGCTCGCTGCTCCCCCATCACCGGAATCGACTAGGAAGTCGATTTTTCGCCACCGCCCATATCTGTTGCAAATCGTCTACCCTTATGCTCGATTCTTGCAAAACAGAGCGGTCGGAGGATGGAAGGGTGGTAGGAGGCCCACATTGGAGCTAGGTTATGCTGGATTCAAGGGAGGTGATACATCGTAAACGTATCTATAATTTTTGATGTTCCATGCTTGTTTAGTATCTACTTTCTTATGTTTGGTTCATACTTTGAGGTATTTTTATAGATTTTTTGGAACTAACCTATTAACAAGATGCCACAGTGCTAGTTGCCTGTTTTCTGCTGTTTTTGGTTTCAGAAAAGCTAGTAAGGAAATATTCTCGGAATTGGACCGGACAAAAGCCAAAGTCAATATTTCACCCGTAGCAACACAGAGTCCGGAGGGGAGACGAAGTGGTGCACCAGGGCGGCCACACCTGGTGGCGGCATGGCCTAGGGGGCACGCCACCAGGGGGTGTGGGCCCCTGGTACTCCACCGACCTTGCCCTTCCGCCTATAAAAGCCTCCTGAGACGAAAACCCTAAGTACCCGATAAAAATTCCACGAAAGAGTCTGTATCCGCTGCCATCTCCATCCCTAGATCGGGAGGGATCTGAATCTCTTCCCGGCACCCTGTTGGAGGGGAGATATCACCCTGGAGGCCTTCTTCATCACCATGACTGCCTCCAGTGTGATGCATGAGTAGTTCATCCCTGGACTACGGGTCCATGTAGTACCTAGATGGTTGGTTCTCCTTCTTTGTGCTACCATGTTTAGATCTCGTGAGCTCCGTTCATGATCAGGATCATCTATTTGTAATCTTACATGTCGTGTTTGCGGGGATCCGATGGATATTGAGATGCTATTTCAGATTGATTATTGATTCTATCATGTCTATATTATTTGTGATCTTGCATGCTTTCCGTTGTTAGTAGCTATCTTGGCCAAGTAGATGCTAGCAACTCCAAGATGGACTATTTATGCTCGATAGTGGGTTCATGCCTCTCGTAATCCGGGTAAGTGAAAGGAATCTCTAAGGTACTAGATGTATTGTTGCTACTAGGGAGAAAACATCAATCCTTTATCCATGGGATAATCGTATTGTTTAGTTTACACACTTTGCTTAATGCAATTATCTGTTGCTTGCAACTTAATACTGGAGGGGGTTCGGATGATAACCTGAAGGTGGATTTAGTCATAGATGCGGTTAGATTACGGTCTATGTATAATGTTGTAATGCCCAATGAAATCTCATAGGAGTCGAGATGATTAGTATATGCATGGTATGCTTTCTCGGTGTCGGTCAATTGCCCCGCTGTAATTTTTTCACCCAACATGTCATCTATCTTAAGGAGAATCACCTCTAGTGAACTATGGACCCCGGTCCATTCTTTTACCATCAATCTACCATCTATTTACTGTTTACTGTTTACTTTCTGCAAGCAATTACTATCTTCCACACAATACGTTTAATCCTTTGTTTTCAGCAAAACCGGTGAGATTGACAACCTCACTGTAAATTGGGGCAAAGTTCTGTGGTTGTGTTATGCAGGATTCCAAGTTGGAAACAACACCTTGGAGTTGTTTCCTTGCTCCTATTGGTTCGATAACCTTGGTTTCATAACTAAGGGAAAATTTATTGTTGTGCTCATCATACCTTCCTCTTGGGGTTCCCAACGAGCTCGAATATATTTTGAGCCATCAAGCCTTTTTTATAGCGCCGTTGCCGGGGAGTCAAGGACAACTTCACAAGGGGAGTCCCTCACAACCAATCTCTTTACTTTGTTTTTTTTTGTTTGGCTTAGTTTATTTTTTACTTTGTTTGCTTGTTTCTTTTTATTAAAAATATAAAAAAAATCCTACTATAGTGGTTATTTTTGTTGGTCTGTTATTGTCTTGCTTTATCATGCTTTCTATCAACGGTTGGTTTCTTTAAAACTAGATCTTATTGGCAAGGTGGGTTCACGGAAGAACAAAAATATGATTATGAGGAAGACTGCTTGTCACAAAAAGGGAAACACTTACGGGAACAAATAAATAAATTGTATACCATTGCTAGAAATGTGTGCTCTACTTATAATGTTACTTATTGCTTTGATAAATCTTGTTGCTATAGGAGGTATAAACACCTCCCTTTTCAATGTGAGTATAATGATGATGTTACCATATCTTCTTATGTTAAGGAAAATTATGACTTTTATAATGTGGAACAAATTGAAGAATTTATTGCTTAGAAGGGTGCAATCGAACTTGCTTATTTGCTTGAAAATACTGATTATGCACCTTATAAATATGAGTTTTATGATATACTTAAATTTTTCTTTCATAATTACAAGGAAGAAAATGGCTATATTCTTGAATATCTTAATAGATACTCTCTACCAATGGAAAAGACTAATGCTTTGCAGGAGCCTATGGAAGAAAAAATTGCTGAAACTAGAAGCTCATTGGATAAAAAAGAGGAGGAGAGTGATGATCAAGAGGAGGAAGAATGGATCTACCCATTCCTACCTTCTAATGAGAGTAACTCTTTACCCTTTACATTATTTGATTGTCCTCCATGCTTACCAAAGGAGGATGAATGTCATGTTCCTGTGGATTCTTTTGAAAATGTTTATAATAAAGCTCTAGATGATGGTCCTATATTGGTTGATAATATTAAATATACTACGATTGAAAATGAGATTGATCAGTTAACTTGTTATAAAATTGTTAAAAGTAGGTTTGAAGGTTTTAATCCCACTATTTTTGAGCTCGATAAAAATTATGTGTGTTGTAGATCATGAAAAGCATGCTTTATGTGATAGTTATATTGCTGAGTTTATTTATAAGGCTACTGAAAATTATTATAGAGAGGAAAATATGGTTGTAAAAGTTTTCATGGTACTGAAACACCTCTCTATTTGCTGAAAGTTTTGAAGTTACTCTCGTTTTATCTTCCTATGCCCGTTACTTTGTTATTTGTTAATTTATTTGCATACAAGATTCCTATGCATAGGAAGTGGTTAGACTTAAATGTGTTTTGAATTTGCTTCTTGATGCTCTCTTCTACTTCAATTCATATTTCTTGTGTGAGCATCATCAAAATTATCATGCCTATCTTAATGACTATAAAGAAAGAATTATTGGGAGATAACCCAAATTTTTAGTCAATGAATTTTTCTTTTGTTGAGTCTTGGAAGTTATTGCCTCTGTAATAACCTCTTTTTATCCTTTTTGTGTGGTTTTTGTGCTAGGAGTAACCTCTAATGAGAGAGAAGTAAGACTTGGAAAAGTTGCTGTCCCAAAACAGATTTTGTGCTTCGCTGTAAAACTTCGTGAAAAATCTCTGCATGTCGGATTGAGCTGTAATGTTTTGTGCTTCTGCCCTAGGTTGTTATCTAACTTTCGTTAGTTTAACACTTTTCGATTTGAGCAACAAAAGGTCTTCAAAAAAATTGGTTTTTACCTGCTGGTCTGTTTTAAAAGATTTCTGCCATTATCCTCTTAATCTCTTTCTCTTTGAGTTCTCTTTGATCATTTAAACTTTTAAAAGGAATTTCTACAGTAGGTTGTGTTTTAATAAAAGTTTTACTTGTGTTGAAACTGAACCTAAAGACTTATTATCTTGAGTATACTAATGTTGCTAATAAAGATTGTGTGAAATTTTGTATGAAGGAAATTTTAAAGTGTTGTTTGACACGAGAAATAATAAAAAGTGACGGAAATATTATCTGTCTACGCGCCAGGAGAAAATAAATATAAATAAAGACATAGGGAAACGTGCATTTTTTATTAATCTCTCAATAGAGAAACAAAAGTACAACATATGTGCACCGGATTGAGTATCTTAGGTTTATTTATTTGCTTATTTATTCTGTATCGGATGATTTCCCGGTTTAATGAAGTGATGGCTTTATCAATATGCGAAACTTGGACTGCTTGTATTCGGCGCTTGCTTGCCATATTCTTTGTGGCCGATCTGCACCATCGCGCCCCTGGTCCACTGTGTACGCTGTTAGCAGGTGTTATCATCACGCTCAGCTCCGTCGGTGAGCACGGCGGCGTTTTAACAGCGGGCTGTAGCTTCATCTAGGCTGGTACAGAACCGTTCCTCCCTCGATGGGATCAAGACCAAAAGGCAGCTGCGCTTGGCCAGAACTCCATAGCATAGGACGAATTTCCTAAAGATAATTTCCATCAGTGATATAGCTCGATTATAATGATTTGCCTTCAGGGCTTCTTTTCCTACTCATTCTCATGACGAATGAGCCAAGAAACTCTCTGGGTGATAGATGTATTCATAGGCTCCGGAGACTAAGCACTTTTTCAGATATATGATAAATTGCCGTATCCAACACCTAGTGCAAGGCCTACGGTGTAAGCAACCGTATACATGCAACATTGCCGAAATAGAGGGCACCAGTATACGTGCGCCTCTATCCTTTTTTTGTTTGCTCCGAATACATGTGTGTATGGACACAATTAGTTGATGCCACGGGCCACTGAATAGACTAGTAGCAGCAGCACACGCAAGACACGTTGCCAAGGAGTAACCGGGTAGTCTACGAGATGGCCACCGCGGGCTCCGTAACCATGATGATAATTGTCACAGTCACGGGCCTCCATTTGCAGCCGTGTAAACATCATACATTAGAAAAGTATCAGTAGATGATACAAGTAAATTGACTTTGATGCAGAGTGTGAGAAGCCCCGTGAAGAGACCTATTAGAGTCTAGTGCAGGTAAGTTCATCCGCACTAACTTTTGACAAGGAAGCTAGTTGGGACCATATACATGCATGCACGGTTCTAGCCAACAAGACGACCTCATTTTTGCCTTCATTTCACAGCAAAAATACCATGCCGTGTCTTGAAGAAGTTTATCAATCTAGTCGCGACCGCTTAGCTGCTGCGATGCCAGCCGACTAAATTGAAGGGTTTCACAGATTCAGGCTAGCCGTACTGGCGCGTTGCACTGCTCCCATGAGCTTGGTGTCCTATATGATGCAGAGGAAGGGTCGGAAAGTCATCGACCGCTCACATCTAAGCGATGCCGGAATGCCTTCGGCGCGGTCATAAGAGAGATTGCCGGTGTTCACCATCGGCCATGTAGATAACCAAGGGGAGGTGGTGCTGACTCCAACGTCGGGCTTGTTGGAGAAGAGTCGTTGGAGTGCCGTTCGCGTCCCGGAAACACGGACGGAGAGGATCAAACGCCGGGAAGTGATCCGTGAAATCATGGATGCTCCAGTGTTACTGCACCAGTTGTCGGCGAAGCCACGACGCACGGGAATCGTTGCCCCCAACGCCATGATGCAGGTTGGTGAAGAGGATCGAACGCCGGGAGGTCGTCGACAATGTTATGGTGCACGGGTATTACTGCCCCTGGTACCCGTGATGTAGGTCGGTGTAGAGGATCAAGCGCCGGGAAGTCGTTGGCGATGTTATGGTGCACGGGTATTGCTGCCCCCGGTGCCCATGATGTATGTTTGTGAGGAGGACCAAGCACCGGGAAGTCATCGGCGATATTATGATGCACGGGTATTGCTACCCCCGGTGCCCATGATCTTTGTCGTTGTAGCAAGGTGGATGTCGTGGAGTCATCGAGCCATCTTGGGCGCACATATGTCGCTGCCCCTGACACCGATGTTGTTTGTTGTTGATGTGTATCGTTAGGCGTTAAGATGCCACTGGCGGTATAATAGATGCAGAGAGGAAGCGATCTAAATACCCACCCTCTTGGCGCAGGTTCTACACGTGCGTCGTCATAAAGATGATGGCTGCAGTAAATCTGGATTAAAAGAATATGCAAGTGTATGTTTTGCACATATTTTATAAGAGAAAATAAAAACTTTGGATCACGATGCACAACGACGTAATCAGAAAAGGCTACAAGAGGACTTGTCGTTGGGAACCGTCGGAGTACTATGACGGTTGCAACTCAATATTGAATTTCATTTAGTGTACGTGTGCGGAGATGCCATGCTTCATGGATGCTTCTGAGAGGTAGGGAAGGATCATACTCTAGCACATCATTGTACCGAGGAACCCTCACAGCTCAATCATGCCCTTTGAACGAGCATCAAGAACCCAAAGACTTAGGCAAGGATAAATTGGGTAAATGGTTTTGGGACTGATGAGGGTTTAACTCATCAATGCCCATTGTTATGAACTTGGATTTTGGAGAAGGAGGGAGCGCTGGAAACATCTATCGGCTAGCAAAAAGCACACATGGGACAAATACTTACCCAGGTTCAGGCCTCGTAGAGGTCCCTACTCCTACTTGTCTGCTCGTGGAATTATCGAAGGAACCGAAGGTTACAATGGTGCGCAGATGCGATCTGGCGAGGGTGGTGGAAACTAGGCTTGTGTGTGTCCTCCTCGCCGCCCCCTCCCAGCCTTTATATAGATAGGCTAGGTTCCGGGTAGCAGGTCGAGTCGGTTACAAATTAGGGTTTTTCCCTTTGAACTTTCTATCTTTAGCTTCTTCTTGTTCTTCAAGCAATCGGGAGTCCGTAGGTTACTCGAATCCTTCGTTTGGGCCTTGGCGACACCGTGGGCATGTACGTATTTAGACCGTATATACCAAGCTCGAGTACCTGTAGGGTATACCCATGTCAGTAGCCCCCGAGTGTCCAGTGGAATCGCAGATTCGACTGGGGACTTTTTGAAGTCTTTCGAGTGCCTGAACGAGTATATATTTCGACTGCTTTTAATTGTATCATAGGGATTGTTGATATACGTGTCTGATATAACCGAAGTATCGATATCAGTTAACCACCTTAGGGTGAAACAACGCAATCTACTCGAACTCGAGTCCCCGGACTCGAATCCGGAAAAGTGCTGGTGTAATTCGACTCAAGCCGCGAAGGTCTTACAGGAGTCGAATTCTAGTTATATGGGTGTGAGCACTCGACGCGTCCGTCAAGGCATATTCATCGTACCTGCAGGCACGGATATGTTTCTGGTAGTGCGCAGCTAATGCGTTGTCAGGCCTGGTTCAGGTCTTACCTTCACGCTGTAAGCGCGACATCCGAATTTTATCACCGCGGAGACGATTCGGGTGACCTAGGAGACGCAATCTCTTTGTAGGGAAAAATTATGAGGCGGTGTCGCCATGAGTTTCGAGTGTGGATGTTATCGACACACAGTTTTTGCATAAATAATTATAGGGTGCGCGACCAGCACTCCCTATGGGAGTAGCCCCCGAGTGCCTGGTTGAGTCGAAGACTCAGGCAGGGACTAAAGAATCATTTTGCGACTGCTGTCGTCTTTTGCTTACTTGTTTCAGTCGAATTTTTTTCCAGCGCTCCCTATGGGAGTAACCCATGTCCATAGTCGAATCGTGTTTCGAGTGGTTTGGGTTTGCTTCTGATTGTCCATATTCCTGAAAAAAGAAAAGAAAAATCTTAGGGTGCGCGACCAACGCTCCCTATGGGAGTAGCCCCCGAGTGCTTGGTGGAGTCGAAGACTCTAGCAAGGACTAAAGTAGTCGAAGTTTTCCGTTGCGTAGCTTTGATAACATCAGTGCTGACGCTTGTATGACCTCAGTTGCCCGCGTGAGCGAGTTTGACGGGACATGACGAGCAGTGGGTCCCACTATCTGACTGATTTGACTGGGCATACGTAATCTTTATTTTAACTGTGTCTCCTCGATTTCCGTGCGTAATGGGAGTAGTGGAGGGACGGTTCGCGCTTTCCCTTCTCCACGTGTCCAATACGATGTGTGCCACGCGTTCAGTAGGGTTTTTCTGAGCCGTTGGATTGCATCTTCCAGGGGTTAAGTAACAGCGATGCGACGGTAATTTTCCCATCTATTCTCATTCATCCTTGCTGTCATCGCCATTGCTGCTGCTCCTCTGCTTTTCTCTGCGCCCGTTTCCTCCACGACGCTGGACCAGCTTCGCTCGTTTCCGAGCTACTTTCTTCGCTCGTATCGCCGTCGTGCAATGGGGAAGAAGAAGGGAGGCGTTGCTGCTGATTCCGCGGCCACTGTTGCCGCGGCGAAGAAGAAGGGCGGCTCCGCTGCTGCGGGCACTAGCACCGCCGCCGGCGGGAAGAATAAAGTCGCGGGCACCCGCCTCACGAATGGTGCGTGGCGCCCTTCCATCATCAAGGCGTCCGATCTCCGTCTTATTCGCCAAGACGGAGTATTGTCTGCCGCAGTCGCAGACGCGCGCGTCCCCAGCGGTGAGACCATTCCTGCTCCACCCGCTGGTTTTCGAGTGATGTTTCTAGCATTCATCATTCGCGGTCTCTCCTTGCCTCTTCACCCCTTCTTTAGGGGTCTTCTTTGTTTTACGGGCTCCAGCTCCATCAGCTATCCCCAAATTTGATCCTCCATATTTGTTACTTCATCACGCTCTGCGAGTGCTGGCTCGGAATCGAGCCACACTTCGGCCTTTTCAAGTGCATCTTCAAATTTAAGCGCCAGTCTGCGTCTGGCTCTTTAGTTTACGATGTAGGTGGTTGCGGAATCCATGTCGACCCATCCGCCACCTACTTCGACATCAAGCTCACGGTGTCCGTCCAAGGGTGGAGGGACAAATGGTTCTATATCCGTGATCAGAAGGCCAATGGTGAGCACTTTGGACTCGTGTCCTTTTATCCCGCGACGCCGTGCAGGAGGATGCGCTCCTGGAAGAACGTAGTCATGCCTGGCGAGCTCGCGAGACAGACGTGCTGTATCAGCGCGTCTGCGACCTTGAGAGTCGCATAGGCAAAGAGGAGGGATGCTGCGCTCTCATCCGTACTTTGCTGCGCCGTCGCGTCCAGCCCCTGCAAGCCAGAGTCCATCCCATGTTTCAGTGGGCTGGCGCTGATGATGCCACTCACGTGTCTGCTGATGGCATGTCCGTGAGTGAGGTGGACAAGAGGGTTCGACTGGTCACCAAGTACACCATCAAGGATGTGCTTCCCAGTGAGCCAGTTGTTCCTCCCTTTGATGCTTCGAACCCTCCTCCTGAGGTATAGTTGTGCTACGCAGTAGCTGATTTTGTCGATTGCTTTTCTGTTGTTTACTTGGTTTTTGCTGAATTTCGTTGTCTGTATGCAGGATTGGACGGTGTCGCCTTGCATGCCTCCTCTTCCTGGGGGGATTATTCCTCGCGAAGCCTTGGAAGAGGATGAGTCTGAGTCGACCGTCCCTTCTGATGTGGAGAAGGAAGCCCCCGAGTCCGATAGTCCGGACACTCGCAAGCATTCGCGTAGCGAGGATTCCGACGCGTCATCTCCTTCGACTCCGGAAGGTATGGGCGTTGGCGCAGAGTCGCCAATTCCTGCTGTTCCCGTGAGCGTTGTGGCACCATCTTCTCGCAAGAAGATGCGATTGCCCAAGGAGTCTTCATCGGAGTCGAAGGAGGCTACATTTGATTTTACAAGTTTGACTGGTAAGTTTGCTAGCTTACTTGTCCTTTTCTGTTTTGCCCTTGTTGGCCTATCTCTGGGTTTGCCATTTTGTTGATATGGTTTTTATCTTGCAGTCAAGAGGCGTCGTCATCTTCTGGCGACGTCCAATTTTTGAAGGAGTCAGGAGTCGCGACCTCGAAGGCCAAGGAAGAGGTCGAGCATGCTCCTTCCCCTCCAGTGGCGGCCTACTCCGGGCACAACTCTTCCAGTTCTCCTCATGAAGGGGAGCATCGAATGGTTGCCCGGATGACGGTACAGCAGACATCTTCGGGGTCACTAGAGGACCATGTAAGTGTAACTTTTCTCCTTTGTAGTGTTGTAGTCGATGTTATTTATTGCTTCTGATGATTCTTTGTTATGCGACAACTCCTTGTGAAGGAAGCCGCACACTTGGACGAACAAGTGATGACGATGGGACGCCAACATGCAATGCTGGAGACGCGTCACCGCGTGGTTGAAAGTGAGTGTTCTACACTTATTCTTCTTCATCCTCTCCTTTTGATATAGTCGACTGATAATCAACTTTTATTTGTCGAGTAGCCGAACATAATGCCTTATTGCGTAACGCCGCCACCTTGGAGAAGACACTTGCCGCCGCTGTGAAGGGTCGCAACGAGGCAATTACAGTGCGTGACGAGGCGCGGAAGCATGAAGAGGATCTGCGTGCCTCCTTCGCGGCCAGAGAAAAGTTGTTCGAAAAACAACTGTTCTCAATCGCCAAGGCTCTCTCAGGTACTTTTGCTTGTGGATATTGTTATCCTTCTCTTCTTCTAATGTTTTCGCCGGTGGTGTTGATGTTTTTATCCATGTGTGGGTTTATGTACAAATGCTGGCGATTTGAGCTTCGACCAGCAGGCCCTTCGTCGTGATGACGCTCTGGCGGGTGCGCTGTCGGCAGTCGAGGACCGTAGCGCCGCCGTCCAGGATACACTTTCCAAGGCCAAGGGCACCCTTAGCCGTCTCCGGGAGGAGTTGATGCCCAAGGCGGAGCTGATCGATAATATGGACGAGCTGGTGGAGTCACTCGCCGGGGGTGTGCCCTCTAGCTACAAGAACTCACTCCACATGGGCTGGCGCATCCATGTCGCTTGCCCTGGTGCAGGCCCACAGAGTCGAGATCGATCCTGCCGCGGTGTCGAAGGCGATGCCTATTGGCGCGGACGGTCAGCAGGTAGTCTTCGCTCCTTTCACGACTGCCTGTGGCAAATATGGGCATCCTTTGATAAATACTTTTGCGAAGTACTCTGAGGAGCTCCAACGTGCCAAGAAGGCGGCGAAAGCCTCGGTGTCAGGGGCCGGCGGAAAGTCAGTGGCGTCTGACACTGCCACGGACTCGATGAAGCCCCCGAAGCCGTCGAAGTCGAAGAAGCCAGTTGCTCCTTAGATAGTTTTGTAATACTTAGTTTAGATTGTGTCCTTTTGTTTTAAAGACATGCCTGCTAGCGAGTGTATCTGCTGATTCTTTTGCTAGTCTTGAATGCATCTGATCCTTTTGTCTTTGTGTTGATTTGGTCGTCTTATTTGCTTCTGTCTTGACTTGTGGTAGGGTACATCGAGTGATCCTTTGAGGGAAACTCAGGATTCGCCGATCCTTGATGATACTGTGGCGCTGCCGCGCTCCAGGGTAGATGAGCTGTCCTTTCTTTCACGACTGCATGACCGCGTGAAGCAATTGGAGCATGAGTTGCCCGTGCTCCCGGTAACGCGGATGTGTGGAAGTCGAAGGCGGAGAAAGCCGCCGTTTGAGAGCAATATTTGCTTGGCGAGGTGATGCAGTTAGACGACCAATTCAAGTGTTAGTTTGTTTGTTCTCATCTTTTCCTTGCAGTCACTCGCAGTTGGTACGTTGTACTCATGCTGCTGTTGCTGCTTCGTGTAGTTGTCAGCGCGCGTCATCCGCAGGAGGAGAAGGATAGGATTGCCATTCGCCTGCATGATCTTACCCAGGAGCAACGTCAAGAGAGTGGATACTTCTGGGTAGATCATGATCGTGCGACTGTGCTGGCGACCCTACAGGATCGTGCGTCGCGAGTGCTACTTTTTCTGAAGAAGTCGCAGTCATGCTTGAGGAACATTTATCGGGCGATGTTCCCGTTGGATGATACTCCATCAAGCTTGATGGCCCTGCTTACCAAGTTTAAAGATCTGTCCGCGGTTCGCGAATGCGTGAGGCAACAGTTGGTGGCTGGTGCCAAGGCTGCCCTATCAATGGTGCGACTGCACAGGCCCGACGTAGATGTTGCGGCGATTGCGTCTAGGCCGCCTGCCCCACCAGCAGGTTCTACTTGGAATATGGTGCCGCATTACCAGGCGGTGGATCGCCTAGCAGAAGAGATCGTCGACTTCTTTGAGGAACAAACCAACGTTCTCCTGCTGTAGTAGTAGCTTAGTTTGCATCCTGCACATAAGTGTACTTGTGTTGTAAAGTTAGTATTGGTCTTGTAAATAATTTATTGTCGGATGTGCATAAAGAGCTTTGTTAGCATGGAGTGTGTTGCACTATGCGAGTCTTTTTCGTTAGCCTGGCCATGTTTTATCCCAGTCCCTTGTCAACCTGTCAGGTGCGTTGCAGCTGGATTGAGGTTGTGTTTAAGGGTTTCGATTGATGTACCAGCTACTCAGGATATCGCGTTTTGGTTCGAAGAACATATGTGTATAGGGTGGCATAGCCCCCGAGTAGGTAAATTGAAAAAGTAAAGGAGAACACAGAGTTTTGGGGCACTTAGCTTTTATTTATTCGAAGAATAGTGCGAGGTACAATGTGTGGCTAAGTAGCCTTGGCTGAGTAGCCTTATTTGTAATAAAAAGTAAAAAGACTAAGGATAGAAGCGTCGCAGTTGTGCGATGTTCCAGGGGTTGGAGTATGCGACTCCTGTCTCTAAATCTTGAAGGCGATAGGCGCCACCTGAGATTACTTCTGTAATCACGTATGGTCCTTCCCAGGGGGACTCGAGCTTGAGATGCCCCTGCTGCTTCAGTCATAGGACCAGATCACCTTCGACGAAGGATCTAGGGCGAAGCCTCCTACTGTGGTAGTTGTGCAGGTTCTGCTGATAGATCGTGGATCTTTCCGCGGTGATTTCCCTTGCCTCGTCAAGGAGGTCGATGGAGTCTTCGAGTGCGAGGGATGACTCTTGCTCGCTATAAGCAACCACGCGCGGTGCCTTGTACAGTACCTCGGCGGGTAGCACTGCTTCAGCTCCGTGCACCATAAAGAATGGCGTGTAGCCCGTGGCGCCATTTGGAGTTGTACGTAGGCTCCAGAGTATGGATTGCAGCTCGTCTGGCTAGCAACCCGCGGCTTGTTCGAGTGGCCGGAGGAGTCACTTATTGATGCCGCTACAGACGAGCCCGTTTGCTTTTTCCACGTGACCGTTGGTCTGTGGATGTGCTACTGAGGCGTAGCTGATGTTGATCCCCAAGTTCTCGCAGAATTCTTGGAACTCCTTGGATGTGAAGTCCGTCCCGTTGTCGGTGATGATGCTGTGCGGCACCCCGAAGCGGTAGATGATGGACTCGAAGTAGTTGACTGCGTTGTGTCCTGATTGGTTGGTCACTGGTATGGCTTTAATCCACTTGGTGAATTTGTCGACTGTGACCAAGAGGTAGACATAGCCTCCTTGCGAGGACCTTGGAAGTTTGCTGACCATGTCGAGCCCCCATTGTGCGAAGGGCCATACCAATGGGATTGGCCGTAGCTCTGCGCCTGGTGTGTGTGGCTTGTCCGTGAATCGCTGGCAAGCGTTGCATTTTTGGACTATGTCCTTGGCGTCACGCAGGGCCGTAGGCCAGTAAAATCCAGCTCGTAGAGCTTTGGCAACGAGGGCGCGACTACCGGCATGGTACCCGCAGGTCCCTTCGTGAATGTCTAGGAGAACTGCTTTTCCATCGGCGATGGAGACGCATCGTTGGAGTACTCCCATGATGCTGCGTTTATATAGTTCGCCGTTGATAACAGCGAATGCCTTGGATCGACGCGCGATGTGTCGTGCATCTGTCGGATCGTCTGGTAGCCTCTTGCTGAGGAGGTACGTGATGTATGGCTGCGTCCAGGATTGCTCGATCATCATGACGCTCGTTGGTCCCTCGAGTCCTGTGTCCAGCTCCAAGTCATCGAGTGCCCTTGGCTCATTGGGTGGCGTAGCCCCCGAGTACGTTGCTGCGCTTGTTTTCTTCTCCGCGGCCTTTGGCTTGATGGAGCATTCGTTGATGCGCTCGAGAAATACCCCGGGCGGTATGAGGGTGCAGGTAGAGCCTATGTTGGCGAGTGCATCCACCTCCTCGTTGCTTTCGCGACCTACGTGTCGCAGCTCGCAACCGTCGAAGTCTCCTTCGAGTGTGTCGTAGAGGTCGCGGTACGCGATCATGTTATCGTTCAGTGCGTCCTACTCATGCATTGTTTGGTTGACGACCAACTTGGAGTCGCCGTATATGATGAGCCTCTTGGCGCCGCAGCCTTTTGCCATCCTCATCCCGTGCAACAGGGCCTCGTATTCAGCCTCGTTGTTTGAGGCTGTGAACTGCATTCGCAGGATATATTTCAGCTTGTCCCCTTGAGGTGATGTCAGTATGACACCTGTGCCTGCTCTGTCTTTCCGCTTGGACCCATCGAAGTGCATTGTCTAGAGGTAGGATATATTTGGCCTGTCCGGGAGCTGGTTTTCCATCCAATGCACTAGGAAGTCCGGGAGAACTTGCGACTTGATTGCGTCGCGCTTTTCATACGTGATGTCTCGTGGAGACAATTCTATTCCCACAAGCGTGACTCGTCCCGTGGCGTCGGGGTTATTGAGGATGTGTCCCAAGGGGGCGTCGTTGACCACCACGATTGGGTGTTCCTGGAAGTAGTGGCGCAATCGTCGGGCGGTCATGAAGATGCCGTACGCCAGCTTCTGGTAGTGCGGGTACCGCTGTTTTGTTGGCGTAAGGACCTCGCTAAGGTAGTATACTGGGCGTTGTACGCCGTGGACCTTGTTTTCCTCCGCTCGCTCGACGACGAGCACTGTGCTGACCACTTGGTTGGTGGCGGAGATATACAGCAACAGTGGCTCCCTTTCTCGTCGGGTCACCAGTACTGGCGAAGTGGATAGCAGGCGCTTGAGGTCTTCGAATGCTTCTTGCACTTCGATGGTCCACTCGAATTTTTCAGTTTTGCGGAGGATCTGGTAGAAGGGAAGCGCCTTTTCACCCATTCGACTGATGAATCGACTGAGGGCCACGATTCGTCCAGCCAGCTGCTGGACGCCCCTTATGTTTTTCGGCTTCTCCATGGCCAGTATGGCTCTTATCTTCTTCGGGTTCGCCTCGATTCCTCTCGCAGAGATGAGGTACCCGAGCAGCTGCCCAGATGGTACGCCGAAGGCGCATTTGTCTGGATTGATCTTGATCCGGTAACGGTCGAGGTTGGCGAAGGTTTCGCGCAAATCGTTGATTAGATAGGCTTTCTCCTTGGTCTTGATTACTATGTCGTCAACATAGACTTGTATGTTGCGTCCCAGTTGTTCCTTGAGGCAAGCCTGCATGCATCGCTGGTAGGTGGCTCCCGCGTTCTTTAGCCTGAAGGGCATTGTGTTGTAGCAGAACACACCAAAGGGCGTTGTAAACGCTGTTTTCTCTTGATCTTCCTCTTTCATTCAAATTTGATTATAGCCCGAGTCGGCGTCGAGGAAGCAGAGGCGCTCGCATCCCGCGGTGGAATCGATGATCTGGTCGATCCACGGCAATGGGAAGTGATCCTTTGGGCAGTGCTTGTTCAGAGAGGTGAAGTCCACGCACATCCGCAGGATATCCGTGTCCTTTTTCGGTACCAGCACCATGTTGGCGAGCCAAGTGCTTTCCTTGATCTCGCGTATGAACTTGGCCTCGAGGAGTCTGTTGATCTCCATTCCGACTGCCTGCGCTCTTGGCTCAGACAATCGCCGAATTGTTTGTTTGACTGGCCATGCGTCGGGGTTGACGTTGAGTGCGTGCTCGGCGAATTCCCTGGGAACTCCTGGCATGTCCGCAGTACACCAGGCGAAAATTTCCCA
This sequence comes from Avena sativa, assembly GCA_916181665.1. Lineage (NCBI taxonomy): Eukaryota > Viridiplantae > Streptophyta > Magnoliopsida > Poales > Poaceae > Avena > Avena sativa. Next base: position 104,236,859 of record OV702292.1, read on the forward strand.
GTGCTCACGGAGGAATTCGACGAGCGCGAGTTCCTATGCGGGACTCAAGTTGTTGGCGATGAGGGCCGTCTTGGCGGGATCCGATGGGTGGACCTGCACTTTCTTTGTGTGCACAGATGAGTCGAGCTTGGCCTGCTTAAGGGAGGCAGACTGTTGTCTGTCACCACCGAGGCGCGGAAAATCAATCGAGCGGCGCCGTACACCGGCTGCCATCATTGCTCCAGCCTAGCCGTCATAAGTGAAGGGAATCAACAAGGATAGCACGGTTGAGATCGACGCGCCACTTCCAATCCCTATGGTATAATTACTCTCTTTATTCACAGCCTTACCGTGGAGGTCTTTCTGAATTATTTGTGTGTCTTATTTACATGACAACTTGGATGAGATCTCCCGTCTTATAGAAAGGGAAGGGCTGCAGGTGATCGACCGGGCGCTAGACCTGGCGCACCGTTACGATGTTGACCAAGCGATGAACAAACCCACATTCTTCGCTCTGCCAGCCCCAGCTCCGGGGGTGCACGAGCAATCGCCACTTCATCTTCTTCCGCCAACAAGTCCGTTTCCGGACAAGATGAAGAAGAGGATCCAAAGAAACCCCGCTCGCCATCAAAAGGTGATCATCATTATCCGTGGACATTTTTTTAGCTTAAATAAAAGAAAAGAGCGTCATATTAACGCATCTGTGTTCCTTGCAGATGGGTTGGAGGACGGAAATGGGACCACAATCATAGTCGCGCATGCCAAGGAGGTACACGCCACGGCGGAGAAGCACTTCGAGACACTGTATCTCATGGGCCTCAGCTCCTATTCGAGATGATCCCGCTGGTGGCTGATGTGAAGCCGAGAGAGAAGCCAAGCCTTAATCTTCCTGCCACAGGCATCGCCTCAAATCAAAATGCCTGGATCATACACATGGATCTGAAAGCGATCCAACGTCAGCTGACCAAGAAGCCATTCGATAAGGAAAACATCATCAAGTCCATACAGATAGCCACTGCTTCGTAGGAGAGGCAATGCGAGTATGTCGTGATATATCCCGATAATCTATGGAAGTTGTACTCCTTGTTGAAGGCTTTGGCTCACCGGCTCGAGGGGACGGCCAACCCGAAAAACTATGGGGAAGAGGTGGTAGCCTTCGCAGAAAAGGAGGTGCGTCCTTTCCTCAAGGAGTTGGATGCGGCCTACACTAATATGGACAACCAGCTGGGAGTTGTGGAAGGTGGCCGCCCAAAGTTGGAGAAACGGCGCACATAATTGGAATCCTCTCAGGCCCAATTTCAGAAGGACGCTGAGGAGCATGAGAAGCTGGCTGCCAAGGCTAGAGAGCGCGAGGTCGCACGGTGGAGAGAAGATCGCCGAAGCCCTTGAAGCCTACGACCATGCGGTCGCCAGTTTGGCGAACCTCGCGCTCTCTAGCCTTGGTAGCCAGCTTCTCATGCTCCTCAACGTCCTTCTAAAATTGGGCCTGAGAGGATTCCAATTCTATGTGCCGTTTCTCCAGCTTTGGGCGGCCACCTTCCACAAGTCCCAGCTGGTTGTCCACATTAGTGTAGGCCGCATCCAACTCCTTGAGGAAAGGACGCACCTCCTTTTCTGCGAAGGCTACCACCTCTTCCCCATAGTTTTCCGGGTTGGCCGTCCCCTCGAGCCGGTGAGCCAAAGCCTTCAACAAGGAGTACAACTTCCATAGATTATCGGGATATATCACGACATACTCGTATTGCCTCTCCTACGAAGCAGTGGCTATCTGTATGGACTTGGTGATGTTTTCCTTATTGAATGGCTTCTTGGTCAGCTGATGTTGGATCGCTTTCAGATCCATGTGTATGATCCAGGCATTTTGATCTGAGGCGATGTTCGTGGCAGGAAGATTAAGGCTTGGCTTCTCTCCCGGCTTCACATCAGCCACCAGCGGGATCATCTCGAATGGGAGCTGAGGCCCATGAGATACCAGTGCCTCGAAGTGCTTCTCCGCCGTGGCGTGTACTTCCTTAGCATGCGCGACTACGATTGTGGTCCCATTTCCGTCCTCCAACCCATCTACAAGGAACAGATGCATTAATATGACGCTCTTTTGCTTTTATTTAAGTTTAAAAAAATATTCGCGGATAATGATGATCACCTTTTGACGGCGAGCGGGGTTTCTTTGGATCCTCTTCTTCATCTTGTCCGAAAACGGACGAGACCTGGCGTTTCTTCTTGTTGGCAGAGGAAGATGAAGTGGCGAGCGCATCCCCCGGAGCTGGGGCTGGCAGAGCGAAGAATGTGGGTTTGTTCATCGCTTGGTCAACATCATAACGGTGCGCCAGGTCTAGCGCCCGGTCGATTACCTGCAGCCCTTCCCTTTCTATAAGATGGGAGATCTCATCCAAGTTGTCATGTAAATAAGACACACAAATAATTCAGAAAGGTCTCCACGGTAAGGCTGTGAATAAAAAGAGTAGTTATACCATAGGGATTGGAAGTGGCGCGTCGATCTCAACCGTGCTATCCTTGTTGATTCCCTTCACTTCTGACGGCTGGGCGGGAGCAATGACGGCAGCCGGTGTATGGCGCCGCTCGATCGATTTGCCGCGCCTCGGTGGTGGGGATGGTGCCGATGTTGGTGACCGAACATAGGTGACCTTATTATATCTGTCCGGTCGCCGTAAGATCGGCGAAAAGTCCCTTGATGACCCATTGTGACGCCGATCATCGCGGCCATTGCTACGTCGACCGCGTCCACCACCTGATGCCGGAGCGGGCTTTGGTTTAGCAGCAGCGAGCTTCAGCTTGAACTTGGCATTTCTCTTGTCCGCGGAGCCGGATTTCTTGAGTACTTCATTGTGGCCACGACCCATGGCTGCGGTTCCAATCTGTGCAAGTAAAAAAAGAATATAAGATTAATATGCACACACGAAAGCCGCCACTGCGCCATGAAAGAATATAGAGTACGCATGCATGCAAAGCTTGCTACTGATCATTACTAGTATACGTTTTGGAAGGCGTGCTGTTGCTAATCAACCTAGCCCGCCACGCACCAATTGTCGAGCTGAAAGAGAAGTTCTAATACAGTACCTTTTCTCCTGAGATGCGGCGGCGGTCGTGCTTTGATGTATGGCGTCGAATAGGGTTGATGTGCAGATGCCTACGAGAGTTGTACTTATATAAGTCCCAGGATAGCAAATCCAAACAAATTCGGGATAAGAGATCGATCTCTGTTCGCTCTGGTACCAAACCTATTACCGGAGTACACGGCGACGAGAAGATCTTGCTGTTGAGCGGATAACGCGACAAGCGTTTGAACCAGTATAAAAAAAAAACTTGAACAGCCTAATTCACCCATGTGGTACTAGAAGCAGGACCTGGCTGCGCGATTTCACACATGCGCCTCTTTTCTGTTGTTTGGGTGTACAATTTTCACCGACTCGAGTCCGATTTGCTGTGCCCACGAACTTGACCCGGTGATGGGGCATTTATTCGACGTGATTTTGTACTCGGTACATAAACAATCCCGTGGCATTTTGGCGTGTATGCACATATAAATACGTGACACACAATTGTCATTAATCAGATATGAATATTATTTTCAAGCAAATGAGAATAATGCGTGGCTTAATTATACTAGTTTCCTTGATTAAATTCCTACAAACTTTACATGCATGCAGGAAGCTGGGTACAAGCCACATACACGTACACGCGCACATGTGTGTATATGAGTCTACGCGAGCAACGGCGGCGTCGATCGCAGGCCAGGACGGTTTGCCTCCGCGCGTCAAGATCGCACCGATCGGGTGCAGCAGCGGATGGATAAAGCAAGCCGTGGGATAAGATAAGCACGCCTTCAGTTGAACCTTTAAATGAGCAACCGAATAATAACTCAGCAACGACGCCCGCGCAACACTTCGCTATTGAGTCTCGCTCGACGCTCGTCTATAAAAGACACTGTGAGCTGCAGCTGAGGACGAGGGGGGAGGACACACACAGAAAACGGCAGCAGACGACGACGCGCCGGACATTTTAATGGAGGCGGCGCTTGTTCGTTCTCACACCTGTCCAACGGCGGCAGCTACACGGCGCATGCCGAGAGGCTGTCCATGACGTGCGCGCCCAGGGCTTGAAGATGGTGGTCGTCACTGGCACGACGCCGCTGCCGGCGAGTCGACGTCGGACCAGAAGGTGTCTCCGGAGGAGTAGCCGGTGAAGCTCGACGCTGCCGGCCATGACGCCAATGACTCGAAGTCTTCACGACCACGGTGCCGAGCATGTGCGCCCTCTTCATTCGGACCACCAGAGTCCGGAGCGCGGCCATCAATAGGATCCGCCACGGTCTACCACGACGTCTACTTCTAACTCATCTCCTTTGGCAAGTGCATCGCTGCCGGAGCTGGCCGCGCAGCCTGCCGACGAACTCCTACCGAAGATGGCGAGATCGATATGCCTGTAGCCCCAAGGATGAGGTGTGCGCACGCATGAGTCCGTACTCCCTTCAAGTACATGAGGAAGTTCCAGATGTTGCATGGCGACTTCCTCTATCAGCCATCAAGCTCATCCCCATGGGCGTGTTGGCTCCACCGACGCAATACCAAGGCCCCGCCGTCATGGGCGGCAGCGCACCGCACACGCCAGGAGCTTGGTGTACGCCATTGTCGGCATCGACTCAGCGTTGTTTCTCACGTCCATCTCACGTTGTCGACGTCGATGCATGGACCGACAAGGGCACCAGAGGCCGCTGACAACCGAGTGTCCGTGTTCATCTCCGGCTCGAGCGCTGGATGAAGTGATGCCCGGAGATACATATTTGAAGGAGCCAATGCACGCACCAAGCCCATGCATAGCCCTCTAATCTGTGTGAATCAAGGTATATGTATATTGATTGATTATTACTTCACCACATACAAGTGTGTTGGTTCTGTTATCAGGTACAAATGAATGGAGCAATGCAAGTGCACGCATGGTCAAGATGGATATTGCCTTTTCATGGACACTCCGGAGCAAGCGATGCCGAGGGCATTTCGCCATTTGGGTCACCGGCAGATCCACTCGTACCAGCAGCCAAGATTCGTGATCCGTGAGAATGTCGGATACATCGACATGGCGTAATCTTCATCAACATCTTCTTCGACACGGGACAACTGACTACATCCACATATCACTCCCGGACAAATCACACGACAACGACCTCGCAAGCCCGACGGGCCCAAGTACACCTTCGGTGCCACAAGATCTGCATCGCAAAAATCCTACTGCTCAGCGATAATCAAGTCTACATCGACTCCTACATCGACACCCTTCTTCAATCTCGTCCTAGCACCGGCGAGGCGAGGCCACTTCACCGTTATGTCCTTCTCCGATGAAGTAATTCATTTCTTGCCTGGCACCGACGAGGCGAAGGCAAGCCATCAAGTCCGACACCGACAAGGCGGACGCCACTAGGCCAGGCACCGACGAGGCGAAGGCCGCCCACTTGTCTGAGCCGACGAGGCTAGACATCTTCATCATCGGACATCGACAAGCCAGGAAACATGGCTAAGCATCGTCGGGGCGACGGATGTACCGCCCCATCTTCCTCTTCATCATCACATAACCCCGTCTCCATGTTTGGGCAACATGGCGTCCGCTGGAGAAGGCATTGTACCAGATGCATCCTCAACCTTGTCACCACCAGCTCGGGTGTCGCCCTCCAGGCGTGACAAAGACCCCGACTCCACTTCTTCCGAGGCGCGGCAACAACGGTCAGCAGGCAACCACACCTGCCGATGCGAGACGACGCCTCCGACACCTCTTCTTCCAAAGCCTATGAGACGACGCTCTTGTCTAGGACGACGGCCGTGAACTCGGCGTTGGACCAAGACGAGGTGTCGACTACACATGGAACGGAGACTTATATGCGTGCGTCGGTTTCACACCGACGCCGATCTCCACCGACACTTTCTCCCACGAGGCATACCCCTTGCGCATCCCGACGAGGCTGCTGGTTGTCGAGAAGTCTTAGCTGAGCGGACCCATGCTACTTCAACTCCAACTACATCGACGCCGTCAAGACCGACGAGGCACGACGGCGAGGGCGGCGTGACCGAAGCAAAGGCCACGCTACTCGCGGCCCGTGTACCGACGAGGACACGGGCTCTGCCACCTCCAACACACACACCGCCATCACATCATGCATGGAGAACGCGAAGCGAAGACGACAAATACGACGCCCATTGCAGCAGCTTAATCAGAGGTGGTTCGCGATCTTGACTCGTGGACATAATTAATCGGGTGCCTTCCGAGGCCCCGTGAACCAGTACACACAATCGCCCGAGTCATATTGGCCGCGCTAGCAGGCCGCAAAGCGTATATGTAAAGGGATCTTATACTTTTGTTTCTCCATTGAGAGATTAATAAAAATGCACGTTTCCCTATGTCTTTATTTGTGTACTTAGTGCCCGCATATTTATTTTCCCCTGGCGCGTAGAGAGATAATATCCCCGTCACTTTTTATTATTTCTCATGTAAAACAAGTGTAGGGGAGAACAATGTGATAAGATGAAGTATGGACAAAAGCTCAAGCTTGGGGATGCCACCCGTGTCACCCCAAAAATATTCAAGAAGTACAAGTGCCAAAGCTTGGGGATGCCCAAGGCATCCCCTTCTTCATCAATAAAAATCTTAGGTTTCTTCCAAACACTTCATTTTTATTGTTTCATGCACAATTGTATTGTTCTTGGAGCGTCTTTGTTTTTGTTTTTAGTTTTCTTTTGGTTAGTTTGCTTAAATAAATTGGTTGGACCCCCGCATTCATACATAGTTTCAAATAAGTTGATTTGGATTGGAAAATAGTAGGAAAGTTCATGCTTTTAAGTGGTATAAAAGGAGCTTGTTTTTGACTATGGCCTAGACTTTATCATGTCATGCTTGATATTGCTTTAACTTTATGCTTAGTGATTATTGCTGTAGCATGACTTGTTACAAACAATTGAGATTGCTTAATATACCTTGAAAGAATCATGCGTTGTTTTAGCATATAAAAGCATAATATTGTGGTATTATTCTTTATTTGGGTTGACTTGGCGCATGCTCACACCATGTTAAGACTATACCAAGTCACCATAGCCTCTATGCTCATTTAGTTTTTGACTTATTATATCACTTTATGCTTTAATTAATAATGTTTTGTCACTTTGCATGATTATGGCCATTATTGTTCTCTTAGTTGGTCGCTCCCAGTCTTTTGCTAACCTCCACATGTACCAAGTATGAGTTTCACTCATGCATCCAACTCCAAATAAAACCAAGTTATTTCAAAGAGTCCACCATATCTACCTATTAGCATTATTGCTATTCCAAGTATATTCATATTTTTATCTAACTTCTGAATTAAACTTTTTATGTGAAAATTAGTGATTAAAGCTCTCACGAACTTGATGGCACACTTTACTTTTTTGTACTTAATAAACTTGAATCATTGTCCCCATCTATGTTGCGTATATGCTTGCGTTTTGTAAGTTGTGAATTAACAGAACCATGTTACCATGGGGAACACTTTCAACACTGCACTTTATTTAGTTGATATCATATTCTTTTGCTTATGGATCCTGGTGGTGTGAAATGAATGGGGAGCTTGTAAGGCTCATGGAGTTCGTATATGTGTTAGAGAAACGTCTGGGCGGCTAGTCTAAGCCATGCCTAATCATGGTGGAAACGTGCAGCATAACCATAGTGAGCAATCTGTAAAGCATCCTCAATTAAAAAAAACCTATGCAAATAGGAAATAAAAAACCCTATGCAAATAGGAAAAAAAATCCTATGTAAATAGGAAATAAAAGGATCGTTGAGATGCTCATTGTCAGCTTGTCTTGTCATTTTGATATGGGAAATTTTCCGTAAGATCAGGCAAGGGGTACCCCGTTGGTGGTTCTCTATGATACACATATACTTACAATGACAAGAACTTACATGTGACTAAAGTTGAGTAGCATGAGGTTCGGTACTCATAAGTAAGGGGCATGAGATTTTCAGCTTATAACTTGTCAAGCATATCCTCATATTTGTTCACTTTAACCTTAATCACCTAAAGATGCTTATGATAGGGGCAATGAGAGCTGAAAGCTAATAAGTACCATAATTTTTGGAAGCTCTTTCTATGAAACTTAAATCCCTGCTTCCTTATATGAAGGGCCTTTCTTTTACTTTTATGTTGAGTCTCCATCTTCTATATTTATGCACCTATTGAGAGAGCATAGTGGTCATTCTCAGTTTAATGTGCATTGTCCCAAAACTTGTTGATTGATTCATAACTTTGATATTGCTTGTTCTTAAACTATTTGTATCTAGTCACCCTTATGAACTTTGAAGGTGTCCTATGCATTTATGTTTTGCTACACTATGAGGGACAAGTTGAATACCATTCTCATTATGTTTTCTATATGTGAAACAAACAAACGTCATAGATGCGATTAGATTACGGTCTATGTATAATGTTGTAATGCCCAATGAAATCTCATAGGAGTCGAGATGATTAGTATATGCATGGTATGCTTTCTCGGTGTTTGTCAATTGCCCCGCTGTAATTTTTTCACCCAACATGTCATCTATCTTAAGGAGAATCACCTCTAGTGAACTATGGACCCCGGTCCATTCTTTTACCATCAATCTACCATCTATTTACTGTTTACTGTTTACTTTCGGCAAGCAATTACTATCTTCTACGCAATACGTTTAATCCTTTGTTTTCAGCAAAACCGGTGAGATTGACAACCTCACTAGAAGTTGGGGCAAAGTTCTGTGGTTGTGTTGTGTAGGATTACAAGTTGGAAACAACGCCTTGGAGTTGTTTCCTTGCTCCTACTGGTTCGATAACCTTGGTTTCTTAACTGAGGGAAAACTTGCTGCTGTGCTCATCATACCTTCCTTTTGGGGTTCCCAACAAGCTCGAATATATTTTGAGCCATCAGGAGGCTGGCGAAACCCGACGACAATGTCTACAGTCGAGGCGAGGTTGGTGTCGATGGGATACCATGGTTGGTGGCGATTCTATATTGGGCAAACCTCTCCGTCGACTGCCGTTGGTCGTGTTGCCCCCCAATGCACCTCTTGTTTGACCGACAACCTGATGAGTGCATATTTGCATCATGTTTTACATTACTATTTTGCATTATAGATGTAGGATCTTGGTATTTTACGGCGTTCACACGCATATTTTATGTCTGTTTTCACCAAGATTACGACAGATGATGGATCCGATTGATACAATTATTAGAGCATTTGTATTATGGAGAAAAGGAGTCAAAAACAACGTAAATCGTTTATTTGGGAAATATTAATAATACCAGAAGAAAACCAGGAGCGAACGAGGGAGGCAAAGAGTCCAATGACCAACTATACGGGCGGAGCAACTTTTCTGGCCGTATAGCTCTGGCCGTATAGTTGGCGCCGCCACCGGCTCGTCAAATAGTTTCACCCCGTGCAATTGGTTCAGAGAGACAACATACAGAACACCCAGAAATCGCAAAAACCTCACCTCCGGAAGGCATCTAGAGGGGGAACTCATCCGCTAGGGATCCATCTTCACCCTGTGCAGATCCGGGAGGCGAAGGCATCGATCTTCACCACCCACCGCTGCATCACCACCATCTCCATCCTTCCCATCTACATCTTGCCTAGATCTTGTTGTAATTCCCGTACCCATCGTGGATTTATACAAGTACTATTCATCTATGATTGTTTTCATTATCATTGCTATGATGTTGATTGCCTCCATGTTTGAGTAGATCTCTAGTTCTTGAGGATATGGAGAAACCCTAGCATATGACTGAGATGAGATAGATATTATTATGTTATACAGCATTATGTGTATGTGTTAATTGTCTTCATATTGATATTGGGAGTTGTGCACCTCCTTAATATTTGCCTCTTATGGGGACTTGCTGAAGGGGATTACTTGTTGGTAGACGCTGGGATGATAGCGCTTTGCAGGTACCTACAGATTGGGAACCTCGTAAACCTCTCAAAGAAAAGAAGCGTGCAAGAGCACTAATAGAAGAGTTCTCCTTGATACCCATAAGGGGAATGTTTGAAAAGAGACAAAAGGAGGAAGAACAAATAAAGAAGAGACTAAATAAGCCAGAAAGGAATTCTGAAGCTACAAATATAAATAATGTTATAATAAAAGACCTTATGGAGGCACGAATAGTGGAAGATGAAGTGGTTATGTTAGACCATGAAACTTAGGAATTCATCCAAGGCAAGGTTCGAGGTAACAAAACTTCAAAGCCTATGACCCCTATATATTGTGGAGACACTTTCTTATATGGAATTTGTGAACCAATTTCTACCATAAATATTATGCCGTCAACTTTATCAAGAATTTCACTACAACTTAAATAATACGGATGTTGAACCAATAAACACTATTGTTAAATTGTCTAATAAAACCAATATTAAACTGGAAGGGGTAATCAGAAATATCTATGTCTTTATTGGCTCACTCATGTACCCCCTTGATTTTCATATTGTTGATATGCCTGGAGATTCTTTTTGCCCTATTCTTTTAGGCAGGCCTTTTATTTCCATCACCAAAGCTCGAGTGGATAATCAGAAGGAAACCATTTCACTAAAGTTTGGAGAAGAAGAAATGAAATTCCACTTCGTCAAACTAAAAAAGAGGCCATATGAAGTGGAGGATATCTAGGAAGAAAAGACGATTGTCGAGCTAGCAACAATTCATTTCAGTACTCCACAAGATGAAATAGAAAGGAGTTTTATTAATTGGGAAAAAGCACCGGATGGTGAGAACAAAGAAGACATGGATGATTACCTTGAGTCAATTCCGGAAGCACAAAATCCACATGACTATGAAGAACTGGTAAGAATAGGTGATGAAGAAGCTCCACCAATAGAATTGAAAAAACTTCCAGACAATATGGGGTATGATTTTTTAGATAATGAAAATAAATGTCCTGTTATTATTAGCAAGAATCTATCAAAAACTGAAATGAATAAACTCATTTCAGTTTTGGTTAAGCATCATGAAGCCTTTGGATATACATTGAGTGATCTTAAAGGAATAGATCCATCTATTGTAACACATAAGATTACCATGCTTGATGATGCTGAATCTGTAGTACGTACACAAAGAAGGCTTAATCCTAAGATGAAGGAAGTAATAAGAAAATAAGTTATACGCTTACTTGATACTGGTATAATATATCCTATTTCTGATAGTAAGTGGGTTAACCCAGCTCATTGCATACCAAGACAAGGTGGTCTTGATGCTGCTATGAATGAGGAAGGTGAGCATTCCTGTGAGACCAATTGTAGGATATCGTATGTGCATTGACTTTAGGAAATTAAACCGTGAAACACAAAAGAATCATAAACCTATACCTTTCATGGATAAAATTCTAGAAAGACTTAGTAATAATTCTTATTTTTGTTTTCTTGATGGTTATTCTGGATATTCTCAAATTGGCATACAACCGGAAGATCAAGAGAAAACAACTTTTACTTGTCCTTATGGCACATATGCTTATAGATTAATTCCACTTAGCTTATGTAATGCATCAGGAACTTTTCAGGAATGTGTTCTAAAGCTTTTTGATGATTTTGTTGAGAAAACTATGGAAGTCCTAACAAACGATTTTGTCATTTGTGGAACAACTTTTGATAATTGTCTCTACAATCTGACCAGAGTTTTGCAAAGATGCAAGCAATCAAACTTGGTTTTGAATTGGGAGCAATGCCGTTTCATGGAAAGAGAAGGTAAAGCTTTTGGGCACAAGGTTTCGGAGAAGGGAATAGAAATAGATAAAACTAATATAAATGTTATAGAAAATCTCCCAAGACCTCAGGACATTAAAAGCTTAAAAATGTTTCTAGGACATGCATGATTTTATAAAAGGTTTATAAAAGATTTTGCTAAACTAGCTATGCCCCTTACCAATCTTCTTGATAAACAAACTCCATTCTATTTAGACCATGACTGCATTGTAGCTTTTGAGAACCTTAAAGAAAAACTAGTTTCAGCACCTATCATGCAACCTCCAAAGTGGGATGAATGTTTCGAAATTATGTGTGATGCTAGTGATTATGCTTTAGGGGCTGTGTTGGGACAGCGAGATGGAAAGAATTTAAATGTTATTTATTATGCTAGTAGACCTCTTAATAAAATTCAGAAACATTATGCTACTACAGAAAAAGAGTTTCTAGCTATAGTTTTTGCTTGTGACAAATTTAGATCTTATATAATTACTTCTAAGGTAATAATTCATACGGATCACCAAGCTTTGCGTCAACTACTTGTGAAAAAGGATGCTAAGCCCAGGTTGATTAGGTGGGTTTTATTACTACAAGAATATGATTTGCAAATAGTAGATAGGAGAAGTAAGGATAATCCGGTAGCAGATCATCTCTCTAGAATGGAGGGAATAATTAATAACCCCGTACCTATTAATGAATCATTTCCGGGAGAATATTTAGCAAAGATAGATATTGTTGATCCATGGTATGCAGATTATGCTAACTATCTAGCAACAAAAAATTTACCTCCCGGTATGACAAGAAATCAAAGAATGAAATTCTTTAACAATCTTAAGTATTATTTTTGGGATGATCCATATTTATATCGTCATGGACTTGACGGATGATTCAGAAGTGTGTTCCTAATCACAAAATGAATGCTATATTAAAGGCTTGTCATGACAGTCCATATGGAGGGCATCATGCAGGTAAAAGAACTGCTGCAAAGGCACTTCAATCCGGATTCTATTGGCCCACCTTGCTCAAGGATGCACACAGGTATGTGGAATACTGCAATGCTTGCCAAAGAAGAGGTAATATAGGTAGGAGATAAGAAATGGCAATGAATTATAGTCTAATAATCGAACCCTTTGATGTATGGGGAATGGATTACATGGGGCCATTTACAGAGTCAAATGGTTATACTCATATTCTTGTTGCTGTTGACTATGTTACCAAGTGGGTTGAAGCCATCCCAACAAATCATGCAGACACAGCTACCTCAGTGAAGATGATCAAGGATGTCATATTCCCCAGGTTTGGAGTTCCTAGATTTTTAATTACTGATGGTGGTTCTCATTTTATGAAAGGGACTTTTAGGAAATCCTCAGCAAGTATGGAGTAACCCACCGCGTTGCTTCACCATATCATCCCCAAACAAGTGGTCAAGTGGAACTCTCCAATAGAGAATTAAAGACCATACTCGAGAAGACGGTGGACAAATCAAGAAAGGATTGGTCATACAAGTTAAATGACACTCTATGGGCATACTGTACTGCGTTTAAAAATCTAATGGGTATGACACCTTATAAGATGGTGTACGGTAAGGCATGCCATTTACCTTTAGAACTAGAACACCAAGCTTTTTGGGCAATCAAGAATCTAAATTATGATCTCAAAGCAGCAGGGGAAAAACATTTATTAGATATGCATGCTTTAGATGAGTTTAGAAGGGAAGCCTATGAGAATGCTAGGTTGTTTAAGGAAAAAGTTAAAAGATGGCATGATAGGAAAATAGATAATATGACTTTTAAAAGTGGACACGAAGTGTTGCTCTATAATTCTCGTCTTAAGTTGTTTCCAGGAAAATTCAGATCGAAGTGGGAAGGTCCATATGTAGTTGAAGAAGCCTATCCATCGGGAGTAGTTAAGCTTCAAGGAAAAACACCCTCTCTTGCGTGGGTGCTAAATGGACAACCCTTGAAGCATTATCGGGTAAAAGAAGATATAAGTGCAATCACCATAGAGTCGAGCACCCCGAAGAAGTGATAAAGCGGAGATATACGAAGAATGACAATTATAAGAAGAATGGACTCAAGATGGAATGAGCGGTACCACGGTCAAGCTATTGACTATAAAAGAGCGTTTCATGGGAGGCAACTCATGAGAAATAAAGGTTTGAGTAAGTTTTTAAATTTTTCAGTTAAAATCTAGTTTGAGTATTATGTTAAAGGATGCACAATTCATGCTCTGACAAATAGGAAGGAAGAATTGATAATGCCAAAATTGGTCGAAAATCTAAGCTGACATTTCTCTGTCCATAGTCGATATTTCGTTAAGTTTCAGATTAATAAAGAATTCTTGGAGAAGAAGAAATTTTTTGGTGGACACAGAAGGTTTAATGACCAACTATACGACGGGAATAAAAGTTTCGGTTGTATAGTTGTTGCGGCATCAACACTTCCATCCACAAAAGGTACTGAGAGTTTAACGACCAACTATACGACCGGAATAAAAATTCCGCCTGTATAGTTGTGGTCGTATAGTTGTCAACGCCTTTGACAAAATAATTTCTGGAGTATTGAGAGTTTAACGACCAACTATACGGCCGGAATTAAAAATTCCGCCCGTATAGTCGCGGTCGTATAGTTTGTTGACCCTTCTCCAAAATTTCTTATGCAGGATACAGAGAGTTTAACGACCAACTATACGGTGGGAATTAAAAATTCCGCCCGTATAGTTCTGGCCGTATAGTTAAGTACCACCATAGATCTAATCTATAATCGGTTCACAACTATACGGCGGGAGCTATATGGGCTGCACCCGTATAGTTGCTCATTACGCAAGGTGTCTAGGGTTTTTGACCCCTCCTTTTAAAGTTGATCGCATCTAATATTTTTCATTAAGTTTTCGCAGAGCCACAGCCTCCAGCCTCTTTGTCGTCCCTATACAGGACCCTTTAACAACATCCGTGCAGCGAATCCATGCATCCCTTCCACGTCAACAAGATCTGGAAGAAGAAAGAAGAGAAGCCCGTGAAGAGGATTGAAGAAGCCAAACCAAAAGGATCATCGTCATCATCCGTTTCGGAGATCAAGCCTCACCCAAATTGGGAGGACATGTTCCCGCAAAGGATGGAGATGATGAGACAAGCTGAGCGAGGGAGGAACAAGGAAGAGTACCTCCCTAACCCTTATCGTTTCAACATATGATCCTATTATAAACCTCCTCTTGGTCCATCACCTCTTAAACCTAAGAAGGTGCGGCAAGATGAGATTCATGATAAGATTCATGAGTTGGAAAAGGCTTCCAAGGCATGTCTTGAAACAATTGGAGAAGGAATTGACTCCTACTGGATGATGAGCAAAGACCTTGAGAAGAAGGTCGATGACATCGATGGTAGAGTTGGTTTATTAATCAAAACTATCTTTGAGTTGACAGATGAGAAGAAATTCCTCAAGAGGAAAATGTTGAAGCTCCAATACAACATGGCTGAGCTCAGCATTTGCTTTGCAAGCATAGTTAAAGAGGGCAACATGAAAGAAGAAGACGATGCTCTTTCTACCCAGGAGGAGGAATAGGTACCAACAAGGAGTTAATTGATCCCGCCTAGCTTGATTTCAAGCTTGAGGAGATCTTTAAGGACCTTGTAATCTTTCTTACAAGTTTTATATTATCGTTTTTGCATTAGTTCGAACTACAAATAAAGTTTGCATCATTAGGATTCCCTTCAGGAATAGTCGATCCCTTTTATGAAATTCCGAATTTATTATTATATATGGAGCAAATTTTCAGTTTGTATTTGTTTTATTGATATATGAATGGCTTGAGTATAATTTCGCTTGCACATGATGATAGCAATTGGAGTCTTCCACATCGTTGGTATTAATGGAACACCAAAAGATAATTTGGTCGATATGCTATAAGTTTACAGTTTGATTTACAAACCAAAATTATCTATACAGTCAAATTGAAAAAGAAACCTTGAACAAAGGAAAATAAAGTGTTACCAAAATAGAGTGAGAACAAGTGGAGATAGAATCTTCAAGTCATAAGAATGCTTCATATACAATTGGAATTTGGTAATCGAGATCGTTAAAACTTTGAATTTCTACATGAAGTGGAATGTATGGCTAGCTCCTTTGCACAACACTTAAACTAAAAGTGCGAGCATATATACAAAAGAAAAGAAAAAGAAGAAGAAAAGAGCGAGTGTGCAAAGAGCAAGTAGGCATATACCACTGAATTGTAGTATGTGATACATTGCAAATGTATCTATAATTTTTGATGTTCCATGCTTGGTTTTATCTACTTTCTTATGTTTTGTCCACACTTTGGAGTACTTTTCATATGATTTCTTAGACTAACCTATTAACAAGAGCCACAGTGCCAGTTGCCTGTTTTCTGCTGTTTTTGGTTCCAGGAAGTCAGAAAATGAATATTCTTGGAATTGGACGGGACAAAAGCCAAAGTTACTATTTTCCCGGAAGACTCACGGAGCCAGAAGGAGAGTCGGAGAGGGGCCACAGGGTGGCCACACCCTCCTTGGCGCGGGCCAGCCCAGGCCGTGCCAAGGCATGGTGTGGGGCCCTTGGCCGGCCACCGACCTTGCCTCCTTCGCCTATAAGAGCCTCCCGATACCAAAGCCCTAAAGAGTCAATCAGAAATCCACGAGAAGTTCCGCAGCGCCGCCACCACCGAAGGGGAGATTCAGGGGACAGAAAGTCTCTGTTCCGGCACCCTGCCGGGACGGGGAAGTGCCCCCGGAGCCATCTCCATCGATCTCCATCACCATCTCCATCACCATTGCTGATACCCATGATGAGGAGGGAGTAGTTCTCTCTCGAGGCTAAGGGTTCTACCGGTAGCTATGTGTTCGTCTCTCTCTCTATGCATGATCTTATTGAGATCATGAGCTTGTAATCTATAGATCTACCTTGCTACTCAAGTGCTTTAATGGATATCTGCTCTCCCCATGTGTGTGAAAGTGACAGTGTGCACACCATGGTGGCACTTAGGCTAGAGATTAGAAATACTTGTTATGAGTTATATTTGGAGTTGGATGTATTTATAAAATTGTGGTGTTCGTTGGACCTATCTAGTACTCAAGGTGACAGTGTGGGGTTTTCTAGATGGGAAAGGCTTACTTTGAGGTGTGTTGTTATAGCCCTACCATGGATTAGAGTGTCCAACCAGAGAGTAGTTCAGCGTAGTATCATAAAGAAGAATATATTTATATGAGAGTGTTCACTAGTGAAAGTATGATCCCTAGGCCTTGTTTCTTAGCATTGAAACACCGTTTGCTATTAGATCTATTACATGTTTGCTTGCTTCTATCTTTATTTCAGTTTGCTTTTAGTCTCGTCCACGCCATCAAGTTATTTTCTATCACCGTTACCACTTATAATTATCTATACCACTTGTATTTCACTATCTCTTCGCCGAACTAGTGCACCTATACACCTGACAAGTGTATTGGGTGTGTTGGGGACACAAGAGACTTCTTGTATCTTGATTGCAGGATTGCTTGAGAGGGGATACCTTTGACCACTTCTTTGCTGAGTTCGATAAACCTTGGGTGATCCACTTAAGGGAAAACTTGCTGCTGTTCTACAAACCTCTGCACTTGGAGACCAACAACTGTCTACAAGAATAGAAGTGCGTAGACATCAAGCTATTTTCTGGCGCCGTTGCCGGGGAGGTAAGGTAAAAGGTATTCACACCGGAGGATTAAAGAAGAAGAACCTGCCACGACAAACGCCTATTTTCTGGCGCCGTTGCCGGGGAGGTAAGGTAAAAGGTACTCACATCCTCCGGTGTGAGTGCTCGAAGTTATTTCCTTTAGATTCTGCAATTTTGTCTTTTTGTTTCGTGTTTTCACTAGTTAGGCTTAATGGAAAACAACAACAAAATTAGAGAGCTTTATAGTATTTATCTTGAGTTAGGACATGAAGTGTTTGAAGAGAAAATTAAAAAACCTATGGAACTTTATTTGCATGCTAATAGCAATGTTGTTAGTATGAATTCTTTGGACACCATTATTGCTAATGCTATGGAAAAGTCTAAGCTTGGGGAAGCTAGTTTTTATGAAAATGATCTTTTTAGTTCCCCAGCTTTGGAAGATAGCTATTCTATTGCTTATGATGATACCAAACCTCCAATATATGATGATTACAATGATGAATATGATATTTTTAGTCCACCTACTATTGAGGATAAAATTAATTGTGATTACAATATGCCTCCTATATTTGATGATTATGGTGATGAGAATAATAATGATAGCTATTTTGTTGAATTTGCTCCCACTACAATTAATAAGAATGACTATGTTTATGTGGAGAGCATTAATTCTTTTATGCATGTGGATCATGATAAAAATGTTTTATGTGATGGTTATATTGTTAATTTTATTCATGATGCTACTGAAAGTTATTATGAAAGAGGGAAACAAGGTTTTATGTATCTCAAAAATATTAAGTTTCCCCTCTTTATGTTGAAATTTTTGAAGTTGCACTTGTTTTGCTTTCTTATGCTTGTTGCTTTGTGCTTTCATGACTTGTTTATTTACAAGATTCCTATGCATAGGAAGTGGGTTAGACTTAAATGTGTTTTGAATTTGCTTCTAGATGCTCTCTTTTACTTCAATTCATATTTCCTATGTGAGCATCTTCTCAAACTATCATGCCTAACTTAAAGGCGTTAAAGAAAAGTACTTATTGGGAGATAACCCAAAAGTTTTAGATGAGTCTTGAAAGTTATTGCTTCAGTAATAACCTCTCCTTATCCTTTTTATTTGCTTTTTGTGCCAAGAGTAACCTCTAATGAGAGAGAAGTAATGATTGGGAAAGTTGCTGCCCCGAAACAGATTTCTGTGCTTCACCGTAAAAATTCGTGTAAAATCTATGAACATCTTTTTGAGGCGTGAATTTTTGTGCTTCTGACCCAGGTTGTTATCTAACTTTCGTTAGTTCAACATTTTTTCATGTGAGCGACAGAAGGTGTTCGAAGAAATTCGTCTTTACCTGCTGGTCTGTTTTGACAGATTTCTGCCATTTTCTGCATTTGCTTCTTGTTGGTTCCTTTTTTAGTTCTTTTGGAGAATTGAGCTTTTTGAGGGAAGTGATACAGTAGATAGTGTTTTAATGGAAGTTTATTGGTGTTAGAACTGAACCTAAAGACTTATTATCTTGAGTGCACTAATGTTGCTAATAAAGATTATGTGAAATTTTGTATGAAGGAAAAATTTCAGGTGTATGGAAGGAATGAGTAATGAGATGAAGGATGGACTAAAGCTCAAGCTTGGGGATGCCACGCGTGTCACCCCAAGAAATATCCAAGAAGTACAAGCGTCAAAGCTTGGGGATGCCCAAGGCATCCCCTTCTTCATCAATAAAAATCGTAGGTTTCTTCCAAACACTTTATTTTTATTGTTTCATGCACAGTTGTGTTGTTCTTGGAGCGTCTTCTTTTTCGTTTTCGTTTTGGTTTTTCATTTTGCTTGGTTTTCTTAGTTTGCTGAATAAATTGGTTGGACCCCCTCTTGCATACATTGGTTTTCAAATAGTTTGGTTTGGATTGGAAAAGAGTAGGAAAGTTCATGCTTAAGTGGTAAAGAGAGCTTGTTTTTGACTGTGGCCTATGCTTTGTCATGCCATGCTTGATATTGTTTTGGCTTTATGCTTAGTACTCTTTGCTGTAGCATGACTTTCTATAAACAATTGAGATTGCTTAATGTGCCTTGGATGAATCATGCGTTGTTTTAGCATATTAAAGCATAGTATCGTGGTATTCTCCTTTGATGCTTTGTTTGGGTTGACTTGGCGCATGCTCACACCATGTTATGACTATCTCCAGTCACCAAAGCCTTTATGATCCTTTAGTTTTCAACTTGTAGTATCATTTTATGCTTTGATCAATGATGTTTTGTCGCTCTGCATGATTATGGCCATTATTGCTCTCTTAGTTGGTCGCTCCCAGTCTTTTGCTAGCCTCCACCACCAAGTATGAGTTCCACTCATGCATCCAACTCCCTAAACCAAGTTATTCCAAAGAGTCCACCATACCTACCTACTAGCTTATGCTATTCCAAGTATATTCATGCTTTTGTTTACCTTCCAAATTAAACTTGTTATGAGAAAACTAGTGATTAAAGCTCTCACGAACTTGATGGCACACTTTACTTTTCTTGCCCTTAATAAACTTGAACCATTGTGTCGTCCATGTTTTATATGCTTGCACTTATTTGTTGGGGATTAGCAGAATCATGCTGTCTTGGGGAACGCTTTCAACATTGCACGGGTACTTTGTACGTAGCTGATATCATGCTCTTTTGTCTATGGATGTCGTGGGTGTGAATGAAAGGGGAGCCTGTAAGTCCATGGAGTTATGTATATGTGTTAGAGAAACGCCTGGGCCGCTGGTCTAATCCATGCTGACATGGTGGAAACCTGCAGCGTAACCATAATGAGCTGTCTATGAAGCATTCTTCTTATAAAAAAAGAGTCCTATATTGAGAGAAAACGAGAAAAGAAAAAAAGAGATACTATGAAAAGAGGAAAGAGAGAAAAAAGCACCATATTCCCATGGTAAATAAGAAGAATGTTGAGATGCTCGTTGTCTGCTTGCCTTGTCATTTTGATATGGGGATTCTTCCGTATCATCGGGCAAGGGGTACCCCGTTGGCGGTTCTCTATGATACACATGTACTTACAATGACAAGAACTTTACCGGTGACTAAACTTGAGTAGCATGAGGAGTGGCCCTCGTATACAAGGGACATGAGATTTCTGACTTATACTTCGTCAAGCATGTACACCATAGTTTGTTCACTTTAACCTTAATCACTTCAAGATGCTTATGATAGGGGCAATGAGAGCTGAAAGCTATAAGTACCATAATTTTTGGAAGCTCTTTATGAGACTTGAATCCCTACTTCCTTTTTACAAAAGGCCTTTCTTCCACCATTATATTGAGTCTCCACCTTCTATCTTTATGCACTTACTTTGAGAGCATAGTGGCCATTCTTAGTTCTATGTGCATTGTCCCAAGACTAGTTGATTGATGCATAACTTGATATTGCTTGTTTTAAACTATTTGTATCTAGTCACTCTTATGAACTTTGAAGGTGTCCTATGCATTTATGTTTGCTATTCTATGAGGGACAAGCTGAATACTATTATGCTATGTTTTCTTTATGTGAAACAAACAAACGTCTTGCAAAGCATTGTTATTCATGAATCTTTTGTTTGTGCCTTTTCATGTTGCATCATAGTTTCTTTGCTTATTGCTAGAACTTTGTCTTTCATGTTATGATTGAAGTACTATGATCCCAGCTTTGAATGTTTTACAAATACTTTGATCAAGTCTTTGATGGTGCATGTCACCTCAAAAATTATTCTTTCTTTTTATCACTTACCTACTCGAGGACAAGCAGGAGTTAATCTTGGGGATGTTGATACATTGCAAATGTATCAATAATTTTTGATGTTCCATGCTTGGTTTTATCTACTTTCTTATGTTTTGTCCACACTTTGGAGTACTTTTCATATGATTTCTTGGACTAACCTATTAACAAGAGCCACAGTGCCAGTTGCCTGTTTTCTGCTGTTTTTGGTTCCAGGAAGTCAGAAAATGAATATTCTCGGAATTGGACGGGACAAAAGCCAAAGTTACTATTTTCCCGAAAGACTCACGGAGCCAGAAGGAGAGTCGGAGAGGGGCCACAAGGTGGCCACACCCCCCTTGGCATAGGCCAGCCTAGCCCGCGTCAGGGCATGGTGTGGGCCCCCTGGCCGGCCACCGACCTTGCCTCCTTCGCCTATAAGAGCCTCCCGATACCAAAACCCTAAAGAGTCAATCAGAAATCCACGAAAAGTTCCACAGCGCCGCCGCCACCGAAGGGGAGATTCGGGGGACAGAAAGTCTCTGTTCAGGCACCCTGCCAGGATGGGGAAGTGCCCCTGGAGCCATCTCCATCGATCTCCACCACCATCTCCATCACCATTGCTGATTCCCATGATGAGGAAGGAGTAGTTCTCTCTCGAGGCTAAGGGTTCTACCGGTAGCTATGTGTTCATCTCTCTCTATGCATGATCTTATTGAGATCATGAGCTTGTAATCTATAGATCTACCTTGCTACTCAAGTGCTTTAATAGATCTCTCTCTCCCCATGTGTGTGAAAGTGACAGCGTGCACACCATGGTGGCACTTAGGCTAGAGATTACAAATACTTGTTATGAGTTATATTTGGAGTTGGATGTCTTCATGAAATTGTGGTGTTTGTTGGACCTATCTAGTACTCAAGGTGATAGTGTGGGGTTTTCTAGATGTGAAAGGCTTACTTTGAGGTGTGTTGTTATAGCCCTACCATGGATTAGAGTGTCCAACCAGAGAGTAGTTCAGCGTAGTATCATAAAGAAGAATATATTTATATGAGAGTGTTCACTAGTGAAAGTATGATCCCTAGGCCTTGTTTCTTAGCATTGAAACACCGTTTGCTATTAGATCTATTACATGTTTGCTTGCTTCTATCTTTATTTCAGTTTGCTTTTAGTCTCGTCCACGCCATCAAGTTATTTTCTATCATCGTTACCACTTATAATTATCCATACCACTTGTATTTCACTATCTCTTCGCCGAACTAGTGCACCTATACACGTGACAAGTGTATTGGGTGTGTTGGGGACACAAGAGACTTCTTATATCTTGATTGCAGGATTACTTGAGAGGGGGTACCTTTGACCACTTCCTCCCTGAGTTCGATAAACCTTAGGTGATACACTTAAGGGAAAACTTGCTGCTGTTCTACGAACCTCTGCACTTGGAGGCCCAACAACTGTTTACAAGAATAGAAGTGCGTAGACATCAGTATGACAAAGAGATACTTTTGAGATTCTGAATCCCAAGTGAATACGTTGATCCTAAAAACACTTGGAACTACCTCGCTAACTCATTCGATTAAACTGGATACTTTTACATTATGTTGAGATTAATCTTTTATGAACCACTGATTTCTAAGGTGTGGAAGCCTACTAATACTATTCAGATGGTTCGAGTAAGGTACTATTCATGAACTTATTCCTATGTATCATACATGATAAAACACTTGTGGCAATTGCCTCATTTATTTCATCGACTTAGCTTCATGAATATGAGGATCACATCCACTAAGCTAAAACTTGCTCGGGACGAGCAAGAGTCTAAGCTTGGGGAAGTTGATGAGTGCATATTTGCATCATGTCTTACATTACTATTTTGCATTGTAGATGTAGGATCTGTTGGGTCCACAGCATAGAAAACAAAAAAAATTACGGTGTGAACTACACGCCAATATCTATCTACTAGGTACAAAGCAACGGGTGGACATACATCCAACGAGAACTTACCCTCGTAGACAACGAGCTTTGTTAACGAGTAGGAACTCGTGGTTGATGTAGTCGTACACTTGCCGATCTCAAGATTGTGAGGAAGTCCGAGCGCCGCAACTCAGCAGCGCATCCGCACTCGCACACACGTTCAAGCCACCGGACAACCTCCACCTCCTCGCTCCAACGATCCAGCGGAAGCAACAACTCCTTCCAGACGAAATGCCACCGGGAACATGTATCTCGCTAATCCGAGACCATGGGGGAATAATTCTAGAGGGGAGAGAGATCCTTCACAAGGAGGTGTGTGGATGAAGGAGGGAATGGGTGGTCTTTTATAGGAGGAGGGGGGCCCTCTCTCCCTGGTCGGCGCATGGGGGGGTGACCCCTCACCTCCCCCATTCATGTGGTGGTAACCCCTCCACATTAAAATGCCTTTTCACATTCCCTTTTAAAGTCTCCACTTTAAATGCATTAAATTTCTCCAAATTTAATGCTCTCTCATTTAATAAAACTCTTTTTATTAAATTTATTCAGAATTTTGTTAATTACTTTAATTAACAAACATTCACATATAGCTTCTTGCAATATTTCAATATCACATGCAGAACCACCTTTTGCAATTTCACCCGAAACAATTTCCGGTTTCTATTGAAACAATTCCTGCGCTTTGCAATTCTTTCGTCTGAAACATATGTGCTCCAAAATGGTGTCCGGTAACTCTTAAGTGTGCCACCCTACGGTTCGCGAATAATGCAGACATGATCGAGACCCTTCTCCGATCAATAATCAGCTGCGGGACCTGGAGATCCGTACTGACTCCTACACATTCAACGATGACTCCTGTGATCGTGAGAACCTTTAACGCTTGTAACTAAATCCCTTTGTCTCTCGATATATTACATGTCCGAGATTCGATCATCGGTATCTCCATACCTAGTTTGATCTCGTTACCGACATGCACTCTTTTCTTGTTCCCGTGATATAACATTCTAGTGATCACATCACTTTCTTGCAAGCTATCCTAATGTGATATCACCGAGAGGGCCCAGAGTATATCTATCTGTCATCTGGATTGACAAATTCCACTCTTGATCCATGAGCCTCAACATAACACCTTCGTAGTACTGAACTCATCTTTATAGTCACCCTGTTACGGTGTGACGTTTGATGTTATCAAGATACTCTTCCAGTGTTAGCAATTAACATGATCTCATGGTCTAAGGATAAAGATTACTTCGTATGATGTTATAGCAATATAAACATAATGACTTGATCGTAATGCTATAGTTCGGATGAATGTTCATCACATCATTCCACCAATGGTGTGACCTTGTTATTAACAACATCCAATGTCCATGATCAGGAAACCTTGATCATCCTGTTAATCAATAAGCTAGTCTATAAGAGAGGCATGACTAGGAACCCTTTTTGTTTATTAAACACACATGTATTGATGTTTCCGAATCAATACATTTCTAGCATGTAAAATAAACATCTATCATGTATAAGGAATATATAATAACAACTTTATTATTGCCTCTCAGGGCATATTTCCCTCAGTCTCCCACTTGCACTAGAGACAATAATCTAGTTCACATAGTGATAAATTTAACACCCATGGAGTTCTGGTGTTGATCATGTTTTGCCCTAGGGAGAACTTTAGTCAACGGATCTGCTACATTTAGGTCCGTGTGTACTTTACAAATCTTTATATCTCCATCCTTGACATGCTCGCGGATGGAGTGAAACCGGCACTTAATATGTTTGGAATTCTTGTGAGACCTTGGTTCCTTTGCGTTGGCTATGGCTCCATTGTTGTCACAATAGATCACCATCGGGTCCAACGCACTGGGAATCACACCCAGTTCCGTAATGAACTCTTTCATCCAAACTGCCTCCTGCGCCGCTTCTGAAGCAGCAACATATTCCGCCTTCGTTGTTGATCCAGCCACCATAGGTTGTTTGGAACTCCTCCAACTAACTGTTGCTCCATTCAAGAGAAATACGTATCCGGATTGAGACTTAGAGTCATCCGGATCGGTGTCAAAGCTAGCATCGACATAACACTTAGCGACTAGCTCTTCTTCACCTCCGTATATGAGAAACATATCCTTAGTTCTTCTCAAGTACTTGAGGATGTTCTTTACCGCTATCCAGTGTTCCGAACCTGGATCAGATTGGTACCTACTAGTCAAACTAATAGCATGTGCCACATCCGGTCTTGTACATAGCATGGCATACATAATAGAGCCTATGGCCGAGGCATAGGGGATCTTATCCATCATCTCTCTTTCTTCCGCCGTAGCCGGACTTTGAGTCTTACTCAATGTCTTTCCTTGCAACATACGTAAGAACCCCTTCTTACATTCGTCCATATTAAACTTCTTTAATATCTTATCAAGGTATGTACTCTGCGATAGCCCAATTAGGCGCCTTGATCTATCTCTATAGATTTTAATGCCTAATATATATATGACGCTTCACCAATGTCTTTCATCGAAAATTTTCTGTTTAGATAACTTTTAACACTTTTTAAAAGATCTATATCATTTCCAATCAATAATATGTCATCCACATTTAATATTAGAAATGCCACATTGCTCCCACTCACTTTCTTGTAAATACAAGCCTCTCCATAAGTTTGGACAAATCCAAACTCTTTGATCACCTCATCAAAGCAGAGATTCCAACTTCGTGATGCTTGCTTCAGTCCATAGATGGATCGCTGAAGTTTGCACACCTTATTAGCATCCTTAGGATCGACAAAACCCTTAGGTTGTATCATATACAACTCTTCTTCAATCTTACCATTGAGGAACGCAGTTTTGACATCCATCTGCCATATTTCATAATCGAAATATGCAGCAATTGCTAACATAATCCTAACCGATTTAACCATCGCTATGGGAGAGAATGTCTCATCGTAGTCAACTCCTTGAATTTGTCGAAACCCCTTTGCGACAAGTCGAGCCTTATAGATGGTCACGTTACCATCAGCATCGGTTTTTCTTTTGAAAATCCATTTATTCTCAACGGCCTTTCGGTCATGAGGTAAGTCCACCAAGTTCCAAACTTGGTTCTCGTACATGGATTCCATCTCGGATTTCATGGCTTCTAGCCATTTGTTGGAATCCGGGCTCATCATCGCTTCTTCATACGTCACAGGGTCATCCATTTCATCAACCATGAAATTCACAACAGGATTGCCGTACAGTTCAGGAGCTGCATGTGTCCTGCTTGACCTGCGAGGTTCGGTAGTGTCCTCTTTCGGAGTTTCATGATCATTATCATTAGCTCTCTCTTCATCAGGTGAAGTCAACTCCAAAACAACTTCCGGTGCTGCGCCACTCGCCATTCCATGAAGAGAAGGTTCAATAACCTCTTTGAGTTCTACCTTCCGACTACTCACACCTTTCGCGAGAAACTCCTTCTCAAGAAAGGATCCATTCTTGGCAACAAAAACCTTGCCCTCGGATCTGTGATAGAAGGTATACCCAATTGTTTCCTTAGGGTATCCTATGAAGACGCATTTTTCCGCTTTGGGTTTGAGTTTATCCGGTTGAAGTTTCTTCACATAAACATCGCATCCCCAAACCTTGAGAAATGACAGCTTAGGTTTGTTTCCAAACCATAATTCATACATTGTCGTTTCAATGGATTTAGATGGTGCCCGATTTAAAGTGAATGCAGCTGTTTCCAGTGCATAACCCCAAAATGACAGAGGTAAGTCAGTCAGAGACATCATAGATCGAACCATATCCAATAAGGTACGATTACGGCGTTCCGACACACCATTACGTTGTGGTGTTCCGGCAGGCGTGAGTTGTGAAACTATTCCACACGCTTTCATGTGTGTGCTAAACTCGTAACTTAGATACTCTCCTCCACGGTCAGACCTTAGAAATTTGATCTTTCTATTACGATGATTTTCCACTTCATTCTTAAATTCCTTGAACTTTTCAAAAGTTTCAGACTTGTGTTTCATCAAATAGATATACCCATATCTACTCAAATCATCCGTGAAAGTAACAAAATAACGATATCCACCTTGCGCCGACACACTCATTGGTCCACACACATCAGTATGTATGATTTCCAATAGATATGTCGCCCGTTCCATTGAACCGGAAAACGACGTTCTAGTCATCTTTCCCATAAGGCATGGCTCACATGTATCAAATGATTCAAAATCAAGTGATTCCAAAAGTCCATCAGAATGGAGTTTCTTTATGCGTTTAACGCCAATATGACCTAGACGGCAGTGCCACATATATGTAGACATATCATCATCAAGTTTAATCTTTTTAGCATTAACATTATGAATGTGCGTAATATTACTATCGAGATCCAATAGAAATAAACCATTCAACATAGGTGCATGACCATAAAATATATCATTCTTATAAATCGAACAACCATTGTTCTCAGATTTAAAGGAATGACCACTTTGCATCAAACACGATCCAGATACAATGTTCATGCTCAGTGCAGGCACCAAATAACAATTATTTAGGTTTATAACTAATCCCGATGGCAAATGGAGAGGTATCTTCCCGACGGCGATCACATCAACTCTTGATCCATTGCCGATCCGCATCCTGACCTCATCCCTTGCTAGTTGTCGCTTGTTCCGTAGCCCCTGAACCGAGTTACATATATTAGCAACCGATCCGGTATCAAATACCCAGGTGCTACTGTGAGTACTAGTCAAGTACACATCAATAACATGTATATCACATATACCTTTGTTTGCCTTGCTGGACTTCTTCTCCGCCAAATACTTGGGGCAGTTGCGCTTCCAATGGCCAGTCCCCTTGCAATAGTAGCACTCGGTGTCAGACTTAGGGCCATCCTGGGGTTTCTTTTCAGGCGTGGCAACAGACTTGCCACCCTTCTTTCCCTTATGCTTGCCTTTCTTGTCCTTCTTGAAACCGGTGGTCCTATTGATCATCAACACTTGATGTTCTTTCCTAATCTCCACTTCTGCAGTCTTAAGCATTGACAGAAGCTCGGGAAGAGACTTCTTCATACCCTGCATATTATAGTTCATCACGAAGCTCTTGTAGCTAGGTGGCAGAGATTGGAGAACACGATGTATGCCTAAGTCAATGGGAATCGTTATTCCCAAGGACACAAGCTTATCGGCGTACCCAGACATTTTGTGTACGTGCTCACTAACGGAGCTGTTTTCCTCCATCATGCAGCTAAAGAACTTTTTTATAGCATTATAACTCTCTACGGCAGCATGGGTATCGAAAATCATTTTCAATTCTCTCATGGTATCAAAGGCATTGCCATTTTCGAAACGCTTTCGAAGTTCACGCTCTAGCCCATACAGTATGCCGCAATAAACTAAGTTGTGGTCCTCCTGACGAGTCACATAGACATTCTTTTCCTCGTCAGGGGCATCGGGAGATGGTGGGGGGCCTAGTAGCGCATCTAGCACATATTGCTTTTGTGCATGAGTGAGGAGAATCCTCAAATTCATAGCCCAGTTGGTGAAGTTGCTACCATTCGCAGCAAGTTTCTCTTTCTCCATGAACACATTGAAATTAAAAGCAGGTGGTGCCATCTACAACAGAATTTGTAAAGTTTATTTAGACTAAGTTTATGATAGATTGAGTTCAACCAATCCAAATTACTAATAAACTCCCACTCAAAAACGACATCCCTCGTGTCCTTTTGGTGATTACATGAACCAAATCCACTATACCAAGTCCGATCATCACGTGAGTTGATATAGCTTAAAAGGCGAGCATCTATATGGGCATCATATCAACCATATGACTCATGCTTAACCTTTCGGTCCGTGTTCCGAGGCCATGTCTGTACATGATAGGCTCGCCAAGTAAGAACCTTAGTATTCGCGTGTGTAAAACTGTCTTACACCAGTTCCTATGAAAGCGTAGATTCGAGTACACCCGATCATCACGTGATGTCTCGAAACACGATCCATAGAACGGTGCATACTCAAGGAAGAACACATTTTTATCTTTATATCTAAAAGAGGGATCATCTTATAATGCTATCAAACGCGCCAAACTAGCAGTATAAGATGCTAACATCTAATGTGTAATGTGAGATGATATGGTCCATGCATTTGATCTCTATCACTTGCATCATGGCATGATCTCTATCATTCCTTTGTGTGTAAGGCCAAGGTCTATGGAACTTATACATTGAGTGTGTTGTAAGAGTATCCACCATACATCTACTTACAACAATACCATATCAACACACTAGCCCAGCAACGATCTAAACTAGACGCCTCTAATTTATCAATTGCAAGTTTTACGTGGCTTAGGGCTTTCGGAGATAGAACCGTTCTTACCTATGAACATGAACCACAACGAGGATAACTAAGTTATTAGCAACTCGTTGTAAATCAGATATTGACTATAGCAGGAGAGAGAGACACCCGCCAGCCACTTATGCAAAACAAGTTGCATGTGAGTCGTGGAACCGGTCTCATGTATGATGACATGTAAGGTTGGTCCGAGCCGTTTCATCCCACTATGTCACCAATATCCAAAATACATAGAAGATGCAATAACATGATCATCATCGCCCACACATCAACCATATGTGTACTGCCCGTGCTAAGCACCTACGCATAGATCAGGCTCTGATACCACTGTTGGGTCCGCAGCATAGAAAAAAAATTCCTATGGTGTGAACTACACGCCAAGATCTATCTACTAGGTACAAAGCAACGGGTGGACATACATCCAACGAGAACTTACCCTCGTAGACAACGAGCTTTGTTAATGAGTAGGAACTCGTGTTTGATGTAGTCGTACACTTGCCGATCTCAAGATCGTGAGGAAGTCCGAGCGCCGCAACTCAGCAGCGCATCCGCACTCGCACACACGTTCAAGCCACCGGACAACCTCCACCTCCTCGCTCCAACGATCCAGCGGAAGCAACAACTCCTTCCAGATGAAATGCCACCGGGAACATGTATCTCGCTAATCCGAGACCATGGGGGAATAATTCTAGAGGGGGAGAGAGATCCTTCACAAGGAGGTGTGTGGATGAAGGAGGGAATGGGTGGCCTTTTATAGGAGGAGGGGGGCCCTCTCTCCCTGGCCGGCGCATGGGGGGGTGACCCCTCACCTCCCCCATTCATGTGGTGGTAACCCCTCCACATTAAAATGCCTTTTCACATTCCCTTTTAAAGTCTCCACTTTAAATGCATTAAATTTCTCCAAATTTAATGCTCTCTCATTTAATAAAACTCTTTTTATTAAATTTATTCAGAATTTTGTTAATTACTTTAATTAACAAACATTCACATATAGCTTCTTGCAATATTTCAATATCACATACAGAACCACCTTCTGCAATTTCACCCGAAACAATTTCCGGTTTCTATTGAAACAATTCCTGCGCTTTGCAATTCTTTCGTCTGAAACATATGTGCTCCAAAATGGTGTCCCGTAACTCTTAAATGTGCCACCCTACGGTTCGCGAATAATGCAGACATGATCGAGACCCTTCTCCAATCAATAATCAGCAGCGGGACCTGGAGATCCGTACTGACTCCTACACATTCAACGATGACTCCTGTGATCGTGAGGACCTTTAACGCTTGTAACTAAATCCCTTTGTCTCTCGATATATTACATGTCCGAGATTCGATCATCGGTATCTCCATACCTAGTTTGATCTCGTTACCGACATGCACTCTTTTCTCGTTCCCGTGATATAACATTCTAGTGATCACATCACTTGCTTGCAAGCTATCCTAATGTGATATCACCGAGAGGGCCCAGTGTATATCTATCCGTCATCTGGATTGACAAATTCCACTCTTGATCCATGAGCCTCAACATAACACCTTCGTAGTACTGAACTCATCTTTATAGTCACCATGTTACGGTGTGACGTTTGATGTTATCAAGATACTCTTCTGGTGTTAGCAATTAACATGATCTCATGGTCTAAGGATAAAGATTACTTCGTATGATGTTATAGCAATATAAACATAATGACTTGATTGTAATGCTATACTTAGGATGAATGTTCATCACATCATTCCACCAATGGTGTGACCTTGTTATTAATAACATCCAATGTCCATGATCAGGAAACCTTGATCATCCTGTTAATCAACAAGCTAGTCTATAAGAGAGGCATGACTAGGAACCCTTTTTGTTTATTATACACACATGTATTGATGTTTCCGAATCAATACATTTCTAGCATGTAAAATAAACATTTATCTTGTATAAGGAATATATAATAACAACTTTATTATTGCCTCTCAGGGCATATTTCCTTCAGGATCTTGGTATTTTATGGTGTTCGCATGCACATTTTATGTCTGTTTTCACCAGGATTAGGACAGATGATGGATCCAATGGATCCAATTTTTAGAGCAGTTGTAATGTGGAGAAAAGGAGTTAAAAACAACGTAAATCGCTTATTTGGGAAATATTAATAATACCAGAAGAAAACCAGGAGCGAACAAGGGAGGTAGAGAGTCCAACGACCAACTATACGGGCGGAGCAACTTTTCCGGCCGTATAACTCCGGCCGTATAGTTGGCGCCACCACCGGCTCGTCAAATAGTTTCAACCCGTGCAATTGGTTCAGAGAGACGACATACAGAACACCCAGAAATCTCGAAAACCTCACCTCCGGAAGGCATCTGGAGGGGGAACTCATCCACCAGGGATCCATCTTCACCCTGCGTAGATCCGGGAGGCTAAGACATTGATCTTCACCAACCACCGCTGCATCAGCACCATCTCCATCCATCCCATCTACATCTTGCCTAGACCTTGTTGTAATTATCGTACCCATTGTGGATTTATACAAGTACTATTCATCTATGATTATTTTCATTACCATTGCTATGATGTTGATTGCCTCTATGTCTGAGTAGATCTCTAGTTCTTGGGGATATGGAGAAACCGTATCATATGACTGAGATGGTATAGAGATTATTATATTATACATCATTATGTGTACATGTTAATTGTCTTCGTTTTGATATTGGGAGTTGTGCACCTCCTTAATATTTGCCTCTTATAGGGACTCGATGAAGGGGATTACTTGTTGGTAGATGGAGGGATGATAACGCTTACTGTGACTATAAAGCTGTTGTCATTCTTTACGTACCAACTTGGGGAATCAAGGAGAACTCATCAAGACATGTCCATGGCATGGGAGAAATCCCTTAATAGCGTGGTAACACGATGGTTGTCGGTTACTGTCTGCTGTGGTTATGAGAACGATGTGTGCAGCGGTTGCTGGCAAATCGTCCATATATGGAGCCCCTCCCACATACATACACATTATGAGAATATTCGTTATAATACTCTCGATTACTTAGTCTAAATTGCTACCGGTGTATCCACTATTCCCTGAGAACGCCTTTTCCCTATTGTAGTTCCAAAATTTCTATTACACACGCAATTCTTACTTTCTGCATTAAGTTTTGCTTTACTTTAAATTACCTTGTTCAACCAAAAACCCAAAACAACTCTACTTATCTTGCATCTTAAAGTTATTTCTTAAGTACTTCGTTTTGTTATAGTTAAAAGCATTTTAGTCTTTCGCCTACTGCTCCCTATGGGATTGATATCTTTATTTCGAAACTAGCTACAAACGATCTGTGCACTTGCAGTCATCACAACCCTCCTCACCTCCTCCGCCCACCAACTGTTCGACCGAATCACTAGTGAGGTTTCTCGATGCTTTTTTATTTCCATTTTGACCAGAAGCATTTTGCAGATGAAGATGCCAAGGGAGTACATCATGGACGACTCATCATCATCGAAGGAGGAAGAGGATGACGACATCGAGATAGCCATAGCCATAATTTTGAACGATGAAAAGTTTGGCGGCCGATACTAAGGTCACAGTTTGGCCGCATGCATATCAATCGGGATAGAGCCGAGAGCCACACAAACATCATGAGCGACTACATCAATGAAAATGCCATTTATCAAGATAAATATTTTTGCCGACAATTCCGCATGCACAAGAGTCTCTTTCTCACCATTGCAAATGTAGTCGAGAAGCATGATGATTGGTTCAAGCTTCGAAGGAGTGCATCCGGTGATGTATGCACAAGTACATTGATGAAGTGTCTTGTCGCTGTTCGAGTGCTTGCTTATGGGTGTTTTGCGAATGCCGTTGACGACTATGTTCGCATTAGCGAAGATACAATCTTGGAGGCTATCTGGAGATACACTAAAGTTGTGATTGAGATCTTTGAGGAGGAGTATTTTAGGGCACCCAATGATGATGACACTGAGAGACTCTTAGGTGAGAGTGAAGAAAGAGGATGTCCTAGGATGCTTGCACCAATAGATTGTATACATTGGACATGGAATTATTGTCCTACTAGATGGAAAGGTCAACATGAAGGCCATTGCAACGATCCATCTATTATCCTTGAGGCGGTAGCATCGAGGGATCTATGGATTTGGCGTGCCTTCTTTGGATTGCTTGGGTCTCACAATGACCTGAATGTGCTATCTAGGTCACCTCTCTTCTCTAGAATTGTTGTCGGAGATGTTCCTCATATCAACTATAAAATCAATAATTGTGGGTACACCATGGGTTACTACCTTGCAGACGGCATCTATCCTCCATGGACCATGTTTGTGAAGACAATCCCGAAGACACTGATCAAAAGCAACAAGGAGGCTCACTTTGTAAAGGCTCAATAGTCCACAAGGAAGGATGTCGAGTGTGCTTTCGGTGTGCTTCAAAAGCGTTTTACAATAATTAATGGCTCTACTGAGTATTGGAAACCCAAGTTGCTTTGGCAAACAATAACATGTTGCATTATCTTGCATAACATGATCATTAAAGATGAGCGCGGCATACCATAATACTTTTGGTACAACTCTAATGGTAATCATGTAGAGCCAGGACATGGTGGAAATAGGATACAACAATTCCTCCAAATCCATCAGCACATTGATAACAAGAAGGTGCATGACCAACTCCATGATCTTGTTGAGCATCACTGGCGTCTCCATAGTGTTACCTAGTTGTGTTTGAACTACTCTTGTCATTCGTTACATCTAAACCCTAACATGTGTTTGACTTTGAATTATTTGATTTGTAAACTTAATGTTTGTTCATTCATAAACATGTTATTGTGTTGTATTTGAACTACGACAAGTGTTTGTCTTTCAATAGTTCGATTTCTTGATTTTTTACCCCTCTAAGTTTATGGGTCAGTTAGGAACCGCTTTTCTTTAGAAGAGTATATTTACTCCTCTAAAATTTAGAGAGCCAACTATTGGGAATCGGTCAAGGCATGTAGAATGGAAGAGAAGTCGGGTCTTCTCTTTGCCCTTCACATAGTCTAGAGAAGACAATAACAATAAATCATTCAATAGATCATCTCTTATTGTCATCTCTAAGAATTAATATTAATTGTCTAATTATAATAAGAAATTGTGTTGATAAGATAAGACACAAGGTACAATGGAGAAAGCCTTCTCTTATTTCTAAGGGATCATCCCTTAGCTAAGGGAAGGGAACCTTCTCTCTCTTAATCCTCTCTCCTCCAACTAAGAAAAAAATCCAATATAGCAACTATAAGGAAAGGCTGACGTCACCGTATTGTACATGCCCTTAGAAATGCCCTAGTGAACAAGGCCTAAGTTCACTTACTATAAGACCACGAAAAAAGGTTATGCTAATTCTCATGTATGTGAGAAAATTGTAGTTCTCGGTCGGTAAGAAGAGTCTCTGATCCGAGTTGACCTGTTCAAATTTCATATTTTTATGAACCATGACCATAAGATTTTTCCTTTTTACCGTATGAACACCACAAATATATAATAAATATATGAATGTAAGAATGAGATTTCTCAATGACCGAGACTCCGTTTTTCTAATTAATGTACTCACGTTTGTCTATATTCATATGTATTTAGACATATTTAGTGCTTCCCTTATGACTGCCATATTGGATATTTGATCAGTTAGAGGAGAAAGAAATAAGAAAGACAAGGTTATCTTCCCTTAGCTAAGGGATGATCTCTTAGAAATAAGAGAAGGTTATTTTCTTGTTATATCATTTGTCATCCCTTAGCTAATCAATTTCTTACTAAAAATAGTAAATTTTCATTAATTGGTGGAGATGACACTAAGAGATAATGCATTGCAGGAGTTATATATATTGTCTTCTCTAAATAATGTGGAGGGCTAAGGAAAGACATGTCTTCCCTACCATTGTACATGCCTTTACATTCGAATCTAGACAAGTCTGACTTCATTAACTCATTAATTTGGATCCGAGGAAGTATATTTTTTCACTGTGCCATTTCGTCACGGTAAATATTTTTAATATTTGTAAGATTTTTTTTTGTAAAACTTGAGAATTTATTAACTTTTAGACTCTTAATTAGTCGACCGAGATATATATAACATAAAAAAATATTGGAGCACTCGCTGACGTGCCTCTACCGTCGCGGCGACCTTAGACATGTCATGATTCTTCCGCTCATCACGTATACCGGAGTACATGCTAAAAGAAAGGTCCATCATCTTCTACCTCAGGAGCGACTCCCCGCTCCACCTTATCCGTATCTTTTCCCTCTGCTACAGTATCCGGAGGTTGAATCGGCAGCGCCGTGCCGGCCCGATGCCCTCCTTGCCGGCGGTGCCGGCCGGGATGGGTTTAGGGGAGGCAGTGGCGGTTGTAGTGTATATAGTAGGTTTGTTGGGGCATCATCCCTGTGTTAGCGGTGTTCTGCCGCCGAGAGGCTGCCGGTTTCTTCGGCCCAAATCCGGGGGGAGTCTACGCTGCTCCGCCTCCACGTCTCGCAGTCGGTGGAGAATTGAGGGCGCCTGTATCCTCCCATAATAAGGCCTGCTCGAGACGGCGTGGGCGGTGTATTGCTCTCTTTTCTTTGGCTGGCCATGATGGCGAGGGAAGAGGAAGGTGTGCTCCGCTGCATCCTCGTTCTCGAGCTTCTTGCGCTGCTTGGTGGATGCGCGATGTCCTCAAAAAAGCACCGCCACTTTTGGGAGGGTGGCTCTGCCCCACTGATGTTCTTCTTGGCCAACCTCGGTGGCGAGGGAGGAGACAGTATATGGGGTGTTGTTGCCATGCTGCGAAGGTGGAGTAGCAGCTACCCTTGCGGCGGTGTAGGTACGAAGCTAGAGTGGTCGATCTCGTTGATCCTTGGTGCTCCGATCCGTGGGGGATTTCTTCAATGGTGACCTTCAACTGTTGTTGGTTCAATAAGCCTGCTTGTGGGGTTTCTTATGGGGCCGCTCATCTCCGCCTCCCTCCTCCCACCGGTGGCAGGAGTGGCAAGTCAGTTCGCGGGCCGGTTTTCTCTTCTGGCACCGATAAAGAACCCCTTGCTGCTCATATCTTCTTCTTTCTCCAGCAGATGCAGTGGTTGCAGAAATTGGAGGTGTCTAGTGTCTTGCAGTAGTGGAGCTAGGAAGCGATCTTATTGAGCACCATCTCGGTGGCGGCTGACAGCCGTCCGACATCCAAGGTCAGAACATGGCCTATCTAGAAGCCGCGAAGGGTCCCAACAATTGTTTAACCTCCTCGGTGAGGCCCCTCTCAAGGTTGGTGGCCGCATTTATTGTCTGCGCTGAATAAAGTGGTTCTGTCCCTGCTTTCGAGCTTGACAGCGGCGAGTCTGATCTTCGGCTCGGTGGTGGAGACAGAGACGGTTTGGTTTGCATATTCATAAATCACAGTACTTGTCAAATACGAGTAGCATATTTTATAGTCTTTTCGCTAACCAAAAAGATTTTATAGAATTATTATTCTAGTTAGTTTGATGTACCATCAAAATTAAATTTCTCTATGTAGTTAGTTATATCCATGTTTTATACTAATTTGGGGGATTTTCAAATGATCCCTATTATTATGGTTATAACTCTAGAAGTCAGAAAACTCTTCTCTTAGCGTTTTTAACTTGGAGAGAGATACCCAAACCGGAAAGAGGCTAGATCAACAGGACCTATTAGAAAATTTGTATACGAAGAAAACAAGCTAAAATAGGACCCAAGGACCGAAAAAGACGGAAATGGCAAGCCTAACTAAGTGCACTGCGTCACCAGTAAGATTTGGACCATCGAGCATTCGTTTACCTCGTTTTTGGGCCACCGTGATTGTGTTGACCTAAAACTATCTATATACCCTTAGGGGTTTCTTATCGCAACAGATATGGAGATCGAAAACCAAGAACAGAGAGGTCACAGTCCGCCGCCAAAGAAATATTGGAGGGGGAACCACTGCCGGAATCACCTCCGGACTTCTCTCCTCTTTCACTAACACCTTCACATTGCTCTGCATCATGAGGGGGGGGGTAGTCCACCCCCTGAACTATGGTGCGGTGGTATCTTGATTCAACATCTTTAGGTATTATCATGATAGCAATCCGTATGATCTTCCGTACGTGATTACAATGCTATAGATGTAATTCTTACGGTGGATAGATATTATGGTATGAGATGATATATTTTATGCATTTACCATTATGTTGAGCGTTTATAACTTGTTATGCTATGTAAATATATTATGATGTCTATTACATTAGTTTTATTATTATAAGTCATGAGGTTATCATTGTAATGCCTTGTTTGTTCATGTCATGAGGTGTTTGGTAGCGACAAGTGTAGGTAGATGAGGGGATGTGAGATGCACAACATATAAAACGTTTTGTAGTAGTGTTGTATTGTGTTTCCATACAAATGAGTATGATGTATATAGACGACGTGTGCAGTAGTAGAGGGTGTAGCCGAGTGATAAAAACAGTACCGCTATGTGATAGCTTGCACTGCATCCTTTAGTATACGCGCGTCTAGGGGTAACAGGAGAAGAAGTGTTACCGTGACCAAGTAACAGAAATGGCACGCTAAGTGACAACATCACACATATGGGTATTTATTTTCAACTATATGTTTTAGTATTTGTAGCCACTATAAACATTAGCAGTTAAAACATGACAACCATGTGTACTTTATCATGCATAACATGATCACCACCAATGTTGGAGAGAGAGGTTTGAGTGAACCCATAAACCCAGGTCCATTGTTCCCATAGAGTAAAAGTTCTTACCTTGTCCTCTTGGATTTAGAGGATTAGGACACATTTATGTTTATTTTATTGTCTTACTTTACTTCCTTTCATAAAATAAACTTCCATTGTTATTTTACTTGTTTAGTGAAGAATTGTGACACTCTAGCTGGAGAGAATAAACAACTTTACCATCTCGCTCGTGTGGTTCGATACCCATACTTCCACATTGCGGGGTGCTACAACTATCCCTTGCTCTTGGGGATTATCAGAGAGTCGTCCCAGAGACCATGTATGAGCGTCTGCCTCCTTGGGCCGTCGTGCCCAAGACAGACTCTCGGGTCATGTTCGTGGAGTATTGAATTTCTCCATGATTGCACGCGCTGGCGTGGTGTGGAGTATTGAATTTCTCTATGATTGCACGCGCTGGCGTGGTGGCCTCACTCTGGGACCTCGCCGGGCCAGAAGCATGCATGCTATATGAAATCTTGGTGTTCTCCTTGTAGAGATTGAAGTTGCCATATCGCATGCGAGGCTTCCAAAGTTCCAATCGAGTGTCGCTTTGCCCAAAAAAGTGTGAATCGGTTTTCGGATTATCACGGTTTTTTCTCGAGACCCGGGAGGAAAAGGTAGGGACAGAAAGCAGATGGGCCATTGAATGGATGGGTGCACAGATGGGATCAAGCAAGCGGGTGCAGGCAAGATGGTATAGAATCCTAGAAAACTTTAGCCCCCGCCTCCTGACCTACCTGCCACCTCTCCTTCGCCTCCTCCATAGCCGGCCGAAGGAGGAGGAACCGATCTATGGATGGAGTTTTCAGTAAAATTAGTGTTTCGAGAGATTAGATTATAGTTTTGGTAGTCATCTTTTTTGGCCTCTACATCAATGAAGATGACACCGTCTATAGTAAGTGATCTTCGGTCTTTCGTTCGACGACAAGATCTTCTTCCTGGCATCAATGATAATGTTGTAAGATTACAATTCTATAGGTATGATCTTTCAGATCTTACTTCGCCAAATCGATTTTGAACTTTTTTTCATGGTTGTCGCGAGGATTATCCTCACAATATTTGTCCCAGATGCTACGTCCTCGAAAATGGTGGTTCATACTATTGGTTCGCCAGTGACATTGACCAGACCGTTCGGTTACTTTTGACTGGAATACTGGTATTAGTACTCTTGCCTATGTTGATGTATTACTCTAATGGATGTGCGCATTCACATAGGCTTGACACTGTGGTTTAAATTAAAACTATGGGAGAACACTTGTTGGTATTTACAGGTTGGTTTGGTATCTGTTAGGTTTTAGCTGCCTTCAAAAAAGTTCAAGATGGTATCTTGAAAGAAGAAAGACTTTGAAGATCTTGGTATTTTACTATGTTCTTTTAGACTCTATTTTATATCTCTATTACTCTATTACGTACTACTCCCTCTATAGGCTGGAGGACCGTAGCGGTAAGACCAAGAGGTGGGCTGGAGAATCGGAGCAAACCTCGGGACCTTTAAACTGGCTATTAATTGCACGGCAGTTACAAGAAACAATCCGCGAGAGCCTTGCATGGCCAATCCATCACGAGAATAAATGGGCATGCATTGGCGGTTCTCTTTGCGAGGAGACGGTAGGGGATGGGTAGAGAGAAAAGCGCTATTTAGTGCAGGGAAATTAATTAACGCACATGAATTAAGGAAGGAGAGTTAAGTCTCCGGACTAGGAATTTCGGAATATCTAAAAAAGGCCTCCGGCCTAGCAATCCCTAACGGAGGGAGTATACGCTACAATGAATATATCGTGGTATTGATTGCAAAAAGGCGCGTGCTACGCGTCCCCCGGACGATGGGGGCTTCCCATCGTCCTGGTCCGGAGCCGTCTGACCGGACTGATCGCGACCGTCCAATCTCCCTCTCTGGCACCCTTTAAAACCCCACGTTTGCTTCAGAAGCAAGAAACCTTTCGATTGCAGCAAACCGAAAATAGAACAAATCCCGCGTCCGTCGCAGCTCTTCCTCGCCGGTCGGCGCACGGCGGCGCCACAGGGACAGTTGCAGCAAATCACGGCGGCGCCCATGGCTCACCTGCGCACATCCATCCGGTACCCCACCCCTGGAAATCCTCACCATGTCAATCCACCGCCAATCGTCGCCTCGAGCAGTGCTTCGAACCCTAGATTCAGCGAGCGATGGCAAGGATCCGATTCGGCGAGCGGCGGCACTGGAGCTCAGTTGCAGCAGTAGTGGTCCGGCCGGTACAACAATCCCGGTGTATTCTTTGATACCAACCAGCTCCATCTGTAAGGATCTCCTTCAACTTTTTGCAACTAGAGTTTGAAGTTGAGGAACAGAATTAGGTTCTACAACTCTTTTTAAGTATCATATTGCTGCAGTAGCTTGCTGCATCTTTTTTTACTATGCAACTGAACATGATACTTTCAGTAAAAATAAATCAAAATTGTTTTGATTCGTAGGAAGAAATCAATGTAGCAAAGCTGTTAGCAAAAAAGACAGAATAGAATTATATGTACCAAATATGGTAGCAGTTGATTCTGTTAGCAATTTATTGTTGTAGCAAATGATTCAGAAGCAAACTAAAAAATAGTTTATATGTTGCGTTAATTTGTAAAAAAAAATCTCTTATGATTTGCATTTCTGAAACTAATTTTGAACTGCAGGGATTTGTAGCTGATACAATGCTTGGTGGGTTTGACCTGAACCAGCCTCTAGAAGGTTATGCTGCTGACATTGGAGAAAGGCCATGATGAAGGACAACAAAGAACAGAATTTTAACCCGAGCCTCAAAGTGTAGCAAGT
This sequence comes from Avena sativa, assembly GCA_916181665.1. Lineage (NCBI taxonomy): Eukaryota > Viridiplantae > Streptophyta > Magnoliopsida > Poales > Poaceae > Avena > Avena sativa. The sequence continues at coordinate 104,277,756 of OV702292.1, forward strand.
GACAATGCTTCCATTGCTGTTGAAGATCATGGGGAACAGATTTGCTCACAGCCGATTGTTCCTTGTGTTGGTATGACCTTTGATGACCTCTATGTGGCGCAGCAAGTGTATAATGACTATGCTTTCGAGCTTGGCTTCAGGACACACATGAGAAATACAAAATACAACATGGCAAGGGGAGCAGCAAAGGGCACTATTCTGAGCAGAGTGTTTGAGTGTGTGCACACCGGGAAGCCTGTTGATGAAGCAAAACAACAGCACAGCACGACTGGTCTTGCTGCCAACGGAGAAGATGCTACAATCAACATGAGTAGCACTTCTGCACAGAAACCTCGCAGCAAGCAAGCAGGTTTGAAGAAGGATGTCGCTGACTCAAGGCAAAGAAACAGGTTGCTGCGGCTTGGTTGTAAAGCAAAAATGCTTGTTGGAAAGCGAGACGGGAAGTGGACTGTCACAGTTTTCAACGAGGAGCATACCCATCCAATGGTGCAGCAAACTGGGAAGTGTAGGTATTATCGTTCTCACAGGAAAGTTTCCGAAGAGGATTTCTAGCTAATCTAGACCTTGCATGAGCAAAACATAACTACAACGCAGATGATGGGGTGTCTCGGTAGTGTCCATGGGGGTGATCCTAGATGCCTAGGGTATGTGAAGCGTGATGTTTCCAATATCAGAACAATGCTGCGAGAAGAAGTTTTAGAGCGTGATTTGAGCATGACAATTGAATACTTCGAGATGAGAAAGGCGGAATGCCCTCAGTTCTTCTTTGAGAACTAGGTAGATAAGGACAACGCTGTGCGAGCACTCTTTTGGGTTGATGGAAGGACAAGAGCACTGTACCCCAAGTACAAAGACTGTGTGTTCTTCGACACGACCTTTTGCACGAGCAAATACAACCTTCCATTTGCTCCTCTTGTGGGTATAAACAATCACCCACACAATAGTTTTGGGATGTTCTCTTCTGCCTGATGAAACGATTGAAACATTTGAATGGGTTTTCAAACAAGTGAAGAAAGCTGCAAATGGGTTGTGCCATGACCATATCATGACTGATCAGGACCAAGCAATGGGCAAGGCGATCAAAAATGTGTTTCCTGATGCAGTTCACAAATGCTGTCTATTCCATGTGTTGCGTCTAGCAAGAACGAAGCTCGGACCTCACTTGAGAGAGGGTCATCCATTCAAAGAAGCATTCTATGCATGTATCTATGGCATTGACACGGTTGTTGAGTTTGAGGACTGCTGACAGACAATGCTGCAAACCTTTGAGATGGCTGAGAACACTCACCTACAAAATATGTTGAGATCAAGGAATACATGGGCACCAGTATATCTCGGAAAAAGTTTCTTCCCATTCACCAGCACAACTGGCAGATCTGAAGTCCTAAACAGCTACTTCAAAACACTAGTTCGGCCAAGTGACACAATATGGAACTTTGTGCAGCAATATGAGTTGTGCCAGAACCTGATGCTCGATCGTGAAGATAATGCAGGCTTTACATTGGATACAACAACAGCGCCACTCTGGGGAAGATGAGTGATGTAATGTGTTTTTGCTTAAGTAATGTGTTTTTTGCTGCATAATGTGTTTTTTGCTTCAGTAATGTGTTTTTGCTTCAGAAATGTTTTTTTTGCTTTAGTAATGTCTTTTTGCTTGAAGTAACTATCATAACATTCTCTGACAATGTGCGAAACTTATTTTTCTTGCACTTGGAGCATTGAAAAGCAGGGTCTTGAATTCTACACAAGGGAGGTTTTTGGCAGGTTCTAGAAGATACTTGAAGCATCAACAAGGTTTTATCCCATCCATGTAGAGGCAGAAATGCTTTGTTTCGATCTTGTACCAAACCCCGGATTCGATCTCAAAACCTATCGGGTAGAAGCAAGCATTGAAGAGGGTATATACTTGTGTGGCTGCAACACATTTGAGATGTGTGGACTGATATGCCCGCACATAGTGAGGGTGATGGTGCAACTGAACGTGCAGCGAATACCAGACTGATACATGCTCCAATGTTGGTCTGCTGCAGCAACAACACCTGCTCCTGATCCTGGTTCAAATGCAGCAAGATTTGGTGTGCCCGGCACAAATACTCTCAAGTATAACTCATTATGCAGGAAGTTTAATGACTTGGCATCGGATGCATGCTTCAATTAAGAAACATATAGGGTTATGTCTACCATGATTGATGAAGCAAGAAAAATTGTTGCTTCCATGAGGAGTCCTCCAGATGACATGCAGCAAAACGAAGGACAAAATGGTGTGGCTCCTGAAGAAGGCTTACCTCTGTAGCATGTTGAACAACAACCTACAGGCACACAAGAGCAACAGCAAGAAGCTCCACATGATGTTCCTAGTAGCATGCTGAAGAACCTATCACGAGTTAAGCCAAAGGGGCGTCCAAAGGAGAATTCAGTTAGAAGAAAGCTATTGGTTGAGATTCGCGATGAAAAGAATGCGAAGAGAAGGAAGAAAGCAGTGGAAGGCGAACAACATCCCAAGGATAAGAAGACAAAGAAGGGAACAACCAAGCGGAAGCCAAAGGCGCAGAAGTGCCCGTACTGCCATCAAGACGGTCACACGGTGCAACAATGTGCCCTATTCCAAGCTTTGATGTCAGAAAATGCTGCAAAGATAGATTTGAATCTCTAGGTTTGATTAGCTATTTTTTGCTTCCATACATACATTAAACATTGGAATGTAATAGTGCTACATATGAAAAGATATTACCACTGCCATAATATGCTACATAGCAAAAGATATTGAATGTCTGTGCAGCAACATGTGTGAACAGTTGTAGCAACTATTTTTATCTAGCGTCAATTATTTATTACTGTCATCCTATTTGTACAATTTCTGAAAAGTGTGTGCAGCAATATGAAAAGTTCTCCTTCCTGTGTGTGCAGCAATATGAAAAGTTCTCCATATTGTCTGTACAATTTCTGATTATTGTCATCCTGGAACATTATCTGGCAGCAATTATTTATTACATTGTGAGCAACAAACTTAACCTATGCTAACATTTCTGCTCTTATAATGTAGCAAAAATTAAAATATGTCCAGATTTCATAGTTTTTGGGATGAATACCTCAAGTATGATTTCCCTTGTTTGTGGGATTAATTACATTTGTCGCATGTCAATTGTTCATATGTAGCAAAAACATAAAAAATCCGGCATCTGTTGTCATAAAATTCGATGCAAAAATCTGCCGCACATAGGTAGCATGTCCTATGTACTATTGCAGCAGTTAATTCAATAGATTGTAGCATTTATATAACAAAAATGTAGCAAAACATGTTCTTTTACTGCAAGAATGAAGGATCTCAGTATTTGTTCAGCAAAATAACAGGAAAAGACAAAAGGAGGAAATAATCATCAACACCAGATTGTCATTACCATTTTGTGTTAACAGCACAAAAACTAGTTATGCGAGTACACCGAACCATAATTCACGGTTACATCCAAAGGCAACGGTCAAATAGACAAGGAAAGTGTTTGAGCTAACAAAATTCTTTTTTCTCACTACTGCTGCTACATATGCTAAGCTACTTTGGGTTCAACTCCTCCTCCATGAGCTTCTCAACCGACTCTTTGTTTTCCCTTGCTTCGATGATATCTGCTGCAAGGGTCCTGCGAAGATCCGGGCAGTAGTTGTTGTCAAATTCTGCCATGATCTTGCCATTGAAATTCTCCATGAACAGTATGCCAAAGAAACCGTAGTAAAATCTGAAAAACAAAGAAAAGAAGCAAATAAGAACCACAATATGAGCAATAAAATAATGATGGAATCATTTGGAAAAAATGAGATGCTAAAATATGAAAACTTACAATGTTACTTGCTGCGGATGATCAGGAGTTTTGAGAAGGTATAGCTCCATCTCTTCAGCAAGTTTAGGTGCTTTCTTTGATGCATTTGTAGGGGTTCCGCGCATGAAAACTATAAAATTTTACTCTACGCCCCTGAACCCCTGAAGCTGCCAGGACCTATCTATTAGTAATACAGTAATGGGAGAGGCTTTTCGCGAACTTACCCTCGAAGACCGAAAAGCGTTGTCAATGCTCAGGAGAGCGTGGTTGATGTAGACGAGCCAAAGCTGACCTCAAGGTCGTGATGAAGTCCTTGCGCTCCTTCTGGCTCCAACGACTTGAGTGCCTCAAGTGTGACACCTCGTGGGAGTTACACACGTCCGGTGCCTGACAATGACTCCCGCTTCTCTGATCCAGCAGCAGTTGCGGAAGTAGAGCTCCCAGATCCGAATCCCGCAGCGTGACGGCGCTCCGCGGTGAAGGTGTCTCTCGCTCGCACAGTCCAGACTTGGGACCACGGTCACGAGAGAGAGGGGGGGGAGAGAGAAAATATCAATTGGAGGTCCTCCCAAAAGTGGGGAGACCTTTATTGATTATTGGGTGTTATTTTCTAGGCCAATATACCCCACTATATATAGGGGGAGGGGAGGTACTACCTCCCCTCAAGTCCCGGGGTGAGACTAAAGGACAGGAGGGGGAGGGGTGGCACCGCCGGCCACCCCCATGGGCCCCAGGCGGGGGGGGGGGGCTGTCCCACTAGGGCTGCCGGCCACCCCCTTGAACCCTTCTCCCTCTTGCCTTTCCCTAATGGGCCCTCTCCCCTCCGGGAATTGTCCCATTAAGCCTTTGACCTTTTTAATTTATTTTCTCTTTATTAAATAATTATGAATAAATGATTAAATCAATATTTAACATTCATTCACATATCATTTAATCTCCGTGACTATGGAACACCTTCCACCTCCATTCCGGACATCCTTCGGACTTACCAAAACCCTTCCGGTTTTCTCCCTTATTTTCTTCGGCGATTCTACCGATCCTATAAACACTCTCTAAGCATCATCAAGCCCTTAAGCGTGATACCCTACGGTTCGGGAACACTCCAGACATGGTCAGGACACTCCCGCACCAATGATCAACAGAGGGACCTGGATGGCCATGTGACCCTTGTGCATTCCACGAAGATCTTTCGTCGTTTGAACCGGGACAGTCGTGTCTTATTCCCTTTGTCATTCGATACTTGCATTGCCCGAGATTCGATCATTCACATCACCATGTCGTGTTCAATCTTGTTACTGAACAATGCTACTTAACTCGTCCCGACAAGTGATATCTGTAGCATCCCAATTGTCTAACAATTGCAATGCTACTAGCCTAGTCTATATAATGGCTACTTCAAACATATAATTGTTGCATCATAATTATATCATGCTCATGTCATCATGCCTCCTTGCATTTGAGCATCATATAAAACCCTTTTCATTTGGTTCTTATCTCATATGCATTATTAATTGTATTTGCCTCTTGATATTGTATTTGGTTGTTGATATATTGTTTAAATGCCCAAGTTGAGTTGGGGGCATATCTTTGGTTAACTCCACCACCTTTCATGTCATCACCCATCATTCCACCATTCCACCATATATGAGCATTGCAACTTATTTGGTTTTACCTCTAGCTCATATGTGTTGGTGTGGATCCATTCTATCTCCACATGCTCTCATATATGCACCATATTGTTTCCACATTATTGGTTTATGAGAGCCACATGGCCACCTTTGCATGCCTTGTGAGGGAACCCTATTTCTAGCTTCCATATGTGTTGTTTTGGGGTTATCATCATGTTGGGATATTTTGTGGGCTTATTAAATACCTAGTGGCATATACACACTAGCAAGTCCCATTGTATTTCAAAAATGGTCATCTCCATCTACTCCACATGGGGTATCCTTTTAATTCTTTTGCTTGGCTTTCATTCCAATTTTGTAAATGCATAATAATAATGCCATGTGATAATATTGTTTTCACAAGAATCAACATGGTAATAAATATTTTGCATGGGCCATGCAAGTACCATCTTTTGCTTGTCATTTGGTTTTTATTTGAATCTTGAGAGGATCATCTCTATCTCTATCCCTTCTTTTGGGCTTGATCTATTTTGATCTTGCTTAAACCTCATCATCATCTCCATCCACCCATCACCACCTCCCTTTTCTTCTCTCTTTTGGCCATTTCTTGCTTGAGCTTGTTTTGGTCTTGCTTGATCTTGTCAAAGAGAACCACACCACATCTCTCTCTCTCAAAAACCCTAATCTACCATACCCCCATCAAGCCCTACACCTAATCTCCCCTCTTCACCATCCCCTTGACCAAACCCTAGCTACCATGTTCCTCTCTCTCTCTTGGCCTCTCTCTCTCTCTCACCTAGCTGGCCCCACCGGCCACCCTCTCTCCCTGGCCACCTCACCCCTGCCCTAGCTACCACCCCAAACAAAACCCTAACCCGACCCTAGTGCAACCTAGCCCGAGCCTACCCTCCCCCTCTCTAGCTCTCTCTCGCTGCAGCTCGGTCCCACCCGAGCCTGGCCTCTCTCCTCCTGCCTTGCCCCACCTGGAAGCCCCCAGCTCCCTGCCCTGGTCCTGCCCTGCCGAGCACGTGAGCGAGGAGGAGGAAAAGGTGGCACCCGAGGCCACCTTTATCCATCTACCCCGCGCCCACGGCACCTCCCCCTCTCCCTGCTACCTACCACCACCCCTACCACCTCTGTCCTCTCCCAGATCTCCCCAGGGCCGTGCCCACCTACCCCTTCCTCCCCATCTACCCCTACCACCTCCGTCTACCCCTTCGCCGGCAAAACCCTCGGCCGCCTCCGCTTCTCCTTTTCCGGCCGTGCTGCGCGTCCGTGAAGAGGCCTGGAAGACCAAGGCCAACCATCTGCGTCACCCTGATCACGCCGTCGAGGAGGAGGAGGGCTGGAACAGCCAGGACAAGCGTCGACCGAAGCGAAACCCTAGTTGCGCCGGCCTCTGCCTCGACAACGATCACCAGCTCCTCTGCCCGATCCAGCTCCACCAACATCTCCTCGGTGAGCCCCCAAACCCCCTAGACATGCTCTGCCTCGCTGTCGCCGGCCGGATCCGCGGTTCGTTTCGCCGAACAGCCTCGGTGCGCCGTGGTCGCGAGCCTCTGCCGTCCCTGCGTCGCCCACACCCTACCTAGCCGCGCAAGCGTAGGCCAGCACAACCCCCCTAGCCACCCCAGCGGTAGCCGCCGCCGCTCGCACGCGCGCGGTCGCGAGTTCGAGCCCGCGCGCCGCGCTCTGTCGCTGGCGTGCATCGATCTGTCGCCAACGCAGAGAAGAAGAGGAACAGTACGGGCCATGGTCGTTTTCCGCTTAACCCCCTGCCTCTTTCTCTGCATCAACCCGCGGTCCGTTGAGCCCCACCGTCAGCCTCGCGTTCGTTTTTGCAGTTAGCACCCCCAGTTTGCCAGGCTCCCAACCCGCGATCCCCAGCTGGGCCACGTGGTTGTGCAAGGTTCACCCGCTGGCAGCTGGGCCCGCGAAGCCTCCAGGCCCACCTGTCTGTCTCTGAGTCTGGGCTAGCCCGCGGTGTAAAGACGTTTCGCTGCGCGCTGTGTTGCTGAGTCAGCTTGGCCCCACCCGTCAGCGTCAGGGGCTAGATTAGTCTGAGTATAAAAAGTCTCTGTTCTATTCTGTTTAAATTTAAACTTTTTCAAAACTAATTCAAATTCAAATTTAATTCTGTTTTATTATAACTTTTCAAATATAATTCCAAATAATGCAAATAATATATGTTTTCAAATCAGAAAAAAATATGAGGAATTCAAATATGCAATCCAAAATATATTTTGAACATTTAAAATTCCAAGTTTATTTAAATTACAATAAAATGCCCTTTTGTCTTAAATAATTAACAACTTTTGTTTTATAACTCCAAATTTAATAAATGATATGTCTAAAATGATTAGCTCGACGAGACCTTTCTGTTTATGCATTCCATCATCTGTTTTGCAGCATGCATCATATAAATATAATGTATACAGCAACTTAATTGTGAATAAAATGGGGCCAAAACTAAATAAAATGGTTTATTCTTGTGTTCCACACCTCACCCTTGCCATGATACTTTATGCCATGCAAATTGTGCATCATTCATCATGGCATGATTGTTTGCTTGTCGCATTTATTCATATGCTTGCGCACTTTATTTATGTTGGCCCTTGTTTGTTTGGTTCTTCTTCGAATAGACGCTGAGCAGGGAATATATCAAGACAACCGGAAGCACTACCCAGATCCATCCCTTGCTTCAACTGAGCTGCCAGGCAAGCACTACCACATGCTTGCATACATATAGTACCTATTGCCTCTATCTTATTCTTGCATCATTGAGTCGCGATTGCATTAATTTGAATCCCAAGTATTGCATAGCCTTTACTTTTAAACCCCACCGAAGCTTGTTCCTCCATCCCATGAGCCATTACTACAGGAGTTGTTTGAGGCATGCGAGTCGTAGAACAGCATGTGTAGGGTATGTGAGTGTCGAATGGATAACGAGGTACCTAAACAACTTAACCTGAGTAGTAATGGGATAACTAATGAAAGTGGCATCGGTGAGCCACATTCGCTATTTGGTTTTTCAGGCTCACTTGTGTCCCGTAAGACCCTGAGTACTTGATTCCTGTTCCAAGAGTATTCGTGCTATCCACATCCGGGAGGCTTATGAACCCCCCTGAGCCAGAGCTTGATTCATTCTTATTTCTTGGGGCCACAAACTAGTTTGAGGTTTTATTTATTATCCTGTACTTATGCCATGCTTTACTGCTTTATTTAAATTGTGCGAGGTACTACACACTGTACTGTTTAGGAAAGCGGAGTGTTTTCACGGTGTCGACAAGCCCAGTCACATTTTCGGGTTCCCAGTCGTTCACAGCCATTGACGCAAACCTTGAGTCCGTCTCGGAGCCGGCCAGCTTCGTTGCGGGTAGCTTAATGGGGTGGCCCCCTGAAATATTTCTGAATCCTGTAATTGCTTTGTCGTGACTGCCTCGTTGGGTTTTGATTTGGTTTTTCCGAGGCATATCGAGTGTGTGTTGCTATTTGTGCACCCCTGCAGGGTAAAACTTTCTGAAAGCCGTGTCTGCGGTTATGGACGACTTGGAGCACAGTTTCTCAATCATAGACAAGCATAACTAAAGTACCGCTTTTAATTTGACTAGACTAGGTACCTGACTAGTAAATAGTGCAACACTCATGGAATGGATAATAAAACTGCCAACGGATGGGGGGTTGTTCGTCCGCTTCCTCGTCGGTAAGCGAGGAGGAGGATGGATCTGTTAAGATTACCGGCATAACTGCTGTTATTAATTCACGGACATCCGTCTATCTTTGGTTAGGCGGATGGTTAGCGATTATCTATAGAATTGTTAGGGTTTAGCTTTTGCTGCAATTGCGTCACCCCAGGTTGTGTCCCCTTTAGAGGCATAAAGACTTGCTGAGTACCCCTAGGGTCTCATATGATAAATTATTGGTTCAGATGAACAGGTACACTCGCAAGATGGATACTGGGTGGAAGAGACGGACGATGTGGGCAACGATCATTCGGTGTAGAGATTCCGGGAACGGGGATCCGTGAGATCTGTGGGCGGGATCTGCTTATTTATGGGGCATCTTATGCCGATTTGCTTCTTATCCGTACTCGGATTTTGTCTTCCGCTTCCGCTTGATACTCTGATGTTTGATGTATGAGGAGATATCCTAAACTATTATATCTATCTAGGATATTTGGATCTTGCCGTATGGCGTTGCTATATTTCCTTTCTTTTTAGATGGAATGGCTCTGATGTACTATTGTATGGTGGCTTGCATACATACTCATTTGTGTATGTAGTTGATCCCTTCGCCTGCCGATTACGCCGCCCGTTCTTGTCCCGATGTTTGGAAATGGTTGGGACAGCCGAAAGGTCTACCTGTGAGTGGCATTTGGGCCCCACCGTACTATTTCAACCATTTCCGTTCATCCAGGCTTGTAACTAGGAGCGTAATTCACCGAGGTAGTTACAATATCCCCGTGATCTAATCACACGCTGCGCAGCTATTGGATATAACTTCTCTGAGTGGGCCCTTGAGTATCTTCCCGTCACATGGACGGACAAATCCCGCTCTTGACATATATTGCCTCTACGGTTTCCTCCAAATACCTGAACACACCTTTATAACCACCGTTTTACCAGATGGCGTTTGATGATATCTAAGCACCCTCGAGAGACAGTGATTGATATAGCCTCACGGTCTAAGGAATAGTCTACGAGGATCCATTTATAATCATCATAACTTTGAACTTCGTGACATGATCGGGTCACGATGTTTAGGTTGGGTATTGGTTCATCATCTCATTCTTCGAATGAGATGACCTCATTTCCAACTGGCATAAATGCCACATGATCAGGAAACATGATCATATGTTGACCAATGAACCAGTGACTAGAGTTTCAATGGGAACCCCTGGTTGTTTGTATATCACACGTGTATTGATGTTTCCGCTCAACACAGTTATAACATGATATAAAACTTTAATCATAAACTATATGAAATATGATAATAGTCCTTACTACTATTTGTCTCTAGGGCATATTTCCAACAGCCTCCCACTTGCACTAGAGTACAAATACACTAGCTGCATTTGTTCTCAATCATTGGCACTATATATCCAGTACCCTGAACATGCTTGCTCATGGAAGAGGTTGAGTCTTGGGTCTGTACTTTACAGTCCCAAATCCTTTGCAACTTACTAATGTCACCTTGATTGACATTAATACTCTATCATCACATGATAGCATCTGTGTGTATGCATCATCGCTATGGCAGCAGAACGAGGCCTGATTCCAGGAGCCTACAGTGACGTTAGATCAACCTCGAGGGCTTTCTCATGGGCACTGTGCTCTGGGACACATCATTCTATGTTAAAAGCAAACTAGCCCCGCCATAACATTATACAACACTTTAGATGGTACCCTTATCTATTATTACAAATGTATTCATCGAAACACTAGTGCACTCTGTGCAACTTTCGATGTTTTTGTTCACCTTGCTTCCTACTTGACTTTAATTGGTATCTACAGGAGTTTCCAACATATTCCCTTATAACACAACTCTTTATGCTTTAAGATATGTTATCCTTTATGGATTTGGAAAATATATCCATGGTTCTCTACTAGACACTTCGGACAAACTTAGCTCAATGTTCTGTGATTCGAACTTAATCACTTTCAAACGTTTCATATTTGGATCACATATTATGCTAAGTTATCATCATGGTTTCTAAGATAGAACCTATGTCTCAACATAGTGGATGATGATCATCCTTTTCTTTCTTTCAACCATTGATGCTAAACTTAATGCTATTCCTAATTTGAGTTATTAAGGACCAGTTCCTTAATTAACTTCTATTCTGAAACAGCTTTCAGAATCCTTTAAGGAATACTACATAATATCATAATACACCTATTATCAACTTCTACATCTTATAAATCATTATTTATAAGTATTTGTGCCTTCATCCTTAACTTACTTAAGAATTACTCCTATAAGCTCCCACTCAAACTATGTTGCTAACATATTTGGGTACGAGTCAGTACTCTTACTCAAACTATGTTCCTACATATTTGAATTTGAGTCTTATGTTGCTCCCACTTAAAAATATGTCAATCACATATTGTTTCAGGAAGACTTTCATAGCTCCCACTCAATTTTATGCAAATTGCATATCTCCTTACTGTTTTGAATAACTTCAAAATCCTTTTTGATTAAACATCAAACTTGGAGATTTATTATGAGATACTAGTACTTTACTAGTTTTAAATCCACTAGACATTTAGCACACATGAATCAAATTCATCTGAATTTGTCCAATACTTGACAAATTGTGCTTTTGTCATTCACCCCTTTTCCTACAATGGCTTTGCAGTCATTTGGGAAAATTCCAAGTAACTCCTTTTACTTGTGAGATTCGGCAATGAATTTCTTTTTAATCTCAAGGGAATTTTACTATTAGGATTTCTCATAATTCTAGTTTACCATTATTTCCTTTGTAGTTCGTAGGTGTGTCACATTTCAAAAATCATGACAAGTGGTTCACAAATGTTTCCATACAAGATATGGATTTACATTTTGAATCCTACTTTATATAGTGAAAAACAATAGTGGAGGGAAAACACAATGATCAAAATCATTGATTCTTTCCTTCTGTGAAGAGAATCGTTCAGGAACGCTGTCCGTTGCACGTCTCAACACTCTGATGCAGGTTTTTGAATCCTCATCGTGTTTTACACTATTTTCCATTTGCTCCATAATTGAGAAACATCACTAGAGGTGACCTTTCTCAAGAATGCACCAAAATCCAAGCAACACAAGTTTTGCTTTCCTTTTGGTTTAGCTATGGATTTCGTATTCAAAGTTTCCAATGAATACTCTACAAGGAATTATTCACTATTGTTTTGGTTATATCGAATAAATCCAAAACTTTCACGAATTCTAATGGTTCACTATAAACTCATTGAGTGCTAACTATTTCTAACTAATGGTCTCTACATATACACTACAACGATTTATTTGGTGCCTTCTATTCAATCCCTTTTTGATATCTAATATCATATTGTGATGCTTTGTATTTTTGACGTTTCAAAACACTTTGCATTTCACAATTTCTTTTATGTCATTCTTATAAAGTTGAATTTCATTACTATTGATCAAATCACAGTAATTTGATTCTCTTTTATATTTATACCCTTTGTTGATGAAACACTTTGATCAAATCAAAATAGTTTCATATTCATGTTTCCTTTGGTAAACTTACTTTACACATTTAAACAATCATTTAGTGATAATTACCATTTTTGTTAAAACACAATACATCGAATATGTATTAACTTTTAACAATTCTTTAAACACTTTGTATTCAAGTAATACACGGTGTTCAAGTTATTTTGCCGAACTTAGGCATGATTTATATGTGAAAATAAATCGAATGACTTTCACATATTATCACATAACTTTGAATTTAAACAATGGTTTCATTCATTAATGAAATATCATTAAGTTGGGTATTTTAAACAAGGCATTTTAATATTTTACAAATGTTCATGCATTATCAATTAGTTTCAAACAACAAGGATAATTCACATATAATCAAACAAGATATGAACACGAATAGAAATCATTCATAAAAGTGGAACAACCGTTTGTTACAAACTCATATGAATAACCGTCTCACGAAGTGTGAGACAGACTAAAGAAGTTCACAATCTCTTGATTACAATAATTATCCTAAAACACAAACTAAATGATAAATGTCGAGGGAGAGTGTCGTTGGCCGTCATCATCATGCTCGCCATCAACACGCAACGTCACCTCCTCTCCAGCAAGCACCTCTATGCAGTAGGACCTGTTTTCAATAAAACAGAACAAGTATCAGACATACTTAACACTGCAAATGTGTTTGCAATACTATAACATTTATAAAACTATATATCAAATATATACCTTGGTCGTTGACGACCTGAGCGACATCTGGTTCAACCAACACATTCCTGAGATGTGTCATGAACCGGTGGAATTCCATTTCCGTGTCGCCCCTCATTACGCAAGTCCTGACTTGTGCTTGGTAGCTTGGTGGTAGTGACCATAGCACAGCAGCATTTGCAAAAGAGCCTGTAATCCAGACGTCCAGAAAGTATGCTGGCCTCATGTACACATCATGCATGTGCTGTAAGTGGTTATCCAGTGACGAGTTCTCCTCCATCTTAATGGCGAGGAAGTCTCCCATCAACTCATGCTCCTAGATGCGTGTCTGATCCACAAAATGTGTCCTAAGCTGTAGCATCACCGAACGAGGGTTGACATCACCCATGAAAGGCCACAGCTCGTCCACCATTCCAAAACGCATCACAACTGAAATATAGGATGCCATCTCGCGACGGAGATAGCGGTCTTTCCGTTCCTCTGGGGTCTCAAGGTCTGTGGACGGATCCAGATCCATCCCGTCGAGTATGTAGTCGACCATGTCGTTCTAGCTAAGGAGAACATGGACACTGGCAACCCAGGTGGAGAAGTTCGATCCATCTAATCTGAGCTTCTCTCCTTCTAACCATTTAGTTGTCAACACGAAAGAACCCATCTACATTTATAATTGCAAAAGGAATTTAGACTAAGTTTATAATTAAATGAGTTAATAATAACTCCACTTAGAAACACCTATCCCCAAAGAGGGTTCCTAGTGATAACACGACCCCTATCAGCCACATCTCCCCCGATCATCACGGCCATCAATGTGGGTTCAAGGGTGGGCGCTAAACGTCGGTCACATCATTCATGCGACTCGTGCTCGATCTTTCGACCATCCGCGTTCCGAGGCCACGCTTCTGTGGCGTGCTAGGCTCGCCTACTCAACCTTAGTGTATTCGCTGTGCAACATGGCTTGCACCCACTATATGCGAACGTAGATATGTCTGACACCCGATCATCATGGCATGCCTCATACCGAAGAACTTTCTTGGTGGTGCACACTAAGGGGGAACACAATCGTTGGTTATTTTAATAGGGATCATCTTATTAGGCTACCGTTGAGTATCTAATACTAGCTCACAATAAGACATACAAACAATAACATTGAATGTAAATGCTATGTGATATGGTCCTTCACGTCGTGATCTCCATCCGTCGTCACCGGGTTCCGGCGCCAGGGTTCTGGCGCCATAGACACGAGGGTACAGTGTCATTCCGGCGTGGTAGTTTGTCACCTTCGTGACTATCTACTACTATGTAACAAAAGGTAATCACTTTACCTTTGCCACAACCATATCACAAAGCAATGCCCTACCTGCAAAACAAAGTTAGACGCCTCTACTTTATCTTTGCATGTTTTACGTGGCTGAATGAGCTTTCGCACAAGAACCGTTCTTACCTACGAACTTTCAGCACAACGCTGATCAAGTAGTTGTCTATACTACACCCCTTTCGGGGCCCTCCGTTGAAAATGGTATACCAACTAATGCGAGAGAGACAGACACCCCCCTAAGCCACTTTATACGGTACAAGCCGTATGTCAAGCGTGGACCAGTCTCGCGAATGAACGCGTAAAGTCGGTTGGGGGCCGCTTCATCAAGCATTATTGCGGTATACACAAGTACACGTGGGAGGGTAACAACTAAAAGATCAACGCCCACACGCTACATCTCGTGTGTTCTACCCGTACTAGCATTACTGCGCATAGATCTAGCTCTGATACTACTGTAGGGGTTCCGCGTATGAAAACTATAAAATTTTACTCTACGCCCCTGAACCCCTGAAGCTGCCAGGACCTATCTATTAGTAATACAGTAATGGGAGGGGCTTTTCACGAACTTACCCTTGAAGACCGAAAAGCGTTGTCACCGCTCAGGAGAGCGTGGTTGATGTAGACGAGCCGAAGCCGACCTCAAGGTCGTGATGAAGTCCTTGCGCTCCTTCTGGCTCCAACGACTTGAGTGCCTCAAGTGTGACACCTTGTGGGAGTTACACACGTCCGGTGCCTGACGATGGCTCCCGCTTCCCCGATCCAGCAGTAGTTGCAGAAGTAGAGCTCCCGGATCCGAATCCCGCAGCACGACGGCGCTCCACGGTGAAGGTGTCTCTCGCTCGCGCAGTCCAGACTTGGGACCACGGTCATGAGAGAGAGAGGGGGAGAGAGAAAGTATCAATTGGAGGTCCTCCCAAAAGAGGGGAGACCTTTATTGATTATTGGGTGTTATTTTCTAGGCCAATATACCCCACTATATATAGGGGGAGGGGAGGTACTACCTCCCCTCAAGTCCCGGGGTGGGACTAAAGGAGAGGAGGGGGAGGGGTGGCACTGCCGGCCACCCACATTGGCCCCACGCGGGGGGGGGGGGGGGGGGGGCTGGCCCACTAGGGCCGCCGGCCACCCCCTTGGCCCCTTCTCCCTCTTGCCTTTCCCTAATGGGCCCTCTCCCCTCCGGGAATTGGCCCATTAAGCCTTTGACCTTTTTAATTTATTTTCTATTTACTAAATAATTATGAATAAATGATTAAATCAATATTTAACATTCATTCACATATCATTTAATCTCCGTGACTATGGAACACCTTCCACCTCCACTCCGGACATCCTCTGGACTTACCGAAACCCTTCTGATTTTCTCCCTTCTTTTCTTCGGCGATTCTACCGACCCTATAAACACTCTCTAAGCATCATCAAGGCCTTAAGCGTGATACCCTACGGTTCGGGAACACTCCAGACATGGTCGGGACACTCCCGCACCAATGATCAACAAAGGGACTGGATGGCCATGTGACCCCTGTGCATTCCATGAAGATCTTTCGTCGTTTGAACCGGGACAGTCGTGTCTTATTCCCTTTGTCATTCGATACTTGCATTGCCCGAGATTCGATCATTGACATCACCATGTCGTGTTCAATCTCGTTACTGAACAATGCTACTTAACTCGTCCCGACAAGTGATATCCCCGTGATCTAATCACACGCTGTGCAGCTATTGGATATAACTTCTCCAAGTGGGCCCTTGAGTATCTTCCCGTCACATGGACGAACAAATCCCGCTCTTGACATATATTGCCTCTACGGTTTCCTCCGAATACCTGAACACACCTTTATAACCACCGTTTTACCAGATGGCGTTTGATGATATCTAAGCACCCTCGGGAGACAGTGATTGATATAGCCTCACGGTCTAAGGAATAGTCTACGAGGATCCATTTCTAATCATCGTAACTTTGAACTTCGTGACATGATCGGGTCACGATGTTTAGGTTGGGTATTGGTTCATCATCTCATTCCCCGAATGAGATGACCTCATTTCCAACTGGCATAAATGCCACATGATCAGGAAACATGATCATATGTTGACCAATGAACCAGTGACTAGAGTTTCACTGGGAACCCCTGGTTGTTTGTATATCACACGTGTATTGATGTTTCCACTCAACACAGTTATAGCATGATATAAAACTTTAATCATAAACTATATGAAATATGATAATAGTCCTTACTACTATTTGTCTCTAGGGCATATTTCCAACAACATTGACAAGAGTGGTGAAGTTCGAAAACTGCACCATTGAAGCAAAAAAGGATGGTTAAGAAAGGAAGGAAGCTACTGAAAAATAACATGCATATGTCTTTCTGCAGTATTGACCAGATTCCGCGCAAGATCATCCAAGACACCATCCCCTTTGTCCATCTTCATCGAATCAAAGATGTGGTATTGCTTCATCATTAAGTTGATAGTAGGTATAGCCCAGTGCTCATATCTCACAGTAGGAAAGTAGAGATATCTCGCAGCATGTAAACAAAAAAAGATTAAGCGGCATATAGAGGTATATTCAGCAGATCTTGCTACAAGATGAAGAGAATAGCAGCAAAATAAAAAGGAAAAATAACTCAAAATATCACATTTGAGAATCTTGAACTTTGCACACTGTTCATTGAACTCATCCATACAACCTGCTGCGTTGAATGTCTTGGGATCAACAATCAGTTTTTCCTGTTATCCAAGGTAACAAAAACATAGTTAGATAGCAGGCGCTTGATGGTGAAGTTCGACGACGAGAACTATGCTAACCACTTGGTTGGTGGCGGCGATGTACAGCAGTAGTGGTTCCCTTTCTCATGGGGTTACCAATACTGGCGAGGTGGATAGCAGGCGCTTGAGGTCCTCGAATGCTTCTTGCGCTTCGTTGGTCCACTCGAATTTGTCAGCTTTGTGGAGGAGCTGATAGAAGGTCAGCGCCTTTTCTCCCATTCGACTAATAAATCGACTGAGGGCCGCGATTCGCCCGGCTAGTTGCTGAACGCCTCTTATGTTCTTTGGCTTCTCCATGGCCAGTATGGCCTTTATCTTTTTCGGGTTTGCCTCAATCCCCCTCGCGGAGATGAGATACCCGAGCAGTTGTCCAGAGGGTACGCCGAAGGGCATTTGTCCGGATTGAGCTTTATCCGATAGCGATCGAGATTGGCGAAGGTTTCGCGCAAGTCGTCGATTAGAGAGGCTTCTTCCTTGGTCTTGATTACTATGTCGTTGACATAGACTTGGATGTTGCGACCAAGTTGCTCTTTGAGGCAGGCCTGCATGCACCGCTGGTACGTGGCTCCTGCGTTTTTTAGCCCGAAGGGCATTATGTTGTAGCAGAACACACCGAAGCGCGTTGTAAACGCGGTCTTCTCCTGGTCTTCCTCCTTCATTCGAATTTGGTTATAGCCTGAGTAGGCGTCGAGGAAGCAGAGGCGCTCGCATCCAGCAGTGGAGTCGATGATTTGGTCGATCCGTGGTAGCGGGAAGTGATCTTTTGCGCAGTGCTTGTTTAGAGAAGTGAAGTCCACGCACATCCGTAGGATATCCGTGTCCTTTTTTGGCACCAGCACTGTATTGGCGAGCCAAGTGCTTTCCTTGATCTCGCGTATGAATTTGGCCTCGAGGAGTCTGTTGATCTCCATTCCGACTGCCTGTGCCCGTGGCTCAGACAGTCGCCTGATTGTTTGCTTGACTGGCCTTGCGTTGGGGTTGATGTTGAGTGCGTGCTCGGCGAATTCCCTGGGGACTCCTGGCATGTCCGCGGGACACCAGGCAAAAATTTCCCAGTGCTCACGGAGGAATTCGACGAGCGCGAGTTCCTATGCAGGACTCAAGTTGTTGGCGATGAGGGCCGTTTTTGCGGGATCTGATGGATGGACCTGCACCTTCTTTGTGTGCACAGATGAGTCGAAGGAGAGGTCAGGTGAGCTTGGCCTACTCAGAGGGGGCAGACTATTGTCTGTCGTTTCCTTCAATCGCGCGAGTTCCTCCTGCATGCCGAAGGACTGGGAGATTCTTTTGAATTCCCTGTCGCAACTGTCAGATCGCTCGAAACTCCCGTTGATCGTGATGACGCCGTTGGGACCTGGCATTTTCATCTGCAGGTAGGCGTAGTGGGGTACTGCCATGAACCTAGCGAATGCGACGCGCCCGAGGATGCAGTGGTATTGTGAGGGCCAGTCGACAACTTCAAAGTCAATGCGCTCGCGTCGGAAGTTCTTCGGCGTGCCGAATATGACGTCGAGGTTGATTTTGCCCAGGGGGTATATGCCTTTTCCTGGGACGATGTCGTGGAACATTATGTCTGATGCCTCCAAGCAGGTTAGAGGGATCCTCATTGCTCGCAAGGTACTCGCGAATATGAGGTTGATACCGCTTCCGCCATCCATGAAGACGCGACTCATGTCGAAGCCTCCAATTTGCGCCTCGAGTACGAGGGGGCAATGACCTGGGCGAGGTACTTGAGGTGGGTGGTCGTGCTTGTCGAAGGTAATGCACGATTCACTACCACTGAGGTACTCAGTGGTGGATGGTGGCGAGTGCGTGGCCAAATTGACTTGGCGAGTGATGGCCTTCTGCACCCTATTAGAGGGGCATCCCTTTTGGATCATCATGGTACCCATGGCCCGTGGGTATGGTTCGCCTCCGTGATGCTGGTCCGGTGCAGCACCGTTCGGGGGTGGCCCGGGTGGTGGTGGTGCGCCATGTGCCACTGCGCCTGGAACGGTCCCGTAGCCTCTTTCGACTGCATTGCGGTTCATTCGAACCAACCCCTCATGTAGCTTGAGGAACTCGCGGCAGTCCTTGAAGAGGTGACTGGACTTTCTCTTGCCGTCATGCTTGTCGATGTAGAAGTGTACCGTGCATGGTCCGGACAGTTTGTCTTCGATGGAGGTCGCGGATGCTTCATCACGAGTGCGGCATTGCCATACTTGCGTGGTTTCCCTGGAGTCGCGATATCCGCCGCTGCGGTATCCGCTGTTGCGGTTATCGTCGCGTCTATCGGCGTAGCCGGCTGCGACCATGTTGACGTCATCGCGATCGTCGTAGACGCGCATACGACGTTTACTCCGGCGGTCGCGTCTTCGTTCGAGTTCCGCCTCCTCGTCAGAGTGAACGCGATTCTTCAACAAATCTTCTCCATCAGCCCACCGATTCGCGATCTCCATCAGGTGGTCGATGGTCTTGGGCTTTGAGCGGCCTAGATCCTCCCCGAGTTCCATGCGGCGGACACCACCGTTGAATGCATCAATCGCGCGGTCTTCCGAGATGTTCTCCGCGGAGTTCTTGATGATGGACCATCTTTGGATGTAAGAGCGCAGCGATTCGCTAGATTTTTGCTGGCAGCATCTCAGTTCTTTGATTGAAGCGGGGCGTTTGTATGTGCCCTTGAAGTTGCGTACGAAGCTACAGACCAGGTCATCCCAGCTGCGAATGGATCCGCGTGGGAGGTTATTTAGCCATGCCCGGGCGACGCCCTGTAGCTGTAGCTGCAAGCATTGCATGGCAGTGCTTCGACTGCCTCCATGCAGCCTGACGGAGGAGATGTGATCCTCCAGCCAGATCTTGGGGTCCTGCAGACCGTCAAATTTCGGGTTCTCCGATGGGAGTTTGAACCCTTTAGGCATTCGCTTTTGCCTGATGGATCTGATGAAGCATCTGGCGCCGCAGAGCTCCCCATCTTCTTCTTCCAAATCAGTCGACCAAGCACGTCGTGCCCTTGACTCGTCGATCTTGCGCTGCGTGAGCTCGTCGCGTGCATCGTAGTCGCGATCGTGTCGTCGTGAACGGCGGCGTTGAGACAGGTCGTGACTGTCGTCGCTTGACGAGAACGAGGAGTAGCGTTTTGCTAACGCTTTGCCCTTTTTTGGGTCTGGTACTGGTTCTTTGTCGAGGGCGGCCTCGATTAGCCCAAGGCCCACGATCGTATATTGGTGCATGGCTGTCCGGGGATCTCCATCCGATGGCTGGTTATTGAGAAGGTACATGGTGGCCGCTGTCACTGCGGCCTGCGGCGTCCTGGGAACCACGTTGCCTCTCGTGTCGACTGTCATAGAGCCGAAGTCGAGGACTTTCGTGGCGTCTATGCGTTCTTGTTCGGTGAGGTGAGCCATCCGCGATTGCCTCTTCCTGGCGAGATGCTCGTTGCCTCTTGAGGAGGATCCTCCGTAGGAGGAGAGCCCAGCGCGATGAAGGCTTGACTCGTCCGCCGCCTTTTTACGCACTTCGAGTTGCGCGATTGCTTGTTTCTGGCTTTTGAATTCCTCTTTTAGGAGCTAGTGGTAACCCATCAGTAGTTCCTGAGGGGACCCGAAGGGTAGAGGTGCACCTTGTAGGGATTCGCGGCAGCGTTCCCACTCTTGCTCGTTGAGCCTGATCACGACGCGTTCGCCAGTTTGCTCGTTGATTATGCTGAGGGGTTTGACTGCTCCTCCATTGCCACCGTTGCCGCCGTTGGCAGCGTTGGGCGGGTCGGTGCCGTTGCCGGTGTTACCATTGTTGCCACGGTTGGCGGAGGTGTCGCCCGTGTTGATGACGGCGCACATGAAGTGATTTGGGAAGTTGTTGCTTCCACAACTTTCAGATCCGGAACCGTAGGTTCCATCTTCAGTGGCCAAATCGCTTAGATCGGAGTCGCTACTGCTGTCGCTGACCATGTTCCCAACCACCGCCGGAGCACTGAGCTCGCTGAGGGTGCCGATCGTTGGAGGGAACCATGATGCTAGGGCAATCGCCGGTGCCGTCGAGTGATCGGGCATGCGTAGCGTGCCCATCTGACCAGCTTGGAAGCGGAAGCTCCCAATCGCCAGGCTGATTCCTTCGCCCACGGAGTCGAAGGCCGGGCGAGTAGCCGGCGTCTGGACGGTGAAGTCGAAGGCGCCGAAAAGCTGGCGAATCTCCGCTGTTGCAGAGTTGTAGACCGCGTTTGATGGGGCTGAAGAAGCCGCAACATTAGCACTCCCAATTCCCACAGACGGCGCCAATTGACGAGGGTTTAACTCGTCAATGCCCATTGTTATGGACTTGGGTTTTGGAGAAGGAGGGAGGGCTGGAGACATCTATCGGCTAGCAAACAAGCACACAGCGGACAAAGGATTTACCCAGGTTCAGGCCTCGTAGAGGTCCCTACTCCTGCTTGTTTGCTCGTGGAATTATCGAAGGAGTCAAAAGTTACAATGATGTGCAAATGAAATCTGTCGAGGGTTGTGGAAACTAGGGTTGTGTGTATCATCCTCGCCGCCCCCTCCTAGCCTTTATATAGATGGGCTAGGTCTTGGGTAGCAGGTCGAGTCGGTTACAAGTTAGGGTTTTCCCCTTCAAACTTTCTATCTTTAGCTTCTTCTTGTCCTTCAAGCAATCGAGAGTCCGTAGGTTACTCGAGTCCTTCCATCCGGGCCTTGGCGACACCGTGGGCCTATATGTATTTGGACCGTATATACCAAGCTCGAGTACCTATAGGGTATACCCATGTCAACGAAGCAAAACAGGAATGTACCAAAAAAAGTACTATGCAATGTCTTGTTGGAGATATGCCCAAGAGCCAATAATAAAGTGGTTATTATTATATCTTTATGTTTATGATAAATGTTTACATCCCATGCTATAATTGTATTAACCGGAAACATTAATACTTGTGTGTTTTGTAAACATAAAAGAGTCCCTAGTAAGCCTCTTGTTAAACTAGCTTGTTGATTAATAGATGATCATGGTTTCCTGATCATGGACATTGGATGTCATTAATAACAAGGTTATATCATTAGGAAAATGATGTGATGGACACACACCCATAGTAAGCATAGCATAAGATCAAGTCATTAAGTTCGTATTGATGTAAGCTTTGAAATACATAGTAACCTAATCCTTCGACCATGAGGTTATGTTAATCACCATCACCGGATGGGTACTTTGATGACATCAAATGCCGCTTTGTAACTGGGCAGTTATAAAGGTGTCATTGGGTATTCTGAAAGTATGTGTTGAAGCGCATAGACCAAGATTGGGATTTGTCCATCCATATGACGGATAGATATACTCTGGGCCCTCTCGGTGGAATGTCATCTAGATAGCTTGCAAGCATGTGACTGGGTCACAAGGGATGACATAACATGGAATGAGTAAAGAGTACTTATCAGTAACAAGGAAGAACTAGGTATGAAGATACCGACGATCAAACCTCGGATAAGTAGAATATCGCGAGACAAAGGGAATTGGTTTCGTATGTTAATTGGTTCAATCGATCACGAAGTAATCGTTGAGTATGTGGGAGCCGTTATGGATCTCCAGATCCCGCTGATGGCTATTGATGGGAGAGGTGTCTTCATCATGTCTACATATTCACGAACCGTAGGGTGACACACTTAAGGTTCAAAGTTGTTTTAAGTAGATATGGAATTTGCGTTGGAGACCGAATGTTGTTCGGAGTCTCGGAATGGATCCGGGACATCATGAGGAGATCCGGAATGGTCCGGAGAATAAGATTCATATATTGGGAATCATTTTCTAAGTTAGGAAATGTTCCAGAGTGTTTGTATGGAGATTCTAGAAGGTTTCGGAATGTTCTGGAAGGTTCTAGAGGATTTCTTGGAGTTTACTTGAAAACCAAGAAAGGATCAAGGGAGTCCAAGTGGGGCTAGACACAGATTCGTGGGGGAGGAGGATTCCTCCCCCCTTCCCACCGCCGGCCCAAGGAGGGGAGTCCTACTAGGACTCCCCCTCCCCAGGCGCGCCTCCCTCCTTTAAATAGAAGGGAGGGGGCGCCCCCTCTTGCCCTGGCTCTCACAACTCCCAATCTCTGCCGCCTCTCTCCTCCACCTTTCTTCTACACAGGCATAGGCGAAGCCCTGCAGAATTCTCATCTCCACCACCACCACCACGCCGTCATGCTGCTGGGATTCCGTGGAGAAGATCTACTACCTCCGCTGCTCGCTGGAACGGGGAGAGGAAGGTCTGCTTCGACTTTGCACGTGTGACCGTCTACGGAAGCGCTGCCGGAACGCGGCGCCGGAAGGATCGTCCACACGATCTTGAGATCGGCAAGTGATCGACTACATCATCCACGAGATCTAATCTCGTTAACGCTTTCGGTTCTACGAGGGTTAGTACCGATCTATCTCGTTGCTCATGTCTAGTAGATTAGATCTTGGCTTTTATCTAGATTAGATCTGGGTTTTGTTCGTTCTTGCGGTAGAAATTTTTTGTTTTCCATGCTACGAACCCAACATGTCTTACTCACCACAATGTGATGCGTGAACGCATATCTCTTTTTTTGGCGTGCACTATTTTGTAAACAATTAAAGCCTCGTGGTTGAACTTCTCAATCTACATGTCCATCACCACGGTAATAAGATATGCTCGCGGCTTCAAAGATTCTTTAAAACCCTTGTATGTGCAAAAGTAGTGTCCAATTTGCACGAAACATTTCCTACAAAGGAAGAAACAAAAAGTCATGTAGCAATTTGAAGGAAGAACAGAAAACAGAAAAGATTTTGCACAAAATGAAGGAAGAACAGAAAACAGGATAGTCATGTAGCAAGAAATATGTACTAAAGAAGCTATTGAATAACATTAATGAAGCAATAAAATAGATGCAGCATATCCAAAAACATGAAAGATTGAAAGACATCTAATCAGTGTAGCAAAAAATATACACTTAGTGAGCTAAAACTTAAAACAATTGTAGCAGAAATCAACAACTTCTGAAGAAAAAAATATATGAAGCATATCCAAAAACATGAAAAAATCAACTTAGGAATACTGATGTAGCAACTTTTTAATAGTAAAAAATCTACTGGATAACACAATTGTAGCATAAATAAACAACTAATGAAGCATCCACATAAAAATAGGAAAGAAAACAAGACATAAAATCAGTGTAGCAAAAAATATACACTTAATGAGCTAAAAATTAAATCAATTGTAGCAGAATTCAATAGCTTCTGAAGCAAAAAAATAGCTCACAGAAAACTCACTGCCCATGGCCCTCATCCTTCCTCTTCTTTGTGAGCCTCTTCGTTGTCCTTCCATTTAAGACAAACTTGGAATAGGTTTCATCCTGATCTTTAGAGACCTTGATCTTCTTAACCTTTGGAGGTGTAAGATCAACCTTTGCTGCCCTCTTGAACCTCGTCTTCTTCTCATGTGTGACCATCCTAGAGCTTCCATCAACCATCACAGCACCTTGCAGAGACCAAAAAAATCATTTTTTTTACACAGACGACAAATGTAGGGGAGAAGCACTACATAACAATGTAAAAAATACTGCAAAGGATAAAGGAACATACATGCTTCAGCTGGCTCCACTACACTGGTCGTCTCAGCAGCAAAAGAGACAGCAGAATCTGGTACCTTGATAGCTGGTATACCTGCGTCTGCTTCATCATCAACATAATCTTGCGAAAGCAGGTCGAACCCTGGAGCTTCAGGAGCACGATTCCAAGCTTCAGGGTCTATATGTGGAGGACAAGGGGACGGGTCACGACGCCGCGGTGACCTGACTGGGCTATCAACAGGTTGCTGCTCTGGGACATCAATTCTTCCCATGGGTGATGAATCCAAGACTACAGTAGTCTGTGGCATATCCGGGATGTCAACATGTGTGTGCGCCTCAGACTCTTGCTGCTTGTCACCTCTAGCTTTTGTCTCAATTTATTTTGCTTCATCCTCTCTTGCTTCTATATCATCCTCTTTTGCTTCATCCCTTCTTGCTTTAGTGACATCCTCTTTCGCTACATATGCTCTTGCATCAACATCAGCAGACTTTTCCAAAACATCATAGGTTTCTTGCTCCTTGTTCATAGTTTCATGTTCTTCTTCATCCTCTACTACTACATCAGATGGAAACACAACGCTAGGACCAGCTCCTTCTTTCAATTGTGAATCAATGTCGCCCAAAAGAGCAGCCATGCGTTGGGAATGCATCCGTTTCAACCCAACAACAAGATTCTTCACTGTTGATTCAACATCAGATGCCCAAATAGCCTTATGCTTCTCAGCCAAGTGCTTGAAGCGAGCAAGTACCTATTGGTAACACAAAACAAAAAGGAAAGAAGGTAGCAATTATAGAAAACTAATGAAGCAAAAAATTAAAACTAATGTAGCAAACTATAAAAGCTAATGTAGCAAGAACTAAACAGTTTTGCAGGTTCAATGTTACTAACAGACAAATTAGTGCAAACAAGCTGAAGCATACATGGCAGTAGTTTTTTAAGACTAAGTTAGCAAACTATGTTAGGAAATGTAGCAATACTGGAACATCAATGCAGCAGATTCTATACCTCCAGTTCTTGGCTACTAGGAAACACAAGTCATTCATTCAGCGAAGCTGAAAGGTTGACTTCATTTTCATCTACACCAGGAGCAGGAGGAGCTTGGTTTTCTTGCTCATCAACAGGATCAGTGTTGTACGGAGTTTCCGATAGTGGGAGGAACTACACACAATGAGGATGTAGTGAGATGATAAACAAATCACAAAAAGGAAACAAAAAAATTTACGTTGAAAAGCTACCAAAAATGCCGTACCAGGCGCCAACCGAAAACTGTAGTATTATTCAATATCTTAAGCTCAAGGTCGTGTTCCACAACAAAATTAAAGTCACTGTTTGTCAGGAAGCATACTCTTGGCAGAGACTTGTTGAATACATGGCCGAAGTCTCGTGGGAAGCTCAAATGGTCCATGTATGCAATCTGCTATAGGCAATGAGACAACAAACTAGTAAGGCACATAAACAAAAAGTTGAATGAATCATAAACCAAACTAAAAAGGAATGAAGAGGAATAACATACACCAAGAAAAGCAAAAGGGCCAGTGATCCAGAGCTCATATTTTGTCTCTCCCTCAGTGAGCTTTAGTGGCATCGCCTTTTGCTTCTGAATATGATCCACTTGTGCCATAGCTAAATCCAGAAGGTGCTCATCCCAAGCATACTGATCGGTCTTGGTGAGGTCAACCATGGAGGCAAGATATTCAATGCTAATGTTGTCAGAGCTCTTAGGAGCAACCACGAGAGCCAAGCAAAGAAGATCCCATGTCCGGATTATCGTTGCTTCATCCGTGTTGGCACATGATTTGAGAAAATCAACTGCAGTAGCTACCTCAGCCCTGGTGCTACCAGCTTTGTAAATGTTCCGAAGCTCGCAGGGGTCACTTTTTTTCAGGAGCTCTACAGGTTTGTTGCTGCAGCGAATTTCGAACACCTTCTTCACCATATCTCTTGTGAAAACCATCATGTTTTTGCGTGTTTTATACTCCCGTAGATTTGGATCAGTGTGCAATGCAATGTAATCGATCAACCCACTAGGAATCCTGAATGGCGACACATCTAAATAAGCTCTGAATGCACTCTTCACAGCAATAACTGCTCGCTTTTCGGGATTAAGGCCTTGCACCAGGGTGAGCAAACGCTTCGCAGATAGGCGGTTTTTTGCCATCCAAATCTTCACCCTATCCTCCTGCACAACATCAAACACGAAAAACAAAACTCAATGCAGCAAAACTAATTGATAATGTAGCAGCTGCATTAAAACAAAAAATCTGCTTTAAGGGTAGAAAAGTAAGGACAAATCTGCCTATAAAAGCTACTGAAACAATTAAAAAGGTAGGGCACATGCATAATGTAGCAAAAGTAGTTTTATGGGGCATCACATCAAAAAACATTGTAGCAAACACTATTTGAATGGGGAACATCAAGCAAGCAACATTGTAGCAAAAAAGAAAAACTAAAGACAAGTCTGCCTATAAAAGCTATTGAAAAAATCAACCAAAAAACAACAGAAGATTCATAGTTGTATAGGGCACCACATCAAGCAACATTGCAGCAAACATAAAAAAATCAACCAAATATTACTTAAATATTTAGTAGCTGCAGGAGCAAAAATCTAGCAAATTACAGTTCCTTACGGATATGAGTAGTTGCAAGAGCAATTAAGACACTAGAACCTTAATCCAACCGCACCGAGTACACAGTAAACAACACGAAGGGGAACACAAAAAAAATGGAGGAGAACCCTAACCCTAACTGGCGGAGAAGAAGATGAACTCACCGCCATGGATAAGGCCGCGCCGATTAGCTTCCCCTTCCGACCGGTCTTCTTCTTCAATCGAGTGCCATCCCCGACCACCATCCGAGATTTTTGCCCTACAGCAAACGATGGCAACCTAGGGTTAGAGAAATTGAAGGGGAAATCGAGCGCGTGCGCTGGGAGAGAAGCCAAAAAGAAGTAGGAGAGGGAGACGAACCGGAAGATCTGACCGTCGGTAGCGCCATCGCCGACCACAGCCCTCGCCGTCGACGAGCGGCCTCGCCCCGCGGTTGCCTGCGTCTCCGTCTCGGTCGCCTGCGTCTCCGAATGAACTAACACGGGTGCGGGTGCGGGGATCACGACACTATTCGGTTCGGGGAAAGGGTTGACGTGGTGCGTACTGGACGGTTCGATCGCGTTCGATCCAACGGCGCACGAGCAGGACGATGCGACGATGGGATCGTCCCGGGAACCACGTCATTTTCCTTGCAAAAAGGAAAAAAAGCACGCGGGTGCTGGCAAGCAGTCCTGCTCGCGGTCGCAGGCAAGCCATGTCCTGCTCGCGGCCGCGACTTGAGAAAATTAGGCGGGGATACAACAGTAGTTTCAGGGTTTAATTAGACTAATCTATAAGATTATTATCTACGCATATGAAGAAGGGGCTTATGATTATGACCAAAGGCAGACTAGCCGGGGCTCGAAGTCGTTAAATTGGGCAGTGACATGAATCCAACTAACTCAGATTACAATGAAGTACATAGTCATTATATAAAAAAATGTAATAATGATTACATCATGAATCCAACTAACTCAGATTACAATGTAGCACTCCCCAATCCAAATTAGTTGACTCGGATTTGTCTAGATTCGAATTTATGTAGACTTGTTTTAGTGCTAAATACATCTGAATCTAGACAAAACGAAGTCAACTAATTTGTATCCAAGGGAGTAGTACATAGTAATTACAGAAAAAATGTAAGAATGATTACATCATGAATTGTCCTTGGGTTCGAATAATACTTGTTTACTACTAGACACGATAGCTTATAATACAATCGTGTTTATGGAGGAAGTGGCATTCGACAGGGCGTGTACAGAAAACACTCTCGCACGAAATCAAGTTCTGAAAACGGCATTTCGCCCAAATCTTGAACTTTTGCTCCATTGAAATGATAGGCCACCCCTCTACTTGATGATACTTGCAGGAACACGATCTCTTTACTAGGATGGAACCCGAGAAAGGTAACACCTTTTCTGCAGCGCATGTTAACCGCGTCTTTACTGTTGATGATGTTATCGTCGTCGGAATCCCATTCAAATGGCAGTGGCACTTGGCAGTACTCATCTTCTTCTTCTTCTTCATAGTCTGATGTAGAGCAGCCGTAATGATCCTCACCAGATTCATCCACGAAAAATTTATCTTGTACTGCTACCGGGCGGGTGAAATCTTGATCATCTAGTACCATCCAAGGCCCATGAGTTTGGTTGCCGTATTGGCATCGTGCTTGCTCGTATCCAAAGTCCACCTGATGCTTCAGCACCCACTCCATCATTTGGCCAGATGACGACTCCGGCTTGAGAAACCACGTTTGGAGTCGGCTTCTATCATGTATTAGTGCACAGCAGACCTCCCCCTTGGACCTCCCCAAATGCAGTAGAGGATACTCGGTGAGTTGGTTTATGCCTTCCGGCGGCTTGATCACTTGGTACTTACCACTCAACACTGATATTCTGAAAAGAGAAACAAGGGAAGAACTAAAAATCAAATTCGAAACAACAACAACAACAACAGCCATTGGCAAGTATATGACGGATCGGAAGAAAAATCGTGGAAGAGGCGAGTTGTTAGGTACCTTATAAAGAAATTTCCCCCGCAAGATGCATAGACTGCTCCACCCCAATAAACAGACTGGTGGAGCTTGCCCAAACCGTCCATGATGTTCCGTTGTAGGACCCGCATGTCCGCCACGGTCCCGGCGCTCTCACCTTGGCGAAGGAAGGTCCTCTCCTCCCACCGCCACGTCTTGGAGGAGAAGACGCGTAGGGAGAAGCGCCAAGGCGGCCACTCCGCTGTCTGCGGGATGAACAAGGTATCATCATCGCCACGGGAGACTGTAGGAGCCACGGGGATCAAGAACACCTCGTAGTGCCGTGATACAGTGGGGTCAAACGCAATGTGCTCGTGAAAGAGCATGGGGTCAACAATCCCCGGGCGGCCAGGCGGAGGAGGCGGAGGGAGGCGCGTCCACTGCCGGGTCGCCGGTTTAGCCACCACGCAGGCATGGAACACGAGGATGCCGTTGCAGTGGCTGCTCACTCTGCCCACACGGTGTCTAGCTTCAGGCAAGTACTCGAGGCTGCGGGGGATCGCTGGACCCGCCGTGGGGCGGGCGAAAAACTCGAACCCGGGGAAGGAGTTCAGGAAAAGGAACATGCCGGTGACCTTGGCTGGGAGTAGGCTCAAGCGTAGGGTGTCGCGGCAGTTGATGAAGTCGCGCCACTCCTTAGAGACGCACCGGCACGCCGCGAGGCTTGGCGGCGGGAGGCGGCCGAGCACATCGGCGAGCAGGTCGGCCGGCAGCAGGTCCATCGCCACGATCGCTCCCTTGCTAACCCCTTGGCGATAGGTCGCGGCGGCGCCCCGTGCAGAAGAAGATCGACGCGTGTGGTTCTCTTCCACGGCGGCCTAGGCTCGAGGAGGCGGTATTAATTGTGCGACGGAGGCGGGTTGGGTTTGGACTGTACGATTGGATCGGATATATCGGCCGACTCACGACTTGTTTGGTACTAGCGTTTTTCAACCAAACCCTTCTAACTCATATTCCCACAGGGCGTTCAGGATGTTTTTTCGTCTGGACGACGAAATTTCGTCTAGTCGCGTTTTTAGGACATCGAATTGATCCGGATTTGGTTTAACTTTTATCCGGCGTTTTTAGGTGAACTCAAGGCGCTGGGAACCGGCTGGGAACGCCGGACGCAGCGAAAAACAAGTGGGCCAACCCTATCGGCGAGACAACCTCATTCCCCACCCCGACTCGGCTCTCCCGTGGCAGAGAGATTTCGTCACCGCAATGCCGTCGCCGACGAGGTCCCACCACGCCAAGCCGAAACCACGCCTGTAGATAGGTCTGTCGCCCCCGCCGCATCCTTTCCCCTCCTCCTAGGTCTCGTTTCACCGTTGCCCTTTGCCGCAGCTCTACTTCGTTCCGAGCTCCCGCCACCTCGCCCGCGAAGTGTTCGGGCGTTTGCCCGTTCGCCCATGGACTCCGACAACGAAGAGATGTTCGCCCTATTGCTGGAGGAAGAGACGCTGCAGCTACCTAAGATGAAGATCACATGCAGATTCTCGTCTCCTTGGACCGGTTGTACACGCAGACTGCAGCGCCGAAGCGTGAAGGCTCGGCGAGGGGTCGCTGGAAGTGCAAAGCAAGGCAGCGAGTGGAGGGCTACTGCATGTTGTACGTCGACTACTTCGCCGATGAGCCGCTGCACGAAGAGGCCGTGTTTTGGCGCCGTTTCAGGATGAGCCGGAAACTCTTCCTCAACATCGTGCATGCCATCTGGGAGTTCGACCCTTATTTTGTATGCAAGAAGGACTGCACCGGCATGGTAGGGTTTTCCTCACTTCAGAAGTGCACAGTGGTGATGAGGTTGCTTGCATACGGAGCTCTAGTGACAGTGTCGATGACTATCTCTGCATGGCCGAGTCCACTACCATTAATTGTTTGTACAGGTTCTGTAGGACAGTGATTGCAGTGTTTGGGTCACATTACTTAAGAACACCCAATATTGAAGACACTGCTCGGATCCTCGTAGTCAATAAAAGTAGTGGATTTTCTGAGATGCTTGGGAGCATCGACCGCATGCATTGGCATTGGAAGAACTATCCATTTGCTTGGCAAGGAATGTACAAAGGCCACAAAATATGTTGCACTGTGATACTCGAGGCAGTTGCTACACACGACCTTTAGATTTGGCACTCCTTTGGCATGGCAGGATCGAACAACGACATCAACGTCCTTCAGTCCTCAAATATCTTTGCCAAGCTTGTTGAGGGTCATGCTCCCCCTATGGACTTTGAGATCAATGGGCACCACTACAACAAGGGATACTATCTTGCAGATGGCATCTATCCAAGATGGCCAATATTTGTGAAGACTATCTCAAACCCGATGCTTCCCAAGCATTCTCACTTTGTCAAGAAACAAGTAGGTTGCAGGAAGGACGTGGAGCGGGCATTTGGTGTGCTTTAACAGAGGTTTGCAGTTGTCCGGTTCCCTGCTATGATCTGGTCGAAAGATCAGATGTGGAAAGTGATGAACTGTTGTGTAACCTTGCACAACATGATCATTGAGGATGAGAGAAAAAACACAATAGATTTGGTCGAGCAGGACGAGCCATACTATAAATAGGGACCCCTTGCAGAGCCTGATCACCAGGTGCCGCCGTCGTGGGCTGCATTCATCGCCATGTGTCAGGAGATATGAGACGCAATAGTGGATCAGCAGCTGCAGGATGATCTAGTTGAGCACATATGGACATACAAGGGCAACACGTAGATGCCGAACATGATCTGGCCAAACTATGTCGTATTTCAGTCTATGTCGAATTATGTTTAATTTCATGCCGAACTATGTTTAATTTAATGCCGAACTATGCCGAACATTGCTTTGTATTCATATTTATGCTGAACTACGCCGAAATCTGTTTAAATTTGAGCTGAATTTGGGCGAAAACTCACCGATTTTGTGTCACCTAGGAACGCGAGTGGGAAAATGGCCATTCTCAGGCTGAAAGTTACGTCCGTCTGACGCTAAATAGCGTCGGATTTCGATATGGGAACGCCCAACGAGTGGAGGTGCTCTAATCCCCACAAAATCCCAATCCCCACCAATCCACTGGGTATGGTATGGTATTGGGTATTGGAAAAAATACACTAGAATTTGGGGAAAACTAGGGGATTAAACTAGCCCAATACTTTAGAACAAAACATGTTTCTATCCATAGGTGGGGATTATCCCCTCTAATCCCCACAAATACACTAGTACCAAACAAGGCCTCAAAGGTCTTTCTCTCCCCTCCTCGCCGCAGGCAAGGATAGAACCCTAGCTTTCCCCTCCCTCTTTCCCCCTTCCTCTACCGTTGTCGGTGGAAACCACCGAGCAAAGCATGGATGGTGCCCGCGTGCGGCCTTCTTCTACCCGTGCGTGTGACTGTTGAATTTAGAATTATGGATTAAAATATATAATTTAATGCATTTTAATAGAAAAAGGACAATTGGCTTAATGTTTATATGTTAGCATAATTATTATTAGAAATAACGTTTATATTTCCATGCGGTGGCAGGCGCTCTAGGAAAATGGTTCAGGCCAGTCCGATGTGGTCCACACAGACAACAGAATAGGGGAATCATGGCCCACAATGACGTAGCTTCCCGGTGCTGGTGCAAGAGCGGCCGGTAGATGGACCTGGAGTGGCAGCAGGTGCTCTAGTCAAGGTGGTAGCGGTCAAGATCTAGGCCTACATGGGCTCGATCTGAGTACGATGGGCCTAGGAAGGTGCGAGGTCTCAAGAGCATGTTTGTAGGATGGTGGCAGGGACCATGGGGCAGCAGCACAACAACGAGGCTAGTCGGGTCTGATCTGGGCCTGGCCTA
Source organism: Avena sativa (assembly GCA_916181665.1). NCBI lineage: Eukaryota > Viridiplantae > Streptophyta > Magnoliopsida > Poales > Poaceae > Avena > Avena sativa. Next base: position 104,311,125 of record OV702292.1, read on the forward strand.
GATCTGATCTAGGCTCATCTAGGCCTGATAGGCCCTGCATGATGCGTCTGATCGGTACCACCTTTGGCGGTGGAAGACAACATATCTCCGTTTGTGTGGGGCCCCCGGATTAATCCTCCGAGAATCCCTGTTATGCATACAACCACGATCCCATGATCAGTTAGTCGTGGCACATAACCGACCAGTATCAAAGTAAACATCCAAAACATAATGAATACATGTCATACCTTATTTGCCATTATGGCTACATCGATCAACATCAGCGGAACTTCATTAAGCGTAGAGCCCGACCCATGTCTTAACCTACATGCAACTAACTGGGAGAACGTCCTAGCTCGCATAGTCGTCCACTTCACCTCTTCTTGATATCTGACCAAGTTAATAGCCAGGGACAATGTCAGTGAGTACTTTGAATGTAGTTGCAAACCACCTTAAGATAACAATAACAACAAGAGGATATGCATTTTGGCCGTGGTAGTAGGAGGGCTCCAAGGGAGGTTCTTTTCTCAAATAGTTTCTCTTGTAGATATAGCATCTACATATCTTTGTTGAGAACTTTTGTAAAACATTTTGGAAACCTTTTTGAAAAGTTTTGGAAAACATTAGGACTGGGTCACCCATTTGTTCCCGTCTTTAGGTCGTCCCACGACCAAACTCCTTTCTCCTCCTTCCGACCATCCCATGGTCAAAACCTTTCTCCTTTACGACCATCCCATGGTCAAAACCTTTTTTCCTTTACGACCATCCCATGGTCAAAACATTTCCAAAGACATTTCTTTTCCAAAATCCTTTTTGAAATCAAAACCAGCACCGCTCTACAGAAGTTTGTCCAACCCGTCCATAACCGCGGACACGGCTATTCGAATAGATTTACACTCTGCAGAGGTTGTACACTTTACCCACACCATCCGGGTGTACTACCTTGATCTACACCGATCGTGGGTCGAGTAACCGATCAAGACTCCGGATGCCCACTCCAGTATAAGTGCCTACCCTATGAGTGTTACTCCCCTCAAAACCGGGACGTCGGGTACCGAGGACCAATCGGAGCGCTTTGTCCACTTATCGAGTGTGCGCTTTCAATGAGGGGCTCATAGTAACGCCTGGCTACTAGCAGACAGTTCGTTCCTTCTCCAGGTCGATGTCCCACATGGACCTTTATGGGAGAAGGCCCAGCCTCCGGGGATCGCGATCCCCTGTCGTAGTTGCGAGGCAGCTTATACCAGAATAGACAAACTTCAAATCTAGCCATGTCCCATTCCAGAGTAATGTGGTTGCACAGGTTAAGTTGTTATAGCTAAACTGCAAAGAACCGAGTGCATTTTCGTAAACCTTTTTCCTCCAGCTTTCCTTTAGCATTTTGTAAAACAAAACCTTTTTATTTCTCAACATCTCTTGCGAGGTCCCACCTCACCAAGGTTTTATCATAAAACATTTGGTAAAACTTTTTCGGGGGTCTTCCCATCCTCTAGTTTTGCTTCGGCTAAATCGGGGTCTCCAAAGGGATATGGTGTAATTCACCATTTACCATACTAGGGACAAGTAGGTGTCGTCAAGGGGGTTGTACTTAGTAGTACCAAAGTGTAATAGTTCGGAGGAGCCAAACCACTACCAGATATACAACATCATATAGTAAAACAATGCAGTTTTCATAAAACAGTAGATAAAATATGCATAAGTAAAACAGTAGGACAAGGCTTATGTGCAAGAAGGTGGCTTGCCTGATGATCAGCAATATGGCAATATTTCCCTAGAATTCTTCTTTAGATAACCAAGAATTCCAATACCAATAATAATAATACCTCTTCTTCTTGGCGTCAATACAAGCGCAACTATCGTCGTCATCGAGTATACATGCAAACAAGCAAGACCACAATCAAAACAAGGCATACAAGTGGACATTCACAAAGCAAGAAAGTGGACAATACAAGTATAATATTCAGTAGGTTTTGAGTGGTTGGGTTTAGAACCATTGCAAAAACCCTATTTGCAGTGGTGGGATTTCCTTTATTCGGGAAATGGTCAAAACCACTAATGAAGGGGTTTGGGGACCAAGGCCTGGGTAAGTATGGTATCAATATGCAAATATGACACCATCAGGTAGGTATTGACAAAATAAGGCCAAAAAAAGTGGTTTCACTATTTTATCACTTTTCTTTAATTTCTTATTAATTTTCTAGTGATAAAGGCTCTAGTTTTAGGAAATAATTCACCAGAAATGTTCTGTATGTCCAAAAATTATTTCCTTGGGTGGTTGGGTAAGGCTTGATGTGCTTATTCACTGAGAGTTGGAATCATGTCAAAATAATTACCAGAATGCCCTCACGAAATTCCCAAAGGCAGTTCTAGAGGGTTTTTGTCTTTTTCACCAGATTTAAACTAGAGAAGCTTTTGATTTTATTTCAAGAGAACATGGTAGGAATTTAGAATACCTTTCTATAGGAATTGGATTCACTCTTTTTGGAGTTGCAGAGCTACTATAGTGATTTATCTAGTGATAAAATCACATGTAGAAGTGTTTAATTCACTACAAATCTACAAAATCTCCAAAATTAGTGATCCCCTGGGTTGGGTAGATATGGATGTATCTCATCCATGAGAGTTGGAATTGGGTCAATTGGACTCAAGGTTTGGTCTAGGGAATTTTCTAAAGTCAGATTGGTCTTGCCTTTGTTATTTTTACCACAGTCCAACTGTTGTTCCACTTGGAACAAGATTAATGCCATGAGATAGTTACATGATTTACCTAACAGGGGCATTTGGCTTTATCCCATTTGGAGATGTGAATCTCCCTAGGGTATTTATTGATTGATATGGATACATTTTGGTAAATAAAATTCCAGTAAATAATAAAGATTAATTTTGGAAAAGGGCCGGCTCTGCATGTTTTATAAAACATGCCTGCACACAAATAAATTTATATCTAGGCATTTAGAGTTGTTTTCCTTTTTCATTTTGAATTAAACCAAACTGCAACAAAACAGATCTGGAGTTTTCTCTTTTTTTTAAACAGAAAAAGGCTAAAGGGTGGACGGACCGGGTTTGGACAGAGCTGGGCCGCACAGCAGGGAATCGACCCAACCGGGCAGGCGACGTGCACGGGAGGCTGGTTCGAACCCGCCAGGTGGGGTCCGTTGGTCAGAGGCATAGGAGGTCGAAGGGGTAAGGCGCACTCTCAGCCGCTGGATTAGAAGTGGATCCAACGGTTGGGCCATCATCTTCCATCCCGCGGCAGTCACCTAAGAAGAAACCCTAGGAGGCAGGCGGTGCTGCGCGGGGAACTCACCTGAGGGCCTGCCAGCGGCCGGGGAGCGGCGGAGGAGAAGCGGTGGTCCTCAGCGACTCTAGAGAGGGACGGCATGAGGGGTTCCCACGACGGAGAGCGGCTCGCACGAAGTCGCCAGCGGGAAGCGTTCGGGTGCTCACCGGAGCCAGCTCCTAGGACACTCCTGAGCAGAAATAAGAACAGGGTTAGAAGGGGCTTGACAAGAGGGTTATGTCAGATCAAGAAGGGTGAAGAAAGAGGTAGAGAGGAGACGTCACGGTCCTCTTCTTTCTTGCAGGAGCCCGAGCTCGAAGCTCTCTGTCCAGGGAGAAGGAGAGCAGGGGAGAGGGAGAGGGTGCTCGGGGGAGGTAAGTGGAGAGGAAAGGGGGCAAATGAGGCAATGGGGAGAGTTGAACTGGCTAGTGGCAATATATACCGAAGGGAGAGGTCTATGGTGGACATAGTCTAAGGAGGGGAAAGCGGAGGGGTACTGCTCATTGGTTGGGCCTCAGGGGTGGTGGAGAGAGTGTGAAGGTGTGCTCTGGGGTCGTGCATAGGGCAGATGGGCAGTGTGCAGCAGCTGCAAGGGGATTAAGAAGTTTGCAAGGCAAGACACGCACATGAGGTTAAGCTCTAGTGTCCAAGCACTAGAGGACAAACTGCTACAGGGTGATGCTACAGTGCACTTCGACCAGAGGGGTTCATGGTGCTGGAGAGGGGTGCTAGAGAAGCTTTGATAAGGATTTGAGTTGATTTAGCTCAAGTGTTTTGCTAGTTTGCCAAGTTTGATCAGAAAGATAGTTATGAAGGAAGTTTGATAATTTTCATGTGGCAAGGTGGTAATATGGCTGGTAGGTATATGAAGTCGAGGTAGCTCTCTAGGATTTGTTTTAGATTTTTCTAAGGATTTAAAGTCCACTTAAGACCATTTATTCAAAAAGTGCAGATGTAGTTTCTAGAAGCTCATTTGATATTTTTACAATGGACAAGGTTGGTTTTTGGTGTGAGATGGTCATAAATATGAATTCACATTATGGTGATTTTTCCCAAGATTTATTGGGGATTAAAGGTATTTAAAGCAATTATTTTTCCATTTCTGCCATTTAAGAGAATAGGCAAAAAGAAATAATAAAACCCTTCAAAAATATTTATTTTTGAAGTTGGAAGTTAGGGTATGACATATGGATCTCAATAGATCCAAAAGTGGAGGAAGTGTTTTGGCAGAAACCAAACTTTCCATTGTGGATGAAGTTTTGGGGATTTTGTCTGTTAAAGGAATTAAATAGTTTTTGAGCCATAATAATTATGGATAATATTGGGTAAATCTTTATATCCAAGTTAGATGATGTAGGAAAGGTGTAGCAAGCATTTGCAACCTTGGTAATTGGAAATCCAACTTGAATTAGATGGAGAACAAGGAGTTGTGGATCTAGGGTGATGTTATTTTTATACCACCAAAACCTTGTGGGATCTTGGATCTCAGAGCTCACCTTGATCCAAGGGATAGATGGATAGTTAGACCAAGTCATATATATGATCATGGCAGAAGGAGTTTGGATTGGTTACATTTGAGGTGGTCTGGAAGTGTGATGGCAAACTTTGTTGAAAATGAGGCTGCCATACCAGATGAGTCATGATGCCTTATAAACCATGTGGGTTTAAGAAGCACAAATATCCACTTGGAACAATAGAAGTAGATGTCGATAGACCTATATGAGTAGAACACAACCATGCAAAGAGTTGGTCCAGAGAAGGTGGGATGGTGGTGTGAGCTTCTATCAAAGTTAGCATGTTGACTAGATTTGCAGGAATAGTTATTTTCTTGCCTGCAAAACCATCAAGAACAAGTGGGTTGGAGGATGATCTAACCAAGGAAAAGAGTGGGCCTTGGTAGTCCTTAGTATGGTTAACAAGATGGTTCAAATGCATTTTCAAAAATGCACAAGGGTTGAGAAAAGGGGGCATTTAAAAAGGTGATGTTGGAACAGATTCCAGACTTAGCCAAATTTGGCAGATTTAGGGTTTTTGGACTTGAATGTGGGTGGTGATTATTTTGATGGGCTTCAAGGTACCAATGAATCATAAACAGGATGATGTTGGAGTGTAGATTGAGTAGAAAGGATCCTTGCTTGATACTGGTCTTCATTGACTTGGAAGCTTCTAGAATTAGATCACTTCAGAGCTGATCTGGTTAAGGGTTTTAGATGTTCACCTAGTAGCTAGGGATTAGATCCAGCTTTGTAGTCGTGTTTAGGATTTGGGGGTTTCAAGTATCTTGATCCTAGTTATGAGCTCCTAGAATAGCTCATACTATCTCCTAAGCAGGCAAATCAATAGCAGATCAAGGCAACTCATCTTCTAAACTAAGCAAACCTACTACTAGGGTTACCATCAAGTCTAGCTCGAGGTAAGGATTGGTATTTTGAAAAGGTTGGGGTTGGAATCAGGTGAGAGTCCTTGGTATCTTTACCAAGAGTAGAAGTCAAAAACTTTATAAAGAGGTTTTGGGAAAACTAGAGATGAGAGTAGTTGAAAGGTCCTGTCTATAGAACATAGGGAGATTATAATATGTAGCTCTCCATAGTTTGGGGAAATAGAAGCTACTAAAATAGTTGGTTTGCAAAGGCTTCTTGGCTCGGATTTTGAAATGCCAGAACATTTGAGAATATGGAAATTAAGCCAAGATAGTTTTGGGAAGTAGCTTTTGTCCACTGGTGTTGAGGTAGGGAGTATATCATCTAATACACATTCATATGCGTAAGCATATCCAAACAACAAGCAAACACTTCAGCATTAAACAAGAAAAAGTTTTTGTTCCCCCTGATTTTTGCATTCTGGACAACTAATCAGGGTTGCTGAAATTGGAATATTACAGTTTGGCCGTGGCTACTGACCACGTAGGTTTGGGTCTGACGCCAGCCTACCACATCCAACACGGTTGTTCGACATTCCAATGTTTTTGCTCCCTAAACTCGATGCTAATAAGGCTCTTAACAATGTTGGGAGAAACAAGCACATTACTAAGGAAGAAAGGTCGAGAAGCGAGGTGAGTCATACCAGTGGCAACAAAAGGGAGACGTGTGCCATTACAAATGACAATATGCTAAGAATTAAGATCTCAAGGGGAATGAGAGGTGGAGAAAGTACCTCGATTGCCAGTGACATGTGAAGTAGCAGCACTGACCCAATCTGCTTGTGAAGTGAAGGCGGAGCCATAGCTAGGAGCCCGACGGATCATGGAGGTGTCATCCCAAGACGGTGGGTTATACTAAGGGATGGGTGGAACATCTGATTACATCACCGGATGAGCCCGAGTCTCGTTGATAGGTCGAGGGTCGAGGATGCCAACGGAGTTGGGAGGGATCCATGGAGAACGAGTTGGTGGGAAGGGAGTTCGCCAAATAGCAAAATAACCTATCCACGGTTGCTGGGAAGCCCCTACCCCCCAGTACTGGATGCTGTCGCGCTCGTCGTTCTGGCCATTGTCGCGCCCTCTACACCTCCTCCACCGCAATAGCCTGCGTGCTAGCCCTAACCTCCGTGCGGGTAGCCAGTTGTTAGGCCACGCTTGCTCCCGTACTGTTCGCCATTGTTGTCGTACTAGCCGTTGACGTACTAGATGCGGTCGCCATCGTGGTCCTGTCCACGAGCACCCCCTTTGTTCTGGCCGCCGTCGCGACTGCCACCACCCTAAGCCACCATGGTCTGGGATGTTGGAAATATGCTGTAAAAGAAATAATAAGTTGTATTATCCTATATTTTTTGTTTTATGATTAAGTTTATTATTCTGTACTATAATTGTATTAGTTCCAAATAATGAGTACTAGAGAAAAGCCTAATATACGTGTGAAACTATAATCACCATTTAAATATCCTTAGTCTCGCCACTAAGGTTAGTTCATGGATTATTAATAGTCTTGATTTCCTAACTATTAGGAGAATACAAAGTATTGTAGGGTTGTCGATGATATGTGAGATGGAGTTATTGAGAGAACAACGACCATAGATGGATCTAATTTGATATACCATCAAACGCATTGGCAATACTGTTATTATTAGTTTCTCAAGACCACTATTACCATTTCTAAAAGATCGTCGCACCATAAAAGACATATATACTTGGATACAATATGGATGTGGCGAAACCCTACACGTTACTTCCTGACTGGGTAATATAAAGTCGGTCTCCGCTCTTACCAGATAGTATGTTAATATTCTATATGGTGTAGTTACGGGAATTACTACTCCTGACGATAGAGATACACTCTAGACCCACTCATGTATTATGATTTTCTTCATCGTCTTGCCGGACACGTGATTGAAGTGTCAATTACAGGAACCGTCAATAATATGGTATGAGTAAAAGAGTATGAGACAGATAACAGGGATAGCATAAATTTCTCCTCGAGTTATGTTAGATCTATCCTTTGTATTCTTGTCTTTTGCCTCGATCTAAGGACTTGTCAGGTACCAAAGACCCCGAGGATCGATCCAGGTATTAAGGTGAGATGAGTGGTGATCAGTTTCTACGCATGAAACCGAGTGACATTAAGGGGAGTATAGTAATTGTTTTGAGATCCATTTAGGAGTAATGATAATGTCATTGATCTTAATGCTTTGGTCTATTTTATATAATAATTGTACAACCTCACATGACGGTGGTGTAGTGGTTTGACAAAAGTCTATAGTAAGCGTTGGACGTACCACCCACAATCTTCATCAATATTAGATCACAACCCATGAGCGAGATGATTAAGTTTATCTTTATCCTAACATGTGCACAGATGCAGGTGAATCCTTACCTATGATTTCCAACCATTGATGCAAAATCATAAAAAAAATGTGATTGGTCCAGTAAGCAAAAATATTACGAGTTTTCAGGGTCTTCTTTAAAGTAATCTTACACCAAGCGAAGGTTTCCCAAGGATTTAATAAACTTAGATCTACTAAGTTAAAAAAAATCTATACTACAATCCATAATCCAGATCGAAGGTATCAATGCTCAACCAAGATAGAGAACACATCTTCCACTATATTAAATATTATAGGATATAATGGGTCATATTGTCTTAATCATTTTTTGTTTGGAAGTATATGCCTACATCATCATTGAATTTGATGGCAACACTACCTCCGGAAACAAAACTATGGAATAAAACACACCACTCATGAGAAAATCTTTCATTTTAAGAGTTTACTGAAGAAAAGGCCACTTAACTTTATCATAAGCTTTTCTGAAATCAATTTTAAACAGAACCCCATTCAACTTTTTGCTATGTATTTCATGTACAGTTTCATGCAAGGTTATTACACCATCTAGGATGTTTCTTCATTGCATGGAAGTAGGTTGCGAAGGTCGAACTACATGGTCAGCGATCGAGTTAACCTGATCGTTGCGGTTTTCGTGAAAATCTTAAAACTCACATTAAGAAGATAGATAGGCCTATACTATTGTATCCTTTCTGGCTCAATATCTTTTGGTCATAAAATGATTTCATCGAAGTCCAGGCACAATAAGTCAAGTTGTCCAACATGAAGAAAGCCAAACATGTCAAGAAGGTTCTCCTTGATTACGTTCCAAAAGTTTTGATAAAAATTAGCTAGGAAGCCATGTGGGACCGGGTGGCTCGTTGTGCTCCATTTAGAAATCTGTTTGAAGATGCCATAGTGCCAGTTGCTTGTTCTGTACTAGGTCACAAATACGGATGACTCTCACGCTCCCCACGCTCCCCACGTCCTCACCGGCGGTTGCGCCGACCTCACCGGCGGTGACTGAGTGGAGGCAGGCGATTTTCAGATGTATAGGTACGGGGATCTGGCTCCACGTAGATCAGGTGCGCTCGAGGTAGTTGGCACGCATATCGCGTTGTTCGATGAAACGGGGCAGTGTCTCACTTCCCCGATCCAGATTGTCCCGCCTGTCACGTACGGTGATCGTGTGCGGTGTGGTATATGGCACGTTCTGGTCGGCTCGTGGAGAGATGTGCGGAGGCACCGACACGATCGTGCCGGCGCGCCGCCCTATGAGCGGGCGTGTCAGACGATCGTGGTCAGCGGTTGTGCGCGGCGTATCTCTGGAGGTGGACCACCCGTACGCGAGGGCCACCCAACAGAGGATATAGCTCCAGGGGTGCGGCTGCGGCGGTGAGTCTGAATCTGAGAGGGGAATCCAGATCGACGGGCGGTTTGGGGATTTCTCTCAACCCTAGTTTGGAGGGGGTGGGCAGAGTTGTGTTTGTTCAGCCGCCTCCTTCATCGCCTCCCACGATCTCTCAAACCAAAAATCCATTCGCGTGGAGAGCCACCAGATCTGGAGATAACAGATCGTTTGCGCAGGTTGTAGTAGATCCGCCGTCGATGATGAAGGAAATATGCCCTGAGAGGCAAAAATAAAGTTGTTAATTCCTTAAACATGATAGATGTTTATTTTACATGCTAGAATTGTATTGATTCGGAAACATCAATACATGTGTGTTTAATAAACAAAAAGGGTTCCTAGTCATGCCTCTCCTATAGACTAGCTTGTTGATTAACAAGATGATCAAGGTTTCCTGATCATGGACATTGGATGTTGTTAATAACAAGGTCACACCATTGGTGGAATGATGTGATGAACAGTCATCCGAAGTATAGCATTACGATCAAGTCATTATGTTTATATTGCTATAACATCATACGAAGTAATCTTTATCCTTAGACCATGAGATCATGTTAATTGCTGACACCAGAAGAGTATCTTGATAACATCAAACGTCACACCGTAACAGGGTGACTATAAAGATGGGTTCAGTACTACGAAGGTGTTATGTTGAGGCTCATGGATCAAGAGTGGAATTTGTTAATCCAGATGACGGATAGATATACTCTCGGCACTCTCGGTGATATCACATTAGGATAGCTTGCAAACAAGTGATGTTATCACTAGAATGTTATATCACGGGAACAAGAAAAGAGTGCATGTTGGTAACGAGATCAAACTAGGTATGGAGATACCGATGATCGAATCTCGGACATGTAATATATCGAGAGACAAAGGGATTTAGTTACAAGCGTTAAAGGTTCTCACGATCACAGGAGTCATCGTTGAATGTGTAGGAGTCAGTACGGATCTCCAGGTCCCGCTGCTGATTATTGATCAGAGAAGGGTCTCGATCATGTCTGCATTATTCGCGAACCGTAGGGTGGCACACTTAAGAGTTACCGGACACCATTTTGGAGCACATATGTTTCAGACGAAAGAATTGCAAAGCGCAGGAATTGTTTCAATAGAAACCGGAAATTATTTCGGGTGAAATTGCAGAAGGTGGTTCTACATGTGATATTGAAATATTGCAAGGGGCTATATGTGAATGTTTGTTAATTAAAGTAATTAACAAAATTCTGAATAAATTTAATAAAAGAGTTTTTATTAAATGAGAGAGCATTAAATTTGGAGAAACTTAATGGATTTAAAGTGGAGACTTTAAAAGGGAATGTGAAGAGGCATTTTAATGTGGAGGAGTTACCACCACATGAATGGGGGAGGTGAGGGGTCACCCCCCATGCACCGGCCATGGAGAGAGGGGGCACCCCCCCTCCTCCTATAAAAGGCCACCCATTCCCTCCTTCATCCTCACACCTCCTTGTGAAGGATCTCTCTCCCCCTCTAGAATTATTGCCCCATGGTCTTGGATTAGCGAGATACATGTTCCCGGTGGCATTTCGTCTAGAAGGAGTTGCTGCTTCCGCTGGATCGCTGGAGCGAGGAGGTGGAGGTTGTCCGGTGGCTTGAACGTGTGTGCGAGTGCGGATGCGCTGTTGAGTTGCGGCGCTCGGACTTCCTCACGATCTTGAGATCGGCAAGTGTACGACTACATCAACCACGAGTTCCTACTCGTTAACAAAGCTCGTTGTCTTCGAGGGTAACTTCTCTATGGATGTATGTCCACCCGTTTGCTTTGTACCTAGTAGATAGATCTTGGCGTGTAGTTCACACCGTAGGAAAACTTTTGTTTTCTATGCTGCGGACCCAACAGATGATGGATCACCGTTATTAGGGCTCGAGGAGATCTCCTTTGCATCATCAAAATCGACATGTTCCCTATGCGAACAGGTCGAGATTTGACGACGATGCTGGTCGTCAGTTAGGGGATAGGCGTTTTCCAGATGCTCGTCGCCGTGATGGGGGGTGGATCAGAGAACAGGAGCGGCACAGGGAAGAGGAATGCCAGTGGGAGGAGGACCACCTGGAAGATGAACGGAGGCAGGTGGAAGATGAGGCAAGGGCGGAGAATCGGCGGCGTGATGAAGCCGCTAGGGTTGCGAGGGCTGAGGATCAACGGCGTGAGGTTCTGGCAAGGGAGAGGGCTTTGGTGGAGGCTCATCGTAGAGAGGATGAACATGCTAGAAATCGAAGCAGATGGAGTCATCGCCCGGATATGCAGAGAGATTCACAATCCACGACGTCAGATTCGTCATTCAGGGGGAGAACAGGTAATTCTACAGAAATTTCCTCTCGTCATCCTGCTCTAGTGTTTGCACGAACTATTGAGCAACCAAATGTGGTCAGAAATCCTGCGCCGGCGTCTGGCACTGTCAGTAGATCTGCTGCACCAGATGTAATTCCTCCTATTCGTGCTAATCCTTCTGTGAGTATTCCTAGCTCGATTCTGGTGAGCACATCATCTGTTGCTGCCAATTTCTCTTCTGTTTTGCCTCTGGTTGGTCAGTCTGAGGCTGTAGCCACGGCACTGGTGGGGTCCTCTGTACCTGCACCGGTTGTCGTTGTGCCTGCGAATCAACAGAGGGTAGTGGAGGTCAGTAATTTCCCACTGACAAACACAGAGAATGTGGAAGTGCAGGAATGTGAAAACTGTGGGAAGAATTACAACATTTTGGTCTGTCAAGAGAGAAAGCCGTGGGAGTATGTACCTTTATTTTTTGGGAGCACTGATTTTGATCAGGGGTTTTATTCGATTCCAGTAACTGAATCATCCATCCAGTCTCTAGATAATCTGAACTTGGCTCATATCACTGTTGTCAGAGGGGATGTTACTGGGTGAGACCTGGAGAGGGAATTTCAGGCTTGGGCATATTCAGTTGGCTCTGGCTGGAGATTCACTGCAAGACCAATTAATGATGTAGAATTTTTGATGAGATTTCCCTCGGCGAAATCCATTGATGATTTCCACTTTGGGAAGGTTTTTATGAAAACAATCCCTGATGCTGTGATTGAGTTGTCAAAATGGACTAGAGACCTGGATCCTTTGGAGTGGATGGAGGAAGCCTGGTTCAGAATAGTGGGCATCCCTATGAAATACAGGGAGAGATCAACTGTTTTCTATGTTCCTTCTTTGATAGGTAAACCCTTGGGAATGGACAGAAACAGTCTCAGGAATCTGGCATATGTTAGGGTTAGAGTTGCATGTCTGGATGTCACTTTGGTGCCTAATACAAGGAGAGGGGAGATGAAAGGTGGATTATATGAATTCAAATACACCAGGGAGATTTTTGCTCCTAGAGAAGAGCCAGCTATACCTATCTCTGTCAATGTAGGTGGGGGAGATGTTTAACCTGCTGTTAATGCTCCTGAAGAAAGTAGCAGACCTGTGCTCACAGTGACTAATGTTGATAGGGTTGAATCTAGTCTAGGGACAAATGTTGCTGCAACTGGTGCATCTAGTGAGGGGGGTCAGACCAACAGGGATCTGCCACAATGTGCTGATTGGGAGAAGGGGAAGGGCCCTAGGGAGGAGGATAGGGAGTCTACAGATACTGGGGACATGTCCTTTGGTGCTAGGGTGGCTCAAGTTTGGCCAAGTGGTAATCCTGCAAGGGGTATTGTGATTAGTGATAATAGTGGGACCATTGGTGTTAGTCAGAATCAACAGGTGGAGGGAGGTGCTGGTAGTAATATGCAACAGAGAGCTGTGATTGAACTAGTTCAGAACCAGGGAATGGGAGAAGTGCACCGGGAAGTTGCTTAGGCCTTGGCTCCTCGGGAAATAGGGGCAGTGGTTAACCCTGGCGATCCTACTGGTGGAGGTCAATCTTTTCAGGACTTTGTGCAAGATCTGCTGCAAAATAAGAGTAGTGATAAGTATTATGAGCATAAGAAAATGTATGGCCATCTATTGGAACAAATTGAGGAGGAACAAGGAGGTGCTGGGGAAGATGATGATAGCAGTGTAGATGGGTCTAATGAGCATGGTACTTCTTCTGCTGAAAGTGGTGCTAATGTGGAGAATAATCCACCTACTATTCAGGCACCAAATGTTGGGGTAGGGGTGGAACAGGTGCAGGAGCAGGTGGAGCTGCAGGTGGGGGCTTCACAACCTGAAAGCTTGACTCAGGAGAGTCAGAGTTCTCAGCAGGAGTCTCAGGGGAAGGATGTTGAAAAAATTGAAACAAATGTGGAGGATCTTTTGGTAAGAAGGAGTGAAAGGCTGGCTACTCAGGGTGGGAATTTGAATATGAATGAAAGCTCCATGGCTCAAGCTTCATAGAGGGATCTGTCAGGTACTAACTTGTCCCTCTTTAATTCCTTTGTTGTGTTGGATGATGAAGATATTATTGGTAGAGCTTTAGAAATGGGGGTAGAACATTCTTCTCTGAGTTTTGAGTTTATTAATTCTATTAAAGATTTAGAGATAGCTAGACATAAACTAGCTGATAAGGAAAAAGGGAGGGTGATGAGGTTGGTGATCAGATGGGTCAAGTAGAATATCTTGAGTGGAGAGATGGTGAGGAAGAGGATGTTGAATTTACCCCTGTGATTTCTAGGAAGAATAAAAAAGAGAAAGTCAGGTGGGAATTTGAAGATTGGGCAAGGTAAGTTAAAGGCAGCTATTGTGAAGGTTAACAACTATCACCCTATGAGTGGTGTTGTAACTGGAACAAGAGAGAGGAAAAAAGTATCATGATAGGTGCCATTATAAATTGTAGGGGGGTGGGTAAAAAAGGTATGAGTTCCTATCTGAACAATTTGATGCAGAGGGAACGGTTGGATTTTGTTGGTCTACAGGAGACAATGAAGAAAGATTATTCTGATGGGTTTTTCAGGAAAATTGATCCTATGAATCAATTTTCTTGGAGTTGGCTGCCTTCTGTGGGGAAATCTGGAGGTATCCTGGGGGGCCTATGTTCCTCCAGGTTTGACAAGTGTGATTCTTCAGTGGGGAAGTTCCATGTTAAGTTGAAATTATATGACCTGGATAAGCAGACCCATTGGCATCTAGTGGTGGTGTATGGGGCTGCACAAAATGAACATAAGGAGGATTTTTTGATTGAATTGGCTGATATTTGCAGGGATCAGAATATTCCTCTGCTAGTTGGAGGGGACTTTAACATCATGAGATTTGTCTCTGATAAAAATAAGGCCCATGTCCTAAGTACATGGAGTCACATGTTCAATTCTATAATAAATACTTATGGTATGAGGGAGCTGCAGATGTCAGGGGGACAATTCACCTGGACCAACAATCAAGCTGTTCCTACTTTGGAAAAGTTGGATAGGATTCTTGTTTTTCAAAAGTGGGAAAGCTTGTTCCCTTTGACAACAGTGCATAAGTTGTCTAAAGAGATCTCTGATCACAGTCCTTTGCTTCTGGATACGATGGAAGGGCGGGCAGGTGGTAAGAAAGAGTTTAGATTCGAAAAAATTTGGCTGGGAAATGCTGAGTTTCTGGATAGGATAAAAAGGTGTGGAGTAAACCTGTCAGAAGCAAAATAGTTTGGATAGGCTGCAGAAAAAATTGAAGAATGTCAGGAATGATCTGAAAGGATGGGGTGTGCATATTAGAGGCCAGGAGAAAAAACATAGAAAGCAACTGGATGAAGAGCTGAAGGAATTAGAAGAGATTGAGGAACTCATTCTGCTTAAATAAAGAGCAACAGATAAGGAAAGCTCAAATTCAGAAGGAACTTTTAGAAGTGTATGAGAAGGAAGAGCAGTATTGGCAACAGAGATCAAGAGATAATTGGCTTCTGAAGGGGGATAGTAATACTGAATATTTTCACAGAGTGGCAAATGGAGTCAGGAGGAAAAAATGATATTTTCTATGCAGGATGGGGAAAGGCATATTCAGGGGACCTATGATCTCTTGAAACATGCCACTGATTATTATAAAAAATTGTTTGGCCCTGCTGATGGTTTTGCTATTAGGCTGGCAGACAACAACTGGACTGCTGAGGAAAAGCTCAATGATGCAGATAGAGAGAATATGGGGAGATCTTTCTCAGAGGAGGAAATTAAAGATGTAATTGAACAGATGGAAAAAAATAAGGCTGCTGGCCCTGATGGTTTGCCTGTAGAATTCTATCAATTCTGTTGGTAAATTATCAAACAGGACATTATGGAGGTTTTTGATGATTTTCATTCTCACAAAATTGATCTGGCAAAAATCAATTATGGGATCATTACTTTGCTGCCTAAGAGTGAGGAGGCTGACATTATACAGAAATTCAGACCTATTTGTTTGCTACAGGTTATTTTCAAAAAAATTACAAAGGCTTTGACAGTTAGAGTTGAACCTGTGATGCAGAAATTGATTGAAACTTGTCAGACAAATTTCATTAAAGGAAGGTATATATCTGATGGGATCACTCTATTACATGAAATTTTGAAAGAGGCTACATTTCAGAAACAACAGGGGGTGGTTCTGAAGTTGGACTTTGAAAAAGCATATGACAAAGTTAACTGGGATTTCTTGTTTCATTGTTGTAAACAGAAAGGGTTTGATGATGATTGGCTGATTTGGTTGAAAAGTGTTGTTACTCAAGGGACTCTCAGTGTGAAAATCAATGATGAAGTTGGGCCTTATTTTTGGAGTTATAAAGGTGTGAGACAGGGTGATCCTTTTTCTCCTTTCCTATTTAATATGGCAGGGGATTATCTGGCCAAGATGGTACTAAATGCACAGGCAGGGGGTTTGTTTACAGGGCTTGCTGATAATATATTTGTAAAAGGAATAGCCATTCTGCAGTATGCTGATGATACCATTTTATTCATTAAGGATGATGTGGAGGGTGCCATGAATCTGAAACTGTTGTTATACCTGTTTGAAGCAATGTCTGGGCTCAAGATCAATTTTGAGAAAAGTGAGTTGATGATGGTCCTGGAAGATGATACAAAGCAGGAAATGTATGCTACTTTGTTTAACTGTCAGACAGGGGAATGGCTTATCAAATATCTGGGTCTTCCTTTGGGTAGTAGGAAATGTTCTGTATCTGATATGAGATTCATTGGAGATAAACTGGGTAAAAAGATGGATGGATAGATGGGAGGTGCACTTTCTGTGGGTGGTAGATATATCAAAATTACTTCCTGTATTTCTAGTGTGGCAGTGTATCCCATGTCTATGTTCCTTTTGCATAAGACAAATGTGGAGGAAGTGGAAAAACATACCAGATCTTTCTTCTGGTATGGTAAAGCAGGAAAAAAGAAATATCAGCTTGAGTGGAAATATGTGTGCAGACCTAAGAGAAAAGGGGGCCTGGGATAAAGAATATTAGAATTTTTAATATTAGTCTGTTGTGCAAGTGGTGGTGGAGGTTAGAATCTGAATATGGTCCATGGCAAATGTTTGTGAGGAAGAAATACCTGGGCAGTGGAGGAATCTTCTCTATCAAACATAAACAAAAAGACTCTGCTTGCTGGGCTGATCTGTTGAAGGTCAAAGAAATCTACATGTCTGGGATAAGAATGGTGGTGGGGAATGGGGTGCGAACAGATTTCTAGGGGGACGCATGGTGTCTAGATATACCTCTGAAAAAGAAATTTCCTGAGCTGTTTGAGATTTGTGGACAGCAAAGTGTGACTGTTGCTGAGATGGATGGAAGAAATTGGCATTGTTCTTTTAGAAGATGGTTGGACAGGGATAAGCAGGTGCAGTACAGAAGTATGCAGGGGATGTTGACTGGCATTTCGTTGACTGATGATGATGATAAACCAAGATGGTTGTGGACAAAGTCAGGGGTGTTTAGTGTTAAGTCGATGTATAATCATCTGGCAAATGGGGGTGTGGATAGGAGCTTTAAACACCTGTGGAAGGCAAAAATTCCTTTGGAGATTAAAATTTGGTTGTGGCTGATCTGGCATAATGCAATTCCTTCCAAAGATAATATGAAAAGAAGGAAGTGGGAGGGGGACACAACATGCAGATTTTGTGATCAGGAGGAGTCCATAGGGCATCTATTTTTCTCCTGTCCTTGCGGCCAAATATGTTTGGAGTGTGGTAGCAAAATATGTGGGTGCTGATACCAGGCCTGGGTCCTTTTCTCAATATTTTTGGTGGATAATAAGGTTTTTGGCTGTGAGTCGTAATATTCAGATAACAGCTATTGCTGCTATCTGTTGGGCTATATGGAAGCTTAGAAACAGAGCTTGTTTTGAACACAAACTAATCAAGTCCCCTGTGGATCTAGTGATGTATGCTTGTGTCTTTTTGAAACATTGGGCAGGTCTTCATGATGCTGAGGAAGGGGAGATGCTGTGAGAAGGAGCAGAGATTTTGCAGAGAAATGCGCTGGGTGACGCAGAAGACATGGATAGGGCGAGGGTGCCTCTACTGGGGCTGCCATTAGTTAGCCGCAAACGTCCCAGGTCTCCAAATGATGAGCAGGAAGAAGATTGAGGAAAAATGGGGAGTCAATAGCCATTTGCAGAGTTCCTTGTGGTTTTCAGGGTGGAGTTTCCTTTTGGCATATGTTTGCCTTGCTTTGGTACTGGTAGCTGTGGTGCTTAGTCGTGATAGCTTAAAAACACTATCCTTCGTCTGTGGCAGTGATCTTGCGTCTCTCTCTCTGTCTACATCTTCTATTTTGGGTAGCTAGTTGTAGAAAAACATCTCTGTTTGGACCTAAGGTCGTGGATTATGGTGTGTGTTGTTTGTTCCGTTATCGGTTGATAGTGGAACCCGACCCCTATGTGATGGGGGTTGTATGGAAAAAAAAATAGAAATTCGCTTTCTTAACTTACTCCTTAGAATAAGGACTCGTCCATCGAGAAGTTACCTTCCTCTGGGCTCCGAACAAGCCTTTATAGTAATTTGTAATATAACATTTTTGCTCGTGTGTACCTCTACCGTACCTTAATTCTATACAAGAGAATGAGTAATTTATTCCTGTGTCTGGCATTTACCACACCATGGAAGTACTTTGTACTCGAATCTCCTTCCAGGATAAAAAAAAATTAGAGTGCTATTTGAAAAAACAAGTTGTCGGGTCATTAATCCAATGGCCACTGTGGAGTGACCAAAGCGCACACTTATGGAAACTTCCTAGCTCTTTTTTGACGAAATACAATTTCATGACCAATAGGCTCGTTGGTGGTAATTTCATGTATACTACCAAAGTGGAGTTTGTCTCTTCTAGAAAAATGCTTTGCAAACACCATAAATACCTTGATGAAACTCTGCGTGCTTCACTTGCAAACAAGTCTACTATACTTAGGTCAAGCGATCTTACTGCGAGGACTTCTTAGCCTCACACTTAGGGTGTGTTTGGTTGGTCGTTTTTTCCGTTTCCCAAACCGGGCTAGAAGAAATAAGCTCGTTTATTTTCCTGGGACGCATGGTTTTTTCAATCGCATGAGATTTAAAACAGCTCAAAACTTGGTCGGCTGGGAACGCCCAAATCGAGCGTTTTTGTGAGGACGGGCTGCACTGGTGCAAAAGCGGGGGAAGCAGCACGCCGCCCGTGCAAGCTCGGCGATGGCACGAGCCACAACTTTTCCCAAAAAGCGTGGCGGTATATGTCACCACCTGGCTCACCACGTCGCACCACCCTTTCCCCCAACAGGTAAGCGGTGGTAGCGGTGGTGGTGGTGGTTGTAGATCGGCTGGTTCAGGCGTTCTTCTCCAAGATTTTGAGCGATGAAGTGCTCCATTTCTCCAATGCCGGTGAGTTTCATCAAACCCCAGGTGAAGTAGCTTCGATCTATTAACACCTCCAAGATCTGATTGTAGTTTGTGGTAGATTTAAGTTAATATTCCCAATGAACTGCTTGATGTAGTCATAGACTGGTGTTTTTGTGGCCTTATTGCATGTTTAGGTAGGTAATTTTGTCTACATCATGTATGCTTGTGTTCATGTCTAAGTAGTCTAGGTCCTCATATGTGTGATTGTGAGATCTGTAGGACATGACCAATGATGAGTTTAGCCATGCCCTCCTGGATTCTCAGGAGACCTTTGTCGCTGAGACCCAACCACAACTCTTGCCTTTGAGTCTCACCTATCCTCAGCGCTCGAAGATCTTGTCTCCGCCTTCGATGACCGGGTACATGGTGGAGCGGATTGCAGAGCAAGCTGCGAAGATCATGGCCAAGAAGAAGGCCATCAAGGCTCGCAAAGCCCACAGTACAGGCCACGACAAGGGGGTGAGGGCACCATGAAGTGGAAATCGTTCCTCTCCTCGATCGTGCTCAACTAGATGTGTGACATCAGCAAGAGCGGCATCAGGACAGAGAAGGGGTTCAAGGAGGTGCACGTGAACATTGTTGCCCATAAGGTGTTTGAGTTTTGTGGCATCGAGGTGTCCTCACAGCAGGTGTACAACCACCTGCGTAAGTGGAGGACCAGGTGGATCTATGTGTCCAAGCTCAGGGACCTTAGCGGAGCTAGATGGGATGAGGAGACTTGCACCATATGCAAGGAATATGCCCGAGAGGCAATAATAAATAGTTATTATATTATTCCAAGTTTATAATAGATGTTCATTTCCCATGCTATAATTGTGTTAACCGGAAATGTTAATACATGTGTGTTTAATAAACAAAGAAAAAGGTTCCTAGTAATGCCTCTCATTACACTAGCTTGTTGATTAACAGATGATCAAGATTTCCTGATCATGGACATTGGATGTTGTTAATGACAAGGTCATGTCATTTGAGAATGATGTGATGAACATTCACCCACATTAGGTTTAGCAATATGATCATGTCATCAAAGTTTATATTGCTATATCAATCTCACAGGAAGTAACACTAATCCTTAGACCATGAGATCACGTCAATCACTAACACTGGAAGAGTACTTTGATTCCATCAAACATCACACCATAACATGGTGGTTATAAAGATGTCGTTGGGTACTTAGAAAGTATTAGTTGAGACTCTTGGATCAAGAGTGGGATTTGTACATCCCAATGACGTACATATATACTCTAGGCCTTCTCAACTATATCACATTAATAACAGCTTGTAAGCAGGTGATTTGATCACAAGGTGACATAGGTATAATTACTCGGGTGCTTATGTTTTGTTACCCTAGCTGTATAAAGGCTCACGGCCTATGAAGACCCAAGATGAAGGCCCAAGAAGCATCCAACAGAAGTCTTAGTTTAGTTATGTAAAGAAATAGAAACCGACACTATGTTGGTGTGGCAATCATGAATATGTAACCTATCTGTATACAATCCTGATGGTTGTGAAATATAGCCATGTACATCCACATTTAAAATGCATATTATTCATATTCTTTATGAAATATCTCTCTAAACCCTGCCACTAATGCCTAATGATCAAAGGGGTATGCAATCCTTTCTTTCTATTTTTCCCTGTGCGGATAATGACGTTTGATAATGGGAATCACAACATTAAAGTCAAACACACAAGATTTCCAACAACCCAAAGAAACCAGGGGTCGTGAAGTGGAGATAGAAGCTTTAATGACCAACTATACAGCGGGAATAAAATTCCGGCCATATAGTTCCGGCCCTATAGTTGCCATCGACACCGCTAGGTAAAACAGAACAACTTTTGTGAAGGAACCCCTATATAAAGAGGCTTTGGGCAACGAGAAACAAGCGCCCCCCAGAACCCCAGAAACCTGCATCCATAACCTCGAAGATCCGTCGGAGGAATAGACTTAGATCTAATCTCCAAACCCTTCTCCATCACCATAGTCATATTCCACCATTTGTAATAGTAGATCTCACCTTCGATTGGTGACATTGTAAGACTATTTGCTATCAATCTCATGATTTCTATTGCAATGTTTATGATTATTGATTTCATCTCTATGTGTGAGTAATTCTCTTTGGGCTAAGGGCTTCGGCCTAGCCATGTAGATTTTGTGCATGTTATTTATCATAGATGGGATCATGTATTAGTTTGTATAACATGATGATTATTGTATCCTTTCTTGCCTCAATACAAGGACTTGTCAGGTACCCAAGACCCTGAGGATTGAGCCAGGTATAGGTAGTATGAGTAATGACTAATCTATAGGTTGGGAACCCTAGTGATAGAAGGGGTAGTACGGCTGTATGTGAGGGATTTACTTGGTATTAACGGTGACATCACTATGCATATCATTAGTTCTCTTTCTTCTATGGATGAGACTAGTAGGTTATTGCTATAAGAGGTTGTGGAGGCAATAGAAATTATGGATGCACTGCTCACATATAATTATCTTGCTCTAACAATTACATGCATACTTTATTATTATATTTATTCCATCAGATGTTTTGCACAGCTACAGGTGAAACCGTAAGCCCTAGGACCTCACTCTCCATCATCGACAACAACAAAAGACAGCAAACTCTTAGTCCGGTAAAACACAAAAAGAATTCTAAAACTCCCGAAGGTCCATTAAAGTAACTTCACTATGCTTTGTACTTCCCAAGGATTTGATAACCTAGGTCTACTAGGGAAAAAGAGTTATACTACATCCATAATTCGGATTGAAGGTACCAACCCTTTTTCTGGCGCTATTGCCAGGGAAGCAATAGCTACCCTGGTGAGGTTAGTAGGAACCTTGCTAGTTTTAATTCTTGTTTTTAATTTTGTTAGTTTGCTTTCAGTCTTTATTTGAAAAACCAAAAAAATAGTTAGTCTTTAAATTCTTGTTTTTACTATCATAAGTCTTTGTTTAAGAAAACCCAAAAAGCTTGGAGAGTTTGCAACTCCCAACAATGATTATTTGCATACTCCTATTACCCAGCCAGCAATTACTACTAATGATTATGAAATTAAGCCCCACTATTTAAGTTTGGTTCAACAGAATTAGTTTGGAGGCTCTGCTATTGAGGACGCAGGTATGCACTTGAACACTTTCACTGAATATGTGATATGATGCGCATAAAAGATGTTGACCCCGATGCGATCAAATTGCACTTATTTCCTTTCTCTCTTAGAGGAAGAGCAAAAGAATGGTTGCTATCTTTGCCTAGAAATACTATTGCATCATGGGTGGAGTGTACTTATTTATTTATGACTAAATTTTTCCCACCTGCAAAGACTATGCAACTAAGATCTAATATTACTAGTTTTAGACAGGAAGAGCGTGAGCCACTACCGTTTGCATAGGAGAGGATGAAAGAATGCATGAGAAACTGTCCCAGTCATGGGATGGAAGATTGGTTAATTCTCCATTTATTTTATAATGCTCTTAACCCCGTGTCAAAGTCTATGCTTGATACTGCAGCTGGAGGAACATTTATGGGCAAACATATATTACCGAAGCAAAGAAGCTGCTAGACAATATGCAAGACAACCATGCCTAGTGGCATGTGGATAGATCAAACACGAACAAGGTGAACTCCATCTCACCAAAAGAAAATGAAGAACTCAATGCTAAGCTGGATGAGCTCATATTAGCCATAAAAGGTAAGGAAAACCAGGTAAGAGCTATCCTAGAATAAAATATTGACGAAATAGACTCCATAGCTCGTAATGATTATAACCCTACTTGGAAGAAAAATTATAATCCTAAGTTTCAGAAACATTATTCTAGTCCCGCATGTAACTCTAATAATAATATGGGAACAAGTAATGGTAGTCTCCAAGAAACACTTAAGTCCTTTATAGATTCACAAAATGAGCAAAACAATATCCTTGTTAAAATAACGGAGTAAAATGATGCTATGCTTGGTAAATTATCTAACCAAGCTGTAAGTTTGAGGAATGATTTGCAGGACCTCCAAGAAAGAACAAGGATTGTTGAGGCACGACTAGGTAAGATAACCGAGAGTCAAACTCTCATTCTAGCTAAATTTGCAGGTAAAGCTTAGCCCAATCCTATTGAATACCTCAAGATGACGAGTATCCAAAGGGAGGAGCCTGAAGAACTTGATTATAGTAACGCTCCTTCACCAAATTACACCATTGAAGATCTTGTAAAAAAGATCAATATTAAGATTCCAGTAAGTGAAGGAAATGAGGAAGCTATGTATCAACACATCGTTAATCAGGTGGCAATAAAGGTACGTGAGCTTGAGGAAGATTATAAGAAAATTCCTGAAAAATTACCCGTGAAGCTTGATGATATATTCGAGCCTACTATTAAGATTAAAATTGGAGCCGATGATATAGCTGCACTTTGTGATCTAGGTGAAAGCGTTTCAACAATTCCAAAAATTCTTTTTAATAAGTTAAATCTTGGCTCCTTTGAAATCACCGAGATAAAATTACATCTAGCAGATTCTACCTACAAACAAGCTGGAGGGATTAAACAAAATACTTTAGTATACATTAATGATTGTCCTGCTCTGATTGATTTTGTTATTGTTGACATGCCTGAAGATGCTACTGCTCCTATTATATTAGTCCGTCCATTGTTAAGAACTATTAAGGCTTTGATTAATCTACATGAAGGAAACGTGAAGCTTCAATTGCCTTCGCGGGATCCTTTTGTTATTCATTTTCCCAGGAAGAAGAAATCCAAGCATGATGAAAATGATGATGGGTTTGTAGCATGGAAAACAAAAAAATTCTACCGCAAGAACGAACAAAACCCAGATCTAATCTAGATAAAAGTCAAGATCTAATCTATTAGACATGTGCAACGAGATAGAGCTGTACTAACCCTTGTAGATCCGAAAGCCTTGTGCGAGATCGGATCTCGTGGTTGATGTAGACGATCACTTGCCGATCTCAAGATCGAGTGGACGAGCCTTCCGGCGCCGCATTCCGGCAGCGCTTCCGCAATCGGTCACACGTGCGGAGTAGAAGCAGACCTTCCTCTCCCCGTTCCAGCAAGCAGTGGAGGTAGTAGATCTCTCCACGGAATCCCAGCAGCACGACGGCGTGGTGGTGGTGGTGGAGTAGAGAATTCTGCAGGGCTTCACCTAAGCCAGAGCAGAGCGAAGGAGGAGGAGAGAGGCGGCTAGCGCAAGAAGTGGAGGGGCAAAGGGGGTGGCGCCTCCACCCCTCTATTTATAGAGGGAGGGGTGGCGCCTAGGGTTCCCACCCCTAGGGCCACCTCTAGGGCCGGCACACAAGGGGGGGCTTGGGGGGAGTTTCCTTCCTCCCCCCCCCAAGTTTCCCCTTTTCCTTTCTTGGTTTTCAAGTGAACTCCATAGAACTTTCTAGAACCTTCCAGGACATTCTGAAACCTTCTAGAATCCCCATATAAACACTCCGGAACATTTATGAACCTAGAAAATGATCTCCATTATATGAATCTTATTCTCCAGACAATTCTGGATCTCCTCGTGATGTCCTAGATCCAATCTGAGACTCCGAACAACATTCAGTCTCCAACGCACATTCCATATCTACCTAAACACCATTGATCCTTAAGTTTGTCACCCTATGGTTCGTGAATATGCAGACATGATGGAGACACCTCTCCGATCAATAACCATCAGCAGGATCTGGAGATCCATAACGGCTCCCACATACTCAACGATGACTTCGTGATCGATAGAACCATTAACATACGAAACCAATTCCCTTTGTCATGCGATACTCTACTTATCCGAGGTTTGATCGTCGATATCTCCATACCTAGTTCTACCTCGTTACTGATAAGTACTCTTTACTCGTTCCATGATATGTCATCCCTTGTGACCCAGTCACATGCTTGCAAGCTAACTAGATGACATTCCACCGAGAGGGCCCAGAGCATATCTATCCGTCATATGGATGGACAAATCCCAATCTTGGTCCATGCGCTTCAACGCGTACTTTCAGAATACCCAATGACACCTTTATAACCACCCAGTTACGAAGCGGTGTTTGATGTCATCAAAGTACCCATCCGGTGATGGTGATTAACATAACCTCTTGGTCGAAGGATTAGGTTACTATGCATTTGAAAGCTTGTAGCAATACGAACTTAATGACTTGATCTTATGCTACACTTACTATGGGTGTGTATCCATCACATCATTCTCCTAATGATATAACCTTGTTATTAATGACATCCAATGTCCATGATCAAAAAACCATGATCATCTATTAATCAACAAGCTAGTTCAACAAGAGGCTTACTAGGGACTCTTTTATGTTTACAAAACACACATGTATCAGTGTTTCCTAATAATACAATTATAGCATGGGATGTAAACATTCATCATAAACACAAAGATATAATAATAACCACTTTTATTATTGCCTCTTGGGCATATCTCCAACAGTCTCCCACTTGCACTAGAGTCAATAATCTAGATTACATGGTAATATACCTAACACCCATGGCGTTCTGGTGTTGGTAATGCTTTGCTCTAGGGAGAGGTTTAGTCAACAGATCTGCCACATTCAAATCAGTATGTACTTTGCAAATCTTTACGTCACCATCTTGGACATACTCGCGAATAGCATGGAAACGTAGCTTGATGTGCTTTAGCTTGCTATGTGACCTTGGCTCCTGTGCATTAGCTATGGCACCTGTGTTATCACAATAGATGGCCATCGGGTCCAACGCACTAGGAACCACGCCAAGTTCGGTAATGAACTCCTTCATCCATATGGCTTCTTGTGCAGCCTCTGAAGCAGCTATGTATTTTGATTCAATTGAAGATTTTGCCACAACACTTTGCTTGGCACTCCTCCATCTCACTATAGCACCATTCAAAATAAATATGTATCCAGACTGTGACTTCGAGTCATCTGGATCGGTGTTCCAACTAGCATCAGTGTAACTGTTTACAACAAGTTGTTCATCCTCCATAAGAAAGAACCATATCCTTATTCCTATTTAGGTACTTTAGGATATTCTTGATCGCTGTCCAGTGCTCCATTCCAGGATCACTTTGATATCTGCTAGTCAAACTAACAGCATGTGCTATATCCGGTCTTGTACACAGCATGGCATACATGATAGAACCTATGGCCGAGGCATAGGGAATATTACTCATTTTCTCTCTATCTTCTGCCATAGCTGGACTTTGAGTCTTACTCAAGGTCTTACCTGGCAACATGGGCAAGAACCCTTTCTTGCTCTCTTCCATTCTAAACCTTTTTAGAACTTTGTCCAAGTATGTACTTTGTGAAAGCGCTATTAGGCGTCTTGATCTATCTCTAGAAATCTTGATTCCTAGAATATATGCCGCTTCACTAAGATCCTTCATTGAAAAACTATTATTCAAATAGGCTTTGACACTATTAAGAAGTTCTATATCATTCCCAATCAACAATATGTCATCTACATACAGTACTAGGAATGCTATAGAGCTCCCACTCACTTTCTTGTAAATACAAGCTTCTCCATAAGTTTGTATAAATCCAAAGTTTTTGATTACTTTATCAAAATGTTGATTCCAACTCCGGGATGCTTGCTTCAGTCCATAAATGGAGCGTTGAAGTTTGCATACCTTGTTAGCTTCTTTAGGATCGACAAAACCCTTGGGTTGTACCATATACAACTCTTCCTCAATGTCTCCATTAAGGAACGCCGTTTTGACATCCATCTGCCAAATCTCATAATCGAAATATGCAACAATTGCTAACAAAATCCTCATAGACTTTAGCTTCGCTACTGGTGAGAATGTCTCATCGTAGTCAACTCCTTGAATTTATCGGAACCCTTTCGCGACAAGTCGAGCTTTATAGACGGTAACATTACCATCAGCATCTGTTTTTCTTTTGACAATCCATTTGTTCTCGACAGCCTTACGGCCATCCGGTAAGTCCACCAAAGTCCACACTTGGTTTTTGTACATGGATCCCATTTTGGATTTCATGGCTTCTAGCCATTTGTCAGAATCTGGGCTCACCATAGCTTCTTCATGCGTCGCAGGGTCATCAATGTTGTCCACCAACATGACGTTCAAGGCAGGGTCATACCAATCAGGAGTGGTACGAACCCTCGTTGACCTGCGAGGTTCAGCAGCAACTTCGTTCGAAGTTTCATGATCACCATCATTAGCTTCCTCTCCAATTGGTGCAGGCGGCCCAAAACCATCTTCCGGTGTTGTGCTACTCTCAATTCCGAGAGAAGGTTCAATAACCTCGTCGAGTTCTACTTTCCTTCCAGTCACTTCCTTTGAGAGAAACTCCTTCTAAAGAAAGGATCCATTCTTGGCAACGAAAACTTTGCCTTCAGATCTATGATAGAAAGTATACCCAATTGTTTCTTTAGGGTATCCTATGAAGACGCATTTCTCCGCTTTGGGTTCAAGCTTATCAGGTTGTAATTTCTTTACATACGCTTCACAACCCCAAACTTTAAGGAACGACAACTTAGGTTTCTTTCCAAACCACAATTCGTACGGTGTCATTTCGACGGATTTAGATGGTGCCTTATTTAAAGTGAATGCAGCTGTCTCTAATGCATAGCCCCAAAACAATAGCGGTAAATCTGTAAGATACATCATAGACCGAACCATATCTAAGAGAGTTCGATTACGATGTTCGGACACACCATTACGCTGTGGTGTTCCCGGCGGTGTCAATTGCGAAAGTATTCCACATTTCTTTAAATGCGTGCCAAACTCATAACTTAGATATTCACCTCCGCGGTTAGAACGCAAAAATTTAATCTTCTTGTTACGATGATTTTCCACTTCACTTTAAATTCCTTAAACTTCTCGAAAGTTTCGGACTTATGTTTCATAAAGTAGACATACCCATATCTACTTAAGTCATCCGTGAAAGTGAGAACATAACGATATCCACCACGCGATGCTACACTCATTGGGCCGCACACATCGGTATGTATTATTTCCAATAAGTCCGTAGCTCGCTCCATTATTCCAGAGAATGGAGTCTTAGTCATTTTTCCCATTAGACATGCTTCGCATCTTTCAAGTGATTCAAAATCAAGTGATTCAAGAAGTCCATCAGAATGGAGTTTCTTCATACGCTTCACTCCAATGTGACCAAGACGACAGTGCCACATGTATGTAGAATTATCATTCAATTTTATTCTTTTAGCATCTATGTTGTGAACATGTGTATCACTACTACCGAGATTTAGTAAGAATAAACCATTCATCTCAGGTGCATTACCATAAAAGATATTACTCATATAAATCGAACAACCTTTATTCTCAGACTTAAAAGAGTAACCGTCTCGCAATAAACAAGATCCAGATATAATGTTCATGCTTAACGCAGGCACCAAATAACAATTATTTAAATTTAAAACTAATCCTGATGGTAGATGTAGAGGGAGCGTGCCGACGGCGATCACATCAAACTTGGAGCCATTTCCAACACGCATCGTCACCTCGTCTCTCGCCAGTCTTCGCTTATTCCGCAGTTCCTGTTTCGAGTTACAAATATGAGCAACTGAACCAATATCAAATACCCAGGCACTACTATGATTACTAGTAAGATACACATCAATAACATGTATATCAAATATACCTTTCTTCTTGATGTTGCCGTTCTTTAGATCCGCCAGGTACTTGGGGCAGTTACGCTTCCAGTGACCAGCACCCTTCCAGTAGAAGCATTCAGTTTCAGGCTTAGGACCAGCCTTGGGATTCTTAGCAGGCGCGACAGCTTTCTTGCCATCCTTCTTGAAGTTGCCCTTGTTCTTAGGCTTGCCCTGTTTCTTGAAATTGGTGGTCTTATTGACCATCAACACTTGGTGCTCCTTCTTGATCTCCACTTCAGCAGTTTTCAGCATGGACGATAGTTCAGGCAACGTCTTGTTCATGCAGTGCATATTGTAGTTCATCACAAAGTTCTTATAACTCGGTGGCAGTGATTGGAGGACACGGTGAATCCCTAACTCATTAGGAATCGTTATCCCCAACTCTTGGAGCTTGTTTGCGTGCCTAGACATGGTGAGCACGTGCTCGCTAACGGAGCTGCCCTCTTCCATCTTACAGTTAAAGAACTTTTCGGAGGCCTCATAGCTCTCCACAGCCGCATGAGTCTCAAAAATCAGCTTGAGATCTTTGATGATATCAAATGGGTCGTGGTGCTCAAAGCGCTTCTAAAGCTCCGTTTCTAAACCGTACAGGATGGCACACTGAACTGTGGAGTATTGATTTTTCCGAGTGGCGTAAACATTCTTTACGTCATCGGTGGCATCTTCTGCAGGTGGGTCACCTAGCGGTGCTTCGAGCACATAGGTCAACTGACCAGCCCTGAGGATAATCTTCAGTCCACGGAGCCAGTCCGTGAAGTTGCTTCCATTGTTCTTAAGCTTTTCTTTCTCTAGGAACGCATTGAAATTGATGGAGAGGTTCGCCATAATCTACAACAAATTTGCAAGTAGTTTAGACTAAGTTTATGATAAAATGAGTTCATTTTTAATTCTTAAATTAACTAGATGAACTCCCACTCAAAACAACATCCCTCATGTTGTCTTAGTGATTATACGAACCAAATCCACTACACCAAGTCCGATCTTCACGAGAGAAGATGTAGTTTCAATGACGAACAATCTTCATGTTCATCATATCATTTATATGACTCATGCTCTACCTTTCGGTATTCCGTGTTCCGAGACCATGTCTGTACATGCTAGGCTCGTCAAGATTAACCTTAGTTTCCGCATGTGCAAAACTGGCTTGCACCCGTTGTATGTACACGTAGAATCTATCACATCCGATCATCACGAGATGCTTCGAAACGACGAGTCTTAGCAACGGTGCCAACTAAGGACGAACACTTTATTACTTGATATTTAGTGAGAGGGATCATCTTATAATGCTACCATCGCGATCTAAGCAATACAAGATGCATAAAGTATTAACATCACAGGCAATTCATAATCAGTGTGATATGATATGGCCCTTTCTTCTTATGCCTTTGATCTCCATCTCCAAAGCATGGACATGATCTCCATCATCACCAGCATTGCGTTAAGGTCAGTGGCGCCGCTTCATGGTTGACCATCATCACTAGCAACTATTACAACTACTTGGAATAAAGCTATTACAAGATGAATAGACACGCAGGTCTTAACAGAATTAAAGACAACCATTAGGCTCCTGCCGGTTGCCATATAATCACAATCACATGATGGCCATATCACATCACAAAACCCCTGCAAAAACAAGTTAGACGCCTCTATTTTTCTTTGCATGTTTTACGTGGTTTGGGGCTTTCGAATAAGAACAGATCTTACCTATGAAACTAAACCACAACATTGATACAAGTGCTATCAAGTGCAAAGTGTAAATTGGATCTATACTATGGTGAGAGAGATAGACACCCGCAAAGCCACTTGTGCAAAGCAAGTTACACGCCAAGCGTGGAGCAAGTCTCATGTGCGATGACATGTAAGGTTAGCCCGAGCCGCTTCATCCCACCATACCGCAAGATGCAAAGTACACAAAGCAAAAGACGGCACGAGCACCAACGCCCACAAAACCATTGTGTTCTACTCGTGCAACAGATCTACGCATAGACACGGCTCTGATACCACTGATGGGTTCGTAGCATGGAAAACAAAAAAATTCTACCGCAAGAACAAACAAAACCCAGATCTAATCTAGATAAAAGTCAAGATCTAATCTATTAGACATGTGCAACGAGATAGATCTGTACTAACCCTTGTAGATCCAAAAGCCTTGTGAGAGATCGGATCTCGTGGTTGATGTAGACGATCACTTTCCGATCTCAAGATCGAGTGGACGAGCCTTCCGACGCCGCGTTCCGGCAGCGCTTCCGCAATCGGTCACACGTGCGGAGTCGATGCAGACCTTCCTCTCCCTGTTCCAGCAAGCAGCAGAGGTAGTAGATCTCTCCACGGAATCCCAGCAGCACGACGGCACGATGGTGGTGGTGGAGTAGAGAATTCTGCAGGGCTTCGCCTAAGCCAAAGCAGAGCGAAGGAGGAGGAGAGAGGTGGCTAGCGCAAGAAGTGGAGGGGCAAAGGGGGTGGCGCCTAGGGTTCCCACCCCTAGGGCCACCTCTAGGGCCAGCGCACAAGGGGGGCTTGGGGGAGTTTCCTTCCCCTCCAAGTTTCCCCTTTTCCTTTCTTGGTTTTCAAGTAAACTCCACAGACCTTTCTAGAAACTTCCGGAACATTCCGAAACCTTCTAGAATCCCCATATAAACATTCCGGAACATTTCTGAACCTAGAAAATGATCTCCATTATATGAATCTTATTCTCCGGACAATTCCGGATCTCCTCATGATGTCCTAGATCCAATCTGAGACTCCGAACAACATTCGGTCTCTAGCGCACATTCCATATCTACCTAAACAGCATCGATCCTTAAGTGTGTCACCCTACGGTTCGTGAATATGCAGACATGATGGAGACACCTCTCCGATCAATAACCATCAGCGGGATCTGGAGATCCATAATGGCTCCCACATACTCAACGATGACTTCGTGATCGATAGAACCATTAACATACGAAACCAATTCCCTTTGTCACGCGATACTCTACTTATCCGAGGTTTGATCGTCGGTATCTCCATACCTAGTTCTACCTCGTTACTGATAAGTACTTTTTACTCGTTCCATGATATGTCATCCCTTGTGACCCAGTCACATGCTTGCAAGCTAACTAGATGACATTCCACCGAGAGGGCCCAGAGCATATCTATTCGTCATATGGATGGACAAATCCCAATCTTGGTCCATGCGCTTCAACACATACTTTCAGAATACCCAATGACACCTTTATAACCACCCAGTTACGAAGCGGTGTTTGATGTCATCGAAGTACCCATCCGGTGATGGTGATTAACATAACCTCATGGTCGAAGGATTAGGTTACTATGCATTTGAAAGCTTGTAGCAATACGAACTTAATGACTTGATCTTATGCTACACTTACTATGGGTGTGTATCCATCACATCATTCTCCTAATGATATAACCTTGTTATTAATGACATCCAATGTCCATGATCAGAAAACCATGATCATCTATTAATCAACAAGCTAGTTCAACAAGAGGCTTACTAGGGACTCTTTTATGTTTACAAAACACACATGTATCAGTGTTTCCTAATAATACAATTATAGCATGGGATGTAAACATTCATCATAAACACAAAGATATAATAATAACCACTTTTATTATTGCCTCTTGGGCATATCTCCAACAAATGAGGCCATCACTTTGAAGGCCAACTATTTTGAAGTGGGTGTTCCTCTCATCTGGCCTAAGTGAGCAACTTCGAGGTCAAGCTATTGACCATAAAAGAGCGCTTCATGGGAGGCAAACCATGTGAAATAAAGGTTTGAGTAAAGTTTTTAAGTTTTAGTTTAAGTTTTATGTTTAACAAAAAGTGCTAGAAAGCTCCAGTTGAGGAGAAGAAGTTCGGTAGTACTAAAAATCCTGTTCTATACATGCTGATGTTGGTCGCCAATTTTTACTGTCATTTTTCTGTCAAAAACAAGGTGTTTCGCTAAGTTTTAGGATAAGAAAGAATTTTCGAAGAAATATAAAATTTTTGATAACTACAGAAGGTTTAACGACCAACTATACGGCAGGAATAAAAATTCCAGCCTTATAGTTTGGCCGTATAGATATCTTTGCCATCGACAAATTTTCTTTCTTAGGTACTGAATGTTTGACGACCAATTATACGGTGTGAATAAAAATTCCAGCCATATAGTTATGACCGTATAGTTATCATTGCCTTTGTAAAATTTATTTTCCAGAATACAGAAGGTTTGATGACCAATTATACGGCAGGGTTAAAAATCGCGACTAGAGTTCTGGCCGTATAGTTGCGCCACCAGGTGAAAACCCTAATTTTTTTACATCAGACCAACTATACAGCAGGAACAAATTGTTCCGGCCGTATAGTTGCGTCTGACCACAAAATCTCCACGGTAAGGTACCCCCAACACCAAAACTTCAATCCTTTTTCTCTCTTCTACCTCCAAACTCTCTCAAAACCTTAAGAGATCTTCATCTCTACTTAATTTCGTTCGATTTCCTCGCACACAAGTGATCTATGGTATGTTTCTCCTCCGATCCTCCAATTACTTTTTGCAAATTTATTTTCGATTTGTTATCATTATCAATCTAGGGTGAGACCTACTATGAACTAATTACCATGATTCTCTTTCCTAGATTATTATTTTGAGGGGACTTTTTAGTGTGCTATGATGAGGAATATGTTATGCTTATTATTGTTGGATCAAAAAGTTTTTTTTGTCTTTCCTTCTTATTTTAGATGATGAACACAAGGAGCCGAACTCGTGCTCATGCCGCTGCTAGTTCTTCTCGGGCTGCCGCTCAAGAATGCATGGGGGTACGGTTCAGGGATGAGCTCCAGCATGATCGCTTCAACAGGATCAAGAACCGAGAAGTGAAAACAACAAAGTGGGATTGCCCCATTATACTGAATCAACTCGGTATTTCTAATGACTTCAATTTACGTTGCAATAGAGTTGGCCTGCAAAACTTTGTATTCAATGATGTGCCTACTTATCGTCGGTTAACTCTTGAATTTCTAAGTTCTTTGCAAAGCACCGTTAAAGCATGACATGGAGAGGACATGATTTCTTTCCGACTTATGAACAACAATTATGCTTTATCACTATATCAATGGTGCGCATGTTTTAATTTTCTAGACAATAATGCTAATGCCTTACGCGCATACTTTACTTGCATAGACCGTTCCTTGGAACTTTATTATAATGGAATGAATTTCACTTCTAGAGTAAGAAAGGGGAAGAATATTCAACATTCTACAGTTTGCTATTTGTTCTATGTTATTGCTAACACCTTGTAGGCACAAAATGAGTTCACAAGACTCAATGAGGAGGACATCTTAGTCCTCGCAAAAGCTGCTTTCAACAACATCAACTTTTCACTCAACTTGGGAACAATTCTTGTGCGCTACCTGGTGTACTAATCCTCCCAAAGCCAAGGACCAATAATAGGTGGAGGCGTCATCACCGTGCTTGCCATTGCCCTAGGCATCGACCTAGGTGAGTTGCAAACAGTGCTAGGTGAGCGACGTGTTGGTTTCTCTACTTCAAAAGCTTGTGGAATGCTCATTAGGAGAGGTGGTGTTTATTACTTGCATATTGCTGGAGCTGGGCGTATCTACCCTGCTCCTTTGCCTAATGGTATTTTCTCTATCAAGGAAGGAAGTTTGCTATATGACTTGCAGGTTGAGCAACACCAACCCAATGAGGAGATTCTGGATGAGGATGAGGACCAAGAAGAGGAGCAAGAAGTTCCTTATCAAAGGAGCAGCCACCAACCCGGTTCTTTTTGCTACATACCAAGACTTCCAAGAACTTGGAGGAACTGTGGAGAGGATGCATAACCTCTCCTTGAACCTCCAAGAACAACTAGTAATTTATCAACTCAATCTGCGAACCGGAGTTATGACTTTTCCCGCCACCACAATGATTTGAAGGGCTTGCAAAAGCCTAAGCTTGGGGAAGTTTCCTCATTATCTTTATTTGGTGTTCATTTGTTTTTATTTATTTCGAGGTTATGTTTTTAATTCGATTTTATAAGCACTTGTGTTGGTTTCCCCAACACTTTATCTTTAGTTACTTCTATTTGTTTTCAAGACTTTCTAGACGAGTTTTGCCACCAATTTTCTATTCTTTAATTTCCTATCTTAAAAACAACAAAAAGATTTTTCCATTTATATTTATTTTCCCTCTTCCTTCCTTTCTATTCTCCTTGTGGCTTTCACATATTTGCAGAAGAGTTATCAACTTCGAGTTTCCAAGAAGCAAATCAAAAGGGAAGAGAGAAGTGGAACCAATCATGAGAGGTATGCCTTAAGACTCCCCACTTTTGAAGTTTGAGAACCCATGCTAGTTAGTAGTAAATGTTAAGATATTATATTGGTGGAGTGAGTCTTTATATTGTAGTAAAATTTTGTTTGCATGGGTATTTAGTTGGGTATGTTTTGTTCCAGCTCTTGTAGTTGACCAAGTCTTGCCTAAAAATTTGCTAAACAATTGTAATAAGAAAAAGTCTCATAATTGAGGCTTGGGTGTTGTAGTGTTTAGTCTTGAAGGCTTATTTCTAGAGACACTCAACACCACATAAAATAATGATTGACTTGATAGCTCTCTTTACAAGGATTTGTTCAATTAAATTCATGTTTAGCGGTTTTTGTGAGCATACCAAAGTTTGACTTGTGAATCATAAGAATGATATAGCTTTATGTGTGTCATACTTCATGGGATGCCAACAACTCTGCTAGCCTACGAACGATCTTCATGGAGGAAACTCCTAGATTTCGGCTATGAGTTGATTAAACATATGTAGCAGCCATGCTATAATGGGTAAGATTCTTGGCATTCTCAGATAGCTATGTTCATGATGGAATCACTCCTCTGGATGATATGAGTAATCATTATGCAAAAGGGAAAAAAACTTGGTGATGCCACAAGTGTTCATCACAGCTCGATAAACTAATTAAATTTTTTGGCATGCTCTCAATTACTTAAGAACTGAAATTCTTGAAGGACAATGAACATAAAAGTAGTGCTTCAAAAGTCTTGACTTATTGACGTGGGAGAATTGAGATACTCTAGTGTATATGTTTTTCATGACAAACTCTCACACTCTCAATTTTACATGATTATACTTTGTTGTTCAAAGGCAAGCCTATGAGTTGATTACATGACATGGAATAAGGTTTACTCATTTGAATCATCCATGTTAACAATAATTTTGCTGCGCTATAAGGATGCATAAAAACCCGTATGATATGCTTGCCATTACTCTATCTATGCTGAAGTTTTTCAGATTAATAAAGTGGCGGAAACATGAGACTACCAATCATGAGTAAGATCATCATCTCGTTATATTAGTTTAAATGTTGAGTTCCTTTTTGATTTTGGTTTTCTTGCTCGAGGACAATCAAGTTTAAGCTTGGGGAGGTTGATGGCTATGAAATATAGCTATCTACATCCATATTTAAACTAGATATTATTCATATTTTTATGAAATATCTCTCTAAACCCTGCCACTAATGCCTAATGATCAAAGGGGTATGCAATCCTTTCTTTCTATTTTTCCCTGCGCAGATAATGACGTTTGATGATGGGAATCACAACATTAAAGTCAAATATACAAGATTTCCAACAACCCAAAGAAACCAGGGGTCGTGAAGTGGAGACAGAAGCTTTAACGACCAACTATACGGCGGGAATAAAATTTCGGTCGTATAGTTGCCATCGACACTGCTAGGTCAAACAAAACAACTTTCGTGAAGGGACCCCTATATAAAGAGGCTTCGGGCGACGAGAAATAAGCGCCCCCCAGAATCCTAGAAACCTGCATCCACAACACCAAAGAGCCGCCGGAGAAATAGACTTAGATCTAATCTCCAAACCCTTCTCCACCACCATAGCCATATTCCACCACTTGTAATAGTAGATCTCATCTTCAATTGGTGACATTGTAAGACTATTTTCTACCAATCTCATGATTTCCATTGCAATGTTTATGATATTTGATTTCATCTCTATGTGTGAGTAATTATCTTTGGGCTAAGGGCTTCGGCCTAGCCATGTAGCTTTTGTGCATGTTATTTATCATAGATGAGATCATGTATTAGTTTGTATGACATGATGATTATTGTATCCTCTCTTGCCTCAATCCAAGGACTTGTCAGGTACCCAAGACCCCGAGGATTGAGCTAGGTATAGGGAGTATGAGTAATGACTAATCTACAGGTTGGGAACCCTAGTGACAGAAGGGGTATGGCTGTATGTGAGGGGTTTACATGGGATTAATGGTGACATCACTATGCATATCATTAATTCTCTTTCTTCTGTGGATGAGACTAGTAGGTTATTGCTATAAGCGGTTGCGGAAGCAATATCAATTATGGATGCACTGCTCACATATAATTATCTTGCTCTAACAGTTACATGCATACTTTATTATTATCTTTTATTCCCATCAAATGTTTTGCATAGCTATGGTGAAACCGAAAGCCCTAGGCCCTCTCTCTCCATCATCAACAACAACAAAAGACAGCAAACTCTTGGTCCGGTAAAACACAAAAAGAATTCTAAAACCCTCGAAGGTCCATTAAAGTAACTTCACTATACTTTATGCTTCCCGAGGATTCGATAACCTAGGTCTACTAAGGAAAAAGAGCTATACTACATCCGTAATCTGGATCGAAGGTATCAAGTCCCGATACCCGACCTATTATATATAGGGCAGGAGGAGCCTGTGGAGAGGTACCAAAAAACTCCTGAGAAATCTGTAATAGCATTATCTATCAATAATCAGATGACTTCTACTCCCTTGTTTGTCTGACATTTGACGAAATCCCTAGTGTTTTCTTTTTTGCAAAACCATAAGTCCATAACTATGGGCATTGCTGAGGTTACCCCTCGTCAATTGGTGCCATCTGTGGGAAACCTAAACGCTGGAGTCATGGATTCAGCGGACCCCTTTTCATCAAGCAAAAATCCAATGGAAGTGGCACCACGCCCACCCACCCTTGTCTCGGTACCCGCTGATTTCAATGGTGGATCCAATCTCATCATCGGAAGTTTCCACTTTTAGGTAGAGGAATCTTAAGAACCACACCTATCGGCTCTGATATCATCAGGACTGTCGGTCGAAAAAACTGCGCCTATGGCGATACCAGCATCATCTATCGGATCATCCGTAGAAGCTATACTCTACATGGAGAAAGATGAACAAAGCACTAAAATGCAACAGATCTAGGGGATATTGATGGTCTTTACGATGATATCTCCCTTGGATCAGACTCTCAGCTAACTCCACCATGTGGATCAAGCTCAGTAAACATGGAACCCAAATAAAGCGGCAAAAGTATCGAATTTGGCATTAGGATGGCTGAAATCTACCCATAACAGAAACCGCTGAACTTCACTGATCTCCAAAATAGTGTCTCCCTCGGACCCGGCAATGACGTCACTAGTTCATATATCACGCGACACCAAGTGTGCATAATCATCGGGGAAACATCAACACAGCTCGACTCCAACAGTAACCCTATCCTTGATCCCAATGGTAATTTGTCAGATAGCAATGCAGGAAATCATGAAAACGAAGGAGACCCGGCGAACAACCGCATAATTCGGGGAGGAGAAGAACCACGCAGAGGCGAGCGACATACTCTCCGACTACCAGCCAAAGCATGGAATAGGGCAAGGGAAGCAATTTCAGGTGTGGTCCCAATGACAGCCGAGACCACACGCGAAGATCTACTAGCCTACCAATATCTCCTCCATCACAATAAAAGGGATCTCCTAAGGATGCAGAGGCAACTCGATGAAAGGAAAAGGCTAGCCGGCGAATCCAGTCTACGATGGGCGCAACTAAGCTCTACCCGAGGACCTGGAAGCGTAACGGGGGGAGCATCGCCAAGGAGAGGAACCTCACGGCTGCAGGATATCCCTGAAGCTGAAAGAAACAAATTGACTCGAGATCTCGATTTGTCGTTTATGTTAATAGATCCAACAGGACACATCAAAGCAAAAACAGCCCAAGCCGCAATTGTAGCTACACAAACGTATCTACTCACAACTCAACCCGCACCCGAAGATCCTTGTGTGGCCCTCCATCGCACCGCTCTATTGAACTTTGGCATGGCAGGAGCATCTCTTGCACATGGAGAACAGGGAATCACACATTAACCCGACAGATCCCCACACTGTCATAGAAGCCCTCGGTAGGTGGGGCACACCCGACGATCGTGATCACCACATCGGGTGCACTTCTTAGGCTCCGAGCCGCGAAACAACGCAAGAAATGATTTCACACAGCATAAGAATGATAGATCAAGGGAGAGAACCGTAGCCGAAGGTACTACAACTGTGATAGCGAGGACGACTATGAGTCATGTGGAGCCAGCTGCTTTACCCAACGGGTTCGCAAGACCCCAATATGCAAGGATTTTAAACTTCCTCATGACCACCAGAAGTACGATGGCCTACAGGAACCCGAAGCTTTGTTAGTAGATTATCTGGCCACCGTGAAGTTACAGGGTGGCTCCATAGTCACCACAATGTAGAGCCTGCAGCTACACCTAACCGACGCCACACGGTCATGACTCAGACAACTACCCGAAGATTCCATCAGCAGCTGGAACGACCTTGAAGATAAGTTCATCCGACATTTTAACTCGACATTCAAGTGACCCGCATCTCTGGAGCAATTGCAAGCGTGCAAACAGAAACGTAGAGAATCTATAAGAGCCTTCATCCAGCGATGGAATATCATCAAAAACTCAGCTGAGGCCATATCCTACAAAAGAGAAATTGACGCCTTTAGCGACGGCCTCCGCCATCGAGAATTCATAGAAGAACTAGGATGGGTAAAGTACAAAACAATTTCACAGCTGATGGATATGGCAAATTGATGGACTGATGGAGAGGACGTAATACACAACAAACGAACATGTTCACCCGAAGAAGATAGGGAAAGACATGACAGTGACAGAAGACGAAGGAACAACGACGGACACTAGGGACCAAGCTATGTTGTAGCTAGTTTCTCGAAAGAGGACAACCAAAGAAACGACGATTACAACAGAGGGCACCACAACAATAGGGACGATGTTGGAGGAAGCCAACCAACATAACGATATCCGCCAAGAGCTCGAGACCCACCAATGTCCGCAATGCAAATGTTGGAAGGACCCTGTAATATGCATGTTTACATCGACTCAATGGGCAAAAGGC
The DNA here is from genome assembly GCA_916181665.1 of Avena sativa. Classification (NCBI taxonomy): domain Eukaryota; kingdom Viridiplantae; phylum Streptophyta; class Magnoliopsida; order Poales; family Poaceae; genus Avena; species Avena sativa. The sequence continues at coordinate 104,351,115 of OV702292.1, forward strand.
GATCCAATCATCTCATAAAGGACTGCTGAACGTTTTTAAAGATGTAAGAGTTATGCAACGCAAAGGCAACCGAAGCAGCAAGCCGAGGGTACACCACTACGCCTGGCATGTTAGCCATCAGCGCACCACCACCACCGCTAGTACACCCACCAGCAGGGAAGCTGCAAAATACAACAAATCAAGAAAATGAATACCCTGGGTCCAAGTGAGCAATGTCAATGTTTCATAAAGGGCACTCATCCAATAGGATCCAAAAATCGATTACAAAACAAGTCAACATGGCAGAGATGGCGCCACCAGCCACACCCAAATATCTCCACTAGTTAGAATAGAAAATCACATTTAGCAGAGCTGATCATCCACTTCGAGTACCGCGACCGAGCCACTCAGCCTTAATAGTAGAAGCACAAGTGGGTGGATTTGATATGAGTAAAGTCTTCATGGATGCAAGAAGAAACATCAACCTAATTTATGCCAAGACACTGAGGGTGATTAATTGCTCTTTAGCAAATCTAGCACCAAAAAAACATCATTCCACGACATAGTACCAGGTAACGCCAAAATTCCTTTAGGTAAAACATCTCTTGATGTTGGTTTTGGATCCAAGGAAAATTTTAGGCGAGAAAAGCTCGAGTTCAAAGTCATGGACTGGCCATCACAGTATCATGCGATCCTGGGTCGCCTAGCTTTTGCACGATTCATGGCAGTACCACATTATGCGTACATAGTTATGAAAATGTCAGCTCCAAAGGGGGGTCATAATAGCAAAGGGCAGCTTCACACGCTCCGACATTTGCGATCGAGAGTTCAACAAAATCTCTGAATCATTCTCCCCAATGAATGGGACATTTGAGCATTAGTGACTACAATCTCTCCCATGCCTGGGCAATACTTTCTCCATCATGTGGATGAAAATTATAAATGTAATTCCTATCTTTATGAATTTCATGAGGAGGATAAAATTTAGAGTAAAAGAGAGATTCAAGTTCCTTCCACTCCAAATGATGAGGATCATCTAGTAGCTCATACCACTCCCTTGCTTTGCCCTTAAGTGAAATAGGGAATAGCTTCCTCTTAACTTGGTTCATTGAAATACCTTCACACTTGAAAAGCTCGCATAATTCGTGTATAAAGAGTAAATGATCACCAGGATGGACAGTTCCATCTCCCAAATAACAGTTGTTCATAACACGTTCAACAATTTTTATAGGTATTTTAAAAGAGATGCTTTCAGTATGTGGATTTAAAATATCACAAGTATCATTAGAATTACCACATATGGGAGATAAAGTATCATCAGAGCAAATTTTCTTCTTTAAAGCTGGGGAACTAAAAAGATCATTTTCATAAAAACTAACTTCCCTAAGCTTAGACGTTTCCATAGCATTACTAATAAATGTGTTCAAAAGATTCATACTAATAACATTGCTATTAGCATGCAAAGAAAGTTCCATGGTTTTTTTAATTTTCTTTTTAGACAATTCATGTTCTATATTAGGAAAAATACTAAAAAGCTCTCTAATTTTTTTTTGTTTTCCATTAATCCTAACTAGTGAAAACAAGAAACAAAAAGACAAAATTGCAGAATCTAAAGGAAATAACTTCGAGCACTCACACCGGAGGATGTGAGTACCTTTTACCTTACCTCCCCGGCAACGGCGCCAGAAAATAGCTTGATGTCTATGCACTTCTATTCTTGTAGACAGTTGTTGGGCCTCCAAGTGCAGAGGTTTGTAGAACAGCAGCAAGTTTTCCCTTAAGTGGATCACCCAAGGTTTATCGAACTCAGGGAGGAAGTGGTCAAAGGTATCCCCTCTCAAGCAACCCTGCAATAAAGATACAAGAAGTCTCTTGTGTCCCCAACACACCCAATACACTTGTCAGGTGTATAGGTGCACTAGTTTGGCGAAGAGATAGTGAAATACAAGTGGTATGGATATAAGACAACAGTTTTAGAAAATAGCTTGATGGCGTGGAAGAGACTAAAGGCAAACTGAAATAAAGATGGAAGCAAGCAAGCATGTAACTTATCTAATTGCAAACGGTGTTTCAATGTTTAGAAACAAGGACTAGGGATCATACTTTCACTAGTGAACACTCTCATATAAATATCTTCTCTCCTTGATACTACTCTTAACTACTCTCCGGTTGGACACTCTAATCCATGGTAGGGCTATAACAGCACACCTCAAAGTTCACTTTCCCCATATAGATAACCCCACACTGTCACCTTGAGCACTAGATGGTTCAAACAAACACCACAATTTCATAGAAACATCCAACTCCAAATATAACTCATAGCAAGTATTTGAAATCTCTAGCCTAAGTGCCACCGTGGTGTGCACACTGTCAACTTCACACACATGGGGAGAGAAGAGATCTATTATAGCACTTGAGTAGCAAGGTAGATCTATAGATTACAAGCTCATGATCACAATATGATCATGCATAGAGAGAGAGAGAGAGATGAACACATAGCTACCGGTAGAAGCCTTAGCCTCGAGAGAGAACTACTCCCTCCTCATCATGGGAATCAGCAACGGTGATGGAGATGGTGGTGGAGATCGATGGAGATGGCTCCGGGGGCACTTCCCCATCCCGGCAGGGTGCCGGAACAGATACTTTCTGTCCCCCGAATCTCCCCTTCGTTGGCAGCGGCTGAAAGAACATTTCATGTTTTCCTATGTTTTGCGTGTTAGATAACAATACTATGGAGACTTTTCATGTGTGCTAAGTGTGCAGGAAGTTTTGAGGGGGCCGGATAATCCGCCCCTCCAAGGGCCGGATAATCTGGCCTACCTCATCTCTCAAGGGAGCCAAGGCGCGTCGCTCTGTGTCCAGTCGGATTTTCTTCCGGAAAATCCGAACTGGGGAGGTTTTTCCTCCCCAGGCCGGATAATCCGGGTCTCGCAAGGGCCGGATAATCCGGCCCCCAGTTTTCATGCAAAAGGAGCCACGGCGCGTCGCTCTGTGTCCAGTCGGATTTTCTCCCGGAAAATCCGAACTAGGACGAATCTTCTTCCCCAGGCCGGATAATCCGGACTTCGCATAGGGCCGGATAATCCGGCCCCCAGAAGTTGATCAAGGACAAGATCGACGCGTCTCACTGTGTGGGGGCGGATTTTCTGCCGGATATTCCGAGTCTGGGGCGGTGTTTCCTCAGACCGGATAATTTGGCCCTCACTTGGGCCGGATAATCCGCCCCCAAAGTGTGCAACGACTGGTTTTTGGAAGGGGGTATAAGTACCCCTTATTCCCCAACGTCCAGAACTCTTGATTCATTTGAATTCGACCATACCCTGTGCAAGAGCTCTAAATCTCGATCTCCCACTCCAACCACCCTAAGGTCTTGATCTTTGGTGGAACTGAAGGAGGAGAAGTTCATCATCAACATCAAGAAGCAAGCGCTTCAACTCCTCTCCATTCACTTGGAGAAATCCCTGATCTAGTATTCTCGTTAATACCTAGATCGTGTTATTGTATTTGACAACTTTGTTCTTGTGGCAGCTTGTTGTCATTTCGGGAGCCTCCAAGTTGTTGTGGAGTTGTTTCCCCGCTAGTTGTGTAAAGGCGCCGATGCCCGCCTCGAAGGGTACCTATAGTGGAAGGTGGATCAGGCCTGTTGTGGCGAGATCCATCGAAGAACAGGGTGAGGCCTTTTGTGGCGTGGTGGTCTTAGTACCGCCCACCCCTCCAACGCAGACGTACTTCCCTTAACAAGGAAGGAACTGCGGTCAAACAAATCCCGTGTCTCCGCGTGCTTCACTTCGGTTCACTCATTCCTCTTCCACTCGCTCCTTACTTGCTAGTAGATAGGTTTGTATATAGGGAAATTCCTCACATTAGTTTATCTAGAGAATTTACCTTTGTGCTAAGCCTAAAATTGAAAAAGAATTAAAAATTGGTGTAGCACCTATTCACCCTCCCCTCTAGGTGCCCATACAATCCATTTCAATTGGTATCAGAGCCCCGGCTCTTAATTCGGGCTTAACCGCCTAAGAGTAGTATGGGTACCAGGGATGATGGAAATGAGGCTGTGGATAAGGTCACAATGGATGATCTCAAGTCGTTGGAAACAACCTTGTTGAAATCCTTTGAGGCCAAGATGGAGGAGATGAATCAAATGATTGCTCGCCTTACATCATCCATAGCCCCATCTCCATCCTCCTCTGAGGCTCCCTCACCATCATCTAAGGAAAAGGGTAACACCGGATCTAAGGATGATGATGTGGAAGGTGAAAAACTAAATGGTTCCACCTCCAAAAAGGGAAGTGTTAAGGAGGAATATAGTGAGGTTCGCCACGTATATTCCCCCGACCCACCTATCCCTCATCCTCATATAAACAACAGGGGTGATCCACCCAAGCTCACTGCATCTTCTTTTAACCAATGGCAATTTCTAATGAAATCTCATGTTTGCAGCTCCTCTTTTGAATTGTGGAGGATCATTGAAGAAGGTCTTCATGTTGGAGATCAAACCAATCTAACAAGAAGGGAAGTTGTGGATAGCCAGTTGAATGCCACTGCTCTCCACATGATACAGCTGGGTGTGGGTCCCAAGGACATGCCACACATTGAACATCTCAACACGGCTAAAGAGGCGTGGGATGCTCTTACAGACCTTTTTGTTGGAAATGAAAGCATGAGAAGAAACCGGTATGATGCCCTTAGTAACGAAGCTGAGGGATTCTACATGTTGGATGGTGAAAACCATGAGGACATGTATAGAAGACTCAAGGGCATTGCAACAACATTTCGGAAGCATGGGGCCACTCACATTGATGATTCATGGATAAAAAGAAAGTATGTGAGTGCCTTAATGCTTTTCGAACCGACGGATTTGAAGAACTTGCAAGGTAGACATAACTATCATCAAATGACATCCAATGAAGTCATGCAAGAAATGGCGTCATTCAAAGTGGCGGCAAAGAATGCTGAAGATGCCCGTGCTCGGGCCATTGGAATGCAAAAGGGTGTCAATATGGCTCTCAAAACCAATGTTGTTGAGCAAGAGAATGATGAAGGAGCATTTGAGAGGGGATCCATGGACTGCCCCGATGAGGTCAAACGTGCTCATGGTGAGTACATGGCATTCTATGCAAGGAACTTTTGGAAGGACCCTGCCAAAGCCAAGTCTGAACTTGAGCGCAAGAACGGGTCAAATGGAAGAAGAGAAAGTGGCCCAAGATTGAGAACTTGCTTCAACTGTGGAGATAAACTGCACTTTGTAGCCGAGTGTCCTTATGAAAATAGAGAAGACAATGGTGGCAGGCTCATTCTCAAAGAGAAATCCAAAGTTCCTAAGAAGAAGCCATTTGCTAAGAAGAATGGCCCTTTCAAGAAGCAACACAAGATGGTCCTTGTAGCTCAAGAGGAATACTCCTCCGCAAGTGAAGATGAAGAGGATGATGATAGTTCCCGCAAAGTGGCTGCTATAGCCACCACATCGACTCCCTCCTCTCTCTTCGACTCGCCGAACGAGAACGCCATCAACAACAACAACGCCACTTGCCTAATGGCAAGAGGATCCGAGGTATCGACTTCTAAGTCCTCATTTTCTAAGACTGACATAATTTTGGATATGGATGATCATGACAGTCTTGAAATGAAAGAAGAATTTATTGCCTTGGATATTTTTTCACTAACCTACAAGGTGAGCACAAACTCCATTTTGATACTCTTATGAGTCAACTTGCTCGAGCCGAAGATCTCCTTGAAGAAAAGGGCAGAATTGAAAGAGAAGATGCTTTGGAGATAGCCTCTTTGAAGAATGCCTTGGAAGAGGAAGAGGAAACTCGAGTTTCTTTGGAAGAAAGACTCGAATCCCTAGAGGAGTCACAAGAAGAAGCTGTAGCTCAGCTCATTAAAGAACGTGACCATGCCCTTGCCAAAGTAAAGAAACTAAAGAAAGAAAAGATTGATTTTGGGGCTGTTCATGCTAGACTTTTGGAGAAGTTTGATGATCTTGAAAGTTCTCACAAGGCATTGAAGAGTGATCATTCTACTCTAAATGAGTCTCATGACCAGCTCCAAACTCAATTGAAACGGTATAATGTACCAAGTACCTCATCTTCATCCTTTGGAAAAGAAGATCTTGCAAGGAGTTCTCAACACAAAGGTAAAGGGGTTATTGATGAGATACTGAGTAGGCAAAGGACAAACAACAGTAAAGAAGGTCTTGGTTACATACCCAAGATAAAGAGCAAGAAAAACAAGAAGAACAAGACTGCTCAACCGAAGACTAGCAACATTACCAATGACAAGACTAATTATGATGGTTTTGCAGGGATCAACAATCCTAACTTCGAACTATATTGTGATTCTTATGGTGATATTTATGCTAGTTATGTAGGGCCTTATGATTGTTACATTCCTTGGTCTATTTGGGTTCCCAAGACCCTTGTTACTAACTTGAGAGGACCCATTGAAAAATGGGTACCTAAAACCAAGAAGTAATTTTCTTGCAGGGCTATGCTTCCGGTGGTTCTAAATGGGTACTCGATAGCGGTTGTACGAGTCATATGACCGGAAGCAAGGAGATCATCACGGAGATGCGACCAAACCTTGAACACATTACCGTCTCCTATGGTGACAAGTCAAAATCTAAGGTATTGGGTCTCAGCAAAGTTGTGGTGGCTCACGATATCTCCCTCGTGGATGTCATGCTTGTTGAGACCCTCGGGTATAACTTACTTTCAGTTCGTGCCCTTGGTAAGATGGGCTTTGCAGTTTACATTGATGCTGATTTGGTGGTACTCTTGTGGAGCAAGTCTCTAAAAGTCTCTTTCGTGGGATATGTTGAAAACGACCTGTACGTGGTAGACATTTCGGGGAAAACCACTACAGGTCCGATGTGTATTTTCGGAAAGGCTAACGCGGGTTGGCTATGGCATCGCCGACTATCCCACGTCAATATGAGAACTTTTCAAAGTCTCCACAAGGGTGGCCACATTCTTAGACTAAAAGAAAATGTCTCTTTTGCCAAAGATCGTGTCTGCAGGGCGTGTGTTGAAGGGAAAATGCATGATTCTCCTCATTGAAGGAAAACTATTATCTCTTCAAAAAGGATCTTGGAGCTTCTTCATGTGGATCTTTTCGGACCTCCATCTCATGCAAGCCTCGGTGGGAAGAAGTATTGTCTAGTGATTTTTGATGATTACTCAAGATACACTTGGGTTTATTTCTTCAGGTTGAAGAGTGAAACTCAACAAACTATCATCGACTTCGCCAACGAGGTTCAACGTCAACACAACGTCCCCATTCTGGCTATAAGGAGTGATAACGGCTCGGAGTTCAAGAACTACACCTTAAATGAGTTCCTAAGTGAATAGGGGATAAGACATCAATATTCCGCTGCGTACACCCCTCAACAAAATGGTGTAGCCGAGAGGAAGAATCGAACTCTAATGGACATGGCAAGATCAATGTTGGCCGAATTCAAATCTCCATATAACTTCTGGGCTGAAGCAATCTCTACTACTTGTCATTCATCCAATCGTTTATACCTCCGCAAGATTTTGGACAAGACTCCGTATGAAATACTTACCGGTAACAAGCCAAACATATCATACTTTCGGGTATTCGGGTGTAAGTGTTTCTTTCTTATTAAAGGAGTTCGTTTATCTAAGTTTGAATCTAAGGCTCTAGAAGGTATTTTTGTTGGTTATGGTGCCGAATCCCACACTTATAGTGTCTACAATAAGCTCTCCGGAACTGTTGTAGAATCTTGTATTGTGGTGTTCGAGGAAAATGACGGTTCCCGTGCGGACCAAGTTGGTGTTTGTGATGCAGATGTTGAAATACCCCAAGATGCCATAAGAAGAATGGGCGTGGGATTCTTCCGCCCCATTGAGGAACCCCTTGTGGCGGACCGGGAAGGACAATGCTCTACTCATATAGAGCCCTCATCTACACATACGCAACATGCTCCAACCACGAGGGAAACTTCTACCCATCTCCATCAACTGCTGAAGGTCAAGATGCTCCAGAAAGCTCTAGGCCGTATTTTCCGGTGGATACCGGATTATCCGGCCACCCCGCTCCAGTTATCCATGTAGCTCCTGGTGGTGAAGATATCAACACACGCTCCAGGCCGGATTTTCCGGCTGACCCCGGATTATCCGGCTCCTCGCCAGTTCAAGCGAGTCCTAGGCTTCCTAAAGATGCTGCTGCAAGTCCTCCTAGGCCATATTATCCGGCCTCTTCATCGGCCGGATTATCTGGCCCTGTCTCTCTAGTTCTGCAATCTCCTGTTATGGCTACGGACTCACCTCAAGGGCATGCATCTCCACCACCTACTACTGATGTTCCAGCTACTGATCAAGGCAGAGAAATTGCCTCCAATGAAGACTCAAGTGATGAATCTCCTCCACCAAGAGACAACAAACTTATTGAACTTCGTCGCAAGGCTCAGGCTGATCGTAACCTTGAGTTGAGGGGTCACACTCTCGACAAGGTTGTTGGTGATCTTCGATGAAGGGTGTCTACTAGAAGAGAATTGGCCAGTTTTGGTGAGCATCAAGCTCATATCTCCATGGTGGAACCTAAGAAGGTCTTTGAAGCTCTTGAAGACCCAGACTGGGTTGTTTCTATGCATGAAGAATTGAACAATTTCGAGCGCAACAAAGTCTGGAAACTAGTGGAGAAACCCAAAGAGTGTCGCAATGTTATCGGCACCAAGTGGATTTTCAAGAACAAGCAAGATGAGAATGGCATTGTTGTGAGGAATAAGGCAAGACTTGTGGCACAAGGTTACTCACAAGTTGAGGGCATCGACTTCGGCGGGACTTATGCTCCTGTGGCTCGCCTTGAGTCCATCTGTATCCTACTTGCTTATCTGCTCATAACAATTTTAAGTTGGAGCAAATGGATGTCAAGAGTGCCTTCCTTAACGGTCCTCTACATGAGTTGGTATACGTAAAGCAACCCCCGGGGTTTGAGGATCCTAACTTCCCGAACCATGTCTACAAACTCGATAAGGCACTCTATGGCCTTAAACAAGCCCCACGTACGTGGTATGAGCACCTTAAAGAGCTTTTGTTAGATCATGGCTTCGAAGTTGGGCAAATCGACCCCACTCTTTTTACTAAGAAGGTTAAGGGGGAGATCTTCGTATGCCAACTATATGTAGATGATATCATTTTTGGTTCTACTAACAAAGCTTTTAACGATGAATTTTCAAAGCTTATGACTGACAGGTTTGAGATGTCCATGATGGGGGAATTACGGTTCTCTCTTGGATTCGAGATCAAGCAACTAAGAGAAGGAACCTTTATTAATCAAGCAAAGTACATCCAAGACATGCTCAAGATATTCAAGATGACGGATCTAAATGGTGTCGCTACTCCGATGCAAACAAAGTGTCATCTCGAACTCAACCCTCATGGTAAAGATGTGGACCAAAAGGTATACTGGTCCATGATCGGCTCTCTTCTTTACCTCTGCGCATCTAGACCCGATATTGTGTTGAGTGTGGGAGTGTGTGCAAGGTATCAAGCAGCTCCTAAAGAAAGCCACTTAGTGGCGGTCAAGAGGATCTTTTGATATTTAGTTCATTCCCCCAACTTTGGTCTCTGGTATCCCAAGGGCTCCAATTTCTCTTTTTGTGGTTATACTGACTCAGATTGTGATGGTGATAAGGATGATCGGAAGTTAACTTCTGGAGCTTGTCAATTCTTGGGAAGATCTCTTGTATGTTGGTCCTCCAAAAAGCAGAATTGTATATCTCTCTCCTGGACTTGTGTGTATGCTTATCCCCTTGCTATCGCCCTTATTCTCCTCACAGGTGGTTCCGGTGTTCCCAATACCTACAAGCGCCATCCTCGCGCCAAGTACTTTCGGGACGACGGTCAATGTAAACTAGTGGACGAAGTTGAATTGCGGAGAAGGAAGAACGAGGAAAGGCGCATGGCTGAACAATCCAAGAGGACTCGGAAGGGCGTGTCCAAGAGGAAGGGCAAGGAGCCCAAGATCAACTACAGGGCTTTGGATGCAGTCTCCTTTTCCGCCATCCGTCACCATGACTTGTTTGCTGAGCTGCCTCGTGATGGTGAGCTGGGGGATTCCCGCTTTTGGTGTGTCGAACAGAAGGGGATTTATGAAGACATCTATGCCAGGCTGAACATTAGGCCTATGCACCCTCTGGTTCTTGCTGATGCCTTGGAGAAGGCGCATCTTGTGGATGCAATGTATGTGGCTAAGAGGATGGGGCTGCACCATCTCATGTCTCTCCAGTGCTCCTTTGACTCTGAGGTGGTGAAGCAGTTCTTCTCCACATTGGTGATTTGTGGGGATGAGCGTCGCACTATGAAGTGGATGACTCATGATAGGCCAATGACTGCTGATTTTCATGTGTTTGCTAAAGTTTTGGGGTACTCCTTCCGCAGTAGGGATAGAGCCTATGGCCACTGCATCATCACTCAGTTGAAGCCCAACAAGGATGCTGCTCTCTCTCCGTGCACTGTAGACAATGGAATTGTCGGTACTGTGGCTGGTCTTGCTCCCATCTATGCTGCATTGGTGGGTCTCTTCCGTGACTCTATTACATCGAGTGTGGGCAACAATGACAGCATCCGTGGTCACCTTGTTCAGCTACTTCAATTTTCTCATGAGGTTGCCTCCTGCGAGGACGAGTCAGTGCAGTACAGGTTGGATGTCATGGACTTCATTTATCATGAGTTGTGTGATGCTATGTTCAACCGTCTGTCCATTCCCTATGCGCCCTATTTTATGCTGCTCATCCACCACCTGCTTCCTGCCGAGGAGTTCCACATTGACTCGGTGCACAAGGCCAAGAAGATATACAACAAGGTTCGGAAGACTGCTCACCCCTCCTCTGCTCCTGAGGGCCTCATGAGGGATGCTCGCAGGCCCCTAGTGCCTCCCGTAGCCCGTGAGATCAAGCAGCTGAACTGGTTCCAGCGTCATATTCTCTGCATGGGCGTGGACACGCGCAAGGGCCACTACGAGGCATACAGGCAGCGCCATGAGTTTTCCCACTCCCAGTAGCTCATTCTCCACCACGTGTCTGGCGCTTCAGGTGCTCCTCCGGCTCCTACACCTCCCACTCCATATGCTCGGTGGAACTCTTCCTCCGGGCTGAACTATGGTGAGCTGGAACGTCACTTGTTCCCCTCTGCGCCTACTGCTGATGCTGATGATGAGGAAGGTGACACTGAGGACCTTGAAGATGAGTATGAGGAAGAGCATGCAGAAGAGGATGAGGACGAGGACGAGGACTATGATGAGTGATCCCATGGGGCGCTAGCATCGCTCTTCTCCCTTTTTGGTGTCTCGATGCCAAAGGGGGAGAAGTAGTTCTATTAGGTTGTCCGTGGATTTGCATGGGTCGGGCATAAGCACTTGCACTTTTTATTCGTTATTTCTTGCTTATGCCCATTTAGCGTTGAACTTTTATATTCGTGGTTTGTGATTTGTGGTTGAGACTTTATGTGGTTGTCTGGATGATACCTATGGACTTCATATCATGGATTATGCTCATGGTTATATCTATTCATATCCTATTGCTGGTGGTTTATGGTTGTCTGGATGATACCTATGGACTTCATCTCATGGATTATGCTCATGGTTATATCTATTCATATCCTATTGCTGGTGGTTTATCATGGAAGGCGCGCGCTCATAATGGTTATCCACTAATAATTGTGATTTATGTCAAGGATGCCTATTCTCTACTTCGGTGGTATGTGTTTTTGCCCTTTTGTCTATGGAATAGATTCACCTATTTGTGTGCATTTGTATTCCAATGCAAAACTCTATTATGCACACATTGAGGGGGAGTCCTTTCCATAGTTATCTCTGTTTGTCTTGTGTCTTTCTCCTGCAAATCCTGGTATTGTCATCTAACACCAAAAAGGGGGAGATTGAAAGAACATTTCATGTTTTCCTATATTTTGCGTGTTAGATAACAATACTATGGAGACTTTTCATGTGTGCTAAGTGTGCAGGAAGTTTTGAGGGGGGCGGATAATCCGCCCCTCCAAGGGCCGGATAATCAGGCCTACCTCATCTCTCAAGGGAGCCAAGGCGCGTTGCTCTGTGTCCAGTCGGATTTTCTTCCAGAAAATCCGAACTGGGGCGGTTTTTCCTCCCCAGGCCGGATAATCCGGGTCTCGCAAGGGCCGGATAATCCGTCCCCCACTTTTCATGCAAAAGGAGCCACGGCGCGTCGCTCTGTGTCCAGTCGGATTTTCTCCCGGAAAATCCGAACTGGGGCGGTTCTTCTTCCCCAGGCCGGATAATTCGGACTTCGCATAGGGCCGGATAATCCGGCCCCCAGAAGTTGATCAAGGACAAGCTTGACGCGTCTCACTGTGTGGGGGCGGATTTTCTGCCGGATATTCCGAGTCTGGGGCGGTGTTTCCTTAGACCGGATAATCCGGCCCTCACTTGGGCCGGATAATCCGGCCCCCAAAGTGTGCAACGGCTGGTTTTTGGAAGGGGTATAAGTACCCCTTCTTCCCCAACGTCCAGAACTCTTGATTCATTTGAATTCGACCAGACCCTGTGCAAGAGCTCTAAATCTTGATCTCCCACTTCAACCACCCTAAGGTCTTGATCTTTGGTGGAATTGAAGGAGGAGAAGTTCATCATCAACATCAAGAAGCAAGCGCTTCAACTCCTCTCCATTCACTTGGAGAAATCCCTGATCTAGTATTCTCGTTAATACCTAGATCGTGTTATTGTATTTGACAACTTTGTTCTTTTGGCAGCTTGTTGTTATTTCGGGAGCCTCCAAGTTGTTGTGGAGTTGTTGCCCCGCTAGTTGTGTAAAGGCGCCGGTGCCCGCCTCGAAGGGTACCTACAGTGAAAGGTGGATCAGGCATGTTGTGGCGAGATCCATCGGAGAACAGGGTGAGGCCTTTTGTGGCGTGGTGGTCTTAGTACCGCCCACCCCTCCAACGCAGACGTACTTCCCTTAACAAGGAAGGAACTGCGGTCAAACAAATCCTGTGTCTCCACGTGCTTCACTTCGGTTCACTCATTCCTCTTCCACTCGCTCCTTACTCGCTAGTAGATAGGTTTGCATATAGAGAAATTCCTCACATTAGTTTATCTAGAGAATTTACCTGTGTGCTAAGCCTAAAATTGAAAAAGAATTAAAAATTGGTGTAGCACCTATTCACCCCCCCCCTCTAGGTGCCCATACGATCCATTTCAGCGGCGCTGCGGAACTTTTCGTGGCTGGAGGCTAGACGATTTAGGGTTTTTGCATCGGGAGGCATCTTATAGGCGGAGAGGCAAGGTCGGTGGGCAGCCAGGGGGCCCACACCACCTGGTGGCGCGGCCAGGGCTAGCCCGCTCCACCATATGGTGTGGCCACCCTGTGGCCCCTCTCCGTCTCGTCTTCTGGCTCCATGAGTCTTCCGGTAAAATATCGACTTTGGCTTTTGTCCGGTCCAATTCCGAGAATATTGATTTTTTGACTTTCCTGGAACCAAAAACAGCAGGAAACAGGCAACTGGCACTATGGCATCTTGTTAATAGGTTAGACCAGGAAAGTGTATAAAAAGTACTCCAAAGTTGGAACAAAACACAAGAAAGTAGATAAAACCAAGCATGGAACATCAAAAATTATGGATATGTTTGCAACGTATCAACATCCCCAAGCTTAACTCCTGCTCGTCCTCGAGTAGGTAATTGATAAAAAAGAAAGAATAATTTTTAGGTGACATGCACCATCATAAACTTGATCAAAGAATTTGTAAAACATTGATAGCTGGGATCATAGTACTTCAATCATAACATGAAAGACAAAGTTCTAACAATAAGGCAAAGTAACTGTGTTGCAACATGAAAAGGCATAAACAAAAGATTCATGAATAACAATGCTTCGCAAGACGTTTGTTTGTTTCACATAAAGAAAACATAGCATAGTGGCATTCAGCTTGTCCCTCATAGAGTAGCAAACATAAATGCATAGGACACCTTCAAAGTTCATAAGAGTGACTAGATACAAATAGTTTAAAACAAGCAATATCAAAGATATGCATCCATCAACAAGTCTTGGGACAATGCACATAGAACTAAGAATGGACACTATGCTCTCAAAGTAGGTGCATAAACATAGAAGGTGGAGACTCAACATAAAAGTAAAAGAAAGGCCCCCATAGAAGGAAGTAGGGATTCAAGTCTCATAAAGAGCTTCCAAAAATTATGGTACTTAATAGCTTTCGGCTCTCATTGCCCCTATCATAAGCATCTTGAAGTGATTAAGGTTAAAGTGAACAAACTATGGTGTATATGCTTGACGAAGTATAAGTTGGAAATCTCATGTCCCTTGAATACGAGGGCCGCTCCTCATGCTACTCAAGTTTAGTCACCGGTAAGTTCTTGTCATTGTAAGTACATGTGTATCATAGAGAACCGCCAACGGGGTACCCCTTGCCCGATGATATGGAAGAATCCCCATATCAAAATGACAAGGCAAGCAGACAACGAGCATCTCAGCAATCTTCTTATTTACCATGGGAATATGGTGCTTTTTTCTCTCTTTCCTCTTTTCATAATCTCTTTTTTCTTTTTTTCTCTTTTTTTTCTCAATATCGGACTCTTTTTTTATAAGAAGAATGCTTCATAGACAGCTCATTATGGTTACGCTGCAGGTTTCCACCATGTCAGCATGGATTAGACCAGCGGCCCAGGCATTTCTCTAACACATATACATAACTCCATGGACTTACAAGCTCCCCTTTCATTTCACACCGACGACATCCATAGACAAAAGAGCATGATATCAACTAGGTACAAAGTACAAGTGCAATGTTGAAAGCGTTCCCCATGACAGCATGGTTCTGCTAATCTCCAACAAATAAGTGCAAGCATATACAACATAGACGACACAATGGTTCAAGTTTATTAAGGGCAAGAAAAGTAAAGTGTGCCATCAAGTTCGTGAGAGCTTTAATCACTAGTTTTCTCATAACAAGTTTAATTTGGAAGGTAGATAAAAACATGAATATACTTGGAATAGCATATGCTAGTAGGTAGGTATGGTGGACTCTTTGGAATAACTTGGTTTTAGGAGTTGGATGCATGAGTGGAACTCATACTTGGTTACGGAGGCTATCAAAAGACTGGGAGCGACCAACTAAGAGAGCAATAATGGCCATAATCATGCAGAACGACAAAACATCATTGATCAAAGCATAAAGTGATACTACAAGTTGAAAACTAAAGGATCATAAAGGCTTATGGTGACTTGGGATAGTCATAACATGGTGTGAGCATGCGCCAAGTCAACCCAAATAAAGCATCAAAGGAGAATACCACAATACTATGATTTAATATGCTAAAAGAACGCATGATTCTTCCAAGGCACATTAAGCAATCTTTATTGTTTATAACAAGTCATGCTACAGCAAAGAATACTAAGCATAAAGCCAAAACAATATCAAGCATGGCATGACAAAGTATAGGCCACAGTAAAAAACAAGCTCCTTTTACCACTTAAGCATGAACTTTCCTACTCTTTTTCCAATCCAAACCAAACTATTTGAAAACCAATGTATGAAAGATGGGGTCCAACCAATTTATTCAGAAAACTAAGCAAACAAACCAAACGAAAAACCAAAACGAAAACAAAAAAGAAGACGCTCCAAGAACAACACAGTTGTGCATGAAACAATAAAAATGAAGTGTTTTGAAGAAACCTGGGATTTTTATTGATGAAGAAGGGGATTCTTTGGGCATCCCCAAGCTTTGACGCTTGTACTTCTTGGATATTTCTTGGGGTGACACGCGTGGCATCCCCAAGATTGAGCTTTGGTCCATCCTTCATCTCATTACTCATTCCTTCCATACACCTGAAATTTTTCCTTCATACACAACTTCACACAATCTTTATTAGCAACATTAGTGCACTCAAGATAATAAGTCTTTAGATTCAGTTCCAACACCAATAAAACTTCCATGAAAACACAATCTACTGTATCACTTCCCTAAAAAAAGCTCAATTCCCCAAAAGAACTAAAATAAGAACCAACAAGAAGCAAATGCAAATAATGGCAGAAATTTGTCAAAACAGACCAGCAGGTAAAGACAATTTTTTCGAAGACCTTCTGTTGCTCAAATCGAAAAGTGTTGAACTAACGAAAGTTATATAACAACCTGGGGCAGAAGCACAAAAATTCACGCCTCAAAAGGACGTACAGATATTTTACACGAATTTTTACGGTGAAGCACAGAAATCTGTTCCGAGACAGCAACTTTCCCAATCATTACTTCTCTCTCATTAGAGGTTACTCTTGGCATAAAAACCACACAAAAATGATAAGGAGAGGTTATTACAGAAGAAATAACTTTCAAGACTCAACTAAAACTTTTGGGTTATCTCCTAATAAGTACTTTTCTTTAACGCCTTTAAGTTAGGCTTGATAGTTTGAGAAGATGCTTACATAAGAAATATGAATTAAAGTAAAAGAGAGCATCAAGAAGCAAATTCAAAACACATTTAAGTCTAACCCACTTCCTATGCATTGGAATTTTGTAAATAAACAAGTCATGAAATCACAAAGCAACAAGCATAGGAAAGCAAAACAAGTGCAACTTCAAGATTTTCAACATAAAGAGTAGAAACTTAATATTGTTGAGACACATAAAACCATGTTTCCCTCTCTCATAATAACTTTCAGTAGCATCATGAATAAAATTAACAATATAACTATCACATGAAAAATTCTTATCATGAGCCACATGCATAAAAGAATTAATACTCCCCACATAAACATAGTCATTCTTATTGATTGTAGTGGGAGAAAATTCAACAAAATAGCTATCATTATTATTTTCATCACCATAATTATCAAATATAGGAGGCATATTGTAATCATAATAAATTTCCTCCTCAATAGTAGGTGGACTGAAAATATCATATTCATCATTGCAATCATCATATATTGGAGGTATAGTATCATCATAAGCAATAGAATAGTTATCTTCCAAAGTGTGTTCATTTGTAAACATATCATCATTGGAAGGAACATGGATAGCACTAATAGTACAGCAATTATCATCATTTTCAGAATTGGTACCGAAGAGATTTTCAATATCAAAAGTAGTGTGATTTCCCCAATCATGATCACTACTATAGGTAATAGGCATAGGAACATCATCGAGTTCAGACTCATCAAAAACTATAATAGGAGCAACATGCTTAGGGGAAAATACCGTATCCTCTCTCCTTTTACTTCTCCTTTTCTTCTTTTTCTTCTTCTCTTTAGGAGGGAGAGGCTTGAAAGGAAGCTTCTCCATATACCCTGGTTCATTGTTAGAGACAATAAAAGAAACTTTGGAGGATTCCTCCTTTTCATTAATAAGAACAAAACACATATTAGTCATGTCATATTTTGGTAAGTTCTCATCTTTCAGGATATTTTGTATGTAAGTATTTGTGTGGCAATTATCAACACAATAAATATGACAACCATACAGGACGCTATTCATATCAAAAGCACTCATATCTACCAAAGAGGTTTTTCTTGATAACTCTTCACACCCCAAAAATAATGTAAGTTGATCATGCTGATTAGGAGTGATCATGTCATCACAATACAAACTTGCAGTACTCATTGGATTAGAAGGGCTATTATTATGGCTTGGGCATTGAAAATTTAATGACCCACTTCAAAGCAAAGTTCACAAATAAAAGGATAGAGGGCACAGACTTTTTTACCAAGATCATTTAGAGCCCTATACCATGTTCTAGTTTTTTCATTCCTGTGGGTGATACAATATTCTTCTTCAATTTGATTATTCACACAAGGTCTATGTATTCCACAAAAATTAACATGCTTATAAGAAGTAGTACTTTCAGAGGTTTGAGCATGTTTATTGCTATCATTAATAACAATTTCTTTTTAAATGCAAGTGTCTTTAAAAGGATCATAATACATGTCCCATTTTTCTTTAGGAGCATTAATATGAGAAGCAAAGGATCTAAAACAATCAATAAGAATTTGAGGATCAAGACCATATTTAGCACTAAGCTCTTGAAAATCAGCAGTTTTAGCGAAAGACTTAATGCAATCATACTCATAGTTTATACCTGGTTCTTTACCTTTGTTGTTATCCCAATCTTAGGTATTGCTTTGAATTGTTTCAAGAAGATCCCACTTAGCTTTGACCTCCTTACTTATGAAGGATCCCTCTAAATAAGTATCTAGATAGCCCTTGTAATGTCCCGAGAGCCTTGCATAGAAATTATTAATAACAATATTACTGGGGAGCTCATGAATGAGACATTTGAGCATTAGTGACTTCAATCTCCCCCATGCTTGGGCAATACTTTCTCCATCATGTGGATGAAAATTATAAATGTAATTCCTATCTTTATGAATTTCATGCGGAGGATAAAATTTAGAGTAAAAGAGAGATTCAAGTTCCTTCCACTACAAATGATGAGGATCATCTAGTAGCTCATACCACTCCCTTGCTTTGCCCTTAAGTGAAATAGGGAATAGCTTCCTCTTAACTTGGTTCATTGAAATACCTGCACACTTGAACAGCTCGCATAATTCGTGTATAAAGAGTAAATGATCACCAGGATGGAAAGTTCCATCTTCCAAATAACAATTGTTCATAACACATTCAACAATTTTTATAGGTATTTTAAAAGAGATGCTTTCAGTATGTGGATTTAAAATATCACAAGTATCATTAGAATTACCACATATGGGAGATAAAGTATCATCAGAGCAAATTTTCTTCTTTAAAGCTGGGGAACTAAAAAGATCATTTTCATAAAAACTAACTTCCCCAAGCTTAGACGTTTCCATAGCATTAGTAATAAAGGTGTTCAAAAGATTCATCTAATAACATTGCTATTAGCATGCAAAGAAAGTTCCATGGTTTTTTTAATTTTCTTTTCAGACAATTCATGTTCTATATTAGGAAAAATACTAAAAAGCTCTCTAATTTTTTGTTGTTTTTCATTAAGCCTAACTAGTGAAAACAAGAAACAAAAAGACAAAATTGCAGAATCTAAAGGAAATAACTTCGAGCACTCACACCGGAGGATGTGAGTACCTTTTACCTTACCTTCCCGGCAACGGCGCCAGAAAATAAAGATGGAAGCAAGCAAGCATGTAACTTATCTAATTGCAAACGGTGTTTCAATGTTTAGAAACAAGGACTAGGGATCATACTTTCACTAGTGAATACTCTCATATAAATATCTTCTCTTCATGATACTACTCTTAACTACTCTCCGGTTGGACACTTTAATCCATGGTAGGGCTATAACAGCACACCTCAAAGTTCACTTTCCCCATATAGATAACCCCACACTGTCACCTTGAGCACTAGATGGTTCAAACAAACACCACAATTTCATAAAAACATCCAACTCCAAATATAACTCATAGCAAGTATTTGAAATCTCTAGCCTAAGTGTCACCGTGGTGTGCACACTGTCAACTTCACACACATGGGGAGAGCAGAGATCTATTATAGCACTTGAGTAGCAAGGTAGATCTATAGATTATAAGCTCATGATCACAATATGATCATGCATAGAGAGAGAGATGAACACATAGCTACCGGTAGAACCCTTAGCCTCGAGAGAGAACTACTCCCTTCTCATCATGGGAATCAACAACGGCGATGGAGATGGCGGTGGAGATCGATGGAGATGGCTCCGGGGGCACTTCCCCGTCTTGACAGGGTGCCGGAACAGAGACTTTCTGTCCCTCGAATCTCTCCTTCGGTGGCGGCGGCACTGCGGAACTTTTCGTGGCTGGAGGCTGGACGATTTAGGATTTTTGCATCAGGAGGCATCTTATAGGCGGAGAGGCAAGGTCGGTGGGCAGCCAGGGGTCCCACACCACCTGGTGGCGTGGCCAGGACTAGCCCGCGCCACCATATGGTGTGGCCACCCTATGGCCTCTCTCTATCTCGTCTTCTGGCTCCGTGAGTCTTCTGGTAAAATATCGACTTTGGCTTTTGTCCGGTCCAATTCCGAGAATATTGATTTTCTGACTTTTCTGAAACCAAAAACAGTAGAAAACAGGCAACTGACACTGTGGCATCTTGTTAATAGGTTAGTCCAGGAAAGTGTATAAAAAGTACTCCAAAGTTGGAACAAAACACAAGAAAGTAGATAAAACGAAGCATTCAATATCAAAAATTATGGATACATTTGCAACGTATCAACTTGCACCGTCCAGTGGGCTTTGGACCTAACTCACGTTGGACCATGTTGGACTGGACCTCGTTTGACTTGGACATTTGTTGGACTAAGCTTCAATAAACATCGGATATTATTGGACTCAAAGGACATGATCTATCAAACATCCATTGGACCTTGTCTACTAGCGATTAAGTACTCCTCCGCCATTGAGATTGGCACCACGCCGCGTGGTCTTGCCGGAGATGGTGTCCTTGATGCGCCACATCTTCTTAGTGACGCACGGCGTGGCGCACATTGACGCAATCACAAGCGGCATGGTGCAGCGAGACACCGAGCGCAAGATCTCTATGCGCCTGCAGCAAGGTGACTGGGACGACGAGAGTCATTGCGTCATCTTTAACAGCAAGGTGTAGGCGCAAGATGAGGCGGGCGAGCTCGGCGACATTCCTAGGTTGGTGGACGGATGCGCGGTCACCGAAGTCGGCGCCATCTTACACGGAAGGCTGTCGTGGGCATGAAAACACGAGTAGACACCCATCAACCCAAGGACATGTCTGCCACAATCTCAAGCTCTAGGAGAAAGGGTCCTGGGCCTTCGCCCTGATCGGTGCAACCTCACGCCCTCACATCAGCGGCGGCCGAATCAACGTTTGTGAAAGTCATCGTCTCGGTCAAAATAATAAGCCCTCTAAATTTCGATGCACTTCAGCGGCATGGAAGATAAAATTATCAACTCGTGTTGGGGACGGGAAGAAAAGCATAGCTTCGATTTTGCAAGAATCCGAACTCGGATGTAAGGATTTAGACCTCTAGATTGCAGCAATGGAGGAGAAAAACATAAGGAGGAAGATGTCAGGCTTCTAGGAAGAGGCGGAAGGTGTGGGATGACTTGTTTTAATAATTAGCGGGACCCACGACCAAGCACATGATGCATACCACATCTCGCAGAAAAAGGTGTCCATTCCAATTTTACGAGCACTAACTCACGATGGAGTTCTTTAAAAATAGTCACGACGTAGTCCATTGGATTTGGATATGTCTGGACTTCTTATGCGTGGATATGGATGGATTTGGATGTTATTCGTTTCTATTTGGACAGGACATGGATAGGATCAAGTATATTTGGACATCATTTGGGTAGCTCACTTTTGGACTTGGACGTTGATTCATTTCTAGGTTTACTTCCAATTTTTGTTCCGTATAGGAAATCGTGTTCATCGAGTTCCTCCGTCAGTATTGGAAGATTTTCGCATGGTTACCTTCTGACATGCCGAGAATTCACAGGGAACTCGCTAAGCATGCATTACTTGGATCCGAAGGCGAAACCAGTAAAACAGTCACTTCGCCGCTTAGCAGAACCAAAGAAAAAGGCCATTGGAAAGGAGCTCCATCGCCTAACCGACGCCAAATTCATCAAGGAATTTGAAAAAGCAGAGTGGGTCGCAAATCCAGTATGTGTTCCAAAGAAGAATACAAAAGAACTACGTATGTGCATCGACTTCACTGTGTTGAACAAGCACTGTCCAAAGGATCACTTCCCACTACCTCAAACGATCAAATAATTGATGCAACCGCCAGATGCGAATGTCTTTTCTTTTTGGATGCATATTCAGGATACCATCAAATTCAGACGAAAGAGGAAGATCAGGATAAAACAACATTTATCACGCCCTGTGGCGTATTCTGCTACACAACAATGCCCTTTGGCCTCAAAAATGTCGGGGCAACATATCAACGGATGATGCAAAATTTCCTAGGAAGTCAAATTGGCACAAGCATACAAGTTTACATAGACGATGTCATAGTTACAACAAGGCAAGGTTCAAATCTCATCAACGACCTCCGAGAAATGTTCGAGAAGCTTGACAAGTTTTGCATCAAGCTCAACCCGACGAAGTGTTCCTTTGAAGTCCCTGTAGGGTAACTCCTCAGATATCTTGTATCGGCAAGAGAAATAGAAGCCAATCCCGAGAAAATATAGGCAATCCTAACAATGAAAAAACCAACAAATCTTTGAGGTGTACAACACTTGGTTGGGCGAGTCGTGGAACTCAGTCGTTTTCTCGCCCATCTAGGAGAAAAAGCACTACCATTCTACGCCCTTATAAGGAAATAAGATAAATTTGAGTGGACGGAGGAGGCTCGGCATGCCTTTGAAAATGTCAAAAAAACACTTTTGATATCTCCTATCGCCGTGTCTCCACGAAAAAAGAGCCACTACTTCTCTACATTACCGCCACTAATTAGGTGGCCAGCATAGTTTTGGTTGTAGAGAAAACCCACGGTGTTCAGAGACAATCTTATTTTCTAAGTGAGGTCCTCTCGCCATCCAAGCAAAGATACCCGCACTATTAGAAACTAGTGTATGGAGTATTCATGACAGCACGAAAATTGGGCCACTATTTTTTAAAACACCCGATCATAGTGGTCAATGAAGCACCTCTATCCAATATCCTCAACAATCCAGAAGCAACCAGACGCGTCTCTCCATGGGGAATTGAGATATATCCTCGAGATATCACATACGAGTAACTCAAAGCAATCAAATCACAGGTTTTTCATGACTACATTACTGAATGGACAGAACTATAGTGAGTAGGCCCACCCAACCTTTCTAGCACATGGACAATGTATTTCGACGGATCAAAAAGAACAGAAGGAGCAGGGGAAGGAGTCATATTAGTGTCACCACAAGGCGGTAAAATGCGATACATACTTCGGATGAGTTTTGAAAACACGTCCAATAACGAAGCTAAGTATGAGGCCTTGTTGCACGGTATGCGTATGGCTAAAGCTTGCGGTGCAACTTGCCTCAAAATATTTGGTGATTCCAACATCATGGCACAACAAGCAATGAACAAGTGCGACACCGTCAGCGACAACATGATCGTCTATCGTGATTTGTATAGCATTATGGAAGCCCAATTTGACAAGTGCAAATTCTCGCACATAGCAAGAGCAAGCGATGAAGAGGCTGATAATTTAGCAAACATCGGATCCTTATGCTTACCAGTTTCACCCGGGGTTTTTTGGGAGGAAATAATGGAGTGTTCCATCAAGGCCAAGAGGGTTTCTGAGGTTATAGCACCCAAAACAGGGAAAAGGTCAAGCCATAGAAAGACTCGGGGGCCATGCCTGCACACAAATATACAGAAGAAGTCCTTGAGAAAGAGCCAGAAATCAATGAAATCATGATAGTAGAACCTACGTGGATGCAACCGTATATAGCATACATGATGAGGGGATAACTCCCTGAGGACATAATAGAAGCTCGACAAATTACCCGATGATCAAAAGCCTTCAGGATCATCAAGGGAGAATTGTATAAAAGAAGTATTTCAGGTATTTTACAGCGACGCGTTACACCCGATGAAGGAAATATTATACTCAAGGACATACATGAAGGAGTATGTGGTCATCACGCCAGCAGCCGAGCAATCGTTGCCAAGGCATTCAGAGCAGGATTCTATTGGCTCACAGCAGTACAAGATGCCAAGGACATAGTCAGAACATGTGAAGCATGTCAGCAATTTGCAACAAAACCCGGTGCACCTGCTGCCGAACTAAACCCCATACCTCTCGCTTGGCCCTTCGCTCAGTGGGGACTTGATATGGTGGGTAAACTTCACAAATCATCCCCAAGAGGGCACATCTTTCTGCTCGTAGTAATCGAAAAATTCACCAAATCGATTGAAGCAATGCCTGTTACCAGCCAGGATGGAACCTCGGCTGTGAATTTTATCAAATCAATAGTGTTCCGATTTGGCGTGCCAGATAGCATCATCACCAAAAATGGAACTAATTTCATGTCCAATGAGTTCAAAGAATATTGTGAGGAAATGAGTATAAAAGTAAGTTATGCCTCGGTTGCTCACCCGCAAACTAATGGGCAAGTAGGAAAAGCCAATGGTCTCATAACTACTGGTCTCAAGAAAAGATTGCTAGCACCACTTGATAGAGCAAAAGGAGCATGGGTTGATGAGTTACTGTCTGTTTTATGGAGCTTGCGTACTACTCCAAATAGTTCGATGCAAGAAACACCCTTCTTTCTGGTCCACGGTGTTGAAGTTGTCCTTCTAGTCGAAGTAACTCACGAGTCTCCACGGGTCACTGAATACAATGAAGAAGCATCCGGGGAAGCACTTGAAGATGATGTTGGTGCACTTGATGAAGCTCGTGACATTGACTTGCAAAGGGCCACAGTGTATCAGCAAAACTTGCGCAACTACCACAGACGATGATTGCGTCCTAGGTCCTTCATTGTAGGGGACCTAGTTCTTCGCCTCAAACAAGATGATCACCATAAATTGGAGTCACCTTGGGAATGGCCTTACATCATTTCAGAAGTTACCCCTGGAGGAGCATATCGGCTTCAAGAAAAGAAGACATGAGTCAAATACTCCATTCTGTAGAACATTGCACAACTACGACGCTTTTACACTTAGAATTTATAT
This sequence comes from Avena sativa, assembly GCA_916181665.1. Taxonomy (NCBI): domain Eukaryota; kingdom Viridiplantae; phylum Streptophyta; class Magnoliopsida; order Poales; family Poaceae; genus Avena; species Avena sativa. The sequence goes on from OV702292.1 coordinate 104,375,715, forward strand.
TTTCTCGCAATTTAAATTACAATAAGGCCTATGGCCCGACTTCTTAGCCAGAATATTATAAAGGCCAACGGCCAGGCAAAACCCGCCAAATCATGTATCCTTGGCTTTAGATTATAAATAAGAGATAAGTTCTCCGTACTCTGATTTATTTAACTTTTTACCCACAAATCAGGGTTTTTTTATTATAAAGACATTTAGAAAATTTGTGAACATTATTCTGATGAAACTAACAAAAATTATGAGCCTATGTCCAGATACAGGCATCCGAACATAGTCTTGGGGGCTACTCCCATCGGGAGCGCTGGCGTGCATCCAATATAAAATTATATTATACATATAAGGTCAAACAATTTCGACCAAAAAATATATATCAGCAAAAGCCTATGAGTTTACTTTAGTGTATCCTCAAAAGGTTACTCCCATAGGGAGATTCTGCAAAACCATCAGACAAAACAAAAAGTTGATAAACTTCAGCAATTCCAACAGCCAAACAAGACAGTTGATAAAAATTATACAAAAATCTCGGATCGCGCCTGACGCGATAAAACTCCGAATGTCGTGTCCACGACATGAAGGTAAGACCTCGGGATTCGTGCCGTGTGGCCTAGTAATCGCACAAGAATGCGCTCTGCCAGTAAAATATCCGTATCGGCGATACGATGAAAAATCCCGAACGGACGTGTTGGGTACCTGATATAATAGAACTGGTATTCAGTATTCGATAAGACCTCAATAGCTCGAACTGAGTTACGCTAGTAAAAATACCGAGTTCAAGCCTGATGACTTGAATTTTATGTAGGTCTATAGTGTTTTTGCCTAGGAGCAATTAATTTATTTCCGATCGGTCAAATGCATCAGGCCTGTTGTACCAAATTCTTACAAAGCTATAAAAATAAAGACATCTCATAAACCTCAAATCATAAATACTGAAAACATCTTTGAGACTCAACCCGAATCTACGATCCAGGTAGAGTATCGGGCTACTGACATAGGTATGATTACTCGGTTGCTTATGTTTTGTTACCCTAGCTATATAAAGGCTCACGACCCATGAATACCCAAGATGAAGGCCCAAGAAGCATCGAACGGAAGTATTAGTTTAGTTATATAAGGAAATAGAAACCGACATTATGTTGGTGTTGTAATCATAAATATGTAACCTATCCGTATACAGTCCCGAGACCCAGCCAATTATATATAGGCCGGGAGGAGCCTACAGAGAGGTACCGAAAAACTCCTAAGCAATCTATATAAGAATTATCCATCAATAATCATACGACTTCAACTCCCTTGTTTGTCTGACATCCGATGAAATCCCTAGCGTTCTCTTTTCCGCAAAACTCCAAGTCCATAACTATGGGCATTGCCGAGGTTACTCCTCGTCACAAAGAATGTTATATCACAGAATGAGTAAAAGAGCACTTGTCAGTAACAAGATCAAACTAGGTATGGATGATATCAAATGATCGAATCTCGGACAAGAAAAATATCACGAGACAAAAAGAATTGGTTACTACAAAAAAGGTTCGTGCGATCACTAGTTCATTGTTGAGTAAGTGAGAGTCGTTATGGATCTCCAGATCCCGCTGATGATTATTGATTGGAGAGAGTATCGATCATGTCCACTTAGTTCATGAATCGTAGGGTGACACACTTTGTTTGATAAAATACTGGATAATGCAGAAAATGTTTTGATAAAATTGTCGGAATAGTTTCGGTGTATCAAAATATTGCAAGGGAATAATTTTTAATGTGTTCGTTAAATGAAGTACTTATTAAATGAAATGTTAATTAATTTGAGTGAGATTAAAACAAGTGAATTAAAACTATTTATGGAAGGACTCTTGGTTTTTGAGTGGAGAATTATGATAACTAGTAAGTTGCACGTGTCCTGCACGTGAGACTGGGATAATAGACGTCTAACATATCATCACTATATAAAATTATAATAGGTAAAGCAGAAAAAACATAAATTTGATCAACATCTATAAAGTATCGATGTATATTTCATTCTTGTACTTTGTATATCATGTAGAAGTCAACGATTATTAACTATCTAAAACTTTAAAATTTTGGTAACATGATCTAGAGAAACGAGGGAGAAGATTCTAGAATGATGGAGAAGTGTGTTTTGAGTTTTGTGCATAGCATTCATTATGATGAAGACTAGCAATAGGATCTTCTAGATGCTAGAATGGAAAAGAAGATCCAATGGCTGGAAATGTTGGGATTCGCGAGTCTTGATCCAACGGTAAGTATTCAAAGTTGTTCGTACACTATATAGTGGTAAGATCATGTATAAGTCAACGAATATTACCTATCTAAAACATGAATATTTTGGTAAATGGTCTAGAGAAACGAGGGAGAAGATTTTAGAATGATGGAGAAGTGTGTTTTGAGTTTTGTGCATAGCATTCATTGTGATGAAGACTATCAATAGATTCTTCTAGACCGTTTAAAAAAAATAAAATCTTCTAGATGCTAGAATGGAAAATAAAATCCAACGGCTGGAAGTGTTAGGATTCGCGAGTCTTGATCCAAAGGTTAATATTCAAAGTAATCTACTACTATAATGGAGGAGTTTTGAATTGGATCCATAGCACCAATCCTGACCGTTGGGCTGTTAGATCCAATAGTTCAGAGTAGCTGGATTCATGTTGAATAGTACCTAGAGCAAACTCCAGCATGTTCTAGAACCATCATTTCACCACCCCAAAATTCTGTAGCACAGTAGGTTGTATTCCCAATATGTGTAGATAGTTATTATTAATAAATTTAATTTATGCATTTTGTGGGTGGTGACATGATGGTTCTAGAACATGGTGGAGTTTTCTCTAGGTACGTACTATTCAACACGAATCCAGCTGCTTTGTACCATTGGATCTAATAGCCCAATAATCAGGATTGGTGCTATGAATCCAATTCAAAACTGCTCCATTTATAGTAGTAGGGAGAATACAGCCTACTGTGCTATGAAATTTTGGGGGTGGTGACATGATAGTTCTACAACATGCATGGTGGAGTTTGCTCTAGGTACTATTCAACACGAATCTAGCTTCTCTGAATCATTGGATCTAACAGCCCAACGGTCATGATTGGTGATATGGATCCAATTCAAAACTCCTCCATTATAGTAGTAGAGATAAAAGTGACCCTTTGTTTTTGTGAGTGGAGTGTCCACCCACATGAATGAGGGAGAGGTGGGAGCACCTCCTTTGGCCGCTGGTCATGGGAAGGGGTTGCCCCCTTCCCTTATAACAGGAGGTGGTGGAAACCCCTCTCACTCACTCATCTCTCACATTCTCATATGCCCTTTGGTTGGCATATTTTCCCCTTGCTAGCTGATCCACTATCATGAGTATGGTGCTTAGGCGAAGCTCTGCTCAATACCTTCTCCACCACCACCAACACCATGTCAGGAGTTCCCGAGGCCCGATGCTTCCGCTGCCCAACTGGAGTAACGGACGGAGGTCGGCGTTGTGCTGGATGTGTTACCGATTACGGCGGCATTGCCCATTTGTGGTGTTGATCGTCTTCACGTTTGTTTGCGGGGACGTTATCCCGCTTTCGGTCTTCGAGGGTGAGTCCTTCGGAAACCTTTACAAGTATCACCTAGATTTGATATTGGTAGTTGCAACCGTAGGAATTTTTTTGTTTTCTATGCAACGAACCCATCACCATCATCTTAGAGGACGCCCACTACAGGGGACACATCTTGGAACTAACAAATTTTAGTCTCGCCTTTCGTAACCTCGCTAACTACCACTAACCTCACTGCAATTCCCTATCTCAGGATCACCCAAAGGATGCCGAGTATCTGAACAAGCCAGTCGCGAACAATAGGTAGATGTAGGCCATCTTGTCGTTCGACCTTGCCACTGGCAGGTTTGCCATGGGCTTCGCTGAGCCTCTTGGTGCAACTAACCCTAAATATATGCAAACCTAGGAGTTCGAGACAGTGGTAATTGATGACGAGGCCGAGACCGATGTCGTCGCTGGTTCTCCTGCTCTAGGCATTGGTCCTGGCGGCAACACAAATGCCTACATTGATGGTGGCTTTGATCCTTCTAAGAAGAGGAAGAGGTCATTGCTGGGAGAGGAGGACATCGTCTCCATCACATGCATGACCGAGGCTGTGAAAGTGGTGGCGACCTCCATCAGCACTACTTCCCCTCCTGATGTGCACCCAGCTCTCTACGACGTCGTCATAGGCGTCACCGGCTTTAGCCCTGAGGCTCTGATGGTGGTGCTCAGCCACCTCTCCGACAACAAGGCTATGGGCAACGGATTTGTTCAGATGGCAGAGAACCACATGGATCTCTGGCTCATGAACTACCTGGCCAAGCACTACTACGTGTAGTGCTTGCTCCCTGATCATGGGCATGATGAAGAAGAAGTTGTGGTTGTATATTTTGAAGTAGCTAGGGACTTGATGAAAACTTATGCTTGTTTATTGTAAGGTGGTATATACTAATCCCTCACATGATGGAGAACTTATGCGGTGGTAGGATTACATCCCTTTTTGATGTGGTGGTAAGATGTCACGATAGAAGTTGGTGGTGATTGGTAGGATCACACTAACTCGGTAGATTGGAACTGTTGATGCTTTTATCCATATGATCATGCATGCTTAACTAGGTTATATGTTTCTTGCCTTGTGTTTGTGAACTTGATTTGCCTGCTTTAGTCGTGATCCTTATGTCCCATATGTTGTTATGTCTCATAGAAATACAACTAGTACATGGTATATTACGGTAAGCAGCCAGGAATCTATAAGATATGGTAGGAGTGCAGCCAACAAGTGACAGGTTACAAGTACAACCTCCATAAGGGTTTTAAGACTATAGAGAAGGCACAATTAACCTACTATGAGTTCTTAGCAGAGGGTCTACAGGGCATGAACAACAATCTCGCTCCACAGCCACCACAGGCCAGTGACAACAATGCCCCTCCACAACCTACAACTCAACTGGTTCTTTCTGAACAACATGTTGCACCTCAACAAGATGAAAGTATGATCAAAGACCTCATCATCGTCAGCCTGATCATGTGGATTGTGTACTACCATTTGTTCTGATGCGTGTGATCGATCATGTAAGACCTTGAACCCTTAAACCCTCATGAGTAGTTGTTGGTAAGCTCACCATTTTGCTGTGCGAGGTAAACCATATCGGACCTTATGCGGGCTCTCAAACGTTCAACTTTGCATCAGGCTAGCCAATCTAGGAAACCAAACAAAGGGGTCATATGTGCTCCCCACGCCGGGAAACCAAAATACGGGCTACCAAATAAACAGCCAATTCTGTCCCGAGCCCAATCTCCCCACATACAACTTCCCCTAGGCCAACTAGGAAAAGGGAAAAATTTCGGCCTGACCAACCAAACACGCCCTTACATGCTGATTTTTACGGGATTTGGGTTACAGGTAGACGTGGGGATTATGGATTGGTTTTCAATTCCTAGAATCTTCCTAGAATCAAAGGGGGGAAAAATTAGACCAACCAGGTTGCCCCACCTCATCCCGTAGCAAAATTTCCATAAGTCTAGCATTTTTAACCTGAATCATTTCTCCTGTACGTGCACATTTGCGTCAATGCATGTCAAGGTGGTCTTCACTCCCATTTCAAAAAAAAAAGGTGGTCTTCACTCTTCCGTTGTTGCTACACTGACTATCCGGCGTGGGCAGCAACCAAGTGGAGCCCTTCGGTCAGTCACGCCGAGAACAGCTTGGCCTCTTCAGGGCGTTCCGGCATGTAGTGTTGTACCAAATGCTTCTGCCACAAGGAAACTCTCTCAAGATCATAACACTCTGAGTAATTTTGGTTTCAAGTTAAATGGAGTACCTCTGTTATAGAAGAATCAGTCCTTTGGAACAAAAGCATGTATTATGTACACAACCTAATGAAAAACAGAAGTAGCTAGCCAAGCACCCAAAAGTCCACTCATTTATAGAGATCCAACCAGACGAGTCACGATTTTAACACCAATGTCAATCCAAGGTTTATGGGATATATGCACTGAAGCAGTAGTTGTTTTTTTCCCACCCGAAATGCAACTCTAGAGGAACGCTTTTTACAGGCACCATAAACACCTGGATTAACCCCTACGTGCTTGACTTGCAAACAAATCTATTTTACTTAGTTTAGGGTCTTCTTAGTGCGAGGGCCTTCTTAAACTCGGATCAGCCTAAACCATTCCCTGCCGTACGCGCACATCTGCATCTGCATCAGTGCATGTCAAGGTGGTCTTCACTCTCCAGTTGCTGCCACAGACTGTCCGGCGTGCGCAGAAACCAAGTGGAGCCCGTCAGTCAGTCAGTCACGCCGAGAACAGCTTGGCCTTTTCAGGGCCATCCGGCATGTACATGGCGATGTTCATGGGTTCCATGAGCAGCGGCAGCAGCTCGTCCTGAATGCAACTGTACATCTCCCCGCAGAGTGTTTCGAGGATCTTGGCCACGTTGACCACCTCCTGCTTCATCCGCACTAGCTCCTCGTCTGGCAGCGCTGAGATATCTGTCATGAGCACCTTGGACAGCTGCTCCACGTGGCGTTCCAGCTGCTCCTGCTGGTTCTCGAACAGATTCTGCGCTGGAGCCAAGCTGCGCTTCTCTGATGGGTGTGCTTGCAGCTCGCCGCCAAACATGTAATAGGCAAACGCGTATGATCGTGACACTACCTGCCGTGACCGCAGGAGACGCTGGTGCGCCTCGATGAGCCAGTCACCGTCCCTGAGCGACCTTGGTCGAACACGATTCGACTCCAGCTGTTTCACTTGTTCTTTGATAGCCGGCCCCAGCTTCTGCTGCTGCTCCTTGTACGAGTCCTCATGGATCTTGAACCGGTTGCAGTAGTGCGTGTACCGCTCTAGTTGCCGCCTGCCGGTATCCACGCTTTTATCGCTCTCCTTGAAGCGGTTGCAGCTGTGGCCCTCAATGCTTGTCCATGTGTGCGCGCGCCCCGTGGGTCCACCACATAGGTAGCTGCATTTATATAAAAAACTAGTGAGGTAACATAAAAACATCCTTCAGAGAACTTTGAGTTAGCCCTTTGAGCCACTGCAACAAGCATGGACAAGAATAAAGGAATGGAAGTTTTCCCAAAGGCACACTGTAGGGGGCAGTCCCCAAATCGCTGATCGGGCTGTCGACCTCACATGTTTTCACCAAAATATGTTCTAGTTATCACCTGGTATGCCCACCTGCCAGTACCCGACATGTCAAAGAGCTTACCACAAACACTGGCCACAGGTGCACATGACCAGGTTGCAGCCGTCGCGCTTCTGAATTGGCTTGAAGCACTTGGGGCAGCTCTTCGTGTTTTTGACGATCCACTTGATGTTCTCTGATTCGCCCTGGTTCTTGATGCTCCATTTCTTCCATAGGGTGCATGGGCATGGTGAGTGTTCCTGCTCCATGCAGTTGAAGCAGAAGCTGACACCGCAGGGGCACTTCACCTCGCAGTCACGATCACCAGTGCCCACGCGGATTGCGCGGCCACAGTGCGGGACACTGGGGCACCACTTCACAAAGTCATTGTTCTCGAGATAAGACTCGAGAAGGAAGCGATCGAAGCGCTTGGCTGCATCAGGGTACTTCTGGCCAAGTAGGCGCCGCAAAGATGCCCTCCTCGCAAATGGCAAAGCACTTCACCTCCATGCAACGAATCTGCTTCTTGCCACTATCTATGGCTGCATTGAAGTGCTCTGTCCAGCCTGAACAAAGAATTAAAGTATCACAGTAAGAAAATGTACATGTGTTTTGCAGACAAAGGTCTTTCAATCTTCTACATTTTTGGAAAGCTTAGGAAGTTTGATGATACTCCCTCCGTCCATAACTCCTATATTGGTTGTCATAACATCTTATATTACGAGACGGAGGGAGTATCATTAATTGATGAATGCTAACAAGTAAAATAAAATAGGAACTAAAGTAAGGTTCTTTTATTTTGCATCTATGCTCGTTATGTCGACCCTGTTTCTGTACTTGACCTTATTTTTCCGAAAATTATGATTTCGACACAGTTTGTTTTATAAGATACTGTGGTTCAAGAAGACCAAAATGCCCACATGATGGGTAACACCCTTCTCCACACCCTTGTCTGCCACGGCAAGGGCTAAGGGACGAAGATGCTCCAAGGGAGGAAGATATGGACACATGTTTTGAGAAGAGCTAACATGGTTGATCTGGTCAAACCACAATGACTGCACAGTAACGGAGAAAATGGTGGAACCAAGATACACTCATATGGAATACCGGCAAAATCTAACATGAAAAAAAGAAGTGAGGGCAAACTACGAGACAGGGTTGCTGCTAAGTGGCATAAATGAAAATGATCAATAATTATACAAATCAGAACAACTGCATAACTTAAAATAACAGGTGCAACCAGAAGATAATTTCTGAGGAGCAGGTGTGAACTCACAGTCATTGCAGAAGTAGTGTCCACAGTCCATAGTTGATACATCGGTTAGCGACAAGTCATCATCAAAGCAGACATTGCATTTGACACTTCTTGAGGGTTTTATGCTACTCTTCTCCTGCAGCACAATGTCTGCTTCCTTGAGCATACGATCTCGCCCCTTCCTGTCAAAATAGTCATAGATGCGATCTATCTGCCACCGGTGGAAGATGAAGAGAACACGCGCGTGGTGCTGCTTTATATTGAGCAAATTCATCACCGTGGACAAGTCTTCTTGCTGTGTAGGTAGAGTAGATAAAGAAAGCTGTCGGTGAACATCGAATATGTGTAGGACTGGCAGAATCTGAACTATGTAATCATAAGAAATGGCCAGCACAGCCTGTTACCTGTGCAGCAGAAAGGGAGTCTTCTGTAATGGCCTAAAAGTACAGTTATATATGTTAAAATCTTTAACAATCATAAGAAATATAAGAATCTTCTATATAAATATTCTAGCACGGTTCGCTAATCTTGAGGCATAAATCCCAGAAAATACAAAATAATGTACAATAATTTTAAAGAAGATTACTTTGAGCAAATCCTAAATATTTTAGTGCGAAGATCAAAGCTCTGGTAACAAACAGGAACTGAACTAGTATGTCACGACTGTGTGTACGCCAACTAATCACCGGGCTGGACCCAGCTCATCAAGGCCTTTAAATATCAACGATACAGACGGCAACGATGAGGAGGATAAAATCTCTGAACCTGGCTTTCTCTCTCTGAACTTCTCTCTCAAACTTGTCCTACTTTTTCCCTTGTATCTCTCCCAACTAGCTTTGCCACTCTGAATCCCTCTTGAATCCCACTATAATCTGCGTTCCAATCGAGAGTGTAGGCAGGGCATAACATTTGGTATCAAGAGCAAGGTTCAGATCGGGGAAGACCGAGCAGAGACGATGGAGGATTTGGTGGCGGCGATGAGCAAGCTGGCGGCGTTGGTGGAGGCGGTGAAGATCACCGTCGATGATTCGCAGGGCATCTTCAAGAAGCTGCGGGCGGCTGCGACAACACCACCAGCAGCATAGACAGTGCCCGTCAAGTGTTCGACGCTGGGTTTGCCGACCAGGAGATTGTGGGTGGCCGCGTCAACGACACCAGCAGCCTAGTCGAGGCGGCACCCACTAGGTCTATGGTTGGCTCTAGCCCCACCATCGATGGCACAGAGGTCATGGCTTTGTCCCCGCCCTCGGTTGATCCAACGGTTGGGACAGAATGGCGAGGCGCGCTCAAGTGCCAGCAGTCTATGGCTACACTGAGCACTTGATATGCTCCCCCTTGGGCATCACCCAGTGTCAGCGAGCTCGGCGCCAACCGTGTTGAGGATCCCAGCGATGTCCACACCACCTTGCCAACCAGGTGCTCCATGCGGTGCTTCATCATTAACAAGGACAACAAGCAGGCTGAGGCTACGTCTCTGAATCCAAGCATCGTGTCCATGACCATTCCAGTGCCTCCGGGAGTCTCGATGTCCCCGTCCGTGCAGCCGAGTGATGCCCTCCAGTCGGATACACTGGGGCTCCTTCCTGCACACGAGGTGCTTGACGAAATACTCGTGCCGACCGGCACTGCTGTTATTGTTGCAAGCAGCATCGGCGACTCAGCAGCACCCACCAAGCGAGAACCAGTTCAGCTGCACCAAGGCATCAACTACATCCATGTTTGTGACTCTCCGCGGCTATGGGTGAGCACGACGTCATCTACATTAATCTGGGCATGGTCTTCCTTTATTGTTGGTGTGCCAGCGTACCCTCCGGATCAGCGCAGACTACAGCTGGACCGCCCACCGCCATGGCCTCCGTGGAAGGTGTCGTTCATGTTGTGCACGTTACATGGAACGACATGGATGCTGTCAGTGCCGTCATGCCCACCAGAAGCTTCAACAACAACCTCGCCTTCATCTACCAGAACTAAACAGGAGCACCATCCCCTGCTCTGGCTGCTGCTGGCACTATGGGCTTATGGCCAAGCCGAAAATCAGGGGGGGAAGAAGGGTGTGTGTGCATATCATCTACCTCACAGCGGCACGCATCGCATTGACGCCTCCTGCTGAACAGGTGCTGGGATCAGCTTCTCAGACATGGACAACAACCATCGAGACACTCCCAGACCGCCTGAGTGTAGGCATATGCAAGACCGACACGCCATACAGTCTTGGCTTGGTGAATGTGCTCTCTGTGGCAATCCTCCAAGACGTTGCCTGGCTTCAAAATGCCATCTGCAGCTACGCTTGAGCATATCCATCGCCAGACTTTGTGCCAGTGGTGCAGAACTACGCAAGCGCACCTAGTATTAGAGGAAGTGATTTCTGGCAGTCTGAGTTCCTTCAGCTCCATCAGCATTGGCATGACCACAATATGCCTGGTATTTTTACATTTGGCACCATGGAGGTATGGTGGGTTCAGTCCCAGAGGCACAGTAGCTAAGTCCAAGAGACGACGATACTCTGCAGGTAATCAAGTGCAGTCGATACTCAGCTTATCCATCAATTTACCTTGGGATCCAGGCGTTCACAGCCAGCTGATTGATACTGTGAGGGCAGGTAAATTGTGCAGAAATTCTGACCATTGTTTGCTCCAAGAAAGCACGCTAATTCAAAACATTGCATGCAAGGCCTTGTCATGGGAGTATGCTATGCGTGGCAGAATGGAACACCAAAACAACGTGACGGTACAATTGCTTTGCATGCATCAGATAGAAGATAACTACAAGATGGAACTCTATCAGGAAGAATTTCAGGAACTCTTGGTTCGCCAGTCAAGTTTTGCTACATTGCACATTAAGAAATTTTGTCATGGAGAGTTGGATACGATCTCCAAGTGCACACGATACTGTGGTTTTCTTTCCGGGATTGCAGAACAGTGGAGCATTTTACAACGGGATCAGCTAACTCATGTTCAGGGTTCTCTGTTGCCACACATCATGGTCAGTTCGCCACTCACCACTCCATGGGATCCAGGTCTCCAGCTCCGACAAACAGCTCAAGATTCCAAGCCGTTTCGAGCACTGGCCTGGGGACAAGCCGGAACTGAAGATGGGGGTAATGTCATGACCGTGTGTACGCCAACTAATCACCGGGCTGGACCCAGCGCATCAAAGACCTTTAAATACCAACGATACAGAGGGCAACGAGGAGGAGGATGAAATCTCTGAACCCGACTTTCTCTCTCTGAACTTTTCTCTCAAACTTGTCCTACTTTTCCCCTTGTATCTCTCCCAACTAGCTTTGCTACTCTGAATCCCTTTTGAATCCCACTATAATGTGAGTTCCAATCGAGAGTGTAGGCGGGGCATAACATAGTATGTACTTAGCAAACCAAGTATGGTATCTATAATGTACTTGATGCCTTTGCCGTGCAGTTATACCTTAGTTGTATGGTGCTTAAAGTTACATACAGTAAAAAGAAGTATACATTCAAGAAGGGAGGCTGTGCACGCCATACTAGCTTGTTCTATATAAAGTACGATTTATTATTTTAGTAAATGAAAAATTGAAGAAAATGCATATCGTGGTACAGGTTTCTATTGTAATTATTTTGGGGGAAACTGGGAAGTTGTACGACAATGATTAACCTTCTGCAAGGTTGAAATAAATAAAAGTTCCTACGCCTAAACCGGAGATTCAAAACCGAGATAGCTATGTGGTTTCACACCTAAACCGGAGATCCAAAGCGACCCACAATATCGTTTCGCACTGGAATTATGTATCAGAATGCATTAACTGACACAAACCCCATCCTACCGGAAGCCGATCTGGTAAGGAGCTGAAGGGACCTGACTGACGGCTGCTTAGCGGAAGCAGCACATTGCAGAAAGGAGACAGCAGAGACTCCCAGAGCAGAGTGCAGAGACGCGTAATTAGTCTTAGGGGGGGAAAGGGGGCGCAGAATTCGGCCAAGCCTGGCGGAGGACCGGGAGCACGGGGATGCTGAAATACCCCGATCTCGCCGAGGCGGAGGCCCCAGAAATCAATCCAACGGCAGGGAAGGAGTCTGCTGGCCGGGATACTCACCCAGCAATCGGCGCGGCGCTCCCGCAGCGGCGGGTCCTCCTCGAGCAGGCCGAGGTCGTCCTCGTCGGCCTCCACCGCCAGTCCGTCCCAGTCCGCGGCTGCCGCCGCCTCCTCCTCCTCCCCCTCGTCGCCGTCTTCGTCGTAGTAGTAGAATTCGTCGTCGCTGGCCATGGTAGCCGGTTGGGGTTTGATCGCGGCCGGCGGGGTGCTGAGGGGAAGAAAGGGGGCGAGGGTTTTTCCGGAAAGGCTTCGGGGGGAGGTTTGGCACCTCCGGCTTCCGTGTCGTGCTTTTTTGTGATTGATTTGGCTGGCTGTTAGGCTGAAAGTCAGTCGACCGCCGCGTGGATTTAATGAAGCTTTGGCCACTCGAGTCTCGAGAGCCTATAGGGGAGGTTGGGTTCTGATTAGAGTCGAACTTGTGTTCTTTTCAAAAAAAAAAAAGAGAGTCGAACTTGTGTATTGCTGAGATGACTCGTTCTGTACAAAGAAACGATATACTCCTAAGATAAGAAACGACTAGATGTGAACCTGAAATATATCTACATACATGTATGTAAAAAACATTAGTGAACGGAGAGAGTACAGCGCTTGATGTTTGATGAAGCCTTACCTTTAAATCCGCCACTTAATTGAATATGCTTTTTATTCACAAAGGTTACGTACGCACTGCGCTCACCAACATACGGGAAATTTGGCCACATGATATTTCTATTAATATTTCTACTACTAGTATTCGGATAGCTCTACCTCTACGCCCCGGCGTCAAGAACCCCGATCCCCGGTCGAGATGCTGACACGCGCTATCTCTGGTCGAGAGGCTGACATGTGTATTTTTATTTTTGTCCAAAATTCTGCTTTTTGCTACTAGTCCCCGGTTTCAAAATGTAAGTGGTTATTATTTATGTATATATTAAGTTGCCTGACAGTGGGTCATCACCTCGCCACGTCGTCAAATACTTCTCTACTGTACGACCTTTGACCGCGAGCGACGCTTTGACGCGTCTTCAGTGACCGTAAACTCGTATTTCTGTTGTACAATAACCGTATTAACTTTACTAAGCAAGTTCGATGATTAACGATGGATTTAACTCGCGAGAGAAATGAGTGGTTGGAAGAAATTTGGGAATAAGGTTTTAATGTGATAGAGGCGGGCGCGTGCCTGAGTTGGCCACGATGATAGATCGCCTAGAGTGGGCCAATCATTTTCCTTTTTATTAAGGAAATACTACATGTTCTTTCGACTTCTCTTCTTGCCCACAAACCCCGATAACCACTGGCATGTGATATTATATGATCTTTTAAAGATATTGAAATCTATAATTTTCAAACCATATACCTTGATAATGATACATTTTCACTTTATAGGCCTCACGGCGGTATCTTCAAAACTATATCTCATATGGTTATATGTAGATATTCTTTTTTAGAAAAACAATGTTCATATTGAAACAAGGGACTATGTTCTACTAGTTGCTTTCTATTGTTGGAAGTCAGGTGTAATACTTTCCAGCAATGTAAGCAACTTAGTTTTTTAACTAAGCCATATATCAACAAGGGTTGGCAGCTTCGTAATAATGCAGGTAACTGAGCACCAACAGAAGCCAACAATATTTTCAAAACCAAATCTCTAATGGTTAAGTACCGACGTTTTTTTTAGGAAAAGGCAACTTTGTTAGAGCATCTCCACTAGCATTCCCTCCCAGGAGGCCATTTCCAGGGCATTTTTTTCATCCGAATTGAAAAAAAGTTCCAGAAGCGTTCCTAGGAGGCGTTCCCGGGCTGATTTTACGTCCAGCGTTTCCAGGCCATTTCTAGGGCGCCGGGAACACCCTGGGAACGCCGGATTAAGCAAGCAACCACTCCCTATCCCCATGTGTCCCATCTGACCCCACCACTACCTCTCTCTCCTCCCACAACTCCTCTCTCTGTCCCCAGCTTGACCTCCCGCTCGCGGAGACGCCGATGCCGCGGCGAGCGATCTCGGGAGCTGCTTCTCGATGGCCACCAGCGAGAGGTCCGAGGCTAGGAGGCGGCCGGTCTCCGGCGAGCTAGTCCCGCAGCTGCCGCGCCTCTCCATCCCCTCCTCCGTGGTGGGAGCCGTCGCGACAGGGCCGCTCTGTGCGGGAGGTCGCCGCAGTTGTCGCGCCTCGCCATCTCCTCCTCAACGGCGGGAGCCGCCGCCACGGGAACGCTCTGTGCGGAGGTCGCCACAGCTGCCGCGCCTCGCCGTCCCCTCCTGGCCACCGTCTGCGTCTTTCCTCTCCTCCTACCCGCATGCCACGCCGCTCTCCCCACCTGGCCGCCGCCGGCGCCGTTCCTCTCCTCCTGCCCATAGGCCAAGTCGGATCCCGACGAGCACGTGGAGAAGTTGATGTGGTTCCCGTGCGCCGAGCAGGTGGGGAGGAGCTCAAGGCGTCCATCGGGCTGCTCGACGCGTGCGCCGCTGCGCGGGATGGGTTGTGTGCGGGCGCGCGTTCGACCTCAAGGTCGCCCTCCGGTGTGGGGACACCGCCATGGCGGGCGCGTACGCCACAGCTGGCCAGGAGGGCGCGCGGACGTGAGGAGGTAGCAGCAGCAGCAGTGGTGGCGCCCGTGGCAGGAATAGCAAGGCGCCGACAATGCGTGCTCTCTGGAGGAGGCGCGGCGGGTCACAGTGGCAGTTCTAGAGCGTGTCGTGACGACTCTGTCGCGGCGAGTGGCCGTGTCCGCGGGGCCAAGCATCTAGTCGGCGTGCGAGGACGCCCAGAACAGCACCACCACAACCGTCTAACAACTATAAAGCTGAAGCAGAAAACCAACTTGATCTTAAAATCAAGCGGTTAAGGTCGGATCGTGGTGGACAGTACTTTTCAAATGAATTTGATATATTCTGTATAGAACATGGTATTATTCATGAGAGGACGCCTCCCTATTCACCTCAGTCAAATGGGGTGGCCAAAAGAAAGAACCGCACTCTAACTGATTTGGTTAACGCCATGTTAGATACATCAGGTCTTTCCAAGGAATGGTGGGAGGAGGCGCTAATGATTGCATGTCATGTCCTGAACCGTGTTCCCGTAAAGGATAAAACCATGACTCCATTTGAGGAATGGGAGAAGAAAAGGCTTAAACTCTCTTACTTACGAACTTGGGGATGTTTGACGAAAGTCAATATTCCAATATCCAAGAAGCGAAAGCTTGGACCTAAAACCGTGGATTGTGTTTTTATGGGATATGCTTTTCATAGCATTGGCTATAGATTTTTGATAACAAAATCTGAGGTATCCGACATGCATGTTGGTACGATTATGGAGTCGAATGATGCGACTTTCTTCGAGGACATCTTTCCCATAAAAGGTATGTCTAGCTCATCAAATCAGGAGATGACTAGTTCATCTAGTCAGGAATTTATTATAATTCCTGAACCCACTATGCTGATAGAACACTATGATGATCCTGTGGAGAATGATAATGAAGCTCCTAAAAGGAGCAAGAGACAAAGGACTGCAAAGTCATTTGATGATGATTTCATTGTGTACCTCGTGGATGATACTCCCACCTCTATTTCAGAAGCCTATGCATCTCAAGATGCTGACTACTAGAAAGAAGTTGTCCCTAGTGAGATGGATTCCATCTTAGCTAATGGAACTTGGGAGGTCACTGATCGTCCTTATGGGTGCAAACCTGTAGGATGTAAGCGGGTGTTCATGAAAAAGCTTAGACCTGATGGTACTATTGAAAAGTACGAGGCACGTCTTGTGGCCAAGGGTTATACCCAGAAAGAAAGCGAAGACTTCTTTGATACCTACTCACTTGTAGCCAGATTAACCACTATTCAAGTACTAATATCCTTGGCTGCCTCACATGGTCTTCTCATTCATCAAATGGACGTTAAGGCGGCTTTTCTAAATGGAGAGCTAGATGAGGAAATTTATATGGAGCAGCCCGATGGATTTGTAGTAGATGGTCAAGAAGGAAAGGTTTGTAAGTTAGTGAAGTCTTTATATGGTCTTAAGCAAGATCCTAAGCAGTGGCACGAGAAGTTTGAAAGAACTTTAACCGTTGAAGGCTTTGTTGTAAATGAAGCTGATAAGTGTGTGTACTATCGCCATGGTGGGGGCGAGGGAGTTATTATGTGTCTCTATGTCGATGACATACTGATATTCGGGACCAACCTCGCTGTTATTGAGGAGGTAAAAGAGTTCCTATCTCGCTGCTTTGAGATGAAGGACTTGGGAGTGGATGATGTAATCTTAAATATCAAGCTACTGAAGGATGAAAATGGTGGGATTACACTGCTTCAGTCCCACTATGTGGAAAAGATATTGAGTCGTTTTGGGTATAGCGACTTCAAGTCTTCTCCAACGTCTTATGATCCGAGCATGCTACTTTGAAAGAATCGAAGGAATGCTAAAGATCAATTGAGATATTCTCAAATCATTGGCTCGCTCATGTATTTAGCCAGCGCTACGAGGCCTGACATCTCCTTTGATGTAAGCAAACTGAGTCGATTTGTGTCAAATCCTGGAGATGATCATTGGCATGCACTTGAGAGAATTTTGCGCTATTTCAAAGGCACTACGAGTTATGGTATTCACCATACTGGGTATCCACGGGTACTTGAGGGTTTTAGTGATTCAAACTAGATATCTGATGCTGATGAGATTAAGGCCACAAGTGGTTATTTGTTTACACTTGGTGGTGGCGCTATTTCTCGGAAGTCTTACAAGCAGACCATCTTAATAAGGTCAACTATGGAAGCAGAACTCACAGCATTAGACACAGCCACTGTTGAAGCAGAGTGGCTTCATGAGCTTTTGATGGACTTACCTATGGTTGAAAAACTAATACCTGCCATCCTGATGAACTGTGATAATCAAACTGTGATCGTCAAAGTAAACAGTTCTAAGGATAATATGAAGTCATCAAGGCATGTGAAGAGGAGACTGAAATCTGTCAGGAAACTGAGAAACTTCGGAGTTATTGCATTGGATTATATCCAAATATCTAAGAACTTGGAAGATCCCTTCACAAAGGGCTTATCACGTAATGTGATAGATAATGCATCGAGGGAGATGAGTTTGAGACCCACACAATGAGTTGTTCGCAGTGGCAACCCACTCTATGTGATCGGAGATCCCGTGAATTAGAGCTGGGAGACAAGCTGTTGATTAGCTGAGAGGAGAGTATGCCCATATTATATTTACATCTCCACAAAGATGCAATACTCTCTTATTCTGCATGGCAGGTTGATATTTATCTTAATATGTTTCAAGTGGCTTTTCTAAGCAGAGATGTCCTGCAGAACGTCTATTGAGGAACATACCTATATGAGTCTGACTGTTAAACAGTCTGTGAGAGTTGGGTACTCTCTAATAAACTCATGAAAGGCCCTGGAGTATGACGCATAAGCTCCAAACCGCGGGGAAGCCCTGCAGTAGCCCTGTACCGGTCTAGATTTTTTGTGAAACCAATGTGCGGAAAACTTGTAATTCAAGGCATAGTCCACTATTCAAGTTGCTCGCTGGTGTAGCATGAAGTTTAACGTGGAAGTTCAACTTAACAGTCTTCACTATACACAGGTATATAAAACAATATTCTGGAATGGAAATGAGGTGATGTGTCAATGAGACTTTGTGTGGGATTGTTGGAATTTGGTGAGTTTTGGGCTATTGGCCCATTAGACAAATTCTGAAATTCTCTTTGGCTCATTTGTGCATGGCAGCATATGACTGTGCTAGTGGTGCCAAAGTTTAGTCCCACATTGCTAGTTGAGTGAGAGTTACACCTCCTTATATACTAGGCTGTTCCACCACTCACTAAGGTGTGAGAAGAAGAGCAGCTCTCGCGCACTCCTCCTCCGATGCCGCCCGCCTCGCCATGCCTCGCCTCGTCACGACGCACGCATGCGCCACGGGTTGCGGGAATCTCGCCGAGCCGAGCTTTATTTTTGCTAGTTCAGAAAATTAATCTTGGATTAATTACGAGTAATTAACGAACGCGTTAATGAGTCAGCTGTTTCCAATTTTTATGGGTGTGGGCTGTTACCGACTCGTACGTGGGCTGAGTCCCACGGTCTCCCTGACTTGCTCTATATAAACGCCTGCGCTAAACCTAATCAGCATCGCTTACCACACGCGTCTCCTTCCATTATATTGCACCACCGCCTTCGACTTCCTCATCCCGTCTTGCGGCGTGCACCGTAGATCGGGACAGTAGGCCTCCGGAACCCCGTCTTCTTGTGAACCTGTATGAGTGAGGGGCGATCAGGTTTTTGGGGAGCGCTTCTGCGCGACTACTGACGCCATCACGGACGACTCCTTCCCCGACGAGGACTTCTTCCTAGACATCAGCAGCCTCTACATTGACGACATGGCCTACGACGCTGCCACCGCTGTGGATACCGATGCTGCCAACGCCACGACTGCTACTGCCGCTGCTCTACCATACGTAATACTGAACTGTCTCTTTTAGATTCTGTTAGACTTCTTTATTCTAGCGATTTGTGTAGATGTGATAGATTTATCTTATTTAGATGTAATCTGTTCATCTACTTTGTTGATCTGCATGATTAGTTTTGGTACTGTCTGTATGATCATGATTTATTAGTTTATTATTCGGATTAAACCATATGGATTATTGCTTATATTTTCAATAATTCAAAAATATGATTATAGGCAACTGAATTCCACTGGTGTAGCCACGGCTACTAGGCCGCCTTCGTTTGATGGTATGCACTATAAGAGATGACGCACGAGAGCAATTCTATAGTTTAAAAACCCTAACTGCTATAGCGCCACTCTTGGCAAACCTAAAGGTGATCTTTCTGCTGAGCAGGAAGCGGCCTTTAAGAAAGTCGATACCATGTTTATGGCGGCTCTGTTCAGTATTCTTGGGGACAACATTGTTGACCCATATACGTCATTTGATAATGGCAAAGACGCGTGGGATGCGCTCGAGGCCAAGTTTGGGGTCTCGGACGCTGGCACTGAGTTTTATGTCATGGAGCAATTATATGACTACAAGATAGTTGATGAGCGCTCCGTCGTCGAGCAAGCTCATGAGATACAATCACTTGCCAAAAAACTTGAGCAGTTTAAGTGTACCTTACCGGACAAGTTTGTGGCCGGAGGCATTATTGCCAAGCTTCCTCCCATGTGGAGGAACTTTGCTACTTCTATGAAACATAAGAGACAAGAGTTTTCCGTTACGGATCTCATTGGGTCTCTTCATGTGGAAGAGAAGGCGAGTGCAAAGGACACACATGCTCGAGTACTTGAGGGAGCTTCTAGTGCCAATTTGGTACAAAAGAAAAACTTCCAATCCTAGAAGTTGAAGAATAAGAACAAATCTGATGGCAAAGGGAAGTTTGATGGCAAGAACAAGGCCACTCACTCAACCAACTTTAAGAGGAAAAATGATAAGAAGAAAGGCTCTTGCCACGTCTATGGTAATCCTGATGATTGGGCTCCTAGCTGCCCTAATTGCTTTGACAATCGGTAACATGGGAACAGCGGCAAGACCGCTAATGTTGTTATTAGCAATACTGAGATGAAGGACGTCGGGTACGGTATTTTACCTACTATCCTTTCAGTATGTCATTCTCCTGATTGGTGGATTGACACGGTGCTAATACACATGTATGTTCTGATATATCCATGTTCTCTTCTTATCAGGTCTCAAGGACTTCCTCCGTGCTAATGGGAAACGGCTCATGTGCTTCTGTTCATGGTGTTGGTACGGTAAATCTGAAGTTTACTTCGGGGAAGACCGTACAGCTAAAGTATGTGCAGCATGTTCCCTCCATCAATAAGAATCTCGTCAGCGGATTGCTTCTGTGTCGGGATGTTGTGCCACGCAGAGATAAACAAAACTTTTTCCCTACGCGGTGAACCCAAGATCTAGCTCAGGTAGAAGGCCACGAGGATTACCACTAGACGCGCAGTGGCGGAATCGATGAAGCACGTCGCTTGATGCAGTGCAGTCCTCACGATCCGTTCTGGTTCCACAATCCACGATCCATTCCGGTTCCACGATCGCCGAAGTGCTGAACGTACAACACCTCTGCCAGTATCCACACGCACGAGGAGGAGCGCCGGCGGCGGACTGCTAGATTCGGTATGGCAGCGACAAGACGTACTAGGGCTAGGGTTTCCAACACATGGAGTGACCTAACCTTGTCCTCTAAGCACCTACACCCCAGCTTATATAGGGAGTGAAAGTGAGCTCCACTCACTTGTGGCCCATTCACTAAAAGGCCTATATTAGTCCCTGCAAGTCCAACTTGCTGACTAAGTCCATGTCACTATTTGGGTCCAACCCAAATAGTTTTCATGTTTGGGTGTAACCCAAACTTGCTCCCGCTCTTAAGTGTGTGACCCGACAGGCTCATGGTAACCCGGACACGATTCCGAGTCTCACTCGTGATCGATCAGCCGGTAGCGGCTCCTAGCAGAACGTGCCGACTCCCAAGTACCAATAAGTCATGACGACATACCTTCCAATGCGACTTTCGTCTAAGTCCCTTTTGCCTCATGATATACCTTATCGGACTATATGCGAATGATCGTCATCCCTTAAATAGTCCGACTCTCTTTCTCGATCTGAGATAAGTGATTCATCTGACTAAATCTTAGTCGGTTGCCTCGGTTAACACTTAACTGAGACGCGCATGGCCATGCTTTCCGAATCTTATCTTCCGAGAGGGCCCAGAGAATATCTCTCTAGATGGAGGGGCAAAATCCCATCTTGTTCATTCGCATCACGCAACTTGATTCACAGTCAACCCGAACTCCGCCTTTATAACTGCCCATTGACGGAACAACTTTTGACGGAACCTAAGTCGGTGATCCTCAACTCGGACTGTGCAATAACCTCAGGTCTAAGGATTAGATTGATTGAGACATGCAAATGACGACTTGTTCATTGCATCTAAATATGGGTCAATCTGACTCGCAAAACTCTTTAGCCGAATCCGTGTAAGTCGAAATAGCATCTCCATGCCCATGACAAGTGGAACCCAGTCATCTGCCGACTTTCACATTGATCTAAGTTGTGTGTCCAGCACAACCTCAATGACCAAGGACAATTAGTATGGAAACATGAATATATAGTTCCACAATCGAATCACATATTCGATGATACATATCAGCAGTTCATACATGGACCATAACTTTACGAATACATTGGGCAATATCATCAACCATGATTGCCTCTAGGGCATATTCCTAACAGTCTCCCACTTGCACTAGAGTCAATCATCTGACATCACATGTCTAGGCATCTAATGCCCATTGCTCTTAGGTGTGCCTCATGCTTCGGCTGTGGAAGTGGCTTTGTCAATGGATCTGGAATGTTTGCATCTGTGTGTACCTTGCATAACTTGATATCACCTTGATCCACGAACTGGCAAATAAGGTGGCACCGCATGAGTATATGTTTGTTCTTCTGGTGTTGTCTAGGTTCCTTAGCCTGTGCAATAGCACCATTGTTGTCACAATACACGTCTAACGGATTGGACGAGCCCTGAACCACACCAAGATCCATGAGGAAATTCCTCATACAAACTGCTTCTTTTGCTTCCTCCGAGGCAGTAATATACTCAACCTCTGTTGTAGACGCAGACGCCGTCTCTTGCTTGGAACTTTTCTAGCTCACAGCCTCTCCGTTTATCACAAACACATATCCAGATTGCGAACAAGAATCATCCGAGTCAGTGAGATAACTCGCATCCGTGTAACCCCTTACACTGAGTTCATCCTCACCTCCATAAACCAGGAACATATCCTTAGTCCTTCTCAAGTACTTGAGGATATTTTTAGCCGCTGCCCAGTGGATCTCTCCAGGGTTAGCCTGGTACCTGCTCACAACACTTAGAGCATAGGAAACATCCGGCCTAGTACAAATCATAGCGTACATGATGGATCCGACTGTAGAAGCATACGGAATCGCACTCATCCGACTTCACTCATCAGTTGTCGAAGGATACAGAGTCTTGCTAAGTTTTACGCCATGGGACATCGGTAAGAACCCCTTCTTAGACGATTCCATGTTGAACTTCTTCAACACTTTGTCCAAATATGTACTCTGACTCAATCCAATGATCCGCCTTGATCTATCTCTATAGATCCGGATTCCTAGTATGTAAGTTGCCTCACCCAAGTCCTTCACTGAAAAACTCTTTTCCAATGATTCCTTAGTCTCTTGCAACATCTGGACATCATTTCCAATCAGTAATATGTCATCCACATATAAGATCAGAAAGTTCACTTTGCTCCCACTAAACTTATTGTATAAACAAGAGTCATGATCACTCTTGATGAAGCCAAACGATTTGACTACTTCATCAAAGCGAATGTTCTAACTCTGAGATGCTTGCTTCAACCCATAAATGGATTTTTGAAGCTTGCATACCTTGTCAGCATTAGCCGGATTGACAAAACCCTCGGGCTGTATCATATACACGTCCTCGGTTAAATTTCCGTTAAGGAAAGCTGTCTTGACATCCATCTGCCATATTTCATAGTCGAAATAGGCTGCTATAGCTAACATGATCCGAACTGATTTCAGCATCGCCACGGGAGAGAAAGTCTCATTGTAGTCAACTCCTTAAACTTGTCGGAACCCTTTCACGACAAGCCATGCTTTATAGATGGAAACATTTCCATCCATATCAGTTTTCTTCTTAAAGACCCATTTGCACTCGACGGGTCTTGCACCGCCTGGCAGATCAACCAAGTTCCAAACTTGATTTTCATCCATGGATTTTAACTCGGATCTCATGGCTCCAAGCCATGACTCAGAATCAGAACCCGCCATCGCTTCTGAATAAGTTGCCGGCTCATCACTGTCCAACAACAACACATCACGAACACTTCGCAATCTAGCCGATCTTCGCAGTGTCGGTGCAATTTCTGGCTCAGGTACCACGTCTGGCTCAACCTCTAAGGCATTTGCCGACTCGCTGCTGGCCGTTATCTCTCGAATTTCTTCGAGATGCACCGTACTCCCACTAACTCCCTGACTGAGAAAATCTTTCTCAAGGAAGACACCGTTTCGAGCGACAAACACTTTGCCCTCTTCTCGGTTGTAGAAGTAGTAGCCCAAGGTTTCCCTCGGATACCCCACGAAAATACACTTATCCGACTTGGCTGCAAGCTTGTCTGACTGAAGTTGCTTGACAAAAGCTTCACAACCCCAAATCTTAAGAAAAGACAAAATCGGCTTTTTGCCAGTCCACATCTCATGCGGTGTCTCTCTACCGACTTTGATGGTACTCTGTTTAGTGTGAATGTTGTAGTTTCTAGACAATAACCCCAAAATGATAAAGGCAGATTTGACTGACTCATCATTTATCGTACCATGTCTAACAAGGTCCGATTCCTCCTTTCTGACACACTGTTTCTCTGCAGTGTTCCTGGAGGAGTGAGCTGGGGAACTATTCCACAACTCTTCAGATGGTCATCAAACTCATGGCTCATGTACTCGCCTCCTCGGTCCGACTGAAGAAACTTTACTTTCTTGCCAAGTTGATTATGTACCTCATTCTGGAATTCCTTGAACTTTTCAAAGGCTTCTGACTTATGTTTTATCAAGTATATATATCCATATCTACTCAAATCATCAGTGAAGGTAATGAAGTACTCATGACCACCTCTGGCTGTCGTGCTCATCGGGCCACATACATCACTATGTACTAGTCCCAATAAGTTGGATGCCCTTTCACAACTCTTTGCAAAAGGTGTCTTGGTCATCTTGCCGAGAAGGCAGGATTCGCATGTCTCGAACGACTCCAAGTCGAACGAAGTTAGGAGTCCATCATCATGGAGCTTCTTCATGCATTTCCAACTTGTATGACCAAGCCGACAATGCCAAAAGTAAGTCATACTCAGATCATTTGGTTTCAACCTCTTCATATTTATGTTAAAGACAGATTCACCCTCAAGATTCAAAATAAATAACCCATCCTGGACGGGTGCAAAGCCGTGAAACATATCATTCAAATATAAAGAACAACCATTATTCTTAATATTTGACGCATAGCCTTGTCTCATAAAAAATGAGGCAAAAATGATGTTTCGACTAAGCACTGGAACATAATAACAATTATTTAGCTCCATTAAGAATCCAGAAGGTAAATGAAGTTGCATTGTGCCAACTTCCAACACAGCGACTCTCGCTTTGTTGCCGACTCTAATGTCAACCTCGCCTCTTGCAACGCTCCTAGTTCTTACCAGTCCCTGCAACGAGTTGCAGATGTGAATGACTGGTCCGGTATCATATACCCAAGAAATACCAGGTGCATCAGTAAGATAAATGTCTATAACATTGCAAACAAGCGTACCTGAGCCGGAAGTCACACCTCCGCTCTTGGCTTTATCAGCCAGATACTTGCTGCAATTCTTCTTCCAGTGGCCATCCGACTTACAGCAGAAGCAAGTGGATCCGGCTCCATGAGATGGCTTAGTCCCTGAGGAAGCGCTTTGGACTGGGTCCTCCGCCTTACCTCCCTACTTTGCCTTCTTCTTCTTAGTCCAAGAACTCTTCTTGAACTTAGCCTTATTTTGCACCATCAACACTTGACTGACACCTTTCTTGAGATCCGCCTCAGCCTGCTTGAGCATCCCATGTAATTCAGTGAGCTTCTTATCCATACCATGCATGTGGTAGTTCAATATGAACTGTCCATATGCACTAGGAAGAGAGTTCAGAATTATGTCCGTAGTAAACTCTTCGCTAATGGGATAGCCAAGTCTTTCTAGAGACTGCACGTAACCAACCATCTTGATCACATGCGGACTCAGTGGATCGCCATCCCTAAGCTTGCAGCTCAACAAAGCCTGAGACACTTGATACCTCTCAGTCTTTGCATAAGCCTGGAACATACTTTTGAGGCTTTCGATCATATCGTAGGCCTCAACATTCTCGAATTGGTGCTGCAAGTCCGGTTCCATGTGAGCAAGCATAAGACAGCCAATCTCCATGGATTCATCACAAATCTGACAGTAGGCATTGGTGGCTGCGATTGT
The DNA here is from genome assembly GCA_916181665.1 of Avena sativa. Lineage (NCBI taxonomy): Eukaryota > Viridiplantae > Streptophyta > Magnoliopsida > Poales > Poaceae > Avena > Avena sativa. Next base: position 104,401,193 of record OV702292.1, read on the forward strand.
CGCATTCTCATCCGGTTCATCTGGAAGTGGGTTGTCTAGGACATGGTCCCTCTTTTCTTGTTTGAGAACAATTCTTAGATTATGATACCAGTTGGTGAAATTAGTTCCATTTAGCTTATCTTTCTCTAAGATGGTTCTCAAAGCAAAACCGAAAATCTGAGGGAGATTGCTAGGTGCCATTGATCTACAACAAAAAATATGCAAAACACTTAAGACTTGTATCCATAAAAGAGCAAGCATATTAAACACTTTAATATTTATGCTCCCACTAGAACCAACATCCCTCTGATGGTTACTTAGTGATTCAAGACCCTAAATAAGCAAGTCGACTAGTGAGCTTTAGCATCACCGCTAGCCGTCAAGTGATCTAGGTAGACAACTCCTTGTCAATCGTATCTCATACGACTCCAGTTGGATGGGTGGCATCACATGCCCCGGCTCCCATCCGACTTTTCCCCAAGTCCCACAACTGTTGTGATAGACCTGTCTAGATTACCAAGTGCTTCTGCTGTAAGATTCTGACTCGAACCCACCTAGTCAGAAAGAATTGATAACACCTCAATTTTATGAGCCCACTACCAAAAATGTCCGACTTGTGATGGTGCAGCACTGGTGGGGAAACCGACTAGACCTTCTTTGAGGGATTGCTTTCTAGCAACTATCTAATAGAAGTGAAAACAAAGACATAAACATAACACAAATAAGGCAATTATAATGTGAAATGGTATGGCTCTCTTCATGGCGATCTCCATCTCCATAAAGACTGTAATCCGACTCATGTCAACTCTTGTCACGCGCCGTCTTATACCATGTAGCCGACTTGTATATCGACTTGCATGCCATCCGGATTCTCCAAATAGCTACACTAACTTGTAAAGCAAATTACACAGAGAATCCGACATGCAGACCGTTATACAATAAGATGACATCACCTAGGCTCTAGACGGCTGACAAAAACCGTGATACACAGATAACGTATGGATTACACACATCACATGCATATAAGCCATACCATTCATAACAACATCCTGCAAAAACAAGTTATGCATAGATACGATATCTACCGGTGTTGTGAAACTCGCAACGACATCTAAGACGCTACGATAGGGCAAAGCCGGCGGTCCCGCTAGCCGGATAGCGGGCAGGGATCGAAGTTCCGAAAACATAGATCTCATCTGCATTCCGGACATGGATTTCATCATCGGATAAAACAATTTTACCCAAATCCGATCCGGACTCTGATTCGACCAAATTCTTTGATGTTCAATCACCGCATCCAGATTTATGTGTCACAGTCTACCCCGATGGTGGAAACCGACCGGTAGGGGTATGTCGTTCCATGACCTTAGCAGTAAGATCACGGAAAACTGATCATCCAATTCCCCGAGTATAGTTGATCCAATCAACCTCATACAAAACCAATCTATCTCATAGATCGACCACCAAAACTGCAATTAGATCCAATCTAACACCAACCACATATCACATATGCAAGATCTCGAGCCTAAAACCAGAAGCTATCGCTCTGATACCACTGTTGTGCCACACATAGATAAACAAAACTTTTTCCCTATGCGGTGAACCCAAGATCCAGCTCAGGTAGAAGGCCACGAGGATTACCACTAGACGCGCTGTTGCGGAATCGATGAAGCACGTCGATTGATGTAGTGTAGTCCTCACAATCCCTTCTGGTTCCACGATCCATGATCTATTTCGGTTCCACAATCGTCGAAGTGCTGAACGTACAACACCTCCGCTAGTATCCAAACGTGCAAGGAGGAGCGCTGGCGATGGACTGCTAGATCCGGTACGGCGGCGACAGGACGGACTAGGGCTAGGGTTTCAAACACATGGAGTGACCTAACCTTGTGCTCTAAGCACCTGCACCCCAGCTTATGTAGGGAGTGAAAGTGGACTCCACTCACTTGTGACCCATTCACTAAAAGGCCTATATTAGTCCCTGGAAGTCCAACTTGCTGACTAAGTCCATGTGACTATTTGGGTCCAACCCAAATAGTTTTCCTGTTTGGGTCTAACCCAAACTTGCTCCCGCTCTTAAGTGTGTGACCCGACAGGCTCATGGTAACCCGGACATGATTCCAAGTCTCACTCATGATCGATCAGCCGGTAGCGGCTCCTAGCAAAACGTGTCAACTCCCAAGTACCAATAAGTCATGACGACATACCTTCCAATGCGACTTTCTTCTAAGTCCCTTTTGCCTCACGATATACCTTGTCAGACTATACGCGAATGATCATCATCCCTTAAATAGTCCGACTCTCTTTCTCGATCCGAGATAAGTGATTCATCCGACTAACCCTTAGTCGGTTGCCTCAGTTAACACTTAATTGAGACGTGCATGGCCATGCTTTCCGAATCTTATCTTCCGAGAGGGCCCAGAGAATATCTCTCCAGATGGAGGGGCAAAATCCCATCTAGGTCATTCACATCATGCAGCTTGATTCACAGTCGACCCGAACTCTGCCTTTATAACTGCCCATTGACGGAACAACGTTTGACAGAACCTAGGTCGGTGATCCTCAACTTAGACTGTGCAATAACCTCAGGTCTAAGGATTACATTGATTGAGGCATGCAAATGACAACTTGTTCGTTGCATCTCAATATGGGTCAGTCCGACTCGCTAAACTCTTTAGCTGGATCCGTGTAAGTTAGAATAGCATCTCCATGCCCATGACAAGTGGAACCTAGTCATCTGCCGACTTTCACATTGGTCTAAGTTTTGTGTCTAGCACAACCTCAATGACCAAGGACAATTAGTATGAATAATATGAATATATAGTTCCACAATCAAATCACATATTCGATGATACATATCAGCAGTTCATACATGGACCATAACTTTATGAATACATTGGGAAATATCATCAACCATGATTGCCTCTAGGGCATATTCCCAACACGGGATGGCTTTAAGTTGGTTTTTGAGTCCAATAAAGTTGTAATTTCTAAGTATGTACAATTTGTTGGAAAAGGTTATGAGTGCGGAGGTCTGTTCCGCCTATCTTTGTCAGACTCATTTACTAAAGTTATTAATCATGTTTGCAATGATAATGAGTCCAATATTTGTCATTCACGACTTTGTCATATTAACTTTCGTTGCATGAAGCGTCTAGCCAATATGAGTTTAATTCCGAAATTTACCACTGTCAAAGGTTCTAAGTGCCAAGTTTGTGTGCAAGCAAAGCAACCCCGCAAGTCTCATACGGTTGCGGAACCGAGAAACTTAGCACCACTAGAACTTATACATTCAGATCTTTGTGAGATGAATGGTGTGTTGACAAGAGGTGGAAAAAGATACTTTATGACGTTGATTGATGACTCTACTAGTTATTGCTACGTTTATCTTCTAAAATCTAATGATGAAGCTTTGAATTACTTCAAAAACTATAAAGCTGAAGCAGAAAACCAACTTGATCTTAAAATCAAGCGGTTAAGGTCGGATCATGGTGGAGAGTACTTTTCAAATGAATTTGATATATTCTGTACGGAACATGGTATTATTCATGAGAGGACGCCTCCCTATTCACCTCAGTCAAATGGGGTGGCCGAAAGAATGAACCGCACTCTAACTGATTTGGTTAACGCCATGTTAGATACATCGGGTCTTTCCAAGGAATGGTGGGAGAAGGCGCTAATGACTGCGTGTCATGTCCTAAACCGTGTTCCCGTAAAGGATAAAACCATGACTCCATTTGAGGAATGGGAGAAGAAAAGGCTTAAACTCTCTTACTTACGAACTTAGGGATGTTTGGTGAAAGTCAATATTCCAATACCCAAGAAGCAAAAGGTTGGACCTAAAATTGTGGATTGTGTTTTTCTGGGATATGCTTTTCATAGCACTGGCTATAGATTTTTGATCATAAAATCTGAGGTATCCGACATGCATGTTGGTATGATTATGGAGTCGAATGATGCGACTTTCTTTGAGGACATCTTTCCCATGAAAGGTATGTCTAGCTCATCAAATCAGGAGATGACTAGTTCATCTAGTCAGGAATTTGTTATAATTCATGAATCCACTATGCCGATAGAACACTATGATGATCCGGTGGAGGACGACAATGAAGCTCCTAAAAGGAGCAAGAGACAAAGGACTCCAAAGTCATTTGGTGATGATTTCATTGTGTACCTCGTGGATGATACTCCCACCTCTATTTCAGAAGCCTATGCATCTCAAGATGCGGACTACTGGAAAGAAGCTATCCGTAGTGAGATAGATTCCATCTTAGCTAATGGAACTTGGGAGGTCACTGATCGTCCTTATGGGTGCAAACCTGTAGGATGTAAGTGGGTGTTCAAGAAAAAGCTTAGACCTAATGGTACTATTGAAAAGTACAAGGCACGTGTTGTGGCCAAGGGTTATACCCAGAAAGAAGGCGAAGACTTCTTTGATACCTACTCACTTGTAGCCAGATTGACCACTATTTGAGTATTACTATCCTTGGCTGCCTCACATGGTCTTCTCGTTCATCAAATGGACGTTAAGGCGGTTTTTCTAAATGGAGAGATAGATAAGGAAATTTATATGGAGCAGCCCGATGGATTTTTAGTAGATGGTCAAGAAGGAAAGGTTTGTAAGTTAGTGAAGTCTTTATATGGTCTTAAGCAAGCTCCTAAGCAGTGGCACGAGAAGTTTGAAAGAACTTTAACCGCTGAAAGCTTTGTTGTAAATGAAGATGATAAGTGTGTGTACTATCGCCATGGTGGGGGTGAGGGAGTTATTATGTGTCTCTATGTGGATGACATATTGATATTCGGGACCAACCTCGCTATTGTTGAAGAGGTCAAAGAGTTCCTATCTTGCTGCTTTGAGATGAAGGACTTGGGAGTGGCTGATGTAATCTTAAACATCAAGCTACTGAATGACAATGGTGGGATTACACTGCTTCAGTCCCACTATGTGGAAAAGATATTGAGTCGTTTTGGGTATAGCAACTGCAAGTCTTCTCCAACGCCTTATGATCTGAGCATGCTACTTCGAAAGAATCGAAGGAATGCTAAAGATCAATTGAGATATTCTCAAATCATTGGCCCGCTCATGTATTTAGCCAGCGCTACGAGGCCTGACATCTCCTTTGCTGTAAGCAAACTGAGTCGATTTGTGTCAAATCCTGGAGATGATCATTGGCATGCACTTGAGAGAATTTTGCGCTATTTCAAAGGCACTACGAGTTATGGTATTCACCATACTGGGTATCCACGGGTACTTGAGGGTTATAGTGATTCAAACTAGATATCTGATGCTGATGAGATTAAGGCCACAAGTGGTTATTTGTTTACACTTGGTGGTGGTGCTGTTTCTTGGAAGTATTACAAGCAGACTATCTTAATAAGGTCAACTATGGAAGCAGAACTCACAGCATTAGACACAGCCACTGTTGAAGCAGAGTGGCTTCATGAGCTTTTGATGGACTTACCTATGGTTGAAAAACTAATACCTGCCATCCTGATGAACTGTGATAATCAAACTGTGATCGTCAAAGTAAATAGTTCTAAGGATAATATGAAGTCATCAAGGCATGTGAAGAGGAGACTGAAATCTGTCAGGAAACTGAGAAACTTCGGAGTTATTGCATTGGATTATATCCAAATATCTAAGAACTTGGAAGATCCCTTCACAAAGGGCTTATCACATAATGTGATAGATAATGCATCGAGGGAGATGAGTTTGAGACCCAGACAATGAGTTGTTCGCAGTGGCAACCCACTCTATGTGATCGGAGATCCCGTGAATTAGAGCTGGGAGACAAGCTGTTGATTAGATGAGAGGAGAGTATGCCCATATTATATTTACATCTCCACAAAGATGCAATACTCTCTTATTTTGCATTGCAGGTTGATATTTATCTTAATATGTTTCAAGTGGCTTTTCTAAGCAGAGATGTCCTGTAGAACATCTATTGAGGAACATACCTATATGAGTCTGACTGTTAAACAGTCTGTGAGAGTTGGGTACTCTCTAATAAACTCATGAAAGGCCCTGGAGTATGACGCATAAGCTCCAAACCGCGGGGAAGTCCTGTGGCAGCCCTGTACCGGTCTAGATTTTCTGTGAAACCAGTGTGCAGAAAACTTGTAGTTCAAGGCATAGTCCACTATTCAAGTTGCTCGCTGGTGTAGCATGAAGTTTAACGTGGAAGTTCAACTTAACAGTCTCCACTACACATCGGTATATAAAACAATATTCTGGAATAGAAATGAGGTGATGTGCCAATGAGACTTTGTGGGGGGTTGTTGGAATTTGGTGAGTTTTGGGCTGTTGGCCCATTAGACAAATTCTGAAATTTTCTTTGGCCCATTTATGCATGGTAGCATATGGCTATGCTAGTGGTGCCAAAGTTTAGTCCCACATTGCTAGTTGAGTGAGAGTTACACCTCCTTATATACTAGGCTATTCCACCACTCACTAAGGTGTGAGAAGAAGAGCAGCTCTCGCGCACTCCTCCTCCGACGTCGCTCGCTTCGCCACGCCTCGCCTCGTCACGACGCGCGCGCTGCGGGTTGCGGGAATCTCGCCGAGGCGAGCTTTATTTTTGCTAGTTGGGAAAATTAATCTTGGATTAATTACGAGTAATTAACAAACACGTTAATGAGTCAGCCGTTTCCAATCTTTATGAGACATGGGTTGTGTAGGGGTTCCGCGTATGAAAACAATAAATTTTTACCCTACGCCCCTGAACCCCTGATGCTTCCAGGACCTATCTATTAGTAATACAGTAACGGGGGGGGGGGGGGGGGATTTTCGCGAACTTACCCTTGAAGACCGAAAAGCATTGTCAACACTCAGGAGAGCGTGGTTGATGTAGACGAGCTGAAGCCGACCTCAAGGTCGTGATGAAGTCCTTGCACTCCTGTGGCTCCAACGACTTGAGTGCCTCAAGTGTGACACCTCGCGGGGAGTTACACATGTCCGGTGCCTGACGATGACTCCCGCTTCCCCGATCCAGCAGCAGTTGCGGAAGTAGAGCTCCTGGATCCGAATCTCGCAGCGCGACGACGCTCCACAGTGAAGATGTCTCTCGTTCGTGCAGTCCGAACTTGGGACCACGGTCACGAGAGTGAGAGAGATAATATCAATTGGAGGTCTTCCAAAAAGTGAGAAGACCTTTATTGAATTTGTGTGTATTTATCTGGCCAAGTACCCCCACTATATATAGGGGGAGGAGGGGGTACACCCTCCCTCAAAGTCCCGGGGTGGGACTAATCATGGGAGAGGGGTGGGGTGGCGCGCCGGCCATCCCCCACCATGGGCCCCACGTGGGGGCAGGCCCACTAGGGCCACCGGCCACCCCTAGGCCTCTCCTAGGGGTGTGGTCCCCTCTTGGGCCCTTTCCCCTCCGGGAATTGACCCATTAAGCCCTTTGACCATTTAATTGATTTTCTCTTTTATTAAATAATTATGAATAAATGATTAAATCAATATTTAACATTCATTCACATATTATTCAACCTTTGTGGCCATGGAACACCTTCCACCTCCACTCTGGACATCCTCCGGACTTACCGAAACCCTTCCGGTTTTCTCTCTACTATTCTTCAGCGATTCTTCCGATCCTATAAACACTCTCTAAGCATCATCAAGCCCTTAAGCGTGATACCCCACGGTTCGGGAACACTCCAGACATGGTCGGGACACTCCTGCACCAATGATTGACAGAGGGACCTGGATGGCCATGTGACCCCTGTGCGTTCCACGGAGATCTTTCGTCGTTTGAACCAGGACAGTCGTGTCTTATTCCCTTTGTATCCCGATACTTGCATTGCCCAAGATATGATCAATGACATCACCATGTCGTGTTCAATATAGTTACTGAACAATGCTACTTGACTCATTCCGACAAGTGATATCCCTGTGATCAATTCACATGCTGTGCAGCTATTGGATATAACCTCTCCGAGTGGGCCCTTGAGTATCTTTCTGTCATGTGGACGGACAAATCCCGCTCTTGACTTATATTGCCTCAACAGTTTCCTCCGAGCACCTGAACACACCTTTATAACCACCGTATTACCAAGTGGCGCTTGATGCTATCAAAGCACTCTCAGGAGACAGTGATTGATATAGCCTCACGGTCTAAGGAATAGTCTACGAGGATCCAGTTCTAATCATCATAACTTGAACTTCGTGACATGATTGGGTCACGATGTTTAGGTTGGGTATTGGTTCATCATCTCATTCTCAGAATGAGTTGACTCCATTTCCAACTAGCATAAATGCCACATGATCAGGAAACTTGATCATCTGTTGACCAATGAACTAGTGACTAAAGTTTCACTGGGAACCCCTGGTTGTTTATGTATCACACGTGTATTGATGTTTCCACTCAATACAGTTATAGCATGATATAAAACTTAATCATAAACTATACGAAATGTGATAATAGTCCTTATAACTATTTGTCTCTAGGGCATATTTCCAACAGTCTCCCACTTGCATTAGAGTACAAATACACTAGCTGCATTTGTTCTTAATCATTGGCACCATATCCGGTACCCTTAACATGCTTGCTCATGGAAGAGGTTGAGTCTTGGGTCTGTACTTTATAGTCTCAAATCCTTTGCAACTTACTAATGTCACCTTGATTGACATTAATACTTTATCATCACATGATAACATCTGTGTGTATGCATCGTCGCTATGGCAGCAGAACGAGGCCTGATTCCAGGAGCCTACAGTGACTTTAGATCAACCTCGAGGGATTTCTCATGGGCACTGTGCCCTGGGACACATCATTCTACGTTAAAAGCGAACTAGCCCCGCCATAACATTATACAACACTTTAGATGGTACCCTTATTTATTATTATAAATGTATTCATCGAAACACTAGTGCACTCTGTGCAACTTTCGATGTTTTGTTCACCTTGCTTCCTACTCTAATCGGTATTACGGGAGTTTCCAACATATTCCCTTATAACATAACCCTTTATGCTTTAAGATATGTCATCCTTTATGGATTCAAAAATATGTCTATAGTTCTCTATTAGACACTGTGGACAAACTTAGTTCAATGTTCTGTGATTCAAACTTAATCACTTTTAAACATTCCTTATTAGATCATCTATTATGTTAAGTTGTCATCATGGTTTTTCTAAGATAGAACCTATGTCTTAACATAGTGGATGATGATCATCCTTTTCTTTCTTTCAACCATTGATGTTAAACTTAATACTATTCCTAATTTGAGTTATTAAGGACTAGTTCCTTAATTAACTTCTATTCTGAAACCCTTTTCAGAATCCCGTAAGGAATACTACATAATATCATAATACACATATTATCAACTTCTACACCTTATAAATCATTATTTATAAGTATTTGCGCTTTTATTCTTAACACACTTAAGAATTACTCCTATAAGCTCCCACTCAAAATATGTCCCTACCATATTTGGGTATGAGTCAGTACTCTTACTCAAACTATGTTCCTACATATTTGAATTTGAGACTTATATTGCTCCCACTCAAAAATATGTCATTCACATACTGTTTTAGGAAGTCTTTTATAGCTACCACTTAATTTCATGCAAATTGCATATCTACTCACTATTTTGAACAACTTCAAATCCTTTGATCAAATATCAAAGTGAGAGATTTACTATGAGACACTAGTACTATTACTAGTTTTAAATCCTCTAGACATTTTGCACACTTGAATCAAATTCATTTGAATTCGTCCAATACTTGAAAAATTGTGCTTTTTTCATTCTCCCCTTTTTCCTCTATGGCTTTGCAGTCATTTGGGAAATTCAAGTAACCACTTTACTTGTGAGATTTAGCAACGAGTTGCTTTTTAATCTCAAGGGAATTTTGCTTTGGGATTTATCATAATTTTAGCTTACCATTATTTCCTTAGTAGTTTGTAGGTATGTCATATTCCAAGAATCATGACAAATGATTCACAAATGTCTCCATACAAGATATGGATTACATTTTGAATCCTACTTATTGTAGTGAAAACACTAGTGGGGAAAACACAATGATCATTACCATTGATTCTTTCCTTCTGTGAAGAGAATCATTCAGGAACATTTTCCGTTGCGCTCCTCAACACTCTGATGCAGGGATTTGAATCCTCGTCGTGTTTTTCACTATCTTCCAATTGCTTCATAATTGAGAAATATCACTGAATGCGAACTTTCTCAAGGATGCACCAAAATCCAAGCAATACTAGTTTTTCTTTCCTTTTGGTTTCAGCTATGGATTTCATCTTCAAAGTTTCCAATGAATACTCTACAAGGACTTATTCACTGTTGTTTTGGTTATATCGAATAACCCCAAAACTTTTACGACAATCCATACTAGATATGGAGCCGCTTTCACGAATTCAAATGGTTCACTATATATTCTTATTGAGTGCTAACTATTTCTAACTAATGGTCTCTACATCTACACTACAACGATTTATTTGGTGCCATCTATTCATCCATTTTGGTATCTAATATCACATTGTGATGCTTTGCATTTTGACGTTTCAAAACACTTTGCATTTCACAATTTCCTGATGCCATTCTTATAAAGTCGAATTTCATTACTATTGATCAAATCATAATAATTATATTCTCTTTTATCTTTATAACCCTTTGTTGGTGAAACACTTTTGATCAAATCAAATAGTTTCATATTCATGTTTCCTTTGGTGTCGTTGTATTAGGAACGACAGTACCTAAGGAGGTTAGATAGAGGTGTGGGGACTAGCAGGGAAGCTATCGACGGCGTCCGCAGGCGGGATTGGATACAAGCAAGCGTAGCTGGATGCAGGAAGTACCCAGGTTTAGGGCCCTCGTGATGAGGTAAAGCCCCTACTCCTGCCGGATCTGACTATCAGGGATATACGAACTACAAGTGCTCCTTGAGCTATATTCTCTAGTTACTGTCTTAAATGCACCGAGACCAACCCTTTCTACTTAGGCCTTGCCTCTCCTTATATAGGCAGAGAGGCAACGGTCTCACTGGCCAGTCTGACTGGTGGGCCCCACATGCGGGTCCCAGCCGGCTGGTCATCTACAGTGTCTGGTATGGTATGTCACACCAGAGTATGAGCGGTATGGCTGTCGTAGACACAGTGGACGCCGTGCGAGCCTGTCGTCAGCATCGTGCCATTGTTCCTGCGTCATCCTCGCAAAGTCTTCGGTATGGCCGGGTAGTTGCCAGTCTTGTCATCGTACGGGGCGTACCGTACACTGATACGCACGTCGTCCTGTCTCACTAATTGGTTCCGGCTACGTCGCCGTAGCCGGCTACGTCGCCGTAGCCGGCTACTTCTTCTTGATCCGGCTACCATGCGATAGCCAGCCTGTCTTGCCCTGTCCGGCTGCATCTGGTCAGCCGGACGCAATCTAACTGCTCGGTTTCTTGTCCGATTGGGGTACCTGGGGATCATCCCCCTGACACTAGCCCCCGAGCGCGTGTGGATTCTGCCCTTAGGCGAAATGTGCGCGCGCTCCCTCCTGATTTTGAATTTGCGTCCGGCTGCGCCTGGCGGTTGCGCTACCCATGACGTCAGCGCTGACGCCGGCCACGTGCGCACGCGCCATCATTGCACTGCGGTGGGCAGCGTAATGTCCCATCGCACGTCACCTCAGGAAGTCGCTGTCGGGCGCTTCGGTTCTCGCTCCGGGATCTTCTGCGCGTCCTGCCTTGGCACATAGGATCCTGGCGACGGTTGGGGTGAGGGTCGTTCAGATGCGCGACACGTGGCGCTATTGACGGTTGCGCTTCCAGCCCTTTAAAGGGACGCCGCGGGGGAGGCAGTTCCCTTCCTTCGCTCCCCCGCTGCAGTTTTCTCTTCCCCAGTGCGCTCCTGCCCTTTGCGCCCTTGCTCTACCGTCGCTGTAGCCCGCTGCGCCGCCCGCTTGTTGTCGTCGATGTTACGGGCCACTGCCACTCCTCCGTCGCCGCTCCCCCTGCCAGCCGGAGATGGCAGCCGACCGCGGGGCTTGGTGCGGCTCCTCCGTCACCAAAGATCAGATCCAAAAGTACCACGCCACCCGCGTTCTCTCGTCGGAGGAGGAGGTGGCGGTGCGGTTGGCGCCGGCGGGAGAGGTGTCGCCTGATACATTGCAAATGTATCTATAATTTTTGATGTTCCATGCTTGGTTTTATCCACTTTCTTGTGTTTTGTTCCAACTTTGGAGTACTTTTCATATGATTTCTTGGACTAACCTATTAACAAGAGCCACAGTGCCAGCTGCCTGTTTTCTGCTGTTTTTGGTTCCAGGAAAGTCGGAAAATGAATATTCTCGGAATTGGACGGGACAAAAGCCAAAGTGCCTATTTTTCCGGAAGGGATCAAGTGCCAGAATACGAGACGGAGAGGGGCCAGGGGCCGGCCACACCACCTGGCCGCGCGGCCAGGCTTGACCCACGCCAGGGGGTGGTCTGGCCGACCCCAGCACCCCCTCGGCCTCTCCTTCCGCCTATAAGTTACCCTCGGGACGAAAACCCTAGGTACCCGATCAAAAATCCACGAAATAGTCTGTAGCCACCGTCATCTCCATCCCTAGATCGAGAGGGATCTGAAGCTCTTCCCGGCACCCTGCCGGAGAGGGGAATTCACCCTGGAGGCCTTCCTCATCACCATGCAAGCCTCCGGTGTGATGCGTGAGTAGTTCATCCTTGGACTACGGATCCATGTAGTAGCTAGATGGCTGGTTTCTCCTCCTTTGTGATTTCATGTTTAGATCTTGTGAGCTCCGTTCATGATCAAGATCATCTATTTGTAATCCATACATGTTGTGTTTCGGGGGGTTCCGATGGATATTGAGATGCTATTTCAGATTGATTATTGATTCTATCATGTCTTTGTCATTTGAGATCTTGCATGCTTTCCGTTGTTAGTAGCTATCTTGGCCAAGTAGATGCTAGCAACTCCAAGAGTTAGTATTTATGCTCGATAGTGGTTTCATGCCTCTGGTAATCTGGAGAAGTGACAGAAATCTCTAAGGTACTAGATGTGCTGTTGCTACTAGGGAGAAAACAACGATCCTTTGTTCATAGAACAATCGTATTGTTTACTTTACACGCAGTTCGTAAAGCAATAATCTGTTGCTTGCAACTTAATACTGGAGGGGGTTCGGATGATAACCTGAAGGTGTATTATTAGTCATAGATGCAGTTGGATGGCGGTCTATGTATTATGTTGTAATGCCCAATCAAGTCGCAAAGGAGTCAAGATGATTAGTATATGAATGTATTGCTTTCTCGGTGTTTGTCAATTGCCCCACTGTAATTTGTTCACCCAGCATGTTATCTATCTAAGGAGAGCCACCTCTAGTGAACTATGGATCCCGGTCCTTGTCTTTTACATACAATCTACAATCTTTTACAGCTTTGTGTTTACTTTCTACAAACTTTTACTTCCTTCCATTCGATACGTTTAATCCTTTGTTTTCCGCAAAACACGGTGAGATTGACAACCTCATCGCAAGTTGGGACAAAGTTCTATGGTTGTGTTGTGCAGGTCTCCACGTTGCTACTACCACCGGTAGTGCGCCCTGCCAAAGCTCAGCTAGTAACACCTTTGGGGTGTTTCCTTGCTCCTACTGGTTCGATTAAACCTTGGTTTCATAACTGCGGGAAAACTTACTGCTGTGCTCAACCTTCGTCTTGGGGTTCCCAACGAGCTCTACGTTGGAAGTCGAGTGCATCAAGATCTTTTCTGGCGCCGTTGCCAGGGAGTCAAGGACATCTTCACAAGGGGAGTCCCTCATAACCAATCTCTTTACTTTGTTGTTTTTGTTTTGCTTAGCTTTCTTTTTGCTTTGTTTGTTTGTTTTGTTCTTCAAAAAACACAAAAAAATTAGTTCTACTAGTTTGCTTTCTTATTGGAAAAACAAAAAAAAAATATTATTAGTTCCTTTCTTAAGTTGCCTTTATGACTAGCTCTGCTCCAATCACTATTTCATTATGGATAGCTCACTCAGTTTCCTATTTGGGAACAATATTATGACTGCTAAGGTAATAGGTGAACCACCGCCTGCTAGAACCTCCATGGAAGAAGAAATTGCTGAACCTAAAAGCTCATTAGATGAAAAAGAGGAGGAGAGTGATGGACAAAAGGAGGAAGAATGGATCTACCCATGCCTACCTTCTAATGAGAGTAACTCTTTATCCCTTACATTATTTGATTGTCCCCCATGCTTATCAAAGGAGCGTGAATGTTATGTTCCCGAGGATTCTTTTGAAAATGTTTATAATAAAGCTCTAGTGCTTGTAGATCATGAAAAGCATGCCTTATGTGATAGTTATATTGTTGAATTTATTCATGAGGCTACTGAAAATTATTATGAGAGAGGAAAATATGGTTGTAGAAGTTTTTATGGTAATGAAACACCTCTCTATGTCCTGAAAGTTTTGAAGTTACTTTTGTTTTATCTTCCTATGCCTGTCACTTTGATCTTTGTGCATTTATTTGCATTCAATATTCATATGCATAGGAAGTGGATTAGACTTAAATGTGTTTTGAATTTGCTTCTTGATGCTCTCTTTTACTTCAATTCATATTTCCTATGAGAGCATCTTCTCAAATTTTCATGCCTAACTTAAAGGCGTTAAAGAAAAGTACTTGTTGGGAGATAACCCAAGAGTTTTAGTTGAGTCTTGGAAGTTATTACCTCTGTAATAACCGCTCCTTATCCTTTTTATTTGCTTTTTGTGCCAAGAGTAACCTCTAATGAGAGTGAAGTAATGATTGGGAAAGTTGCTGTTACAAAACAGATTTTTGTGCTTCACCGTAAAAATTCCTGAGAGATCTCTATATGTCGGATTGAGCTGTAATTTTTTGTTCTTCTGTCCCAGGTTGTTATTTAACTTTCGTTAGTTCAACACTTTTTGATTTGAGCAACAGAAGGTCTTCGAAAAAATTCGTCTTTACCTGCTGGTCTGTTTTGACAGATTTCTGCCATTTTCTGCATTTGCTTCTTGTGGGTTCCTTTTTGAGTTCTTTTGGGGAATTGAGCTTTTTGAGGGAAGTGCTACAGTAGCTAGTATTCTAATGAAAGTTTATTTGGTGTTAGAACTGAACCTTGAAACTTATTTATCTTAAGTGCACTAATGTTGCTAATGAGATTCACTACTAGAAAACAGCTAATCCGTGGCGCACCTATTTTCCCCTTCCGTTGCGCACTAAGTGCGCCACGACTTCTATGGTACGGCTAAAAAGTGCCCGTAGCGCACTTCCAGGTGCGCTACAGGTATCTTGACATAGTAGTGGCGCACAACGCAGTGCGCTACCACTGTTTTCCTGTGGCGCGTGACAAGTGCGTTGCTAGTATGGAGTTAGTAGTATGGCGCCACTACGGTTATTCCTATGGCGCATGACGTAGTGCGCTACTAGTAGCTGACCAGGTGCGCCACCAACGTGGTGCGCCACTAACAACATATATGTGCGCCATGTCTTAGCTTTTCAAAAAACAAAAAAAAAATACTCAATACAGATGATATTCAATACAAATTATATACAATACAGCTGATATACACAGATATACAGTATAGAAATAAATACACAGATATACAATACAGAAATAAATACACAGACAAGATAGAAACAAACACATATAGATAAGTCACATATATAAATACACAGTATAAGTTATATTATTTCGATCAAGTTACAAAGTAGCTAGTGATGACATGAATACATGTCTCAACCAAGTTAGAGCTCGCGGAAGCTTGCCTAGATATCTAAAGTAGGAACATGCATGACAGACAACCAAGGACGATAACCATCACCGCGACGGAGGTATATGTCTTCATCCGGTTCCTCGTTCTAACTCCCGCTAGATAGCGCGTGTATCTAGCTGCCGCCTCCGCCATAGTATTGTACCCTTTGTTGCTATTTCCGCTGAAACGGTGCACCTGTCTCCGGCAGTCTTCCCAATCATCATAGACTCCAGGAACTCGTCCCTTGTACACGACGTACCACGTCATCTAAAAGTTGGAAATAATAATTAAATGATGGTGAAAAAACAAGTAAAAGTCGCATATAAAGATATACTTATCAAATAAGGTAACAAAGTAAGCAAAAAATACTAAGTAGTAGCATGTACATGTCGACACACACAAGTACACGTGGGGATAAAGAACTACAACTAGACCAACACATCAAGACTTCTGGCTCGGCTCAGGGAACGGGAGGACGCCTTGTTTCGTCATGAATGCCCTATAGTCACCCTGCATCTTTAGGCGATCTACTACGTCACGGTTATTTCAGGGATTGCCTCTGTAGAAGACCCCCCTGAAGTCATGGCATCACGGCTGATGATTGCCCCAAACTGTTGCTGGATGCGATACATATCTTGTCTAATATCTAAATCATTAATCCTGGCCTTGACTTCGGCCCATCGTTTGAGATGATCTGGCAACATAGAATTCTGTTGCTCTAGTAGGAACACCCTCATGTGATGGAGTGCATAGTAGGCTTCCTTCTGACTGCCTGCCGGCTACTTCACGCAGGGGAATTCCGTCACATGGGTGAAGACGTGCCTGCCAAACTTGAGCTTCTTACGCACGAAGGTGGCGCCTTCCGCTGAGGCATAGCCGGTGAGAGCATCATCCAGAACTTCCTTGATCTTGTCGTAGTTTTTCTTCTTCTCTTGACTCCCTGAGTCGAAATACGTGGCTTGCGATTGTTTCGGCAACAAGCAGATGAGTCTGTAGTGTTGATCTCTGCGCAAAACAATTCAAACGGAATGTGTTGGAAAAAGGATGATGAAAATCTAATAAAGCATGTTATGGCGGCGAGTGAATAATGACTTGCTCGGGAAAGAAAGGCACGAGAATGTATTCCTTTGTCTTGTTTGCCACCAAGATGCCTTGGAGGTACGAGGCCACGAATCGCTGTTCAATGGCGCTTCCCAAGCAGCCATCACGCATGTGTAGGGGTCCACTATAGCGATGCCCGGGGTGTTCTCTCTAATGATCTGAATGGCTAGGCTGAGAGAAAACAGGCGTACCATGGTATAGTGCAGCGGATACAGGTGGAACATATTGAAGATGTCGTCAAACCGCAGGAAGAACAGATCCGCGGGGACATTATCAACGAAGCCCAAGCCTCGTGGCACCTTAACCACGAATACCGGGTGCGAGGGATCTTTCTCCGCAAGAAGGCGTCTCTCTATCGTTAGCACACCGTCATGCACACTCCTCATTTCTGAAGTGGCGAGCCTGAGCAATTTCTTAGTTAGCATGGGCTCACCCGCCACATGCATCCTCCACATAATACCCTTTGGTCTTGGTGGCCCGTCCTGAAACCTGATCGGATTCGCAGTTGACGCCACCGGCTGGCTCGAGCTGCGAGATTTTCTTTTCCTAGTCTTCTTGCCTTTTGGGAAGTGGGTAGGCACCGCAATCTGAGCATCGATCGCCCTATGTAGTGAGGGCTTAGAACAAAGGGCCGGTTGGATGTATCCGCTGGCTCGGTGAAGGTGCAAGCTGGAGGCGTCTCCTGAGAACCAAAGAGACGTTTGTTGCAAGTGGCTTTCTCTGCGGGGCCACCAGCTGGGTCTTCGTTTAGGTCGCCGGGGAAAAGATTAGTGTTGATGAAATCATCGAAGTAATCTTCGTCATCCTTGTTTGGATCCTGCGCCATGGTCATGTCAATATGACCAGCCGAACAATCGCGTGGAGGTGACGGTGTGGGGGTCTTGCCATGGCTTGGCGCTGGCATGACATGCAGTGTTGTTGTCTGTGGGGTGATGGCCCCGCCGTCCCCAAACGAATCATGCTCTTTGGCCATAGCAGGAATAAGACAAAGCAACTTCTGAGGACAGCCGACTCTTCTTCATCCGCTCCTGGGGGTTAAATGGGAGGTTCCAGGTCATCGTAGCCCCTTAGCACCCGGATAATTTTAACCCTATGCATGCTATCTGGCATCGGCTTTGAGTGGAACGTGCGGTGCAAGGGTTGAATGATGGTACCCTTGGCAACATCCCTCAACTCGTTGTTCACGAAGCTTAAAAGAGTGCATGGAACATCCGTCTGCGAACAACATGTATGGCATTAAAAAGATGCCATAAGAGTAATAAATGGCAAGGCGGTAAAGTATTTGGTTTACCGTGATGGCGTTGAGCTCGGCTAATGTCGAGGCACCGCATACGACGACGGGCGTGCAAGAGACGGAGGGGCTGCTTGATGGCATGGTGCCGGCCGCTGATGTATTCTCCCTATCGGTTGCATTAAGCTCCGGCACCGCGGTGATGGCAGGGAGAGTCACGAATGCTTCCGGCGTCGCCGTGCTAGCGGGCGGAGTCACCAATGCTTCCGGCACCGCCGTGCTAGAGGGCGGAGTCACGAACACACAATTCACCGGGATTGCCGGCGTCGCATTGTTTGAGTGGCTACTGACCATGCTTGGAATCGGGCACGGCCCTTGTCGACCACCTGCACTCCAGTTCGCTATTGACTCCACCAAGGTAGGCAGGATGGAGGTGAGGGTGATTGCCAGGTTGTCTTGGACGATCTGCGAGATCTGCGCCACTTGTTCCTTAAGTTCCTGAACCTCGCGGTTTTCCTTGTCGCTCCTTCCCTCCACACGCGTCCTCGGGGGTGGACCAAAATGATCCACCCAATTCTTAGCCCCGAAGCCCCCAGACGGCCAGCCGACGAGGGTGATGACCCACAAGTATAGGGGGTGTATCGCAGTTTTTTCGATAAGTAAGAGTGTCGAACCCAACAAGGAGCAGAAGGTGCTGGCTAGTGGTATGGATCAGGAATTCTCTGCAAATACTTAGCAAACGGATTTTTAGGGGTTTTCGATAAAGCAAGTAAACAAAGTACGAGTAAACAAAAGACAGTAAGAATGAATGCAGCAAGTGGCCCAATCCTTTATGTAGCAAAGGACAAGCCGGTTGTATTTCTATAGATGACCAAACGTTCTCGAGGACACATGGGAAGACTGTCAAGTGCTTTCGCTTCATATAGTCGATTAATCTTCTCTAGCTTGCTAAGTGTTGTGTGGGTGAACATGTGCTAATGTACCGTCCCATCCAAGACTTAATACATACTTGTGATTAAAACCCCTTGCAAACATCCGTAAGTACAAGAAAGTAATTAAGGTAAAACCTAACCACAACTTTAAACTCTAAGACCCTTATGTCCCTTGTGCAATGGTTTCCTAACGAGGGTTCAGGTTTCTGTCACTCTGGCAACCCCTACGATTAGTAGCCAAATACACAATGCATTCCCCTAGGCTCATATAGGTGAAGTGTCATGTAGTCGACGTTCACATGACACCACTAGAAGAAGTACACCACAACTTAAATAACAATCTATTGAATCTTTCTCAACTCAACTCCACTACTAACAACAAGACTTCTCCCATGTCCTCAAGAACAAAACGAACTACTCACAAGGCATCATATGGATCATGCTCAGAGATGGAATAATGATGTATAACAATCTGAACATAAACAATAATTCAACGGTTCACTCAATAGCATCAACTACAAAGAGTAATCAACACCGGAAAGTTTCCCCTATGAACTATAGCAAGATTCAACCAATTGTTACAGCAATATGGAGATGGTGATGAGGGTGATGATGGTGATGATGATGATGATGATCCCGATGAAGTCCAGCTTGATGGTGGTGTTGATGGTGACGATCTCCCCTCTCCGGGAAGGAATTCCCACGGCAGAAATCTGTCTGTCGGAGAGATCTTTCTCTCTCGGTGTTTTCCGCCCCGCAGAGGCGGCAGAATCTTTCTGTGGCCGCTCTCTGAGTCTTAGGGTTTCGGGAGGAAGATATACGCTAGAGGGGAGAGGCTGGAGTGGGCCAGGGTGGCCACACCACTCCCTGGCGTGGCCTGGGCTTGCCCGCGCCATGGGGTGGTGTGGGCCCCCGTGTGGCCCACCTCCACTCCATCTTCTGGCATCTTGAGTCTTCTGGAAAAATAGATATTTCCGTATATTTTCCCGGATTTTCTGATCTTCGCGAATTTTGCCCCCAAACAGCACCTTTTCCATCAGAATCCTGACTGCAGCGGTCCATGCTCCAAAAGTCATCAACCATGCAAAAGCAGATGAAATAACATAAGTATCACCTCTCAATACGAAATATATCAATGAATAATAGTGAATTAAGACATAGAATAGTGATGCAAAATGGACGTATCAACTCCCCCCAAGCTTAGACTTCGCTTGTCCCCAAGCGAAACTGAGCTCAATAAACATGACCTCAGGTTTATGGAGTGAAGAGTCGATAAAAGAATACAGACAAGAAGCATCACATTCATCAAATACATAGATCATAATAGAAGACAACTCACTATTATATAACTCAACTTGTAATGAGTAAAGGAAACACAATAAAGATACATAGAGTAAAACATCATTGGTAATGGCAAACTTAGCTCTTGGTCGAAGAATAGTTGATAATTTGCTGGAGTTCACAAATAGCTGGTTTTTCAATGATAGCTTTCAAAGTAGTAAACTTCAAGATAAGAGCAATGTGCAAAACAAGGAACATAAGAAACATGATTGAATAAATCATCATATGAATGAATGAAACACATCAACTCAAAATACTTGCTAAGATAGAAGGGAATAGGTTTACTGACTCAACTACAAAGTGAAAGAAAGGCCCTTCAAAGAGGGAAGCAGGGATTACAAGTCTCATAAAGAGCTCCCAAAAATTATGATACTTACTAGCTTTCAGCTCTCATTACCCCTATTATAGGCATCTTTAGGTGATTAAGGTTAAAGTGAGGTCCAATCTGAGTTATATGTTTGTCAGACTATAAAATGAAGATCCCAAGTCCCTTGAGTACGAGGCCACTCCTCATGCTACTCAACTTTAGTTACCGGTAAGTTCTTGTCATTGTAAGTATGTGCGTATCATTGAGAACCGCCAACAGGGTACCCCTTGCCCGATGATACGGAAGAATCCCCATATCAAAATGACAAGGCAAGCAGACAATGAGTATCTCAGCAATCTTCTTATTTACCATGGGAAAATGGTGCTTTTTTCTCTCTTTCCTCTTTTCATAGTATCTTTTTTTTCTTTTCCTCAATAGCTATCTCTCTCTTTTTTTATAAGAAGAATGCTTCATAGATATTATTATGGTTACGCTGCAGGTTTCCACCATGTCAGCATGGATTAGACTAGCGGCCCAGGCGTTTCTCTAACACACATACATAACTCCATGGACTTACAAGCTCCCCTTTTATTTCACACCGACGACATCCGCAAACAAAAGAGCAAGGTATCAACTGGGTATATATTTACAAGTGTTGAAAGCGTTCCCCGTGACAGCACGGTTCTGCTAATCCCTAGCCTATAATTTGCAAGCATATAACTTTCATGGAGAGTTCACAATGGTTCAGGTTTATTAAGTGCGGAAAATAAAGTGTGCCATCAAGTTCGTGAGAGCTTTAATCACTAATTTTATCATAACAAGTTTAATTTGGGAGGTAGACAAAACATGAATTTACTTGGAATAGCAATAATGCTACTAGGTAGGTATGGTGGACACAAATGGCAAAGGTTTTGGTTTAAAGGAGGTGGATGCATGAGAAGAAATCCCTCTCAGTACAGGTTTTTGGCTAGCAAGGCTGGGTAGCAAGTACAAGAGTTGAAGGAAACAAACAAACATACAAGTGATAAAGACAAACATGTAATCTTCCTTGGAAGCACAAAAGATCTTAACTAGAGAATACTAAACTTATGAGCAAATCAAGAAAGAAAGATGATGAAATTATTTTTCTTTAGAGTACTTCTATCTTTTTATTTTCAACTCTCAGAAAGGTGTTGCTACTGACCAAGCCAGGTTTGCCAAAACCAACTAAATTAACTCAAAGATCCCAAAGTGCTACCAATACTAACAACAAGATCAATCATATAACCGCAAATTGAAAACTAACATAAGCTATGCAAAAGAGTGAATGAAAGAACTTCTCATTAATAATCCATAACGGAAACTCACACCAAGGGATACAAATCTAACAAGAGAGGGGACACTTCCATAATGCAAACCATACTTCATAATAACTCCTCTATTCAAGATATGACTCTACTAATAAGGTAAAAAGATAGAAGATAGTGATATGATACCGCGGCACTCCCCCAAGCTTGGAACAAACCAAGGGGATGCCAAATCTGATGACGAATTATTCCTTAGGTGGTGGTGGTATACTCTCATTTTCGTCCGTCTTCCAGGGTAAAGGCTTCCCATCAACAAAGGACATTGTGGTTTCCAACATCCTAAAACTTGCAGCAGCACTTATGCGTTTAAATCTAGCCTCATAGTCACAGTTTTGATTTTGAACGTCATAGAACCGTGCTTGCAGTTTGTTGGTTGTTTGGCGGAGTGAAAGGACTTCATCTTTGAGTTCAACAGTCTCCTTTTGGTGCTCGGCGATGAGTTCGGAACAAATCTTGTGGATGATGTCCACTTCGCGCTCCGCCATCTTCCTGTACCTAAAGACTTCTTGCTCCAATGCTTCCATCCTGTCCTCTAGACTTCCTTCACCTTTAGGGCCTTGAACCTCCTTAATCCGGACCTCCCCACCTTCGAGCAACAACTCCTTGGGATGAATCTTCAATTCTCTCATGTATGGGTTGATGATATCTTCTAAGGAATCTCCATTGGATGTTCCAGAGGAAGACATTGTGGCTCCAAATCTGGGATTCTTCCTGGCAGAAACAGATCGAAACAAAAACACGACGAAAACATGATATACGAACCTCGGGGGATCCGGGGGGTTATATTACGAAGTTTCATATCAAAAGGAAGGTACTGGGAGAAAACGGGTCGGAGACGAAGTCCTGGGTGGCCTCACCACCTGGTGGCACGGCCAGGGGTGGGCCCGCGCCATGGGGTGGTGTGGGCCACCCTGGCTCCGTTTCCGTCCCTTTTTCACTTCGTGGCTTTCCTTATTGACTGAAAACTGGAAAAATATAGTTGGATTGTATTTTCGCGGAACTTTTCTTACCAGAACTGTTACCTAGTTGGAAACGGACTCTGCAGGTCTCTAAATTTGATCCTCAATGAATTTCTCGGGATTTATAACTTGAAAGGCATCAACATCTTCACTGTAAGAATCTCCAGCAATATAGTGTTTGAGTCGCTGTCCATTCACTACTTGTGTAGTATCATCTTTTAGAGAAGAAATTTTTATTGCTCCTGAATGGTATACTTCTTCAATGATGAAAGGTCCGTCCCATTTTGATAGTAGCTTACCTGCAAAAAATCTGAGACAAGACCTATACAATAGAACTTTCTCACCAACATGAAATTCTCTCTTAAGTATTCGCTTGTCATGCCATCTTTTAACTTTTTCTTTAAAGAGCCTAGCATTCTCGTAGGCTTCACTCCTCCATTCATCTAAAGAACTTAAGTCAAAAAGTCTTTTCTCACCCGCTAGCTTACAATCTCTATTTAGTTCTTTCACTGCCCAGTAAGCTTTTTGTTCTAATTCTAAGGGTAAGTGGCAAGCTTTCCCATAAACCATTTTATAAGGAGACATTCACATAGGATTTTTGTAAGCCGTTCTATAAGCCCATAAAGCATCATTCAAATTCTTAGCCCAGTTTTTTCTAGACCTATTAACAGTCTTTTCCAAGATAGATTTAATTTCTCTATTTGATAACTCTACTTGCCCGCTAGTTTGGGGGTGGTAAGCTGAAGCAATTCTATGATTAACATCATACTTAGCGAGGGTCTTTCTAAAACCGCCATGAATGAAATGAGAACCCCCATCAGTCATGAGATACCTAGGCACTCCAAACCTAGGAAAGATAACGTCCTTAAGCATTTTCAGAGAGGTTTCCCCGTCGGCACTTTTTGTAGGAATTGCTTCTACCCACTTAGTAACATAATCAACGGCAACAAGAATATGAGTGTAACCCTTCGAAGGAGGGAAAGGACCCATAAAGTCGAATCCCCAACAATCAAAAGGTTCAATAACTAGAGAGTAGTTCATAGGCATTTCATTGCGTCTAGAAATATTACCAACACGCTGACATTCATCACAAGATAAAACAAATTTTCTTGCATCCTTAAAAAGGGTAGGACAGTAGAAACCTGATTGTAATACCTTTTGTGCAGTTCTATCTCCTGCATGATGTCCTCCATAGGCGCTCCCGTGACATTTACGCAATATCTCTTTTTGTTCATACTCTGGAACACATCTTCACATAATACCATCAACCCCTTCTTTGTATAAGTGTGGGTCATCCCAAAAATAATGCCTCAAATCATAAAAAAACTTTCTTCTTTGCTGAGCTGTAAAAGTTGGAGGCAAATACTTGGAGACAATAAAGTTTGCATAATCAGCATACCAAGGGCTTCCTCGCGAGTTCACCCCTACTGCGGCTAATTGCTCATTTGGGAAACTATCATTAACATGCATAGGATCAAAAGAGATGTTTTCCAAACGAGATAAATTATCAGCTACAGGATTTTCAGCACCCTTTCTATATACTATATGTAGATCAAACTCTTGTAAAAGCAGTACCCATCTAATAAGCCTAGGCTTAGCGTCCTTCTTTGTCATAAGATATTTAATAGCAGCATGATTAGTATGAATGGTTACTTTTGAGTCCACAATATAGGGCCTAAACTTATCACAAGCAAAAACAACAGCTAGAAATTCCTTTTCAGTAGTAGCATAGTTCCTTTGAGCAGCGTCTAAAGTCTTACTAGCATAATGGATAACGTTTAGATTTTTATCAATACGTTGCCCAAGGACAGCACCTACAGAAAAATCACTAGCATCACACATTATTTCAAAGGGTAAACTCCAATCAGGTGGTTGAACAATAGGAGCTATAGTTAAAGCCTTCTTAAGAGTTTCAAAAGCTTCCTTACAATCATCATCAAAAACGAAGGGTACATCTTTTTGAAGAAGAGTAGTAAGGGGTTTTGATATCCTAGAAAAGTCTTTAATAAACCTTCTATAGAAACCAGCATGACCAAGGATACTACGAATACCTTTGATGTCTCTTGGGCATGGCATCGTCTCAATTGCCTCAACCTTAGCTCTATCAACTTCTATGCCTCTTTCAGAAACTTTATGCCCAAGAACAATCCCTTCGTTAACCATGAAGTGACATTTCTCCCAATTTAGAACAAGATTAGTTCCTTCACATCTCTGCATAACTTTATCAAGGTTGTGCAGACAATTATCAAAAGAAGTTCCGTAGACAGAAAATTCATCCATGAACACTTCTACAATTTCCTCACAAAAGCCATGAAAGATAGCAGACATGCACCTTTGGAAAATAGCAGGAGCATTACATAAACCAAAAGGCATACGTCTATAAGCATAAGTTCCATAAGGGCAAGCAAAATTAGTTTTTTCTTGATCTTGTTGTTTAACAGCAATTTGAGAGAAACCAGAATAACCATCAAGAAAACAAAAATGGGTCTTTTTAGACAATCTTTCCAATATTTGATCAATAAAAGGAAGCGGGTAGTGGTCTTTCTTAGTAACTTTATTGACTTTCCTAAAATCGATGCACATCCTATAGCCTACTACTATTCTTTGAGGAATAAGCTCATCGTTATCATTAGGGACAACGGTAATACCTCCCTTTTTAGGAACACAATGAACAGGACTAACCCATTCACTATCAGCAATAGGGTAAATAATACCAGCATCAAGGAGTTTCAATACCTCATTCCTTACCACTTCCTTCATCTTAGGATTTAAACGTCGTTGGTGCTCCACTACTGGCTTCGCATCTGGTTCTATGTTGATAGAATGCTGACATATAGTAGGTGAAATCCCTTTCAAATCATCTAGAGTATAGCCCATAGCTCCTCGATGTTTCTTCAAAACTTCCAATAATCTTTCTTCTTCCTCCCCTGAAAGTTTAGCGCTAATAATAACAAGATATATCTTTTTATCATCAATAAAAGCATATTTAAGATTATCAGGGAGAGGTTTTAGATCGAAAACCGGATCCTTTTTAGGTGGCATCGTGGTACCCAACTCTTCTACATGCAAGTCGTGCTTAAGCATCACAGGTTGATCTCGGAGAATCATGTCAATCTTGTTCCTTTCTTCCATGAAGATTTCACTTTCATGTTCTTCCATAAATTGCTGCAAAGCATTATTAGGAGCAAGAGAAACAGAAGCAAGTTGTTCAACCCTAAAATCCTCATTATGGGTTTCCTCTTCGCAAGGTTCTTTAGCAAATTTCGAAAAATTAAACTCATAAGATTCCCCATCAAACTTAGTCAAGATTTTCTCCCTCTTGCAATCAATAATAGCTCCACAATTACTCAAGAAAGGTCTACCAAAAATGATAGGATAAGTTTTACTAGCAGCTAAACCAAGTACTAGAAAATCAGCAGGGTACTTAATCTTACCGCAAAGAACTTCCATGTCTCGCACAATACCAATTGGAGAGATGGTCTCTCTATTAGCAAGGTGAATAACCACATCAATCTCTTCCAACTCGCATGGACTGATCTCATGCATAATTTCTCTGTAAAGCTCATAAGGAATAGCACTGGAACTTGCACCAATATCACATAAACCATAATAGCAATGATCACCAATTCTAACAGAAAGCACAAGAACACTAGCCTTTTTAGTTCTATTAGGATCTGAAACAATATTAGAAGCATCCTCACAAAAGACTATGTGCCTATCTTCTACGCTTTTAGTGACAAGGTCTTTCACAATTGCTACCATAGGTTCAATGTTTATTTTTCATCAGGTTTTACAGTTCTTTTTTCACCTTTGGTGATTACATTAGTTATCATTGGGTGATCCTTTACCTTTTTGGGGGAGGGAATCTTCTCGATATAAGGTTCAGGTAAGATGGGGTCGATGATGCAATACTCAGCATTTTCAATAGGGGCATAGTCAACAATATCTTTGTAAGGTGCATGGTACTTGTTCCATCCCCTTTTTGGAATTTCGATATAGGAAGCAAAAGCTCTAAAGCAATTCGTAATAACTTGAAAATCAAGACCATAAGCATTACTAATATTTTGAAAGTCATCAGTTCCCATAAAAGATTCAATGCATTCATAATCATAATTTATACCTGACTTTCTACCTTTGTCATTCTCCCAAGCTTCAGCATTGTCTTTCTAGAAGGTCCCATTTAACTTCTTCTTCCATGCGAGTGAATGATCCAGCACAAGAAACATCTAATAAATCCTTGTCATGTAGAGGGAGCCTTGCATAAAAGTTATTGATAATAATATTGATGGGGAGCTCATGAATGGGACATTTGAGCATTAGTAACTTCAATCTCCCCCAAGCTTGAGTTGTACTCTCTCCATCAAGAGGCCAAAAGTTGTATATTTGATTCTGATCTTTATGAATCTCACTAGGAGGATAAAACTTTGAATAAAAGAGAGGCACTATTTCCTCCCATTCCAGAGCTTGACCATTCTTCAGCAGCTTATACCATTCCTCAGCTCTTCCTTTTAGTGATAATGAGAATAACTTCTTCTTAACTTGATCTGTAGTAATACCTGCACACTTGAACAACCCGCATAATTCATGTATAAAGAGTAAATGATCACCGGGATGGACAGTTCCATCCCCAACATAGTAGTTATCCATAACACGATCAATAATTCTTGTAGGTATTTTGAAAACATCTTTCTCAACAGGTGGTGGCTTATCTACTACCTTAGCAGTGGTAGTAGCATTACCAAATAAGAAACTCAACGAATTATCCATAACGAAAATAAAGCAACTAGCAGAAGTAAACAATACTCACAGTAGAAGTTTCCTTTACCAGTTCCACTCTCTAATAGCGCTTCACTCCCTGGCAACGGCACCATAAAATAGTCTTGATGACTCACAAGTATAGGGGGTGTATCGCAGTATTTTCGATAAGTAAGAGTGTCGAACCCAACAAGGAGCAGAAGGTGCTGGCTAGTGGTATGGATCAGGAATTCTCTGCAAATACTTAGCAAACGGATTTTTAGGGGTTTTCGATAAAGCAAGTAAACAAAGTACGAGTAAACAAAAGACAGTAAGAATGAATGCAGCAAGTGGCCCAATCCTTTATGCAGCAAAGGACAAGCCGGTTGTATTTCTATAGATGACCAAACGTTCGCGAGGACACATGGGAAGACTGTCAAGTGCTTTCGCTTCATATAGTCGATTAATCTTCTCTAGCTTGCTAAGTGTTGTGTGGGTGAACATGTGCTAATGTACCGTCCCATCCAAGACTTAATACATACTTGTGATTAAACCCCCTTGCAAACATCCGTAAGTACAAGAAAGTAATTAAGGTAAAACCTAACCACAGCTTTAAACTCTAAGACCCTTACGTCCCTTGTGCAATGGTTTCCTAACGGGGGTTCAGGTTTCTGTCACTCCGGCAACCCCTACGATTAGTAGCCAAATACACAATGCATTCCCCTAGGCCCATATAGGTGAAGTGTCATGTAGTCGACGTTCACATGACACCACTATAAGAAGTACACCACAACTTAAATAACAATCTATTGAATCTTTCTCAACGCAACTCCACTACTAACAACAAGACTTCTCCCATGTCCTCAAGAACAAAGCGAACTACTCACAAGACATCATATGGATCATGATCAGAGATGGAATAATGATGTATAACAATCTGAACATAAACAATAATTCAATGGTTCACTCAATAGCATCAACTACAAAGAGTAATCAACACCGGGAAAGTTTCCCCTATGAACTATAGCAAGATTCAACCAATTGTTACAGCAATATGGAGATGGTGATGAGGGTGCTGATGGTGATGATGGTGGTGATGATGATGATGATCCCGATGAAGTCCAGCTTGATGGTGGTGTTGATGGCGATGATCTCCCCTCTCTGGGAAGGAATTCCCTTGTTAGAAATCTGTCTGCCGGAGAGATCTTTCTCTCTCGGTATTTTCCACCCCGCAGAGGCGGCGAAATCTTTATGTGGTCGCTCTCTGAGTCTTAGGGTTTTAGGAGGAAGATATACGCCAGAGGGGAGAGGCTGGAGTGGGCCAGGGTGGCCACACCACTCCTTGGCGTGGCCTGGGCTTGCCCGCGCCATGGGGTGGTGTGGGCCCCCTGTGGCCCACCTACACTCCATCTTCTGGCATCTTGAGTCTTCTGGAAAAATAGAATTTTCCGTATATTTTCCTGGATTTTCTGATCTTCGCGAATTTTGCCTCCAAACAACACCTTTTCCATCAGAATCCTGACTGCAGCGGTCCATGCTCCAAAAGTCATCAACCATGCAAAAACAGATGAAATAACATAAGTATCACCTCTCAATACGAAATATATAAATGAATAATAGTGAATTAAGACATAGAATAGTGATGCAAAATGGACGTATCAGATGGCTTCTTTGTAACCGGCGTGATTTTCTTGGCCCGGTTCATCGCCCTGTTAAAAGGGTTATCCCACCGGGTGGCCGCCGTCGACCCATGGGATGAGGAACCATGGGATCCCTGACTAGCAATTTCCTCGTCATGCAGAAGAAGTAATGTGAACCGTTTAGAAATTCCACTTGATCGATTATAATGTAATCGACTTGATCCGCGGTAATTAAATTACTTACCGCAAGAACCTCGAAGTCCTTCACCTTAGTTTCTACAGTGAGTTCTTTGGTTTTGGGGTCCACATGGTAACAAGCCCTGATGAAGTTTCGAAGCTGCTTGTTTTTGAATTTCGAAAAGGGGTTAGGTATCCCCTTAGCTCTATACTCGTCGTCCTCCTTATCCCATTTGGGCTCCGTAGCTCTGTAACCACCAGATCTGAGATGGTGGTGACCTATATTCATCTCCTGCAATTCCTTTCCCCACTTACTCGAGGCCTTGGCTGCTTCGGAGGTGCACTTGGCCTTGAACTCCTGGAATTGATCTTCGGTGATCTGCAGGTCAATCTTCTAGATCTCCTCGAGACTTTTCTCTTCTTTAAATATCTTCTTCTTTATCCGGGTTCTCCAGCTAGCCAGGGCGGTGCTCATCCTCGTGAGGGAGGATTTATTTACTTCATTCCCATGATAATCTGTGTTCCGATACTGAAGGGGGCACTTGTATCTTGTGTGTAGCTTCTCGAAGAGGAGTGTGCGCAAATGGCCATTATCTTTATGCTGGAGATTCTCGGTGTTGATCGAGATGGTGGTCCGGGTGATAGCCGCCACTTGCCCACTGTACCCTTTGACCACATGGTCGGGCGCCAAAGGAACCCCTTTTGGGCTCACTTTGGTAATTTCCTCTCTGACAGTGTCGACCGTGTTCGGGCGCCTTTCCTTCTTCTTCTTAGGCGGATTACTACCACTTGTTGTGCCCTCGCCGCCATCAGTGGTTTCATCACCCGCCGTTCCTTCGTCCGCTTCTTCTTCCTCCGCGTCTTCCATCTCATCGGCGTCGCTCTCGGAAGGGTTGTATTCTTCATCACCCTTTGTTATTCTTTCTAGCCGCTCGACCTCCTCCCAGAATGACAAGGGTCTGTTTTGAGGTCTCACTTCTCCTTCAGCATTGATACGCTGAGAAGATCCAGCCTCGTCGTTGTCACACATGTTTGCACTAATAAAAGGCAAATAATGGTTAGTAAAGTGCACGGAAAAATCCGGCATGACCATTGCTCATTTTTGTTAAACTAGGAGTGCTTGATTTCTGCCGAAACAGAAGTTAATCAACATTTGGCAAAAATCGAGACTCATTTCATACAAGCACCTGCATATGAATACAACTAGGCAGGGTATTTTCCTGTATATACACTAGTAGACTGGTACCACTATGATCACTTCACCTCCAAAACAAGCAGTACCCTAGCTCTGAATGATGTATGCATCTACACTAGTAGACTGATACCACTATGATCAGTCTGGAGTCAATGCATGGAAATGGCAGTGACCGAGAGCAAAAGACAGTAACTGCTGCTCCGTAGACTGATACCACTATGATCATCACAAAGTAAAATTCAGAATGAAAGACAATTTACAGTTAAGTTTCGTGTTTATCTGAAAGAATAGCCGATATATATCACAAAATCAAAAAAATCCCAATAATTCTCCAATATAAACCTAGTGGTAGAGCAAATCAGACCAGCTATCATACGTCCAGATTCACGGAAATAAATATCTACAAGTTACAATTTACAACTGTGGTTATCTACAGATTTTCTTTCAGTGATGGTTATTTACAGATTACAACCAATTTACAGAAACACTACTAGTTTCTCTAGTATAGGATCTAGTACACGAAAGGGAATGAAAAGAAAACCACGCCTCAGCAGCCTAGGCAATAACACTTACTCGACCTATACATCTACTACCCAATAGCTACAACACAAGCACTGTAACATAATCAGTTACAGTCGGCTGGAGTGGACCTCATATCTATTTGTGCTGTTTTTTTATTTTCAGTCAGAATAGATATCGACTTAATATGCTGAGGAAAAATAAATATAAATTTCTAGATTAACTAAATATTACAACACAATAGCTACAACACAACCAGGTACAATAGCTACCCAATAGCTACAACACAACCAGGACCTCATATCTATCTAATAGCTACCCAATAGCTACAACACAAGAACTAGAAATATCAAGCTAGGGTTTCAGTCTCAACTCACTGTAACATTTAGGAATCAAACCTATCAGCCAGCTAGCTACACATTACTCAGGTCCAGGAATTGATCAAGGGTTGCTAAGCTAGCTGCAAGCTTAACAACACAACACCACAGCACTACCAAATTTAACATCAGATCAACTATTTTTGCCAATATAGTGATATCTATCAACTGAACTGCAGTATAGATCGTGACTCCATGACTTACCTGAGCAGAGAGTCCGTGCACGCGTGGATGGAGAGCGGCGGACGGGGAGCGGCGGATGGAGAGCGGCGACCTCCTCCTCCTTGGACGCGCGAACGGAGAGTGGCGGCCTCCTCCTCCTTGGACGCGCGGACGGAGAGTGGCGGACGGAGAGCGGCGGCCTCCTCCTCCTTGGACGCGCGGACGGAGATCGGCGGATGGAGAGCGGCGGCCTCCTCCTCCTTGGATGCGCGGACGGAGAGCGGCGGCCTCCTCGGCCTCCATGGCCTCCTCCTCCTTGGACGCGCGGCGGCCTGCTCTCCTCTTCCACGGCCTCCTCCTCGGTCGCGGCGAGTGCGGCGACGGCAGATCGAGCGGCGAGTGCGGCAGCGGCTGATACATTGCAAATGTATCTATCATTTTTGACGTTCCATGCTTAGTTTTATCCACTTTCTTGTGTTTTGTTCCAACTTTGGAGTACTTTTATTATGATTTCTTGGACTAACCTATTAACAAGAGCCACAATGCCAGCTGCCTGTTTTCTGTTGTTTTTGGTTCTAGAAAAGTCAGAAAATGAATATTCTCAGAATTGGACGAGACAAAAGCCAAAGTGCCTATTTTTTCGGAAGGGATCAAGTGCCAGAATACGAGACGGAGAAGGGCTGGGGGCCAGCCACACCACCTGGCCGTGTGGCCAGGTCTGGCCCGCGCCAGGGGGTGGTCTGGCCGACCCCAGCACCCCCTCGGCCTCTCCTTCCGCCTATAAGTTGCCCTCCGAAAGAGTATGTAGCCGCCGCTCTCCGTATTCCCATGGTAAATAAGAAGAATGCTGAGATGCTTGTTGTCTGCTTGCCTTGTCATTTTGATATGGGGATTCTTCCGTATCATCGGGCAAGGGGTACCCCGTTGGCGGTTTTCAATGATACACATGTACTTACGATGACAAGAACTTACCGGTGACTAAACTTGAGTAGCATGAGGAGCGGCCCTCGTATACAAGGGACATGAGATTTCTGACTTATACTTCGTCAAGCATGTACACCATAGTTTGTTCACTTTAACCTTAATCACTTCAAGATGCTTATGATAGGGGCAATCAGAGCTGAAAGCTTTAAGTACCATAATTTTTGGAAGCTCTTTATGAGACTTGAATCCCTACTTCCTTTTTACAAAAGGCCTTTCTTCCACCATTATATTGAGTCTCCACGTCCTATCATTATGCACTACTTTGAGAGCATAGTGGCCATTCTTAGTTCTATGTGCATTGTCCCAAGACAAGTTGATTGATGCATGACTTGCTTTTGCTTGTTTGAAACTATTATATCTAGTCACTCTTATGAACTTTGAAGGTGTCCTATGCATTTATATTTGCTACTCTATTGAGGGACAAGCTGAATACTATTATGCTATGTTTTATTTATGTGAAACAAACAAACGTCTTGCAAAGCATGTTATTCATGAATCTTTTGTTTGTGCCTTTTCATGTTGCATCATAGTTTCTTTGCTTATTGCTAGAACTTTGTCTTTCATGTTATGATTGAAGTACTATGATCCCAGCCTTGAATGTTTTGCAAATACTTTGATCAAGTCTTTGATGGTGCATGTCACCTCAAAAATTATTTCTTTTTATCACTTACCTACTCGAGGACGAGCAGGAGTTAAGCTTGGGGATGTTGATACATTGCAAATGTATCTATAATTTTTGATGTTCCATGCTTAGTTTTATCCACTTTCTTGTGTTTTGTTCCAACTTTGGAGTACTTTTATTATGATTTCTTGGACTAACCTATTAACAAGAGCCACAGTGCCAGCTGCCTGTTTTCTGTTGTTTTTGGTTCCAGAAAAGTCAGAAAATGAATATTCTCATAATTGGACGGGACAAAAGGCAAAGTGCCTATTTTTCTGGAAGGGATCAAGTGCCAGAATACGAGACAGAGAAGGGCTGGGGGGCGGCCACACCACCTGGCCGTGCGGCCAGGCCTGACCCGCGCCAGGGGGTGGTCTGGCCGACCCAGCACCCCCTCGACCTCTCCTTCCGCCTATAAGTTGCCCTCGGGACGAAAACCCTAAGTACTCGATCAAAAATCCACGAAAAAGTATGTAGCTGCCGTCATCTCCATCCCTAGACCGGGAGGGATCTGAAGCTCCTCCCGGCACCCTGCCGGAGAGGGAAATTCACCCTTGAGGCCTTCTTCATCACCATGCAAGCCTCCGGTGTGATGCGTGAGTAGTTCATCCTTGGACTACGGATCCATGTAGTAGCTAGATGGCTGGTTTCTCCTCCTTTGTGCTTTCATGTTTAGATCTTGTGAGCTCCGTTCATGATCAAGATCATCTATTTGTAATTCATACATGTTGTGTTTGCGGGGATCCGATGAATATTGAGATGTTATTTTAGATTGATTATTGATTCTATCATGTCTTTGTTATTTGAGATCTTTCATGCTTTCCGTTGTTAGTAGCTATCTTGGCCAAGTAGATGCTAGCAACTGCAAGACTTAGTATTTATGCTCGATAGTGGGTTCATGCCTCTGGTAATCTGGGGAAGTGACAGAAATCTCTAAGGTACTAGATGTGTTGTTGCTACTAGGGAGAAAACAACGATCTTTTGTTCATAGAACAATTGTATTGTTTACTTTACACGCAGTTGGTAAAGCAATAATCTGTTGCTTGCAACTTAATACTGGAGGGGGTTCGGATGATAACCTGAAGGTGGATTATTAGTCATAGATGCAGTTGGATGGCGGTCTATGTATTATGTTGTAATGCCCAATCAAGTCTCAGAGGAGTCAAGATGATTAGTATATGCATGTATTGCTTTCTCGGTGTTTGTAAATTGCCCCGCTGTAATTTGTTCACCCAGCATGTTATCTATCTAAGGAGAGCCACCTCTAGTGAACTATGGATCCCGGTCCTTTTTCTTTACATACAATCTACAATCTTTTACTGCTTTGTGTTTACTTTCTACAAACTTTTACTTCTTTCCATTCGATACGTTTAATCCTTTGTTTTCCGCAAAACACGGTGAGATTGACAACCTCATCGCAAGTTGGGGACAAAGTTCTGTGGTTGTGTTGTGCAGGTCTCCACGTTGCTACTAGCACCGGTAGTGCGCCCTGCCAAAGCTCAGCTGGTAACACCTTTGAGGTGTTTCCTTGCTCCTACTGGTTCGATTAAACCTTGGTTTCATAACTGAGGGAAGCTTGCTGCTGTGCTCATCATACCTTCCTCTTGGGGTTCCCAACGAGCTCTACATAAACACCATGAACCAAGCACTTTTCTGGGCACCGTGTATTGAGCCATCAAGCGATTTTCTGGCGCCGTTGCCGGGGAACGAAGAAGAAGAAACTCCCACGTCAACTACACGCCATTAAAGATTTTCTGGCGCCGTTGCCGGGGAGTCAAGGACATTTTCACAAGGGGAGTCCCTCATAACCAATCTCTTTACTTTGTTGTTTTTGTTTTGCTTAGTTTCCTTTTTGCTTTGTTTGCTTGTTTTGTTCTTCAAAAATCCAAAAAAATTAGTTTTACTTATTTGCTTTCTTATTGGAAAAACACAAAAAAAGATTAGTTCCTTTCTTAAGTTGCCTTTATGACTAGCTCTGCTCCAATCACTATTTCATTATGGATAGCTCACTCAGTTTCCTATTTGGGAACAGTTTTATGACTGCTAAGGTAATAGATGAACCACCGCCTGCTAGAACCTCCATGGAAGAAGAAATTGCTGAACCTAAAAGCTCATTAGATGAAAAAGAGGAGGAGAGTGATGGACAAAAGGAGGAAGAATGGATCTACCCATGCCTACCTTCTAATGAGAGTAACTCTTTATCCCTTACATTATTTGATTGTCCCCCATGCTTATCAAAGGAGGGTGAATGTTATGTTCCCGAGGATTCTTTTGAAAATGTTTATAATAAAGCTCTAGTGCTTATAGATCATGAAAAGCATGCCTTATGTGATAGTTATATTGTTGATTTTATTCATGAGGCTACTGAAAATTATTATGAGAGAGGAAAATATGGTTGTAGAAGTTTTTATGGTAATGAAACATCTCTCTATGTGCTGAAAGTTTTGAAGATACTTTTGTTTTCTCTTCCTATGCCTGTCACTTTGCTCTTTGTGCATTTATTTGCATTCAATATTCCTATGCATAGGAAGTGGGTTAGACTTAAATGTGTTTTGAATTTGCTTCTTTATGCTCTCTTTTACTTCAATTCATATTTCCTATGAGAGCATCTTCTCAAATTTTCATGCCTAACTTAAAGGCGTTAAAGAAAAGTACTTGTTGGGAGATAACCCTTGAGTTTTAGATGAGTCTTGGAAGTTATTACCTCTGTAATAACCTCTCCTTATCCTTTTTATTTGCTTTTTGTGCCAAGAGTAACCTCTAATGAGAGTGAAGTAATGATTGGGAAAGTTGCTGTCCCGAAACAGATTTCTGTGCTTCACCATAAAAATTCCTGAGAGAGCTCTGTACGTCGGATGGAGCTGTAATTTTTTGTGCTTCTGCCCCAGGTTGTTATCTAACTTCCGTTAGTTAAAAACTTTTTTATTTGAGCAACAAAAGGTCTTCGAAAAAATTCGTCTTTACCTGCTGGTCTGTTTTGACAGATTTCTGCCATTTTCTGCATTTGCTTCTTGTTAGTTCCTTCTTGAGTTCCTTTGGGGAATTGAGCTTTTTGAGAGAAGTGCTACAGTAGCTAGTGTTGTAATGGAAGTTTATTTGGTGTTACAACTGAACCTTGAGACTTATTTATCTTAAGTGCACTAATGTTGCTAATGAGATTGTGTGAAGTTTTGTATGAAGGAAAACTTTCAGGTGTATGGAAGGAATGAGTTATGAGATGAAGGATGGACTAAAGCTCAAGCTTGGGGATGCCAAGCGTGTAAACCCAAGAAATATCCAAGAAGTACAAACGTCAAAGCTTGGGGATGCCCAAGGCATCCCCTTCTTCATCAATAAAAATTCCAGGTTTCTTCCAAACGCTTCATTTTTATTGTTTCATGCACAGTTGTGTTTCTCTTGGAGCGTCTTCTTTTTCGTTTTTGTTTTGGTTTTTAGTTTGCTTGGTTTGATTAGTTTTCTGAATAAGTTGGTTGGACCCCCTCTTTCACACTTTGGTTTGCAAATAGTTTGGTTTGGTTTGGAAAAGAGTAGGAAAGTTCATGCTTATGTGGTAAAAAGAGCTCGTTTTTGACTATGGCTATGCTTTGTCATGCCATGCTTGATATTGTTTTGGCTTTACACTTAGTATTCTTTGCTGTAGCATGACTTGTTATACACAATTGAGATTTCTTAATGTGCCTTGGATGAATCATGCGTTGTTTTAGCATATTAAAGCATAGTATAGTGGTATTTTCCTTTGATGCTTTATTTGGGTTGACTTGGCACATGCTCACACCATGTTAAGACATTCAAAAGTCACCATAGCCTTTATGATCCTTTAGTTTTCAACTTGTAGTATCACTTTATGCTATGATCAATGATTTTTTGTTGCTCTGCATGATTATGGCCATTATTGCTCTCTTAGTTTGTCGCTCCCAGTCTTTTGCTAGCCTCCACAACAAAGTATGAGTTCCACTCATGCATCCAACTCTCTAAACCAAGTTATTCCAAAGAGTCCACCATACCTACCTACTAGCTTATGCTATTCCAAGTACATTCATGCTTTTGTTTACCTTCCACTTGTTATGAGAAAACTAGTGATTAAAACTCTCACGAACTTGATGGCACACTTTACTTTACTTGCCCTTAATAAACTTGAACCATTGTGTCGTCTATGTTGTATATGCTTGCACTTATTTGTTGGGAATTAGCAGAACCATGCTTTCACGGGGAACGCTTTCAACATTGCACTTGGTACTTGTACCTAGTTGATATCATGCTCTTTTGTATATGGATGTCGTCGGTGTGAAATGAAAGGGGAGCTTGTAAGTCCATGGAGTTATGTATATGTGTTAGAGAAACGCCTGGGCCGTTGGTATAATCCATGCTGACATGGTGGAAACCTGCAGCGTAACCATAATGAGCTGTCTATGAAGCATTCTTCTTATAAAAAAAGAGTCCTATTGAGAAAAAAAGAGAAAAAAAGAGATACTATGAAAAGAGGAAAGAGAGAAAAAAAGCACCATATTCCCATGGTAAATAAGAAGAATGTTGAGATGCTCGTTGTCTGCTTGCCTTGTCATTTTGATATGGGGATTCTTCCGTATCATCGGGCAAGGGGTACCCCGTTGGCGGTTCTCAATGATACACATGTACTTACAATGACAAGAACTTACTGGTGACTAAACTTGAGTAGCATGAGGAGCGGCCCTTGTATACAAGGGACATGAGATTTCTGACTTATACTTTGTCAAGCATGTACACCATAGTTTGTTCATTTTAACCTTAATCACTTCAAGATGCTTATGATAGGGGCAATGAGAGCTGAAAGCTTTAAGTAACATAATTTTTGGAAGCTCTTTATGAGACTTGAATCCCTACTTCCTTTTTACAAAAGGCCGTTCTTCCACCATTATATTGAGTCTCCACCTTCTATCTTTATGCACTACTTTGAGAGCATAGTGGCCATTCTTAGTTCTATGTGCATTGTCCCAAGACTAGTTGATTGATGCATGACTTGTTATTGCTTGTTTGAAACTATTATATCTAGTCACTCTTATGAACGTTGAAGGTGTCCTATGCATTTATATTTGCTACTCTATTGAGGGACAAGCTGAATACTATTATGCTATGTTTTCTTTATGTGAAACAAACAAACATCTTGCAAAGCATGTTATTCATGAATCTTTTGATTGAGCCTTTTCATGTTGCATCATAGTTTCTTTGCTTATTGCTAGAACTTTGTTTTTCATGTTATGATTGAAGTACTATGATCCCAGCCTTGAACGTTTTGCAAATACTTTGATCAAGTCTTTGATGGTGCATGTCACCTCAAAAATTATTTCTTTTTATCACTTACCTACTCGAGGACGAGCAGGAGTTAAGCTTGGGGATGTTGATACATTGCAAATGTATCTATAATTTTTGATGTTCCATGCTTAGTTTTATCCACTTTCTTGTGTTTTGTTCCAACTTTGGAGTACTTTTATTATGATTTCTTGGACTAACCTATTAACAAGAGTCACAGTGCCAGCTGCCTGTTTTCTGTTGTTTTTGGTTCCAGAAAAGTCAAAAAATGAATATTCTCAGAATTGGACGGGACAAAAGCCAAAGTGCCTATTTTTCCGGAAGGGATCAAGTGCCAGAATACGAGACGGAGAAGGGCTGGGGGCTGGCCACACCACCTGGCTGCGCAGCCAGGCCTGGCCCGCGCCAGGGGGTGGCCGACCCCAGCACCCCCTCGGCCTCTCCTTCCGCCTATAAGTTGCCCTCAGGACGAAAACCCTAAGTACCCGATCAAAAATCCACGAAAAAGTATGTAGCCACCGTCATCTCCATCCCTAGATCGGGAGGGATCTGAAGCTCCTCCCGGCACCCTGCCGGAGAGGGAAATTCACCCTTGAGGCCTTCTTCATCACCATGAAAGCCTCCGGTGTGATGCGTGAGTAGTTCATCCTTGGACTACGGATCCATGTAGTAGCTAGATGGCTGGTTTCTCCTCCTTTGTGCTTTCATGTTTAGATCTTGTGAGCTCCGTTCATGATCAAGATCATCTATTTGTAATTCATACATGTTGTGTTTGCGGGGATCCGATGGATATTGAGATGCTATTTCAGATTGATTATTGATTCTATCATGTCTTTGATATTTGAGATCTTGCATGCTTTCCGTTGTTAGTAGCTATC
This sequence comes from Avena sativa, assembly GCA_916181665.1. Taxonomy (NCBI): domain Eukaryota; kingdom Viridiplantae; phylum Streptophyta; class Magnoliopsida; order Poales; family Poaceae; genus Avena; species Avena sativa. The sequence continues at coordinate 104,440,709 of OV702292.1, forward strand.
TTGGCCAAGTAGATGCTAGCAACTCCAAGAGTTAGTATTTATGCTCGATAGTGGGTTCATGCCTCTGGTAATCTGGGGAAGTGACAGAAATCTCTAAGGTACTAGATGTGGTGTTGCTACTAGGGAGAAAACAACGATCTTTTGTTCATAGAACAATTGTATTGTTTACTTTACACACAGTTGGTAAAGCAATAATCTGTTGCTTGCAACTTAATACTGGAGGGGGTTCGGATGATAACCTGAAGGTGGATTATTAGTCATAGATGCAGTTGGATGGAGGTCTATGTATTATCTTGTAATGCCCAATCAAGTCTCAGAGGAGTCAAGATGATTAGTATATGCATGTATTGCTTTCTCGGTGTTTGTAAATTGCCCCGCTGTAATTTGTTCACCCAGCATGTTATCTATCTAAGGAGAGCCACCTATAGTGAACTATGGATCCCGGTCCTTTTTCTTTACATACAATCTACAATCTTTTACTGCTTTGTGTTTACTTTCTGCAAACTTTTACTTCTTTCCATTCGATATGTTTAATCCTTTGTTTTCCGCAAAACACAGTGAGATTGACAACCTCATCGCAAGTTGGGGACAAAGTTCTGTGGTTGTGTTGTGCAGGTCTCCACGTTGCTACTAGCACCGGTAGTGCGCCCTGCCAAAGCTCAGCTAGTAACACCTTTGAGGTGTTTCCTTGCTCCTACTGGTTCGATTAAACCTTGGTTTCATAACTGAGGGAAACTTGCTGCTGTGCTCATCATACCTTCCTCTTGGGGTTCCCAACGAGCTCTACATCAATACCACGCACCAAGCACTTTTCTGGGCGCCGTGTATTGAGCCATCAGCGGCGCGTGCGGCGAGTACGGCGGCAGATCGAGCAGCGGCGACGGCGCGTCTCCTCTCTAACCTAGAAAGAAATTAAAAAAAAATTGAGCTTGCGTTTTACAATCTTTTTTACCTTCTTTGTCGCGGTTGAATAATTTAGCCTTGGCACTTTTATGTTTCTTCGCTCGAACGGGCTACCTTTTTTGGGTAAGGTTGTCCTTTTTCTTCTTGTGATGTATGTTTTTCATCGTAGTCGTCGTCATCTTCAATCTTTGGTTCACCGTACTGGTCGAAGTCTTGCTCGTTGGCGACTCCATCCATTCCGATGATGTTTCTTTTTGCTCTCCTCACAACAACACGGCTAGGCTTTGTCGGGTCAGTAATAAAAAAACATTGGTCCACTTTGCTAGCCAGTACCCACGGTTTATTTTTCGTGGCGACGTGCGCACCGGCGGCCTTGGATTTGGTTGCTTCGGGTATTAACATGGTTGTGAAATACTGGTCTTCTCTTTCGATGCTCTTGGCCCATCTGACACGGAACATCGGCACCTTTTCTCCATAGTAGTCGAGCTCCCAGATCTCCTCGATCCTTCCGTAAAATCTTTCCTTCACGTTGTCATCGGTGTAGAATTCTGATGTTACGCCTGAGTTTTGATAGTCACACTTGTTGTCCTTTTCCTCCGTGTAGAATGTGTAGCCGTTGATATCATACGCCTGATAGGTCACCAGGTTGTGCATGGGTCCCTGCGACAAGGTGAATATGATGTTTTCCTCCACAGAATGCGATTGCGGGGGATTATCTAGGAGCGTCTGCCTAAACCAACGCGTGAAATCTGAGTTATGCTCTTTGATTATTTCTCCCTGCGTCCTCTGTATGCCCCGGTCACTATACTTCTTCTCGATTGACCTTTTGTGCTTTTGTACCCAAGGATCGACCAGTTCTAAATGTTGTAGCGCGACTAGGTTTGCTCTATCAAAGTCTGCGCGTCGACAATCGTAGTCTGCATGCAGTACGCGACGACCCTCTCGGTAACCCGATCCATCGAGCTTGCCAAGGTGTCTATTGACGGGAAGACCGATAGGGTTCTCGATGCCTAGATAATTCTTGCAGAAAGAGATGCACTCTTCGGCCAGAAAGCCCTTGGCTATGCTTCCATCTGGACGGGACCTGTTGCGAACGTATCCTTTGATGTGTCCATTCATCCTTTCGAACGGCATCATGCTGCGGAGGAACATCGGGCCGAGTTGGATGATATCCTCCACGATATGGACCAGCAGATGCACCATAATGTCGAAGAATGCGGGCGGGAAGTAGATCTCGAGCTCGCATAGTATCACCACGATCTCCTCTTGTAGCCTCCCAAGCTGTTTCACGCCAATTGACTTTCGAGAGACGACGTCGAAAAACTTGCAGAGCCCAAACAATGTTTCTCAGACATGCTCGTCCATTATACCTCATAGTGTAACCGGAAGTATCTGCGTCATTAGCACGACACAGTCGTGAGACTTCATCCTACTAAACCTCTGCTTAGCCTCATCTAGGTACCTGCTTATATTGCCAGCGTAGCCGTAAGGAAATTTGACTCCTTGAAGGCACTTGAAAAACTGTTTGATCTCATCCTGGCTTAGTGTGAAGCACGAAGGGGGGCAGTAATATTCGTTCTTCTTGACCTTTTTACCCTTTCGACGACCTTGTGTCGCCTCCGACTAATGATCATCGTCATCTTCCTGATCATCAGGAGTAGGGCATCCTCCGTGAAGATCCTTCCGGATGCCCATGAATATCAAGTCGTTCCTTGCTTTAGGACCATCTTTCGTCCTATCTGGCATGTTGATTAGGGTGGCGACTAGACTCTCACACAAGTTCTTCGTGATATGCATGATGTTAAGGCTATGAGGCATGTGGAGAAACTTCCAGTATGGCAACTCCCAGAAAATAGACCTTGTTTTCCATACCTTCATCAACGGCTTGTCTTGCTGCCTCTTTCGCTTCTTTCCCGGTTTAGGACACTCTTTCCAGTTTTTCAGCAATTCATCCACTTCTTCACTGCTCCTCCGCTTTGGGATTCCTCGGGTCTCGGGTTTTCCATTGAACAGATCTCCACATTTTCTCCATGCATCATTCTTTCGAAGCCACCTTTGGTGCCCCATGAACAAGGTTTTCGAAGACCCTGGATCTTTCTCTAGTTGGAGATAGGCCATGTTATCCATGCACCTAACGCATGCGCAGAATCCTTGGATAACCTGCCCCGAGAAATATCCGTAACCTGGATAGTCTTGCACTGTAGTGACCAACGCGGCTCTCATAGTGAAATAATCTTGTGCGACAGCGTCATACGTATTGGCTCCGGATTCCCATAACATGGCTAGCTCCTCATTCAACAGCCCGAGATATAGATTGATGTCGGTACCAGGTTGTTTTGGCCCTTGAATTAGCATACTCATTTGTATGTACTTCTTTTTCATGTACAACAAGGGAGGGAGGTTGTACATCCATACAAACACGGGCCAAGTGTTGTGCGTGCTGCTCTGGCTACCGAACGGATTGAGTCCATCGGTGCTTGCACCTAGCCTGATGTTTCTCGAATCTCCACTGAATTTTGGGAATTCAAGGTCTAATGCTTTCCACTGGCTACCATATGAAGGGTGCGTCAGCAGCTCGTCCTTTTTAGGGTCATCGTCATCTGCTGGCTTCTTTCTTTCCGCATGCCAGCGCATGAGATTTGCTTCCTTAGGGTCTGCGAAATAGCGCTACAGACGAGGAGTGATAGGAAAGTACCATACCACTTTTCGAGGAGCTTTCTTCCCTTTCTTGTATCGACTAACGCGGCACACCGGGCATGTGGTTTTCTCCGCGTCCTCGCCTTGATAAATGATGCAATCGTTGATGCAGATGTGGTATCTAATGTGCGGTAGATCAAGAGGACACACAATTTTCTTGGCATCCTCGATACTAGTTGGACACGTGTTCCCCTCCGGGAGACGATCGTGCCAGAATGCCATCATATCGTCGAAGCTTGCGTCGGTCCATTTGTGTTTTTCCTTCATCTCCATAGCCTTGAGCGTTACATTCAACCGGGTATCATCGGGCTTGCATCCTTCATACAATGGAGTAACTGCGTCTTTCTCAAGTTGCGCAAGCTTGGCTTTCTCTCTAGCAGCAGCCCTGGCATTACTCGTTTTCTTGAGAAGTAGTTCTTGAACATAAGGGTCCCGCACCCAGCCTGACATTGTTCCATCGTCTGCTCCGGCATCTAGATCATCATCATCCTGGTCTGCTTCCGCACCTTCACCATCTCCAGGAGACTCTTCATCATCTCGCTCGTCCTTGCCGTGATCATGATCATGTTGCTGTAGGGGTTCGTAGCATGGAAAACAAAAATTTTCTATCGCATACAAACAAACAAGCCAAGATCTATCTACTAGATTGTAGCAACGAGTCGATGGAATAACTTACCCTCGAAGATTCCAAAGCGGTTAACGAGAGCAGATTCTCGTGGGTGATGTAGTCGTACTCTTTCCGATCTCAAGATCGCGTAGACGATCCTTCCGGCGCCACGTTCCAGCAGCGCTTCCGTAGTCGGTCACACGTTCGGTACTCGACGAAGACCTTCCTCTCCCTTGTTCCAGCAGGCAGCGGAGGTTGTAGCACTCTCCTCGCGATTCCGGCAGCACAACGGCGTGGTACCGGAAGTAGAGGGGAAATCCCGCAGGGCTTCGCCTTAAGCCGGTGCGAGTATGGTGGAGCTTATGAGAGAGGCTATTAGTGGTCTAGTAATTAGACACACCAATTAGAGGGCTCTAAACCAATTAGAAGGCTCTAAACCGAATAGCTCTAAACCGGGGTCTAGATCTAGGGTTTAGTTTAGAGGATAGGAAACTTGTATGTAGGAGGGGAGCCCTGCCCCTCCTTATATAGGTGGGAGGGGTGGCGCGCCAGGGGAGGGAGGGAGTCCCTCCCCAACTCGGCCTAGGCTGGCCGCCGGCTTGGAGGAGAGAAACTCCTCCTCCAAGTCGACTCCAACTCCTCTTGCTTGTTTCCCACAGTTTCTTGTTTTTGGCAGTTTGACTTTCAAACTGGACATTTGACTTTTCTGTTTTAGGATTCAATTTAATCCTATATTTGGGACAGCAAGAACACTTAGTACATGATGCAATCATTCCAATATGTAATGACACATTCATGTACCCCTTCCCCCCGGAGTGCCGGACAATCCGGAACCTTCTAGAACATTCCCGATGAAAACACCGGAATCATTCCCGAACTCCGAAATGGGACTTTCCTTATATGAATCTTATTCTCCGGACCATTCCGGATCACCTCGTGATATCCCGGATCCCATCCGAGACTCCGAACAACATTCGGTCTCTTTCTCATAATACCATAACTACTCAAACAACGTCGAATCCTTAAGTGTGTCTCCCTACGGTTCGTGAATTATGCGGACATGATCGAGACACTTCTCCGAACAATAACCAATAGAGGAATCTGGAAATTCATATGGCTCCCACATATTTCTACGATTACTTTGCGATCGAATGAACCACTTACATACGATACCAATTTCCCTTTGTCTCACGATATGTTACTTATCCAAGGTTATGATCGTCGGTATCTCTGCATACCTAGTTCAACCTCGTTACTGATAAGTACTCTTTTCTCGTTCCCGTGATATGTGATCCCTTGTGACCATGTCACATGCTTGCAAGCTAATTGGATGACATTCCACCGAGAGGGCCCAGAGTATATCTATCCGTCATGTGGATGGACAAATCCCACTCTTGATCCATGTGTTTCAACCAATACTTTCCGAACACTCAATGCCACTTTTATAGCCACCCTGTTACGGTGTGGTGTTTGATGACATCAAAGCATCCATCCAGTAAAGGTGATATGCATGATCTCATGGTCGAAGGAATTAGGTTACTATGTATCAGAAAGCATATAGCAATTGAACTATTGAAATGACTTAATCTTTATGCTACGCTTATCTATAGGAGTATGTCCATCACATCATTCTCCTAACGATATGATCCTGTTGTTAATAACATCTCTATGTTCATGATCAGGAAACAATGATCATATATTAACCAACAAGCTAGTTTAACAAGAGGCTTTACTAGGGACTCTTATTTTAGTTTACAAATCACACAAGTATTAATGTTTCCGGTTAATACAATTATAGCATGGTATGTAAACATTTATCATAAGTATGAAGATATGATAATAACCACTTTATTATTGCCTCTTGGGCATATCTCCAACAGTCTCCCACTTGCACTAGAGTCAATAATCTAGTTTCAAATCTTTGTGTATTCAACACCTATGGCTTTCCGGTGTTGTATGTACACGATTGCTAGTGGTCAACTGATCTCCGGATCTGACACTTCCAGGTCCGTGTGTAATTGCATGTCTTTGCGTCTCTACGCATCACTCATTCTCTAATGAGATGGCTTTGTATAAATTTGGTATTTCGGTGTGACCTTTAGCTCTTTGGGGTTAAAACATGTTGATAATATTGTCGCACAATATATCTTCATAGTATTATCCCACTGTGAACTACACCTAGTTTGATAACAAACTTCTTGACACAAATGCCCTCTTTTGCTGCTATAATAGCAGTCATATACTTAGCCTTTTGTTGTAGTATCTGTCACAATGTCTTAACTTTGGAAATCATCCAAATCCATTATGGAACTCACTTTCCATTATATTGTGCCACCCTTAGTTTAGATTGAGATAAACTTAATTTGTACTTTGTGACAAAGCTAGTATCAATGTAGTACTTTTACAATGAACTAACCATCTATTTGTCACTTCTACAAATATTATACTCTTAGTTCTTTCAGAAGATCATAAGAATATCCTTACTATTGTCCAATGATCATCTTACGAATCATTCTGGTATATGCTCTCAACATTTAGAGCATAGGACATATCTGGATTTGTACATATCACAGTATGATTGATATAAATACTCTTTGTGATTTCATACATCAAGTATCAATCTATACTTGATTATTTGTTTCACTTTACCAAATGTCAATACACTTGAATACATCATCAACATTGAACTCATTCAATCCTTTCTGTGCGACAAGAACCTTCTCTTGTAGTTTCTATATTGAACTCATTCAATATCTTATCTATGTACTTCTGGCACAACCATATTAGCGTCTATTGATGCCAAATATTTGGGTTTTGCCTAAGTCTTTCATCGGGATGAAATTCTTAATATGTGTTAATAAAAGATACATTATTTCCAATCAACAATATGTCTTCCACATAATGTATTAGAAACATGTCTTAGCGCTCCCACTTAATTTCTTGCAAATGCAAGCATCTTCATTGTCTCTGATGAAATTAAACCCTTTTAACAGTTTCATCATAGTGAAGATTCCAACTCCGCTATGCTCACTCTAACCATTGAAGTTTGCATATGCTTTTAGCATCCTTTGAATTAACAAAACCCTATGGACCGTGTTATGCACATGTCCTAGGTAACGATTCTATTAGAAGAACTTGTTTTGTTTATTCAACTTCCATATAACAAATTATATGTAGTGGTTGCTACATTAATCCGTCTAGACTAAATATCACTATGAAAGATCAAATCTTGTCATAGTCAACCTTTGAACATTGTTGTGAACTCTTTCCCAACATGTCGACTATTTCTTTATAGATCCAGACACAACTATAAGGTCTTACACCTTTCTCGAGGGTCCTTCAAGTTCAAAACTTGATTTCTCGTGTATGGAACTATCACGGATTATATGGCTTCAAGCCATTTGACGGAGTCAGGGCCCATCATCGCTTCTCTGCATGTAGTCGGTTCATTATTCTCAAATAATGATTCAACCCTCAAATCTTGGTATTTGATTGTTCATCCGACCTACTTGTTTCAATAGGAACTTGGATCTCCGTGACCACAACCTTTGAGGTACGTGAACCATGAGCATTGTTGCTGCCTTCGAAACACTTTTCGGCGCTGCGCAACTCTGCACATATAGCTAAGGTTCTTTTAACCTTATCAAAGTTTCTATTGTCCTCCCACTTAACTTTTCACGAAAAATTCCTTCTCAAAGAAACTTGACGTTTTAAGTGACAAACACTTTTGTCTCCGATGTTATGGAGGAGTACTTAACAGTTATTCGAAATAACATACAAAGACAGGTTCATCCGACTTTGGTTGCAAACATCTTTCTTATGCATAGCATACCAATGTTTAAGAAAGGACAACTTGGGTTTTATCCCAAACCATAACCTTATATGGTGTCATTTCAACGGATTATGATGGAGCTCTTTTCAGTGGAAAAACGGTAATCTCTAAAGCTTTTAATCTTTAAAATACAATGGCAGTTTTATGAATTACACCTTTCGATCTTACCATGTCAAACAAGGTTTAATTACATATCTCGAACGCTCCATACTCTTATGGTGTTTCGGGAAATGCAAATCCACGGAACGATTCCTTAAATCTTAGGTATTATGCTAAACTTGTAACTCAAATATCTTCCTTTATGATCTTTATCATAAACTGTTTATATTCTTGTTACAATGATTTTGCACTTCATCTTGAAAGTCTTTGAACTTTTCAAATGTTTCATACTTCATCCTTATTAAGTAAATATTCATATATTCACTCAAATTTTCGGAGAAAGCATATGAAGTTGAAATCCATCGCTCTTGACTACACATAACGGACTTCGTACAACAATATGTACAAGTTCCAATAAGCTAGTCATTCGTTCCCTTTTGGCCTATGAACGAAGTTTTAATTATCTCTAGGAAAGTTTCACAAGCGTCATATGATCAAAAATCAGAAGACTCCAAAATTCCATCAACATGGAGTTTCTTCATGTTTTCTTTCAAATATAATTTAAACGGCGATGTCACTTCCTAAGTGATCTTTCAATCAATTTGTCCTTCGACATTTTTAGCACTAGTTTTATGGATGTGATGTCTCCAACGAGATTTGCGAATCATCCATCTTTTATGGATTACGGCAATTATTTGAACAATCCTTTTGTTCTCATAATACCTGATAAAACAAATCTTTGAAGGCAAGCTTTGATGTTTAACAAGCAACACAATAACCCTTTATTTTGTTCTTGATGAACATCATCACATATTCTTTTGCTAGTTACTTAGGCCATTGTAGTTCATGAATTGTGTTGTTTCGTATGACGATTCACACCAACAAATTCAGTATCAAATACTTAAGAACCACATTGTTTAACAAGCAAAGAATATAGCCATAACATGTATATCATCTATATACTTAAACTGAACGATTCTAGTCTTTTCTTTTCTGCCATATATTTATGAGATTCTCTTTCAGTATTTCCTTTTCAGTTTGAAAGAATCTATCAACATCAATAGTGGAGTCATACATATGACATCTAGTCCAAAGCGTGTATAATTAAATACCAATGTCTTTGGACTTGCACTTTGAAGTAGATCACCATCATCAAATATTTGGTGTTCTTTCAAATTCCTTTCTTTAGTAATCTCTTGGTGTAGTAAACATTTTACCTACATCAAATATTCACCCTTATCATGGAATCGTCCATGATCAAGCTACTTTTAGCTTACAACGATGAATTATGAGTATAATGTTGCTATCCAAAACCTTTTGGAGGATTAGGACAACAAGTGTCTCCAACCTTTTTTTTTGTAATTTCTCATCAAAATATGAGAACATGAACTTTGCCATATTATACTCTATCATGTTGTAACCAAAACTTCGTTTCAGATATCACAATATCTTCCACACATCATGGTTTCTGAAACAACTCTTTCAGATCCTAGATAACCTTGATATTAAGAGAATCCTTTGAATATCAAGAATCATGGATACAAACATGATACTTATATACTAACACTTGGAATTGTTACTCTTGATTTAATACTAATTATTAAACTTCATGGAGTAACCGGAACTTACTGAAAGTTTGCAATAGGACTTTTAAACTTTAGATTAACACTTAAAACAATACGATACCAGTTCGTAAAGTATCTAACCAGAATTCTATAGTTCTATCATCTCAATTATAACTAAGCGCAAGATGGTAAACGGATGCCAATGACTACAACAACTATGCAAATTCACTTTGATTTAGTTTATGATAAATTGAGTTCTAATTAATAATTAAATTAATCTAGGTGAACTCCCACTCAAAACAATATCCCTCACATTGTTTTAGTGATCACACGAACCAAATCCACCACATCAAAACCGATCATCACGAGAGTTGATATAGTTTCAATGGCGAACAATCGACATGTTCATCATATCTACTATATGATTCATGCTTTACCTTTCGGTGATCCGTGTTCCTGAGGCCATGTCTGTACATGCTAGGCTCGTCAAGATCAAACCTTAGCTACCGCATAAGCAAATCTGGCTTGCTTACGTTGTATTCACCCGCGGAATCAAAGACACCCGATCATCACGTGGTGCTTTGAAGCAGCAAGCTTTGGCAACGGTGCATACTAAGGGTGAACACTTTAGAACTTGAAATTTATGTGCATGAGGGATCATCTTATAATGCTACCGTCGTCTACTAAGCAATACAAGATGCATAAAGGATTAACATCACATGCAATTCATAATATGTGATATGATATGGCCTTTCTTCTTTGTGCTTCTGATCTCCATCTTCAAGCACGAACATGATCTCCATCATCACCGACATTGCATCAAGGTCAATGATGCTTCTCCATGGTTGTCGTCCACCGGCTTCAACTATTACAACTACTTTGAATAGACACGCGGGTCTTAACAGAAATTAAAGACAACCATATGGCTCCTGCCGGTTGCCGACTTACAATAAGGAACATTGCATACATCATATATAATCACAATCATGGCCATATCACATCACTGCACACCCCTGCAAAACAAAGTTAGACGCCTCTACTTTCTTTGCATGTTTTACGTGGTTTGGGGCTGTTAATAAGTGTCGCTCTAACTTACGAACATGAACCACAACATTGATACTAGTATTGTTAATCACCCGTTGTAAATTGGATCTTAACTATGCTAGGAGAAACAGGCACCCGCAAAGCCACTTATGCAATACAAGTTGCATGTCAAGCGTGGAGCAAGTCTCATGAACGATGTCATGTAAGGTTAGCCCGGGCCGCTTCATCCCAACATACCGCAAGATGCAAAGTACACAAGAAGCAATCGACAATAAAAGCATCAACGCCCACAATGACCATTGTGTTCTACTCGTGCAACAGATCTACATATAGACACGGCTCTGATACCACTGTAGGGGTTCGTAGCATGGAAAACAAAAATTTTCTATCGCATACAAACAAACAAGCCAAGATCTATCTACTAGATTGTAGCAACGAGTCGATGGAATAACTTACCCTCGAAGATTCCAAAGCGGTTAACGAGAGCAGATTCTCGTGGGTGATGTAGTCGTACTCTTTCCGATCTCAAGATCGCGTAGACGATCCTTCCGGCGCCACGTTCCGGCAGCGCTTCCGTAGTCGGTCACACGTTCGGTACTCGACGAAGACCTTCCTCTCCCTTGTTCCAGCAGGCAGCGGAGGTTGTAGCACTCTCCTCGCGATTCCGGCAGCACAACGGCGTGGTACCGGAAGTAGAGGGGAAATCCCGCAGGGCTTCGCCTTAAGCCGGTGCGAGTATGGTGGAGCTTATGAGAGAGGCTATTAGTGGTCTAGTAATTAGACACACCAATTAGAGGGCTCTAAACCAATTAGAAGGCTCTAAACCGAATAGCTCTAAACCGGGGTCTAGATCTAGGGTTTAGTTTAGAGGATAGGAAACTTGTATGTAGGAGGGGAGCCCTGCCCCTCCTTATATAGGTGGGAGGGGTGGCGCGCCAGGGGAGGGAGGGAGTCCCTCCCCAACTCGGCCTAGGCTGGCCGCCGGCTTGGAGGAGAGAAACTCCTCCTCCAAGTCGACTCCAACTCCTCTTGCTTGTTTCCCACAGTTTCTTGTTTTTGGCAGTTTGACTTTCAAACTGGACATTTGACTTTTCTGTTTTAGGATTCAATTTAATCCTATATTTGGGACAGCAAGAACACTTAGTACATGATGCAATCATTCCAATATGTAATGACACATTCATGTACCCCTTCCCCCCCGGAGTGCCGGACAATCCGGAACCTTCTAGAACATTCCCGATGAAAACACCGGAATCATTCCCGAACTCCGAAATGGGACTTTCCTTATATGAATCTTATTCTCCGGACCATTCCGGATCACCTCGTGATATCCCGGATCCCATCCGAGACTCCGAACAACATTCGGTCTCTTTCTCATAATACCATAACTACTCAAACAACGTCGAATCCTTAAGTGTGTCTCCCTACGGTTCGTGAATTATGCGGACATGATCGAGACACTTCTCCGAACAATAACCAATAGAGGAATCTGGAAATTCATATGGCTCCCACATATTTCTACGATTACTTTGCGATCGAATGAACCACTTACATACGATACCAATTTCCCTTTGTCTCACGATATGTTACTTATCCAAGGTTATGATCGTCGGTATCTCTGCATACCTAGTTCAACCTCGTTACTGATAAGTACTCTTTTCTCGTTCCCGTGATATGTGATCCCTTGTGACCATGTCACATGCTTGCAAGCTAATTGGATGACATTCCACCGAGAGGGCCCAGAGTATATCTATCCGTCATGTGGATGGACAAATCCCACTCTTGATCCATGTGTTTCAACCAATACTTTCCGAACACTCAATGCCACTTTTATAGCCACCCTGTTACGGTGTGGTGTTTGATGACATCAAAGCATCCATCCAGTAAAGGTGATATGCATGATCTCATGGTCGAAGGAATTAGGTTACTATGTATCAGAAAGCATATAGCAATTGAACTATTGAAATGACTTAATCTTTATGCTACGCTTATCTATAGGAGTATGTCCATCACATCATTCTCCTAACGATATGATCCTGTTGTTAATAACATCTCTATGTTCATGATCAGGAAACAATGATCATATATTAACCAACAAGCTAGTTTAACAAGAGGCTTTACTAGGGACTCTTATTTTAGTTTACAAATCACACAAGTATTAATGTTTCCGGTTAATACAATTATAGCATGGTATGTAAACATTTATCATAAGTATGAAGATATGATAATAACCACTTTATTATTGCCTCTTGGGCATATCTCCAACAGTTGCCCGCCTTCCTCATTTTCCGCCGCCCCATTTACGGCCTCATCGTCTTCGTCATCACTTATCCACCGAGTGTAGCCATCCGTGAAACCATGGCGGAGTAGGTGCGCCTACAGATTTCCGGAATTTGGGTCAATCAACCAATTGAGTTTGCATCTTCTGCATGGACATCTTATCTCCGTCATGTTATTTCGTATCATGTCGGCCGTCACGCATTTCAAAAATCTAGCCATAATGCCTTCGCTCATTATGCGGACCATGGTTGCATGCGTGGTGTAAAAGGTAGAATTAGAAGTTTATTACAACCACAGAACCAATGCATGCATGCAATGGTCGATGGAAAATTTCGGCATGACCTATCCTAAAATTAGGACCTTTGCAAAATGCCAAAGTCTTGCCAAAATGGAAATGAATCAACATTTTGGCAAAACAATGCCAATTTATGAGAGAGCATACAATGCATGCTCTCCAAACACATGAGAGCATCGATCCTCTCCATAGATATGTGACCATATATCATCCATACACATAAACACATCCTCTTACATAGACAACTTACCAAGATGAGAGACCGAGAAGATCTCGAAGGAGAGGTAAGAGACCGAGAGATGGTGGCCGGAAGGAGAGCTTTCCTCTATTATGTATGTAGCATCCAACGTAAGTTTTACATGCTACAAATGGTGAAAGAGTGGAGAAATTGAGGTGGAAGGAGGAGGGTGCGAGATGCAAGGAGGAAGAAGGAGGGGAAAGTGAAGTGTGAGATGGTGAGATCTAGTCAAATGTGCAAAGGTGACATCTGCCAAAAACAAGTAGAAGAACGCACATCCGTGGCGCACATGGGGGGGGGTGCGCCACAGGAGTAAAGAACATCCGTGGCGCACTTACCGGCAGTGCGCCACAGACGTGTTGTCCCAGTTAATAGTACGGGTGGCCCGATCTTGCCTATAGCACACGGAGGCCATGTGCGCCACGACTACCGGCCACACCTGTAGTGCACTTCACAGGGGTGCCCTACGGCTATGTGGTCTACGGCCGATAGGGGCCTGGCCACACACGACTGTGGCGCACCAAGAGCATGTGCGCCACTATTATGGTAGATAGCCGTAGGGCACCTGTGTCCAGTGTGCCACGCCTATTTTAGCCGTGGGGCACCACTAGCACGTGCGCCACGGATGTGCAGATTACCTATAGCCATTTTCCTGGTAGTGATTGTGTGAAGTTTTGTATGAAGGAAAATTTTCAAGTGTATGGAAGGAATGAGTAATGAGATGAAGGATGGACTAAAGCTCAAGCTTGGGGATGCCACGCGTGTCACCCCAAGAAATATCCAAGAAGTGCAAGCGTCAAAGCTTGGGGATGCCCAAGGCATCCCCTTCTTCATCAATAAAAATCCCAGGTTTCTTCCAAACGCTTCATTTTTATTGTTTCATGCACAGTTGTGTTTTTCTTGGAGCGTCTTCTTTTTCGTTTTTGTTTTGGTTTTTAGTTTGCTTGGTTTGCTTAGTTTTCTGAATAAGTTGGTTGGACCCCCTCTTTCATACATTGGTTTGCAAATAGTTTGGTTTGGTTTGGAAAAGAGTAGGAAAGCTCATGCTTATGTGGTAAAAAGAACTCGTTTTTCACTATGGCTATGCTTTGTCATGCCATGCTTGATATTGTTTTGGCATTATGCTTAGTATTCTTTGCTGTAGCTTGACTTGTTATAAACAATTGAGATTGCTTAATGTGCTTTGGATGAATCATGCGTTGTTTTAGCATATTAAAGCATAGTATAGTGGTATTCTCCTTTGATGCTTTATTTGGGTTGACTTGGCACATGCTCACACCATGTTATGACTGTCTCATAGCCTTTATGATCCTTTAGTTTTCAACTTGTAGTATCACTTTATGCTTTGATCAATGATGTTCTGTCGCTCTGCATGATTATGGCCATTATTGCTCTCTTAGTTTGTCGCTCCCAGTCTTTTGCTAGCCTCCACAACAAAGTATGAGTTCCACTCATGCATCCAACTCCCTAAACCAAGTTATTCCAAAGAGTCCACCATACCTACCTACTAGCTTATGCTATTCCAAGTACATTCATGCTTTTTTTTACCTTCCACTTGTTATGAGAAAACTAGTGATTAAAGCTCTCACAAACTTGATGGCACACTTTACTTTATTGCCTCTAATAAACTTGAACCATTGGGTCCTTCTTTATTGCGTATATGCTTGCGCATTATAAGTTGAAGTTAGCAGAACCATGTTTCATGGGGACCGCTTTCAACATTGCACTTGTACTTTGTGCCCCGTTGATATCATGTTCTTTTGCTTACGGATCCCGGCGGTGTGAAATAAAAGTGGAACTTGTAAGATCATGGAGTTTGTATGTGTGTTAGAGAAACACCTGGGCCGCTAGCCTAAGCCATGCCTAATCATGGTGGAAACTTGCAGCATCACCATAATGAGCACTCTATGAAGCATCCTCCATAAAAACCTATGCAAATAGCAAATAAAAAGATCGCTGAGGTGCTCATTGTCTGCTTGCCTTGTCATTTTGATTATGGGAAAGCTCCCGTATCATGTGCAAGGGGTACCCCGTTGGCGGTTCTTAATGATACACATATACTTACAATGACAAGAGCTTACTTGTGACTGAAGTTGAGTAGCATGAGGATCGGTCTTCGTAAGTAAGGGGCATGAGATTTCAGTTTATAACTTGTCAAGCATATCCTCTTAGTTGTGTCACTTTAACCTTAATCACCTTCAAGATGCTTATGATAGGGGAAATGAGAGCTGAAAGCTATAAGTACCATACTTTTTGGAAGCTCTTTATGTGACTTGAATCCCTACTTCCTTTTACAAAAGGCCTTTCTTCCACCTTTATATTGAGTCTCCACCTTCTATCTTTATGCACTACTTTGAGAGCATAGTGGCCATTCTTAGTTCTATGTGCATTGTCCCAAGACTAGTTGATTGATGCATAACTTGTTATTGCTTGTTTGAAACTATTGTATCTAGTCACTCTTATGAACTTTGAAGGTGTCCTATGCATTTATATTTGCTACTCTATTGAGGGACAAGCTGAATACTATTATGCTATGTTTTCTTTATGTGAAACAAACAAACGTCTTGCAAAGCATTGTTATTCATGAATATTTTGTTTGTGCCTTTTCATGTTGCATCATAGTTTCTTTGCTGATTGCTAGAACTTTTTCTTTCATGTTATGATTGAAGTACTATGATCCCAGCTTTGAATGTTTTGCAAATACTTTGATCAAGTCTTTGATGGTGCATGTCATCTCAAAAATTATTTATTTTTATCACTTACCTACTCGAGGACGAGCAGGAGTTAAGCTTGGGAATGTTGATACATTGCAAATGTATCTATAATTTTTGATGTTCCATGCTTGGTTTTATCCACTTTCTTGTGTTTTGTTCCAACTTTGGAGTACTTTTCATATGATTTCTTGGACTAAACTATTAACAAGAGACACAGTGCCAACTGCCTGTTTTCTGCTGTTTTTGGTTCCAGGAAGCTCAGAAAATGAATATTCTCGGAATTGGACGGGACAAAAGCCAAAGTGCCTATTTTCCGGAAGGGATCAAGTGACAGAATACGAGACGGAGAGGGGCCAGGGGCCGGCCACACCACCTGGCCGCGCGGCCAGGCTTGGCCCACGCCAGGGGGTGGTCTGGCCGACCCCAGCACCCCCTCGGCCTCTCCTTCCGCGTATAAGTTGCCCTCGGGACAAAAACCCTAGGTACCCGATCAAAAATCCACGAAAGAGTCTGTAGCCGCCGTCATCTCTATCCCTAGATCGGGAGGGATCTGAAGCTCTTCCCGGAACCCTGCCGGAGAGGGGAATTCACCCTGGAGGCCTTCTTCATCACCATGCAAGCCTCCGGTGTGATGTGTGAGTAGTTCATCCTTGGACTACGGATCCATGTAGAAGCTAGATGGCTGGTTTCTCCTCCTTTGTGCTTTCATGTTTAGATCTTGTGAGCTCCGTTCATGATCAAGATCATCTATTTGTAACCCATACATGTTGTGTTTGCGGGGATCCGATGGATATTGAGATGCTATTTCAGATTGATTATTGATTCTATCATGTCTTTTTTATTTGTGATCTTGCATGCTTTCCGTTGTTAGTAGCTATCTTGGCCAAGTAGATGCTAGCAACTCCAAGAGTTAGTATTTATGCTCGATAGTGGGTTCATGCCTCTAGTAATCTGGGGAAGTGACAGAAATCTCTAAGGTACTAGATGTGCTGTTGCTACTAGGGAGAAAACAACAATCCTTTGTTCATAGAACAATCGTATTGTTTACTTTACATGCAATGCGTAATGCAATTATCCGTTGCTTGCAACTTAATACTGGAGGGGGTCGGATGATAACCTGAAGGTGGATTATTAGTCATAGATGCAGTTGGATTACGGTCTATGTATAATGTTGTAATGCCCAATCAAGTCTCAAAGGAGTCAAGATGATTAGTATATGCATGTATTGCTTTCTCGGTGTTTGTCAATTGCCCTGCTGTAATTTGTTCACCCAGCATGTTATCTATCTAAGGAGAGCCACCTCTAGTGAACTATGGATCCCGGTCCTTGTCTTTTACATACAATCTACAATCTTTTACTGCTTTGTGTTTACTTTCTGAAAACTTTTACTTCCTTCCATTCGATACGTTTAATCCTTTATTTTCCGCAAAACACGAGATTGACAACCTCATCGCAAGTTGGGGACAAAGTTCTGTGGTTGTGTTGTGCAGGTCTCCACGTTGCTACTAGCACCGGTAGTGCGCCCTGCCAAAGCTCAGCTAGTAACACCTTTGGGGTGTTTCCTTGCTCCTACTGGTTCGATTAAACCTTGGTTTCATAACTGAGGGAAAACTTACTGCTGTGCTCATCATACCTTCCACTTGGGGTTCCCAACGAGCTCTACGTTGAAAGTCGAGTGCATCATCGTTGCACCCAGCGGAGGGGGAGCGCGTCATATTCCTCTCGCCCCTGTCGCGCGGGTTCGCGCTGCCGGTGCACCCTTTCTTCCTCACCTTCTTGGCATTCTTCGACCTCTGTCTCCGCCTCCTCGGCGCCAACGCAATCGGAAAGTCGAGTGCATTCTTTGTTTTCTGCACGACATGGTACGACTGTGGCAGCAGTCGTACTTCTATGTCAAGAACCTCACCAACGTCGACCGGATCAACCTTCCGGCCTTCCAGGATGTCGGGTCCAGCCGGCAGAACTGGGACTTGAAGTTCCATGGCGACAAGGCGGAGTCGGTTGAGATGCTGAAACGCATGCGCTCCCTCGTCCACTGCCGGCTGACCGGCCTGGATGTCACCCTCAGCTGGATGTCCCGACTGATGATGCCGTTGCAGCAACGAGCGCACAAAATATGCTACTACTCCGGCCGGCTGGACCCGACCTGGCTGTCGCGCCGCGATCCCCGCTACCACAACCTGAAGGAGTGGGTGTGGACGACCACCAAGGAGCGACTGCCGGAGGGCTGGAAGTTCGGTCTGGCGCCCTACAGCCGGGAGAACCGCGTGCCCCGGGTAAGTTCTTCTAGCCGGAAGCTTCTTTTGCCCTTCCCGCATTCCTTTCTTGTTTTGTCCGGCTAACTTCCTGTATTCGGCAGATGTTTCCTTGCATCCTTCGCGAGGAGGGTGAGGCTCCCCTCGAGGAGTTCACGCCCGACTTGCCCGAGCCGTGCGCTCGGAGGTCCGACGAGGAATCGGACGGGGACGGGGACGCCTTCCCCAACTGGAACGATGAGCCGGCCGCCGACCCTCACCCGGAGGTTGACACGAAGGAGGAGGCCACGCCGACCACCGATCCGACGCCGCGCCCTGCAACGGACGGCGAAGCTGGCGGGAGCGGCTTCAGCCGTTCCGGCTCCCGCCGGTCTACCGTGGAGGAGCCGGCTCCTAAGAGGAGCCAGACCAGCACCCTGCCGCCGAGCCGCCTTGGCCAGAAGAAGGGGGCGCCTCCAGTTGTGCCGGGGTACGTCTCTCCTCCCCTTTTCTTTTGGTGTTTTCTGCCTGCTTCTTTTTTCTTCCTTTCTGACTTTGGTTTATCTGCCTTTGCCATCTTCCCTTTCTTCTTCTGTCTTCTTAGCATGTTGGTTTCCTTTGGAGCCGCGAGCCCAGCTCGAGCTCTAGCCGGGTCACCGTCCCGTGCTCCGACTGCACCAGCCAGCACCCCTCCTTCTTCTGAAGTGCCGCCTCCGCCTTTCCCTCGGGGTGAACCGGCTGCCCCACCTAGATCGGAGGGTCCTTGGCCGGAGGCAGAGTCCTCGCAGCCAGATGGCTCTTCCGCGGGCGCGCGGGGGGCCGCTGCCGGCAAGGAGCTCGTAGTTGTCGGCGACGACAACTCCGATGATGAGCTGGGGGAGGAGTAGAGGACGACGGTGGTTGCCGCGAAGGAGTCCGTGGCTGCCAACACCGTGGATGACGACGCCTCCTCCGCCGCCTCGCTGACGGATCTCGCCGCCACCCTTGAACTAGCGGTGAAGGAGATCCGGCTGCTGGAGACCGCAGCCGGTGGGAACCGGACCTTGGAGCAGAAACTTGTTGCCGCCAACTGGACCTCCCAGAGTAAGTTTGCTTCATCCAGCTCGTCCTTTTTTTACTGATAGCCGGTTTTGTCGCAGCCATCCTCGTGTGTGCTCAGCACGAGATCGATCGCTTGAAGAAAGCGAACGACCGGCTGAGCAAGTCCAACTCTACTCTGCGGCTGCAGAATAAGGATTGGCACGCGGAGGTAGACGGTCTGGAAGCCACCATCAAGGAGCACGACGCCTCGCTCGCCAGCCGGATTGAGGCCTTCAATCTTCTCGAGGCCCAGAACAAGGACCAAGAGAAAGAGATCAAACGGCTGGCGGTGAAGGAGAAGACTCTGGTGGAGGAGCTGGTGCAGGTCGGCCACACGGCTAAGGGTAAGTTCCCCTTTTCTGCCATCTTTTCTTTCCGGATCAGGTAGCCGGATCTGACTCTCTTTTCTAACAGCGTTTTACCCCGGCATAGACCTGCTGGCCTACAACCGGCTACAGGAGAACTGGCCGAGAGCGCAGCCGACGGCCCAGGAGCTCATCATCCTTCTTGGCAAAGAAGCTGCCAAGCTTTGTCAAGCGACGCAGGACGTCTTCTCCTTCTTGTGGCCAGAGGCTCCGGTTCCGGAGACTATGGCGCAGCTGGCTGCGAAGGTGGGAGAGGTGTCGGCTGCGGTGGACCGGCTGCGAGACTTGGCGGCGTGAGCTGGAGCGGAGATGGCTCTGGCCCTCATGCTCTCCTGGTACAAGGACGCCTGCGTCGAGAAGATCGATGGAGGCTTCCATGCCGGCGCCAACCTTGCCGCCATCTGCCAAGCCCATCCGGAGCTCCACGGATCTGCCATCAAGATCGCTGACTATGTGGACCCTGACGAGGTGCTCACCGACTCGGAGTCCGTTGGTACTCCTGAAGTGGAAGCCTCGACGCAGCCGGCTGCAGATGCCGGAACGGGATCAAGCGCCGCGCCTCCTCCTCCGCCCGAAGCCTCTGTTGGTCAAGATGCTCCTCACGGCAAGGGTCCTGCCGCTTAGCTACTGCCCCGGGATGCCGGTTGTATTTGTCTTCCTTTTAGTTATGTTTGCAACTTGTTCGTCTGTACCGGCTGTTTCTGATGCCGGGTAAACTTATGGGAGCTTCGCCTCCTTTATATTTGTTAATATCAAATTTGCTTGAGTTTCCTTCAACTTGTGCGTTTCGAACTTTCTTTCAATATTCTGCCGGTTGACTTCATCCGGCTTGCTTCGTCCGGCTACACACCTTTAGCCGGAGGAACTACACCTCCAGTGGGGGCGCGCTAGCGCACCCACTGGGTGTAGCCCCTGAGACTCGGAGTAGCTGGCGTAGCCAGGTGCTTCGAATCTTCCTTGTTTTTCTCACGTCTTCTAACTTTATCCGACTAGACTCGTCTTAGTCGGCTGCTTTTTCGCTGGCTGAACACCTTCAGCCAGGGGAACTAACATTCCAGTGGGGGCGCGCGAGCGCACCCACTGGGTGTAGCCCCCGAGATTCGGAGTAGCTGGCGTTGCCAGGTGGTTCGAATCTTTCTTGCCTTCTCTTGCTCCCGCCCTTGCCCTCACCTAGGCTCCGAACGACCGACTAAACGCCTTTAGCCGGTCGGGAACTACAAGATTCCACTAGGGGCGCGCGAGCGCACCCAGTGGGTGTAGCCCCCGAGATTCAGAGCGCTTGATGAAGGCAAGGACTTCGAATCTTCTTCTTTTCTTGCTCCTACCCTTGCCCTCACCTAGTCTCCGAACGGCTGGCTAAACGCCCTTAGCCGGTCGGAAACTACAAGATTCCACTAGGGGCGCGCGAGCGCACCCAGTGGGTGTATCCCCCGAGATTCGGAGCGCTTGATGAAGGCAAGGACTTCGAATCTTCTTGCTGAATTCTGACTCAAGGTAGTAGGACAGGAATATACATATACATACACATACATCCTCACAGGTTAATAGGTTAGTCTACCAAACTGTAGCCGAAAAACTTATTTGTTTTTTCGAAAACTAGCTTGCGCCTCTCTGGACACTTGGCCGCTTTCCTCTTTCGCTGCGTCCTTGCCAGGCAGCCGGGTTGCGGTCTGCAGCCGGAATCGAAGGGAGCTGACAGTACATTGCACACGGTACTAACGGCTTGGTAACCGGATTTGTTCGAGCTAGTTGCAAGGCTGGGACGCCCGGCCTATCGCGTCTCCTCCCTATTTTTCATGTGGGATGCCTTGGGCCTTTGCTCTTGCTAGCCGGACAGCCGGATTGCGGTCTGTAGCTGAGACGAAGAGTGGGCCTCTGACATCCTCGCACACTACTCAGTCGGTTTGTTGACTTAGCAGGCCGGGCCAGCCGACGAGCCCCCGGGTAGGGGTTGCCGGAGCCGGAAAATCAGAACCGGAAAGCAGATGCGAAAACACATTTCTAGGAAGGAGCCCCCGAGATTCTCGTAGGGGTCCACATTTTCATTCATGGGGTTTGCGGGATACATACACTGTCTAGCGACTAGGTGTAAAATGGGTGCAGCAGGGCCGCGTTCCAGGGATGCTCGGTTTCCTCGTCTGATTTGTCCATCTTGTTCTTGCGCGGCTGCTGCGCGTCAATGAGGTAGTAAGAGTCGTTGGGCAGCGCCCGACTGATGATGAAGGGGCCCTCCCAGGGTGGCGATAACTTGTGTATGCCCTTCGTGTCTTGCACCAGCCGGAGAACCAGGTCGCCCTCGCGGAATGCGACTGGGCGGATCCGGCTTGAAAAATGGTAGCGACGTAGTCCCTGCTGGTACAGGGCTGACCTGGACAGAGCCAGTTCACGGGCCTCCTCCAGGAGGTCCACTCCGTCCTCCCGCGCCTCCTGGTTGGCTTTTTCGTCGTATAAGAGCTTGTGTGGTGAGTCGAACTCGATGTCCACGGAGAGGACAGCTTCCGATCCGTAGACCAGGAAGAACAGGGAGTAACCGGTTGACCTGTTCGGCGTGGTGCAGAGGCTCCACAACATAGCCGGAAGTTCTTCGATCCAGCATCCGGGTGACCGCTCCAATGGCTCGATGAGACGCGATTTAATGCCGGCTAGCACCAGTCCATTCTCTCTTTCGACTTTCCCGTTGGACTACGGGTGCGCGATTGAGGTAAGGTCCAGCCGGATGCCCTTGTTGCTACAGAATCGGGCGAAGGCCCCCTTGGCGAAATTCGTGCCGTTGTCGGTGATGATGCTGTTTGGGTAGCCGAACCGATTGATGATGTCGGTGAAGAAGGTGGCGACTGTCGCCCCGTCCAGCTTCCGGATGGGCTTGGCCTCGATCCACTTCGTGAATTTATCCACCGCTACCAGCAGATGGGTCATACCCGCGCGCGCTCGCTTGAAGGGACCGACCATGTCGAGGCCCCAAACCGCGAAGGGCCAGGTGATCGGTATGGTCTTGAGTACTGAAGTTGGCATGTGTCTGAGCTGCCCGAAGCGCTGGCACCTGTAACTACCTCGGTGAATTACGCTCTTAGTTACAAGCCTGGATGAGCGGCAATGGTTAAAATAGTACGGTGGGGCCAAATGCCACTCACAGGTAGACCTTTCGGCCGTCCTAACCATTTCCAGAACATCGGGACAAGAACGAGCGGCGTAATCGGCATGCGAAGGGATCAACTACATACACAAATGAGTATGTATGCAAGCCACATACAACAGTCCTCAGAGCCATTCCATCTAAAAGAAATAGAAATATTGCAACGCCATACGGCAAGATCCAAACATCCTAGATAGATATAATAGTTTAGGATATCTCCTCATACATCAAACATCAGAGTATCAGGCGGAAGCGGAAAACAAGATCCGAGTACGGATAAGAAGCAAATCGGCATAAGATGCCCCATAAATAAACACATCCCGCCCACAGATCTCACGGATCCCCGTTCCTGGAATCTCTACACCGAGTGATCGTTGCCAACATTGTCCGTCTCCTCCACCCAGTGTCCATCTTGCGAGTATACCTGTTCATCTGAATCAAACAATTTATCGTGTGAGACCCTAGGGGTACTCAGCAAGTCTTTATGCCTCTAAAGGGGACACAACCTGGGGTGACGCAATTGCAGCAAAAGATAATACCTAACAATTCTATAGATACTCGCTAACCATCCGCCTAACCAAAGATAGACGGATGTCCGAATTAATAGCAACAGTTATAACAGTAATATTAACAGATCCATCCTCCTCCTCGCTTACCAACGAGGAAGCGGACGAACAGCCCCCATCCGTTGGTAGTTTTATTATCCATTCCATGAGTGTTGCACTATTTACTAGTCAGGTACTTAGTCAAATTAAAAGCGGTACTTTAGTTATACTTGTCTATGATCGAGAAACTGTGCTCCAAGTCGTCCATAACCGCGGACACGGCTTTCAGAAAGATTTACCCTGCAGGGGTGCACAAATAGCAACACACACTCGATCAACCTCGGAAAAACCAAATCAAAACCCAACGAGGCATTCACGAGAAAGCGATCACAAGATTCAGAAATGTTTCAGGGGGCCACCCCACTAAGCTTCCCGCAACGAAGTTGGCCGGCTCCGGAATGGACCCAGGGTTTGTGTGGACGGCGGTAAACGACTGGAAACCCGAAAATGTGACTGGGCTTGTCGATACAGCGAAAACGTGTCATGGTCCTAAACAGTAAAGGTGCTCCACGCACAATCTTAAATAAAGCAGTAAGGCATGGCATAAGTACAGGATAGTAATAAATCCCCAAACTACTTTGTGGCCCCAAGAAATAAGAATGAATCAAGCTCTGGCTCAGGGGGGTCCATAAGGCCTCCCGGATGTGGATAGTGCGAATAGTCAAGGAACAGGAATCAAGTACTCGGGGTCCTACAGGACACAAGTGAGCATGAAGAACCAAATAGCAGATATTGCTCACCGGTGCCACTTTCATTAGTTATCCCATTACTACTCAGGTTAAGTTGTTTAGGTACCTCGTTATCCATCAGACACTCACATACCCTACACATGTTGTTCTACGACCCGCATGGCTCAAACAACTCCTATAGTAATGGCTCATGGGATGGAGGAACAAGCTTCGGTGGGGTTTAAAAGTAAAGGCTATGCAGTACTTGGGATTCAGTTTAATGCAATCGCGACTCAATGATGCAAGAATAAGAGAGAGGCAATAGGTACTATATGTATGCAAGCATGTGGTAGTGCTTGCCTGGTAGCTTGGTTGAAGCGAGGGACGGATCTGGGTAGTGCTCCTGGGTTTCTTGATATATCCCCTGCTCAGCGTCTATTCGAAGAAGAACCAAACAAACAAGGGCCAACATAAATAGAGTGCACAAGCATATGAATTAAAATGCGACAAGCAAACAATGATGCCATGATGAATGATGCAAAATTTGCATGGCAATAATGTAGCATGGCATGGGTGAGGTGTGGAATACAAGAATAAAGCATTTTATGGAGTTTTAGTCACCTTTTATCCTCAAATAAGTTGCTGTATACTTTATATTTATATGATGCATGCTGCAATTCAGAACATGGAATGCATAGATAGAACGGGCTCGTCGCGCTGATCGATTTAGACATATTATTTGTCAAATTTGGAGTTATAAAACCAAAGTTATTAATTAATTAAGAAAAGGGCATTTTATTGTAATTTTAATTACCTCGAAATTTTAAAGTGCTCAAATAATATTTTGAATGGCATATTTGAAATTCTCACATTTTTCTGATTCGAAAACATATATCATATGTATTATTTGGAATTATATTTCAAAAGTTATTTAAAAACATATTTGAATTTGAATTTAAACAATTTTGAAAAAAGGTTTTAATTAAACAGCAAGCAGAAACCATTTTGTACTCACACAGATCTAGCCACAGACACCGCCAAGTGGGTCCGGGCTGATCTGGTGGTAACAGGCGCACCGAAGGGTTTTCTGTACCGCGGCCTTAGCTAGCCTAGGTCGCTGACCGGTGGGTCCGTCGGTGGGGCCGGGCCCACATGACAGCGAGAGTGGAGGGTCAGCCACGTGTCGCGGCAAAGGGAGCGCGGGTTGAGGCTGGAAGAACTGGGGGCTTAACTGCAAAACGGACGGAGAGGCTGGCGGTGGGGCTCGGTGGTACCGCGGGTTGAGGCGAAGAAAAAGAAAGGGGGTATATGGAAAAAGGCTAACAGACCCCTGTTTCTCTTCCTGTAAACGCGCGGACAGGTCGGTGCGCGACCGACGCGGGGCGCGACATGCGGGGTTTGAACTCGCGTCGCGGGCGCACGCGTTGCGGGTGGTAGCCAGTGCGGCTGGTTACGGGATGGTGACAGAGGAGCGGCGGGAGGCTAGATGTGGTTCTGCGCGACGCGGGAGCGAGCCAACGAAGTGGCCGACGGCGCGCGTACCGTGTTCGACGAAAAGAACGATGGATCTAGACGACGACAACGAGGCAGAGGTTATCAGGGAGGGAGAGGGTCGTACCGCGGAGAGATCGGTGCGGTCGGATCGTGCAGGGGGGCGACGGAGGGGCGAGGACGCAGACGGCCGGCGTAGCTAGGGTTTGCGTCGGGCGGCGCTGGTGCTGGCGGCTGTGGCGCTCCTCCTCCGTGTCGGCGTGTACAGGGAGCAGCAGGGAGGTCTCCTTGGTCTCCCAGACCACCTCCAAGACGCGCACGGCGGCCGGAACAACCAGACGCATGGGTAGACGGCGGTGACTGGCGGCAAGACCTGGCGACGGTGAAGAGGAAGGGAAGGAGAGGCAGGGCTCTGGGCGGATCTGGGAGAGGCAGAGGAGCCATGGGGCGGAGGGTGAAGAGAGGGGAAGAGGTGAGGTAGCGTGTGGGCACGGGGTAGGGAAAAGTGGCTTCGGCCCTTTTCTTCTTCTCCTCAATCACGTGGTCGAGCTGGGGCTCGACCTGGGCAGCCAGGGCAGGGCAGGTAGGGCTGCCAGGTAGGGATGGCGTGGCGGTGGGGCTACCCGGCAGGTAGAGAGAAGAGAGAGTATAAGGAGCTCGATTGTAACTTAGTCTAGGGTTAGGAGGAGCTCGGATCAGCTAGGGCTTGGCTAGGAGGGGGAGGGTAGATGGGGTGTGGGACCAGGGAGAGGGGGTAGCCAGGTGGGGTCATCATGGTAGAGAGAGGGAGAGGTGAGAGAGGTGTGGTTAGGGTTTGGCTTAGAACTAGGGTTAGAAGAAAAGAGAGGAAACTAGAGTTAGGGTTTAGATGAGGTGTTAGGTTTTTGGAGAGAGGATTAGAGAGAGAGGGTGATGTGGGGGTAGGGTTTGAATCATGACCAAAGCATGAGGTGACAAGAGTGAGGAGAGAGGGGTGGAGATGACCCACAAAGAAAGGAACCAATTAAACCAAGATAAAAACAAAAGGTTAAAGGTGGTGATGCTCTTGCATGGCCCATGCAAAAATAATAAATGCCATGTATTATCCTTGTGAAAACAATAATGATGATATGGCATTATTCTTATGCATTCCCAAGAAGTGGAATAAAGGCAAGCAAAAGAATTTATAGAATTAGATCCACCCCACCCACATGAGCTAGAATAAAATCAAAGAAAAAGAAATACAAGCTCATGGGTAATTAGGGTGGTGGAATTATAAGGTGGTGACAAAGAAAGGTGGTGGAGTGGAATAAAAGATATGCCCCCAACTCAACTTGGGCATTAAACAATATATCAATAACCAAATACAATATCAAGAGGCAAATACAATTAATAATGAATATGAGAGAAGAACCAAAGAAAGAGGGTTTTATATGATGCTCAAATGCAAGGTGGCATGATGACATGAGCATGATATAATTATGATGCAACAATTATATATAGGAAGTAGCATTTATGTAGACTAGGCTAGTAGCATTGCAATTGTTAGGCAATTGGGATGCTACAACTCTCCCCCACTAAACAAGAATCTCGCCCCGAGATTCCTAGGAAAAAGAAAACAACACAAGGAGAGGCGGGTGTTCGAACGAAGGTGACCCTCACGTTCCCAAGTTGATGAACAACGGAATGGTGCGACCGCTACACCTTGCAAAACTTGCTAGACTTGTTGCGAGTCTTGCGTTTTGCTTGAGAAACAACGGTTAGAAGAGTTGAAGGATTGTCGTGAGACAAGAAGGATAGGATGAACATAGCTCCGGTTTTCTCAAGAAACATGATAAGATAAATAGAACCACTTGTGAAAGAAAGGACAAGATGATGTATCATGGATACAGAAAGGCACACCGTTAAGATTAAAGATTTACCAATACTAGAGAGGACAAATCTTTGTGTCACCGGAAGACTAGATTGGAGAGGTTTTGAACCACTATGACGATAGCATCGTATCTTCTCTCGGATTTGAGAAATGAAGTACGGAAACAATATTGCCTTCAAACAATAGAGTCCCTTGATATCAACAGAAAGATTTAGTTAGACATCGTCGGATTAGATTCTTGTTGCAACGGTAAGAACCAAGGATCATGCAATTGAGGTGCGCGGATATAACTTCTAGAGACGGATGTGAAGCTAGATCATGGTGGAATCCCGAGACGCAACGAATATGGAGGATCTGGAGTTTACTGTAGAGATACTTATTGCTTTCTTTAGCCTTGAGGCTAATGCAATAGATTTGCGGCTGATGGCATCAACCATAATTGGCTTTACCACAGAAAAAGAATTGATGAAACAAAGAGAGAGATAGTTTCCTT
This sequence comes from Avena sativa, assembly GCA_916181665.1. Lineage (NCBI taxonomy): Eukaryota > Viridiplantae > Streptophyta > Magnoliopsida > Poales > Poaceae > Avena > Avena sativa. Next base: position 104,468,904 of record OV702292.1, read on the forward strand.
TCATCTTGTTTGTGGATGTCGAGCATCGGTAGAATGACGAGGATAGAAAAGATTTTGCGTTTGCCTCCACCAGATAATTGTAGATTTTGCTCCATCTAGAATAGACAGACCACCAACAAGAGATTATTGATTACTTTCTTCGAGAGAGCACTCCGGAAAAACAAGGACGGAAGTAAAAGTATCGAGAGATAAATGCCACTTCTATCTTCCGCGGAATGAGTGAAATCACATTAATTCACCAATTCAATGTACAAGAGCGAATGATAAGAGTAGTGGTATGGTAGCTACTCCATCCCGCACTCGAAGCATTACTCCGCACATGAATAATAAAACCATGCAACCCAACTACCGAAACAGAATGAAGGTATTGACAAGAAGAGCTCATGGAACTCCACAAGAAAACAAAGCTTGATGCAAACGATTCACCGGATCCAAGATAGATAAGGGTGATGATGTTGTCGTCATATCATAAGTAACCAGCCACCGGAAAGATATGAAGGAAGATCACGAAGACAACTGCAAGATTCCACAGATAAAGAAAAAGATAGAACCACTTGAACATAAGGATTACAAAAGATCTGAAAAATATTCATGGCCTCCGATGGATTGAGCATAGACGATAGAGCGAGAGAGTTTCAAGAGATTACTTGACGAGACTGAGGTGAAAGAACTCCATGTTCTTCTTGAAATGATTGAGAAAGATTTAGCAGTCTTGAGGAAAATCTTTAGCGGAACGACGATGATAACTTGCCAACAAGGAAAACTCCGGGTTTGATTGAAGATGGAAGCTAGAATTAACAATGGACTTGCTGATTCCATAATTGAAGCGATCTATTTAGCAGAAGGACGTGGCCGAGATAGGTGACTTAAAAAAGTCAGCATTCTCACTTTGAGACTTGCACACAGGCAGTGCTCATGAAGTTTGAGAGAAAGAGACACAGATGATCTTCCATGTCCTTCCATTGATATCGAATAGGCAAGAATATTATCAACATATACCACCACAGATTACCAAGATATTCCAAGAATATCAAGTTCAAGAGGCGGGAGAAATGAACAAATGCTCGAAACACTTTCTAAGCTCAACGCTCTTTGAAAGATCACGTTACGAGTAAGGATTCATGTTGGAAAGATGCACTGGCAGAAAAGATTATCTGGTCCTTTGGAAGAGAACATGAAATGCCACCTGGTTCACATTGTCGATCGGATCACCGGTTACAAAGATAAAGAGATCTTGGATAAAGAAAAGATGATAGATCATACCTTAAGCAAAGCTATCAAAGACGAAAAGATGCAATTCCCTTGTCTCAAAGAGAATTTTGCAGATATGGAGTTCAAAAAGATGTGCAGCATGATGGACAGATGATAGACCGCCGTAGTGCCTTGAGAAACTCCGGATTGCCAAAGATGCTTGAATATGCATAGATATGATCACGGTGTACTCAAAATCACAGGAGATAACCGTCACCATTTGGAGGGTAGTGTTGATAGCATTTTCCATATTCCACTCATGATAAGTGTCCTATAGCTATGCCGAGAACCAAATTACAATCACCAGCATCGGATCGACACATGTTATGTAATTAACCCAAGAGAATTGGAGATGAAATAAAAACTCTAGGATTAAGCGCCGGTGACAAAAGAATGAGTTAGCATGGGCATGCTGATAAAAGGGAGATAGATAATGTTTCACACATGACTGAAAAGGAGTGTGGAAACACATATGTATCAAAGAAAAAATTTCCGCATTTTTCGGCATTAAAATACCAATAGATGCGCAAAATCACTTATCAGGTAGAGATTAGCAACTCCACATTCTGTGAAAGCATGCTGGGAGGAAGAACACCCTTAAGAAGATGGCACCGGTTAACAAGGAGTCGGATAGATCGCGCCGGTTTTCAAAAGCCTATCAGTATGGAATGTACCAACAGTTGATAACCAAAGGCAGATTGTGATAACAAATTGGATGCAACAGATAGATAAGGAATTACACACACACACACACACACACTTTCTATGGTACTACGGAAACCCAGAACACGTGAATCCTAGTTTGAATTTTTAGAAGAGGATTGAAAACGTTACACTTCCTTACCAGAAAAGGGTGGGTGGGTGGGTAAGAAGAAAAGTGGAAGCAGTCCTACTCTCGTGTTTTGTTTTTCCCTAGTATACATAGCTACCAAAAATATTTGCTAGACTGACAACGACCATTTGGCTGAGACCCTGAAGGGCGGGATGGCTCTGATACCAATTGTAACTACCTCGGTGAATTACGCTCTTAGTTACAAGCCTGGATGAGTGGCAATGGTTAAAATAGTACGGTGGGGCCAAATGCCACTCACAGGTAGACCTTTCAGCCGTCCTAACCATTTCCAGAACATCGGGACAAGAACGAGCGGCGTAATCGGTAGGCGAAGGGATCAACTACATACACAAATGAGTATGTATGCAAGCCACATACAATAGTCCTCAGAGCCATTCCATCTAAAAGAAATAGAAATATTGCAACGCCATACGGCAAGATCCAAACATCCTAGATAGATATAATAGTTTAGGATATCTCCTCATACATCAAACATCAGAGTACCTGGCGGAAGCGGAAAACAAGATCCGAGTACGGATAAGAAGCAAATCGGCATAAGATGCTCCATAAATAAACACATCCTGCCCACAGATCTCACGGATCCCCGTTCCCGGAATCTCTACACCGAGTGATCGTTGCCAACATCGTCCGTCTCCTCCACCCAGTGTCCATCTTGCGAGTATACCTGTTCATCTGAATCAAACAATTTATCGTGTGAGACCCTAGGGGTACTCAGCAAGTCTTTATGCCTCTAAAGGGGACACAACCTGGGGTGACGCAATTGCAGCAAAAGATAATACCTAACAATTCTATAGATACTCGCTAACCATCCGCCTACCAAAGATAGACGGATGTCCGTGAATTAATAGCAACAGTTATAACAGTAATATTAACAGATCCATCCTCCTCCTCGCTTACCAACGAGGAAGCGGACGAACAACCCCCATCCATTGGTAGTTTTATTATCCATTCCATGAGTGTTGCACTATTTACTAGTCAGGTACTTAGTCAAATTAAAAGCGGTACTTTAGTTATACTTGTCTATGATCGAGAAACAGTGCTCCAAGTCGTCCATAACCGCAGACACGGCTTTCAGAAAGATTTACCCTGCAGGGGTGCACAAATAGCAACACACACTCGATCAACCTCGGAAAAACCAAATCAAAACCCAACGAGGCATTCATGACAAAGCGATCACAGGATTCAGAAATGTTTCAGGGGGCCACCCCACTAAGCTACCCACAACGAAGTTGGCCGGCTCCAGAACGGACCCAGGGTTTGTGTGGACGGCGGTAAACGACTAGGAACCCGAAAATGTGACTGGGCTTGTCGATACAGTGAAAACGTGTCATGGTCCTAAGCAGTACAGGTGCTCCACGCACAATCTTAAATAAAGCAGTAAGGCATGGCATAAGTACATGATAGTAATAAAGCCCCAAACTACTTTGTGGCCCCAAGAAATAAGAATGAATCAAGCTCTGGCTCAGGGGGGTCCATAAGGCCTCCCGGATGTGGATAGTGCGAATAGTCAAGGAACAGGAATCAAGTACTCGGGGTCCTACGGGACACAAGTGAGCATGAAGAACCAAATAGCAGATATTGCTCACCGATGCCACTTTCATTAGTTATCCCATTACTACTCAGGTTAAGTTGTTTAGGTACCTCGTTATCCATCAGACACTCACATACCCTACACATGCTGTTCTACGACCCGCATGGCTCAAACAACTCCTGTAGTAATGGTTCATGGGATGGAGGAACAAGCTTCAGTGGGGTTTAAAAGTAAAGGCTATACGGTACTTGGGATTCAGTTTAATGCAATCGCGACTCAATGATGCAAGAATAAGAGAGAGGCAATAGGTACTATATGTATGCAAGCATGTGGTAGTGCTTGCCTGGCAGCTCGGTTGAAGCGAGGGATGGATCTGGGTAATGCTCCTGGGTTTCTTGATATATCCCCTGCTCAGCGTCTATTCGAAGAAGAACCAAACAAACAAGGGCCAACATAAATAGAGTGCACAAGCATATGAATTAAAATGCGACAAGCAAACAATCATGCCGTGATGAATGATGCACAATTTGCATTGCAATAATGTAGCATGGCATGGGTGAGGTTTGGAATACAAGAATAAAGCATTTTATGGAGTTTTAGTCACCTTTTATCCTCAAATAAGTTGCTGTATACTTTATATTTATATTATGCATGCTGCAATTCAGAACATGGAATGCATAGATAGAACGGTCTCGTCGCGCTGATCGATTTAGACATATTATTTGTCAAATTTGGAGTTATAAAACCAAAGTTATTAATTAATTAAGAAAAAGGGAATTTTATTGTAATTTTAATTACCTCGAAATTTTAAAGTGCTCAAATAATTTTTTGAATGGCATATTTGAAATTCTCACATTTTTCTGATTCGAAAACATATATCATATGTATTATTTGGAATTATATTTCAAAAGTTATTTAAAAACAGATTTGAATTTGAATTTAAACAATTTTGAAAAAAAGGTTTTAATTAAACAGCAAGCAGAAACCATTTTGTACTCACACAGATCTAGCCACAGACACCGCCAAGTGGGTCCGGGCTAATCTGGCGGTAACAGGCGCACCAAAGGGTTTTCTGTACCGCGACCTTAGCTAGCCCAGGTCGCTGACCGGTGGGTCCGTCGGTGGGGCCGGGCCACATGACAGCGAGAGGGGAGGGTCAGCCACGTGTCGCGGCGAAGGGAGCGCGGGTTGAGGCTGGAAGAACTGGGGGGCTTAACTGCAAAACGGACGGAGAGGCTGACGGTAGGGCTCGGTGGTACCGCGGGTTGAGGCGAAGAAAAAGAAAGGGGGTATATGGAAAAAGGCTAACAGACCCCTGTTTCTCTTCCTGCAAACGCGCGGACAGGTCGGTGCGCGACCGATGCGGGGCGTGGCGCGTGGGGTTCGAACTCGCGTCGCGGGCGCACGCGCTGCGGGTGGTAGCCAGTGCGGCTGGTTACAGGATGGTGACAGAGGAGCGGCGGGCGCCTAGATGTGGTTCTGCGCGACGCGGGAGCGAGCCAACGAAGTGGGCGACGGCGCGCAGCATGTTCGACGAAAAGAACGACGGATCTAGACGGCGGCAGCGAGGCGGAGGTTGTCAGGGAGGAAGAGGGTCGTACCGCAGAGAGATCGGTGCGGTCGGATCGTGCAGGGGGCGACGGAGGGGCGAGGACGCAGACGGCCGACGCAGCTAGGGTTTGCGTCGGGCGACGCTGGTGCTGGCGGCTGTGGCGCTCCTCCTCCGCGTCGGTGTGTACAGGGAGCAGCAGGGAGGTCTCCTTGGTCTCCCAGACCACCTCCAAGACACGCACGCCGGCCGGAACGACGAGACGCAGGGGTAGACGGCGGTGACTGGCGGCAAGACCTGGTGACGGTGAAGAGGAAGGGGAGGAGAGGCAGGGCTCTGGGCGGATCTGGGAGAGGCAGAGGATCCGTGGGGCGGAGGGTAAAGAGAGGGAGAGAGGCGAGGTAGCGTGTGGGCACGGGGTAGGGAAAAGTGGCTTCGGCCCTTTTCTTCTTCTCCTCAATCACGTGGTCGAGATGGGGCTCGACCTGGGCAGCCAGGGCAGGGCAGGTAGGGCTGCCAGGTAGGGACGGCGTGGCGGTGGGGCTACCCGGCAGGTAGAGAGAAGAGAGAGGATAGGGAGCTCGATTGTAACTTAGTCTAGGGTTAGGAGGAGCTCGGATCAGCTAGGGCTTGGCTAGGAGGGGGAGGGTAGATGGGGTGTGGGACCAGGGAGAGGGGGTAGCCAGGTGGGGTCATCATGGTAGAGAGAGGGAGAGGTGTGGTTAGGGTTTGGCTTAGAACTAGGGTTAGAAGAAAAGAGAGGAAACTAGAGTTAGGGTTTAGATGAGGTGTTAGGTTTTTGGAGAGAGGATTAGAGAGAGAGGGTGATGTGGGGGTAGGGTTTGAATCATGACCAAAGCATGAGGCGACAAGAGTGAGGAGAGAGGGGTGGAGATGACCCACAAAGAAAGGAACCAATTAAACCAAGAGAAAAACAAAAGGTTAAAGGTGGTGATGCTCTTGCATGGCCCATGCAAAAATAATAAATGCCATGTATTATCCTTGTGAAAACAATAATGATGATATGGCATTATTCTTATGCATTCCCAAGAAGTGGAATAAAGGCAAGCAAAAGAATTTATAGAATTAGATCCACCCCACCCACATGAGCTAGAATAAAATCAAAGAAAAAGAAATACAAGCTCATGGGTAATTAGGGTGGTGGAATTATAAGGTGGTGACAAAGAAAGGTGGTGGAGTGGAATAAAAGATATGCCCCCAACTCAACTTGGGCATTAAACAATATATCAATAACCAAATACAATATCAAGAGGCAAATACAATTAATAATGCATATGAGAGAAGAACCAAAGAAAGAGGGTTTTATATGATGCTCAAATGCAAGGTGGCATGATGACATGAGCATGATATAATTATGATGCAACAATTATATATAGGAAGTAGCATTTATGTAGACTAGGCTAGGAGCATTGCAATTGTTAGGCAATTGGGATGCTACATCACCCATTGCACACGTGGACCAGCTGCTCAGCGTCCTCGAGGGCGGTGGGCCAATAGAAACCATGGCAAAATGCCTTGGCGACTATCACCCTTGACGAAGCGTGATGCCCGCACTCGCCCTGGTGGATGTCCTTGAGTAACCGGTAGCCCGTGTCTACATCGACACATCTTTGGAAAATGTCGGATACGCTGTGCCTGTACAGTTCGCCATTGATGATGGTGTATGTGTGCGCGCGGCGCCAGATTTGCCTGGCTTCCACCTCGTCATCAGGAAGTTCTCCGTTGGCGATGTAGTTCATGAAGGGATGTGCCCAGGATGGCACTTCCCGAATGACAAGGATGCTCCTGCTTTCTGGTTGATGGATGTCGGGGGGTCGTCCGAGTGATGTACCCAGGACGGCAGCCCCTGAGCCACTTGGCAAACTGCCAGCCCCCGGGTCCTGCGAGCCAGAGGGCACTGCCTTGCCGGAGTTGGTGCAGGTTTTCTTTTTTAGGGGCTCTGCCTGCCCTGCTTCTGCTTCCCCGTCAGCCGGAGCGCTCCCTGCCCAGATGATGGAGTCTGATTCCGGCGACGGGTTGATGGAGGGTTTGCGCAGGTGCTCCAAGGAAACCCTTGGTGGGATCGTCTGCCTGGTGGATCCAATTCGGGCAAGCGAATCGGCTGCCTCGTTGTTGGCACGGGGGACGTGATGGAACTCCCATCCGTCGAAGGAGGAGCTGAGCTTCTGGATGTGGAACCGGTAGAGGGCCATGTTTGCATCTCTGGCGTCCCATTCTCCGGACACTTTTTGCACCACCAGATCCGAATCACCGAAGCAAAGGATCCGGTTCACACCAATCTCTTTGGCCAGTCGGAGTCCGTGCGCCAGTGCCTCATATTCGGCTACGTTGTTGGAGGCCTTGAAGTGGATCTGCAACACGTACTCCAGCCGGTCTCCCTTGGGCGAGGTGAGCATGATGCCGGCTCCCAAGCCACCGAGCATCTTCGACCCGTCGAAGTGCATCTTCTAGTGGTCCGAATCCGGAACCGGTGGGAGATACTGGGTCTCAGCCCAGTCGACGAGGAAGTCCGCCAATGCCTGTGACTTGATCGTGAGCCGGGGCTCGTACTGGATGGAGTAGGCGGCTAGCTCGATGGCCCACTTGGCGACTCGGCTGGTGGCGTCCTTGTTGACAATGATTTCCGAAAGGGGTGCGGTGCACACGACCTTAATCGGATGCTCCTGGAAGTAGTGCTTGAGCTTCTTGCATGCCAGGTACACGCCATAGCACATCTTCTGGTAGTGGGGGTAGTTCTGCTTGGAGAGGGAGAGAACCTCGCTGAGGTAGTAGACGGGTCTCTGAACCGGCTGAGCCTTGCCTTCCTCGGGGCGCTCCACCACTAGGACGACGCTGACGACCCGGCTGATGGCTGCTATATAGAGCAACATCGGCTCCTTGCTAGCCGGCGTGGCCAGAACCGGTGCTGTGGATAGCATGCGCTTGAGGTCATGAAATGCGGTGTCGGCTTGCGAAGTCCAGGAGAACTTGTCCGTATTTTTCATCAGCTGGTACAACGGGAGTGCCTTCTCTCCCAGCCGACTGATGAAACGGCTGAGGGAAGCCAGGCATCCGGTGAACTTTTGGACCCCCAGCAGGTTCCTGGGCGGCTGCATCCTCTCGATGGCCGCGATCTTCTCCGGATTTGCCTCGATGCCTCGCTGTGATACGAGGAAACCGAGGAGCTGACCGGATGGTACTCCGAAGACGCACTTCTCCGGGTTCAGCTTCATCTGGTACTGGCGGAGGTTGCCAAATGTCTCTCCCAGATCTTCGAGGAGGGTGCGCTTCTCCTTGGTCTTGATGACCACATCGTCCACATAAGCATGCACGTTTCGGCCTATCTGCGAGTGCAAGCACTTACTGCATGCAGCGCTGATAGGTAGCGCCTGCATTCTTTAGACCGAAAGGCATGGTTACGTAGCAGAAAGCCCCGTAGGGGGTGATAAATGATGTCTTAATCTGATCAGCCGGGTTTAGCCGGATCTGATTATACCCGGAATAACAATCTAGAAAAGACAACAAATCACAGTCGGCCGTGGAATCGATGACTTGATCAATACGGGGCAAGGCGAAAGGGTCTTTCGGGCACGCCTTGTTCAGGCTGGTGTAATCGATACACATGCGCCAGGTCTTGTTCTTCTTCAGCACCAGGACTGGGTTCGCCAACCAGTCTGGGTGGTACACTTACATGATGAACCTGGCTGCAAGGAGCCAGGTGATCTTATCACCGATTATCTTTCTCTTCTCCTCTGTGAACCAGCGCAGAGGTTGCTTGACCGGCCTGGCATCCGGCCGCACATGAAGTGAGTGCTCGGCGAACTCCCTTGGCACACCCGGCATGTCCTTGGGATACCATGCAAAGATGTCCCGATTCTCACAGAGGAAGTCGACGAGCGCGCCTTCCTATTTGTTGTCCAAGCCGGCACCAATGGTGACGAACTTAGTCGGGTCGGAGGGGTCGAGCAGGATCCTCTTCGTCTCCTTCGCCGGCTGGAAAGCTCCTTCTCCAGCCGGTTTGCTACTAGCCGGTATGTCCTGCTAGGCCATGGCCACATTGCGCATGATCACGCGCTTCTCCTCGGCTATGATGAGGGCCTCTGCCAGTTTGGAACCGGCTAAGGTGCACTCCATCGACCGCCTAAAGCAGCCGGCGACGATGATCATGCTGTAGGGTCCCGGCATCTTCGTCTTGAGGTACGCGTAGTGGGGGACGGCCATGAACTTGGCAAGGGCGGGGTGCCCGAGGAGAGCATGGTAGGAGCTCGTCAGGTTTACCACCTCGAACCAGATTGGTTCACGGCGGAAGTTCTCCTCGGTCCCGAAGATGACGTCCAGCTGGATTTTTCCTAGCGGGGCGCAGGCTGGCCCCGGCAGTACGCCGTGGAACATCGTGGTAGTCGGGCGCAGGTCGCATTCGCGAATGCCCAGTTTCTCTAGCAAGGACTGGTAGAGGAGGTTGAGGCTGCTGCCTCCGTCGATGAGGACGCGTGAGAATCGGCAGGAACACGCATTAGAGATGATGAGGGGGTCGAGCACCATGGCGTAGCCCCCGGGAGTCGGCAGCTGCTCCGGCTGATCTGCATGGCTCCAGGCGATGGGGGTTTCCGACCAGTTCAGGTACTGGGGGACCGGAGAGACGATGGCATTGACCTCCTTGGAGCGTCGCCTATGGCTGTGCTTGTCGTCCAGCTCCGTCTCGAAGATGTGGTAGGCGGCGTGCGGCTGGGGGTAGCCATTGTTGTTGTTGCCGCCGTTGCCGCCGTTACCATCATTACCGGCTCCCCTAGCCGGTGGTGGTGGTCCACCAGGAGGGGGCAGGGGGAGACGAGGCTGGTTACCCTTGGTCCTTTAGCTGGCGGGTCCAGCTGCAATTCCGAGTGGTGTGCGTATCCGGTTTGAAGGGACCGCTGTGCCACTTGTAGGGGCCGTCAAACATCTGGTCGAAGGTGATTTGTGGCTTCTGCCTCCTTGCATCATTAGCCGGTGCGTCGGGCGCACCCTCCACAGCATTGACCTGCCGTGCGTGGTAGCGTGGCTTCTGCTGTCCGGCCTGGCGGTCCCCGTGGAACTGGTTGTCATTGCCGTGGCGTCTGGAGGATCCGGCTTCGCTAGCCGGATTGCTCGGGCGGTCGCGAGCCGGCTCCGTAGGAGTCGGACGCCCGTACGCATTTACTCGGAGGGGCTTCTTCATGGCGGCATCCGCCGTGGCGTACTGGTCCGCAACCGTCATGAGGTCCGCCATGGTTTTTGGCTCGTCACACAGTAGCCGGTGGCGAAGCATGGTGCCTTCTCGGCAGCCCTCGATGAAGAAACTGATGGCCTGGCTCTCCAGGATACCCTCACAGGTGTTGCGCAGCTCCGTCCACTTGGCGAGGTACTCGCGGTCAGTCTTGCGGTCACCTTGGACGCACAAGGCCAGGTCGCGTGGGCGACCCGGACGCTTGTACGTGCCGTTGAAGTTTCGGAGGAATACTTTCTCGAAGTCTGGCCAGGCGTTGATGCTATTGGGCGCAAGGCTGTTGAGCCACGTCCTTGCCGACCCGGTTAGCATGAGGGGGACGTAGCGCACGACTGTGCGCTTGTTCCCATGGGCGATGCCGACTGCCGTAGCATAGTCGGTCAGCCAATCTTCCGGTTTCATGCTGTTGTCGTACTTGAGGGTGTCCCTGGGCAGAGAGAACTTATCCGGAAACGGCTCGTTCCGGATGCGGGGTCCAAAACAAACTGGGCCGGTAGAATCTTCTTCCTCCGTGACGCGCGCTTGAGCGAGGAGCTCGATGCGGTCACGGGCATCCGGACAATCCAGGTTGGGCGCTCCCACCCGGCCCGAGAGACGGGAACCGGCGGGTCTAGGCGCTCCGGTTGGGGGAGGGGGAGGCGGCGGGTTACTATTCACCGTCTGCTCCTGGCGCGGCTGGCCCCTGTTGCCAGAGCTGTGACGCCTGCTGCGGGCCTTGGCCGGCTGAGGGGAGGACGCCTGCTGGGTGTCGCGCGGCGCGCCCCTGCTGTTGGCAGGCAGCTTGCTCCCCCTGGAGTAGCTGGGGTCCTCCTGCATCTGCCGGTTGGCGTCATGCTGCTCGTCCGCGATGCGGAGGAGCTCCTGCACGCGAGCGTGCTGACGGGCTCGCGCCTCGCCCTCCAGACTGGGCAGTTCCTCTGTCGCGGCTCGTGTCACGCGCAGGTTCTTGATGGGTGTGCTGTAGATGGGCCGGATGAGGGCGGGTGCGGGATCCGGCTCCCCATCCTTTTCCATCCTACCGCCTAGCTCGCCACCCCGGTGCCGTACCTGGCCGCGCCGGCTTGGCTCCGCCGTAGCCGGAGTGAAGCCGTGTGCGTGGTCGTACTCGCGCCGGGTGATCTCTAGTTGCTTGCGGGTTGCCGCCAGCTCCATGGCCTCCTGGAGGAGGATCTGTCTCTCCATGGCGAAGTTGGCCTCTGCCTCCTCTGGGTTATCCCCGAGGTTAACTGGCATCTGGAGCCGATCAATGGCATCCTCCACCGGGTTCCGTGGCTGCGGAGGGGCAGAAGTCCCAACCTCGTTCGCGCCTCGCTCCCGCGGCTGGCGGGGGTGGGAGCTAGAGCCGGCCATCATGACCTCCACGCCGCAGGACGCGACGGAGGCGCTACCGCCCGGATGCGGCAGCTCCGCGACAGAGACGATTTCCCTAGGGAAACGCTCTGAAACGGTGGCGACATAGACATGGAGGTCGCCGAATAGCAAGACGGTGCCGTTCGCCGGGAAAGAGGTTCCGGCGAAGCAGGAAGCGTTGTCGATGACGCGGTCGAATTTGCCGAGCGTGAGCACCAGGCCAGAGGCCACGCGCTCACCGGCTGAAGTACGGGGTCCCGTGCGGAAAGTGACTCCGGTCGAAGCCATCTTGCCCCACGGTGGGCGCCAACTCTCGTTGTATTGGGAACGATGGTACCTAAGGAGGTTAGATAGAGGTGTGGGGACTAGCAGGGAAGCTATCGACGGCGTCCGCAGGCGGGATTGGATACAAGCAAGCGTAGCTGGACGCAGGAAGTACCCAGGTTCGGGGCCCTCGTGATGAGGTAAAGCCCCTACTCCTGCCGGATCTGACTATCAGGGATATACGAACTACAAGTGCTCCTTGAGCTGTATTCTCTAGTTACTGTCTTAAATGCACTGAGATCAACCCTTTCTACTGAGGCCTTGCCTCTCCTTATATAGGCAGAGAGGCAACGGTCTCACTGGCCAGGGCCCCACATGCGGGTCCCAGCCGGCTGGTCATCTACAGTGTCCGGTATGGTATGTCACACCGGAGTATGAGCGGTATGGCTGTCGTAGACACAGTGGACGCCGTGCGAGCCTGTCGTCAGCATCGGGCCACTGTTCCTGCGTCATCCCTGCAAAGTCTTCGGTATGGCCGGGTAGTTGCCGGTCTTGTCATCATACGGGGCGTATCGTGCACTGATACGCACGTCATCCTGTCTCACTAATTGGTTCCGGCTACGTCACCGTAGCCGGCTACTTCTTGCTGATCCGGCTACCATGCGATAGCCGGCCTGTCTTGCCCTGTCCGGCTGCATCTGGTCAGCCGGACGCGATCCGACTGCTCGGTTTCTTGTCCGGTTGGGGTACCTGGGGATCATCCCCCTGACATTTGGTAAACTTCTTTACACTTTTAAACAATCATTTAATGATAATTACCATTTTGTTAAAACACAATACATCGAATATGTATTTACTTTCAACAATTCATTAAAACACTTTGTATTCAAGTAATACACGATGTTCAAGTTATTTTGCCGAACTTAGGCACAATTTATATGTGATAAGAAATCGAATGACTTTCACATATTATCAACATAACTTTGAATTTAAACAACGGTTTTTCATTCCGTAATGAAATATCATTTAAGTTGGGTATTTTAAGGCATTTCAATATTTTACAAATGTTCATGCATTATCAATTAGTTTCAGACAACAAGGATAATTCACATATAATCAAACAAGATATGAACACAAATAAAAATCATTCATAAAAGTAGAACAACAGTTTGTTACAAACTCATATGAATAACCGTCTCACAAAGTGTGAGACACACTAACGAAGTTCACAATATTTTGATTACAATAATCATCCTAAAACATAAACTAAATGATAAATGTTGAGGGAGAGTGTCGTTGGCCATCATCATCATGCTCGCCATCAACACGCAACGTCACCTCCTCTCCAGCAAGCACCTCTCATGCAGAAGGACCTGGTTTCAGCAAAACAGATCAAGTATCAAATATACTTAACACTGCAAATATGTTTGCAAGATTATAACATTTATAAAATTGTATATCAAATATATACCTTTGTCATTGATGACCTCAGCGACATTTGGTTCAACCAACACATTCCTGAGATGTGTTACGAACCGGTGGAACTCCATTGATTCCACGTCGCCTCTCATAATGCAAGTCCTGACTTGTGCTTGGTAGCTTGGTGGCAGCAACCGCAACACAATACCATTTGCAAAAGAGCCCGTCATCCAGCTATCCAGGAAGTATGCAGGCCTCATGTACACATCATGCATGCGCTCCAAGTGGTCGTCAAGTGATGAGTTCTCCTCCATCTTAATGGAGAGGAAGTCTCCCATCAGCTCATGCTCCCATATGCGTGCTTGTTCCACGAAATGTGTCCTAAGCTGTAGCATTATCGTACGAGGGTTGACATCACCCACGAAAGGCCACAACTCATCCACCATTCCGAAATGCATTGTACCTAAAATGAAGGAGGCCATCTCCCGACGGAGATAGCGGTCTTCCCGTTGCTCTGGGGTCTCTAGGTCAATGGGTTGATCCAAATCCATCCCGTCGAGTATGTAGTCGACCACGTCATTCTCGCTAAGGAGAAAGTGGAGACACACAACCCATATAGAGAAGTTTGATCCATCTAATCTGAGCTTCTCTGCTTCTAACCAATCAATCCTCAACAGGAAAGGTGGCATCGGGGATAACTTTTCTACATTTACAATTGCAAAAAGGAATTTAGACTAAGTTTATAATTAAATGAGTTAATAATAACTCCAGTCAGAAACACCTATCCCTGGAAGGGTTCGTAGTGATAACACAACCCCTATCAGCCACATCTCCCCCGATCGTCACGGCCATCAATGTGGGTTCAAGGGTGGACGCTAAAAGTCGGTCACATCATTCATGCGACTCGTGCTCGATCTTTCGACCATCCGTGTTCCGAGGCCATGTCTGCACATGCTAGGCTCGCCAACTCAACCTTAGTGTATTTTCTGTGCAACATGGCTTACACCCACTGTATGCGAATGTAGATATCTCTGACACCCATGCCTGTACCATGGATCGTCTCATACCAAAAAACTTTCTTGGTGGTTCACACTAAGGGGGAACACAATCATTGGTAATTTTAATAGGGATCATCTTAGTAGGTTACCGTCGAGTATCTAATACTAGCACGCAATAAGATATACAAACAATAACATTAAATGTAAATGCGATATGATATGGTCCTTCACGTCGTGATCTCCATCCGTCATCACCGGATTCCGGCGCCAGAGTTCTGGCATCGTAGACACCAGGGTACCGGTGTCTTTCCGGCGTGGTAGTCCGTCATCTCCGTGACTATCTACTACTACGTAACACAAGGTAATCACTTTACCTTTGCCACAACCATATCACAAAGCAACGCCCCCCTGCAAAACAAAGTTAGATGCCTCTACTTTATCTTTTCATGTTTTACGTGGCTGAATGGGCTTTTGCATAAGAACTGTTCTTACCTACGAACTTTCAGCACAACGCTGATCAAGTAGTTGTCTCTACTACACTCCTTTCGGGGTCCTCTGTTGTAAATGGCATACCAACTAATGCGAGAGAGACTGGTCCCAAGTCATATGTCAAGCGTGGACCAGTCTCGCGAATGAACGCGTAAAGTCGGTTGGGGGCCGCTTCATCAAGCATTGCTGCGGTATACACAAGTACACGTCGGAGGGTAACAATTAAAAAATCAACGCCCACACGCTACACCTCGTGTGTTCTACCCGTACTAGCATTACTACGCATAGATCTAGCTCTGATACCACTGTATTACCAAGTGACGCTTGATGCTATCAAAGCACTCTCGGGAGACGGTGATTGATATAGCCTCACGGTCTAAGGAATAGTCTACGAGGATCCATTTCTAATCATAGTAACTTGAACTTCGTGACATGATCGGGTCACGATGTTTAGGTTAGGTATTGGTTCATCATCTCATTCTCAGAATGAGTTGACTCCATTTCCAACTAGCATAAATGTTACATGATCAGGAAACTTGATCATCTGTTGACCAATGAATCAGTGACTAGAGTTTCACTGGGAACCCCTGGTTGTTTATGTATCACACGTGTATTGATGTTTCCACTCAATACAGTTATAGCATGATATAAAATTTAATCATAAACTATACGAAATATGATAATAGTCCTTATAACTATTTGTCTCTAGGGCATATTTCCAACAGGCTGTTACCGACTCGGACGTGGACTGAGTCCCACGGTCTCCCTGACTTGCTCTATATAAACACCTACGCTAAACCTAATCGGCATCGCTTACCACACGCGTCTCCTTCTAGTCTATTGTGTCGCCGCCTTCGTCTTCCCCGTCCCGACTTGCGGCGTGCACCGCAGATCGGGACAGTAGGCCTCCGGAACCCCGCCTTCTTGTGAACCTGTACGGGTGAGGGACGATCAGGTTTTTGGAAAGCGCTTTCGCGGACTACTGACGCCATCACATACGACTCCTTCCCCGACGAGGACTTCTTTCCGGACATCAGCAGCCTCTACATCGACGACATGACCGACGGCGCTGCCACCGCTGCGGCTACCGCTGCTGCTGCCGCTGCTCTACCGTACGTAATTCTAAACTGTCTTTTCAGATTCTGTTAGAATTCTTTATTCTAATGATTTGTGTAGATGTGATAGATTTATCTTATTTAGATGTAATCTGTTCATCTACTTTGTTTATCTGCATGATTAGTTTTGCTACTGTCTGTATGATCATAATTTATCAGTTTATTATTCGGATTAAACCATATGGATTATTGCTTATATTTTCAACACTTATCACACATTGACATGTGTATATATTTGTGCAAACAAGACAACAACTCTCATACCAACGAATGAACACGAAAAATAAGGAGGATCACGGCAACAAGGGGTGAAAATGGAGAGAGACAAGAGCTGGTTGGTGACATTATTTTTCATTACAAGGAGTATGCATCACCGCCTCAAGCCTATGGAAGATCATGGCGGGAGGCTGCATTTGGTGGGCGTCCGTTGCAGCCACAACCTGTTAAGCACTCTGGCCTGTTACGAAAGCAACGTAATTCCCCTTCTGAATCTGAGCAACAATTCGCTTTTTTTCCCCTGTCTGGACATAATCACATTTCAATCTTGATGCTATCCACCTGGCCAGTGGTTTGAGCTGCACGCAAAAAAAAAAAGGTGTTAAAGTCAACCATATTCTCATGCTAAACTCTATACCAAATTTTTTCCAACTTAGAGTGGAGATCGTAAGCTATCGATACATGTTGATAATAATAATAATAATATCCGATTCAACCCGATTAAATATGTGGTGTACTTACCCTCTGAAAGAGTCGTGACGCATCCAAGAATAACCATCACCATCACAAGCATAACCGCCTTGCCTCTCTCCATCATAAACTTGGAAATAGAGAACGGAATGATCTATGTATCTGATTTTTTCCACCTCTATGTGGCACGACCATATACTCGCTATACGGTGCATATATACTTGAACCAAGATGCTATTTTTTGCCACAAGTAATTAGGCTCTTAATGCCCTTTATTCTTGGCTGGAAATGAGATCCTCCGTTTTTATGAGTAGCAGGAATTTATTACTTCCAGGCTAGCTGCTTATCCTCCTACACATGATAATATTCTTTGGCGGTTTTTATGTTATAAGTGTGGATCTAGAAGATCCTCCTTTATGTGGCTGACGCCCTATGATCATTTGCTTTTGGTTTACGACATGGAAGTAACCTTTTACCGCTATCCGGTTCCTGTGGGAGCTTTCTTTCTGGGCACCACTACGAATCGGAAGGCTTTAGATTGGACTAGTGCATGACCGTAGGATTGGAAGCAGCTGGACTGTTTGATTTGCAACCAGACCCGTGCGTCTATTTCGGTGAATCAAGACCGATTTGCATGCTTTCATAAAAACAGATCCCGTAATTAATGCACCTATGTTATTGTCGCTACTCCAGACTCCAGTCGGGTACGTAATTTTTAGGAAAATAAATAATTAATAATTTAAGCAAAATTAGTCTCCGTGCCATTTGATTTACTTCCTTATAAAATAAATTGTGTTTCCAATACTGGGTATATTTTCTTCCGATGGATCGAAATTTGCGTTTCTGGTGCTGCTAAAATTGGCTTGCATCTGAAAATAGTTGGAACCGCTTGTTTTAAAAATATTAGATTCATGCTACTAAAATTTCCAATGCTAGTAACCGTGGACTATATTTGCTTCCGACGAGATCAAAAATTGTGTTTCCAATGCTACTAAAATTTGCTTTTAATGTAATTAATGTTTTCTTCGATATGAAAATAGATATTTTTTAAATAATACATTTTTTAATAATTTTCACGAATAATACACGAATTAAAAGGTTTGCAATTCTAGCGCGGTGTCAGCATTTCAAATGCCGACCAATCCTGTCTGCAAAAGAAATAGGCACTAATACTCATTGGTAGTACACGGTTGTGGATAAAGTAAATTAAGGGACCAGAGGGATAGCGTTGCGTTCTCTATTTAGTTCTGTAATAATAATACAATCATGCATATATCTTTAGGAAGACTTTCAATTAATCTAGATTAATCTACCACCATCATTATCAAATCTCAAGTTACCGCAAGTCTTATATGTAGGAGACGACGGATCTATGTGATAGAGTGAATGGTCCCTTTTCTCGGCCTTCGAGAGAAAAGGTACACGACATGAATCATTTGAGAGAAATTGACTCACAAATATTTTTCTTCTAACATAGTATGTGTCAGGTTCTGGATGCACTTGCGTATACATTAACATGATGTATTTCTATGTATTTTATTATATTCCCTGCTACTTATCACACATTGACATGTGTATATATTTGTGCAAACAAGACAACAACTCTCATAGCAAACGAATGAACACGAAAAATAAGGAGGATCACGGGAACAAGGCGTGAAAATGGAGAGAGCAAGAGCTGGTTAGTGACATTATTTTTCATTACAAGGAGTATGCATCACCGCCTCAAGCATATGGAAGATCATGGCGGGAGGCTGCATTTGGTGGGGGTCCGTTGCAGCCACAACCTGTTAAGCAGTGTGGCCTGCTATCAAAGCAACGGTGTTCCCCTGGAGTATCCGAGCAACAAAAAAGCTTTGGTGCCAACTCTGGACATATGCACATTTCAATCTTGATGCTATCCTCCTGGGCAGTGGTTTGAGCTGCACGCAAAAAAAGTTGTTAAAGTCAATCATATTCTCATGCTAAACTCTATACCAAATTTTGTCCAACTTAGAGTGGAGACCGTAAGCTGTCGATACATGTTGATAATAATAATAATATCCTATTCAACCCGATTATATAAGTGGTGTACTTACCCTCTGGAAGAGTTGTGACGCATCCAAGAATAACCATCACCATCACAAGTATGACCGCCATGGCTCTCTCCATCATAAACTTGGAAACAGAGAACGAATCGATCTGTCTGATTTTTGTTCCTCTATATATGTCTCACGAGTCACGACATATATACTTGAACCGAGATGCTATATTTAGCCACAAGTAATTAGGCTCTTAATGCCCATTATTCTTGGCTGGAAATGAGATCCTCCGTCTTTATTAGCAAGAATTTATTACGTCCAGGCTAGCCGCTGATCCTCTTACACATGATAATATTCTTTGGCGATTTTTATGTTATAAGTGTGGATCTAGAAGATCCTCCGTTATGTGGCTGACGCCCTGTGATCTTTTGCTTTTGGTTTACGACATGAAAGTAACTTTTTACTGCTATCCGTAATACTCTTTCCGTTTACAAATATAAGACATTTTAGATTTATAAAATGAATGTATTTAGACGCTTTTTAGTGTATAGGTTTACTCTGAACCACTGCAAACCTATACACTAAAAAAGTCTAGATACATTCGCTTCACAAATATTTCTGAACGAAGGGACATGTACGTGTATATATGCTCGCACATAAAACCGGACGCGGCTTGCCTATGGCCTCTCCCTGCGAGATCGGTGCGACCCAACCGTTCCTTGAAAATCTCACGGATATCCCTGCTGCTGATGTGCCCCTAGTTCGCTGCTTTGTTCCGAGAAAAGAAAAATAGAAAATACTCCCCATCGTCGCGACTCGGTATCGCTGCTTTGTTCCGTGCAGCCGTGCTAAATAGCGGCGACGGTGACGTCGGTTTCGGCTAGATGACGGTGCTGACCAACACGCAACGCTGTATCCCACGGGGGCGGGCAGACGTAGAGAGCCCCGCGCGCGGACCCAAACTCGCAGAGCCTGACACAAACTGTGGCGTCGAGCAGCACGTTGGAGACCTTCAAGGCTTCACGTCGTCGTGCACCACTGCCGGCTCGCATTGGTCATCGAGGACGAGCACACCCTCGTCGGGTTGATAGCCCACATGCGACGTCTTTGCAAGGAATTCTCTCACATGCGACGTCGTTCGAACGAATAGCCCACATGCGACGTCTGCATGCAAAAGAATTGCCCCAGTGCGACAACCCACGAGACAACTTAAGAATTGGATTTACCTGGGCCATGCGGGACCCATAGCTTATCAAGCTCAGCGTGGTGATGGCCAGAGGCGGTTTTGAGAGCGGGACCCACAGCTTATCCAGCTCAGCGTGGTGGTTCCCACAGGATGTCTTATGAGCAAGGGTCCCACCTCATTTCCACCTCAGATCGTGGGTCCCACAACTTATCCAGGTCACGGCGTGAAAGAAAACAGGAGCCAGATCCATCGTATTGCCCGAGCCATTCGCCACTGCCCGTGCCATCCTCCGATCCCCTTTCTTCTTCTTTTTCTTCTTCTCCGGCGACTAAGCGCGGCAACACCGGCGACAGAAGTCGAGCTCTGGTACATCCTCCCGCCGCTGGCTTCGGTATGGTGCGGTGCCGATGACGCGGTGCCCTGATTGCCCCCGTACGGCGCCCCTAAAGCGGATGGTCTCAACCATCGATAAGAATGGGAACCTCGGTCGGGAATTTGTGAAGTGTGAGAGTAAACCAGAGCCAGGGAAGGTGAGATCTGAGTTTACCCAGCTCCAATTGGGCTCCAATTTGTTGTTTTTGATTAGAATTTGTGATTTGTATTTAATTTGGGATTTAGGGTTCATATCTGAAATTTCAGGATCTGCCAAAATGTGGGCATTTTGAGTGGCTTGATGTGTACATCGAGCGGATTCGGCTGGAGTGCGCACCCAGGGAGCTCGAGAACACGTCGGTGATGGAGCATTTGGCATCTGGCGACCCCATTTCAGCTGGTACTGTGGGGTATGCGGAAGTGAAGGCCGAGCTGAAGAAAATTAACAAGCAGATGAAGCAAATTATCGAATTGAAGAAGCAAGACAATGTGATGGCCGAATTTTTTTATTTGTGTGCTATTTTTCTCGGTTTTGTTTATCTCCTGATCATTAGTCGTTAGACAATGCGAATCAGTGTCGAGTAATAGTCAGAATGGTTTGTAATCTTACTATGATGGACGTAATGTTATGTAGCGTTGAATTGAATAAAATGAAACACAAATTCCGGCAAAATTCGAGATGCTCTGTTTCCCCTGTTTTAGTTTCTTCAGTTCGTTAGTGCAAGTATTCAGTGAGTGTGCAGGGTAGTGCTAGGAAAGGCCAAGCCCAAATAAAACGCCGGCCAGGCCCAATAGTAAACGATCTCCACGTGCGGCAAAAAAAAAGCATCTGCTCAACGTGCAATGTGTAGTGAATGCAACACTTGTTTATATGCACCAATATATGCCAAAAAAATATATACTTATAGAAATGCTTGTATGCAAACATAAATTGGACAAATTTTGTGGCTAAGTCGCGGTAGTTGGGCATAAATTTATAGACTTATTTTTATGCATAAGTCTAGTTTCTTTTTGTTGAAAATTTATAGAGGATTTTAATAGACTACTTTTTTATGCAAAAGTGTAGTTTCTTTTTAATGCACAAGTGCTTCTTATTTTCATGCACAAGTGCTTCTATAATTCAAATTTATAGACTTGTTTTTATGCACAAGTCTTTCTCATATTTTTATGCACTAGTGCTTCTCTCATTTAAATTTATAAACTTATTTTTGTTGAAAATTTATAGTCTCGGGAAAAAAGA
Source organism: Avena sativa (assembly GCA_916181665.1). Lineage (NCBI taxonomy): Eukaryota > Viridiplantae > Streptophyta > Magnoliopsida > Poales > Poaceae > Avena > Avena sativa. The sequence goes on from OV702292.1 coordinate 104,490,471, forward strand.
AAACTTGGTGACAAACTAGTGCTTCTCTCATTTTTATGTGAGAACTTATAGACTTCTTTTTATGCACAAGTCTAGTTTCTTTTTGTTGAAAATTTGTAGAGGACCCGAATTTAATAGTCTACTTTTTTATGCGCAAGTGTAGGTTCTTTTTCATGCACAAGTGCTTTTCTTATTTTTGGGTGCCCTTATTTTTATGCACAAGTGATTCTCTCATTCAAATTTATAGACTTGATTTTATGCGTTGGTATCTGTTATGACTCGGGATTTTTGCACGAACTATAAGCACGATGGCCACATTACATTAATAAAACGATAACAACGAGACCCCGATAACAACATATGTTGGGTTAACTATAACCCGACACATACGACAGACACATACGACGACGTACGATGATAAAAACTAGGGTCTATTATAACCCGATAACAACATAACTTGGGTTAACTATAACCCGACACATCCAACGGAACGTCTTCTTCTTCGGGTCCCCTTCTTCTTCATCTTCTGGATGCACCCCTCCTCCTTGGCCACTCCTTGGCCTCTCACTCTTTGTCCTCGTAGGGGAGAGCGTGCATGCCGTTCATGGCGGGGAAGATGTTGTAGAAGTTTGTGAAGACGTTGTAGGCGGTGAATGCGATGAACTCGCATCCACACCAGTACACCTGGCCGAGGAGGTAGTGGGCGTCGTAGGGGTTGGTGAACGTGACGAAGAGGCCGATGTCGTGGGGGGCGTGGCCGTCGTACTGGTTCTGCAGGGTGAACATCGGCAGCGTGCCTCTTGGGAGGTGGCGGTAGCCGGCCGCAAGGAAGAACTCGGCGAGCGCCCTTGCGCCTCTCCACCTTGAGATCACCCAAACCCTGAGTGATGTCTCCACGATCATGCCGTTGAACGGCAGCTCGGGGACGGTGGCAGGGCGGCGCCAGGTTGCGCCGTTGTACTGCATGGTGGCGACGGCGAACGGTGGACCTTTGCTTGAGTGGTGGTGCCCGGTGGTGGTGGTGGCGGCGAACGGTGGGGTGGTGTGTGATCTGGGTGGGTTGGTTTGTGGGTGGTTTAAATAGGCGTCGAGTCAATGCTAGGGTTTCGCCTCATCTTCGTGGCATTAAGTTGGCACAAACGTCCACCAAAACGTCGCACGGAATCGAGGCCCTTTGACTCCATTCGGCACGTGACTCTAAAGCTGCCTAACTCCATCGATCGGCTTGAATTGAGTAGCGTTTAGATATGTTTCTGCGTGTAACACAACGCGTAAACCTGTGACACGCCGCATGACTCTAAATCGGCCGACCAAGCGACACGCCCGCGTGGAGATGTAATCGCTGCCATGCGACATGCTGCAGCACCAGCCCGCGTGCTTCCCTTTTTCAGACCTAAAATAGCTAGACTGGGACGCTGCATGGACACGGGCTGCTGGCCGACGCTGCATGCATGCAAAGTTCAGATGGGCCAATCACGGACGGCCCAGTACATAGATCCGACTATCGGGTATTAAAAAACGAGGCCAGCCAATCACAGCTCAGAACCGGCCCTCCTGCGGATTGCCATCGAATCTACCCACAGATTCCTTCTAGAAGACAGATCCGACGTTCGGAGTTCAGCGTTAGGGTTAGATGGACGGTCCCTGTTCGGCGTTAGGGTTAGATGGCAGTCAACATAGTTTTGTGAGAGTTTGACCAAATTTCAAATGGGTATAACTAATTCAAAAAAAATCAAAAAATATAAAACCTTCGCACCTAGTCAGGTTATGTGATATAGTTACCAAAAAAAATAAACTTGGTACACTACTATTTGTATGAAAAAACCTTCACAAAATGAACAACCTTCAGTAAGGTTGGCAGAGAGTTCAAAGGAGAGAGTAGAGGTTTTGGGGTTTTGAAAATTGAAAATTTTGAAAACCTCAATCTAGATTCATTTTGATGCTAGATTGAGGTTCAAAAGTTCAAAGGAGAGAGTATACCCTGTCCAGCGTTAGGGTTAGATGGCAGTCAATATGGTTTTGTGAGAGTTTGACCAAATTTCAAATGGGTGTAACTAATTCAAAGAAAATCGAAAAAATATAAAACCTTCGCACATAGTCTTGTTATGTGATATAGTTACCGAAAAAAATATAAACTTGGTATACTACTATTTGTATGAAAAAACCTTCACAAAATGAACAACCTCCAGTAAGGTTTGCAGAGAGTTCAAAGGAGAGAGTAGAGGTTTTGGGGTTTTAAAAATTGAAATTTTTGAAAAGCTCAATCTAGATTTATTATGATGCAACTACACAGGATCTGAAGTTATTTTTTCATTTTCATGTCTAAAACGTATTTTATTAATGATTTTGAATTAAAGCATTGTTTTGGAAAATAAATAAATAAATAAATAGAAGATTAATCTAAAAAATAAATCTTTCTTCGGATTTATCCTATATTTGCAGAATGGAAGCTATTATGTTTTTTTGGGAAGATTTAGACAATGTCGAGAAAAAAATTCGTTAGAAATGGGGTCGTTTACCCTAGCTTTGGAGCTCATTTCTAACACATTTCTCATGTCTTAGTGTTGGGAGCACCAAAATGGATCGGATTGATCACGGGATGTGTATAATATATGAGAAAGCATTGAAAGGTCAAACAAACATACAATTGTGCAAATAAATACATAGGTTGAAATTCAAATTTAGCATCAAATTTGAATTTTGGCTCAAATTCAAGTACAAGTAGCATTATTAAAAATTACAAGTTTTCACGAATGAAAGCTCAAACAAACATACATCACACAAGTTTGCAATCAACTTAGTATCATAAAAATTACATCACTTCCTCTTTGCACTCGACTTATTCCTCTTTCCACTCTTTTTGTTTCTCTTGCAAGCAGGTTCTTCACTTGTTATTGTTGGATCTTCACCAAGAAGAACAACCAGGCTCCTTGTTTTCTTTGGATGCTCACTTTCTAAAGGCCCCCCAATCATAACACTACCTTGAGCTGGACTTGAATCCAAATTTGATTCAATTTGCATCTGAACAGGTTCAGTTTGCAACTCCAAATTTGATTCAATTTGCATGTGAACCTCCAAAACAACTTCATCTTGAGCTTGAATTGAATCCAAATGTGCTTCTTCTTGTACATCCATAATTGCATCTGAACAAGCAGCTGGCACATCCAAAAGTGATTCAGGTGGCTGATTTTGCACTCTGTTATCACAACTTAACACAATCTGCTCAGTTCTCTTCTTTCTAACCCCCCCCCCCCCCCAATTCTTGCTTTTTTCGTTGGCCATCAAGTTTCAACCACAAGGGGCTCAAAATCATCCTTCCTGAAAAAGCAAAATGGGTTTGTTAATTTCAAATAATCACCATAAACATAAACAAAAGCCTTTTAAATGAAATTTTTGGATGAACAAGGACATAGTTTGAAGGAGTGTAGCGACATTTGGATGATCCAGCTCGGTGACCAAGTTCTTCACATCTCTTGCATCTATTTTTGTTACCTTTTTGTGCCCTTTTTGGCTCGCCATTATTCTTTTCATCTTTTTCCCTTCTTTCTGCTCCCACCTTTCTCAAACCAAGCCTTGAATCTACTCTGTTGAGGCCTGTCAGCCTTTCTTCTCATCAAAGGAGGGGACAAGGTGAATTGAATATCAACTTCAGGCCATTGGATCTGTAAGTGGTGGAATTGGATTTGCATATGCTGCCTTGAATTTTTGTACTGAATAATATTCATGCAAATATGGGTGCATATTTAGCCTTGGTTTGGAGGCTAAAAATAGTATTGCATGTTCACAAGGTTTTCTAGTGTGTTGCCACTCATTGCAACTGCATTCATGCAAATCAGTGTTAACAACATGCCTTCTTCTAGTCTTAGTATCTCTAACTTCAGCACCAAATAGTGATGATTTTTCCACACACAAATTATGAAGATTTCTACTCCTGTTGACTACCTGCTGCACTACAGCAGGCAACTTATCCCCTTGCAGAAGATCAGCAAGGCTTCTTCTTAATTGCCACAACTTCATGATCATGATCCTGATCTGGTCAACCATGTCATGGACAGGCAACTCTTTGAAGTCCTTAATTCTGTTGTTAAAACTTTCTGCCAAATTGTTGTTTATATGATCACACTTGATGTCAGTGTTAAATCCAGACCTATACCATAATAGAGAATGGTATTGGTCCATCCAAGGGGCAAATGTGCAGTCTTCTGCCTTTATCTTACCAACATGATATGTATGTGTTGATTTAGTGTAGCTCCTTGCTGCTGGCCACAACCTGCCATAAACATCTCCTTTGAATTTCCTTATAATATTCATCCACATATGGCCAAAGCACTCCCTCTGTTCACAATGGGGAAAAAATTCTTCACTGCATTCTCAAGCCCTTTGCATGCATCAGTGTGAACTGCCAAAGGTGAGACTGGCCCTATGCATCTTTTCAACTGCATCATGAACCATGTCCATGAAGCCTCTGTCTCAGACTGAAATATGCCAATTACCACAGGGAACATCCAATTGTGTCCATCTAAAGCATTACAAGCTGCAAGTTGACCATTCCACTTGCCAGTCAAAAATGTTGAGTCTATGCTCAAATATGGACGGCAGCCTGCTTTGAAGCCATCTATGCAAGTCTTCAAAGCCATGAAAAATTTGGAGAAATATACTTTCCCATCTTTTGTAACCTCAGTATCTATCTCCACAACACTTCCAGGTGACCTCATTTCAACTTCTGCTTTAAAGTTAAAAAGCATTCTGAAGGTGTTTGCCCAATCACCATATAACTCTTTCATTGCCCTTTGCTTAGCCTTCCACACTGTAGTATACTTTAACTTAATGGGGTAATTCTTTTCCAAGTCTGTCATTAGTTTCTTTGCAGTGGTATTTGGTGTCTTGGCTAAAATAGGCCTGATTTTTTCAGCAACCCAAAGTTGTGATGTCATGGTTGTAACTTTCTGAGAAGTTGTAATACAAGTATGCTGTTTTGGAATTTGATTCACTCTTATTGTTCTTCCATCAGGTTGGCGTCTAGCAGATATATACCACTTGCAAGGCTTGGCACCACCATCAAAACCTTTGCACTTTGCATAGAACTTCCTTTTATCTGTCCACACAGTCTTGGTTTCAAACTCATGTTTGACTGCATAAGTCCTGAAACACATCCTAAACTCATCCATGGTTGGAAACAATCTTCCTACTTCAATAACTGGATTTTCTTTGTCATAAACACACACAAACTCATCATCATGTGCATCATCTACATCAATTGCAGCATTTTCAATCAACTCTGAATCTATATCTTCTTCATCATTCTGTCTTGCTTGTCTGTTACCATCATCATCAGCTTCATCACTCTCCTTCTTTTTGTCTTCCTCATCCACAAGAATACCGAACAGATTGGCCATTTCAATGTCAGATATTGGTGCAATGACCAAATCAGTCTGGTCATTTATATCAACTGTGTTCCAATCAACAGTTACAGCATTATCAATAGCTTCCCTGCCAACACTGTCACTTCAGTAAGAATGTGCTGAGTGTGCCTCTTTGCAGCCCAATCATCTTCTGCCATCTGTGTAGCTAATTTGGAGGGAACATATCCAACCCTCGAATCACCTTTCAGTTCTATAAGCTCTGCACAAAGCTCAACATGTTTGCTATCCTAGCCCTTCTGTCGGTCGATTTCCTCAACCATTTCATCCCCATCCTCAATCCTAACATACTCACCTTTCCAAGCATCGTATCGTAACAAACTTAATTCTTCTTCTGGCCCCCAAAGAACACTCTCCCCAATTTTTTCAACCACATTCCTCACAGTCTGCTCTTCCATTATTTGTAGTTCTTGGGGATCAAGGTCACAAAATTTGATCTCCAATAACACAGTTGTCTCTCTCAATGGGATGCATGCTACCATCAGCTAACATTGCTCTATAGGGGAACAATCTTATAGACAACTAAAAAGTGCCAGGGGTAGTACTAGGAACATCATCGCCCCCACCATCGCCTCCCCTGTTTTTCGATGGTGGCGGCCACTGTGAGCTAGCGAGGCTAAAATCAAACAGAAAAAAGGTGCAGAGGTGCGTGTAGTACCTATTAGAAGGCGGCTCCATCTCGTTCCCCTTGTTCAGCACACTCGGCAGCCACAATCTAGGGTTCAAATGGGTCCACGCTCAGATCTAAATTCAGAAGGATTGGAGGAGAATTAGTGCTTAAGATGCAACTCACCGAGTTCCCCGTAGAAGGAAATCTCCGCCACCATCGCCGCCGGCGAGAATGTGCCGCCGCCGCTAGCTACAGGGGAGTGACACGCGTGGGTTGGGTAGGAAACGGACGGTTGACTCGTTCAGATAGTTTTTTTTGCCAATTCAGACATTAACTTAACTGCCATGTGTTTGTCTTAACCCAAACTGAACCCTAACCAACATAATTGTGTCCCTGATGACCGTTTTATCGGCGTGCTGGCATGTGTCGCATGCCAGCTATTTCTTTGCCAAAACCCGTCGCATGTGGGCTATTCGTTCGAACGACGTCGCATGTAAGAGAATTCCTTGCAAAGACGTCACATGTGGGCTATCAACCCCACCCTCGTCATGCTGGTCGCCGAATGCGAGGAGGCGGACGATGTGCGGACGTGGATCAGGCGAGCAGCCCATCGAGCTCCTGCCGGAAGACGCGGCGGAGTAGCTCACTGCAGCTGTGGTGGAGCTTGACGGCGGCAAGCTAGGACTAGGAGACGCCGGAGAGGCGCGCGAGGTACACGACTGAAGCTTCCCTCGCCGACGGGCGACGACGGCAGTCGTGAAGCCGAGCCAGTGATCACAGACTCACGATGAGGAAGACGATGTCATGGGAACTCCGCAGGGACGCTGTGCCAAGGGTGAAGAAGCAGACGGGCCGACGGGACGTGGATATCGGGGCGGAGCTCCATTCTTTTTGTTTCGATGTAGAATCTAGAGGAATATGGAAAGAGTACAGGAATGAGACTAAAATACGGATTTGTTTTCGTTTTATCTTTTCTTGTCAAACGGAAAAACTGCAAGGAGCGGTATTGCCGTACGATCCTGAGCAAACGGAAAGGTCGCACCGATCGTCGCACGGCCGCAGGCAAGCCGCGTCCCATAAAACCAGTGGAGGAGCTGGCGAGGCGGCGGGTCGTGCGGCGAGTTCTGGCTCCGTCAAACTTCCATGCACGTTCCCGTCCCACGAGGTCTCGCGTTAGGGCATGTACAATATGGTGACGTCAGCCTTTTCTTATACTTGCCACGTTGAATTTTTGCTTAGTTGGAGGAGAGAGAAATAAGAAAAAAAAGGTTGTCTTCCCTTAGTTAAGGAATGATCTCTTAGTAATAAGAGAAGATGTACCATATATCTTCCCTTTGCCAACCAATTTATTACTAAAAATAATTAATTCTTATTAATTGCTAGAGATAGCAATAAGAGATACTGCATTGTGCAGATTATACATTGTGTCTTCTCTAAATAACGTGTAGAGCTAAAAGAAGACATATCTTTCCTAGCATTGTACATGCCCTTATCAACTGCGGTATTGCTTGCGAGAGCTCGAAATTAATTGAGCCTTCTCAACTACTCTATCCATTCAGAAATATAAGACATTATAGATTATAAAATAAATGTGTCTAATCGTTTTTTAGTATGTAGGTTCACTCTGAACCTCTACGAGCCTGTACACTAAAATACGTCTGGATACATTCAATTCATAGAGCTAAAATGTCTTATATTTCTGAACAGAGGGAGCAGATTGACTACAAAACATCCATGGAGGCGGTGCCCTCTTGGAGATCCTCTGCCAAACGAGCCATAATGGAGCAAAATTAGTCAAGCTTCCTAACTTTTTTTCCTTTCATTCTAAAATTTGCACCATTCTTTCATTGCAGAAAAGTAGTTCTCTTCTCTAGTAACTGCTGCCGTGATGCGTGAACCGTCACGACAGCGGTCCCCTAGCGAAAAACCTAGGGTTTTTGTCCTCTGGCGGCGCTAACCCGCCGAGAGTCTGATCGCTCTCCTGCTTTGTTCCTGTCTGCTTCCAAGCCATGGCCGAACAAGGAGAATCGAGTGCCCCGCCTAATCGCGGGAAGGAAGATGTGGAATATCTGATAGGCCGATTGAATCTCCATGAGGATGAAGAGGCAGAGTTTGTGTGGAAAGAGGAAGCCTCGGATCCAACGGAGAAGGCAAAGTGGCTTGCGATCTGCAAAGTGCATACGGTGAGAGGATTCAACCCAAGTGCATTATACGCTGATATGAGATCAGCTTGGAACCCTGTGAAGGAGGTGGAATGGAGAAAGATTGAGGACAACCTGTATACCATCCAATTTGGGTGTCTCGGTGATTGGAATAAGGCCATGAACATGGGACCTTGGTTTTTTAGGAACAACTATGCTTTGCTTCTTGAAGAGTATGATGGATTCCAAAACCCTAAATCAATTGTTCTTGATAGATTGGCGGTTTGGGTTAGGGTTATGCAACTACCTGATAATTATCTCAAGGAACCAGTGATCAAAGGAATGTGTAGATCTGTGGGGGAGGTTAAGGAGGTTCAAGTAAAGCTGCCGGCAGGTTTTATAGGTGAATTTGTCCGGGTTAAAGTAAAAATTGATGTGAAGAAAAAGCTCTCTCATTATGTCTCTATTACAAGAGATAAACAAAAGGTTTTCTATCAGTTGAAGTATGAAAAGCTACCTACTTTTTGTGGAGTGTGGGGATTGCTTGGCCACTACTATCAGGAGTGTGGATCTGGAGAACATCATGAGTCCAAGTTGCAATGGGGAGATTTTATTCTAGCAGATGGTGGTCGTGGGCATGTGCTGACTCGTGTACTAACGAGCTCATTGGGGAACCCCAAGAGAAAGGTATGATAAGCATAGCAGTAAGTTTCCCTCAGTTATGAAACCAAGGTTATCGAACTAGTAGGAGCAAGGAAACACCTCAAAGGTGTTGCTAGCTGAGCTTTGGTAGGGCGCACTACCGGTGCTAGCAGCAACGTGGAATCCTGCACAACACAACCACAGAACTTTGCCACCAACTTAAGATGAGGTTGTCAATCTCACCGGTTTTGCTGAAAACAAAGGATTAAACGTATCGAGTAGAAGAAAGTAAAAGCTTGCAGAAAGTAAACAGAAAACAATAAACAGTTGTAGATTGATGGTAAAAGAAAGGACCGGGGTCCATAGTTCCCTAGTGGTGGTTCTCCTTTAGATAGAAAACATGTTGGGTGAACAAATTACAGCGGGGCAATTGGCAAACATCGAGAAAGCATACATGCATATACTAATCATCTTGACTCCTTTCAGATTTGATTGGGCATTACAACATTATACATAGACGGCCGTCCAACTGAATCTATGACTAATAATCCACCTTCAGGTTATCATCCGAACCCCCTCCAGTATTAAGTTGCAAGCAATAGATAATTGCATTACGCATTGCGTGTAAAGTAAACAATACGATTGTTCTATGAACAAAGGATTGTTGTTTTCTCCCTAGTAGCAACAGCACATCTAGTACCTTAGAGATTTCTGTCACTTCCCCAGATTACTAGAGGCATGAACCCACTATCGAGCATAAATACTAACCCTTGGAGTTGCTAGCATCTACTTTGCCAAGATATCTACTAACAACGGAAAGCATGCAAGATCACAAATAACAAAGACATGATAGAATCAATAATCAATCTGAAATAGCATCGCAATATCCATCGGATCCCCGCAAACACAACATGTATGATTACAAATAGATGATCTTGATCATGAACGGAGCTCACAAGATCTAAACATGATAGCACAAAGGAGAAGAACCAACCATCTAGCTACTACATGGACCCGTAGTCCAAGGATGAACTACTCACGCATCACACCGGAGGCTTTCATGATGATGAAGAAGGCCTCCAGGGTGAATTCCCCTCTCTGGCAGGGTGCCGTGAAGAGCTTCAGATCCCTCCCGATCTAGGGATGGAGATGACAGTGGCTATAGACTCTTTCGTGGAATTTTGATCGGGTACTTAGGGTTTCTGTATCAGAGGCATCTTATAGGAGAAAGGGGAGGCCGAGGGGGTGCCTAGGGCGGCCAGACCACCCCTTGGCACGGGCCAGGCTAAGCCGCGCGGCCAGGTGGTGTGGTGGCCCCCTAGCCCCTCTCCGTCTTGTATTCTGGCTCCGTGTCCCCCTCGGTGAAAAACTGACTTTGGCTTTTGTCCCGTCCAATTCCGAGAATATTCATTTTCTGACTTCTTGGAACCAAAAACAGCAGAAAACAGGCAGCTGACACTATGGCATCTTGTTAATAGGTTAGTCCAAGAAAGTGTATGAAAAGTACTCCAAAGTTGGAATAAAACATAAGAAAGTAGATAAAACCAAGCATGGAACATCAAAAATTATAGATATGTTAGCAACGTATCAACATCCCCAAGCTTAACTCCTGCTCGTCCTCGAGTAGGTAAGTGATAAAAAGAAAGAATAATTTTTGAGGTGACATGCACCATCATAAACTTGATCAAAGTATTTCTAAAACATTGATAGCTGGGATCATAGTACTTCAACATAACATGAAATATAAAGTTCTAAATATAGGACATAGCAACTATGTTGCAACATGAAAAGGCACAAACAAAAGATTCATGAATAACAATGCTTTGCAAGACATTTGTTTGTTTCACATAAAGAAAACATAGCATAGTGGCATTCAGCTTGTCCCTCATAGAGTAGCAAACATAAATGCATAGGACACCTTCAAAGTTCATAAGAGTGACTAGATACAAGTAGTTTAAGAACAAGCAATATCAAGTTATGCATCAATCAACAAGTCTTCGGACAAGGCACATAGAACTAAGAATGGCCATTATGCTCTCAAAGTAGGTGCATAAAGGTATAAGATGGAGACTCAACATAAAAGTAAAAGACAGGCCTTCATAGAAGGAAGTAGAGATTCAAGTTTCATAAAGAGCTTCCAAAAATTATGGTACTTGTTAGCTTTCAGCTCTCATTGCCCCTATCATAAGCATCTTGAGGTGATTAAGGTTAAAGTGAACAAACTATGAAGTATATGCTTGACAAAGTATAAGTTGGAAATCTCATGTCCCTTGAATACGAGGGCCGCTCCTCATGCTACTCAAGTTTAGTTACCGGTAAGTTCTTGTCATCGTAAGTACATGTGTATCATAGAGAACCACCAACGGGGTACCCCTTGCCCGATGATACGAAAGAATCCCCATATCAAAATGACAAGGCAAGCAGACAACAAGCACCTCAGCAATCTTCTTATTTACCATGGGAAAATGGTGCTTTTTTTCTCTATTTCCTCTTTTCTCATATATCTTTTTTTTCTTTTTCTTTTTATCTTTTTCTCAATCTCTATCTCTTTTTTTATAAGAAGAATGCTTCATAGACAGCTCATTATGGTTACGCTGCAGGTTTCCACCATGATAGCATGGATTAGACCAGCGGCCTAGGCGTTTCTCTAACACACATACATAACTCCCTGGACTTACAAGCTCCCCTTTCATTTCACACATACGACATCCATAGACAAAAGAGCATGATATCAACTAGGTACAATGTACAAGTGCAATGTTGAAAGCGTTCCTCATGACAGTATGGTTCTGCTAATCCCCAACGTATAAGTGCAAGCATATACAACATAGATGACACAATGGTTCAAGTTTATTAAGTGCATGGAAAGTAAAGTGTGCCATCAAGTTCGTCAGAGCTTTAATCACTAATTTTCACATAACAAGTTTAATTCGGAAGGTAGATAAAATCATGAATATACTTGGAATAGCAATTGCTAATAGGTAGGTATGGTGGACTCTTTGGAATAACTTGGTTTAAGGAGTTGGATGCATGAGTGGAACTCACACTTGGTTACGGAGGCTAGCAAAAGACCGGGAGCGACAAACTAAGAGAGCAATAATGGCCATAATCATGCAGAGCGACAAAACATCATTGATTAAAGCATAAAGTGATATTACAAGTCGAAAACTAAAGGATCATCAAGGCTATGGTGACTTTGGATAGTCATAACATGGTGTGAGCATGCGCCAAGTCAACCCAAATAAAGCATCAAAGGAGAATACCACAATACTATGCTTTAATATGCTAAAACAACGCATGATCCTTCCAAGGCACATTAAGCAATCTCAATTATTTATAACAAGTCATGATACAACAAAGAACATTAAGCATAAAGCAAAAACAATATCAAACATGGCATGACGAAGCATAGGCCACAGTAAAAAATAAGCTCTCTTTACCACTTAAGCATGAACTTTCCTACTCTTTTCCAATCCAAACCAAACCATTTGAAAACCAATGTATAAAAGAGGGGGTCCAACCAATTTATTCAAGCAAACTAAGAAAACCAAGCAAAAGAAAAACCAAAACGAAAACGAAAAATAAGACGCTCCAAGAACAACACAACTGTGCATGAAACAATAAAAATGAAGTGTTTGGAAGAAACCTGGGATTTTTATTGATGAAGAAGGGGATGCCTTGGGCATCCCCAAGCTTTGACGCTTGTACTTTTTGGATATTTCTTGGGGTGACACGCGTGGCATGCCCAATCTTGAGCTTTAGTCCATTCTTCATCTCATTACATCATTCCTTGCATACACCTAAAATTTTTCCTTCATACAAAACTTCACACAATCTTTATTAGCAACATTAGTGCACTCAAGATAATAAGTCTTTGGGTTTAGTTTCAACACCAATAAAACTTCCAATAAACCACAATATACTGTAGCACTTCCCTCAAAAAGCTCAATTCCCCAAAAGAACTCAAAAAGGAACCAACAAGAAGCAAATGCAAATAATGGCAGAAATCTGTCAAAACAGACCAGCAGGTAAAGACGAATTGTTTCGAAGATCTTCTGTTGCTCAAATCAAAAAGTGTTGAACTAACGAAAGTTAGATAACAACCTGGGGCAGAAGCACAAAAACTCACGCATCAAAAAGACGTACAGAGATTTTACACAATTGTTTACGGTGAAGAACAAAAATATGTTTCGGGACAGCAACTTTCCCAAGCATTACTTCTCTCTCATTAGAGGTTACTCTTGGCACAAAAAAAGGATAAGGAGAGATTATTACAGAGGTAATAACTTTCAAGACTCATCTAAAACTTTTGGGTTATCTCCCAATAAGTACTTTTCTTTAACGCCTTTAAGTTAGGCATAAGAAGCAAGAAAAAGAATCAAGTGTTCTCAAATGAAGAAGCATTAAGAGCAAATTTTGTTTTCATAGGAGAAACATAGGAATTGTTAACCATAATAAGAACATCATGAAGACTCCCCATGAAGACTCCCCATGAAGACTCCCCATGAGTTTCTTTTAACATTATCATCAAGTGGGACATTCAAATAACAATCTTCAAGTGGTGGCAAATCAAGCATATCATAAATCTTTCTAGGCATAATAGAAACACTACTATCAAGATCACATAAAGCTTTGAAATCAAAATCATTCACTTTCATATTAATGATGGGTTCCCAACCATCTTCTTGTTTCATAGGAATAGAAGCTTTATGTTTCATCTTTTCTTCTTTAATTTTTATGAGAGCATCAGTAATGTGTTTTGTAAAAGCCACATTCATAGCACTAGCATTAGGACTTTTAGCAAGCTTTTGTAGGAACTTAATAACTTCAGAGATATTGCAACCATCAAGATCAAAATCATAATTATCATCTAAAGTAGTAGAGCTATTACTAGCTTCAACATTAGTGGTACTGATAGTAGAAACACAAATGTTTCTAGCATTTTCATCAATTCTAACTTGTATGGCATTAGTAGCAGCAAAGGGATTCTCAATAGTTTCAGGTTTAGCAGCCATGTTATTAATCAAAGAGGATTGTGCTTCAGACAAAGATGATATATTTCTTTCAACATTAGAGAGTTTTTCCTCAATAGTTTTATTGCAAGAAGTTTGTTTACTAATAAATTCTTTAAGCATAACTTCAAGTTCAGAGGGTGCACTCCTATTATTGTTGTAGGAATTGCCATAAGCATTACCATTATTGGGAGGATATGGCCTGTAGTTATTATTACCAAAATTGTTCCTATAGGTATTGTTGCTAAAATTATTATTTCTTATAAAGTTCACATCAACTTGCTCTTCTTGAGCAACAAAAGAGGCTAAAGGAACATGATTTGGATCAATATGAGCTTTCCCATTAACAAGCATAGACATAATAACATCAATTTTATCACTCAAGGAGGAGGTTTCTTCAACAGAATTTACCTTCTTACCTTGTGGAGCTCTTTCAGTATGCCATTCAGAAAAATTAACCATCATATTATCTAGAAGCTTTGTTACAGCACCCAAAGTAATGGTCATAAAGGTACCTCCAGCAGCAGAATCCAATAGATTTCTTGAAGAATAGTTCAATCATGCATATTGGATGATCATCCAAGCAGTCAGTCCATGAATGGGACAATTCTTTACCAAAGATTTCATTCTTTCCCAAGCTTGAGCAACATGTTCATTATCAGATTGTTTAAACTTCATTATTTCACTTCTCATAGATATAATCTTAGCAGGTGGATAGTATTTTCCAATGAAAGCATCTTTGCATTTAATCCAAGAATCAATATTATTCCTAGTTAGGGAATTCAACCATTCTTTAGCTTTTCCTTTCAAAGAGAAAGGAAACAATTTGAGCTTAATAATATCCCCATCTATATCCCTATGCTTTTGCATCTCACAAAGTTCAACAAAGTTATTTAGATGAGCTGCAGCATCTTCATTACCAATACCAGAAAATTGTTCCCTCATAACAAGATTGAGCAAAGCAGGTTTAATTTCAAAGAAAGTAGCTTCAGGAACAGGGGGAGCAATACGTGTGCACATGCAATCATTGTTGTTGGTTCTAGTGAAGTCACACAACTTAGTGTTTTCGAGAGTAGTCATTTTTTGTGTTTTTAATAAAGAAAGCAAAACTAGTATAACTATTTTTTTGTGTTTTTGATAAAGAAACAAGCAAACAAAATAGAAACTAAACTAAGCAAAACAAAAACAAGAAAGTTAAGAGATTGGTTATGAGGGACTCCCCTTGTGAAGATGTCCTTGACTCCCCGGCAATGGCGCCAGAAAAATACTTGCTGACTCGTGTACTAACGAGATCGTTGGGGAACCCCAAGAGGAAGGTATGATGAGCACAGCAGTAAGTTTCGCTCAGTTATGAAACCAAGGTTATCGAACCAGTAGGAGCAAGGAAACACATCAAAGGCGTTGCTAGCTGAGCTTTGGCAGGGCGCACTACCGGTGCTAGCAGCAACATGGAATCCTGCACAACACAACCACAGAACTTTGCCCCCAACTTGCGATGAGGTTGTCAATCTCACCGGTTTTGCTGAAAACAAAGGATTAAACGTATCGAGTGGAAGAAAGTAAAAGCTTGCAGAAAGTAAATAGAAAACAGTAAACAATTGTAGATTGATGGTAAAAGAAAGGACCGGGGTCCATAGTTCCCTAGTGGTGGTTCTCCTTAAGATAGATAACATGTTGGGTGAACAAATTACAGCGGGGCAATTGACAAACATCGTGAAAGCATACATGCATATACTAATCATCTTGACTCTTTTGAGATTTGATTGGGCATTACAACATTATACATAGAGCGCCATCCAACTACATCTATGACTAATAATCCACCTTCAGGTTATCATCCGACCCCCCACCAGTATTAAGTTACAAGCAACAGATAATTGCATTATGCATTGCGTGTAAATTAAACAATACGATTGTTCTATGAACAAAGGATTGTTGTTTTCTCCCTAGTAGCAACAGCACATCTAGTACCTTAGAGATTTCTGTCACTTCCCAAGATTACTAGAGGCATGAACCCACTATCGAGCATAAATACTAACTCTTGAAGTTGCTAGCATCTACTTGGCCAAGAAATCTACTAACAACGTAAAGCATACAAGATCACAAATAACAAAGACATGATAGAATCAATAATCAATCTGAAATAGCATATCAATATGCATCAGATCCCCGCAAACACAACATGTATGATTACAAATAGATGATATTGATCATGAACGGAGCTCACAAGATCTAAACATGATAGCACAAAGGAGAAGAACCAACCATCTAGCTACTACATGGACCCGTAGTCCAAGGATGAACTACTCACGCATCACACCGGAGGCTTGCATGATGAAGATGAAGGCCTCCAGGGTGAATTCCCCTCTCCGGCAGGGTGCTAGGAAGAGCTTCATATCCCTCCCTATCTAGGGATGAAGATGACGGCGGCTACATACTCTTTCGTGGAATTTTGATCGGGTACTGATGTCTACGCACTTCTATTCTTGTAGACAGTTGTTGGGCCTCCAAGTGCAGAGGTTTGTAGAACAGCAACAAGTTTTCCCTTAAGTGGATTACCCAAGGTTTATCGAACTCAGGGAGGAAGTGGTCAAAGGTAGCCCTCTCAAGAAACCCTGCAATCTGTTGGAGATATGCCCAAGAGGCAATAATAAAAGAGGTTATTATTATATCTTTGTTTTTATGATGAATGTTTACATCCCATGCTATAATTGTATTATTAGGAAACACTAATACTTGTGTGTTTTGTAAACATAAAAGAGTCCCTAGTAAGCCTCTTGTTAAACTAGCTTGTTGATTGATTGATGATCATGGTTTCCTGATCATGGACATTGGATGTGATTAATAACAAGGTTATATCATTAGAAGAATGATGTGATGGACACACACCCATAGTAAGCGTAGCATAAGATCAAGTCATTAAGTTCATATTGCTGTAAGCTTTGAAATACATAGTAACCTAATCCTTCGACCATGAGGTTATGTTAATCACCATCACCGGATGGGTACTTTGATGAAATCAAACGCCGCTTCGTAACTGGGTGGTTATGAAGGTGTCATTGGGTATTCTAAAAGTATGTGTTGAAGCGCATAGACCAAGATTGGGATTTGTCCATCCATATGACGGATAGATATACTCTGGGCCCTCTCGGTGGAATGTCATCTAGATAGCTTGCAAGCATGTGACTAGGTCACAAGGGATGACATAACATGGAACGAGTAAAGAGTACTTATCAGTAACGAGGAAGAACTAGGTATGAAGATACCGACGATCAAACCTCGGATAAGTAGAATATCGCGAGACAAAGGGAATTGGTTTCGTATGTTAAATGGTTCAATCGATCACGATATCATCGTTGAGTATGCGGGATCCGTTATGGATCTCTAGATCCCGCTGATGGTTATTGATGGAAGAGGTGTCTTCATCATGTCTGCATATTCACGAACCGTAGGGTGACACACTTAAGGTTCGAAGTTGTTTGAAGTAGATATGGAATTTGCGTTGGAGACCGAATGTTGTTCGGAGTCTCGAAATGGGTCCAGGACATCACGAGGAGATCCGGAATGGTCCGGAGAATAAGATTCATATATTGGGAATCATTTTCTAAGTTAGGGAATGTTCCGGAGTGTTTGTATGGATATTCTAGAAGGTTTCGGAATGTTCTAGAAGGTTCTAGAGATTTCTTGGAGTTTGCTTGAAAACCAAGAAAGGGATCAAAGAAACCAAGTGGGGTAAGACACGGATTCGTGGGGGAGGAGGACTCCTCCCCCCAACCCGCCGGCCCAAGGAGGAGGGAGTCGTACTAGGATTCCCCCTCCCCAGGCGCGCCTCCCTCCTTTAAATAGAAGGGAGGGGGTGCCCCCTCTTGCACCTTGTCTCATAACTCCCAATCACAACCGCCTCTCTCCTCCACGTTTCTTCTGCACAGGCATAGGAGAAGCCCTATAGATTTCTCATCTCCACCACCACCACCACGCCGTCGTGCTGCTGGGATTCCGTGGAGAAGATATACTACCTCCGCTGCTCGCTGGAACGGTGAGAGGAAGGTCTGCTTCGACTCCGCACGTGTGACCGTCTGCGGAAGCGCTGCCGGAACGCGGCGCCGGAAGGATCGTCCACACGATCTTGAGATCGGCAAGTGATCGACTACATCATCCACGAGATCTAATCTCGTTAACGCTTTCGGTTCTACGAGGGTTAGTACCGATCTATCTCGTTGCTCATGTCTAGTAGATTAGATCTTGGCTTTTATCTAGATTAGATCTGGGTTTTGTTCGTTCTTGCGGTAGAAATTTTTAGTTTTCCATGCTACGAACCCATGAGTGGTATCAGAGCCTTGTCTATGCGTAGATCTGTTGCACGAGTAGAACACAATGAGGTTGTGGGCATTGGTGCTCGTGCCGTCTTTTGCTATATGTGTACTTTGCATCTTGCGGTATGGTGGGATGAAGCGGCCCGGGCTAACATTACATGTCATCGTACATGAGACTTGCTCCACGCTTGACGTGCAACTCGTATTGCATAAGTGGCTTCGCGGGTGTCTATCTCTCCCATCATAGTATAGATCAAATCTACACTTGGCACTTGATAGCACTTGTATCAACGTTGTGGTTCAATTTCGTAGGTAAGATGCGTTCTTAGTCGAAAGCCCCAAGCCACGTAAAACTTGCAAAGAAAATTAGAGGCGTCTAACTTGTTTTTGCAGGGGTTTTGTGATGTGATATGGCCTACATGAGATTGTGATTGTATTTGATGTATGCAATGATCCTTGTTGTAATATGGCAACCAGCAGGAGCCTAATGGTTGTCTTTAATTCTGTTAAGACCTGCGTGTCTTTTCATCTTATAATAGCTTTGTTCCAAGTAGTTGTTATAGTTTCTAGTGATGATGGACAACCATGAAGCGGCGCCACGGACCTTGACGCAATGCTGGTGATGATGGAGATCATGTCCGTACTTTGGAGATGGAGATCGAAGGCATAAGAAGAAAGGGCCATATCGTATCACACAAATTATGAATTGCCTGTGATGTTAATCCTTTATGCATCTTGTATTGCTTAGATCGCGACGGCAGCATTATAAGATGACCCCTCTCACTAAATATCAAGTAATAAAGTGTTCGTCCTTAGTTGGCACCGTTGCTAAGACTCATCGTTTCGAAGCATCTCGTGATGATCGGGTGTGATAGACTCTACGTGTGCATACAATGGGTGCAAGCCAGATTTGCACATGCGGAAACTAAGGTTCATCTTGACGAGCCTAGCATGTACAGACATGGTCTCGGAACACGGAATACCAAAAGGTAGAGCATGAGTCATATGATTGATATGATGAACATGAAGATTGTTCGCCGATGAAGCTACATCATCTCACGTGATGATCGGACTTGGTGTAGTGGATTTGGTTCGTGTAATCACTAAAACAACTGCGAGGGATGTTGTTTTGAGTGGGAGTTCACCTAGTTGATTTAAGAATTAAATTTGAACACTATTTATCATAAACTTAGTCTTAACTACTTGCAAATATGTTGTAGATAATGGCGAATGTTTCCATCAATTTCAATGCGTTCCTAGAGAAAGAAAAGCTTAAGAACAATGGAAGCAATTTCACGGACTGGTTCCGTGGACTGAAGATCGTCCTCAGGGCTGGTCAGTTGACCTATGTGCTCGAAGCACCGCTAGGTGACCCACCTGCAGAAGATGCTACCGATGACGTAAAGAATGTTTATGTCACTCGGAAACATCACTACTCCACAGTTCAGTGTGCCATCCTGTACGGTTTAGAATCGGAGCTTCAAAAGCGTTTTGAGCACCATGACCCATATGAAATCATTAAGGATCTCAAACTCATATTTGAGACTCGCGCGGCCATGGAAAGCTATGAAGCTTCCGAGAAATTCTTTACCTGCAAGATGGAAGAGGGTAGCTCCGTTAGCGAGCACGTGCTCACCATGTCTAGGCACGCAAACAAACTCCGAGAGTTGGGGATACCGATTCCTAATGAATTGGGGATTCACCGTGTCCTCCAATCACTGCCACCAAGTTACAAGAACTTTGTGATGAACTACAATATGCACTACATGAACAAGACGTTGCCTGAACTATCGTCCATGCTGAAAACTGCTGAAGTGGAGATCATGAAAGAACACCAAGTGTTGATGGTCAATAAGACCACCAATTTCAAGAAACGGGGCAAGCCTAAGAACAAGGGCAACTTCAAGAAGGACGGCAAGAAAGCTGCCACACCTGCTAAGAAGCCCAAGGCTGGTCCTAAACCTAAAACTGAGTGCTTCTACTGCAAGGGTGCTGGTCACTGGAAGCGTAACTGCCCCAAATACCTGGCGGATCTGAAGAACGGCAACATCAAGAAGAAAGGTATATTTGATATACATGTTATAGATGTGTATCTTACTAGTAATTGTAGTAGTGCCTGGGTATTTGATACTGGTTCGGTTGCTCATATTTGTAACTCGAAACAGGAGCTGCGGAATAAACGAAGACTGGCGAGAGACGAGGTGACGATGCGTGTTGGAAATGGCTCCAAGGTTGATGTGATCGCCGTCGGCACGCTCCCTCTACATCTGCCATCGGGATTAGTTTTAAATTTAAATAATTGTTATTTGGTGCCTGCGTTAAGCATGAACATTATATCTGGATCTTGTTTATTGCGAGACGGTTACTCTTTTAAGTCTAAGAATAAAGGTTGTTCAATTTATATGAGTAATATCTTTTATGGTTATGCACCTGAGATGAATGGTTTATTCTTATTGAATCTCGATAGTAGTGACACACATGTTCACAACATAGATGCTAAACGAATTAAATTGAATGATAATCCTACATACATGTGGCACTGTCGTCTTGGTCACATTGGAGTGAAGCGTATGAAGAAACTCCATTCTAATGGACTTCTTGAATCACTTGATTTTGAATCACTTGAAAGATGCGAAGCATGTCTAATGGGAAAAATGACTAAGACTCCATTCTCTGGAATAATGGAGCGAGCTATAGACTTATTGGAAATAATACATACCGATGTGTGCGGTCCAATGAGTGTAGCATCGCGTGGTGGATATCGTTATGTTCTCACTTTTACAGATGACTTGAGTAGATATGGGTATGTCTACTTTATGAAACATAAATCCGAAAATTTCGAGAAGTTTAAGGAATTTCAAAGTGAAGTGGAAAATCATCGGAACAAGAAGATTAAGTTTCTGCGTTCTGACCGCGGAGGTGAATATCTGAGTTATGAGTTTGGCATGCATTTAAAGAAATGTGGAATACTTTCACAGTTGACACTGCCGGGAACACCACAGCGTAATGGTGTGTCCGAACGTCGTAATCGAACTCTCTTAGATATGGTTCGGTCTATGATGTCTCTTACAGATTTACCGTTATCATTTTGGGGCTATGCATTAGAGACAGCCGCATTCACTTTAAATAGGGCACCATCTAAATCCGGTGAAACGACACCGTACGAATTGTGGTTTGGTAAGAAACCTAAGTTGTCGTTCCTTAAAGTTTGGGGTTGCGAAGCATATGTAAAGAAGTTACAGCCTGATAAGCTTGAACCCAAAGCGGAGAAATGCGTCTTCATAGGATACCCTAAAGAAACAATTGGGTATACCTTCTATCATAGATCCGAAGGCAAAGTTTTTGTTGCTAAGAATGGATCCTTTCTGGAGAAGGAATTTCTCTCGAAAGAAGTGACTGGAAGGAAAGTAGAACTCGACGAGGTTGTTGAACCTTCTTTCGGAGTTGAGAGTAGCGCAGCACCGGAAGATGTTTATGTGTCGCCTGCACCAACTGGAGAGGAAGCTAATGATGATGATCATGAAACTTCGAACGAAGTTACTACTGAACCTCGCAGGTCAACGAGGGTCCGTACCACTCCTGAGTGGTATGACTCTGCCTTGAACGTCATGTTAGTGGACAACACTGATGACCCTGCAACGTATGAAGAAGCTATGGTGAGCCCAGATTCTGACAAATGGCTAGAAGCCATGAAATCCGAAATGGGATCCATGTATGAAAACCAAGTATGGACTTTGGTGGACTTACCGGATAGCCGTAAGGCTGTCAAGAACAAATGGATTTTCAAAAGAAAAACAGATGCTGATGGTAATGTTACCGTCTATAAAGCTCGACTTGTCGCAAAAGGGTTCCGACAAATTCAAGGAGTTGACTACGATGAGACTTTCTCACCAGTAGCAAAGCTAAAGTCTATGAGGATTATGTTAGCAATCGCTGCATATTTCGATTATGAAATTTGGCAGATGGATGTCAAAACGGCATTCCTTAATGGTGACATTGAGGAAGAGTTGTATATGGTACAACCCAAGGGTTTTTTCGATCCTAGTGATGCTGATAAGGTATGCAAACTTCAGCGCTCCATTTATGGACTGAAGCAAGCATCCCGGAGTTGGAATCAATGTTTTGATAAAGTAATCAAAAACTTTGGATTTATACAAACTTATGGAGAAGCTTGTATTTACAAGAAAGTGAGTGGGAGCTCTGTAGTATTCCTAGTACTATATGTAGATGACATATTGTTGATTGGGAATGATATAGAACTTCTTAATAGCGTCAAAACCTATTTGAATAATAGTTTTTCGATGAAGGATCTTGGCGAAGCGGCATATATTCTAGGCATCAAGATTTATAGAGATAGATCAAGATGCCTAATAGTGCTTTCACAAAGTACATACTTAGACAAAGTTCTAAAGAAGTTTAGAATGGAAGAGAGCAAGAAAGGGTTTGTGCCCATGTTGTCAGGTAAGACCTTGAGTAAAACTCAAAGTCCAGCTACGGCAGAAGATGGAGAAAAGATGAATAAAATTCCCTAGGCCTCGGCCATAGGTTTTATCATGTATGCCATGCTGTGTACGAGACCGGATATAGCACATGCTGTTAGTTTGACTAGCAGATATCAAAGTGATCCTGGAATGGAACACTGGACAGCGGTCAAGAATATCCTAAAGTACCTGAATAGGACTAAGGATATGGTTCTTTCTTATGGAGGTGATGAACAGCTTGTTGTAAACGGTTACACTGATGCTAGTTGGAACACCGATCCAGATGACTCGAAGTCACAGTCTGGATACGTATTTATTTTGAATGGTGCTGCAATAAGCTGGAGGAGTGCCAAGCAAAGCGTTGTGGCGAAATCTTCAACTGAATCAGAATACATAGCTGCTTCGGAGGCTGCACAAGAAGGCATATGGATGAAGGAGTTCATTACTGAACTTGGCATGGTTCCCAGTGCGTTAGACCCGATGGCCATCTACTGTGACAACACAGGTGCCATAGCTAATGCACAGGAGCCAAGGTCACATAGCAAGCTGAAGCACATCAAGCTACGTTTTCATGCTATTCGCGAGTATGTCCAAGATGGTGACATAAAGATTTGCAAAGTACACACTGATCTGAATGTAGCAGATCCGTTGACTAAACCTCTCCCTAGAGCAAAGCATGACCAACACCAGAACGCCATGGGTGTTCGGTATATTACCATGTAATCTAGATTATTGACTCTAGTGCAAGTGGGAGACTGTTGGAGATATGCCCAAGAGGCAATAATAAAAGAGGTTATTATTATATCTTTGTGTTTATGATGAATGTTTACATCCCATGCTATAATTGTATTATTAGGAAACACTAATACTTGTGTGTTTTGTAAACATAAAAGAGTCCCTAGTAAGCCTCTTGTTAAACTAGCTTGTTGATTGATTGATGATCATGGTTTCCTGATCATGGACATTGGATGTGATTATTAACAAGGTTATATCATTAGGAGAATGATGTGATGGACACACACCCATAGTAAGCGTAGCATAAGATCAAGTCATTAAGTTCGTATTGCTATAAGCTTTGAAATACATAGTAACCTAATCCTTCGACCATGAGGTTATGTTAATCACCATCACCGGATGGGTACTTTGATGACATCAAACGCCGCTTCGTAACTGGGTGGTTATAAAGGTGTCATTGGGTATTCTGAAAGTTTGTGTTGAAGCGCATAGACCAAGATTGGGATTTTTCCATCCATATGACGGATAGATATACTCTGGGCCCTCTCGGTGGAATGTCATGTAGATAGCTTACAAGCATGTGACTAGGTCACAAGGGATGACATAACATGGAACGAGTAAAGAGTACTTATCAGTAACGAGGAAGAACTAGGTATGAAGATACCGACGATCAAACCTCGGATAAGTAGAATATCGCGAGACAAAGGGAATTGGTTTCGTATGTTAAATGGTTCAATCGATCACGATATCATCGTTGAGTATGTGGGAGCCGTTATGGATCTCCAGATCCCGCTGATGGTTATTGATGGGAGAGGTGTCTTCATCATGTCTGCATATTCACGAACCGTAGGGTGACACACTTAAGGTTCGAAGTTGTTTGAAGTAGATATGGAATTTGCGTTGGATACCGAATGTTGTTCGGAGTCTCGGAATGGGTCCGGGACATCACGAGGAGATCCGGAATGGTCTGGAGAATAAGATTCATATATTGGGAATCATTTTCTAAGTTAGGAAATGTTCCGGAGTGTTTGTATGGAGATTCTAGAAAGTTTCGGAATGTTCTGGAAGGTTCTAGTGGATTTCTTGGAGTTTGCTTGAAAACCAAGAAAGGGATCAAAGAAACCAAGTGGGGTAAGACACGGATTCGTGGGGGAGGAGGACTCCTCCCCCCAACTCGCCGGCCCAAGGAGGAGGGAGTCCTACTAGGACTCCCCCTCCCCAGGCGTGCCTCCCTCCTTTAAATAGAAGGGAGGGGGCGCCCCCTCTTGCACCTTGTCTCATAACTCCCAATCACAGCCGCCTCTCTCCTCCACGTTTCTTCTGCACAGGCATAGGCGAAGCCCTGCAGATTTCTCATCTCCACCACCACCACCACGCCGTCGTGCTGCTGGTATTCCGTGGAGAAGATCTACTACCTCCGCTGCTTGCTGGAACGGGGAGAGGAAGGTCTGCTTCGACTCCGCACGTGTGACCGTCTGCGGAAGCGCTGCCGGAACGTGGCGCTGGAAGGATCGTCCACACGATCTTGAGATCGGCAAGTGATCGACTACATCATCCACGAGATCTAATCTCGTTAACGCTTTCGGTTCTACGAGGGTTAGTACCGATCTATCTCGTTGCTCATGTCTAGTAGATTAGATCTTGGCTTTTATCTAGATTAGATGTGGGTTTTGTTCGTTCTTGCGGTAGAAATTTTTTGTTTTCCATGCTACAAACCCATCACAATCAAGATACAAGAAGTCTCTTGTGTCCCCAACACACCCAATACACTTGTCAGGTGTATAGGCGCACTAGTTCAGTGAAGAGATAGTGAAATACAAGTGGTATGGATAATTATAAGTGGTAACGGTGCTAGAAAATAGCTTGATGGTGTGGACGAGACTAAAGGCAAACTGAAATAAAGATGGAAGCAAGCAAACATGTAACAGATCTAGTTGCAAATGGTGTTTCAATGTTTAGAAACAAGGCCTAGGGATCATACTTTCACTAGTGAACACTCTCATATAAATATCTTCTTCTTTATGATACTACGCTGAACTACTCTCCGGTTGGACACTCTAATCCATGGTAGGGCTATAACAGCACACCTCATAGTTCATCTTTCCCATCTAGATAACCCCACACTGTCACCTTGAGCACTAGATGGTTCAAACAAACACCACAATTTCGTAAAGACATCCAACTCCAAATATAACTCTTAACAAGTATTTGTAATCTCTAGCCTAAGTGCCACCATGGTGTGCACACTGTCAACTTCACACACATGGGGAGATCAGAGATCTATTAAAGCACTTGAGTAGCAAGGTAGATCTATAGATTACAAGCTCATGATCTGAATAAGATCATGCATAGAGAGAGAGATGAACACATAGCTACCGGTACAACCCTTTGCCTCGAGAGAGATCTACTCCCTCCTCATCATGGGAATCAACAATGGTGATGGAGATGGTGGTGGAGATCGACGGAGATGGCTCCGGGGGCACTTCCCCGTCCCGGCAGGGTGCCGGAACAGAGACTTTCTGTCCCCTGAATCTCCCCTTCGGTGGCGGCGGTGCTGTGGAACTTTTCGTGGCAGGAGGCTTGATGATTTATGGTTTATGCATCGGGAGGCTTCTTATAGGCGAAGAGGCAAGGTCGGTGGGCGGCCAGGGGGCCCACACCACCTAGTGGCGTGGCCAGGGCTAGCCCGCGCCACCATATGGTGTGGCCACCCTATGGCCCCTCTTCGTCTCGTCTTCTGGTTCCGTCAGTCTTCCGGTAAAATATTGACTTTGGCTTTTGTCCGGTCCAATTCCGAGAATATTCATTTTCTGACTTCCTGGAACCAAAAACAGCAGAAAACAGGCAGCTGGCACTGTGGCTCTTGTTAATAGGTTAGTCCAAGAAATCATATGAAAAGTACTCCCAAAGTGTGGACAAAACACAAGAAAGTAGATAAAACCAAGTATGGAACATCAAAAATTATAGATACATTTGCAATGTATCAGATACTTAGGGTTTCTGTATCGGAGGCATCTTATAGGCAAAAGGGGAGGCCGAGGGGGTGCCTAGGGCGGCCAGACCACCCCTTGGCGCGGGCCAGGCTAGGCCGCGCGGCTAGGTGGTGTGGCGGCCCCCTGGCCCCTCTTCGTCTTGTATTCTGGCTCCGTGTCCCCCTCGGTGAAAAACTGACTCTGGCTTTTGTCCCGTCCAATTCCGAGAATATTCATTTTCTGACTTCCTGGAACCAAAAACAGCAAAAAACATGCAGCTAGCACTGTGGCATCTTGTTAATAGGTTAGTCCAAGAAAGTGTATGAAAAGTACTCCAAAGTTGGAATAAAACATAAGAAAGTAGATAAAACCAAGCATGGAACATCAAAAATTATAGATACGTTAGCAACGTATCAACATCCCCAAGTTTAACTCCTGCTCGTCCTCGAGTAGGTAAGTGATAAAAAGAAAGAATAATTTTTAAGGTGACATGCACCATCATAAACTTGATCAAAGTATTTCTAAAACATTGATAGTTGGGATCATAGTACTTCAACATAGCATGAAATATAAACTTCTAACAATAGGACATAGCAACTATGTTGCAACATGAAAAGGCACAAACAAAAGATTCATGAATAACAATGCTTTGCAAGACGTTTGTTTGTTTCACATAAAGAAAGCATAGCATAGTGGCATTCAGCTTGTCCCTCATAGAGTAGCAAACATAAATGCATATGACACCTTCATGAAGGGAATATGCCCGAGAGGCAATAATAAAGTGGTTATTATCTTATTCCTTGTTTATGATAAATGTTTATTTTGCATGCTATAATTGTATTAATTGGAAACGCTAATACATGTGTGTTTAATAAACAAAATACAAAGTTCCTAGTACTGCCTCTCATATAAACTAGCTTGTTGATTAACAAGATGATCAAGGTTTCATGATCATGGACATTGGATGTTGTTAATAACGAGGTCACAACATTGGTGGAATGATGTGATGAACATTCATCCGAAGTATAGCATTACGATCAGAGTCATTATGTTTATATTGCTATAACATCATACGAAGTAATCTTAGTCCTTAGACCATGAGATCATGTTAATTGCTAACACCGGAAGAGTATCTTGATAACATCAAATGTCACACCGTAACAGGGTGACTATAAAGGTGGGTTCAGTGCTACGAAGGTGTTATGTTGAGGCTCATGGATCAAGAGTGGGATTTTTCCATCCCGATGATGGATAGATATACTCTGGGCCCTCTCGGTGATATCATATTAAGATAGCTTGCAAGCAAGTGATGTGATCACTAGAATGTTATATCACGGGAACGAGAAAAGAGTGCATGTCGGTAACTAGATCAAACTAGGTATTTGGATGCCAATGATCGAATCTTGGACATGTAATATATCGCGAGACAAAGGGATTTAGTTACGACGTTAAAGGTTCACACGATCACAAGGGTCATCGTTGAATATGTGGGAGTCAGTACGGATCTCTAGATCCCGCTGCTGATTATTGATCGGAGAGGGGTCTCAATCATGTCTGCATTATTTGTGAACCGTAGAGTGACACACTTAAGGGATACCGACACCATTTAGGAGCAAATATGTTTTAGATAAAGATTAAGAAAGCGCTGGAATTATTTCAATAGACATCGAAACTGTTTCGGGTGAAATTGCTGAAATTGGTTCTGCATGTAATATTGAAATGTTGGAGGGGGTTTTATGTGAGTGTTTGTTAATTAAAGTAATTAACAAAATTCTGAATAAAATTAATAAAAGAGTTTTATTAAATGAGAGAGCATTAAATTTGGAGAAATTTAATGCATTTAAAGTGGAGACTTTAAAAGAGAATGTGAAGGGGCATTTTAATGTGGAGGGGGTTACCACCACATGAATGGGGGAGGTGAAGGGACACCCTCCCCTCCTCCTATAAAAGGCCCCCCTCTCACTCCTTCTTCCTCACACCTCCTCGTGAAGGATCTCTCTCCCCCTCTAGTATTATTCCCCCATGGTCTCGGATTAGCGAGATACAAGTTCCCGGTGGCTTTATCTGGAAAGGAGTTGCTGCTTCCGCTGCTTTGCTGGAGCGAGGGACGGAGGTTGTCGGGGTACCGGACGTGTATGCGGTCACGGATGCACCGCTGCTTTGCGGTGCTGGACTTGGTGGTGCTGGAGCTGGATCTGATGGACGTGCTGGAGCCGGACCTGCAGGACTTCATCACGATCTTGAGATCGGCAAGTGTACGACTACATCAACCACGAGTTCCTACTCGTTAACAAAGCTCGTTGTCTACGAGGGTAAGTTCTCGTTGGATGTATGTCCACCCGTTGCTTTGTACCTAGTAGATAGATCTTGGCGTGTAGTTCACACCGTAGGAAAATTTTTGTTTTCTATGTTGCGGACCCAACAGTGTTATCAGAGCCTGATCTATGCGTAGGTGCTTAGCACGGGTAGTACACATATGTTGATATGTGGGCGATGATGGTCATGTTATGGCATCTTCTATGTATTTTGGATATTGGTGGCATAGTGGGATGAAGCGGCCCAGACCAACCTTACATGTCATCGTACATGAGACCGGGTCCACGACTGACATGCAACTTGTTTTGCAGAAGTGGCTGGCGGGTGTGTGTCTCTCCTACTATATTCAATATCTGATTTACAACGAGTTGCTAATAACTTAGTTATCCTTGTTGTGGTTCATGTTCGTAGGTAAGAACGGTTCTATCTCCGAAAGCCCTAAGCCACGTAAAACTTGCAATTGATAAATTAGAGGCGTCTAGTTTAGATCGTTGCTAGGCTAGTGTATTGATATGGGATTGTTGTAAGTAGATGTATGATAGATACTCTTACAACACACTCAACATGTAAGTTCCATAGAACTTGGCCTTACACACAAAGGAATGATAGACATCATACCACGATGCAAGTGATAGAGATCAAATGCATGGACCATATCATCTCACTTTACACATTAGATGTTAGCATCTTATACTGCTAGTTTGGCGCTTTCTGTAGCATTGTAAGATGATTCCTCTTTTAGATATCAAGATAAAAATGTGTTCTTCCTTAAGTATGCACCGTTTTGTGGATCGTATTTCGATACATCACGTGATGATCGGGTGTACTCGACTCTACGCTTTCATACAAACGGGTGTAAGACAGTTTTACACATGCGAGTACTAAGGTTCTTACTTGGCGAGCCTAGAATGTACAGACATGGCCTCGGAACACGGACCGAAAGGTTAAGCATGAGTCATATAGTTGATATGATGCCCATATAGATGCTCGCCTTTGAAGCTACATCAACTCACGTGATGATGGGACTTGGTGTAGTGGATTTGGTTCATGTAATCACCAAAAAGGCACGAGGGATGTCGTTTTTGAGTGGGAGTTCATTTCTAATTTGGATTAGTCGAACCAAATTTGTCATAAATTAAATCAAAGTGAATTTTCATAAGCATTCATTTTCTACCTTATGCTTAGTTTTTATTTGAGATAATAGAACTATAGAATTCTGGATATTTACTTTACGAACTGGTATCGTATTGTTTTGAATGTCAATTTAAAGTTTTTAAGTCCTATTGCAAACTTTCAGCAAACTCTATTTACTCCATGAAGTTTAATAAGTAGTATTAAATCAAGAGTAAGAATTCCAATGTTAGTATCTAAAGTATCATGTTTGCCTCCATGATTATTGATATTCAAAAATTTGTTTTAATATCAAGATTATATTGGAGCTGGAAATTGTTTCAGAAACCATCATGTGTGAAAGATATTGTGATATCTGAAACAATGTTTTTGGTTGCATTATGATAGAGTATAATTTAGCAAAATACATGTTCTCATATTGTATGAGAATTTGTGAAGGATGGAGATGCTAGGTATCCGAATCTACCAAAAAGGTTTTGGGAACTGATATTATACTCGTGATTCTTCCTTATAATCTATAGTAGCTTGATCATGAAATTTGTCATGATAAGGATGAATAGAAGATGTAAGTAAAATTTTTACTACACTAATAGATTACTAAAGAATGGATTTTTGAAAGAATGCCAAACATTTGATGATGGTGATCCACTTCAAAGTGCAAGTCCAAAGGTATTAGTATTTGACTATATACGCTTTCTACTATGTGTCATGTGAATGACACCACTATTGATGTTGATAGATTCTTTTAAAAGAAAAAGGAATTACTGAAAGAGAATCTATAAAATATTTGGTAGAAAATATAAGGTTGGAGATGTCCAACTTGGGTATATAGAAGATATACATGTTATGGTTGTATTCCTTGCTTGTTAAAAAATGTGGTTCTTAGGTATTGGATACCGGTATTGGATACCGAATTGGTTGGTATGAAGTGTCATTCAAGACAACGAATTCATGAACTACAATGGCCTAAGTAAACCAGCAAGAGAATGAGTGATGATGTTCATCGAAAACAAATAAAGTGTTATTGTGTTTTTCGTTGTCATCAAACCAAGCCTTCAAGATTTGTTTAAATAATTGTTATTTTGTTCTGGTATCTTGAGAACAATGGCTATTCAAATACTTACCGTATTCCATAAAGGATGGATGAACTTTTACAAGTCTAGTTGGAGAAATCACATCCATAAACACTATTGCTAAAATGTCGTAAGACAAATGATTGAAAGATCACTTATGAAGTGACATCGCTGTTTAAATTATATTTGAAAGAAAACATGAAGAAACTCCATGTTGATGGATTTTTGGAGTCTTTGATTTTGATCAATTGACGCATGTGAGACTTTCCTCGAGATAATTGAAACTCCGTCCATAGGCCAGAGAGGAACGGATGACTAGCTTATTGGAAATTGTGCATGCTGATGTGCATAGTCCATTATGTGTAGCCATATGCGATGGATATTTTTGCTTCATATGCTTTCTCCGAAAATTTTAGTGAATATATCTGTATATTTACTTAACAAGGAAGAAGTATGAAACATTTGAAAATTGTTCAAAGACTTTCAAGATGAAGTGGAAAATCATTGTAACAAGAAAATAAAGAGTTTATGATTCGATCATAAAGGAAGATATTTGAGTTACATGTTTAGCAAAAACACCTAAGACTTGAGGAATTGTTCCATGATTTGTGTTTCCCGATAAACCATAGGAGTATGGCATATTCGAGAGATAAAATCAAACCATGTTTGACATGGTAAGATCAAGGGTGTCATTTATAAAACTGCCATTATGTTTTAAGGATTGAAGCTTTAGAGACTACTGCTTTTACACTGAAAAGAGCACCATCGTGATCCATTGAAATGACACCATGTGAGTTATGGTTTGGGATAAAACCCGAATTGTCTTTTCTTAAATTTTGGTATGCTATGCATAAGTAAAATGTTTACAATCAAAGTCAGATAAGCACGTCTTTGTAGGTTATCCCAAAGAATTTTTTGGGAATTTCTCTATAACACCGAGGACAAAAGAGTTTGTTACTTGGAACGTCAAGTTTCTTGAGAAGGAATTTTTCGTGAAAAGTTAAGTGGGAGGACAATAGAACTTTGATAAGGTTGTTGAACCTTAGCTATATGTGCTAAGTAGCACAGCGCCGGAAAGTGTCCCGGTGGCGGCCACAATGCTCATGGCTCTCGTGATTACAAAAGGTCTGATCTCGGAGATTAGAGTTCCTATAGAACCGTGTGGGTCGGTAAGAATCAAATAGTAATATTTGATAAGCAAGTCGTTATTGTTTTGACAACGATGAACCGACTACATGCAAAGAAGCGATGATGGGCCCTGACTCCATAAAATGACTAGAAGTCATAGAATCCGTGATAGTATCCATACAAGAGAAAACAAGTTTCTGAACTTGGAAGACCCTCCGGAAAGGCGTGAAGCCTATCGGTCGTGTTTGGATCTATAAAGAAATAAGACATGGATGTTTAACATCTATGAAATAGTCGACATGTCGGAAAGAAGTTTACGACAATGTTCAAGGAGTTGACTATGACAATATTTGATCTTTCATAGCGATATATAGTCTTGACGGATTAATGTAGCAACCACTACATATAATTTGGTATATGGTAGTTGAATAAACAAAACAAGGTTCTTCTAATAGAACGGTAACCTAGGACATGTACATGACATGGCCGAAGGGTTTTGTTAATTCAAAGGGTGCTAAAAGGGCATGTAAACTTCAATAGTTGAAGTAAGCATAGCGGAGTTGGAATCTTCACCATGATGAAACTGTTAAAAGAGTTTAAATTCATCGGAGATGATGAAGATGCTTGCACTTGCAAGAAATTAAGTGGGAGCGCTGAGACATATTTCTAATACATTATGTAGAGGAAATATTGTTGATTGGAAATGATGTATCTTGTATTGACACAAGTTAAGAATTTCATTAAAATAAGATTTCGATGAAAGACTTGGGCAAACCCAGAATATTAGGCATAAATATCTATATGGATAGGTTAAGGCGCTAATATGGTTGTGCCAAACATACATATATGTGATATCGAAAGGATTCAATATGGAAACAACAAGAAAGGTTCTTGCTGCATGGAAAGATTGTATCAAAATTCAAGTGTTTCAACACTTGGTGAGTAAAATCACATGAAGATTTTGATCGATTATACCATGATATGTATATATCGAGAATGTCCTATGCTCTAAATTTTATGAGCATATACCAGAATGATTCATAAGATGATGATTGGACAATAGTAAAGATATTCTTATGAGCTTTGGAAGAACTAAGAATATATAATGTATAAGTGACAAATAGTTAAAGGTAGTTCATTCTAAAGTGTTACATTGATACTAGTTTTGTCACAAGATACAAATTAAATTTATCTCAATTTAGACTATGGGTGGCACAATTTAATGGAAAGGATGTTCCATGATGGATTTGGATGAGTTCTAAAGTTGAGACATTGTGACGGATACTACAACAAAAGGCTAAGTATATGGCTGCTATAGTAGCAGCAAAGGAGGGCATTTGTGTTAAGTAGTTTGTTATCAAACTAGGTGTGGTTCAAAGTGGGCTAATACTATGAAGATATATTGTGTGACAATAATATCAACATATTTTGAGCCAAACGAACTAAAGGTCTCACCAAAGGACCAAATTTATACAATGCCATCTCATTTGAGAATGAGTGATGCGTAGAGATGCAAAGACATGCAAATACACAGGGACCTAAAACTATCAGAGCCGTAGATTATGTTAACCACTATAAATCGCGTATATGCAACACCAGAAGGCCATAGGTGTTCAATACGCAAAGTTTTTCAAACTAGATTATTGACTCTAGTGCAAGTGGGAGACTGAAGGGAATATGCCCGAGAGGCAATAATAAAGTGGTTATTATCTTATTCCTTGTTTATGATAAATGTTTATTTTGCATGCTATAATTGTATTAATTGGAAACGTTAATACATGTGTGTTTAATAAACAAAATACAAAGTTCCTAGTACTGCCTCTCATATAAACTAGCTTGTGATTAACAAGATGATCAAGGTTTCCTGATCATGGACATTGGATGTTGTTAATAACGAGGTCACAATATTGGTGGAATGATGTGATGAACATTCATCCGAAGTATAGCATTACGATCAGAATCATTATGTTTATATTTCTATAACATCATACGAAGTAATCTTTGTCCTTAGACCATGAGATCATGTTAATTGCTAACACCGGAAGAGTATCTTGATAACATCAAACGTCACACCGTAACAGGGTGACTATAAAGGTGGGTTCAGTGCTACGAAGGTGTTATGTTGAGGCTCATGGATCAAGAGTGGGATTTGTCCATCCCGATGATGGATAGATATACTGTGGGCCCTCTCGGTGATATCACATTAAGATAGCTTGCAAGCAAGTGATGTGATCACTAGAATGTTATATCACGGGAACGAGAAAAGAGTGCATGTCGGTAACGAGATCAAACTAGGTATTTGGATGCCAATGATCGAATCTCGGACATGTAATATATTGCGAGACAAAGGGATTTAGTTACGACGTTAAAGGTTCACACGATCACAAGGGTCATCGTTGAATATGTGGGAGTCAGTACGGATCTCCAGGTCCCGCTACTGATTATTGATCGGAGAGGGGTCTCGATCATGTCTGCATTATTCGCGAACCGTAGGGTGACACACTTAAGGGATACCAACACCATTTAGGAGCAAATATGTTTTAGATAAAGATTAAGAAAGCGCTGGAATTATTTCTAAAACATTGATAGCTGGGATCATAGTACTTCAACATAGCATGAAATATAAAGTTCTAACAATAGGACATAGCAACTATGTTGCAACATGAAAAGGCACAAACAAAAGATTCATGAATAACAATGCTTTGCAAGACATTTGTTTGTTTCACATAAAGAAAACATAGCATAGTGGCATTCAGCTTGTCCCTCATAGAGTAGCAAACATAAATGCATAGGACACCTTCAAAGTTCATAAGAGTGACTAGATACAAGTAGTTTAAGAACAAGCAATATCAAGTTATGCATCAATCAACAAGTCTTGGTACAATGCACATAGAACTAAGAATGGCCACTATGCTCTCAAAGTAGGTGCATAAAGGTATAAGATGGAGACTCAACATAAAAGTAAAAGACAGGCCTTCATAGAAGGAAGTAGAGATTCAAGTTTCATAAAGAGCTTCCAAAAATTATGGTACTTGTTAGCTTTCAGCTCTCATTGCCCCTATCATAAACATCTTTAGGTGATTAAGGTTAAAGTGAACAAACTATGAAGTATATGCTTGACAAAGTATAAGTTGGAAATCTCATGTCCCTTGAATACGAGGGTCGCTCCTCATGCTACTCAAGTTTAGTTACCGGTAAGTTCTTGTCATCGTAAGTACATGTGTATCATAGAGAACCACCAACGGGGTACCCCTTGCCCGATGATACGGAAGAATCCCCATATCAAAATGACAAGGCAAGCAGACAACAAGCATCTCAGCAATCTTCTTATTTACCATGGGAAAATGGTGCTTTTTTCTCTATTTCCTCTTTTCTCATATCTCTTTTTTTTCTTTTTCTTTTTATCTTTTTCTCAATCTCTATCTCTTTTTTTATAAGAAGAATGCTTCACAGACAGCTCATTATGGTTACGCTGCAGGTTTCCACCATGACAGCATGGATTAGACCAGTAGCCCAGGCGTTTCTCTAACACACATACATAACTCCATGGACTTACAAGCTCCCCTTTCATTTCACACAGACGACATCTATAGACAAAAGAGCATGATATCAACTAGGTACAATGTACAAGTGCAATGTTGAAAGCGTTCCTCATGACAGTGTGGTTCTGCTAATGCCCAATGTATAAGTGCAAGCATATACAACATATATGACACAATGGTTCAAGTTTATTAAGTGCAAGGAAAGTAAAGTGTGCCATCAAGTTCGTGAGAGCTTTAATCACTAATTTTCACATAACAAGTTTAATTCGGAAGGTAGATAAAATCATGAATATACTTGGAATAGCAATTTCTAATAGGTAGGTGTGGCGCCCCGCAAAAAGCACTACTAGAAAATCGCGTTGTTTTTGTGCATTGCATCATCATGACCGCATGCTCATGTCATCATGCCACCTTGCATTTGAGCATCGTCATGTCATCTTGCATTTGTTTGCATAAAACTATTTTCGAAAAGTCTAGTTTTGGTTTTCTAAATACCCCGTCTTTATTTCAAATCAAAACTCTGGTCTTTTCCGGGTCTTTTATTTGCCTAAAAACTATTTACAAAAGTATTTTAAAATAAAAAATAAAAAAAATAAAAAAAAAATTTAGGGGAGGCAGCCGGCCAGGCCCAAAGGCCTAGCCTGCTGGCCTACTACCCCAAACCTTAGAAAATCCTAACCTACCTACCCCCACACCCAGCCTCCACCCAGCCGCCGCTGCCAGCCTCTCCTACACGCACTCGCGCGTGCCCCCACCCAGCCCTACCTACCACCACGCACACCACCCTCCCACCTCAGCCCCCCCACCTAACACACACACACAGGAGCACGCCCCACCGACCAAAGCCACTCCCACCTGCCCAAACTCCCTGCCCAACCCACACCCGCACGTCTCTCCCTCCAATGCGCGACGTGTCCGCCCGGCCCCACCTCGTGTCCCCCACTTCCTCTCTCTCCCTCCTCCTCGAGCCCGATGCCACCAACCCCTCCTCTGTCCCCAAGCCCCACCGCCGCCACCGCGGTTCCCCTCGCCTCCATCCCCTCCGACCGCCGTCCGGGGCCCGCGCTGCCGCCTCGCGGGATCCCCTCCTCGACCCCGCGTCGCCTCTTCCCGCTGCCCCGCCGCCGTCCCCGCCGCCAGCAACGGCCGCGCTCGCCCGGTGCCTCGTCGCCGCCGCCTCCGTTCTCTCCCTCCTTCCCCGTCGTTTTCCTCCCCGCCTCGAGCTCCGGCCTCTGCACGTCGTCGCCGTCGCCACGACCCCGTCCGCCTCTCCGCATCGCCTCCCCCATGCCCGGCCATGGACCCAAGCCCGACCACGACCCTGCCGCCCGCGCGCCCCAATGCCGGCCCCGCCAGCAAGACCTGCCGCCGGCCTCCCCGTCTTCTCCTCCGCCGCCGTGCTCGTCTCCGGCCGGCCTCGCCCGCCTCGCCTTCAGCCGCATCGACGCCGTGCCCTGCCACCGCGTCCACCTACGAGTCCTGGCGCGTGTCCTCGTCACCTCCCTGGTGCCCTGCTTTTCGATGTCTGTTCGGATGTTCTCTGCAGCCTGGTCCACTTGGGCCTGCTTCTGTTGGTAGGGCTAGTCTCTGCTGCAATATGTTGTCGTTCCTGTGCATGCGTGCCCTATGCGACCTAGCAGGCTGGTGGGCGTCCGCTCCGCTCTGTTCAGCTACACCCGAGTTCGATACCGAAGAGGTTTTGTACGACAAGGTCTACTACATGGATCGCGAGACCGTTCCCGAACCCGATGGCGCCTGAGGAACCAACGACAAGACCGTCGACATGATACGAAGACCGTGGATGTGACAAGATCGTCTCTCGGACGCCAAGTGCTTCGGCCCTAGAAAACCGACGACCCGACCAAGATCCGAAGGCCGAACCCTGGCGCGTCAAGTTCTTCGACCCCGAGTGCGCCGACGACAAGTACTCCTTCCGGGATCCGATGCCCGAGAACCGGGACGCCAAGGCCTTCTTCTCGGACCTGACGACCGCCAAGATCGACACGGAATGCCAAGCCCTTCTACACGGATGCGACAAGTTCTACTACACGGATATCAAGATCTTCCGAAAACGTCACCCAAGAACTATGACAAGATCGTCCCGATTGGCTCAAGTTCGCCATCGACGACAAGTTCTCCATCTTGTATCCGATCCCGTCGAACCCTGTCGAACCCCGAACCCCCAGAACCCAAGATCTTCCGGACCCACATGTGTGAACCTTTTCCCGAGCCCCTATTTTATAAATGCTATATATAAAACTTGTTGCATATTAAATGATCATCTC
Organism: Avena sativa; assembly: GCA_916181665.1. NCBI lineage: Eukaryota > Viridiplantae > Streptophyta > Magnoliopsida > Poales > Poaceae > Avena > Avena sativa. The sequence goes on from OV702292.1 coordinate 104,528,251, forward strand.
GCATGCATATCATAATCATGCTGGATCTTCTACCCTAGTATTAAATATTGCATCCGGTGTTTCTTTTAGTGCTTTGCTTCTTCGCGGATTAGGCCGATGAGTTGATGCGAGTACCGACAAGTTCTTCGGTTATGAACCTTCGGCAGTGTTTCCCAGGCGAGCATCTCTTCCCCTTCTACCTATTTTGCATTTATAGTCTTTATTTCCTCCTGTTGAGCTCTTGCTATCCGTGTCGTGATGCTTTAGTTTCCGAACACCAGTTATAATCCTTGCAGCCCTTATATTGCCTTGGACACCTCCTATTGCCTGTTGCTTGTTAGACAGCTGGCCCTGCGAGTCGCAGTTGCTTGCTCAGGTGTTGCCTCGCATCGTCGATGTTCCATAGTTGTTGGGCGGTTGGCGTATATTTAATGGTGGTGTTGATCATGATTCGAATTACAGTTTATTAATTAATGTTGATAGTAGTTTAATGCAGAGGCACCGGTGGGTAATAGACAATATTTGGTTCTTAACCGCTCACGAGTGTCCCCTAGGACCCGAGTTCTTGACACCTGTTCCGAGATCGAGCGCGCTAACCACAGGTGGGGTGTGTGGGCACCCCCATCGGCTTACTACCTGATTTCAAAGTATTGTACCGGGGGCCACAAGTAGTTTGGGGCTTTATTACTATCCTGTACTTATGCCATGCTTTACTGCTTTATTTAAGATTGTGCGTGGAGCACCTATACTGTTTAGGATTGCGGAGTGTTTTCGCGGTATCGACAAGCCCAGTCACACTTTCAGGTTCCCAGTTGTTTACAGCCATTGACGCAAACCCTGGGTCTGTTCCGGAGCCGGCCAACTTCGTTGCGGGTAGCTTAGTGGGGTGGCCCCCATGTACTTGCTTTGGGTCTGGGAAACGTCATGACTTAGGCCCCGCCGACATACCGATGGGTGTACGTTAACTGATCTGGCAAAAAGGGTCGAAGTGCGTGTGGATACTTTGGTGCACCCCTGCAGGGTTAAATATTGTCGAAAAGCCGTGTCCGCAGTTATGGACGACTTGGAGCACAATTTCTCGATCATAGACAACAATAACTAAAGTTTACTATTATAATTTGACTTACATCTGAGATGACTAGTAAGTTGGATAACTGCCATGGAAAGATTAAATAAACCTGCCAATCGTGTGAGCTTTCCTCGGCTTGACTTCCTCGTTTGGTCTCGAGGGGGGATACCAGGATGGGTATGTTTGGTGTTAGTATCAGGTGGTTTCGAATAGGTCTTTCTTATCCCTCTCTAATAGCCGACAGTTGAATCGAGTTTCTATAGATTGTTTAGTGCATGTTGCGCTGTCGCTTCAGTCCACCATACCTATGTAGGCGAGAGCCGCCGAATTCTACCCTCGCCATGTGCTGGCCTCAGTACTGACGCTCCTCTTTTTCCTTTGCCCTTTGTCGGCTCCCCTTTTGTTTTAGCAGGTTTCGACGTCGTTAGCAGGGTTACCCTTCCGGCTTGGCCTGGGAAGGGTTATGGACGCCATTGGTTATTCTTCAGGGCTCTTAGCCCAATTTGCATCTTGTCCGTACTCGGACGTTGTATCGATTTCAAGGTGATTTGGATCTTGTATTGTATATCTATATTATTGACTCGCTGAGTCGCTGTTGTATATATATATATATCTGTTATGTGGGTCCCATCGAGGACTGTTGTGTAATGTTATTACTTCGTTTTCCACCCGCACGAAAGTGCCTGGTGGGCGTCCTTGAATCGTTTCTATGCGGGTTTGGCGAAAAGGGCTAAAACTTGCATAGGGCCGATTCGAGGGTGTTACAGTAGGTATGGTGGACTCTTTGGAATAACTTGGTTTAAGGAGCTGGATGCATGAGTGGAACTCACACTTGGTTACGGAGGTTAGCAAAAGACTGGGAGCGACAAACTAAGAGAGCAATAATGGCCATAATCATGCAGAGCGACAAAACATCATTGATTAAAGCATAAAGTGATATTACAAGTCGAAAACTAAAGGATCATCAAGGCTATGGTGACTTTGGATAGTCATAACATGGTGTGAGCATGCGCCAAGTCAACCCAAATAAAGCATCAAAGGAGAATACTACAATACTATGCTTTAATATGCTAAAACAACGCATGATCCTTCCAAGGCACATTAAGCAATCTCAATTATTTATAACAAGTCATGCTACAACAAAGAACACTAAGCATAAAGCCAAAACAATATCAAGCATGGCATGACGAAGCATAGGCCACAGTCAAAAACAAGCTCTCTTTACCACTTAAGCATGAACTTTCCTACTCTTTTCCAATCCAAACCAAACTATTTGAAAACCAATGTATAAAAGAGGGGGTCCAACCAATTTATTCAAGCAAACTAATAAAACCAAGCAAATGAAAAAACAAAACGAAAACGAAAAAGAAGACGCTCCAAGAACAACACAACTGTGCATGAAACAATAAAAATGAAGTGTTTGGAAGAAACCTGGGATTTTTATTGATGAAGAAGGGGATGCCTTGGGCATCCCCAAGCTTTGACGCTTGTACTTCTTGGGTATTTCTTGGGGTGACACGCGTGGCATCCCCAAGCTTGAGCTTTAGTCCATTCTTCATCTCATTACATCATTCCTTCCATACACCTGAAAATTTTCCTTCATACAAAACTTCACACAATCTTTATTAGCAACATTAGTGCACTCAAGATAATAAGTCTTTAGGTTCAGTTTCAACACCAATAAAACTTCCAATAAACCAGAATCTACTGTAGCACTTCCCTCAAAAAGATCAATTCCCCAAAAGAAATCAAAAAGGAACCAACAAGAAGCAAATGCAAATAATGGCAGAAATCTGTCAAAACAGACCAGCAGGTAAAGACAAATTGTTTCGAAGATCTTCTGTTGCTCAAATCAAAAAGTGTTGAACTAACGAAACTTAGATAACAACCTGGGGCAGAAGCACAAAAACTCACGCCTCAAAAAGACGTACCGAGATTTTACACAAATTTTTACGGTGAAGAACAAAATCTGTTTCGGGACAACAACTTTCCCAAGCATTACTTCTCTCTCATTAGAGGTTACTCTTGGCACAAAAAAGGATAAGGAGAGGTTATTACAGAGGTAATAACTTTCAAGACTCATCTAAAACTTTTGGGTTATCTCCCAATAAGTACTTTTCTTTAACGCCTTTAAGTTAGGCATAAGAAGCAAGAAAAAGAATCAAGTGTTCTCAAATGAAGAAGCATTAAGAGCAAATTTTGTTTTCGTAGGAGAAACAAAAGAGATCTTCTCTCTCTTCTTAGGGAAGTGTTCTATACCTTTCTTGAGTGGGAGTTGATATTTAATGGCGTCTTCTTTCATATCAATAATGGCACCAACAGTTCTAAGAAAAGGTCTTCCCAAAGTAATAGGACAAGAAGCATTGCATTCAACATCCAAAACATAGAAATCAATGGGGACATAGGCATTGTTAACCATAATAAGAACATCATGAAGACTCCCCATGAGTTTCTTTTAACATTATCATCAAGTGGGACATTCAAATAACAATCTTCAAGTGGTGGCAAATCAAGCATATCATAAATCTTTCTAGGCATAATAGAAACACTACTATCAAGATCACATAAAGCTTTGAAATCAAAATCATTCACTTTCATATTAATGATGGGTTCCCAAACATCTTCTTGTTTCATAGGAATAGAAGCTTTATGTTTCATCTGTTCTTCTTTAATTTTTATGAGAGCATCAATAATGTGTTTTGTAAAAGCCACATTCATAGCACTAGCATTAGGACTTTTAGCAAGCTTTTGTAGGAACTTAATAACTTCAGAGATATTGCAACCATCAAGATCAAAATCATAATTATCATCTAAAGTAGTAGAGCTATTACTAGCTTCAACATTAGTGGTACTGATAGTAGAAACACAAATGTTTCTAGCAATTTCATCTTCTCTCTCCCACTTAGCATTCAATTTAGCTAATAGTCTAACATTTTCATCAATTCTAACTTGTATGACATTAGTAGCAGCAAATGGATTCTCAATAGTTTCAGGTTTAGCAGCCATTTTATTAATCAAAGAGGATTGTGCTTCAGACAAAGATGATATATTTCTTTCAGCATTAGAGAGTTTTTCCTCAATAGTTTTATTGAAAGAAGTTTGTTTACTAATAAATTCTTTAAGCATAACTTCAAGTTCAGAAGGAGCACTCCTATTATTGTTGTAGGAATTGCCATAAGCATTACCATTATTGGGAGGATATGGCATGTAGTTATTATTACGAAAATTGTTCCTATAGGTTTGTTGCTAAAATTATTATTTCTTATAAAGTTCACATCAACTTGCTCTTCTTGAGAAACAAAATAGGCTAAAGGAACATGATTTGGATCAATATGAGCTTTCCCATTAACAAGCATAGACATAATAACATAAATTTTATCACTCAAGGAGGAGGTTTCTTCAACAGAATTTACCTTCTTACCTTGTGGATCTCTTTCAGTATACCATTCAGAAAAATTAACCATCATATTATCTAGAAGCTTTGTTACAGCACCCAAAGTAATGGTCATAAAGATACCTCCAGCAGCAGAATCCAATAGATTTCTTGAAGAATAGTTCAATCATGCATATTGGATGATCATCCAAGCAGTCAGTCCATGAATGGGACAATTCTTTACCAAAGATTTCATTCTTTCCCAAGCTTGAGCAACATGTTCATTATCAGATTGTTTAAACTTCATTATTTCACTTCTCATAGATATAATCTTAGCAGGTGGATAGTATTTTCCAATGAAAGCATCTTTGCATTTAGTCCAAGAATCAATATTATTGCTAGTTAGAGGATTCAACCATTCTTTAGCTTTTCCTCTCAAAGAGAAAGGAAACAATTTGAGCTTAATAATATCCCCATCTATATCCCTATGCTTTTGCATATCACAAAGTTCAACAAAGTTATTTAGATGAGCTGCATCATCTTCATTACCAATAACATAAAATTGTTCCCTCATAACAAGATTGAGCAAAGCAGGTTTAATTTCAAAGAAAGTAGCTTCAGGAACAGGTGGAGCAATACATGTGCACATGCAATCATTGTTGTTGGTTCTACTGAAGTCACACAACTTAGTGTTTTCGAGAGTAGTCATTTTTTGTGTTTTTAATAAAGAAAGCAAAACTAGTACAACTATTTTTTTGTGTTTTTGATAAAGAAACAAGCAAACAAAACAGAAACTAAACTAAGCAAAAAAAACAAGAAAGTAAAGAGATTGGTTATGATGGACTCCCCTTGTGAAGATGTCCTTGACTCCCCGGCAATGGCGCCAGAAAAATACTTGCTGACTCGTGTACTAACGAGATCGTTGGGGAACCCCAAGAGGAAGGTATGATGAGCACAGCAGTAAGTTTCCCTCAGTTATGAAACCAAGGTTATCGAACCAGTAGGAGCAAGGAAACACATAAAAGGTGTTGCTAGCTGAGCTTTGGCAGGGCGCACTACCGGTGCTAGCAGCAACGTGGAATCCTGCACAACATAACCACAGAACTTTGCCCCCAACTTGTGATGGGGTTGTCAATCTCGCCGGTTTTGCGGAAAACAAAGGATTAAACGTATTGAGTGGAAAAAAGTAAAAGCTTGCAGAAAGTAAAAAGAAAACAGTAAACAATTGTAGATTGATGGTAAAAGAAAGGACCGGGGTCAATAGTTCCCTAATGGTGGTTCTCCTTAAGATAGATAACATGTTGGGTGAACAAATTACAGCGGGGCAATTGACAAACATCGTGAAAGCATACATGCATATACTAATCATCTTGACTCTTTTGAGATTTGATTGGGCATTACAACATTATACATAGAGCGCCATCCAACTGCATCTATGACTAATAATCCACCTTCAGGTTATCATCCGAGCCCCCACCAGTATTAAGTTGCAAGCAACAGATAATTGCATTATGCATTGCATGTAAATTAAACAATATGATTGTTCTATGAACAAAGGATTGTTGTTTTCTCCCTAGTAGCAACATCACATCTAGTACCTTAGAGATTTCTGTCACTTCCCCAGATTACTAGAGGCATGAACCCACTATCGAGCATAAATACTAACTCTTGGAGTTGCTAGCATCTACTTGGCCAAGATATCTACTAACAACGTAAAGCATACAAGATCACAAATAACAAAGACATGATAGAATCAATAATCAATCTGAAATAGCATCTCAATATCCATCAGATCCCCGCAAACACAACATGTATGATTACAAATAGATGATCTTGATCATGAACGGAGCTCACAAGATCTAAACATGATAGCACAAAGGAGAATAACCAACCATCTAGCTACTACATGGACCCGTAGTCCAAGGATGAACTACTCACGCATCACACCGGAGGCTTGCATGATGATGAAGAAGGCCTCCAGGGTGAATTCCCCTCTCCGGCAGGGTGCCGGGAAGAGCTTTAGATCCATCCCGATCTTGGGATGAAGATGACGACGGCTACATACTCTTTCATGGAATTTTGATCGGGTACTGATGTCTACGCACTTCTATTCTTGTAGACAGTTGTTCGGCCTCCAAGTGCAGAGGTTTGTAGAACAGCAACAAGTTTTCCCTTAAGTGGATTACCCAAGGTTTATCGAACTCAGGGAGGAAGTGGTCAAAGGTATCCCTCTCAAGCAACCCTGCAATCAAGATACAAGAAGTCTCTTGTTTCCCCAACACATCCAATACACTTGTCAGGTGTATAGGTGCACTAGTTCAGCGAAGAGATAGTGAAATACAAGTGGTATGGATAATTATAAGTGGTAACGGTGCTAGAAAATAGCTTGATGGTGTGGACGAGACTAAAGACAAACTGAAATAAAGATGGAAGCAAGCAAACATGTAACAGATCTAGTTGCAAACGGTGTTTCAATGTTTAGAAACAAGGCCTAGGGATCATACTTTCACTAGTTAACACTCTCATATAAATATCTTCTTCTTTATGATACTACGCTGAACTACTCTCCGGTTGGACACTCTAATCCATGGTAGGGCTATAACAGCACACCTCATAGTTCATCTTTCCCATCTAGATAACCCCACACTGTCACCTTGAGCACTAGATGGTTCAAAAAAACACCACAATTTCATAAAGACATCCAACTCCAAATATAACTCTTAACAAGTATTTGTAATCTCTAGCCTAAGTGCCACCATGGTGTGCACACTATCAACTTCACACACATGGGGAGATCAGAGATCTATTAAAGCACTTGAGTAGCAAGGTAGATCTATAGATTACAAGCTCATGATCTTAATAAGATCCTGCATAGAGAGAGAGATGAACACATAGCTACCTATAGAATCCTTAGCCTCGAGAGAGATCTACTCCCTCCTCATCATGGGAATCAGCAATGGTGATGGAGATGGTGGTGGAGATCGATGGAGATGGCTCCGGGGGCACTTCTCCTTCCCGGCAGGGTGCCGGAACAGAGATTTTATGTCCCCTGAATCCCCCCTTTGGTGACGGCGGTGCTGTGGAACTTTTCGTGGCCGGAGGCTTGATGATTTAGGGTTTATGCATCGGGAGGCTTCTTATAGGCGAAGAGGCAAGGTCGGTGGGTGGCCAGGGGGCCCACACCACCTGGTGGCGCGGACAGGGCTAGCCCGCGCCACCATATGGTGTGGCCACCCTGTGGCCCATCTCCGTCTCGTCTTCTGGCTCCGTGAGTCTTCCGGTAAAATATTGACTTTGGCTTTTGTCCGGTCCAATTACGAGAATATTCATTTTCTGACTTCCTGGAACCAAAAACAGCAGAAAATAGGCAGCTGGCACTGTGGCTCTTGTTAATAGGTTAGTCCAAGAAATCATATGAAAAGTACTCCAAAGTGTGGATAAAACACAAGAAAGTAGATAAAACCAAGTATGGAACATCAAAAATTATAGATACATTTGCAATGTATCAGGTACTTAGGGTTTCTGTATCGGAGGCATCTTATAGGCGAAAGGGGAGGCCGAGGGGGTGCCTAGGGCGGCTAGACCACCTCCTGGCGCGGGCTAGGCTAGGCCGCGTGGCCAGGTGGTGTGGTGGCCCCCTGGCCCCTCTCCGTCTCGTATTCTGGCTCCGTGTCCCCCTCGGTGAAAAACTGACTTTGGCTTTTGCCCCGTCCAATTCTGAGAATATTCATTTTCTGACTTCCTAGAACCAAAAATAGCAAAAAACATGCAGCTAGCACTGTGGCATATTGTTAATAGGTTATTCCAATAAAGTGTATGAAAAGCACTCCAAAGTTGGAACAAAACATAAGAAAGTAGATAAAACCAAGCATGGAACATAAAAAATTATGGATACGTTAGCAACGTTTCACCATGGACGTTGGAGCGGCATGGGGCGTGGACATGGAGGGAGATTTACACCCATGGGAAGAGGAAGAGGGCGTGGCCTCTCTGAATTCTATCAGTATGAGGATAACGAATCAGAGGATGTTGAAGAGGAGAAGAATGCGTCTGTGGAGGATGTTGACATGCTGGACCCAAGTGCTCCGAATCGAAAGATATAGAATACTGACCCAATGTTGACCATTACTGGAAACTCAACTGGAAATGACCCGGCTTCCTCGGTTCCTGGGATGGTTTGTATGTTTGACCAATCCTCAAAGGAGCATGATCTGGGAAAAGATTAGGGTACACCGGGTAAATCACAACCACCGAAGCGATCAAGGACAGAGAATGAAGTGGCAAAAAAATATGATATCGGTGACCTCCAAGGAGGTTGACCGGATGCAATGAAACTCTTAAGTTTAAACGACCGGGGCATGCAGAAGGCCACGTCAGTGACATCGCTTGTTGAGGTAAATAAGCGCTATTGTCCGGATGTATTGTTTTTAATGGATACTCATTTAGATGACTGGCCATCCAAGTTCTTGCGTCGAAGACTTGGGATGGACTATAAAGAGGTTGTTAGAAGTGACGGACATAAGGGTGGTTTGTTGTTGTTGTGGAAGTGAAATATTGTTCTATCTTTGCGGTACAAAACTCCTACATATATTGATGTGTTCATTGGCGCTGGACAGTAAAATATGTGGCGGTTTACTGGTTTCTATGGCGAACCAAAATGGTTTGATACACATTTGACATGGGAGAGGGTTAGGGAGTTAAAGGATGTTTGTGATCTTCCGTGGTTAATAATGGGTAATATTAATGAGATTTTGTATCCTTATGAAAAGGAAGGAGGTAATCCACGCCCTTTTCATTTTATGAAAAAATTCCGTGATACAATTGAGGACTGTGGACTTACTGATATTGGTTATGTTGGAGATAAATTTACTTGGGACCAGGCTGGGATCAGAGAGAGACTTGACCGTGGCTTAGCTAATCTAGCTTGGCAGAATAAACTTGAGGATGCGCTACTGCAAAATTGTGACTACAGTCATTCAGACCATAAACCGATTATCGTCTCTTTTGGTTAGAGCCCATCAGATGATAGGCGAAGCCCAACTATCCTTCGGTTTGAGGTCCGCTGGCTTAAAGAGGAGCACTTCAGTGATGTGGTAGAAGGGGCTTGGGAAGCATCACCCTAATGCTTTGCAAATTCTGACTTGGCGGGAAGACTAGCTCTGGTGCATGACAGGTTACATCAATGGAATCGTACTGTTCCATGGTCACCCCAGTGTAGAATCAAATCCGCGAGAAAAGAATTAGAGGAGCTTGCTCAAAGTGCACTCAGCCCAGAAAATATTGCCAAGGAAAAATAATTGATGTATGAAGTGGAGAAATTAATGGAACAGAAAGAGATTCACTGGTCACAACATAGCCGTGTGAATTGGTTACAGATGGGAGATAAAAATACAGGCTACTTTCATAAGTTTACATGTAACATCCCAAACTTTAATCCAAGGTTATCAAGATCCAAATCATCAAAATTAGGGTTAACAAAAACTTTTCCAATTAAAAATATTAAAGCATTTATATGTGTGTGCATTTAAAATAGGAGTTGTTTGAATTGCCATGATTAAGTGATACATTGCATGTAAAATGATTATTAGGTGAAATAAACATCATCTAGATCATTCCCAAACAAATCCCAAAGAAAAACAAATCAAAATGAATAAAAGAAGTGAATGGTCCTTTGTGCCATTTTAATCAACATGCCTACTTTGGCTATTCCTAGAACTCAAAACCTAACAGAAACAGTTGTGGATCTTTGCACCCCTTGCTAGTACACATAATGATGTACCAAGGCCCACTTTGTGATCTGCCAAAAACATTCAAACACTAAATTTAAATGGCAGTTGAAAATTGAATCTATTTCATATGGGAAGATCCCACTATTTAAAAAATCACTCAAACAAGCTCAATTTTTAAAACCCAAGCACCCACAGAGTCTCAATCTTATATCTAGCACACCCACCAAAAATCTTCTCAAAATTCAAAAAGAAAGTTCTTGCGGCCATTTCATCAAACGCATGGCAGGCAGAAACAAACACTAATAGCTAGCTCACTGTTTACAACAGGGTTTTGCCCCCAAATAATCTCCATTTAATCCCTTTGTCTCCCCTTGATGCAACCAAGGCCTAACCAACCCATCCCCTACCCCCTAGCAGCATGATCATGCCAAGCCGAGCACCTGTTGGCTAGCCAATCATGCCATCGCCACAGCAGACCGTCCCCCTCCCTCTCGCCATGTCTACTAGCTAGCTCTCACCTCACCGCCACTCTCTGTCCCCTCCCCAAGCCGAGCCGGACCGTGGACCACCGCTAAAGCGTCGCGCATTGCCTGTCTGCGCCATGCCGAGCACGCGCCAGAGCGTCGCGCCCGACACACGTGTACACGCCGCCACTCGACCGCAGCCCGCGCCCACCGCTCCGCCATGACCCAGGGAGGACGCCAGACATGCCCATTCGCCGCCCAACGCACCACAGCCACCGCTCGCTGTTGAGACCGCCGCCTCTGCCGCTCAGAGCGCCAGCTCCGCCCGACTGCATACCACCGCCCCTAGTCCCGCATTTAAACCGTAGAGCACCGCCAAGAGACCAGCCACCGTCCCCTACCTTGAGCCATGCTGCTAGCACGCTGTGCAGCCCTCACCGAAGTCGCCTGCCCATCCCTCTTGGCCACGTCGTCGTCCTATAAATAGAGGCCACCCCTAGCCCCATTCGGCACACCACTCACCTCCCCTCACTCCACTGAGCCTTCCCTACTTCTTCCCGGAGCAAGGCGAGCAGCTGTTCACCGGAATTGCACCGGAGCAGGCCGCCTCTGGAGGATAAGGGCACCGCTGATTCCGACCACCCCCAGAGCTGCCTCGACCGTCCTTGAGCTCGCCGTCGACCACTAGTCTGTTTGCCCGCCTCGCCGTTGTCGCTGGAGCCCTGGTACGCCCCCTGAGCACCCCCACTGAGCCGCTAGGGTTAGAGTTCGTCGGCGACCTATTCGTCGTCGACGACGATCCCTAGCCGTTGATCCCCGTTCTAATCCAACGACCCATATCGCCCCGTACCGCTTCGCCTTGAATGAGCCGTTGACCGGTGGACCCCCTTGTCAGCTGAGCCCCACGCCGCGGAGTGTCACTGGGCTGGCCCGTTAGCGTTCCCGCACAACCTAGTTAGTTTGAATTAGGATTTTTCTTTTTAGTTTAAACCTAGTCCTGTCCCTAGTTTGAAATTCAATTCAGAGAGATTTACAAATCCAAATGGAGTGATTCCAATTTTGTTAGAAAGCTACTGAAAAGATCTACCCAAGCCCGTTGGATTTAATTCAATTAGAGTTAGAGATCTCTCCTAGTAAAAATAACAAGACAGAAGCATTTGCACCTTGCAACATTTTTGTAAAATCAACCATGATAGCTTTTGAGTTGATTCCAACTCTCAAAAATCACATTTAACCATACCTATCTGAATATGTAATAATATTAAGGTTTACATGCAGTGACTTTGGACTAGTACCAAAATAATGCTATATAGGCATTTCTAGGTACTTTAAATCATTAAATAATGAACTTCAACCAAAGTAATTATGAACCAACCCTTAAATCACATTCCCACATGTTAGAATATGTGGTGATGACATGTGTCCACATGATCCCATATTTGAAGTGGTGAATATTAAATCTTAGTTAATTTTTCAATGAGTAGAAATTACTTTTCTTAAATAAAAGAAATGAAACTAGTTAATAAAACTTGTGATGCTTGTGATGATAATAGATCATCAAGTGTGTGCCTTAGAGTGCTAATTAGACTAGTTAAGTATTGTTTGGTGATTGTGTACTCCGTATGTATTTATAGAAGATAGTACCGACCAAGCTTTCGAGGAGGAGGATTTCTACCAAGAGGAGGAAGACAACTTCAACCACTGCACCAACCAAGGCAAGCTACTATTGGCAAGCTAACCCTTGCAAGCTATTGTTAGTAAGCTAGAATTAAGCTAGATGGTTTAGCAAAGATGCTTAGGCATGCTTTGGTTATACCACTTTGACCATTCTTTACCCCAAGTATTAATTTCAAGCTTTACTTCCTTTACTTTACACAAAGTCCTTTACTTGTTTTGAAGGTAGCATAAAGAGTATAAAACTTGACCTATTTAGATAACTTTAGATGTCATTCTATGGCATGAGATTGATCCCATCTTTCTACCTTAGTGAACACTCTTAACTTAGTAGTTTAGAGTAGATAAAAACTTGAGTCACTTTAGATGGGAATACTTGGTGCAAATGAATTATGAAAACCTTGGAATGATGAGTCATTCTATTGAGATGTTTTGACATGTGTTGAGAAACACAAATGGTTTATGATGATGAAAATGTTGAGGCATGCGCCTTAGCCCTTTTATAATACTGATGGTTGGATTCAGATGCGATACCATTCCAAATTTACCGTACAACCACAATACCTGAATTGGGTAAGGCTTAGCCAGAAATTTATATGCATTAGTATTAGTTCCCTCGCGGGAGAGGTTGGAGCTGAGGCTACCTCTCAATGTTGTCCACCTATGAAGTGCCCAAGATGACAGATGGTCATGGTTGGGAGGCCATGCTCATAGGAGAGGTGCTTATACTAGGGTGTGTAAAGGAAAGGTTATGTTTTATTATCTGCATACTAAGTATGATGATTCAGGGTTATCCCTGACAGATGTATCGAATCTTGTGGTGAAAGTGTACCACCTCTGCAGAGTGTCAAACTATTCGAATAGCCGCGTCCACGGTTATGGATAGTTGGATGGCCATACTGTTTCGTTGTCAGATGTTTTCAAAATAACTTATGAAAGGAATGATGAATCTTGACTTGAGCACAACAGGGTTATGTTTATGACAATAGCTTCCCACCTTAAGTGATTCTAGAACTTTATTTTATCTTTCTTTACTTCTGAACTTAGCTTAGGTTTCAAACTTAACTTTATAGTTAAACTTAGAGTTAGCACTTTAACTTAGATTTATACTACTTGTTAGTGGTAGTTTGCGAGTACTTAAAGAGTACTCATGGCTTTTGTCCCTGGCTATTCTCATGGCCAGACTATGAAGGAGACTACCAAGATGATGGTCAGTAGGACGACTATGATAACTAGGACTATCTGCCTTCGTCAGCATTGCCTGTGCCCCTGAAGATGGACTCCACCGCTACGCTTATTTTTTATTCCGCTGCTTGTTGTATTAAGACTGGATCATGAGATCCTTATTTGTGTGAGACCTTATGTATGGTTTGTAATGGATGATGTACTGTGATGTCCAATCCGTTATGTCTCGCAAAAATGGTAATCCTGGGATTGCGAGGTATGGCATAACGGGCATTTGGGATTAAAAATCTGGGTGTTGACAAGTTGGTATCAGAGCCATCCTGACCATAGGAGACCCTAGTTAGAATGGACGTCCGAACAAAAACTTAGTTTCAAAACCAAAATGAATATTTATGAAAAACTAGTTCCTCTCTTACCCTTGGGAATTCATTCTTTCTCAAAAATTCATGTTCCTCAAAATTCTTACATTACTACTTAAAAATTTGACACACTTGATCACTTCACTAATTTCCTCATCCTTAATTCTTGTAGATGGAGACTCAGTTCAGCAAGTTCTACCAGTTGGGAAACAGAGGTTAGATGATCTTCGAGAGGGATCTGGATTCACTGTCGGGGTTACTAGGACGCCCGCATCCGGAGTTTCTTGGATCTCAACTTCCAGGACCCCCAGGAGGAGATTTGCAGTGGCTAGTCACCGCTGGTCTTAGAGGAGGCATCGAAGCACGAACGTCCGGGAGAATCCAGTTCTCCGTGAGAGAGAACAACTGGCTAGATGGATTAGCCCGGGCAATGCATGAAGCTATCGCACGTCTATGTGCCCTTAGTGTCAACCAACTCCAGGGACCCCGTTTTGCTCACTATGCAAGACGTGACTTCATTTGAATGCCGATGGAGATGCCAGGTCACCCAGAGTTGAGGCGTCAAGTGGAGAATCTTGACTTCTTGCTGCATGACAGACAGTAGGAACTGGACAATAACAGGGAGTTGGCCAACTAGAACCGTGCCATTGCCAACCAGAAGGCCCAGACTTTCGCACTGCTTGTCCAAGATCACCAGTCTCTTCGCCGCCAGCATGCAAAGAAGGATCGCACCATCGCCTGTCTTCACAAGAAGGTGGCCGACCTCGAGAAGACCGTCAAGGAGCAGGAAGCTCAGCTTGCAGCAAAGGAGGAAGAAGAGGAGGGTGAAGACATCCAGGGAGACATGGATTATTACCTCAGCAATGATGATGGCTTTATGGAGGAGGATGATGTGGACTTCTACACTGACGATGAGGACTCCGACTTCATCGACGATGAGTAGATGCACTAGAGCACTGTCGTGGCATGAGATGTATCGGTCCCACTGTATCGTAGCTTGCAGAATGGTTATTCAAACCATTTGTTTTTCCTTTGATTGTTGTGGTGTGTGTTGTATCGTGTGCTTGTTTGCATAAATGAAATGAAGTTAGTTGCAAAACCTGAGTCAAACTCAAAGTTTTAGCTTGAAACCAAAACCATGAACCTTAGAAATTTCCCTCTTACCCCTTTATCTACCTCAATCTTCAGATGACTCGTGGAAACCAAGGAGGGAGCAGCTCGTAGCAAGACCCAATGCTTCAGATCTTGTAGAATCTCATCGCAGGCAGAGCGCCAAGCTAACTTAGCAACATTGCAGCAGATCGCCCAGATGGCTCTCAACCACCAGAAACATGGAAATTAGGATCACCATGGATCCAAACTCAAAAAAATTCAGAATACCAATCCCCCAATCTTCAACCAAGCTGAAAACCCCCTAGATGCAGATGACTGGCTGCAGACAATGGAAAACAACTTAGAAGTTGCAGGAGTTGATGACAACAAGAAAGTTCTCTTCGCCACCCACTATCTGGCGGGAGATGCAAGAGCTTGGTGGACTAGTATCCATAATATGAACCATGGTCAAGTGATGACATGGGAAGCTTTCAAAACAAAGTTCAGCCACACCCACGTGCCGCAAGGCTTAGTCACCAGACTAAGAGATGAGTTTCACGACTTGAATCAAGGCAGAATGACTGTGGTGGAATACTGTGACAGATTCCTGTCACTTGTAAGATATGGCCCTGATGAGATCAACACAGAGGTGAAGAAGAAGGAGAGAATCCTGAATGGACTGCATGATGAGATGCAGACTGTCCTCATCAACATCCGTTTCGAGGATCTTGAAGAGCTAGTCGACTCTTCCATTCAGATGGAAGGGAAGATTAACTAGGAAAACGACAACCGCAAACATCGTATGATGCAGCAATCAGGATCTAGCAGTCACCAGAAGTACCGACCCAACCCCTCACCAGGATATGCACCAAGGAACAACTGACCCCCAATGTCTCGCCCAAGCTACCCCAACCGTAGTGGAGGAAATGCGAAGTCCGGAGGAAACAATCACAACTCTGGCAATGCCAAGAATTTCAACTGTGCCCCTCCCAAGAGCAACAACAACAACAACAACAACAACAATATTGCACCCAGAACTGGCAGCAATGCTGTGCCTGTTGCAGCAAAAGATAAGTCCCAAATCACTTGTTTCGAGTGTGGAGTGAAGGGTCACTATTCCAATGAGTGTCCCAAGAAGGCTGCTGCCACTGCCAATGTGAATGCCCTAGCTCAATAACACCGTTGTGTTCAACCAGGGAGAAGATATGCCCCAGGGAACCCTCACAATCGCAATGGTCGTTTCTTCCACATGAACGCAGAGGAAGCCCAAGAAGCGCCAGATGTAGTGCTGGGTATGTTTTCTGTCAACTCAGTTTTAGCAAGAGTATTGTTTGATTCGGGAGCATCGCATTCATTTGTCACCGAAGAATTTGCATGCACTAGTAAGATTCACCCAACCAACCTGAAGCATGTCATGATAGTTCAGATCCCCGGATCAACTACAAAAGCTAGAAAAATTTGCAAAGTTGTACCTATCAGAATACATGGGATAGATTTTTATGCCAACCTTATAGTACTTGGAACAAAAGGATTGGAAGTAGTACTAGGTATGGACTGGATGTCAAGGCATAAAGGACTGATAGACTATGTTAAGAAAGCCGTCACCATGACTAGTAGTTCTGGAATAACAGTAGAGCATATATCTGAAACCTTACCCCGTCAATTCAAGTGCAACAAGAGTCTAGCCCTACCCACCATAGACCAAGTAAGAGTAGTCTGTGAATACCCCGACGTATTCCCAGATGAATTGCCAGGTATGCCCCCGGATAGGGATATTGAGTTCATTATCGAACTAATCCCCGAAATCGGACCTATAGCATGAACCCCTCAGAGTTAGTGGAGTTGAAGAAGCAGTTGGATGCCATGCTAGCAACAGGCTTGATTCAACCAAGCACATCGCCATGGAGATCACCAGTGTTATTCATCGATAAGAAAGATGGAGGCAACCGTCTATGCACAGATTATAGGAAACGGAATGACGTCACCATCAAAAACAAGTACCCCTTGCCAAAGATAGAGGATCTATTTGATCAGTTAACTGGAGCCCAGGTATTCTCAAATATTGATCTTAGGACTGGTTATCACCAACTTAAGATTCGTGCACTGGATATTCCGAAGAGCGCCTTTACTACTCGCTATGGTTTATACGAGTATACGGTTATGTCTTTTGGATTAACCAATGCCCCTGCTTATTTCATGAATCTCATGAATAAGATCTTTATGAATTTCCTAGATAAGTTTGTAGTTGTGTTTATCCACGACATCCTTATCTACTCCAAGTCAGAAGAAGAGCATGAGCAACATCTGAGAATCATCCTAGAAACCCTGAGAGAGCATCGGTTGTATGCCAAGTTCAGCAAGTGCGAGTTTTGGCTGAAAGAAGTAGGATTCCTAGTACATATTGTGTCTGCCAGAGGAGTCTCTGTTGATCCTGCCAAGATCAAAGATGTCGAAAATGGGAAGCCCCAACCACTCAAACCCAAGTCCGTGCATTTCTCGGATTAGCGGGATATTACCGCAAGTTCGTAGAAGGATTCTCGAGCATCGCCAGACCCATGACACAATTGTTGAAGAAGGACAAGAAGTTTGAATGGATAGACAAGTGTGAAGCCAGTTTTCAGGAGCTGAAGAAGAGATTGATATCAGCCCCAATATTGATCATGCCAGATATCAAGAAGACGTTTGATGTATATTGTGATGCATCCAAGATTGGTCTCGGATGTGTATTGATGCAAGGAGGCAATGTCATCGCGTATCTGTCTCGACAACTGAAGCAGCATGAGCAGAACTATCCGACCCATGATCTTGAGCTAGCAGCTCTGGTTTTAGCATTGAAGACATGGCGTCATTATCTGATGGGTAATCGTTGTGAGATTTACTCAGACCACAAAAGATTGAAGTATATTTTCACTCAGAAAGAGCTGAATATGAGGAAAAGGAGATGGATAGAGTTAATGAAGGATTATGACCTTGACATTCACTATCACCCCGGCAAAGCCAATGTGGTAGCAGATGCTCTTAGCAGATTGCCGTGTAGGCTTAACACCATGATCAAGGAGAAGCATCCAAGTTTGTATGAGGAGTTGGAGTAGTTCAGAACTGAATTAGTTAGCAAAGGATTCTTAGCTAGCATTGAACTTCAACCCACATTAATCAGCCAAATCAAGGAAGCCCAGAAGGGAAATGAAAGTATCGACGGAATCAAACGTCGTATTGGTACAGGAAAGGTACCTAGATTCACTAAAGATAAAGAAGGAGTACTGTGGTACAAAGGACGTATCTGTGTGCCAGCAGATTTAGAGCTGAAGCAAGTTATCATGAAGGAAGATCATGATACTCTTTATTCTATCCACCCCGGAGGAACGAAGATGTATCAAGATTTGAAAGAGCAATTTTGGTGGCACAAGATGAAGAGAGAAATCGGAACCTACATCGCCAAGTGTGACATCTGTCAAAGAGTCAAAGCAGAGCATCAGAGACCCGCAGGACTATTGCAACCATTGCAGATTCCGGAATGGAAATGGGATTCCGTCGGAATAGACTTTATCACCGGTTTGCCTACTTCCAGTAGGGGAAATGACTCAATCTGGGTCATAGTTGATAGACTGTCCAAGGTAGCCCACTTCATACCTGTCAAGACTACCTACCAGAGTGCGAAGCTAGCAAAGTTGTACATTGCTAGGATTGTTAGTCTGCATGGAACCCCGAAGACCATAGTATCAGATCGAGGAACCCAGTTTACCTCGAGATTTTGGCAGAAAGTTCAGGAAGGATTAGGCACCAAGTTGAACTTTAGCACCGCTTATCATCCGCAAACTGATGGACAGACTGAGAGAGTCAACCAGATCCTAGAGGATATGTTAAGAGCTTGTGTGTTAGAGTACGGATCAAAATGGGAAGACTGCCTGCCTTTCGCAGAATTATCATATAACAACAATTATCAAGCTAGTTTGCAGATGGGACCATTTGAATTCCTATACGGAAGAAAGTGCCGTACCCCTTTGAATTGGTCACAAGTAGGAGAGAGTCAGATCTTTGGACCCGACATTCTCCGAGAAGCCGAAGAGAAAGTTCACAAAGTCTGTGAGCACCTCAAGACCGCTCAATCCAGACAGAAGAGTTATGCTGACAAGAGAAGGTGAGACCTGACTTTCAATGTCGGAGATTTTGTATATCTCAAGGTTTCACCATTAAAAGGAACCCAACGCTTTAGTCTGAAAGGAAAGTTAGCCCCTAGTTATATCAGGCCCTTCAAGATTCTGAACCGTCGAGGAGAAGTATCGTATGAACTGGAACTGCCTGAAGAGATGTCAGCCATCCACAATGTGTTCCATATCTCGTTACTTCGCAAATGCCTAGAAGTGCCAAAGAAGACTGAAGTTTTCAAGAACATCGATCACAGAGCTGTGGAGATCAACAATGACCTGACCTATCATGAAGTGCCCATCCGTATCTTTGAGGAAGGTTACAGAACCACCAGGACCAGAAGTATCAAATTTATCAAGATTCAATGGAGCAACCATACCGAAGAAGAAGCCACTTGGGAGCGAGAGGATTATATTAGGACAGAGTTCCCAGATCTCTTTAGTTCCTGGTTTTCTTTGTAAATCTCGGGACGAGATTTTGTTTAAGGGGGGACGGTTTGTAACATCCCAAAACTTTAATCCAAGGTTATCAAGATCCAAATCATCAAAAGTAGAGTTAACAAAAACTTTTCCAATTAAAAATATTAAAGCATTCATATGTGTGTGCATTTAAATTAGGAGTTGTTTGAATTGCCATGCTTAAGTGATCCATTGCTTGTAAAATGATTATTAGGTGAAATAAACATCATCTAGATCATTACCAAACAAATCCCAAAGAAAAACAAATCAAAATGAATAAAAGAAGTGAATGGTCCTTTGTGCCATTTTAATCAACATGCCTACTTTGGCTATTCCTAGAACTCAAAACCTAACAGAAACAATTGTGGATCTTTGCACCCCTTGCTAGTACACATAATGATGTACCAAGGCCCACTTTGTGATCTGCCGAAAACATTCAAACACTAAATTTAAATGGCAGTTGAAAATTGAATCTATTTCATATGGGAAGATCCCACTATTTCAAAAACCACTCAAACAAGCTCAATTTTTAAAACCCAAGCACCCACAGAGTCTCAAGCTTATATCTAGCACACCACCAAAAATCTTCTCAAAATTCAAAAAGAAAGTTCTTGCGGCCATTTCATCAAACACATGGCAGGCAGAATCAAACACTAATAGCTAGCTCACTGTTTACAACAGGGTTTTGCCCCCAAATAATCTCCATTTAATCCCTTTGTCTCCCATTGATGCAACCAAGGCCTAACCAACCCATCCCCTACCCCCTAGCAGCATGACCGTGCCAAGCCGAGCACCTGATGGCCGGCCGATCATGCCATCGCCGCAGCAGACCGTCCCCCTCCCTCTCGCCATGTCTACTAGCTAGCTCTCACCTCACCGCCACTCTCTGTCCCCTCCCCGAGCCGAGCCAGACCGTGGACTACCGCCAAAGCGTCGCGCACTGCCTGTCTGCACCATGCCGAGCACGCGCCAGAGCATCGCGCCCGACACGCGTGTACATGCCGCTACTCGACCGCAGCCCGCGCCCACCGATCCGCCATGACCCAGGGAGCACGCCAGACATGCCCATTCGCCGCCCAACGCACCACAGCCACCGCTCGCCGTTGAGACCGCCGCCTCTGCCGCTTAGAGCGCCAGCTCCACCCGACCGCACACCACCGCCCCTAGTCCCGCATTTAAACCGTAGAGCACCGCCAAGAGACCAGCCACCGTCCCCTACCTCGAGCCATGCCGCTAGCATGCTGTGTAGCCCTCACCAGAGTCGCCTGCCCATCCCTCTCGGTCGCGTCGTCGTCCTATAAATAGAGGCCACCCCAGCCCCATTCGGCACACCACTCACCTCCCCTCACTCCACTGAGCCTTCCCCACTTCTTCCCGGAGCAAGGCGAGCAGTTGTTCACCAGAATTGCACCAGAGCAGGCCGCCTCTAGAGGAGAAGGGCACCGCTGATTCCGACCACCCCCGGAGCTGCCTCGACCGTCCTTGAGCTCGCCATCGACCACCAGTCCGTTTGCCCGCCTCGCCGTCATTGCTGGAGTCCTGGTACGCCCCCTGAGCACCCCCACTGAGCCGCAAGGGTTAGAGTTCGCCGGCGACCTATTCGTCGTCGACGACGATCCCCAGCCGTTGATCCATGTTCTAATCCAACGACCCATATCGCCCCGTACCGCTTCGCGTGTAATGAGCCGCTGACCGGTGGACCCCCCTGTCAGCTGAGCCCCGCACCGTAGAGTGTCATTGGGCCGGCCCGTTGGCGTTCCCGCGCAACCTAGTTAGTTTGAATTAGGATTTTTCTTTTTAGTTTAAACCTAGTTATGTCCCCTAGTTTGAAATTCAATTCATAGAGATTTATAAATCCAAATGGAGTGATTCCAATTTTGTTAGGAAGCTACTAAAAATATCTACCCAAGCCCGTTGGATTTAATTCAATTAGAGTTAGAGACCTCTCCTAGTAAAAATAACAAGACAGAAGCATTTGCACCTTGCAACATTTTTGTAAAATCAACCATGATAGCTTTTGAGTTGATTCGAACTCTAAAAAATCACATTTAACCATACCTATCTGAATATGTAATAATGTTAAGGTTTACATGCAGTGACTTTGGACTAGTACCAAAATAATGCTATATAGGCATTTCTAGTCACTTTAAATCATTAAATAATGAACTTAAACCAAAGTAATTATGAACCAACCCTTAAATCACATTCCCACATGTTAGAATATGTGGTGATGACATGTGCTCACATGATACCATATTTGAAGTGGTGAATATTAAATCTTAGTTAATTTTTCAATGAGTAGAAATTACTTTTCTTAAATAAAAGAAATGAAACTAGTTAATAAAACTTGTGATGCTTGTGATGATAATAGATCATCAAGTGTGTGCCTTAGAGTGCTAATTATACTAGTTAAGTATTGTTTGGTGATTGTGTACTCCGTATGTATTTATAGAAGATAGTGCCGACCAAGCTTTCGAGGAGGAGGATTTCTACCAAGAGGAGGAAGACAACTTCAACCATTGCACCAACCAAGGCAAGCTACTATTGGCAAGCTAACCCTTGCAAGATATTGTTAGTAAGCTAGAATTAAGCTAGATGGTTTAGCAAAGATGCTTTAGGCATGCTTTGGTTATACCACTTTGACCATTCTTTACCCCAAGTATTAATTTCAAGCTTTACTTCCTTTACTTTACACAAAGTCCTTTACTTGTTTTGAAGTTAGCATAAAGAGTATAAAACTTGACCTATTTAGATAACTTTATATGTCATTCTATGGCATGAGATTGATCCCATCTTTCTACCTTAGTGAACACTCTTAACTTAGTAGTTTAGAGTAGATAAAAACTTGAGTCACTTTAGATGGGAATACTTGGTGAAAATGAATTATGAAAACCTTGGAATGATGAGTCATTCTATTGAGATGTTTTGACATGTGTTGAGAAACACAAATGGTTTATGATGATGAAAATGTTGAGGCATGAGCCTTAGCCCTTTTATAAAACTGATGGTTGGATTCCGATGCGATACCATTCCAAATTTACCGTACAACCACAATACCTGAATTGGGTAAGGCTTAGCTAGAAATTTATATGCATTAGTATTAGTTCCCTCACGGGAGAGGTTTGAGCTGAGGCTACCTCTCTATGTTGTCCACCTATGAAGTGCCCAAGATGACAGATGGTCATGGTTGGGAGGCCATGCTCATAGGAGAGGTGCTTATACTAGGGTGTGTAAAGGAAAGGTTATGTTTGATTATCTGCATACTAAGTATGATGATTCAAGGTTATCCCTGACACATGTATCGAATCTTGTGGTGAAAGTGTACCACCTCTGTAGAGTGTCAAACTATTCGAATAGCCGCGTCCGCGGTTATGGACAGTTGGAATGGCCATACTATTTCGTTGTCAGATGTTTTCAAAATAACTTATGAAAGGAATGATGAATCTTGACTTGACCACAACAGGGTTGTGTTTATGACAATAGCTTCCCACCTTAAGTGATTCTAGAACTTTATTTTATCTTTCTTTGCTTCTGAACTCAGCTTAGGTTTCAAACTTAACTTTATAGTTAAACTTAGAGTTAGCACTTTAACTTAGATTTATACTACTTGTTAGTGGTAGTTTGCGAGTACTTATGGAGTACTCATGGCTTTTGTCCCTGGCTATTCTCATGGCCAGACTATGAAGGAGACTACCAAGATGATGGTCAGCGGGACAGCTATGATAACTAGGACTATCTGCCTTCGTCAGCATTGCCTGTGCCCTTGAAGATGGACCCCATTGCTACGCTTATCTTTTATTCCGCTACTTGTTGTATTAAGACTGGATCATGAGATCCTTATTTGTGTGAGACCTTATGTATGGTTTGTAATGGATGATGTAATGTGATGCCCAATCCGTTATGTCTCGCAAAATGGTAATCCTGGGATTGCGAGGTATGGCATAACGGGTATCTGGGATTAAAAATCCGGGTGTTGACATTACATCCGCACGTCGGTCAAGGAATAGGATCGAACGGGTAAAAGATGACTCAAATCAGTGGCCGGAAGGGACTGCCTATCTCAACCCAATGATCTCCGATTATTTTGCTGGTCTCTTCTCCACATAAGTGCAAGCACCTGATCCTGAATTAATTGATAAGGTAATCCATAGGGTTTCTGATGAGATGAATGAAGCCTTACTTAAACCTTATATAGCTGAAGATGTCAAAAAGGCTTTGTTCTCAATTGGACATATGAAAGCCCCTAGGGCGGATGGTTTGCATGCACTTTTTTTAAAATATTGGAATCTTATTGGTGATGTCTTGAAAAATGAGGTTCTAACGGCGATTGAGAGGAAGGAGATTCCAGAGGGATGGAATGCCACAGTAATTGTTCTTATACCTAAAGTCGAGACACCGGAAAAAATAACTTAGTATAGGCCGATCAGTCTTTGCAATGTTCTTTATAAAGTTATATCAAAGATGATTGCTGCCAGGTTGAAGTTGATTCTAGATGAGGTAATATCACAAGCTCAGAGTTCCTGGTAGATTGATTACAGATAATATTTTATTAGCATATGAGAGCATGCATACTATAAAAAACAAGAAGGGGGAAGAAGGCCTTTGTGCGGTTAAACTAGATATGCATAAGTCATATGATCGAGTAGAGTGGGTTTTCCTAAAACGTATGCCCTCACGTGTAGGATTCCAAAATGAGTCCGTGCAACTCCTAATGGCATGTGTTGGCTCTGTTAAATATAAAGTTTGCTACAATGATCAGGAGACTGAAGGTTTTATTCCGTCTAGGGGACTCCGTCAAGGCGATGCCTTATCACCATATTTATTCTTAATTTGTGCAGAAGGGTTATCTAGTCCTTTGGCTCATAAAGAGGAGGTCCGTGGCATTGAAGGTGTTTGGGTGTGCAGAAATGCACCATTAGTATCGCATTTACTATTCGCTGATGATTCCCTTATACTTATGAAGGCAAATTTGATTAATGTAACCTCATTGAGACAGGTCCTGGATCAATATTGGGGAAGCTCTGGAAAATTGGTGAGTGAATCCAAATGTAGCATTTTCTTTAGCCCGAATGTTGAGGTAAATGTTAAACTCAGATTTGCGAGGAGTTAAATATTGTGACAGAAGCCTTAACTAATAAATATCTTGGACTTCCTTCAATGGTGGGCCTGGATCGTTTGGAAAGCTTTTTGTACTTGCATGAGAGAATCATTGAACGTTTGAAAGGATGGAGGGAGAAATTCCTCTCTTTGGGGGGAAAATAGATTTTGCTTAAAGCCATTATTCAATCAATTCTAGTGTATGCTATGGCTGTTCTTAAGATACCAAAGGGACTATGCAAGGAGATTAATGATGCCATGGCTGCCTTCTGGTGGGGAGATACAGATGAAGATAAGAAAATGCACTGGTTCTCATGGTGGAAAATGAGTATCCCAAAGAGATCAAGAGGTATGGGTTTCAGGGATATTCATTGCTTTAATTTGGCTATGCTTGCAAAGCAAAGTTGGAGGCTGATTACTAATACTAATTCCCTTGTGGCTCGTGTGCTCTGGGAAAAGTATTACCCAAGTGGAAATTTCTTGCAAGCGGGACCAAAGAATGGATCTTCTTTTACTTGGCAGTGTATAGTATATGGTATTTATTCGTTTAAGCGTGGACACATCTGGAGAATTGGTAATGGAACTTGTGTTAACATATGGGAGGACCACTAGATCCCTACGGGCTTTACAAGAAAGGTGATGTCGAGTTGAGGTTAATGCATTTTGCACACAGTTGATGAGCTCATAAACCCTATCACAGGTACATGGGATGAAGCCATCTTGAGGGAGAATTTGATGCAGATAGATGTGGAGAGGATTCTTAAGATCCCACTTAGTGAGCATCTCACGGAAGATTTCATTGCCTGGCACTTCACTAAGAATTATATCTTATCAGTACTTCTGCATAATTCTTGGAATGGGAACATCAGTTCGGTGCTTGATCTAGAAGGTGTGACGGGTGATGACCCACAAGTATAGGGGTGTATCGCAGTATTTTCGAGGGAAGTGAAACCCAATTTATTGATTCGACACAAGGGAAGCCAAAGAATATTTATAAGCCTTAACAACTGAGTTGTCAATTCAGCTGCACCTAGAAACAATCTTGCTCATAGCAGTTTATCAGTAGCAACAGTTTTGTAGTAGGAATAGTAAAGTAACAGCAGTAGTAAAGTAAAGACAGTAGTGACAATAGCAGTAAACAGTGGGATTCGAGTGCGGTAGGCATAGGGATGGATGGACGGGCGTTGCATGGACAAGACAATTCACATAGCAATCAGAACATAGGGCAATTACAGATAAATAAGATAAAGCATCCAAGTACTAGATAATCCTAGGCACGTGTTCCATATATAGTCATACGTGCTCGCAATGAGAACTTGCACAACATCTTTTGTCCTGCCAGCCCGTTTGTAGCGGGGCCTCAAGGGAACTACTGGCAATTAAGGTACTCCTTTTAATAGAGCACCGGAGCAAAGCATTAACACTCCATGAACACATGTGATCCTCACATCAAAGCCATTCCCTCCGGTTATCCCGATTTCTGTCACTTCGGGGCCATTGGTTCCGGACAACAATGTGTGTAAACAACTTGCAGATAAGACCATAAACAATACTATCATAATGAATCAATAACATGTTTAGATCTGAAATCATGGCACTCGGGCCCTAGTGACAAGCATTAAGCACAACAAGTCGCAACAAAGTCATAAAGCACTAATAAAAGATTCTAGGCACCATGCCCTAACAATATGATGCCATTACATGAACGATCTCATCCAATCCCTACCATCCCCATAGCCTACAGCGGGGGATTACTCACTCATATATGGGGGAAACATGGATGGTCGATGGAGAAGCGATGGTGATGATGATGGCGATGATCTCCTCCAATTCTCCGTCCCGGCAGGGTGCCAGAACGGAGTTTCTGGTGCTGTTTCGTGAAATCTGATGGTGGCGGTAGAGCGGAACTCCTTCTGGAAAAACGTCAACCCCCCGAAGTTTTTAGGTCAGAAGGCTTCTTATAGGCGAAGAGGGAGACCGAGGAGGTGCCTGGGGGGCCCACACCACCCCCTGGCGCGGCCTGGCCTGACCCGCGCCAGCAGGTGGTGTGGCCATCCCTTGGCTCTTCTCCGTCTCGTATTCTGGCTCCTGGAGTCTTCGGGTGAAATAGGATTTTTGGTATATTTTCCCGGATTTTTCCTGATAGTTGGTTTTCTGCACAAAAAGTAGACACCAAGGCAGTTCTGCTAAAAACAGCGCCAGTCCGCGTTAGTTGTATCCAAATCACACAAGTATAGAGGAGAAACAATAGCAAAAGTGTTCGGGAAAGTAGATACGTTTTGGACGTATCAACTCCCCCCAAGCTTAGCTTATTGCTTGTCCTCAAGCAATTCAGTTGAAAACTGAGTGCGATAAACGAACTTTCACGAACACATTTGCTTCATATGATGTAAATATTCTCAGCAATGTGATCAACTACTTAGACAATTCATAATAAAGAGTATGCAACTAAACTTACTTAATAGGCATTGCAAGCTATGAAGAGATTCCAACTCAAAAATAATAAGTAGCATGAGGCATAAACATAAGCAACATTACAATGATCATAGAAAGGTATGATAGAGTGGTATCCCGCTTGCCTTTGATTATGAATATCAAGGCACCTCTGAAGTTCAAGTGATGACTAGAAGTAAAGATATCAAGGATACAAGCATCAAAGTCATAACACAAATAATCAAGTAATGGGACAAGCACAACGAATGACAACTATGCTCTCAAGAAGGTGCTCAAAGAATAAATAGAGACTCAACAAGTAAAGGAAAAGGTTTTGAATAATTTGAAAGGCTTCCAAATGCTGAAAGTATGGTACTCATTAGCTTTGAGCTCTCATTGCCCCTATCATAAGCATCTTTAATGTGGTTAAGGTGAAAGTGAGGTCCAATCTGAGTTATATGCTTGACATACTATAAACTGAAAATCCCATGTCCCTTGAGTACGAGGGCCGCTCCTCATGCTACTCAACTTTAGTTACCGGTAAGTTCTTGTCATCGTAAATATGTGCGTATCATTGAGAACCGCCAACGGGGTACCCCTTGCCCGATGATACGGAAGAATCCCCATATCAAAATGACAAGGCAAGCAGACAATGAGTATCTAAGTAATCTTCTTATTTACCATGGGAAAGTGGTGCTTTTTTTCTCTCTTTCCTCTTTTCATAGATCTCTTTTTTTTCTTTTTCTCAATAGCTATCTCTCTCTTTTTTATAAGAAGAATGCTTCATAGATATCATTATGGTTACGCTGTAGGTTTCCACCATGTCAGCATGGATTAGACCAGCGGCCCAGGCATTTCTCTAACACACATACATAACTCCATGGACTTACAAGCTCCCCTTTTATTTCACACCGACGACATCCGCAAACAAAAGAGCAAGGTATCAACTGGGTATATATTTACAAGTGTTGAAAGCGTACCCCGTGACAGCACGGTTCTGCTAATCCCCAGCCTATAATTAGCAAGCATATAACTTCCATGGAGAGTTCACAATGGTTCAGGTTTATTAAGTGCAGGAAATAAAGTGTGCCATCAAGTTCATGAGAGCTTTACTAACTAACTTTCTCATAACAAGCAAACATTTTATGCGGAAGAAAACAAGGCATACTGAATATGCACGGAAGTAGCAAATGATGCTAATAGGTAGGTATGGTGGACACCTTGGCAATATTTGGTTTAAGGGAGTTGGAAACATGAGTAAAACACTCAGTGGAAGTGAAGGCTAGCAATAGTAAGGGAGCGACAAACGAGAGAACAATAGCCGTCATTATCATGCTTGCAACAAAACAGGACTACTCATGGCATGAAAGTGATTCAAGATCCTCAAGGCAAAATAATTCATCGAGGCTCAACTGATTATTATAGTCATGTGCATGCGTGAGCATGTGCCAAGTCAATTCAAATGAAACATTCAGAGGAGGATACCACGGTGTCATACCAATTTATGAATAGAGCAATGCAAGCAAACACTCATAAGACATGCTACAAACTATTAGCGAGCTGGAGTTAATCATAAGAAAGCAAGAACTACTAAGCATCCAAAGAAAACATACACTCTACATGAACGGACTAAGCATGCCCATAGTGATGAGTATATGTACAAAAATGAAAACAAATAGAGTTCGTTACCAGCCTCTTACCACGCCTCAAGTTGTCATTAATCCTCATTATTGCTCTTCACTTGTGTGGCTTGAATAATAATATGAAACCAATATTCCACTGAGGACTGCTGAACCCTGTAGCAAACTCACAAAAACCAAAGAAGAACGACAAATATTTTTGTTGTTTTTGATTTTTTTTAAAACAAGAACCAAAGGAAAAACAACCAAAGCAAAATCTTTTTGGGTTTTTCAAATAGTTCAAACAAAGCAAAAATGGAAAAACAAACCAAGGCAAAAAGAAGAAGCAAACTAAAGAGAAACAATAGAAATATTTTTGGTCTTTTTGTGTTTTAGAAATCAAAAACAAAGAGGAACGAAAACTAAAAAGAGAACGAAAACACGAATATACAAAGTACCAACGCAACATGATATGAAGATGAGTGCGGTGTCGGCGTACCTCCCCCCAAGCTTAGGCTTTTGGCCTAAGTGGGTATCAATCCCAAGCCGGCCAGGATGATGTGTCACCGTAGTATGACGAGGAGGTCCCCTCGTCCTGGTGCGAGCTCGAGTACGTCCCTCCGTAATGCGCGGAGTAATCATAGGAGGGCACATCCTCCTGGTGCTGCTCGTGGAAACCCAGCAAGCGAAGCTGCTCGTCCACCTCCTCCTTGGAGCGCGACCACGGTCTCCTGTGAACACTAACAAAGAAGGCTGTGGCAAAAGGATCTCCCTTTCATCCCCGTCAGTGAAAAGCATCCTATATACTAGACTGTCCAAATCAGAAGTAGCAGTGACAAAGTGATGAGTTTTCATAGCAACAAGGTCAAGCCTCTGTAGTACCAGCATAGTATCATTGGGATCCACTAAAAGACCTAATGCATTGACTATACGCGAGGCAATGATGCTCCCATAGATAGGCCCCCTAGCAGCTAGGCGGTGAGCAATAAGCGAGCCAAGATTGTACTGAGTATCGTTGTTAAGCGCAACAGCAAGGAATGCTAAATGATAGTTGGAGATATTACTTGTGTTCTCCCTACTCAATACACTAGTAGCAAGATAATATGCAAAGTATCTAAGAGCGGGGAGTTGGATATTTCTTATCTTTCCGTGTTGCGCCACTCGGTCATCATCATTGGTCACCCTTCGGTAAAGCTCCAACAAATCAGCGGGTCGCCCTTGAATTTTCTTCACTGTCCCTGTCATGCGTACACCTGCAATACTGCAAAATCTCTCCAAAGGCATGGTGAAGGGCAGATTATAGATTTTAAAAGAGACAGTCGACTGATAGGGTGTGTTAGTAAACGTGAAGCTCTCAACAAAAATTTTGGTGAGCATAGCATATTGCGCACTCTCATCTTGCATATATGAGGTCAAACCAACCCTCCCAATCAGTAGCAAGAAATCATCAAGAATACCTGCATCTTGTAAGAAAGTAAAACAAGGAAAAGAGGATGGGTGAGCATCCCCATCATCCCTTTCACTACCAATATGAGTTGCAATGAGATCTTCGTTGTATGATGGCCTAGCCTGAGAGGCTGATCTTGAGGGCCTCGACCTCCTAGGTGCATCACTCTCAAAAATCTCTCCAAAAGTATGGTTGTTCATGCTTGGTATTCTGAAATTTAAACACCTATTAAACAAGTGATTGCAAAGTAAATATAATGAAGGATTCTACTCATAGGGACTTGTAAGAGGCCTAAACATGCATCAAAAATATATCTCTAAGCATCAAAAAACCTTACAAGCTATCATAACCAGTCACTTAAAGCAGCAAAATACTCAAGATATAATCCACTAAACACAAATCTACTTGGACAAGGGGAGGAGTCACATACCAGGGAACAAATGCTCCAAATTTCAGCAAGAAAGATGTGCTGAGCAAGGAGATCGAAAAAATCGAGAGCAAGCACAACAAGAACACGATTTTGAGCAATGAACTGGAGCTTACTCGAGAGAGAGAGAAGAAAGTGGCAGGTGAGAGAGTTAGTGGGGGGCCAGGGGTGGCCCACACCAGGGCATGGCGCCACCCAGGGCTGGCCGCGCCACCATGTGGTGTGCCTGCCTGGTGGGGCCCCCCGGTACCTCCCAGGTACTCCTCTACCCCTTTTTTCACGTAAAAATTTAATATGAATTTTCTGGAATTTTTCGAGACACTTTATTTTCTAGCATTTTTCAGAAATAGAAGAATGATTTTTCTGACACACGGATTTTTTGGAAACATGATGCAAGGACAAAACAAGGCTAGAACTATAAAAGTTCTAAGACACTCTAACATGCAAGCAACTAACAACAAAAAGAAAGCTAAACGAAAGCAAAAACTAAAATGCAAAGGATAGAAATAAACAGAGATAATCATAATGAAAAGATTGTTTTGTTCAATGAAATCCTTTTGTTAACAAGGTTGATCAAATCTTGCTACCAAAACAATTCCATATGAGACAATACTTTGTATTCCACTAATGATTATGTTACCTCAACCTTGATAGCAATGGTCCTAATCATAATAGTTTCAAATTTTTCTCTTGGTATGGGACAATATATTTCTCCAACTTGAATGCCTTCAACATGTTCAATTGAATTCAAACCATAAGTCCTTTCAATCTTCTTGGGGAAATAGACAATATGTTCCTTGTCATTAACATTGAAAGTCACCTTTCCTTGATTACAATTAATAACAGCTCCTGCAGTATTAAGAAAAGGTCTCCCAAGAATAATAGATATATTATCATCTTCAGGCATTTCAAGCATAACAAAATCAGTTAATATCAAGCAATTGTGAGCCACCTGAACAGGTACATCCTCACATATACCCACAGGAATAGTGGTAGATTTATCAGCCATTTGCAAATATATATATCAGTTGGTATTAATTTTTCAAGTTGATGCCTCTTATAGAGAGAGAAAGGCATAACACTAACTCCAGCTCCCAAATCACACAAAGCAGTTCTAACATAACTGTTCTTAATAGAGCAAGGGATAGTTGGAATCCTTGGGTCTCCAAGTTTCTTAGGAACCTTATCATTGAAGGAATAATTATCAAGCACAGTAGAAATTTCTTCATTAGGGATCTTCCTTTTATTCGAGACAATATCCTTCATATACTTTGAGTAAGGAGGCAATTTAATAGCATCAGTCAAAGGAATTTGCAGGAATAAAGGTTTCATCCACTCACAAAACTTATTATAGTGTTCATCTTCCTTTGACTTATGTTTCTTATCAGGGAAAGGCATAGGTTTTTGGACCCAAGGCTCTCTTTCACTACCATGTTTCTTAGCAATAAAATCTTCTTTGGTGTATTTAGTATTCTTAGTGTGGTTTTCAGGTTCTTCTTCAACTTTTTCTTCATTAGGAACTTCATTTTCTTCATTACCACTTTCAGTTTTAGCATCAGAGATAGATATACTATTAGGATCTATAGCAGATTCAGAGGGTTCTACAATAGTTTTATGCTTCTTTTTCCATTTCTTACGAGTAGAACCACTATTTTCAGTTTGTTGAGAATCCTGCTCAATTCTTTTGGGATGCCCCTCAGGATATAGAGGATCCTGGGTAGCAGCTCCACTTCTAGTTCTAATTTCATAAGCATGTTTTTTCTTTAGTAGCATTAACTAGCAAGTCGTTTTGCACTTTAATGAGTTGATCTATTTGAGTTTGAACCATTTGAAAGTGTTTAACAATCATTTTAACATCATTAGAGGTTCTTTCCACAATACCTTTCAACTCAACAATAGCTCTAGTGTTTTCCATTAGATGATTTTGCACTCTTTTATTAAAGTTATCTTGCTTAACAATAAAGATATTGAATTCTTCTAAGCATTGATTAGGAGGTTTAGAGTAAGGGATATCACCTTCATCAAAGTGTTGGAGAGAGTGTACCTCAATAGTGGATGAGTAGGGAATAGGCTTACATAATTCTTCTATAGGAGGTAAATTCTTGACATCTGTAGATTTAATTTCCTTCTCCTTAAGACATTTCTTAGCTTCCTTCATCACTTCATCATTTAATTCAATAACTCCCCTCTTCTTTGATGTTGGAATAAGCACAGGAATAGATGGTTCAGGTACAATTAATTTAGGTATAGCTTGTTTAGGAGGAGTCCAATCTTCATAATTCTTGCTTATTTTAGCCATTAATTCCTCAGCTTCCTTAGGAGTCCTATTCCTAAAAACACAATCAGCACAACTATCTAGGTATGTCCTAGATTCTTTAGTTAGTCCATTATAAAATATATCAAGAAGCTCATTCTTAGGTAATGGACTTCCAGCCTGTGCATGAATCAAAGCACAAAACCTTGCCCAAGATTCGGGCAATACCTCTTTTTCTCCCTGTTTAAAATCAAAAATTTCCTGCAAAATAGTATGTCTAGCACTAGGAGGAAAATATTTCTGCAGGAAAGTACTAATCAAGCACTCAGGGCTATCAATAGATCCAGGAGGTAAATTACTAAACCAAGTTTTAGCTTCTCCTTTCAGTGAAAAGGGGAAAATGTTGGCAACAAAGTAAGTACGCATCTTAATATCATCAGAAAACAAGCCACTCATGGTAGAAAGTTCATTCATATGTGCTACCGCACTTTCATTCTTAGTCCCACAAAAAGGTTCTTTCTCGACAATAGCTATGTAAGATAGATCAAGAGAGAAATCATAATCTTCATCTATAATGTTTATGGGAGGAGTAGCAAACTTAGCAGTAGGAGCCAATTTGGGTCTAATAGTACGCCTCTCAAGGAGACTCTTAGCAGCGCTCCTATCATGGGTGTTTTTACATTCTTTAATAAATTCATCGATCATCTCAACATAACCATCTTCAATATCATAACTTTCACTAGACTCAGGTGAACTAACAGGTGTAGTAGTGTCTTCATTAGGAGTTTCAGTATTTCCAGCTATAGTTCTAGCAATCGTAGCATTTACGAAAGGACCTAATGAACCACTCTTATCAAGCACAGTAGAAGCAGCATCATAAGCATCCGAAGTTTCAGATTCAGCAGTAGTAGTAGTGTGTGTAGCATGTGTATGTGGTGGTGTAATGAGCTTACTTATAATAGATGGTGAATCAAGAGCAGCAGAGGTGTTCAGAACCGTACCTCTTCTTGTAGTGGATGGTAAAATGGGAAACTTTCCATCACGAGACTTACCCATGATGGATGGATAGCGGCGAACAATAGAGAATCCTAGTGAACTTGATAAATAAAGCTATGCTCCCGGCAACGGCGCCAGAAAATAGTCTTGATGACCCACAAGTACAGGGGGTGTATCGCAGTATTTTCGAGGGAAGTGAAACCCAATTTATTGATTCGACACAAGGGGAGCCAAAGAATATTTATAAGCCTTAACAACTGAGTTGTCAATTCAGCTGCACCTGGAAACAATCTTTCTCATAGCAGTTTATCAGTAGCAATAGTTTTGTTGTAGGAATAGTAAAGTAACAGCAGTAGTAAAGTAAAGACAGAAGTGACAATAGCAGTAAACAGTGGGATTCGAGTGCGGTAGGCATAGGGATGGATGGACGGGCGTTGCATGGACAAGAAAATTCACATAGCAATCAGAACATAGGGCAATTGCAGATAAATAAGATAAAGCATCCAAGTACTAGATAATCCTAGGCATGTGTTCCATATATAGTCATACGTGCTCGCAATGAGAACTTGCACAACATCTTTTGTCCTACCAGCCCGTTTGCAGCGGGGCCTCAAGAGAACTACTGGCAATTAAGGTGCTCCTTTTAATAGAGCACCGGAGCAAAGCATTAACACTCCATGAACACATGTGATCCTCACATCAAAGCCATTCCCTCCGGTTATCCCGATTTCTGTCACTTCGGGGCCATTGGTTCCGGACAACAATGTGTGTAAACAACTTGCAGATAAGACCATAAACAATACTATCATAATGAATCAATAACATGTTCAGATCTGAAATCATGGCACTCGGGCCCTAGTGACAAGCATTAAGCACAACAAGTCGCAACAAAGTCATAAAGCACTAATAAAAGATACTAGACACCATTGTTGGAATTATGCCCTAGAGGCAATAATAAAGATGTTATTATTATAATTCTTGTTCATGATAAAGTTTATATTCCATGCTAGAATTGTATTAAGCGGAAACTTTAATACTTGTGTGGTTTGTGAACAACACCGTGTCCCTAGTACGCCTCTATGGACTAGCTCATTGATCATTGATGGTTAAGGTTTCCTAACCATAGACATGAGTTGTCAATTGATAATGAGATCATATCATTGAGAGAATGATATGATGGACAGACCCAAACTAAGCGAAGCAATTAGATCGTGTCATCGTGTTCGTCTTTGCGAAGTTTTTTTTATGTCAAATATTGTATTCCTTAGACCATGAGATAATACAACTCCCTGGTATCGGAAGAAAGCTTTGAGGTCATCAAACGTCATCCTATGAGAGGGTGATCATAAAGGTGTCTCTCAGGTAATCGGAAAGTATCTGTTGGGTTGTATGTATCGAGATGGGATTTGTCCCTCCCAAGTCGGAGATATATACTTCGGGCCCACTCGGTAATCGATATCAACACCGCTTGCAAGCATGTGGTTAAGGAGTTAATCACAAAGTGATATCGGATTACGGAACGAGTAAAGTACTTGTTGTGAACGAGATTGAACTAGGTATGACGATACCGACGATCGAATCTCGGGCAAGTAAAATATCGCGAGACGAAGGGAATATATATATGGGATTGATTGAATCCTGGCATCGTGGTTCATCCGATATGATCATCGATGAATGTGTGGGAGTCAATATGGGTGCCCAGACCCCGCTGTTGATTATTGATAGAACATCATGTCTGCATATTCTCGAACCCGCAGGGTCACACATTTAACGTGTCTCGACGCTAGGATAGATTGGATACTTGGTTTATGAATTTTTGTTCGGAGTCTCGGATGGGATCCGGGACATCACGAGAGGTTCCGGAGTGGTCCGGAGAATAAGATTCATATAAGGCAGTGCAGTTTTTGGAGTTCGGAATTGTTCCGGATTAATCGGTATTGTACCGGAAGCTTCTAGAACCTTCCGAAAGGGGGCCAACGTGGTCCCACCTTCCGGGAGGGGGAATGGGCCTATGAGGGAGTGTCCTGGCCGCATTGGGCCAGGGGGACAAGGCCCCATAGGGCCCAGCCGATCCTAGATAAGTTTAAACTCGTTTAAACTAGAGATAGGGTTTCTAGATAAGGGATAAGTTTAAATCATTTAAACTAGAGATAGGCTTGGAGGATGGGCAAGGGCTGGCCGCACCCCCCCCCCTATATATATAGAGGGCTGGTGCGCCCCCTCCCCCCAACCTACACCTTCCTCCAAACCCTAGTTGCCCTCTGCCCTTCCTCTCTCCCTCCCGACTGTTTGTAGGCGAAGCCCTGCTGCAGAAATTCTCCACCATATACACCACGCCGTCGTGTTGTAGATCCAATCCATCGCTCCACCATACTTGCTGGTCCGAGGAAGGAGTAGACGTCGAGGTGCTGCACGTGTGCATCTCACGGAGGCACCGCCACTTGTGGTGCTATATCGGATCGGATCGCGAGGAGGAGAAGCGAGTACGACTACATCACCCACGTTCCGACGAACGTTCCGCTGTGCGAATCTTCAAGGGTATGAAGATCTAATCCAATCTCTCTCGTTGTTTGCATCTCCTAGATTAGATCTTGGCTTTCCTTCTGTTCGCTTCCGTAGAAAATTTTGATTTACTATGCTGCGAAACCCTTCAGTGGTATCAGAGCTAGATCTATGCGTAGATGTGATTCACGAGTAGAACGCAACATGGTTGTTGCGGGCGTTGATGTTTTCTGTTGCAAGCCTCTTGTTTGTGTTCTTCTTATGACGCGGGATAGTGAGATTGAAGCGGTCCAGGCCAACCTTACGCGACGTCGTTCGCGAGACCGGCTCCGCACTTGACGTGTGGCTTGTACCACACATGCGGCTGGTGGATGTCAGTTTCTCTCACTATAGTTGTCATGGGATTAACACCGGAGTTTGGCAACCATAATATCACCGTTGTGGCTTTCCGTAGGTAAGAATCGTTCTTAGCATCTAATCCCATAAGCCACGTAAAACATGCAACAACAAAGTAGAGGCGTCTAACTTGTTTTTGCAGGGAGTGTTTTCTGTGATATGGTATGGCCCAAGATGTGATGTGTATATTGTATGCGATGATCATGTTTTGTAATGTTTCACGACTTGCATGTCGATGAGTACACAACCGGCAGGAGCCATATGGTTGTCTTTATAATTGTGTATGACCTGCGAGTCAACTTCTTATACGCCATGTAATAGCTTTACTTTATCGCTAAGTAGTTAGCAATAGTTGTAGTTGCTATTCGTGGTGGAGGCAATCATGGTGAAGTGATGGAGATCATGCCGGAACGCACAAGATGGAGATCATTGCGCGAAGATTGGCTATACCATGTCACATAAAGTTATATGCATGTGATGTTTATCCTTTTATGTATCTTATTATGCTTAGATCGCGACGGTAGCATTATAAGATGATTCCTCACTTAAAGATCAAGATAAAAACTGTGTTCTCCCCAAGTATGCACCGTTGCGAAAGTTCGTCGTGTCCAAGCATCACGTGATGATCGGGTGCTATAGACTCTACGCTCACATACAACGGGTGCAAGCCAGTTTTGCACACGCGGAAATACTTGGGTCTAACTTGACGAGCCTAGCATGTACAGACATGGCCTCGGAACACACGAACCGAAAGGTTAAGCATGAGTCATATGGATGATATGATCGACACTTTGTTGTCCACCATTGAAACCACATCTCTTCTCGTGAAGATCGGATTAGGTGTGGTGAATTTGGATCGTGTTCACTAAACAACTTGAGGGATGTTGAATTTAGTGGGAGTTCATCTAGTAATTTGATTAAGTTGAACTATTTATCATGAACATAGTCTAAATTGTACTTGCAAATACTGTAGATCACATGGCCAAGTCCAACTTCAACTTCAACGTTTTTGCTGAGAAAGAAAAGCTTCGAAACAATGGGTCTAACTTCACCAACTGGTTCCGCAATCTAAGAATCATTCTGTCTAGCGGACAAAAGGACTATGTCCTTGAGAAAGCGTTAGGTAACCCCCCTGCTGCAACTGCGCCGGCTGATGAGAAAGCTGTCTATCAGTCGCACAAAGATGATTATGGTGTGATTAAGAGCACCATGTTGTTTGCTATGGAACCGGAACTTCAAAATCGTTTTGAAAACTATCCCGGGCCCTTTGAGATTCTCGAAGAGTTGAAAACCATGTTTCAGACTCAGGCCCGTTCTGAGAGATATGAGATCTCCGAGAAGTTCTTTAACTGCAAGATGGAGGAAGGGAGTTCCGCTAGTGAGCACGCCATTAAGATGTCGGGCTACACTCAACGCCTTGAGCAACTGGACTGCAAGATTCCAGAGGAGCTCAAGATTGACAGGGTTCTGCAATCACTCCCTCCCAGCTACAAAAGTTTTGTAGTGACTCATAATCAGATTGGTTCCACTAATACGATCACCGAGCTCTTCGCAAAGCTGAAGGCTGCGGAGGTGGACATCAAGAAGGATAATCATGTGTTGATGGTCAACAAGCCCTCCTTTAAGAAAGGTAAAGGTGCAAAGAAGCCCTTCAAGAAGGGCGGCGGCAAGCACAATGCCCCTGCTGAGAAGAAGCTCAGGTCTGGTCCCAAGCCGGAAACTGAGTGCTTCTATTGCAAGGACAAGGGTCACTGGAAGCGCAACTGTCCGAAGTACTTAGCGGACAAGAAGGCTGGCACCATCAAAGGTATATTTGATATACATGTTATTGATGTTTTCCTTACTAGCCTCGTTGTAGTGCCTGGGTATTTGATACCGGTTCAGTTGCTAATATTTGTAACTCGAAACAGGAGCTGCGGAATAGACGGCGACTTGCGAGGGATGAGGTGACGATGCGCGTTGGCAACGGATCAAGAGTTGATGTGATGGCCGTCGGCACGCTCTCCTTAGTTTTACCTTCGGGATTAGTTTTAAACCTTAATAAATGTTATTATGTGCCTGCGTTGAGCATGAACATTATTTCTGGATCGTGTTTATTGCAAGACGGTTATTCATTTAAATCAGAGAATAATGGTTGTTCTATTTATATGAGTAACATCTTTTATGGTCATGCACCTCTTGTGAGTGGTTTATTTCTTCTAAATCTCGAAAGGGATGAAACACACATCCATAACATTGAGGCTAAGAGATGCAAAGTAGATAGTGAAAATACTACTTATTTGTGGCACTGTCGTCTAGGTCATATTGGTGTAAAGCGTATGAAGAAACTCCATTCTGATGGACTTTTGGAGTCTCTTGATTTTGAATCATTTGACACATGCGAACCATGCCTCATGGGCAAGATGATCAAAACCCCGTTCTCCGGTATGATGGAGCGAGCAACCGATGTATGCGGACCGATGAGTGTTTCGACGCGCGGTGGATATCGCTATTTTCTCACTTTTACCGATGACTTAAGTAGATATGGGTATATCTATTTAATGAAACATAAATCTGAAACGTTTGAAAAGTTCAAAGAATTTCAGAATGAAGTGGAGAACCATCGTAACAGAAAGATTAAGTTTCTACGATCCGATCGTGGGGGCGAATATTTGAGTTATGATTTTCTCACGCATCTCAAAGCAAGTGGAATCGTTTCACAACTCACGCCACCCGGAACACCACAGCGCAATGGTGTGTCTGAACGCCGGAATCGAACCCTATTAGATATGGTCCGATCGATGATGTCTCTTACTGATTTGCCGTTATCATTTTGGGGTTATGCATTAGAAACCGCTGCATTCACTTTAAATAGGGCTCCATCTAAATCCGTTGAGACGACACCGTATGAACTGTGGTTTGGTGCTAAACCTAAGTTGTCGTTTCTTAAAGTTTGGGGATGCGAAGCTTACGTCAAGAAGTTGATGCCGGACAAGCTCGAACCCAAAGCGGAGAAATGCGTCTTCATAGGATACCCTAAGGAAACTATTGGGTATACCTTCTATCACAGAACTGAAGGCAAAGTGTTTGTCGCAAAGAACGGTTCCTTTCTTGAGAAGGAGTTTCTCTCGAAAGAAGTGAGTGGGAGGAAAGTAGAGCTAGACGAGGTTATTGAACCTTCTCTTGAATTGGAGAGTAGCGCAGCACCTGAAATTGTTCCAGTGCCGCCTGCACCAACAATAGAGGAAGCTAATGACAAGGATCATGAAGCTTCGGACGATGCTGCTACTGAACGTCGCAGGTCGACAAGGTCGCGTGCCCCTCCTGAGTGGTACGGCAACCCTGTCCTGACTGTCTTGTTAGTAGAAGACAGCGAACCTACGAACTATGAGGAAGCGATGATGAGCCCAGACTCTGAGAAATGGCTAGAAGCCATGAAATCCGAGTTGGGATCCATGAGCGAAAACCAAGTATGGACTTTGGTGGACCCTCCTAGCGACCGAAAGGCCGTTGAGTGCAAATGGATCTTCAAGAAGAAAACAGACGCGGATGGTAATGTTACCGTCTATAAAGCACGGCTTGTTGCGAAAGGTTTTCGACAAGTTCAAGGTGTTGACTACGATGAGACTTTCTCTCCCGTAGCGATGTTTAAGTCCATTCGGATTTTATTAGCAATTGCTGCGTTTGATGATTATGAAATATGGCAAATGGATGTCAAGACTGCTTTCCTCAATGGCAACATTGATGAAGAGTTGTATATGATGCAACCCGAAGGTTTTGTCGATCCTAAGGATGCTGATAAAGTATGCAAACTTCAGCGTTCCATTTATGGACTGAAGCAAGCGTCTCGGAGTTGGAACCTTCGTTTTGATCAAGTGATCAAGAGCTTTGGATTTGTTCCAAATTGCTACGAAGCTTGCATCTACAAGAAAGTGAGTGGGAGCTCGGTGACGTTTCTGGTACTATATGTGGATGACATATTGATTATTGGAAATGACATCAACATGCTTAACGATGTGAAGAATTATTTGAACAAGTGTTTTTCAATGAAAGACCTAGGTGAAGCGCTTATATATTGGGCATCAAAATCTATAGAGATAGACAAAGACGCCTGATAGCTTTAAGCCAAAGTACATACCTAGACAAAGTTCTGAAAAGGTTCAGAATGGATAAGGCATTGAAAGGTTCAGTGCCTATGTTGTCAGGTAAGATATTGAGCAAGGCTCAGTGTCCAGCTACGGTAAATGATAGGGAAGCTATGAGCAAAGTGCCTTATGCCTCGGCCATAGGTTCCATCATGTATGCCATGCTGTGTACTAGACCGGATGTGTCCAATGCTCTTAGTTTGACGAGCAGATATCAAAGTGATCCAGGAGTGGAACACTGGACAGCCGTGAAGAACATCCTAAGGTACCTAAATAGGACTAAAGAAATGTTCTTAGTCTATGGGGGTGATGAACAGCTCGTCGTAAAAGGTTACGTCGATGCTAGTTTCGACACCGACAAGGATGATGCTAAATCTCAGACAGGATACGTGTATATTTTGAATGGAGGAGTTGTGAGCTGGAGAAGCTGCAAGCAAAGCATGGTCGCGGGATCTACAGTAGAAGCGGAATACATGGTTGCTGCAGAAGCGTCAAGTGAAGGAGTTTGGATCAGAAACTTCATCACTGAGCTTGGCGTGGTTCCAAGTGCATTGGACCCACTGGAGATATTGTGTGACAACACTGGCGCCATAGCACTCGCTAAGGAACCAAGATATCATCCAAAGACCAAGCATATCAACCGCAAGTTTCATATAATCTGAGATTATATAGCAGATGGAGATCTGAAGATCAGCAAAGTACATACAGATCTGAATGTCGCAGATCCATTGACTAAACCTCTTCCACGTGTAAAACATGATCAGCACCTCAGTGCCATGGGTGTAAGATTGTTGCCAAATGTAAACTAGATTATTGACTCTAGTGCAAGTGGGAGACTGTTGGAATTATGCCCTAGAGGCAATAATAAAGATGTTATTATTATAATTCTTGTTCATGATAAAGTTTATATTCCATGCTAGAATTGTATTAAGCGGAAACTTTAATACTTGTGTGGTTTGTGAACAACACCGTGTCCCTAGTACGCCTCTATGGACTAGCTCATTGATCATTGATGGTTAAGGTTTCCTAACCATAGACATGAGTTGTCAATTGATAATGAGATCATATCATTGAGAGAATGATATGATGGACAGACCCAAACTAAGCGAAGCAATTAGATCGTGTCATCGTGTTCGTCTTTGCGAAGTTTTTTTTTATGTCAAATATTGTATTCCTTAGACCATGAGATAATACAACTCCCTGGTATCGGAAGAAAGCTTTGAGGTCATCAAACGTCATCCTATGAGAGGGTGATCATAAAGGTGTCTCTCAGGTAATCGGAAAGTATCTGTTGGGTTGTATGTATCGAGATGGGATTTGTCCCTCCCAAGTCGGAGAGATATACTTCGGGCCCACTCGGTAATCGATATCAACACCGCTTGCAAGCATGTGGTTAAGGAGTTAATCACAAAGTGATATCGGATTACGGAACGAGTAAAGTACTTGCTGTGAACGAGATTGAACTAGGTATGACGATACCGACGATCGAATCTCGGGCAAGTAAAATATCGCGAGACAAAGGGAATATATATATGGGATTGATTGAATCCTGGCATCGTGGTTCATCCGATATGATCATCGATGAATGTGTGGGAGTCAATATGGGTGCCCAGACCCCGCTGTTGATTATTGATAGAAGATCATGTCTGCATATTCTCGAACCCGCAGGGTCACACACTTAACGTGTCTCGACGCTAGGATAGATTGGATACTTGGTTTATGAATTTTTGTTCGGAGTCTCGGATGGGATCCGGGACATCACGAGAGGTTCCGGAGTGGTCCGGAGAATAAGATTCATATAAGGTGTGCAGTTTTTGGAGTTCGGAATTGTTCCGGATTAATCGGTATTGTACCGGAAGCTTCTAGAACCTTCCGAAAGGGGGCCAACGTGGTCCCACCTTCCGGGAGGGGGCATGGGCCTATGAGGGAGTGTCCTGGCCGCATTGGGCCAGGGGCACAAGGCCCCATAGGGCCCAGCCGATCCTAGATAAGTTTAAACTCGTTTAAACTAGAGATAGGGTTTCTAGATAAGGGATAAGTTTAAATCGTTTAAACTAGAGATAGGCTTGGAGGATGGGCAAGGGCTGGCCGCACCCCCCCCCCCTCTATATATAGAGGGCTGGTGCGCCCCCTCCCCCCAACCTACACCTTCCTCCAAACCCTAGTTGCCCTGCTGCCCTTCCTCTCTCCCTCCCGACTGTTTGTAGGCGAAGCCCTGCTGCAGAAATTCTCCACCATATACACCACGCCGTCGTGTTGTAGATCCAATCCATCTCTCCACCATACTTGCTGGTCCGAGGAAGGAGGAGACGTCGAGGTGCTGCACGTGTGCATCTCACGGAGGCACCGCCACTTGTGGTGCTAGATCGGATCGGATCGCGAGGAGGAGAAGCGAGTACGACTACATCACCCACGTTCCGACGAACGTTCCGCTGTGCGAATCTTCAAGGGTATGAAGATCTAATCCAATCTCTCTCGTTGTTTGCATCTCCTAGATTAGATCTTGGCTTTCCTTCTGTTCGCTTCCGTAGAAAATTTTGATTTACTATGCTGCGAAACCCTTCAACCATGCCCTAACAATCTGATGCCATTACATGAACGATCTCATCCAATCCCTACCATCCCCATAGCCTACAGCGGGGGATTACTCACTCATAGATGGGGGAAACATGGATGGTCGATGGAGAAGCGATGGTGATGATGATGGCGATGATCTCCTCCAATTCTCTGTCCCGGCAGGGTGCCAGAACGGAGTTTCTGGTGCTGTTTCGTGAAATCTAATGGTGGCGGTGGAGCGGAACTCCTTCTGGAAAAACGTCAATCCCCCCGAAGTTTTTAGGTCAGAAGGCTTCTTATAGGTTAAGAGGGAGACCGAGGGGGTGCCTTGGGGGCCCACACCACCCCCTGGCGCGGCCTGGCCCGACCTGCGCCAACAGGTGGTGTGGCCACCCCCTGGCTCTTCTCCGTCTCGTATTCTGGCTCCTGGAGTCTTCGGGTGAAATAGGATTTTTTGGCATATTTTCCCGGATTTTTCTTGATAGTTGGTTTTCTGCACAAAAGACACCAAGGCAATTCTGCTGAAAACAGCGTCAGTCCGTGTTAGTTGTATCCAAATCACACAAGTATAGAGGAGAAACAATAGCAAAAGTGTTCGGAAAAGTAGATACGTTTTGGACGTATCAACGGGCAGGGTTCTTCACGGATAAACCTGGTGTGGGAGATTGTGTGGAAGCTGTAGATACCAAGTAAGATTTAAAAAATATGGAGAGCCTTGCATGGTATAATACCTAGAAGATCGATCCTTGCAAACAGACATATTGGTGTCCAGGCTGTCTGTCCTGTATGCCTACAGGGAGCGGAGGATATAAGGCATCTTCTTTTCACTTGTGCAAGAGCAAAAAAAATCTG
Source organism: Avena sativa (assembly GCA_916181665.1). Classification (NCBI taxonomy): domain Eukaryota; kingdom Viridiplantae; phylum Streptophyta; class Magnoliopsida; order Poales; family Poaceae; genus Avena; species Avena sativa. The sequence goes on from OV702292.1 coordinate 104,572,482, forward strand.
GAAGGCTTTAGGTTTATATGAAATCATCTATCAGGCTTTGGGGGCTGATCGGTCTGGTTCTGTGGTTCTTGAAGGTCTTATGTGTAACCCTAATAGGAAATCGCTTGTACTAGGAAATTTGGGGTTGCAGGAGTCTATTGGTGTTGACTGTTGGTACATTTGGTGGCAACGTCGACAATTAGTCCATGGGGAGCATGTGAATACGCCAAGGAATACAACTTTTGCGATCAATTCCTTGACGTCCAATTATAATACAGCTACTTCAAACTTGAAGATGGACCCACCAAGATGGGTAAAACCAGGTTTTGGCTCATATAAACTCAATATAGATGCCTCTTATCATATTGATGGTTCAAATGCTGCAGGTGGTGTTCTTCGGGATCATACGGGAGAGGCTATTGCAGGTTTTTGTTGCCCTACAAACAACCTCCTCTCAACTGCATTGGCAGAAGCATCTAGTTTGTTGAAAGGTCTGAAGTTCATTGAAGAGAAGGGATGTTCAAAGGTGATTATTGAATCAGACTGCCTTGAACTGATCGAATGCTGCAATGGAATAATGGAAGTGTAGAATCCCTATTCGGCTATCTTGGCAGAATGTTTTTTCAAAGCAAGCACAATACCTGGAATCTCATTCAAGCAAAGCAAATGGAGTGGCTCATCTACTAGCTAAACATGCATATGATTCTAAAGAGTTTTTAGTTTGGGATGGGGACCCTCCGTGGTTTATTTTATCTGATGTAATTAAAGATTTAACCGCCCGAACAGTGTAATTATTTGAACCCAGAGGCTGCAAGTTTCAGACGCACTTTTTTTTCTTACCAGGGTACCAAAAAGGACTGAAAGGTTTTAATGAGACGGCTTGCAGACCTAATATATTGTGCTTTCAAAAAACTGCCACCGTGATGGACTTCTAAAAAGGCACCATGTGACTACATATATTCTCTAACTAATGAAACGTAAATTTATTAACAAGCCACCCGCAAAAAAGGCCAAATAAAAATCATGCACATAAAATCAGCCCCCTGGTATTAGAAGATTGTGCCTCGTAATTTTTATTCAAGATGCTGATGACATTGTTTTTCATTCACGAGGAGTATCCATCGTTAAGGCTAAGGAACAGCATGACGGGAATCTGCATTTGGTGAGGGGCAGCCACAACCTGTTAAGCAATCCTTCTTGCTCCTATAACAAAGGTCCCCTTGTATATCCGAGCAACAATACCATTTTTTCAGTCTCATGTATGGACATATGCACATTTGAAGCTTGATGCTATCCATCTGGCCAGTGGTTTGAGCTGCACAAGAATAAATGGTATTCGAATCAACCTAATTTACATGATAAACTACTCCCTATGATCTAAATTAATGTTCTCACATTTATCTAAATTTAGATGTTTCTAGCCATGCTTTAGTGCTAGATATATCCGAATCTTGATAAACCTGAGGATATTAATTTGGATCTGAGGAAGTATATCAAATTTTACTCAACTTGGTCGAATTCTAATTGAAACAGTAAGCTATCGAGTCATATCTATTATATACTAAAAGCAATATAAGGTTGTTTTTCAACACACATGGTTGATCCACATCACCTAAATTATTATTAACCGTCAGATCTATTATTTAAGACCATGATTTAATTAGGATATTAGTACAACACATATTTAACATGTCACGACTCCTATAATGTACGAAGAAATAAATCACGTTCAGTTGCCACAGCAGACAAGTCTTTCAATTAGCGCAACGTCCCTACCATATACTCATCGGTCAGGTGGGCCCAACAGTCAGATGGTATAACACCTAGCGGCTAGCGCTCGTCGGTCATTATTAAAAAAAAGCAAAAACTGGTCGTATGCACACAGCCAACCCCAAGCCGAAAGCTGTCTCTGTCAAAAAAACTCTAATCTATTATGTACTAAAAGTAATATAAAGTTGTTTTTCGAGACATCTGGTTGATCCACATCATCTAAATTATTATTAACCGTCAGATCTATTATTTAAGGCCATGATTTAATTAGAAGATTAGTACAACACAAATTTAACATATCACGGCTCTTATAATGTACGGACGTCCAACACGATTACCTGCCCCCATATATATATCCTGAAATAAATCACGTTCAATTGCCACAACAGACAAGTCTTTCAATTAGCGCAACATCCCTACCATATACTCATCGGTCATGTGGGCCCAACAGTCAGATGGTATAACACCTAACGGCTAGCGCTCGTCAGTCATTATTAAAAAAAAAAACTGGTCGATAGGCACGCAGCCAACCCAAACCGAAAGCTCTCTCTGTTAAAAAAAGAACTCTAGGCCAAAAACACCAAAACAGATCAATTCGATCTTTTGCATTCGTTTAAATAGAAATTGCAACCACATATTTTTGGGTGACAATGGTCACCGGGAAAATACTTTTTTTGCGAGAAATTTTTGGATCAATTTCACGAGTTCACAAGAAGTATAAGACACATCAAACATAATAAAAATTACATTGAGGTACTTGCACCACCTAACGACTACTTCTACCAGAGTGAGCCGTCGACGCGGCGATGTCACCGCTCTCTTACCAGAGCCGGCTTGTCGGTGTTGATGACAGTCGAAAAGTTTTCGTGCACGTGCTCCTAAGGACCAGCGTCCCAGAGCTAAAGTCGTCGCCATTGAACCCTTAAATTGATCCGAATCTTCAAACATCAAACTAGGAAAATACTCTAAAGAGTCGATTCATACATACCTGAAACCAGCTCCAAAACTGATGGGCAAGCATATCCTTACGCCCTCATGCGTCAAATAGGAGTATTTATGCAGGGAAATACATATATGCTTGTACACATGTACACATGGGTACGTGACGTGATATATCTCAGCGACACATGTCTTTGAGATTCGAAAAACAGCTCAGTAGAGTTTTTGCATTTCGGTCCAAAATAGAATCCCTGAAAAGTTGAATAGAACGCATGTGACTGCCATGTCTCTATTTATAGCTACTGCCGTGGCCATACAGGGTTAACCAGCACCAACGCTGCCATGGGAGCTACCTTTTATATCTAGTCCCCCTCTTCCCGCGAGGTAGGCGTGTAGCCTTTTGCTGGTAAGAACATCCCACGCTACCTACAGGAACACTGAATACGATGGTAGGAAGCACTGTAGCCATTGAAGCCATAACCTTTCAACCACGAGAAAAAAATGGCCAACTCCTTCCTTCCATGGAGACCTTTTTCCACCGCGTCGTCGATGAACTAGTCCCTTGCTGTTCAATTGGTCTCCCTCAGCTCTTCGTCTCCACTCGAAAAAAAGTCATGGCTGACTCCATCCTTCGCATGGTGACCTCCTTCTCGCCGGGCAGTTGGCTCGGGACGCGGCTGCTCTTACCGGCGAGTCGTACATGTCAGATACCGGGATACGTACGCCGACTCGGATGCCATCGTCTCTGAAGATGCCTCGGCAATATTCCCTTCTCCGGCGACCACCTGTACATGGAAGACACGTTCTGGAAGCTTCCCTCGAAAGGCGTGCACGACGGCGCCATAGACGGCATGCGACCATGCCTCCAAGTACTTCCGGAAGGTGAGGTCCCGCAAAGCTTGGACGAAGGCGTGCTCGAAGTTGCACTCGATGGCGTGGGCGACGGTGTTCACGGCGAGGTCTGACATGGTGTGAGTGCATGTGCTTGTATGCTTAACAATGTACATGGTGAGGTCTTGCATGGCGGGTGCGGCAGCGTTGGCGGCATCCACGGCAAGATCCTGCACGCCGCGTACAAGATGAGACCGCGCGCTCGTCGGGTACATCGCACTCCATGGCCTCCATAGCAAGCGAGTCCGGGATGAGTCACTTCTCTGCATGCGTCTCGACGTCTGCGTCGTCCATCTTTCGTGCCACAACAGCGGAGCTCTACGTGAAGTGATAGTACTCTGTTGAAGACGACCATGCTCATTCGGTAGAAGAAATCGTGTGAATGTGTGCGTGGGTTGTGAAGGAAGTGAGAGATAGAAGAAAACCAAGGATATATGGATGCGAGAATCATTGAGGGAGAGAGGAAAAAATGGCCATGCATGTCAGCGCTCGGTAGAAAGGCTACATCATATAGCTAAAGGCTACATGAGTTGTATGTACTTTTTCCTGAGGCGTGAACAGTACATGCGTAAGCTAAAATAAGTCTACTCTGCAGCTGGTCAGAAGTCCAAGATGATGAACAAATTTTCAGGACATGGTAGGCCACACACCCATGTGAACACGTTAAATTATTCTCACATGTTTTGGAAATGCATATAAGACCCAAGTCGTCAAACACAGAGTAATGCCAGAGCTCCATTCCTCCCAAAATGCCATTGGAATTTATGATCACGTGAAACAAATGGCGACTGAGTAAGATTCCAAAACTAAGTTGTCAATTACACTGTTCCTATTACATTAAACAGAAAACAAAAATGATGAAGAGCACAAAATACCTGGATTTAAGAGTAGCATTAACATTAATATGGTTAAAAATAGTTAAAAATAATATGGCATCCATGAGAAATAATGGTATGCCATTGTTATTGATATGTATATTACTAAAACATGATAAAATAAAGTAAGATCGATAAGTTGAGAGTTTTAATAAAAAGTATTACCAAATTTGTTTAATAACATAAATAATGATCAAAGTTGTATGTTATATATGTAAAGGTTGCAATGAGGAAAGTTTTGTGCTTCACCCTGCAACACATCACATATTCATCCTTGAGGCTAACCAGTTTCGTCAGCCTGACGGGCACCGAGCGCAGCAAGATAAGTTTCTCTGTCGAGCGTATGTTTCATGCTGCACCCTACATAGCACCACTATTGCCAACTCAGCCGTTGCGCGCTTCTATGACCAGTGCCGTTGGCAACGCCATGTAAAAGATGGATTGATCACTTGTGATAAGATCAAGCATTGGATATGTGGCACTAGTAGAAAACGGACCTTTGGTATAGAGGTATTAGTCCCGGTTTTGCTACAAACCGGGACTAATGCCCCGGTCCCAACGGCTAAATCTGGCCCCAGGGGTGGCAGACACTAGTCCCGGTTCGAACGGAACCTTTAGTCCCGGTTCGTGTAACAAACTGGGACTAAAGGGTTTCAGGCAGGCTGGGTCGGGCGCCAGACCCTTTAGTCCCGGTTTGTTATACGAACCGGGACTAAAGGTGGACCTTTAGTCCCGGTTCTAGACACGAACCGGGACTAAAGGCCTGGCTATATCTTCTTCCCCCACCTGTCCGAGCCACCATTTCAAGCTGGTGGCTCCTCTCTTTTTCTTGCTTCAAGCTCGAGTTCATGCCCAAAATTTTCTCAAGATTTGTCAACATTTTGTGGTGCCCCATCTATCCAAAGGTTCTAAAAGGTGAGAAACTTCATCCTTTGAACTCTCATTGCTATATTAGCTCATTTCTTTCTTTATCTTGTAGATGGATTTGTGGATTTAGTTTGGTAGTAATTTTTGCAATGATAACATGAGATCGATGTTTAGATTCTATCTATCTTGTATTAATGTAAGGAATTCCAAGGTAAATATCACAATATGTGGATTCTATCTATATATCCTGTTTTGGCATATAGTCTCCAAATTTGATTTTAGAAGCACACACATGCGTGAGTCATCATTCTAACTACTGGGAAAAATACCCTTCTTCGTCTTCTACCTGCCTTCAACAAACTGAAAAAATTGTAACAAAGATAGAGTTAATTCATAAAAGCTTGATAAGAAAACATCACAGTACATCTTCGAGAAGCTCCTCTATGGCGAGCTCCTCGAAGATGTCTGGGGATAGGATCCTAAGACATCTTCGAGAAGCTCCGCCGTAGTGGTGTCCCTTTCGCACCATCTTGGAGTTAATAACTTCTCTAGCTATAGATTAATACGCCGGGTAACTAAAACAATTCACATATTAGGGAGTGCCTCTATGGCGAGCTCCTCGAAGATGTCTGAGGATGGGATCCTAAGACATCTTCGAGAAGCTCTGCCGTAGTGGTGTCCCTGCTCTCGCACACCATCTTTCAGTTTATATCTTCTCTAGCTAGATCAGTATGCCGGTGGAGCTAACTAATTTCACATATTAGGGAGTGCCTCTACGGCGAGCTCCTCGAAGATGTCTGAGGATGAGGTCCTAAGACATCTTCGAGAAGCTCCGCCGTAGTGGTGTCCTTGGTCTCGCACACCATCTTGCAGTTCTTCACAAGAATACATACCTATTTATAGATTAAGCAGCACAACATAGTGTCGGGCACTGAAGACATAATGTTGACACACTCACCCCTGGCATAGTGCTGCCACCCACCGAAAACAGTGTCGTCATTTACTGGCTTAGTGCTGCCCACTGAGGACATAGTGTCGACATGTTGTTGCCACATCCACATTTAGTCCCAGTTGGTGCCTCCAACCGGGACTAAAGGTTCATCATATCTTTAGTCCCGGTTGTTGGCTTTAATTTTGTTTTTTAGACCAGTACTAATTTTATTATCATGATTCTGTTTGATGTACTTAATTATATAATGCAGATGGGCCTGCAATGGATGTATGCTGATCGACTCTCTAGCGAGTTCATTAAAGGCGTGCATTCTTTTCTCCTTGTGGCCGAGGCAAACAAGCGGAATGGTTTTATGTCTTGTCCATGTGGTGTCTATCGGAATCATAAGGAATACTCTTCCTCAAGAGTCCTTCACAGCCACATGTTTCGGTCCGGTTTCATGACCAGCTATAATTGTTGGACCAAGCACGGAGAAATAGGGGTTATGATGGAAGATAACGAAGAAGAGAATGATAACGACTACCCTACTATGTCCCCTGAATGCGATGGTACTATAATGGAAGACATTGATGAAGAAGAAGATGAAGAACGGGCATCAGATCTGCCCGATGATGATCTTAGTCGGGCCATTACTGATGCCTAGGAAGAATGCGTAACTGAAAGGGAGAGGTTGAAGTTCAAGCAGATGTTAGAGGATCACAACAAATTTTTGTACCCAAATTGTGAAGATGGGCACAAAAAACTGGGTAGCACACTGGTATTGCTGTAATGGAAGGCAGAGAACGGTGTGACTGACAAAGGATTTGAAAAGTTGCTGAAACAAGGAAATCAATCGATCCCCTCGCTCCAGGTGCCCGAACCTCAACTATATGGGGGATAACTTTTGCATATGGAAACGGCTAAGATATTGGCCGAGCAATGTAATATGTCTATTCATGACATTATTCACGGCGATCATATGCCCAAGGCTGAGGTAGCACCAAAATTTGTTCACGAGGAGCCTCTGGTCAGTTCTGAGAGGCTTCAGGATATGCCAACAAAAATGCGACGATTGCATGAATGGTACATGAAAGTATCAAAAGAAGAACGATATTGGCTCATAGCGAAAGTTTGAAAAGAGCATTACTTCACTGAAGACGAGGTCCCTATTGAATTTACAGAATTATTTCAGTTATTCAATCTAAAGGAACTCGACAAATCTATCCTCAGTTGTTATTGTCTGTAAGTGATTACTTTATTTATGTAATTAAGTCTCTATCTCAGCTTGTTCAATTCACTGTCGGTAAGTATACTCACTATATTATTGTGTATGCTATATATAATGATGCAGATTGAAGATTCTCGAATGTAAAATAAAGGCTATCAACGGATTTGGGTTCATTAACCCACATCGAGTTAATGGAGTTGTGCTAAAGGATAAGCCACTGGAGACCGAACAAAACTTGCTCTGGTTTCTCATGAACCAACATTTCTGTAATGAAATATTATTTTCTTACCACTCCGGCAAGTGAGTTCTTGTACACATTAACTTTTGCTTACTCGATGTTCAGTGTAAATGATGAGTTACTGCTATATGTAAACCTTGCTTAGGTACCACTAGATTCTTCTAAGCATTTCAGTTGACTTGGGAAGAGTTCACATCATGGACTCACTAAACAAAGACATTGAAGACTACCGTATCATTATCGATATGCTCCAGAGGTAATTTCAATCATTATCACACTATATCGGTTTCTTTCGTTCATTTTCTGGGATATCAAGTAGTTATTAACTCATATATTTATTTTCTTTGTCGGATAGTGTTTGGAAACGGTTCAAAAACAAGATCTGCGGTCAATGGCGTGAGGAGCTATTTTTTAAATCGGTCTCGGTAAGTAGTACGAGCTAAGTCCGCGCATCTATTTAATTCTAGTTTATGTGTATTTATCATGCTAGAGTTATTATTTGATTGAATTCTATTCTTGTAAAGTGCGCGAGGCAGCCACGGGGGACTAATCTATGTGGATTCTACGTGTGCGAGTTCATTTGCATCACTACCGAGAAGCTCTTGCAAACTGTTCGAGTACGTAAATAGTATATTCCCCCTTTATTTTTATTACAAAAAGTTGTGTTGAGTCTAATTCATATGATCTTCTTCTTTATAGTTGGACGCGATGCGGAACAAGCTCCTACCACAGGATCGCCTACTAGCAATCCAAGAGGAATTGGCTGGATATTTTGTCGATGAGGTCATAGACCCATACGGAGAATACTCTCTATATAGACCCTAAAGCATTCATGTAATAATCTCCATGTAATCAAATAGACAGACTCTAGACCCAGTTGGGACTCCATGTAATGATCGACCTTCCATGCATGTATGCTTGTAAGAGAAATTATATTATATATATACATCAATGTGTACAAGTACTGTGTAGTAGCGTTCTGTATGTATCAAAAACTTGTTTCTAATGACAACACAGATTGAAAAATAATTAAACACAAAACACAAAAAAAAATACAAAACCCTAAAATCCCATCTCCTGCCGCGGCAGCCAAATGGCCCAAAACGCTGCCGCGGCAGACACCCTTTAGTCCGAACCGGGACTAAATGTCCTCCAGCCTAGCGCGGCTCGCGGAGCCACGTGGTGGACCGCTAGTCCCGGTTCGTAACAGAACCGGGACTAAAGGCCGGACCTTTAGTCCGCTTTTGCAGTCCCGGTTTGCAATCCGGGACTAAAGGTCCTTACAAACCGGGGCTAATGGCCTGGTTTCTACTAGTGTGGTTCCATTCAGCTTGATGTGGATGCTTGCCTGGGTCGCATGCATGCATAAACATGTGCAAATTTGGTTTGATCCCCAAGGCCCCAACAAACAATTAAAGAAACAGATCATGGTAAGATTCCAAAATTAAGTCGTCAATGACAATGCAATTTTACATCAAACGGAAAATAAAAATGAGTAGGAGCACATAATAATTGAATTGAAGAGTAGGGTTAACATTAACATGGTTAAAAAAAGTTAAAAATAATATTGCATCCATGAGAAATAAATGGTATGTCGTTGTTATTGATATATAAATTTTATTAATTACTAAAACATGACAAAATAAAGGTATTACCAAATTTATTATTTAATAACATAAATAATGGTCAAAGTTGTATGTCATAGATTGGCCATGTTTAACACGTTATGTATTTCATAACATGGGATTGGCATGTACTTTTACAAATGAAGGAAACATGAGTTACAAAGACTATGTAAAGTAGAAATGAAATACTTACCGTTTTATGTATAGTATGAAAATAGTCTGGTGCATCGGAATGGTCTAAAAATCATAGAATCGATCATTGCTCAAGAAAACCATAACTATTTAACAATATGAACGTTATCCTTGCATACTTTTCAACATCACATAAAAATTACCAGTTATCTTGCGGTATAAACTTTAATTCTATATAGAAATTTAATCTCATGCACAAACTTCACATGTTGATTAATGTATTCTTCCGGTAAAATCCTAATAAACTTTCACCCATAACTTCTAAACAATCAAAAATATAGTCTACGCATGTGATATATATTTAGCATATTTTGGTCGTGGCTATACAATTTATTATTTTCTATAACATTTGAAGATGTATTAATATTTCCGATGAATTTGACACACTAAAGAAATCAATTATAGGTGATACCCTCGCATTTGCGAGGGCCACCATGCTAGTTGATATTAAAATAAGATTCTATCCTCCTTAAAAAAATCTAACCCAACTGCGGGTAGAGTACTTAGAGCGTATCTAGCAGATACCGCATCCCATTTCCGTACCGCAGAATAACATTTCCGTACCGCAGAATAACCGCTCGTTTGCAGTACGAGGCGGGAAAATTGGCCATCTAGATACCCTAAACCTTACCGCATATAAAAAAATATGGTTCCCGCAAACCACTCTTCTGTGCCGCATATTACCGCACCGAGGGCTACCGATACGGTTCACCGCATTCTGGCGCGTCTGTTGGTGGGAGGGAAGTTTCCCCATCCCCGCTTCCCGCTCAGCTGCCACCGTCGCCGATCTGCCGCCGTCGGCCGTTTCCAGCACCCAATATCCCTCTCCTCCGTCCCATCACTCTTTCTCTCGTTGCTGCAACCATGGCCAGACCCAATATGAACTACCACGAGGCTATGATGTTCGCCCATCACGGCATCCTCGCACCGTCCCACACGATGATTCCGGCAGGCTTCGAGCTCATCCACTTCGGGGTGCCGGTTCCGCATGGCGCCGAGCTGTATCGCCGGATCAAAGAGTGTCGCCTCGAACTGCCAGACTGGAAGAGAGCAATGCCCCGATACACGGCTACGAGCTCCTATTGGCATAGGCTATTCAAACTGGAGAGCAGGTCGGCGCTTGCCATCTGCCTCGAACACCGGCGCGAGGTCCATCCCGATGACCGCAACACCGAAGCCAGGGTGCAATTCTAGGCGGTTCCTGGACGCATAATCAGCACCGCCATCAACGATGCGCTCCGGAAGAGTTCATGAGGGAGGCGAACCGCGCCAGAATTATCGAGATTTTCGATAGCGACAGCGACGAGGAGGAGGTGGAGGACGGCGGCGCGAAAGATGACAGCGGAAGCGAGATAGTCGATTAGGGTTCTCATTTAATCATTCACTATGTCACTTTGATGTTCGCATTTAATCGTTTGCTATGTCGATTGAAAAACTCGATTACTAATCCATGGTGTTCTATTGCTAGTTCATACCCTGATTCAGTGCTTTGCGGTACAATTTGCTGCACAACTCAACCGTAAAATGAAATATTCTGTTTTACGGTACAACATGCGGCATCTGATCCGCCCCGCTATTTTTCGTACCGCATAGTCCAGATGCGGTTTACTGCATCTGCCTTTTGCGGTACCGCGATATGCGGTGTCTGCTAGAGATGCTCTTACACTATGAAAGAACTGTGATGCATCTAACGATAACCTGACCCCCTTGCATCTCTCCACCATAAACATGGTAACAGTGGACAAACTGAAATATTCGATATACTTTCCTGTGGTTATATCTCACGATCATATACTTGATATATGGTGCATATATATATATATTTGAACCAAAATGATCTTGATTTAGCCACACATAATTACGCTCTTCGTGGACCACTAGGTGGACGTGCGCGTTTCGTCGCGCTGCCTATAGACTGTTTGGCAGAGTGTGGTAGGTGTGTTGTACTCACTGTTGGTAACACATTTTGTTTTGTTTGTGTTACTATAAATTAAATATATGAGTATGTGCGGTGTTGAGTGTTCTAATACATAGACAATGTGTCATTTACATGTTAGGTATGTTTGAAACTAAGAGATCTGACCTTAGATGCAAGAAGCATGCCCTTATTTCATATTGAAGCTAAGTAACATAGGGGTACCAGTGTTTTTTCAAGTAAACAAAAAGCTACATCGAGCAAACTTCAAACTAAAATACATCGAGCAATATGATCAAGTTTAGTACCACAAGAAACTGACATGTTATATGATCAAGGAAAAAACTAATGATATCAAAACAAACTAACTTATAAAGATCACACGGTAACCTTGTTCGACTGCCTCAAAATCGATTGTTGCAACTATTTGGATTGCAAAGCTTTAAGGGAAGGCACAACTTTATATTCAACACTTATAAGTGGCTGGATTATTAAATGATTATTTTAGTCAATATACACAAGCAGATTACATATATACTAATTATATGTAAGAGTTATACTTGATATATTCCAAATTATTCACTGGTTCAATAAAATTTAAAAGAGAAGGTATGGTTGGATGTTGCCACGAATATTTACGTAAAAGCAAGATTTAATATATAATCAAGTTTAATAATTTATGTACATCAAAATAAAAAACAGAAGTTATGACATTTCTTTTGGATCCACTTAATTGATTGAACCCGCTTGATCATTAATCATACAACATGCTCCTCCAAGTCAAGGGCACAGAAATTTTTGTTAACTCGTGTAGAAATTGTAGAACAATGTAGAACATGTATCAATTTACACAAGCATCCCATGTATTCTCGAGATATGCTAATATATTTAAAAGAAATTCAGTTGCAGAGTCTAAGACAGGCCAAAATCAGCTTATTCTGCTTTGTTTCAGAAATACATACATGTTAATTATTAAGGTGACATGAAACCGGACTGTTTTTCGTAAGGCGCGACCATTTCTCGCCCTGTTAGCGCTCCACGCTTTTCGTTCAGCGATTCTTCCGTTCGGTTACCATAAATGCCGGGTTCTGGCCATTCGATTTGTGCCGCGTCATCACATGCCTCGCGAGCCTTCTCCTTTTCAATTCCTTTTATCCGCCATTCATCCCTAATTTTTCTAGTCAAAGCGGTATGCCGCTGCGAAATTTTCGTGTAGTCCCGCATAGGAGCATCTCTACCCGCGTCACCCCTCTCTGTCACCCCCACCGTCCCACGTGATGACCTCCTCCTTATCTTCCTCACCACCGGCAAAGCGTGGCAGCGGACATGTGTGTAAGGTCGGGGACGATGTTGAATCGGTACTGGGTAGGTTTGAGACGGGGAAGCAGAGGTGGATGACGCTTGATGCGGGAGTTGGATGGGAGGCGGTGGCCTCATGAGTGGAGGGGGGAGCGGAGGTGAGAGGGAGAGCTCGGGAGCGGAGGGGCCTTCTCCTTTTCAATTCCCTTTTCTCTGCCATCCGTCCCTGATTTTTCCAATCAAAGCGGTGAGGATGATGCAACATCTTCGCATACTCATGCATAGGAGCGTCTCTACACGTGTCGCCCACTCTCTCTCTCACCCCCACCGTCCCACACGCTGGCCTCGTCCATTCCTCCTTATCTACCTCACCACCGGCAAAACGTGGCGGCGAACGTATGCGCGAGGTCGGGGCGATTTTGAAAAAAAATCAGTACTGGACAGGTTCGAGGCGGGGAAGCAGAGGCGGCTGACACTGGATGCGGGAGTTGGACGGAAGGCAGTGGCCTTGTGAGTGGAGGAGGCCGAGAGAACGGAGGTGAGAGGGAGATCTCGGGATCGGAGGGGGCAGCGCACGTTGCTGGGGGCGACGGAGGAGGGGCTCGAATGGGCGGGAGCTCGGGAGCTCGGTTGAAGGGGAACGGAATCGAGATAGGGGTGGGGGTGGGGGCGGGGGCAAGGACTGGACGAACCATCTCGTAATACTTCGTTCAACACCTGAAATTGCACGGTTGAGATGACCTAGAATGAAGATCAGATGGCTAGAAATGCGCACGCGGGCAGACGGCCTCGGATGGCTCGATTTTGCTTAGGTTTAAGCTATAGTATAATTATTCCCTGCTAGAAATTATATGCTCTATTTTTAGCGAGAAGTAATTACAATACAAGCTAGCCGCTTATCTATTGAATAATTAGGCAATATTTCCCTTGTCATACGGTTCACAACAGTGCATACGAGGACACACGAGCCACCACCAGCGAAAAGAGATCTGGGCAACCTATACCCCCAACTACAGCAAGCCGCCGGTCCCTGCCTTCTCTGTCGCTGCTCCGGCAGCGGGAGGGTGTGGGGACCCAGGGCTCCGGCCTATAGTTACGCTTGGCCTTCCATGTGTCGGAATAATTTGTCCCTGTTCTCCCTCCATCTCTGCTCACTTCAACTAGTGGAGTCAGGGGACAGGTGGCCCGGTCTTCTCGTTGGTCTCTGGATCCGGCGAGATTCATGTCTGGTGGTCGACATTCGTCTCTCTCGCGGGTGGCGGTCGCGTCGGCTGCTATAGCAGTGAGACGTCTTGCAGTTGTGCGTGTGGAACACGGCAGGCGGCGAGGTTCTCTTCTTCGACTGCATCGGATGAAGACAACAGTGTCGAGATCTGGTGACCACGGGGAAGATCCCTGGACGACGTGCCACAAAACCTCGAGCTCGTCGCTTGCGATGACTCGCTTTATCGGCTCGAAAAGCATCCTCGTATGTGATGATGCTCTCCTAGATCTAGGTATGACGGTTGTTTGGGTCTTTTTCCGGCGCTACTACGGTACGGAGGGCGATCGACGAGGTTCAGCGAGGCACAAGTTTTTCCAAGAGTGAAATTACAATTTTACTTGCGGGTTCTTTGTGCAAAGTTGCTTGACAAGCATGTTTGTCTTAGGTGTTGATCATATATGTAATCTCTAGATTGTCTACTGAAATATATGGTTACTTAAAAATTATGCAATATTTTCATGACTAATTCTAGAATATAAAGCATGACAATGTCAAATCACTAGTACATGACAATGTCAAATCACTAGTACATATCGGGTCTACTAAAGCTCCCATCGCACACAAAAGATCATTTCCGTGTGTGGTGCAGAAGATTGCGGACGCCTGATGCATCCCACATGCACCTACTTTTTAAAGTACTTTGTTCATTGGTTTGTTCCGAAATCCAACCAAACTTGAATATAAATTGTCAAATCTGATACTGTTTTTAGCAATTATCTTATTTTTGTCTTTTCATGCAAAAAACTATAAAAATAAATTTTAGAAAAATTCCACGCGAAGTTTTTATGAAAAGGGACTCTGGGCGAAAGACCCACAGGGGGCCATCCGGAGCACAAAAGGGCCCAGGTGGCGCGTCCAGAAGGTGGGGCCTGTGGCTCCGATTTTTGCCATCTTCCATTGTGTTCATTGTTTATGGTCAAGCAATTACCAAAGAAACTCTCAACTTTTGCCACTAATAACTAATAATTGCAAAGATATACAAATTCCTTCTTTGATTTATGTTGTGCAGGAAATCAGTGCTTTTAAGGTGAAATAAGGAGTCATAATGAAGGATTTTGAGGAAGTACACACGACCAAGTAATTGGAGAAGCTTTCCAGGGTGTCATCACGCTTAATGACCACTGGTACGGGCGTGGTCCACCCGTACCGCCCACCCATACCAGGTGGCGACAGTTTCGTCTCGTCAAACCCTACAACTTTCGTGAAGATGCCTATATATTTCGAGGCTCCAGCCGCCGGCCAGAGGGCCTACATTCTCAGATTGCATCACGACACCACCAAAGGAGATCAACACCATTATTCATCCATAGTTCATCCATTGTTCATCACTTCCACCATCCATCCCTCCACTAGCCATAGCCATTGCTTCGTACTTTTAGATCTCCTTGTGATTTGGCGACCATTGTAAGAATATTTGATTTCAATCTATGTATTTGCATGATGTTTTCTATCTCCGATCTATTTGTTATGAGTGAGTAGTCCTCACGGGCTGCGGGTTGGGGAGAAAGCTCACAACAATTATGTGCATCTAGATCATGGAAGAATTGTATTTTTTTGGATTCGTGATTTGTATCTTTTGTTTCTTCGTCTCTCATCTTGATCTGTGGACTTGTAGGCACCCAAGATCCCATAGATTGATAAAGGCTTTAGGTGAGATACTTGGCTAGAAGTGATCTCATAGGAACCTCAGTGACAGAAAGGGTAGTATGGTCTTCGCTTAGCGCCCCATTCGGGATCAACAACAACATCACGACTTAAAGCTTTGATCTGTGTTTACACTTAATAATCGTTTATAACTCGTGGCTTCGGTGTACTCTCGGTTGGATTAAAAGTCTATTGATATGCCCGCTGCATCACAGGGGCTCTAGAATATTAGGATGTGTTGCCCACAAAAGATTATCTCAATACAAACATTATACATGACTATGCTTATTATTATCCTTTATCCCATTTGATCAGCAGCTGCAAGTGGATCTTCAACCCTGGCCTATCTTCATACGTTGATTCAAATCCGTTATAAAGTAAACTAGATTGGCCCAGTCAACTAAGGTAAAACGAACAAACAGAGTCTTGTATACGTGTCCTTTTTTATTACCTTTTAGAAGTGCTTTACGAGGTTCAATTAAACCTAGGTCTTCTAGGGAAAAAGCTATTATACTATATCCGTGTATCTGGATCGAAGGTATCAACCTTTTTTCTGACGCCATTGTCAGGGAAGCAATTTCGTTATCCTGGTGAGGTCATTAGAGACCTTGTTTTTAGTTTTATTATTAGTTGCAGTTTAATTCTTGTTATTAGTTTACTTTCTTGTTATCTATTTGAAAACCCAAAAAAATTAGCTACTTGTTATTCGTTTTCATTACTTAAAAACTACCAAAAATCACTACAAGAAAAGTTGGCTTTTACAACGGACGATTTTCATGGTTGAAGGCCCCTTTTTGTGGCTAAAAAGTACTCTACGACGGATGCCCTTCGTGGTAAAAGCCCCGTCACAAAAGAATCTACCATAGTTTTTTCTGATCATGGCGGATCACACCCTTCAGCCACGAAAACTTGTTCCGTCATAGATCTGTTTGCCAGCCGCGTTGACTGCTGACGTCTTGCTAAATTCCATGTGGCACCCGCCTTTAATGGTCGGTTGCCGCTGTTAATGGTCACAGAAACCGTGGCAGAAGCCTGGCCCAGACAAAGCCTGCTAATTGTTAAGTGGGCCGGTCCATAAGGAGAGCCCAACAAGATTATGGTCCTTTATTCTTTGATGCACTCGACGATCGACGTAGAGCTCGTTGGGAACCCCAAGAGGAAGGTATGATGAGCACAACAGAAAGTTTTCCCTCAGTTATGAAACCAAGGTTTAATCGAACCAGTAGGAGCAAGGAAACACCCCAAAGGTGTTACTAGCTGAGCTTTGGCAGGGCGCACTACCGGGCTAGTAGCAACGTGGAGACCTGCACAACACAACCACAGAACTTTGTCCCCAACTTGCGATGAGGTTGTCAATCTCACCGTGTTTTGCGAAAAACAAAGGATTAAATGTATCGAACGGAAAGAAGTAAAAGTTTGCAGAAAGTAAACACAAAGTAGTAAACAGTTGTAGATTGTATGTAAAGAAAAAGGGCCGGGATCCATAGTTCACTAGAGGTGGCTCTCCTTAGATAGATAACATGCTGGGTGAACAAATTACAGCGGGGCAATTGACAAACACCGAGAAAGCAATACATGCATATACTAATCATCTTGACTCCTTTGAGACTTGATTGGGCATTACAACATAATACATAGACCGCCATCCAACTGCATCTATGACTAATAATCCACCTTCAGGTTATCATCCGAACCCCCTCCAGTATTAAGTTGCAAGCAACAGATTATTGCTTTACGAACTGTGTGTAAAGTAAACAATACGGTTGTTCTATGAACAAAGGATTGTTGTTTTCTCCCTAGTAGCAACAACACATCTAGTACCTTAGAGATTTTTGTCACTTCCCTAGATTACCAGAGGCATGAACCCACTATCGAGCATAAATACTAACTCTTGGAGTTGCTAGCATCTACTTGGCCAAGATAGCTACTAACAACGGAAAGCATGCAAGATCTCAAATAACAAAGACATGATAGAATCAATAATCAATCTGAAATAGCATCTCAATATCCATCGGATCCCCACAAACACAACATGTATGAATTACAAATAGATGATCTTGATCATGAACGGAGCTCACAAGATCTAAACATGAAGAACAAAGGAGGAGAAACCAGCCATCTAGCTACTACATGGATCCGTAGTCCAAGGATGAACTACTCACGCATCACACTGGAGGCTTGCATGGTGATGAAGAAGACCTCCAGGGTGAATTCCCCTCTGCGGCAGGGTGCTGGGAAGAGCTTCAGATCCCTCCGATCTAGGGATGGAGATGATGGCGGCTACAGACCCTTTCGTGGATTTTTGATCGGGTCCTTAGGGTTTTCGTCCCGAGGGCAACTTATAGGCGGAAGGAGAGGCCGAGGGGGTGCCGGGAGCCACCACACCAACCCCTGGCGTTGGGCCAGGCCTGGCTGTGCGGCCAGGTGGTGTGGCCGGCCCCTGGCCCCTCTCCGTCTCGTATTCTGGCACTTGATCCCTTCCGGAAAAAATAGGCACTTTGGCTTTTGTCCCGTCCAATTCCGAGAATATTCATTTTCTGACTTTCCTGGAACCAAAAATAGCAGAAAACAGGCAGCTGGCACTGTGGCTCTTGTTAATAGGTTAGTCCAAGAAATCATATGAAAAGTACTCCAAAGCTGGAACAAAACACAAGAAAGTGGATAAAACTAAGCATGGAACATCAAAAATTATAGATACATTTGCAATGTATCACTCTTACGCCGTGTACTGTTTGACGTGGCCCATTAATGAATCCATCCATGGTCTGTATGATTTCAGGTCCATTGCATTTTCGGCCTAAAGAAGGTCTACTTTGGTAAAATAATATGCGGCCCATTAGGGGCCTGCGCCAGTAGGTCAGCCACTGTTAAGGCCTGCAGGCGGTCCGTTACTATTCCTACATCCCGTGGGGTCCGCTCCTGTTCTAGCCATTTACTGTTGTGGTCTTTTATATTTCTGGGTTGCCAGTTCTAGGATCCTTTACTGTTCTGGCCTTTCACTGTTCTAGCCTTCTACTGTTCCGGTCGTTCACTGTTTGGGCCTTTTGCCTTATGGCCTTCTACTATTCCAGCCATTTACTGTTGAGGTCTTTTTTACTCTTCTGTCCGTTTTTCTCTGCGGGTCTCCTACTGTGCGGGCTTTTTACTGTTCATGCATTTTACTATTTCAGGCCTTTTACTATTTCAGATATTTTACTATTCAGGTATATTAATATTCGGGCCCATTACTGTTCAGGCCTTTTACTGTTCTGGCATGTTGTTGTTCAGCCCTGTACATTCTCAGGGCCTTGGTCGCTTATGAGGCCCACCAATATTCTGACATGCCACTTACGACCTTTTACTGTCTATTGGGCCCATCTACTGGCTAGCATATTTGCGTATTCTATAACTATGGCGCAATTCTGGTTTTAAACAGTCCGTTAATATTTCGGCCCGCTAATGGCTGCGCTAGGCTCATCCTATTACATCAAAAGATATTTTTTGAAATTTATTACAGCCCAGAATTTCAACAAAAAAAGATGAAGCATTACAGAGACATCGCCAGACATGGGTTGGAATAGGGTTTCTGCTACAGAGCTTACATCCCCGTATAAGTAACAACTGACATGCCATGCCAACTACAAAAGAGATTATTAAGTAGACGGTCTATTAAATCTTGCCGATCTTTCAGTTCTTGTATCTGTTCACGTGTAATCATGATTATTCCATCTATTTACTTTGTTTCTTGTTCAATTAAATCAATTGTTTGGAGTGCAGTTGTAACACCTCTTTCTGCTGAAAAAACTGAAACTATGGGCCGATGCAAGCAATAACCACTCTCACCGCTGCTTTGTGAAATGACCTCAATACTTAACATAGGATTTCTCTCTTCTGTCCCCCATAGCTTCATGTGCAGCCTGAAACAAAAAAAAAACAAGTCAGCATAGCGTACTAGCTAACTGGCAGCCATCTTATATGTAAAATAATTCTAATTCATCATTGGCCAGGAACAATCAATGATGTGCCTCGTACATCTCTTTCCGGAATAACAGGAACTGTCGATGTCCTGGGCCGATGCGTACATGTGCCAGTATCATAGCCACTCTCGAACAAACACTACAGGTTATTTGCATGCTGAAACTAAGACATATTAAGTTAGAGCAGCAAAGCAGGCGAAAAAACACCATGTTTGTTGTCAAAGAATTTCAAAATTGGCATTGTCCTAATATAACAAATCAAGACATTGACATGTGTGTCTCATGCAGACTAACTAAACTAGTGTGGCAATGAATGTAGAGAATCAAGCAACTCGACTCTTTCCCTCATAAACTAATCATATCACTGCATAACGGAAATATACAAAATATAACAAAAAGAGGTGCATGAGATTCCTCCAGCTGCTTAGAACTGGTCGGGACAACAAAGCATTAACCTAAAATATAAAAAATAGCGTTTAAAAATGGTCTATAGTATGAACTAGCCAAAAAAGTGACCTCCAACCACAGGTGGCACTGCTTTAATCATCAGGGAACTATGGTAGTACCTTGTAAAAACAAGCAATAGATCAAGTGTCTTAAATAGACTACGAGATCATTTTAGACAAACAAGATATCAACCATTCCTTTTCAGTATCCAAATCATTCAAATATTTTGATCGTTGGGCCAGTAAATAAAAAAGATGAGAAACAAAGAGATGGGTCCTTTCCTGCCAAAACAATAGTTGGATGCATCCAAAAAGGAGCACAAACCTTCTTTGTAATGCCTACAACTATTGTATTTCCAACTGTTGACAGTATCATTGTACATATAACTAGGCAAGAAAATCCAGTAGATAAACAAGCAAATGATACATTGTGCACCTTGCAAGGTCAATGAAGTATTTAGGGGGTGTTTGGTTCCTAGCCACATTTTTCCAAGCCAAAGTTTGGCAACCACACTTTAGTTTGCATGTGTTTGGTTTTTTCCAGACTTTGGCTTGCCATACTTTATTATCCATATGGCCCATTTGTCACGGAGTCAACTTTTTTGCCAAAGTTTGGATTCAAAGTTCTTAGCTACACTTTTTGTGGCTGCCACACTTTTATGGCTGGCCACACTTTGGCTTGGCAAAGTGTGGTTGGGAACCAAACAGCCCCTTAAACAATGTATGTCTGGGAACCACGTCAGAATATAACATTGATGCAATCACAAGTCAACTAAAAATTCACAAAACCATAACCAATTGAACCATCTAGTGACTAATATTAAACTCGCAAGATCATATGATCATGTATAGATGAAAATCTATTGTTTATTATTAATCAAACATTGTATTTCTCACAGAAATTGCCATCCCTAGTTTGGGACTGATGGGGCTCAAACCCACAGCTTCCGCCTTGACAAGGGCGGTGCTCTGACCGTTTAAGTTAATAAAATCATTATATTGATTTAATCATGAGCAAACTAAAGAATCAAATTGGCAATAGACTCTATATGTGCATCATGTAGAGTAGCTATTAAGGTAATGAATTAAGCAATCAAACACCAGGTGCATGATAGACTTACAGATCATATTAACATGGTTATAGTACATATATATAGTAATTGTGGATCCTATTAGATGATAATAGCTAGGACAATCTCACTATGAGTAGTCTAGATAGAACTCCCTCCGTTTCAAAATATAAGATGATATGGCTTTTGTGAAACGAATGTATCTAGACACCCTTTAGTATTGATAGAGTAACTTGGACTAGTATTGTATGCATTTTTACTAGTCCAAGTTACTCCCCTCCAAGACCAAGTAATTTATACTAGTCTCATACATATAACACTAGACTATGTTACTACCTCCAGAGTGCATATAAGCTCAATCATGGTGGCGATCTCTAATATTATAATAGAATATAGATTAGCATAAAAGTGGTTATACTTCAATCACTACCACCTAATCATGGTATAGTTAACGTATATATATATATATAGATAGAAGATCATCAGTCAAATATAGCAAAAAGAGATCTCCACCATGATTGAGTGAGCAAATTGAATTATAAATCAAGGGATTTACGTTTGGTCTTTGTGCAGTACCATTAAAGGTCATCTTGTTCTAATCATTGGCCAACTCATGTGGTGCCGACACTAGACAATGTGACTACCTCTAGAGTGCATACAAACTGTTAAATATAGCAGAAAAATACAATAATAGATTATAAATTAGCATAAAAGTGGATATACTTAAATTACCACCACATAATCATAGTCTAGTTGACGCATATGTATATAGATAGATAGATAGATAGATACATAGATAGATAGACATGATGATGAGTCAAATATAGCAAAGAATAGATCATCACGATGATTGTATGAGAAAAATAAATTATAAATCGAGAGATTTACAATTGGTCTTTGTTATATAGCATAAAAGTGGATATACTTAAATCACCACCAACTAATCATGGTCTAGTTAACATATATATAGATAGATAGATGGAAATGGGCTAGTTAAACCAGTGCAGTTAAAAGTTTTCAAGGTAAACATTGCCGACTCAGTTTCCCGACTACCTCTGTGGCGACTTTCCCCTTGTGAATCTCCTTCGTATCTCTCATCCAGACCTTCGCGCCAGCCCTTCTCCCCCTGTCGCCGGCGACCATGGTGGCTGACAACGGGTGGTTGGGGGCTATGGCTTCTGTTTTTTCTCGTAGTTGGTAGATCTTTTTCCCCATGGCAAATAAATCAGCGTCTGGATCCAGTTCCTCCTCTGTGTTCTTCTCAACTCCTTTTTCTTTGGATCATTGTGATGACGACGAGGCAAGGAGCTATGAGAACATTAGGGGAGGTGCTTATGCCTTCGCTGCTCCGCCAGATCCATGGAGACGGTTCAATTTGTCGGTCGCTGCTCCCTATCTTCTACCCCATTTTCTTTCAAATAAACTTGTTGCTGGTCGTGTAAACCCTCTCTCTGTGTGCTATACTACGTCCATGGTGGTCGGAGCATGGCGTGCTCAAAAAGGATTCATGGCTCCAGCTATGCTCTATAGCTCAGATCTGATGGACTCGGTCAGTTCTTCTCCTATTTTCTGCCATCGTGGAGATGGTGGACTTGGAGAGGACGGTCCCAATTCTTGCTGTCTCGATCTGTGTCGTGGAGTTCCTAGGCTGCAAAAAATCCCTAGAGTTCATCAGCAGTGGATTTATGATGGCAAGCATCATCTCGCCTCTGCTTCCTATGGTCGAAGGGCGGCCCTCCTTAGCCAGGTGACGTTGGATGTTCTTCCTCCTGGCGTGAAGCCGACAAGGAGGATCTTGAACTCTGTCCGGACACCACTCAGCTGTGCCGCCCCAAGTGGTTCATCCCGGTGACGGCAACGCTGGTTTGGGCGTGGAGTTTTTCTCGTCGTTGCGGTGGAGAAGGGCTCGATCTTGTTTTGCAATTTATTTGCAGGGTCCTTGTTGTAAAAGCACAGGTCTATGCTGTAATTTTTCTTTCCTTGTGGACCTTTGTGTAAATTTTAAGCCCACCGCTGGAGTTTAATGTAGCTTCCTGGTCCTTTGGGGCCTATCTTCGTTCAAAAAAAAGATATATAGATAGATAGTTAGATATATGAACACAAGTCAAATATAGAAAGAATAGATCATCACCAAAATCAAGTGAGCACATTGAATTATAAATCGAGGGATTTACGTTTGGTTTTTGTCCAGTTTTGTTTAAGGTCAACCTTGTTCTAATCATTAGCCAAATCATGTGGTACCTTGTACAAACAAGCATCTGACACTAAGCACATCTCAGTAAAAACAAGAGACTTACTATTTCTCTTTGTGCAGTCTCGTTGGAGGACATCCTATTGTAAGTTCGTTCTTTGAAGTCATCCACCGCATCCAGTACTTGGATAGACGATCCATCTAATTTATTGTTACTCCTCTATATATAGGTTTAGGCCACTCATTCACATAAAACAAGCTTGCATTCAGCAATACAAAGCAACAGGTACTTACAAGATTGTAGGGGT
Source organism: Avena sativa (assembly GCA_916181665.1). Taxonomy (NCBI): domain Eukaryota; kingdom Viridiplantae; phylum Streptophyta; class Magnoliopsida; order Poales; family Poaceae; genus Avena; species Avena sativa. The sequence continues at coordinate 104,596,110 of OV702292.1, forward strand.
GATTCACTCTATGATTCTCCATGTTCCCTGTGGGAGGAAATAATATCAGATAGTGGTTGTTGCTATTTATAAAGAACTAGATAGACATTATAGTATAATCACTTGTGAACACGTAGAGCAGGGAATGGCGGAATATAAACAAACATTTAAATGACATAAAGATTTCCATGGCGACAAAATAGAATGCAGTTACAGTCACTCCTTAGCACGAACAAGAGAGAAATTACAATAATTTAACTTGTGAAATAGGATTGCAAACAAATATGAGAAGTGCCATAAAATTTGTCACCATCTACAAAGAAGGCAGTTACTGTACTAACAAGATAGACATTACAATGGTATATCTCGTGAACTTATAGAGCAGGGAATGCTAACCCATCTGTGAAGTGACTTAAAATGCCATGAACTACATAATAGAAGGTAGATACTGCTGCTACAGAAATTATAATTGAGAAACTTGAATTTATAGAGTAGGGCATGCAGATAACCATGTTAAGTGCCTTAAAACATGTCATGTAATACTACATCCAATCCAAAGTAAATAAGGCGTATAAATTTTTCGCAAGTCAATCGATGCAAAATTGGACCAAGTTTGTAGAAAATACCAGGAACATCTACCATGCCAAACCAACGCCATTCGATACATCAGGGCATATATTTTGATAGACGCAAATGCCACAAATTAACCCTTAATATATTTTTCTATGAGCTTGGTAAAAGTCATCATTGTTTGAATTTAAAAAGTATAGGTCCTCTTTTATGGAATGGATGTACTCCCTCCGTTTCAATATGTAAGATGTTTTAGCTTTGTGAAAGAAGTGTATCTAGACCACTTTTAGTGTGTAGGTTCTTATAGGTTTGGAGTAAACCTACACACTAAATGGTGTCTAGATACACTCCTTTCACAAAACTAAAACATCTTATATTTTGAAACGGAGGGAGTAGTACACAATAGGCGACAACTACTATTGGAGATTAATTGAAACAAATAATAATGGCATAACTTGCAGGGGAATGCAAAATCAACAAGTTCAATGACATAAAATTTGCGATGAATTACATAAGAGAAGGTAGTTACAATGGTTGCTTAGAACAACCCGATTGAAATTAAAATAGCATAAATTCTAAACTTGTAGAGCAAGGAATGTTAACCTACATGTTCAGTGGCTTAAAACTACCAATGAACTCCAAAATTACATGTAGTCAGTATTGTAGCAACATGTAGAACATGTAGGAAGCTTCAGATGCACATTATGATGACATAACTTGTGAACTTGTAGAACAGGTAGGCAGCTTCAGATGTTCAGTGAATTAACATTTCCCATGAACTGCATAATACCAATGAACTCTAATGATGTCAGTTTTGTACTACCAAAATTGTTTATGTATATTTAGAGTAATTGTTGATCAAAGCAAAAACACGCATAACAAGGATGCCTTATACCTCGAAATAGAAGGAGTAGTTTAACGCCTAGATTTAACATAGAATACACCAAATTTATCAAGGGAGAGTGTGATATCAATTAAGCCAGTATTGAGGTAGGAATTTACCACCAATACAGAAATGCAGTTCATTATCGCAGGCTTATACCTGCTATATTGAAACGAACGAACAAGCAGATCTGGTTTACCTAGGCCACAACATTGTTTATGCATACACGACATCTTTGTGGGTGACGTCAAGGACACCGAGGGTGCCCGGTAGTGGTGAGTCGGGCTGAAGCAGATAGATCTCGGCGGCGTCTGTGAAGCAGATCTGTGGAGGTTGTTGATGGGTCTGGCTTTCTTGACAAGATGGCCGATGAAGGAGATCCGGTGTAGTGTACGGAGTCGTCGGTGAAGCAGATCTGTTACGACCAATTATGGATTCGAGGCGCTGCACACGAGCATCGGTGAAGCAGATCTGGTGTAGTGGATTGTTGAGTCCGTGAAGCAGATATAATGCAGCGCACACCGGCGTAGGTGAAGCAGGTCAAGTGTTGTGGACTAGGGAGTTGACAAAACTAACACGGTTGTATGGAAGATGGTGTCAGCGAACTAGGTTCGGTAAGGTGGACCTCGGCTGATCCCATAGACTGGTCAGGAGTATATGGTATCGAGGTGTGACGTGTAGGTCGGCGAAGTGCGGTGGTGCAAGAGCCGGAGATGGAATAGGGGGTTTGGGGTGGCGTGTGGGCGGGGAAGTGCGGAGGTGATGTTCCGGTGCGGTGGTGCAGGAGCTGGAGGTGAGATAGGGTGACGATCCAAAAATATATTCGAGCTCGTTGGGGAACCCCAAGAGGAAGGTATGATGAACATAGCATCAAGTTTTCCCTCCGTTATGAAACCAAGGTTATCGAACCAGTAGGGAGCAAGGAAACACCTCCAAGCTATTGTTTCCAACTTGGAATCCTGCACAACACAACCACAGAACTTTGCCCCCAACTTACAGTGAGGTTGTCAATCTCACCGGTTTTGCTGAAAACAAAGGATTAAACGTATTGTGTGGAAGGTAGTAATAAAGAAAGGACCGGGGTCCATAGTTCACTAGTGGTGATTCTCCTTAAGATAGATGTGGCATCCCGCAAAAACCACTACTAGAAAATCGATGTGTTTTTGTGCATTGCATCATCATGACCGCATGCTCATGTCATCATGCCACATTGCATTTGAGCATCGTCATCATCTTGCATGGTTTTTGTCTAAACTATTTTGAAACGCCTAGTTTTGTTTTCTAAATATTCCCCTCTTTATTCAAATTAAAACCCGGGTCTCCGAAATATTTTGTTTCGTCTACAAACAGATTTCAAACGCCCCGTTTTAAACAAATAAAATATCTAATTTATTTTTTGGGAGGCAGCCCGCTAGGCCCGAAAGCCCGGCCGTCCACCTCCAAACCCTAGTCTAAAAATATCTAGTCCTAATCCTACCTACCCCTAATCCTACCCAGCCCCCTCCACCTCACCCCGGCCAATCGCAACTCGCCACCTCACCGCACCCTCCACCTCATCACTCCCTACCAACCCCCACGCACACAACACACGCACACACACCACGCACCCCACCTGGACATGCACCCCCCAGCCCCGCGCACCCCACCTGCCCAGCGCGGCCGACCGCCTCGGGTTTTCCGCCCACGATCGCCTGGCCCAATCCTGTCCCCAGCCCCACCACCTGCGCCTCCCACTCCCACCAACCTCTCCTCTGTCGCCCCGCTCCTCCCCAATCCCGAGCGCCACCAACCCCGCCGCCTCCCGACGATCTCCCCTCCCCTACCGCGCCTCTCCCCCTCTGGCGCCGCCGCCCGCCGGAGTCACGTTGGGCCGCTCCCCTTCCCCGAGCGGCGCTGTTCCCCGCCCCCGAGCGCCGCCATGCCGCTCTTGGCCGCCACCGCTCCTGTCCACCATACCCCCATTGCCGCCGCTCATGGCCGAGCTCGCCTCTCCTCTGCTGGCTATTGCCGCCGGCGCCGCGACGACCTCGTCGCTCGGGCCTCTCTTCCTCCCCGGCCGACGCTCGAGCTCCTCCCCGACCGCTCGTCCCCGCCGCACGAGCCCTCCTTCCTCGCCGTCGCACCGCCTCCTCCTGGGCCTTCCTCCCTCAACCTCCGATGATCCCCGACCACCGCCTCTCAAACGGCCGCGACCTGCAACGCCACGGTCGCCTTCTCCGCCGTCTTCCTCCCGCGACATCCGGCCGCCCGCGTCGCGCGCCTCCGTGGTTCCCCGCTACAGCCGCCGCCGGTGTAGCGGCCTCCCTCTCGCTGGCGCCTCGCTGTCCTACGCACGTCCTTCAACGGTGCCGTCCTCCCGAGCATCTCCGGCCCCCGTCCTATGCCTTCCTACGTTTCCCCTGCAGCGTGTTGCACCGAGCCTATCCGACCAACATCTACCTGCTACCGATGTGTAAATGTTCGTTCATGTTGTTTTCTTCTAGTACCAGTAGGGTGGATCCATGTGTTGTGTTCTAGAACTGGTCACGAGAATATGGGCTACAGTGTACTGCAGTTGCAACCGTGCGAAGATGGCGTGTGGTGTTGCTACCCGGATTACTTCAGTCTCGCGCTGCAGATTAGGATGTTGTTGTTTGGTGTTGATCCCCTATTGACGATTTGTCCAAGACTTTCCGACGGGCAAGATCCCCTGCTGAACAATATCGACCAACATGATAAGTTGTACAAGGACCGCGCCAAGTTCTCCTTCCCATACCCGAAGACGTCAAGTACGCCGATACGGATCCGACATGTTCTACGTCATGAACCGTAGGACGCCGAGCGCCAAGATCTTCTAGGCCCCGAAGACCGAACCCTGGCACCGGCTTCATGTTCTCCTTCCTCTTCGAAGACCGATCCCGATGACCGAACCGAACTCTCGGAACCAAGTTCGCCGAAACCCCCCTAAGTGTAATCCCCTATTCGAGACCCTATTTTATAATATGATACCTATCTTGTTGCATATTAAATTGTTCATGATTGCATACATCTTTGGGTGGTTTGGGGGCATTTTGCCGATTCACCTCATAATTAAGTATGGAGTGTTCATGCGAGATATCTTTGTCTTATTCCGGACTCCATTTAAATTTGTGTAGCGAACCGATGCCATGTTTTGCCTTGTTAAGACAACATTTAATTTGCGGGGTTTTTAAATAACTTGAACCTTTTAATCAATTGACGGGACCCCGGTTCCGATTAATACTGCCTAATTGCACTGCATCTACATCATATCATGATCATGCCGGATCTTCTGCCGTGGTATTAAATATTGCATCCAGTGTTTATTCTAGTGTTTGATTCTTCGCGGATTAGGCCAATGAGTGGATGCGAGTGTCGACAAGTTCTCCGGATATGAACCTTCGGCAGTGTTTCCCAGGCGAGCATCTCTCCCCCTTCTACCTATTTTGCATTTATAGTCTTTATTTTGTCTTGTTGATCTATTGCTATCCGTGTCGCGATGCTTTAGTTTCCGGACACCAGTTATATTCCGTGCAGCCTCTATATTGCCTTGGACACCTCCTATTACCTGTGTTTGGTAGATAGCTGGCCTTGCAAGTCGTAGTGCTTGCTCAGGTGCGATCTCGTGTTGTCGAGAACCACAGTTGTTGGAATGACAGATGTTTATAGGGGAGATGCTTAATGGTGGAGTTGATCATGACTTTAAATACAACTATTAAAAATTCTAGATATAACTAATGCAGAGGCATCGGTGGGCAATAGATGTTATTTGGTTCTTCCACGCTCACTTGTGTCTCATAGGCCCCGAGTACTTGATACCTGTTCCTTGATTTTTCGCACTATCCACATCCGGGAGGCCGTGGACCCCCCTGAGCCAGAGCTTGATTCATTTCTATTTCTTGGGGCCACAAGTAGTTTCGGGCTTTATTACTATTCTGTACTTATGCCATGCTTTACTGCTTTATTTAAGATTGTGCGTGGAGCACCTGTACTGTTTTGGATCGTGGAATGTTTTCGCGGTATCGACAAGCCCAGTCACACTTTCGGGTTCCCAGTCGTTTACAGCCATTGACACAAACCCTGGGTCCGTTCCGTAGCCGGCCAACTTCGTTGCGGGTAGCTTAGTGGGGTGGCCCCCTGAAATATTTGTGAATCCTGTGATTGCTTGGTCGTGAAAGCCTTGTTGGGTTTTGAGTTGGTTTTTCCGAGGTTGATCGAGTGTGTGTTGCTATTTGTGCACCCCTGCAGGGTAAAACTTTCTGAAAGCCGTGTCCGCAGTTATGGACGACTTGGAGCACAGTATCTCGATCATAGACAAGCATAACTAAAATAGTGTTATAAATTTGACTTAATATGTGACTAGTAATCAGATTCAAATACAATGGAATGGATCATAAAAATGCCAACAACTGGTGGATCTGTGTCATCCTATACCTTCCTAGTAAGTATTGCAACTCCAATGGAATGTGATAAAAGTGCCAACAATTGTTGGGTTTGGGATTCCTTAGGACAATTATATCTGACTAGTAAGTGTTCCAACTACAACAGATTGTTAACTAAACTGCCCACTACTTATGCTTCAGGATGACTCATGCTATCTATATCTGATTAGTAAGAGCTTCAACTATAATGTAATGAATAAAACTGCCAACCGTGTGAGTTCCTCGGTCTGACTTCCTTGTTTGGTCTCGAGGGGGAAATGCCAGGATGGGTATGATTGGTGTTAGTATCAGGTTGGATCCGAATAGGTCTTTCTTATCCCTGTCTAATAGCCGCCAGTTGTACGGAGTCTCTATAGGTTGTTTAGTGCTGATGCGCTGCCGCTTCAGTCCACCATACCTATGTAGGCAAGAGCCACCGAATTCTAGCCTCGCCATGTACTGGCCTCAGTACTGACGCTCCTCTTTTTCCTTTGCCCTTTGTCGGAACCCCTTTTGTTTTAGCAGGTTTGAGATCGACGTCGTTAGCAGGGTTACCCTTCCGGCTTGGCCTGGGCAGGGTTATGGACGCCATTGGTTATTCTTCAGGGATCTTAGCCCCATTTGCATCTTGTCCGTAGTCGGACGCTCTATCGTTTCGAGGTGATTTGGATCTTTGTATATTATATCTGTATTCTTGAATCATGGAGTCGCTGTTGTATATATATCTGTTCTGTGGGTCCCATCGAGGACTGTTGTGTAATGGTATTACTTCATTTTCCACCCACACGAAAGTGCCTGGTGGGCGTCCTTGAATCGTTCCTATGCGGGTTTGGCAGAGAGGGCTAAAACTTGCATAGGACCGATTTGAGGGTGTTACAATAGATGACATGTTGGTTGAAGAAATTACAGCGGGGCAACTGACAAACATCAAGAAAGAATACATGCATATACTAATCATCTTGACTCCTTTGAGATTTGATTGGGCATTACAACATTATACATAGATCGTAATCCAACTGCATCTATGACTAATAATCCACCTTCAAGTTATCATCCGAACCCCCTCTAGTATTAAGTTGCAAGCAACAGATAATTGCATTATGCAAAGTATGTAAAGTAAACAATACGATTCTTCTATGAACAAAGGATTGTTGTTTTCTCCCTAGTAGCAACAACACATCTAGTACCTTAGAGATTTCTGTCACTTCCCCAGATTACTAGAGGCATGAACCCACTATCGAGCATAAATACTCCCTCTTGGAGTTGCTAGCATCTACTTGGCCAAGATAGCTACTAACAACGGAAAGCATGCAAGATCACAAATAACAAAGACATGATAGAATCAATAATCAATGTGAAATAGCATCTCAATATCCATCGGATCCCCGCAAACACAACATGAAGGATTACAAATAGATGATCTTGATCATGAACGGAGCTCACAAGATCTAAACATGATAGCACAAAGGAGAAGAACCAGCCATCTAGCTACTACATGGACCCGTAGTCCATGGATGAACTACTCACGCATCACACAGGAGGCATGCATGGTGATGAAGAAGGCCTCCAGGGTGATTTCTCCCCTCTAGCAGGGTGCCAGGAAGAGCTTCAGATCCCTTCCGATCTAGGGATGGAGATGACGGCGGCTATAGACTCTTTCGTGGAATTTTGATCGGGTACTTAGGGTTTTTGTATCGGAGGCAATATATAGGCGAAGAGGCAGTCCGAGGGGGTGCCCGAGGCAGCCGCATCATCCCCTGGTGCGGGCCAGGCCTGGCCGCGCGGCCAGGTGGTGTGGCCGGCCCCTGGCCCCTCTCCGTCTCGTCTGCTGGCTCCGTGTTCCCCTCGGTGAAATATTGACTTTGGCTTTTGTCTGGTCCAATTCCGAGAATATTTACTTTCCAGCTTTTCTAAAACCAAAAACAGCAGAAAACAGGCAACTTGCACTATGGCATCTTGTTAATAGGTTAGTTCTAGAAAATGTGTAAAAATACTCCAAAGTGTCGACAAAACATAAGAAAGTAGATATAAAACAAGCATGGAACATCAAAAATTATAGATACATTAATAACGTATCAACATCCCCGAGCTTAACTCCTGCTCGTCCTCGAGTAGATAAGTGATAAAAAGAAAGAATAATTTTTTAGGTGACATGCACCATCACAATCTAGATCAAGGTATTTATAACATTGATAGCTGGGATCATATTACTTTAACATAGCATGCAAGATAAAGTTCTAACAATAAGACATAGCAACTATGTGTAGCATGAAAAGGTACAAATAAAAGATTCATGAATAACGATGCTTTGAAAAATGTTTGTTTGTTTCACATAAAGAAAACATAATAAGAATGGTATTCAGCTTGATCCTCATAGTGTAGCAAAACATAAATGCATAGGACACCTTCAAAGTTCATAAGGGTGACTAGATACAAATAGTTTAAGAACAAGCAATATCAAAGTTATGCATCAATCAACAAGTCTTGGGACAATGCACATTAAACTAAGAATGGCCACTATGCTCTCTCTCAATAGGTGCATAAAGATAGAAGATAGAGACTCAACATAAAAGTAAAAGAAAGGTCTTCATAGAAGGAAGCAGGGATTCAAGTTTCATAAAGAGCTTCCAAAAATTATGATACTTATTAGCTTTCAGCTCTCATTGCCCCTATCATAAGCATCCTGAAGTGATTAAGGTTAAAGTGAACAAACTATGGAGTATATGCTTTACAAAGTATAAGTTGGAAATCTCATGTCCCTTGAATACGAGGGCCGCTCCTCATGCTACTCAAGTTTAGTTACCAGTAAGTTCTTGTGATAGTAAGTACATGTTTATCATAGAGAACCGCCAACGGGGTACCCCTTGCCCGATGATACGGAAGAATCCCCATATCAAAATGACAAGGCAAGCAGACAATAAGCATCTCAGCAATCTTCTTATTTACCATGGGAAAATGGTGCCTTTTCTCTCTTTCCTCTTTTCTCATCTTTTTTTTCTTTTTCTCAATCTCTGTCTCTTTTTTATAAGAAGAATGCTTCATAGATTGCTCATTATGGTTACGATGTAGGTTTCCACCATGATTAGGCATGGATTAGACTAGCCGCACAGGCGTTTCTCTAACACACATACATAACTCCATGGAATTACAAGATCCCCTTTCATTTCACACCAACGACATCCATAAACAAAAGATCGTGATATCAACTGGGTACAATGTACAAGTGAAATGTTGAAGGCGTTCCCCATGACAACATGGTTCTGCTAATCCCCAACGTATAAGTGCAAGCATATACAACATATATGACACAATGGTTCAAGTTTATTAAGGGCAAGAAAAGTAAAGTGTGTCATCAAGTTCGTGAGAGCTTTAATGACTAATTTTCACATAACAAGTTTAATTCAGAAGGTAGGTAAAAACATGAATATACTTGGAATAGCAAATGCTAATAGGGAGGTATGGTGGACTCTTTGGAATAACTTGGTTTTATTTGGAGTTGGATGCATGAGTGGAACTCATACTTGGTTATGGAGGCTAGCAAAAGACTAGAAGCGACCAACTAAGAGAGCAATAATAGCCATAATCATGCAAAGCGACAAAACATCATTAATTAAAGCATAAAGTGATATTACAAGTCGAAAACTAAATGATCATCGAGGCTATGGTGACTTGGGATAGTCATAACATGGTGTGAGCATGCGCCAAGTCAACCCAAATAAAGCATCAAAGGAGAATACCACAATATTATGCTTTAATATGCTAAAACAATGCATGATTCTTTCAAGGCTCATTAAGAAATCTCAATTGTTTATAACATGTCATGCTATAGAAAAAATCACTAACCATAAACCCAAAACAATGCCAAGCATGACATGACAAAGTCCAAGTCACAGTCAAAAACAAGCTCCTCTTACCACTTAAGCATGAACTTTTCCTACTCTTTTGCAATCCAATCCGAACCAACTTATTTTAAAACTAATGTATGAATGAGGGGGTACAACCAATTTATTCAAGCAAACCAAGCAAACTAAGCAAACGAAAAACCAAAAGCGAAAACAAAGACGCTCCAAGAACAACACAATTGTGCATTAAACAATAAAAATGAAGTGTTTGGAAGAAACCTGAGATTTTTATTGATGAAGAAGGGGATGCCTTGGGAATCTCCAAGCTTTGACGCTTGTACTTCTTGAATGTTTCTTGAGGTGACACAGGTGGCATCCCCAAGCTTGAGCTTTAGTCCATTCTTTATCTCATTACATCATTCTTTCCCTACACCTGAAAATTTTCTTCATACAAAACTTTACACAATCTTCATTAGCAACATTAGTGCACTCAAGATAGTAAGTCTTTTGGTTCAGTTCCAACACAAATAAAACTTCCATTAAAACACAAGCTACTGTAGCACTGCCTTTAAAAATTTCAAATGATCAAATAGAACTCAAAGAGAAAGAGATTAAGAGGCAAATGCAAATAATGGCAGAAATCTGTCAAAACAGACCAACAGGTAAAAACCAATTTTTTATAAGACCTTCTGTTGCTCAACTTGAAAAGTTTTGAACTAACAAAAGTTAGATAACAACCTAGGGCAGAAGCACAAAGAATTACAGCTCAAGTCGACTTACAGAGATTTTTCACGAATTTTTACAGCGAAGCACAAAAATCTATTTCGGGACAACAACTTTCCCCAGCATTACTTCTCTCTCATTAGAGGTTACTCTTGGCACAAAAATCACACAAAAAAGATAAGGAGCGGTTATTACTGAAGAAATAACTTCCAAGACTCAACTAAAACTTTTGGACTATCTCCCAATAAGTACTTTTCTTTAACGCCTTTAAGTTAGGCATAAGAAGCAAGAAAAGAATCAAGTGTTCTCAAATGAAGAAGCGTTAAGATTGATACCAAAAATATCTTCAACAAGGCAAGGTATCTCATCCAAATAAGTTCTAGAGGATCCTCTCTCAATGCTCTTGGGTTCACTATTTTCATCAAACGGGTTTTCAGGAACAATCCAATCAAAATTCTTTTCTAAGGCTTCATGCATTCCTACAAGTCTAAAAGGTATTGGTATCTTAATTTCCTCCCCATTAGGTTCGGTTTTGTCCATCTTTTCTCGTGTACCAATAACATCTACACATGAGCCTAGCATATTAAAATGTTCAAAGACCTTTCTAGCTTCTTTAGAAACATCATAGAATTCCTTAAGCAAAGCATGATTAAAGAATTCTTCAATCTTATCTTTTCCAATTATAGAGCCACTACCTATTGAAAGGTCTTTCAAGGTGAACTTAGGGATCAACATGGTGAGCTATGAAGGAGGTAACAACTATAGAAAGACTTAATTTTTTTGTGTTTTTTATAAAGGAAGCAAACTTAGTACAACTAATTTTGTGTGTGTTTTTGATAAAGAACAAGAAAACAAAGAAGAAATAAACTAAGAAAAACAAATAAAACAAAGTAAAGAGATTGGTTATGAGGGACTCCCCTTGTGAAGATGTATTTGACTCCCCGGCAACGGCTCCAGAAAAAGAGCTTGATGGCCCAAAATATATTCGAGCTCGTTGGGGAACCCCAAGAGGAAGGTATGATGAGCACATCAACAAGTTTCCCCTCAGTTATGAAACCAAGGTTATCGAACCAGTAGGAGCAAGGAAACACCTCCAAGGTGTTGCTTCCAACTTGGAATCCTGCACAACACAACGATAGAACTTTGCTCCCAACTTATAGTGAGATTGTCAATCTCACTGGTTTTGCTGAAAACAAAGGATTAAAAGTATTGTGTGGAAGGTAGTAATAGCTTGCAGAAAGTAAACAGAAAACAATAAACAATTGTAGATTGATGGTAAAAGAAAGGACCGGGGTCCATAGTTCACTAGTGGTGATTCTCCTTAAGATAGATGACATGTTGGGTGAACAAATTACAACGGGGCAATTGACAAACATCGAGAAAGCATACATGCATATACTAATCATCTTGACTCATTTGAGATTTTATTGGGCATTACAACATTATACATAGACTGTAATCCAACTGCATCTATGACTAATAATCCACCTTCAGGTTATCATCTGAACCCCCTCAATTATTAAGTTGCAAGGAACAGATAATTGCATTACGCAAAGTGTGTAAAGTAAACAATACGATTGTTCTATGAACAAAGGATTGTTGTTTTATCCCTAGTAGCAACAGCACATCTAGTACCTTAGAGATTTCTGTCACTTCCCCAGATTACTAGAGGCATGAACCCACTATCGAGCATAAATACTCCCTCTTGGAGTTGCTAGAATCTACTTGGCCAAGATAGCTACTAACAACGGAAAGCATGCAAGATCATAAATAACAAAGACATGATAGAATCAATAATCAATCTGAAATAGCATCTTAATATCCATCGGATCCCCGCAAACACAACATGAAGGATTACAAATAGATGATCTTGATCATGAACGGAGCTCACAAGATCTAAACATGATAGCACAAAGGAGAAGAACCAGCCATCTAGCTACTACATGGACCCGCAGTCCAAGGATGAACTACTCATGCATCACACCGGAGGCGGGCATGGTGATGAAGAAGGCCTCCAGGGTGATTTCTCCCCTCCGACAGGGTGTCGGGAAGAGCTTCAGATCCCTCCCGATCTAGGGATGGAGATGAAGGCGGCTACAGACTCTTTCGTGGAATTTTGATCGGGTACTTAGGGTTTCGGTATCGGAGGCAATATATAGGCGAAGAGGGAGGCCGAGGGGGTGCCCGAGGCGGCCGCACCACCCCCTGGCGCGGTGGCCAGGACTGGCCGCGCGGCCAGGTGGTGTGTCCGGCCCCTGGCCCCTCTCCGTCTCGTCTTCTGGCTCCCTATTCCCCTCGGTGAAATATTGACTTTGGCTTTTGTCCTGTCCAATTTCGAGAATATTTATTTTCCAGCTTTTCTGAAACCAAAAACAGCAGAAAACAGACAACTGGCATTGTGGTATCTTGTTAATTGGTTAGTTTCAGAAAATGTGTAAAAATACTCCAAAGTGTGGACAAAACATAAGAAAGTAGATATAAAACAAGCATGGAACATCAAAAATTATAGATACGTTAGCAACGTATCAAGGGGTTAGGTGGCGTGTAGTGTGAAGTGCGGCAGAGATGATTACGATGTGGTGCTGGAGGTGAGAGGGGGTTGGCTGGCGTGTAGGCCGGTGAAGCGCTATGGGGATGCTCCGGAGTAGTGGTGCAGGAGCCGGAGGTGAGAAAGGGGTTAGGGTTTTTGGAGTGCTATGGGGAAGATGGCGTTGGTGGAAGGTGGACTACACAGCTTCAGAGCTGTGGGGACCCCCGGCCTCCCAGGGGGAGGGGGTTACAAACCATACCCACGCCCCAACATTAGTAGATAGGCCATTGCCAGGGGTAGAAAAGGAATTTCGTACGGCTACAACTTGGGGCGTGTGACCACTCGAAATATTTTGGTGGAGGTGAGGCGGGAGAATTTGCCGCTCTGGGATTTTGAATTTGGTTATACAGTTCAAAAGATATAGAATAATAATATCCTATCCTAGGAGTAGCTATAGACCAATGACTAGAAAAAATAGTTTACTGTAATGTCCTAGCCTTTCTAGGTATGGAGTATTTCTGAAGCCATTTCTGCAAAAATAGGGTCTCTACCTTTGGCTCAATTATGTACACACATGAAGGTAATAACATGAACTAGTATGTTTCCCACTATGATCATCCTAAGACCATCTCTAGTGGCTAGTGTATCTGATAGTCTAAGCCAAATATAGACCACCATGGACCAAAAAATGCCTCTGGTGGCTTGTGTATCCGCTGGTCTAAAATTTAGACATCCTCCAAATAGGCTACTCGTTGTCCATATTTGGACAACTGAGCCACCATGTCTAAAGCAAAGTTGGTCGCTCACGAGCTCGCTGCCGCGCCAAATCAGAGCATTTGTTGTACTAATTTGCTACGTATATTGACTATTTGTGTGTAGATGGACATATAGACTATCAAATTTAGACTATCCACTAGAAAACTAAAGTCGTGTAAAAAGGAATCTTTTTACACCATTATCTATAAAGTGAAGATGTAGACTGCCAAATTTAGACAAGCCACTAGATATGCTCTAAGAGACTACCAAATTTAGACATCCACTAGAGATCAAGGCAAAAAATACTAGCGTGATATTTAATTTAGCATGGATTTTCTCTAGACGATATGAAAGTTATAGCATGCTAATAATGCGCTATTTTATAAAACATCTTTTTGTAAAAATTTAAAAATATAACAGGTATATCATGAATATAATGGATTTCAGCATCTAATGAATTGCCTAGAGTAATACTTGTACATGCATAATTGATTCTGACGCTATCCAAGTTGGAGGATAACCAGCAGGGTTGAATCTAGGTACAGCGCCAGGTGCTGCGGGAGGAGGCGGCGGCTTGACGCGATCACTTAAGTTTAACAATCAAATTTTCATTGTATGTTTGCTTACTCGACACATTTATCATATGTTATCTTACTCCACACCCGCCAACAAAAAATAATGTCCTATACTTGAAATAGCGCTAACGCTATGATGTTTTAGTGCGATATAGCAAGCTATTTAAAAAATAGCGCCATAGCAAGAAAAATCTTTAAAAAATATCATGGACTCTCTAGATACACTATATCACGCTAAGTAGCGTGAAATAGCGCACTATTTTTTTTCCATGCTAGAGATGCTCTAAGGCTGGTCTGAGTGGTAAGTAACTTGGAGTAGTCATATGCATACATTATGCTAAAGACTATCAAAAGTACTCCCTTCGTCCAAAAATAACTGAGTTGGTTTTGTCTAGATTCGAATATAGTTAGACGCATTTTAGTGTATAGATACATTCAGATCTAGACAAACTCAAGTAAGTTATTTATGGACTAAGGGAGTAGTATTTTTTAGATGCTAAAATAGAAAAGAAGATCCAACTGCTGGCAATGTTGGGATTCGAGACTCTTGATCCAACGCTCAATATTCGGAGTTATTCGTACACTGTATATAACTAGTAAATTGCACGTACCCTACACGTGAGACTTAGATAATAGACGTCTGACATATCATCACGATATAAAATTATAATAGGTAAAGAAGAAAAATATATAAATTTGATCAACATCTATAAAGTATTGGTGTATATTTGATTCTTGTACTTTGTATATCATGTAGAAGTCAATGATTATTAGCTATCTAAAACTTAAAAATTCGGGTAACATGGTCTAGAGAAACGAGGGAGAAGATTCTAGAATGATGGAGAAGTGTGTTTTGAGTTTTGTGCATAGCATTCATTATGATGAAGACTATCAATAGAATCTTCGAGATGCTAGAATGGAAAAAAAGATCCAACAGCTGAAAATGTTAGGATTTGTGAGTCTTAATCCAACAGTCAATATTCAAAGTTATTCGTACACTATATAGTACTAGGGAATTGTAATAAAACATGTTTGCGTTTTCTAAAAATCGGGTGGTGGCACCTTATTTTTTTGATTTGGGTATGTTCCGAAGGAGTGAGATACTTCAATAATTCAAACAGTTAGTGCATGTGTACATGTTACACCAAGGACCTTAAAAAAGTGAAGATTGTATCCAAGTCCATATGTTTAACATAAAGGACCCTACAATCAAGCAATTAAAATTAGTAGCCGGGTCCTGCTCCTCCATCACGGAGCTGAGCCATGCTCTTCGTAGTAGTACCAGTAAGCTGCACGTGCCTTGCACGTGAAATTCACATAATATACAGAAGCATGACATGTCATCAGTATATAACATTGTAATAGTTAAAGCTTGAAATATCCATGAATTTGAGCCATGTTTCTAAAGATGAGTGTATATTTGGTTCTTGCACTTTATATCATGTAGAAATAAATGTTTATTAGCTACCTAATAATTGAAAATTCTAGAACCATGGTCTAGAAAATAATCGAGAAGATTCTACAATGATGAATAATTGTGTTTTAATGTTTTTCTACATATATATCTTATCTTATCTTATCTTATCTTACCACTATATATTGTACGAATAACTTTGAAGATTGATCGTTGGGTCAAGATTCGTGAATCCCAACATTTCCAGCCGTTGGATCTTCTTTTCTATTCTAGCATCTAGAAGATTTTATTGATAGTCTTCATCACAATGAATGGTATGCACAAAACTCAAAACACACTTCTCCATCATTCTAGAATCTTCTCCCATGTTTCTCTAGACCATGTTACCAGAATTTTCAAGTTTTAGATAGCTAATAATCGTTGACTTCTAAATGATATACAAATTACAAGAACCAAATATACACCCATACTTTATAGATGTTGATCAAATATTTTTTTATGCTTTACCTATTAAAATTTTATATAGTGATGATATGTTAGACGTCTATTATCTAAGTCTCACGTGTTGATCAAAAGGAACGTGCCACACACGTATATATACTGTATAAAATGTGATTTAACAAACGCTAAGTTGTTATTAACCAATATTCTTGTTAGAAAAAAATGCATATATTAAGTCTATTAGTAATAACTATCTACCCATAATGAGAATACATCCTACTATGCTATGAAATTTTGGGGGTGGTGATATGATAGTTCTAAAACATGTTGGAGTTTTCTCTAGGTACTATTCAACACGAATCTAACTATTCTGAACCATTGGATCTAACAGCCCAACAGTCAGGATTGGTGCTATGGATCCAATTCAAAACTGCTCCATTGTAGTAGTAGAGAGAATACAGCATACTATGCTATGAAATTTTGTGGGTGGTGACATGATGGTTCTAGAAAATGGTGGAGTTTGCTTTAGGTACTATTCAACACGAATCCAGATGCTCTGGCCATTGGATCTAATAGCCCAATGGTCAGGATTGGTGCTAAGGATCCAATTCAAAACTGCTCCATTATAATAGTAGAGATATAGTGGTAAGATAAAATAATAAATAACTAGTGAGTTGCAAGTGCCTTGCACGTGAAAATCAGATAATATAAGTATGACATATCATTTTTTATATAAAATTATAGTAGTAGGTGAAACTCAAAAAATATTTATACTTTCGAGCCACGTTCATAAAGTATCCCATGTGTTTGGTTCTTGTACTTTTTGTATAATCTAGAAATCAACCTATAGCTACCTAAATAATCCATGTCCGTAAAACTGATCCGTAAATAAATTCTATTTTATAGGAGTACGTGGGTGGGATCAGGGGAAACCGCACGCCCTTTCGTCTCTAGAACCGCTCATGCATGCATCTCCTGATCTTCCTAGCGGTTCCTTTCTTCTCTATCCCATTCCTTTTCTATCACCTGGCCGGACCTCTACAAAACAAAAGAAGGCGCCAATAACTGTCCATGGCGGCAGCATTGGACAAGATGTACTACTTCCTGGACCCTGGAAACACCACACTATAGATGGCGTATACCAATAGAGCGTTGGTGGTGAACGATTACATCGAGTAAATCCAAAAGCTCCTGGAGGAAACAGACGACAAGATTGTTGGCCTCGACATCAAGTACACCAACGAGCAATCCTCGATGCAGCTGCTATCATCCAGCAATGTGTGGGCATGGATTGCCTGGTCTATCAGATCTGCCAGGCCAACCAGCCATGCTCCAAGCTAGCAGAGTTCCTCACCAACCCTAACATTTCCTTTGCAGGCATCAACATCGGCAACGACGGTATCAGGCTTAGGCATTCTCTCGTGCCAGTGACGAACTTCATGGACATCCAGAAGAGGTGGAAGCCTGCCAGCTCCACGAATGAGAAATATTCTTTGTCTAACTACGTGGTGGCCCTCATAGACATCCGTTACAAAGTCATGAAGAAGAAGAAGAAGGATGTGGACCACAAGCAGTGGGGGAACATGCCCCTGACCGAAGAGCAGATCAAGTATGCAAGCCTCGACGCCTATACGACCTACGAGGTATATAGGCGGATAGTGAACTTTGAGAGGGGTCAACAAACTCTCGAAATGTTCAACCAAAAAAAGAACTAAGGAAGAAGGGCAAGGGCAAGCGCAAGCAGGCCAAAGAAGAAGAATACGAAGACTCAGAATGGTACACCATGTGACCTACGAGTATATCTTTGCATTTCGGTATATCCTTGCTTGATACTACTCCTACTTGTACTACTACTCGCAAAAGTTAATGCATGTATATATTATAGGCATGCAAGGGGCGGAGGCAAGAATTAATGTAAGGAATTGTAGCTATTTCTTTTGTTTTGACTGCAGAGTGATAGTAGGAGTAGGCATCGTAGCACGCCAGCAGCCCACCCCATAATGAATTGTCTTGTCAATTAACAGCCATGGTAGATTATAAATTTATAGTGGTAGAGACTTTCTTTGAGTAATTCCATTTATACTGCTTAAGGGCGGAGTACTGCTGAAAGACATAGAGTGAATGGGCACCTGAAAAACTAGTAGTAGCACTATAGTAGCAGAACCGCAAGATGAAATTTTGCCGATTGCCCAAATGTATGTTGAGTTAGTATAGTATAAACATATATATTACTACTACCTGCTATGTACTAGTACTACTATTAGCAAAAAACCACCGTCCCTACTGCAGAAAAAATATGATTTCTTCCAACCAAACTAGTACTACCCAAAAAATGGCTATATTTACTTGTCACGAAAATGGATGTATCTAGACATGTTTTAGTACTAGATACGAGTACATCCAATCCAGTGACAATTAATATGAATCGGAGGGGAGTACTACTACTACTGTACTCCACTATTATACTACTACTACGGACTACATACTAGTACTCCCGAATATATGTTGATCAGTACTCCTACCTCTGTTTGGGATTATTAGGCCGGAGAGCTTTTTTTAATTATTAGAAATTATAAGACCTATCTTCTTTATTGTCTTAATTCTCGTGACTCATTAATTTCGATATCTCTATTTTATCTCAATCTCCCAATGCATGTTGTTTCATCTCTCATCATGTCTCCTTTTTTATCTAGCGTCTCATGCATGTAAAACTAGTGGTGCATGCATAAATTAATTAGAGTGAATAATTCATCTACTTAGTAGTATTGCAAATTGGCCCTCTGGCCTTCCTAAACATATAGCCTTAATCCTATTCAGCTTACTACTAAGCAGATTACATCCACCTAACCCATCGGAAGTTCAGACTTCATGAAAAATACTCAGGAGAGTACATCCACCGAACTCATCTACCTCTGTTTCAAAGAATAAGGCGCACGCGTGCTCCAAAGTAAAGTTTGACCGAATAAATGGAGCAACTAAAATTTACTTATATTGTGTAAAATTTACTTCGTTGAATTCGTATTGAAACACACTTTCCAATGATGCTAAATTTGTACAGTACCACATTCTTTATATAGAGTAAATCTTGGTCAAACAAAAAAAAGAAAAATTAGGGAGCCTTATTTCTTGGGACGAAGATAGAGTACTACTACAAAATCCACCATTCCTGGTATGCAAACAATCTTTCAGCAATTAAACCAATTAACAGCAGCTTACATCACCACTAAAACTCGATGCGAAAGAAGAAATGCAGCTCCTTCAACATAGCAGGACCGACCAGGTAATGAGGCGGCGCCACCAGGTAAGACGTAATGTCATCAAACGCGATGTCGCCCGGCTTAGCGGAGCTCGACGCATTAAGCTCCACCATCACGGTGTCGGTCCTCCTCCTGTCGTCCGTCTAGGAGAGCAGCGGCGGGCATTCCGCCCACATCCTCACCATGTACACCGACAAGTCGCACATCGCAGCCCTAACATAGACTGCAGACACAAGGGGGACCGTGCTCACCATGCCAATTGTCAGGATGAACATGACGCCCTCCTACTCCCCAACGAGGATGAGTCGGCGAGACGCGTCACCCGGTAGCGGCACCAGCTCCTAGAAAGCTTTGGTGGTGGCATACTAGATCTTGTGCACTTGGATCGAGTGGACTGCTTCGAGGTGGGCGACAAGCGTTGGCGGCATGGCGGCAAAGTCACAACCGGTCTCCATGCAAGTGCAAGGAGCGTACCGGCACGTGATTTCGTGCTCGTGGAGTTCGTAGTAGGGCAGCAAACTACCGTAGCCTTTGTGGGCACACTCGACCCTAGCCACTGATAGGACGGCGTCCATGGCGGGCTCGTGGGTGAATCCACCGCTAGGGTGCTTACACTTCTTGTAGGAGGTGATCTTGTGGACGTAGCGGTGGCAGACTAGATGAATATCCACGCATTGTAGAAATGGAAGTTCGAAAAATAGAATAGTTGCACGGACGAACCGACAAAAGAAAAATCAATGGATTGTGAGGGAGAAATGGAGAGACCTTGTAGACCCGTCGGGGCTTGAGGGGCTGGGAGCAGGAGGAACAATTGAGAACGGTGGCTTCCATCTTCAGAGTGACCATCCCAAGCATTGTGATTTGGATGGGGGAAATGAGGACTCTCTGATCTGGCCTCGAGCCGTGCCCTTCTTTTATATACCACCGCTGATAATCAATGAAGCTCTACCTGATTGCACCTTTCCTTTCTGTACTAGGGTGCTTTTTGTATATTTTGAGGCCTATTATCTACAAATTCCTGGTTTAGTTGGACAAGATTAGCGGCCTCTCTGTATTTGTGCACCATCCTTTTATTAGTAAGTTGCACGTGCCTTGCACGTGAGACCCACATAATAATAACGTATGACATATCATCACTATATAAAATTATGCTATGTAATAGGTAAAGCTCAAAAAATATGAAAGAGCCACATCTATAAAAAGTAACGGTGTATATTTGTTTTCACCCAATACACTTTGAAGGTACTGTAGTAACATGTGCAAGTTTTACTAGCCTAAGTTATTTAGCACTATGAAGAGCAGCCTAATATGGAAGAGAAAGAAAACATCCAGCTAGAGCTCATTTTTGGGTGGAAGCACGAGGCAAACAGAAGGAAAGTTGGGCTGGACCACCATGGGCCCGAACTTTCTCTGCACTGCTGCGCCTGCATGGTTGTACTCCATTGAGCGGAAGCTTACATGGGAAGGAAGAGGTGACTGTTGTGGTGCTTCCCACCTGAACAAGTGCCAGGCATAGATGCATGAGTGGAGCATAGCAGCCAATGCTGCATTGAGGAGGAGAGAGGAGGGATGGTTCTCCTTCATCCAGGAGCCTTTTCTCTCATGAAAGGCAGTGACGAGACATAATTTTGGGTGGAGGAGCATTTAAAAAAACAAGGCAAAATATTTGCGGTGGAAGGAGCCCTTGCTCGCCTTGCCGGTAGTACGAGATCGACTAGGAACCAAAAGCTGAGTACAAATAATACAAACAGGATTAATACTTGAATAGTACTACTACTTCTAGTTGCTATAAAAGTTCCATAGTTCCATCCAGGATCAATAGTGGCTAGCTTGTCAGGATCCTTCTTGCTTCCTCGAATGCCTCCTTAAGGCTTGATGAATACAAGTTTGATAGTATTCATATCAACTTCCAATGAAGAAGGACATATTGAGTAATAAAGTAAAAAATAGGACCGGAGGGAGTAGGAAAGAGCTCACTTTATCAATTTGTTTTCACCCATCAACTCAATCATCTACGTAGGGCCCATAGATTGGGGAGGTCGCGGTCTCCTTGGACACACCACAAAATTATGACTGGGCCATCGAGTGCGGGAAGCAGAGTCAGTGTTCCGTCCAATCACTTACCCTAGTCATCGTCATCGATATTTGCCACACGCATCGACTTCATCGGCGACATTGATTGTCCCCTCGCTTCGGTAATCTGCCACATTAATCTCGGATCATCTCCTTCCTATTTATCCTATCCCCTTTCCCGCACCAATCCATCTCTAATCCCCCGCTTCTAGCAACCATCTCCGTCCTCGTCTGTCATCCATGGCCACCTTCTGGTTGCCGCCCGGTGTACCGGAGCGCAAAGACCCCCGACATCGTCGCAAAGGAGGACAATGCCCTGTGCGTTTGGGCCTTCTCCCCGCGGAGAACAAAGTGGCAGCTGGCGTGTGCCTTCCTCGACGCTAGGTACGGTCGCTGCAAGTATCATATGTATCGCCTCCACGACAATCTGGAGGGGGCGTTGAAGGTCAAGTTTGTCAACTTCAGGGATGTCCGTCTCCCTACGGCCAGGCCTTCCACTGCGGTTTGATACGTCCATAATGTATCTATAATTTTTTATGGTTTTATGCTAATATTATGCTTTTGACACTTCTTTTTATATAAAGTTTATGATTTATTTGGACTAACCTACTAATATTTGCAAAAGTGCACAATGTTCTTGTTTTACACTTTCATGTGTAGGAATTACCTAGAATACAAGTGGAAACCTTGTTGCAGTCAAATTGGGATTTTTCAGAAATTTGTCTCAGAACTCTTTTTGAAGATGGTCACGTTTTGGGTCGAAGAAGGCGTCAAATGGAAAACTCTTCAACTACAAAGTTGTTGAAAATTTCGCGACAAACGTTCTGGACATAAAATTTAGCTGATTCCGAGCCCTGACGGGCCCACTAGGCCCGATTTACTGCAGCCCAAGATGGGGTGACGGGAATCCAAGAAGCTATATAAAGGGAGGAAACCTAACTCGTGGAAGACACCTCCACCCACGAATTTGCAGCCACCAAAGCCATGGTTTTGCCTCCCCCATGGATCCCATCTCCATGGGGAGGGCTCCCAAGAAGCCATGAAGGAAGGGGGCTAAGGGGCGGTGCTCCCCCATGATACCGGTGGCGGGGAAGGAGTCCCCCGCGTCACCGCCGGCACCGCCGCCGCCCTCTTCACCATCGTCACCATCTACACTTCCATCTACATCACCTAATCCTCCTAGTATGCAGTGGTTCATCCTCCCACACACCTCTGTACCATCCTATGTAAACATGTTGTTTGATGCTATAAGTTATAATCCTATGATCTATGTCATGTTTGTGTAGTTTCTTTGTTCTTAGATTGAATGGTTGAACGTCTTTAGTTCATTAGAGTTGTATGTTGATATGGTACAGTCCTTTGATGTCCATTATATTTGTGCGCGCATGGATTAAACATCATAGGGTTTGTAGTATGTGTAAAAGGAAGGGGAAGTTCTACCAGAGTGATAGAAATCTGAGAATGTGAACCGGAACGTTGCATGTATGGGAGTAAGAGGACCATTAAACTTAAGACTATGATTGGGGAAACCTTAATGCATTGTTAGTATTTACGGATGTTTGCTAACAATTCAATCATATAGTAGTCAAGCGCATGTATATTTAGCCTTTCCCACATAGAAAACTGCATCAAAGACAATGAACCCGATTTATTCTCTAATTAAACTTGGACAAAGCCACCACAATTACCACCACTATTCCATACTCATGGTTATGTTAGTTTAGTGTATTTCATTGTTGTAGCAACTAACTTTACTTTCTTGTTATTTATTATCATGCAAAGTTATCTCTGGTACTCGTATTGTTTCTCTAGTTTTATTTCCTAGATATTGCAAACATTTAGTGTGCATAGATTTGTATCAGTGGTTGATAGAACTTGAGAGAACATTTACCCTACCTTTAGCTCCTCGTTGGGTTCGACACTCTTACTTATCGAAAAGGCTACACACGATCCCCTATACTTGTGGGATATCAAGACCTTTTCTAGCGCTGTTGCCTGGGAGCAATAGCGTATGGGTAAATGTTCTTATATGCACTTGTTTGCTTTATCTCTAAGTAGTTTTTACTTTCAGTCTGAAGTTGGTCTCTATCTTAGTATGGATAGAGAATGCGAATTACAAAAAAAAGTAGTTGTACTTGTTACCTAAAAATGTTTTCAAAAAGGAAAGTGATTGGAAAGATGAGTAATGGTTAAGTGGGGGTTGACCTTGAACACTTGTGTTCATGCCTATGAAACCAAAACAAATCTTCCTATGGAAGCTTTTCAGTTAAAAACATGCCTAGCTGAAAGGCGTTAAAAAAGCACTATTGGGAGATAACCCAAATTATTTTTACTTTCAGTAAGTTTTTTTTTGTTGAGTCTTGGAAGTTATTGCCTTAGTAATAACCTCTCCTTATCCTTTTTGTGTGGTTTTTGTGTCAAGAATAACCTCTAATGAGAGAGAAGACTTGGAAAAGTTGTTGTCTCGAAACAGATTTTTGTGCTTCACTGTAAAAACTCGTGAAAAATCCCTATGCATCGGATTGAGCTATAATTTTCTGTGCTTATTCCCCAGGTTTTTATCTAACTTTCGTTAGTTTATCACTTTTCGATTTGAGAAACAGAAGGTCTTTGGAAAAATCGGTTTTTACCTGCTAGTCTGTTTTGACAGATTTCTGCCTTTTTTGCATTTGCCTCTTAATCTCTTTCTCTTTGAGTTCTCTTTGATCACTTGAGCTTTTAGAATGAATTGCTACAGTAGATTGTGTTTTAATGGAAGTTTTACTTATGTTGAAACTAAACCCAAAGATTTATTTTCTTGAATACACTAATGTTGCTAATGAAGATTGTGTGAAGTTTTGTATGAAGGAAATTTTCAAGTGTAGGGAAGAATAATGTGATGAGATGAAGAATGGACAAATGCTCAAGCTTGGGGATGCCACCCGTGTCACCCCAAGAAATATTCAAGAAGTACAAGCATCAAAGTTTGGGGATGCCCTAGGCATCCCCTTCTTCATCAATAAAAATCTCGGGTTTTCTTCCAAAACACTTCATTTTTTGTTTCATGCACAATTGTGTTGTTCTTGGATCATCTTTATTTTGTCTTTAGTTTTCTTTTGTTTGGTTTGCTAAAATAATTTTGTTGGACCCCTGCATTCATGTATTGTTTCAAATTAGTTGATTGGTGTTGGAAAAGAGTAGGAAACTTCATGCTTATAAGTGGTGTAAAAGGAGCTTGTCTTGACTATGGCCTAGACTTTATCATGTCATGTTGGATGTTGCTTTGACTTTATGCTTAGTGATTATTGCTGTAGCATGACTTGTTTCAAACAATTGAGATTGCATAATGTTCCTTGAAAGAATCATGCGTTGTTCTAGCATACAAAAGCATAATATTGTGGTATTCTCCTTTGATGCTTTATTTGGGTTGACTTGGCACATGCTTACATCATGTTAAGACTATGAACCAGTCACCTTAGCCTCTATGATCATTTAGTTTTCGACTTGTAATATCACTTTATGCTTTAAATCATAATGTTTTGTCGCTTTGCATGATTATGGCCATTATTGCTCTCTTAGTTGGTCGCTCCCAATCTTTTGCTAGCCTCCACATGTACCAAGTGTGAGTTCCACTCATGCATCCAACCTCCAAGAAAACCAAGTTATTCCAAAGAGCCCACTATAAATTCCTATGTATGGTATGCTACACCATTCCAAGTATATATTCATGCTTTTATCTACCTTCCAAATTAAACTTGTTATGTGAAAATTAGTGATTAAAGCTCTCACAAACTTGATGGCACACTTTACTTTTTCGCACTTAATAAACTTGAACCATTGTGTCCATCTATGTTGCTTATATGCTTGCACTTTATAAGTTGTGAATTAGCAGAACCATGTCCCATGGGGAACGCTTTCAACATTGCACTTATTATTTAGTTGATATCATGTTCTTTTGTTTATGAATCCCGGCGGTGTGAAATAAAAGGGGAGCTTGTAAGCTCATGGAGTTTGTGTGTGTGTTAGAGAAATGCCTGGATGGCTAGCCTAAGCCATGCCTAATCATGGTGGAAACTTGTAGCATAACCATAGTGAGCATTTTGTGAAGCATCCTCAATAAAAACCTATGCAAATAGCAAATAAAAAGATCGCTGAGATGCTCATTGTCTGTTGCCTTGTCATTTTGATATGGGATAGCTCATGTATCATGGGGCATGGGGTACCCCGTTGGCGGTTCTCTATAATACACATGTACTTACAATGACAAGAACTTACTCGTGACTAAAGTTGAATAGCATGAGGTTCAGTACTCGTAAGCAAGGGGCATGAGATTTTAAACTTATAACTTGTCAAGAATATCCTCATATTTGTGCCACTTTAACATTAATCACCTAAACATTCTTATGATAGGGGCAATGAGAGCTGGAAGCTAAAAAGTACCATAATTTTTGGAAGCTCTTTATGAAACTTGAAATCCCTGCTTCCCTCTGTGAAGGGCCTTTCTTTTTACTTTTATGTTGAGTCTCCATCTTCTATCTTTATGCACCAATTAAGAAGAGCATAGTGGTCATTCTTAGTTTGATGTGCATTATCCCAAAACTTGTTGATTGATTCATAACTTTGATATTGCTTGTTCTTAAATTATTTGTATCTAGTCACCCTTATGAACTTTAAAGGTGTCCTTGCATTTATGTTTTGCTGTTCCATGAGGACAAGCTGAATACCACTTTACTATGTTTTACTATGCTCTAAACAAACTCATGTCTTTCAATGAATCATTACTCATGATCTTTTGTTTGTGTTACTTTTCATGATGGCATCATGGTTGCTAAGTTATAAAATTATATCTATCATGTTTTAAGTACTTCGATCCCAGCTGCAATACTTTTACAATAATGATGATCAAGATTGTGTTGGCTGCATGTCACCTCAAAAATTATATTGTTTTAATCATTTACCTACTCGAGGACGAGCAGGAACTAAGCTTGGGGATGTTAATATGTCCATAACGTATCTATAATTTGATGGTTTTATGCTAATATTATGCTTTTGACACTTCTTTTTATATAAAGTTTATGATTTATTTGGACTAACCTACTAATAGTTGCAAAAGTGCACAATGTTCTTGTTTTACACTTTGATGTGTAGGAATTACCAAGAATACAAGTGGAAACCTTGTTGGAGTCAAATTGGGATTTTCCAGAAATCTGTCTCAGAACCTTTATGAAGATGGTCATGTTTCGGGTCGAAGACGGTGTAAAACGGAAAACTCTTCAACTACAAAGTTGTTGGAAATTTCGCGACAAACATTCTAGACATAAAATTTAGCTGATTCCTAGTCCGTACGGGCCTACTAGGCCCGATTTACTGCAGCCCAAGATCGGGTGACAGGCTCCCAAGAAGCCATCAAGGAAGGGGGCTAAAGGGCGGTGCTCCCCGATGATACCGGCGGCGGGGAAGGAGTCCCCCGTGCTGCTGCCCTCTTCACCATCTTCACCATCAACACCGCCATCTCCATCATCTAATCGTCCTAGTATGCAGTGGTTCATCCTCCCACACACCTCTATACCGTCCTATGTAAACATGGTGTTTGATGCTATAAGTTATAATCCTATGATATATGTCATGTTTGTGTAGTTTCTTTGTTCTTAGATTGAATGGTTGAACGTCTTTGGTTCATTAGAGTTGTATGTTGATATGGTACAGTCCTTTGGTGTCCATTATATTTGTCCGCGCATGGATTAAACATCATAGGGTTTGTAGTTTGTGTAAAAGGAAGGAGAGTTCTGCCGGAGTGACAGAAACCTGAGAACGCGAACCATAACGTTGCACGTATGGGAGTAAGAGGACCATTAAACTTAAGGCTATGGTTGGGGAAACCTTAATGCATTGTTAGTATTTACGGATGTTTGCTAACAATCCAATCATATAGTACATATAATTCCAAGTAGTGAAGTGCATGTATATTTAGCCTCTCCCACATAGAAAGCTGTATCGAAGACAATGAACCCGATTTATTTGCTAAGTAAACTTGGACAAAGCCACCATAATTACCACCACTATTCCACACTCATGGTTCTGTTAGTTTAGTGTATTTCATTGCTGCAACAACTAACTTTACTTTCTTGTTATTTATTATCATGCAAAGCTATCTCTGGTACTCGTATTGTTGCTCTAGTTTTATTTCCTAGATATTGCAAACGTTTAGTGTGCATAGAGTTGTATCAGTGGTTGATAGAACTTGAGAGAACATTTACCCTACCATTAGCTCTTCGTTGGGTTCGACACTCTTACTTATCGAAAAGGCTACACATGATCCTCTATACTTGTGGGATATCACGGCTGCGAGATGGTGGTGTTCACCGGCGCCAACATTTTCACCAACTACTGGGACCAGTTCCCCAACAATGGCAAATTCATCCACAGTGTCCTCCCAGAGCTGTTGATGTCTCCGGAGGTGCCGCCGATGGCTCTAAAGGTACCACCGTGATATTCGGAGGTGCCGCCGATGGCTCGGGAGGTACAACCACCTTATCCGGAGGTGCCGCCGATAGCTCAGGAGGTAGCGCCACCTTATCCGGAGGTGCCGTCGCGTTATCTGGAGGTGCCAATGAGACAGGAGTCGGCTGTGTCGCTGGAGCTAGCGTTGGTGCCGATGTGACGAGCTGCCGATGGCGGCGCGGACTACGTGCTAGGAGGCGCTGGACCTGCAATAGTATAGCAGCGAGTCCTTTATATGTAAACTTGTGTTGTTATGTTAATGGTTGAATGAAGTTTCTTTTGGGATGTCCTTTCTTTTGGTACTATACTATCGTCAAAAAAAGTTTTTTTTGTTACTACTCACTATACCCTGTAGTACTAGTAGTACTGCGAATGGCGATCTATTGAATATCCTCCCCTCGGATGTTTGTGAAGGAAGTGAAAAATTCGAAAATGGAAAAGTTTGAATTGATACTCTATTGTACTCCCTCAAATTACTTGACTCTAATTTGTCTAGATTCGGATATATATAAACATGTTCTAGTGCTAGATGCATTCGAATCTGATAAATGCAAGTCAATTAATTTGGGTCGGAGGGAGTAGTAATAAGTTTCGGCTCCTTCTCGAGAGAGCAGTTGATCGAGCCATATGTTTCATACTACTTCCTCTTTGATTGTTTTACAAATATGACCAAATCTGCCGCCATGCAAATTCTTGGATATGGGATCATCAGCGCAAAGTATGATGTAGAGATATGGCCTTGACCTTGTGGTCGTTCGGCTTGAAATACAAGAAAGTTCATACTCGTTGACAGCTAAGCTTAAATTCATTTAAATTTCACCACTTACTTTTAGGTTAGCATTTTACATGATCGGTGGGAGCATATTTTACATCAAAGACCTAAAAAAGGGAAATTTACATGGAGGTCCATACATTTATCCCAAAGGACCATAAAAGGAAAACTTTCTGGTTTGGCTCCTTCTCGAGAGATCAGCTGATCTGAGCCAAACTCTTCATACTACTTCCTCTTCGATTGTTTTCATAATATGGCCAAATCTGTTGCCATGCAAATTCTCTCATATGGGGCCATCAGCATAAACTATGATGTTGATATGGCCTTGACCTTGGTCGTTCGGCTTGAAATCCAAGAATGTTCATACTCGTTGACAAGTAAGCTTAAATTCGTTTAAATTTCACCACTTACACTTTTTGGTTAGAATTTTACACGGATGGTGGGACTACATTTTACATCAAGGACCTAAAAATAGGGAAAATTACATCGAGGTCCATACATTTAGCACAAAGGACTCTAAAAACAAACAAGGAATTGAAAACAGTCGGGTACGGCTCCTCGAGAAAGCAGCTGATCGACAAAATCTTCTTACTTGCTTTTCAGAAAATAAATTCCTGTCACTTGGAAAATTGAAATTGATTATTTTTTATTTTTTAATATCTTCGATTGTTTTCAAAAGATGGCCAAATTTGTCGCCATGCAAATTCTTGGATATGGGATCATAAGAATAAAGTACATCTACATAAAGGACCTAAAAAGGAAAAAATACATCGAGGTCCATACATTTAGCACAAAGGACCCTAAAATTGAGCAAAGAAAATAGTCGGGTTCGGCTCCTTCTCGAGAGAGCAGCTGGTCGAGCCATACTCTTCATACTACTTCCTCTTCGATTGTTTTCAAAATATGGCCAAATCTGTCGCCATGCAATTTCTTGAATATGGGATCAACAACATAAAGTATGATGTAGAGATATGGCCTTGACCTCGTGGTTGTTCGGCTTGAAATCCAACATTTTTTCATACTCATGGACAACTATGCTTAAATCCATTGAAATTTCACCACTTACTTTTAGGTTAGCATTTTACACGGTCGGTGGGAGTACATTCTACATCAAGGACCTAAAAAAGGGAAAATTACATCGAGGTCCATACATTTAGCACAAAGGACCCTGAAATTGAGCAAAGAAAACATTCTGGTTCGGATCCTTCTCGAGAGAGCAGCTGATAGAGCCATACTCTTCATACTACTTTCTCTTTGATTGTTTTCACAATATGGCCAAATCTATCGCCATGCAAATTCTTGGATACTCGATCATCAGAATAAAGTTTGATGTAGAGATATGGCCTTGACCTTGTGGTCGTTCGGCTTGAAATCAAAGAATGTTCATACTCGTTGACAACTATAAGCTGAAATTCATTTAAATTTCACAACTTACTATTAGGTTAGAATTTTACATGATCGATAGGAGCACATTTTATGACAAGGACCTAAAAAGGGGGGAAATTATATCGAGGTCCATACATTTAGCATACAGGACCCTAAAATTAAGCAAGCAAAATAACCAGGTTCGGCTCCTTCTCGAGAGAGTAACTGATCGAGCCACACTCTTCATACTATTTCATCTTCGATTGTTTTCAAAATATGGCAAAATTTGTCGGTATGCAAATTATTGAATATGGGATCATCAGCATAAACTATGATGTAGATAAGGCCTTGACCTTGGTCGTTCCTCTTGAAATAAAAGAATGGTGCATACTCGTTGACAACTAAGCTGAAATTCGTTTAAATTTCACCACTTACTTTTAGGTTAGAACTTTACACGGTCGATCGGAGTACATTTTACATCAGGGACCTCAAAAAAGCAAAAATTACATCGAGGTACATACATTTAGCATAAAGGACCCTAAAAGGAAATATTTCTGGTTCGACTCCTTCATGAGAGATCAGTTGATCTGAGCGAAACTCTTGATACTACTTCATCTTTTATTGTTTTCAAAACATGGCCAGGTCTGTTGCCATGAAAATTCTCTGACATGGGATCATCAACATATAACGATGTTGATATGGCCTTGATGACCTTGGTCGTTCGGCTTGAAATCCAAGAATGTTCATACTTATTGACAAGTAAGCTTAAAATCATCTAAATTTCACCACTTAAACTTTTAGACCTAAAAAGGGGGAAATTACATCGAGGTCCATACATTTGGCACAAAGGACCCTAAAATTAAGCAAGGAAATCAGTCAGGTTCGGCTGCTTCTCATGAGAATAGCTAATCGAGCCATACTCTTCATACCACTTCATCTTCGATTGTTTTCAAAATATGGCCAAATTTGTCGGCATGGAAATTCTTGGATATGGGATCATGAGCATAAAGTATGATGTAGATATGGCCTTGACCTTGGTGGTTCGTCTTGAAATAGAAGAATGGTTCATACTCGTTGACAACTAAGCTTAAATTCATTTAAATTTCACCACTTACTTTTAGGTTAGAACTTTACACGGTCGATCGGAGTACATTTTATATCAGGAACCTCAAAAAAGCAAAAATTACATCGAGGTCCATATATTTATCATAAAGGACCCTAAAAGGAAAATTTTCTGGTTCGACTCCTCGAGAGATCAGCTGATCTGAGCCAAACTCTTGATACTACTTCGTATTCGATTGTTTTCAAAACATGGCTAGATCTGTTGCCATGCACATTCTCTAACATGGGATCATGAGCATAAAGTATAATGTTAATATGGCCTTGACGACCTTGGTCGTTCGGCTTGAAATCCAAGAATGTTCATACTCGTTGACAAGTAAGCTTAAAATAATCGTATAAATTTCACCACTTATACTTTTAGACCTAAAAAGGGGGAAATTACATCGAGGCCATACATTTAGTACAATGGACCCTGAAATCAAGCAAGGAAAACAATCGGGTTTGGCTCCTTCTCACGAGAGTAGCTGATCGATCCATACTCTTCATACTACTTCCTCTTTGATTTTTTTCAAAATATGGCCAAATTTGTCGCCATGCAAATTCTGTGATATGAGATCATCAACATAAAGTATGATGTAGAGATATGGCCTTAACCTTGTGGTTGTTCAGCTTGAAATCTAAGAAAATTCATACTCGTTGACAGCTAAGCTTAAATTCATTTAAATTTCACCACTTACTTTTAGGTTAGCTTTTTACATGCTCGGTGGGAGCATATTTTACATCAAGGACCTAAAAGGGGGGAATATTACATCGATGTCCATACATTTAGCACAAAGGACCCTAAAAGGAAAACTTTTTGGTTCGGCTCCTTCTCGAGAGATTACCTGATCTGAGCCAAACTCTTCATACTACTTCATCTTCGATTGTTTTAAAAACATGGCCAAATCTGTTGCCATGCAAATTCTCTGATATGAGGTCATCGGCATAAAGTATGATGTTGATATGGCCTTGAACTTGGTGGTACGTTTTGAAATCCAAGAATTTTTCGTACTGGTCGACAACTATGCTTAAATTCATCTTAATTTCACCACTTACTTTTAGGTTAGAATTTTACATGGGCGGTAGGAGTACATTTTACATCAAGGACCTAAAAAAGGGAAAATTACATTGAGGTTCATACATTTAGCACAAATGACCCTAAAATTGAGCAAAGAAAATAGTCAGGTTTGGCTCCTTCTCGAGAGTGCAGCTGATCGAGCCATACATGTCATACTACTTCCTCTTCAATTGTTTTACAAATATGGCCAAATTTGTTGCCATGCAAACTCTTGGATATGAGATCATCAGCATAAAGTATGATGTAGAGATATGGCCTTGACCTTGTGGTCATTCGGCTTGAAATCCAAGGAAGTTCCTACTTGTAGACAGCTAAGTTTAAATTCATTTAAATTTCACCACTTACTTTTAGGTTAGAATTTTACACGGTATGTGGGAGCATATTTTACATCAAAGACCTAAAAAGGGAAATTTACATGGAGGTCCATACCTTTAGCCCAAAGGACCATAAAACGAAAACTTTCTAGTTCCGCTCCTTCTCGAGACATCGGCTGATCTGAGCCAAACTCTTCATACTACTTCGTCTTCGATTGTTTTCAAAATATGGCCCAATATATTGCCATGCAAATTCTCTCATATGGGGTCATCAGCGTAAAGTATGACGTTGATATGGCCTTAACCTTGGTCGTTCGGCTTGAAATCCAAGAATGTTCATACTCGTTGACAAGTAAGCTTAAATTCGATTAAATTTCACCACTTACACTTTTTGGTTAGAATTTTACATGGATGGTGGGACTACATTTTACATCAAGGACCTAAAAAAGGGAAAATTACATCGAGGTCCATACATTTAGCAAAAAGGACCCTAAACCCAAGCAAGGAAAACTTTCGGGTACGGCTCCTCGAGAGAGCAGCTGATCGAGCCATACTCTTCATATTGCTTCCTCTTTCCCAAATTAGGACGCATATTAGGTTTGGTCAAAATCAACCTTTGTAAAGTTCGACCAATTATATGTAAAAACATACTGACTTTTCTAATGACAAATGCATATAATATGAAAATATAGTTCATGATGATTCTAATAACATTGAGTTATTATCGTACACTTAGTCAAGGTTTATTAAATTTGACTCTGACCAGAAGTAATACGCGTCCTAATTTCGGAAGGAGGGAGTACTACTTGCTTAAGGAGCACTCCTCACTTTCGAACCAGCTTGATGCGGGTGTGCTTGGTGCTTCCTCTTCCTAGGGTATGGAGGTGGAGTAGTGCGGGGTAGGAAGGCTGACCAGATCATAATCGTGAGCATCCAATGCGACGGGATGTTTTTGTTTTTTTGGCTAGCCAAATCAACCAATCCCTTGTCCAACACTTAAGTAGTACTCGTACTTATACTAGTAGTACTGTGAATGGCGATCTTTTGAAGATCCTTCCCCCCGGATGTTTATGAAGGAAGTGAAAATTTCGAAACAGGGAAAGTTTGAATTGCTACTCTATTGTACTATAGTAGTAATACTTTTTGCCGCCAAGGACCAAAATGGTTCCCACCAATGCAGCTAACGAACACGCCAGACACAGACACGGAGCCACTGACACAAGGCATGTTGTTGGTGGACGCGCATGCTCAGCGCCAGTTTGTGGATGAGGGAGAGATCAGCTGGCCGGGGTGTGGGGTGGTGAGGCTGGTCATAGTTGGGAGTAACTTAGAGTAGTAACATGCATATGTTACTAGTCTAAGTTACTACCTCCATAGTGGAAAATAATATAACTGTGGTATCATGCAAAGCCTCATTTATTGCAACGTAGACTCATTTTGTCTTGAAATGTGTGATGTTAACATAGCTAGTTACCACAAGGCTCTCTTTCATCATTTAATTGCATGCCATGTCATCTAAATGTTTAGTTGGCAATACATGTAGGACTATGTTACTCCCACTATGACTAGCATGATGAGGGAGTGAAGGAGAGAGAAAAAACATTTTGTTTTGCATGCATATATATTGTGGTCCTGAAATTTACTCTACTCATTGTACCATGTTCCTCGTGTCAGGAACCCATCCCAGCTTTGCTCTGACATTGCACCGCCTTCAAATCCTCCTCTTCGCAGCTCTCTCGTTGCCTCCCCTGTGCTCATATAGTCTCTTCTCGCTCTTTATTTTTTAACAAAAAAGGAAATAAATTCTTCTTATTTTCTTTTCAGAAAATAAATTCCTGTCACTTGGAAAAATGAAATTGATTATTTTTTTGTTTTTAATATCTTTGATTGTTTTCAAAAGATGGACAAATTTGTCGGCATGCAAATTCTTCGATATGGGATCATAAGAATAAAGTACATTCTACATAACGGACCTAAAAATGGAAAATTACATTGAGGTCCATACATTTAGCACAAAGGACCCTAAAATTGAGCAAAGAAAATAGTGGGGTTCGGCTCCTTCTCGAGTGAGAAGATGGTCGAGCCATACTCTTCATACTACTTTCTCTTCGATTGTTTTCAAAATATGGCCAAATTTGTCAACATGCAAATTCTTGAATATGGTATCATCAACATAAAATATGATGTAGAGATATGGCCTTGACCTCGTGGTCGTTTGGCTTGAATTCCAAGATTTTTTCATACTCGTTCACAACTATGCTTAAATTCGTTGAGATTTCACCACTTACTTTTAGGTTAGCATTTTACACGGTCGGTGGGAGTACATTCTACATCAAGGACCTAAAAAGGGGAAATTACATCGAGGTCCATACATTTAGCAGAAAGGACCCTAAAATTGAGCAAAGAAAACAATCAGGTTTGGCTCCTTCTCAAGAGAGCAGCCGATCGAGCCATACTCTTCATACTACTTTCTCTTTGATTGTTTTCACAATATGGCCAAATCTATCGCCATGCAAATTCTTGGATACTCGATCATCAGAATAATGTATGATGTAGAGATATGGCCTTGACCTTGTGGTCGTTCGGCTTGAAATCAAAGAATGTTCATACTTGTTGACAACTATAAGCTGAAATTCGTTTAAATTTCGCCACTTACTTTTAGGTTAGAATTTTACACGATCGATGGGAGTACATTATACAATCAGGACCTAAAAGGAGGAAAATTACATCGAGGTCCATACATTTAGCACAAAGGACCCTAAAATTAAGAAAGCAAAACAGTCAGGTTTAGTGATGGCCCAATATATCTCGAGCTTGTTGGGGAACCCCAAGAGGAAGGTATGATGAGCACAGCAGCAAGTTTTCCTCAGTTATGAAACCAAGGTTATTGAACCAGTAGGAGCAAGGAAACACCTGCAAGGTGTTGTTGCCAACTTGGAATCCTACACAACACCACCACAGAACTTTGCCCCCAACTTACAGTGAGGTTGTCAATCTCACCGGTTTTGCTGAAAACAAAGGATTAAACATATTGTGTGGAAGGAAGTAAAAGCTTGTAGAAAGTAAACAGTAAACAGTTGTAGATTGATGATAAAAGAAAGGACTGGGTTCCATAGTTCACTAGTGGTGGTTCTCCTTAAGATAGATAACATGTTGGGTGAGCAAATTACAGCGGGGCAATTGACAAACATCGAGAAAGCATACAAGCATATACTAATCATCTTGACTCTTTGAGATTCGATTGGGCATTACAACATTATACATAGACCGTAATCTAACTACATCTATGACTAATAATCCACCTTTAGGTTATCATCCGAACCCCCTCCAGTATTAAGTTACAAGCAACAGATAATTGCATTACGCATTGCGCGTAAAGTAAACAATACAATTGTTCTATGAACAAAGGATTGTTGTTTTCTCCCTAGTAGCAACATCACTTATAGTACCTTAGAGATTTCTGTCACTTCCCCAGATTACTCGAGGCATGAACCCACTATCGAGCATAAATACTAACTCTTGGAGTTGCTAGCATCTACTTAGCCAAGATAGCTACTAACAACGGAAAGCATGCAAGATCACAAATAACAAAGACATGATAGAATCAATAATCAATCTGAAATAGCATCTCAACATCCATCGGATCCCCACAAACACAACATGTAGGATTACAAATAGATGATCTTGATCATGAACGGAGCTCACAAGATCTAAACATGATAGCACAAAGGAGAAGAACCAACCATCTAGCTACTACATGGACCCGTAGTCCAAGGATGAACTACTCACGCATCACACCGGAGGCTTGCATGGTGATGAAGAAAGCCTCCAGGGTGAATTCTCCCCTTCGGGAGGGTGCCAGGAAGATCTTCAGATCCCTCCCGGTCTAGGGATGGAGATGACGGTGGCTACAGACTCTTTCGTGGAATTTTGATCGGGTACTTACAGTTTTTGTATTGGAGGCATCTTATAGGCGAAAGGGGAGGCCGAGGGGGTGCCCTAGGCGGCCACACCACCCCCTAGCGCGGGCCAGGTGGTGTGGCGGCCCTCTGGCCCCTCTGCGTCTCGTATTTTGGCTCCGTGTCCCCCTCGGTGAAAAACTGACTTTGGCTTTTGTCCCGTCCAATTTCGAGAATATTCATTTTTTGACTTTCCTAGAACCAAAAATAGCAGAAAATGGGCAGCTGGCACTATGGCATCTTGTTAATAGGTTAATCCAAGAAAGTGTATAAAAATACTCCAAAGTGGTAACAAAACATAAGAAAGTAGATAAAAACCAAGCATGGAACATCAAAAATTATAGATACGTTAGCAACGTATCAACATCCCTAAGCTTAACTCCTGCTCGTCCTCGAGTAGGTAAGTGATAAAAAGAAAAAATAATTTTTGAGGTGGCATGCACCATCATAAACTTGATCAAAGTATTTGTAAAACATTGAAAGCTGGGATCATAGTACTTCAACATAGCATGAAAGATAAAGTTCTAACAATAAGACATAGCAACTATGTTGTAACATGAAAATGCATAAACAAAAGATTCATGAATAACAATGCATTGCAAGACGTTTGTTTGTTTCACATAAAGAAAACATAGCATAGTGGCATTCAGCTTGTCCCTCATAGAGTAGCAAAACATAACTGCATAGGACACCTTCAAAGTTCATAAGGGTGACTAGATACAAATAGTTTAAGAACAAACAATATCAAAGTTATGCATCAATCAACAAGTCTTGGGACAATGCACATTATACTAAGAATGGCCACTATGCTCTCTCAATAGGTGCATAAAGATAGAAGATGGAGACTCAACATAAAAGTAAAAGAAAGGCCTTCATAGATGGAAGTAGGGATTCAAGTCTCATAAAGAGCTTCCAAAAATTATGGTACTTATTAGCTTTTAGCTCCCATTGCTCCTATCATAAGCATCTTGAAGTGATTAAGGTTAAAGTGAACAAAATATGGAGTATATGCTTGACAAAGTATAAGTTGGAAATCTCATGTCCCTTGAATACGAGGGTCGCTCCTCATGCTACTCAAGTTTAGTCACCGGTAAGTTCTTGTCATAGTAAGTACATGCGTATCATAGAGAACCGCCAACGGGTACCCCTTGCCCGATGATACGGAAGAATCCCCATATCAGAATGACAAGGCAAGCAGACAACGAGCATCTCAGCAATCTTCTTATTTACTATGGGAAAATGGTGCTTTTTTCTCTCTTTCCTCTTTTCTCATATCTCTTTTTTTCTTTTTCTCTTTTTCTCAATCTCTATCTATTTTTTTATAAGAAGAATGCTTCATAGAGAGCTCATTATGGTTACGCTGCAGGTTTCCACCATGATTAGGCATGGATTAGACCGGCGGCTCGGGCGTTTCTCTAACACACATACATAACTCCATGGACTTACAAGCTCCCCTTTCATTTCACACCGACGACATCCATAGACAAAAGAGCATGATATCAACTACGTACAAAGTACAATTGCAATATTGAAAGCGTTCCACATGACAGCATGGTTCTGCTAATCCCCAACATATAAGTGTAAGCATATACAATATAGATAACACAATGGTTCAAGTTTATTAAGGGCAAGAAAAGTAAAGTGTGAAATCAAGTTCGTGAGAGCTTAAATCACTAGTTTTCTCATAACAAGTCGGAAGGTTGATAAAAACATGAATATACTTGGAATAGCAAATGCTAATAGGTAGGTATGATGGACTCTTTGGAATAACTTGGTTTAATGGAGTTGGATGCATGAGTGGGACTCATACTTGGTTATGGAGGCTAGAAAAAGACTAGGAGCGACCAACTAAGAGAGCAACAATGGCCATAATCATGCAAAGCGACAAAACATCATTGATTAAAGCATAAACTGATATTACAAGTCGAAACCTAAAGGATCATCAAGGCTATGGTGACTTTGGATAGTCATAACATGGTGTGAGCATGCGCCAAGTCAACCCAAATAAAGCATCAAAGGAGAATACCACAATACTGTGCTTTAATATGCTAAAACAACGCATGATCCTTCCAAGGCACATTAAGCATTCTCAATTGTTTATAACAAGTCATGCTACAGCAAAAATCACTAAGCATAAAGCCAAAACAATATCAAGCATGACATGACAAAGCATAGGCCATAGTCAAAAACAAGCTCCTTTTACCACTTAAGCATGAACTTTTCCTACTATTTTCCAATCCAAACCAAACTATTTGAAAACTAATGTATGAAAGAGGGGGTCCAACCAATTATTCAAGCAAACTAAGAAAACCAAGCAAACGAAAAGCAAAACGAAAAAACAAAACGAAGACGCTCCAAGAACAAGACAACCGTGCATGAAACAATAAAAATAAAGTGTTTGGAAGAAACCTGGGATTTTTATTGATGAAGAAGGGGATGACTTGGGCATCCCCAAGCTTTGACGCTTGTACTTCTCGAATATTTCTTGTGGTGACATGTCTGGCATCCCCAAGCTTGAGCTTTAGTCCATTCTTCATCTCATTACATCATTCCTTCCATACACCTAAATTTTTTCCTTCATACAAAACTTCACACAATCTTTATTAGCAACATTAGTGCACTCAAGATAATAAGTCTTTGGGTTCAGTTTCAACACCAATAAAACTTCCATTAAAACACAAGCTACTGTAGCACTTCCCTCAAAAAGCTCAATTTCCCAAAAGAACTCAAAAAGGAATCAACAAAAAGCAAATGCAAATAATGACAGGAATCTGTCAAAACAGACCAGCAAGTAAAAACCAATTTTTTCGAACACCTTCTGTTGCTCAAATCGAAAAGTGTTGAACTAATGAAAATTAGATAACAACCTGGGGCAGGAGCACAAAAATGCACGCCTCAAACCGACATACAGAGATGTTACACGAATTTTTACGGTGAAGAACAAAAATCTGTTTTGGGACAACAACTTTCCCAAGCATTACTTCTCTCTTATTAGAGGGAGAGGTTATTACAGTGGTAATAACTTCCAAGAGTCATCTAAAACTTTTGGGTTATCTCCCAATAAATCTTTTCTTTAACGCCTTTAAGTTAGGCATAAGAAGCAAGAAAAGAATCAAGTGTTCTCAAATGAAGAAGCATTAAGAGCAAATTTTTTTTTCATAGGAGAGGCAAAAGGAATCTTCTCTTTCTTCTTAGGGAAGTGTTCTATACCTTTCTTGAGTGGGAGTTGATATTTAATAGTGCCTTCTTTCATATCAATAATGGCACCAACAGTTCTAAGAAAAGGTCTTCCCAAAGTAATAGGACAAGAAGAATTGCATTCAACATCCAAAACATAGAAATCAACGGGGACATAGGCATTGTTAACCGTAATAAGAACATCATTAAGACTCCCCATGAGTTTCTTTTTATCATTATCATCAAGTGGGATATTTAAATAACAATCTTCCAATGGTGGCAAATCAAGCATATCATAAATCTTTCTAGGCATAATAGAAACACTACTATCAAGATCACATAAAGCTTTGAAATAAAAATCATTCACTTTCATATTAATGATGGGTTCCCAACCATCTTCTTGTTTCATAGGAATAGAAGCTTTATGTTTCATCTTTTCTTCTTTAGTTTTTATGAGAGCATCAGTAATGTGTTTTGTAAAGGCCATATTCATAGCACTAGCATTAGGACTTTTAGCAAGCTTCTGTAGGAACTTAATAACTTTAGAGATGTTACACCCATCAAGATCAAAATCATATTTATCATCTAAAGTAGTAGGACTATTAGTAACTTCAACACTAGTGGTAGTGATAGTAGAAACACTAATTTTTCTAGCAATTTCATCTTCTCTTTCCCACTTAGCTTGCAATTCAGCTAATAGTCTAACATTTTCATCAATTCTAACTTGTATGGCATTAGTAGCAGCAAAGGGATTCTAAATAGTTTCATATTTAGCAATCATTTTATTTAAAGAAGATTGTGCTTCAGCCAATGATGCTATATTTCTTTCAGCATTAGAGAGTT
This sequence comes from Avena sativa, assembly GCA_916181665.1. Taxonomy (NCBI): domain Eukaryota; kingdom Viridiplantae; phylum Streptophyta; class Magnoliopsida; order Poales; family Poaceae; genus Avena; species Avena sativa. The sequence continues at coordinate 104,636,660 of OV702292.1, forward strand.
TTTCCTCAATAGTTTTATTGAAAGCAGTTTGTTTACTAATAAAATCTTTAAGCATAACTTCAAGTTCAGAGGGTGCACTCCTATTATTGTTGTAGGAATTTCCATAAGCATTACCATTGTTGGGAGGATATGGCCTATAATTATTATTACCAAAATTGTTCCTATAGGCATTGTTGCTAAAATTATTATTTCTTATGAAGTTCACATCAACTTGCTCTTCTTGAGCAACCAAAGAGGCTAAGGGAACATGATTTGGATCAATATGAGCTTTCCCATTAACAAGCATAGACATAATAACATCAATTTTATCACTCAAGGAGGAGGTTTCTTCAACAGAATTTACCTTCTTACCTTGTGGAGTTCTGTCAGTATGCCATTCAGAATAGTTAACCATCATATTATCCAGAAGCTTTGTTGCATCACCCAAAGTGATGGTCATAAAGGTACCTCTAGTAGCAGAATCCAGTAGATTTCTTGAAGAATAATTCAATCCTGCATAAAAGGTTGGGATAATCATCCAAGCAGTCAGTCCATGAGTGGGACAATTCCTTACCAAAGGTTTCATTCTTTCCCAAGCTTGAGCAACATGTTCATTATCATATTGTTTAAACTTCATTATTTCACTTCTCATAGATATAATCTTAGCAGGAGGATAGTATTTTCCAGTGAAAGCATCTTTGCATTTAGTCCAAGAATCAATACTATTTCTAGTTAAGGATTGCAACCATTCTTTAGCTTTTCCTCTCAAAGAGAAAGGAAACAATTTAAGCTTAATAATATCCCCATCTATATCCCTATGCTTTTGCATCTCATAAAGTTCAACAAAGTTATTTAGATGAGCAGCAGCATCTTTAGTACCAATACCAGAATTTTTTTCTCTCATAACAAGATTGAGTAAAGCACGTTTAATTTCAAAGAAAGTAGCTTCAGGAACAGGTGGAGCAATAGGTGTGCACATGAAATCATTGTTGTTGGTGCTAGTGAAGTCACACAACTTGGTGTTTTCAAGAATAGTCATTTTTTGTGTTTTTAATAAAGAAACCAAACCAGTACAACTATTTTTTGTGTGTTTTTGATAAGAAACAAGAAAACAAAACAGATAATAAACTAAGCAAAACAAAAACAACTAAGTAACGAGATTAGTTATGAGGGACTCCCCTTGTGAATATGTCCTTGTCTCCCCAGCAACGGCGCCAGAAAAGAGCTTGATGGCCCAAGATATCTCGAGCTTGTTGGGGAACCCCAAGAGGAAGGTATGATGAGCACAGCAGCAAGTTTCCCTCAGTTATGAAACCAAGGTTATTGAACCAGTAGGAGCAAGGAAACACCTCCAAGGTGTTGTTGCCAACTTGGAATCCTGCACAACACAACCATAGAACTTTGCCCCAACTTACAGTGAGGTTGTCAATCTCACCGGTTTTACTGAAAACAAAGGATTAAACATATTGTGTGGAAGGAAGTAAAAGCTTGCAGAAAGTAAACAGAAAATAGTAAACAATTGTAGATTGATGATAAAAGAAAGGACCCGGGTCCATAGTTCACTAGTGGTGGTTCTCCTTAAGATAGATAACATGTTGGGACAAATTACAGCTGGGCAATTGACAAACATTGAGAAAGCATACAAGCATATACTAATCATCTTGACTCTTTTGAGATTCGATTGGGCATTACAACATTATAAATAGACCGTAATCCAACTACATCTATGACTAATAATCCACCTTCAGGTTATTATCTGAACCCCCTCCAGTATTAAGTTGCAATTAACAGATAATTGCATTACGCATTGCGTGTAAAGTAAATAATACGATTGTTCTATGAACAAAGGATTGTTGTTTTCTCCCTAGTAGCAATAACACATCTAGTACCTTAGATATTTCTGTCACTTCCCCAAATTACTAGAGGCATGAACCCACTATCGAGCATAAATACTAACTATTGGAGTTACTAGCATCTACTTGGCCAAGATAGCTACTAACAACAGAAAGCATGCAAGATCACAAATAACAAAGACATGATAGAATCAATAATCAATCTGAAATAGCATCTCAATATCCATCGGATCCCCGCAAACACAACATGTTGGATTACAAATAGATGATCTTGATCATGAATGGAGCTCACAAGATCTAAACATGATAGCACAAAGGAGAAGAACCAACCATCTAGCTACTACATGAAACCGTAGTCCAAGGATGAACTACTCACGCATCACACCGGAGGCTTGCATGGTGATGAAGAAAGCCCCCAGGGTGAATTCTCCCCTCCGGCAGGGTGCTGGGAAGAGCTTCAGATCCCTCCCGATCTAGGGATGGAGATGACATCAGCTACAGACTCTTTCGTGGAATTTTGATCGGCTACTTAGGGTTTCTGTATCGGAGGCATCTTATAATCGGAAGGGGAGGCTGAGGGGGTGCCCTAGGTGGCCACACCACCCCCTAGCGTGGGCCAGGCCTGGCCGCGTGGCTAGGTGGTGTGGCGGCCCTCTGGCCCCTCTCCGTCTCGTATTCTAGCTCTGTGTCCCTCTCGGTGAAAACTGACTTTGGATTTTGTCCCGTCCAATTCCGAGAATATTCATTTTCTAACTTTCCTGGAACCAAAAACAGCAGAAAACAAGCAACTGGCACGGTGGCATCTTGTTAATAGGTTAGTCCAAGAAAGTGTATAAAAATACTCAAGAGTGGGAACAAAACATAAGAATGTAGATAAAAACCAAGCATGGAACATCAAAAATTATAGATACGGTAGCAACGTATCATTTAGCTCCTTCTCGAGCGAGTAGTTGATCGAGCCACACTCTTCATACTACTTCATCTTTGGTTGTCTTCAAAATATGGCCAAATTTGTCGTTATGCAAATTCTTGAATATGTGATCATCAGCATAAAGTATGATGTAGATATGGCCTTGACCTTGGTCGTTCGTCTTGAAATACAAGAATGGTTCATACTCATTGACAACTAAGCTTAAATTCATCTAAATTTCACCACTTACTTTTAGGTTAGAACTTTACACGGTCGATCGGAGTACATTTTACATTAGGGACCTCAAAAAAGCAAAAATTACATCCAGGTCCATACATTTAGCATAAAGGACCCTAAAAGGAAATATTTCTGGTTCGACTCCTTCTCGAGAGATCAGCTGATCTGAGAGAACTCTTGATACTACTTCCTCTTCAATTGTTTTCAAAACATGGCTCGGTCTGTTGCCATGAAAATTCTCTCACATGGGATCATCGGCATATAAAGTATGATGTTGATATGGCCTTGACGACCTTGGTCATTCAGCTTGAAATCCAAGAATGTTCATACTCATTGACAAGTAAGCTTAAAATCGTCTAAATTTCACCACTTACACTTTTAGACCTAAAAGGGGAAAATTACATCGAGGTCCATACATTTGGCACAAAGGACCCTAAAATTAAGCAAGGAAAACAGTCGGGTTCGGCTCCTTCTCACGAAAGTAGCTAATCGAGCCATACTCTTCATACCACTTCATCTTCGATTGTTTTCAAAATATGGCCCAATTTGTTGGCATGCAAATTCTTGGATATGGGACCATGAGCATAAAGTATGATGTTGATATGGCCTTGACCTTGGTGGTTCATCTTGAAATAGAAGAATGGTTCATACTCGTTGACAACTAAGCTTAAATTCATTTAAATTTCACGACTTACTTTTAGGTTAGAACTTTACACGGTCGATCAGAGTACATTTTAGATCAGGAACCTCAGAAAAGCAAAAATACATCGAGGTCCATATATTTAGCATAAAGGACCCTAAAAGGAAAAAATTCTGGTTCGACACCTTCTCGAGAGATCAGCTGATCTGAGCCAAACTCTTAATACTACTTCCTCTTCGATTGTTTTCAAAACATGGCCAAATCTATTGTCATGCACATTCTCTAACATGGGATAATGAGCATAAAGTATGATGTTGATATGGCCTTGATGACCTTGGTCGTTCGGCTTGAAATCCAAGAATGTTCATACTAGTTGACAAGTAAGCTTAAAATAATCATATAAATTTCACCACTTACACTTTTAGACCTAAAAAGGGGGGAAATTACATCGAGGTCCATACATTTAACACTAAGGACCATAAATCAAGCAAGGAAAACAGTCGAGTTTGGCTCCTTCTCACGAGAGTAGCTAATCAAGCCATACTACTTCCTCTTCCATTTTTTTCAAAATATGGCAAAATCTGTCGCCATGCAAATTCTTTGATATGGGATCATCAACATAAAGTATGATGTAGAGATATGGCCTTGACCTTGTGGTCGTTCGGCTTGAAATCTAAGAAAGTTCATAGTCATTGACAACTAATCTGAAACTCATTTAAATTTCACCACTTACTTTTAGGTTAGCATTTTACACCGTCGGTGGGAGCATATTTTACATCAATGTCCATACATTTAGCACAAAGGACCCTAAAAGGAAAACTTTTTGGTTTGGCTCCTTCTCGACAGATTAGCTAATCTGAGCCAAACTCTTCATACTACTTCCTCTTTGATTGTTTTCAAAATATGGCCTAATCTATTGCCATGCAAATTCTCTGATATGGGGTCACCGGCATAAAGTATGATGTTGATATGGCCTTGACCTTGGTTGTTCGTCTTAAAATCCAAGAATTTTTCGTACTAGTCAACAACTATGCTTAAACTCATTTCAATTTCACCACTTACTTTTAGGTTATAATTTTACACAGTGGTGGGAGTACATTTTACATCAAGGACCTAAAAAGGAGAAAATTACATTGAGGTCCATACATTTAGCACAAATGACCCTAAAATTGAGCAAAGAAAATAGTCGGGTTCGGCTCCTTCTCGAGAGAGCGGCTGATCGAGCTATACGTTTCATACTATTTCCTCTTCAATTGTTTTACAAATATGGCCAAATTTGTCTCCATGCCAATTCTTGCATATGGGATCATCAGCATAAAGTATGATGTAGAGATATGGCCTTGACCTTGTGGTCGTTCGGCTTGAAATCCAAGAAAGTTCCTACTCGTTGACATCTAAGCTTAAATTCGTTTAAATTTCACCACTTACTTTTAGATTATCATTTTACATGGTCGGTGGGAGCATATTTTACATCAAAGACCTAAAAAGGGAAATTTATATGGAGGTTCATACATTTATCCTAGAGGACCGTAAAAGGAAAATTTCTGGTTCGGCTCCTTCTCGAGACATCAGCTAATTTGAGACAAACTCTTCATACTACTTCCTCTTTGATTGTTTTCAAAATATGGCCCAATCTGTTGCCATGAAAATTCTCTCGTATGGGGCCATCAACATAAAGTATGATGTTGATATGGTCTTGACCTTGGTCGTTCAGCTTGAAATCCAAGAATGTTCATACTCGCTGACAAGTAAGCTTAAATTCGTTTAAATTTCACCACTTACACTTTTTGGTTTGAATTTTACACGGATGGTGGGACTACATTTTACATCAAGGGCCTAAAAAAGGAAAATTACATCAAGGTCCATACATTTAGCACAAAGGACGCTAAAACCAAGCAAGGAAAATAGTCAGGTATGGCTCCTCGAGAGAGAAGCTGATCGAGCCATACTCTTCATACTGCTTCCTCTTTCCCAAATTAGGACGCATATTAGGTTTGGTCAAAGTCAATCTTTATAAAGTTTGACCAACTATATGTAAAAACATACTGTCTTTTCTAATGACAAATGCATATAATATGAAAATATAGTTCATGATGATTCTAATAACATTGAGTTGATGTTGTACACTTAGTAAGAGTTTATTAGATTTGACTCTGACCAGAAGTAATACGCGTCCTAACTTGGGAAGGAGGGAGTACTAATTTCTTCATGGGAGAAAAAAAGGAGCGCTCCTCACTTTCGAACCAGCTTGCTGCAGGTGTGCTTGGTGCTTCCTCTTCCTAGGGTATGGAGGAGGAGTAGTGCGGAGTAGGAAGGCTAGCCAGATCATAATGGTGAGCATCCAATGCGATGGGACGTTTTTGTTTTTTTGGCTTGCCAGATCACCAATCCCTTGTCCAGCACTTAAGTAGTGCTCGTACTTGTACTAGTAGTACTGCGAATGGCGATCTTTTGAATATCCTTCCCCCCAGATGTTGTGAAGGAAGTGAAAATTTCGAAACCAGGAAAGTTTGAATTGCTACTCTATTGTACTATAGTAGTAATACTTTTTGACGCCAAGGACCAAAATGGTTCCCACCAATGCAGCTGACGAACACGCCAGACATAGACACAGAGCCTCCAACACAAGACAGGTTGTCAGTGGACGCGCGTGCTCAGCACCACTTTGTGGACGAGGGAGAGATCAGCCGGCCGGGGTGTGGGGTGGTGAGGCTGGTCATAGTGGGGAGTAACTTAGAGTAGTAACATGCATATGTTACTAGTCTAATTACTACCTCCATAGTGGAAAATAACTTAGAGTAGTCTAATTACTACCTCCATAGTCCTATAATACTATCATGCAAAGCCTCATTTATTGCAAATATAGACTCATTTTGTCTTGAAATATGTGATGTTAACATAGCTCGTTACCACAAGGATCTCTTTCATCATTCAATTGCATGCCATGTCATCTAAATGTTTAGTTGGCAATACATATAGGACTATGTTACTACCCAAGTTACTCCCACTATGACTAGCCTCATGAGGGAGTGAAGGAGAGAGAAAACACATTTTGTTTTGCGTGCATATATATTGTGGTCCTGAAATTTACTCTACTCACTGTACCATGTACCTCGTGTCAGGAACCCATCCCAGCTTTGCTCTGATATCACACCGCCTTCAAATCCTCCTCTTTGCAGCGCTCTCGCTACCTCCTCTATGCTCATATAGTCTCTTCTCGCTCTTTATTTTTTTAACAGAAAAAAGGAAATAAATTCTTCTTACTTGATTTTCAGAAAATAAATTCCCGTCACTTAGGAAAATGAAATTGATTATTTTTTGTTTTTAATATCTTCGATTATTTTCAAAAGGTGGCCAAATTTTTCGGCATGCAAATTCTTGGATATGGGATCATAAGCATCAAGTACATTCTACATAAAGGACGTAAAAAAGGGAAAATTAGATTGAGGTCCATACATTTAGCACAAAGGACCCTAAAATTGAGCAAAGAAAATAGTCAGGTTTGGCACCTTCTCGAGAGAGCAGCTGGTCGAGCCATACTCTTCATACTACTTCCTCTTTGATTGTTTTCAAAATATGGCCAAATCTGTCACCGTGCAAATTCTTGAATATGGGATTATCGATATAAAGTATGATGTAGAGATATGGCCTTGACCTCGTGGTTGTTCGGCTTGAAATCCAAGATTTTTTTATACTGTTGACAACTATGCTTAAATTCGTTGAAATTTCACCACTTACTTTTAGGATAGCATTTTACACGGTCGGTGGGAGTACATTCTACATCAAGGACCTAAAAAGGGAAAATTACATCGAGGTCCATACATTTAGCACAAAGGTTTTGGCTCCTTCTCGAGAGAGCAGCTGATCCAGCCATTCTCTTCATACTACTTTCTCTTTGATTGTTTTCACAATATGGCCAAATCTATCGTCATGCAAATTCTTGGATACTCGATCATCAGAATAAAGTATGTTGTAGAGATATGGCCTTGACCTTGTGGTCATTTGGCTTGAAATCAAAGAATGTTCATACTCGTTGACAACTATAAGTTGAAATTTGTTGAAATTTCACCACTTACTTTTAGGTTAGCATTTTACATGGTTGGTGGGAGTACATTCTACATAAAGGACCTAAAAAGGAAATATTACATCGAGGTCCATACATTTAGCACAAAGGACCCTAAAATTGAGCAAAGAAAACAATCGGGTTCGGCTCCTTCTCGAGAGAGCAGCTGATCGAGCCATATTGTTCATACTACTTTCTCTTTAATTGTTTTCACAATATGGCCAAATCTATCGTGCAAAATCTTCGATACTCGATCATCAGAATAAAGTATGATGTAGAGATATGGCCTTGACCTTGTGGTTGTTTGGCTTGAAATCAAAGAATGTTCATACTCGTTGACAACTATAAGCTAAAATTCGTTGAAATTTCACCACTTACTTTTAGGTTAGCATTTTACACGGTCGGTGGGAGTACATTCTACATCAAGGACCTAAAAAAGGGAAAATTATATCAAGGTCCATACATTTAGCAGAAAGGACCCTAAAATTGAGCAAAGAAAACAATCAGGTTCGGCTCCTTCTCAAGAGATCAGCTAATCGAGCCATACTCTTCATACTACTTTCTCTATGATTGTTTTCACAATATGGCCAAATCTATCGCCATGCAAATTCTTGGATACTCGATCATCAGAATAAAGTATGATGTAGAGATATGGCCTTGACCTTGTGGTCATTCAGCTTGAAATCAAAGAATGTTCATACCCGTTGACAATTATAAGCTGAAATTTGTTTAAATTTCGCCACTTACTTTTAGGTTACGATTTTACACGGTCGATGGGAGTACATTATACAATCGGGACCTAAAAGGGGGGAAATTACATCGAGGTCCTACATTTAGCACAAAGGACCCTAAAATTAAGCAAGCAAAACAGTCGGGTTTAGCTCCTTCTCGAGAGAGTAGTTGATCGAGCCACACTCTTCATACTACTTCATCTTTGGTTGTTTTCAAAATATGGCCAAATTTGTCGGTATGTGATGGCCCAAAATATATCGAGCTCGTTGGGGAACCCCAAGAGGAAGGTATGATGAGCATAGCAGCACGTTTTCCCTTAGTTATGAAACCAAGGTTATCGAACCAGTAGGAGCAAGGAAACACCTCCAAGGTGTTGCTAGCTGGACTTTGGCAGGGCGCACTACCGGTGCCAGCAGCAACATGGAAACCTGCACAACACAACCACAAAACTTTGCCCCCAACTTACAGTTAGGTTTTCAATCTCACCGGTTTTGCTGAAAACAAAGGATTAAACGTATCGAGTGGAAGAAAGTAAAAGCTTTGCAGAAAGTAAATAGAAAATAGTAAACAGTTGTAGATTGATTGTAAAAGAAAGGACCAGGGTCCATAGTTCACTAGTGGTGGTTCTCCTTACGATAGATAACATGTTGGGTGAACAAATTACAGCGGGGCAATTGACAAACATCGAGAAAGCATATATGCATATACTAATCATCTTGAATCCTTTGAGATTCGATTGGGCATTACATCATTATACATAGACCATAATCCAACTACATCTATGACTAATAATCCACCTTCAGGTTATCATCCGAACCCCCTCTAGTATAAAGTTGCAAGCAACAGATAATTGCATTATGCATTGCGTGTAAAGTAAACAATACGATTGTTCTATGAACAAAGGATTATTGTTTTCTCTCTAGTAGCAACATAACATCTAGTACCTTAGAGATTTTTGTCACTTCCCCAGATTACTAGAGGCGTGAACCCACTATCGAGCATAAATACTAACTCTTGGAGTTGCTAGCATCTACTTGGCCAAGATAGCTACTAACAACAGAAAGCATGCAAGATCACAAATAACAAAGACATGATAGAATCAATAATCAATTTGAAATAGCATCTCAATATCCATCGGATCCCCGCAAACACAACATGTAGGATTACAAATAGATGATCTTGATCATGAACGGAGCTCACAAGATCTAAACATGATAGCATAAAGGAGAAGAACCAGCCATCTAGCTACTACATGGTCCCGTAGTCCAAAAATGAACTACTCACACATCACACCGGAGGCTTGCATGATGATGAAGAAGGCCTCCAGGGTGAATTCCCCTCTCCGGCAGGGTGCCGGGACGAGCTTCAGATCCCTCCCGATCTAGGGATGGATATGACGGTGGCTACAGACTCTTTCGTGGAATTTTGATCGGGTACTTAGGGTTTCTATATCGGAGGCATCTTATAGGCGAAAGGGGAGGCCGAGGGGGTGCCTAGGGCGGCCAGACCACCCCCTGGCGCGGTCCAGGCTTAGCTACGCGGCCAGGTGGTGTGGCGGCCCCTTGGCCCCTCTCCGTCTTGTATTCTGGCACCGTGTCCCCCTCGGTGAAAAACTGACTTTGGCTTTTGTCCTGTACAATTCCGAGAATATTCATTTTCTGACTTTCCTGGAACCAAAAACAGCAGAAAACAGGCGGCTGGCTCTATGGCATCTTGTTAATAGGTTAGTCCAAGAAAGTGTATGAAAATACTCCAAAGTTGGAACAAAACATAAGAAAGTAGATAAAAACCAAGCATGGAACATCAAAAATTATAGATACGTTTGCAACGTATCAGTATGCAAATTCTTGAATATGGGATCAGCACATTAAGTATGACGTAGATATGGCCTTGACCTTGGTCATTCGTCTTGAAATACAAGAATGGTTCATACTCATTGACAACTAAGCTTAAATTCATTTAAATTTCACCACTTACTTTTTGGTTAGAACTTCACATGGTCGATCAGAGTACATTTTACATCAGGGACCTCAAAAAAGCAAAAATTACATCGAGGTCCATACAATTAGCATAAAGGACCCTAAAAGGAAAAATTTCTTGTTTGGATCCTTTTTGAGAGATCAGCTGATCTGAGACAAACTCTTGATACTACTTCCTCTTTGATTGTTTTCAAAACATGGCTAGATCTATTGCCATGCAAAGTCTCTGACATGGGATCATCGGCATATAAAGTATGATGTTGATATGGCCTTGACCTTCGTCGTTCGGCTTGAAATCGAAGAATGTTCATACTCGTTGACAAGTAACCTAAAATCATCGAAATTTCACCACTTACACTTTTAGGTTAGAATTTTACACGTGCGTGGAAGTACATTTTACATCAAGGACCCAAAAAAGCAAAATTACATCATGGTCCATATAGTTAGCACAAAGGACCCTAAAATTAAGGAAGGAAAATAGTCGGGTTCGGCTCCTTCTCAAGAGAGTAGATGATCAAGACATACTCTTCATACTACTTCATCTTCGATTGTTTTCAAAATATGGCCAAATTTGTCGGCATGCCAATTCTTGGATGTGGGATCATGACCTTGGTGGTTCATCTTGAAATCCCAGAATGGTTCATACTCATTGACAACTAAGCTTAAATTCGTTTAAATTTCACCACTTACTTTTGGGTTAGATTTTTACACGGTTGGTCGGAGTACATTTTACATCAAGGACCTGAAAAAAGAAAAAATTACATCGAGATCCATACATTTATCATAAAGCTTCCTAAAAGGAAAAATTTCTAGTTTGGCTCCTTCTCGAGAGATCAGCTAATCTGAGCCAAACTCTACATACTACTTCCTCTTTGATTGTTTTCAAAAGATGGCCAAATTTGTCGCCATGCAAATTCTCTCATATGGGATTATCAACATAAAGTATGATGGTTGATATATATGGCCTTGACCTTGGTCGTTCGACTTGAAATCCAATAATGGTCATACTCGTTGACAAGTAAGCTAAAATATCATCAAAATTTCACCACTTACACTTTTAGGTTAGAATTTTACACGGGCATGGAAGTACATTTTATATCAAGGACCTAAAAAAAGGGAAATTACATCGAGGTCCATACATTTAGCATAAAAGACCCTAAAATTAAGCAAGGAAAACAGCTAGGTTCGGCTCCTTCTCGAGAGAGTAGCTGATCGAGGCATAATCTTCATACTACTTCATCTTCGATTGTTTTCAAAATATGGCAAAATTTGTCGACGTGCAAATTCTTGAATATGGGATCATGACCTTGGTCGTTCATCTTGAAATCCCAGAATGGTTCATATTCATTGATAACTAAGCTTAAATTTGTTTAAATTTCACCACTTACTTTTAGGTTAGATTTTTACACGGTTGGTCGGAGTACATTTTACATGAGGGACCTAAAAAGCAATAATTACATCAAGGTCCATACATTTATCATAAAGCTCCCTAAAAGGATTTTTTTGGCTCCTTCTCAAGAGATCAGCTAATCTGAGCTAAACTCTACACACTACTTCATCTTTGATTGTTTTCAAAATAGGGTAATTTGTTTCCATGTAAATTCTCTCATATGGGACCATCAACATAAAGTACGATGTTGATGTGGCCTTGACCTTGGTCGTTTGGCTTGAAATCCAATAATGGTCATACTCGTTGACAATTAAGCTTAAAATCGTCGAAATTTCACCACTTACACTTTTAGGTTAGAATTTTACACGGGCGTGGAAGTACATTTTACCTCAAGGACCTAAAAAAGTGAAAATTACATCGAGGTTCATACATTTAGCACAAAGGACCCTTAAATTAAGCAAGGAAATCAGTCGGGTTCGGCTCCTTCTCTAGAGAGCAACTGATCTAGCCATACTCTTCACACTACTTCATCATTGATTGTTTTCAAAATATGGCCAAATTTGCAGGCATGCAAATTCTTGGATATGGGATCATATGCATAAATTATGATGTAGATATGGCCTTGACCTTGGTCGTTTGTCTTGAAAATCCAAGAATATGGTTCATACTCATTGACATCTAAGCTTAAATTCGTTTAAATTTCACCACTTACTTTTAGGTTAGAATTTTACACGGTTGGTGGGAGTACATTTTACATCAAGGACCTAAAAAATGGAAAATTACATGGAGGTCCATACATTTAGCACAAAGGACCCTACAAAGGAAAACTTTCTATTTTAGCTCCTTCTCGAGAGACCAGCTGATCTGAGCCAAACTCTTCGTACTACTTCCTCTTCGATTCTTTTCAAAATATGGCCAAATCTGTTGCCATGCAGATTCTCTGATATGGGATCATCAGCATAAAGTATGATGTTTATATGGCCTTGACCTTGGTCGTTCGACTAAAATCCAAGATTGTTCATACTCGTTGACAAGTAAGGTTAAAATCGTCTAAATTTCACCACTTACACTTTTATGTTAGAATTTGACACGGTGTGTGGAAGTACATTTTACATCAAGTACCCAAAAAGGGAAAATTACATCGATGTCCATACATTTAGCACCCCCCTAAAAATAAGCAAGGAAAAAAGTCGTGTACGACTCCTTCTTGAGAGAGCAGCTGATCGAGCCATACTCTTCATACTACTTCCTCTTCTATTGTTTTCAAAATATGTCCAAATCTATCGGCATGCTAATTCTTAGACATGGGATCATCACCATAAAGTATGATGTTGATATGGCCTTGACCTTGGTCGTTCGTCTTCAAATCCAAGAATTTTCATACTCGTTGACAACTAAGCTTAAATTTTTTCAAATTTCACCACTTACACTTTTTTGTTAGACTTTTACACGGATGGTGGTGGTACATTTTACATCAAGGACCTAAAAAGGTAAAATTACACTGAGGTCCATACATTTAGCATAAAGGACCATAAAATTTAGCAAAGAAAATAGTCGGGTTCGGGTGCTCGAGAGAGCAGATGACCGGGCCCTACTCTTCATACTACTTCCTCTTCGATTGCTTTCAAAATATGGACAAATTTGTCGCCATGCATATTCTTGCATACGGGACCATCGGCATAAAGTATGATGTAGATATGGCCTTGAACTTGGTTGTTCGGCTTGAAATCCAAGAATGTTCATACTCACGGTTTATCTTAAAATAGTTGTCAAAACTCATGTTTATATTTTTGGAAAGTAGTACATGCAGGAGAACATCATGTGAATTCTTTGGTTATTAGTACTCATTATTTTTTGTTTGATTGTTTTAAAACGAGGACAATTTTTTGGCAGCCTTTCAAAATCCATGTTTTGCAATATGTCCTACTATATGTACACAAGAGTTTTTTTGTTGGAAACTAGTACCACAAAAGAGCTTGAGAACGGGAGAAATTATTATTACAGGTGGATCGCTACTCCTACAGCTACCCCTACATTCGAGTACTCAGTAGTACTCTATTTTCATTTTATAAGAAAGATTTATTGTGGAGGGAACTAGAGCAGAGTAGTACTATTCTGAAGGGAACTAGAGCAGAGGAACATGCGTCCATTTTCATTTTATTCAACCTCGCCTATATGCTCTATCCCCAGTTCCCCATTACCCTACCTCTATGCCAAGTGTCGCCGTTCTTCTCCTCCACAATGTCACTTTTCAATCCTGTTCACCGCATAGTATGAGAGTGTTTGTTCTTCTCCCTGTCCCGCCTGCCACCATCGATCTTCCATCTTTTCTAGAAAACCAAATCAAGCCACTGTCCCAACTTCCATCAGCTCCCTTGTGATGGCAGGGCCGAGCAAGGACAGTGATGATTCTGAGCTGTTCCAGGATGTTTTTACTGAAGGCCCGCTTGAAAACTCATAACCAGATGCGACGTCATCACCGCCACGAGCCTCCCTGGTTCGTCCAAACATCTTATTGACTCGGCAAAATATAGTGCAACTTTACATGCTTCTTAGCCGTTTAGCCTCCCATGTGTCCTTCATTCTCACCTGACTAAGAAACCATGGGAATACAACGAGTACTTCAAGGGCAAGGTCATGACATGCAAGCTGACGTCGCTGGATAGGTTCTCCTCTGACATTATGTTCCCGAATTATATGGGTAAGCAGTGGGTAGGTGACAATGGACATTGGATCGCCATTGTTGGGTCCGAGTGCAAGTGGGAGCTTGTCAATGTGTACACTCATCAACGCGTTCCTCTCCCACAAGTCAATGAGTTTGTACCCACCAACGATCCGTTTACATTCATGCATAATGATCGCCCTATTCTCCTCCAGAAGATTGCTATTTGCCGAGCTCCCACAGCCACGATCGATTATTTAGATTTCTCTCTTATCGCTATTTTTGACTACTCAATTGCTACCCTTGATGGCGATGAGTATGCATGGACAGTTCTTGAGAACCAGTTCCAGTGTTATTTCAGATACAGCGATGCACTTATCCACAAGGGTATGGTGTTTGCAGCCACTAAGAGTGGCAGTGTTTATGTCTAGAATCCTCTGTATTTTGGTAAGTTTGATCCATTCATGTTCTAAACACTAGCTTCTATTTTAATGGATGTAAACTAGTGTTGGCTGATTTGACCGTCATTTCTTTTGGAAGGTCCTATTCTGCTCACATCACCACCTGTCGCACATCTCGAGGAGGGCAACCTTGATGCCATAGATGATGACAAGCACAAACCTAGTTTATGGTTCTTAGCAATATCTGCAGATGAATCTCGCCTTCTTATCCATACCGTGGGCATTACTGATGAGGATTTTTATGGCAGTACTTATTATGGTCATGGCAATCTTGTTGCTAATCATAGTGTTGATCGCTGCGGTCGCACTTGTGGCACCTATGCTACTGGGTTTGGCTGCAAGGTGTACTCAAAGGACACTACTTACTTGTATCCACCTAAGCCATGGATAGCGATTGCTGACCTAGGAGCATATTCCCTTTTCCTTGGATTGAACTATCCAATTAACATTGCGGTAGGTGGTGCAAATGTTGCCCCAGGATATCTGACGAGAAGCAACTGTGTCTACACATCCCACCATGCAACAGGACTTGGATATATGCGTTTCCTAAAATATGCTACTTTGGTCTAAATACCGAAGAAGCAGCTATTGGTTTCTCAACCAACGTTGCATGGAAATCTTCGGAAACTCCATTATGGTTCATCCCGAGCTTCGCCAATGCCCGATATTGGAACCAAACTACCGTAAGTAATCGTAATACTATGTAATAGGATAACTCAGTTTAGATCAAGTGCAGTAGATGGTCTTGATTTTCTTTTGTAACTTGGCCTTGTTATAAACTCATAATCTAGACAAGGCTTTGGGCATTTTGAGTTGCCTATGGAGGTCACACACATGCATTGTTGTGAGAAGGAGGCATGCACACAAAAGCAGACTTGATCGTTAGTTTTGTTTCTTCCAATGACGAGTGTTCGGAGAAAAGGGAAAACTAAATCTATCACTTTGAAATGCTGCCGAATATGTCCAAGTGCCGCTCAATGTTAACTGGGAATCTGCCGATATTTCTTTCTTATTATGTACTGCTGAATCTTTCAAATGCTACTGAACCTGTCAAAAGTTTTGTTCGGTACTTGTTCAGATTGACAGGCCGAGTGCAGAATATGGTCTCGCTTTCCTTTTGAATCATGCCTTGCTACATCTATTGAATATCAATGTCCGCATTGCTGAATCTATCAATTCTTTTGGTCATAGTCTATGTATTGCCAACCGGTCACTTTGAATGATGTGCTGACTCTATCAAGTGCTGCTGAATATCAACTAGGAATCTGTCTGATACTTTCACGGTCTTATTCTGTACTGCTGGATCTTTCAAATGCTACTGAATCTTTCAAATGCTTTGTCGCTACTATTAGTACAATATTTTGTAGAACAAACTATGATGTACTAGTACTTTTTTAGATGAAGTGCATTAGATTGTCTTGCTTTTATTTTGAAACTTAGCATTGTCACAATTATCTACATTAGTCTTGGTAGTTTGGGTTGCATATGGGCAGTCACACAGGCATCGACGTAAGGAGGAGGTATTCACACAGAAGTAGACTTGATCGTCAGTTTTGCTTGCCCTGATGATCTCTTCGGAGAACAAGGCAAACTAATCATGCGCCAAAAAATTTAGCTAGAACAAGAACTGATTCTCTCTATACTACTATAGAATTTCAAGCCAGAAAGCTACTGAATCTCTCAAATGTTCTGTTGTTACTATTACTAAAGCATTTTGTGGAACTAATCCTGATGTACTGGTACTTGTTTAAATCAAGGGCAGTAGATAGTCTTGCTTTTCTTTTGAAACATGGCCGTGTCACAATCTAGATGAGACTTGGGCATTTTAGGTTGCATACGGGGGTCACACAGGCATTGATGTGAGAAGAAGGTACTCAAAGCAGACTTGATCGTCATTTTTTCTTCCTCCAATGGTCGAGTGTGTTTGGTGAAAAGGACAAACTGATCGCGCGACAAGGTTTTTAGAGCTGAAACAAGAACTGGTTCTCTTTGTACTGCTATTGTATTTCATTGTTTGTATTGCTGAATTGGTCACTTTTTTCAAATTTTGCTGAATTGGTCAAGTGCTCCTGAATATGAACTTCGAATCTATTGATAATTTTTCTACCTTATTTTGTACTGCTGAATTTTGACATGAATATCTGCCAAAAATAATTATCGCTTTTCCCCTCCCTCTTTGAGGTCTTTGTTTCAAATTCGACCGAGCACATCACAATGCAATTTTTATTAACCAGGAGAAGAAATCCAGTAGCTCATTCGGCCCCTCTTTAGCCTAGAACATTTTTATTCGGTCTTTTCGGGGTCAGGGGATTGCTGACCACAACCTAGTGAAATTTGAGAAAGGAGCCCATGGAGCATAGCCGAGAACATATTAATTCAGCCTTTTAGGGGTCAGGGGACTGCTGAGCACAGCCCACTAAAATTTGAGAATGAAGCCCATGGAGCATAGCCTATGGAGTATAACCCACGTAGAGCAGTCTATGTAGAATAGCCAAACTCTTTTTAATTCAGCCTTTTGGGCATTGCCCCCACCTCTCAAAATAAAAAAATCCTGGCTACCCATGTTTTTAAGAAAATACTCCATTATGTGGCATTTTATAAATTGAGATGCCAGGAGCGCTGCCCTTTTATATTTTAAAAGAGATAACATAGACACACAAAATATTTTTAAGAAGACTAATACATAAATTGTAGTACTAATAAAAGTTTAATGATATTTATTCTATAAATATCTTTGTTGTAGTGGCAACACACTCAGTTTATGTTTATTTGATTTGAAGGTCTTTTGTTCGAATCGTATCTTGGGTTTACATTTTTCTAGCAATATTGCATTACAGAGAGGCTGACATCACGGACCCACCAGCATGCAGCGTCCCTGGAGTTTGTTTTGAGGGTGTGTTCGGAAAAAAAGTTTAAATATGTCTACAAAGAGGCTCGCATCAAGGAACCACCAAACAGAACATACAAGGCTGCATCAGGGACCCACAAGCCAGAACATGCTAGAGAGGCTGACATAAGGGCCCCAACAGTAAGACCATACACGGCTGCCATGGTGGAAATAGCGGACGTGGCCAGAAAAAAATTCATCATACACACGTTGCACTTAAAAATAAGCTGACATGTCGGACCCAGCAGGCCCAAGCATAGCCCATGAAATTAGCCTATCGGCCCCAAGCATAGCCCAATATCTTCTAATTCGGCCTTTTCATGGTCTTGTGGCCACCGACCATAGCCCATTCAATTTACGAGTGAGCCCATGGAATATAAGCCATGACAAATAGAACATCTGCCCCGAGTTAGCCCAGAATCTTTTTAATTCAGCCTTCGTGAGCATTTTTTGTACTATAAGGCTGGCATCTGGGACCCAAAAAAATAGTCCAACACACACACGTTTCTTTCAAATAGAGGCTGTCAGCTAGGACCCAGCATAGACACGTTTCCTACACAGATGTGGTTGACATCTGGGACCCAGCAAGTTGCCAAGGTCAAAACAGCGGACATGGAAAAAAATTCCATCATACGCACGTTTCATTTATAGAGAGGCTGATATGTGGGACCCAGTAGCGCGACCTTATACAGATGCTGCATCGAGCAACGTTGCTAGTTCGAAACAAGGAGGCACGAGCGAGACAAAAGTTCAGCATGCACATGTTTCTTGTAATGAGAGGCTGAAATGGGGGACCCAGCAGCGTGAACAAATGGCAGATTCGTCGAGCAACACTATCTAGTTCAGAACAGGGTAGCGCTAGAGAAGAAAAAATTCCATCATACCCACGATTCTTCTAATGTGAGGCTGACATAAAGGACCGACCAGCCTGAATAAATGGTTGATTCAGCGAGCAACGCTATCAAGTTCAGAACACGAAGTCGTGATAGAGGGTAAAAAATCCATCATACACATGTTTCTTCTAATGAGAGGATGACATGTGGGGCCAAGCAGCGTGATTAAACGGTAGATGCATCGAACATCGCTATCAAGTTCGGAACAAGGTAGCGCGAGCGAAGGGGAAAAATCCAGCATACACACGTTTCTTCTAATGAGAGGATGACATGTGGGGCTTAGGAGGTTGGTTAAATGGTAGATGCGTCGAGCAGCGCTATCAAATTTGGAACAGGGTAGCGCTAGCGAAGGAAAAAAATTCCATCATACACACATTTCTTCTAATGAAAGGATGACATGTGGGTCCTATGAGGTTGATTAAACGGTAGATGCATCGATCAGCACTATCAACTTCAGAATAGGGTAGCACGAGCGAAAGAAAAAATTCCATCATACACAGGATCCTTCTAATGAGAGGCTGACATGTGGGAGCTAGAAGCCTGACTAAACGGCAGATGCATCGAGCAACGTTATCGAGTTCAAATCAGGGAGGCGTGAGCGAAAAATATGGTTCGCTAGAGACACTGATGTCCGGGACCCACACGCCTCAAAAGACTTCAGTGAGTCAACATCGCGCGAGGAAACAGAAATCTTGCTTCTGCCACGTGCTGGCCGAGTTTCCTTCATGTTTTTAGCGGATCTGTCATAGTATAGGGCCGCGAAATGGGAAAAAAATTCCATCGGCCATGGCCAAGCCAAGAATTTCATCGCGGAAGACGCGCCTTCTACGATGACCGTCGGGCCAAGTCATTGCAGAAGGAAACTTTTCTTGTAGTGAAGATAAGAGCCATGGCTCAAAAGAGATTAGGGTAGTATGCTACTCCCACCGACTATTTAATTCGTGCACCCATCACTCAACCCGCAGTTGATGCAGAAACATATGAGATAAAACCTAACCTTTTAAGCTTGGTTCAACAAAACCAATTTGGGGGTTCATCTTCTAAGGATTCGGGATTGCACTTAAATACTTTTACTGAAATTTGTGACATGATGCGTATTAAGCATGTAGATCCAAATGTTGTTAAGCTAATATTATTCCCTTTCTCTCTTAGAGGAAAGACTAAGGATTGGTTGCTAGCTCTACCAAAGGGCACTATTAAATCTTGGGAGGAATGCACTAATTTGTTTATGACTAAATTTTTCCCTAGCTAAGAGTATGCAGCTAAGATCCAACATTACAAGCTTTAGATAAGAAGACTGTGAGCCACTCGCGCTTGTGTGTGAAAGAATAAAAGAGGCCGTAATGAACTGTCCTAATCATGGGATGGAAGAGTGGCTTACATTACATTTATTTTATAATGGTCTTAACCCAATGTCTAAGTCTATGCTAAATACTGTAGCAGGAGGAACGATCATGGGAAAGCATGTGAGTGTTGCAAAGAAGTTACTTGATGACATGCAAAATAACCATGCCCAATGGCATGTGGAAAGAACCTCGAAGAGAGTAAGTTCAATTACTGAGGTAGATGAGTTGCTTAGCTTAGTAAAGGGTAAGGAAGATACCCAAGTTAATGCTATCACTACCGATGTTAATGATGTTAATTTTATAGCTTGCACTCCTTTTAATCCTACATGGAAAAATAATTATGCTTCTAATGTTCGAAAATATCATACTAATGTTGTAGGAGCTCCTTATAATAATTATGATAACACTATTGGAGCAAATCATGGCAATATCCCATTTGAGCAAACTGTTAGAACATTTATGCAAGCTCAAACTGAACAAAACAATATGCTTATTAAGATTATGGAGAACCATGAAAGTAGTATAGGAAGATTATCTAATCAGGTCGTTGCAATTAGAAATGATGTGTAGGCTCTACGGAAAGAACAAAGTATCTGAGAGCCAAGCACTCATACTAGCAAAGTTCGCTGGCAAACCCGAGCCAAATCTAGTAGAAGACCTCAAGATGATGACGGTGGTAACCAATGATGAAAAACCTGAAAATCTAGATTATAACAATGCTACAACACCGGAATATACCGTGTAAGATCTATTGAAGATGATCACCGTTAAGAATCTAGGTATAGAACAAGGTAATGATGCTATGTACCAACAATTTATACAAAAAGTATCATCTAAGGTTCATGATTAAGAGATGGAGTTCAAAATACTGGTTGATAAGCTTCTGGCTAAGCTAGATGATATATTTCAGCCCACTATTAAAATTAATTTGGGAGTTAATGAGATATCCACACTTTGTGATCTTGGTGCAAGTGTCTCAATGATTTCCAAAAGCCTATTCGATAAGTTAAACTTGGGGCCATTTGTTACAACTGAATTAAGACTCCATCTAGCTGATTTGACTTATAAACAAGCTATTGGGATCAAAGAAAATATAGTTGTTGAAATTAAAGGTAGTCCCGCTCTTATTGATCTTGTTAGGCCATTCCTGAATATCCCATAACACCTATAATTCTAGGTAGGCCATTTCTTAGAACTATTAAAGCTTTGATTAATCTACATGAAGGGAATATAAGAATATGGCTACCATCTAGAGATCCTTTTGTAGTCCACTTCCCTAGGAAAAAGAAGGCCAAGCCTAATGATGATGATAGTGTAATTACTTTAAAAGCAAACTACTTTGGAGTGGGTGTTCCAATTCACAAACCTAAGTGATTGCCATCGAGGTCAAGCTAATTGACCTTAACTAGAAGCGCTTCATGGGAGGCAACCCATGTAAAATAAAGTTTCTCTAAGTTTTTATTTATTATATTTATTTCGTGTTAGCTTTGTTTTTGTTTGTGTTTTCATTTTTATAAAGAGTGTTCAAAAAGACCTATGGCGAGAGGAGAATAAATAAGGTAATCCTCTATATTTTACTAACACATGGCCAAAGAAGTATTACTGGATCATTACTTAGTGTTTTTGTTGCTATGTAACCTTTTGATAAGATGTGCAAAGGCGCACGGAGCTACTAATCAAATTCCTTGAGTTTTTGTAGTTCATAGTGTCGATAACGACCACTGGTACGACCGGAGTGGCCCGTACCACCTCAAGGCAAAGGAGGTAGAAATTTAGATTTTTTCGAAGGAATCAGTGTCGATGACGACCACAGGTACGGCCAGACACGCCCGTACCGTATCCCCGAGCAAACATCAGATTTCAAGCAAAGTCACTTCAGTGTTAACGACTAGCAGTACGGGCGCGCACGACCGTACCGTGCTCCAGTACTGAGTGCACCGCCTGGGAGAAGCCGTCTTCCCCAAGATAAGTCATTTGGTACGGGCGGGCTCCGGCCGTACTGCCCGCCCGTACCGAGTACGCGGCTGCCATAAGCACCCCGAGGAGGTAACCTAAAAATCCCCAAATTAATTTTTCTCTTTCTCCTTCCTCCAAACTTCAAACCACCTCCATTGGATCTTCAAATTTACTTAATCTTTCTTCGATTCTTAGCACTCACTCGATCTAAGGTATGATTCTCATCCGATCCCCAACTTATTTGTGCAAAATCCTCGCTTAATCATTCATAATTGCCAATCTAGACATAGGTCTTGTTCTTAATTTAATATTCATATTAAGTATGCTTAGCATTGATTTTAGATGAGTTTATTTTGTAGTTAGTGTAGATAATCATTTATGCTATGTTTCTATTGGACAAGAATTTTATTAGCAATCTTTATTTACTTTGTCTTGTTTTTATTTATTGTATGAACACGAGGAGTCGTACACGTGAGATGGCTGCGGAGTCCTCCGTGCCACCCATTTATACGTTAACTTCTGAGTCACTTGGCATCGAGTTCACCGAGGACTTCCATCTTACCCTTTTCGACCGTCTCAAGATTCGAGAGATCAGGTCCACCAAATGGGCTGTCCTTATATCCTGGACCAACTTGGCATTCGTGCTGATTTCGATTTACTTTACAATAATGTTGGTTTGTACGATTTTGTCTTTCGGGATGTTGCGACATACCGCCACTTGACGCTTGGGTTCTTCAGCACCTTGACACACACGGTGGATCCTTATGGTTGTTTCGAGGAACAAAGACCCAGAGTTGATCGAATTAAATTCTGCCTTATGAACTGTGAGTATACTTTGACACTCAGCCAATAGGATCAATGCTTTGGGTTAACCAACAACACCACTGATGTACGCATAACTACCTTTGTTTTATATCCTTCCCCTTCACAATATTTTAACTTGATGATAATTCGTGGGCAGACACCCAAGAGGAACCAAATTGATCATCCTGACATTCGATATTTGTTCTATGTTATTGCTAACACATTGCAGGCACATGGTGAGTTTACTCGAGTTAATGAGGAGGACATGTTGATCCTCGCAAAATCTGTACTTATCAATTGTAACTTAATGACAAATTTGGGCGCTCTACTTGTGTTTTATCTTAAGCATCAAGCTCTTCAATCTCGAGGACCCATATGTGGAGGAGGAATTGTGACTGTTCTCACACGCGCACTTCGCATCAACCTAGATAACATCCAATCGTTGACTAGAGGTAACCGCCTCGGTCTATCTACTCTAAGAGCATGTGGTATGATTTCTAAAAATCATGGTAGATATTTCTTCAATACACCTAGAGCGGATCACTTGATCCCGGCTCCTTTGCCTAACGGTTTATTCTCTATCGAGGATGGACCTTTGCATTATGATGCGCAGGTCGAAGCTAATCTGCCCCAACAAGAAACACCCGTGGGAGGAGGAGAAGATGAAGAAGTAGAACAAGAAGGATCCGAACAATATGTGCAGCCACCAAACTACTACACCACCTATGAAGATATCTATGCACTCGAAGGAAATATTCAAAACATGAACAACCTCTCCATCAACCTTCGAGATGCCACTGCAAGCCTCACCATCCATTTCCATGATTGGAGCAGCCAATGGAACATGGGGGATTATCCATCGCCACCACAATGAGTAACAAAAGGGCTTGCAAAAGCCTGAGCTTGGGGATGTGTTCCCCTAGCAAATTTATTTGTGTAATAACGAGGTTGTACTCCAGATCCTTGAGAGCTTTGAAACACTCGTGTTGGCTTGTTCCAACACTTTTTTTTCCTTTGCTTTTTAATTTGCTTTCATTTTAGTTTATTTGTTTTTGTTTGTTTTTGTTTGTTTTCTTTTCTTAAACCTTGCTTGGTCGCAAGTTCTTTTCTATTTTTTAATCCCTATCCTCAAAAATACAAATATATTTTTCCGTTTATGCTTTTTTCGTAAACGTGGATTCATACTTTGCCTCTTTGCTTTAATATCATTTCGAGAGTAACCGTGTTTGAGTTTTGAAGGAACACATCCCTATAAGGAAGATGATCAGAAGTTATTTATGAGAGGTACGTCCTATGTCTCCCACTTATGAAGTTTGAGTTGTTTATCTTAGTTGGTTGATTTGCTAAGATGCCATGCTAGTGGGAAGTAATTTAATATGGTTAGAGTAAGGCTTTTTATCGGTATGATGATTAGTTGTTGAAGCTCTTGCTCTAATTATTTTAGTTAACCGAGTCTTTCCTTGGAAATAATAATGCCAAACAAGTACAATAAGAAAAAGTCTGAAATTTATGAATTGTTTGATGAATGATTGTCTTGGGAGTTACCCTTGATTATACTTAACCCCATAGATACTTTGACGGTCTCGACGTCACTCATGAAAGGAATTGTTTGATTGAAATAAAGTGTAGTGGTAATTGTGATGCATGCCAAAGCTAACCTTGTGGATCAAACCGCAGTTCTAGCTCAAAAAAAGAGAGAAAGAAGTGAGACAACTTTGTTCTATGTCTCTAATGCACACCTTTGGGATGCCAACAACTCCGCTAGCTTTTGAACGATCTATGGTATAACCCCGGATTTCGGCTATGAGTTGATGACATGATTGGCATCCGTGTTAATGATGGGCAAAAGTATTGGTACTCTCAAAGGTTGTGCAAACACTAAGCAAAAAGAAACAAACAGCGATCCTTGAAAAAGATGAAATGAAAAAGAAAGAAAAAAGATATCTATGAGGATCCACATAACAAGTCCTTGGCATGGTCTCATTACTACTTTACGAATTTTTCTTGAAAGACAATGATTGGATTAAAAGTGTTTTAGATTGACTTGATTTATTGATGTGGGTGTAAATAAGACACTTCATTGTTATACTACTTAGGACATCAAACTCTCTTACTCAATTATGCTGTTTAAACATCCTAGTGTTCCTTATCAAGTTGAGAGTTAATTAGAGGAATTGGATTGATTGCTACACTTCTAGTTACTTATACTTATATTAAACTTTACTTTGATTATCTTGACTTACCGAAGCTTGTATAGTATTGTTGTCATCTCTCTAACTTTGATAAGCTTCGCAAATGAATGAAGTGTTGAGCACATACGACTACCGACTGTAAGTGAACTCTTATTCTCGTTGTTTCAAGTTTAAATGTTGAATTCCTTATAGTTCTTTTGGTTCTTCTTGCTCGAGCACGATCAAGGTTTGAGCTTTGGGGAAGTTGATGGCTCCGATTTTTTCCATCTTCCACTATGTTTAAACATTGTTTTTGGTTAAGCAATTGCCAAAGAAACTCTCAACTTTTTCCACTAATGACTAATAATTGTAAATATATGCAAATCCCTTCTTTGATTTATGTTGTGCAGGAAATCAGTGCTTTTAAGGCGAAATAAGGAGTCATAATGAAGGATTTTGAGGAAGTACACACGACCAAGTAATTGGAGAAGCTTTCCAGGGCGTCAGCACACTTAATGACCACTGGTACGGGCATGGTCCGCCCGTACCAGGTGGCGCCGCCTTGGTCTCGTCAAACCCTACAACTTTCATGAAGATGCCTATATATTTCGAGGCTCCAGCCGTCGGCTAGAGGGCCGCCATTCTCAGATTGCATCACAACACCACCAAAGGAGATCCACACCATTGTTCATCACTTCCACCATCCATCCATCCACTAGCCATAGCCATTGCTTTGTACTTTTAGATCTCCTTGTGATTTGGCGACCATTGTAAGAATATTTGATTTCAATCTAAGTATTTGCATGATGTTTTCTATCTCTGATCTATTTGTTATGAGTGAGTAGTTCTCACAGGCTGCGGATTGGGGAGAAACCTCACAGCAATTATGTGCATCTAGATCATGGGAGAATTGTATTTTGTTTGGATTCAAGATTTGTATCTTTTGTTTCTTCGTCTCTCTTCTCAATCTGTGGACTTGTAGGTACCCAAGATCCCATAGATTGATAAAGGCTTGAGGTGAGATACTTGGCTAGCGGCGATCTCATAGGAACCTCAGTGACAAAAAGGGTAGTACAATCTTCGCTTAGCACCCCACTCGGGATCAACAACAACATCACTAGTTAAAGCTTTGATCTATGTTTACACTTAATAATCATTTGTAACTCGTGGCTTCAGTGTACTCTCGGTTGGATTAAAAGTCTATTGATATGCCCGTTGCATCACGGGGGCTCTAGAATATTACGATGTGTTGCCCACAAAAGATTATCTCAATACAAACATTATACATGACTATGCTTATTATTATCCTTTATCCCATTTGATGTGCAGCTGCAGGTGGATCTTCAACCCTAGCCTATCTCCATCCATTGATTCAAACCCGTTATAAAGTAAACTAGATTGGTCTGGTCAACTAAGGTAAAAGGAACAAATAAAGTCTTGTAGACATGTCCTTTTTTATTACCTTTTAGCAGTGCTTTTCGAGGTTCGATTAAACCTAGGTCTTCTAGGGAAAAAGCTATTATACTACATCCGTGAATCCGGATCGAAGGTATCAGGGCCGCGCCACCAGGACCATTTGGGCCCTCGAGCGTCGCCTCGCTAGATCCTTTCGCATACTCCTTTATATTGCCTGAAAACCTATCCTCCCAAGAGGATGCACTCTTTCGCAATATGGAGCACTGCCACCATCGTGATCTTCATTTTCTTAGCCAGATTGGTCCTGCTCTCCACGCTGGAGAGAGGTATTTTGACGCCTTCTTCACGACCATCATCATCCACGCCATCTCCATCAACCATGAGTTTGTTTCCCATCACCATGTGTGAGTAGTCCGTAGTAGGCATGTGAGGTGGCTGGGAATTGAGTGAGATCGATCGTGTAATCATGTTAAACTCCGGGATTTGGGGTGTTTGTCTTGAAGATATTCTTGTATGACTATGCATGCACCATTGCTATGCTTAATACTTGTTACTAGGGCTCGAGTGATATGATTTCAGTTCTAAACTTTTATTGCTTCATCATATATATGAGTTTGGGATTTATCTGCAAGGTGTATTACCTGTTATTTGATTGAACATGCGAACCCTAAAGTGATAGTTAGGGGAAACAAGGGGGATATGTTATAATTTGAGGATTACGTATATTCATGGAGTGTTAATGCATTGTTCCAAGCTATTCAAAAGGGTAGACTTAATTACCTGTAGTTCCAACTAACCCCGATGAAATGGGCATGTAGGACAATAGATGTTATGCAAATTCTCTTGGTTAGTACGCGTAACTACATATAGAACACACACCTACACACAATGAAATTAGAGTCAAGCACATGTTATTTATATGGATGTGGTTGAGAGTGAGGTCTCAATTTATAAATTCATATTGGTATTCTTGTGTTCCCCTTGTATCGAACTATAAATTTGGGTAATACTTCTTGTCGAAGATTTCAACGATCCCTTGCACTTGAGGGCATCAAGATATTTTCTGACGCCGTTGTTGGGGAACCTAGCTTTATTGGTAAGACCAATTGTGATCATTTACTTGCTGCACTTATTTGTTTCTCATTATGGGGAAGGATAAGGATTCCGCTAAGAAGGTTTTGATACCTTCCACTACTCAGAGAGGTACGAACTTGACTGCAAGGTCAAACTTTTCTCCTAATGTTGTTACTACTCATGCTATTAAAAATACATCTACTGTTTTTCCTATCTCACCATTATCTAGGATGTCTGCTAGTATTGAAAATAAAATAATGGATAGTGATGTGGATGAACAGTGGTAGAGCCACAACCCGGTCGCCCGGGCTCAGCTGGCTAACTCCATGGAAAATAATATAGGGAAATAAGGATTGAAAGTGGAGTTTGGTCGAGCAAACACTCAACAAATTAATTGAATCTATTCTTTTCCTAGGCTCAGATTGTGGGCTAGCTCCGCCACTGTGGATGAAGAGGCGACGCCTAATTTATACGTCTTTATCTAATAAAATTATCAAATATAATGAAATTGTTGCTAGTCCTAAATCCACATTCTAACATGACGATATTGCTTTTGGTAGAGCTTTTATGGATCTTGATCTTGATGATCTTGATGGTTTTGATGCTACTATGAATACTCCTCTTGGAGATTATTTCCCTATTAGTAGCAACTCTTATGAACCTATAATATTCATTACAGACAATGCTTATGATTTTACTGTTGATCCTGAGATAATTACACAAGCTAAAAATACTAAGCTTTATGGTGGAGATGAAGAATTTCCTTTTGAATATATAGCTAAGCTTCATGAGATTTCACATTTATATGGTAGAGATGAAATCCAACAACATTATTACTTTCTTAAGCTATTTTCTTTCTCTTTGGAAGGAGAACAAAAAGCTTGGTATTTTCATGATTATAAGATACATGCTATAAATCTTTTCATTAGTAACTTCTCTCATAATAAAGGAGAAAGTATACCTCAAGCTTGGGGGAGATTTAATGGTTTAAAAAGAAGATGTCCTGCGCATGGATTTCTTGATAATGAATTACTTGATATATTTTATTTTGGACGAACTAAAGAATCTAGATCATATCTAGAAAGTTTTGCAGGTAATATTTTTAGGACAAGAACTATTAATGAAGCTAGGGAATTGACGAATACCGTCTCAGGAAATTATAATGATTGGAATATTGAGGAAGAGGATGATATTGAAATTGTTCCTAAGAAGAGGGGTATTCTCAAATTATCAAATGAGATTATGAAAGAGGCTTCAAGGTATATTAAGGAGAAGGGAATTCAAACTGTTGATCTTAAGGAGCTATCCAAAAAAGGTATTAAATTTCCCATTGATGAACCTTGTTTCCCTATTCAAGTCCCTGATATATCCAATTCCAAAGGCAATGATAAGGTAATCCCTCATATAGAAGCTTACAATAATGATCATATGAATGCATTTGTTTATCATCAAGAGGCTTTTAATCATAATATTAAAGGTATTTCTATTTTCGTGCCCTAGGTTCGTTAGTTGTACTCAGTTTTCCCCATCCGCTTAGTTTTTCCTCACTTTTTCCCTCCCTCGATTCTGAAACCCTCACATGCGCTCGGACGGGGGGATGCCGTCAGGTCAAAGGCTTGACCGTTACATGCTGACCGGTGGGACCGTGTTGGGACGGGTCGTGCGTTGAGCGTTACGTTACATCGCCTCAATTGCTACATGCTGACAGGTGGGGCCAAGATACACAACGAACCAGCCATCCATCTCTCGCTGATTATGAGGGACGTGGTGTGGGACCATGTGTGGCGCGTTTGGTGGTTATGTGCGCCCTGTCGCCTAAATTGGAAGTTTTCCTTTTTATTGTTTTTATGATTGGCCTTTTTAAGAGTGCATTTTGCCCTCTCTCTCGCTAACAGTTGTGTTTTTCTGCCCAAAAAGGTAGCGAATCTAGAGCAGCTTCTCTTTTCATTCATTGTTTCTTTTGGCCCTTGTTTTCCCCCAATCTGGTAGCAAATCTAGAGCAGCAAATCTAACCAACACCATAAATAAATCCAGTAAATAGAGCAGATGTAGATAAAGCAGTTAATATAGGTTATATAGTATGGTACTTAACGAGGTTCGACAATTAGGCTGCTCAGCAGCAGCAGCGGACAAGTTCAACATAGACAAGACAAAAGAAGCTGCTTTACAGCAGCAGCAGTACCAACACAAGATCAGTGGCCTCCACCTCCTCCCTCTGGCGCCTCCTCCACTTCTTGTTGCCTAGTCTCTTGACCTTTGGGCGCCTTAGGCTTGATCAGGGGCATGCGACCCTCCTCGATAGCCACCTTCTGGAGGTTGCGGAGGTGAAGGCCGAGCACCTGGTGCTTGGACCTGGAGCCAAGAACATTCATGAACTCGCCGCAGGTCCTCACGTCCTCAGTATGCTTCACGAGGGAGTTGAAGTCCGTGGTGCGACGCCTCCTGGTGGGGTAGAAGGGGCATATGTAGACGTCACCGGCGAAGAACTTGTTGTACTAGCCGGACTTCAGTCTCCTCAGCACATGACGAGTCTTTGTGTCCTTGGACTCGTCGTCGCTACAGACGTCGCTGCTATCCTCCTGCTGGAAAAAATAGTAGAGTACAATAAGGACATGATTGAGATACTTTAATTATTGGGATTGATTATTTGCATAAATTAACCGATTGAGATCCCCTGATTATTCCCCAAATCTCAAACCAAATCGAATACTGATCCCAACTAAGAATAGGGGGTTCAAATACGAACAGGGGGATTCATCGAAATACGAGATCTAACACAAGAGGATTAGCTATTGTAAAAATACGAACAAGCCGAGCCCTAATAACATACGATCTAGCATCTAATGATGGGAACGGGGGAAGAACAAGGGAAGGGACAAAACCCTGGTTACCTCCGACCATGGGTCGGTGATGCTGGTGTCGTAGGGGTTCTCCGGCCTTATGTAATCAACCTCCTTGTAGGGGTCCCAGCCAAGCGGGATCTTCCCAAGATCGGTGGGGGCCTCCTGTGGCATCCCGCAAAATCACTACCAGAAAATCGCTGTGTTTTTGTGCATTGCATCATCATGACCGCATGCTCATGTCATCATGCCATATTGCATTTGAGCATCGTCATCATCTTGCATTGGTTTGTTTAAAAACTATTTTCAAAAAAGACTGGTTTTGTTTTCTAAACACCCCGTCTTTATTTCCAACTAAAAACCCGGGTCTCCGGAATATTTTGTTTCGTCTAAAAACGGGTTCTAAAAGTCTTGTTGTGTTAAATAAAATATTTATATTATTTTTAGGGGGCAGCCCGCCAGGCCTGAAAGCCCGGCCGGCCACCCCCAAACCCTATCTAAAACACCTAACCCTAATCTACCCAGCCGCCACCAACCTTCCACCTCACCCTGGCCAATCCCAGGCCTCCACCTCACCTGCACCAATCAGTGCTCGCCACCTCACCCCCTGCCCCCCCCCCCCACACACACCCATGCACAACACGCACGCCACACCCACAGCCCCGTACACGCAACCCACCCCGTGCCTGCCTTTTCTTCCCGCCCACACCTGCCAGCAGAGCCACCGCTCCCGCCCAACCCCCGCACGCCACCCTGTCGCCCGCGTGACCCACTCCCCACCAACCGCCAGGCGGGCCCGCCCCACCTGCTCCACCGACAGCCACACCCTGGCCTCAAACCGCCCGTCCACCCCGTACGCCACCTACCCCTCCCCTCGTCTCTTCCTCCTCGCCATCTCCTACCCCTGCATCCCCTCTGCCAGCCTCTGCCACCGAGCTCCGTGCCGCCGGGGTCTCGCCTCTCCACCGCCATCTCTCCCTCGGCGTCGCTCCGGCCGTCGCCAGCGACCAACCCCGCCTTGTCCACCTACCACCGCCGCCTCCCTCGCTTCCTCCCGCGGCCGTCCTGCCACCAGATGCGCCGCCGCCGGCCTCGTCCGCCTCCTTCCCGTCCCCTTTCCCGCGTCTCCTCCTCTGACCCTGTAAGCTCCCCGCGGCGACCGCCTTCGCCCTACCCTGCCGCCAGCGTCCCCCTCTCCTCTGCCCCAGCGCCGCCTCCAGTCCATCGGCCCGGGCTCGCCACCGCGCCGCCGCGGGCATCTCCCCCTACCCTGCTGCCAGGCTCGGCCACAGCCGCCTGCGCCTCTTCCTCCTCGCCGCCAGCAACCGCCACCACGGGGGCCCCGCCTAGGCCGCCTCCCGCCTCGAGCTCCCGTCCGGCCACCGAGCACCTCGCTGCCGCCTCCGAGCCGATGCGCCCTTGCAGTTCCCTGTCCTGCTGTGTCCTGCAGTCAGCAGTCGCTCTAGCTGCTGCCAGGTGCTCGAGCCAATGTCCAGATGGGACGTGCCCCAACAGTGTATTTTTCGAATTTGACCTGCCGTTTATCCTTCTGCCATGTGCCCGCGTGTTGTGCTGTATCGATGTTGGCCCATGGCTCTATCTACACTGATGATGTACGAGTGTGGTGTTAGTTGCTCTCCGGACGATCTCTTCATGGAGCTGATGGACTACGCAAGACCACCGACGCAACCGCAAGTGCCTTAGATCCCGGGACCCGAAGACCCGAGCTCTACATCATGGATTCGATGGCCGAGACCTGAAGTGGAACCCGAGGACCCCGGCAAGACCTCCTTCCTGGATGCGATGCTCGAGGACCGGACGCCAAGTTCGCCACCGGGACGACAAGCACTTCACCGCGGATGCCGAGTACGCCGACATGGAACCGAGGAACGCCAAGTTCTTCATCCCGAACGCCAAGACCGACCGTTACGCAGACCCGACATGATCTTCGCGACGACAAGATCGACACCGACCAGGGCGAATCCGATGCGCCCTGACGCCAAATCAAGTCCTTCTTCCTAGAACGCCAAGCTCTACTTCTGTTGTCCGAGAACGATCCCGCCGAGACCGATCCCCGTCGAACCCTGAGTCCGAACCCCGAACCCCCGGAACCAAGATCTTTTGAACCCAGATGTGTGACCCTAAGCCTCTATTTTTATAATATGACATATACCTGTCGCATCATTAAATCATCATGCTTGCACACATGTCATCTGGTGGGTTGGGTTAAATAGTCGATTCACCTAAATTAAATATGGAGACTATATGCGGGCTATTCTAGTCTTATATTGTCCCCATTTAAATTTGTGTAGCGAACCAATGCCATGTTTGCCTGATAAGTCAACATTTAAATTGCGGGGTAGATAAATAACCCGAACCTATTAGTTAATTGTCG
Source organism: Avena sativa (assembly GCA_916181665.1). Classification (NCBI taxonomy): domain Eukaryota; kingdom Viridiplantae; phylum Streptophyta; class Magnoliopsida; order Poales; family Poaceae; genus Avena; species Avena sativa. Next base: position 104,669,348 of record OV702292.1, read on the forward strand.
GGACCCTGGTTCCTCTTAATACTACCTAATTGCACCACATCTGTGCCATGCCATGTATCATATCATAATCATGCCAGATCTTCTGCCGTAGTATTAAATATTGCATCCGGTGTTTCTTCTAGTGTTTGCTTCTTCGCGGATTAGGCCGATGAGTGAATGCGAGTATCGACAAGTTCTTCGGATATGATCCTTCGACAGTGTTTCCCAGGCGAGCATCTCTCCCCCTTCTACCTATTTTGCATTTATAGTCTTTATTTCCTCCTGTTGATCTATTGCTATCCGTGTCGCGATGCTTTAGTTTCCGTGCACCAGTGCTATCCCGTGCAGCCTCTATATTGCCATGGACACCTCCTAATACCTGATGTTTGGTAGATAGCTGGCCTTGCGAGTTGTAGTTGCTTGCTCAGGTGTGATCTTGTGTTGTCGAGTACCACAGTTGTTGGTATGCTGGCAGATGTTTTTGGTGGAGGAGCTTATTGGTGGAGATGATCATGACTTTAGATACAACTATTAAAATGCTAGATATAACTAATGCAGAGGCATCGGTGGGCAATAGATGTTATTTGGTTCTTCCATGCTCACTTGTGTCCCGTAGGACCCCGAGTACTTGATACATGTTCCTTGATTTTTCGCACTATCCACATCCGGGAGGTCGTGGACCCCCCTGAGCCAGAGCTTGATTCATTTCTATTTCTTGGGGCCACAAAGTAGTTTGGGGCTTTATTACTATCCTGTACTTATGACATGTTTACTGCTTTATTTAAGATTGTGCGTGGAGAACCTGTACTGTTTAGGATCGCGGAGTGTTTTCGCGGTATTGACAAGCCCAGTCACACTTTCGGGTTCCCAGTCGTTTACAGCCATTGACGCAAACCCTGGGTCCGTTCCGGAGCCGGCCAACTTCGTTGCGGGTAGCTTAGTGGGGTGGCCCCCTGAAATATTTTATGAATCCTGTGATCGCTTTGTCGTGAATGGCTTGTTGGGTTTTGAGTTGGTTTTTCCGAGGTTGATCGAGTGTGTGTTGCTATTTGTGCACCCCTGCAGGGTAAAACTTTCTGAAAGCCGTGTCCGCGGTTATGGACGACTTGGAGCACAGTATCTCGATCATAGACAAGCATAACTAAAGTAGTGCTATAAATTTGACTTAATATATGACTAGTAATCAGATTCAACTATAACGGAATGGATATTAAAAATGCCAACAGCTGGTGGATCTGGGTTGTTTTCTGACATACTATATCTGCCTAGTAAGTATTGCAACTCCAATGGAATGTGATAAAAGTGTCAACAACTGTTGGGTTTGGGATTCCTCAGGACAATTATATCTGACTAGTAAATGTTCCAACTACAACGGAATGTTAACTAAAACTGTCCACTACTTATGCTATCAGAACGACTCATGCTATCTATATCTGATTAGTAATTGCTGCAACTATAACGGAATGAGTAAAATTGCCAACTGTGTGAGTTCCTTGGTCTGACTTCCTCGTTTGGTCTCGAGAGGGAAAATACCAGGATGGGTTTGTTTGGTGTTAGCTTAAGGTTGGATCCGAATAGGTCTTTCTTATCCCTCTCTGATAACCGCCAGTTGTATCGAGTCTCTATAGGTTGTTTAGTGCCGCTGCGCTGCCGCTTCAGCCCACCATACCTATGTAGGCGAGAGCCGCCGAATTCTAGCCTCGCCGTGTACTGGCCTCAGTACTGACGCTCCTCTTTTTCTTTGCCCTTTGTCAGCACCCCTTTTGTTTTAGCAGGTTTGAGATCGATGTCGTTAGCAGGGTTACCCTTCCGGCTTGGCCTGGGCAAGTTTATGGACGCCATTGGTTATTCTTCAGGGCTCTTAGCCCAATTTGCATCGTTTCCGTACTCGGACGCTGTATCGTTTTCAAGGTGATTTGGCTCTTTGTATTGTATATATGTATTCTTGACTCTTGGAGTCGTCTTGTATATATATCTGTTATGTGGGTCCCATCAAGGACTGTTGTGTAATGGTATTACTTTGTTTTCCACCCGCACGAAAGTTCCTGGTGGGCGTCCTTGAATCGTTTCTATGCGGGTTTGGCGGAAAGGGCTAAAACTTGCATAGGGCCGATCCGAGGGTGTTACACCTCCTCATCGGCGGCTACGGCGGATGCAGGGACGAGGACGGGGACGGCGGGTGCCTTCGATGCCTAGACGGGGGCCTATATGGGGATGGGGGCCTCCTGTCGGTGGCCTTGGAGGCGTCGATGGCCACCGCGCCGTTCTTCTCCATCACCGGCATGGTTGGGGTTTTCTAAGGGGTTTGCAGAATGCAATGGGACAGTGAAGACGGTTGAGTGAGCGAGTGAGTGATGAGTGAGAGTGAGGAGGCCTCTATTAAAGGAGAAGGGAAGTGACATTTCGTTGCACCACCGTGCACCTCGTAACCGTGTACGCTACTTCACCGTGCACGGCCACACGTGTCCGATACCGCCCCGTGCACCGCACACGCGTACTATGAGTCACTTTTTTCCCTCGTGTCTAACCCTGATGACTTAGTTGTGCTTAGTTTTTACCTCGAGTGTAATACTGGCAGTTTGGTTGTACTCAGTTTTGCCATCCAGTACTAACACTGTCGTGTGTAATATACTCAGTTTTACCCTCCGGTGGCTGGTCAACAGTGAGTCAACATATAGGTTTTAGCTAGCTAATTGAGTCATTTTATGCACAACAAATTCAAAAAGATCAAAACATAGTGGCATCTACACAGGGAGTCTTATTATGTGACCTGCCACCATAAGAAATGTATATAAATCAAGTTTTAACCTAAATCACCACTTCTCAAATCACCTACTACCTATGAAGGTTCATGGCTTTCTACTCAAGCCTCTTCCCAAAAATATATAAATTTGATCAATATCTATAAAGTATGGGTGTATATTTGGTTCTTGTACTTTGTATATCATGTAGAAGTCAATGATTATTAGCTATCTAAAAGTTAAAAAATTTGGTAACATGGTCTAGAGAAACGAGACAGAAGATTCTACAATGATGAAGAAGTGTATTTTGAGATTTGTACATACTCTCATTCATTGTGATGAAGACTATCAATAGAATCTTCTAGATGCTAGAATGGAAAAGAAGATCCAACGGCTGAAAATGTTGGGATTCACGAGTCTTAATCCAACGGTCAATATTTAAAGTTATTCGTACACTATATCTGATCTAACAATCAATATTTAAAATTATTCGTACACTATATAGCGGTAAGGTGTACCCGTTTAAATTACCACTTCGTTCATAGTTTTCCCGCTAGAACACCTATGGAGAAACTACAATCGTCGATTTTGCTCAATTGGCAGACATCTGCCATTTATCAGGCACCACCAAGTGAAATCTAACAGTCATTATCCGTCGGATTCGCTCTTCCTAGTGCAGTGCGAGCGTTCTCTGACAGGCAAACGTCTAGGCCATGTTTGGTAGCCCTTTTCCCATTTCTCGCATAGGCCAGGAAGAAATAAGAGCGTTTGGTGTATTGGATCGCATAGTTTTGTTGTATGGCACGAGTTTTAAAGCAGGTCAAAAGTTGGCCCGCTGGAAACGCCGATTTTGGGTGTTTTTACGAGGAGAGGCTCGTACGAACTTTAAAGCGGCCAAAAAGCGACTCATTCTTCTCCGTGGGTTCCGGCAGTTTGCTCTGGGCGTGCACGTCCCTTTATTAATTACCAGTGAAAGAATATGAGTTTGGCGGAATATGATGGATATATTATTGAGCCTCATGGGCGAGTATATATAGGCGTACAGAGGATTATCTTAGAGTACGGGTCAAGTCAGGATTGTACATAAACAGATCCTAACTCTATGTAAACTATCATAACAACCGTATATACCTAAAACTCTAACACTCCTCCGCAGTCGTAGCGGTAGCGTCGTGACAAATGGAACATCGCGGACGGTCAGACTGGAGATAAACCGAAGTAGCATCCAGTAGGCTGACATCCCCCCGCAGTCCGAGCGGGAACGTCGTGGACGGTGTCGCAGCGCGGTAGCTTGGACTGTAGAGGAAGCTGATGATGCTCAAGCGAGGTGGTAGCCCTTGTGCTGATGTCGAGGGAGCCGAGAGCTTGAGGCGGTGCCATGGTCCAGGTAACTGTGCCATGGGTCGCCGTGGTCGATGTCGTGGTCGGGGATGCTGGTGTCGAGGTAGCCGCACGTGAAGCCACATGCACATAGCACGCGAGGAGGATGACAGAGACGCGTCGAGGCAGTCGTTGAGGGTGTCGATGCCGAAGTCGATGCAGTCCGAGCCGACGAGGATGAGGTGCGGCCATAGTTTTGTCAAAACTAGGCGCACGCCGGGGACGAACGCACACTCCGGTTTTGCCAGAACCGAGTATGCAAAGAAGAACTCGTCGGTGATACGGTCGAAGCAGTCGTAGAGGGGTCAATGCCGAAGAAGACGTTGTCGAAGCCGATGAAGACGAGGCACCGATCCGAGCTTGCTAGACTCGGGAACGCGTCGGGGACGAAGACACTCCCGGCGTTGCTAGTACCAGGCGTGCGGGGGCAGGGACCAACATGAACTTGCCGCCATGTCAGAAAGACTAGCAGAGGAAGCCTCTAGAGCGGTTGCGACGCGCAGAGCGGCGAAGGGAGAGATGCCGGTGCTATCCGCGGTTGTCGGAGTAGAGTAGCAGGTGGTGTAGTCGGGGATGAGGCGATGACGTTGGCGGCGAAGTTGTAGTGGATGAAGACGTAGAAGGCGGTGAAACCAGCGGCGACCTGGGTTAGTCATGCTGGATGCCTAGAGTGGTGATGGGGTAGTCGGCGAGACCTGCGACGGCGAGAGGGCGCCCTGCAGGTTACCTTGTGAAGTGCGACGGTGGTGCTCGAAGTAGGCGAGGAAGACCCGGCGATTGACGAAGACCATGTGCAGACGGCGGCGATCCGTGCCGTAGGAGATGGCACGGTAAAAGCCGAGGCCGTCGATGCACGAGGACGGCGAACTAGACTGCGTGCAGCCACGCTATGACCCGAGGGGCGGCATAGCTGCAGTGCGCAAGTCGGTGCAGTGGCTGGGAGACCACCAGCGACGTACACGCCAAGGAAGCCGCGTTGGAAGCCGGTAGTGTGGACCAAAGGCAGCGGCGCTGCGGCCCGACGGGGCGACACAGCGGCAGCCCGTAGCTCGATTGGTGGTAGGCGCGTGCTCGGGGGCGTGATTGGCGTAGACAGGCGCGGGATCGGTTGATCAGATCGACGGTGCGCCGTATACGCCAGGGTGTGGACGACGCATAGATCGTAGTCGATGGCGGCGTAGTCGGTGAAGTCCTAGACGATGACGGCGAAGACGATCCGCAGGGTGGGGGGTCGCGACAGCCTTCCAATGGAAGGCGTAGCAGCTGTCCGCGATGCGCGGTAGCCTGCCCTGAGGCCGCGACATCGTGCCGAGGCAGGCGCAACAGTGGAGGAGTCAGGCGCACGGACGCGGTATAGATCCTCGATGCCGATGGTCGGACTAGAGGCGCGGCGATGACGACGACGGTGAGCGACTGGTTCACTTCACAAAAATATCCTCATAGGAATCAGATTAGTCGATGTCACTCGATCAAGGATCAGATCGGTGTAACTGGACAAGACAGTCACCTGTGGAGGCTGCGACATGACGACGTCTCATTATTATAAAAACACCTAAATTGCTAGAAACTTCCGTTTCCGTGAGAATTATTTTTCATTCGTTGTCCCATTAACACAAGATACATCATATATTCAAGTAAAAAAAGACACATCATATATTTATTCTTTGTTTTATAATTTTATGGATCCATAACAACGCACGGGTAACCAGCACTAATTTCTTCCTTATTCCCTCTAGTGAGTTCGTGAGGTATCCACGGCCGCCCTCGTCTCGCCGGCGACGAACTCCTCCACCGCCACGCTTGTCTCGCCGGCGACAGGCTCCTCCACGGGCTTGTCTCGCCGGCCGCGCTCATCTGGCCGGCAACAGGCTCCTCCACGGCCACGCTTGTCTCGCCGGCCGCGCTCGTCTCGCTGGCGACGGGCTCCTCCACGACCACGCTTGTCTCGCCGGCGACGGACTCCTCCACGGCCACGCTTGTCTCGCCGGCCGCGCTCGTCTCGCCGCCGATGGGCTCCTCCACGGCCGCCGGAGGAGCTTCTCGACGAGCACGGGCAAGGTGACTACTATATTGTCGATGTATACCGACACGTACGGAGGCAAATAAGACAAGAAGCTCTGCAAGGTCCGCCGGCCGCGCTTGTCTCGCTGTCGTCGAACTGGTCCGCCGCGAAGGCCTGCGCGCAGGGCTTGTCTGACGCAGGCCGCGGCGCTGGCGGCCACGCGCGCCATCTCCACCGGGTCGTAGTTGCCCTCCAGCAATGGAGATGTTGAGACTGGCTAGCTAGCTATCGATGTATGTATGCTCACCAACGACAATGCTGTGTCTGTGTCAGTTAACTCGCGAGAGCTGTGCACGACAACGGAGACAAAGCCACTGACCATGGAGGTGGAACTCGAGCGTCTTGTTGGGGACGAACTCGTAGACGAGCATGCGGCTGACGCCGGCGACGCAGTGTCCGACGAGGGACACCCTGCTGATGATGTCCACCTCGGCCTGGAACTCGCGCTCCCCTGCCCACCCCCGGACTTGAGCTGCTTCACGGCCACCTCCCTGCCGTTGGGCAGCACCCCTTTGTGCACGAGCAGGTTCGCCTGGGAGAAGTCGCCCGTCGCCGCCACGAGCTCTGCGTAGGTGAACGTCCATCTTTGAGGTGATGCTGGCATCGTCGCCGTCGCTAGCTCTGACGGTGATAGCGTTGTAATCGTCGTCGGCATGTTATTGCTACTCCGGGTAGTTAGAGGTTACTAATATAAGATTAGTGGTGAAAAATTATTCTTGCATATCGCAACCAAACAGCCTAAATTCTTCTCCGAAGACTAAAAGCACGTAATCGTGGCGTCGTCGCCGTCCCTGGCTCTGGCGGTGATAGCGTTGTAATCGTCATCGACATGTTATTGCTACTCCTGGTAGTTAGAGGTTACTAATATAAGATTAGTGGTGAGAAATTATTCTGGCATACCGCAACTAAACAGCCTAAATTCTTCTCCGAAGACTAAAAACACGTAACCAAACAAAGTGGCCAAAATTGCTCAACTGGTCGGAAAACAAAAATAAAGTGAACCAAATAAATATCAAAGTTGGCCCAAGCCAAATCTCATCACGTGCAGCATCAAGCGGACCAAATATCAAAAACGAAAAATATTGAGTCGAGCAACCAAACACGCTCCTAGGAGCTGAACGATTTTTTCTAGAAAGCCGAATGCCACGTGAAATGCACCGCCACATAAAACTACGCCTCCGGCAGGGAAACGTCTAGGGGAAACACTAGCCCAAGACAAGTGTCATCCGGACTTACTTGATTGATTGAATCGAGAGATGGAAATGCCATTGAGAGATTAGAAGGGATAGAGACAGAGACCCCGATACTTCAGATAGAGGTCGTGCTTCTGCTCAGTCCAAAAGATCAATCTGAGTGAGGATAAGGTGGTTTATGTTAGGGTCCGAGAAAGCAACTTGATATGCCAATCCTAACAAGAATTCCACTCTTTCTGGTCATGTCAGAAACCCAGATCGAAAGCCAATCTCTCTGGCTCTATACTCTCTCTACAAGGATCTTTTGCGGGTGTTTTTTATTAGAATAGCAATGCATACACTCGTAGGATCCCGTGGAGAAAGTTGAAACTTAATAGTAGTAGTAGTACGTTCATTCCTTCATTCCTTCGCCCTAGCTTCTTGAAACAACAAATCTTTCATGCTTAAAATTGACCTTGCAAAAGCTTTTAATAGATTGGAATGGACCTTCATTTGCAAAGCCCTTGCACGTAAAGGGATGCAGGGTCATTTCATCAAGTTGGTCCATGCTTTCATCTCTGGCCCTTCTTTCTCTGTCATTATCAATGAGCAGACGTATGCAAATTTTGGCAGCTCCAGGGAAATCAGACAAGGATGCCCTTTATTCCCATACTTATTTATTCTGGCCATTAATGAACTGCCTCTTGCTTTGTCTGATGCTTTGTCAGCTTCTAATCTTGCAGACATCTCTCTTGGCCCCATGTGCCCTCCTGTCCACTCCCTTCTTTTTGCAGATAACTTGTTGGTTTGTGGAGCTGCGAATGTCTAGGAGGCTCAGACTATAAAGAATATTATAGCTGATTTATGTTCTTCTTCGGGACAGATCCTCAACTGGAACAAGTCTAGTATCCTTTTCAGTAAGAAGGTGGACCCCAATACCATTGAGGACATTAAACAAATCTTCCCGGTTCCAATCATAGATGAAAACTTCACACCCTTGGGACATCCTCTCATCTTGCCAGCCAGAAACAGAAGTGAGGTTTATAGCTTTATTGTTCAAAAGTTCAAGTCTAAGCTCTCTACTTACAAAGCCAATTTCGTATCTCATGCTGCCAGACTTGAGCTTATCCACTCTGTCCTCTCTTCCATCCCTGTTTACTACATGTCCAATATTATCTTTTCCAAAAAGCTTTTGAAAAAACTGCAAGCCATTATCAGGGTGTTTTGGTGGACTGGTGTCTCTTCTGAACCTACTACCAAAGCTCTTTGTCTCACAGCCTAGAAGAACATATGTGCCCCCAAAGCGGAAGGTGGCCTAGGTAATCGGAATCTCCAAGCCACTAACTTGGGCCTCATTCTCTCTGCAGCTTGGAGAATAGCTGAGAATCCTGACTCTTTTCTCTAGAGTATCCTTAGAGCCAAATATTTCCCTCATTCATCTATATGGAGAGCTAACAGAAACGTCCCCAAATCTGCTTTCTGGTCCTCTATCCTGAAGGTTGTTCATCTTCTTCACAGCAATGCATACTACCAGATTTGCAGCGGCGACTCATCCATTTGGAGTTCTCCTTGGTTCCTTTGGTGGGATAGCATTTATGACAACCTTATTACTAACCTGGGTTTTGCTATCCTGCCACTGTTAACCAACTTTGGATCCCTAGAACTAAATGCTAGAACAACACTTTGCTCGACTCCTTGTTCCAACGCAATACTGCTGAGGCTATCAAAAACACGCTCATTGTTCCCTCTAATGAAAAGGACATTCTTTGCTGGAAGCCCACTCCTAATGAGAAATGCAACGCTAAATCCACATATAAAACTTGTTTACAGTGGATTTTTGACACAGGTACTCCTCGGCCAGATCAGGTCCAGGAATCGATTGAGATAACCATGCGACAGGTTTGGAAATGTAAACAGATGATACCAAGAGTAAAAACATTTGCATGGAGACTACTCAGACACGCTCTCGCCACTGGAAACAGAGCAGCACAGTTCTTTTCACACATTGCCAAGGTATGCTATAGATGTGAACTTCCTGAAACTGATTTGCACCTCTTTTTCCTATGTCCTTTTGCAAAAGATGCTTGGTTCCTTCTTCCTGGGTTTATTAAATCTGAAATCTTGTTGCTCATTCTAATGATATATCTCAGATTATCCTAAACCTCCTGCAACAAAAGCACCCAGTTATGAATCTCATTTTTCTGTTCAGTTTTCTTTGGTGCATTTGGAAGGCGAGGAATTATCAGCTTTTTTGCAGGAGGAAAACATACCCACAACAGGTGGCCATCAACACTTATGCATTGCTCAATGACCTTGAGATGGACCAGACCATTCTAGCTAAAGAAAGTTCCAAACTGACCACCTGTCCTGGTATTTCTATTCCCTCTGATTTCCAATTTTCAGGACCAAAGGTTTACGCGGATGCTGCTTGGAAAAAGAAAAGGAAGGGCTCTCTCGACTCAGCAGGAATTGGCATATACTATGCAGAAACATTTACAGATGGAAGAATTGATGTGTTCATCTTGGCGTCCAAGGAAGGAGTAGGTTCTCCGTTGCAGGCTGAAGCCCACGCGATGGTGTTGGCAGCTCATTTTGCATCAGCCATGAAGCTTTCCAATCCAACCTTCCTCACGGACTGCCTAAACTTTGCTAAGGCGGTTGTGGCTCCTAGAGTCTCTGACCACAATATGCTATGGGGAATAAGAAGGTTGGCCATTCAATTCTAGAATTTGGCACAAGACATGAATGCTTCTACATATCACATATCAGAGAAATCAATGGAGTGGCTCACTGTTGCGCACAATAGGCCAAAGGATCTATCGGATCCGTGCCTACTAGTTCTTGCAGGAACTCAGCTCACAACAACATATCTTGCCCAGTGATCGCCGTAATGGACTCGATTTAGCACCTTGGCTTTGTAATTCATGATGTACAATATTTCTGAGCTGGTATATATTTAGGGTGCTTTTTGGCACCCTTTCCCCGTTCAAAGAAAAGAAAGAATTTTAAGGCCAATGATCCCTTGTTTTCTGTTGTATTTTTCTATGTAACAATTTATGTTTTTGGAAGTGTGTCATATTCACCTCACCGCCTCCATGTGAAGCGTATATATAAAATTACAAATTACGGAGTATAATATCTTGTTCACCTCATATTTACGCTTCTAGATACAAATCCTCGAGTTAAGTCATTCCAACAATTTACTTCACACTATACTCAAATCGTCATCAAAATCCTCCTTGACATGACACGGAAAAAGTTACTACCTCCGTTCTAAAAAAGATTCACAAATTTGTCTAAATTTCGATATATCTATATATATGGAGCGAGTATATATTTTTTTTTCGAAATTTCACCGATCTATTAATAATCATAAATAGCAGTACAAAGAGTCACAAAAGTAATAAAAATTATAAATACATCATTGGACCACATAGCGACGACTACAAACACTGGCACGACCCGAAGGCACGCCGCCGTCCTCGTCCCTCCATGACCGGAGTCAGGCAGAGCTTGTCGTAGTAGAGCTTATTGTAGTAGATGGACGGGAAGTCGTCGTGCTAAGGTCCCAAAGGACCAGCGCACCAGAGCAGGAACCATTGCAGAAAGTGACTAACATAGATCGGAAGAGACTGACCTCAAAACATACCAACGAATACGAAAAATGACCGGATCCCAAGGGATCCGTCGGACACATAACTCCACACGCCTCCGCTGATGCTAGACGCACCACCAGAGCGAGGATAGGGCGGGGAGGACTTTATTCTGACTTCAGGACGTAGCCGCCGTCTCAACATCCCGAAGAAGATACTAAAAACAGTCTAAACAAAACACTGAGACCTTCCGCCGGCGAGAGGCCGTGGTCCCCACGCCTCCAAGGCCCTAAGGTCGCCAGAGACGGGGCGGACCATTGGCGTCTCCGGCGGAGGGAAGAAACCCTAGATGGGTTTGTCGCCGCCTCCTGAAGCCTTCTCTCCTCACGTACGGTATCGGTTAACATACTATAACTGAATACTAGAAATATTATGTCACAATTTTTTTATCGAGATGGTACATAAGGAGACGAGGCGGGGATTAGAGCATGCTCGACTTCAGTGTCATTCTTACTTGCAGGATGGTGGTCTCTTGGAAATTTACTAACGGTAAAGCTAGCAAACGGGCACTCGTCCCGTGTCAACTCGAACGGGTGCCAACTTGAACGGGCGGCCACGAACCGTTCGATCTCAATCGAACAGACACTCCAGACCGTGGCGTCGTGGGTGACCGATACCATGAAGACAAGTCTCCACCTAGGAGCCCCACGACGCCCACCCCACTCCTCCCGCATTAACTCCCCTTTCCGACTGTTTCGATTTCATCCCGCTCCGCTTCCATCCATTTTCTCCGCCGAGCAACTCTCCCCGTGACGAGGGTTTAAGTCATCAATGCCCATTGTTATGGACTTGGGTTTTAAAAAAGGAGGGAGCGCTGGAGACATCTATCGGCTAGCAAACAAGCACACAGGAGACTCGAAGATTTACCCAGGTTCAAGCCTCGTAGAGGTCCCTACTCCTGCTTGTCTGCTCGTGGAATTATCAAAGGAATCGAGGATTACAATGGTGCGCAGATGCAATCTGGCGAGGATTGTGAAAACTAGGGTTGCGTGTGTCCTACTCGTCGCCCCCTTCTAGCCTTTATATAGATAGGCTAGGTCTCAGGTAGCAGGTCGAGTCGGTTACATGTTAGGGTTTTCCCCTTTAAACTTTCTATCTTTAGCTTCTTCTTGTTCTTCAAGCAATCGAGAGTCCGTAGGTTACTCGAGTTCTTCATTTGGGCCTTGGCGACACCGTGGGCCTCTACGCATTCAGGCTGTATATACCAAGCTCGAGTACCTATAGGGTATACCCATGTCAGTAGCTCCCGAGTGTCTAGTGGAATCGCATATTCGACTGGAGACTTTATGAAGCCTTCTGAGTGCATGACTGGGTATGTTTTTCGACTGCTTTGTTTATGTCATAGGGATTGTTGATGTGCGTGCCTGATTTAACCGATATACTGGTATCAGTTAACTACCTTAGGGTAAAACAACGCCATCTACTCGAACTCGAGTCCCCGGACTCGAATCCGGAAAAGTGCTGGTGTAATTCGACTCAAGCCGTGGAGGTCTTACAGGAGTCGAATTCTAGTATATGGGTGTGAGCACTCGACGCGTCCGTCAAGGCATGTTCATCGTACCTGTAGGCACGGATATATTTCTGGTAGTGCGCAGCTAATGCGTTGACAGGCCTTATTCAGGTCTTATCTTCACGCTGTAAGTGCGGCATCCGAATTTTATCATCGCGGAGACGATTCGGGTGACCCAGGAGACGCAGTCTCTTTGTAGGGAAAAATTATGAGGCGGTGTCGCCATAAACTTCGAGTGTGGATGTTATCAACACATAGTACTTTGTACAAATAATCATAGGGTGCGCGACCAGCGCTCCCTATGGGAGTAGCCCCGGAGTGCCTGGTTGAGTCGAAGACTCAAGCAGGGACTAAAGAACTTTTGCGACTGTTGTCGTCTTTTGTTTGCTTATTTCAGTCGAATTTGCTTCCGGCGCTCCCTATGGGAGTAACCCATGTCCATAGTCGAACCGTGTTTCGAGTGATTGGGTTTTGCTGTGTTTGTTCATGTTCCTGTAAAAGAAGAAGAACCTATGGGAGTAGCCCCTGAGTGCTTGGTGGAGTCGAAGACTCGAGCGAGGACTAAAGTAGTCGAAGTCTTCTGCTGCGTAGTTTTTGATGACGTCAGTGCTGACGATTTCATGACCTCAGTTGCCCGCGTGAGCGAGTTTAACGGGACGTGACGAGCGGTGGGTCCTACTCCCTGACTCTAATTTGACCGGGCGTGCGTAATCTTTATTTTAACTGCACCTCCTAAATTTCCGCGTGTAATGGGAGTAGTGGAGGACGGTTCACATTTCAGCTCCTCCATTGTTGACGGGGGTGCAATTGCCACCGTTGCCGCCATTGCCGTCGTTGCCACCGTTAGGCGGGTCGGTTTCGTTACCGCGATTGCCCGTGTTGTTGCGGTTGGCGGAGGTGTCGCCTGTGTTGATGACGGCGCACATGAAGTGATTGGGGAAGCTGCTGCTCCCGCAGCTCTCAGATCCGGAGTCGTAGGCTCCATCTTCAGTTGCCAGATCACTCAGATCGGAGTCGCGACTGTTGTCGCTGACTATGTTCTCGACTGTTGTCGGGGCGTTGAGCTCACTGAGGGTGCCGATCGATGGAGGGAACCATGATGCTAGGGCAATCGACGGCACCGTCGGCTGGTCAGGCATGCGAAGCGTGCCCATCTGACCAACTTGGAAACGGAAGCTCCCGATTGCCAGGCTGATTCTGTCGCCCATGGACTCGAAAGCTGAGCGAGTGGCCGGCGTGTGGATGGTGAAGTCGAACGCGCCGAAGAGCTAGCGAATCTCCACTGTTGCGGAGTTGTAGATCGCGGTTGATGGGGCCGAAGAAGCCGCAACATTAGCACTCCCAATTCCCACAGACGGCGCCAATTGACGAGGGTTTAACTCATCAATGCCCATTGTTATGGAATTAGGTTTTGGAGAAGGAGGGAGCGCTGGAGACATCTATCGGCTAGCAAAGAAGCACACAGGTTTAGGCCTCGTAGAGGTCCCTACTCCTGCTTGTCTGCTCGTGGAATTATCAAAGGAATCGAGGATTACAATGGTGCGCAGATGCAATCTGGCGAGGGTTGTGGAAACTAGGGTTGCGTGTGTCCTCCTCGCCGCCCCCTCCTAGCCTTTATATAGATAGGCTAGGTCTCGGGTAGCAGGTCGAGTCGGTTACATGTTAGGATTTTCCCCTTTGAACTTTCTATCTTTAGCTTCTTCTTGTTCTTCAAGCAATCGAGAGTCCGTAGGTTACTCGAGTTCTTCATTTGGGCCTTGGCGACACCGTGGGCCTCTACGTATTCAGGCCGTATATACCAAGGTTGAGTACCTATAGGGTATACCCATGTCACCCCGATTCCGCCAGATTCCATCCAAGTTCCTGATTATATCTAGTGATGTCTACGTGCCTTGAGGTAGTTTTTCACCCGGCCCTCATTTTTCCTTGCAGGAACGTGCATCTCGTGTCCTATTTTAGAGGCAATCTCCGGTGTTGATAATGTCGGCTTGAGATGATTTATTCGCCCTTCTCCGCCTTCGTGAGAGCTCGTCGGAGTTTACTTGAGTTAGCGCATTAGTCCCTATATAGTCGCCAGCGGTTGCCTCCGCGCTCTACTGATTCCTCCTATCTTCTATGTCGTATGTGTCTCTGTTCCTGTCGTTTTTCCGGGGGATGTTGTTTTTGCTTCTATTTCTGTAGTTAATAAGCGCCTTAATAAGTAGTTCATGTAGTGCCCTGGGTATGTTTTAGATTATGTGATGATCGTGTTACGGGTCCTTGTGTTATTGTTGGGTGGGTACTTGTTTTGTATGTGTTTTTGTACCCATTTTTTGTGTAATTTGTCACAAACTCTGTTTCACACACTTATCTATTGTATCTGGAAAATTTTAAATAAGTGGATAGCTATAGTTGAAATAGGTGAGTATCTTCATATATAATGGGTGGGTAAGTTTATTTCTGTGAAATTTATCTACTCCATGTGGTGTTGTATCCGGAAATCTGTAAATTAGTGGATAGCTATAGTTGAAATAGGTGAGTAACTTCATATATAATGGGTGGGTAAGTTTATTTCTGTGAAATTTATCTAGCCCATGTAGTTGCCTATCTAGTCAGTTTTTCTGAAATTTTTGGTATATTTAGTTGGTTTTGTGGATGGCTATGTGTTGGATTATGATGTTTTTGTTCCATATCATGGGTGGTTGTTGTAAATGATGATGTAGTTGTTGTTAGGATACCTTTTTAATCCATCATGGTTTGTAATTGTCATACTTTGATTCACAACAACAACAACTGATAAATCTGGATAACTATAATTAAAACAGGTGGATAACTATAATTGAAACAGGTGGCTAACTTCATAAATAATGGGTGGGTATGTTTACCTTTTTTATCAAATGACTACTATATGTGGATGACTATAACTAGAACATGTGATTAACTTCTTTTATAATGGGTGTGTAGGTTTGTTTTGTGGGATTTCTAGATGATGATTGTTTGTATACATGTTTCCATGTATTATTGTTTCATTTCTGCTATTATTTTGTATTTGTGGTTTATCTAACCCTCTATCATGAAGTTACCTGGCTATGGTTTGGATTATGTGTGGTTTTTGTAAATTATAAATGGGTTATTGTTGGGCGAGTCCTTGTTTGACTGTGTTTTTTGTACCAACTTTTTGTGTGTAATTTCTACTAAACTCTGTTTTCACACATCTATATGGTGTATGTGTAAAACTGTAATTAAAACAAGTGGATAACTATAACTAAAATATGTGAGTAAGTTCATATATAATGGGTGGGTAAGTTTATTTCTGTGAATTTTACCTATTTCATGTAGTTGATTGTCTAGTTAGTTTTTTCTGATTTTTTTGTTGATTTAGTTGATTTGCGGTTGGCTATGGGTTGGATTAGTATGATGATTTTGTTCCATATCATGGGTAGCTGTTGTAAATGATGATGGATTTACTGTTGGGATGATTTTTTTAACCCATTCTGGTATGTAATTTTTGTCATACTTTGATTCAGACCAATAACATAATTCTGGATAACTGTAATTAAAACAGGTGGATAACTCTAATTGAAACACGTGGGTAGCTTCATAAATAATGGGTGGATATGTTTAACTTTTTACACAAATGACTACTATATGTGGATGACTATAACTAAAGCATGTGGGTAACTACTTTTATAATTGATGCGTAGGTTTGTTTGGATGCATGTTTATCATTATTTATGCACATGTATTATCATTGTTCTTTATCTAACCCTCTTTTTACTTTTTTTCTATGTGTTGTAAGGTAAAATGAAGAAATGTAAGGCCGAAGATGCTATTACATATGATGAACAACCATATGTATCTAGACGTATACGGAATCATGCATCTCCTCAGAATCTTGTCCTGTTGAATATAGATTTTTATCTCCTAATCAGAAGGCTTCTGTTGTTAGTATGGGTTTTGGTCCATTGCTTAATATCAAATGTCCAACTCTGTATAATCCAGTTATTCTTTGGTTTGCAAAATTGTACAACAAGAATACCCGTGAATTTGTTGTCCCGGGGCGAGGTAGAATTCCGTTGAATGAAGCATTAGTGCGTGGTAGTCTTGGTTTGCCTATTGGGAGCATTCCTATCCCATATGATGTTGATTACGATTGTGAAGCTGCCCTTGCTCTTGTTCTTTTTCCTGATGATAACAAAACCCCTGCTACATCTCTGGTGTTTGAGATTTTGAAGGATATGGATGATCATGAAGTTCCTTTTCAGCAAACATATGTGATGTATCTTGTTTTGACTATGCTCTGCCCCACAACCAGTAACCATGTTAGCAACAGATGCTATCCTATCATGGTTAGTTGTCATCTCATACTTGTGCTTGTAATTTCTTATATGTTAATCTACATTTGTGTTTCTGAGTGGATAATTTTAGTTAATTCATGTGGATAACTTTAATGCTTGGGGTGGGTTTTTTCTTTTCATGTGTGTGGGTAATTTTATTTAGTCTTTTCTAAATATAGGTATTTTTATCCCTGTTATGTGCATGTGGATAATTTTAAGTTCTTATGTGGATAACTTCCATATCTCTAGGTGGATAACTTCAATTTTTTGTTTTAACAGGCCAATATTGGCAATGTAAATGACATGTCGTGGTGTAAGTTTGTTGCTGATCAACTTCATGCAGAGCTGTCTAATGATGTTTATTCCTAGGCATGCCTATTCCATTTGCAGGTATTTGTATTTAATTATTTTCTAGATTTTTTTGTGTACTTCTGTTTAGCATGATGTTTTTAATCATTTAATTGGTTATTTTTTGTATGTTTTATCAGCTGCTATACGTTGATTCGGTTGATGTAAGTTGTATATAGGACCTTGCGTTGCCAGAAGCTGATTTTGTAGTAAATAGATGGTCGAGGGAAAATATTGATAAAGTGTTGCTGGCTGATCAAACCAATAAGTCCTCATATAGAAAGCTTGAGATATTTTTTTTATCACGTGGACAACTTTTGTGTTTTGGCTATGATGACCTGTGTTTTTTTTGTTTGTATTTTTTGTCTTTAGCTTATGGTTTTGTGGCTCATATGTTATCTGTTTTGTGTCAATGTAGCTTAAAATTCAATTTGGTATTAATTACCGATTTTTTGGTGGTGCCGATGGGTTAGTGTCGATCCAAGATGTAGTAATGAGGTATTAATTATTGCTTGTGTGACACTTGTTTATCTTACAACCATATGTTATGTAACTATTCTTTTTCCGTATTGTTTTTGTGCAACAAAAAGCACAAGTTGCTAATCTGATGGGGAGTTTTGCTTCTGGCATGTTTGGTTTAATGACTTCACTTGTGCAATGTTGGACGTTGATACAAGATAATGTGCAATCTGAAATGGGACACTAGTTTGGTGTTTTTAGTGAAGGTTTTGTGAGGGGTGGATCTAGTGTTGCTGCTCCTGGATCTGGATCGCCCGATCCTGCTACGAGGCCTGTGCGTGCGGGAGCCCATAAGAAAAAAGTTGCACGCACAACTATACCAGATGTAGGGACATCTTCTGGTGTTCCTCTTGCCAAAGATCCTGTAGGCGGTCATGATAGAAGCCCATCTGAAGATGTACCCCCTGCTGACACGCCTAATCGTGATAGAAGTGATGAAGATGTTAACAGGTTTGCGCGGGTTTCAAGGAAACGCACTATAGGACGTCGTCATGATTCTTTCTATGGGCCGGATGAGGAGCCTGTTATGTCTCTTACTGCCCCAGATTTTAATGATGATATTGGTACTAACACAGTCCATAATTCCTCGATTGTGGAACGGAGGTCACCTGTAGCTGTTGTGGATGCTAGTGGGAATGTTTCTGAACTGCCAACGTCAGATGAGATAGATGTTAGTCAGGAAATTGGTGTTCCTGTTTTGGATATTGGTTCTAAACTACATGTTACTCATGTGTACGCAAAATTTGGAAGGGGCAAAAAGAAGAAGCCGAACCTTGAGAAGACTGATAATAAAACCAAGGGTATGGTTATGTGTGAGCTTGGTATCATGGCTGACATGATGACCTATGCTCTTGTTGTTGAGGGTTCTACACGATCTAAGGAAGCTAATTTGCATGTTTTAAAGAAGTCAATCCCTAGAAGGTTCGACACTTCCCTTTATTCATAACTTGATATTATTCATGCTGGTATTTTTTGTTATATATGATGGATAGCTCCATTTTAATCATGTGGGTGATAGTAGTTAGATATGGTGGATATTATATGTGTTTTTGTTGGTAACTTATGTTTTTGTTGGTGGATAACTTCATCCTATTCCATGTTGTTATTTTTTAGTTATATATGTGATGGATAACTAGTGTGTATTTTTAGTTTAATTTTACACTTCTACATGTATAAGCTTTTTCACAATGTGTTGTTTATTATATGGATAAGTTATTCTTTGTTCTATGTCCAACTCCATTTTAACCATGTGGGTAATAGTAGTAAGATGTGGTGGATAAGTTTATCTTAATCATGTGGGTAATAATGTTCAGATTAGGTGGATAATATCTGTATTTTAGGGTGGGTAAGTTTTGTTTTTTTGGTGGATAGCTTATCTTCATTTTAACTCTTTATTCATTACTTCTACTTTTCAAATGCTTAAGTTTTCCTTGTTAATTGTTTGTGGGTAAATTCATATTATTCATGCTAGTATTTTTTTAGTTATATATGATCGATTACTACATTTTAACCATGTGGGTAATAGTAGTGAGATGTGGCGGATAAGTCTATCCTAATCATGTGGGTAATAGTGTTCATATGAGGTGGATAATATCTGTATTTCTGGGTGGGTAAGTATGTTTTTTTGGTGGATAACTTATCTTCATTTTAACCCTTTATTCATTACTTCTACTTTCAAATGCTTAAGTTTTCCTTGTTAATTGTTTGTGGGTAACTTCATATTATTCATGTTGGTATTTTTTTAGTTATATATGATGGATTGCTGCATTTTAACCATGTGTGTAATAGTAGTGATATGTGGTGGATAAGTCTATCCTAATCATGTGGGTAATAGTGTTCAGATGAGGTGGATAATATCTGTATTTTTGGGTGGGTAAGTTATGTTTTTTGGTGGATAAATTATCTTCATCTACATGTTTATTGTGTTTTTTTATTTTCCTGATAGGATTTTTTGATTTTAATCCATGTTTAATTTTTTGCAGGAAGCAGCCTCCTATTAGGACTTCCCCTCGTATTGCAAAATTACGCAATCGAGATGCTGATTCATTACCATTGTCATTATCTGCTCGAGCTCAACTATCAGTTGATGTTGACAAACATGCAGATGTCAACGAAGCTGCTATCAAGAAACCACAAGTTTTACCATCTGTGGATGCACATGAGGTGTCTCATCCGCCTAATGATTTGGTTGGACCAGAATCTGTGCCTACGGTGAATGCTCTAGACCTTCCATCTTCCGACGTAGCTAATGTTGTCGCAGAATCTGTTTTTGTTGCTCCTTTGGACAATGACAAAATTGTGCAGCCTGTTAGCAGCAGCATGGCCACTACCTCGGCTCCTGTAACCGCCATTCAAACTGATGTTGTTTTTATCTCCAATGTCAAGGATCATGCGGATGTTGTGCCTGGTAAGTGGACTGATTCTGATGGCAATGTATATTTTCCTACATCTTGGCTTTTTGATAACAGAGATGCGCTCTCTACCTCTGTTGCTGCTTCGGAAGCAAAGTCATCCCAAGATGCAGATGATGTTGCTTTAAGTATTGAAGCTCCTTCTCAAACAGTTGAGAAATATCATGATGTTTCGTCTAGCCCATCCATCCCTGCGTCTTCGCTGTTTAAGATCCCCAAAAAAAATTGTTCCACCTCTGAAATGTCTGAGTAGTCAGTCTCCTAACCCATCCATTCCTGCTCCATCTGCTGGCCCAAAAGATATGCCTAAAATCTCAACCCCCATTGTCACACAAATTTTGAAAGCTAAATTTGTGGGCGCTGATGGCAAACTTAGTCTCCCCGCTGGCATCCCATTACCAGTTTGTACTGAAGCTATTTCGTTACGTACTACACCTGTTGAGCCTGCTCCTTCAGCTGGTTCGGCTCCTTCATATACTGATTCTGTTGTAGTTGTTCTTCCGAGTGTTCCTCGTGATTATTTCGATGTGTCTGTTGCAGCTCATGTTGCTACGCCTGTTGCTAGCGACTTGTTTCATCTGTTTGAACCAAATTTGGCAATGCCGTTGTCCTGGGCACCGTCTGCTACTACTGGTAAGCCTTAAACCAACCTCAAATGTTTTCACAAGTAGTTTAGAAATGCACAACTATGCATGTTTTGGTTTTATTTTTTGTTTTGTAATTAAGTTTTACATGTTTTTGTTTGTTGTAATTCTTTTTCTAACTTGCAATTATGCTTCACCTCTCTTCTAAATTCATGTCTCTTTTTGCTCATAACTTTAATGTGTATAGGCTGATAACTTATATATATATACCCTGGTAACTTTATAGTATGTAGGTTGGTAACTTCATTTAACATGTGATAGTATTTTTATTAGTTCACTATCACACCTACGTACAACTTTGATAGTCCATGATGTTATCTTGTAACCTTTAAAATGATGTGTAGACACACAATATGCAGATGTTAATGTGTCCAACCTACCAAACAAGCTTTCCGATGGTAACGAGGGCGGTGGTGACTCTAACTAATTTACTGAGCTCATAAAATATCAATATGAAGATCGTCGCTGACTCCCTCAGGTGTGGGGGGGAGGGCTTTGTTGTCTAGCTTTAATTAGTTTTTTTAGGTGGTTGTGCTTTTGTGTTAGTCTCGTGGAACAATTTGTTATGTAAATTTGATGACACTATTATGCCCCATATGATGTATATAAACTATTCCGTTTGTGCTTGTTTTGTGTTATTATTTGATTACCTTATTTATGTATTTCTTTTATTTTTATTTTCTGTTTTTTATATGGTGTTAAAACATGTGGTACTTTTTTTGTCCACGTGGGGCACGCCATTTTTTATTTTTTATTTGTATACTCTTTTTTGTCCCTTTTTTGTAGTGGACAAACAATCATTTGGTTGTGATAAGGTCATATTGCCTACAAAGGATTAAAAAGATGTTATTTCTCTTGATGATCTTTTGGTTGATAAGCTTGACGTTGAAGGGGCACACAGATGTGCAAAAGGAAAAGATATCCATGATTATTCAACATCGGATCCTGTAGGTAACATTGATTCTCCTATTCTGGTTGATGGCAGCGTTACACCAAGAACATGTATCCGCACTATTAGGCTTAAGCACCCATCAAGGGTTCATCTTCCTCCATTCTCTTTCGTTTCAACCACTAAAGAGGAAGATTTGTTGTACAACAAGGTTATTGTTCATCATATGAATGAAAGTAAGTCGAAGATTAGATGGTATGGTTTTCTAGTAACCATTGTTTTTAATTTTTATGTGGGAAACTTTAAATCTGTCTGGTGGGTAATTTTTACTATTTATGGATGGTAACTTATATAGTCATGGGTGGATAACTTATTTCATTCGATTTCTGTATTTATTGTTTGTTGATTGGTTTTTTAATGTTTTTATTCAGCTCTCGGATTATAGTCATAGAGCCTATGTGGGTTACTGCTTCTAACTTGTTGAAAGTGTTATGCCAGATGGCCAGCTATCAAACACTATGTGTGACATTGTTGTTTTCGTATTACAAGATACCTTCCCAACCAATAAAGTTATTTTTCCATATTTGGTGACAAAGTATCTTATGGAGGGAAATTTCAATTGTAGTCTTGTGAGGAGGTCCTGATACATTGCAAATGTATCTATAATTTTTGATGTTTCATGCTTGGTTTTATCTACTTTCTTGTGTTTTGTCCATACTTTGGAGTACTTTTCATATGATTTCTTGGACTAACCTATTAACAAGAGCCATAGTGCCAGCTGCCTGTTTTCTGTTGTTTTTGGTTCTAGGAAAGTCAGATAATGAATATTCTCGGAATTGGACGGGACAAAAGCCAAAAATCCTATTTCACCAGAAGACTCCCGGGGCCAGAATATGAGACGGAGTGGGGCTGGGGCCTAGCCACACCACCTGGCCGCACGGGCTGGGCCTGGCCGCGCCAAGGGGTGGTCTGGCCGCCCCAGACTGCCCCTCGGCCTCCCTCTTCGCCTATAAGTTGCCTTCTGACCTAAAAACTCAAGGGGGTTCGACGTTTTTTTAGAAGGAGTTCCGCTCCGCCGCCACCACCAGATTCCATGAAACAGCACTAGAAACTCTGTTCTGGCACCCTGCCGGGACGGGGAATTGGAGGAGATCATCGCCATCATCATCACTATCGCTTCTCCATCGACCATCCATGTTTCCCTCATCTATGAGTGAGTAGTCCCCCGCTGTAGGCTATGGGGATGGTAGGGATTGGATGAGATCGTTCATGTAATGGCATCGGATTGTTAGGGCATGGTGCCTAGTATCTTCTATTAGTGCTTTATGACTTTGTTGCGACTTGTTGTGCTTAATTATTGTCACTAGGGCCCGAGTGCCATGATTTCAGATCTGAACATGTTATTGATTCATTATGATAGTATTGTTTATGGTCTTATCTGCAAGTTGTATACACACGTTGTTGTCCGGAACCAATGGCCCCGAAGTGACAGAAATCGGGATAACCGGAGAGAATGGCTTTGATGTGAGGATCGCATGTGTTCACGGAGTGTTAATGCTTTGCTTCGGTGCTCTATTAAAAGGAGCACCTTAATTGCCAGTAGTTCCCTTGTGGCCCTGCTACAAATGGGCTGGTAGGACAAAAGATGTTGTGCAAGTTCTCATTGCGAGCACGTATAACTATATATGGAACACATGCCTATGATTATCTAGTACTTGGATGCTTTATCTTATTTACCTGCAATTGCCTTATGTTCTGATTGCTATGCGAATTGTCTTGTCCATGCAACGCCCGTACATCCAATCCCTATGCCTACCGCACTCGAATCCTACTGTTACTGCTGTCTTTACTTTACTACTGCTGCTACTTTACTATTCCTACTACAAAAATATTGCCACCGATAAACTGCTGTGAGCAAGATTTTTCCAGGTGCAACTGAATTGACAACTCAGTTGTTAAGGCTTATAAATATTCTTTGGCTCCCCCTGTGTCGAATCAATAAATTGGGTTTCACTTCCCTCGAAAATACTGCGATACACCCCCTATACTTGTGGGTCATCAAGACTATTTTCTGACGCCGTTGCCGGGGAGCATAGCTTTATTTATCAAGTTCACTTGGATTCTCTATTGTTCGCTGCTATCCATCCATCATGGGTAAGTCTCGTGATGGCAAGGTTCCTATTTTACCATCCACTACAAGAAGTGGTACGGTTCTGAACACCTCTGTTGCTCTTGATTCACCATCTGTTATGAGTAAGCTCGTTACACCACCACATACACATGATACACACACTGCTACTACTGCTGAATCTGAAACTTCTGATGCTTATGATGCTGCTTCTACTGTGCTTAATAAGAGTGGTTCATTAGGTCCTTTCCTAGATGCTACGATTGCTAGAACTATAGCTAGAAATACTGAAACTCCTAATGAAGACACTACCACACATGTTAGTTCACCTGAGTCTAGTGAAAGTTATGATATTGAAGATGGTTATGTGGAGATGACCGATGAATTTATTAAAGAATGTAAAAACACCCATGATAGGAGCGCTGCTAAGAGTCTCCTTGAGAGGCGTACTATTAGACCTAAATTATCTCCTATTGCTAAGTTTGCTGCCTCTCCCATAAACATTATAGATAAAGATTATGATTTCTCTCTCGATCTATCTTACATAGCTATTGTTGAGAAAGAACCTTTTTGTGGGACTAAGAATGAAAGTGCGGTAGCACATATGAATGAACTTTCTACCATGAGTGGCTTGTTTTCTGATGATATTAAGATGCGTACTTACTTTGTTGCTAAGATTTTCCCCTTTTCACTGAAAGGAGAAGCTAAAACTTGGTTTAGTAATTTAGCTACTGGATCTATTCATAGCCCTGATTGCTTGATTAGTACTTTCCTGCTGAAATATTTTCCTCCTAGTGCTAGACATGCTATTTTGCAGGAACTTTTTGATTTTAAACAGGGAGAAAAAGAGGTATTGCCTGAATCTTGGACAAGGTTTTGTGCTTTGATTCATGCACGGGCTGGAAGTCAATTACCTAAGAATCAGCTTCTTGATATATTTTATAATGGACTAACCGAAGAATCTAGGACATACCTAGATAGTTGTGCTGATTGTGTTTTCAGGAATAGGACTCCTAAGGAAGCTGAGGAATTAATTGCTAAAATAAGCAAGGATTATGAAGATTGGACTCCTCCTGAACAAGCTATACCTGAAGTAATTGTACCCGAACCTACTATACCAGTGCCTATTCCAACATCAAAGAAGAGGGGAGTTACTGAATTAAATGATGAAGTGGTGAAGGAAGCTAAGAAATGTCTTAAGGAGAAGGGAATTAAAGCTGCAGATGTCAAGAATTTACCTCCTATAGAAGAATTATGTAAGCCTATTCCCTACTCATCCACTATCGAGGTACACTCTCTCCAACACTTTGATGAAGGTGATATCTGATGGCTCAATACACGGCGCCCAGAAAAGTGCTTGGTGCGTGGTGTTGATGTAGAGCTTGTTGGGAACCCCAAGAGGAAGGTATGATGAGCACAACAACAAGTTTCCCTCAGTTATGAAACCAAGGTTTAATCGAACCAGCAGGAGCAAGGAAACACCTCAAAGGTGTTACTAGCTGAGCTTTGGCAGGGCGCACTACCGGTGCTAGTAGCAACGTGGAGACCTGCACAACACAACCACAGAACTTTGTCCCCAACTTGCGATGAGGTTGTCGATCTCACCGTGTTTTGCAGAAAACAAAGGATTAAACGTATCGAATGGAAAGAAGTAAAAGTTTGCAGAAAGTAAACACAAAGCAGTAAAAGATTGTAGATTGTATGTAAAGAAAAGGACCGGGATCCATAGTTCACTAGAGGTGGCTCTCCTTAGATAGATAACATGTTGGGTGAACAAATTACAGCGGGGCAATTGACAAACACCGAGAAAGCAATACATGCATATACTAATCATCTTGACTCCTTTGAGACTTGATTGGGCATTACAACATAATACATAGACCGCCATCCAACTGCATCTATGACTAATAATCCAGCTTCAGGTTATCATCTGAACCCCCTCCAATATTAAGTTGCAAGCAACAGATTATTGCTTTACGAATTGCATGTAAAGTAAACAATACGATTGTTCTATGAACAAAAGATCGTTGTTTTCTCCCTAGTAGCAATAGCACATCTAGTACCTTAGAGATTTCTGTCACTTCACCGGATTACCAGAGGCATGAACCCACTATCGAGCATAAATACTAACTCTTGGAGTTGCTAGCATCTACTTGGCCAAGATAGCTACTAACAACGGAAAGCATGCAAGATCTCAAATAACAAAGACATGATAGAATCAATAATCAATCTGAAATAGCATCTCAATATCCATCGGATCCCCGCAAACACAGTATGTATGGATTACAAATAGATGATCTTGATCATGAACGGAGCTCACAAGATCTAAACATGAAAGCACAAAGAAGGAAAAACCAGCCATCTAGCTACTACATGGATCTGTAGTCCAAGGATGAACTACTCACGCATCACACCGGAGGCTTGCATGGTGATGAAGAAGGCCTCCAGGGTGAATTCCCCTCTCCGGCAGGGTGCCGGGAAGAGCTTCAGATCCCTCCCGATCTAGGGATGGAGATGACGGCGGCCACAGACTCTTTCGTGGATTTTTGATCGGGTACTTAGGGTTTCGTCCCGAGGGCAACTTATAGGCGGAAGGAGAGGCCGAGGGGTTCTGGGGTCGGCCAAACCACCCCCTGGCGCGGGCCAGGCCTGGCCGCGCGGCCAGGTGGTGTGGCCGGCCCCTGGCCCCTCTCCGTCTCGTATTCTGGCACTTGATCCCTTCCGGAAAATAGGCACTTTGGCTTTTGTCCCGTCCAATTCCGAGAATATTCATTTTCTGACTTTTCTGGAACCAAAAACAACAGAAGGTGGAGACTCAATATTATGGTGGAAGAAAGGCCTTTTGTAAAAGGAAGTAGGGATTCAAGTCTCATAAAGAGCTTCCAAAAATTATGATACTTATAGCTTTCAGCTCTCATTTCCCCTATCATTAGCATCTTCAAGTGATTAACGTTAAAGTGAACAAACTATGGTGTACATGCTTGACGAAGTATAAGTCACAAATCTCATGTCCCTTGTATACGAGGGCCGCTCCTCATGCTACTCAAGTTTAGTCACCGGTAAGTTCTTGTCATCGTAAGTACATGTGTATCATAGAGAACCGCCAACGGGGTACCCCTTGCCCGATGATACGGAAGAATCCCCATATCAAAATGACAAGGCAAGCAGACAACGAGCATCTCAGCATTCTTCTTATTTACCATGGGAATATGGTGCTTTTTTCTCTCTTTCCTCTTTTCATAGTATCTTTTTTTTCTTTTCTCTTTTTCTTTTTTCTCAATATAGGACTCTTTTTTTATAAGAAGAATGCTTCATAGACAGCTCATTATGGTTACGTTGCAGGTTTCCACCATGTCAGCATGGATTAGACCAGCGGCCCAGGCGTTTCTCTAACACATATACATAACTCCATGGACTTACAAGCTCCCCTTTCATTTCACACCGACGACATCCATATACAAAAGAGCATGATATCAACTAGGTACAAGTACCAAGCGCAATGTTGAAAGCGTTCCCCATGAAAGCATGCTTCTGCTAATTCCCAACAAATAAGTGCAAGCATATACAACATAGAAGACACAATGGTTCAAGTTTATTAGAGGCAATAAAGTAAAGTGTGCCATCAAGTTCGTGAGAGCTTTAATCACTAGTTTTCTCATAACAAGTGGAAGGTAAACAAAATCATGAATATACTTGGAATACCATAAGCTAGTAGGTAGGTATGGTGGACTCTTTGGAAAAACTTGGTTTAGGGAGTTGGATGCATGAGTGGAACTCATACTTTGTTGTGGAGGCTAGCAAAAGACTAGGAGCGACAAACTAAGAGAGCAATAATGGCCATAATCATGCAGAGCGACAAAACATCATTGATCAAAGCATAAAGTGATACTACAAGTTGAAAACTAAAGGATCATAAAGGCTATGGTGACTTGTGACAGTCATAACATGGTGTGAGCATGTGCCAAGTCAACCCAAATAAAGCATCAAAGGAGAATACCACTATACTATGCTTTAATATGCTAAAACAACGCATGATTCATCCAAGGCACATTAAGCAATCTCAATTGTTTATAACAAGTCATGCTACAGCAAATAATACTAAGCATAAAGCCAAAACAATATCAAGCACGGCATGACAAAGCATAGCCACAATCAAAAACGAGCTCTTTTTACCACATAAGCATGAACTTTCCTAGTCTTTTCCAAACCAAATCAAACCATTTGCAAACCAATGTATGAAAGAGGGGGTCCAACCAACTTATTCAGAAAACTAAGCAAACCAAGAAAACTAAAAACCAAAATGAAAACGAAAAAGAAGACGCTCCAAGAGAAACACAACTGTGCACGAAACAATAAAAATGAAGCGTTTGGAAGAAACCTGGAATTTTTATTGATGAAGAAGGGGATGCCTTGGGAATCCCCAAGCTTTGACGCTTGTACTTCTTGTATATTTCTTGGGGTGACACGCATGGCATCCCCAATCTTGAGCTTTAGTCCATCCTTCATCTCATTACTCATTCCTTCCATACACCTGAAATTTTTCCTTCATACAAAACTTCACACAATCTCATTAGCAACATTAGTGCACTTAAGATAAATAAGTCTTAAGGTTCAGTTCTAACACCAAATAAACTTTCATTAGAACACTAGATACTGTAGCACTTCCCTCAAAAAGCTCAATTCCCCAAAGGAACTCAAGAAGGAAGTAACAAGAAGCAAATGCAGAAAATGGCAGAAATCTGTCAAAACAGACCAGCAGGTAAAGAAGAATTTTTTCGAAGACCTTCTGTTGCTCAAATCAAAAAGTGTTAAACTAACGAAAGTTATATAACAACCTGGGGCAGAAGAACAAAAAATTACAGCTCAATCCGGCATACAGAGCTCACTCAGGAATTTTTATGGTGAAGCACAGAAATCTGTTTTGGGACAGCAACTTTCCCAATCATTACTTCACTCTCATTAGAGGTTACTCTTGACACAAAAAGCAAATAAAAAGGATAAGGAGCGGTTATTACAGAGGTAATAACTTCCAGGACTCATATAAAACTTTTGGGTTATCTCCCAATAAGTACTTTTCTTTAACGCCTTTAAGTTAGGCATGATAGTTTGAGAAGATGCTCATATAAGAAATATGAATTGAAGTAAAAGAGAGCATCAAAAAGAAAATTCAAAGCACATTTAAGTCTAACCCACTTCCTGTGCATAGGAATATTGTATGCAAATAAATGCACAAAGAGCAAAGTGACAGGCATAGGAAGAAAAAACAAAAGTAACTTCAAAACTTTCAGCACATAGAGAGGTGTTTCATTACCATAAAAACTTCTACAACCATATTTTCCTCTCTCATAATAATTTTCAGTAGCCTCATGAATAAACTCAACAATATAACTATCACATAAGGCATGCTTTTCATGATCTACAAGCACTAGAGCTTTATTATAAACATTTTCAAAAGAATCCTCGGGAACATAACATTCACCCTCCTTTGATAAGCATGGGGGATAATCAAATAATGTAAGGGATAAAGAGTTACTCTCATTAGAAGGTAGGCATGGGTAGATCCATTCTTCCTCCTTTTGTCCATCACTCTCCTCCTCTTTTTCATCTAATGAGCTTTCAGGTTCAGCAATTTCTTCTTCCATGGAGGTTCTAGCAGGCGGTGGTTCACCTATTACCTTAGCAGTCATAAAACTGTTCCCAAATAGGAAACTGAGTGAGCTATCCATAATGAAATAGTGATTGGAGCATAGCTAGTCATTTTTTTGGGTTTTCAAATAAGAAAGCAAACAAGTAGAACTAATTTTTTTGTGTTTATTTTGAAGAACAAAACAAGCAAACAAAGCAAAAAGGAAACTAAGCAAAACAAAAACAACAAAGTAAAGAGATTGGTTATGAGGGACTCCCCTTGTGAAGGTGTCCTTAACTCCCCGGAAACGGCGCCAGAAAATCGCTTGATGGCTCAATACACGGCGCCCAGAAAAGTGCTTGGTGCGTGGTGTTGATGTAGAGCTCGTTGGGAACCCCAAGAGGAAGGTATGATGATCACAGCAGCAAGTTTCCCTCAGTTATGAAACCAAGGTTTAATCGAACTAGCAGGAGCAAGGAAACACCTCAAAAGTGTTACTAGCTGAGCTTTGGCAGGGCGCACTACCGGTGCTAGTAGCAACATGGAGACCTGCACAACACAACCACAGAACTTTGTCCCCAACTTGCGATGAGGTTGTCAATCTCACCGTGTTTTGCGGAAAACAAAGGATTAAACATATCGAATGGACAGAAGTAAAAGTTTGTAGAAAATAAACACAAAGCAGTAAAAGATTGTAGATTGTATGTAAAGAAAAGGACCGGGATCCATAGTTCACTAGAGGTGGCTCTCCTTAGATAGATAACATGTTGGGTGAACAAATTACAGCGGGGCAATTGACAAATACCGAGAAAGCAATACATGCATATACTAATCATCTTCACTCCTCTGAGACTTGATTGGGCATTACAACATAATACATAGACCGCCATCCAACTGCATCTATGACTAATAATCCACCTTCAGGTTATCATCCGAACCCCCTCCAGTATTAAGTTGCAAGCAACAGATTATTGCTTTACGAACTGCGTGTAAAGTAAACAATACGATTGTTCTATGAACAAAAGATCGTTGTTTTCTCCCTAGTAGCAACAGCACATCTAGTACCTTAGAGATTTCTGTCACTTCCCCAGATTACCAGAGGCATGAACCCACTATCGAGCATAAATACTAACTCTTGGAGTTGCTAGCATCTACTTGGCCAAGATAGCTACTAACAACGGAAAGCATGCAAGATCTCAAATAACAAAGACATGATAGAATCAATAATCAATCTAAAATAGCATCTCAATATCCATCGGATCCCCGCAAACACAACATGTATGGATTACAAATAGATAATCTTGATCATGAATGGAGCTCACAAGATCTAAACATGAAAGCACAAAGGAGGAGAAACCAGTCATCTAGCTACAACATGGATCCGTAGTCCAAGGATGAACTACTCACGCATCACACCGGAGGCTTGCATGGTGATGAAGAAGGCCTCCAGGGTGAATTCCCCTCTCCGGCAGGGTGTCGGGAAGAGCTTCAGATCCCTCTCGATCTAGGGATGGAGATGACGGCAACTACAGACTCTTTCGTGGATTTTTGATCAGGTACTTAGGGTTTTCGTCCCGAGGGAAACTTATAGGCGGAAGGAGAGGCCGAGGGGGTGCTGGGGTCGGCCAGACCACCCCCTGGCGCGGGCCAGGCCTGGTCGCGCGGCCAGGTGGTGTGGCCGGCCCCTGGCCCCTCTCCGTCTCGTATTCTGGCACTTGATCCCTTCCGGAAAAATAGGCACTTTGGCTTTTGTCCCGTCCAATTCCGAGAATATTCATTTTCTGACTTTTCTGGAACCAAAAACAACAGAAAACAGGCAGCTGGCACTGTGGCTCTTGTTAATAGGTTAGTCCAAGAAATCATAATAAAAGTAGTCCAAAGTTGGAACAAAACACAAGAAAGTGGATAAAACTAAGCATGGAACATCAAAACTTATAGATACATTTGCAATGTATCAATATCCCTTACTCTAAACCTCCTGATCAATGCTTAGAAGAATTCGATATCTTTATTGTTAAGCAAGATAATTTTAATAAAAGGGTGCAAAATCATCTAATGGAAAACACTAGAGCTATTGTTGAGTTGAAAGATATTGTGGAAAGAACCTCTAATGATGTTAAAATGATTGTTAAACACTTTCAAATGGTTCAAACTCAAATAGATCAACTTGTTAAAGTGCAAAAAGACTTGCTAGTTAACGCTGCTAAAGAAAAACATGCTTATGAAATTAGAACTAGAAGTGGTGCTGCTACCCAGGATCCTCTATATCCTGAGGGGCATCCCAAAAGAATTGAGCAGGATTCTCAACAAGCTGAAAATAGTGGATCTACTCGTAAGAAAAGGAAAAAGAAACATAAAACTGTTGTAGAACCCTCTGAACCTGCTATAGATCCTAATAGTATATCTGTCTCTGATGCTGAAACTAAAAGTGGTAATGAAGAAAATGAAGTTCCTAATGAAGAAAAAGTTGAAGAAGAACCTGAAAAGCACATTAAGAATACTAAATACACTAAAGAAGATTTTATTGCTAAGAAACATGGTAGAAAGAGAACCTTGGGTCCAAAAACCTATGCCTTTCCCTGATAAGAAACACAAGTCAAAGGAAGATGAACATTATAATAAGTTTTGTGAGTGGATGAAACCTTTATTCCTGGAAATTCCTTTGACTGATGCTATTAAATTGCCTCCTTACTCAAAGTATATGAAGGATATTGTCTCGAATAAAAGGAAGATTCCTAATGAAGAAATTTCTACTTTGCTTGCTAATTATTCCTTTAATGGTAAGGTTCTAAAGAAACTTGGAGACCCAGGGATTCCAACTATCCCTTGCTCTATTAAGAATAGTTATGTTAGAACTGCTTTGTGTGATTTGGGAGCTGGAGTTAGTGTTATGCCTTTCTCTCTCTATAAGAGGCTTCAACTAGAAAAATTAATACCAACTGATATATCTTTGCAAATGGCTGATAAATCTACCACTGTTCCTGTTGGTATATGTGAGGATGTACTTGTTCAAGTGGCTCATAATTGCTTGATATTAACTGATTTTGCTGTGCTTAAAATGCCTGAAGATGATAATATGTCTATTATTCTTGGGAGACCTTTTCTTAATACTGCAGGAGCTATTATTAATTGTAATCAAGGAAAGGTGACCTTCAATGTTAATGACAAGGAACATACTGTCTATTTCCCCAAGAAGATTGAAAGGACTTATGGTTTGAATTCAATTGAACATGTTGAGGGCATTCAAGTTGGAGAAATATATTGTCCCATACCAAGAGAAAATTTGAAACTATTATGATTGGGACCGTTGCTATCAAAGTTGAGGTAACATAATCATTAGTAGAATACAAAGTTTTGTCTCATATGGAATTGTTTTGGGAACAAGACCTGATCAACCTTGTTAACAAAAGGATTTTAATGAACAAAACAATGTTTTCACCATGATTATCTTTGTTTACTTTTATTTTTATGCCTAACTTAAAGGCGTTAAAGAAAAGTACTTATTGGGAGATAACCCAAAAGTTTTAGAAGAGTCTTGGAAGTTATTACTTCAGTAATAACCGCTCCTTATCCTTTTTATTTGCTCTTTGTGCCAAGAGTAACCTCTAATGAGAGAGAAGTAATGATTGGCAAAGTTGCTGTCCCGAAACAGATTTTTGTGCTTCACCGTAAACATTCGTGTAAAATATCTGTACGTCCTTTTGAGGCGTGAATTTTTGTGCTTCTGCCCCAGGTTGTTATCTAACTTCCATTAGTTCAACACATTTTGATTTGAGCAACAGAAGGTCTTCGAAAAAATTCGTATTTACCTGCTGGTCTGTTTTGACAGATTTCTGCCATTTTCTGCATTTGCTTCTTGTTGGTTCCTTTTTGAGTTCTTTTGGGGAATTGAGCTTTTCGAGGGAAGTGCTATAGTAGCTAGTGTTTTAATGGAAGTTTTATTGGTGTTAGAACTGAACCTAAAGACTTATTATCTTGAGTGCACTAATGTTGCTAATAAAGATTGTGTGAAGTTTTGTATGAAGGAAAATTTCAGGTGTATGGAAGGGATGAGTAATGAGATGAAGGATGGACTAAAGCTCGAGCTTGGGGATGCCACGCATGTCACCCCAAGAATTATCCAAGAAGTACAAGCGTCAAATCTTGGGGATGCCCAAGGCATCCCCCTCTTCATCAATAAAAATCCCAGGTTTCTTCCAAACGCTTCATTTTTATTGTTTCATGCACATTTGTGTTGTTCTTGGAGCGTCTTCTTTTTAGTTTTCATTTTGGTTTCTCGTTTGATTTGTTTGCTTTGTTTGCTGAATAAATTGGTTGGACCCCCTCTTTCGTACATTGGTTTTCAAATAGTTTGGTTTGGTTTGGAAAAGAGTAGGAAAGTTCATGCTTAAGTGGTAAAGAGAGCTTGTTTTTGACTGTGGCCTATGCTTTGTCATGCCATGCTTGATATTGTTTTGGCTTTATGCTTAGTATTCTTTGCTGTAGCATGACTTGTTATAAACAATTGAGATTGCTTAATGTGCCTTGGATGAATCATGCGTTGTTTTAGCATATTAAAGCATAGTTTAGTGGTATTCTCCTTTGATGCTTTATTTGGGTTGACTTGGCACATGCTCACACCATGTTATGACTATTCCAAGTCACCATAGCCTTTATGATCCTTTAGTTTTCAACTAGTAGTATCACTTTATGCTTTGATTAATGATGTTTTGTCACTCTGCATGATTATGGCCATTATTTCTCTCTTAGTTTGTCGCTCCCAGTCTTTTGCTAGCCTCCATAACCAAGTATGCGTTCCACTCATGCATCCAACTCCTTAAACCAAGTTATTCCAAAGAGTCCACCATACCTACCTACTAGCATACGCTATTCCAAGTATATTCATGTTTTTGTTTACCTTCCAAATTAAACTTGTTATGAGACAACTAGTGATTAAAGCTCTCACGAACTTGATGGCACACTTTACTTTTCTTGCCCTTAATAAACTTGAACCATTGTGTCGTCTATGTTGTATATGCTTGCACTTATTTGTTGGGGATTAGCAGAACCATGTTGTCATGGGGAACGCTTTCAACATTGCACTGGTACCTTGTACCTAGTTGATATCATGCTCTTTTGTCTATGGATGTCGTCGCTGTGAAATGAAAGGGGAGCTTGTAAGTCCATGGAGTTATGTATATGTGTTAGAGAAACGTCTGGGCCGCTGGTCTAATCCATGCTGACATGGTGGAAACCTGCAACGTAACCATAATGAGCTGTCTGTGAAGCATTCTTCTTATAAAAAAGAGTCCGATATTGAGAAAAAAAGGAGATTATGAAAAGAGGAAAGAGTGAAAACGCACCATATTCCCATGGTAAATAAGAAGATTGCTGAGATGCTCGTTGTCTGCTTGCCTTGTCATTTTGATATGGGGATTCTTTCATATCATCGGGCAAGGGGTACCCCGGGGCGGTTCTCTATGATACACATGTACTTACGATGACGAGAACTTACCGGTGACTAAACTTGAGTAGCATGAGGAGCGGCCCTCGTATTCAAGGGACACGAGATTTTTAACTTATACTTCGTCAAGCATGTACACCATAGTTTGTTCACTTTAATCTTAATCACTTCAAGATGCTTATGATAGGGGCAATGAGAGCTAAAAGCTATAAGTACCATAATTTTTGGAAGCTCTTTATGAGACTTGAATCCCTACTTCCTTCTATGAAGGCCTTTCTTCCACTATATATATTGAGTCTCCACCTTCTATCTTTATGCACCTACTTTGAGAGCATAGTGGCCATTCTTAGTTCTATGTGCATTGTCCCAAGACTTGTTGATTGATGGATACCTTGATATTGCTTGTTTTAAACTATTTGTATCTAGTCGCTCTTATGAACTTTGAAGGTGTCCTATGCATTTATATTTGCTACTCTATGAGGGACAAGCTGAATACTACTATGCTATGTTTTCTTTATGTGAAACAAACAAACGTCTTGCAAAGCATTGTTATTCATGAATCTTTTGTTTGTGCCTTTTCATGTTGCAACATAGTTTCTTTGTCTTATTGCTAGAACTTTGTCTTTCATGTTATGATTAAAGTACTATGATCCCAGCTTTGAATGTTTTACAAATACTTTGACCAAGTTTATGATGGTGCATGTCACCTCAAAAATTATTCTTTCTTTTTATCACTAACCTACTCGAGGACGAGCAGGAGTTAAGCTTGGGGATGTTGATACATTGCAAATGTGTCTATAATTTTTGATGTTCCATGCTTGGTTTTATCTACTTTCTTGTGTTTTGTCCACACTTTGGAGTACTTTTCATATGATTTCTTGGACTAACCTATTAACAAGAGCCATAGTGCCAGCTGCCTGTTTTCTACTGTTTTTGGTTCTAGGAAAGTTAGAAAATGAATATTCTTGGAATTGGACGGAACAAAAGCCAAAAATCCTATTTCACCAGAAGACTCCTGGAGCCAGAATATGAGACAAAGTGGGGCTGGGGCCCAGCCACACCACCTGGCCGTGCGGGCTAGGCCTGGCCACGCCAGGGGGTGGTCTGGCCGCCCCAGACTGCCCCTCGGTCTCCCTCTTCACCTATAAGTTGCCTTCTGACCTAAAAACTCAAGGGGGTTCAACGTTTTTCCAGAAGGAGTTCCGCTCTGCCGCCACCACTAGATTCCACAAAATAGCACCAGAAACTCCGTTCTGGCACCCTGTCGGGACGGGGAATTGGAGGAGATCATCCGCTTCTCCATCGACCATCCATGTTTCTCCCATCTATGAGTGAGTAATCCCCCGTTGTAGGCTATGGGGATGGTAGGGATTGGATGAGATCGTTCATGTAATGGCATCGGATTGTTAGGGCATGGTGCCTAGTATCTTTTATTAGTGCTTTATGACTTTGTTGTGACTTGTTGTGCTTAATGCTTGTCACTAGGGTCCGAGTGCCATGATTTTAGATCCGAACATGTTATTGATTCATTATGATAGTATTGTTTATGGTCTTATCTGCAAGTTGTATACACACGTTGTTGTCCGGAACCAATGGCCCCGAAGTGACAGAAATCGGGATAACCGGAGGAAATGTCTTTGATGTGAGGATCACATGTGTTCACGGAGTGTTAATTCTTTGCTCCGGTGCTCTATTAAAAGGAGCACATTAATTGCTAGTAGTTCCCTTGAGGCCCTGCTGCAAACGGACTGGCAGGACAAAAGATGTTGTGCAAGTTCTCATTGCGAGCACGTATAACTATATATGGAACATATGCCTATGATTATCTAGTACTTGGATGCTTTATATTATTTATTTGCAATTGCCCTATGTTCTGATTGCTATGTGAATTGTCTTGTCTATGCAACGTCCGTCCATCCATCCCTATGCCTACCGCACTCGAATCCTACTGTTACTGCTATTGTTACTGTTGTCTTTACTTTACTACTGCTGCTACTTTATTATTCCTACTACAAAACTGTTGCCACTGATAAACTGCTGTGAGCAAGATTGTTTCCAGGTGCAGCTAAATTGACAACTCAGATGTTAAGGCTTATAAATATTATTTGTCTCCCCTTGTATCGAATTAATAAATTGGGTTTCACTTCTCTCGAAAATACTGTGATACACCCCCTATACGTGTGGGTCATCAGGTCCTTCAGACGAGATGAGAAATATAAGCTGAGGCACAAAGATTTGGTATGTTGTTGCTTCCTTTTGTTGGCACGTGGTAGTTTTCCTATTTTTTTGGTGTGTCACTTTGGATATTATAGGATGATAACTTTTTTGTTATTTGGTGGATAATTGTTTCCAATTTTTAGTAACTTATTGTTGTTTTTACTTGTACTTGTCATTCCCAGTTCTGCAGCAGCTTGGAACAATTAAGGATCCTATGGACCATTGGTACATGATTTCATTAAATATGCCTGCAAAAAGGTTTGAAATTCTTGATTCTCTTCGTGGTCCAGCAAATGAAGAAATGATTGAGCATGCAAGTTAGCTAGTTGAAGCTATAAAGACGATGTACCGGGTTAATTACTATGATTCTCATAGATTAATTGATGACTATGAGTTGATGTACATTCTTGTTTCAAAGCAAACCACTAGGTTAGTGTTTTATTTCTTTTTTTATATGAGGTTTGCTACTGTTATATTTTAACCTTATTGTTTTATGTTTTTATTTTTCAGCACTGATTGTGGATTTTTATGCTAAAATTCCTTGAGCTGTGGAATGGAAGTGTCATTCATGTGATTTTTCAAGATATGATTCCTGGATTAAAGATAAAGCTAACATCTTTGTGGTTGAATTATCCTCGAAATATTCTAAAGAATTGAAGGTTCCTTTTGAAAGATAATATTATTTGTTGAGGTACCGCTGTTGTTATTTTTTAGATTGCTATGCAGTACTATCTTTTTATTGCATATCCCGTGGTAACTTATGTTGTATGTGTCTTTTGCTACTTATGTTGTATGTGTCTTTTGCTACTCATGTATCTTCTGTTAATTTTGTTGTAAAATTGTAGCTGTATTTAGAGGATAACTTTTTTGATATGTCAAGTGTGTTAACTTCCCAACTAGGTGTTGTGTTTAGTCCATTGCAGGTCAATGATAACTGTTGCTATTTATGGTGGATAAATTTAGCAGTCTTTCGATGGTAACTTGTGTTATTTATGGTGGATAATTTTAGGAGTTTTTAGAGGGTAACCTATTCTATTGACGGTGGATAATTTTAGCAGTTTTTAGAGGGTAACTTCTTCTATTGATGGTGGATGATTTTGTTCTGTTAATTCATAACTATCACATGGATGACAACATAAACAAACAAGTGAAATACACATGTTCTCATTTATTTTGAAATCATATATTGTACTTATAAAGTCAAGCTGATCAAATACATAGTACTTTTTACAATGTAGGGATGTCTTTAAAATCCTGAATAACACTGAATCTACTTATATTATTTTCAGTGAGGTGCCTATCTAGCCAACTTCAGTCTTTCCTTGTACTTCTTCTTGGTGTGCTCTGTTGAATTGCAGAAGCTGCAAGCTGCAATGTCTCACTTTCTTTGTAGCAAGGTTGAGTGGGTTTTTATTGGCTATCTCCTGTGGTCACCCTTTTGTGACTGATAGTGGTGGGTTTTTTTCGCTTGTTTGTTGAAATGTGTGATCCGGATGTGCTTGTAGCTAGAACGTCGCCCCGATAGCTGCTTGCATGTCGTGTTGTTGGTTGTGCATATATCGCTGGTGGCATGCGAGTGTTAGGAGCACTAGACGATGGCATAGTTATTGCTTCTTCTTCAGCTTCATCTGCCTTCTTTTGTTATCTCCTTATTATTGTGTTTAGTTCTTGTTTCATTACCTTCAAGTGCATGCAAATTATTTTTTTCCCATCCTCAGTCTTCAATCCCACCTGGCACATTTTTTTGAATTCATCCCTGTATGATGCGAATAGCATCATATTACTTGCATCTTCTGGCATCTGTTGCGTGTCTGGATGATGTGCGTCCTTCTTTCCTCCCAGAACAGTTTCTGCATCCCATGTCCACATTTTCAGTATGTACGCATCTAGAATTTGATGGCATTTGAGTTCTATCATTACTTTTATGACATGGCAGCACAATACACCATCATGCTCGAATTTGCAGCAATTGCATGAGTATGTATTTTCTCCCAGTTTGCGAACACCTTGTAGTCTCTGTATCCATAGTGTGCAACTAGCGGACCTGTTATGCTGAGCTTGAAGCGACAGCCGTTTTGGTGATCACACTGGTACATTAAGCTCTTCGGTAACTCTTTTTGAACCGGTTGAAAATGTTTCTTGCGTACGCTTTCTCCATCTGTCTCTCCATTCTGTTTCCACACCACCAATATGGGTTTGTTATAGCAGTATTTGCCTCTGCTTTTAGCTCGGTATTCATAATTTTGTCTTGGATTGATATGTACTGTTTTACAAACTCAAAAAGGGTATTACTCGGCTTGACGTAACGCTTGAGGACAACATTAAATCCTTCACTCCTCGTTGTGGTTTGTAAAAAGGGATAGAAGTTATGCATGAAATATGCTGGTACCCATACTTTCCTCTGTTCCCATAGCTCAAACAGATCCATGTTGTCTTGAACCTCACGTTCTTATATCATGGCCATCCAACTAGCCTCGAATTCTTCCTGTGTCAAGCTATTGTTGACACATGCATTGAATGCTTTAAGAAGCTCAGGATGTTGTGCCATAAAACTTCCAATTTTCTCTGTTGCGTTATTAATCACATGCCAATGTAATTCCTGTGGCTTGTACACAGGAAAACAGCTTCGATAGCTGCTTTCATGCCAGTGTCCTGATCAGTAATTATATTCATCGGTACAATTCCTCCCATCACGAGTTTGAACATTTTGAATAGCCACACAAAGTTGCTGCTCAACTCTTGCCTGACGAATCCACACCCTAACTGTATGGACTACCCATGATTGTTTATCCCTATGAACGGAGCACATGACATCTTGTATTTGTTTGTTAGATATGTTGTGTCGAACAATATGCAATCGTTGTATCCTGCTTTGTATGCGCGACGCGCTGCACCGTCTACCCAGAATAAGTTCTCAACTCTGTCCTCTTTATCGAGCTTTATTTTGTAGAAGAAATCTTTATCTTCAGTTCTCATTTTGTCAAATAGTGCCAATGTGTCCTGCATGTCATGGTTATTTGTGTCATGCTTGAAAGTTGATTTCAAGTTAGCCACATCCTTCTCTATGTATGGCACATCATTAAGCTTGCCATAGAACTTGGCCATAAGCTGCATCTGTCGGCTTGCGGGAATGTTGCACTCCCATAGTAGCTTCAGGAAATCTTTTTCTTCGGTTGGTATGTTTCAGTGTGAGCGTAAGAACCTTGTTAGGGATGGATTAATGATCATTGGGTGGTTATGATCATCGGAGTAGCCGCGAACATAGAACCACGAATCTGTTCTCTTTAACAATATATGTGTTGCGCAACCAGTCCTTGTATGTGTGTTTTTCTTCCTTTTCTTCACAGCCCCTGCTGGATTTTGCGTGTCCTCTTTTGCTTCAAACATTTTCCCTACCTTTGTGCACATAATTGCGACCTTGTTGTAATCCCTATCTCGTCCTGTTT
The DNA here is from genome assembly GCA_916181665.1 of Avena sativa. NCBI lineage: Eukaryota > Viridiplantae > Streptophyta > Magnoliopsida > Poales > Poaceae > Avena > Avena sativa. The sequence goes on from OV702292.1 coordinate 104,709,832, forward strand.
TGACCAGTCTATCCTTATTCCGAATCCTTTGCTCTGCGCATATGCTCTGTAATGTTCTTTTGCTGATTGAAAATTATCAAATCGCATCTGAGCAGTTGGTGGATGTGGTGTGGAGTGTGTATCATATTTATTGTCATTGAGAATGTCTTCATTTGAGACAATGATGTTTTCTGTTGGCTCCCCAATGCTTTCACCTATTTTTGTTCCAGCTGGTTTGAATTCATCATCGCTCTCACTGTCCACCATAATATGTGCACTGCCTGCAATGGTTTTTATTTTACATCATTTTATCAGTAAAATGCATGGGTAACTTATTAAGGAAAGCATGGGTATTTTTAATGTTTATTCATGGATAACTCTACTATAAGTTAATGAGTTAATGGATAACATGTTTTTGTTCACTTGTGTGTAAATTTCCCCTAGTTTCATTTTTTTAGTGGCATTGGTACATTTTATTTTGTTGTAGTCAATTGGTTTTGTTGGGAGTTAAGTTTGTGGTTTTGTCGAATGGGATATTGAATGTAATAACCATGGATAACTTTATACAGGAAGAATGGGTAAGTCAGCTGTTTTGTCATGGGTAACTCTAGTGGGAAGATAACATCAAAATGATGTCCGTGTTTTTAGTGGCATTGGTAAATTTTATTTTGTGGTAGTCAAGTGGGTTTGTCGCATGGTTTTTTTAATGTAATAACCATGGATAACTTTATATAAGATGCATGGGTAAGTCAGCTGTTTTATCATGGATAACTCTAGTTGAAAACCATGGATTACTTTATACAGGATGCATGGATAAGTCAGTTGTTTTATCATGAGTAACTCTAGTTAAAAACCATGGATAACTTTATACAGGATGCATGAGTAAGTTAGCTGTTTTGTCATGGATAACTCTAGTTGAAAACCATGGATAACATTTCATATGTAAACAAGCAGGAAGCTCTTATGATGTACTATACCTGCATTTTGAGCTTCAACTTGTGCATCTATGTGAGAGTCGTGTCCTTGCACATATATTTCCATTTGTTCGTTAGGTTCTACGTCTCCTCTGTCTTCTTGCACTTGGCCATGTGTGTGTGAGTTGTTTTCATCTCCTTCAGGTTCAAAGTTAAGATCTATATCCATTTTCTCTTATATTTGTCATGTGAATAAAATATGTGCAAATGTTAGTTTTTATCAATATACATACTGTGGATAACGTATGCATAGCATGTGGGTAATTCATGTTTTATCTCGTGGGCAGAACAACGGTTTTGTCTTTTTCTGCTATGACCTTGATAGTAATCAGTATATGCAGCGGATAACTTAATACATAAATAGTGGGTAACATATAAAGGATAGCATGGATAAATGATGTTATTTATTTTACTTACAATTGTTTTTCATGTATAGGCAGAACAACAGTTTATTTACCTACCTTTTCTGTTTGGACATGCAGGTCATTTTTCAATATGAACATGCTAGATATAGGCAGTGACAAAGATAAGCTACATGTGGACATAGGCATTGTTAATACAGTTTCATGGTGTAGGATTTAGACAGTGGAAGAATAGAAGGACATATAAAGTGATTTTGTGTATATTTTTATGATGCCTGCAGAGATTGGAACAGTAGTTTCATGTTTTTCATATAAATTCTTCAGATTTTATGTTGTTTTTCTCCCTTTTCATCGTTCCTTATCCAAAGGTGAGCTGTGTACCTTGATTTTCCTCTTGATGTCCTCCTTGCCTTCTTTTTTTTGTCAGATCGAGGTAGAGGTTGAGCTAGGCCATGGTAGATCTTGAAGTATGCCCCATTGCGATTTTTGATCCAGGCAGAAGGTTTTGACTGCAGGTTAGTCTCCTAGATCCGTTTCTCCCTCTCCTTTTGTCTTGGAGGAGAAGTTGATCAGGTTGACTGGTCGGAGGGAGGGGGGGAGGGGGTTGGATTCATGATGGAGGCGGATTGGTGGGCGGGGGCAGGGAACGATACGGTCGTTTTTGTTGTTTAGCAGGGAGACGCGGTCGCGGGGATCGATGGACACGGGACCGATGGACACGGGAACTGGGGTCGCTGTTGGAACGCTCGCTGGTGTGCGTTCTAGAACGGGCGCCGTTGGGTAGTCGCGTCCTTTACTTATAATTATAATGTCTTCTAGAGTTTTAGTCAAAAAAAATGTTATATAAAGTTGCCACTTCCTGTAGTTGGATGTAAAAAATCAACCAACGAATGACCACTATTTTCATCAGGATAGATTTTAACTCTTAAAGAAAAAATCTACCAAATGTCTCGACGCGACGTGCAGTTTACTAGTATCAGGTGAATGCGTTGTCGGGTCTGTGCCGTGCTGGCCGGCACGTTGGCCATGTTTGCATGGGAGAGAACGGAGATGCCCTCTGACCGGATTTTTTTTACTCCCTCCGGCTCGAATTACCGTTCGCGGCCACAGTACAACTATGAGTTTGTAAATAAATAGTAAATACACATCCTTAATAACTTCAAAACGTTTCAAATTTGGCAAATTAAAATTTAAATCTTTCCGGTCTCCGTCTCCGTCCTCCGTCGCCTCCCGTCTGCCGTCGTCGGCCGCTCCCCAGCAGTCCGCCCTGCTCCCCTGCATCCGGTCCGCCGTCGTCGGCCGCTCCCCTGCCCCGCTCCGCCGTCTCCCGTCCGAGCATGTCCCCCTGGCCTCCCCCACGAGCTCACGGATGGCGCCTCCTATACGAGCTCCTGGGCGGCAACTCCCCTACGAGCTCGCGCACGTAGCCTCCCCTACGAGCTCGCCGACGGTGTGTCCCCAACGAGCTTGCAGACATCGCGTCCCCCACGAGCTAGTAGAAGGCGCGTCCCCCACGAGCTAGTAGACGTCGCCTCCCCTCCGAGCTCACGGACGCGGAGGAGATCGATCTGGGACCGCACCCGCATCGGAGGTCGACCTTGCCGGAATCTTCCCCTCCGCTCGCTGGGCCCCCGCCGGCTGGCCTGCTCCTCCCTCCAATGGCCGGCTTTAGATAGCATGTACAGAGACAGGTGCTTCAGGTTCAAATACTGTACTAGTAGGTTCAGAAAAATTACAGTGAACATGATTGGGGACAAAGAAATGCATCACTAAAGTTTTGACAAGAATAGTTTGAAATTCAAGATTAGCTTTTCTATGAACATGGCCATAGCATCAGGGTCCTGCCCCATGTGGTCGAGAAGATCAAGTCCACCATTAATATGAAGGAATCATAAACTTGTCTCGTCAGAACTACATACCTGAACCTTTCAAAATCTCCCTCTGTGGATTATGTCCAACTCCTTTTTTTGGCCGCGTAATCGTTACCTGAATCTATGCAGAGCCCGTGCCAACACTAGTATAACATGATCACTGTACCTTGTTAATTGCCATGAGAATTATGTCCACAAAGTGTTTTTTTGCTGAGAGATTATGCAATCTAAATGGTACTGGACTTAAGATTCTGTATGTTGCCTCATCCTATTTACATGCACCATCCTCTGAATTATGTCCACCACCGAGCCTACGAGATTATTAGGAGTGTGCCTAGAACCAAAAGTAGAATGCACGGGCCAGTAGCAACCGACAAACCAATGATTAATCCCAAGTTCTGATGACCTGAAAAATAATCCACACACATATGTTTACTACTTAGTATTTCCTCGACCATATATAGATGGAATGGTTCAAATAATTAGAATCAATTTTTTGATTAGTTGCATACACCACTAAGTAATTTTTTGAGCTTCACACTAGTAAGTAACTGACAATAGTGTTCATCATACCTGTGTTTGTGTCGACTGGAATTTTGACGCAGCCACCCAGTAAGGTATAGTTGCCTTGGGTTCCTTTCGGGCACCAGCAACGGAATGACCCCGGGAGTTCCTCGCAGTCGCCAAAGCAGCCATGTTTTTCTTTCTGACTGCACTCTTTGATATCTGCATATACATACACAGTCTAATTCATCACGTCTTCTCAATCAACCAAGTCAAGCAAGCATATATAATGAAGTTTACAAACAAAAAATATCCAGTTGCCATTTTTTTTTCTTTTATTACCGTGCGAACTATTGTCAGTTGTGCACCATTGTTGCTTTGTCTTGCACAGTCATAATTTTCAATAGAAGTAGGAGTCACTGACTCACTGTCATGCTTCATAGTCATAAGTTTCAGGTTTCTTAAATTTCAGTACTCCTGTAAACATTTAGGAGTAGGAGTAGAATAAGTTGGCTTTCATGGTATTGATCATGCTTGGTACTGATCACATGTGTGGTAATGATCATGTTCAAGGATCTCACGTGCATGGTACTGATCATGTTCAAGGAACTCTGAAAATTACAAAATCCTTGAACTGAGATGCATATTTAGAAGATCATGTAAAATACTAACAGTACCCAACCTTGAATTGAACATGACCTTGGTTAAGTGAGAATACAATAATGAGACAAGCATTTGAAATTTGTTAAGTGAGAATACAGTACGCAAGCACACAACAGATTGAACTGAACCTTATAAACGAAATGGTTCAGATTCCATGGCACAAAATAGATATGCTGCTATAAGGTCATATTAGTACCAATCTGCAAGGTGGAGTACTAATCTTAGTTGCCTACTATCATTGTTGAATTCCAAGGCTCCTATCTTCTAAAAAATGTTGCCTACTATCATTGTTGAATTCCAAGGCTCCAACTGAATTATATTTTTAAAAGGCCTACAGGGGACAAAGCCCACCTGGCAACTAAATCATTATAACAAGATCATCATAATAGATCAACAGCAAATATTTAGCAGATACATCAAGTAACAGATACAATATTCCTAGCCGCAGTAAAAGAAGAGAAGCAGAATGTACTCCTATGTTTTTTTGTTCTCCTGAACTTGAAAGAGTAGCAAAATAGTCATGATTCAGGGAGCAGAACAATCTTGGCAAGGACAATACTATTGCAAGAATAAGAAAGAAAAATAGTAGAATTTCTACTGAATTTTATATGAATTTCCATGTAACTATGGTTTATAACCAAATATATATGCTCGAAAATAATAAACGAAAACAGTAAAACTAGTGTGGCATTGTTGGGCTTGAGATGGTAGTAGGAATAACCGACACCGACAGCCGTGACACCAGCGAAGAAGAGCGTCCAACTCCAGAGCTCACCCTGTGAATTGCCAGCACGACCAGCATTAGAGTGCTTAGAGTGCTTCAACGACTTTAATTTGAGACAGAACAAGAATTGAAGTTGCTATATGAACATTGAGTGAACACCATAGCCTGAAGTAGTTCTTGTAGTGGCACAAGATGAGCCTGGCAATACCGACAAAGAGGAAGGGGATGTTTGAGATCACATTCAGCGTGTTGGGGATCCCTGTGAAAACAGAACACATCATTACTGGCTATTACCAAGAGTATTTCCCCACCTGGACAGAGAAGAACAGAACAGAATAGCAAACGGAAGCACGGGAAATCGCAGACGAGGAGAACTCACCTGGGAGACGAAGGAGACGAACCACTCACACGCGCGTCTGCTCCGGGGAAAGACGCGGAAATCTTGCAAGCCACTCGCACGTCGCCCTCTCCTAAAATGCTTCCGGTAGGCCGGCGTCCAGAAGCACCCGAGGTTGGCGGCGCTCCCGAGTAGCTGCTGACGGCGGATGCACCGATTCGAACATGTACGAGCTCGATGGTCGGCATATCTTGAGAAATATCAGCGAGCTCGATGGTCCAAGTCGGGCGCTTGGCAGAAAAGGGGATCCCTTTCGTCTTAATCTCTCTCCTCGCCGTGTTCTCGTTAGTCGGCGAGGACGAATGGAGTTAACCGGAGAGGGAGAAGCGGAGCAGGCGGCGCGATCGAGGTCGTGATGGCCAGCGAGGGCGCGGCGGAGCAGGCGGCGAGGGAGACAGCGGCGACGGGAATGCTCATATTTGGGGAAGGAGACGACGAAGTGGAGAAGGAGACGGGGTTCGGTCGGGAATTCCTCGAGGTCTTTTTTTGCAAAATGACAGTCACGAATAGTAATTTGGTGCTGAGGGAGTAGTAAAATTGTACCTGAACTTGACACTCTTTTTGAATATGGTCATCGACGTTAGAAATATGCAACTTACGGTTACTAAATACGACGAGTGTATCATGACGGTCATTCGGCCTGTGTATAGCGATGTATTCGTCAACATGGCACTGTGTAGCATCCCAATTGTCTAACAACGGTAATGCTACATGGTTTAATAATATAATGGCTACTTCCTAGATACAATTGTTGCATCATAATTATATCATGCTCATGTCATCATGCCACCTTGCATTTGAGCATCATATAAAACCCTTTTTTTTTGGTTCTTCTCTCATATGCATTATTAACTGTATTTGCCTCTTGATATTGTATTTGGTTATTGATATATTGTTTAAATGCCCAAGTTGAGTTGGGGGCATATCTTTTATTCAACTCCATCACCTTTCTTTGTCACCACCTTATACTTCCACCATTCCAATAACCCATGAGCTTGTAATTCTTTTTCTTTTGATATTTATTCTAGCTCGTGTGGGTGGGGTGGATCTAATTCTATAAATTCTTTTGCTTGGCTTTTATTCCACTTCTTGGAAATGCATATGAATAATGCCATGTTATCATTTTGTTTTCACAAGAATTCATCATGGCATTAATTATTTTGCATGGACCATGCAAGAGTACCACCACCTTTAGCCAATTGTTTTCCTCTTGGGTTTATTGGTTCTTTTCTTTGTGCGTCATCTGCATCCTCTCTCCACCATCTCCATGTCCTCCTCAACATCATTCTTTTCTTCATGCATGACCATATGAGAAACCATCCACATTGCTTTTCTTTTCTCCTTTACACTTGCCCATGTCATGATCATGCATCTTTTAATCTCCATCACTCCTTGTGCTTGATCTTGTTTGATCTTGCCAAAAAAAACCTACCACACATCACCCTCTCTCTCTTATCCTCTCTCCTTAACCCTAAGGCCTAGCTAAACCGTAAACCTAACCTCATCTTACCCTCTCCTCTCACCATGCCGAGGTGTTCCCTCTCCCTGTCAGCAGGCCCCACCTAGCTACCCATCTACCCCACACCACTAGCTCTCTCTCTCTCTTCCTTGCCGAGGCTAACCCTAGCCTAAACTGATCCACCCCTCTCTGATCTCTCTCTCTCGCTGCCAGCCGGCTCCACCGACCGCACCGGCGCCCCTGGGCCACCTGCAGCCTCTCTCCCTGCCTGCCTGGCTACCTAGGTCGAGCCCCAGCTCAACCACGTGATCGAGGAGGAAGGAAAAAGGGTCGAGGCCACTTTTCCATCTACCCCGCGCCCACACGCCCCTCTTCCCTCTCCCTCGCTTTCCTCCTTCTTCACGGCTCCTCTGCCTCTCCCAGATCCGCCAGAGCCCTGCCCCTCCTCTCCTTCCTCTCCAACGACGACGCCCATCTCCTGCCGCCGGTCGCCGCCAGTACCGCGTCGTCCCCTCGTTCTAGCCGGCCAGCACGACGTGGAGGTGGTCAAGAAGAACGAGGAGGCTCTCCTGCTTCGCCTCGTACGCGCCGACGAGGACAAGGAGCACCAGGACCGCCGGAACCAGCGCCACCCGACGCAAACCCTAACCGCCAGAACGCCAGCAACCTCGACGATCCGCCGCGCCTCTCCCCGATCTGACACCACCGACCAACCCGCGGTGAGTCCCTCTCCCTCCCTGACATACTCCGCCTCACCGGGCAGCCCTAGCCGTGTCAGTCGTTTCGACGAGCGCCCTTAGTGCGCCGCCGCTCGCCGTTGTCTGCACGCTCTCCGCACCGCATCACACCATAGCTAGGTCGTGCCTACCCTCCTGTCACCATCCTGTAGCCACCGCACTGGCACAGGTCTCGTCGCGAACCCCGCAGGTCGCGAGGTCGAGCCCCCGCGCCGCGCGCGCCGCGCGCCGCGTCGGTCGATCTCAGACCTGACGCGGTTCAGAGAAAACAGAAGAACAGTACCGTGGCCCCTTTTGCAGAAAACCCCCAACCTTTTTATTCCTAAACCCGCGGTCCAGCCTACCCCACCTGTCAGCCGCCCTAGCGTTTTGCAGAAAAGTCCCCCTGTTTTCTCAGGTCGTAACCCGCGCCCCACCTGTCAGCCTCTGCGGGTTAGCCCACTGGCGCTTGGGCCCTAGCTCGCTGGTCCCGCCTGTCACCCGCAGCATCTAGCTAAGCCCGCGGTGAGAAAAGTCCGCGCGTTGTTTTTCCGTCCAGTCAGCAGCGGCCCACCTGTCTGTGACTGTGGCTAGATTGGCCTGAGTGTAAAACGTTTTTCTGTTTTCTGATTTTAAATAAATTTTCCAGAAATTGTTTTAATTCAAATTCAAATCAGATTCAAATAATTTTTAAAATACAAATCCAAATAATACATATGATATATGTTTTGAAATCAGAAAAATGTGAGGAATTCAAATATGCCTTTCAAAATATTGTTTGAGCACTTCAAAATTTCGAGATAATTAAAATTACAATAAAATGCCCTTTATCTTAATTAATTAATAACTTTTGTTTTATAACTCCAAATTTGACAAATAATATGTCTAAATCGATCAGCGCGACGAGCCCGTTCTATCTATGCATTCCATGATCTGAATTGCAGCATGCATCATATAAATATAAAGTATACAGCAACTTATTTGAGAATAAAAGGTGACTAAAACGCCATAAAATGTTTTATTCTTGTACTCCACACCTCACCCATGCCATGCTATATTATTGCCATGCAAATTGTGCATCATTCATCATGGCATGATTGTTTGCTTGTCGCATTTTATTCATATGCTTGTGCACTCTATTTATGTTGGCCATTGTTTGTTTGGTTCTTCTTCAAATAGACGTTGAGCAGGGGATATATCAGGAATCCCAGGAGCACTACCCAGATCCTTCTCTCTCTTCAACTGAACTACCAGGCAAGCACTACCACATGCTTGCATACATATAGTACCTATTGTCTCTATCTTATTCTTGCATCATTGAGTTGTGATTGCATTAAATTGAATCCCAAGTACTGCATAGCCTTTACTTTTAAACCCCACCGAAGCTTGTTCCTCCATCCCATGAGCCATTACTACAGGAGTTTTTTGAGCCATGCGAGTCGTAGAACAGCATGTGTAGGGTATGTGAGTGTCTGATGGATGACGAGGTACCTAAACAACTTAACCTGAGTAGTAATGGGATAACTAATGAAAGTGGCACCGGTGAGCAATGTTATTTGGTTTTTCATGCTCACTTGTGTCCCGTAGGACCCCGAGTACTTGATTCCTGTTCCTTGACTATTCGCACTATCCACATCTGGGAGGCCGTGGACCCCCCTGAGCCAGAGCTTGATTCATTCTTATTTCTTGGGGCCACAATTATTTTGGGGCTTTATTACTATCCTGTACTTATGCCATGCTTTACTGTTTTATTTAAGATTGTGCGAGGAGCACCTGTACTGTTTTGGGTCGCGCCACGTTTTCGCGGTATCGACAAGCCCAGTCACACTTTTGGGTTTCCAGTCGTTTACAGCCATCGTCGCAAACCCTGGGTCCGTCTCGGAGCCGACCAACTTCGTTGCGGGTAGCTTATTGGGGTACCCCCCTGAAATATTTCTGAATCTTGTGATCGCTTTGTCGAGAATGCCTCGTTGGGTTTTGATTTGGTTTTTCCGAGGTTGATCGAGTGTGTGTTGCTATTTGTGCACCCCTGTAGGGTAAATCTTTCTGAAAGCCGTGTCCGCGGTTATGGACGACTTGGAGCACAGTTTCTCGATCATAGACAAGTATAACTAAAGTACCACTTTTAAATTGACTAAGTACTTGACTAGTAAATAGAGCAACACTCATGGAATGGTTAATAAAACTGCCAACAAATGGGAGTTGTTCGTCCGCTTCCTCGCTGGTAAGCGAGGAGGATGGATCTGTTAATTATACTGTTATAACTGTTGTTCTTAATTCACGGACATCCGTCTATCATTGGTTAGGGAGATGGTTAGCGAGTATCTATAGACTTGTTAGTTATTATCTTTTGCTGCAATTGCGTCATCCCAGGTTATGTCCCCTTTAGCGGCATAAAGACTTGCTGAGTACCCCTAGGGTCTCACACGATAAATTGTTTGATTCAGATACACAAGTATACTCACAAGATGGATACTGGGTGGAGGAGACAGACGATGTTGGCAACGATCACTCAATGTAGAGATTCCGGGAACGGGGATCCGTGAGATCTGTGGGCAGGATGTGTTTATTTATGTGGCATCTTATGCCGATTTGCTTCTTATTCGTACTCGGATCTTGTTTTCCGCTTCCGCCTGATACTCTGATGTTTGATGTATGAGGAGCTATCCTAAAATATTATCTCTATCTAGGATGTTTGGATCTTGCCGTATGGCGTTGCAATATTTCTATTTCTTTTTAGATGGAATGGCTCTGAGGACTGTTGTATGTGGCTTGCATACATACTAATTTGTGTATGTAGTTGATCCCTTCGCCTGCCGATTACGCCGCTCGTTCTTGTCCCGATGTTATGGAAATGGTTAGGACGGCCGAAAGGTCTACCTGTGAGTGGCATTTGGCTCCACCGTACTATTTTAACCATTTCCGCTCATCCAGGCATGTAACTAAGAGCGTAATTCACCGAGGTAGTTACAATTGGTATCAGAGCCATCCTGCCCTTCAGGGTCGCAGCCAAATGGTCGTTGTCAGTTTAGCAAATATTTTTGGTAGTTATGTATACTAGGGAAAAACAACAACGTGAGAGTAGGACTGCTTCCATTTTTCTTCTTACCCACCCACCCACCCTTTTCTGGTAAGGAAGTGTAACGTTTTCAATTCTCTTCTAAAATTCAAACTAGGATTCACGTGTTCTGGGTTCCGTAGTACCATAGGTTGTGTGTGTGTGTGTGTGTGAATTCGTTGTCTATCTGTTGCATCCAACATGTTATCACTATCTGCCTTTTGGTTATCAATTGTTGGTACATTCTATACCGACAGGCTTTTGCAAACCGACGCGATCTATCTGATTCGTTGTATACCAACGCGATCTGTCTTACTCTTTCTTATCCGGTGTTATCTTGTTTAGGGTGTTCGTTTCCGTAGTTACTAATCTTTAGGTTAATCTGAAGAAAGTGTTGGGATATGTGTTTTGCTTATTCATGTGCGGAGTAATGATTTGAGTGCGAGATGGAGTCACGACCATACCACTACTTTTCTCATTCGCTCTTGTATAGTGAATCGATAGAGTTACTAATCTTGATTCGTTAAGTGGTTTTGCGCATATAGTGGTATTTTAATGCCGAAATTTGCGGAATTTTTTTCTTTGTTAGCTTGTGTACCACACTCCTTGTTCAGTCGTGTGCGTTATGCTTAATATCTTCTAGGTGCTTTGAACTTTGTTGATATTTTAATATCATCTTAGTTAATTGTATCCTTTAATCGTGGTTAATTCCATCTTGGTACTATTTTGGATTATTATTATTCTCCATTATGGTACTGACTTGTGTTTTATATTAATCACAGGATGGCACCACCACGCCGTTCTGAGGAGGACATACAACCTGAACTGGGGGCTGCGTTGTCAAGCATCGTCAATGCCTTGGCCGCAATGCAGCAAAACCAGCAGCGATTTGAAGAAAGTGTCAGGAGGAATGAGTTTGTTCCGCTACCTCCACCTCCCAAGCGAGGAGACATCAAAAGCTTCCTGAAGTTCAACCCACGCCAATTTGATGTGTCTGATCAACCACTTGATGCTGATGATTGGTTGCGTGAGATGTCAAGGTTACTGGCGACTGCTGATGTTCCTGAGCAAGAATGGGTAAAGTGTGTCACTCACCTTCTGAAGGGAGATGCAGCTCTGTGGTGGGAGGATTACCTCAAGGCAAACTACACTGGTTTTCAGCCTACTTGGGAACAGTTCACTGGAGCTTTCAAAGAGCAATATCTGTCAGAAATTGTCATGGAGAGGATGAAGGAAGTGTTTCTCAACCTCAAGCAGGGCAATGACAATGTCAATACCTACATCAGAAACTTCATGAACCTTTCTCGTTATGGTGGCGATGAGGTCTCGGATGACAAGAAGAAGCAAAAGAGGTTCAGACAAGGGCTCAATGCATCGATTAAATATGCAATCACACATGCAAGGCCGACGTCTTTTCTGGAACTCCAACATACAGCTCTGCAGGAAGAAGCAAGTAGGCAAGTGTTTGAGGAGTCAAAGAAACACAACCGTGATGCAGCAAGCTCTTCAGCTATGTCAACTCCTTCTAAGCGTCGTGTCTGGGTTCCTAACACCCCACCGTCGCTCCCGGCTCCACCAAGACCTTCAAGCTACACGACAAGGCCACCAAACTCCTTCACTGTTGTTCCCAGGGGCTACAACCACAACTACCCTGGAGCGCCTGGCGGAGTCCCTGGCTATGTTGCTCCACGTCCACCTGGTGCTTGTTACACTTGTGGAAACACTGGGCATCAACACTGGAACTGTCCTTTGAACAACAAAGCTCTTCCTCCACCACCTCCAAGACCTGCGGCAAGCTCTCCTACGGTTCGTGCACCACCACCTCGGGCTCTCAACATCAACACCAAGCCCGGGTCTACTGTTGCTCGTGCTAACTGTGTTAACGCCGCTCAAGCTGAGCATGCACCTGGAGTTGTGATGGGTATGCTTCCTGTTAACTCAGTTCCTGCACGAGTTTTGTTTGATTCTGGTGCATCACATTCTTTCATGTCATACAAGTTTGCGGAGAGTAATGGGTTACCTTCTGATGCTTTACCAACTCGCCTCATGGTGCAATCTCCTGGTTCAAGCATGAGGGCTTCTAAAATCAGCCATGGCAATCAAATTGAGATTGGTGGTTATTCGTTCCAGGCTTCTTTAATTATTCTGGGCAATTCTGACATTGATTTTATCTTGGGCATGGATTGGTTGACAGCAAATGCAGCTGTGATTGATTGTGTTGAACGCTCGGTTTCTCTGAAAATTCCTGAAGGCCATATAGTCTATTCTCCAAGTCTGACTCCTGCTATTCAGCTTTTCTCTTTGGCGGCTGTGAATGATGATGCTATGGAAGCTATTCAGAGTGTTCCGGTGGTCTGTGAGTTCCCAGATGTCTTTCCTGAAGAGTTACCGGGTATGCCTCCTGACCGAGAGGTCGAGTTTGTGATTGAGCTTGAACCTGGTACCGCTCCTATCTCCAAGCGGCCTTATAAAATGGGTCCTGCTGAGTTGGCTGAACTCAAACGTCAGCTTGATGAACAAGAGAAGTTGGGTTTCATTCAGCACGGTACTTCTTCTTGGGGTAGCCCAACCATCTTTGTGAAGAAGCGAGACAAGACTGATAGACTTTGTGTTGACTATCGGGCTTTCAATGCTAAAACCATCAAGAATAAATATCCCCTTCCGCGGATTAATGATCTCTTCGATCAGCTAGCTGGAGCTGTGGTATTCTCTAAGCTTGACTTGAGAAGTGGTTATCATCAAATCAAGATTCGCAAGGAAGATGTTCCTAAAACAGCTTTCACCACCCGCTATGGCCTGTATGAGTACACGGTCATGTCTTTCGGTCTCACCAACGCACCTGCCACCTTCTCGAGGCTTATGAACTCGGTTTTCATGTAGTATCTTGATAAGTTCGTTGTGGTCTATCTGGATGACATTCTAGTCTATTCTAAGTCGAAGGAAGAACATGAAGAACACCTTCGTTGTGTCCTAAACAAGCTTCGTGAGAACCGCCTGTATGCAAAGTTCTTCAAATGTGAGTTTTGGCTCCCTCAAGTCACCTATCTTGGTCACGTCATCTCTGCCAAGGGCATTGCCGTCAACCCAGAAACTGTTAAAACAATTGTTGACTGGCTTCCACCTAAAAATGTCAAAGAAGTCCGGAGTTTCCTGGGTTTGGCTAGTTATTGTCGTCGCTTCGTTCAGAACTTCTCGAAGATTGCGAAGCCTCTTACCGATCTCCTCAAGAAAGGCAAGAAATACCTTTGGACTCCTGCATGTCAAGCAAGCTTTGAAACACTCAAAGAGAAGCTCACTTCCACACCAGTTTTGATTCCTCCAGATACATCCATGCCTTTCCAGATATTCTGTGACGCCTCTTTGCAAGGATTGGGTGCGGTCCTTATGCAAGAAAAACAAGTTGTTGCTTATGCCTCTCGACAGTTGAAGACGCATGAGATCAACTATCCTACACATGACCTCGAACTCGCAGCAGTTGTCTTTGCTTTGAAAGTATGGAGGCACTACTTGCTTGGCAACCGTTGTGAAATCTTTTCTGATCACAAGAGTCTGAAGTATATCTTCACACAGCCTGATCTCAACCTTCGTCAGAGGAGGTGGATTGAAGCAATCAATGATTTCGATTTGACCATCAACTACACTCCGGGCAAAGCTAATGTCATGGCCGATGCTCTCAGCCGCAAAGCTTATGTCAGCAACCTCATGGTGGAAGAACAACAGCCTCTCTTGTGCGAGGAATTCCGTCAGCTCAACCTTGAAATTGTGGAACAAGGGTATCTTCTGAACCTTCTGGCAACCCCTCTCTTGGAAGAAAAGATTCGTGCTAGTCAGCGAGGTGATGCTTACGCCAAAAACTTAATCTCCAACATTCAACTGCCAAGATATGAGTCCTTCCACGTCGATGATCAAGGAGCTCTATTCTTTGAAAACCGGATGTTCGTTCCGAACAACCGGGGATTGAGAGAGCAAGTTCTTAAGGAGGCGCATGATTCTGTTCTTTCTATTCACCCTGGCAGCACTAAGATGTACATGGACTTGAAAACACAATATTGGTGGCCTGGGTTGAAACGATATTGTGTCAAGTATGTCTCGGAGTGTGATGTCTGCCGCAGAGTTAAAGCTATCCATCAGAAACCTTCCGATCTTCTACAGCCATTGAAACCTCCGGAATGGAAATGGGAGAAAGTAGAGATGGACTTTATCATTGGTTTTCCAAGGTCGCAGAAGGGCAACAATGCAATCTTTGTTGTCATCGACAGGCTTTCTAAAGTGGCTCACTTCTTTCCCGTCAAGGAAACAATTTCTGCAATTCAGTTGGCTGAGCTCTATATCAACAGAATTGTCTCTCTGAATGGAGTTCCTCTTGAGATCAGTTCAGACCGTGGAAGCATCTTCACTTCCAAGTTCTGGGGAAGTTTCCAAAATGCTTTGGGAACAAAATTGAACTTCAGCACAGCTTACCATCCCCAGTCGCAAGGACAAGTTGAAAGGATCAATCAGATTCTAGAAGATATGCTCCGTGCTTGCGTCATCTCTTTCGGCATGAAGTGGGAAGAATGTCTTCCTTATGCTGAATTCTCTTACAACAACAGCTTCCAAAAAAGTCTAAAGATGGCACCATTTGAGGCTCTCTATGGTCGCAAATGCAGAACTCCGATTGGTTGGTCGGGCGCAGGAGAAAGAATATTGTTTGGCCCTGACATTGTAACTCAAGCGGAGGAGAAGGTTCACATCATTCTTGAAAATCTGAAGATTGCTCAAAGTCGCCAGAAGAGCAATTATGACAGAAAGCACACGGACATGGAGTATGTCCCTGGTGATCTCGTTTACCTTCGTGTCACTCCCATGAGAGGCACGCACCGTTTTGGTATCAAAGGAAAGCTGGCTCCTAGATACATTGGTCCTTTCAAAATCCATGGAAGAAGAGGAGAAGTTGCTTATGCTCTTGAGCTCCCTGAAAAACTCAAAGTCCATGATGTTTTCCACATCTCTCAACTCAAGAGGTGCTTCAAGGATCCCGGCAGGACCGTGGATCACGAACTCATCAACCTCCAAGAAGACCTGTCTTATCAAGAACACCCCACAAAAATCCTTGAAGTCGCAGAAAGAAGGACTCGCAACAAGTCCATCAAGTTCTGCAAGGTGCAGTGGTCGCACCATTCCGTGGATGAAGCCACTTGGGAACGTGAAGATGAGCTCCGTGCCAAATATCCTACCCTCTTTGAGTCTTCTTCTTCTTCCTAGAATCTCGGGGCGAGATTCCTGTTTAGTGGGGGAGAGTTGTAGCATCCCAATTGTCTAACAATGGTAATGCTACATGGTTTAATAATATAATGGCTACTTCCTAGATACAATTGTTGCATCATAATTATATCATGCGCATGTCATCATGCCACCTTGCATTTGAGCATCATATAAAACCCTTTTTCTTTTGGTTCTTCTCTCATATGCATTATTAACTGTATTTGCCTCTTGATATTGTATTTGGTTATTGATATATTGTTTAAATGCCCAAGTTGAGTTGGGGCATATCTTTTATTCAACTCCATCACCTTTCTTTGTCACCACCTTATACTTCCACCATTCCAATAACCCATGAGCTTGTAATTCTTTTTCTTTTGATATTTATTCTAGCTCATGTGGGTGGGGTGGATCTAATTCTATAAATTCTTTTGCTTGGCTTTTATTCCACTTCTTGGGAATGCATATGAATAATGCCATGTTGTCATTTTGTTTTCACAAGAATTCATCATGGCATTAATTATTTTGCATGGGCCATGCAAGAGTACCACCACCTTTAGCCAATTGTTTTCCTCTTGGGTTTATTGGTTCTTTTCTTTGTGGGTCATCTACATCCTCTCTCCACCATCTCCATGTCCTCCTCAACATCATTCTTTTCTTCATGCATGACCATATGAGAAACCATCCACATTGCTTTTCTTTTCTCCTTTACACTTGCCCATGTCATGATCATGCATCTTTTAATCTCCATCACTCCTTGTGCTTGATCTTGCCAAAAAACCCTACCACACATCACCCTCTCTCTCTTATCCTCTCTCCTTAACCCTAAGGCCTAGCTAAACCCTAAACCTTACCTCATCTTACCCTCTCCTCTCACCATGCCGAGGTGTTCCCTCTCAATGTCAGCAGGCCCCACCTAGCTACCCATCTACCCCACACCACTAGCTCTCTCTCTCTTCCAAGCCGAGGCTAACCCTATCCTAAACCGATCCACCCCTCTCTGATCTCTCTCTCTCTCTCTCGCTGCCAGCCGGCTCCACCGACCGCACCGGTGCCCCTAGGCCACCTGCAGCCTCTCTTCCTGCCCTGCCTGGCTACCCAGGTCGAGCCCCAGCTCAACCACGTGATCGAGGAGGAAGGAAAAAGGGCCGACGCCACTTTTCCATCTACCCCGCGCCCACACGCCCCTCTTCCCTCTCCCTCGCTTTCCTCCTTCTTCACGGCTCCTCTGCCTCTCCCAGATCCGCCAGAGCCCTGCCCCTCCTCTCCTCCCTCTCCAACGACGACGCCCATCTCCTACCGCCGGTCGCCGCCAGTACCGCGTCGTCCCCTCGTTCCAGCCGGCCAGCACGACGTGGAGGTGGTCAAGAAGAACGAGGAGGCTCCCCTGCTTCGCCTCGTACGCGCCGACGAGGACAAGGAGCACCAGGACCGCCAGAACCAGTGCCGCCTGACGCAAACCCTAACCGCCAGAACGCCAGCAACCTCGACGATCCGCTGCGCCTCTCCCCGACCTGACACCACCGACCAACCCGCGGTGAGTCCCTCTCCCTCCCTGACATACTCCGCCTCACCGGGCAGCCCTAGCCGCGTTAGTCGTTTCGACAAGCGCCCTCAGTGCGCTACCGCTCGTCGTTGTCCGCACGCTCTCCACACCGCGTCACACCATAGCTAGGCCGCGCCTACCCTCCTGTCACCATCCCGTAGCCACCGCACTGGCACAGGTCTCGTCGCGCACCCCGCAGGTCGCGAGGTCGAGCCCCCGCGCCGCGCGCGCCGTGCCCCGCGTCGGTCGATCTCAGACCTGAAGCGGTTCAGAGAAAACAGAAGAACAGTACCGCGGCCCCTTTTGCAGAAAACCCCCAACCTTTTCATTCCTAAACCCGCGGTCCAGCCTACCCCACATGTCAGTCGCCCTAGCGTTTTGCAGAAAAGTCCCCCTGTTTTCTCAGGCCGTAACCCGCGCTCCAACCCACGCCCCACCTGTCAGCCTCTGCGGGTTAGCCCACTGGCGCTTGGGCCCTAGCTCGCTGGTCCCGCCTGTCACCCGCAACAGCTAGCTAAGCCCGCGGTGAGAAAAGTCCGCGCGTTGTTTTTCCGCCCAGTCAGCAGCGGCCCACCTGTCTGTGACTGTGGCTAGATTGGCCTGAGTGTAAAACATTTTTCTGTTTTTTGATTTTAAATAAATTTTCCAGAAATTGTTTTAATTCAAATTCAAATGAGATTCAAATAATTTTTAAAATACAAATCCAAATAATACATATGATATATGTTTTGAAATCAGAAAAATGTGAGGAATTCAAATATGCCTTTCAAAATATTGTTTGAGCACTTCAAAATTTCGAGATAATTAAAATTACAATAAAATGCTCTTTATCTTAATTAATTAATAACTTTTGTTTTATAACTCCAAATTTGACAAATAATATGTCTAAATCGATCAGCGCGACGAGCCCGTTCTATCTATGCATTCCATGATCTGAATTGCAGCATGTATCATATAAATATAAAGTATACAGCAACTTATTTGAGGATAAAAGGTGACTAAAACGCCATAAAATGCTTTATTCTTGTACTCCACACCTCACCCATGCCATGCTACATTATTGCCATGCAAATTGTGCATCATTCATCATGGCATGATTGTTTGCTTGTCGCATTTTATTCATATGCTTGTGCACTCTATTTATGTTGGCCATTGTTTGTTTGGTTCTTCTTCAAATAGACGTTGAGCAGGGGATATATCAGGAATCCCAGGAGCACTACCCAGATCCTTCTCTCGCTTCAACTGAACTACCAGGCAAGCACTACCACATGCTTGCATACATATAGTACCTATTGCCTCTATCTTATTCTTGCATCATTGAGTCGCGATTGCATTAAATTGAATCTCAAGTACTGCATAGCCTTTACTTTTAAACCCCACCGAAGCTTGTTCCTCCATCCCATGAGCCATTACTACAGGAGTTGTTTGAGCCATGCAAGTCGTAGAACAACATGTGTAGGGTATGTGAGTGTCTGATGGATGACGAGGTACCTAAACAACTTAACCTGAGTAGTAATGGGATAACTAATGAAAGTGGCACCGGTGAGCACTATCTGTTATTTGGTTTTTCATGCTCACTTGTGTTCCGTAGGACCCCGAGTACTTGATTCCTGTTCCTTGACTATTCGCACTATCCACATCCGGGAGGCCGTGGACCCCCCCCCTGAGCCAGAGCTTGATTCATTCTTATTTCTTGGGGCCACAATTAGTTTGGGGTTTTATTACTATCCTGTACTTATGCCATGCTTTACTGCTTTATTTAAGATTGTGCGAGGAGCACCTGTACTGTTTTGGATCGCGCCATGTTTTCGCGGTATCGACAAGCCCAGTCACACTCTCGGGTTCCCAGTCGTTTACAGCCGTCGTCGCAAACCCTGGGTCCGTCTCTGAGCCGGCCAACTTCGTTGCGGGTAGCTTATTGGGGTGGCCCCCTGAAATATTTCTGAATCCTGTGATCGCTTTGTCGAGAATGCCTCGTTGGGTTTTGATTTGGTTTTTCCGAGGTTGATCGAGTGTGTATTGCTATTTGTGCACCCCTGCAGGGTAAATCTTTCTGAAAGCCGTGTCCGCGGTTATGGACGACTTGGAGCACAGTTTCTCGATCATAGACAAGTATAACTAAAGTACCACTTTTAAATTGACTAAGTACTTGACTAGTAAATAGAGCAACACTCATGGAATGGTTAATAAAACTGCCAACAGATGGGGGTTGTTCGTCTGCTTCCTCGCTGGTAAGCAAGAAGGAGGATGGATCTGTTAATTATACTGTTATAACTGTTGTTCTTAATTCACGGACATCCGTCTATCATTGGTTAGGCAGATGGTTAGCGAGTATCTATAGACTTGTTAGTTATTATCTTTTGCTGCAATTGCGTCATCCTAGGTTATGTCCCCTTTAGCGGCATAAAGACTTGCTGAGTACCCCTAGGGTCTCACACGATAAATTGTTTGATTCAGATGCACAAGTATACTCACAAGATGGATACTGGGTGGAGGAGACAGACGATGTTGGCAACGATCACTCGGTGTAGAGATTCCGGGAACGAGGATCCGTGAGATCCGTGGACGGGATGTGTTTATTTATGTGGCATCTTATGCCGATTTGCTTCTTATCCGTACTCGGATCTTGTTTTCCGCTTCCGCCTGATAGTCTGATGTTTGATGTATGAGGAGCTATCCTAAAATATTATCTCTATCTAGGATGTTTGGATCTTGCCGTATGGCGTTGCAATATTTCTATTTCTTTTTAGATGGAATGGCTCTGAGGACTGTTGTATGCGGCTTGCATACATACTCATTTGTGTATGTAGTTGATCCCTTCGCCTGCCGATTACGCCGCTCGTTCTTGTCCTGATGTTCTGGAAATGGTTAGGACGACCGAAAGGTCTACCTGTGAGTGGCATTTGGCCCCACCGTACTATTTTAACCATTTCCGCTCATCCAGACATGTAACTAAGAGCGTAATTCACCGAGGTAGTTACACGCTGACCCCATCTTCAGCCCCTTAAGCACTCAATAGACACTATTTTTGAATAACAAAAACTGCCAGGGCCAAATTGAAAAACACATCAGGGCTAAGGACGCAACTTGCCTGTGCCCACCTCATGCTACCATCCGTGCGGCCTCACCGTTAAGGCGTTAACTAATAACCTAACGGCTTTTTTTACCGTGTCCTGTCTACGCGTTTTTCCTACCAGAAAAAAGCAAATACTGCCTGTAATACTCGTTCTTCCCGGAGCATGCACAGAACAACGAAACTAAATGAGAAAAATAATCCCCTTTGACCTGTAGTTCGTCGGACGTCCGCCTCAGCAATGGCCATGTAGACGGCGCCGGCCACACTTCCGGTCAGTTGACTCAGCTGCCATGGACGGCTATCGTAGTAATTCCATGAGGTTCATGCTTGGTGCGGCCCATTCTGGCATTCGAGCATGAGCCGCGACCTAGGCGGCCGCTGCGTGCGCCTCGAGCCGAGCGTGTGGCAGGGGCCACACGCCTGGCGGGCGCGGCCGTCCACCGTTGCCGGTGCCAGCTGTTCTTCTTCTCCTACCTTGGTAGCCGGGTGAGTGCAGCGCGCTTCATCTACCTCCGCTCTGGAATGTCGCTGCCATGGCCTGCGATCTTAAATCCCCTAGTCGTGAATGAGGTTCTCATGAAGCCCAGACGGAGCAGCTCGGCTTCCCAGCAACACTGTCATGCGCGGCCGACGACGTCTTGCACTTTCGGTTCCTTCGTCATCAGCTCATGTCTGCTCTTAGTCCGCTACAGTGCCAATGTGTGAAAGCCAGCGAGAGAAGGAGATACGGGTACAAGTACATGAAGGAGAAGTAAATAAATAGCAGAGTTAGATGCGTTTTTAGTTGGCGGAGAAAATGACGCGGGGAGAGAAAAGGTCAATCAACCGTTGGATTATTAGTTAACGGTGAGGTCGCACGGATGGTAGCACGAGGAGGGCACAGGCAAGCCGTGTCTGGCGACCTCATCGTTAAGGCGTTAACTAATAACCGAACGACTTCTTTTATCGTGTCCTGTTTACGTGTTTTTCCTACCAGAAAAAAGCAATACTGCCTGTAATACTCGTTCTTCCCGGAGCATGCACAGAACAACGAAACTAAAATAGAAAAATAATCCCCTTCGACCTGTAGTTTGTCGGACGTCCGCCTTGGCAATGGCCATATAGACGGCGCTGGCCACACTTTCGGTCAGTTGACTCAGCTACCATGGTCGGCTACCGTAGTAATTCCATGAGATTCATGCTTGGTGCGGTCCATTCTGGCATTCGAGCATGAGCCGCGACCCGGGTGGCCGCTGCGTGCGCCTCGAGCCGAGCTTGTGGCAGCGGCCACACGCCTGGCGGGCGCGGCCGTCCACCGCTGCCGATGCCAGCTGTTCTTCTTCTCCTACCTTGGTAGCCGGGTGAGTGCAGCGCGCTTCATCTACCTCCGCTCTGGAATGTCGCTGCCATGGCCTGCGATCTTAAATCCCCTAGTCGTGAATGAGATTCTCCTGAAGCCCAGACAGAGCAGCTCGGCTTCCCAGCAACACTGTCATGCGTGGCCGACGATGTCTTGCACTTCCAGTTCTTTCGTCATCAGCTCATGTCTGCTCTTAGTCCGCTACAGTGCCGATGTGTGAAAGCCAGCGGGAGAAGGAGATACGGGTACAAGTACAGGAAGGAGAAGTAAATAAATAGCAGAGTTAGATGCGTTTTTAGTTGGCGGAGAAAATGATTGCGGGGAGAGAAAAGGTCAATCAACCGTTGGATTATTAGTTAACGGTGAGGTCGCACGGATGGTAGCACGAGGAGGGCATAGGCAAGCCGCGTCCGGCGACCTCACCGTTAAGGCGTTAACTAATAACCGAACGGCTTCTTTTACCGTGTCCCGTCTACACGTTTTTCCTACCAGAAAAAAACAAATACTGCCTGTAATACTCGTTCTTCCTGGAGCATGCACAGAACAACGAAACTAGATGAGAAAAATAATCCCCTTCGACCTGTAGTTCGTCGGACGTCCGCCTCGGCAATGGCCATGTAGACGGCGCCGGCCACACTTCCGGTCGGTCGACTCAGCTGCCATGGCCGGCTACCATAGTAATTCCATGAGGTTCATGCTTGGTGCGACCCATTCTGGCATTCGAGCATGAGCCGCGACCCAGGTGGCCGCTGCGTGCGCCTCGAGCCGAGCGTGTGGCAGGGGCCACACGCCTGGCGGGCGCGGCCGTCCACCGCTGCCGGTGCCAGCTGTTCTTCTTCTCCTACCTTGGTAGCCGGGTGAGTGCAACGATTCATCTACCTCCGCCTGCGATCTTAAATCCCCTAGTCGTGAATGAGGTTCTCCTGAAGCCCAGACGAAGCAGCTTGGCTTCCCAGCAACACTGTCATGCGCGGTCGACGATGTCTTGCACTTTCGGTTCCTTCGTCATCAGCTCATGTCTGCTCTTACTCCGCTATAGTGTCGATGTGTGAAAGCCAGCGGGAGAAGGAGATACATGTACAAGTACATGAAGGAGAAGTAAATAAATAGCAGAGTTAGATGCGTTTTTAGTTGGGGGAGAAAATGACGCGGGAAGAGAAAAGGTCAATCAACCGTTGGATTATTAGTTAACGGTGAGATCGCACGGATGGTAGCATGGGGAGGGCACAGCCAAGCCCCGTCCGGGCCTCAACCCCACCTTCCGCTTGACCCGCGCCCAGCGCTCCCAGCCGCCGCCCCGCCGCTGTCCTCACCACGCCGGAGTCGAGCAGATCCACAAGATCTTGGAGTCGTCGGCGACGTGGTCAACGAGCTATGTGGCGAGGACGACCGGGTCATGTGCACGGTGACGGACGTGAGCTGGGGCATCTAGGTCATGGAGCATGCGATAGCTTCTCCGAGCACTGTGTTTCCTCCTCAACGCTCACGCTGACCTCCACGCTGCTGTTAGGGACGCGAAACGAGGCCACCGTCCACACGCCGGCACCACCCTGCAAGACGCCGACATGGCCGAGGGCCACAGGGAAGCCATTCACCTGCTGTTGGCGCTGCATCCTGCCAGATCCCCGCGGTGGGAGAGGGACCACGTCCGTTGCGGACGTCCCCGGTCTGTGCAGGCCAGAAAGCACCTCGGCGACGCGACCAGGGTGTCGTGGGCGGCGGGCACGGCCAGGGCATCGTGGGCGTCGCGCTGGAGCAGGAGGTCGTCGATGGCCCTTCCTCCCCACGCCCGAACTGGCCCGCTTCCTCCCCACGCCTGCGCCGCCCCCTTCCCCCACCGGCGACCCTGCCTCCTCACGCCGCCCGCCCGCACGGAGCAGCACGAGCACGGGGTCGGACGCCCCCGGCTCCGGCCACCTCCTCCTCATCGTGCCCTCCTCGCTGCAGTGCCGTAGGCTGCGCCAAGATAGAGGGAGCAGTGCCGGCGCGGGGAGATAGAGGCATTTAGTAAAATCTTGAGCGCACCACTCGTCTGGCTCCACCGCGGCACCTCCCCAGTCCTCACCTGGATGATGGATTGGCGAGGCATGGAATTTTTCACGGAGGAGTACCACAGGTTAGTTCCAGTCCATCTTCCCCTCGTTTCTTTGTTCTTGAGACATTGATCTGAGTTCGTTCTCCTTCACGGCCCTAGGAGTGCCGATCCCCTTTCGCCAGACCGGAAAATCAGTTAGCAATTGGGGGCATGCTTTGGTCACCCAATGCTGCGTTATCTGGTGGCTGCAAGGTGCGAATTGATTTCGAATGGAGCTTGAGATTCGGTTAAATCTGGAAATGGCCCACATTGCAACCAAGACTAAAGATGATGGTCCTGGGAGTGAAAGAAGGTAGCTTGTTCTTTTTTGTTTTGTTTATCACAATATGTTCCATTTGCTGTACTTACATTTCAGTAGTCTGCTAGTTCTTTTCTATAACGAGATAAATATTTACAATTACTTGCAATGGTAAATTTTCTGAGTGCATAATGTGGATCATTTCCCGGCTGTACTTACGCCACTACAAAAATATCTATGCACCAACCATTTCGAAGTAGAAACTGACAAGCTGTTCAGAAGATTGAGAGCAGATCAACGAATTATGTCATGATATGTAGCCATGCACTCCTACAAGATTGCACTGGATTCTATAGCATATTATGATTCTTATTATAGAAACGAACTCCTACATAATTGAAATTGATTAATGGTAGTGTTTGCTGAAGAAGCTAGCTGGACATTAATAGTAGTAGGTCCCTGGCCCATTGACTCTGGCCAATGCAATGGAAGTACGTCGCAACTCGTAGGGAACTAGGTCCATCCATTAGGTACCTGGACACACACCAAATAAGTCTATGAGTACCCAAGCACACAGCACAAAATGCATCGCAGGATACAGAATGCCTCACAGCTTCTTAGTTGGAACCTAGAAATCAGAAAACCTTAGACTAAATGTCCATTGTGAGAGATATGTTTCTCGAATGACAATAGAACTAGATAATTATGGCATAAGTTGGGCCTTCTACAATTCAAAAATGCCAAGTTACCCAAACTTATATGATTTTCTGGTACCACAGTTGCATCTATCTGTACAAATATGGCTTACTTGTGCATTTGTTCTTATTAATGAATATGAACCATTTGATGAAGAAATTCATCTTCATGTCAGGAGTTCACCAGTAAAATTAGTGGCCAACATATATTTCTTCTAACTATTTATTTTTTTATTTGTATCCTTAGAGTGTGGCAATGGTTGTTTACTTGCACAAAGCTACTAGTTAGCATGTAGGCATTAAAGTTATATTACCATGAGATTACAAATACGGCGAGGTACCAAACTACAAGCTCCTAAGGTGCAGTATTTTGCTAACAAAAGAAATTATTCTGAAGTTGCTGAGTCTAATGAGGCACCAAATCATGTTAGCACTATATATGACATACCTTTAATTGCTGGTTTCTAACTACGGGTGGAAAATGATACTAAAATGATCAAGATAACGATTACAATAGGCATTGAGATTTTCTGTGATGCATGCGCAGAATTGACTTTTTTCTTCTCGGATGTGGTAGTAACATGGATTGGGCGAGAACCTGAAAGAAATATTTACTTTGTTAACTGGGTGTTGTAGACTACAATGAGAACAAATCAGTCAAACCGGGAGAAAGTTGTTCTTACAATTGTAGTCCATCCATCCTAAAACCATATTTTCAATGTCATGGACAAGAAGTTTGTCTGATAAAACGATATCTGCGACGAAATGATCATATGGTTAGCAATGACAACATTTTGTTTGCATTGCAACTATTAAGAATGTCATCGAGCAGATGAATTTTGGGATTTCAGATTTATTTGACTAACCTCCAAGTGTAGTTACTCGTTGCCCGTTCTTTTGCCATGCAATGCAGTAAATTGAGTTATCCCTCTACAATTAATATTTCCATTTCAGTCAAACAAGTTTGGTAACAGTAATCAAGATATGTATCTGAAAAGAAGTTCAACACTGTAAGGATTTAGAACTTACAGAACGCAGATAGTTTGCTGGCTTCAATTGCATGGCAGCACCACCCAGAAAGTGCAGTGTCACTTGTGGAAATGATGAATCAATACTAACCAAGAGGCAAAACATTCGTGTAAGTGATTCAACATATTTACTGATAACTAATACTCCTTCCGTTTCAAAATATAAGATGTTTTAGCTTTGTGAAGCAAATGTATGTAGACTTCTTTTAATATGGAGTGAACTGACACACTAAAAGAAGTCTAGATACATTTTCTTCACAAACCTAAAACATCTTATATTTTGAAACGGAGGGAGTAGTTGTTATGTTCCTTTCCATACTGAAGAAAACGTACCTGCTAGAAGGAACAAAACAATGCTGATCCCCACTCCCGAGTGTTGGGTTTGCAGAGGGAGAGACTGCGGCAGTTATCTGCAAAAACTAAACCATAAGGATAAACTACTGCATGACTGCATCACAGAATAGGATTACTGTAGTTGGACCGGTTATCTTACCGCACTAACAAACTGATCATACGCCTCACTTGCAAGGAAAGCTAATGATGTCCCTGAGTCTGCAAAAGTTTGATATCCAGCTGACGGTGTAAAAACCGAAGGGTCAAGTCCCAGCTTTTTACCATTTACAGAAATGCTCTCCAGATTCAATCCGTAGTAATCCCTATATTTCATTTAAAAAGTTCAGGCACGAGTATAAGATTTCCCACCACTTCTTGTTACCACAAATGGTTGTCCAATAATCCTAAACTTAACTTACTGTTGGTGTCACAAGTTAGTTATTTTATTCTAGACCACTTCAATTAAATGTAAGAAGAAAATTATCCAGTTATACAATTCAGTTGTATCCACTCTACATATCTTATGAAATCGCTAGTCACTATAGCTCCTACATATTATGTGTTACATTCATGTATTATCCTTTCATTGGCATGTACTGCATCATATATCCTAGCACTACATAACACCTAAATATAGTTGTTGTGGATACTAGCACGGTGGACGCGGCCAGCCGGCCGGCAAGAGGGACAATGTGACTAACATATTGCAGCAGTAGCATCTCACGTATTTGGGAGAGACGGGCAACAGGAAGAGAATGGAAGGGAGCATAGTCTTTTAGGAAATAGTATTGTATTAGGAAGCTTAGGATTAAAGGGGTCTAATTTGTTAGGAGTCCGTATCCTGTTGGGAAAGGGCTGGAGCCTGCGCATCCACTACATAAGGATGTCATGTATCTAGGTTTGGGAAAGGAATAAACAATCAATCTAATCTCTCCTTGGTTATTCTCTCTTCTCAACCTATGTCTACCCAAGCCCTAGCATCCACGCCGTCTGGCTATCTTCAACACGGAAGTTATCCCATTGTGGATCTAAGTCCACAACAGTTGGTATCATAGCCGACCGCCATGGCTTTTGCTGCTGAGAAGATGTCGCGACGGAAATACTGAAGTTTATACTGCTAATCATGTTTTACCTGAACCTTACATTGAGAAAATACCTTTCCCAGTTAAAGTAAAGGAGCACCCTATGATAACTAGTGTAATTAATAAAAGTACAAAGAGAACTGTAAAACCTGATGAACAAATAAACATTGAACCTGCAGTAGCAATGGTGAAAGACCTAATCACTAAAAGTTTAGAAGATGGACACATTGTCTTCTGTGAGGATGCTTCCAATATCGTCTCACATCCAAATAGAACTAAAAAGGCTAGTGTCCCTGTGCTTTCTGTTTGAATTGGTGATCATTGCTATTATGGTTTATATGATATTGGTGCAAGTTCAAGTGCTATTCCTTACGAGCTTTATAAAGAAATTGTGCATGAAATTAGTCCTTGCGAACAAGAAGAGATTGATGTGATTATTCACCTTGCTAATAGAGAGACCATCTCTCCAATTGGTATTGTAAGAGATATGGAAGTTCTTTGTGGTAAGATTAAATATCCTGCTGATTTTCTAGTACTTGGTTCAGCTGCTAGTAAAACCTATCCTATCATTTTTGGTAGACCTTTCTTGAAGACATGTGAAGCCATTATAGACTGTAAAAGGGAGAAAATTTTAACTAAATTTGATGGGGAATCTTATGAGTTTAATTTTTGATGGGGAATCTCTCCTTGGTTATTCTCTCTTCTCAACCTATGTCTACCCAAGCCCTAGAAGCCACGTCGTCTGGCTATCTTCAGCACGGAAGTTATCCCATTGTGGATCTAAGTCCACAACAATTGGTATCATAGCCGACCGCCATGGCTTTTGCTGCTGAGAAGATGTCGCGACGGATACTCCGCGTGACGATTCAGCATGTTCTCTACCCTATCACGGACAGTTTGCTTCATCGGGTCTTTGATCCATATGGGGCCATAGAGACCATTGATTTTCTTCTAGGAAGATCAAGGATCGTGGCCTTCATCAAATATGGCCAAGATCACGATACTGCACGAGCTTTTCAAAGCTTGCAGGGCTGGAACATATACGATGGTTGTTGTCAACTTGGTATCGAGTTATTGCCGGTATCAGAGCTGACCACCATGGCTTTCGATGCGGGGTCTTTTATGGAGAATTTCAAGGCGTCCGTTCAATCAATTTTTGACGAATCCAAGGCACGCATGTTTGAGATCGTTGCAGAAAAAGAAAGGAAGACAAAAATGGCTTCAACCGCCAACACCACGGGTACGGCTGTAACAGTGTCAACGCATCCAGAAGTCGACGCAGCAACGGTGACGTATCATCAAGAGGCGGTAGTGGAGGAGCAGCAACAAGCAGAGACAATGAAGCCAAACATGATGGCTGCTAGACTCTTCACGGCGGTGGAGCTCGTTGCTTCAATGGAAGTGGAGGAGCAAGTTGTGCCAGTTGCATCCCATGATTACACAACGATGGGCATATACATGCCGCATGTGGATCAGATTTGCAAGGAGGCAAGCCAGGAGGGCGAGCTGATGAGCATGGAGAGAAAGACATATCGGCCAAAAGAATTGGAGCCTGATTCATGCGTAGCAGATTGCATGAAACGATCCCATGTGCGTGCGCATCAATTCGTGATCAACCCAAGGGAAGGTGTTGGAGATAAGAGAAGATCCGTTCTGATCAAGCATCTAGAAAATCAGGAAGACCAAGAGATAGACAAGTTCTACATAAGAGAATTGGGCAAGAAAACTAGCAAGTCGTTGATCTGGGAATATAATGGCCTTCAGCCCTGGCCACTACGATGCAGCTTGAGGACAAGCTTCTTGTCCGGGAGGGGTGTAGTGTTGTGGACGCTAGCACGGTAGACGCGGCCGGCCGGCCGGCAAGAGGGACAATGTGACTAACATATTGCAGCAGTAGCATCTCACGTATTTGGGAGAGACGGGCAATAGGAAGCGAACGGAAGGGAGCATAGTCTTTTAGGAAATAGTATTGTATTAGGAAGCTTAGGATTAAAAGAGTCTAATTTGTTAGGAGTCCGTATCCTGTTGGGAAAGGGCAGGAGCCTGCGCATCCACTACATAAGGATTTCATGTATCTAGGTTTGGGAAAGGAATAAACAATCAATCTAATCTCTCCCTGGTTATTCTCTCTTCTCAACCTATGTCTACCCAAACCCTAGCAGCCACGCCGTCTGGCTATCTTCAGCACGGTAGCTATCCCGTTGTGGATCTAAGTCCACAACAATAGTACCCAATGCTTATTGATTATTAGGGAAGATTGTGTACACAAACATAGGATAATTTCCAGGCCAAGGAACTTACTGTTCTCGTAGGATGGGTGTGTAGACTATTCCTAACTCCAAAGCTTTGCCAAAAACAAGGATGCCCCCTCCATGTGACCTCTCCATACAAAGAGAGAACACCCTGGGTGATAATCCAAGCGAGTATACCTGTGAACTGAAGGATATTGCTGACGGCCCAAACCCAAAAATGCCATCAAATGCTTCATGTGCCAGGTCCCCTGTCCTTGAATCTGTGCATCTGTGACAAAGAAATTTGTAAACTATTCTATGAGCCCATGAACAAATGAGATTTGGATATTATCCTTCCAATTATCTGATAGTATTTGAAATCCACAACACACGTAAACTCACCCAAAAATTATAGGGGCAGAATAAGAGGATGTCTGCTGGCTTCCATTGAGTATCTCCAAATAAACCATATCAGTCAAGAAGTACCCTGCTGCGGTTGCTAATACATCGGAGCCAGGACCATAATTCATATTGTACCCACAAGAATCGCTGGAGGTGTTGCACACCCCTGACCTATCATGTACAATTTTCTGGCACCTGTTATCTGAGCACATCAACACAGATGAAGTTGATGACACTCTAGGGTCAAATAGTCCTGGTTGGGTCTGAGAAACAAATAGAACAATAGTTTTTCTTGTCAGAAATAGTATTTGGGAAGAATAATTGCTTCTAGGCAGTGAGTGTGGAAGATGTCTCTCACACTTGATCCAGCTACCATCTGGCAAGCTACCCATGACGTGCTACTCCCAGTATCAATGATGACACTGAAACTTCTTGGTGGGCTACCAAGGTTAACACGGGTCAGATAGGGCCTGCAGAAGTGCACATCAAACATAAGGACAAAACAGTTGTGAAATTCAGTAACTTTAGATTGCTAAGTGCTAACCACTTTACATGCGGTGTCAAGAATTCTACCATCTATGCAAAAAGTACTTATTATTCGGTCAGAGGTTCGAAGGATCAGGCCGGAATCCTGCAAGCTTAACTAGAGTTGTAATATGGACTCGTGAAAACCAAACATCTTTCTTTATACTCTTAAGCTTGCAAACATGATATAACATGATGCACCTGAGTAAAACAGAATACCAGATGCCACGATTCTTTATTCATGCGCCTCCTGCTCAAATTAGATTGGTTTCATGCAGTAGTTTCTAGCTTGTGGATCTAATTCTGAGAAATTCATTAGCAGGGAAATCCTACAGTTAATGGTACCTTGGCACTTCAAGGAGTTGAAGGTGATACGTGAACTTTGTGGAGCTTAGTGGCTATTCAGTGTTTATAAAATGCACAATCGTGCAAGAAAATGATAGAGCATGTTGTGCGCATCTTATGTACAGAACTTGCTGGTTCATTGCAATTTGGCCACTTCTTGAAATCTATGTAAGACGGTGAAATTAGAACATCAATGAGACAAATATAAAAGGAAATTAGCTGTATAAATTATTGGAAATTATTTTGGTAGTAAACTTTAGTGAAATATGTGACTATGGATTTTTGCTAGTAGATTCATTTTGCTGGAAAAAAAAGGTCCATGATGGCCAGCAACAATCTCAGTGTTGGTCAGATCTTAGAAGCTGATTCTTCTCACCAAAGGAGTATCTGCGAGTACGTAAATATGTACTATAGTAAAACCTTGAGCATGATAGATGAAAATGAGCATCAAATGGCTGAGTTTTGAAACATTCATGAGGGGCGGTGTCGATACATGCTGTGAACTAGGTTAGTGAGAGATAGTGGAGGTTTTTTTTTTTGAGAAAGAGAACATCGGTTTCTCCCTTGAAACCAATGATCTTGCCTGCCAACCAAGGTGAGCAGTCCTAAAAGTTCACCCTCCACATTATCAACTCATGGACAAGTTATTCGAAAAAAACTCATGGACGAGCTGTTCTGAAGGGGTTACAATTCTCAGTATTTGTTAATTGTCAAATATCGGGCGAAACCTTTTCCTTTGTATAAGCATTTATGTTTCCGATGCGTGAGGTCTATGTGATGCAGTTGACTGCCCTCCTATATGCCAAGCAGCTTGACTGGCAGTGCCGTGTGCCCTTCTACTACATGCTAGCAAGCAGCTTGCCTTGTAGTTGGCCTTCTATATGCTACCAGCAGCTTGACAATATTAGCACAATAAATAAGGAAGGGAATATCTGACTTCTAGATTATAGAAAAATCATACTTCTTAATCTGAAGTACCTTTAGACCCGTGCTGCTGTGGGTCTCTAGCTAAGAAAGAACATGGCTGAAAGTGTCCTGTTTTGAACGTTCAAAAATTATGCAGTTCCTTATTGTTGCATGTGTCAGTGCCCTGCTATGTAAAACTAAACATGATAGGTTTCTGGTACTAATTAAGCGCTGCTACACTATGCAAACTCAATGATGTGTTGAGCTGTGCATTTTTTTGTAGTTCTGTTCTCAA
Source organism: Avena sativa (assembly GCA_916181665.1). NCBI lineage: Eukaryota > Viridiplantae > Streptophyta > Magnoliopsida > Poales > Poaceae > Avena > Avena sativa. The sequence goes on from OV702292.1 coordinate 104,741,916, forward strand.
CAGCTGTGCATTTTTTTGCATTTTCCCGGTCCTTCCAGCTGCCTCGTGAAAATCTTATAATTTTTGGACCCTGTGACTGTTACCAATTGCATTGAGAAATAAAATATGTGGCTTGATGAGCTCTGCAGCATCAGAAGAATGTGTCTATGTAATATCACTGCCCTCTCTCGAACTATCCAGGAACGCACATCCTGATTTTCTTAGTTGCTACGAGTGCCATTGAATCCAATCAGTATGCTTCCAACCACAAAGATAATGTCTTGGAAAATAGTAAGTAGTATCTGTCAGCTGCTTACCCTCCTGCCAGGTAACCGTTCCCCGAGCCGCTCACCGGGAGCTGGACTGCTCCACCACCTAGCAGCTTGGTGTGCCTCAGTGTGTCGATCGCCACTAGCTGCCTAGTCGAGGCGTTGACTAGGCGTCGCTCCAGCTTCGACGCTATGGGTGGCTGCCCGACCGCCACGGCGAGCAGCGACGCTGCCACGACTGCTGCAGCTACCAAGTTCCTGATGGCCTCTTGCTGTCTGGTCCTGTTCAAATCATCGACAACCGCAGTCAAACATTTGCTTAGGATGAATCGTCTGTGTTAATTATGAGCACCTTGCTTGTAGATGACTAAGTGATAACAGATACTATGTGATATAATAAACATGTGCTCGGCTACGGTTATGTGGACAATCTGGAAACTGCTGCGTGATGATTTACATTTTGCAAAATGCACCTGGATGGGCATGTGGCAGAGGCTGATGCGTATGATGAGGGAGATGGAGTCCGCTCTGCCTTGAGAAGAAGTTGGATTGCTTGGACATGTTGCTTGGATGGGTGGAGCCCAAGACGCGAGAGATGGATGCGAAGAAGGCAGAAGCTGCTGATGGGTGGCTTTGTGGTGGCCAACCTGGGATGCGCCTGAAAACTGAACTGTTGGCTGGAGAATTGTGATGCCATGTAGTTTTTGCCGCAGTAGTAGCTTTGCTGGAGAGTTATATGTATGTTGGGCAGTGTGGCCTGGTAGTGTATATATACATACATACATATATATATATAGGAAAAATACTTCTTACACCCGGGTGTAACTACACCCATGTCTCATATACTGTCTTACAGAAGTATTTGTAATACTTTATCTGTTTGAGTATGTTCATATACTATATCTAAGATACTTCCAATCAAGTTAGGTGAAAAAATTACAAATGCACTCATAGTTTTCAGTATATATGTAAAATACCGTCATATTTGTACGTACAAAAGGAGTATGTGAATAAAAATTACATACTACCAAGAAAATAGTATATATGCTACTCAAATATTCTTATATACTTCATACTATCAATATATAGTCTCATGTATGATAGATACTGCCTAAATTACGTGAAACACACATGGGTGTAACTACACCCGGGTGTATATATATATATATAGGAAAAATATTTCTTACTCCCGGGTGTAACTACACCCACCTCTTATATACTACCTTACGAAAGTATTTGTAATACTTTATCTATTTGAGTATGTTCATATACTATATCTAAGATACTTACAAGCAAGTTAGGTGAAAAAATTGTAAGTGCACCCATAGTTTAAACTATATATGTAAAATACCGTCATATTTGTACGTACAAAAGGAGTATGTGAATAAAAATTACATACTACCAAAAAAATAGTATATATACTGTCCAAATATTTTTATATACTTCATACTATGCGTACATACCTTTCGGTATGGTAGATACTGCCTATATAGTGTGAAACACGTATGGGTATAGTTACACCCGGGTGTAGTATGAATATGTCATATATATATATATATATATATATATATATATATATATATATATATATATATATATATATATATATATATATAGAAACTCTATTCAGCACCCAGGGTGTAGAATAGTTATTTTACACCCAATATATTTTTATGTTGTTAGATTAAAAAAATTATGTTTTGTATACGAATAATTATGTTCATATATTCACCACAACTAAAAAATTTGACACAAAAAATAAAGTTTATGAGTCATTATAGTGTAAAAACACCAAAAATATGTATTTTACGTCGAATTTTTTTACCGCATGTAAAAAAAAATTATGTAATTTCTAAATTTAATTATGTTCTTCTCAACTTACGAAATAATACAAAATTTACGTGACGTAAAAATAATATACGATTCTAAAGATAAACGGTGAGTGTAGAATAATTATTCTACACCCTGGGTGTCAAATAGCGCCACACTATATATATATATATATATATATATATATATATATATATATTGTGTGCGCGCGCGCTGTGTAAACTGAAGCTGTTTCATTTTTTCAATGGAAAATGGGACGGGGGATGTGTGCCCTGTTGCTTAAGAATCTGGCAATGGTAGTTGGGTTTCTTGCACTGGGCTTAATAATCAGTTTGGGTTGTTATATATATGAACCTGCTGGCAGTGGTTGGGTAACTGAACCGTAACCAAACAGACTGAACCCGCGTGACAAATTTAAACAGACCAAATCCACCAAACTGTGTATTGCCACCCAGCCCAAACTAAACCGAATAAGGTATTCGACCTAAACCGAACCAAACTAAAGGCAGAACCGTGGTTTTAGCTTAGGGAGTGTCTAACAAACAGCTAGCTGTTTTTGATTTCGGAAACGGACACATTTTGTTGACCAATTAAAACTTGACAGCTGTAGAACACCACATCATGACAGAAAGGGTAAAAAGTGTTTGTTTTTCATTGTGTAAACAGACAGATTCAGTCATTCAGCCTTGTTTCACTAACTTTCTTAAGCTCATGTGGGCTTCAACATGTGTTGAGATGTCATTTGATACAGTCCCCAAATGATTGCCTAAGGCTGAAGGCGTGTTCCGTTCACTATCCTTTGGACATCAGTTTTCATTTTAGAGAATGCTTCCATCTCTGGCTCTCTGCAGCTCCTTGTAAACCTCGCCGTTTGGAGCATGCTTTAAGATCAAGTAAACTGGGTCTGCAAAATCCATAGGATGAAGAACTGATAATCAGAATAAGAGAACAAAATGAAAAACCAATCAGGACCTAAAGAACGCATGTGTGCAAATAATATTGGGGTGGGCTGCCTCAGGTGATTGTGTACCTCAACTTCACGCCACAGCTGATGCCCCACCTTATAATGCTTCAACCGGTTCTTGGACAAAGATGATAAGGTACAAGTATGCATGTGTTATACGTAAATGTGGCCTCAGGACACTAGCAAAAAAAATACTAGACAGAAACCGCAGAACGTGCAGTACTTAGCACATCAAATTCTGTGAAATAAAATCTAGTACTATTCCATAGGAAACTGGACTCTCTAACATAACAACAACCAACGTCGGTTATGCTACATTTCTACGTAGGAACATAAAAATGTTGCTGCTTGTTGGTGGAAGAAAAGAACAGATAAAATAGAAGAAAAGAGTCAAGTGTCGCTCACCCGGTTTGCCACTAGCTCACATGATCTTGTGACGAGAGGTTTGAGACCACCAACCTATGCTGTTATAAAGAGTATGCTATATACCTGAAATAAAGAATTGAAGAAATAAAAATGAAGAATTCAAGCTAGATAATGCAAAGAATATTTAGGTACGAATATGAACCAAAGAATGGCAGAGAAGGATAAATTGAGAAATGGCAAAGAAATTAAATAATTAAAATATAAGGACCGAAGAAAACACAATGTTGAGGGAACTAATGTAAGAAATATAAGAGTGAATACTGAAATGAATAATGGGATAATTGAAGAAACCAAGATTGAAGAAAGTAAAGGCTGATGAAAGATACTAAAGTAAATACAAGAACAAAATAATTTGAATGAAGACTAAAGAAAGAGAGAATGTAAACTGAAAAAAATAAAGTAAATGACCTTCAAACTGAAAGAAAAGTGACCGAGAGACTGAAGAAAGAGAATAAAGACAAAATGGTGACTTAGAAAGAGCACTGAAGAAACCACCTTCAGATTGAAAACAAAAGAAGAAATGATTGATTAAAAAATAAAGAGAAAATGATGACTGAAAGAAAAAATGAAGAAAATTATAAGAAATATGAATGAACTTAAGGAAGTGGAACAAATAAGAAATATGAGTGAAATATAAAAAACTAAGCTAATTATGGGCTGAAGAAATGAGAAATTAAGCATGAAGAGAAACAATATGAAATATGATTGAGAAATTAAGAAACTAAAAAAAGAAAGAAAAGAAAATTCAAAGACAAAAAAATGGCGATGATTGAGAAACTAAATGACTGAATAACTTAAGAAAGAAAATGATAAGAAAGATGAATGGACATAAGAAAATGCAGCAAATAGGAAAGAAAAACAGAGTATCAAAAAACGAGACAATGAGCATACAAACTGAAGAAATGAGAAACTAAGCAGAAAAAGAAACAAAATTAAATATGATCGAGAAATTGAGAAACTGAAAGAAGAAAAACTGAAGATTCATAGACAAAGAAAATACAACAATTGAGAAAATAAAGAATTTACTAACTTAAGAAAGTAAATGATAAGAAAAAGACTGAGATACTTAGGACTTTAGTGACAAACAATGTAGCCGGCGTGCCTGTCCTATAACATCTCGTGTGCACTCTTCTCTAAATGAGCATAAACTAAACAATATGTTGACATAACAGGGTGTGGGACTTGAAAAACTGAGATACTAAGTAAATTAGGATGCTAAATTGAGCAACCAATAATTACAAATAGAGGAATCGATTATTTTGAGTGATTGTAAAGGCTAGAACCTATCTGATCTACCAATGCACAGACAACTAAAGCTCATGGACAAGCAACTGGAAAATGTTCTATGTTGGTAAGCCTACAACCATCTCGAGATGATTTTGAGATAAATGAAGAAATACAACGGTGAAACAGAACCTAATTCATTCAAAATCAACCATGAAAAACATATCTAGCAGTAGCATACATCAGGAAACTCATACTGATCACGAAACTAAAACCTAAATAGTCAAGTTGTGAACACACAAACATGAAAATCTGTTCCAATAGTTAGAATACATACACTGAAATCGACTGAACCTAATATAATCGACAAGCTTGCGCACCAAAACTGAAAACTAAACTATAGCGCGGGCTCACATAGAAAAACTCAAACACACATCTAAATGTGTGTCATTTTTATTACAAGGGAAAGCACAGAGATGGCACATGAGATGTACAGCCAGCTAAAAAACAGAGAGAAACAAAAATAGAAAAGGAAAAAATGCAAGATCAAACTGTACAAAATCCCATGGCCTACAGATTACATGACGGTGTTGGGACGCTTGGCATGGAATGGCTATATATCGCCAAAGAGCTTTGGACCTTTCAAGCATCCAGAGTCGCCTCGTTGATGATCTCGTCGACCAGGTCTGCCGCGTCCTGGTATGCACGGTCGAAGGCAAAGTTATTTCGCAACGTCAACATGATGAGTGGGTGCGCCCCCGTTCACCTGGCATCGCCAGCTCGGTCGGCATCGGACTGGAACCACTCATCTGAGACGTCTCCTGGCTGTGGGCAAACATGTTGTAGCGACCAGTCACTCGGAAACAGGAACCAAACTTGCAGTGCAAAACACACTCAGTCAGCATGTGTGAGATTGATTCATCAGCCTGGTCAAGGAGTGGGCAGGGTGCAGCCTGCGACGAGGCGCCATGTGAAAAATTTGCACCTAGGTGGCTCCCAGCCATCCTGGTTTGCTTTCCAAGACGCGATTCGATCCCTTCAGCAAAACAAAGCAGCAATGCCAGATTTGCTCGAATATTCTCTGTTAGTTCCATACGAATCGATCATCAGCTTCCGTGAAGAGGATATTTCACTAATTAGCGATTTGGCGGTGATAGCTCCACCGCAAAGAACGCCCAAACCAGACCACGCACAAAATAAGCTAACAAAATGAAATCGGAGCATGCACAGAAGAGGCAGAGGAAGAAGGCAGAGGAGTACTCTTCTCAGAATCGGCGGCCACCCCTTCCGTGCAGGTGAATCACCGGTCTTTCCGCCGCAGGTCGAGCAAGCTCGAGCTCCACAGATCTCTCCGATGCCCCTCGCACCGGCTGCTATCTTCGTTGATGGAGGCGCCGCCACGCTAAGCATCTCTCCCTCCTTCGCCGGTGGCGCCGGCTGTGTGTCGACATCTCCGCCATGGCATCCTCTGCCCCCTCCTCTCCCAAGCGAAAATGACAGAGAAAAGAAAATCAGAAGAAAAAAAAAGACAGCCCACGCTAGCACAAACATAAATGAGATGGGATGAGACAACACTGAGATTGGTGAAGGAAGGTTGTGATCGGACGGTCCAAAAAGTGACTGTTTTTCAATTGAAAAACAGCTAGCTATTATTTAGGAAAAATGTTAGCTTATGGTTCCTAACTGTGTCTTGTTGATACCCCGTCGTCACCAGCGTTCAGTTTGGTCTGCCTTGATCAGGATTCAGGAATCAGGAATCAGGGTCGTAGCGTAGCTGGGCCTTTTCTACAACGCTAGCTGTCCACTTGGTCTTTCCTTGAGTGGCATGCATATTCGCTCATCAAACAGCGCGCGCTGCCGGTGAAGCAGGAGAGCGGCGGCAGCGGCGCCGAAGGGAGACGCGGTGCCTGTGCAAGTCCGCCAGGAAGTTAGACGAGCCACCGGCCGGGCGACGACTAAGACGGAAAGGAGGGGCGGCGCTGTCGCGGACGGCGACGCCCGCGGCCCGCGAGAGGCGAGGCCACCAAGTTGTTGCCGCCGGAGCTGCTGGAAACAAACATATCGAGGGGCCCGATCAGATCGGACGCGACGACACGAGGAACCAATCTGAAATTAAAACCGGTTCTCGACTGCAGCTACGAACTAGTACTAGCGGCCTGCGTTGTTTAGATCCAACCGTTTCCTGCGTAAACCCAAACCAAACCGAACTGTACGTAGTCATGCTTAACCCGAACTGACATATTAAACCCAGTGCAAGAAACGAACTGTTTCACCTGGTCAAACAAACAACAAAACCCAATGCGATCCAGATCTTCTCCATCAAAAGGCTGTCCGGGGATCGAGTGAGGAAAAAGAGAATGAAAAATCTCGAGGAGGCAGATATATGGCTTGCGGAACGAAGGACACAACGACAGAAATGGAGCGCGTATGCATGGGCACATCGACCTTATGACAAGCTAGGAAGCAACTCACAGATCGAAGGTGAGCAAGAAGAAGTGGGGGGAAGAACGTACGTACGTGCTTGTGGATCGATCGACACACCAACAGAAATGTCGCGCGCGCGCTTGTTTCAGCAGCAGCCTCGGACCGGGCCGGTCGATCTCTGCAAGGGTTTCCAGAATAGGAAATAGTTAGGCTTTTTTATTTATTTTGGGTTCCCTTTGGCATGTACGTGCTCGAGCTCGACCGGTCAGCTTTAGCCGACTCACCAGCTAGCTAGCCTAGCAGGGTGCTGGTGCACAAAACTTTGGTCACCATGGGAAAAAAATAGTAGGGCCAGGACTCAGCACTCTTGAGGGGAAAAGGAAAAACAGTGATGAAGATCGCAGAGAAGAAGTGACAGCGTTTGGCAACTGATGCCTCTGCCTCTGCGTGCGTGCTTGCTGGTGACCAGCGTGCGTGATGCATGGGCGAATGCAAATCTTTACCCCTTTGTCTGTGTGGTATGGATCGATGTACTAGCACCTCTGTCACGTGTCGATCGATGCGCGCACCATTTTACTCGCTGCTGAATAATTACAGCTCAACTAAGTTTCTGCACGTCAAAAACCAAAACAAACAAATTTCTCACGCTAGCTGTCAAGGCATTGCTCAGCGGAACAAACGTCATCATCGATCAGTTCATGTGTCCAACCACGGATCAGCATCAGCTCGTTCACGGAGATACCCCTCCTTCGCTCGACGGTGATCGAGACTATTTACCTGGCATACGCCATGGAAAGGGTTTGCCAACAGAAAAACTAGGCACTAAGAGCACTAAAAGGCCTCCCTACCCCTTAGAGGAACAATTTTACTCCTCTAAATATATAGTGTCCCTAGCCCAACTTCCTATTCTTAACACCCTAAATCGTATATTCTACTCACACATTGAATCAAGCACCTTGTATGAACTTCAACATTGAGACAAATATAGAAGAAAAAAACATAGATTTAAACACCTGGTATCACCGCCCTCTCTCGAACTATCCAGGAATGCACATCCTGGTTTCCTTACTTGCTACAATGCAAGTGCCATTGGATCCAATTAGTATGCTTTCAGCCACGAACAGGAGAGACGCGGCGGCATTGTAAACCATCTAGGGTTTCCGTCCCTCTTGCCTGCGACGTCACCAGTTCGCTCCGCCTCCGGTGGTCTTGGTGATTTGGAGGTGTGACGGACCACGGTCTCTCACCGGCGGATAGGTTCAAGCTTCTTGTTTAGACTATTTCCAGTGTCTTTTTCAGTATGTTGAGGCAAAGGCTACGTCCTGAGCTCAAAATAAGAACCTAAAATTTAGAGGACAAAAAGCATCCATATCCCTTTGCTCCTCTAAAGATATAGGACTCATAGCCGATCTTCCTATTCTTAACACCCTAAATCATATATTCTACATGCACATTGAATCAATCACCTTGTATCACTTCAACATTGAGACAAATATAGATAAAATCATAGATTTAAGAAACTCGTATCACTGCCCTCTCTCGAACTATCTAGGAACACATATCAACTATCTAGGAACACATATCATGGCTTTCTTACTCGCTACGAGTGCCATTGAATCCAATTAGTATGCTTTCAACCACGAACATGAGAGAGCTGGCAGCATTGTAAACCATCTAGGATTTTCGTCCCTCTCGCCTGCAATGTCACCGGTTCGCTCCGCCGCCGGTGGCCTTGGTGCCTTGGAGTTGTCGCGCACCACGGCCAATCGCCGGCAGGAAGGTACACGTTTCTTGTTTAGACTATTTTTCAGTGTCCTTTCAGGATGTTGAGGCGAAGGCCACGTCCTGAATTCAGAATAAGGACCTAAAATTTAGAGGACAAAAAGGCTCCCTATCCATTAGGGGAGCAATGTTGCTCCTCTAAATATATAGTGTTCCTAGCCGAAATTCCTATTCTTAACACCCTAAATCATATATTCTGCATGCACATTGAATCAAGAACCTTGTATGCACTTTCACATTGAAACAAATATAGATAAAAGCATAGATCTTATAAACCATCTAGCTTTTTTTGTCTCTCCCACATGCGGCGTCGCAGGTTCACTCCGCTTCTAGTCGCCTTGGTGCCTCGGAGGTGTGGCGGACCACGGCCTCTCGTCGGCGAGAAAGTTTAAATTTCTTGTTTAGACTGTTTTCAGTGTCTTTTTCAGGATGTTGAGGCGACTGCTACGTCTTTCAGAATAAGGACCTAAAATTTAGAGGACAAAAAGCCTCCCTATCCCTTAGAGGAGCAATTTTACTCCTCTAAAAGTATTGTGTCCCTAGCCCAACTTCTATATTAACACCCTAAATCATATATTCTACTCATACATTGAATCAAGCACCTTGTATGCACTTCAACATTGAGACAAATATAGATAAAAGCATAGATTTAAACACCCTGTATCACTACCCTCTCTAGAACTATCCAGGAATGCACATCCTGGCTTTCTTACTTGCTACGAGTGCCATTGAATCCAATTATTATGCTTTCAACCATGAACAGGAGAGAGGCGGCATTGTAAACCATCTAGGTTGTTTGTCCATCTCGCATGCGACACCGCCGGTTGGCTCCGCCTCTGGTGGCCTTGGTGCCTCGAAGGTGTGGCGGACCAGAGCCTCTCGCCGGCGTTAAGGATCAAGTTTCTTGTTTAGGCTATTTTCAGTGAGGCGACGACTACATCCTGACCTCGGAATAAAATCCTCTCCATCCTATCATCGCTCTGGTGGTGCATCTAGCGCCGACGGAGGGCGCGTGGAGTCGTGTGACTGACGGATCTCTTAGGCTCTAGTCGTTTTTCGTATTCTTTGGTGTGGTTTGAGGTTAGTCTGTTTCGATCTACGATTGTCATCTTCGGCGATGGTTACTGCTCTTGTGCGTTGGTCCTTTGGGGACTAACTATAGAAGTAGTGATACGATAGTAAGTAGTATCGCGAGTTGCTTACCCTCCGGCCAGGTAATCGTACCCCAAGCCGCTCACCGGGAGGTGAACTGCTCCACCACCTAGCTGGTTGATGTGTCTCAGTGTGTCGATCGCCGCTAGCTACCTAGTCAAGGCGTTGACTACCAATTGCTCCAGCTTCAACGCCATGGACGGCTGCTCGACTGCCACACTACAGGAATCAGGAGCTATGCAGACGGACTTTTATCAGGGTCGTTGGCATAGGTCCTAGGTGCCGACGACAGGGAAAAACCCGTCGGCATAGATCCATCGTTGGCGTATCTAGAGATATGCTAAGGGTGGCCGTCAAAATAGGATGGGGTGGCTGGCGGCAGCGGTGGTTGTGGAGGCAGTTCAAACGCGGGGGATGCCACCCTATGCCACCAAACGCCGCGGGGTTGGGCTGGGTCGACCGTGTCGCCTGGACGGGTGTTAAGACTTGGGCCGAAACCTCCCTATGGGTTGGTGCCGGCCCATCCAGTAATTGCACGTCTTGGTTATGGCAAGGCTGGACCGGAGTTGGGCCAATGGCCGGGCCGAGGCCCACCGCTGGCCCAGGTCTAGCCCGAGCTTGCCCAATCTCGCAACCCTCCTTTTCACGGGGAAAGTGCGCCGCCGTGCTGTTAGTCTCCGTCACTGGCGTCGGTGAGGGAGCGCCACCGCGCAAATTCAAAATCGCCATCATAGGATGGGACTGCAGGAGCAGGGGGAGGGGGAGGTCGTCGCCGTTGGGGCCGGCCGCGCGTAGCTGCGGGCCACGCAATTTCAAAATGGCTATCCTCTCCTCCGTTCCTGGATCCCGCCTCCCCAAAAGCATGGGATGAGCATCGCACGATGGAAGAAGCAACAAAGAGACGTACATGCATGTCCAGTTCACGTGATTTGAATTGACATGCCTCCGATTGTAGCAAGAGGCCAGACTGAGTGCTTGTGTACCACTTGCTTTGAGACCATGTCATTTTTCCCACAAGTAGCAACAAGGCATCTTCTTTTGCTAAGTGAAGGCTTTCCTTTAATTGCCTCTCTTCATACTCTTTTAACAGCTCAACAGATTTGCCTCTCTTCATACTACTAGTTCCTTTAATCTGTTTTATAGTATTGATTAATCGTAGTAGAGTATTTCAATAGGGGCCAAAATTTAGTAGAAACACCATTACTATCCATGTGTGCCTAACGAAGTGAGTTTGGAAAGTGGATTGGGGCTGTGAAGCTTGCAATCCCTTGCTGCCAAATGAGGCATGAAAGTGATTTCAACAAGGGTTGGTTTTCCTTGCTGCCAGATGGGATATAGCCACCCACAAGTGCACTTATTGGCCATCAGGAACTAGCAATGCATGCTTCTAAAACAGAAAAATCCTTGTGTTCTTTGTTTTCTGGTAATGGCTAAAGTGCTTGGCTGGGACTGCATGTTAGCCTCTAACAAACAATTGATGTAACTGTAACTGATATAGTATTAAGGATAGGTTAGGCTTTCTGAATAGTTATATTTTTTTTCCTATATTGTGCGGCGTACGTACATGAGGGGAATGATAAGCACACGAGAAGCCGGAAGGACATCTTGGTGTGCTTCTTCCGCGAGTTTTCAGTCTACACTCAACCTGTTGCTCAACTCTAGTGTCAGTTACGCAAAGAAAATTTGAACCGCAGATACTATGGAAAATGCAACGTGTACTTTTTTTTTCGGAACGAGGAAAAAGCTTTGCCTTTCTTTGATATAGTAGAAAAGAGCTGGCCCGTTTATCAGGAAAACTGGCCGAACAACCGATACAATACAACACCACACGCCAGCCCCGAGACTGCGCTCCACACAGGTCGACGACCAACCAGGTCGACACCACACCTCAACGCAAACAGGCGGAGGCGAAAAACCGGAGACATCGCTCCAACAACCACGCCGACCCTAGGGCCGCGCCCCGCCTGGCCGAAGACGAAACCGCCTCCACCAAACCACCAAAACATTCCACAGGTCCCACTGTCCGGTGGACGTCCAAAGCGAGGCCCCAAGAGGCAAAGCGACACCAGAGCGCCGCCCACGCCCAATCCCACGAGGGATCTGGGGTTTCCCCCGGAGAGCACGGGTGGAGGAACATGAAACTCCCGCTTCGACGACGACTTCAAGAAGGATGCGGCGCCCACGGGTGTCACCGTCGTCGGTCCTGGCCAGCGCCAAGACAAGGCTTTCGCCTAGCGAAGAGTCCCGAACCTCACGCCCGCCCAACAAGGACAGGCACAAACCACCACACCTTCCCTCCTTCGCCAAGCTCCCGACGATCAACAAAAAACTCCCGCCGTCACGCCTAGACTCCCCGTCGCCGCGACGAAAGTCGCCGTCCGGATCATCACCACTGCCCGCAAGTTAGTTGTAGAAGACAACCAGAGCGAACCCGGGCAGCCGCCATCGCGAGAGGGCAGAAGATCGCCGCCACCATGAGACCTCCTTGGCGGCCCAGATTGAAACCCGGACGAGCCCGCGCCGCCATGACAAGCCATCCGCCCCTGCAGATCCTCCAAGACCTCGCCACTGTGGCCATGCCGTGCGCGCTGGGGTCCAACACCCCCGACGCGCCGCACCAGCGAGAGCCTCCGCCTGCCGATGCAAATCCCGCAGCCCTAGAGCCCCGGAAGGACGCTGCAGCTCGAACCTGACCGCCAGAAGGAGAGCGGCTAATCGCAGGCGAGAACAGCGCATCTGATATAAACTAATTGCTCGTCTCTGCTCTCTGGAACTGCTAGCCTAGCCAGCAGGTGTTCTTCCTCAACTGTATTCTGATCCGATGAGCATGAGCGCACACAGTGTCCTCGCCAGCTGCTCAAAACTTTGGGACTAGAACACGCGTCGCCGTCGCCGGCGGGGCCCGGCCGGCACCACTCGCGGCCTGACGATCGAGGGCATCCACCACGCACGAGCACGACCTCCCTTGCATCAGAATGGCAAAAGGGCAGCAAAATCACATCTTGGAAACTTTTACCTCTCCGCGTCGCCATCCTACAGCCAAATACGGACGTGGCAGTGGCCTGGCCTGCGAAAAAGGAAGGTTGGCGACAGAGCAGGGTCGGGGAGCCTGCTAGCTAAGATGGACTCTCATGTCTCATCCGCTGCCAAGAACCGGTACAGTAGAAAATGTAGTGAAATATGAAAATAACCAACTTAATGGGCTAGCTTGGAAAACTCAGAACACTGCTCAAGCACAGCCGAGCTCGTCATCACAGATTAGTCAATTCAACTGAAATTTTCATGGCTGACTCGCTGTTCTTACTTACTTATTCAGAATTAGAATGCTGATCAACTGGCATCCTTAACGCGGACGGACAGCTTGCAATGCCTCAGCAGCTCCAAGAGGCAGATATCACCCGTCTCCATCTCGTTCTCTCTTAGTACAAACTTTACCCGTCCACCTGCAACCCTCTTCTTTAGAGGCTTACGTCCTAACGTCACCTCGTACCTCTGCCCATGCCGCCCAAGCCATATGCATGCTTCGCACCTCATCCCCAAATACTTGTCAACATATATATGTCTTGGAGATGCTCTGGTTACAGATACAGAAAAGAAGAAAATGAGTGTCACACGATGGCATTATTCAAGCAAATCAGCAAGTGAAATAATCAAGTTGTCAACAAAAAAAAAAGGCAAAACGTGAAACAGTCGAGTAATTTCAGAAACTCCTTATGATACTTCACTAATCCTAGGACGTTAATTACACGCAAAACAGGCTATGAATCTACCGCATTCTCAGTTGTGTTTCTCTGTGAACAAAAGTTTACAAGGCTTATGTTGGTATGAACCCTGGATCGAGTCCGAGAATGCTGGTGTTGGGGGAAGAAAATAGACCGGGAAGACATAGTACATTGTTTAGTCCTTGCTTGGCTCATAATGAATTAGGGTCTAGGAGTGGCTATATAGCCATGTAAAAGACTCTTAGATGGAAAGCGCATCAATTTGGGCTAAGAAAACTTAACAACATGGAAATAGATCCAGGTTCTAGAAGGAAATACGGAACCAATCATATGGTGACTTCTTTTGGGCTTCTACTTATGCATAAGCCTGCTTATAGATTCCGGTGGAGAGAAACTGCGGTGGGCAGAAGCTTGTAGAAACGCTCGGGAGACTTTTTTTGGGCTTTATGTTGTTTTGGCTTATTTGCTGCGATGAGTTGTGAGATGTCTGTTATGCCCCTGTACTTGATCTGGCCACTTAATAAAGCTATATATAATATACATATGGTATAATTCAGGAATGCAAAATAATAAAAAATATCATAAGATTGTGAAATTATAATAAAATAATTGCTCAAAATTATCCGTCATTTTTATGCCACACCATCACACACACATCATTGGTACAGTTGTATCATCATGTTTTAACATGGCATGATTTGGGGACAGCAAGAATCATCTACTAGCTAGCAGCAATTGCTAGCATCACAACATCAAAAAAATTATGCCACGCCATCACAACGAAGTCGAGATGCCCGGCCTTGGAGCAGACATCAAGGTGGAGGGTCGGTCTGGGCGGGCGGAAACCGACGGTGGAGGGAGACCAGCGGGAGAGTGGGACAAAATCCACGGGGGATTGGAGCTGACGGGATCGGGCGGAGTAGTTTCGGGCCAAAACTGGCCGGGGCGGGTGGGATCTGTCCGCCCTTCGCCGGGATCGGGCGGTGGAGGCGGTGACAGACCGACGGGAGTGGAGATGCGGGGCAGGGCGTGAGCGGCGGTGCTCTGGAGTCCGGATGCCAACATCGTGACCTAGGGGGAGTGGATGGGATCGATCGTTTCCTTTTTTTAATTTGTTTTCTCAGCTATTGTGGGCAGTGGCAATTTGGTTGTAATAACTGAGAAAGAAATGTCCAGTTTCGAGGAACGTTCCGCGTCCGGAACGGAGAAGCTCGGGAAACTGGTAGCGACCAGTTTCTCCTCACTGTACGTGAGTTGCCTTTTGGAGAGTTTTTCGGTGGGGAGAATCTGCACATTTCTTCTGTGCTTATGCGGTGGGAAACCTATAAGGCACGTTAGAAGTCCAAAAGAAGTCACCCATAGTTACATGGTCACTTGGAGGCTACCGCCTGCTCCTCGATAGCGGGCTTGGGCTTGTGTTGATATGTTATTTATACCCCACATAACAAATGCACTACCGTGTCACCAGCAGAGTAAGTACTATGCACAAAATGAGACGGAATTTTATGCACATGGGCACGGTGCTATTTTTACTTTCAAATTTTTGAAAATTTTAAAACCTCACACTTCTATGTCTTAAAAAATCATGGCGCTAAATATATAGATGAATATATGCATGATGAATGTACATACAAAGTCCCGCTAAAAAATTATATTTTGGGAGATATAAAAAGACAAATTTCTGATAGTAAAAATAGTATATCTTTTTGTTAGAAATTTGTCTTTCTCGTTTTTTAATGGAACTATTTTGTGTGCACTTCTCCTGTATATATCTATCTATATATTTAACTCCATAATCTTTGAAGACATAGAAATATGAGGTTTTGAAATTTTTAAAAACTAGCTTGCGAGGGCATCTTCTTTGGTGTGTCAAAAGTGATTGAGAAATAAATCTATAACTTCATACATAGTTACACTGCATTTGAAACTAATACGACTCTAAAGCCATTTTAACTTCATGTATGCTAAATAAAAATATCACATGTGTCTGATTATGTCATTTACAAACTGACTATATTAATAACCGACTATATTAATGACCATGTGTTCAATTGTACATGATACTCCAACAATGCACCAAATTAAAGAACTGGCTGTGAGTTATTTTGTGATATTAAATCATGTGAGGTTAACATTCGAATTATTCAGTCACTATATTAGATGTGAAGTTAGAAAAACCAATATGTTATTGTCCAAATAATAACTATGCTCCACATGAGAAATATATTGAGATTATATATTTACATGATCTTTTGAATGGAGCAACATACCAACTTTGCAATGTTAATAAAGTTTGTATACTTTCATAAACAAGGATACAATGTATCCTCATTGAAATATAAGCGGTAAAATAGTAAGGAATTTATTTTACTTTGGCGCGAGACCTCCTGCCGCGGCTGCGGCGGCCCCTGCTGGGCAATTGGCGTCGGCGACATATAGGGAAGAGGGAGGGGAGGAGAGGCGCATACCTGGGCGAGAATCTGGACGCAGTGGGTCGGGAAGGAGACGGTGACACCCTCTCGGACAAGCTCGCCGCGGAGGAGGTCCCGCGCATCAATGACCACCTCATCGGCGTTGAGGAGGACGAGCCTCCTTGCCTCCCGGCGGAGGAGGAGGAAGGCCAGCGCAGGCCCGGGCCGGCACCCCGGGAAGATCGACACCGTTGTGGCTTGCCACCGAAGGGGAGGCGCCGCGGCCAGCCCACCATGGTGTCAAGGGAGGGCCACCGCTGGAAGGGGATGGCGGCGGCGGAGGCCTGAGCTCAGGCGCGGGCGGCGGCCGGACGGAGGTCAGCGCGCAGGCCGGGCGCACGACCGGCACCGGCGCCGGCAGAATTCAAAATCGCCCATCCTCTGCAGAGTTCCCACTTGTATTCCTACCCATAGACTCCTACTTTGCCAAGTGAAGGAGCTCCCCTCTTTCATTTGTGCATTAAGATCTCGCGATGGAAAATACTTGGCACAGAGGATCATAGCAGACAATGAATTTGGTTGCTCGATCAGTCGTCGTGCTTGTTTTGCCAGAAGTGCAAGATTGAAACAGTGAATGTCTCGGAATCCCATCCCACATAGTTTCCGTGGAACACATAGTTTTCACTTTTCACCATGCTAGTCGGAATCCCATTGCACCTAGTTTCTTTGGAACACATAGTTTTAACCACGCTAGTCAGTGTATCTTCTTCCGGTCAGCATCATATTGTTAGATTGATCTCCACGGTCGTCCCAATAGACGACCGACTCGGTCTCGCGCCCTGATCGGGGACGCCCAACGTCACCATCGTTGGTGGCCTCCCGTCGCGCAACGCATATAAAGAGGTGGGGTCCGGAGGCACGAACCCCAAGGTTCGTCTGCCGACTCGCCTACCGCACAACAAAAACCATAGGCCACCCGATCTGGCATTGCGCTGCAGCGGCGGGAATCACCCATCTCACCGCCGCCACCACTTCGTCGAGCTCCATGACGAGCTCGTCGTCGACCTTGAAGGCCGACAGTATGTTTTCTCTAACCCCTTTTCTCTCTAGATCGACGCCTAGCGATCCAAATTAGCTAACAATGGTATCAGAGCAGCTAGGCTAGTTGGTCTAGTAGAGAAAGCAGTAGATCCGAGGAAGAAAGTTAAAAGGCTAGGGTTTTTAAGAAGCGCCACCGCAAGGCCGCACCGTTCCTCTCAATCTCGACGCATCGGCAAGCCGAGGTCGGGAAGAAGAACACAAACCCCTCTGGGGTGAAGAAATCAAAAACCCCTAAAGCCACAGATTCCCCCCTCTCGGATCAAGCCGATCTAGAATCGGAACGAAAAAGAAAAGCCTAGGATTTTTCAGCTTTTTCCCATCCCCGACCCCGAATCAAGGAACAAAAATCAAGGAGGGGGCCGATTCAAACAGAGAAAGCCCCAGCTATTTTTTTCCCTCCCCGAATCAGAAAAGGAAGTCCCGCCGGCCATTGCCGGCAAAGGGAGCCACCGCCTGGGCCGTTTGACGGCGGCGCACCCACCCTCGGGTGGATGCACGCACCGGCAAAGGGCCAAGGGAGGCACCATCGCTAGCTACTGTTACTCCTCTATCCAGTTCGTTGGGGGCTTGGGGGTTTTCAGTAGGTGGAGAGAAAAGAAAGGGAGAGGGGCTCACGTGCAGGCGGAGAGGAGCTCGTCGCCGGCGGCGCGGCCACCTCGCGTCACACAGCGAGCAGCCGTCAGAGAGCGAGCGGGATAGACAGTAGGGGGCGGGGAGCTCGCGTCGGAGAAAGGGAGGGGCTCGCTGGGACGGCGCAGCCTCCTCGCCAGTCCCGCATGCGCGGTGCGCCGCCATCGCTGGGTGCAAGACAGACGCGGGGAGTGGGAGACAGGAAATGAGGGTTAGGGTTTAGGTCGGGGTCAGGGCGGCTGTTTTTATTCGGCCGAAAACGACGCTCGACCGTCGCATGTGAATGGACGGCGACGATCCAGCCGCACGCGGGGGAGCAGCCCAGAGTGGGCCGCCGCCGGGCCGCGGGCAGCTTTTCGGGCCGGGCAGAGGGCGCTAAGCGCTGCACAGCGGGCGGTGGGCCATTATCTACCGCCTAGCGCCCAGTTTTTATTTACAGAAGCTTTTTGGGCATTTTAATTGTCTGTTTTTAATATTTTTTGCACAGTTTTTTCTATAGCAAAATTATCCAACGAAATTTTGTGTAGAAAAATATTAAAGTAACGGTAAAGATTCTGTAAATTATAAAGTTGATGTTTTATTCATGTTTTCCGCTGTAAATAGTTAAAAGTAATTGCTTAAATGCAATAAAGTGATGATCTTATTTGATGACCTACGTTGTTAGTAAGATTTTCACTATGGATAGTAAATTTCATCACTATTAGTTCTATTTCTGTCCAACGGTGATGTAGAATTAATATTGAGAAGTTTCATGTTTTAATTTGACCAACGTTGAATTAACTCATTTTGATGATATTTTGTTTTCAGGCAATCCTATGAGTTTTATCTCGGCTATTGAACCCCTCAATGGAGGGAACTATGGCTCATGGTGAGAGAAGGTTGAGATGGGGCTTGCTTTGCTTGACCTCGACTTGGCACTGATTGAAACTTATCCCAAAGAACCTGAGGACCCCGTGAGGGGCGAAAAAGAAAGCGAAGATGACTTCAACAAAAGGGTCCATGACCATAGACCAATAAGAATGAAGTACGACCTTGATCGTGCAAAGTGGGATTCGTCCAACAGAAAGTGCTTGATGGTCATTAAGAGCTCCATTATGAAAGCAATAAGGGGAGCAATCCCAGAGTGTAGCACTGCCAGTGAGTACCTGAAGAAGGTAGAGTGTCAGTTTACTGGGTCTTCAAAGGCCTATGCAAGCTCTCTTATTAAGAAACTTGTTACTACAAGATACACTGGTGGTGGAGTAAGGGACCATATATTGCGAATGAGCAACATGTCTTCCAAGCTCAAGCCCATGGGAATGGAGCTCCCAGTCGAGTTTATTATTCATCTGATCTTTGCCTCACTGCCAAACCAATTTGAGACTTTTGCTGTGAACTACAACGCACATCCAGAAAAGTGGGATAGTGAGAAGATGATGGCCATGTGCGTACAAGAAGAAGAGAGGATCAAGGGGCAATCTGGTGATTCTGTGAACTACCTGAGCCCAACCAAGAAGAGGAACTTACAGGGTTCCAGGCCACAAGGGAAACCTCAGGGGCATCCCCCTCCTTCTAAGCCGCATGGAAAGGATGATGATCACCGACAGCAGGAAGTGGACAAGGACACCTGCAGGTGGTGCAAGGAAAGGGGCCACTACATGAGTGACTGTGTGAGCTTCCTAAAGCTTCTATGCAAGAAAGGTGAGGATTTAATTACTTTTGTTGATGAATCACTATTTTTAAGTTATGCAAAATCTACTTGGTGGATTGACTCAGGTGCGACTGTCCATGTTGCAAATTCATTACAGGGATTCCGTATGAGAAGGACCCTGCAAAGAGGAGAAAGAAGAATTAAAGTGGCAAATGGCGTCCAAGTTGAAGTCGAAGCTATTGGAGATCTCCCATTAGAATTATCAAATGGCTTTGTACTTTTACTAGTAGATGTACTTTATGTACCCTCTTTACATCGAAACTTAATAAGTGTATCGCGCTTAGATGATGATGGTTTTGCTTGCCATTTTGGTGATGGACAATGTAAAATCAAGCGTAATAATGAGATTGTTGGTCTTGCCTTCAGACAAGACAAGTTTTATTTGTTATCACTTTGTGAGAATGTGTATGCATTAAGCACTGAGAATGAGAATGCCTCCTCATCCCTGAATGGAAAGAATAAAAGGAAAAGAATTGATGATGTCTCTTCGAAATTATGGCACTGTCGTTTAGGCCATATTTTGAGGGGGAGAATAGAACGCTTAGTAAAAGAATCAATTCTACCGCCTTTAGAATTTTCAAATTTAGAGCAATGCATCGATTGCATTAAAAAGAAGTTCGTAAAGAACATTAAAAAGGGTGCCAAAAGAAGCACAGGAGTCTTAGAAATAATTCATACGGATATATGCGGTCCGTTTCCTGTGACATCTGTGGATGGATATGATTCTTTCATAACATTTACAGATGATTATTCGCGTTATGGTTATATTTATCCAATTAGAGAACGTTCAGAAGCATTGGATAAATTTAAGATATTTAAGGTTGAAGTTGAAAATCAGCATAGTTCAAAAATCAAAGTAGTAAGGTCCGATCGTGGAGGCGAATACTATGGTCGGCACACTCCATATGGCCAAGTTTCTGGACCTTTTGCAAGGTTTCTATAGAAACATGGTATAGTTGCTCAGTATTCAACGCCGGGCGAGCCTCAGCAGAATGGAGTAGCTGAAAGACGTAACCGTACCTTGATGGATATGGTAAGAAGCATGTTAAGCTACTCCACTTTACCGGTTGGTTTGTGGATGGAGGCATTAAAAACCGCCATTCACATACTTAATCGAGTTCCCAGTAAGTCGGTGTCTAAAACACCATATGAGTTATGGACTAGTCGCGAACCTTTACTCAATTATTTGTGAGTGTGGGGCTGTCCAGCTGAGGCTAAGCTCTTCAACCTAAACCTTGGAAAGTTAGATCCTAAAACAGTAAGTTTCCATTTCATTGGCTATCCAGACAAGTCAAAAGGTTATCGTTTCTATTGTCCAGACAGATTTACTAAGTTTATGGAAACGAGACACGCTGTGCTTCTGGAGGATCAGATGATCAGGGGGAGCACGGTATCGCGAGAAATCAACCTTGAGGAGAAGCGAGTGCATGCACCCACTCTGATGATTCAGGAACCGTTTTTCTGGATACCTGCTGCTGCATCGACACAGGAAAATGTCGATGTGACACCTGTTGTTAGTTCTCCTGTGGCAACAATGAATGAAAATGAAGACCCTGTTGTCACACAAGAGGAAGAGCTGCAACAGCCCCATACAAAGAATGTGCCAGAAGGCGAGACCCTTAGAAGGTCTCAAAGAACTAGAAAGCCAACTATTCCCAACGATTTTAAAGTCTATGTTAGTGAAGAAGTTCAAATGGAGGGTGATCCCACCACATTTGAAAAAGCCATTAAAGATGCTCACTCATCGAAGTGGCTTGAAGCCATAGAAGATGAAATGAGATCCATGAGTAGCAACAAAGTCTAGGATTTAGAAGAAATTTCTAAAGGAGCCAAAACAGTAGGCTATAAATGGGTCTACAAAACAAAATGTGACTCTAGAGGGAATATTGAAAGATATAAAGCACGACTTGTTGCTAAAGGCTTCACCCAAAGAGAGGGAATAGATTACAATGAGATATTTTCTCCAGTCTCAAATAAGGATTCTTTTAGAATCATAATGGCTTTAGTGGCACACTATGATTTAGAATTGCATCAGATGGATGTAAAGACGGCTTTCCTAAATGGAGACCTAGAAGAAAAGGTTTACATGGCACAACCCAAGGGTTTTGTTGTGGAAGGAAAAGAACGTATGGGATGTTGTCTGAAGAAATCCATTTATGGATTAAAACAGGCCTCCGGGCAATGGTACTTAAAGTTCCATGAAACAATAAGAAAGTTTGGTTTCGATGAGAATGAAGAGGACAATTGCGTATATGCAAAGTTCAAGAATGGGAAATTCATTTTCCTTATCCTGTATGTGGATGACATTCTACTTGCCAGTAGTGATGTTAGTCTACTATTGGAAACAAAGAAGTTCTTATCCTCGAACTTTGATATGAAAGATCTCGGTGAAGCTTCATTCGTTCTAGGAATTGAGATTCTCCGAGATAGAGAAAAAGGGGTCTTAGGGCTATCGCAGAAGGCATACTTAGAGAAGATTCTGAAGAAGTATAGTATGCATGCGAGTAATCCTACGCCTGCCCCTATAGTCAAGGGCGATAGGTTTGGGAATTTTCAATGTCCTAGGAACCAATATGAGATCGATCAAATGAAAGCGGTTCCATATGCTTCTGCTGTCGGAATCTTGATGTATGCTCAAGTATGTACACGCCCTGACTTAGCTTTTGTTACCGGGGTACTTGGCAGATTTCAAAGTAATCTAGGAATAGATCATTGGAAAATGGTAAAGAAGGCATTGTGTTATGCAAAAGGCACAAAAGGCCTCATGTTAACATACAGAAGATCTGATTCCCTTGAGATAGAAGGGTATTCAGATGCAGACTATGCGGGAGATATAGATGAAAGAAAATCCACGTCAGGATACATATTTACTCTCGCAGGTGGAGCTATATCGTGGAAAAGCTCCAAGCAAACCATCACGGCATCGTCCACGATGGTAGCTGAGTATGTAGCATGTTATGAGGCCACGGGACAGGCAAACTGGTTAAAGAAGTTTGTACCCGGGTTAAGAGTGGTGGACAACATTTAAAGACCACTCAGAATGTACTGCGACAATGAGCCAGCAGTATTCTATGCTCACAACAATAAGTCAAGTGTTGCTGCCAAACACATTAACATTAAGTTTTATGTTGTAAAAGAAAGAATCCGGAATCATACCATAAGTTTGGAGCATATAAGTACAAAAGAAACGCTCGCGGATCCGCTCATAAAAGGCTTACCATCCAGTGTGTTCAGAGAACACTTAGCCGGCATGGGTTTAAGAGAAAGCCTATGATACCTGAATATTAAGGGCCTAAGAACAAGAGTCTATTTCAAAATAGAGAGGTGTATAGTGGCTGTTGAATCTATGGTGTGTAACTGACCATTATGATGAGACATGCTCTACATATTGATCTGTGATGAAATGGGTGCAAAAGTATAAGTTGAATGGAAGATGAGATCAAGGGGGAGAATGTTAGATTGATCTCCACGGTCGTCCCAACGGACGACCGACTCGGTCTCGCGCCCTGATCGGGGGCGCCCAACGTCACCATCGTTGGTGGGTCCCCGTCGCGCAGCGCATATAAAGAGGTGGGGTCCGGAGGCACGAACCCCAAGGTTCGTTTGCTGACTCGCCCACCGCACAACAAAAAAAACCTAGGCCACCCGATCTGGCATTGCGCTGCAGCAGCGGGAATCACCCATCTCACCGCCGCCACCACTTCGTCGAGCTCCATGACGAGCTCGTCGTCAACCTCGAAGGCCGACGGCATGTTTTCTCTAACCCCTTTTCTCTCCAGATCGACGTCTAGCGATCCAAATTAGCTAACACATATGCCATATACTTTGGAATCATGGTCATCGCATAATAAGAATAGAAAACTTCGTATGCGGGTACGAACACAAAGTATCTTGTAGCCTACCGGTAAGGCGTTATATTAGCGTGTGCTCGAGAGGCTGGGGCACTCTTTTTTCTTTATATTGCGGTGCTGGAGGTTTCAGATTAGAGCGCTCTTCAGAGTATACCAGTTCGGTACTTGTAGCATTAAAAACATTTAAATTCAAATTTTCTTGGAATTATGTCAGGCGGTAAAACACCAAACATTCTGGTATTTACATGTAACCGGATTTACTGGTGCCTCTGGTAAATAAAAACGTATCAAGAGCAAAACCTTTTGTCCGAGACGATCGTGCATTTTCTCTTCCGTCTTGTCGTTAGCTGCCAGAGAGTGGTGTCCAAAATACGAAGAATGGCACACAGTACGCTCAGCTATTCTGAGCACGTTATACAGAGCACCCATTGTTGTGTGCCGGATGCTGAGCAAGGAAAGAAATGACCATCCCTATGAACAACGACAGTTTAGGATCCAATAAAACAACAGCACCAATTGCTTAGCTATTGAATTCCAGAAGTGATTCGTGGCATTCTGGGTGCTTAAAGTCGGATTCGCAAAGCATGTCTTAGCAACATATTTGTAAGTGGTAATCGTACATGACACCACTTGTTGGGCATTTGTTGCACAAAACTACAACTATTTTTTTGTTACACAAAACACTAACATTTGCTGAAATCATTGCACAAAACACAATACTCCCTCCGATCCATATTATTTGTTGCAGAAATAGATGTATCTAGACATATTTTAGTGCTAGATATTGACAATTAATATGAATCGGAGAGAGTATTAGTAATTAACGATGTTAATAGCCAATTAAATAGATGGAACCACTTTCAGAAGGTAGTCAACGAGCACTGTTAATTACTAATCGTTGCGTAAAACTCATTGTTGTGGTTTTATAAAAAAAAATGCTTCAATAACTTTCCTTTAAACTAATTAATTGGCTACAAAACATAATATTAGTAAGAGTACTCTATTAGTAATTAACGGTGCACACAACTTTTCTTTCCGTTCGTTGACAGTGGTTCCATCTAATTAATTGGCTATTAACACCGTTAACTACTAATATTGTGTTTTTGTGCAATAAATTGAGCAAATATTGGTGTTTTGTGCAACAAAACGTCATACTCCCTCTGTTAGCAAATAAGTGGACGTTTAGGAATTTCAAGACAAATTATGGAATGGAGTAGAAAGTGCATTGGGAATGTGTTAGCCATGTTCTCTCTCATCTTTAATTCTCCCACCTCCAATAAGGTAAGTGCATGTATAAAATAAGAGACTATTTGCTAAATGTTATTGGGCTTGAATTTTATGAAGCAATTTTTTCTACTTTAAAGTGCATTGGGAAGGACGGTTCAAAAGTTTGGTAGGGCCAATTTATGGACATGTATCATTGTTTTAACGAAATCCATGGGGTGGGAGGGCAGATGCCCCCTCCCCAATATTTGTATTGAATAAAAATCATGTTTGTTGGTTATTTAAAGATTCCAATCAACATTTGATCGTACAACACAAAATCCAAGCGAGTATATCTATGAGCTGAAGGATATTGGTGACAGTCCAAATCCAAAAATGCCATCAAATACTTCACGTGTCAGTTCCCGGTCCTTGAATTTGTGCATATGTGGCAAAAAAATTGGTAAGCTAATCTATGAGCCCATGGATAAATGTGATTTAGATATCATCTTTCCAAGTATCTGATAGTGTTTGAAAATTCTAAGCACGTGTAAACGAACCCAAAAATTATAGGGACACGATGTTTGTTGGCTTCGATTGAGAATGTCCAAATAAACCATATCGGACAAAAAATATCCAGCTGTGTTGGATAATATTTTGGAGTCAGGACCATAATTCTAATGTACCAACAAGAATTGCTCGAGGTGTTGCACACGCCACCCTATCAGGTACTATTTCTTGGCACTTGCTTTCTGAGCACGCCAATAGAAATGAAGTCGATTACAGTGTAAGGTCAAATAACCCTGGTTGGGTTTGAGAAACAAATAGAACAATAGGTTTTTTATCAGAAAGACTATTTGAGTAGAATAGTTATCTCTAGAGTGAGTGTGGAAGATGACTCTCACATTTGATCCAGCTACCATCTGGTAAGTTACCCATGACTTGATACTCCCAATATCAATTAGGACACTGAAACTTCGTGGTGGGTTACCAAGGTTAACACAGGTCAGATAGGGCCTGCAGAAGTGCACATCACAAGGACAAAATAGTTGTGAAATTCAGTAACTTTAGTTTGCTAAGTGCTTATCACTTTACATGTGGTGTCAAGAATGCCATCGTCTACACAAAAAGTACTTATTGTTCAGTCAGAGGTTCGAACGATTGGGCCGGAATCCTGCAGTTTCACTACAATTTGTAATATGGACTTGTAAAAACCAAACCTCTTTCATTATACCCTTAAGCTTGTAAGCATGATATAACATGATGCACCTGAGTAAAACAGAATATCGGATTACATTGTTGTCAATTCATGCGCCTCATGCTCAGATTGGATTGGTTTCATACAGTAGTTTCTAGCTTGTGGATCTAATTATGAGATTATTAATTAGCAGGGAAATCCTACAGTTAATGGCATCTCGACACTTCAAGGAATTGAAGATGATACTTCAAGTTTGTGGAGCTTAGTGGTTATGCGGTGCTCATCAATGAATAATCATGCAAGAAAATGATAGAGCTATATTGTGGGCATCTTATGTATAGAACTTGCTGGTTCATTGCAATTTGGTCATTTACCTCTTGAAATTTATGACAATTAAATTGGAACATCAATGAGGAAAATATAAAAGGTGAGTAGCTGCAAAATTCAGTGAGATTTCTTATAGAATGTGCCTATGTAATATCACTTCCCATTGGAGAAGGACGGTTCAAAAGTTTGATACGACGAATTCATAGACATGTATCATTATTTAACTAAAACCATGTGGTGGGAGGGCAGATGCCCCCTCCCCAATATTTGTATTGAATAAAAATCATGTTTGTCGGTTACTTAAGGATTGCAATCAACATCTGATCACACAACACAAAATAAAAGCTACAAATACAAGATAAAAGAAACTTATGTAAATAGAAGTAGAACCTATGAGCCTACTAATAATAAAGCTTTAATGCCTTCAGTAGGTCCTAGTCAATGGCAAAGCTCTAGATTTTTTTAAAAAAAAATCTTTCTTAATTTAACCAAGACTTCTGAATATCTCTCGCTCAATATAGCACACTCATAGGAACACATCTATGTGTTTTTAAAGTTTGTTATGTTAGTATTTATGATATTTGACAACTTTTATTATATTTTTTGGGACTAACGTGTTAATAGTTGTAAGAGATCACTAGTTTTCCATTTATACTATGATGTATAGTAATTGCATGGATATTAGACGAATTCTGAAATAGTATGCAGTGAAATTCGAAATTTCCAGAAATGTGTCCCTCTAGGACCAGTTCTTATAGATCGAAAAAGGCATCACGAAGATAATGCCAAATGAAAAAGAATCAAAACATAAAAGTTGTAGAAAATTTTCAAAACTTTCATTAGCCTATTTAAACGTCTAAATCCAAGTTTGTATGTGATCAGGAAGTCTGTTTTAACGAACAGAAAATAGAGAAAATTGTATAACCAAAAAAATACATACATATATACAGTTCTTTTTGGAAAAAACAAGGTAGGATGGCCGCCCTAGCTTTCCCTAAGGGAAGCTCTGCCCCTGTCACTGCCCCCTCTCGAACAATCTAGGACTGAACATCCTGATTTTCTTAGTTGCTTAGAGCAAGTTCAATAATATAGCTAGTTGTTGGCTATAAGAAAGTGTCATGTCATCTATAGCCAGCCCTATAGCCCACTTGTATAATAGTTAAAAGTCTATTATTTTATCAATATGTGGCACATATTTCACTCTTACAACCTGACTAAGAGCGCGTGCTAGAGCTGGCTCGGCCTTTGACAATGGGAGTCTCTTAGCGCGGCATCCTAGGAAAAATGCTTATGTGTCATGTCAATCAAGGAGGAGATAGGGTATTGTTGACCTTTGACAATGGAGGGTTTCTTAGCATGTTACCATAGGAAAAATAAATGTCTAAGAAACATCCTCTACAATACATTGTTTTGTAAGGTTGTATCTTAATTTAATAATTTTAACCTCATGCATGCATGTGATTAGTCTACTATTTGTTTTTTCTATGACTACGTGCAAGAGGTGTATCTTAGCTAAGATACGACACAACTCTATTTCATCATTAAATATGGTGCCACATAGTCATTTTGCCTATGATACCGCGCTTAGAGACTACCATTGTGAAAAGCCTTAGACTAGTCACAATGGCAGTATCATATAGTAGTATCATGCATATGATACTATATATGATACCATCTCTATAATGCATAGTATCATATAGTAGTATCATGTCTTAGTATATTTATTGTTTTGTAGAATCTCAAAGCAAAATTATGTGCAAGATTCATTTGAGATTAGTTTTTCTAGTTCTACGTGCTATGATGATACCAACACAACATATTTCATCATTAATTAGCATGTCACGTCAAAATTTTGCCAACGTGGCATACATGATACTACCTATGATACCTCCATTAGGCTAGCCTTAGCTAAGATACACCCTTACACGTAATCATAGGCAAAAAGAATTGATTGCCCAATCAAATGCATGTATGAGAGCAAAAACATTAAATTAAGATACAACATCTAAGATACAATGCATTGGAGAGGTTGTCTCGTAGATATTTATACTCCTATGGTAACGTGCTAAGATACACCCCATTGTGAAAGGCTTATAGCTCGCTTACAATCTCTCTCCTCCATATCACTAAAACTATAATATTTTGTTTCTTATAGCCAGTTGACTTACTTGCTCTTAGAGTGCCACCGAATTTAGTTATTATGCTTTCAACCACAAGAAAACATTCAAGGAACATAAAAATTTATGTTGAGTAATTAATATTTTATTGATAAAATTAACGACTTAGATATACGCGTAGGCCATTTAAACGGAGGGAGTAGTAGGTAGTATTGGTAGTTGCTTACCTGCCAGCTAGGTACTCGTACCCCGAGCCGCTCACCGGGAGTTGAACTGCTCCTCCACCTAACAGCTCGGTAGGAGAGAACCGCTTCCCCCCTCCTCCCCTAACCCGTCCCCCTTCTCCCCAGCCTCTGGTCGTTGAACACCGTAGACCGGACCGATCCCGACCCTTCTCCGACGGCTATGCCGCTCGGAGTAGGGGAGGGGGAGGTGTCGGAGTAGATAGTAGGAGTAGTTGTAGCTGTCTCGGCGTGTTGCCGGTAGTTTGGAGTAGGGCGTCAGGCTGTTTGGGCTAGATCTGGCGCATCCTACGCTGGAGGAGTCGCGGCGGTGGTCTCCGGCGGTCGGAGGCATCAACATGCGGCGCTTCCCCAGGGATCTTCGCAAATAAGCTCAAGGTGGGTCGGTTCCTCTCCTTCCTCTGTTGCTCTGATTTCTTATGTTCTCTCTCTCCGGTCGGCCGTGGAGGGGAGGGGAGGACCAAAGCGGAGCAGTGGTTGGGTTAGGGGAGGACAGGGTTCTTCTCCACTGGTGCTGCTCCAGTGGGCTGACGATGATCTGCAGCGTCAAGCTCTCATGGTGGGAGGCCTTGCCGGTGGCTCCTCTTGCAGGAACCCGTCATAAGCACCGGCAGCTTCGTCCCAATGAAATCGATGCCCACCTTTTCAACCTGGCCGACCGAGGAGGCGAGGGGGAAGAGAAGGAGAGCCTTGATGGTGTTGGTGTCCAAGTTGTGCTGTTGCCTCTTCGTGCATCCAGCACGGTGGCCTCGATTGCCACCGGCATCTGCGTCCAAGATGGGCATGTGCCGCGCATCAGGAGCGCGTCTTCAACCTCTAGAAGGGAGGCCATCCAGAAACTTTGTGCCGGGTTTCTCCATCTCCTTCTGGCCAAGTGTTTTGTCCCCGGCTGGATCAAGATGGCCGGCGGCGAGAGCTCAGCGACGGTGGAAGGAATCAAGGACCTTATTGCTTTTCTACTTTTTTCTTTAGGCCGGTACTCCTTGCTTATTTGCAGGCCTTTTTGGCAATTATCTCCTTGTAAGGGGCCTGCTTTTAATTTGTACCCACCACCAGTGTTTTAATGGCAGCTTCGGGTCCTTCGCGACCCCTTTTCCGTTAAAAAAAAAACCTAGCAGCTCGGTTTGTCTTGGTGCATCGATCGCTACTAGCTGCCTAGTCGAGGCGTTGACTAGCCGTCGCTCCAGCTTCAACGCTACGGGCTGC
This sequence comes from Avena sativa, assembly GCA_916181665.1. Taxonomy (NCBI): domain Eukaryota; kingdom Viridiplantae; phylum Streptophyta; class Magnoliopsida; order Poales; family Poaceae; genus Avena; species Avena sativa. The sequence continues at coordinate 104,771,664 of OV702292.1, forward strand.
TCGGCCGCCACATCGAGCAACAATGTTGCCACGACTGCTGCAACTACCCAGTTCTTCATGACCTGTGGCTGTCTGGTCCTGTGAAATCATTAACAACATAAGAAGTTAAGCTAGAATAGAGGTTGAAGGAAGGGAGCCAAGTGCCCAAGCTGAAGAAATCTTGTAAGCTACAGATCACACATGAACGAAAATATTGTACGTAGCACAACGCTCGGGCTTTTCTGCAGCGCTAGCTCATATCTGGTTGAAATAGGAAGATTGCGATCCAAAAAAATCCATCAAAGAGCTGTCCGGCGTGTGAGGAAAAAGAGAATCAAAAATCTTGAGTAGGTAGATGGCATGTGGAACGAAGGACACACCAACATAAATGTGTCCCTCCAGGATCACTTCTTATTAGATTATCAAAAGCCTTCATGAAGATTGTTAGAGTATGTTAAGGTTTGATAATATTTCGTAGGTTTAAGTTTGTAATCTAATTCTATCTCTAGTATTTTTTTGCCCCCAAGTCTCTAGTACTATATAAACAGCCTAAGGGCTCACGATATAATCACCTCTTGCAATATCAATACAGTTTATACTTCCGCAATCTTTCATGGTATCAGAACGTGTCGCTTCTCGGCCTAGGTTTTAGCCACCGTTCCGTCGCGCCGCCCTCGACGAGGTCGATCTCCATGATCTCCGCCGGGGGCATCGCATCACGTAGCTAGTTTTTCTTCCAATTCTCTAGATCGGTTTATTAGTTCTAGCAAATTTCTTTTTTCTATTATATCTATTTTTCTTTTAGCCACCAAAAGCATCATCCACAGCCATGTCGTCATCGTGCACATCTACTTCAACCTCGACGTCGACTCAACTCCGGCAAATCATCGTCAAAGATCGTGGCAAGGAGGCTCCGCGTGGCGCCCCAAGGGACGCCTTCACAAGCTGCATCGACTGCTCCGTCCTCACGTCGTCTTCACGTCGGTCCGTCTTTGTCAACATCTACCGGGACACACGTCCCTGAGTACGCGTCTCGCCATCAACAAAGGGATGCATCTTCATTACCCGTGGTCATCATCGTCGACAACCATCTACGCCAATAACATCGCCACATCGTCGCCACCACCGCCAATCGTGGTCATCGTTAACGCCAACAAGTTCTTCTCCACGAGCGACGCCGCGCTTATACAAGCGGAAAATACGGGTCTAATCCCCGAAATCTACTACCGCTACAATAAATCTCCATCAATAACTTCCTCGTCGTCTTCGTCCACCACGACCTCGCCGCTAGAGTCGCAGTTTATTTTTTATTTTTTTACTTAATCAATTTTCTTCTTGCAACTACTTCATCTCCTTCAACACGGCGGACAACCTCTACACACCGATCGTACAAGGAAATCTTCTCTGCTTCTTCAAATTCCGCTCTGGCTCGCATGGCTCGTGATGGTCCCTATCTTCGCACGTTCGGTATTGGCAACACCGACACATGCCTTTGTCCCTGGTGCGCTCCCGAGTTTGGCAAGCTCGGCAAAGCGTGTCGCCTACCTCGACTACTCCAGATCCAACTACGTCTATGTCCACTACTACGAAGAATTCTCCAGGCTCAACGACGATATCGACCACAACACCACAACAACATAAACATCATCAATTTCATCAACGCGACTGATGACCCACAAGTATAGGGGATCGCAACAGTCTTCGAGGAAGTAAAACCCAATTTATTGATTCGACACAAGGGGAGCCAAAGAATATTTATAAGCCTTAACAACTGAGTTGTTAATTCAGCTACACCTAGAAACAATCTTGCTCGCAGTAGTTTATCAGTAGCAACAGTTTTGTAATAGCAATAGCAAAGTAAAAGCAGTAGTAAAAGTAAATACAGTAGTAACAGTTGCAGTAAACAGTATAATTAAAGCGCGGTAGCATAGGGATGGATAGACGGGCGTTGCACGGACAAGACAATTCATGTAGCGATCAAGATATAGGGCATTTGCAGATAAATGAGGTAAAGCATCCAAGTACTAAATAATCATAGGCATGTGTTTCATATATAGTCATACGTGCTCGTAATGAAAACTTGCACAACATCTTTTGTCCTGCCAACTCGTTGCAGCGGGACCTCTAGGGAAGCTGCTGGCAATTAAGGTGCTCCTTTTAATAGAGAACCGAAGCAAAGCATTAACACTCCGTGAATACACGTGATCCTCATATCACAGCCATCCCCTCCGGTTATCCTGATTCTTGTCACTTCGGGGTGTTTGGTTCCGGACAATAGTATGTGTATACAACTTGTAGGTAAGATCATAAACAATAATATCCTCATGAATCAATAACATGTTCAGATCTGAAATCATGTCACTCGGGCCCTAGTGACAAGCATTAAGCATAACAAGTTGCAACAAAGTCAAAAAGCACTAACAATAGATACTAGGCACCAGGCCCTAACAATCTGATGCAATTACATGAATGATCTCATCCAATCCCTACCATCCCCATAGCCTACAGCGAGGGATTACTCACTCATGGATGGGGGAATCATGGATGGTTGATGGAGAAGTGATAGTGATGATGATGGCGATGATCTCCTCCAATTCCCCGTCCTGGCAGGGTGCTAGAACAGAGTTTCTGGTTTTGAATCGCGGTATCTGGTGGTGGCGGCCAGCGAAACTCTATCTGGAAAAACGTCGAACCCCTCGTCTATTTTAGGTCAGAGGGCTTTTATAGGCGAAAGGAGAGGTCGAGGCGGAGTCCGAGGCGGCCACACCACCCCCTGGCGCGGCTTGGCCTGGCCCGCGTGGCCAGGTGGTGTGGGCCCCTCGTGGCTCTTCTTCGTCTCGTCTTCTGGCTCCGTGAGTCTTCTGGTAAAATAGGAGTTTTGCGATATTTTTTAAAAGTTGGTTTCCTACACAAAAACGAGATACCAAAGCAATTCTGCTGAAAACAGCGTCAGTCCGCATTAGTTGTATCCAAATCACATAAATTGGAGGAGAAACAATAGCAAAAGTATTCGGGAAAATAGATACGTTTTGGATGTATGAACTCTCCCCAAGCTTAGCTTATTGCTTGTCCTCAAGCAATTCAGTTGAAAACTGAGTGCGATAAAAGAAAATTTCACGAACACATTTTCTTCATAAGATGTATATATTCTCAGCATATGATCAAATACTTAGGCAATTCATAATAAAGAGTATGCAAATAAGTTTACCTAGTGGTCATGCAAGCTATGAAGAGATTCCAACTCATTAATAATAAGCAACATGACACATAAGCATATGCAGGATTGTAGTGCTCATAAGAAGATATGATAAAGTGGTGCCTCGCTTGCCTTTCTTTGGAGCAAAACATAAATGCCAAGACACCTCTGAAGTTTAAGTGAAGACTAGAGATAAACATATCAAAGATACAAGTGTCAAAGTTATGTCATAATTAACCGTGTTTTGGGACAAGCACATTACACTAAGAATGACAGCTATGCTCTCAGGAAAGTGTTCAAAGAATAAATGGTGACTCGACATAAAAGTGAAAGAAAAAGATTTAAAATTTTGAAAGGCTTCCAAATGTTGAAAGTATGGTACTCATTAGCTTTGAGCTCTCATTGCCCCTATCATAAGCATCTTTAGGTGATTAAGGTTAAAGTGAACAAATATGAGGATATGCTTCACAAGTTATAAGCTGAAAATGTCATGCCCCTTGCTTACGAGTACTGTTCCTCATTCTACTCAAGTCTAGTCATAGGTAAGTTCTTGTCATTGTAAGTACATGTGTATCATAAAGAACCGCTAACGGGGTACCCCTTGCCCGATGATACGGAAGATTCCCCATATCAAAATGACAAGGCAAGCAGACAATGAGCATCTCAGTAATCCTTTTATTTCCTATTTGCATAGGCCCTTTTTTCATTCCTATTTGCATAGGTTTTTCTCTTTTTTATAGAGGATGCTTCATAGATTGCTCACTATGGTTACGCAGCAGGTTTCCACCATGATTAGGCATGGCTTAGACCAGCCGCCTAGGCGTTTTTCTAACACATATACGAACTCCATGAGCCTTACAAGATCCCCTTTCATTTCACACCGCCAGGACCCATAAGCAAAAGAACATGATATCAACTAAATAAAGTGCAATGTTGAAAGCGTTCCCCGTGATAACATGGTTCTGCTAATTCACAACTTACAAAACGCAAGCATATACACAACATAGATGGGCACAATGGTTCAAGTTTATTAAGTGCAAGAAAGTAAAGTGTGCCATCAAGTTCGTGAGAGCTTTACTAACTAATTTTCACATAACAAGCAAACATTTTTATTGGAAGAAAACAGAGCATAATAAATATGCAAGGAATAGCAGTAATGCTAATAGGTAGATATGGTGGACTCTTTTTGACGACTTTGGTTTTAGGGAGTTGGATGCATGAGTAAAGCTTATACTTAGCACAAGTGAAGGCTAGCAATAGAAAGGGAGCGACAATCGAGAGAGCAGTAACTGTCATAATCATGCTTGCGACAAAACAAAATTAATAGTGGCATAAAAGTGACACAAGAACTCTGAGGCAGAATAAATCATCGATGCTTAACTGACCTTTTATTTAGTCATATGCATGCATGAGCATGTGCCAAGTCGATTCAAATAGAACATTTAGAGGAGGACACCACAATGTCATACCAAGTTATGAATAAAACAATGCGAGCAAACAGTTATATGACATGTTACGAACTAATAATGGATTAGAACTGATCATAAGAAGGCAAAGACCACTAAGTATCCATTAAATAGCACACACTTTACATAAACAGACTAAGCATGGTCACAATGATGAGTATATATACAAAAATGAAAACAAATAGAGCTCATACCAGCCTCTTACCACACCTCGAGTTGTCATAAATCATCACTGCCTTTCACTTGTGTGACTTGAATAATAAGATAAATCCAATCTCCAAGGAGTCACTCAGGACCGCTGAACCCTACAACAAACTTTACAAAACCAGAGAAGAACAACAAATATTTTTGGACTTTCGATTTTTAAAGGCAAGAATCGAAGGGAAGAACAAGCAAAGCGAAATTTTTTTGGGTTTTTCGAATAATCAAAAAAAAGTTGAAAAGTATGAAGCAAACCAAGGCTAAAAGAAAAAGAAGCAAACAAAGAGAAATAACGAAAATATTTTTGGTCTTTTTTTTGGAAAGCAGAAATAAAGCAAGAACGGAAACTAAAAATAAAGCGAAACATGGATATGCAAAGCACCGACTGAACATGATATGTAGATGAGTGTGATGTCGGTATACATCCCAAGCTGGCCAGGAAGGAGCACCTCCATAATATGGCGAAGAAGTGCGTTCATCGTGATATGAACTCGAAGACGCCCCAACGTAGTGCGCAGAGTAATCGTAAGAGGGCACATCCCCCTGGTGCTGCCCGTGGAAGCCAAGCAAGTGTATCTGCTCGTCCACCTCCTCCTTGGAACGCGACCATGGCATCCTGCAAATACTGAACAAAGTAGGTTGTGGCAAAGGAATTTCTCTATCATCTCTGTCAGTAAACAACATTCTGTAAACTAAACTCTCCGTACTAGAGTTAGCAGTAACAAAGTGATGTGTTTTCATAGCAACAAGATCAAGCCTTTGTGGTGTCAATACAGTGTCATTAGGATCAACAGAAAGTTCTAAGGCAACAACCATGCGTGTGGCAATAATGCCCCCATAAACGGGTCCTTTAGCAGCTAAGCGACCGGCAATGAGAGAACTAAGATTATACTTAGTATCATTATTAAGTGCAGCAGCAAGAAAGGCTAAATGATAATTAGAAATATTACTAGTGTTCTCCCTACCAAGAATGTTGGTGGCAAGATAATAAGCAAAATATCTAAGAGCTGGGAGTTGAATGTTCATTATCTTCCCGCGCTGAGCTGTGCGGTCATCGTCATTTGTCACACTTCGGTAGATCTCCAGCAAATCAGCGGGTCGACCTTGGATCTTCTTCACTGTCCCAGTCATGCCTATGCCTATAATGCTGCAAAATCTTTCCAATGGCATGGTAATAGGCATATTATAAATTTTGAACGAAACAGTTGACCTATAAGGGGTGTTAGTGAAAGTGAAACTTTCAACGAAAGTTTTGGTGAGCACGGCATATTGCTCACTCTCATCCTGCATGTAAGTGGTTAGACCAACCCTCTGAACAAGAAGTAGGAAATCATCAAGGATCCCTGCAGCTTGTAAAAAGGCAAAGCAAGGGAAGGTGGATGGATGAGCATCTCCCTCATCCCCTTCATTGCCAAAGCACAATGCAATAAGATCTTCATTATATGATGGCCTAAATTGCGATGCCAATATTGAAGGCCTTGCCGTCCTGGGTGTGTCTCTCTCAAATACTTCCCCAAAAGTATGATTGTTCATATTTTCCTTTTTCTGAAATTTTAGACAACCATCATACAAGTGATTGCAAAGTGATTACATAATGAAAGGAACTACTTATAGGGACTTGTAAGAGGCCTAAACATGCATCAAAATAATTTCTCTAAGCATTGAACAAGCATGCAAGCTCACATAACATGTCACCTACAGTAGCAAAATACTCAAGATATAATCCACTAATCATAAATCTACTTGGACAAGCGAAGGAGTCACATACCGGAGATCAAATGCTCCAAATCTCAGCAGCAAAGATGGGCTGAGCAAGGAGATCGAAAATCGCGAGCAAGAACAGCAAGAACACGAGTTTGAGCAATGAACTGATGTTTTCTCGGGAGAGAGAAAGGAGTGGCAGGAGGGAGAATAAGTGGAGGGCTAGAGGTGGCCCACACCATGGCCAGGTGCGCCCCTAGTGTGGCCATGCCACCAGGTGGTGTGCCTGACTGGTGGGCCCCCTGGGTCACTCCAGGTACTTCTCTGCCCCTCTTTTAGTGTAAAAATTTAATATGAATTTTCTGGAATTTTTCGAGACACTTTATTTTTTAGCAATTTTCAGGTTTTGATGAATAATTCTCTGGCGGAAAGATAATTTTGGAATTATGCAATAAAAAAACAAAACTAAAACTTCAGAGGTTCTAAGACACTCTAATATGCATGCAACTAGCAATAGAAACGTAAACTAAGTGAAAACAAATATTAAAATGGATACACTAAAAAGTAAGCAAAGATAATCATGGTGAAAGCATTGTTTTGTTCATTAAAATACCTTTGTTAACAAGGTAGATCAGGTCTTGTTACCAAAACAAATTTATATGAAACAAAAGTTTGCTTTTCACTAAATTATTATGTTACCTCAACCTTGATAGCAATGGTCCCAATCATAATTCATATTTTTCTCGTGGTATGGGACAATATATTTCTCCAACTTGGATGCCCTCAATATTTACAATTGAATTCAGGCCATAGGTCTTATCAATCTTCTTGGGGAAATAGACAGTATGCTTCTTGTCATTAACATTAAAAGTTGCCTTTCCTTGATTGCAATTAATAACAGCTCCTGCAGTATTAAGAAAAGGTCTCCCAAAAATAATAGACATATTGTCATCTTCAGGTATTTCAAGCACAGCAAAGTCATTTAATATCAAGCAATTATGAGCCACTTGAACAAGTAAATCCTCACATATACCAACAGGAATAGTAGTAGATTTATCAGCCATTTGCAAAGATATATCAGTTGGTATTAATTTCTCCAATTGAAGTCTCTTGTAGAGAGAAAAAGGCATAACACTAACTCCTGCTCCTAAATCACATAAGGCAGTTCTAACATAATTATTTTTAATAGAGCATGGAATGGTTTCCCTGGGTCTCCAAGTTTCTTTGGAACCTTACCATTAAATGAATAATTAGCAAGCAAAGTAGAATTTTCCTCATTAGGGATCTTCCTTTTATTAGAGACAATGTCCTTCATATACTTTGAATAATGAGGCAATTTAATAGCATCAGTTAAAGGAATTTGCAAATATAAAGTTTCATCCACTGACAAAACTTATTATAGTGTTCGTCTTCCTTTGACTTGTGTTTCTTATCAGGGAAAGACATTGGTGTTTGAACCCAAGGCTCTCTTTCACTACCATGTTTCTTAGCAACAAAATCTTCCTTGGTGTATTTAGTATTCTTAGTGTGCCTTTCAGGTTCTTCTTCAACTTTTCTTTATCAGGAGCATCATTTTCCTCATTACCACTTTCAGTTTCAGCATCAGAGACAGATATACTATTAGGATCTTTAGCAGGTTCAAAAGATTCTTCAACTATTTTATGTTTCTTTTTCTTTCTCTTAGGAGAAGTACCACTATTTTCAATTTGTTGGGAATCCTGCTCAATTCTTTTAGGATGCCCCTCGAGATATAGAGGATCCTGAGTGGCAGCACCACTTCTAGTTCTAATTTCATAAGCTTGTTTTTCTTTAGAAGCATTAACTAGCAAATATTTTTGTACTTCAATAAGCTGATCAATTTGAGTTTGATCCATTTGGAAATGTTTGACAAGCATTTTAACATCATTAGAGGTTCTTTCCACAATATCCCTTCACTCAATAATAGCTCTAGAGTTTTCCATCAAATGATTCTGCACTCTTTTATTAAAATTATCTTGCTTAACAATAAAAATATCAAATTCTTCTAAGCATTGATCAGGAGATTTAGAATAAGGAATATCACCTTCATCAAACTGTTGGAGAGAGTGTACCTCAATAGTGGATGAGTGGGAGATTGGCTTACATAACTCTTCTATAGGAGGTAGATTCTTCACATCTTCAGATTTAATATCCTTCTCCTTAAGACATTTCTTAGCTTCCTTCATCACTTCATCATTTAGTTCAATAACTCCACTCTTCTTTGGTATTGGTGTTGGCTCAAGCACAGTTAACTCAGGTGGAGTTGACTCAGGTGGAGTTGACTCAGGTGAAGTCCAGTCATCATAATTCTTACTTATTTTTGCCATTAATTCCTCGGCTTCTTTGGGAGTTCTCTTCCTGAAAACACAATCAACACAACTATCCAGGTATGTCCTAGATTCCTTAGTTAGTCCATTATAATATATATCAAGAAGCTCATTTTTAGGTAATGGACATTGATGACCCACAAGTATAGGGGGTGTATCGCAGTATTTTCGATAAGTAAGAGTGTCGAAACCAATGAGGAGCAGAAGGTGTTGGTGAATGGCTTGGAGTAGGAATTCTCTGTAAATACTTAGCAAACAGATTTTTAGGGGGTTTTGATAATGCGGGTAAATAAAGTACGAGTAAATAAAAGACAATAAGAATAAATGCAGCAAGTGGGCCAATCCTTTCTTTAGCAAAGGACAAGCCGGATGTATTACTTAAGATGACCAAACGTTCTCGAGGACACATGGGAATATCGTCAAGTGCTTTCGCTTCATATAGTTGATTAATCTTCTTTAGTTTGCTAAGTGTTGTGTGGGTGAACCTGTGCTAATGTACCGACCTTCCTAGGACTAATACATACTTGTGATTATACCCCTTGCAAGAATCCGCAAGTACAAGAAAGTAATTAAGGTAGAAACCTAACCACAACTTTAAACTCTAAGACCCTGACGTCCCTTGTGCAAAGGTTTCCTAATGGGGGTTCAGGTTTCTGTCACTCCGGCAACCCCTACGATTAGTATCCAAATACACAATGCATTCCCCTAGGACCATATAGGTGAAGTGTCATGTAGTCGATGTTCACATGACACCACTAGAAGAAATACACCACAACTTAAATATCAAACCATTGAATCTTTTTTAGCACAATTCCACTACTAACAACATGACTTCTCCCATGTCCTCAAGAACAAAACGAACTACTCACAAGACATCATATGGATCAAGATCAGAGATGATATAATGATATGTAACAATCTGAACATAAACAATAATTCAACGGTTCACTCAATAGCATCAACTACAAGGAGTAATCAACATCGGGAAACTTTCCACAAAGAACTATGCAAGATTCAAACCAATTGTTACAGCGGTATGGAGTGGTGATGATAGTGCTGGTGGAGATGATGATGATGATGATTTCGATGAAGTCTAGCTTGATGGTGGTGTTGATGGCGACGATCTCCCCTCTCCGGGAAGGAATTCCCCCGGCAGAATTATGTCTACCGGAGAGATCTTTCTCTCTCGGTGTTTTCCGCCCCGCAGAGGCGGCGGAATCTTTCTGTGGTTGCTCCCTGAGTCATAGGGTTTCGGGAGGATAATATACGCCAGAGGGGAGAGCCTGGAGTGGGCCAGGGCGGCCACACCACCTGCTGGCGCAGCCTAGGGCTGCCTGCGCTAGGGGGTGGTGTGGGCCCCCTATGGCCCATCTCCACTTCCCCTTCTGGCAATCTTCGTCTTCTGAAAAAATAGAATTTTCCATGTATTTTCCAGGATTTTCTGATCTTCGCGAATTTTGCCTCCAAACAGCACCTTTTCCATCAGAATCTTGACTGCAGCGGTCCATGCTCCAAAGTCATCAACCATGCAAAAACAGATGAAATAACATAAGTATCATCTCTTAATATGAAATATATCAATGAATAACAGTAGATTATGATACAGAATAGTGATGCAAAATGGACGTATCAACTCCCCCAAGCTTAGACTTCGCTTGTCCCCAAGCGAAAACTGAGCTCAATAAGCGTGACCTCAGATTTATGGAGTGAAGAGTCGATAAAAGAATTCGGACAAGAAGCATCACATTCATCAATACATAAATCATAATAGAAGACAAATCACTATTATATAACTTAACTTGCAATAAGTAAAGGAAACACAATAAAGATGCATAAAATAAATCATAATTGGTAATGGCAAACTTAGCTCTTGGTCGAAGAATTGTTGACAATTTGGAGGAGTTCACAAATAACTGGTTTTCAATGATAGCTTTCAAAGTAGTAATCACCAAGATAAGAGCAATGTGCAAAACAAGGAACATAAGAAACATGATTGAATAGATCATCATATAAATGAATGAAACACAATAACTCAAAATACTTGCTGAGGTAGAAGGGGATAGGTTTACTGACTCAACTAAAAAAGTAAAAGATAGGCCCTTCGCAGAGGGAAGCAGGGATTTCAAGTTTCATACAGAGCTTCCAAAAATTATGGTACTTATTAGCTTTCAGCTCTCATTTCCCCTATCATAAGCATCTTTAGGTGATTAAGGTTAAAGTGACACAACTAAGAGGATATGCTTGACAAGTTATAAGTTGAAATCTCATGCCCCTTACTTATGAGTACCGAACCTCATGCTACTCAACTTTAGTCATAAGTAAGCTCTTGTCATATGTATCATAGAGAACCGCCAATGGGGTACCCCTTGCACATGATACAGGAGCTATCCCATAATCAAAATGACAAGGCAAGCAGATAATGAGCATCTCAGCGATCTTTTCATTTGCTATTTGCATAGGTTTTTATTGAGGATGCTTCATAGAGTGCTCATTATGGTTATGCTGCAAGTTTCCACCATGATTAGGCATGGCTTAGGATAGCGGCCCAGGCGTTTCTCTAACTGTTGGGGGGATACCCCCGGGTAGGGACACGCCGGGGTATGGAGGCCGAGTTAGCCGAGGTACGGCAAGGTCAAAGCGAATGCTGGCTGAGTCACCTCAAGGCAGGCCGACTTACGGAGTAACCCGGACCGGAGGATGTCCACCTAACTGAGTCCCGGCCAACATATGTCGTATGCCAGCAGGATTTATATAACTTGTATGCAGGTACCCGCGTGGCCGGATTAACCAGGCATGATCCGGGTTATATCAGGCTTGCAAGAGAAGGAAGGTATCTCACTGGTCAAAAGGTGGGCATTGTACGCTAGAGCATGAGCGAAGCGGACAGAGGGAAGGACCACCGAGGCATGGCTGACAAGGGTGGCGCAGCCTGTGTCAGATGACGCTGGCGCTACAGAGGCTCATGTAGCCTCTGCATGGCTTACGATGGCAAAAGGTGACCCGGTCGGTTTGCTATTTTTGGAAGAGGCATATTCCCAGGAATATGCCTCCATGTATGCCCTAATTGGAGACCTAGCCTCCCCTTTATAAGGAGCGCTAGGGCCTCTATAGAAGGGGTTGGCATTTGAGTAGTTGGTTCCTTGGAGATAGGTAGTGGTGAGAGTAAGAGAGCTCCTTCTTCCTCCTCTCCCCAATACAGCTCAAGGAGCATTTGTAAACCTTGTGAACCTAGTGAATACAAAGCATCCGTGTGTGGAATCACCACACTATCCCTCCCTGGATTCCTCTAGTGCATATTAGCCCTACCTTTAGCCTATCCATGGCATCTGCCGTGACACCACCACGACAGTTGGCGCCCACCATGGGGCTAGCGGCACTAGCAGGAGTAAAGATCCGGACGGGAAACCTCATCGGCAACGGCGAGCGCATCGTCTCTGGGCTCGTTCAGTGCTTTGGAGCACTGGACTACGTCAGCGACAATGCTGGTTGCTTCGGCAAACGACCTCTTCCGTGCAACGGCCTCTTCATCAAGCTTGGAGCTCACAAGATCTACGTCGCCATCGATGTGTCATGCGTTCACCCGCGGCACGTCGTCGAGGGAGGCGAGCCACCCCTTAGCGCGGCTCGCGGGGTGTGTATCACTCGCTCCCCTGACCGCGCCGAGGTGATGATGACATCGCCTGACGCTGGCGCGAGCAAGGATCTGGTGCCAGATCCAGAGGTAACACCCAAGGCACCAAGGAAAAGTAGAGGTCCTCCACTAGAGAGGCTAGAGAATGTGCTGCAGCAAGCAATAGATAGCTTGGCAAGTCCCATAGCACCTGTGGTAGATCCGGCTCAAGCACAAGCCGAGTTAGAGGAAACTAGGCAGAAAATACTAGAGGGTGCAAAAAAGATAGTCGCGGCTCGGCGGTCGTTGAACATGACACTGCGCGAGTACGCAAGAGCAAATAAGGTAGATGCTGTGAAAGTAAAGGGGAGAAACCTCATCAGTGAAATGAACAAAGAGGGTGATACTAGAGTCGAGGAATCAGAGAACATTCTGTCCATGGGGCTGCCGAAGTACAGTACCCCGGCAAAGAACCTCAGAGCAGCGGATGCAGCTGCGTCCGAGTTAGAGGGTTTGACGGGTGAAGCCTGGCAAGGACAACAGGATAGGGTCAATGAGTTAGTTCGGATCGCTAACAGACAAAATGAAGAGTTGCTCAGGGTTAACCCGTCAAGGGCTGGGGCTTCCAAAGTCGTTTATTCAGCGATAGGTAACCTAGAGAAATCTGCCGGAGCTGCATCGTCCCCTCATGGTGGCCCAAGAAGAGAGGAAGTGGTAACCTCGGCGAGGAGAAACAAACAGATAGTCCCCTATGACCCGACAAGGGCAAGGAAAGGAAAAGCAGTACAGGGAAATGAGGATCGACGAAGTGTCAGCCGAGGTGAAGCTGGCCAAGGTAACCGCAAGCAAGGCAATGCCGGTCAGGAAAACACTGTGAACGGCAATGCCGGACAGCGCAACTCGGCGGGTGCAGGGCAACCGCAGTAGCGGAATATACCATGGCAAGAGCGAAGTGTCGGCCAAGGTATGCAACAGAGAGGCGCTCCACAAGAGCAAGATAGATACAATGATGGTGATTCAAAATGGTGGACGCAGGATTCCCTAGGCCGAACTATCACATGATAGGGTCAAGGTTGGGAAGCAGGAACTTGATGCCTGACGACGCCAGGTTAAAACTGGATCGGCTCTATAGGTCGGAGCAGATTGAGGGACAAGGTCCTCTGGGTCCAGCGTGCTTTGGGCCCCGGATCATGAAAGAACCTCCAGTACCTAACTTTTAATTCCCAGAGGCACGAAAACATATGACGGTAGCACCAAGCCGGAGGATTGGTTGATCAACTACGCGACGGCGGTGAAAATTGCTACAGGCAACTTGAGATGGGATGTGAGATATGTACCTCAGATGCTGGAAGGGCCAGCGAGGGTATGGCTAAACAATTTACCACCCGGTAGTATCAACTGCTGGATCAATTTTGAGGAAATGTTCGTGAGTAACTTCTCAAGCACGTATCAGAGGCCCAATAGGCCGCAGACCCTAGCAATGTGCAAGCAGAGACCAAATGAGACAGACCGGGAATTCTTAACCCGCTGGTGCACTGTGCGAAACTCATGTGAGGGCGTGATTGAGTCACAAGCCATAGCTTGGTTTGCGCAAGGGTGTAGATATGCAAGCATGTTGTGGCAAAGGTTACAAAGGTATATGCCAACTACACTGGCAGAGACAATCCGGATTGCTGATTCATATGCCTTGGATGATCCAACTCAACCTAGGCTTGTGTCAAACGAGTCAAATGAGGAGTACTACCAGCGAGATGGAGCCGGGTCATCCCGGCGGAATGATTACCGGGGTAAGAGAAGAGATGATAGACCGGATTACAGGTACAGTTCGCAACAAGATGTTGCTGTAAATCAATATCAACCCGGAGCAGGGAGTAATCAATGTCAGAAAACTGGAGGGCAACAATGGACTCCAAGAAATGATGGCAAGAAAACTTGGACACCCGAGCAAAAGAGACAGTGGCAAGAAAAGAAAGACCGGCCGAGGTATACGTATGAGGCAATGCTGGATCAGCCATGCAAATTTCACACGCCAAATCCGAGTAACCCAGCGGGTCACACAACCCGGCAATATGAGTGGATGAGGAAAATAGAACAAAGTGGTTCGGGGAATGCTCAGGCACCTCAGAACGATCAACCTCGGCAGGAGTTACCCCGGGAGCAATTACTCTCCAGAGCAAACACGCAACAGTTAATGTTGCCACCACCTCCGCCGAGGTATGAAAACCATGAGAGAAGGGATGCAGTGCATCAGGTGGAAAATCAGCATCAGCCAGATCAAAGATATCCCGACAACGAGGGGAGAAATGAATACAGAGAGCATCACCAGAGTTACTGTGTGTTTACCACGGAGGAAACAGATAGAAAGAGCTTGCAGCGCCGACATATGGAAGTGAATGCGGTAATGCCGGCAGCGACGAGGTATATGCCTTGGTCGGATCAGGAAATTACGTGGAGTATCAAGGACCATCCCAAGCTTATGCCTAGTCCTCGTTTGTATGCACTGGTGCTGGACCCAACGTTCATCGGGCCAAATATCAATGTAAGATTTTCTAAGGTGCTGATTGACAATGGCAGCAGCATCGTAAGTTGGGTATCTCGGAGAACATGCTCCAAGCCACAAGAACAACTTTCCATGGTATTGTGCCAGGCATTTCCTGTGAACCCATTGGCAAGGTCCGGGTAGACGTCTTATTTGGCACAAGAGATAACTGCCGAACTGAAAATTTGGAGTTTGAGGTGGTGAACCTAGAAAGCGCATATCACGCGTTACTCGGCAGGCCAGCCCTGAACAAATTTATGGCAAGTTGTCACATCAGTTACCTGAATATGAAGTTGCCCGGGCCAAATGGAGTAATTACCATAGCAGGAGATTTCCGACGTTCCATTGAGTGTGCGTCAGCCGGGTCTAACCTGGCCGAGTCACTTGTGATCGCACAAGAAAAGAGAAAAATCCAGGAAGTGGCAGCATTGGCTTAGTCCGCACAGCAGTATATGCTGGCGCTGAGTAACCCGCATGGAAGTGTCTCATTTCAAGCAACTAAAGATACAAAGAAAGTGCCTGTTGATGATCTGTTCCTAGAGCGCACCGTAACGATTGGTGTCGGGTTAAATGACAAATTGGAAAGTGAGCTCGTCAACTTCCTCCGTGAGAATCGGGATATCTTAGCTTGGTCCACACAGGACTTGCAAGGTGTTCTGAGGGAGTTGGCCGAGCACTCTTTGAATGTGAGACCCGGAGCAAAGCCGATGAAGCAACCTCTCCGCCGCTTCGCCGAAGATAGGAGAAAAGTCATTGGAGATGAGATAGCTCGGCTCCTAGCAGCTGGGTTTATCATGGAAGTGCTTTACCCAGATTGGCTATCTAATCTGGTGCTAATGGAAAAGAAGAAAGATGATCCGAGTGTGGCAGTGGTTTTGGCGTATGTGCATCGATTACACGAACCTGAATAAGGCGTGCCCAAAAGATCCATTCCCACTGCCAAGGATAGATCAAGTCATAGATTCTACTGCTGGGTGTGAACTGTTGTCATTCATAGATGCATATTCTGGTTTCCACCAGATACCTCTGAACCCGAATGATCAAATAAAGACTGTGTTTATCACCACGTATGGGGCTTATTGCTATCGCACCATGCCTTTTGGTTTACGTAATGCAGGGGCAACGTACCAAAGATGTATGCAAAAATGTTTACACGACCAAATCGACCGAAATGTGCAAGTATATGTGGATGATGTGGTTATAAAAACCAAGGAAAGCAAAACGCTCCTTGATGATATCAGGCAAACATTCGCGAATCTAAGGAGGTTCCGAATGAAGCTTAACCCGGAGAAATGTACCTTCGGTGTCCCGGCTAGAAAATTACTCGGATTTCTTGTCTCCAGCCAAGGTATCGAAGCTAACCCAACTAAAATCCGAGCCATAGAGCGAATGGAACAGCCGAAGTGTCTTAACGATGTTCAGAAGTTCACTGGCTGTCTGGCATCCTTAAGTAGGTTTATATGTTGGATGGGAGAAAAGGCATTTCCTCTCTATCAACTAATGAAAAAGGCGGACAAGTTCGTATGGACGCTGTAGGCCAAAGAACCCTTCATCCAGTTAAAGAAAATGTTAGCCACTGCACCAGTGTTATCCTCTCCACTATCAAAAGAGCCAATGTTGCTCTACATAGCCGCAACCAACCGAGTTGTAAGTGCAGTAGTAGTGGTAGAGCGCGACGAAGAGGGTAAGTCAGTGAAAAGTCCAGTCTATTACCTGAGCGAGGTATTATCAGCATCGAAGCAAAACTATCCTCACTATCAGAAGATGGCGTATGGTGTGTATATGGCAGCGAAGAAGCTAAAACACTACTTTGAAGAACACCCAATCAAAGTGATATGTGAAGCCCCCATATCTGAGATAATGAGCAACAAGGATGCGAGCAGCCGGATCGCAAAATGGGCTATCGAGCTAGCCCCTTATGCTCCACAATACGACAGGAGAGACGCGATCAAGTCTCAGGCTGTGGCCGACTTTTTTGTGGATTGGGACGAAATGCAATATGAGCCACATTTGCCACATCCGAACTACTGGAGAATGCATTTTGACGGATCAAAGACAAAAACCGGGTTAGGCGTCGGAGTTGTGCTTAACTCACCCAAGAAGGACCAGCTAAAGTATGTGCTGTAGATCCATTTCGCAGCATCGAACAATGTTGCAGAATATGAAGCACTTGTGCATGGGCTCAAAGTGGCAAAAGAAATTGGAATACGTCGGATCCAATGCTTTGGTGACTCGAATCTGGTAGTTCAGCAAGTCTCGGGGCAATGGGATGCTTTGGATGCAAACATGGCATTGTACAGATTTCATGTGCAAAAGATATCAGGGTACTTCGAGGGATGCGAGTTTCACCATGTACCCCGGCTGGAAAACGAGGCTGCCGACGTATTGTCGAAGCTCAGATCAACTCGACAAGCAATTCCACCGGGTGTAGCATTAGAGCACCTTAGAAAGCCATCCATTAGGCCATCCCCAGAATCCGAGTCAATCTATATCCCGGCAGATCCGGAGTCCAGAGTTGTACCCATGGACATTGATGTGGGAAGTGGTTCAGGAAACCCGGGGACTGCTTCGTAGAACCCGGGGACTATGCAGCGCGATCCGGCCGAGGTTATGTCGGTGGATCAAATGGAAAATGATGGGAATGTGTTTTCGGTGCGAGTTATACCAGCTTGGGCATTGCCCATATTTCAATTCCTGAAGGATGGAACTTTGCCCAGTGAAGAGGTGCTTTCTAGGCAAATTCAGAGGCGCGCAAAGGCATACACGATTATCAATGCCGAACTATACAAGAGGAGTGTCACAAACATCCTCCAACGATGTGTTGACCCGGAAGAAGGGCTTGACATCCTCCGAGATATACATCAAGGAGAATGTGGGCATCACGCCTCATCTAGAGCCTTAGTGGCAAAAGCTTTCCGGCATGGGTTCTACTAGCCAAGTGCCTTGGAACAAGCAGAAGATCTAGTAAGAAAATGCAATGGTTGTCAAAGGTATGCTACCAAGACACACATACCAATGTCGGAGCTCAAGACCATACCAATTACCTGGCTGTTTGCCGTATGGTGTTTGGATATGGTTGGCCCATTTAAACCAGCGAGAGGAAATATGACCCATATCTTGGTTATGGTTGATAAGTTTACAAAATGGATTGAGGTAAAGCCAATAAGAAAATGTGATGGAGCTACAGCCGTGACATTCCTCAAAGATATCATTCTGAGATATGGCTATCCTCACAGTATCATAACAGATAATGGCACCAATTTTGCTGAAGGAGCATTTGTGCGATTCTACCGAGATAAGAAGATCCGGCTGGACGTTGCCTCGGTAGCCCACCCCGCATCGAACGTACAAGTGGAGAGATCCAACGGATTAGTATTATCCGGGATAAAAACCCGGCTCATTGAGCTGCTGCAAAGATCAGTGGGGTGCTGGATAGAAGAACTACCAGCGGCACTGTGGAGTTTAAGAACAACTCCGAATCGATCAATAGGCTATATGCCATTTTTTCTAGTATATGGGGCAGAAGCTATATTACCAGCCGACATAGAGCATGATTCGCCTAGGGTCACCCAATACACAGAAGTCGAAGTGCGAGAAGCCCGGCAAAATGATGTTGATCTGCTGGAAGAAGCGAGAGAATTGGCAGTGTCTAGATCCACCATATATCAGCAAAACCTCCGACGCTATCATAGCTGGAAAGTAAACCCCCGAGTCTTCTGGGAAGGTGATCTGGTACTCTGGCTGGTACAACGTACTGCTGGCATGCATAAGTTATCCCCCCCCCCATGGGAAGGGCCATTCATTGTGAGCAAAGCATTGCACAATGACTCTTATTATCTCATCGATGCAAAACCACAGGAGAAGAACAAGGCGGACAGGTCCGGAGAGGAATCTAAGCGTCCATGGAATGTAGCTCTACTTCGTCCATTCTACACTTAACAGAGAAGTGTGTGTATTCGAGTCTCTCATACGTCGGTTGTATGCCGGCAGTGAGTTTATCAATGAAATCTTGGCACCTCGAGCAGTAACTCGGGGACTGCCTTAATAATATTAGTTGTCTTCTGTGCTTGTTGTTTATTTTTATGTTGGCTGGCTTAAGTTGCTTCTGCCTAAGGCGGATTAGTAGTGTGTGAGCACCAAAAACTCAACTCTTCGATTTGCTGCTGTCCAACAAGATTTGGCTGCATGGCAAGCAAGAGAACAAGTTTGGAATTGCGTAGCACACGAAAAACGACTAAGGAAAAGAACGTAATCGAGCCGACATTGGTTATTCAGACTAATTTTATGTTTACCTTTTTTATGCTAGATTATTTTGAGCTAGTCCTAAAGTTTCCAAGTATTGTTAAGTCAATTTTTTGAAACTCGGACTCGTAAGTCACAAAACCGGATCAAGGTAGACACGAGCCGAGCCAGGAAATTGGGGGAACAATAAAATGAAACTCGGGGACTGCGCCCAAGTTAATCCGGGGTGAACAAGTTAGTAGCAAAACATAATCAGTGTGCTTAATACATCTACACCCGGCATACCGGGGATCTGATAGATTTCAAAGTGTTTTTTCACGCTCAAGGAGCAGCAACAGGAGGAGGAAACTCGGCTCCAGCAGGTGGAACTCTGGCTTCAGCCTCATCATCGTCTTCATTTTCTTTGATATCTGAAGCATCATCCTCTTCCTCGTCTTCCAAACCATCATCGACGTATTCGTCATCAACAGCACCAAGGAAACTTGGTCCTTCATTCCATTGATGGACGGGGGAAAACTGGATGAGGTTGTGGGCACAAGCCTTGCGCCGGGCTACCCAATCCGGGTCATCCGACCACTTTGATCCGGTGCGCAGGCGCTCGAGAAGCTTCAGATCTAACTTTTCATACCATGTGAGAACAAAGTGGAGCACAGTTTCAGCTCCGGCGCGTGCGGCGAACTCCCTCCAGAGGTCAAGCTGGGTCTCGCAATCCATTAATTTGGTAATCAGAGCAGTGGACCCCTCCGGAGTATCCTCTCCGGGCCAAAGGGCACGAAAGATCTGGATTGCTGCATCTAGGAGACCCGAACCGTAGTTCTTCACGATCTTGATGCGAGAGGATAGGCTGACCAGCAAGTCCTCCATGTCATAGGGAATGTTTTTAGAGCCAGGACCAGTTGGGGTACCCCTCTGCTGGCGGAACTTGGTAACTGCAGCAACCGCAATAGCATCGCCCTTTGGGAATTTGCCTGAAAACAAGACAAGTGAAATAAGTAAAGTAGGTTGACCCGGAGAGATTCATGTCAGCTGAAGGAAAAGAATTTACGAGATATATGATTGTGGATCCGGGTCAGCTCTGCAGTGCAATCAGCACGCCTCTTCCGGAGTTTCTCAAGTTCAGCATTTGCCGATTCAAGCTTGACGTCGGCCTCCTTCAGCGGCTCTTGATCTTTGGCAAGTTGAAGGTTGAGACGCTCTCGTTCTTCGGTGAAGTCTTGGCCAGCTTTCTCCATCTCAGTCTTGTGGAGCACCTTGAGCTTTTTCATTTCAGCCTTGAGCTTGGCAATTTCATCATCTTTGACCCGGAGAATGGCAAGTTCGTCGTCCTTCTTCTTGAGCTCGGCCTGATGTTGCCCTGCTTGTTCGAGAAAATGCAGCATCATATTAGGCATGGGCACACTATCTTCAAGGGATGCTGCAACGGTGTGTTAATCCGGCAGAGCCGAGGCATAAATATCTGCCGAGCCAAGAAGAAAAGGAGAAAGAGCGCAGAAGGAGATTAGCCAAACCGAGTTACCTTTTATCTCGTCCAAGTTTTTCCTCATAATGGTATTCTCGGCCTCCACTCCGGCTACGTAATCCGAATGACAAATTAATCCGGCGGGGAAAGACGAAGAAAGATGGGAAAAAAGGCAAAGAGAAAACTTACCCCTTTTTTCAAACTCAGCAAGAAGTACAGAATGTTTCGAGCGCAGCGCCTTGTGTGTGTCTACGAGGCGCTGAAACTCAGCACTCCGACGATTGGTGGTGACCTTAAAAAAATGAAAGTTGACTTAATTATGTGCATATTCGAAGTGTACAAGATCTGGGCCAAGTGGAACTTAACACGGCTCTAGGTGTGTGCATATTCAAAGTGTACAAGATCCGGGCCAAGTGGACCTTAACCCGGCTCTAGGTGTGTGCATATTCGAAGTGTACAAGATCCGGGCCAAGTGGAACTTAACCCGGCTCTAGGTGTGTGCATATTCAAAGTGTACAAGATCCGGGCCAAGTGGAACTTAACCCGGCTCTAGGTGTGTGCATATTCGAAGTGTACAAGATCCAGGCCAAGTGGAACTTAACCTGACTCTAGGTGTGTGCATATTTGAAGTGTACAAGAACCGGGCCAAGTGGAACTTAACCCGGCTCTAGGTGTGTCCATAATCGAAGTGTACAAGATCCGGGCCAAGTGGAACTTAACCCGACTCTAGGTGTGTGCATATCCGAAGTTACTAAGGATCTACACTAGTTCTCTAAGGAGCATCCGGCCGAGTAACAAGTTACTCCCCCAGAGGCTCGGGGACTAATGGATATATCTCTAAGCACTTGTGCATGCTAAACAAAAGACAAAGTAGCGTACCTCCATCATCCGGCCGGCAAGGTTGATAGCCTTGGCTGCTGTGTTCATTTGTGCGCTAAACTCCGCGGGCCCAAACTTCTCTGAAAGATCATCATTGGGATTGACGAACTCCGCTTTGTTCTAGTTATTGACGTATTCGATTAGGGCCAGAGGATAACACTCTCCACTAAGCATGTGGGGCGCAATCAAACCCTTGGCGTGGGCCTCCCTCCTTTCAACTTGGGCGGCAGCAGGGCTGGTGTGCAATGCAAGTTGCGTGCTAGCTGACCCGGGGGAGGCATCTTTCTTTGGTGGATTTTTCTTCGGAAGCATGGACGCGAGCGTGCGCTGTCTAGCTTCGATGGATGCTGCCCTGGCGGCGTCAGAACTTTTCTTGGCCTTGGGCTACTGCTGAGAGGCTGAGGTTTGAGCTGCGGATTTGGACTTGGGTGCATCCTTGGTGCTAGCTGGGTCTTCTCGCCGAGTCTTGGAGGACTCGGACGAGGCGGAAGGAGTTGGTGATGCTGCTGGTACTAGTGGTGCTGCTGTTGGTGCTGGTCTTGGAGGTGGCGCTGTTGGTACCTCGGAGGTGGCAGGTTGCGGCTGAGCCGATGAGGAGCTGGGAGCATCCGCTGCCTCGGCAGAGCCACTTCCCCCTGCTCCAAGGTTGCCCTCCTCTGGACGAGGTGGGCTAGAACCCGGAGCAGCCACTGAACCCTCCTGAATGGGGCTCAGCGGGCATGTATAGTCGCCACGAGGGGGAGATGGGCTGTGCCGAAAGGAAGAGGAGATGCTGGAGCCGCTCTGAGGAACCTCCACCGCAGCCCTACCGAATCAAGCGACGAATAATAAGTGATAACAAAATAAAGGCATATGAATACAAAAGCACGAAGAAGAGAATTGGACGAAGAAGAAAGTGACTTACTCATCAGAAGTCAAAGGCTCCTTGGGCTTCCGAGCTCTCCGAGTTGTGCCCTTAGTCGGAGGCTTGGTGGCGGCCTTGTCTGCGGACTTCTTTCGCCTCTTGGTTGTTTTAGGAGGTCCGGAAGAAGCAGCGGAAGTGGCAGCCCGTTTCTTAGACGCGGCTAGGACCGGCTCACCCGTGGCGAGAGGAGGATCTTTGTGGATCTGCCCAGCCGGGTTAGCTGAAGCCGAAAAGGCGTAAGAAATGGGTACAGCGTCAAATGCCTCCATCACCTCAACGTCGGAATCATCTTCATCATCAGGCCAATCCCTTAAGGAAGAGAAGTTACCAGTGGGTCGCTTGGTTGCATCAGGGAACGGCAGGAACATCTCCTGAACCAGCTCCTCCTCGTCCGAGACAAGTCGATCCTTCGCCCATTTGAGGGAAGGCTCGGTGCCATCTTCGAGGGTTTGCTAAAGAAACAACTAAGAAGGAAATACAAAAGGATCAAATAAACAACATACTCCGACATAGGATATAACTCAGAAAAAGATTGAATCACGAGATTTACTGTAGGAGGAGGCTTGTCCTGGCAGTAATGCTCCAATCCCCACTCCCAATCAGCGGAGAAGTCCTTGTCGGTCGTAAAAAGGGCCTTGACCCGGTGGAATATCTCAGTGTTGTTCAGTTCAAAGGAAGAAGTCCGGTTGGGGTCAAGTCGCCAGCTCATGTGGCAAAGCTTGTGTGTGCGCTTCTGGAGAGGGGAGATCCGACTGCGGACAAAAGTGATCATCGTGTCCTTGTTGCGCAGCCCTAAATCCTTCAGCTCCTTGAACCGCTTGTTGACTTGATTCGCCAAGACAGTGGGTTTCTTGGAAACCCGGTCCCACAAATCCAGATTAGGAGGACCTAGAGCGTAGGGGCGTAGCCAGATCAGATCCTCATCCGTGCCATTTCTGAAATAAAAGAAAGTTTGGGCCCAACCCTTGCAGGAATCAAGCCCCGTGACCCGGGGAAAGACGAATTGTTTCCGGGGAGAAATAGAGGCAGCACCGAATTGTGTTAGATGTTTGTCCTCCGGGCCAAGAAGTTTATTCGAAATCACGTTCCTTCGCAGACCAAAGAACCAGATCCAAAGCTCTTTGGTGGGCCATAGACCGACATATCCTTCTACGGTGGAGGCGAATGAAGAAAGGGACGTAATGGCGTTCGCCGGAAGATGGTGGGGTTGGAGTTCGTAGATATTGAGGAAGTCATGGAAGAAATCGCTCACGGGCAGGCCAAAGCCGCGTTGAAAGTGAGAGAGGAACACAACGAACTCACCCGAATTGGGTGAGGGAGCGAGCTCCTCGGAGGCGACGCGGGCAATCACGCCCTCGGGGATGCAGCGGGTGCGGTAGAGCCAGTCCAAGTCGTCCTGGCACACCCACGAACCGGCCCAGGCACCGCGCTC
Organism: Avena sativa; assembly: GCA_916181665.1. Lineage (NCBI taxonomy): Eukaryota > Viridiplantae > Streptophyta > Magnoliopsida > Poales > Poaceae > Avena > Avena sativa. The sequence continues at coordinate 104,795,617 of OV702292.1, forward strand.
CGCGTTTTCCGCCCCTTCCTCCATCTCTTCTTCAGCAACGGCGAGTTCCTCTTTGGTCATCTCTAGGTCACTGTCCTCACCGGCCCTATCGGGGGTGGGGGCAAAGACTTGGACTGGCGCGGACCCGTGACGGTGGAGCAGCGCGGGAGCGGCAGCAAGGCAGGTGCAAGAAAGCACAATGTGGCGGCGGCGCTGTTGCTAGGAAGAAGGAGAGGCAGAGGGCGCGAGAAGGGGAAAATGGCCAAGGGGTGCGCCCCTCCCCTATTTAACCACGCCCCAGAGGGGGTAGTGGGATCGTGCAATGCATCGAGGCCACACAGTGTGGTTGTGTATCTGCCGGGTCAGCCAATCAGAGGCGAGCCACAGGAAGGGCCACAAGGCGCAGGAGATCCCACGACGCGACGTGGTGATACAGTTAACGAGGAGGCAGTCGCGACGCGACGTGTGCAACAGTAACACCTGACAATAAGTGCAGTAACTGGCGCAGGCCCTTAAAATGAGGCAAGATAATGATTACCCTCCACATGGGACGTGGGGAAGCGTACGAGAGAAGGAAGGATAACCCGGAAAACTAAAGGGTGACTCAGCTAGCGAGTGAAAACTCGGAATGTGCCAAGGGAAAGCTAGCCCATGAAATCCGGGCTATGAGGTAACTCGAAAAAGGGAGCAAAAGGCTCGGTAAATTGAACCTGCCATGGCCTTGCTGCTAAGACCGCGCCAGCTTCGGGGACTAATGTTGGGGGGATACCCCCGGGTAGGGACATGCCGGGGTATAGAGGTCGAGTTAGCCGAGGTACGACAAGGTCAAAGTGAATGCTGGCCGAGTCACCTCAAGGCAGGCCGACTTACGGAGTAACCCGGACCGGAGGATGTCCACCTAACTGAGTCCCGACCAACGTATGTCGTATGCCGGCAGGATTTATGTAACTTGTATGCAGGTACCCGCGTGGCCGGATTAACTAGGCATGATCCGGGTTATATCAGGCTTGCAAGAGAAGGAAGGTATCTCGCTGGTCAAAAGGTGGGCACTGTATGCTGGAGCATGAGCGAAGCGGACAGAGGGAAGGACCACCGAGGCATGGCCGACAAGGGTGACACAGCCTGTGTCGGATGACGCTGGCGCTACAGAGGCTCATGTAGCCTCTGCATGGCTTACGATGGCAAAAGGTGACCTGGTCGGTTTGCTATTTTGGGAAGAGGCATATTCCCAGGAATATGCCTCCACGTATGCCCTAATTGGAGACCTAGCCTCCCCTTTATAAGGAGCGCTAGGGCCTCTGTAGAAGGGGTTGGCATTTGAGTAGTGATGAGAGTAAGAGAGCTCCTTCTTCCTCCTCTCCCCAATACAGCTCAAGGAGCATTTGTAAACCTTGTGAACCTAGTGAATACAAAGCATCCGTGTGTGGAATCACCACACTATCCCTCCCTGGATTCCTCTAGTGCATATTGGATCTACCTTTAGCTTATCCATGGCATCTGCCGTGACACCACCACAACACTAACACACATACAAACTCCATGATCTTACAAGTTCCCCTTTTATTTCACACCGTCGGGATCCATAAGCAAAAGAATCATGATATCAATGGAATATAAGTGCAATTTTGAAAGCATTCCCCATGATACATGGTTCTGCTAACTTCAGATCCCTCCCGATCTAGGGATGGAGATGACGGTGGCTACAGACTCTTTTGTGGATTTTTCATCGGGTACTTAGGGTTTTCGTCCCGAGGGCAACTTATAGGCGGAAGGAGAGGCTGAGGGGGTGCCAGGAGCCACCACACCACCCCCTGGCGCGGGCCCAGCCTGGCCCTTCTCCGTCTCGTATTCTGGCACTTGATCCCTTCCGGAAAAATAGGCACTTTGGCTTTTGTCCCGTCCAATTCCGAGAATATTCATTTTCTGACTTTCCTGGAACCAAAAACAATAGAAAATAGGCAGCTGGCACTTTGGATTGTGTTAATAGGTTAGTCCAAGAAATCATATGAAAAGTACTCCAAAGTTGGAACAAAACACAAGAAAGTGGATAAAACCGAGCATGGAACATCAAAAATTATAGGTACATTTGCAATGTATCAACATCCCCAAGCTTAACTCCTGCTCGTCCTCGAGTAGGTAAGTGATAAAAAAAAGAATAATTTTTGAGGTGACATGCACCATCAAAGACTTGATCAAAGTATTTGCAAAACACTCAAAGCTGGGATCATAGTACTTCAATCATAACATGAAAGACAAAGTTCTAGCAATAACATGAAAGATCAAGTTCCAGGCTAGGCCCGCTCCAGGGGGTGGTGTGGTGGCTCCCGGCACGCCCTCGGCCTCTCCTTTCGCCTATAAGTTGCCCTCGGGACGAAAACCCTAAGTACCCGATCAAAAATCCACGAAAGAGTCTGTAGCCGCCGTCATCTCCATCCCTAGATCGGGAGGGATCTGAAGCTCTTCCCGGCACCCTGCCAGAGAGGGGAATTCACCCTGGAGGCCTTCTTCATCACCATGCAAGCCTCCGGTGTGATGCGTGAGTAGTTCATCCTTGGACTACGGATCCATGTACTAGCTAGATGGCTGGTTTCTCCTCCTTTGTGCTTTCATGTTTAGATCTTGTGAGCTCCGTTCATGATCAAGATCATCTATTTGTAAATCATACATGTTGTGTTTGCGGGGATCCGATGGATATTGAGATGCTATTTCAGATTGATTATTGATTCTATCATGTCTTTGTTATTTGAGATTTTGCATGCTTTCCGTTGTTAGTAGCTATCTTGGCCAAGTAGATGCTAGCAACTTCAAGAGTTAGTATTTATGCTCGATAGTGGGTTCATGCCTCTGGTAATCTGGGGAAGTGACAGAAATCTCTAAGGTACTAGATGTGATGTTGCTACTAGGGAGAAAACAACAATCCTTTGTTCATAGAACAATCGTATTGTTTACTTTACACGCAGATTGTAAAGCAATAATCTGTTGCTTGCAACTTAATACTGGAGGGGGTTCGGATGATAACCTGAAGGTGGATTATTAGTCATAGATGCAGTTGGATGGCGGTCTATGTCTTATGTTGTAATGCCCAATCAAGTCTCAAAGGAGTCAAGATGATTAGTATATATGCATGTATTGCTTTCTCGGTGTTTGTCAACTGCCCCGTTGTAATTTGTTCACCCAGCATGTTATCTATCTTAAGGAGAGCCACCTCTAGTGAACTATGGATCCCGGTACTCTTTCTTTACATACAATCTATAAACTGTTTCTGCTTTGTGTTTACTTGCTGCAAACTTTTACTTCTTTCCATTCGATACGTTTAATCTTTTGTTTTCCGCAAAACACGGTGAGATTGACAACCTCATCGCAAGTTGGGGACAAAGTTCTGTGGTTGTGTTGTGCAGGTCTCCACGTTGCTACTAGCACCGGTAGCATGCCCTGCCAAAGCTCAGCTAGTAACACCTTTGGGGTGTTTCCTTGCTCCTATTGGTTCGATTAAACCTTGGTTTCATAACTGAGGGAAAACTTACTGTTGTGCTCATCGTACCTTCCTCTTGGGGTTCCCAACGAGCTCTACATTGAAAGTCGAGCGCATCAATCACCATCTATATCCCTATGCTTTTGCATCTCACAAAGTTCAACAAAGTTATTTATATGGGCCGCAACATCTTCATTACCAATACCAGAAAATTGTTCTCTCATAACAAGATTGAGTAAAGCAGGTTTTATCTCAAAGAAAGTAGCTTTGGGAACAGGTGGAGCAATAGGTGTGCTCATAAAATCATTGTTGTTGGTGCTAGTAAAGTCACACAACTTAGTGTTTTCAAGAGTAGTCATTTTTTTGTATTTTTGATAAAGAAAGCAAACTTGTAGAACTAATTTTTTTGTGTTTTGATAAAGAAACAAGCAAACAAAACAAAAGTAAACTAAGAAAAACAAAAAATAACAAAGTAAAGACATTGGTTATGAGGGACTCCCCTTGTGAAGATGTCCTTGACTCCCCGGCAAGGGCGCCAGAAAAAGTACTTGTTGTCTCGTGTATTAACGAGCTCGTTGGGGAACCCCAAGAGGAAGGTATGATGAGAACAGCAGTAAGTTTTCCCTCAGTACGAAACCAAGGTTATCAATCCAGTAGGAGCAAGGAAACACTCCAAAGGTGTAGCTAGCTGAACGTTGGCAAGGCGCACTATCGGTGCCAGCAATAACGTGGAGACCTGCACAACACAACCACAGAACTCTGTCCCCAACTTGCGATGAAGTTGTCAATCTCACCGGTTTTGCTGAAAACAAAGGATTAAACGTATCGAATGGAAGGAAGTAATAGTTTGTAGAAAGTAAACACCAAGCAGTAAACAGTTTGTAGATTGTATGTAAAAGAAAGGACCGGGGTCCATAGTTCACTAGAGGTGGCTCTCCTTAAGATAGATAACATGCTGGGTGAACAAATTACAGCGGGGCAATTGGCAAACATCGAGAAAGCATACAAGCATATACTAATCATCTTGACTCCTTTGAGACTTGATTGGGGATTACAACATTATACATAGACCGCCATCCAACTGCATCTATGACTAATAGTCCACCTTCAGGTTATCATCCGAACCCCCTCCAGTATTAAGTTGCAAGCAACAGATTATTGCTTTACGAATTGCGTGTAAAGTAAACAATATGATTGTTCTATGAACAAAGGATTGTTGTTTTCTCCCTAGTAGCAATAGCACATCTAGTACCTTAGAGATTTCTGTCACTTCCCCAGATTACCAGAGGCATGAACCCACTATCGAGCATAAATACTAACTCTTGGAGTTGCTAGCATCTACTTGGCCAAGATAGCTACTAACAACGGAAAGCATGCAAGATCACAAATAACAAAGACATGATAGAATCAATAATCAATCTGAAATAGCATCTCAATATCCATCGGATCCCCGCAAACACAACATGCAGAATTACAAATAGATGATCTTGATCATGAATGGGGCTCACAAGATCTAGACATGAAAGCACAAAGGAGGAGAACCAACCATCTAGCTACTACATGGACCCGTAGTCCAGAGATGAACTACTCACGCATCACACCAGAGGCTTGCATGATGATGAAGAAGGCCTCCAGGGTGAATTCCCCTCTCCGACAAGGTGCCAGGAAGAGCTTCAGATCCCTCCTGATCTAGGGATGGAGATGACAGCGGCTATAGACTCTTTCGTGGAATTTTGATCGGGTACTTAGGGTTTCCGTATCAGAGGCAATATATAGGAGGAAGGAGAGGCCGAGGGGGTGCTGGGGTCAGCCAGACCACCCCCTGGCGCGAGCCAGGCCTGGCCGCGCGGCCAGGTGGTGTGGCCAGGCCCCAGCCCCTCTCCGTCTCATATTCTGGCTCTAGATGTCTTCCGATAAAATAGTGACTTTGGCTTTTATCCCGTCCAATTCTGAGAATATTCATTTTCTGACTTCCTGGAACCAAAAACAGCAGAAAACAGGCAGTTGGCACTGTGGCTCTTGTTAATAGGTTAGTCCAAGAAATCATATGAAAAGTACTCTAAAGTGTGGACAAAACACAAGAAAGTAGATAAAACCAAGCATGGAACATCAAAAATTATAGATACATTTGCAATGTATCAGTAGCAAGCATAAGAGTTGAAGGAAACAAATAAACATACAAATGATAAAAACAAACATGCAATCTTCCTTGGAAGCACAAAAGATCTTAACTAGAGAATACTAAACTTATGAGCAAATCAAGAAAGAAAGATGATGAAATTATATTTCTTTAATAGTACTTTTATCTTTTTCATTCAACTCTCAAAAATAGTATTGCTACTGATCGAGCCAGGTTTGCGAAAGCCAACTAAATTGACTCAATGATCCCAAAGTGATACCAATACTGACGACAAGATCAATCATATAACCATGAATTGAAAACTAATATAAGATATGCAAAAGAGTAAATGATAGAACTTCTCATTAATATTCCATAACGGCAACTCACACCAAGGGATACATAGATATCTAACGAGAGGGGGGACACTTCCATAATGCAAACCATCCTACATGATAACTTCTCTATTCATGATATGACTCTACTAAAAAGGTAAAAAGATAGAAGATAGTGATATGATACCGCGACACTCCCCCAAGCTTGGAACAAACCAAGGGGATGCAAAAACCTAATGACGAATTACTCCTAAGTGGTGGTGGTATTCTCTCGGTTGGTGCAAGGAAATCTTCCAGCATCTTGTGAAGCCTGTTATTCTCCTCTTGAAGCATATCCACCTTCCTCCTCAAGACTCGGTACTTGTCGCAGAACTCATCAGTTAATTGTAGAGCTTCCACCGCTGCAGAGTAGGAACTAAGATCTAGAGTGGGAGGTATCAGCCTCTTCATGCCTGTTGTCATGTCCTTTACTTCCTCCCCGATGTTCCAATCCATGTCTTCGTACCTAGTTGCGATCCTTTCTTATTTCACCCGTCCCACGAGAGTCTCCTGCTCAAGATTGCGATGGAGCTCGCGACAGTGTCGCAGCTCGTGATCCTTTGAAGATGAACCCCTGAATGACATATGAACAAAATAGATCGAAACAAAAACCACGACGAAAACACGATATATGAACCTATGGGAATCCGGGGGATTATATATTACGAAGTTTTACAATAAAAGGAATGTACTGGGAGAAAACGGGTCGGAGACGGAGGCCGAGGTGGCCACACCACCTGCTGGAGCGGCCAGGGGGGGCCGCGTCAGGGGGTGGTGTGAGCCATCTTGGCTCCGCTTCCGTCCCTTTTTCGCTTCATTGCTTTCCTTGTTGGATAAAAACTACAAAAATATAACTTGACAGGATTTTCGCGGAACTTTTCTTACCAGAACTATTACCTATTCGAGAACAGACTCTGCAGGTCTCTGAAGTTGGCATTTAGTAGATTCTTTCGAAGTCACCGCTTGAATAACATCAATATCTTCATCTTCATACACATATTTCTCGAGTCATAAAACCTTTCACTTTCTTATTACACCATTTTCTCCACTAACCTGGAAATTTCTTTCACACAAAACTTCACACGGTTCTCATTAGCAACATTACAAGCAAGGTAATAAACCTTTTAGGTTCAAATTCAACAGAAATCCATCAAAACATAAGCTACTGTAGCAACTCCGTCCGAAAACCCAAAATAATTCAAAAAGGAAATCGATTTACGAGGCAAATGCATGAGTGGCAAAAATCTATCAAAACGGGCCATCAGGTAAAGATCAATTTTTTCAAAAATCTTATGTTGCTCAAATCACAAAGTGCAAAACTAACGAAAGTTAAATAACAACCTGGGGCAGAAGCACAAAAAATTACAACTCAATTCGACATACAGAGATATCTCACGAATTTTTATGGTGAAGCACAAAAATCTGTTTCGGGATAGCAACTTCCCCAAATCTTAATTCTCTCTCATTAGAGGTTGATCTTGACACAAAAACCAAACAAAAAGGATAAGGAGAGGTTATTACCAGAGTAATAACTTCCAAGACTCAAATAAACAAAAACAAACTGAAAGCACAAATAAATTGGGTTGTCTCCCAAAAAAAATTAATGAGATGCATTAGAACAGTCTTCCCTCTCTCATAATAACTTTCAGTATCATGCATAAATTTAATGATATAACTATCACAAGAACCATTGTAGCAATGATCACTTATTCTAACAGAAAACGCAGGGACACTAGCTCTCATAACACTACTTTGTGAAACAATATTAGAAGTATCCTTATAAAGGATAGTGTGTCCCTCTTCTACATATTTAGTGACAAAGTTTTTCATATTTGCTATTATAGGTTCATCATCCATTTGTTTATCAGGTTCGACAACTTTATTTGTACTTTCATCAACCATACTAGCTATCATAGAATGTTCCTTTATATTAACTGGGAAAGGCATTTTCTCAATGTAAGGTTCAGGTAAAACATGATTAGCAGTATAAACTTCAGTATTTTTGCAGGAACACATTTAGCAACATATTTATATGGTTCATGATACTTATTCCACTTCTTTTTAGGAACTTCAAATAGGAAGCAAAATCCTTAAAATAAGTTGCAATAGCTTGAGAGTCTAGACCATAAGCATTTTTAATATTTTGAAAGTCATTAGTTCCCATAAAAGATTCAATGCATTCATAATCATAATTTACACCTGACTTCCTTCCTTTGTCATTCTCCCATGCTTCAGCATTGTCTTGAGTACGGTCTGGAAGATCCCATTTAGCTTCTTATTCCATGCAAGTGAATGATCCAGCACAAGAGGCATCCAATAAATCCTTATCATGAAGAGAAAGCCTTGCATAAAAGTTATTGATAATAATATTGGTTGGGAGCTCATGAATGGGACATTTGAGCATTAGTAACTTCAATCTCCCCAAGCTTGAGTTGTACTCTCTCCATCAAGAGGCCAAAAGTTGTATATTTGATTCCGATCTTTATGACTCTCACTAGGAGGATAATTTTTTTGAAGAAAAGAGAGACACTATTTCCTCCCATTCAAGAGCTTGACCATTCTTCAGCAGCTTATACCATTCCTCAGCTCTTCCTTTTAGTGATAATGAGAATAGCTTCTTATTGACTTGATCTGTTGTAATACCTGCACACTTGAATAACCCGCATAATTCATGTATAAAGAGCAAATGATCACCGGGATGGATAGTTCCATCTCCAGCGTAATAGTTATCCATAACACGATCAATAATTCTTGTAGGTATTTTAAAAGTATCATTCTCAGCAGGTGGTGGTTCATCTACTACCTTAGCAGTGGTAGTAGCATTATGAAATAAGAAACTCAGAGAATTATCCATATTGGAAATAAAGCAACTAACAGAAGTAAACAATACTCACAGTAGAAGTTTCCTTTACCAGTTCCACTCTCCAATAGCGCTTCACTCCCTGGCAACGACGCCAAAAAATAGTCTTCCTGACCCACAATTATAGAGGGTGTATCGTAGTATTTTCGATAAGTAAGAGTGTCGAACCCAACGAGGAGCAGAAGGTGTTGGCGAATGGCTTGGAGCAGGAATTCTCTGTAAATACTTAGAAAACAGATTTTTAGGGGTTTTTGATAATGCGGGTAAATAAAGTACGAGTAAATAAAAAACTATAAGAATAAATGCAGCAAGTGGCCCAATCCTTTCTTTAGCAAAGTACAAGCCGGTTGTATTACTTAAGATGACCAAACATTCTTGAGTACACATGGGAATATCGTCAAGTGCTTTCGCTTCATATAGTTGATTAATCTTCTTTAGTTTGCTAAGTGTTGTGTGGGTGAACCTGTGCTAATGTACCGGCCTTCTTAGGACTAATACATACTTGTGATTATACCCCTTGCAAGCATCCGCAAGTACAAGAAAGTAATTAAGGTAGAAACCTAACCACAGCTTTAAACTCTAAGACCCTGACGTCCCTTGTGCAAAGGTTTCCTAACGAGGGTTCAGGTTTATGTCACTCTGGCAACCCCTATGATTAGTAGCCAAATACACAATGCATTCCCCTAGGCCCATATAGGTGAAGTGTCATGTAGTCGACGTTCACATGACACCACTAGAAGAAATACACCACAACTTAAATATCAAACCATTGAATCTTTCTCAACACAATTCCACTACTAACAATATGACTTCTCCCATGTCCTCAAGAACAAAACGAACTACTCACAAGACATCATATGGATCAAGATCAGAGATGATATTATGATATGTAACAATATGAACATAAACGATAATTCAATGGTTCACTCAATAGTATCAACTACAAGGAGTAATCAACACCGGGAAAGTTTCCCCTAAGAACTATGCAAGATTCAACCCAATTGTTACAACGGTATGGAGTGGTGATGATGGTGCTGGTGGAGATGATGATGGTGATGATGATGATCCCGATGAAGTCCAGTTTGATGGTGGTGTTGATGGCGACGATCTCCCCTCTCCGGGAAGGAATTCCCTAGCAGAATTCTGTCCGTCAGAGAGATCTTTCTCTCTCGGTGTTTTCCGCCCCGCAAAGGCGGCAGAATCTTTCTATGGTCGCTCCCCGAGTCTTAGGGTTTCGAGAGGATAATATACGCTACAGGGGAAAGCCTGGAGTGGGCCAGGACGGCCACACCACCTGCTGGCGCTGCCTAGGGCTGCCTGCGCCAGGGGGTGGTGTGGGCCCCCTATGGCCCATCTCCACTTCCCCTTCTGGCAATGTTCGTCTTCTAGAAAAATAGAATTTTCCATGTATTTCCCGGATTTTCTGATCTTTGTGAATTTTGCCTTCAAACAACACCTTTTCCATCAGAATCCTGACTGCAGCGGTCCATGCTCCAAAAGTCATCAACCATGCAAAAATAGATAAAAATAACATAAGTATCATCTCTTAATATGAAATATATCAATGAATAACAGTAAATTATGATACAGAATAGTGATGCAAAATGGACGTATCAGACATCCAGGCTGTGCATGAATGAAAGCGCAAAACCTTGCCCATGATTCAGGCAATATCTCCTTTTCTCCTTGTTTAAAATTAAAAAGTTCCTGCAAAATGGCATGTCTAGCACCAGGAGGGAAATATTTCTGAAAGAGTACTAATCAAGCAATCAGGGCTATCAAAAGATCCAGGAGGTAAATTATTAAACCAAGCTTTAGCCTCTCGTTTCAGTGAAAAAGGAAAAATTTTAGCAACAAAGTAGGTGCGCATCTTAATATCATCAGAAAATAGGCCACTCATGGTAGAAAGCTCAGTCATATGTGCTACAACACTTTCATTTTGAGTCCCACAAAAAGGTTCTTTCTCAACAATGGTTATGTAAGATAAATCAAGAGAGAAATCATAATCCTTATCTTTAATGTTTATGGGAGATGTAGCAAACTTAGCATTAGGAGACAATTTAGGTCTAACAGTATGTTTCTCAAGAAGACTCTTAATAGCACTCCTACCATGAGTGTTTTGGCATTCTTTAGTAAATTCATCAGTCATTTCTATATATCCATCTTCAATATCATAGCTCTCTCTAGACTCAGGTGAACTGACAGGTGTAGTAGTGTCTTCATTAGGAGTTTCAGTATTTCCAGCTATAGTTCTAGCAATCGTAGCATCTAGGAAAGAACTTAATGAACCACTCTTATCAAGCACAGTAGAAGCAGCATCATAAGTATCAGAAGTTTCAGATTCAGCAGAAGTAGCAGTATGTGTAGCATGTGTATGTGATGGTGGTGTAAGGAGCTTACTCATCACAGATGGTGAATCAAGAGCAACAGAGGTGTTCGGAACCATACATCTCCTTGTAGTGGATGGTAATATAGGAACCTTTACATCACGAGATTTACCCATGATGAATGGATAGCAGCGAACAATAATGATTCCAAGTGAACTTGATAAATAAAGCTATGCTCCCCGGCAACGGCGCTAGAAAATAGTCTTGATGACCCACAAGTATAGGGGATCGCAACAGTCTTCAAGGGAAGTAAAACCCAATTTATTGATTCAACACAAGGGGAGCCAAAGAATATTTATAAGCCTTAACAACTGAGTTGTCAATTCAGCTGCACCTGGAAACAATCTTGCTCGCAGTAGTTTATTAGTAGCAACAGTTTTGTAATAGCAATAGCAAAGTAAAAGCAGTAGTAAAAGTAAAGACAGTAGTAACAATTGCAGTAAACAGTAGGATTAAAGCGCGGTAGGCATATGGATGGATGGACGGGTGTTGCATGGACAAGACAATTCATGTACGATCAAGATATAGGGCATTTGCAGATAAATGAGGTAAAGCATCCAAGTACTAAATAATCATAGGCATGTGTTCCATATATAGTCATACATGCTCGTAATGAGAACTTGCACAACATCTTTTGTCCTGCCAGCCCGTTGCAACGGGGCCTCTAGGGAATCTACTGGCAATAAAGGTGCTCCTTTTAGTAGAGCACTGGAGCAAAGCATTAACACTCCATGAACACACATGATCCTCATATCACAGCCATCGGCTCCGGTTATCCCGATTCTTGTCACTTCGAGGACTTTGGTTCCGGATAACAATATGTGTATACAACTTGCAGGTAAGATCATAAACAATAATATCCACATGAATCTGATGTAATTACATGAACAATCTCATCCAATCCCTACCATCCCCATAGCCTACATCGGGGGATTACTCACTCATGAATGGGGGAATCATGGATGGTTGATGGAGAAGCGATGGTGATGATCTCCTCCAATTCCCCGTCCCGGCAGGGTACCAGAATGAAGTTTCTGGTTCCGAATCACGGTATCTGGTGGTGGCGGTGCAACAAAACTCTATCTAGAAAAACGTCGAACCCACCGTCTGTTTTAGGTCAGAGGGCTTTTATAGGCGAAAAGAGAGGTCGATGCGGAGTCTGAGGCGGCCACACTATCCGCTGGCGCGGCCTGGCCTGGCCCGCGCAGCCAGGTAGTGTGGGCCCCTCGTGGCTCTTCTTCGTCTCGTCTTCTGGCTCCGTGAGTCTTCTGGTAAAATTGGAGTTTTGCGATATTTTTCGGTATTTTTCCTAAAAGTTGATTTCCTGCAAAAAAAACGAGACACCAAAGCAATTTTGCTGAAAATAGCGTCAGTCCACATTAGTTGTATCCAAATCACACAAATTAGAGGAGAAACAATAGCAAATGTGTTCGGGAAAGTAGCTACGGTTTGGACGTATCAGCGACTACATCACCAACGGCATCATCGACCACGACTACAACACCCTACTTCTGGCTACATCGAAATTGACATCCACCGACATCCTCTACAGTTCACGCCTTCGGATTATGCTCCAGTCAAACTGTCCGTGATGCCCTGGCTGTTCTCGCCACTACCGATCCGACTGTGGGGGGTGTTACAGTATGTCACGGTTTGGTAATATTTGGTAGTTTAAGTTTGTAATCCAGTTCTATCTCTAGTAGTCTTCTTGCCTCCCAAGTCTTCTAGTACTATATAAACAGCCTAAGGGCTCACGATGTAATCATCTCTTGCAATATCAATACAATTTATACTTCCGCAATCTTTCAAACATGATGCCAAATGAAAAAGAATCAAACATAGAAGTTGTAGGCATTTTTCAAAACTTTCATTTTTCTATTTAAACATCCAAATCTAAATTCATGTGTGATTAGAAATTCCGTTTTAATGAGTAGAAAATATAAAAAATTATATCACCGAAAAAATGCTGTTCTTTTTTAATTTAAAAACAAGGTAGGGCGGTTTCCCTTGCTTGCCCTGACGGGAGTGATACGCTGCTAACGTAACCATAATTTTTTATGTTCCATGCTTGGTTTATCTACTTTCTTATGTTTTGTCCACACTTTGGAGTACTTTTTATACACTTTCTTGGACTAACCTATTAACAAGATGCCACAATACCAGCTGCCTATTTTCTGCTGTTTTTGGTTCCAGGAAAGTCAGAAAATGAATATTCTCGGAATTGGACGGGACAAAAGACAAAGTCATTTTTTCACCGAGAGGGGACACGGAGCCAGAATACGAGACGGAGAGGGGCCAGAGGTCCGCCACACCACCTGGCCACTTGGCTAGGCCTGGCCCGCGCCAGGGGGTGGTGTGGCCGCCTAGGGCACCCCCTCGGCCTCCCCTTTCGCCTATAAGATGCCTCCGATACAGAAACCCTAAGTACCCGATCAAAATTCCACGAAAGAGTCTATAGCCGCCGTCATCTCCATCCCTAGATTGGGAGGGATCTGAAGCTCTTCCCGGCACCCTGCCGGAGGGGAGAATTCACCCTGGAGGCCTTCTTCATCACCATGCAAGCCTCCGGTGTGATGCGTGAGTAGTTCATCCTTGGACTACGGGTCCATGTAGTATCTAGATGGTTGGTTCTTCTCCTTTGTGCTACCATGTTTAGATCTTGTGAGCTCCGTTCATGATCAAGATCATCTATTTGTAATCCTACATGTTGTGTTTGCGGGGATCCGATGGATATTAAGATGCTATTTTAGATTGATTATTGATTCTATCATGTCTTTGTTATTTGTGATCTTGCATGCTTTCCGTTGTTAGTAGCTATCTTGGCCAAGTAGATGCTAGCAACTCCAAGAGTTAGTATTTATGCTCGATAGTGGGTTCATGCCTCTAGTAATCTGGGGAAGTCACAGAAATCTCTAAGGTACTAGATGTGCTATTGCTACTAGGGAGAAAACAGCAATCCTTTGTTCATAGAACAATGGTATTGTTTACTTTACACGCAATGCGTAATGCAATTATCTATTGCTTGCAACTTAATACTGGAGGGGGGTCGGATGATAACCTGAAGGTGGATTATTAGTCATAGATACAGTTGGATTACGGTCTATGTATAATGTTGTAATGCCCAATCAAATCTCATAGGAGTCAAGATGATTAGTATATGCATGCATGCTTTCTCGATGTTTGCCAATTTCCCCACTGTAATGTGTTCACCCAACATGTCATATCTCGTAAGAAGAGCCACCACTAGTGAACTATAGACCCCGGTCCTTTCTTTTATCATCAATCTACAACTGTTTACTGTTTTCTGTTTACTTTTTGCAAGCTTTTACTTTCTTCCACACAATACGTTTAATCCTTTGTTTTCAGCAAAACCGGTGAGATTGACAACCTCACTGTAAGTTGGGGGCAAAGTTCTGTGGTTGTGTTATGCAGGATTCCAAGTTGGCAACAACACCTTGGAGGTGTTTCCTTGCTCCTACTAGTTCGATAACTTTGGTTTCATAACTAAGGGAAAACTTGCGCCGTTGCCGGGGAGTCAAGGACATCTTCACAAGGGGAGTCCCTCATAACCAATCTCTTTACTTTGTTGTTTTTGTTTTATTTAGTTTATTTTTGCTTTGTTTGCTTGTTTTTTATCAAAAACACACAAAAAAATAGTTGTACTAGTTTGCTTTCTTTATTAAAAACACAAAAAAATGACTACTCTTGAAAATACTAAGTTGTGTGACTTCACTAGCACCAACAACAATAATTTCATGTGCACACATATTGCTCCACCCGTTCCTGAAGCTACTTTCTTTCAAATTAAACCCGCTTTACTCAATCTTGTTATGAGAGAACAATTTTCTGGTATTGGTAATGAAGATGCTGCTACTCATCTAAATAACTTTGTTGAACTTTGTGAGATGCAAAAGCATAGGGATACAGATGGAGATATTATTAAGCTTAAATTGTTTCCTTTCTCTTTGAGAGGAAAAGCTAAAGAGTGGTTGCAATCCCTAACTAGAAATAGTATTGATTCTTGGACTAAATGCAGAGATGATTTCATTGGAAAATACTATCCTCTTGCTAAGATTATATCAACGAGAAGTGAAATAATGAAATTTAAACAATCTGATAATGAACATGTTGCTCAAGCTTGGGAAAGAATTAAATCTTTGATAAAGAATTGTCCCACTCATGGACTGACTGCTTGGATGATTATCCAAACCTTTTATGCAGGATTGAACTATTCTTCAAGAAATCTATTGGATTTTGCTGCTGGAGGTACCTTTATGACCATTACTTTTGGTGCCGCAACAAAACTTCTGGATAATATGATGGTTAACTATTCTGAATGGCACACTGAAAAAGCTCCACAAGGTAAGAAGGTAAATTCCGTTGAAGAAAACTCCTCTTTGAGTCATAAAATTGATGTTATTATGTCTATGCTTGTTAATAGGAAAGCTCATATTGATCCAAATCATGTTCCCTTAGCCTCTTTGGTTGCTCAAGAAGAGAAAGTTGATGTGAACTTTATAAGAAATAACAATTTTAGCAACAATGCCTACAGGAATAATTTTGGTATCAACAATTATAGGCCATATCCTCCCAACAATGGTAATGCTTATGGAAATTCCTACAACAATAATAGGAGTGATCCCTCTAAACTCGAAATTATGCTTAAAGATTTTATTAGTAAACAAACTTCTTTCAATAAAACTATTGAGGAAAAACTCTCTAATGCTGAAAGAAATATAGCATCATTGGCTGAAGCTCAATCTTCTTTGAATAAAATGGCTGCTAAACCTGAAACTATTGATAATCCCTTTGCTGCTACTAATGCCATACAAGTTAGAATTAATGAAAATGTTAGACTATTAACTGAATTGCATGCTAAGTGGGAAAGAGAAGATGAAATTTCTAGAAACATTAGTGTTTCTACTATCACTACCACTAGTGCTAAAGCTAGTAATAACTCTACTACTTTAGATGATAATTATAATTTTGATCTTGATGGTTGCAATATCTCTGAAGTTATTAAGTTCCTACAAAAGCTTGCTAAAAGTCCTAATGCTAGTGCTATGAATATGGCCTTTAAAAAACACATTACTGATGCTCACATAAAAATTAAAGAAGAAAAGATGAAACATAAAGCTTATATTCCTATGAAATTAGAAGATGGTTCGGAACCCATCATTAATATGAAAGTGAATGATTTTGACCTCAAAGTCTTATGTGATCTTGATAGTAGTGTTTCTATTATGCCTAGAAAGATTTATGATATGCTTGATTTGCCACCTTTGGAAGATTGTTATTTGAATGTCCCACTTGATGATAATGCTAAAAATAAACTCATGGGGAGTATTAATGATGTTCTTATTGTGGTTAACAATGCCTAGTCCCCGTTGATTTCTATATTTTGGATGTTGAATGCAATGCTTCTTGTCCTATTACTTTGGGAAGACCTTTTCTTAGAACTGTTGGTGCCATTATTGATATGAAAGAAGGCACCATTAAATATCAACTCCCACTCAAGAAAGGTATAGAACACTTCCCTAAGAAGAGATATAAGATTTCTTTTGCCTCTCCTATGAAAACAAAATTTGCTCTTAATGCTTCTTCATTTGAGAACACTTGATTCTTTCTCTTGCTTCTTATGCCTAACTTAAAGGCGTTAAAGAAAAGTACTTATTGGGATATAACCCAAAAGTTTTAGATAAGTCTTGGAAGAAGTAATAACCGCTCCTTATCCTTTTTATTTGCTTTTTGTGCCAAGAGTAACCTCTAATGAGAGAGAAGTAGTGATTGGGAAAGTTGATGTCCCGAAACAGATTTTTGTGCTTCACCGTAAAATTCGTGTAAAATCTATGTATGTTGTTTTGAGGCGTGAATTTTTGTGCTTCCGCCCCAGGTTGTTATCTAACTTTCGTTAGTTCAACACTTTTCAATTTGAGCAACAGAAGGTCTTCGAAAAAAATGGTTTTTACCTGCTGGTCTGTTTTGACAGTTTTCTACCATTATTTGCATTTGCTTTTTGTTGGTTCCTTTTTGAGTTCTCTTTGGGGAATTGAGATTTTTGAGGAAAGTGCTTCAGTAGCTTGTGTTATAATGGAAGTTTTATTGGTGTTGAAACTGAACCTAAAGACTTATTATCTTGAGTGCACTAATGTTGCTAATAAAGATTGTGTGAAGTTTTGTATGAATGAAAAATTTCAGGTGTATGGAGAGAATGATGTAATGAGATGAAGAATGGACTAAAGCTCAAGCTTGGGGATACCACCCCGTGTCACCCCAAGAATTATCCAAGAAGTACAAGCGTCAAAGCTTGGGGATGCCCAAGGCATCCCCTTCTTCATTAATAAAAATCCTAGGTTTCTTCCAAACACTTCATTTTTATTCTTTCATGCACAATTGTGTTGTTCTTGGAGTGTCTTTGTTTTTTGTTTTTGGTTTTTGTTTGCTTGGTTTTCTTAGTTTGCTTGAATAAATTGGTTGTACCCCCTCTTTCATGCATTGGTTTTCAAATAGTTTGGTTTGGATTGGAAAAGAGTAGGAAAGTTCATGCTTAAGTGGTAAAGAGAGCTTGTTTTTGACTATGGCCTATGTTTTTTCATGCCATGCTTGATATTGTTTTGGCTTTATGCTTAGTGATCTTTGCTGTAGCATGACATGTTATAAACAATTGAGATTGCTTAATGTGCCTTGGAAGAATCATCCGTTGTTTTAGCATATTAAATCATAGTATTGTGGTATTCTCCTTTGATGCTTTATTTGGGTTGACTTGGCGCATTCTCACACGATGTTATGACTATCCCAAGTCACCATAGCCTTTATGATCCTTTAGTTTTTGACTTGTAGTATCACTTTATGCTTTGATTAATGATGTTTTGTCGCTCCGCATGATTATGGCCATTATTGCTCTCTTAGTCAGTCGCTCCCAGTCTTTTGCTAGCCTCCATAACCAAGTATGAGTTCCACTCATGCATCCAACTCCTAAAACCAAGTTATTCCAAAGAGTCCACCATACCTACCTATTAGCATTTGCTATTGCAAGTATATTCATGTTTTTATCTACCTTTCGAATTAAACTTGTTATGAGAAAACTAGTGATTAAAGCTCTCACGAACTTGATGGCACACTTTACTTTTCTTGCCCTTAATAAACTTGAACCATTGTGTCATCTATGTTTGTATATGCTTGCACTTATATGTTGGGGATTAGCAGAACCATGCTGTCACGGGGAACCCTTTCAACATTGCACTTGTACTTTGCACCTAGTTGATATCATGCTCTTTTGTCTATGGATGTCACCGGTGTGAAATGAAAGGGGAGCTTGTAAGTCCATGGAGTTATGTATGCGTGTTAGAGAAACGCCTGGGCCGCCGGTCTAATCCATGCCTAATCATGGTGGAAACCTGCAGCGTAACCATAATGAGCTATCCATAAAGCATTCTTCTTATAAAAAAAGAGTCAAATATTGAGAAAAAGAGAAAAATAAAAAAAGGAGATATGAGAAAAGAGGAAAGAGAGAAAAAAGCACCATTTTCCCATGGTAAATAAGAAGATTGCTGAGATGCTCGTTGTCTGCTTTCCTTGTCATTTTGATATGGGGATTCTTCCGTATCATCGGGCAAGGGGTACCCTATTGGTGGTTCTCTATGATACACATGTACTTACTATGACAAGAACTTACTGGTAACTAAACTTGAGTAGCATGAGGAGCAACCCTCGTATTCAAGGGACATGAGATTTCCAACTTATACTTTGTCAAGCATATACTCCATAGTTTGTTTACTTTAACCTTAATCACTTCAAGATGCTTATGATAGGGGCAATGAGAGCTAAAAGCTAATAAGTACCATAATTTTTGGAAGCTCTTTATGAAATTTGAATCCCTGCTTCCTTCTATGAAGGCCTTTCTTTTACTTTTATATTGAGTCTCCACCTTCTATCTTTATGCACCTATTTTGAGAGCATAGTGACCATTCTTAGTTCTATGTGCATTGTCCCAAGACTTGTTGATTGATGCATAACTTTGATATTGCTTGTTCTTAAACTATTTGTACTAGTCACCCTTACGAACTTTGAAGGTGTCCTATGCATTTATGTTTGCTACTCTATGAGGGACAAGCTGAATGCCACTATGATATGTTTTTTATGTGAAACAAACAAACATCTTGCAAAGCATTGTTATTCATGAATCTTTTGTTTGTGCCTTTTCATGGTACAACATAGTTGCCATGTCTTATTGTTAGAACTTTATCTTTCATGCTATGTTGAAGTACTATGATCCCAGCCATCAATGTTTTACAAATACTTTGATCAAGTTTATGATGGTGCATGTCACCTCAAATTTTATTCTTTCTTTTTATCACTTACCTACTCGAGGACGAGCAGAAGTTAAGCTTGGGGATGTTGATACGTTGCTAACGTATCCATATTTGATGTTCCATGCTTGGTTTTATCTACTTTCTTATGTTTTGTCCACACTTTTTAGTACTTCTTATACACTTTCTTGGACTAACCTATTAACAAGATGTCACAGTGCCAGCTGCCTGTTTTCTGCTATTTTTGGTTCCAGGAAAGTCAGAAAATGAATATTCTCGGAATTGGACGAGACAAATGCCAAAGTCATTTTTTCACTGAGGGGGACACGGAGCCAGAATACGAGACGGAGAGGGGCCAGAGGGCCGCCACACCACCTGGCCGTGGGGGCCTGGCCCGCGCCAGGGGGTGGTGTGGCCGCCTAGGGCACCCCCTCGGCCTCCCCTTCCGCCTTATAAGATGCCTCCGATACAGAAACCTTAAGTACCCGATCAAAATTCCACGAAAGAGTCTGTAGCCGCCATCATCTCCATCTCTAGATCGGGAGGGATCTGAAGCTCTTCCCGGCACCCTGCCGGAGGGGAGAATTCACCCTGGAGGCCTTCTTCATCACCATGCAAGCCTCCGGTGTGATGCATGAGTAGTTCATCCTTGGACTACGGGTCCATGTAGTAGCTAGATGGTTGGTTCTTCTCCTTTGTGCTACCATGTTTAGATCTTGTGAGCTCTGTTCATGATCAAGATCATCTATTTGTAATCCTACATGTTGTGTTTGCGGGAATCCGATGGATATTGAGATGTTATTTCAGATTGATTATTGATTATATCATGTCTTTGTTATTTGTGATCTTGCATGCTTTCTGTTGTTAGTAGTTATCTTGGCCAAGTAGATGCTAGCAACTCCAAGAGTTAATATTTATGCTCGATAGTGGGTTCATGCCTCTAGTAATCCGGGGAAGTGACAGAAATCTCTAAGGTACTAGATGTGCTATTGCTACTAGGGAGAAAACAACAATCATTTGTTCATAGAACAATCGTATTGTTTACTTTACACGCAATGCGTAATGCAATTATCTGTTGCTTGCAACTTAATACTGGAGGGGTTCGGAACCTGAAAAAGGTGGGTTATTAGTCATAGATGCAGTTGGATTACGGTCTATGTATAGTGTTGTAATGTCCAATCAAATCTCATAGGAGTCTAGATGATTAGTATATGAATATATGCTTTCTCGATGTTTGTCAATTGTCCCGCTATAATTTGTTCACCCAACATGTCATCTATCTTAAGGAGAGCCACCACTAGTGAACTATGGACCCCGGTCCTTTCTTTTATCATCAATCTACAACTGTTTACTGTTTTCTGTTTACTTTCTTCCACACAATACATTTAATCCTTTGTTTTCAGCAAAACCGGTGAGATTGACAACCTCACTGTAAGTTGGGGGCAAAGTTCTGTAGTTGTGTTGTGCAGGATTCCAAGTTGGCAACAACACCTTGGAGGTGTTTCCTTACTCCTACTGGTTCGATAACCTTGATTTCATAACCGAGGAAAAACTTGCTGCTGTGCTTATCATACCTTCCTCTTGGGGTTCCCCAACAAGCTCAATATATTTTGCGCCATCAAGGAACCCCGCCTTTGTCTCAAGGAGAGAGAGAGAGAGACATGTTGAGATCAGACCACACGCTGAGAACGTAATGTGAAGCGAGCCATGCATGGACGATACTACATGGTACCCGAAACTAGGGGAAGTTGTCAAGGGAAAGCAACCGATCATTGATTCTGTGGTGCCGCAACAGAAAGTTTCTGTTAAACCTCAGGTTTCTAGCACATGGGTGAAATCACCTAATGGATATGTTAAATTGAATACGGATGGTTCATTCGTGCAGCTGGATGGTACGGCCGGGCCAACAATGATCCTTCGACGGTCTGATGGGACCATTGTTTTATCATCATGCAGAGCTCTTTGACGCTGCAATTCTGCACTTGAATCGGAACTGTGTGCCATCATGGAGGGCATGGCCTTAGCAATGGAGTGGAGCCAGGACCGAATCTTAATTGAAACTGACAGCACGGACGTCATTAGGATGTTAGCTGGTACGGAGCAGGATCTCTCTGAACTAGGGCATTTGGTGACGGAAGCAAGAGGACTTATCTCTGATCGCATTGCTGGTATTTCTAAGGTGCCTAGATCGCAAAACATAGTTAGTCATTTGTTAGCTCATTTTGGTAGAGTAAACAACCGTAATGCGGTATGGCTTGGGTTTCCTCGTTAGGGATTGTAACAACACTTTCATTTGATTAATACAATCCCTTTACCCCTGAAAAAAACTAAGGGAGGCTTACACGTGGGCCCGTCAGCCATCATTCGCTTTGCATTGACCAGTCCATCCTGTGCAGGCGCGCGAGCCGACAGCAGCTTCGGATCGGGACGGTCGATCTCTGCAAGGGTTTTCAGTTGACCGTCAGGCATAGTTTTTAAAACCGGACCGGTTCGGTGGTTTAACCAAAAAAAACTGAACCCATAATTTTACTGGTTTTTTAAGAGGTACCGGTCCAAATAGCAAAAAACCAGAAAAAAGAAGAAGTTATAAGAGGAATTGAACTCAAGACCTTATGCTAGATAGAAATACCATCACACAAGGCCCAATACCGCTTGGATACACCATGTTTTGCAATTACATACTGAAATATATGTTTAATATACATTTTATTATCGTTTTGTTCTGAAATTTACTTAAATTTTAATTAAAACGGACGGTTTTTTGTCACTATCGAACCGATTGAATCGGTGGTCCGACCAGCAAATCAGTAAACCAGTCGTCTCACGGTTCACTCACCGGTTTGGTTTTTTAAACTATGCCGTCAAGAGGGAGTAATTTTTTCCCTAAAAAAACTGACGCCGAAATTACTGCCCTGTCAGGAGGAAAAAAAAAACGTACGATTTCCGACTCGAGCGAGGGCGCGTCTCCGGTTCCGCCGCAAGTCCCAGCAGGTCAACTTGAACCCAGGTCCAATAGTCCAGCCCGCCCGGCTGCCTGTCCTAGAAGGAAAATGATTTCTTGACTAATCACCAGCACAGCACGGCGCTCTCACACCAACCCGTTCTCCTCCCTTCCCCTCCCCCCACCACCGCGTCACGCCTCTCCCCTCACCAGATCGGCGGTGAGCCAGGGCCGGCGGCGAGAGGCGCGCGCGCGGATGGCGAAGTCGAGCGCGGACGACGCGGAGCTGCGTCGAGCCTGCGCGGCGGCGGTGGCGGCGTCGGGCGCGCGCGGCGAGGAGGTCACCTTCTCCATCCGCGTCGCCAAGGGCCGCGGCATCTTTGAGAAGCTCGGCCGCCTCGCCAAGCCCCGCGTCCTCGCGCTCACATGTCAGTGCTTCCTTCGCCCCCACACCCGTCCTGCCCCCCCCCCCCCCCCCCCCCCCCCCCCTCTTCTCCTGCGTACTGGTTGCCGTGCACTTTGCATTTGCTGCTTCGATTTTGCTTTGCTTCGTGCTGCGGCGAGGGTTCGGCTCGGCTGGGGTAGCCTCCAGGCGGCTAGGCTACTTCAGGCAGCAACTTGCTTAGACTTTAGAGCCCAATTTTGCTGTTCTCCACTTCCGACTTATTTAGCAGACTGTTGGCATGGCTCGGCATGTGAGAGCGGCGATCTGGGTAGCTTGGATCGAACTAATGATCGTAGCCTGGTTTGTTCTGCTTGTCTAGATCACTAAGTTTTGGGCCGGTTTTAGCAGAATCGGCAGATCCATTTTACCTATTTGACGAGGTCAGCTCTAAATAACCAAACTTAGTGAACATTCATGCATGTGGCACTGAAACCGCAGACAAAATCTCAGTGCATGCTGCAAAGACGCAAACTTAAATACGTATCGTAAGCTGCAGCTGATGCTGGAAGTAGCCTACATTCACTAGCCTGATCTATCCAGTGTGCATGCATACAAATAACTTGTCAGTTAATGCTCTCACCACGCGGAGCCGAGATGTGGAAAATGCAAATACCGGCACCCAGAGATGTAGTACAGGGGTCGGTTGCAAAAACTTAGCAATGGAGCAGATGAGCTGTAGCTAGAGTTGACTGAGCGAGGTGCTGGAGCTTATTAGATGAATCCTTGTCAACTGTAGTTTGTTGGAGCTAGTGCAGTTGGTCAGAGATGGCAATGGGAACTCATAACTCGTGAGACGAGATGGTCATCGTTGTTGGAGGGCAACCTTATGAGATGCACAAGTCTCAAGAGCTAATCGGTACACGAACTCGCCAACGCGATCCCATCCCCACCTACTCCTGCATGGAAAATGACTGCTGCCTGCTATTCAACACATAGAAGCATGTTTTGTGCACTAACTTGCAAGAATCTATAATTTGCAGTGTTCAGTAAGAAGGAACAGCATAGTTATGAATGAAATTTTTGGTAGAGGTGAAACTGACCTAGCAGAAAGGAAAGAAAGGAAAATTTACATGAAAGTTTCTAAGTCAAGCCATGGAAGAAGTCCAGCATGTCCTACATTGGGATCAAATCCACAATGTGTGGATGACATGTAACAATCCATAATGCCAAAGAACAAAGCAGAGCAAGAAATTTGTGGATGGTGCTGGTGTTGGAGAGTACATGTCATTGTTGGTCTGAGGATGCATGAATGGGATTGGATGGCATCAGATACATTTGTTGATTTGTTCACCAGTTGGGCCTTGTGCACCTGATTTGTTGCACTGTTAGAGAGAACCTGCCATAATTTGTCAAAAAGCGGGTTAGGGACTTAGGAGGTATTTATTTCTACCCGTGGATGAAATTGATCGACCCAGGACTTCTCCAGTCCAGGCAACCCAGACAGTCTCTTTCAGCAAACCGTAGTTGGTCCACGCTAGCACAGGGTTCCCCAAACTGGCCTTCAAAATGTATGCATATAAGTACAGGATCCGAATTATGTTTCCCCACATAGTTTCTGTGTTGATCTTTTGGCAGAGACTGCTGGTTGCTTGTAGGATTGCCAGTTTACGGTGGGATTAAAAATTTGAATACATAGATCCATAGCTTAGTCAGGAATTGGTGACATGGAACTGTTCGAAGATGATCTATCCGGGTCTGATCCCTGTGGTATCTTTTTGTTTGAAGCACACTGTGCATGCTGACAATTGTGACAATTGGCGGCATGTTCAAATCACATACTATAATTTCTGTTTGATGCGCTTCACCCTTTGTTGCTGTTCAATTGTTGGTGCCAGGAGATATTCACTGCAACATTGAGCCATTGATTAATTGGATTGATTACTTCAGCACTGCTGTCCACGCTTAAGATATGTACAAAAAGATACGTTGTTAGTTTCTTTAGTGGTGGAGATTTGTTAATATTTTTAGTTACCAGCTGTTTGATGGAATCTGATTATGGCTCAATTGTTCTGTGCTAGGAAACTTTTAGGTAATAACTACTCTATTATACTGTACAAGGTTTTACAACGCCTACTAAACAGTACCAACTTCATGCAGCTAAACATTCATCAAAAGGCGAGGCAAATAAAGCTTTTCTCCGAGTATTGAAATATTCATCAGGGGCAGTTCTCGAGGTTCGTTTCCTGACTTTAAATTCTTCCCGGCAACCACTTCTCCAGTACATAACAAGGATTAGCACATTGTCTTGTGTTGTGGCATTATTTATGTGATAGCTTTCACCTCCATAGATATACTGTTGTCCACTAGATGGAAAAACTGTTTGATTTGTCTAGTTTTATTTGCTAATGGTGCATATGCACATTTATTTTTCAATCATTGTCTACCTCATAATTCATGATATGTGCATGAACATTTCTACTATCTGATTTTAATACGCACCAAGAACCGATCAGATAAAGGATTTGCACTATATTCTGTTGCGGTACTTTTCCTCCGCTCTTTTGGTCTTCTGATAGAAACTTAACCTGATCCTTTTGTTTCAGCCAGCTAAACTTTACAAGTTGAAACATCTTACAAAGGTGGAGGTTATTTCAAGTGATCCCAGTGGTTGCACATTTGTTCTGGTACTTCAGTTCCCCTTTGCATTCTTCTTCTGTTGAGTAGCTAAAGAGCAGTGTTATATCCACTTCTAACTCCTTAATAACCTGCACTGCAGGGGTTTGATAACCTTAGGAGTCAGACTGTTGCCCCTCCACAATGGACAATGCGAAACATTGATGACAGGTTGTTTCCTAGAAAGTTTGCTCTGTGGTGTTAAACCTGTTACAATTAGTTAGCCTGTTTTGCCTCCTATTTTTACATGTTTTTGAAGTTCACAAATTTAGCAAAACAATAAATAGATTTCTCTTAAATGTTGTATACTGTACTTTCAACTGTTAATTTTTTAAAACCTTTTTGGATCTTCTCTATGCTGTGCTGTATTTGCCTGGCAAATATATAATTGAACTGTATGCATGTAGTGTCTGTTTGCTTTCTGTCAGTCATGTTGAGTCCTTTAGCAGATCTGGAGTAGCAAACCAGTCTTTTAGGTTTATGCATTACAAAAGACTAAAAGTTTAGGACTAACACGACTCCATTTGGTTAGAAAGGTTAAGGTACATCACAATGATGTGTTGACCTAGGAGACCTTTAACAATTATTTGTTATTTATTTTGCAGAAATCGTCTACTTTTTTGTATCTTGAACATGTGCAAAGAGATACTTAGTTATCTTCCAAAAGTTGTTGGAATTGATATTGTGGAGTTAGCTCTCTGGGCAAAGGTGCATGTGAAACTTTGTTTCCTATTACCAAGGCCTGCTTTTGACCTTCCCCTCCCCCTGCCGCCCTCCCTCTCTCTCTCTTCTTACAAGCTGCTGATAGTTTTTTCTGTACAAACTGATTGATATTTTTGTAATTACCTTTTGTAGGAAAATGCACCGACACTAGATAACCAAGTGAGTAACCAAGATGGCCAAGAAACATCTGTTGCTACTCAAACTGAGAGGAAAGTAACAGTAACAGTTACTGTCGAAAATGATCTTGTGTCTCAAGCAAAGGATGAGGAGGAGGACATGGAGGCACTTCTGGACACGTAAGAACCTGTTATATCTTGCATTGCGTTTTCTTATCCAATTCACACAGAACTTCTCAAACTGTATAATCTAGCTATTTCTTATCGTATTATTTTTTGTGGCAATATTTTTCTGTTAGCTTAATTTATAATATTTAAAGCTGCATGTATCTGCTAATTAATTTAGGTTGTGTTTCTTGTTTCAACGTAGCATTGCCGACTTGTTAGCAGCACATATTTGACATGTTTAGATAATGCAGGTATGTTATGGGAATAGGTGAAGCGGATGCTTTCTCTGAGAGATTGAAGCAGGAGCTTGTTGCTTTGGAAGCAGCTAATGTCTATCAGTTACTGGAAAGTGAGCCTTTAATAGAGGAGGTATAACTTTCTGTATTCTTTACATTGTGCCATCAAATTTCTTTGCAATGCTAATGGGTTTGCTATTGTATCAAACTGCATTGCTGCGCATGTCACTTATTTAAAATCATGATTGTGGTTGATTATTCATCGCACTATTTTATTCCATTGACTGACAACTGCTTGACTTTGCAGGTTTTGCAGGGTCTGGATACTGCTAGTGCAGCCGTAGATGATATGGATGAATGGTTGCGGATTTTCAACCTGAAGCTGAGGCATATGAGAGAAGATATTTCATCGGTATGCTTCATAAAATCTATTTAATAAGTTGTAGATGTCAGTTGTAAGTGGAAAATATGCCAATCCATCCAATTGACATGTTTGGCAACCACAATATTAGTGAGTTGAGTTCAGAATTGGCCCTTCTGCTTTGACTCCAAGGAATGTAGTTAGTTGGCTGGAGCATTGTTAGCCCATATAAATTTTTGAAGAACGAAGCTTGGAGAGACTCATGGTGTAGGAATGTTTGCTGTTTGCTGTTTGCTGATGTTGTTGGTTGTGTGTCATCCTTGCGGACGTGTTTGCTGCTGCTCTTCAATCCTGTCCGGTTCATGTAGTCCCACCCTTCGGAGAATAGCAGCAGGTGGCTGGTAATCGGTGCGGCAGCGTTCAGCGGTGGCGCTGTCGTGGGCTGGTGGCTGGTGCGGGCTGCAGCACCTAGGGTTGCCTGCAGTGTGGGGAGTGGTCAGGTTATCTTTTTTCTGCTCACTCCTACTGCCACTCTGCCGACCCCGTCATAAATCACTAGTAGGCCCTTTCCTATGACACTTTCTCAAGACATGTATGAGGCAGAAGCGTGCGAGTCCACTATAAGGCTGCAGTCTCATATGCATTCCTTTCTTTTTTCGATAAAGGGCGCTTTATTAGACTCAAACAGATTACATCAAGATGATACAAACTATAGAGTCCACACCCGGCCTCTGCACAGCTAGGAGCACACAGCCGAAAAAGAAAATAAATAAATAAAGAAATGCCCCGCCAAACTAAACATAGACTCGCAGAAGCAACACCACCACCAGTGGGGGCGACACCTCGACTCCTTGAAAGCTTCTCCAAAAACGATGCTTTAAAGAAGGAAACAGTGCACGAACACCGTCATCATCCGGTCTGACCAACAAGGTCAGATCCTGGGTTTTCACCCTGGAGAATGTCGACAATCCAGACAATGCCTTCAACAAGGAGATGACTCGGGAGCCACCATTGTCGGGTACAACCACTGAGGTTGGACCTAGGGTTTTCACCCTGGACATGAGACACGGATATGGCTGCTAGTGCTAGCATACACCCATGCCGAGCTCTTGCCCGTAACACTAGATTATTTCTAGTCCATGGAATATGACACTGAAATGTAATTCCATACAAAAGGTTTAGTGTAAATCTTACTATTTTCACAAATCACAACTGGCAGTAACTGTTGAAATATATGAGCTGCTTTAGTCGCTTTTATTGCTCCAACTGGTTTATCCTGTTACTGGCCCTTTTCTTCGATAAAGATTACTGGCAGCAACTACCTACTTGTACTTAGTTTCATACACTGGATAGGATCCTTTTTGGGGATTTATCCTTTTTCCATTGTCCCAGTTGCAAACTGAGCATTCTCATTTTTGTTTTGTGATCCTTTGTGGCCATGTGTTATGTGTTTGTTGATTCTATGGGTGAACTGTAGTCTGTGGCATTTCTCTTACCAGTATTTGTAAGGAAACGTATTTCTTATTCTTATTACAATATCTGCTCCTTATTTTCTTTGTCGATATTCCTTATTGTGCTCATATTTTGCAGATCGAATCGCGTAACAATGGCTTGGAGATGCAATCTGTTAATAATAAAGGACTTGTCGAAGAGCTGGAGAAATTGCTTGAACGGTTGCGAATTCCACAGGAGGTATGATTCGGAGAGAAAGGGTATTCATCTCTCATACTGAATTAGTGATGCCTAATATTGTGTTGTTTCATTGAAATACAATGCAGTTTGCAGCATCATTAACTGGAGGTTCATTTGAAGAGTCACGGATGCTGAAAAATGTTGAGGCTTGTGAATGGTTGACTGGGGCCATTCGCTGCCTTGAAGTGCCAAATTTGGACCCATCATATGTTAACATGCGGGCTGTAAGTTTTCTTCGTTATATTCTTGTTTCGGTTATTATAGCATTTATTCATAGTTTTGTACCAAGTTCAGTACATGTTCTTTTTGTCATGTTAACGATAGAATAGTGGCAATCTGAACATTGATTAAACTGTGGCTGCAATTTGAATTGGTTATATCGGCAAAGGAACAGAGTTGTAGATGCTTTTACTAAAATATAATGTCAGTGGGTTGAGTATTTGGGACCTAATGTTTCAGAAGCGGACCCAGTTTAAAGTTCTATATCCGTTGCATTAAGTTCATTTATGATTCTGCAACTCCGGAACAGAAATTAAGTAACTTCTTAAATGTTTTTAGGTTAGGGAAAAAAGAGCAGAACTGGAGAAGCTGAAAGTAACTTTTGTTCGACGAGCATCAGAGTTCTTGAGGAACTACTTCTCTAGCTTGGTGGACTTCATGATAAGTGACAAAAGCTACTTTTCTCAGGTTTTGTGATAGTCTCATCGTTTGCAGTAATTTATTACATTTTCCACTTTTTTGGTGGGATGACTTAGATAATTTACTTTGATCTGAAAGTAGCGAGGGCAATTGAAGCGGCCTGATCATGCAGACCTAAGGTACAAATGCAGGACTTATGCCCGACTTCTTCAGCACCTAAAGGTCCTAATCCTCTTATTTTTCATTCCTAATATGTCAGATTGTTACATATTCATATCATCCCCATTTTTACATTCATGGTTTCTCATTTGTGCGCAGAGTCTGGACAAGAGCTGTTTAGGCCCCTTAAGGAAGGCATACTGCCATTCTCTTAATTTGCTACTTCGTCGAGAGGTCAGGGGAAAGATAATTAAATTCTATTGTTTGATATGCTACCTTTACACTTATACATCCTATTTCCTACCTATTGTTTTTAGTTTTGATATGCTCATTTTGCACCTCATTTGTTTTCTATCTTACATTTAAGTGTTCGAAACGACAACTAGCTATCGGCAAACTTGGGAATGATATGATAAAATGATACTGATGTACTTAAGCTTTTCTTATTTGCCTTCAGTTATACTTATACCTGATTTTTTTAATATGCGTCAAGCTCTTCCATTTCACAAATTGTATAATATGGAATTGTTTTTTTATGTAATTTGATTCAGGCACGTGAATTTGCCAATGAACTTCGTGCAAGTACCAAAGCACCTAAAAATCCAGCTGTTTGGCTTGAAGGTTCTAATAGTGGTGGCCAGAATGGCAGCGGTGCTGATACTTCAACAGTATCTGATGCATACTCAAAGATGCTTACAATATTTATTCCTCTTCTTGTGGATGAGGTTATACTTATTTTCCTTGAATGCAGCTACTTATTAGACTTGTTCGGCTTTACAGACAAACTAGTGAATATTACATTTGCAGAGTTCCTTTTTTGCACATTTTATGTGCTTTGAAGTACCTGCACTTGTTCCAGCTGGTGCTCCTAATGTTAACAAGCACAGATCTGGTGCAACTGACCCGGATGATGACGACCTGAATCTTATGGATCCAGATGGCAATGATATCAAACCAGGTACGCCTCTCATCTTGTGTCGATGAATGTAGACACAGTTTCTCTGAAATAACCAGTGTGTGTAATCTGTTATAATTCTATTTCCAGACAACACGTCTGTGGAACTGGGTACACTGAATGATGCCCTTCAAGAACTACTTGATGGAATCCAGGTATATTTCATGATATGTTGAAACGGAACTAGAACAAAAGAAGAATCAGTTTCTCTATGCAAGTCAAATGTACAATCCTTTTGACATAACCAGCTGGTTATGAAGTATTACACCCTCATTTATTGGTTGAAGAGTGTAATTTTATTCCTGTCTTTTCCAGGAAGACTTCTATGCAGTTGTAGATTGGGCGTACAAGATTGATCCATTGCGCTGCATTTCAATGCATGGTATTACAGAACGTTACCTTTCTGGTCAGAAAGCTGATGCTGCAGGATTTGTTCGCAAACTACTTGATGACCTGGAGTCCAGAATATCAGTACAATTTGGCAGGGTTAGTGCTCCTGTTGAGGCTGAAAAGCTACATTTTTGTTATTTAGTAGCCATTTTTCTGTCTACTCCTCACTTATACCTTTTTGTTCTAATCCGATTCCAGTTCATTGATGAAGCCTGCCATCAGATTGAGCGTAATGAAAGAAATGTGCGTCAAACAGGAATCCTAGCTTATATCCCGAGGTACTTAACTTGATGAATTGGTATTGAAAATGAGACTATGCACAACATTTCTCATCCCTAGCAGCATGTTGCTATAATTTAATGCTGCTTACATATTTAGTTTCAGACATACTGATGAAACCTTCCTTGCGAGGTGTCTCCTTTTTTTATATATTTTTGTTGTTCATATGCTGGCATTTACATATTTTGAGACATTCTGTGTTCATTCATCATCCATTTTGGGTACAACACACAGAAAAGGGGTAGAAGGCTCTAGACAACTGCCCCAGACTTTTTTCTTCACATGCAACTAAGTGCATGTCATTTTGTATTAGAAAAAAACATCCAGATGACTCCCAAGGATTAGAGAGCCGCCAAAACATAAAGGAAAGAGAGAATAGCCTAAGCTATCAATAGAAAGTCAGAAAAAGAAAGAAAAGCAAAGAAGTGAACTGTGCATCTATCTAGCCTATGATAGGTAGATGCATCAAGTGGTCGGCTATGTTGAGGCAGGTGGCGCAGAACCTTAGTCCCAGCAAACATCCAAAGCTTGGCCTCGCCAAGGATGGAGTCGACTAGATCCACACAGAGGACAGGAACCATTGAGGATGCAGTCACTGCATAGGTTCCACAGGCACCAACGGGTGAGGATGATGGCCGACCTGGCCCATTGCATCTTCCCAGGACCCCACATGGACAGAGGGGCATTCCCAAACCAAGTGTCAAAATCTTCATCTTATTGGGGACAAATTGATATCAGCATGAACTCGTCAAGCACTTGATTCCAAACTTGGCGGGAGAACGCACAGCTTGTGAGCAGATGCGACATCGTCTTGTCTCCTGATCGCAGACTGTACAGGCTTCTGGATGGTCCATTCCATGTCACTCAAGATGATCAGCTGTCCAGCATTGTTTGACTGCTGCCAGCTATGCAAGCACCTAGCACTTCAAGGCGCCTACACTCGACCATGCCGTTGAAGAGGGCACAATTGGCCGATGTTGCTGAGTCGACTCAGTCAGCCTCCAGATGAACTGGTTGTCAGTGTCACTTAGCTCCTGAGCAGCAATGATTTCCACAAAATGGTTAAACTCAACAATGCCCTGCACGCTGTGGGTTATAGAGATGTCAAGGATCCACTTGATCAGAGTCCTCGCAAACAGTCCTGTGCTTTGCTGTCTGAGGCTCGACTCCCGCGAACACCGTGGGAGCAAGCTCAGCAAAACGGAATATTTTATTTGGCTAGACTTACGCTTTGTGCTCTGCTCTTGCCATCTATGCCAAACAGATGCTGTGGACCCCCCGAATTTCCTGGTTCTCGGCTTCTCGCCTGGTTGAGTAAGGCGAGGAGAACTCCATGGTGTCCACTGAGGCGCCTCTGGGTTTTGCAGTTAGGAGACACTGTGACAAGCATGGCTATTTTCATGATATACCCTGTTTAAACTGCAAGATAACTCGTCTGTGTTCTCCAACGCTCATCAGTTAATAGTTATTGAGTTATTGTGACTTCACATGACTCGGCGGAATATCGATCTCAGTACCTATATACAGTTACTAGAAAATTTTGAGATCAGTGATGTTGAGCAAGTTTTCACTGGCTTTTCAGCTTTGCCAGTGTTGATCAGTGATAATTTTTAAAGTAGCATGTTAGTCTAGTAATAACACATGGTGCACCGTTGTTTATGTTTCTATATTAGAGCTGTTGAGTAGAAACAATCAGTGTGTACTTGTACAGATGTTCTGTCATATGTTGATCATAGTGTTTGTTTTGTATCTTTTTGCTAATATAAACAAACTAAGGTCTGATAATTTTATGGCTCTCTTTATTTAGATTTGCTGTACTTGCGTCACGGATGGAGCAATATATTCAAGGACAATCTAGGGACTTGATTGATAAAGCATACACAAAGCTAGTGAGTATATCTTCCTTCCAGTAGTGCAACTAACATTTTCAGTATTTTCTATATCGCTAGTAAATTTGTGCCTTATTGATTGAACTAGTATTTTAGTCCTATTTTGTTTCTGTGAAATCACCAGTTTGTACTTGCATATTTTTTTTCTGATAATGGGCACTTTATTACTTAAAAGGTTACTTGCATCTTTTGTAGCTGTATAAGTTTTACCCCTCTGATAAATATATATCTTAAGTAGACTGTC
The DNA here is from genome assembly GCA_916181665.1 of Avena sativa. NCBI lineage: Eukaryota > Viridiplantae > Streptophyta > Magnoliopsida > Poales > Poaceae > Avena > Avena sativa. Next base: position 104,828,967 of record OV702292.1, read on the forward strand.
GATTTTTTCTCTCTCTGAATGAACTGCTCCTTGTACTGCGGAATAGGTTAGCACAATGTTCACAACTTTGGAGAAAATTGCACAAGGTGATCCTAAAACTGCAGACATTGTACTAATCGAGAATTATGCTGCTTTTCAGAACAGGTTACTTTTCTGTCTCTTAAATCTTAGTCGATCCTTTTTAGCATTAAATATTTGACTTAGTGCATAGATCTTTCTAAGGTGAATAACAATATACTTTTGTTTTTGTGCAGTCTTTATGACTTGGCTAATGTTGTGCCAACTCTTGCAAAGTTCTACCACCAGGCTAGCGAATCCTATGAACAAGCTTGCACTCGCCATATCAGCTCACTAATTTATCTTGTAAGTAAATGTAGTTAGATTCTAATTGCCATTGATATGTTTCTTTCTTTCAAATCTAAGATCATCCTTATTTTGGTCTTATGGCAGCAATTTGAGAGGCTGTTTCAGTTTTCTCGAAAAGTCGATGAATTGACATACACAATAGCTGCCGAAGAGGTGAGCTAACTTCATAACATGATTTCTGTTTTATAGACTTTTAAGTGTTGTACTAACCTCCATGGTTTCCAATCCTAGCTAGCAATCCTGAACTGAAATTATTTTGTTTAAGCTGGCATGCTTAGGGGATTAGGAAATGTGCCTTTTTAGTTTGTGCTACGAAACATAGTTTTACAATACTTGTTGCATTTAGAGGTACAAAATTCTTGCAGCTATTATAACCATTGATGATGGGTTTAATAGGATCCAATTGGTTCCTGGCTGATTGACCAGTTCAAAGGTTGTTATCAGTTATAATTGTGTTTGGATAAGTATAAGGCCATCCATCAATAACAAATCTGTCAATAGTTACAGGGAGACTGGGTAAAGGTCATATAATACAACAAAACTGAGGGGTTTGTGGTGGCTGTTGGGGGTTGAGCAGAGTAAAGTACTAAAGTATCCCATCAACAATCCAAATGGATACAAGAGAAGCTTTCCAGTCCCAAAAATGTAGCTAAAGCTAAGGATGGCCTCTGGACCCCCTGTAGGGGGCAACCCCAAAGGTCGTGCTGGACCGGATTAAATAAAAAATGGCTTGGTCCCAAGATTAGGGTTGAGGTTGATCTCTTCATATGAGGAAAGGAAATAAAACCCCTCTTTTGCTTTCAACCAAACCAGTTTGTGGAAAGGTTTCTTCACAAGGATAGCCCTGACTCGAGGAAACCAAGAAGAAACCAAAAGGCCACGAGTTCTATTACATGTTCTAGTTATTCACATGTTTGTAATGCATTCTGTTAAGTGGCGATCACTTGATATCCAATATCCCTGTGGTTTTCTTTTCTTAGGGAAACAACTAATTTTTATGTCTTGAACTCCTCAGATCCCTTTCCAGCTTGGGTTGTCAAAAACTGATCTAAGGAGGGTGCTGAAATCAAGTTTATCAGGGGTAAGTAGGGACAGAAGTTGTTTCACGACTGCAATGCATTTGTGTGCTTTCTACCAAGCAAACGATATGTGGTGGAAGCTCCCTTATCATTTTCATTCAAAAACTGCTGAGTTTTTCATGCTTGAGAGTGGTAGATAGGGTTGTCCTCTCGTGTACATTCATGCAAATAACCAATATTTATTTCTTCAAAATAGAAATAGCCCAAAGACTGAGCATCTTGCCATCGTGATTGGGGCCACCTTTTTTTGTCCCGAAGTCTGTTGTTTTGGCATTTGAGTGTTTTGACTTCTGAATGGTTGATCGGTTTGATGCCTTACTAATTCAATATGTTTACAGGAGCATGCAGTGTAATTCTAATGATTTAGGGGTTCGTATTGTGTTGTATCTGTTCCTAACTCGTATTTTCTGCACTTGGTGCATGCCCTTTTCGAATGTGGTTTAAACATGTCTTGGTATGGATCACAGTGCTTATTGGCCATGCCATCTTCAATTTTTTAGAATATTGATTACAATTTTATGCCCCATATTCTATTTTCCTCAAGATGCTGGTGTAACATGTCGACAATCTGAACTCATGAAATTCTAAAACTGTGCAGATTGACAAGTCAATTGGTGCCATGTATAGGAGATTACAAAAGACATTGACTTCTGATGAATTGTTTCCCTCGCTATGGGACAAATGCAAGGTTACTCAGCTCCATATCACCCTATTAATATTTTTGTTCGGTTTCACTTATAATTTTTAGAGCAGTAAGGTCAAATCATTAGACTATTGTTATATACTTTATTAATGATGTGAGTTTTATACACAGTAAGGTTCGTGTAGGAGGCTGCAGAATGATTTAGACTAGTCATAGTGGGAGTAACATCACTAGTAACAGAATTACATGGAGTGCCAACTAGGCATTTTGATAACATGGCATGTCTTTAAATGAGGAGAGAGATGGTAGTGTTAACTAGTTATGTTACCATAACATCACACAACCCAAGGTAATATGAGACTATAGTCTAATAAATAAACCCTTCTATAACACTACCTCTAAGATACTATGCACTATGAAGATAGTAACATAGAGTAGTGTCATATGCATGATACTAGTTGATGATACTCCCCAGTATGACTAGCCTTAATCTCTGTTTCCGTGGGAAAGCAATGTCCACTCATGTTTTTTAAAACATTACCTGTTCGATATTTGCAGAAAGAGTTTTTGGACAAGTACGAGAGCTTTGTCCAGATGGTAACACGAATTTATGGAAACGAGCCTGTAATGCCTGTTGCCGAAATGAGGGACGTCCTCGCCACCTTTTAGATACAACGAGTACAGTGCCATGTATCATTTCACAGTGCAATATAGCTAATCTATATTCAATTCATTCTATTAATTTAGCATGTCCACTTTTTCTAGGCCTTGGTAGGGTTCTATATGTATGTTTCCTTGTCAAATTGTATGTGTGTGGCCCTTGTATAGAAGTGGATGTGAGCTGTTGCATCCTTAAATTAGGCACCATAGCCTCAGATCAGCGTCTGTTGGTGCAAAAGAGTAACAAGTCTGGAGAAATGTGTGCATGTTTATCACGCTTATTGAAACGCTGAAAGGTTTCTTGTTCATGTCTCTCTTGGGAGTTTCCTTGCTCTAAGTTCCTGTTGTGCATAACGTTACTGACGGCCAGCTTCACTTGGCAAAATTTATCTTGCCTGATGGCTACCTACCAGATTGGCTTCATTAACTTGGTGCATTCAGAAGCTGTAGAGATCTGTGACTGATGGAGATGCGGTGCTTCATTTATTTTCGCGGTGAGTAAAAGAAAAGAAAAATTAGGACAAGTAAAACAAACTAAATGTAGATAAGTAATCTTCAAGGGGTGGAGATGCAGCTCAACAGTGCTTGAAAGCAATCATGGTTTGTCAACCTCATGACTGAGTCATTTTGGTCTATCACTGCTGCATGGTAACCCTTTGTCATCTTGAAAAAGAAAAAAAGGTAATCCCATTCGGTAGTTCGAAGAAAACGAAAATTTTCTTCTTCTGGAACACGAAAGTCCAACAAAAAAACACACCTTAAATTGAGTGGCTGGAGCCGGTTCACCAATGAGAAAATCTCTCCTATACTCGAAAACTCTTGGCAAAGAAAATACTCCCTCTGTCCTAAATTAAGTGACTTGGGTTTGTCTAGATTTAGATGTATCTAGACATGAGTATATAGATACATATGAATCTAGATAAACTCAAGTCAGTCACTTATTTTGGGACGGAGGGAGTATTAAATTCCAATGTTGTGAAACCAAGAAATACGGGAGGAAGCCTTTCTTTTCTCTCAGACAAATGCCTCCAGGGGAACAAATAAAGAGAAACTCGACCAGAGAAAACACCGAGATGGCAACGACCAACCAGCAGAGAAACGAAAGGATCTCAAAAAAAAAAAAGAGAGGCACTGGCAGATGCAGAGCTGGCGGCGGGAGATGGCAACGACTAACCAGCAGAGAAACGAAAGGATCTGAAAGCTTTTTTATAATTGCTCCAGGAATCTAGGGCTAGGAGTAGTCCCCCCTCTGAATTTACATTCTTGTTCCCAACAGAATAGTGCACTGAGGCTAGTTTCTTCACTGCTGTCTGACCAATATATATCTCAGAGGAACAACCAAAATTTCGTCAAACAACTATGATCATTTGTGACCGGTAAGAATCACAAAATGGAGTCACATGGTACTACCTGGTGTTGCTGCATTCCTCGAGGCCTCCCAAACTCAGACCTAAAATGTGAGGTCGTACCATACAAAGGTTGTCTAGTTTCACACCCATTACCAAAGAAATTATATATTTAACTTGCACATATGGTCGGTATGCATGGTACATGGATATGTATCCGCCTCTTGTTTGCCAAAGTTCATGGTAACCTTTCTCTCGGCTTGCTCCTTATAAAACAAGGAATCGACGCCGTCTTTAATTGAATACAGTCGAATGCAACGACCATGCGATGTATGCATAAATGAATGCGCATCAGGACCGACTTACTTCTAATTTGCCATGTGCTTCATTGATTTGCACCAGGTTCGGACATGCCTATTGAAAAAAGAAATACCCCTTTTAGGTGATTTCTGGACTATTTATTCTTGTTTTCAACAGTTAATGCTTCTTGCGTGGTGCTTGAGTACATATTCCCTTTATCTCCCTGTAACCGAATTAAAGATTTCGACAATATATTTGGAATGTCTTTTAGGCATTTTCATCATATTAATAATGTGCATCGGTTGCTACAAGCATCGGCTGAGCTACATCATTTGCCCCCACCATGTGCTACTTTTTTCACCACACTGATCTAGCCCAAGCTCCACCAATTAGTGATGCCTATAATGTGATTGGAGAGGCTTGCTTCGGTGTCCCCCCACCTCTCCAGTCTCCACCCACCCACCACTAAACTTGAAGGGATAAGTTTGCCTCGGGTAGTTTTCTAGCCCGGCAAAACTCATATCTAGACATGTATATCCGCGTACTAGTATATGAGGTAGAGTAGAGTATATCCCGCGTCCCCATATCCAGACCATGCATGCGAGGTAGTTACGTATACCTAGACTTTCCACCTCCTGCGGACCCGTGCACACCTGTGCACGTACACCCGTTATACCGTCTGTGTATGTCCAAGCGAGCCATACGGTTTTCGAGTGGGTTTGGACTGACTTCACACCAAAACAGTATCGAATATCCATGCATTTATGTTTGCTAAAGTTTTGGGGAGGGGGACACTAAAGCAAAAGTGGTGATTGGAATCAAACAAACCCTTCCTAGTCATGAATAGCGATGGCAATGGGGCCTCGAAACCAGTAAACCCGATGGGTACCCGTCTTAAAAGGGGAGGGTTTTCGTAAAAAGCTAGACCTGCCAAGTCCAATGAGGCGGGTCTAGGGATTGAAAATCCGTACCCGCAGACCCGCTTTAAGCCCTAATCATATCCTTGGAGACAACACACGCATGCACGTGTCCATTTCCACCACTGCATCCCAATATCCAATCGATTTCTTCCCACATGCGCTAACGTCACTCCCGTCTCATGCGCTAGCGGGTACCCGTTGGGGCTCCAAACCCGGCCGGGTCGCGGGTATGGTAAAAAATGAGACTCGACTAATAAAACGGTGAGGGTATGGGGGGCCTGACCCAGCCCCGAACCCGGCGGGTGCCATCCCTAGTCATGAATTTCTTTATTTTACCAATACCGCTGCTTCATGTTGTGTCCGGATTGCTTTGGATTAGTATGATCGATTAATGTTCTATATAATATGTTTAATCGTTTTTGTTATCTAGTGCTGATGTTTCATGCTTCATGTGCAGTTCGATTTGTTTAAATACCATAACTGATTCCATGATATGTTTGGATGGTTTCAAAATTATTTTGATAAATAACGACTGCTAGTTTAATATGTTTTGGGAGAAAAAAATATAAAGAAATGATGCACTGAGGTAAGTTGAGAGACCTAATCCATTCTTTCATTTCTAATCAATACAATATAATTTTGTTTTCTAATGTGTGATCAATATACGATTGAAAAGCTGTTGGGTAGAACAATTTTTTTCATAATTTGTTTTCACCATTTGCATCCTAGGTCAAAATCACAAAATGAATTTATATGATATATGTTGTGTGGCTTATTGCAGTTTCCTCCTTTTTTTTTCAAGCAGGTTGCAAAACTACCATATTCTTATAAAAAAGTCGCACGGGTAAGTCCTCGTACCTAATAGCTACATGCATGTATTTTTCGTAATGTGTCGAACTTAAGATATTCTTTCCTAAGTTTCAAATTTTCACCTACTCCCTCCATTCCAAAACAATTGATGTTCTAATTTTGCACTAAGTCAAAAATTGCTAGTTTGACTAAGTTTTAGAAAAATATATCAACGCCTAAAACACAATTTAGTTTATTACATTAATCATACAATAAATTCACATACTATATAGGTTTGACGTTGCGGATATTGACATATTTTCTTATAACTTCGGTCAAACTTAGAGAACTTTGACTTCGGACAAACCTAGAACACGGATTATTACTTTTTTCTTTTGAGCTGAAGGTAGTTGATATCCGCCGCTCGATTAGATAGAATAGAGATGACCCAGTTTATAAGGAAATCCGGGTCCAAACCATACAAACTATACAGAGAGAGTAGGTTCAAAAAGTTGTTCTCCATACTAACCGACGCACCAAGCTTCATCAATTTTATTTGTTTCTCACGAATATTTTTGCAGTAAAATGGCTTTGTGCATCAGTCGATGCATATGCCGGAGACATCACCTCCATTTCAAATTTTTTTTATGTAATTATAGTAGTTGCTTGACACCAAACTGGCACCTTCGTATACCGTACCAACCTATTGAATAACTCTCATTGGTGTAATTTAATCAATTAGCAACTTGAGAAAATATTCATGCACTTTACACATACTCTTAATTTAATTCAACAGGGCACGTGAGTACATGTACATGTATCTAGATGTGTTTTCGTGTGTAGATACTTTTCTTTACTCTCCTTATATCATTGGAGAGAATTTCAATATTTTGAGACACTCTGGGGAGAAAAATAAGAACACTCCTTTGTCTCATTTTTCTAATGTATTTAATTCTGTTATTCATGTGCTTGGTGTGAGAGAGATTCATATGCATGGTGGGGCTTACACTTGGTCCAATAAACAAAAAACCCTTACTTTGGAGAAACCGGATAGGGTGCTTATGTCCTCTGAATGGGAGGATATTTTTCCTCTTGTTCAGGTTAGAAAGTTGGTTTCTAATTTATCCGATCACATACCTCTTTTACTAATGTCTGGTGATTGTAATAACGTGGCACCTAAAAATAGAGATTTCATGTTTGATATTGGTTGGCTTAAAAATGATGATTTCCTTAGTAAAGTTGAGAAAAATTGGAAGAAACCTATTAAGAGCCTTGATAGTATTGATATTTTGAACATCAAATTGAAAAGATTTAAGAAACATTTCAAAGGTTGGGGATCAAATGTGTTTGGGCATGTGAGAAAGAAGAAAAAGAATTAAAATAGGAACTTAATAATCTTGAGGAGGCTGAAGAATTATCTCCTTTGTCACCTGATGATTATTTATGAAAGACTAATATCATTTTTGAGCTGCATGAAATTTATGCTGATGAGGAGCTTTTTTAGTTACAAAGATCCAATGAGATATGGCTATTGAAAGGAGATCATAATTCTTCTTATTTTTATAGAGTAGCTAATGGGAGGAAAAGGAAAAATACAATCCACTCTTTGAAAGATAGAGATGTGCTTATTGAAGGCACTGATAATCTCCTTAGGCATGCTACTGAGTATTAGTATAAGACTCTCTTTGGTCCTGCGCCTGGCAATCTTTTCCATTTGTCTGGTGATTTCTAGAGTGTAGAGGAAACAATTTATTTGGAGGAGAATTATGACCTGACTAAACCTTTTTCTGTGAAGGAGGTAGATAATGCTTTATTTTCTATGGATGTGAATAGGGCCCTTGGACTAGATAACATTCCTATTGAGTTTTTCAGCATTGTTGGCAGTTGGTTAAGCCTGAGATCATGTATATATTCCATTTTTTCCTGGGAACTTTAGACTTGAAACACTTAAACTACGGGGTGATTACTTTACTCCCTAAGGTGGCAGGTGCTAATAAGATTATTCAGTTTATACCTATTTGCTTGTTGAGACGTGTTTATAAGTTGATCACCAAAACTCTCTCTATTAGGTTGGAACCTTATGCACATAATATGTTTAGTATTCAACAAAATGCTTTCATTAAGAAAAGAAACATTATGGATGGGGTGTTGCCTGTTCATGAGTAGCTCAACTATACCCATGTTAATAAGCAGTGTGGTGTGATGCTTAAATAGATTTCGAGAAGGCTTATGATAAAGTCAATTGGGATTTCTTGTTAGATTGCTTGCATATCTAGGGGTTTAATGATGTGTTCTGTTCATGGGTTAAAAAATCTCTTTTGGAAGGCAAAGTGAGTGTGAAGATTAATAATGAGATGGGTCATTACTTTACTAGTGTAGTGAGGCAGGGGATCCCCTCTCCCCTACTCTGTTTAATTTTGTTGCTGAATGTTTAACTAAGATGGTGTTGAGAGCTCAATCTAATACTCCCCCCGTCCCAAAATAAGTGACTTGGGTTTGCCTAAATTTGCATGTATCTAACCGCCTTTTAGTATTAGATACATGCGAATTTGGACAAAACCAAGTCACTTATTTTGGGACGGAGAGAGTAATATTTTTGAGGGTTTTGCTCCCGATTTGATTGATAAGGGGGTTGCTATTTTGCAGTATGCTGATGATACTGTTTTGTGTATCTCTCATAACCATGAGAAAGTTGTTAACCTAAAGTTACTTTTGTACATTTTTTAGTTGATGTCTGGCTTGAAAATTAATTTCATGAAGAGTGAGATTTATACTATTGGGAGTGATAATTCTACATATGATTTTTATTCAAATATGTTTGGTTGCCAGGTTGGTGCTTTACCTATGAAATACTTGGGTGTTCCCATTTCTGCTTTGGCTCTGAAGAACTTTGATTGGGATTTCATTGATGCTAAGTTGGTGAAAAAATTGGATGCTTGGGTGGTGGGGAATTCTATGTCTTATGGGGAAGAAGATCTTGATTGATTCCTCTCTCTCCACCATTCTTTATTATCCTATGTCTATGTTTCTCCTTAAGAAAAATTTCATTGAGAAAGTGAATAAAAATTTAAAGAGATTCTTCTGGCAAAAAAAGAAAGACAAGAGAAGTTACTATGTTGAAGTGGAATAAAGTTTGTAGATCAAAGAAAAAGGTGGTATGGGTATTAAGGACCTAAGGAAACAAACCATTAGCTTACTAGTGAAGTGGTGGTGGAAATTAGAGAAATATGATGGCTCGTGGCAAAGAATTGTGAAGGCAAGGTATCTTAGGAATAAAACCATTAATTATATGATCCCTAGGTTTAATGATTCCCCTTGTTGGAAATCTTTGCTTCAATTTAAAGATACCTATCTTGCTAGGAGAGGTCTCATTCTTAATAGTGGTAATGTTGTGAGGTTTTGGAAAGATCCTTGGGATACCGATGGGGGGGGGGGTTTGTGTGATCAATTTCCTGCCTTTTTATGTTTGTCAGCTTCAAGACTGTACTGTCCAATATGTGGTTGAAAACAAGAAGTCTTTACCTTTTAGAAGAAGAATTCATGGGGAGCTTAGAGACCAATGGAACAACATCCTGGTAAAAATAAATAGCATCTATTTGAATAATGAGCCTAATGTGGTGGTTTGGAACTTGACTGGTAATAAGATATTTTCTACTAAGTCTGTGTATGAATTCCTAGAAAGAAACCTTGTTGGAGATGATAATAAATTACTCTGAAAAATGAAGATTCCTCTGAAGATTTAGATTTTTATATGGCAACTACTCAGAAATGCTATTCCTACCGGAGATAATATGCGTTGGCATAAATGGCCTGGGAATCCTATATGTTCCTTCTGTAACTGTCAACACCCGGATTTTTAATCCCAGATGCCTGTTATGCCATACATCGCAATCCCATGATTACCATTTCTGCGAGACATAATAGATTGGATATCACAGTATATCATCCTTTACAAACCATAAATAAGGTCTTACACAAATAAGGATCTCATGATCCAGTCTTAGTATAATCAAGCAGCGGAATAAATAGCATAGCGGTGGGGTCCATCTTCAGAGTCACAGGCAATACTGACGATGGAAGATAGTCCTAGTTATCATAGTCGTCCTGCTGTCCTTCATCTTGGTAATCTCCTTCATAGTCTGGCCATAGGAATAGCCAGGGACAAAAGCCATGAGTACTCTTTAAGTACTCGCAAACTACCACTAATAAGTAGTATAGTTCTAGTGTAAATGCTAACTCTAAGTTTAACTATAAACTTAAGTTTGAAACCTAAGCTGAGTTCTAAAATAAAGAAATATAAAATAAAGTTTGAAATCAACTAAGTGGGAACTTAGTCAGCATAGTCACAACTCTGTTGTGGTCAAGTCAAGTCATAATTCATTTCATAAGTCATTTTGAAAACATCTGACAATGGAACAGTATGGCCACTCCAACTGTCCATAACCGTGGACGTGGCTACTCGAATAGTTTGACACTCTGCAGAGGTGGTACACTTTCACCACTAGATTCGACACATCTGTCAGGGACAACCCTGAATCATCATACTTAGTATGCAGATAATCAAACATAACCTTTCCTTTACACACCCTAGTATAAGCACCTCTCCTATGGGTATGGCCTCCCAACCATGACCATTTGTCATCTTGGGCACTGCATAGGCGGACAACATTGAGAGGTAGCCTCAGCTCAAACCTCTCCCGCGAGGGAACTAATACTAATGCATATAAACTTCCGACTAAGCCTTACCCAATTCAGGTATTGTGGTTGTACAGTAAAATTGGAATGGTATCGCATCCGAACCCAACCATCAGTTTTGTAAAAGGGCTAAGGCTCATGCCTCAATATTTTCATCATCATAAACCATTTGTGTTTCTAAACACATGTCAAAACATCTCAATAGAATGACTCATCATTCCAAGGTTTTCATAATTCATTTTCCACCAAGTATTCCCATCTAAGTGAATCAAGTTTTGAGTTTTGTTCTAACTACTAAGTTAAGAGTGTTCACTAAAGTAGGATGCTAAGATCAATCTCATGCCATAGAATGACATCTAAGTCTAACTAGAAATGTCAAGTTTTATACTCTTTATGCTACCTTCTAAAGGAGTAAAGGACTTTGGTAAAGTCAAGAAAAGTAAAACTTGGAAAAGATAGAAGTCAAGGTGGTATAACCAAAGCATGCCTAATGCCTTTGCTTTGGTTATCTAGATTGCAAGGGTTAGATTGCATTGTTAATGATGGATTTCTTAGTGCTAGCTTGATAACAATAGCTTGCCTTGATTGGTGTAGTGGTTGAAGTTTTCTTCCTCCTCTTCTTGGTAGAACTCCTCCTCCTCGTAAGCTTGGTCGGTACTATCGTCTATAAATACATACGGAATATACGATTACCAAACAATGCTTAACTATTCTACTTAGCACACTAAGGCACCCATTTGATGATCTATTATCATCACAAGCATCACAAGATTTAATGAACTAGTTTCATTTATTTTATTTGAGAAAAGTAATTTCTACTCATTGAAAATAACTAAGATTTAATATTCTCCAATTAAAATATGGGATCATGTGGACACCTGTCATAACCACATATTCTAACATATGGGAATGTGATTTAAAGGTTGGATCACATTTTAAATAAGTTTAAGTTTAATATTTAATGATTTAAAGTGACTAGAAATGCCTATATAGCTTTATTTTGGTACTAGTCCAAAATCACTATCTGTAAACCTTAATTTTATTACATATTCAGATAGGTATGGTTAAATGTGATTTTTAAGAGTTGGAATCAACTCAAAAGTTATTATGCTTGATTTTATAAAAATGTTTGAATGTGCAAAAGCTCCTGTCTTGTTATTTTTACTAGGAGAGATCTCTAACTCTAAATGAATTAAATCCAACGGGCTTGGATAGATCTTTTCAGTAGATTTCTAACAACATTAGAATCACTCAACTTGGTTTAGTAAATCTTCCTGAATTGATTTTTGAACTAAGGGATAGAATTGAGTTTAAACCTAAATAGAAAAATCTAGATTTGAATTACTGGGTCAGCGCGGGAAAGCAATTGGGCCGGCCCAGTGACGCTTAGTGGCGTAGAGGGCGGCTGACAGGTTGGTCCCGCTTGTTAGCAAGACTTAAAACCCGAAACGGTACGGGGCAATCTGGGCGCTACGATTAGAACATAGATCAACGACTCACAGTCGTCGTCGACGACAGACTCGTCGCCGGCGAGACCGAACCCTAAACGAACGATGGGGGTCTACTGGGATGTACCAGGGCTCCAACTAGTGCGGCGAGGCAGGCGATCGAACTGGACGACGACGACAGACTCAGGCAAGGTCGCGACAGGGGCTGCGGTGGACGGAATCGACAACAGCGTCTCCTCCTCTGCAGCGGGCTCCTCCGGTGCAATTCCGGCAAACTAAGGCTCGAGCTTCTCCGGCGAGAGAGGGGAAAGGTTTAGGGGAGATAGGGGAGTGGAATGGTGTGAAGAGTGAGGCAGGGGTGGCCTCCTTATATAGGCTCGACGGTGAGACTGAGAGGTGTGGGCAGGCGTCTCCGGCGAGGGCGGTACAGGGGCTATCAGCGTGGGTGAGGTAGGCGGACAGTGGGCGGTTCCCTGGCGGTGCTCTACGGCGTAATGGCGCGGCTAGGGGGATGGCATATGGTCGGCAGCGTTGCACGCTCTGGGAGACAAAGGCGGTGATCGACGGCATGCATGGCGACTGTGGGTCGTGCAGCGGTGCACAGCCGTGTCTGGCGGTTTGCTAGGGTCGAGGCGGAGCAACGTGCGCGCTATGGGGTCGAGGGGCAGTCTGGTACGTGTTGGCGGCTATCGCGCTCTGGCGTGCTCTAGCGAGAGAGAAAGGGCAGCGGTGCTGGGGAGTGGTCCAACGCCTGGCTGGGCTTGGGGAAGGAGCAGTGAGGTGCGGTAGGGTTGGGTGGAGCTAGGGGACGTGCTGGTTTGGCGCAGCGCGGTCGCTGGCGTGTTGCCCGCTTCTGGCCGGCGATGACCACAAAGTGGCGGCGCTCCACTGCTGCTCCAGCTTAGGAGTAGTCCGGTGGGGACTTGGTTGGACTCAGGGGGAACATGGGAACCAAATGAGGGCCAAAAACTCGACAATGCATTGATCTACAAACAGAATTAGTTAGGCAGAGAAATCTTGCCTGCCACCTGTTGGATCAAATGGCCGCAAGAGAAAAAGTTTTGAATTTTGGGCTGATTTTTGGTGGAGTGATGTATCTTATGCTTGAGCTTCTAGGTGTGCTTGGGTTTTAAAAGTGGAGTTCATTTGAGTGGTTTAAGTGTGATCTATATATATGAACTACATTCAATTTTCAAATATCATTTAAATTTAGTGTTTGAAAGTTTTTGGGATGAAACAAAGTGGGCCTTGGCACATCACTACCTGTACTAGCAAGGGGTGCAAAGAACCATAATTGTTTCTGTTAAGATTTGAGTTCTAGGAATAGCCAAAGTAGGCTAGATGATTAAAATGGCAAAAGTGACCATTTGCTTAGTTTATTCTTTTTGATTTGTATTTCTTTGGGATTTGTTTGGGAATGATCTAGATGATGTTTAATTCACCTTAGAATCATTTTACAACCAATAGATCACTCAAACATGGCAATTCAAAACAACTCCTAATTTAAATGCACACACATATGAATGCTTAATTATTTTAAATGGAAAAAGGTTTTGTTAACCCTAAATTAGGTAGATTTGATCTTGATTAACCTTGGATTAATTTTTGGGATGTTACAAACCTTCCCCCCTTAAATAAAATCTCGTCCCGAGATTTATGAAAGAAAACTAGGAACTAAAGAGATATGGGAACTCAGTCCTAATGTAATCTTCTCGCTCCCAAGTGGCTTCCTCTTCGGTATGGTTGCTCCATTGAATCTTGAGAAACTTGATACTCCTGGTCCTGGTGGTTCTGTAGGCTTCCTCCAAGATACGAATGGGCACTTCACGATATGTCAGGTCCTTGTTGATATCAACAGCTCGGTGATCGATGTTCTTGAAAACTTCGGTCTTCTCCGGCACTTCTAAGCATTTGCTAAGTAACGAGATATGGAACACATTGTGGATGGCAGGCATCTCTTATGGCAGTTCCAGTTGATACGATACTTCTCCTCGGCGATTCAGAATCTTGAAAGGCCCGATATATTGGGGGGCTAACTTCCCTTTCAGGCTAAAACGCTGGGTTCCCTTCAGTGGTGAAACCTTGAGATATACAAAATCTCCGACATTGAAAGTCAGGTCTCTCCTTCTCTTATCAACATAACTCTTCTGTCTGGATTGGGCGGTCTTGAGGTGCTCACGGACTTTGTGAACCTTCTCTTTGGATTCTCGGAGAATGTCGGGTCGAAAGATCTGACTCTCTCCTACTTGCGACCAATTCAAAGGGGTGCGACACTTTCTTCTGTATAGGAACTCAAATGGTGCCATTTGCAAACTAGCTTGATAACTGTTGTTATATGAGAATTCTGCGAAAGGCAGGCAATCTTCCCATTTTGATACATACTCTAACACACAAGCTCTTAACATATCTTCTAAGATCTAGTTGACTCTTTCCGTCTGTCCATCAGTTTTCGGGTGATAAGTGGTTGTGAAATTCAACTTGGTTCCTAATCCTTCCTGGACTTTCTGCCAAAATCTCGAGGTAAATTGGGTTCCTCGATCTGATACTATGGTCTTGGGGGTTCCATGCAGACTAACAATCCTAGCAATGTATAGCTCTGCTAGCTTCGCACTCTGGTAGGTAGTCTTGACAGGTATGAAGTGAGCTACCTTGGACAGTCTATCAACTATGACCCAGATTGAGTCATTTCCCCTACTAGAAGTAGGCAATCCGGTGATAAAGTCCATTCCGACGGAATCCCATTTCCATTCCGGAATCTGCAATGGTTGCAACAGTCTTGTGGGCCTCTGATGTTCCGCTTTGACTCTCTGACAGATATCACACTTGGCGATGTAGCTCCCGATTTCTCTCTTCATCTCGTGCCACCAAAATTTCTCTTTCAAATCTTGATACATCTTCGTTCCTCCAGGGTGGATAGAATAAAGAGTATCATGAGCTTCTTGCATGATAACTTGCTTTAGCTCCGAATCTGCTGGCACACAGATACGGCCTTTGCACCACAGAACTCCTTCTTCGTCTTCGGTGAATCCAGGTACCTTTCCTATACCAATACGACGTTTGATTCTATCGATACTTTGATTTCCCTTCTGGGCTTCCTTGATTTGGCTAATCAAAGTGGGTTGAAGTTTAATGCTAGCTAGAAATCCTTTGCTAACCAGCTCAGTCCTGAACTGCTCCAACTCCTCATACAAACTTGGTTTCTTCTCTTTGATCATAGTGTTTAGCCTACACGACAATCTGCTAAGAGGATCCACTACCACATTGGCTTTGCCGGGGTGATAGTGAATGTCAAGGTCATAATCCTTGATTAACTCTATCCATCTCCTCTGCCTCATATTTAGCTCCTTCTGAGTGAAAATATACTTCAAGCTCTTGTGATCCGAGTAAATCTCACAGCGATTACCCACCAGATAATGACGCCATGTCTTCAATGCCAAAACTACGGCTGTTAACTCAAGATCATGGGTCGGATAGTTCTGCTCATGCTGCTTCAGTTGTCGAGACAGATAAGCGATGACTTTGCCTTCTTGCATCAATACACATCCGAGACCAATCTTGGATGCATCACAATATACATCAAACGGCTTCTTGATATCTGGCATGATCAATATTGGGGCTAAAATCAATCTCTTCTTCAGCTCTTGGAAACTAGCTTCACATTTGTCGGTCCATTCAAACTTCTTGTCCTTCTTCAACAATTGGGTCATGGGTCGGGCGATGCTTGAAAATCCTTCGATGAACTTGTGGTAGTATCCCGCTAATCCAAGGAATGTACGGACTTGGGTTTGAGTGGTTGGGGCTTCCCATTCTTTGAAATCTTTGATCTTGGCGGGATCAATAGCGACTCCTCCAGCAGACACAATATGTCCCAGGAATCCTACTTCTTTCAGCCAAAACTCACATTTGCTGAACTTGGCATACAACCGATGCTCTCTAAGGGTTTCAAGGATGATTCTCAGATATTGCTCATGCTCTTCTTCTGACTTGGAGTAGATAAGGATATCATTGATAAACACAACGGCAAACTTGTCTAGAAAATTCATAAAGATCTTATTCATGAGATTCATGAAATAAGCAGGGGCATTGGTTAGTCCGAAAGACATAACCGTATACTCGTATAAACCATAGCGAGTAGTAAAGGCGGTCTTCGGAATATCCGTTGCACGAATCTTAAGTTGGTGATAACCAGTCCTAAGATCAATCTTTGAGAATACATTCGCTCCAGTCAACTGATCAAATAGATCCTCTATCTTTGGCAATGGGTACTTGTTTTTGATGGTGACATCATTCAGCTTTCTGTAATCGGTGCACAGACGGTTGCCTCCATCTTTCTTGTCGACGAATAACACTGGCGATCTCCATGGTGATGCGCTTGGTTGAATCAAGCATGTTGCCAGCATAGCATCCAGCTGCTTCTTTAGTTCTACTAACTCTGAGGGGTTCATGCTATAGGGTCTCTGGGCTATGGGTCCGGTTCCGGGGATTAGTTCAATAATGAAATCAGTATCCCTATCCCGGGGCGTACCGGGCAATTCATCTGGGAATACGTCGGGGTATTCACAGACTACTCTGACTTGGTCAATGGTGGGTAGGGCTAGACTTTTGTTACACTTGAATTGACAGGGCAAGGTTTCAGATATGTGCTCTACTGAGACTCCAGAGCTACTGGTCATGGTGATGGCTTTCTTAGCACAGTCTATCAGTCCTTTATGCTTTGACATCCAATCCATTCCTAGTACTACTTCCAAACCTTTGGTTCCAAGTACTATTAGATTGGCATAAAAATCTATCCCATGTATTCTGATAGGCACAACTTTGCAAAATTTTCTAGCTTTTGTAGTTGAACCGGGGATTTGAACTATCATGACATGCTCCAAGTTGGTTGGGTGAATCTTACTAGTGCATGCAAATTCTTCGGTGACAAATGAGTGCGATGCTCCCGAATCAAACAATACTCTTTCTAAAACTGAGTTGATAGAAAACATACCCAGCACTACATCTGGCGCTTCTTGGGCTTCTTCGGTGTTCATGTAGAAGAGACGGCCATTGCGGTTGTGAGGGTTCCCTGGGGCGAATCTTCTTCCTGGTTGAACACGACGCTGCTGTTGAGCTGGGGCATTCACATATGCAGTGGCGGCAATCTTCTTGGGGCACTCATTTGAATAGTGACCCTTCACTCCACACTCGAAGCAAGTGATTTGAGACTTGTCTTTAGCCGCGACCGGCTCAGCATTGCTTCTAGTTCTGGGTGCAGTGTTGTTATTGTTGTTGTTGTTGCTCTTGGGAGGGGCACAGTTGAAATTGCTGGTGTTGCCGGAGTGATTGTTGTTTCCTCCGGACTTCACATTTCCTCCGCCACGGTTGGGGTAGCTTGGGCGAGACATTGGGGGTCGATTGTTCCTCGGTGCATATCCTGCTGAGGGGTTGGGACGGCATTTCTGGTGACTGTTGGATCTAGATTGCTGCATCATACGATGTTTGCGGTTGTCGTTTGCCTGGTTGAGCTTCCCTTCCATCTGAATGGCAGAGTCTACTAGCTCTTCGAGATCCTCGAAGCGGATGTTGACGAGGACAGTTTGCATCTCATCATGCAGTCCGTTCAAGAACCTCTCCTTCTTCTTGGCCTCCGTGTTGATCTCATCAGGTGCATACCTGGCTAAGGACAGGAATCTGTCACGGTACTCCACTACAGTCATTCTGCCTTGCTTCAACTCTCAGAATTCATCCCTCATTCTGGTGACTAGACCCTGCGACACGTGGGTGCGACTGAACTTGATTTTGAAGGCTTCCCATGTCATCACTTGGCCATGGTTCATTGTGCATATACTGTTCCACCATGATCTTGCATCTCCTGCCAAATAGTGGGTGGCAAAGAGAACCTTCTCATTGGCATCTACTCCAGCTACTTCTAAGTTGTTTTCCATTGTCTGCAACCAGTCATCAGCATCCAGTGGGTTATCTGAGGTACTAAAGATTGGGGGATTTGTATTTTGGAAGTTCTTGAGTTTAGATCCATGATGATCCTGATTTCCATGGTTCTGGTTGTTGAGAGCCATCTGGGCGATCTGTTGTAGTCTTGCTAGATTAGCTTGGCACTCTGCCCTGCTTGCTTCTGTGTCTGCAATGAGATTTTGTAGGATCTGTAGTATTGGGTCTTGCGATGAGCTGCTCCCTCCTTGGTTTCCACGAGTCATCTGAAGATTGAGGTAGATAAAGGGGTAAGAGGGAAAGTTCTAAGGTTCATGGTTTTTGATTTCAAAGCTAAAACTTTGAGTTTGACTCAGATTTTTGCAACTAACTTCTTTTCATTCATTCAAACAAAGCACACGGTACAAACACACACACACCACAACATCAAAGGGAAAACAGATGGTTTTAAGAACCATTCTGTCAGCTACGATACAATGGGACCGATACTCCTCATGCTACGACAGTGCTCTAGTGCATCTACTCATCGTCGATGAAGTCGGAGTCGTCGTCGTCGGTGTAGAAGTCCATGACATCTTCCTCCAGAAAGTCATCATCATTGCTGAGGTAGGAGTCAATATCTCCTTGGATATCTTCACCTTCCTCTTCTTCTTCCTTCACGGCAAGCTGAGCTTCTTGCTCCTTGATGATCTTCTCGAGGTCGGCCACCTTCTTGCGAAGACGGTCGATGGTGCGATCCTTCTTGGCATGTTGACAGCATAGAGACTGACGATCCTGGACTAGCAGTGAGAAAGTCTAGGCCTTCTGGGATGCAATGGCGAGGTTGTTGTTGGTGACCTCTCTGGCATTGTCCAACTCCTTCTGTCTGTCGTACAGCAAGAAGTCAAGGTTCTCTAATTGACGCTTCAATTCCGGGTGACTTGGCATCTCCATGGGCATTCCCATGAAATCTCGTCTTGCATAGTGAGCAAAGCGGGTTCCTTGGATTTGGTTGACACTCAGGGCACACAGACGTGCAAGAGCTTCATGCATTGCCCTGGCTAATCCATCTAGCTAGTTGTTCTCTCTCACGGAGAACTGGATCCTCCCAGACGTTGGTGCTTCTATCTTGCCTCGAAGATCAGCGGTGACTAGCCATTGTAAATCTCCTCCTGGGGGTCCAGGAAGTTGAGCTCCAAGGAATTCTGGATGCGGGTGTCCCAAGTAATCCGACAGTGAATCCAGACCCCTCTCGAAGATCAGTTGGCCTCCGTTGCCCAACTGGTAGAACTTTCTGAAGTGAGTTTCCATCTATAAGAATTAAGGATGAGAAAGTTAGTGAAGTGATCAAGTGTGTCAAATTTTTATGTAGTAATGTAAGAATTTGGAGGAACATCAATTTTTTTTGAGAGAAAGAATTCCCAAGGGTAAGGGAGGAAATAGATTTAATAAGTACTCACTTTGGTTTTTGAAACTAAGTTTTTGTTTGGACGTCCATTCTAACTAGGGTCTCCTATGGTCAGGATGGCTCTAATACCAACTTGTCAACACCCAGATTTTTAATCCCAGATGCCTGTTATGCCATACATCGCAATCCCAGGATTACCATTTTTGCGAGACATAACAGATTGGATATCATAGTACATCATCCTTTACAAACCATAAATAAGGTCTTACATAAATAAGGATCTCATGATCCAGTCTTAGTACAATCAAGCAGCAGAATAAATAGCGTAGTGGTGGGGTCCATCTTCAGAGTCACAGGCAATGCTGACGATGGAAGATAGTCCTAGTTATCATAGCCGTCCTGCTGTCCTTCATCTTGGTAATCTCCTTCATAGTCTGGCCATAGGAATAGCCAGGGACAAAATCCATGAGTTCTCTTTAAGTACTCGCAAACTACCACTAACAAGTAGTATAGTTCTAGTATAAATACTAACTCTAAGTTTAACTATAAAGTTAAGTTTGAAACCTAAGCTGAGTTCTAAAACAAAGAAAGATAAAATAAAGTTTGAAATCAACTAAGTGGGAACTTAGTCATCATAGTCACAACTCTGTTGTGGTCAAGTCAAGTCACAATTCATTTCATAAGTCATTTTGAAAACATCTGACAATGGAACAGTATGGCCACTCCAACTGTCCATAATCGCGGACACGGCTATTCGAATAGTTTGATACTCTGCAGAGGTGGTACACTTTCACCACAAGATTCGATACATCTGTCGGGGATAACCCTGAATCATCATACTTAGTATGCAGATAATCAAACATAACCTTTCCTTTACACACCCTAGTATTAACACCTCTCCTATGAGTATGGCCTCCCAACCATGACCATCTGTCATCTTGGGCACTGCATAGGTGGACAACATTGAGAGGTAGCCTCAGCTCAAACCTCTCCTGCGAGGGAACTAATACTAATGCATATAAACTTCCGTCTAAGCCTTACCCAATTCAGGTATTGTGGTTGTACGGTAAAATTGGAATGGTATCGCATCCGAACCCAACCATCAGTTTTGTAAAAGGGCTAAGGCTCATGCCTCAATATTTTCATCATCATAAACCATTTGTGTTTCTAAACACATGTCAAAACATCTCAATAGAATGACTCATCATTCCAAGGTTTTCATAATTCATTTTCCACCAAGTATTCCCATCTAAGTGAATCAAGTTTTGAGTTTTGTTCTAACTACTAAGTTAAGAGTGTTCACTAAAGTAGGATGCTAAGATCAATCTCATGCCATAGAATGACATCTAAGTCTAACTAGAAATGTCAAGTTTTATACTCTTTATGCTACCTTCTAAAGGAGTAAAGGACTTTGGTAAAGTCAAGAAAAGTAAAACTTGGAAATAAAACTTGGAAAAGATAGAAGTCAAGGTGGTATAACCAAAGCATGCCTAATGCCTTTTCTTAGGTTATCTAGATTGCAAGGGTTAGCTTGCATTGTTAATGATGGCTTGCTTAGTGCTAGCTTTATAACAATAACTTGCCTTGATTGGTGTAGTGGTTGAAGTTTTCTTCCTCCTCTTCTTGGTAGAACTCCTCCTCGTAAGCTTGGTCGGTACTATCGTCTATAAATACATACGAAATATACAATCACCAAAACAATGCTTAACTAGTGTACTTAGCACACTAAGGCACACATTTGGTGATCTATTATCATCACAAGCATCACAAGATTTAATGAACTAGTTTATTTATTTTATTTGAGAAAAGTAGTTTCTACTCACTGAAAATAACTAAGATTTAATATTCTCCAATTAAAATATGGGATCATGTTGGCACCTGTCATCACCATATATTCTAACATATGGGAATGTGATTTAAAGGTTGGATCACATTTTAAATAAGTTTAAGTTTAATATTTAATGATTTAAAGTGACTAGAAATGCCTATATAGCATTATTTTGGTACTAGTCCAAAGTCACTGTCTGTAAACCTTAATTTTATTACATATTCAGATAGGTATGGTTAAATGTGATTTTTGAGAGTTGGAATCAACTCAAAAGTTATTATGCTTGATTTTATAAAAATGTTTGAATGTGCAAAAGCTCCTGTCTTGTTATTTTTACTAGGAGAGATCTCTAACTCTAAATGAATTAAATCCAACAGGCTTGGATATATATTTTCAGTAGCTTTCTAACAAAATTAGAATCACTCAATTTGGTTCAGTAAATCTTCCTGAATTGATTTTTGAACTAAGGGACATAATTGAGTTTAAACCTAAATAGAAAAATCTAGATTTGAATTACTGGGTCAGCGCGGGAAAGCAATTGGGCTGGCCCAGTGAAACTCAGTGGCGCAGAGGGCGGCTGATAGGTTGGTCCCGCTTATCAGCGAGACTTAAAACCCAAAACGGCACGGGGCAATCTAGGCGCTACGATTAGAACACAGATCAACGGCTCACAGTCGTCGTCGACGATGGACTCGTCGCTGGCGAGACCGAACCCTAAATGGACGGTGGGGGTCTACTGGGGACGTACCAGGGCTCCAACTAGTGCGGTGAGGCTGGCGATCGAACTGGACGGCGACGGCGGACTCAGGCGAGGTCGTGGCAGGGGCTGCGGTGGACGGAATCGACGGCAGCGTCTCCTCCTCTGCAGCGGGCTGCTCCGGTGCAATTCCGGCAAACTAAGGATTGAGCTGCTCCGGCGAGAGAGGGGAAAGGTTTAGGGAGAGAGGGGAGTGGAATGGTGTGAAGAATGAGGCAGGGGGTGGCCTCCTTATATAGGCTCGACGGTGAGACTGAGAGGTGTGGGAAGGCGTCTCCGGCGAGGGCGGTACAGGGGGCTATCGGCGTGGGTGAGGTAGGCGGATGGTGGGCGGTTCCTTGGCGGTGCTCTATGGAGTAATGGCGCGGCTAGGGGCGGTGGCATATGTTCGGGAGCATTGCGCGCTCAGGGAGACAGAGGCGGTGCTCGACGGCGTGCATGGCGACTATGGGTCGCGCGGCGGTGCACAGCCGTGTCTGGCGGGTTGCTGGGGTCGAGGCTGAGCAGTGTGCACGGTATGGGGTCGAGGGGCGGTCTGGTACGTGCTGGCGGCTATCGCGCTCTGGCGCGCTCCGGCGAGAGAGAAAAGACGGCGGTGCTGGGGAGTGGTCCAGGGCCTGGCTGGGCTTGGGGAAGGGGCAGTGAGGTGCAGTAGGGTTGGGTGGAGCTAGGGGACGTGCTGGTTTGGTGCGGCGCGGTCACTGGCGCGTTGCCCGCTTCTGGCCGGCGGTGACCACAAAATGGCGGCGCTCCACTGCTGCTCCAGCTTAGGGGTAGGCCGGTGGGGACTTGGTTGGACTAGGGGGACAGGGGAACCAAATGAGGGCCAAAAACTCGACAATGCATTGATCTACAAACAGTATTAGTTAGGCAGAGAAATCTTGCCTGTCACCTGTTCGATCAATTGGCCGCAAGAGAAAAAGTTTTGAATTTTAGGCTATTTTTTGTGGAGTGATGTATCTTATGCTTGAGCTGCTAGGTGTGCTTGGGTTTTAAAAGTGGAGTTCATTTGAGTGCTTTAAGTGTGATCTATACATATGAACTACATTCAATTTTCAAATGTCATTTAAATTTAGTGTTTGAAAGTTTTTGGGATAAAACAAAGTGGGCCTTGGCACATCACTACTTGTACTAGCAAGTTGTGCAAAGAACCACAATTGTTTCTGTTAAGATTTGAGTTCTAGGAATAGCCAAAGTAGGCTAGGTGATTAAAATGGCAAAAGTGACCATTTGTTTAGTTTATTCTTTTTGATTTGTTTTTTTTTGGATTTGTTTGGGAATGATCTAGATGATGTTTAATTCACCTTAGAATCATTTTACAACCAATAGATCACTCAAACATGGCAATTCAAAACAACTCCTAATTTAAATGCACACACATATCTATGCTTAATTATTTTAAATGGAAAAAGTTTTCGTTAACCCTAAATTGGATAGATTTGATCTTGATTAACCTTGGATTAAGTTTTGAGATATTACAGTAACCAAGTTAAATCTATGAATCACTTGTTCTTTCATGCTTTGTTGCTAGAGTGGTTTGAGAAGTTCTGGGTAAGCTTTTTGATACATCGACCTGCCCACAGAATTACTGGCAGGCTTGTGTTAGTTTTACCGTTTCCTTCGTGGTGGTAAAAGGTTTTATATGGTTGGGATTTCCACAGCGTGCTGGGCAATCTGGACCATCAGAAACAAAGTTACCTTCGAGGTTTATATACTCAGATCCCCTATCGAGGTCGTATTTACGGTTTTTTATTATATTGGGCAGGTTTGCAGAAGGGCGACGACAAAACCTTGATGATCGATAACACTAAGAATATGATGAGGATGTCAGCTGATGTGGCCAAGATCTCCATGTTGAGGGCGGATGGGCCTGCACGGATTGGTGATTGATGAAGCTTAGTCTAGAAAAGGTGTTCGTCTGGTGCCCTGATGATTGTGAAGACTGTAGTGACTTGGTTCTCTGTCTTAGCGGCTTGCAGCTTTTGGCCTTTGCTGGTGCTTTGTTCCCGGCCAGAATTTTTTTCGGTTGGGTGGTTGTTGTTGGATGTTTGGTGGATATAACTTCGTTAGCGATCTTCTAGAGTTTAGGGTGTAGTAGGGGCTTTTCATGTAGATGATGTTTCGAGATCGAGCATTCTCAGTAGGTTTCGTACTAGTGCTCTAACTCGCTTTCCTCTCTTTTCCTTCTTTTTTTTTGCCGTTGTAGTGAACTCTGTATTTCCATTGAGCAATTAATGGAAAGAGGGTTAAGCCCGGCTGAAAAAAGATACTTTTTTTTCAAAATGTGTTTTCTTGTGGAGATACTTTTTCCCCCAAAATGCGAGCGTTGCCCCGGCCTCTGCATCGAAAGAATGCACACAACCTTAATTTTACTGCGGAGTTTAGAATATCGAAGTTTACATCTCATTGGGTCTCACAAAGTGGATCCATAAAAAGGAACAAAAGAAAGGTCTAATCATCTTAATCTTAGAGATGTAAGGAGCACATATAATAAACGACTGCAAGTACATTACTAGTAATTAAACACGGCGTCGGCTGGTCACATGCATATCTATCCCCCGATCGGGTGTACCTAGTCGTTCTCCTAGATCTCCTTTTCATTTTTAAATTGCCGCTTTACCTAGAGGGCGACAAGAGTACTTGCCATTGATCATTTTTCTAATGCCATTTCAAGTTTTTGCGGCGGCTCCTTGCCCATGCAAATGACACGAGTTCAGGACGACTTTAAACTACGTGAGCCCGTCGAAAACACGTTAAATCGATCGATTGCTCATCATTTTCTTGTCTCGTGCCAATTGACAAATCCAGATCGAGCTATCCACGAGTTGCCTGGCTACTGGGAAATACTACTTCACCTGTCGCTCATTTTGTAATAAACTACAACTTTGTACTAGATGAGTGATACTTATTATGGATTACATAATACGTGTCGCTCATTTTGTACTCCCTCCGATCCATGTCTAGATATATCCGAATTTAGACAAATCCAAGTCAATTAATTTGGGTCGGAAGAAGTACTAAGTTAGTACAAACTTTGTATGAGATGAGCGATACTTATTTATGGATCAGAGTGAGTAACAAAAATAGAAATGCATACATGTCATGGGATATTTGAGCTTAACTCATGAGATGTACGACCGAAGAGTAAACTAAGGATTGGTGATACTAGCTGGCGATCTGAATGATGACCTGTCTCCAAAATAACCCCCGCGTCCCCCCCCCGCTGGCGCGGCGCTTCCTCTCGGGTGGGAGTGCTCGCCGGCGGTGCGGCTCGACCCGACTTGGGTCTAGCAGCGGTGACGGTTCCCAGGTGGACACTGGACGGCGGCGCTTCCCCTTGGTGGCCGGGGCACAGCTGCTGCGTGTGTGTCGGAGTCCACTCAGCCCAGATCTGGGCCCATTTGGGCCACATCTGGATCGGGTACGGCTGGCTGCGTCGTGGGGTGGCGGTGCTCAAATATGAGGTCCCTGATACCACTTGTGAGCTATCTTTTGATGAGTGGGCTATTATTGATGAACAACTGTATACTTTGCCAGATGTTTGAGGGCAGGTCTCACGCATTCTTGGTGATGTTAGGGTATTTACACTCCTAGACGCTTCGTTAGACGCTTAGATGAAAACAAAAAATACCAGAAAACCGGATTATCAGGTAAGCGTCCGGGCTCCCAACGCGAGTTGTTTGATTGGGTTGCTAGAAACAGCTAGCGAGCTGGATCGTGCGGCAGAAAAATGGACATAGCGCTCGACGGATGATTAAACGTCGACGCAAGGAAATATCCTGAGGTCGGATGGGATTGAGGCATAACCACCAGGAAATCTAGCCTAGCGTCCACTCTAAGCTTCCCTATTAAACATGCCCTTAGGGGTGACTTTCTGGCTTTATGGCCAGGTCTCATGCAAGAAATTATAAGTCATATCTATCTTTAAATCACTTCAAATAAGACAACAACATCCTCCCATTTTATTAAGTACTAGAAGACATTACAACATAAACACTCAAAAGTAGCATCAACTGTTTCATCGATTAGAACATGCTACTATTTTATGAACTGTATATGGGAGGAGATCAAGGGCAGAGACAAGGGGGGCTAGCAGGGGTCAGACCCCCTAATGGATCGCCCCCCTCAAGGAAATACACCAGGGTCTGGTACTATTACGGGTATACTTATGCGCTAATGGCTGTAAGTGATTAGCTAATTAGGAGTACTATAAGCCCAAGTTATATATTTATGAACGTACTGAAGCCCGGCCAGCAACAAAAGAGCCCATCTAGCTGATTGTCCATGTACAAGCCATCGATCGTGGACCCTAGAGGTAGTCGCCGGCTACCATCTGCTCTATCAGATCGATCGAGAAATCTTCCTATGAGAGCGCGAGTACGCCCGCCGCCACACGCAAGATGATGAGCTTGACTTGATCGGGGGCGTCTCCACGCAGCTAGTAGCCGCAAATACGGCGGCGGCCACTGATTATTATCAAGATAAATACATACTCCCTCCGATTCATAATACTTGTCGCAAAATTAGATGTATCTAGTACTAAAACATGTCTAAATACATCCATTTGAGCGACAAGTAATATGGATCGGAGGGAGTAGTATATATAAATTTACTAATTCTGATCTAATTCCTCTTTTGCTTTAGTTTTGCTATTTGTTGTTATAGAAAACAAAGACAAAGAAAATACTTTTCAAACAGTTTATTTCGTTACTGAATCTGGCAGTGCTGAACAAGTCATCTTTTTTAGGAAATTTATATCGACATAGAATCTGGTAGAGCTGAATAAATCATATATGAACCGTAGAGCTATATTCAAACATACAAAAAACAGGCGAACACATCAATTTGCTTATCAGTTTTAATGTTGGAGGTCATTTATATCCATACAATACTATTGGTCTATTGCCAAACATGTTTTATATGCTATTTCTGCTAGACGTGATGTACTCAAATATTGTACTACTACTTTTGTTCAAAAAAAATTGTGATATATATGTGATCTTCATTGCTCGCCCCCCTTATGCCTAAATCCTGGCTCCGCCCCTGATCAAGGGGAACCCAATAGTCAAGGCACAGATGCGGCCACCGGTGCATGCGCTACTGGGGCAGCAGCACTAGCATCACAACAATAGACATTTCTTGGGCAACAGTACTCCAACCATGGTACGGATGTCGCAGTCCTGCCAGCGTCTTGTGCCGTTGATGTGATCATTATCATGTGCATGAAAACCTGTGCCATGACAAAAACAATGAAGACCTTGAAGAGTTTGCTCATTGCCTTCATCTTTTCTTGTGAACAAAGTGCAGTGGAGAACTTGAAGATTTTGTTAGTTGCAATAGTGGTTGTTTGTTTGGCCAGATCGAGTACCAAAATAGGTATATATAGAACAATGTGACGTAATGGTTGAGCTTATCCATACAATTAATACCATATTTGGACATTATTATTAGCGGTAAAATTAGGCAAGCTATTAATAGTAAAGGGGGCAATGAGATTAATAGCATTAATTTTATTATCCCGAGGGAGAGGAAAATCTAGCAATCACAATGTATATTTAGCCATAAACATTCAAGATAAATGTGGGGGAAAAGAGAGATTTTAGAAGAAGGCTTTGTGCATTGAAAAAAAACAAGAGCGTGTAAATATTTTGTTAAATCAACTTTTTTTGACAATCAATACCACATATAATGGTAGAGAAATATAAACTGTCTTCAACGGCTAAAAAATAAAGTCTAAAAGAAAACGAGCAAATCGCGAAGGTCAATCTATAAATCTAGATTACATGAATGCCATCGCTGCAAACATATTTGGAGATAAAGGTACACTAAAGATTAGGATTTCCATGTGTTCATTTATCGAAAATTTTTGCTCACAAAAGACAATCTAGCTAAAAGGATTTGGGAAGGTAGTAAAAGATGTTGTTTTTGTGCTCAAGATGAAACAATTCAACATCTATTCATCGCATGCCTCTTGGAAATTTTTTATGGCATATTGTACATATGACTTCTAATATTGTACCCCCTAATAATATCATGAATCTCTTTGGCAATTGGTTAAGGGGAGTCGTGAAGAAAGATTTAGAATAGATTCGTGTAAGAGTTTGTGCTTTACTATGGGCCATATGGAATGTACGATTCTTTTATGCAGGTTATACCCATGGATACTCATTGGGCCCGTATATGTTCCTACCTGCTGCCGAAGAAGAAGCTATGGATATTGGGTGCAACCAACTAGAGATGATTGCAAGGAACTTATACATCCGGTTCCGCTAGCATTTTGATCACTTGATAAGATATTGATGCGGATTCACTTCATGTTGTCCTTTTTTTATATGGTCGATACATGTATCCACCTTATGTGACCCAAGATGTAATTCTTTGTGAGACTTAAATGATAATAAAGTAATAAAAGTATGACATGCACCACTCGATTTAAATGTCGTGGCTATGTCTCCATTTAGAAAAAAAAGGAACAAGTGGCAGGGATGAAAATGGAGAAAAAATGAACGAAACTGAGTGACACCATATTTATTTTTGTATTTTTTTCGAAAATGGAAACAAATACAAAAATCCTAGAAACAAAAACCAAAGCAGATAGTGTCAAAAACAGATATAAACCGAATATGGTGCAGATGCGGAGCGATACGGATGTTAACTGGAACCAAGAGAACCCTTGAATCATGCAAAAATCTCATACATTCAAGCAAACCAATAAAATTGTTCCCTAATTCTAGCATGGTGCTCTGTTTAGAAGGAAATAAGGGGAATACCAAATTGTATAAGCCTCCTCGAATGCATGATGAAGGGATTAAGTTGTCGGCTGGTTTTGGGATGAGCTGCTTTGGAAGTTTGGATTGACAAGTATCGGTTGGATTTGGTCTTGCACATCAACCCTAAAATGGAAATTCAATATTAGCGGAATAGAAATTCCATTTCTACATCTGTTTTGCTAGAAAATATTGTTTCGTTTTCGTCAATTTTTTTTGTTTCCGTTTCCCTTTTTCTGCGGAAAATTTCGAAAACATACCGCTCCATTTTCATCCCTACAAGTGGGGATCATCGTCATTCATCCTTTCGCGAACATGGCAAAGAGGATCAACATGAATTCCTCTTCTCTTGATGATCCAGTTATGTGGTAAACTATTGTGACCTATTCTCAATAGAAACACTCACTTAGACTTCTCTAGTTCATGGTACAATCTATTCTCAATAGCTAACTTAACCGGTAAATTCCCTTTTCCCCCCATAAGACCATGCCTACAAACCCTCTAGGTCTTCTCTGATAGGAATAGTGAGGACAATTTGCGTCTCAGCAATTCTCAAAGTATCTCACACTAGTTGTTGATCCCACTGACCCTATATGGGTCGATCTTGTTTGAGTCCATGCTCAAAACCGTGTTACCTCGGGGAGTAAACGACTTCCTATCTTATTTCTTTGGCAACCATGGGCGTGACCATATATTTACTGAAGCATCATCTCCAAGACTCCAACTTAGTGCATCACCGCTTCCTTAATCAGCACCCCGCCCTTATGGATGCCTCACCATGTATGTGCTTGTGCCTCCAAGAGTGAAACCTCATGGAATTACCGAGCTTCTAAAATTCTCGAGCAAAGGGAGGTTTGATTGTCAACAAGCGCCAGGCCTGTTTTGCTAGCATTGCACAATTAAGAAAATAAAATTCTTTGTACACTAAGCCTCCATCCATTTTAGGCCGGGTAAACAACTCCCAGCTGAGCCAATTGAAACTTATTTTTCTTTTCCATTTGTTCCCACCTGTAGCTGCAGATCATTGAGCTAATTTGGTCGCACAAGCCTTTTGTCAGGTCAAAACATCCCATGGTGCACACCGGAACCTTGAGATTGGCGAAGGTTTTAATCTTGAGCACGCGGGTAGCTACAATGATCGTGGTCGGACTCCCGAAGATGCCCCCGCGATGTGTCATGCACAGAAGTAACATGAAATCCACACGATGCACCACGTTGCAACACGTGCAAGCAGCACAAGCAACTGGGCAGGCGTCTTAGAGCAAGTGCAGCCTGTACAAAAACTGGGTGTGTAAGAGAATCTCTCTGCCTAGCATGAGTCTAAATGGTGCAGACGTTATGTCTAGCGAAACGATTCCTGGACTTGAGTCTAGTTTGACTAGACTCAAGGTCTAAGAAAGTGAATTGCTGGCCAGACCCACTGTCTCTAATCTCTCTATGGTGCCAAAAAGGCAATTATCTTATGCTTTTGCTCGTCAAATCGATGGTACAAAAATTTGCTCTCTTTAGCACCAGCCCGCTATAACAGCCTTTTTCTGACCGATTTTCTTAGGCCTAGGTCCAAACGCTGGGCATGCTCTTAGGGCATCTTCACCCGCCGACCCAAATGGTCCGAACACGTACGGTCCGCATCGGCCCAGCGGGGAGATCCATCTATGCAGCAAATTTAGGTCATGGTTACATCGGTTCGGCCATCGCGCCTGTCCTCCCGCGTCCGTCCTT
This sequence comes from Avena sativa, assembly GCA_916181665.1. NCBI lineage: Eukaryota > Viridiplantae > Streptophyta > Magnoliopsida > Poales > Poaceae > Avena > Avena sativa. The sequence continues at coordinate 104,859,602 of OV702292.1, forward strand.
CACCTTGGCGGTCCCTCCCGCTAGTGGCACACAAACCACTCCACTCCTCCCTCCAAAAACCATCTCCCAAATTTCCACTGGCGGGAGCGGGAGCGGAGGCGATGGATCCCACCGCCACGGCCGATGCTGCGCCCTCCGCCGGTCCCGTCGCGAAGAAGCACGGCCAGCCAAAGAAGCTGTCCAAGAATATGATGGCGGAGGATTGGAAGGTTGAGATGGAGAAGCACGCTGGCCGGCAAGGAGCCGCGAAAGCTCGGGTCATCGCTGCCAAGCGTGATGTCGAGTGCCGAGAGGAGAACGAGCGCGTCCTCTCCGCGCAGGCCAGGGCCAACGCTGACGAGCTGGCGGTGAACGCCGCCAAGCAGGCCGTCATCCTCATGAAGAAGGAGGTGATGTCCGCCGCTTTCGGTGGAACCGTCGTTGTTCCCGGCCTAGCCATGGACGGCGCATGCTCTACCAGCTTGGTCACCTCCACACCGAGCAACTAGCAACCAGTTCATCTCAGGATGCCAGACCCACACACACTGTCACTTGGCAGCCATGGGAGGAATGTGGTCGCGCTCTTCCGGATCGCCTATCCCCTCATGGCGTTGTCGGAGATGGAAGAACTCGCCATCGACCTCAACCGCACTCCCACAGCCGAGGACACAACCTTGGAGGCGTCGAAGAGGCGGCGGGCCATCTCCTCCGTGGCCATGCCGGCACTAGTCAACTTGTTCGACGGAATGGCTGACCAGCAGTCATTCACCAATGACACGGTATGGTCGCGACATTTCTTTGACATTGCCAGTAGCCTGCGCCCGCCGCTTTATCGTGGCCAATTTACGTGTAGGATTTCGTGTCCAACGATGGCGAGGACGTCATGCACGACATGATCAATGAGGGTGGCAACGACTATGGCGAGGACGAAGAGGCCCAACAAGAGATCCAACAAGAGACTCAACAAGATGCCTACAACATTGAGGATGAGACATTGTTTGGAAACAATGGCACTTCCATGGGAGAGAGGGTCACGGCCGTGTCGTTGGCTGCTACACTTGCAACGTCACTTGTCGACGACAAGAATTTGAGACAACAAACCACGATCTACACCACCGACGAGGACAAGATCCTATGCCAGGCTTGAATAGAGATTTCACAAGATGCACTAACATGGGTATGCCCTAATGGTACCCAGGATTAGCTTATATGGTTCGGCCCAAGAGAAGCCCATGGTGAAAATGGAGCCCATGAATATTCGGGTGGCACCAAGCCCGTGGAGCCGCGACTCCTTGGAAGACACGGAAAAGAATAGATAAAAAGTTTAAAGGGAAAAAACCCTAATATGTAACCGACTCGCCTTGCTATCCCGAGACTTGGCCTCCCTATATAAAGGCCAGGAGGGGCAGCGAGAAGGGCATTGCAAAACCCTAGTTCATACACTGCCAGATTGCATCTACACACCCTTGTAACCCTTGGTTCCATCAATACCATGAGCAGACAAGCAAGAGTAAGGTTTCCCTCCGGGGCCCGAACCTAGGTAAACTTTATGTCCCCGATTTGCTTGCTTGTTATCCGAACAAAGCTTCCATCACTCCCCTCTTCCTCAAACCCAAATCCATCAACCATGGGCATTGAAGTGTTAACCCCACGTCAATTGGCGCCGTATGTGGGAGTTGGGAGTGTTGATGTTGCGGCTTCGACGGCCCCATCACCCTCGATCTACAACTCTTCTATGGCAGAGAACCACCTCCTATTTGACACCTTTAACTTCACCATCCACCCGTCGGCGACCCGCCCGGCCTTCGAGTCCATGGGATATGGAACCTGCATGACGATCGGGAGCCTATGCTTGTAGGTTGGCAATATCGGCATGCTTTGCTTCCTTGATCACTTGCCGACACCATCGATTGCACCTGCCTCGTGGTTTCCACCATCGATTGGAACCCTGAGCAAGCTCAATGCTCTGACATCAATCCGCGACACGGACAACAATTGTTGTGACTCCAATCTATGCGATATGTCGGGAGGACGATATATGTGGCTCCAGATCAGAGAGCTGTGGGAGCAATGACTTCCCCAACCACTAGATGTGCGCCACCATCACCAATAGCGGCAGAGTAACTCAAGGAAACGCCAACAACAGAGGCCCCACTGACACCGGCAACCATGGCCCAACCAACGACAGTCGTGACCAGCCCAACCCTCCCAACCCCAACGCCCACGACGGAGGTGGGTCGGGTCTCCTACAGATCCACCTTTTGGAAGAACAGTGGGGGCGCGTTAGGGAAGCCCTGCAGGGCAACCCCCTTCCAGACGACGCATCATGTGGCATGCTGATGGGCTACCACTGGATCCTCATAAATGAGTTCAACCGCCAACACGAAGTGAACGCTGAACTTACGATGCGCAAGAAGGCAGCTGATGAATCAAGTGCCCGACGGGTAGCACTCTCTGTTGGAGATATGCCCTAGAGGTAATAATAAATGTAGTTATTATTATATATCTTTGTGTTTATGATAAATGTTTACATTCATGCTATAATAGTATTAACAAGGAAACCATTAATACTTGTGTGATTTGTAAACTTAATTTGAAGTCCCTAGTATGGCCTCTATACTTCACTAGCTTGTTGGTTGATTGATGATGTGGTTTCTTTGTCATGAACATTGAGATGTTATCAACAACAAGATCATATCGTTAGGAGAATGATATGGTGGACATACTCCTATAGACAAGCGTAGCATAAAGATCAAGTCATTTCAATAGTTCAATTGCTATATGCTTTCTGATACATAGTAACCTAATTCCTTCGACCATGAGATCATGCATATTGCCTTTACTGGATGGATGCTTTGATGTCATCAAACACCACACCGTAACAGGGTGGCTATAAAAGTGGCATTGGGTGTTCGGAAAGTATTGGTTGAAACACATGGATCAAGAGTGGGATTTGTCCATCCACATGACGGATAGATATTCTCTGGGCCCTCTCGGTGAAATGTCATCCAATTAGCTTGCAAGCATGTGACTTGGTCACAAGGGATCACATATCACGGGAACGAGAAAAGAGTACTTATCAGTGACGAGGTTGAACTAGGTATGCAGAGATACCGACGATCATGACCTCGGATAAGTAACATATCGTGAGACAAAGGGAAATTGGTATCGTATGTAAGTGGTTCATTCGATCGCAAAGTAATCGTAGAAATATGTGGGAGCCATATGAATTTCCAGATTCCTCTATTGGTTATTGTTCAGAGAAGTGTCTCGATCATGTCCGCATAATTCACGAACCGTAGGGAGACACACTTAAGGATTCGACGTTGTTTGAGTAGTTATGGTATTATGAGAAAGAGACCGAATGTTGTTCGGAGTCTCGGATGGGATCCGGGATATCACGAGGTGATCCGGAATGGTCCGGAGAATAAGATTCATATAAGGAAAGTCCCATTTCGGAGTTGGGGAATGGTTCCGGTGTTTTCATCGGGAACATTCTAGAAGGTCCCGGAATGTCCGGCACTCCGGGGGGGAAGGGGTACATGAATGTGTCATTGCAAGATGGAATGATTGCATCATGTACTAAGTGTTCTCGCTGTCCAAAATAAAGGGTTTATTTAATTCCTAAATTGGAAAAGTCAAACGGCTAGTTTGAAAGTCAAACTGCCAATTTTGGGAAGTGGAAAAGAGGAGGATTGGTGGAGGCCGAATTGGGGGAGGACTCCTCCCTTGGCCGGCGCCCCACCAAGCCGACTTGGGGAGGGACTCTCCTCCCCATGGCGCAGCCAGCCCTCCCACCTATATAAGGAGGGGCAGGGCTCCCCTCCTAGGACACACAAGTTCCTATCCTCTAAACTAGAAACTAGACCTAGACCCCGGTTTAGAGCTGTTTCGGTTTAGAGCCTTCTAATTGGTTTAGAGCCCTCTAATTGGTGTGTCTAGTTACTAGACCACTAATAGCCTCTCTCATAAGCTCCACCATACTCGCACCGGCTTAAGGCGAAGCCCTGCGGGATCTCCCCTCTACCTCCGGTACCACGCCGTTGTGCTGCCGGAATCGCGAGGAGAGTGCTACAACCTCCGCTGCCTGCTGGAACAAGGGAGAGGAAGGTCTTCGTCGAGTACCGAACGTGTGACCGACTGCGGGAGCGCTGCGGGAACGCGGCGCCGGAAGGATCGTCTACGCGATCTTGAGATCGGAAAGAGTACGACTACATCACCCACGAGAATCTGCTCTCGTTAAACACTTTGGAATCTTCGAGGGTGAGTTATTCCATCGACTCGTTGCTACAATCTAGTAGATAGATCTTGGCTTGTTTGTTTGTATGCGATAGAAAATTTTTGTTTTCCATGCTACGAACCCCTACAGTGGTATCAGAGCCGTGTCTATATGTAGATCTGTTGCACGAGTAGAACACAATGGTCATTGTGGGCGTTGATGCTTTTATTGTAGATTGCTTTTTGTGTACTTTGCATCTTGCGGTATGTTGGGATGAAGCGGCCCGGGCTAACCTTACATGACATCGTTCATGAGACTTGCTCCACGCTTGACATGCAACTCGTTTTGCATAAGTGGCTTTGCGGGTGCCTGTTTCTCCTAGCATAGTAAAGATCCAATTTACAACAGGTGATCAACAATGCTAGTATCAATGTTGTGGTTCTTGTTCGTAAGTTAGAACGACACTTATGGAAAGCCCCAAACCACGTAAAATATGCAAAGAAAGTAGAAGCGTCTAACTTTGTTTTGCAGGGGTGTGCAGTGATGTGATATGGCCATGATTGTGATTATATTTGATGTATGCAATGTTCCTTATTGTAAGTTGGCAACCGGCAGGAGCCATATGGTTGTCTTTAATTTCTGTTAAGACCTGCGTGTCTATTCAAAATAGTTGTAATAGTTGAAGCTGGTGGACGACAACCATGAAGAAGCGTCATTGACCTTGATGCTATGCCGGTGATGATGGAGATCATATTCGTGCTTGAAGATGGAGATCGGAAGCACAAAGAAGAAAGGCCATATCATATCACATATTATGAATTGCATGTGATGTTAATCCTTTATGCATCTTGTATTGCTTAGTAGACGACGGTAGCATTATAAGATGATCCCTCATGCACATAAATTTCAAGTTCTAAAGTGTTCACCCTTAGTATGCACCGTTGCCAAAGCTTGTTGCTTCGAAGCACCACGTGATGATCGGGTGTCTTTGATTCCGCGGGTGAATACAACGTAAGCAAGCCAGATTTGCTTATGCGGTAACTAAGGTTTGATCTTGACGAGCCTAGCATGTACAGACATGGCCTCAGGAACACGGATCGCCGAAAGGCAAAGCATGAATCATATAGTAGATATGATGAACATGATGATTGTTCGCCATTAAAACTATATCGGCTCTCGTGATGATCGGTGTTGATATAGTAAATTTGGTTCGTGTGATCACTAAAACAATGTGAGGGATGTTGTTTTGAGTGGGAGTTCACCTAGTTTAATTTCATTAATTAATTTGAACTCAATTTGTCATAAACTTAGTCTAAACTATTGCAAATATGTTGTAGATCAATGGCAGCCCCTACCATCAATTTTAATGCGTTCCTAGAGAAAGAAAAGTTGAAAAACAATGGAAGCAACTTCGCGGATTGGTTCCGCAATTTGAGGATTGTCCTCACAGCTGGTAATTTGACCTATGTGCTGGATGCACCGCTAGGTGACCCACCTGCAGCTGATGCTACCGATGAAGTAAAGAATGTTTACCTCGCTCGGAAGAATCAGTACTCCATAGTTCAGTGTGCTATCTTGTATGGTTTAGAATCGGAGCTTCAGAAAAGGTTTGAAGAGTCAGATCCATATGATATTGTCGAGGATCTCAAATTAATTTTTGAGACTCATGCGGCAATTGAAAGTTATGAAGCTTCTGAAAAGTTCTTTAACTGCAAGATGGAAGAGGGTAGCTCCGTCAGTGAGCATGTGCTTAAAATGTCTGGGCACGCGAATAAACTTCAAAGCTTGGGTATAGTGATTCCTAATACTTTGGGAGTTTACCGCATCCTCCAATCACTACCACCAAGTTACAAGAACTTTGTGATGAACTACAACATGCAGAACATGAACAAAGAGTTGCCAGAACTGTTTGCTATGTTAAAATCTGCAGAAGTGGAGATCAAGAAAGAGCACCAAGTGTTGATGGTCAATAAGACCACCAAATTCAAGAAAGGCAAGTCTAAGCAAAAGGGACACTTCAAGAAGGGTGGTAAGAAAGTTACCACGCCGACGAAGAGGACCAAGGCTGGACCCAAGCCTGATACTGAGTGCTTTTACTGCAAGGGAGAAGGTCACTGGAAGCGGAATTGCCCAAGGTACTTGGCGGATTTGAAGAACGGCAACATCAAGAAGAAAGGTATATCTGATATACATGTTATTGATGTGTATCTCACTAGTACTCGTAGTAGTGCCTGGGTATTTGATACTGGTTCGGTTGCTCATATTTGTAACTCGAAACAGGAGCTGCAGAATAAACGGAAGCTAGTGAAGAACGAGGTGACGATGCGCGTGGGAAACGGATCAAAGGTTGATGTGATCGCGGTCGGCACACTACCTCTTCATCTACCATCGGGATTAGTTTTATACTTAAATAATTGTTATTTGGTGCCTGCGTTGAGCATGAACATTATATCGGGATCTTGTTTATTGCGAGACGGTTACTTGTTTAAATCCGAGAATAATGGTTGTTCGATTTATATGAGTAATATGTTTTATGCACATGCACCTTTGATAGATGGTCTATTCATATTGAATCTCGATAGTAGAAATACACATATTAATAACATTGAGGCTAAACGTTTGAAATCAAGCGATAATTTGACCTATATGTGGCACTGTCGTCTTGGTCACATTGGAGTGAAGCGTATGAAGAAACTCCATTCCGATGGACTTCTTGAATCACTTGATTTTGAATCACTTGAAAGATGCGAAGCATGTCTGATGGGTAAAATGACTAAGACTCCATTTTCTGGTATGATGGAGCGAGCTACAGACTTATTGGAAATCATACATACCGATGTGTGTGGTCCAATGAGTGTAGCATCGCGCAGTGGTTATCGTTATGTTCTTACCTTCACGGATGACTTGAGTAGATATGGGTATATCTATTTTATGAAACATAAGTCCGAAACTTTCGAGAAGTTTAAGGAGTTTCAAAGTGAGGTAGAGAATCAACGTAACAAGAAGATTAAATTTCTACGATCTGATCGTGGAGGTGAATATCTAAGTTACGAGTTTGGCGAGCATTTGAAGAAATGTGGAATACTTTCGCAGTTGACACCGCCGGGAACACCACAGCGTAATGGTGTGTCTGAACGTCGTAATCGAACTCTCTTAGATATGGTTCGTTCTATGATGTCACTTACAGATTTGCCACTATCATTTTGGGGTTATGCATTAGAAACAGCCGCATTCACTTTAAATAGGGCACCGTCTAAATCCGTTGAAACGACACCGTATGAATTATGGTTTGGGAAGAAACCTAAATTGTCGTTCCTTAAAGTTTGGGGATGCGAAGCCTATGTAAAGAAGTTACAGCCGGACAAGCTTGAACCCAAAGCGGAAAAATGCGTCTTCATAGGATACCCGAAGGAAACTGTTGGGTATACCTTCTATCATAGATCCGAAGGCAAAATCTTCGTTGCTAAGAATGGATCCTTTCTAGAGAAGGAATTTCTCTCGAAAGAAGTGACTGGAAGGAAAGTAGAACTCGACGAGGTTGTCGAACCTTCTCTCGAAATTGCGAGTAGCGCAGCACCGGAAGAAGTTCCTGTGGTGCCTGCACCAATAAGAGAGGAAGCTAATGATGGTGATCATGAAACTTCGGTTGAAGTTACTACAGAGCCTCGGAGGTCAACGAGAACTCGTACCACTCCAGATTGGTATGATTCCGTTATGAATGTCATGTTGGTGGACAACACCGATGACCCCGAGACATATGAGGAAGCGATGATGAGCCCAGATTCCAATAAATGGCAAGAAGCCATGAAATCCGAGATTGGATCCATGTACGAAAACCAAGTATGGACTTTGGTGGACTTACCGGATGGCCGGAAGGCTGTCGAGAACAAATGGATTTTCAAGAAGAAAACAGATGCTGATGGTAATGTTACTGTCTATAAAGCTCGACTTGTCGCAAAAGGGTTTCGACAAATTCAAGGAGTTGACTACGATGAGACTTTCTCACCGGTAGCGAAGCTAAAGTCTGTGAGGATTATGTTAGCAATCGCTGCATATTATGATTATGAGATATGGCAGATGGATGTCAAAACAGCATTCCTCAATGGAGACATTGATGAAGAGTTGTATATGATACAACCCAAAGGTTTTGTCGATCCTAAAGATGCTAACAAGGTATGCAAGCTTCAACGGTCCATCTATGGATTGAAGCAAGCATCCCGAAGTTGGAATCAACGTTTTGATAAGGTAATCAAAAGTTTTGGTTTTATACAAACTTATGGAGAAGCTTGTATTTACAAGAAAGTGAGTGGGAGCTCTGTAGCATTCTTAATACTGTATGTGGATGACATATTGTTGATTGGGAATGATGTAGACCTTCTTAATAGTGTCAAGGAATATTTGAATAATAGTTTTTCAATGAAGGATCTTGGCGAAGCAGCTTACATATTAGGCATAAAGATTTATAGAGATAGATCGAAACGCCAAATATCATTGTCACAAAGTACATATTTGGACAAAGTTCTAAAGAGGTTTGGAATGGAAGATAGCAAGAAAGGGTTCTTGCCCATGTTGCCCAATACGACCTTGAGTAAAACTCAAAGTCCGACATCGGCAGAAGATAGAGAAAAGATGAGTAAGACTCCCTATGCCTCAGCCATAGGATCTCTAATGTATGCCATGCTATGTACTAGACCCGACATCGCATATGCTGTTAGTCTAACTAGCAGATATCAAAGTGATCCAGGAGTGGATCATTGGACAGCGGTCAAAAACATCCTTAAGTACTTGAGAAGAACTAAGGATATGGTTCTTTCTTATGGAGGTGATGAACAGCTCGTTGTTAATGGTTACACCGATGCTAGTTGGAACACCGATCCGGATGATTCTAAATCACAATCTGGATACGTATTTATTTTGAATGGTGCAGCAGTTAGCTGGAGGAGTGCAAAGCAAAGCGTTGTGGCGAGATCTTCAACTGAATCGGAATACATGGCTGCTTCGGAGGCTTCACAAGAAGCGATATGGATGAAAGAGTTCATTACAGAGCTGGGTGTGGTTCCAAGTGCGCTGGACCCAATGTCTATCTACTGTGATAACATGGGCGCCATGGCCAATGCGCAAGAACCAAGGTCACACAAGAAGCTGAAGCATATCAAGCTGCGTTTCCACGCTATTCGAGAACATATCCAGGATGGGGATATAAAGATTTGCAAAGTACACACAGATCTGAATGTGGCGGATCCGTTGACTAAACCTCTCCCGAGGGCAAAACATGACCAACACCAAACTGCCATGGGTGTTCGGTATATTACCATGTAATCTAGATTAGATGACTCTAGTGCAAGTGGGAGACTGTTGGAGATATGCCCTAGAGGTAATAATAAATGTAGTTATTATTATATATCTGTGTGTTTATGATAAATGTTTACATTCATGCTATAATAGTATTAACAAGGAAACCATTAATACTTGTGTGATTTGTAAACTTAATTTGAAGTCCCTAGTATGGCCTCTATACTTCACTAGCTTGTTGGTTGATTGATGATGTGGTTTCTTTGTCATGAACATTGAGATGTTATCAACAACAAGATCATATCGTTAGGAGAATGATATGGTGGACATACTCCTATAGACAAGCGTAGCATAAAGATCAAGTCATTTCAATAGTTCAATTGCTATATGCTTTCTGATACATAGTAACCTAATTCCTTCGACCATGAGATCATGCATATTGCCTTTACTGGATGGATGCTTTGATGTCATCAAACACCACACCGTAACAGGGTGGCTATAAAAGTGGCATTGGGTGTTCGGAAAGTATTGGTTGAAACACATGGATCAAGAGTGGGATTTGTCCATCCACATGACGGATAGATATTCTCTGGGCCCTCTCGGTGAAATGTCATCCAATTAGCTTGCAAGCATGTGACTTGGTCACAAGGGATCACATATCACGGGAACGAGAAAAGAGTACTTATCAGTGACGAGGTTGAACTAGGTATGCAGAGATACCGACGATCATGACCTCGGATAAGTAACATATCGTGAGACAAAGGGAAATTGGTATCGTATGTAAGTGGTTCATTCGATCGCAAAGTAATCGTAGAAATATGTGGGAGCCATATGAATTTCCAGATTCCTCTATTGGTTATTGTTCAGAGAAGTGTCTCGATCATGTCCGCATAATTCACGAACCGTAGGGAGACACACTTAAGGATTCGACGTTGTTTGAGTAGTTATGGTATTATGAGAAAGAGACCGAATGTTGTTCGGAGTCTCGGATGGGATCCGGGATATCACGAGGTGATCCGGAATGGTCCGGAGAATAAGATTCATATAAGGAAAGTCCCATTTCGGAGTTGGGGAATGGTTCCGGTGTTTTCATCGGGAACATTCTAGAAGGTCCCGGAATGTCCGGCACTCCGGGGGGGAAGGGGTACATGAATGTGTCATTGCAAGATGGAATGATTGCATCATGTACTAAGTGTTCTCGCTGTCCAAAATAAAGGGTTTATTTAATTCCTAAATTGGAAAAGTCAAACGGCTAGTTTGAAAGTCAAACTGCCAATTTTGGGAAGTGGAAAAGAGGAGGATTGGTGGAGGCCGAATTGGGGGAGGACTCCTCCCTTGGCCGGCGCCCCACCAAGCCGACTTGGGGAGGGACTCTCCTCCCCATGGCGCAGCCAGCCCTCCCACCTATATAAGGAGGGGCAGGGCTCCCCTCCTAGGACACACAAGTTCCTATCCTCTAAACTAGAAACTAGACCTAGACCCCGGTTTAGAGCTGTTTCGGTTTAGAGCCTTCTAATTGGTTTAGAGCCCTCTAATTGGTGTGTCTAGTTACTAGACCACTAATAGCCTCTCTCATAAGCTCCACCATACTCGCACCGGCTTAAGGCGAAGCCCTGCGGGATCTCCCCTCTACCTCCGGTACCACGCCGTTGTGCTGCCGGAATCGCGAGGAGAGTGCTACAACCTCCGCTGCCTGCTGGAACAAGGGAGAGGAAGGTCTTCGTCGAGTACCGAACGTGTGACCGACTGCGGGAGCGCTGCGGGAACGCGGCGCCGGAAGGATCGTCTACGCGATCTTGAGATCGGAAAGAGTACGACTACATCACCCACGAGAATCTGCTCTCGTTAAACACTTTGGAATCTTCGAGGGTGAGTTATTCCATCGACTCGTTGCTACAATCTAGTAGATAGATCTTGGCTTGTTTGTTTGTATGCGATAGAAAATTTTTGTTTTCCATGCTACGAACCCCTACACTCTCGTCCATCGACGGATCCTCTTCGAAGGGCAACAGTGCTGGGGCCGCCAAAAGATGCTCTGGGTTAACCACCTCGATGACAAATATCGACAAGAGACCACCTAGGCCCTCGACCTCTCGTTCATGTTGGTGGACAATCAAGGTCACATTATCCCCAAAACGCCGCAAGCTGCAGTGATAACAACTACTATGTACCTGTTGATGAACCAACTACTAGCCAGAGATCCATGATTTTCCATGCATCGATCTGCCATCGCCAGGCTCGGACTGGTAGAAGCTACGCTTGCTAGAGAGCCAACACCGGAACCGAAGAAATCAAAGGCGCCATTCGCGAGGAACCGCTCACCATTATCCAGCTAGGAGGAACATGACCTGTCACGCCGATGCCACAACCTGCAGCGACGAAGCCACAACTATGATGCTCGTGACAAAATCACGCAGCACAATGTCGACAAGACGCATGCTAAGCATGCCTACTCAACCAAGTCGGAGGACGAAGAAATTAAGCTATATGGTGCTAGCTGCTTCAGCAGGGCCAAACGGCAAACTCAGATGCCAAAAAGGCTTCAAGCTCCCCTCGTCTAACCCAAAGTTTGACGGCTTCCAAGAGCCGAAGATTTTGTCGGAGTCTTGGTACCCAGGGAACCCTGATCCTGTGGACGACGGGCCCGTCAAAGGGGCCACCGCCTTCTCCTATGGCAATAAGAATGGTAGAGGGCCTCACGAGGGAAGTTTGAGGCTTGCGCCTCGCGAGGGAATTTCCGGGCCCTGACCTCTGCTTCGCTTGAGGTCCAACTCCCCCGGGTCTCCGAAGAGGTATCGAGAGGGTCAGGGCCCGCCTAGGGGCACACCTGCAATCCTGCCGTGATACTGAAGAAGAAGACAAGAGTTTGCAGGGAAGACCAGGCCCAAATGGGCCGCCTCAGTAAAGGAAGGCAGGACCATCCGCCGACTGGTATAAGGACGCCAAGGACGGCAGGGGAGCCAAGACAACTCTCCCTTGCTACTTTGGTGCTAAGGGGACAAGGCGATGTCAGGAAGCAGAGGAAGGCGTCAGGTGGGACTTTATGAAGGACTAGAAGGCGACTAAGGCAAGGAGGACTGAGTCCACCGAAAATTATCCCATAGACCGGGTCCTCGAGGGGCGGCAGTGTGGTGACCCTTCCGGCCTGATGGCCCAAGATATCCCGAGCTCGTTGGGGAACCCCAAGAGGAAGGTATGATGAGCACATCAGCAAGTTTCCCTCAGTTACGAAACCAAGGTTTAATCGAACCATTAGGAGCAAGGAAACACCCCAAAGGTGTTGCTAGCTGGACTTTGGCAGGGCGCACTACCAATAAGTACTATCATATAAAAATGATAAGGAGCGGTTATTACTAAAGTAATAACTTCCAAGACTCATCTAAAACTTTTGGGTTATCTCCCAATAAGTACTTTTCTTTAACGCCTTTAAGTTAGGCATAAGAAGCAAGAAAAAGAATCAAGTGTTCTCAAATGAAGAAGCATTAATGTTGATACCAGAAATATCTTCAACAAGGCAAGGTATCTCATCCAAATAAGTTCTAGAGGATCCTCTCTCAATACTCTTGGGTTCACTATTTTCATCAAACGGGTTTTCAGGAACAATACAATCAAGATTCTTTTCTATGGCTTCATGCATTGCTACAAGTTTGAAAGGTATTGGGATCTTAATTTCCTCCCCATTAGGTTCAGTTTTATTCATCTTTTCTCGTGTACCAACAACATCTACACATGAGCCTAGCATATTAAAACGTTCAAAGACTTTTCTATCTTCCTTGGCAACATCATAGAATTCCTTAAGCAAAGTTTCCAGAATAAAATCCCTCTTTTCAGGGTCCTCAATTTCTTTAAGTTTAAGAAACATTACTTGCATTAAGGGGTTAAGGTTAACAAACCTAGCTTCCAACATGTGAACTAAAGAAGCTGCATCAATTTCATAGTTTGGAGCAAGTTCTGCAAGGGATCTATCCTCAATATCGTCATGTTTACTAACATGATTAAAGAATTCTTCAATATTATATTTTCCAATTATAGAGCCACTACCTATTGAAAGGTCTTTCAGGGCGAATTTAGGGATCAACATGGTGAGCTAAGAAAGAGGTAACAACTATAGAAAGACTTAATTTTTTGTGTGTTTTTAATAAAGAAAGCAAACTTGTAAAACTATTTTTTTTGTGTTTTTTGATCAAGAAACAAGCAAACAAAGCAAAAGTAAACTAGGCAAAACAAAAACAACAAAGTAAAGAGATTGGTTATGAGAGACTCTCCTTGTGAAGATGTCCTTGACTCCTCGGCAACGGCGCCAGAAAAAGCTTTGATGGCCCAAGATATCTCGAGCTCGTTGGGGAACCCCAAGAGGAAGGTATGATGAGCACAGCAACAAGTTTCCCTCAGTTATGAAATTAAGGTTTAACCAAACCAGCAGGAGCAAGGAAACACCCCAAAGGTGTTGCTAGCTGGACGTTGGCAGGGCGCACTACCGACGTTAGAAGCAACGTGGAGACCTGCACAACACAACCATAGAACTCTGCCCCCAACTTACAGTGAGGTTGTCAATCTCACCTGTTTTGCTGAAAACAAAGGATTAAACGTATTGTGTGGAAGAAAGTAATAGTTTGCAGAAAGTAAACAAAAAACAGTAAATAGTTGATTGTAGATTGATAGTAAAAGAAAGGACCAGGGTCCATAGTTCACTAGTGGTGGCTCTCCTTAAGATAGATGACATGTTATGTGAACAAATTACAGCGGGGCAATTGACAAACATCGAGAAACCATACATGCTTATACTACTCATCTTGACTCCTTTGAGACTTGATTGGGCAACAAATGTTAGGTGAACAAATTACAGCGGGGCAATTGATAAACAAACATAGACCGTAATCCAACTGCATCTATGACTAATAATCCACCTTCAGGTTATCATCCGAACCCCCTCCAGTATTAAGTTTCAAGCAACAGATAATTGCATTATGCATTGCGTGTAAAGTAAACAATACGATTGTTCTATGAACAAAGGATTGATGTTTTCTCCCTAGTAGCAACAACACATCTAGTGCCTTAGAGATTTCTGTCACTTCCCCAGATTACTAGAGACATGAACCCACTATCGAGCATAAATACTAACTCTTGGAGTTGCTAGCATCTACTTGGCCAAGATAGCTACTAACAACGGAAAGCATGCAAGATCACAAATAACAAAGACATGATAGAATCAATAATCAATCTGAAATAGCATCTCAATATCCATCGGATCCCCGCAAACACAACATGTAGGAATTACAAATAGATGATCTTGATCATGAACGGAGCTCACAAGATCTAAACATGATAGCACAAAGGAGGAGAACCAGCCATCTAGCTACTACATGGACCCGTAGTATAGAGATGAACTACTCACGCATCACACCGGAGGCTTGCATGGTGATGAAGAAGGCCTCCAGGGTGAATTCTCCCCTCCGGCAGGGTACGGGAAGAGCTTCAGATCCCTCCCGATCTTGGGATGGAGATGACGGCGGCTACAGACTCTGTCATGAAATTTTTGATCGGGTACTTAGGGTTTCTGTATCTGAGGAATCTTACAGGCGAAAGGGGAGGCCGAGAGGGTGCCGGAGGCGGGCAGACCACCCCCTGGCACGGGCCAGGCTGGGCCATGTGGCCAGGTGCTGTGGCGGCCCGTTGGCCCTTGTCCATCTCGTATTCTGGCTCCGGGTGTCCCTCGGTGAAAAACTGACTTTGGCTTTTGTCCCGTCCAATTCCGAGAATATTCATTTTCTGACTTTCCTGGAACCAAAAACAACAGAAAACAGGCAGCTGACACTATGGCTCTTGTTAATAGGTTAGTCCAAGAAAGTGTATAGAAAGTACTTCAAAGTTCGAACAAAACATAAGAAAGTAGATAAAAACCAAGCATGGAACATAAAAAATTATGGATATGTTAGCAACGTATCAACATCCCCAAGCTTAACTCCTGCTCGTCCTCGAGTAGGTAAGTGATAAAAGGAAAGAATCATTTTTGAGGTGACATGCACCAACATAAACTTGATCAATGTATTTGCAAAACATTGATAGATGGGATCATAGTACTTGAACATAGCATGAAATACAAAGTTCTAACAATAAGACAAAGCAACTATGTTGCAACATGAGAAGGCACAAACAAAAGATTCATGAATAACAATGCTTTGCAAGACGTTTATTTGTTTCACATAAAGAAAACATAGCATAGTGGCATTCAGCTTGTCCTTCATAGAGTAGCAAACATAAATGCATAGGACACCTTCAAAGTTCATAAGAGTGACTAGATACAAATAGTTTAAAACAAGCAATATCAAATCTATGCATCAATCAACAAGTCTTGGGACAATGCACATAGAACTAAGAATGACCACTATGCTCTCAAAGTAGGTGCATAAAGATAGAAGGTGGAGACTCAACATAAAAGTAAAAGAAGGGCCTTCATAGAAGGAAGTAGGGATTCAAGTTTCATAAAGAGATTCCAAAAATTATGGTACTTATTAGCTTTCAGCTCTCATTGCCCCTATCATAAGCATCTTGAAGGTGATTAAGGTTAAAGTGACACAACTAAGAGGATATGCTTGACAAGTTATAAGCTGAAATCTCATGCCCCTTACTTACGAAGACTGAACCTCATGCTACTCAACTTTAGTCACAAGTAAGCTCTTGTCATTGTAAGTACATATGTATCATAGAGAACAGCCAACGGGGTACCCCTTGCACATGATACAGGAGCTATCCCATAATCAAAATGACAAGGCAAGCAGACAATGAGCATGTCAGTGATCTTTTTATTTGTTATTTGCATAGGTTTTTATTGAGGATGCTTCATAGAGTGCTCATTATGGTTATGTTGCAAGTTTCCACCATGATTAGGCATGGCTTAGGCTAGCGGCCCAGGCGTTTCTCTAACACAAATACAAACTCCATGATCTTACAAGTTCCCCTTTTATTTCACACCGCCGGGATCCATAAGCAAAAGAACATGATAACAACGGGGTACAAAGTACAAGTGCAATGTTGAAAGCGTTCCCCATGATACATGGTTCTGCTAACTTCAACTTATAAAGCACACGCATATACACAACAAAGATGGACGCAATGGTTCAGGTTTATTAAATGCAAGAAAGTAAAGTGTACCATCAAGTTTGTGAGAGCTTTAATCACTAGTTTTCTCATAACAAGTTTAATTCGGAAGGTAGATAAAAACATGAATATACTTGAAATAGTATATGCTAATAGGTATGTATGGTGGACTCTTCGGAATAACTTGGTTTTAGGAGTTGGATGCATGAGTGGAACTCATACTTGGTTATGGAGGCTAGCAAAAGACTCGGAGCGACCAACTAAGAGAGCAATAATGTCCATAATCATGCAGAGCGACACAACATCATTAATCAAAGCATAAAGTGATACAAGAAGTTGAAAACTAAAGGATCATAAAGGCTTATGGTGACTTGGGATAGTCATAACATGGTGTGAGCATGCGCCAAGTCAACTCAATTAAAGCATCAAAGGAGAATACCACAATACTATGCTTTAATATGCTAAAACAACGCATTATTCTTCCAAGGCACATTAAGCAATATCAATTGTTTATAACATGTCATGCTACAACAAAGAATACTAAGCATAAAGCCAAAACAATGTCGATCATGACATGACAAAGCATAGGCCACAGTCAAAAACAAGCTCTCTTTACCACTTAAGCGTGAACTTTTCCTACTTTTTTCCAATCCAAACCAAACTATTTGAAAACCAATATAAGAAAGAGGGGGTCCAACCAATTTATTCAGAACTAAGAAAACCAAGCAAACGAAAAACCAAAACGAAAACTAAAAAGAAGACGCTCCAAGAACAACACAACTGTGCATGAAACAATAAAAATGAAGTGTTTGGAAGAAACCTGTGATTTTTATTGATGAAGAAGGGGATGCCTTGGGCATCCCCAAGCTTTGACGATTGTACCTCTTGAATATTTCTTGGGGTGACATGGGGTGGCATCCCCAAGCTTGAGCTTTAGTCCATTCTTCATCACATTACTCATTCCTTCCATACACCTGAAATTTTTTCTTCATACAAAACTTCACACAATCTTTATTAGCAACATTAGTGCAATCAAGATAATAAGTCGTTAGGTTCAGTTCCAACACCAATAAAACATCCATTAAAACACAAGCTACTGTATCACTTGCCTCAAAAATCTCAATTCCCCAAAAGAACTCAAAAAGGAACCAACAAGAAGCAAATGCAAATAATGGCAGAAATCTGTCAAAACAGACCAGCAGGTAAAGACGAATTTTTTCAAAGACCTTCTGTTGCTCAAATAGAAAAGTGTTGAACTAACGAAAGTTAGATAACAACCTGGGGTAGAAGCACAAAAATTCATGCATCAAAAAGACGTACAGAGATTTTACACGAATTTTTACGGTGAAGCACAGAAATCTGTTTCGGGACAGCAACTTTCCCAATCATTACTTCTCTCTGATTAGAGGTTACTCTTGGCACAAAAAAGAAAATAAAAAGGATAAGGAGCGGTTATTACTGAAGTAACTTCCAAGACTCATCTAAAACTTTTGGGTTATCTCCCAATAAGTACTTTTCTTTAACGCCTTTAAGTTAGGCATAAGAAGCAAGACAAAGAATCAAGTGTTCACAAATGAAGAAGCATTAAGATTAATACCAGAAATATCTTCAACAAGGCAAGGTATCTCATCCAAATAAGTTCTAGAGGATCCTCTCTCAATACTCTTGGGTTCACCATTTTCATCAAACGGGTTTTCAGGAATAATCCAATCAAAATTCGTTTCTATGGCTTCATGCATTGCTACAAGTTTGAAAGGTATTGGTATCTTAATTTCCTCCCCATTAGGTTTGGTTTTATTCATCTTTTCTCGTGTACCAACAACATCTACAAATGATCTTAACATATTAAAACGTTCAAAGACTTTTCTAGCTTCCTTGGCAACATCATAGAATTCCTTAAGCAAAGTTTCCAGAATAAAATCCCTCTTTTCAGGGTCCTCAATTTCTTTAAGTTTAAAAACATTACTTGCATTAAGGGGTTAAGGTTAAAAAACCTAGCTTCCAACATGTGAACTAAAGAAGCTGCATCAACAACATTACTTGCATTACTTGCATTAAGGGGCAGGGTGCACTACAGACGTTAGCAGCAACGTAGAGACCCACACAACACAACCACAGAACTCTGCCCCCAACTTACAGTGAGGTTGTCAATCTCACCGGTTTTGCTGAAAACAAAGGATTACATGTATTATGTGGAAGAAAGTAATAGATTGCAGAAAGTAAAAAGAAAATAGTAAACAGTTGATTGTAGATTGATAGTAAAAGAAAGGACCGGGGTCCATAGTTCACTAGTGGTGGCTCTCCTTAAGATAGATGACATGTTGGGTGAACAAATTACAGCGGGGCAATTGACAAACATCGAGAAAGCATACATGCATATACTACTCATCTTGACTCCTTTGAAACTTTATTGGGCATTACAACATTATACATAGACCGTAATCCAACTGCATCTATGACTAATAATCCACCTTCAGGTTATCATCCGAACCCCCTCCAGTATTAAGTTGTAAGCAACAGATAATTGCATTACGCATTGTGTGTAAAGTAAACATTACGATTGTTCTATGAACAAAGGATTGATGTTTTCTCCCTAGTAGCAACAACACATCTAGTGCCTTAGAGATTTCTGTCACTTCCCCAGATTACTAGAGACATGAACCCACTATCGAGCATAAATACTAACTCTTGGAGTTGCTAGCATCTACTTGGCCAAGATAGCTACTAACAACGGAAAGCATGCAAGATCACAAATAACAAAGACATGATAGAATCAATAATCAATCTGAAATAGCATCTCAATATCCATCGGATCCCCGCAAACACAACATGTAGGAATTACAAATAGATGATCTTGATCATGAACGGAGCTCACAAGATCTAAACATGATAGCACAAAGGAGGAGAACCAGCCATCTAGCTACTACATGGACCCGTAGTACAGAGATGAACTACTCACGCGTCACACCGGAGGCTTGCATGGTGATGAAGAAGGCCTCCAGGGTGAATTCTCCCCTTCGGCAGGGTACCGGGAAGAGCTTCAGATCCCTCCCGATCTAGGGATGGAGATGCCGGTGGCTACAGACTCTTTCGTGGAATTTTTGATCGAGTACTTATGGTTTCTGTATCAGAGGCATCTTATAGGCGAAAGGGGAGGCCAAGGGGGTGCCGGAGGCGGGCAAACCACCCTCTAGCGCGGGCCAGGCTGGGCCGTACGGCCAGGTGGTGTGGCGGCCCCCTGGCCCCTCTCCGTCTCGTATTCTGGCTCCGAGTGTCCCTCGGTGAAAAACTGACTTTGGCTTTTGTCCCGTCCAATTCCAAGAAAATTCATTTTCTGACTTTCCTAGAACCAAAAACAACAAAAAACAAGCAGCTGGCACTGTGGCTCTTGTTAATAGGTTAGTCCAAGAAAGTGTATAGAAAGTACTCCAAAGTTGGCACAAAACATAAGAAAGTATATAAAAACCAAGCATGGAACATCAAAAATTATGGATACGTTAGCAACGTATCACTGCCCAACGTTCGAGGGGAAGAGGCCCAACTGCCCTATAAAAGGAGGCCTTCTTCTACCTTGGAAGGGGTCGATCCTAAGCACTGGTAACCCTAGACATTGGTTCCCCATTGTACCCTCGTGAAGCACTACGAGCAATAGAACCAAGCAGGAGTAGGGGCGTTGCCTCCTCACGAGGGTCCCAAACATAGGTAAAAAACCCCGTGCCAACCTCTCTGTCGTGTGAGTGCGCCGTCGTCTTCTCCATCGCCAAGAAGCTCGAAACTGTTCCTTCGTGGGACACATTGCCAACATTTGGTGCACCAGGTAGGGGGCTGAGGCGCGCACCAATGACCTTCGCCAATGTCATCAGCATGACGGCCCACATGGAGTCTAGACCAGGACGGCAGCATGCCCGTCGCGATGACGCGGTCCGGGCAGGGATGGACCCCGCCTCGCTGCACCCGGTTGTAGCACCTGTTGCGTGGCCGAGGTCCGAACCAGGTTCCCTCTTCTCTGTCGTGGGAGCCATGGCTTCTCCCCTGCGGGGTCAGACGACCCCCATGCTATGCCCCGCATAGCTGGTCTAGCTGGTCCGCACTAGAGACGGCCAAGCTCATGGCGTGTGCACAACCCCTCCGCCCGCCAACCGAACTGGACCCAGAAAGGTGGACCGCGTACCTTTCCAGGCTCCTTGGCATCACCACCCTCGCTTACCCGTGGCTGGGGGCTCGCTCTAGGGACGAGGCTTTTGGAGCCAGGGGTCACTACGCGACCTGGCGCTCTGGTGGCGCCCCCAGGCATCACGATGTTGCTCCTTGGTCGGAGGGCGGCCATTGAAACACCACGCCGCCAGGCTAGGAAAGA
The DNA here is from genome assembly GCA_916181665.1 of Avena sativa. Classification (NCBI taxonomy): domain Eukaryota; kingdom Viridiplantae; phylum Streptophyta; class Magnoliopsida; order Poales; family Poaceae; genus Avena; species Avena sativa. Next base: position 104,880,547 of record OV702292.1, read on the forward strand.
GCCCCCTTCCCTTGCGGGATCCCAGTTGGCTGCCCCGCTTGCATTTGGGCGGATGGAACAGACAGCTGCGCTAAGACGGACTGCTTCCCCCGACACCAGGAAAATGTACCTGGGGTTCGAGGGATAGGCCACACACAAGGGCCTATCAGACTTTGGTCGTCTCCCTGCTTGTCGCTTGCCACCCCGCGCAGAGATGCGGAGGAGTACACCTTTGCCCGTTGCGAATCCCCATGGTGCCCATGCCTGTGCCCTCGGCCGCTGGCCGAGCGCCCGCTCACCCGTGACGGGGGCGCCTGAAGGGAATATGCCCGAGAGGCAATAATAAAGTGGTTATTATCTTATTCCATGTTTATGATAAGTGTTTATTTTGCATGCTATAATTGTATTAATTGGAAACATTAATACATGTGTGTTTAATAAACAAAATACAATGTTCCTAGTAATGCCTCTCATATAAACTAGCTCGTTGATTAACAAGATGATCAAGGTTTCCTAATCATGCACATTGGATGTTGTTAATAACAAGGTCACAACATTGGTGGAATGATGTGATGAACATTCATCCGAAGTATAGCATTACGATCAAAGTCATTATGTTTATATTTCTATAACATCATACGAAGTAATCTTAGTCCTTAGACCATGAGATCATGTTAATTGCTAACATCGGAAGAGTAACTTGATAACATCAAACGTCACACCATAAAAGGGTGACTATAAAGGTGGGTTCAAATACTCCAAAGGTGTTATGTTGAGGCTCATGGATCAAGAGTGGAATTTGTCAATCCCGATGACGGATAGATATACTTTGGGCCCTCTCGGTGATATCACATTAAGATAGCTTGCAAGCAAGTGATGTGATCACTAGAATGTTATATCACAGGAACGAGAAAAGAGTGCATGTCGGTAACGAGATCAAACTAGGTATTTGGATGCTGATGATCGAATCTCGGACATGTAATATATCATGATACAAAGGGATTTAGTTATGACGTTAAAGGTTCACACAATCACAAGAGTCATCGTTGAATATGTGGGAGTCAGTACGGATCTCCAGGTCCCTCTGCTGATTATTGATCAGAGAGGGGTCTCGATCATGTCTGCATTATTCGCGAACCGTAGGGTGACACACTTAAGGTATACCGACACCATTTAGGAGCAAATATGTTTTAGATAAAGATTAAGAAAGCGCTGGAATCATTTCGATGGAAACCGGAATTATTTCAGGTGAAATTGCAGAAACTGGTTTTGTATGTGATATTGAAATGTTGTAGGAGGTTTTATGTGAATGTTTGTTAATTAATGTAATTGAAAAAATTCTGAATAAAATAAATAAAATAGTTTATTTAATGAGAGCTTGCATTAAATTTGGTGGAAATTTAATGCATGTGAGTGGAAGTGTGAGTGGAGGCATATTTATGTGAGTGGAGCATCCATCACATGAATGATGGAAGAGCTGGGGGCACCACCATGGCTGCCACGCCATGGTCCTTGGCTGCCCCTCTCCCCTATAAAAGGCCCCCCTCTCCTCCTCACAACACACACCTCCTCGTGAAGGATCTCTCTCCCCCTCTAGTTATTCCCCATGGTCTAGGATTAGCGAGAAACATGTTCCCGGTGGCTTTATCTGGAAAGGAGTTGCTGCTTCCGCTGCTTTGCTGGAGCGATGGACAGAGGTTGTCGGGGTACCAGACGTGTGTGCGATCACGGATGCACCGCTGCTTTGCGGTGCTGGACTTGGTGGTGCTGAACTTGCTGGAGCTGGATCTGATGGACGTGCTGGAGCTGGACCTGCTGGACTTCATCACGATCTTAAGATCGGCAAGTGTATGACTACATCATCCACGAGTTCCAACTCGTTAACAAAGCTTTGTTGTCTTCGAGGGTAAGTTCTCTATGGATGTATATCCACCCGTTGCTTGTATCCAATAGATAGATCTTGGCGTATAGTTCCCATCGTAGGATTTTTTTGTTTTCTATGCTGCGAACCCAACAGCACCGGCGGAGTCAGGGCCAGCGACGCCCATCAACTCCAAGGGCAGGGCTATGGGCACCCGTCAGAAAGGAGTCGAGCAGAAGCGCCCCCGCGGGAAGGACTTGAAGGAGGAGGACGGGGAACGGCCTTACTGTGTTTTCTACCACATTCAGGGGCACAACACTAGCTAGTGTTTCAATCTCAAGGCGATCCAAATGGAACACGAAGGCCCAAAGAAGCGCAAGCATGACAATGGGCAAGGCGGTCGGCCAAGCGCCCATTCATCTAAGGACCAGAATGGGAACACTAGGCCGGGTCGCCCAAACATTGACATGGAAATCGGAGGGGGTGCTTCACCGCGATGGACATGGGGGGCTCCCGGGGCCTCGGGAGCCTACCCTCGGTATGCCCCCATTTTCCAACCAGACGTTGTCGAGGACAGGGACCCAGGGGATCCAGAGGGCTACGACACCCACCCTCGATATGCCCCGATCTTCCGGCCAGACACTGTCGAGGACGGGGACCCGGGGGCTCCAGAGGGCTACAACACCCACGCTCGGTATGCCCCCGTTTTCTAGCCAAACGCTATCAAGGACGAGGACCCGGGGGCTCCTGAGGGCTACAACACCCACCCTCGGGATGCCCCCATCTTCTAGAGAGACGCTGTCGAGGACGAGAACTTGGGAGCTCTAGAGGGCTACAACAGCCACCCTCAGTATACCCTCGTCTTCCAGCTAGACGCTGTCGAGGATCGGGACCCAGGGGCTACATAGGACTACGACGCTCACCCTCGGTACACCCCCATCTTCTAGCTAGGTGCTGTTGAGGACGGGGACCCAGGGGCTACCCCTGCAAGGCTCGGGTGGTCACGCCAGCGCACGTCCTATGACGCCCTCTTCCTATACTAGGGATGGCAATGGGTACCCATGACCAGCGTACCCGCTAGGTAAAAACCCATTAGAAGTACAGGTATGAGATAAAAAATTACCCATGGGTATGTAAATGGGAAAATTCCACACCCATTGGCTACAACGGGTACGGGTATGGGATAGTAGAACCCATACCCGCGTACCCATAATTTGATAGGTGGAGTCTCCATAATATTTTAATGTACTTAATTTTTTCTATTCATGCATTGATGGTAGCTAGGTCATCTTCTGCTTTAATGTTCAACGATCGCTCATATGGTAGCTAGGATTGCTTCACCTCCCGCCACGAGATTGCCGTAGTGCATATCTTCTTTATGTGATCAAATTATGATTCTCGAGGACCAGTATCGATCTCGTATTTCTCCTACCTTCGGAACTTCATAAACGAACAGGTTGCCACCAGACTACTGGCACCTCTAATCTAGGTTTGACCGCTGTTTATAAATATGTCTTTTGTTTATGATTTCTTACTATTTTTTCTTGATTTTATGTGGTATAAATACGGGTAATTTTACCCATGGGTACCCATTTATCCTGCCGGGTGATGCGTATGGGAAAAAGTTATACCTATTGACGGGTATGGGTACGGGTGACGGGTAAGATTAGAGGGGACGGGTAAGGGTATGGGGTGGCTCCACCCGTACCCATACCCTGTTGGTGCCATCCCTATCCTATACATCACCCCCGTCGGTAGGCCATCATCACTGCTCCGCGAAGGTGAAACCCCCGCTTTGCTCGCATTTTCCACCTCCCGCATTGGAGCCCCATCCCCGGTTTTTAGAGGCTTTGTAATGGGTTAGACTTATTCGCCACTCCCTTTTTTGCGGATTTCATGCCTGGCGCCGATTTTGCCGTTGGTTTATCGCCTTTTTGAGAATTTTTTTTCAATGCTGTGTGTTGATGGTTTCCTCGATGACTGCCACACGAGTGGGGGGATAGGCACGATGACTATCACAGGGCCACCGTCTATCGACCCAGTGCCTAAAGTGTCGAGCGCTGAACTTGCGGAGCGGCCCCGGTAATGTTTCACCATGCCCACGGTGCCTGGTGCTCAAAGGAGGCCATGCCTTGTCGACCCAGGGCCTAAAGTGTGGAGCTCTGAACTTACCGACTGGCTCCGGCTACAAGTCAACTCACCCACGGTACCTGCTGCTCGAGAGGGGCGGTTTCGGAAAAAATCAACTCACCCACGGTTCCTAGCACACGAATGGGCCATCGCCTTTCGACCCAGGATCTAAAGTGTCGAGCTATGAACTTGAAGGCTAGCCCGACGATGAGTCAACCGTGACCCTTGGCTAGGGACACTCGCGCGACACTCATGGGGAAGCCCAAGAACGCACATTTTCCCCACGGCTTTTCCCTCGGGAGGCTTACGTGATGGCTCGTTAGGGTATCCCTCGGTCCTTACACGGTCCTTACGCAGGATGCCATTCCCTCGGTGCTTACGCGGGAGGCCAAGGGGACAGTACGGGATCATGGTTCCACCCGAGGGGCCCACGGGGTGGACCATGGAGGTGCTCCCGCCCGGACGAGCGCTGCTGACCGGCACCGAGACTTGAAGTGCCAGACCTGCGGACTGACTCCGGTGGTGCCACCTAGCTTGGGGACAGACCGTGCAAATCGCAGCCCAACAACACACACTAGGAAAGACAACCGCGAGAAGAAACAATTAAGAAGTTCATTACAAACCGCGTCTACAAAAACAAAAAGGCAAGGGCGCTACAACACGACGATGACAGCAGGGTAGCCGCAGGCTCATAGCCGCGGAGCCACGGCTGCCGAGGGACCACCACTCAGACCCTCTCCAGGCGATGCGAGAACTTGATGCGGGACATCAGGGAGTCGAACACCATCATGGAGAACCCCCCCGCTGGCATAGTGGAATCGCAGCACAGAGCCTTGCCGAAGGCGATGGTCATGGACGAAACTGGACCACCCGACCATGAGGTACATCTCGCCTAGCGCAGGAATCTCGACATTCAGCTCCATCGGTCGCTACCACCGGAGTGCTTCAGCAGCACACCTCTAGGGATGTCGCCTGCAACCCCAAGAGCAAAGTTCCGGGGGAGTTTCACCCGGGTGGACCAGCCCGCGTCCAGAGGATGAGGACGAAGTCGATGACCCTCTTGCCGCTCAGGGTCATCGTCAAGCTTGATTACAACTTCCGCATGCAGGGGATAAGGGAGCACATGGGGCTCCGCACTGATGTCTACGCACGCTTCTATTCTTGTAGACAGTGTTGGGCCTCCACGTGTAGAGGTTTGTTGAATAGCAGCAAGTTTCCCTTAAGTGTATCAACCAAGGTTTATCGAACTCAGGGAGGAAGTGGTCAAAGGTATCCCTCTCAAGCAACCCTGCAATCAAGATACAAGAAGTTTCTTGTGTCCCCAACACACCCAATACACTTGTCAGGTGTATAGGTGCACTAGTTCGGCGAAGAGATAGTGAAATACAAGTAATATGGATGATTATAAGTGGAAATTGCAATCTAAAATAAGAGTGGCAGCAAGCAAACATGTAACAAGACTGATTGTAAACCGTGTTTCAATGCTTAGAAATAAGGCCTAGGGATCATACTTTCACTAGTGGACACTCTCATATAAATATCTTCTCTTCATTATGCTACCCTGAACTACTCTCCGGTTGGATGATGTAGGGCTATAAAAGCACACCTTAAAGTTCGTATTCCCCATCTAGATGACCCCTCACTATCACCTTGAACGCTAGATGGTTCCAACAAACACCACAATCTCATAGAGACATCCAACTCAAATTATACTCATGATAAGTATTTATGTAACCTTAGCCAAAGTGCCAAATGGTGTGCACACTGGCAACTTCACACACGTGGGGATAAGCAGAGATTAATTAAAGCACTTGAGTAGCAGAATAGATCCTTGATTACAAAGCTCATGATCTCAATAAGATCACGCATAGAGAGAGATGAACACATAGCTACTTGTAGAGCCCTTAGCCTCGAGAGAGAACTACTCCCTCCTCATCGTGGGAGTCAGCAATGGCGATGGAGATGGTGGTGGAGTCGATGGAGATGGATCCGGGGGCACTTCCCCATCCCGGCAGGGTGCCGGAACAGAGACTTCTGTCCCCCGAATCTCCTCTTAGGTGGCGGCGACACTGCGGAACTTTTCATAAAATTCTGATCTGGTACTTAGGTTTTCGTCCCGGGAGGATTTTATAGGAGAAGGGGCAAGGTCGGTGGAGCTCCAGGGGCCACACCCCCTGGTGGCGCACCCCCTGGGCACGCGGCCACCAGCTGTGGCCACCCTGGTGCGCCACTTCGTCTCCCCTTCGGTCTCCGTATTGCTTTGGGTAAAATATTGACTTTGGCTTTTGTCCCGTCCAATTCCGAGAATGTTTCTTTAATAGCTTTTCGGAAACCAAAAATAGCAGAAAACGGGCAACTAGCACTGTGGCATCTTTTTAATAGGTTAGTTCCAAAAAATGTATAAAAATACCTCAAAGTGTGAACAAAACATAAGAAAGTAGATATAAAACAAGCATGGAACATCAAAAATTATAGATATGTTTACGACGTATCACACACCAGCGCCACGCCCCCCTTCGAGGCCATCACAACATCCTCGACCATTGTTGCGAGAGCGGCCACGGCCTCGCCGCTCCATCGTCTACTCGCCAGCGGTCATTGCAGCCCCGGAAGCCGAGGCGTTGGCCATGCTGACGCAGCGACCGCTATGCCGCCCACGTCCGCTCCCGCGTGGTCACCCCACCCTCGCCTCACCGACGTCTCCCCAACAATGGCCGCGGTGGTCCTGAGAGCCAAGGAGCCGACCGTGCCGGCACCACAACGCCACGCTTCCCACGGCCGCTAGCATGAGGCCTCCCGTGCCCATGCTATGCAGGCGGAGTTTCCACCTCGTCCACCGCCAAAGATTTGCCCTTTTCGCCCGTGGAGCTCAGTTGCCATGGGAGAAATGGGGTTTTCGGTGCTCTGAAGCACAGTGGAAGGATGAGGGATTCTGGAAAGACAATGTCAAAGATGAGGCATTGTGCCTGGACCTCGATTTAACAAGGCAAAGGATGACATCATTACACCAGACGCGTGGCATGCGTCACAGGGACCCGCAACGAACCATCGCGTCATGGGGAGTGGTTCCCAAGGCAAGCGGATCCCTTCTCTCCCAACGGTCCCTAGGGCCCGATGATGGCTTCGATTTTTCCATCTTCCACTGCGTTTAAATGTTGTTTTTGGTCAACCATTTGCCAAAGAAACTCTCAACTTTTGCCATTAATGACTAATAATTGCAAAGATATGAAAATCCCTTCTTTGATTTATGTTGTGCGGGAAATCACTACTTTTAAGGCAAAATAAGGAGTCATAATGAACGATTTTGAGGAAGTACACATGGCCAAGTAATTGGAGAACCTTTCCAGGGCGTCAACACACTTAACTACCACTGGTACGGGCGTGGTCCGCCCGTACCACCTGCCCGTACCAAGTGGCGATGGCTTCGTCTCGTCAAACCCTACAACTTTCGTGAAGATGCCTATATGTTTTGAGGCTCCAGCCGCCAGCCAGAGAGCCGCCATTCTCAAATTGCATCACAACACCACCAAAGGAGGTCCACACCATTTTTCATCCATGGTTCATCCATGGTTCATCCATTGTTCATCACTTCCACCATCCATCCCTCCACTAGCCATAGCCATTGCTTTCTACTTTTATATCTCCTTGTGATTTGGCAACCATTGTAAGAATATTTGATTTCAATCTAAGTATTTGCATGATGTTTTATATCTCCGATCTATTTGTTATGAGTGAGTAGTCCTCACAGGATGCGGGTTGGGAAGAAGCCTCACGGCAATTATGTGCATCTAGATCATGGGAGAATTGTATTTTGTTTGGATTCGTGATTTGTATCTTTTGTTTCTTCGTCTCTCGGTCTCGATCTATGGACTTGTAGGTACCCAAGATCCCATAGATTGATAAAGGCTTAAGGTGAGATACTTGGCTAGTGGCGATCTCATAGGAACCTCAGTGACAGAAAGGGTAGTACGGTCTTCTCTTAGTGCCCCATTCGGGATAAACAACAACATCACCACTTAAAGCTTTGATCTGTGTTTACACTTAATAATCGTTTGTAACCCATGGCTTTAGTGTACTCTCGGTTGGATTAAAAGTCTATTGCTATGCCCGCTGCATCACGGGGGCTCTAGAATATTAGGATGTGTTGCCCACAAAAGATTATCTCAATACAAACATTATACATGACTATGCTTATTATTATCTTTTATCCCATTTGATGTGCAGTTGTAGGTGGATCTTTGTCAACACCTGGGTTTTTAATCCCAGATGCCCGTTATGCCGTACCTCGCAATCCTAGGATTACCATTTTTGCGAGCATAACGGATTGGATATCACAGTACATCATCCATTACAAACCATACATAAGGTTTTACACAAATAAGGATCTCATGATCCAGTCTTAATACAACAAGAAGCGGAAATAAAAGATAGCGTAGCGGTGGGGTCCATCTTCAGGGGCACAGGCAATGCTGACGAAGGCAGATAGTCCTAGTTATCATAGCCGTCCTGCTAACCATCATCTTGATAATCTCCTTCATAGTCTGGACATGATAATAGCCAGGGACAAAAGCCATGAGTACTCTTTAAGTACTCGCAAACTACCACTAACAAGTAGTAAAATTCTAAATTAAAGTGCTAGAGCTAAGTTTAACTATAAAGTTAAGTTTGAAACCTAAGCTGAGTTCTGAAGCAAAGAAATATAAAGTAAAGTTCTAGAATCACTTAAGTTGGGGAGCTATTGTCATAACACAACCCTGTTGTGGTCAAGTCAAAGTTCATCATTCATTTCAAGTTATTTAGAAAACATCTGACAACAAAACAGTATGGCCATTCCAACTGTCCATAACCATGGACGCGGCTATTCGAATAGTTTGACACTCTGCAGAGGTGGTACACTTTCACCATAAGATTCGATACATCTATCAGGGATAACCCTGAATCATCATACTTAGTATGCAGATAATCAAACATAACCTTCGATTACACACCCTAGTATAAGAACCTCTCCTATGAGCATGGCCTCCCAACCATGACCATCAGTCATCTTGGGCACTGCATAGGTGGACAACATTGAGAGGTAGCCTCAGCTCAAACCTCTCCCGTGAGGGAACTAATACTAATGCATATAAGTTTCCAGCTAAGCCTTACCTAATTCAGGTAGTATGGTTGTACGGTAAATTTGGAATGGTATCGCATCCGAATCCAACCATCAGTTTTATAAAAGGGTTAAGGCTCATGCCTCATCATATTCATCATCATAAACCAGGTATGTTTCTCAACACATCTCAAAACATCTCAATAGAATGACTCATCATTCCAAGGTTTTCATAATTCATTTTCACCAAGTGTTCCCATATAAAGTGACTCAAGTTTTTGATCTACTCTAAACTACTAAATTAAGAGTGTTCACTAAGGTGGAAGGATGGGATCAATCTCATGCCATAGAATGACATCTAAAGGTTTCTAAGTAGGTCAAGTTTTAAACTTTTTATGCTACCTTCAAAACAAGTAAAGAACTTTGTGTACTAAGGGGAGTAAAACTTGTAAGTAAGACTTGGGGTACTAATAGTAAAAAGGGTGTGATCAAAGCATGCTTAAGGCATCTTTGCTAAACCATCTAGTTTGATTCTAGTTTGCTAAGTACTACACTTGCAAGTACTAACTTGCAAGGGTTAATCTTGGATAGTGCTAGCTTGCTAAGGGTAGCTTGTACTATTAATGGTGGCTTGCCTTGGTTGGTACAGTGGTTGAAGTTTTCTTCGTCTTCGTCTTGATAGCACTCCTCCTCGTAAGCTTGGTTGGTACTATCTTCTATAACAATACATACGGAGTAGACAATCACCAAACAATACTTAACTAGGCTAGATAGCATTCTAAGACACACCATTGATGATCTATTATCATCACAAGCATCACAAGTTTAATTCAATAGTTTCTTTCTTTTTATTTTAGAAAAGTAATTTCTACTCATTGAAAATTTAACTAAGATTTAATATTCACCACTTAAAATATGGGATCATGTTGACACATGTCATCACCACATACTCTAACATGTGGGAATGAGATTTAAAAGGTTGGATCAATATTACTTTGGTTTAAGTTCATTATTTAATGATTTAAAGTGACTAGAAATGCCTATATAGCATTATTTTGGTACTAGTCCAAAGTCACTGCATGTAAACCTTAATATTATTACATATTTAGATAGATATGATGAAATGTGATTTTTGAGAGTTGGAATCAACTCAAAAGCTAACTTGGTTGATTTTATAAAAATGTTGGAGGTTGCAAAAGCTTCTGTCTTCTTATTTTTATTAGGAGAGATTTATAACTCTAATTGAATTAAATCCAACATGCTTGGATAGATCATTTTAATACCTTTCAGACAAAATTGGTTTCATGCAATTTGGATTTCTAAAACTCTCTGAATTGATTTTTGAACTAGGGGACAGAAACTAGATTTAACTAATGAAAAATCCAGATTTGAATAGGTGGGCTAGCGCGGGAAAAGAAATGGGCCGGCCCAGTGGAGCTCCGCGACACAGGGCTCAACTGACAGGGGGTCCCGCTTGTCAGCGGCACTTAAAACGCAAAAAGGTACGCCGCGCTATGGGCCGTGCGATTAGAAGTGAGATCAACGGCTGAGGCTCGTCGTCGACGACGAACAGGTCGCCGGCGAGCTCGAACCCTAGCGGCTCGGTGGGGTTCTACTGGGGGCGTACCAGGGCTCCAGCAGGGTCGGCAAGGCGGGCAAACGTCGTGGAAGACGACGGCGAGGCGATGCGCGGTTGCGGCGGAGCTTGGGGTGGTCGCAATCAACGGCGCCCTTCTCCTCCTGCCACGGCTGCTCCAGCTCCAATTCCGGCGAGGCAGAGCTCGCCTTGCTCCGGCTAGAGGTGGGTGAGGCTCAGATAGGTGAGGGGAGTGGAACGGTGTGGAGAGAAGAGGCTGGGGAGGGCTCCTTTTATAGGCCCGACAGTGAGACCAAGCGGGATGGGCAGTCAACGGTGGCGACATGGCTACGGCAGGGTAGAGGCATGGCTGGGGGTGGCGATTGATGGGCGGTTCCCTGGCGGTGCTCTAGAACTTGAATGCGGCTGTAGGGGCGGTGGCACGCGGTCTGGGCGAGGTGGCGCTCTGAGAGGCAGAGGCGGCGGTGTCCACGACGAGCGGTGGCTGTGAGGCGTTGGGCGGCCAACGGGGGGTGTCTGGGGTGTTCTCCAGGTCAAGGCAGAGCGGCGGGCGCGGGCTGCTGCCAAGGGGCGGTCTGTGCGAGCGGGGACAGAGCGCGCTCTGGGGACGGCACTGGCATGGTGCGGTGGCACTGGGCGCGGTTTGTGCTCGATGGTCCACTGCTGCTTTGGGCTTGGGCAAGGGACAGGGGGTGGCGGTGAGCTCCTGGCTACCTCCTAGACATGGCGAGGGAAGAGGGAATGGTCTGCTGCAGCGGGGCAAGGGTTGGCCGGCGAGGCATGGCTCGGCATGGCATGGCATGGGGACTAGGGACAAGGGAGAGGGGTGTTAGGGGTTTGGTTAGATCAATAGGGGACAGAGGAGATAAATGAAGGTCATTTGGGGGCAAAACCCTGTAGTAAACAGTGAGCTAGGATTAGAGTAGAGATTATGCATGCCAAGTGTTTGATTAAATGGCCACATGAAAGAAAGTTTTGAATTTTGGTTTCAAATTTTTTGAGTGATCTCCACTAGTGATAGGTAGTCTCTGGTTGCAAGGGTTTTGAAATGGAGCTCAAATAGATGGTTTTTGAATTAGGGGTGATCTATGCATATGCATTAGATTCAATTTTAAACTGTCATTTAAAATAGTTAACAAAATGTTTTTAGCAGATCCAAAGGTGGGCCTTGGTACCTCATTATGTGTACTAACAAGGGGTGCATAGATCAAGAATTGTTTCTATTAAGTTTTGAGTAGTAGGAATAGCCAAAGTAGGCATGGGAGTTAAATTTGCCAAAATGACCATTCCTCCTTTTTAATTCTTTTTGATTTGATTTTCTTTAGGAAAAGTTTGGGAATGATGTAGATGATGTTTAAATCACCTAAGAAACATTTTACAAGCACTGGATCATTCAATCATGGCAATTCAAACAACTCCTCTTTTAAATGCACACATATATGAATGCTTTCATTTTAAATTTGAAAAAGTTTTTGTTATCCCTATTTTTGGATGATTAAATCTTGATAACCTTGGATTAAAGTTTTGGGATGTTACAACCTTCCCCCTTAATCAAAATCTCGTCCCGAGATTTACAAAGAAAACTAGGAACTAAAGAGATCTGGGAACTCTGTTCTAATGTAATCTTCGCGCTCCCAAGTAGCTTCCTCCTCGGTATGGTTGCTCCACTGAATCTTGAGAAACTTGATGCTCTTGGTCCTGGTGGTTATGTAGGCTTCTTCTAAGATACGGATGGGTACTTCCCGATAGGTCAGGTCATTGTTGATTTCCACAGCTCTGTGATCGATGTTCTTGAAAACTTCAGTCTTCTCAGGCACTTCCAAGCATTTGCGAAGTAACGAGATATGGAACACATTGTGGATGGTTGACATCTCTTCAGGCAGTTCCAGTTGATACGATACTTCTCCTCGGCGGTTCATAATCTTGAAAGGTCCGATATATCTGGGAGCTAACTTTCCCTTCAGACTAAAGCGTTGAGTTCCCTTCAATGGTGAAACCTTGAGATATATGAAATCTCCGACATTGAAAGTCAGGTCTCTCCTTCTCTTGTCGGCATAGCTCTTCTGTCTAGATTGGGCGGTCTTGAGGTGCTCACGGACTTTGTGAACTTTCTCTTCTGCTTCTCGGAGAATGTCGGGTCCAAAGATCTGACTCTCTCCTACTTGCGACCAATTCAAACGGGTACGACACTTTCTTCCTATAGGAATTCAAATGGTGCCATCTGCAAACTAGCTTGATAACTGTTGTTATATGAGAATTCTGCGAAAGGCAGGCAATCTTCCCATTTTGATACATACTCTAACACACAAGCTCTTAACATATCTTCTAAGATCTAGTTGACTCTTTCCGTCTGTCCATCAGTTTGCAGGTGATATGCGGTACTGAAGTTCAACTTGGTCCCTAAACCTTCCTGAACTTTCTGCCAAAATCTTGAAGTAAACTGGGTTCCTCGATCTGAGACAATGGTCTTGGGGGTTCCATGCAGACTAACAATCCTAGCAATGTATAGCTCTGCTAACTTTGCACTCTGGTAGGTTGTCTTTACAGGTATAAAGTGGGCTACCTTGGACAGTCTATCAACTATGACCCAGATTGAGTCATTTCCCCTACTAGAAGTAGGTAAACCGGTGATAAAGTCCATTTCGACGGAATCCCATTTCCATTCCGGAATCTGCAATGGTTGCAACAATCCTGCAGGTCTCTGATGCTCTGCTTTGACTCTTTGACAGATGTCACATTTGGCGATGTAGCTTCCAATCTCTCTCTCTTCATCTTGTGCCACCAAAATTGCTCTTTCAAATCCTGATACATCTTTGTTCCTCCGGGATGGATAGAATAAAGAGTATCATGAGCTTCCTTCATGATAACTTCCTTCAGCTCCGAATCTGCTGGCACACAGATACGTCCTTTGTACCACAGTACTCCTTCTTCGTCTTCGGTAAATCCAGGTACCTTTCCTGTACCAATACGATGTTTGATTCCGTCGATACTTTCATTCCCCTTCTGGGCTTCCTTGATTTGGCTAATCAAAGTGGGTTGAAGTTCAATGCTAGCTAGGAATCCTTTGCTAACTAACTCAGTCCTGAACTGCTCCAACTCCTCATACAAACTTGGTTGCTTCTCTTTGATCATGGTGTTAAGCCTACACGGCAATCTGTTAAGAGCATCCGCTACCACATTGGCTTTGCCGGGGTGATAGTGAATGTCAAGGTCATAATCCTTGATTAACTCTATCCATCTTATTTGCCTCATATTCAGCTCCTTCTGAGTGAAGATATACTTCAAGCTCTTATGATCTGAGTAAATCTCACAGCGATTACCCATCAAATAATGACGCCATGTCTTCAATGCTAGAACCACGGTTGCTAGCTCAAGATCATGGGTCAGATAGTTCTTCTCATGTTGCTTCAATTGTCGAGATAGATAAGCGATGACTTTGCCTTCTTGCATCAAGACACATCCTAGGCCAATCCTGGATGCATCACAATACACATCAAACGGCTTCTTGATGTCTGGCATGATCAAAATTGGGGCTGATATCAATCTCTTCTTCAGCTCTTGGAAACTGGCTTCACACATGTCTGTCCATTCAAACTTTTTGTCCTTCTTCAACAATTGGGTCATTGGTCGGGCTATGCTCGAGAATCCTTCTATGAACTTGCGGTAATATCCCGCTAATCCGAGAAATGAACGAACTTGGGTTTGATTGGTTGGGGCTTCCCATTCTTCGACATCTTTGATCTTGGTGGGATCAATAGAGACTTCTCCGACAGACACAATATGTCCTAGGAATCCTACTTCTTTCAGCCAAAACTCACACTTGCTGAACTTGGCATATAACTGATGCTCTCTCAGGGTTTCTAGAATGATTCGCAGATGTTGCTCATGCTCTTCTTTTGACTTGGAGTAGATAAGGATGTCGTCGATAAACACAACTACAAACTTATCTAGGAAATTCATAAAGATCTTATTCATGAGATTCATGAAATAAGCATGGGCATTGGTTAATCCAAAAGACATAACCGTATACTCGTATAAACCATAGCGAGTAGTAAAGGCGGTCTTCGGAATATCCGTTGCACAAATCTTAAGTTGGTGATAACCAGTCCTAAGATCAATCTTTGAGAATACCTGGGCTCCGGTCAACTGATCAAATAGATCCTCTATCTTTGGCAAAGGGTACTTGTTCTTGATGGTGGCGTCATTCAATTTTCTGTAATCTGTACACAGACGGTTGCCTCCATCTTTCTTGTCGACGAATAACACTGGTGATCTCCATGGCGATGCACTTGGCTAAATCAAGCTTGTGGCTAACATGGCATCCAACTGCTTCTTCAGTTCCACCAACTCTCAGGGGTTCATGGTATAGGGTCTCTGGGCTATAGGTCCGGTTCTGGGGATTAGTTCGATAATGAACAAAATATCCCTATCCGGGGGCATACCTAGCAATTCATCTAGGAATACGTCGGGGTATTCACAGACTACTCTGACTTGGTCAATGGTGGGCAGGGCTACACTCTTGTTGCACTTGAATTGACGGGGTAAGGTTTCAGAGATATGCTCTACTATTACTCTAGAACTACTGGTCATGGTGATGGCTTTCTTAGCACAGTCTATCAATCCTTTATGCCTTGACATCCAGTCCATACCTAGTACTACTTCCAATCCTTTGGTTCCAAGTACAATTAGGTTGGCATAAAAATCTATCCCATGTATTCTGATAGGTACAGCTTTGCAAATTTTTCTAGCTTTTGTTGTTGAACCGGGGATTTGAACTATCATGACATGCTTCAGGTTGGTTGGGTGAATCTTACTAGTGCATACAAATTCTTCGGTGACAAATGAATGCGATGCTCCAGAATCAAACAATACTCTTGCTAAAACTGAGTTGACAAAAAACATACCAGCACTACATCTGGCGCTTCCTGGGCTTCTTCTGCGTTCATGTGGAAGAGACGACCATTGCGGTTATGAGGGTTCCCTGGGGAAAATCTCCTTCTTGGTTGAACACGACGCTGCTACTGAGCTGGGGCATTCACAGGGGCATTGGCGGCAGTCTTCTTGGGACACTCATTGGAGTAGTGACCCTTCACTCCACACTCGAAACAAGTGATCTAGGACTTGTCCTTGACTGCGACAGGCACAACATTGCTGCCAGTTCTGGGTGCAGTGTTGTTGTTGTTGCTCTTGGGAGGGGCACGGTTGAAATTGTTGGCATTGCCGGAGTTGTGATTGTTTCCTCCGGACTTCACATTACCTCCGCTACGGTTGGGGTAGCTTGGGCGAGAATTTGGGGGCCGGTTGTTCCTTGGTGCATATCCTGGTGAGGGGTTGGGACGGTACTTCTGGTGACTACTGGATCCAGACTGCTGCATCATACGACGCTTGCGGTTGTCGTTTGCCTGGTTAATCTTCCCTTCCATCTGAATGGCAGAGTCGACTAGCTCTTCGAGATTGTTGAAACGGATGTTGACGAGGACAGTCTGCATCTCATCATGCAGTCCGTTTAAGAATCTCTCCTTCTTCTTGGCCTCCGTGTTAATCTCATCCGGTGCATATCTGGCAAGTGACAAGAATCTGTCATGGTACTCCACCACAGTCATTCTTCCTTGCTTCAATTCGCGGAATTCATCTCTCATCCTGTTGACAAGACCTTGCGGCACGTGGGTGCGGCTGAACTTGACCTTGAATGCTTCCCAGGTCATCACCTGGCCATGGTTCATATTGCGGATGCTATTCCACCAAGCTCTTGCATCTCCCGCCAGATAGTGGGTGGTGAAGAGAACTTTCTCATTCTCATCAACTCTGGCAACCTCTAAGTTGTTTTCCATGGTCTGTAACCAGTCATCAGCATCTAATGGGTTTTTAGATTGGTTTTCAGATTGGGGGATTGGTGTTCTGAAAGTTTTTGAGTTTGGATCCTTGGTGATCCTGATTTCCATGTCCTTGGTTGTTAAGAGCCATCTGGGCGATCTGCTGCAATGTTGCTAAGTTGGCTTGGCGTTCTGCCCGGATTGCTTCACGGTCTGCGATGAGATTCTGCAAGATCTGCAACATTGGGTCCTGCGACGAGCTGCAACCTCCTTGGTTTCCGCGAGTCATCTGAAGATTGAGATAGATATAGGGGTAAGAGGGAAATTATAAGATTCATGGTTTTGGGTTTTTCAAATCTAAAACTTTGAGTTAAACTCAGGTTTTTCAACTAAGTTCTTTTTCATTCATGCAAGCAAGCACACGATACAACACACACCACAACAATCAAAGGGGAAAACAGATGGTTTGAAGAACCATTCTGCAAGCTACGATACAATGAGATGATACACCTCATGCTACGACAGTGCTCTAGTGCATCTACTCATCGTCGATGAAGTCAGAGTCTTCATCATCAGTGTAGAAGTCCACAGCATCCTCCTCCAGAAAGTCATCATCATTGCTGAGGTAAAAATCCATATCTCCCTGGATGTCTTCACCCTCATCTTCTTCTTCCTTGGCGGCAAGCTGAGCTTCCTGCTCCTTCACGGTCTTCTCGAGGTAGGCCACCTTCTTGCGAAGACATGCGATGGTGCGATCCTTCTTTGCACGCTGGCGGTGAAGAGACTGGCGATCTTGGACTAGCAGTGTGAAAGTCTGGGCCTTCTGGTCGACGATGGCACGGTTCTGGTTAGCTAACTCCCTGGCATTGTCCAGTTCCTGCTGTCTGTCATGAAGCAAGAAATCAAGGTTCTCCACTTGACGCCTCAACTCTGGGTGACTTGGCATCTCCATCGGCATTCCCATGAAGTCACGTCTTGCATAGTGGGCAAAATGGGTTCCTTGGATCTTGTTGACGCTGAGGGCACATAGACGTGCGAGAGCTTCATGCATTGCTCTGGCTAATCCATCTAGCCAATTGTTCTCTCACACGGAGAACTGAATTCTCCCGGAAGTTGGTGCTTCGATGCTTCCTCGAAGATCCGCGGTGACTAGCCACTGTAGGTCTCCTCCTGGGGGTCCTGGAAGTTGAGCTCCAAGAAACTCTGGATGTGGGTGTCCCAGTAACTTTGACAGCGAATCCAGATCCCTCTCGAAGATCAGCTGACCTCCGTTTTTCCCAACTGGTAAAACTTGCTGAACTGAGTCTCCACCTACAAGGATTAAGGATGAGGAAGTTAGTGAAGTGCTCAAGTGTGTCAAATTTTAAGTAGTAATGTAAAATTTTTGAGGAACATGAATTTTTGAGAAAGAATGAGTTCACAAGGGTAAGAGGGGAAATAGTTTTTCATAAATACTCACTTTCGTTTTGAAGCTAAGTTTTTGGTTTGGACGTCCATTCTAACTAGGGTCTCCTATGGTCAGGATGGCTCTGATACCAACTTGTCAACACCCGGATTTTTAATCCCAGATGCCCGTTATGCCGTACCTCGCAATCCCAGGATTAACATTTTTGCAAGACATAACGGATTGGATATCACAGTACATCATCCATTACAAACCACACATAAGGTTTTACACAAATAAGGATCTCATGATCTAGTCTTAATACAACAAGCAGCGGAAATAAAAGATAGCGTAGCGGTGGGGTCCATCTTCAGGGGCACAGGCAATGCTGACGAAGGCAGATAGTCCTAGTTATCATAGCCGTCCTGCTAACCATCATCTTGATAATCTCCTTTATAGTCAGGCCATGATAATAGCCAGGGACAAAAGCCATGAGTACTCTTTAAGTACTCGCAAACTACCACTAACAAGTAGTAAAATTCTAAATTAAAGTGCTAGAGCTAAGTTTAACTATAAAGTTAAGTTTGAAACCTAAGCTGAGTTTTGAAGCAAAGAAAGGTAAAGTAAAGTTCTAGAATCACTTAAGTTGGGGAGCTATTATCATAACACAACCCTGTTGTGGTCAAGTCAAAGTTCATCATTCATTTCAAGTTATTTAGAAAACATCTGACAACGAAACAGTATGGCCATTCTAACTGTCCATAACCGCGGACACGGCTATTCGAATAGTTTGACACTCTGCAGAGGTGGTACACTTTCACCATAAGATTCGATACATCTGTCAGGGATAACCCTGAATCATCATACTTAGTATGCAGATAATCAAACATAACCTTCCCTTTACACACCCTAGTATAAGCACCTCTCCTATGAGCATGGCCTCCCAACCATGACCATCAGTCATCTTGGGCACTGCATAGGTGGACAACATTGAGAGGTAGCCTCAGCTCAAACCTCTCCCGTGAGGGAACTAATACTAATGCATATAAATTTCTAGCTAAGCCTTACCCAATTCAGGTAGTGTGGTTGTACGGTAAATTTGGAATGGTATCGCATCCGAATCCAACCATCAGTTTTATAAAAGGGTTAAGGCTCATGCCTCATCATTTTCATCATCATAAACCAGTTATGTTTCTCAACACATGTCAAAACATCTCAATAGAATGACTCATCATTCCAAGGTTTTCATAATTCATTTTCACCAAGTGTTTCCATCTAAAGTGACTCAAGTTTTTGACCTACTCTAAACTACTAAATTAAGAGTGTTCACTAAGGTGGAAGGATGGGATCAATCTCATGCCATATAATGACATCTAAAGGTTTCTAAGTAGGTCAAGTTTTATACTTTTTATGCTACCTTCAAAACAAGTAAAGAACTTTGTGTACTAAGGGGAGTAAAACTTGTAAGTAAGACTTGGGGTACTAATAGTAAAAAGGGTGTGATCAAAGCATGCTTAAGGCATCTTTGCTAAACCATCTAGTTTGATTCTAGTTTGCTAAGTACTACACTTGCAAGTACTAGATAGTGCTAGCTTGCTAAGGGTAGCTTGTACTGTTAATGGTGGCTTGCCTTGGTTGGTGCAGTGGTTGAAGTTTTCTTCGTCTTCGTCTTGATAGCACTCCTCCTCCTCGTAAGCTTGGTCGGTACTATCTTCTATAACAATACATACGGAGTAGACAATCACCAAACAATACTTAACTAGGCTAGATAGCATTCTAAGACACACCATTGATGATCTATTATCATCACAAGCATCACAAGTTTAATTCAATAGTTTCTTTCTTTTTATTTTAGAAAAGTAATTTCTACTCATTGAAAATTTAACTAAGATTTAATATTCACCACTTAAAATATGGGATCATGTTGACACATGTCATCACCACATACTCTAACATGTGGGAATGAGATTTAAAAGGTTGGATCAATATTACTTTGGTTTAAGTTCATTATTTAATGATTTAAAGTGACTAGAAATGCCTATATAGCATTATTTTGGTACTAGTCCAAAGTCACTGCATGTAAACCTTAATATTATCACATATTTAGATAGATATGATAAAATGTGATTTTTGAGAGTTGGAATCAACTCAAAATCTAACTTGGTTGATTTTATAAAAATGTTGCAAGTTGCAAAAGCTTCTGTCTTCTTATTTTTATTAGGAGAGATCTATAACTCTAATTGAATTAAATCCAACGGGCTTGTATAGATCATTTTAATACCTTTCAGACAAAATTGGTTTCATGCAATTTGGATTTCTAAAACTCTCTGAATTGATTTTTAAACTAGGGGACAGAAACTAGATTTAACTAAAAAGAAAAATCCAGATTTGAATAGTGGCACGGGAAAAGAAATGGGCCGGCGCGGGAAAAGAAATGGGCCGGCCTAGTGGCGCTCCGCGGCACGGGTCTCAACTGACAGGGGGGTCCTGCTTGTCAGCGGCACTTAAAACGCGAAACGGTACGCGCGCTGTGGGCCGTGCGATTAGAAGTGAGATCAACGGCTGAGGCTCATCGTCGACGACGAACAGGTCGCCGGCGAGCTCGAACCCTAGAGGCTCGGTGGGGGTCTACTAGGGGCGTACCAGGGCTCCAGTGGGTTCGGCGAGGCGGGCAAACAATGTGGAAGACGACGGCGAAGCGAGGCGCGGTTGCGGCGGAGCTTGGGGTGGTCGCAATCAACGGCGCCCTTCTCCTCCTGCCGCGGCTGCTCCGGCTCCAATTCCGGCGAGGCAGAGCTCGCCTTGCTCTGGCTAGAGGTGGGTGAGGCTCAGAGATGTGAGGGGAGTGGAATGGTGTGGAGAGAAGAGGCCGGGGAGGGCTCCTTTTATAGGCCCGACGGTGAGACCGAGCAGGATGGGCAGTCGACGGTGGCGACATGGCTATGGCGGGGTAGTGGCCTGGCTGGGGGTGGCGATCGATGGGCGGTTCTCTGGCGGTGCTCTAGAACTTGAATGCAGCCGTAGGGGCGGTGGCACGCGGTCTGGGCGAGGTGGCGCTCTGAGAGGCGAGCGGTGGCTGTGAGGCGTTGGGCGGCCAGTGGGGGTGTCTGGGGTGTTCTCCAGGTCGAGGCGGAGCGGCGGGCGCGGGCTGCTGCCAAGGGGCGGTCTGTGCGAGCGGGGATAGAGCACGCTCTGGGGATGGCACTGGCATAGTGCGGTGGTACTGGGCGCGGTTTCTGCTCGGTGGTCCACTGCTGCTCTGGGCTCGAGCAAGGGACATGGGGTGGAGGTGAGCTCCTGGCTACCTCCTTGACATGGCGAGGGAAGAGGGAATGGTCTGCTGCAGCGGGGCAAGGGTTGGACGACGAGGCATGGCTCGACATGGCATGGCATGGGGACTAGGGACAAGGGAGAGGGGTGTTAGGGGTTTGGTTAGATCAAGAGGGGACAAAGAAGATAAATGAAGGTCATTTGGGGGCAAAACCCTGTAGTAAACTGTGAGCTAGGATTAGAGTAGAGATTATGCATGCCAAGTGTTTGATTAAATGGCCGCATGAAAGAAAGTTTTGAATTTTGGTTTCAAAATTTTTGAGTGATCTCCACTAGTGATAGGTAGTCTCTGGTTGCAAGGGTTTTGAAAGTGGAGCTCAAATAGATGGTTTTTGAATTAGGGGTGATCTATGCATGTGCATTAGATTCAATTTTAAACTGTCATTTAAAATAGTTAACAGGATGTTTTTAGCAGATCCAAAGGTGGGCCTTGGTACCTCATTATGTGTACTAGCAAGGGGTGCAAAGATCAAGAATTGTTTCTGTTAAGTTTTGAGTACTAGGAATAGCCAAAGTAGGCATGGGAGTTAAATTTTCTAAAATGACCATTCCTCCTTTTTAATTCTTTTTGATTTGATTTTCTTTAGGAAAAGTTTGGGACTGATGTAGATGATGTTTAAATCACCTAAGAAACATTTTAAAAGCATTGGATCATTCAATCATGGCAATTCAAACAACTCCTATTTTAAATGCTCACATATATGAATGCTTTCATTTTAAATTTTAAAAAGTTTTTGTTAACCCTATTTTTGGATGATTAAATCTTGATAACCTTGGATTAAAGTTTTGGGATGTTACAATCTTCAACCCTGGCCTATTTCCATCCACTGATTATAAAGGAAACTAGATTGGTTCGGTCAACTAAGGTAAAATGAACAAACAAAGTCTTGTAGACGTGTCCTTTTTATTACCTTTTAGCAGTGCTTTGCAAGGTTCGATTAAACCTATGTCTTCTAGGGAAAAAAGCTATTATACTACACCTGTGAAATTAGATTGAAGGTATCAACCCTTTTTCTGGCGCCATTGTCGGGGAAGCAATTTCGCAATCCTAGTGAGTTCATTAGAGACCTTGTTTTTAGTTTTATTATTAGTTGTAGTTTAATTCTTGTTATTAGTTTACTTTCTTGATATCTATTTGAAAACCCAAAAAAATTAGTTACTTGTTATTTGTTTTCATTACTTAAAAAATTACCAAATAGATTAGAGCCATGGCTCAAAAGAGATTAGGGAGTATGCTACTCCCACCGATGATTTTATTCGTGCACCCATCACTCAACCCTAAGTTGATGCAGAAACATATGAAAACCTAACCTTTTAAGTTTAGTTCAACAAAACCAATTTGGGGGTTCATCTCCTGAGGATTCGGGATTGCACTTAAATACTTTTACTAAAATTTGTGACATGATACATATTAAGGATGTAGATCCAGATGCTGTTAAGCTAAGATTATTCCCTTTCTCTCTTAGAGGAAAGGCTAAGGATTGGTTGCTAGCTCTACCAAAGGGCACTATTAAATCTTGGGAGGAATGTACTAATTTGTTGATGACTAATTTTTCCCCCAGCTAAGACTATGCAGCTAAGATCCAACATTACAAGCTTTAGACAAGAAGACCGTGAGCCACTAGCGCTTGCATGGGAAAGAATGAAAGAGGCCATAATGAACTATCCTAATCATAGGATGGAAGAGTGGATTACATTACATTTATTTTATAATGGTCTTAACCCAATGTCTAAGTCTATGCTAGATACTGCAGCAGGAGGAACGATCATGGGAAAGCATGTGAGTGTTGAAAAAAAATTACTTGATGATATGCAAAATAACCATGCCCAATGGCATGTGGAAAGAACCTCGAAGAGAGTAGGTTCAATTACCGAGGTAAACAATGAGGAGCTTACATCTAAGGTATATGAGTTTCTTAGCTTAGTAAAGGGTAAGGAAGATACCCAAGTTAATGCTATCACTATTGATGTTAATGATGTTAATTTTATAGCTCGCACTCCTTTTAATCCTGCATGGAAAAATAATTATGCTTCTAATGTTCATAAATATAAGAAGTGAGCCTAGCACACTTGGTTAGGGAAGTGGATGTACAACCCAGCCACCCAGGTTCAAGTCCTCACAGACGCAAATTTGGGTTCTTATTATTTAAAAAACTAAAATCATTGTAGGGGCTTCCCCTACCGCATTCCTTTCAAAAAATGTTCAAAAATATCATGCAAATCATGCAGGAGCTCGTTATAATAATTATGATAATACTAATGGAGCAAACCATGGCAATCTACCATTTGAGAAAACTGTTAGAACATTTATGCAAGCTCAAACCGAACAAAACAATATGCTTATTAAGATTACGGAGAACCATGAAAGTAGTATAGGAAGATTATCTAATCAGGCTGTTGCAATTAGAAATGATGTGCAAACTCTATAGTAAAGAACAAAGACTGTCGAGGCTCAGCTGGGTAAGGTAGCTGAGAGCCAAGCTCTCATACTAGCAAAGTTCGCTGGAAACCCAAGCCAAATCCGGTAGAAGACCTCAAGATGATTGGAGTGGTAGCCAATGATGAAAAACTTGAAGAGCTGGATTATAGTAATGCGCCAACACCGAAATATATGGTGGAAGATCTATTGAAGATGATCACCGCTAAGAATCTAGATATAGAACAAGGTAATGATGCTATGTACCAACAATTTATACAACAAGTAGCATCTAAGGTTCGTGATTTAGAGAAGGAGTACAAAAGACTAGCTGATAAGCTTCCAGCTAAGCTAAATGATATATTTGAGCCCGCTATTAAAATTAAGTTGGGAGTTAATGAGATATCCACACTTTTGATCTTGGTGCAAGTGTCTCAACGATTTCCAAAAGCCTATTCAGTAAGTTAAACTTGGGGCCATTTGTTACAACTGAATTAAGACTCCATCTAGCCGATTCAACATATAAACAAGTAGTTGGGATCAAATAAAATATAGTTGTTGAAATTAAAGGTAGTCCCGCTCTTATTGATCTAATTATTGTGGACATGCCTGAAGATCCCATAACACCTATAATTCTAGGTAGGCCATTCCTAAGAACTATTAAATCTTTGATTAATTTACATGAAGGGAATGTAAGAATAGGGCTACCATCTAGAGATCCTTTTGTAGTCCACTTCCCTAGGAAAAAGAAGGCCAAGCCTAATAATGATGATGGTGTAATTAATTTAAAAGCAAACTATTTTGGAGTGGGTGTTCCACTTCACACACCTAAGTGATTGCCATCGAGGTCAAGCTAATTGACCTTAACTAGAAGTGCTTCATGGGAGGCAACCCATCTGAAATAAAGTTTCTATATGTTTTTATTTATTATATTTTATTTCGTGTTAGTTTTGTTTTTTTTTGTTTTTTTAATAAGAGCGTTCAAAAAGACCTATGGAGAGAGGAGAAGAAATATGGTAATCCTCTATATTTTACTAACACATGGCCTAAGAAGTATTGTTGGATCATTACTTAGTGTTTTTGTTGCTATCTAACCTTTTTATAAGATGTGTAAAGGCGCATGGAGCTACTAATCAAATTCTTTGAGTTTTTGTAGTTCACAGTGTCGATAACGACCACTGGTTCAGCCGGAGTGGACCGTACCATGTGCTCGTACCACCTCAAGGCAAAGGGAGATAGAAATTTTGATATTTGCCGAAGGAATCAGTGGCAATAACGACCACTGGTACGGACGGACGCACCCGTACCGTACCCCTGAGCAAACATCAGATTTCAAGCAAAGTCACCGCACAACCAGCTGTACATGCACGCACGATCGTACCGCGCGCCCGTACCGAGTGCACCACTGATACATCATAAACGTATCTATAATTTTTGATATTCCATGCTTGTTTTATATCTACTTTCTTATGTTTTGTTCACACTTTGAGGTATTTTTATACATTTTCTGGAACTAACCTATTAACAAGATGCCACAGTGCCAGTTGCCTGTTTTCTGCTGTTTTTGGTTTCAGAAAAGCTAGTAAACAAATATTCTCGGAATTGGACGAGACAAAAGCTAAAGTCAATATTTTACCCGAAGCAACATGGAGATCGAAGGGGAGACGAAGTGGCGCACCAGGGCGCCCACACTTGGTGGCGGCGCGGCCAGGGGCGCGCCACCAGGTGGTGTGGGCCCCCTGGAGCTCCACCGACCTTGCCCCTTTGCCTATAAAAGCCTCCCGGGGAGAAAACCCTGAGGACCCGATCAAAAATTCACGAAAGAGTCTGTAGCTGCCGCCATCTCAATCCCTAGATCGGGGGGATCAGAAGATCTTCCCGGCACCATGCCGGAGGGGAGAGATCTGAAGGAAATATGCCCTGAGAGGCAATAATAAAGTTGTTATTATGTATTCCTTATATATGATAGATGTTTATTTTGCATGCTAGAATTGTATTGATCGAAAACATCAATACATGTGTGTTTAATAAACAAAAAGGGTTCCTAGTTATGCCTCTCTTATAGACTAGCTTGTTGATTAACAAGATGATCAAGGTTTCCTGATCATAGACATTGGATATTGTTAATAACAAGGTCACAACATTTGTGAAATGATGTGATGAACATTCATCCGAAGTATAGCATTACGATCAAGTCATTATGTTTATATTGCTATAACATCATACGAAGTAATCTTTATCCTTAGACCATGAGATCATGTTAATTGCTAACACCTGAAGAGTATCTTGATAACATCAAACGTCACACCGTAACAGGGTGACCATAAAGATGGATTCAGTGCTACGAAGGTGTTATGTTGAGGCTCATGGATCAAGAGTGGAATTTGTCAATCCCGATGACGGATAGATATACTTTGGGCCCTCTCGGTGATATCACATTGAGATAGCTTGCAAGCAAGTGATGTGATCACTAGAATGTTATATCACGGGAGCGAGAAAAGAGTGCATGTCGGTAACGAGATCAAACTAGGTATTTGGATACCGATGATCGAATCTCGGACATGTATTACATCATGAGACAAAGGGATTAAATTACAAGTGTTAAAGGTTCTCACGATCACAGAAGTCATCGTTGAATATGCAGGAGTCAGTATGGATCTCCAGGTCTCGCTTCTGACTATTGATCCGAGAGGAGTCTCAATCATGTCTGCATTATTCGTGAACCGTAGGGTGACACACTTAAGAGTTACCGGACACCATTTTGGAGAACATATGTTTCAGACGAAAGAATTGCAAAGCGCAGGAATTGTTTCGATAGAAACCGGAAATTGTTTCGGGTGAAATTGCAGAAAGTGGTTTTCCATGTGATATTGAAATATTGCAAGGGGTTATATGTGAATGTTTGTTAATTAAAGTAATTATCAAAATTCTGAATAAATTTAATAAAATAGTTTTATTAAATGAGAGAGCATTAAACTTGGAGAATTTTAAGGCATTTAAAGTGGGGAATTTAAAAGGGAATGTGAAGAGGCATTTTAATGTGGAGGGGTTACCACCACATGAATGGGGAGGTGAGGGGTCACCCCCCATGCGCCGGCCATGGAGAGGAGGGGCAACCCCCCCTCCTCCTATAAAAGGCTCCCCTCCTCCTCCTTCTTCCACACACCTCCTTGTGAAGGATCTCTCTCCCCCTCTAGAATTATTCCCCCATGGTCTCAGATTAGCGAGATACATGTTCCCGGTGGCATTTCGTCTGGAAGGAGTTGCTGCTTTCACTGGATCGCTGGAGCAAGGAGGTGGAGGTTGTCTGGTGGCTTGAACGTGTGTGAGAGTACGGATGCGCTGCTGAGTTGTGGCGCTCGGACTTCCTCACGATCTTGAGATCGGCAAGTGTACGACTACATTAACCACGAGTTCCTACTCGTTAACAAAACTCGTTGTCTTCGAGGGTAAGTTCTCGTTGGATGTATGTCCACCCGTTGCTTTGTACCTAGTAGATAGATCTTGACGTGTAGTTCTCATCGTAGGAAATTTTTTGTTTTCTATGCTGCGGACCCAATAGTGGTATCAGAGCCTGATCTATGCGTAGGTGCTTTGCACGGGTAGTACACATATGTTTATATGTGGGCGATGATGATCATGTTATTGCATCTTATATGTACTTTGGATATTGTTGGCATAGTGGGATGAAGTGGCCCAGACCAACCTTACATGTCATCGTACATGAGACCGGTTCCACGACTGACATGCAAATTGTTTTGCATAAGTGGCTGGCGGGTGTCTGTCTCTCCTACTATAGTCAATATCTGATTTACAACGAGTTTCTAATAACTTGGTTATCCTCGTTGTGGTTCATGTTCATAGGTGAGAACGGTTCTATCTCCGAAATCCCTAAGCCACGTAAAACTTGCAATTGATAAATTAGAGGCGTCTAGTTTAGATCGTTGCTGGGCTAGTGTATTGATATGGTATTGTTGTAAGTAGATGTATGATAGATACTCTTACAACACATTCAACGTGTAAGTTCCATATACCTTGGCCTTACATACAAAGGAATGATAGAGATCATACCACGATGCAAATGATAGAGATCAAATGCATGGACCATATCATCTCACTTTACACATTAGATGTTAGCATCTTATACTGCTAGTTTGGCGCTTTTGGTAGCATTGTAAGATGATCCCTCATTTAGATATCAAGATAAAATGTGTTCTTCTTTGAGTATGCACCGTTCTATGGATCGTGTTTCGAGACATCGCGTGATGATCGGGTGTACTTGACTCTACGCTTTCATACAACGGGTGTAAGACAGTTTTACACACACGAGTACTAAGGTTCTTACTTGGCAAGCCTAGCATGTATAGACATGGCCTCGGAACACAGACCGAAAGGTTAAGCATGAGTCATATAGTTTATATGATGCCCATATAGATGCTCGCCTTTGCAACTACACCGACTCATGTGATGATCAGACTTGGTGTAGTGGATTTGGTTCATGTAATCACCAAAAGGACACGAGGTATGTCGTTTTTGAGTGGGAGTTCATTAGTAATTTGGATTAGTTGAACTCAATCTATCATAAACTTAGTCTAAATAAAATTTACAAATTCTATTGTAGATGGCACCACTGCTGCAAAAAAGCAATATGTGCTAGATGCGCCGCTAGGCCCCCCACCAGCTCCTGATGCCCCTGGCGAGGAAAAGAATGTCTATGTGACTCGTCAGGAGGACCACAACTTAGTTCATTGCGGCATACTATATGGGCTAGAGCCAGAACTTCGAAAGCGTTTCGAAAATGGCAATGCCTTTGATACCATGGGAGAATTGAAAATGATTTTCGATACCCATGCTGCCGTAGAGAGTTATAATGCTTCTAAAAAGTTCTTTAGCTGCATGATGGAGGAGAACAGCTCCGTTAGTGAGCATGTACTCAAAATGTCTTGGTACTCCGATAAGCTTGTGTCCTTGGGAATAACGATTCCCATTGACTTAGGCATACATCGTTTTCTCCAATCTCTACCACCTAGCTACAAGAGCTTCGTGATGAACTATATGCAGGGCATGAAGAAGATTCTTCCCGAGCTTTTGTCAATGCTTAAGACTGCAGAAGTGGAGATTAGGAAAGAACATCAAGTGTTGATGATCAATAGGACCACTGGTTTCAAGAAGGACAAGAAAGGCAAGCACAAGGGAAAGAAGGGTGGCAAATCTGTTGCCGCGCCTGAAAAGAAACCCCGAGCTGGCCCTAAGTCCAATACCGAGTGCTTCTATTGCAAGGGGACTGACCATTGGAAGCGCAACTGCCCCAAGTATTTGGCAGACAAGAAGTCCGGCAAGGCAAACAAAGGTATATATGATATACATGTTATTGATGTGTACTTGACTAGTACTCACAGTAGCACCTGGGTATTTGATACGGGATCGGTTGCTAATATATGTAACTCGATTCAGGGGCTGCGGAACAAGCGACAACTAGCAAGGGATGAGGTCACAATGCGGGTTGGCAATGGATCAAGAGTTGATGTGTTCGCCGTCGGAACGCTACTTCTCCATATGCCATCGGGATTAGTTATAAACCTGAATAATTGTTATTTGGTGCTTGCACTTAGCATGAACATTGTATCCGGATCGTGTTTGATGCAAAGTGGTTATTCGCTTAAATCTGAAAACAATGGTTGTTCGATTTATATGGATAATATCTTTTATGGTCATGCACCTGTGTTGAATGGTTTATTTCTGATGGATCTTGATAGTAATATTACGCACATTCATAATGTTAATGCTAAAAAGATTAAACTTGATGATGATATATCTGCATATATGTGGCACTGCCATCTAGGTCATATTGGCGTTAAACGCATGAAGAAACTCCATTCTGATGGACTTTTGGAATCACTTGATTTTGAATCATTTGATACATGTGAGCCATGCCTTATGGGCAAAATGACTAGAACGCCGTTTTCCGGTTCAATGGAACGGGCGATAGATTTATTGGAAATCATACATACTGATGTGTGTGGACCAATGAGTGTGTTGGCGCGAGGTGGATATCGTTATTTTGTTACTTTCACGGATGATTTGAGTAGATACGGGTATATCTATTTGATGAAACACAAATCTGAAACTTTTGAAAAGTTCAAGGAATTTCAGAATAAAGTAGAAAATCATCGTAATAGAAAGATCAAATTTCTACGGTCTGACCGTGGAGGAGAGTATCTAAGTTACGAGTTTAGCACACACATGAAAGAGTGTGGAATAGTTTCACAACTCACGCCTACCGGAACACCACAACGTAATGGTGTGTCGGAACGTCGTAATCGTACCTTATTGGATATGGTTCGATCTATGATGCCTCTGACTGACTTGCCACTGTCATTTTGGGGTTATGCACTGGAAACAGCTGCATTCACTTTAAATCGGGCACCATCTAACTCCGTTGAAACGACACCGTATGCATTATGGTTTGGAAACAAACCTAAGCTGTCATTTCTTAAAGTTTGGGGATGCGATGTTTATGTGAAGAAACTTCAGCCGGATAAACTCGAACCCAAAGCGAAAAAATGCGTCTTCATAGGATACCCTAAGGAAATGATTGGGTATACCTTCTATCACAAATCCGAGGGCAAGGTTTTTGTTGCCAAGAATGGATCCTTTCTTGAGAAGGAGTTTCTTGCGAAAGGTGTGAGTAGTCGGAAGGTAGAACTCGAAGAGGTTATTGAACCTTCTCGTCATGAAATGGCGAGTAGCACAGCACCGGAAGTTGTTTCGGAGTTGACTTCACCTAATGAAGAGAGAGCTAATGATATTGATCATGAAACTCCGAAAGAGGACACTGCCGAACCTCGCAGGTCAAGCATGACACGTGTAGCTCCTGAACTGTATGGCAATCCTATTATGAATTTCATGGTTGATGAAATGGATGACCCTGCGACGTATGAGGAAGCGATGATGAGCCAGGATTCCAACAAATGGCTAGAAGCCATGAAATCCGAGATGGAATCCATGTACGAGAACCAAGTTTGGACCTTGGTGGACTTACCTCACGATCGAAAGGCCATTGAGAATAAATAGATTTTTAAAAGAAAAAATGATGCTGATGGTAATGTGACCATCTATAAGGCTCGACTTGTCGCAAAGGGGTTTCAACAAATTCAAGGAGTTGAATACGATGAGACATTCTATCCCGTAGTGATGCTTAAGTCGGTTAGGATTATGTTAGCAATTGCTGCATATTTTGATTATGAAATATGGCAGATGGATGTCAAAACTGCATTCCTCAATGGTAATATTGAAGAAGAGTTGTATATGATACAACCTAAGGGTTTTGTCGATCCTAAGGATGCTAATAAGGTATGCAAACTTCAGCGATCCATCTATGGACTGAAGCAAGCATCCCGGAGTTGGAATCTCCGCTTTGATGAGGTGATCAAAGAGTTTGGATTTGTCCAAACTTACGGAGAGGCTTGTATTTACAAGAAAGTGAGTCTGATATTATATGTGTATGACATATTATTGATTGGAAATGATATAGATCTTTTAAATAGTGTTAAAAGTTATCTAAATAGCAAATTTTCGATGAAAGACCTTGGTGAAGCGTCATATATATTAGGCATTAAAATCTATAGAGATAGATCAAGGCGCCTAATTGGGCTATCGCAGAGTACATACCTTGATAAAATATTAAAGAAGTTTAATATGGACGGAAGTAAGAAGGGGTTCTTACCTATGTTGCAAGGCAAGACATTGAGTAAGACTCAAAGTCCGGCTACGGCGGAAGAAAGAGAGATGATGGATAAGATCCCCTACGTCTCGGCCATAGGCTCTATTATGTATGCCATGCTATGTACAAGACCGGATGTGGCACATGCTATTAGTTTGACTAGTAGGTACCAATATGATCCAGGTTCGGAACACTAGATAGCGGTCAAGAACATCCTCAAGTACTTGAGAAGAACTAGGGATATGTTTCTTATATATGAAGGTGAAGAAAAGCTAGTCGCTAAGTGTTATGTCGATGCTAGCTTTAAAACTGATCCGGATGACTCTAAGTCTCAATCCGGATACGTATTTCTCTTGAACGGAGCAGCAGTTAGTTGGAGGAGTTCCAAACAACCTGTGGTGGCTGGATCAACGACGGAGGCGGAATATGTTGCTACTTCAGAAGCGGCGCATGAAGCGGTTTGGATGAAAGAGTTCATTACGGAACTAAGTGTGGTTCCTAGTGCATTGGACCCAATGGTGATCTATTGTGACAACAATGGAGCCATAGCCAACGCAAAGGAACCGAGGTCTCACAAGAATTCCAAGCATATTAAGCGCCGGTTTCACTCCATCCACGAGCATGTCAAGGATGGAGATATAAAGATTTGTAAAGTACACACGGACCTAAATGTAGTAGATCCGTTGACTAAAGCTCTCCCTAGGGAAAAACATGATCAACACCAGAACTCCATGGGTGTTAGATTTATCACTATGTGAACTAGATTATTGTCTCTAGTGCAAGTGGGAGACTGAAGGAAATATGCCCTGAGAGGCAATAATAAAGTAGTTATTATGTATTCCTTATATATGATAGATGTTTATTTTGCATGCTAGAATTGTATGGATCGGAAACATCAATACATGTGTGTTTAATAAACAAAAAGGGTTCCTAGTTATGCCTCTCTTATAGACTAGCTTGTTGATTAACAAGATGATCAAGGTTTCCTAATCATAGACATTGGATGTTGTTAATAACAAGGTCACAACATTTGTCAAATGATGTGATGAACATTCATCCGAAGTATAGCATTACGATCAAGTCATTATGTTTATATTGCTATAACATCATACGAAGTAATCTTTATCCTTAGACTATGAGATTATGTTAATTGCTAACACCTGAAGAGTATCTTGATAACATCACACGTCACACCGTAACAGGGTGACTATAAAGATGGGTTCAGTGCTACGAAGGTGTTATGTTGAGGCTCATGGATCAAGAGTGGAATTTGTCAATCTTGATGACGGATAGATATACTCTGGGCCCTCTCGGTGATATCACATTGAGATAGCTTGCAAGCAAGTGATACGATCACTAGAATGTTATATCACGGGAACAAGAAAAGAGTGCATGTCGGTAACGAGATCAAACTAGGTATTTGGATACCGATGATCGAATCTCGGACATGTATTATATCATGAGACAAAGGGATTAAATTACAAGCATTAAAGGTTCTCACGATCACATAAGTCATCGTTGAATATGCAGGAGTCAGTATGGACCTCCAGGTCCCGCTTCTGACTATTGATCTGAGACGAGTCTCAATCATGTCTGCATTATTCGCGAACCATAGGGTGACACACTTAAGAGTTACCGGACACCATTTTGGAGCACATATGTTTCAGATGAAAGAATTGCAAAGCACAGGAATTGTTTCGATAGAAACCGGAAATTGTTTCGGGTGGAATTGCAGAAAGTGGTTCTGCATGTGATATTGAAATATTGCAAGGGGTTATATGTGAATGTTTGTTAATTAAAGTAATTAACAAAATTCTGAATAAATTTAATAAAAGAGTTTTATTAAATGAGAGAGCATTAAACTTGGAGAATTTTAATGCATTTAAAGTGGGGACTTTAAAAGGGAATGTGAAGAGGCATTTTAATGTGGAGGGGTTACCACCACATGAATGGGGAGGTGAGGGGTCACCCCCCATGCGCCGGCCATGGAGAGGAGGGGCAACCCCCTCCTCCTATAAAAGGCCCCCCTCCTCCTCCTGCTTCCACACACCTCCTTGTGAAGGATCTCTCTCCCCATCTAGAATTATTCCCCCATGGTCTCGGATTAGCGAGATACATGTTCCCGGTGGCATTTCGTCTGGAAGGAGTTGCTGCTTCCGCTGGATCGCTGGAGCGAGGAGGTGGAGGTTGTCTGGTGGCTTGAACGTGTGTGAGAGTACGGATGCGCTGCTGAGTTGTGGCGCTCGGACTTCCTCACGGTCTTGAGATCGGCAAGTGTACGACTACATTAACCACGAGTTCCTACTCGTTAACAAAACTCGTTGTCTTCGAGGGTAAGTTCTCGTTGGATGTATGTCAACCTGTTGCTTTGTACCTAGTAGATAGATCTTGGCGTGTAGTTCTCATCGTAGATTTTTTTTTGTTTTCTATGCTATGGACCCAACAAGATCACCCTGGAGGCCTTCTTCATCACCGTGCTAGCCTCTGGAGTAATGTGTGAGTAGTTCACCCTTGGACTATGGGTCCATATAGTAGCTAGATGGTTGGTTCTCCTCCTTTGTGCTATCATGTTTAGATCTTGTGATCTCCATTCATGATCAAGATCATCTATTTGTAATCATATATGTTGTGTTTGCGGGGATCCGATGGAATTGAGATACTATGTGTAACCAAGATCATCTATTTGTAATCATATATTATTGATTCTATCATGTCTATGTTATTTGTGATCTTGCATGCTCTCTGTTGTTATTAGCTATCTTGGCCAAGTAGATGCTTGCAACTCCAAGAGGGAGTATTTATGCTCGATAGTGGGTTCATGCCTCTAGCAATCTAGGGAAGTGACAGAAATCTGTAAGGTTGTAGATGTGCTGTTGCTACTAGGGAGAAAACAACAATCCTTTGTCCAGGGGGCAATTGTATTGTTTACTTTACACACTTTTCTTAATGAAATTATCTGTTGCTTGCAACTTAATACTAGAAGGGGTTCGGACGATAACCTGAAGGTGGATTATTAGTCATAGATGCAGTTGGATTGTAATGCCCAATCAAATCTCATAGGAGTTAAGATGTCTAGTATATACATTGTTATGCTTTCTCAATCTGTAAATTGCCCCGTTGTAATTTGTGCACCCAACATGTTATTTATCTTAAGGAGAAACACCTCTAGTGAACTATGGACCCCAGTCCATTCTTTTACCATTGATATACCATCAACTGTTTACCGTTTACTGTTTACTTTCTGCAAGCAATTACTATCTTCCACACTATATGTTTAATCCTTTGTTTTTAGCAAACCCAGTAAAATTGACAACCTCATTGTAAGTTGGGGCAAAGTTCTATGGTTGCGTTGTGCAAGATTCCAAGTTGTTAGCAACACCTTGGAGTTGTTTCCTTACTCCTACTAGTTCGATAACCTTGGTTTCATAATGAGGGACAACTTGCTACTGTGATCATCATACCTTCCTCTTGGGGTTCCCAACAAGCTCTACATATTTTGATCCATCAACCACCTAGGAGCAGCCGTCGCCCCCAAGGTAAGTCACCGGTACGGGCGGGCTCCGCCCGTACCGCCCGCCCGTACCGAGTACGCGGACGCCATAAGCACCCCAAGGAGGTAACCAAAAATCCCCAAATCATTTTTTCTCTTTCTTCTTCCTCCAAACTTCAAACCGCCTCCATTGGACTTTCAAATTTATTTAATCTTTGTTCGATTCTTCGCACTCACTCGATCTAAGGTATGATTCTCATCCGATCCCCAACTTATTTGTGCAAAAGCTTCACTTAATCATTCATCATTGCCAATCTAGACATAGGTCTTGTTCTTGATTCAGTCTTGATATTAAGTATGCTTAGCATTGATTTTAGATGAGTTTGTTTTGTAGTTAGTGTAGAGAATCACTTATGTTATGTTTCTATTGGACTAAAAAAATTATTAGCAATCTTTATTTACTTTGTCTTGTTTTTATTTATTAGATGAACACGAGGAGTCATATACGTGAGATGGCTGCGGAGTCCTCCACGCCACCCGTTGATATGTTAACCCCCGAGTCACTTGGCATCGAGTTCACTAAGGAGTTCCATCTTACCCATTTCAATCGTCTCAAGATTCGATAGATCAAGTCCACCAAGTGGGCGTGTCCTTATATCCTGAACCAACTTGGCATTCGTGCTAATTTCGAGTTACTTTGCAACAATGTTGGTTTGTACAATTTTGTTTTTCAGGATGTTGCGACATACCGCCGCTTGACACTTGAGTTCTTCAACACCTTGACACACACGGTGGATCCTTATGGTTGTTCCGAGGAACAAAGGACCTGAGTTGGTCGAATTAAATTCTGCTTTATGAACTATGAGTATACTTTGACACTCAGCCAACGGGCTTAATGCTTTGGGTTAACCAACAACACCACCGATGTATGCACAACTACCTTTGTTTTAGATCTTCCCCTTCACAATATTTTAACTTGATGAGAATTCGTGGACACACACCCAAGGGGAATCAAATTGATCATCCTGCCATTCGATATTTGTTCTATGTTATTGATAACACATTGCAAGCACGTGGTGAGTTTACTAGAGTTAATGAGGAGGACATGTTGATCCTCACAAAAGCTGCACTTATCAATTGTAACTTAATGCCAAATTTGGGCGATCTACTTGTGTTTTATCTTAAGCATCAAGCTCTTCAATCTCGAGGACCCATATGTGGAGGAGGAATTGTGACCGTTCTCACATGCGCACTTCGCATCAACCTAGGTAATGTCCAACCATTGACTGGAGGTAACCGTCTCGGTCTATCTACTCTAAGAGCATGTGCTATGATTCCTAAAAATCATGGTAGATATTTCTTCAATATACCTGGAGCAAATCACTTGATCCTGGCTCCTTTGCTTAACAGTTTATTCTCTATCGAGGATAGACGTTTGCGTTAGGACACGCATGTCGAAGCTAATCTACCCCAATAAGAAATACCTGTGGGAGGAGGAGAAGATGAACAAGTAGAACAAGAAGGGCCCGAACAAGATGTGCAGCCACCAAACTACTACACCACCTATGAAGATATCTATGCACTCGAAGGAAATATTCAAAACATGAACAACCTCTCTATCAACCTTCGAGATGCCACTGCAAGCCTCGCCACCCAGTTCTATGATTGGAGTAGTCAATGGTACATGGGGGATTATCCACCACCACAACGAGCAATAAAAGGGCTTGCAAAAGCCTGAGCTTGGGGATGTGTTCCCCTAGCAAATTTATTTGTGTAATAATGAGTTTGTACTCCTGCTCCTTGAGAGCTTTGAAACACTCATGTTGGCTTGTTCCAACACTTTGCTATTTTCCTTTACTTTTTAATTTGCTTTTGTTTTAGTTTATTTGTTTTCCTTTGTTTTTCTCAAACCCTTGCTTGGTCGCAAGTTCTTTTCTATTCTTTAATCCCTATCCTCAAAATACAAAAAGATTTTTCCGTTTATCCTTTTTTTTAAACGTGGATTCACACTTTGCCTCTTTTCTTTAATATCATTTTGAGAGTAATCGTGTTTGAGTTTTGAAGGAACACATCCCTATAAGGAAGAGGATCTAGAAGTTATTTATGAGAGGTATGTCCTATATCTCCCACTTATGAAGTTTGAGTTGTTTATCTTAGTTGGTTGATTTGCTAAGATGCCATACTAGTGGGAAGTAATTTAGTATGGTTAAAGGAAGGATTTTTATTGGTATGATGATTAGTTGTTGAAGCTCTTGCTCTAGTTCTTTTAGTTAACCGAGTCTTTCCTTGGGAATAATAATGCCAAACAAGTACAATAAGAAAAAGTCTGAAATTTATGACTTGTTTGATGAATGATTATCTTGAGAGTATACCCTTGATTATACTTAACCCCATAGATATTTTGACAGTCTCGATGACACTCATGAAAGGAATTGTTTGATTGAAATAAAGTCTAGTGGTAATTGTGATGCATGCCAAAGGTAACCTTGTGGATCAAACCGCAATTCTAGATCAAAAAAAAGAGAAAGAAGAGAGACAACTTTGTTCTATGTCTCTAATGCACACATTTCGGATGCCAACAACTCCGCTAGCTTTTGAATGATATATGGTATAACCCCGGATTTTGGCTATGAGTTTATGACATGATTGGCATCCGTGTCAATGTATGGGCAAAAGTATTGGTACTCTGAAAGGTTGTGCAAACACTAGGAAATAGAAACAAACGGCGATCCTTAAAAATATGAAATGAAAAAGAAAGAAAAAAGATATCTATGAGGATCCACATAACAAGTCCTTGGCATGGTCTCATTACTACTTTACGATTTTTTCTTGAAAGATAATGATTGGATTAGAAGTGTTGTAGATTGACTTGATTTATTGATGTGGGTGCAAATAAGACACTTCATTGTTATACTACTTAGGACATGAAACTCTCTTACTCAATTATGTTATTTAAACATCCTAGTGTTCCTTGGCAAGCTGGGAGTTAATTACAGGAATTGGATTGATTGCTACACTTCTAGTTACTCATACTTATATTAAACTTTACTTTGATTAACTTGACTTACCAAAGCTTGTATAGTATTCTTGTCATCTCTCTAACTTTGATAAGCTTCGCAAATGAATGAAGTGTTGAGCACATACGACTACCGACTGTAAGTAAACTCTTATACTCGTTGTTTCAAGTTTAAACGCTGAATTCCTTATAGTTCTTTTGGTTCTTCTTGCTCGAGGACGATCAAGGTTTGAGCTTTGGGGAAGTTGATGGCTCCGATTTTTGCCATCTTCCACTGTGTTTAAACATTGTTTTTGGTCAAGCAATTGCCAAAGAAACTCTCAACTTTTGCCACCAATGACTAATAATTGCAAAGATATGCAAATCCCTTCTTTGATTTATGTTTTGTAGGAATTCACTTCTTTTAAGGTGAAATAAGGAGTCATAATGAAGGATTTTGATGAAGTACACACGACCAAGTAATTGAAGAAGCTTTCTAGGGCGTCAGCATGCTTAACGACCACTGGTACGGGCGTGGTCCATCCGTACCGCCCACCCATACCAGGTGGCGATGGCTTCGTCTCATCAAACCCTACGACTTTTATGAGGACTCCTATATATATTTTGAGGCTCCAGCCGCCAGCCAGAGAGCCACCATTCTCAGATTGCATCACAACACCACCAAAGGAGATCCACACCTTTGTGCATCCACAGTTCATCCATTATTCATCAATTCCACCATCCATACCTCCACTAGCCATAGCCATTGCTTTGTACTTTTAGATCTCCTTGTGATTTGGCGACCATTGTAAGAATATTTGATTTCAATCTAAGTATTTGCATGATGTTTTCTATCTCAGATCTATTTGTTATGAGTGAGTAGTCCTCACGGGCTGCGGGTTGGGGAGAAGCCTCGCAGCAATTATGTGCATCTTGATCATGGGGGAATTGTATTTTGTTTGGATTCATGATTTGTATCTTTTGTTTCTTCGTCTCTTGTCTCGATCTGTGGACTTGTAGGTACCCAAGATCCAATAGATTGATAAAGGCTTGAGGTTCGATACTTGGCTAGCGGCAATCTCATAGGAACCTCAGTGACAGAAAGGGTAGTACGGTCTTCGCTTAGCGCCCCATTCGGGATCAACAACAACATCACCACTTAAATCTTTGATCTGTGTTTACACTTAATAATCATTTGTAACCCGTGGCTTTGGTGTGCTCTCGGTTGGATTAAAATTCTATTGCTATGCCCGCTGCATCACGGGGGCTCTAGAATATTATGATGTGTTGCCCACAAAAGATTATCTCAATACAAACATTATACATGACTATGCTTATTATTATCCTTTATCCCATTTAATGTGCAGCTGCAGGTGGATCTTCAACCCTGGCCTATTTCCATCCATTGATTCAAACCCGTTATAAAGTAAACTATATTATTCCGGTCAACTAAGGTAAAACAAACAAAGTTTTATTACCTTTTAGCAGTGCTTTCCGAGGTTCGATTAAACCCAGTTCTTCTAGGGAAAAAGCTATTACAATACATCCGTGAATCTGGATCGAAGGTATCACCCGACGATTCAAGTGCATGGTGGAGATGCATCCTGGAGCCTAGCACCATGTAACCACCCCTAGGGTGGGGCCCGTCGACTGTTGGGGCCCTTGTGCCCCTTCGCGCCTACGGAAGGACACGTGCACGGCAAGTGCTCGGGGGCTACTGTCAGAGTCCTGGTACCTAGGGTACCCCGATCCCGCGGACGACGGGCCCTCCAAAGGTGCCACCGACTATAGCCACCACATCAAGCCCTACATATCTCTTCAACTCTCTAAACAAAAACGTCATCAACAACAATGTCACTTGTCTTATGGCAAGAGGGTCCTATGTATCATCTCCCATTTCCTCATTTCCTAAGAGTACTATGGATGTTAATGTGGATGACCATACAAGTCTTAGGATAAAAGAAGAGGTTATTGCTTTGGAAAATTTCTTTACTAACTTGCAAGGTGAGCACAAACTTCATTTTGATGCTCTTATGAGTCAACTTGCTCACTCCGAAGAACTCCTCGAAGAGAAGGAGAGAATTGAAAGAGAAGATGCTTTGGAGATAGCCTCTTTGAAGAATGCTCGAGAGGAAGAAGAGGAAACTCGAGTCTCTTTAGAGGAGAAACGTGAGTCAATTGAGGAGTCCCATGAAGAAATGGTTGCCCAGCTCATAAAAGAACGTGATAATGCTCTTGCTAAGGTAAATAAACTAAAGAAGGAAAAGATTGATTTTGGGGCTGCTCATGCTAGACTCTCAGAGAAGTTTGAGAAACTTGACATTGCCTGCAAGGCATTGGAGAGTGAACATTCTACTCTAAATGAGTCTCGTGATCAGCTCCAAACTCAATTGGACAAGTATAATATGCCTAGCACATCCACACCAACGTGTGGACATGAAGGTATTATTGAAGAAAATGCAAGATTAAAGGAAGAACTTGTAAAGGGATCTCAATCTAAAGATAAAGAAGTCGTAGATGAGATTCTTAGCAAGCAAAGGACAAACAACAGAAAAGAAGGTCTTAGTTATGTTCCCAAGACAAAGAAGAAGAAGAATAATAATAAGAAGAAGAGCAAAACTGCTCAACCAAAGACAAGCACCACAACTAATATCAAGACTAACTATGTTGGTTTTGCAGGGGCTAATAATCCTAATTATGAATTATTTTGTGATTATTATGGTGATGTCTATGCTAGCTATGTAGGCCCATTTTATAGTTACATATCTTGGTCTATTTGTGTTCCAAAGACCCTTGCCACTAACATGAGAGGACCCATTGAGAAATGGGTACCTAAAACCAAGAAGTAACTTGGCTATGTTTCCGGTGGGTGATGACCCACAAGTATAGGGGGTGTATCGCAGTATTTTCGATAAGTAAGAGTGTCAAACCCAATGAGGAGCAGAAGGTGCTGGCTAGTGATATGGATCAGGAATTCTCTTCAAATACTTAGCAAACGGATTTTTAGGGTTTTTTGATAATGCAAGTAAAGAAAGTACGAATAAATAAGAGACAATAGGAATAAATGCAGAAAATGGCCTAGTCCTTTATTCAACAAAGGACAAGCCGGTTGTATTACTTAAGATGACCAAACGTTCTCGAGGACACACGGGAAGATTGTCAAGTGCTTTCGCTTCATATAGTTGATTAATCTTCTTTAGCTTGCTAAGTGTTGTGTGGGTGAACCTGTGCTAATGTACCGACCTTCCTAGGACTAATACATACTTGTGATTATACCCCTTGCAAACATCCGTAAGTACAAGAAAGTAATTAAGGTAGAAACCTAACCACAACTTTAAACTCTAAGACCCTTACGTCCCTTGTGCAATGGTTTCCTAACGGGGGTTCAGGTTTCTGTCACTTCGGCAACCCCTACGATTAGTAGCCAAATACAAAATGCATTCCCCTGGGCCCATATATGTGAAGTTTCATGTAGTCGACGTTCACATGACACCACTAGAAGAAGTACACCACAACTTAAATATCAAACTATTGAATCTTTCTCAACACAACTCCACTACTAACAACATGACTTCTCCCATGTCCTCAAGAACAAAACGAACACTCACAAGACATCATATGGATCATGATCAGAGATGGAATAATGATGTATAATAATCTGAAAATAAATAATAATTCAATGGTTCCACTCAATAGCATCAACTACAAAGAGTAATCAACACCAGGAAAGTTTCCCCTAAGAACTATGCAAGATTCAACCCAATTGTTACAGCAATATGGAGATGGTGATGATGGTGCTGATGGTGATGTGATGATGATGATGATGATCCCGATGAAGTCCATCTTGATGGTGGTGTTGATGGCGACGATCTCCCCTCTTCGGGAAGGAATTCCCTTGGCAGAAATCTGTCTCCCGGAGAGATCTTTCTCTCTCGGTCTTTTCTACCCCGCAGAGGCGACATAATCTTTCTGTGGTCGCCCCCCGAGTATTAGGGTTTTAGGAGGATTATATACGCCAAAGGGGAGAGCCAGGGGTGGACCAGGGCGGCCACATCACCTGGTGGTGTGGCTCCCCTGTGGCCCATCTCCACTCCTTCTGGCTTCCTTCGTCTTCTGGAAAAATAGGATTTTTCGTATATTTTCCCGGATTTTCTGATCTTCACGAATTTTGCCTCCAAACAACATCTTTTCCATCAGAATCCTGACTACAGTGGTCCATGCTCCAAAAGTCATCAACCATGCAAAAACAGATGAAATTACATAAGTATCATCTCTTAATATGAAATATATCAATGAATAACAGTCAATTATGATATAGAATAGTGATGCAAAATGGACGTATCAGTGGGTCCAAATGGGTGCTCGATAGCGGGTGCACTAGTCATATGACCGGAAGCAAGGAGATCATCTCGGAGATGCGTCCAAACCATGATCACATAACCATCTCCTATGGTGACAAGTCAAAATCTGAGGTATTGGCTCTTGGCAAAGTTGTGGTTGCTCACGATATCTCTCTCGTGGACGTCTTGCTTGTTAAGATCCTCGGTTACAATTCATAAGAAGGGAAATAGGTTTACTGACTCAATTGAAAAGTAAAAGAAAGGCCCTTCACAAAGGGAAGCAGGGATTTCAAGTTTCATAAAGCGCTCCCAAAAATTATGGTACTAACTAGCTTTCAGCTCTCATTGCCCCTATCATAGGCATCTTTAGGTGATTAATGTTAAAGTGACACAACTAAGAGGATATGCTTGACAAGTTATAAATTGAAGTCCCATGCCCCTTACTTACAAAGACCGAACCTCATGCTACTCAACTTCAGTCACGAGTAAGATCTTGTCATTGTAAATACATGTGTATCATCGAGAACTGCCAACGGGGTACCCCTTGCACATGATACAGGAGCTATCCCATAATCAAAATGACAAGGCAAGCAAAAATGAGCATCTCAGTGATATTTTTATTTGCTATTTGCATAGGTTTTTATTGAGGATGCTTCATAGAATGCTCACTATAGTTATGCTGCAAGTTTCCACCATGATTAGGCATGGCTTAGGCTAGCGGCCCATGCGTTTCTCTAACACACATATAAACTCCATGATCTTACAAGTTCCCCTTTTATTTCACACTGTCAGGATCCATATGCAAAAGAATCATGATATCAACTAGGTACAAAGTACCAGTGAAGTGTTGAAAGCGTTCCCCATGATACATGGTTCTGCTAACTTCAACTCATAAATCGCAAGCATATACGCAACAAAGAAGGACCCAATGGTTCAAGTTTATTAAGTGCAAGAAAGTAAAGTGTGCCATCAAGTTCGTGGGAGCTTTAATCACTAATTTTCACATAACAAGTTTAATTTGGAAGGTAGATAAAAACAAGAATTTACTTGGAATAGCAATAGTGCTAATAGGTAGGTATGGTGGACACAAATGGCATAGGTTTTGGTATAAGGATTGGATGCACGAGAAGAATTCCCTCTCAGTACAGGTTTTTGGCTAGCAAGGCTGGGTAGCAAGTATAAGAGTTGAAGGAGACAAACAAACATACAAGTTATAAAAACAAACATGCAATCTTCCTTGGAAGCACAAAAGATCTTAACCAGAGAATACTATACTTATGAGCAAATCAAGAAAGAAAGATGATGAAATTATATTTCTTAGAGTACTTTTATCTTTTTCATTCAACTCTCAAAAATAGTGTTGCTACTGACTAAGCCAGGTTTGCCAAAACCA
This sequence comes from Avena sativa, assembly GCA_916181665.1. NCBI lineage: Eukaryota > Viridiplantae > Streptophyta > Magnoliopsida > Poales > Poaceae > Avena > Avena sativa. The sequence goes on from OV702292.1 coordinate 104,924,093, forward strand.
ACTAAGTTAACTCAATGATCCCAAAGTGATACTAATACTAACAACAAGATCAATCATATAACCATGAATTGAAAACTAATATAAGATATGCAAAAGAGTAAATGATAGAACTTCTCATTAATATTCCATAACGGCAACTCACACCAAGGGATACATATCTAATGAGAGACGGGACACTTCCAAAATGCAAACCATCCTACATGATAACTTCTCTATTCATGATATGACTCTACTAGAAAGGTAAAAAGATAGAAGATAGTGATGTGATACTGCGGCATTCCCCCAAGCTTGGAACAAGCCAAGGGGGTGCCAAACCTGATGACGAATTACTCCTTCTGTGGTGGTGGTATTCTCTTTATGAGCTCTTTGATCAGTTTCCCCAAATCCTCAATCTCGAAGGTGAGATTACAAATCAGTTGTGATTTTTGCTCAATGCGGCTCATGATCATGTCGGGTTGAGAATTCTAGCTCTTGCGATTCTTTCCCCACTCTTCCTCCTTGAAGTCTTCTTTTCCTGCATGGTTAGAACGAGGCAAATCCCAATTGGAGGGTAGTTTCTCCTTGGGCATATTCTGGTATTGATGCTCATGGATAAGAGTATGGAAAGGATTCTTGCTGCGTGGAGGAAGTGACCGTGGAGCCAAACAGTGACGAGGAGTTTTCCCTCCAGTCTGCATCCATGCAGTCCTTCTAACCATGGCAGGTTTTGTAACCACTCCAATGCTTGCAATGGTAGTGCCGGTGTGCGGATGTTGGCCTTGCTCCTCTTCATCTTCACTCTTGATCTCCTCCTACTGACCGGGGTCTTAGAGATCTTCCTCCATAGTCTCCTTTCCCTTATCCTTGGCGGACACCATCGTGCTTCTAACTTTCAAGAATAGTTCCTGGCAGAAACAGATCGAAACAAAAACACAACGAGAACACGATATACGAACCTCGGGGGATCCGGCGGATTATATATTACGAAGTTTCATAACAAAAGGAAGGTACTAGGAGAAAACGGGTCGGAGACGGAGTTCGGAGTCGCCACACCACCTGGTGGCGTGGCCAGGGGTGGGCCCGCGCCACAGGGTGGTGTGAGCTACCCTGGATCCGTTTCCGTCCCTCTTTCGCTTCATTGCTTTCCTTGTTGGATAAAAACTACAAAAATATAACTAGACAGATCTTTTGCGGAACTTTTCTTACCAGAACTATTACCCATTCAAAAACGGACTCTGCAGGTCTCTGAATTTGGTATTTAGTAGATTATTCCAGAGTCACCACTTGAATAACATCAATATCTTCATCTTCATACACTTATTGCTTGAGTCATGAAACCTTTCACTTTCTTATTACACCATTATCTCCACTAACCTAGAAATTTCTTTCACACAAAACTTCACACAGTTCTCATTAGCAACATCATTATAAGTAAAGCGATAAAACCTTTTGAGTCCAATTTCAACTGAAAACCATCAAAACATAAGCTACTGTAGCAAATCCTTCCTAAAACCCAAAAAGAATTCAAAAAAGGAAATCGATTAAAGAGGCAAATGCAAGAGTGGCAAAATCTGTCAAAACAGACCAGTAGGTAAAGATCAATTTTTTTGAAAATCTTCTGTTGCTCAAATCAAAAATTGCAAAACTAATGAAAGTTAAATAACAACCTGGGGAAAAATCACAAAAAATTACAGCTCAATCCGAAAGACAGAGATCTCTCACGAATTTTTACGGTGAAGCACAAAAATCTGTTTCGGGACAGCAACTTCCCCAAATCTTACTTCTCTCTCATTAGAGGTTGATCTTGACACAAAAACCAAACAAAAAAAGATAAGGAGAGGTTATTACTGAAGTAATAACTTCCAAGACTCAAAGAAACAAAAACAAACTGAAATCAAAAATAAATTGGGTTGTCTCCCAAAAAGCTCTTTCTTAATAGCCATTAAGATGGGCATGATAATTTTGAAGATGCTCACATAGGAATATGAATTGAAGTGAAAGAGAGCATTAAGAAGCAAAAGTACACACGTTTAAGTCTAACCCACTTTCTATGCAAGGTAATTTTGTAAACAAACAAGTTGTTGAAACCAGAGGCTACTAGCATAGGAAGGTAAAAGAACTGCAACATAAAAACTTTCAGCATAAAACGAGGAAACTTGATATTATTGAGATACATAAAAACACTTTTTCCTCTCTCATAGTAACTTTTAGTATCATACGTAAACTTAACAATATAACTATCACAAGGACCATCATAACAATGATCACTTATTCTAACAGAAAACACAGGAATACTAGTTCTCATAACACTACTTTGTGAAACAATATTAGAGGTATCCTTACAAAGGATAGTCTGTCCCTCTTCTACATATTTAGTGACAAAGTCTTTCACATTTGCTATTATAGGTTCATCATCCATTTGTTTATCAGGTTCAACAGCTTTATTTGTACTTTCATTAACCATACTAGCTATCGTAGAATGTTCATTTATCTTAAATGGGAAAGGGATTTTCTCAATGTAAGGTTCAGGTAAAGCATGATTAGCAGTATAAACTTCAGTATTTCTTGCAGGAACACACTTAGCAATATCTTTATAAGGTTCATGATACTTATTCCACTTCTTTTTAGGCACTTCAATGTAGGAAGCAAAAGCCTTAAAATAGGAAGCAATAGCTTGAGAGTCTAGACCATAAGCATTTTTAATATTTTGAAAGTCATCAGTTCCCATAAAAGATTCAATGCATTCATAATCATAATTTATACCTGACTTTCTACCTTTGTCATTCTCCCATGCTTCAGCATTATCTTGAATACAGTCCAGAAGATCCCATTTAACTTCTTCTTCCATGTGAGTGAATGATCCAGCACAAGAAGCATCCAATAAATCCTTATCATGAAGAGAAAGCCTTGCATAAAAGTTATTGATAATAATATTGTTGGGGAGCTCATGGATGGGACATTTGAGCATTAGTAACTTTAGTCTCCCCCAAGCTTGAGTTGTACTCTCTCCATCAAGAGGCCAAAAGTTGTTTATTTGATTTCGATCTTTATGAATCTCACTAGGAGGATAAAACTTTGAATAAAAGAGAGGTACTATTTCCTCCCATTCAAGAGCTTGACCATTCTTCAGCAGCTTATACCATTCCTCAGCTCTTCCTTTCAGCGATAATGAGAATAACTTCTTCTTAACTTGATATGTAGTAATACCTACACACTTGAACAACCCGCATAATTCGTGTATAAAGAGTAAATGATCACCGGGATGGACAGTTCCATCCCCAACATAATAGTTATCCATAACACGATCAATAATTCTTGTAGGTATTTTAAAAGTATCATTCTCAGCAGGTGGTGGTTCATCTACTACCTTAGTAGCAGTAGTAGCATTACGAAATAAGAAACTCAGCGAATTATCCATAACGAAAATAAAGCAACTAACAGAAGTAAACAATACTCATAGTAGAAGTTTCCTTTACCAGTTCCACTCTCTAATAGCGCTTCACTCCCTGGTAACGGCGCCAGAAAATAGTCTTGATGACCCACAATTATAGGGGGTGTATCGCAGTATTTTTGATAAGTAAGAGTGTCGAACCCAACGAGGAGCAGAAGGTGCTAGCTAGTGGTATGGTCAGGAATTCTCCGCAAATACTTAGCAAACGGATTTTTAGGGGTTTTCTATAATGCAAGTAAATAAAGTACGAATAAATAAGAGACAATAGGAATAAATGCAGAAAATGGCCTAGTCCTTTATTCGGCAAAGGACAAGCCAGTTGTATTACTTAAGATGACCAAACGTTCTCGAGGACACACAAGAAGATTGTTAAGTGCTTTCGCTTCATATAGTTGATTAATCTTCTTTAGCTTGCTAAGTGTTGTGTGGGTGAACCTGTGCTAATGTACTGACCTTCTTAGGACTAATACATACTTGTGATTATACCCCTTGCAAACATCCGTAAGTACAAGAAAGTAATTAAGGTAGAAACCTAACCACAACTTTAAACTCTAAGACCCTTACGTCCCTTGTGCAATGGTTTCCTAACGGGGGTTCAGGTTTCTGTCACTCCGGCAACCCCTACGATTAGTAGACAAATACACAATGCATTCCCCTAGGCCCATATAGGTGAAGTGTCATATAGTCGATGTTGAGATGACACCACTAGAAGAAGTACACCACAACTTAAATATCAAACTATTGAATCTTTCTCAACACAACTCCACTACTAACAACATGACTTCTCCCATGTCCTCAAGAACAAAACGAACTACTCACAAGACATCATACGGATCATGATCAGAGATGGTATAATGATGTATAACAATCTGAACATAAACAATAATTCAACGGTTCCACTCAATAGCATCAACTACAAAGAGTAATCAACACCCGGAAAGTTTCCCCTAAGAACTATGCAAGATTCAACCCAATTGTTACAGCAATATGGAGATGGTGATGATGGTGCTAATAGTGATGATGGTGGTGATGATGATGATGATCCCGATGAAGTCCAACTTGATGGTGGTGTTGATGGCGATGATCTCCCCTCTCCGGGAAGGAATTCCCCCGGCAGAAATCTGTCTACCAGAGAGATCTTTCTCTCTCGGTCTTTTCCACCCCACAGAGGCGGTGGAATCTTTATGTGGTCGCCCCCCGAGTATTAGGGTTTCGGCAGGATTATATACGCCAGAGGGGAGAGCCAGGGGTGGACCAGGGCGGCCACACCACCTGGTGGCTCGGCCTAGGCTGGCCCACACCAGGGGTGGTGTGGGCCCCCTGTGGCCCATCTCCACTCCTCCTTCTGGATTCCTTCGTCTTCTGGAAAAATAGGATTTTCCGTATATTTTCCCGGATTTTCTGATCTTCGCGAATTTTGCCTCCAAACAGCACCTTTTCCATCAAAATCCTGACTGCAGCGGTCCATGCTCCAAAAGTCATCAACCATGCAAAAACAGATGAAATTACATAAGTATCATCTCTTAATATGAAATATATCAATGAATAATAGTGAATTATGATATAGAATTTGATGCAAAATGGGCGTATCAGTGGGTCCAAATGGGTGCTCGATAGCGGGTGCACTAGTCATATGACCGGAAGCAAGGAGATCATCTCGGAGATGCATCCAAACCATGATCACATAACCGTCTCCTATGGTGACAAGTCAAAATCTGAGGTATTGGCTCTTGGAAAAGTTGTGGTTGCTCACGATATCTCTCTCGTGGACGTCTTGCTTGTTGAGATCCTCGGTTACAATTTACTTTCTGTTCGTGCCCTTGGTAAGATGGGCTTCGCAGTTTTCATTGATGGTGATTTGGTGGTACTCTTGTGGAGCAAGTCTCTAAAGGTTGCTTTCGTGGGATATGTCGAAAATGACCTGTATGTGGTGGACTTCTCGGGGAAAACCACTATAGGCCCGATGTGTCTTTTCGGAAAGGCCGACGGGGGTTGGCTATGGCATCGCCGACTAGCCCACGTCAATATGAGAACTTTGAAAAGTCTTTACAAGGGTGGCCACATCCTTGGACTAAAATAAAATGTTTCCTTTGCCAAAGATCGTGTTTGTAGGGCTTGTGTTGAAGGGAAAATGCATGACTCTCCCCATTGAAGGAAGACCATTATTTCATCAAAGAGGATTTTGGAGCTCCTTCATGTGGATCTCTTTGGTCCTCCATCTCATGCAAGCCTCGGTGGGAAGAAATATTGCCTCGTGATTGTTGATGATTACTCAAGATACACTTGGGTCTATTTCTTCAAGTTGAAGAGCGAGACTCAACAAACGGTCATCGATTTGGCCAACGAGGTTCAACCTCAACACAATGTCCCTATATTGGCAATTAGAAGTGATAATGGCTCCGACTTCAAGAACTACACTTTAAATGAATTTCTAAGTGAAGAGGGGATAAGACATCAATATTCCGATGCGTACGCTCCTCAACAAAATGGCAAGGTCAATGTTTGATGAGTTCAAGTCACCATATAATTTCTGGACTGAAGCAATTTCTACCGCATGCCACTCATCTAACCGGCTCTACCTCCACAAAATCTTGGACAAGACTCCTTATGAAATACTTATCAGTAACAAGCCAAACATCTCCTACTTCCGGGTATTTGGTTGTAAGTGTTTCTTTCTCATCAAAGGAGTTTGTTTATCTAAATTCAAGTCTAAGGCTTTACAAGGCATTTTTGTTGGTTATGGTGTCGAATCCTACACTTATAGAGTCTACAATAAGCTCTCCGGAACTATTGTAGAATCTTGTAGTGTGGTGTTCGAGGAAAATGATGGCTCCCGTGCGGGGCAAGTTGATGTTTGTGATGGAGATATTGAAATACCCCAAGATGCCATAAGAAGAATGGGCGTGGGATTTTTCCGCCCCATTGAGGAACCCCGTGTGGCGGATCGGGAAGGACAATGCTCTACTCAAGTAGAGCCCTCATCGACACAAGCTCAACATGGTCCAACTGTTGGAGAAACTTCTACACCAATCCCACGAACTGCTGAAGATCATCAAGCAACTGCTCTAGAAAGCTCCAGGCTGGATTATCCGGTGGACACCGGATTATCCGGCCAACCTTCCCCAACTGGCAGAAGTGAATGTAATGTTGAAGAACCTGCTGCAAGTCCCAGGCCAGATTTTTCTGCTGACCTCGGATTATCTGGCCCATCTCCAGTTCGAGCTAGAACCATTCAAGACAGTGAAGACACATCAAGTTCTCCTAGTCCAGATTATCGGGCCACCCCGGCCAGATTATCCGGCCCTGAAAATCCTGCACAACAGCAGTCTCCTGTTATGGCTGTTGATCAACATCAAGGGCAAGATTCATCATCTCCTATTCCCGCTGATCAAGCTGGAAATCATGGCCAAGTCAATGATTCCAACAAAGAATCAAATGATGAAGTTATTCCTCTGAGAGACAACAAATTTATTGAACTTCGTCGCAAAGCTCGTGTAGATAGGAATCTTGAATTAAGGGGTCACACTCTTGACAAAGTTGTAGGTGATCTCAGACGAAGGGTGTCCACAAGAAGGGAGCTAGCAAGCTTTGGTGAGCACCAAGCTCACATATCCATGGTGGAACCCAAGAAAGTGTTTGAAGCCCTTGAATATCCGGACTGGGTTGTTGCTATGCATGAAGAATTGAATAACTTTGAATGCAACAAGGTTGGAAATTAGTAGAGAAGCCCAAGGATTGCCGCAATGTTATCGGCACAACGTGGATCTTTAAAAATAAGCAAGATGAAAATGGCATTTTTGTAAGGAACAAGGCAAGACTCGTGGCACAAGGCTATTCCCAAGTTGAGGGCATCGACTTCGGCGAGACTTATGCTCTAGTGGCTCATCTTGAGTCTATCTGTATCCTTCTTGCTTATGTTGCTCATAATAATTTTAAATTACAGCAAATGGACGTTAAGAGTGCTTTTCTTAATAGTCCTCTACATGAGTTGGTATATGTAAAGCAACCCCCGGGATTTGAGGATCCTAACTTTCCGAACCATGTCTACAAACTTGATAAGGCTCTCTATGGCCTTAAACAAGCCCCACGTGTGTGGTAGGAGCACCTTAAAGAGCTTTTGCTAGACCGTGGCTTTGAAGTTGGGCAAATCGATCCCACTCTTTTTACTAAGAAGGTTAAGGGGGAGCTATTCGTATGCCAACTATATGTAGACGACATTATCTTTGGCTCTACTAATAAAGCTTTTAATGATGAATTTTCAAAGCTTATGACTGACAGGTTTGAGATGTCTCTGATGGGGGAGTTATGGTTCTTCCTTGGATTTGAGATCAAACAACTTAGAGAAGTAACTTTCATAAATCAAGCAAAATACATCCAAGACATGCTCAAGAGATTCAAGATGATGGATCTTAATGGCGTCGCCACACTGATGCAAACTAAATGTCACCTTGAACTCAATCCCCACGTAAAGATGTAGACCAAAAGGTATACCGGTCCATGATCGGCTCGCTCCTTTACCTCTGCGCATCTAGACCCAATATTGTGTTGAATGTAGGTGTGTGTGCAAGGTATCAAGCAGCTCCTAAAGAAAGCCACTTAGTGGCGGTCAAGAGGATCTTCCGATATTTGGTTCATTCCCCCAATTTTGGTCTATGGTATCCCAAGGGCTCCAATTTCTCGCTATGTGGTTATACTGATTCAGATTGGGCTGATGATAAGGATGATAGGAAATCAACTTCTAGAGCTTGTCAATTCTTAGGAAGGTCTTTGGTATGTTGGTCTTCTAAAAAGCAGAATTGTATATCTCTCTCCACCGCCGAGGCTGAATATGTGGCTGATGTGCATGTACTCAATTATTATGGATGAGGCAAACTTTAAAGGAATACAGGTCAATTGTGACAAAGTACCTCTTTTACGTGATAATGAAAGTGCAATAAAAATTGCGTATAACCCGGTGCAGCACACAAGACAAAACATATTGAGATTCGGAATCATTTTATTTGCGACCATGTAGCTCAAGGTGATATTGATCTATCTTTTGTGAGCATGTAGAATCAGCTTGCTGATATTTTCACGAAGCCACTTGATGAAGCAAGGTTTTGTTACTTGAGGAATGAGCTAAATATCGTTGATTGAAGGAGTTTGTCTTGATTACCCATGCACTCACTCTTATATCTCATCCTTATTTGGTTTAGGTGTGGGCATGGATATATGGGGAGTGTGGTCCTAATTAATTGGGCTAACCCTGCCCCATAATGCCGAAAGCAAGTCAAATCATTTCTCTTAATATCATTTTGTGATATGTGAGCTTATTGATGAGTATTGGTCATGAACCCAAGATATATCTTCGCGGTGTCATACCATGCACTCCAACAAGGTGGCCTCGGCCACCGCCCTCTTCCATGAGAAGAGTTGGATGTATGTGGATCTTTTTGGTTGTTTTTGCTCATCTCGTGTTCTTATGGAAATCACACTCAATTTTGGCTTTTAGTTGATTTGATTCTTGCAATCTTGAGTGTGTAGTACCATCTCATTTTGGTTGTCTAATCCCAATCCTCTCTCCATCCCTAAGTCATCTCTTCTAGCACACAAGTCCATTGATCACACTTGTGGGGGCTTTTGTTTGGGGACGCGCGGGCCTGAACCTATGTATAACAGGAATTCAGATTTCAGGCCGGATAATCCGGCCCAAGTGTAGGCCAGATAATCTGGCCCTGGCGGCTGCAGTCTATTAAGGACTGGGTGTCGGGGGGAAGGGCTCACAACGAGTAGCTCTTCTTCCCCGACCCCCTCCATCTCCCCAACCGCCACCTGCTGCCCCCCACCCTCCACGGAGCCTTCCCGATCGCCAGATTCTCCGGGCCTCCCCCGGATCTTCTTCCCCGCACCTCCGGGTACCTTCTCCTCTGCGTTCTTCCTTCAATGAGTGAGGGTAACTCCCTCTCTCCCCATCTTTTGAGTTGATGTATCACTTGTTGGTGGAACATCAACTACAAGGTTGTTTTCATGTAGAGATCGTAGTCTTGCAGTACCTAAGTCCGATCTACGTTTTTGCCATCAATCTAGGCGAATCTGAGCATTTCTGCCAGGGCCAGATTATCCGCCCCTGGCTAGGCCGGATAATCCGGCCTGACAGAGTCAAAACTGCTTCAGATTTTTATGGATTTGTTGCATTATGTATGTTTGGACTATGGACTGGTTGCCTACTATTTCTACGTTCTGTCCCGGACTTGTGTGTGTGCTTATCCCCATGCTATCCATCTTATTCGTTTCACAGGTGGTTCCAGTGCTACCAAGACCTACAAGCGCCGTCCTTGTGGCCTCTATTTTCGGGACGACAGTGAGGGTGGTCTCGTGGACGAGGTTGAGCTGAGGAGAAGTAACAAAGAGGCTGACCGCATGGCTGAACAGGCAAAGAGGGACAAGTCCGGGAAGGGTGTGTCCAAGAAAAAGGGCAAGAACCAAAAATCAACTATAAGAAGATGGATATTCTCACCTACTCCGCCATTCGTCATCGTGATCTGTTTGTGGACACTGAGCGGGATACTGAGCTTGGTGACTCACGCTTTTGGTGTTATAACCAAAAGTCTATGTACGAGGATGTTTATGCACAACTGAAGATTCGCCCTATGCATCCTATGATAATTGTTGAGGCTATGGAGAAGCCCCAACTTACTGATGCCATGGAGGTGACTGAGCGGATGGGGCTGCACCATCTCATGGCCCTTCAGTGTTCCTATGACTCCGAGGTTGTGAAGCAGTTCTTCTCCACCTTGGTCATTTGTGGTGATGAGTACCTAAATATGAAGTGGATGACTCATGACATGCCAACGCAAACTGATTTTTGGACTTTTGCTGAGGTACTTGGTTATCGCTTCCGCAGCAGGGACCGTGCTAGTGGCCATCGCATTATTACTAAACTCAAGCCCAATAAGGATGTTCTCCTCTCTCCTTGCACAATTGACAATGGTATTGTGGGCTCCTTTGCTGGTCTCTCACCTCTGTTTGCTAGCTTGGTTGGCGTTTTCCATGACTCTATCACACCAAGTGGAGGCAACAATGACAGTATTCGTGGTCACTTGGTTCAACTACTTGCCTTTTCTCATGAGGTGGCCTCCCGTGAAGATGAATCTGTTGATTACAAGATGGATGTGATGGACTTCATCTTTCATGAGATGACTGATGCAATGTTCAATAGGCTGTCCATCCCATATGTGCCGTATATTATGATGTCGATCAAGCACTTGCCACCCGATGGAGAGTTCAACATTGATACTATGCATAAGGCCAAGAAGATTTACAACAAGGCACGGAAGATCTCTCATCCATCTTGTTCTTCTGACAGCTTTATGAGGGATGCCTATGCTAGTGCTCGTCGGTCTCTAGTGCCCGCTATTTCTCGTGAAGTGAAGCAGCTGAACTGGTTCCAGCGGAACATTCTGTGCATGGGCGTGGACACTCGTAAGGTGCAGTATGCGGCGTATAAGCAGCGCCATGAGATGTCCCATACTCAGTAGCTTATTCTCCACCATGTTTCTAGGGCTTCTGGTGCTCCTCCTGCCCCTACAGCTCCTACATCATATGCTTAGTGGAATTCTTCGTCCGGTCTCAACTATGGGGAGCTTGAGCGCCACCTGTTCCCGACTCCGGCCACTGCTGATGAGGAAGGTGAAGACACCGAGGAGGTTGATTATGAAGACGAGGATGAGATGGGGAAGACGATGATGACTACAAGTGATCCTCTAGGCGCTAGCATCGCTCTTCTCTCTTTTTGGCATTTCGATGCCAAAGGGGGAGAAGTAGTTCTATTAGGTATTCGCGGATTTGCATGGGTCAGGCACAAGCTTTTTCCTTTTTCGTTTCGGTCTTTATCTTGCTTGTGCCCATTTAGCGTTGAACTTTCTCTTGTGATTTTCTTTGTATGAGACTATGTGTATGTGTGGCTCTAGATTTATCTCGTGGATTACTCCTATGGATTCATCTATCATATTGGCCATATTGGATATCTATCTCGAGGAAGGCATTTATAATGCTTATCACATTGGGTATTCTTACTATCTTGAGGACACCTCTCTCTCGGTGGTATGATTATTTTGTTTATGTTCCAATGAAATAGACTTGTACCTATTTGTGTGCATTTGTATTCAAATGCAAATTTTAGTATGCACACATTGAGGGGGAGTCTCTTTCATGTGTTTAATAATGTTGGTTATTTGAGCTATCTTGCAAATCCTAGAATTGTCATCTAACACCAAAAAGGGGGAGATTGAAAGAACATTTCATGGTTCCCTGTGTTTTGTGTGTTAGATAACAATACCATGGAGTTTCTCATGTGTGCTAAGTGTTGCAGGAAAGAGTTTTTGGTGTTTGGGGGCCGGATTATCCGCCCCCATCAAGGGCCGGATAATCCGGCCTGACCATCTTGGCCAGGGCTGGTCGCGTGTGAGCTTCTCTCTGGGGGCGGATTTTCCCCCGGACAGTCCGGAGCTGGGGCGGATTTTTCCCCCAGCCGGATAATCCGACCTTCCTCTAGGGCCAGATAATCTGGCCCCACAGAAAATGGCCAAGGGAGCATCGACACGAGCTTCTGTCTGGGGCGGATTTCCCCCTGGACAATCCGTTGTTGGGGTGGATTTCCCCCTCCCCCCCAGCCGGATAATCCGGCCCTCCTCTAGGGCCAAATAATCCGGTCCCCAGGAGAAGATGCCAAGGACCGCCCGACGCGAGCTTCTGTTCGGGGGCGGATTTTCCCCCGGATAATCCGAGTCTAGGGTGGAGTATTCCCCAGGCCGGATAATCCAGCCCTCACTTGCGCCGGATAATCCGGCCCCAAATGGCCCCAACGGCTCCGTCTGGACAGGGGGTATAAAAGCCCCATCCACCCCTCCTGTCAGATCTCTTGATTCATTCGAAAAAGTTCAGACCTGTTGCAAAAGCTCTCTCCCAAGATCTCCCACTTCAACCACCCGAAGGCTTCGATATTTGGGGGAATTGAAGGAGGAGACATCATTCATCGTCATCTCGAATCAAGCGCTTAAATTCCTCTCCATTCACTTGTAGAATCCCCGATCTAGCATTCTTTTTAATATCTAGATCTTGTGTTTAGTTATTGATAACAATTGTTCTTGTGGCAGCTTATTGTCATTATGGGAGCCTCCAATTCAGTTGTGGAGTTGTGCCCCACTAGTTGTGTAAAGGCGCCGGTTCCCGCCTCGAAGGGTTCCAATAGTGGAAAGGTGGATCAAGCCTTTGGTGGCGAGATCCATCGGAGAATAGGGTGAGGCCTATTGTGGCGTGGTGGTCTTAGTACCGCCCACCCCTCCAATACAGATGTACTTCCCTTAACAAGGAAGGAACTACAGTAAAAGAAATCTTGTGTCTCCGCGTGCTCCACTACAGTTTCCTCGCTCCTTAGTCTTACTCGCCTTTACTTGCTAGTAGTTAGGTTTGCATATAGGGAAATTCTATATAGTCGCATATCTAGAGAATTTACCTTTTGTGTCAAGCCTCAAATTTAAAAAGCATTAAAATTTGAAGTAGCACCTATTCACCCCCCTCTAGGTGCCCATACGATCCTGTGCCAACCACTCTGTCGTGTGCGTGTCGTCGTCTTCGCCCTCACCGAGAATCTTAGAACGTGTGATTCAGCCCGATCTCGAACTCAGGGCTCGTTGGACCCCTATTCCTTCACGGGACACATCTCTGATAGATTTGGCTAGATGACCACATTCAGTTAGTCAAATTACATGGTGGGTGCAAGAACATAGGCATGCAGTGCCTCCAGCTACATCCGAAGGGGGTTGCCTGACCCTAGATTAACAACCTTCCCCCAGGGTCAATCTGCAGCTAGGGGAGCTGGTGTACAGATTTGTCCACAACTTCAAAGGCACCTACAACAGGCCCGCATCAATCGAAGAGCTTCGGGCTGCTTCCAAAAGCCCAGCAAATCCCTCCGCCCTTACATCCAATGGTGGTCTATCATCAAGAACTCCATGGACGACATCTCCGAGGAGCGTGCAATCGACGCGTTCAAGAACAACGTGCACCACTGAGAGCTCAGGGAGGAGTTGGGACACACCAAGCCCAAAACCATCGACCACCTAATGGACATAGCGAACCGGTTGGCGAACAGCAAAGACTCCATCCACAAAAACCGCTCTCGTTCATATGACGAGGATGACTTCGGCCTTCGGCGTGATCGCCGAAGAAAACATCAGGTGCGTAGCTACGAGGACCGCGAAGAAGTCGACATGGTCGCAGCTGGCTACATCGACAAGCGTGACGATGGCAACTGCAACAGTGGATACCGAAGTAGCAGCTACCGCGACAGCGGCAAAACAACGACGCACCTAGCACCATGGAGAGGATATCGGCACGAAAAAATCAAGCCACCTCCTCAAAGACTACCGCGAGTTCCAGAATCTCCAAGAAGCGTACACCCAACTTCACCGCGACGCGATGAACTAGGGGTACAAAACGACACCTGGCCCCATAGCATACGGGGCACCACCACCACCACCGGGAGGACCCCCGCAGCCTGTGGCTGCGTCGGTGCTGAACGACGGGGCAGAGCAATACCCACGCCCGCTAGAGAACATGGGTATGATCCAGAAAGGGAGCCCCTCCAACAGGGCTCAAAAGACAATCACTCGCCAAATCAACCTGACGGTAACCACTCCACCTGCAACCCCTAAGTACCTCAGTGGGTCCGAGTCCTGCATCACCTTCGACAGGACCGACCACCCGCGTCAGGTCCCTCACCCAAGACATTCTGCCCTGGTGCTCGAGGTGCAGACCGATGGCTTCGAGATGAGCAAAGTCTTCATGGACGGCGACAACGACATCAACCTCATGTTCACCAGTACCTTGTGCACCATGTGAATCCCCATCCCGAGCCTAGAAGCATCCGAGACGACCTTCCACAACATCGTACCAGGGAAGGGAATCTACCCCTGGGCAAAATCTGGCTGGACGTGATCTCTGGCACACCCAAAAACTTCCAACGTGAGTGCCTTGAGTTCGAGGTGGTAGACTGGCCATCGCAATACCATGTCATCCTCGGGCACATGGCATTCGTAAGGCTCCTAGCGGTGCCACACTATGCATACCTCCTGATGAAAATGCTAGGACCGAACGGCGTTATCACCGTCCGGGGGAGCCTCACTAGATCCGACAATTGTGACCGGGAGTTCAACAGAATCTCCTAGTCCTTAGGCATGCAAGAGGAGATGTAAAGTCTCAAGGAGTCGATGGACACCAATCTTCCTCCCATGAGCAAGAAGAATGCACCAGAGCAATCCTTCAACTGCACGGTGAACACCAAGGCGGTCCAGGTCCACCCGACAGACCCAGCCAAGACGGCCCTCATCGCCAACAACCTGAGTTCCACATAGGAACTCGCGCTACTCGAATTCCTCCGTGAGCGCTGGGAAATCTTTGTCTGGTGTCCTGCGGACATGCCAGGAGTTTCTAGGGAATTCGCCGAGCATGCACTCAACGTGTTCCTAGATGCAAGACCAGTCAAGAAATCGATGCGTCGACTATCCGAGGGGAGGGAGAAAGTGGTCAACATGGAAGTCAATAGACTCTTCGACACCGACTTCATCCGCGAGATTAAGGAAAGTGCCTGGGTAGCTAACCCCGTGTTGGTTCCAAAGAAGGACACGGACATCCTGCAGATATGTGTGGACTTCACCTCCCTCAACAAGCATTGCCCGAAGGATCACTTCCCATTACCAGGGATCGATCAAATCATTAGTTCCACCGCGAGATGCGAGCGACTATGTTTCCTCGATGCCTACTTAGGCTACCGACAAATCTAGATGAAAGTGGAGGAACAAGAAAAAATGGCCTTCATCACGCCTTTCGGAGTCTACTGCTACAACACGATGCCCTTCGGGCTAAAGAATGCAAGTGCCACCTACCAACGGTTCATGTAGGCCTACCTGAAGACATAGTAGTCAAGATAAAGGAGGAAGCCACGCTCATCGATGACATAGTAGTCAAGATAAAGGAGGAAGCCACGCTCACCGATGATCTCCGCGAGACCTTCAACAACCTCGATCGCTATAGGATCAAGCTGAATCCGAAGAAGTGCGCCTTCGGTGTCCCATCCGGGCAATTACTCGGGTACCTCATCTCCACAAGGGGAATCGAGACAAACCCGAAAAAGATAAAGGCCATACTGTCCATGGAGAAGCCGAAGAACATCAAGGGCGCCCAACAGCTAGCTAGGTGAATCGCGGCACTCAGCCGATTCATCAGTCGGATGGGCGAGAAGGCACTACCTTTCTACCAACTCCTCTGCAAGACGGACCAGTTTGAGTGGACAAACGAAGCACAAGAAGCATTCGAAGATCTCAAGCGTCTTCTTTCAACCTCGCCCGTCCTAGTGACCCCCAAGGAGAAGGATCCAATGCTGCTATGCATATCCACCACTCACTAGGTGGTCACCGTACTCGTGGTGGAGTGAGCTGAAGAAAACAAGGTTCATGGGGTGCAACGTTCGGTGTACTACCTTAGTGAGGTGCTCATACCCACCAAGCAGAGGTACCCACATTACCAAAAGCTGGCATGTGGTGGATTCATGACGACACGACGACTGCACCACTACTTCCAGGAGCACCCAATCATCGTGGTGAATGATGCCCCGCTAAACCACATCCTCAACAACCCCGATGCAACATGACGAGTCGCCCTCCGGGGCATTGAACTGTCTCCACGGGACATCAGCTACGAGCGATGAACGGTGATCAAGTCGCAAGTACTGCTAGATTTCCTCGTCCACTGGATGGAGCTCCAGCTCCTAGATACACCAGACATGTCCAGTCTATGGACAATGCATTTCGATAGATCTAAGCGTCGAGAGGGAGCCAGCGCCATCGTCATCCCGACATCTCCACAGGGTGACAATATGCGGTACATACTGTGAATGAAGTTCCGCGCATCCAACAATGAAGCGGAGTACGAGGCTCTGCTCCACAGGATGCGAATGGCCAAAGCCTGCAGCGCAACTCGACTCGTCATTTACGGCGAATCCAACATCGTGGTGCATCATACCATGAATAGGTGCGACGCCACATGTGACAACATGATCGCATACCGCGACCTCTACAACGCACTCGAAGAAGACTTTGATGGTTGCGAACTGCGGCACATCATCAACAATGATCTGTACAAGCGAAGCATCACGGGTGTCGTCCTCCAATGATGCATCACCAATGGTGATGGCAAGGGAACCCTCCTCGAAATCCATGAAGGCACATGCGGACATCACGTCGGCAGTCACGCCCTTATTGCCAAGGCTCTACGAACTAGCTTCTACTGGCCAACCGCGATGCGCGATGCCAAAAGCATCACTGAGAGGTCCAACGCCTGTTATTTAGATTCGCGGATAAGCCGCACGCACCAGGAACGGAGCTTAGGCCAATACTTGTGGCTTGGCCCTTCGTGCAGTGGGGACTCGACATGGTCGGTGAGGCGGTACTACCAGTCGAGGTATGCTACATGGCCCCACGGGTTGTCGCTTACAGCGAAGCTGAATCTACGTCCGCAATCGAGCACTCCGTCGACTTGCTTGATGAGGCGCGCGAAATCACCGCGGAATGGTCAACAGTGTATCAGCAAGATGCCCTCAGGCCTGAAGACGAAGAAACTCGGGAGGCGGAAGCCCCTCTCCGCATGCACGCCGGTGACGATGCCTCCCCCGCGACCGACCACCCAATTCTCCCTGTTCCTGCAAGGTATGTTTCCGTGTAGATATGATTGCCGTCAAATTCGCCCTAGATATGTCGCAGATGGCATGTAGAAATTAATTTCCTCAAAATCGCCATATTTTTTGTGTTTGTAGCGAGGATCTTCTATCAGTTCCGTGTTTGTTTGTTAACATAATGGCCGACTACGGGGTAAACGTCAATGGTGGTCCGCCCCTACATGACGAGACTGGTACTGCTGCTTCCGGCGACGGTGGCGAGGAGGAAGGAGAGCGAGAGACTGATGAAACATGAGGATGACTATGGATCCTGACAAAATGGATCCGATTACAAAAGAGTGGTGTGACGATAGAAAGGCAAGCAAAGCTCGCAGAGCTGTTGCAAGTGCTGCTGTGAGGAAGCCTAGTTTGTTATTTTTTAATTCTTTTGTGCTATTGTAAACTTTGAAAGGGAGCCTAATATGCTAATTTTCAGTTCTTTTGTGCTATTGTATACTTTGAAATTTTTGGATCCCCTGATTTTCTTCAACTTCGGAGCGCCGGAGACCACATCTGTAGCCTTCGATACGGGAAATATACGGCAGGGAAGCGATCTTTTGCGATTAACTGCATAAATATTTCGGATGCGGTACGGTTTAGGTATCAGAATAACCACTTTTCTTTTAACTTCGTACCGCAAACGAACGGTTATTTTACGGTACGGGACCGGATACCGTACGTGCCTGAGATGCTCTAAAGACCCTTGTGCAATCCCACCAGAAAATTTTAAGAACGGGAGAGGAACTGTATCTGTCGTCGTCAGACCAGCCGCGAGAGCACGGCACGGGAGGTGGCCAGCAGAGCAAGGCGACGGTCGTATGCGGGATAGGATTTCCACTGCCGTTCGTATTTTTTTCTCACCGCCTGAGAAACAACCCATGTAACCAACAGAGCTGTTGGGCCCTATAACCAGCGACTCGTCCAGACAGGCATAGGGTTATAACCAGCGACTCATCCAGACAGACAGGTAAAGAAAGAATTGAAAGAATTTGTGAGGCTCAGAAGCCTTAGAGCGTCTCTAGCCTATACCGACCATTCAGGAGGAGATTTTTTGTGAGATACAAAATGAAACAAGTTGTTATAGTATGGCGGATCAACTGCATCTCTCAGGCAGGACCGGGCTCTTGACCTTGGTTTCCAGGTCTTCTTCACTAGCCAGGGTGTGCTCCACTTTCGTCAACAATTCAAGCAGGTGAGTAAATTTCTTGCCATAATTTCTGTGTGCATCGTATGGCTCTTCTCTGGCGACCTAGTTCGCTGATTACATCGGTTGGGAGGTTTAGCTCGAAATTTTCTGCATCTGCTAGCAATATCGTGGTTAGAAGGCCATTCAACTCACTCTTGTCACGACTTCTCCTTGGATCTTCCCGGAGGTTCAGGCCTAGGTGTTTTATCCTTCTGCACAGAAGAACTTTCGGTCTTTTCTGATCCAGCAAGCATCCACGAGGTTAGTTCTTCGGTGTGCGCACGAGTTGACTTCTTTTTTGACTAAAATTATACTAGTGGCTTTAATTCACAAGGAGAAAGGTGTATGGAAATCTTGTTCTTAGGTTGTTTCACTAACTTCTTTGATATTATATTCGGTGTTTTGCTAATGAATTACCCTCCCGACTCAAAAAAGATGTCTCAAATTTGTTAAAATTTAGATGAATCTAAACATTATTAGTATATATAGATTCATTCAAATTTTGAAAAATCTAAGACATCTATATTAAAACGGAGGGAGTAGAGAACCAACCTTTGGTTGGACGGTTAGGAGGGCAGTGGTACCCCCAGTCCACCAGAGTTCAAACCCCAAGTTTAACTCTTTGGTGTCTCATAAAGGTGGAATATTCTTTCAGTGGGAGACAACGTTCCCGTCGATAGCGAGACGCCTGCGCTGACTTCGTCAATTTCAAGACTCGCCGGCTCAGTCTCTCGGAGGTGCTCATAGGAGTAGGGTGTGCGTTCGTGTGTTCATAGGGGTGAGTGTATGTACGCATTGTGAGCGTCTGCGTTTGTACTGTGTTTTAAAAAAAAAAAGAGTAGAACGCTTAAATGTTTTTTCCCGGAAACGAGAATCTATTAACCCGAGTGCTCAACAGACTCGCCCGCAGCTAGGGATGCCGACGGACATGCCGGTGGAAAAGGAATTAGCTAAGTACTAGCGTGTAGTACGTGATTAGTGCCTTAGGTGATGAGCGAACGAGCTGGTTTAGGCGGACAGACCTGGATATCTATGTGGACGCGTCTGCCTGCATCCCTACTCGCAACAACAGGTTAAGAACGATTTAAATACCGACTCACTGGCTTCTATATGTACGATTTTTGAAGGAGATCTGTGTGTTAAGTTATAATTAGGGGGGATAATCTGGACATACGTGCTAAGTCCTAATCTTTGGCACTTCCATAAGGATATTTTTATCTTTGGAGCTAATCCGGACCTTACATCACATCTATAACTTACAACAGCGGACCAAACATCACCAAAATAACACTAGAAAACATCCGCTCCAAAAGCGACGTTCCCAAGAAGAGAATACTACACAAGCACCGTCATCATCATGATCATTGATCATAGGTTTTCATTCCGGAGAAAGTGCGCGCTCACAAAACAATGTCTTCAACAAGACCATTGCCAGACACAACCAATTAAGACCAGAACTTGGGCTTTCATCCTTCAAGTTTGAACTTTAGAATTCTCCTATACTGTCTACCCCATTTTCCCATGCCGCTGCTACAAGACCTAGATCACCAAGCCACACCGTGGCTTGCGGCGTCTTGGGTATTATGTCACCCCGCAAGTCCACTGACATGAACGAGAAGTCGAGGGCTTTAGTGGCCTCGCGCCTCTCATCCGCATCTAGATGGTCTAAACAGGAGCGTCACTTGTGAGCCCTGACGTCATTTTCCTTCAATGCGGATCCGTTGATGGAGGAGAGTGCTGCCCGCGAGGCACTCAATTTGTTAGCTGCCTTCTTGCACTGATCGAGTTGAGACTGTATCGCCTATTGGCGGTTGAACTCCTTCACGAGAAGCCTGTGGTAGCCCATCAGTATGTCTCGAGGCGTGTTGTTTAGCCGGGGTTTGCCCACAAACGCACTGAGCCATTGGGAACTCGAGGAGCGAGTGGTGCCAAGAGTCTGGCTGCCCACAAAGTGTACATGCACTAGTACTTGACATACTGCGATGGTGAAGAAGATCGGCAGACAGTAATAATTGCTTGGCAAGCCTCCACAAAACTACCCGAATTTTGGATGGTACACTAGCCTTTCAAATTGATGACCAACTCCCTAGACTCATATGACGAGTTTGCATGTCCTTCGGACCAAGCTTCACACGTGTATTTGGTCTCGACTAACATCCGATATGCAGACCTGACGGTAAAGACTCCCTTCTTCTCAAAACTCCAAGACCAGAAGTCTGCAACTTTCCGAGTATAGAGAGGAAAGCCCAAGATCGTTTCCACATCATCTGTACAAAACTTTACTGAACCTTTTGTTGGATATTAGACAATTTTCTCATGAGATTAATTACCGAAATCAATATTATATAAACACTAGAAGATCTAAACACATGCAGCCAAACAACCACATCTAATAGATCTGAAAATCTAGTAAGAACTAGTGTATACAAAAAGAAGAGTAACACGTACAGGTTGACCGGGAAGGTCATCACCGCAGCAGCACTTTGGTCATTGTTGTTGTCGCCCATGATGTCGATAAGGTCGTCGGTTGATGAAGAAGAACACGAACGGAGGTGAGCAGTCGCGTCGAGATGCTCCCCAAAAACCTTATCGCCCGTCTCTCAGTGCAGAATATCAACGAACGGGGTTTCGGAGGCCTGCTCTCCCGGACAGCAGTGCACGCAGCCGCCGGGATGGGGAAGCCTAAAGAGCAGCGTAGCAAGAGGAACACACAGCGAGAGAGACTGAGAAAAGAACTGGATACGTCTAGATCTGTCTGTCTCTTGTTCTATAGCCTGGGAGGTGAGCCGACCAGTCGCCACGCGTCAAACATGCACACGAATGTTGACACGTACCCAACAGCTGGTGCACCAAGCAAAAATTTAGTCTTCCACAAAACGAGTTTCTAACTCGAACTCGATTCACGAAACGCGATGCGGCGCGACGCGACACGACGCGCGTGCGGGCGAGGCAAGGCAGGCGGCGGAGGAGGAGGAGTGCACGTGGAATCCTTCTCTTCTCACTCACTTAGTGGGAGTGAAACAGCTCACCTTATAAGCTGGTCCAACTCTCTCCCAACTAGCAATGCGGGACTAAACTTTGTCTCCCACAGAACTCCCAAGCTCCTATAGTAGATGAGCCTTGAGATTTCAGGATTTATTAGACTGGATGGGCTGCCTACATGGGCCGCAACCCATATAAATCTAACAATTCCCCACCAGATCTCAGAGGCACATCATATGGCTCATTAGTTCCAATCACTGTTTAATATACCTGCAGTTCAGTGGAGACTGTTAAGTTGAACTTCCACCTAGACAAAGAGATACGCTTACTACAACTAAACAATGGACTATGTCTTGAATTGCCAGTCTTGCGCAGCAAGTTTCACTCAATGTCGTTACCGGTATTTGGCTGCCATAGGCTACCCCTCGGGTGGAGCTTATAAGTCATAGCCCTTGGCCTTTCATGAGCTTCGTAGAGATTCACCCAAATCTCATACACTGTGACCAGTAGTGTAGCTCATATATGTATGTTCTTTTAAGATCGCTCTGTAGGACAGCGTCTTTGCTCCCAAGGAGACAGTCATAACACATTAAGATGTAATCAACCTTCCTTACAGAATACCATCAGAGAATTGCATCTGTGACGGAGTGGGAGTTTTGAAAGTTTCTCTCCACTCAGTTGTTTCGGTTTGTTTTCCCAGGTCCTAATTCACGGGATCTCCGATCACATAGGTTGGGTTACCCCCTTGACAACTCACGTGGGTCTCAAACCCATCTCGCTCGATGCATTTTCTATCAAATTTCTTGATAGTCCTTTCGTAAAAGGATCTTCCAGATTCTTAGCCGTTTGGACATAATTCAATGCTATAACTCCGGAGTTTCTCAGCTTTCTAACAGACTTCAGTCTTCTCTTGACATGTCTTGAACTCTTCATATTGTCCTTAGAACTGTTTACTTTGACAATCATAGTTTGGTTGTCACAGTTCATAAGGATTGTCGGTATTGGTTTTTCAACCATGGGCAAATCAGTTAAGAGTTCACGAAGCCATTCTTCTTTGACAGTCGCAGTATCTAATGCTGTGAGTTCTGCTTCCATAGTTGACCTTGTTAAGATGGTCTGCTTGCAAGACTTACATGAAACAGCGCCACCACCAAGTGTGCATATATATCCACTTGTGGCCTTTATCTCATCATCATCTGATATCCAATTTGAATCACTATACCCTTCAAGTACTCTTGGATATCCGGTATAATGAATTCCATAGCTCACGGCTCCCTTTAGATAGCGCATTACTCTCTCAAGAGCATGCCAATGATCATCTCCCGGGTTGGCCACAAACCGACTAAGTTTGCTCATAGCAAACGAGATGTCAGGCCTCGTAGCACAAGCTAAATACATAAGTGAGCCAATAATCTGAGAATATTTCAATTGATCTCTAGCTGCCTTTTGATTCTTTCGAAGCAAAACACTAGGATCATAAGGTGTGGGAGAATATTTGCAATCGTCATAACCAAATCTGCTCAATACCTTCTCTACATAATGTGATTGCACAAGTGTGATCCCATTATTCTCATCTCTCAGCAGCTTGATGTTTAAGATAACATCAGCTTCTCCAAGATCCTTCATCTCAAAACATTGAGACAAGAAGGTTTTGACCTCATTAATCACTTTGAGACTTGTCCCAAAAATTAGTATGTCATCTACATACAGACATAGGACAACTCCCTCACCCCACCATGGCGGTAGTACACACATTTGTCAGCTTCATTTACAACAAAGCCCACAGATGTCAAAGTTCTTTCAAACTTCTCATGCCATTGCTTGGGAGCTTGTTTGAGACCATACAAAGATTTCTTCAATTTACACATTCTTTCTTGACCTTTGAGTACAAAACCATCAGGCTATTTCATGTAAATTTCCTCATCCAACTCTCCATTTAAGAAAGCCGTCTTAACGTCCATTTGATGAACGAGAAGACTGTGTGAGGCAGCCAGTGATAGTAGTACTCGAATTGTGGTCAATCTAACCACATGTGAGTAAGTATCAAAGAAATCTTCGCCTTCCTTTTGGGTATAGCCTTTAGCCACAAGCCGAGCTTTGTACTTTTCAATAGTACCATCATCCCTAAGCTTCTTTTTAAATACCCATTTACATCCTATAGGTTTACACCCATACGGATGTTCAGATATCTCCCACGTTCCATTAGCCAAGATGGAATCCATCTCACTTTGAATCGCTTCCTTCCAGTAGTCTGCATCCGGAGATGCAAAAGCTTCTGAAATGGTAGTGGGAGTGTCATCCACTAGGTACACGATGAAATCATTACCAAAATACCTTGCAGTCCTTTGTCTCTTACTCCTTGTGGGAGCTTCATTATCATCCTCATCCGAATCTGAAATCTCATTATCTGATTGTTCATCAATCTCTATGGGAGTTTCAGGTTCAGAAACTGGATCATATTCCTTATTAGATATGCTAGGCATATCTCTCATAGGAAATATATCCTCAAAGAATGTAGCATCTCTTTATTCAAAAATGGTACCGACACTCATGTCGTCCATTTCAGATTTCACCAGAAGAAATCTGTAAGCAATGTTGTGAGAAGCATAGCCAAGAAAGACACAATCCACAGTTTTTGGTCCAAGCTTACGCTTCTTGTTGATTGGCTCGTTGACCTTTGCTAAACAACCCCAAGTTCGTAAGTAAGAGAGTGTCAACCTTTTCTTTTCCCATTCTTCAAATGGAGTAATCTCTTTATTCTTAGTTGGAACACGGTTTAGGACATGACATGAAGTCAATATAGCCTCCCCCACCATTCCTTGGATAAACCGGCAGTGTCTAACATGGCGTTAACCAAATCTGTTAGAGTCCATTTTTTCCTCTCAGCAATCCCATTGGATTGAGGGGAATTGGGAGGCGTCCTCTCATGTATAATACCATGTTCCGAACAGAATAAATTGAACTCATTAGAAAAGTACTCTCCACCATAATCAGACCAAATTCTTTTGATCTTTCTCTCAAGTTGATTTTCAACTTCTGCTTTATAGATTTTAAAGAAATCTAAAGCCTCGTCTTTAGTTTTCAAGAGATATACATAACAGTACCTAGTAGAATCATCAATCAAAGTCATAAAATATTTCTTTCCACTAATTGTCAACACACCATTCATCTCACATAGATCTGAATGTATGAGCTTAAGAGGTGCCAAGTTTCTTTCCTCTGCAGGCTTGTGAGGCTTGCGAGGCTGCTCTGCTTGCACACAAGCATGAGAGTTAGAGCCTTTGACAATAGTAAATTTCGGAATTAAACTCATACCAGCAAGCCGCGACATACAACCGAAATTAATATGACAAAGTCATGAATGCCAAACATTAGTTTCATTACTAGTAGTGCAAACATGGTTCACTACATCATCACAGAAGTCTACCAATGAAAAACGGAACATCCCTCCGCATTCATAGACTTTTCCAACAAAGATTCCATACTTAGACAGTACAACTTTATTGGACTCAAATACCAACTTAAACCCATCTTTCAGAAGACGGGAGCCACTAACGAGATTCTTCTTTATAGAAGGTACATGCTGCACGTTCTTCAATTGCACGATCTTGCCCAAAGTAAACTTCAGATCTACCGTGCCAGCACCAAGAACAGTAGCATGTAGCCCATTCCCCATCATGACTGAGGAATCTCGAGCCTGATAAGAGGTGAACATGGAAATGTCAGCACACACATGAACATTGGCACCCGTATCAACCCACCATTCTGTGGGTTGAAATACTGAAAGAACAGTAGGTAATAAATTACCGTACCTAGAACCTGAAGTTCCTGCATCAGTATTGCCAATGACCATATTAACAGATTTAGAACTCTGTCCAGCCTAACCCTTCTTGCCTTTCTTTTGTGGACAACGATGAGCCCAATGGCC
The DNA here is from genome assembly GCA_916181665.1 of Avena sativa. Taxonomy (NCBI): domain Eukaryota; kingdom Viridiplantae; phylum Streptophyta; class Magnoliopsida; order Poales; family Poaceae; genus Avena; species Avena sativa. Next base: position 104,949,369 of record OV702292.1, read on the forward strand.
AATCTCGCCACACACCCAGCAAGATTCTTTCTTTTCCTTGTTCTGCCCCTTCTTCTTCTTGAAGTTGGTAGTCTGGCAGACTTTGTTATTTCCCTTGGACTTGTGGGCATTTTTCTGCACCATATTGGCAGCAGAATGTCCTTCGGTTCTACTAGTGTGTTTGTCTTTTGCCCTCGCCTTCTCTTCAACATCCAGAGAACCAATTAGGTACTCAACAAAGAGCTCATGCCTCTGATGTTTCAGAGAAGTGGCAACGTTCCTCCATGAATGGGGAAGCTTAGCGATAATGCATCCTGCGACAAACTTGTCCGGAAGCACACACTTGAGGAGTTCGAGTTCCTTTGCCATGATCTGTAGCTCATGAGCCTGTTCTACTACAGATTAGTTTTCAACCATCTTGTAGTCATTAAACTGCTCCATAGCATACAGTTCACCACCGGCATCGGCAGCACCGAACTTAGCGTCCAGCGCATCCCACAGTTTCTTGGCATCATGGATATGCAAATATGCATCAACCAACTTGTCTCCAAGCACACTGAGTACAGAGCCTACGAAAAGTACAGTGGCCACCCTGAGGCTGATTTGATTAATTCACTAACCATTATAGGGGGTCATCAACAAGACAAGCAATTGGCCTCATTCTGTCTATGCATGGCAACCAATTCTTATCCCAGATCCTGGTGGTCGTGCCATCACCAACCCTTCAAATTAGCCCCCGGACAAGAAGATCACATCCTTCTATAATGGCCCTTTAGATTTGACTAGGATGCGCGCCAAGTTGTGCATCTAGGAAATCATAATTTGGGTAGTAAACATCTTTCACATTATGACCACTTAGGGAATTCGGTTTTTGCAAAATCCTCCAAGCTTGCCGAGCCAAAAGAGCTAGATTAAAGAGGTCCGTATCACGGAAACCAAGACCCCTCATATACTTTGGTTCAGTCATTTCTTCCCAAGAGATCCATGCTATTTTCTTCTCCCCCCTTTGCTGCCCCACAAAAATTTCATGATTAGTGTGTCAATATGCTGGCATAGCCCTCGTGGTAATTTAAAGAAGGCCATTGAAAAAACCAGGACTTCCTAGGCCACAACTTTGATCAAGACCTCGTTACCTCCAGCATACCTCCAGCAGATAAGATCATACCCACCCATTCCTGAATCTTTTTCCACGTGCGGTCTTTCATATATTTAAAAGCACAATTCTTTGACTTAACCAACATCAGTAGGCATTCCGAAGTATTTCCCATTGAAGCTTTCATTTGGAACATTAAGGATACCCTTAATCTCATCATGGACAGTTTGAGAACACCCTTTACTGAAGAAAATAGAAGATTTATCCAAGTTGATCTTCTGTCCTGGCGCCTGGCAGTATAATCTGAGACTCGGAAATCTCATTTGCACCATTCACATTCGCCATGATAAACCACAGGTTGTCATCTGCAAAAACAAGGTGGTTTACCGAGGATTCGATGGAGCCACTTTAATTCCGCTTAGGTCCGATTACCGACTTTTGATTTAGGAGACACGAAAGGCCCTCTGCTGCTAACATGAAAAGGTATGATGATACTGGATCTCCTTGTCGAATACCGCTTGATGGTTTAAAATCTTCCAACTTTGCCCTATGAAAAAGAACCTAGAATGACACAGAAGATATCATCCACATAATTATGTCCACCCATGCAGAAATAAAACCTAACTTAATCATGATTGCTCTCAAATAATCCCACTTCACACAGCGTGAGTTATCACATGTGTGTCACGACGGATAGCATCAAGCCAGGGCGGATTAGGCATGATGCTACCGGTGCTATAGCACCGGCCGAGAGGCTGCACTCCAAGGAGCATGTGCTAATTTTTAAAGCTAAAAATGTGAAAAGCCTAGGTAATTAGCACCATTAAGGCAGTATTAGCACCAGGCTTGGGCTCCTTCCGGCCCTGTTGCATACACCAGCCCATGAAGCACGAAGGCCCCATAGTTTGGCTGCGCCGCCGGTCTAGGGTCATAGCCGGCGACTTAACGCGGGACCAATCCACTCGTCGTGCAGCTTGCAACGCAAGAGCTACTACTGGCTGATTACATGCAGCAGGCCGACCGCCATTCTGACTGCCTAACAGCTCGGGGCCGGCCGGAAATCCATTTTCGCTATGTACACTCTGCCCAAAAAACGTAGTAGAGTACATTAGAAAGTTTGAAAATTTAGGAAAACATATCCGTGTGTTAGTGTGTACATGTAGACACTCTATGTTCAGTGAAAACAAATATATACTTTTGAGGCTATTGTAAGAAACAATTTTCTCTGCTCCAAATATCTTTTCATGAGATTTTGGTTTGTCTTTATACAAAGCCCACAAAATTGTCTTTATTTATGTGAGAACATAGGATGTCCGGATATATACTTGAGAGTTTTTTTCGATTTTCTTTGACATTTTAAAATTTATCTAAAGTGCATTTTCCATGATATTTGCATTTAGACATGTGAGCCAAAACACCATGTCTAGGGACGGCCCCGTACACCATGATCGTCACTGGACATGACGTCTCATCTGACAAAATATGTTGAATATTTGAATGGGGTAAAAAGAGGAACAACTTTCCGCAAAATGGGGTAAACCAGATGAATTACTGCTTAATGGGGTAATTATGTCATAAATATCAAACTAGAGGGTAAAAACTGAAATTTTATTCTTTCGAAGAAGACTATAACATCCTTTTAACTAACAGATATAAGCACAGCCCTATTTTTCAGATTGACTTTATGAGGTTGAACAAGGACGAAAACGCTGCTTTTTTTATTGCTCTTATCAGTTTACCTTTGACAAATTTCTGGTCTCTTACAATGCTTTTTATGTTCATTATATACTTTATGTATGCACTAACAATGGTTCAACGAAGTTACTTATGTTCTCACTTTCCAGAATACTGTGTCATGTAACTGCAAATGGATAGCCAAACAACTACTACACGAAGTGAGCTGAAGTGCATGCTCTGTAATGAAAAGGCAGAGCCGAAGGCCCTGTCATTAACACTCCTAGAAGAAATCACCAATGGTTTTTCTGCGGAAAGGGAAATTGGCAGAGGTGGGTTTGCGGTGGTCTATAAGGTATGATAACTCTCAACTACCGTGATTTTAACCACGATTGACCTCATGATTTTAGATGATACCTGGCTTCTTGCGAATGTAGGGAATTCTTGACACCGAGGCGACCATCGCTGTGAAGAGGTTGTCGGACTCATATATGTATTACGAGAAACAATTTCACAGAGAGATTGAATGTCTGATCAAGGTGAAGCACAAAAATGTGGTACGATTTATCGGATATTGTGCTAACTCAGAAGGGAAAGCAGCAAGCTACAACGGAAAATTTGTCATGGCAGACATACAACAAAGATTGCTCTGTTTTGAGTATCTACCTCATGGGACGCTTGATAAACACATCATGGGTATAATCATGTGGCAGATATGTTTTTTCCACACTTGTTTCTTTATTAATGATTTATATGGTTCAAGTATCCCACCGGTATATTAGCTACCCTGTGGTATTATATATATTATTCAAAGATTAAAGTCTACATGTATATAGAATGATAGTACTAAACATCCTTTCTCCTCTCCTTTACACAGATGCATCTTGTGGACTTGACTGGGGAATGCGATACAAAATAATCAATGGAATTTGCGATGGGCTACATTACCTCCACCAAAATCGAATTGTTCACATGGATCTTAAACCTCCAAACATTTTGTTAGATGGTAATATGTTGCAAAAAATAGCTGATTTTGGCCTATCAAGGTGCTTCGAAGAAATGCAAAGCCGCGCTATTACAACAAAAATAGGTGGAACAATGTGAGCTAGCTAAGCCTCTCAAAGTTAAATTGCTTTAATGCTATGATTTATATTACACACCCTTCTCGCATTAATGATTGGAACAATATATATTTTATGAAGGGGATATTTGGCACCGGAATTTGGCAGCCGTGAAATCACATACCGGTTTGACTTATATAGTCTCGGTGTTATAATCATGGAGATAATAACCGGAAAGAAGGGGTATGAAGCTGTTGAGGATGTAAGCACACTTTTTGTCACCTTTCTATGATGAAAGGTTGATTTTAATTTAGATTTAATTCATCTCTGTAATCTGGTACCATTTTATTTTTAGTAAGCGACACAATATAATAGTTTAAAGGGAGATGCATGCTGAATACTATGTAATAGTATTATCAATTGCGTCATATTAGCAATGAAAGTTTTAGCAACTAACAAGTTAAACCAGATTCAAGTCAATATATTGGTTTTAACTTATGTGTACAATGAGCTATTTTAGCAATAAATGGTCCATAATGGAACTCGCCTTTTCTAGCGAACTAGGGAAGCTATACATGTAGACAAAATGTGATTGGACAAAATTATTTTCAGTGTATTAGCCTAGGGGTGACACTAAAAATTCAAGGAAATGGGCGTAGTCTTTAGAAAGACCTAAGGTGTACTACCAGAAGTAGGGGTAAAATAGAAGTACGAATGCATTGATATGCAATATCAATTATACGAGTAACTGTTTACAAAAAGAGAACCAATAATTGGTTGGATGGTTAAGAGGCTGGTTATACCCCTCGCCGAAAGGAATCAACCCTAGGTTTGATGCTATATCTCTTATTAATAAGGCTTGTTCTTTCAGTTGGAGGCGACCTTCTCAACCACAGTGAGTTGTCTATGATGAGTTTGTCTATCTTAAAGCTTCACGATTCTAGTCTTTAGCTGGTGCTGTATGAGTGTGTTTGTATAGTAGTGTGTGTGTGCTTTTATATTTGAAAAAAGAAAAATATTTTTCATATCTATTATAATTGATGAATGTAAAAAAGGGAAATGACAATTGTTTTAGTCTGATATTTTATAATGAAGCTCACTTGTGTGTAGTGCAGTTCTAGTACGGTTCATCACGCCACCTCAACTCAAGTATTTCGAACTTCAATCTAGGTTCCTAGCTAGTTTTCCTTGAAAAACACCTTAATTCTGCAAGACTCTTTCTAGGTACTTGAAAGTTGGACCAATAGGTTGGAAAAATCACATAAGGACATACAACTAGAGCAGGTACGAGTATGCACTGTCATAGGGATAGAGTGCATGGAGTTCAACCCAGCGAAAAGACCAGTTAGTATGCAACATATAATTGCAAGGCTCCACGAGACAGGAAATACAGAAGGTTCTGTCGAAACAATTGTGATTACATCATCTGCACTACAGGTAATTCTCACTCTAGAAATATGACATCCTGTGTGATATTATATCTGAGGCCATTCATACATCTTCATTTCTCAGTCAATTTATGAATCACTATTTCCCTATCAATATGTATGGAAATTCCATAAAGATTTTCTCATACATTTTTCCTCGCACAAATCTTAGTGGTTAGGTCAGGTAGTTATTAGCATTGTCTTATAATAGTTCCTTATTTTTAGCATTATTAACTAGAGGCAGTTCTGAATGAGAATGTCAGTAATGCTGATACTTATTTTCTTATAAATTACTACACCTTAGGTGACTGACTAACTGTAAATTTTTGATTTTTTTTAAATGTAGACATAGTCCTAGCCTCTGCATCAATTTACGATTATGATATGCGTTTCTTATTTTCTTTGATAATGTTCATATTTTGCAGATCGTATCACATAACAATGGCTTGGAGATGCATTCTATAAATAATAGACTTGAAGAGCTAGAGATTTTTTTTGAACGCTTGCGAATTCCACTGGAGGTATGGTTTAGAGAGAAAGGATATGCATCTCCCATAGTGAATTGACGATCCTTAATATTGTGGTATTTCATTTAAATACATCGCAGTTTGTAGTATTATTAACCGGAGGTTCATTTGAAGAGTCGCGGATGCTGAAAATTGTTGAGGCTTGTGAATGGTTGATTGGGGCCATTCGTTGCCTTGAAATACCGAATTTGGATCCATCCTATGTTAACATGCGGGCTGTAAGCTATCTTTGTTATAATCTTGTTTCAACTATTATAACATCTATTTATAGCTTTATGCCAAATTGATACATGTTTTTCCATGTTTACAATGGAAACATGTTAACTTGAACTTTTTATGAACCATGGATGCAATTAGAATTTGTTATATCGTTAAAGGAACAAACTAGTAGAAGCTCTAGTAAAGGTTATTGTTTCAAAATATTGTCAATTGGTTGAGTATTTGGGATCTTATGTTTTAGAAACTAATTCAATTAGTATTACTTGGTCATTATTTTAGGTTCAATTATGATTCACAACTGCAAGATAGAAAATAAATAACTTCCTAAATTCTTTCAGGTTAGGGAAACAAGGGCAGAACTAGAGAAGCTAAAAATAACTTTTGTTCGAGGAGCATCAGATTTCTTGATGAACTACTTCTCTAGCTTGGTGGACTTTATGATAAGTGACAACAGATACTTTTCTCAGGTTTTGTGATAGTCATTGTCTCTAGTAATTTGTTACATCTTCCACTTTTTGGAGTGATATTACTTAGATAATTCACTTTGAACTGAAAGTAGCGTGGGCAGTTGAAGCGTCCTGATCATGCAGACCTAAGGTACAAATGCAGGACTTATGCCCGACTTCTTCAGCATTTAAAGGTCATAATCCTCTTAATTTGTTATAATAAGGAAGATATTACATATTGACATCATTCCCACTTTTACATTTATGGTTGCTTATCTGTTCACAGAGTCTAGATAAGAGATGTTTAGGCCCCTTAAGGAAGGCATATTGTCATTCTCTTAATTTTCTACTTCATCGAGAGGTCAGGGCAAAGTAAATTAAATTATACTATTTGATATGCTAACATTTTAGTTTACAAGTTTACATTCTATAATTATTATTTTTAGTTTTCATATGCCTATTTTGCCCTCACTTTGTTCTGTATCTTACATTTTGAGCATTCAATATGATAATTAGTAAATGACAAACTTAGGACAACCACAATGTTTCTATTGCCAAATCTAACACCCTACCATCATATAGCTTCGTTGTCAAATTGCTAATTTCCTTACTACGTGCTTCCATGCTAAATTCTAGAGATGGGACCCATTGCATGTAAGAAATAAAGTAAAATATATCCATTCTCCCACTACATGCAAATAACTACTTGTTTATTCCTTGTCTCAATTTAGCATCGAAGCAAGCTCTTGCACCAGTTCCCTCTTTTTATTTATTTGGAACTATCCTCACAATGGTGGAAACTAGTTCTGTAATCCAAAATAGAAAATTGGAACTAGATTTGGCTACACATTGTGGATATTCTTTTCTAATGACATAATGATACTCGTGTACTTAAGTTGCCTTCAGTTATTCCTGATTAATATGCATTAAGAGAGCTGTATAATTAATATTGAATCATTTTTTTCATGTAAATTGATTCAGGCACATGAATTTGCGATTGAACTTCGTGCAAGCACGAAAGTACCCAAATATCCACTTATTTGGTTGGAAAGTTCTAGTAATGTTGGATATAGTAGTGATGATACATCAACAGTATCTGATGCATACTCAAAGATGCTTACAATATTTATCCCGCTTCTTGTGGATGAGGTTATACTTATTTATATTGAATACATATACTTATATACTTGTTTGACTTTACATACAAATTAATTAATGCTACATTTGCAGAGTTCTTTTTTTGCACATTTTATGTGCTTCGGAGTTCCTATATTTGTTCCGGCTGGAGCAAATGCCACAAACGATCAGAAGCTGAATCTTATGTATCCTGATGACCATGATATCGAACCAGGTATTGTTCTCATCTTTTGTTGATGATTTGATGTTCCTTTTCTCTCAAATAACCCTAGTGTGCAATCTATCATAATTATGTTTCTAGATAATACGTCTGTGGAACTGGCTACACTGAATGAAGGTCTTGAAGAACTACTTTATGGAATCCAGGTATATTCCATGATATGATGAAATGCAGCCAGAACAAAAAAGAATTAGTTTCTAACTCGAAAAGGCTGTTATGCAAGTTAATTGTACTTACATTGATTGAAGAATTCAATTGTATTCCCATCTCTTTTAGGAGAACTTCTATCCATTTGTAGATTGGGCGTACAAGATTGATCCCTTGCATTGCATTTCAATGCATGGTATTACAAAATGTTACCTTTCTGGTCAGAAAGTTGGCGTTGCAGGATTTATACGCAAACTACTTGATGACCTGGACTCAAGAATATCATTACAGTTTAGCAGGGTTAGTGCTCCTATTAAGTCTGAAAGGCTGCATTATAGATACTTACTTATACACATTACCTTTCTGTCTTACCCTCACTTAGACCGTTTGGATAATCTGATTCCAGTTCATCGATGAAGTGTGCCATCAAGTTGAGGGCAATGAACGAAATGTGCGTCAAACGGGAATCCTAAAATACATCATGAGGTATCTCATATGATGAATTGGCATAGAAAAGAATATGCATATAAATTTCTCATCCCTATCCGCATGGTGCTATATGTAGTGCTGATTTAGATTTTTTTCGAAAAGGAGAAATACACCTCCCTCTGTATCCAAGTGATCCATGTGGTCTTTATTTTATTTATTAACAAAGACCCGTAAAAGCCTTACAAAGAACATATAGACGAAACTGCCAAAGAAGGTGACAATGCACCGCCAACTAGCTCAACAATAGGGGACACAGGGCCTAGTTCCCCGACCACAACCATCATCAGCTCACCGGCCAAAATGAATGCCTCATGCATCGTCGAATCACCTACTAAAACTAGAGAGAGCGCCTTATGTGCACGCTCCAGAAATCGCATTCACCATCTTCCACTAATCCATCTCCAGGATGTAGATCGAAGAAAATACCTTCGCGAGGCCTGGCATGGCATCGACGCTTCCATGGCGACAGACATTACCTCCACCCTAGGCGCGTACCTCAACACATGTTCGCCGCCGAGACTCTGAGGCTCCACGTCGGTGAGTCCCACCATCATCGACACGGAAAAAACAACGCCACTCCACCTCAGAGCGCCTCCACCCTGCATCCGCTCTAAAAACGATTCCCCAAGAGGGACAATAACATAGAGTGTTGCCATTGTATGATCCGCTAGACCAAGATCTGAGATTTCCTCAGAGCATCCCATGCAAGAAGATGAGAACTGTAGAAACTATGCCTTGGCCAATGTAACAACACAAATGCGTTGCCATCATCATCTATGACCGGTTTTCATCGTCAGTCGTGCCTTCCCGAACCCGTAGACCGCTAGATCGAGTACCACCAACACAGTCAGTGACACCACCATCAACCGGAGCCACGACCCCAACTTCAAATTTGCATACTAGGAGCATGTGGTTCTCCCACATCCATCACTGCTGATGCTAGAGAAAGCCCAATCCGCCACATACCTCCTGCGGTGAAACTGGACCTCAAGATCCCATGATCCCCTACCCCCAGGTGCCGACATAAGGATAGTCCACATTGCCAGCGATCCCTATCGGAGGAGATGATGTTCCCTCCATGTTTAGAGCCGCTGCTCCGGGATCCTCGCGCCACCAGTCGCTTCCCTGCCGAGCTAGCCGTCCCACATGATGCCGCGCTACCGAAAGGGTGATCCATAGAAGGAAGATCTCACGCCTCCGCTCTCCTACAGCCATGCGTTGCCCTCCGGCTAGCTGCCATGGCCGCGAGACACTAGGGCCTCACCATCCTCTTTACCGGTGGCATGTGGGCTTTCTCGTGGTCACCTCTGGGGACAACGAGAGGGAGGAGGATGCGAGGAAGGAGGGAGGTCTAGGGTTTGCTCTCCCAATCTCCCTTGAGGAGGCGACGCGAGGGTTCAATGTTGCTTTAGATATTTTGTGGCAAAAATACTAATACTGATAATACCTTTCTTGTGAGGTGTCTCCACTTTTGGATATTTTCACTGTTTCATATGCTGGTGTTGACTTTGTTTTTTGAAAATCCACGTGTTAATTCATTATTCGTTTCGGTTATAACACATAGTAGCAGAAGGCTCTAGAGGGCATCTGTCCCAAGAAAAAATACCAAACATTTTATTCAGTTAGCTTGGACCAAAATAAAATTACCCAAATTATTTTAGATATCAACAACTCATGGTGCACCCATGACTACATTACTATATTAGAGTTGTTGAGTATAAACATGTTGTGCGCTTGTGTTGATGTTATCTGTCATACGATTATCATGTTGTTTCTTTTGTATCAATTTACATATATAAATGAATTAAGATCTGATCGTTTTATGCTCGTCACTTTATTTAGATTTGCTACCCTCGCGTCACGGATGGAGCAAAATATTCAAGTTCAATCTAGATACTTAGTTGATAAAGCATACACCAAGATAGTGAGTATAACTTCCTCCCTGATCTTGCAAATAACCTTTTTGGCATTCCATATGTCACTAGTAAATTTGTGTCTTGTCGACTGAACTAGTACTATTATTCTTTCATGCAATCACCAGTTTGTACTTCCATCTAGATGTAATGTTACTTCCCTTGATAATTATACATTTTAACTAGGCCTTCGGTTTTTTCATCTATCTTAATGAACTGTGTTTTGTATTTGAAATAGGTAAGCAGAATGTTCACAACTTTGGAGAAAATTGCACGAAGTGATCCTAAAACTGCGGATGTTGTACTGCTCGAGAATTATGCCGCTTTCCAGAGCAGGTTACTTTTCTTTGTCTAAAAACTTAGTCTATTCTGTTTAGCATCAAATATTTGACTTGTGTGTATTTTTTGTTTTGACGCAAAACTTGTATGTATTGTTGCTTTGTCATTTCTCGTGCATACTCGGGTCTAGGAGACTAACCATATACTGTTTTTATGCAGTGTTTATGACTTGGCTAATATTGTGCAAACTCTTGCAAAGTTTTACCACCAAGCTAACGACTCCTTTGAACAAGCTTGCACTCGCCATATCAGCTCAATTATGTATCTTGTATGTAAACGTTGTTAGATTCTACTTGACATGGATATGTTTGTTTCTTTCAAATCTAAGAGGTTTTATTTTGGGCTCATTGCAGCAATTTGAGAAGTTGTTTCAGTTTTATCGAGACGTTGATGAATTGACTCACACAATAGCTGCTGAGGAGGTGAGCTAAATTCATAACATATATAATATATGCTTAGACTTGGAATGTTCTACTAACGTCCATGTTTTCTAATCATAGCTAGTAATCCTGAACCGAACGGATTTTGTCTAAGCTGGCACACGCTTAGGATATATTAGAAAATGTGCCTTTTTAATGTGTGCTACAAAACGGACGTGGCTATTTTGCTCTAGGGTGCATGTGCTCTCTTTATTTGAGTTTAATTTTCAACAAATTTTGAAATATAAAAAAACCGAAAAAATACCTGTGCATACTATCTCCATATTTTAGGTGCTCACAAGTTCATTTCGCGAAAAATAGACATTTTGTGTGCCTTCAGTAAAAAGACAAATTTAGGTGCTAAAATAAGGCTCTCCACAAGACATGTTTTAATCATTTTTATACAACCTACAAAACATATCGGTTTTTCATGAAACTGCACGTGTGCCCATAGAATGTGCAGATACACATGAATGTATTTTTTAAGAATTTCTTTAACATTTTGAAATATCTGTTTTTAATAAAGGGAGCATATGCACATATGATCAAATGTGCATTTCTCTTACAAAACTTAGTTTTCACGGTATTTCTTGCATTTAGAGACAAATTTTGCTAATTCTTGCAACTACTATAGCAAACTGATTTGATGGGTTTAATATAATCCAGTTGGTTCCTGGTTGATTCACGATTCTCAAAAATTGTTATCATTTATACTGGTGCTTGGACAAACATAAAGTCATCCACCAATAACAACTAAACATGCAACTTAATCTGTCTATATGTTTAGGGACATTTCTTATGGCCATTTTTTTTCCGATAAAGGCTTATGGCCATATAACACAACGAAATTGAGAGATTTGCAGTGGGGGTTAGGCAGAGTTAAGTACTAAAGTACCCCCATTAACAACCCCTAATGTCATCCGCCCCTGCACCTTGGGAATGAGAGTGAGCACTCAAAAGTTAAGACGAGCAATGTCCACCCTCCCAAGGGCGAAGCCATTCATAATCGCCAAAACAAAGGGTGTAGTCAAGGTCCAAAAGCTTTTGAAGAAAATCACAGGGAAGCCATCCGACCCAGGTGCGGTATCGGCTTTCATGCTAGATAGGACCTTGTCCATCTCCTCCTCCATGAAGGTGAGCATAAGACTCATGTTCTCCTCCTCAGAGACCCGACTCTGCCCTTCCCAGAGATTAGTGGCAAGACTCAGAATGCCACTGTCACCCTCTGCTCCCAGCAAGTCTCTATAGAAGGCATATATGTGTGCCTGGAGCGCCTTGGGTTCCGTGATGATCCCATGATTCGAAACCACCCGCGAGATGGCGCACTTCCGCCTCTTGCAATTAGCAATCGCATGAAAGTATGTCGTATTAGCATCCCCTTTCAGCATCCATTTCAGGTGGTTGCGCTGCCGCTAGTACTCCTCCTCCACTCTGTCAAGATGTGTAAGCTTTCCTTCAAGGTGATATCTCATCCCCCAGCCCTCATCCCATAGACCCTCCAAGTCTGCTTGAAGGTCTAAGGCCTACACCTGTCGGAGGATCTCCTCTTTTAGGTCCCTGTCGGCCTTGCCCAAGTTAGCTCCCTAGACCTTGAGGAATTGGCATAAGCCCGTCGAGGCCCGTTACCAGGTCTCGGTCGGATTCCCGGATGGCCCCCTCTCGGCAATCAGATCGCGCCACTTATCCACCACCAGGTCCCCGAACTCTGGTCACTCCAGCCAGCCATTCTCAAAGAAGAAACATGGGTTGCGTCTCTTGAGCTCCTCCTAGAGCTGAGAATAAGAGGCGAGCAATCAGACCCAATAATGGTCTCGGATGTGAGCGAGCATATAGGGAACATGGTTTCCCAGTCCGAGGACATGAAGACCCGGTCCAGCACGCATCTAACCGGGTTCAGCTGCTTGTTAGTCTAGGTGAACCGCGCGCCTCCCCGGCGGATCTCCTGTAAAGCTAGACTAGCAATTCTCCCTCTTGTTCCTACTGCTAGCTTGAAAATGAAATTGTCTTGAAACATGGGGCCAAGCGTTTCACGCAATACCTGAATGTCTATGAGCTCCATCTTGGTTTGTTGCAAACAAATGATTTTGCAATTCTTATTTGTAAGAAAGTCCAGAATGGCTTTCCTCCTGGCTAGATTATTCAGGCCCCTAGTGTTCCAAACTCCTAGTAAAAGATCCATAAGGAAACAACCCTACTCTCGACGGCACTTAGAGCCATACACTTTTGCAATACACTGATAAGCCAAGGTGACCAGCGAGGCGATCATCATGGCTTCAACATCCTTCTTCTTGCTGGGGCTCACGGCATCCAGAAACATAGTGATAGTCGTTATAAAGAACGGTGTCAGCTTCCTAGTATACATGTTCCTATACTTACACAGATTGTTGACTATCATGGTCTTCTCATCCTCCACTATCCCAGTCTTATTGAGCGACGCAAGCTTTTCCTTGTCGAGAGCAGACAAGTTGCTTGTTGGTTTGGCTGCAAGTCGGCCGCTGCTCTAGATTATCTTCTCCATCCCTGTGAAGGCACTGGACAGCATAGAGTTTTTGGCAGTGCCGCAGGCGGAAGGTGTGTCTAGCAGTGGAGGCAGGATAGGCTTTGCAATCTGAGTCAGGAAGGATTTTAGAGCCGACATTGATTCCGCTCTTCCTAGAACATCTTTCTATGGCCCTTGAGATTGGGCCTCTGGAGCATCAAGATGGGCCGAGCTAGGTCCTCTTCCTGCAACCCAATAGATAGTTTCACAACAATTTCCTTCTCGGCACCGTCTTGTTGAAGCTAGCCTTATGTTGGGTTAAACTAGGCCGAAAGTTGTTTCTTGCACGTTCCCTGAATCTGTACAATAAGGTCCAGCAGGCCCCTTTCTATCTCTAATCGCTTCACCTGCTATGCGTCCATCCCTTGAGCTATTGGCTCCACTACAACCATATCAACGAGCGTCGTCAGGTCATTGCTAGCAGTCAGGCATGGAATGGTGCAGCGTTCCCGTGGGGGCTCGATGTTGGACCATGCATGGACCTAGTGCAAACATAGCCAGAGCATTGGCCTCCTGTCCATCTTGCCGACTTTCACTGTTGGGCGCCTCTCTGGCCGCCTCCACCACCGCTACTCCCGCTTTGCTCTCGAGGAAGATTGCCCTGATGCCGGTGGTGGCTGGCCCCAACCGGATATTCGACTTGTACCTCCTCTTTCAGCTATCTGCCAGCAGCACCTCCATCTCCATCACGTCCCGGGAGCTGAAGGCGAGAATGCACCGGCTCTCGCTGATGCGGCGGCCAGAAGTGCCTGTCCTCAGGATAAATGCAACACCGCAAGTATGTTGGTCTCCCATCATCATCATTACCATTGATTTGTTAGAGATTCGTGCAAACTATTTTATAGGAAGACCCTTTCACCTTAGTTTAGATTCATACTAGATTTATTAGAGATCTGAAACTATTTTGAATCTTGCAGACATATACACGATTCATACATAATTCAATAGCAACCGTAGAATAAATAGAAAACCAACCAAATTAATAGTAGAAAATTAAAAAAATAACAAAAATTTGAAGATACATACAAATTTCAGCAGGTCCAGTCAAGAAACATACAAGTTTCACTGCCGGGTGGAGCTCGGATTATTTCCAACTTTCTAAGGGGCTTAAGTGTAAATGTGTGCTGGTCGTTGACTTCGTGGACTTTGCACGAATCTCCAATAATCGTAAGCGAATGATGCCGGAGAACCAACCTACTTGTGGTGAATCCGCTCTCCTTTCCTCAGCGCCAAGCACCCACCGGTAACCCATTGACACCGTCTCATCATCAGAAGAGGAGCCGTCATTGGAGTGTTGCTTGATCGGGCCAATGCGTTGCGGCATGTCGGCGAAGATGAATTAGCGGCGTGTCGGCGAAGATGAATTAGCGGCGAATCCACCTCTAGCGGCTCCTCCAGCTTTAGGATGCCCCAAGTAGCTAGGGCATCCACGTTGGTCATCCACACCCACAGCTTGAAACAAGTCTCCGAACTGTAATGCATTTTGTTAAGTGGTGATTACTCTGCTCTCTCTCCTTACCAGAATACAGTGCATATAAGTTTTTCTTTAAATTCAAACAATGTAAAAATTGATCTAATATGTACTCCCTCCGGTTCAAAATATAAGATGAACTTATACATATAGAATACTAAATCAATACCATTAGATTTATCATGATGTGTATTTCCATATGACAACTGATATCGTACATATAGATAATTTTCTCAATAAATTTGGTGAAGTTGATGAATTTTGACATTTAAAAAAGAGTTATTCTAGTTTTTACCCCTAGTTTCAAAATTTCGACACTAATTACCCCATTTAGCAAATATTCATCATAATTACCCCATTTAGCAAAAGTTGTGCCAATTTTTACCCCATGTAAAATTTTGTGAGTGTTTTGGCATGAGTTGAGTCGTATTTTTTTCGAAGTTGAACCGTATTGTTTTTCGGATGCGTCGGTCTTGTTTGTTCCTGTGTCTTCCCTCAACAAAAAATGTGTCTTTCTTAAGCCAAAAAATATCCTATTGCTACGTCAAACTAACTGAATACAACTCCTAATCAGTTGATCTGCTGAGCAAGAGTCTGTTACTCTCAACCGTTACGAAGTCTTTCTAGTTCTTATATAAACCGCAGCTAGCAGCACTGCCATTGCACCTGGCGCACCTCAGCTAGTTCTTCATGTAGCACAGATAGGAGAAAGACAACAACGGGATGGGAGATTCGAAAGAAAAAACCTGCCACGAGAAAACAACCATAACAAAACTAGTCTACGTACCAAAAAACTAGTCTACGTGGCACGCCACCTATATTTACAACATGGACCCATATGTCAAAACGCTCAAAAAAATTAAAGGGGGTAAAAACTGGCACAACTTTTACTAAATTGGGTAATTAGAATGAATATTTGCTAAATGGGATAATTAGTGTCAAAATTTTGAAACTAGGAGGTAAAAACTGGAATTTACTCTTTAAAAAAACTTATATACATTATATTATAACAAGAAGGAATATCCAATGCCCCTGTCATTTTTCTTATATCGGAATGACTAATTTCTACTATATGTATCTTGAACTCCTCAGATCCCTCTCCGGCCGGGGTTGTCAAACTCTGATTTAAAGAGGGTGCTGAAATCAAGTTTATCTGGGGTAAGTAGACACAGAAGCTGTTTCACGACTCCAATATATTTCGGTGCTTTCTACATACCAAGCAAGCTATGAGCAGCAAAAGCTCTCGTCATTTTCGTTCCAAAAACTGGCGAGCTTTATGCGTGAGAGTGGTAGACAAGACTGTATTTTGCAAAATATAAGATGTTTTTGTTTTTTTTTAAATTTATGTACCTAGATGTCTTTTAGTGTGCAGATTTGGAGCAAAATGAGTAAATCTACACATTAAAAGGTGTTGAGATACATGTATTTTAAAAAAAAATCTAAAATATCGTATATTTTAAAGCGGAGGGAGTACTAGCGTGTACTTTCGTTCAGAACCAGATTTTTTTTTCAGAATAGGAATACCTATAAGACTGAGCATCTTGCCATCTGATTGGGTGGCATTTGAGTGTTTTGAATGGTTGATGATTGTGGTGCCTTGCTTAGCTCAATATGTTGACAGGAACGTGTAGCGTAATTCGGTTGATTTGGGGGGCTTCTAATTATATTCGACACTTTTTCTCCACCTAGGGCATGCCCTTTTTGTATGTTTTTTTTTGCAAAAACTTTTTCGAATGTGGTTTGAACATGTGTTCGCATGGATCACACTGCAAGCTAGTCATGTCATCTTTAATCTTTAGAATAAATGATTAGAATTTCATGCCAATATTCTCTTTTGTTTAAAATGCTGGTGTAACATCGACAAAATGAACTCATGAAATTGTTAAATTGTGCAGATTGACAAGTCAATTGGGGCCATGTATAAAAGATTGCGAAAGTCGTTGACTTCCAATGAATTGTTTCACTTACTATGGGATAAGTGCAAGGTATGTGGCTTTTTATTACTCAATTAATTTGCTTGTTTGAAATTAATGGTTGGTTTATAATTTTGTAGAGCAGTCAAGTCAATCATTAGAGTTTGTTAAGTACTCCCTCCGTTCGGAAATATAAGACGTTTTAGCTTTGTGAATCGAATGTATCTAGGCATGTTTTAGTGTATAGGTTCATAGAGGTTTGGAGTGAACCTATACACTAAAATGTATCTAGATACATTTGTTTCACGAAGCTAGAATGTCTTATATTTCCGAATGGAGGGAGTATTTTTCTTTGAAATGGGGGCCAAAACTTTGCCTTGCGCATAGCGGGAAACCAGGTAAAAACCGTCACAAAAACCCTCGTCTTCTGTTATGGATCACGACCGCGGTGGGGGCATACCCGGCCAACCTGACTAACAACATAAGCCATGCACACACCACCAAAATGAGGGATGTCCTCAAGGTTGCCACCCGATTTCATCGTCATCACTCCTACACGAGCCAGCGACTCCGACTTCATCAAAGAATGACCACCTAAGAAGTTCTCCGCTGCGCAGCAACCTCGTGAAGCCCATGTCATCCCATGCCAAACAGACAACCCTTTGCACAGAAGACTGTCATCTCCAATTTTGATGACGAGCTCCGAAAACGAGATGTGTAGGATCTGTGCGGATGAAGATCTTCAAGATTGCACCGCCCCTCACATGTCATCATCACCACTCATGAACAAGGAAGCAACTCCGACTTAGAAGCAGGGGAAGTCCAAGAGGAAGACGAGTCGAACACACCGAAACAAGAGCCGACTAACAAGATATTTCCGTAACCAAACAATTACTCATCACCGTCGTCGTTGTTGTACTAGCCAACACGTGGAACCCTGCACCCACCACCGAATCCATCCACTACTCCATCCGACCAATCCACATCTTGAAGAATGGTGCCCCTAAGGCGGAACGACGCAGGAATGCCACCATCATCCGATCCACGGATCTAGAGTTTCCCCCGGAAATGCGAAAGGAATTAAAGAAGCATCACCTTAATGATGCCTTCGGGAAAGAATAAATGCCCAAAGCACTACCAAAGCCGACCTCGATAACTTGCCAAAGAAAAGTTTTCACCCAGACCTGGTCCCAGAGTCATCTATCCTACGCATCGGACTAGCCACCTTCAAAGCCTTTGACGCCAGATAGAACCAGACCTACCTCGACATGGAAGAGCGCAAAAACTAGATCGTGAGACAACAGTTCAAGATCCGACCGCAAGAAGCCCGCCGCCGAGATGTCTTGGCACCCTACGGCCGGCTGAAGCCAGGCCAGCAGGAGGAAGGAGCAATCCCTTGTGCAGCCCACGCCGATAGCTGGAGCCAACACTGCCGCGTTGCGCAACACGCCGTCCCATCGTCTCAGCCAGATAAGCACACATCATGGGGAGCCGTATAACCACAAGGGTCGTCATAGGGCCCGACGCCGAACTGCTCCACTGCCAGGGTGCACCATGAGCGCTGCCATCAACACGCCTCGCCGAACTGGCACAGAGAAGGCTCGCCGAACCTGCACAGAGAAGCCCTGCCATCACCGCACCGCACGGGCTTCATGCGTTGACGCTCGTCAACGGTAATGAAGGAGGGGGTCCAAGCTGGAGAGGGCCGGTGGAGGTTAGGGTTGGGTCTCCCTGGTTCTGCTCGGGAGTGGCATGCGACTATGCGAGCAAGGTGGGGTAAAAGTTGGTTCTCCAAGAGTGATTATTATTCAGATTTTGTAACGGTTTTGTTAGAAATGAGGCGCCTACAGATTTTTAGTTGTGTCTGAATCGTCTCCCTCGCTATTGGATGTACCTCGTGATTCGTGCAACACATGAGTTGCAACTAGGTTGTAGCTGAGAATTTAATAAGTTACAACTAATTTGTAATTGAGAATTAGTATAAATTTTATAAGTTGCAACTAGGTTGCAACTGAGAATTAGCACAAAATAGTAGGATGGTGTTAGTAACTTAGACATAACTAAAAACCAGACGTCTGAGATCTATACTCTCCCATTTTGTAATGTACCGATGATGTGTGTTTTATACACAATAAGGTTTGATTAGGAGGCTGCAAAATGTTATTTATCTCTGTTATTCCCTCACGTTTCTTAAAACATTACCTGTTGGATATTTGCAGAACGAGTTTTTGGGCAAGTACGAGAGCTTTGTCCAGATGGTAACACGAATCTATGGAAACGAACCTGTAATGCCTGTTGCCGAAATGAGGGACGTCCTCGCCAACTTTTAGATACAACGAGTACAGTGCCAGTCGTTCTGATAATTTTGCGGATCCACTTTTTCTTAGGCCTGCTTGTTGGGGTTCTATATGTATATTTCTCCTTGTCAGATTGTACGCGTGTGGCCCTTGTATAGAAGTGGAGTAACTGTGTTGCATCCTTGCATCAGACACCATAGCCACAAACCAGCAGGTTCTGTTGGTGCAAAGGAGTATGGATGTAACAAGTCTGGAGAAACGCGTGCATGATTATCACGCTTACTGAAACGCCGAAATGTTTCTTGTTCATGTCTCTCTTGGGAGTTTCTTCGCTCTGAATTCCTGATGTGCATAACGTTACTGACGGCCAGCTTCACTTCGGCAAATTTCACATTGGACATGTTTATCTAGCTCACGCTGATAGATATTAAGCTGCCTACATAGCATATTGGTTTCGTTAAGTTTACATTAAGACGCTGTATAGATAGGTGACTTATAGAGATGCGGTGCTTAATATTTTTCTGCGGTGAGTAAAAGAAATGAAGAATTGTCACAGTGCTTGAAAGAAAGCTGTATAGATAGGTGACTGATAGGTCATGTTGAGTCATTTTTGTGTATCACTGCTGCGTGGCTCCATTGTTCATCTTGAAAAAGAAAAAAAAAGGATAATCCCATTCGGAAGTTTGAAGAAAACGAAAAAATTCATCTTCTGGAACACGAAAACGATACCAACAAAAAAAATACTTAAATTGAATGGCTGAAACCGGTCACCAATGAGAAAATCTCATGTACTTAAATACACTAGACAATAGATGACTAATTAGAACGGCCCAAGAATGGAGCTAGTGTTCATGTGGAACCACTAAATACACTGCAGACAATAGATGACTGCATCCTCGACAACGTCATCTCCTGCGATTCAGCAACTTGTTCAAGCGTTTGATCCACCACGTGCCAAAGTGTTTGATTAATGTCTCAAAAACATGTCAACCTACTAAACTGGAGCCGAGAGGACTGAATAGCACCGCCCGCCATGACGCTGTTCGGGACATTGCAAGAGACGCCCACGCCTCCATTGTTTGCTTGCAAGAAACAAAGCTCGACATGGTTGACAACACTATCATTTCCACCATGCTAGGGCCAATCTACACGGTTAACTTCGCCTACCTCCCGGCCACGGGCACTAGGGGTGGCATCATCGTCGCGGCCTCAAAAGCTTTCTTCACCCTGTCTTCCTCCCACGCTACGGACTCTACGCTGTCGGTGAAGATCACGATGCTCGAGGAGAGCACAAGCTGGATCCTTACTTGCGTCTATGGCCCTCAAGGGGAACCAGGAGAAGCTCGCCTTTATTCAGGAGCTGAGGGAGCTCAAGCTTTTCGTCCAGAATGAGTGGCTCCTGGTGGGGGATTTCAACCTAATAACAAAGGCTTCTGACAAAAACAACCTCAACGGCCCACAGCTCGCCCCCGTCCTGGCCCTCCCTCCTCTCCCTCCTCTTGCCCCCGTGTGGCGACGAGGGGGAAACCCTAGCCGCCGCCTCCTCAGCCTCCCCCAACTCCCCTCCCTCCTCTCTCCCCCGCTGCCACCAAGGTCGTGGGCACTGCCGGCGGCGAGGGGGATCTCTCGTCTTCCCCGACGTAGATCGGCGGCGCGGGACGCCAATCCTCATTGCGGATGGGGTGCGCGTCGGGCACCTCAGCGGCGTGGCATCTCTGGCGTGTGGCGGCTGCGGCATGGCCGTAGGAGCAGCGGCGTGGCGGACGGCGATCTGGTGCCTCTCGTCCCTCTAGCCAAGAAATCTCCGGGGGAAACCTCAGATCCCGAGGGATCGACCGATAGCGGTGTCGTGTACATCGTTCCCCTCTTGAGGGCATCACTTTTGGAGTTCTCATCGGTTGTAGGGATCGACGGAGGCCATGGATTTGGTGGAGGTGGCCATCTTCTTCGTCAAAGGTGGTCGGCCTGCGGCTAGTCTGACAGATCTCGCGATCTATCTTCCAGTCCCAGCAGCAAGGCGGGGAGACATAGGTGTCGGTGAAAACCGAGCCATTGGCAGGAGATGGCGGCGTTACCACGTCGTTACCTGGATGAACGAATCTCCGTGCACCTTGTGTCGACCTCAATCGTGGTACTCCGGGGAAACCCTAAGATCTTCAGGTCAGGCGATGGCGGTGCCGCGGTGTCGGTATCGCGTTCTCTCCCGGGAGCATCGCTTGTGGAGCAGTGTTGGACGGAAGCGGCAGGAGGATGGAGCGGCTAGCGCGCGGGGGATGGTGCTGCTTGGCACCGAGGCGGTGTCGGTGGCTGGTGTGGGGAGAGTCTGCGCTTTGATCTACATGTTGACGATGGGTTGGCAGAAGATTTTGGAGGCGGCGACATCCGAAGCGTGTGCATGGGTGCAACTCCGTGGATATGCTGTGCGGTTCTAGGACTCCTTTCACTTGAGTTCGTGTCGCCGTGCCAAGGCACTCCAGCTTCTCTTGGCGAGTGGCAACAGTGTGGGTGACCATGGGGGTCGAAACAGGTTGATAGGGGTTTGATAGATCTCGTTGGGGAGCTGGCGATACAGTTATCGTTTTTGCTCAGTGTTTAGCTTTGGTGGTTCCGGTGTGTATCATCTTTGTAATGGCTTTTGCCAAAAAATGTGGTTCTAATAAAAATAAAGGCTGTGTGCATCGCTTGATGCAGAGGTCGGGGCTCCGCTCCCCATTTCGGAAAAAAATCAACCGCGGTCTCATTCGCAAATTCCAGGAGGCTCATGACTTCCTGCAGTTAAACACATGTGTATGGTTGGCAGACGCTTCACCTGGTCCAATGGCCAGGACGACCCTACCGTCACTAAGATCGACCATGTTTTCTTCTCGGAAGGGTGGGACATGCTCTTCCCGGACGCTCATCTTCAGGCGATCACCTCAGCTTGTTCGGACCATGCCCCCTTCTCCTACAAGGGCATGTTCCTTCCAGTAGAAGGTCATCCTTCAAGTTCCAAGAGTTCTGGCTGAGAATGAATGGTTTCAAAGAAACGGTCTCTGAAGCCTAGAATAAGGATGTCATCGACCTGGATCCCATCCGGAAAATACACACCAAACTTTGCCGCACCGCCAAGGCCCTAAAGAAGTGGCAACGTGAATGCATCGAAGATTTAAGAAAGCAAATTGCCACGGCCAAGGAGAACATATGGCGGATTGACCTAGTAGAAGAGTCTAGGCCCCTGTCAGATGAAGAGAGAGCTTCGCTGATGCCTGAAGTCCTCCTACGTGGGCCTTGATACATTGCAAATGTATCTATAATTTTTGATGTTCCATGCTTGGTTTTATCCACATTCTTGTGTTTTGTCCATACTTGGACTAACCTATTAAAAAGAGCCACAGTGCCAGCTGCCTGTTTTCTGCTGTTTTTGGTTCTAGAAAAGTCAGAAAATGAATATTCTCGGAATTGGATGGGACAAAAGCCAAAGTGCCTATTTTTTCGGAAGTCATCAGATGCCAGAATACGAGACGGAGAAGGGCTGGGGGCCAGCCACACCACCTGGCCACGCGGCCAGGCCTGGCCCGCGCCAGGGGGTGGTCTGGCCGACCCCAGCACCCCTCGGCCTCTCCTTCCGCCTATAAGATGCCCTCGGGACGAAAACCCTAAGTATCCGATCAAAAAATCCACGACAGAGTCTGTAGACGCCGTCATCTCCATCCCTAGATCGGGAGGGATCTGAAGCTCTTCCCGGCACCCTGTCGGAGAGGGAAATTCACCCTAGAGGCCTTCTTCATCACCATGCAAGCCTCTGGTGTGATGCGTGAGTAGTTCATCCTTGGACTACGGATCCATGTAGTAGCTAGATGGTTGGTTCTCCTCCTTTGTGCTTTCATGTTTAGATCTTGTGAGCTCAAGATCATCTATTTGTAATTCTGCATATTGTGTTTGCGGGGATCCGATGGATATTGAGATGCTATTTCAGATTGATTATTGATTCTATCATGTCTTTGTTATTTGTGATCTTGCATGCTTTCCGTTGTTAGTAGCTATCTTGGCCAAGTAGATGCTAGCAACTCCAAGAGTTAGTATTTATGCTCGATAGTGGGTTCATGCCTCTGGTAATCTGGGGAAGTGACAGAAATCTCTAAGGTACTAGATGTGCTGTTGCTACTAGGGAGAAAACAACAATCCTTTGTTCATAGAACAATCGTATTGTTTACTTTACACGCAATTCGTAAAGCAATAATTTGTTGCTTGCAACTTAATACTGGAGGGGGTTCGGATGATAACATGAAGGTGGATTATTAGTCATAGATGCAGTTGGATGGCGGTCTATGTATAATATTGTAATGCCCAATCAATTCTCAAAGGAGTCAAGATGATTAGTATATGCATGTATTGCTTTCTCGATGTTTGTCAATTGCCCCGCTGTAATTTGTTCACCCAATATGTTATCTATCTTAAGGAGAGCCACCTCTAGTGAACTATGGATCCCGGTCCTTTCTTTTACATACAATCTACAAACTGTTTACTTCTTTGTGTTTACTTTCTGCAAACTATTACTTCCTTCAATTCGATACGTTTAATCCTTTGTTTTTAGAAAAACACGGTGAGATTGACAACCTCATCGCAAGTTGGGGACAGAGTTCTGTGGTTGTGTTGTGCAGGTCTCCACGTTGCTACTAGCACCGGTAGTGCGCCCAGCCAAGGCTCAGCTAGCAACACCTTTGGGGTGTTTCCTTGCTCATACTGGTTCGATTAAACCTTGGTTTCATAACTAAGGGAAATTTGCTGCTGTGCTCATCATACCTTCCTCTTGGGGTTCCCAACGAGCTCTACATCAACACCGAGCCATCAAGCACTTTTCTGACGCTGTTGCCGGGGAGTCAAGGACATCTTCACAAGGGGAGTCCCTCATAACCAATCTCTTTACTTTGTTATTTTTGTTTTTCTTAGTTTCTTTTTGCTTTGTTTGCTTGTTTCTTTATCAAAAACACACAAAAAATAGTTTTACAAGTTTGCTTTCTTATTTGAAAAAACAAAAAAATTTAGTTCCTTTCTTAAGTTGCCACTATGTCTAGCCTTGCTCCAGTCACTATGTCACCCGAGGAAATGATTTTCACTTTTAAACAAGGAATTGAGGAAAGTTTTAAGGAAGCTTGGTCTAGAATCTCTGATCTACATGAAAAAACTGAGCCTAAAATGACTCAAAGCTTGTTCCTTAGCAGTTTTTACCTTGGAATTGTTCTTTGCTATAGATACGCTTTAGAGGCTGTTGTGGGAGGAGATTTCCTCCAATGTAATGAGGATGATGCTATAAATGCTATAAAGAAATTAATCCTCACTTACAACTTGCCTAGCCAAACTGATATTTCTTTTGCAAGAATATTTGCTAGATTGAACACTCTTGAGAATAGTACTACTAGCTTAAAAGATTGCTATAATATGCTTAGGGAGCATCACAATTATGTCCCAATAAATTCTGAACCATCAAAGTGCCCCCCTACAGTAAAGATTGAGATAAACACTAAAACTTTTTAAGCTCGTTGTGATATCATGTCTGAATTTTGTCTTATGCCCAAAGATATTTATGAATCTTTGAATCTTTGGGGGCTTACTGAAGGAGGAAAAGAAATATCTCTTGCTAATAATGCTACCATATGACCTATTGGAATAGCTGAAGGAGTGTTTACAAAGATCCTTGGGAAAATTATTTCTACTGATTATCTTGTTATTGAATGTGCAGGAAAAGGACAAATTACACTTGGAAGGTTCCTATTAGAACTCCTTGGAGCAATAATAGATGTGGGAAAGGGGACCATGCACCTATCTTCTCCACCAAACAATCATATTTTCCTCAAGGTTAAGAATAAAAGTAAGAGAGGTAAGGGCAAGAAATTTGGTCTTAATGCTTCTTCATTTGAGAACACTTGATTCTTTGTTGCTTCTTATGCCTAACTTAAAGGCGTTAAAGAAAATTACTTATTGGGAGATAACCCAAAAGTTTTATATGAGTCTTGGTAGTTATTACTTCAGTAATAACCGCTCCTTATCCTTTTAATTTGCTTTTTGTACCAAGAGTAACCTCTAATGAGAGAGAAGTAATGATTGGAAAAGTTGCTGTCCCGAAATAGATTTCTGTGCTTCACCGTAAAAATTCGTGTAAAATCTCTGAATGTCTTTTTGAGGTGTGAATTTTTGTGCTTCTGACCCAGGTTGTTATCTAACTTTCGTCAGTTCAATACTTTTTTATTTGAGAAACAGAAGGTCTTCGAAAAAATTCGTCTTTACCTGCTGGTCTGTTTTGACAGATTTCTGCCATTTTATGCATTTGCTTCTTGTTGATTCCTTTTTTAGTTCTTTTGGGGAATTGAGCTTTTTGAGGGAAGTGCTTCAGTAGGTAGTGTTCTAATGGAATTTTATTGGTGTTAGAACTGAACCTTAAAACCTATTATCTTGAGTGCACTAATGTTGCTAATAAAAATTGTGTGAAATTTTGTATGAAGAAAAATTTCAGGTGTATGGAAGGAATGAGTAATGAGAAGAAGGATGGACTAAAGCTCAAGCTTGAGGATGCCACGCGTGTCACCCCAAGAAATATCCAAGAAGTACAAGCGTCAAAGCTTGGGGATGCCCAAGGCGTCACCTTCTTTATCAATAAAAATCCCAGGTTTCTTCGAAACGCGTTATTTTTATTGTTTCATACACAGTTCTATTATTCTTAGAGCGTCTTCTTTTTCGTTTTCGTTTTGGTTTTTCGTTTGCTTTTGTTTGCTTAGTTTTCTGAATAAATTAATTGGACCCCCTCTTTCATACATTGGTTTTCAAATAGTTTGGTTTGGTTTGGAAAAGAGTAGAAAACTTCATGCTTATGTGGTAAAAAGAGCTCGTTTTTTACTGTGGCCTATGCTCTGTCATGGCATGCTTGATATTGTTTTGGCTTTATGCTTAGTATTCTTTGTTGTAGCATGACTTGTTATAAACAATTGAGATTTCTTAATGTGCCTTGGATGAATCATGCGTTGTTTTAGCATATTAAAGCATAGTATAGTGGTATTCTCCTTTGATGCTTTATTTGGGTTGACTTGGCGCATGCTCACACCATGTTATGACTATCCCAAGTCACCATAGCCTTTATGATCCTTTAGTTTTCAAATTGTAGTATCACTTTATGCTTTGATCAATGATGTTTTGTTGCTCTGCATGATTATGGCCATTATTGCTCTCTTAGTTTGTCGCTTCCAGTCTTTTGCTAGCCTCCACAACCAAGTATGAGTTCCACTCATGCATCCAAATCTCTAAACCTAGTTATTCCAAAGAGTTCACCATACTTACCTACTAGCTTATGCTATTCCAAGTATATTCATATTTTTGTTTACCTTCCAAATTAAACTTGTTATGAGAAAACTAATGATTAAAGCTCTCACGAACTTGATGGCACACTTTACTTTTCTTGCCTTTAATAAACTTGAACCATTGTGTCGTCTATGTTGTATATGCTTGCACTTATTTGTTGGGAATTAGCAGAACCATGCTTTCATGGGGAACGCTTTCAACATTGCACTTGGTACTTGTACCTAGTTGATATCATGCTCTTTTGTATATGGATGTCGTCGGTGTGAAATGAAAGGGGAGCTTGTAAGTCCATGGAGTTATGTATATGTGTTAGAGAAGCGCCTGGGCCGCTGGTCTAATCCATGCTGACATGGTGGAAACCTGCAGCGTAACCATAATGAGCTGTCTATGAAGCATTCTTCTTATAAAAAAAAGAGTCCTATATTGAGAAAAAAGAGAAAAGAAAAAAAAGATACTATGAAAAGAGGAAAGAGAGAAAAAAGCACCATATTCCCATGGTAAATAAGAAGAGTGCTGAGATGCTCGTTGTCTGCTTGCCTTGTCATTTTGATATGGGGATTCTTCCGTATCATCGGGCAAGGGGTACCCCGTTGGAGGTTCTCTATGATACACATATACTTACAATGACAAGAACTTACCGGTGAGTAAACTTGAGTAGCATGAGGAGCGGCCCTCGTATACAAGGGACATGAGATTTCTGACTTATACTTCGTCAAGCATGTACACCATAGTTTGTTCACTTTAACCTTAATCACTTCAATATGCTTATGATAGGGGCAATGAGAGCTGAAAGCTATAAGTACCATAATTTTTGGAAGCTCTTTATGAGACTTGAATCCCTACTTCCTGTTAAAAAAGGCCTTTCTTCCACCATAATATGGAGTCTCCACCTTCTATCTTTATGCACCTACTTTGAGAGCATAGTGGCCATTCTTAGTTCAATGTGCATTTTTTCAAGACTAGTTGATTGATGCATAACTTGATATTGCTTGTTTTAAACTATTTGTATCTAGTCACTCTTATGAACTTTGAAGGTGTCATATGCATTTATATTTGCTACTCTATGAGGGACAAGTTGAATGCTATTATGCTATGTTTTCTTATGTGAAACAAACAAACGTCTTGCAAAGCATTGTTATTCATGAATCTTTTATTTGTGCCTTTTCATGTTGCATCATAGTTTCTTTATCTTATTGCTAAAACTTTGTCTTTCATGTTATGATTGAAGTACTATGATCCCAGCTTTGAATGTTTTACAAATACTTTGATCATGTCTTTGATGGTGCATGTCACCTCAAAAATTATTCTTTCTTTTTATCACTTACCTACTCGAGGACGAGCAGGATTTAAGCTTGGGGATGTTGATATATTGCAAATGTATCTATAATTTTTTATGTTCCATGCTTGGTTTTATCCACTTTCTTGTGTTTTGTCCACACTTTGGAGTACTTTTCATATGATTTATTGGACTAACCTATTAACAAGAGCCACAGTGTCAGCTGCCTGTTTTCTGCTGTTTTTGGTTCCAGGAAAGTCAAAAAATAAATATTCTCGGAATTAGACGGGACAAAAGCCAAAGTGCCTATTTTTCTAGAAGTCATCAGATGCCAGAATACGAGATGGAGAAGAGTTAGGGGCCGGCCACACCACCTGGCCACGCGGCCAGGCCTGGCCCATGCCAGGGGGTGGTCTGGCCGACCCAGCACCCCCTCGGCCTCTCCTTCCGCCTATAAGATGCCCTCGGGACGAAAAACCTAAGTACCCGATCAAAAAATCCACGAAAGAGTCTGTAGCCGCCGTCATCTCCATCCCTAGATCGGGAGGGATCTGAAGCTCTTCCCGGCAACCTGCCAGAGAGGGGAATTCACCCTGGAGGCCTTCTTCATCACCATGCAATCCTCCGGTGTGATGCGCGAGTAGTTCATCCTTGGACTACGGATCCATGTAGTAGCTAGATGGCTGGTTCTCCTCCTTTGTGCTTTCATGTTTAGATCTTGTGAGCTCAAGATCATCTATTTGTAATTCTGCATGTTGTGTTTGTGGGGATCCAATAGATATTGAGATGCTATTTCAGATTGATTATTGATTCTATCATGTCTTTGTTATTTGTGATCTTGCATGCTTTCCGTTGTTAGTAGCTATCTTGACCAAGTAGATGCTAGCAACTCCAAGAGTTAGTATTTATGCTCGATAGTGGGTTCATGCCTCTGGTAATCTGGGGAAGTGACAGAAATCTCTAAGGTACTAGATGTGTTGTTGCTACTAGGGAGAAAACAACAATCCTTTGTTCATAGAACAATCGTATTGTTTACTTTACACGCAATTCGTAAAGCAATAATCTGTTGCTTGCAACTTAATACTGGAGGGGGTTCGGATGATAACTTGAAGGTGGATTATTAGTCATAGATGCAGTTGGATGGCGGTCTATGTATAATGTTGTAATGCCCAATCAAGTCTCAAAGAAGTCAAGATGATTAGTATATGCATGTATTGCTTTCTCGATGTTTGTCAATTGCCCCGCTGTAATTTGTTCACCCAGCATGTGATCTATCTTAAGGAGAGCCACCTCTAGTGAACTATGGATCCCAGTCCTTTCTTTTACATACAATCTACAAACTATTTACTGCTTTGTGTTTACTTTCTGCAAACTATTACTTCTTTCCATTTGATACGTTTAATCCTTTGTTTTTAGCAAAAAACGGTGAGATTGACAACCTCATCGCAAGTTGGGGACAAAGTTCTGTGGTTGTGTTATGCAGGTCTCCACGTTGCTACTAGCACCGGTAGTACGCCCTGCCAAGTCTCAGCTAGCAACACCTTTGGGGTGTTTGCTTGCTCCTACTAGTTCGATTAAACCTTAGTTTCATAACTGAGGGAAACGTATTGATGTGCTCATCATACCTTCCTCTTGGGGTTCCTAACGAGCTCTACATCAACACCGAGCCATCAGGCCTCCTCGCCATCCAGAAAATCAAATTACGACAAAGATCGAGACTCACTTGGATCCGTCTAGGAGATGCCAACACAAAACTTTTTTACGCTAGGGCTAACGGGCGAAGAAGAAAGGTCTACATACAGTCCCTCATCACGGCGTTGGGTATTGGAATCATGAGCAAAGATAAAGAGGAAGTTTTACTCCAACATTTTAATAAGCATTTGGGCTCCCCTGTCCCCAGGCAGACTAGCCTAGATTGGGATAGTCTAGGCTACGTGCCGCATGACCTCTCTGACTTGGAGGCCCCTTTCAACCACCTGGAGATAAAAGAGGCGGTCTTCTCCTTGCCTTCAATTCAGGCACCGGGCCCCGATGGCTTCATTGGAGCTTTCTTCAAATCATGCTAGGGCATTATAAAGTACAATGTCATTAAAGCCATCACCCATATATCCAAGCTCCGCACCAACTATGTCCACCTAATCAACTCGGCAAACAACATCCTCATCCCCAAGAAGCGCGACGTTGCGTCGGTGGGTGACTATAGACCAATCGGCCTCATTCACAGTCTGTCCAAGATTTTCTCCAAGCTCCTTGCTAACCGGTTGGCCCCGTTTTTACCTGACATCGTCGCGAAGTACCAATGCGCTTTCGTGAAGAAAAGGAGTATTCATGACAACTTCATGCACGTGCAAAACCTCAACAAAGAGCTTCACTCATTGAAGACTCCGAGTCTCTTTCTGAAGCTAGACATCTCCAAAGCTTTCGACTCCGTGGGATGGGCCTACCTTCTTGAGGTGCTCACTGCCATCGGTTTTGGCCCCATGTGGCGGGACTGGGTCTGCCTCTCCCTTGCCTCTTCATCTTCGAGAGTTCTCCTCAACGGCGACCCGAGAAAGGCCTTTCGGCATCAAAGGGGTCTCAGGCAAGGTGACCCGCTCTCGCCCATGCTCTTCATTATGTCCATCGACCCTCTTCAGCGCATTCTGTCATAGGCTACTCTAGCTGGAATCCTAAAGCCTATTCGTGCTCGCATGACCAGATGCCGAATATCAATGTATGATGATGATGTCAGCATCTTCGTCTACCTGATCAAAGAGGAGTTGGTTGCAATCAAAGCCATCCTGGACAGTTTTGGAAAGGATAGCGGCCTTGTCACCAATATGGATAAAACTGAAATCTTCCCGGTGCAGTGCGGACAAATCAACCTCGGTGAAGTGCTCACTGCTTTCCCTATGAAGCTTGCAAGTTTTCCTAGAAAGTACACGGGGCTACCTCTTCACTTCCGCCAGCTTCGCAAAGTTGACTTCCAGCCTCTCTTCGATAAGATTGCTGGAAAGCTCCCTGGTTGGTATGGAAAAAACATAGTGCACCCTAGAAGATTCACTCTGGCAAAATCAGTTCTGATGGCCACTACAATCTACCACTCCACCGCCATCCCACTCACAAACTGGGCTCGTAAGCAGATAAACAAGATTGTCAGGAGTTTCCTCTAGGCTGGTGACGAAGGGGAGCATACCGCGCAGGGAAAAGCTCTGGTCAACTGGAAGACGGTTTGCAGATCGAAAGCTTTTGGAGGCCTTGGAATGCCGGACCTTGGCCGCACCAGAAGGACCAGACTATGTTGGCCCTGGTTTCAATGGACAGACCCAACGCGCACCTGGGCGGGATCGAAACTTCCCTGTAATGCTGCCGATATGGATCTTTTTCGGGCCTGCACGAAAATAACAATTGGGAATGGAGAATCTGCCTCCTTCTGGCATGACAACTGGAGTGGCAGCGGGCCGCTCAAGCAGTGGGCCCCTGATCTTTACAACATCGCCACTAGGAAAGAAGATCTGCCTCAAAAGAGCTCACTCAAGGAAACTTGATCCGCTCGGTTGTCAGCCTGCACTCCCCCCATTCAGCTATCCCAATACTTGGAGGTCTAGGACGTCATCCAGGGCATTCAGCTTGATCCCCTACAATCGGACACCATCAGATGGACTTTGACTGCCGGCGGAGAGTACACAGCTAGCTCAGCCTACCAAGACCAATTCAATGGATGCTTTCCTAGATTCAAAGCTCAAAAAATCTGGTCGGTACACGCGGAGCCGAAGTGCAAACTTTTCTTCTGGCTGGCTCTCCACGGGAAGTTACTCACTGCTGACATGCTTGCAATCAGAGGATGGCCGCACGGCCCAACCTGCCAGCTATGCGGCTCGGCACCAAAAACTGCCACCCACCTTTGCAAAGACTGCCTCTTCACAATGGCGATATGGAGCACGGCGCAATCTTGGGACAATGAAACTACGGGAAGCAATGGCCAAATTTTCTCCTCCATTTGTGATTGGTGGGATGACTTGATCGAAGGAAAGGCGACTTCGGAACAAAACAGGCTCAGCGGACGCTTTATGTACGTCTTGTGGAACGTTTGGAAAGAACACAACAGACGAATCTTCACAGGCCGGCGCATGACTTCTATTGAGGTCGCCTCAATCGCTAGAGATGACATTCTTTAGAGAGCGCGGGCTTATGTCGCGCATGGGCCGGCTATCCCTGCCGAGCCAGACTGATTTGGTTTCTTTTTGGTTCTCTTTCTGGTGGTTTCTGCTTCGGCATGTTTACACCTTATACGATACATGCCTTCCTGTATCAGGATCGCTTAATTCCTCTTTCTAATAGAAAAGACAGAGTTTCTGCCAGTTGCTCTAAAAAAATTGATAACTTAAATTTGTCTAGATTCGTATGTATCTTGACATGTTTTAGTGTATAGATATATATCCGAATATAGGCAAAGCCCCAAGTGACTTATTTCTGCACACAGAGAGTACAAAATACGGCGTACGGCCGGTCACGAATATCTGTGGACCGATCGAGTACGTTACCTAGTCACTCCCCTATCTCCAGTTCACTTTACCTAGAGGGCGACAAGAGTACCTGTCACTGCCATTTTTCTACCACCATTTCACGGTTTTGCGGCGGCTCTGTGCCTAAGCAAATGACACGAGTTGAGGGCGGCGTTATCCTAAGCGAGCCCGTCACAAACAAGTTAGATCGCGAATGTGGATAACCAGTTCGGTCGACTGATCATCACGTTCCTTGTCTCCCGTCAATTGACAAATCCAAACTGAGCGATCCACGTTGCCGAGCTACTCGCAAAAGTAACAAAAAAAAAAGGGAAGCGTACATGTCACGAGATCGATCAACGACCGAATCACCGAAGAGTAACTAAGCATTAGCGCTACTAGCTGGCGATCTGAAGGTTCCAAATGGTATCACCTCGATCGGCTGCGCCATTCGAATATATACTCCCTCCGATTAAAATTAATTGACTTGGATTTGTCTAAATTCGAATGTATCTAGCACTAAAACATGTCTAGATGTATCCGAATCTAGACAAATTCAAATTAATTAATTTAGATCGGAGGGAGTATTATTATCTCTTCTGGATTTTCTTGGACATTATAGATTTTGGCTTGAGTTAAACAAAAACGAACTGATATGGTACATGATCGGCTGAAGTTCGGAGGATAAGCACCCGATATCCCAGACTTGGTCAGTTTTACAATCATAAAATACTCGCGCTTTAGACCTACCTCGGATAAAGTTAACTTGGTCTGGTAGGCCTGCTTTGGCAGCTGATCAGATTTTGTTCAACACGTTCTTGTCTCCCGTGCGGTTCCATGCGCAATTGTTGCCAGACCAGCGGACACGTACACCGGTTAAAAGCAGTGGGTGAATTATAACACTTGAGCGAACAGTTCGGTTGTGTCGGAAATTACCTCGGAACCCATGAGAGTGCCCATGTCCTTTGGACGAAAGAAATGCTCTGCTTTTCTATGAAGTTAAACAAATAAATGTCGGTGGGCAGCCGCCTTAAATATTGATGAAATCTAGAAGCATTACGGATGTGGACATGTACAGACCTGAAAAGTTCGACGTCTACGTAATCACCCGCACCGGCGATACTGCAAAGACCTGTTTGCTTCCTCGCGGAGGCCCTTTTCCCCTCCTGCGGTCCGTGCCCAAGCAAATCACACGATTTCAGGGCGGCATTAATGAAACTACGGCAACCCCGTCGAAAACACGATCCATCGCCAACATACACTACTACCAGGTCGATCGATTGATGATCTCTCATTCTTGTGGGAAAATGGACAAAAATAAACCATAAAAAACAAATTCGCAAAATAAACTCTGGTTTTAAGTATTTCACACCCACTAACCCTTTTTTGTAGCGCCCAACAGCTAGACGCTATACTCTACCCCTGCCAGCGTGGCGACCGCCTGGCCCGCTCTGGCCCCACCCGGTCGAGTAGCGCCTGGGCGTTGAGCCTGGGCCGTGCAGTGCCTAGGCGCTATGCCCCAATATGTAGCGCCTATGTGAAAGGCGCTACACATTGAGACTTAGCCCCAGTCGCGCGCCCCCCCTCCCCACCCTGACCCAATCTCTCCCAGCCGCCAGGAACAGAGGAAGAACAGCCAGGTGGCGTCCCTCTCTCCTCCCCCCCCCCTCAAATCCCTCAGATTGGAGGCTTCACTTGGTGGATTTTGACCCTCCCCAGTTGCTAGAGGTACCCTCCCTCTATTCTCTCCGTTTTAACCGATTGAGATCTTTCATTTTGGTGGGATTTGAGTTGAAATCCTAGAAATTTGATTTATGAGGAAATGTTTGGAAATTTGTTGGGTTCATTAACCAATGTTGGGTAGAATGGTGTCTAAGAAGCATTTAGTTAGGTTTAGGGTTCTTGGATTGTTAGAGTTTGGTTTATTGGAATGTTATGGCTATGGTTAGGGTTAGGGTTTGCTCATGTAAGGGATAGTGTTCTTGTTAGATAAATTGTTTGATAATGTGACTACTATATTTTTATTCATCTTGCCATGGGTAGTTAATGATCATATTCTCTTATGTGTTAGGTATGGCAATAATTGTTCATGTTCATCATGTGGACAAGGATGCATTTTTGAAAGGCAATATAGAACCGGACCCGAATGAGCTAGACATGGTGTTTGAATGTAGTCCAACCTACACCGAGGTCTTGAAGCAAGTTAGGATAGAATTGAAATGGATGGACCCAAGTGATATTGTTGAGTTGGAGGGAAGACATAATGTGAGTTTAGGAATGCATGTCCATTGGAAGACCATGTGTATCTCTTCTAAGGCCCGTTGGGTTGCATACAAGGAGGGGGTTGCGAAATCACTAGACAAGGCTCTTGAGCTATTTGCCACCAAGAAGGTTGATAGTTCGTTGCCTTTGAACTTGAACTGTTGTGCCTTCCCATTGGATTCTAGGAGTCCCCCACCCTTCAACCAAGAGGTATTAAGTGACCCTCCTTTAACCCAAACATTGAGCCCGATTTCGAAGTACCAAGATGAAGCATGGGAAGAGAACAATGATGATTATGGGCAAGATGAGAATAACGTTGAGCTATAAGACTATCCCGGAGACGCCAATTAGGGTGATGCAAGAGGTTGGTGAACAGCTTGGAATTACTCCAGAAAGTCTAACTAAGGAGAAGCTTGCAGCTGATCCCAAGAAGAAGGATGAAGATAAACTGGATGATGATGAGTAAACACTCTGGCTGGGTGACAGGGCCTCACCATATAAATGGCATGTACCAGTGTCCTTTATTTCTCGGGATTTGTGTGTTAGAGGATATTTGTCGGTGTGTTATTTCAGTCTGTAATATGTGTCAGATCGTATTTTGTGGTCAGTTGGGTTTCTTCCTGGTACTATGTCTCAGGAGTGCTGATGTCAGCCAAATTGGTTTTCATGTATCGAATATCTAAACGGAAATGGCGTGTGCTTTGTTGGAATGTTCGTGGTTTAAACTCTGATATTAGGCAAAAAGAAGTATTCAACAAAATTAATGAAAGTGAATGTGATGTCATTTGTTTGCAAGAAACAAAATGTGAATCTTTTGACTGGCGTTTTATTAGAAAATTCTGCCCTAAAAGGTTTGACAATTTTGCCTATGCTCCTTCTGTTGGTGCCTCTGGGGGCATTATCATTTTGTGGAATTCGGCAGTTTTCTCTGGCATGTTAGCGCAGACTCAGAGGTTTGGTGTTGTGGTTAATTTTACTTCTATTCATAATAATGATAAGTGGCAGTTGGTGTGTGTCTATGGTCCCTGTTCCGGTCAAGAAAGAGAAGATTTTGTGTCTTGGTTGTATAATCTTCAGATTCCTGCGGATGAGAACTGGCTATTGGTTGGTGATTTTAACTTCATTCGAGCACCTGAAAATAGGAATAGACCTGGGAGAAATGTTACTGATATGTTTCTTTTCAACGATATTATTGGGCATCTAGGGCTACTCGAATTACCTCTGAAGGGCCGCTTGTTCACTTGGTCTAACATGCAGACAGTTCCTCTGCTTGAGCAGTTGGACTGGTTTTTTACTAGTTCCAATTGGATTACTGAATTTCCCAACTCTCTAGTGCTCCCTTTGGCTAAGACTGGTTCTGATCATGTCCCCTGTGTTGTGAACATAGATACTAATATTCCTAAGGCAAAGTTATTCAGGTTTGAGAATTTTTGGGTGGATTTACCTGGATTCTCTGAATGTGTGAAGGACTCTTGGCAAAAACAGTCCAGGAAGTTGAGCAGTTCTGCAGTGTTAGTTGATAAGCTCAAAACACTGCGGTTTGATCTCAAGAAGTGGAAGACTAGTCTGTCTAAACCGAAGTTTCTCATTCAGTGGTGCAATACTATCATCCTTTACTTTGACACTCTCGAGGAGCACATGCCCCTTTTTCAATCAGAATTCAATTTTAGGAAGCTGGTCAAAGTTCATTTGGATGGTTTGTTGCTTGATGAATGCAATTATTGGTGTAAACGTTGCACTATTCGCTGGATCCAACAGGGAGAAGACAACACAAAATTCTTTCACGCTATGGCCACTGAACGTTTTCGCAGGAACAACATATCTATGCTTCGGGATGAAAATGGCATTGAATACACTGATCATGAGTCAATGACGGGACTTTTGTGGAGTAGTTACAAAGACAAAATGGGTCGTTCAGAAGGTATCTCGATGCAGTTTGACTTGGCGCAACTCCTGAATAGGGTGGAGGGACTTGATGACTGGACAAATCCTTTTAGTAAAAAAGAAATGGATGCGGTGATCGCGGCTATGCCTACGGACAGGGCTCCGGGGCCTGACGGCTTTAATGGGCTTTTTGTGAAGAGGTGTTGGCCCATAATTCAAAATTAGTTTTACCGCCTGGCAAACGACTTCCATGCTGGAAGTTTCAATTTGGAGAAGATTAATGGTTCTTATATTACACTTGTCCTTAAGAAGCACTCCCCTTTGGAAGTTAATGATTATCGTCCCATCTCTTTAACTAATGTATGTCTCAAGTTCCTTACTAAGTTTGTGGCTAATAGGTTGCAAGATAGAATTTTGGAATGTATCCACAAGAATCAATATGGATTCTTGTGTTCGAGATCAATTCAAGACTGTCTGGCTTGGTCGTTTGAGTATTTATTCTTGTGTCAAGCCTCGAGGAAACCTATTATAATTCTAAAACTTGATTTTTCCAAAGCTTTTGACACAATTGAGCATGAGGCCATTTTAGAAATCATGAAGTACAAGGGTTTTAATCAGCGGTGGCTTGGCTGGATGAAATCAATCCTTTCTTCAGGCACTTCTGCAATTTTATTGAAAGGAATACCTGGCAAGCAGTTTGCTTGCAAGCGGGAGGGGGGGTGACAGGGAGATCCGCTATCCCCTATTCTGTACACTTTGGGTTCTGATTTGCTGCAAGAAGCTGTTAATGAGCTAGTCAGGACGGGTGACATGAGTAGACCAATCGAGGTTTATGATGAAGACTTTCCAATCATTCAATATGCGGATGATACGTTGTTGATCATGCCAGCTGACCTTAATCAAATTCGTGCTTTGAAAGAGTTGTTTAGGAAGTTTTCACTATCAACTGGTCTTAAAATCAACTATAATAAATCAATGCTGGTGCCCATCAATGTGACGGAGTAATTAACCACATTACTGGCAGATGATTTTGGTTGTCAAGTTGGGTCTATGTCGTTTACGTATCTTGGCTTGCCATTGGGAACTACTCGTCCTATGGATCGCTGAGATGCAACCTTTGGTTTGCAGGCTTGAGAGGAAGCTAACTTCTAGCTCATGTTTTTTGTCGCAAGGTGCGTGTTTGCAATTGATTAATTCTTCTCTTGCCTCAATGCCCCTGCACTTTTTATGCTCTTTGCAATTGGCAAAGGGTCTCACTGCTCAGTTGGACCGCATTCTAAGGTAATGTTTATGGAGGAATAAACAAGATGAGCCTAAGCCGACTTTGGCAGCTTGGGACATTGTTTGCTTGCCAAAAGATAAGGGTGGTCTAGGTGTTGTGGATTTCCAAAAGAAGAATGTTGCTTTACTAATTAAATTCCTGGAAAAATATTATAATAGCAAGGACATCCCATGGGTTCGTTTGGTTAAAAGTGCTTACTATACAGACAAAGTTCCTCATGCTGAAAACCTCTGCGGTTCCTTTTGGTGGAGGGATGTTCTTAAGCAAGTAGATAACTTCCGTGGTGTTGCTTCTGTCAGTCAAGGAAAAGGTGACACTTTTCTTTTTTGGTCTGATAACTGGTCTTTGGAGGGCTCTATTCGGCCTATGAAAGAGAGATATCCAAGGCTTTTTTCATATGTTCTAAATGAAAACCCGTCTGCTGCTAAGGTGTATTCAACGGTGGACATCCATAGTTTATTTATTTACCACTTTCCGTGGAAGCTTTCCAGAAACTTGGTCAGATGCAGAGGATCTTGGCTAACAATCCTCTTTCACTTCAGAATGATGTATGGAATTATCGATGGGGAGAGAATTATGATCCCAGTAAGTTTTACAAGGTTATTCATGAGCACATTCAGGTGCCT
Organism: Avena sativa; assembly: GCA_916181665.1. Taxonomy (NCBI): domain Eukaryota; kingdom Viridiplantae; phylum Streptophyta; class Magnoliopsida; order Poales; family Poaceae; genus Avena; species Avena sativa. The sequence goes on from OV702292.1 coordinate 104,987,822, forward strand.
AGAGTGTATGTTTGGCTCTGGAAGTCTAGTTGCACTGTGAAACTGAAGGTTTTTGCTTGGCTGCTACTGAGGGATAGATTGAATACCCGAGATTTACTACAGAGGAGACATTGGCATGTCACAGATGATACACACTGTGAGCTCTGCCCTATTAGAGAATATGAGGATCGCATCCATTTATTTTTTGAATGTAACTTCAGTGCTCGTATTTGGAATTACCTTCAGATTGAGTGGAAGCCTCTTGTGGATTTGCAACAAATTATTGCTGAAGCTAAAAGATTTTTCGGTCATCCTTTCTTTATGGAGGTTTTAATTATTGCTTGCTGGAATATTTGGCTATTGCGTAATGACAAGATCTTCAATCATCAGAGGCCATCTTTTTCCAGGTGGAGATCAAGTTTTTTTTATGATATTAGCTTACTTCAGTACAGGATCAAGAAGATATATAGGGCTAGCCTTCTCTCCTGGGTGGCTGGTCTTCACTAGTTTGTATATAGTGTGTTCGCCTGTTGTTGCCCGTTTTAGTGCTCCTGTAGTTCTATGGTGGTTTTGTTGTATATTCTTTCCTTTAGTCCTTGGTAGGTTATGTTGTTTTGCCTTTTGTAAAACCTTTGTTCTGGTCAGTCCTTAATAAATGTTGTGGGGCTTTTGCCTCACAGTCCTTTAATTCAAAAAAAAGAATGACGTTGAGCTTCATGACAACAATGTTGGAGATTTGGACAAATATATTACGCAAGAGAACATGGACCGTGACATCCCCTATGCTCGAGGGTATGCATCGTACTCGGATGATGATGGTCCCGAAGTAGAACTTGACGAGGAGGGGTTCACGGCTACAGAGGCCGAAAGCCATGATACCGTATTGGGGCGGGACCATCGAGTATATTTATTTCGTGATGTTAGTTGATGTCCCCTCTCATGCAATCCTGCAATCAAGATACAAGAAGTCTCTTGTGTCCCTAACACACCCAATACACTTGTCAGGTGTATAGGTGCACTAGTTCGGCGAAGAGATAGTGAAATACAAGTGGTATAGATAATTATAAATGGTAATGGTGATAGAAAATAGCTTGATGGCATGGAAAATACTAAAGTAAAACTGAAATAAAGATAGAAGCAAGCAAACATGTAATAGATCTAATAGCAAACAGTGTTTCAGTGCTTAGAAACAAGGCCTAGGAATCATACTTTCACTAGTGAACACTTTCACATAAATATATTCTTCTTTATGATACTACGCTGAACTACTCTCCGGTTGGACACTCTAATCCATGGTAGGGCTATAACAGCACACCTCAAAGTAAGCCTTTCCCATCTAGATAACCCCACACTGTCACTTTGAGCACTAGATGATTCAAACAAACACCACAATTTTATAAAGACATCCAACTCCAAATATAACTCATAACAAGTATTTGAAATCTCTAGCCTAAGTGCCACCATGGTGTGCACACTGTCAACTTCACACACATGGGGAGAGCAGAGATCTATTAAAGCACTTGAGTAGCAAGCTCATGATCTCAATAAGGTCATGCATAGAGAGAGAGAGATGAACACATAGCTACCGGTAGAACCCTTAGCTTCGAGAGAGAACTACTCCCTCCTCATCATTGGAATCAGCAACGGCGATGGAGATGGCGGTGGAGATCGATGGAGATGGCTCCTGATACATTGCAAATGTATCTATAATTTTTGATGTTCCATGCTTGGTTTTATCTACTTTCTTATGTTTTGTTCCAACTTTGGAGTAATTTTCATATGATTTCTTGGAATAACCTATTAACAAGATGCCATAGTGCCATTTGCCTGTTTTCTGCTGTTTTAGGTTCCAGGAAAGTCAAAAAATGAATATTCTCAGAATTGGACGGGACAAAAGCCAAAGTTCATATTTTACCGGAAGACTCACGGAGCCAGAATACGAGACGGAGGAGGGTCAGGGCCTGGCCACACCATGTGGTGGCACGGGCTAGCCCTGGCCGCGCCACCAGGTGGTGTGGGCCCCCTGGCACTCCACCGACCTTGCCTCCTTCGCCTATAAGAGCCTCCCGAGGCCAAAACCCTAAATAGTCAATCAGAAATCCACGAAAAGTTCCACTGTGCCGCCGCCACCGAAGGGGAGATTCGGGGGACTGAAAGTCTCTGTTCCGGCACCCTGCCGGGACGGGGAAGTGCCCCCGGAGCCATCTCTATCGATCTCCACCACCATCTCCATCGTCGTTGCTGATTCCCATGATGAGGAGGGAGTAATTCTCTCTCGAGGCTAAGGGTTCTACCGGTAGATATGTGTTCATCTCTCTCTCTATGCATGATCTTATTGAGATCATGAGCTTGTACTCTATAGATCAACCTTGCTACTCAAGTGCTTTATTAGATTTGTGCTCTCCCCATGTGTGTGAAAGTGACAGCGTGCTCACCATGGTGGCACTTAGGCTAGAGATTACAAATACTTGTTATGAGTTATATTTGGAGTTGGATGTCTTTATGAAATTGTGGTGTTTGTTGGACTCATCTAGTACTCAAGGTGACAGTGTGGGGTTTTCTAGATGGGAAAGATGAACTTTGAGGTGTGCTGTTATAGCCCTACCATCGATTAGAGTGTTCAACCGGAGAGTAGTTCAGCGTAGTATCATGAAGATAATATATTTATATGAGAGTGTTCACTAGTGAAAGTATGATCCCTAGGCCTTGTTTCTAAGCATTGAAACACCATTTGATATTAGATCTGTTACATGTTTGCTTGCTTCCATCTTTATTTCAATTTGCCTTTTGTCTTTTCCACGCCATCAAGCTATTGTATATCACCGTTACCACTTATAATTATCCATACCACTTGTATTTCACTATCTCTTCGCCGAACCAGTGCACCTATACACCTGACGAGTGTATTGGGTGTGTTGGGGACACAAGACACTTCTTGTATCTTGATTGCAGGGTTGCTTGAGAGGGATACCTTTGACCACTTCCTCCCTGAGTTTGATAAACCTTGGGTGATCCACTTAAGGGAAAACTTGCTGCTGTTCTACAAACCTCTGCACTTGGAGGCCCAACAACTGTCTACAAGAATAGAAGTGCGTAGACATCAAGCTATTTTCTGGCGCCGTTGCCGGGGAGGTAAGGTAAAAGGTAATCACACCGGAGGATTAAAGAAGAAGAACCTCCCACGGCAAACGCCTATTTTCTGGTGTGAGTGCTCGAAGTTATTTCCTTTAGATTCTGCAATTTTGTCTTTTTGTTTCTTGTTTTCACTAGTTAGGCTTAATGGAAAACAACAACAAAATTAGAGAGATTTATAGCATTTATCTTCCAAACACTTCATTTTTATTGTTTCATGCACTTTGTGTTGTTCTTGTACGTCTTCTTTTTCGTTTTTGTTTTGGTTTTTCGTTTGCTTTGTTTTCCTAGTTTGCTGAATAAATTGGTTGGACCCCCTCTTTCATATATTGGTTTTCAAATAGTTTGGTTTGGATTGGAAAAGAGTAGGAAGGTTCATGCTTAAGTGGTAAAGAGAGCTTGTTTTTGACTGTGCCCTATGCTTTGTCATGCCATGATTGATATTGTTTTGGCTTTATGCTTAGTATTCTTTGTTGTAGCATGACTTGTTATAAACAATTAAGATTGCTTAATGTGCCTTGGATGAATCATGCGTTATTTTAGCATATTAAAGCATAGTATAGTGGTATTCTCCTTTGATGCTTTATTTGGGCTGACTTGGCGCATGCTCACACCATGTTATGACTATCTCAAGTCACCATAGCCTTTATGGTCCTTTAGTTTTCGAATTATAGTATCACTTTATGCTTTGATCAATGATGTTTTGTCGCTCTGCATGATTATAGCCATTATTGCTCTCTTGGTTTGTCGCTCCCAGTCCTTTGCTAGCCTCCACAACCAAGTATGAGTTCCACTCATGCATCCAACTCTCTAAACCTAGTTATTCCAAAGAGTCCACCATACCTACCTACTAGCTTATGCTATTCCAAGTATATTCATGCTTTTGTTTACCTTCCAAATTAAACTTGTTATGAGAAAACTAGTGATTAAAGCTCTCACGAACTTGATGGCACACTTTACTTTACTTGCCCTTAATAAACTTGAACCATTGTGTCTTCTATGTTGTATATGCTTGCACTTATTTGTCGGGAATTAGCAGAACCATGTTTTCATGGGGAACGCTTTCAACATTGCACTTGGTACTTACACCTAGTTGATATCATGCTCTCTTGTATATGGATGTCGTCGGTGTGAAATGAAAGGGGAGCTTGCAAGTCCATGGAGTTATGTATATGTGTTAGAGAAACGCCTGGGCCGCTGGTCTAATCCATGCTGACATGGTGGAAACCTGCAGCGTAACCATAATGAGTTGTCTATGAAGCATTCTTCTTATAAAAAAAGAGTCCTATATTGAGAAAAAAGAGAAAATAAAAAAAAGATTCTATGAAAAGAGGAAAGAGAGAAAAAAGCACCATATTCCCATGGTAAATAAGAAGAGTGCTGAGATGCTCGTTGTCTGCTTGCCTTGTCATTTTGATATGGGGATTCTTCCGTATCATCGGGCAAGGGGTACCCCGTTGGAGGTTCTCTATGATACACATATACTTACAATGACAAGAACTTACCGGTGAGTAAACTTGAGTAGCATGAGGAGCGGCCCTCGTATACAAGGGACATGAGATTTCTGACTTATACTTCGTCAAGCATGTACACCATAGTTTGTTCACTTTAACCTTAATCACTTCAATATGCTTATGATAGGGGCAATGAGAGCTGAAAGCTATAAGTATTATAATTTTTGGAATCTCTTTATGAGACTTGAATCCCTACTTCCTTTTAAAAAAGGCCTTTCTTCCACCATAATATGGAGTCTCCACCTTCTATCTTTATGCACCTACTTTGAGAGCATAGTGGCCATTCTTAGTTCTATGTGCATTGTCCCAAGACTATTTGATTGATGCATAACTTGATATTGCTTGTTTTTAACTATTTGTATCTAGTCACTCTTATGAACTTTGAAGGTGTCCTATGCATTTATATTTGCTACTCTATGAGGGACAAGCTGAATACTATTATGCTATGTTTTCTTTATGTGAAACAAACAAACGTCTTGCAAAGCATTGTTATTCATGAATCTTTTGTTTGTGCCTTTTCATGTTGCATCATAGTTTCTTTGTCTTATTACTAGAACTTTGTCTTTCATGTTATGATTGAAGTACTATGATCCCAGCTTTGAATGTTTTACAAATACTTTGATCAAGTTAATGATGGTGCATGTCACCTCAAAAATTATTCTTTCTTTTTATCACTTACCTACTCGAGGACGAGCAGGAGTTAAGCTTGGGGATGTTGATACAATGCAAATCTATCTATAATTTTTTATGTTCCATGCTTGGTTTTATCTACTTTCTTGTGTTTTGTTCCAACTTTGGGGTACTTTTCATATGATTTCTTGGACTAACCTATTAACAAGATGCCACAGTGACAGTTGCCTGTTTTCTACTATTTTTGGTTCCAGGAAAGTCAGAAAATGAATATTCTCAGAATTGGACGGGACAAAAGCCAAAGTTCATATTTTACCGGAAGACTCATGGAGCCAGAATACGAGACGGAGGAGGGCTAGGGCCTGGCCACACCATGTGGTGGCGCGGGCTAGCCCTGGCCGCGCCACGAGGTGGTGTGGGCTCCCTGGCACTCCACCGACCTTGCCTCCTTCGCCTATAAGACCCTCCAGAGGCCAAAACCCTAAATAGTCAATCAGAAATCCACGAAAAGTTCCGCTGCACCATCGCCACCGAAGGGGAGATTCGGGGGACAGAAAGTCTTTGTTCCGGCACCCTGCCGGGACGGGGAAGTGCCCCCGGAGCCATCTCCATCGATCTCCACCGCCATCTCCATCGCCGTTGCTGATTCCCATGATGAGGAGGGAGTAGTTCTCTCTCGAGGCTAAGGGTTCTACCGGTAGCTATGTGTTCATCTCTCTCTCTATGCATGATCTTATTAAGATCATGAGCTTGTAATCTATAGATCTACATTGCAACTCAAGTGCTTTAATAGATCTCTGCTCTCCCCATGTGTGTGAAGTTGACAGTGTGCACACCATGGTGGCACTTAGGCTAGAGATTTCAAATACTTGTTATGAGTTATATTTGGAGTTGGATGTCTTTATGAAATTGTGGTGTTTGTTTGAACCATCTAGTGCTCAAGGTGATAATGTAGGGTTATCTAGATGGGAAAGGCTTACTTTGAGGTGTGTTGTTATAGCCCTACCATGGATTAGAGTGTCGAACCAGAGAGTAGTTTAGCGTAGTATCATAAATAAGAATATATTTATATGAAAGTGTTCACTAGTGAAAGTATGATCCCTAGGCCTTGTTTCTAAGCACTAAAACACTGTTTGGTATTAGATCTATTACATGTTTGCTTGCTTCTATCTTTATTTCAGTTTTACTTTAGTCTTTTCCACACCATCAAGCTATTTTTATCACCATTACCACTTCTAATTATCTATACCACTTGTATTTCACTATCTCTTCGCCGAACTAGTGCACCTATACACCTGACAAGTGTATTGGGTGTGTTGGGGACACAAGAGACTTCTTGTATCTTGATTGCAGGGTTGCTTGAGAGGGATACATTTGACCACTTCCTCCCTGAGTTCGATAAACCTTGGGTGATCCACTTAAGGGAAAACTTGCTGCTGTTCTACAAACCTCTGCACTTGGAGGCCCAACAACTGTCTACAAGAATAGAAGTGCGTAGACATCAGCTCCAGGGGCACTTCCCCATCACAGGAGGGTGCCAGAACAGAGACTTTCTTGAAGGGAATATGCCCAAGAGGCAATAATAAAGTGGTTATTATCTTATTCCTTGTTTATGATAAATGTTTATTTTGCATGCTATAATTGTATTAATTGGAAACGTTAATACATGTGTGTTTAATAAACAAAATACAAAGTTCCTAGTAATGCCTCTCATATAAACTAGCTCGTTGATTAACAAGATGATCAAGGTTTCCTGATCATGGACATTGGATGTTGTTAATAACGAGGTCACAACATTGGTGGAATGATGTGATGAACATTCATCCGAGGTATAGCACTACGATTAGAGTCATTATGTTTATATTTCTATAACATCATACGAAGTAATCTTAGTCCTTAGACCATGAGATCATGTTAATTGCTAACACCGGAAGAGTATCTTGATAACATCAAACGTCACACCATAACATGGTGACTATAAAGGTGGGTTCAGTGCTATGAAGGTGTTATGTTGAGGCTCATGGATCAAGAGTGGGATTTGTCCATCCCGATGATGGATAGATATACTCTAGGCCCTCTCGGTGATATCACATTGAAATAGCTTGCAAGCAAGTGATGTGATCACTAGAATGTTATATCACGGGAACGAGAAAAGAGTGCATGTCGGTAATGAGATCAAACTAGGTATTTGGATACCAATGATCGAATCTCGGACATGTAATATATCGTGAGACAAAGGGATTTAGTTACGATGTTAAAGGTTCACATGATCACAAGAGTCATCGTTGAATATGTAGGAGTCAGTATGGATCTCTAGGTCCCGCTGCTGATTATTAAACGAAGAGGGGTCTCTATCATGTCTGCAATATTCGCGAACCATAGGGTGACACACTTAAGGATACCGACACCATTTAGAGCAAATATGTTTCAGATAAATATTTAATAAAGCGCTGGAATCATTTCAATGGAAACCAGAATTGTTTCGGGTGAAATTGCAGAAACTGGTTATGCATGTGATATTGAAATGTTGCAGGGGGTTTTATGTGAATGTTTGTTAATTAATGTAATTGACAAAATTCTGAATAAAATAAATAAAATAGTTTTATTTAATGAGAGCTTGCATTAAATTTGGTGGAAATTTAATGCATGTGTGAGTGGAATTTTGAGTGGAGGCTTTTTATGGGAGTGGGAGCTCCACCCACATGAATGTGGAAGAGGTGGGGGAACCACCATGGCTGGCACTCCATGGCCCCTGGGTGTCCCCCCTATCCCCTATAAAAGGCCCCCCTCTCCTCCTCACAAACCACACCTCCTCGTGAAGGATCTCCCTCCCCCTCTAGTTATTCCCCATGGTCTCGGCTTAGCGAGATACATGTTCCCGGTGGCTTTATCTGGAAAGGAGTTGCTGCTTCCGCTGCTTTGCTGGAGCGAGGGACGGAGGTTGTCGGGGTACCGGACGTGTGTGCGATCACGGATGCACCGCTGCTTTGCGGTGCTGGACTTGGTGGTGCTGGACTTGCTGGAGCTGGACCTGATAGACGTGCTGGAGCCGGACCTGCTGGACTTCATCACGATCTTGAGATCGGCAAGTGTACGACTACATCATCCACGAGTTCCAGCTCGTTAAAAAAGCTATGTTGTCTTACAGGGTAAGTTCTCTATGGATGTATATCTACTCGTTGCTTGTATCTAGTAGATAGATCTTGGTGTATAGTTCCCATCGTAGGAAATTTTTTATTTTCTATGCTGTAAACCCAATAGTGGTATCAAAGCCAGATCTATGGGTAGGTGCTTTGCACGGGTAGTACACATATGTTTATATGTGGGCGATGATTTGTTATTGCTTCTTTCATGTATTTTGGATATTGGTGGCATAGTGGGATGAAGCGGCCCGGACCAACCTTACATGTCATCGCACATGAGACCGGTTCCACGACTAACATGCAACTAGTTTTGCATAAGTGACTGGCGGGTGTCTGCCTCTCCAACTATGGTCAATATCTGATTTACAACGAGTTGCTAATAACTTGGTTATCCTCGTTGTGGTTCATGTTTGTAGGTAAGACTGGTTCTATCTCCAAAATCCCTAAGCCACGTAAAACTTGCAATGGATAAATTAGAGGCGTCTAGTTTAGACTGTTGCTGGGCTAGTGTCATGATATGGTAATGTTGTAAGTTGATGTATGGTAGATACCCTTACAACACACTTAACGTGTAAGTTTCATAGACCTTGGCCTTACACACAAAGGAATGATAGAGATCATACCACGATGCAAATGATAGAGATCAAATGCATGGACCATATCATCTCACTTTACACACTAGATGTTTGCATCTTATATTGCTAGTTTGGCGCTTTTGGTAGCATTATAAGATGATCCCTCATTTAGATATCAAGATAAAATGTGTTCTTCCTTAAGTATGCACCGTTTTATGGATCGTGTTTCGAGACATCACATGATGATCGGGTGTTCTCGACTCTATGCTTTCATACAACGGGTGTAAGACAGTTTTACACACGCGGGTACTAAGGTTCTTACTTGGCGAGCCTAGCATGTACAGACATGGCCTCGGAACATGGACCGAAAGGTTAAGCATGAGTCATATAGTTGATGTGATGACCATATTGATGCTCGCCTTTGAAGCTACACCGACTCACGTGATGATCAGACTTGGTGTAGTGGATTTGGTTCATGTAATCACCAAAAAGGCACGAGGGATGTCGTTTTTGAGTGGGAGTTCATTTCTAATTTGGATTAGTCGAACTCAATTTGTCATAAACTAAATCAAAGTGAATTTGCATAATTTGTTGTAGTCATTGGCATCTGTTCACTACCTTATGCTTAGTTTTAATTGAGATAATAGAAATTTAGAATTCTGAATATTTACTTTACAAACTGGTATCGTATTGTTTTGAATGTCAATTTAAATTTTAGAAGTCCTATTGTAAACTTATAGAAAACTCTATTTACTCCATGAAGTTTAATAAGTAGTATTAAATCAAGAGTAAGAATTCCAATGTTAGTATCTAAAGTATCATGTTTGCCTCCATGATTATTGATATTCAAAAGTTGTTTTAATATCAAGATTGTCTAGGAGCTGAAAAAATGTTTCAGAAACCATCATGTGTGGAAGATATTGTGATATCTGAAACAATGTTTTTGGTTGCATTATGATAGAGTATAATTTAGCAAAATACATGTTCTCATATTGTATGAGAATTTGTGAAGGATGGAAATGCTAGGCATCCGGATCTCCTAAAAAGGTTTTGGGAACTAACATTATACTCGCGATTCTTCCTTATAGGCTATAGTAGCCTGATCATGAAAGTTGTCATGATAAGGATGAATAGAAGATGTAAGTAAAATGTTTACTACACCAATAGAGTACTAAAGAATGGATTTTCGAAAGAACACCAAACATTTGATGATGGTGATCCAGTTCAAAGTGCAAGTCCAAAGGTATTAGTATTTGACTATATACACTTTGTACTATGTGTCATGTGAATGACACCACTATTGATGTTGATTGATTCTTTTAAAAGAAAAGGAATTGTTGAAAGAGAATCTATAAAATATTTGGCAGAAAAGAAAAGGTTGGAGATGTCCAACTTAGGTATATAGAAGATATACATGTTATGGTTGTATTCCTTGCTTGTTAAACAATGTAGTTCTGAGGTATTGGATACCGGTATTGGATACCGAATTGGTTGGTGTGAAGTGTCATACAGAACAACACAATTCATGAACTGCAATGGCCTAAGTAACTGACAAGAGAATAAGTGATGATGTTCATCAAAAACAAATAAAGTGTTATTGTGTTTTTCGTTGTCGTCAAACCTAGCCTTCAAGATTTGTTTTAATAATTGTTATTTTGTTCTGGTATTATGAGAACAATAGTTGTTCAAATAATTACCGTATTCCATAAAGGATGGATGAACTTTTACAAGTCTAGTTGGAGAAATCACATCCATAAACATTATTGCTAAAATGTCATAAGACAAATGATTGGAAGATCACTTATGAAGTGACATCGCTGTTTGAATTATATTGGAAAGTAAACATGAAGAAACTCCATGTTGATGGATTTTTGGAGTCTTCTGATTTTGATCAATTGACGCTTGTAAAACTTTCCTTGAGATAATTGAAACTCCGTCCATGGGCCAAAGGGAAACGGATGAATAACTTGTTGGATATTATGCATGTTGATGTATATAGTCCATTATGTGTAGCCATATGCGATGGATCTTTTTTCTTCATATGCTTTTTTTAGAAAATTTGAGTGAATATATCTATATATTTTCTTAATAAGCAAGAAGTATGAAACATTTGAAAATTGTTCAAAGACTTTCAAGATGAAGTGAAAAATCATTGTAACAAGAAAATAAAAGAGTTTATGATTTGATCATAAAGGAAAATATTTGAATTATAAGTTTAGAAAATCATCTAAGATTTCAGGAATTATTCCATGAATTTGCATTTCCCAATAAACCACGGGAGTATGGTATGTTCGAGAGATCAAATCAAACCTTGTTTGACATGGTAAGATCAAAGGTGTCATTTATAAAACTGCCATTATGTTTTAAGGATTAAAGCTTTAGAGACTACCGCTTTTAGACTGAAAAAAGCACCATCGTGATCCGTTGAAATGACACCATATGAGTTATGGTTTGGGATAAAACCCGAATTATCTTTTCTTAAATTTTGGTATGCTATGCATAAGTAAAATGTTTACAACCAAAGTCGGATAAACATGTCTTTGTAGGTTATACCAAAGATTTTTTTGGGAATTTCTCCATAACACCGAGGACAAAAGAGTTTGTCACTTGGAACATCAAGTTTCTTGAGAAGGAATTTTTCGCAAAAAGTTAAGTGGGAGGACAATAGAACTTTGATAAGGTTGTTGAACCTTAGCTATATGTGCTAAGTAGCACAGCGCCGGAAAGTGTCCCGGTGGCGGCCACAATGCTCATGGCTCCCGTGATTACAAAGGGTGTGATCTTGGAGATTAGAGTTCTTATTGAACCATGTGGGTCGGTAAGAATCAAATAGTAAGATTTGAAACAGAAGTCGTTATTGTTTTGACAATGATGAACCGACTACATGCAAAGAAGCTATGATGGGCCCTGACTCCATAAAATGACTATAAGTCATAGAATCTGTTATAGTATCCATACACGAGAAATCAAGTTTCTGAACTTGGAAGACCCTCCAGAAAGGCGTGAAACCTATCGGTCGTGTTTGGATCTATAAAGTAATAGACATGGATGTTTAACATCTATGAAATAGTCGACATGTCGGAAAGAAGTTTACGGCAATGTTCAAGGAGTTGACTATGACAAGATTTGAACTTTCATAGCGATATTTAGTCTTGACGGATTAATGTAGAAACCACTACATATAATTTGGTATATGGTAGTTGAATAAACAAAACAAGGTTCTTCTAATAGAATGGTTACCTAGGACGTGTACATGACACGGTCCGAAGGGTTTTTGTTAATTCAAAGGATGCTAAAAGGGCATGCAAACTTCAATAGTTGAAGTGAGCATAGCGGAGTTGGAATCTTCACCATGATGAAAATGTTAAAGGAGTTTAATTTCATCGGAGATGATGAAGATGCTTGTATTTGCAAGAAATTAAGTGGGAGCTCTAAGACAAATTTCCAATACATTATGTAGAGTACATATTGTTGTTTGGAAATGATGTATCTTTTATTGACACAATTTAAGAATTTTATTAAAATAGGATTTCGATGAAAGACTTGGGCAAACCTGGAATATTTGGCATCAATGTCTATATGGATAGATTGAGGCGCTAATATGGTTATGCCAGACGTACATATATGAGATATTGAAAGGGTTGAATATGGAAACAACAAGAAAGGTTCTTGCTGGATGGAAAGGATTGTATCAAGATTCAAGTGTTTTCAACACTTGGTGAGTAAAATCACATGAATATTTTGATCGATTATACTGTGATATGTATATATCCAGTTATGTCCTATGCTCTAAATGTTATGAGCACATACCAGAACGATTCATAAGATGATCATTGGACGATAGTAAAGATATTCTTATGAGCTCTAGAAGAACTAAGAATATATCATGTATAAGTGACAAATAATTAAAGGTAGTTCACTGTAAAGTGTTACATTGATACTAGTTTTGTCAGAAGATACAAATTAAATTTATCTGAATTTAGCCTATGGGTGGCACAATGTAATGGAAAGGATGTCCCATGATGGATTTGGATGAGTTCCAAAGTTGAGACATTGTGACAGATACTACAATAAAAGGGTAAGTATATGACTGCTATAGTAGCAGCAAAGGAGGGCATTTGTGTTAAGTAGTTTGTTATCAAACTAGGTGTGGTTCAAAGTGGGCTAATACTATGAAGATATATTGTATGACAATAATATCAACATATTTTAACCCGAACGAACTAAAGGTCTCACCAAAGTACCAAATTTATACAATGCCATCTCATTTAAGAATGAGTGATGCGTAGAGACGCAAAGACATGTAAATACACACAGACCTGAAACTGTTAGATCCGGAGATTATGTTAACCACTAGAAATCGCGTGTATGCAACACTAGAAAGCCATAGGTGTTCAATACGCAAAGTTTTTCACGCTAGATTATTGACTCTAGTGCAAGTGGGAGACTGAAGGGAATATGCCCGAGAGGCAATAATAAAGTGGTTATTATCTTATTCCTTGTTTATGATAAAAGTTTTATTTTGCATGCTATAATTGTATTAATTGGAAACGTTAATACATGTGTGTTTAATAAACAAAATACAAAGTTCCTAGTAATGCCTCTCATATAAACTAGCTCGTTGATTAACAAGATGATCAAGGTTTCCTGATCATGGACATTGGATGTTGTTAATAACGAGGTCACAACATTGGTGGAATCATGTGATGAACATTCATCCGAGGTATAGCATTACGATCAGAGTCATTATGTTTATATTTCTATAACATCATACGAAATAATTTTAGTCCTTAGACCATGAGATCATGTTAATTGCTAACACCGGAAGAGTATCTTGATAACATCAAACGTCACACCGCAACAGGGTGACTATAAAGGTGAGTTCAGTGCTACGAAGGTGCTATGTTGAGGCTCATGGATCAAGAGTGGGATTTGTCCATCCCGATGACAGATAGATATACTCTGGGCCCTCTCGGTGATATCACATTGAAATAGCTTGCAAGCAAGTGATGTGATCACTAGAATGTTATATCATGGGAACGAGAAAAGAGTGCATGTCGGTAACGGATCAAACTAGGTATTTGGATACCAATGATCGAATCTCGGACATGTAATATATCGCGATACAAAGGGATTTAATTACGATGTTAAAGGTTCACACGATCACAAGAGTCATCGTTGAATATGTAGGAGCCAGTACGGATCTCTAGGTCCCGCTGCTGATTATTGATCAGAGAAGGGTCTCGATCATGTCTGCATTATTCGCGAACCATAGGGTGACACACTTAAGGGATACCGACACCATTTGGAGCAAATATGTTTCAGATAAAGATTTAAGAAAGCGCTGGAATCATTTCAATGGAAACCGGAATTATTTCGGGTGAAATTGCAGAAACTGGTTCTACATGTGATATTGAAATGTTGCAGGGGGTTTTATGTGAATGTTTGTTAATTAATGTAATTGAAAAAATTCTGAATAAAATAAATAAAATAGTTTTATTTAATGAGAGCTTGCATTAAATTTGGTGGAAATTTAATGCATGTGTGAGTGGAATTTTGAGTGGAGGCTTTTTATGGGAGTGGGAGCTCCACCCACATGAATGTGAAAGAGGTGGGGGCACCACCATGGCTGCCACGCCATGGCCCTTGGGTGCCCCCTCTCCCCTATAAAGGCCCCCCTCTCCTCCTCACAAACCACACCTCCTCGTGAAGGATCTCTCTCCCCCTCTAGCTATTCCCCATGGTCTCGGATTAGCGAGATACATGTTCCCGATGGCATTATCTGGAAAGGAGTTGCTACTTCCGCTGCTTTGCTAGAGCGAGGGATGGAGGTTGTCGGGGTACCGAACGTGTGTGCGATCACGGATTCACCGCTACTTTGCGGTGCTGGACTTGGTGGTGTTGGACTTGCTGGAGCTGGATCTGATGGACGTGTTGGAGCTGGACCTGCTGGACTTCATCACGATCTTGAGATCGGCAAGTGTACGACTACATCATCCACAAGTTCCAACTTGTTAACAAAGCTATGTTGTCTTCGAGGGTAAGTTCTCTATGGATGTATATCCACCCGTTGCTTGTATCTAGTAGATAGGTCTTGGCGTATAGTTCCCATCATAGGAAATTTTTTGTTTTCTATGCTGCGAACCCAACATTTCTGTCCCCCGAATCTCCCCTTTGGTGGTGGCGGCGCTGTGGAACTTTTCGTGGCTGGAGGCTTGATGATTTAGGCTTTTTGCATCGGGAAGCATCTTATAGGCGAAGAGGCAAGGTCGGTGGGCGGCCAGGGGGCCCACACCACCTGGTGGTGCGGCCAGGGCTAGCCCGCACCACCATATGGTGTGGCCACCCTGTGGCTCCTCTCCGTCTCGTCTTCTGGCTCCATGAGTCTCCACTTTGGCTTTTGTCCGGTCCAATTCCGAGAATATTGATTTTCTGACATTCCTGGAACCAAAAATAGCAGAAAACAGGCAACTGGCACTATGGCATCTTGTTAATAGGTTAGTCCAAGAAAGTGTATAAAAAGTACTCCAAAGTTGGAACAAAACATAAGAAAGTAGATAAAACCAAGCATGGAACATCAAAAATTATGGATACATTAGTAACGTATCAATATCCCCAAGCTTAACTCCTGCTCTTCCTCGAGTAGGTAAGTGATAAAAAGAAAAAATAATTTTTGAGGTGACATGCACCATCATAAACTTGATCAAAGTATTTGTAAAACATTGATAGCTGGGATCATAGTACTTCAATCATAACATGAAAGATAAAGTTCTAGCAATAAGACAAAGCAACTATGTTGCAACATGAAAAGGCACAAACAAAAGATTCATGAATAAAAATGCTTTGCAAGACGTTTGTTTGTTTCATGTAAAGAAAACATAGCATAGTGGCATTCAGCTTGTCCCTCATGGAGTAGCAAAATATAAATGCATAGGACACCTTCAAAGTTCATAAGGGTGATTAGATACAAATAATTTAAGAACAAGCAATATCAAAATTCTGCATCGATCAACAAGTCTTGGGACAATGCACATAGAACTAAGAATGGCCACTATGCTCTCAAAGTAGGTGCATAAAGATAGAAGGTGGAGACTCAACATAAAAGTAAAAGAAAGGCCTTCATAGAAGGAAGTAGGGATTCAAGTTTCATAAAGAGATTCCAAAATGAATGGTACTTATTAGCTTTCATCTCTCATTGCCCCTATCATAAGTATCTTGAAGTGATTAAGGTTAAAGTGAACAAACTATGGTGTACATGCTTGACGAAGTATACGTTGGAAATCTCATGTCCCTTGAATACGAGGGCCGCTCCTCATGCTACTCAAGTTTAGTCCCCGGTAAGTTCTTGTCATCGTAAGTACATGTGTATCATAGAGAACCGCCAACGAGGTACCCCTTGCCCGATGATACGGAAGAATCCCCATATCAAAATGACAAGGCAAGCAGACAACGAGCATCTCAGCAATCTTCTTATTTATCATGGTAATATGGTGCTTTTTTTCTCTCTTTCCTCTTTTCTCATATCTCCCTTTTTCTTTTTTTCTCTTTTTTCTCAATATCTGACTCTTTTTTATAAGAAGAATGCTTCATAGACAGCTCATTATGGTTACGCTGCAGGTTTCCACCATGACAGCATGGATTAGACCAGCGGCCCAGGCGTTTCTCTAACACATATACATAACTCCATGGACTTACAAGCTCCACTTTCATTTCACACCGACGACATCCATAGACAAAAGAGCATGATATCAACTAGGTACAAAGTACAAGTGCAATGTTGAAAGCATTCCCCATGATAGCATGGTTCTGCTAATCCCCAATATATAAGTGCAAGCATATACAACATATACGACACAATGGTTCAAGTTTATTAAGGGCAAGAAAAGTAAAGTGTGCCATCAAGTTCGTGAGATCTTTAATCACTAGTTTTCTCATAACAAGTTTAATTCGGAAGGTAGATAAAAACATGAATATACTTGGAATAGCATATTCTAGTAGGTAGGTACGGTGGACTCTTTGGAATAACTTGGTTTTAGGAGTTGGATGCATGAGTAGAACTCATACTTGGTTGTGGAGGCTAGCAAAAGACTGGGAGCGACAAACTAAGAGAGCAATAATGGCTATAATCATGCAGTGCGACAAAACATCATTGATCAAAGCATAAAGTGATACTACAAGTTGAAAACTAAAGGATCATAAAGGCTTATGGTGACTTTTGATAGTCATAACATGGTGTGAGCATGCGCCAAGTCAACCCAAATAAAGCATCAAAGGAGAATACCACAATACTATGCTTTAATATGCTAAAACAACGCATGATCCTTCAAAGACACATTAAGCAATCTCAATTGTTTATCACAAGTCATGCTACAGCAAAGAATACTAAGCATAAAGCCAAATCAATATCAAGCATGGCATGACAAAGCATAGGCCACAGTCAAAAACAAGCTCTCTTTACCACTTAAGCATGAACTTTCCTACTCTTTTCCAATCCAAACCAAACTATTTGAAAACCAATGTATGAAAGAGGGGGTCCAACCAATTTATTCAGAAAACTAAACAAACCAAGCAAACGAAAAACCAAAACAAAAATGAAAAAGAAGACGCTCCAAGAACAACACAACTGTGTATGAAACAATAAAAATGAAGTGTTTGGAAGAAACCTGAGATTCTTATTGATGAAGAGGGGGATGCCTTGGGCATCCCCAAGCTTTGATGATTGTACTTCTTGGATATTTCTTGGGGTGACACGCTTGGCATCCCCAAGCTTGATATTTAGTCCATCCTTCATCTCATTACTCATTCCTTCCATACACCTGAAATTTTTCCTTGATATAAAACTTCACACAATCTTCATTAGCAATATTAGTGCACTCAAGATAATAAGTCTTTAGGTTCAGTTCCAACACCAATAAAACTTCCAGTAAAACACAAGCTACTGTAGCACTTCCCTCAGAAATCTCAATTCCCGAAAAGAACTCAAAAAGGAACCAACAAGAAGCAAATGCAAATAAAGGCAGAAAACTGTCAAAACAGACCAGCAGGTAAAGACGAAATTTTTCGAAGACCTTCTGTTGCTCAAATCAAAAAGTGTTGATCTAATGAAAGCTAGATAACAACCTGGGGCAGAAGCACAAAAATTAACGCCTCAAAAGGAAGTACAGAGATTTTACACGAATTTTTATGGCGAAGCACAGAAATCTGTTTCGGGACAGCAACTTTCCCAATCATTACTTCTCTCTCATTAGAGGTTACTCTTGGCACAAAAAGCAAATAAAAAGGATAAGGAGAGGTTATTACTGAAGCAATAACTTCCAAGACTCAACTAAAACTTTTGGGTTATCTCCCAATAAGTACTTTTCTTTAATGCCTTTAAGTTAGGCATGATAGTTTGAGAAGATGCTCACATAAGAAATATGAATTGAAGTAAAAGGGAACATCAAGAAGCAAATTCAAAGCACATTTAAGTCTAACCCACTTCCTATGCATAGGAATCTTGTAAAGAAACAGGTCATGAAAGCACAAAGCAACAAGCATAGTAAAGCAAAACAAGTGCAACTTCAGGACTTTCAACATAAAGAGGGGAAACTTAATATTGTTCAGACACATAAAACCATGTTTCCCTCTCTCATCATAACTTTCAGTAGCATCATGAATAAAATTAACAATATAACTATCACATAAGACATTCTTATCATGACCCACATGCATATAATAATTATTACTCTCCACATAAGCATAGTCATTCTTATTAATTATGGTGGGAGCAAATTCAACAAAATAGCTATCATTATTATTCTCATCACCATAATCATCAAATATAGGAGGCATATTGTAATCATTAATTTTCTCCTCAATAGTAGGTGAACTGAAAATATCATATTCATCATTGTAATCATCATATATTGGAGGTTTGGTATCATCATAAGCAATAGAATAGCTATCTTCCAAAGCTAGGGAACTAAAAAGATCATTTTTATAAAAACTAGCTTGCCCAAGCTTAGACTTTTCCATAGCATTAGCAATAATGGTGTCCAAAGAATTCATACTAACAACATTGCTATTAGCATGCAAATAAAGCTCCATAGGTTTTTTAATTTTCTCTTCAAACACTTCATGTCCTAACTCAAGTTAAATACTATAAAGCTCTCTAATTTTGTTGTTGTTTTCCATTAAGCCTAACTAGTGAAAATAAAAACAAGAAAAAAAAGAAAAAATTGCAGAATCTAAAGGAAATAACTTCGAGCACTCACACCGGAGGATGTGAGTACCTTTTACCTTACCTCCCCGGCAACGGCGCCATAAAAAAGCTTGATGTCTACGCACTTCTATTATTGTAGACAGTTGTTGGGCCTCCAAGTGCAGAGGTTTGTAGAACAGCAGCAAACTTTCCCTTAAGTGGATTACCCAAGGTTTATCGAACTTAGGGAGGAAGTGGTCAAATGTATCCCCTCTCAAGCAACTCTGCAATCAATATACAAGAAGTCTCTTGTGTCCCCAACACACCCAATACACTTGTCAGGTGTATAGGTGCACTAGTTCAGCGAAGAGATAGTGAAATACAAGTGGTATAGATAATTAGAAGTGGTAATGGTGATAAAAAATAGCTTGATGGTGTGGAAAAGACTAAAGTAAAACTGAAATAAAGATAGAAGCAAGCAAACATGTAATAGATCTAATACCAAACAGTGTTTTAGTGCTTAGAAACAAGGCCTAGGGATCATACTTTCACTAGTGAACACTTTCATATAAATATATTCTTCTTTATGATACTACGCTAAACTACTCTCCGGTTGGACACTCTAATCCATGGTAGGGCTATAACAACACACCTCAAAGTAAGCCTTTCCCATCTAGATAACCCTACACTATCACCTTGAGCACTAGATGGTTCAAACAAACACCACAATTTCATAAAGACATCCAACTCCAAATATAACTCATAACAAGTATTTGAAATCTCTAGCCTAAGTGCCACCATGGTGTGCACACTGTCAACTTCACACACATGGGGAGAGCAGAGATCTATTAAAGCACTTGAGTAGCAAGGTAGATCTATAGATTACAAGCTCGTGATCTTAATAAGATCATGCATAGAGAGAGATGAACACATAGCTACCGGTAGAACCCTTAGCCTCGAGAGAGAACTACTCCCTCCTCATCATGGGAATCAACAACGACGATGGAGATGGCGGTGGAGATCGATGGCGATGGCTCCGGGGTCACTTCCCCGTCCCGGCAGGGTGCCGGAACAGAGACTTTCTGTCCCCCGAATCTCCCCTTTGGTGGTGGCGGCGCTATGGAACTTTTCGTGCCTGGAGGCTTGATGATTTAGGGTTTTTGCATCAGGAGGCATCTTATAGGCGAAGAGGCAAGGTCGGTAGGTGGCCTGGGGGCCCACACCACCTGGTGGCGCGGCCAGGGCTAGCTCGCGCCACCATATGGTGTGGCTACCCTGTGGCCCCTCTCCGTCTCGTCTTCTGGCTCCGTGAGTCTTCGGGTAAAATATCGACTTTGACTTTTGTCCGGTCCAATTCGGAGAATATTGATTTTCTGACTTTCCTAGAACCAAAAACAGCAGAAAATAGGCAACTGGCACTGTGGCATCTTGTTAATAGGTTAGTCTAGGAAAGTGTATAAAAAGTACTCCAAAGTTGGAACAAAACATAAGAAAGTAGATAAAATCAAGCATGGAACATCAAAAATTATGGATACATTAGCAACATATCATTAGTCTCGTGGATGAAGCCACGGTTGATGGAGGCAAGGGTGTAGTGCTTGAACCAAGGACAAGTTCTTAACGAGATGGTAATGAAGAGAATAATGGGATTACACTCGGAACGAGATTCAAGACCTTGCTAGAATTTAAGCAATGGATAAAGGCCTTCTCGGTTAAGCATCATCGTCCTTACACGGTGGTGCACTCGGACTTGAAGAAGCGCTACACGATTAAATGTGAGCAGGATGGATGTCCTTGGATTGTGCGTGCACGACCATTCAAGGGAGGTCCCGATTGGCACATATCTAGTTGTGTATCAACTCACATGTGCCGAGGCCCAAAGGTGGATGGCAAGGATGTGAAGCATGGGCACCGACAACTCACCTCCGAGTTCATTGCTTATAGGATTTCCAATGACGTCAAGTCATTTCCAATAATGAGCATCAAGATGGTCATGGACCTTGTGAAAGCCGTCTTTCACTACGAGGTGAAGTACGGGAAGGCATGGAAGGCGAAGCAAGCCGCATTCTAGATGTTGTACGGTGATTGGGAGGAATCTTATAACCGGATCCCTAGGTTGTTGTTAGCGATGGCCAATGATAACTCGGGCATGATTCATATCATTGAACCTTATGGGAACAAGACAAGGATAATGAACGGAAAAACCGTTCAAGTATTTGGACGTGCATTTTGGGGTTTCGAGCAATGTGTTCAGGCTTTTAAACATTGTAGGCTTGTTATATCCGTTGATGGCACCTAATTGACCGAACAGTACAAGGGCACTATCTTGATTGAAATAGCTAGCGATGCCAACAACCGGTTGGTTCCTTTGGCGTTTGCTTTGGTTGAGGTGGAAAACAATGACAATTGGGAGTGGTTCTTCCATATTTTGAGAACCAAGGTCTTACCCGCTCAAAGGGAATTATGTGTCATCTCGGATCGTCATCAAGGAATTCTCAATGCGGTGATGCTTGACATTCCCGGACATGTCCCATTGCACCATCGATGGTGCATGAGACATTTTGTTTCAAACTTCTATAGAGCATGCAAGAGTAATGACTTGTCCGATGATCTACAAGATTGTTGTCTCGCTTTAGGAGTGACATGGATGGATGGGGAAGTGGTGGTGGTCGAGAAATGGGCAACAACCAATTCCAAGAGCCTCATGAGAGAGCGTGGTGTGGAATGTGCAATGTTGAAGGGCATAATGCAAGAACGTGTACCCAAAGGAAGAGAGCAAAAGGAAATGAAGCAAGCACAAGCCAACCGATTTGTAGCCAACAAGTGCCAAGCCAAGGGAGAAGTAGCCAACATGTGCCAAGCCAAGGGAAAAGTAGCCAACAAGTGACAAGCCAAGGGAGAAGTAGCCAATAAGTGCCAAGCCCAGGGCAAAGTAGCCAACAAGTGCCAAGCCAAGGGAGAAGTAGCCAACAAGTGCCAAGCCAAGGGAGAAGTAGCCAACATGCTCCTAGGCAACAAGTTCCTAGGCAACAAAGCGGTCGATCACTTGGACTTAGTAGAGGAAGAGGTTGATCACTTGGGCTTAGTAGAGGAAGAGGTCGATCACTTGGGCTTAGTAGAGGAAGAGGGCGTGGACCAAATCCGGCTAGTATGATAGGTTATTTGGCGGGACCAAATCCGTATGCGCATAGGTATGGCGAAATAATGATCACACTTTTATGCTTACTTTACTACCTTTCATGCTTATTTTACTAGCTTTCATACTTATATTTTTCAAACCACTACTGTTCACATTCATGCTTACTTAACTAACTTTTACCTTTTTTCTTATTATAGGTATGGCCAACAAGAACAATGATGGGGATGGTGTGAACTACTCGAAGTTGTGGGCGGACGCTTTGGCGATGGTGAGAGAGAGGAAGGAGAAATAGGAAGAGGAGGAGAGGAAGAGGAAGGAAGTTGAGGAAGAGGAAGAGAGGAAGCAGAAGGAGACATTTGCTCGTGAATTCGATTCGGTGGTTCAACTTGCTCGCGACTTGAGAAAAAAGGAGGATGAAGCGGAAGAGAAGAAAAGGAAGAAGGAAGAGGAAGAGAGGAAGAGAAAAAAAGAGAAGGAAGAGGAAGAGATGAAGAATAAAAAGGAGAAGGAAGATGAGGAGAGGAAGAGGATATCCAATGCTAGGCCACCTTGCGCCGATCAAGCGGAAAGACCACGGAGGGCGTATCGTACATCCGAGGCCCATGGAAAGGAGGTTCCAATTTGTTGGTGCGAAGATGATTGCATTGTTAAGGAGTCCATCGACTACAATTCCGATACTTGGGGAAGAAAGTTCTTCATGTGTGCCAACTACGCTCGCTCTCCCGTGCGTACCCGCAACCCGTATGAGACTCCACCGGTATGCACAAAGCAATTTAATTTAAGAACCTTTATTCCATATCATATTAATAACATGCTCTATTATCTTGCAGTCTCCCCCTCTAGTATGCAGGTACTACACTAGGATAGACCTCGAGCATTCTGAAGCTACGAAGACTATCCAGGAGATCGATAGTGCAATAGTTAGACGTCGGTGCCAAGAAGCTGTGCGTAACGAGAAAATGGCGGCGAGGCGCAAGCAACGTGAGGACGAGCGCCACAAGCAAGAAGAGGAAGAGAAGCGCATCGCTAAGGAGGCTAGTGATGCGGTGAGGGAAAGGAAGCATCAAACGGCGTGGCGCTCCCAGTTGAGCGAGGAAGATATCGGGATTTTGTGCCCCTCCCTGACAAGCTTGTTGTATTTGTTGTAGGCAATCTCATCGAAAAGGCACGGTTCTTCTAATATTTCCTCCTCGTAAGACAGCGAGCAAATGGAGACACGAGTATTTTCAAGAAACCAATGAAGGTAGTTGTCCCATGCAATTGGGCAATGAGCTCTTCCACTATTCCATTCTGTTTGCTGAGCCTGCTCCACAGATAGCAAGAACTCCATGACATACTTCCTATGATGGTGATCCCACTTCTTGATCTTTCTCTGCCTTTTCCTGTCCAACCTGCAGGACAACAAAGAAATTTGTTACTACAACCAATAGAAGACGACGATGCAATTGAGGAAAAGGGTTCTGATGCTAACTTACCTATGAAGCTCCTTGTCAGTGTCCTTATATGCGGGAGGGTGAGCCTGGAACAACCCGAACTGCCTCATCACATGGTGTGGAAGATGGTATTCAACCGCCCAATTACAAATTAATGGACAGGACATGAGCCAAAGATTCTTTTCCTCCAAACATTTCGGGTTAAGATCAAACCCGGGAGCAACACCAAAATAGTCCCCATAACCATAAGGCTCCCACTCCACCTACAACATATCACAAGAACATGTTTCTTATAGATTTTGACTAGTGGGTAAAACACTCTAGGAAGTGATGTAAAGACACAAATTTACCTGCTCGGGCGTAAGCGCATCGAACTCGTTCGTGTACTTCATGTACATGGCATCAACATCGCTAGTCATCTTCGACACGACGTCCCACTTGTAAGCCCAAGTGGGTGAGCATAGAGGGTGTCTCCCAAACTCTAGCCAAGGTTGGTAGCCCACCTCTTTCGGGCGACCTACTGGTAAACGTTCCCAGCTCCATACTGAGAGGAGAACCATAGCACCACCTATTCCGGTGTTGGCGCTTGACCTACAACAAGCATCATCCAACTGCAAGTAAAGCAAAAATGTCAGCATATGATACGTGTGGATTGGAAGTATACAAAAGACGGCGGCATGAACAAGTGATTACCTGCCGGTAGAAGTAGGCAAGAGCCGCCGAACCCCAGCTAATGTTGATATCAAAGTGCGTTAGAGCCTTCAGCCACATCCACTGAGCGGTCCTACCTCCGCTGTCAGCAAACAAAGTCCTGGAGAGAACATACCACACGTACACACGAGCATGTGTCTCGATCACCTCAACCTCGGCTAGCTCCGGGCAGTGCGCAAAGTTCGCCACAATCCACGCATATGTCGCGCCTGCTGGGACTCTATCTTTACTCTTGTCTTCAAGTTCTACAAGAGCCCTCCCAATAAGTAGCTGCATCTCATTGCGCCACCTGTCAGAATCTATGTTCATACACAAAGGGTTCCCCGCAATAGGAAGCCCAAAGATCATGCAAACATCCAGAAGGGTAGGGGTGATCTCGCTAGTTCGGAGGTGGAAAGTGTGCGTCTCTGGCCTCCACCGGTCGACAAGTGCGGTGAGGGCAGTCGCGTTGAGGTTCGGTGTCGACCGGGTCACAAGCGTGATAAAAGGGAGGAGGCCTAGCTGCTAGATGTACGGAGTGTACCGCTCGTCGTATGGCATCTCACTCAAGGACGCGCCATGAGAGCGAATCTTCAGGGGACCTAGCTTATGGATACATACAAGTCAAAATATTATGCTTCTTTACGGGTCCAACACAATTGAGTCAATAGAAAAATTAAGACAAACAAGTCCAACATGATTTCATTACCATATGCTTCTCCGCCATCAAGTATGCACGGTGTTTTGTATCATAGTAATCATCAAGTAGCCACACCATCCTACAAATATATTCCAAATATCAAATCTATATACAACCATCATCGGTGGTCATTGTTTTAGTTTATACAAGTAACTACAAAGGATATGGGAGCATATTATTGGAACATTTATACAAATCCATATACAACCATCATATACAAATCAAATCAACAACACATTGTCATTCCCCAACAAATACAACTAGCATACAACTACCAAGTAACCAAAAACCATGAACAAATCAGCCTAAACATGAATCCATCTAGAGACAGGGTTCCAAGCAAATAAGACTAAAATGTGCAAGATTTTTTGGATGAAAAAGAGGGGATCGGAGGAGAATACCTTGAGGGAGAGATTGGGGAGCAAATCCCCCACAAAATACTTTAGATCTGTAGGTTTTTAGGGTGGGATTTGAGAGGGAGGGAAGAGAGGACCCGCCTGGCTGTTCCTCTGTTCCTGGCGGCTGGGAGAGACTGGGTCGGGGTGGGGAGGGGGGCCGCGTGCTTAGGGCTAAGTCTCAATGTGTAGCGCCTTTCACATAGGCGCTACACATTGGGGCATAGCGCCTAGGCGCTGCACGGCTCAGGCTCAACGCCCAAACGCTACTCGGCCGGGTGGGACCAGGGCGGGCCAGGCGGCCGCCACGCTGGCAGGGGCCATAGCGCCTATGACATAGGGGCTATACTGTAGAGTATAGCGCCTAGCTGTTGGGCGATACAAAAAAGGTTAGTGGGTGTGAAATACTTTCGTCCAGAGTTTATTTTACGAATTTGTTTTTTTAGAGGTTTTTTTTGTCCATTTTCTCCATTCTTGTCCCCTGTCAATTGACAAATCCAAATCGGGCCATCCACGTTACATGGCTACTCGCAAACAGTAACCAAAATAGGGATGCGTACATGTCATGGGATATTATCTAAAGGCTTAAGCCTGAGTAAAACCAACGCCTCTCAGCCACTTGCGGTGCGCGCTGTGGATTCACACGCATGTAGTCGCTTCTCGTGGGCCTATGCCGGTCTGAGTCGCTACATGTGGACCAGGATCCCGTTTGTACATCCGTCGTGGTAGGCGCCAGGCGGTGGACTTCCCCGGTTCTCAGCTCCGTTGACCGATGGGGCGACATCGGATCGTCCTCCCCAAGATCCCAAATCCCAACTACCCTATCCAGCACCCGACGACGACAAGGCGGACCGGGTCCTCCTCCGGCATCTCGGCCACCGTTGAGGACGCCATCGCCGTTCGCAGCCTCCTGGTTGTGCACCCGTACTTCGCCGGGAAGGAGGCAGTGGTGGCGCAGGTTGCCTTCACCACGGGCATCCGGGGGTTCATGGACCTCGCCTGGAGGAGGTTTGTCTTCCCGGTCTCGATGGGGCTGGACGACGTGGTCATGGACCCGTTCATCAATGACGAGGTGCGCGGCTCGTCTTGGCCAGGAACCTGTACGACCGCGTGCTTTTGTGCTTGGCGGAGTCCCTCAATCTTGATTCTAGTCCCCATCTCCTACTCCTCTTAGTCCTCTATCTCCTGCGCCGTTTGCTGTTTGTCCGCAAGATTGATGAGGGACGCCGGTCTTGGACTGTGGCGACCTGCAGCTGCAGACAAGAAGCTGATGGTCGTCATTGATGTGCCCATGTGGTGTTGACCATGGTTGTATAATCTAATCCAAATTATTTTTTCCTTAGTAGACGTGATCCAATTTTACAGGGAAACTGTACTTACATGACACTACAATGTTTTCAGGTTGTGTGCTCTCTTCCTGATTGACGTGCCGCGGTTTTTTTTGGAAGACTGAAGGCCACATGGAGTTTCTCTTATAGTACAATATATTGCAGGTTGCTATTTTTGGTGGTGCCGGCTGAAGCAATGACCTACATGAGCTGTGTAATTTCGGCTTCGTTATAGCAACTGGATTGACCTTCAGTCTCTACAGCTTCGGACACATGAATTGCAAGAATAAATACTTTTGTGGTACGTTATACATCTTCTTCTTTTTTTTTCTTTTACTCTTCCATTTTCTTTCCACTCACCCAACATTTTCCATGAGAAATTGGATCTTTTTTAGATTTGTTAACTCTTCTTCAATATTAGTTATGCTATCTAGAATTCAATGCTGAATATTCTCACTTACAAACAGGTTAGAGAAAGTAGGACATCCTAAGCTATTGCAGGACGTATCACCTTTGGAATGCAAGGATCGGCAAACAAGACAAACTGTATATAAACTAGACTTTATTGTTGCAGATCATAAGATATTCTTTCAAAATCTTGGCTGCTAAATCTATTAGTTTAGTTACATATCGGTTAGTATATTTTACTATCTTGCCATATGTCATTTGCGCTAACCTTATTACCCCCGATAATCTCAGGAAGTAGATATTGTAGAACCTGATCATTCAATATTTCTACATATGTATTTCTCCTTTAGTATGAATAGTGATTGGCACAACACTACTTCTAAACCTATGTTTGTTACTATTTATAATTTATTTTATCTCTTAATTATCAAGAATGAATATTCTGCACAAATCCAAGCTATCGATATACCCAGCTTGCTGAAACATATTTTGCATCTAGGAAGAAAACTCAAAGCCATTTGATAATCTTTCTGAATAATCGTCTATTTCTAAACCCCACACAAATAATTGTGTCACTACAACTACTAAGAAGGATAGATCTTATTTGAAGTATAAATCCCGACAATGAAATGAACAAAAATAGTTGGTTGAATTAAGTCATGCCTGAGAATGGTGGTTTTCTCAAGTTTTTAGTGTATGCTCACGGATTATTATTCTAGGCTTATATTGTCTACCAACAAAATTTAAAGTTGAGTTCATGTCCTATACACATTCAGGCTTTTTATTTTGATCATATCTTCCCTACACTCTTGATGCCATTTCTAGCTTGAGATGATCCATACCATGAAGAGCTTGATTTATACCCTACATTTGAATGACGTGGTTCTATGCTGTTATTCTTCCAAGAAGGTTGTGTGCACATGGCAATTTCCATATATTTATCCCCCCTTCGATTTCTCAACATGACAGGGTTCTTATATTTTAAATCAGGGCATTCTTTGTCCTTTTGGATGTTCAGAAACAAATGAGTCAAAGACAAAAATATTATAGAACTGGTCGAATGTACGGACATGGAAGTTATGTACTCACTTCCATTTCTAACAAAAAATAGTTATTGTGCTAACGGGAAATAAACTCTAGAAGTTACAATTCCTCTTGAACAAGGTAACCTTTGAGAGTCTTCAATGAAAATCAGGTGTCGTAATAATATATACAAAAGAGCTCTAGTTTTCTTACTCCTAAATAAAAAAAGGACAAAATTCAGATAGTGTTAGGCGTGGTAAGGAGATTTTAATATTTGAAACGTTCTTTTGATATTGGATGTTTTTTCTTATTATAAAGAAATAGAGTTATATTCTTCTCTAGAGTGTCTATCCATTAGTTTTTTCATACTACAGTTTGGATCAGGAGTTTGGAGGGGCCTTCTAATGACTATTTCTTTTATTTTAAACTAGGTCATTCTTTGTCTTGAATGAAAATTTATTACTTTAGTTTGATATCAATGGATGATCCATCTGCTTTTACATGCATTGTGTGTTCCTAAGAAATAGTACCATTCCCAAATAAGATTGCTATTAAAGTTCCTTACACTAGCTTACCATAATGCTCATCTCTGCCAGATGCAACTATGTCTTTGTTCCTCGGTAAGTATACTAACTTTGGATAAAGCTCAATTTCTCCGTGGTATAACTAGGAGGTATAGGTATAAGAGTGCATCCACCGCTGCATCTATAGGTCATATAGTATCCTATGCTGAATTCTACATTTCACCGAGCATGTTCGATGTCAAATCTATTCAGAAGTATTTTTCTGCTTGCTGTTTAAGTAATTTTTTGTATCTAAATTTAACATGCTCATTATCTTCGGGCTGTCATGTATAACATGTTTTTTCATCAGACATAAATCGTAGTTTCTTTACTAATGTTAACTCTGAAACCAAAATCTTCAGTTTATGTCTCGACTATCTTTAGAAGATGAATCCTAGACTTGTTGAATACAAGACTATGCCTTCCATTTGAGCTCTGCAATCCAAATAATTGCAACCATCTGATTCTGAGGCAGTCCAACAAGCTTACAGCAGTGTTGTTTTTGACATTATTAGTTATTTACCTTGATCACATAACATACCAATTTCTTGTGGTATTGAACTCAGTCTATTGCTCGATGTGTTTCTTTTTTGAAGTTTGCTTGATATACCTTTTTATTTACTTGAAGAACCATCGGTACCTATGTTTCTTATGAGCTTCAGTATGAAAATAAAGGCCCGTTTCTTGCGTTTAAAGTCATACCTCTTGATTTGAGACATGTCTGACATGATAAATGGCACACTGGTCTATTGTTGAAAACTCATACTGGCACTTCAGTTTCGCACATGCTCATATATTTAATTTATGGATGACACAAAGATAAAAGACAAAAACAAACGATTTACCATCAGTTAGTACAGCACGCCGACAACACTCTGCCAGACGGATTGTAGGCGGCGCGGCAAAGCGCGCATGTGCATCTAGTTTGGGCTTACGTCGCGAGATCTACTACCACCGAAGAATAAACTAAGGGCTGGTGCTACTAGCTGGCATTCTGAAGGATTATCTTGATCGCCTGCTACTAGCTGGCGATCTGAAAGATCTATCAAGTAAATTATCGTCTGAATCTACTCTGGACATGACTCTTCTTCGAGTTAAAAAAAAGATGAAAGCTCAGTTCATGTTTGGATGAAAGAGTTTGCGCTTTAGACCAACCTCGGATACGCGGCTAGCTTCCATCTTTCACTACCTTTTGTGTTAGTGTAGTGTTGGAGGTAGGCCCGCGGTAATCGCGCAACTTTGGCAGCCGATCAGATTTGCTCAACACGTTCTTGTCTCTAGCGCGATTTAGTGCGCACTTGTTGCCAGATCAGTAGACACGTACACTGGTTTAAAAGGCAATAGGTGAAAATAATAGTATCGCGTCTACCTTTTACTTGGTGTGGCCGTACGTAAGTGAACACTAATTTGGGTAGGAAATTACCTCTGACACCAACGAGAGGGAGAGCTAAGCGTTCTGATCCCGTGCCCATGTCCTACCAATGATTCTTCTAGAAAAGGAAGAAAGACCCAGTTTTTCATAAACTTAAGCAAGTACACGGCATGTGCGCCATTACATACTACCAAAGCAGATCAGGAGTGCGATCTAGAAGCATTACATATATGGGGGCATGGACTTGGTCTAAAAGATTTAAGGGTGTCTAATTGAATTAATACTCAACTGAGTGACGTCATCTCACTAATTTTTTCTGCGAACTATCTCACTATCTTTTTGACAACGACATCTCACTATTTGTGCCACGTGAATATATCTCTGTACCACGTGAACATTTTTGTACTGCATGAACTCTTTTTTTACTGTGAATTTTTTCATTGCGTAGATATTTTTTCCAGTTGCAACTCATGGTCCAGCATGAATCACGATGTAAATATAAAGGCGAAGGTTGTAACTGAGCTCTAACTTAACTCTTATTCAACCAAGAATTAGAAAAGCCAAAGATTTAAGCGTGGCATTATTCAAATAGGAATCCATTTTTAACTGGCTTTCATGTATATCAGTCGGACAACCGATACCCTATTAATAGTTCCAATAATCTCATGGCATATACGCACGTCCCTCGTGTAGTCGTGTGCCACTACCAAAATGTTTCCCCGGCGTTGTTCAGGTTTTGAGCTCCGCTGAGCTAGCGCAACACCATCTAGGACCGCTGGGCAGACATACTTTTAGCTAATCACCACTTTAAGAAAAATATTAATCCGCTTTACACGTACACTTAGTATTCCATATCTATCGAGCATTTAAAATTTCATAATTAACTCGTCGCTTCCCTATCTTGAATTCACTTTTCCCTTGCCTATAGCTCTTTATCGAGAGGACGACAGGAGTACTACTTTGCTACTGCCATTTCTCTAACGCCATTTTGCAGTTTTTGCGGCGGCTCCGTGCCCAAGCAGATGACACGAGCTAAGGGCGGCATTATACTAGTACGATCGAATCGAGAGCCGGTCAAGAACACGTTAGATCGCGAACATATATACCAGCTCGATGGATCCAAATCGGGCAATCCACGTTGCATGCCTAGGCGGAGATGGTAACGAAAACAGGGATGCGTACATGTCACGATATATTTGGGCTGACGTCGCGAGATCTACGACCGAAGAGTAAACTAAGCACTGGTGCTACTAGCTGGCATTCTGAAGGATCTACTGGTATCGTGCCTTGATCGCCTCAGCGGTTTAAATATGTTATCTCTCCTCTGAATTTTGTTTTGGACATGAGACTTTGGCTTGTGAGTTAAAAAAACCCTAAATTGATTGCTATATTTGATTATTAGCAGATGATAAGAACCAGACTTCCCGAATCGGGGTCAGATTTTCAATCATAAAACCTGCGCTTTAGACCTACGTCGGATATGTTAGACATGATTTTAGGGAAGCTAGCTTCCATCTTTTAGTACACTCGCTTTTCGATTAGTGTAAGTATCAATCTTGGTGGTAGGCCCGCGGTAATGGAGCGGCTTTGGCAGCTGATCGGATTTTGTTCCACACGTTTTCTTCTCTAGTGAGATTCAGTGCGCACTTGTTCCTAGATCAGTGGACACGTACACTGGTTAAAAAGTAGATCAGTAAAAATAATGATATCGTTCCTGTGTGCGTACCTTTAACTTACTGACCGTGAAAAAAAGAAAACTGATTAGCTTGCGCTAGGAAACCTTAGCATGGCTGCATTGAATTTGAAACAGGCTCGGATATGCCTATACAGAAAAGAAAAAATATATTCTAGGGTGTTTCTAGACATTTTGTTCTTCTTTTTAATGCTTCTTCATGGTGCTCGAGTACATATTTCCTTGATTCATCTGTACTCTAATTTGTGATTTTGGCAATATATTTAGATTTTCTTCTAGTCTTTTTCATGAATGTCCGCGACTTTTGTGTCGTCTATATTGCATACGTTGCTACAAGTAGTGATGTCTGGAAGAAGCTCTAAGTGTTGCTGTATTCCTCAACGCCTCCCAAACTTAGACCTAAGATGTGAGTTCTTACTACACGGTGATCGTCTAGTTTCACATCCCTCACAAAAAAATTATATAATAACGTACACGTACGGTTGGCATGTATGGTATCAGGACCGACCCATATAGTGGGGCAGAGGGGCGCACGTCCCGGGGACCTATGAGGTAGGAGCCTCGGTCCAAGACGTGTTTCGGTATTCGTGGTAATCGTTTACTCTTTAAGCCCAATAATCTAGAATATTTTACTTTCTTCGTTCAAAAATAAGTGATTCAAATTTGTCGAGATTCGTATGTACCTATACATCAAAATGCATCTTGATACATGGAGAATTTAGACAAATCTAGTTTCTTATTTCCAGATGAAAGGAGTAGAAAATTAGATGGACCAAGAGTGGTCTACCATGCCTCTATTCTGACTCTTCTTTCCCAAAAAACAGCTCAACATTTCTGAATACTTTTCTCGATGCCAAACCTCTCTGGCATCTCCAAATATGAAGAACAACATCGACCCTCATGTGCCTTACAAGGTTGCGAATATTTATTAGTGGAGGCTAACTACTAAATTTTATAATTATATCATTCCACAAGCGGCTCTCCTCAGATTCGATTCTACTTGTCCCACCATACATGTTTGAGAAACTATTCCATCTTGTTATCAATTTAGTGTCTAATATGTCCACTCTTATACTCATGTTTTCACAGGCATATGAAACTGTTACTTTTATAATTTTTCTGTGATTAATTCTAGGGTACATATGTGTATACACGAGATGCAATTGGTATAAATAAGTATCGTGGTACATAATTTGTTTGATCAATATAAACAAGAAGTTTTGAATTTTTAACCAAGAATCCAAAACCGATGGGTCTATCAAATTTATGGATTATTCATTTTGCTATTGCTTTGTAGTAATATTTCTCTTGCAGAATACTAATATTTTGGAAATCTTTCGTGTGTGAACAACTAGAGCTTGACAGACATACTCCCCCTTCCCATAATATGT
Organism: Avena sativa; assembly: GCA_916181665.1. Lineage (NCBI taxonomy): Eukaryota > Viridiplantae > Streptophyta > Magnoliopsida > Poales > Poaceae > Avena > Avena sativa. The sequence goes on from OV702292.1 coordinate 105,021,110, forward strand.
TGCGCATAATTTGCGTGCAAGTCAAACTTTGCAAAGTTTGACCAAAAATATACAAAATAATATTAATATGTATGATATGAAAAGCATATATTATGAAAATATATTTTAGGCCAATTCTAATAATATTAATTTGGTATCATATAGGTTCATATTTGTATCAAGCTACTTGGTCAAACTGAAGGAAATATGCCCTGAGAGGCAATAATAAAGTTGTTATTATGTATTCCTTATATATGATAGATGTTTATTTTGCATACTAGAATTGTATTGATCGGAAACATCAATACATGTGTGTTTAATAAACAAAAAGGGTTCCTAGTCATGCCTCTCTTATAGACTAGCTTGTTGATTAACAAGATGATCAAGGTTTCCTGATCATGGACATTGGATGTTGTTAATAACAAGGTCACACCATTGGTGGAATGATGTGATGAACATTCATCCGAAGTATAGCATTACGATCAAGTCATTATGTTTATATTGCTATAACATCATATGAAGTAATCTTTATCCTTAGACCATGAGATCATGTTAATTGCTAACACCTGAAGAGTATCTTGATAACATCAAACGTCACACCGTAACATGGTGACTATAAAGATGGGTTCAGTACTACGAAGGTGTTATGTTGAGGCTCATGGATCAAGAGTGGAATTTGTCAATCCTGATGACGGATAGATATACTCTGGGCCCGCTCGGTGATATCACATTGAGATAGCTTGCAAGCAAGTGATGTGATCACTAGAATGTTAAATCACGGGAACGAGAAAAGAGTGCATGTCGGTAACGAGATCAAACTAGGTATTTGGATACCGATGATCGAATCTCGGACATATATTATATCATGAGACAAAGGGATTAAATTACAAGTGTTAAAGGTTCTCACGATCACAGAAGTCATCGTTGAATATGCAGGAGTCAGTATGGATCTCCAGGTCCTGCTTCTGACTATTGATCTAAGAGGAGTCTCAATCATGTATGCATTATTCGTGAACCATAGGGTGACACACTTAAAAGTTACCGGACACCATTTTGGAGCACATATGTTTCAGACGAAAGAATTGCAAAGCGCAGGAATTGTTTCGATAGAAACCGGAAATTGTTTCGGGTGAAATTGCAGAAAGTGGTTTTGCATGTGATATTGAAATATTGCAAGGGGCTATATGTGAATGTTTGTTAATTAAAGTAATTAACAAAATTCTGAATAAATTTAATAAAAGAGTTTTATTAAATGAGAGAGCATTAAACTTGGAGAATTTTAATGCATTTAAAGTGGGGACTTTAAAGGGGAATGTGAAGAGGCATTTTAATGTGGAGGGGTTACCACCACATGAATGGGGGAGGTGAGGGGTCACCCCCCATGCGCCGGCCATGGAGAGAGGGGGTACCCCCCTCCTCCTATAAAAGGTCCTCCTCCTCCTCCTTCTTCCTCACACCTCCTTGTGAAGGATCTCTCTCCCCCTCTAGAATTATTCCTCCATGCTCTCGGATTAGCGAGATACATGTTCCCGGTGGAATTTTGTCTGGAAGGAGTTGCTGCTTCCGCTGGATCGCTGGAGCGAGGAGGTGGAGGTTGTCCGGTGGCTTGAACGTGTGTGCGAGTATGGATGCGCTGCTGAGTTGCGGCGCTCGGACTTCCTCACGATCCTGAGATCGGCAAGTGTACGACTACATCAACCACGAGTTCCTACTCGTTAACAAAACTCGTTGTCTTCGAGGGTAAGTTCTCGTTGGATGTATGTCCACTCGTTGCTTTATACCTAGTAGATAGATCTTGGCGTGTAGTTCTCATCGTAGGAAACTTTTTGTTTTCTATGTTGCGGACCCAACAGTGGTATCAGAGCCTGATCTATGCGTAGGTGCTTTGCACGGGTAGTACACATATGTTTATATGTGGGCGATGATGATCATATTATTGCATCTTCTATGTATTTTGGATATTGGTAGCATAGTGGGATGAAGCGGCCCGGACCAACCTTACATGTCATCGTATATGAGACCGGTTCCACGACTGACATGCAACTTGTTTTGCATAAGTGGCTGGCGGGTGTTTGTGTCTCCTACTATAGTCAATATATGATTTACAACGAGTTGCTAATAACTTGGTTATCCTCGTTGTGGTTCATGTTCGTAGGTAAGAACGGTTATATCTCCGAAAGCCCTAAGCCACGTAAAACTTGCAATTGATAAATTAGAGGCGTCTAGTTTAGATCGTTGCTAGGCTAGTGTTTTGATATGGTATTGTTGTAAGTAGATGTATAATAGATACTCTTACAACACATTCAATGTGTAAGTTCCATAGACCTTGGCCTTACACACAAAGGAATGATAGAGATCATACCACGATGCAAATGATAGAGATCAAATGCATGGACCATATCATCTCACTTTACACATTAGATGTTAGCATCTTATATTGCTAATTTGGCGCTTTTGGTAGCATTATAAGATGATCCCTCATTTAGATATCAAGATAAAATGTGTTCTTCTTTGAGTATGAACCGTTCTATGGATCGTGTTTCGAGACATCACGTGATGATCGGGTGTACTCGAATCTACGCTTTCATAGGAACGAGTGTTAGACAGTTTTACACACGCGAATACTAAGGTTCTTACTTGGCGAGCCTAGCATGTACAGACATGGCCTCGGAACACGGACCGAAAGGTTAAGCATGAGTCATATAGTTGATATGATTCCCATATAGATGCTCGCCTTTGAAGCTACATCAACTCACGTGATGATCGAACTTGGTGTAGTGGATTTGGTTCATGTAATCACCAAAAGGACACGAGGGATGTCGTTTTTGAGTGGGAGTTCATTAGTAATTTGGATTAGTTGAACTCAATCTATCATAAACTTAGTCTAAATAAACTTTACAAATTCTGTTGTAGATGGCACCACCTGCTTTTAATTTCAATGTGTTCATGGAGAAAGAGAAACTTGCTGCGAATGGTAGCAACTTCACCAACTGGGCTATGAATTTGAGGATTCTCCTCACTGCTGCACAAAAGCAATATGTGCTAGATACGCCGCTAGGCCCCCCACCAGCTCCTGATGCCCCTGACGAGGAAAATAATGTCTATGTAACTCGTCAGGAGGACCACAACTTAGTTCATTGCGGCATACTGTACGGGCTAGAGCCAGAACATCAAAAGCATTTCGAAAATGGCAATGCCTTTGATACCATGGTAGAATTGAAAATGATTTTCGATACCCATGCTGCCGTAGAGAGTTATAAGGCTACTGAAAAGTTCTTTAGCTGCATGATGGAGGAGAACAGCTCCATTAGTGAGCACGTACTCAAAATGTCTGGGTACGCCGATAAGCTTGTGTCCTTGGGAATAACGATTCCCATTGACTTGGGCATACATCGTGTTCTCCAATCTCTGCCACCTAGCTACAAGAGCTTCGTGATGAACTATAATATGCAGGGCATGAAGAAGACTCTTCCTGAGCTTCTGTCAATGCTTAAGACTGCAGAAGTGGAGATTAGGAAAGAACATCAAGTGTTGACAATCAATAGGACCACCGGTTTCAAGAAGGACAAGAAAGGCAAGCACAAGGGAAAGAAGGGTAGCAAATCTGTTACCGTGCTGAAAAGAAACCCCGAGCTGGCCCTAAGTCCGATACCGAGTGCTACTATTGCAAGGGAACTAGCCATTGGAAGCGCAACTGCCCCAAGCATTTGGCGGACAAGAAGTCCGGCAAGGCAAACAAAGGTATATGTGATATACATGTTATTGATGTGTACTTGACTAGTACTCGTAGTAGCGCCTGGGTATTTGATACGGGATCAGTTGCTAATATATATAACTTGGTTCAGGGGCTATGAAACAAGCGACAACTAGCAAGGGATGAGGTCAGGATGCGGGTCGGCAATGGATCAAAAGTTGATGTGATCGCCGTCGGGACGCTACCTCTCCATATGCCATCGGGATTAGTTATAAACCTAAATAATTGTTATTTGGTGCCTGCAATGAGCATAAACATTGTATCCGGATCGTGTTTTGATGCAAAGTGGTCATTCCTTTAAATCTAAAAACAATGGTTGTTCGATTTATAATAATGATATCTTCTATGGTCATGCACCTATGTTGAATGGTTTATTTCTGTTGGATCTCGATAGTAGTATTACGCATATTCATAATGTTGATGCTAAAAGGATTAAACTTGATAATGATATATCTACATATATGTGGCGCTGCCGTCTAGGTCATATTAGCGTTAAACGCATGAAGAAACTCCATTCTGATGGACTTTTGGAATCACTTGATTTTGAATCATTTGATACATGTGAGCCATGCATTATGGGCAAGATGACTAGAACGCCGTTTTTCGGTTCAATGGAACGGGTGACAGATTTATTGGAAATCATACATATTGATGTGTGTGGACCAATGAGTGTGTCAGCGCGAGGTGGATATCGTTATTTTGTTGCTTTCACGAATTATTTGAGTAGATATGGGTATATCTATTTGAAGAAACACAAGTCTGAAACTTTTGAAAAGTTCAAAGAATTTCAGAATGAAGTGGAAAATCATCGTAATAGAAAGATCAAATTTCTACGATCCGACCGTGGAGGAGAGTATCTTAGTTACGAGTTTAGCACACATATGAAAGACTGTGGAATAGTTTCACAACTCACGCCTGCCGGAACACCACAAAGTAATGATGTGTCAGAACGTCGTAATCGTACTTTATTGGATATGGTTCGATCTATGATGTCTCTGACTGACTTGCCACTGTCATTTTGGGGTTATGCACTATAAACCGCTGCATTCACTTTAAATAGGGCACCATCTAAATCCGTTAAAAAGACACCGTATGAATTATGGTTTGGAAACAAACCTAAGCTGTCATTTCTTAAAGTTTGGGGATGCGATGTTTATGTGAAGAAACTTCAACCGGATAAACTCGAACCCAAAGAGGAAAATTGTGTCTTCATAGGATACCCTAAGGAAACAATTGGGTATACCTTCTATCACAGATCCGAGGGCAAGGTCTTTGTTGCCAAGAATGGATCCTTTCTTGAGAAGGAGTTTCTCGCGAAAGGTGTGAGTAGTCGGAAGGTAGAACTCGAAGAGGTTATTGAACCTTCTCTTCATGAAATGGCGAGTAGCGCAGCTCCAGAAGTTGTTTCGGAGTTGACTTCACCTAATGAAGAGAGAGCTAATGATATTGATCATGAAACTCCGAAAGAGGACACTACCAAACCTCGCAGGTCAAGCAGGACACGTGCAGCTCCTGAACTGTACGGCAAACCTGTTATGAATTTCATGATTGATGAAATAGATGACCCTGCGATGTATGAAGAAGCGATGACGATCCCTGATTCCAACAAATGGCTAGAAGCCATGAAATCCGAGATGGAATCCATGTACGAAAACCAGGTTTGGACCTTGGTGGACTTACCTCATGACCGAAAGGCTGTTGAGAATAAATGGATTTTCAAAAGAAAAACTGATGCTGATGGTAACGTGACCATCTATAAGGCTCGACTTGTCGCAAAGGGGTTTCGACAAATTCAAGGAGTTGACTACGATGAGACATTCTCTCCCGTAGCGATGCTTAAGTCGGTTAGGATTATGTTAGCAATTGCTGCATATTTCGATTATGAAATATGGCAGATGGATGTCAAAACTATGTTCCTCAATGGTAATATTGAAGAAGAGTTGTATATGATACAACCTAAGGGTTTTGTCGATGCTAAGGATGCTGATAAGGTGTGCAAACTTCAGCGATCCATCTATGGACTAAAGCAAGCATTCCGGAGTTGGAATCTCCGCTTTGAGGAGGTGATCAAAGAGTTTGGATTTGTCCAAACTTATGGAGAGGCTTGTATTTACAAGAAAGTGAGTGGGAGCAATGTGGCATTTCTGATATTATATGTGCATGACATATTATTGATTGTAAATGATTTAGATCTTTTAAACAGTGTTAAAAGTTACCTAAACAACAAATTTTCGATGAAGGACCTTGGTGCAGCTTCATATATATTAGGCATTAAAATCTATAGAGATAGATCAAGACGCCTAATTGGGCTATCGCAGAGTACATACCTTGATAAGATATTAAAGAAGTTTAATATGGACGGAAGTAAGAAGGGGTTCTTACCTATGTTGCAAGGCAAGACATTGAGTAAGACTCAAAGTCCGGCTACGGCGGAAGAAAGAGAGATAATGGGTAAGATCCCCTATGCCTCAGCCATAGGCTCTATAATGTATGCCATGCTATGTACAAGACCGGATGTGGCACATACTATTAGTTTGACTAGTAGGTACCAATCTGATCCAGGTTTGGAACACTGGATAGCGGTCAAGAATATCCTTAAGTACTTGAGAAGAACTAAGGATATGTTTCTTGTATACGGAGGTGAAGAAGAGCTAGTCGCTAAGTGTTATGTTGATAATAGCTTTGACACCGATCCGGATGACTCTAAGTCTCAATCCGGATACGTATTTCTCTTGAACGGAGCAGCAGTTAGTTGGAGGAGTTCCAAACAACCTCTGGTGGCTGGATCAACAACGGAGGCGAAATATGTTGCTGCTTCAGAAGCGGCACAGGAAGCAGTTTGGGTGGAAGAGTTCATTACGGAACTGGGTGTGGTTCCTAGTGCGTTGGACCTAATGGTGATCTGCTGTGACAACAATGGAGCCATAGACAACGCAAAGGAACCAAGGTCTCACAAGAATTCCAAGCATATTAAGCGCCGGTTTCACTCCATCCGCGAGCATGTCAAGGATGGAGATATAAAGATTTGTAAAGTACACACGGACCTAAATGTAGCAGATCCGTTGACTAAAGTTCTCCCTAGGGCAAAACATGATCAACACCAGAACTCCATGGGTGTTAGATTTATCACTATGTGAACTAGATTATTGTCTCTAGTGCAAGTGGGAGACTGAAGGAAATATGCCCTGATAGGCAATAATAAAGTTGTTATTATATATTCCTTATACATGATAGATGTTTATTTTACATGCTAGAAATGTATTGATTCGGAAACATCAATACATGTGTGTTTAATAAACAAAAAGGGTTCCTAGTCATGCCTCTCTTATAGACTAGCTTGTTGATTAACAGGATGATCAAGGTTTCCTGATCATGGACATTGGATGTTGTTAATAACAAGGTCACACCATTGGTGGAATGATGTGATGAACATTCATCCGAAATATAGCATTACGATCAAGTCATTATGTTTATATTGCTATAACATCATACGAAGTAATCTTTATCCTTACACCATGAGATCATGTTAATTGCTAACACCGGAAGAGTATCTTGATAACATCAAACGTCACACCGTAACAGGGTGACTATAAAGATGGGTTTGTAGGGGTTCGTAGCATGGAAAACAAAATTTTTCTATCGCATACAAACAAACAAGCCAAGATCTATCTACTAGATTGTAGCAACGAGTCGATGGAATAACTCACCCTCGAAGATTCCAAAGTGTTTAACGAGAGCAGATTCTCGTGGGTGATGTAGTCGTACTCTTTCCGATCTCAAGATCGCGTAGACGATCCTTCCGGCGCCGCGTTCCCGCAGCGCTCCCGCAGTCGGTCACACGTTCGGTACTCGACGAAGACCTTCCTCTCCCTTGTTCCAGCAGGCAGCGGAGGTTGTAGTACTCTCCTCGTGATTCCGGCAGCACAACGGCGTGGTACCGGAGGTAGAGGGGAGATCCCGCAGGGCTTCGCCTTAAGCCGGTGCGAGTATGGTGGAGTTTATGAGAGAGGCTATTAGTGGTCTAGTAATTAGACACACCAATTAGAGGGCTCTAAACCAATTAGAAGGCTCTAAACCGAAACAGCTCTAAACCGGGGTCTAGGTCTAGTTTCTAGTTTAGAGGATAGGAACTTGTGTGTACTAGGAGGGGAGCCCTGCCCCTCCTTATATAGGTGGGAGGGCTGGCTGCGCCATGGGGAGGAGAGTCCCTCCCCAAGTCGGCTTGGTGGGGCGCCGGCCAAGGGAGGAGTCCTCCCCCAATTCGGCCTCCACCAATCCTCCTCTTTTCCCACTTCCCAAAATTGGCAGTTTGACTTTCAAATTAGCCGTTTGACTTTTCCAATTTAGGAATTAAATAAACCCTTTATTTTGGACAGCGAGAACACCTAGTACATGATGCAATCATTCCAACTTGCAATGACACATTCATGTACCCCTTCCCCCCCGGAGTGCCGGACATTCCGGGACCTTCTAGAATGTTCCCGATGAAAACACCGGAACCATTCCCCAACTCCGAAATGGGACTTTCCTTATATGAATCTTATTCTCCGGACCATTCCGGATCACCTCGTGATATCCCGGATCCCATCCGAGACTCCGAACAACATTCGGTCTCTTTCTCATAATACCATAACTACTCAAACAACGTCGAATCCTTAAGTGTGTCTCCCTACGGTTCGTGAATTATGCGGACATGATCGAGACACTTCTCCGAACAATAACCAATAGAGGAATCTGGAAATTCATATGGCTCCCACATATTTCTACGATTACTTTGCGATCGAATGAACCACTTACATACGATACCAATTTCCCTTTGTCTCACGATATGTTACTTATCCGAGGTTATGATCGTCGGTATCTCTGCATACCTAGTTCAACCTCGTTACTGATAAGTACTCTTTTCTCGTTCCCGTGATATGTGATCCCTTGTGACCAAGTCACATGCTTGCAAGCTAATTGGATGACATTTCACCGAGAGGGCCCAGAGAATATCTATCCGTCATGTGGATGGACAAATCCCACTCTTGATCCATGTGTTTCAACCAATACTTTCCGAACACCCAATGCCACTTTTATAGCCACCCTGTTACGGTGTGGTGTTTGATGACATCAAAGCATCCATCCAGTAAAGGCAATATGCATGATCTCATGGTCGAAGGAATTAGGTTACTATGTATCAGAAAGCATATAGCAATTGAACTATTGAAATGACTTGATCTTTATGCTACGCTTGTCTATAGGAGTATGTCCACCATATCATTCTCCTAACGATATGATCTTGTTGTTGATAACATCTCAATGTTCATGACAAAGAAACCACATCATCAATCAACCAACAAGCTAGTGAAGTATAGAGGCTATACTAGGGACTTCAAATTAAGTTTACAAATCACACAAGTATTAATGGTTTCCTTGTTAATACTATTATAGCATGAATGCAAACATTTATCATAAACACAAAGATATATAATAATAACTATATTTATTATTGCCTCTAGGGCATATCTCCAACAGTCTCCCACTTGCACTAGAGTCATCTAATCTAGATTACATGGTAATATACCGAACACCCATGGCAGTTTGGTGTTGGTCATGTTTTGCCCTCGGGAGAGGTTTAGTCAACGGATCCGCCACATTCAGATCTGTGTGTACTTTGCAAATCTTTATATCCCCATCCTGGATATGTTCTCGAATAGCGTGAAAACGCAGCTTGATATGCTTCAGCTTCTTGTGTGACCTTGGTTCTTGCGCATTGGCTATGGCGCCCATGTTATCACAGTAGATAGACATTGGGTCCAGCGCACTAGGAACCACACCCAGCTCTGTAATGAACTCTTTCATCCATATCGCTTCTTGTGAAGCCTCCGAAGCAGCCATGTATTCCGATTCAGTTGAAGATCTCGCCACAACGCTTTGCTTTGCACTCCTCCAGCTAACTGCTGCACCATTCAAAATAAATACGTATCCAGATTGTGATTTAGAATCATCCGGATCGGTGTTCCAACTAGCATCGGTGTAACCATTAACAACGAGCTGTTCATCACCTCCATAAGAAAGAACCATATCCTTAGTTCTTCTCAAGTACTTAAGGATGTTTTTGACCGCTGTCCAATGATCCACTCCTGGATCACTTTGATATCTGCTAGTTAGACTAACAGCATATGCGATGTCGGGTCTAGTACATAGCATGGCATACATTAGAGATCCTATGGCTGAGGCATAGGGAGTCTTACTCATCCTTTCTCTATCTTCTGCCGATGTCGGACTTTGAGTTTTACTCAAGGTCGTATTGGGCAACATGGGCAAGAACCCTTTCTTGCTTTCTTCCATTCCAAACTTCTTTAGAACTTTGTCCAAATATGTACTTTGTGACAATGATATTTGGCGTTTCGATCTATCTCTATAAATCGTTATGCCTAATATGTAAGCTGCTTCGCCAAGATCCTTCATTGAAAAACTATTATTCAAATATTCTTTGACACTATTAAGAAGGTCTACATCATTCCCAATCAACAATATGTCATCCACATACAGTATTAAGAATGCTACAGAGCTCCCACTCACTTTCTTGTAAATACAAGCTTCTCCATAAGTTTGTATAAAACCAAAACTTTTGATTACCTTATCAAAACGTTGATTCCAACTTCGGGATGCTTGCTTCAATCCATAGATGGACCGTTGAAGCTTGCATACCTTGTTAGCATCTTTAGGATCGACAAAACCTTTGGGTTGCATCATATACAACTCTTCATCAATGTCTCCATTGAGGAATGCTGTTTTGACATCCATCTGCCATATCTCATAATCATAATATGCAGCGATTGCTAACATAATCCTCACAGACTTTAGCTTCGCTACCGGTGAGAAAGTCTCATCGTAGTCAACTCCTTGAATTTGTCGAAACCCTTTTGCGACAAGTCGAGCTTTATAGACAGTAACATTACCATCAGCATCTGTTTTCTTCTTGAAAATCCATTTGTTCTCGACAGCCTTCCGGCCATCCGGTAAGTCCACCAAAGTCCATACTTGGTTTTCGTACATGGATCCAATCTCGGATTTCATGGCTTCTTGCCATTTATTGGAATCTGGGCTCATCATCGCTTCCTCATATGTCTCGGGATCATCGGTGTTGTCCACCAACATGACATTCATAACGGAATCATACCAATCTGGAGTGGTACGAGTTCTCGTTGACCTCCGAGGCTCTGTAGCAACCTCAACCGAAGTTTCATGATCACTATCATTAGCTTCCTCCCTCATTGGTGCAGGCACCACAGGAACTTCTTCCGGTGCTGCGCTACTCGCAATTTCGAGAGAAGGTTCGACAACCTCGTCGAGTTCTACTTTCCTTCCAGTCACTTCTTTCGAGAGAAATTCCTTCTCTAGAAAGGATCCATTCTTGGCAACAAAGATTTTGCCTTCGGATCTATGATAGAAGGTATACCCAATAGTTTCCTTCGGGTATCCTATGAAGACGCATTTTTCCGCTTTGGGTTCAAGCTTGTCCGGCTGTAACTTCTTTACATAGGCTTCGCACCCCCAAATTTTAAGGAACGACAATTTAGGTTTCTTCCCAAACCATAATTCATACGGTGTCGTTTCAACGGATTTAGACGGTGCCCTATTTAAAGTGAATGCGGCTGTTTCTAATGCATAACCCCAAAATGATAGTGGCAAATCTGTAAGTGACATCATAGAACGAACCATATCTAAGAGAGTTCGATTACGACGTTCAGACACACCATTACGCTGTGGTGTTCCCGGCGGTGTCAACTGCGAAAGTATTCCACATTTCTTCAAATGCTCGCCAAACTCGTAACTTAGATATTCACCTCCACGATCAGAACGTAGAAATTTAATCTTCTTGTTACGTTGATTCTCTACCTCACTTTGAAACTCCTTAAACTTCTCGAAAGTTTCGGACTTATGTTTCATGAAATAGATATACCCATATCTACTCAAGTCATCCGTGAAGGTAAGAACATAACGATAACCACCGCGCGATGCTACACTCATTGGACCACACACATCGGTATGTATGATTTCTAATAAGTCTGTAGCTCGCTCCATCATACCAGAAAATGGAGTCTTAGTCATTTTACCCATCAGACATGCTTCGCATCTTTCAAGTGATTCAAAATCAAGTGATTCAAGAAGTCCATCGGAATGGAGTTTCTTCATACGCTTCACTCCAATGTGACCAAGACGACAGTGCCACATATAGGTCGAGTTATCGCTTGATTTCAATCGTTTAGCTTCAATGTTATTAATATGTGTATTTCCACTATCGAGATTCAATATGAATAGACCATCTATCAAAGGTGCATGTGCATAAAACATATTACTCATATAAATCGAACAACCATTATTCTCGGATTTAAACAAGTAACCGTCTCGCAATAAACAAGATCCCGATATAATGTTCATGCTCAACGCAGGCACCAAATAACAATTATTTAAGTATAAAACTAATCCCGATGGTAGATGAAGAGGTAGCGTGCCGACCGCGATCATATCAACCTTTGATCCGTTTCCTACGCGCATCGTCACCTCGTTCTTCGCTAGCTTTCGTTTATTCTGCAGCTCCTGTTTCGAGTTACAAATATGAGCAACCGAACCAGTATCAAATACCCAGGCACTACTACGAATACTAGTGAAATACACATCAATAACATGTATATCAGATATACCTTTCTTCTTGATGTTGCCGTTCTTCAAATCCGCCAAGTACTTTGGGCAATTCCGCTTCCAGTGACCTTCTCCCTTGCAGTAAAAGCACTCAGTATCAGGCTTGGGTCCAGCCTTGGTCCTCTTCGTCAGCATGGTAGCTTTCTTACCACCCTTCTTGAAGTGTCCCTTCTGCTTAGACTTGCCTTTCTTGAATTTGGTGGTCTTATTGACCATCAACACTTGGTGCTCTTTCTTGATCTCCACTTCTGCAGATTTTAACATAGCAAATAGTTCTGGCAACTCTTTGTTCATGTTCTGCATGTTGTAGTTCATCACAAAGTTCTTGTAACTTGGTGGTAGTGATTGGAGGATGCGGTAAACTCCCAAAGTATTAGGAATCACTATACCCAAGCTTTGAAGTTTATTCGCGTGCCCAGACATTTTAAGCACATGCTCACTGACGGAGCTACCCTCTTCCATCTTGCAGTTAAAGAACTTTTCAGAAGCTTCATAACTTTCAATTGCCGCATGAGTCTCAAAAATTAATTTGAGATCCTCGACAATATCATATGGGTCTGACTCTTCAAACCTTTTCTGAAGCTCCGATTCTAAACCATACAAGATAGCACACTGAACTATGGAGTACTGATTCTTCCGAGCGAGGTAAACATTCTTTACTTCATCGGAAGCATCAGCTGCAGGTGGGTCACCTAGCGGTGCATCCAGCACATAGGTCAAATTACCAGCTGTGAGGACAATCCTCAAATTGCGGAACCAATCCGCGAAGTTGCTTCCATTGTTTTTCAACTTTTCTTTCTCTAGGAACGCATTAAAATTGATGGTAGGGGCTGCCATTGATCTACAACATATTTGCAATAGTTTAGACTAAGTTTATGACAAATTGAGTTCAAATTAATTAATGAAATTAAACTAGGTGAACTCCCACTCAAAACAACATCCCTCACATTGTTTTAGTGATCACACGAACCAAATCCACTACATCAACACCGATCATCACGAGAGCTGATATAGTTTTAATGGCGAACAATCATCATGTTCATCATATCTACTATATGATTCATGCTTTGCCTTTCGGCGATCCGTGTTCCTGAGGCCATGTCTGTACATGCTAGGCTCGTCAAGATCAAACCTTAGCTACCGCATAAGCAAATCTGGCTTGCTTACGTTGTATTCACCCGTGGAATCAAAGACACCCGATCATCACGTGGTGCTTCGAAGCAACAAGCTTTAGCAACGGTGCTAACTAAGGGCGAACACTTTAGAACTTGAAATTTATGTGCATGAGGGATCATCTTATAATGCTACCGTCGTCTACTAAGCAATACAAGATGCATAAAGGATTAACATCACATGCAATTCATAATATGTGATATGATATGGCCTTTCTTCTTTGTGCTTCCGATCTCCATCTTCAAGCACGAACATGATCTCCATCATCACCGGCATAGCATCAAGATCAATGACGCTTCTTCATGGTTGTCGTCCACCAGCTTCAACTATTACAACTATTTTGAATAGACACGCAGGTCTTAACAGAAATTAAAGACAACCATATGGCTCCTGCCGGTTGCCAACTTACAATAAGGAACATTGCATACATCAAATATAATCACAATCATGGCCATATCACATCACTGCACACCCCTGCAAAACAAAGTTAGACGCTTCTACTTTCTTTGCATATTTTACGTGGTTTGGGGCTTTCCATAAGTGTCGTTCTAACTTACGAACAATAACCACAACATTGATACTAGCATTGTTGATCACCCGTTGTAAATTGGATCTTTACTATGCTAGGAGAAACAGGCACCCGCAAAGCCACTTATGCAAAACGAGTTGCATGTCAAGCGTGGAGCAAGTCTCATGAACGATGTCATGTAAGGTTAGCCCGGGCCGCTTCATCCCAACATACCGCAAGATGCAAAGTACACAAAAAGCAATCTACAATAAAAGCATCAACGCCCACAATGACCATTGTGTTCTACTCGTGCAACAGATCTACATATAGACACGGCTCTGATACCACTGTAGGGGTTCGTAGCATGGAAAACAAAATTTTTCTATCGCATACAAACAAACAAGCCAAGATCTATCTACTAGATTGTAGCAACGAGTCGATGGAATAACTCACCCTCGAAGATTCCAAAGTGTTTAACGAGAGCAGATTCTCGTGGGTGATGTAGTCGTACTCTTTCCGATCTCAAGATCGCGTAGACGATCCTTCCGGCGCCGCGTTCCCGCAGCGCTCCCGCAGTCGGTCACACGTTCGGTACTCGACGAAGACCTTCCTCTCCCTTGTTCCAGCAGGCAGCGGAGGTTGTAGTACTCTCCTCGTGATTCCGGCAGCACAACGGCGTGGTACCGGAGGTAGAGGGGAGATCCCGCAGGGCTTCGCCTTAAGCCGGTGCGAGTATGGTGGAGTTTATGAGAGAGGCTATTAGTGGTCTAGTAATTAGACACACCAATTAGAGGGCTCTAAACCAATTAGAAGGCTCTAAACCGAAACAGCTCTAAACCGGGGTCTAGGTCTAGTTTCTAGTTTAGAGGATAGGAACTTGTGTGTACTAGGAGGGGAGCCCTGCCCCTCCTTATATAGGTGGGAGGGCTGGCTGCGCCATGGGGAGGAGAGTCCCTCCCCAAGTCGGCTTGGTGGGGCGCCGGCCAAGGGAGGAGTCCTCCCCCAATTCGGCCTCCACCAATCCTCCTCTTTTCCCACTTCCCAAAATTGGCAGTTTGACTTTCAAATTAGCCGTTTGACTTTTCCAATTTAGGAATTAAATAAACCCTTTATTTTGGACAGCGAGAACACCTAGTACATGATGCAATCATTCCAACTTGCAATGACACATTCATGTACCCCTTCCCCCCCGGAGTGCCGGACATTCCGGGACCTTCTAGAATGTTCCCGATGAAAACACCGGAACCATTCCCCAACTCCGAAATGGGACTTTCCTTATATGAATCTTATTCTCCGGACCATTCCGGATCACCTCGTGATATCCCGGATCCCATCCGAGACTCCGAACAACATTCGGTCTCTTTCTCATAATACCATAACTACTCAAACAACGTCGAATCCTTAAGTGTGTCTCCCTACGGTTCGTGAATTATGCGGACATGATCGAGACACTTCTCCGAACAATAACCAATAGAGGAATCTGGAAATTCATATGGCTCCCACATATTTCTACGATTACTTTGCGATCGAATGAACCACTTACATACGATACCAATTTCCCTTTGTCTCACGATATGTTACTTATCCGAGGTTATGATCGTCGGTATCTCTGCATACCTAGTTCAACCTCGTTACTGATAAGTACTCTTTTCTCGTTCCCGTGATATGTGATCCCTTGTGACCAAGTCACATGCTTGCAAGCTAATTGGATGACATTTCACCGAGAGGGCCCAGAGAATATCTATCCGTCATGTGGATGGACAAATCCCACTCTTGATCCATGTGTTTCAACCAATACTTTCCGAACACCCAATGCCACTTTTATAGCCACCCTGTTACGGTGTGGTGTTTGATGACATCAAAGCATCCATCCAGTAAAGGCAATATGCATGATCTCATGGTCGAAGGAATTAGGTTACTATGTATCAGAAAGCATATAGCAATTGAACTATTGAAATGACTTGATCTTTATGCTACGCTTGTCTATAGGAGTATGTCCACCATATCATTCTCCTAACGATATGATCTTGTTGTTGATAACATCTCAATGTTCATGACAAAGAAACCACATCATCAATCAACCAACAAGCTAGTGAAGTATAGAGGCTATACTAGGGACTTCAAATTAAGTTTACAAATCACACAAGTATTAATGGTTTCCTTGTTAATACTATTATAGCATGAATGCAAACATTTATCATAAACACAAAGATATATAATAATAACTATATTTATTATTGCCTCTAGGGCATATCTCCAACAGGGTTCAGTGCTACGAAGGTGTTATGTTGAGGCTCATGGACCAAGAGTGGAATTTTTCAATCTAGATGACGGATAGATATACTCTGGGCCCTCTCGGTGATATCACATTAGGATAGCTTGCAAGCAAGTGATGTGATCACTAGAATGTTATATCACGGGAACAAGAAAAGAGTGCATGTCGCTAACAAGATCAAACTAGGTATGGAGATACCGATGATCGAATCTCGGACATGTAATATATCGAGAGACAAAGAGATTTAGTTACAAGCGTTAAAGGTTCTCATGATCACAGGAGTCGTCGTTGAATGTGTAGGAGTCAGTACGGATCTCCAGGTCCCGCTGCTGATTATTGATCGGAGAAGGGTCTCGATCATGTCTGCATTATTCGCGAATCGTAGGGTGGCACACTTAAGAGTTACCGGACACCATTTTGGAGCACATATGTTTCAGACGAAAGAATTGAAAGCGCAGGAATTGTTTCAATAGAAACCGGAAATTGTTTCGGGTGAAATTGCAGAAGGTGGTTCTGCATGTGATATTGAAATAATGCAAGGGGCTATATGTGAATGTTTGTTAATTAAAGTAATTAACAAAATTCTGAATAAATTTAATAAAATAGTTTTATTAAATGAGAGAGCATTAAATTTGGAGAAACTTAATGCATTTAAAGTGGAGACTTTAAAAGGGAATGTGAAGAGGCATTTTAATATGGAGGAGTTACCACCACATGAATGGGGGAGGTGAGGGGTCACCTCCCCCCATGCGCCGGCCATGGAGAGAGGGGGCACCCCCCTCCTCCTATAAAAGGCCACCCATTCCCTCCTTCATCCTCACACCTCCTTGTGAAGGATCTCTCTCCTCCTCTAGAATTATTCCCCCATGGTCTTGGATTAGCGAGATACATGTTCCCGGTGGCATTTCGTCTGGAAGGAGTTGCTGCTTCCGCTGGAGCGAGGAGGTGGAGGTTGTCCGGTGGCTTGAACGTGTGTGCGAGTGCGGATGCGCTGCTGAGTTGCGGCACTCGGACTTCCTCACGATCTTGAGATCGGCAAGTGTACGACTACATCAACCACGAGTTCCTACTCGTTAACAAAGGTCGTTGTCTTCGAGGGTAAGTTCTCCATGGATGTATGTCCACCCGTTGCTCTGTATCTAGTAGATAGATCTTGGCGTGTAGTTCTCATCGTAGGATTTTTTTTGTTTTCTATGCTGCGGACCCAACAATTTCTGATGGATCTCGATTGTAATATTACGCATATTCATAATGTTAATGCTAAAAAGATTAAACTTGATAATGATATATCTGCATATATGTGGCACTGCCGTCTAGGTCATATTGGTGTTAAACGCATGAAGAAACTCCATTCTGATGGACTTTTGGAATCACTTGATTTTGAATCATTTGATACATGTGAGCCATGCCTTATGGGCAAAATGACTAGAACGTCGTTTTCCGGTTCAATGGAACAGGCGACAGATTTATTGGAAATCATCCATACTGATGTGTCTGGACCAATGAGTGTGTCGGCGCGAGGTGGATATCGTTATTTTGTTACTTTCACGGATGATTTGAGTAGATACGAGTATATCTATTTGATGAAACACAAGTCTGAAACTTTTGAAAAAGTTCAAGGAATTTCAGAATGAAGTGGAAAATCATCGTAATAAAAAGATCAAATTTCTACGGTCTGACCATCGAGGAGAGTATCTAAGTTACGAGTTTAGCACACACATGAAAGAGTGTGGAATAGTTTCACAACTCACGCCTGCCGGAACACCACAACGTAATGGTGTGTCGGAACGTCGTAATCGTACCTTATTGGATATGGTTCGATCTATGATGTCTCTGACTGACTTGCCACTGTCATTTTGGGGTTATGCACTGGAAACAGCTGCATTCACTTTAAATCGGGCACCATCTAAATCTGTTGAAACGACACCGTATGAATTATGGTTTGGAAACAAACCTAAGTTGTCATTTCTTAAAGTTTGGGGATGCGATGTTTATGTGAAGAAACTTTAGCCGGATAAACTCGAACCCAAAGCGGAAAAATGCGTCTTCATAGGATACCCTAAGGAAACGATTGGGTATACCTTCTATCACAGATCCGAGGGCAAGGTTTTTGTTGCCAAGAATGGATCCTTTCTTGAGAAGGAGTTTCTCGCGAAAGGTGTGAGTAGTCGGAAGGTAGAACTCGAAGAGGTTATTGAACCTTCTCTTCATGAAATGGCGAGTAGCGCAGCACCGGAAGTTGTTTCGGAGTTGACTTCACCTAATGAAGAGAGAGCTAATGATATTGATCATGAAACTCCGTACCGAACCTCGCAGGTCAAGCAGGACACATGCAGCTCCTGAACTGTACGGCAATCTTGTTGTGAATTTCATGGTTGATGAAATGGATGACCCTGCGACGTATGAAGAAGCGATGATGATCCCGGATTCCAACAAATGGCTATAGGCCATGAAATCCGAGATGGAATCCATGTATGAGAACCAAGTTTGGACCTTGGTGGACTTACCTCACGATCGAAAGGCCGTTGAGAATAAATGGATTTTCTAAAGAAAAACGTATGCTGATGGTAATGTGACCATCTATAAGGCTCGACTTGTCGCAAAGGGGTTTCGACAAATTCAAGGAGTTGACTACGATGAGACATTCTCTCCCTTAGTGATGCTTAAGTCAGTTAGGATTATGTTAGCAATTGCTGCATATTTTGATTATGAAATATGGCAGATGGATGTCAAAACTGCGTTCCTCAATGGTAATATTGAAGAAGAGTTGTATATGATACAACCTAAGGGTTTTGTCGATCCTAAGGATGCTAATTGATGGACTCAATAATCGACGTAGAGCTCGTTGGGAACCCCAAGAGGAAGGTATGATGAGTACAACAGAAAGTTTTCCCTCAGTTATGAAACCAAGGTTTAATCGAACCAGTAGGAGCAAGGAAACACCCCAAAGGTGTTACTAGCTGAGCTTTGGCAGTGCGCACTACCGGTGCTAGTAGCAACGTGGAGACCTGCACAACACAACCACAGAACTTTGTCCCTAACTTGCGATGAGGTTGTCAATCTCACCGTGTTTTGCAGAAAACAAAGGATTAAACGTATCGAATGGAAAGAAGTAAAAGTTTACACAAAGTAAACACAAAGCAGAAACAGATTGTAGATTGTTTGTAAAAGACAAGGACCGGGATCCATAGTTCACTAGAGGTGTCTCTCCTTAGATAGATAACATGCTGGGTGAACAAATTACAGCGGGGCACTTGACAAACACCGAGAAAGCAATACATGCATATACTAATCATATTGACTCCTTCGAGACTTGATTGGGCAATACAACATAATACATAGACCGCCATCCAACTGCATCTATGACTAATAATCCACCTTCAGGTTATCATCCGAACCCCCTCCAGTATTAAGTTGCAAGCAACAGATTATTGCTTTACGAACTGCATGTAATGTAAACAATACGATTGTTCTATGAACAAAGGATCGTTGTTTTCTCCCTAGTAGCAACAGCACATCTAGTACCTTAGAGATTTCTGTCACTTCTCCAGATTACCAGAGGCATGAACCCACTATCGAGCATAAATACTAACTCTTGGAGTTGCTAGCATCTACTTGGCCAAGATAGCTACTAACAACGAAAAACATGCAAGATCTCAAATAACAAAGACATGATAGAATCAATAATCAATCTGAAATAGCATCTCAATATCCATCGGATCCCCGCAAACACAACATGTATGAATTACAAATAGATGATCTTGATCATGAACGGAGCTCACAAGATCTAGACATGAAAGCACAAAGGAGGAGAACCAGCCATCTAGCTACTACATGGATCCGTAGTCCAAGTATGAACTACTCACGCATCACACCGGAGGCTTGCATGGTGATGAAGAAGGCCTCCAGGGTGAATTCCCCTCTCCGGCAGGGTGCTGGGAAGAGCTTCAGATCCCTCCCGATCTAGGGATGGAGATGACGGCGGCTATAGACTCTTTCGTGGATTTTTGATCGGGTACCTAGGGTTTTCGTCCCGAGGGCAACTTATAGGCGGAAGGAGAGGCCGAGGGGGTGCTGGGGTCGGCCAGACCACCCCCTGGCGCGGGCTAAGCCTGGCCGCGTGGCCAGGTGGTGTGGTCGGCCCCTGGCCCCTCTCTGTCTCGTATTCTGGCACTTGATCCCTTCCGGAAAAAATAGGCACTTTGGCTTTTGTCCCGTCCAATTCCGAGAATATTCATTTTCTGACTTTCCTAGAACCAAAAACAGCAAAAAACAGGCAGCTGGCACTGTGGCTCTTGTTAATAGGTTAGTCCAAGAAATCATATGAAAAGTACTCCAAAGTTGGAACAAAACACAAGAAAGTGGATAAAACCAAGCATGGAACATCAAAAATTATAGATACATTTGCAATGTATCACTAATAAGGTATGCAAACTTCAGCGATCCATCTATGGACTGAAGCAAGCATCCCGGAGTTGGAATCTCCGCTTTGATGAGGTGATCAAAGAGTTTGGATTTGTCCAAACTTATGGAGAGGCTTGTATTTACAAGAAAGTGAGTGGGAGCAATGTGGCATTTCTGATATTATATGTGGATGACATATTATTGATTGGAAATGATATAGATCTTTTAAACAGTGTTAAAAGTTATCTAAACAGCAAATTTTCCATGAAAGACCTTGGTGAAGCGTCATATATATTAGGCATTAAAATCTATAGAGATACATCAAGGCGCCTAATTGGGCTATCGTAGAGTACATACCTTGATAAGATATTAAAGAAGTTTAATATGGAGGAAAGTAAGAAGGGGTTCTTACCTATGTTGCAAGGCAAGACATTGAGTAAGACTCAAAGTCCGGCTACGGCGGAAGAAAGAGAGATGATGGATAAGATCCCCTATCCCTCGGCCATAGGCTCTATAATGTATGCCATGCTATGTACAAGACTGGATGTGGCACATGCTATTAGTTTGACTAGTAGGTACCAATCTGATCCAGGTTCGGAACACTAGATAGCGGTCAAGAACATCCTCAAGTACTTGAGAAGAACTAGGGATATGTTTCTTATATACGAAGGTGAAGAAGAGCTAGTCTCTAAGTGTTATGTTGATGCTAGCTTTGACACCGATCCGGATGACTCTAAGTCTCAATCCGGATACATATTTCTCTTGAACGAAGTAGTAGTTAGTTGGAGGAGTTCTAAACAACCTGTGGTGGCTGGATCAACAACGGAGGCGGAATATGTTGCTGCTTCAGAAGCAGCGCAGGAAGCGGTTTGGATGAAAGAGTTCATTACGGAACTAGGTGTGGTTCCTAGTGCGTTGGACCCGATGGTGATCTATTGTGACAACAATGGAGCCATAGCCAACGCAAAGGAACCGAGGTCTCACAAGAATTCCAAGCATATTAAGTGCCTGTTTCACTCCATCCGCGAGCATGTCAAGGATGGAGATATAAAGATTTGTAAAGTACACACGGACCTAAATGTAGCAGATCCGTTGACTAAATCTCTCCCTAGGGCAAAACATGATCAACACTAGAACTCCATGGGTGTTAGATTTATCACTATGTGAACTAGATTATTGTCTCTAGTGCAAGTGGGAGACTGAAGGAAATATGCCCTGAGAGGCAATAATAAAGTTGTTATGATGTATTCCTTATATATGATAGATGTTTATTTTGCATGCTATAATTGTATTGATCGGAAACATCAATACATGTGTGTTTAATAAACAAAAAGGGTTCCTAGTTATGCCTCTCTTATAGACTAGCTTGTTGATTAACAAGATGATCAAGGTTTCCTGATCATGGACATTGGATGTTGTTAATAACAAGGTCACACCATTGGTGGAATGATGTGATGAACATTCATCCAAAGTATAACATTATGATCAAGTCATTATGTTTATATTGCTATAACATCATACGAAGTAATCTTTATCCTTAGACCATGAGATCATGTTAATTGCTAACACCTGAAGAGTATCTTGATAACATCAAACGTCACACCATAACATGGTGACTATAAAGATGGGTTCAGTACTATGAAGGTGTTATGTTGAGGCTCATGGATCAAGAGTGGAATTTGTCAATCCCGATGATGGATAGATATACTCTGGGCCCTCTCGGTGATATCACATTGAGATAGCTTGCAAGCAAGTGATGTGATCACTAGAATGTTATATCACGGGAACGAGAAAAGAGTGCATGTCGGTAACAAGATCAAACTAGGTATTTGGATATCGATGATCGAATCTCGGACATGTATTATATCAAGAGACAAAGGGATTTAGCTACAAGCGTTAAAGGTTCTCACGATCTCAGAAGTCATCGTTGAATATGCAAGAGTCAGTATGGATCTCCGGGTCCCGCTTCTGACTATTGATCTGAGAGGAGTCTCAATCATGTCTGCATTATTCGTGAACCGTAGGGTGACACACTTAAGAGTTACCGGACACCATTTTGGAGCACATATGTTTCATACGAAAGAATTGCAAAGCACGGGAATTGTTTCGGTAGAAACCGGAAATTGTTTCGGGTGAAATTGCAGAAAGTGGTTCTGCATGTGATATTGAAATATTGCAAGGGGCTATATGTGAATGTTTGTTAATTAAAGTAATTAACAAAATTCTTAATAAATTTAATAAAAGAGTTTTATTAAATGAGAGAGCAATAAACTTGGAGAATTTTAATGCATTTAAAGTAGGGACTTTAAAGGGGAATGTGAAGAGGCATTTTAATGTGGAGGGGTTACCACCACATGAATGGGGGATGTGAGGGGTAACCCCCCCATGCGCCAGCCATGGAGAGAGGGGGTACCCCCTCCTCCTATAAAAGGCCACCCTCTTCCTCCTTCTTCCTCACACTTCCTTGTGAAGGATCTCTCTCCCCCTCTAGAATTATTCCCCCATTGTCTCAGATTAGCGAGATACATGTTCCCGGTGGCATTTCGTCTGGAAGGAGTTGTTGCTTCCGCTGGATCGCTAGAGCGAGGAGGTGGAGGTTATCCGGTGGCTTGAACGTGTGTGCGAGTATGGATGCGCTGCTGAGTTGCGGCGCTCGGACTTCCACTCGATCTTGAGATCGGCAAGTGTACGACTACATCAACCACGAGTTCCTACTTGTTAACAAAACTCGTTGTCTTCGAGGGTAAGTTCTCATTGGATGTATGTCCACCCATTGCTTTGTACCTAGTAGATAGATCTTGGCGTGTAGTTCTCATCGTAGGAATTTTTTTGTTATCTACGCTACGGACCCAACAGTATAAGTGCAATGTTTAAAGCATTCCCCATGACAACATGGTTCTGATTGACCCTCTAGGGTTTATGCATCGGGAGGCTTCTTATAGGCGAAGAGGCAAGGTCGATGGGCGGCCAGGGGGGCCACACCACCTGGTGGCATGGCCAGGGCTAGCCCGTGCCACCACATGGTGTGGCCACCCTGTGGCCCCTCTCCGTCTTGTCTTCTGGCTCCGTGAGTCTTCCGGTAAAATATTGACTTTGGCTTTTGTCTTGTCCAATTCCGAGAATATTAATTTTCTGACTTTCCTGGAACCAAAAACAACAGAAAACAGGCAACTGGCACTGTGGAATCTTGTTAATAGGTTAGTTCGAAAAAATGTGTAAAAGTACTCCAAAGTGTGGACAAAACATAAGAAAGTAGATAAAACCAAGCATGGAACAACAAAAATTATAGATACATTTGCAATGTATCAATATCCCCAAGCTTAACTCCTACTCGTCCTCGAGTAGGTAAGTGATAAAAATAAAGAATAATTTTTTAGGTGACATGCACCATCATAAAATTTATCAAAGTATTTGTAAAACATTGATAGCTAGGATCATAGTATTTCAATCATAACATGAAAGACAAAGTTCTAGCAATAATACAAAGCAACTATGTTGCAACATGAACAAGCACAAACAAAAGATTCATGAATAACAATGCTTTGCAAGACGTTTGTTTGTTTCACATTAAGAAAACATAGTATAGTGGCATTCAGCTTGTCCCTCATAGAGTAGCAAACATAAATGCATAGGACACCTTCAAAGTTCATAAGAGTGACTAGATACAAATAGTTTAGAACAAGCAATATCAAAGCTATGGATTAATCAAAAAGTCTTGGGACAATGCACATAGAACTAAGAATGGCCACTATGCTCTCAAAGTAGGTGCATAATGATAGAAGGTGGAGACTCAACATAAAAGCAAAAGAAAGGCCTTCATAGAAGGAAGTAGGGATTCAAGTCTCATAAAGAGCTTCCAAAAATTATGGTACTTTTTAGCTTTCAGTTCTCATTGCCCCTATCATAAGCATCTTGAAGTGATTAAGGTTAAAGTGAACAAACTATGGTGTATATGCTTGACGAAGTATAAGTTGTAAATCACATGTCCCTTGAATACGAGGGCCGCTCCTCATGCTACTCAAGTTTAGTCACCGGTAAGTTCTTGTCATCGTAAGTACATGTGTATCATAGAGAACCGCCAATGGGGTACCCCTTGCCCGATGATACGGAAGAATCCCCATATCAAAATGACAAGGCAAGCAGACAACGAGCATCTCAGCAATCTTCTTATTTACCATGGAAATATGGTGTTTTTTTTCTCTTTCCTCTTTTCTCATATCTCTTTTTTTTCTTTTTTTCTCTTTTTTCTCAATATCAGACTCTTTTTTTATAAGAAGAATGCTTCATAGACAGCTCATTATGGTTACGCTGCAGGTTTCCACCATGACAACATGGATTAGACCAGCGGCCCAGGCGTTTCTCTAACACATATACATAACTCCATGGACTTACAAGCTCCCCTTTCATTTCACACCGACGACATCCATAGACAAAAGAGCATGATATCAACTAGATACAAAGTACAAGTGCAATGTTGAAAGCATTCCCCATGACAACATGGTTCTGGTAATCCCCAACAAATAAGTGCAAGCATATACAACATAGATGACACAATGGTTCAAATTTATTAAGGGCAAGAAAAGTAAAGTGTGCCATCAAGTTTGTGAGAGCTTTAATCACTGGTTTTCTCATAACAAGTTTAATTTGGAAGGTAAACAAAAACATGAATATACTTGGAATAGCATATGCTAATAGGTAGGTATGGTGGACTCTTTGGAATAACTTGGTTTAGGGAGTTGGATGCATGAGTGGAACTCAAACTTGGTTGCGGAGGCTAGCAAAAGACTGGGAGCGACAAACTAAGAGAGCAACAATGGCCATAATCATGCAGAGCGACAAAACATCATTGATCAAAGCATAAAGTGATACTACAAGTTGAAAACTAAAGTATCATAAAGGCTATGGTGACTTGAGATAGTCATAACATGGTGTGAGCATGCGCCAAGTCAACCCAATTAAAGCATCAAAGGAGAATACCACAATACTATGCTTTAATATGCTAAAACAACGCATGATTCATCCAAGGCACATTAAGCAATATTAATTGTTTATAACAAGTCATGCTACAGCAAAGAATACTAAGCATAAAGCCAAAACAATATCAAGCATGGCATGACAAAGCATAGGCCACAGTCAAAAACAAGCTCTTCTTACCACATAAGCATGAACTTTTCTACTCTTTTCCAATCCAAACCAAACTATTTGAAAACCAATGTATGAAAGAGGGGGTCCAACCAATTTATTCAGCAAACTAAGTAAACCAAGCAAATGAAAAACAAAAAAGAAAATGAAAAAGAAGACGCTCCAAGAACAACACAACTGTGCATGAAACAATAAAAATAAAGCGTTTGGAAGAAACCTGAGATTTTTATTGATGAAGAAGGGGATGCCTTGGGCATCCCCAAGCTTTGATGCTTGTACTTCTTGGATATTTCTTGGGGTGACACGCGTGGCATCCCCAATCTTGAGCTTTAGTCCATCCTTCATCTCATTACTCATTCCTTCCATACACCTGAAAATTTTCCTTCATACAAATATTCACACAATCTTTATTAGCAACATTAGTGCACTCAAGATAAATAAGTCTTAAGATTCAGTTCTAACACCAAATAAACTTCCATTAAAATACTAGCTACTGTAGCACTTCCCTCAGAAAGCTCAGTTCCCCAAAAGAACTCAAAAAGGAACCCACAAGAAGCAAATGCAGAAAATGGCAGAAATCTGTCAAAACAGACCTGCAGGTAAACACGAATTTTTTCAAAGATCTTCTGTTGCTCAAATTGAAAAGTGTTGAACTAACGAAACTTAGATAACAACCTGGGGCAGAAACACAAAACATTACAGCTAAATCTGACATACAAAGCTCTCTCGGGAATTTTTACGGTGAAGCACAAAAAGCTGTTTCGGGACAGCAACTTTCCCAATCATTACTTCATTCTCATTAGAGGTTACTCTTGGCACAAAAAGCAAATAAAAAGGATAAGAAGAGGTTATTACAGAGGTAATAACTTCCAAGACTCATCTAAAACTCTTGGGTTATCTCCCAACAAGTACTTTTCTTTAACGCCTTTAAGTTAGGCATAAGAACCAAAGAAAGAATCAAGTGTTCTCAAATGAAGAAGCATTAAGATCAATACCAGAAATATTTTCAACAAGGCAAGGTATATCATCCAAATAAGTTCTAGAGGATCCTATCTCAATGCTCTTAGGTTCACTATTCTCATCAAAAGGGTTTGCAGGAACAATCCAATCAAGATTCTTTTCTATGGCATCATGTATTGCTACTAGTTTAAAGGGTATTGGTATCTTAGGTTCCTCCCCATTAGGTTCGGTTTTGTTCATTTTTTCTCGTGTACCAACAACATATACACATGAGCCTAGCATACTGAAGCGTTCAAAGACTTTCCTAGCTTCCTTGGCAACATCATAGAACTCCTTAAACAAAGTTTCTAGAATAAAATCCCTCTTTTCAGGGTCCTCAATTTCTTTAAGCTTAAGAAACATTACTTGCATTAAGGGGTTGAGGTTTACAAACCTAGCTTCTAACATGTGAATTAAAGAAGCTGCAGGAATCTCAAAATTTGGAGCAAGTTCTACAAGGGATCTATCCTCAGTATCTTCATGTTTGCTAACATGATTAAAGAATTCTTCAATATTATCTTTCCCAATATAGAACCACTACCAATTTAAAGGTCTTTCAAGGTGAAATTAGGGATCAACATGGTGATCTAAGGAAGGGGTGACAACTAAAGGAGACTTAATTTTTTTGTGTTTTTCAAATAAGAAAGCAAACAAGTAAAACTAATTTTTTTGTGTTTTTTAAAGAATAAAACAAGCAAACAAAGCAAAAAGAAACTAAGAAAAACAAAAACAACAAAGTAAAGAGATTGGTTATGAGGGACTCCCCTTGTGAAGATGTCCTTGACTCCCCGGCAACGGCGCCAGAAAAATGCTTGATGGCTCAATGCACGGCGCCCAGAAAAGTGTTGATGGCTCGTGGTTGATGTAGAGCTCATTGGGAACCCCAAGAGGAAGGTATGATGAGTACAGCAGCAAGTTTCCCTCAGTTATGAAACCAAGGTTTAATCGAACCAGTAGGAGCAAGGAAACACCCCAAAGGTGTTACTAGCTGAGCTTTGGCAGGGTGCACTGCCGGTGCTAGTAGCAACGTGGAGACCTGCACAACACAACCACAGAACTTTGTCCCCAACTTGCGATGAGGTTGTCAATCTCACTGTGTTTTGCGGAAAACAAAGGATTAAACGTATCGAATGGAAGGAAGTAAAAGTTTGCAGAAAGTAAACACAAAGAAGAAACAATTTATAGATTGTATGTAAAAGACAAGGACCGGGATCCATAGTTCACTAGAGGTGGCTCTCCTTAGATAGATAACATGCTGGATGAACAAATTACAGCGGGACAATTGACAAACGTCGAGAAAGCAATACATGCATATACTAATCATCTTAACTCCTTTGAGACTTGATTGAGCAATACAACATAATACATAGACCGCCATCCAACTGCATCTATGACTAATAATCCACCTTCAGGTTATCATCCGAACCCCCTCCAGTATTAAGTTGCAAGCAACAGATTATTGCTTTACGAACTGCGTGTAAGGTAAACAATACAATTGTTCTATGAACAAAGGATCGTTGTTTTCTCCCTAGTAGAAACAACACATCTAGTACCTTAGAGATTTCTGTCATTTCCCCAGATTACCAGAGGCATGAACCCACTATCGAGCATAAATACTAACTCTTGGAGTTGCTAGCATCTACTTGGCCAAGATAGCTACTAACAACTGAAAGCATGCAAGATCTCAAATAACAAAGACATGATAGAATCAATAATCAATCTGAAATAGCATCTCAATATCCATCGGATCCCCGCAAACACAACATGTATGAATTACAAATAGATGATCTTGATCATGAACGGAGCTCACAAGATCTAAACATGAAAGCACAAAGGAGGAGAAACCAGCCATCTAGCTACTACATGGATCCGTAGTCCAAGGATGAACTACTCACGCATCACACCAGAGGCTTGCATGGTGATGAAGAAGGCCTCCAGGGTGAATTCCCCTCTCCGGCAGGGTGCCGGGAAGAGCTTCAGATCCCTCCCGATCTAGGGATGGAGATGATGGTGGCTACAGACTCTTTCGTGGATTTTTGATCGGGTACCTAGGGTTTTCATCCCGAGGGCAACTTATAGGCGGAAGGAGAGGTCGAGGGGGTGCTGGGGTCGGCCAGACCACCCCCTGGCGCGGGCCAGGCCTGGCCGTGCGGCCAGGTGGTGTGGCCGGCCCCTGGCCCCTCTCCGTCTCGTATTCTGGCACTTGATCCCTTCCGGAAAAATAGGCACTTTGGCTTTTGTCCCGTCCAATTCCGAGAATATTCATTTTCTGACTTTCCTGGAACCAAAAACAGCAGAAAACAGGCAGCTGGCACTGTGGCTCTTGTTAATAGGTTAGTCCAAGAAATCATATGAAAAGTACTCTAAAGTTGGAACAAAACACAAGAAAGTGGATAAAACCAAGCATGGAACATCAAAAATTATAGATACATTTGCAATGTATCAGCCATCGAAGGAGGAGATGGTCGCCGGAGGAGGAGGAGGTCGCCGAATGTTGTCGTCGTCGTCATCGTCAGAGGTCATCGTAGGAAGTGGTCGCTGGAGGTGGTGGAGGAGGTCACCGGGGTGGAGGAGGAGGATGCCATGACCGAAGGTGGAGGAGGAGGAGGCCATGGCCGGAGGAGGGAGGAGAAGAGGAGGAAGGAGAAGTGGAGGGAGGAAAAGAGGGGGAGAAAGAGAGGAGAAGTTTGGAGGAGAGGGGGAGTAAAGGATAAAATAGAGGGAGAAGAGGCGCGGGTGGGATTCAAATTTCGAATCCCGCCCAAAAATTATGTGACGCATATTGGACATATGCACCACAGAATTGTCTTCCCCTTTTATTTGCAGAAAAAAAATCTTCTTTCGGTCATACTTTTTACTCTTTTCGAATTTGGCTGTAAAATCTAAAACAGCCTTTGGCAGTTGAATTCGAGTACGAAATTTCGAGACGATCGTTGTGATAGGTTAAACATTTTTTCCGACAACAAAAATTATGGCCGTTTTACCGTGCCATGACTTTTTTGCAAAATACATCGAAATTCATATTTTTCAATTTCCCCTACAACTATACCCAAAATATAACTACATCTTAAAGGAATTATTTTTTTGAAGTTTTTATCATTTTTGTTTATTTTTTACAAAACTTAAAAGGCAATCCAAAGGGGAGTGGGATCTGTTTTCAACATTCTGTGGCGCATATGTCTATATGTATGCGCCATATAATATCACTTTCGGTTGTACATATAGACACATGCGCCACAGAATTGTCTCCCCCTTAGTTGGTTCTAGGTCTCATCAAATTTCTGTGGCGCATATGTCTATATGCGCCACAGAATATCACTTTTTGTGGTGCATATAGACACATGCGCCACAGAATTGTCTCCGCCTTAGTTGGTTCTGGGTCCCATCAAATTTCTGTGGCGCATATGTCTATATGCGCCACAGAATCATCACTTTCTATGGCGCACGGGAAAATATGCGTCACAGAAACACAGCGCATATGCGTTTCGTGCGCCACAAAATTGCCAAATTTCTGTGGCGCTTGTGTCTATATGCACCACAAAATTAATTCTGTGAAGCATGCCGTTTTATATACACCACAGAAAGCATTTCTATCTATAGCTAGTTTTCTAGTAGTGAAGAGTGAATTTTTAGGATATTCTAAAACCCGACTTTATTTACTGTATCATTAATTTACGTAGTTATCTGGGCCTTAAGCTACAGAAAAATTTGTAACTTGGGGTTTCTTCTTACTATTCATTCAGTACTTTATCATTTTTGTCTAAGCTACATAATTTCGAGTTTTGGCATGCCAGTAAATACACACATATACATGCGGCCTCTACATGCAAACAGTTATTTCAAAAAAAGAATTGACTTAGTTTACTATTTTTTTCCAATTTTTGGGAGGGAGGATCAGGAGTGTCCCCTTCCCACTACGTAATTTCGAATTTTCACCATATCCTAAAATATGTTTTTGACTTTAAAAAATGGCATCTTTATACTACTCCTGATTTAAACCGGGACGGAGGAAGCATGTACTATCAACCTGTTGAACAATTCTTATTGGTCTACTTCAATTAATCACCACTTTGAGAAAACTATCAATGCACTTTACACATGCACCAAATAATTTACTTCACCAGGGCACGCGACAGTAAACATGCGTACAACCCCCGTCTCTCCAACTTTGGCGACAAGAAAGTGCAGCGTGACCATGCCGTATATCTCCATACAATGACAGTTTACATATAATAAGTCGCTGGCAAGTAGTAATTAAACACGGCGTACGGCCGGTCACATGCATATCTATCGTCCGATCGACTACACATTGCCTTGTCACTCCCCTATCTCCGACGATTCACTTTTCCATTTTTCCATTGCCGCTTTAGGCAGAGGGCGACAAGAGTACTTCACTAGCTTGCCATTGCCATTTTTCTACCAGGTTTGCGGCGGGTCTGTGCCCAAACAAATGACACGAGTTCTTGGCGACTTTAAACTACGGGAGCCCGTCAAGAACACGTTAGATCGATCGCGAATATATACTACCAGCTCGATGGCCCGATCATCACGTTCTTGTCTCCCGTCGATTGACATATCCAAACTGAGCGATCCACGTTGCATGGCTACGCGGAAATCGTATCCAAAACAGGGATGCGTACATATCACCAGATATTTGGGCTTACGTGGGGAGATCTACGACCGAAGAGTAAACTAAAGACTGGTGCAACTAGCTGGCATTCTGATGAAGGTTCTATCAGTATCGTACCTCGATTGCCCGCGCGTTATCTCTTGTGAATTTAGCTTGAACAGGAGACTTTTGCTTCTTCTTTTTTTTTGAGAGGAGGGGGGTGGGGGCTGGTGTTGCTTGAGTTTGAGAATGAGTTAGAGTATCTTCACCGCACCTATGGGCCAAAATTAGCGGGCCTGTGTGTTCTGCTTTAGCTGTGACCCGGTCTTGAGGCCCTCTGTCCTGATCCCGCGCCTTCTTGACCGGTGGTTGGGCAGGGCATGCGTGTTTGTTGTGTGCGCCGAAAGGTTTCATGCGTACAGGTTTTTGGTCCCTTTTTTTCTCAAAAAATGTATCATACGGCTTTTAAGTTTAATAAAAACACGCTGTTCTCCCGTGCATTCTAAAAAAAATATTTGTCCCAGGATAAGCATCAGACTTTCAAAATTCGGTCATTTTTCTCAATGATAGTACTTGCACTTTCGACCTACCTCGGATATGTTAGGCATGATTTTAGGGAAGGTTCCATCTTTCATTCCCTTTTTGATTAATGAACTTGGGCAGGCCCGCGGTGATGAAGCGACTTTGATCAGATTTTGTTCAACACGTTTCTGTCTCTAGCGCGATTCAGTGCTCACTTGTTGCCAGATCAGTGGACACGTACACCGGTTAAAAGCAGCAGATCGGTGAAAATGATGATATCGTGCGTGCGTGTACCTTTAACTTGCTGACCGTGAATGACCAGAGCTGGGTCGGAAACTAATTAACCGTGTCCATTTCCTACGTGAATTCTTCTGCTCCCTCCGTCTCAAAATAGACGTCCCAAATTTATCAAAATTTGGATGAATTCTAGACACTATTTAGTATATTTATCCAAAATTTGAGAAACCCGAGACATCTATTTTGAGACAGAGGGAGTAGAAGGCAAGAGAAAAAAGGTGTGTTTTTTCATAAATTAAGCAAGCTCACGGCATGGTCAAATATTGACGAAACAAATCAGGAGCGAGATCTACTCCTTACGTTTTAAAATATAAAGATGTGTTGTCCATGTGAAGCAAATATATCTAGATGTCTTTTAGTGTATAATTTGGAGCGAACCTAGATACTAAAAGAGTCTAAATAGTATATTTTGAAACGAAGGTAGTAGAAGCATTACGGATGGGGAGCCGGACAGAACTAAAATGGCTCCAACAAACTCGACGCAAGAAATTAGTAACGTGGCCGGCGAGACCCGAGCAAACCAACGAACCTGGCAACTCAGACGTGTCGTCACGTAGACGTGGTAGCACGAAACGGGAAATGGTCACTGCCTTAGCTAGCTAGACAGATCGATGATGACAGAACAGTGGCAGGTACGGTGAATGGGGGACTGTTATGGAAGGAGGTGTGTGTGATCGCTCGACGTGTCCTGCTGGGAGTTGGACAGCACGGCTTAGCTATGCGTGCTGGTTGTTTGCCTGGTTGTATCTTCGCATGGAAAACTTTGGTCCTCTCAAGCCACACGATCGAAGGCGGACGATCGACACAACCATCGTTCGGACATGCACGCAAGCGCACACCGGTGGCGACACATGTGCACGATACATACAGGTTGTAAGCAGCGCAAAGGCAAAGCTAACAAGTGCACGATCGGCTTACAACTCGACATGATCTCCCGGCCCGAACGTTTCTGGTCAAGGCAAATAGGACTACTCCTACTTGAATTAAGATGCGTCTCGCTCTTGGGTTCAATTAAAGATGTGTGCTACTGCTAGCTGCAACTCTTTCAGTTTCATATTAATATTAAAGCTGTAGTAGTACTTGCAGCCTCTCTCTGTCGTAGAAACTAAACCGCAATCAAGGTTTGGACTTCCGAAGCGAGCATAGAAACAATCTTTTCGACTTGGCGGTGGCACGGGAAAGATCGGTCGCGTACGTAGTGTCATATTTCCAGCCGGGTATTTGATCTCGCAAGATTACACGTCTCAACCATCTGCCGGAGTCTCTGAAAGGGACGGATGTGGCTGGCACGATGCCCGCAAAGCGGCCCCCGTCGGCCGGCGCTGCTGCTGCCTCCCGATCTGCGTGCACTGCTGCGCAGGGCATCCTCGGCTGCCATGCGAACTCCTGTTCCACGGGAGCCGGGTGAGCAGGACTCCAAAGACGAAAGGGAAACTAAAAGAAAGCGACTTCTATGTGGAGGTGCTGTGTTGGTCTGCAACTGCATATAAACCTATTATTAATAATTAAAATATAAATATTAAAATGTTACAATGTTCTAAAATAAATGTCCGCATGTATATTTTATGTTCGCACGAGTTTTCGAGAAAAAAACACGTATTTTATGTGGCTTCATGAATAGCCGTGTTAGAGCATCAAAGTTTCTCTCTTTTTAAATGGGACACACAAAAAAAGTGTTCGTTTTTTCCTGAAAACTTGTGCCGAATATAACGCTCGGATGTATATGCGTATTTTTTTCTGTATTTTTTGATATTCTAAAATGTGTTTTCACACAATGGATATTTTTTCTGTATTTTTCATATTCTTAAATGTGTTTTCAAACAATGGGTTTATATGAATCGAGTTGGATTTCCGCTTCTTTTGTATTGTTTCAACCAGTATTTGTGCGATATTAGCCACACCCCTTATAATCGAGAAATAAGTTAGAGCTTGTTCTCGATGGTTGGATTGCATTGAGATTCGCCCTACCATGGGAGCTAAGAGCATCTCTAACTCATCCCCAAAACGGCTATAGAGGAGTAAATTTACTACTCTAACAGCCGAAACCTCAACGAACCGAACCACTATCGCTGTTTAGAGGAGATTAAATATGGGAGTCACCGTTTTTGACTCCTATATTTAGGCGGCAGCGACCTCGACTCCTTTATTTTTTCTTCCTAACCCCCCCGTCCGCCGCCGGCCAGCTGCCCTCTATGCTTCTCCGGATTCGACGCACCGTGGACGGGATTCACCGGGATACGGCCGGATCCTCAAGGCCAAGCACCTTCCGGCATGACTACCGTTGTTGCTACTCCTCGGCCGAGCTCGCAGGAGCGCCGGCACGAGCACCCGTGCCGCCACTTGCTCCGGCACTTGGTCTGCCCTCCTCCCCACTTGCTCCGGCTCCAGCACCAGCAGCCGCGCCAGCCCTTGGACCCGTACTGGCACCTTCCCATACCGGCGTCGTCAGAACAAGGTGAGGAAGAGATAAGCTCCATGGTTCTTCATAGCAAGGTGAAGAAGAGAGAGACTCCATTGTCTGCCATGCGAACTCCTGTTCCACAGGACCCGGGTGAGCAGACTCGACAGACCAAAGGGAAACTAAAAGAAAGCGACTTCTATGTGGAGGTGCTAGCTGTGTTGGTCTGCAACTGCATATAAACCTATTATTAATAATGAAAATACATGAAAATATAAATATTAAAATGTTACAATGTTCTAAAATAAAATTCCGCATGTATATTTTATGTTCGCACGAGTTTTCGAGAAAAACACGTATTTTATGTGGCTTCATGAATAGTCATGTTAGAGCATCAAAATTTCTCTCTTTTTAAATGGGACACACAAGTGTTCGTTTTTTCCCGAAAACTTGTGCCGAATATAACGTTCGGATGTATATGCGTATATTTTTCTGTATTTTTGATATTTTAAAATGTGTTTTCATACAATGGATATTTTTTCTGTATTTTTCATATTCTAAAATGTGTTTTAATACAATGGGTTTATATGAACCGAGTTGGATATCCGCTTCTTTTGTATTGTTTCAACCAGTATTTGTGCGATATTAGCCACACCCCTTATAATCGAGAAATAAGTTAGAGCTTGTTCTCAATGGTTGGATTGCATTGCCATTCGCCCTACCATGGGAGCTAAGAGCATCTCTAACCCATCCCCAAAACGGCTATAGAGGAGTAAATTTACTCCTCTAACAGCCGAAGCCTCAACGAACCGAACCACTATCGCTGTTTAGAGGAGATTAAATATGGGAGTCACCGTTTTCGACTCCTATATTTAGGCGGCAACGACCTCGACTCTTTTATTTTTTCTTCCTAACCCGCCCGTCCGCTGCTGGCCAGCTGCCCTCTGTGCTTCTCCGGATTCGACGCACCGTGGGCGGGATTCACCGGGATACGGCCGGATCCTCAAGGCCAAGCACCTTCCGGCATGACTACCGTTGTTGCTACTCCTCGGCCGAGCTCGCAGGAGCGCCGGCACGAGCACCCGCACCGCCACTTGCTCCGGCACTTGGTCTGCCCCCCTCCCCACTTGCTCCGGCTCCAGCACCAGCAGCCGCGCCAGCCCTTGGACCCGCACTGGCACCTTCCCATACCGGCGTCGCCAGAACAAGGTGAGGAAGAGATAAGCTCCATGGTTCTTCATAGCAAAGGAAGAGATAAGCTCCATGGTTCTTCATAGCAAGGTGAAGAAGAGAGAGACTCCATTGTCAAAGAATGACGACAATAATTTGTATTTTGCTTGGCATCATCAAACAATTATTGAAGCCAACCAACCTTTGCAACAATTTTGGGAAGAAATATATGCCAATTTCAATCAAAGAACTAGTAGTGGAGATGCAAGGTCATTAGTATCGATTATGGATAGGTGGTTTTTGCTAGTAATATGCTTCAATGTGGCCGAGTAAAATCTATGAATAAATGAAACTTGCTAGTATGAATAATGGTGTATGAACATTGAGCTTCTCTCTTATTCATCTTGTTGCACCACATTTAGTATGAGCTGACGTGAGATTTTAGCAAAATAGGATGATGATATCACTATGTATAACTAATTTATCGATGTATATGAACTATGAATCTTTATGTGATATGTTTTCATATACTCAAATTTGCAAACTATGTTTAAAAAAATTATTCCTCTAAATTATTGAGGATCGGTTCCCCGGCACAAAATTTAGAGGAGTACTCCTCTAAAGGATAGGGAGCATTTTTCTCCTCTAAATTTTTGAGGATGGGTTAGAGATGCTCTAACAATCTTTTTCAGTCGCAACCCAGAGACGGAGAGTATTATGCGATCTTTTTTTTTTGACAGATATTATACGATCCTTTTGTGCATCTTGTTGCAGCACATTTATTACAGCAAATACAAACAAAGAAAAAACACTCACAAAACCATTTGCCTCTTCCATTGAATTGGATTTTGACGTGGCCCGTGACCTCTCGCTATCAGTTTCCACCGCCCATTTCTCCCCGTCAACTACCCAGAGACCAAATCTCTGCCACAGCACCACCACACATTTCATTTCCCACCTCAAAATACGTACTCTACACTTACAATTCGTACCAGTACCGTATGTTCTACGTAGGGTATGTACACTCTCTCTAGTACGACCTGCTCGAGTACACGTGTGCCCAGCACATTGTTTCCATGCGCGCACGTAGGCACGATTGCTTCGCCATCACGCAGCTGCCATGCGCTTCATCAGCTCCGGCGTCTGGTACGGCGCCCATGCTTCTGCATACGGTGCCGGAGCCGGCCGACCTCTCCACACGCGTGACTGCTGCGCCGGTGCTGCTGGTTTCTTCTCTGTCACCGGCGCCGCCGCTGGCTCGTGCGTGTCCGCGTCCGTCAGGCGCCACACCTTGACCGACCCGTCGAGGCTTCCGCTGTACACGACGAACCGCCGATCGTCGCTCGAACCGGCCGTCTCCTCCTCGTCCATGGCGACGCACTTCACGGGTCCGGTGTGCCCGGCCAGCACGCCGAGGCCGACGTGCTCCGCTCCGTCGCGCCGCCACACGCAGAGCGTCCGGTCGGCCGAGCCGCTGACGACGACGTTGCCGGCGACCGCGAGGCACATGACCGCCATCTTGTGGCCCTTGAGAACGCCGCCGTATCTGGCCTCTCCGTCGATCCAGAGCCAGTAGGTGACCATCCCGTCCGACGAGCCGACGTACACGACGCGGTCCTCGGGCGACACGGATATGGCGGTGACCGCGCTCTCGCCCTCCCTGAGCACCGTCTCGAGCACGTGCTTCGTCGCGCCGCCCTTGGCGGACACCTGCCGCCGCCACACCTTGACGGTGCCATCGGCCGATCCAGTGAAGACGACGTTGTCGAACCCGGCCGCGGCGACGGTGTTGACGGCGTCTTGGTGTGCGCGCACCGACTCGAGGCACTTGGAGTCGGAGACGCGCCACACCTTGAAGGTCCTGTCCCAGGAGGCGGAGTAGAGCAGGCCGGCGCCCTCGTCGAGGCTGAGGGAGGACACTGCGTCGGAGTGCCTGAGCCAGACCTCACGTTTGCGTCCTTTGCGCTGCGTGTCGACGTAGCTGGTTGGGTTGACGGCGCTCCTGAGGTAGTCGGCTAGCTTGGGGAGCGAGCCCACCTGGCGGTGTGCGGCGGGGCAGTCCGCGTCGTCGGCGCGCCACACGCGCACCTTGCCGTCCTGGTGGCCCGTGAAGATGCGCCCGTCGTCCGCGACGACGATGGCCTTGACGAGGCCGCTGGCGGTCCGGAACGAGCCCGCGAGCTCACGGTTGTCTCGCCAGACGCGCACGTTGCGGGAGTCGGTGCCGGTGTAGAGGACGTCCCCGGTGGCCGCGAGCGAGTAGACGTGCCCGTCCTCCTTGACCAGCGACGCGACGAGGCCCGTGGCTCCCGGCTCGGCGGCGGCGCCGAGGCCCGGGAAGTGCGCCCAGGGCGACTTGGGCGTGGGCGGGGTGGAAGAGGCGTAGCGCGACGTGGTCGGCGAGGCGTCCCCGTCCGTGGTGGGGTAGGACGAGCAGCTGTACCCGTCGTCGTCGGAGACGGAGGCGGACGACGAGGAGAAGGACCTCGGCGAGCAGGCCGGGTCCTGGCGGAAGAAGTGGAGGAGCTTCTGGTGGTTACCCATCGATCAAAACTGAGAATTGTTGACACACGAGAAGGATCGATCAGCTAGCTTGTGGATTTGAGAAGCGCGGCTGCGTACGTCCTTTTATGGCGAAGAAGCCGACTCGAATATGGAATGGCCCTAGATCGCAAGGAAGCCGCCCGAGACCGAAAGGGAGTAGCAGGAGAGAGAGGTCGAGAGGAAGCTTGCGAGGTTGGACAAGGCAGAGAAGAGCAGCGGCCGTATATATATCTGGTGGAAGGCGCTGAGAGACAGAAACGAGACCGATGCCGTGGGAGCCAGGACGAACCGACAGGTGGATCCGGATGATCCAACACCTCCCATTTAAAGGAGAGTTTTGGTTTCTTGAATTTTCTGTCTAGTGAAATACATCAATTGTCACTAAACTCTAGTCTTTTTCGTCTTGGTAATATTGTACATAGCGATACGCGATAATTCATGGTCACTGAATACAAATCAGAGGCTCATCTATGGTTACTCGTCGCGGTAGAACATCGTAATACGACATGGCAAGTGGTTGACCCCGTTGTCAGGTCTAGGCCGATTTTATTTTGCAAATGCCCCTAAAATTTTACTATTATCCTTCCCAATTGTGGTCCCTCTCAATTCACCACATCAAAAAAAAATATATCGCAACACGAGCCACGACGGTTGTCGCCGCCGTCTTGCAACAACACCATGCTGCACCCTTACATGTGACCAAGAAATCGCCATCGTTGTAGCATCCTCATCGGGGTACCGGAGGCGGTGGCATTGGGGATCGCTGCATCCTCATCGCGGTGGAGGGCAACGGGAATCCCGTCCCCATGAGGACCACGCTGCCAGAGCATGAGCCGCAGCCACGGCCTCGTTGAGCAACGGGAAAGAGGCTTGCGCAGTCTTCCTCACCTCCTACTTCGACACGAGCGGAGGGCCCCAACGACGGAGAGCACGTCCACCATGACCTCGAGCATCCAAGAGCGGAGCAGGAAATGGGGAGC
This sequence comes from Avena sativa, assembly GCA_916181665.1. Taxonomy (NCBI): domain Eukaryota; kingdom Viridiplantae; phylum Streptophyta; class Magnoliopsida; order Poales; family Poaceae; genus Avena; species Avena sativa. The sequence goes on from OV702292.1 coordinate 105,060,555, forward strand.
AGGACCAGAGGCGGAGGGCGCGGAGACCGGCACAACGAACCCTGCCCGGTCTCGGTCGCACGCCGGCGAGATGGAGGCCCAGTCATTGTGTTTTGGGGGGCTTTTTGGAAAAATAATTGCAGAGCTGAAATCCTATTTGGCCTGACATATGGGTCCGCTATGTGCCACGTCCATAATACGTAGCTCTATCATATGCCAGTGACCTAAACCAGCACCAACGTGTCTTGAGAGTGATCGTACTTCGCTATGTACGACGAAGGCGCACAACAGTTTGGTGATCTTTGTTGGATTTTACTCCTTTCTTTCGGTTTTAGAATTTCTTGTTCATTATTGGGAATGGGTGTGGGACTCGGGGTTTTGGGCTGATCACCGTCCAGGGGCCACGTGGCGGCCGTTGCTTCGGTGGCAAAACGGTTACGTCATTCATTATTGGGGATGGTCTGCGGACTCTATACTTATTTGTACTCCTAGCTTCGAAAAACTTTTAAAAACCACGGTGTGGTTGGAAGGTTCACAAAAACGGCATACCGGAATTATTTCACTGAAATCAAGACAATAATACTTCTATCGAACGGAATAGGCAAGCCCATATGTACGTGAACCACCATCCCAGATCAGCCCCATACTAGCTAGCTAGCTTGGAGATCATGCTTGCACGGTGGTGGCGCATGCACATGCAACCTCCAACTGCATTGACTTTTGCATGCAAAAAAAGGAGTTTTATTCCCATTCGGTTGTTTGATTGTTCAGTCGAGTCAGACCCTGCTGCTGCTGTTACAGAGAGCCATATGATATCGTACCTGTCCTTGACCAATTTGGTAGGCAGAGCAGGAACTGTACAAGCAGTCTTTCGTTTCTGACTTGGTGGTGCTGACAAAATGGGGAAAAAGAGCACATGCACCTTCAGGCAATAGGGGTGTACAAGTGGTGCATGCTCTTCTCCGAACGCGGGCAAAATTAATGGGCTCAGCGGACGGCGGAAAGGCGCGAGACTCGTCCCGGTTTACTTGTGGTGGCGACCTGCACCGCCGCCATGGACAGATGGACTTTCATATTGGACCATAGGTGGTTGTCAGGGAAGGACGGTGCATATATACGAGTTGCTTCCGGGACCAAGGTTTCCAATAATAACGAATTAAATATGTGGGTTATGAATAATGGAGCGCGTGTGTCAACTTCGTTTCATACGGGCCGCCGCAACCAACAGCAAAGAATCCATCCCACGCTTTCATTTATTTATTTACGATAATACTAGTACTAGTTGTACTGTACTAATCTTCAAGAACGTTCTTTACAACAAAATGCCCCTCTATTTACGGCAAAGGTATACATGTATATTTTTTTTTGAGGGAAGTCACCAACCACCGTGTGATCTCTAAACAGAGCACGGTATACATGTATATTAATACTCTACTCCCTCTATTTCATATTATAAGACATTTATATGCATACCAAATTGGTTTGGCTAATAAACATGTTATAATATGGAGCAAAGGAGTACTTATTAAGAGCATATATAGCACATTTAAGCAAGATATTACTTATAGCTTCTTTTTAGAAAACAATCCACATGATCCCACTACGGAAACACATTTTAAAAAGTTTAATAAAAATTTAAAATGATGTTAATTTACATATCTTTTAAATGTCCACAAACATTTTGTAAAAAAAAATTGTACTGTCCTAGGCAAAACAAAAAAATTATCTGGCGAAAAGTCATTTTGTGGCACCGAATATTGTTCGTTTTTACACATATTGTAAAACACTTTCTACTTTATGTGGGCACCTAGAATATGTAGATGTACATCCGAGATTTTCTTTAGATTTTTTGATACTTTGAAATGAGTTTTTTAACAACGAGAGTATCTAGTCCTCTTGAGCCAAAATGGATTTCTGATTTGGATTTGTCTTTTATAAAAATATTAAGTAAAACAACTACAACATATTGGAGTAAGGAGCATTCGATCAGAAGTACGATTAGGATGCCACTAATTTAGCATATGATTGAGTGACTATGGAGAAGTTCGTTGTACAATAATGATAATTATGAAAGTGTGTTGAGGATTTCGGACATCTTAGGTGGAAGTATCTCATCCTAACACATGTCCTTTATGTTCGTATACGGATAGCGATATGTACTTTATGTGTTCCCCTCTTAGGGGATTTTTTAGCTTTGCAAAGAGAAGAATTATTGGACAAGTCATTTACTCCGTTAATATGTGGCTCGTGCGTTAGTAAAAAAGTATATATAACTAATTACTTATGCACAATGACTTCATATCACGTAAATGGCATGCCAATTGAGCAATTCGGTTTATCAAAGAGTAAGAAAATTTTATTACGAAGTCAATGAAAGGGATACTAGTGTACACTCCATCCCTCCCTATCTGCACCGCACATAGTGTTTCAAGGTTTAACTTTGACTGTTAATTTGATTAAGAAAATGTGTTTAAGGTAGTAGTAATACAATGTTTAAGAATGAAATAGTACTAACAAATAGTAGTACATAACTTTATGGTCTGCGGCCTAATAAGCCCACTGATGATACATAAGCGCTTAGTGTAATGTTATTATGGCTTTCTTTTTTCTCAATGGAGTTTAATTATTTAGATTGTACTGAAACTGTACTTTGCAATAATATGTGCGTGGCTGTCTTTATGCAGAAGAAGGGGTTTACGGCAGTCCAAAAAAAAAAAGAGACCTTTGCTGCTCATGCACTACATCATGCTTCGCACCTCAATTCTCAACTTAATTGCATCGGCAATATCAGTGAAATCGCTTGTGCTAATGCAGGCGGTGAAAACATAGAACTATTTGCTGTACATATATCATCGTTACTTTCGTCAGCCACACCAATCTGGTACCCCTGTCATATGAGTAGTTTGCATCTCCATGTTCGAGTAAGAGCTTAACACAATACACATGGACACATGGACACATGGACACGTGGTCGACGGAGCTTTGGGCGAGAGCAATCACGATTCACGAGGAAGTACGGAAATAACAAGCAATCATGGAGTACTTTGCCAATCTAGTACATATCCTGTCATATCTGTCTCCGCTCGTGACCAAATTTCCCGTTTCGGCGCGACGGCTCGATCCCCTGCACCTGCAGGAAATGGGGACACCTGGCCCGCCGGCGGTGCGTACGTGACGTCGACGTCGAGGCGCCGTCGCCGTTGGTAGGTTCTGCTTGCACTGCTCGCCTTACCTACACCTGCCACGTTGCATTCATTCATCTGTTTGTGCCTGTTTCTCGTTTCTGCTGGCCTCCTGCTGCTGCTTTATTCGTGTGAGTGACGCGACGGGAGTCCCTCGCAGACCAACACGTTATCAGCGCACACGTACGTAACGTATGGCATGTCAACGTCGCCTACGCGCGCCAATGCGTTTGCCCGCCCCCGTTGTATGTTCATGCATACTCCCCATACTCATGTTTCAAACAACATTTGTGCTTTAAACATGAAAACACAGTGAACATCAATTCATTTACAGACAAACGTCATTGTGTTACCAGCTGAACCAGACGTCATTTGTGTAAATTTTGTATAGCAAATTTAAAGCACGCTTCATCTTCATGCACTAGATACAAAACGTGTTGAACACTATATGAAATGTAAAACTAATCAGAAAGGTGGAAAAGGTACCTACTGCATGCGTTTACTAGATCATCATTTGTGTACAGATCAGCTAACACGCCGAAGGTAGGTAGGTCTAAAGCGCAAACTACGTACGGCACGGTGCAATCTTAAGTTTCGATTTTAGAGCAGATCCTTGACGCTTATCCCCTGCTAATCACAGCAGTTCATCGTCAAAGAGAACCGATCAAGACACAGTGACGTCGGATTCGGGTGATAACATACTTAAATTATGCAGCAATATATACAATCAAAAAGAGATCGGTGCAGATCGCCAGCTAGTAGTGTCACTCGTTAGTTTACTCTCCATTCGTAGATCTCGCGACGTAAGCCGTATATAAGCTGCTGGTGACACTAGACCTTAAGTGGCATGCTCCCATATGCCACGTCTACTTTGATTAGCATTTGTCAATTAGCGGGAGACAAGACAAGACCGTGTGATTAAACTCAAGGAGGCACCTGTCAAAGAAGATTTCTGGGAGCCATCGTTTTGAGGCCAATCATCTCGTTATTTAATTCCCCACGGATTTCGTGGCGATTGTTTTTTTTGCCGGAGTAGCCGTCAAAGGTGTTCGGGAAAATGACACTATCCTTTGGCCATGCATAGGAAGATCTCACAAAGGTAAAAGCGGCAATTGTTTAGAAGTAAAATTGAGGACCTTCAGGCCTTCACACGATCACCTTGTCCAGCACGTGACAAGACACTTTTGCTTCTGTGTCCCCCTCTTTTCAAAACTTTGACAGAAAAATTCAATATTGATTCGTTTAGAAGACCGTACGAACTTACCGAAACTCGTATGGCCCTCTTAGACGTATACTCACCGTACACATATATTCACGTGCCTATAGAGACGGAAATCGAGAGATATACATAGCAACATCAACATAATTTCAAAACATGGCATGCAAAAACATAGATCGCGATAACGAAGATGAGATCAGCTGGTGAGAACGTGAAGTATTCACATCTTGACCAAGGAAACCTACAGGGAGGTGTATATAGCCTGAATATGGGTTTCGGCGGGTCAAAAAAAATGACCCATATAAATTTAAGTAAAATGATCCATATAAATTTAAGTTTGAGGGGGATACTGAAGCACGCCTCGAGATAGTCCAGTCATGAAATAGAGGGCAAACAACACGGAAAATGGCTTGAGAGGACGGGCTCCCTAGAGCCCGTTTTTGAATTTTTCAAAAATCATTAAATAATTGTGGAAAAAATACTTACGTGTAGCCACTAAAACGAAATACATGTATGCAAATTTTCAACGAAAAATACATTGTATTTTTAGTGCAGCAAAAAAGATAAATATGACAAAATTTGGAAAAACGGAGGCCCATTAAAATTACACTGTTTATGTTCAGATATGAAATTTTCCTTTTTTCCCGAGGACAGAATACAAAAAAAATTACATGATTCTTCGTATTCGTGTATTATAAATAATTATCTATGTCTCTATATTTTTTTTCGAAATTTTCTGAAACTTTTCTCGCAAACAACAGCACTACTCTGTTAAAAAAAACAGCAGTACTCATAGCCAGCACTGGTGTCGAAGTCAGCGAGCATAGCAGGCCGTGCGTGCACACATCGAGCCGTCAGTCCGTCACACGTTCTTCACTATCCAGCTTTTGATTACGCTAGTACCATCCCATCAGCGTCGTACGTCCGTGATCTGTCTTGCGCGTGACAATTTTCCCGTTTGTGCGCGACGGCTCAATTCCGCCGTGGAATCGCACACACCTGGCCCATCACCGTTACGAAACGTCATACAGTTTGGGTCGACTTATATTCTCCTGCCACGTTGCATCAATCACATGCATGATTTGTAGTACTTTCCTCTTTCTACATCCTCTTTCCATGTTGCATCAATATCATGCATGTCATGTTGGCAAAAATCTGATGTGGCACAATAATTAATAAAAAAAAAGATGGTTAGAGCAAGGACAATAGTAGAGCCAGCTGTTGGCTATAAGCCATGTCCATGTCATCTAGAGTCAATCTAATAGCCAATATGTACAATAGTTAGATGTCAAAATATACTACTTTATTAATGTATGATCCACTTTTCACTCTCACATAGTGCCTAGGAGCACGTGTTGCAGCTGGCTCTTAACTAAGCACTCATTCCTCTTCTCTCTCATCCAACTAAGCACCCACTCCTCTTCTCTCTCATCCAACTAAGCACAAATATACTATTTTAAGTCCTATAGTCTGCTGACTGGACCTTATTGTACTTGCTCTTATAGTATCATAGGTAGATACCGTATCATAACATGTAAAACTAGGAAATACTCATGCAAAAAAAATCTTATACACAATTTTGCATTGAGATTCTACAAATCATTAAATATAGTACTAATATGATACTACCATATGATACCATGCACTATAGAGATAGTATCATACACTAGTATCATATGCATGATACTAATCGTATGATACTACCACTATGACCAGTCTAAGAGAATCCAGCCCAACTAATCATTCAGCACTGAGACCGAACCCAAAACCGAAATAACGTCGGCACAGTCAACTAATCATCCGGCGAAACTTGAAGAAGCTCACAGGCTAGCCCTATCGGCGCGGCCCAACTAATCATCATGGCTGACATCATCAACGGCGGCTCCGCCCACGCCTTCACGCAAGAAGAAGCTATTGCATATGCTGACAAAGAGGAAGACGACGGCGAGCCTTGGGAGGACAAGGTCTACGCGTATGCGAAGGCGGAGGCCGATGATGAGGTGGTGGAGGTGTCGGTGACCATCGCGGCCCGACCCGAAAGGGAAGAAGAAGGCGGTGGAGGTGGAGAAAAAAAGAAAGGAGGCGACGACCGAGGACCCAACTGGAACTTGAGGGAGGATGAGTGCCTCGTCGAAGCTTGGAACACCATCAACATAGACCCCTTCATTGGCGCCAACCAAAATTCAAACTGCTATTTGAAGAGCGTGAAGACAACGTACTATGAGCGGTGGCTCTTGGATCTCTACTTCAAGTCCTTGTGCCATGATCGCAACGACTTCGACATGTCTCATCGTTGGACCATGATCCAACACGCCTGCAACAAGTGGCACATTGTCATGGAGGAGGTGTGCCACGTCCAAGTCAGCGACACCAACTACGATGATTAGGTAAGCAACTCCTATCGCCGCCCACTCCCTCCCATTTGAAATTGTATCCAATTATTGGTATTTTCGTAGATCCGCGTCATGATCGTTGCCTACCCAAAGGACATCGACGACAACGAGTTCAAGTTCATCCACGTCTTTGCACGGATCGAGGGGTGTGACAAGTGGGCGGAGATGCGGACCGCTCTCACCAAGGCCAATACCACTCCTTACGACCCCGGAGCGGCGCCATCGGTGGCCCCGGAGGGTCGACCCGTTGGCCACAAGAAGGCCAAGGCCATCGAGAAGCTACACTCGTCCATCCTAGCCTGCATGGCTAACACCGCCGCTCACGTCGCCATGAGGGCAGAGCATGCCACCAGGATGGAAGAGATCACCGCGACAACGTGGGCGTCGGTCATCGAGTGGCAAGACATCAATCTCAGCATCATCAAGGCCAACGTGACGGCAAATAAGGGGAGAGAGGACTTGGCGATCTTGATGGTCGACACGAAGGACACGGACGACAAGGTGAAGGCGTGTTGTGTTGATCAGCGTGCCTTGATCCTCTACGAGAGCCGAGCGGCCACAAAACAAGCCAGCTCCCTGACACCGGCAAATGCGACCCTGACCCGATCGGCACCCATGCCAGCACCACCACTCCGCCGCCGGCAACCCTGAAGGTGCCTCCTACCGCGGCGAATGATCTCTCGTTTGATTTTCGTGTTCCTCGCATGTTTATTTTGATTGCTGGACTTGTATTGCGGCGATTGTATCGCCCAGACTAATGTGTCCGGTGGCGGCAAACCTATGTTTAATTTCCGGTGACTTTTTAAATGTTTGAATTTGTCAATTGCGATTTGGGAGGCTGTTTGGGGGAAGCGGCTAGGAGGCAGTGACCCCGATAGGAGGTACGTGCGCCAGCCCCCCCCCCCCCCTCCCCCCCGGCGCGCGCACACACACACACCACCTGATAAGACCAACCGCCGAATCCCGTATGGGAGGACGAGTGGAGATGCTCTAACCGATTGCTCTTCGGGCACGAGCTTAATAGCCATATATCGGTTGGCTATCACGTTACCTCTTCCGTATAATTCTTTTCACAAATCCATGATGTGAACTTTGACCGAGTTTTCCGAAAACGAACATCTAGCAATGCCAAAATCAATGTTATTACAGCATATATTTTCATATCATATCTACTCCCTCCGTCTCAAAATAGATGTCACAAATTTGTCCTAAATTTGTTTTTTGCGAAATTCCATCAATCTTTTTTTGCGGGTCCATCAATCTTATTAATAATCTTCAACGGTAGTACAAATGAACCTAAAAGTAATAAAATTTATAAATAGGTTACTGGACCACCTAATTTGAATGTATATATATACTATAGTGTCCAGATACGTCTAAATTTAAACAAATTTTCAACATCTATTTTGAGACCGAGGAAGTATGTAGCATCGTGTTCTTAATAGATTTTCACATTATATGCAAGATATGCAGTCAGCGCACTAGCCAAAAAAGGCAGGCAATTCGCGGTGACAACAACACATGATCGTGCTTACTCTAAGGCCGGAGCTAATTCTGAGCAACTGAAGGAACTTCCATCTTAGATTTTGTAAGTGACTCACAAGCACAAACAGCCAATTACAACGCACTCACTTTATGAAACTTCTCAATTACCTAATTTTACAGCAAGCAGATACAACTCTTAACCATGCACTGATGTTTTGAGGTGGACCATCATTTGAAGTGCCTGGTCATGAAATAACGAAAACATTATTTTTGATTTTGCAGTTGAGAAACAATTAGCAAATGGAACTGGAACTTTCAGAATGCCTGCCATCACAACTCCCAAAATTAATGACTCAAAACCGAATGTGTTGCAATGATAACTGAGTATAAAGGAAGACAAAAATGTATGTAACCAACCTGCAACTGCAGTTTCAGAGGGGTCAATTTTAGTACAAGGATCATCATGCAGATAGCCATAGTTGAGTACAGCACCACTCTGTCAGGTTAGAGGAACAAATAGGTTCATAGTATAACACAAGTAAACTTACTGCAAACCAGCTTTTGTTATAGGGCCATCGTTCACGGAGCACCACTATGTAAAGATTAGAGGAGCAAATTTTGCCCCTGAGAAAACACCACACAAACATACATACATGCATTGGCTGAAAAAACTACAAGGCCGTGGCATCAAGATACGTCGCAAATAAGCCCTCAAATGCACATGATGAATGCCATACCGGAAACTGAACACCGAGACAACCAGGAACTACAACCCCATCTCATCCTTTTCGAGTCTCATTAGGAAATAGCATCATGTTCATTGCATTTCAACAACTACACAAGGGCAACATGCATGAAAACTGACCACAGAACAGCTAGGCATGTTCACTGAAGATTTCAGTACAAACATGTAATATGAAGTGTATGAGAATTCAGATATAGACAACTTCGGTGAGTAAACTACAGATGAGACTGAAAGAACTCCCAGAATTACACACGTTCACAAAATAAACCTTCAACCAACAGAAAAGAGCTCTGTAAATTCACTCGACAGAAAACAAAATCAAACTGGAATAACATGTGCTAAGCATCTCAACAAACTCCTGTTCAGATGCAGAGCAAATTTGAAAGATGGGGTATGTATTGTAACTTTAACATGTCCAAAAAATATAAGGTAGAGCATCTCAACAAATTCTGTTAACAGAGACATACTCCTGCTTGCTAGTGTAACCTGAGCCTAATTTTGGGCTCCAAACTCCTCTTTGCTCATGAAAATCGCGACTGGCTCGCCGGGAGAAGGTGGGTTCTTGTCCAGCACAGGACCATGCCTTCCAGCCTTGGCACGAGCAGCTCCATCGAACGCGGAGAGGACCTCGACATGCTCGAGCCCCAGCTGCCTCCTGATCAGCTCCAGGTTCTCCTCAAGCACATCTATCTCGCCAAAAGGAAGCTTCAAGTTCAGAGCCTGGGGACCAACATTCCTTGCTTCGTCTTTCTTGAACCTGATGAAAGGCATGCAGAGCTTCTGTACCTGTTTGAAGTTCGTCTCACGGTCGATGAAGCAGTTCTTCAGCGCTTCATTGATCTCCTCGTCAGGGGCAAAGGAGCGTGCTTGGCTATCAAAATTTGATTGAAGCACCCTCAAACACTGCTCTTTCCATCCATCATAGTGCTCGTTGACGTAGATCAGACCAACGGTGAGCTTGTTTTCTGCTGGAGGAGCTGCAGCTCCCTTCTTGGGTTTCTTTGAACCAGACTCTTGCTTCTGAAGCAGCTTCCTCATTAAAACAATGGAGTCCTGCAAATATTTGTTCGCGCTTCTTAGAGTAGGATCCAGGGTCCCTGCAACTGGCCAGCCAGCCTTTATTGCAAAACCTTCCTTCTTCAGGATCTTTTGCCACACATGCTCAGCATAGTGTGGACAGATCGGGGTGATAAGCTTGGTCTGGACTTCCATAAACCGCCCCAACAACTCACGGTTCATGCCTGCCAATCCACAAGAAAGCCTGTATTCGTCTCTAGCTAGCTGTAGGTCATAGAACCCAGACTTCAGAGCATCTCTGAACATGAAGGAGTTATAGCTCTTCTCAGTTTCTTTTACAGAAATGTTGATCTCATTGGCAAACACATTATCAGCATAAGTAGAGGGAGGACCGCCTCTCAGAGAAGATTCAGCGGCTATAACTTCTTCCATCCATGCAATTTCCTTTGTAAGCCTCAAAATAGCAGCATTTGCAGTTTCAAAAACAAAGTTTGCATCGTCCATACCATCACCAGCATCAGCAAGCGCAAACCTAGTAGCATCCGAAGAGAATTCTTCAATGGCCTGCTTAAGAGTTCGGAAGTTCCCCGTGGACTTGGACATCTTCTCAGAGTTGAGCATAAGATGCCCATTACAGCGGAAGCCACGAGGCCAGTGATGCTCTGGAACAAGTGCTGTATGGTTGTAAATGCTGAATGTCAGATGATTCTGGATAAGGTCCTTACCAGATACCCGGATATCAAAGGGGTACCAGTACTCGAATTCTTGCTTCATTTTGCTCAAGAGGACAGGAGAGATATCGCTCTTGGGCACAGGACCATCACAGAACACATATTCCCATACTTCATCTGTCATTTCTTCTGGCTTGATAGAAGATATTTCTTGTCCATACATGTTACCATTTTGTAGATGATGTGCAATGGTGTAATAAGCCATGTATAGGGTTGAATCGGAAAGAGATTCTACTAGGAACTGCTCATCCCATGGAATGCGAGTACCTAGGCCAAAAGAACGTGAACATGCCCACTGGTTCAGCCAGCCCAATGTGTGCTCAAATCCGTTGCGGGTTTCAGCTGAGAATGTATTCATATTTTCCAAACACTTGACTGCCTTCTGTTTCCATTCAGTTTCACCATAAGTTATGTACCACTGATCTGTAAGAGCCACGACACACTCATCGCCAGATCTCGACATGACTTTCTTCTCAGGCTCACTATACAATACAGCAGAGCCTTCTCCCAGCAGCTTGTTCTTTATCAGCGGCTTCGCTTCTTGAACCTTTATGCCATCATACTCCCCTACAATCATCACTCCATCTGTAAATCCTTTAAGATAAGTCATCCTTTTCGCTTCAGCAAGCTTCTCCTTGTCATTCTGGCTCTTAATCTTAAGATCAAGGCACACTTTCTCAGCTGACTTATCCCCGAACTCAGGAATGTTGATTATTGGTATGATATTAAATGGAAGAACCCAATCATCTTTGACACCAAACTTCGTTCTCAAAGCCGGCTTTGTGATTAAATCTTGCAGTGCCATGTAATCATCTGGTGAATCACTTGGCACACTGGTCACAATGCCAGTACCTTTATCTGTCAAGATAGTGAGCATGGGAAGCGCATATATTACGTCATTGAAGGAAAGAGGAGACCTTAATGCCAGACCAATCAAATCACTGCCAACAAGCTCAGCCAAGCAGGTAGGCTTTTCCGGGACCCTGGATAGATGCTGATATGCAAGATTAAGAGCAGACCTTGCTGTCACAATGAAGACATCAGTTTCATTGATCTCAAAAGCCCCATACTTCCCATCAGGCAGTACCCAACAGTTTGTTTGCCCATACATTGTCTCAGGTCTCAATGTAGCAGCTGCCAGATAAACCTTCTTTCCTTCCAAGGCCTTCATCTTGGGAGGAAAAGGTGAGATCACCTCCATCTTAATCAACACATACTCTTGTGGCTGCACACCTTCACCTGATGCCCTATCATGATCAGCACAGGGTTGGCCATCCAATGGAGAGTAGATCGTGTACCTCATATCCTTAACAATTTTGCCCATTTTCTTCAGCTTTCTCATCTGCCAGCGAACAAAAGCATCATAGAAAGGATTCATATCAGTGGTTATGAATGAGCGCCTCCAATCACAACCCAGGCCAAAAGCCTTAAGATCTTCCTTTGCCAACGGAGGGAAGTAGGTCAGCCAGTGAGAAGGATCCTGAAATTCGGCGATTTCTTCATCTGAAAGGCCAAAGCCCCTCATGATCTCCCACTGGAACTTCTGCAAGCCAGTCTTTGCAGCAGCCTTTGATTTCTTACTCTTAAATTTATCGGGGGCAACAGCAGCAGCCTGGTCAACCTGGCTATCATCTGCCACTTCAGCACTTGAATCATCCTCTGCTGCAGGAAATACTGGAGGATTGCCATACTGTTGAATCTCCCTAGCAAGCTTATCAGCTGAGGCCTTGATGGGCATACCAGTACAATGAAAACCAAACGGCAAAAGGACATTTGAGCCACGGAGTCTCTGGTATGCAGCACCAAACTCAAGCTTGGACAGTGAGAAGGCATGACCCAAGTGTAGTAAGCCATTCATGTAAGGGTATGGAAAGTTGCCGAAGAATTTTTCACCAGGACCCGGAAGTTTATTGCCAGGTTCAGCCTGAAAAACCTTGCTCTCCTCCCAACATGCTTGAGCATCTGACTGGATTTTCAGCAAAAGGTCTCTACGTGCATGACTCTTGGCTCCTTCAGTATTTGATGACATTTTCCTGAGCAATCAACAAATTGCAGGTGTTGAAATGTAAGCAACTGGATTTAATTTAACTCAATTCAGGACTAAATCATACATTTGTATATCTTGGATATAAAGCTTCTGAACTACTCCCTCCGTTCCTAAATGTAATCAAATCCCAAAACAAAGTTGTCCAAACGAGTGGTGCAACGCAATACACCTTATATTTCGGGTTTTTTTTTCAAAAAACTCACACCTTATATCAAGGAAGGGAGGGAGTATTATATTTGAACGAATTATAGTGGTGCAATATCTTATGAACATCTTGTTTCAAACAAATCTAAGGAACGTCAATATGATGAAGCTAATCATGTAAAGGACAATAATACCAGAACCATAAGAAAACATCAGTTAGACATCTAGCAAAATTAGCCTTTGAAATCTAATATATTAAACCAACTTGAAGAGAAAACTCTGCTAACTAACATCTTACCTATATTTACTTACAATCCAAAATTGAGAAGCAAGCATTATTCAAAGCTAGAGCAAATCAGATCTGCGTATTGGAACTTAATGTAGAGCAAAATACTAAATGCACACTAAATTTCCACGGCGCCACAATAAGACAACAGCAAAGACAAGAAATCCATATATGGGCAATCGATCACTATCTTTCCCATGGGCCATTGACTAGTAACTTGATGGAGAGCCTAACAGAAGTAGCCAGAACAAGCTATGCATAAAACTGCCAACAGAACATTAAAACCACACAAAATCGCATACAGCTTGTATGCACACATTTATAATAGCTACACTCATCTCTACATACACACATAGTTGTTCAAATTCCCCACAGTAACTTAGAACTTTCCAGAAAACCAAAGTCCTTCTGAACTACAAATGCAAGGAGACCCCAACAGACTTACTACAGACCAAGGTACAGAAGCTACGCATCACTTTGGGCCAATTATGACCCCACAACCAGAAGAAAGTCGCCGTACTAGAAAAATCATAAGGATCAACATGGATCTGTCTGATGAAGCTAATCATGTAACAGAACCATAAGCAAACATCATCAAGACATTTAACAAAATTAACCTTCGAAATCTAATATATTTAACTAACTTGACGAGAAAAAACATTGCTGGCTAACTTCTTACATATATTTACTTAAGATCTAATTTTCAGAAGCTAGAACTATCTAAATTCTAAATCTAGAATGAATCTGATCTGCATATTAAAAATAATGTACAACAAAATACTAAATGCACACTACATATCTACGGAACCACAGTAAGAGAACAACAGAAACAAGAAATCCCTGTATGGGACATCAATCAAAACGAGAACACAGGCCACCAACTAGTAACTTAATGAAGGAACTAACAGAAGTAGCCTGAACAAGCAACGCATAAACTGCAAGAGAACCTGAAAACCACACATAATTGCATACAGCCTGTGCACACATTCATTATAGCTACATTCATTCATCTCTACATATGCACTTAGTTGTTCAAATTCCCCACAGTAACTTAAAAAAATTCAGAAAAAAATCGAAGTCCTTCTGAACTAGAAAAGCATGTAGACCCGATCGACTTACTGCAGACCAAGGTACAGCAGCCACGCATCACTTCGGGCCAATTATGACCCCACAACTAGAAGAAAGTTGGCATACTTAAAAATATAAGAATGAACATCGATCTGTCTGCCCCAAACCTACATCAACCGACAGGTAAAACTCACAGTTCCCCATGTACTACTCAACTAGTATGAAATTCGTCATCAGATCACTGACCCGTCTGAGGCCGCTGTGCCTACACAACGAAGCACAGACCTCGCGGCAAAAATCGGGAATTCACCGGGCCGGCGCGAGTAGGCGCAATCTACGCTCGAATCTGCGCAAGAAACGGCGAGCAACTCTGGCTCGCGCGCCTACGAATCTACAGCGGCGGCGGCGCCGTTCTACTGTTCTACGAATCAATCGCACGGAAGGAAAGGGAACGGGATACAATGGGTACCTGACGACGGCGCGGCGAGGGAGCCGCAGCAGCCTCAGGGCGGGGAGCAAACCGGGAGCCAGCAGAATGCGACAGCGACGGCGACGGCGGATGGAGGAGGGGCTAGGGTTTATCCTGGCACACGGTCACGTGGGCCTTGATTGGCGACTTGGCGTGCACGAACCAGATTCGGGATGGAACAGGCCGCCCAAGGAAGAGAAAAGTTCAAAACAAAACTTAAATTCGTAGTCAAAAGCTAAATGAAACCCTCAACTCTCGATCCCTGAGATCGGCACTCTGAACTTGTCAATCCCGGTTTATTTTAAACCCTAGGTCTATTTTACACATAAGAATAAAAAAATTATAAACTAAATAATTTGTTTCTCTCCCTGACAAACTAGACCCACATGTCATATTCATCTTTCACCTTTCTTTAGCTGATGCTTCAGATGAAGTCTTCATGAATAACGCGTACCGCTGGATATACGTACAGAAAATTAATGTACAAACCGACAGATCCAACCTACCACGAACGCAAAAAAGTAGGATGCAAGAAGAATCTCCAAATCGGCGTTGTATTCCACTGATAATGAAGCAAAAACGATTTGGGAAAGGAACAGGCAGAGGAGGATGCGCCGTCATCGACCGTGCCAGTCTTGGCCTCGCCCGCGCCCAGTCGAGCCAGCGAACGCCATGGCTGGCGCATACCGCTGCCCAGCACTCCGACGGCCGTGTGGCACGTCTTCCGTCACGGAGAAGGTAGGCGAGCGCGGCAATAGGAGGCCGACGATGCTCGCATGAGGCCTGAAGGTGGAGGCGCCCAATGGGAGCTTTAGTGACGCACATGAGGAGCCAAGGGGGCAGCGACCAAGGGCAGCTGGGTTGCGTTGGGGCGGAGCCATGGATAGAGAATTTCCCTAGATTTTGTTGGGAATTTCAGAGGTACAAGATGATGAATATGACAGGTAGGCCCACATTGTCAGTGAGACTAGAAACCTATCCCGGTTGGGATTGTTACTTTCCCGGTGCGCCAAATAGACCCAGGGTTTTAAATAGACCGGGATTGACAAGTTCAGAGTGCCCATTTCAGGAATTGAGAGTTTGGGGTCCGATTTAGCTTTTGCCTACGAATTCAAGGTTTGTTTTGGACTTTTTTCCCCAAGGAACTTCACACAGAGGGCTCGAACGGGTGCTACAGTTTGGAGAAAGGGAGAAAAAACTTACCCCGAAGAAAGAGGGTGCTGTTTGAAAACGATGCCAACACCAAAACGTACATTTTCCAGCAAGCAAAAGTTCTTTTTATGCAAAGCCATCGGAGAGAGATTTATTGATTATACCAAACACAAATACATCGTTCATCATGGTTAAAATAAAGCTTTGGGGTCAATTCCCTACATACAAGATTCCTAGCAAGCTCATGATCAACCCAAATGACTTCTCTCTCAAAAAAAAAACCCTCAATGACTTCTATTGGGGTACTGTTTAAAGGTGGCATATATAGGACTTATAGCAAGGATTGTGCAATCACAGAAGGTAGCAACTGAAAATCCCCCATCACTACATAATAAAACTATTGCAACCGACAATTCAGCTAAGCAAAAACCATCTCGTAGAGCATAGGCTTCGGCCATCATTGCATTGCATCAACAACAAACGGTGAGTCTCTACATGCGGAAACATGAACTTTATCATCCCTTGTCAATATAAAAAGTAGTGTCAACTTTGATTTTCAAAATACCTTTTGGTGGGTATGACCATCCTTCTTTCTTCTTTCCCACCAAACTTTGCCTTGCTCTCCACTATTTTTTATCACTAGGGCAGCAATGGACGTCTGAACATGTTCCTCATGGACAAAATGGCATCACTCTTTTTTGTTGCGAATGAAAATGTCCATCATTTTTGTCCATCCAAAGGTCCACGGCGCTTTATACTAGTCCCAAAATGATGACTAGTACAATTTATACTAGTGCATTGTTTGGACAAAATCGACACCGCACATGAAAAAAATGCATAGACGGGTCCAGGCCCAAAGGCCTCTCCGGCCCAAAACAGTTGACCACCATCGTTCTGGTCCGCTGCTATCATCTCTATCTCTACTAATTATAAAGGCGCAAACTGGAATTTTGCTTCACGTACCCCGCATATTACACACCGACAGAACAGAACCAAACAATCGGGCCTACTTAACATCATCTGACGCCTGGGCTTAGCCTGATCTGATTCCTGGTGCGCTTAGCAATTAGCAGCGTCAGACTAAAACTTATCTCTCGCATAGCGAACCCACGCCCCCGCCCTCCCCTCAACCTCATTGTTGGTTCCAAGAAAAAAACGTTAAACAAGGAAACGTATCATTGAACAAGGAAACTGACTACACCTATCAATTTCACCATCACCGCTCGGCATCCCCGGGATCCTGGATGACGCCATCACCAGGCCTTGTATGCGCAACTACACGACACGCTTGCTCACATCACGTGCCTAGAAGACGGTTCCCTCACCGTGTTCCTGGACGGAGCTGTTGCTGCCGCTTGCCTGTATGACGCCCTCTCCGATGTCCTCGCGACAGAAACATCACCGATCCGCTCATGATACATGATCAGCAAGGTAAGTTGATCTACTCTTCAGTGATGTGTTTCATCTGCTGTTCATGCCTAATCTTCGTGATTAGCGGGATGGCCTTCAAGTCTGCTCGGTGATGTTATGATCATAGCAATCTGGTCTGTTCCTGTTCCTCTTGAACTCAAACATGGAATCCTGGTCGATGCAAATAATCATTGGATTAGGACTCACACAACGCTCTCTACTCGCTTCTACCAGGATATAAAAAATAGTAAGTTTGCTACCTGTGTCATGTCTTTTCCACACAAGTGCCTGAACACTTCCGCCCATTTAACCTTGTGAGGGTTCCTCTTCATCTTGAAGCTCTTGTGGCATTTTGATCAGTAGAAGTGGAAAACCGGACAAGCAGATGTGAGAACTGGTTACATGGCAGGCCACTAACCAAATACAAGAAGAATTGAAGCTATAGAAATTCAGATCCTACTTTCAAGGTAGGAATATCATATCTAAGAATTGTTGTACTTCAGCTGTTCATAAGGCTACACGTGCCTGGCCAAATCCGGTAAGAAAGGTAGGTTCAACTTCAAGCTAACATAACTGGATTGGTGCCTTCCATTTACCCTGGTAACTGGGGTTCTTGATTTTATGGATATGAAACAAGCCTTTTAAACATCAAACTATGAATTGCAGAATGTTCACGGTGTTTCTCAATAATCAAAAATAGAGATATTACTTTTTGCTTCCATGGTCCCTTGTACTCTGGGTTGGGAATGGTGGGGGCAGTCCATTCACCATCTTCCTCATCATCCGAATCCTCAGGCTGCAGTAAGATTAGTACGAATGTTAAAACACATTATTATGCATAATATTAAATATAGTGACCTATGCAATTAATACACCTTCTTAACATATATAGTGTACACTCCCTGTGAGATGGTTCAGTTATGATTGGTACTACACTATGCGGTAATATGGATCACATGGAAACTAGGCAACCATTTTTTCTGGTGGAAAGCGTCATTAATTTTCTGAATCAATCTGTGCCACACAAGCACTATTTCAGTCTTGATCCTAAGGGCTATGTGGTGTTTCGGTCAAGTGAGCATTAGTATCTAGCCTTACCGTAATATGTTACTTATACAATAGTTTTTTACAATCCACGTATGTGGTTTGGCAGTACCCAAGGGGCTTCAGCTTTTGATCACTGAAAGTAAATCATAGACTAACTCCAAGTTCATTGATTTGAATTTTTGAAACTGACACCTGCCATCTATGTATGTGTCAATTTGTTTATACAGTAGGCATAGAAAGGGCCGAGACATTTGCCAGTAGCCTTATTCTTGGTTTCTTTCTTCCAAGAGGCAAAGAGCTATTTGTGTTTAGGTTGTCATTTGAATTTGAACATCGCGTCTTGACGAGTTGATGTTTATGGTAGTCATATATCTTAGGTTCAAAGGGTGCTGGCATGTTTTTATTAGCTAAGTGATTTAAGTTTTTGCATGCCATGCACAGTGACAGAAGCTTTTTACCTGTGCCACACATCTTCTTATATAATGTGTGAGGACCCCATCTTCTTATACAACTATTTGTGGTTTTTTTTATATCAATCTGTCCCACACAAACTGCCACACAAACACTATTTCAGTCTCATCTAATCGATCCTAAGGGCTATTTGGTCTATGATCTACTTCCAGGGAATCAAGAATTGAGGTATTGCCAAACCACAGACATGGATTGTACAAACAATATTGTATAAGTAACAAATAAGTTTGAGATGAACTCTACAAATCTAGTAGAAAAATCCATTAATTTAACACTTTGGCTAGAATTTTTGCCATCTTATTCCAACAAAACTCGGCTGATGGCTATGCAGTTAACTTTTTTCCAAAGAAGCATAAATGAGGTTGAACATATTTTGCCAAAAGTGCCATGATGTCCTGTCATAGCCTCAAATCATAAGAAAGCTTTCTGTTCTAACATTTAATTTCTTTGTGCCATTGTTTAGCGAAAAGAAAATTATGTAGCTTCGTTGTGGACTTTGATACCTTCGGTGCTTAATTTTCCTCACTTAGTAGTAAAATCCTTTAAGATATCAAATAAAGAATTTTGCAATTACTATAAGAAATAACAAGAAGATTGTAAACCAATTTAAAGCCAAAATGGCTCTCCACTCCTCTAACTGGACCATGTCCCAAATTGTTGGTTGTACCATAATTTCATAGTACCAGGAATTAAGGGTGCGTTTGGGAGCTATTTTTTAAAGTATTCTAAGAATACTATGGTTTCTGAAAATACCGGTTTTGAAGTGTTTGCTTTGAGCTAAAACTGCAGTTTCACATACCCGAATTCTATGCTTTGAAGTGTTTTCTTTGAGCTAAAACTGCAGTTTCACATATCCGAATATCGACAATACTGCAGTTTTTTGGCAGTATAGAAAAAAGAGGTCCATACCTCTTTTTTACAAAACAGAGAGAGGCAAAGTGGATTCTCCTTAGCCAGTCTAGCCGATGGCCACCAATCTGACATCCCCATGCATCCGATAGAGTGCTATTCTATTTGTGTTTACGATGAAATCAATTTTTCGATCTTATGGTTCTGTAGCTTCGTTTTATCCCTATTGATTTCAGCTGCCCATTTATCGAGCTTATGCACTCATGCAGTGTGACTATTGATTCAACTAATCACTGGCTAAATCTAAGGCCAGCTCTAAAAGCAGTACACCAATTACTATGTCATATTTTATAAAATAAAAGTACTATGTCATGGACTGAACGATAAATACAGGACTGCCAAACATATCCGTGTTTTGCCAAAACTTCGGTTTACTTAAACTGTAGTACCTGATGCCGAGGCAAGGAAATATCGTGGTTTTACAATACTTCGGTTTAATGTTTACTGCCAAACAGAGCCTAAAGGTTGAATCTCCAGTGCAGTTTTCAGGTTGTATCTCCTACACATTTTCTTTATGAATTTTTTTCACTGGAATAACTTAGAATGAATGTAAAGAGAGGAGAATACAAAATCCAGTTCAGTGGTCATACCAGTCCTTCGGCGAGGAGGAAGCCAGAGAGGACGCCTTCGTCGGTGGTGAGCCCGGCCAGGGGGATGTCGGCAGTCAGCGACGCCGGAGGACCTTTCCCTGGTGGCGAAATGAGCTCAATGGCGGAGGGTAGGAAAGCATGGGTGGCGGAGCGGGGGCCTATGCAGAGCCATCGATCGTCGGTGGCGGTGGCCATGGCCGCAGACCCGATGGACATGAGGTCTGCCCCTCCAGCTCCGTTGGCGTCCTGGCCTTCCGCGAGTGCCGCAGAGTCTCCCATCACCAGGAGGAAGCGAGAGGGGGAGGAGGCCGTCGAGGCCAGTTGCGGGGAGGCAGGATAGCTGGGGTACGGTCACCGGCGGTGGGGGGAACGAAGAGAGGAAGGAGTTGCATAGGGACTATTGTGAGTGGGATGAGTGAGGATTTTTTTTTCTTTCACCTGGATGAGACATAGGTGGGGAGAGAGCGGTCGGACATGCGGAATTTCTCTTGCTTCCCTTTTCTTTTTTTGTCATAAGAGATTTAGAAACAAATATTATTCCTTCCATCTTAAAATAGTTGTCGCAGATCTGACAAAATTTGGATAAATTTAGACACTATTTAGTATATAGTTCATCCAAATTTTGACATACCCGCAACATCTATTTTGAGATGAAAGGAGTACATAAGTTTTAGAAAATTGTTGATGGATTTAAAACTATATCATAAAATATGACTAATCATACAGAACATCACGTGGTCCTTAGATGTTAAATTTCATGAAGTATTTTACGGGATATCTTACCCCACACTATTGGGCTCATATGACAGATTTTAGAAGCAAATTTCTTTTGTTGGGTTGAAACACTTACGGACGATGCCAGTAAATTTAGACCGTGCAGGAAAGAGGACTAGGACTTTTTCTCTAGCGGCCGATGCGTCCATGCCCTTATAGCTTAAACAAGTGTTAGGATCGTATCGAGATTATGCACATCACATTTGCTTATAATTTTAATTTAAAACTATTGAAATGTTTTTTTCAACTGATTATATTGAGAAGTGTCTTCTCAAATTCTAATCATATAGGTCATCTTGTCGCTCATGGTTGTTAAACATAATGGTTCCCAAATAGGTATATTCCCTCCGTATATTATATACGTGTTCTACATTTTTCTAAAATTAACTCTAATTAGTAGTTGTAAAATAATTAGTGTTCATATGTCACATTTTACAAAGTTAGCTGTCAGTATAGTCGACTTCGAATGAATGATGATATCGATGGTCCGAAACATTTTACCACAAAGCGCATGTAGGATGGTATCGATCGTTCGAAGCATTTTAGCATATTTTTGTATAGAGCTTGTCCTTTTCTGAGGTAAGTATTGGGTAATGTTGTTTAATTTTTTATTAAAGTGTTGCTTTAAATTAAGATTGGATTGTGGTATTTTTGCACCTAATTGTACTATATTTTGTGTTTGTGAATTTTATCTAATGTCATATATGAATCTCACGGTGCACACTATAATTATGGGCCATGAGACCTATCTTGCTGACTCCATGAACAAAAGTTACATAACAATCAACTCGGGTAAAAGTAAATAGAATTTTGAAGACACGTGTTATATTTAGTGCACGCTTACTAGTTCTTCACGAATTCATAAACCTAAATCGAGATGATATTGGGACTGTCAGGCGGCGGATACGGCGGCCATGGGGATCCATCACCGCCTTCCACCTCGGCTGCGTGGTGCCTCCGCGACGCGGATGCCGGCCTTGGTTCTGTCGGCGCCGCCACGAAGGGAGAGGGAGACCACTGAGGGTGTGGTGGATGGGAGGAGGTCGGTGTGGCGGTGGAGCAGGGGAGGAGACAATAGAGTGGTGGCTGGGACTGGAAGGGAGACGTGAACCCCACGCGTGTTCCGCTGGTCCTCCACATTGCCGGCGCGTCGCCTGCTCCGTGCGCTCCTCGTCGCTATCCAGACTGCACATTGCGGTTGCGTTTGCATGCTGGAGTGCGGCGTGCAGTGCTCCACGTCCACGCGGATGGTGAGCTTCTAGGTGGTTGCGCTACCCAGGTGGCTGGCGCTTGGGCCTCCTTGTGTTGGCCACCATGGGGAACGCGGTCGATAGCCTCATCACGGTCATATTCTTCTGCGCGGCGACCTCCATGGCTCCATGTAAGTTATCTGATACAACGTTCTCAAATGAGTACGGAAATCGCTAAGTGCAAACCCAAATTGTCCCGATGAAGTGACAGTCTTTTTATTTTTCATGATAATATGATGAGCTGCTTGAATTTGTAGCTTCAGAAGTTTCGGATTTCTAGTGGACTAGTACTAACAATGATACACTGGTGTGGCACTTCTACAATATTACATTATGTGTTGTATTTTTTGAATATATGTCAATACAATAACATGCACCTTGTGAACTGTAAATTGATATCTGAATGTACATGCATTGATCATCGAACTACCTTGTCTGAATTTCACACCTCCTGAACTGCAAATTTGTATTGAGTCGATCATGATCTAATTCAGAATTGTTTTACCCTGAAACTCTGGCCGAATTGTAACTATTAGTTGTGTGCATTGATCATCATCAAACTCTGCATTGTTATGTGCTGCCTGCATTTTACATCTTCTAAACTGTTAATTTTTAGTGAGTCGATCATGAGCTAACTCATAACTCTTTACCCAGAAACTTTGAATGAATTGTAAGCCTTGTGCATTGATCATCATCAAATTGTGCATGGTTGTCATATGCCACCTGAATTTTACGTCATGTGAACCGCAAATTCATAGTGAGTTGATAATGAGACAAGGGTTAGGCTGGAAGTCTGATTGTTTATATGTAAAGGGAACCGAAGATGAAAGCCAATAAGTCTATTTTGTACTCCTACAAAATAGTGCTAGAGTCTAAAAGCATTTGGACATCCGTTGAATGGAATAATTTTAAAATTAATATAAATAAATTTGACAATGCATTGTCGTGTGATTAGCTTGATCACTATCAGTTGCCTTTATAGTTTTTGCGGTAGCACATCAATGTTTTATTTTCTGTTTGGCATCTATTTCATATACAGTAGCACATATGTCATGCCCCCTTGCAATATGTAGAATTGCGCAAACAAAAGGGAATAGTATGTTAAATCGTTGAATTATTTATAAATGTTGTCTAGATGGTTTTTAGGTTCAAGGATTTTCTGGAATATGTCAACGAGAGGATCCATCTCGCATTTGGGTCGTCATGGATCATTTGCCTTAGACGATTGTGATCTACTAGAGCTCCAATGTGCTTGCCACGAACCGGTAGTGAGACACATCTACTACGAACATCTGCGGTTTCCAAGCTGCAATTTACCAGAGGTGATCTTTCTTTTATATTTATATACTATATAATATTGTGCGATATTTGTAACACTTCTTTTCCATGAAGTACATTGCACTAACTTTTCTTTGGTATTCTGTTACTATTGTATGCAGGGTTGTACTTTGTCAATCCGGGAGGACCTTCTCAGCAAGTATGCTGAAAAAATGGTAGTTGCACAGCAGCTTCAAATAATAGAGTACAAGATGCATTGGCTTGATCGCTCTTCCTTGTGAAGGAACAGCAAATTCATTGGTCTGCTTACAAGGAGAAGCACATATCTCATGACATATCACATGTCAAGAGACTTGAAGAAGAGAAATGCAAATCTAGAAATACTCTACACTTTTTTGGTTTATGCTCGTATTGTATGTAGGTCGAATAATGATTCCCACTGTGTAGACATGCAGTATTGAAATATTTGTATCAAAGTTTTTTATCTTGTATGTGCCAAACTTACTGGTTCATGCTAGTCTATCTGGGAAGTGCCATCGCACTTTGTTGGTTCTCAACATGTTTGTGACCCATGAATAAATATCCAAATCATTGTTGTTTAGCTACAATCGAGCTAAAACAGGTTATTTCAATTAAAAAATGGCCTAATATTGATCAACAACACATGTTAGTATGTCAATTGGTGATATCAGCTAAGGAACATTTTCACGGCTGGAGAAAATGTCCAAAAGACAAACATTAGAATAAAAAAATATTTTTATAGAATTATCTGACAAAAAGAGGAAGGCACACATATAGGGTATCACGCTGATAAAAGTATTCGATGTGCAATAAACTCATATTCAACAATCACTTCATTTCCATAAAAAAACAATCACTTCATTCAGTTACTGATAGCAAAATTACCAAGCAAACAATTAAATTACTGGAACTGAATTTAAGCCCTCTATTAAATGATGAATTTCTTCACTTCAGGAGCATTGTGTGTTATCATGTCGTCCATAACATGTTAGTTTCAAATAAATCCATGAGATAAATGAGTTTACTATCCATGTACTGAAATCTGAAGTGTCAAGTACTGGCGCTGATAACACATTGGCAACCATATGATTTGAGAAAACAGTAGGCACGGACAACCACAATTTGGCGCCAGGAGTAAATCAAACTGGAGGTGATTACAATCGATTTTCATCGCCAATACTGCCGAATTAATCCAAACATTTCAGACTTTACTTGGCAAGTAAATACTATTAGATAGATGAAGCAGCACTCCACAGTTAACATATTAGATGATTTCCGAAAGTCAGCTAACATATTAGATGATTTCCGAAAGTCAGCTACAGTACGGGTGTATTTGGTAGACTGTGTCAACTCAGAATCACTATCTCCACCCATACATGCTGCCCCTAGACAAGCTCATCTCAGATTTTTTCCAGTGTTTGGTGGCCCAGGTTTGCTGAAACAATCTATACTGAGATGTTGTTTGGTGGCCCGTGTGAGTTGAGACTTGCTATTGTCAAAACATTTTACACAGAGATCCTTTGACAGAAAATTAAAAAGCAATTGGACCCTTAGACAGAAAAATATAAAAGCAATCGGGTCCTCGCGAGTTCATCTCCTTGCTGCGTGCTCTGCCGTGAGGCCATTGCCAGCGCTAGGAGGCGGAGCTTGGGTCGCTGGGTGGCGGCGCAGTGAGACGGAGCTTGGCCACGCGACGGGACGGAGGATGGGCTGGAGCTCGCGCCGCGGCGGCGCTCGCCAGGACCTCGCGCGACGGAGCTCGCCAGGGCCTCGATGTCACCTCCTCATCTGGATGGGGGCCGGCGAAGGGGAGAAATCCCGTGACGGGAGATGGCTGTCGAAGGTGAGAGGGCGGAGGTGGCGCATGGGAAGGAGGGGCGCCGGAGGTGTCGGGTGGCCGGCGATGTGGCACCGGTGAGATGGTATGGCAACGGAGGCGGCGCACACGGGTGGTTGAGCGGCGCTCGAAAGGACCTCGCGCGACGGAGCTCGCCAGGACCTTGCCGGCGTCGGAGAGAAGGCGGCGGAGGCCGACGTGTAGAGGAGGCAGGGAGATGAGCAGGTGATGGCGGCGATGGTTGGGGGAGAGAGAGAGCGGGTTGGGGGCGGGGCAGGGGGGAGAATGAGGTGGGGAACGGTTGACCCCTATTGATCTCGTCCGACGGGGGCCGATTTTCGGTGCGAGCTCAGCCCTGCCCAACAGCGAAGCTCGTTTTCGACTTCTCAACTGGGCAGTGCCCGGAGGCCTTTTTTGCATGAGGTGGGCAGTGCCCAGACTAACGACCCGGTCTAACAAACGCGCGAATTCGGTCCGAGGTGGAAGATTCTGAGTGGAGCGGGGCTACCAAACACGCCCTACATGTAGTCATAGACTGACATGTCGACTAGAGTCGCTGCGCATCATCCAGTGATAAGCTGATTCTGCTTCAAGCTGCATGTGCAAAAACCAGAAACCCATATTACATTAGTCAATAAGGAAATTGTGGCTCAACATTTTGGCCAGAACATTTGAACACTAATAGGAAAATAGTGCTAGAAAGTGATAAAAGTGTGTGAAGAGGAAGATCTGTATGAACACATTAGCAACCTAGAAAAACATTTTTGTAAAGAAGTATTACAGAGAATATGAACACTGTCACGCTCCTCTAGCTCCTAGCTAGCGCCTTCACCATCCTTGTCTGAAAGCAGCTATCATCAAAGTAAGATTCATGTAGCTAGTCATGTAAATCATGTCTAAAAAAACAAATGTATGTGCAATATGGAACAGCATGCGATTTCTTCTATAAACGAAACCGCGGCGTTCATCTTATATTAGTGAACAGAGGGAGTACCTAAGAAGGATAATTCTTTGAGTTGGCCCTTTCATGAGTTTCCAGTGCTATATCAGGTATGCATTATGTGCAGTCCCACTTGCCATCATGTGTATGTATGGCACTTCAGCACAGTCGACTTCCACTTAATTAGTACTTTCGGTTTTGCTCAGTTAACGCCACGAACTCTGCATTAGTAAGGAACATAGCATTGCATGATATGGAAAATGCTAAACAGTGCCGTAAATAGAAGGTTGCATGCTATGCACACCCTTGTATCTAGCTGCAGCAGCAACGATGGATGGTACTAAGGTTGCTAACTATGTATCATCTTACTTCACTTCTGATTTCAGTACTCATATTTGTCTGAAGTTTAAATATACGTTGCCATCTCATATTCTGACAAACATTTGGCACAACACTAGTTATAACTTTCTAGAATTTATTCTGAAGACACCATGCAAGTATAGTACGACTACTTGGTGAAGAAGGATTCATAGTTCAAGCAACAGTACGTAACTGAAGATAAGATAAGCAGAAAGCAATCTGAAACATAGATTAAAATCATACAAAGGAGTATGGAAAACGGTACTTGATGTGAACACAACCGCGCCGAGGGCGTTGTGCGTGTCGGCGTCGACGTCGGCTCTGTCGGATGGACGAAGGAAGATTGGAGGAGGGGTTTGCAGCTTGGATGCGTGGATTGGACGACACCAACGAGATTGGAAGAGGGTTCGGCGGCGTGGAGCCGTGGATGGGTGTGGAGGTGGCAGCGTGTAGCAGAATTGGAGAGCGGAGGGGGATGGCAGCGGCGAGAGTGCGGGGAGGCGGCGGCGCCCCTGACCTCGTCGATGTTCTGTTATTCCACGAGTTCTTGTTCGTCAATTACGAGTTGGACCTGCTGGTTCCTCTTTTTTTCCATGAACTTACAAGCTGGGCCTATTGGGCCAAATCAATCTCAGTTGTTAGATCAAATTATACTAGTCATGTTTGAGTAGTAGTAAAATGTACCGTAAAAGTTGCCATAATTTTAGGCAAAAAAATCCACCGAAAGGATTTTGTGTACCCTTCGTGCAGATAATATGTTACAATCTAGGCCAATACTCTCGCTCAAATGAGTAGAGTTAGTAAAAAGTTTGAAGCCCCTTGTTGTAAAAAAAGAAGAAAAATATGAAGAGACCTTGGGCCAGAAGTTGTTGTCCTGAAAGGAATATTGAGAAGAGAACTGTGAGTGACCTATAGTTGTTGTGCTGGAAGAAATTCAGCGACCTTGGGCTCATAAGACCAACACTCTAGCAGGACTTTCGACACTTCAATTCGGCCAGCAATCCAGCACATATCAGGACCCTGCTAGTCTCGTCACGGGATACTTTCACTCGTCGCTGGCATAGATATCAGGACGCCTCACTCGCGAGGTTGAGGGACGTGCAGACCCATCCTCAAGGAAAGGCAAGAACTTCGGGCATCTCGACACTGTTCCAAAGAAAAGAAACAAAGAAAGAACTGCATCTGGAGGATGAACTCGGGCAGCTAGCCCACGCCTGCCGCCACACCTGCCATGATGGCCTGCCTTCACCACCGTAGTTGGTCGCTCCTCCATGCCCACGAGCTCACCCCGCCATGGACAGCAGCGCCGACCGCGTTTCCTCCAGGTGAATCAGCAAGCAGCACGACCCTGACCTTGAGCTGGTCCACATACTGACGTTGCAGCGGCAACAACATGTTCTAATTGCAATGATTCAAATCGCGAGCACAGCAGGGGCGGGCCGAGCTTGGCAGTCGGCGGCGTGCACGTGCAACGCGACGGGGTCCGCGTCGCTGTAGGCGGCCACCACCAGGAGGTCAAGGGCGGTGAAGCTTCTCTGCATCGCGCGCAAGTTCCAGGAGATCTCGATGTTAAATCGATTAAGGAGATCAGGCGCCGATTGAATGGATCGAGGACCTGCACAACCAAAACGAGATGGGAATGTGGCGGCTGGGGTGCTCGCCGGCGGCTGGAGGGGAAGCAGGGTAAGCGGCGGGTGAGGGAGGCGATGAGATTGGGGAAAAGCAGAGTAAACGACCGGCCAACTCACCAGTTTGACTACGAGGTGGCAGTACCAGTAATTACTTCCGAATTCCTAAGGCTGTTTTTCGAGGCTCGATCCATATTATTAAAATTATTTTAGCAGTTGGATTTAAAATCTATGGCTATGATTTAATTAGAGAACAGAGGTACGTAACGGCAATCACGTTACGTGACAAAAAAAAACGGATCGCTGTGTACGTTTGTGCCCAGCCTAGAGAGTACAAATTCTATGACTAAGAAACGACCTGATCGATTATGGTCTGTATTATTGAACTCTACGTACATGCATGCCCAAGAGTACTACACTTGGACCTAGTGTACAAATTGGCAGCCTTACGTGCTAGCCTATATATTGCATAAATTGATTGATTGTCAAGGGCTGAATCAATTAAGCACAACGCTAGCTACATGTACACGTCAATTGCAAATTGAACCAGCTAGATGTTCGCGTGAAGTGCAAATTCCACAAAGACAACGCTAGGCGTCCCCGGACGATGGGGCTTCCCATCGTCCTCCTCCCCCGCGCGCCACGTGTTTCCAAATCTCGGTTTTGCTGCAAAACACCCCGTTTTTGCTACATATATTCTCGTTTTTTGCTTCGAAAGCAAAAAAAGGGTTCGTTTCAGAAATAAAACGTCCCGTCGGAGATCTTGCCGGAAACCTCGCCGGAAGCCATGCAGCAAAAAAATTATGCTAATGAAGCAAAAACAACTTCGCCGGAGACATTGTCGGAAAAAACTCGCCGGTGACTCTCGCCCAAGACCTTGAAGCAAAAACTTGACACTGTTGTAGCAAAACCACAAGACAGTTGTAGCAATAAAGTTCTTCTAATGTAGCAAAAAACTAACTTCGTCGAAGACTCTCGCCCGCAAAACATCGTCGGACATCTCGTAGCAAAAAATTTGCACAATTATAGCAAAACCTCAAAACAATTCTAGCAAAAAAATCCAGTAAGTGTAGCATAAAAAAAGCAACTTCGCCGCCTCGGCTTGTAGCAACACGGTCTAGGGTTTGTAGCACCGCCGCTTCGGGCTTGCTGCAGTGCCGTCTAGGGCTGGTAGCAGCGTCGCCCCGGGCTTGCAGCACCACCATCAAGGGCTGCGCGCCTAGCCAAAGCTCGAACGAGAGGGAGAGGACGGACGTCGCAACATGCTGGTGCGCCTGGCCGGAGCATCAAGGGTTGTGCGCCTGGCCGCAACATGCTGGTGTGCCTGGCCGAAGCATCACCTACCTCGTGTAGCACTCCGGCAGCGCGGCCATGGCTGCGGGGAGTCGACGAGGTATGGGCACCGGGCGCCGGCGCCGGAGCGCCATGGCTACTGGAACTTGGGACTGGGACTGGGAAGGCCAAGGGAAAGTGCGGTGGAGCTGATCCGTGAAAGCGTCAAAGAGATAAGGTTGGAGGACTTAACGTGGCGGGCCCCACACTCAGGTCGAGCTGAGGAAAGGAAATAGGTACGCGCGCTCACTCCGGACCCGGACGATGGTTTGCCTCGTATCGTCTGGGGGATCCCAATCAATTTCCATTGGACAAACATATTTAGCGAATTTCATAGTCCCTCCTATCCAAATTAGTTGATTCACATTTATCTAGATTCAGATGTATCCGATCGAAATTAATTGATTCACATTTGTATAGATTCGGAGGGAGTATGTCGTATGCGCAAATTAGGATTTTGACCTATTACGATCCAATAGGTTGAATTGATAGCTAAAATGTTTAACAGTTTTTTAGAAACTTTACATCTTAATGTTAAAGTCACAATATGATCGAAAAGACGGAACATGAGAAAGTAAAACATGTCTATTAATGTAAAGTGCCATACTTTTATTAGTAGATAGATCACAATCCCCAGATATTCATAAGAGAACTCAAACCAATACCATTGTGATAATTAATGGTTATGTGCATCATTAACGCACATGCCAGGTACACCCCATTTTAAAAAGAACCATTATGGTAATTGTAGCTAACCCATATTATGAATAGTCAACTATTTTAATAGTGTTATGTGAGAAAAATAGAATTTTTTTGAACAAGAAATGATCAAGAAGTCGCTGCCATTAATTCAGCGGTGGGACTACAAATTACATTAGGGACCCCAAGAAACAAACAAATTACAACCTAGCCCTCAAAATTTGCACAGAGGACCCTAAGACTAACTCTTGAAAAGCAATCAGGTCATTCGACTCCAATGCTGCACTCGAAAGATGCATTTATTTTGCAATCCATTCAAAAGATTAGATAAACATCTTTCACCTTTTCTCAATTGGATTCTATGATTGTAACTGCATCACAATATATAGTCACATTGTGCGTCGTTTTATCTTTTCCAAGTGCACTCGACACATTGTTTGCACCATAATATACGGACCTTTTAACTAGAATATAATATACATACAGTCTGCACGTATGGAGTTTAGAGTTTATGAAAATGGCAAAATAATATTTTTAGAGATAAATGGCATAATAATTATTTACTCTCTAAATATGATAAAAAAATCTCTAAAGGTGATATTTTATTGAGGTTATAGAATCGTCTTAGTTCCTATTTTATAATAATTGATTAACAATAAAATTATAATTTATTTCCTGACTACTTTCCAACATACTAAGAAGAGATGTCCTCGCATTTGAGAGGGCCACCTTGCTAGTTATATACTAAAAGAAATAAAAGAGTGTTTTTCGAGGCATTAGATTGATCCATATCACCTAAATTATTTGGAATGTTAGATGCCTAATTAGTGGCTAAGATTTAATCAGAGTTGTACTTTAATTTTAAACATTACTCAAAGTTTAAGCATGATTAGTATTCTTGTGCCTCTCAACAATGTCTGTCGAGTTCCACCACTTGTTCCCACATGAAAAACTTGAAACATATTAGTATTTCGCAAGAGAAATATTCAGTCGAAAATTAAATAATCCGGACATTTGATGGATCAATGGTGTTTGAAATCTCGGCAAAGATATTCAAACCTAGTTATTTCTATTAATCGAGCAAACTATATACCATGATACATATTTCTATGGTTTGCTTGTTGCGTACAACATGCATATATATGCACTCTAGAATTAATCACAAAACAAAGTTATAAGAGTAACAGATTCATATGCATGTACATTGTGCATAACAGAGTAGAAGAGTAGACATATTAGACATGATTTAATAACAGAATGGAATAGTCTACCAAACATGTATGATGAGGGCAATCAGAACAGTTGGGAACCGGAGAAGACTCCTTGGAGAATAGTATAATTATATGATTGTTTATTAGTATCCACTAATAAAAACTAACAACCTTGTGAACGCACACGAAGGCCGGTGTTGTTTCATATATTTGGAGTGGCCAAACAAATATGGCATCGAGAAAAATATTCAATAATACAGAAATGTTGGAAAGAGGAGTCAGAACTAGTACATGTACGCAAACAAGTCTTGGACTGGTGACACTACCTCATGGGGCCCTGAGCGAGAGTCCCTCTGTCCTGTCCTATGGACCGGCCCTAGATATACATAAGACAATTATGGAAGTCATATGCATGGCAAAGAAGATTGGATTAGTAAACCTTAGAACATAAGAGAAGAAAAATCTCTATCCTCCTAACCCGGGGACAGAGAGGAGTGCTTTGTGCCACTCGATCACTACTACCTCCGCTTTAAGGAATAAGACGCGTGTATTCCAAAGCAAAGTTTGACCGAATAAATAAAAAAAATAAAATTTAATTATATTATGTAAAATTATATCATTGGATTTGTATTAAAACACACTTTATAATGATGCTAATTTTATAGTAACATTCTTTATATATTTAGAATAAATCTTGATCAAAGAAAAAATACGCAAAACAAGAGCGCATTATTCTTTGAGATAGTATGGATAAATGCATACACAATCACACTGCATATATACTACCTCGTTCTATATTAGTATAAGGCATTTTCGGTAGACTAATAGCCTATCCAGACCGTCCTATAATATAATATAGAACAGAGGAGTAATATGTACGTACAACTGTCAAGCGCTAACACAATATCAGTAATGCATATCTGTCGATTACTTTACCCAGTTGGTCTCTGTCTCTACTTCAAAATTGCACTTTTTATCCTTAGGATTAGGAGATCTTGCTGTCAACCTAGCCACATTGCGACAGGGCTGCAAGGCAGCAAGGGTACTTTCCAACGCCATTTTTCTAACACCTTTGACGACCGCATGCTCCTCGCCCGAGCAAACGACACGAAATCAATTTCGCTCGCCATCCCAACATTTTTTTCGACAGCTGCCAACTTAACTTGATCACACATACGGTCCTGTCTCCTGTTAATTGACAAATGCTAAACCAAGTATCCACGTCGTCGCAAAGCTACGCGCAGCAGATCGTAAGTTCATAAAAGAAAATCGTAGATGTGGCATGTGGGCATGTCACGAGATATACGGCTTACGTCGCCAGATCTATGAATGGAGAGTAAACTAAAGACTGGCAGTACTAGCTGGCGATCTGTACCGATCTCTTTTTGATTGTATATATGTTGCGTGATTTAAATATGTTGAATCCAACGTCACCGTGGTATAAGTCTTCTTTGAAAATGAATTATTGTGATTTAGCTAAGGGATAAGCACCAATTATTTGCTTGAAATCGAACGTCATATATTCAGATCGTTGCACCATATGTGTCATTTGCGCTTTAGACCTACCTTTGATCGATGTGTTAACTCTGTACATGATGATTTAGTGAATGCGTGCAGTCCAAAAACCTTTTAACCCTCTTTTTCGGTTACTCAAGTACTCTCTCCGACCCATATTAGTTGATTTGAATTTGTCTAGATTCGGATATATCTAGCACTAAAACATGTCTAGATACATCCGAATCTAGACAAATCCAAGTCAACTAATATGGGTCGGAGGAAATACTATATTATTAAGTGGGCGCGCTTTGTGAGTTGGTCAGCTTTGTTCAACACGTTTTGTACCTAGTGCGCTTTGTTGGCACACCTGTGGACACGTCGCACGAATATGAATTTGTGAAGAGCAACTTGTTTCAAGAAATATCTCAAGACTGCTTTCTCTTGAGTTTAGGAATATAAGTTGTATCCAATATGTGTATAGCCTATATTGGGATTTGGATTACAAAGTAGGTTAGATGTTGCGATGTGTCTGTTGATTTCGGCGGGGTTATCATCGATGGTAATATGATATTACAAGGGGAGAAGTGCACGTTAAGCATACCCTACGGATGTCGTTGATCGCTGAACCATGTTACCAAATATCGTCTCTCGGCTAACTTTTTGTAATGATCTAATCACGTATTATGCTAAGTATTGTAAAGTGTTGAATTATATGTTACAAACACCTTGTTTCAAATTGGTCGGACCTATCTTGCAAAATACTTTTCATGATCTATCATCTTCTTTATTTTGTGTGTCATGTTTATGAATCATAATAAATTCTAAAAACTATAAAAAGCACGGAATACCATATATGCCGAGATAAAATGGTTACAACTATGTTTCGAGACAAAAGCATATGCAAGGGGTTTGTCCAACTCGATTTTTTATTGAAGTATCAGTCGGTTCATGAAAGTAAAAACATCAGTGTGAAATGTGTAGTTTGCACATTTTGACCTAGTTGTAAAAAATCTCACTAAATTGAAGTTGTATTTTATCAATACCAAAATTCTGGCGAACTTTTCTAAATTGACCGAGACTTAGGTAAATCTCAGTTTATCTAAAATTAGCATTTTAAATCTGCTACTCCCTCTAGTCTTATCTAAATCAACGACATTTATTATGGATCGAAAGGAGTACAAGTATTTACAAATATAAATATCATAGTTACTCTGTGGCTCGAACAGGTAGGGGAGTAGAGACACGCAATGCAGCCGCGGCACTAAACCCATCTAGGGTTCCGTCTCCCTCGCCAGTGACGCAGCCAGTCCGTTCCGTCTCCACTGGCCTTAGGGCCTTGGAGGCGTGGCAGACCAAGAGCTCTCGCCGACGAGAGGGTTCTCGCTTTTTTAGGCTGTTTTTAGTGTCTTTTTCAGGATGTTGAGGCGGCGGTTACATCGTGAAGTCAGAATAAGGTCCCCCGCTCTATCCTCGCTCCAGTGGCGCGTCTAGCGTTGCCGGAGAGCGCATGAAGTCTTGTGTCCGATGGATCTCTTGGGATCTGTCCGTGTTTTCGTATCCATTGGTGTCGTTTCAAGGTCAGTCTCTTTCGATCCACGATTCTCATCTTCAGTGATGGTTGCTGCTTTGGTGTGTTGGTCCTCTGGGGTCTTAGCACGATGACTTCTCGTCTGTCTACTATAATATGCTGTACTATGACAAGTTTTGCCTGGCTCCGGTGATGGAGGGGCGAGGACGGCGGCGCGTCTTCGGCTCGTGCTAGTTTCTGTAGTTGTCATAGCTAAGTGGTCCAGTGGCATATTTGTAATTTTTATTATTTTAGGACTCTTTGTACAGTTGTATCTTTGTGGAATTTCGCAAAAAAAATATTACAAATATAAACAAGCTTGCGACCTTGAACTAGCTGGTCCTGGCGAACAGGGCATCTAGAAGCATCTATCGCACGGGGACGTCATGGTCCCTGGATTAGGAGGCCCACTAGCTGTGCAACGGCCTGATCATAACTCCAGTCTCGCATGCACGTAAGTACGTGATGAGCATGCGCATTCGTTTCTAACCCTAGCTAGGTGCAAGAGGTGGCGCGCATGAAACGTTGACGTGCCATGTGCGTGCGCTGATAACGTGTTGGCCTGCGACGGATTCTTTCCGTCGCGTCACATTCACAGGAATAAAGAGCAGCAGCGGAGAAAGGGAAATGATCGAGAGCGAGCTAGCAAAAACCGGCGCGACGGATGGATGGACGCTACGTGGCACGCGTACGTAAGGCGACGAGCGCAAGCAGAACCTACCAACGGCGACGGCGTCTCGGCGACGACGTCGGCGTCGTCACGTATGCACCGGCGACGGGCCAGGTGTCCCCATTTCCTAGAGCTAGAGGTGCAGTGGATCGAGCCGTCGTCGCGCCAAAACAGGAAGTTTGCTCACGAGCTGTCCAGCTGAGATAGATGACAAATTTATGCTAGCTCTGCGTTAGATGGGTAGGATACATTGGACCATTGGTTGTTATTTCCGTCCCTGTGATTTGCTTTGGCTCAAAGCTCGATCGCCCACGCGAGCGTGCTACACTCTTCTTACTCTATTTTTCGTTTTTGCCATATTAATCTTAAAAAAATCATAACTAAATCATTTAAATTCATAAAAATACATATAATATATCAAAATTTGCAGAAAAATAAGATCTATCTATATAAACTCAAATATTACATATTTGTGTTCGAATATATATATAATACAAATATTTTCATATAACATATTTTTTATTTTCTAAGTGCAAAAAAGAGCTGTTTTGTGAAGCAACCATCAAATAAAAGTTTTAAAATGATACCACCCTATTTTTTAAAAATACTAGATAACCTTAAATGGACAATGTCCCAACTGGGGTATCTCAAAACTTTCCGTCCACCCCTCGTGAAATAGACAAATTCATGCCGAATCGGTAGGAAGTGAGTCAGATTTGAACTACAGGTACATGATCTGATGGTCATGCTTTTTGCAAAATCATTTTTAGGTTCACAATATGTTATTTCATCAGAAATCCAATGCAAGTTTAGCGAGGCTAAGCCCCGAGCTAAGAATCTTCATGTCCGCTGATTTAGAAAGTTTGACGATAGTTTGAAACGAGCATAAAAAATTTAAAAATGATCGAAACAATGCAAAACCTTAGCGTGGTGTCATATTATGTGATATAGTTGCAAGAAAAAATATCAAACTTAGTATATTGATTGTGTCTTGAAAAAACCTTCACAAAATGACCTATCTCAATCGAGGTTTTCTGGCTTTCAGGTCAAATAACTAATGTTATGGCTTGAATTGCGGTATAGTTTGCGATAATGTGCCCATATTATGCACGCATGTGTATCATGGGATGATGAACAATGTTGCAGGAGGAAGTTTCTTTTTTGTTGCACCAAAAAGCCATTTTTCATTTTCCGAGTGCAAAAAACGGGGTGTTTTGTGAAGCGACCACCAAATGAAAGTTTCAAAATGATACCACCCCATTTTTCATAAATACTAGACCACCTTTAATGAATAATATTCCAACCGGGGTATCTCAAAACTTTCCGTCCACCCCTCGTGAAAAAGACAAATTCATACCGAATCGAACCCACGATCGGACCCGAAAAGGGCCATGCATAGGTCCGCACTCACCGGACTAGGACTAATCGGAGCTGCGCTCCACGAAGACGCTCCTACGGAGCCGAAGAAGAAAGCTCCAGCCAGGCGCGACCGGAGCCCCACTCCCTCATCCGAAGATGAAGAGGAACACGATCTTCCTCGAAGGAAGAAGAGCTATAACCGCCATAAACGCGACTACGACGCCAGAGACAAGCTTACACAGCGCAAGATCGACAAAGCACGCGCCAAACGCGCATGCTCGTCTGAATCTGAGATGGATGAAGACGAAGGAGAACTCTGCGGGGCTCGATGCTTCAGCAGATCCGTCCGGCGAAAACAGATGCCACGCAACTTCAAGCTTCCTTCGGATACTCCGAAGTTCAACGGCACGCAAGATCCAAAGTCCTGGCTCAGTGACCATCTGTCATCCGTCAAGCTTCACGGAGGCAACAAAGAAACCGCCATGCAATGCCTTCAGCTGCAGCTGATAGGCGCGGCGCGGGTCTGGCTTAGCAGCCTATCATCAGGATCCATCCGAAGCTGGGAGGAGCTCGCTTATAGCTTCATCCAAAATTTCAAAGGCACCAGCAAGAGGCCCGCCTCAATCGAAGAGTTGCGAGCCTGCACTCAGAGAACGGGTGAATCTATTCGCTCGTACATACTACGCTGGTCTACAACCAAGAACTCCGCAGCACACATCTCCGAAGAAAGGGCCATCGATGCCTTCAGGGACGGCGTCAAGCGCCCAGACTTCAAGGAGGAACTTGGGCGTGTAAAGCCCAAGACACTCGACCACCTCATGGAAATCGCCAACAGTTGGGCAGACGGCGAAGATTGCATCCAGCGGGCGCAATCTGATGAAGAGAACGACTACGGCCGAAGACGCGAACGCCGCAGCAAGAGGAGACCGCGCGTCTACGAGGACCGCGATGGA
Source organism: Avena sativa (assembly GCA_916181665.1). Lineage (NCBI taxonomy): Eukaryota > Viridiplantae > Streptophyta > Magnoliopsida > Poales > Poaceae > Avena > Avena sativa. The sequence continues at coordinate 105,098,275 of OV702292.1, forward strand.
CCCGACATGGTCGCAGCCGGCTACGCCCACCGCCGTAACGACAACAGCCGCAACAGCGGAGGATACCGCAGCGGAAGCTTCCGCGACAACGGATGACCAACGCAGTCGTGGCAACACCGCGACCGCGACAACGGACCCTCAACATTCGACAAACTTTCGGGTCTATGCACCATCCACTTCTACATCGACAAACAAGATGGCAAAAAGAAAGCTAGCCACATGCTCAAGGACTGCCGCGAGTTCCAGAAACTCAGCGAAGGCATGATGCAGATGAGGCAACAAGCTCCAATTCATGCGTTCAGAAACGCACCTGCGCCAGGTGAAATAGCACACGGAGCTCCTCCACCGCCGCCTATTGGAGGCCCAAATCAACCAGTCGCACCAGCGCAAAACAACGCCGGGGTCGCATACCCCCCACCAAAGGGAGCACTAAATATGATCCAGAAGGGACGCCCCACCAACAGGATGCAGAAGAAAATCACCCGACAAATCAACTTGGCCGTGGCAACTCCGCCTGCAATCCCTGAGTACCTCAGCGGATCGGAGTCCTGCATCACATTCACTCGCGCGGATCACCCTTGCCAGATCCCTCGCCCAGGTCATGCTGCCCTGGTGCTGGAGGCGCAGATCGGAGGCTTCGAGATGAGTCGCGTCTTCATGGACGGCGGCAGCGGCATCAACCTAATGTTCGCAAGCACTCTAGCAGCGATGCGGATCCCGCAATGCAGCCTGGAACAATCAGACACAACGTTCCACGACATTGTCCCAGGGAAGGGCATCTTCCCCCTCGGCAAAATAGGGCTCGACGTCATCTTCGGGAAGCCGGACAACTTTCGGCAGGAGCGCCTAGAATTCGAAGTGGTGGACTGGCCGTCGCAATACCATGCCATCCTGGGATGTGTAGCATTCGCAAGGTTCCTGGCCGTCCCACACTACGCATACCTACTACTAAAGATGCCAGGACCGAGGGGCGTCATCACAGTCCACGGGAGCTTCACCCGATCGGACCAATGCGACAGGGACTTCAACAAAATCTCCCAGTCTTTCGGCATGCAAGACGAGCTTGTAAGGCTCCACGAGGTGACGGACAATGGGCTACCCCCAGTCACAAAGCAGAATGCACCTGACATGTCTTTCGACTCCACCATCAACACCAAGAAAGTGCAGGTCCATCCAAAGGATGCCTCCAAGACGGCGCTGATCGCCAACGACCTCAACACCGCATAGGAAGGCGCGCTCGTCGAATTCCTCCGTGAGCGCTGGGAAATCTTCGCCTGGTGTCCTGCGGACATGCCAGGAGTTCCCAGGGAATTCGCCGAGCACGCACTCAATGTCTTCCCAGACACCAAGCCAGTCAAGCAGTCCATCCGAAGACTGTCGGAGCCACGAGCCGAAGCTATCGGCAAGGAGATCAACAGATTACTCGCAGCAGACTTCATCCGGGAAATCAAGGAAAGCGAGTGGCTGGCAAACACGGTGATGGTCCTGAAGAAGGACACGGACATCCTGCGGATGTGCATGCACTTCACGTCACTAAATAAACACTGCCCTAAGGACCACTTCCCTCTTCCTCGGATCGACCAGATCATCGATTCGACTGCAGGTTGTGAGAAACTCTACTTCCTCGACGCCTACTCAGGCTATAACCAGATTCGACTCAAGGTCGAAGATCAAGAGAAAACGGCGTTCATCACACCGTTCGGAGTATACTGCTACAACACAATGCCCTTCGGGCTAAAGAACGCGGGTGCCACGTACCAGCGATGCATGCAGGCCTGCCTCAAGGACCAGATCGGTCGCAACGTCCAAGTCTATGTCGACGACATAGTCATAAAAACCAAGGAGGCAAGAACACTTATCGACGATCTCCGCGAGACGTTCGACAACCTTGATCGCTACAGGATCAAGCTCAATCCAGAAAAGTGCGCCTTCGGCGTCCCCTCGGGTCAGCTGCTCGGGTACTTCATCTCTCAACGAGGGATCGAAGCGAACCCGAAGAAAATCAAAGCTATCATGACAATGGAGAAGCCGAAAAACCTCAAGGGCGTTCAGCAGCTCGCAGGGCGAGTAGCGGCACTAAGCAGGTTCATCAGCCGCATGGGCGAGAAGGCCCTACCATTTTACCAGCTGCTGCGCAAGGCAGACAAGTTCGAGTGGACACCAGAAGCCAACAACGCATTCGAAAGCCTCAAGCGGCTCCTCTCCACCTCGCCCGTTTTGGTCACGCCAAAAGAGCGCGAGCCCCTATTGCTGTACATAGCAGCCACACACCAGGTGGTCAGCACAGTACTCGTGGTCGAACGACCCGAAGAAGGCAAGACCCACGGGGTACAACGCCCAATTTACTACCTCAGCGAGGTTCTCACTCCAACAAAACAGCGGTACCCGCACTACCAGAAGCTGGCCTACGGCGTGTTCATGATGGCTCGACGACTGAGCCACTACTTCCAGGAGCATCAGGTGATGGTCGTCAACGAGGCACCCCTAAACAGCATCCTGAATAACCCAGAGGCCACAGGGCGCGTGGCCCTGTGGGGCATTGAACTATCACCCCTGGACATCATCTACGAGAAGCGACACGCAATCAAATCTCAAGTCCTCCCGAACTTCCTGGTGCACTGGATGGAGCTGCAGCTGCCTGACACCCCAGACATGTCGCAGTCCTGGACAATGCATTTTGACGGATCCAAACGCGAAGCCGGAGCAGGAGCAGGAGTCATACTGACCTCCCCGCAAGGTGACAAGATGAAGTACGTCCTTCGGATGAAATTCAGAGCCTCCAACAACGAGGCCGAATACGAAGCCCTCATCCATGGCATGAAGATGGCAAAAATATATGGCGCAACGCGCCTGGTCATCTACGGTGACTCCAACCTTGTCATACAACAGACGATGAATGAGTGCGACGCACACGCCGAAAACATGATCGCGTACCGCACGCTATACAACGCACTCGAAGGAGAATTCGACGACTGCGAACTTCGGCACGTTGGAAGAGAGAGCAACGAGGAGGCCGATAGACTCGCCAACATCGGCTCCACTTGTGCAAAGGTACCACCAGGTGTGTTCCTCGAACAGATCTGCGTGCCATCCATCAAGCGGACATTCCCCAAAGGGTCACCCGAAGAAGCAGAACACTCGGGGGCTACGCTACCTGTAACACCCTCAGAATCGGCCCTATGCAAGTTTCAGCGCTTCCCGCCAAAACCCGCATAGAAACGATTCAAAGGTGCCCACCAGGCACTTGCGTGCGGGTGGAAAACGGAGTAATATCATTACACAATAGTCCTCGATGGAACCCACAAAACATATATATACAACAGCGACTCAAAGTTTCAAGAATACAGATTTACAGTACAAAGATCCAAATCACCTTGAAAACAATACAGCGCCCGAGTACGGACAAGATGCAAATTGAGCTAAGAGCCCTGAAGAATGACCAATGGCGTCCATAACCCTGCCCAGGCCAAGCCGGAAGGGTAACCCTGCTAACGACGTCGATCTCAATCCTGCTTAAACAAAAGGGGTGCCGACAAAGGGCAAAGGAAAAAGAGAGTGGTCAGTACTGAGGCCAGTACACGGCGAGACTAGAATTCGGTGGTCCTCGCCTACATAGGTATGGTGGACTGAAGCGGCAGCGCGGCATGCACTAAACAACCTATAGAGACTCGATATAAATAGCGGCTATCAGAGAGGGGTAAGAAAGACCTATTCGGAACCAACCTGATACTACCACCAAACATACCCATCCTGGTGTTTCCCCCTCGAGACCAAACGAGGAAGTCAACCGAGGAACTCACACCGTTGGCAGTTTTATTTATTCAGTTATCATTGCAGCAATTACTAGTCAGGTATAGATAGTCATCCTGATATAATAAGCAGTGGGCACTTTTAGTTAACCATTCCGTTGTAGTTGCAACACTTACTAGTCAGATACAATTAGCATGAGATATCCCAAACCCAGCGGTTGTTGGTACTTTTATTTAGCCATTCTGTTGCAGTGAAGCTGATTACTAGTCATATCGGATACAAGTCAATTTATAACAGTAAACTTTAGTTATAGTTGTCTATGATCGAGAACTGTGCTCCAAGTCGTCCATAACCGCGGACACGGCTTCTCGAAAAGATTTAACCCTGCAGGGGTGCACCAAAGTTTCCACACGCACCTACACCCTTGTTGTCAGATCAGGTAGGTACAAGATCACAAAACATACACCCAACGGTATGTCGACGGGGTTTCGGACACGACGTTTCCCAGACCCAAAGCAAGCACGGGGGGCCACCCCACTAAGCTACCCGTAACGAAGTCGGCCGGTCTCCGAGACGGACTCAGGGTTTGTGTCGACGGCTGTAAACGACTGGGAACCCGAAAGTGTGACTGGGCTTGTCGATACAGCGAAAACGTGTCACGGTCCTAAACAGTACAGGTGCTCCACGCACAATCTTAAATAAAGCAGTAAAGCATGGCATAAGTACAGGATAGTAATAAAGCCCCAAACTACTTTGTGGCCCCCGGTACAATACTTTGAAATCAGGTACTAAATCGATGGGGGTGCCCACACACCCCACCTGTGGTTAGCGCGCTCGATCTCGGAATAGGTGTCAAGAACTCGGGGTCCTACGGGACACCAGTGAGCGGTTAAAAACCAAATATTGTCTATTACCCACCGGTGCCTCTGCATTATTTACCTACTTCAATTTTAGTTATTAAACAGTAATTAAAGACATGATCATCTCCAACATTAAACATGCGGCAGTACTCAACCAACTGAGGTACTTGACGACACGCAACGGCACTTGAGCAAGCGACTACGACGCGCAAGTCCAACTATCTACCAATCAACAGGTACTAGGATGTATCCAAGGCAATATAAGGCTGCAAGGGATATCACGGATATGAAAACTAGAGCATCGCAACACGGATAGCAATAGATCAACAGGGGGAAATAAATACTATCAAAGTAAGATAGGTAGAAAGGGGGAGATGCTCGCCTGGGAAACACTGCCGAAGGATCATATCCAGAGAACTTGTCGATACTCGCATCAACTCATCGGCCTAATCCGCGAAGAAGCAAACACTAGAAGAAACACCGGATGCAATATTTAATACTACGGCAGAAGATCCGGCATGATTATGATATGATGCAGATGCGGTGCAATAAGGCAATATTAAGCGGAACCGGGGTCCCGACAATTAATTAATAGGTTCAAGTTATTTTAAACCTCGCAATTTAAATGTTGTATTAACAAGGCTAAACATGGCATCGGTTCGCTACACCAATTTAAATGGGACCAATATAAGACTAGATTTGCCCGCATATGGATCCCATATTTAATTTAGGTGAATCGTCGAAACACCCTCAAACACCCAAAATATGTATGCAAGCATGTGCAAATTAATATGCAACAATATCAATATCAGATATTATAAAAAAATATGGGGCTTGGAAAGGGGTCACACATGGGGACTCGACGATCTTGGTTAGGGTTCGACGAGGTTCGGCCTACGGGCGCCGGGAAGGAGAACTTGACATGGCGCTGGGTTCGGGATCGGTCTTCGGATCCTCAGGATCGGGTCTTCGGTTACCGTGAGGGAGAAGAACATCAGGTTCAGTCTTCGAGTTCGTGTAGAAGATCTTGTCGAACCAGCGTCATCACCATCAAGTCCCATGTTGTTGACCTTGGGGCTTCGACGTCTATGGTCTTCCGGTGGCGCCCTGGAGGTATGTGGAGGTTCTTGTCACTGGCAGAAGCGGAAGTGGGTTTTGGCCATGACGTGGATGTTGAACTTGGTATTGGTACAGCTTGGTCCACGATGAGATCGTCCTGAGAGCAACAGCACCACACGGTACAGATCTTAGCGAGCCATGTGCCATCACGGATTCAGCACACCACACGGACACATGTCAGCAGGATAACAGGCAGATCAAGGAGAAACTTACGCTGCAGGAAATTGTCCCAAGTGGGCATTGACTCGAGCACCTGGTATCAACCAGAGCCATCGTTGACTACTGGAGGCAGCAAAACAGCAAGGGGCCCCATGGCTTGACTGCAACAGCGGACGCGCAGGTGCAGGGGCCAGACGGACGACGGCGAGGGAGGCCGAGAAAAGCGAATGACGGCCGGAGGAGCTCAGTGGAGCGGCTCAGGCGGCCGCGGCACTGCGGGGAGGAGGAGAGGTAGCTCGGAGGGCAACAGTGACGTGCGGGACCGCAGAGTGTTAGAAGCAGGGAGGCGGTCGCGCCAGAGCTCGGGCGGAGGAGACGGGGGCTCGCGGCGGCGCTCACGGGAGACGACCGGCGACGGCAGTTGCCTGCGGACGGGAAGCAAGGATAGGAGGAGGGGATTCCCTGGCGGCGCTCGAAGGTTGAGGAAGGGGCGATGGGAGGCAGCGGCAGGTGCCGGCCGTCCTGGCGGCGGGCGGAGACGAGCGAGGGGGAGAAGGGGTCACGAGCGAGAGGGTCGGGGAAGGTAGAGGGCGGGAGCGGCGGCGCCTGCTGGGGAGAGAGAGGGGTCGCGCGGCCCGGGGCGTCGAGAAGGTGGGGTCGGTCTCGGGGGAGGGCGCGCGGAGGCCGACGGAGATCAGCAGCGGAGAGGTGCCCCTTGCGGCGACGGGCGGCCAGAGGAGAGAGGAAGGCCAGAGGCGACGCTGCGGGTCTGGCGGCAGGGATCCGAACAAGAGGTAGGTGAGGAGCAGGGTGCGGGGCGAGGTCGCCAGAGAGGGGGCGCGCAGCAGAGGCGAGCAAGCAGCAGCGGCGGCGGAGGGTGCCGACACGGGAAAGAGAGAGGGATGTGATGCGGGGGCGTGCCGACAAGGGTGGGGCCAGGCTGTCGGGCGGGCGGACCAGGGGAGAGGGGCTGCATGCGGTTGGTGCGCGCGGGTGTGGGTGCGTGTGCAGCTGCGTGTGTGTGCGTGTGTGGGCCGGGGAGTGGGTGGATGAGGTGGCAGATGGTGGTTGGGTGGAAGGAGGGAGGAGAGATGAGGTGGCGTGCACCGATTGGTGCAGGTGAGGTGGAGGGGGCTGGGTAGGAAAAATAGGGTAGGGTTTCTGTTAGAAAAGGTTTAGGTGTTTCTCTGGGGTAGATAGGATTTTATCTGGAGGTGGCCAGCTGGGCTTTCGGGCCTGGCGGGCTGCCTCCTAAAAACAATTTAAAATTTTTATTTATTTAAAACGGGGCTTTTGCAAACCGTGGGTAGACAAAACAAAATATTCCGGAGACCCAGGTTTTGTGTTTGAATCAAGACGGGGCGTTTAGAAAACAAAAACAGATTTTTCGAAAATAGTTTTTAAACAAACCATGCAAGATGATGACGATGCTCAAATGCAAGGTGGCATGATGACATGAGCATGCAGTCATGATGATGCAATGCACAAAAACAACGCGATTTTCTAGTAGTGGTTTTGCGGGGCGCCACAATTCGACACCACTAACAATGGATCTCGCCCTCGAGATCCACCTCATGGTACCGGGAAGAAGGGTGGCGATCTGAATCTTCTCGCATCGTGTAGATCCTCGCGACACCACTAACAAGAGGTCGTTGTCCGTGATCGTCGAGAGAACACTCCGGGAACAAAAGGTCGAAGGTAGAGGTATCAACAAATAAAGCCACCTCTAGCTTCGATAGAAAGAGGGAGCCGATGCATTCTCATCCACTTCAATGTACAAAAGCGAATAGAAGGGGTAGTCGGCATGGGGGCCAATCCATCACGCACCCAAACTATTACTCCGCACAATCAGTAGAAAAGCGTGCAACCATTCTCGGAATCAGACTGAAGATCTCGACAATCGAGGTTCAGAAACAAAGGAGTGATGCAGACTCTGCATCGGATCTGGCGTAGATGATGTCGTCACGTCGAAAAACACCGGAAGGCACGAGAAGGAACAAAGAGAAGTCCACCAGACGAAGGATTCCTCGGATAGCATGAAGACCAGATGTAGCAACACCGTTACCAAAGGAGGAAGCGAAACCCTGAAGGTACGATGGAACCCAACCACGAGAAATCCTGGACTCGAAGAGAGAGAAGACAGCGGATTCAAAACACGCAGAGGTGAGAGGAGAGCAGCAGAGGGGTAAGGAGTAAAATCAGACCTAATCAGAACTATCCAACCGATTTTGCAAAAATAGTTTTGACACTCTACTTCGGCCGTTAGCTAGGTTATCCCACAGGCTGGACTTGTGGGGTATCGCAACTGCTGAGCTCTGATACCACTCTGTAACACCCTCAGAATCGGCCCTATGCAAGTTTCAGCGCTTCCCGCCAAAACCCGCATAGAAACGATTCAAAGGTGCCCACCAGGCACTTGCGTGCGGGTGGAAAACGGAGTAATATCATTACACAATAGTCCTCGATGGAACCCACAAAACATATATTTACAACAGCGACTCAAAGAGTCAAGAATACAGATTTACAGTACAAAGTCCAAATCACCTTGAAAACAATACAGCGCCCGAGTACGGACAAGATGCAAATTGAGCTAAGAGCCCTAAAGAATGACCAATGGCGTCCATAACCCTGCCCAGGCCAAGCCGGAAGGGTAACCCTGCTAACGACGTCGATCTCAATCCTGCTTAAACAAAAGGGGTGCCGACAAAGGGCAAAGGAAAAAGAGAGTGGTCAGTACTGAGGCCAGTACACGGCGAGACTAGAATTCGGCGGTCCTCGCCTACATAGGTATGGTGGACTGAAGCGGCAGCGCGGCATGCACTAAACAACCTATAGAGACTCGATATAAATAGCGGCTATCAGAGAGGGGTAAGAAAGACCTATTCGGAACCAACCTGATACTACCACCAAACATACCCATCCTGGTGTTTCCCCCTCGAGACCAAACGAGGAAGTCAACCGAGGAACTCACACCGTTGGCAGTTTTATTTATTCAGTTATCATTGCAGCAATTACTAGTCAGGTATAGATAGTCATGCTGATATAATAAGCAGTGGGCACTTTTAGTTAACCATTCCGTTGTAGTTGTAACACTTACTAGTCAGATACAATTAGCATGAGATATCCCAAACCCAGCGGTTGTTGGTACTTTTATTTAGCCATTCTGTTGCAGTGAAGCTGATTACTAGTCATATCGGATACAAGTCAATTTATAACAGTAAACTTTAGTTATAGTTGTCTATGATCGAGAACTGTGCTCCAAGTCGTCCATAACCGCGGACACGGCTTCTCGAAAAGATTTAACCCTGCAGGGGTGCACCAAAGTTTCCACACGCACCTACACCCTTGTTGTCAGATCAGGTAGGTACAAGATCACAAAACATACACCCAACGGTATGTCGACGGGGTTTCGGACACGACGTTTCCCAGACCCAAAGCAAGCACGGGGGGCCACCCCACTAAGCTACCCATAACGAAGTCGGCCGGTCTCCGAGACGGACTCAGGGTTTGTGTCGACGGCTGTAAACGACTGGGAACCCGAAAGTGTGACTGGGCTTGTCGATACAGCGAAAACGTGTCACGGTCCTAAACAGTACAGGTGCTCCACGCACAATCTTAAATAAAGCAGTAAAGCATGGCATAAGTACAGGATAGTAATAAAGCCCCAAACTACTTTGTGGCCCCCGGTACAATACTTTGAAATCAGGTACTAAATCGATGGGGGTGCCCACACACCCCACCTGTGGTTAGCGCGCTCGATCTCGGAACAGGTGTCAAGAACTCGGGGTCCTACGGGACACCAGTGAGCGGTTAAAAACCAAATATTGTCTATTACCCACCGGTGCCTCTGCATTATTTACCTACTTCAATTTTAGTTATTAAACAGTAATTAAAGACATGATCATCTCCAACATTAAACATGCGGCAGTACTCCAACAACTGAGGTACTTGACGACACACAACGGCACTTGAGCAAGCGACTACGACGCGCAAGTCCAACTATCTACCAATCAACAGGTACTAGGATGTGTCCAAGGCAATATAAGGTTGCAAGGGATATCACGGGTACGAAAACTAGAGCATCACAACACATATAGCAATAGATCAACAGGGGGAAATAAATACTATCAAAGTAAGATAGGTAGAAAGGGGGAGATGCTCGCCTGGGAAACACTGCCGAAGGATCATATCCGGAGAACTTGTCGATACTCGCATCAACTCATCGGCCTAATCCGCGAAGAAGCAAACACTAGAAGAAACACCGGATGCAATATTTAATACTACGGCAGAAGATCCGGCATGATTATGATATGATGCAGATGCGGTGCAATAAGGCAATATTAAGCGGAACCGGGGTCCCGACAATTAATTAATAGGTTCAAGTTATTTTAAACCCCGCAATTTAAATGTTGTATTAACAAGGCTAAACATGGCATCGGTTCGCTACACCAATTTAAATGGGACCAATATAAGACTAGATTTGCCCGCATATGGATCCCATATTTAATTTAGGTGAATCGTCGAAACACCCCCAAACACCCAAAATATGTATGCAAGCATGTGCAAATTAATATGCAACAATATCAATATCAGATATTATAAAAAAATATGGGGCTTGGAAAGGGGTCACACATGGGGACTCGACGATCTTGGTTAGGGTTCGACGAGGTTCGGCCTACGGGCGCCGGGAAGGAGAACTTGACACGGCGCTGGGTTCGGGATCGGTCTTCGGATCCTCAGGATCGGGTCTTCGGTTACCGTGAGGGAGAAGAACATCAGGTTCAGTCTTCGAGTTCGTGTAGAAGATCTTGTCGAACCAGCGTCATCACCACCAAGTCCCATGTTGTTGACCTTGGGGCTTCGACGTCTATGGTCTTCCGGTGGCGCCCTGGAGGTATGTGGAGGTTCTTGTCACTGGCAGAAGCGGAAGTGGGTTTTGGCCATGACGTGGATGTTGAACTTGGTATTGGTACAGCTTGGTCCACGATGAGATCGTCCTGAGAGCAACAACACCACACGGTACAAATCTTAGCGAGCCATGTGCCATCACCGATTCAGCACACCACACGGACACATGTCAGCAGGATAACAGGCAGATCAAGGAGAAACTTACACTGCAGGAAATTGTCCCAAGTGGGCATTGAATCGAGCACCTGGTATCAACCAGAGCCATCGTTGACTACTGGAGGCAGCAAAACAGCAAGGGGCCCCATGGCTTGACTGCAACAGCGGACGCGCAGGTGCAGGGGCCAGACGGACGACGGCGAGGGAGGCCGAGAAAAGCGAACGACGGCCGGAGGAGCTCAGTGGAGTGGCTCGGGCGGCCGCGGCACTGCGGAGAGGAGGAGAGGTAGCTCGGAGCAACAATGACGTGCGGGACCGCAGAGTGTTAGAAGCAGGGAGGCGGTCGCGCCAGAGCTCGGGCGGAGGAGACGGGGGCTCGCGGCGGCGCTCACGGGAGACGACCGGCGACGGCACTTGCCTGCGGACGGGAAGCAAGGATAGGAGGAGGGGATTCCCTGGCGGCGCTCGAAGGTTGAGGAAGGGGCGATGGGAGGCAGCGGCAGGTGCCAGCCGTCCTGGCGGCGGGCGGAGACGAGCGAGGGGGAGAAGGGGTCACGAGCGAGAGGGTCGGGGAAGGTAGAGGGCGGGAGCAGCGGCGCCTGCTGGGAAGAGAGAGGGGTCGCGCGGCCCGGGGCTTCGAGGAGGTGGGGTCGGTCTCGGGGGAGGGCGCGCGGAGGCCGACGGAGATCAGCAGCGGAGAGGTGCCCCTTGCGGCGACGGGCGGCCAAAGCAGAGAGGAAGGCCAGAGGCGACGCTGCGGGTCTGGCGGCGGGGATCCGAACGAGAGGTAGGTGAGGAGCAAGGTGCGGGGCGAGGTCGCCGGAGAGGAGGCGCGCAGCAGAGGCGAGCAAGCAGCAGCGGCGGCGGAGGGTGCCGACGCGGGGGAGAGAGAGAGGGGTGCGACGCGGGGGAGAGAGAGGGATGTGATGCGGGGGCGTGCCGACAAGGGTGGGGCCAGGCTGTCGGGCGGGCGGACCAGGGGAGAGGGGCTGCATGCGGTTGGTGCGCGCGGGTGTGGGTGCGTGTGCAACTGCGTGTGTGTGCGTGTGTGGGCCGGGGAGTGGGTGGATGAGGTGGCAGATGGTGGTTGGGTGGAAGGAGGGAGGAGATATGAGGTGACGTGCACCGATTGGTGCAGGTGAGGTGGAGGGGGCTGGGTAGGAAAAATAGGGTAGGGTTTCTGGTAGAAAAGGTTTAGGTGTTTCTCTGGGGTAGATAGGATTTTATCTGGAGGTGGCCAGCTGGGCTTTTGGGCCTGGCGGGCTGCCTCCTAAAAACAATTTAAAAATTTTATTTATTTAAAACGGGGCTTTTGCAAACCGTGGGTAGACAAAATAAAATATTCCGGAGACCCAGGTTTTGTGTTTGAATAAAGACGGGGCGTTTAGAAAACAAAAACAGATTTTTCGAAAATAGTTTTTAAACAAACCATGCAAGATGATGACGATGCTCAAATGCAAGGTGGCATGATGACATGAGCATGCAGTCATGATGATGCAATGCACAAAAACAACGCGATTTTCTAGTAGTGGTTTTGCGGGGCGCCACAATTCGACACCACTAACAATGGATCTCGCCCTCGAGATCCGCCTCATGGTACCGGGAAGAAGGGTGGCGATCTGAATCTTCTCGCATCGTGTAGATCCTCGCGACACCACTAACAAGAGGTCGTTGTCCGTGATCGTCGAGAGAACACTCCGGGAACAAAAGGTCGAAGGTAGAGGTATCAACAAATAAAGCCACCTCTAGCTTCGATAGAAAGAGGGAGCCGATGCATTCTCATCCACTTCAATGTACAAAAGCGAATAGAAGGGGTAGTCGGCATGGGGGCCAATCCATCACGCACCCAAACTATTACTCCGCACAATCAGTAGAAAAGCGTGCAACCATTCTCGGAATCAGACTGAAGATCTCGACAATCGAGGTTCAGAAACAAAGGAGTGATGCAGACTCTGCATCGGATCTGGCGTAGATGATGTCGTCACGTCGAAAAACACCGGAAGGCACGAGAAGGAACAAAGAGAAGTCCACCAGACGAAGGATTCCTCGGATAGCATGAAGACCAGATGTAGCAACACCGTTACCAAAGGAGGAAGCGAAACCCTGAAGGTACGATGGAACCCAACCACGAGAAATCCTGGACTCGAAGAGAGAGAAGACAGCGGATTCAAAACACGCAGAGGTGAGAGGAGAGCAGCAGAGGGGTAAGGAGTAAAATCAGACCTAATCAGAACTATCCAACCGATTTTGCAAAAATAGTTTTGACACTCTACTTCGGCCGTTAGCTAGGTTATCCCACAGGCTGGACTTGTGGGGTATCGCAACTGCTGAGCTCTGATACCACTCTGTAACACCCTCAGAATCGGCCCTATGCAAGTTTCAGCGCTTCCCGCCAAAACCCGCATAGAAACGATTCAAAGGTGCCCACCAGGCACTTGCGTGCGGGTGGAAAATGGAGTAATATCATTACACAATAGGTGGCATGATGACATGAGCATGCAGTCATGATGATGCAATGCACAAAAACAACGCGATTTTCTAGTAGTGGTTTTGCGGGGCGCCACACTACCCGAAGGCCATGAAGGACCCGAAAAGTTGGATACCGAAGTTTCCATGGTCAACCTGATGCAGGTCATGGCAGTCGACGAAACTTGGACACGTCCATACCTCCAGTTCCTGATAAACGGAGAATTGCCAGACAGCCCGACAGATGCCCGGCGCATATCTCATCGGTCAAAAGCCTTCACCATCATCAATGGCGAGCTGTACAAACGCAGCATTACGGGTGTACTATAACGGTGCGTCACCATCAATGACGGCAAGGCCATACTCCAAGATATCCACGAGGGCATCTGCGGCCACCACGCAGGTAGCCGCTCCCTCGTCGCCAAAGCTCTGCGACTACTGGCCAACGGCCATGAGCGACGCGAAAGACATCGTCCGAAGATGCAACGGGTGCCAACGGTTCGCCGACAAACCGCACGCACCTGGGTCCGAACTTCGACCCATACCCATAGCCTGGCCTTTTGCCCAATGGGGCCTTGACATGATCGGCAAACTGCCAAAATCCTTGAAGAGAGGACACGTCTTCCTCCTGGTCGCAGTCGACAAATTCACCAAGTAGATCGAAGCCATGCCAGTCACCAACCATAAGGGCAAAACCGCCGTCAAATTCTTCGAATCCACTGTCTACAGGTTTGGCGTACCGCACAGCATCATCACCGACAACGGAACGAACTTCATCTCCGAAGAATTCCAGGACTTCTGCGAAGGCCTCGGGATCAATATCACGTATGCCTCAGTGGCACACCCGCAAACAAACGGGCAAGTGGAAAAGGCCAACGGCCTAATCGGCGCCGGCATCAAGAAGCGCCTCATGAGCTCACTCGAGCACAAAGCCGGAAACTGGACGAAAGAGCTACCGTCTGTCCTGTGGAGCTTACGGACTACGCCAAACAGCTCCACCGGCTACACACCGTTCTTCATGGTGCACGGAGCTGAGGCCGTGCTACCAGCCGAAGTACGCCACCAGGCTCCACGAGTCGTCGCTTACAGCGAAGCCGAATCCACGGCTGCACTCGAAGATGCCGTCGACACACTCGACGAAGCACGGGATATAGCAGCAGCTAGATCAACGGTGTACCAGCAAAGTCTCCGCAACGACCACAGCCGCCGGCTGCACCCAAGGTCCTTCGTCGAAGGAGACCTCGTCTTGCAACTTAAGCCAAAGCGACCGAATAAACTCGAGTCACCATGAGAAGGACCCTACGCCATCACCGAGGTCATCCCAGGTGGCGCCTATCGCCTCAAGCACATGGAGTCTGGAGTCGCATACTCCAACCCGTGGAACGTCTCGCACCTGCGACGATTCTACCCGTAGCAACCTACCCCCCTTTTACTTTCAATAAGGCTTCCAGCCAAGGCTACTCAGCCGAACCATGTACCTCCTCCATTACGATACAAATACAGCTAAGTGTCTCGCCCCCAACCTTCGGTTGACTATTTCTCTGCAACTTTATTACATGCTACAAACGCACTCGGGGGCTCCCCCGACCTCACGATTTCATCGACTGAGGACAAAACGTGTACACCTGAGTAGCTGACCACGTCAGGCAAACGAAAAGGACACGTACTAAATCAAAGCACTACGTGCTCGCAAACAAGCAAACCTTTACAACAAAGGACACATACACGCCCAGCCACAATCTACAAATTTTACATCTATCTGTTTATTTTCAGGTCCTACCTATTCTGAAGAATAACCTGAGCACGCTGCTCAAACAAATCTACAATCTGTTTGGCATACTGCCTTATAGCCGCGTAATGCGGACGCATATTCCACTCGCCACCATCTGGTCGAGGAGGTGGCCCAGTCGCCACAGCAGCCAAATCTACGTCAGGGCGGTGCACCCTCACAAGAGACAAGGCAGCCTTCACCCCCGCGACGAGCTGCTGCCGCACCAGCTCCTTGACATTGCTGGCACTCCGAAACTTCGTCAGAAGACCTGCAAGGGTCGTTGGCACGGCATCCAACGGAAACATGACGTGCAGCACCGAGGAAAGCGATGTCTGCACCTGGCGGAGCACCCGCGAAACCTGGTAGACACGATCCTGCACCGTCGCCAGAACTATGGCGCGATCACGATCCATCCAGAAGAAGCCGCCGGCCTCCATGTCCTGTTGAGTCAAGCAATTGACTCGAACAGCAATACGCTCCTTTTCTTCCCTCGGAGCAAGATTGGCACCTGCGACAACCGCACAAAACAAGAGTAAGGCCAGCAGGCTCACCCGAAGAACTAAGCTACAGCCCGAAAGAAGGATCAACTTACATTGCAGCTGCTCGGACAGCCGACCCAGCTCCGCCATCAAATACTCCTCTCTGGCTGCACCACGATCTGCTTTGGATTTCCAAACGTCAGCGCGACCGCATAACCCAAGCAAATCTCTCTCCAAGCTGTGCACGCGATCTCGAAGAAACGCGAGCTGCGAGGAATCATCCAATGATGCTCGCAAGGGCCTTTCGGATGATGTGTCAACTGGGTCAGCACCCGAAGGAACCTATAGCAGCAGAAAAAAGAAGGCACACAGACATTCAGCCAAGGATAGAGCACAACTCGGAGGAATTCATTAAAGTATATAAGGCCACTACGTGGCACAAGGATGATACTACAAAAGATACTTACAACAAAAATAGACTACAAGCTACCCTACGTCTACTATGCCTAAGGCGGAGGACACTGAGTCGCCTCAGAACCAGACTGCCTAGCTTTAGCCTCGCCCTGCTGCCGCAATGCATACTCAGACAGCAAGACAATGAGCTTGGGCCCATATCGTCTGCAGCGAGCGGAGTAGGCGGCGAAGGCTACCTCGGATCCATCCGCAGCTGTAGGCATCCGAGAAGTAATCTGGGGCAGGTCCAGCTCCGCCCCAGCCGCCATGGCCATCGCCAGCCCGACGGACGCGCCGATGCCTTTCTGTTTGCGCTTGTACGCTGCAGGCGCTTCGGCTGACAGAGCCTTTGCCAGGGCACCCACGTCTTCAAGGGATGCGCCCTTCGGGAAGAGCTCCTGGTAGAAGCGACCAAGGACCTCTTTCGCCTTAGCAAGGGAGTTGACGACGGTGCTGCAGTGGTCTTCGACCGCTACTGTGGCATCATCTAGAGCACTCCCGTGCTCCAGAGCACCGCGGTCAAACTCGATGCCTGCGGCATCTGAGACAAAAAAGAAGAAAACATGAAGAAAGGCAACATAGAAGAAGCTCCGTAGAAAAAAGGAGCAAGTACAAAAGCTAACGCTCACCCGAAATAGCCTTGGCAGCAGCCATGAGCTTCTCCGCCACCCCTTTTTCACGAGCAGCCGCAACGGTGGCCAGCTGCTCCTCACGATCTGCGGCCTCCTGCTGCAGACGCTCTTTCGCTTCGGCTGCCTTCGTCAGCTCCAGCTCAAGGCGCTCTCTCGCCCCACCGGCAGCTTCGGCCTTCTGCTCCGATTGGCCAAGGCTCTTCTTTAGAGCATCGACCTCACGGAGAGAGTCGTTATGCTCCTCTGCATTTACAACAAGCAAGTGTCAAAGAATAGGACCAGGATAAGCAAGAGAAGTACTACAAGGCAGACGAATACCTTGAAGCTGCCGCAGATTCGCCTCCAGCGTCAGGCGTTCCTCCACCAGCCGCTTGGCCTCTTGGACAAAAGGCTGCAACAACAGGCAATAGTAGTCAGAGCAGGACTTGGGGGCTATGCCCAACACAAAGAAGCATCAACAACATCAGCATACGAAGACACTCGGGGGCTCCCCCGTAACATCAAGCAGAAAAACTTACGTGCTCCGAAGGCGAACCTGCAGGCCCGCCTGCGAAATTCTGAGGTGCAACCACCAGCCTCTCCTGCACAGGAGGAACTGGCGCAGCGTCACCCGAAGTCGCCACCGTCTGAGGAGGAGGCGACGCAATGTTCGACTCCCCCATCATCTCCCCCGCACCATCACTGGAGCCGTCGGAGGATTGCCTGCATACGAAGCCAATCAGCACAGGTGCAAACATCATAAAAATAACAAGGGAACAAAGGACAGCAGTGGCAACAAGAAAACTTATGAGCCCAACGCGCTCAGGTCGAAGATAGGAGAAGCCCTTCGGGCCCTCTTCTCCTCCTTCTTTTCTTCCTTCTTCTCCTCCTTCTTCTCTTCCTTCTTCCGCTTTGCTGGCGGGTGCGGAGCAACAACCCGCACAGGAATGGCAGGAAGGGGAGAGGAAGAACCCCCATGAACATCATCATGACGCTCAAGGCCCAGAGGATTTCTGGGAGTCGGAGGAGTCGAGGCATCTGACGACTCGCTAGAACTCCGTGACCGCTTGCGCGGATGGTCCTCACTCGATTCGTCGGCATCCTCCGCTGGGGATCGCGCTGACGGTAGCTCGGACACGGAATCCACCACTTCATTATCCGGGGCATTCAGATACCTCTCGGGCAACGGTGGTGCCATGCCCGGCACTTTGAAGCCCTGCAAAAGGAAAAGGAACTTTGTTAGCAAACAAAGGAAAAAGTACACAGCTGACAAAAACAAAAGGGAAGCACTACGTGCACAAATCTACACCTTCAGTACAACCAACGTCGAAGAAAAGGGAGGAGTCAGCGACTTCACCGGGATTTCTTCGTCGACCTTGAACTTCAACAGCACGCGAAGAGCCTTGTCAAGTTCCACCTCGGAGATTTTCTCACTCGAAACCCTCGTCGGGTCACGGCGCCCAGAGTAAAGAAACATCGGATGCGCCCTCGCTTGGAGCGGCTGCACCCGACGCTCAAGAAACGTCCGGATGATGTCGACACCATTCACCTCCTTCTCAGGAATCAATTGGAGATCCTCCACCCGACGGTACAGGGCCTCTATCTCCGCCACCTCACCGTCTAAGATTTGGTTTTTCCAGGATCTTTTCTTCTCAATCAATTGGGAGGGGTCAAAAGGAACGAGACCAAAATCTTGCCCAGGCAGTACGGAGTCACGGATGTAAAACCATTTCCTCCGCCAGTACTGGGCAGATTCGGACATGGAAAAGGAAAAGAATTGCACATTGGGACTGAGGGAGATGATGAAACCCCCAATGGGATACACACCATCCGAACCAGACTGCCTCTTCACGGAATAAAGCTTCCGAAAGAGGCCAAAGTGCGGCTCAATGCCAAGCCAACACTCGCAAAGCGTGATAAAACACGCAATGTGGAGAAGGGAGTTGGGAGACAGATGATGGAGCTGAACCCCATAGAAAAAGAGCAGTCCACGAAGGAAGTCATGGACCGGAAAAGAAAACCCGCGAATCATGAAGGCAACAAACATAACCCGATACCCAGATGGGGGACGGGGGATTACCTCATTGCCGGGGAGTCTCACGGCCGACGTGTCTTGCGGGATCAGGCTCCGCTCGCGCAGTTTGCGGAGATCGCTCTCCCGCGCTTCTGATCGCCGCCAGCCACCGTCAGTGACGCGAGCAGTGGCGGTGCCCTTCTTGCCTCCGGCGGCGCTGGTCCCAACTGCAGATGAGGACTTCTTTGGTTTCCCCATGGCGCTACGGCGGTGGTGGCGTTGCCAACAAAGAAAGACAAAGGAAATGTAGAGGAAACTCTCAGCGCGCAGCAAGAATAGCTCAAGAACGAGGAGGCAGTGAATAGATGAACTGCTGCGGTGAAAAACAAACCATGATTTCACCAGGGATTATAACAGCGAAGACGACGCACACTGGCCGTCCATTGAGAAGACCTAACGCCAACGGTAGATCTGGCCATACACGTGTCAGCACCAAAACGAACCGTCGTTACCACGCCATCCACTACGTGCGAAAATCGAGGAGACGCCGTAATCATCTCCACGCCGCGCGTGACCGGTCAATTCAAAGTCAGCAAGTGGGACCCACGCTTCATCCAGTCAAGTCATATCTGGCGTAGCAGACGCTTGAGGTCATCGATCGTAAGCACTGACGTCATCAAAAGCTATACTAGCACCACTTCGACTCTACAGCTAAAAGTACTCACTCGAATCTACGATTCGATTAAATACTTGGGGGCTACTCCTATCAGGAGCGCTGGCCGCGCACCCGACAGACAAATGAGGACAAAATTATTTCTCTGAGTCCTACGTCGAGTCTACGACTCCACTACGGACTCGGGGGCTACTCCCATAGGGAGGATGGATTTAAGCATCCGAAAATTTTCGAGTCCTGCAGACCTAATGATTGAAACAATGCTTGAACTAAAAGTCTTCGTTCGAGTCTGCGACTCGAACAGACACTTGGGGGCTACTCCCATAGGGAGCGCTGGTCGCGCACCCTATGAAATCTTCGACTGCGATCTTTTGCATCAGCACGCAAAACTTTTCGGCAACTCTGCCCCAATTAATGCTAAGTGAGAAACATCCTCCTTGGCCACCCGAAACACCTCCGCGGTGACAAACATTCGGATGCTACGTCTGCGACGCAAAGATAAGACCTACAAATATCATCTGATGGCCTGGCAACGCACCAGACTGCGCTCTGCTAGTATGAATCCGTACCAGCAGGTACGATGAAAAATCCCGACGAACGCGTTGGGTACACCAATTAAAATCACTGGAATTCCACTCCTGTAAGTCCTCCGCGGCCTGAGTCGAATTACGCCAGCATATGTTCCAGGTCCGGGTTGAGGGACCCGAACCTGAAGAAGATCGTGTTGTTTCGTCCTAAGACGGTTAACTGACCCTGATCCGTCGGGTGAGTCAGGCACACGCATCAACAATCCCTACACACATATACTATTAACACGTAGCTGCTCCCGAAAAATGGAAGAGTCCTCAGCCGAATCTACGATTCGACTGATCACTCGGGGGCTACTGACATGGTTATACCCTACGGGTACGTAACTTCAGCATACCTAGTCCAGCCCAAGGAAGGCCCACGACAGACATACGCTGGCCCATGAAGATTTTCGGGTGGCCAAGGCCTATGACGCCTTCGATCCTTGGAGAGCAAGACTAGCGGAGATAGGAAATTCAAAGGGGTAAAACCCTAGAACTTGTAACCGACTAGGACTATGCCCGGGACCTGCCTAAGTCTATATAAAGGCCAGGAGGGCACGTCCTAGATCGACGAGACTCATACTTTCGCACACGCATCCACGCCAGATCGAATCTGCGCACCCTGTAACCTTCGGTTTCGCCGTAATCAAAGAGCAGACAAGCAGGAGTAGGGTTTTCTCTCTGGGGGCCTGAACCTGGGTAAATCTCGTGTCCCCTGGTTGCTTGTCTGTTAACCGTGCCACGATCTCCAGCATCCCCATCTTCTCCAAAACCCAAGTCCATAACAATGGGCATTGACGAGATTAAACCTCGTCAGTAGGAAGTGTGACAGATTTGAATTACAGGTACATGATCTGATGGTCATGATTTTTTGCAAAAATCATCTTTAGGTTCATAATATGCTATTTCATCAGAGATCCAATTCAAGTTTAGCGAGGCTCAGCCCCGAGCTAAGAATCTTCTTGCCCGCTGATTTAGAAAGTTTGACGATAGTTTGAAACAGGCATAAAAAATTTAAAAACGGTCGAAACAATGCAAAACCTTCGCGTCGTGTCATATTATGTGACATAGTTGTAAAGAAAAATACCAAACTTAGTATATTGATTGAGTCTCAAAAAACCTTCATAAAATGACCTATCTTGGTCGAGGTTTTCTAGTTTTTCAGGTCAAATGACCAATATTATGGCTAGAATCGCGGTATAGTTTGCGATAATGTGCCCATATTATGCACGTATGTGTATCATGGGATGGCGAACAATGTTCCAGGAGAAAGTTTTTCCTTTTTGCTGCACCAAAAAGCCACTTTTCATTTTCCAAGTGCAAAAAACAGGGTGTTTTATGAAGTAACCACCAAATAAAAATTTAAAAACGATACCACCGTATTTTTGAAAAATACTAGACCACCTTGCATGGACAATGTTCCAACTGGGATATCTCAAAGCTTTCCTTCTAGCCCTTGTGAAAAAGACAAATTCATGTCGAATTAGTAGAAAGTGAGTCAGATTTGAACTACAGGTACATGATCTGATGCTCATGATTTTTTGCAAAAATCATATTTAGGTTCATAATATGATATTTCATCAGAGATCCAATGCAAGATTTTTCTTTCCGTTGAACCAAAAAGCCATTTTCTATTTTCCGAGTGTCAAAAAACGGGGTGTTTCATGAATCAGAGCATAGTTTCGATTAGTCTAGTATTAAAAAGTTATGATACATAATTAAATAGATGATAGGGATGTCATATTTGGATTCTTCTCATTTTTCTGATTGATTTGGATATATTATTTGTTGAATTACGTTTTACAGATTTGTATATATGAATTATTCAATTTTCAATGGAAAAAAGGCAAAATAAATAAAATTTATTTTATTTTTATTTGAATTTAAGATTATTATTACTTATTCATTATTGTTTACTTAAATAATTATATGGAGTGTAAAAAATAAAGACGTCTAACATTATAGTCTAATGGTTAATAGAATTGATATGATAGTATTTATAACAAGTTCTAATTTCTTTGTCGGAAGGTCATGTGAAAGAAATGGAGAAGTTAAGCGTGTTGGAGCTAAAGTAGTGTTAGGATGGGTGACCAATCAGGAAGTTTGACTACTAGTGCAATTTGACTTGAGATTAAGTATACTTAGAATTAAAAATGTGTATGTGAGACTAATGAGTAAAACAATTCAAAATGTAAAAAAAAATTAAAAAATTTGAAAAAAAATTGAAAAAAAATTGAATTTTTTTTGAAAAAAAAGTTGGAAAAATCTAGGCCGACCATCGACGTAGCCAAACGGCCGTTAGTCATTTAGGTGGGACCCATATGGTCTACGCCGACGGCTTAGCTATATACACTGACGACTTTTCTACGCCGGCGGGTAAAGGGTCTACTCCTACGGGCATGTACGCCGACGGCAACCATCGGCGCAGCCTACGCCGACGGGATTTTGGGGCTACGCCAACGGGACCCGGCCGTCGGCGTATCAGTCTTCTCCCGTAGTGGGTGTGTGCCGATTTCAGTTGTATCGAGATGTACGACTGGCATGGCTGACGAAAGCAACGATGATGCATAGAAAAAAAATCTGAACGTATTTCACCGTTATTATTGATGAAATTAAGTTGAGATGTTGCTACTTACTACTCTCTCCGTTTCAAAATATAAGATGTTTTAGCTTCGTTAAAGAAGTGTATCTAGACGCCTTTTAGTATGTAGATTCACTCCAAACCTAGATGAATCTACACACTAAAAGGTGTCTAGATAAACTCTTTTCACAAAGCTAAAACATCTTATATTTTAAAACGGAGGGAGTACTATAAGGAGAGCATGAGGGGCAGAAGAATTTTCCTTGCTTCTTCAGAGCATCTCCACCGGCGTCCAAAGATGGCCGGCAAGCGTGCCGGCAGTGACTTTACGGGCCGACATCCAAACTATCGGCGGTTTGGCATACCGTCTCACATCGGTGATTCCAATCTATAATTTTTTTCTCAATTTGTAAAACATTTTTTCCATACGTCCTAAAACTAAGATATAAATGGAGAAACCTACATCCCAGCGTCGAAGTCGGCTTGATCATAAGCCCATAGCTCCCTCTGCCTCCTCTGTGTGGCGCCACTGGTGCCTCGCCACGGATAGGTGCTCATGTCCTCGCGCAACCTCACTTCGTAGTGGTTCCTCCCCATCTGCTCTGGCGTCGCTTCATCTCCCGCAGCTATCGATAATGACTTGGCCTGATACATGGCCCTCCTCGAATCAGCGGGCTCATCTGATGCCCGTTTTTCACCTCCTTCTTCTCCATTGTCTTCCATTGCAGTATCATCGAACATAGGATAATAGTTGTCATCATCCTCTTCTTCTTCATTGTCTTACATCATAACCCCTCTTTCTTCGTGCTTGGTCTAGCAATTATAGCTGGACATGAAACCTCCCCGAACCAGGTGGCCACGAATGATTTTCGAGAAAGATTACTCCTTGATGTTCCAACATTGAACACATGGACAACACATAAAACCTTTCTCTTTGTTTGCCTTAGCCACATCGATAAATTTATCCACGCCTTGAATGTATACGGATTCAAGTTGGTCATCATACATCCATCCCCTCCGATTCATCTGCATCATATAATTAAGTTTACCATTATTACAGGACACCATGAATAGTGAAATGACTATTTTGTATCGACACATGCATTGTACCAATGACAGATGAAAGGATAAGATTGCTCACCTCGATCGTGGGGGAAATGAAGAGGAGAAAGATTAAGTGTGGCTCGGGCACCTCTTATCATTTTTATTTTGTGAGAAATCAAGCGGCATCATTCTCTCAGGCATTTCATCGAACACCTAATGTGCATAGGAAAAAAACTAGCACACACACCTCACACTTTTCACCAAGAAAAATCAGAGGGAGGGGCTAGCTGGGGCGGCGTATTTATAAGGCGGATTATTCGTCCCGGTTCGTATTACGAACCAGGACGAAAGGTGTGCGGCGGACCACGTATCTGGCGCACGACCTTTAGTTAATACGAACCGGGACGAATAGTCCCTTATGAACCGGTACGTATGCCCCCCCTTCTATGCGATGCTTGAGCCGATCGAACCGGGACTAATACTCGAATGAGTTTTTCTACTAGTGTTAGTATGTAGCTTCACTTATTTTAAAATATATCTAGTCTATTTTAAAATATCTAAAATGTTTTTACATTAGTGAACGGATGGAGTACTACAGAATAACTGGCCTGGGAAAAAAACTGGTTGTGGCGAACGCAGCATCCAGAAGCATCTATCGTACGGGACGCCGTGGTCCGTGGATTAGGGAGGCCCACTAGCGGTGCAACCCTGATGATAACTCCAGTCTCGCATGCACGTACAGTACGTGATAGGCAGACGCATTTCGTTTTCTAACCCTAGCTAGGTGCGAACGTTGGCGCGCATGCAGGCGTGCCCTTGGCTTGGCGCATGAAACGACGTTGGCGTGCCGTACAAGAGCGCTGATAACGTGTTGGCCTGAGAGGGATTCCCGCCCGTCGCGTCACACGAATAAAGAGCAGCAGCGAAGAAAGGGAAACGAGAGCAAGCAACGTAAGGCGACGAGCGCAACCATCAGAACCTACCAACGGCGACGGCGCCTCGACGGCACCGGCGACGGGCCAGGTGTCCCCATTTCCTAGAGGTGCAGTGGATCCAGCCGTCGTCGCGCCAAAACGGGAAATTTGTTCACAATTTTTTGCTAGCTCTGCGCTAGATAGGTTGTATTTCCGCCCCTGTGATTTGCTTTGGCTCAAAGCTCGATCGACCATGTGAGTGTGCTAAACTCTTACTCTAAAACGGGGCCAACAAGCAAATCAAGGAACCGATGTAACACAGGGGTGTGCCCCGATTTCAGTTGTATCGAGATGTACGCCTGGCGTGGCTGACGAAAGCAGCGATGATGTATAGAAAAAAAAAACTGAGGGTCTCCATTAGCACAACTTATTTCACCGATATTGTTGATGCAATTACTCCCTCCGTCCCGGTTTAAAGACCTCAAAACATTCTACATCATGACCAAGACGTTTTTTTATTCGATGCTAAAAAAAACTCTGATCTCTCCAATCGGCTACTACGTCCAATTCAATATCTACTCTAAATTAATTGCATGCAGGCCTTAGAGGTGAGGTAATATGGGATAAATATTTTTTCAGATTAAGCCTTTAAACTAGAGAGTAAGTTAAGATGTTGCTACTTAATTACTAGTATAAGGAGAGTATGAGCGGCAGAAGGATTTACCTGCTTCTAAAGGTCATCTCCACCAGCATCCCTAAGGATGACCGGCAAGTACGCCGGCGGTGACTTTACGGGCCTACGTCCAAACTGTCGGTTGCTTGGGATACCGACCAACACCAGCGATCCCATTCGATCTATAATTTTTTTCTCAATTTGTAAAACATTTTTTTCATACGCCCTAAAACTAAGATATAAATGGAGAAACCTACATCCTAGCATCGAAGTCACCTTGATCCTTCGCCCGTAGCTTCCTCTGCTTCCTCTGTCTGGCACCGCTGGTGCCTCGCCACGGACATGCGTTATTGTCCTCGCGCAACCTCGCTTCGCAGTGGTTCCTCCCCGTCTACTCTGGCACCGCTTCCGCTCTTGCAGCTATCGATAATGACTTGGCTTGATACATGGCCCTCCTGGAATGAGTGCCTAGCTCCACCAACACCTCAGTCAACCATCGGTAGGGCTCTTGGGTGAAGCCTTGGGAACGCACGTGGAGCTCACGCACATGTTGTTCATGAGAGAGGGCGAGCGCCTCCCTCAGATCATCGGCATCGTGTCGCACCACATGGACAGACTCCTCGACACCGGTGGTCGATGGGTGCCTCCGCCTGCACATAGTAGTCGCTGAAGTCAAAGTCTTCCATGGTGGCAGCCTGATGCGCCTCCAAGGCGCGCGTAGACTGGATGTCAGCGAGGATAGCCCGCTGATCCATGGGCTCATCGAGCCAGTCGAGTCCATCGTCATCTTCATCTTCCTCTGGCTGCGGCTGCGGCTCCGCCGATGCCGGCTCCTCTAGTGCAGGGAGCGGGTGCGGAGAGGATCGTCCAATTTGTTGGGAGATGGCTAGACATGGTTTGGATTTAAGGTCTGCTGGTGTGTCCCTCCTCCACGGGCTCGCGCCCTTTTTATAGCAGGGCAGCCGCTTAGGCGCGAGAGCACGCGCGAACCGACATGAAGGAGAAAACGCGGCGTGAAACTGTGGCGGAATTGGCGGAAAAGAGAAAATGCGACGGGAAACGATGGCGGAACGAGTGTGAAGGAGAAAGCGCGATGGGAAACGATGGTGGAACCAGCGAGAAGGAGACCGGGAACGATTGCGGATACCGGCGGAAAATAGTCGCAACGACGCTATTTTTCGGCGTCAGGAGACGAGCCATCACGGACGGGTTGTTTGTGTGGCTGGCAAGGGAGGCTAGCGTGGCCTTTTAAGCATGGCGCTTTGCCGACAGCCCTAGTCCGGCCACTGCTTGTCGGGGACGGCAATGGCATGCCGGACTGAACGGTAGGCGGACCTATTTGTGGGTATCGGATAGGGGCTACCGACGTGGGCATATTTTCGGTCTTCACCCCCAACTTGGTTGGGGATAGGGATATAGGATGCTTGTGGAGATGCTATAAGAGAGCGGAACAAACATGAGTGTATAAGTGTATTAATATGCATATAGCTACTCCCTCTGATGCAAATTAGTTGATTTGGTTTTGTCTAGATTCAGACATTTGAATCTAAACAAATCTAAGGCAATTAATTTGGATCGGAGGGGCCGAGGTACTTTTTCGCCCTGCACAAAAAACAAAATCACAAGTTTATGATAAAAGGAGCCGTTCCAGCTAGATTTATAATTATACAGTGTATTTTGCGAGAGTATTATCTGCTTCTAAATTATAGAATAAACGACACTTTTGTATAACGAACTTCCTTGAAGATTACTATTCTCGTAAATAAAAGAAAACGTGGGATCAATTCTTGCTGTCTGTTGTGGCGGTATGAATCGAAATTAACACCCACACGACCACATATTCAATTCGTTATTGGAAACCTTGGTCCCGGAAGCAACTCGCATGCACCGTCCATCTCCCTGACACGTACGTATGTACGGTCCAATGTGGACGTCCATGGCGGTGCGACCCAGCAACTCGCGCCTTTCAGCCGTCCGCTCAGCCGATTTTGCAGGTTTGGAGAAGAACATGCACTACTTGTACACCCCCATTGCCTAAAGATGCATGTGCTCTTTTTTCCCATTTTTTTTTCTCTCTCGCCAATCAGCACATAATATAGTCATAAACGAAAGAATACTTGTACAGTTCCTGCTATGCCTACCAAATTGGTAAGGACAGGTAGAGATGCAAGTTTTGAATATTTAGGGTCGCTCCATTTTAGTCTAAGTACAAATAAATGAACTAGTTTTCTTAAAAAGTTATAATTTGTGAATTTTATTTTTACTAAGAAAGGAGGGTACCCTAAAGGTTCCCGTTTGCATCCTTAAGGACAGGTACGATATAGGATATGCTAATGTCTCGCTCGAATACAGCACTCGCCCAGTTTCGATCGAATGGACCAACTAAGCACTACACTGATGATCTAGCTATAGTACGTGATCTGGATTGGTGGATCACGTATACATAGGCTTTGCCTATTCCGAATAGAAAAATTGTCTTAAATTTAATAAGTTGTGTATGCCGCTTTTGTGAACTTTCGACCAGAGTGTAATTTTGTAAAGTTTTTCGAAGCTGCCAAGTACAGAGAGTCCGAAACCATCCCCAATAATGATGAATGACGTAGTAGTACAGTTTCAAAATATAAGATATTTTAGGTTTATGAAAGGAATATATCTAGACCCTTTTAGTGTGTAGGTTTATTTAGGTTTGAAGTAAATTACACACTAAAAGAGGTCTAGATATACTTCATTCACAAAGTTAAAACATCTTATATTTTGAAACGGAGGAAGTAACACCGAAGCAACGGCCGCCGCGTGGTACGTGTTCGGTTATGAGCACCGGAGAGGGAAAAACCCATTCCCAATAATGAAATACGGAATAATTTCTAAAAGCGACAGAAAATCAAGAAAACCAAAACTCCGATACACGTGTCTGTACATCGTGCCTCCCACGTTATCGGTCTCCGTTCTGTCTCTCAGCCCCACCACGCGATATATATACCGCCGAGCGCCGATGCTCGTCTCCAACCTCGCAAGCTTCCTCTCCTACTCCTTCAGTCCTCCTCCCTTTCGGTCTCGGGCGGCCTTCCTTGCGACCTAGGTCATTCCATATTCGACTCGGCTTCCATCTTCGCCATAAAAGGACTCCCCCGCGCGCAGCTCAAACCCACCAGCTAGCTGATCGATCTTTCTCGTGTGTCAACAATTCTCAGTTTTGATCGATGGGTAACCACCAAAAGCTCCTCCACTTCTTCCGCCCGGACCCGGCCTGCTCGCCGAGGTCCTTCTCCTCCTCTTCCGCCTCCGTCTCCGACGACGACGGGTACAGCTGCTCCTCCTACCCCACCACGGACGGGGACGCCTCGCCGACCACGTCGCGCTACGCCTCCTCCACCCCACCCACGCCCAAGTCGCCCTGGGTGCACTTCCCGGGCCTCGGCGCCGCCGCCGTTCCGGGAGCCACGGGCCTCATCGCGTCGCTGGTCAAGGAGGACGGGCACGTCTACTCGCTCGCGGCCACGGGCGACGTCCTCTACACCGGCACCGACTCCCGCAACGTGCGCGTCTGGCGCGACAACCGCGAGCTCGCGGGCTCGTTCCGGACGGCCAGCGGCCTCGTCAAGGCCATCGTCGTCGCGGACGACGGGCGCATCTTCACCGGCCACCAGGACGGCAAGGTGCGCGTGTGGCGCGCCGAGGACGCCGACTGCCCCGCCGCACACCGCCAGGTGGGCTCGCTTCCCAGGCTCGCGGACTACCTCAGGAGCGCCGTCAACCCAACCAGCTACGTCGACACGCAGCGGAAAGGACGCAAGCGCGAGGTCTGGCTCCGGCACTCCGACGCTGTGTCCTCCCTCAGCCTCGACGAGGGCGCCGGCCTGCTCTACTCGGCCTCCTGGGACAGGACCTTCAAGGTGTGGCGCGTGTCCGACTCCAAGTGCCTCGAGTCGGTGCGCGCGCACGACGACGCCGTCAACACCGTCGCTTCCGCCGGGTTCGACAACGTCGTCTTCACAGGGTCGGCCGATGGCACCGTCAAGGTGTGGCGGCGGCAGATGTCCGCCAAGGGCGGCGCGACGAAGCACGTCCTGGAGACGGTGCTCAGGGAGGGAGAGAGCGCGGTCACCGCGATCGCCGTCTCACCCGAGGACCGCGTCGTGTACGTCGGCTCGTCGGACGGGATGGTCACCTACTGGCTCTGGATCGACGGAGAGGCCAGATACGGCGGCGTGCTCAAGGGCCACAAGATGGCGGTCATGTGTCTCGCGGTTGCCGGCAACGTCGTCGTCAGCGGCTCGGCCGACCGGACGCTCTGCGTCTGGCGGCGCGACGGGGCGGAGCACGTCGGTCTAGGCGTGCTGTCCGGGCACACCGGACCCGTGAAGTGCGTCGCCATGGACGAGGAGGAGACGGCCGGTTCGAGCGACGATCGGCGGTTCGTCGTGTACAGCGGAAGCCTCGACGGGTCTGTCAAGGTGTGGCGCCTGACGGACGCGGACACGCACGAGGCGGTGGCGGCGCCGGTGACAGAGCAGACACACGTAGCACCGGCGCAGCAGTCACAAATCTGGAGAGGCCGACCGGCCCCGGCAACGTATGCAGCATGGGCACCGTACCAGACGCCGGAGTTCAAGCGCGTGGCAGCTGCGTGATGGCGAAGCAATCGTGCGTACGTGCGCGCATGGAAACAATGTGCTTGCCACACGTGTACTCGAACAGATCGTACTAGACAGAGTGTACATATGCAGAGTGTACGAATTGTAAGTGTACGTATTTTGAGGTGGGAAATGAAATGTACGGTGGCAGAGATCTGGTCTGTGGGTCGTTGACGGGGATAGATGGGCGGTGGAATTGATAGTGAGACGTCAAAATCCAAATTCAATGGAGGATGCAAATGGTTTTGTGAGGGATTTTGTTTGTAACTACTGTGACAAATTCAATGGAAAAAGATATTTGTACATACCATCGCATACTACTCACTCCATTTCTCATCATTTTCATTAAGAGTTTCGTACAAAATACTTCGATCCAGCCAAAGTACCTGCAGTAGATGCCCGAATTCTTGGATCCTATTGTAAATTGAAGAATTTTGTTTGGTCTGTTAATTTTCGTCAAACGCAGATACATGAGTAGGTATTTTCGGAATAAAAGTGCGTAAGCAAATTCAGTTAGTAACATTTTTGGAATAAAAGTGCGTAAGGAAACCCGTTATAACATGCAAGTATTAAAAATACTATGTCGTATTCTTTTGTTTCCCTTTCGAGGTTGCTCACCGAGCTCTAGTGAAACAGGAGTTTGCATGGCAGCCGAGGATGCCCTGTGCAGTAGTGCAGAACTGCAGATCTATCGCGACCAGCGGAGGCATCGTGTGAGCCACATCCATCATTTTCAGAGACTCCGGAGGTTCAGATTGTAAGCTTGAGGCCCAGGGGCTTACTTCGAGATAAAATATCCCGCAGAATACATGACTAGATGAACGATTATTTTGTGTGATCAAGTATACCGCCAGCCAAAGACGAGTAGCTAGCCACCCCGCGTCAAATAATAGATTGATCTAATTAAGGGGCTGTTTGGTTTGACATATTTTTTGTCTTTTGGATTTTAGCTTATAAGTCACAAAAGCACCTTAATATACTTGAGTAATCGAAAAGGGGGTTAAAAGGCTTGGACTGCCCGCGTTCACTAGATCATCGTGTGCAGAGTTAACACATCGAAGGTAGGTCTAAAGCGCAAATCTACACATATGGTGCAAGTATCTGAATATATGACGTTCGATTTCAATAAAATATTTGATGCTTATCCCCAGCTAATCGCAGAAATTCATTTTCAAAGAAGACTTACACGACGGTGACTGACGTTGGATTCAGGTGATAACATATTTAAATGACCCAGCATATACTGTATATACTATCAAAAAGAGTCCGGTGCAGATCGCCAGCTAGTACTGCTACTCTTTAGTTTACTCTCCATTCATAGATCTCGCGACGTAAGCCGTATATCTTGTGACATGCACACATGCCACATCTATGGTTTTTCTTATGCGAACTTACGATTTCCTTTGACGACGTGGATCCTGGATTAGCATTTGTCAATTAACAGGAGACAGGACCGTACCATGGGACGATCAACTCAAGTGGTGCATCGGTCAAAATGAAGAAATAAAGAAAGTTGAGATGGCGAGCGAAATTGATCTCGTGTCGTTTGCTCGATCGGGGGTGTGGGGCAGCCGTCGTCGAAGGCGTTAGAAAAATGGCGCCCCTTGCAGCCCTTTGGCCATGTAGCTAGCTAGGTTGGCAGCGAGATCTCGTAAAGATAAACGCGCAATATTATCACATCAGCCTCGTCGTCCGTCCGTGCCGTGTCTAATCCCTGCTCGTGACCATTTTCCCGTTTCGGCGCGGCGGCTCAACTCCGCCGTTGAAACGGAGACACCTGGCCCACACCGTTAAGTCACGTCCACGTCGAGGCGTCGTCGACGTTGGCAGGTACGTATACTCTCTCTCCTACCACGTTGCATATAATCCATCATCGCGTGCATTGTTTATGCTTTTTTTTTTCTCTGGATCCGCTAACTGATTGGTCCGTGCGTGCTTATTTTTTTAAACCCCAAAAAAAGGTGAGTATATATATGTGCTCTCTAATTACTGTTGCTATTTTAAGCCGTTTTAGTCTGTTTTCACCCAAAATCTTCATCCTAGAGCAAATAGGGAGCAAGGGAAACCTTGATCTATCTACTAATGTGATAGCTCATGGTGGCGTCTTAGTAGTGCTCTTTTGGAGCAATGGTGGTGCTGCGGTGAAGCTTGTTGTTGGCCTACCGTGAGCTGCATAGTGGTGGTACGGTGACTCAAGGCCGTTGGACGGAAGGGCTTCACATGCTTTAAGGTAACCCTAATCCCTCGCTAACTATAATTTATTGTATACGCTTTTGCAGACATGCGACTGTGGTTAGTTAGGTGTGTAAATATTGGTCTCGTGGATTACTAGGTTTTTTTAGTTATTTATATCAGTCTTGTTTTATTACTTATTTAGTTGGTCTGGTATTAAACTTTTATTGATGTAGGCTGTCTTGGTTTAGATGGTATAGTATCGTGCTGCTTAGTATTTGACGAGTCTAAATTCTTTTAGGTCATCGGAGATGTTCAATTTAGTAAAGTGTGTTTTCTAACTACGGTTCTTGCACTATCCGATCAAATCAGATGGGAGCTGATTTGAGTGAGCTTTAGTTGTGGAGTTGACCCCTCTTTTTTTGTATTTTCACTTTGGTACTGGTTGTCTTCCACATCTACGGCTATTGCCACCCCCGGCTATGCGCCCTGCCCTGTTTCGTCGAGCCCTCCCTCCTCCGAGCCGAGCTCGCCCCGTCACTCTTCTCCGGCCGCCACCGCAGTTGAATGTGGTGTAGCCCTTGCCTAGTGCCGCCATTTGTAGCCTCTTGAGCTCTCTCTCCTTTCCTCCACCTCCATGGGGGACACTAGCACGACTAGGATCTAGCACCAACATCGGGAGGCCAACTACGCCCATCATTGACATCCAAGAAGGGGAACAAGCTCGCTCGCTCCTCCCATCCCTCCTATTCTTCCTCTTGGCCGAGATATAATAAAAAAGAAGGGTCGTGAAGGAGCTGATGTGTGGGGGCACCTGTTAGGAGGGGAATAAAAAAGGGATGCGTGCACGTGGAGATGGGTTTCTCTATAGGAGGAAATGGGTTGCTATACCGGGCTGGGCATGGGAAAGAGAGTGGGAAGGGGGATTGGGCTAGAAACGGCCAGACACGGTTTTGTGATGTTCTCTCATTATCTTTTATAGCATCTACTTTTTGAACCAAAGGCACTATATTTAATTCTATAGGGTTTTCAAAAAACATGAAATTAATCATTAGTTATTTAGTTTGCTTTAACTTGAATATTATATGCTTTATGTCCATTACTATATAGTCAAGTTGATTGTTTTAATAAAGCGGTCATTAATCATGTTGCAATTTTCATTTAGTGAGATTTTTTTTTGAATTTGCACTTCTATACAATTACCGTTTAATGTGGCCAAGCATGATTATATGAAGTAGCCATGGAGAAAAGAATTCAACCTCTTCTATGAATGCCCATTTTGAAACTAACCTTGAAATTAAGCAAAATTAAAAAAGAACTTGCACATGGTGTCCCCTTATGTCGCCTAGTTTCTAGCTAAAAATACCAAACTTTGAATATGATAATTCTCAAAAAAGTGTAAAATGATATTATGACATAGCTTGCAAATAACCAAGGTAATGGCTAACTCCATGGCATACTTAAATTTGCCCAAAATGTACGCAAAGATGTATCTAGCTTGGCATGGGAAAGATATTGGAGTTTCTTTTTTTGTCACTAAAAAATTAATTTTCTATTTTATCAGTAACAAAAATGGGTTTGTATGAAACAAGTACTACTCTCTCCGTCCCAAAATAAGTGACGTGAGTTTGTTTAGATTTAGATGTATCTAGACACGTTTTAGTATATAGGTATATTAAAATCTAGACAAACTCAAGTCACTTATTTTAGGACGGAGAAAGTACAAAAGATGCATGAAAAAATTGCGCCACGATAATTTTCACGGAAAGTAGACTTTGTGGGATGGCAAGATCCCGGATGCTACGAAATCTCGCTGTTAGAGTAAGAAGAGTTTAGCACAATCACGTGGTCGATCGAGCTTTGAGCCAAAGCAATCGCCAGGAGTACCTATCTAGCTACTCACACAGACACAGGTAGCACCAATTTGTCATCTATCTCAGCTGGACAGCTCGTGAGCAAACTCCCCGTTTTGGCGCGCACGACGGCTCGATCCACTGCACCTCTAGGAAATGGGGACACCTGGCCCGTCGCCGGTGCATACGTGACGACGCCGATGTCGTCGTCGAGGCGCCGTCGCCGTTAGAGCAAGAGCGTTAGAGTAGTCGGCTGCTGGCTGCAAGCGAACGACACGTCACCTATAGTCTTCTTTAAAAAACATCTGTACAATAAGATGGCTATTAGCTAAGCTTTATGAAGTATTTAAATATTTTCTTACTTATACCGTCTGGCTTGCATGCAAGACTCTAACGGACATGCATTTAATGCTTGTAGCCGGCTGTACCACATCTATTAGGCTGCATGCGGGCTCTAGATTATTAATTCTCGTGTTGCAGTCGGCGCTAGCTGTACAACCCGTTTTCTTCTCTCTTCTAGTTTATCTCTCCTCCACGTTGGATTTGGCTGACGTGGATTTCTCTATAGCCAGCTGACTAGATGCTATTGTACATGCTCTTAGTAGGTTGTTCTGATTGCACCCGTCGCCTTACGCACGCCTGCCACGTCGCGTCCATTCATCTGTTTGTGATTTGTTACTCGTTTTTGCTGGCCTGCAGCTGCTTTATTCCTGTGACGCGACGGGAATAATCCCTCGCAGGAAAAATACCTAAGTCACTGTCAATTTAGAAAAATACCCCCGGAATTTTTTGTATCAAAAAATACAACTTCAATTTTTACAACTAGATGAAAAAAGTGCAAACTACACATTTCACATTAACGCTCTTACTTGCTTGAATCGACCGATACTTCAAAAAAAAAAAACTTGAGTTGGCCAAACCCGGTTCATATGCTTTTGTCTCCAAGGATAGTTGTAATCATTTTATCTAGGAATCTATGGTATTCTGTACTTTTTACAGTTTTTAGAATTTATTATGATTTATAAACATGACACACAAAATAAAGAAGATGATAGATCATGGAAGTATTTTGCAAGATAGGTCCAACATTTTTTTTATATTTTTACTAATATGTATGGTAATTCATTTGAAACAAGGTGTTTGTAACATAGAATCCAACACTTCACATAATATGTAATTATGTAGAAAGTTAGACGGGAGAAGGTATTTTGTAACATTGTCGGGGGGATGAAAGCCAGGCTCAACTGGCCGGCTCCAGGAAGATCTGACCGGATGGCCGCAAGACAAAGAACCATAGCCGGGTGGAACACTCCATCCGGTCCGCCTCAAGATTCCCCGGCTAGCCCGTCTAGCCGGGTGGCCAGGAGAGCCGGCTGGGTGGCCACCTCTACCCGACCGCCTCGGATCCTTTGGCAATGGTACGGGGGAGGGTGACGCTCCTTGCTGGGCGCACCCTTGATCGGACAGGCTGGCACGCCGCCCGACCGGCACTACCAGACGAGGATGCCAAAGCGCCAAGGCTGGAAGCTGATGAGTAAATCACCGGCTGACGGATAAAGCTCCGACTCACAAATAAAGCGCCAAACTGATGGATAAAGCACCGGGTGACGTCCAAAGTGGCGGTGCTAGGATGTTGTGGCGCTGTCCCCACCTGTACTAGAGCTTGACCGGGTCCTGGACCACTGGCTGGACCCGACAGCCGGCCCGCTTTGTAAACCCAAAGCCCAAATAGTAAACCCTAGAGCCAACATTGTAACCTATCATTCCACCAGTATATAAGGAGGGGTAGTGCTGGGGGTACTAGGTAAGGCATTACAAGTTAGAAGTTAGCCAGGATCGAGAAGTTGAGTAGTTCATCTTCCTCTAGCTCTCGATAGCTGCTAGGGAAACAGATCAAGGAGCACTTGTATGGAGCATCAACTCCCCATATAGTAGATCCTTGCAGGAGTGGGAGTGTTATCTCGAGAAGAGGGCCCTGAACTGGATACATCGCTGCGTTTGCAGTATCTGTGCCCAGTCCGTTGTAAGTAGCCACCGATAGCATCCTGATTGTCCCCTCTCATGCCATCCCCGATGGTACTGCCGTGTTCCACACCACGACAAACATGGTTCAGCAATCAACGTCTACAACATCCGCATGGCATGCTTAATGGGCAGTCCTCCCCTTGAAGTATCATAGTACCATGGACGACAACCACGCTGAAATCAACAAATACATCGCGATAAACAATGCCACACCGGTCGAGTGCCCATACAACGGGCGCCAGGCCGTTCTCCAATGCAATATCATGTCTAACCTACCAGTTTGCATCTCTAGTCTACTTTGGTTACTCCCAACGCCTTTATATACTAGGCGGGTTACAAATGTTTGACTCCAACATGTAACCTATTGCGTAATCCAAATCCAGGAGTAGCCTATACACATATTGGATACAACTTATATTCCTAAACTCAAGGAGGCAGTCTTGAGATATTTCTTGAAACGAGTCGCTCTTGACAAATTCATATTCGTGCTACGTGTCCACTGGTTTGCCAACAAAAGTGCACTAGATACAAAACGTGTTAAACGAAGCTGACCAGCTCACAAAGTGCACTTAATACACTTGAGTAAACGAAAAAGAAGGTTAAAAGCTTTGGACTGCCCATGTTCACTAAGTCATCATGTATAGTATAGAGTTAACACATGGATCAAAGGTACTCCCTCCGTTTCAAAATATAAGATGTTTTAGGTTTGTGAAAAAAATGAATCTAGACTTCTTTTAGTGTTTAGTTTCATCCTAAAGTTGAGTGAACCTATATACTAAAACAAGTCTAGATACATTCGTTTTATAATGCTAAAACATCTTATATTTTGAAACGGAGGGAGTAGGTCTAAAGTGCCAATAATCTACTACGCACAGGCCCGACCCTGGGCAGGTGCACCCGGTGCGGCCGCATAGGGCCTCCGGCCACATGGGGCCTCCACCCAGATATACATACAACGTTGTACAGGTTAAGTTGGCAAAAAAATTACTCTATCCTAAACGCCCGCAGGCCGTTGACTCGCACCCAGGCCCTGCTCGCACCGCACAGTCTCCTCGGTCTCCTTCCTCCGCGGCTGGCGGCTTCGCCCTCTCGTTATGTTCTCCTCTTTCCTTCCCCATTGATTTGTAGCCGTTTAGATGAAATTAATGGAGGAGGACGTTGTGTGTCATTGATTCCCAAGAAATCCGTCCAGAATTTGCAACGGTTAGAAATCCCCCTAATCCCCTCTTATATATTTCTTGGTTTAGATGTTGTTGTTTATCTGATTTGTTCTGATTCGATTCGCCCCTGTTTTCTGCTTCTCCTCACTGTCCTCAGGCTTGAGAAAAAGGGCAGACCCAAGGGGAATTGGGGAGTGCGGTCAGGTCAGCGGCAGCCGGAGGCAGCAGGGGCGGCGCGGCGGCAAGCCTTGTGCGGCGGTGGCCAGCGGCTACCGACTTTCAGTAGCAAGCCGACGGCTGCGACCGGCAAGGCAAGCTTGATCAAGCTTCTTCTTTTTTCCAGGGTGCATTTGTTTCAGTTTGAAGTCCATGTCCTAATTTGTGTAGTTCTGTTTCTGCTCGTGTGCTAAGAATAAGATGTCGTGTAGAAAGTTTGAGTCTAGTTATGAAAAACGATAGAAGCAAAAGCGAAAATATGAGTTCATAGAATCCCAAAAGGGTGCCATAGACAAATTTCTTAGAAAAAAATACAAGTTCTGCCAGTAGTTCTCGGGAACTATCTCTAGCAATTGTTGAACAACCAAATGAAAATTTTGATAAGAACGATAACAATGCTAGTGGCCATGAAAATTTAGGAAGGGAGATAATCTTGCGAGTGAGCATGGAAATTTAATCGGAGATGATAATAACATGAGTGATCATGAACAAGAACAACATCCCTTTGCTAACGATATTTACGATCCAACAAATTGGAATAATTTAGATGACAAGTTAAGGGATATTTTAGTGGAAAGGGGGCCTATAAGAGAAGAAAACCTTATTTTTCCTTTAGATGATTCTGCTAGGCATTTTTCATATTCTTATTATTCTAAAAAACTGACCAATGGGGAAGTTCATGACCAAGAATGGCTAGTGTATTCAAATAATGTTGACAAGGTGTTTTGCTTTTGTTGTAAGATTTTCAAGTTAATAATAACAAGAGTGCATTAGCTACAGAGGGAATGCGAGATTGGAGACACCTTAGTGCGAGGATTAAAGATCACGAAAATAGTGTTGAGCATATTAGTAATATGAGCAATTGGAATGAGTTGAGAATTAGACTAGGAAATAGTCAAACCATTGACAAAGATTTGCAATAGATATATGCAAAGGAGAAAGAACGGTTGAAACAAGTTTTGCGGAGAATAATTGCTATTGTAAAGTATCTAGGAAAACGTAATTTGTCATTTCAGGGATCTAGTGAAAAGCTTTATGATGATAATAATGGAAATTTCTTAGCAACTGTTGAGATGATAGCTGAGTTTGACTTGGTAATGCAAGATCATCTTAGACGCATTGAAAATAATGAAATTCACTATCATTACCTTAGTCATAAAATCCAGAACGAGTTGATCACTCTTTTAGCATCTAGTGTTACAGGTTCTGTTATAGAGATTGTTAAAGAGGCCAAGTATTTCTCCATTATCCTTGATTGTACTCCAGATGTGAGTTATCAGGAGCAAATGACTCTACTTGTTCCTTGTGTTAATATGTCAAGTAAGAAAATGAGAATTTAAGAGTTTTTTCTAGGGTTTCTTAAGGTAAATGACACATCGGGTTTGGGTCTTTTTAATGAATTTCTTGATGCAATGACGTCTTTTGGTCTTAATATTGATGATGTTAGACGGCAAGGTTATGATAATGGCTCAAACATGAAAGGCAAAAATCAAGGGGTACAAAAACGATTGCTTGATATAAATCCAAGAGCGTTATATATGCCATGTGCTTGTCATAGTCTTAATCTCACACTTTGTGACGTGGAAAATTCGTGTGAAAAAGCTATTTCATTTTTTGGTGTTGTCCAACGAATATATGTATTGTTTTCAAGTTCGACTAAAAGGTGGAAAACTCTCCTTGACCATGTACCAAGTTTCACTTTGAAATCTTTGTATAATACTCGTTGGGAGAGTAGAATTAAAAGTATCAAAGCTATTAGATATCAAACTCTGGAACTAAGGTCGGCTTTGTTAGAAATATCTAAATCTGGTGATGACGCCATGGCGAAAAGCAATGCCAAAACTTTATATGATGCAATTGGTAAATTTGAGTTTTTACTTAGTATGGTAATTTGGCATGATATTTTGTTTGTGGTAAATATGGTGAGCAAAACCTTGCAATCCCCATCCATGTGCATTGACTCAGCCTTGCAACAAATTGAGGGCATAATGAAATATTTTGATAAGTACAGAAGTAAAGGTTTTTCTGCTAGTTTGATTATTGCGAAACAACTTGCAAATGATATGAAAATAAAGCCAACATTTCCAATAAAGCGACGTGTTACTAGGAAGAAACATTTTGATGAAAGTGACGATGCTAATAACGAAGAGATTCTTGCTGCAGAAAAATCTTTTGAAGTTAATTTCTTTTTTTTATGGTGGACACGTCAAATACTTCATTAAAAAATAGATTTGAAGAACTTCAAGTTTTTAAAGATATATTTGGGTTTTTGCTTACCTCATCAAATCTGAACTCCTTGGATGACTCTAGGCTACGAAATTGCTGTGTGAAGTTTGTTGAAACCTTCTATCGTAAAAATGAAAATACTAAACAAATTATCTATGATGTTGACTTGGATGATCTATTTTCTGAATTAAGAATGCTTCAAATGACCTTACCAGATAAACCAATGCGTGTTGCAGAGATGTTTGAGTTTGTTAGAAATATAAATTGTTTTCCAAACATCTCTATTGCTTATAGATTTTTATACACTGTACCTGTGACAGTAGCTTCAGCCGAAAGAAGTTTCTCAAAATTGAAATTGTTAAAAAATTATCTAAGGTCAGCAATGTCACAAGAGAGATTGAATGGTCTAGCTACTATATGCATTGAGAAGGAGCTATTAGACCAAATTAATGTTGATAATATTATCAGTGACTTTGACTCAAAAAATGTTAGAAGAAAATGTTTTACATAACTGTTATACTTGTCTGTTTTGCGAGTCAATACAAGAACTGAGTGTGAGATGGAGTGCGGGTTGGGATTTGAGCTGAAGTGCAAGATGTGGAGCGCAAAGTGCGAGATGAAGTATGTTGATTCATTTGCTTGGACAAATGTAGCATCTTTATGAGTTATGTAATAAGATTTTGCATACTTCCTGTTATGTAATGCATCCATTGAAAATTCAGGAAAAAACCTGTTAAATGTTTAACTAGCTATAGTGATATAAAAAAATTGCTCTTTTGTTTGTATATAGGGGCCCCATTTTTTATCTTTGCACCGGGCCTCTGACTTGTCAGGGCCGGCCCTGACTACGCACGACGGCAACTATCTGAATATATGGCGTTCGATTTTCAAGCAAATAATTGATGCTTATCCCAAGCTAATCACATCAATTCATTTTCAAAGAAGACATATACCACGGTGATGTTGGATTCAAGTGATAACATATTTAAGTGACGCAGCATATATACGATGAATAAGATATCGGTGCAGATCGCCAGCTAGTAGTGTCACTCTTTAGTTTACTCTCCATTCATAGATCTCGCGACGTAAGCCGTATATCTCGTGACATGCACGCATGCCACATCTATGATTTTCTTTAGGAACTTGCGATCTGCTAGCTGCCGCTCTGTGACGACGTGTGGATACTTGGTTTAGCATTTGTCAATTAATAGGAGACAGGACCGGCGTGCGATCAACTTAAGTTGGCAGCTGGAAAGTACCCTTGCAGCCCTCTCCGATTGTAGCTAGATTGACTGGAAGATCTCTTAGGGATTTTACAGATGCAACTTAATCTAGCCGGCGGTTTATAAGATGTATATAATAGGTAGTGAAAACCTAGATCTTCAACGATCTGTACTAAATCTACCGGTGACGGGTCTCGTTCCACTCGTCAGAAGTTAGCGTCGACGGTTTACTTGATTACACAATCTTCTTTGTCATGCACATGCCTTCTCTAATTTACTTCTTAATTTGTCATTTTTGAGCAAGAAGGACGCCTCTTCACATAATCAAGTCGTGTAGCATGACTAGATAAAGTCCAATCACGAGAGGCCAAACAACGATCACACAGCAGCGGTGTTGAATCCACGAAGCAAGCAGGCCATGCGTGCCACATCGATCAATCGCACGTTCTTCTATCCCACCAGCGTCGTCGTCCGTCCGTGACCTGTCTAAGCTAGCTCGTGACCGTTTACCCGTTCCGGCGCGGCGGCGCTCAACTCCGCCGTGGAAACGGAGACACCTGGCCCATCACCGTTGCGTAACGTCGATGTTGAGGCGTCGTCGACTTTTATGTAATCTCCTGCCACCTTGCATTGCATCCATCATAACCGATTGGACTGTCTCCCGCGCGCTAAATTTCGTGCAGCCCTAGGTATCCGCATGCTATCACATTACCATCTAGTGTATATGTAGTAGTATGGGCAACGGCACAGATAATACGTGAAATGCTTCTCCAGATCAATGGAGTATATGTCAATGTTTCACGCGCCACTATCCGTTGTATGGTACTCCCTCCGTTCGAAAATATAAGACGTTTTACTTTTGTGAATCGAATGTATCTAAACATTTTTTAGTGTATAGGTTCGTAGAGATTCGGGGTGAACCTATAGACTAAAAGATGTCTAGATACATTCGTTTCAAGCTAGAATGTTTTATATTTCCGAACGGAGGGAGTAGTAGATGAAAGAAAGGTTTTTGTGCACACATGCATTGGTCAACTGT
The DNA here is from genome assembly GCA_916181665.1 of Avena sativa. NCBI lineage: Eukaryota > Viridiplantae > Streptophyta > Magnoliopsida > Poales > Poaceae > Avena > Avena sativa. Next base: position 105,140,023 of record OV702292.1, read on the forward strand.
ATTATTCCGAATTGAGTTTGCATAATTTGTGCCCTCCAAACTTTTAAAACGTCAAATCCAATTTCTGCGTGCAAAGAAATATTATTATGTTAGCTGTGAGTAGTATCATAATACTAGCATATGATACTATTCCCACTATCTTATCTTATATACGTAGCGGACCTGACAAAATTGCTTTGATTAGAATAATACAAAAACGCATACAGGTTGCAGAAAAAGGTTGAAGTCATGCATGTGCTACGTACTATTGCAATGCCCACATCTTACGAGGTAGGTCTAAAGGGCAATTCGTCTCGAAAGTAATACCTCTTTAGCCCTCGCTACTCAACCGCTTCTCTCTAACGCTGCGTCTTTAGAGCTGATCGAGCAGCAGGACCCTGTAGCTTCTGTTAGCTTAAATTCTAGTGGTCCAGATGTTCATATTGCGTGTTTCGACGGTAGGCCTCTAATCACTAAAACAACATATTTGGCAGCTTTTGAACACATGCAGGATGTTCCCTTTGCTACTACCACATGGAAGAACTTGGCGACGAATCGATGCCGTGCTTCTGTTAGCTTAAATTCTAGTGATCCAGATGTTCATATTGCGTGTTTCGACAGCAGGCCTCTAACCACTAAAACAGCATATTTGGCAGCTTTTGAACACATGCAGGATGTTCCTTTGCTACTACCACATGGAAGAACTTGGCGACGAATCGATGCCGTGTGTTCCTTTGGCTAGCGGATCGAGGTAGGCTTTTCACTAATGAGCGCAGGTTTAGGAGAGGCTTGGCATCCTCCGATTCCTGCCCGTTCTACTCTCAGACCGAGTCTACGGTGCACCTGCTTCTTCACTGCCCCTCGGTCTCCCCCTTCTGGGATGCGGTGCCCGCTTTGTCTTCAGATGTTATGGCCTGCAACTAGCTCAGAGATCTTTGGGATGGTCCCAATGCTTGGAAAGTGAGAACCTCCGTGCTAATCTGTGCCCTCTGGAACATTTGGAAGCGGCGAAATGCAAAAGTCTTGAATGAGGTTGAACCCATCCACCACGTTTTTCGCAGATGTGCGGATGACCTCTCCCTTTGGTCCCATAGAACTTCTAACCTTATTCTTAAATCTTTAGCCACTGATTGGGCAGTTATGTTCACCCACCTTGCTGCCAATGGGTAGCCCTAGTCTCTATTAAGTCTCCATGTACAGTTATAGTTTTTTTGTACTCTTCTTTCTGCTATGGCCTATTTGTAATCTCTCCCAGCACCTTCCTCTCCCTAGCTAGGTTTTGTACATAGGTCTAGGTAATCTTTTCTGCTTTTGAGTCCTTTTTTCTATAAAGTCTGTTCCTTTTTATTGATAATTGGTTCAGGCCGGTCTCGTGCCCGCCGAGGTTGATTCTAAAAAAAAAAAATCTTTAAGCCGGCCGCGGAAGATGTACGATCAAAGCGAGATCATGCACGTCGACAGCGAATAATATACTCCCTTCGTAGATCTGGCGACGTGAGCCCAGATATTTTGTGACAACATGTACATATCCCTAATTTTGTTCCTATTTGTGAGTGGCTTTGCAACGTGGATCGCTGGAGTTGGATTTATCAGTTAACCGGGAGACAAGAATGTGATCCGTTGAGCTGGCCAGTCCGTTGAACGTGAAACTTTTTGACTGGACACGTTGTTTAATTTACTTTCGCGCTGCTCTTGTGTCATTTGCTCCGGTAAGGAACAGCCGCAAAAGGCGTGTTAGAAAATGGGCAGTGGCGGGTACGCTTGTCGCCCTCTAGGTAAAGCGCAAGCGTAAATGAAAGTTTACTCTGGTTCGATGGATTTGCATACGACCGGCCGTACGTCGTGATTAACTACTACTTGACGGCGGTTTATTATAATTTGAGTGCCCTTTAATTCGTATCTATGGTGCGTCACGGTGCGTACTCTTGTCCCCAACGTAGGCGAGGTTAGTGCAAATACCCTCGCACTCGCACACTAAAAGTGCAAGTAAAGTGCATCGATATTCTTCTCAAGGTGGTAATTAAAGACGCATCAATAATAAACCACGTAGGCCTATCTAGAGGTTTTTTTTTATTGCTGAAAAACAGAGCGATGTACAACGACGGGTGCACGGTTTAATAGTTCAGAAAAAAAATCTGGTTTCAATAGGATTTCCCCTTTGATTCATAGGATTTCTAAAAGATTTGTATAAAAGTAATGTCCTATGAAAAAATTCTACGGTAGCCATTTGATTCAAAGGATCAAATCCCATAGGAAATGATCTTGTAGGAATCTTGTAATGTAAATTTTATAGAAAAAAAGCATGAGATTGAATCTCATGGAAAATTTCTTCACCACCATCAATGAGCCCTCCCTGATGCACAGGAATACTTTTTACTAGTGCTTACCATCAAAACAGGGCCTGTGCATCAGGCTGGGCCGGCAGCTGTGCATCAGGGTCTCTCCGCGCTGCGCTAGTGCGCCAACGTTTCCTTTCCTAAGCGCAGGCCTACCCACGTACGTACACGTCTCCTTTTGTATGCTGGGCTTGACCGATCAAAGCGGAAAAACAAGTCAACCAGGCTATCTCACGGATAACTCTAGGCGTCTACGCGTCGTACTCGCACGCAGGCAAAAGATCATAGGGTCCAGGGGTAAGGCGGCCGCCGATGCGCGACGCTAGCCGGCAAGCGTGCAACTCGGGAGATGGCAGTTCCTCCGAACAAGCGAGCTAGGCCAGATGCGGCGCCATTTCTCTTCTTCGCCCGTGGTCGGTGGTCCGCAAGTCCGTCCATGTCCATGCCGGCCGCCAATTCCCCGCCCTCAATCAATCAACAGTTCCTAGGATCCAACTCTTTCGGTAATTCCCAAAATCTCCTCTATTATTTTGGAAATATTGTAGGTACGGAGTAGTTGATAATATCTTATGAAAATGCGGTCTAGGGTTTATGCGGGTATATGCGGTATGCGTATTTGTATCACTTTCTTAGGAAATTTTCAAGTCTCATGTGTTATATTTGTTTTTCAGGCGCACATCTATTATGGTCAAGTTTCTTCTCAAAAGAAAGACCCCATTTAATGATATATGGAAAGATATGAATTTAGTCTAAATTAAATATAGTTTTGCACGGAGATGACCACTCCAGTGATGATGTTATTTTTTGCATGAAGAAAGAAGAAACGAGGAAATTCACCAATAGTCAAGTGTTTAAATATTTCATGGCTTTGAAGAATCAAATGTACAAAAAGAGTGGAAGGTAATGTTAAAACTTTAGCTACTTGAGTACTAAAATTTTGATCATCTACTATGTTCCACATGGCAATTAGGTCTATTTTTTTTATCTTGCAGGTTATCGAGCCTTGGTGTTTGATGATGTATTCTGGAATTTGAAGATGCAAACAACTTTTCCAAGTAATTTTTTCCTTCGATTCATGAGTATAGTAGGAATTTTGATTTTTAATACTAGTTCTTTTTATTTATACTTTGCCTCTTATGTCATATTATCTATGTTAAAAATCAAAAACACATAGTGCATCAGGGTGACTCGAGCTCCAGCTCCGCCCCTGAAATCATGTACACCGTCTATTTCTACACTTTTCCTATTCTATGAATCAAAGGAGGCCTTAGACTAGAACGACATTTTTGGGTACTCTTCTCTTCAATTTTCTTATTAGTCAAGCTCTTTATTCTGTCAAATCCTTTAATCGAATGTGGATGATTTTTTTTCATTCTCCCGGTCTTCATATTCAGCAGGCTTTGTTTAGTAATTCCTTTGTTTTGCTCAGTCCTCTTCTGTCGTTTTTTACTCGGCCTCTTTTCTTCTGGCCAGGAATTGGGCTTCGTGATAGCACTGTTCTCGGTTGTTATCAGGCTTTCTACTCTGGATGGGAGGTCGCAGGCCACTCGTGCTTCTAGCCGCCCTGGGCGTTGGATTTACATTGGCTGGCTTTTCTTAACCCCATCTTGGCCCATAAAGAAAACGGATAATCCGGGCTGCGGATCTTTAAGCACTAAAAAAACGAAGCTTCTGTTACCCACATTGAACAGACATACAAACAAAGTGTTCCATCTCAAAAAAAAAAAAAGTTAGACGTGTTCATGTCGTTTAGTTGTTTGCAGTATTTTATGTTTACAGATAAAACACAATCATTGTGACATGTGTTGAAAAGACAAGTTGATTGAGTGCTAAATTTGTTGTTTGTTTAGAGTACTCAAATTTGTCTATTTATTGGAGTGCACACCGAGCGTAGCACAAAGAACAAGTACATGGACCTCCTGAATTATTTTATAATTTACGAATTTATTATTCATTTGGATTCTTCAAGGAGCCAAAACTCCATTGTCCCACATTTAATCACCCTTGTTTCATTTCTGAAACATCCATGGAGACTAAGCAGATTAATCCCATGGAAATTCAACCCTCACGAGGCAGCCGGTGCTTCTGAAGCTATCGTGACACGTGCCACCCCGTGTGCCCGTGTCTGATTAACCACAAACACGTGTTGCTCGATCTTTTCTAACAGCGGCCCTCACAAGGCTGACACCCTCGTCTTAGCGGCCATCTCATTCACTTTGATGCTTCCACGACCCAACAACGTTGGATGGAGCGACAATGTCTTAGCGTTAGCGAGCATGGGCTCAAATCTAACTGAAATTAATGCATGGGTGGGAATTTGCTTTTTTTTTGCTGCGTATCTCCATCTTTCATATATACAACCAAAAATACATATTTATATACTAGATTGGAGAAAAAACTATCCAACATGAGGCATCGAGAAGTACTAAGCAATCACATATGAAATACATATTGTGTGTGATATAATCTAGCTCAACTAACAAAATTATATCAATTTGTTTTATATGGAAAACCCCGTGTTTAGTCCAAGGAGAAAGTATCAGTTTGATTTACATGGCGTTTAGTCCTTTAGAAAGAGTGGTGGACAGTACGAAAGAATGTCTGATTAGTAATAGATTTGATCTTATTCATAAGCTAAACAAAATTCACCACATTGAGCAATATATAAAAACATTACATGGTAAATACAAAACATAAATTTAGACTATCAAAGTCTTTGAACACTATAAAATCTAACTTCAGGTATTGCATATTGACTTTCCTCCACACTTCTTCTAAAGTACATAGAAGGAAAACATGCATAAGCTAGACTAAACACAAAAGTTTTTGAAAGCTATCTGAGTTGCTCACCCCAACTACTTCTTCATTGCCGTAACATCACGGATGAAGACCAGAAGACGAAATACCATGTTTCCAACACTCCTAGCAACATTCCACGAGATTGGGAGTCGTCAATGTGACACACCAAATACCAAAAGGATACCAGTTGTTGGTTGTGCCGGCCACAACCGACACTCTACGATAGGGTAGATTCATGTAACTTTATGTCATACGATGCCACCTCCACTATCAAGACATTACCACGTAGGACATACAAACATAATATTTGTGAAAACTAAACTCACCCCAAGAGTTGGTCTTTTCCCTCCCTCGATGCACATAGGCGCTGAATAGGCTCCAAAATGGTAGGAACCAACCAAAACCGTGGACCAAATTTTGAGTTTTAGCTATTGGTCTGCTAGTTATACCTGATTTGTTACCAATGGAAGTAAAATACCTAGTATGAGTCACATCCAATGCACAAATGTTCACTTCGATATATGGTAGTGCTCTTTTTATCATTACTTATTCTAGGATACACATTCTAGAAGTTGGGCTCCTTAGGTTTCACATAGTGAGTTGCAACATTGACCGAATAAGGTAAAGCTCATGGAATTTGTTGACATATAGTATGTCCTAAATGCTTGAGGCTATTATGTGTTCTTATACTAGATTTACACTCTCCCAACATGCATAATAACATTTCAAGAGATTCGTAGCTGCCGATGACCAATTGATTTTGAGGCCATTGTTTGAACAACAAGTCATAAAGTTTGAAGAATAGTTTTTCTTTCATTCTCCTCATTGTGTATATCTCCCCCAGAATGCCATTTGTATCATGAAGTCATCCATACCCACTCAAGACCGATATCTTTGGTTCCATCTTCATCATGAAGCTTTCATGGTTATTGGACCTAAACAAATGATGGATTTTTTTTTGCACTTGGTGGGAAGCCCACCTCTTTTTAATTCATAACAGTTGTCATCATAACTCTCACTATTATAATACATCTACAAGTACACAAAACATTGGTTTAGAAAACATTAGTTAGCATAAACAATTTACGAAGATTTCAGAACATAGTAGTTAGCATAAACAATAGTTAAATATCACATGTAAAATGACAACACCCGCCAAATAGTCTCGGGACCTACACATGGAGCATAATAAATCCTGTTTATCATGAAATTACAACAATGAAGCCAACTATTTCAAGATCACACATAACAACAACTTATGACCATACTTTATATTATACTTCATGCTCAACCAACCAAATCGAGTAGCTTTTCTCATGTGTAAAAACATGTCCCTTTGCTCTCTCCTGATGAACATCTTTATAGAAATGAAATGGTGATTGCTAGTTTCCGTTGCACAACAAGAAATCACTACATTTACCATAGTGGTGGATGAGGTGATCTCATCATTTTTTATGTAGGACTCAAATGATGTATGAGACCATTGAGCAATTCACCAATCTTTGTAATTTTCTCCCACGTCACTTCGCAACTCTTGGGTTTTTTATTTTTGCCATCAATGAACCTATAAATCATCATAACTAACTTTGCATTAGCAAGTGACTCATGTACGGTCTCATCAAAATCAATATTCTCAGTGGCTCTCACATTGAGTAAGAAGTTGTGCTAGAAGGGGGTGGGGGTGGTAGTGCCTCATGCAAGATCAAATGATAAGTACTCTCACTTGTGACATCTTCAAACATGATATGTACGTTCTACTCATTGCGGAGAACTTCTTAAACTTGCCAGAATCTAGAATATCCTATAACCTAACAAAGATAACAATTGAATTCATTATGTATATGTGATATGAGTTTATTATATGATATGCAAAACAAAAGCATAAAAACTCATTTTTGTGCCTTCTTCTAACATTCAACATATTGCTTAGTAGTGTTCAGCCTGTAGTCCCAACCACCTCCAGTCTCTCTCAACTTCAGTCTCTCCAAGTTGTTGTAATTAAACTTCAACACCATTGTTAAGCCCGTTCTTTTTTAAATTCCTCCCACACCTCCTCAAAAGCATTGTGGGTCAAGTGTTTGTTTGGCCTATTACCAGCACACATTTGTTCCACAAACAACTACTCGGTAACAATCCTAGTGTTTTCATCACTCCATTGGGTAGCCATACTTAGCACTATTTTGTAAAACTACAAGCTTGTTAATTCCCAACAGACATCGTTCGCTACACGTAGAAGTTCATGACAACAATTTAACAGGTTCTCAATAGTTTGGAACATCAACATATAGGCCAAAAAATTACATATTTTCACAAAAATGAACTTACTTTTTGAGAAAACAAAAATGAACTCTTGTGCATTCATATAATGAGACGATTCCTGTGCTGGGATCATGTAAAGTCAAATTACTCTCCGTGAAAAAATTACACTTGTTTCATTTCAAATGGACAAAGATACAACTTTCATACAAACGAAACATATAGATCAACAGAACCCAGGAACGTATACACTTGTCTAGTTAAACTGTAATTGATTTTGACCCATGGGGATTGTCCCATTTTTAAACTACAAATGTATCTATATCGACCATAATTTTGTACCTGTTATGTAGTACTATTACTTTTCCATTTGTTACTGAGCTGATGCATGAGCTTATCAGAAGGTTCTCCACGTCGAATCGTGCATTTCCAGCTGCGGCGGCTGCTGCTCGCACTCCATGTCCACCTTCGCCATGGCGTTCCCGAACAAGGAAAGATCACCGCCGCCGACGTCTCGCGGAAGCTGGCTGCACCCGGAGAATGGTGCGAGTGTCTTCTGCATCGCGGGGTTGGCCGCGAAGACGGTGCCGAGCAGCCCCGGCGCCCAGGGGAGCATTGCGGCCGCGTTCTGGTTTGCCGCCGCCTGCAGCCAGTTCATGTACGCTCCCATGTCGACGCGGCCGTGGCCGAAGTTCTCGCCGGAGGCGGGGGCGAAGCCGCCGAGCATGGAGGAGACGTCGAGCTCCCCTAGCTCGCCGAGGGAGACGTTTCCGTCGTTGCATGGGGAGTCCATGTCGGGGCTGTCCTGTGGGTGCCTCATCTTCACTATCTGGCTTTTTTTGAACACCCTGCACACCACCCATTCCTCCTTTTCGAACCCAAAGGAGAACATTTCACACAATAACATCAGTACCAAAACATCCTATATTTCAGAAGGAAAGTTTCGTTCAAAAGTTATTCCCTCCGTCCTAAGGATATCGCAAATTTGTCAAAATTCTGATGTATCCATATATAAATAGTGTCTAAATACATCTAAATTTTAAACAAATTTGTAACATCCTTTTTTAGGAGGAAGGAGTATATATGTGTACCTTGTTTGGTTTGTAGGGGAACTTGTTCTGGATCCTGTACTCGTGCATTACCCAGCTGGTCTTCTCGCCCTTTGGGGCTCTACCTCCGTAGAAGACTAGGGTTTTCTTCATCCCGGCCAGCCTTCCGCCGTGGAAGATCTCCTTGTCTTTGCCGGTAGTTTTCCAGTAGCCGGATTCGGTGGCGCGGTTCGTGCGGATGCCGGTCGGGTATTTCCGGTCGCGCATGCTGAAGAAGTACCACTCCTTCTCGCCCATGCTAGCTTTGCCTGCAAACTTACATCTCTCAGTGTGCAAGCAATGTATGACAAGTTGACAACGATGACGACTATATTAGTCTAGTACGCTGCGCTGTACTCCTACAAATACCACCCTAAGTCTAGAGCAATGCGTAGATAATAGTGACAGCCTTAATATATATGCATGTAATGAACAAAGTCAAGGTTTTATAAGTCTCACCAAATCAAGAAAATTGATGAGACAAGGCCCACTAGTTCGGAAGTAAACAATATGGTTGAAAAGCAATGTGTAGTGTAGTCCCGGTTGAATTTGTAGTTTTGTACAAAACATTGAATTGACAAACATATATATGTACTCGCTCCCTCCGTCTAGAAAAAGTTGTCGTAGATTTGCCTAGATTTACATGTATCTAGATCTAGCGGTTTATTGTATTGTATAGATACATGCAAATCTAAATAAATCTACGACGTACTTTTGAGGATGGAGGGCTTCTCTTGAAGAGAGCATTATAATTTGTTAGAGATGATTAATTTTCTAGCGCATTGGACGCCCGCCATGCTGCATGAAATTCAAACCTAAGCTGTTCGTTCAAGCTGGGAGCCTGAAGCTAAGCTCGAAGTAACTGGTACTTACTTGGAAGATCCCATGGCTCGCACTTGTTGAGATCGACGTCAGCGATGGCGCGGGTGGTGAAGGCGAAGTCGGAGACCTTGCGGGTGAGATAGTAGGTGATGAGCTCCTCGTCCGTGGGGTGGAACCGGAACCCGGGGGGAAGGCCCTCCTCCATCCCAATTAACCTTCGCTGCCGACTGCACTGTCTTCTACAGTGCAGCAGCCCAGTTCAGCTCAGCTCAGCGGGCAGTCCAGTACTACACAACGATCCATGGCAGAAGGAGACGCCGTCGGTATATATATGATCAGCAAGGCCGCACATGTGTGAGTGAAGACAAGGCATTACAGGAGTAATTAATGGCACTCTTGTTGCGCATACTTCTTCTAGAGCCCGGTTCGAGGTCTCAACAACCACGACGAGGAAAGCGACGGCAAAGGATTATTGGCGACGGCGACAGCGGCGGATCCGGGGAAAGGTCTGAGGAAGAAAGATCTGTCCATCGATTGCATGCACGCGTGGGCCGCATGCATGGAGGAGTCACTGTGCCTATGTCTCGTGTTTTCCGGCCAACTCTAACCACTCCCCACCCACCGGGCTAGCTAGCTAGTTCTCCGGCGACCCGGCCAGCGCTCTCTGCCGCCTGGCTGCCAGCTACGCACGGCAGCGTGACAGGAACTACTGCAGTTTAATTTCTTTGTAGCAATGGATTGGGGGTACTATACTGTACTTGAGTTGATGAGACAATGGCCATGATCGTCGGCGTTATACCTGCGTGAGCCGCTTGCAGTGCGCTCAGTCGCACGTGTGAAAGTGACTTGTGCATCGAGATGCGCTTTACATCGTACTCGATCGTACGTACGTCTAATTTGGGCATTTAGTGGTTGCAGGGCATATATTCTCTGTCGACCATGCAGGTTTGATTTATGTGCTCCCTGTTGGCTGGTTCATTTCTAGAGCCGATGCCGTTAAGAATGTCAAAAGGTGCAGGAAAGGGGAATAAAGAAGAATCAAAATAGGTAAAACAAATCAAGGAAATTGTGACACTCTAAAGTGACTCAACAGGCAAGCACTTGCCTTTTAATCTAGTCATTTACAAACTTTTCAAAGTAGGCCGTTTCTGAAAGTTTAAGTCGTCTGAATTTCAGTAGGTATAGAAAGTATGGTTTTGAAAATATTCAGCTATTTCCAAAATTAAAAGTATTTATATAAATTTGGGAAAAACATTTTTAAAATGTACATATAAGTTTTTTTTCTAGGAGGTCAAATAGGTTTTCTCCAAAATCATTTGCGCCGAATTACCAATGACATGTATGGTGTATGCACAAGGGAGAATGTATCATATGCACCCACCAAACTGCTGTAACATGTACAACCATACTAAAATACACACAAAAAAGTTTTGAAAAAATGTCAAAAATAATGTATCATGTAGATACCGTGTATATCATTGACGCCAAAAAATTTCAGTTTCAAATTCTAACCAAAACACTAGAATAAAAATGGCAAATCACATTGTAAACAGTACTTGTTTCATGTTGGGCTGTGAATTGAGCCCATTAATACTAGGAGAGCTAAATTTGTCTTTTTTGTTTCTTGAGATGTGTTCGAAATTTTGGTACAAAACTTTGTGACATAATTGTTGTATAGTGTATGTACACGGTAGATTTTTTTAAACTTTTTTTCATGTGTGTTTTATGTTGGGTGCGCCGGTTGCACCAGTAGGATGCATAGGATACGTTCTCATGCACAAGGCTCAGCACTAGCGGTGCTATGTGTACGTCCCGGCGGCTTCTCCTTTAGCCCACAAATCTTTTGCCCATGTACCCTTGGAAAATAGGCCATTTGCGCCCCCCTCCCAATCCTGACTCAAGACTACTTGATTATGGGTCCACAGCCCATTTTCCCCAGCAGGTCATCCCAAGCTCCGCCAATGATTCTTGGCCATGCGCGTCAGATACATGAACCGGGTCGTTGACTATATTTTATAGGGTGGTTGATTACATTCGATAAATGTACATGTATGTTGTCCTGAGGAGTAGAATGTGCTCCACGAACATACCTTAGGTTTGTAGGTAGCATGCATGCGTTGCTCAGCCAGGCCTAATACAACCTGGTTTGATGGAGCTTGGTTGAGACGAGATTTGAGTGTCGTGTTTCATTGTACTGCATTAGAGAGGAAACAAGTCACGATTGTTTAGACACATCTGAATTTTTTCATAAAGGGGGTTGAAACCCCCTGTCTCTACTTACACACTTAATTATGAGCTAATGAAATAGACAAGCTACACCATGCATGAAAAGACTGTGTTATATAGGTCTTACATTGATCTATACCTTCTTCAATTACTTCTAGTCAAGATTCCGACTCCAAAATCACTCTTCAAAGCGATAATATACTTCCCAACAAAGCATAGGCTACATTCTTAAGAGTTAATTAAAGTTAATAAATATATCATGCATGCAAATACAAAAACATGCAAATGGTAGAATGGACCACAATCTATTGTTTCTTCCATTGCTTCAACTCAAAATTCCCTCTCTAGTGACTCAAAGACCTCCAAACAAGTTTTCTAGTGTTGTTTTCTATTTTGTAATTCGGCTCTAACCTATGTGGAGTGGAACTATGGCTGTCACATCGTCTACGAGGTGGTGGCCCCGATGAGGGTGGAGCCAAAATGTACAAGTTCAACCCCAAGCTCTCTGGTCTCTGGAGCCAACCCTTGGACGAGGGATTTCGAAATAGTTTTGAATGGAGGAAGATGTGGTTGATTTTTTGTAAAAGAACTAGATTTATCAAAACATACCAAAATCATTTGAAAAAACGATCTCATTGAAGCTCTTCTAGCAGCGCGCTCTTTCTTCGTGACAAGTGTTGCGTTCTCATCCGCGCTCCTATTGGGTGTCCCTTAGATCACCATTTGTCACAAGGGGAGCAAAGTGGGATGAGGATGAGACAGAGAGACATAGGAGGGTGGGAGGTCTCACTTTTTGCCTTCTTTGGAGAACCAGATTTTCTAAATGAAATATTTTGAAAACTCGTTCCTCCATATGACAAACTGTTTTTATTGACTTTTTTATGTACTTCAGAAACTACTATATTTGAGTACATCGTGTTTTATTGCATGATTCATGTTGTTAGTATAAACCACTGTACCATGAAGTACACACACCCTATACATGGAAGTACACAATGTGTACTTAGAAGTATGTGTATGTGTTGCAACTGGAAGTACACGAGTGCTTTTAAATATGCATGTGATAAACTTTTAGAAGTACCGCTCTCTGTATCTTAGAAGTACATAGAAGTAGTGTTTTGAAAGTACGACCGCAGTGCACTTGAAAGTACGGCCGTAGAAGACACTTCACGCATGACACATGTCAGGACCGGAGCGCTCAGGCGCTGCAAGAGCGGGTCTTCGCAAAAGTCTGCCTTTTACATGTGGCACCCCAAAGATCCCCATTTTGAACTTTAGCTTGAGTTGCTGTTTAACCATTCGGGTCCAATGAGTAGTGAACCTACTTTCGGCCTTCTGTCTAGTTGCCACGAAGCATAGCGCCAAGAAGCCCATAGATTGATTATGACAAGGGTTATGCGGCGGCGGACCGCAGGAATGAATTGAAGGGTGGATACACTCCATTTTTTTTGCGCTAGCCCATGTGGATTACAAAATCTGCCTGAAAAATAATGTAAATAGCACAATGCAATCTTCATGTCAAAAATATATTTTCATTTTGTATGTTACAGTACATCAGAAACAAGTAAACAATAGAATTAAACAATTGGAAAAATGATGCTTTTTAGCTACTCGGCCTGTGTAAGTAGAGCTTATCCCTTGCTAGATTTTTTTTGCAATAACCCATGTGGGACACGAAATCGGTCTAAAAAGTCTTGTATTGTATTCATTGATAGGGGATTCAGGGTTTATATACTCCCTCCGATCCAATTTAATGGACTCGGATCCATTTAGATATGAATGTATCTAGCAATAAACTATGTCTAAATATCTATATCTAGACAAATCTGAGTCCATTAGTTTGGATCGGAGGAAGTAGTACATGTGCCAGAAGTATAAAAGGTGATATTTACTAGAATACGCCGATGGTAGTAAAGGATGTATGGTTTGTACATTTACTGGAAACTTCTAGCCCAACTTGAATCCCTCCCATCCTCACGTATTATTTTTAGGTAAATGATCCTAAATTTCCCCGGGATCCCGCGACTTCCACTGTCCGGATCCCCCGCGTGTGTGCACGTTTCCATCCGTGATGGGCCTCCTGGAACCTCATCTCCTCCACGACTCCGTTGAGGCTCTCGAAAAAATGTCTCTGACAAGATATGTCTTTTAGTTTTCTTTCGTCTCATGGGTGAACTTTTTTGCTACATGCAAAAAGGGAACATTTTGTAGCAGAAAGACATATTTTATAGCAAAAGCGGGATTTTAACAAAAAAGAGTATAAGACAAGTGTCAGCAGGAGAACCAGGACGATGGCAACACGCCATCAACCCGGAGATGCTTAGTGTGGTCCTTATTTTTATGCAATCAACTATTCGTAAGACTGGAAATGAATATTTCCAAATAGCTTTGCGATCTGAACATCAAATTACTTTTTTTTGGATGATGAACATCAGATTAGTGGTAGTCTATTCATTCTCTAGAATTCTGGGTGGGCCACGGCCTACCCGGCCCCACCCCTGCGTACGCCCATGGTTATGCCCACAGAAAAAAATACTAAAATTTGCAATAATATCCATCCGGGAGCAATGTTGCTTTGTACTCCCTCTGCTCTAAAACATAAGAGCTTTTGTGGATGTCTTTAAAAGACGTCTAGATACATTCGCTTCACAAAAGGTAAAATATCTTATATTTTAGAACAGAGGGAGTAGAGGGTTGCGGCAATCTTATACGCTGGATATAATCAATCGTCCAGCCATTGTTTCGTGTTGCCGCTAGGCAATGAATTTGCAGCCTGCCTAAATTTGCCGAGACCACCAAATCTGTGCCGCTACATCCGCCAGAGTAGAACTCGAAAGAATGCTCGGTAGGCCGAATGAGTAGAACATTCTCCTCTATAATATCCCGTAGATTATGTTGCACGAAAATGGGTAGAGGATAGTTGTGTGCATTGCATCCATGCATATAAAATTCGAGAGAACAGAAACTTTTTGATAGAACTTGTCAAAGTGATAGAAGTTCTGATGCAGCCCAATACATGGCGTTCACCATTGGTCCACATCATGCTATGCTAACCATCACGCCAAAGGTGAATTCCTTCCATACCTCGCCTTCCTTAGGTTATCATGTGAATGGAATCCTACTTGAGACAAATTCCCGTGACATGACTAGGTCCATGACCATGATGCCAAGAGGATGCGACAAGGATGAACCTGGAGCCAAGACACCCAAGCAAGAGGCCTGGAAGAGAAGATGTAAGAGGTGGCTGGAGCCATACCGGAGTCTCCGCCCCAACACACCAGAGTCTCAGGTCTACCACACCGAAATCTCCGGCTGATCTCTAGACAAATCTCCGGATCAACACCAGGGACAATCTGAACCCCACTCTAGAGACGGGCCGGAGAAAATCATCAGAGACTAGAGTCTCCGGACCATCCACACCAGAGTATCCAACCTGAGCGATACGGGCATGCGCGCCTTGAGTTGGGCTTGGCCGATGTAACGCCCCCAAACTCCCTTTTATGCTCATTTTACCCCTACCTCATGGCTGGCCTATACATATGCCCCCACTCCCTCCTTAAAACCGGAGACATGATGATGAATTAAGGCATGTGTCTAACCCTAGATGGGAACCCCCTCTCAATACTAGATCTATGAGTTGTACAAGGCCTTGGAGTCGGTGTCCTTATCCAAGTCATCAAGACCCTCCTCAAGTGTTTGGTCTCTCCTTGTCCAGGATTCTAGTAGTGCTTGGTCTCTACCCTTTGGGGTTATACTTAGTTGCTACTCTCTCCTTGATTTGTATTCAATCATCCTCTTGCTGATCTCTCCTTTGGTGATTCTACTGCAATGTCTCTCGCCAAGGATTCTATTGGATTGCTTGTTCGAACCAACGGGAGAAAATTGAATCGGGTGTGATTTTGTCGTGTGTTTCTATCTTTACCTTGCATTGGAGTTGCGTTCATCGTGTTCATCACGTTTTCCCTCACTCTAATCCTCAAATATGTCAAGACCGAGCCACCCCAAGGGTAAATCCACAAGGAGACCCATATCAACGGGTATCAGCAGCTTTTGGTTGCCATGGATTTGACTTCGCCCTTCGATTTCCACCATAAATTGAAAAATACCAAAAATATAGCCCCAGATTTATTTTGGATCGATCTCTCGTTTTGGTAAGTTGATTGTGGTTTTGGTCCAATAGAAACTTGTCTTTGGAGTTGGTCTACTTGTGCCCTCCGTTGCCTAGCCCAATTTGGTCGAAATTTTCTAGATTTGAGGGTTCAAGGGCCGAATTTCCGCTCAAGAACACGAGCTGTTCGGGGTGTTGGAACCACACCGGAGTTTCTGATCTCACCACACCGGAGTATCCAGACCACACCGGAGTTTCTGGCCTACCCACAGCGGAGACTCTGACCCTGACAAAATTTTGACCCTTTTTCCTTTTCGACTGATTTCCTTTGTGTGTTCGTGTTCCGTGTGTGTGTCTGTCATCTAACAAAGCTTCCCAAACAACACCTCACGCTTTACATCGACACCATGGACCTCGAACCATACCTCCACCAACGGTTGCAAGTATGACATCACCACAAGGTATAACTTGCACCACCCTTGTTAACCCCCTTTCTTCCTTTATGTGTTACCTAACCTATCGAGAGTAGCTCATCTTGTGTTTTCCGAAGCATTGTGCACTTCCTTTTGCATAGTCATAGTGAAGAGGAAATAACAAAACTTGACTCCATAGCATATAAAGAAAGAGTTACATCGGAAAAAAACTTCTAAGCAAAAGAAAAAGAGAAAGATACCAATAGCAAAAGAGAGTCCAAAGCTTCTAAGCAAGAGTGGGAGCTAGAGCAAGGCAAGCGTGCAAATACGTTGCTTCTTAATCTTTTGGAAAACGGGCTACGGTCTCTCCTAGCATTGGCATGACACCGAGCATTAGTCTTTGTTTGGACTAATTTTGTTCATTGCTTATTTTCATAGTCGTGTTAGCCACTTTAATCTCCACCGTGTGTGTATAGTCATAGGTTCTCGTCACCCTTTTTGACCTTATCCTTTGACTTTGTTTTTGTTGGATTTTACCCACTTTTGACAATAACCTTTGCGTTTGGTTGTTTCATTTACTATCCACCTTCCTAACCTTCCACCATATGCCTTTGTGTGCGTGTGTCTTGTGTATTCGCTTTGCTCTTGGCAAGAACAACCTTTCCAATTATTGACTTGGTGAGGCAAGGTAGCACATACCATACCACCATTACCACCCTTCCTTTCAATTGTGGTCATAAAACATGTCTAGGGGAAGCAAAGAAAGCAGAGATGGCAACTTCAACAACCAAGCTGGTTTCGCAACACGCCACAACTTATGGGCACAACGCCAAGAATTCCATGTCCAATTTGAGATGCTTGAGAACCGGCTTGATGAAACTTTTTGAGAGTTCGACTACCATGACCAGAAACGCCAAGTGGAGCACACCGCTCAATTCCAATCTCTTCACCAAGCTATTGCCAACCTTGGCAACCGTCATGGACACCATTCAAGCTCGTCAAGTTCATACAATACACACTCCTCAAGTCGTCATGGTGACACTTCACCCTCCAACTCTCATAATGGAGAACCCCACCACCACAATGGGGAACAACAAGCTCATCATCGCCATGAACAAGCGGTTTGATCCACAATCTCAACAACCGCACCACACAAGACGTCATCGACACCATGATCATCATGTGCATCTGCAACATCAAGAAGAACATGGCCTCCCTCCACAATAAGCAATGGTACAAGCGCCACCCCCACAAGAACAGGAGCATCATGGTGGAGACAAATGCAATGATAGGCGCCAACACCCACACCATGACCATCGCCAACAACAACAAGTCCACCGAGCACCGCAATGGGATACAAGTGACGATGATAAGGATTCACATCGTGCAAGACGCAATAACCGCTATGATCAACCCCACCATCATCATCAACAACCATTGAATGCAAATGATCCTGAGAAAAGGCGTAGAAGAGACTTTGTGCATCAAGATCTCCCTCAACTGCCTCCTCGAGACAATCAAGCTCCTACTCCACCACGTGCACCAAGTGAAGCGAGCTAAGGCAAGAACGCCGCAACTACCACCATGAACATGAAGAGGGCAAGTTTGGAAAGCTCAAGTTCATTATGCCCAAGTTCAAGGGAGAAGAAGACATCGATGCATACACTGATTGGGAACTCAAAGTTGACAAAATCTTCTGAATGCACAACTAATCCGAAGAGAAGAAAGTTGCAATGGCATCCCTTGAGTTTGAGGACTATGCAAATTTTTGGTGGGAAGACTTCCAAAAATACCGCGAGAAGCAAGACGAACCTCCAATTGAAACTTGGACCTAGATGAAGGAAGTGATGTACAAGAGATTCGTCCCCGAGCATTATCGACAAGATCTCTTCGACAAGCTACAAAACTTGAAGCAAGGTAACAAGTCAATTGCAGAGTTCTACAAGGAAATGGAGAAAACTATGATATGAGCTAACGTGAGAGAACTCGAAGAGCAAACCATAGCAAGGTTCTTCAATGGTTTGAGCCGTCCAATAAGGAAGATTGCTGACTTTCAACCGTACAAGAACCTCATTGAGCTCTGATGCATGTAAAATGCATACATGAACTTTGTAGTTTGTTAACAAGTTTTCTCACATATTTGCATCATATATAATGTTATATACCTATTTTATATTATTTTTGGGGATTTACCAATGATCCCCTTTATTTTGGTTATAACCCTGCAAGGTAGAAAAACCCTATTTTCAATATTTTTGATGTTTCGGGACCTAAACAAAGTCAAATGGACCTGTACTTTTGGGAATGCCACTATTTATCCACGAGAAGCATCTGGAGCACTTGAATATCACCAGGAGGGCCAGGAGGGCCAAAAGAGCCCAGGAGGCACGCCTAGGCTTCGTGGGCAACCCATGCTCTTTCCCTCCTTGATCGTCTGATCGCCTTGATTCTTTCACCCACGAAGTTCTCTTGACCTAAAAATCCCTATATAAGGACCCCCCCTAGGGGCGTCCTCGGAGAGAGCCACCAGAGACGAAAACACCACTAAACAGAGTCAGATCCAGCAAACATTGGAGGGGAAAACTCTATCGGAGCCACCTCTAGGGAGATCTCCACCCTCTCCAACATCTCCAGCTTCATCACCATGATGAAGAGGGAATAGTCCACCTCCGGGCTATGGGTTTGTGACATTATCTTGATCTATTTATCTCTTGTTCTTCATAGATCTAGTACCATATGAGCTGCCCAACATGATTATGGTAATATTTGTAATTCCTATGTGGTGGATCTTTGTTCTATGATTTGATATTTGAGATTGGTATATATTTTGTGTAAGATGTTTTAATAGATGCATATCATGCACCCCGTTCTTCATTGCTTTTTTGATCCAAGTTGTATGCAAGAACTTGTATGGGGAGAAGTGTGTGTTAGATGGAGTAGCATAGGGGTAGAGATTGAATTGTGACACATATTATTAAAGATCTACTTTGGTTTTTCCCTTTCTTTTGTTGTCTCACTAGGGGTAAAGTGAAATCGTGTGCTATATTTATCACGTGACGGTGTGATGACCTTGACTAGATCAAGGTAGCATATTTTGTATTTCAAACATCATATAATATTGCTTAAATCTATACTCTGATCTATTCTTAAATCAAGATTACATGGAGATTTCCCTTCTTGAGGAGTATAAGAGAGAGATGTATTCCATCTAAATATTAGAATGTGATGCCCATATTAATTCCTTTTATCAAGCACTTATTGAATTTCCATGAATCTTTATCATTGATGAATTTTTTTGTGATCACTACAACCTAAAAAGAGAGTAGACAAGTGAACCCATGAACCCTGGTTCGATTTTTATCAGAAGAAACACCTTTCCATTGCATCTACTATCCTTTACAATTTATGCAATTTATTATTTCAAAAATACAAAATTACTTTCTCTACTTTCAATCACTTATAAAAAACAACTCTACTATCTTCCATATCATGTAGTTTGCATTACTTTACTTTCTTTACTTTAGTTTGTTTTGTATTTAATTTCATATTACTAATACGAAACCTTGTGCTTGAGAACCATTTGGTGGAGTTGGGGACACAAGACAGATTATTTTACTTTATAGGTTGCTTGAAGAGGAGAAGACGAACATCCTTCCATAATCAATTCCCCGAGAGTTCAATATAAACCCTCGAGTCACCCTTGTGGGGAAAATAAGCTTGCTACAACACTCTGCACTTGGAGTCCCAATGAAAAGTAGTTGCATTTGTTGCCATCAAGCTCCTCCACCAAGCTACCAAAGTTGAGCGGCACTTGCAAAAGGAGAATGCATATGAGAAGTCCAAGTCATAATTTATGACCATCAATGCAAATGCTCCTGAAAAGCCAACAAACCAAGCACCGAGCTCATCCAAGCAAGCAAAGACCACGATGGCATCCTCCTCCAATCCGACATCGGATAGTGAAGTCATTTTCTTCAAGTGTGGAGTGAAAGGTCATAAGTCATATGAGTGCACCAACACAAGGGTGATTCTTACGGATGAGAATGGTGTAACCTACTCTGTGAGTGAAGAGGAATATGAAGCTCTAACTCAACGACCAATTGCAAGGGCAGCTGCAATGGAAGAGGATGGCACCCTTGTATGCGAGCATGATCCGAGCCCATCCCTTGTCATAGCTCAAGTATTGACAACAAACTCCATCCCAAGAGAGGACCAACGCCTCAATATCTTCCAAACTCGTGCCGGAATTGATGGCAAGTCCATAAAGGTAATCATCGATGGAGGTAGTTGCCACAAACCTCGCAAGTACGGAGCTTTGTGAGAAACTCAAGTTGCCATGCTTAGAGCACCCTCATCCTTATCATGTCAAATGGCTTGATGATAATGTAGCACCCAAGATAACATCCGAAGTAAACGTCTCCTTCAAGATTGTCCCATATGAAGACACCATCGAGTGTGATGTCGTGGCAATGTCTATGTGCCACATGCTACTTGAGAGACCATGGCAATATGATAGGAGAGCCATACATCATGGTTCCACTAACCAAATACTCCTTCAAGTGGAACGACAAGTATTCATGCTCCAACCCATGACGCCAAGCCAAGTTATCGCATCCAACATGACATCCGTGAACAAGATAAAGCAAGATAAGGACCCTTGCGAGATGAGTGGTGAGAGAGTGAACCACCATCAAGAGAGTGAGTGCCACAAGCCCAAAATGAGTGGAAAATCATGAGTGCCATGACACAAGCCACCAAATGTGAGAAGAGAGATTTGAGTGTGACCCATACTAACAATCGTTCATACAATTCTCTCTCTTTGTTGTCGGTTTTGCAAGGTACCCAAGATAGACCACCACCTACAAGGATTATGCTACAAGATCTCCAACCATAACATGATGGCAAGAAGTACCACAAGCTCTTCAACATGTTTGAGAATGGCTTCGACACCGGTGATTTGTCCGTATCCAAGAACAAGGACAAGGGTGCGCATCCTCCCTTGCATGATGAAAGAACATCGTCAAGGTCGACTCGTTTTCAAGCGGAGGGAGATGATGCAGCCCAATACATGGCATTCACCATTGGTCCACATAACTCTACGCTAACCGTCACGTCAAAAGGTGAATTCCTTCCATACCTCGCCTTCCTTTGGTTATCATGTGAATGGAATCCTACTTGAGACAAATGCCCATGACATGACTAGGTCCATGACCATGATGCCAAGAGGATGCGACAAGGATGTGACAAGGATGAACCTGGAGCCATGAAAGGGTAATTGCCCCTGTGTGTGGTTTTGGTGATTAATGACAATCCCTATGAGCTAATGTTTTCATTGAGTTTTAAATGAAGGAATATTCCATAGGTCATGCTTGTAGTCCATATGTTGGATTCAAGTATGGGTGCCATGAAGATAAAGATATACCTTGAGTATTGGCATCAAGATCATCGAGTTGAAGAATAATATGATATGATCAACATCTTGAGAGTGTGATCTCAATAGAAGAATTCAAGATATGGCTCTAAGTCGGTGTCATGATAGCCTCATTAGTTGAGATATCGTTGACTAAGATTTAGAGCATGTAATCAAATGAAGAGTTCCTTATGTACCTCAAGATATTGAGATGGAGCATGAGAAGACACTTGGTTGACCAATGCAAAGAGTGAAGAGTGATTTCAAGTTGGTCAACACATGAAGCATAAAGAATGTACAACATGGATCTTGTGGTATGGTAAGCCTTGTCATTTATGCATCATGAACTAATCCATTATATATGTGCCTTTGTGTTTTCTATATTGGACATGTATCTTTCCATGGGCATGCTTCAAAAGTGAAGATCTCATATAGCCCATGAGAGGATGACGTCAAGTGGTGATCGTCATCAAGGTTGAGAAGGGCAAGTTCAAGATAAGCATCTCGATAAGATCATTTGCTTGAAGATTACTGTCCATATTGGTGATAATGTACTGTGAAGACGCGTCTTAATGAAGCAATCCCATAGTGGTGTATGGGGGAGCAAATTATTAGTCTTCACGAAGCAACAATGATCAAGTGATGCATTCCGGCTTGGATGGAGCTTGAAGCATTGTCATCAAGATCAAGCAGGATGCCAAGTCAAAGGTATGGCCTTACTAGGTTTTCCTTTTACCGGTCTCAAGGTGGTTTTTGTCAGACCGGGTTATATGATAGATAGCCGCACTATCAAGAGGGTTTTTTGGTTGGGCAACTTGATCACATCGTCATAGGGAGCTCAATCCTTTGCATACTTTGCATCTTCCTATTTTGTTTCTTCTTGGTGTTTCTCCATGTGAGGTTCTTGATCTTGTCTCTAGCACTTCAACAAGCCCAAGTTCATCGAAAATAGAATTCGTATGCATCTTCTATGGCGTTTTCGACTTTGAAGGTTTTACCGGTTCTTCTTATAGGGAGGCTTCATACCTTTCCTAATTTGGTTCTATCCTCCTTTGTTGTACTGTAACACCCTCGAATCGGCCCTATGCAAGTTTTAGCCCTTTCCGCCAAACCCGCATAGAAACGATTCAACGACGCCCACCAGGCACTTTCGTGCGGGTGGAAAACGAAGTAATACCATTACACATTAGTCCACGATAGAATCCACAGAACAGATATATATACAACATGACTCCATGAGTCAAGAATACAGATATACAGTATAAAGATCCAAATCACCTTGAAAACGATACAGTATCCGAGTACGGATAAGAAGCAAATTGAGCTAAGAGCCCTGAAGAATAACCAATGGCGTCGATAACCCTGCCCAGGCCAAGCCGGAAGGGTAACCTTGCTAACGACGTCGATCTCAAACCTGCTAAAACAAAAGGGTGCCGACAAAGGGCAAAGGGAAAAGAGGAGCGTCAATACTGAGGCCAGTACACGGCGAGGCTAGAATTCGGCGTCTCTCGCCTACATAGGTATGGTGGACTGAAGCGGCAGCGCAGCATGCACTAAACAACCTATAGAGACTCGATTCAACTGTCGGCTATTAGAGAGGGGTAAGAAAGACCTATTCGGATCCTACCTGAAGCTAACACCAAACATACCCATCCTGGCATTTCCCTCTCGAGACCAAACGAGGAAGTCGGACCAAGGAACTCACACAATTGGCAGTTTTATTCATTCCATTATAGTTGAAGCACTTATTAGTCAGATATAGATAGCATGAGACATCCTGATAGCATAAGTAGTGGGCAGTTTTAATCACCATTCTGTTATAGTTGGAACATTTACTAGTCAGATATAATTGTCCTGAGGAATCCCAAAACCCAATAGTTGTTGGCACTTTTATCACATTCCATTGGAGTTGCAATACTTACTAGGCAGGTATAGCATGACACAGATCACCACAGATCCACCAGTTGTTGGCATTTTTAATATCCATTCCGTTTTAGTTGCATCTGATTACTAGTCACATATTAAGTCAAATTTATAGCACTACTTTAGTTATGCTTGTCTATGATCGAGATACTGTGCTCCAAGTTTTACCCTGCAGGGGTGCACAAATAGCAACACACACTCGACCAACCTTGGAAAAACCAACTCAAAACCCAACGAGGCATTCACGACAAAGCAATCACAGGATTCAGAAATATTTCAGGGGGCCACCCCACTAAGCTACCCGCAACAAAGTTGGCCGGCTCCGGAACGGACCCAGGGTTTGCGTCAATGGCTGTAAACGACTGGGAACCCGAAAGTGTGACTGGGCTTGTCGATACCGCAAAAACACTCTGCGATCCTAAACAGTACAGGTGCTCCACGCACAATCGTAAATAAAGCAGTAAAGCATGGCATAAGTACAGGATAGTAATAAAGCCCCAAACTACTTTGTGGCCCCAAGAAATAGAAATGAATCAAGCTCTGGCTCAGGGGGGGTCCATAAGGCCTCCCGGTTGTGGATAGTGCGAATAGTCAAGGAACATGTATCAAGTACTCGGGGTCCTACGGGACACAAGTGAGCGTGGAAGAACCAAATAACATCTATTGCCCACCGATGCCTCTGCATTAGTTATATCTAGCAATTTAATAGTTGTATTTAAAGTCATGATCATCTCCACCATAAACATCTGCCAGCATTCCAACAACTGTGGTTCTTGACAACACGAGATCGCACCTGAGCACGCAACTACGACTCGCAAGGCCAGCTATCTACCAAACACAGGTAATAGGAGGTGTCCAAGGCAATATAGAGGCTGCACGGGATATAACTGGTGTACGGAAAACTAAAGCATCGCAACATGGATAGCAATAGATCAACAGGAGGAAATAAAGACTATAAATGTAAAATAGGTAGAAAGGGGGAGAGATGCTCACCTGGGAAACACTGCCGAAGGTTCATATCCGGAGAACTTGACGATACTCGCATCAACTCATCGGCCTAATCCGCGAAGAAGCAAACACTAGAAGAAACACCGGATGCAATATTTAATACTACAGCAGAAGATCCGGCATGCTTATGATATGATGCATGGCATGGCACAGATGCGATGCAACTAGGCAAAATTAAGCGGAACCGGGGTCCCGATAATTAATTAGAGGGTTCATGTTATTTAGCTACCCCACGATTTAAATGTTGTATTAACAGGGCGAAACATGGCACCGGTTCGCTACACCAATTTAATGGAGTCCGGAATAAGACAAAGATATCCCGCATATAGACTCCATATTTAATTATGAGGTGAATCGGCATAATGCCCCCAAACCACAGACAAGTATGCATGCATGACCAATTTAATATGCGATAGATAGTAATGTCATATTATAAAAATAGGGGCTTAGGGTCACACATCTGGGTTCGGAAGATCTTGGATTTTGGGGGTCCGGGTTCGGTCTCAGGGGATCGGCCTTCAAAAACGGGAAGGAGAGCTTGGCGTTCCTGGGTTGGATCTTCGGGGTCGCTTCACTCAGATACATGAAGAAGGACTCAGGGTCTTCGGGTCCGGGAAGACGATCTTGTCATCGTGAGGTCGATCTTGTCGGTTCTGCGTATCGGGTCGGTCTTGGCATCCGGGGTGAAGTACTTGTCGTTCCGTGTAGGCGACCTTGGCGTCCGGGTTCTCGACGAACTTGGCGTATCCAGGATGGAGAGCATGAAGCGGATGCCGGGGTTTGGATCCGGGGTCTCGGGGTCTTCAGATCCGCATTCGTGAAGAAGACCTTGGCGTTCCGGATCGGTCTTCGGGTCTTGGGTCGGGTCGTCGGTTTTTCGGGGCCGAAGGACTTGGCATCCGAGAGACGATCTTGTCGCCTCCATGGTTGTCGGGTCATGTCGTTGGTCTTGTCGTTTCACGGCGGAGATCTTGGCGTCCGGGTCTTGTCGCCTTCGGGACCGGGGAGGAGATCTTGGTAGGCATCGGCAACACATCATCGGGGACGGAGGTTGACTACTGAAGCGGCTTGGCGGAACTTGACTGGTCATGGCGACCTCATGAGGGACAAGCGTGTCTAGACAAACAAAAAACTGCAGGAAGCAACTGAAGATTAATGAACGGTGACAGACAAAAAGCACCACAACATCATCACGACCCAGCAATAGGTGGTATTGGCGTCGGAGTAGCAGGGGAGGAGGTGTTGCGCGGCTTGCGGCAGGCGGAAGTAGAGGGGCGCAGGCAGCGGCGCGCATGGGACCCTGCAGGGGCCGCCGGTGAGGCAGAGGACGGTGTTCGATGGTGGCGGGGAGCTCGAGGAGGGAGACGAGCTCGAGGCGGCAAAGCTCGGGGCCGGGATGGAGGAAGGACCGCCAGCGAGGAGCTCGGGAGGAGACCGCTAGGGCCGAGACGGGAGACGCAGGGGAAGGGACGCCCTCGGACGACCGGCGAGGTGGCCTGCCGAGGCTGGCGACGGGGTCGGCGCTGGTGGAGCGGAGGGGGCCCGAGGCGGCGCCGGGCTCGGGTAGAGGCGGCGGAGGGCGCATGGGCTCTGGCGGCCGCGGGCTGGAGGCGGGGTGATGCGGAGCTTGCAGGGGCGCGACCTAGGGACGACCGGACAGCGGGGACGAGGCTGTCCGGGCGGCAACACTATCGGTGGAGGAGAAGGAGAGGGCGACACGCTGGACTCGAGGCGAGCGACATGGGGAGGCGAGGCGGAGCTTGGCGGCGTGGCGGTGGCCGGCTCGTGCGGGAGGAGGCAGGGAGCGCGACGGGGGGGGGGGGGGGGAGGAGACGGGAGAGGAAAGCGCGCACGTGGAGGCGCGGTGGGGCCAGGGGGAGACCCAAGGCTGTCGGGGGAGGGGTCCGCGCGGGTGGACCAGGTGGTTGGCGGGCATGAGCGGGAGATGAGGTGGCGATGGGGTGGCTGTGTGAGGTGGAGGGGAAAAGGGAGGGGCTGGTGAGGTGGCGCGCTGCTATTGGACAGGGTGAGGTGGATGTGTGAGGTGGAGGGAGGAGATTGGTCAGGGTGAGGTGGAGGGAGGCTGGGTAGGATAGGATTGGGTAGAATTAGGATTAGAACCAGATATTTTTAGACTAGGGTTTGGAGGTGGCCGACCGGGCTTTCGGGCCTGGCTGGCTGCCTCCCAAAAATAATATAAACTTTATTTTAATTTAAAATAGAGTTTTGTAAATAGTTTTTAGACAAATAAAAGACCCGGAAAAGACCGGAGTTTTGATTTGAAATTAAGATGGGGCATATTTAGAAAACAAAACTAGGCTTTTAGAAAATAGTTTTAGACAAACAAATGCATGATGACATGACGATGCTCAAATGCAATGTGGCATGATGACATGAGCATGCGGTCATGAAGATGCAATGCACTAAAACAACGCGATTTTCTAGTAGTGGTTTTAGTGGGATGCCACAATTCAACACCACTAACAAAGGATCTCGCCCTCGAGATCCGCCTCATAGTACCGGAAAGAAGGTCGGCGATCTGAATCTTCTTGCATCGTGTAGAGGCTCGCGACACCACTAACAAGAGGTCATTGTCAGTGATGGCCAAGAGAACACTCTGGGAACAAAGGGCGAAGGTAGAGGTATCAACAAATAAAGCCACCTCTAACTTCCGTGGACAGAGTAAAATTGCTAGATCCACCGATTCAATGTACAAAGCGAATGATAAGAGTAGTGGTATGGTAGCTACTCCATCCCGCACTCAAAGCATTACTTTGCACATGAATAGGAGGATTATGCAACCAATCTCGGAATTCAGACTGAAGATCTCGACAAGCGAGGTTCGGAAACAAAGGAGTGATGCAGACTCTGCATCGGATCTAGCGTAGATGATGTTGTCGCATCGAAAAACACCAGAAGGCACAAAAAAGGAACAAAGAATGGAACCACAGATAAAGGATCACTCTGATAGCATGAAGACCGGATGTAGAAACACCGTTACCAAAAGAGAAAGCGAAACCCTGAAGGTATGACGGAAACCCAACCACGAGAATTCCTGGACTCGAAGAAAAGATAAGAGAGTAGATTCAAAAACACACAGAGGTGAGAGGAGAGCAGCAGAGGGGTAAGGAGTAAAACAGACCTAATCAGATCTATCCAACCGATTTTGCAAAATAGTTTTGACACTCTAGGTCGTCCGTTAGCTAGGTTATCCTACAGGCTGGACTTGTGGGGTATCGCAACTGCTGAGCTCTGATACCACTCTGTAACACCCTCGAATCGGCCCTATGTAAGTTTTAGCCCTTTCCGCCAAACCCGCATAGAAACGATTCAAGGACGCCCACCAGGCACTTTCGTGCGGGTGGAAAACGAAGTAATACCATTACACATTAGTCCACGATGGAATCCACATAACAGATATATATACAACATGACTCCATGAGTCAAGAATACAGATATACAGTATAAAGATCCAAATCACCTTGAAAACGATACAGTATCCGAGTACGGATAAGAAGCAAATTGAGCTAAGAGCCCTGAAGAATAACCAATGGCGTCCATAACCCTGCCCAGGCCAAGCCGGAAGGGTAACCCTGCTAACGACGTCGATCTCAAACCTGCTAAACAAAAGGGTGCCGACAAAGGGCAAAGGGCAAAGAGGAGCGTCAGTACTGAGGCCAGTACACGGCGAGGCTAGAATTCGGCGGCTCTTGCCTACATAGGTATGGTGGACTGAAGCGGCAGCGCAGCATGAACTAAACAACCTATAGAGACTCGATTCAACTGTCGGCTATTAGAGAGGGGTAAGAAAGACCTATTTGGATCCTACCTGAAGCTAACACCAAACATACCCATCCTGGCATTTCCCCCTCGAGACCAAACGAGGAAGTCGGACCAAGGAACTCACACAGTTGGCAATTTTATTCATTCCATTATAGTTGAAGCACTTATTAGTCAGATATAGATAGCATGAGACATCCTGATAGCATAAGTAGTGGGCAGTTTTAATCACCATTCCATTATAGTTGGAACATTTACTAGTCAGATATAATTGTCCTGAGGAATCCCAAAACCTAGCAGTTGTTGGCACTTTTATCACATTCTATTAGAGTTGCAATACTTACTAGGCAGGTATAGCATGACACAGATCACCACAGATCCACCAGTTGTTGGCATTTTTAATATCCATTCCGTTTTAGTTGCATCTGATTACTAGTCACATATTAAGTCAAATTTATAACACTACTTTAGTTATGCTTGTCTATGATCGAGATATTGTGCTCCAAGTCGTCCATAACCACGGACACGGCTTTCAGAAAGGTTTACCCTTCAGGGGTGCACAAATAGCAACACACACTCGATCAACCTCGGAAAAACCAACTCAAAACCCAACGAGGCATTCACGACAAAGCGATCACAGGATTCAGAAATATTTCAGGGGGCCACCCCACTAAGCTACCCGCAACGAAGTTGGCCGGCTCCGGAACGGACCCAGGGTTTGCGTCAATGGGTGTAAACGACTGGGAACCCGAAAGTGTGACTGGGCTTGTCAATACCGCGAAAACACTCCGTGATCCTAAACAGTACAGGTGCTCCACGCACAATCGTAAATAAAGCAGTAAAGCATGGCATAAGTACAGGATATTAATAAAGCCCCAACTACTTTGTGGCCCCAAGAAATAGAAATGAATCAAGCTCTAGCTCAGGGGGGTCCATAAGGCCTCCCGGATGTGGATAGTGCGAATAGTCAAGGAACAGGTATCAAGTACTCGGGGTCCTACGGGACACAAGTGAGCGTGGAAGAACCAAATAACATCTATTGCCCACCGATGCCTCTGCATTAGTTATATCTAGCAATTTAATAGTTGTATTTAAAGTCATGATCATCTCCACCATAAACATCTACCAGCATTCCAACAACTGTGGTACTTGACAACACGAGATCGCACCTGAGCAAGCAACTACGACTCGCAAGGCCAGCTATCTACCAAACACAGGTAATAGGAGGTGTCCAAGGCAATATAGAGGATGCACGGGATATAACTGGTGTACGGAAAACTAAAGCATCGCGACACGGATAGGAATAGATCAACAGGAGGAAATAAAGACTATAAATGCAAAATAGGTAGAAAGAGGGAGAGATGCTCGCCTGGGAAACACTGCCGAAGGTTCATATCTAGAGAACTTGACGATACTCGCATCAACTCATCGGCCTAATCCGCGAAGAAGCAAACACTAGAAGAAACACCGGATGCAATATTTAATACTATAGCAGAAGATCCGGCATGCTTATGATATGATGCATGGCACTGCACAGATGCGATGCAACTAGGCAAAATTAAGCGGAACCGGGGTCCCGATAATTAATTAGAGGGTTCATGTTATTTAGCTACCCCACGATTGAAATGTTGTATTAACAGGGCGAAACATGGCACCGGTGAATAAGACAAAGATATCCCGCATATAGACTCCATATTTAATTATGAGGTGAATCGGCATAATGCCCCCAAACCACAGACAAGTATGCATTCATGACCAATTTAATATGCGACAGATAGTAATGTCATATTATAAAAATTGGGGCTTAGGGTCACACATCTGGGTTCGGAAGATGTTGGATTTTGGGGGTCCGGGTTCGGTCTCAGGGGATCGGTCTTCAAAAACGGGAAGGAGAGCTTGGCATTCCTAGGTTCGATCTTCGGGGTCGCTTCACTCAGAGCCATGACGAAGGACTCGGGGTCTTCAGTTCCGGGAAGACGATCTTGTCATCATGAGGTCGATCTTGTCGGTTCTGCGTATCGGGTCGGTCTTGGCATCCGGGGTGAAGTACTTGTCGTTCCGTGTAGGCGACCTTGGCGTCCGGGTTCTCGACGAACTTGGCGTATTCGGGATGGAGAGCATGAAGAGGATGCCAGGGTTTGGATCCGGGGTCTCGGGGTCTTCGGATCCGCATTCGTGAAGAAGACCTTGGCGTTCTAGATCGGTCTTCAGGTCTTGGGTCGGGTCGTCGGTTTTCCGGGGCCAAAGGACTTGGCGTCCGAGAGACGATCTTGGTTCCTCCACGGTTGTCGGGTCATGTCATCGGTCTTGTCGTTTCACGGCGGAGATCTTGGTGTCCCGGGTCTTATCGCCTTCGGGACCAGGGAGGAGATCTTGGTAGGCATCGGCAACACATCATCGGGGACGGAGGTTGACTACTGAAGCGGCTTGGCGCCTCTTGACTGGTCATGGCGACCTCATGAGGGACAAGCGTGTCTAGACAAACAACAAACTGCAGGAAGCAACTGAAGATTAATGAACGGTGACAGACAAAAACCACCACAACATCATCACGACCGGGCAACAGGTGGTCTTGGCATCGGAGTAGCAGGGGAGGAGGTGCTGTGCGGCTTGCGGCAGGCGGAAGTAGAGGGGCGCCGGCAGCGGCACGCATGGGACCCTGCAGGGGCCGCCGGTGAGGCAGAGGACGGTGTGCGACGGCGGCGGGGAACTCGAGGAGGGAGACGAGCTCGGGGCGGCGGAGCTCGGGGCCGGGATGGAGGAAGGACCGCCAGCGAGGATCTCGGGAGGAGACCGCTGGGGCCGAGGCGGGAGACGCAGGGGAAGGGACGCCCTCGGTCGGCCGGCGAGGTGGCTTGCCAAGGCTGGCGGCGGGGTCGGTGCTGGTGGAGCGGAGGGGGCCCGAGGCGGCACCGGGCTCGGGTAGAGGTGGCGGAGGGCGCAGGGGCTCCGGCGGCCACGGGCTGGAGGCGGGGCGACGCGGAGCTTGCAGGGGCGCGTCCTAGGGACGACCGGACGGCGGGGACGAGGTTGTCCGGGCGGCGGCGCTGTTGGTGGAGGAGAAGGAGAGGGCAACACGTCGGACTCAAGGCGAGGGACAGGGGGAGGCGAGGCGGAGCTTGGCGGCATGGCGGCGGCCGGCTCGCGCGGGAGGAGGCAAGGAGCACGACTGGAGGGGAAGGAGACGGGAGAGAAAAGCGCGCAGGTGGAGGCGTGGTGGGGCCAGGGGGAGAACCGAGGCTGTCGGGGGAGGGGTCCGCGCGGGTGGACCAGGTGGTGGGTGGGCGTGAGCGGGAGATGAGGTGGCGATGGGGTGGCTGTGTGAGGTGGAGGGGAAAAGGGAGGGGCTGGTGAGGTGGCGCGCTACTATTGGACAAGGTGAGGTGGATGTGTGAGGTGGAGGGAGGAGATTGGTCAGGGTGAGGTGGAGGGAGGCTGGGTAGGATAGGATTGGGTAGAATTAGGATTAGAACCAGATATTTTTAGACTAGGGTTTGGAGGTGGCCGACCGGGCTTTTGGGCCTGGCTGGCTGCCTCCCAAAAATAATATAAACTTTATTTTAATTTAAAATAGACTTTTGTAAATAGTTTTTAGACAAATAAAAGACCCGGAAAAGACCGGAGTTTTGATTTGAAATTAAGATGGGGAATATTTAGAAAACAAAACTAGGATTTTAGAAAATAGTTTTAGACAAAAGAATGCATGATGACATGACGATGCTCAAATGCAATGTGGCATGATGACATGAGCATGCGGTCATGAAGATGCAATGCACTAAAACAACGCGATTTTCTAGTAGTGGTTTTAGCGGGATGCCACATGTACTATGATGTTTTCATGTACCATATTGTAGAGATTGTTTTCCTCGTCAAAACAAGCCCAAGATCATCAAAATCAGAGTCCGGATGCAAAAGTTATTGCCTTTTTCGTGAAGTCTATTTCATCCCGGTTGTGGATCGGGTCTAACCGGGGATTGTTCATTTGCGGACCGAAAGTTCCTGGGCGAGCGCATGGCGGTACCCAAGTTCCCTGTAATTGCCGCGTTTCGTAAAGTTGGGTTGCCAACTACTCAGAGGGGCCATTTCGAGGCAAACTCATCTCACCCCTGCCAAATACAAACTTTCCGTTAAACTTCCCCGTGAAGTAGACGATCGGGACCCACATGTCGGTCATCTGTCCGTGATGCGAGCACCAACACGACAACCTCTTAGGCAAATCGAGGAACTAAGTGGATTGGATGTGTTGACCAATTTCACAAATCCATTCCCTCCTTTCCCCTAGCACCGGCGGCGTCGAAATCCACCCTCCAGACAGAACGATCCCTTCGGACATTTGACTTCTGGCGCCAAGTTGCTACACCCAGTCGCTGATCGCGAGCTCCAATGGCGCATGCCGTAGCCGTCGTGGGGAGGCTCTAGCCCGCCTCTGTCGCCGACAAGCCGAGCAAGTCGGAGGATGGCAGATCCTACTACCAAGGAAGAAGAAGTTCTGGCTACATGTTGGTGAGCTACCCTTCTCTTTGCTATTCGCACTAATTATAACTGCTAGCTGGCTACTGAACCTACCATTGTTTGTTAGCCCAATGCTGACAAACATATTTTGTCCACAGTTTTCTGTCAAGTGGGATCTCCGCGGACCACCCTTCATGTACGACTCTAAATCAGCAAGGGTGAAGGGCAAGTGGTATGGACACCATTGTATCACGACGGAAGAAGCGCCTGCGCAGATCTGCACTATATCTGGTATGGTTGCTGCTCTGCGTAATCATGATGAATTATGGCCAAAGCTGACTGCAAAGTTCAGCTTCATGGATGAACATGGCATCATGGTTCCTCTAACGTGTGACAGTCAGCTAATTGGGTTGATGAAAATGTATGCTTTGGCTTGCATGTTTGAGCTGAATTGTGATATACTAGATATGGAAGCTGCTGCAACTGGGAGTATCCCTTCTATTCTTGGACAGGGTGGTCGCTCGAACCCAATTAGCTCCTAGTAAGCAAAAGTCTCTTGGGGTTCGCATGTTTGTGCTGAATTGTAATTTTTGTTTTATTTACTCTGTAGATATTGGGCAGTTATGCAATAGTCTTATTTCTTTGATAGGAAGCGCCGCAAGGTTAGAAACATGACTGCCGGGTCAGTCATTTTGCTGCCCGAAGAAGGTAAAAACGAGTGAAAAGATGATGCTGGACAAGATTCTGGTGCTGATTGTCCCGGCGATGCAGAGTACGTGAAGCTAAGAAAATTGGCACCGAGGAAGAGGAAGAAGGCAGGAAATGAAGAAGCTAGTGGATGTGAAGGCTTGGCACCCAGGATGCGGAAGAAGGCTGCTGGCAACGAAGATGCATAGTAATCTGTTGAACTTGAACCTATATATGTAATTCGGTTAAACTCTGGAGCTCTGTGTGTGGAACTTTGTTGGGCGAAACAATCTACCCACGTTCTCTGGGTAAAATGTACCGCAACTTAGGGTTTGGAAACGCCCGATTCAGTAGTTGAATCTGAAATTGTGATTGTTCTACTACTATCTGAAAAAATGCAGCACCGGTTCCATGATTACTGAGGGGCACAATGTCTCCAAATTCGATGGAATGTAAGTGGCACAGAAATAAATTATGTAAGCTGCTACACTCTACGAAGCAACAACTTATTTCAGCTGCTGCACAATGACATGGCAACATAAATAGCAATGGCAACCGATAATGCCCAGATGAGGAGAAAATCGGTACCACTTTTGGGCCTAATCTTGAGCCCGTCTATCTCACCGCCTCCCTGCTCCTACATCCCCTACATCTGGCGAAGCTCCCAGATCTCCAGTAACCGGGTGTACGTGCTTCCACTTTATAAATTGTGATTGTGCCATTTGCATGCGGCACAATCCACGTAGATTATGTTTAAACAAACCACCAATGTGAGAATACCACCATGATCAGACAAAAGGAAGTAATGCAGGGTTAAGATAGATTAACGGGCGACCAAATTTTTTTCCTCCCAGGACTCCGGGACCACTAGTTCAGACCTCTAGGTCAATAAGTACAACTATTATAACTTAAAAAGGCACGGAGCTCAAGCTAAATAGAACTAGTTATCACACATCTCCTTGATCTTCCTAAGCTTAGCCTGATGCGCATCTTCCTGCGAGAGCAAGGATCGAATTGTCTGCTCCTTCCTTTTAGCATCTTCCTTGCACAACTTCAATTGTTTCTCTACATTTTTCCTCATGCACTTGTCAATACTCGTAGTTGTGAACTGCAGGACTTCGGCCTGGTGAAGATCATTCCTTGCTTGAGTCAGTCCTTGCTCTGCTTTAGCCTTCATGGCCAATGCCACGTCCCTCTCCTTCTCGACTTTGCTAACCTCGTCTTGCACCCTCCTGAGATCTCGGTTAATCTTGGTCGTGTCATCTGGTTCCCATAGCTTCATCTCAACACTATCAATAAGTGAGCTGAATACAGATTCTTTCAACTCAACAGTCATTTCCCATAGTTTGTCCAGTGTTTTCTGCATCGATTTGGGCCACTCTGGATCTACCCATTTGACAACACCGCAACTTCTGCCTTGCATCATTGCACGATGTCCTTGAGACCGAAGAAACCTCATGACTGCGTTTCGTCCTTCGAACGCTACAAATTTAGCGGGCACATATCCATGTTTACATAGAAGAGGACTGTCTTCATCTGCTAAACCGTGATAGTCAGAGTCATACATCATCTGGTTGGCCTAACACATCATACACGCATGAGTAAACAGAGTAGATCTAGCTCAAAATAGATAACTAGCCATAGATGATAGAGATAGAGATGAGACGACTCACATCGAAATCACCGTCCTTATCATCACGACGCGTTTCCTCATCGTCTCCCCTTGAACCCATGGCGAGAGGGGAGGGGGGTGGCTGCCGGAGAGGGGATTGGGATGGAGGCGCCATCGGCTTGCGGCTACGGCAGGATGGGAGTGAAGTGGGGAAAGTGGCTTCGAGGGGAAGTAAGAGAAGTACGGGGAGGAAGAGAAGTAATGGGGACATGACACTCGAATATGGCCCACTTAACTCGTGAGTTGTGACACTCGCAACAGGGGAGCCCCCGGTGTTGCCAGTTTGTCCAGAGCAAGCGGGCAGCAAGCATGGCCAATCATGCCACAGAACAGCCTACTCGCGGATCGCTCTCATGAAGACCATCCCAATCGTCCAAGCGCCCCGATCGAACGGTATGTAACAATCGTCATGCAGAACAACTGTGTTAGGTCGTGCCTTCTAGAAGACTCGATCTAGTGGCCAGCATTGGGGGGCTAAGGTTAGAGCTCTCCTAAGGTTAGGATCCATATGTGGTTTATGATAAGAACACACATGCAATGACACTGGTGATATGTGGTTTGTGAAACGAACACACATGCAATGACTGTAACTGTGGATTGTGAAAATAATAGGCAATACAATTACTCTCATGGATCCATGTGTGGTTTGTGAAAGAACAGACATTCACTGACTCTAGTTGTGATTCATGAAAAGAACACACGTGCAATGACTCTAGATGTGGTTTGTGAGAAGAACACACATGCAATGACTCTGGCTGTGGTTCATGAAAAGAACACACATGCAATGACACTGGTGGATCCATGTGTGGTTAGTGGAAAGAACAGACATGCAATCACTCTAGCTGTGGTTAATGAAAAGAGCAGACATGCAACGACACTGGTAGATCCATATGTGGTTTGTGAGAAGAACACACATGCAATGACACTGGGTGTGGTTCATGAAAAAACACATATCAAATGACACTAGTGGATCCTTATGTGGTTTGTGAAAAGAACACACATGGAATGACTCTAGCTGTGGTTCATGAAAAAACACACACCAAATGACACTGGTGGATCCATATGTGGTTTGTGGAAAGAACAGACATGCAATGACTCTAGATGTGGTTTGTGAAAAGAACAGAGCATGGTCGACACGGTGACAGATCTCACCGGGAACCAATTCTCGTCCCCGCACCGTGCCATGGGTGCGTCCATAGTGAGGGCGAGCTCCAACTCGGGATGGGGAGGAGAGCAGGGCCGAGGAGGTTCGTCACGTCCCAGCTCTGCGCCATGGCCGCGACCACAGATTGCCGCTCTAGGGAAGAAGAATATGTGTAATGGATGCAGGCGCCAACGCTGCAAGCCTATAGGGAGGAGAGCAGGGCCAAGCAGGTTCGTCCACATCCCAGCTCCGCGCCATGGCTGCGACGCCCCACAGATTGCTGCTCCGGGGAAGAAGAAGACGCGTAATGGATGCAGGCGCCAATGCCGCAAGCCTAATTGACACCTAAGCGACGGGAGCGACATAACAGTGAGAACTGACAGGGGGCCCAACTTGACGACCGTTAGCCTGATATTTTGTATTAAATCATAAAGTTGAATTCATGCCGAAAAAGACCCTCTGAGTATTTGGCACACCAACAGTAGTCATCGCGGCTGATTACAGGCAACTTGGGTACCGTGTTGCCTGGCCGCCCCAACTTTCGGGCCGCAAAATGATATTCTCGTCCAATCGGCTCCCAGACCGGGTGGTCCGTTGCCAGCACCAGAAAACCGGATCTCAGACCGGATTTTCCGGTTTTAGCGACCGAATCTATACCGAGTGGGTAAACAGAGGGGTTTTTTTGGTCTGTAGGCCCGTCCACCGGCCTGGGGACCGAGTTTCCCGGTTCCGGGGTCGGTCCAACCGACTTTTAGATCGGGTTTTCGCAGGATTTCTCCCAACAACCATATTTTCTTTCCCCTATAAAAGGGGGTTCTTCCCCCAACGTTTTTGGGGGGTTCTTGACCACGAAATTGACCTCCATTGTTAAACCTCTTGAGCTTTCTTCCTATACCTTCCCTCCTATGATTCTTGCATCTTTTTGAGGGCTTTGGAAGAGGAGATCTAGATCTACAATCCCCACCAATAAATTCCTCCTCTAAGTGAGGGGAACCCTTTGGATCTAGATCTTGGAGTCATTGGTTGACTTCCACCATTGTTCTTCCTCTCTAATTCCTCCCTAGCACTTGTTGCTTTGGTGGGATTTGAGAGTCAGGGATTTGAACACCCTTGGTGTTCTTGCTTTGCATTCTTGCATAAGTGTTGAGCTCTCCATTACGATTTGTTCGAGTGAGAGACCGTGAGCTTGTTGCTCTTGGAGGGTGACCTCCTAGTTGGCTTGGCAGTTGGTGTCGTGGTGTCCTCTTTGTGGAAGATTGTGAAGAGACCCGGGATTCTCCTTCGTGGAGCTTGTGAAGTGGTTGTGGAGCTTGCCATATCCGGAGTGGAGGAAAATCTAGCCATAAGGAAAGTGCCTATTCCTTCGTGGGATAGACTCGGAGAATAAAGTGAGCCTTCGTGGCATTGGGAAATCCTTCATGGAATCCCACACCTCTCCAACGTGACGTACCTTACTTGTAAGGGAACACGGGAATACATCTTCGTCTCCGCGTCCCTCGGTTATCTCTATACCCAAGCTTACTTTCCTTGTGATAGCCATCGAGCTTGAAGTACTTATATCTTGCCTATCACTTGTGGTATATTTATCTTGTGCTATCTTGCTTAGCTTAACTTGTTGCTGGTGCACATAGTTGAGCCTAGTGTATTTAGGTTTTGTGCTTATAAAATAAATGTTAGTTTAATTCCGTATTCTATCAAGCCAAAACCGTAGAAATTGCCTATTCACCCCCCTCTAGGCGACATCTCTATCCTTTCAATTGGTATCAGAGAAAGGTCTCTCCTTGTTTAGGCTTCACCGCCTAGAGTGTAAAGATGTCGGCTAGTAGTGTAGTGCACACTGACACAATTATCTTTGATGGGACAAATTATATTTTGTGGAGAAATTGCTTGCTTTGTAATCTTCGGGCCTTGTGTCCAAATATTGAGCGATTTCTAGATGTAGGATTTTCTCCTCCGATGGATCCTCAAAATCTATCTTTAGAGGATGAGAAAAATTTACATCTCGAAGCTCAAGTATCTAATAAGCTCTTTTTCTCCTTGAGTCCCACAGTTAATTTGTTCTTGACGATTGTGAAGCGCAAGTCATCTCATGTGATGTGGACCAAGCTTAAAGAAATATTTGGTGGGTGATGTGCTCGTCGTTCGACGTAGAGCTCGTTGGGAACCCCAAGAGGAAGGTATGATGAGCATAGCAGAAAGTTTTCTCTCGGTTATGAAACCAAGGTTTAATCGAACCAGTAGGAGCAAGGAAACACCCCAAAGGTGTTACTAGCTGAGCTTTGGCAGGGCGCACTACCGGTGCTAGTAGAAACGTGGAGACCTGCACAACACAACCACAAAACTTTGTCCCCAACTTCCGATGAGGTTGTCAATCTCACTATGTTTTGCGGAAAATAAAGGATTAAACGTATCGAATGGAAAGAAGTAAAAGTTTGCAGAAAGTAAACACAAAGCAGTAAAAGATTTTAGATTGTATGTAAAAGACAAGGACCGAGATCCATAGTTCACTAGAGGTGGCTCTCCTTAAGATAGAAAACATGCTGGGTGAACAAATTACAGCGGGGCAATTGACAAACACCGAGAAAGCAATACATGCATATACTAATGATCTTGACTCCTTTGAGACTTGATTGGGCATTACAACATAATACATAGACCGCCATCCAACTGCATCTATGAATAATAATCCACCTTCAGGTTATCATCCGAACCCCCTCCAGTATTAAGTTGCAAGCAATAGATTATTGCTTTACGAACTGCGTGTAAAGTAAACAATACGATTGTTCTATGAACAAAGGATTGTTGTTTTCTCCCTAGTAGCAACAGCACATCTAGTACCTTAGAGATTTCTGTCACTTCCCCAGATTACCAGAGGCATGAAACCACTATCGAGCATAAATACTAACTCTTGGAGTTGCTAGCATCTACTTGGCCAAGATAGCTACTAACAACGGAAAGCATGCAAGATCACAAATAACAAAGACATGATAGAATCAATAATCAATATGAAATAGCATCTCAATATCCACCGGATCCCCGCAAACACAACATGTATGATTACAAATAGATGATCTTGATCATGAACGGAGCTCACAAGATCTAAACATGAAAGCACAAAGGAGGAAAACCAGCCATCTAGATACTACACGGATCCGTAGTCCAAGGATGAACTACTCACGCATCACACCGGAGGCTTGCATGGTGATGAAGAAGGCCTCCAGGGTGAATTCCCCTCTCCGGCAGGGTGCCGGGAAGAGCTTCAGATCCCTCCCGATCTAGGGATGGAGATGACGGCGGCTACAAACTCTTTCATGGATTTTTGATCAGGTACTTAGGGTTCGTCTCGAGGGCAATATATAGGCGGAAGGAGAGGCCGAGGGGGGTGCCGGGAGCGGCCACACCACCCCCTAGCGCGGGCCAGGCCTGGCTGTGCGGCCAGGTGTTGTGGTGGCTCCCTGGCCCTTCTCCGTCTCGTATTCTGGCACTTGATCCCTTCCGAAAAATAGGCACTTTGGCTTTTGTCCCGTCTAATTCCGAGAATATTCATTTTCTGACTTTCCTGGAACCAAAAACAGTAGAAAACAGGCAGCTGGCACTGTGGCTCTTATTAATAGGTTAGTCCAAGAAATCATATGAAAAGTACTCCAAAGTTGGAACAAAACACAAGAAAGTGGATAAAACCAAGCATGGAACATCAAAAATTATAGATACATTTGCAATGTATCAGTGGGTCCATTTCTCATAGGGTCGGTGGTATCTCCGAGGAGCTCTCTTCTCCTTCACATCATGAAGAGCTCCAAGTGGCTTCCACCTCCGGCCGCGATGAGATTTAAATTCCCTCCACTTCACCTACATGTGACAAGTCACAAGGTAATGGCATGGTGAGTGGAGAAATCATATGTAATGATGGTAGTGGTTCTCTTTACACCAATGTTTCATGTTCTATAAATGCTAATGGTGTAGAGAGTTTGGACTTAAGCACTTCTTGCAATGATAATTGTATATTCCCTTGTGTTGCTAGTCCTTGCATATTGTCTAGAAATTATTTGAGTACTAGTGTAGATGATATGCTTGATTTGTCTTGTTCCAATAAACAAAATTCTGCTATTTCCTCTAGTTGTGTATCTAACAATGTAGAGGAAATCAAACACCCTATGGAGCAAGACACGATCATGAATGAAGATTCAAGAATATCCTTATATTCATCCTCCTGTGTGCCTTATGGAAAGAGGATCAAAGGTATCTCCTACTTTGGATCCCAACATATCTTCTCTAGATAATAGCAATGATAATGATGATAGTGATGATGACCTTGATGAGGATACTAGTGCTCTTGTGCTTGAGTTGACCTTTTTGTGTACCTATCTTCATGGTAATAATAAGGTCGTTTCTTGTCTCAAACATGTTATGGACACCATAACTAAACAAACGGAAACCATAGAGGAGTTGGATTTCCAACTTGATGATGGGAGTCGTAGATTCCATCTCCTTAAGCAAGAGCTTGCCGAGGATAATCACACTAATTGTCTCCTCACACAAAAAATGAATCTTATGAGCTTGAAAATGAAAAATATATTAATGATGCTAGTGCTACTAACTCTAATTCTTGTGAAGCATCTATGTTAAAGGAGAATGTTGAGCTAAGGGCTCAACTTGAGTTGCTAACTAGTAATTATGGGAAATTGGAAGGAATTCATGAAAAGCTCTCGGCCTCTCATAATGATCTTCTAATCTCCTATGATGGGCTAAAGTTAACTCGTGAGGCAAGTATCACTAAGGTAACATCTTGTGAGCCTCATTTGGACATTAGCACAACTTCTACTCAAAATGCTATTTTGCCATATGCTAGTCCTAGTGATCCTTCTTGTCATACTATTGATAAACCTTGTGTTGGATTACTTGATTTGCCTTGTTGCTCTAACAATGAATCTTCTACTTCCTCTAGTACATCTATTTCTACTAACCATGTAGAGGAGATCAAAGATCTCAAGGCCCAAGTCACTTCTTTGAAGAAATACTTGGAAAAGAGTCATGAAAGCAAATCCACACTCGATAATATTTTGATTGTGCAAAAATCCCCCAATGATAAAAGTGGACTTGGATTCAACTCCAATAACAAGAACAAGTACAATAGCAACAAGAAGAAGATCCAAGACCAAGTTAAGAATACGGCCAAGATTATTTGCTTCAAGTGCAAGGTTGTAGGACATCATGTAAGATCTTGTCCATTGAAGAAAAATTACTTGAATGAGAAGCAACAAGGGAAGCGGCTGCAAGGTTAAGTCAAGCCCAATCTCAACCTCAAGTTTAAGCTAGGCCACTTCCCAATAAGAATCAAGATAAGGCTCCCCAAGACAAGAAATCAATAAAGAAGAGAAAGGGGAGCACTTGTTGCTACATATGTCGTGAGAAGGGGCACTTGGCCTCTTCATGTTCAAATGGTACCTTATCTAACCCTATCATTGTTGATGATGATTATTATCTTGGGAAGGATAAGGATGGCAATATGTTTGCCATGTTTATTGGAACTCAAAGTGGTGTTAAGAAAAGAACCATTTGGGT
The DNA here is from genome assembly GCA_916181665.1 of Avena sativa. NCBI lineage: Eukaryota > Viridiplantae > Streptophyta > Magnoliopsida > Poales > Poaceae > Avena > Avena sativa. Next base: position 105,181,688 of record OV702292.1, read on the forward strand.
TGCCAAGTCTATTGTGACTAAACTCTTAGGACCCAACTTGGTTGGGGACCAACAACCTCAAACTTGATCAATAGGTGTTTGTGGAGGGCATTGGATACTTGTCTAACACATTAAGAATTAAGCGATCTTCATATACTATATTTGATCAAGCCAAGTTATAAGGATTATCATCTCCCTACCATATACCCAATGTGCCTCTTTGCGGTAACTCGAACTCAACTCTTTAATATTGTAAGTTACTTACCCCTTTACATGTTTTGGTTTTGTACCAAGTATGTGTTTGTATTTGTTGTTCCTCATACTTGCTTATTTTGTGTATTCAAGTATGTCTAGATGTTTGGCACATCATTTACTCATGTGTTTTGTTTTGAGCCTCTAATGCATCTTGATGATATCTTATTTGGCTCTTTCTGAGAGGTTAATGGAACATCCCATTATGGGGGAGCAATATGCTTCTTTTGCATATCACAATCCTAGGAAATGTGAACATATGAGGTAGTGCCACTTAGAGTTGATATTGTTGATTATCCCGTATCTAGGTGGCATGTTAGCTCAAACAAGATCCTAATTTTTGTTAGAATCTTTTATTGCTCATATTTCCGGTCTTTGCTTGAGTAAGAAATTCTTGGTGTGTCCTTCCTCAAATGCATATCTCTCTATCTTATTTGGGAGACCATTTTCTTCAAGTTATTCCAATCATTGCTTTGCATGATTGTGTGACTAGTTGAAGCTATCAAGAATCTCTATCCTTGCATAGTGCTTAATCTTTTTATTCATATCCTATGCTTTTAATTGTGAAGATTTATCTATAATATCCATGCCATATACCACTGGAAATAAATTCCAATACACTCATTGTCTTTGACAATTGATATACTTGGGTGTGGTAGCATTTGTGGATCATCTTCACCTTGGATTTCACCTCTTATTGCCTTTTTTCTTTCCAAAAATTGTTGTGGCCTCCATTGTCTTCCTTGGCTTTTGAACATCTCTTTGATGGTGTTTTTGATTATTATCAAATGTGTTTTTAGTGGAAAACAAACCTTTTCTTCTCGGAACCTTGTTCCATTGTGAAAAGTGTTAAGGGTTTGGTTTATTTGTTAAAACCTTGCTCTTTTGGGAGTTTGTTATCTCATTCTTTCTTATATATGTTATTAGCTTGAATGGGATAAATCTTTGAGCATTTGTGTTTCTATTTCATCTTTTATGCTCAATAGGTTTTTGCTTGGTTCATTTGTTGAACTTTGTTGAACAAATCTTGTGTTGATTTGATTCTTTGATATAGTTTGGACAACAAATGTTTTTTGTCACACCTTGTATGCCTTCTTGAATATTTTGGTGTTTTGTCCAAATTATATCTTTGTTGGTTCTTGATAGTCTCGTGCATGCATGTTTACTAAATGTATATCTTATATCATGTTTTGGTTTCTTTGATCCAATATATAGGGTATACTCCATCAAATCCTTAAACGGCTATGATGTGCATGAAATTCAAATTTCATCTCTAAATATGCACATATTTTTATGGAGTATGTCCTATGTGTGTTGTGGTTAGTCTAACCACTTTGGACCCGATAAGTTTGGGGACCAAGATGTACTTGAATGTGTTTTAGGTACATTAGAGATGCAATGGATGCTTATCTTATCTATAAGGAAGGTGTTGTCACCACATGATAATTGGAGCCAAGCTAGGATGATCAAAGAATTCTTATCTACTACATCATACCATTGCTATCTCGGTAACAAGTATCTTATTCATGCATACTATTCTTCCATCCAATCTCTTGTAGGTTACATCTTGGCATGAATGTATTTGTTTGTAAATGTTGTGGTTCTTGCAAGAATCTTTTAAAGACTTCTCTATCCTTATTGCTTATGTGAGTAATTTGAGATGATGCATATTTTGGGGAGTATATAAAATCATGTTCATGATTCACCAATTCCAAATATGCCTTCTAGCAATTTATTGCATATCAATTCCTCAGGGTACTCTCATGTGCAATATTGTTAAAATTTCATTGAATCCTTCCTTTTGATACTTGTTGCCTTTCTCAAAATATCTCAACTAGCATTAGTTCTCTTAGTGTTAGTTGTGATGTTGTTGAGGTTTTTCTTTTTCTTTGGTGAAGTTCATTGATATACCATCAGAGAAAATAGATCCATGGGCTATATATGCACTTAAGCAAAATATCATTTTTGGTATATGTTATGACTTCCTCTTGGATATCTTGTATTCTTACTTTTATTAACCTCTTATGTTTGGATGTTTCTTTGTGGATTATTATCATGTCTTGTCCACTCATAAACTTATATACACAAGAGTGTTAATATCCTCTCTCTTTGCCAACCATCTCTCTTATCCTCTTGGTTTTTAATGGTATTGGTAAGGTCTTGATTTGTGAGTGCTCGGTCTACTTTTATTGCATTTTCACACACTCATATCTCATATTTGGTTTATTTTGGACTTAAGTTGTCTTGACAAGTGTATTGATTTATATCTATACTCCTTGTATCTTGGTTGTGTTCTAAATCATATATAGGGAGTGATGATTCCATGTTTGTGCATATTGTATTCAAATGAAACAAATCATTTATGTACAAACCTTGGGGAGCTTCCTTATTTCATTTAGAGCACTATTTGTCCATTTGATTATTTGGATCTTTTGATTGCTTGCTTCATCCGTTGAAGTTTCTTCACCTTGTTATCCTTTTAGCAATATTTGATCCTCAATATAGTTAATTTCCTCCAAGTATTCGTCATTGGATATGTGCATATGATTTCACTCATATTATGAGAAATGCACACCTTGGGAGGAACTTGAACTATATTGGCCTTCTAACTTTGTCATCCATTTTGGCACTTGTTATCAATGGGGGAGAAGTTTAGAGGGTTTTAAGGGAAATGGTTTTCTACTTAAGATTGGTTTGTTCCATTTCATGCATTTCATCTTTATTATGTATTGCATGGTTGAATATGTCTCCCAAAGGTTATGCTTGACAATGTATGCAATGAAATTCAAGTTCATCACACGTGCATATATTGTGGGGGAGTTTTCTCTATATATGTTGGTTCTACTCACATCTCGTGCATTAGTTGTAGTTTGTTTGAGTAGAATCGGTTTTTATATGGGCTAGTATCTTTGTGTTACTTGACCATATCAAATACAACCTCTTGTATACAACTTATTCTCGGATAAGTGGTGTACTTGTTTATAATATTCACTATATAAACCCTCTTATTGTGATTGTCATCAAATACCAAAATGGGGGAGATTGAAAGGGTAATTGCCCCTATGTGTGGTTTTGGTGATTAATGACAATCCCTATGGACTAATGTTTTCATTGAGTTTTAAATGAAGGAATATTCCATAGGTCATGCTTGTAGTCCATATGTTGGATTCAAGTATGTATGCCATGAAGATAAAGATATACCTTGAGTATTGGCATCAACATCATCGAGTTGAAGAAGAATATGATATGATCAACATCTTAACAGTGTGATCTGAATAGAAGAATTGAAGATATGGCTCTAAGTCGGTGGCATGATAGCCTCATTAGTTGAGCTGTCATTGACTAAGATTTAGAGCATGTAATCAAATGAAGAGTTCCTTATGTACCTCAAGATATTGAGATGGAGCATGAGAAGACACTTGGTTGACCAATGCAAAGAGTGAAGAGTGATTTCAAGTTGGTCATCACATGAAGCATAAATAATGTACCACATGGGTGGTAAGCCTTGTCATTTATGCATCATGAACTAATCCATTATATATGTGCCTTTGTGTTTTCTATATGGGACAGGTATCTTTCCATGGGCATGCTTCAAAAGTGAAGATCTCATATAGCCCATGAGAGGATGGCATCAAGTGGTGATCGTCATCAAGGTTGAGAAGGGCAAGTTCAAGATAAGCATCTCGATAAGATCATTTGCTTGAAGCTTACTGTCCATATTGGTGATAATGTACATGTGAATACGTGTCTTAATTAAGCAATCCCATAGTGGTGTATGGGGGAGCAAATTATTAGTCTTCACGAAGCAACAATGATCAAGTGATGCATTCTGGCTTGGATGGAGCTTGAAGCATTGTCATCAAGATCAAGCGGGATGCGCAAGTCAAAGGTATGGCCTTGCTAGGTTTTCCTTTTACCGGTCTCAAGGTGGTTGTTGGGAGACCGGGTTATAGGATAGATAGCCGCACTATCAAGAGGGGCTTTCGGTTGGGTAACTTGATCACATCGTCATAGGGAGCTCAATCCTTTGCATACTTTGCATCTTCCTATTTTGTTTCTTCTTTGTGTTTCTCCATGTGAGTTTATTGAGCTTGTTTCTAGCTCTTCAACAAGCCCAAGTTCATCAAAAAGGGAATTCTTATGCATCTTCTATGGCATTTTCGACTTTGAAGGTTTTATCGGTTCTTCTTATAGGGAGGCTTCATACCTTTCCTAATTTGGATATATCCTCCTTTGTTGTACTATGATGTTTTAATGCACCATATTGTAGAGCTTGTTGTCCTCATCAAAACAAGCCCAAGATCATCGAAATTGGAGTCCGGATACAAAAGTTATTGCATTTTTCGTGAAGTCTGTTTCATCTCGGTTGTGGATCCGGTCCAACCGGCTCCCAGACCGGGTGGTCCAATGCCAGCACCGGAAAACCGGATCTCAGACCAAATTTTCCGGTTTTAGCAACTGAATCTATTCCGAGTGGGTAAACAGAGGGTTTCGGTCTGTAGGCTGGTCCACCGGCCTGGGGACCGAGTTTCCCAGTTCCGGGGCCGGGCCCACCGACTTTTAGACCGGGTTTTCGCAGGATTTCTGCCAACAGCCATATTTGCTTTCCCCTATAAAAGGGGGTTCTTCTCCCAACGTTTTTGGGGGTTCTTGACCATGAAATTGACCTCCATTATTGAACCTCTTGAGCTTTCTTCCTCTCCCTTCCCTCATATGATTCTTGCATCTTTTTGAGGGCTTTGGAAGAGGAGATCTAGATCTACAATCCCCACCAATAAATTCCTCCTCTAAGTGAGGGGAACCCTTTGGATCTAGATCTTGGAGTCATTGGTTGACTTCCACCATTGTTCTTCCTCTCTAATTCCTCCCTAGCACTTGTTGCTTTGGTGGGATTTGAGAGTCAGGGATTTGAACACCCTTGGTGTTCTTGCTTTGCATTCTTGCATAAGTGTTGAGCTCTCCATTACGATTTGTTCGAGTGAGAGACCGTGAGCTTGTTGCTCTTGGAGGGTGACCTCCTAGTTGGCTTGGCAGTTGGTGTCGTGGTGTCCTCTTTGTGGAAGATTGTGAAGAGACCTGGGATTCTCCTTCGTGGAGCTTGTGAAGTGGTTGTGGAGCTTGCCATCTCTGGAGTGGAGGAAAATCTAGCCATAAGGAAAGTGCCTATTCCTTCGTGGGATAGACTCGAAGAATAAAGTGAGCCTTCGTGGCATTGGGAAATCCTTCGTGGAATCCCACACCTCTCCAACCTGACGTACCTTACTTGTAAGGGAACACGGGAATACATCTTCGTATTCGCGTCCCTCGGTTATCTCTATACCCGAGCTTACTTTCCTTGTGATAGCCATCGAGCTTGAAGTACTTATATCTTGCCTATCACTTGTGGTATATTTATCTTGTGCTATCTTGCTTAGCTTAACTTGTTGCTGGTGCACATAGTTGAGCCTAGTGTATTTAGGTTTTGTGCTTATAAAATAAATGTTAGTTTAATTCCGCATTCTATCAAGCCAAAACCGTAATAGTTTTGAAATTGCCTATTCACCCCCTCTCTAGGCGACATCTCTATCCTTTCAAGCCAAGACACCCAAAGCAAGAGGCCTAGAAGAGAAGACATAGGAGGTGGCTGGAGCCAGATCAGAGTATGTGCCCCAGCATACCGAAGTCTCCGGTCTACCACACCGGAATCTCTGGTCGATCTCCGGACAAGCCTCCGGACCAGCGCCAGGGATAATCTGAACCCCACTCCGAAGACGGGTTGGAGAAAAGAATCTGAGACCAGAGTCTCTAGACCACACCAGAGTCTCCGGACCATCCACACCAGAGTCTCCGGACCATCCACACCAGAGTATCTGGCCTGAGTGATACGGGCCTGCACACGCCTTGAGTTGGGCCTGACCCATGTAACGCCCCCAAACTCCCTTTTATGCCCATTTTACTCCTAGATCGTGGCTGGCCTATATATATGCCCCCACTCCCTCCTTGAAACCAGAGAGATGATGATGAATTAAGGCATGTGCCTAACCCTAGATGGGAACCCCCTCTCAATAGTAGATCTATGAGTTATACAAGGCCTTGGAGTCGGTGTCCTTCTCCAAGTCATCTAGACCCTCCTCAAGTGTTTGGTCTCTCCTTGTCAAGGATTATAGTAGTGCTTGGTCTCTCCACTTTGGGATTCTACTTAGTTGCTACTCTCTCCTTGATTTGGATTCTATCATCCGCTTGCCGATCTCTCCTTCGGTGATTCTACCGCAAGGTCTCTCGCCGAGGATTCTATTGGATTGGTTGTTTGAACCAACAGGAGCAAATCGAATCGAGTGTAATTTGGCGTGTGTTTGTATCTTTACCTTGCATTAGAGTTGCGTTCATCGTGTTCATCGTGTGTTCCCTCACTCCTCGCCTCAAATCCGTCAAGATCGGGCCACTCGAAGGGTAAATCCACAAGGAGACCCATATCAAGTTCCACTTGACCTGAGGATTTAGGAGTAGTTCATCATGCTAAGTGTTCCAATTTTGAATAAATATTTTTTAAACTTCTAAGTTAGGAAGGGAAGAAGTAAGATCCGTGAATAAAAGTAAATCAACACACCCCACATACTTAAAGAACAAATAAAACTTGATGCTTAACTTATCTTATCTAAACCTCATCTAAGTCATGTGTTAAAAAAATCTTAGCATATGATTACACCCTAAAACAAGATCAAATACATTCTTAACTTATCTTATCTTATTCTATCTTATCTTAAACAACATTCATTCTACCAATACTTGTGATTGACAAGAGTCAAGTAACATGTAAATATTTTAAGCCTATTGACCAAATCTTTATCTCCAATTCTATCCCGCTTAATCAAATCATAACTTAACAATATGGAACCTAATAAAACTAAAACTATTTGCATTCCATCAAATAGATCCAATTATTTGAATAAAATCACCTATGATTGTTTTGCAACTCCAAGAATCATGACTTGATGATATCAAAATCATCTACATTACTAATTAGGTTTTCACTTAATTAAGATGGAGGCATACAATTATCAATTGATTTTACAAATTAAGTTTTCACTTGAGATGCAAATCAGCCCACATATATAATTCATCCCAAGGCCCGTATAGTGACAAATGCCACTTGTCATGTTCCAAATATCAATAGCAAATATGAAACTTGGCTTCCAAGTTCCTTCTAGCACAAACTTTCTTAGGAACCTTGGCCACCAAGGTATCTCATGAGAGCTTGACACCTAGGGGCTTAGCCATGCAATCTAGTAAGGTGTGACCATCATATGCATCCTAGGACACTATAAATAGCCACGCACCCAAGATCAAAGCCTCACAACTCACCATCCTAGCTTGGACAAAAAACACACACACTCACTTTAGAGAGAGATCTAGCGGGAGCAAGGAAGCAAGAACTTGAAGAACAACTTCAAGAACATGAAGAACAAGGAGCACCATCTATCAAGCGCTAGCGGGCCATAGCTGCGGCCCATGCGGGTGCTGGCAAGATGGCCCAGCCATGCATAGGCGGGAGCGCAGCAGCGGGCGCTAGCGGGCCGCCAGGGCAAGGCCTACCCGGCCGATCTGTAGATGTCGCTCGGGCGCTGGACCGGCGCGTGGTGGCGCCCACTCGGCCGACACCCCTTGGCCCAGCTAGCTGCCTCCTCTTCTCCTTTTCTTTTAGTCACACCCCGATACTTTAGGGAAGGTATTCCTTCCCTTTTGCCTATATATAGGGGTCTATATTGGTGGAAAAAATAACAAAAAATTGGGATCTTCTCTAAGGCAATTTTCCTTAGAGGATTTCCCTCTCCTCCTATCTTTCTTATTGCTTTTGTGGTGGCACGGTCCCTAGAAGGACTATACACACAAGAGACAACTTTGTTGTGACACGTGGAGGTGCTGCAGGGATTCCAACCGGCGATGTACTTCCTCACTACTGTTAAGGATCAGGGAACCAGAAGTCGCCATCATACACCACATGTGTGCAAAACCTCAGAGGTGTTGCCATTAGTGGCACCTGGGTTGTTGTACAAGGACCAGGACATGGGGTGACTTGCGAGGAGTTTTGCGACCTTGAGGTCGGCTATGGTATCGACTACCTCATCCACCTTTCTCTTGGAATGTCAAACTCTTTCGGTCTACAACGGTATGTTACCGAAACCTAATCCGCTTTACTCATAGATGGATCCTGGCTAGGTGTGTTTGCATAGGATTTTTTTGTTTTCTATCACGAAACCCCTTCAGTTTGATCCATCGGGCTGCATGCGTTTCCGGTACCGTAAGAAACTTAAAGCAGGCCAAAAATTGGCCCACTAGAAACGACGAAATCGGTTATTTCCACGGAGCTAGGCTCCAGCGAGCGCCACATGCCTCTTAGTTGCATGCATTGGGAAGGGCGGGAGACGGGGCAATTCCTCATATGTTTTCAATCTACTCTCCTCACCACCCACACCACTACCCCTCGGTCCGGTGTTGTACACCATGGCAGGCGCCCCTCCCCTTCTCCCTCTACTCCGGCCTTTCCGCATTAGCCAAAAGACGATGCAAGAGAAGTTGGCCACTACCTAACTTGAGAAGCTAGCCGCCTCCGGCGAGGCAGCTTTGGCAAGGGTGCTCAAGGCTCCCTCCCTTGTATGCAGGATGGCTCGATCAATGCGGGTGACAACGGCCGCCGTGTCGGCTCCATCAATAACGGTAATAGTGGTATGCACAACCGCATCTTCTAGCGGTATGGCTGCAGGGAAGGCGGGAGCATGTAGCGGACTAACCCTCAATGATTTGGCGAGGGGTTTTCCACCCATGGAGGCTACAGGTACCCACGTGCCTGGGCCTTCTTATTCAGCTCTGGCACCGCCATCTACTGCTCTAGCTTCATCAATAGAGACCCTTTCTGTCCACTGTAAGTCACCCAAACTCACATATTCGATTAGTGGTTAGGGTTTCTCCGATTTGATTTTCCCAAATCAAAGTACAATTAGGTTTTGATTAGCGATTATGGGTATAAATCAGCCAAGTGGGAGTGTGAGACAGTGGGAAGAGTCTGGCATCCTCCTCGAGGGTTTCATGACATGCTCTCGACGAGCCACTAGGCTTAGGCCTTGAAGCCAGTGGTGCCTAGTAGGAGGAAGCATTGTTGCATCCTCACAACATACACGACCGTCATCCAAAGATGGGATGCTACCCCAGGGATCAGGTTCCTCGCCGGTGCATCGTCCAACTATACGGGCATGACCTGTTCATGCTGGTCAATCTGCCTACATTCCAGAAGGTACTGAGGGACTGGATCAGGATCCCGTTGCCCCGTGTTGTGTTGGTGTCTGCATGTTGCTTGTGCGAAGAATGGGTGCATGTGGACTACTTCAGCGGCCAAGCGGTGCTGAAGAAGAACTGGCCAGATATGGTGTACATGTATGATCTTCAGCACGACGACCTTGTGGAGTTCAAGATTTAGGCGTTTGTCCCGAAGATGACAATCTACAAGGGCGTCTCCTCCACTGCCAGTCAGTAGACCGGCCCTGACTATGACTAGACGGCAGAATTTTGTTCTGTAATGTAAGTGTAAGTACGTAGTAGTAGTTATAGTGTGCTGGTGAAGTACTGAACTACTGATGGCTTTTGATCAGGGGTTAAACCCCTGGTGGTTCAGGGGAATGAGATGCCTCAGTTAATACTGCCTCATATAAGGGGTGTTAGTAAGAGCCCCTGGTGAAGGTAAACCTTCTAAGTAAGATGCTTAAGGTGATATATTCATGTGTGTTATGTGTTGTGCGATGTGGGTGTATCTGTTCATGTGTGTTGATGTGCTCTTGGTCATGCTATCTGCAATATGGTGGTAAGATCACCTAATTTAAATGGGTAATCATATCTCACTTACGAAAGTGCAAAACCAAAAACTAAACAAAAATAAATTGTATCACCGGTAAAATAAGCCACAAATAAATGCAAAAAAAAGTCAGGCCAAAACCGCACCAAAACTAGACGTGGGCAAGTGCCAAAAAGAAAATTTGCGGCCCAAGCAGGCAGGGTGGCCGAGCCATGCTCCCTGGATGGCATAACACGCAGGACCAGACCTGGAATTTGCAGCTCGTTTGGGTACAAACTGAAACATCCCAAATCCAGTTTCATCAGAAGGATTACTTTTGGAGTTTTGGTACAGTACATTTGAAGGAAATCTCAATACATAGAGATCTTTTTTTGCGAGTAATTAGAGAGCTTTATTCAACCAAAAGCATTCGCCGAGCAATCAGCCAGGAGGCTGCTCTTCAGGAAGCTAGGAGTCTCATCCATCCAACTCTGGGTCACACATAGGTTCTCGCACGCTTTGCACACAGATGAGCCAGGTAGTTTGATGTCTGCATTACATGATGAATCTCAAAGAAAGTAAACAAAGTATCTAGCTCTCCTATTTCTACCAATAAAGGAGCCACAATGGAATGTGTATTGTGGCGAGCATTCCAGTGATTTAAAACCTCCAGACAATCTGTATGTATGATCACATGCGTGAACCCCTGAAGTTTGGCGAAGAGCACACCTTCACGCATAGCTAGACTCTCCGCAATCAGAGGATCCATGGTACCAGGCAGAGGCTTGCACCAAGCTCCCATGAGATGAAGAGCTGATCTTGCCACACCACCTGCACCGCCCTCGGAATCCTTGAAGTTAATAGCACCATCAGTGTTGATTTTAATATGATCATCTGGAGGATGCCACCCATGTCCAGGTAGCACAACATGTTGCCTAAGAAGCTCAAGAAGGGAAAGAGCCTCCCTAGTCATTCTTACCGCTTGCACCGGATCAGACACTGCTTTGTCATGTTTCCACCTGTTACGAGAGTGCCAGATATACCACATTATAGTGATGATCTTTGCCCTTTGCTGATCCGTGAAACGTTGGTCACATAGAATATCCTTTGCCCAATTCCTGGGATGCAGCGGAGTTAGCTCCACATCAAGCCACACACTCGCTTCTTCCCAAAACCATCTGGCATGAGAGCAGTTAATTAATGCATGCATCAAATCCTCCTCCATGGCCAAACAAATACAGCATCTACTGTTATCCTTAATATGTCTTCTCTTAAGGGTGCATTCGTTAGGCAGGATACCACGCATTACCTGCCACGATAATACCCATACTTTCGGAACCACTTTCATCTTCCACAAGGCAGTCCACATATGTTTTTCGGTCGTTGAAGTTCCGGTAACCGCCCCTTCATCTAGAGCTAAACGCTCTTTTTGATTCACTAGAGCATGCTACGCCAATTTAACAGAGTAGACACCTAACCTTTCATGATTCCAAGCATAAAAATCTTCACCACCACCATTGTGTAGAGGGATATTGAGAATAGTATCTACATCCGGTAGTGAGAACACGGACCGAACCAGGTCTCTTTTCCAAGTCCAATTTTCCTTATCAATGAGTTCACAAAATTTCTCGAGCTCAATATCATCTGGTCTAAAAATCGGAGTCATAGAATGCGATTCAAGGATCCAGCGGTCCGTCCAAATCGAGATAGACGATCCATCCCCAACTCGCTTAATGATGCCTGATTGCAAAGCTTCACGCCCAGCCACAATAGCACGCCAGGTTGCTAACGCTGACCGAGGCACCGGAGCTTCCAAGAAACTGCATTCTGGGAAATACCGACCCTTTAAAACCCTGGCACATAAAGAACTTGTATTTGTCATGAAGCGCCAGCCATGCTTCCCCAACAGTGCTAGGTTAAAAAAGCGTAAATCGCGGAAACCCATTCTGCCCTTAACTTTTGGTGTAGCAAGATCGTTCCAGGACACCCAATGCAAAGATCTCATGTATATAGAACTACTCCACCAGTACTTTGCCATCGCAGAGGTTAGGTTCTTACACACCTTTCTTGTTAAAAGGAAAACCATCATGCAGAAGGTGGGAATAGATTGGATCACTGCTTTCAATAGAACTTCCCGAGCTACACAAGCAAGGTTTTTATCAGACCATCCTCGCATCTTGCTCCTTGAAACCTCCCCAATGTGATCAAAATTCTCACTCATGATTCTCCCAACCATTGTCGAAAGGACCAAATACTTTTCAGTAAGATCTTCCACAGAAATTCTGAGTGTATTCTTCATGCCTTGCCTGGTAGCAGCCGGTGTATTGGGAGTGAAGAAAATAGCACTCTTCTCTCTATTTACTCGCTGCCCCGAGCAATCACCATAAATTGCCAAAATCTCAATGAGCCTAGTAGCACTCTGGTTATTTGCACTAATAAAAATAAGACTGTCATCTGCAAAGAGAAGATGATTTACCCATGGTTCTTTATAGCTCACTCTGATCCCTCTATCCACAAAGTTACCACCAAAAAATTTCAACAAGGAGGTAAAACCTTCTGCACATAAGAGAAAAAGGTAAGGGTATATCGGGTCCCCCTAACGAAGTCCACGAGATGGGGTAAAAAATGGGAGAAGTTCCCCATTCATTATGACAACAAACCTAACTGAAGTAACACATTTCATAATCAGTATCACAATGTAGATACTAAAGCCAAGTATCTTCATAACTTCCTCCAAAAAATGCCACTCAACACGGTCATAGGCCTTCATCATGTGAAGTTTGACTGCACCGGATTTTTCCCCCTTCTTTCTTTGTTTCATCGAGTGAACACTCTCGAATGCAATAAGAACATTATCGGTAATAAGCCTCCCGGGCACAAAAGCACTCTATTCCTCGCTAATAATTTCATATAAGCATCCTCCTAGCCGATTGGAGACAGATTTTGCAACAATTTTATAATGAACAGGGCATAAAGAAATAGGTCTATACTGCGAAATGGCTTGGGGATTCCTCACCTTTGGAATCAGGGTGATGGATGTGTCGTTTAATCCCAAAGGAAGATCACCGCCATTCAGAAAATCCAGTATAGCCGACACTATTGAATGTTGCAAAAAACTCTAGTTCCACTGAAAGAAACCAGCATTGAATCCATATACACCCGGAGCCTTTGAAGGCACCATTTGGAATAAAGCCGCACGAATTTCACCTGGTTCAAAAGGTTTATCAAGGTGACTGTTCATCTCCGGCGACACACGCATCGGTACGAAATTAAGCAACTCACTCATGTCGCTGAACCCTTGGGAGGTGTAAAGCTCTTGGTAGAATGATTACACTTTATCTTCCATCTCAGAAACACAAAGCCCTCCATCTTGTCGCCGAAGACCAGCGATTTTGTTAATCCTTCTTCGATGGGCAGCTTGCACATGGAAATAAGTTGTATTTCGGTCTCCTTCACGAAGCCGCTGAACACGAGATCGCTTCCACATCTAGGTATCCTCTTGGTGAAAAGCCTCACGAAGTTGTCGCATAATGATCTTCTCCTCATCAGTTGGCCCACGACCCACTGAGATACACCGCAGCCTGTCTAGCTTTTTTTGCAACTGCCGCACCTTCCGTGCAAGATAGCCAAACTAATTGGCTCCCCACTGTTCTAGGTCCTTCTGTAGTAAGTTTAGTGAATCCACTACACCCTGCAACCCTTGGATGTTCACATTACTTTTCCATGCCTCCATGACAACACTATCATAATCAACATGTGACTGTAACGAAACTGTTTTGGACCTCTAGCCTGAACCTGATGCAGATGCAGGTTCTCTCTTAATTCTGTCAACACTATACAGTGATCTGACTCAGCTGTCGAGATATGCCTCACACGAGCAATTTCAAAACGCTGAATGAACTCCGCGTGGCTAGGGCACGATCAAGCCTGACTTTCACATTGTCCTGACCATCTTGTCAGTTATCCTAGGTATAAGCAACCCCCGTCCAGCCGAGATCCTGAAGAGAACAGTCCTCGACTGCCTCACAAAAAACACGCATCTGCCACTCCGGCATGGGCACCTTGCTAAAATGTTCCGACCCATAAAGAGTCTCATTGAAATCACCGATGCAAAGCCAAGCACCTTGACACAAAGAATGAAGAGTACGCAAAAACCGCCAACTGTGATGACGATTCTGTACCTGGGGCTCGCCATAAAACTCGGTAAATCTCCACTTGGGAGAAGAAAGATCAGCATTCTGCACCATAGCGTCGATGTGATTAGAACTGAAGTTCTTGATCTCTGCAGAAACCTGATCAGACCAAAACAGCCCAATACCACCGCTTAGGCCAGCACTGTCCACCGCATAGTACCCTGCAAATCCAAGTGTGCTTTGCAAACTCTCCACCCCTTTCCCTCTAATCTTTGTCTCCATGACAAAGAGAAGAGCGGGGCCTTCCTGCTTCACAATACTGCGAAGCTCACGAACTGCCTCGGGGTTCCCAAGCCCCTGGCAGTTCAGCGAAGCACAACTCATTGGGACAGGCAGCGTTTCTCTACAGCCGCTGTCGAGTTTTCAGAAGTTGTTGGGGTTGGTTTCTTCCTCCTAGGCTCCTCGTCCTTTAAGTGATCACTCTCGACACCCTCCAGATGGCTATCATCAAAACCTCGGGGTTCCATATGAGTGTCCTTTCCATCTGTAATCGCCAACATTGGAGGTGTCACTTTCTTGTACACCCGTTGGTGCACACCTTTTCATTTGAATTGTGTCTTCCTCTTATCTGGAGAAGTCACCTCAATGCCTCCATCAACGGCAATAGTGCTTGACATATTTGTTGTGTTCCTGCTGCCCTGGGAGAAGCTTTTCTCCCTCGACACACTCTCAGCTGAGTTTGCTTTGTTTCTGTCATCGCTCGCAGCTCTGGCCCAAAAGGCAATTTGCCCTCGGCATCACGGCTTCCCAGTGTAGGGCATAACATATCAGAGTGTCCAAGACGGCCACAAGAGAAACACAAGTGTGGAATTTTTTCGTATTGAATCTCATACCAGTCCATACTTTTTCTCTTAGCCGAATCAATCAGCATGCCCCTCCTCAAGGGTTTATTGACGTCCACAGTAATTCTGGCCCTGAAGTAACCACCTACAGGGTCGATCTGAACCGATTGCGCATTCTTGTCTAATTATCTCACGATCGCCTTACCCCATGTATCATTCCTCAGATTGAAAGGCAGATTAATGACTCTAGCCCACACTTGGAGCTTGTCAAACTTCAGTTCAGATGGACGCATGTGGTCCACGAATTCCTCAATGAACAGCATTATGACTCACATGCCATGGTGATCCAGCCTTAATGCGATCACGATCACGCTGGGATTCAAAATCAGGCACGAACATATTCTATCCCACTGATCGAAAGAAAAGCCCCTTTGGATTGCCCCACCTGGGCCTTAGGGCATTCAAGATTGTCTCTATGTGAAAGATACCTCGATGCAGCACCTTCCCAGCTAGAGACCACTTCAGTTTTGCCCCCTCCTCCTCCCGATCATCGAGAACCAGCAGAGTCGCCTCCTCCTCTGTGATATCCAATTTTCCAAGAGCTTCCTCCATCTGAACCCTCGCAGATCGTAGAGACACTGTACCACCTTTGGCCCCTCCTTTGCCTGATGAAGCCGCCATGAGACGCCCTCGGAACTCCCCCCCCCCCTCCCGCCTGCACCACCGGTTGCACCGATCTAGCCTCCGCCAAGGGTGGGCAAGGATGCTAGGTCCTCCCTGAATCACCCCGAACAAGAGTCAAGACAGATGCAAGGCCGCGATGCGGAGATGCGGTAACCCAGACCAAGCCCAGGTAAGATCGGAGCGTCCCGCCGGAGAGATCGACGAGCGCCGTCAAAAAAACCCTGGAACCCTAGTCGCCACGCGAAGCGGCTTCTAGTTTTCCCAGTACACCCCTTTTCTCGTTGCCCTTTCCTGCTATACATAGTTCTGTCGAACGAGGTGTTCAACCGTGCGGACAAGCAAGCCGTGATGGCAAGTGCTTTATTTGAGAGCTCATCGATCCTGCTAGTACCTGCGCGCTGCATATCTATTTTATTCACGATCGAGAGTTCAAGATCAGTCTAGATCGGACAGGCAACAGGTGAACAGGACACAAAAATAAAAGTAAGATACAAACAACAGGCAAGACGAGCCGTATGTACAAAACGTAGAACCATGAGAAACAGAGCACGCCGGCCATGCATCAACAAAAGATATCGATCGAGGGATGAGTCATCAGCTTGGCGCGAACCGGTCGAGGAGAAGGCACACGGTGGCCTCCGGCATGACCGCGCCCGCGCCGCCTCGGCACGTCGGCACCAGCGGCACGCCATCCTTTGCCGCGGCCGCAGCTGCCTCCTTGACCTCCGCGCCGTCCCTGGTGGCCACCTCGAGCGCTCCGCGGCCGCCCTGCAGCCGGGAGGAGATCTGGCAGAGCCATACGCCTACCATGTTCGTGGATGGCAGCTGCACCGCTGACGGCGGCGACGACGACATGGGGGCACCACGAACGAGTAGACTAGATGGGATCACTTGCAATTGGAAGCAGAGTGTACCAACGGGTGTATTTCGCACCTAACACTGTCTTGGGGTATATATATGATTGGCCATACTGACATGGTTGCTTCAACAAATATCTAGACGCCATGAACATGTCGAAGTTTGGCGCGATGGAAAGATCGGAGAACAGTGTGGCGGGTGCATGTACCCAGCCAAGCGAGGTCGCCGCAGCAGTCACTGCCCTTATCGTCCGACCCAGCAGGGTAGGCAGGCAGGCCGGTACATGCGTGGACACGTGACAGCGAGTGCCGAGTGTCCTATGTGGAATTATTGGGCGACACCACACTGGCGCGCAGTGCACGAACCTAGCTTCCGCGTCAGCGCGTCACCGTCGCCGCGGCGTTTTTCCAAGCCAACTCCGCCGCGCTGCCGAACTTACGCTTCACGTGGAGTAGACTGCGACGCCCTCCCGGCTGCTCCATTATGAACTTCACACTGTCACTGTGCATGCCTCCAAAAGTGATACTCCAAAAGTTGTATAGGTACTGGACAAATCTGAGAGGAAAGATCTCTACGCGGACGTTCGTGCAAGTAAAGAGGCCCAGGAAGGCAGGAAGCTCAGGCCCAACACGGAGAACCGTCTAAGCCCATCCGCGTGTAACATTGGTGACGGATTGCCTCGCGGTGGTGAATGGCCTGTCGCGGCGTTTCTCTTCGCTGGGAGGTACAGTATGATCGACACACGATCACTTTGTGGTTACCCTCAAAAAGAAAAACGATCACTTTGTGGAGGCGTCTTTTAGGCATCTTCGCCGGGTTGACCTATTCGTTGTTCGAACACGTGTGTGCGGATAGGGGATCAGCTCAGCTGGGCCCCATCGACCAATGTGGCGCGGACGTCCCTGACGACCAATTCTCAACCCAAATTTGCGTTGGTTTTCGTCGGATGGAGGATACCCACGCCACCACCGTTGCCGACCCAACCCCAGCCGCAACCACCAAATATCCGGCCAAGGCGAAGAGGGTGGCCAAACCCAAGGATGTGCCGACCGTCAAGAAGAAGCGGGCGACCGAGGAGCACGCGGGGAAGAGTAGGAAGCACGCAATCCGTCGTGCTACGGTGAAGGAGACAAAGGAAGAAGCACTAGTCGCCTTCTCAAAAGCCAAGCACGCCGAGGTCGTCGCCGACATGCGGGCCAAGACCAATGCCTAAGCCGCTACCAAGCACGATGCCTCTAGTATAACCTCTCAGGCCCTTCTTCCCCTCCACAACCCTAACGCTCTGGAAGTCTTGGCAATGGTTGGGGCGAGCTGCATCTTCCACGACCTCGATGACCTTAGCCATCGCATGGCCGCCACTACATCCAGGTTCACCCACTACTGCCGTTGTCACGCAAGGCCAATCGCGTTCCCGGCTGGGTGGGTCAAGATCGACGTCATCGGATGAGCCTCCACAACCGGCGGCCGCGTCCGTCGACCTGAACCGCACCCTACGCTCTGGCGACCTCGCACAACAACATAGCAAGGAGCCCCGCAGGATTCCCGCAGTGAACATGCCTGCGCCTCGCCAACTGTTCGACTATTTGCCGCACCGATTTTCATCTAAGGAGGAGGATGACGAGACCGTGATGCACGAAATGATCTGTGAGGCCACTGCCGCGAATGACAACCCTGACGGTGAGGAAGTCCCCATGTAAACCTTCAATATCAGGCAGATCCATTGTTCGGGCCCGAGCCGGGGCCGAATATCTTTGGTGATGACGCCATGGATGTGGACAAAGACGATGATGGTGACATAGGGTCTCCACGAAAATGCCCATGGTTGATGGATTTAGGATTTCAGGAAGGAGGTGTGCACTGGTAACTTCATCGACTAACAATCAGCAAGGGGACACAGTTTACCCAGGTTCAGGCCCAAAGGGGTAAGCCCTACTTCCTGCTTATGTGTTCTTGATTGATGAAGGTGAAAGGTATAATGTTGCCAAGATGACTGTTGATGCATAGATTGGATATGGCGTAAGTTACATGTGTTGTGGTTGTGTCTTTCCTCCTCGGTGGTCGCTCCTAGCCTTTATATGAGGTGGCTAGGTCTTGGGTACCATCCGAGTCGGTTACAAGTTGAACTCTAGTTTCCTAATCAGGGTCTTCTCTTGCTAGGCACACAAGCAGTCAGTAGCCTTGTGGGATTTGGAGCAGACGAGCTATCCGGGGCTTCATGGACCTTAGCATATCATCATGTAGGCCTACTCTTGGGCTGAGCCAGGTAGGCTAGAGGCAGGTGACCACTGGGCATACCTATGTCAGTAGCCCCAATCAAATTAAAGGTTCTTGTGGAGACTTTGAAGTCTTGAACGTATAGTTGAAGTCAAGAGTTTCGTAAGGTAAGGTACTAACACAGAAGTACATTAGATTAGTAGTATGTATATATTATAGATTCTTAGTAGCCATAGGGATACTCGTAAATGTGACCGGTGCTCTTGATGGATTGGGACTAGTTAATTGCTCTTGGGCAAAAACAATGCTACTTATTAAGACTTGACCCCTGGACTCGAAACTGGTATAGGCCGGGGTAATTCTACTCATGCATGTCAACACCCAGATTTTTAATCCCAGATGCATGTTATGCCATACCTCGCAATCCAAGGATTACCTTTTTGCGAGACATAACAGATTGATATCACAATACATCATCCATTACAAACCATAATAAGGTCTTACAAATAAAGGATCTCATGATCCAGTCTCAATAGAATCAAAGCAGCGGAATAATAAGCGTAGTAGTAGGCTCCATCTTCAGGGTCACAGGCAATACTGACGATGGGAGATGATCCTAGTTGTCGTAGACTTCCTGTTGTCCATCATCCTGATAGTCCTCCTCATAGTCTAGCCATGGGAATAGCCAGGGACAAAGCCATGAGTACTCTTTAAGTACTCACAAACTATCACTAACAAGTAAAGTAGTTCTAGTAGGAATCTTAAGCTCTAGGTTTATTTGCAAAAAGCTAGATTTATCTAAACTGAGTTTAGAAGTAAAGAAAACTAATTTAATGTTCTAAATCACTGAAGTAGGAAAACTAGTTTTCATGTTCACAACTCTATTGTGGTCCAGTCTAAGTCACAACTCAATTCACAAGTCATTTCGAAAACATCTAACGACAGAACAGTATGGCCACTCCAACTATCCATGACCGCAGACGCACCTATTTGAATAGTTTGACACTCTGCAGAGGTGGTACACTTTCACCACAAAATACGATCCATCCGTCAGGGATAACCTTGAATCATCATACTTAGTATGCGGATAATCAATCATAACCTTTCAATTACACACCCTAGTATAGGTACCTCCCCTATGAGCTTGGCCTCCCAGCCATGGCCATCTGCCATCCTGGGCACTACATAGGTGGACAATCATCAAGAGGTAGCCTCAGCTCAAACCTCCTCCGCGAGGGAACCCATACTAATGCATATAAACTTTCGGCTAAGCCCTACCCAATTCAGGTATTGTGGTTGTACGGTAAAATTGGAATGGTATCGCATCCAAACCCAACCATCAGTGTTTATAAAGGGCTAAGGCTCAATTCTCAACATTTTCATTATCAAATCCTTTGGTGTTTCTCAACACATGTCAAAACATTTCAATAGAATGAAGCATCATTCCAAGGTTTTCATAATCATTTTGACCAAGTATTTCCATCTAAAGTGATCAACTTTAATGCTTAGCACTAGCCACTAAAGTTAAGAGTGTTCACTAAAGAGGGGTGCTAATCTTCAATCTCATGCCATATAATGACATATAAGTATAACTAGATAGGCCTAGTTTTATACTCTTTATGCTATCTATACTATTTTTCCAATACTCACAAAGTACTAACTAAAATTAAAGAACTTTGGTAAAGTAAAAATAATAAAGCTTGCAAGTAAAACTTGGGATTGGTATAAATCAAAGGTATATTACCAAAGCATGCCTAATGCATCTTACTTAGGTTAATACTTGCAATGTTAGCTTGCAAGGTCTATCTTGCTAGTACTGATGGCTTGCCTTGATTAGTGAAGTGGTTGAAGTTGTCTTCGTCTTCTGCTTGGTAATACTCCTCCTCCTCGTATCCTTGGTCGCTACTATCGTCTATAAAGGAATACGGGGTACACAATCACCAAACAATACTTAACTAAGTCTAGTTAGCACACTAAGGCTCACACTTGATGATCTAGCATGATCACAATCATCACATGGATTAAAGACTTAATCTTATTTTAGAAAAGTAATTTCTACTCATTGAAATTAATTAAGATTTAATATTCTCCAAATAAAATATGGGATCATTTTGACACATGTCATCACCACATATTCTAATACATGGGAATGTGATTAAAAGTGTTGGTCATATTTTATAAAATTTAAGATTATCATTTAATAGATTTAAAGTGACTAGAAATGCCTATATAGCATTATTTTGGTACTAGTCCAAAGTCACTGCATGTAAACCTAAATGTTTTTACATACTCCCTCCGTTCCTTAATATAAGGTGTATAGTTTTTTGTAAAAAATTCCATAATATAAGGTGTATAGACAATTTTGAGATTTGTTCCTCTTATTTAGGAGGCAATTAATCCGATCAGCGGAGAGAGGATACCCAGATTTTGTATGTTCTCTCTATATCACGTCAATCACCTGGGGTATTCACATCCTAAAGCAACAAAAATTGCCCTTCCAGCATGTGTGTTAATATCCGTGCAAGAAAACTATACACCTTATATTAAGGAACGGAGGGAGTATTAAGATAGATCTTATCAAATGTGATTTTTGAGAGTTGGAATCAACTCAAAAGCATTTATGGTTGATTTTTGAAAAATGCTTGAATTTGGAAAAGTCTCTGTCTTGTTATTTTTACTATAGATTATCTCTAACTACAAATGCTTTAAATCCAACGGGCTTGGATAGATAATTTAAATATCTTTCTAACAAAATTTGAATCATGCAATTTGGTTTACTGAAACTCTCTGAATTGATTTTTGAATCTCTGGACAGAATAGGGTTTTAACTAAATTGGAAAATCCTAATTTGAATCTCCAGGCCTGCGTGGGAAACTAAACGGGCCGCCCAACTACACTACACAGCACAGCAGGCTGCTGACATAGGGGGTCCAGCAGCCAGCGAGTCTAACTAAACGAAACGGTATCTACGCATGTGAGCCCTACGATCAAAATCTAATCCAACGGCTGAGAGTCATCATCGACGACGAACTGCTCCGGCGAGGAAATTAACCTAGCGCGGCGGTGGGGGTCCGGCAGGGCTCACCTGGGCTCCAGCTAGGGTTGGAGATGGGGGAAAACAGCGTTGTCATCAACGGCGGTTCGAGGCGTGGTCACGGAAGGCGTTGGGGTGGTCAAAATCAACGGCACCCTTCTCCTCCAGCAGCAGCGGGCTCCGGCCAAATTCCATCCAGGGAGAGCCCGCCTTGCTCCAGAGAAGGGTGAGGGAGTGTTAGTGACGAGTGGTGAGGGTGTTGGTGTGGAGAATGGAGGCATGGGAGGCCTCTATTTATACTGCGGCGAGGGGACCAAACGGCATGGGCTCGAGCTCGTCGGTGACGATGCTATAGGCGGCTATCGGCGCGGCTGAGGCTAGGGGCGGTGCATGGTTCCCTGGCGATCCTCTCTGGCTTAATGGCGCAGCGTGGGGCGGTGTGGATTGTTCGGGAGCGTGCGGCACTCCATGCAGATGGAGAGGTGTTTGCGACAGCGTGCGATAGCTACGGGTCGTGCGGCGGCGAACGAGGGTGTCTACAGGGTTGGGGTGATCATGGCGAGCTAGTGCACGCAAGGCGGGGGCGAGGCGCGGTCTGTGCGAGGCGGTCGGCTACGGTGAGCTGGCGCGCTCTGGGCATGGCGCAGAGACTTAGGGCACGACGGTGCTAGGGTGGTCCAGGGCTCTTCTACGGTCGAGGCTTGGACAAGGGCTGGCGGTGGAGTGCGGCGTGTCTGGTACGCGTCGTGGGCGAGGGCGGCGATGCTCCTAGCGCTGTCCACTGTCGGCCGGCGATGACCAAAACTGGGCGGCGCTCCACTGTGCATAACTGCTCAAGGGGGATTGGTCTGGTGCTTGGCTAGGCTCATAGGAGACAAGGGAGTGAAGAGGGGACACTGGGGTGGAGAATTACTGCTCAGAACAGTGAAGTTAGGCAGTAGATGTTTTTTTCTGCAAGGTGTTTGTTGTAATGGCCGTAATAAAAATACTTTGGAATTTTTGAATGAAACTTTGTGAGTGATTTGATCTTAAGCTTGAGTATCTATGTTTGCTTGGAGAGTTTAAGGGGAATTGGTTTGATGGGTTTTTGAAAAAGTGTGATCTTCACACATGAACTAGATTCAATTTTCAACTGTCCATTAAATTGATTTGGAAGATGTTTTTGTAAGTTTGTAAAGTGGACCTGGATACACTTTTACTTGGTCTAGCAAGGGGTGAAAAGAAGTGGAATTGTTTCTGTTAGAATTTCTCTTCTAGGAACACTCAAAGTGACCTTGTGGTTACCTTTGGCCAAAATGACCATTTGCTTTATTTATTCATATTTGATTTCTTTTTCTTTTGGTTTTTTTGTAATTGGCCTAGATGATGTAGCATTCACCTTTAAACCATTTCTCACCATTTGTAGCCATTAAACATGGCAAATTCACTCAATTCTAAACTAATGCAAAACACACATGCCTTCATATTGATTTTTGGAATAAAAGTTTTTGTTAACCCTAAACTTGGGTGATTAGAACATGATAATCTTGATTAGGGTTTTTGGGGCGTTACAAACCTTTCCTCCTTAAATAAAATCCCGTCCCAATATTTAAGAAAAACTAGGAACTAAAGAGATTTGGAAACTCAGTCCTAATGTAATCTTCTCGCTCCCAAGTAGCTTCTTCTTCAGTATGGTTGCTCCATTGGATCTTGAGAAATTTGATACTCAGGTCCTGGTGGTTCTGAAGGCTTCTTCCAAAATACAAATGGGTACTTCACGATATGTTAGATCTTTGTTGATATATATGGCTAGGTGATCGATGTTCTTGAAAACTTCGGTCTTCTCCGGAACTTCTAGGCATTTGCGAAGTAACGAGATATGGAACACATTATGGATGGCTAACATCTCCTCTGGAAGTTCCAGTTGATAAGATACTTCTCCTTGGCGATTCAAAATCTTGAAGGGTCCAATATATCTAGGGGTTAATTTCCCTTTCAGACTAAAACATTGCGTTCCTTTCAAGGGTGACACTTTGAGATACACAAAATCTCCGACATTGAAAGTTAGGTCTCGACGTCTTTTGTTAGCATAACTCTTATGTCTAGATTGAGCGGTCTTGAGGTTCTCACGGACTTTGTGAACCTTCTCTTCGGCTTCTTGTAGGATGTTAGGTCCGAAAATCTGACTCTCTCCTACTTGCGACCAATTCAAGGGGGTACGCACTTCCTTCCATACAGAAATTCAAATGGGGCCATTTGCAAACTGGCTTGATAACTGTTGTTGTATGAGAATTCTATGAAAGGTAGACAATCTTCCCATTTTGATCCATACTCTAGCACACAAGCTCTCAACATATCTTCTAAGATTTGGTTGACTCTTTTAGTCTGTCCATCAGGTCTGCGGGTGATACATTGCAAATGTATCTATAATTTTTGATGTTCCATGCTTGGTTTTATCTACTTTCTTATGTTTTGTTCACACTTTGGAGTACTTTTCATATGATTTCTTGGACTAACCTATTAACAAGAGCCATAGTGCCAGCTGCCTGTTTTCTGCTGTTTTTGGTTCTAGGAAAGTCAGAAAATGAATATTCTCGGAATTGGATGTGACAAAAGCCAAAAATCCTATTTCACCAGAAGACTCCCGAAGCCAGAATATGAGACGGAGTGGGGCTACGGCCCAGCCACACCACCTGGCCGCGTGGGCTGGGCCTGGCCACGCGGGCTAGGACTGGCCGTGCCAGGGGGTGGTCAAGCCGCCCCAGACACCCCCTCGGTCTCCCTCTTCGCCTATAAGAAGCCTTCTGACCTAAAAACTCAGGGGGGTTCGACATTTTTCTAGAAGGAGTTCTGCTCTGCCGCCACCACCAGATTCCATGAAACAGCACCAGAAACTCTGTTCTGGCACCCTGCCGGGACGGGGAATTGGAGGAGATTATCGCTATCATCATCACCATCGCTTCTTCATCGACCATACATGTTTCCCCCATCTATGAGTGAGTAATCCCCCGCTGTAGGCTATGGGGATGGTAGGGATTGGATGAGATTGTTCATGTAATGGCATCAGATTGTTAGGGCATAGTGCCTAGTATCTTCTATTAGTGCTTTATGACTTTGTTGCGACTTGTTATGCTTAATGCTTATCACTAGGGCCCGAGTGCCATGATTTCAGATCTGAACATGTTATTGATTCATTATGATAGTATTGTTTTTGATCTTATCTGCAAGTTGTATACACACGTTGTTGTCCGGAACCAATGGCCCCGAAGTGACAGAAATCGGGATAACCGGAGGTAATGGTTTTGATGTGAGGATCACATGTGTTCACATAGTGTTAATGCTTTGCTCCGGTGCTCTATTAAAAGGAGCACCTTAATTGCCAGTAGTTCCCTTGAGGACCCACTGCAAACGGGTTGGCAGGACAAAAGATGGTGTGCAAGTTCTCATTGCGAGCACGTATGACTATATATGGAACACATGCCTAGGATCATCTAGTACTTGGATGCTTTACCTTATTTATCTGCAATTGCCCTATGTTCTGATTGCCATGTGAATTGTCTTGTCCATGCAACGCCCGTCCATCCATCCCTATGCCTACCGCAATCGAATCCTACTATTTACTGCTATTGTTACTGTTGTCTTTACTTTACTACTGCTGCTACTTTACTTTTCCTACTACAAAACTGTTGCTACTAATAAACTGGTGTGAGCAAAATTGTTTCCAGGTGCAGCTGAATTGACAACTCAGTTGTTAAGGCTTATAAATATTCTTTGGCTCCCCTTGTGTCGAAGCAATAAATTGGGTTTCACTTCCCTCGAAAATACTGCGATACACCCCCTATAATTGTGGGTCATCAAGACTATTTTCTGGCGCCGTTGCCGGGGAGCATAGCTTTATTTATCAAGTTCACTTGGATTCTCTATTGTTCGCTGCTATCCATCCATCATGGGTAAGTCTCGTGATGGCAAGGTTCCTATTTTACCATCCACTATAAGAAGAGGTACGGTTCTGAACACCTCTGTTGCTCTTGATTCACCATCTGTTATGAGTAAGCTCGTTACACCCCCGCGTACACATGCTACACACACTGCTACTACTGCTGAATCTGAAACTTCTGATACTTATGATGCTGCTTCTATTGTGCTTGATAAGAGTGGTTCATTAGGTCCTTTCCTAGATGCTAATATTTCTAGAACTATAGCTGGAAATACTGAAACTCCTAATGAAGACACTACTACACCTATTAGTTCGCCTGAGTCTAGTGAGAGTTATGATATTGAAGACGGTTATGTTGAGATGACCGATGAATTTATTAAAGAATGTAAAAACACCCATGATAGGAGCGTTGCTAAGAGTCTCCTTGAGAGTCATACTATTAGACCCAAATTGTCTCCTATTGCTAAGTTTGCTGCTTCCCCCATAAACAGTAAAGATAAAGATTATGATTTCTCTCTCGATCTATCTTACATAGCTATTGTTGAGAAAGAACCTTTTTGTGGGGCTAAGAATGAAAGTGCGGTAGCACATATGAATGAACTTTCTACCATGAGTGGCTTGTTTTCTGATGATATTAAGATGCGTACTTACTTTGTTACCAAGATTTTCCCCTTTTCACTAAAAGGAGAAGCTAAAACTTGGTTTAGTAATTTACCTCCTGGATCTATTGTAGCCCTGATTGCTTGATTAGTATTTTCCTGCAGAAATATTTTCCTCCAAGTGCTAGACATGCTATTTTGCAGGAACTTTTTGATTTTAAACAGGGAGAAAAGAGATATTGCCTGAATCATGGGCAAGGTTTTGTGCTTTGATTCATGCACAGGCTGGAAGTCCATTACCTAAGAATGAGCTTCTTGATATATTTTATAATGGACTAACTAAAGAATCTAGGGTATACCTAGATAGTTGTGCTGATTGTGTTTTTAGGATTAGGACTCCCAAGGAAGCCGAGGAATTAATGGCTAAAATAAGCAAGAACTATGAAGGTTGGACTCCTCCTGAACCAGCTATACCTGAAGTGATTATACCTGAACCAACTATTCTAGTGCCTATTCCAACATCAAAGAAGAGGGGAGTTATTTAATTAAATGATGAAGTGATGAAGGAAGCTAAGAAACGTCTTAAGGAGAAGGGAATTAAAGCTGCAGATGTCAAGAATTTACCTCCTATAGAAGAATTATGTAAGCCTATCCCCTACTCATCCACTATTGAGGTACACTCTCTCCAACACTTTGATGAAGGTGATATCCCTTACTCTAAACCTCCTGATCAATGCTTAGAATAATTCGATATCTTTATTGTTAAGCAGGATAATTTTAATAAAAGGGTGCAAAATCATCTAATGGAAAACACTAGAGCTATTGTTGAGTTGAAAGATATTGTGGAGAGAACCTCTAATGATGTTAAAATGATTGTTAAACACTTTCAAATGGTTCAAACTCAAATAGATCAACTCATTAAAGTGCAAAAAGACTTGCTAGTTAATGCTGCTAAAGAAAAACATGCTTATGAAATTAGAACTAGAAGTGGTGCTGCTACTCAGGATCCTCTATATCCTAAGGGGCATCCCAAAAGAATTGAGCATGATTCTCAACAAGCTGAAAATAGTGGCTCTACTCGTAAGAAAAGGAAAAAGAAACATAAAACTGTTGTAGAACCCTCTAAACCTGCTATAGATCCTAATAGTATATCTGTCTCTGATGCTGAAACTGAAAGTGGTAATGAAGAAAATGAAGTTCCTAATGAAGAAAAATTTGAAGAAGAACCTGAAAAGCACACTAAGAATACTAAATACACTAAAGAAGATTTTATTGCTATGAAACATGGTAGTGAAAGAGAGCCTTGGGTCCAAAACCTATGCCTTTCCCTGATAAGAAACACAAGTCAAAGGAAGATGAACACTATAATAAGTTTTCTGAGTGGATGAAACCTTTATTCCTACAAATTCCTTTGACTGATGCTATTAAATTGCCTCCTTACTCAAAGTATATGAAGGATATTGTCTCGAATAAAAGGAAGATCCCTAATGAAGAAATTTCTACCTTGCTTGCTAATTATTCCTTTAATGGTAAGGTTCCTAAGAAACTTGGAGACCCAGGGATTCCAACTATCCCTTGCTCTATTAAGAATAGTTATGTTAGAACTGCTTTGTGTGATTTGGGAGCTGGAGTTAGTGTTATGCCTTTCTCTCTCTATAAGAGACTTCAACTAGAAAAACTGATACCAACTGATATATCTTTGCAAATGGCTGATAAATCTACCACTATTCCTATTGGTATATGTGAGGATGTACATGTTCAAGTGGCTCATAATTTCTTGATATTAACTGATTTTGTTGTGCTTGAAATGCCTCAAGATGATAATATGTCTATTATTCTTGGGAGACCTTTTCTTAATACTGCAGGAGCTGTTATTAATTGTAATCAAGGAAAGGTGACCTTCAATGTTAATGACAAGGAACATACTGTCTATTTCCCCAAGAAGATTGATAGGACTTATGGTTTAAATTCAATTGAACATGTTGAGGGCATTCAAGTTGGAGAAATATATTGTCCCATACCAAGATTTTTTTTTGAAACTATTATGATTGCGACCATTGCTATCAAAGTTGAGATAACATAATCACTAGTGGAATACAAAGTTTGGTCTCATATGAAATTGTTTTGGTAGCAATACCTGATCAACCTTGTTAACAAAAGGATTTCATTGAACAAAACAATGTTTTCACCATGATTATCTCCGCTTACTTTTATTCTATCCATTTTAGTTTTTGCTTATGCCTAACTTAAAGGCGTTAAAGAAAAGTACTTATTGGGAGATAACCCAAAAGTTTTAGATGAGTCTTGGAAGTTATTACCTCAGTAATAACCACTCCTTATCCTTTTTATTTGCTTTTTGTGCCAAGAGTAACCTCTAATGAGAGAGAAGTAATGGTTGGGAAAGTTGCTGTCCCCAAACAGATTTATGTGCTTTACCGTAAAAATTCGTGTCAAATCTCTGTACGTCCTTTTGAGGCGTGAATTTTTTTTTCTGCCCCAGGTTGTTATCTACCTTCCGTTAGTTCAACACATTTTGATTGGAGCAACAGAAGGTCCTCGAAAAAATTGTTTTTTACCTGCTGGTCTGTTTTGACAGATTTCTGCCATTATTTGCATTTGCTTCTTGTTGGTTCCTTTTTGAGTTGTTTTGGGGAATTGAGCTTTTTGAGGGAAGTGCTACAGTAGCTTGTGTTTTAATGGAAGTTTTATTGGTGTTGGAACTGAACCCAAAGACTTATTATCTTGAGTGCACTAATGTTGCTAATAAAGATTGTGTGAAGTTTTGTATGAAGGAAAAATTTCAGGTGTATGGAAGGAATGAGTAATGAGATGAAGGATGGACTAAAGCTCAAGCTTGGGGATGCCACGCGTGTCATCCCAAGAAATATCGAAGAAGTACAAGCGTCAAAGCTTGGGGATGCCCAAGGCATCCCCTTCTTCATCAATAAAAATTCCAGGTTTCTTCCAAACACTTCATTTTTATTGTTTCATGCACAGTTGTGTTGTTCTTGGAGCGTCTTCTTTTTTGTTTTTGTTTGCTTGGTTTTCTTAGTTTTCTGAATAAATTGGTTGGACCCTCCTCTTTCATACACTGGTTTTCAAATAGTTTGGTTTGGTTTGGAAAAGAGTAGGAAAGTTCATGCTTAAGTGGTAAAGAAAGCTTGTTTTTGACTGTGGCCTATGCTTTGTCATGCCATGCTTGATATTGTTTTGGCTTTATTCTTAGTATTCTTCGTTGTAGCATGACTTGTTATAAAAAATTGAGATTGCTTAATGTGCCTTGGATGAATCATGCGTTGTTTTAGCATATTAAAGCATAGTATAGTGGTATTCTCCTTTGATGCTTTATTTAGGTTGACTTGGCGCATGCTCACACCATGTTGTGACTATCTCAAGTCACCATAAGCCTTTATGGTCCTTTAGTTTTCAACTTTTAGAATCACTTTATGCTTTGATCAATGATGTTTTGTCGCTCTACATGATTATGGCCATTATTGCTCTCTTGGTTTGTCGCTCCCAGTCTTTTGCTAGCCTCCACAACCAAGTATGAGTTCCACTCATGCATCCAACTCCCTAAACCAAGTTATTCCAAAGAGTCCACCATACCTACCTACTAGCTTATGCTATTCCAAGTATATTCATGTTTTTGTTTACCTTCCGAATTAAACTTGTTATGAGAAAACTAGTGATTAAAACTCTCACGAACTTGATGGCACACTTTACTTTTCTTGCCCTTAATAAACTTGAACCATTGTGTTGTCTATGTTGTATATGCTTGCACTTATTTGTTGGGAATTAGTAGAACCATGCTATCATGGGGATGAAGGAAATATGCCCTGAGAGGCAATAATAAAATTGTTATTATGTATTCCTTGTATATGATAGATGTTTATTTTGCATGCTATAATTGTATTGATAGGAAACATCAATACATGTGTGTTTAATAAACAAAAGGGTTCCTAGTTATGCCTCTCTTATAGACTAGCTTGTTGATTAACAAGATGATGAAGGTTTCCTGATCATGGACATTGGATGTTGTTAATAACAAGGTCACAGCATTTGTGAAATGATGTGATGAACATTCATCCGAAGTATAGCATTACGATCAAGTCATTATGTTTATATTGCTATAACATCATACAAAGTAGTCTTAGTTCTTAGACCATGAGATCATGTTAATTGCTAACACCGGAAGAGTATCTTGATAACATCAAACATCACACCGTAACAGGGTGACCATAAAGGTGGGTTCAGTGCTATGAAGGTGTTATGTTGAGGATCATGGATCAAGAGTGGAATTTGTCAATCCCGATGATGGATAGATATACTCTAGGCCCTCTCGGTGATATCACATTAAGATAGCTTGCAAGCAAGTGATGTGATCACTAGAATGTTATATCACGGGAACGAGAAAAGAGTGCATGTTGGTAACGAGATCAAACTAGGTATTTGGATACTGATGATCGAATCTCGGACATGTATTATATCATGAGACAAAGGGATTAAATTGCTGACGTTAAAGGTTCTCACGATCACATAAGTCATTGTTGAATATGCAGGAGTCAGTATGGATCTCCAGGTCTCGCTTCTGATTATTGATCTGAGAGGAGTCTCAATCATGTCTGCATTATTCGCGAACCGTAGGGTGACACACTTAAGGGTTGCCGGACACCATTTAGGAGCAGATATGTTCTAGACAAAAGGTTTGCAAAGCGCAAGAAATGTTTCGATAGAAATAGGAATTGTTTCGATAGAAACCGGAATTGTTTCGGGTGAAATTGCAGAAAGTGGTTCTGCATGTGATATTGAAATGTTGCAAGGGTTTTTATGTGAATGTTTGTTAATTAAAGTAATTAACAAAATTCTGAATAAAATAAATAAAAGAGTTTTATTAATTGAGAGTTGCATTTAATTTGGTGGAAATTAAATACATGTGAGTGGGATTTTGGGTGGAAGCCATGTTTATGTGAGTGGAGGTTCACCACATGAATGAAGGAGGGGAGGAGTCCCCCCCTCATGCGCCGGCTATGGGAGGGGAGGGGTCTCCCTTCCTCCTATATAAAGCCCCCCTCTCCCCTCTCACAAACCACACCTCCTCGTGAAGGATCTCTCTCCCCCTCTAGATATTTCCCCATGGTCTCGGATTAGCGAGATACATGTTCCCGGTGGCCTTGCGTCTGGAACGAGTTGCTGCTTCCGCTGATTCGCTGGAGCGAGGAGGTGGAGGTTGTACGGTGGCTTGAACGTGTGTGCGAGGACGGATGTGCTGCTGATTTGCGGCGCTCGGACTTCCACACGATCTTGAGATCGGCAAGCGTACGACTACATCAACCACGAGTTCCTACTCGTTAACAAAACTCGTTGTCTTCGAGGGTAAGTTCTCCATGGATGTATGTCCACCTGTTGCTCTGTATCTAGTAGATAGATCTTGGTGTATAGTTCTCATCGTAGGATTTTTTTGTTTTCTATGCTGCGGACCCAACAGTGGTATCAGAGCCTGATCTATGCGTAGGTGCTTAGCACGTGTAGTACACATATGGTTGATATGTGGGCGATGATGATCATGTTATTGCATCTTCTATGTATTTTGGATATTGGTGGCATAGTGGGATGAAGCGGCCCGGACCAAGCTTACATGTCATCGTACATGAGACCGGTTCCACGACTGACATGCAACTAGTTTTGCATAAGTGGCTAGCGGGTGTCTGTCTCTCCTACTATAGTCAATATCTGATTTACAACGAGTTGCTAATAACTTGGTTATCCTCGTTGTGGTTCATGTTCGTAGGTAAGACCGGTTCTATCTCCGAAAGCCCTAAGCCACGTAAAACTTGCAATTGATAAATTAGAGGCGTCTAGTTTAGATCGTTGCTGGGCTAGTGTCTTGATATGGTATTGTTGTAAGTAGATGTATAATAGATACTCTTACAACTCACTTAACGTGTAAGTTCCATAGACCTTGGCCTTACACACAAAGGAATGATAGAGATCATACCACGATGCAAATGATAGAGATCAAATGCATGGACCATATCACCTCACTTCACACATTAGATGTTAGCATCTTATATTGCTAGTTTGGCGCTTTTGGTAGCATTATAAGATGATCCCTCATTTAGATATCAAGATAAAATGTGTTCTTCCTTAAGTATGCACCATTTTGTGGATCATGTTTCGAGGCATCACGTGATGATCGGGTGTTCTCGACTCTACGCTTTCATACAACGGGTGTAAGACAGTTTTACACACGTGAATACTAAGGTTCTTACTTGACGAGCCTAGCATGTACAGACATGGCCTCGGAACACGGACCGAAAGGTTAAGCATGAGTCATATAGTTGATATGATGCCCATATAGATGCTCGCCTTTGAAGCTACACCGACTCACGTGATGATCGGACTTGGTGTAGTGGATTTGGTTCATGTAATCATCAAAAGGACACGAGGGATGTCGTTTTTGAGTGGGAGTTCATTAGTAATTTGGATTAGTTGAACTCAATCTATCATAAACTTAGTCTAAATATATTTTATAAATTCTGTTGTAGATGGCACCACATGCTTTTAATTTCAATGTGTTCATGGAGAAAGAGAAGCTTGCTGCGAATGGTAGCAACTTCACCAATTGGGCTATGAATTTGAGGATTCTCCTCACTACTGCACAAAAGAAATATGTGCTAGAGGCGCCGCTAGGCCCCCCACCAGCTCATGATGCCCCTGACGAGGAAAAGAACGTCTATATAACTCGTCAGGAGGACCACAACTTAGTTCATTGCGGCATACTGTATGGGCTAGAGCCAGAACTTCGAAAACGTTTTGAAAATGGCAATGCCTTTGATACCATGGGAGAATTGAAAATGATTTTTGATACCCATGCTACCATAGAGAGTTATAATGCTTCTGAAAAGTTCTTTAGCTGCATGATGGAAGAGAACAGCTCCGTTAGTGAGCACGTACTCAAAATGTCTGGGTACGCCGATAAGCTTGTGTCCTTGGGAATAACGATTCCCATTGACTTAGGCATACGTCATGTTCTCCAATCTCTGCCACCTAACTACAAGAGCTTCGTGATGAACTATAATATGCAGGGCATGAAGAAGTCTCTTCCCGAGCTTCTGTCAATGCTTAAGACTGCAGAAGTGGAGATTAGGAAAGAACATCAAGTGTTGATGATCAATAAGACCACCAGTTTCAAGAAGGACAAGAAAGGCAAGCAGAAGGGAAAGAAGGGCGGCAAATCTGTTGTCGCGCCTGAAAAGAAACCCCGAGCTGGCCCTAAGTCTGACACCGATTGCTACTATTGCAAGGGGACTGGCCATTGGAAGCGCAATTGCCCCAAGTATTTGGCAGACAAGAAGGCCGCCATGGCAAACAAAGGTATATGTGATATACATGTTATTGATGTGTACTTGACTAGTACTCGCAGTAGCACCTGGGTATTTGATACGGGATCGGTTGCTAATATATGTAACTCGGTTCAGGGGCTACGGAACAAGCGACAACTTGCAAGGGATGAGGTCACGATGCGGGTCGGCAATGGATCAAGAGTTGATGTGATCGCCGTCGGAACACTGCCTCTCCATATGCCGTCGGGATTAGTTATAAACCTGAAATAATTGTTATTTGGTGCCTGCACTGACCATGAACATTGTATCCGGATCATGTTTGATGCAAAGTGGTTATTCGTTTAAGTCTGAAGACAATGGTTGTTCGATTTATATGAATAATATCTTTTATGGTCATGCACCTGTGTTGAATGGTTTATTTCTGTTGGATCTCGATAGTAGTATTACGCATATTCATAATGTTGATGCTAAAAGGATTAAACTTGATAATGATATATCTGCATATATGTGGCACTGCCGTCTAGGTCATATTGGCGTTAAACGCATGAAGAAACTCCATTCTGATGGACTTTTGGAATCACTTGATTTTGAATCATTTGATACATGTGAACCATGCCTTATGGGCAAGATGACTAGAACGCCGTTTTCCGGTTCAATGGAACGGGCGATAGATTTATTGGAAATCATACATACTGATGTGTGTGGACCAATGAGTGTGTCGGCGCGAGGTGGATATCGTTATTTTGTTACTTTCACGGATGATTTGAGTAGATACGGGTATATCTATTTGATGAAACATAAGTCTGAAACCTTTGAAAAGTTCAAAGAATTTCAGAATGAAGTGGAAAATCATCGTAACAGAAAGATCAAATTTCTGCGGTCCGACCATGGAGGAGAGTATCTTAGTTACGAGTTTAGCACACATATGAAAGACTGTGGAATAGTTTCACAACTCACGCCTGCCAGAACACCACAACGTAATGGTGTGTCAGAACGTCGTAATCGTACTTTATTGGATATGGTTCGATCTATGATGTCTCTGACTGACTTGCCACTGTCATTTTGGGGTTATGCACTGGAAACCGCTGCATTCACTTTAAACAGGGCACCATCTAAATCCGTTGAAAAGACACCATATGAATTATGGTTTGGAAACAAACCTAAGCTGTCATTTCTTAAAGTTTGGGGATGCGATGTTTATGTGAAGAAACTTCAACCGGATAAACTCGAACCCAAAGCGGAAAAATGCGTCTTCATAGGATACCCTAAGGAAACGATTGGGTATACCTTCTATCACAGATCCGAGGGAAAGGTCTTTGTTGCTAAGAATGGATCCTTTCTTGAGAAGGAGTTTCTCGCGAAAGGTGTGAGTAGTCGGAAGGTAGAACTCGAAGAGGTTATTGAACCTTCTCTTCATGAAATGGCGAGTAGCGCAGCACCGGAAGTTGTTTCGGAGTTGACTTCACCTAATAAAGAGAGAGCTAATGATATTGATCATGAAACTCCGAAAGAGGACACTATCGAACCTCGCAGGTCAAGCAGGACACGTGCAGCTCCTGAACTGTACGGCAATCCTCTTATGAATTTCATGATTGATGAAATAGATGACCCTGCGACGTATGAAGAAGCGATGATGAGCCCTGATTCCAACAAATGGCTAGAAGCCATGAAATCCGAGATGGAATCCATGTACGAAAACCAGGTTTGGACCTTGGTGGACTTACCTCACGATCGAAAGGCCGTTGAGAATAAATGGATTTTCAAAAGAAAAACTAATGCTGATGGTAATGTAACCATCTATAAGCCTCGACTTGTCGCAAAGGGGTTTTGACAAATTCAAGGAGTTGACTACGATGAGACATTCTCTCCCGTAGTGATGCTTAAATCGGTTAGGATTATGTTAGCAATTGCTGCGTATTTCGATTATGAAATATGGCAGATGGATGTCAAAACTGCGTTCCTCGATGGTAATATTGAAGAAGAGTTGTATATGATACAACCTAAGGGTTTTGTCGATCCTAAGGATGCTGATAAGGTGTGCAAACTTCAGCGATCCATCTATGGACTGAAGCAAGCATCCCGGAGTTGGAATCTCCGCTTTGATGAGGTGATCAAAGAGTTTGGATTTGTCCAAACTTATGGAGAGGCTTGTATTTACAAGAAAGTGAGTGGGAGCAATGTGGCATTTCTGATATTATATGTGGATGACATATTATTGATTGGAAATGATATAGATCTTTTAAAAAGTGTTAAAAGTTATCTAAACAGCAAATTTTCGATGAAGGACCTTGGTGAATCTTCATATATATTAGGCATTAAAATCTATAGAGATAGATCAAGACGCCTAATTGGGCTATCGCAGAGTACATACCTTGATAAGATATTAAAGAAGTTTAATATGGACGGAAGTAAGAAGGGGTACTTACCTATGTTGCAAGGCAAGACATTGAGTAAGACTCAAAGTCCGGCTACGGCGGAAGAAAGAGAGATAATGGATAAGATCCCCTATGCCTCAGCCATAGGCTCTATAATGTATGCCATGCTATGTACAAGACCGGATGTGGCACATGCTATTAGTTTGACTAGTAGGTACCAATCTGATCCAGGTTCGGAACACTGGATATCGGTCAAAAATATCCTTAAGTACTTGAGAAGAACTAAGGATATGTTTCTTGTATACGGAGGTGAAGAAGAGCTAGTCGCTAAGTGTTATGTTGATGCTAGCTTTGAAACTGATCCGGATGACTCTAAGTCTCAATCCGGATACGTATTTCTCTTGAACGGAGCAGCAGTTAGTTGGAGGAGCTCCAAACAACCTGTGGTGGCTGGATCAACGACGGAGGCGGAATATGTTGCTGCTTCAAAAGCGGCGCGGGAAGCGGTTTGGATGAAGGAGTTCATAACGGAACTAGGTGTGGTTCCTAGTGCGTTGGACCCAATGGTGATCTATTGTGACAATAATGGAGCCATAGCCAACGCCAAGGAACCAAGGTCTCACAAGAATTCCAAGCATATGAAGCGCCGGTTTCACTCCATCCGCGAGCATGTCAAGGATGGAGATATAAAGATTTGTAAAGTGCACACGGACCTGAATGTAGCAGATCCGTTGACTAAAGTATTCCCTAGGGCAAAACATGATCAACACTAGAACTCCATGGGTGTTAGATTTATCACTATATAAACTAGATTATTGTCTCTAGTGCAAGTGGGAGACTGAAGGAAATATGCCCTGAGAGGCAATAATAAAGTTGTTATTATGTATTCCTTGTATATGATAGATGTTTATTTTGCATGCTATAATTGGTTTGATAGGAAACATCAATACATGTGTGTTTAATAAACAAAAAGGGTTCCTAGTTATGCCTCTCTTATAGACTAGCTTGTTGATTAACAAGATGATCAAAGTTTCCTGATCATGGACATTGGATGTTGTTAATAACAAGGTCACAACATTTGTGAAATGATGTGATGAACATTCATCTGAAGTATAGCATTACGATCAAGTCATTATGTTTATATTGCTATAACATCATACAAAGTAGTCTTAGTCCTTAGACCATGAGATCATGTTAATTGCTAACACCGGAAGAGTATCTTGATAACATCAAACGTCACACCGTAACAGGGTGACCATAAAGGTGGGTTCAGTGCTATGAAGGTGTTATGTTGAGGCTCATGGATCAAGAGTGGAATTTGTCAATCCCGATGACGGATAGATATACCCTGGGCCCTCTCGGTGATATCACATTAAGATAGCTTGCAAGCAAGTGATGTGATCACTAGAATGCTATATCACGGGAACAAGAAAAGAGTGCATGTCGGTAACGAGATCAAACTAGGTATTTGGATACCGATGATCGAATCTTGGACATGTATTATATCATGAGACAAAGGGATTAAATTGCTGACGTTAAAGGTTCTCACGATCACAGAAGTCATCGTTGAATATGCAGGAGTCAGTATGGATCTCCAGGTCCCGCTTCTGATTATTGATCTGAGAGGAGTCTCAATCATGTCTGCATTATTCGCGAACCGTAGGGTGACACACTTAAGGGTTGCCGGACACCATTTAGGAGCACATATGTTCTAGACAAAAGGTTTGCAAAGCGCAGGAAATGTTTCGATAGAACCAGGAATTGTTTCGATAGAAACCAGAATTGTTTCGGGTGAAATTGCAGAAAGTGGTTTTGCATGTGATATTGAAATGTTGCAAGGGGTTTTATGTGAATGTTTGTTAATTAAAGTAATTAACAAAATTCTGAATAAAATAAATAAAAGAGTTTTATTAATTGAGAGTTGCATTTAATTTGGTGGAAATTAAATACATGTGAGTGGGATTTTGGGTGGAGGCCATGTTTATGTGAGTGGAGGTTCACCACATGAATGAAGGAGGGGAGGAGTCCCCCCCTCATGCGCCGGCTATGGGAGGTGAGGGGTCTCCCTCCCTCCTATATAAAGCCCCCCTCTCCCCTCTCACAAACCACACCTCCTCATGAAGGATCTCTCTCCCCCTCTAGATATTTCCCCATGGTCTCGGATTAGCGAGATACATGTTCCGGTGGCCTTGCGTCTGGAAGGAGTTGCTGCTTCCGTTGATTTGCTGGAGCGAGGAGGTGGAGGTTGTCCGGTGGCTTGAACGTGTGTGCGAGGACGGATGCGCTGCTGATTTGCGGCGCTCGGACTTCCGCACGATCTTGAGATTGGCAAGCGTACGACTACATCAACCACGAGTTCCTACTCGTTAACAAAACTCGTTGTCTTCGAGGGTAAGTTCTCCATGGATGTATGTCCACCCGTTGCTCTGTATCTAGTAGATAGATCTTGGCGTATAGTTCTCATCGTAGGAAATTTTTTATTTTCTATGTTGCGGACCCAACAGGGGAACGCTTTCAACATTGCACTTGGTACTTTGTACCTAGTTGATATCATGCTCTTTTGTCTATGGATGTCGTCGGTGTGAAATGAAAGGGGAGCTTGTCAATCCATGGAGTTATGTATATGTGTTAGAGAAACGCCTGGGCCGCTGGTCTAATCCATGCTGACATGGTCCAAACCTGCAGCGTAACCATAATGAGCTGTCTATGAAGCATTCTTCTTATAAAAAAAGAGTCCTATATTGAGAAAAAAAGAGAAAAAGAAAAAAATTTATGAAAAGAGGAAAGAGAGAAAAAAGCACCATATTCCCATGGTAAATAAGAAGATTGCTGAGATGCTCGTTGTCTGCTTGCCTTATCATTTTGATACGGGGATTCTTCCATATCATCGGGCAAGGGGTACCCTGTTGGCGGTTCTCTATGATACACATGTACTTACAATGACAAGAACTTACCGGTGACTAAACTTGAGTAGCATGAGGAGCGGCCCTCGTATTCAAGGGATATGAGATTTCTAACTTATACTTCGTCAAGCATATACATCATAGTTTGTTCACTTTAACCTTAATCACTTCAAGATGCTTATGATAGGGGCAATGAGAGCTGAAAGCTATTAAGTACCATAATTTTTGGAAGCTCTTTATGAGACTTGAATCCCTACTTCCTTCTATGAAGGCCTTTCTTCCATATATATATTGAGTCTCCACCTTCTACCTTGATGCACCTACTTTGAGAGCATAGTGGTCATTCTTAGTTCTATGTGCATTGTCCCAGGACTTGTTGATTGATGCATACCTTGATATTTCTTGTTTTAAACTATTTGTATATAGTCACTCTTATGAACTTTGAAGGTGTCCTATGCATTTATATTTGCTACTCTATGAGGGGCAAGCTGAATACTACTATGCTATGTTTTCTTTATGTGAAACAAACAAACGTCTTGCAAAACATTGTTATTCATGAATCTTTTGTTTATGCATTTTCATGTTGCAACATAGTTTCTTTGTCTTATTGCTAGAACTTTGTCTTTCATGTTATGATTGAAGTACTATGATCCCATCTTTGAATGTTTTACAAATACTTTGATCAAGTTTATGATGGTTCATGTCACCTCAAAAATTATTCTTTCTTTTTATCACTTACCTACTCAAGGACGAGCAGGAGTTAAGCTTGGGGATGTTGATACATTGCAAATGTATCTATAATTTTTGATGTTCCATGCTTAGTTTTATCTACTTTCTTATGTTTTGTCCACACTTTGGAGTACTTTTCATATGATTTCTTGGACTAACTTATTAACAAGAGCCACCGTGCCAGCTGCCTATTTTCTGCTGTTTTTGGTTCCAGGAAAGTCAGAAAATGAATATTCTCGGAATTGGACGGGACAAAAGCCGAAAATCCTATTTCACCAGAAGACTCCCTGAGCCAGAATATGAGACGGAGTGGGGCTGGGGCCTAGCCACACCACCTGGCCGCGCGGGCTGGGCCTGGCCATGCCAGGGGGTGGTCTGGCCGCCCTAGACACCCCTCGGTCTCCCTCTTCGCCTATAAGAAGCCTTCTGACCTAAAAACTCAGGGGGGTTCGACGTTTTTCTAGAAGGAGTTCCGCACCGCCGCCACCACCAGATTCCACGAAACAGCACCAGAAACTCCGTTCTGGCACCCTACCGAGACGGGGAATTGGAGGAGATCATCGCCATCATCATCACCATCGCTTCTCCATCGACCATCCATGTTTCCCCCATCTATGAGTGAGTAATCCCCCGATGTAGGCTATGGGGATGGTAGGGATTGGATTAGATCATTCATGTAATGGCATCAGATTGTTAGGGCATGGTGCCTAGTATCTTCTATTAGTGCTTTATGACTTTGTTGCGACTTGTTATGCTTAATGCTTGTCACTAGGGCCCGAGTGCCATGATTTTAGATTTGAACATGTTATTGATTCATTATGATAGTATTGTTTTTGGTCTTATCTGCAAGTTGTATACACACGTTGTTGTCCGGAACCAATGGCCCCGAAGTGACAGAAATCGGGATAACCGGAGGGAATGGTTTTGATGTGAGGATCACATGTGTTCACGAAGTGTTAATGCTTTGCTCCGGTGCTGTATTAAAAGGAGCACCTTATTTGCCAGTAGTTCCCTTGAGGCCCCGCTGCAAACGGGCTGGCGGGACAAAAGATGTTGTGCAAGTTCTCATTGCGAGCACGTATGACTATATATGGAACACATGCCTAGGATTATATAGTACTTGGATGCTTTACCTTATTTATCTGCAATTGCCCTATGTTCTGATTGTCATGTGAATTGTCTTGTCCATGCAACGCCCGTCCATCCATCCCTATGCCTACCACACTCGAATCCTACTGTTTACTGCTATTGTTACTGTTGTCTTTACTTTACTACTGCTGCTACTTTACTTTTCCTACTACAAAACTGTTGCTACTGATAAACTGCTGTGAGCAAGATTGTTTCCAGGTGCAGCTGAATTGAGAACTCAGTTGTTAAGGCTTATAAATATTCTTTGGATCCCCTTGTGTCGAATCAATAAATTGGGTTTCACTTCCCTCGAAAATACTGTGATACACCCCCTATACTTGTGGGTCATCAGCGGGTGATAAGCTATGCTGAAATTCAACTTGGTTCCTAATCCTTCTTGGACTTTCTGCCAAAATCTTGAGGTAAACTGGGTTCCTCGATCTGATACTATGGTCTTAGGGGTTTCATGCAAACTGACTATTCTAGCAATGTACAACTCTGCTAGCTTCGAACTCTGGTAGGTAGTCTTGACAGGTATAAAAAGGGCTACCTTGGACAGTCTATCAACTATGACCCAAATAGAGTCATTTCCCCTACTAGAGGTAGGCAAACCGGTGATGAAATCCATTCTGACAAAATCCCATTTCCATTCCGAAATCTGCAATGGTTGCAAAAGTCCTGCGGATCTCTGATGTTCCGCCTTGACTCTCTGACAAATATCACACTTGGCGATGTAGCTTGCGATTTCTCTCTTCATCTTGTGCCATCAAAATTGCTCTTTCAAATCCTGATACATCTTTGTTCCTCTGGGTGGATAGAATAAAGAGTATCGTGAGCTTCCTGCATGATAACTTGCTTCAACTCCGAATCTGCTGGCACACAGATACGTCCTTTGTACCACAAAACTCATTCTTCATCTTCGGCGAATCCAGGTACCTTTCTTGTACCAATACGACGTTTGATTCTGTCGATACTTGCATTTCCTTTCTGGGCTTCCTTGATGTGACTGATCAACGTGGGTTGAAGTTCAATGCTAGCTAAGAATCCTTTGCTAACTAGCTCCGTTCTAAACTGCTCCAACTCTTCATGCAAACTTGGCTGGGCTTCTTTAATCATCGTGTTTAATCTACACGGCAATCTGCTAAGAGCATCCGCTACCACATTGGCTTTGCCGGGGTGATAGTGAATGTCAAGGTCATAATCCTTGATTAACTCTATTCATCTCCTTTGCCTCATATTCAGCTCCTTCTGAGTGAAAATATACTTCAAACTCTTGTGATCCGAATAAATCTCACAGCGGTTACCCATAAGGTAATGACGCCAGGTCTTCAAGGCTAAAATTACGGCTGCTAGTTCAAGATCATGGGTAGGGTAGTTTTGCTCATGCTGCTTCAGTTGTCAGGACATGTATGCTATGACTTTGCCTTCTTGCATCAACACACATCCGAGGCCAATCTTGAATGCATCACAATACACATCAAAAGGCTTCTTGATATCTGGCATAATCAAAATTGGGGCTGAAATCAATCTCTTCTTGAGATCTTGTAAGCTTGCTTCACATTTGTCCATCCATTCAAACTTCTTATCTTTCTTCAACAGTTGGGTCATCGGTCTTGTGATGCTCGAAAATCCTTCAACGAACTTGTGGTAGTATCCCGTTAATCCGAGAAATGCACGGACTTGGGAGTGGTTAGGGCTTTCCATTCTTCAACATCTTTGATCTTGGCGGGATCGACAGCGACTCCTCCAGCCGACACGATATGTCCTAGGAATCCTACTTCCTTTAACCAGAACTCACATTTGCTAAACTTGGCATACAACTGATGTTCTCTAAGGGTTTCAAGGATGGTTCTCAGGTGTAGCTCATGGTCTTCTTCTGACTTTGAATAGATTAGAATATCGTCGATAAAAACAATGACAAACATATCCAGAAAGTTCATAAAAATCTTATTCATGAGGTTCATGAAATAAGCGGGGGCATTGGTTAATCCAAAAGACATGACCGTATACTCATACAATCCATATATGGTGGTAAAGGCGGTCTTTGGAATATACGTTGCATGAATCTTGAGTTGATGATAACCAGTCCTAAGATCAATCTTAGAAAACACTCTGGCACAGGTCAACTCGTCAAATAGATCCTCTATCTTCGGCAATGGGTACTTGTTCTTGATGGTGACATCATTCAGCTTCCGGTAATCCGTGCACAAACGATTAGCTCCATCTTTCTTATCCACAAACAAAACAAGCAATCTCCATGGCGATCCGCTTGGTTGAATCAGACGTTTCTCCAGCATAGCATCAAGTTGTTTCTTCAGCTCCACTAATTCCGATGGATTCATACTATAGGGTCTCTGAGCTATGGGTCTAGTTCCAGGAATTAGTTCAATGATGAACTCGATATCCCGATCTAGGGGCATACCGGGCAATTCATCTGGGAATACGTCGGGGTATTCACAGACTACTCTGACTT
Source organism: Avena sativa (assembly GCA_916181665.1). NCBI lineage: Eukaryota > Viridiplantae > Streptophyta > Magnoliopsida > Poales > Poaceae > Avena > Avena sativa. The sequence continues at coordinate 105,224,952 of OV702292.1, forward strand.
GGTCAAGGGTTGGTTGGGCTAGACTCTTGTTGCATTTTAATTGACGGGGCAATGTTTCAGATACATGCTCTACTGATACTCCAGACCTACTGGTCATGGTTATGGCTTTCTTCGCACAGTCGATCAATCCTTTATGTTTCGACATCCAATCCATTCCTAGTACTACTTCCAAACCTTTGGTTCCAAGTACTATTATATTAGCATAAAAATCTATCCCATGGATTCTGATAGGTACATCCTTGCAAATTTTTCTAGCTTTGGTGGTTGAACCATGTATTTGAACTATCATAACATGCTTCAATTTTGTTGGTTGAATCTTATTAGTGCATGCAAATTATTCTGTAACAAACGAGTACGATGCTCCAGAATCAAACAACACTCTTGCAAGTACTGAGTTAACATAAAACATACCCAGCATGACATCGGGCACTTCCTGGGCTTCTTCAGCATTCATGTGGAACAGACGGCCGTTGCGGTTGAGCGAGTTCGCTAGTGCAAATCTCCTTCCAGGCTAAACACGATGTTGCTGCTGAGCGGGTGCATTCACATTGGTGGCTGCTGCAAGCTTCTTGGGGCACTCATTGGAGTAGTGACCCTTGACTCCACATTCAAAACAAGTAATCTGGGACTTGTCTTTGGCTGCAACAGGCACAACATTGCTTCTAGTCCTTGGGGCAGTATTATTGTTGTTGTTGTTGCTGCTGTTGGACTTGGGCGGTGCATGGTTGAAGTTGTTGGAGTTGCCGAGGTTGTTGTTGTGGTTTCCTCCAGACTTCAGGCTCCGCTACGATTGGGGTAGCTTGGACGGGACATCAGGGGGTCTGTTGTTTCTTGGGGCATATCCTACAGATGGGTTGGGGTGATACTTCTGAGTATGGTGGGAACTAGTCTGGTGCATCATCCCGCGCTTGTGGTTGTCATTGGCTTGGTTGATCTTCCCTTCCATCTGAATGGCAGAGTCTACTAGCCCTTCTAGATCTTGAAAACGGATGTTGACTAACACAGTCTGCATCTCATCATGCAGTCCGTTCAGGAACCTTTCCTTCTTCTTGGCTTCGGTGTTAATCTCATCAGGGGCATATCTAGCTAGCGACAGAAATTTGTCATGGTACTAAACTACCATCATCCTTCCTTGCTTCAGTTCTCTGAACTCATCTCTCATCCTGGTGACTAAACCTTGGGGCACATGGGTGCGGCTGAACTTAATCTTGAATGCTTCCCAAGTCATCATTTGACCGTCATTCATGGTACGGGTGCTATTCCACCAGGCTCTTACATCTCCTGCCAGATAGTGGGTGGCAAACAGTACCTTCTCATTGGCTTCAACTCCTGCGACTTCCAAGTTGTTCTCCATGGTTTGTAGCCAATCATCAGCATCTAAGGGGTCCCCAGACTTACAAAAAATAGGTGGGTTGGTATTCTGAAAGTTTTTGAGCTTGGATCCATGGTGATCTTGGTTTCCATGGCCTTGATTATTGTGGGCCATCTGATCTATCTGTTGGAGAGTGGCTAGGTTGGCTTGGCGTTCGGCTCTACTAGCTTCACGGTCGGAAACTAGCATTTGCAGAATCTGCAACATCGGGTCCTGCGATGAGCTGCTTCCTCCGGGGTTTCCACGAGTCATCTGAAGATTGAGATAGATAATGAGATAAGAGGGAAATTTCTAAGGTTCATGGTTTTGTTTTCAAAAGCTTTACACTTTGAGTTTGACGCATGTTTGGCAAACTAACAACTTCTTCTCATTCATTCATTCAAAGCACACCATACAAACACACACCACACACAAATGGAAAACAGATGATTTTAAGAACCATTCTATGAAACTAAGATACAGTGGGACCGGTACAACTCATTCCTACGGTAGTGATCAAGTGCATCTAATCATCATCAATGAAGTCGGAATCATCATCATCAGTATGGAACTCCATGGCATCATCCTCCAAGTAGTCATTGTCATCACTCAGGTAAGAGTAAAGATCTCCTTGGATATCTTCACCTTCCTCCTACTCCTTTGCTTCAAGCTGGACTTCCTGTTCACGGATGGTCTTCTCGAGAGCGGCCACCTTCTTGTGAAAACGAGCGATGGTGCGATCCTTCTTTTCACGCTGACGACGAAGTGATTGGCGATCCTTGACGAGCATGGCGAGAGTCTCGTCCTTCTTGGCGGCAATGTCAAGGTTGTGGTTGGCATAGTTGCGAGCGTTGTCCAACTTCTTCTGCCTATCATACACGATGAAGTCAAGATTTTCCACCTGGTGCTTCAACTCCGGATGTCCTGGCATCTCCAAAGGCATTCCCATAGAATCACGCCTTGCGTAGTGAGCAAAGCGAGTTCCCTGGATCAAGTTGATGTTTTGCCCACATAGACGGGTGAGAGCTTCATGCATTTCCCTAGGTAATCCATCTAGCCAGTTGTTCTCCCTCAAGATGAATTGGATCTTGTCCAAAGTTGGTGCTTCCATCTTGCCTCTGAGATCTGCAACTATCAGCCATTGTAGATCTCCTCCTACGTGATCATTGAGTTGAGCCCCGAAGAATTCCGGGTGCGGGCGCTCCAGATACTCTGACAGTGCATCTAGATCCCTCTCAAAAATCAGGTGGCCTCCGTTGCCTAGTTGGTCGAAGTTGCAATACTGGACTTCCATCTATAAGAATTTAGGATGAGTAAGTTAGTGAGGTGATCAAGTGTGTCAAATTTTTATGTCGGTTTAAAAGAAGTAATTTTTTGAAGAACATGAATCTTTTTGAAAGAATCTCAAGGATAAGAATGGGAATAGGTTTTCATAAATACTCACTTCTTTTGTTTCGAAACTAAGTTTTTGTTTGGACGTCCATTCTAACTAGGGTTTCCTATGGTTAGGATGGCTCTGATACCAACTTGTCAACACCCGGATTTTTAATCCCAGATGCCTGTTATGCCATACCTTGCAATCCTACGATTACCATTTTTGCGAGACATAATAGATTGATATCACAGTACATCATCCATTACAAACCATAATAAGGTCTTACAAATAAAGGATCTCATGATCCAGTCTCAATACAATCAAACCAGTGGAATAATAAGCGTAGTAGTGGGCTCCATCTTTAGGATCACAGGCAATACTGACGATGGGAGATGATCCTATTTGTCATAGACTTCCTGTTTTCCATCATCCTGATAATCCTCCTCATAGTCTGACCACGGGAATAGCCAGGGACAAAGCCATGAGTACTCTTTAAGTACTTGCAAACTATCACTAACAAGTAAAGTAGTTCTAGTAGGAATTTTAAGATCTAGGTTTATTTGCAAAAATCTAGATTTCTCTAAACTGAGTTTAGAAGTAAAGAAAACTAATTTAATGTTCTAAATCACTTAAGTGGGAAAACTAGTTTTCATGTTCACAATTCTGTTGTGGTCCAGTCAAAGTCACAACTCAATTCACAAGTCATTTTGAAAACATCTGACGACGGAACAGTATGGCCACTCTAACTGTCCATGACCGTGGACGCGGCTATTCGAATAGTTTGACACTCTGTAGAGGTGGTACACTTTCACCACAAAATTTGATCCATCCATCAAGGATAACCCTGAATCATCATACTTAGTATGCGGATAATCAATCATAAACTTTCAATTACACACCCTAGTATAGGCACCTCCCCTATGAGCTTGGCCTCCCAGCCATGGCTATCTGCCATCCTGGGCACTGCATAGGCGGACAATCATCAAGAGGTAGCCTCAGCTCAAACCTTTTCCGCGAGGGAACCCATACTAATGCATATAAACTTCCGGCTAATCCCTACCCAATCCAGGTATTGTGGTTGTACGGTAAAATTGGAATGGTATCGCATCCAAACCCAACCATTAGTTTTTATAAAGGGCTAAGGCTCATGCCTCAACATTTTCATCATCAAATTCTTTGGTGTTTCTCAACACATGTCAAAACATTTCAATAGAATGAAGCATCTTTCCAAGGTTATCATAATCATTTTCACCAAGTATTCCCATCTAAAGTGATCAACTTTTATGCTTAGCACTAGCCACTAAAGTTAAGAGTGTTCACTAAAGGGGGTGCTAATCTTCAATCTCATGCCATATAATGACATCTAAGTATAACTAGATAGGCCTAGTTTTATACTCTTTATGCTATCTATACTATTTTTCCAATACTCACAAAGCACTAACTAAAATTAAAGAACTTTGGTAAAGTAAAAAGAATAAAGCTTGCAAGTAAAACTTGGGATTGGTATAAATCAAAGGTATATAACCAAAGCATGCCTAATGCATCTTTCTTAGGTTAATACTTGTAAGTGTTAGCTTGCAAGGTCTAGCTTGCTAGTACTGATGGCTTTCCTTGATTGGTGAAGTGGTTGAAGTTATCTTCGTATTCTGCTTGGTAGTACTCCTCCTCCTCGTATCCTTGGTCGCTACTATCGTGTATAGAGGAATACGGGGTACAAAATCACCAAACAATACTTAACTAAGTCTAGTTAGCACACTAAGGCTCACACTTGATGATCTAGCATCATCACAATCATCACATGGATTAAAGACTTAATCTTATTTATCTTATTTTAGAAAAGTAATTTCTACTCATTGAAATTAATCAAGACTTAATATTATCCAATTAAAAAATGGGATCGTGTTGACACATTTCATCACCACATATTGTAATACATAGGAATGTGATTTAAAGTGTTGGTCATTTTTTATAAAATTTAAGATTATCATTTAATATATTTAAAGTGACTAGAAATGCCTATATAGCATTATTTTGGTACTAGTCTAAAGTCACTACATGTAAACCTAAATGTTTTTACATATTCAGATAGATCTTATCAAATGTGATTTTTGAGAGTTGGAATCAACTCAAAAGCATTTATGGTTGATTTTTGAAAAATGGTTGAAGTTGGAAAAGTCTTAGTCTTGTTATTTTTACTATAGATTATCTCTAACTCCAAATGCTTTAACTCCAACGGGATTGGATAGATAATTTAAATATCTTTCTAAAAAAATTTAAATCATGCAATTTGGTTTAGTGAAACTCTATGAATTGATTTTTGAATCTCTAGATAGAATAGGGTTTTAACTAAATTGGAAAATCCTAATTTGAATCTCCAGGCCTGCGCGGGAAACTAAACGGGTCGGCCCAACTGCACTGCACAGCACAGCGGGCTGCTGACAGAGGGGGTCCATCAGTCAGCGAGTCTAACTAAACAAAATGGTATCTACGCATCTGAGCCCTACAATCAAAAGCTAATCCAACGGCCGAGAGTCATCGTCAACGAGGAACTGCTCTGGCGAGGAAATTAACCTAGCGTGGCGGTGGGGGTCCGGCGGGGCTCACCTGGGCTCCAGCTAGGGTCGGCGATGGGGGCGAACAGCATTGTCGACGACGGCGTTTCGAGGCGCGGTCACGACAAGTCTTGAGGTGGTCGAAATCAACGGCGCCCTTCTCCTCTAGCAGCGGCGGGCTCCGGCCAAATTCTGGCGAGGGAGAGCTCGCCTTGCTCCGGGGAAGGATGAGGGAGTGTCAGCGAGGAGTGGTGAGGGTGTTGGTGTGGCGAATGGAGGCGGGGGAGGCATCCATTTGTACTGCGGCGAGGGGACCGAACAGCATGGGCTCGAGCTTGTCGGTGACGATGCTACAGGCGGCTATCGGCGCGGCTGAGGCTAGGGGGTGGTGTGTGGTTCCCTAGCGATCCTCTCTGGCTTAATGGCGCGGCGTGGGGCGGTGTGGATTGGTCGGGAGCGTGTGGCGCTCCACGCGGATGTAGAGGTGTTTGCGACGGCGAACGGGGGTGTCTGCGGGGTTGGGGTGATCATGGCGTACACGCGAGGCGGGGGCGAGGCATGGTCTGTGCGAGGCGGTCGACTACGGTGAGCTGGCGCGCTCTGGGCATGGCGCATAGACTTAGGGCGTGGCGGTGCTAGGGTGGTCCAGGGATCTTTTGCGGTCGAGGCTTGGACAGGGGGTGGCGGTGGAGTGCGTCGTGTCTGGTGCGCATCATGGGCGAGGGCGGCAATGCTCCTGGCGCACCGTCCACTGTCGGCCGTCGACGACCAAAACTGGGCGGCGCTCCACTGTGCATAATGCCTCAAGGGGGATTAGTCTGGTGCTTGGCTAGGCTCAGTGGAGACAAGGGAGTGAAGAGGGGACACTGGGTTGAAGAATTACTGCTTAGAACAATGAAGTTAGGCAGTAGATGTTTTCTGTCTGAAGGTGTTTGTTGTAATGGCCGCAAGAAAAATACTTTGGAATTTTTGAATGAAACTTTGTGAGTGATTTGATCTTAAGCTTGAGTATCTATGTTTGTTTGGAGAGGTCAAGGGGAATTGGATTGATGGGTTTTTGAAAAAGTGTGATCTTCACACATGAACTAGATTCAATTTTCAACTGTCCATTAAATTGATTTGGAAGATGTTTTTTATAAGTTTGTAAAGTGGGCCTGGATACACTTTTACTTGGTCTAGCAAGCGGTAAAAAGAAGTGGAATTGTTTCTGTTAGAATTTCTCTTCTAGGAACACTCAAAGTGACCTAGTGGTTAACTTTGGCCAAAATGACCATTTGCTTTATTTATTCATATTTGATTTCTTTTTCTTTTGGTTTTGTTTGTAATTGGCCTAGATGATGTAGCATTCACCTTCAAACCATTTCTCACCATTTGTAGCAATCAAACATGGCAAATTCACTCAATTCTAAACTAATGCAAAACACACATGCCTTCATATTGATTTTTGGAATAAAAGTTTTTGTTAACCCTAAACTTGGGTGATTAGAACTTGATAATCTTGATTAGGGCTTTTGGGGTGTTACAATGACGTGGAGGCCTTGCTAAGTTGAACTCCAGCTAATAAGTGTATACCCAACGCGTCCATCAGAATTTTCTTCACGCCATAGGCATGATACTTATGTGGTAGAGCGCATCAGATGCGATTGTCAGACCATCATATGGAGTCCGTAGGTCTTATATAGAATAGAATTAATAGATAATTAACTTACATATCCACTACCCTTCAGAGGCTCCATTGCGTGTTACCGTTGGTCCTTGTTAAAGTCTCCGCCGTTGCACAACTGCTACAGATTCATGGAGAGGTATTTTAGAGTGGAGCATGAGATATACAGTCCGGGCTCGGTGGTAGGCCACACTAGTCAACGATACAACTTAACCAGTCAGTTGGATGTATTTGACCACTATCCAGCATTGTGACAAATTTACTCGACGTTTTAAATGCACAACACAATAGGAATGCCATTGTTTGAAGGAGATATACCCTAGAGGTAAATAATAAAAGGGTTTTATTGTCATATCTTATTATTTCATAATAGTTTTATATCATGCTATAACTATATCAAGCGGAAACATTGATACATCTGTGGTATATAAACAAACCTAGGTCCCTAGTAGCCTTTATTCAACTAGTTCATTGGTCAGATGATGATCAAGGTTTCCTAATCATGGTGCTATGAAACAAAAGCTAACTGACAATAAAATTATATCATCTCAAATAATGTGATGGACACTTCCCACCAGTGATTGTTGCAACATGATCATGTCACTTAGTTCATATTGCAATTGTCAGAAACAGAGTGTCCTAATCCTTAGACCATGAGATCATATCAATCATGGTTACCGGAGGATACTTAGAAAGATCAAACGTCACTCGGTTAAACGGTGATCATAAAGGTGTGTTCAGGTATCCAAAGGGGCATGTAGAGGCATTATGCATTAAGATCGGGATTTGTTCTCCTATGTGACGGGAAGATAGAACTAGGCCCACTCGATGAATTACATCCAAGTTGCGCAACACATGACTAAGTCACTGGGATGGAATTTCACGGGAATGAGTAAAACAATACTTGTTGAAAACGAGATTGAATAAGGTATCGTGATACCGATGACCGAATCTTGGACAAGTCTTGTATCGCGTAACAAAGAGAATTGGACATATCGTTTCAGGTTCGACATGATGGTGATTCGCGGAGTGCATAGGGGTCAACATGGGTATCCCGGTCCCACTGTTGATCATTCATAGAGATCGTGTCTATAGTATTCCCGAACTTTAGGGAAACACGCTTAAGGATGATACGACACTTGGAGATCCTCCTGTAAGATGGAATCATGAAAGAGAGAGAAATTGGAATCGTTCCGAAGAGATCCGAAACTGTTCAAAAAAAGAAGGAAAGGACCGAAAAGTGTTTTGGATAAATGACAATTTAATATATGTATTTATTATATGTTAATCATGAATTAATATATATTAAATAAATATTTAAATTTAAATTTATGGGCAACTTTCTCATTAGGCCAAGCCCAGAGGGAAATGGCCTAGGAGGAAGTCACCCTAAAAAGGAAAATAAAAACAGCAGAAAAAACAGTTTTTGCCGCCTGTGGGCTCGACAGCCCACGGAAGGCAGGCGATGGATACACGACACTACGCGGAGCAGCAGTTGGCCACTTGCCGCTGGCGGGCCATTGCCTTGCGGCCCACGCGAGCGCTGGTGGGTAGCCGCAAGCGGGTGAGCGTGAGGTGGGCCGACCGCGGCCTACCTGGGGCTACCAGCACTGCGCGGGACGCTAGGCGAGCTGGGCCGCGGGGGGCAGCGTCGACCCACCCCGGGCGCCAGCTGCCGCCGCTGCTACCTAGCATGCTGGGCCGCGGTGGGTGGTTCAGCCCACTCGGCCAGCCACTGCCACTGCCGGCTGGTGTAGCAAGCTGCTACTTCTTGCTGGGCCACTACGGGTTGGGCCCATTCGGTTGCCCCAGTTGGCCCGCCCGGCTGAGCCCCTCCTTTTTGCCCTTTTCCTTTATTATTTAGTTCCACATAGGGCACCTAAAGGGGAGAGCACACCTCCCTTCCCCTATATAAAGGGGTGACCATGGGTGGATAAAATACACCAACATATATTCTCTAAGACGTCTTTTATTAGAGAAAATCCCCCTCTCTCTCTAGTTGTCTTTGTCATGGCACGGTCCCAAGAAAGGACTGTCCATGCAAAGTTAACGCATCTGCGGCACGCCGTTGTACTTCAGGGATTTCGCCAGGAGGTCTACTTCCGCAACCTCAGCAGTGATCAATAAGTTCGGGAGTCGTTGTATTGCACCGTATGTGTGTGATAACTCGGGGGAGCTGCACTTGCAGCGATCGGGCCATCGTGCAAGGATCTGGACAAGGGGTGACGTGCGAGGAGCTTCGTGGCCTTGAGGTCGGACAGGTACGACTACATCATCCACGCTCCTGCATGAGCGTAACGCTTTCTTAGTCTTCAAGGGTATGTTATCATTGTCTTCCTCCATTACTGCATTACTTCTAGATAGATCCTTGGGCATTTAGGGCGTTCCATGTAGTAATTTTTTGTTATCTGCTGCGGAAGCCCTACACTGTTACCAAAGCGCGTTATGGAAAAGTGTCACTCTTGCGTACCACCTACCACATCACCAAAATCCACCGGTATCGTGTCTGTCATGACATAAAAGTGGTCACCATGAAAAAATGGTGCCACTATTTCCCATCCGCCGGGTAACCAACTTTTGCAGGTGCATTTTCTTATGCCACCCAAAAAAAATCTGGGCACATGTTTTTTGTAGTGAAATCAGTTTAGATTCAACTCCTCGTGACCAGACAGGCATGGACCTTATTCCTCGCAGAAAACTTAGCCAAGTAGCAGAGTTACCATAAGGACCTACCAACATCATCACTAACATCGTCCAGAACTAGACCTTAACCCCATCATGACCTACTCACGCCGCACTAGGTCCACAGGAAGCATTCTATTCGTGAGAAACGACACAAAGGTATCCGTACAACCTATCGTACCGACACTTCACGTCGAAAGATACCTCTCTCCTCTCATGCCTACTCAGGTCGATAAGGTACTAGCGCCTATACTCTAGATGTATTTTTCTTCCTTCACTAACTTCTTTCAGGATCTTGTAGTGAGCTCATTATCGCGGAACATCAGAGACGGAGAAATCATCGAACCTTCTCATTTGGTAGAGGACGCATAAAGATTTGATTCTTCGGGTCATTGGTACACACCAAAGACCTACTTCTTTGGTTTCTTACGTATACCATACCTGCTCATCAGATCATTGAAGCCATAGATATCATCAGTCGAGGGCCAAATAAAGCAAGAGCTGGTTAGCTTTGAAGAAGGATTCCGCCTTATTAAAGGTACTGATTGAGGGCACGTTGGTGATGGGTGGATTAAGGTATGTAAACTACACATGCCTTACCCCCACTTTCTAACCCATAGAGACCTCAGCTCCCTTGGCATAGAGGCACATGTCCAGAAACTCTCAACTGACCCGACCTGTTGTGCTGCAAGAAGTATTCGTGAAGGATTTTGGCCACCAGACGTACATTGAAGGGAGATCAAATACCAACTTAACGTGCAAGGAAAGATGAACACCTAGCAGGGCTAACAAGGACTCTTACGCTGTCAACGGCTATATGCACCTGAAGACATTCACCTGAAGAGGACAAGCCATCTATGCCCATGTCGTAGCCTTTTGCCTTAGTCTTAATATCTAGATTCATATATTTTCGGCGGGTACTTGTATAAGCACGTCGAGATTCATCTTGTAAATACTTGTACGATCTCTTGATCATCGCATGGATGAAGTCTCAAGGAACTCGTTCACATCATCGTTGTCTTTGTCTTAGAATCCAAACATGCTAACCCAAGCCGATTACCAAACAAATAAACTCTCTTTCAATCTTTGAAAGCGAGACTGCCGTGGGATCATGGAAACTATCGTTCATCAGGGCATTCAAGTGGCTAGATTAGTTTCAACCAGCCTATTACTATTATGTCACTTTACTATTTTGGCATGTGGAAGGCATGTACTATTTCCCGGGGGCCCATTACTGTGTAGCCCATATACGATATGCTGACATTTCAGACTGTTATTGTTTTGACCCACATAAAGCCCTATATTGTTCATGTGGACCCGTGGCTTTGTAACCCATTTGCGACGTAAATATCATTCCGGTCCTTTACTTTGTTGGATCCAACACTTTTACTTGAATCCCATCAAGACAGGACCCATGATTGGACTATTAACATTTTGGTCCATCATTGTTCTAGCCTGCCAAAGGCTTGTTATTGTTTTGGCCTGTGGAAGGCTCAACGCCGCTGAAGAATCCATTTTCACCATGAGTACTTTTCAATATGATTGAAGCTTATGTCTTTATGTTTACCTCCTTTGTTATTAGCATGTATGTTTTGCTTCATTGAGTTTATACATGTTTCCTTGCTTCATCCCGTGCTTGCAGTGTTATGTTCATCAACCCGTTGTTACTGAATTACTTTGTACTTCAATGCAATATATTTTAATTTGCAATAATTCACAGAAACTCCCTATTCATGCCCCTCTAGTTGTCGTATCTCTATATTTCAGTATGAAAACCTTCGTGAACAATTAGGTGTAGTTTGGTTCCATCTGTAAGCGAATGCAAGGCCTGAACGTGTTATGTATCCATGTCTCGGTGTTTTGTATCCCAGTTTCCTTAAACATGTGCCAATCAATCACATACCCATATTATTGGAGTCATCTGAAATATTTTTTTTTAATGTTGTAGATATATTGATATGTTATTATACATACTTGGTTAAACTTTACGAAGTTTGACTTAGACTAAAACTAAATGCACTACATTTCATAAAATGGTTGCATTACCAATATAGTTATCGTAAAGATTAAATCTAAGATCTACTTTGGATTAAATCAAGGAAAATGCCAAGTTGATGACATACTTGCTAGTACATTTTTTGTTTTAGAAAAAAGGAAGTTAACAAACTAGCTAGCATCTCTCTTATTCTAATTTTCACTCACACCCCAGTGGAACCTAAAGTCAGCGTATTCGAAAGACCCTTTAGTGTATTAGATAGATAATTTTACAAGCATTTCAGTAGGGTTAGCTCCTTGGACGCCGAGGCTTGGACGCTGCGCTGTCCCTGCCGCTGCTGCTGTTGCTCCATGCCATTTTGCCACCCTTGCCTCCCTAGGCTCATCTCCAGGCTCGGTACCCTTGATGGCGCCTGCTGCTGCTGCTGCTTCGTGCGCGCTTGCTGATCTGCGGCGCTGCCGGGGCTCCTGCCGTTCAACTGTAGCGACGGCGACAGCGACAGTGACGACGAGGACGACCATCCCTTTGCAAAACCTGCGGTGGACGATCTAATCCTGCCCGTCTCATCATGGGCTGCGCCTACGTGCAGACGCTGTCCTTTGTCCTGCCCTAGGCAATGGAGTGCATCGTCCTGCTGTGGTGCGCCACCTCCTCTCCATCCCTGTACAGAGAACATGCATGGTCAAGTGGTTATTTGACAGTGCAATGGCTATGATTTAGTACTACTTCCTCCGTTTCAAAATATAAGATGTTTTAGCTTTATAAAGGAAATGTATCAAGACCATTTTAATGTTTAGGTTCACTCTAAACCTAGATGAATCTAGACACTAAAAGAGATCTAGATACACTTTATTCACAAAGCTAAAACATCTTATATTTTGAAACGGAGGGAGTACTAGCTAGTAGTAGTTGGGATCCATTTATGTAGCTCAAGCCTAGATTAAGTAGTATCATAATTCCACGGAAAGATCTTAATTGTATGCTGTTTGTCCCCAGCACTGCAAATAGCATTAGTGCGCTAATTAAAGCAGCCCTCTGCAGACTGCAGAACAGTAAATACGAGCATAAACTCTCTGCCACTTGAAATCAATGATCTACGGGATCGAGTGAAGGAAAGATCACCTGGTTTTGTTTCATGAAGTATTGCTGGATGGACATGAGGTAGGGGCTCGGTAGCTGCAGCCCGGCGGCGCTGGGTTGCTGCTGCTGGAGGTACGGCGGCAGCAGCTGCTCCACCGGCGACGACGTCCATGGCGGTCTTCTGCAACTTGTAGTAGTAGATAAAATTTGTTTGACTCAGATTTTACTTACAGTAGGAGTACTATTATCTTTTGAACACAAATGAAGTAACATGAGGTAGCTTAAGGTAAATAAAGATGTGAAATGAAGGAGTCCCGTGACTTATTATGAGCCGTGGGCCAGGGTCGACATAGACAGGCCAGGGAGACACAATGAGTACAAGAGGCAGCAAAACAGTTAAAACCATCAGATCGGTCGATGGTTAATTACGCGAGCTAGCGACCCACACCACGTATGAGTACGTACATGCGGCAGGAATTAACGCCTCCTGCGCATGCAAGACGACCCAGATCGATCGATCACGACGAGCAGAAGATGCCTAGATCATACTGCACGCAGCCGCAGCAGTGCAGTGTGCAGCCGGCGTAGTGCTTGCCGTATGTCTCCGCGCGAGCGTTTATGGCCGGTGCTGGCAAGCTGGCTTGTCCGTGCTCGCCACTAACTCACTCACTCTCTCTCGCCGCGTAATTAAGCTACCTGAGAGGCTAGGGTGGGTGCGGCAGGCTTTCTCAGCTCGGTCAAGCTAAGGACACGGGACGGACGGATGGATGGATGGAGCGATCATCACACGAACTGATGGGTGGGTGGACCGTGGACGGTAGGCAGGCAAGCTGCGTCTGCGCGCGGCCTTGTCCTCTTCTACTTGTCTCGCGCCAAGATTCCGGCCACCACCCGGCGCAAAAATGGCCAGCCCCCTGCCCTGATGGGCGCAGGGGGACAATTTATATGGATCTGGAAAAACGATCATCACCACGACGCGAGTCTTAGCCTGCTAGCTGCTGCCTCGCATAATGACACACTCAGCTCAGCTGCATGCCATTGTAGTACTACTGCGGGTTACGACAGGCGAGGGGAAAGAAAGTCTTGGCACGCTATCATGATCAATCTTCCCCCAGCACCGGCCGGTGGCATGCAGCACTACTGATCGTCCATCAGGGTAGTACTACAATGTTTTGCGAGATTGATTTGCTAGAAGTTACTTTCCCTTTAAAGACCTGTCCCCCACGGCCATGGCCGCCCCTAGCTGGGCGCTACATGCATGGCTCTATATGTTGCAGTACTAGGATCAATTGGATCGTAGTACTAGCGTAGAGCCAAGCTTGCTTTCAGTGCCTAGCTTCGATGCATGGGAGTTTGGAATCAAACATCCGATCCAGGACAATATGCCTGTATGTACACCAGGCATGCAGTGAAGTGTCACGTACCTTATTACTACCCAGCTAGAAACTCACGGCTGTTGCTTTACGTGTGCGTGTGTGGGATATGTGTATTTTGATCCAGAGGAGAGAAAATTATATAGTGCTGGAACTAGAACTGCTGGATCTACTGTAACGGACAAGGGGATTTAATTAGAAAGTACTAGAGCATACATGTTTTGAAATGAAAATAAAGTACTTCTTTTAACTTGCACTCGGTCAATATAAGAAACTTCAAGTCAGTTCATACATAAATTACACAAAAATGGTTGTAATGATTGTACGCGTCCTTAAGTACTTCCTCCAATCCAAATTAATTGACTTGGATTTATCTAGATTCGAATGTATCTAGTACTAAAACATGTCTAGATACATCCGAATCTAGACAAATCCGAGTCAATTAATTTGGATCGGAGGAAGTAGTAGATTTCTTTTATGAACTTCTCTCATGCATGAAAGAAAAGTGAGTAATGGTAAAGCAAAGACTACTTGTTCTGTTATGAATCTAGTTGAGTAGGCCGTGCGATTTGTGTAGCTAGATCGTTAGTTGTTCTTCCATGTGAATTGAATTTGTATGACATTTCCTACTGACTAACGCCCTTAAATTGTGACTCCACAGAAATAAGTGGATCAAATGTTTTTTTTTCACTGGAACTAATGCACGGCATCATAATAAGACCTCACCAAAAGTCAAGAAAACATGTGTGGAGACCCGAGAGCGGACAAATGGAGGACGAGCTTCAGGGAGCCCTTTATTTTCAAAACTTTGCAAATCGTATTTGCAAGATTCAAAAATATATGAAAAACATTTGGATGTAGTCAACTAATGGTGTATCCTACAAGGGTGCAAGATCTCTAGGAAAAATTGTTTCTTTTCTAAGCTACAATAGAATGACAAGACTGACAGGTTTTGGAGTTTTGAAATGGTGCACTGTTCACTACACTCAGATGCACACTTTCTTCATTTTTGCGTAGCCTATAAAACAAAGCGTTTTCAGAACGAGGTTTTACATGCTTAAAGTATACATCATTGACTACATCTACATTCTTTTAGAATTTTTGGAAACTTGTAAAATGATTTTAGATTTTTTTAAGATAAAGGGTTCCCTAGAACTCGTCCTCCATTTGGAGCTTCCGTGTAGGTCCCTCACTTTTCTCTACACATAATGTAGTGTTAATATATGGCCGCACATGTGTAGTACCATTTCCACAAATCTGACAACTTCTACATTTTTCATTGAGTTGAGAAATTCAGTCAGAAGAGATGAATGTGGTAATTCTGAACATTGTGGTCTTGTTAAATGTCAATTTTGTACCACATGTGTTAATCGAAAGTAAGTGTACTAATTCAATGGAATTACAAAGTGAGTGTTAAGCACCATATCCTCCATAGTATTCTACATGTATGAAATTCAGGCATATATAGTTACATGCTCAATCATTAACATATAATTATATTTGGATAGAAATTATTTGACTTCATGAGAAAATGCCTCATGTAAAGTGTACTAGATTAGAAAATGGTAGTGCACACTTCTATAGAAAACAGAAGAGGCGGATCATGTTTTTACATAAAGTACATTAATGTATTACACTCTCATATGAACCATTTCATATATTGCAAAGACACTTATTTAATGGAACCTTTATTATTTTCAAATTTTATTAAATATTTTGAGTACTTTGGTGGAACAATATAGATAGATACATGACATTACATGGAGTTTTGAAAGTTTTCCTAGATATACTTCCATTTTCTTTCCTCAAAGCGCCCCTAGCAAACATTCTTTATATCTCTTCATTCTCTTAAATAGATTATCATGTTGTACTTGCACATCACATCAACCAGATATAATGCATTTGTGTGGCTTATGTATTTTATCAAGGAATTCAAGTTCATGATTGCACTATTCCAACGCCTAAATTAAGAGGTCATGTATAAATATATACCGATGGCATTGTCCAATTTGAACTACATAAGTTATGACATCTAGTATCGCACAATGTCAAATCACAAGAAATATTTGTCATTGACAATACTTCCATGATAACGTTTCTTGTGAACTTATATTAAGTTGTGCTCGAGATCAACTAACTATGTGTTTCTACTAAATTGTGTAAACAGATATGCCAGTAAAAAGACTTTTGCATCAAAGCTTCACTTCTTATGTAGATTTATTGTTAACTTGCATCGTATAAAGTAATCCGTAAATACAAAGCCTATTATAAAATAATATTTATCCATTGCCCATCCTTATCGATCCAAGTCTACTATGGAGATATCAAAATTAAGATATTGTGTTGGTCAGATACCTCCAAAATCCTGCCATGCAATTCAACTCCATGCATATAGTTTATCACAAACATACAATCTTTTTAAATGCATTCACAGATTCTCATAAAAAAAAAGATGAACATCCAAATAAAAACAAGATCAACATCCAAAAAACATCCAAATGGAGCACATATGGAGGCTGCAGACTTGCATACACACAGCGACAAAGGAATAACACAAAGCAACTTATTCCACATGCATGATTTTATATGCGACATTGTTATTTGAGTAGTATATAAGTAATTAAGTATAAATATATTTGCAAACCTCGAAGTGATGTTGCCATACACGTCAAAGGCATCCACCTCGCCACCTCTCCTCAGGAAGCCCATATCTCTGATCTGGCCATGGCCTGCAGAACACCATGTACGCATGTCTGACCAACTAATAATCTTAAGAATAATAAAATAATATTCTAGATTACATGCGAACATATGTTTGACTGTAGATGCGTGGACAATTTAGTGTGTTCCCAACAAACACAACTATACATAGTTCGTCTGTCCTGTTTCAGTGGTAGCTCTGTATACGATACTAATGCGCCGGCAAACACCACATATAGCCCATGCCAATAATTCAGATAGCATTATGTGATTTGACCTTACTGCATGATCAACTCAGACAAGAAAAATTGTCTCTGAAAAGAAGAAAACAAACACGTTGGCAGAATTTTACCTGCAGCACATGATCTGTCTGTAGCAGTGCCCTTCACTGTTCTGTACATCTGCATCAGGTCAAGCAAAAAAAGTAAGGACTAGACTAGGCCCCGTGTTGCCATTTGGGTTACTCTTGCTACATACTAATTAAACAACTTATGATGATACTATAAGTTAGACACAAGGGATTAGGTGAAAGAGACAAGAAGTACTTGGAAACGGCTAACTACCTTTTGGCAAGAATGAAAGAGTGGAGATGAGCTGATACATGAATCATAAGAAAAGACTAAATTATTGTTCTTTTTTTTAATGTTGCGAAATGAACAAGTATACTGTACGCTAGATGAGATAAAGAGAGAGAGAGAGAGAGAGAGAGAGAGAGAGAGAGAGAGAGAGAGAGAGAGAGAGAGAGAGAGATGGGTTCTCGACTTGTAGTTACTTGCCTGGAGGTGGCTCTTGACATGAGCCAGTGTGAGATCCTTCACATTCATCAACTCCAAGACTGATTTTGGCGTTGCTCCTTGAAGATAGAAAATATATAGCTTACTGTTGCAACGTAGATAGACTTGTAATTTTAATGGTTCACAAATTAATAGCCAATATAAAACTTGAAGACACGGGATTAGACAATAAGATTGCACCATCTCAATCGACTTCTTAAAAATTCAGAGAAAAATGGATATCTCGGAAATTTTGCTCATGTGATTATGAACTTAACCAATAAAGTTTCTTATTCAAAAACCAGAACGAACAAACTGAATTCTTGTGCATGGACGTACTCTCATGGCCCCCAAGGAGCTGGACGGCCTGCACGAAGTGCGCATGGAGCGCCGTCGTCCACCGCATCCGTGGAGCCCTAGAGCTCTTCTTGCCACCGCCACCAGTACCAGATTTCGCTGCACCCCCGGAGGAGCCCGCCTGGCTGTCGCAGGAGCTCTTCTTGAATTTAGGGATCTGGCTAGGTTGGTGCAGACGCTGCTGATGGTCGGAGTGGTCATTGCGCTGCGTCGCCGCCGCCATGTCGAGCCCTAGACAAAGCTTCGTCGATTCTTCGGAGCTGCCCATTTCGTCGCCGGCGGTGCTGGTTGGTGACGGCGGGCTGATTTGGAGCGAGAGATCCGGGGCAGCAGCGACAGTTGCCATTGCGACACACTAGCTAGCCGTGGCAATGCTGCTGCGACGATCGAGGAATGTGGGCGTGCGTGTGTCTGGGAAGCTACTTTGGCCGGAGCTCGAGAAATGGAGTGATTAGGTCATGAGTGGAACATGATTCTTGTATAGGGCTTTGTGTTGTGTTCGTGTGGGTGAGACGAAGGTGCGGTAGTAGATGCATAGGGATGGGGGCTAGTGAGAGGGATAGCAATAGCCAGGTTGGTGGATGGTGAGACCCCAGAAGTGTACCCGAGAGAGAGAAAATCAGAGAAGAGAGAGATCACTAGCTTCTCCCTGTTCCACGAAATGGTTGGAGGGGTGGAGCAGGCAGTCAGGCACCAAAAACTTTGCCATTTTGGAGGGCTGTGACAGTGAGACATGGTCTTAATTACAGGGTGTGAATGTGATACCATATAAGCATGGGCTTGCGACTGATTCCAAATGATGTGGGCATCTTTTTCTGTACGCTCATTTGTCGTTTATATTGTATGTACCGGCTTTAGTATATTCCTTTATCACGATCCAAGTGTTCTGTCAGGTACCAGAGAACGGAAGTTCATTAGATTCTGAATGAATCGTAAATTATCGATTCTGAATATAGAACTTTGCTCGCAGGAGAAACCCGACGTGCCTATATTTGGAATCAAATAACAACCAATATTCTTTATACCAAAGCTGACCTAAGAGAACCAAGTATTGACTGGCATATGAGGTGTGCTGCGCTGTCCTCCCCCTCCTTATAAACTTAAAAAATTGAAAACACAAGTACAGCCAGAATGATTAACCAATACCTCTTCAGTTCGGAGGGCATGAAGGGGTATCGGCTAATACTAACTGTCTTTGTGTTTTTAGTTTCTTAACTTTAAGAGGAGGGTGAGGACATCGAAGCAAAACCTGTGGCACATTAGTATTTGGATCTGGTCCTACACCTAACCACCAAACCCACTCGAGACCAAACAATATATTTGACAGCATAGTGTCTCATGAAGGTCGAAATTAGTGGATATACAACCTAGCCACCCAGGCTCAAGTCTTCACAGACGTAGTTTAGGTTCTTACTATTTCAAAAACAAAATTAATATAGGGACTTCACCTACCGCGTTCCTTTCAGAAAAAAGAAGGTCGATATTCTTAAACCAGTAGATGGTGTACTTATCAATGATGGCTTTCTCAATCTTCGTGTTTCGTGACTATTGCCTCCAGTAGGTGCTTTCTGATTAAGTCTATATAAGTATAAGTATGTGTGGTGCTAGTGAGTCTATCTATTGTACTATGTGTTCTAAAAATGTGAACTATGCAATTTCTCCTCATTGTCGAGGCTAAATATCATACTTGATTTTCGCCGGTTGTGTATCACACGTACTAGCTCAGTATATCGAGTGAACATTGTTCTTATGTTCATCTAAAATCACAACACTACAGCTATTAATGTGTGTATGGGTGTTTCAACTTTTAACTATTGCTGCGTTTGGATGTATGAATTGGACCTCGGAATCGGGGAATCTGGAAATCGAGAGCTCTTCCACCGTTTGGACAGCGCTCGGAATCATACCCAGGAAACGAAAAGCAATTCCACGGTCCACCTATCGCGCGTGTAAAGAGCCCGCTCGGGATTCCGAGCTCCACCCATCGGAAAGGCACGGAAACCTCCCCCGCACTCTGCCCCGACCCTGCATACCCGTACGTGAGGTGAGAAAACACCTTCGCCTTCCCTGCTCTCCCGATCTGGCGCAGGACCTCGACCGCGACAGGTCCACCGGCGGCGGCGGCGCCGCCCGCCGGTAAGCTCCTCCCCGCCCGCCGCCGCCGGTAAGCTCCTCCCCGCCCGCCTCTCTCTCCCCTTCCTTCCATCCTCTTCCCCTTCCTTCCGACCGTCCTCTCCCCAGCCCCCAGGAACCCTAGGTCCACCCGTCGAGGGGGAAATTGGTGCCGGCGGACAGCGGCGGAAGGGGATTAGCGCCGGTGGACGGCGGCATGTAGGGATTGGCGTCGGCGTCCTCTTCCCTATCCCTCCCCTAGCTAGCCTTGGCCCAGGGACCTCCCCGTCCGTGCAACAAGAACAGGAGGAACATCATGAGGAAATTTTGTGTCATGTGTTCATTTGTTTCAGATCCACAGTTCAAAAAAATCATGTTTTACAAATTGTTGCATATCCGAGGAGAATAAGTAGGTGGTGATTGTTCATAATTATTTTCCATTTTCTACAAATGTTTGCAAGAACTTGAGAACTATTTTGATATTATTATGTGTGAAAATAATAAATAAACATCAAATATGCACATAC
This sequence comes from Avena sativa, assembly GCA_916181665.1. Classification (NCBI taxonomy): domain Eukaryota; kingdom Viridiplantae; phylum Streptophyta; class Magnoliopsida; order Poales; family Poaceae; genus Avena; species Avena sativa. Next base: position 105,245,493 of record OV702292.1, read on the forward strand.
TATTTTGTATACATGTAGAGAAGTTTATATTATAAAAACTCAGAACAAAATATTCAATTCCATGATTTGTACATCCAAACAAGATTTAGAATTGGGATCTACCCTTTGATTTCAAAAGAAAATTCCAAGCACATCCAAACATTGGAATTGAAAATATAGGTCATTTTCTTTCCATCTTGGATTTGGAATTTCTAGTCCAATTCAATTCCGAGCAAAAATTCATACATCCAAACACAACATATAAGTTTTTTCTCAGTTCCATTACATTAAATATATTTAGTCCTAAGACATATCTTTTATCAGGTTGCTTCTACACTCACAATCACCGATCAAATAATTTTTGTTTCGATCAATTCCTACATACATATATTAAGAATAAAATTCCTCAAAGTAACATGAACAAGTTAAAATCGATGAGATGCAAAATTATAGTCTAGTTATCCCATCTTCTATGTATATAAAACCGCTTGCTTTTGTATTAAGTCAAATAATTTTCATTTGATCAAAATTCTAGAAAAAATAGCATCTACATGATATGAAATCAAAACCACTGATCTATTATAAACTTTGCATAATATCCATTGGATAGATTTCCACAAATTTGATGAAAATAAAATAGGTTTGACTGGAGATAAGAGAATCTGGCCTTGTATACCCAAGGAAGGAGGGACCATATATCATCCATGATGTTAAAAATAAGAAAACTATGTTTTGATGCATTTTAAAGTAATAAAGGTAAAAATATTTTCCATATCAAGAGAAGGGTCAGGTTTTGGCCAAAATCCATTTTTTGCAAATCATAGCTTGGTGTTTAAATTCATTTAGATTATCTGTTCATTTGTTGATGTATTATTTTTCTTGCTCATCGATTTCAAACTTTGTACTGTGAAATTTATACAAGTTAGTAGAAAACCAAAAATAGTTAATCTAGACTTGCATTTATAATTTCGATAAAGTATATACTTGAGTTTCTTGGAAACATGGAGTAGGGGTGATGCAGCCCATCATATGGCAATCACCATGCTACCCATGGAACCAAGCCATCCAAGTCATGTTACCCTAACAAATGCACCTAAGGTAAAAAAAAATACATCACTTGTCCTCCTTCATTCCTCACTTGAATGGAATGCTCCTTGAGACAAATGCCCATGTTATTACTAGGTCGATACCCATGATCATGAAGACAAGAGGAGATGTAGAGGATGCCGAAGGAGATAAGACCCCCAAACAAGAAGCATGGAAGAGAAGACAGAAGAAGCTTGGAAACGGAGTCTTCTGCGACCAAACCTGCACCGTCGACCGTACCACTGAACCAACCTGCTCAGACCCCATCCCGCCGAACCAATCCGTCCCAGGATGGACCCGGCGCCGATGCCCGCCGAAGAGCTAAGCAGAGACAAATCGACACCCAGACCGGAGCACCAGTTCCATTACTAATCCTACTGGCGCCAGCTCCTGCACCGCAGAACTTACCGCTGGAATCATCTGTGTGCGCATAGAATTGGTTTGATGCCCTAGATTGTTCCCTCTACCTACCAATTTTACCCTATTACTATAAATATCCCCTTATGGCTCAGGTTTGATACTTAGAGATGATGATGAACTAGAGAGAGCTATGCTCCTTTTCCCTTTGTTGGAACTCCCTTGGATATGATTCAGGTTCCTTGCGTAGCTACTCTTTCCCCATGTGTATTCAAGTATGCATGTACCAATCTTATTTATCAAGGTTCTAGTAGTGCCAATCTTCCTTAGTGTTCTATTGGTTGTTATTATTTCTTTTTTGGGTTGTATTAGATCAGTGGACCAGCCATAAGTGAGAATCGGTTTCAATCAGAGCGATTGTTGGCATATCTTTCGAGTTCCATAGGTTGCTCCATTTAGGGCTTATTGCGGGATCAGTTCCTCGGATTTACTTTGCTATTAATCTCCACATGTGTGTGTGTTCTTCGACGCGTCATTCGTGTTTTCGCCCCCCCCCCCACCCCCCTAATACCCCTCGAAACCCATGAATCCGCGAAGATCGGTCATATGGTATAAGAGCCAGATTGACATGGATTCAGCCCCCACCTCTATCCGAATTTTTTCTTGCAAAAAAATGAAAATAGCAAAAAATATAGCCCCAACTTCTTTGAATTGATCTCTTGAATTGGTGAGTTTTGATTGATCTTTTTCCATGGATCTCGTGCTTTAGGTATGATCTTTGTTTCCCTGCTTTCCCAGGCCTTAATTTGGTCAATTTCTCATCGAATCAAGAGATTAGAGTTCTTCATGTTCTCATGAACTCAATCTGATTTTAATCTGGCACGCCGACCGTACCACCAGACAATTTCGGCAGCCAATCCAGCACCACTAGCCCCACACCATTGAATGGTCCAGCACTAGCTCTCGCTCAACCAGTTGTATCGCCAAAATTAACTTTGCAAATTTGAATATTTTTACTTTGTTGTTTGTCTTTCATGTGCATGTATTTGCACAAACAAAAGCTTTGTCATCTCTTTCGACACCACAGAACTCGAACACTACCCTCCGCCCACGGTTCCAAGTTCGCCATCAACACATAACGAAGGTATAACTTGCACCACCATTGTTAACCCCATTTCTTCCCTTGTGTGTTACCTAACATATTGTGAGTAGCTCATTTTGTGTTTACTGAAGTAGTGTATGATTGTCATTGGATAGTAATAGTGCATAAGCAATAATAAATGTTGACTTGATAGCATAAAGGGAGAGAAAAATATCAAAAAATGAAAAATGTAGAAAAATAAAAAATAAAGTGTCCAATACAAAGAAGAGTCCCAAAGCTTGTAATCAATAGTGCGAGCTAGATCAAGGAGAGTGTAAACATCCATTGTTCTAACCCCGTTAATCTCCACCCTGTGAGTTTAGTTCTAGGTTTCCTTGATCTTCCGATTGTTCCATTTCTAGTTTTGATCATTTGGATTTTACCCACGTTGACATAGCCTTTTTGTTTGGCATTTTCATTTTCTTTCCGTTTTCTTAACTTATCCACCTACCAAAACGTTGATTTTTCTTCTTGGTACTTGCTTGACAAGCCACTTTTCCTATTGTTTGCTGATTAGTTCTTGGCCACTCCACTTGATTCAATACTATCTACAAGGTAAGGAAGGTGACAAACAATATACCACTTGTGCTAGATAACTCTTGTCTTGTGGGATATGGCTAGGGACAGTAAATGAGACATGGCAAAGGACCCACATGAAGGTCCATTTGTCACACATGATGAATACTTTGGACTTCATCGAGCAACACAAGATTCATTCAATATCTATGAAGGCGGAGTGCAACGATTTCAAGTGGAAATCAACACCCGCTTAGCCGACATGAATCAATGAATTGATCAATGCTTTAAACACCTAGAAGAAATCATTACCAAGATGGCTCAAGGTCGTTCAAGATCTTCAATCTCAAGTCGCTCCGGAGATAAAGGGGGAGCAAGTGCAAAAAGAGTGTGAAGAGAACTTTGAATCGCCAATTAAAACTGAAGGGAATATGCCCGAGAGGCGATAATAAAGTGGTTATTATATTATTCCATGTTTATGATAAATGTTTATTTTGCATGCTATAATTGTATTAATTGGAAATGTTAACACATGTATGTTTAATAAACAAAATACAAAGTTCCTAGTAATGTCTCTCATATAAACTAGCTCGTTGATTAACAAGATGATCAAGGTTTCCTGAACATGAGCATTGGATGTTGTTAATAACAAGGTCACAGCATTGGTGGAATGATATGATGAACATTCATTCGAGGTATAGCATTACGATCAAAGTCATTATTTTTATATTGCTATAACATCATACGAAGTAATCCTAGTCCTTAGACCATAAGATCATGTTAATCACTAACACCGGAAGAGTATCTTGATAACATTAAACGTCACATGTAACAGGGTGACTATAAAGGTGGGTTCAGTACTACCAAGGTGTTATGTAGAGGCTCATGGATCAAGAGTGGGATTTTTCCATCCTAATGACAGATAGATATACTCGGGGCCCTCTCGGTGATATCACATTGAAATAGCTTGCAAGCAAGTGATGTGATCACTAGAATGTTATATCACGGGAACGAGAAAAGAGTGTATGTCGGCAACGAGATCAAACTAGGTATAGAGATACCGATGATAGAATCTCGGACATGTAATATATCACGAGACAAAGGGATTTAGTTACCATGTTAAAGGTTCACACGATCACAAGAGTCATCGTTAAATGTATGGGAGTCAGTACGGATCTCCAAGTCCCGCTGCTGATTATTGATCGAGGAGGGGTCTCAACATTATCTGAATTATTCGCGAACCATAGGGTGACACACTTAAGGTATACCGACACCATTTGGAGCAAATACGTTTCAGATAAAGATTTAAGAAAGCACTGGAATTATTTCGATGGAAACCAGAATTGTTTCGGGTGAAATTGCAGAAACTGGTTCTGCATGTGATATTGAAATGTTGCAAGGGGTTTTATGTGAATGTTTGTTAATTAAAGTAATTAACAAAATTCTAAATAAAATAAATAAAATAGTTTTATTTAATGAGATCTTGCATTAAATTTGGTGGAAATTTAATGCATGTGAGCGGACATGAGTGGAGGTGTGTGTTTATGTGAGTGGGAGCTCCACCCACATGAATGAGGGAGAGGTGAGGGCACCCACCATGGCCGGCGCCATGCCCCTTAGGCTGCCCCTCCCCTATATAAGGAGCACCTCCTCCTCCTCCACTCTTACGCTCCTCGTTAAGGATCTCTCTCCCCCTCTTGAAATTATTCCCCATGGTCTCGGATTAGTGAGATACATGTTCCCACTGGCTTTATCTGGAAAGGAGTTGTTGCTTCCACAGCTTTGCTAGAGCGAGGGACGGAGGCTGTCGGGGTACCGGACGTGTTTGCGATCATGGATGCACTGCTGCTTTGTGGTGCTAGACTTGGTGGTGCTGGACTTGCTGGAGCTGGATCTGATGGATGTGCTGGAGCTGGACCTGCTGGACTTCATCATGATCTTGATATCGGCAAGTGTACGACTACATCATCCACGAGTTCCATCTCGTTAACAAAGCTTTGTTGTCTTCGAGGGTATGTTCTCTATGGATGTATATCCTCCCGTTGCTTATATCTAATAGATAGATCTTTTCGTATAATAGTTCCATCGTAGGAAATTTTTTGTTTTCTATGCTGCGAACCCAACAAAAACTTGGAGAGAAATGAAGGAGGCCATGCATGAACGCTTCATTCTAGAGAGACCTATTCAATAAACTCCAAAGCTTAAAGCAAGGCATTAAGAGTGTGGATGATTAGTACAAGGATATGGAAATTACAATCATGAGAGAAAACATCATGGAGTCGTTGGATCAAATAATGACAAGATTCTTGAATAGGTTAAACTACCTGATCAAGAGAGTCATCGAGTTCCAACCATACAATACCATTTTTGAATTGGTCCATCAAGCTTTCAAAGCCGAGAGAAGAGTCTAAAATGATCTTTGCTATTTCAAGAATAAGCACAACTACACCAAAAGGTACTCCCAACAACAATCTCCTTTGGAACAAGCTTCACCTATGAGACCTTCAACTTCCTCAAGCAGCCAATCAAGAATGAAGACGTCACCATCCACAATTTCCTCTCAAGCATCAACGGGAAAAAGATAAGTTACTTTCTTCAAGTGCAAGAAGGATGGAAACAAGTCATTTGAATGCCCAAACACTACGGTCATGATACTCATGGAGAATGGAGAACATGAGGAAATGAGTGAAGACGAGTATGATGCTTTGAAACGAGTTCGCCTACTTCAACAAGAAGCAAGTGATAATGATGAGCTCTATTGTGATCCCGATACAAATCCAATGCTCGTAGTCACAACAATACTGACCTCCAATCTCTAGGTGAAACAAGACCAAAGGTGAAATCTCTTCTAAACTAGAGATGGTGTGAATGGAATATTTATCAAAGTGATTATAGCTGGTGGAAGCTATCGTAATTTGGCAATCAAATAACTTTGCAACAAACTAAAGTTGGAGTATATGAAGCATCCTTATACATATCATGTCCAATGGCTTAGTGATAATGGAACCTTCAAGATAGAATTCAAAGGTCAAGTCTCTTTCAAGATTGGTCCCTATGAAGACACCATCGAATGCAATGTAGTGCCTATGATGGTTTGTCACATGCTTCTTGGAAGGTCATGCCAATTTGATAGGGGAGTTACACATGATGGACACACCAACCACTATTCCTTCAAGTGGAAGAACAACACATTTGTGCTTCGTCCTATGACACCAAGCCAAATCATTGCCTCCAATCCACAAAGCTTACCGAATGTACAAAATGAGAAGAATCATTGTGAGATGAGTGTTGAGAGAGTGAACCACCTTCATGTTAGTGAGATCCAAACCCCCAAGTTGAGTGAACAAACAAAGAGTGCCACTAATACCTTCGATCCGGATTACGAATGTAGTATAGTAGCTTTGTCCCTAGAAAAAGACCTAGGTTTATCAAACCTTGGGAAGCCACTAATATGGAATCGAGGAACGTCTACAAGACTTACTAAATTTTTGTTTTGTTTACCGGACCTTTCTAGTTTACTTTGTATCTGTTTTTGTTTTCAATGTATGGAGATAGGCCAGGGTTAAAGATTTACCTACAGCTATGCATTCATATGGGATAAAGATAAAGTTAAGCACATTCATGTGTAAAATGATCTAATAGTGATAAAAATTGTGGGAAGCACATCCTTAGCTACAAGAGCCCTGAAACCACAGGTGACAATTGTCTCTTGGTCCAACCACTATAACACAAAACCACGGGTTACAACGATTACTAAGTAAAACAGACTAAAGCCTTAAGATTAGTGATGTTATTGTAGATCTCAAAGTGGATCACTAAGCGAATAATGTACTTCCCCTTTCTATCACTAGTGTTTTGGGTGTAAGACGCTGTTCTCCACTCATATCACCTCACACTTTGATCAACCTGTGGGGTCTTGGGTACCTACAAGTACTCGGATCAAGGTAGAGATAAACATACAAGATAGCAAAGCTCCTATTCAATCACTACACAATATTACCATGTAATTAGATGCACATAATCGCTGTGAGGCTTCACCTCAACCCGCAGGCTATGAGGACTCCTCACTCATAATAATAAGATTAAGGATAGAAATCATTGTTGAAATACTTATATTGAAATCCAATATTCTTACAATGGTCGCCAATTCATATGGAGATCTCTATTACAAGATGATGGATATGGCTATGAAGGAGGTTGGGAAGGGAGAGGATGAACTATGGTGGTGGTGTTGTAGATCTTCTTCGGTGTGTGATGGATGAGATCTAGGGATGGCGACTCTGTTCTGTGGTGGCAGGTTTCTCGAATGATCTTGCTCCCTTCACAAAAGTAGTTATGTTTGACCTAAGGAAGGTTTAGGCAGGTAGTACATGCAGGACGTAAGAGAGGTCCTTTCCCGTGCTGATGCTCGTTACGACTCCTAGAACTGCCTTTTTGTCCCTGGTTGACTTGCCTGTGTTGGAAACAACATTTTCATCAATAACTAGTCTTGGTTTCTCCATAAAAGTATGATTATCTCCGTATCACAAATTAAGAGAAGAATTTGCACATCTTTGAAATAATTAGTCACTAGTAGCAAGGGTAGAGATATATTAGTAAATTCCTTGACTTAAAATAAAATTTAAATGTAGATAAAGGTGGCTATTTTCAAAGTCATTGACATCCCCAAGCTTAAACCTTGATCATCCGTGAGCAAGAAACAAAAAATCATAAAGAACTTAGCATTTAAACTGAAGTAACGAGAATATCACTTACAAGTGATAGTCATATGAGTCTAGCACTTCTTCCATTCGAAAGCTTAGCATAGTTAGAGTAGTGCCAAGAATATCATAATAGCTTTGGTAACTCGAAACAATCAAACTAGGTATCATAATAGCTTTGGTATCATGATAGTCATATGAGTCTAGCACTTCTTCCAATTGTCAAAAATCACATTTGCCATGATCTTTCTGAATATGTAAAATATATAGTTTTACATGCAGTAGTCATGGGCTAAGATTAAAAGAATGGATATATAGTCATTTGTAGTCATTTTAATTATATTAAATGGTAGTATTAAAGTTTGTAATATATGCCATCTACTTTAAATCACATTCCCAAAGTATTGGAATATGTGGTGATGACATGTGTCAACATGATCCCATATTTTATAATTGGAGAATATTAAATCCTAAGTATTTTTCAATGAGTAGAAATTGAATTTCCAAAATAAGATAAATAAGACCATGTCACAATTTCATGTGGTGATTGAGATGATGCTAGATCATCTAGTGTGAGCCTTTGTGTGTTGAATAGAAGTAGCTAACTATTGTTTGGTGATTGTGTACCTCGTATTTATTTATAGACGCAAGTACCAACCCGGGCTACGAGGACGAAGAATTCTACGAAGAAGAAGAGGAGCACTTCGACCACTGTACCAACCAAGGCAAGCTAAACTATGCATGCTATTGTGATGCAACCTTGATTATACCAAGCCCAAGTTTTACCTGCAACCTTTATTTCTCCCTTTACCAAAGTTTCTTAAATAGTTAGTTGTTGGTGAGTGGAAAAATAGGATAGATGCCATCAAGAGCATAGAACTAGGCTTAGGTAGTTACACTTGGTTAGCACCCCGCAATAGTGACACCCTCATTGATAGTTGCTAGTGCTAAACTAATATTAATCACTTAGATGGGAACACTTGGAGCAAATAATTATGAAAACTTTAGAATGATGAGTCATTTTATTGAAATGTTTTGACATGGGTTATGCAACCAAAATGACTTGAAGATGATGATGAATGAGGGATGTGACTTGACTTTGAATAAAAACTGATGGTTGGGTTCGGATGCGATACCATTCCAGCTTTACCATACAACCACAATACTGGAATTGGGTAGGGCTTAACTAGAAGTTTAAGTGTCTTAGTATGGGTTCCCTCGTGGAAAAAGGGGTTAAGCTGAGGCTACCTCATGGCTGTGAGTGAAAGAAGTGACCACATATGTAGTTCCCGGGATGGCGGATTGCCATGGTTGGGAGGCCAAGCTCATAGGGGAGGTGCCTATACTAGGGTGTGTAATTGACAGGTTATGATTGATTATGCGCATACCAAGTATGATGATTCAGGGCTATCCCTAATGGATGTATCGAATGTTGTGGTGAAAGTGTACCACCTCTGCAGAGTGTCAAACTATTCGAATAGCCGTGTCCGCGGTCATGGACAGTTGGATGGCCATACTGTTCTGTTGTCAGATGTTTTCAAAATGACTTGTGACTTGAAATATGACTTTGACTTGACCACAACACAGTTGTGGACATGAAAACTATGTTTCCACTTGAGTAATCTAGACAACTAAAATAGGTCTTTACTACTAAGTACTTCTGAAATAAAACTGGCTTATTGCAAACAAGCCTAGATCTTAGGATTCATACTAGAATTGTCTTACTTGCATTAGTGATAGTTTGCGAGTACTTTAAAAGTACTCATGGCTTTGTCCTTGGCTATTCCCATGGCTAGACTATAAAGATGAGTATCCAGAGGACGGATAACAGGACGTCTATGATAACTAGGGTCATCTCCCATCGTCAGCATTGTTTGTGATAATGAAGATGGAGTCTCTACTACGTTTATTTCTGCTGCTTTGATGTGTATTAAAACTTGATCATGAGATCAACTATTTGTAAGACAATTATGGTTTGTAATGGATGAGGTACTATGCTATCAGTTCTGTTATGTCTCGTAAAAATGGTATTGCTGGGATTGCGATGTACGGCATAACAGGCATCTGGACTTAAAAATCCGGGTGTTTACAAGTTGGTATCAGAGCCATCCTGACCATAGGAGACCCTAGTTAGAATGGACGTCTGAAAAACTTAGTTTGAAAACAAAGGAAGTTAGTATTTATGAAAACCTATTCTCACTCTTATCCTTGAGATTCTTTCAAAAAAAGAGTTTGCATGTTGCTGAAATTTCTTACAATCCTACATAAAATTTGACACATTTGATCACCTCACTAACTTACTCATCCTAATTGCTTATATATGGAAGTCAAGTACAACAAGTTCTATCAGCTTGGCAATGGAGGAGAACTCGTCTTCGAGAGGGACTTGAGTCAGCTAGCGGAGTTTCTCGGACGCCCGCATCCCGAGTTCTGTGGAGTGCAACTCAATGATCAGCCAGCAGGAGAACTGTAGTGGTTAGTCACTGCATATCTGAGAGGAAAGATGGATCCACCCACCTCGTAGAAGATACAGTTCACTATGAGGGAGAATAGCTGGCTGGATGGACTAGCTAGAGTGATGCAGAAAGCACTTGCCCGTCTGTGTGGGCAGAATGTAAACTAGATCAATGGCCCTCGCTTCACTCACTATGCAAGACGCGACTCCATGGGAGAACCCTTGGCCATGCCAGGACACCCGGAGCTGAGGCATCATGTGGATCACCTCGACTTCATGCTGCACAAGACCCGCAAGGAGCTGGACAACGCCCGTGCCTATGCCAACCATAAGTACATTGTCCAGGCCGAGAAGAACCACACCCTCACCATCCTAGGTAAAGAGAACAAGACACTTCGATGCCAGCGTGACAAGAAGGACCGCATCATTGCTCGCCTCCGCCAGAAGGTGGCAACCCTTGAAGAAACCATCCATGACCAAGAAATTCAGCTTGAGGAGAGTGAAGACGAAGGTGAAGATCTTCTTAGAGATAACGCCTCTTTCCTAAGTGATGATGATGACTATTTGGAGGACACGAACATGGAGTTCCACACCAACGAGGAGGACGACGAGTTCCTGGATGACAAAGAACCCATCAGTTCTGATGATGAGTAGTATCACTAGATCACTGCCGTAGGTGTTAGTTTGTATCCGGTCCCAATGTATTGTAGAATGACAGAATGGTTCTTAAAACCATCAGCTTGGTAGTTGTGGTGTGTTGTTTGAAATGTGTTGCTTGGAATGAATGAAAAAGAGTTGTTGATTTTCGAACCTTAGCAATACTCAAGTTTTAAGCTTTGAAACCATACCCATAAGCCATAGAAATTTTCCTCTTATCTTATGATCTATCTCAATCTTCAGATGACTCGCGGTAACCTCGGTGGGAGCAACTCATCCTAGGATCCGATGGTTCAGATTCTGCAAATGCTAGTAGCAGATCGAGAATCCGGTAGAGCCGAGCGTCAAGCCAATCTCGCCACTCTTCAACAGATCGCCCAAATGGCGCACAACAACCAAGGCCATGGAAATCAGGATCACCATGGATCTAAGCTAAAGAACTTTCAAAACACTAATCCTCCTATGTTTAGCAAAAGTGAAGAGCCCTTAGATGCTGATGACTGGCTACAGTCAATGGATAACAACTTAGAAGTTACAGGAGTAGATGTTGCGGAGAAAGTGTTGTTTGCCACCCACTATCTGGCAGGTTATGCAAGATCCTGGTGGAACAGCATTCGTACAATGAACGGAGGACAAATGATGACCTAGGAGGAATTCAAGATCAAGTTCGGCAGGACTCATGTGCCCCGAGGTTTGATCAAGAGGATGAGGCATGAATTCAGGGAGTTGAAGCAAGGGAGAATGACTGTGGTGGAATACCGTGACAGATTTCTGTCTCTATCTAGGTATGCCCGCGATGAGATCGACACCGAGGCAAAGAAGAAGGAAAGATTCATGAATGGCCTGCATGATGAGATGCAGACGGTGTTAGTCAATATTCTTTTTGCCGATCTAGAAGCTCTAGTGGATTCTGCTATCCAGATGGAAGGAAACTCAATCAAGCTAGTGAGAACCGCAAGCGTCGTATGATGCACTAGCCTGGACCCCACAATACCCTGAAGTACCGCCCTAGCTCGTCTGCAGGATTTGCACCAAGACCCAACAGGTCACCTATGTCCCGTCCGAACTTTCCCAATTGTGGCGGAGGAAACCCGAGGCCCAGAGGCCATAACAACAACACCGGCAACCCCCATAACTTCAACCGTGCACCACCAAGGCCCACCAACCACAACAACAACAACAATACTTCCCCAAGGACTGGAAGCAATGATGTGACCATTGTTGGGAAGGACAAGTCAATGGTAACCTGCTTTGAATGTGGAGTTACAGGTCACTACTCCAATGAGTGCCCCAAGAAGCTTGCTGCAGCCCCCAATGTCACTGCACCTGCCTAGCAGCAACGCCGTGTCCAGCCTGGAAAGAGGTTTTCTCCAGGCAACTCGCACAACCGGTACCGGCCGTCTGTTCCACATGAATGCAGAAGAAGCCTAGGAAGCACCAGATGTTATGTTGGGTATGTTTTCTGTTAACTCAGTACTTGCAAGAGTGTTGTTTGATTCTGGAGCATCGCACTCGTTTGTTACAGAAGAATTTGCATGCACTAGTAAGATTCAACCAACAAATTTGAAGCATGTTATGATAGTTCAAATACCTGGGTCAACCACCAAAGCTAGAAAAATTTGCAAGGCCGTGCCTATTAGAATACATGGAATAGATTTTTATGCCAATTTAATAGTACTTGGAACAAAAGGTTTGGAAATAGTACTAGGAATGGACTGGATGTCAAAACATTAGGGATTAATAGACTGTGCCAAGAAAGCCATAACCATGACTAGTAGCACCGGAGTATCAGTAGAGCATGTGTCTGAGATGCTGCCCCGTCAATTCAAATGCAACAAGAGTTTAGTCCAGTCAACCCTAGACCAAGTCAGAGTAGTATGTGAATACCCCGATGTGTTTCTAGATGAATTACCCGGTATGCCCCCAGATCGGGATATTGACCATTGAATTAGTTCCTGGAACTGGACCCATAGCTCAGAGACCCTATAGTATGAACCTAGACGAATTAGTGGAGCTGAAGAAGCAACTTGATGACATGTTGAGCAAAGGTGTGATACAACCAAGTGCCTCACCGTGGAGATCACCTTTTTTTTGTGGATAAGAAAGATGGTGCCAACCATTTATGTATGGATTACCGGAAGCTGAATGACGTCACCATCAAGAACAAGTACCCACTATCGAAGATAGAAGATCTATTTGACCAGCTGATTGGTGCCAGAGTGTTTTTTAAGATTGATCTTAGAACTGGTTATCATCAACTGAAGATCCGCGCAATGGATATCCCAAAGACTGCTTTCACTACTAGATATGGATTGTATGAGTACAATGTCATGTCATTTGGATTGACAAATGCCCGTGCTTATTTCATGAATCTCATGAATAAGATTTTAATGAACTTATTGGATAAGTTTGTTGTTGTGTTCATCGACGACATTCTGATCTATTCCAAGTCAGAAGAGGACCATGAGAAGCACCTAAGAACCATCCTTGAAACCCTTAGAGAGCATTAGTTGTATGCCAAGTTTAGAAAATGTGAGTTCTGGTTAAAGGAGGAGTTGTCGTCGATCCCGCCAAGATTAAGGATGTTGAAGAATGCAAAGCCCCAACCACTCAAACCGAAGTCCGCTCATTTCTTGGATTAGCGGGATATTACTACAAGTTCGTTGAAGCATTTTAAAACATCACAAGGCTAATGACCCAGCTATTGAAGAAAGACAAGAAGTTTGAATGGACGGACAAATGTGAAGCAGGTTTTCAAGAGCTCAGGAAGAAATTGATTTCAGCCCCAATTTTGATCATGTCTGATATCATGAAGTCTTTTGATGTATTTTGTGATGCATCCAAGATTGGTCTCGGATGTGTGTTGATGCAGGAAGGCAAAGTAATATCATATCTGTCCGGACAACTGAAGCAACATGAGCAGAATTATCCCACCCATGACTTAGAATTAGCCGTAGTAGTTTTAGCCTTGAAGACATGGCGTCATTACCTCATGGGTAACCGCTATGAGATTTACTCGGATCACAAGAGTATAAAGTATATTTTCACCCAGAAGGAGCTGAATAAGATGCAACGAAGATGGATAGAGTTAATCAAGGATTATGACCTTGACATTCACTACCACCCTGCCAAGGCCAATGTAGTAGCAGATGCTCTTAATAGACTGCCGTGTAGGTTAAACACCATGATTAAGGAAGATCAGCCAAGTCTGCATGAGGAGTTGGAGAATTTTAGAATGGAGCAAGTTAGCGAAGGATTCCTAGCTAGTATTGAACTTCAACCCACTTTGATCAGTCAGATAAAGGAAGCTCAGAAAGGAAATGCCAGTATCAACGGAATTAAGCATCGTATCGGTACATGGAAGGTACTCGGATTCACTGAAGATGAAGAAGGCGTTCTGTGGTATAAAGGACACATCTGTGTGCCAGTGATGGCTTAGTGTTGGCGCCAAAAAAATGTTGGTGTGATGTTGATGTAGAGCTCGTTGGGAACCCCAAGAGGAAGGTATGATGAGCACAGCAGCAAGTTTCCCTCAGTTATGAAACCAAGGTTTAATCAAACCAGTAGGAGCAACAAAACACCCCAAAGGTGTTGCTAGCTGAGCATTGGTAGAGCGCACTACCGGTGCTAGTAACAACGTGGAGACCTGCACAACACAACAATAGAACTTTGTCCCCAACTTGCGATGAGATTGTCAATCTCACCGTGTTTTGCGGAAAACAAAGGATTAAACGCATCGAATGGAAAGAAGTAAAAGTTTGCAGAAAGTAAACACAAAGAAGTAAACAGTTTATAGATTGTATGTAAAGAAAAAGGACCGGGATCCATAGTTCACTAGAGGTGGATCTCCTTAAGTTAGATAACATGCTGGGTGAACAAATTACAGTGGGGCAATTGACAAACATCGAGAAAGCAATACATGCATATACTAATCATCTTGACTCCTTTGAGACTTGATTGGGCATTACAAAATTATACATAGACTGCCATCCAACTGCATCTATGACTAATAATCCACCTTCAGGTTATCATCCGAACCCCCTCCAGTATTAAGTTGCAAGCAACAGATTGTTGCTTTACGAATTGCGTGTAATGTAAACAATACGATTGTTCTATGAACAAAGGATTGTTGTTTTCTCCCTAGTAGCAACAACACATCTAGTACCTTAGAGATTTTTGTCACTTCCCCAGATTACCAGAGGCATGAACCCACTATCGAGCATAAATACTAACTCTTGGAGTTGCTAGCATCTACTTGGCCAAGATAGCTACTAACAACGGAAAGCATGCAAGATCACAAATAACAAAGACATGATAGAATCAATAATCAATCTGAAATAGCATCTCAATATCCATAGGATCCCCGCAAACACAACATGCAGAATTACAAATAGATGATCTTGATCATGAACAGAGCTCACAAGATCTAGACATGAAAGCACAAAGGAGGAGAACCAGCCATCTAGCTACTACATGGACCCGTAGTCCAGAGATGAACTACTCACGCATCACACCGGAGGCTTGTATGATGATGAAGAAGGCCTCCAGGGTGAATTCCCCTCTCCGGCAGGGTGCCGGGAAGAGCTTCAGATCCCTCCTAATCTAGGGATGGAGATGACGGTGGCTATAGACTCTTTCGTGGATTTTTGATCGGGTCCTTAGGGTTTTCGTCCCGAGGGCATCTTATAGGCGGAAGGGGAGGCCGAGGGGGTGCCGGAGGCGGCCACGCCACCCCCTGGTGCAGGCCAGGCTGGGCCACGTGGTCAGGTGGTGTGGTGGCCCCCTGGCCCCTCTCCGTCTCGTACTCTGGCATCTAATGACTTCCGGAAAAATAGGCACTTTGGCTTTTGTCCCGTCCAGTTCCAAGAATATTCATTTTCTGACTTTCCTGGAACCAAAAACAGCAGAAAACAGGCAGTTGGCACTGTGGCTCTTGTTAATAGGTTAGTCCAAGAAATCATATTGAAAGTACTCCAAAGTGTGTACAAAACACAAGAAAGTGGATAAAACCAAGCATGGAACATAAAAAATTATAGATACATTTGCAATCAAGTTCGTGAGAGCTTTAATCACTAGTTTTCTCATAACAAGTTTAATTTGGAAGGTAAACAAAAGCATGAATATACTTGGAATAGCATAAGCTAGTAGGTAGGTATGGTGGACTCTTTGTAATAACTTGGTTTAGGGAGTTGGATGCATGAGTGGAACTCATACTTGGTTGTGGAGGCTAGCAAAAGACTGAGAGCGACAAACTAAGAGAGCAATAATGGCCATAATCATGCAGAGCAACAAAACATCATTGATCAAAGCATAAAATGATACTACAAGTTGAAAACTAAAGGATCATAAAGGCTATGGTGACTTGAGATAGTCATAAAATGGTGTGAGCATGTGCCAAGTCAACCCAAATAAAGCATCAAAGGAGAATACCACTATACTATGCTTTAATATGCTAAAACAACGCATGATTCATCCAAGGCACATTAAGCAATCTCAATTGTTTATAACAAGTCATGCTACAGCAAATAATACTAAGCATAAAGCCAAAACAATATCAAGCATGGCATGACAAAGCATAGGCCACAGTCAAAAACGAGCTCTTTTTACCACATAAGCATGAACTTTCCTACTCTTTTCCAATCCAAACCAAACTATTTGCAAACCAATGTATAAAAGAGGGGGTACAACCAATTTATTCATCAAACTAATCAAACCAAGAAAATGAAAAACCAAAACAAAAACGAAAAAGAAGACGCTCCAAGAAAAACACAATATAAAAATAAAGCGTTTGGAAGAAACCTGGGATTTTTATTGATGAAGAGGGGGGTGCCTTGGGCATCCCCAAGCTTTTACGCTTGTACTTCTTGGATATTTCTTGGGGTGACACGCGTGGCATCCCCAAACTTGAGGTTTAGTCCATCCTCCATCTCATTACTCATTCCTTCCATACACCTGAAATTTTTCCTTCATACAAAACTTCACACAATCTTTATTAGCAACATTAGTGCACTCAAGATAAATAAGTCTTAAGGTTCAGTTCTAACACCAAGTAAACTTCCATTAGAACACTATCTACTGTAGCACTTCCCTCAAAAATCTCAATTCCCCAAAAGAACTCAAAAAGGAACCAACAAGAAGCAAATGCAGAAAATGGCAGAAATCTGTCAAAACAGACCAGCAGGTAAAGACGGATTTTTTCGAAGACCTTCTATTGCCCAAATCAAAAAGTGTTGAACTAACGAAAGTTAGACAACAACCTGGGGCAGAAGCACAAAAATTCAGGCTTCAAAAAGATGTTCAGAGATTTTACACGAATGTTTACGGTGAAGCACAGAAATCTGTTTCGGGACAGCAACTTTCCCAATCATTATTTCTCTCTCATTAGAGGTTACTCTTGTCACAAAAAGCAAATAAAAATGATAAGGAGCGGTTATTACAGAGGTAATAACTTCCCAGACTCATCTAAAACTTTTGGGTTATCTCTCAATAGGTTCTTTTCTTTAACGTCTTTAAGTTAGGCATAAGAAGCAAGAAAGAATCAAGTGTTCGAAGAAGCATTAAAACCAAATTTCTTGCCCTTAACTCTCTTACTTTTATTCTTAACCTTGAGTAAAATATGATTGTTTGGTGGAGAAGAAAGGTGCATGGTCCCCTTTCCCACATTTATTATTGCTCCAAGAAGTTCTAATAGGGATCTTCCAAGTGTAATTTATCCTTTTCCTGCACATTCAATAACAAGATAATCAGTAGAAATCATTTTCCCAAGGATCTTTGTAAACACTCCTTCAGCTATTCCAAGAGGTAATATGGTAGCATTATTAGCAAGAGATATTTCTTTTCCTCCTTCAGTAAGCCCCCAAGTATTCAGAGATTCATAAATATCCTTGGGCATAAGACAAAATTCAGACATGAAATCACAGCGGTCTTGAAAAGTTTCAGTGTTTATCTCAATCTTTACTGTAGGGAGCCACTTTGATGGTTCAGAATTTATTGAAACATAATTATGATGCTCCCTAAGTGTATTATAGCAATCTTTTAAGCTAGCAGTGCCAGTCTCAAGAGTGTTCAATCTAGCAAATATTTTTGCGAAAGAAATATCTGTTTGGCTAGGCAAGTTGTAACTGAGGATCAATTTCTTTATAGCATTAATAGCATCATCCTCATTACATTGGAGGAAATCTCCTCCCACAACAGCATCTAAAGCATATCTATAGCAAAGAGCAATTCCAAGGTAAAAACTGCTAAGGAACAAGCTTTGAGTCATTTTTGTCTCAGTTTTTTCATGTAGATCAGAGATTCTAGACCAAGCTTCCTTGAAACTCTCTTCCATTCCTTGTTTAAAAGTGAAAATCATTTCCTCGGGTGACATAGTGATTGGAGCAAGGCTTGACATAAAGGCACTTAAGATAGGAACTATTTTTTTTGTGTTTTTGATAAAGAAAGAAATCTAGTAAAACTATTTGTTTTTGTGTTTTTGATAACAAAACAAGCAAAGCAAGAAAAAAGAAACTAAGCAAAACAAAAATAACAAAGTAAAGAGATTGGTTATGAGGGACTCCCCTTGTGAAGATGTCCTTGACTCACCGGCAACGGCGCCAGAAAAATTCTTGATGGATCAGTGTCGGCAACAGAAAAATGTTGGTGCGATGTTGATGTAGAGCTCGTTGGGAACCCCAAGAGGAAGGTATGATGAGCACAGCAGCAAGTTTCCCTCAGTTATGAAACCAAGGTTTAATCGAACCAGTAGGAGCAAGGAAACACCCCAAAGGTGTTGCTAGCTGAGCCTTGGCAGGCGCACCACCGGTGCTAGTAGCAACGTGGAGACCTGCACAACACAACCACAGAACTTTGTCCCCAACTTGCGATGAGGTTGTCAATCTCACCGTGTTTTGCGTAAAACAAAGGATTAAACGTATCGAATGGAAAGAAGTAAAAGTTTGCAGAAAGTAAACACAAAGCAGTAAACAGTTTATAGATTGTATGTAAAGAAAAAGGACCGGGATCCATAGTTCACTAGAGGTGGCTCTCCTTAAGATAGATAACATGCTGGGTGAACAAATTACAGCGGGGCAATTGACAAACATTGAGAAAGAAAGACATGCATATACTAATCATCTTGACTCCTTTGAGACTTGATTGGGCATTACAACATTATACATAGACCGCCATCCAACTGCATCTATGACTAATAATCCGCCTTCAGGTTATCATCCGAACCCCCTCCAGTATTAAGTTGCAAGCAACAGATTATTGCTTTACGAATTGCATGTAATGTAAACAATACGATTGTTCTATGAACAAAGGATTATTGTTTTCTCCCTAGTAACAAGAACACATCTAGTACCTTAGAGATTTATGTCACTTCCCCAGATTACCAGAGGCATGAACCCACTATCGAGCATAAATACTAACTCTTGGAGTTGCTAGCATCTACTTGGCCAAGATAGCTACTAACAACAGAAAGCATGCAAGATCACAAATAACAAAGACATGATAGAATCAATAATCAATCTGAAATAGCATCTCAATACCCATCGGATCCCCGCAAACACAACATGCAGAATTACAAATAGATGATCTTGATCATGAATGGAGCTCACAAGATCTAGACATGAAAGCACAAAGGAGGAGAACCAGCCATCTAGCTACTACATGGACCCGTAGTCCAGAGATGAACTACTCACACATCACACCGGAGGCTTGCATGATGATGAAGAAGGCCTCCAGGGTGAATTCCCCTCTCCGGCAGGGTGCCGAGAAGAGCTTCAGATCCCTCCCGATCTAGGGATGGAGATGACGGCGGCTACAGACTCTTTCGTGGATTTTTGATTGAGTCCTTAGGTTTTTCGTCTCGAGGGCATCTTATAGGCGGAAGGGGAGGCCGAGGGGGTGCCGGAGGCGGCCACACCACCCCCTGGCACGGGCTAGGCTGGGTCATGCGGCCAGGTGGTGTGGTGGCCCCCTGGCCCCTCTCCGTCTCGTACTCTGGAATCTGACGACTTCCGGAAAAATAGGCACTTTGGCTTTTGTCCCATCCAATTCCGAGAATATTCATTTTCTGACTTTCCTGGAACCAAAAACAGCAGAAAACAAGCAGTTGGCACTCTGGCTCTTGTTAATAGGTTAGTCCAAGAAATCATATGAAAAGTACTCCAAAGTGTGGAGAAAACACAAGAAAGTGGATAAAACCAAGCATGGAACATAAAAAATTATAGATACATTTGCAATGTATCAGCCAACAGATTCAGAGTTGAAGCAAATCATTTTGCAGAAAGCCCATGATACTCTTTATTCTATTCATCCGGGAGGAATGAAGATGTATCAGGATTTGAAGGAGCAATTTTGGTGGCACGGAATGAAGAAAGAAGTCGGAAGCTATATCGCCAAGTGTGTTATATGTCATAGAGTAAAAGCGGAACACCAACGACCCGCGGGACTTTTACAACCATTACAAATTCTAGAATGGAAATGGGATTCAGTTGGAACGGATTTCATCACTAGTTTTCCTACATCTAGTAGAGGAAATGACTCTATTTGGGTCATAGTAGATAGATTGTCCAAAGTAGCTCATTTCATACCCGTCAAGACCACTTACCAAGGCCCGAAGCTGGCAGAGTTGTATATTGCTAGAATAGTCAATCTGCACGGAACCCCCAAGAGAATTGTGTCAGATCAAGGAACCCAGTTTACCTCAAGGTTTTGGAAGAAAGTCCAAGAAGGATTAGGAACCAAACTGAACTTCAGCACAGCTTATCACCCACAGACCGACGGACAAACGGAAAGAGTAAACCAGATACTAGAAGATATGCTGAGAGCCTGTGTACTAGAATAAGGATCTAAATGGGAAGACTGTTTGCCTTTCGCAGAATTCTCATACAACAACAGTTATCATGCCAGTTTGCAAATGGCCCCATTTGAGGTTTCGTATGGAAGGAAGTGTCGTACCCCCTAAATTGGTCACAAGTAGGAGAGAGTCAGATATTCGGACCAGACATCCTACGAGAAGCCGAAGAGAAGGTTCACAAGATCCGTGAACACCTCAAGACCGCTCAATCCAGACAGAAGAGTTATGCTGACAAAAGACACCAAGAACTGACCTTCGATATCGGAGACTTTGTGTATCTCAAAGTGTCACCCTTGAAAGGAATGCAGCGTTTCCAACTCATAGGGAAGCTTGCACCCCGATATGTCAGACCCTTCAAGATTTTAAGTCACCAAGGAGAAGTATCCTATCAGCTAGAACCGCCTGAAGAGATGTCAGCTATGCATGATGTGTTTCATATCTCGTTACTTCAGAAATGCTTAGAAGTTCTAGAGAAGACCGAAGTTTTCAAGAACATCGATTACGGATCCATGGATATCAACAAGGATTTAACTTATCGTGAAGTACCCATTCGTATTTTGGAAGAAGCCTTCAGAACCATCCGTACCAGAAGTATCAAGTTTCTAAAAATTTAGTGGAGCAACCATACTGAAGAAGAAACCACCTAGGAGCGAGAAGATTATATTAGGACTGAGTTTCCAAATCTCTTTAGTTCCTAGTATTTCTTGAATCTCGGGACGAGATTCTGTTTAAGAGGGGAAGGTTTGTAACATATCAAAAATATTGAAATGAGAATATCAATTTCCAAGCAACCAAAATTAGGGTTAACAAAAACTTTTAATTTTTAAAAAACTATGAATGTAAGTGTGTGTTTGTTAATGATGTGTGAATGCATGATATGCCATGTTTTGTTGGTTATAAATGATGAGAATTGGTTTAAAGATCAAAAAAAATATCACCTAGGTCAAATCAAAACCAAACCAAAGCAAAAGAAAATCAAAATATAAAGCATATATGCTAATGGTCACTTTTGCATATTTTAACACTTAGCTCACTTTGAGCATCTCTATTAAATAATTTCAAACAGAAATAATTCCATTTCTTTTCTCACCTTGCTAGACCAAGTGACAATGAACACAAGTGAGATTTCAAAACTTACAAGAACAAATTCAAATTCATTTGGAGGACTTTCAAAATTGAATATGTCTTCTGCATCAAGATAGCAACTTTTCAAAAACCATCAAAACCTTCTCCACTTGGCCAATCCTTGCAACCAAAGACTCTCAAGCTTCTGATCAATAAACCCACTAAATAGAATTTAAAAATTTAAATCTTTTTCTCTTGTGGCCATTTGATCAAACACTTACTGAGCACAGTACAGAACTACCTACTCCCCACTGTTTAGATCATTGTTGTGATCATCTTTTGTACCTCACTCGGCCTCCACAACTCGCCCACACTCGCCCCAGTACCAGCCCATGCTGCTAAGCCTCGCTCACTCGACCATTTGACTAGTTCCAACCGTACCCGAGCTCACCATACCACCCCGACATGGACTCAACGCTACACGCGTCACCGCACATACCCACGATCGCTAGGAGCTAGCCGTGACCTCATCGCACCCGCTCGTGTACGCCTCGACCAACACCAGCCCGTGGAAACGCCAGCACAGCCGCGCCCATTTCTTTGTTTGCCATGCCGAGATGCATGCCAGTACACCGAGCAATCCCGTGCGACCACTCCACGCCTCGCCCTCCCCTCGCATCAATGCACTCGCCGCGACGCTAGCAATCTCCCAAACATGCCGGTTTGACCTCGCGCGACTTATACACGTCGTATGTCGTGACGAACACCCGCGGTGCCCGAGGATGGCATTGATGTTCCCGAACGATTAAGACCGCGCCTCTCCGCGCCACTGTGCTCATGACGATCACCAAGAAGCACTTCATCGGTCTACCCCCTCAGCCATGCCCATAGCTCACTGTAACGCCATCTCCGACGAGCCTGAGCCATACCCCGATGCTCCCCTTGCTGAGGTATAAATAGACCTCTCCCCTTGACCCAAAACGCAACCCACTCGACTCCCCTATCACCCAACAATCTCTCTGACCCATCCCGGAGCAAGGCGAAGCAAGCAGCGCCGAAATTTCACCGGAGTTCGTCGTAGCAATGGCAGAACGGAGCCAACGCTAGGAGCCGCCCCAAGAACCCCGGCGACCACCATTCGAACCGTCGTCGTCGTCTAGTTCATCTGCCTGCATCTTCGTACCTAGTAGGAGCCCTAGTAAGCCCCGACGACCCTCGCCGTAGAATTAGGGTTGAATCCCGCGCGCGCTGTGTGGTGGAGACGACGACGCGGAGACGTCGATCGGGCTCTAATCGTGCGGCTAGGAATAGAGCATACCGCTTCGAGTTGGATCAGCTGGTGATGCGTGGGGCCAGTGCAAGTGAAGCCCGCTGCGTGCACGATATGTAGTTGGGCCGGCCCAGTAGCTTTCTCGCACACGCCCACTAATTCAAATATAGATTTTTATTTTATTTCAAAATCCTATTCTGTAGGTGACTTTGAAATTGAATTCAAGAAGATTCACTGAACCAAATTGCATGATTCTAATTTTGTTAGAAAGGAAATGAAAATCTCTAAACACTCCCATTGGATTCAAATATTTTGGAATTTGTAGATCACCCACAGTAAAAATAACAAGGCAATGACTTTTCCAGCTTCAAACTTTTTCTAAAATTAACCATAAATGCTTTTGAGTTGATTCCAATTGTCAAAAATCACATTTGGCATGATCTATCTGAATATGTAAAAATATATAGTTTTACATGTTGTAGTCATGGGCTAAGATTAAAAGAATGGCTATATAGTCATTTCTAGTCATTTTAATTATATTAAATGGCAGTGTTAAACTTTGTAATATATGCCATCTACTTTAAATCACATTCCCAAAGTATTGGAATATGTGGTGATGACATGTGTCAACATGATCCCATATTTTATAATTGGAGAATATTAAATCCTAAGTATTTTTCAATGCGTAGAAATTGCATTTCCAAAATAAGATAAATAAGACCATGTCACTATTTCATGTGGTGATTGAGATGATGCTAAATCATCTAGTGTGAGCTTTTGTGTGCTGAATAGAAGTAGCTAAGTATTGTTTGGTGATTGTGTACCTCATATTTATTTATAGACACTAATACCAACCCGGGCTACGAGAAGGAAGAATTCTACGAAGAACAAGAGGAGCACTTCGACCACTGTACCAACCAAGGCAAGCTAAACTATGCATGCTATTGTGATGCAACCTTGATTATACAAGCCCAAGTTTTATCTGCAACCTTTATTTCTCCCTTTACCAAAGTTTCTTAAATAGTTAATTATTGGTGATTAGTGGAAAAATAGGACAGATGCCATCAAGAGCATAGAACTAGGCTTAGGTAGTTACACTTGGTTAGCACCCTGCAATAGTGACACCCTCATTGATAGTTGCTAGTGCTAAATTAATATTGATCACTTTAGATGGGAACACTTGGAACAAATAATTATGAAAACTTTAGAATGATGAGTCATTTTATTGAAATGTTTTGACATGGGTTATGAAACCAAAAATGACTTGAAGATGATGATGAATGAGGGATGTGACTTGACTTTGAATAAAAACTGATGGTTGGGTTCGGATGCGATACCTGATGGCTCGGTGTTGATGTAGAGCTCATTGGGAACCCCAAGAGGAAGGTATGAAGAGCATAGCAGCAAGTTTCCCTCAGTTATGAAACCAAGGTTTAATCAAACCAGTAGGAGCAAGGAAACACCCCAGAGGTGTTGCTAGCTGAGCCTTGGCAGGGCGCACTACCGGTGCTAGTAGCAACATGGAGACCTGCACAACACAACCATAGAACTCTGTCCCCAACTAGTGATGAGGTTGTCAATCTCATCGTGTTTTGCTGAAAACAAAGGATTAAACGTATCGAATGGAAGGAAGAAATAGTTTGCAGAAAGTAAACACAAAGCAGTAAACAGTTTATAGATTGTATGTAAAGAAAAGGACCAGGATCCATAGTTTACTAGAGGTGGCTCTCCTTAAGATAGATAACATGCTGGGCGAACAAATTACAGCGGTGCAATTGACAAACATCGAGAAAGCAATACATGCATATACTAATTATCTTGACTCCTTTGAGATTCAATTGGGCATTACAACATTATACATAGACCGTCATCCAACTGCATCTATGACTAATAATCCACCTTCAGGTTATCATCCGAACCCCCTCCAATATTAAGTTGCAAGCAACAGATTTTTGCTTTACGAATTGCGTGTAATGTAAACAATACGATTGTTCTATGAACAAAGGATTGTTGTTTTCTCCCTAGTAGAAACAACACATCTAGTACCTTAGAGATTTTTGTCACTTCCCTAGATTACCAAAGGCATGAACCCACTATCGAGCACCTTAGAGATTTCTGTCACTTCCCCAGATTACCAAAGGCATGAACCCACTATCGAGCATAAATACTAATTGTTGGAGTTGCTAGCATCTACTTGGCCAAGATAGCTACTAACAACGGAAAGCATGCAAGATCACAAATAACAAAGACATGATATAATCAATAATCAATCTAAAATAGCATCTCAATATCCATCAGATCCCCGCAAACACAACATGCAGAATTACAAATAGATGATCTTGATCATGAACGGAGCTCACAAGATCTAAACATGAAAGCACAAAGGAGGAGAACCAGCCATCTAGCTACTACATGGACCCGTAGTCCAAGGATGAACTACTCACGCATCACGCTGGAGGCTTGCATGGTGATGAAGAAGGCCTCCAGGGTGAATTCCCCTCTCCGGCAGGGTGCCGGGAAGAGCTTTAGATCCCTCCCGATCCAGGGATGGAGATGACGGCGGCTACAGACTCTTTCGTGGATTTTTGATTGGGTACTTAGGGTTTCATCACGAGGGCATCTTATAGGCGGAAGGAGAGGCCGAGAGGGTGTTGGGGTCGGCCAGACCACCCCCTGGCACGGGCCAAGCCTGGCCGCGTGGCCAGGTGGTGTGGCCGCCCTCTGGCCCTTCTCTGTCTCGTATTCTGGCATCTGATGACTTCCGGAAAAATAGGCACTTTGGCTTTCGTCCCGTCCAATTCCGAGAATATTCATTTTCTGACTTTCCTGGAACCAAAAACAGCAGAAAATAGGCAGCTGGCACTGTGGCTCTTATTAATAGGTTAGTCCAAGAAATCATATGAAAAGTACTCCAAAGCAAAGAAACTAAGATGCAACATGAAAAGGCACAAACAAAAGATTCATGAATAACAATGCTTTGCAAGACGTTTGTTTGTTTCACATAAAGAAAACATAGCATAATAGTATTCAGCTTGTCCCTCATAGAGTAGCAAATATAAATGCATAGGACACCTTCAAAGTTTATAAGAGTGACTAGATACAAATAGTTTAAAACAAGCAATATCAAGTTATGCATCAATCAACTAGTCTTGGGACAATGCACATAGAACTAAGAATGGCCACTATGCTCTCAAAGTAGGTGCATAAAGGTAGAAGGTGGAGACTCAAAATAATGGTGGAATAAAGGCCTTCATAGAAGGAAGTAGGGATTCAAGTCTCATAAAGAGCTTCCAAAAATTATGGTACTTATAGCTTTCAGCTCTCATTGCCCCTATCATAAGCATCTTGAAGTGATTAAGGTTAAAGTGAACAAACTATGGTGTACATGCTTGACGAAGTATAAGTTAGAAATATCATGTCCCTTGTATACGAGGGCCGCTCCTCATGCTACTCAAGTTTAGTCACCGGTAAGTTCTTGTCATCGTAAGTACATGTGTATCATAGAGAACCGCCAACGGGGTACCCCTTGCACGATGATACGGAAGAATCCCCATATCAAAATGACAAGGCAAGCAGACAACGAGCATCTCAGCAATCTTCTTATTTACCATGGGAATATGGTGCTTTTTTCTCTCTTTCCTCTTTTCATAATCTCTCTTTTTTTCTCTTTTTCTCTTTTTTTCTCAATATATGACTCTTTTTTATATAAGAAGAATGCTTCATAGACAGCTCATTATGGTTACGTTGCAGGTTTCCACCATGTCAGCATGGATTAGACCAGCGGCCCAAGCGTTTCTCTAACACATATACATAACTCCATGGACTTACAAGCTCCCCTTTCGTTTCACACCAACGGCATCCATATACAAAAGAGCATGATATCAACTAGGTACAAAGTACCAAGTGCAATGTTGAAAGCGTTCCCCATTACAGCATGGTTTTGCTAATTCCCAAGAAATAAGTGCAAGCATATGCAACATAGATGACACAATGGTTCAAGTTTATTAAGGGCGAGAAAAGTAAAGTGTGCCATCAAGTTCGTGAGAGCTTTAATCACTAGTTTTCTCATAACAAGTTTAATTTGGAAGGTAAACAAAAGCATGAATATACTTGGAATAGCATAAGCTAGTAGGTAGGTATGGTGGACTCTTTGGAATAATTTGGTTTAAGGATTTGGATGCATGAGTGGAACTCATACTTGGTTGTGGAGGCTAGCAAAAGACTGGGAGCGACAAACTAAGAGAGCAATAATGGCCATAATCATGCAGAGCGACAAAACATCATTGATCAAAGCATAAAGTGATACTACAAGTTGAAAACTAAAGGATCATAAAGGATATGGTGACTTGAGATAGTCATAACATGGTGTGAACATGCGCCAAGTCAACCCAAATAAAGCATCAAAGGAGAATACCACTATACTATGCTTTAATATGCTAAAACAACGCATGATTCATCCAAGGCACATTAAGAAATCTCAATTGTTTATAACAAGTCATGCTACAGCAAATAATACTAAGCATAAAGCCAAAACAATATCAAGCATGGCATGACAGAGCATAGGCCACAGTCAAAAACGAGCTCTTTTTACCACATAAGCATGAACTTTCATACTCTTTTCCAAACCAAACCAAACTATTTGAAAACCAATGTATGAAAGAGGGGGACCAAACAATTTATTCAGAAAACTAAGCAAACAAAAGCAAACAAAAACAAAAACAAAAAATAAGATGCTCCAAGAAAAACACAACTATGCATAAAACAATAAAAATGAAGCGTTTGGAAGAAACCTCGGATTTTTATTGATGAAGAAGGGGATGCCTTGGGCATCCCCAAGCTTTGACGCTTGTAATTCTTGGATATTTCTTGGGGTGACACGCGTGGCATCCCCAAGCTTGAGCTTTAGTCCATCCTTCATCTCATTACTCATTCCTTCCATACACCTGAAATTTTTCCTTCATACAAAACTTCACACAATCTATATTAGCAACATTAGTGCACTCAAGATAAATAAGTCTTAAGGTTCAGTTCCAACACCAATAAACTTCCATTAGAACACTATATACTGTAGCACTTCCCTCAAAAAGCTCAATTCCCCAAAAGAACTTAAAAAGTAACCAACAAGAAGCAAATGCAGAAAATGGCAGAAATCTGTCAAAATAGACCAGCAGGTAAAGACGAATTTTTTCAAAGACCTTCTGTTGCTCAAATAAAAAAGTGTTGAACTAACGCAAGTTATATAACAACCTGGGTCAGAAGCACAAAAATTCACGCCTCAAAAAGACGTTCAGCGATTTTACACGAATTTTTGCGATGAAGCACAGAAATCTGTTTTGGGACAGCAACTTTCCCAATCATTACTTCTCTCTCATTAGAGGTTACTCTTGGCACAAAAAGCAAATAAAAAGGATAAGGAGCGATTATTACTGAGTTAATAACTTCCAAGACTCATCTAAAACTTTTGGGTTATCTCCCAATAAGTACTTTTCTTTAACGCCTTTAAGTTAGGCATAAGAAGCAAGAAAAAGAATCAAGTATTCTCAAATGAAGAAGCATTAAGACCAAATTTTGTTTTCATAGGAGAAGCAAAATAAATCTTATCTCTATTCTTAGGGAAGTGTTCTATACCTTTCTTGAGTGGGAGTTGATATTTAATGGTGCCTTCTTTCATATCAATAATGGCACCAACAGTTCTAAGAAAAGGTCTTCCAAAGTAATAGGACAAGAAGCATTGCATTCAACATCCAAAACATAGAAATCAACGAGGACATAGGCATTGTTAACCATAATAAGAACATCATTAATACTCCCCATGAGTTTCTTTTTAGCATTATCATAAAGTGGGACATTCAAATAACAATCTTCAAGTGGAGGCAAATCAAGCATATCATAAATCCTTCTAGGCATAATAGAAACACTACTATCAAGATCACATAAAGCTTTGAAATCAAAGTCATTCACTTTCATATTAATGATAGGTTCCCAACCATCTTCTTTTTTATAGGAATAGAAGCTTTATGCTTCATCTTTTCTTCTTTAATCTTTATGAGAGCATTAGTAATGTGTTTTGTAAAGGCCATGTTCATAGCACTAGCATTAGGACTTTTAGCAAGCTTTTGTAGGAACTTAATAACTTCAAAGAGATTGCAACCATCAAGATCAAAATCAAATTTATCATCTAAAGTAGTAGAACTATTACTAGCCTCAACACTAGTGGTGTTAATAGTAGAAACACTAATGTTTCTAGCAATTTCATGTTCTCTTTCCCACTTAGCATGTAATTCAGCTAATAGTCTAACATTTTCATCAATTCTTACTTGTATAACATTAGTAGCTGCAAAGGGATTATCATTATTTTCAGGTTTAGCAGCCATTTTATTCAAAGAAGATTGAGCGTCAGCCAAAGATGTTATATTTCTTTCAGCATTAGAGAGTTTTTCCTCAATAGTTTTATTGAAAGCAGTTTGTTTACTAATAAAGTCTTTAAGCATAACTTCAAGTTCAGAGGGTGCACTCCTATTATTGTTGTAGGAACTTCCATAAGCATTACCATTGTTGGGAGGATATGGCTTATAATTGTTGTTACCAAAATTATTCCTATAAGCATTATTGCCAAAATTGTTATTTCTTATGAAGTTCACATCAACTTGCTCTTCTTGAGCAACTAAAGAGGCTAAAGGAACATTATTTGGATCAATATGGGCTTTCCCATTAACAAGCATAGACATAATAATATCAATCTTATCACTCAAGGAGGAGGTTTCCTCAACAGAATTTACCTTCCTACCTTGTGGAGCTCTCTCAGTATGCCATTCAGAATAAGTAACCATCATATTGTCCAGAAGTTTTGTTGCAGCACCCAAAGTAATGGTCATAAAGGTACCTCCAGCAGCAGAGTCCAATAGGTTCCTTGAAGAATAGTTTAATCCTGCATAAAAAGTTTGGATGATCATCCAAGCAGTCAGTCCATGAGTGGGACAATTCTTAACCAAAGATTTCATTCTTTCCCAAGCTTGAGCAACATGTTTATTATCAGATTGTTTAAACTTCATTATTTCACTTCTCATAGATATAATCTTAGCAGGTGGATAGTATTTTACAATGAAAGCATCTTTGCATTTACTCCAAGAATCAATATTATTCTTAGTTAAGGAATTCAACCATTCTTTAGCTTTTCCTCTCAAAGAGAAAGGAAACAATTTCAGCATAATAATATCACCATCTACATCCCTATGCTTTTGCATCTCACAAAGTTCAACAAAGTTATTTAGATGGGCAACAGCATCTTCATTACCAATACCAGAAAATTGTTCTCTCATAACAAGATTGAGCAAAGCAGGTTTTATCTCAAAGAAAGTATCTTCAGGCACAAGTGGAGCAATAGGTGTGCTCATAAAATCATTGTTGTTGGTGCTAGTGAAGTCACACAACTTAGTGTTTTCAAGAGTAGTCATTTTTTGTGTGTTTTCAATAAAGAAAGCAAACTTGTAAAACTATTTTTTTTTGTGTTTTTGGTAAAGAAACAAGCAAACAAAACAAAAAGGAACTAAGCAAAACAAAAATAACAAAGTAAAGAGATTCGTTATGAAGGAATCCCCTTGTGAAGATGTCCTTGACTCCCCGGCAACGGCGCCAGAAAAATGCTTGATGGCTCGGTGTTGATGTAGAGCTCGTTGGGAACCCCAAGAGGAAGGTATGATGAGCACAGCAGCAAGTTTCCCTCAGTTATGAAACCAAGGTTTAATCGAACCAGTAGGAGCAAGGAAACACCCCAAAGGTGTTGCTAGCTAAGCCTTGGCAGGGCGCACTACCGGTGCTAGTAGCAACGTGGAGACCTGCACAACACAACCGCAGAACTCTGTCCCCAACTTGCGATGAGGTTGTCAATCTCATCGTGTTTTGCTGAAAACAAAGGATTAAACGTATCGAATGGAAGGAAGAAATAGTTTGCTGAAAGTAAACACAAAGCAGTAAATAGTTTATAGATTGTATGTAAATAAAAGGACCGGGATCCATAGTTCACTAGAGGTGGCTCTCCTTAAGATAGATAACATGCTGGGCGAACAAATTACAGCGAGGCAATTGACAAACATGGAGAAAGCAATACATGCATATACTAATCATCTTGACTCCTTTGAGATTCGATTGGGCATTACAACATTATACATAGACCATCATACAACTGCATCTATGACTAATAATCCACCTTCAGGTTATCATCCAAACCCCCTCCAGTATTAAGTTGCAAGCAACAGATTATTGCTTTACGAATTGCGTGTAATGTAAATAATACGATTGTTCTATGAACAAAGGATTGTTGTTTTCTCCCTAGTAGCAACAACACATCTAGTACCTTAGAGATTTTTGTCACTTCCCCAGATTACCAGAGGCATGAACCCATTATCGAGCATAAATACTAACTCTTGGAGTTGCTAGCATCTACTTGGCCAAGATAGCTACTAACAACGGAAAGCATGCAAGATCACAAATAACAAAGACATGATAGAATCAATAATCAATCTGAAATAACATCTCAATATCCATCAGATCCCCGCAAACACAACATGCAGAATTACAAATAGATGATCTTGATCATGAACGGAGCTCACAAGATCTAAACATGAAAGCACAAAGTAGGAGAACCAGCCATCTAGCTACTACATGGACCCGTAGTCCAAGGATGAACTACTCACGCATCACACTGGAGGCTTGCATGGTGCTGAAGAAGGCTTCCAAGGTGAATTCCCCTCTCCGGCAGGGTGCCAAGAAGAGCTTCAGATTCCTCCCGATCTAGGGATGGAGATGACGGCGGCTACAGACTCTTTCGTGGATTTTTGATCGGGTACTTAGGGTTTTCGTCCTGAGGGCATCTTATAGGCGGAAGGAGAGGCCGAGGGGGTGCTGGGGTCGGCCAGACCACCCCCTGGCGTGGGCCAAGCCTGGCCGCGCGGCCAGGTGGTGTGGCCTCCCTCTGGCCCTTCTCTGTCTCGTATTCTGGCATCTAATGACTTTCAGAAAAATAGGCACTTTGGCTTTTGTCCCGTCCAATTCCGAGAATATTCATTTTCTGACTTTCCTGGAACCAAAAACAGCAGAAAACAGGCAGCTGGCACTGTGGCTCTTGTTAATAGGTTAGTCCAAGATATCATATGAAAAGTACTCCAAAGTGTGGACAAAACACAAGAAAGTGGATAAAACCAAGCATGGAACATCAAAAATTATAGATACATTTGCAATGTATCAATACCATTCCAGCTTTACCGTATAACCACAATACCTGAATTGGGTAGGGATTAACTGGAAGTTTATGTGTCTTAGTATGGGTTCCCTCGCTGAAAAAGGGGTTAAGCTGAGGCTACCTTATGGTTGTGAGTGAAAGAAGTGACCACCTATGTAGTTCCTGGGATGGCGGATTGCCATGGCTGGGAGGCCAAGCTCATAGGGGAGGTGCCTATACTAGGGTGGGTAATTGAAAGGTTATGATTGATTATGCGCATACCAAGTATGATGATTCAGGGCTATCCCTGACGGATGTATCGAATGTTTTGGTGAAGTGTACCACCTCTGCAGAGTGTCAAACTATTCGAATAGCCGCGTCCGCGGTCATGGACAGTTGGATGGCCATACTGTTCCGTTGTCAGATCTTTTCAAAATGACTCGTGACTTGAAATATGACTTTGACTTGACCACAACAGGGTTGTGGACATGAAAACTATGTTTCCACTTGAGTAATCTAGACAACTAAAATAGGTCTTTACTACTAAGTACTTCTGAAATAAAACTGGCTTATTGCAAACAAGCCTAGGATTTAGGATTCATACTAGAATTGTCTTACTTGCATTGGTGATTGTTTGCGAGTACTTTAAAAGTACTCATGGCTTTGTCCCTGGCTATTCCCATGGCCATACTATGAAGAGGAGTATGTGGAGGACGGACAGCAGGACGTCTATGATAACTAGGATCATCTCACATCGTCAGCATTGCCTGTGACAATGAAGATGGAGTCTCTACTATGTTTATTTCCGCTGCTTTAATGTGTATTAAGACTTGATCATGAGATCAACTATTTGTAAGACTATTATGGTTTGTAATGGATGAGGTACTGTGCTATCAATTTTGTTATGTCTCGCAAAAATGATATTCCTGGGATTGCGATGTACGGCATAATAGGCATCTGGACTTAAAAATCTGGGTCTTTACAGTTATCCTATCGGCTCCTAGATTGTCCTCTTCAGAGAAGTAGAATGGACCCACTATATGCTTAAAGGTGCTAAGAAACTTGAGTATCAAGCGGTCATAGGTGGTGGTCTCCTAAAAATCAAAGTCAAGTAGATAATTAAAATCACATCAAAGGCCTAGTTGGTTCAAAATATGAGGGCACACCCATTTGGTGGACTTGATCACGTGGTTCTTAAGATGGTTGAAATAGTTCATATGAAAGTCTTCGGTGAACTCGATGTTGAGTGATGAAGGGGTTAGTCCTTCAACCGGTGGCGTGCCGTCACCACCGCAATGAACAACTCCATGTGTTCATCTAAAAATAAAAAAATCACTAATTAAAAACTTTATTCAAATAAATTTTTGATCTAATAGAAATAAGCATGGAGTACTCCTCTACACATTCTACAAAATAATATCCTCTAAATAACAAAACAATCATGCTCAATAAGATAATAAGTTCAAAGCAATACCTAAGTACAGATTGATAATGGAAAGAGATAGGGCATGGTTTTGTTGCAAATAAGTTGGGGATCAGAGAAGAAACGTACCTTCGATCGATGGTGTGTCAAAAATAGAATAAAAAACAATTAGAAGTGAAGATCCAATGGAAGTGGTTTGGAGTTTGGAGGAAGAAGAAAGAGAATATGAGAGTTTAGGATTTAGGTTTACCTCTTCCCTGGGTAAAAAATAGCAATTGAATTCATTAGCGACTCCACCCGCTTTACTTTACACTATCAAGTTCAGAGATAATGTTGGCCACCCGAATCACCTCTATGGTGACAAACATTCGGATTCCGCGTATACGACGTAAAGATAAGATCTACAAATATAATCTGATGGTTTGGCAACCGCATTCGATGTGCTCTACCAGATAAATACCGTGCCTAGAGGCTGATGAAAATCCCAACGGACGCATTGGGCACATAGTCACTAAAACTGGAGTTCGACCCAGTAAGACCTCAACAACATGAGTGGAACTACACCAGCAATACCAAATTCGAGTCCAGAGACACCAGTTTGAGTAGGTAGCATTGTTTTTGCCCAAGAGCAATTAACTGGTCCTGATCCGTCGGATGCATCTGACACGTATATCAAAATCCCTATGAACTAATATGTCCTAGTTAGCTCGAAAAACTTTCTGGTCAATACTATGCACCTTATGTGGCAAACAACTTCTAAAGTCTCCACCCAAATCTATGATTCGAATGGACACTCGGAGGCTACTGACATAGGTATGCCTAACAGGTGTTCACCCTTGGCCTATCTGGTCCAACCTAGCGTGAGGCCCATGTGACGATCTGCTGGTGATTGTGAATCCCATGGCGATTAGGATGAGGCCAAGCCCATGAAGGATTTGACTCCTTGGTGGACACGACAAGACTAGATAGAAAACCCTTAGGGTTAAGCCCTCGAACTTGTAACCGACTCAGACATCTCTCGAGACCTGGCCTCCCCATATAAAGGCCCGGAAGGAACGACATGGAGCATCATCGAAACTCTCATACACACACATGCCAGATTCAATCTGCGCACCATAGCCATCTCGGTGCCCTTGTAACCTTCGGATCCTCAATCAATCAAGAATAGACAAGCATGAGTAGGGTTTTCCCTTCGCGGGCCTGGACCTGGGTAAACCCCGTGTCCCCCGTTGTTTGTCTGTTAGCCAACGAAGTCTCCAGTGTATCGCTCTTCCCTGAAAACCCAGATCCATCAAGTATGAGCATTGACGTGATCACCCCGTGTGTGTAGGTGCGTGCGTGTGTGCGTGGGTGCGTGTGTGCGCTTTGTCGTGATCTTCATGTTCTTCGCCTTCCCCTTCGAAACCCCCTTGAAACCCATTAATTCGTGAAGATCGGGCAACCTGGTGTCCACAACAAGGAGGTAAAATAATTCAAGTCTCACTAAGAAGAGACATGGTACAATTATGAGCATATTTAACCATCCAACAATGTTTTGGGAAAATTCTCGGAGTTATTTGTTTTAAATTTATATATTGGAACAAATAGATTAATTGTTCTCTAATGTGTACCATTGTGCTTTTAAATGGATATACTATTAATTAGTCGTTCACGTTGGATTGAGGATTCTTTGTTATCCATCTTATTTGTCTTCGCAACATGCAAATCTATAATTTCCCACACATTATTAGAATACTTACATTTGCATTTTAAATTCTCCATCTATACATAGATAATTAATTAAACTTCTAAATTTGGAAGGGGTTAATTCGTCATTCAAACATTTTTTATTAACCTAAATCATTATTATGCATGATGAAATATGAAGAATGGTGAAATTCAAGTGTTTAAATTAAAAAAACTTACCATTGACTACTCCATCTCCCAAGGACTTTCACATCTCAAACAGAAGATTGAATTTTTTTAACAACTTTATAAAATTGAGCCACCATTGTGAGAAGAGCATTCACAAATAGGAGCATGGAATTTCAGAAATTTGTGTCAAACTTCCGAATCTCTTGAGTTTACAGAAGAGGGAGCATGGGCCTTTTGAAGTCAGGGAATGGATTTTTAGATATTCAAGTTGCTAAAAAATTCTTGGACGAATGCTCCTTTCCTCATCGCCAGTTTTCAAGATTTGAGAACTAGAAAAAATATGTGAAGTATATATAGATATTGAAGTTTTAGGAGTTGGAACTTGGTAGTAGGCATGTACATGATATTACTCCCCCGTCCAAACAAATTATGCTCAGCACAATTTGACAAGTACTCCATCTATTTCATCACAATATAATCTTTTTAGCAAGGTAATGATAATCCCCGACATAACTGAGCCTTGTACATCCATAAAAGGAGAGTAATTAACTGCTGGTCCCAGTTTCACGTTTTTGCCGGCTGATGGATCTGTGAGTATATATTAACAGCGATAGATTACCGACCGAACCCCACTCCCTGACACCTAGCTAGCCACGTGAGCTCAGTTTGGACCATTTCTATATCTGTACTACTCCAGCCCTACTTAACTATAGCTAGCACGCAAACGGGACATACCGAAATTATATATGACGATCGATGCGCACGGCGTATATATCGCCTTGAGCAACAGCCCCGCTGGTATAAATTACGAATTGTACTCCTAGAGTACGTACGTACCACTCTAGAAAGATTTTAGCTCTTGACGGCCAGAACTGGATATGTTACAGAGGAAAATTTAACTGAAAGTCTTGACTGAAAACATGAAAGTTACCAATAATGCCGAGACGACAGAGAAATAAAGGCGTACGTGCCTGCGAACTGCGATGCATGCACGTTAGAGAATAACAGAACTGCAGAACATATAATATAACTACGGCCGGCCGGACGGACCATCCTTGTGGGGAGGGCAGGGGATCATGCATTTGATCCATCCATTCTGTCTCCAGGCCCCTGCTACGTAGTAGTAGTACGTACGTGCTGGATCATGCATAGATGCATATGCATGGATCGATCCAGCCAGACGTGGTGGGGACCTGCGAGGCTGCATCTGCATGAACGTCGTACAGACCCGGAGTATATTTGAGAGCAAGAGGACGATGGACAAGTAGCAACAACAATTAATGGGTTAAGGCGTTACGTGGATGGACATTGTATTCCCCGACATTGGTTTACTATCCCTGCTGTCAGCTGTATCTCCGGTAGATCATGGCAGAGATATGATATCGATCATCTCGTGACTTCATGTCGTCATCTGAAGAAACCACTCTCTCCATTTCGTAATTATTAAAATTGGATTAACGAACGACCATGATATAACTCTAACGTTATGCATGTACAAGAGAAAAAAACAACAATCCCCATTGAACCCTTTGAACTTGAAGGGGCCACTTCTTAAATTGATACAAGTGGAAAAGACAACAATCCGCCGGTAGTACTAGTCTTGTATATATATTTTCTTTCTTTGTAGTATTCTCTGAGGCAAGAAACGAGAACAAAGTGTCACTCCACTGGGAAGACTTGCGGGTGCGCAGCCTGCCCACCCAAGATCGAGTCTTGGACTCGGCAGGGTGCTCAGAGATTTCCGGGAAAAAAAAGAGGCAACAAACTACATATAGCTTATATATAAAAAAACTAATCTTGCCGATTTTAGATAATTTTATGCACATGTTTCTAATCCATGCATGAATCTATGACCCTGATCATGCGAGGACGAGGGCATGCTAATTTCATACGATGTGTTAGTGTGTTGGTTGACAAACAAGTGTTACTGTAAATTATGCCATGTAGCATTATAGGGCCACTCCAATATTTTTTTTCTTGATCGGGTAACTAATACTCCCCAATTCCAGATTAATCAACATCTTGAAAAAAATTCAGAAAAAATAGGGCATCATTTATTGGTACTTTTGAACTTGATAATCCACACACACAGCATCCATTATATAATTATAGTATCACATGAAATAAAGCATCTTCTCATTGATCAAAAGTTCAATTAAATGTTAGCCATGAAATTTGCATACAAAATATTTTTACCCTAATTTTGTATGGCAACAATGGTTTAATGCCGAGAGGGTAGACTAGTGGGAACCGTGTAATCATGGAATGTCAATTAATTTGACACTAAAATCTGGCTTAGGGTGTTGATTAATCTGAAATTTAGGGAGTATTCATATCAGAAGGGCTAACTACCTAATGTCAAAGAAGTAAGAGTTCATATATGCACAGGTAAGTACTCCCTAACTACGCTTTACACCTTCCTGATATCTGAGAAAAGAGAAAAAGGTTACCTATTTCCAAATTAATTTCTCTTATAAATTGCTTTCAAAAAAAATATCACATAAATTAATTTCCTTTGCAAGGAATCCGATGTGCGCGCACTGGTCCAACATCGATCGATCCATGATTGAAGACAAACTTTGTGACGAATTCATTATATCAATTATTGTTGAGGAAAAGGTGACAAGATGGTTACCATCACACACACAAAAAAGGGCTAGCTATAGGGAGACACAGCCAAGAAAGATCGATATATAGATCGACCAAATGCATGCATATGTAAATAAATGTGTAGTGGCGCTCGATCAGCTATAGCTTTTCCCTTTGGCGTGCTTGTCACAAGTGCCGCTTTCACCAACGTATGTCCTGTGTCTGCGTGTGCATGGTAGTGCGTGCTACAATGTTATCATTGTGCAAATGCTGTACCAGTCCATACAGTGGAAAGTGCCGAGTAGAACAGTTCTCTCTTCTTTCATCCGAGACTCGTCAAGGTTCTCTGGTACTTCTTGTACTATGAGAAGGTATCTTTGCGCATCGCAATCATCATCTTTTGATACTCTAATGCACGCAGCAATTTGTCTTCATCTTTGCAGGGTATCAAAGATATGTCG
The DNA here is from genome assembly GCA_916181665.1 of Avena sativa. Classification (NCBI taxonomy): domain Eukaryota; kingdom Viridiplantae; phylum Streptophyta; class Magnoliopsida; order Poales; family Poaceae; genus Avena; species Avena sativa. Next base: position 105,284,107 of record OV702292.1, read on the forward strand.
TTCTAGATATAGGTACAGCCTTTGATATTACATTTGAATATTAAATTTTACTATAAAATATGTACAAAAAGTATTATATTATGAATATACATTTTTTACACATCTATCAATGTGATTATAAGTTCTCAACCTAAATATTCAAAACAATATTTGTAGTCAAAATTTTAAAAGTTTGACTTAAGACATGTCCAAAACGAACATGATCATGGATATTTAAGAGAATGTTGCATACAAGACGTCTCTCATACGAAAGATAACTTCGGCACAAGAACACATATAAAAAAACATGATACACCTTTGGGTTAAGTGAAAACGGGAGGCCGCAGAGTGCACCGACCCTGGCTCTGAATGAAAGCCCCGAAAGAAACAACTATAAATTACAATGAAGTGAATCTAATGCACAACATGGCATCAACTAGAGGATTACATGAGGAGATGTTCTAAGAAACACCAATGAACGATTTCACTTTAAAAGTAACCTTTTAAGAGAAACCCTCTCATAATAAGTTTGGCATTTCAACCTAAATAGTAAAATTGAAACATATCAAACAGCTTTTAAAAAAAACTGATTTTTTTTGTAGAATGAACAGGATCATGTGTTGTAGTTATACGCCAAAATGCTCTAATTGTACGCCAAAATTCTGCGTGGAAACACATATGTGGTGGTATACACACAAAAAAATTGAGTGATATAAACAACAAATATGAATGCGCTAAAAACACTTATGTTTTTGCACAGACCACCACACATGTCATTTCTCTGCAAAATGTTGCATGCAGTTAGAACACATTGTCATGTCATTTTTAACAAAATTCAGATATATATTTTGTTTTCTGTTTTTCGTTTTTTTATTTGAGCAGCAACATATGGGCCCGGGTTCACATGTGAATTTTCGTCTCATCAGATTAAATTGACTTGTGAAACAACCTAATATGGACATGAAGAGCCTCTCCACCATGCAACATGCATCAGTGCATTAATTCTAAGTGGGTTTTAGTCCTACCATATTTAGTGGCATGTTTAAAAAAATTACTAGAGAATTTTTCCCGTTTCTTGCATAAAGTTCCCGGTCTTAAATCTTATCGAATGAATTTATGTTCTATGAAATATTTAGGAATCAGATCTCCAACCAGAGTAGCATCCAATTTAAATTTTATACTGACCCACCAATTTGCAGATCACATGCACGCCATGATTTTTAGCGGGTCAGTATTACTTTGGACCAGCAATTAGTCCACGGCCTATTTATGCGCGACGTACTGCGCCACACGCTGAGGAGGACAATTTGAACAATGTGATCTGGTCCTGAAGATAATAAGTACTAATGAAAAATATGCTCAATAATGCCACATACAGACGTGTTCAGTCAAAGATACAAGCATGATAATCGATCAGCTGGGAGCTTAAACGAGCCATGAATAGTATGCCAATTCGAGTGGTAACAGTTCTGAGATGGTCTCAGAGTCGACGTACCACTACTATATGCGATGGACAGCCACAAAACCAATATACTCCATAGTGGTACGCATCATCATGGCTTGTTTGAACACTTTTCGTGCACTTATAACAAGCTGGTCCACAACAAAGGAGGACCAGTAGCATATAAACTGCGCCAGTTCGCCGGACAGGGTGTCTCGATGCAAAAAACACACTTCTACCTTTCTGGCCGGTTTGATTCGGCGAGGTCCCTCCTCTGGCTAGCTAGCTGCTACCAACCTTTCTGCCCCCCTAAGGAAGGTGAGAAACAATTTGGTACTACAAATAAAGAAACAAGAATAATTGCTATCTCTTGGTTGCATGAATATTGAAATCTTAGCTACCAAGCATGCTGATTAGATGAGACCACATGCTTGCATTGTTCTCTCAATCAAGTTCTTTCTAGAGGATGGCTTCCAAGTCGATCTCTGTCAACGTGTGTTCGACTACAACTCTATTGATGTATTCAAGCTGGTTATAGTGGGGCTAACTTCAGTACTAGTAGTAACTAAGAGTCAAACCCAGCATTTTTCTTATGTGTCAATAAGTTAATGAAGAGAGATATATATAAAGTAGTAACTAGCTATGTTCATGTAGCATTACATGTTAGATTTATATGGGCTGCGGCCCATGTAGGCAGCCCATCTAGTCTAATAAATCCTGAAATCTTAAGGCTCATCTACTATGGCAGCTTGGGAGCTCTGTGGGAGACAAAGTTTAGCCCCACATTGCTAGTTGGGAGAGAGTTGGACCAGCTTATAAGGTGAGTTGTTTCACTCCCACTAAGTGAATAAGAAGAGAAGAAGTCCACGCGCACTCCTCCTCCTCCGCCGCCCGCCTCGCCTCGCTCGCACGCGCGTCGCGTCGCGTCGCGTGAATCGAGTTCGAGTTCGAGTTAGAAACTTGTTTTGTGGAAGACTAAATTTTTGCTTGGTGCACCAGCTGTTGGGTACGTATCAACATTTGTGTGTATGTTTGACGCGTGTCCCTGTCTTCCACCGCGTGGCGACTCGGTCGGCTCACCTCCCAGGCTATAAAGCGAGAGACAGACAGATCTAGATGCATCCAGTTCCTTTCTCAGTCTCTCTTGCTGTGTGTTCCTCTTGCTGCGCTGCTCTCTAGGCTTCCCCATCCCGACGACTGCGTGCACTACTGTCCGGGAGAGCAGGCCTCCGAATCCCCGTCCGTTGAGATCCTGCACCGGGAGACAGGTGATAAGGTTTTTGGGGGAGCGTATTGGCGCGACTGCTTGCCTCCGTTCGTGTGTTCTTCTTCGGCAACCGACGACCTCCTCAGCACCATGGACGACATCAACAACGACCAAGGTGTTGATGCGGTGACGACCTTCCCGGTCAACCTGTACGTGTTATTCTTCTCTTTGTATGCACTAGTTCTTGCTTGATTTTCAGATCTACTAGATGTGGTTTTTTGGCTGCATGTGTTTAGATCTACTAGTGCTTACATAGTGTTGATTTCGGTAATTAATCTCATGGGGAAATTGCCTAATATTCCAACAATCCAAAAACCTTATTTATTTAGGCAATTTTCGTCATCTGCCTTTGCTGCGTCGCTCAAACCGACCCCTTTTACGGGTGCTAATTTTAAGAGATGGCAAGGGAAAACCCTCTTGTGGCTCACTGCAATGGGCATAGAAAAAGTTGCAGATGGCACTCCCAGAGGTCCGCTTACTCTTGAGGAAGAGAGAGCGTTCAGGGAGGCCACTATACTTTTCGTGGGCTCTGTACTCAGAAGGCGAGGGCAAAAGACAAACACAGTAGTGGAACCGAGGGACATTCTGCTGCCAATGTGGTGCAGAAAAATGCCCATGAGTCCAAGGGAAATAACAAAGTCTGCCAGACTACCAACTTCAAGAAGAAGAAGGGGCAGAACAAGGAAAAGAAAGAACCTTGTTGGGTGTGTGGCGAGATTGTCCATTGGGCTCATCGTTGTCCACAGAAGAAAGGCAAGAAGGGTCAGGCTAGACAGAGTTCTAAATCTGTCAACATGGTCATTGGCAAAACTGATGCAGGAACTTCAAGTTCTGGGTACGGTAATTTATTACCTACTATTTTTTCAGTATTTCAACCCACGGAATGGTGGGTTGATATGGGTGCCAATGTTCATGTGTGTGCTGACATTTCCATGTTCACCTCTTATCAGACTCGAGATTCCTCGGTAATGATGGAGAATGGGTTACATGCTACTGTTCTTGGTGCTGGCACGGTAGATCTGAAGTTTATTTCGGACAAGATCGTGCAATTGAAGAACATGCATCATGTCCCTTCTATCAAGAAGAATCTCGTTAGTGGCTCCTGTCTTCTGAAAGATGGGTTTAAGTTGGTATTTGAGTCCAATAAAGGTGTACTGTCTAAGTATGAAACCTTTGTTGGAAAAGGCTATGAATGCGGAGGCATGTTCTGTTTTTCATTGGTAGACTTCTGTGATAATGTAGTGAACCATGTTTGCACTACTAGTAGAAACTAATGTTTGGCATTCACGACTTTGTCATATTAATTTCGGTTGTATGTCGCGGATTGTTGTATGAGTTTAATTCCGAAATTTACTATTGTCAAAGGCTCTAAGTGCCATGCTTGTGTGCAAGCAAAGCAGCCTCGCAAGCCTCATAAGCCCGCATAGGAGAGAAACTTGGCACCTCTAGAGCTCATACATTCAGATCTATGTGAGATGAATGGTGTGTTGACAATTAGTGGAAAGAAATATTTCATGACATTGATTGATGATTCTACTAGGTACTGTTATGTATATCTCTTGAAAACTAAAGATGAGCCCTTAGATTTCTTTAAAATCTATAAGGCAGAAGTTGAAAATCAACTTGAGAAAAAGATCAAAAGAATTCGGTCTAATCGTGGTGGAGAGTACTTTTGTAATGCGTTCAATTTCTTCTGTTCGGAACATGGTATTATACATGAGAGGACGCCTCCCAATTCCCCTCAATCCAATAGGATTTCTGAGAGGAAAAACCAGACTCTAACAGATTTGGTTAACTCCGTGTTAGACACTGCCGGTTTATCCAAGGAATGGTGGGGGGAGGCTAGATTGAATTCATGTCATGTCCTAAACCGTGTTCCAATTAAGAATAAAGAGATTAGTCCATTTGACGAATGGGAAAAGAAAAGGTTGACACTCTCCTACTTACGCACTTGGGGTTGTTTGGCAAAGGTCAACATGCCAATCAACAAGAAGCGTAAGCTTGGACCAAAAACCGTGGATTGTGTCTTTCTTGGCTATGCTTCTCACAACATTGCTTACAGATTTCTTGTGGTGAAATCTGAAGTGGACGACATGAGTGTCGGTACCATTTTTGAATCAAGAGATGCTCCATCCTTTGAGGATATATTTCCTATGAGAGATATGCCTAGCATATCTAATAAGGAATATGATCCAATTTCTAAAACTAAAACTCCCATGGAGACTGATGAACAATCAGATGATGAGAGTTTAGATTCAGATGAGGATAACAATGAAGCTCCCACAAGGAGCAAGAGACAAAGGATCGCAAGATCTTTTGGTGATGATTTCATTGTGTACCTAGTGGATGACACTCCCACTACTATTTCAGAAGCTTTTGCATCTTTGGATGCAGACTACTGGAAAGAAGTGGTTCAAAGCGAGATGGATTCCATCTTGGCTAATGGAACGTGGGAGATATCTGAACATCCTTATGGGTGTAAACCTGTAGGATGTAAATGGGTATTTAAAAAGAAGCTTAGGGCTGATGGTACTATTGAAAAGTATAAAGCTCGGCTTGTGGCTAAAGGCTATACCCAAAAAGAAGGAGAAGATTTCTTTGATACTTACTCACCTGTGGCTAGATTGACCACAATTCGAGTACTACTATCACTGGTTGCCTCACACGGTCTTCTCGTTCATGAAATGGACCTTAAGACGGCTTTCCTAAATGGAGAGTTGGATGAGGAAATTTACATGGAACAACCTGATGGATTTGTAGTAGAAGGTCAAGAAAGAAAGGTGTGTAAATTGAAGAAATCTTTGTATGGCCTCAAACAAGCTCCCAAGCAATGGATGAAAAGTTTGAAAGAACTTTGACATCTGTGGGCTTTATTGTAAATGAAGCCGACAAATGTGTACTACCGCCATGGTGGGGGCGAGGGAGTTGTCCTATGTCTCTATGTTGATGACATATTAATTTTTGGGACAAGTCTCAAAGTGATTAATGAGGTCAAAACCTTCTTATCTCAATGTTTTGAGATGAAGGATCTTAGAGAAGCTGATGTTATCCTAAATATCAAGCTACTGAGAGATGAGAATAATGGGATTACACTTGTGCAATCACATTATGTGGAGAAGGTGTTGAGCATATTTGGATATGATGATTGTAAGTCCTCTCCCACACCTTATGATTCTAGTGTTTTGCTTCGAAAGAATCAAAAGACAGCTAGAGATCAATTGAGATACTCTCAGATTATTGGCTCACTTATGTATTTAGCTTGCACTTTGAGTCCTAACATCTCGTTTGCTGTGACCAAACTTAGCCAGTTTGTGGCCAACCCGGAAGATGATCATTGGCATGCTCTTGAGAGAGTAATGCGCTATCTAAACAGAACTGTGAGCTATGGAATTCATTATACCGGGTATCCTAGAGTACTTGAAGGGTATAGTGATTCAAATTGGATATCAGATGCTGATGAGATAAAGGCCACAAGTGGATATATATTCACTCTTGGTGGTGGCATTGTTTCATGGAAGTCTTGCAAGCAGACCATCTTAACAAGGTCAACTATGGAAGCAGAACTCACAGCATTAGATACTGCTACTATCGAAGAAGAATGGCTTCATGAACTCTTAACAGATTTGCCTATGGTTGAAAAACCAATACCGGCAATCCTTATGAACTGTGACAACCAAACTGTGATTGTCAAAGTGAACAGTTCTAAGGACAATATGAAGAGTTCAAGACATGTCAAGAGAAGACTGAAGTCTGTCAGAAAGCTGAGAAACTCTGGAGTTATAGCATTGGATTATGTCCAAACGACTAAGAATCTGGCAGATCCTTTTACGATATCAAAAAATTTGATAGAAAATGCATCGAGGGAGATGGGTTTGAGACCCACGTGAGTTGTCAAGGGGGTAACCCAACCTATGTGATTAGAGATCCCGTGAATTAGGACCTGGGAAAACAAACCGAAACAACTGAGTTGAGAGAAACTTTTAATACTCCCACTCCGATGTAGATGCAATTCTCTCATAGTATTATGTAAGGAAGGTTGATTATGTCGTAATGTGTTCTGACTGTCTCCTTGGGAGCAAAGACGCTATCCTACAGGGCGATCTTGAAAGAACACACCTATATGAGCTACACTTCTGGTCACAGTGTATGAGATTTGGGTGAATTTCTAGGAAGCTCATGAAAGGCTGAGGAGTGTGACTTATAAGCTTCACCCGAGGGGTAGCCTATGGTAGCCAAGTACCGGTAACGTCATTGAGTGAAACTTTGAAATGGATCGTATGGGCACCTAGAGGGGGGGGTGAATAGGTGCTACACCAATTTTTAATTCTTTTTCAAGTTTAGGCTTAGCACAAAGGTAAATTCTCTAGATAAACTAATGTATGGAAATTCCCTATATGCAAACCTATCTACTAGCGAGTAAGGAGCGAGTGGAAGAGGAACGAGTGAACCGAAGTGAAGCACGCAGAGACACAGGATTTGTTTGAACGTAGTTCCTTCCTTGTTAAGGGAAGTACGTCTGCATTGGAGGGGTGGGCGGTACTAAGACCACCACGCCACAAAAGGCCTCACCCTGTTCTCCGATGGATCTCACCACAACAGGCCTGATCCACCTTCCACTATAGGTACCCTTCGAGGCGGGCACCGGCGCCTTTACACAACTAGCGGGGCAACAAATCCACAACAACTTGGAGGCTCCCGAAATGACAACAAGCTGCCATAAGAACAAAGTTGTCAAATACAATAACACGATCTAGGTATTAACGAGAATACTAGATCAGGGATTTCTCTAAGTGAATGGAGAGGAGTTGAAGCGCTTGATTCTTGATGTTGGTGATGAACTTCTCCTCCTTCAATTCCACCAAAGATCAAGACCTTAGGGTGGTTGAAGTGGGAGATCGAGATTTAGAGCTCTTGCACTGGGTCTGGTCGAATTCAAAATGAATCAAGAGAGCTGGACGATGGGAAAGAAGGGGTACTTATACCCCCTTCCAAAAACCAGCCGTTGCACACTTTGGGGGCCGGATTATCCGGCCCAAGTGAGGGCCGGATTATCCGGTCTGGGGAAACTCCGCCCCAGACTCGGAATATCCGGCAGAAAATCCGCCCCCTCTCTGAGCGTCGCGCCGAGCTTGCCCTTGATCAACTTCTGGGGGCTGGATTATCCGGCCCTATGCGAAGGCCGGATAATCCGGCCTGGGGAGAAAAACCGCCCCAGTTCGGATTTTCTGGTAGAAAATCCGACTGGATACTGAGCGACGCGCCTTGGCTCCTTTTGCTCGAAAACTGGGGGCCGGATTATCCGGCCCTTGCGAAACCCGGATTATCCAGCCTGGGGAGGAAAAACCGCCCCAGTTCGGATTTTCTGGGAGAAAATCCGACTGGACACTGAGCGACGCACCTTGGCTTCCTTGAGAGATGAGGTAGGCCGGATTATCCGGCCCTTGGAGGGTCGGATTATCCGGCTCCCCTCAAAACTTCCTGCACACTTAGCACACATGAAAAGTCTCCATAATATTGTTATCTAACACGCAAAACATAGGAAAACATGAAATGTTCTTTCAATCTCCCCCTTTTTGGTGTTAGATGACAATACCAGGATTGGCAGGAGAAAGACACAAGACAAACAGAGATAACTATGGAAGGGACTCCCCCTCAATGTGTGCATAATAGAGTTTTGCATTGGAATACAAATGCACACAAATAGTTGAATCTATTCCATAGACAAAAGGGCAAAAACACATACCACCGAAGTAGAGAATAGGCATCCTTGACATAAATCACAATTATTATTGGATAACCATTATGAGTGCGCGCCTTCCGTGATAAACCACCAGCAGTAGGATATGAATATGAATAGATATAACCATGAGCATAATCCATGATATGAAGTCCATAGGTATCATCCAGACAACCACATAAAGTCTCAACCATAAATTATAAACCACGAATATAAAAGTTCAACGCTAAATGGGCATAAGCAAGAAATAACGAATAAAAAGTGCAAGTGCTTATGCCCGACCCATGCAAATCCACGGACAACCTAATAGAACTACTTCTCCCCCTTTGGCATCGAGACACCAAAAAGGGAGAAGAGTGATGCTAGCGCCCCATGGGATCACTCATCATAGTCCTCATCCTCGTCCTCGTCCTCATGCTCTTCCTCATCCTCATCTTCAAGCTCCTCAGTGTCACCTTCCTCATCATCAGCATCAGCAGCAGGCGCAGAGGGGAACAAGTGACGCTCCAGCTCACCATAGTTCAGCCCGGAGGAAGAGTTCCACCGAGCATATGGAGTGGGAGGTGTAGGAGCTAGAGGAGCACCCAAAGCGCCAGACACGTGGTGGAGAATGAGCTGCTGGGAGTGAGCCAACTCATGGCGCTGCCTGTAGGCCTCATACTGACCCTTGCGTGTGTCCACGCCCATGCAGAGGATGCGACGCTGGAACCAGTTCAGCTGCTTGATCTCACGGGCCACGGGAGGCACTGGGGGCCGACGAGCATCCCTCATGAGGCCCTCAGGAGCATAGGAGGGGTGAGCAGTCTTCCGAACCTTGTTGTAAATATTCTTGGCCTTGTGCACCGAGTCAATGTGGAACTCCTCGGCAGGAAGGAGGTGGCGGATGAGCAACATAATGTAGGGCGCATAGGGAATGGACAGACGGTTGAACATAGCATCACACAGCTCATGGTAAATGAAGTCCATGACATCCAGCCTGTACTGCACAGACTCGTCCTCGCAGGAGGCAACCTCATGAGAAAATTGAAGTAGCTGAACAAGGTGACCACGAATGTTGTCATTGTTACCCCCACTCGGTGTAATAGAGTCACGGAAGAAACCCACCAATGCAGCATAGATGGGAGCAAGACCAGCCACAGTACCGACAATTCCATTGTCCAGAGAGAGCAGCATCCTTGTTGGGCTTCAACTGAGTGATGATGCGGTGGCCACTGGCTCTATCCCTGCTGCGGAAGGAGTACCCCAAAACCTCAGCAAACACGTGAAAATCAGCAGTCATGGGCATGTCATGAGTCATCCACTTCATAGTGTGATGCTCATCACCACAAATCACTAGAGTGGAGAAGGATTGCTTCACCACCTCAGAGTCAAAGGAGCACTGGAGGGACATGAGATGGTGCATCCCCATCCTCTCAGCCACATACATCGCATCCACAAGATGCGCCTTCTCCAAAGCATCAGCAAGTACCAGAGGGTGCATAGGCCTAATGTTCAGCCTGGCATAGATGTCTTCATAAATCCCTTTTTGTTCTGCACACCAAAACCGGGTATCCCCCAGCTCATCATCACGAGGCAGCTCAGCAAACAAGTCACGGTGACGAATGGCAGAGAAGGAGACCGCATCCAGAGCCCTGTAGTTGATCTTGGGCTCCTTGCCCTTCCGCTTGGACACACCCTTCCTAGTCCTCTTGGATTGTTCAGCCATGCGCCTCTCTTCGTTCTTCCTTCTCCGCAATTCAACTTCGTCCACTGGGTTACCTTGACCGTCGTCCCGAAAGTACTTGGCGCGAGGACGGCGCTTGTAGGTCTTGGGAACACCGGAACCACCTGTGAGGAGAATAAGGCCGATAGCAAGGGGATAAGCATACACACAAGTCCAGGAGAGAGCATGGAACAAGTAGGCAAAAGGTTCATAGGTCAAAACTACTCAATACATACACCATAGTGAACCGGAAGCAGACTTGAATCTGTCAGGCCGGATTATCCGGCCTGGCCAGGGGCGGATAATCCGGCCCTGGCAGAAATTTTCGATTTCACCAAGAATGCATGCAAAAAAAGTAGATCGGGCCTAGAAACTGTAAGACTACGAGTTCTATGCAAAAACACATCCTTCTAGACAACGTTCCATCCAACAAGATACATATCTAGCCAAAGATGGGAAGAGAGGGAGTTACCCTCACTCATTGGAGGAAGAATGCGGAGGAGAAGGTACCCGGAGGCGCGGAGAAGAAGATCCGGGAAGGCCCTGAAAATCCGGTGGCCGGAGAGGCTCCGGGGAGGGTGAGGGGCGGCAGGCGGCGGCTGGGGAGAAGGAGAGGGCTGGGGGAGAAGTGCTGCTCGTTATGAGCCCTTCTCCCCGAGCCCTGCCCTTTAAGATCAAATCCGCCAGGGCCGGATTATCTGGCCAATACTTGGGCCGGATTATCCGGCCTAAAATCTAGGATTCTGTTATACACAGAACCAGGCCCGCGCGTCCCCAAACAACACCCCCACAAGGTGTACAAGGGACTTGTGTGCAAGAATAGATGTCTTAGGGGTAGGGAAGGCTTAGGATGGAGAATGCCAAACTGAGATGGTACTAGACACTCAAAATTGCAAAATCCAAATCAAATAAAAGCCAAGATTGAGTGTGATTCCCATAAGAACATGAGATAGCAAATAACATCCAAAAAGAGCCAATTCTCCACAAAGGAGAGGGCGGTGGCCGAAGCCACCTTGTTGGAGTGTATGGTGTGACACCGCGAAGATATATCTTGGGTTCACGACCAATACTCATCAATAAGCTCGCATATCACAACATGATATTAAGAGAAATGATATAACTTGCTATTGGCATTATGGGGGGAGGGTTAGCCCAATATGTTAGGACCACACTCCCCCTATATCCATGCCCACACCTAGACCAAACAAGGATTGAGATGTACGAGTGGGTGCATGGGTAATCAAGACAAGCTCCCGGAATCAATGATATTTAGCTCATTCCTCAAATAGCAGAATCTTGCTTCATCAAGTGGCTTTGTAAAAATATCCGCCAGTTGATTCTTCGTGCTCACAAAAGATAGATCAATATCACCTCGAGCAACATGGTCACGAATAAAATGATTCCGAATCTCAATATGCTTCGTCCTTGTGTGCTGAACTGGATTGTACGCAATTTTGATAGCACTTTCATTATCACATAAAAGAGGCACTTTGTCACAATTGACACCGTATTCCTTTAAAGTTTGCCTCATCCACAATAATTGAGTACAAGCGCTGGCAGTACCAACATATTCAGCTTCGGCGGTGGAGAGAGATATACAATTCTGCTTTTTGGAGGACCAACATACAAGAGATCTTCCCAAGAATTGACAAGCTCCAGAAGTTGACTTCCGATCATCCTTATCACCAGCCCAATCTGAGTCAGTATAACCATATAAAGAGAAATTGGAGCCCTTGGGATACCAGAGACCAAAGTTGGGGGAATGAACTAAATATCGAAAGATCCTCTTGACCGCCACTAAGTGGCTTTCTTTAGGAGCTGCTTGATACCTTGCACACACTCCCACACTCAACACAATATCGGGTCTAGATGCGCAGAGGTAAAGAAGAGAGCCGATCATGGACCGGTATACATTTTGGTCCACATCTTTACCATGAGGGTTGAGTTCGAGATGACACTTTGTTTGCATCGGAGTAGCGACACCATTTTGATCTGTCATCTTGAATCTCTTGAGCATGTCTTGGATGTACTTTGCTTGATTAATAAAGGTTCCTTCTCTTAGTTGCTTGATCTCGAATCCAAGAAAGAACCGTAATTCCCCCATCATAGACATCTCAAACCTGTCAGTCATAAGCTTTGAAAATTCATCGTTAAAAGCTTTGATGGTAGAACCAAAAATGATATCATCTACATATAGTTGGCATACGAAGAGCTCCCCCTTAACCTTCTTAGTAAAAAGAGTGGGGTCGATTTGCCCAACTTCGAAGCCACGATCTAACAAAAGCTCTTTAAGGTGCTCATACCACGCACGTGGGGCTTGTTTAAGGCCATAGAGTGCCTTATCGAGTTTGTAGACATGGTTCGGGAAGTTAGGATCCTCAAACCCCGGGGGTTGCTTTACGTATACCAACTCATGTAGACGGCTGTTAAGGAAGGCACTCTTGACGTCCATTTGTTGCAACTTAAAATTGTTATGAGCAGCATAAGCAAGTAGGATACGGATGGACTCAAGACGAGCCACAGGAGCATAGGTCTCGCCGAAGTCGATGCCCTCAACTTGGGAGTAACCTTGTGCCACAATTCTTGCCTTGTTCCTCACAACGATGCCATTCTCATCTTGCTTGTTCTTGAAAATCCACTTGGTGCCGATAACATTGCGGCACTCTTTGGGTTTCTCCACTAGTTTCCAGACTTTGTTGCGCTCGAAATTGTTCAATTCTTCATGCATATCAACAACCCAGTCTGGGTATTCAAGAGCTTCAAAGACCTTCTTAGGTTCCACCATGGAGATATGAGCTTGATGCTCACCAAAACTGGCCAATTCTCTTCTAGTAGACACCCTTCGTCGAAGATCACCAACAACCTTGTCGAGAGTGTGACCCCTCAACTCAAGGTTACGATCAGCCCGAGCCTTACGACGAAGTTCAATAAGTTTGTTGTCTCTTGGTGGAGGAGATTCATCACTTGAGTCTTCATTGAAGGCATTTTCTCCGCCTTGATCAGTAGCTGGAACATCAGTAGAAGGTGGTGGAGATGCATGCCCTTGAGGTGAGTCCGTAGCCACAATAGGAGGCTGTAGAACTGGAGAGTCAGGGCCGTATAATCCGGCCGATGAAGTGGCCAGATAATCCGGCCTGGGAGGACTTGCAGCATCATCATCAGGAAGCCTGGGACTTGCTTGACCTGGCGAGGAGCTGGATAATCCGGGGTCAGCCGGAAAATCTGGCCTGGAGCTTCTGTTGATATCTTCACCACCAGGAGCTGCTGGAGCGGGGTGGCCGGATAATCCGGTATCCACCGGAAAATCCGGCCTAGAGCTTTCTGGAGCATCTTGACCTTCAGCAGTTGATGGAGATGGTGTAAAAGTTGCCCCGTGGTTGGAGCATGTTGCGTATGTGTAGATGAGGGCTCTATATGAGTAGAGCATTGTCCTTCCCGGTCCGTCACAAGGGGTTCCTCAATGGGGCAGAAGAATCCCATGCCCATTCTTCTTATGGCATCTTGGGGTATTTCAACATATGCATCACAAACACCAACTTGCTCCGCACGGGAACCGTCATTTTCCTCGAACACCACACTACAAGATTCTACAACAGTTCCGGAGAGCTTATTGTAGACTCTACTGTTGGGTCCGCAGCATAGAAAACAAAAAATTTCCTACGATGAGAACTATACGCCAAGATCTATCTACTAGATACAGAGCAACGGGTGGACATACAACCATGGAGAACTTACCCTCGAAGACAACGAGCTTTGTTAACGAGTAGGAACTCGTGGTTGATGTAGTCGTACACTTGCCGATCTCAAGATCGTGAGGAAGTCCGAGCGCCGCAACTCAGCAGCGCATCCGCACTCGCACACACGTTCAAGCCACCGGACAACCTCCACCTCCTCTCTCCAGCGATCCAGCGGAAGCAGCAACTCCTTCCAGACGAAATGCCACCAGGAACATGTATCTCGCTAATCCGAGACCATGGGGGAATAATATTAGAGGGGGAGAGAGATCCTTCACAATGAGGTGTTAGGATGAAGGAGGGAATGGGTGGCCTTTTATAGGAGGAGGGGGGTGCCCCCTCTCTCCATGGCCGGCGCATGGGGGGTGACCCCTCACCTCCCCCATTCATGTGGTGGTAACCCCTCCACATTAAAATGCCTCTTCACATTCCCTTTTAAAGTCTCCACTTTAAATGCATTAAATTTCTCCAAATTTAATGCTCTCTCATTTAATAAAACTCTTTTTATTAAATTTATTCAGAATTTTGTTAATTACTTTAATTAACAAACATTCACATATAGCCCCTTGCAATATTTCAATATCACATGCAGAACCACCTTCTGCAATTTCACCCGAAACAATTTCCGGTTTCTATTGAAACAATTCCTACGCTTTGCAATTCTTTCGTCTGAAATATATGTGCTCCAAAATGGTGTCCGGTAACTCTTAAGTGTGCCACCCTACGGTTCACGAATAATGCAGACATGATCGAGACCCTTCTCTTATCAATAATCAGCAGCGGGACCTGGAGATCCGTACTGACTCCTACACATTCAACGATGACTCCTGTGATCGTGAGAACCTTTAACGCTTGTAACTAAATCCCTTTGTCTCTTGATATATTACATGTCCGAGATTCGATCATCGGTATCTCCATACCTAGTTTGATCTCGTTACCGACATGCACTCTTTTCTCGTTCCCGTGATATAACATTCTAGTGATCACATCACTTGCTTGCAAGCTATTCTAATGTGATATTACCGAGAGGGCCCAGAGTATATCTATCCGTCATCTGGATTGACAAATTCCACTCTTGATCCATGAGCCTCAACATAACACCTTCGTAGTGCTGAACCCATCTTTATAGTCACCCTGTTACGGTGTGACGTTTGATGTTATCAAGATACTCTTCCGGTGTCAGCAATTAACATGATCTCATGGTCTAAGGATAAAGATTACTTCGTATGATGTTATAGCAATATAAACATAATGACTTGATCGTAATGCTATACTTCGGATGAATGTTCATCACATCATTTCACAAATGTTGTGACCTTGCTATTAACAACATCCAATGTCCATGATCAGGAAACCTTGATCATCTTGTTAATCAACAAGCTAGTCTATAAGAGAGGCATAACTAGGAACCCTTTTTGTTTATTAAACACACATGTATTGATGTTTCCTATCAATACAATTATAGCATGCAAAATAAACATCTATCATATACAAGGAATACATAATAACAACTTTATTATTGCCTCTCAGGGCATATTTCCTTCAGTATCCCACTTGCACTAGAGACAATAATCTAGTTTATATAGTGATAAATCTAACACCCATGGAGTTCTGGTGTTGATCATGTTTTGCCCTAGGGAGTACTTTAGTCAATGGATCTGCTACATTCAGGTCCGTGTGTACTTTACAAATCTTTATATCTCCATCCTTGACATGCTCGCGGATGGAGTGAAACCGGCGCTTAATATGCTTGGAATTCTTGTGAGACCTTGGTTCCTTTGCGTTGGCTATGGCTCCATTGTTGTCACAATAGATCACCATCGGGTCCAACGCACTGGGAACCACACCCAGTTCCGTAATGAACTTTTTCATCCAAACTGCCTCCGGTGCCACTTCTGAAGCAGCAACATATTCCGCCTCCGTTGTTGATCCAGCCACCACAGGTTATTTGGAACTCCTCCAACTAACTGCTGCTCCGTTCAAGAGAAATACGTATCCGGATTGAGACTTAGAGTCATCCGGATCGGTGTCAAAACTAGCATCGACATAACACTTAGCGACTAGCTCTTCTTCACCTCCGTATACAAGAAACATATCCTTAGTTCTTCTCAAGTACTTAAGGATATTCTTGACCGCTATCCAGTGTTCCGAACCTAGATCAGATTGGTACCTACTAGTCAAACTAATAGCATGTGCCACTTCTGGTCTTGTACATAGCATGGCATACATTATAGAGCCTATGGCTGAGGCATAGGGGATCTTATCCATTATCTCTCTTTCTTCCGTCGTAGCTGGACTTTGAGTCTTACTCAATGTCTTGCCTTGCAACATAGGTAAGTACCCCTTCTTACTTCCGTCCATATTAAACTTCTTTAGTATCTTATCAAGGTATGTACTCTGCGATAGCCCAATTAGGCGCCTTGATCTATCTCTATAGATTTTAATGCCTAATATATATGACGCTTCACCAAGGTCTTTCATCGAAAATTTGCTGTTTAGATAACTTTTAACACTGTTTAAAAGATCTATATCATTTCCAATCAATAATATGTCATCCACATATAATATCAGAAATGCCACATTGCTCCCACTCACTTTCTTGTAAATACAAGCCTCTCCATAAGTTTGGACAAATCCAAACTCTTTGATCACCTCATCAAAGCAGAGATTCCAACTCCGGGATGCTTGCTTCAGTCCATAGATGGATCGCTGAAGTTTGCACACCTTATCAGCATCCTTAGGATCGACAAAACCCTTAGGTTGTATCATATACAACTCTTCTTCAATATTACCATTGAGGAATGCAGTTTTGACATCCATCTGCCATATTTCATAATCGAAATATGCAGCAATTGCTAACATAATCCTAACCGACTTAAGCATCGCTACGGGAGAGAATGTCTCACCGTAGTCAACTCCTTGAATTTGTCGAAACCCCTTTGCGACAAGTCGAGCCTTATAGATGGTTACATTACCATCAGCATCAGTTTTTCCTTTGAAAATCCATTTATTCTCAACGGCCTTTCGATCGTGAGGTAAGTCCACCAAGGTCCAAACCTGGTTTTCGTACATGGATTCCATCTCGGATTTCATGGCTTCTAGCCATTTGTTGGAATCAAGGCTCATCATTGCTTCTTCATACGTCGCAGGGTCATCCATTTCATCTATCATGAAATTCATAACAGGATTGTTGTACAGTTCAGGAGCTGCACGTGTCCTGCTTGACCTGCGAGGTTCGGTAGTGTCCTCTTTCGGAGTTTCATGATCAATTGAAGGAAATATGCCTTGAGAGGCAATAATAAAGTTGTTATTATGTATTCCTTGTATATGATAGATGTTTATTTTGCATGCTATAATTGTATTGATAGGAAACATCAATACATGTGTGTTTAATAAACAAAAAGGGTTCCTAGTTATGCCTCTCTTATAGACTAGCTTGTTGATTAACAAGATGATCAAGGTTTCCTGATCATGGACATTGGATGTTGTTAATAACAAGGTCACAACATTTGTGAAATGATGTGATGAACATTCATCCGAAGTATAGCATTACGATCAAGTCATTATATTTATATTGCTATAACATCATACGAAGTAATCTTTATCCTTAGACCATGAGATCATGTTAATTGCTAACACCGGAAGAGTATCTTGATAACATCAAACGTCACACCGTAACAGGGTGACTATAAAGATGGGTTCAGTACTACGAAGGTGTTATGTTGAGGCTCATGGATCAAGAGTGGAATTTGTCAATCCAGATGACGGATATATATACTCGGGGCCCTCTTGGTGATATCACATTAGGATAGCTTGCAAGCAAGTGATGTGATCACTAGAATGTTATATCACGGGAACGAGAAAAGAGTGCATGTCGATAACGAGATCAAACTAGGTATGGAGATACTGATGATCGGATCTCGAACATGTAATATATCGAGAGACAGAGGGATTTAGTTACAAGCGTTAAAGGTTCTCACGATCACAGGAGTCATCGTTGAATGTGTAGGAGTCAGTACGGATCTCCAGGTCCCGCTGCTGATTATTGATCGGAGAAGGGTCTCGATCATGTATGCATTATTCGCGAACCGTAGGGTGGCACACTTAAGAGTTACCGGACACCATTTTGGAGCACATATGTTTCGGACGAAAGAATTGCAAAGCACAGGAATTTTTTCAATAGAAACCGGAAATTGTTTCGGGTGAAATTGCAGAAGGTGGTTCTGCATGTGATATTGAAATATTGCAAGGGGCTATTTGTGAATGTTTGTTAATTAAAGTAATTAACAAAATTCTGAATAAATTTAATAAAAAGAGTTTTATTAAATGAGAGAGCATCAAATTTGGAGAAATTTAATGCATTTAAAGTGGAGACTTTAAAAGGGAATGTGAAGAGGCATTTTAATGTGAAGAGGCATTTTAATGTGGAGACTTTAAAAGGGAATGAGAAAGGTAACTCCTCCACATTTTAATTTGAAGAGGCATTTTAATGTGGAGACTTTAAAAGGGAATGAGAAAGGTAACTCCTCCACATTAAAATGCCTCTTCACATTCCCTTTTAAAGTCTCCACTTTAAATGCATTAAGTTTCTCCAAATTTAATGCTCTCTCATTTAATAAAACTCTTTTATTAAATTTATTCAGAATTTTGTTAATTACTTTAATTAACAAACATTCACATATAGCCCCTTGCAATATTTCAATATCACATGCAGAACCACCTTCTGCAATTTCACCCGAAACAATTTCCGGTTTCTATTGAAACAATTCCTGCGCTTTGCAATTCTTTCGTCTGAAACATATGTGCTCCAAAATGGTGTCTGGTAACTCTTAAGTGTGCCACCCTACGGTTCGCGAATAATGCAGACATGATCGAGACCCTTCTCCGATCAATAATCAGCAGCGGGACTTGGAGATCCGTACTGACTCCTACACATTCAACGATGACTCCTGTGATCGTGAGAACCTTTAACGCTTGTAACTAAATCCCTTTGTCTCTCGATATATTACATGTCCGAGATCCGATCATCAGTATCTCCATACCTAGTTTGATCTCGTTACCGACATGCACTCTTTTCTCGTTCCCGTGATATAACATTCTAGTGATCACATCACTTGCTTGCAAGCTATCCTAATGTGATATCACCAAGAGGGCCCCGAGTATATCTATCCGTCATCTGGATTGACAAATTCCACTCTTGATCCATGAGCCTCAACATAACACCTTCGTAGTACTGAACCCATATTTATAGTCACCCTGTTACGGTGTGACGTTTGATGTTATCAAGATACTCTTCCGGTGTTAGCAATTAACATGATCTCATGGTCTAAGGATAAAGATTACTTCGTATGATGTTATAGCAATATAAACATAATGACTTGACCGTAATGCTATACTTCGGATGAATGTTCATCACATCATTTCACAAATGTTGTGACCTTGCTATTAACAACATCCAATGTCCATGATCAGGAAACCTTGATCATCTTGTTAATCAACAAGCTAGTCTATAAGAGAGGCATAACTAGGAACCCTTTTTGTTTATTAAACACACATGTATTGATGTTTCCTATCAATACAATTATAGCATGCAAAATAAACATCTATCATATACAAGGAATACATAATAACAACTTTATTATTGCCTCTTAGGGAATATTTCCTTCATCTATAAGTGTGGGATTCGGCACCATAACCAACAAAAATACCTTCTAGAGCCTTAGATTCAAACTTAGATAAACGAACTCCTTTAATAAGAAAGAAACACTTACACCCGAATGCCCGAAAGTATGAGATGTTTGGCTTGTTACCGGTAAGTATTTCATACGGAGTCTTGTCCAAAATCTTGCGGAGGTATAAACGATTGGATGAATGACAAGCAGTAGAGATTGCTTCAGCCCAGAAGTTATATGGAGATTTGAATTCGGCCAACATTGATCTTGCCATGTCCATTAGAGTTCGATTCTTCCTCTTGGCTACACCATTTTGTTGAGGGGTGTACGCGGCGGAATATTGATGTCTTATCCCCTCTTCACTTAGGAACTCATTTAAGGTGTAGTTCTTGAACTCCGAGCCGTTATCACTCCTTATAGCCAGAATGGGGACGTTGTGTTGACGTTGAACCTCGTTGGCAAAGTCAATGACAGTTTGTTGAGTTTCACTCTTCAACTTGAAGAAATAAACCCAAGTGTATCTTGAGTAATCATCAACAATCACTAGACAATACTTTTTCCCACCGAGGCTTGCATGAGATGGAGGTCCGAAAAGATCCACCTGAAGAAGCTCCAAGATCCTTTTTGAAGAGATAATAGTTTTCCTTCGATGAGGAGAATCATGCATTTTCCCTTCAACATACGCCCTGCAGACACGATCTTTGGCAAAAGAGACATTTTCTTTTAGTCCAAGAATGTGGACACCCTTGTGGAGACTTTGCAAAGTTCTCATATTGACGTGGGCTAGTCGGCGGCGTCAGCCTTTCCGAAAAGACACATCGGACCTGTAGTGGTTTTCCCGAAAAGTCTACCACGTACAGGTCGTTTTTGACATATCCCACGAAAGCGACTTTTAGAGACTTGCTCCACAAGAGTACCACCAAATCAGCATCAATGTAAACTTCAAAGCCCATCTTACCAAGGGCACGAACTGAAAGTAAGTTATACCCGAGGGTCTCAACAAGCATGACGTCCAGGAGGGAGATATCGTGAGCCACCACAACTTTGCCGAGACCCAATACCTCAAGTTTTGACTTATCACCATAGGAGACGGTAATGTGTGCAAGGTTTGGCCGCATCTCCGTGATGATCTCCTTGCTTCCGGTCATATGACTCGTACAACCGCTATCGAGTACCCATTTAGAACCACCGGAAGCATAACCCTGCAAGAAAATTACTTCTTGGTTTTAGGTACCCATTTTTCAATGGGTCCTCTCATGTTAGTAACAAGGGTCTTGGGAAGCCAAATAGACTAAGGAATGTAACAATCATAAGGCCCTACATAACTAGCATAAACATCACCATAAGCATCACAATATAGTTCGAAGTTAGGATTGTTGATCCCTGCAAAACCATCATAATTAGTCTTGTCATTGGTAATGTTGCTAGTCCTCGATTGAGCAGTCTTGTTCTTCTTCTTCTTGTTGTTTTTCTTGCTCTTTATCTTGGGTATGTAACCAAGACCTTCTTTAATGTTGTTTGTCCTTTGCCTGCTCAGTATCTCATCAATAACCCCTTTACCTTTGTATTGAGAACTCCTTGCAAGATCTTCTTTTCCAAAGGATGGAGATGAGGTACTTGGTATATTATACCGTTTCAATTGAGTTTGGAGCTGGTCATAAGACTCATTTAGAGTAGAATGATCACTCTTCAATGCCTTGTGAGCACTTTCAAGATCATCAAACTTCTCCAAAAGTCTAGCATGAACAGCCCCAAAATCAATCTTTTCTTTCTTTAGTTTCTTTACCTTGGCAAGGGCATGGTCACGTTCTTTAATGAGCTGAGCTACAGCTTCTTCTTGTGACTCCTCTAGGGATTCGAGTCTTTATTCCAAAGAAACTCGAGTTTCCTCTTCCTCTTCCAAGGCATTCTTCAAAGAGGCTATCTCCAAGGCATCTTCTCTTTCAATTCTGCCCTTTTCTTCAAGGAGATCTTTGGCTCGAGCAAGTTGACTCATAAGAGTATCAAAATGGAGTTTGTGCTCACCTTGTAGGTTAGTGAAAAAGATATCCAAGGCAATAACTTCTTCTTTCATTTCAAGACTTTCATGATCATCCATATCCATAATTATGTTAGTCTTAGAAAATGAGGAGTTAGAAGTCGATACCTCGGATCCTCTTGCCATTAGGCAAGTGGCATTGTTGTTGATGGCGTTCTCGTTCGGCGAGTCAAAGAGAGAGGAGGGAGTCGATGTGGTGGCTATAGCAGCCACTTCGCGGGAACTATCATCATCCTCTTCATCTTCACTTGCGGAGGAGTATTCCTCTTGAGCTACAAGGACCATCTTGTGTTGCTTCTTGAAAGGGCCATTCTTCTTAGCAAATGGCTTCTTCTTAGGAACTTTGGATTTATCTTTGAGAATGAGCCTGCCACCATTGTCTTCTCTATTTTCATAAGGACACTCGGCTACAAAGTGCAGTCTATCTCCACAGTTGAAGCAAGTTCTCAATCTTGGGCCACTTTCTCTTCTTCCATTTGACCCGTTCTTGCGCTCAAGTTCAGACTTGGCTTTGGTAGGGTCCTTCCAAAAGTTCCTTGCATAGAATGCCATGTACTCACCATGAGCATGTTTGACCTCATCGGGGCAGTCCATGGATCCCCTCTCAAATGCTCCTTCATCATCCTCTTGCTCAACAACATTGGCTTTGAGAGCCATATTGACACGCTTTTGCATTCCAATGGCCCGAGCACAGGCATCTTCAGCATTCTTTGCAGCCACTTTGAATGACGCCATTTCTTGCATGACTTCATTGGATGTCATTTGATGATAGTTGTGTCTACCTTGCAAACTCTTCAAATCCGTCGGTTCGAAAGGCATTAAGGCACTCACATACTTTCTTTTTATCCATGCATCATCAATGTGAGTGGCCCCATGCTTCCGAAATGTTGTTGCGATGCCCTTGAGTCTTCTATACATGTCCTCATGGTTTTCACCATCCAACATGTAGAATCCCTCAGCTTCATTACTAAGGGCATCATACCGGTTTCTTCTCATGCTTTCACTTCCAACAAAAAGGTCCGTAAGAGCATCCCACGCCTCTTTAGTCGTGTTGAGATGTTCAATGTGTGGCATGTCCTTGGGACCCACACCCAGCTGTATCATGTGGAGAGCAGTGGCATTCAACTGGCTATCCACAACTTCCCTTCTTGTTAGATTGGTTTGATCTCCAACATGAAGACCTTCTTCGATGATCCTCCACAATTCAATAGAGGAGCTGCAAACATGAGATTTCATTAGAAATTGCCATTGGTTAAAAGAAGATGCAGTGAGCTTGGGTGGATCACCCCTATTGTTTATATGAGGATGAGGGATAGGTGGGTCGGGGGAATATACGTGGCGAACCTCACTATATTCCTCCTTGCCACTTCCCTTTTTGGAGGTGGATCCATTTAGTTTTTCACCTTCCACATCATCATCCTTAGATCCGGTGTTACCCTTTTCCTTAGATGATGGTGAGGGAGCCTCAGAGGAGGATGGAGATGGGGCTATGGATGATGTAAGGCGAGCAATCATTTGATTCATCTCCTCCATCTTAGCCTCAAAGGATTTCAACAAGGTTGTTTCCAATGACTTGAGATCATCCATTGTGACCTTATCCACAGCCTCATTTCCATCATCCCTGGTACCCATACTACTCTTAGGCGGTTAAGCCCGAATTAAGAGCCGGGGCTCTGATACAAATTGAAATGGATCGTATGGGCACCTAGAGGGGGGTGAATAGGTGCTACACCAATTTTTAATTCTTTTTCAAGTTTAGGCTTAGCACAAAGGTAAATTCTCTAGATAAACTAATGTGTGGAAATTCCCTATATGCAAACCTATCTACTAGCGAGTAAGGAGCGAGTGAACCGAAGTGAAGCACGCAGAGACACAGGATTTGTTTGACCGCAGTTCCTTCCTTGTTAAGGGAAGTACGTCTGCGTTGGAGGGGTGGGCGGTACTAAGACCACCACGCCACAAAAGGCCTCACCCTGTTCTCCGATGGATCTCGCCACAACAGGCCTGATCCACCTTCCACTATAGGTACCCTTCGAGGCGAGCACCGGTGCCTTTACACAACTAGCGGGGCAACAACTCCACAAAAACTTGGAGGCTCCCGAAATGACAACAAGCTGCCACAAGAACAAAGTTGTCAAATACAATAACACGATCTAGGTATTAACGAGAATACTAGATCAGGGATTTCTCCAAGTGAATGGAGAGGAGTTGAAGCGCTTGATTCTTGATGTTGATGATGAACTTCTCCTCCTTCAATTCCACCAAAGATCAAGACCTTAGGGTGGTTGAAGTGGGAGATTGAGATTTAGAGCTCTTGCACTGGGTCTGGTCGAATTCAAAATGAATCAAGAGAGCTGGACGATGGGAAAGAAGGGGTACTTATACCCCCTTCCAAAAACCAGTCGTTGCACACTTTGGGGGCCGGATTATCCGGTCTAGGGAAACTCCGCCCTAGACTCGGAATATCCGGCAGAAAATCCGTCCCCTCTCTGAGTGTCGCGCCGAGCTTGCCCTTGATCAACTTCTGGGGGCCGGATTATCCGGCCCTATGCGAAGGCCGGATTATCCGGCCCGGGGAGAAAAACCGCCCCAGTTCGGATTTTCTGGTAAAAAATCCGACCGGATATTGAGCGACGTGCCTTGGATCCTTTTGTTCGAAAACTGGGGGCCGGATTATCTGGCCCTTGCGAAACCCGGATTATCCGGCCTGGGGAGGAAAAACCGCCCTAGTTCGGATTTTCCGGGAGAAAATCCGACTAGACACTGAGCGACGCGCCTTGGCTTCCTTGAGAGATGAGGTAGGCCGGATTATCCGGCCCTTGGAGGGGCGGATTATCCGGCCCCCCTCAAAACTTCCTGCACACTTAGCACACATGAAAAGTCTCCATAGTATTGTTATCTAACACGCAAAACATAGGAAAACATGAAATGTTCTTTCAAACTTGATGCGCAAGACTAGCAATTCAAGGCATAGTCCATTGTTCAGTTGTAGTAAGCGTATCTCTTTGTCTAGGTGGAAGTTCAACTTAACAGTCTCCACTGAACTACAGGTATATTAAACAGTAATTGGAACTAATGTGTCATATGATGTGCCTCTGAGATCGTGGGAAATTGTTATATTTATATGGGTTGCGGTCCATGTAGGCAGCCCATCTAGTCTAATAAATCCTGAAATCTCAAGGCCCATCTACTATGGAAACTTGGGAGCTCTGTGGAAGACAAAGTTTAGTCCCACATTGCTAGTTGGGAGAGAGTTAGACCAGCTTATAAGGTGAGCTGTTTCACTCTCACTAAGTGAGTAAGAAGAGAAGGAGTCCACGTGCACTCCTCCTCCTCCGCCTCCCGTCTCGCCTCGCCCGCACGCGCGTCGCGTTTCGTAAATCGAGTTCGAGTTAGAAACTCGTTTTGTGGAAGCCTAAATTTTTGCTTGGTGCACCAGCTGTTGGGTACGTGTCAACATTCGTGTGCATGTTTGACGCGTGTCCCTGTCTTCCACCGCGTGGCGACTCGGTCGGCTCACCTCCCAGGCTATAGAGCGAGAGACAGACAGATCTAGATGCATCCAGTTCCTTTCTCAGTCTCTCTCGCTATGTGTTCCTCTTGCTGCGCTGCTCTTTAGGCTTCCCCATCCCGGCGGCTGCGTGCACTGCTGTCCGGGAGAGCAGGCCTCCGAAACCCCGTCCGTTGAGATCCTGCACCGGGAGACAGGCGATAAGGTTTTTGGGGAGCGTCTTGGCGCGACAACTCGCCTCCGTTCGTGTGTTCTTCTTCGGCAACCGACGACTTCCTCAGCACCATGGACGACATCAACAAGGACCAAGGTGCTGATGCGGTGACGACCTTCTCGGTCAACCTGTACGTGATATTCTTCTCTTTGTATGCACTAGTTCTTGTTAGATTTTTAGATCTACTAGATGTGGTTGTTTGGCTGCATGTATTTAGATCTGCTTGTGCTGACATAATGTTGATTTTGATAATTAATCTCATGGGGAAATTGGATAATATTCCAACATTACACATATCAAGACAAAGTGGAGTCTACAACCTAATTAATGTGATATCACATGTTACCATATTTCCTACTATAAAAATAGTAGTAGTAATCTAGAGTAGTAACATATGCATATTACTGGTCTAAGTTATTTTACACTGTTACTAGCCTCGTGGTTATGATTAAAACCTAATTGAATGTTGCCTGCTGGAAGTCAGAAAATAAGCTTCACTGGACCAACTCGGTTCTGTAAATTAAATTAATTGCACTAGTGACCAGCGTAATTATGTTCGGGCAGCAGGTACACATGCATGGCCAGTAAACTGGCTGTAGGGCAAAAGAGAAAAACATGCGTTCGACTGAGTCCATATGAGCCGGGACTGCCGCGCCTGGAGGTGTGATAATGATCTAGTACTACTTTTCTTTTCAACAGAAAAGATCATATTACCATCGAAGTTCACAGTACATCGCTACATGGCTCTTGACCACAGAGCAGTAAACATTTAAGCTAAGTTACACGAACCAAGAACAAGATGACGATAACTCGTGAAGAAGACGCTGAAGACTTCAAATGGAGCCAAACAACGAATACCCCGTCAGCAACCCAAACTTGAATATGCCGCAATTGCAATCTTCAAAGGCCTCAGTGCTCCATACCTCCCGTGGGTGGCTCTCCCGACGGTCTATCATACATATGCACTCGAGGTTTGGCGAGTATTTGTCGATTTATAGATATCGAATAACATTCATTCCGCTGCCGAATCTGGAGACCAAAACGGAGATGTTGGCTAACAGAACATATATTCAAGCAGCCACCAAAGGTGAGAAAAGGTGGTCTTCCTTGATGACTCTGCATTCCCTCAGTAGGCCTCTATTTGAGGTCAAACCAGGAAAACAATACTCATGGCATGATGTTGTCTTGGATTGAAGCCTATTTTAAAGGTTGTTTGAAGGATTTCAATCCACATTTTTTTTCTATAGATGATTTTAAATTAATAATGAGAAAATTCTATTAGGGATCCTAATTAAGAAATACCGATGGAATGGCTCAATCTGCATGAACATTTTGAGGAAATCTACTAATGTGCTTCCTCACACCAAAAAGTATTTTTTTTGTCTTGAAGCTTATATATGCAATTGTAAAATTCATGTAGACATCCAGATCCATAAATCGGCTATTATAAATTAATGTGTGTTTTGTTTATGTTAGGATATATTTTGATGAGAAATGGAATCTATATCCTACATTTTTTTCTTCTAAATTCCTAGGTTTTAAGAACCCTACATTTCTAAAGAGACAAAAAATGTGTGAAGGCACTCCAACATAACCTAAATATGTTGTGGGGAAGAGGGGTCACTCCCATGTTGTAATCAAGCAACCTCAAGGCGTGGACATGGATTTCCTGAAGCAAAACCGATTGAGAAATAATCTCTCTGGTATAGCATCATCAGACATTATCTGTTAGATTTGTTTGGTACTAATCAAGGTGGGGAATAATAACGTCTAGCAGGACACATCAAGGTTCAGGGGAGTAGGAGTCAATTATTTCGAGCGCCAGCACGGAGAGGAATGGTTGAATCGAGTGTAGCATGATCTTAGGGTGGGTAATTAGGTGGTGATTTATGAAGGAATGATCTAGGGTTCCCAAAGGGCCTACTCTACTATTCAAAGGTTTTATAGAAATTTTTGAGGATTGTATTTCTTTGGATTTTTCTACTATAGTTGTTTCATCTGTAGGATTAAATCTTATAGAAATTTTCGTTAAGGACTCATTTGCACTACAATTGGTACAAATTGTTCAATCCACTCAAAACTCTTAGAAGATTCTTTTATTTTTCATGTCGTGCATATATTCAGATAAACAGTACTGCGGAGGATTTGAATTTTCTACACTATGATCTTGCGGTTTCCTATTGTGATATTTTTCTGGAATCCTATGGATCAAAGAGCCTCTAGGATCTATGGATACAGAGCTCATGCATGATCTCTGAGTATCCTTCACAGAACCTTAATTTGGCAAGGACCGGGCACTAGTGCACACCCCCCCCTCTAACACCGGTTTGGAGGGCCCTCTAACAGTGGTTGTAGAACCGCTGTTGAGGGTTCGGTGTTAGAGGCCCCCCCCCTTTAACACCGGTTCTTATACGAACCGGTGTTAAAGGGTGGTGCACGTGGGGCTGCCGCAGGGCTCAGCCCCCCCCTTTAACACCGGTTCGTAACATGAACCGGTGTTAAAGGTTCTGTGCCACGGCAGGAAAAGGAGATAAATCTCTGCCGCGGCAGGAAAACGGCCTAAATCTCTGCCGCGGCAGAGTTCTGCCCCTGCCCCGTTCTGGGCGTATTTCTGCGGCGCGGCGGGGACGGGGAGGGGGAGGGGGAATCGATCGGGAGCGGTATACACATACATCGTCATCGGTACATACGAGTACATGAATAATTAAGCAACTATTATTATACACAACATCGTCATTGTGTGGTATTCTCCGTAAACGTTGAAGCATCAAGTACAAGACAAACACGTTCAAGCATATATACAACGTTCATTTTGGTGGATATCTAAAGAGTTCTCCGTCAGGCGTGACGACCTTATAAAGTATGAACCCCGCCAATTCCTCTTGAATGGCTCGTATGCGGTCAAATGGTAGGAGTTGGTCCCTCATCCGTTCGATCTGAATATATATGAAGAATAGGGTTAATATATATATAAGAATAAAACTCAACACAATTGATGGTAATAAAATAATATTGTGTACTTTGTTTACTTACTCTAAGTTGTTCTAGTGCGGCTTGGCCCGTCGCACATATCGTGTTGCGAATGAACTCGCAAACATAGTACCCACATAAGTTATTGTCGTGTCCCTGATGCGCGCACTTTACGAGAATAGAGAGTTCAATCAAAATAATAATCAATAAAGCATGATATAATGGAATTGGAAGCAGAATCAAAGAGATACGCAGACCTAGCTAGCTAGTATTACTTACATTTTGGTCTACAAATTTTAGTTCTTCTGACCATTCATCCACGGTCCTGCCCGTGAACCTTTTCCAAACCCTGTCCGACAAAGAAAATGGATAAAGGAGTAATTAATTACTTGTTGTCATGAAAGTTGCCGATCTAGTGCGATAATATGATTGAAATTACCTCTGGAGCATCTCTCTAAAGTCTGCCCATAGCTCTTTTTCTTTTCGTAATCCATGACAAGGACTTTTCCTGAGTCAGGTTGAATGACTAGCAGAATAAAGTGGAACCTACGCACGCATAACTCATCATCAGTTACACTTAACATCGAGTAAGCCGAAACAGAATGTGTACAAGAGAGGGTAACAGTACTCACGAGAAGTTGTAAGGCAATAGTATTTCCCTTTTGGTTTGTTGTCTCAGTAAAGACCTTAGCAATAAATCTTCTGTTTGCCCGAGTTTGGTTCTTACCACTTCTTCATGAACTCTATTTGGGTCAACGAACCCAATGTCAAAAGGTCCTCCTTTCATGCATTCCATAACCTTTTTCCTGCATAATAGTATATACATATATGGTGAGCATATATATATACATGCAATTAATGAAGTGAATGAGATGAGATAGAAAATACAGAAATAGTACTTACACACAATAAAGGCTGATGGCAGCTTTGTCGAGTTCCTTCTGATTGAATAGAAAATGCAAGTCTTGAATGTTGAAGGCGATCTCGTCGTCTCCGCACAAGAAAATCTGATCTCTTATATGCGCCATGATCCATTCTTCCTTTCTCGTCTTGCAGAAATCAAGGTACCACTTGTGCAATCTTCGCATCTTTGTTGGTAGATTCTTGAGCTCCTCTTTCTTGACGAGATTCTTCCCATACTTCCATGGCTGTATGGGGTTGGCATCACATTTGGGCAAGTTGTCTCCCATGATGTTCAAGTATGCAATGTAAGTCATCCCCATCTCATTGGCCTTTCTTTGCAGCTCTGCCTCGTAATCATTTACGGGAGGAGCGTCCCGTGTGTCGAACACTTGGAGCGGGGCGCATGATTGGTTTTCCTGCTCTCCGAGCATGGGAACTGTTTTCTGGGGTGCCGCACGACTGCTACTTTCAGTCTCCCTACGGTGCCTTGCATCCGCCTTCAAAATCTGGCGCTCGTAGTCTGGCACAAGTGGGGTTTCAGGTTTCAAAAGATTTTTGTAAAACTTCTCCACCACCGCCGGATCTATTTTCTCCTTTGGCTCGGCCCGTCTAGGTGCAAAGAATTTCTTGACCTCTTCTTCCGAGATCCTATTGGTCTCCTCGTCGCTGCGATTCCACGGTAAAACCGGCAATGGCTTGGCGGAAGGCTGCGGGACATAGTTTTTTGAACTCTTTGTGGCAGTGCTAGTGATGCTCTTCGTGGCAGTGCTCTTCCGCTTACGCTGAGGAGATGGCTGAAGCGCCGGAGATGGCTGACGGGCAGGAGATGGCTGGCGCGCCGGAGATGGCTGCCGCGCAGGAGATGGCTGAAGCGGCTCAGACTACTGACGCTGCGGAGACGGCGGGGGTGCCAGTGGCCTCCAATTTGGAAGCACGATGTGTTCCTTCTTCCAAAGAATGGTTGTTTTCACTACAAATTTGAGTTGAGTTTCCCCTTCACCTGTAGCATGGTCAAGCTGTGCTTCCTCATATTCCTTCACAACCTCATCCACCCCGACAATAGCATAGCCATATGGAATCGGTTGGCAGTGGTAAGTCCCACCAGCTACAGGAGGTAAGGCATAGCCGACAGCCACCTTAATGGATAAGCCCATTAATCTCACATGCAGCTCAGCGTGTTCGCTCTCCGTGATCTCATCCACGGGGTATCGAGGACCCGCCATTTCAAGCATGGGTTGCACGTTCTCCGTGGAAGCCACGCTGCTTTTCCGCGCAGAGTCTGGACCACCGGCAGCTTCCAATGCAGGATCTTCGTGCCGCTGAGATGGGCCGGTAGCTTGATGGCTCTGTTGTGCATTCATTTGCGCCTTCAGCGCCACAAGTGCATGTTCTATCTGTGTCATCTGCTCTGTACGCTCTTTTTCTTTTCTGCCGCGCCATCTGTAAGAGTCGCTCCACTCGGCAAACCCATCCTTCCACGTCATACCCCCTGTGCCTCGTGCATGTCCAGGGTGTTCTTTTTTACCGATGGCGCGTGTGAGCTGGTCATTCTCTCTATCGGGATGGAAGGTCCTGGCGGCTGTTTCCTCGTATGTCGTGATGAGTTCAGTGATGGGTTTGGCAAGGAGGGTTGGGAAGATACACAATCCTGTTTCTGGGTCCAACCTTGCCCCGATTCCGTAGAACCAAGTCTTTGCACGTAGGTCCCACCCATGTGTCTGGGGTGTGATCCCTCTGTCGCGCAGGGCCTTCTCAGCTTCCTCCCACTTAGGCCTCTGAGATATGTAGCCACCTGACCCTGTCCTCTGGTGATATTCCTTCTTCTAGGCATTTAGCGTATTGGTTTCTGACCTCTTTGTAGCTATAGCACCTTCCTTGTATGCCACAAATTCGCGCCAGTGAGGTCTTATCTTCGCATAATATGCGTCTTTGAAATCTAGAGTCTCGTGAGCTTTGACAAATTTGTTCAATTTTGTCTTCTATTTGCGGAAAGCGTCAGCCATCTTCTTTAGAGTCCACTCTTTGACCTTTTCCTTTATAACCGGTTTGTTTTCATCCTCCTCTGGCGGAAGGGTGAAATTTACCAACAGCGAATTCCAAAGCGTTTCTTTGGATCTTTCATCGACGAAGGTACCGTCGCCCTTCTTTGTCATATTCCAATATTCAATTATGATTGGGATTTGGTCCCTAACAACAACTCCAGCCTAACGTACAAATTTGTCTACGGCCTTCTTGGGCTCCATCGGCCTGCCATCAACACGGACTGCTTCGATCGTGAACTTTGCACGATCTTTCAACCGATGGCTCGCGCCTTGCTTGCTCTTTTTCGTAGAAGAAGATGGTTGCTGGCTGGTCGATCCAGAGGGCTAAAAGAAGAAAGAAGCGTTAATTAATACATGTAGAAGAAGATTGTTGGTGGAAGTCAGCAGAGGCTTAATCAATGCATATACCTCGCCGGACTTTGTAATCACTAAATTGCGTTCACCGGAGTCTTCATCTTCTCCATGACTACTTGAGTTGTCATCATGTCCCTACAAGTCTAGATATTGTGAGGTGTCCTCATCGATAATGTTCTCCATTATTTCTTCTTCTTCAAGGTTTCTACTAAGTGGATCCATAGTTTCTAAAACAATAATATTATCTAGAGTAAGAGAGTAAACATTCAAGTGGACTTGGATTCATACGCGACAACTCGGATACAATACTTAGTGATTAAGATAAAGTACAATAATATAAGATAAAGTACATTATTAATACATCACCGGAGAATAGCTCGGGTGCATTATAGGATAAAGTATAAGATAAAGTACATTATTAATACATCACCAGAGAATAGCTCGGGTGCATTATAGGATAAAGTATAATATAAAGTACATTATTAATACATCACCGGAGAATAGCTCGGGTGCATTATAGGATAAAGTATAAGATAAAGTACATTATTAAGATAAACTAGCGAACGCGGCTGCCGTGTTCTATGCTGCGGGAGCTCTGCAGCCACAGAAGAGGAACCATCACCGGAGAATAGCTCGGGTGAGATCCGTGAACCTGCCAGATATTGGAGAACCTAGTCTCCAAAAGATACATGTATCGCCGTACATGCTCGTCCTCCTCCCTGATACGATGACGTACCACCTCCTCAGGGGCTGGCTCCCTCTGCACCGCTCCTGGACCTCGTGGACGCCACCAAACAAGCTCCGGGTCGACGATGATACCCGGATTCCTCACCAAGGTACGAGTCCCGACAGGTAGCACCTCCCAGTGCCAACCCGGCGGAGCCTAGACTCAGACATCCCAGATGGAGTCCAGTAGGCTCGGACGAGATGGACGCGGCATAACTAAATAATAGCAATAAACAATCATAAAACATAAACAGTAACTAAATCACTAAGTATATATTGCTCTAATAACAATAACCCTAAACCTATCACTAACTAAACTAAACCTCATTAACTAAGTATTCTAACTAAACCTAATCCCTAAAAAATCCCAATCCCTAATAAAACCCTAAGCCCTAATAATAAACTAACTAAAATCCCTAACTAAATCACTACTAAAATCCCTAACTAAATCACTACTAAAATCCCTAACTAAAATCCCTAACTAAAATCCCTAACTAAATCACTACTAAAATCCCTAACTAAATCACTACTAAAATCCCTAACTAAATCACTACTAAAATCCCTAATTAACTAAATCCCTAATTAACTAAAATCCCTAACTAAATCACTACTAAATCCCTAATTAACTAACAAAATCACACTAATTAACTAACAAAATCACACTAATTAACTAACAAAATCACACTAAAATCCCTAACTAAATCACTACTAATCCCTCGCCTCCCTTCTCCTCTTCCGCTTCCTCGTCGTCGACGGCAAGAAGAAGAACATAATAATAAGGGTCCCGCCGAGCCCGAGGGCCAACCCCTTCTTCGGCCATCTCCACCTCCTCGACAAGCCCTTCCACGCCACTCTGTGCCGCCTCGCCGCGCGCCACGGTCCCGTCTTCTCGCTGCGCCTCGGCTCGCGCAACACCGTCGTCGTGTCCTCGCCGGCAAAGGCGAGGCCAGCAAGCAGGCTTAAACAGGCTGAAGCCTGCCCTCTGATATTGTAAACAAAAAATTTACTACTAATAATCTTGTGCTAGGAGGCCCATTAGCTTACAAAATAATCTTGTGTAAACAAAATCCCCTGAATCCAACCGAAGCTGATGGAGAGAGGGACGGGAGGCTCACCTTGCGGAGGTCGGCTGGGGAGGAGCGGCGGAGTCGAGATCGGCCTAGGAGGGCATATTCCGGCAAGACGGGGGTGTCCCGGAGGTTCTTGGCGCCGTTGACCTTGTGGGAGCGGGCGGGAGGACGGAGGTGGGCGAGGACGATGGGATCCGACCGGAGACTACGAGGGAGGACGGCAGGGACCGTGGGGACGGAGGAGGAAGAGGCTAGACAGCAGGAGTTGAGGCGGCGGATGACTGCGGGTGGCGGCGCGGACGAGTTGCTCCCTCATAGGGCTGGGGGAAGAATCGATCTGGCTGGGGGAAGAAGGAAGGGGTGGCGCGCACGTTATAACCCCCCCCCCCCCTTTAACACCGGTTCGTGGCTAGAACCGGTGTTAAAGGAGGGTGTGCGCGCGCGAAACAAAATAAATGCGCCCCCCCTTTAACACCGGTTCGTGGCTGGAACTTTCGAAGATGCCATAGGGCGTGTGCACCAAGGGCATCTTCGAGAAGTTTCGCCACGGGAGATTTCCCAACCCTTTCCTCCATCCATGGGGATGAAACTCTCCATCCATGTTGGCTTGTTGAGTTGCTTGCCATGGCGTATCGATGCTCCTTTTATAGGCACGGCGCCGCTTCTACTTTGTCTTCTTCCTCCGACAGGGCGTCGTGCGCTACATCGAGCAGTGTAGTCCACCCACGCGTCCTTATCCTACCGACAGCTTTAGTCCCGGTTTGAGCCTCCACCCGGTACTAAAGGTTACCCACGCATCCTTATCCCACCGACAGTTTTGTTAGATGACACAAAAACCACCTTTAGTCCCGGTTGCACCCACCAACCGGTACTAAAGGTTAGCCACCCCCTAGATAAGGCCCTCCCAGATAAGCCTCCCCCAGATAAGGCCCCCCCATCTTTTGGCCCACAATTGTAGAAGTTCATCAACTAATGGCCTTAGGTACACATCAATGTCGTTGCCGGGTTGCTTCGGGCCTTGGATGAGCACTGGCATCATAATGAACTTCCGCTTCATGCACAACCAAGGAGGAAGGTTGTAGATACATAGAGTCACGGGCCATGTGCTGTGACTGCAGTTCTGCTCCCCAAAAGGATTCATGCCATCGGTACTTAGACCAAACCATAAGTTCCTTGCGTCACCAGCAAAGTCCGGGAAGTCTCTCTCGATTTTTCTCCACTGCCGACCATCAGTAGGGTGCCTCAACATCCCGTCTTTCTTACGGTCTTCCATGTGCCATCGCAACAACTTGGCATGCTCTTTATTTTTGAACAAATGTTTCAACCGTGGTATTATAGGAGCATACCACATCACCTTGGCAGGAACCCTCTTCCTGAGTCTTAAAGAAAAATGGCAGGAAGAAAAATGGCGGGAAGAAAAATGGAGGGAAGAAATAGAAGGAAGAAAAATGGCTCATTTAATACATATACTGTTAACAGAAGAAATATGACATTGATTTCCATGTTGAGATACATATGTGTGCCAAAAATGGCTCAATTAATACATATAGTCAACCTTATGATCGCGTCGGGCCTAACCATGGAGTATCAACACCGTTTAACATGATGGTTGGGTCAGTCTTCACTCTGAAGGGCGGAATTTCATCAAACTTATTATAATCTTCTGACATGTCTGTCTTATCCTCCACTCCCACGATGTTTCTTTTCCCTGAAAGAACTATGTGACGCTTTGGCTCATCGTGTGATGTATCTGTTTGCTTATTTTTTCTTTTTTCGGTTTGGTAGACATGTCCTTCACATAGAAAACCTGAGCTGCATCATTGTCTAAGATGAATGGTTCGTCTAAGTTCTTGTCTACCTTCATAAGATTGTTGAGATCCACCGTTGTCATTCCGTACTTCTTGTCTACCTCAACCCCCCTTCTGTTAGCTTGACCCATTTGCATCGAAACAAGGGGACCTTAAAATTAGGTCCATAGTCAAGTTCCCATATCTCCTCTATGAACCCATAATACGTGGTCTTTTGCCCATTGTCTTCTGCTGCATCAAAGCGGACACCACTATTTTGGTTGGTGCTCTTTTTATCTTGGCCTATCGTGTAAAATGTATTCCCATTTATCCCGTACCCTTGGAAAGTACATACAGTCGAAGATGGTGTCCTGGCCAACAAGTACAGCTGATCCCCAACAGTGGTGTTATTCGTGAGAAGTCTTTGCAGCCAGCCGCCAAAACTCGCCATGTGTTCACTTATAATCCATTCATCAGACTACCCCGGGTGTTTGAGGCGTATTAAATTCTTGTGTCCATTGATATACGGGGCAACCAAGATAGATCTTTGTAAAACCGTGTAGTGTGCTTGATTGAGAGAATGTCCGTCCCTACATATCATTGCTTTACATCCTAGGGTGCCTTTTCCACACAGTCTCCCCTCATGTCGTGATTCTAGAACACCAATCGCCTTAAGGTCAGGAATAAAATCAACACAGAACTCAATGACCTCCTCTGTTACATAGCCCTTGGAGATGCTTCCTTCTGGCCTAGCACGGTTATGAACATATTTCTTTAAGACTCCCATGTACCTCTCAAAGGGGAACATATTGTGTAGAAATACAGGACCGAGAATGGCAATCTCTTCTACTAGGTGAACCAGGAGATGCGTCATAATATTGAAGAAGGATGGTGGGAACACCAACTCAAAGCTGACAAGACATTGGGACACAACTGTCTGTAACCCTGGTAGGCTTTCTGGATCGATTACCTTCTGAGATATTGCATTGAGTTATGCACATAGCTTCACAATGGGTACTCGAACATTTTCAGGTAGAAGCCCCCTCAATGCAATCGGAAGCAATTGTGTCATAATCACGTGGCAGTCATGAGACTTCAGGTTTTGGAATTTTTTCTCTGCCATATTTATTATTCCCTTTATATTCGACGAGAAGCCAGACGGGACCTTGATACTGCTCAGCCATTCAAAAAAGATTTCCTTCTCTGCTTTAGTAAGAGCGTAGCTGGCAGGAGTTAAGTGGCATCGTTTACCCTTCTCGTTCTCAGGATGCATAGGCTCTTCAGGGTCTTTCAGACGTTGTTGGTCCTGCCGTGCTTCCGGTGTATCTTTTGTCTTCCCATACACTCCTAGGAAGCCTAGCAGGTTCACGCAAACATTCTTCGTCACGTGCATCATGTCGATTGAAGAGCGGACTTCTAAGACTTTCCAATAGGGTAGGTCCCAAAATATAGATTGCTTCTTCCACATGGGCGCGTGTCCGGCATTGTCATTCGAAACAGATAGACTGTCAGGACCTTTTCCAAAGATTACTTCTAGGTCCTTGACCATACCAAATACCTCCTCACCGGTACGGAGGACAGGCTTCCTCCGGGGTTCTGCCAGACGTTTGAAATGCTTGCCTTTCTTTCTTACTGGATGCAGGTTCAGAAGAAATCGACGATACCCTAGGTACACAACCTTCTTACATTTATCCAAATATACACTTTCAGTCTCATCTAAACAGTGTGTGCATGCATTGTATCCCTTGTTTGTCTGCCCTGAAATGTTACTAAGAGCAGGCCAATCATTGATGGTTACGAAAAGCAATGCTCGTAGGTCAAATGGCTCCCCTTTGTGCTCATCCCACATACGTACACCTGGTTTGGTCCACAGCTGTAAAAGTTCTTCAACTAATGGCCTTAGGTACACATCAATGTCGTTGCCGGGTTGCCTCGGGCCTTGGATGAGCACTGGCATCATAATGAACTTCCTCTTCATACACAACCAAGGAGGAAGGTTATAGATACATAGAGTCACAGGCCAGGTGCTGTGACTGCAGCTCTGCTCACCAAAAGGATTCATGTCATCTGTACTTAGACCAAACCTTAAGTTCCTTGCGTCACGTGCGAAGTCCGGGTACTCTCGCTCGACTTTTCTCCACTGTAACCCATCAGCGGGGTGTCTCAACATCGC
The DNA here is from genome assembly GCA_916181665.1 of Avena sativa. NCBI lineage: Eukaryota > Viridiplantae > Streptophyta > Magnoliopsida > Poales > Poaceae > Avena > Avena sativa. The sequence goes on from OV702292.1 coordinate 105,321,427, forward strand.
GTCTTTCTTACGGTCTTCCATGTGCCATCGCAACAACTTGGCATGCTCTTTATTTCTGAAGAGACGTTTTAACCGTGGTATTACAGGAGCATACCACATAACCTTGGCAGGAACCTTCTTCCTAGGGGCCTCGCCCTCAACATCGCCAGGATCGTCTCGTCTGATCTTATACCGCAGTGCATACCGGGCATGCATCCAAATTCTCGTACTTCTCACCGCGGTAGAGGATGCAGTCATTAATGCAGGCATGTATTTTCTACACGTCTAATCCTAGAGGGCAGACAACCTTCTTTGCTTGGTATGTACTGTCAGGCAACTCATTATTTCTTGGAAGAAGATTCTTCATTTTTACCAACAATTTTGAAAATGCGCTGTCAGTCACACCGTTCTCTGCCTTCCATTGCAGCAAATCCAGTGTGGTACCTAGCTTTTTGTGGCCATCTTCGCAAGTTGGGTACAACAATGTTTTGTGATCCTTTAACATCTGCTCCAGCTTCTCCTTCTCCTTTTCAGTTTCACATTCTTCCTTTGCATCAGTAATGGCCCGACCAATATTGTCATCAGCGGGCCCATCTGCTGCCTCTTGATCTTTATTATCTACCCCCGTTGCAGTATCATCATATTCAGGATACATATTATGATAGTTGTCACCATCCTCTTCTTTGTTGTCTTCCATCACAACCCCTTTTTCTCCGTGCTTGGTCCAACAATTATAGCCGGGCATGAAACCGGATCGAAGCAGGTGGGCGTAAATGGTTCTGGTATTTGAGTAGTCTTTCTTGTTCTGACAGTGAACACACGGACAGCACATAAAACCATTGTGACCACGGTTTGCATTAGCCACAATGATGAAATTTTGGAGGCCCGTAATGTACTCGGAAGTGCGGCGGTCACCGTACATCCATTGCCGGTTCATCTGCATTAATATATAGTATATATCAAAAAATAATAGGGAGATGACCATTTATATATATAGTACATCAATGACCATGAAAGGATAGTTGCCGACCTCGACCGAGAAGGAAAGAGCAACGAGAAAACTTATTTTGAGCTCTCGGGCATTTCACCGAACACCTCTTGTGCATACGAAAAAAACACAAACTAGCACACTTCACACCCTCTTGCTAGGCTCCAAAATGAGATAGTGAAAAAATGGAAGAGTGGGGTGTGGGCTGCGGTGTCTTATATAGACCCCCCCTTTAACACCGGTTCAAGCCACGAACCGGTGTTAAAGGGGGAGGGCTGCGCGGGCCACTGGTGCAGGGGCGAACCGGTGTTAAAGGGGGGCTCCTTTTTGCTGCACGGGCCACGCTGGTACAGGACCCCCCTTTAACACTGGTAACCAAAGGCCTCGTTTCCACTAGTGGGGGCATATTCCTTCGGTTAAGCCATGTATACATGTCATGGATTTTACTACAGTATATTCATGTTACTTGTTGCGGGTTAAAGATTGAATATATGACTAAATCTCTCTAAAGACATATAATATGTTTCCCTCGTACGTGTATGTGATTCATTGTTCGTGTATGTGATTCATTGTTCGTTGTAACCATGTCTCGTACTCTCTTTCTCTCTTAATCGGTGAAAATGCAAATAAAGCTTTTGTCCATTTCAAAAAAAAATGTTATACCTTTTCTAGTGCTAGAGTTCAAACTTATGTTTTGGTAGTATCAGCTTCTCCAAATGAGAAGGCCGGCCGGCGACAAACGACCATTGTCAAAGGACAACAGACTAAAAACACATGCATGCAAGGCAGAGAACCCCGAAAAATAATTATATGGGACCTGGTCTATAAATTTAGTCCCGTGGACCAAATTCTGCAAGTGACACGTGTTCAGGAGAGAGAAAAATCATAGCAATTGATTATCTATTTTTAAATCTAAATGGTCACTCATGCCACATGTCACTTACAGAACTTTGTCCACGGACTAAATTTATGGACCAGATCTCATATATATAATTATTTTCTGAAAACCCTACATGTCACATGAAGGCGGGCGCGTGCTGGCCGGCGTGCACCCCGGAACTGTCCCTACGTAGAGCCGCAGCATGCATGCAAACAGGTGAAGTTCGACGTGTGAAGGTTGTTGCTACAACAGCCGGCACCCCGATCGAGGAGATCGCGCGCACGCGTGCGTACGTAGAGGGCCATGCAAGCGTGGCGCCTGTCGCTGCAGTGCAAGTGCTGATCTGTCACGTAAGCTTACTCAGCTACCAAAATATAATTTAGTTTCCGGCATATACCTCTCTCGAATGATCTCTAAATTTCATGCTCGATCTATTTTCCGTAGCAACACATTTACCTCCGAATACAATTTAAATTTTACAGCAGTCCTCTAAGAATTCATTTGCAAGCCCCAATCTCACTAGTTTGCAAAATAGACTTTGGACTTCGAGGCTCCGACCCTGGACAAAGAGGCGGCATCGACAACGGCTAGTGATGGCCGCGGGTTTGTGATGTTGCCCTTAGCCTTGCGGGCAGCGAGGCGACTGTTGGTGGCTCATGCGTCCTCCTCATCAGATTTGAAGGTCAACTGCCTTCCTCCCTCCTTGACTCTCTCCCCCACAAGATCTGCCCGCCCGTTGTCCGTGGGTGCCGGATCAGTTGATGGTGGGGAGTTGGTGGTGTGAGTTTAGGACCGGGAGAATTTCTTGGTTTGTTGGCGCCGTCCACGGCAGTGGCGATGCCCCAGGGCACGACACTTCCTCTTGAGGCATCATCGAGGTCCATGTCCCTCCTAGGCCCTATTCCTGGGTGAAGACCAATAATCTGCTCAAATTGGGTGACAACAAAGCCTTAGGCATCGCTCGCTCCTTGGAGGCATCGCCTGTGGAACGATGGGATCACAGTTGATGGATGACAAGGTTGGTAGCCGACTGGTGGTGGTAAGGTCTGAGTGGTGCTGTCGTCGCCGAGGTTGAAGGGTTCGCGATCATCTCCTTTGAGTGCGCTCTCTGCTGCTATATTGCTTGTTATTCATTTGTGGGTGGCACCCTCGATCCTATGCGGGAGGGGATGCGGCAGTGTAGTGCCAGAGCCAAGGGCGCGTGAGCTTCCTGTCATCTCTTGCTCATCGTCTTCGTCTTCGCATCTCGATGCATCTGCTCCTTCATCAACGTTTGAGGCCCTAGTTTATGCTTTCGGTGCTCATCTTTGGTCTTCGATAGTTCAGTTGATGTGGTCTACTGGTTGTAACGAGGCATCCCCGGTATATGTCCATCATGAGTCTTGAGACCAGTACGTCTGGTGGCGACGGTGCAGCGTCCTTTGATCCATGACGAGATGATAGGGATCCCTCTCCGACATTGGAGAAGGTAGGGGATGTTGCCTCCTCCTATCTCCTTGGTATAGACGGTTGTTGGTTCTTCCTCAAGGCAGCCAATGATCCCTTCAAGTTTGCATTGCCTCTCCCTTGGTGGTTTCGTGAGGGGACATCGATACCTTCAAGTTGTGCTTTCATTTTGTTTTTTGTTTTGTGTTCGTCGTATTTGTTGTTTGTAAGCTGTCATTTAGCACCCTTGTATCCAAACCTCGCCGTATGGGGCTTTAATAATTTAATAAAGCCGGGAACTTGGGTGCCTTTGATAAAAAAAGGTTGCATAAGAGGAGATCGAAGAGGTACTTCACATTCTTGGACCAAAACTACCGGTCAAATTGACGGTGAACATCATCGGGCATAATGGAGCAGGGTATCCCTATTTGATGCTCGTCGCGTCAAATAATAAGGGGTTAACGCCCATGTAGCTCGTGCTAGCGGGATGGCCAAACAAGGTGTGGTTTTTTTCGTTTACTTTATTTTTTTTATCTTGCTGTTTTTTACTTTTTTTGCTTTTCCTCTTCGCTTTATTTTCTTTTTTTACCAGATTATTTTTCATTATTTTTATTCCATTTTACTTTTAAATATTATTTTAATGATTCTATTTGTCAACAAAAGTATGATATCTTAAAGATTTCGTGCAGATATATTTTGGCATGCATAAACAAAATATTTACATACATGGGCATTACTTTTAATATACGTGAACATTATTCCTATTATGCATGTACAATTATTTCCGTTTTTGTATTAGTTTTTCTATGATATATGAGCAAGGTTTTTTAAACAAGAAGAAATTTATTAAATACGAGAATGTTTTAATACACGTGAACATCTTTATTATATAATTTATTAGTCTTTTTTGATTATTGAAGTATTTTCAAACAAATAAACATTTATTTCAAGATATATAAAAACATTCACCTACTCTCTCCGATTCATAATAAGTGCCACATACTATTTAATACAAAATTGTACTTATTATGGATCGGAGGAAGTATTTAATATGCCATGCAAATACGATCCATGCTAAATGACTTTGGGCTCACGATCCTGTTTGATTTTCAAACAAGACTCATGGAACAGAGCCAAATTTATTTAGGGGTGGTAAGCCAATAAGTGCATGGGGAGCCTACATGAGCATATGCAAAATCGCATGTAATAGGCTTAGCCTAAATCGAAAAATATATTTGCAACTCAGGCTACATGAAGCCCTTTATTTTAAACATTTGAAAATAAATTTTGAATTTCAAAAAAATCTGAATCAAATATCTGAATGTTGGCCCTTTCAAATGTGCAAAATATCAACCCGAAATGACAGTATTCTGGACTACAACAAAATGATAAATTATGGACCAAGGTGTGTGATGGTGCCCTTCTGTTTCTGTTCACACAATGATGCGTAAAATTTTGGGTTTCTTTATGTAGCCTAGAATACAAATTATTTTGTATTGATATTTTGCACACTTGAAGAAAATAAATTATTGCCTACATGTCCATATTTTAAAAATGTTTTTAAAATTTGAAATATTTTTTCGAATGTCTAAAATAAAACGGTACATGTAGCCCGATGCCAAAACGACGAACTCTAGCCCAAATACTCTCCGACTTTTCTTTTTCAAGGGTTACTCTATTCTTCGACTAGGAAGGAATGAAGTTGAATGGGCTGAGGTGTCAAAAAAAAGTGTCAAAAAGTTGAATGGGCTGCTGGGCTAGAAGCCCATAACTGTACCATCTTTCTAATTCCCCATCACGCCACCGCGACCGTCTCCGTCTTCTCCGACGAAACCCTAACCATGGCGTTGCGCGGTGCAGCCTCCCGCTCCTTCCTCACCGTGGTCCGCGGTCGCACGGCCTCCGCTATCCCGCGCCTCCGCCCGGCCCCCGCACCCGCCGCCGCTCCCCGCCGCATCCCTGCCGTCGGGCCCTCCTCCGCCCCTTTCGCCACCGCGAGGTAGTCGAGACGAAACGCCTCCACCATACGCTAGGCGTTCGATGATGTGATGTGAATGTAACAGGTGGTTTTGATCCGTGCAGGCCTTTGGCCGCGCTGATGGGGTCACCGGCGGTGGTGGCTGCAAGACTGACGGGGTACTGCGCGTCGAGCGCGCGGGCGTGCTGTGAGCTCTCCCAGGGTACCTTCTGCCGCACTTGTCAGGATCGCTAACAAGTTAGTTGTCATGAATGTGTTTGCACCACTTTATCAATCTGTTTGCATCAAAACCTACTCCTTTTATTCCAAGTGTATGATTGTTTTGGGGAACGTTCTAGATGTGTAGTGAATGTTTATGCAACCATTTCGTTCCTGATGATTTTTTATGTGTGCATTGGGAGGATTGCTATCACGGGCACTCAAAATTTCTATTCGTTGGTGGGTTGTTGCATATGGGCATTGTTTCAGTTATTTGGTTAAGTGCTCAAATGGGTGCATTTTGTCAACAGGTTTTGATTTTGAAGTATGTGTGGGCACAATGTGCTTGGTATTTTAGTATGCCATGCTGAGCGAAAATTTCTTGATGCACTATAGCCGTGATAATAATAATTTAGCATTGGAGTTACTTGGAAATGTTTTTCTTCTGAATTCAAGCGGTGGAAACACATGGTGGCTTTGTGCTGGGGAATTTATGAGCTGAATCCTTTGCAATGCTATCAGGTGTCTGTACACTCATTAAATACTACCCACTAGGAGCCATTTGATCGGAAACATATACTAGGATCATGCCAACTTGAGAATCGGCAAATTTATGCTCCCTTCATTAAAGCTGAACTTGTTCTTTTGGTTATAGCTTAACCAAATACCTTTGTTTGTTTGGTTAACCTATTTAGTTTAAATTGCAAAATGTTATTTTTCTGGATTATGTCTGTTAGCTTATCACAACATTTATTTGACTATCTTCATCCTTCCTTATTGTAATTACAAGGCTTTCATGAGGTTAATGTAACTATGCACCTCATAATACATTGCCAAATACTCCTAAATTGTAATCTTGGATTCTTGTTACCAGTTTTCTGGTAAGACAGATTTTAGTTGGTGCTATGTGTGCTCTTCGTCATGCAAAATGTTTACCTTGGTTATTTTCTGGTGTTGTTTGCAAAATTTTGGCACACTGATTTTATGGCCCAGTGCACTAAAACACTTGATGGACTGGACTACTTGTCGACTTGTCGTGCTAGATGTCCATGTTTAGATGTGAGAACAGTGGTATGGTCTACTGATGGTTTGGATTGAAAAATGGTTTCCCTGCCTAAATTTTTAATTGTCTAGTGATCAAAGTAATATTATAGCGTAGTGTGGTGTTTATCTGATGATGTATCCTCGGTGTTCTTTTGATGAATTTATGCTACAACTAATTTAAGGACCCAAAATTGGGATTTGATAGGGAAAAATGAGAAAGATGGTTGATGCAGAGGAAGATCATAATGATTTGGGGCCCTATTCTGCTGATGATGTAGGTCTCCCTTTCCAATGACTGTTTCTGCAACTTAGAATATAGAGCCTTTGCGGATATAGGATAACCATGAGTTTATAACCGTAAGGACCGTTAGGTCGTTCCAGGGTAATCATCTCAGCGAGGATAGCAAAGCAGCAGATGCAGCCATGTCCCTGTGCTGGGCGTGTCCTTTACAGGGATATGCCAGATGTATCAGTGTCCCTATACGTCGGCTTCTCTTAGGGAGCGGTGACCGATGACTTTGATTTTTTTTAAATGCCAGTGATTACAACCTGCCTCTTTATATTGAGGGCCTTCCTAACATGTATAGATATGTTCAATCCTAAGTTTGACTGTCCTAACTGTTGTTTTTTATGCATCATCTAAGCATCTTTAGGCATCTCTTCAGTGCTGAATTGCTCTAGGATGGTAATTTGTCGCCTTTGCCATGTTCTATAGTATGGTGTCCGCGGAGTGTCCAGCACCGCCTGGTTGTTGCAGCATCAGTACTTGGCTGCTCCAGGGTCTTGGAGACAGCGATCACGCCGCCCCTACACTCTGGCTGAGTATCCTGATGTGTGCCAGATTCCGCTATCTCCTTCCTTTCTTGAATCTCTCTTTCTGTGGTGAGGAAGAAGTGAGGTGTTTTGGTTGCTTCTTTAAGGGAGAAGGATGGAACTGTGGCTGCTTTGGTGAGGGATAAGGAAGGGGTTGTGTGATGCTGCCACAAGGAGGGAAATCAGGAGTTGTGGAGGGATGATGGCTGTGCTAAGGAGCATGGTGGGGTAGTGTAATTAAGTCACTGGAGTGGATGGGTTGTAAGATGGACTTAGACACCATAGGACTCTGTATGATTACTGCCCATCTCGCGATAGTTTCCAGTCTTCTAATATATGTACTGAACTGCTGGTTGCTGCTGTCTAAGGTGTTACTGCGTTGCCTTAGCGTTTAAAGGTGGGGCTGGGCACCTTGCCTTGGCTTATACCTCCTTAAAAACCATGGTCCATATTAACAAATAAAATGCAAAGCAACTACTCCTTACCCTTGGAAACTAAGCAAACTATTTAGGCAAATAAATGATCCTTGATGTGGGCTCTTGCTGCAGTGCTGATGGTCATGCACATAACTGCTGATAGTTATATTGGATTTACTACTTGAAGTGCGTGTGAGCATCACACAAGCCTTCTCTAGAAACCTTTGGTAATTTGTTCCAGATACAAATTCAGAGATTTCTTTCAAACATATGCAAGTAGATGTTTATGACTGCACATTCCCCAATGCTAATATGTCTAATAGAGTTGTGTGTTAATTGTAACTGAAAGTAAACCTACAATTTTAGCACTCAACGAGAACAAAATTGTGCCTGATCGCTAAAATAATTGGTGTGGAAGGAGGTGCTTTTGTACTATGAAAAATGGAACCTTGGTATTATTGCTCACAGGACATCAATGCAATCAATAATTGATGAAAAATATGTAAAGAAAAAATGGAAATAGCAAACCACAATAGCCTGGTTACTGGGTGCCTGGCCTGTAAATATCTAAAATATGTTTTGTACTTTAAAATCCTTGTGCACAATACATGTCGATGTTTGCCTTATGTCTGAAGATCCTGCTGTAAACTCTCCACTTGAATGGTTCACTGTGACCAAAATGTTAACCATTATGTACTAATCCATTATCCCTAGCATTATTATTCCTTTCATCTCGATTGTGATTTGTGAACTATAGCCACATGTACATTATGAGTGTGCATTAGTTTGTAATTGTTCCCGATTCTTGTTCACTGGGCTTCTAATATTTAGACTTACTAAAATGTGCAAGCAACCCCCTTTCTAACTAATTCTCCACATACAGTAGTTTATAACAATGCATTATGAAAGCTTGGCTGATTTGAGGATTTATGTGGTTGGGATCTATTAGGAAACTGAGATGATGATGAGTGACGCTGGGGAGACCAGTTTAAAGCGTAGTGAAGTGCTGGCGGTCATGCAATGTAATGTTATTTTGTCAAACTTATTTCAGTACAAAATTATTAATACAAATTGAATAGCTACAACAAAATAAACGATCAGATGATTAGATGGAATAGTGGAAATGATAGTTTTAGCTCTGTATCTTCTCTATCGGCAATTTTTCTGTTATGTGATACTTAAAAAGGGTCAGAGTTTTAGTATATTAATATCCTAAGTGTCAACTCTTATCTTCATTCCGGCTGTATTGTCACATATCCTAGGAAAAGTCTTTTAACTTTCTTCATTATGGGGTGTTTGTTGTTAAATATGACAACCCTTGACAGCTGAGTGACACCAATTAATTTCCAGCTCTGTTTATCCCATGAATGCAGCCTTTCTTTACCATGATGTTCTTTCACCACTGCCTAGTCTTAAACACCTACAGGCGACAACTTACCTTACTGTTGAGTATAGATGCTTCGAATTTTATGTCCTCTTTCCATCTGCAATGATTCCTGCTCCTTAGCATGCGTCGAAACTGTTTGACTAGAACATACTGATTTGGCTGTTTTTCTCTATGATTTTCATATTGAACCTACCTTTCATGTGATCTTATTTTGCAGGTAACTGAAGTGGGGAGTCATGGTCCTATGCAGCAAGGATACAGTTATTTTGAGACGAACCTATTAGAAGCTCTTCTAGCTCAAGTTCCTTTATCAGCGTTTCACCGAGTTATAAGCAACTCCCCACTTCTCGTTCTAGTTTTTGTGTCTCGGAGACAGACGGGCATTCTACTTGATTTCTATATAAATAACGTCTTGTTAATCAGCACATGTCATTTGAGTCTGATATATAAACAGCGCGTGAACACTGACTAGTTTCATTGGATGGTTTTCCTGTGTGGAAGTGTGTTTATTCTTTTTTCTGTCATCGTAGTCATCCTGTTTTTTTTTGCACGTGAGTGCAAATACTGAGTGAATTTTGTTACTGAGAATCCAGTTAAATTCAGGAAACTTTAACTGTCTTCACTGTGTATTATTGTAAATGATCTGCAAAAAAGAGAGTAATACTTTAGATGATAAAGTTTGATTTGTGCCATAGTAATGCAGGTCTTCCTTTCCTAATTCGTACAGACCATCTCATCGTTTATTGATTATTATTTTCCTTTGTGAAATGGGCAATCCTTCTCCTTTGTGAAATGGGTAAGCCTTATAAACAAGACAATAGCTTCAACATAACCTACTTCACGTGCTGATGGATCACGGTAACATTGATAAAGGAAACTTTAGCATACAGTAGAGGTGTCACATACATAACGATAACTTATGTAAGTTAACTTCTAGTGATCCAAATCTATGGAATCAGAGATGCCACAACTATGACTACCAAGCACAGAAGTTCTGTCATCACTACCATGAGGAACAGAGAACACTTTCTACATTGTTACAGTCTCTGAGCACGGAGGTCATACAGGTCCGCTTCAGCCCACCAGGACAAAGCGGCCGCACACCTTCCTGAGGATGTGCACGGTGGCCGCTGACCTGCGCGCACCCTCCATCAGTTCGAAGAGGCAGATGTCGTGGGCGAGGAGGCTGTTGTCACGGGTGAAACCGCGCCAGCCGCGCCCACAAAAGCCCCGGTAGTTCTCTCCGCTGCGGTAGCTGACGTGCCACCTTCCTTTACTGCCGGCTCTCCTTAGAATGATCTCCCTGCCGACTGCTCCCAAGTACTTCGCTGCAAATTCTGAAGACACACCCTGCATCCCAAAGATAGTGTCGATTTTGACGAAGTTTCAGCATTGGCACTGCACTAATCGCAGAATATGTTGGCATTGAATCTTCAACCTCATATTCAGTTTCAGAAGGAAGGTCGCTTACTACAATGCTGGTCTTGGTGGTGCGACTGACATGAGTCGAGTGTATCACCTTCACAAACACCGGGTTTCTCGGCTCAGCCGGGACAGGGATGCTTGATATCTCCTCCTTGTCTTCCTCTGTCAGATGGAACTCGCTCACCGGTCCATTGTTGCAGAAGTAATACCCAGTCTTAGCAGTAGGCTCACATTCATCCATCTCAAGATCTACCTTGTCATTGACGTCAAGATGAGCTTGCTCTACAGATACACAGATGCACTTAGAATGTTAGTTTATGGCATTGCTTTGCCCTAAACTTCAAACCGGTACACTGCATCCAATACTAATACAGAAAACTATGATTTTTTGTGATTCAAAAACTACAGTCAGCATGCTTGGACTGAAAGGAATGCCTGAATCTATCGCAATATTTCACTAAGCACACATCGGTATGAACAAGATGAAGAGGGACATGAAATAATTGGGCTAATGCCAGGGCGAAAAAAATTGCGTAATTATGCAAGGAGAGTAGAGTAGCCTTCAAGGCTATTTTTAACTTTTACCTGCAAACAAAGGCTATTTTTAACTTTGTATAAACTCTTCTTACCAAATGAGATGAGATAAAGATTTTACCTCCGATTACAAATATCAGTACGGCAATACCTACATCGCGTCACAGGGCGTATTCACAGGGCGTATTTACACGCCCGTAAATTGCACTTACCAGTGTCTCTATGAAGTGTCATCTGCAGGCCAGCAACATCACAATCTGTCGGCGGGGAATGCGGTGCGCGGTCCTGAGTTTTGCTGAAAGCAGGGCAGCCGCGTGCTTGTTCAACTCCAGCAGAGTTCTGTGCTATTTCACAACCACGATTTTTGACACAACGAGGAGATGTTTTCTGGCAGCCACTCGGGTCAAACATCAGGACATCAAAGGAGGATGCTCCACTGTATTTGAAGAGCAGGCAGTCCCCCTCCCCGATGCCGTGATGATTGACAAACTCTTTCCACCCGGACCGGAGGACTACTTCGTCAGTATCGCTGGTTACTCCAATGTTCCAAGATTTGCCACTGGGGGACTTCACATTGATGTATTCAGAGATGTACCCGTTGAAATTCTTTGCAAATATACCAGGTATGCTCTGCAATAAGAACAGCTGTTATTTGTGATGTTTTTACGTCTCCGGTGTACATAATAATGATATAAGTTCAGATGCATGTTTGAGTCTACAGACTGAATAAAGGCAAGGAGAAAAGGCTTATCAAATGTCAGGGGCTTAAGGCTATACACTAATGCTACAGATTTAGTAAAAGAAAAAAAATGGTACTAGTACTATTTTGTTTTACCAACCCATACAGATTCATGTGATCCAAACTGAAAAACTGGAATACAAGGACAGATAAATGGAGGAGAGCAGGAAATGGGAGTTGTGGGCGATTGCTCACCATGCTTTGGGTGAAGTCTCCAACCATGAGCTTGAAGAAGTGCTTGTTCTCATCAGGCATGTGGCTCCAGTAGCAGTGCTCTTGCCACTGCGTGCAGAACTCGCAGTTCTTCGTACGCATCTTGAGATTAGATCAGAGAGTGTAGGAAGGATCTTGCAGAATGGATGAACCCAGAAGCTTCAGGAGCGCAGCTGACGATGCTTCCTATGGGCACCTGTGCTGCAGCTCTGGGCGCTGTAGAAGACTTACGCATGGCGGCGCACTAGTCACTCCAGTCTGGTTAAATTTCTGACTGCGAGACACGTAGATAGGCTAAGCAACAGGTGTCGAAGGTTGCTTTGTTTTTTCACGATGATCAGTCATTCGCACATTAGGGCCGGCTCTATATTTTACGGGACTAGCCAAAGTTGACGGCATGTCACATAAGGTTAATGTATATGTCGGCATATTTAGAAAAATAAATGAGTAAGTAAATATATATATATTCACATACACTTTAAAATAAAAGTTAACATTCAATAATATATTTTAGTTTTAAAATATAATAAGTAGTATTTGTTGCTAGTTTGATAATCTCAAATAAAAAATAATTTCAAAAAGGAGATTCACTTTGATTATCGTCATTGACATCAACACTACTTGCTAAAGAAAAATATATTTTTAAATCATCATTTTGTGATTCAATAAGTTCAATCTCTCATTTTCTTTTAGCCTTTTCGAAGCGCCGGACTTCTATATCGACGACATATAATATAAAATTATAAAGAAATCGACTAGATCATATAAAAAATTAAAGATAGAAATAGAACCTAAAAGGCAAAGGACAGGCAAGCAAGAAAGATCAAGATTGAATATACTTCGGATAGAGGGGATCGGCCGCACAGGCATCAGGGAGTTGGGATCGGTCTGCCTAGGCGCCTGGCGTCTGGTCTCGGGGAGTCGGAATCTACTCCTATCTGCATGGGTAGGGAGGCACCCGTCGGGTTCGGGGCCGGGTCCGTGCTCCCCATACCTGCCCCATTTATATAGTCAGGTCTGGATTTTCTCCAGACCCGCGACCTGGCGGGTACCCGGACCCGATGGGTACCCGCGGCGGCGGCAGCGCGACGAGCTCGCCGGAGGCGACGCGACAAAGAGAGGTGGGGGTGGTTTGGCCATGGGCCGGTGGGTGAAGCTATAATTTTGACCCTAGATAATTACTGTTGGGGCAAGTTCTATGTCATACCGGATCTGTGGGTCTGCGGGTTCGAGTCCGGCACCCCCATACCCGCCCCGTTTAATTTGGAGGGTCTAATTTTTTATCAGACCCGTCCCATTTAAGGCGGGTATCCGTCGGGTTATCGGGTTTCGGGCTCATTGCCATCCCTACGCCGAACGGGAGAGTCAGAAGCCAGGAGGGGATGGGGGCATACCTGGGCATTTTCCGGGTCGGGCCTGACCAAGCCTGCCCGCGAAAATCCTAGGCCCGAACCCAGCTGTCGGGCCTGAAAATCAAGCCCGAGCCCGACCCGTGCTGCGCGTTTTCTGTCAGGCCTCGGGCCGAGCCTTTGCCTATTTTGTGTTTTCGTTCGGCCCGAGCCCGGCCGTGCAACCTTTGGGCCGCAATTCTGGAGCCCAGGCCTGGCCCATGGGCCTCCCGCGGGTCTCAAAAGCTCGGCCCGTTAGGCTTTTTTCGGGCCGGGCTGTCCACGCCCACGTATAGATGGGGTAGATTGATCGCCTGAGCCCTGATGAGTTGATCGCGACGCGGAGGCGTCGTGCGCTCCCAGGAAGCGATCACCGATCAAAGGATACGTGTAGGCCCTGGATGGATACTCATACGTGGGCGGCTGGGCCTTTGCCAAAAACAATTCACGCAGATGTATATATACCAGATATACATGAGCATGTATTTCTGGGCCCCCTGCCATGGGCCCTCGGCCGTTGGACCAGGTCGCGGGGTGCCAGAACCGGCCCGATTCGCAGCACCAACACTCTGACCATCATCAAACACAGCTCACAAAAGAGGTTCTTCAAAAGCAACGTCTCCAAGAAAAAAAATATTATCGTCCCTGATAGAAGATCTTAGGTTCCATCCTAGGGAGAGTCCGAGTTATCGAAACAAGAGACCATTGCCAGGTAAAACCAATAAAGGACAAACTTTGGTGGTTTTGTCCAAAAGTTTGACTCAATACTCGAGAAGCACCATCAAAACATATGTTCGGTCCGTCAATGTTGCCGCTAAGAAAAGTCTTGTAGGGCATCTCGTGAAACAATGTCTTCATCGCATATAGAATCCTGCTTCCGATGTTACTTTTTATACCAATCATAGTCCTCCAGTCTCTGCCAACGCCATGAAAATCACAACTTCGACATGTCCCGTGGTGTCAGCTGAAAGCGAAGCTTCGCAGCGCGTCCCGCTGAAGCACCATGGACTGAAGTTTGTGGACACACCCAACTAGATCCCTCTAGTCCAGGAGTCCAAGAGCAGTTTGTCAATCCATAAAGACTGCCGGTGCAGAAATCAGGAACTCATCGGTGCCTTAATCGGAGGGGACCGGCGGAAGCAGAGCGACGAGTTGGACAAGAGAGGACCGCTAGGACCGCCGCCCCTACCTCCTTTATCCCTGGAGAAGGGGACGTCATGGGAGAGGATCAACTCTGTTGTGCAACCCCTTCTAGCTGGCCGGTCCCGAGGGTGCACCACATAGAGGAAGAAGACTAACGCCGAAGACACACACCAATTGCATAAAGTAATTTGACACATAAGAAATAGGAAGAGACTCTTTATTGATGTATCTTTGAAACAATACGTACAATACTGGAGCTCTTGTATATAAAGGAAAAAGAGATAGAAGGATAACGTTAGGATAGACTTAGCCTAACCGAGGCGAAGTGGGCTCATGCATTGGTCCAGTTTCCCAACATTCCCCTTTGAGTTTGTGAAGATTATCCCCCCGAACCTTGCATCTCCCCCTAAGTCTCATCGTACCAATTCCACGAACACATGTCTCAAAAGAAGATGCTGGTAATAACTTAGTGAATAAATCATCTAGATTTTCACGCGACTTAGTATGCAAGATTTTTACATCGTTCATATTTTGCAATTCATGTGCGTAGAAGAACTTGAGGTTTATATATTTTGTAAGATTGCTCTTCATGTAACCCATCTGGACTTGTGCAATACACGCGGCATTATCTTCATAGCTAATGGTCGCGGTTTGTACGGTGTTCAGCCCACATGACGTCTGGATGTGGCCGACCACCCGTCGAAGCCATACACATTCTCGTGATGCTTCGTATAATGCTATGATTTTGGAGTGGTTCGTCGAAGTTGACACAAGAGTTTTCTTAGCTGATTTCCAGAAAATTGCAGTTCCTCCACAAATGAAAACATATCCAGTCTGTCATTTGGACGTGTGTAGGTCCGAAAGGTACCCAACATCTGTATAGTCTACAACTGATAGGTCTTGGTTTTTTCCTTAACGTCTTTCCAATGTCTCTTGGTAGGCTCAAAACTATACCAAGCAAGAAAATTGACGGCGCAACCAGCCTCCACTCAGGGGCTGGGTGGCTAGCAGAAGGTCACCTACCACGGACCTTCGGGGAGACGGCATTCTCCTGGAGCCGTTTGAAAGTCATGATAATAATCAACGACACCCATTGTACCCGGTCAGGACAATGGTAGACAACATGGAGCAGCACCCATGCGCCAAACTACGCTGGCAACCAAGCTAGGTGGGACCTTGTTGCGTGGAAGCAATAAGCCCTCAGGAATTTTACCAGATCTATATTGAGGATATCCCTCTACCATATTAGTTCAAGGAGTCATAATTACGGGAGAGCCGGTTGATAAATAAGCTTCATAAGATGAAAACCTTCATCGCCGCGCTCTAGGACGATGACTCGAGTAGCGACAACAGCTCGAGCTCCAGCACTAGCACCTGTTTAGATGGTCGCTCGGGCTCCGGCGCTAGACTAGTAAAAGAACACACCTCTGACCTCCCTAGACAAGAACATCGTGAGCCAGCTCCTCATCACAGTCCGTACCTACCTCAAGCACGCAACGACAACAAAATCTCGGAGGCTCGGACGCCTCCGTCCAAACCCAGCACGATCTGATATGATATAGTAAACATGAACATCCAGGTATTACATGCCCAATTCTACTAGGCTTTCAAACAAGTCCTCCACACTTGGTCGAACAGCTAGGGGCTGCACGTAGGGGCGTTTCATACTTTTCAATAAAAAAAATCAGGACATTTCGCTCCTTCCATTTTATGATTTACCCGGGTACTCTAAGTCATAATGGCAGGAGAAATCAAGAGGGATCGCTAGGCATGCTCTTACTATGGAACAGACAATGTCGAGCGAGCTCCACCCTAAACAATTTTTCACGCAGATACTAACCCGCATGGCCTAATCCCCTAAACTAAGACTTGCGTGCTCCCCGGTCTATTCAGACCAAAAAACCTTCTCAAAGCACTCAGGGTCCTCAACCAGGTTGGGCTTGGCCACTCCTAGTTATGTTCTACTAGAGAGGATGGGTATATGGACATCGTGAGTGGCCACGGGGCCATCGAGGGATCAATGCTTACTCCGATAGCCTAAAATTACGCCGAAGACCTAAAAAACCTCCAACATAGACGAATGGAACATGGAGACCTTCGACGGAGATTACTCGGGAGAACCCATGACTAAAATGCCACTGCAGGACACGGTGTAGGGAAATTATGAACCCTGATGTAATCTGATGGAGGTAATAACCCAAGGAACGTTGCCAATGGGACAAAGGAGGATGGCTTCCTCACGAGCACTAAGACTCGGGCTAGCCGGAAACTCACACCTACCTTAAAAACGATGACAATTGTACGAGGACCCTTATGAGCGATACACCTGCATAAAGGCCCGAGCTACTAACCTCGGCACATAAGAGATACACCCGCACAAAGTCTCGAGCTACTAACCTCGACACATAAGCGATACACCAACGTAAAAGCCCGAGCTACTAACCTCGGAGCATAAGAGAATCACCTGCGCAAAGCCCGATCTACCATCCGTGTTTGCACCTGATGCACAGGGCTCTGGTGCATCAACACGCGCCACCAACCATGATCAGATCAAGCAAGACGGGAGACTTCGGCATGGGACATTCAAGGGAAGGAGTCTGCTCCCGAGGGATTGAAATCAAGACACTTCAGACGATGCTACCGGCCCAAACATGAGCCATCACAGCATGAGTCTCGCTTATTGTGGTTGGAGCCAGAACTAGACACCACAGACATAGGAGGCCAGGAAGATTCGGAGGAGGTAGGGAGTCATAAGTCTATACATACGGTCCTCCCAAGGTACACAGGGATGGAAGGGGGGCCTAAAATTAAAAAATCCTTTGCGGCTCTAAGGAAGGAGAAGAGAAAAGGGGAGGAACGAGCTAGTTCTTCAACACCCAGGGAGCCATCCATTCCCTCTGGAGGTCTGTTGGAGGTCTGTTTATCTTCACTAAACATGGAATCTTATCACAGTTAACATGGAGGTGCCGCTCGCAGCTGCGCCTTCAGCCGGTGGACCTCTGCTTCAAGTTTGGATTTCTCCTCCGATAGAAGGGCTACAATGATCTTCTCCTCAGCAAGTTCAGCCTGCGCCTGATCTCGCTAGTCCCAAACAGCGAACATGCCTTCCTGTTATAGGGTGTGGATCTCATCCCAGGTCACCACCCGCCAACGCATCTAGTTCCTTTCGGCCAGGGCATTCAAGACAAAATCTTTTAAAAGGGTCAGGCCCTCCTTATCACCGATCAGCTCCATCCAGACCTCCTACCAAATTTACTCTTTTTCAGCTGAGCCTGTGCAAAAACCATTCGCGACCCGCCTTACATTGGTTGATATCCTCTTGCTATAATCCTAGGGAAGGCGGCATGGAGTGCGAAAGGATATAAGGAACAAAAATAAGTTCTTGTACCTACGCTTTGCGGGCAAGAGAAGGAGCATGAGGAATTGATAGTCTAATGCTTACCCGATCGGTCTTCATCGATGATTGGGATGCTCTGTTCATGGAGGTGGTTAGGGCAAGGATCTCCTCCGCCTCTGAGGAATAAATACATGGAGGAGGAATGGGCCGAGCTGGCCTGCCACGCAAGAGGAAGAAGAACTAATAAAACCGTAAAACACGGTGCCTAGAATGTCCAGGAAAGAAAAGGAGAGAACGGTTACCTATTGGCCTCAAGGGCGCGGACCCCCTCGGGCAAGTTCGTCGGAGCACGAATCAGAGAAGAAGCACCCAAGCAGAGAGCTCCTACGAAGACTTGAGAGCCTTTTGCTCCCTCCATGTTCACCGTGGTTGCGATGGGACCTTCGATCTGGATCCTAAACTCTCCATCCCCACCTTGGCGGTGTTCTGGGGCCTTACGACGGCGGGAATAGTACTTGTTGCTAGCCATGGCATAAGGGCGAGATATTTCTTTCGGAAGCAAAGGAGGAGGGTCTTATCCTAGCAGTAGGAGCAACAACACTATACCGATGTTATTTAAGGGGGGACAAAACTCCACTGAAGTACAGAAGCCCAAGAGGTGACTGTTTCATGGAAGATGAGGAAATTAGTCTGTATTCACATAAGGTCACATCCCACTAGTCCACATGGTGGGCAGGAATCTCATTATGATCACCGCCTTCAATTTCGTCGAACGAAACATATTCACACACGACAGAAGAGATCTGAGAATCAACAGTTATTTAAAGGACCTCTTCAACTAGTTCAGATTTAGGTCCTCGTGGCCACAGAAAATATCCTCTCAGCAGACCTTCTCAGGTCATAGGAGGAGTTAAACCAGCTGTCAGCGTCACTGATTACATCATCCTGAACTAGACCTAAACCCCTCTACGACCTCACTGGGTCAGATAAGTCCACTGGCGAGGTTCCAACATGATAAGAGCTAAACTTACGGATACCTTCTTGGCCTCTCAGTTCGGTATTGTACGTCATATAAGGGACATCTCCCTCAGACCTCCTCTGGTCATTAAGGTACCGACACCTCTACATAGAAGGATTATTGTCTTCCCTTTTATTATTAACCCTTTTGCAGGACTTCGTCTTAATCCCATTACCCTAGGACATTTGAGATGGGAAAACTCATTAGACCTGCTCCAAGGACGGGCATACGAAAAGTTATGCGCGATTGAGGCATCAACACATGTGAGGGACCTTGCACGAGGACCTCAAGTATTTACCAAGACCTCACGCCTCAAGACCAACTAGACAGAGGTTGACAACTCCATTGAAAACAAGACCATCTTATCAAAGGTATTGATTAGGGGCTTGTCGGTGAAGGGTGGATTTATGCATGTATCTT
This sequence comes from Avena sativa, assembly GCA_916181665.1. Taxonomy (NCBI): domain Eukaryota; kingdom Viridiplantae; phylum Streptophyta; class Magnoliopsida; order Poales; family Poaceae; genus Avena; species Avena sativa. The sequence continues at coordinate 105,340,752 of OV702292.1, forward strand.
ACTTGGGCCTAAACCCACGTTTTTTGCCCACGCCTACCTCTACGGTCAAGGACCTAAAGGCCTGTATCTAGAAGCTCTCAACCGACCTTACCTCCACTGGCCTAACCTATGGGATTGCAAGATGACTCTCTGAAGATCGCGAAGACTAGACGTACGTCCAGGAGAGATCGGAGATCAAGATTACGTGCAAGACAAGATGAAGACATAACGTGACTAAGGAAGAGTCCACCGTCATCAACACCTATAAGTACTGGAGAACATTCACCTGAGAGGGACACGCCATAATCACATGAGTCTTTTCCATTAGTGTTAGTCATAACTCTAGATTCATCTCTCGTCGGGTATCATTATAAATTCATCGAGACCTCTTGTAGACACATTATACGATCTTCCAATCATCTTATAAATAAAGTCTGAGGAAATCCTCCCCACTACATATGTACCTTTGTGTTTGTCTTTGAGAGAGATCAAATACCTACTGGTCTGAATCTATTGCTGAACAAATAAACTCACTTCCATTCCTCGGAAGGGAGACTGCAGAATGACGTGAAAACTCGGTGGAATCCTTGACGGAGGAAGAATCTGATTTTGAATTTACTATGTTCTTGGTTTTATCGTTGCAAATAAACCATATTTTAGTCTTTTTATTTGTTTTTTAACCTTTTGAATTTATTTTAGTCTCTCGGGGGAGGCAGCATGGGCGGAACCCTCAGCCGCCGCCGCCACGACTCCTCCTCCCACCTCTCCCTCGCTGCCACCAGAGGACGCCGGCGGGCAAAGTCTGGCCGGCCGATGGTGGCAGCGGGGTTGCTTCCTCGCGTGGTGGCCTCTCCCCCGTAGGGAACCCCTTGGGCGCTCGAAGATTGTCGCCCCGACGGTGATCTGATGGCGGCAGGGTTTGGAAGCCGGGGCGGCGACCTCGGGCTTTGATGGAGGTTCTCCCTCGGCGGATGGCGGTGCGGGTCGCGTCTGCTGCCAGGGGCGCAGTCCTAGGGTTTCTCTCATGCCAAGACGTAGATCTACCTTCAGCCTGTTTTATTGATCTAGTGGCAGTGGCGTGTTCCGGAAGGCTCCGCCGGCGAACTCCCATGGGCGATTCATGCCTGGAGATTGCTGGAACGGATGGGATTCGGTCGCGCGCAACCGGTGTTTTTCTGACCGTTTGGTTTCAGAGGGAGTGAGGCGAAGCTCTGCAGTCTGTTGCCATCGTGGAACATGTCTTTAGTTCTATGGTGAAGTCAGTGTGCGGAGAATGTCATGGAAGCCAAGATTTGTGAACTAGCTATGGTGGGTCGAACTTGGTGGCGATGAGGAATTGACTTGGTGATTCGTGAATTATAGCAGTGGTATCGGAAGGTGGGGGCGGCAATACAGGAGGAGTTCACAGTCTTAACTTGCAGGGTGAAAATCCAAAGTCTGGTCTTAATTGGTTGTGCCTGACAATGACCTTGTTGAAGGCATTGTTTTGTGAGCGGGAACTTTCTCCAAGGTGAAAACCTACGATCTTTGATCAGGCGATGACGGTGCTTGTGCTCTGTTTTCTTCCTGAAGGCGTTGCTATTGGAGATGTTGGACTTCTGGTGTTGTTCTGGTGAGGTTAGTGTCCCTGCTACTAAAGATCTTATCACTGCAACAGCGGGACTTTTTCTTTTTTATAATTCTTCTTTTTTTTAGCTGTGTGCATCCGTAATGCCAATAGGATAATACGTTGTTGCAGAGGTTGAATATAATTGGTATCATCACGATATTAATATATGCTCCTTTCAAAAAAAAAATCGCTTAATAAAATATATTTGTGGCGCTGTATTTTCACGCACCCAGTGAAGCGATGTACGATTATTCCGTTGGTCGGACCCTTCCTCCCTCCGCGTCGCTCCCGTGGGCGACGGGAGGGAAACCCTAGCCGCCCCGTCCACCACCCTCCCCCTCGTTCCCTCCCGCTCCTCGCCGCCGCCAGAGGGCGCCGTCGGCCGAAGGCTGGGCGGTGCGGGCGGCGGCGGGGCCTCTCCTTCTCCCTCGCGCGGTGGTGTCGGCGCGGGCCGAAGTCACCGGCGTGGGCGTCGCGCTGTCCAGGGGCGCGGCGGTGCTGCTGCTTCGGTGGTGGCATGGAGACCTGGCGGCGGGGGGCGAGCCGGGACGGTGGCGGCGGTCCGGGTCGCAGCAGACGCTGCTGGTGCTGCGGTGGCCCGTGCTCGCCTCGACCTGCAGATCTCGGGCGCAGCGGCGGCGGTTTGCAGCTGCGATGGCCCCTCCTCTCCGGCTTGGCGCTGCTGGGGCGGACCGGGGCGGGCGGGACGGTACTAGGCGGAGCTGGCCAGGACGGCGGCGCCCTGCCATCGGCCCAGATCTGGGCCCATTCGGGCCTGATTAGGGTTGGGCGGGCCTGCTGTCCTACAGGGTTTCAGGGGCTCCAGAAGGAGCCCACCCCTTGGTCCTGATGGGACTGAGGTGCTGGATTCGGGCCGACGGGCCTAGATCTGGTAACCGCCTGGCAGCTCACCTCTTGAGCTGCGGAATTGACTTGTGTGTCTCGTCATTCCGATCTGTCTAGAGCCTGTCTGTCTGGTCTGCCCGGGTACACCTGCTCCGAGGGTGGTGTTGTTGTGGTCTATTCCACGCGGTGTGTGCGAGGTCATGCACGCCGGGGCGGCGGCTCCAGAAGGTGGACTGCGCGGGCATGTCTAGGCGGCGGGACGACGTGGCAGTGGTGGTGGCTCGTCTCTCTGGACCACGAGGGTGGCATGGAGCGGGCATCGGGGACTCCTGGCGGTGGCGGCGCCCAGATCACGTGTTAGAAGCTCGGCTCGGAGATCGGTGGCCTAAGGAACTAAATATGGCGAGAGTTTTTTCGGGCGAAATCCCAGCGCCTCGGCGCCGATGACGGCGATGCCTGCGGGTATCGTGACCCTCTTGAGGGCGTTGTCGTGGCTACCCTTGCCTTTTTTGAGCTCCGGGTGAAAACCCTAGACCCCTGTGGTCTCGACGGCGGCGGCGCTTGCTGTGTCGTTCCCTCCCTGGAGGCGGCGTCGTGGAGCTCGGGTTCCTTAGGCTCGACGTCTTCGGTGGCAAGCTAGTTGCTTCTTAGGCCTAGTAGTTTTATCTTTGATCTGCTTGTTTGAGGTTTTCCTCACCACCTTGTATCAGTTTGGCCGTGTGGCTTTATTTATAAAGCAGGGCGAAAGCCTATTTCGAGTGAAGCGATGTACACCGTGCGCTGCATTTTATCGTGTCCGGTGAAGCTTACGGCACCCAGTGAAGCGATGTACACCGTGCGCTGCATTTTATCGTGTCCGGTGAAGCTTCCACCAGCGCGCTAAAAGAGCAAAATAGACGATGCAAATCGATTATACCGCGTTTTTCAGTGGCTGTTGGAGATACTCAACTACACAATACAAGCGTTACGGTGATGCACGCACTTACAAACGGCACCTAATTAAATATTTCAGCGTCCAGCAAGAGTCTTGCTCACGAGGACCGCTACCGGGGCGACAACGATGGCAATGGTTCGCCACCCAAATCCTCCCGGCGGTGGCGAGTTGCCCGCCGCGTCATCCTTGCCTCCGCCTTCTTCTTGTTCCGTCACCTGCAAGGACTCCCCCGCCAGTTCCTCCCCCTTGGCGTCGTCTAGCGGTGCCACCTCCTGCTGTGGTGGTGGCGGCTCCACCGACTCATCAGCGGCCGCCACGTCGCAGAGCATCGTCGTCGGCTGGAGGGCTTCCTTGACCCCCTCGTCGCCGGCGGCCTCCTTCAGCTCGTCGGCGTTCTCTTCTTGCGCCTCGACGCCTTTGTCGACTACCTCGAACTCTGGGATCTCCGCGTCGCCGTCATCATCAGCTTGTGCGTCCTCCGCCGTCTCCGGCCTTGGCTCGTTCTGTTGCTCTTCCACCGCCTCCTCCTCCGGCGCCTCCTGTTGCTCCTCCGTTACCTGCTCCGACACTTCTTTCTGTTGCTCCTCCGTTACCGGCTCTGGCGCCTCTTTGTGTTCCACCTTCGTCTCCGGCTCCGGCGCCTCTTTGTGCTGCTCCTCATTCTCTGGCTCCGACGCCTCTTTCTGTTTCTCCTTTGTGGCCACGTCGTCTTCAAGCTTGAAGTTGTCGATGCCCCGCATGTCCGGAGCCAGCATCGGATCTGAGCGAGTCACCCTCGGGGTCAACATCATACTGAATGACGACTTCCTGATCTTCCGCGCCAAAGAGGACAACGACGACGACGAGCTACTCTTCTCTGTCTCAGCAGCAGCCTGTTCGGGCTGGCTGTACATCCCAGCGCCGCCGCCGTCGTCGATGCTCTGGAACGCGAGCTTGACGACGATCTCGCCGCCCTTGGCCTTCCCGGCGAGCGGGAACACCATGTCCCATTGCCGCACGCACTCCCCCTGCTGGCACTTGTCTGTGAACTCCTTGGCAAACAAGCTCAGGTCCACGGCGCTCCGCCCAAAGTCCAACTCCGGCGCCTCCACGGCGAGCAGGGACAGCAGGAACGGTCGGGGCTCGAACCTCAGCGGCTTGCCGCCGGTGCCGCCGGTGCCGTAGAGGTGGCAGCGGATGAAGAGCGTCTCGTCGAAATCGGCAGCACCCTGCTCAGCGCACGCCGGCATGGTCTGCACGGCACCGTCGCGCGCCTCCTTCTTGCGCACGACCACTGCCAGGCGGAGGCCATTCATGGACGGCGGCAGGCCCTGCGCCGCCACCACCTCCACGGAGAAGAGGCACCCCATCCGTCGCATCCCGATGTGCGAGAGCGCGCGGATTGGCGCCCAGCTCCAGATCCTCCCCTTCTTCGCCGAGTCCCCGTTCGCCTCCGCTGCGGCCACCGCGGCGAAGCCCGGCGTGTTCTTGAGCGGTGCCACGGTGTCTTCGTCGTCGTCGTCGTCGTCGTCATCATCGTCATCAGCGTTCTCGTTCTTGTCGAGCTTATTACTAGACCTCGACCGGAACGGTGCCATCAGGGACAGCCGGCGGGACCGGGGGCGCGGCGCGTCGGCTCCGGCAGCTTCCGCGGCGTCATTGGCATCGGCGGCGGCGGAGCGGGGCAGCGCGAGGGAGGTGGAGCGGAAGTTAGATCGCGCTTGGTACAGCGTGTGGCTGAGCGCGTCGAGCGCCTGGAGGATTTGGTTGGTGGACTTCTCCTTCTCGTCGTCGGCCATGGCCGGCGCCGCTGGTACAGTGGTGCTCGACATGTGTCCAGACTGGCCTGCAGCTGAGAGGTGAGCAGGTCCAGGCAAGTTAAGGGCGTGGAGCAGATAAGAGAAGGGAGAGGAGGAGACGGTGATGTGTGTGGTGCGGGCGGGACCCGATGTCTACAGTTTTGGAGGAATTTGGCGCGAACGACTCATGGAGGAGAAGAGGCGGGCAAACTTGTGGTGTGTCTTTTTGAATTTTTTGGTGATTTCCATGAACATGAGGCACAGAGAAGTCCCCTGGCCATTGAAACAACTGTTTCTGGTCGAGCATTGTCCAGCCAAAATACACCGGCCTCAGGTTTCCACACACTTGAGAAGAGAAATAAGAACAGTATGTGCAACTTTCTAACTGCATATTCCAAATAATACATTTTTTTATTGAATTTCACAAATAATACACAAAACGGGAAAATTGCAAATATGTGGGTCGCTCGGCCGATTGACAGACGACAGACAGGGCTCGTCCGTTGAACGGACGACGGACACGGTTCGTCCGTTGAACAGACGACCGTTTGGTCGACTTTTACCGAACAGCCGACAGCTTTGCCTTCTTTTTCCGAAAAGACGACCGCGCTGCCTTCTTTCCTTCAACAGACGACAGGGCATCACGCTGTCGGCCGACAGGGGTATATCGTCCGTTCAAGGGACGAAGGCAGGGTTCGTCCGTTGACGGGCCGACGCCACCCAGCATATAAGTCGCCGACCCGTCGTCGCCCTCCACTCCTCTCGCTAGCCAGCCCTCCTCTCTCTCGGTTCCTCCTCTTTCTCACTAGCTCGCTCTCGTTTTCGCCAGTTGCTACACCGATTTTTAGCCCAGATTTCTATCCAAACTCGCTGCTCTAACATATTAGCAAGCTAGTAGAGTCCCGATCTACTAATGGGATAGCCTGGTGTAGTGATTTGAGTCGTTTTGGTGGAGGGATCTGGTGGTGTTCTTGTTGAGCAATGGCCATGGTGGAGGCCGGTGCTGGGACTTGAGGAAGGTGCATGGTGGAGGTGCTGATCCGTTGACCTGAGGCGGCTGCACGGCAGGACTTCGCACGCTTCAAGGGTAAACCCTAAGTTCTTGCTAATTGCAGTCATGTGTGTATGTTTATAGGTAGTCTTTGATGGGGTCTGTTAGATGCAAGATATTTGTAGAGTATTATGTGTCAATGTACCTGTTTTTGACTATTTTCGGTATTTTTTAGGTCGAAAATCATGTCAAATAATGTAGTGTTTAGGTTCTTGTATGGTCCTGGTTCCGTCAGAATAAACCAGCACGGAGTTGATTTGAGCGAGTTTAGTTTTATGGATGAAGTGCTTCAGAATCCTGAAACAGTGCCCGTTACTCAGTTGAAGGATTGGTTATGTGTTCGTTTAGGGCTCCCTCCTACCCATATTGTCGGTGTGCATGCTTTATGGACTAAGTCAAGGCAAACCCCTAATTTTTATTTAAGGCCAATAGAAGCGCAACAGAAATGGGTCAAATTTGTGCAAGCTTGCCAGAAAAGAGAAGTTAACCCTAGTCTCTTAGTGTTACCTGTGGCGAAAGAGGCTGGGTATGATCATGGCTAGAGTAGTCAGACCGGTCATGCTGGAGATAGTTATGATCATGTCCAGAGTAGTCAGACCGGTCATGCTGGAGGTAGTTATGATCATGGCCAGAGTAGTCAGGGCCAAGAGGGTGGCGGCGGGTATGAATCAGGTCACAGTAGCTATGCACACACCGGGGGTGATGGTTATGTATCAGAGGACGGTGGTGAAGGATTAGGGGAAGACATATTTAGTGGCGAAGCTGATGAGGACGAGATATATGATGGTTTGTTGCAACATCAAATGGAAGCCGAAGACTCAGAAGGCAACAGTGATACGGCTAATGATTCTGGCAAGTCTGATCAAGAAGAGATCGGCCAACCTATTCCGGCATCATGGAATAATGACAACACAGCAGCAATGACTGTGAACGATGGGCATGATTCGGCGTGGCATTATCACGCGAACAACATCTCTCTGGGTGCATTATATCCTAGCAAGAGACATCTGCAGGAAGCAATTGTTGAGTGGTCAATGTCCATGCAACGGGTCATGAAAACGAAGGTGTCATCACAACAATATTTGACATTGGTTTGCGAGGAAGCTGGATGTCCTGCAAGGGTGCATGCCCATGTCCCTAGGTATGACACAAACTGGAAGGTCACCGATGTTGTGATGCACACATGCACACTTGAAAGTGTCCTTCAGGACCATCGTAACCTCACGTCAACCCTCCTGGCTAGACTGTTGTACACAGAGATAGTGGAGGGCAAAGCCATGGGGGTGAAAGCTATCATTAACAAAGTTTCTGTCAGATTCCGCTACAATATTTCATACGGGAAGGCTTGGAGGACTAAGCAAAGGGCACTGGAGGCAAGGTTTGGTTCGTTTCGAGATGGGTATGACTGTGTTGTTAGGATGCTCCAGACACTGCAGGCTAGGAATCCAGGCACCTACGTGGACATCCAACACTTTACATTGCCACATGAACCTAATTTGAGGGTACTTCATCGAGTGTTCTTCTCATTTGCTATATGCATAGAAGCTTTCACTCACTGTCGACCAGTCATCTGTGTGGATGGTACATTTCTCACTGGCAAGTATAGGGGTCAGATATTGACTGCCATAGGCCAAGATGGAAACAATCAAGTGGTTCCACTTGCTTTTGCTTTCGTGGAGAGCGAGAACACCGAGAGTTGGGTATGGTTTTTCAGGCAGCTGAAGATAGAAATTGTGAGAGATACACCGAATGTATGCGTGCTTCATGATAGGCATCCAGGTATACTAAGCGCGATAAAGAAGCTCACACAGCCCACTCCTAATGAAGTAACTCCATGGCTGGACATGCAGAGTCGTTGGTGCATGCGGCATCTAGGGGCCAATTTTTTCTCACAGTTCAGGAACAAAGCTCTCATGAACCTATTCAAGAAGCTTTGCAAGCAAAACCAAGAGTGGAAGTATATCAAGTGTCGTGGCTATCTTGATGACTTCACTAAAAAACATGTGACTCAGAGGAGAGCAGCTAGAGCAGCAGCGGTCGCGGCTCATGCAGCGGCGTTAGCTGCACAGGCAACAACAGGAGCAGCACCACCGGAGGAAGAACCCATTGCCCTTTGTGACTTGCCAGGATTTGACCAACCCGGTACTAGGAGAAGGCCTGGCAGAAGGATTAAAAATTTTCAGGAATGGATACAACACGAGCCTGTAGAGAGGTGGTCTCTGCTGCATGACACTCATGGTGCTAGGTTTGGCGTCATGACTACAAATCTGGCTGAAACTTACAACTTTGTCTTGAGAGGAAGTAGGGCTCTACCATTAACGGCCATTGTGGAGTGTATTTTCACCGGAACTCTGAAGTATTTCAGAGACAGACTCCAGATGGCTCAGATACATATCATGAACAACCCAAACACGAGGTATTGTTCAAAGATCATGCATTACATGGATGCCAAGATGGAGAAGGCTCGGTCCATGCATGTCATCGCCATCGGTAATCAGGAAAGAAGGTTCGAGGTACGCCTCCCTTCCAACCGGATTGGAACAGGAGAAGAGGTAAAGACACAGGAGGTGAGGATAGGCAACGAAGCCTGGCCAACGTGTGAGTGCACGTGCAATAAACCCAAGCTGTTGCATCTGCCTTGCTCTCATGTACTAGCTGCATGCGGGCTGATGGGTATGGATGCGATCTCGTTTGTGTCTCCTTATTTCCTTAAGGACGCGGTGGTCAATACGTGGACAGGCGAGATGATGGGATATAGGGCATGGGGAAATTTCAATAAAGTAAATCCAGGTGAAAGGGTTTACATCCCAGATCCTGTACTGATGAGGACAGGAAGAGGAAGGCGACAATGTGTCCGCATCCGTAATGATATGGATGAATCTGAAGCCGGAGGCCCTACTAGGCAATGTTTTCTGTGTAATCAATTTGGTCATATAGACACCAGTTGCCACATCTTCGGGACTGGTGGAGCTGCTCCTCGTGGACGTGGCAGCCGAGGAAGAAGAGGCAGAGGAAGAAACTAGACGTGTGGAACTATGTCTTAAATTTGTAATATGTGTGGAACTATGTCTTAAATTTGTAATATGTGTGGAATTATGTCTTAAATTGGTAATATGTGTGGAACTATGTCTTAAATTTGTAATATGTGTGGAACTATGTCTTAAATTTGTAATATGTGTGGAACTATGTCTTCAATTTGTAATATGTGTGGAACTATGTCTTAAATTTGTAATATGTGTGGAACTATGTCTTAAATTTGTAATATGTGTGAAACTATGTCTTAAATTTGTAATATGTGTGGAACTATGTCTTAAATTTGCAATATGTGTGGAACTAATGTGCAGATGGCGGGATCTTTGCTGAATGCTGACATAGATAGAAAGCACCGATCGACGGTACTGGATGCTAACCCAGGGTCCTTGAAGCACCTAGTGACTCGCACTCCCATTTCGAACTGGTGCATACATCCTGATTGGCTTCAGAGGCATGTGACATTTATTTCTCTTGCTGTTGGGATATTTATGGGCCAATGTGACTAAACTGTTCTGCTTTCTTCTTATGTAGATTGAAGTGGGCTGGACTCTTACCATTCGTTCGTTTGGTTGAGGCCACTCGTATGGAGGAGATAGAAGGGCGACAACTTGGGTTCCAGACTAGTCGCTTACAGTACGACTCGTCTTTGCTCACGTGCTTGGTGGATCGATGGAGGCCCGAGACTCACACTTTCTATTTTCGATGGGGAGAGATGGCTCCTACCCTTCAGGACGTCTCGTACTTGCTGGGACTTCCGTTGGCTGGCGTGCCCATAGGCCCAGTGGATCCACCGGCAAATTGGGCCCAAGACATGGCCCAACGATTCTTTGGCATCCGTGATGGAGCTCTGGCCTTTGGCCATGACAATCATGGGCCAAAATTTGGATGGTTGGAGCAGTATCAGGTGTGTTTCATTTATTTGTTCTATTTTGTTGGAGAAGTATCATGTACTTAAAATTGTTCTATTTGCCAATGCATATACAGAGGTTTGGATTCCCGGCCACTCCGATGACTGCCCCACAGATTACACGCAGCCTGGAGGCATACCTTATGTGGCTGCTCGGGAAGGTGATGTTCACTGAGAACCACGTGTCGACCATTAGTGCGCGATACATCCATTTTGCTAGAGGGATCGCGGAGGCGACGTGCCAGGAAGAATGCACACAGTGGAGTTGGGGTTCAGCTGTCTTAGCAGCTACATACCGAGGTATGTGCAATGCTTGCCAGTTAACCAAGGACAGTTCTGCCTTGCTAGGATGCCCATTGTTGCTGCAACTGTGGTCGTGGGAGAGGTTCCCTATCGGTCGTCCAGATGTAAGTGTCAACCAAATAGTCGGCAACCAGGAACATGAAACAATTGTCTACCACTCTGACCTGCTGTTCGACGAAGAGCAAATTGATTTGCCTACATTTGGCACTCACTGGACCCGTCGCAAGGTCAGTGTAATGTCTTAATAAATTGCACTTCTGGTACTACAATATGAAAGTTACTAACAACTATTTTGTCATGCAGTGTCGTTTCGCGGGAGAGCAAGTCGTTAGATGCTATCCATCGTTCAGCGAGCAGTTCGACACACTGAAAGAGGATGTCGTGATTTGGGAGCCGTACACCCTGCAGACACGACACGCACGATATCCCGGCGGGTTATCTATTATGTGCACTAGAGATCGAGAGTACTGGCTGACTACATCGAAGATCATCTTTGATTGCCAAGTTGAGGAGATGTCTCAACAGAGGGTCATGCGACAGTTTGGTCTTTGCCAGATGGTTGATCCCCCGCGTCCGGATGTTCCCCTTCCAGATGTCGTGCACGCGTAAGTAAATATATGTACATAAGGAATGCATCTTATACTTCATCTATGTTCTTTAATGATGGTCTAACAAATTCTAATGACATGTACTCTCGGAAAAGTAGCAAGACCGCCACTCAATGGCTCCAACAGGTGGGGATTTACGTCAACGAGTGGCAGAATGCACCAACACAAGTGTGGCACGCTGGCCCGTTTGATATGGAGCTATTCCACGGATTCCTACAGAGGTACATGTCGATGACACGGCTACGTCCCATTCCACACGCACATGACGATGAGATATACCCTAGCCAGTCAACACTGGAGTCCAGACAGTCAGCGGTAAGTACTTTATTTAGAGCATAATCAACATGAGTGCCTATGTAGTGCATACCTAACTATGAGACAAATGCAGGCCGATATGACGTGGGAGCTACAGACTGAGGTGGCTCAGTACGGACGATAGCTTTCGACCGTTCCTCTTGTGCCCCGTCAGCAGGCTCAGGCTTTGCCCGGCGGGTCGAGGAGAAGCTGCGGCGTATCTACGCGGCCATCACGTGCACCAGCGTCTCCGACGTCGTTCAACACCGAGAAGCACAACGCCCACCGCGTCACTCGGTGGAGGAGCGCGCCCCACGTCGATCCACGCAGCAGCGCCCACCGCGTCACTCGGTGGAGGAGCGCGCCCCACGTCGATCCATGGAGCAGCCACCTTCTCCAGACCATGCTGGAGGCTCGGGATGGCACGAGGAGCATATTTCTCCACCACTCTGCCACGGGCCTCGTCCACGACTCTCACAGCAGGCGCCGCCGAGAGCACCACCTCCAGACCAGGCTGGAGGCTCGGGGTGGCAGCAATCACAGTTTACTTCTGACCCGTGGCAGCAATCGCAGTTTAATATCGACCAGTGGCAGCATAACCAGATTACTTTCGAACAGTGGCAGCAGCAGCAGATCCCCTACATGGACTTCGCTTATCGACCACAATCTCATCCTCATGGTAAGCGTGTCCCTTCCTACTATTGTTAGATGCAGTAAGACATTGTTCGGTACTTAATTTCTTATACACTAGCAGGAGACTCCGTTACATGGGACAGTACTGACGACCGTGATCAGCAGACACAGCACGAGCAGGTAGACTGGTTGGGCCAGTATCAGCCAGGTACTCCACCACCTATCCCCACACAGGATACACAGGATCAAGGTGAAGGGTTAACTGCACCTCGCCGTGATGTGATGCCACCCCACAGATATGGATGGAGTACACCGAGGCCTCCGCCACCTCGTCGTCGACACCAGTGATATCTACTTATGTATCAGTCATTTACCTATCTATGTATGAGACATCATTCTATTATTTCATGATTTTATTCGACAAACTACTCAACATAACTTGCAACATAGTTCAACATAACTTGCGGTACATAAATAAGAGTCCTATCTATCCCTAGCATGATGCCTTTCCCTTTCCCTTCGATGATGCCTCGCCCTTTCCCTTGGATGATCCCTCGCACTTGCTCTTCTTGGCCTGCGCTTTCTTCTTCTCCTGCCTCTTGTCCCACTCAGCTCTCGCCTTGCTTCCAACGGGTGGCGGCATGAAGATATCATCCTTATCTTCGCTCTCTTCTATCCAGGCCCTAGGTGCCACAACTTGCTCCGTCATGTCAGCTTGACTCTTCTTGGTCTGCTCTTTCTTCTTCTCCTGCCTCTTGTCCCACTCAACTCTTGCCTTGCTTCCAACGGGTGGTGGCATGAAGATATCATCCTCATCTTCGCTATCTTCTATCCAGGACCAAGGTGCATTAGCCACCTCCATCATGCGAGCTTCACTCTTGAAGGTGAGCTTGTCCCACCTTGCCTTGATCCTGAGAAGCTCTGCTCGTACCTGACTTGGGGTCTTCAGTTTCCACCCTCTTCGATGAAGTGACTTACCAAGTATAACGAGAGCATCATGGTTCGATACCAACGTATCTCAGTCGGCTGGTTTATCGCCTATCTCAACAGTTCTGGCTATGAAGAAAAGCCCAATGGACATATCTACAGGCCAGGGAGACGCGTCGGTCATAGTGGAGAGGAGTGGAGGAAAATGCGAGAGCAAAAGGAGAGAGGGAAATGAGAGAGTAAGAGGAGGAAGAGATGAACTGGGTTAAGGGATAGATCCCGTTGCTCGGATTTATAGAGGCACCGAACCGAATAGGCGGGAAAAAAGGGCGGGAAGTCGTGGCGGGAAAAAAAAAGGGCGGGAAGTAGTGGCGGGAACAAAGGGCGGGGATTACTGGCGGGAAAAATTGGCGGGATATCCCGGCGGGATAAATCGGCGGGAAGGATTGCCAAGGAGCAGACGATTATTTAGCGGCAGTAGGGAGCACAGGGGCGTCGTCTCCTCAACGGACGACAGCCAGTGTCGTCTCCTCAACCGACGACAGCATGTGTCGTCTGGCGAACAGCCGAAGCTCAGGGGCGTCGTCTCCTCAACGGACGACACCACCTGTCGTCTGCTCAACCGACGAATTCCCTCTGTCGTCCGTTGGACGGACGACGGACCGACAGAACTGAAATTTGCCAAATTTACGTATTATTTGTGAAATTCAATAAAAATGTATTATTTAAAAAAAATTAGCCATGAATAAATGTAAGCCACCGATCTATTCTGTTAGCAGCTGAGCTGGGGAGTATATGTGTCACAAGCTGTGGTGTAGTGTATCTGAATCAAGGAAAAAAATAGCGCTATATAGAGCACGTTATAGCACGCTATAGCAAATTTAGAGCGTCGACATTACGTTTAAGCTATTTTAGACGCTATGCCGCTAATTTCAAAATAACACGCTAAATGACGTTATTTATCAAAACTTTATAGCATTGTTATATTTTTTAGCGCAGCAAAAAAGCCAAAAACTATACTCTATAGCCCATAGGCCCAAAAGGCCAAAACCATTCCCGAGTTCATGTAGTCACCAAATTGGCGCGCGAGCGGCGGCGGTTGCTTCTACATGCAATCTCCATATGATTCTGAATAATACTTTATACTATATTTTTGTTAGGCTGTCTTAAAACTATCTAGTTCTCTATTTTTAACATGTTTATGGATATGTGCCTCATATCAATGATACTGTGATAGTGTGATTGTGTGACTCCGTTTTTATGTTATGGATTGGTTTTATTCTTGACTTTGTTACGCATGTAATTGTTCCTAGACAAATTTTAGATGCTAAAATCATTTTTTTAGACTAAATATTTTTTTTACAAATGCTATTTTAAATAGCGTGTGCTATAACATGCTATAGCGTGTATAGTATTCTAGGAAGCCTGGCGCTAAATATCATAGCGCGCTATTTTTTACCTTGATCTGAATGGAGCGCAGAGCATAGGGGGTGATTGGTTGCTTCATGATCTAACCCCTCGCTTGTATCTAGGGGTTCGGGTTTAGGACATCTCACCGGCACGGTCCAACCCGTTCGAAGGATTCCGCGCCGGCCATGTGGGACGTGCGCGGCCTCTTCAGCGGCACGACCCATCCACACTGACGTGTCCGGTCTGACCCATCGACATACCAAATTTAGGCAACGTTTGCGTCGGCCGGACAATGGGCGTACCGCGCGGGTGTCCGCAAGTCGGCCGCTCGGGCCCATATGTAAGTGAAACATTAGTACTAAAACTTGTTTTCCATTAGATTTGCCTCTGCCCATTACAAAAAGCACATTTCAACAAATTTTTTAAAAAGGACTACTACTGCTGCTAGAGGAGGTCGTCCCTACGGCTACTCGTCGTCGTTGACACGGCCTCCGTTGCTGCTGCCGCTGGCCCCATCGATTGCCGCCCTCGCCGCACAGATGGCGTGCTGCTCGAGGCGTTCGCCGTGACGATCGCGCGCTCCGCCATGATCCGGCGCCTTGCTCGCCGCCTTCTTGTGGTCCGCCTCCCGGTTGGCCAGGACCCTCTCTATCTCGGCCGCCCAGCGGTTCCTCGCCTCTTGGTCGGCTCGAGCCGCCTCCAACGTCTCTCTCCTGGTGAGCTCCTGGGCCGTCCTCGCTGCCACCTCCTCCTCCCGGCGGGCGCGGTCTGCCTCCTTGCGCTGCGACCTCCCCGCCGGGGTCACCCTCGCCAGAGCCCCGTTGGGGCCAAAGTGTTGGAGATATGCCCAAGAAGCAATAATAAAAGTGGTTATTATTATATCTTTGTGTTTATGATGAATGTTTGCATCCCATGCTATAATTGTATTATAAGGAAACACTAATACATGTGTGTTTTGTAAACATAAAAGAGTCCCTAGTAAGCCTCTTGTTGAACTAGCTTGTTGATTAATTGATGATCATGGTTTCCTGATCATGGACATTGGATGTCATTAATAACAAGGTTATATCATTAGGAGAATGATGTGATGGACACACACCCATAGTAAGCGTAGCATAAGATCAAGTCATTAAGTTCGTATTGCTACAAGCTTTCAAATGCATAGTAACCTAATCCTTCGACCATGAGGTTATGTTAATCACCATCACCGGATGGGTACTTTGATGACATCAAACACCGCTTCGTAACTGGGTGGTTATAAAGGTGTCATTGGGTATTCTGAAAGTATGTGTTGAAGCGCATGGACCAAGATTGGGATTTGTCCATCCATATAACGGATAGACATGCTCTGGACCCTCTCGGTGGAATGTCATCTAGTTAGCTTGCAAGCATGTGACTAGGTCACAGGGGATGACATAATATAGGACGAGTAAAGAGTACTTATCAGTAACAA
Source organism: Avena sativa (assembly GCA_916181665.1). Taxonomy (NCBI): domain Eukaryota; kingdom Viridiplantae; phylum Streptophyta; class Magnoliopsida; order Poales; family Poaceae; genus Avena; species Avena sativa. The sequence goes on from OV702292.1 coordinate 105,356,517, forward strand.
GGTAGAACTAGGTATGGAGATACCTCAAACCTTGGATAAGTAGAGTATCACGTGACAAAGGGAATTGGTTTCGTATGTTAATGGTTCTATCGATCACGAAGTCATCGTTGAGTATGTGGGAGCCTTTATGGATCTCCATATCCCGCTGATGGTTATTGATCGGAGAGGTGTCTCCATCATGTCTACATATTCACGAACCGTAGGGTGACACACTTAAGGTTCAAAGTTGTTTTAAGTAGATATTGAATGTGCGTTGGAGATCGAATGTTGTTCGGAGTCTCGGATTGGATCCGGGACATCACGAGGAGATCCGGAATTGTCCGGGGAATAAGATTCATATAATGGGGATCATTTTCTAAGTTAGGAAATGTTCCGGAGTGTTTGTATGGGGATTCTAGAAAGTTTCGGAATGTTCCGGAAGGTTCTAGAAGATATTTTGGAGTTTACTTGAAAACCAAGATAGGATAAGGGAAAACTTAAAGGGTAAGTAAAGGAAACTTGGGGGGAAGGACTCTCCCCCCAAGCTCCTTGGTGCGCCGGCCCTAAGGGGTGGGCCTAGGGGTGGGAACCCTAGGCCGCACCCCTCCCCCTATATATAGAGGGGTGGAGGCGCCACCCCCCTTGCCCCTTCCTACTCCAAACCCTAGCCGCCTCTCTCCTCCTCCTTCCATCTGCTCCGGCTTAGGCGAAGCCCTGCATAATTCTCTACTCCACCACCACCACCATGCCGTCGTGCTGCTGGGATTCCGTAGAGAGATCTACTACCTCCGCTGCTCGCTGGAACGGGGAGAGAAAGGTCTGCTTCGACTCCGCACGTGTGACCGACTGCGGAAGCGCTGCCGGAATGCGGCGCCGGAAGGATCGTCTACTCGATCTTGAGATCAGCAAGTGATCGACTACATCAACCACGAGATCCGATCTCGAACAAGGCTTTCAAAACTACAAGGGTTAGTACAGATCTATCTCGTTGCACATGTCTAATAGATTAGATCTTGGCTTTTATCTAGATTAGATCTGGGTTTTGTTCGTTCTTGCGGTAGAATTTTTTTGTTTTCCATGCTACGAACCCATCAGTGGTATCAGAGCCTTGTCTATGCGTAGATCTGTTGCACAAGTAGAACACAATGGTTTTGTGGGCGTTGGTGCTCGTGCCGTCTTTTGCTTTGTGTACTTTGCATCTTGCGGTATGGTGGGATGAAGCGGTTCGGGCTAACCTTACATGCCATCGCACATGAGACTTGCTCCACGCTTGACGTGTAACTTGATTTGCACAAGTGGCTTTGCAGGTGTCTGTCTCTCCCACCATAGTATAGATCCAATCTACACTTTGCACTTGATAGCACTTGTATCAACGTTGTGGTTCAGTTTCGTAGGTAAGATCCGTTCTTATTCGAAAGCCCCAAACCACGTAAAACATGCAAAGAAAATTAGAGGCGTCTAACTTGTTTTTGCAGGGGTTTTGTGATGTGATATGGCCATCATGTGATTGTGATTATATTTGATGTATGCAATGATCCTTGTTGTAATATGGCAACCGGCAGGAGCCTAATGATTGTCTTTAATTCTGTTAAGACCTGCGTGTCTATTCATCTTGTAATAGCTTTATTCCAAGTAGTTGTAATAGTTGCTAGTGATGATGGACAACCATGAAGCGGCGCCATTGACCTTGACGCAATGCTGGTGATGATGGAGATCATGTCCGTGCTTTGGAGATGGAGATCAAAGGCATAAGAAGAAAGGGCCATATCACATCACACTAATTATGAATTGCCTGTGATGTTAATCCTTTATGCATCTTGTATTGCTTAGATCGTGACGGTAGCATTATAAGATGATCCCTCTCACTAAATATCAAGTAATAAAGTGTCCGTCCTTAGCTGGCACCGTTGCTAAGACTCGTCATTTCGAAGCATCTCGTGATGATCGGATGTGATAGATTCTACGTGTGCATACAACGGGTGCAAGCCAGATTTGCATATGCGGAAACTAAGGTTAATCTTGACGAGCCTAGCATGTACAGACATGGTCTCGGAACACGGAATACCGAAAGGTAGAGCATGAGTCATATAAATGATATGATGAACATGAAGATTGTTCGCCGATGAAACTACATCTTCTCTCGTGAAGATCGGACTTGGTGTAGTGGACTTGGTTCGTGTAATCACTAAGACAATGTGAGGGATGTTGTTTTGAGTGGGAGTTCACCTAGTTAATTTAAGAATTAAAATTGAACTCAATTTATCATAAACTTAGTCTAAACTACTTGCAAATTTGTTGTAGATTATGGCGAACCTCTCCATCAATTTCAATGCGTTCCTAGAGAAAGAAAAGCTTAAGAACAATGGAAGAAACTTCACGGACTGGCTCCGTGGACTGAAGATTGTCCTTAGGGCTGGTCAGTTGACCTATGTGCTCGAAGCACTGCTAGGTGACCCACCTGCAGAAGATGCCACCGATGACGTAAAGAATGTTTACGCCACTCGGAAAAATCATTACTCCACAATTCAGTGTGCCATCCTGTACGGTTTAGAAACAGAGCTTCAGAAGCGCTTTGAGCACCACGACCCATTCGAGATCATTAAGGAGCTCAAGCTCATTTTTAAGACTCACACGGTCGTGGAGAGCTATGAGGCCTCCGAAAAGTTCTTTAACTGTAAGATGGAAGAGGGTAGCTCCGTCAGCGAGCACGTGCTCAGCATGTCTAGGCACGGAAACAAGCTCCAAGAGTTGGGGATAACGATTCCTAATGAGTTAGGGATTCACCGTGTCCTCCAATCACTGCCACCAAGTTATAAGAACTTTATGATGAACTATAATATGCACTGCATGAACAAGACGTTGCCTGAACTATCGTCCATGCTGAAAACTGCTGAAGTGGAGATCAAGAAGGAGCACCAAGTGTTGATGGTCAATAAGACCACCAATTTCAAGAAACAGGGCAAGCCTAAGAACAAGGGCAACTTCAAGAAGGACGGCAAGAAAGCTGCCGCACCTGCTAAGAAGCCCAAGGCTGGTCCTAAGCCTGAAACTGAATGCTTCTACTGCAAGGGTGCTGGTCACTGGAAGCGTAACTGCCCCAAGTACCTGGCAGATCTGAAGAACGACAACATCAAGAAGAAAGGTATATTCGATATACATGTTATTGATGTGTATCTTACTAGTAATCGTAGTAGTGCCTGGGTATTTGATACTGGTTCGGTTGCTCATATTTGTAACTCGAAACAGGAGCTGCGGAATAAACGAAGACTGGCGAGAGACGAGGTGACGATGCGCGTTGGAAATGGCTCCAAGGTTGATGTGATCGCCGTCGGCACGCTCCCTCCACATCTACCTTCAGGATTAGTTTTAAATTTAAATAATTGTTATTTGGTGCCTGCGTTAAGCATGAACATTATATCTGGATCTTGTTTATTGCGAGACGGTTACTCTTTTAAGTCCGAGAATAAAGGTTGTTCGATTTATATGAGTAATATCTTTTATGGTAATGCACCTGAGATGAATGGTTTATTCTTACTGAATCTCGATAGTAGTGATACACATGTTCACAACATAGATGCTAAACGAACAAAATTGAATGATAATTCTACATACATGTGGCATTGTCGTCTTGGTCACATTGGAGTGAAGCGTATGAAGAAACTCCATTCTGATGGACTTCTTGAATCACTTGATTTTGAATCACTTGAAAGATGCGAAGCATGTCTAATGGGAAAAATGACTAAGACTCCATTCTCTGGAATAATGGAGCGAGCTACAGACTTATTGGAAATAATACATACCGATGTGTGCGGTCCAATGAGTGTAGCGTCGCGTGGTGGATATCGTTATGTTCTCACTTTCACGGATGACTTAAGTAGATATGGGTATGTCTACTTTATGAAACATAAGTCCGAAACTTTCAAGAAGTTTAAGGAATTTCAAAGTGAAGTGGAAAATCATCGTAACAAGAAGATTAAGTTTCTGTGTTCTGACCGCGGAGGTGAATATCTAAGTTATGAGTTTGGCATGCATTTAAAGAAATGTGGAATACTTTCGCAGTTGACACCGCCGGGAACACCACAGCGTAATGGTGTGTCCGAACATCGTAATCGAACTCTCTTAGATATGGTTCGGTCTATGATGTCTCTTATAGATTTACCGCTATCGTTTTGGGGCTATGCATTAGAGACAACCGCATTCACTTTAAATAGGGCACCATCTAAATCTGTTGAAACGACACCGTATGAATTGTGGTTTGGAAAGAAACCTAAGTTGTCGTTCCTTAAAGTTCGGGGTTGCGAAGCGTATGTAAAGAAGTTACAACCTGATAAGCTTGAACCCAAAGCGGAGAAATGCGTCTTCATAGGATACCCTAAAGAAACAATTGGGTATACCTTCTATCATAGATCCGAAGGCAAAGTTTTCGTTGTCAAGAATGGATCCTTTCTTGAGAAGGAGTTTCTCTTGAAGGAATTGACTGGAAGGAAAGTAGAACTCGACGAGGTTATTGAACCTTCTCTCAGAGTTGAGAGTAGCGCAGCATCGAAAGATGTTTTTGTGCCGCCTGCACCAATTGGAGAGGAAGGTCATGATGGTGATCATGAAACTTTGAACGAAGTTGTTGCTGAACCTCGCAGGTCAACGAGGGTTCGTACCACTCCTGATTAGTATGACTCTGCCTTGAACGTCATGTTGGTGGACAACACTAATGACCCTGCGACGTATGAAGAAGCTATGGTGAGCCCAGATTCCGACAAATGGCTAGAAGCCATGAAATCCGAAATGGGATCCATGTATGAAAACCAAGTATGGACTTTGGTGGACTTACCAGATGGCCGTAAGGCTGTCGAGAACAAATGGATTTTCAAAAGAAAAACAGATGTTGATGGTAATGTTACCGTCTATAAAGCTCGACTTGTCGCGAAAGGGTTCCGACAAATTCAAGGAGTTGACTACGATGAGACATTCTCACCAGTAGCAAAGCTAAAGTCTGTGAGGATTTTGTTAGCAATAGCTGCATATTTCGATTATGAGATTTTGGCAGATGGATGTCAAAATGGCGTTCCTTAATGGTGACATTGAGGAAGAGTTGTATATGGTACAACCCAAGGGTTTTGTCGATCCTAAAGATGCTGACAAGGTATGCAAACTTCAGCGCTCCATTTATGGACTGAAGCAATCATCCCGGAGTTGGAATCAACGTTTTGATAAAGTAATCAAAAACTTTGGATTTATACAAACTTATGGAGAAGCTTGTATTTACAAGAAAGTGAGTGGGAGCTCTATAGCATTCCTAGTACTATATGTAGATGACATATTGTTGATTGGGAATGATATAGAACTTCTTAATAGTGTCAAAGCCTATTTGAATAATAGTTTTTCAATGAAGGATCTTGGCGAAGCGGCATATATTCTAGGCATCAAGATTTATAGAGATAGATCAAGACGCCTAATAGCGCTTTCACAAAGTATATACTTGGACAAAGTTTTAAAGAAGTTTAGAATGGAAGAGAGCAAGAAAGGGTTCGTGCCCATGTTGTCAGGTAAGACCTTGAGTAAGACTCAAAGTCCAGCTACGGCAGAAGATAGAGAGAAGATGAATAATATTCCCTATGCCTCGGCCATAGGTTCTATCATGTATGCCATGCTATGTACAAGACCAGATATAGCACATGTTGTTAGTTTGACTAGCAGATATCAAAGTGATCCTGGAATGGAGCACTGGACAACGGTCAAGAATATCCTAAAGTACCTAAATAGGACTAAGGATATGGTTCTTTCTTATGGAGGTGATGAACATCTTGTTGTAAACAGTTACACTGATGCTAGTTGGAACACCGATCCAGATGACTCGAAGTCACAGTCTGGATACGTATTTATTTTGAACGGTGCTGCAGTGAGCTGGAGGAGTGCCAAGCAAAGCGTTGTGGCAAAATCTTCAACTGAATCGGAATACATAGCTGCTTCGGAGGCTGCACAAGAAGCCATATGGATGAAGGAGTTCATTACTGAACTTGGCGTGGTTCCTAGTGCGTTGGACCCGATGGCTATCTACTGTGACAACACAGGTGCCATAGCTAATGCACAGGAGCCAAGGTCACATAGCAAGCTGAAGCACATCAAGCTACGTTTCCATGCTATTCGCGAGTATGTCCGAGATGGTGACATAAAGATTTGCAAAGTACACACTGATTTGAATGTGGCAGATCCGTTGACTAAACCTCTCCCTAGAGCAAAGCATGACCAACACCAGAACGCCATGGGTGTTGGGTATATTACCATGTAATCTAGATTATTGACTCTAGTGCAAGTGGGAGACTGTTGGAGATATGCCCAAGAGGCAATAATAAAAGTGGTTATTATTATATCTTTGTGTTTATGATGAATGTTTGCATCCCATGCTATAATTGTATTATAAGGAAACACTAATACATGTGTGTTTTGTAAACATAAAAGAGTCCCTAGTAAGCCTCTTGTTGAACTAGCTTGTTGATTAATTGATGATCATGGTTTCCTGATCATGGACATTGGATGTCATTAATAACAAGGCTATATCATTAGGAGAATGATGTGATGGACACACACCCATAGTAAGCGTAGCATAAGATCAAGTCATTAAGTTCGTATTGCTACAAGCTTTCAAATGCATAGTAACCTAATCCTTCGACCATGAGGTTATGTTAATCACCATCACCGGATGGGTACTTTGATGACATCAAACACCGCTTCGTAACTGGGTGGTTATAAAGGTGTCATTGGGTATTCTGAAAGTATGTATTGAAGCGTATGGACCAAGATTGGGATTTGTCCATCCATATGACGGATAGATATGCTCTGGGCCCTCTCGGTGGAATGTCATCTAGTTAGCTTGCAAGCATGTGACTAGGTCACAGGGGATGACATAATATGGAACGAGTAAAGAGTACTTATCAGTAACGAGGTAGAACTAGGTATGGAGATACCAACGATCAAACCTCGGATAAGTAGAGTATCGCGTGACAAAGGGATTTGGTTTCGTATGTTAATGGTTCTATCGATCACGAAGTCATCGTTGAGTATGTGGGAGCCTTTATGGATCTCCAGATCCCGCTGATGGTTATTGATCGGAGAGGTGTCTCCATCATGTCTACATATTCACGAACCGTAGGGTGACACACTTAAGGTTCGAAGTTGTTTTAAGTAGATATTGAATGTGCGTTGGAGATCGAATGTTGTTCAGAGTCTCGGATTGGATCCGGGACATCACGAGGAGATCCGGAATTGTCCGGGGAATAAGATTCATATAATGGGGATCATTTTCTAAGTTAGGAAATGTTCCGGAGTGTTTGTATGGGGATTCTAGAAAGTTTCGGAATGTTCCGGAAGGTTCTAGAAGATATTTTGGAGTTTACTTGAAAACCAAGATAGGATAAGGGAAAACTTAAAGGGTAAGTAAAGGAAACTTGGGGGGGAAGGACTCTCCCCCCAAGCTCCTTGGTACGCCGGCCCTAAGGGGTGGGCCTAGGGGTGGGAACCCTAGGCCGCACCCCTCCCCCTATATATAGAGGGGTGGAGGCGCCACCCCCCTTGCCCCTTCCTACTCCAAACCCTAGCCGCCTCTCTCCTCCTCCTTCCATCTGCTCCGGCTTAGGCGAAGCCCTGCAGAATTCTCTACTCCACCACCACCACCACGCCGTTGTGCTGCTGGGATTCCGTGGAGAGATCTACTACCTCTGCTGCTCGCTGGAACGGGGAGAGGAAGGTCTGCTTCGACTCCGCACGTGTGACCGACTGCGGAAGCGCTGCTGGAACGCGGCGCCGGAAGGATCGTCTACTCGATCTTGAGATCGGCAAGTGATCGACTACATCAACCACGAGATTCGATCTCGAACAAGGCTTTCGAAACTATAAGGGTTAGTACAGATCTATCTCGTTGCACATGTCTAATAGATTAGATCTTGGCTTTTATCTAGATTAGATCTGGGTTTTGTTCGTTCTTGCGATAGAATTTTTTTGTTTTCCATGCTACGAACCCATCACGAAGCCCAGCGCCTGCGCGATCTGTAGGGAGACGACGATCGCCTCTTCCTCCCCCTCTCCCGCCTCTTACTCGTCGTCCTCCTCCACCCCCGTCTCGTCCCTGTCGACGAGAGCTCATGCGGCCGCAACCTCGGCGGCATTGGCCATGCGCTCCTCCTCCGCCACCGCATTGGCAGTATGCTCACAGAGCGTCGTTTTCGTCGCCCTGCGCTCGACGGCGGCATGGCGAAGCTCACGCACGGTGACCTTGGCGGCCTCCCTGGCCACCTTCTCCAGCGTTGTCATGGCCGCCTCGTGGCGAATCTCGTGGAGAGCTGCTGATGCGGCCTCCATGGCCACCGCCTCCTTGGCGACGATGTGGTGAATCTCGCGCATCGCCCATTGGGCAGCCACCTTTGAAGCCGCCTCCACCACCTGCTCCAGCGTCTTCTCGACCACATGGCCTTCGTCCTCGAAGGCGGCCACCTCCTCCTTGGCCATGCGCTGGGATAGCAATGTGGCCTCAAGCTCGACAACGTCGGCGGAGGCCTGCGAGTAGCGGGTGTGGCATGTCTCCCTGATCTTGGTCCAGTTGGCGATCTTGCGGCAAGGCATGGGTGGTGGTGGTTGGCTTTTTCCGGGGGTGTTTGCTCTTGCTTGGTCTTGTTGTCTCCGCCACGAAGGCAGCCGTCTTTTATAGACCGAGGCGAAGGCGGGAAATGGCCGGCCAGGCGCGGAAAGTTTTTTGGCCGCAGACGGTAAGGTGCGCGCGGGAAACAAAACACAATGATGGCGGGAAATGTCGGCCGCGCGGGGAGCCGCCGCTGATGGTCGACGCCGCATCGCCATTAACGTCCCATCGCCGAGGGGGTCAAGTGGTGACAGTAGTGGGAAGGACAGGATGCATCGAGCCACTGTACGCGGCCCCTTGAGCAGGCCGGACCACGACACAAATCCCCCGCGGCCCGACCCATCCGGACCAAAACGGACGTTTTGGGTCGCCTATTTGGATCGGTCCCGGTGGATATGCCCTTACTGAAGCTAAGCTATGGACACGCAAGACAGTTTGTTTGGTTAGTTGCACATGATCAGTCTGGTTGAATATAGGTTTAACTGTCTGCACGATGATGGATTAAAAAATTAAATAGTACTTTCTCGGTCTCAAAATAGATACAGTAAATTTATCAAAATTTAGATAAATATAGATACTCCCTCTGGTTCGAAATATAAGATGTTTTCGCTTTATAAAGCTAATGAATCTAGACTCCTTTTAGTACGTAGGTTCACTCTAAACCTCCGAACCTACATACTAAAAGGGTACTAAAAGGGGTTAGATACATTAGCTTCACAAAGCTAAAATATTTTATATTTTAAAATGAGAAAGTATTATTTAGTATATAGATTTATCTAAATTTTGATAAACCTCCTACATGTATTTTGAGAGGGGGGAGTATTTTTTTTTAAATGCATGATATAGTACGTATTATATCATATAAAATCTTAATCTACTTTAAAATGTACTAATATCTTTAAATCCTACTAATCATATATTAATACCATCGTTAACTAAGTGCAGCCTGCATGCCGGACGGCTTTGCATGCAGCGGCGCGTGCGACTTCATTTTCGTTTGTGGCTGGCCGGACGGCTTTGCATGCAGCGGGGCTGGCTGGCTGGCAGTTGCTGCATGCGGCGAGCCTGGCCGGGTCGCGTGCGGCCAACCAATCAGCCTCTAAAAGTTCACAGAAATCCTAAGGTCTGATGGAGCATTGTCCAGACAATTGCAATCAATGCTCACCGGATCTCTCTGGCTTCCACACACTAACCCCAACAAGACAAAGGGCCGACATAGTAAGATCCTAGTATTTGGATGGACAAAAGTAAGCCACTTATTTATTTTTGTTTTGTACCAGCTCGCAGGTTCACAATCACAAGTTGTGGCTTGTGCGCTCAAGTACCTCAATGACCAGAAAAAATAGAGCATCTGAATGGAGCGCGGAGAAAATTAAATTCACACGAATCCACGCCTAAAATCGAGTTTAGAGCATAAAACCATCAGTTTACGTTCTAATCGCATAAAACCACCACTCTGCTGCTGATTTTTTTTACAATGTACGCTAACAGCCCGATTCAGGCCGATTGACGCTGGATCTGACAGATGAGGCCCACTCATCAGGCATGGCTATTAACCACCGTTAACGGCTTGTCTGTGTAGGGGGTAAAGGGCGGTAGGTTTCTGTTACAGCCTCACACGTACTCCCCCTCATCCTGACCCCCCACCCCCGATGGCGGCGAGTACTCCAGGCCGCAGCGTCCCTCTCGTTGGCGGCGACCCTCTCGGCGGCGGCATATTCGATTCGTCCGTCGAGGACATGGATTGGAGGAGCGGCGGGTACGGATCTAGGTGTGCGAAACCCCTGGAGATGGCACGTGGTCGCCGGCACGCGGTCCTAGCATCACCAGCGAAGAGTAGCCACCGATGGGGATCCTTTTTTAGAGGTATCGAGTGAGTTCCCTTCCCTCTCTCTGCTACTTCCTCTCTCCTGTTATTTCTTAATCAGTGTTATGCATTGCAAAATAGGGTTGACTAGATTTTAGGGCCAGTAATATATGAAATTAGTACCGTTAGCACTTCCATGTAATCTTAATTAATGGAAATCACCACTGTAGTGAATATATTATCCATGTTTCTTTAATTTCTCACATTTCCATATTAACTGAACAAATGAAGGGAATGTGCTTGTATGTGTCTTGGTAACTAAATGTATTTCTTTAATTTTCTATATTCAATTTGGACGATGAAATTTGGGACATCAGGTTTAATATCCCTAGTGAAGACAATTTAGGGAGGACCTTGAGCTTATCTGATATCACTGTACTGAATCTGAGAGCACTTATTGAAGGACATGGGTATGATTACAAAGATAAAATCTACTACGTTAGAGAGAAAGGAAAAGGAATAGAGGGAATGGAAGCATTGGACAACATGTCAAAGGTTCAACAAATGATAGAAATGTATGACAGTAGCAAAGTGTTGAACTTGACAGTCATTAAGCACAACTCTGATATTTCTGCTGGAATAAACCAGAATCACTTGGAAGCTGAGCATGCAGTAAATGAGGCAACCTTTCTCTCTGTTGACAAGCATGGAGTAACACACATTACTGAGGATGAAGAAGATGTGTTCTACCTGTTGCTATTGACATTTCAGATGTGCTCTTCATTGGCACTCAACAGAGCTATAATATGGACAAGGTAAAGAAGCAGGTGCCATATGGTTCCGTTGAGGTAGATGTGCTTGATGATTCAGATGATGACATGAACTGGAAACCATGTCATGTTAACCTTGAAGATCATAACAGAGCAGTTGCAAAGGATCTTGAACTGATAAAGAAATTGAGGAGGCAAATGATAGAAGAAGATCCTGAAAATGTGTTGATGAAGGACATATTTAGACAGTAGAAGAGGAATAGAATAGACCCAGATCACATTGAAGGGGAAACTGATGTAGAATAGATTTATGAAGAAGAAGAAGAGTCAGAAGAAGATGAAGTCCATGAAGTTGATTTTTTGCCAGAAAAGGTAGTGCAAAAGAGAGAAGGCCCTACTAGCAGATCACATTATGAATAGACCCAGTAGAGCCAGATTTCTTTGTGCCATTAGGTGATGAGGAGGTCAGTCCTGATGAATTGACTGACAGTTATGATGATGGATTTGTAAAAAAAAATTCTTTGCCAAGTGGGAACAAGAGGAGGCTGAAGAAGATTAAGAAGAGGGTTTGGTATGATGAGATGAGGGCAGATGCACATGAGCAGTTTGCTTTGAAAGTGTGCTTCAAGGATGTCTATTAGTTTAGAATTTCTCTCAGGAATTTCCATATAGCTCAACTAATAAAATTTGCATATCACAGAAACAATCCAGATAGAATCATTGCATGGTGTAGTGAGAGAGCAACTTCTAAAGTAAATGGGAAATGTGTTGTTGAATACAAGGGTTGTCCCTTCTTCGTTTCATCTTCTACAATTGCTCATGAGAAAACTTTTTGTATTAGAAAGTTCAATAGTGTGCACACATGTATTCCACATGGAGAGAACACCAGGGTATCAATTGATTGGTTGGTTTTGCAGTCTAAGCAAGTAGTGAGAACTGATCCTAACACTTGTGTGTACACACTCATTGACAATGTCAAACAAAAATTTGGAGTTGAGGTGCCAAGGAGCAAGGCCTACAGGGCAAGGATTAAAGCATTTAGATCTGTCATGGGTGATCAAAAGAAACAGTACACAAGGTTGAGGGACTATCTACAACCAATCTTGGACACTAATCTAGGTAGTAGATGTGTTGTCACCACCAAGGAACTGGTGGATCACCCTAGTCCCAATCCCAGATTTCATGGTCTTTACATATGTTTAAATGCTTCAAAGGAAGGGTTCTTAAATGGATGCATGCCTCTTATAGGTACAATTACTAGTGACTACCATTGCATATGTTTTAATTTATGTTTGCACTGCAGCTACAAATCATCAATACTTATGTGCTTGACATTTGAATTAGGTCTGGATGGTTGTTTTGTAAAATTCACCACTGGCCAATAAATCCTTGTTGCCACTGGGAGAGATGGCAACAATAACATTTTCCCAGTTGCATATGGTGTTGTTGACAAAGAGGACACTGCTAGCTGGATGTGGTTTCTCACCTAGCTGAGATATTGCATAGGAGAGACAAGGAAGTTCGGCAGATTCACTTTCATCTCTGATAGGCAAAATGTTAGGGCATATTCTGTATTTTTCTTCACTATCATTGTGTACACATATTTTCTGTATTTTCCTGTACATGTTCCTTACACATATTTATGTTTGTTAGGGTCTGTTTGAGGCATATCTATGCCAACTTTCAGTCAGCTGGGTTTAAAGGGGAAGAGTTGAAAAAACATATATTTGATGCTAGTTACTCAGATACCAAATTAGGGTTTCACAAAGCAATGGAGTTGCTGAGAAGAGATTGTGAGTAAGGTCACAACTGGATGATGCAAATCCCTGTGGAAGCATGGTGCAAACATGCTTTTGACACAAATTGTAAGACTGATCTGGTTGTAAACAATCTTAGTGAAGTGTTCAACAAAATGATACTGGATGTGAGGGGTAAGCCTACAAGGACAATGCTGCATCACCACCTGCTAGGGAAAACCCAGCTAGAAAACCTTTCTTTGCACCAAGGACTAGTGGCAGAGAGCCCAAACTAACACATAGGATGCAAGGATACCTCAATGCTGGGAAGCACAGCAGCTACAAAGGCTCCTCAAAGAAGTGATGGCCTATGTTGTTTCAGCAATGTGTGTAAGACTATGTTGTTTAAAACTATCTGGTGGAACCATATTTGTGTAAGACTGTGCTGGTTTAATACTATGTTGTTCTAAGACTATGTTCTGTACGACTATGTTGTTCTAAGACTATGTTGTTCTAAGACTGTGTTTTACAATGTTTTACAAAATGCATTCTTCATATTACAATGTTTTACACAATGGAATATAGTATCTATAGACTATGTTGTACTTGATAATTCAGCAATTCCTGAACATATATAGATAGTATCTACAATGTTTTACAAAATGCATGCCAGGTTCACAAACAAGCAACACAAGACAAGTGGCATACATGATTTAGCATGAAAACAACACAAGCACTTGGAATTCAACATAACATTACACATATAGTTCACACACTACTCAGAACTCAACACAGGTACTTAGAATTCAACAGAACATTACGCGGATGAGGAAGCTAAATAGATAAAGTTTGCTTCACAATATTACATGCCTAGAATAGATATCACTCATCACATAGTTCCTTTATCTTCTTCACCTTCTTCTTCACACCATCAGTGAAATTGAACAAATCGTACAGGATAGTCTCCAACTTCTTCTTCTCTTCCTTCAATGACACCTTTTCCTCATCCCATTTTCTTGCTTCACTTTCATAATGTCTGCTTGAGATTTCTGCACCTGCTTTAGCATAGTCACTTCTTTATTCAAAGCTTCTAGTTCAACCTTTAGCTTATCTCTTTCCTTCACCACAAGCCCAACATCCTCCTCACCAGACTGAAATATTTTATAATTCTCCATCACCACCTTATTCTCTGTATGTTCCATGAACTTGCGCACATTATGTAACATGGTATTGTAGTGCTTCTTCTCTATCTTTGTTTTCTCATCAGATAGATGCTGCACCAGTTTAGCACTGTCAATCCTTTCTTCAAATCTAACCATGTTAGCTTCAATGTACATGTTCCACAACCTATCTAAAGAATTCTTCATTGTGCCTGGCCACTCTTCTTCATCAACCCATGACACAAAACCATAGTTCATGACTTCCTATTAAAAATATAACTAGAATCAGGGAATAAAATTGTATTGCTATATCCAACAATATAGAAGCAAGCTAAATATATATCCAAGGAAGCTAATTTATATCCGACAGTGTAATAAAATCATTCTACTAACATATCCAAGCAAGCTAATGCAATATATATCCAGGTTTTTATATACTAGCATATCCATATCCAGATAACAACTCAAGCATCTATATCTACTTTTCTGGTCTGCTAACCCTATCTAATTTTCAGATATGACAAAATTGAGAGAAGAAAAATGTGTTGAGTTCAGTACAACTCAGATTCCCTATCTGACACATGTAAAACCTTCTTCTAGTGTTCGTCCCTTCAATGGTGACACACTTCTGTGGCACCAATCCATGCCCACGACATGTCACCGAGAAGTCCACTGCAATCCCATGAAACTGGGGGTCATCGCAGCTGTCTGGTGCATAGTCCATAGCTACGAAGTGCTAAACAAACAGAAATTGCAAAGAAATGAGTTCAAATCCAAAAAATTCCAACCCAATTCGAAAACCCTAACCCTAGATTTGGGGAACTTACCCCTAGCGGAGGAGGGCTCGATGACTCGTCGTCGTTCCAACTAGGCATGGCAAAGACGGCTGTAGGAGTTCATGGACGGTCTACCGGCAACGATGAGTGGGCCTTGAAACTGCGGCGGTGGCAATTGTGGAGCTCAACGATGTGGTCGGGATCGGGTTCAATGGGCCTTGAAACTACCCAGGTTGGGGTCGAGGTTGCATTCTGTAGAAAGAAGGGTGGGACCCACTCTTGCCATTAATGGTGGTTAACGGTCGTGCCTGATGAGTGGGCCTCATCTGTCAGATCCAACGCCAATCGTCCTGAATCGGGTTGTTAGCATACATTGCAAAAAATCAGCAGTAGAGTGGTGATTCTATGCGATTAGAACGTAAACTGGTGGTTTTTTGAAAATTTTGCGGAAAAGTGGTGGTTTTATGCTATAAACTCCCTAAAATCTGATGGGTTTTGGTTGGTGCGTCGAGTTATAGAATATGTGGACAATATGGGAGCAAGAGACAGTGTTACCCGTTTTGTGCAAATAAAAACACCTAATCGCACTTGAAACTTGCTATTAGTGCTGCTATTATGAAGAACAAGAAAGAATAAATAGGAGAAGAGAAGGGAAATTTCCTAGATTTCACCTAATTGCTCTGGAACTGTAGGTCTTCTTCCAAAGGGTTCTACGACTTTAGGTGTTCAAGGTGTGCTGCTGAGTTCTCTCTACAGTCAAGGAAATTGTATGGCAAATATTTGTGTTATCTCATGATTAGTTGGTTGGTTGTCTATGGTTCTTTGATTGTCCAATATTCCTATGCTAATTTCTATATTCTTGCTTTTCATGAGTTTCCTCAATTAAAGTTTCATGATAAATTTTCATTGGTTTTATATTGATATTCATGTGTTCCCTCGTGATGCAAGTTTCAAGATATTATTCTGAATCGTGTTTCAAGTTTATGTTCATTTCATAGGATTCAAGTGTCTGATGTTTGTTCATAAACACCAGATGTGCAATTTGGTTTTCTATTCAAGTTCCTAAACACCAGATTCTGGCCCCGATTGCTCGGCTTTACGGGCAAATGCTAAGGATGTATTCAAGTGTTGTCCATTTTATATGGAAACTACTATTTCATTGTGTATTCAAGTTGATTCAAGTGATGTCCGTTTCAGACAAAAACTACCGTTCGATTGATTCTCTGTTGGTTTCAATATCCCGCTCCTTATTAATTGAAAATTATATGTTTTTTCTTGTTTTGAATGTACTTGCTAAGTATTTTTACTCACCCTTGTGTTTCATTTGGGTTTTAGGGCATCTCTAACTGATCCCGAAAACTTTAGAGGAGTAAACCGACTCCTGAAACTTAGAGGAATAAAAGTACTCCTCTAAAGCTTGGCAGTTCCTAACTGAACCTGTATATTTAGAGGAGTAAAAAAATATTTGTCTATAAATCAAACTATTGAAAGCCAAACATTTGGCATAGTTCAAATACAATGAAATAACATGTTTAGGAATTAATAAAAATTAAGTTTACAAACCAAATAAATTCAAATCCAAACACATGGCAGTGTTCAAATTTAATGAATCACGAGAATAGTTCAAACACAACAAGGTAGCACCATGGAGACGCCAGTGATACTCAACAAGATCCTGCTTCAGCTGAGAATGCACCTCCTTGTTCTCAATGAGTGCATGGCCTTGGAGGAAGGCTGGGATCATGTTGGCATCATGTGTTGGTTCTACAAGATCACCATTGGAGATGTACCGGAAGTTCTCGGGCATGCCGCGCTCATCTTCAATGATCATGTTATGCAAGATGATGCAACATTTAATTATTTGCCAAAGCACCTTTGGCTTCCAATACTTGGCAGGGCCTTTGATTATGCCAAATCTCTTCTGAAGCACACCGAAAGCAGACTTGACATGCTTCATCACAGACACTTGAACCTTGGAAAAGTGAACCTTCTTGGGATTGTTGGTGAGAGTCTTCGGGATTGTCTTCACAAAGGTGGCCCTTGGAGGATAGATGCCATTTGCAAGATAGTAACCCATGGTGTACGCACGGTTGTTGACTTCATAGCTGACATGAGGAGCATCTCCTGCAACAAGCCTAGAGAAAAGTGGTGATCTAACAAGCACATTCAGGTCATTGTGAGACCCAGGAAATTAAAAAAAGGCATGCCAAATCCATAGATCCTTCGATTCCACTGCCTCTAGGATGATTGTTAGATCGTAGAAATGGAATTTGTATTGACATTTCCATCCAGCTGGTTAGTTTTCCATGTCCAATGCATGCAATCTATTGATCCAAGCATCCCCGACGATCCTCTTTCTTGGCTCTCACCCAAGAGCCTCTCGATATCATCATCATTGGGTGTCATCAAATACTCATCTCCGAAGATCTTAATCACAGCTAGTGTGTACCTCCGAATAGCCTCCAAGATTGTATATTTGCCAATATGAACATAGTCGTCAATGGCATCCATAGAACACCCCTATGCAAGCACTCGAACAACTGCAAGACACTTCATCAATGGGCTTGCGCTTATCTCACTAGATGCACTACTCCGAATCTTGAACCAAACATCATGCTTCTCCACCTCTCTTGCAATGGTGAGAAAGAGGCTCTTGTGCATGCGGAATCATCGGTGAAAGTACTTCTCTAGATAAATGGCATTATCGTTGAAGTAATCTCGCATGATCTTGGTGTGGCCCTCGACTCTATCCCGATTGACGTAAGCACGGCCAAACCGTGATCCTAGCCTCATCCACCGAACAACGTCATTCAAAATTATGGCCATGGCCATATGACATTGTTGTTGTCCTCCTCCGACGATGACGCTGAGTCGTCCATGATGTATGATGGCTCCAAAAATAGCCATCTTCCACCATGTTTAAACATTGTTTTTAGTCAAGCAATTGACAAGAAACTCTCTAGCCTTACCACTAATGACTAATAATTGCAAAAATATGCAAAACATTCCTTTGAATTGTGTTGTGCGGGAAATCATGATTTTTAATGCGAAATCATGAGTCATAATGAAGGTTTTTGAGGAAGTCCACACAACCAAGTAATTGTGGAGCAAATTCCAGTCAACTGCAGCCGTAACAACCACTGGTACGGGCAAGGCCCGCCCGTACCGTCCACCCGTACCATGTGGCGACAACTTCGTCTCATCAAACCCTACAACTTTCGTGAAGACGCCTATATATTTTGAGGCTCCAGTCGCTGCCCAGAGATCCGCCATTCTCAGATTGTATCACAACACCACCAAAGGAGATCCACACCATTGTTCATCCCTTCCATCTTCCATCCCCTCCATTAGCCATAGCCATTACTTTGTACTTTAGATCTCCTTGTGATTCAGCAACTATTATAAGAATATTTGATTTCAATCTAAGTATTTTGCACAATGTTTTCTATCCTTGGTCTTATTGTTATGAGTGAGTAGTCCTCACGGGCTACGGGTTGGGGAGAAACCTCACAGCGATTATGTGCATCTAATCTATGGGAGCATTGTGTATTGTTTGAAACAGAGATTTGTATCTTTTGATTCTTTGTCTCTTGTCTTGATCTTTGGACTTATAGGTACCCAAGACGCTAGATATTGATAAAGGCTGAGGTGAGATACTTGGCTAGCGGTGGTCTCACATGAACCCCAATGACAAAAAGGGTAGTACAATCTTCGCTTAGCGACCCATTCAGGATCACAACAACATGACCACTTAATGCTTAATAATCGTTTGTAGCCCGTTGCTTCATGGTGCACTCGGTTGGATTAAAAGACTATTGTTATGCCTACTACATCACATGGGCTCTAGTATATTTGGATGTTTTGCCCACAAGAGATTATCCCTATTAAAAAGTTACACATGAATATGCTTATTATTATCTTTTATCCCATATGATGAGCATCTGAAGGTGGATATTCAACCCTGGCCTATCTCCATCCATTGAATCAAACCACTATAATAGGTAAACTAGATCAGTCTGGCAAACAAAGGTAAAATGAATAAACAAAGTCTTATAGATGTGTCCTTTTTATTTCCTTTTAGCATTGCTTTCCAAGGTTCGATTAAACCTAGTTCTTCTAGGGAAAAGCTATTATACTACATCCATGAATCCGGATCGAAGGTATCAACCCTTTTTCTGGCATCGTTGCCGGGGAAGCAATTTCGCTATCCTGGTGACGTCATTAGAGACCTTGTTTTTAGTTTTATTATTTGTTTGTAGCTTATTTCTTGTTACTAGTTATTTTCTTGTTATCTATTTGAAAACCCAAAAAATAGTTACTTGTTAATTGTTTTCTTTACTTAAAAATACCAAAAATATAAGACCCATGCCTCAAAACAGACTTGGGGAGTATGCTACTCCCACTGATGATTTTATTCGTGCACCTATTATTCAGCCTGCTATTGATGCAGAAGCATATGAAATTAAGACTAACCTTTTAAGTTTGGTTTAGCAAAACAAATTTGGGGGCTCATCTTCTGAGGATTCAGGTTTGCACTTAAAGTAGATCCAAATGCTGTTAAATTACGATTGTGTCTTTTCTCTCTTAGAGTAAAGGCTAAGGACTGGTTGCTATCTCTACCTAAGGGCACTATTAAATCTTGGGAGGAATGTACTAATTTATTTATGACAAAAAAATTCCCCCAATTAAAACTATGTAACTAAGATCTAAGATTACAAGTTTTAGACAATAAGATCGCGAGCCACTAGCGCTTACATGGGAAAGGATGAAAGAAGCCATAATGAACTATCCTAGTCATGGGATGGAAGAATGGATCATATTACATTTGTTTTATAATGGCCTTAACCCAATGTCTACGTCTATGCTAGATACTGCATCAGGAGGAACGATCATGGGAAAACAAGTGAGTGTTGCAAAGAAGCTGCATGATGATATGCAAAACAACCATGCCCAATGGCATGTGGAAAGAACCTCGAAAAGAGTGAGTTCAATCACCGAGGTAAACAATGAAGAGCTTAAATCTAAGGTAGACGAGTACTAACATAATAAAGGGTAAGGAAGATACCTAAGTCAATTATATTGCCACCGATGTTAATTTTATAGCTCACACTCCTTATAATCCTGCTTGGAAAAATCAAAATTATGCTTCTAATGTTCAAAAACATTATTCTAATCCTGCAGGAGCTCCTTATAATAATTATGATAATCAAAATGGAGCAAATCATGGAAATCTCTCATTTTAACAAGTTGTTAGAACCTTTATGCAAGATCAAATCAAGCAAAATAATATGCTTATTAAAATCGCGGAGAACCATGAAAGTAGTATAGGAAAATTATATAACTAAGCCATTGCAATTAGAAATGATGTGCAGGCTCTACAGAAAAGGACAAAGACTGTGGATGCTCAATTGGGCAAGGTAGCCAAGAGCCAAGCTCTCATACTAGCAAAGTTTGCTGGGAAGCCCGAGCCAAATCCGGTAGAAGACCTCAAGACGATGAGGATGGAAACAAATGAAGAGAAGTCTGAAGAGCTGGATTATAGCAATGTGCCAAGACCTAAATATACCGTGGAATATCTACTTAAGATGATCACCATGAAGAATCCCGGTATAGAACAAGATAATGATGCTATGTACCAACAATTTATTCAACAAGTAGCATCTAAAGTTCGAGATTTAGAGGTGGAGTATAAAAACTAGCTGATAAGGTTCCTGCTAAGCTAGATGATATATTTGAGCCCACTATTAAAATTAAGTGGGGTTATGAGATATGTGCACTCTGTGATCTTGGTGCAAGCATATGAACAATTTCAAAAAGTCTATTTGACAAGTTAAACTTGGGGGCATTTGAAACTACTGAACTAAGACTCCATCTAGCGGATTCAACTTATAAACAAGTTGTTGGGATAAAAGAAAATATAGTTGTTGAAATTAAAGGTAGTCCCACTCTTATTGATCTTGTTATTGTGGACATGCATGAAGATCCCATAGCACCTATAATTCTAGGTAGGCCCTTCCTAAGAACTATTAAAGGTTTAATCCATTTAGATGAAAGGAATGTGAGAATAGGACTACCATCTAGAGATCCTTTTATAATGCACTTCCCTAGGAAGAAGAAGGCCAGACCTAATGATGATGATGGTATAATTAAATTGAAAGCCAATTACTTTGGAGTGGGTGTTCCATTCATTAAACCTAAATGATCACCATCTAGGTCAAGCTAATTGACCTTAACTAGAAGCGCTTCATGGGAGGCAACCCATGTGAAATAAAAGTTTTTACTCTTGTGTTAGTTTTGTTCTTTTTGTTTTGTTTTTTGTTCTTAATAATAAGTGTTCAAGAAGACCTTTGAAGAGAGGAGAAGAAATAATGTAATCCTCGATCTTTTATTTTCACTAACACATGGCGTAAGAAGTATTGCTAATTTTTTATGAGGTCTATTTGCTATTATTTTGCCTTTTGCTAAGATGTGTAAGTACGCACAAAGCCACTAACCCAATTCTTTGAGTTATTGAGTTTACTGCAGGCATAACGACCAGTGGTACGGTCGGAAGCGCCCGTACCGCACGTCCGTACCACATCGAGGCTCTGTAAAATAAAAACTTCAATTTTTGTCGAAGGAAAAGTGGCCGTAACGACCACTGGTACGGTCGGAGGCAACTGTACCGCATGCATGTACCGTACCCCGAGCTAACATCAGATTTCAAGAAAATATACTTAACTCATAACGACCAATAGTACGGGTGTGCGCGGCTGTACCATGCGCATGTACTAAGTGCATCGTCAGAAGGGATTCGTCACCCCCAAGGTATATGACTCAGTACGGGCGGGCTCCGGTCGTACCGCCCTCTAGTACCACGTATGCGACCGCCATATCGCAGGAGGAGGGTAACCCTAAAAATCCCCAAACACAATATTTTCTCTTTCTTCTACCTCCAAACTCCAAACTACCTTCATTGGATCTTCAAACTTACTCAATCTTTCTTCAATTCCTCACACTCAATCGATCTAAGGTATGTTTCTCTTCTGATCCCCAACTTATTTGTACCAAAGCTCTACTCAATCTTTCATCATTGTAAATCTAGACTTAGATCTTGTCATTGATCTAATCTTGATATTGAGCATGATTAGTATTGTTTTTAGAGGAGTTTCTTTTTGTAGCAAGTGTAGAGGATTGTGTATGCTATGTTTCTATTGTACCAAAAAAATTGATTAGCAATTTTATTTATTTTGTTTTAGATGAACACGAGGAGCCATACAAGTGTGATGGCTGCGGAACAAGTCTCACCACCAGTTGATACATTAACCCCCTGAGTCACTTGGTATCGAGTTCACCGAGTACCTTCAGCTTAACCGTTTCAACCGTCTCAAGCTCCAAGAAATCAAGTCCACCAAGTGGGTGTGTCCCTATATCCTGAACCAACTTGATATTCGTGCTGATTTCGATTTACTTTAAAACAATGTTGGTTTGTATGACTTTGTCTTTCAGGATGTCGCCATGTACCGCCGCTTGACGTTTGAGTTTCTCTGCACCTTGACGCATACGGTGTGCTCTCACCATTGTTCCAGGGAGCAAATGCCTAGAGTTAATCGCATCAACTTTCGTCTTATGAACCGTGAGTACTCCTTGACCATCGACCAATGGGCTCAATGTTTTCGGTTTGCCAACAACACTACCGATATATGCTCCACTACTTTTGTTTTAAATCTTGCACCTTGGGAGTACTTTAATAGAATGAGAATTCATGGAAACACACCCAAGGGGAACCAACTTGATCACCCTGTTATCCGCTATTTGTTTTATGTTCTTGCTAACACCTTACAGGCACGTGGTGAGTTCACAAGAGTCAATGAGGAGGACATGATGATCCTCGCTGAAGTTGTTATTATTAATTGTAACTCAACGCCAAATTTGGGCGTCCTTCTTGTGTTTTACCTTAAGCATCAGGCTCTGGAGTCTCGAGGTCCCATATGTGGAGGAGTCATAACCATTCTTGCACATGCACTTCACATCTACCTTGGTAACATCCAGCCGTTGACAGGAAGTCACCGTCTTGGTTTTTCTACTCTAAGAGATTGTGGTATGATTTCTAGAACTAATGGTAGATACCTCCTTGATATACCTGGAGCGGATCACTTGATCCCAGCTTCTTTTCCTAATGGTCTATTCTCTATCAGGGATGGAAGTTTGCATTATGACGCGCAGGTCGAGGCAGGTCTACCCCAATGTTAACATGAAGTACCCATGGGAGAGGAAGGATAAGATGAAGAAGTAGAATAAGAAGGACCTGAACAAGATGTGAATCCAGCAAACTACTACACCACATATGAAGATATATATGTGCTCCAAGGAAATATTCAAAACATGAACAACCTCTCCATCAATCTTCGAGATGGTTCTACCAACCTTGTCACCCAGTTCCATGATTAGAGCAGCCAATGGAACGTGGGAGATTATCCACCACCACCACAATGAGCAATAAAAGGGCTTGCAAAAGCCTGAGCTTGGAGATGTGTTCCCCTAACAATTTTATTTGTGTAATAATGAGGTTTTACTCTAGCTCCTTGAGAGCTTTGAAACACTCGTGTTGGTTTGTTCCAACACTTTTCCTTTTTTCCTTTGCTTAGTTTTTTCGTTCGTTTTTCGTTTGCGTTTGTTTTTTGTTTTTTGTTTGTTTTTATTTTCTTAGTCTCTTGCTTGGTCATAAGTTCTTTTCTATTCTTTAATCCCTATCCTAAAAAATACAAAAATATTTTCCGTTTTTCATTTTTTTAGGAACGTGGATTTGCGCTTTGCCTCTTTGCATTAATTTTATTATGGAGTGATTATACTTGAGTTTTAAAGGAACACGTACCTATAAGAAAGATGATCATGAATTCACTCATGAGAGGTATGTCCCATGTCTCCCACTTTTGAAGTTTGAATTGTTTATTATAGTTAGTTGATTTGCTAAGATGTCATGCTAGTGGGAGTGGCTCAAAATAGTTAGAGTAAAGCTTTTTATGGTATGGATGATTAGTTGTGAAAGCTTTTTCTCTAGTTCTTTTAGCTAACCGAGTCTTGCCTTGGAAATATTATTGCCAAACAAGCACAACAAGAAAAAGTCTAAAATGCATGACTTGTTTGATGAATGATTGTCTTGAGAGTTTACCTTTGAAGATACCTAACCCCTTAGATGGTTTGATAGACTTGACGACACTCTTGAAAGGAGTTGTTTGATTGAAATGAATTCTGGCAGTAACTATGATGCATGCCAAAGCTAACCTTGTGGATCAAACCTTTGTACTAGTAAAAAGAAGAATTTCTATGTTTCTCATGCACAACTTTGGATGCCAACAACTCCGCTAGCCTATGAATGATCTATGGAATAACCCTAGATTTTGGCTATGAGTTGATGACATGAGTGGCATATGTGTCACTATATTGGGGAAAAGTATTGGTACTCTCAAAGGTTGTGCAAGAAGTTGTGAAGAAAGACCCATTGATCCTTGAAAGAGAGGAAGAAATATATATATATATATATGAAGATCCACATAACAAGTCCTTGGAATGGTCCCGTTACTACTTTATGAATTTTCATGAAAGATAATGATTGGATTAGAAGTGTTTTGATAACCTTGATTTACTGATGTGGGTGCCAATAATATACTTCATGGTTATGCTACTTAGTACATGAACTCTCTTACTAAACTATTCTATTAAGAACATCCTAGTGTTCCTTGGTAAGCTCAGAGTTAACTAGAAGAATTGGATTGATTGTTACACTTCTAGTTGTTTATACTTATATTAAACTCTACTTTGATTGTCTTGATTTGCTGAAGCTTGTATAGTATTCTTGTCATATCTCTTACTTTGATAAGCCTTTCAAATGGATGAAGTGCTAGACGCATATGACTACCAACTGTAAGTGAATTCTTATTCTCGTTGTTTCAAGTTTAAACGCTGAATTTCTTATAGTTCTTTTGTTTCTTCTTCCTCGAGAGCGATCAAGGTTTGAGCCATGGGGAGGCTAATGGCTCCAAGAATAGCCATCTTCCACCGTGTTTAAACATTGTTTTTTAGTCAAGCAATTGACAAGAAACTCTCTAGCCTTGTCACTAATGACTAATAATTGCAAAGATATGCAAAACATTGCTTTGAGTTGTGTTGTGCAGGAAATCACGCTTTTTAATGCGAAATCAGGAGTCATATTGAAGGTTTTTGAGGAAGTGCACACGACCAAGTAATTGTGGAGCAAATTCTAGTCGACTATATCCGTAACGACCACTGGTATGGGTAAGGCCTGCCCGTACCGTCCACCCGTACCATGTGGCAGTGGCTCCGTATCATCAAATCCTACAACTTTTGTGAAGACACCATTGTTCATCCCTTCCATCTTGTATCTCCTACATTAGCCATAGCCATTAATTTGTACTTTAGATCTCCTTGTGATTCGGTGACCATTGTAAGAATATTTGATTTCAATCTAAGTATTTTGCACAATGTTTTCTATCCTTGATCTTATTGTTATGAGTGAGTAGTCCTCATGGGCTGCAGGTTGGGGAGAAACCTCGGAGTGATTATGTGCATCTAATCTATGGGAGCATTGTGTATTGTTTGAAATAGAGATTTGTATCTTTTGTTTCTTTGTCTCTTGTCTCGGTCTTTGGACTTGTAGGTACCCAAGACCCCAGAGATTGATAAAGGCTTGAGGCGAGATACTTGGCTAAAACGACGATCTCATTGGAACCCTAATGATAGAAAGGGTAGTACGGTCTTCGCTTAGCGACCCATTCAGAATGACAACAACATCACCACTTAATGCTTTGATCTGTGTTTTACACTTAATAATCCTTTGTAGCCCATTGCTTTGCGGTGCACTTGGTTGGACTAAAAGACTATTTCTATGCCTGCTGCATCACAGGGGCTCTAGTATATTATGATGTATTGGCCACAAGATATTATCCCTATTAAAACATTACACATGACTATGCTTATTATTATCTTTTATCCCATATGATGTGCAGCTGTAGGTGGATCTTCAACCCTGGCCTATCTCAATCCATTGAATCAACGCACAATAAAAATTAAACTAGATTGGTCTGATAAATAAAGGTAAAACGAAGAAACAAAGTCTTGTAGATGAGTCCTTTTTATTTCCTTTTAGCATTGCTTTCCAAGGTTCGATTAAACCTAGGTCTTCTAGGGAAAAAGCTATTATACTATATCTGTGAATCCAGATCGAAGGTATCAATGTACTCCCTCAACCTCTTCATCTACACGATGGCACCGGTCAAATTTGCAAACCAAAACCTCACTTACCGATTAGATCGAACACCTGATGGGAGGAGGAGGTGACGAGGGTGGAAAAACGATCGTCGGTTGGGGAAGAAGAGGCATCGAGGGCAACGGTTCCGTCCTTCTACCACCTTCCCAGCCTCTGGCGGCTCCCATCTGTGACAAATCGACACCGACAGGGCAGATTTTGAAGAAATCGGGGCTGATGGAGGCGAAAACTCGATCCCCTCGTCGATTCTGGCAATGGCGAGAAGCGGCGAGCAACAGAGAGGTGGGATGGAGGGCGGCGCAGGGACCGAGGTGGGGCAGCGGGGTATGGCGGTAACCGGTGATGACATCAGCGGGGGAGGAGGCATGATTTTTTCTCTAAAGTGGCTCCCGACTCCTAAATTTACGCCTCCGCGGCCAAGTTCACTCCTCTGACTCCTAAATATTTACTCCTCTAACTCTTTTGGGGATCGGTTAGGTGTGTCTCTTACCAATTTTTACTCCTCTAACCGTTTTTAGGGGATCGGTTAGAGGTGTCCTTAGGTAACACGTGAGCACAACATGCTTGAAACGGGAGAAGCACATACACTTTCTTATTGTCTACTTAATAAGATTATTAGAAGTCATATCATACTGTCTTAGTGGTTTGTGTATAAGTTTTAGTCATGTGTGTTAGGATGATCTCCTCCCGCGTGGGCCAACAGCCCACCGGGCCCTTATATCCGTGCCCTGATCGGGGTGCCTAACCCACTATGGTTGGTGGGCCCCTGTTACACTTTGCTATATAAAGAGGTGGGGGCTGGTGACACACAACATGAGGTTCGTCGTGACACTGTACACCCCACCGACAACCCTAATCTGATCTGTGGTTGCTACCTAGCCCACACCCTGTGCACCGCCATCGCCGTCGCTCACCATGGCCAACGCCACAGGCTCCTCGATCCAAGGAGAAGGTATGTTCCCCTCACCCATCTCTCCGTCACTGCAATACACCGATGCTAGTATGAACCCTAGAAAGATTACCCGAGTAGATCTACCCTAGATGATCCTAGATAGTCTATCAATGGTATCAGAGCCACTAGGATGTTTTAGATCTTCCTTAGGTAAAAATAAATCACAGAGCTTTTTCAATCTAGAAAGAAAATCAGAGAGAAATACCATCTAGAATGAAAAAAGAAAAAAAGAAAGAAACCCTAACCCTAGGATCTATAGTCACCATTGCCCATTACCCTAGCTGCAACAGAAAACTATACACAGAAACCCGACCCCATAGTTCATCACCTAGTTCCTGGCCCTGTAGTTCATCACCAAATCAAGCAGAAAAGCAAAAATCCCCAACAGAAAAGAAAACCGCCCACCACCGGTTGTTGCCATACGATCACCGGCAAAGGGCGTCTCTGCATGAGACGCTTGACAGTGGCGCACCCACCCTCGGGTGGATGCGCGTGCCGGCAAGGGGGGCAGGGGTGCCGCTAGGAGGCCACCACACCGTCGCTTCTCTCAATCGCTGCGGGCGCGTGTCGCACGGTTTCCAGGGAGGGCACGATAAAGAGAAAAGAAGGGGAAGGGCTCGAACAAGGCCTCGGGCTAGCGGAGTCCCGCCGATGGCCGAGGATTACTCTGCCGCTGCTAGAGAGGGCGAGACAGACATGGGGAGAGGAGAGACCTGAATAGAGGGCTACGGTTAGGGATCAGGTCGAGTGGGTTGTTTTGACCCAGTGAGGGTCGCGCCTGACCGGATGCATCGAACGGCCAGGAGCTGCGGCCGCACGAGCCTAGGGCGGGGCTGGGCCTCTAGGCCGTTGTCGAGCGATGGCAGAAGCATAGAAGGCATGGTCGGCCCTGGGCCGATGCAGGCTGAGGGTGCGGTACGCGCCGCACAGCGGCCGTGGGCCGTTTTCTTCCACACAATGTCAGTTTTTCTTTTTCCAGAAGTTGTTTTTGACAAAATTTGTCTAGTTTTTGAAGTTTTATTGTCTAGTTCTTTCTTCGCAAACTAAACCAACGAGACGTTTGTTTAAAAAATAGAAAAGTATATAAAGTGATGCTTCTGAAAAGTATAAAGTTCATGAATTTTTATTCATATTTTCTGCTACAAATAGTTCAAAGGTGCTTTTTAAATTTAATAGAACTAAAGTGACAATTAAATTAAAAGAGCATGATTAAAGTGTTTATGACAATTATGATACTGTTATTTTTCTGTTCATGTTGCAAATTCTTTACAGGGATTCCATTCGACACGGACTACGCAAAGAAGCGAAAGATGCATTGAAGTTGCAAATGGAGTCCAAGATGACATTGAAGCTGTTGGCGACATCTCCTTGAAGCTAGATGATGGGTTCACGATCCTGCTTAGAGATGTTTTTATGTTCCTTCATTACACAGAAACTTGATTAGTGTTTCACGTTTGGACAAAAAATATTATGAATGTTATTTTGGACATTGCAAGTGTGCCATATGGTTTAATAATGCTTATGTGGATGTTGCTTTCCTTCACAATGAGCTTTATTTGTTATCCCTATGTGAAAAAGTATATTATGTGTATAATGTGCATGAACATGTTTCCACGTCGGAGAAAGATCAAAAGAAAAGAAATAGAACTCATGATTCATCCTCGAAATTATGGCACTTGTCGCTTAGGCCATATTTTGAGGGGGGGGGGAATAAAAAGACTAGTTAAAAATGAAATACTTCCTCCATTAGAGTTCTCAGACATAGAGCAATGCATAGATTGCATAAAAGGAAAGTATGTAAAGCAAATTAAAAAGGGTGCAAAATGAAGCACCAGAACACTAGAAATCATTCATACTGACATTTGTGGACCATTTCCTATGAAAAGTGTGGATGTCTATGACTCGTTCATAACATTCACATACGAATACTCCCATTATGGTTATATTTATCCAATTAAGGAAAGATTGGAAGTGCTGAATAAATTTAAAATATTCAAAGCTGAAGTTGAAAATCAGCATGATAAAAGAATAAAGATAGTGAGATATGACTATGGCAGGGAGTACTATGGCCGGCACACCCCATATGGCCAAGTCCCTGGACCTTCTGCAAGGTTCTTATAGGAGACTGGCATAATGCCCCAACATTCAATGTAGGGCGAGCCTCAGCAAAGTGGAGTAGCTAAAAGGCGTAACCGTACACTTATGGATATGGTGCACAGTATGATGAGTTACTCCACCTTACCATTGGGATTATGGATGGAGACATTAAAAACCACCATTCACATTCTCAATAGAGTACCAAGCAAGTCCGTGCCCAAAACACCGTACGAGTTGTGGACATGAAGAGTTCCCTCTCTACACCACTTGAGGGTGTGGGGGAGCCCAGATGAGGCCAAAGTATTTAATCCAAACATTGTGAAGCTAGATGCTAAAATAGTCAGTTGCCATTTCAGTGGCTATCCTAAAAGATCAAAAGGTTTTCATTTCTACTGTTCAGACAGATACACAAAGTTGGTAGAAAAGGACATGTAGTCCTTAGACAAAAAAATGATGAGGAGAAGCATGGTAGCTAAGAAAATTGATCTAGAGGATAAGAGGGTGTATGTACCTAATTCGATGACTCAAGAGCCATTTTTCTCACTACCTGTTGTTCCTGCACCAACAACACTAGAGGTTGTGGTGCATGCACCTGTCGCAACTCCACCCGTGACAATAATGAGTGAAGATCTGGAACTTGTCCGTCAGGAACCGACTGAACCCGTTGTTGCACATGAGAAGAATCAACAGCAGCCACCTCAACAAGATGTGCCACATGTTGAGACACACAATGTGCCAAAAAATGAGGCCCCTAGAAGGGAACATAATGCTCCAACAAATGAGGCCCCTAGAAGGTATCAAAGAGTTAAAAAATCAGCTATTTCAACAGATTATATTGTTTATAATACATAAATGATTCATGTGGAGGGTGATCCCACTTCATATGAAGAAGCCATGAGTTCTCCTCACTCATCGAAGTGGTTGGAGCCATGGAAAACAAGATGAAATCGACGAGTTCCAACAATGTTTGGGACTTAGAGGAAATTCCTCAAGGATCCAGAATAGTAGGCTATAAATGGGTCTACAAGACTAAGTTTGACTCTAATGTGAATGTAGAAAAGTATAAAGCACGACTTGTGGCAAAAGGATTTACACAAAGAGAAGGGTAGATTACAATGAGACATTTTCTCTAGTCTCATGTAAGGATTCCTTCAGAATCATAATGGCATTAGTTGCACATTTTTATTTAGAGTTACATCAGATAGATGTAAAGATGGCATTTCTAAACGGGGATTTAGAAGAAAGTGTCTACATGAAACAACCCAAGGGTTTTATCATGGAAGGCAAGGAAGATATGGGATGCATCCTAAAGAAATCCATTTATGGATTAAATCAAGCCTCTAGATAGTGGTATCTAAAGTTTAATGATATAATTAAGAGATTTGGGTTTGAAGAGAATGTTGAGGACAACTGCGTTTATGCAAAGTTTAAAGTGGGAAATATATTTTCCTAATTCTGTATGTGGATGACATCCTACTTGCTAGTAGTGATGTCAGTCTACTACAAGAAACAAATAAGTTCTTGTCCTCAAACTTTGATATGAAAGATCTTGGTGAAGCATCATATGTTTTGGGCATAGAAATTCATCGAGATAGAAAAAATGGGGTTCTAGGACTATCGCAAAAGGCATACTTAGAGAAGGTCCTAAAGAAATACCGTATGCATGCGTGTAATTCCACACCTACTCCTATAGTCAAGGGCGACGGTTTTGGAAAATTTCAATATCCCAAGAACCAATACGAGATCGATCAAATGAAAGCGGTTCCATATGTTTCAGTTGTTGGAAGCCTATAGTATGCACAAGTGTGTACTCACCCTAACTTAGCTTTTATCACCGGGATACTCGGTAGATATCAAGAAAATCCAGGCATAGAGCACTGTAAGATGGTAAAGAAAATATTGTGTTATGCGCAAGGCACAAAAGATCTCATGCTAACATATAGAAGATCTGATTACCTAAAAATAAGAGGGTACGGAGATGCAGACTTTGCAGGAGACAGAGATGATAGAAAATCCATGTCAGGATATGTATTCACTCTCGCAGTCGGGCCCATTTCATGGAGAAGCTCTAAACAGTCAATAGTTGCATCATCCATGATGTATGCAGAATTTATAGCATGTTATGAGACCACGGGGCAGGCGATATGGTTAAAGAAATTTATACCCAACTTGAAAGTGGTAGATTGTATTGACAAACCACTAAAGATGTACTACGACAACCAACCTACACACTTAGCCGACATAGGTTTAAGGGAAATCCTATGATTCCTGGATCATGAAAGGCCCGAAAAGAAACATAATTTGTTTCAAAACAGAGAGGTATGTTCTAGCTGTCTAATTCTATCGGCAATTGAGCTGTGACGATCAAATATGCTCTATGTACTGATCGGTGATGAAACGAGTAAAGTAAAAAGCATATAGTTAAAAGTAAAAGTTGAGATCAAGGGGGAGAATGTTAGGATGATCTCCTCCCACGTGGGCCCAATGGCCCACCGGGCCGTTAGATCCACGCCCTGATCGGGGGCGCCCAACCCACTATGGTTGGCAAGCCCCTATTACACTTCGCTACATAAAGAGGTGGGGGCCGGCGGCACGCAACACGAAGTTCGTCACGATGCCGCACACCCCACCGACAACCCTAATATGATCTAGGGAGCGTAGTAGTAATGGGAATCTCCACCGCCGCTGCCTAGCCCACACCCTGCGCACCACCGTCGCCGTCGCTCACCATGGCCAACGCCACGGGCTCCTCGATCCAAGGAGAAGGTATGTTCCCCTCTCCCATCTCTCTGTCACTGTCGTACACCGATGCTAGTATGAACCCTAGGCAGATTACCCGGCTAGATATACCCTAGATGATCCTAGACAATCTATCAATGTGGAGTAAATTGGGTTTTTATGGACGTATTTGCTTTATTCGATCATATTTCATCATTATGGGGTGTTTGTTGTTAAATATGACAACCCTTGATAGCTGAGTGACCAATTAATTTCCAAGCCAAGGTTTCCAGTTCTGTTTATCCCATGAATGTTGCCTTCTTTACCATGATGTTCTTTCAGCACTGCCTAGTCTTGAACTTCTACATGCGATAACTTACCTTACTGTTGAGTATAGATGCTTTGAATTTTATGTCATGCTTCCATATGCAATGATTCTTATTCATTAGCATGCGTCGAAGCTGTTTGAATAGAACATACCGATTTATATAAGCATCACCCTTTTTAGCATGGCTATTTTTTCTGTATGATTTTCATATTGAACCTACCTTTAATTTGATCTTATTTTGCAGGTAACTGAAGTGGGGTGTCATGGTCCTATGCAGCTCAGGTTCCTTTATCAGCAATTTACACTAGTGGAAAACGGGCAGTTTGTCCCGGTTTGTAAAGGGCTTTAGTCCCGGTTGCCCAAACGGGACGGGGCAATCGGGACTAAAGCCCCAACCCTTTAGTCCCGGTTGGGCTGCGAACCGGGACAAAAGGGTGGTCCACGTGGCCGCTGGCTGTCGCAGGGGGCATTTGTACCGGTTCGTAGTTCGAACCAGGATCTAAGGGTCTCTGCTGTGGCAGCATTTTGGGCACTTTTTGTGCTGCGACAGAGATTTTTTTTGTATATTTTCATTGATTTTGTTTCCCCTTTATTTATTTCTTTTTTATGTTTGGGGCAGCATTTATTTTCTGACACTTACCCCAGCACTATGTTGTGAGGAATGCTCGTCCTCATAGTAGATGATGCGATGTTGATGTTACCGAAAGTGGATTCGCATGGAGGCATGGTACAGATTTGAGGCCCCTCACAACATAGTGTTTGGGTAAGTGTCATCTACCTTAAGGGAACCATTATATTACAAAACATCTCCCGATTATATTACACAAGAAGTATCGAATATATTACATTCATGCATATATACAATATAAAGTCTTTTATGATCCCTATTACATTATCAATAATATTCCGATAGTATTCTCCTTTTGGATCTAGGACCTCATCTAAGAATCTCGCAATTTCCTCTTGGATTGCTTGTATGTGATCCTTTGGTAGAAGATGGCCCCGCAACCGTTTGCTCTAATTTAAAAGAATGAGTCAACATATATGAATGAAACTAAACACAATTGATGGTAATAAAACAAATTTCTGAATATTGTTTACATACTTGAAGCTGTTCTAAATTTCTGCCCTTCTCACAGGTCGTTTGACGAATGAACTCGCATACATAGTATCCACATAAGTTATTTTCGTCTGGCTACCTCAGACACTTTACGAGAACAAAGTTCAATCAAAATAATAATAATTAAGCATGATAATGGTATCAAAACTAGAATCAAAGAGATGCCCGGATCTAGCTAGTAGTACTTACATTTAGGGGTTTAAATGTAAGATTCTCTTTCTAGGCACCCTTAGCCTTGTTGGTGAACCGTTTCCAAGCATTGCCCAGCAAAGAAAATGAATGAAATGACTTATTAATTACTTGATGCATGTAAATGAACGAAAGTTGCCGATATAGTGTCATAATGACTGAATTACCGCTGGAGCATATCCTGCATGGGTTCCCACTCCTCAAGGGGTTTATGTTTAGAGTCCAGGACTTGTACTACTCCATTGTCAGGTTAAATGATTAGCAGAATATAATGGAATCTGCGCATGCATAACTCATCAATTATACATTTAACATCGAGTAAGCGAAAAAGAATGTGTACAAGACAATAACACTCACTTGAAGTTGTAGGTAATAATATTTCCCTTTTGGTTTCTTGAAACCTTAACACCATTATGATTTTATCCTCCGTCTCCTTGGGACTTAATTTCACAGTGTTCATGAACCCAATATGGGTCATTGAACCCAGTGTCATAGATCTGTCCTCTTCTGCATTCGAGAATCTTCAGTTTGGAAAATATAGTGAGTATGATTATACATGCGATATAAATGAGGTGAGCTAACTAGAGACTTAATTATTAGAGAAATAATACTTATAGATAATAGGCACTAATGATCGATTTGTCGAGGGGGTCTTGATTGAAAAACTGATGTAGTTTAGGAAATTCAATCAGTATCTAGGCATCTCCATACCCGTAATGCTCGTTTTGAACTCCGATCACTATCCAGTTTGCCCCTTCTTTTGTGGCTTTAATGTACCAATTATGCAATTGATACATTCAAAACGTATCTACTTTCCCGAACACTTTTGCTATTGTTTCTCCTCTAAACTTGTGTGATTTGGATGCAACTAACGCGGACTGACTCTGTTTTCAGCAGAATTGCCCTGGTGTCTACTTTTTGTGCAGAAAATCAACTATCAGGAAAAATCCCGGAAAATATGCCGAAAATCCTATTTCACCAGAAGACTCTCGGAGCCAGAATACGAGACGGAGGGGGGCTAGGCCTAGGCCACACCACCTGGCCGCGCGGGCAATCCTAGGCCGCGCCAGGGGGTGGTCTGGCCGCCCCAGACTCCCCCTCGGTCTCCCTCTTCGCCTATAAGTTACTTTCTGACCTAAAAACTCAGGGGGGTTTGACGTTTTTCCAGAAGGAGTTCCGCTCCGCTTCCACCACCAGATTCCACGAAACAGCACCAGAAACTCCGTTCTGGCACCCTGCCGGTACGGGGAATTGGAGGAGATCATCGCTATCATCATCACCATCGCTTCTCCATCGACCATCCATGTTTCCCCATCTATGAGTGAGTAATCCCCCGCTGTAGGCTATGGAGATGGTAGGGATTGGATGAGATCGTTCATGTAATGGCATCAGATTGTTAGGGCATGGTGCCTAGTATCTTCTATTAGTGCTTTATGACTTTGTTGCGACTTGTTATGCTTAATGCTTGTCACTAGGGCCCGAGTGCCATGATTTTAGATCTGAACATGTTATTGATTCATTATGATAGTATTGTTCATTGTCTTACCTGCAAGCTGTATACACACGTTGTTGTCCGGAACCAAAGGCCCCGAAGTGATAGAAATCGGGATAACCGGAGGGAATGGCTTTGATGTGAGGATCACATGTGTTCATGGAGTGTTAATGCTTTGCTCCGGCGCTGTATTAAAAGGAGCACCTTAATTTCCAGTAGTTCCTTTGAGGCCCCGCTGCAAACGGGCTGGCAGGACAAAAGATGTCGTGCAAGTTCTCATTGCGAGCACGTATGACTATATATGGAACACATGCCTAGGATTATCTAGTACTTGGGTGCTTTATCTTATTTATCTGCAATTGCCCTATGTTTTGATTGCTATGTGAATTGTCTTGTCCATGCAACGCCCGTCCATCCATCCCTATGCCTACCGCACTCAAATCCTACTGTTTACTGCTATTGTTACTGCTGGCTTTACTTTACTACTGCTGCTACTTTACTATTCCTACTACAAAAATGTTGCTACTAATAAATTGTTGTGAGCAAGATTGTTTCCAGGTGCAACTGAATTGACAACTCAGTTGTTAAGGCTTATAAATATTTTTTGTCTCCCCTTGTGTCGAATCAATAAATTGGGTTTCACTTCCCTCGAAAATACTGCGATACACCCCTATACTTGTGGGTCATCAAGACTATTTTCTGGCGCCGTTGCCGGGGAGCATAGTTTTATTTATCAAGTTCACTTGGATTCTCTATTGTTTGCTGCTATCCATCCATCATGGGTAAGTCTCATGATGGCAAGGTTCCTATTTTACCATCCACTACAAGAAGAGGTACGGTTCTGAACACCTCTGTTGCTCTTGATTCACCATCTTTTATGAGTAAGCTCGTTACACCACCACATACACATGCTACACACACTGCTACTACTGCTGATTCTGAAACTTCTGATGCTTATGATGCTGCTTCTACTGTGCTTGATAAGAGTGGTTCATTAGGTCCTTTCCTAGATGCTATGATTTCTAGAACTATAGCTGGAAATACTGAAACTCCTAATGAAGACACTACTACACCTGTTAGTTCACCTGAGTCTAGTGAAAGTTATGATATTGAAGATGGTTATGTTGAGATGACCGATGAATTTATTAAAGAATGTAAAAACACCCATGATAGGAGCGCTGCTAAGAATCTCCTTGAGAGGCATACTATTAGACCCAAATTGTCTCCTATTGCTAAGTTCGCTGCTTCTCCCATAAACATTAAAGATAAAGATTTTGATTTCTCTCTCGATCTATCTTACATAGATATTGTTGAGAAAGAACCTTTTTGTGGGACTAAGAATGAAAGTGCGGTAGCACATATGAATGAACTTTCTACCATGAGTGGCTTGTTTTCTGATGATATTAAGATGTGTACTTACTTTGTTGCTAAGATTTTTCCCTTTTCATTGAAAGGAGAAGCTAAAACTTGGTTTAGTAATTTATCTCCTAGATCTATTGATAGCCCTGATTGCTTGATTAGTACTTTCCTGCAGAAATATTTTCCTCCTAGTGCTAGACATGCTGTTTTGCAGGAACTTTTTGATTTTAAATAGGGAGAAAAAGAGATATTGCCTGAATCATGGGCAAGGTTTTGTGCTTTGATTCATGCACAAGATGGAAGTCCATTACCTAAGAATGAGCTTATTGATATATTTTATAATGGACTAATTGAAGAATCTAGGACATACCTAGATAGTTGTGCTGATTGTGTTTTCAGGAATAGGACTCCCAAGGAAGCAAAGGAATTAATGGCTAAAATAAGTAAGAACTATGAATATTGGACTCCTCCTGAACAAGCTATACCTGAAGTAATTATACCTGAACCAACTATTCCTGTGCCTATTCCAACATCAAAGAAGAGGGGAGTTATTGAATTAAATGATGAAGTGATGAAGGAAGCTAAGAAATGTCTCAAGGAGAAGGGAATTAAAGCTGCAGATGTCAAGAATTTACCTCCTATAGAAGAATTATGTAAGCCTATCCCCTACTCATCCACTATCGAGGTACACTCTCTCCAACACTTTGATGAAGGTGATATCCCTTACTCTAAACCTCCTGATCAATGCTTAGAAGAATTCGATATCTTTATTATTAAGCAAGATAATTTTAATAAAAGGGTGCAAAATCATCTAATGGAAAACACTAGAGCTATTGTTGAGTTGAAAGATATTGTGGAAAGAACCTCTAATGATGTTAAAATGATTGTTAAACACTTTCAAATGGTTCAAACTAAAATAGATCAACTCGTTAAAGTGCAAAAAGACTTGCTAGTTAATGCTGCTAAAGAAAAACATGCTTATGAAATTAGAACTAGAAGTGGAGCTGCTACCCAGGATCCTCTATATCCTGAGGGGCATCCCAAAAGAATTGAGCAGGATTCTCAACAAGCTAAAAATAGTGGCTCTACTCGTAAGAAAAGGAAAAAGAAACATAAAACTGTTGTAGAACCCTCTGAACCTGCTATAGATCCTAATAGTATATCTATTTCGGATGCTGAAACGGAAAGTGGTAATGAAGAAAATGAAGCTCCTAATGAAGAAAAAGATGAAGAAGAACCTGAAAAGCCCACTAAGAATACTAAATACACTAAATAAGATTTTATTGCTAAGAAACATGGTAGTGAAAGAGAACCTTGGGTCCAAAAACCTATGCCTTTCCCTGATAAGAAACACAAGTCAAAGGAAGATGAACACTATAATAAGTTTTGTGAGTGGATGAAACCTCTATTCCTGCAAATTCCTTTGACTGATGCTATTAAATTGCCTCCTTACTCAAAGTATATGAAGGATATTGTCTCGAATAAAAGGAAGATCCCTAATGAAGAAATTTCTACTTTGCTTGCTAATTACTCCTTTAATGGTAAGGTTCCAAAGAAACTTGGAGACCCAAGGATTCGAACTATCCCATGCTCTATTAAGAATAGTTATGTTAGAACTTCTTTGTGTGATTTGGGAGCTGGAGTTAGTGTTATGCCTTTCTCTCTATATAAGAGGATTCAACTAGAAAAATTAATACCAACTGATATATCTTTGCAAATGGCTGATCAATCTACCACTATTCCTGTTGGTATATGTGAAGATGTACCTGTTCAAGTGGCTCATAATTGCTTGATATTAACTGATTTTGTTGTGCTTGAAATGCCTGAAGATGATAATGTGTCTATTATTCCTAGGAGACCTTTTCTTAATACGGCAGGAGCTATTATTAATTGTAATCAAGGAAAGGTGACTTTCAATGTTAATGACAAGGAACATACTGTCTATTTCCCCAAGAAGATTGAAAGGACTTATGGTTTGAATTCAATTGAACATGTTGAGGGCATTCAAGTTGGAGAAATATATTGTCCCATACCAAGAGAAAAATTTGAAACTATTATGATTGGGACCATTGCTATCAAGGTTGAGGTAACATAATCATTAGTGGAATACAAAGTTTTGACTCATATGGAATTGTTTTGGTAACAAGACCTGATCAACCTTGTTAACAAAAGGATTTCATTGAGCAAAACAATGTTTTCACCGTGATTATTTCCGTGTACTTCTATTCTATCCATTTTAGTTTTTGCTTTCGGTTAGTTCTCCTTTTTGTTGTTAGTTGATTGCATGTTAGAGTGTCTTAGAACTTTTGTAGTTCTAGCCTTGTTTTTTCATTGCATCATTCCAAAAAAAAATCTGTCTGTCAGAAAATCATTCTTCTATACCTGAAAAATGCCCAAAAATAAAGTGTCTCAGAAAATTCATATTAAATTTTTACGTGAAAAAAGGGGCAGAGGAGTGCCTGGGAGGTACTAGGGGGACCCACCAGGCAGGCTCACCACCTGGTGGCGCGGCCTGCCCTGGGTGGCGCCATGCCATGGTGTGGGCCACCCCTGGCCCTCCAGTCACTCTCTCACTTGCCACTTTCTTCTCTCTTCCGAGTAAGCTCCAGTTCATTGCTCAAAATCGCGTTCTTGCGGTGCTTGCTCTTGATTTTTTCGATCTCCTTGCTCAGCCCATCTTTCTTGCTGAAATTTGGAGCACTTGTTCTCTGGGTGACTCCTCTCCTTTCCAAGTAGATTTGTGTTTAGTGGATTATATCTTGAGTATTTTGCTGCTGTAGGTGACAGGTTATGAGAGCTTGTAAGCTTGTTTGATGCTTAGAGATATAGTTTTGATGCATGTTTAGGCCTCTTATAAGTCCCTATGAGTAGTTTCCTTCATTATATTCACTTTGCAATCACTTGTTTAATAGGTGTTTAAATTTCAGAATAGAAGATGAATGAGCATCAAATAACCAACATGAACTATGGGTGCCTGAGGTTATGAAGGTCCACCGGGAGGAGGAAGTTTTTCCTTCCATTTATCCATGCTCTGAGTTCACGAGAGCTGCAGGAATTCTCCAAGATTTCCACACTCTAGTTTCTAATGCAGGGTTGGAGCACTTTTTGGAAGATGAACCTTGTCAATTTGTGAAGCAAACCATGTCCGTGGTGTAGGACTTTCAATTTAGTCACTCTTTGCCTAACCCCATGGTCCACTACAAAATTTACAATATTGTTGTCGACCTTTCTCTCGATGACTTTTGTGTAGCTATTAAGGTACCTTAATGGGGATCATGTAGAAGGATTAAGGAGCGACTTGAACCACTCATGGATTTATACGCAGAAATTTGCCAAGGGAGCAGCTTCTCGAAAGACAGTGGAAAAATCCGTAACATTCATCTCCCCTCCATTTGCTACTTTGCCTACTTTATTGCCAAGTGTGTTCTTGCTAGGAAAACTGCCAATAAGTTATCTTCGTATGATCTAGCATTTATCTCTGCTGCTCTTAAACGAGATAGGTCTTACAACTTGGGTGCTTTGATAGCTTTTCGTCTTGCTGCTAACCGTGAGAAAGGTGGAATTTGTGGGGGCCTCATTGCTTCTCGTTTACTAGCATTGCATGGTTTAGTGCCTCATCATCTAGACCTGCAGTTTCCCATAGAAAGGCTTGATCTTAATTCCATGATACAGCATAAATTTGTTTCCTCGTGGGCTAGTTTGAGTGAGTTGTCTTATGAAATAACCTTTCTCAGAGCTGGTTGGAGAAAGAGCAAGTCCGAGCGTGTTGTTCTTTTGCCTGCATCTGTTTTGTTTAACCTTGATAACAGGGTAAGATGGTCCCTCACGGAGGAGGAGCTTGACACGTACCTGGGAGAGCTCTCCCAACAGGAGCAGGATACTAGAAGGAAGGTCACGGATGATTCGGTCTAGCCCTCGAATGAGGGGGAGTCTTCATATCAGCAGCCTGCTTATGATTGGGGAGCTTCTTCTTCTTCCCACGGGCCCAACTACGATCATTCTTATCATGACCCGCCTGCTTGGAACCCTTATTCGTACATGGATTGATACCCACTTAGGCCAAAAGCCTAAGCTTGGGGGGAGGTACGCCGGCATCGCACTCATCTCCCTATCATGTTGCGTCGGTACTTTGTATATTCACGTTTGGTTTTCTTTTTAGTTTTCGTTCTTTCTTTGCTTTTGCTTTCTAAAACACAAAAAGACCAAAAATATTTATGTTGTTTCTCTTTGGTTTGTTTCTTCTTCTTTTTGCCTTGGTTTGTTTTTCCCTTTTTGCTTTGTTTAAACTATTCGAAAAACCCAAAAAGATTTTGCTTTGCTTGTTCTTCCCTTTTGGTTCTTCTTTTAAAAATCGAAAACACCAAAAATATTTGATGTTCTTCTTTGGCTTTGTGAGTTTGTTGTAGGGTTCAGCAGTCCTCAGTGGATATTGGTTTCATATTATTATTCAAGCCACACAAGTGAAGAGCAATAATGAGGACTAATGACAACTTGAGATGTGGTAAGAGGCTGGTAACGAACTCTATTTGTTTTCATTTTTATACATATACTCATCATTGTGGGCATGCTTAGTTTATTCATGTAGGGTGTATGTCATCTTTGGATGCTTAATAGTTTTTGCTTTCTTATGATTAGTTCCAGCTTGCTAATAGTTTGTAGCATGTCATATGAATGTTTGCTTGCATTACTCTATTCATAACTTGGTATGCCACCGTGGTATCCTCCTCTGAATGTTTCATTTGAATTGACTTGGCACGTGCTCACGCATGCATATGACTGAAATAATCAATTGAGCCTCGATGAATTATTTTGCCTTGAGGATCTTGAATCACTTTCATGCCATGATTAGTCCTGTTTTGTTGCAAGCATGATTATGACAGTTATTGCTTTCTCGTTTGTCGCTCTCTTACTATTTCTAGCCTTCACTTACACTGAGTATATTTTACTCATGTTTCCAATTCCCTAAACCCAAATATTGCCAAAAGTGTCCACCATACCTACCTATTAGCATCATTTGCTATTTTCGTGCATATACAATATGCCTTGTTTTCTTCCGAATAAAATGTTTGCTTGTTATGAGAAAGTCAGTTAGTAAAGCTCTCACGAACTTGATGGCACACTTTATTTCCTGCACTTAATAAACTTGAAACATTGTGATTGTCCATGAAAGTTATATGCTTGCAAATTATAGGCTAGGGATTAGCAGAACCGTGCTGTCACGGGGAACGCTTTCAACACTTGTAAATATATACCCAGTTGATACCATGCTTCTTTTGTTTGCAGATGTCGTCGGTGTGAACTAAAAGGGGAGCTTGTAAGTCCATGGACTTATATATGTGTGTTAGAGAAACGCCTGGGCCGCCGGTCTAATACATGCCGTCATGGTGGAAACCTGCAGCATAACCATAATGATATCTATGAAGCATTCTTCTTATAAAAAAGAGAGAGATAACTATTGAGAAAAAGAAAAAAAGATTTATGAAAAGAGGAAAGAGAGAAAAAAGCACCATTTTCCCATGGTAAATAAGAAGATTGCTGAGATACTCATTGTCTGCTTGCCTTGTCATTTTGATATGGGGATTCTTCCGTATCATCGGGCAAGGGGTACCTGGTTGGCGGTTCTCTATGATACCCACGTATTTACGATGACAAGAACTTACCGGTAACTAAAGTTGAGTAGCATGAGGAGCGGCCCTCGTACTCAAGGGACATGGGATTTCCAGTTTATAGTCTGTCAAGCATATAACTCAGATTGGACCTCACTTTCACCTTAACCATATTAAAGATGCTTATGATAGGGGCAATGAGAGCTCAAAGCTAATGACTACCATACTTTCAACATTTGGAAGCCTTTCAAACTAGTCAAAACCTTTTTATTTCCTTATTGAGTCTCCACATATTCTTTGAGCACCTCCTTGAGAGCATAGTTGTCATTCTTAGTGTAATGTTCTTGTCTCAAAACTTGATTATTTGTGTTATGACTTTGATGCTTGTATCTTTGATATCTTTACTTCTAGTCTTCACTTGAACTTCAGAGGTGCCTTGGCATTCATAATCAAAGGAAGCGAGATACCACTCTATCATACCTTGTTATGAGCATTGTAATGTTGCTTATGTTTATGCTTCATGCTACTTATTATTTTTGAGTTGGAATCTCTTCATAGCTTGCAATGCCTATTAAGTAAACTTAGTTGCATACTCCTTATTATGAATTGTCTAAGTAGTTGATCACTTGCTGAGAATATATACATCATATGAAGCAAATGTGTTCGTGAAAGTTCTTTTATCGCACTCAGTTTTCAACTGAACTGCTTGAGGACAAGCAATAAGATAAGCTTGGGGGAGTTGATACGTCCAAAACATATCTACTTTCCTGAACACTTTTGCTATTGTTTCTCCTCTAAACTTGTGTGATTTGGATGCAACTAACGGGGACTGACGTTGTTTTCAGCAGAATTGCCCTGGTGTCTACTTTTTGTGCAGAAAATCAACTATCAGGAAAAATTCTGGAAAATATGCCGAAAATCCTATTTCACCAGAAGACTCCCGGAGCCAGAATACGAGACGGAGGGGGGCTGGGCCCAGGCCACACCACCTGGCCGTGCGGGCAAGCCCAGGCCGCGCCAGCGGGTGGTCTGGCCACCCCAGACTCCCCCTCTGTCTCCCTCTTCGCCTATAAGTTGCCTTGTGACCTAAAAACTCAGGGGGGTTCGACCTTTTTCCAGAAGGAGTTCTGCTCCGCCGCCACCAGATTCCTCGAAACAGCACCAGAAACTCCGTTCTGGCACCCTGCCGGGACGGGGAATTGGAGGAGATCATCGCCATCATCATCACCATCACTTCTCCATCGACCATCCATGTTTTCCCCATCTATGAGTGAGTAATCCCCCGCTGTAGGCTATGGGGATGGTAGGGATTGGATGAGATCGTTCATG
Source organism: Avena sativa (assembly GCA_916181665.1). Lineage (NCBI taxonomy): Eukaryota > Viridiplantae > Streptophyta > Magnoliopsida > Poales > Poaceae > Avena > Avena sativa. The sequence continues at coordinate 105,399,830 of OV702292.1, forward strand.
TAATGGCATCAGATTGTTAGGGCATGGTGCCTAGTATCTTCTATTAGTGCTTTATGACTTTGTTGCGAGTTGTTATGCTTAATGCTTGTCACTAGGGCCCGAGTGCCATGATTTCAGATCTAAACATGTTATTTATTCATTATGATAGTATTGTTTATGGTCTTACTTGCAAGTTGTATACACACGTTGTTGTCCGGAACCAAAGGCCCCGAAGTGACAGAAATCGGGATAACCGGAGGGAATGGCTTTGATGTGAGGATCACATGTGTTCATGGAGTGTTAATGCTTTGCTCCGGTGCTCTATTAAAAGGATCACCTTAATTTCCAGTAGTTCCCTTGAGGCCCCGCTGCAAACGGGCTGGCAGGACAAAATATGTTGTGCAAGTTCTCATTGCGAGCACGTATGACTATATATGGAACACATGCCTAGGATTATCTAGTACTTGGATGCTTTATCTTATTTATCTGCAATTGCCCTATGTTTTGATTGCTATGTGAATTGTCTTGTCCATGCAACGCCCGTCCATCCATCCCTATGCCTACCGCACTCGAATCCTACTGTTTACTGCTATTGTTACTGCTGGCTTTACTTTACTACTGCTGCTACTTTACTATTCTACTACAAAACTGTTGCTACTGATAAACTGCTGTGAGCAAGATTGTTTCCAGGTGCAGCTGAATTGACAACTCAGTTGTTAAGGCTTATAAATATTCTTTGGTCCCCTTGTGTCGAATCAATAAATTGGGTTTCACTTCCCTCGAAAATACTGCGATACACCCCCTATACTTGTGGGTCATCAGCAATCTTCGCATTTTTGTTGGTAGATACTTGACGTCCTCAGGTCCGACGAGAGGTTTCCCGTACTGGTATTTGTATGCTTCCTCAGCCACGGGGAAATCTAACTGGTCTAAGTACTGAGCAATAGTCATACCTTGAGCAGCGGCCACTGCTCCATACAATGCAACAATTTCTGGATCATACTACTCATTCGCAACTTTGCTTGACTCCACCATGGTATCGGAAATCACTTTGAGTGGGGGGCATTCCTTGTTTTCTGTAAACCGAGCTGGGGAACTGAATTCCTGCTTGCACTAGTGCTCTTCGACCGCACCATTGACTGATGTGACTTGACAATAGAGCGGTCATAGTCTGATGACAGCCTTGGCTCGGGTTGATGAAGGGTCTTCAACATTTTTTGCACTTTGGCTTTTTCTTCTTTAGTGTTGGGGAACTATGGCTCTTTCGGCCGCTTGAGGCTATCAAACCACTGTTGTGTTTGGGCCTTTGCGATCATCGTATTCTCCACTTTAGTATAGTCATAAGCTCTCTTCGGAGAAACCTTTGGTACTTTTGGGAAGGGCTCCGTTAGATGCTTCGGTGATCGGTTACTCTTTCACTTTTGGCCCTGACCCTTTTGTACTTTTGGGAGGGGCTGAGACGGCTGACGTGGCGGTGAAGACGGCTGTGCTGGAGACGGCTGATGCGGCGGCGAAGACGGACATGCTGGAGACGGCTGACGTGGCGGCGAAGACGGCCATGCTGGAGACGGCTAACACGGTGGCGAAGACGGCGCCTGTCACAGCGCCGGCAAAGATGGCTGATGTGCTGGAGACGGGTGAGGCTGCTACAAAGATGGAGTTGTGATCTAAGGAGTGGATGGCCTTGGCATCCGATTTGAAAGCACAATGTGTTCCTTTCGGCATAGAATGGTCATGTTTTTTGCTTCTCCCAACTCAGTAACATCCCCTTCACCTCCAGGGTAGTCAAGCTTGAGCTACGCGAATCCGTGCATAACTTCATCCACCCCGGAAATAGCGTAGCCCTGTGGAACTGGACAACAATGGTAAGTTGGTACCGGTCCAACTAATGGTAAGGCATAGCCGACCGCCACCTTCATGGTTATGTTGACAACTTTCACATGCAGCTCACAATGTGTCATCTCCATGATATCATCCACTGGGTAGCGAAGAGGAGCCATCGCCGGTGCATCATCATCGGGGAGCTCCGTGGAAGCCATGCTACTTTTTCGATTAGTGGATGGGCCGGTAGCATCAAAGGCAGCTTCGTCTACCATATGCCACTGAGATGGGCTAGTATCTTGCTGGCTAAGTTTGTCAAGTTGATTCTGATGCTGCTTTAATTGTTGTTCTATGTCCCGCATCCGGTCTGCCTGCTTCATTACTTCAATTTCGTCTCTTTCCTTTCTCCTTCGACGGCTTCTATCGGGATATTTTTTCGGATGTCGGGGAACCCAAGGTTCCATGGTTTGCAGACTTTTGTGCCTCATGTTCGTCCCTCATGTTCGTTGTTTCCAAGGGCGAGTGCGAGCTCTTCATTCTCTCTATCGGGAATGAACTCCCCATCTTCAACAGCCTTTACTGTATTTCTAATGTCTTCGATGGGTATGGGAGTTTCTTTATGTCTTATGTTATATATGCACTTCCCTTCTGAGTCCAACGTGTCCCCATGCCCGTAAAACCAATTCCTTACCCGTTCGATCCAATTGTATGGCTTTAGGGTGATCCCTTTAGCAATCAGGTCGGACTCGCATTTCTCCCACTTAGGCTTGCTAGACTTGTAGCCACCTTGCCCCATAGTATAGTGATACTGCTTTTTAGCAGCATTTTGCTTATTCATTTCAGACCTTTTATTAGCTGGCGCCGATATCTTGTATGCCACAAAATCAGCCCAGTAGTCTTTTATCTTCTCATACGCTCTAGTGAAATCCGGAGTCTTCTCTTTCACGACAAAGTCAAGGTGCAATATTTTCTTCCAGTTGTTGAATTGCTAGGCCATCTTCTTAAGAGCGTACTCCTTGACTTTTTGCTCCATGTGTTTCTGTAGTTCCTCCTGAGTTGGAATCTCCTCATCTGGATCATAGTCATCTGGATCCACCTCTAATGTCGGTAGGGTCAAATTAACCATGAGCTTTTTCCAAAGAGTATCTTTGGCTAAGTCACTGACATATAGAGACTCCGGATCCTTTGACGACCTATTCCATTATGTGACGGTGATCGGGATGTAGTCCCTAACAATAACTCTGCATTGCCTTATAAATTTATTTGCAGCATCAATGGGAGCCTTCGGTTCACCGTCTAGAGCGACTTCTTCGATCCTGTACCTTTCATGGTCTCCCAACTTTCTGGCTGGGCCTTGTTTATTCTTTGCAGAAGATTTGCTCGATCCGAAGGGCTAAAAGAAGAAAGAGCGTTAATATATGTGTATATAGACAACAGAGGCTTAATTAATTAATATATATATGCACCTCGCCGGCTTCTCCCTCACCAGAGCCGCCTGTTCGGTCAAAACCCGGATCTCCCTCACCGGAGTTGTTCAGATATAGCAAGGTGACATCGTTATCGATATGTCCTCCCTCATTGATCATATCCTCAAGCGCCATTTCCTTTTCTTCGTCTCTAGGTTCCATAGTTTCTGCAAAAGGGGAAAAGCGGATGAGTCGAAGCGGCCAAGCGAGGAGGTTAGGTAGGCGTGGTTTGATGGGCTAGGGATATAAACCATAATTCGAAGATACCCTAATATATGGCGCGCATTTTCGCTGCTGTCCATCGTCCCTATATGGTGTGTGTTGCCGCACCCGTCCCTAACCTCAAACACTGGCGGGATCGTGTAACTCCAATGCTCGTAAGCAATAACGACCATGTACAAACTCGTTTAAACATAGAAAACATTTCAGGACTAATAATAATACAACATAATCCTGTCCTGGAGCCAACTGACGCTAGGAAGAAGTGTCGTCACTACTAATACTATTAATAATACTCTACAACTACCACTATACTACTACTACTACTATTACTACTACTTAGGGATGGCAATGGGGCTTCGAAACCCGCAAACCCGACGGGTACCCACCTTAAACGGAGAGGGTTTGGTAAAAAGTTAGACCCGCCAAGTCTAATGGGGCGGGTTTGGGGGTGGCAAACCCGTACCCATAGACCCACGGACCCGCTTTAAGCCCTAATCATATCCCTAATAATCCTATGCCTAACCACACGTCCCACGCGGCCAAGCATGCACACAACACATATCACATGCACGCGATGGAATATGGAGTCCTGGAGATAACACATGCATGCACGCGTCCATTTTCACTAACTACATCTGCATGCGCTAGCTTCGCTCCCATCTCACGTGTTGGCGGGTACCCGTTGGGGCCCCGAACCCGGCCGGGTCGCAGGTCTAGTAAAATATGAGACCCGACTAATTAAACGGGGCGGGTATGGGGGGTCGGACCCGGCCCCAAAACCGGCGGGTGTCATCCCTACTACTACTACTACTACTAACTAACCCTAGTTCTCTAACTAATTACCCTAATTCTCTAACTAAATACCCTAGCAAAACCTAATACTCTAACTAATTACCCTAGATAATAACTAATTAAACTAAACTAATTACCCTAGCAAAACAGAGAGAAGCAGGGCCAGCGCGCGCATGCGGCGCACGACCAGAGCGCATACCTGCGGGGATGAGGGGACACGCGTGACGGGGGGCCGGAGAGCGGCGGCTCGGTGCGACGGGGGGAGAGCGGTGACGCGTGATGGGGGCAGAGAGCAGCGGCGTCGTGCAATGACGGCTGGCACAGAGAGGAGCGGCGGCCTCCGGGAGAGAGCGGCGGCGCCGGAGCTGGGGAAGATGCGGCGTTCCGGCCGGCGTGCGTAGCGTGCGCAACAGCGTGCGCGACGGAGCTGGGAGAGGACCACAGCGCGAAAGAGCTAGGGGAGGCCGGCGCTAGGGGAGCTCATCGAGGACTTAGCAGAGAATGCGAGATGGGGAAGGGAGAGGAACGACATGCGGTTATAAAGGGGAGGGCCTTTAGTCTCGGTTGGTGCCACCAACCGGGACGAAAAGGTCATATGTCCTGGTTGGTGGCTCCAACCGGTACGAAAGACCAGAGCATACGTCCCGGTTGGAGCCACCAACCGGGATGTATGATGGCCACCAAATCGGCACGCGTAGAGGACCTTTAGTCCCAGTTGGTGGCACCAACCAGGACTAAAAGTCCTTTTTTCAAAAGTTTTTCAAACTTTTCAGATGTTCCCGCCTTATTTCTTATTTCTTATTTAGGTGTTCACATTTGAAATGATTTGAATTTGAAAAAACTTTCTGTCTTATAAAATAATTATTCAAACTATTATATTTGAAATGGTTTAAATTTGAATTTGAAAACACTTTCAACATGAAAAGTGTTTGAATTTAAATAACTAATGCAAAACCATTTTATATTTCCTAAAATAATTATTCAAACTATTTTCTATTTTGCCATTTTCAAATAAAAATGCATTACATAATGAAAATAGTGGATCTCTCGACAATCTTGGGTACACAAATGAACCATGCGTCGTAGCCAATGGATTTAGTCATAATCATGTCTAGCCCTATAGTACACAGCTTCAGGGTCATATTCCGAATCATCTTCGTCGTCGTCGCTATGGCATATTCCGGGGATCCTCAGCCCTTCCCCGGCTTGTGTAGGGGGGAACCGAGGACCATGAACCATGACATATTCTGAGGGCACCTGCCACTCCGACCTCAGATGCACGACGCAGGGGGGAGGGAGCTCCCGGATGACGATGCCGCTACGCCCGCGGCCTTCACCACAGCCACCCTTATTGTGGCTTTGCGGCGGGTGCAAGTGTGGGTACCGCAGGTGAGGATGATCTCCCTCAGCGATGTAGCGCATCACACTGGCGATAGTCCGGTTCGCCCACCATAGGCGACGACCGGTTTCATTGTGGTTCACCGGGGGCGGGCCATCACCCTTATACCTAGCAAGTACCCTTTCCCACCAGTTAGCGAAGAAGGCATTCTAGGTGTCGTGGTTGTCGGGATCCCAATGGGGATCCATCCGCTGCTCCGGCGTGAGCTCTAGGTAGAAGTGGTTCGTGATGGCCGCCTGGCGGGTGGAACCTTGAGGCACAGAAGGGACAGGAACTCTTCCAACGCTCAGCATCCAGTCAGCGGGCACCCGGTAGCCCGGCGGGCATGGGTAGCTGGAGGCACACAACACCTCGGTCTCTTCGAGTGTGAGAAAGGCCCAGTATGCGGTGTCCATTGTTGAGAGAGGAAGGTGTGGATGTGTGGATAACCATGGCGCGGTCGGCCTAGATATAGAGGGAAAGGGCGGGGAAACATAGCGGAAAGCGATGGGAAATGGCGGGAAATATCTTTAGTCCCGGTTAGTGGCTCCAACTGGGACTAAAAGACCCGGCTAGAGGAAAAGGGCAGGAAAGCATAGCGAGAAGCGGTGGGAAATGGTGTGAAGTATCTTTAGTCCTGGTTAGTGGCTCCAACTGGGACTAAAATACCCGGTTAGAGGAAAAGGGCAGGAAAGCATAGCGGGAAGCGGTGGGAAATGGCAGGAAATATCTTTAGTCCCGGTTAGTGGCTCCAACTGGGACTAAAAGATCCGGTTAATTAGAGTAAAAGGGCGGGAAAGCATAGCGGGAAGCGGTGGGAAATGGCGGGAAATATCTTTAGTCCCGGTTAGTGGCTCCAACCGGGACTAAAAGGCCCGGTTAGAGGGAAAGGGCGGGAAAGCATAGCGGAAAGCGGTGGGAAATGGCGGGAAATATCTTTAGTACCGGTTAGTGGCTCCAACTAGGACTATCGACAAGAGTGTCGACATTATGTCATGAGTGTCGACACTATGTTGTACTGCTTAATCTATAAATAGGCATCCTTGTGAAGTTATCAACTACAAACAATATGGTGTGCGAGAGCAGGGACAACACTACGGCCAACTTGAGGGAGATGTCGGCAGAGCCCAGTGCTCCGGCATCTCCAACAAGTTGTCCATAGATGTACTCCCTAATATGTGAAATTAGTTACCCGGCACAAGAATAGAACAACATCTTCATAGTTCGGGAAGGTTGTAGAGAGACCAACACTAGCTAGTAGGAAACGATCCATTAGTCCCGGTTTCCTAACTGGGACTACGGAATTGTGACTAAAGGCCCCCCTTTAGTCCCGACCCAGCCACAAACCGGGACTAACATTCAAGACATTTATTATTATAAAAAACTATGCCTCGATTATGCACATAACATTGGTCATTTGGACCAAAAGCCATGACACCTTGAACATGATAGGCCATTTTGTGAAGGTTTTTTCGAGACATAATCAATATACCAAGTTTGGTATTTTTCCTTGCAACTATGTCATATAATATGATACCACGCGAATGATTTACATTGTTCGGGCCGTTTTTGAATTTATTATGCCCGTTTATGGTCGCTTCAGCCGTAACCATGGAGCATCTTCTTTGCTTAACGGGATGCTTGGGTCAGTTTTCACTGTGAAGGGCGGAATTTCATCAAACTTATTATAATCATCTGACATGTCTATCTTGTCCTCGACTTCCACGATATTTATTTTCCCTGAAAGAACTATGTGACGCTTTGGTTTATCGTGTGTGTATTCGTTTGCTTATTTTTTTTCTTTTTTTCGTATGGAGGACATGTCCTTCACATAGAAAACCTGTGCCACATCATTAGCTAGGACAAATGGTTCGTCTCTGTCACCAAGATTGTTGAGATCTACTGTTGTCATTCTGTACAACTGGTCTACCTTTACCCCTTCTCCATTTAGGTTGATCCATTTGCACCGAAACAAAGAGACCTTAAAAGAAACTCCATAGTCAAGTTCCCATATATCCTCTATGTAACCATAGTGTGTCTTTTTTGCCATTCTCATCGGTTGCATCAAAGCGGACACCCACTGTTCTGGTTGGTGCTCTTTTTATCTTGGGTGATCGTGTAAAATGTATTCCCATTTATCTCATACCCTTGGTAATTCAATATAGTAGAAGATGGTGACCTAGCAAACAAGTAGAGCTGATCTCCAACAATGGTGTCATTCATTAGATGTGTTCGCAACCAACTGCCGAAAGTCTTCATGTGTTCATATCTAATCCAAGAGCCAGGATTTCCCGGGTTGTTGGAGCGTACAATATTCTTGTGTTCCCCGATATACGGAGCTGCCAAGGTGGAATTCTATAGAACCATGTAGTGTGCTTGAGTGAAAGATTGTCCGTCCCTACATATCATTACTTTCGTTCCCAGCGTGCCTTTTCCACTCAGTCTCCCCTCATCCCGCGATTCAGGAACACCAATCGGCTTAAGGTCAGGAATAAAGTCAACACAGAACTCAATGACCTCCTCTGTTCCATAGCCCTTGGAGATGCTTCCTTCTGGCCTAGCACGGTTATGAACACATTTCTTTAACACTCCCATGAACCTCTCAAAGGGGAACATATTGTGTAGAAATACAAGACCGAGAATGGAAATCTCTTCGACTAGGTGAACCAGGAGATGCGTCATAATATTGAAGAAGGATGGTGGGAACACCAACTCAAAACTAACAAGACATTGGACCATATCATTTTGTAACCTTGTCAGAATATCTTGATTGATCACCTTCTGAGATATTGCATTGAGGAATGCACATAGCTTCACAATGGGTACTTGAACATTTCCCGGTAGAAGCCCCCTCAATACAATCGGAAGCAACTGCGTCATAATCACGTGACAGTCATGAGACTTCAGGTTTTTGAATTTTTCTCTGCCATATTTATTATCCCCTTTATGTTAGACGAGAATCCAGACGGCACCTTGATACTATAAAGGACTTCAAAAAAGATTTCCTTCTATGCTTTCGTAAGAGCGTAGCTGGCATGACTTAAGTGACGCCCTTTATCCATCTTGTTCTGTGGATGCATGTTTTGTGGGTCTTTCATACGTTGTTGGTCCTCCTGTGCTTCTGGTGTATCTTTTGTCTTCTCATACACGCCCAGAAAGCTTAGCAGGTTCACGCAAAGATTCTTCGTCACGTGCATCACATTGATTGAAGAGCGGACACGTAGGACTTTCTAATAGGGTAGCTCCCAAAATATAGATTTCTTCTTCCACATGGGTGCGTGTCCGGTAGTGGTGTCGTTTGGAAAAGGTTGACCGCCAGGACCCTTTCCAAAGATTACTTCTATGTCCTTGACCATACCAAATACATCATCACTAGTAGGAAGGTCAGGCTTCTTCCGGTAATCTGCCTCACCTTTGAAATGCTTGCCTTTCTTTCTTACTTGATGATTGATCGAAAGAAATCGACGATTCCCTAGGTGCACAACCTTCTTACATTTATGCAAATATGTAGCTTTAGTATCATCTAAACAGTGTGTGCATGACTTGTATCCCTTGTGTGTCTGTCCTGAAAGGTTACTAAGAGCAGGCCAATTATTGATGGTTACGAAAAGCAACGCTCGTAGGTCAAATGGCTCCTGTTTGTGCTCATCCCACACACGTATACCTAGTTTTCCCACAACTGTAAGAGTTTTTCAACTAATGGCCTTAGGTACACATCAATGTCGTTGCCGGGTTGCTTCGGGCCTTGGATAAGCACTGGCATCATAATGAACTTACGCTTCATACACAGCCAAGGAGGAAGATTGTAGATACAAAGAGTCACGGGCCAGGTGCTGTGACTGCAGCTCTGCTCTCCAAAAGGATTCATGTCATCCGTACTTAGACCAAACCATAAGTTCCTCGTGTCACCTGCAAAGTCTGGGAACTCTCTCTCGATTTTTCTCCACTGCGACCCATCAGCGAGGTGTCTCAACTTCGCGTCTTTCTTACGGTCTTCATTATGCCATCGCAACAATATGGCATGCTCTTTGTTTCTAAACAGACGTTTCAACCTTGGTATTATAGGAGCATACCACATAACCTTAGCAGGAACCCTCTTCCTGGGGGGCTTGTTATCGCCATCAACATCACCAGGGTCATCTCGTCTGATCTTATACCGCAGTGCAGTGCATACCGAACATTTATCTAAATTCTCGTACTCCTCGCCGCGGCAGAGGATGCAGTCATTTATGCATGCATGTATCTTCTGCACATCTAATCCTAGAGGGCAGAGAATCTTCTTTGCTTCGTAAGTACTCTTGAGAAATTCGTTATCCTTTGGAAGCTTCAGCTTCATTATTTTCAGTAACTTCTCAAATCCCTTGTCAGATAAACCAGTCTCTGCCTTCCATTTCAGCAATTCTAGTGTGGTACCGAGCTTTGTGCTGCCATCTTCGCAATTTGGGTACAACAATTTTTTGTGATCCTCTAACATGTCCTCCAACTTCAACTTCTCCTTCTCTGTTTCACAATCTCGATTTGCATCAGAAATGACTCGACCAAGATCATCAACGGGCTCATCTGATGCCCGTTCTTCACCTCCTTCTTCTTCATTCTCTTTCATTGCAGTATCATCTTATTTAGGGAACATATGACAATAGTTGTCATCATCCTCTTCTTCTTCATTGTCTTCCATCATAACCCTTCTTTCTCCCTGCTTGGTCCAGCAATTATAGCTGGACATGAAACCTCTCCGAACCAGGTGGCCGCGAATGATTTTCAAGGAAGAGTACTCCTTGATGTTCCGACATTGAACACATGAACAACATATAAATCTATTCTCTTTGTTTGCCTTAGCCACATCGATAAATTTATCCATGCCTTGAATGTACACGGATTCACATCGGTCACCGTACATCCATCCACGCCGGTTCATCTGCATCATTACAGAACATCATAAATAGTGAGATGACCACTTTACGTCGATACATGCATTATTATATCAATGACAGATGAAGGATAAGGTTGCTAACCTCGATTAAGAAGGAAATAAAGAGGAGAAAGGCTTAAGTGTGGCTCAGACACCTCATATCATTTTTGTTTTGTGTGAAATCAAGTGGTATCATTCTCTCAGACATTTCGTTGAACACCTAACGTTACCATAGTATATTTGTAGACTATAATGTGCCATTGTAACTGCACCTTCTTCATGGCCCGCCTCTTGTCCCACTCAGCTCTCCACTTAGTCCCAACGGCAGGCGGCATGAATATATCATCTTCGTCTTCACTCTGTTCTAGCTTTTCATTGCTCTTCTTGGCATGCGCCTTCTTCAAGGCTTGTGCCTTGTCACGCTCTAATCTATCCCTGGTACCACCGACCGACGGTATGAAGAGATCGTCGGAGTCTTCACTCTTTTGTATCCACAACCATGGGTGCTTGGCTTTCCTCTGCCTTGCCTCTTCGTTGAAGAATCTTTGCTTGCCCCACCTAGCATTGATTCAAAGAAGCTCTTGCTGTATCTCCTCTGGGATCCTCTTCGGCCACTCTTTTCGACGTAATCCCTCACCTAGCTCAGTGAGGAGATAATCACTAGCAATGAGTTCCTCCAATGGGGTTGGATTATTGTCTACCCTAAAGTTTCTGGCCAAATGAAAAAGGTCGACAGACATGTTTGTCTCAAAATTGTGGTCGTAGGGAAAACCGGAAAACATACTGGCTAAAAACGTGAATAATGTGCTTACACAACTATGTGAGGACGAGGTTTTATAGGGTAAATGAACAAAAATGGCGGGAACTCATTGGCGGAAAATATTTTGCGGGAAACATTTTGGCGGGAAACTGATTGGCAAGAACTCATTGGCGGGAAACATTTTGGCGGCAATCATTTTGGCGGGAAACATTTTGGCGGGAAGGACTAAGATACATTATCTCCAAAATTAATTGACAATAACAAAGAGATGTTGAAACTAAGATACATCACAACACTACAACTAAAATGAAGATACACCATGACACTACAACTGAAATGAAGATACATCACAACACTACAACTAAAATGAAGATACACCATGACACTACAACTGAAATGAAGATACATCGGGACACTATAACTGAAATGAAGATACATCGGTACTGAGACATACGTCTACCTTCACTGAGTCCAGCGCGGGTACTTCCCGGTCTTGTCACCACGTTCTTCTGCCGCCTGCACCTCCGCAGCCCTTTCTCTTAACCTCTTCCTTTCCGCATCCCGGGCCTCCTTGCGCACTTGTTCCTGTCGCTCCTCTTCCTCCCTTCTCTTCCTGTTCAGCTCGTGGTTCCGAGCTTGTTCCTCTCTAAATTCTTTCATTTCTCTCTCTCGAGCCTTCTTCTCGTTTGCGGCTATCCTTTCAGCACGTTCCTCATCAAGCAAGCTCTCCCTTGCACGCCGTCTCCTATTCGCAATCTCTTGGCCCATGCTGGTTGCTCCGTGTCAATCCAATTGTACCACTTGCAAAGTGGAGGAGGAGACTGCAAGCAAATCAATGAAATGATTAAAAGAACACATAATAACGTGAATCGTTCATATTAACCATGCTCTGGGAACATACCGGACGCCTCTCATACGACGGACTTGATTGTCGGGGCGGGCTTGTGTCGTAGTTGGGACACATGAAAAACTTCATGCCCATGCAGGTGGAGAAATCGATCGACTCCTTGACCTTGGCGAGATGGCCGCACCAACAACGCTCGTGTGTCACCCCTTGTGGCAACCTGGCATATTTTATCTTCCTAGGCCTAACTCTGGGTCCGAACAGGGCACACTCATGACAAAAAGGAGAAAGAATTACGAGAGAACGAGAAAGAACAGGATGAAGAGATAACATCTCGGTGCCATGATTTATAGGGGCAACTGGGAGGAATTGGGGGGAGAAAAACGGCGAGAGAAAACGGCGGAAAGAACTAGCAGGAAAAAAAGGTGCGAAAGAGTGGCGGGAGAAATACTAGCGGGCGATACGGCGCGAAACACTGGCGGGAGATAAACCGCGGGAAACAAAAATGCATTAGACTAACACGCTGATCACGCTGATCCCCGCAAAAAAAACACGCTGATCACGCTGCATGATCCATGCAGGCTTCGGGGCAATCCGCCTGTAATCGACTCTTGAAACGCTGACCAGCCCCGTCGGCTCTTGAAAGGCCGACTGGCTAGCTGACACCCTCCGACAGCCCGGTCGGTATTTGAACAGCCGACAGCTCCCCTTTGGTGTTTCAAGTTTGAAACGACGACGCCACGCTAGATTTGATAATCTCCCAGATCTATTCGTGAAAATTTTGAAAATAAACGTATTATTTTAAAAAAATTAGCATTGATTTTGTTTCAGCATTCGACATTGTACAATAATTGCAGAATATGTTGCCATTGAATCTGAAACCTCATATTGAGTTTCAGAAGGAAGGTCGCTTACTACATTGCTGGTCCTGGTGGTGCGACTGACATGACTCATGAGTAGAGTGTATCACCTTCACGAACACCGGGTTTCCCGCCTCAACCGGGACTGGGATGCTTGATATCTCCTCCTTGTCCTCCTCCGTCAGATCGAACTAGCTCACCGGCCGTTCTTGGAGTAGTACCCTGTCTCAGCAGCCTCACCATCATCCATCTCAAGATCTTCGTTGTCTTTAACGTCAAGATGAGCTTGCTCTACAGATAAATACATGCACTTAGGACGTTAGTTTATGGCATTATTTTGCCATAAACTTCAAACCGGTGCATTGCATCCAATACCAATTTGCCCGCAATCAGAACATTATTTTTTTGGCAAACGGAAAACTACCTCAGCATGCTCATATCTTGGAAAGTTTGGAATGAAAGGAATGCGCACGCGTTTTTCGCGATTTTGTAACTATGCCAACGATGAAGAGCGACACAAAACATTGAGCTATTACCAGGCCGAAAGATTTGTATAATTATGCTAGGAGAGTAGTGTAGCCTTCAACGTTATTTTTAACTTTATGAATTCTTCTTACCAAATGAGATGAGGCATTTACATGCTCGTAAAATGTCATCTGCAGGCCAGCAAACATTCGTCTTACGCTTGATATCGCTCAAACATCCGGACATCAAAGGAGGATGGTCCAGTGTATTTTAAGAGCATGCAATCTCCTTCCTCTATGCCGTGATCATCGACAAACTCTTTCCAACCAGATCGGAGGACGACTTCATCAGTATCGCCATCCACTCCAATGCTCCAAGATTTGCCGCAGTTTATATTCTGTAGCCACGCCACCAATCGTCCGTCGTCGCCTTGGCCGGCCCTCTTCTTCAGAGTTTCAGACATGGAGAGTGGCGAAACAGAGGGGACACTCAACACTGAACCCAAGTCCTTAAAATGCCAAGTTAGATGAATGCGCAGGAAATGCTTTCAATTTTGACAATAACAACAACAACAATAGAGTGCGAAGCAGAGGAGACAGCAGCAACAGAGTGGCAAACAGAGTTAAGGAGGACAAATAGCTACAACTCTGACTCAAACAAGAAGCGTCCGTCTTCTCAAGACAACAAGTGTTCATAGAATCGGTAACTACCTGGGCTGTTGGAGCTCACTGTGTGGTATTTGTTCATATGAACGTTGATTTTGTGACGTCGCTTCCATCTCTCCCGCATGGCCACCTTCTCTTCGTTCGCAGTAAGGGCCACACGAGGGGAAAACAACCGCAACCCACCCCCATCAGGAGATATTAGGGCTCTGAATATAAAATGAAGGAAGTCAATACATTCATTATCTCAAATTCGAGTTCATAATTTCCATTTGGGCAATAAAGAAGAATTACGACGCGATGGACGTGTAAAATATAACATTTCTTGAAAAACAAAATCCTCCAAGAAACAAAGGACGGAAAAAGACGGTGTGGTACTACAGAGCATGGAAGACCTTCTGCGTAGAAAAATAGGAGCAATAAATATATGATAAACAGTATGGCAGGGCACATACCTTTCGTTCTATGTGAGCAAGCTTCCTCCAGTTCTCCTCAGCGTTACACCACTCGTTTAATTCAGGGTTGCAGTAGACTATATTCAACTGTTGGAGGTTTGTGAGCCCTTGTATGCTCTCTGGCAGAGTCATGATGGCCTGACAGTGGTGCATTTCAAGTATCTTGAGCGACACGAGTTCTCCTAACCATCGTGGCAGCTGTCTCAAGCTAGGACAGTGGAACAGTGTTAATGATTGTAGCTTTGTGAGTTGCCTCATACTATTGGGCAATTCCTCTAGCTTCTCGCAGGACCGTATTGTCAGTTTTCGAAGAGACGTGAGCTCAGCGAACAATTCCTCGAGTTTTGCATGGCTGCAGCGGTTTATTACAAGTGACTTGATGTTGTGGAGGGCCCCGGATATCTCTGTTGAGATCGTCAAATCACTGCAGCCCTCAATGAATAAATGCCCGAGGGAGAGTACGTGGTGAAGAAAACCACACTGATGTAGAGGCACATCGGTTTTCTCCAGCTATCAGGTTATTAATGTGTGACACGCTCTCTCGCGGTGGTACGAGCACATTATCACTTTTCGTTATTAACCAAGATGCGGCTCTAGGAAGGTGTGGTTTTATCCTCAACTTGGGGCAGTCACGTATGTGCACTTTTTTGAACTCATTCACACAATCCTCACCACTCAAGTATGATGTGTCCCATTCTTCCAGGCTTTTCATCCTGATGAGAGTAAGCTCTTGGAGCTTTGGTAGCTGGCAAAGGAGTGGTAGACTCTTGCAGTTTGGCAAACCCCGCAACGTCATCTTGACGAGATTAGGGATATGATTGCTAATAGTACTCATTAGCCAGTCTGGAAAGCCGACACTGCAGTAGCCCTCTATTTCAAACCCCCGCAAAGTGGTTGGTGGCACTAGCTCCTTCAGCAACTCCATGTCATCCACAGATCTACTTGCACCGTTGGTCCAAAATAACGTCAATTCTAGGATGATCTGTTTCTCACTCAGATTTACACTCTGTGCCTCTTCCAGGGATTTCACATTTTCAAGCTGCAAGATTTTCAGCTCACCACCACTTGCATGCTTAAGCAAATAGATGTTACTGCTAGTGTCAGTGTCACCTGTGTACACATAGAAGTCCCGCAATGTGGCACCAAAGTAGCCAAAATGAATGTTATCTACACACTCTGGAAGCCTGATAATTCGGTGGCACCCATGAAGAACCAGCTTGGTCAGGTTGCTTGCACTATCTGGTATTATAAGAGGATAAGAGTTATTCTCAGACAAATCCAGCTGCTTCATATTGGGGAGGGTGCATATACAGTCAATAAAACTCTCAGTTTGATCCCTCCAGTTGTCAAAGGTATGTTGCAAGCAGTCTGATAGATTTAGATATCGCAGTTCTGTTAGATTGACGATGGCATCTGGCATCCCTCTGAGATTTTCACATGATGATAACTCCAAATGTTGGAGTTTGGTTAGGCCACCCAAAGCTTTGGGTATTCCTGAAAGAACACTGCAGCATGATAAATCCAGATATACCAACTCTCTGATCTTAGCGAATGACAATGGGAGTTCTTTTAGGTTCCAGCAACCTGATAAGTCAAGATGCATAAGACCTTTCATTTCACCAATCGACTCTGGCAATACTTTGAGACCACGGGTACAAATTCTAAGATAATTTAACTTGCAGAGCATACCGATACACCTGGGATTAATGCGAGCCAGGCCACAGGAAATGCTAAGATACCTCAACTGCTTCAATTCACCAATATTAACTGTCAATTCAGAGTCTATGCCTAAATCTGAGCAGTCTATTCTTAAATGTAAGACACGGACGTGCTTAGCTGGTGAAAAGTTAAGACACGGAGGCTTTGAAGCTTTGTCTGTAAAATGCAATGCCCTTATCTTTGCAGGTGAATTTGCGGTTGACTTCAATGGCTTTCTAAAATCTGTCAGCCATGCATAACGGCAGTTGGGGCCCTCCAAGTTATATTCATCAGCCATGACGGATCTTGCGAGGTCATGCACCAGGTCATGCATAATGAACCGTGTACGATCGTTTCCTTGTTCGAAATATATGGCATCAATCTGCAGAAGGAACATACAATGGTGTAAGACGTATAGGCTTTCCCCTATTAGCAATTGGAGGGAAATAAAATAAGTGAATTGCTAACTGGGCGCTATTCTTCGTCTGCAATTCAAAGGCAATAACTCTGCTGAGTTTTCCATCTGATTTATTAAATTTTTACTTTTCTTCCTACATCTAGTGTTTCTTTTGTAATCTTCAACTAATTTCTCATCTAATCATTGTGATTTTCGTCTAATGCCTTTTCAAAATATAAACAAAGTGCCAATAACAAGTAAAATCAGCGACAAGAACACTAATTTTTTTATGTGTATTTTGTACAAACTCACAGACCATTGCAGGAAAATATTGACTTTAAGAGTTCACTCTTAAATTGTTGATACTCTTACTAACATAAGATAATTTAAAATAAGAAAAGTCTACATAGAAATGTAACAATTGGTCTCTGGACTACTAACATATTGCAGTTAAAATACAGAATACAGTGAGGAACAGTAGTATACAGGTAGTAGGGTGCATCGACAATCAATGGAGGTAGGGCAAATTAATGAGACAGAGTAACAAATTATGTCTCTCTCCAAGTCTCCATAAGATATTTAAAGGTTCAACACAGCAGCTTGTCTTGCAGGGATTCATAGTTAAGAATACATCTAAGTTATTAAAAAACCATTAGCAACATACACTTCTGATGTGGAACCCTAGCCTCCCGGGTTGCTACAGACGACTCTGGAGGCGCGCCGCCACCACCCAAAGAGCACCTCCACCTCGCCGCCGGAGGAGGAGGCCGCCCGACGGCGGATGGCGGGCGTTCTCCACTTCCGTTTCTTTTCAGTCCTACCCTAGCATCTTGTCTCCTCACCCATACGTGCTTGATCTGGTCTGCCTACTCCTTGTCAATGTCTTGTTACCGTTGGGAGACGTCGATCCGGATGTGGTCCGCGCAGCGCGGCCACGCCACATAGTGTGGCGCATCTTCCTGTCACGGCCATCATGGTACCACCGGATCGTGAAGTTCCAAGAGAAGATGCGCTGAAGTGAGGTCGTCTGTGGCGTCCATGGAAGGCACTGCGTTGAGCACCCCTCTCGGTCCTGCTCCATTCGACTCATTCCTAGTGTTCTTCTTGGCCTCAGGCGTTGCTGCTGGTGGCTGTGGGACATTGGGGACACGAATATCCACTTCCATCGGCACCTTAGGGCATGCCACCGCGATTAGCATGGTGCTGCTGGAGGCGGGTAAGTCAGCGTGGTTCGAAGGCTAGAGGATCTCCATGCTCATGTCATGGCGGTCGTGTTTGAAGAAGACCGGATAGGCTCCAAAGGTTCCATCTCGCATGCTCGTGTCGAGTTGAGAAGATATCGTGGAGTACTCACAGCGGATTGGGAGAAGTATGTGTGTCCGATGATCGGTGTTTTGCAGCAGTGTTATCGACAAGTGGGGGCAGTGACATTGGTAGACTAAGTTCTTGGTGGTGCTCTTTGAGCTATGTGCCTCAGTTTTCGGGGTGAAAACCAAAACCCTAGGTTTGACCTTCGGGTGGTTGTACCTGGCAATGGTGGCTTCCTAGTCATTTCCTTACTGAAGGCATTGTTTGAAGATTGGACCTTCTCCAGGGTGAAAACTCAGGATCTGACCATGTTGGTTAGTACATACGATGAACAGTGTTTGTGCACGGTTACCTTCCTAGAGGCGTCATTTTGGAGAAGCTTTTTCGGAGTCTAGGTGCTATTGCTGCTGTGAGTCTTTGATTGCTTCGGCGGGGTTTTCGTTTTCTTTTTCTTTTCTTTTTTGGTTGTGTGCATCCTTAATGTCTAGACTTGTTTTAGGCATTTTGTTGTTGCAAAAGCTGGGTGTATTTGATATCATCTTGGTATTAATATATTCCCTTTATCAAAAACATACACTTAATATAAGGATTCAAGATTAGTAAAACAACTGGATTTGACTTTCTCAGGTATACATAACTAAAAAACACCAACAGTTCCTCGAGCAAAAAAAAAACTAATAATAAACGAAAATCTGCACGCGGAAGATGAGTTGGAATCGCAGAGCCAGGGTCAAAGTCAACGAGGTGCTACAAGATGCACTATTACAATAGCAGGGCACATCTGATTTGCATCATGCAATATTCATCCTATGAGTAAAAATAATGTTGCAAAAAATCAACAACTACAAACATCAAGTAATCAAAGAGAAAATGTCAAGGGTTTTAGGATTTCGCATGTACATTTTAAATATCTGTCATCTTTCCACAAAAACGTGATAAAAGATTGTAATGTAACATGTACATTTTTAAATATCAGACATTTGCAAACGAAAGTAGTAAAGTGGTAACGACAATATAATGCATGGAAAGGTTTCGCAGAAAATATACTTAGCATCTCTATAAAAAGTCACTATCAACCAATGTTGTAGTTAATATATTAAATATAAGACAATAATTCGTCGTGTAGACATTGTGTAACTCAACTTTGAATGTTGAAGAAATGACATCTCCAGAAGCTTCATAATATAACTCTCACCGAGCTGCCAGGTAGAGAATGTACTAGATGGCTCCATGAATCCAAGAGCAATCCATTGATGAATTAGATCACCACAAATCATGTTGTGTCCTTTTGGAAAGATTGCACAATAAGCAAAGCATAACTTCAAGTGTGGAGGCATGAAGTTGTAGCTTAACAACAAGGATGCAAGCACTTCATGCGTAGACGATGTTTCCTTCGACGTAGAAAGATTCCAGATATGGTTGGATCTGATGGAATCCCATACATCATATGTCTTGGATTTCAACATGTGTCCAAGTGATTGAGCAGCTAAAGCCACACCTCCACACTTGTTTGCAATTTCCTTCCCAATTGGCTCCAAGCGCTCTTTGTCATGCCTTGTTTCAAAATTACTTTTCACTTTTAGTATATCCCAGCACATCTGATCTGACAAGGGAGGTAATTCGAATGGATCAACAGTACCAATTTCTTGTGCAATGCTTTTTTCGCGTGTGGTAACCACAACCAGCACCTTCCTCCCCTCACCTTGCTTCAGCATAGCCTTCAATTCTTGTAGGTGAGAATGATTGTTCTCCCACAAGTCATCCAAAATGATCAGGATCTTCTTACCAGTAAACAGGTCCTGAAGACGAGTATGAATACGATGGAAATCATCATATGTCGGGCTCTCCGGTGATAGTTGCGATATTATGATGTTGCCAATTTTTTCCTTGTCAAATTTCTGGGACACATAGACCCACACCTTAGAGTATTCTTTGAACTCATAATCATTGAAAACTAATCTTGCCAGGGTGGTTTTTCCAATGCCTCCAATGCCACATATGGGAACAATGGTGGTCCCTTGAGTGGTGCTCCCAGATATACGAGCCATGATTTCCAGTTTTTCATCGGTCCTTCCAATGATTTCTGCTTCCTCCACATACCCTGATGTCTTCCGGATATCAGGAACTTGCTTCTCCTCGCTGCGAGTTTCTGGTAGAACGTGATAATTGTTACGGTCGTATGTTATCTTTTGTAGGCGCTTTTGCATCTTTTTCATCTTACGTGGCATCTTAATCTTATTCATCGTAGCTGCCCACTGAAACCGGTACAATTAGGTCAGTACCATGGAAGTGGAAGGTTCACTATATAAAAAAGTTTCAGATATGTAAATCAATTCACTTCCGTCAGCTCATATCTTAGAAAAGAGCAACCCCGTTTATGTTTGTTTCAGATATCTACTAGTATAATGGAAAATTGGTGTCAAGTGCCAACCCAGTTCAAAAAAAAAAGTTCTTAGAAAACATCAGCATTCAGATCCAGTTAGATGACAGCCAAATGGTTAGAATGTTTCATACCAGGTCGGTGTCAGCTTCGAAGTCATCAAGCATATCGGAGATGTCGTACATGGCGTCCTTGAGCCGCTTCAGCCACAGAAGCGCTGAGTCATCCGTGACAGACCGCTTCTCGGCGTCGCTGAGCACGGCCTCCACAGACTCCAGCGTCATCTTCATATTCTCGAGATCCTTCTTCATGTTCTTGTGCAACTTGATCTCGCCTCCGATAGCGAAAGCGATCTGCCCAATCACAATCTTGATGACAGCAGAGGCGAGCATACCCCCGACTGCCGCCATGGCTCGTGGTCTGTCTGGTTGGATTTGCTATATGAGTCCAGTCCCCATTAATCCACCATGATTACGCACCAAAGCATTAGAATCATCGCACGTTGAATCGATAGCACAAGCTTGCAAATACTCATTTCAATTAATCATCCTTGCAAATTCGCAAGAACGCAGGCAGAATTGCAGAGCAACAAAAGTCGCGCGCTTGCAAGGAAGATGGTAGATAGTACGGGATGTACCTGTAGCCGGGGGTACTCCACAGATCCGGGCGGGTTGATACCGGCGGCGGCGGGATCCGGCGCGGCGGAGGCGGAGGCGGCCGGGTGGAGGCGAGATTGAGATGGCAAGCGCCGCGAGGAGACCTCGAGACTGAGACTGGGTGCAAGTCATGTGGGCTGAGCAGATGTGAAGGCAAGACAATATATTGTTGAATCGTGGAATTTCGTCTGGCTGAATTGAAAGGGGGTTGACCGAAAGTCACCACGCGTTGGCAAGTTTGCGCTTATCGAATGCCCCGGTAGTTTCCTGCCAACTTCCCTGCAAATTCTGAAGACATGCCCTGCATCCCAAAGATAATTGCATAATATATATATATATTGGCACTGCGATCTGCGACCTGACGGGATTTAAACCATGATGAAATTACAGAACACCTTTTCCGTGTAAGTGTGTGTTCTATATAGTCTGTCGTACAAGTGGCTTCAGATTTGTATTAATCTACTCCCTTCATTCTAAAATAGATGTCAGAGGTTTGTCAAAATTTGGATGAATCTATATACTAAGTAGTGTCAAGATTCATCCAAATTTTAATAAATCTATGACATCTATTATGAGACGGAGGGAGTAGTAGTTTTGTAAATATTGTTGGCAATTGATCGTGATGTACTGATCGCAGGTATCGAATTCTTATATGGGTTGTAGCGGCAGGCTTGACATGATTTCTATTAATAGAAGTTTATATTTGTTGCATGTTATCTACCAGCGAAATGGCCTGACTATGTACATGGTGTGCTTGTTTTTTTTCTTTTTGAGAAAAGATTAGGCTGCTTTTTATTACATGATAATAATGTCTGACAGCAGCCGCTCCCTCACGCAGTCCGGGGCAATCCCTATCCACGTTTTATAGCATTTATTCGCACGTCCTTCTCTAGCTAGAATATGAGCTACCTTTTCGAAAATCGACGCACATGTTTGACCGCACACTTGCAAAATCTCGCAGCAGCAGTTTGATTTCCCCAATCAGCAGTCCATGAGCGGATCGGTCTTTCCCCCGGCTTTCGATCTTTGACACCAGTGGCACGGTCTCTCTCTCTCCAATATCAATTTCACAGCCCCAACCTCCTTAGGCTAGCCCCAGTGAGAGTATCATAAGGAGTATCATGCATGACACTTTGACAAAAATCTGATTTGGCACCATAATTAATAAAGAGAGAGGTGTTAGTAGTATAATAATATAATACCGTATCATAGCTCGTAAAATTAGGTAATTTAATGACCAACACACAATTGCATTGAGATTGTAGAAAAAATTAATACTACTAGATGATACTAACCACTAGAGAGATAATATCATATTACTAGTATCATATGATACTCCCACTATGACCAGCCTTAGCTAGCTGGAGTGCTCGACGACGAGCTAGAAGCGCCCCCCCTCCCCCTGATCCCGGGCATCAAAGGCCCCATCAGGAGGGTTGCACCATCGTCCCTCCAATCCTCCTGTAGGCTTTGTACTTGGTGTTGCCTGCTCCTTCCACTCCTGCACCAGAGATCATTCTGACGACGCTATCCGGGTCTTCAATCAAACTGTCGTCCCTGGCTTCATTCTGAACGAGCCAGATATGATAGAGTGCGAACATGAACTTGGTCCACGGGCTAAATTTGTGGACCAGGCCCCATAGAATTACCCCCCCCCCCCGGCATCTAGGCTCCCCAACCAGTCTAGCATCCAGTTCTTGAGATCGGAGTGGCTTCTCGCATTCTCCCTAGGACCATGCAAATCCCGTATCGAGCTTTGGCGCAGCTGGTCCCAGATCCTCTTTGAGTGAGGGCATTCCCAAAAACGGTGGATCAGAGATTCTGTTCTGTTACAAGCTACACACAAGATTCACCTCTTGATTTTGCGCCAATTTAATTCACTTCCCATCGCCAAACCATTATGAATAATCCTACACACGTGGACCTTTATCTTTCCAGGGACATTAGCCGACCAAAGAGCCAACCATCCTTTGTGCTCGTCCAAGTTGTTGGATGAAGAAGCCTCTCTCGTCTGAGACCTTTTGAGTTTTTGCTTGAGATGATATGTCGATCATACACTAAACACTCCATTTTTGGTGTAATTCCAAGCCATGTAATCATTGGTTCCAGCTCTATCAACAGGTATTTTGATGATATCGGCAACATCAGTCTCGTACAATGCCTCATTCAACTTCTGAACATCCCACTCCCCTATATCTTGTTTTATGATTTTCTGCACTTTCTCCACCACAATATTTGGCTTGTGACCTAGTGGTCTCTTCAGTGTTTCCCTAGGAATCCAGTTATTGTTCCCAAACCTTTATATTTTCTCCATTTCCTATCCTCCACACCACCCCTTCTTTCCATAAATCCCTCCCGTGAAGAATGCTTTTCCATGTGAACGAAGCTCCTTTGGGCAAACGGTTGACATAAAGTCCCCCTCCCTATAATATCTGGCCCAAAGAACTCGAGCACACAACAATCCTAGCTCTGTAGCCAGTCACCACGCCTACTTCACCAACATGGCTTGGTTAAAATCACTGAAATTTCTGAAACCCATACCCCCGAACGCTTTGACATGCACATTCTGTCCCAGATGATCCAGTGCGTCTTACGTTGTCCATCCACAGCTCCCCACCGGAAACGAGATGCTGTCGACTTCAGATTATTGCATTGTCCCTTGGATAACTCGAAGCAACCCATCAAATAAGACGGGATCGCCTGCATCACTGATTTAACAAGAACTTCCTTCCCCACCTTGGACAACCCATGGCCCTTCAATCCTACCACTTTGTTCCTCGACCTTTCCGTGAGATGCTTGAAAGTCCCATTTTTGGATTTTCCTACCACCATTGGCAGACCTAAATATTTTTTCGAAAGCGCTTCACATTGGATTCCAATCAATGATTTTAGTGATGCCCGTGCATCATAGTTTAGTCTTTTACCAAACTAGATGGAGGACTTCGCTAGATTCACCTTCTACCTAGAACATTGCTCATACTTCTGTAATATAGATTTTAGTGCCTCCATGTTGCTCATACTCGCTTCCAGAAACACCACACTATCATCTGCAAAAAGGAGGTGTGTAACTGTGGATCCCTGCGTACCAAAGCTCACCGAGTAATCTCCTTCTCTAGTTGTGCCTTCCTCAGCAGAGCCGAGAAACCTCCACACAAAAGAGGAAAAGGTATGAGGACAAAGGATCCCCGTGTCTCAATCCTCTCGACGGGTAGGAAGATGTCAGAGAGGGGTCCATTAAGCTTAACTGAAAATCTCACCGAGGACACACACCTCATGCCCATATTAACACACCCCTAGGAAAAACCCATCCTAAGCAGCATACTTGCCAAAAAGACCACTCCACCCTATCGTAGACCTTCATCATATCAAGTTTGGTAGCACACAGAGCCTGCTTCCTTTTTCTTGTCCTTATTGCATGTACACATTCATAGGCCAAAAAACATTGTCTACGATGAGCCTCCCAGGAATGAAGGCAGTCTATTTCTCAGAAATTAATATAGGTAGAACAACTTTGAGTCTATTCTTCACCACCTTTGAGGAAATTTTATATAACAAATTGCACTGACTAATTAGCCTAAATTGCAAAAGTAATTCCGATGAATTAACTTTCAGGATTAAGACAAGAATTGTGTCATTAAAATTCTCTAGGCAATACGTTCCTGCCAAGAAATCCCTCACTGCCGAACACACCTGCATTTTCAAAAAAGCCCAGTGCTTCTGATAGAACAAGGCCGGCAGCCCGTCGGGCACTGCACTCTTTGTGGGCCCCATCTAAAAGAGTGTGGCCTCAATCTCCTTAGAAACCTCAGCATTTAGCTCCACATTCATCTCCTCAGTCACGAGTCCTTAAACAAATTTAACACACTCTCCCCGTTCACTAAACCTTCAGAAGTGTAAAGTTTCTTGAAAAAGGCTTGAGCCAATTCCCCCATCCCAACATTCGTTTTACACAAGGTACCATCATCTCATCTAAAACTTTTAACCAAATTTTTCCGATGCATGTGCATTGCTCGATTCTGAAAGAACTTCTTATTTTTATCACCCTCCTTGAGCCATTCCTAGTGCGCCCGCTGGCGGTACATAATTTCTTCTTTTTTGTAAACAACATGGAGTCGGCTCTCCAACTCGCGCATCACTTGAGTATAACCATCCAACCTGGTCTTCTCTCGGACCACAGTGATCTTTCCCTTCAGCTTTTTATCTTGTCCCGAACTGACCCAAAACATTCAAAAATCCATTGTTTCAAGTCACCCGAAACCTCTCGGAGCTGTCTCCAGAGTCTTTGCAAACTGAGATCTCCATCCCCATGTTTCTCCCATGCTTCCTTGATCATGTCATTGAAACCTTCGTGCTTCAACCACATTTCCTAGAACATGAAACTACGTGGTGGTGCAAGCGATTTGACTTCTGGATCATCATGTGCGGTGACCCACCATACCATTGCATGATGTAGTACACTATAGTCGTTGACGTAACACCCATGAAACACTATTCCAATAGCATTACATCCCTCTGAGTGGTACACGGAAACATCGTGAGTCCAAGACATGACTATAGATTACAATTCGACTCTTTACAAAAGATCAAGAGAACGCTCTAGGTTATGGAGAAAGAAAGCATCATATTACAAAGAAGAACCAGAAATAACAACTCATAATTATCATACCAATAAGACTAGTAGCTAAATTATCTGGCTGGCAGTTCCTGCTATTGCAATGCTCTACAGAAGTAGGTTCTATGGCTAGAAATTATACTCCTATCTAATCAGGAACTTCGCCTTCACTTCAGTTGGTGTATGCGTTGACTCCATTGACTTTATTGAATAACTTGAGCTTTCAGTGACGATTCCCTTGAGCATAAGTTGGTGTTGACGTCGTCTTTGTTGGCTTCAGAATCTAGCAAGGGTTAAGAAGGTACGGTTGACTATGAGCATGCTCAGCAAGTTCACTAAATAGGAGTGTTTGATGCACTATCTACAACCACAGACCAAAGGTTGTAGGTTATGCATGTTTTCGTAAACATTTCTTCAAAGGTTGCTTTTATTCTGAAAAGCTATGTCCATCAGCCTTCATAGGTTTACTAGAACTTCGTGGAGTTCCTTTCCTTCCGCGTTCATAGCTCCTTCCCGGAACAGGGAGTAACATGTCACACTTTTGTACACTCTACAAAGGCGTGTTGCTTTACCCATGAGAGACCAATTCCTTGTTGCACATCCAGGCAGCTTACCCATCCACACTTCCTATGGTGTGGGGCCTACTAGTTGATCCAAGCAGATCACTGATGGCTCAATGCACGGCGCCCAGAAAAGTGCTGGTGCATGGTTGATGTAGAGCTCGTTGGGAACCCCAAGAGGAAGGTATGATGAGCACAACAGCAAGTTTCCCTCAGTATGAAACCAAGGTTTAATCGAACCAGTAGGAGCAAGTAAACACCCCAAAGGTGTTACTAGCTGAGCTTTTGGCAGGGCGCACTACCGGTGCTAGTAGCAACATGGAGACCTGCACAACACAACCACAGAACTTTGTCCCCAACTTGCGATGAGGTTGTCAATCTCACCATGTTTTGCGGAAAACAAAGGATTAAACGTATCGAATGGAAAGAAGTAAAAGTTTGCAGAAAGTAAACACAAAACAATAAAAGATTGTAGATTGAATGTAAAAGACAAGGATTGGGATCCATAGTTCACTAGAGGTGGCTCTCCTTAGATAGATAACATGCTGGGTGAACAAATTACAGCGGGACAATTGAAAAACATCGAGAAAGCAATACATGCATATACTAATCATCTTGACTCCTTTGAGACTTGATTGTGCATTACAACATTATACATAGACCGCCATCCAACTATATCTATGACTAATAATCCACCTTTAGGTTATCATCCGAACCCCCTCCGGTATTAAGTTGCAAGCAACAGATTATTGCTTTACGAACTTCGTGTAAAGTAAACAATACGATTGTTCTATGAATAAAGGATTGTTGTTTTCTCCCTAGTAGCAACAACACATCTAGTACCTTAGAGATTTCTGTCACTTCCCCAGATTACCAGAGGCATGAACCCACTATCGAGCATAAATACTAACTCTTGGAGTTTCTAGCATCTACTTGGCCAAGATAGCTACTAACAACGAAAAGCATGCAAGATCACAAATAACAAAGACATGATAGAATCAATAATCAATCTGAAATAGCATCTCAATATCCATCAGATCCCCGCAAACACAACATGTATGATTACAAATAGATGATCTTGATAATGAACGGAGCTCACAAGATCTAAACATGAAAGCACAAAGGAGGAGAACCAGCCATCTAGCTACTACATGGATCCGTAGTCCAAGGATGAACTACTCACGCATCACACCCGGAGGCTTGCATGGTGATGAAGAAGGCCTCCAGGGTGAATTCCCCTCTCCGGCAGGGTGCCGGGAAGAGCTTCAGATCCCTCTCGATCTAGGGATGGAGATGACGGCGGCTACAGACTCTTTCGTGGATTTTTGATCGGGCCCTTAGGGTTTACGTCCCGAGGGCATCTTATAGTCGGAAGGGGAGGCTAAGGGGGTGCCAGGGGCCACCACACCACCCCCTGGCACGGGCCCAGCCTGGCCGTGCGGCCAGGTGGTGTGGCCGGCCTCTGGCCCCTCTCCGTCTCGTATTCTGGCATCTGATGACTTACGGAAAAATAGGCACTTTGGCTTTTGTCCCATCCAATTCCGAGAATATTCATTTTCTGACTTTCCTAGAACCAAAAACAGCAGAAAACAGGCAGCTGGCACTGTGGCTCTTGTTAATAGGTTAGTCCAAGAAATCGTATGAAAAGTACTCCAAAGTTGGAACAAAACACAAGAAAGTGGATAAAACCAAGCATGGAACATCAAAAATTATAGATACATTTGCAATGTATCAACATCCCCAAGCTTAACTTTGCTCGTCCTCGAGTAGGTAAGTGATAAAAAGAAAGAATAATTTTTGAGGTGACATGCACCATCAAAAACTTGATCAAAGTATTTGTAAAACATTCAAAGCTGGGATCATAGTACTTCAATCATAACATGAAAGACAAAGTTCTAGCAATAAGACAAAGAAACTATGATACAACATGAAAAGGCACAAACAAAAGATTCATGAATAATAATGCTTTGCAAGACGTTTGTTTGTTTCACATAAAGAAAACATAGCATAAAAGTATTCAGCTTGTCCCTCAATAGAGTAGCAAATATAAATGCATAGTACACCTTCAAAGTTCATAAGAGTGACTAGATACAATAGTTTAAAACAAGTAATATCAAAGTATGCATCAATCAACTAGTCTTGGGACAATGCACATAGAACTAAGAATGGCCACTATGCTCTCAAAGTAGGTGCATAAAGATAGAAGGTGGAGACTCAATATAATGGTGGAAGAAAGGCCTTTTTAAAAGGAAGTAGGGATTCAAGTCTCATAAAGAGCTTCCAAAAATTATGGTACTTATAGCTTTCAGCTCTCATTTCCCCTATCATAAGCATCTTGAAGTGATTAAGGTTAAAGTGAACAAACTATGGTGTACATGCTTGACGAAGTATAAGTCAGAAATCTCATGTACCTTGTATACGAGGGCCGCTCCTCATGCTACTCAAGTTTAGTTACCGGTAAGTTCTTGTCATTGTAAGTATATGTGTATCATAGAGAACCGCCAACGGGGTACCCCTTGCCCGATGATACGGAAGAATCCCCATATCAAAATGACAAGGCAAGCAGACAACGAGCATCTCAACAATCTTCTTATTTACCATGGGAATATGGTGCTTTTTTCTCTCTTTCCTCTTTTCATAGTATCTCCCATTTTCTCTTTTCTCTTTTTTCTCAATATAGGACTCTTTTTTTTATAAGAAGAATGATTCATAGACAGCTCATTATGGTTACGCTGCAGGTTTCCACCATGTCAGCATGGATTAGACCAGCGGCCTAGGCGTTTCTCTAACACATATACATAACTCCATGGACTTACAAGCTCCCCTTTCATTTCACACCGACGACATCCATATACAAAAGAGCATGATATCAACTAGGTACAAGTACCAAGTGCAATGTTGAAAGCGTTCCCCATGAAAGCATGGTTCTGCTAATCCCCAACGAATAAGTGCAAGCATATACAACATAGAAGACACAATGGTTCAAGTTTATTAAGGGCAAGAAAAGTAAAGTGTGCCATCAAGTTCGTGAGAGCTTTAACCACTAGTTTTCTCATAACAAGTTTAATTTGGAAGGTAAACAAAAGCATGAATATACTTGGAATAGCATAAGCTAATAGGTAGGTATGGTGGACTCTTTGGAATAACGTGGTTTAGGGAGTTGGATGCATGAGTGGAACTCATACTTTGTTGTGGAGGCTAGCAAAAGACTGGGAGTGACAAACTAAGAGAGCAATAATGGCCATAATCATGCAAAGCGACAAAACATCATTGATCAAAGCATAAAGTGATACTACAAGTTGAAAACTAAAGGATCATAAAGGCTATGGTGACTTGAGATAGTCATAACATGGTGTGAGCATGTGCCAAGTCAACCCAAATAAAGCATCAAAGGAGAATACCACTATACTATGCTTTAATATGTTAAAACAACGCATGATTCATCCAAGGCACATTAAGCAATCTCAATTGTTTATAACAATTCATGCTACGGCAAAGAATGCTAAGCATAAAGCCAAAACAATATCAAGCATGGCATGACAAAGCATGGGCCACAGTCAAAAAACCCTCTTTTTACCACATAAGCATGAACTTTCCTACTCTTTTCCAAACCAAACCAAACTATTTGCAAACCAATGTATGAAAGAGGGGGTACAACCAATTTATTCAGAAAACTAAGAAAACCAAGCAAACAAAAAACCAAAATGAGAACGAAAAAGAAGACGCTCCAAGAACAACACAACTGTGCATGAAATAATAAAAATGAAGCGTTTGGAAGAAACCTGGAATTTTTATTGATGAAGAAGGGGATGCCTTGGGCATCCCCAAGCTTTGACGCTTGAACTTCTTGGATATTTCTTGGGGTGACACGCGTGGCATCCCCAAGCTTGAGCTTTAGTCCATCCTTCATCTCATTACTCATTCCTTCCATACACCTGAAAATTTTCCTTCATACAAAACTTCACACAATCTCATTAGCAACATTAGTGCACTCAAGATAAAAGGTCTTCAGGTTCAGTTCTAACACCAAATAAACTTCTTAGAACACTAGCTACTATAGCACTTCCCTCAAAAAGCTCAATTCCCCAAAAGAACTCAAGAAGGAACCAACAAGAAGCAAATGCAGAAAATGGCAGAAATCTGTCAAAACAGACCAGCAGGTAAAGACGGATTTTTTCGAAGACCTTCTGTTGGTCAAATCAAAAAGTGTTGAACTAACGAAAGTTAGATAACAACCTGGTTCAGAAGCAAAAAAATTCACGCCTCAAAAGGACGTTCAGAGATTTTACACGATGTTTTACGGTGAAGCAGAAATCTGTTTCGGGACAGCAACTTTCCCAATCATTATTTCTCTCTCATTATAGGTTACTCTTGGCACAAAAAGCAAATAAAAAGGATAAGGAGAGGTTATTACAGAGGTAATAACTTTCAAGACTCATCTAAAACTTTTGGGTTATCTCCCAATAAGTACTTTTCTTTAACGCCTTTAAGTTAGGCATAAGAAGCAAAGAAAGAGTCAAGTGTTCTCAAATGAAGAAGCATTAAGATCAATACCAGAAATATTTTTTAGCAAGGCAAGGTATATCATCCAAATAAGTTTGAGAGTATCCTCTCTCAATGCTCTTAGGTTCACTATTCTCATCAAAAGGGTTTGCAGGAACAATCCAATCAAGATTCTTTTCTATGGCATCATGTATTGCTACTAGTTTAAAGGGTATTGGTATCTTAGGTTCCTCCCCATTAGGTTCGGTTTTGTTCATCTTTTCTCGTGTACCAACAACATTTACACATGAGCCTATCATATTAAAACGTTCAAAGACTTTTCTAGCTTCCTTGGCAACATCATAGAACTCCTTAAACAAAGTTTATAGAATAAAATCCCTCTTTTTAGGGTCCTCAATTTCTTTAAGCTTAAGAAACATTATTTGCATTAAGGGGTTGAGGTTAATAAACCTAGCTTCTAACATGTGAATTAAAGAAGCTGCAGCAATCTCATAGTTTGGAGCAAGTTCTGCAATGGATCTATCCTCAGTATCCTCATGTTTACTAACATGATTAAAGAATTCTTCAATATTATCTTTCCCAATTATAGAACCACTACCAATTGAAAGGTCTTTCAAGATGAATTTAGGGATCAACATCGTGAGCTAAGGAAGAGGTGACAACTAAAAGAGACTTAATTTTTTTTGTATTTTTGGTAAAGAAAGCAAACTAGTAAAACTAATTTTTGTGTGTTTTTGATAACAAAACAAGCAAACAAAGCAAAAAGAAACTAAGCAAAACAAAATTAACGAAGTAAAGAGATTGGTTATGAGGGACTCCCCTCGTGAAGATGTCCTTGACTCCCCGGCAACGGCGCTAGAAAAATGCTTGATGGCTCAATGCACGATGCCCAGAAAAGTTGCTGGTGCGTGGTTGATGTAGAGCTTGTTGGGAACCCCAAGAGGAAGGTATGATGAGCACATCAGCAAGTTTCCCCAAAGGTGTTACTAGCAGAGCTTTTGGCAGGGCGCACTACCGGTGCTAGTAGCAACGTGGAGACCTGCACAACACAACCACAAAACTTTGTCCCAACTTGCGATGAGGTTGTCAATCTCACCGTGTTTTGCGAAAAACAAAGGATTAAACGTATCGAATGGAAAGAAGTAAAAGTTTGCAGAAAGTAAACACAAAGCAGTAAAAGATTGTAGATTGAATGTAAAAGACAAGGACCGGGATCCATAGTTCACTAGAGGTGGCTCTCCTTAGATATATAACATGTTGGGTGAACAAATTACAGCGGGGCAATTGACAAACATCGAGAAAGCAATACATGCATATACTAATCATCTTGACTCCTTTGAGACTTGATTGGTCATTACAACATTATACATAGACTGCCATCCAACTGCATCTATGACTAATAATCCACCTTCAGGTTATCATCCGAACGCCCTCCAGTATTAAGTTGCAAGCAACAGATTATAGCTTTACGAACTGCATGTAAAGTAAACAATACGATTGTTCTATGAACAAAGGATTGTTGTTTTCTCCCTAGTAGCAACAGCACATCTAGTACCTTAGAGATTTCTGTCACTTCCCCAGATTACCAGAGGCATGAACCCACTATCGAGCATAAATACTAACTCTTGGAGTTGCTAGCATCTACTTGGCCAAGATAGCTACTAACAACAAAAAGCATGCAAGATCACAAATAACAAAGACATGATAGAATCAATAATCAATCTGAAATAGCATCTCAATATCCATCGGATCCCCGAAAACACAACATGTATGATTACAAATAGATGATCTTGATCATGAATGGAGCTCACAAGATCTAAACATGAAAGCACAAAGGAGGAGAACCAGCCATCTAGCTACTACATGGATCTGTAGTCCAAGGATGAACTACTCACGCATCACACCGGAGGCTTGCATGGTGATGAAGAAGGCCTCTAGGGTGAATTCCCCTCTCCGGCAGGGTGCTGGGAAGAGCTTCAGATCCCTACCGGTCTAGGGATGGAGATGATGGCGGCTACAAACTCTTTCGTGGATTTTTGATCGGGCCCTTAGGGTTTACGTCCCGAGGGCATCTTATAGTCGGAAGGGGAGGCCGAGGGGGTGCCAGGGGCCACCACACCACCCCCTGGCGTGGGCCCAGCCTGGCCGCACGGCCAGGTGGTGTGGCTGGCCTCTGGCCCCTCTCTGTTTCGTATTCTGGCATCTGATGACTTCCGGAAAATAGGCACTTTGGCTTTTGTCCCGTCCAATTCCGAGAATATTCATTTTCTGACTTGTCTGGAACCAAAAACAGCAGAAAACAGGCAGCTGGCACTGTGGCTCTTGTTAATAGGTTAGTCCAAGAAATCATATGAAAAGTACTCCAAAGTTGGAACAAAACACAAGAAAGTGGATAAAACCAAGCATGGAACATCAAAAATTATAGATACATTTGCAATGTATCAATCACTGCCCTTCTCCATGACCCCATATGCCAACACGGTCCTTAAGGCCAGCCAAATATCTGTTAAGCCCCCTTTCAGGCAAGCTATGACTCTGATAGGTACCTGAAGACTCTATGAGCCGGTGATGCCCCTGGCAAGCTCCATAAAAATGACCGACCGTACCTCCGGCAGCCGCTCACAAATAATCTAGACACCAAAATCGTGGGGCCTAAGGGTGCCCACCCATATGCTAGATTCACACAATAAATCTCAGCATCACGTTAAGGTCGTCCGCTGTCATACGAAAGGAAGAAGATCCAGTTGACTTCTCCATCCCATTCTAAATCTCATGGTTAACGCGTATTATATGGTGCAAGAATCACTGGCGACATTGGTTGTTAAGTCCTAGGTATTATGTTCCTTTGCCACTAGAACTTCCATAGTAGGACATTACCACTTGGTAAATGACCCATAACCATATCATTATGAAAATAGCATTTTCTGACCTTTTTGAAATGCAGGTGATAACAATTGTAGATTACAAATACTTGATGGAAAATAACCAAATGATATGAGCAAGTGTGAACTTGCCTTTGTGATTACAAGATTATGAAATCATGGTCTTCAAGATGATATAAACTCCAATATCTGAAAACAACATCATTGGTCCGGTAAGGACTAATGTTTAAAGAAGCAATATGCTATTATGCATAAGTAATGCTATGCATTTTATAAAACTCCCGAAGTGAATCCCCAATATTATAAGTGAGTTGAACTTAGGTGATTTCTTTAAGATTTGGTTTATCTTCAATTTTACTTCATAAGAAAATATATCTATACGGAACTTAAGTCTTAACATACAAGATATAAATGTAGAGTACAATAACAATCTAAGATTGAGGTTAATTTCCATCTGGTAACTATGATGAAAGTCCATGTGGTGGTTTGTTAAGAGTTGAAAGAAACTATTACGGAGTTGTTATTTGAAGTGGCAAAAAGAATAAATTTCGAAGAAAATGTTGTTTATGTTAAGTTCATCAATCTGGAAGGTTGTTAGGATTAAAACTATGGTCTTTGATAAAGCACAATTAATGTTGAGTTATTATATTTTTGGTGGATTGTAAAATAGACCAAAGCTAACTATAAAAATATGAATAAACTTTAGATGTGATGTTTATGATCTTTTAGACCAAAGTTAACTATAAAAATATGAATACACTTCAGACACGATGTTTATGATCTTTATACCAAAGTTAATATAAAAATTGGAATACACTTTAGACATGATGTTTATGATCTTTAGACCAAAGTTAACTATTAAAATAGGAATACACTTTAGACATGATGTTTATAACATTACTAAGGTCTAGGGTTTTCCTAAGCTTAATTAAGAGTATAGGATTATTTATCCTAAGTATGAATGGATGTTAGCCTTTCCCTTCTAAGTGAATACCCTTTTATTTATTTATAAATGTTGGATCTAGTATATAAGCAAACTTAATAATTTAGATACCAAGTTCACATAACTAAGGTTTCAAAGGTATTTTTCTTGAGTTTATATTTATAAATTACTCAAATGCTTCTTTTGGTATAACATATTTTAATTTGTATTATAAATAGATAAATGTCTAAAGGTGAATTTATTGAACATAATAATTATTATTATGGCTTTATCTAAGTAGAATGGACACTTTAGTTTTATTTGCATGTTTTACCCAAGTTATAAAGGTAAAAGTAATTTTTTAAGTATTAAAACTTCATATTTTAATTACTAATGAAAGGATATCAATTATTCTAGGAAATAAATTCTAAAGACTTAAGTAAAATTAAAAGGAATTTATTTGATAGGTGATAAAGGGAAATACATTCTATATTTTTAATAAATCTGTGTAGTAAATTAAATCTAGTAAGGCTTTATGTTGATTGGTAAATGGTAAAAAAGAATACATCTCTCTTAATTTTCATAGGAGAAAAGGATTCATAAAGTCAATACTTATTTTTTTTATAAATCTCAAAATGACTTGAAATCTTATAATTAGTATTTTTATAAAATACTCCCTCCGATCCATAATAAGTGTCGCTCATCTAGTATAAAGTTTGTACTAACTTAGTACAAATGAGCGACACTTATTATGGATCAGAGGGAGTAATATATTTATTTGTATACTAAAAATGATTGATTTTTAGGACTTTTATTTATTTTTTATATTTCATTGGGGGTTTAATGGTGTTAATATTTAGTTGTATTTTAGTTAACTTAAACAATTAATGTTATATTTTTCCTAGGTAGAGATTATTTTTGTGATCATTTTGATATATTATATGTATATTTAGGATTTTTCTATATTTTTCTAGAACAAAAATAATCCTAGGGGTATTTTGGTAATTTTTATTTATTTTATCATTTCCATTTCTAACTGGGATGGCCGACTGGTTAGTCTAGTTCGGCCCACATCCAATCCTAGGGGTTAGGCTCAACCCAACCATGGCCCTAGGCTCGTCCACCCCGACGCCTCACTCTCTCGCGCTCTCATACTCGGCCTCACCCCTGTTTCTCTTTCACGATCGCAGTGTCGCTGCTGTAATCGCCCCTTTGCCCTAGTTGGTTTCGGCTGCACCGACCGCTGCCGTTCGTTGTTGAAGAACCACCGCTCTCCGCTCTTCCACCCTGCCCAATTCAATCTGAAGATCGAGCTTTTATGCAAGCGCCTACAGTGGCGCTAGGATTTCGGACACCAGGGTTTCGTCATGCTCTGGTGGTGTGGCTTGGGTGAGACTATGGTGGCCTACTACCGCTTGCTTCACTGGCGCTATGGTGCTGTAGGTGCGGCTCGGTGCAAGTCACAGTGCCGACGGTGCTCCTTGTGTCGTCGCGCCATGGTCGCCATTGATGGCCTGCTCTACTTCCTCTTCCTGACTTAAGAAAGGACCATCGGGTACGTTTCTCGTATCCCTCTCTATCTCTATCTTTGCTTCTCCCTTCCTATTTGCTCTATATGAACCCTAACTAGGGTTCCCCCTCTGTCGTTCTACCAATGGCTATCTAAGATTTGTTCAACGATGTTGTTGAGCATGTTTTGCTCAACAATATTTATGTACAATGCCTTTCGGAATTCCATTGGGCATATGATATGATGTTAGTTAAATTTTAGTTCATATTATGCTTATGCAATCCATGGCCTTTCTTCTAAATTGGTCACAGTATAAATGTTTGGATTCCACCATGTATTTGAATTCAATTTAGTGAGCGTTTTGTGTATCCTGATGAATTGATACTTGGGTGATAATATACTGAAGCTTGCTTTAGTGAGTAGTTCCTAGGATCTACTATAACTTCATCTTGGCTTGAATGACT
Organism: Avena sativa; assembly: GCA_916181665.1. NCBI lineage: Eukaryota > Viridiplantae > Streptophyta > Magnoliopsida > Poales > Poaceae > Avena > Avena sativa. The sequence goes on from OV702292.1 coordinate 105,436,335, forward strand.
ATATCCTGAATAGGATGAGTGTCAAGAGTGATAGTGGATTTGGATATAAAGATGATTCCTAGTATTAATTCTAGGAAAATGATTTGTTTGCTTGTGTGGATAACTTTGCAAGTAAAGCTTGCTCATGCTCTTGTTACTATCATCAAGACAGGGATTATGTGATAAAGAAATGATCCTTTTAAAATACTCTCTGCTAACTAGCAGATAAATCAAGCAAACAAAATTGTGCCTGAGCTATCACTAGGGTGATCAGCTGTGTGAAAAATATGATTGATTTGATACTACTCTTGCTTCTTGTCTACTCTTGCTTCTTGTCATTATTGGCAGTGAATACATATGTGCTTGATTCCTAAATTGGTTGTTAGGAAGATGATAGATTATATTTGGAGGGCTTTTGCTAAATCGTTAACTAGTTAAGGTATCATCTGGTGGCTGTTGATATGGTGTTTGCCACTGTGGTGCCTCCTTCTGGAGTAAGCACAGTGGTGAACAACACATGAGTTGTATATGTTGCTTGATTAATTGACTAGGGATCTATAGTTAGCTGCCAATGATGCAAAGGCTGAGGCTTGTTTGGTGGCTTAAACACATATTCTTTTACTTGGATTTTTTCTTAGCTCTAGGATGATACTGGAGTAGCACTGCTACCCAGACTGAGATCTCTCTCTCCCCAAATCCATGTACTAAAATAAAATGATAAGAACATATGTTATTTTGATCTAACAAATCAACCTACTGCTGTGAAGTAGAAAGTGGCATGGTGATATCTGCTTGTTATGAATCTTGTGGTGAATCTTAATCAGATTCCACTTCATGTTGTTGGTAAGCCTTCTCCTTGTGCTCCTGGCCCTCTTCTCCTAGAGCTATCACCTTTCTTGTAAAATTCCTCCCCAACTAGCTCTTGGATAGCTTTTGAAGCAACCATATGCTTGTGATGTGGTGGTGATTTTTGGTGGGATGATCTGGTTTACTTGATCTGTTGTACCGCTCCTCCTTGAGCTATTGCTTGCCCTTCCTGATGTTGATGGTGGATTCATGACCTTCTTCTACTAGTGTTGTGCGAGGTGGTTCTTAGTGATGCGGGGATAGCAATAGATGGATGTGGTGTTGTTACCTGATGGCTCCGATTTTTGCCATCTTACACCGCGTTTAAACATTGTTTTTGGTCAAGCAATTGCCAAAGAAACTCTCAACTCTTGCCACTAATGACTAATTATTGCAAAGATATGAAAATCCTCCCTTTGATTTATGTTGTGCAGGAAATTACGACTTTTAATGCGAAATAAGGAGTCATAATGAAGGATTTTGAGGAAATACACACGGCCAAGTAATCACTAGTGGAGAATTGCTTATTAGTGGAGCATATTTTTTGCTATCAATGGCGCATATGGAATGCGCCACTAGTGTTGTGCCATTGATAATTAAGTATCAATGCCGCATATTCAATATGCACCATTGATAGTGGGACAACCAATGGCGCATCCTCAATATGCACCATTGATGTTTTACCAGTGGAGCATATATCCAAATGCGCCACTGATGGTAGATGCGCCACTAGCTGAATAAAGGATGTGCCACTGATATTTCGTACATGTATACAGAATACAGGGCTCTCAGGTATTTATACACGTATTTATAGAGGTATTTATACAGGTACACAACAGTATAGAAACATAGATAATAGTACAAATAGAATTATACATCATCACATTAATTAGAACCCGACATAGTGACAAGTGCCTGAATATTATACAAGTCTTGCATAAAACAAGTTGATCATCATCTCATATATTACACATTACAACAAGTTGATCATCATCATTAGACAAGTCCTAAACTACTAAAGGACCGAGTAGAGTACAACTACAATGGAGGTGAGCAAGACCGGGAGCACGATCATCAAGGTTTTCATCTGGTTCCTGTCTCTCTGCTCTCCTTGCTAGCGATGGCGAGGCAGGCGTGGGCAACATCGTTTCTGAATCTTAACCTGCACCATTTATCCTTGTTATAAACCATCCGACCAAATAAAAAATGAGTAAAACAGCTAATTTCAGTAATTGATTTCTTGAATCTTGATTTGTACCGTCAAACAAAAATCTTACGAGGCGAGTAATCGATTTCTTAAGAGGCACAAGAGATGGCAAAATAAAATAAAAAGAGGTGGGGGCAAACTAATTTCAGGTTTCTAGTCTAGAAGTAGAAAAAATAGGCGAATTCCAAGCTGCAATACATTGGACAAGAGATGCCTACACTAGCACTAGCAGGCTACTTGAAGACAACATTCCATTTCTTAGTACTATTCAACCTTTGAATCTGATTGTGCACTATTCTTGTGTTACCTTAATCTTAAAGTATTGACGTTATACAGAGAACTAAAGTATATTTAGCAATGCTTAGATACATCATTTTGTTTACCTGATTAGATTACATATATACTGAAAGCGTAAGATGTGGAACTTATGTTTACTGTCTAGGTTTGTACAGCTTGACCTCTTTATGATGCTGATTGGTATTTTGGATGTGGGTTAGTACCATTAGCATAGTAAATGTGTTGTTTTTTTGCAAAAAAGTTGTCAGTTGTTCAAGATACATATAGAGTTTGTACAAACATCATGTTTGTGTGATACTGTAAACTGCTCTGATCATTCCAAAAAGTAGCCCTGATCATTACAATTTTTTTTTGAAGTAGCCCTGATCATTCCAAAATAATATTGAAGTAGCCCAGATCATTCCAAAAACTAGCCCCGATGACACATCTACAGATTATTCATTTCCTATTGACAAAAATCCAATTTATCATTTTGAAGTTTTAGTATTTTCACATTTAGAATAGGAGAAGTAGAAAACCGACTCCTGCTTAGTTAGATGTTACTTTTAAGGAAATGTGCTTATAGTTGGCTCATATGTAGTGTCTAGCTATTGAGATTCCACTAGGGTGAAGGCTAAGACAATGAAATCTAGTTTCTCTATGGTTAATAAAAAAGTTATAACATCACTACATGTTAATAAAAGGTTATAACATCACTGAGGAGTAGCTAGAATTGTGCACAAACATGCATAATCAAGCTCCCATTCTTTATCCAGATTACATCAAACACATTGACTTGTAGGCTTCCTTGACTTAAACCGGAGGTAGTTTGTTCTTACCAAATCAATTGATTTTCCAAATTACAACAAAAAATATTAGCTTCCAACCTAGGGGCTAGAAAAATTAGCATCCATGCCAACGAGTATGCCTCTTATCTAAGAAATCAGCTTCTCTAAAAAAAACCTAACAAATCAGCTACTCCAGATTGCAGTAGTTCCGAGAGCTGACTAATTATAGGGCCACTGGAGGCGGGCAGTTTACCTTTAGAGCGGACAAGAGGGGGAGGGGTCGATGTAGGCACCCTTGAGTGCCTCCATGGCCTGATTTGTGGCAGCAGAGACCACCAGCGATGCGAGCTTCAGTGCCTTCTCACCGGGGCTTTGCCGCACCGGCAACACCGGCTCCCAACGGCTTCACGTCCTTGCCCAGCAAGGTGAACAACGGCGGTAGGGGTCTGGCGACGGCGAGGCAGGCGCGGGCAGCACTACGGCTTGCAGGGGCGGAACCACGGAGGCGGCAGCCGGGTCATGATGGAGGGTCGCCCTGGAGGCGGCCGGTGAGAGGAGACGCATGCAGGCGGCCTCGACGGGGAGAGAGGTGGCAGGGTCTCGCCGTGGCATCGGGTGGAGGCCGGCACAATGCAGGAGGAGGCGAGGTCGAGGGTCGGCTCCAGCGGAGGGGCAGCTCGACGGCGTGCAACTGCGGGCTTCATGAGGTGGTGGGGTCTTGGAGAGGGGCGGCCAGTGCGGCCATGAGGCGGGGAGGTTATAGAGGACGCCGATGCGGGGCTTGCTAACGATGACGAGAGGCGCAAGGGGCGGCGCTAGAGCTCAGGGACGATGGGGCCGCACCGCTCGGAGTCATCGGCGCTTGGCGGTGGGAGCCTCACGCAGCGACGGGGCCAAAGGAGGCCAGCGACGGTGGAGCAGAGCACCGATGCAGGCGGAAGCGCGTGCCCGTCTCGATGGTAGCGAGGGGTGAGGTCGGCTCGAGGAGGCCCTGGCGGTGCGCTTGGGCGATGGAGGGCGGCGACGGCGGTCGATTATGGAGGGAGGAGCGACACGGGGTAGGAAGGGATCGAGGAGAGGCAGGGCATCACGATGGGATCGTGGGGATCCCGTGCGGGGTGGGTTGTGTATGCGCGCGTGTGTGCGATGCAGGTAGGGCTGGGTGGAGCATTATGAGCGGGGCCACGGGATGGGGTCACGCGCGTTGCTGTGTGCTGCGCGACTGGTGGTGGTTAACCGCGTGATCGAGAGATGGGGTTGTAGGTTTCGGCTGTGTTGTGCCTACGTTGCAGCTTGGCATGTAGGTGGAGGTAGGTTTGGTAGGGTGTGAAACAAAACATTTGAAAAAAAAGTTTTAGACAAACAGAGATATAAGGAAATAAAAAATATTAGTGACGCATCTCCAATATGGGCCATTGATAATCCGGCCACCTTTCTGGGTGGTGGGGCCTAGATGGGGCCCATAACTTATCGATGGCGCATATTGAGGAGGATGCGCCATTGGTGAGGAGAATATCAATGGCGCATATGGACATATGCGCCATTGATGAGCATACATCAATGGCGCATATGGACATATGTGCCATTGATATTTGGTTCACAGCCCTCCGGGGTGCCGGGACCACATTATCCGTGGCACATCTTTTTAGATGTGCGCCATTGGTTAAACAAAATATCAGTGGAGCATATTTTTAAATGCGCCACCAATAATTATCAGTGGAGCATATTCAAAAAAATGCTCCACTGATAATAAATCTATCCATGAGCCTTTCTCTACTAGTGAATTGGAGAAGCTTTCTAGGGCGTAAGCATGCTTCACAACCACTAGTACGGGCGCGGTTCGCCCATACCGCCTGCACATACCAGGTGGCGATGATTTCGTCTCGTCAAACCCTACAACTTTTGTGAATATGCCTATATATTTTGAGGCTCCAGCCGCCGGCCAGAGAGCCACCATTCTCAGATTGCATCACAACACTGAAGGGAATATGCCCTGAGAGGCAATAACAAATTTGTTATTATGTATATTCCAAGTATATGATAGATGTTGATTTTGCATGCTATAATTGTATTAATACGAAAATATTAATACATGTGTGTTTAATAAACAAATGGAAAATTACTAGTTATGCCTTTCTTTAAACTAGCTTATTGATTAATAAGATGATCAAAGTTTCCTGATCATGGACATTGGATGTCGTTAATAACAAGGTCACAAAAATTGTGAAATGGTGTGATGAACATTCATCCTAAGTATAGAATTATGATCAAAGTCATTGAGTTTATATTGCTATAACATCATACGAAGTAATCCTAGTCCTTAGACCATGAGATCATGTTAATCACTAACACCGGAAGAGTATCTTGATAACATCAAACGTCACACCGTAAAAGGGTGACTATAAAGGTGGGTAGAGGTGTTATGTAGAGGCTCATGGATCAAGAGTGGGATTTTTCCATCCCGATGTCAGATAGATATACTCCGGGCCCTCTCGGTGATATCACATTGAGAATAGCTTGCAAGCAAGTGATGTGATCACTAGAATGTTATATCATGGGAATGAGAAAAGAGTGCATGTCAGTAACTAGATCAAACTAGGTATTTGGATAGCGATGATCGAATCTCGGACATGTAATATATCATGATACAAAGGGATTAAGTTACTAGCGTTAAAGGTTCTCACGATCACAGAAGTCATCGTTGAATGTGCAGGAGTCAGAATGGATCTCCAGGTCCCGCTTCTGATTATTGATCTGAGAGGAGTCTCGATCATGTCTGCATTATTCTCGAACCATAGGGTGACACACTTAAGGGTTGTCAAACACCATTTGGAGCATATATGTTTCAGACAAAAGAATTGCAAAGTGCTGGAATTATTTCAATGGAGACCGGAATTGTTTCGGGTGAAATTGCTGAAATTGGTTCTACATGTGATATTGAAATATTGCAGGGATTTTATGTAAATGTTTGTTAATTAAAGTAATTAACAAAATTCTGAATAAAATAAATTAAAGAGTTTTATTAAATGAGAGTTGCATTAATTTTGGTGAAAATTTAATGCATGTGAGTGGAACTTTGAGTGGAGGCTAAATTGATGTGAGTGGAGCTTCCGCCACATGAATGAGGAAGAGGTGGGGGAACCCCCCATGGGCACCGACCATGGGAGGGGAGGATCCCCCCTCTCCTATAAAAGTCCCCCCTCTCTTCCTCACAAAGTACACCTCCTTGTGAAGGATCTCTCTCCTCCTCTAGATATATTCCCCCATGGTCTCAGATTAGCGAGATACATGTTCCCGGTGGCATTTCGTCTGGAAGGAGTTGTTGCTTCCGCTGATTCGCTAGAGCGGGGAGGTGGAGGTTGTTTGGTGGCCTGAACGTGTGTGGGATGACGGTTGCGCTGCTTATTTGTGGCGCTACGACTTCTACACGATCTTGAGATCGGCAAGCGTTCGACTACATCATCCATAAGTTCCAACTTGTTAATAAAGCTTTGTTGTCTTCGAGGGTAAGTTCTCCATGGATGTATATCCACCCGTTGCTTGTATCTAATAGATAGATCTTGGTGTATAGTTCCCATCATAGGAAAAAATTTGTTTTCTATGCTACAAACCCAACAGTGGTATCAGAGTCTGATCTATGCGTAGGTGCTTTGCATGGGTAGTACACATATGTTTATATGTCAGCGATGATGATCATGTTATTGCTTCTTTCATGTATTTTGGATATTGGTGGCATAGTGGGATGAAGCGGCTCGGACCAACTTTACATGTCCTCGCACATGAGACCGGTTTCACGACTGACATGCAACTAGTTTTGCATAAGTGGCTAGCGGGTGTCTGTCTCTCCTACTATAGTCAATATCTGATTTACAACAAGTTGCTAATAACTTAGTTATCATCGTTGTGGTTCCATGTTCATAGGTAAGACCGGTTCTATCTCTGAAAGCCCTAAGCCACGTAAAATTTGCAATGGATAAATTAGAGGCGTCTAGTTTAGACTGTTGTTGGGCTAGTGTCATGATATGGTAATGTTGTAAGTTGATGTATAGTAGATACCCTTACAACACACCTAACGCGTAAGTTCTATAGACCTTGGCCTTACACACAAAGGAATGATAGAGATCATACCATGATGCACATGATGGTGATCAAATGCATGGACCATATCATTCCACTTTACACATATGATGTTTGCATCTTATGTTGCTAGTTTCGCGTTTTTAGTAGCATTATAAGATGTTCACTCATTTAGATATCAAGATTAAAATGTGTTCTTCCTTAAGTATGCACCGTTTATGTTTTTCCGCTTCAAGACATCACATGATGATCGGGTGTTCTTGAATCCACGATCATATTTTGGGTGTAAGACAGTTTTACACACACGAGTACTAAGGTTTTTACTTGGCGAGCCTAGCATGTACAAACATGGCCTCGGAACACGGACCGAAAGGTTAAGCATGAGTCATATAGTCGATATGATGCCCATATTGATGCTCGCCTTTGAAACTACACCGACTCACGTGATGATCGGACTTGGTGTAGTGGATTTGGTTCATGTAATCACCAAAAAGACACAAGGGATGTTGTTTTTGAGTGGGGGTTCATTTGTAATTTGGATTAGTTGAACTTGATCTATCATAAACTTAGTCTAACCTTTACAAATTCTATTGTAGATGGCGCCACCTGCTTTTAATTTCAACGTGTTCATGGAGAAAGAGAAACTTGCAACGAGTGGTAGCAACTTTACCAACTGGGCCATGAATTTGAGGATTCTCCTCGATGTTGTACACAAGTTGTATGTGCTAGAAGCGCCGGTAGGCCCCCACCAGATCCTGATGCCCCTGGCGAGGAAAAGAATATCTATCTGACTCATCAGGAGGACCACAAATTAGTTCATTGCGGCATACTGTATGGGTTAGAGCCAGAACTTCGAAAGCGTTTCGAAAACGGCAATGCCTTTGATACATGGGCGAATTGAAAATGATTTTCGATACCCATGCTGCCGTAGAGAGTTATAATGCTTCTGAAAAGTTCTTTAGCTGCATGATGGAAGAGAACAGCTCCGTTGGCGAGCACATACTCAAAATGTCTGGGTACGCCGATAGGCTTGTGTCCTTGGGAATAACGATTCCCATTGACTTAGGCATACATCATGTTCTCCAATCTCTCCCACCTAGCTATAAGAGCTTCGTGATGAACTACAATATGCAGGGCATGAAGAAGTCTCTCCCCGAGCTTCTGTCAATGCTTAAGACTGCAGAGGCGGAGATCAAGAAAGACATCAAGTGTTGATGATCAATAAGACCACCGGTTTCAAGAAAGACAAGAAGGGTAAGCAAAAGGGAAAGAAGTGCAGCAAATCTGTTGCCACACCTAAAAAAGATATCCCGAGCTGACCCTAAGTCTGATACGGAGTGCTACTATTGCAAGGGGATCAGCCATTGGAAGCACAACTGCCCCAAGTACTTGGCAGACAAGAAGGCCGGCAAGGCAAACAAAGGTATATATGATATACATGTTATTGATGTGTACTTGACTAGTACTCGCAGTAGCACCCGGGTATTTGATACTGGATCGGTTGCTAATATATGTAACTCGAATCAGGGGCTGCGAAACAAGCGACCACTAGCAAGGGGTGAGGTCAAGATGCGTGTCGGCAATGGATCGAGAGTTGATGTGATCACCGTCGGAACGTTGCCTCTCGACCTACCATCGGGATTAGTTATAAACTTAAATAATTGTTATTTTGTGCCTGCACTAAGCATGAACACTATATAAGGATCTTGTTTAATGCGATGTGGTTATTCATTTAAGTCCAAAAACAATGGTTGTTCGATTTATATGAATGATATCTTTTATGGTCATGCACCTGTGATGAATGGTTTGTTTCTGTTGGATCTCGATAATAGTGTTACACATATTCATAATGTTGATGCTAAAAGGATTAAACTTGATGATGATATATCTGCATATATGTGGCACTGCCGTCTAGGTCATATTGGTGTTAAATGCATGAAGAAACTCCATTCTGATGGACTTTTGGAATCACTTGACTTTGCATCATTTGATACATGTGAGCCATGCCTTATGGGCAAGATGACTAGAACACCGTTTTCCGGTTCAATGGAACGGGCGACAGATTTATTATAAATCATGCATACTGATGTATGCGTTCCAGTGAGTGTGTCGGCGCATGGTGGTTATCGTTATTTTGTTACTTTCACGGATGATTTGAGTAGATACGGGTATATCTAATTGATGAAACACAAATCTGAAACCTTTGAAAAGTTCAAGGAATTTTAGAATGAAGTGGAAAATCATCGTAATAGAAAGATGAAATTTCTACGGTCTGACCATGAAGGTGAGTATCTAAGTTACGAGTTTAGCACACATATGAAAGAGTGTGGAATAGTTTCACAACTCACACCTGCCAGAACACCACAGCGAAATGGTGTGTTGGAACGTCGTAATCGTACTTTATTAGATATGGTTCGATCTATGATGTCTTTGACTGACTTACCATTGTCATTTTGGGGTTATGCACTAGAAACTACTGCATTCACTTTAAATCGGGCACGATCTAAATCCGTTGAAAAGACATCATATGAATTGTGGTTTGGAAACAAACCTAAGCTGTCATTTCTTAAAGTTTGGGGTTGCGATGTTTATGTGAAGAAACTTCAATCGGATAAACTCGAACCCAAAGCGGAAAAATGCATCTTCATAGGATACCCTAAGGAAACTATTGGATATTCCTTCTATCACAGATCTGAGAGCAAGGTTTTCGTTGCCAAGAATGGATCCTTTCTAGAGAAAGAGTTTCTCGCGAAAGGTGTGTGTAGTCAGAAGGTAGAACTCGAAGAGGTTATTGAACCTTCTCTTCATACATCGACGAGTAACGCAGTGCCAAAAATTGTTCCGGAGTTGACTTCACCGAATGAAGAGGAAAGTAATGATACTGATCATGAAACTCCGAAAGAGGACACTACCGAACCTCGCAGGTCAAGAAGGACACGTGCAACTCCTAAACTGTATGGAAATCCTGTTATGAATTTCATGGTTGATGAAATAGATGACCCGACAACGTATGAAGAAGCGATGATGAGCCCGAATTCCAACAAATGGCTAGAAGCCATGAAATCCGAGATGGAATCCATGTACAAAAACCAGGTTTGGACCTTGGTGGACTTACCTCACGACCGAAAGGCCGTTGAGAATAAATGGATTTTCAAAAGAAAAACTGATGTTGATGGTAATGTAACCATCTATAAAGCTCGACTTGTCGCAAAGGGGTTTCGACAAATTCAAGGGGTCGACTATGATGAGACATTCTCTCCCATAATGATGCTAAAGTCAGTTACAATTATGTTGGCAATTGCTTCTTATTTCGATTATGAGATATGGCAGATGGATGTCAAAACTGCATTCCTCAATGGTAACATTGAAGAAGAGTTGTATATGATACAACCAAAGCGTTTTGTCAATCCTAAGGATGCTGACAAGGTGTGCAAGCTTCAGCGATCCATCTATAGACTGAAGCAAGCATCCCGGAGTTGGAATCTCCGCTTTGATGAGGTGATCAAAGAGTTTGGATTTATCCAAACTTATGGAGAGGCTTGTATTTACAAGAAAGTGAGTGGGAGCAATGTGGCATTTCTAATATTATATGTGGATGACATATTATTGATTGGAAATGATATAGATCTTTTAAACAGTGTTAAAAGTTATCTAAACAGCAAATTTTCGATGAAGGACCTTGATGTCTACGCACGCTTCTATTCTTGTAGGCAGTGTTGGGCCTGCAAGTGCAGAGGTTTGTAGAACAGCAGCAAGTTTCCCTTAAGTGGATCACCCAAGGTTTATCGAACTCAGGGGGAAGTGGTCAAAGGTATCCCTCTCAAGCAACCCTGCAATCAAGATACAAGAAGTCTCTTGTGTCCCCAACACACCCAATACACTTGTCAGGTGTATAGGTGCACTAGTTCGGCGAAGAGATAGTGAAATACAAGTAATTTGGATGATTATAAGTGGTAGTTGCAATCTGAAATAAGAGTGGCAGCAAGCAAACATGTACCAAGACTGATTGTAAACGGTGTTTCAATGCTTAGAAACAAGGCCTAGGGATCATACTTTCACTAGTGGACACTCTCATATAAATATCTTCTCTTCATTATGCTACCCTGAACTACTCTCCGGTTGGATGATGTAGGGCTATAACAACACACCTTAAAGTTCTCATTCCCCATCTAGATACCCCCTCACTATCACCTTGAGCGCTAGATGGTTCCAACAAACACCACAATCTCATAGAGACATCCAACTCAAATTATACTCATGATAAGTATTCCTGTAACCTTACCTAAGTTCCACACGGTGTGCACACTATCAACTTCACACACGTGGGGATAAGCAGAGATTAATTAAAGTACGTGAGTAGCAGAATAGATCTACTTATTACAAAGCTCATGATCTCAATAAGATCACACATAGAGAGAGATGAACACATAGCTACCGGTAGAGCCCTTAGCCTCGAGAGAGAACTACTCCCTCCTCATCATGGGAGTCAGCAACAGTGATGGAGATGGCGGTGGAATCGATGGAGATGGCTCCAGGGGCATTTCCCCGTCCCGGTAGGGTGCCGGAATAGAGACTTCTATCCCCTGAATCTCCTCTTTGGTGGCGGCAGCGCTGTGGAACTTTTCGTGGAATTCTGATACTCTCCTTAGGGATTTCGTCTCGGGGGGTTTATATAGGCGAAGAGGCGAGGTCGATGGCTGCCCGAGGGGCTGATACGTTGCAAACGTATCTATAATTTTTGATGTTACATGCTTGTTTTATATCTACTTTCTTATGTTGTCCACACTTTGGAGTATTTTTATACACTTTCTAGAACTAACCTATTAGCAAGATGCCACAGTGCCAGTTGCCTATTTTCTGTTGTTTTTGGTTTCAGAAAAGCTAAGAAATATTCTCAGAATTGGATCGGACAAAAGCCAAAGTTGATATTTTACCGGAAGACTCACGGAGCCAGAAGACGAGACGGAGAGGGGCCACGGATTAGCCACACCATAGGGTGGCGTGGGTCCCCCTGGCCACGCCACCAGGTGGTGTGGGCCCCTGGTCCATCCTCTGACATTGCCCTTTCGACTATAAGAAGCCTCTGATGCAGAAACCCTAAAGAATCCAGCCTCCAGCCACGAAAAGTTCCGCAGCGCTACCGCCACCGAAGGGGAGATTCGGGGGATAGAAAGTCTCTGTTCCGGCACCCTGCCGGGACGGGGAAGTGCCCTCGAAGCCATCTCCATCGATCTCCACCACCATCTTGATCGCCGTTGCTGATTCCCATGATGATGAGGGAGTAGTTCTTCCTCGATGCTAAGGGTTCTACCGGTAGCTATGTGTTCATCTCTCTCTCTCTATGCATGATCATATTGTGATCATGAGCTTTGTAATCAAGTAGATGTACCTTGCTACTCAAGTGCTTTAATAGATATCTGGCTCTCCCCATGTGTGTGAAAGTGACAGCATGCACACCATGGTGGCACTTAGGCTAGAGATTACAATTACTTGTTATGAGTTATATTTGGAGTTGGATGTCTTTATGAAATTGTGGTGTTTGTTGGAACCATCTAGCGCTCAACGTGACAGTGTGGGGTTATCTAGATGGGGAAAGCGGACTTTGAGGAGTGTTGTTATAGCCCTACCATGGATTAGAGTGTCCAACCGGAGAGTAGTTAAGAGTAGTATCATAAAGAGAAGATATTTATATGAGAGTTTTCACTAGCAAAAGTATGATCCATAGGCCTTGTTTCTAAACATTGAAACACCGTTTCCAACTAGATCTGTTACATGTTTTCCTTTTGTCTTTATTTTAGATTGCCTTTAGTCTCTTTCCACATCAACCACACGCCATCAAAGCTATTTTCTGGCACCGTTACCACTTATAATTATCCATACTACTTGTATGTCACTATCTCTTCGCTGAACTAGTGCACCTATACACCTGACAAGTGTATTGGGTGTGTTGGGGACACAAGAGACTTCTTGTATCTTGATTGAAGGGTTGCTTGAGAGGGAGACCTTTGACCACTTCCTCCCTGAGTTTGATAAACCTTGGGTAAACCACTTAAGGGAAACTTGCTGCTGTTCTATAAACCTCTGCACTTGGAGGCCCAACAACTGTCTACAAGAATAGAAGTGCGTAGACATCAACATATTTTCTGGCGCCGTTGCCGGGGAGGTAAGGTAAAAGGTACTCACATCCTCTGGCTACTATGCTATCTTCTAGTACAGTTGCTGGTGTGTGAGTGCTTGAAGTTATTTCCTTTAGATTTTGCAATTATATCTTTTTGTTTCTTGTTTTTATTTTCACTAGTTAGTCTTAATGGAAAACAACAACAAAAATAGAGAGCTTTATAGTATTTATCTTGAGTTAGGATATGATGTGTTTGAAGAGAAAATTAAAAAACCTATGGAACTTTATTTGCATGCTAATAGCAATGTTGTTAGTATGAATTCTTTGGACACCATTATTGCTAATGCTATGGAAAAGTCTAAGCTTGGGGAAGCTAGTTTTTATGAATATGATCTTTTTAGTTCCCCAGCTTTGGAAGATAGCTCTTCTATTTCTTATGATGATACCAAACCTCCAATATATGATGATTACAATGATGAATATGATATTTTCAGTCCACCTACTATTGAGGAGAAAATTAATTATGATTACAATATGCCTCCTATATTTGATGATTATGGCGACGGGAATAATAATGATAGCTATTTTATTGAATTTGCTCCCACTACAGTTAATAAGAATGACTATGCTTATAGGGAGAGTAATAATTCTTTTATGCAAATGCCTCATGATAAGAATGTTTTATGTGATAGTTATATTGTTAATTTTATTCATGATGCTACTGGAAGTTATTATGAGAGAGGGAAACATGGTTTTATGCATCTCAATAATATTAAGTTTCCCCTTTTTATGTTGAAAGTCTTGAAGTTGTACTTGTTTTGCTTTACTATGCTTGTTGCTTTGTGCTTTCATGACTTGTTTCTTTATAAGATTCCTATGCATAGGAAGTGGGTTAGACTTAAATGTGCTTTGAATTTGCTTCTTGATGCTCTCTTTTACTTCAATTCATATTTATTATGTGAGCATCTTCTCAAACTATCATGCCTAACTTAAAGGCGTTAAAGAAAAGTACTTATTGGGAGATAACCCAAAAGTTTTAGTTGAGTCTTGGAAGTTATTGCTTCAGTAATAACCTCTCCTTATACTTTTTATTTGCTATTTGTGCCAAAAGTAACCTCTAATGAGAGAGAAGTAATGCTTGGGAAAGTTGCTGTCGCGAAACAGATTTTTGTCCTTCGTTGTAAAAATTCGTGTAAAATCTCTGTACGTCGGTTTGAGCTGTGATTTTTTTTGCTTCTGCCCCAGTTTGTTATACAACTTTCGTTAGTTCAACACTTTTCAATTTGAGCAACAGAAGGTCTTCGAAAAAATCAGTTTCTACCTTCTGGTCTATTTTGATAGATTTCTGCCATTATTTGCATTTGCTTCTTGTTGATTCCTTTTTGGGTTCTTTTTGGGGAATTGAGCTTTTTGAGGGAAGTGCTACAGTAGATTTTGTTTTAATTGAAGTTTTACTTGTGTTGGAACTGAACCAAAAAGACTTATTATCTTGAGTGCACTAATGTTGCTAATGAAGATTGTGTGAAGTTTTGTATGAAGGAAAATTTTAAGTGTAGGGAAGAGTAATGTGATAAGATGAAGTATGGACAAAAGCTCAAGCTTGGGGATGCCACCCGTGTCACCCCAAGAAATATCCAAGAAGTACAAGCGTCAAAGCTTGGGGATGCCCAATGCATCCCCTTCTTCATCAATAAAAATCTTACTTTTTTTCCAAACACTTCATTTTTATTGTTTCATGCACAGTTGTGTTGTTCTTGGAGCATCTTCGTTTTTGTTTTTGGTTTTCGTTTGCTTAGTTTGCTTGAATAAATTGGCTGTACTCCCTCATTCATACATTATTTTTCAAATAAGTTGGTTTGGACTGGAAAAGAGTAGGAAAAGTTCATGCTTAAGTGGTAAAAAGGAGCTTGTTTTTGACTGTGGCGTATGCTTTGTCATGCCATGCTTGATATTTTTTTGGCTTTATGCTTAGTGATTTTTGATGTAGCATGACATGTTATAAACAATTGATATTTCTTAATGTGCCTTGAAAGAATCATGCATTGTTTTAGCATATTAAAGCATAATATTGTGGTATTCTTCTTTAAATGCTTTATTTGGGTTGACTTGGCGCATGCTCACACCATGTTAAGACTATACCAAGTCACCATATCCTCTATGATCCTTTAGTTTTTGACTTGTAATATCACTTTATGCTTTAATTAATGATGTTTTGTCGCTTTGCATGATTATGGCCATTATTGCTCTCTTAGTTGGCGCTCCCAATCTTTTGCTAGCCTCCATACCAAGTATGAGTTCCACTCATGCATCCAACTCCAAATAAAACCAAGTTATTCCAAAGAGTCCACCATACCTACCTATTAGCATTTGCTATTCCAAGTATATTCATGTTTTTATCTACCTTTCAAATTAAACTTGTTGGCACACTTGATGGCACACTTTACTTTTCTTGCACTTAATAAACTTGAACCATTGTGTCATATATGTTGTATATGCTTGCACTTATACGTTGGGAATTAGCAGAACCATGCTGTCATGGGGAACGCTTTCAACATTGCACTTGTACATTGTACCCAGTTGATATCATGCTCTTTTGTTTATGGATGTCGTCGGTGTGAAATGAAAGGGGAGCTTGTAAGTCCATGGAGTTATGTATGTGTGTTAGAGAAACGCCTAGGCGGCTGGTCTAATCCATGCCTAATCATGGTGGAAACCTGCAGCGTAACCATAATGAGCAATCTATGAAGCAATCTTCTTATAAAAAAAGATAGAGATTGAGAAAAAAAGAAAAAAAGATGAGAAAAGAGGAAAGAGAGAAAAAAGCACCATTTTCCCATGGTCAATAAGAAGATGCTGAGATGCTTATTATCTGCTTGCCTTGTCATTTTGATATGGGGATTCTTCCGTATCATCAGGCAAGGGGTACGCCGTTGGCGGTTCTCTATGATACACATGTACTTACTATGACAAGAACTTAGCAGTAACTAAACTTGAGTAGCATGAGGAGCGGCCCTCGTATTCAAGGGACATGATATTGCCAACTTATACTTTGTCAAGCATATACTCCATAGTTTGTTCACTTTAACCTTAATCACTTCAAGATGCTTATGATAGGGGCAGTGAGAGCTGAAAGCTAATAAGTACCATAATTTTTGGAAGCTCTTTATGAGACTTGAATCCCTGCTTCCTTCTACGAAGGCCTTTCTTTTACTTTTATGTTGAGTCTCCATCTTCTATCTTTATGCACCTATTAAGAGAGCATAGTGGCCATTCTTAGTTTAATGTGCATTGTCCCAAGACTTGTTGATTGATGCATAACTTTGATATTGCTTGTTCTTAAACTATTTGTATCTAGTCACCCTTATGAACTTTGAAGGTGTCCTATGCATTTATGTTTTGCTACACAATGAGGTACAAGCTGAATACCATTCTCATTATGTTTTCTATATGTGAAACAAACAAACATCTTTCAAAGCATTGTTATTCATGAATCTTTTGTTTGTACCTTTTCATGTTACAACATAGTTGCTATGTCTTATTTTTACAACTATATATTTTATGCTATGTTAAAGTACTATGATCCCATCTATCAATGTTTTACAAATACCTTGATCAAGATTATGATGGTGCATGTCACCTAAAAAATTATTCTTTTTTTATCACTTACCTACTCGAGGACGAGCAGGAGTTAAGCTTGGGTATGTTGATACGTTGCAAATGTATCTATAATTTTTGATGTTCCATGCTTGTTTTATATCTACTTTCTTATGTTTTGTCCACACTTTGGAGTATTTTTATACACTTTCTGGAACTAACCTATTAACAAGATGCCATAGTGCCAGTTGCCTGTTTTCTGTTGTTTTTGGTTTCAGAAAAGCTGGAAAAGAAATATTCTCGGAATTGGACTGGACAAAAGCCAAAGTCGATATTTTACCGGAAGACTCACGGAGCCAGAAGACGAGACGGAGAGGGGCCAGGGGCTGGCCACACCATAGGGTGGCACGGGATCCCTGACCGCGCCACCAGGTGGTGTGGGCCCCTGGTCCACCCTCTAACATCGCCCTTTCGCCTATAAGAAGCCTCCGATGCAGAAACCCTAAAGAATCCAGCCTCCAGCCACAAAAAGTTCCGCAGCGCCGCTGCCAGCGAAGGGGAGATTCGGGGGACAGAAACTCTCTGTTCTGGCACCCTGCCAGGATGGGAAGTGCCCCTGGAGCCATCTCCATCAATCTCCACCACCATCTACATCGCCGTTGCTGATTCCCATGATGATGAGGGAGTAGTTCTTCCTCGAGGCTAAGGGTTCTACCGGTAGCTATGTGTTCATCTCTCTCTATGCATGATCATGTTGTGATCATGAGCTTTGTAATCAAGTAGATCTACCTTGTGATGGCCCAAAATATATCGAGCTCGTTGGGGAACCCCAAGAGGAAGGTATGATGAGCACAGCAGCAAGTTTTCCCTCAGTTATGAAACCAAGGTTTAATCGAACCAGTAGGAGCAAGGAAACACCCCAAAGGTGTTGCTATCTGAACTTTGGCAGGGCGCACTACCGGTGCCAGCAGCAACGTGGAGACCTGCACAACACAACCACAGAACTCTGTCCCCAACTTGTGATGAGGTTGTCAATCTCACCGGTTTTGGTGAAAACAAAGGATTAAACATATCGAGTGGAAGAAAGTAATAGTTTGCAGAAAGTAAACACAAAGCAGTAAACAGTTGATTGTAGATTGATAGTAAAAGAAAGGACCGGGGTCCATAGTTCACTAGAGGTGGCTCTCCTTAAGATATATAACATGTTGGGTGAACAAATTACAGCGGGGCAATTGACAAACATCGAGAAAGCATACAAGCATATACTACTCATCTTGACTCCTTTGAGATTCAATTGGGCATTACAACATTATACATAGACCACCATCCAACTGCATCTATGACTAATAATCCACCTTCAGGTTATCATCCGAACCCCCTCTAGTATTAAGTTGCAAGCAATAGATAATTGCATTACGAATTGCGTGTAAAGTAAACAATACGATTGTTCTATGAACAAAGGATTGTTGTTTTCTCCCTAGTAGCAACAACACATCTAGTACCTTAGAGATTTCTGTCACTTCCCCAGATTACCAGAGGCATGAACCCACTATCGAGCATAAATACTAACTCTTGGAGTTGCTAGCATCTACTTGGCCAAGATAGCTACTAACAACGGAAAGCATGCAAGATCACAAATAACAAAGACATGATAGAATCAATAATCAATCTGAAATAGCATCTCAATATCCATCGGATCCCCGCAAACACAACATGCAGAATTACAAATAGATGATCTTGATCATGAACGGAGCTCACAAGATCTAGACATGATAGCACAAAGGAGGAGAACCAGCCATCTAGCTACTACATGGACCCGTAGTCCAGAGATGAACTACTCACGCATCACACCAGAGGCTTGCATGATGATGAAGTAGGCCTCCAGGGTGAATTCCCCTCTCCGACAGGGTGCCGGGAAGAGCTTTAGATCCCTCCTGATCTAGGGATGGAGATGACGGTGGCTATAGACTCTTTCGTGGAATTTTGATCGGGTACTTAGGATTTCCATATCAGAGGCAATATATAGGCGGAAGGAGAGGCCGAGGGGGTGCCTAGGGCGGCCAGACCACCCCCTAGCGCAGGCTAGGCCTGTCCGCGCGGCCAGGTGGTGTGGCCGGGCCCCAGCCCCTCACCGTCTCGTATTCTGTCTCTAGTTGTCCCTCGGTGAAAAACTGACTTGGCTTTTGTCCCGTCCAATTCCGAGAATATTCATTTTCTGACTTTCCTGGAACCAAAAACAGCAGAAAACAGGCAGCTAGCACTGTGGCTCTTATTAATAGGTTAGTCCAAGAAATCATATGAAAAGTACTCCAAAGTGTGGACAAAACATAAGAAAGTAGATAAAACCAAGCATGGAACATCAAAAATTATGGATAGGTTTGCAATGTATCACCTTGCTACTCAAGTGCTTTAATAGATCTCTGGCTCTCCCCATGTGTATGAAAGTAACAGCATGCACACCATGGTGGCACTTAGGCTAGATATTACAATTACTTGTTATGAGTTATATTTTGGAGTTGGATGTCTTTATGAAATTGTGGTGTTTGTTGGAACCATCTAGCGCTCATGGTGACAGTGTGGGGTTATCTAGATGGGGAAAGCGGACTTTGAGGAGTGCTATTATTAGCCCTACCATGGATTAGAGTGTCCAATCGGAGAGTAGTTAAGAGTAGTATCATAAAGAGAAGATATTTATATGAGAGTGTTCACTAGTGAAAGTATGATCCATAGGCCTTGTTTCTAAACATTGAAATACTATTTGCAACTAGATCTGTTACATGTTTGCTTGCTTCCGTATTTATTTTAGATTGCCTTTAGTCTCTTCCCATGTCAACCGCACGCCATCAAAGCTATTTTCTGGCACCGTTACCACTTATAATTATCCATACCACTTGTATTTCACTATCTCTTCGCCGAACTAGTGCACCTATACACCTGACAAGTGTATTGGGTGTGTTGGGGACACAAGAGACTTCTTGTATCTTGATTGCAGGGTTTCTTGAGAGGGATACCTTTGATCACTTCCGCCCTGAGTTCGATAAACCTTGGGTAATCCACTTAAGGGAAACTTGTTGCTGTTCTACAAACCTATGCACTTGGAGGCCCAACAACTGTCTACAAGAATAGAAGTGCGTAGACATCAGGGGCCCACACCAGGGGCTGGCGCGCCCAGGGGGCTGCGCCGCCCTATGGTGTGGCCGCCTCGTGGCTCTCCTCCATCTCTGCTTTGGACTTTTGTGTCGTGTCAGGAAAAATAGGAACTTCGGCTTTTGTTTCATCCAATTCCGAGAATATTTCTTTACTAGCTTTTTTGAAACCAAAAAAACAGCACAAAACAGGCAACTGGCACTGCGGCATCTTGTTAATAGGTTAGTTCCAGAAAATGTATAAAAATGCCTCAAAGTGTAGACAAAACATAAGATAGTTGATACAAAACAAGCATGGAGCATCAAAAATTATAGATACGTTTACGACGTATCAAGCATCCCCAAGATTAACTCCTGCTCGTCCTCGAGTAGGTAAGTGATAAAAATAATAATTTTTGAGGTGACATGTACCATCACAATCTTGATCAAGGTATTTGTAAAGCATTGATAGCTAGGATCAAAGTACTCTAAATATGAGCATGAAAGATAGAGTTCTAACAATAAGACATAGCAACTATGTTGTAACATGAAAATGTACAAACAAAAGATCATGAATAACAATGCATTGAAAGATGTTTGTTTGTTTCACATATAGAAAACATAATAAGAGTGGTATTCAGCTTGTCCCTCATGGTATAGCAAAACATAAATGCATAGGACACCTTCAAAGTTCATAAGGGTGACTAGATACAAATAATTTAATAACAAGCAATATCAAAGTTATGAGTCAATCAACAAGTTTTGGGAGAATGCATATTAAACTAAGGATGACCACTATGCTCTCTCAATTGGTGCATAAAGATAGAAGATGGAGACTCAACATAAAAAGATAAAAAGAAAGCCCTTCATAGAAGGAAGTATGGATTTCAAGTTTCATAAAGAGCTTCCAACAATTATGGTACTTATTAGCTTTAAGCTCTCATTGCCCCTATCATAAGTATCTTGAAGTGATTAAGGTTAAAGTGACACAAATATGAGGATATGCTTGACAAGTTATAAGTTGAAAATTTCATGCCCCTTGCTTACAAGTACCGAACCTCATGCTACTCAACTTTAGTCACAAGTAAGTTCTTATCATTGTAAGTACATGTGTATCATGGAGAACCGCCAATGGGGTATCCCTTGCCCCATGACACAGGAGCTTTCCCATATCAAAATGACAAGGCAACAAACAATGAGCATCTCAGCGATCTTTTTATTTGCTATTTGCATAGGTTTTTATTGAGGATGCTTCACAGAATGCTCACTATGGTTATGCTGCAAGTTTCCATGATGATTAGGCATGGATTAGGCTAGCCTCCCAGGCATTTCTCTAAAACACATACAAACTCCATGAGCTTACAAGCTCCCCTTTTATTTCACACTACCGGGATCCATGAACAAAAGAACATGATATCAACTGAATGGTAAGTGCAATGTTGAAAGCGTTCCCCATGGTATCATGGTTCTGCTAATTCACAACTTATAAAGTGCAAGCATATAAGTAACATAGGTGGACACGGTGGTTCAATTTTATTAAGTGCAAGAAAATAAAGTGTGCCATCAAGTTTGTGAGAGCTTTAATCACTAATTTTCACATAACAAATTTAATCTGGAAGGTAGATAAAAGCATGAATATACTAGGAATGGTGTAACACACCATGCATAGGAATTTATAGTGGACTCTTTGGAATAACTTGGTTTTCTTGGAGGTTGGATGCATGAGTAGAACTCATACTTGGTACATGTGGAGGCTAGCAAAAGACTGGGAGCGACCAGCTAAGAGAGCAATAATGGCCATAATCATGCAAAGCGACAAAACATTATTAATTAAAGCATAAAGTGATACTGCAAGTCAAAAACTAAATGATCATAGAGGCTATGGTGACTAGTTCATAGTCTTAACATGGTGTAAGCATGTGCCAAGTCAACCCAAATAAAGCATCACAGGATAATACCACAATATTATGCTTTTGTATGCTAAAACAATGCATGATTAAGCAATCTCAATTGTTTGAAACAAGTCATGCTACAACAATAATCATTAAGCATATGGTCAAATCAACATATAGCATGACATGATAAAGTCTAAGTCACAGTCAAAACAAGCTTCCTTTTGTACCACTATAAGCATGCAACTTCCTACTCTTTTCCAACACCAATCGACTTATTTGAAACAACTCTCAAAGATAATAATGAATAAAGACCAGAGAGCATGTCTCACCCATCTACAAAGAATAACTAAAAAGTTCCAATACAAAAGAATAAGAAAACTAAAGCTAAACAATGTGCTAGCAAAGGAGAACACTCACAGAACAATAAGAGTGAAAACTAGAGTGTTCTAGGCAATGAATAACGGGGTCTGTCTCTCTCCAAAATAAGTGTGTTGGGATCCAACCAACTTATTCCAGCAAATAAAGCAAAAGAAAACTAAAAACAAAGACGCTCTAAGAACAACACATAGTGCATACGGTAATAAAAATAAAGTGTCTTGAAAGAAGACCTGAGATTATTGATGAAGAAGGGGATGCCCAAGGCATCCCCAAGCTTTGACGCTTGTACTTCTTGAATATTTCTTGGGGTGACACGGGTGGCATCCCCAAGCTTGAGATTTTGTCCATACTTCATATCATAACATTATTCTTCCCTACACTTAAAAATTTCCTTCATACAAAACTTCACACAATCTTCATTATCAACATTAGTGTATTCAAGATAATAAGTCTTTGGGTTTAGTTTCAACACAAGTAAAACTTCCATTAAAACACAAGATACTGTAGCAATTCCTTCTAAAAGCTCAAGTGATCAAAGAGAACTCAAAGAGAAAGAGATTAAGAGGCAAATGCAAATAATGGCAGAAATCTGTCAAAACAGACCAGCAGGTAAAGTCCGATTTTTTCGAAAATCTCCTGTTGCTCAAATCGAAAAGTGCAAAACTAACGAAAGTTGGGTAATAACCTGGGGCATAAGTGAAAGGGAAATGGACGTTGCCTAGAGGGGGGGGTGAATAGGCATTTTAAAAATATTACGGTTTAGGATCTAATAAATGCGGAATAAAACTTAACGTTTAATTTATCAAGCCAAAACTTATATCCACTAGGTTCACTAAGTGCACCAACAACCTATGCTAAGCAAGACAAGCAACAAGGTGATAGCAAGATATAATACTTCATGCACGATGGCTATCACAATGTAAATTGCATAAGTAAATGGCTCGGTTGAGAGATAACCGAAGGACGCAGAGACGATGATTTGTTTCCCGAAGTTCACTTCCAAAGAAGCTACGTCTCCGTTGGAGAGGTGCGGGGGTGCAATGTACTTCGAATGCCACAAGTGGCTCACCTTGAGGTGTGGTGGCTCGATGCTCACCCAACACCACACAAGGCCTCACCCCAAGATGCGAAGGCATGCAACCTACCGATGCCACAACAGGCTCACCCTATTCTCCCGTGAGCTCGCCACAAAGGCATACTCACGTTCCACTATGGGACACTTGAGGGCGGTCACTGCACCCGTACAAGGTTGGGGCAATCTCCACAGCTCAATTGGAGGCTCCCAACAACAATGCCACAAAGGCTACAAAGCCACAAAAGGCAACAAGGCCACAAAAGGCTACAAGACCACAAAAGGTCAACAATTCAACCACACAACCATCTAGGGTTCCAAGAACCCAAAAGTAACAAGCCCAAGGGCTTGAACTCGCCGAATCTCCAAGGAGAACTCAAACCTATGCATCAAATGCAAGAGGCAAGTCCTTCACTCTCAAATTCCACTAAAGCTACAAAAGCTATTGGGGGAATAAGGGAGGAAGAACACAAGAGGAGAACACAAAACTCTCCAAGATCTAGATCCCAAGGATTCCTTCACAAAGAAGGGATTTGGCTTGGTGGGGCTTGTAGATATAGATATCCTCTCTCAAATCCCTCAAAAATATGCAAGAATCATAGGAGGGGAAAGGGGAGAGGGCAAGCTCTTCAAGGTCAACAATGGAGGAGATAGAGAAGGGCAAAAACCAAGAAAAAGCTAGTTAGCCCCGAAGGGGGAAGGTGAGCTCCTTTTAAAGGGCTCCCCGATCTGCCCGTTACACACAGTTTCGCGCATGGCCGGTAGTACTGGTGGGTGGCCGGTACTACCGGTGG
This sequence comes from Avena sativa, assembly GCA_916181665.1. Lineage (NCBI taxonomy): Eukaryota > Viridiplantae > Streptophyta > Magnoliopsida > Poales > Poaceae > Avena > Avena sativa. The sequence continues at coordinate 105,460,484 of OV702292.1, forward strand.
CACCTAGCCAACGGTCATAAACATGATGCGAAAAGAACCAAAACTCTAGCATGGTCGGTACTACCGCTGACCACCGGAACTTCCGGCGCGGACGGTACTACCGCCAGAAAATCCGATCCAAGTTCCGTCAAATAGCGCTAACCAGGCAGAGAGAGTACTAAATGGAAATAGGGGTTTCCGGAAGTTGGGCCAGAATTTACACCGGTACTACCGGCAACATTTATGCCCGAGCGGTACTTCCGGCGTCTGACCGGTACTTCCGGTCAGAGAAACTTCAGAGCCAAAACTGCAAGAACTTTTGCATCCAAACTCCAAACGAGATGAAACCAATTTTGTTGGAAAGATAACGATGTATAGAATCCAACAAAAAGGGAGAAAATACCATGAATATATATGAGAGATACCTCCCAAGGTGTGGAGCCGGAAAACCCGCAAGATCAAAAATGCAATAAGATATGCACGGGAAATCCGTTTTTGATGAACTAGAGCTTGTTATGAAGATAACCACAAGCTCTAGATCCTCACATGGACAAGAACCAAACAACAACCAAGAAAGATGATGCTATGTATGCAAATGTTTGAGCTCTCTCCGAAAGATACGAACGAGTCACCCACTCGAGAGCCCCTCTTGATAGTACGGCTATCTATCCTAAACCTGGTCTCCCAACACTACAAGAGACCGGTAAAATAGAAAACCTATCAAGATCATACCTTTGCCTTGAGCATCCCACTTGAGCTTGATGTAGACGATCTTGTCACCTTTAAGATGGAACACCTTTCTTGATTGCTCTTGCTTGCTCTTGCTTGATGAAAACTTGCGAATGTCTCCCCCATACTCCATGGGGAAACCACTTCTTTGACCTTGTCTTCATCACTCCATGAACGCCGAGGATGGCAAGATCCAAGCATGAGATCTTCTAGAGATGGTGCATCTTGAGCTTGCACATCATTTCTTGATGATGTCTTGAAGATAGCCATCAGGAACTCCATCTTCTTCTTATTATTCTTCAATACATACTTGATCTTCTTCTTCTACTTGATTCCAAAAGGCACAAAGCCCTTGGACAATGCTTCTTCTTTTTCATCCTTGAAACCAACACATGGTCCAAGCGATCCAATGGACAAACCTACAAGTGAGACTCAATTTGCACATTAGTCCATAGGGATTGTCATTAATTACCAAAACCACACATGGGGCATACATGCCCTTTCAATAAGCACAAAAAATTACAGCTCAATCTGACGTACTGAGATTTTTCACGATTTTTTACAGTGACACACAGAAATCTGTTTCGAGACAGCAACTTCCCCATATCTTACTTCCCTCTCATTAGAGGTTAATTCTTGGCACAAAAACCAAACAAAAAAGATAAAGAGACATTATTACAGAGGCAATAACTTCCAAGACTCAACAAAACAAAAATAAACTGAAAGCAAAAATATAATGGGTTGTCTCCCAAAAGCTCTTTATTTATAGCCATTAAGATAGGCATGATAATTTCGATGATGCTCACATAAGAAATATGAATTGAAGTAAAAGAGATCATCAAGAAGCAAATATGGAACAAATTTAAGTCTAACCCACTTCCTATGAAAAATAATCTTGTAAAGAAACAAGTCATGAAAGCACAAATCAACAAGCATAGGAAAGCAAAACAAGTGCAACTTCAAAATTTTCAACATAAAGAGGGGAAACTTAATATTGTTGAGATACATAAAACCATGTTTCCCTCTCTCATAATAACTTTCAGTAGCATCATGAATAAAATTCACAATATAAATATCACGTAAAACATTCTTATCATGAGCCACATGCATAAAAGAATTAATACTCCCCCTATAAGCATAGTCATTCTTATTAATTGTAGTGGGAGCAAAATCAACAAAATAGCTATCATTATTATTCTCATCACCATAATCATCAAATATAGGAGGCATATTGTAATCATAATTAATTTTCTCCTCAATAGTATGTGGACTGAAAATATCATATTCATCATTGTAATCATCATATATTGGAGGCATAGTATCATCAAAGTAAATTTTCTCTTCCATGCTTGGGGGACTAAAAAGGTCATTTTCATAAAAACTAGCTTCCCCAAGCTTAGACTTTTCCATAGCATTAGCAATAATGGTGTTCAAATTATTTATACTAATAACATTGCTATTAGCACACAAATAAAGTTCCGTAGGTTTTTTAATTTTCTCTTCAAACACTTCATGTCCTAACTCAAGATAAATACTATAAATCTCTCTAATTTTGTTGTTGTTTTCCATTAAGCCTAACTCGTGAAAATAAAAATAAGAAACAAAAAGATATAATTGCAGAATCTAAAGGAAATAACTTCGAGCACTCACACACTAGCAACAGTATTATAAGATAGCTTTGTAGCTAGAGGGTGTGAGTACCTTTTACCTTACCTCCCCGGCAACGGCGCCGGAAAATAGTTTGATGTCTACGCACGCTTCTATTCTTGTAGAAAGTGTTGGGCCTCCAAGTGCAGAGGTTTGTAGAACAACAACAAGTTTCCCTTAAGTGGATCACCCAAGGTTTATCGAACTCAGGGAGGAAGTGGTCAAAGGTATCCCTCTCAAGCAACCCTGCAATCAAGATACAAGAAGTCTCTTGTGTCCCCAACACACCCAATACACTTGTCAGGTGTATAGGTGCACTAGTTCGGCGAAGAGATAGTGAAATACAAGTAATATGGATGATTATAAATGGTAATTGCAATATGAAATAAGAGTGGCAGCAAGCAAACATGTAACATGACTGGTTGTAAATGGTGTTTCAATGCTTAGAAAGAAGGCCTAGGGATCATACTTTCACTAGTGGACACTCTCATATAAATATCTTCTCTTCATTATGTTACCCTGAACTAATCTCCGGTTGGACGATGTAGGGCTATAACAACACACCTTAAAGTTCGCATTCCCCATCTAGATAACCCCTCACTATCACCTTGAGCGCTAGATGGTTCCAACAAACACCACAATCTCATAGAGACATCCAACTCAAATTATACTCATGATAAGTATTTCTGTAACCTTAGCCTAAGTGCCAACTTCACACACGTGGGGATAAGCAGAGATTAATTAAAGCACTTGAGTAGAAGAATATATCTACTTATTACAAAGCTCGTGATCTCAATAAGATCACGCATAGAGAGAGATGAACACATAGCTACCGGTAGAGCCCTTAGCCTCGAGAGAGAACTACTCCCTCCTCATCATGGGAGTCAGCAACGACGATGGGGATGGCGGTGGAATCAATGGAGATGGCTCCAGGGGCACTTCCCCATCCCGGCAGGGTACGGAAACAAAGAATTCTGTCCCCCGAATCTCCTCTTCGGTGGCTGCTGTGTTGCAGAACTTTTCATGGAATTCTGATCCTCTCCTTAGGGTTTTCATCTCGGGGGGTTTATATAGGCAAAGAAGCGAGGTTGGTGGCCGCCCGAGGGGCCCACACCAGGGGCTGGTGCACCCAGGGGGCCACGCCACCCTATGGTGTGGCCGCCTCGTGGCTCTCCTCCGTCTCTGCTTTGGACTTCTATGTCATGTCGGGAAAAATAGGAATTTTGGCTTTTGTTTCATCCAATTCCGAGAATATTTCTTTACTAGCTTTCTGAAACCAAAAATAGTAGAAACAGGCAACTGGCACTGCGGCATCTTGTCAATAGGTTAGTTCCAGAAAATGTATAAAAATGCCTCAAAGTGTAGATAAAACATAAGATAGTTGATACAAAGCAAGCATGGAGCATCAAAAATTATAGATATGTTTACGACGTATCAGACCTAGGTGAACCGTCATACATATTAGGCATAAAGATCTATAGAGATAGATCAAGGCGCCTGATAGGGCTATCACAAATTTCATACCTTGATAAGATTTTAAAGAAGTTTAAAATGGACGGAAGTAAGAAGGGGTTCTTACCAATGTTGCAAGGCAGGGCATTGAGTAAGACTCAAAGTCCATCTATGGCGGAAGAAAGAGAGATAATGGATAAAATCCCGTATGCTTAGTCTATAGGCTCTATAATGTACGCCATGCTATGTACAAGACAGGATGTGGCACATGCTATTAGTTTAACTAGTAGGTACCAATCTGATCTAGGTACAGAACACTGGATAGCGGTCAAGAATATCCTTAAGTACTAAAGAAGAACTAAGGATATGTTTCTTGTATATGGAGGTGAAGAAGAGCTGGTCGCTAAGTGTTATGTCGATGCTAGCTTTGACACCGATCCGGATGACTCTAAGTCTCAATCCGGATACGTATTTCTCTTGAATGGAGCAACAGTTAGTTGGAGGAGTTCCAAACAACATGTGGTGACTGGATCAACGATGGAGGCGGAATATGTTGATGCTTCAGAAGTGGCACAGAAAGCGGTTTGGATGAAGGAGTTCATAACCGAACTAGGTGTGGTTCCTAGTGCGTTGGACCCAATGGTTATCTATTGTGACAGCAATGGAGCCATAGACAACACCAAGGAACCAAGGTTTCACAAGAATTCCAAGCATATTAAGCGCCAGTTTCACTCCATCTGAGAGCATGTTAAGGATGGAGATATAAAGATTTGTAAAGTACACTGATACATTGCAAATGTATCTATAATTTTTGATGTTCCATGCTTGGTTTTATCTACTTTCTTGTGTTTTGTTCCAACTTTGGAGTACTTTTCATATGATTTCTTGGAGTAACCTATTAACAAGATTCCACAGTGTCAGTTGCCTATTTTCTGCTGTTTTTGGTTCCAGGAAGTCAGAAAATGAATATTCTCGGAATTGGACAGGACAAAAGCCAAAGTTACTATTTTCCTAGAAGACTCACGGAGCCAGAAGGAGAGTCGGAGAGGGGACACAGGGTGGCCACACCCCCCCCCTTGGCGCGGGCCAGCCCAGGCTGCGCCAGGGCATGGTGTGGGCCCCCTAGCCACCCACCGACCTTGCCTCTTCACCTATAAGTTGCCTCCCGATGCAAAAACCCTAGATCATCCAGCCTCCAGCCACGAAAAGTTCCACAGCGCCGCCGCCACCGAAGGGGAGATTCGGGGGACAGAAAGTCTCTGATCCGGCACCCTGCCGGGACGGGGAAGTGCCCCGGAGCCATCTCCATTGATCTCCACCGACATCTCCATCACCATTGCTGATTCCCATGATGAGGAGGGAGTAGTTCTCTCTCGAGGCTAAGGGTTCTACCGGTATCTATGTGTTCATCTCTCTCTCTATGCGTGATCATACTGTGATCATGAGCTTGTAATCTATAGATCTACCTTGCTACTCAAGTGCTTTGATAGATCTCTGCTCTCCCCATGTGTGTGAAAGTGACAGCGTGCACACCATGGTGGCACTTAGGCTAGAGATTACAAATACTTGTTATGAGTTATATTTGGAGTTGGATGTCTTTATGAAATTGTGGTGTTTGTTGGACTCATCTAGTACTCAAGGTGACAGTGTGGGGTTTCTAGATGGGAAAGGCTTACTTTGAGGTGTGCTGTTATAGACCTACCATGGATTAGAGTGTCCAACCGGAGAGTAGTTAAGAGTAGTATCATAAAGAGAAGATATTTATATGAGAGTGTTCACTAGTGAAAGTATGATCCCTAGGACTTGTTTCTAAGCATTGATACACCGTTTGCTATTAGATCTATTACATGTTTGCTTGCTTCCATCTTTATTTCAGTTTTACTTTAGTCTTTTCCACGCCATCAAGCTATTTTCTATCACCGTTACCACTTATAATTATCTATACCACTTGTATTTCACTATCTCTTCGCCGAACTAGTGCACCTATACACCTGACAAGTGTATCGGGTGTGTTGGGGACACAAGAGACTTCTTGTATCTTGATTGCAGGGTTGCTTGAGAGGGGATACCTTTGACCACTTCCTCCCTGAGTTCGATAAACCTTGGGTGATCCACTTAAGGGAAAACTTGCTGCTGTTCTACAAACCTCTGCACTTGGAGGCCCAACAACTGTCTACAAGAATAGAAGTGCGTAGACATCATACACATGGATCTCAATGTTGCAGATCCGTTGACTAAAGTTCTCTCTAGGGCAAAACATGATCAACACCAGAACTCCATGGGTGTTAGATTTATCACTATGTAACTAGATTATTGTCTCTAGTGTAAGTGGGAGACTGAACGGAATATGCCCTGAGAGGCAATAATAAAGTTATTATTATGTATATTCCAAGTATATGACGGATGTTTATTTTGCATGCTATAATTGTATTAATACGGAAATGTTAATACATGTGTGTTTAATAAACAAATGGAAAGTTCCTAGTTATGCCTCTCTTTAAACTAGCTCGTTGATTAACAAGATGATCAAAGTTTCCTGATCATGGACATTGGATGTCGTTAATAACATGGTCACAACGTTTGTGAAATGATGTGATGAACATTCATTCGAAGTATAACATTACGATCAAAGTCATTGAGCTTATATTTCTATAACATCATATGAAGTAATCCTAGTCCTTAGACCATGAGATCATGTTAATCACTAACATCGGAAGAGTATCTTGATAACATCAAACGTCACACCGTAAAAGGGTGACTATAAAGGTGGGTTCAGTGCTAAGAAGGTGTTATGTAGAGGCTCATGGATCAAGAGTGGGATTTGTCCATCCCGATGATGGATAGATACACTATGGGCCCTCTTGGTGATATCACATTGAGAATAACTTGCAAGCAAGTGATGTGATCACTAGAATGTTATATCACGGGAATGAGAAAAGATTGCATGTCGGTAACGAGATCAAACTAGGTATTTGGATAGCGATGATCGAATCTCGGACATGTAATATATCATGAGACAAAGGGATTAAGTTACTAGCATTAAAGGTTCTCACGATCACAGAAGTCATCGTTGAATGTGCACGAGTCAGAATGGATCTCTAGGTCTCGCTTCTGATTATTGATCTGAGAGGAGTCTCGATCATGTCTGCATTATTCGCGAACCATAGGGTGACACACTTAACGGTTGCCAACACCATTTGCAGCATATATGATTCATACGAAAGAATTGCAAAGCCCTGTAATTATTTCAATGGACACCGGAATTGTTTCGGGTGAAATTGCTGAAATTGGTTCTACATGTGATATTGAAATATTGCAGGGGGTTTTATGTGAATGTTTGTTAGTTAAAGTAATTAACAAAATTCTGAATAAAATAAATAAAAGAGTTTTATTAAATTAGAGTTGCATTAAATTTGGTGGAAATTTAATGCATGTGAGTGGAACTTTGAGTGAAGGCTAAATTGATGTGAGTGGAGCTTCCACCACATGAATGAGGAAGAGGTAGGGGCACCCCCCATGGGCACCGGCCATGGGAGGGGTGGAGCTCCCTCTCCTATAAAAGGCCCCCCTCTCCTCCTCACAAAGTACACCTCCTCGTGAAGGATCTCTCTCCCCCTCTAGATATATTCCCCATGGTCTCGGATTAGCGAGATACATATCCCCGATGGCATTTCGTCTGGAAGGAGTTGCTGCTTCCGCTGATTCATGATACGTTGCAAACGTATCCACAATTTTTGATGTTCCATGCTTGGTTTCATATACTTTATTGTGTTTTGTCCACACTTTGGAGTACTTTTCATATGATTTTTTAGACTAACCTATTAACAAGAGCCACAGTACCAGCTGCCTGTTTTCTGCTGTTTTTGGTTCCAGGAAAGTCAGAAAATGAATATTCTCGGAATTAGACGGGACAAAAGCCAAAGTTAGTTTTTCACCGAGGGACACCTGGAGCCAGAACACGAGACGGAGAGGGGCTGGGGCCCGGCCACACCACCTGTCCGCGCGGCCAGGCCTAACCCGCGCCAAGGGGTGGTCTGGCTGCCCAGGCACCCCCTCGGCCTCTCCTTCCGCCTATAAGTTGCCTCTGATACAGAAACCCTAAGTACCCGATCAAAAATCCACGAAAGAGTCTGTAACCGCCGTCATCTCCATCCCTAGATCGGGAGGGATCTGAAGATCTTCCCGGCACCCTGCCGGAGAGGGGAATTCACCCTGGAGGCCTTCTTCATCATCATGCAAGCCTCCGGTGTGATGCGTGAGTAGTTCATCTCTGGACTAGGGTCCATGTAGTAGCTAGATGGCTGGTTCTCCTCCTTTGTGCTATCATGTTTAGATCTTGTGAGCTCCGTTCATGATCAAGATCATCTATTTGTAATTCTGCATGTTGTGTTTGCGGGGATCCGATGGATATTGAGATGCTATTTCAGATTGATTATTGATTCCATCATGTCTTTGTTATTTGTGATCTTGCATGCTTTCCGTTGTTAGTAGCTATCTTGGCCAAGTAGATGCTAGCAACTCCAAGAGTTAGTATTTATGCTCGATAGTGGGTTCACGCCTCTAGTAATCTGGGGAAGTGATAGAAATCTCTAAGGTACTAGATGTGTTGTTGCTACTAGGGAGAAAACAACAATCCTTTGTTCATAGAATAATCATATTGTTTACTTTACACGCAATTCATAATGCAATTATCCATTGCTTTCAACTTAATACTAGAGGGGGTTCGGATGATAACCTGAAGGTGGATTATTAGTCATAGATGCAGTTGGATGGCGGTCTATGTATAATGTTGTAATGCCCAATCGAATCTCAAAGGAGTCAAGATGACTAGTATACGCTTGTATGCTTTCTCGATGTTTATCAATTGCCCCGCTGTAATTTGTTCACCCAGCATGTTATCTATCTTAAGGAGAGCCACCTCTAGTGAACTATGGACCCCGGTCCTTTCTTTTACTATAAATCTACAATCAACTGTTTACTGCTTTGTGTTTACTTTCTGCAAACTATTACTTTCTTCCACTCGATACGTTTAATCCTTTGTCTTTAGCAAAACCTGTGAGATTGACAACCTCATCGCAAGTTGGGGACAGAGTTCTGTGGTTGTGTTGTGCAGGTCTCCACATTGCTGCTGGCACCGGTAGTGCGCCCTGCCAAAGTTCAGCTAGCAACACCTTTGGGGTGTTTCCTTGCTCCTACTGGTTCGATTAAACCTTGGTTTCATAACTGAGGGAAAACTTGCTGCTGTGCTCATCATACCTTCCTCTTGGGGTTCCCCAACGAGCTCGATATATTTTGGGCCATCAAGCTATTTTTCTAGCGCCGTTGCCGCGGAGTCCCTCATAACCAATCTCTTTACTTTGTTGTTTTTGTTTTTCTTAGTTTACTTTTGCTTTGTTTGCTTGTTTCTTTATAAAAAAACACAAAAAAATTAGTTTTACAAGTTTGCTTTATTTATTAAAAACACAAAAAAAAGACTACTCTGGAAAATACTAAGTTGTGTGACTTCACTAGCACCAACAACAATGATTTTATGAGCACACCTATTGCTCCACCTGTTCCTGAAGATACTTTCTTTGAGATAAAACCTGCTTTACTCAATCTTGTTATGAGAGAACAATTTTCTGGTATTGGTAATGAAGATGTTGTTGCTCATCTAAATAACTTTGTTGAACTTTGTGAGATGCAAAAGCACAGGGATATAGATGGAGATATTATTAAGCTTAAATTGTTTCCTTTCTCTTTGAGAGGAAAAGCTAAAGAATGGTTGAATTCCTTAACTAGGAATAGTATTGATTCTTGGACTAAATTCAAAGATGATTTCATTGGAAAATACTATCCTCCTGCTAAGATTATATCTATGAGAAGTGAAATAATAAAGTTTAAACAATCTGATAATGAACATGTTGCTCAAGCTTGGAAAAGAATGAAATCTTTGGTAAAGAATTGTCCCACTCATGGATTGACTGCTTGGATGATTATCCAAACCTTTTATGCAGGATTGAACTATTCTTCAAGAAATCTATTGGATTCTGCTGCTGGAGGTACCTTTATGACCACCACTTTGGGTGCTGCAACAAAGCTTCTGGATAATATGATGGTTAACTACTCTGAATGGCATACTGAAAGAGCTCCACAAGGTAAGAATGTAAATTCTGTTGAGGAAACCTCCTCCTTGAGTGATAAAATTGATATTATTATGTCTATGCTTGTTAATGGGAAAGCCCATATTGATCCAAATAATGTTCCATTAGCCTCTTTGGTTGCTCAAGAAGAGCAAGTTGATGTGAACTTTATAAGAAATAATAATTTTGGCAACAATTCCTACAGGAATAATTTTGGTAACAATAATTATAAGTCATATCCTCCCAACAGTGGTAATGCTTATGGAAATTCCTACAACAACAATAGGAGTGCTCCCTCTGAACTTGAAGTTATGCTTAAAGATTTTATTAGTAAACAAACTGCTTTCAATAAAACTATTGAGGAAAAACTCTCTAATGCTGAAAGAAATATAGCATCTTTGGCTAAAGCTCAATCTTCTTTGAATAAAATGGCTGCTAAACCTGAAACTAATGATAATCCTTTTGCTGCCACTAATGCCATACAAGTAAGAATTGATGAGAATGTTAGACTATTAGATGAATTGCATGCTAAGTGGGAAAGAGAAGATGAAATTGCTAGAAACATTAGTGTTTCTACTATCACTACCACTAGTGTTGAGGCTAGTAATAGCTCTACTACTTTAGATGATAATTATTATTTTGATCTTGATGGTTGCAATATCTCTGAAGTTATTAAGTTCCTACAAAAGCTTGCTAAAAGTCCTAATGCTAGTGCTATGAATATGGCCTTTACAAAACACATTACCGATGCTCTCATAAAGATTAAAGAAGAAAATATGAAACATAAAGCTTCTATTCCTATAAAACAAGAAGATGGTTGGGAACCCATCATTAATATGAAAGTGAATGATTTTGATTTTAGAGCTTTATGTGATCTTGATAGTAGTGTTTCTATTATGCCTAGAAGGATTTATGAGATGCTTGATTTGCCACCATTGGAAGATTGTTATTTGAATGTACCACTTGATGATAATGCTAAAAAGAAACTCATGGGAAGTATTAATGATGTTCTTATTATGGTTAACAATGCCTATGTCCCCGTTGTATGTTTTGGATGTTGAATGTAATGCTTCTTGTCCTATTACTTTGGGAAGACCTTTTCTTAGAACTGTTGGTGCCATTATTGATATGAAAGAATGTACCATTAAATATCAACTCCCACTCAAGAAAGGTATAGAACACTTCCCTAAGAAGAGAGAGAAGATTTCTTTTGCCTCTCTTATGAAAACAAAATTTCCTCTTAATGCTTCTTCATTTGAGAACACTTGATTCTTTTTCTTGCTTCTTATGCCTAACTTAAAGGCATTAAAGAAAAGTACTTATTGGAAGATAACCCAAAAGTTTTAGATGAGTCTTGGAAGTTATTACCTCTGTGATAACCGCTCCTTATCATTTTTATTTGCTTTTTGTGCCAAGAGTAACCTCTAATGAGAGAGAAGTAATGATTGGGAAAGTTGTTGTCCCGAAACAGATTTCTGTGCTTCACCATAAAAATTCATGTAAAATCTCTGTACGTCCTTTTGAGGCGTGAATTTTTTTGCTTCTTCCCCAGGTTGTTATCTAACTTTCATTAGTTCAACACTTTCTTATTTGAGCAACAGAAGGTATTCGAAAAAATTCGTCTTTACCTGCTGGTCTGTTTTGACAGATTTCTGCCATTTTCTGCATTTGCTTCTTGTTGGTTTCTTTTTGAGTTCTTTTGGGGAATTGAGCTTCTTGAGGGAAGTGCTACAGTAGTTAGTGTTTTAATGAAAGTTTAAGTGGTGTTAGAACTGAACTAAAAGACTTATTATCTTGAGTGCACTAATGTTGCTAATAAAGATTGTGTGAAGTTTTGTATGAAGGAAAATTTTCAGGTGTATGGAAAGAATGAGTAATGAGATGAAGGATGGACTAAAGCTCAAGATTGGGGTTGCCACGTGTGTCACGCCAAGAAATATCCAAGAAGCACAAGCGTCAAAGCTTGGGGATGCCCAAGGCATCCCCCTCTTCATCAATAAAAATCCCAGGTTTCTTCCAAACGCTTCCTTTTTATTGTTTCATGCACAATTGTGTTGTTCTTGGAGCGTTTTCTTTTTCGTTTTCGTTTTGGTTTTTCGTTAGCTTTGTTTGCTTAGTTTTCTGAATAAATTGGTTGGACCCCCTCTTTCATTACATTGGTTTTCAAATAGTTTGGTTTGGATTGGAAAAGAGTAGGACAGTTCATGCTTAAGTGGTAAAGAGAGCTTGTTTTCGACTGTGGCCTATGCTTTGTCATGCCATGCTTGATATTGTTTTGGATTTATGCTTAGTATTCCTTGATGTAGCATGACTTGTTATAAACAATTGAGATTGCTTAATGTGCATTGGAAGGATCATGCGTTGTTTTAGCATATTAAAGCATAGTATTGTGGTATTCTCCTTTGATGCTTTATTTGGGTTGACTTGGCGCATACTCACACCATGTTATGACTATCCCAAGTCACCATAAGCCTTTATGATCCTTTAGTTTTCAACTTGTAGTATCACTTTATGCTTTGATCAATGATGTTTTGTCGCTCTACATGATTATGGCCATTATTGCTCTCTTAGTTTGTCGCTCCCAGTCTTTTGCTAGCCTCCGTAACCAAGTATGAGTTCCACTCATGCATCCAACTCCTTAAACCAAGTTATTCCAAAGAGTCCACCATACCTACCTACTAGCATTTCTATTCCAAGTATATGCATGTTTTTATCTACCTTCCGAATTAAACTTGTTATGAGAAAACTAGTGATTAAAGCTCTCACGAACTTGATGACACACTTTACTTTTCTTGCCCTTAATAAACTTGAACCATTGTGTCGTCTATGTTGTATATGCTTGCACTTATTTGTTGGGGATTAGCAGAACCATGTTGTCATGTGGAACGCTTTCAAAATTGCACTTGTACTTTGTACCTAGTTGATATCATGCTCTTTTGTCTATGGATGTCGTCGGTGTGAAATGAAAGGGAGCTTGTAAGTCCATGGAGTTATGTATATGTGTTAGAGAAATGCCTAGGCCGCTGGTCTAATCCATGATGACATGGTGGAAACCTGCAGCGTAACCATAATGAGCTGTCTATGAAGCATTGTTCTTATAAAAAAGAGTCAGATATTGAGAAAAAATAAAAAAAGAAAAAAAAGAGATATATGAAAAGAGGAAAGAGAGAAAAAAGCACCATATTCCCATGGTAAATACGAAGATTGCTGAGATGCTCGTTGTCTGCTTGCCTTGTCATTTTGATATGGGGATTCTTCCGTATCATCGGGCAAGGGGTACCCCGTTGGCGGTTCTCTATGATACACATGTACTTACGATGACAAGCACTTACCGGTGACTAAACTTGAGTAGCATGAGGAGCGGCCCTCGTATTCAAGAGACATGAGATTTCCAACTTATACTTTCTCAAGCATATACTCCATAGTTTGTTCACTTTAACCTTAATCACTTCAAGATGCTTATGATAGGGTCAATGAGAGCTGAAAGCTATTAAGTACCATAATTTTTGGAAGCTCTTTATGAAACTTGAATCCCTACTTCCTTCTATGAAGGCCTTTCTTCCACTTTTATATTGAGTCTCCACCTTCTATCTTTATGCACCTACTTTGAGAGCATAGTGGCCATTCTTAGTTCGATGTGCATTGTCCCAAGACTTGTTGATTGATGCATAACTTTGATATTGCTTGTTTTAAACTATTTGTATCTAGTCACTCTTATGAACTTTGAAGGTGTCATATGCATTTATGTTTGCTACTCTATGAGGGACAAGCTGAATGCTACTATGCTATGTCTTCTTTATGTGAAACAAACAAACGTCTTGCAAAGCATTGTTATTCATTAATCTTTTGTTTATGCCTTTTCATGTTGCAACATAGTTTCTTTGTTTTATTGCTAGAACTTTGTCTTTCATGTTATGATTGAAGTACTATGATCCCAGCTTTGAATGTTTTACAAATACTTTGATCAAGTTTATGATGGTGCATGTCACCTCAAAAATTATTCTTTCTTTTTATCACTTACCTACTCGAGGACGAGCAGGAGTTAAGCTTGGGGATGTTGATACGTTGCAAACGTATCCACAATTTTTGATGTTCCATGCTTGGTTTTATCTACTTTCTTGTGTTTTGCCCACACTTTGGAGTACTTTTCATATGATTTCTTGGACTAACCTATTAACAAGAGCCACAGTGCCAGCTGCCTGTTTTCTGCTATTATTGGTTCCAGGAAAGTCAGAAAATGAATATTCTCGGAATTGGATGGGACAAAAGCCAAAGTCAGTTTTTCACCGAGGGACACCTGGAGCCAGAATACAAGACGGAGAGGGGATGGGGCCCACCACACCACCTGGCCGCATGGCCAGGCCTAGCCCGCGCCAGGGGTGGTCTGGCCGCCCCAGGCACCCCCTCGGCCTCTCCTTCCGCCCATAAGTTGCCTCCGATACAGAAACCCTAAGTACCCGGTTAAAAATCCATGAAAGAGTCCGTAGCCTCCGTCATCTCCATCCCTAGATCGGGAGGGATCTGAAGCTCTTCTTGGCACCCTGCCGGAGAGGGGAATTCACCCTGGAGGCCTTCTTCATCATCATGCAAGCCTCCGGTGTGATGCGTGAGTAGTTCATCTCTAGACTACGGGTCCATGTAGTAGCTAGATGGTTGGTTCTCCTCCTTTGTGCTATCATGTTTAGATCTTGTGAGCTCCATTCATGATCAAGATCATCTATTTGTAATTCTGCATGTTGTGTTTGCGGGGATCCGATGGATATTGAGATGCTATTTCAGATTGATTATTGATTCTATCATGTCTTTGTTATTTGTGATCTTGCATGCTTTCCGTTGTTAGTAGCTATCTTGGCCAAGTAGATGCTAGCAACTCCAAGAGTTAGTATTTATGCTCGATAGTGGGTTCATGCCTCTGGTAATCTGGGGAAGTGACAGAAATCTCTAAGGTACTAGATGTGCTGTTGCTACTAGGGAGAAGACAACAATCCTTTGTTCATAGAACAATCGTATTGTTTACTTTACATTCAATTCGTAATGCAATAATCTATTGCTTGCAACTTAATACTGTAGGGGGTTCGGATGATAACCTGAAGGTGGATTATTAGTCATAGATGCAGTTGGATGGCGGTTTATGTATAATGTTGTAATTCCCAATCGAATCTCAAAGGACTCAAGATGAGTAGTATACGCTTGTATGCTTTCTCGATGTTTGTCAATTGCTCCGCTGTAATTTGTTCATCCAGCATGTTATCTATCTTAAGGAGAGCCACCTCTAGTGAACTATGGACCCCGGTCCTTTCTTTTACTATCAATCTACAATCAATTGTTTACTGCTTTGTGTTTATTTCTACAAACTATTACTTTCTTCCACTCGATACGTTTAATCCTTTGTTTTCAGCAAAACCGGTGAGATTGACAACCTCATCGCAAGTTGGGGACAGAGTCCTGTGGTTGTGTTGTGCAGGTCTCCACGTTGCTGCTGGCACCGGTAGTGCGCCCTGCCAAAGTTCAGCTAGGAACACCTTTGGGGTGTTTCCTTGCTCCTAATGGTTCGATTAAACCTTGGTTTCATAACTGAGGGAAAACTTGCAGCTGTGCTCATCATACCCTCCTCTTGGGGTACCCCAACGAGCTCGATATATTTTGGGCCATCAATTTGCTAGAGCGAGGAGGTGGAGGTTGTTCGGTGGCCTGAACATGTGTGCGAGGATGGATGCGCTGCTGATTTGCGGCGCTAGGACTTCCACACGATCTTGAGATCAGCAAGCGTTCGACTACATCATCCATGAGTTCCAACTCGTTAACAAAGCTTTGTTGTCTTCGAGGTTAAGTTCTTCATGGATGTATATCCACTCGTTGCTTGTATCTCATAGATAGATCTTGGCGTATAGTTCCCATCGTAGGAAATTTTTTGTTTTCTATGCTGCGAACGCAACAAACACCACCAAAGGAGATCCACACCATTGTTCATCCATTGTTCGTCACTTCCACCATCCATCCCTCCACTAGCCATAGCCATTACTTTGTACTTTAGATCTGCTTTGTGATTTGGTGACCATTGTAAGAATATTTGATTTCAATCTAAGTATTTGCATGATGTTTTCTATCTCCGATCTATTTGTTATGAGTGAATAGTTCTCACGGGCTGCAAGTTGGGGAGAAACCTCGCAGCAATTATGTGCATCTAGATCATGGGAGAATTGTATTTTGTTTGGATTCGTGATTTGTATCTTTTGTTTCTTCGTCTCTTGTCTCGATCTATGGACTTGTAGGTACCCAAGATCCCATAGATTGATAAAGGCTTGAGGTGAGATACTTGGCTAGCGGCGATCTAATAGGAACCTCAGTGACAGAATGGGTAGTACGGTATTCGCTTAGCGCCCCATTCGGGATTAACAACAACATCACCACTTAAAGCTTTGATCTATGTTTACACTTAATAATTGTTTCTAACCCATGGCTTCGGTGTACTCTCGGTTGGATTAAATGTCTATTGCTATACCCGCTGCATCACGGGGGCTCTAGAATATTAGGATGTGTTGCCCACAATAGATTATCTCAATACGAACATTATACATGACTGTGCTTATTATTATCTTTTATCCCGTTTTGATGTGCAACTGCAGGTGGATCTTCAACCCTGGCCTATCTCCATCCATTGATTCAAACCCGTTACAAAGTAAGCTAGATTGGTCTGGTCAACTAAGGTAAAACGAACAAAAAAAAGTCTTGTAGACATGTCCTTTTTATTACCTTTTGGTAGTACTTTCCGATGTTCAATTAAACCTAGGTCTTCTAGGGAAAAAGATATTATACTACATTCGTGAATACGGATCAAAGGTATCAACCATTTTTCTGGCGTCGTTGCCGGGGAAGCAATTTCGCTATCCTGGTGACTTTTTAGTTTCATTATTAGTTGTAGTTTAAATCTTGTTATTAGTTTACTTTCTTGTTATCTATTTGAAAACCCAAAAAATAGTTACTTGTTATTCATTTTCATTACTTAAAAATTACCAAAAAGATAAGGGCCATGGCTCAAAATATATTAGGGGAGTATGCTACTCCCAATGATGATTTTATTCGTGCACCCATAACTCAACCCGCAGTTGATGCGGAAACATATGAGATAAAACCTAACCATTTAAGTTTGGTTCAACAAAACCAATTTAGGGGTTCATCTTCTGAGGATTCGGGATTGCACTTAAATACTTCTACTGAAATTTGGGACATGATGCGTATTAAGGATGTAGATCCAAATGTTGTTGAGCTAGGATTATTCCCTTCCTCTCTTACAGGAAAGGCTAAGGATTGGTTGCTAGCTCTACCAAAGGGCACTATTAAATCTTGGGAGGAATGTACAAATATGTTTATGACTAATTTTTTGCCCCAGCTAAGACTATGCAGCTAAGATCCAACATTACAAGGGTTAGGCAAGAAGACCGTGAGCCACTAGCGCTTGCATAGGAAAGAATGAAAGAATCCATAATGAACTGTCCTAATCATGGGATGGAAGAATGGCTTATATTACACTTATTTTATAATGGTCTTTAACCAATGTATAAGTCTATGCTAGATACTGCAACAAGAGGAACGATCATGAGAAAGCATGTGAGTGTTGCAAAAAAGTTACTTGACGATATGCAAAATAACCATGCCAAATGGCATGTGGAAAGAACCTCGAAGAGAGTAAGTTCAATTGCTGAGGTAAACAATGAGGAGCTTACGTCTAAGGTAGATGAGTTGCTTAGCTTAGTGGGTAAGGAAGACACCCAAGTTAATGTTATCACTACTGATGTTAATGATGTTGATTTTATAGCTCGCACTCCTTTTAATCCTGCATGGAAAAATAATTATGCTTCTAATGTTCAAAATGTTGGGTTTGCAGCATAGAAAACAAAAAAATTCCTACGACGGGAACTATACGCCAAGATCTATCTACTAGATACAAGCAACAGGTGGATATACATCCATAGAGAACTTACCCTCGAAGACAACAAAGCCTTGTTAACGAGATGGAACTCGTGGATGATGTAGTCGTACACTTGCCGATCTCAAGATCGTGATGAAGTCCAGCAGGTCCGGCTCCAGCACGTCCATCAGATCTAGCTCTAGCAAGTCTAGCACCACCAAGTCCAGCACCGCAAAGTAGCGGTGCATCCGTGATTGCACACACATCCGGTACCCCGACAACCTCCGTCCCTCGCTCCAGCAAAGCAGCGGAAGTAGCAACTCCTTTCCAGATAAAGCCATCGGAAACATGTATCTCGCTAATCCGAGACCATGGGAAAATAATACTAGAGGGGGAGAGAGATCCTTCACGAGGAGGTGTGAGTGTGAAGGTGTGAGAGGGGAGCCTTTTATAGGAGGAGGGGGGTGCCCCTCCCCATGGCCGGCGCCCCAAGGGGTGACCCTTCACCTCCTCATTCATGTGGTGGTAACTCCCTCCACATAAATTTGCCCCTTCACATTCTCTTTTAAAGTATCCACTTTAAATGCATTAAATTTCTCCAAATTTAATGCTATCTCATTTAATAAAAATCTTTTATTAGTTTTATTCAGAATTTTGTTGATTACTTTAATTAACAAACATTCACATAAAACCCCCAGCAACATTTCAATATTACATGCAGAACCAATTTCAACAATTTCACCCATAACAGTTTCGGTGTCTATTGAAATAATTCCAGCGCCTTATTAAATCTTTATCTGAAACATATTTGCTTGAAATGGTGTTGGTGTCCCTTAAGTGTGTCACCCTACGGTTTGCGAATAATGCAGACATGATTGAGACCCCTCTCTGATCAATAATCAGCAATGGGACCTAGAGATCCGTACTGACTCCCACATATTCAATGATGACTCTTGTGATCGTGTGAACCTTTAATGCTAGTAACTAAATCCCTTTGTCTCGCGATATATTACATGTCCGAGATTCGATCATCGATATCCCCATACCTAGTTTGACCTCGTTACCGACATGTACTCTTTTCTTGTTCCCGTGATATAACATTCTAGTGATCTCATCACTTGCTTGCAAGCTAACCAATGTGATATCACCGAGAGGGCCCAGAGTATATCTATCCGTCATCGGGATGGACAAATCCCACTCTTGATCCATGAGCCTCTACATAACACTTAAGTAGCACTAAACCCACCTTTATAATCACCCTTTCACGGTGTGACGTTTGATGTTATCAAGATACTCTTCCAGTGTTAGTGATTGACATGATCTCATGGTCTAAGGACTAGGATTACTTCGTATGATGTTATAGCAATATAAACACAATGACTTTGATCGAAATGCTATACTTCAGATGAATGTTCATCACATCATTCTACTAATGTTGTGACCTTGTTATTAACAACATCCAATGTCCATGATCAGGAAACATTGATCATCTTGTTAATCAACGAGCTAGTTTATAAGAGAGGCATAACTAGGAACTTTCCTTTTGTTTATTAAACACACATGTATTGACGTTTCCTATCAATACAATTATAGCATGCAAAATAAACATTTATCATAAACAAGGAATAAGATAATAACCACTTTATTATTGCCTCTCGGGCATATTCCCTTCAGTCTCCCACTTGCACTAGAGTCAATAATCTAGTTTGAAAAACTTTGCGTATTGAACACCTATGGCTTTCTGGTGTTGCATATACGCGATTGCTAGTGGTTAACATAATCTCTAGATCTGACAGTTTCAGGTCCGTGTGTATTTGCATGTCTTTGCGTCTCTACGCATCACTCATTCTCAAATGAGATGGCATTGTATAAATTTGGTCCTTTGGTGAGACCTTCGGTTCATTCGGGTTTAAAATATGTTGATATTATTGTCATACAATATATCTTCATAGTATTAGCCCATTTTGAACCACACCTAGTTTGATAACAAACTACTTAACACAAATGCCCTCCTTTGCTGCTACTATAGCAGTCATATACTTAGCCTTTTGTTGTAGTATCTGTCACAATGTCTCAACTTTGGAACTCATCCAAATCCATCATGGAACATCCTTTCCATTACATTGTGCCACCCATAGTCCAAATTGAGATAAATTTAATTTGTATCTTATGACAAAACTAGTATCAATGTAACACTTTACAATGAACTACCTTTAACTATTTGTCACTTATACATGATATATTCTTAGTTCTTCTAAAGCTCATAAGAATACCTTTACTATCGTCCAATGATGATCTTATGAATCATTTTGATATGTGCTCATAACATTTATGTGCTCATAACATTTAGAGCATAGGACATATCTGGATATATACATATCACGGTATAATCGATCAAAATATTCATGTGATTTTACTCACCAAGTGTTGAAACACTTGAATCTTGATACAATCCTTTCCATGCAACAAGAACCTTTCTTATTGTTTCCATATTGAACCCTTTCAATATCTCATATATGTACGTCTGGCATAACCATATTAGCCCCTCAATCTATCCATATAGACATTGATGCCAAATATTCCGGTTTTGCCCAAGTATTTCATCGAAATCCTATTTTAATGAAATTCTTAACCTGTCTCAATAAAAGATACATCATTTACAATCAAAACCATGTCCTCTACATAATGTATAAGAAATATGTCTCAGCGCTCCCACTTAACTTGTTGCAAATGCAATCATCTTCATCATCTCCGATGAATTTAAACTCTTTTAACAGTTTCATCATGGTGAAGATTCCAACTCCGCTATGCTTACTTCAACCATTGAAGTTTGCATGCCCTTTTTAGCATCCTTTGATTTAACAAAACCCTTTGGACCGTGTCATGTACACGTCCTAGGTAACCATTCTTTTAGAAGAACCTTGTTTTGTTTATTCAACTACCATATACCAAATTATATGTAGTGATTGCTACATTAATCCGTTAAGACTAAATGTTGCTATGGAAGATCAAATCTTGTCATAGTCAACTCCTTGAACATTGTTGTAAACTCCTTTCCTACATGTCGACTATTTCATAGATGTTAAACATCCATGTCTATTTGTTTATAGATCAAAACACGACTGATAGGCTTCACGCCTTTCCGGAGGGTCTTCTAAGGTCAGAAACTTGATTTCTTGTGTATGGATACTATCACAGATTCTATGACTTTTAGTCATTTTATGGAGTCAAGGACCATCATTGCTTCTTTGCATGCAGTCGGTTCATCATTGTCAAAACAATAACGACTTCTGTTTCAAATCTTACTATTTGATTCTTACCGACCCACATGGTTCAATAGGAACTCTAATCTCTGAGATCACAACCTTTGTAATCACGGGAGCCATGAGCATTTTAGCCGCCACCGGGACACTTTTCGGTGCTGCGCTACTTAGCACATATAGCTAAGGTTCAACAACCTTATCAAAGTTCTATTCTCCTCCCACTTAACTTTTCGCGAAAAATTCCTTCTCAAGAAACTTGATGTTCCAAGCGACAAACTGTTTTGTCCTCGGTGTTATGGAGGAATTCCCAACAAATTCTTTGGGATTACCTACAAAGGCGTGCTTATCCGACTTTGGTTGTAAACATTTTACTTATGCATAGCATACCAAAATTTAAGAAAATACAATTCGGGTTTTAACCCAAACCATAACTTATATGGTGTCATTTCAACGGATCATGATGGTGCTCTTTTCAGTGTAAAAGCGGTAGTCTCTAAAGCTTCAATCCTTAAAACATAATGGCAGTTTTATAAATGACACCTTTGATCTTACCATGTCAAACATGGTTTAATTTCATCTCTCGAATATGCCATACTCCTATGGTTTATCGGGAAACAGAAATCATGGAATAATTCCTCAAATCTTAGGTGTTTTGCTAAACCTGTAACTCAAATATCTTCCTTTATGATCAAATCATAAACTCTTTTATTTTCTTGTTACAATGATTTTTCACTTCATCTTGAAAGTCTTTGAACAATTTTCAAATGTTTCATACTTCTTCCTTATTAAGTAAATATATAGATATATTCACTCAAATTTCTGGAGAAAGCATATGAAGCAAAAAGATCCATCACATATGGCTACACATAATGGACTATGCACATCAGCATGCACAATTTCCAGTAAGCTAGTCATCCATTCCTCTTTGGCCTATGGACGGAGTTTCAATTATCTCAAGGAAAGTCTCACAAGCATCAGTTGATCAAAATCAAAGACTCCAAAAATCCATCCACATGGAGTTTCTTTATGTTTACTTTCCAATATAATTCAAACAGCAATGGAACTTCATAAGTGATCTTCCAATCATTTGTCTTACAACATTTTAGCAATAATGTTTATGGATGTGATTTCTCCAACAATACTTGTAAAAGTTCATCCATCCTTTTATGGAATACGGTAATTATTTGAACAACCATTGTTCTCGTAATACTGGAACAAAATAACAATTATTAAAACAAATCTTGAAGTCTAGGTTTGACGACAACGAAAAACACAATAACACTTTATTTGTTTTCGATGAACATCATCACTTATTCTCTTGCTAGTTACTTAGGCCATTGCAGTTCATGAATTGCGTTGTCCTGTATGACACTTCATACCAACCAATCCGGTATCAAATACCGGTATCCAATACCTAAGAAGTACATTGTTTAACAAGCAAGGAATACAACCATAACATGTATATCTTCTATATACCTAAGTTGGACTTCTCCAACTTTTATTTTCTGCCAAATATTTTATAGATTCTTTTTCAGCAATTCCTTTTCCTTTTAAAAGAATCTATCAACATCAATAGTGGTGTCATTGACATGACACATAGTACAAAGTGTATATAGTCAAATACTAATACCTTAGGACTTGCACTTTGAAGTGGATCACCATCATCAAATGTTTGGCATTCTTTCAAAAATCCATTCTTTAGTAATCTTTTAGTGTAGTAAACATTTTACTTACATATTCTATTCATCCTTATCATGACAACTTTCATGATCAAGCTACTATAGCCTATAAGGAAGAATGAAGAGTATAATTTTAGTTCCCGAAACCTTTTGGGAGATTCGGATGCCTAGCATCTCCATCCTTCACAAATTCTCATACAATATGAGAACATGTATTTTGCTAAATTATACTCTATCATAATGCAACCAAAAACATTGTTTCAGATATCATAATATCTTCCACGCATGATGGTTTCTAAAACAATTATTTCAGCTCCTAGATAACCTCGATATTAAAACAACTTTTGAAGATCAAGAATCATGGAGGCAAACATGATACTTTAGATACTAACATTGGAATTCTTACTCTTGATTTAATACTACTTATTAAACTTCATGGAGTAAATAGAGTTTGCTGAAAGTTTGCAATATGACTTCTATACTTTAAATTAACATTCAAAACAATACGATACCAGTTCGTAAAGTAAATATCCAGAATTCTATAGTTCTATTATATCAATTAAAACTAAGCATAAGGTAGTAAACAAATGCCAATGACCGCAACAAATTATGCAAATTCACTTTGATTTAGTTTATGACAAATTTGGTTCAACTAATCCAAATTAGAAATGAACTCCCACTCAAAAACGACATCCCTCGTGCCCTTTTAGTGATTACATGAACCAAATCCACTACACCAAGTTCGATCATCACGTGAGTCGGTGTAGCTTCAAAGGCGAGCATCAATATGGGCATCATATCAACTATATGACTCATGCTTAACCTTTCGGTCCGTGTTCCGAGGCCATGTCTGTACATGCTAGGCTCGCCAAGTAAGAACCTTAGTACTCGCGTGTGTAAAACTGTCTTACACCCATTATATGAAATCGCAAAGTCGAGTACACCCGATCATCACGTGATGTCTCGAAAAACAATCCATAGAACGGTGCATACTTAAGGAAGAACACATTTTATATTGATATTTAAATGAGGGATCATCTTATAATGCTACTAAAAGTGCCAAACTAACAATATAAGATGCGAACATCATATGTGTAAAGTGGGATGATATGGTCCATGCATTTGATCACCATCATATGCATCGTGGTATGATCTCTATCATTCCTTTGTGTGTAAGGCCAAGGTCTATGGAACTTACACGTTAGGTGTGTTGTAAGGGTATCAACTATACATCAACTTACAACATTTCCATATCATGATACTAGCCCAACAACGATCTAAACTAGGCGCCTCAAATTTATCAATTGCAAGTTTTACGTGGCTTAGGTCTTTCGAAGATAGAACCGTTCTTACCTACGAACATGGAACCACAACGATGATAACCAAATTATTAGCAACTCGTTGTAAATCAGATATTGACTATAGTAGGAGAGACAGACACCCGCCAGCCACTTATGCAAAACTAGTTGCATGTCAGTCGTGGAACCGTTCTCATGTGCGATGACATGTAAGGTTGGTCCGGGCCGCTTCATCCCACTATGCCACCAATATCCAAAATACATGAAAGAAGCAATAACATGATCATCATCCCCCACATATAAACATATGTGTACTACCCGTGCAAAGCATTTACGCATAGATCAGGCTCTGATAGCACTGTTGGGTTCACAGCATAGAAAACAAAAAAATTTCTACGATGGGAACTATACGCCAAGATCTATCTACTAGATACAAGCAACGGGTGGATATACATCCATAGAGAACTTACCCTCGAATACAACAAAACCTTGTTAACGAGATGGAACTCGTGGATGATGTATTCGTACACTTGCCGATCTCAAGATCGTGATGAAGTCCAGCAGGTCCGGCTCTAGCACGTCCATCAGATCCAGCTCTAGCAAGTCCACCACCGCAAAGCAGCAGTGCATCCGTGATCGCACACACATCCGGTACCCCGACAACCTCCGTCCCTCACTCCAGCAAAGCAGCGGAAGCAGCAACTCCTTTCCAGATAAAGCCACCGGGAACATGTATCTCTCTAATCTGAGACCATGGGGAAATAATACTAGAGGGGGAGAGAGATCCTTCACGAGGAGGTGTGAGTGTGAAGGTGTGAGTGGGGGTCCTTTTATAGGAGGAGGGGGTGCCCCTCTCCATGGCCGGCGCCCCAAGGGGTGACCCTTCACCTCCTCATTCATGTGGTGGTAACTCCCTCCACATAAATTTGCCCCTTCACATTCTCTTTTAAAGTCTCCACTTTAAATGCATTAAATTTCTCCAAATTTAATGCTCTCTCATTTAATAAAACTCTTTCATTAGTTTTATTCAAATTTTTGTTAATTACTTTAATTAACAAACATTCACATAAAACCCCCAGCAACATTTCAATATTACATGCAGAACCAATTTCAGCAATTTCACCCGAAACAGTTTCGGTGTCTATTGAAATAATTCCAGCGCCTTCTTAAATATTTATCTGAAACATATTTGCTCCAAATGGTGTCTGTATCCCTTAAGTGTGTCACCCTACGGTTCACGAATAATGTAGACATGATTGAGACCCCTCTCCGATCAATAATCAACAGCGGGACCTGGAGATCCGTACTGACTCCCACATATTCAACGATGACTCTTGTGATCGTGTGAACCTTTAACACTAGTAACTAAATCCCTTTGTCTCGCGATATATTACATGTCTGAGATTCGATCATTGGTATCCCCATACCTAGTTTGATCTCGTTATCGACATGTACTCTTTTCTCGTTCCTGTGATATAACATTCTAGTGATCTCATCACTTGCTTGCAAGCTAACCAATGTGATATCACCGAGAGGGCCCAAAGTATATCTATCCGTCATCGGGATGGACAAATCCCACTCTTGATCCATGAGCCTCTACATAACACTTTCGTAGCACTGAACCCACCTTTATAATCACTCTTTCACGGTGTGACGTTTGATGTTATCAAGATACTCTTCCAGTGTTAGTGATTGACATGATCTCATGGTCTAAGGACTAGGATTACTTCGTATGACGTTATAGTAGTATAAACACAATGACTTTGATCGAAATGCTATACTTCGGATGAATGTTCATCACATCATTCTACTAATGTTGTGACCTTGTTATTAACAACATCCAATGTCCATGATCAGGAAACCTTGATCATCTTGTTAATCAATGAGCTAGTTTATAAGAGAGGCATAACTAGGAACTTTCCTTTTGTTTATTAAACACACATGTATTAACGTTTCCAAATTAATACAATTATAGCATGCAAAATAAAAATTTATCATAAACAAGGAATAAGATAATAACCACTTTATTATTGCCTCTCGGGCATATTCCCTTCACAAAAACATCATACTAACCCTGTAGGAGCTTCTTATAATAATTATGATAATACTAATGGAGCAAATCATGGCAATCTCCCGTTTGAGCAAACTGTTAGAACATTTATGCAAGATCAAACCGAACAAAACAATATGCTTATTATGATTATGGAGAACCATGAAAGTAGTATAGGAAGATTATCTAATCAGGTCGTTGCAATTAGAAATGATATGCAGGCTCTACAGGAAAGAACAAATACCATGGAGGCTCAGCTGGGTAAGGTAGCCGAGAGCCAAGCTCTCATACTAGCAAAGTTCACTGGCAAACCCGAGCCAAATCAGGTAGAAGACCTCAAAATGATGAGGGTGGTAACCAATGATGAAAAACCTAAAGAGATGGATTATAGCAACGCGCCAACACCAGAATATACCATGGAAGATCTATTGAAGATGATCACCGTTAAGAATCTAGGTATAGAACAAGGTAATTATGCTATGTACCAACAATTCATACAACAAGTAGCATCTAAGGTTCGTGATTTAGAGATGGAGTATAAAAGACTAGATGATAAGCTTCTAGATAAGCTGGATGATATATTTGAGCCCACTATTAAAATTAATTTGGGCGTTAATGAGATATCCACACTTTCTGATTTTGGTGCAAGCGTCTCAACGATTTCCAAAAGCCTATCCGATAAGTTAAACTTGGGGCCATTTGTTACAACTAAATTAAGACTCCATCTAGCTGATTCAACTTATAAACAAGCTATTAGGATCAAAGAAAATATAGTTGTTGAAATAAAAGGTAGTCCCGCTCTTATTGATCTTGTTATTGTGGACATGCCTAAAGATCCCATAGCACCTATAATTCTAGGTAGGCCATTTCTAAGAACTATTAAAGATTTGATTAATTTACATGAAGAGAATGTAAGAATAGGGCTACCATCTAGAGATCCTTTTGTAGTCCACTTCCCTAGAAAAAGAAGGCCAAGCCTAATGATGATGATGGTGTAATTACTTTTAAAGCAAACTATTTTGGAGTGGGCATTCCGTTCCCCAAACCTAAGTGATTGCCATCAAGGTCAAGCTAATTGACCTTAACTAGAAGCGCTTCATGGGAGGCAAATCATGTGAAATAAAGTTTCTCTATGTTATCTATTATATTTTCTATCGTGTTATTTTGTTTTGTTTTTGTTTTTAATAAAGAGTCTTCAAAAAGACCTATGGAAAGAGGAGAAGAAACAAGGTAATCCTCTATATTTTATTTTACTAACAGGTGGCCTAAGAAGTATTGTTGGATCATTACTTAGT
Organism: Avena sativa; assembly: GCA_916181665.1. Taxonomy (NCBI): domain Eukaryota; kingdom Viridiplantae; phylum Streptophyta; class Magnoliopsida; order Poales; family Poaceae; genus Avena; species Avena sativa. Next base: position 105,487,907 of record OV702292.1, read on the forward strand.
GTTTTTGCTGCTATCTAACCTTTTGATAAGATGTGAAAAGTCACACAGATCTACTAATACAATTCTTTGAGTTTTTATAGTTCACAGTGTCGATAACAACCACTGGTACGGCCAGAGTGGACCGTACCATGCGCTCGTACCACATCAACCCAAAGGAAGATAGAAATTTTGATTTTTGCCGAAGGAATCAGTGTCGATAACGACCACTGGTATGGCCGGACGTGCCCGTGCCGCGCGCCCGTACCGTACCCCGAGCAAACATCAGATTTTAAGCAAAGTCATCGCAACATTAACAACCAGCAGTATGGGCGCGCGCGACCGTACCACGCGACTATACCGAGTACACCGCCTGGGAGCAGCCGTCATCCCCAAGGTAAGTCACCCGGTCATTGAACACTTACATTGAAAATTAAGGTGGTCATCTGTTATAAAAATTGTGCAATAAGATCCATCATTAGCATGCAACCATAATGAATGCCTTTCCAATTGGTCCAGCAATTTCTTTATCAGCTCATGTCTAGCAACCATGCTTGATGAACTTGAATCATTTATATCCTCCATTGCTTGTATTATCTCTTGAACAAAATTTATCTCGGAAGACATGATTAGTAGCAACAGTTTTTATAAATTTTTGGTTTTGTAATTTTTTTATTGTTTTCAATATAAAAGAAAGCAGTAAGATAATAGCAACAAACTAAAATAGACTATGTGCGAGTATATAACCGAACGCTTTGCTCCCCGGCAATGGAGCCAATTTGATGACTGGGTTCCTGTACCAATAACAGAGTTATTACAGTACTTGTAGCAGAAAATATTTAAAGAGTTTGTCTCGATGGGAGCTCTGCGAACACGACCCCGCAGCCACGTTGTCAATGCGACCACGTTCGCACCCAAACCATGGTTTGGAAATAGCCTATTCTATAAGTTGCTAGGATAAATGAATTTAAGATGTTTTGTAATAACTACTACTAGGACTAGAAGAAAACTAGAATAAAAGTAAAACTGAAAAGAGGTGAATGCAATGAGATGAAATATTAATGCTATGATTCCTCAAGTAATCTTGTGTATACCGGTGTACATGATAAGTGCTTATGGAATAGCTGTTAACTATAATTGTGGCGATCCCTCATATACCATTGTCTCCCACCATTGGTAAGTGGCAACTAGACAACTCAATTGTCCACACCCTCTTCAGACATGGGTCATCTCGTAAGAGAATAGTGTATTAAGGTAACAAGACCAATCAAGGTAAACCAGAGCAGAGGCATTAAGTTCTATGGACAACCCTACTCCTAAGCAAGTGTGCTAGTCACAAGATATCCCGTCTATCACTTTGGGGTCAAGCAATTCACAACACTATACCTAACTATATCATGAGTGATCTTGAGGGAGATCTAGGTGGTGCATCCTAATCTGTTATTTCCTCCACAAATCACTTATAGAAAATAGCCTATTAGTTCTACCCATGGAAGAGAAGAGACTAATTATGAGTTTTGTGGCAGTCCGTGAATCCCTAGTAAATTCCTCAACACTGGATTGGACATCTCCAATCACTAGAATAATATCATGAATAGAACAATATAAAGAGAAAGCACAAACATATTAATTAACAAGAACACACCACACTTCAATTACTCAAATCATCATAACATTAATAAAAGGGGGTTCAAGCCATGTTACAACCCATCACGGAGATCATGATGGGGAAGGATGAAGGAGTAGCAATGATGGAGATGATGATGACGGCACGGTGATGGTGGCGTCGGTGTGGTGATGGCGGCGTCCTCCTTCTCCTCCTCTTCTTGCTTGGATGGCTTGATGGGGTTGATGGAGTGTAGAGTTCCCAACCTTTAATAAGGTAGAGTCCCCTGTGTTTACAATGCTAGTCCCTGGATCAATAGCTAGCATCCACAGTTAAGATGTAATATCAAGAAACAAAGGTCATAATACAACTTTATAACCAGGAATAAAATAGTTTATTACATCTTTCATAGCTCATTTGGCTATTACAATACATTGCAGCAGAATATCTATAAGCATGGGGTCCTTCATCTTCAAAGTGCCACAGGCAGACATGTTGGTTGTAGACTTGTAATCCTAATCAATAAACTTCTCTAATATCAAACAAACCTGCAACATAACAAGTTACAGCCACAAGGGTCAATACATTTGAATTGTATTGGCAAGTGATACTATGGTAGTATAGTGGAGTCTATCATCTATATGCATTTGGATAAGTGGAGCTTATGATTGCATTGCTCAAAATAGATTTTTCCTTATCATTTGAAAACACTAAGTTTTTGTTTGACAAAAATCACCCAAGGCATCTACCAATCAAAGATTGAAGATCCTTTAACCCTTGTTCAACCACAAGATTTTTAACTTAGAAATTGGGATGAGGAGATTCTTGATTGCTTCCATTTCTTGATGCTCAAAATTGTCCTTTACCAGGGACATGGCTAAGTACTTAGATTTTACACTCTGCAGAGGTGGTGCACTTTCCCCACAAGACTTGGTTTCACCAAGACAAGATCTTTCATAAGCCTTCCCTTAGACCAACATGGACGCGCTCCAACCTATCAAACCCCTACCACCAACTGTCCATTTGGCTAAGTTATTGCAACCTATATGATCCAGGCAGAGCCCATAATGCCAAGTGGCTGCACTTGAAGCTTCTCAACATTTGACATCTCAAATCTCTTTGTTCCTGGGTGGCCATCCACAAGTGAGATACACAAGCCAAGTCCATGGCCTTGTGAACCACTCAACACATACCATTCTTTCCATTCCACCCAGGTGATTCATTCACTTAGTTGTTTTATTAAACAAAACAAAAGTCCACAGACTTGGAAATTTTCCATAGCATGAATATATATTCCACCCTGGTTTTCTATTAGCTAAGCTAAGCATGAAAGTAATAGGAATCTTAACTTAGGAAATTTCTACTAAGGTTTCATCTACTAGGTTTTCCCATAGCATAGTGTATACTTAGCAAAATTCCATGCAAGTCCTACTTAGAAATATCACTAATGCATAGTGAAAATAATGGGACAAAAGTATGAAGCATCACTTGCCTTTTTGGTAGGGAATGGTGGTTCACTCCTTGATCTTGCTAGTCTCACACTTCACTACAAGTCAATCAAGCAAACACAAATTCAATTCACATTCCAAACCAAAGTCACACAAACAATTTTTCACACACAAAGTAATGGGATCTAAGTCATGCATAAGCATGCAAAGGTTGGTTCTATTGTAAGGATGGTCTCCACTAGGCTTCTAAACTTTGTAAGTTCCAAATTGGTCATTTACCAAAATGGCAAAGTCATTTGCAAAGAGGTTTCACTTCAAAACCATTTTCAAAACAAAGTATCATTTTATGTGGTGTAGAAATATTTTTACTAAGGCATTAATCTCTAGGGTTCACAAAATATGTTTTCAACCACAAAACTTGATGTTTGGGGTCAGAGAGTTTAAAACAAAACATTTTCCAAAGGTTTTCTTCCAAAATCATTTTTAATAAATAAACCACATTTCTATTTGACTAGAAATGGTTTTAAATCAAAGAATCCTTATTTTGTTTCACCAAATGAGTTGCTACTGCAAAACTTGGTGTTTTGGGTCAGTAGGTTTGGTCCAAACCATTTTCTCAAAGTTTTCTTTCCAAAAATGTTTTCATAATAAAATCATAAATTTTATTTGGCTAGAAATTGGATAAGTCCAATAATCCAACCTAAATTTACCAAAATCATTTTTAACACCAAGGGTTGGTTCCTAGGGTCAATAAGGTCACAACAATCCATTTTGCAAAGGTTTTAACCCTAAAATCATTTTTAAATAATTTTTATACTCTAAACAAGCTCACAAAAGAATCTGCAAAAACAAGAAAACTAACAGATACTATTTGCTAAACCAAGGGCATGGTTGGTTAGGTCTTGCTCTCCTGAATCCAACGACATAAAATTTGTAATTTTTGGACGTGTGGATCCAGAGTTATAAGGGTTTGAAAATTGAATCTCAATCAGATTTCAAATCTGTTTTAAACAGATCAGGGGACACGCGGCGCTGTCTAATTGGGTGGTACCGGTTCGGCCGGATCGTGGCTGTGGGGCGTTGGATCAGATCGATCGCACGGTCCTGGACGCGTACCCCTTCGGTGTTAAATGATCTATCTAGTTCGTCCGATCTAAATCCTGCGGCTAATATCGTGTTGACCAAATTCTGGTGGCGCAGCGACGGTCACTGGCGGCGGCGCACGGCCAGGCGGTGGCTCTGCGGTGGTTCTAGGAAGCGAGAGAGGTAGCGAAGATGCTCACCAGAATCGCGAGGATGTGGTGACGCTTTTTGTGTGCTTGTCGTGGCAGGGGGTGCTCTGGTACCGCTGCGATTGCTCGCCGGAGTGAAGAAAACCGTCGGGTGGCTCTGGTTGAGGTCGTGGACGATGCTACAGATCGCCCTAAGGCAAAACGAAGGCGCGGTTAGTTGCGCAGGATCAAGACAAAGCTGTGTGCGCGAGCGAGAAGTGAAGGGGCGGTCTGGTTCACCTGGGAGACGTCGTCGGAGAAGTTGCAGACGGCGGCGCTGTCAGAGCTTGTTGAAGCCGACGCTCTGGGGCGCCCGCGGTTGAGAGGAGGGTGCTGGGAGATGCGTCTGGGAGTGGGGAAGCTGCCAGCGTGCTCAGGGAGGCTCGGGGCGGTGTCGAGTCGCCGGAATCGGCACCGGACTTTGTCGGAACAGAGGGTGCTCGGGGAGGAAATTGGGGAGGTCTAAGGCGTGCCAGCGCGGGGTGTCAGAGGGGAAATATAGAGGAGACATGGGCGTTTCAACCTGCGTGATCAAAGCTGGTAACGGTGGTCGAGTTAAAGCGAATTAAGGCCGCGAAATCATCGGCAGGAAACAGCGACGAGGGGGGAGAACTGGTCGCGCGGGTGAGGAGGATGAACAGTAGAGAGTGGGCCTACTGGTCAGTGGGAAAAGAAAGGAGGGAGAGGTCCACCAGTCAGCCTCTCTGTGGGTTTGATATTGCGTGCGAAACGTTTTCTTCGGGGTGAAAAACTGGGCTGGTTTGCTGGGCCTTGTTGGGCTGGGTCCTTTGCACTATTTTTTTCTGTTTCTGATTTCTTTTTCCTTTTCTATTTCTATTTTCTGTTTTGATTTTTCAAACAAACAAACAAGGTTCAAAACAATTCAAACCATTCAAACTAACACCACACTTCACAACTTTGAACTTGGTTCTGTTTATCAACATAAACCAAATTCCAAAACAAAATAATTTTTATTCTTTTAAGATCTATTAATAATTAAATAAATAGACCTTAGTTATTAATTCATATAGGATTTGGTTTTATTTAAATCTTTATTTTGAAAACCTAGAATAAAACTAAAACACTTCAGTAGGTTTTATTTTGAGAATATAAAATACTTGGAAAACTTATTTTAAATAAATAAATAAGTTTTGATGTTTTGGAAATAGTAAAGCCTTTATTAATAAAACTTGGATATTTAAATCCTTTTTATTTTATTTTAAATAAACCTCTACTATTTTAATCAAAGCAAAACCTTTTGTTTCAAAGTCTTGGCCAAGGTTTAATTTGGCTTTATAAAATAACCTTTATTTATAAATCCACCTTTTCTTTTGAAAACCAAATCCTTTTATTTAAAGATTCAAAATAGCAATTCCAATTATAAAAACTTTCTTTATTAATTGTTTATCTTTTTAAATCCCTTTAGGATTATTTGTTCACCAATTGGTATGGGTTTTTGGTAAGGGCTTTATTAGCTTTGGAAATTCAATTTCCTTATCTTATTTTATTCATAAGATTTTATCCATGGTTCCAATTTAAGTGAAACCAATTTCTATGGTCTTATATTATTTCTATTTGTCTTTCTTGATCCTTTGTGAATGTTTGTTGATCAATTTTGATATGGATCAAATCCATAGGCTTGGAGATAACTTGGAAATGATTTTTATTCCATTAGGGTTTTGGGATTTGGATTTATTTTCCAAATGATTAAATTTCCAGATACATTCATTGAGGAATGCATTTCCCTTGATTTGGATTTGTTGAATTCAAACTTTAACCAAAGTTTGTTCAAGATGGGATTTTAAGTTTCCTTTTAGAACAAAAGTTTCTTTTCACCCTGATTTTCAACAAAAATTTATTTTGTTTAATTATTTTTCACATTACAAGATTTGGAAAATCTTGGGATGTGACAGGCTACCACCCTTAAAATAAATCTCGTCCCGAGATTTGGGAAGGATAGGGTTACAAGTAGGCTCAAAACGTCTAGGGTACTACCACCCTTGAAAATTTTCCAACTAGATTACATCTTGGCTTGCTTGGGATCTTGTTGAAATCTCTCTGGGCAAACATCTGCATAGTGTCCTTTGTTTCCACACTTGAAACATGTGACTAGGCTGAGATCCTTCATAGGCTTGTTTATCTTGTGCTTCATCTTTTCTGGACAATTGCTTGCATAGTGTCCTGGTTCTTTGCAATTGAAACATTGCACTTGTGTAATATCCTTCTTGCTAGTGTTGGGGCATTTCTTCTTCTTCTTTTTGGGTTTCTCCAAAGCTAGGAGTTCTTCTAGTTCATGCTCTTCATATTTCACCACAAAGGTGGGAAATCTTTCTCTCTTCTTGGGGCAGTTACTAGAGATATGACGTTCTTCTTCACAAGAGTAGCAACACTTTATGGTCACTTTGGATTTGGCTTTATGTGGCATGGTTCTGACTTTGCCTTCATCCTTCTTGGTAGAAGTTTTTCCCTTATGGAGGTTTCCAAACATTTGATGCATTCCATCTTGCTTCATTTGTTCAACTATAGGATAGATGGGGCATTGGATAGGGACATGATTATTTCCTTCACATAGGAAACAAGTAGCTTGAGATGTGGGGCATTTATTAGTTGGATGTTTCTCTTCACAATTAGGGCATTGATCTCCATGCTCCTTGGAAGTATGATCCTTGTCTCCACAAATATTGCATGCTTGGGTTCCTTCTAGAATAACATCTTTGTCATCCTTGTTGTCATAAACTCCTTTGGAAAGGTTGTCTTCCATGTTGATCATTTGGGTAGCCATCCTTTGCAACAATTGGGATTGAGTTTTCAAAAACCTTTGCATTGTTGGGTCTAATCCATTATTGTTGGCTAAAAACTGAGTTGTCACTTGGCTTAATTGGGTTTGGTTTGCTAGTAGTTGTTCTCTCATGTTGACCTCTTGGTTGTTGTTGTTGTCACCATCTTTGATGTTGGAGTCTCTTGTAGAAGTCATATGTTTGGGTTGGATTGGGATTAGGATAGGCAAAATATTTTCTAAGGAATCAATTCTAATCACACACATCACAATTCACACAAGCAATGTGCAAGCAATCACAAGCCAAACATTTCACTCAAACAACAAAGTTCAAGCACATTTTTAGGCAACAAAATATTTTTGTTACACCACATAAGTTGGTGAGTTTAACTTAACTAAAATTGGTGGTCCATCTACATGGTTCTCTTGGAATCTTTCCATCTTTCTTGGTTGATTCTTCTTGAATGAGATCTTTGTACCCTTGGAGAATTCTTGTGTCTTGGTCACAAAACTTCAAAGGTGGTCATGGTTCCTTCTAAGTTGTTTTTCCTTAGTCTTCAAGTCTTGAGAAACATTTCTTGTCTCAATTGTAGTCTTTAGTGATATCCAAGTTGGAAGTCCTTGGTGAAAATGTTGAAGATGTTGAAGTCATTAGAGTTGAAGATGTTGAAGTCATTAGAGTTGATGGAGTCCTTTGCACATGGTGAAGTCTTTGGTCATGGGGTAGGCTTTTCCATTAAGTTTGAAATAGAAGAGATGTAGAATCAAAACCAAAATGGTTGAGGAAAGAGTTTACAAGATTGTTTGTAAATAAGTTTTGGAACAAATACAACTCCTATTTTTCTAAGGGTTTTGTCCAATCCTAGGTTTACAAATCCTACAGGCAACACAATGCTCTGATACCATCTTATAGAGTTCCCAACCTTTAATAAGGTAGAGTCCCTGTGTTTACAATGCTAGTCCCTGGATCAATAGCTAGCATCCACAGTTAAGATGTAATATCAAGAAACAAAGGTCATAATACAACTTTATAACCAGGAATAAAATAGTTTATTACATCTTTCATAGCTCATTTGGCTATTACAATACATTGCAGCAGAATATCTATAAGCATGGGGTCCTTCATCTTCAAAGTGCCACAGGCAGACATGTTGGTTGTAGACTTGTAATCCTAATCAATAAACTTCTCTAATATCAAACAAACCTGCAACATAACAAGTTACAGCCACAAGGGTCAATACATTTGAATTGTATTGGCAAGTGATACTATGGTAGTATAGTGGAGTCTATCATCTATATGCATTTGGCTAAGTGGAGCTTAGGCTTGCATTGCTCAAAATAGATTTTTCCTTATCATTTGAAAACACTAAGTTTTTGTTTGACAAAAATCACCCAAGGCATCTACCAATCAAAGATTGAAGATCCTTTAACCCTTGTTCAACCACAAGATTTTTAACTTAGAAATTGGGATGAGGAGATTCTTGATTGCTTCCATGTCTTGATGCTCAAAATTGTCCTTTACCAGGGACATGGCTAAGTACTTAGATTTTACACTCTGCAGAGGTGGTGCACTTTCCCCACAAGACTTGGTTTCACCAAGACAAGATCTTTCATAAGCCTTCCCGTAGACCAACATGGACGCGCTCCAACCTATCAAACCCCTACCACCAACTATCCATTTGGCTAAGTTATTGCAACCTATATGATCCAGGCAGAGCCCATAATGCCAAGTGGCTTCACTTGAAGCTTCTCAACATTTGACATCTCAAATCTCTTTGTTCCTGGGTGGCCATCCACAAGTGAGATACACAAGCCAATTCCATGGCCTTGTGAACCACTCAACACATACCATTCTTTCCATTCCACCCAGGTGATTCATTCACTTAGTTGTTTTATTAAACAAAACAAAAGTCCACAGACTTGGAAATTTTCCATAGCATGAATATATATTCCACCCTTGTTTTCTATTAGCTAAGCTAAGCATGAAAGTAATAGGAATCTTAACTTAGGAAATTTCTACTAAGGTTTCATCTACTAGGTTTCCCATAGCATAGTGTATACTTAGCAAAATTCCATGCAAGTCCTACTTAGAAATATCACTAATGCATAGTGAAAATAATGGGACAAAAGTATGAAGCATCACTTGCCTTTTTGGTAGGGAATGGTGGTTCACTCCTTGATATTGCTAGTCTCACACTTCACTACAAGTCAATCAAGCAAACACAAATTCAATTCACATTCCAAACCAAAGTCACACAAACAATTTTTCACACAAAAAGTAATGGGATCTAAGTCATGCATAAGCATGCAAAGGTTGGTTCTATTGTAAGGATGGTCTCCACTAGGCTTCTAAACTTTGTAAGTTCCAAATTGGTCATTTACCAAAATGGCAAAGTCATTTTCAAAGAGGTTTCACTTCAAAACCATTTTCAAAACAAAGTATCATTTTATGTGGTGTAGAAATATTTTTACTAAGGCATTAATCTCTAGGGTTCACAAAATATGTTTTCAACCACAAAACTTGATGTTTGGGGTCAGAGAGTTTAAAACAAAACATTTTCCAAAGGTTTTCTTCCAAAATCATTTTTAATAAATAAACCACATTTCTATTTGACTAGAAATGGTTTTAAATCAAAGAATCCTTATTTTGTTTCACCAAATGAGTTGCTACTGCAAAACTTGGTGTTTTGGGTCAGTAGGTTTGGTCCAAACCATTTTCTCAAAGTTTTCTTTCCAAAAATGTTTTCATAATAAAATCATAAATTTTATTTGGCTAGAAATTGGATAAGTCCAATAATCCAACCTAAATTTACCAAAATCATTTTTAACACCAAGGGTTGGTTCCTAGGGTCAATAAGGTCACAACAATCCATTTTGCAAAGGTTTTAACCCTAAAATCATTTTTAAATAATTTTTATACTCTAAACAAGCTCACAAAAGAATCTGCAAAAACAAGCAAACTAACAGATACTATTTGCTAAACCAAGGGCATGGTTGGTTAGGTCTTGCTCTCCTGAATCCAACGACATAAAATTTGTAATTTTTGGACGTGTGGATCCAGAGTTATAAGGGTTTGAAAATTGAATCTCAATCAGATTTCAAATCTGTTTTAAACAGATCAGGGGACACGCGGCGCTGTCTAATTGGGTGGTACCGGTTCAGCCGGATCGTGGCTGTGGGGCGTTGGATCAGATCGATCGCACGGTCCTGGACGCGTACCCCTTCGGTGTTAAATGATCTATCTAGTTCGTCCGATCTAAATCCTGCGGCTAATATCGTGTTGACCAAATTCTGGTGGCGCAGCGACGGTCGCTGGCGGCGGCGCACGGCCAGGCGGTGGCTCTGCGGTGGTTCTAGGAAGCGAGAGAGGTAGCGAAGATGCTCACCAGAATTGCGAGGATGTGGTGACGCTTGTTGTGTGCTTGTCGTGGCAGGGGGTGCTCTGGTACCGCTGCGATTGCTCGCCGGAGTGAAGAAAACCGTCGGGTGGCTCTGGTTGAGGTCGTGGACGATGCTACAGATCGCCCTAAGGCAAAATGAAGGCGCGGTTAGTTGCGCAGGATCAAGACAAAGCTGTGTGCGCGAGCGAGAAGTGAAGGGGCGGTCTGGTTCACCTGGGAGACGTCGTCGGAGAAGTTGCAGACGGCGGCGCTGTCAGAGCTTGTTGAAGTCGACGCTCTGGGGCGCCCGCGGTTGAGAGGAGGGTGCTGGGAGATGCGTCTGGGAGTGGGGAAGCTGCCAGCGTGCTCAGGGAGGCTCGGGGCGGTGTCGAGTCGCCGGAATCGGCACCGGACTTTGTCGGAACAGAGGGTGCTCGGGGAGGTCTAAGGCGTGCCAGCGCGGGGTGTCAGAGGGGAAATATAGAGGAGACATGGGCGTTTCAACCTGCGTGATCAAAGCTGGTAACGGTGGTCGAGTTAAAGCGAATTAAGGCCGCGAAATCATCGGCAGGAAACAGCGACGAGGGGGGAGAACTGGTCGCACGGGTGAGGAGGATGAACAGTAGAGAGTGGGCCTACTGGTCAGTGGGAAAAGAAAGGAGGGAGAGGTCCACCAGTCAGCCTCTCTGTGGGTTTGATATTGCGTGCGAAACGTTTTCTTCGGGGTGAAAAACTGGGCTGGTTTGCTGGGCCTTGTTGGGCTGGGTCCTTTGCACTATTTTTTTCTGTTTCTGATTTCTTTTTCCTTTTCTATTTCTATTTTCTGTTTTGATTTTTCAAACAAACAAACAAGGTTCAAAACAATTCAAACCATTCAAACTAACACCACACTTCACAACTTTGAACTTGGTTCTGTTTATCAACATAAACCAAATTCCAAAACAAAATAATTTTTATTCTTTTAAGATCTATAAATAATTAAATAAATAGACCTTAGTTATTAATTCATATAGGATTTGGTTTTATTTAAATCTTTATTTTGAAAACCTAGAATAAAACCAAAACACTTCAGTAGGTTTTATTTTGAGAATATAAAATACTTGGAAAACTTATTTTAAATAAATAAATAAGTTTTGATGTTTTGGAAATAGTAAAACCTTTATTAATAAAACTTGGATATTTAAATCCTTTTTATTTTATTTTAAATAAACCTCTACTATTTTAATCAAAGCAAAACCTTTTGTTTCAAAGTCTTGGCCAAGGTTTAATTTGGCTTTATAAAATAACCTTTATTTATAAATCCACCTTTTCTTTTGAAAACCAAATCCTTTTATTTAAAGATTCAAAATAGCAATTCCAATTATAAAAAATTTCTTTATTAATTGTTTATCTTTTTAAATCCCTTTAGGATTATTTGTTCACCAATTGGTATGGGTTTTTGGTAAGGGCTTTATTAGCTTTGGAAATTCAATTTCCTTATCTTATTTTATTCATAAGATTTTATCCATGGTTCCAATTTAAGTGAAACCAATTTCTATGGTCTTATATTATTTCTATTTGTCTTTCTTGATCCTTTGTGAATGTTTGTTGATCAATTTTGATATGGATCAAATCCATAGGCTTGGAGATAACTTGGAAATGATTTTTATTCCATTAGGGTTTTGGGATTTGGATTTATTTTCCAAATGATTAAATTTCCAGATACATTCATTGAGGAATGCATTTCCCTTGATTTGGATTTGTTGAATTCAAACTTTAACCAAAGTTTGTTCAAGATGGGATTTTAAGTTTCCTTTTAGAACAAAAGTTTCTTTTCACCCTGATTTTCAACAAAAATTTATTTTGTTTAATTATTTTTCACATTACAAGATTTGGAAAATCTTGGGATGTGACATGGAGATCTGGATCTTGGTGGAGCTGTAGAGGCTATGGAGGCGGCACGGTGGCAGGGCGCCACTGTGGAGGTGGTAGATGGGATCTAGATCTTGTATATGGTGTATGGTGGCTTCCTCCCCTCTTCTTTGACTCCTCCCTCCTTTATATAGGCCTTGGGGTGCCCTAGGGTTCCCCCAATACCAGCATATTACTTAGGGAAGATTCTAGAGCTTCTGGAGGGTGAAATCCCATCGTTTGCGACCTTTTTGGCAACTATACGGCAGGAGCTATACGACCGGAATGTTTTCTCCCGCCGTATAGTTGGTCATTGAACCTTTGGTACTCTTTAGTATTTTGGTCGCCATTTCTTTATACGAACTCCGTTTTGGGTGTTCTTGGGCTCACTGAATTCATATCGTCGAGGGCTACAACCCTGTGGTCTTGGATCTTTATTTTGAGAAGTTGGAAAAATTCACTTTTCCAACACCTCAAATGGCTAAGTCTGGTCCTTGCAGCTCCTCCATACTATGCTCTCTTTGTTCCTTTTGCCTTTGTTTTATCCATAATCATCATCAACACCTACACACATGTCAAAGACAAGGAAGAGGGATACAATTCTACCTAAAGTACTAAATGTGCAAAGTTCATATTAAATTTAATAAATGGAGCATGATATGATAGGCAAATGACACAATTTATATCAGGCATAGCAATAGTTAGATGTAGCATGATATGATAGGAAAATGACACAATTTATATTGCTAAAATGTGTTGTATTATCACAGCCATCAATAAGCTTCGCAAATGAATGAAGTGTTGAGCACATACGACTACCGACTGTAAGTGAACTCTTGTTCTCGTTGTTTCAAGTTTCAATGTTGAATTCCTTATAGTTCTTTTGGTTCTTCTTGCTCGAGGACGATCAAGGTTTGAGCTTTGGGGAAGTTGATGGCTCCAATTTTTGCCATCTTCCACTGCGTTTAAATGTTGTTTTTGGTCAAGCAATTGCCAAAGAAACTCTCAACTCTTGCCACTAATGACTAATAATTGCAAAGATATGCAAATACTCTCTTTGATTTGTTGTGCTGGAAATCATGGCTTTTAATGCGAAATAAGGAGTCATAATGAAGGATTTTGAGGAAGTACACACGGCCAAGTAATTGGAGAAGCTTTCTAGGGCGTCAGCACGCTTAACGACCACTGGTACGGGCGTGGTCCACCCGTACTGCCCGCCCGTACCAGGTGGCGACGGCTTCGTCTCGTCAAACCCTACAACTTTCATGAAGACACCTATATATTTTGACGCTCCAGCCGCCGGCCAGAGAGCCGCCATTCTCAGATTGCATCACAACACCACCAAAGGATATCCACACCATTTTTCATCCATTGTTCATCACTTCCACCATCCATCCCTACACTAGTCATAGCCATTGCTTTGTACTTTAGATCTCCTTGTGATTTGGTGACCATTGTAAGAATGTTTGATTTCAATCTAAGTATTTGTATGATGTTTTCTATCTCTGATCTATTTGTTATGAGTGAGTAGTCCTCACGGGCTGCGGGTTGGGGAGAAACCTCGCAACAATTATGTGCATCTAGATCATGGGAGAATTGTATTTTGTTTGGATTAGTGATTTGTATCTTTTGTTTCTTTGTCTCTTTTCTCGATCTGTGGACTTGTAGGTACCAAGATCCCATAGATTGATAAAGGATTGAGGTGAGGTACTTGGCTAGCGGTGATCTCATAGGAACCTCAATGACATAAAGTGTAGCACGGTCTTTGCTTAGCGTCCCATTCGGGATCAACAACAACATCACCACTTAAATCTTTTATCTATGTTTACACTTAATAATCATTTGTAACCCGTGGCTTCGGTGTACTCTCGGTTGGATTAAAAGTCTATTGCTATGCCCGCTGCATCACGGGGGCTCTAGAATATTAGGATGTGTTGCCCACAAGAGATTATCTCAATACAAACATTATACATGACTATGCTTATTATTATATTTTATCCCATTTTGATGTGCAGCTGCAGGTGGATCTTCAACCCTGACCTATCTCCATCCATTGATTCAAACCAGTTATATAGTAAACTAGATTGTTTTGGTCAACTAAGGTAAAATAAACAAATAAAGTCTTATAGACGTGTCCTTTTATTATCTTTTAGCAGTGCTTTCCGAGGTTCGATTAAACCTAGGTATCTAGGGAAAAAGCTATTATACTACATCCGTGAATCTAGATCGAAGGTCTCATTACCCTTGAGCCACTTCTTAGGCTTCTTTGGGTGATCATGGTGGCCTAATTATTTGGCCGTCTCAGATGGTGTCCTAACAAGAACAATGGTGTTCTTGTGTTGATGATAAGATGAGAGATGTGCTCTGGTTTGTCCTTTTGTTGTGCTACGACTGTGTTTCCTCAAATGACATTTTCACTCTCTCTATTATGTTGATAGCACATCCTTGTTCATGTGCTATGTATGTTGCTTGCAAGTGGGACCTCCTAGGGTCAAGTTTCAATGGTGTAGATCTTTTCTGTTGGATGTGATCAAGTACATTCTTGATATTTTATGGTTGTTTTTACTTCTTATCTATTTACTAAACTTGGTGAAACTTGCCCCTCTCATGTCTAGGATGTTGTGCTAAGACTACTGATAAGATCATATACTTCTTAATTCTTGGTGAAACTTACCCCTAATTATTTAAGCTCGATGATGTGCCCAAACAGTCTGTCAGACTGAGAGCAATGTTAATACTAACACTTCTTGTTATCTTTTATTTTTTGTTTGCTTTTGTTTGGCAGGTAACAAGAATAAGACAGAGATGAGGATCAAGAATTTAGAGAGAAAATATTCTAGATTTAGGCTAGGTTTTTATTTTATTAAATTGTTGTAATTTCTTTTATTGCTTTATTTTGAAAACAATGTAACATTGTATTATGTAATAAAATGTTCCCTTATTCTTTTATGTAGCTGTTTCAATTATTTTATTGTAATACTTATTGTAATATCATATTACATTATTGTAACTCCTTCTCCATTTTTAGTTTCAATTTAGTTGTTTCATTTACTTAAGTAATTTACTTTTAGTATTAAATTGTAAATACATTATAATTATTTGTATGTTATTAATAAATAATAATTCATTTATTTTATTATGTGTGTAATTCCATTTCAATTATTAATTATTTCAAATTCCTTTTGAATTCAAATAGAGCATTTGAATATTCAATTAATACTGTTTTCCCTCAAACACAAACATTTAGTAGAGGTCATGTTGAAATCCATCCCACTTGCCATGATGTTTCCATCAGAACAAGAGAGACCTCGATCCCTCTACATTCTTTTAGTTTTGCGTGAAAATTCTATAGATTTTCTTATGCATGAATACAATGCACAAACATGTGTCCTCTCTATTTTAGGTGCTAATCCTGGGATGTTACATCCTGTAACTTGATTAATAAAGCGAGATGATCTGGTTCCTCCATGAGCATGTGCTCAACAAATGTCAGGGGAAACAGTTGCATGAATGATGTTGTCGCCTGGTGGCTATGAAAATAGACATTTTTCTCCGTGTTTAAATCACATTTTAAGTCAAATAATTGACCAAGAATCTCTCTAGTTTTGCTATTAATGACTAATTATTGTAAAGATGTGCAATCCTTTGTTTTAAATTGTGATGTGCAGGAAATCACCTTTTTAAGATGAAATCAGGAGCATTTATTGAAGATTATGATGTTACCTACTCAGCCAAGTCAACTAGGGTCGAAATGAAGCATTCTGTAAGCTTAACGCCTGAAGTATGAAAAAATCTTGCCCGTACGGTCCACCTGTACCTTGTGGCAGCGGATCTGTTAGTTCAGATGCTGCAACTTTCATGAAGGCTCCTATATATTTTGAGACTCCAGGAGCCGCACAGAGAGCCACCATTCTTAGATTGCATCACAACACCACCGAAAGAGATTCACCACCGTAGTTCATCCTCTCCACCCTCCATCCACTCCATAGCCATAGCCATAGCCATCATCTTGTACTTGAGATCTGCTTGTGAATTGGCAACCATTGTAAGAATATTTAGTTTCAACCTAAGTATTTTGCACAATATTTTCTATACTTGATCTTATTGTTATGAGTGAGTAGTCCTCACAAGCTGCGAGTTGGGGTGAAACCTCGCAGCGATTATGTGCATCTAATACATGGGAATATTTTGTGGTGATTGAATAGAGATATGTATCTTTGTATCTTTGTCTCTTGTCTTGATCCATGGACTTGTAGGTACCCAAGATCCCAAGGATTGATAAAGATTTGAGGTGAGATGAATGGTGAACGACTACTTCATGAGAAACCCCATGACAACAAGGGAGTATGGTCTTCATTCAGGGATCCGCTTGGGAGTAACAACAACATCACTGCTTAAGGCTTTGATCTATATTTTACTTAATAATTATTATAGCCCGCTGCTTCATGGTATAACGGTTGGATTAGAATACTATTGTTATGCCTGTGGCTTGTAGGGAATTTAGTATATTTGGATGTGCTGCCCACAACACATATCTATGTTAACTCATTTCGCACATGAATGTGTGTGTTATTATCTTCATCCCATATGATGTGCAGCTGCAGGTGAATCTTCAACCCTGGCATATTTCCATCCATTGCAACAACCAATGATTCAAAGTAAACTACTCCCTCCGATTCATATTACATGCTGCAGAAATAGATGTATATAGACATGTTTTAGTGCTAGATACATCCAATCTAATGACAATTAATATGAATCGGGGGGAGTAGAAAGGTCCGGTAAACGTAAGGTAAAATGAATAAACAATTCATGTAGATGTGTCCCTCATATTTTTCATTTAGCATTGTTTCCCAAGGTTTGATAAACCTAGGTATACTAGGGAAAAAGCTACTATACTACATCCGTAAATCTATCGAATGTATCATCACCATTCCTCTGTCTACCCTACATTGAACATTATCTGACCCCTCTCTTTTGTTGCTCCAAGTGAAGTCGTAGCCCGAGTAGCCAAGATCATTCAAATTGCAATCCATCAAACAATTCGAGAAAGCCTCCATCTGAACCTGGCTCCTTTGATTTCTCCCAACAGTTTGGAGGTTTTGGTGATCTCATTGAAATCACTAGCATAGCCAAGGTAAATCATCTTGTGATCAAAGATACCATTGTGCCTCCCAGGTATGGGATCTGAGTTCTGTACGAGGCTCGCCATAGATGCCACTGATTCACTAGGTCTTCCCATTTAAAACTATTTTTGCATCTATGTAAAGCTGGCACCAGGGCCTCACATCCACATCGATACCATCCCGCCACCACAAAGCCAGTCCACCACTTTGGCCCACACAGTCCACGGCCACACCAAGAGATAAACCCAAGATCCATTTAAGCTTCTCCATATCTTTGGATTTCTTTTTAGTTTCGGACAAAAACACCTCCCGGGTTGAGTGATCTTTAGAGATCACGGAGTTTGCATATCGTCGTGTCTAACCACAAACAGCGATAGTTTAGGCTAAGATGATCCGTTGTCATGAATAAGAGCATCTCCACCAACGCCCCAAAACCGGTGGCCAACAAGCGCGCCGACAGTTGGTTTGGGGAGGCCGCCTCGCCCCCCTAACAACTAGGCACCCAACGATCAGGCCTCCAAAAAGCCAAAATATAAAGGGATTACATTCAAATGTAGGGAAATTTACAAGGTTTGAATAAAATTTGCATGAATCTAAACATAAACATAAACATATACTAACAAGATAAAGTACTACTATGTTGCGGTGCTAGGGTTTGCACCGTCACGTCCTACTCCTCGTCGTTGGAGGCGAGGTTTACCTAGTCCGACACCTGCTAGGGGATGCCTCCACTAGTGATGGTGTTGGATGGGCGACGGAGGTGGCACCATTGCTCTGGCGGCGATGGAGGTATGGCCATAGAGGCTTGAGCGCCTGGAACGTGTGGCCTAGCACGCCTCCTCATCCAGCACTTGTTGCGCCTACGACTCGTGAAAGTCCAGCTCGAGCGCCTCATCCTCAATGAGCATCGACGGCATGAGGGGCATGACGTCATCCTACTCTTGCTCCCTCTTCACCTCCTGGTTGACGCTGGTGGCCTCCATTTTCGATGCCCAGGCAATGAGGCCCTCCTGGTACGTGTGTTTGTCGATGTGTGGCGGCTGTGGTGGTGGCAGTGGCGCCATGAGGCGAAAGGAGATGCCGTGAGCCTGGCACGGCGGCTGTGTTCGTGTCGCACCATGACACCGAGAGGGAGATGGTGGTGGCACGTCACCCGTGGCCCGCCGAAGCAGGAGTGGCAGCATGGCTATTTGCGGACGCGACGAGGGCGGTGATACCTTTGATCCGGATTACATATGTAGTATAGCTCTTTTTCCCTAGTAGACCTAGGTTATCGAATCCTTGGGAAGCAGAAAGCATAGTGAAGTTACTTTAACGAACCTTCAGAAGTTTTAGAACTCTTTTTGTGTTTTATCGGACCAAGAGTTTGTTATCTTTTGTTGTTGTCGATGATGGAGAGAGAGGGCCTAGGACTTTCGGTTTTACCTGTAGTTGTGCAAAACATCTGATGGGAATAAAAGATAATAATAATATATGCATATAATTGTTAGAGCAAGATAATTATATGTGGGCAGTGCATCCATAATTGCTATTGCCTCCGCAACCGCTTATAGCAATAACCTACTAGTCTCATCCATAGAAGAAAGAGAACTAATGATATGCATAATGACGTCACCGTTAATCCCAAGTAAATCCCTCACATACAGTCATACTACCCCTTCTGTCACTGGGGGTCCCAACCTACAGATTAGTCATTACTCATACTCCCTATACCTGGCTCAATCCTCGGGGTCTTGGGTACCTGACAAGTCCTTGGATTGAGGCAAGATAGGATACAATAATCATCATGTCATACAAACTAATACATGATTCCATCTATGATAAATAACATGCACAAAAGCTACATGGCTAGGCTGAAGCCCTTAGCCCAAGGAGAATTACTCACACATAGAGATGAAATCAACGATTATAAACATTGCAATGGAAATCATAAGATTGATAGCAAATAGTCTTATAATATCGCCAATCAAATATGAGATCTACTATTATAGGTGGTGGAATATGGCTATGGTGGTAGAGAAAGGTTTGGAGATTAGATCTAAGTCTATTCTTCCGGCGGCTCTTCGGTGTTGTGGATGTAGGGTTCTGGGGTTCTGTCGGGCGTTATTTCTCGTCGCCCGAGGCCTCTTTATATAGGGGTCCCTTCACGAAAGTTGTTCTGTTTGACCTAGCGGTGGCGGCGACAACTATACGACCAGAACTATACGGCCAGAATTTTATTCCCACCGTATAGTTGGTCGTTAAAGCGTCTATCTCCACTTCATGACCCCTAGTTTCTTCGGGCTGTTGGAAATCTCGTATCTTTGACTTTAATGTTGTGATTCTCATCATCAAACGTCATTATCTGCGCAGGGAAAAATAGAGAGAATGGATTGCATACCCCTTTGGTCATTAAGCATTAGTGGTAGGGTTTAGAGAGATATTTCATCAAAAATATGAATAATATCTAGTTTAAATGTGGACATAGATGTCTATATTTCATAGCCATCAGGTGGTAGCCCACGCAGGGCGAGGACATCATCAACGTCAAGGTCGTCCCAGTAGGAGTGGAGGTCGTCCCTGTTGAAAGGCCCGCCGTAGGGCATGGCTTGGCGGTGCACCCCGTCCTCGCACTCCTGCAGGAGGATCACAACCCAGTAGCCTTCATCCAGCCAGCCGAGGCCCTACTGGTTGATCACCGATAGAAGTGACCGATGGTAGGTGATGACCTCTTGCAGGTCATCGTCGGTGAGGAGGGACGGGATGGCATTGCCATCTTGGGCGATGCTCCACTCGCCGGGAAAGCTCTAGTCTAGCGGCATGAGGAGGTTCACCTCGTAGAGCACCATCGCCTCGTCGAGGCTCAGGTTGCGCCCTTGTGCCGCCGAATCTTGCTACTGTCAGCCTCGTGATCATGGCGGGGCATGATTTTAGTCATTGGTGGAGAGTAGATGAGGGGGAGATGGCGAAGGGGAAATGGATGGGTGTGCGCCGGTGAGGAAGAGCCTTTTTATGGGAGATGTGGGTAGGCTGGACGACCACTGCACTATTTACTGTGGCTGAGGAGAGTCGTCACACGCGGTGGCGTCTAGCCCCGGCGAAGAACCACATGGCCGTGTACGGGAATAACCCAGAGTCATAAATAACTTTGACCGCCCCCGTCGAGTGGCTGTCAACTGGGCCCCGTGGGAACGGGCACGGCGTGTCCGACATGGCGCGCGTTGCTGGTAGCCCTACATGGACCCTAGTTCCCGAGTGTGGTAAGGGATCCGAACATTTTAGTGGGCGGCCCAAATTGCCGGCACCGGTTGGAGGCCACCAGTGCGGGCTAAATTTTGGTCTCCACCCCCAACTCAGTTGGGGCCCGGGTTTGGAGCCGCCGGTGAAGATGCTCTAAAAAAAGTTGTTTAGGGTGGTGCATACATGAATATCATTACCTCACGAATCACGATGCTCACATGAATAACTGACATACCCTCCGGCCTCAGCTAAGTGTATTTCTAACTCTTACAATAAGTAAAATATTTTGAAGTTTGACCAATTTTAAAGATAAAGTAATAACATTTATGGCAACAATGTAGTATCACTGGTTCTTTCTTGAAATTTAGTTCCATATTGTACCGATTTGATGTCATATATTATGCTGCTTTTTCAATAAAACCGGTCAAAGTTTTGACTTAGCACAAGAGCTAAAAGTACACTTATTTGAGGACCGGGGGAGCAGTCTTCAGATCGGCCTCCACCATCTTAGTCATCTTTTGTCAGTCGCGTGTGATATTTTTTATGTTTATCTTTAGTTCGGGTTTGCATCTTTGTTGCGTGGAGGCCGATTGTGGACTCTTGATGCTTGTGCTGTTCTTGTGCGAACTTTTAAATCCAATAAAAATGTTCTTTATTGCAAAAAAATATTGATAACTATTCTCATATCATAATCCTCGGTCGAAATTTGAGTATCTACAATGGTTGAGAAGATGGCCATTTTGATAATTTGATGACATCTAGAGAAGGCAAAAGGAAAAATATTATACAATGCATTATATAGTGTTATCTCTAACACTTGCGTTGGAAGGCTCAAAATTTATGGCCTGAGTAAAGTAAAATATTGTATACCGGTGAAAATGGGCACGTCGGGATGCCCTAAGAATTATGGCCTGATTGAATTAAAATACGATGACTAAGGGAAGACTATTGTACATTGGTGAAAAATGGCATGTCTTGGTTATTGAGAAATCATCTTAGCTCAGAGAAGTCGAGACTTTTTATTTCTTTGACAGTTTCGAATGCTACAGTGACATGCTATAAGAATGCTAAAGAAATTTGACAGTTTAGAAGTTTGAAAGCCCTTAATTCAGAGAAGCTCTCATAGAAAACATAACAATCAAGCTCTACCAAAATTTATAACTATTCCCGTGATTCAGAGAAGCTCTCGTGGCCCTTGCTGGAGTGACTAGGGCTTCTCAGAATTACAGGAATGAGAGTTAAAGGAATTATTCAGCTTGATTCAGTGCAGTGGTTCATTCAGTTCATGCATACCATGTGCATCACATGAACTGTTTCTTGCACTTCATAAGACATTTAGTTGTTAAATTCCATCTTTTTGCAAGGATAAAACAAAATAGTGTATTTGAAAAAAATATCACGAGACTGGAAACAAATGATCAAAACCCAACATTACAGTGGCCTCAAGACATCCCAGCATTTTTTTTTGGGTCAAACAACTCATGGATTCTTTTTGAGGAATTTTTTAGGACCTCACGGATCTCTTCACACAAAATTAACTAGGTTGTGTGATCCAGGAAGTTAAATTGCTCGTCCCCAGTACCAAGCGTCTTCCTGGTAGCTAAATATTGTACTGAAAAGCTAAAACATCTTATATTTTGAAATGGAGGGAGTAGATATTAGCAAATTGAAAACACCTTTAGCAACGTTGCCACGAAAGAGAGCATATCATGTAGGCCGAGGAGATGCACAAGCAAGACAACGTTGTACTCTCTCCGTTTTAAAATATAAGATGTTTTAGCTTTGTAAGTGAAGTGTATCTAGACTTCTTTTAGTGTGTAGATTTATCTATGTTTAGAGTGAACCTACACACTAAATGAGTCTAGATACACTTCTTTCACAAAGCTAAAACATCTTATATTTTGAAACGGAGGGAGTATGTGCTAGCTGCTTCACCAAGCCGTGTTATTTGACTCAGGGTCTTCGCCATGTTACATGTACCGGAAATAATGCTTAACCCGTCAGCAGTTGCATGCTTTTCACCAGGAACCATGGACAGAGTCCCGCCGTTACTACACCATATACTACGGTACTTGTGTAGGCCGGACATTATATTCTGTAGCCACGCCGCCAATCGTCCGTCACGGCTTGGCCAGCCCTCTTCTTCAGTGTTCCAGACTTTGAGAGTAGGGAAACAGAGGAGACACTCAACACTGAACATACGCCCTTCAAATGCCAAGAGTGGCGAAACAGAGGAGACACTAACAGAGAGTGTCATGTGAATTTCATTTCATTTTTTGACAAGAGAGTGCGAAACAGAGGAGGGATAACAAATGCGAAACAGAGGGATAATAACGACAGCAAGAGTGGCCAAACAGAGGAGAGGCAGCAGCCACAGAGTCACGAAACAGAGTGTTCTTCCACCTTGTATTCCATGCCTGTGTTTTTTAAGCGCTTTTTTTTTGTCACTTTGAATTCGAGATGGCACCCACACAGCAAACCTGAAATTGAAATCTTCTAGTAGAATGGATTCCTTGATGGAAAATGTTCCAATCTAGAGAGCCAAACAAGCTGCTAAGGCTATAGTTTATATAGCGATGGTGATGTTGAGCTCGTCCGTCGCCGTCTTTGAGAGTGGCTAAAGAGAGCAGACACTCAACACTGAACCCACACCCTTCAAACGCGCAAGTTAGATGCCTGCGCAGGAAGTGCATGTGGATTTCATTTCAATTTTGACAATAACAACAACAGTGACAAAACAGAGGAGAGACTACAGCAACAGAGTGGCGAAATAAAGTTGAGGAGGACAAACAGCTACAACTCTGACTCTAAAACAAGAAGATGCGTTCTTCACGAGAGACAAGTGTTCATAGAATCGTTAACTACCTGGGCCGTTGGAGCTCTCTGCGTGGTATTTCATATGAGCTTTTGATTTTGTGCCGTCGCTATCTTCTTTCCCGCATGGCTGCCTTCTCTTATTTGGCAGCAAGGGCCACACGCGCCGACAGCAATGGCCACCCCCGCCCCCATCAGGAGATACTAGGGCTAAAAATTGATATTCTACAAGATTAGATATGAAATGAAGTCAGTATAATCATTAGCTAGAATTCGAGTTCATAATTTCCATTTGGGAAATAAAAAAGAATTACAATGCGATGGACATGTAAATATAACGTTTATTGAAAAAAATTCCTCCAAGAGACAAAGAACAGAAAAAGAATACGTGGTACTACAGAGCATGGAAAACGTTCTCCGTGCAAAAATAGGAGCAATAAATATATGATAAACAGTATGGGAAGGCACATACCTTCCGTTCTATGTGAGCAAGTTTTGTCTTGTTCTTCTCTGCGTTACACCACTTCTCTAATTTAGGGTTGCAGTAGGATATTTCCAATTGTTGGAGGTTCGTGAGCTCTTGTATGCTCTCTGGCAGAGTCATGATGCCATCCAAGGATTCCATCTTGAGCTTCTTGAGCGACGCGAGTTCTCCTAACCACTGTGGCAGCTGTCTCAAGTTAGGACAGTTGTCCAGTGTTAATGATTGTAGCTTTGTGAGTTGCCTCATGTTATGGGGCAATTCCTCTAGCTTCTGGTGGCCCCATAATGTCAGTTCCTGAAGAGATGTTAGCTCACCAAACAATTCCTCGAGCTTTGCATGGCTGCATTGATTTATTTCAAGTGATTTGAGGGAGTGGAGGGCCCCGGATATCTCTGGTGAGATCGTAAAATCACTGCAACCATCAATGCATAAATGCCTGAGAGAGAGTAGGTGGTGAAGAAAACCCCACTGATGCAGAGGAACATCGGTGCCTCCAACTGTCAGGCAATCAATATGTGACACGCTCTCTCGCCGTGGTACAAGCACATTATCACTCAGCTTTATAAACCAAGATGCGGCTCTAGGAAGGTGTGGTTTTATCCTCAACTTGGGGCAATCATTTATGTGCACCTTTTCAAGCTTATTCACACTATCCTCACCACTCAAGTATGATGTGTCCCATTCTTCCAGGCTTTTCATACGGAATAGATGAAGCTCACGGAGGTTTGGTAGTTGGCAAAAGGGCGGTAAACTCTTGCAATTTGGCAAATTCAGCAACACCATCTTGACAAGATTAGGGAGATGATCGCTAATACTCATTAGCCAGTCTGGAAAGCGAACACTGCGGTAACCTCCTAGTTCAAATCTCTGCAAAGTGATTGGTGGCACTAGCTCCGTCAGCAACTCCATGTCATCCACAGATCTACATGCACCCTCAGTCCATGATAAACTCAATTGTTGGATGGTCTGTTTCTCACTCAGATTTATATTGTGTGCCTCTTTTGGGGACTTCACATTTTCAAGCCGCATGATTGCCAGCTCAGCAGGACTTGCATGCTCAAGCAAATAGATGTTACTGCTAGTGCTACCTGCGTACAGAGAGAGTACCCACCTTGTGGAGGAACCAGAGTAGCTAAAATGAACGTTGTCTACACACCATGGAAGCCTAAAATTTTTGTTGCACCCATTGAGCACCAGCTTGGTCAGGTGGCTTGCACTATCTGGTATTATAAGAGGAAAATTATTCTCGGACATACGAAGCTGCTTCATATTGGGAAGGGTGCATATACAGTCAATGAAACTCTCAGTTTGATCCGTTGAGTAGTGAAAGATATTTTGCAAGCACCTTGATAGATTCAAATATCGGAGTTCGGTGAGATTGACAATGGCATATGGCAGCCCTCTGAGCTTTCCACATCCTGATAAATTTAAACTTTGGAGTTTGGTTAGGCCAACCAAAGCTTTGGGTATTCCTGAAACATGACGGCAGTCTGATAATCCAGATGTACCAACTCTCTGATCTTCGCGAATGACAATGGGAGTTCTTTTAGGTTCGAACAACCTGATAAGTCGAGATGCATCAGACCTTTCATTTCACCTATTGACTCTGGCAATACTCTGAGACCACCAGAAGAAATTCTAAGATAATTTAACTTTGAGAGCATACCGATGCACCTGGGATTAATTCGAGCCTGGCCACAGGAATAGCTAAGATACCTCAGCTGCTTCAATTCACCAATAGAAACTGTCAAATCATGCATACTGTTTATGCTTAAATCTAAGACACGGACGTGCTTAGCTGTTGAAAATGCATCACTACTCAAAACTTCGTCTGCAAAATGCAGTGCCCTTATTTTTGCAGGTGAATTTGTGGGTGAATTTAAGGGCTTCGAACAATCTGTCAGGCATGCATAGCGGCAGTTGGGGCCCTCCAAGTTATATTCGTCAGCCATGACCGATCTTGCGAGATCATGCACCAGGTCATGCATAATGAACCTTGTAGCATCTTGTCTTGGTTCAAAATATCCGATGTCAATCTGCAGGAATAACATACAATAGTGTAAGACATATGGGTTTTCCCCTATTAGCAATTTGAGTGAATAAAATAAGTGAATTGCTAACTGGATGCTATTCTCTCGTCTGCAATTCAAAGGCTATAGCTTTGCTGAGTTTTCCATCTGATTTATTGCATTTGTACTTTTTTCCTAGTTTCCATTGTAAGCTTCAACTAATTTTTCATCTAATGCCTTTCTATAATATAAAACAAAGGGCCAATAACAGGTAAAATCAAAGACAGAAACACTAAACGTTTACGTGTATTTTGTACAACTCGACCATTGCAGTAAAATGTTGACTTAAGAGTTCATTCTTAAATTGTTGACATTCTTACTAACATACAAGAACTAAAATAAGAAAAGTCTACATACAGTAGATGAATAATACATAACTAGCATGTGTGGCCAAAGTTCTGGTGGGCGATTTGCCCAGGTCAGCGCAATAAAGCTTGATGATTTTTTAAGAAGGTTGATTAGAATACTGAGGAATTTAGGATATCGTCTTTCAGAAATTTGGTTGACTAGAAGATGGATCCTAAATATTATATGAGCTATAGACCACATCGTGACTTAGCTTCTGCTGCTGCTACAGTAGACACGACATAATCAAATATCAACAGGTATATTATGCATCATTGTGTGTGGCATTTCTGATTTGATGCCTATTTAACCTGTGAATTTCATTATTGCCAGTTGTCCCAGTCTTCTGGTTGGTGTTCTGATAGATAACAACTGGCTTCTCACGATCTCTAGATCAGGAGCCAGTGAGCAACCACAGTTCTTTGGAGATCTGTGGGTACCTTAGTTTGCAGTGTCTTTTTTTGGTCTGGATTTGGATTCCACTGATTTTTCAGTATTTTCAGCTGTATATTTATACGGAAGGGAGTTGATCTCATCGGTTTGGATTTCTTCTTGCCCTCCGTTGCCTTGCGTTGGTCACAATGCTTGTCAACCGATGAGTATAGGTGCTTAAATAAAAATAGGCAGCTGGAAGAATTCTCCAAAATGCAAATCAAGTTTTCCTTTTAAGAGGAGTTTAACTAAAAAACAAGGGTTTTTGCATCACAAAGATTGATAATTCTATTGTATTTTCTTGTTATTCCATATTCAAAGATTTGGAATACGCAAGATTCGAGTACAAAGGCATTACCGGATTGGGGCGAAGTGGCCGTACCAATGGGTGTACAAAGGCATTACCGGAATAGGGTAGGCATTACCGGAATAGGGTGAAGTGGCCGTACCGATGAGTGTGGCTCCACTAGCGCTGTCACACGTGTACTCGGTGACCTTGCGAGAGCGACAGGTAGTGTCAGCGCGGTTGACCACATATTTTTCTTTCCCGTTACAATGCGTCGTGGTGGGAGATACGGGCGATATCAGTGGTATGCAAGGTAGTTGATAGTAAAGTTCAACCCGTAGCAACGCACGGGTATTTGTGCTAGTATAAAACAAAGGGCCAATAACAGGTAAAATCAAAGACAGAAACACTAAATGTTTACGTGTATTTTGTACAACTCGACCATTGCAGTAAAATGTTGACTTAAGAGTTCATTCTTAAATTGTTGACATTCTTACTAACATACAAGAACTAAAATAAGAAAAGTCTACATATAATCGTAACACCTGTTCTCTAGGCTACAAACATATTGCAATTAAAATATTGGATACAGTGAGGAATAGTAATGATGATGAAGCGTGGCAAATCAACAACATATACTTAATGTGTAAGGATTCAAGATGGCATCGCAAAATTAACAACATATACTTAATGCAAGGATTCGAGATTAGCAAAACAACCGCGATGAAACAGATTCGACTACCTTAGGTATACAAAACTCAAAACCACCAACTGTTCCTCAAGCAAAAAACTGAGTCAGAGTTAACAAGGCGCTACAGATGCACTAGTACAGTAGCAGGGCCCATCTTTTTTGCATCATGCAGTATTCATCCTATATATGAGTAAAAGATAATGCGATGCAAAGTAAAGAACTACAAACACCAAGTAATCAAATAGTAAATGTCAAGGGTATCACGATTTCGCATGTACACTTTTAAATATTTTTACTCTTTCCATAGAAACGTAAGAAAAGACTACAATGAGAAAAGTACATTTTTAAATATCAATCATTTGAAAACGAAAGTAGTAAAGTACACCCTCCATTCAGAAATATAAGTCATTTTAGCTTTGTGCAATGAATCCATCTAGACGCCTTTTAGTGTATAGGTTCACTCTGAACCTCTATAAACTTATACAATAAAAGACGTCTAGATACATTTGATTCACAAAGCTAAAACGTCTTATATTTCTGAACGGAGGGAGTAGTTACTCCAACATAATGCATGGAAAGGTTTTGCAGAAAAATACTCTCAGCATCTCTATAAAAAATAACCATTGACAAGAGTTGTAGTTAATATATTAAATAAAATAAGATAAATTTTAGCTGCGTAGGTATTGTGTAAATCACCTCTGAATGTTGAAGAAATGACATGTCCAGAAGCTTAGTAATATAACTCTCACCGAGCTGCCAGGTAGAGAATGTACTAGATGGCTCCATGAATCCAAGAGCAATCCATTGATGAATTAGATCATCACTAATCATGTTGTGGCCTTTTGGAAAGATTGCACAATAAGCAAAGCATAACTTCAAGTGTGGAGGCATGAAGCTGTAGCTTAACAACAAGGATGCAAGCACTTCATGTGTAGACGATGTTTCTTTGGACACAGAAAGATTCCAGATATGGTTGGATCTGATGGAATCCCATACATCATATGTCTTGGATTTCAACATGTGTCCAAGTGATTGAGCAGCTAAAGCCACACCTCCACACTTTTTTGCAATTTCCTTCCCAATCGGCTCCAAGCGCCCTTTGTCCTGCCTTGTTTCAAAGTTATTTTTCACTTTTAGTATATCCCAGCACATTTGATCTGACAAGGGAGGTAATTCCAATGAGTCAACAGTACCAATTCCTTGTGCAATGCTTTTTTCGCGTGTGGTAACCACAACCAGTACCTTGCTCCCCTCACTCTGCTTCAGCATAGCCTTCAATTCTTGTAGGTGAGAAGAATTCTTCTCCCACAGGTCATCCAAAATGATCAGGATCCTCTTACCAGTGAACAGCTCATGAAGACGAGTATGAATACTATGCAAATCATCAGATGTCGGCGGGCTCTTCGGTGATAGTTGTGATATTATGATGTTGCCAATTTTTTTCAGTTCAAATTTCTGGGACACATAGACCCACACCTTAGAGTATTCTTTGAACTTAGAATCATTGAATACTAATCTTGCCAAGGTGGTTTTTCCAATGCCTCCAATGCCACATATGGGAACAATGGTGGTGCCTTGAGTGGTGCTCCCAGATATACAAGCCATGATTTCCAGTTTTTCATCAGTCCTTCCGATGATTTCTGCTTCCTCCACATTCCCTGCAGTCTCCCGGATATCAGGAACTTGCTTCTCCTCGCTGCGAGTTTCTGGTAGACCATGATAATTGTTACGGTCGTCTGTTATCTTTTGTAGGCGCTTTTGCATCTTTTTCATCTTACGTAGCATCTTAATCTTATTCATCGTAGCTGCCCACTGAAACCGGTAGAAATTAGATTTGTCAGTACCATGGGAGTGGAAGGTTCACTATATAAAAAAGGTTCAGATATATAAATCAATTCACTTCCATCAGCTCATATCTTAGAAAAGAGCAACCCTGTTTATGTTTGTTTCAGATATCTAGTATTATGGAAAAAGGGTATCAAGTGCCAACCCAGTTCAAAAAAAAGTTCTTAGAGAACATCAGCATTCAGATCCAGTTAGATGGCAGCCAAATGGTTAGAATGTTTCATACCAGGTCGGTGTCAGCTTCGAAGTCATCAAGCATGTCGGAGATGTCGTACATGGCGTTCTTAAGCCGCTTCAGCCACAGAAGCGCCGAGTTATCCGTGACAGACCGCCTCTCGGCGTCGCTGAGCACGGCCTCCACCGACTCCAGGGTCATCTTCATATTCTCGAGATCTTTCTTCATGTTCTTGTGCAGCTTGATCTCGCCTCCGATGGCGGAACCGATCTGTCCAATCACCAGCTTGATGATGGCAGAGGCGAGCATACCCCCGACTACCACCATGGCTCGTGTTTGTCGACCCGGGATTTGCTAAATCCACAATAATTACGCACCGATGCATTAGAACCATGGCACGTTGAATCCAAAACCACAAGCTTGCAAATACTCATGTCAATTATTAATCATCCTTGCAATTTTGCAGGAACGCAGGCATAATTGCAGAGCAACCAAAGTTGCGCGCTTGCAAGGAATAAAGCAGATAGTAAGATGTGTACCTGTAGCTGGGTACTCCACAGATCCGATCGGGCTGAAGCCGGCAGCCGGGTGGAGGAGATATTCGGATGGCAAGCGCCTCGAGACCTCAAGACAGGAAATAAGCCATGTGTGCTGAGCAGATATGAAGGCAAAGACCTCAAGAGTACTGTTGAATCATGGAATTTTCTCTCGCTGAAGGGGTGAGAGAAAGTCACCACGGAATTGTTTTCTATATTAGGATGTGGTGACACTATGACAGATAACCTTGCTTTAGTTTAATGCTAGTGATTACAACATGCCACCATGCACCAAGAGGATTAGCCGGTCTGATCTCTAATCTCTATTGTTTAGGCGTTGCTTCATAGTGTGGACCTCTAACCTCTATTGTTTGAGACGGCAGGCATTAGCCGATCTGAACCATTTTCTACGAGAGCAAGATACAGACAAAACGGCTACAAAGTAGCATCCATCACTTGTACAAGAAGTAACATGGAAACAAAGAAAAAACAAGAAACGAGGAAAGACATGTTACTTCGCTCTATCTTCCTTCTTTAATTATTGTTTGAGACGGCAGGCATCAGCTGGCCTGAACCATTTTCTATGAAAGCAAGGTACAGACACAACTGCTACAAAGTAGCACCCATCATTTACACAAGAAGGAACGGGAAACAAAGGGAGAACCCGGAAACGAGCAAAGACATGTTGCTTCGCTCTATCTACCTTCTCTATTGTCGGCAGACATCAGCCGGCCTGAACCATAGAAAAATGAGAGCAAGATACAAACACAACGGTTACAAAGTACTATCACCCATCACTTACGCAAGAAGGAACGGGAAACAAAGGAAACAAAAACCCAGAAACAAGCAAAGGCAACACATAATTTTCTTTTAGGGATTAGGGAGTGGTGACACCGTCACAGATGACCTTGCTTTATTATAGTAATATAATCCCAGTGATTACGAGATGCCTCCTTACAACAAGGGCCTTCCTAACAGTACTGATTAGCAATGATTCCTGTTCCTTAACATGTGTCGAAACTGTTTGAATAGAACATACTGATTTATATAAACATCACCTTTTCTTTTGTCACTGCTGTTGTTTTGTATGATTTTAATATTGAACCTTTCTTTCATGTGACCTTATTTTTCAGGTAACTGAAGCAGGAGTCATGGTCCTATGCAGCAAGGTTACAGTTAATTTGAGATGCACCTATTGGAAGCTCTTCTGGCTTATGTCCCTGTTTTCAGCATTTTACCAAGTTATAAGAAACTCCCCACTCCTTGTGCTAGTTTTTGCGTCTCGCAGACAAACGGGTACTCTACTTGATTTCTATATAAATAACATCATGTTAATCAGTATATATAATCTGAAACTGAAACAAACCTCCCGGGTCAGCTATCCGCCTGAGCGATTCCGAAGGCTCACACCTCGATCCCATCGGTCCTCCACCCTCAATGTGCTCCTAGCCGGCACCGTCGCCGATGCCGGCAGCGGCGGCGGCTCCACGGGAGGTGGCGGCAGTATAGGGTGACGTGGTCTTGGGGGGGCATGCGAGTTGGTAGCGGGCCGCGCGCCGCTCTGGCAGCGAACCTCCGGTGGCGTAGATGGTGATCGGATATGGGCTTCAAGGCCCGATCTATGTCAACTGGACCTGCCATGGACGGAGTGCTACGGCAGTTTTCTCCTCTACTGCTCCGACCGGCAGCGTGGGGGGTTGCTGGTTTGCTCGAATAAGGATGCGGTTCTAGGGTTAACCATATACATAATCTCCAGATTGTCTACTCTAACAGATCAAGTAAAAACGATCAAACCTGTAAAAAATGAGGTGTTTACAGTTTTTGGTTGAAAAGGTTGAAACGGGGTCCAGAATAGATCTTGTAAAACTCGATCGACCCTTAAATTTTTTTCACAGTGTACCAAAAATCCGCCCGCGAGTTTCGGAACCAGAGCCCCGTAAACCGGTCAAACCTCGTCGGAGATGATGCACCGCCGCACTTCCGCCACAGAACTCGCTAGAATTTGTCGTCGCACGATGGAAGAGGCCGCCGGTCCGAATTGGGGTGGGCTCGACTTCCACCACCGAGGTGGTCACGCGCGAGGTAGGGCCGAAAAAGGGCAGGGCGATGTCAGGGAGCTCGGCAGAAGGTGGGCAGCAGCAGGTGGTCTGACGGGCGCCAGCCTGGTAGGCAGCAGCTGGAGGTCTGGCAAGCGAAGGCGGGTACAAGCTTCGAGCGGACAGAGGTAGGCGCGGGAGGCGGGGCGATCGGCGGGTAGGGTGGTTCGAGCGACCATCGGGTGGTGGTCAACCCTGGCGCAGTGCGGCGGGAGGCGCGGGGTGGCGGGACACCGACGGGAACGGAGGAAGAAAACGAGCACAAGAAGATGGCAAAAAAATTAAAAGAGAAAAGGAGAAAAATGTGGATCCCAACGGTATATGCTATAAGGGGTAGATTTACTATCTATTCTGGCCCGATCAATTTCACATCCTATAGAGCCTCTCCACTCGCTAGAGGCCCCCAAGGCTAAAATCCGACGATTTATTTCGCCGGATGGACAAAAATTTCGTCATGGGGGTGTGCCGAGGCCTAGTCATCCCCCAAGAACCGGGCCCTAGATATCAGAAAGCGGCGACATTTTTTGAATTTGTTCTTCCCGCCAACATAAAAACGATCAAGTCCAAGAGTTCGGCGACACAAAATAGACACAGTTCGACATAGACCAAGATTCAGCGACCAAACTACATATAGGCGCGAGGATCAAACAATAGGCGTAGGCTCGATGACGGCGGACGTAGGCTCCTCGGCGATGTCTCGGGCGTGGAGCTTGGCTGGGATGCAGAGGAGTAGCTTGGCGCTGGCGTCGGCGTGGGTCTTGCGGCGGACGGCGCCGACATGCCGCTCAGGATGGCGTTGCGTTCGGCCATGTACTAGACCTTGACTTGGTCGTCCATCGCCGCCGTGTTCGCCCCCATCAAGAACACCAGATCAGTGTTCCTCTTCTTCGCTGTGACTTTGGTCTTGAGGAGGTCGATATTGACGCCTTGGTTCTACAGCATCACCCTCCACCTTACATCAAACTTCTTGTCCCGCGCCGCTGCGTGGGTCTTGGCGTCGGCCATGCACTTATCGATCGAAGCTTGGAGCTTTTCGCCAGGCACCTTGGCCTTGAGCACCTTGGCCTTATTCTGGCCGAGATACGTCCGACCTTCGAATGCCGGGGGCACCGGTTCCTCCGGCTTGTAGACGGCGTCCTTTCCTTTAGCGAGAGACGTGTGCACATCCCTCCACTTCTGGCACTCTGAGATCCTAATGAAGACATGGAGGAACTTGAAATCATGCCCCTTGTTATCGTCGCGGTAGAGGACAAATGAGCGGTTCATCTGAGAATAGAGAGGCGAGATTGGGCATATGTTGCGGCAAACTTGGGAGAAAAGAAGCCGACAAGACAGGCGAGGAGTTTACCTTGCGTTCGAAATCGGCACCGCTCTCCGGGAGATTCTCAATCTCTTCTTGTATCCCATGCCATTTGCTGCAAGCTTGTTGAATGAGTCCCCAATGGGTGGCCATGGCCTTGTCGTCGCGCTCCTTGTCAATCTTATTGAATTGAGGATTACAAAGTTTGTGTTCATCAAACGCAAACTTGATCCTTTTCAAATAGGTCTCGAAGTTTTGATTTGCGCATGTGATCGGGTCGACGGAGACGGTCTTCCAAGCTTCTGCATTGTGATTAAACTGAAGGGGATATATTTAGAAAAAAGTTAGGATGTATAAGAATTCTTAAGTGTGTTCAGATTGAAGGACATGCCTGAGTTTTAATTTGCATGTATTATGCAGGTTCGGTTCACTATAATGGGAATTCTTCTGTTGTCTCCACGCCCAGGAGGTTTTCACCTCTGCCGAGGTGTCACTGTTTCTCACTGTTTCTACCATCACGTTGATTGACAATGGATGTTGCATTGTGCGCGAAATAACCCAGTTTTAATGGTGAGGCTATGTAGAACTGGCGAGACATAAAAGCTCCTATCATACTTTCGCACTTGAGAATACTTAGTTAATAACCCCCCGCCTTTACTCTCTCTTTGCTACCCTCGAAGATACGGTTCAGGTGGCAAACGATAGGAAGAAGCAGCAGCGCAATGAATATTTTTATATTTTATTGCGGTGAAAGTGCAAATTGAACCTTGAGAATTAGGAAACTTGGCACACATCCTCTATACACAGTTCTCGCTACAAATCCAATATGTACAGATTTAGTTTTAATCAACAATATCTCTAGAGAAACTTATTAACAGCGAAATGGTACAAGTACAACAAATTGAATATGACCTACATTAATTCCTTTGATGACTTTCACTGTGACAAATTGGTTGATGTCGTCCAAAGACCGCATCGCATGTTAATGAGAGTTCCAATGCGGATAAGCATGGATAACACTAAGCTTTCATCATGGTGTCTAATGTCGGCTTTCATATCACTGTATGTGCATGCCTATTTATGACTCACGTGCAAAATCGCACCTAGATTTTTTGGGGAGCAACCGGCAGGAGTTTTGTCTTTTCATTAAAGAAGGGGAAAAAACCCAAATCAGATTAAAAAAAGGGGCATGTTTTGGATAAGGTGTAAACATGCCAAAAGCACCCTGAGCAAAAATTACAACACTGCGTAATCAGGCTATGCGGGGATAGCCGGCCCAAAGACCTCGAAAGCACGTGCACGTTGGCGGATGTCCTCCTTAGTGATATTCGCGACTTCAAGATAAGTAAGGAGTTTGTGGGTGAAGATCCTTTTGTTTCGTTCTTTCCAAACATTCCATAGGACCTAGAGCAGGCGGCCACTGAGTTTGCATTTCTCAGTGGGCGTGCGGGCGTCGATCAGATTGTCCCACCAGTCAGATACGGAGGGGAAATCAGTGCTGGGTTTCCGTCGTCGTCATTTGCCCAGTTCTGGTTGAGGTTCCAAATCGCCGTGGTGTAAGGGCAGTCTTTGCAGAGATGATATGCCGTCTCTGGGGCAGCACGACAAAGGGCGCATATTGGATCCTGGTTCCATCCCCTGGTGGCCAGGTTGTCTGCCGTCATCAGCTTGTCGTGCAGAATCATCCACACAAAGAGCTTACATTTTGGCTCGGCGTGCGCAGCCTGGATTTTTCGAGTTTTGAATTTGGGGTGGCTTCCATGGAATTGCGCAAGGTAGGCCGAGCTCGCACTATACGTTCCATCCGCGGTCAGAGTCCAGCTTATGGCATCCGCCTGTCCAGGAGTCAACTGCATGTCGTTTACCAAATCGCAAACCTCCAGATACTGGGCAAGCTGCGGAGGCGTGTTGAGACGAGCAATGGAACGAATTCATTTCCCTCCCAAGAGTTTCGTGGCCACGTTTCGGTTCTTCCTGGTAGTGACTTTGTATAGGTCTGGCGCCCAAAGGCAGATGGGGCCCCGCGCTCCAGTTGTCGTGCCAGAAGGAGGCAGTCTCACCGTCCCCAATGTCGATCTTAGTAGAAGCTCTGAACATGGCCATGTCATTTCCATTGTATGAAAGCTTTGAGCCTGCACATGTGCGTTGTGGGTCAGTCCATTGTATCCATGGCCAGCGAAGGCGTAGCGCACGCCCCGTCCTTTGGAGGTCAGGCATTCTGAGGCCTCCAAGATCCTTTGGCCTGCATATCGTTGTCCAGTTGACCAGCGCTTTTCCTTGCGCGACATGCTCTCCCTCATCACTAGTCCAGACGAAGTTTCTAGCAATACGAGTGATCTTGTCACGTACCCATTGGGACAAAGGGGTTGTGTTATTTAAATCATTTCTCTTAATCTTTGTGTGTTTGTATTATTGGTAATTTATTAGTATGGACGGACGTGGCAAAACACGTCTTTATGGTCTAGTTATAGTAATAATCCAAGTGATTACGACATGCCTCCTTACAACAAGGGCCTTCATAACAATACTGTCATACTGATTAACAATGATTCATGTTCCTTAACACTATTTGAATAGAACATACCGATTTATATAAACATCTTTGGCACTGCCGTTGTTCTGTATGATTTTCATATTGAACCTTCCTTTCATGTGACCTTATTTTTCAGGTAACTGAAGCAGGAGTCATGGTCATATGAAGCAAGGATACAATTATTTCGAGATGCACTTATTGGAAGCTCTTCTCTCTTATGTCCCTGTTTTCAGCATTTTACCAAGTTATAAGAAACTCCCCACTCCTTGTATTAGTTTTTGTGTCTCGCGGACAAACGGGTACTCTACTTGATTTCTATATAAATAGTCATGTTAACTAGCATATAATACGAAAGTTTAACAAACCTCCCGGGTCAACTATCCGCCCGAGCGACTCCGGAGGCTCACACCTCGATCCCATCGATCCTCCTCCCTCAATCTGCTCCTGCCCGGTGATACATTGCAAATGTATCTATAATTTTTGATGTTCCATGCTTGGTTTTATCCACTTTCTTGTGTTTTGTTCCAACTTTGGAGTACTTTTCATATGATTTCTTGGACTAATCTATTAACAAGAGCCACAGTGCCAGCTGTCTGTTTTCTGCTGTTTTTGGTTCCAGGAAAGTCAGAAAATGAATATTCTCGGAATTGGACGGGACAAAAGCCAAAGTGTCTATTTTTTCGGAAGTCATCAAGTGCCAGAATACGAGACGGAGAGGGGCCACGGGCCACCACACCACCTGGCCGCGTGGCTAGGCCTAGCCCGCGCCACGGGGTGGTGTGGCCGCTCCTGGCACCCCCTCGGCCTTCCCTTCCGACTATAAGATGCCCTCGGGACGTAAACCCTAAGTACCCGATCAAAAATCCATGAAAGAGTCTGTAGCCGCCGTCATCTCCATCCCTAGATCGGAAGAGATCTGAAGCTCTTCCCGACACCCTGCCGGAGAGGGGATTTCACCCTGGAGGCCTTCTTCATCACCATGCAAGCCTCCGATGTAATGCATGAGTAGTTCATCTTTGGACTATGGATCCATGTAGTAGCTAGATGGCTGGTTCTCCTCCTTTGTGCTTTCATGTTTAGATCTTGTGAGCTCCGTTCATGATCAAGATCATCTATTTGTAATTCTGCATGTTGTGTTTGCGGGGATCCAATGGATATTGAGATGCTATTTCAGATTGATTATTGATTCTATCATGTCTTTGTTATTTGTGATCTTGCCTGCTTTCCGTTGTTAGTAGCTATCTTGGCCAAGTAGATGTTAGCAACTCCAAGAGTTAATATTTATGCTCGATAGTGGGTTCATGCCTCTGGTAATCTGGGGAAGTGACAGAAATCTCTAAGTTACTAGGGATAAAACAACAATCCTTTGTTTATAGAACAATCGTATTGTTTACTTTACACGCAGTTCGTAAAGCAATAATCTGTTGCTTGCAACTTAATACTGGAGGGGGTTCGGATGATAACCTGAAGGTGGATTATTAGTCATAGATGCAGTTGGATGGCGGTCTATGTATTATGTTGTAATGCCCAATCAAGTCTCAAAGGAGTCAAGATGATTAGTATATTCATGTATTGCTTTCTCGGTGTTTGTCAATTGCCCCGCTGTAATTTATTCACCCAACATGTTGTCTATCTAAGGAGAGCCACCTCTAGTGAACTATGGATCCCGGTCCTTGTCTTTTAGATTCAATCTACAATCTTTTGCTGCTTTGTGTTTACTTTCTGCAAACTTTTACTTCTTTTCATTCGATACGTTTAATCCTTTGTTTTCCACAAAACACGGTGAGATTGACAACCTCATCGCAAGTTGGGGACAACGTTCTATGGTTGTCTTGTGCAGGTCTCCACGTTGCTACTAGCACCGGTAGTGCGCCCTGCCAAAGCTCAGCTAGTAACACCTTTGGGGTGTTTCCTTGCTCCTACTGGTCCGATTAAACCTTGGTTTCATAACTGGGGGAAACTTGCTGCTATGCTCATTATACCTTCCTCTTGGGGTTCCCAACGAGCTCTACATCAACACCGCACCAGCACTTTTCTGGGCGTCGTGCATTGAGCCATCACCCGGTGATACATTGCAAATGTATCTATAATTTTTGATGTTCCATGCTTGGTTTTATCCACTTTCTTGTGTTTGGTTCTAACTTTGGAGTACTTTTCATATGATTTCTTGGACTAACCTATTAACAAGAGCCACAGTGCCAGGTGCCTGTTTTCTGCTGTTTTTGGTTCCAGGAAAGTCAGAAAATGAATATTCTCGGAATTGGACGGGACAAAAGCCAAAGTGCCTATTTTTCCGGAAGGGATCAAGTGCCAGAATATGAAACGGAGAGGGGCCAGGGGCCGGCCACACCACCTGGCCGCGCGGCCAAGCCTGGCCCGTGCCAGGGGGTGGTGTGGTGGCTCCTGGCACCCCCTCGGCCTCTCCTTCCGCCTATATATTGCCCTCGGGACAAAAACCCTAAGTACCCGATCAAAAATCCACTTAAGAGTCTGTAGCCGCCGTCATCTCCATCCCTAGATCGGGAGGGATCTGAAGTTCTTCCCAGCACCCTGTCGGAGAGGGGAATTCACCCTGGAGGCCTTCTTCATCACCATGCAAGCCTCCGGTGTGATGCGTGAGTAGTTCATCCTTGGACTACGGATCCATGTAGTAGCTAGATGGCTGGTTTCTCCTCCTTTGTGCTTTCATGTTTAGATCTTGTGAGCTCCGTTCATGATCAAGATCATCTATTTGTAATTCATACATGTTGTGTTTGCGGGGATCTGATGGATATTGAGATGCTATTTCAGATTGATTATTGATTCTATCATGTCTTTGTTATTTGTGATCTTGCATGCTTTCTGTTGTTAGTAGCTATCTTGGCCAAGTAGATGCTAGCAACACCAAGAGTTAGTATTTATGTTCGATAGTGGGTTCATGCCTCTGGTAATATGGGGAAGTGACAGAAATCTCTAAGGTACTAGATGTGCTGTTGCTACTAGGGAGAAAACAACAATCCTTTGTTCATAGAACAATCGTATTGTTTACTTTACACGCAGTTCGTAAAGCAATAATCTGTTGCTTGCAACTTAATACTGGAGGGGGTTCGGATGATAACCTGAAGGTGGATTATTAGTCATAGATGCGGTTGGATGGCGGTCTATGTATTATGTTGTAATGCCCAATCAAGTCTCAAAGGAGTCAAGATGATTAGTATATGCATGTATTGCTTTCTCGGTGTTTGTCAATTGCCCCGCTGTAATTTGTTCACCCAGCATGTTATCTATCTAAGGAGAACCACCTCTAGTGAACTATGGATCCCGGTCCTTTGTCTTTACATAAAATCTATAAACTGTTTCTGCTTTGTGTTTACTTTCTGCAAACTTTTACTTCTTTCCATTCGATAGGTTTAATCCTTTGTTTTCCGCAAAACACGGTGAGATTGACAACCTCATCGCAAGTTGGGGACAAAGTTCTATGGTTGTGTTGTGCAGGTCTCCACGTTGCTACTAGCACCGGTAGTGCTCCCTGCCAAAGCTCAGCTAGTAACACCTTTGGGGTGTTTCCTTGCTCCTACTGGTTCGATTAAACCTTGGTTTCATGACTGGGGGAAACTTGCTGCTATGCTCATTATACCTTCCTCTTGGGGTTCCCAACGAGCTCTACATCAACACCGCACCAGCACTTTTCTGGGCGCCGTGCATTGAGCCATCACCCGGTGATACATTGCAAATGTATTTATAATTTTTGATGTTCCATGCTTGGTTTTATCCACTTTCTTGTGTTTGGTTCCAACTTTGGAGTACTTTTCATATGATTTCTTGGACTAACCTATTAACAAGAGCCACAGTGCCAGGTGCCCGTTTTCTGCTGTTTTTGGTTCTAGGAAAGTCAGAAAATGAATATTCTCGGAATTGGACGGGACAAAAGCCAAAGTGCCTATTTTTCCGGAAGGGATCAAGTGCCAGAATATGAGACGGAGAGGGGCCAGGGGCCGGCCACACCACCTGGCCGCGCGGCCAAGCCTGGCCCGTGCCAGGGGGTGGTGTGGTGGCTCCTGGCACCCCCTCGGCCTCTCCTTCCGCCTATATATTGCCCTCGGGACGAAAACCCTAAGTACCCGATCAAAAATCCACGAAAGAGTCTGTAGCCGCCGTCATCTCCATCCCTAGATCGGGAGGGATCTGAAGCTCTTCCCAGCACCCTATCAGAGAGGGGAATTCACCCTGGAGGCCTTCTTCATCACCATGCAAGCCTCCGGTGTGATGCGTGAGTAGTTCATCCTTGGACTACGGATCCATGTAGTAGCTAGATGGCTGGTTTCTCCTCCTTTGTGTTTTCATGTTTAGATCTTGTGAGCTCCGTTCATGATCAAGATCATCTATTTGTAATTCATACATGTTGTGTTTGCGGGGATCCGATGGATATTGAGATGCTATTTCAGATTGATTATTGATTCTATCATGTCTTTGTTATTTGTGATCTTGCATGCTTTCCGTTGTTAGTAGCTATCTTGGCCAAGTAGATGCTAGAAACTCCAAGAGTTAGTATTTATGCTCGATAGTGGGTTCATGCCTCTGGTAATCTGGGGAAGTGACAGAAATATCTAAGGTACTAGATGTGATGTTGCTACTAGGGAGAAAACAACAATCCTTTGTTCATAGAACAATCGTATTGTTTACTTTACACGTAGTTCGTAAAGCAATAATCTGTTGCTTGCAACTTAATACTGGAGGGGGTTCGGATGATAACCTGAAGGTGGATTATTAGTCATAGATGCAGTTGGATGGCGGTCTATGTATTATGTTGTAATGTCCAATCAAGTCTCAAAGGAGTCAAGATGATTAGTATATGCATGTATTGCTTTCTCGGTGTTTGTCAATTGCCCCGCTGTAATTTGTTCACCCAGCATGTTATCTATCTAAGGAGAACCACCTCTAGTGAACTATGGATCCCGGTCCTTTGTCTTTACATAAAATCTATAATCTGTTTCTGCTTTGTGTTTACTTTCTGCAAACTTTTACTTCTTTCCATTCGATAGGTTTAATCCTTTGTTTTCCGCAAAACACGGTGAGATTGACAACCTCATCGCAAGTTGGGGACAAAGTTATGTGGTTGTGTTGTGCAGGTCTCCACGTTGCTACTAGCATCGGTAGTGCGCCCTGCCAAAGCTCAGCTAGTAACACCTTTGGGGTGTTTCCTTGCTCCTACTGGTTCGATTAAACCTTGGTTTCATAACTGGGGAAACTTGCTGCTATGCTCATCATACCTTCCTCTTGGGGTTCCCAACGAGCTCTACATCAACACCGCACCAGCACTTTTCTGGGCGCCGTGCATTGAGCCATCACCCGGTGATACATTGCAAATGTATCTATAATTTTTGATGTTCCATGCTTGGTTTTATCCACTTTCTTGTGTTTGGTTCCAACTTTGGAGTACTTTTCATATGATTTCTTGGACTAACCTATTAACAAGAGCCACAGTGCCAGGTGCCTGTTTTCTGCTGTTTTTGGTTCCAGGAAAGTCAGAAAATGAATATTCTCGGAATTGGACGGGACAAAAGCCAAAGTGCCTATTTTTCTGGAAGGGATCAAGTGCCAGAATATGAGACGGAGAGGGGCCAGGGGCCGGCCACACCACCTGGCCGTGCAGCCAAGCCTGGCCCGTGCTAGGGCGTGGTGTGGTGGCTCCTGGCACCCCCTCGGCCTCTCCTTCCGCCTATATATTGCCCTCGGGACGAAAATCCTAAGTACCCGATCAAAAATCCACGAAAGAGTCTGTAGCCGCCGTCATCTCCATTCCTAGATCGGGAGGGATCTGAAGCTCTTCCCGGCACCCTGTCGGAGAGGGGAATTCACCCTGGAGGCCTTCTTCATCACCATGCAAGCCTCCGGTGTGATGCGTGAGTAGTTCATCCTTGGACTACGGATCCATGTAGTAGCTAGATTGCTGGTTTCTCCTCCTTTTTGCTTTCATGTTTAGATCTTGTGAGCTCCGTTCATGATCAAGATCATCTATTTGTAATTCATACATGTTGTGTTTGCGGGGATCCGATGGATATTGAGATGCTATTTCAGATTGATTATTGATTCTATCATGTCTTTGTTATTTGTGATCTTGCATGCTTTCCGTTGTTAGTAGCTATCTTGGCCAAGTAGATTCTAGCAACTCCAAGAGTTAGTATTTATGCTCGATAGTGGGTTCATGCCTCTGGTAATCTGGGGAAGTGACAGAAATCTCTAAGGTACTAGATGTGTTGTTGCTACTAGGGAGAAAACAACAATCCTTTGTTCATAGAACAATCGTATTGTTTACTTTACACGCAGTTCGTAAAGCAATAATCTGTTACTTGCAACTTAATACTGGAGGGGGTTTGGATGATAACCTGAAGGTGGATTATTAGTCATAGATGCAGTTGGATGGCGGTCTATGTATTATGTTGTAATGCCCAATCAAGTCTCAAAGGAGTCAAGATGATTAGTATATTCATGTATTGCTTTCTCGGTGTTTGTCAATTGCCCCGCTGTAATTTATTCACCCAACATGTTGTCTATCTAAGGAGAGCCACCTCTAGTGAACTATGGATCCCGGTCCTTGTCTTTTAGATTCAATCTACAATCTTTTACTGCTTTGTGTTTACTTTCTACAAACTTTTACTTCTTTTCATTCGATACGTTTAATCCTTTGTTTTCCACAAAACACGGTGAGATTGACAACCTCATCGCAAGTTGGGGACAACGTTCTATGGTTGTCTTGTGCAGGTCTCCACGTTGCTACTAGCACCGGTAGTGCGCCCTGCCAAAGCTCAGCTAGTAACACCTTTGGGGTGTTTCCTTGCTCCTACTGGTCCGATTAAACCTTGGTTTCATAACTGGGGGAAACTTGCTGCTATGCTCATTATACCTTCCTCTTGGGGTTCCCAACGAGCTCTACATCAACACCGCACCAGCACTTTTCTAGGCGTCGTGCATTGAGCCATCACCCGGTGATACATTGCAAATGTATCTATAATTTTTGATGTTCCATGCTTGGTTTTATCCACTTTCTTGTGTTTGGTTCCAACTTTGGAGTACTTTTCATAAGATTTCTTGGACTAACCTATTAACAAGAGCCACAGTGCCAGGTGCCTGTTTTCTGCTGTTTTTGGTTCCAGGAAAGTCAGAAAATGAATACTCTCGGAATTGGACGGGACAAAAGCCAAAGTGCCTATTTTTCTTGAAGGGATCAAGTGATGAGACGGAGAGGGGCCAGGGGCCGGCCACACCACCTGGCCGCGCGGCCAAGCCTGGTCCGTGCTAGGGGGTGGTGTGGTGGCTCCTGGCACCCCCTCGGCCTCTCCTTCCGCCTATATATTGCCCTCGGGACAAAAACCCTAAGTACCCGATCAAAAATCCACTTAAGAGTCTGTAGCCGCCGTCATCTCCATCCCTAGATCAGGAGGGATCTGAAGTTCTTCCCGACACCCTGTCGGAGAGGGGAATTCACCCTGGAG
Organism: Avena sativa; assembly: GCA_916181665.1. Classification (NCBI taxonomy): domain Eukaryota; kingdom Viridiplantae; phylum Streptophyta; class Magnoliopsida; order Poales; family Poaceae; genus Avena; species Avena sativa. The sequence goes on from OV702292.1 coordinate 105,531,677, forward strand.
GCCTTCTTCATCACCATGCAAGCCTCCGGTGTGATGCGTGAGTAGTTCATCCTTGGACTACAGATCCATGTAGTAGCTAGATGGCTGATTTCTCCTCCTTTGTGCTTTCATGTTTAGATCTTGTGAGCTCCGTTCATGATCAAGATCATCTATTTGTAATTCATACATGTTGTGTTTGTGGGGATCCGATGGATATTGAGATGCTATTTCAGATTGATTATTGATTCTATCATGTCTTTGTTATTTGTGATCTTGCATGCATTCCGTTGTTAGTAGCTATCTTGGCCAAGTAGATGCTAGCAACTCCAAGAGTTAGTATTTATGCTCGATAGTGGGTTCATGCCTCTGGTAATCTGGGGAAGTGACAGAAATCTCTAAGGTACTAGATGTGCTGTTGCTACTAGGGAGAAAACAACAATCCTTTGTTCATAGAACAATCGTATTGTTTACTTTACACGCAGTTCGTAAAGCAATAATCTGTTGCTTGCAACTTAATACTGGAGGGGGTTCGGATGATAACCTGAAGGTGGATTATTAGTCATAGATGCAGTTGGATGGCGGTCTATGTATTATGTTGTAATGCCCAATCAAGTCTCAAAGGAGTCAAGATGATTAGTATATGCATGTATTGCTTTCTCGATGTTTGTCAATTGCCCCGCTGTAATTTGTTCACCCAGCATGTTATCTATCTAAGGAGAACCACCTCTAGTGAACTATGGATCCCGGTCCTTTGTCTTTACATAAAATCTATAATCTGTTTCTGCTTTGTGTTTTCTTTCTGCAAACTTTTACTTCTTTCCATTCGATAGGTTTAATCCTTTGTTTTCCGCAAAACACGGTGAGATTGACAACCTCATCGCAAGTTGGGGACAAAGTTCTGTGGTTGTGTTGTGCAGGTCTCCACGTTGCTACTAGCACCGGTAGTGCGCCCTGCCAAAGCTCAGCTAGTAACACCTTTGGGGTGTTTCCTTGCTCCTACTGGTTCGATTAAACCTTGGTTTCATAACTGGGGAAACTTGCTGCTATGCTCATCATACCTTCCTCTTGGGGTTCCCAACGAGCTCTACATCAACACCGCACCAGCACTTTTTTGGGCGCCGTGCATTGAGCCATCACCCGGTGATACATTGCAAATGTATCTATAATTTTTGATGTTCCATGCTTGGTTTTATCCACTTTATTGTGTTTGGTTCCAACTTTGGAGTACTTTTCATATGATTTCTTGGACTAACCTATTAACAAGAGCCACAGTGCCAGGTGCCTGTTTTCTGCTGTTTTTGGTTCCAGGAAAGTCAGAAAATGAATACTCTCGGAATTGGACGGGACAAAAGCCAAAGTGCCTATTTTTCTGGAAGGGATCAAGTGATGAGACGGAGAGGGGCCAGGGGCCGGCCACACCACCTGGCCGCGCGGCCAAGCCTGGCCCGTGCTAGGGGGGTGGTGTGGTGGCTCCTGGCACCCCCTCGGCCTCTCCTTCCGCCTATATATTTCCCTCGGGACGAAAACCCTAAGTACCCGATCAAAAATCCACGAAAGAGTCTGTAGCCGCCGTCATCTCCATTCCTAGATCGGGAGGGATCTGAAGCTCTTCCTGGCACCCTGTCGGAGAGGGGAATTCACCCTGGAGGCCTTCTTCATCACCATGCAAGCCTCCGGTGTGATGCGTGAGTAGTTCATCCTTGGGCTACGGATCCATGTAGTAGCTAGATGGCTGGTTTCTCCTCCTTTGTGCTTTCATGTTTAGATCTTGTGAGCTCCGTTCATGATCAAGATCATCTATTTGTAATTCATACATGTTGTGTTTGTGGGGATCCGATGGATATTGAGATGCTATTTCAGATTGATTATTGATTCTATCATGTCTTTGTTATTTGTGATCTTTCATGCTTTCCGTTGTTAGTAGCTATCTTGGCCAAGTAGATGCTAGCAACTCCAAGAGTTAGTATTTATGCTCGATAGTGGGTTCATGCCTCTGGTAATCTGGGGAAGTGACAGAAATCTCTAAGGTACTAGATGTGCTGTTGCTACTAGGGAGAAAACAACAATCCTTTGTTCATAGAACAATCGTATTGTTTACTTTACACGCAGTTCGTAAAGCAATAATCTGTTGCTTGCAACTTAATACTAGAGGGGGTTCGGATGATAACTTGAAGGTGGATTATTAGTCATAGATGCAGTTGGATGGCGGTCTATGTATTATGTTGTAATGCCCAATCAAGTCTCAAAGGTGTCAAGATGATTAGTATATGCATGTATTGCTTTCTCGGTGTTTGTCAATTGCCCCGCTGTAATTTGTTCACCCAACATGTTATCTATCTAAGGAGAGCCACCTCTAGTGAACTATGGATCCCGGTCCTTGTCTTTTAGATTCAATCTACAATATTTTACTGCTTTGTGTTTACTTTCTGCAAACTTTTACTTCTTTTCATTCGATATGTTTAATCCTTTGTTTTCCACAAAACACGGTGAGATTGACAACCTCATCGCAAGTTGGGGACAAAGTTCTATGGTTGTGTTGTGCAGGTCTCCACGTTGCTACTAGCACCGGTAGTGCGCCCTGCCGAAGCTCATCTAGTAACACCTTTGGGGTGTTTCCTTGCTCCTACCGGTTCGATTAAACCTTGGTTTCATAACTGAGGGAAACTTTCTACTGTACTCATCATACCTTCCTATTGGGGTTCCCAACGAGCTCTACGTCGATCGTCGAGCGCATCAAGATGTTTTCTGGCGCCGTTGCCGGGGAGTCAAGGACATCTTCACAAGGGGAGTCCCTCATAACCAATCTCTTTACTTTTTTTTTTGTTTTGCTTAGTTTCTTTTTGCTTTGTTTGCTTGTTTTGTTCTTAAAATAACACAAAAAAATTAGTTCCTATCTTGAGTGCCACTATGTCTAGCCTTGCTCCAATCACTATGTCACCCGAGGAAATGATTTTCACTTTTAAACAAGGAATTGAGGAAAGTTTTAAGGAAGCTTGGTCTAGAATCTCTGATCTACATGAAAAAACTGAGCCTAAAATGACTCAAAGCTTGTTCCTTAGTAGTTTTTACCTTGGGATTGATCTTTGCTATAGATATGCCCTAGATGCTATTGTGGGAGGAGATTTCCTCCAATGTAATGAGGATGATGCTATTAATGCTATAAAGAAATTGATCCTCACTTACAACATGCCTAGCCAAACTGATATTTCCTTCGCAAAAATATTTGCTAGGTTGGATACTCTTGAGGCTAGCACTACTAGATTAGAAGGGTGGTATAATACGCTTAGGGAGCATCACAATTATGTTCCAATAAATTCTGAACCATCAAAGTGGCTCCCTACAGTAAAGATTGAGATAAACACTGGAACTTTTCAAGCCCGCTGTGATATCATGTCTGAATTTTGCCTTATGCCCAAGGATATTTATGAATCTTTGAATCTTTGGGGGCTTATGGAAGGAGGAAAATAAATATCTCTTGCTAATAATACTACCATATTACCTCTTGGAATAGCTTAAGGAGTGTTTACAAAGATCCTTGGGAAAATGATTTCTATTGATTATCTTGTTATTGAATGTGCAGGAAAAGGACAAGTTACACTTGGAAGGTCCCTATTAGAACTCCTTGGAGCAATAATAGATATGGGAAAGGGGACCATGCACCTTTCTTCTCCACCAAACAATCACATTTTCCCAAAGGAGAAGAATAAAAATAAGAGAGGTAAGGGCAAGAAAGTTGGTTTTAATGCTTCTTCATTTGAGAACACTTGATTCTTTCTTTGCTTCTTATGTCTAACTTAAAGGCGTTAAAGAAAAGTACTAGTTGGGAGATAACCGAAGAGTTTTAGATGAGTCTTGGAAGTTATTACCTTTGTAATAACCGCTCCTTATCCTTTTTATTTGCTTTTTGTGCCAAGAGTAACATCTAATGAGAGTGAAGTAATGATTGGGAAAGTTGCTGTCCCGAAACAGATTTTTGTGCTTCACCGTAAACATTTCTGAGAGATCTCTGTACGTCGGATTGAGCTATAATTTTTTGTGCTTCTGCCCCAGGTTGTTATCTAACTTTAGTTAGTTCAACACTTTTTGATTTGAGCAACAGAAGGTCTTCGAAAAAATTCGTCTTTACCTGCTGGTCTGTTTTGATAGATTTCTGCCATTTTCTGCATTTGCTTCTTGTTGGTTCCTTCTTGAGTTCTTTTGGGGAATTGAGCTTTTTGAGGGAAGTGCTACAGTAGCTAGTGTTCTAATGGAAGTTTATTTGGTGTTAGAACTGAACGTTAAGACTTATTTATCTTGAGTGCACTAATGTTGCTAATAAAGATTGTGTGAAGTTTTGTATGAAGGAAAATTTTCAGGTGTATGGAAGGAATGAGTAATGAGATGAAGGATGGACTAAAGCTCAAGCTTGGGGATGCCACGCGTGTCACCCCAAGAAATATCCAAGAAGTACAAGCGTCAAAGCTTGGGGATGCCCAAGGCATCCCCTTCTTCATCAATAAAAATCCCAGGTTTCTTCCAAACGCTTCATTTTTATTGTTTCATGCACAGTTGTGTTTTTCTTGGAGCGTCTTCTTTTTCGTTTTCGTTTTGGTTTTTAGTTTGCTTGGTTTGCTTAGTTTTCTGAATAAGTTGGTTAGACCCCCTCTTTCATACGTTGGTTTGCAAATAGTTTGGTTTGGTTTGGAAAAGAGTAGGAAAGTTCATACTCATGTGGTAAAAAGAGCTCGTTTTTGACTGTGGCCTATGCTTCGTCATGCCATGCTTTATATTGTTTTGGCTTTATGCTTAGTATTCTTTGCTGTAGCATGACTTGTTATAAACAATTGAGATTGCTTAATGTGCCTTGGATGAATCATGCGTTGTTTTAGCATATTAAAGCATAGTATAGTGGTATTCTCCTTTGATGCTTTATTTGGGTTGACTTGGCACATGCTCACACCATGTTATTGTTAGGTCCGCAGCATAGAAAACAAAAAAATTCCTACGATGAGAACTATACGCCAAGATCTATGTACTAGATACAGAGCAACGGGTGGACATACATCCATGGAGAACATACCCTCAAAGACAACGAGTTTTGTTAACGAGTAGGAACTCGTGGTTGATGTAGTCGTACGCTTGCCGATCTCAAGATCGTGTGGAAGTCCGAGCGCCGCAAATAAGCAGCGCATCCGTCCTCGCACACACGTTCAAGCCACCGGACAACCTCCACCTCCTCGCTCCAGCGAATCAGTGGAAGCAGCAACTCCTTCCAGGCGCAAGGCCACCGAGAACATGTATCTCGCTAATCCGAGACCATGGGGAAATATCTAGAGGGGGAGAGAGATCCTTCACAAGGAGGTATGTTGTGAGAGGAGGAGAGGGGGGCCTTTTATAGGGGAGAGGGGGCGCACCCAAGGGCCATGGCGTGGCAGCCATGGTGGTGCCCACACCTCTTCCACATTCATGTGGGTGGAGCTCCCACTCCCATAAAAAGCCTCCACTCAAAATTCCACTCACACATGCATTAAATTTCCACCAAATTTAATGCAAGCTCTCATTAAATAAAACTATTTTATTTATTTTATTCAGAATTTTGTTAATTACATTAATTAACAAACATTCACATAAAACCCCCTGCAACATTTCAATATCACATGCAGAACCAGTTTCAGCAATTTCACCCAAAACAATTTCGGTTTCCATCGAAATGATTCCAGCGCTTTATTAAATCTTTATCTGAAACATATTTGCTCCAAATGGTGTCGGTATCCCTTAAGTGTGTCACCCTACGGTTCGCGAATAATGTAGACATGATCGAGACCCCTCTCTGATCAATAATCAGCAGCGGGACCTGGAGATCCGTACTGACTCCCACATATTCAACGATGACTCTTGTGATCGTGTGAACCTTTAACGTCGTAACTAAATCCCTTTGTCTCGCGATATATTACATGTCCGAGATTCGATCATTGGCATCCAAATACCTAGTTTGATCTCGTTACCGACATGCACTCTTTTCTCGTTCCCGTGATATAACATTCTAGTGATCACATCACTTGCTTGCAAGCTATTTCAATGTGATATCACCGAGAGGGCCCAGTGTATATCTATCCGTCATCGGGATGGACAAATCCCACTCTTGATCCATGAGCCTCAACATAACACCTTCGTAGCACTGAACCCACCTTTATAGTCACCCTGTTACGGTGTGACGTTTGATGTTATCAAGATACTCTTTCGGTGTTAGCAATTAACATGATCTCATGGTCTAAGGACTAAGATTACTTCGTATGATGTTATAGCAATATAAAAATAATGACTCTGATCGTAATGCTATACTTTGGATGAATGTTCATCACATCATTCCACCAACGGTGTGACCTTGTTATTAACAACATCCAATGTCTATGATCAGGAAACCTTGATCATCTTGTTAATCAACAAGCTAGTATATAAGAGAGGCATGACTAGGAACCCTTTCTGTTTATTAAACACACATGTATTGATGTTTTCGAATCAATACAATTCTAGCATGTAAAATAAACATTTATCATAAACATGGAATAAGATAATAACCACTTTATTATTGCCTCTCAGGCATATTCCCTTCAGTCTCCCACTTGCACTAGAGTCAATAATCTAGTTTGAAAAACTTTGCGCATTGAACACCTATGGCTTTCTGGTGTTGCATATACGCTATTGCTAGTGGTTAACATAATTTTCGGATGTGACAGTTTCAGATCCGTGTGTATTTGCATGTCTTTGCGTCTCTACGCATCACTCATTCTCAAATGAGATGACATTGTATAAATTTGGTCCTCTGGTGATACCTTTAGTTCGTTCGGCTCAAAATATGTTGATATTATTGTCACACGATATATCTTCATAGTACTAGCCCACTTTGAACCATACCTAGTTTGATAACAAACTACTTAACACAAATGCCCTCCTTTGCTGCTACTATAGCAGTTATATACTTAGCCTTTTGTTGTAGTATCCGTCACAATATCTCAACTTTGGAACTCATCCAAATCCATCATGGAACATCCTTTCCATTATATTGTGCCACCCATAGTCTAAATTGAGATAAATTTAATTTGTATCTTATGACAAAACTAGTATCAATGTAACACTTTACAATGAACTACCTTTAACTATTTGTCACTTATACATGATATATTGTTAGTTCTTCCAAAGCTCATAAGAATATCTTTACTATTGTCCAATGATCATCTTATCAATCATTCTGGTATATGCTCATAACATTTAGAGCATAGGACATTCTGGATATATACATATCATGGTATAATCGATCAGAATCTTCATGTGATTTTACTCACCAAGTGTTGAAACACTTGAATCTGAATACAATTCTTTCCATGCAGCAAGAACCTTTCTTTATGTTTCCATATTGAACCCTTTCAATATCTCATATTGAACCCTTTCAATATCTTATATATGTATGTCTAGCATAACCATATTAGCGCCTTAATCTATCCATATAGATATTGATGCCTAATATTCTGGGTTTGCCCAAGTCTTTCATCGAAATCTTATTTTAATGAAATCGTTAACTTGTGTCAATTCAAGATACATCATTTCCAATCAACAATATGTCCTCTACATAATGTATTAGAAATATGTCTCAGCGCTCCCACTTAATTTCTTGCAAATGCAAGCATCTTCATCATCTCCGATGAATTTAAACTCTTTTAACAGTTTCATCATGGTGAAGATTCCAACTCCGCTATGCTTACTTCAACTATTGAAGTTTACATGCCCTTTTAGCACCCTTTGAATTAACAAACCCTTCGGACCATGTCATGTACATGTCCTAGGTTACCGTTCTATTAGAAGAACCTTATTTTGTTTATTCAACTACCATATACCAAATTATATGTAGTGGTTGCTACATTAATCCGTCAAGACTATATATCGCTATGAAAGATCATATCTTGTCATAGTCAACTCCTTGAACATTGTCGTAAACTTCTTTCCGACATGTCGACTATTTCATAGATGTCAAACATCCATGTCTATTTCTTTATAGATCCAAACACGATCGATAGGCTTCACGCCTTTCCGGAGGGTCTTCCAAGTTCAGAAACTTGATTTCTCGTGTATGGATACTATCACGGATTCTATGACTTCTAGTCATTTTATGGAGTCAGGGCCTATCATCACTTCTTTGCATGCAGTCGGTTCATCATTGTCAAAACAGTAACGACTTTTGTTTCAAATCTTACTATTTGATTCTTACCGACCCACATGGTTCAATAGGAACTCTAATCTCCAAGATCACACCCTTTGTAATCACGAGAGCCATGAGCATTGTGGCCACCATTAGGACACTTTCCGGCGCTGCGCTAATTAGCACATCTAGCTAAAGTTCAACAACCTTATCAAAGTTCTATTGTCCTCCCACTTAACTTTTCGCGAAAAATTCCTTCTCAAGAAACTTGACGTTCTAAGCGACAAACTCTTTTGTCCTCGGTGTTATGGAGGAATTACCAACAAATTCTTTGGGATAACCTACAAAGACGTGCTTATCTGACTTTGGTTGTAAACATTTTACTTATGCATAGCATACCAAAATTTAAGAAAAGACAATTCGGGTTTTTATCCCAAACCATAACTCATATGGTGTCATTTCAACGGATCACGATGGTGCTCTTTTCAGTGAAAAAGCGGTAGTCTCTAAAGCTTTAATCCTTAAAAAATAATGGCAGTGTTATAAATGACACCTTTGATCTTACCATGTCAAACAAGGTTTGATTTGATCTCTCGAACATACCATATTCCCGTGGTTTATCGGGAAGTGCAAATTCATGGAACAATTCCTGAAATCTTAGGTGTTTTGCTAAACCTGTAACTCAAATATCTTCCTTTATGATCAAATCATAAACTCTTTTATTTTCTTGTTACAATGATTTTTCACTTCATCTTGAAAGTCTTTGAACAATTTTCAAATGTTTCATACTTCTTCCTTATTAAGTAAATATATAGATATATTCACTCAAATTTCTGGAGAAGCAAAAAGATCCATCGCATATGGCTACACATAATGGACTATATACATCAATATGCATAATATCCAACAAGTTAGTCATCCGTTCCTCTTTGGCCTATGGACGGAGTTTCAATTGTCTCGAGGAAAGTCTCACATGCGTCAATTGATCAAAATCAAAGACTCCAAAAATCCATCAACATGGAGTTTCTCCATGTTTTCTTTCAAATATAATTTAAACAGTGATGTCACTTCATAAGTGATCTTTCAATCATTTGTCTTGCGACATTTTAGCAATAGTGTTTATGGATGTGATTTCTCCAACTAGACTTGTAAAAGTTCATCCATCCTTTATGGAATACGGTAATTATTTGAACAGCCATCGTTCTCATGATACTGGAACAAAATAACAATTATTTAAACAAATCTTTAAGGCTTGGTTTGATGACAATGAAAAACACAATAACACTTTATTTGTTTTCGATGAACATCATCACTCATTCTCTTGCTGGTTACTTAGGCCATTGTAGTTCATGAATTGTGTTGTCCTGTATGACACTTCATACCAACCAATTCGGTATCCAATACCTAAGAACCACATTGTTTAACAAGCAAGGAATATAGCCATAACATGTATATCTTCTATATACCTAAGTTGGACATCTCTAACCTTTTATTTTCTGCCAAATATTTTATAGATTCTCTTTCAGCAATTCCTTTTATTTTCAAAGAATCTATCAACATCAATAGTGGTGTCATCAACATGACACATGGTACAAAGCGTATATAGTCAAATACTAATACCTTTGGACTTGCACTTTGAAGTGGATCACCATCATCAAATGTTTGGTGTTCTTTCAAAAATCCATTCTTTAGTAATCTATTAGTGTAGTAAACATTTTACTTACATCTTCTATTCATCCTTATCATGACAACTTTCATGATCAAGCTACTATAGCCTATAAGGAAGAATCGCGAGTATAATATCAGTTCCCAAAACCCTTTTGGTAGATTCGGATGCCTAGCATCTCCATCCTTCACAAATTCTCATACAATATGAGAACATGTATTTTGCTAAATTATACTCTATCATAATGCAACCAAAAACATTGTTTCAGATATCACAATATCTTTAACACATGATGGTTTCTGAAACAATTTTCAGCTCCAATATAATCTTGATATTAAAACAACTTTTTGAATATCAATAATCATGGAGGCAAACATGATACTTTAGATACTAACATTGGAATTCTTACTCTTGATTTAATACTACTTATTAAACTTCATGGAGTAAATAGAGTTTGCTGAAAGTTTGCAATAGGACTTATAATCTTTAAATTGACATTCAAAACAATACGATACCAGTTCGTAAAGTAAATATCCAGAATTCTATAGTTCTATTATCTCAATTAAAACTAAGCATAAGGTAGTGAACAGATGCGAATGACTACAACAAATTATGCAAATTCACTTCGATTTAGTTTATGACAAATTGAGTTCGACTAATCCAAATTAGAAATGAACTCCCACTCAAAAACGACATCCCTCGTGCCTTTTTGGTGATTACATGAACCAAATCCACTACACCAAGTCCGATCATCACGTGAGTCGGTGTAGCTTCAAAGGCGAGCATCAATATGGTCATCACATCAACTATATGACTCATGCTTAACCTTTCGGTCTGTGTTCCAAGGCCATGTCTGTACATGCTAGGCTCGCCAAGTAAGAACCTTAGTATTCGCGTGTGTAAAACTGTCTTACACCCGTTGCATGAAAGCGTAGAGTTGAGAACACCCGATCATCACGTGATGTCTCGAAACACAATCCATAGAACGGTGCATACTTAAGGAAGAACACATTTTATCTTGGTATTTAAATGAGGGATCATCTTACAATGCTACAGAAAGCGCCAAACTAGCAGTATAAGATGCTAACATCTAATGTGTAAAATGATATGGTCCATGCATTTGATATCTATCATTTGCATCGTGGTATGATCTCTATCATTCCTTTGTGTGTAAGGCCAAGGTCTATGGAACTTACACGTTGAATGTGTTGTAAGAGTATCTATCATACATCTACTTACAACAATACCATATCAAGACACTAGCCCAGCAACGATCTAAACTAGACGCCTCTAATTTATCAATTGCAAGTTTTACGTGGCTTAGGGCTTTCGGAGATAGAACCGTTCTTACCTACGAACATGAACCACAACGAGGATAACTAAGTTATTAGCAACTCGTTGTAAATCAGATATTGACTATAGTAGGAGAGACAGACACCCGCCAGCCACTTATGCAAAACAAGTTGCATGGCAGTCGTGGAACCGGTCTCATGTACGATGACATGTAAGGTTGGTCCGGGCCGCTTCATCCCACTATGCCACCAATATCCAAAATACATGAAAGAAGCAATAACATGATCATCATCGCCCACATATAAACATATGTGTACTACCCGTGCAAAGCACCTACGCATAGATCAGACTCTGATACCACTGTTGGGTCCGTAGCATAGAAAACAAAAAATTTCCTACGATGAGAACTATACGCCAAGATCTATCTACTAGATACAGAGCAACGGGTGGACATACATCCATGGAGAACTTACCCTCGAAGACAACGAGTTTTGTTAACGAGTAGGAACTCGTGGTTGATGTAGTCGTACGCTTGCCGATCTCAAGATTGTGTGGAAGTCTGAGCGCCGCAAATAAGCAGCGCATCCGTCCTCGCACACACGTTCAAGCCACTGGACAACCTCCACCTCCTTGCTCCAGCGAATCAGCGGAAGCAGCAACTCCTTCCAGACGCAAGGCCACCGTAAACATGTATCTCGCTAATCCGAGACCATGGGGAAATATCTAGAGGGGGAGAGAGATCCTTCACGAGAAGGTGTGTTGTGAGAGGAGGAGAGGGGGTCCTTTTATAGGGGAGAGGGGGCACCCAAGGGCCATGGCATGGCAGCCATGGTGGTGCCCCCACCTCTTCCACATTCATGTGGGTGGAGCTCCCACTGTTGGAGATATGCCCTAGAGGCAATAATAAATGTAGTTATTATTATATCTTTGTGTTTATGATAAATGTTTAAACTCATGCTATAATAGTATTAACAAGGAAACATTAATACTTGTGTGATTTGTAAACTTAATTTGAAGTCCCTAGTAAAGCCTATATATAATACTAGCTTGTTGGTTAATAGATGATTGTGGTTTCCCTATCATGAACATTGAGATGTTATTAAGAACAAGATCATATCATTAGGAGAATGATATGGTGGACATACTCCTATAGATAAGCGTAGCATAAAGATCAAGTCATTTTAATAGTTCAATTGCTATATGCTTTCTGATACATAGTTATCTGATTCCTTCGACCATGAGATCATGCATATCACCTTTGCCGGATGGATGCTTTGATGACATCAAACACCACACTGTAACTGGGTGGCTATAAAGGTGTCATTGAGTGTTTAGAAAGTATTGGTTGAAACACATGGATCAAGAGTGGGATTTGTCCATCCATATGACGGATAGATATACTCTGGGCCCTCTCGGTGAAATGTCATCCAATTAGCTTGCAAGCATGTGAATGGCTCACAAGGGATCACATATCACGGGAACGAGAAAAGAGTACTTATCAGTAACGAGGTTGAACTAGGTATGCAGAGATACCGACGATCATAACCTCGGATAAGTAAACTATCGTGAGACGAAGGGAAATTGATATCGTATGTAAGTGGTTCATTCGATCGCAAAGTAATCGTAGAAATATGTGGGAGCCATATGAATTTCCAGATTCCTCTATTGGTTATTGATCGGAGAAGTGTCTCGATCATGTCCGCATAATTCACGAACCGTAGGGAGACACACTTAAGGATTCGACGTTGTTTGAGTAGTTATGGAATGATGAGGAAGAGTCCGAATGTTCTTCGGAGTCTCGAATGGGATTCGGGATATCACGAGGAGATCCAGAATGGTCCGGAGAATAAGATTCATATAAGGAAAGTCCCGTTTCGGAGTTGGGGAATGGTTCCGGTGTTTTCATCGGGAACATTCTAGAAGGGTCCGGAATGTCCGGCACTCCGGGGGGGGAAGGGTACATGAATGTGTCATTGTGAGTTGGAATGATTGCATCATGTACTAGGTGTCTTTGCTGTCCAAAATAAAGGGTTTATTTAAATCCTAAATTGAAAAGTCAAACGGCTAGTTTGAAAGTCAAACGGCAATTTTTGGAAAGAGGAGGAGAAGTGGAAACCGAGTTGGGGAGGGATTCCCTCCTCCCCAAGCCGGCGCCCCACCCAAGCTGAGTTGGGGAGGGACTCCACTCCCTACCCTTGGCCGCCGGCCCTCCCACCTATAAAGGGAGGGGCAGGGCTGCCCCTCCTAGCACACAAGTCCCTCTCCTCTAAACCTAAACCCTAGCCACAGCCTAGGGATTTCTCCCAAGCCGTCAAGTTAGAGCTTCTAATTGCCCTAGCCTCCGGTTTAGAGCCTTCTAATTGGTGTGTCTAAACCCTAGATCACCAAAGCTCTCTCATACTCCACCATACTCGCTCCGGCTTAAGGCGAAGCCCTGCGAGATCTCCCCTCTACTTCCGGTACCACGCCGTTGTGCTGCCGGAATCGCGAGGAGAGTGCTACAACCTACGCTGCCTGCTGGAACAAGGGAGAGGAAGGTCTTCGTCGAGTACCGAACGTGTGACCGACTGCGGGAGCGCTGCCGAAACGCGGCGCCGGAAGGATCGTCTACGCGATCTTGAGATCGGAAAGAGTACGACTACATCACCCACGAGAATCTGCTCTCGTTAAACACTTTGGAATCTTCGAGGGTGAGTTATTCCATCGACTCGTTGTTACAATTTTGTAGATAGATCTTGGCTTGTTTGTTTGTATGCGGTAGAAAATTTTTGTTTTCCATGCTACGAAACCCTACAGTGGTATCAGAGTCGTGTCTATATATAGATCTGTTGCACGAGTAGAACACAATGGTCTTTGTGGGCATTGATGTTTTTGTTGTCGATTGCTTCTTGTGTACTTTGCATCTTGCGGGATGTTGGGATGAAGCGGCCCGGTCTAACCTTACATGACATCGTTCATGAGACTTGCTCCACGCTTGACATGCAACTCGTATTGCATAAGTGGCTTTGCGGGTGCCTGTTTCTCCCAGCATAGTGGAGATCCAATTTACAACGGGTGATCAACAATACTAGTATCAATGTTGTGGTTCTTGTTCGTAAGTTAGAACGACACTTATTGAAAGCCCCAAACCACGTAAAATATGCAAAGAAAGTAGAGGCGTCTAACTTTGTTTTGCAGGGGTGTGCAGTGATGTGATATGGCCATGATTGTGATTATATTTGATGTATGCAATGTTCCTTATTGTAAGTTGGCAACCGGCAGGAGCCATATGGTTGTCTTTAATTTCTGTTAAGACCCGCGTGTCTATTCAAAGTAGTTGTAATAGTTGAAGCCGGTGGACGACAACCATGGAGAAGCGTCATTGACCTTGATGCAATGCCGGTGATGATGGAGATCATGTTCGTGCTTGAAGATGGAGATCGGAAGCACAAAGAAGAAAGGCCATATCATATCACATATTATGAATTGCATGTGATGTTAATCCTTTATGCATCTTGTATTGCTTAGTAGACGACGGTAGCTTTATAAGATGATCCCTCATGCACATAAATTTCAAGTTCTAAAGTGTTCACCCTTAGTATGCACCGTTTCTAAAGCTTGTTGTTTCGAAGCACCACGTGATGATCGGGTGTGTTAGATTCCGCAAGTGAATACAACGTAAGCAAGCCATATTTGCTTATGCGGTAGCTCAGGTTTGATCTTGACGAGCCTAGCATGTACAGACATGGTCTCAGGAACACGAATCACCGAAAGGTAAAACATGAATCATATAGTAGATATGATGAACATGTCGATTGTTCGCCATTGAAACTATATCAACTCTCGTGATGATCGGTTTTGATATGGTGGATTTGGTTCGTGTGATCACTAAAACAATGTGAGGGATGTTGTTTTGAGTGGGAGTTCACCTAGATTAAACTTTATTATTAATTTGAACTCAATTTGTCATAAACTTAGTCTAAACTATTGCAAATATGTTGTAGATCAATGGCAGCCCCTACCATCAATTTTAATGCGTTCCTAGAGAAAGAAAAGTTTAAAAACAATGGAAGCAACTTCGCGGATTGGTTCCGCAATTTGAGGATTGTCCTCACAGCTGGTAATTTGACCTATGTGCTGGATGCACCGCTGGGTGACCCACCTGCAGCTGATGCTACCGATGAAGTAAAGAATGTTTACCTTGCTCGGAAGAATCAGTACTCCATAGTTCAGTGTGCTATCTTGTATGGTTTAGAATCGGAGCTTTAGAAAAGGTTTGAGAATTCAGACCCACATGATATTGTCCGTGATCTCAAATTGATCTTTGAGACTCACGCGGCGATTAAGAGTTATGAGGCTTCTGAAAAGTTCTTTAACTACAAGATGGAAGAGGGCAGCTCCGTCAGTGAGCATGTGCTTAAGATGTCTGGGCACGCAAACAAACTTCAAAGCTTGGGTATAGTGATTCCTAATGCTTTGGGGATTTACCGTGTCCTCCAATCACTACCACCAAGTTACAAGAACTTTGTGATGAACTACAACATGCAGAACATGAACAAGCAGTTGCCAGAACTGTTTGCTATGTTAAAGTCTGCAGAAGTGGAGATCAAGAAAGAGCATCAAGTGTTGTTGGTCAATAAGACCACCAAATTCAAGAAAGGCAAGTCTAAGCAGAAGGGACACTTCAAGAAGGGTGGCAAGAAAGTTGCCACACCGACGAAGAAGACCAAAGCTGGACCCAAGCCTGATACTGAGTGCTTTTACTGCAAAGGAGAAGGTCACTGGAAGCGGAATTGCCCAAAGTACTTAGCGGATTTGAAGAACGACAACATCAAGAAGAAAGGTATATCTGATATACATGTTATTGATGTGTATCTCACTAGTATTCGTAGTAGTGCCTGGGTATTTGATACTGGTTCGGTTGCTCATATTTGTAACTCGAAACAGGAGCTGCAGAATAAACGGAAGCTAGTGAAGAACGAGGTGACGATGCGCGTAGGAAATGGATCAAAGGTTGATGTGATCGCGGTCGGCTCGCTACCCCTTCATCTACCATCGGGATTAGTTTTATACTTAAATAATTGTTATTTGGTGCCTGCGTTGAGCATGAACATTATATCGGGATCTTGTTTATTGCGAGACGGTTACTTGTTTAAATCCGAGAATAATGGTTGTTCGATTTATATGAGTAATATGTTTTATGCACATGCACCTTTGATAGATGGTCTATTCTTGTTGAATCTCGATGGTGGAAATACACATATTAATAACATTGAAGCTAAACGTTTGAAATCAAGCGATAACTCGACCTATATGTGGCACTGTCGTCTTGGTCACATTGGAGTGAAGCGTATGAAGAAACTCCATTCCGATGGACTTCTTGAATCACTTGATTTTGAATCACTTGAAAGATGCGAAGCATGTCTGATGGGTAAAATGACTAAGACTCCATTTTCTGGTATAATGGAGCGAGCTACGGATTTATTGGAAATCATACATACCGATGTGTGTGGTCCAATGAGTGTAGCATCGCGCGGTGGTTATTGTTATGTTCTTACCTTCACGGATGACTTGAGTAGATATGGGTATATCTATTTCATGAAACATAAATCCGAAACTTTCGAGAAGTTTAAGGAGTTTCAAAGTGAGGTAGAGAATCAACGTAACAAGAAGATTAAATTTCTACGTTCTGATCGTGGAGGTGAATATCTAAGTTACGAGTTTGGCGAGCATTTGAAGAAATGTGGAATACTTTCACAATTGAAACCGCCGGGAACACCATAGCGTAATGGTGTGTCTGAATGTCGTAATCGAACTCTCTTAGATATGGTTCGTTCTATGATGTCACTTACAGATTTACCGCTATCATTTTGGGGTTATGCATTAGAAACAACCGCATTCACTTTAAATAGGGCACTGTCTAAATCCGTTAAAACGACACCGTATGAATTATGGTTTGGGAAGAAACCTAAATTGTCGTTCCTTAAAGTTTGGGGATGCGAAGCCTATGTAAAGAAGTTACAGCCGGACAAGCTTGAACCCAAAGCGGAAAAATGCGTCTTCATAGGATACCCGAAGGAAACTATTGGGTATACTTTCTATCATAGATCCGAAGGCAAAATCTTCGTTGCCAAGAATGGATCCTTTCTAGAGAAGGAATTTCTCTCGAAAGAAGTGACTGAAAGGAAAGTAGAACTCGACGAGGTTGTCGAACCTTCTCTCGAAATTGCGAGTAGCGCAGCGCCGGAAGAAGTTCCTGTGGTGCCTGCACCAATTAGAGAGGAAGCTAATGATGATGATCATGAAACTTCGGTCTAAGTTGCTACAGAGCCTCGCAGGTCAACGAGAACTCGTACCACTCCAGATTGGTATGATCCCGTTATGAGTGTCATGTTGGTGGACAACACCGATGACCCTAAGACATATGAGGAAGCAATGATGAGCCCAGATTCCAATAAATGGCAGGAAGCCATGAAATCCGAGATTGGATCCATGTACGAAAACCAAGTATGGACTTTGGTGGACTTACCGGATGGCCGGAAGGCTATCGAGAACAAATGGATCTTCAAGAAGAAAACAGATGCTGATGGTAATGTTACTGTCTATAAAGCTCGACTTGTCGCAAAAGGGTTTCGACAAATTCAAGGTGTTGACTACGATGAGACTTTCTCACCAGTAGTGAAGCTAAAGTCTGTAAGGATTATGTTAGCAATCGCTGCATATTACGATTATGAGATATGGCAGATGGATGTCAAAACAGCATTCCTCAATGGTGACATTGATGAAGAATTGTATATGATGCAACCCAAAGGTTTTGTCGATCCTAAAGATGCTAACAAGGTATGCAAACTTCAACGGTCCATCTATGGATTCAAGCAAGCATCCCGAAGTTGGAATCAACGTTTTGATAAGGTAATCAAAAGTTTTGGTTTTATACAAACTTATGGAGAAGCTTGTATTTACAAGAAAGTGAGTGGGAGCTCTGTAGCATTCTTAATACTATATGTGGATGACATATTGTTGATTGGGAATGATGTAGACCTTCTTAATAGTGTCAAAGAATATTTGAATAATAGTTTTTCAATGAAGGATCTTGGCGAAGCAGCTTACATATTAGGCATAAAGATTTATATAGATAGATCAAAACGCCAAATATCATTGTCACAGAGTACATATTTGGACAAAGTTCTAAAGAGGTTTGGAATGGAAGATAGCAAGAAAGGGTTCTTGCCCATGTTGCCCAATACGACCTTGAGTAAAACTCAAAGTCCGACATCGGCAGAAGATAGAGAAAGGATGAGTAAGACTCCCTATGCCTCAGCCATAGGATCTCTGATGTATGCCATGCTATGTACTAGACCCGACATTGCATATGCTGTTAGTTTTACTAGCAGATATCAAAGTGATCCAGGAGTGGATCATTGGACAGCGGTCAAAAACATCCTTAAGTACTTGAGAAGAACTAAGGATATGGTTCTTTCTTATGGAGGTGATGAACAACTCGTTGTTAATGGTTACACCGACGCTAGTTGGAACACCGATCCGGATGATTCTAAATCACAATCTGGATACGTATTTATTTTGAATGGTGCAGCAGTTAGCTGGAGGAGTGCAAAGCAAAGAGTTGTGGCGAGATCTTCAACTGAATCGGAATACATGGCTGCTTCGGAGGCTTCACAAGAAGCAATATGGATGAAAGATTTCATTACAGAGCTGGGTGTGGTTCCTAGTGCGCTAGACCCAATGTCTATCTACTGTGATAACATGGGCGCCATAGCCAATGCGCAAGAACCAAGGTCACACAAGAAGCTGAAGCACATCAAGCTACGTTTTCACGCTATTCGAGAACATATCCAAGATGGGGATATAAAGATTTGCAAAGTACACACAGATCTGAATGTGGCGGATCCGTTGACTAAACCTCTCTCGAGGGCAAAACATGACCAGCACCAAACTGCCATGGGTGTTCGGTATATTACCATGTAATCTAGATTAGATGACTCTAGTGCAAGTGGGAGACTGTTGGAGATATGCCCTAGAGGCAATAATAAATGTAGTTATTATTATATCTTTGTGTTTATGATAAATGTTTACACTCATGCTATAATAGTATTAACAAGGAAACATTAATACTTGTGTGATTTGTAAACTTAATTTGAAGTCCCTAGTAAAGCCTCTATATAATACTAGCTTGTTGGTTAATAGATGATTGTGGTTTCCCTATCATGAACATTGATATGTTATTAACAACAAGATCATATCATTAGGAGAATGATATGGTGGACATACTCCTATAGATAAGCGTAGCATAAAGATCAAGTCATTTAAATAGTTCAATTGCTATATGCTTTCTGATACATAGTTATCTGATTCCTTCGACCATGAGATCATGCATATCACCTTTGCCGGATGGATGCTTTGATGACATCAAACACCACACCGTAACTGGGTGGCTATAAAGGTGTCATTGAGTGTTCAGAAAGTATTGGTTGAAACACATGGATCAAGAGTGGGATTTGTCCATCCATATGACGGATAGATATACTCTGGGCCCTCTCGGTGAAAAGTCATCCAATTAGCTTGCAAGCATGTGACTGGCTCACAAGGGATCACATATCATGGGAACAAGAAAAGAGTACTTATCAGTAACGAGGTTGAACTAGGTATGCAGAGATACCGACGATCATAACCTCGGATAAGTAAACTATCGTGAGACAAAGGGAAATTGATATCGTATGTAAGTGGTTCATTCGATCGCAAAGTAATCGTAGAAATATGTGGGAGCCATATGAATTTCCAGATTCCTATATTGGTTATTGATCGGAGAAGTGTCTCGATCATGTCCGCATAATTCACGAACCGTAGGGAGACACACTTAAGGATTCGACGTTGTTTGAGTAGTTATGGAATGATGAGAAAGAGTCCGAATGTTGTTCGGAGTCTCGAATGGGATTCGGGATATCACGAGGAGATCCAGAATGGTCCGGAGAATAAGATTTATATAAGGAAAGTCCTGTTTCGGAGTTGGGGAATGGTTCCGGTGTTTTCATCGGGAACATTCTAGAAGGGTCCGGAATGTCCGGCACTCCGGGGGGGAAGGGTACATGAATGTGTCATTGTGAGTTGGAATGATTGCATCATGTACTAGGTGTCTTTGCTGTCCAAAATAAAGGGTCTATTTAAATCCTAAATTGAAAAGTCAAACGGCTAGTTTGAAAGTCAAACGGCAATTTTTGGAAAGAGGAGGAGAAGTGGAAACCGAGTTGGGGAGGGATTCCCTCCTCCCCAAGCCGGCACCCCACCCAAGCCGAGTTGGGGAGGGACTCCACTCCCTCCCCTTGGTCGCCGGCCCTCCCACCTATAAAGGGAGGGGCAGGGCTGCCCCTCCTAGCACACAAGTCCCTCTCCTCTAAACCTAAACCCTAGCCACAGCCTAGGGATTTCTCCCAAGCCGTCAAGTTAGAGCTTCTAATTGCCCTAGCCTCCGGTTTAGAGCCTTCTAATTGGTGTGTCTAAACCCTAGATCACCAAAGCTCTCTCATACTCCACCATACTCGCTCCGTCTTAAGGCGAAGCCCTGCGAGATCTCCCCTCTACTTCCGGTACCACGCCGTTGTGCTGCCGGAATCGCGAGGAGAGTGCTACAACCTCCGCTGCCTGCTGGAACAAGGGAGAGGAAGGTCTTCGTCGAGTACCGAACGTGTGACCGACTACGGGAGCGCTGCCGGAACGCGGCGCCGGAAGGATCGGCTACGCGATCTTGAGATCGGAAAGAGTACGACTACATCACCCACGAGAATCTGCTCTCGTTAAACACTTTGGAATCTTCGAGGGTGAGTTATTCCATCGACTCGTTGCTACAATCTAGTAGATAGATCTTGGCTTGTTTGTTTGTATGCGGTAGAAATTTTTTGTTTTCCATGCTACGAAACCCTACACCCACTCCCATAAAAATCCTCCACTCAAAATTCCACTGACACATGCATTAAATTTCCACAAAATTTAATGAAAGCTCTCATTAAATAAAACTATTTTATTTATTTTATTCAGAATTTTGTTAATTACATTAATTAACAAATATTCACATAAAACCCCCTGCAACATTTCAATATCACATGCAGAACCAGTTTCAGCAATTTCACCCAAAACAATTTCGGTTTCCATCGAAATGATTCCAGCGCTTTCTTAAATCTTTATCTGAAACATATTTGCTCCAAATGGTGTCGGTATCCCTTAAGTGTGTCACCCTACGGTTCGCGAATAATGTAGACATGATCGAGACCCCTCTCTGATCAATAATCAGTAGCGGGACCTGGAGATCCGTACTGACTCCCACATATTCAATGATGACTCTTGTGATCGTGTGAATCTTTAACGTCGTAAATAAATCCCTTTGTCTCGCAATATATTACATGTCCAAGATTCGATCATTGGCATCCAAATACCTAGTTTGATCTCGTTACCGACATGCACTCTTTTCTCGTTCCCGTGATATAACATTCTAGTGATCACATCACTTGCTTGCAAGCTATTTCAATGTGATATCACCGAGAGGGCCCAGAGTATATCTATCCGTCATCGGGATGGACAAATACCATTCTTGATCCATGAGCCTCAACATAACACCTTCGTAGCACTGAACCCACCTTTATAGTCACCCTGTTACGGTGTGACGTTTGATGTTATCAAGATACTCTTCCGGTGTTAGCAATTAACACGATCTCATGGTCTAAGGACTAAGATTACTTTGTATGATGTTATAGCAATATAAACATAATGACTCTGATCGTAATTCTATACTTCGGATGAATGTTCATCACATCATTCCACCAATGGTGTGACCTTGTTATTAACAACATCCAATGTCCATGATCAGGAAACCTTGATCATCTTGTTAATCAACAAGCTAGTCTATAAGAGAGGCATGACTAGGAACCCTTTTTGTTTGTTAAACACACATGTATTGATGTTTCCGAATCAATACAATTCTAGCATGTAAAATAAACATTTATCATAAACATGGAATAAGATAATAACCACTTTATTATTGCATCTCGGGCATATTCCCTTCAGTTATGACTATCAAAAGTCACCATAGCCTTTATGATCCTTTAGTTTTCAACTTGTAGTATCACTTTATGCTTTGATCAATGATGTTTTGTTGCTCTGCATGATTATGGCCATTATTGCTCTCTTAGTTTGTCGCTCCCAGTCTTTTGCTAGCCTCGACAACAAAGTATGAGTTCCACTCATACATCCAACTCCCTAAACCAAGTTATTCCAAAGAGTCCACCATACCTACCTACTAGCTTATGCTATTCCAAGTATATTCATGCTTTTGTTTACCTTCCACTTGTTATGAGAAAACTAGTGATTAAAGCTCTCATGAACTTGATGGCACACTTTACTTTATTGCCTCTAATAAACTTGAACCATTGGGTCCTTC
Organism: Avena sativa; assembly: GCA_916181665.1. NCBI lineage: Eukaryota > Viridiplantae > Streptophyta > Magnoliopsida > Poales > Poaceae > Avena > Avena sativa. The sequence goes on from OV702292.1 coordinate 105,554,213, forward strand.
TTTGTTGCGTATATGCTTGCGCTTTATAAGTTCAAATTAGCAGAACCATGTTTCATGGGGAACGCTTTCAACATTGCACTTGTACTTTGTACCCCGTTGATATCATGTTCTTTTGCTTACGGATCCCGGCGGTGTGAAATAAAAGTGGAACTTGTAAGATCATGGAGTTTGTATGTGTGTTAGAGAAACGCCTAGGCCTCTAGCCTAAGCCATGCCTAATCATGGTGGAAACTTGCAGCATCACCATAATGAACACTCTATGAAGCATCCTCAATAAAAACCTATGCAAATAGCAAATAAAAAGATCGCTGAGATGCTCATTGTCTGCTTGCCTTGTCATTTTGATTATGGGAAAGCTCCTGTATCATGTGCAAGGGGTACCCCGTCGGCGGTTCTTAATGATACACATATACTTACAATGACAAGAGCTTACTCGTGACTGAAGTTGGGTAGCATGAGGATCGGTCTTCGTAAGTAAGGGGCATGAGATTTCGGTTTATAACTTATCAAGCATATCCTCTTAGTTGTGTCACTTTAACCTTAATCACTTCAAGATGCTTATGATAGGGGCAATGAGAGCTGAAAGCTATAAGTACCATAATTTTTGGAAGATCTTTATGAGACTTGAATCCCTACTTACTTTTACAAAAGGCCTTTCTTCCACCATTATATTGAGTCTCCACCTTGTATCTTTATGCACCTACTTTGAGAGCATAGTGGCCATTCTTAGTTCTATGTGCATTGTCCCAAGACTAGTTGATTGATGCATAACTTGATATTGCTTGTTTTAAACTATTGTATCTAGTCACTCTTATGAACTTTGAAGGTGTCCTATGCATTTATATTTGCTGCTATATTGAGGGACAAGCTGAATACTAGTATGCTATGTTTTCTTTATGTGAAACAAACAAACATTTTGCAAAGCATGTTATTCATGATTCTTTTGTTTGTGCCTTTTCATGTTGCATCATAGTTTCTTTGCTTATTGCTAGAACTTTGTCTTTCATGTTATGATTGAAGTACTATGATCCCAGCTTTGAATGTTTTGCAAATACTTTGATCAAGTCTTTGATGGTGCATGTAACCTCAAAAATTATTTCTTTTTATCACTTACATACTCGAGAACGAGCAGGAGTTAAGCTTGGGGATGTTGATACATTGCAAATATATCTATAATTTTTGATGTTCCATGCTTGGTTTTATCCACTTTCTTGTGTTTGGTTCCAACTTTGGAGTACTTTTCATATGATTTCTTGGACTAACCTATTAACAAGAGCCACAGTGCTAGCTGCCTGTTTTCTGCTGTTTTTGGTTCCAGGAAAGTCAGAAAATGAATATTCTCGGAATTAGACGGGACAAAAGCCAAAGTGCCTATTTTTCCGGAAGGGATCAAGTGCCAGAATATGAGACGGAGAGGGGCCAGGGGCCGGCCACACCACCTGGCCGCGCGGCCAAGCCTGGCCTGTGCCAGGGGGTGGTGTGGTGGCTCCTGGCACCCCCTCGGCCTCTCCTTCCGCCTATATATTGCCCTCGGGACGAAAACCCTAAGTACCCGATCAAAAATCCACGAAAGAGTCTGTAGTCGCCGTCATCTCCATCCCTAGATCGGGAGGGATCTGAAGCTCTTCCCGGCACCCTGTCGGAGAGGGGAATTCATCCAGGAGGCCTTCTTCATCACCATGCAAGCCTCCAGTGTGATGCGTGAGTAGTTCATCCTTGGACTACGGATCCATGTAGTAGCTAGATGGCTGGTTTCTCCTCCTTTGTGCTTTCATGTTTAGATCTTGTGAGCTCCGTTCATGATCAAGATCATCTATTTGTAATTCATACATGTTGTGTTTGTGGGGATCCGATGGATATTGAGATGCTATTTCAGATTGATTATTGATTCTATCATGTCTTTGTTATTTGTGATCTTGCATGCTTTCCGTTGTTAGTAGCTATCTTGTCCAAGTAGATGCTAGCAACTCCAAGAGTTAGTATTTATGCTCGATAGTGGGTTCATGCCTCTGGTAATCTAGGGAAGTGACAGAAATCTCTAAGGTACTAGATGTGCTGTTGCTACTAGGGAGAAAACAACAATCCTTTGTTCATAGAACAATCGTATTGTTTACTTTACACGCAGTTCGTAAAGCAATAATCTGTTGCTTGCAACTTAATACTGGAGGGGGTTCGGATGATAACCTGAAGGTGGATTATTAGTCATAGATGCAGTTGGATGGCGGTCTGTGTATTATGTTGTAATGCCCAATCAAGTCTCAAAGGAGTCAAGATGATTAGTATATGCATGTATTGCTTTCTCGGTGTTTGTCAATTGCCCCGCTGTAATTTGTTCACCCAGCATGTTATCTATCTAAGGAGAACCACCTCTAGTGAACTATGGATCCCGGTCCTTTGTCTTTACATAAAATCTATAAACTGTTTCTGCTTTGTGTTTACTTTCTGCAAACTTTTACTTCTTTCCATTCGATAGGTTTAATCCTTTTTTCCCACAAAACACGGTGAGATTGACAACCTCATCGCAAGTTGGGGACAAAGTTCTGTGGTTGTGTTGTGCAGGTCTCCACGTTTCTACTAGCACCGGTAGTGCGCCCTGCCAATGCTCAGCTAGTAACACCTTTGGGGTGTTTCCTTGCTCCTACTGGTTCGATTAAACCTTGGTTTCATAACTGAGGGAAAACTTTCTGCTGTACTCATCATACCTTCCTCTTGGGGTTCCCAACGAGCTCTACATCGATCGTCGAGCACATCACCCGGCACCATCGCCGACGTCGGCAGTGGTGGCGATGCCCCCTCGTCAAAGACGGAAGATAGGGGAGTGTATCACGGCGGCTCCACGGGCAGTGGCGGCGGTATAGGGCGGCGTGGTCTTTGGGGCAGGCGAGGTGGTAGCAGCGTCGCCGCTCCGATAGCGAACCTCTAGCTGCATAGATGGCGGGTCGGATCTGGCCCGATCTAGGTCAATTGGACCTGCCATGGATGGAGTGCTACACACGTGCAGTGTTGCGGCATTTTTCTCCTTTGCTGGTCCAACCGGCAGCATCGGGGCTACTTGTTTGCTTGAATAAGGATGTGGTCCTAGGCTTCTTCTCGCGCAAAGACGGTGATCTTCTTGTTGCTTGTAATCCTTGATCTGGCCATGGACGCATTCCAGAAGGCTCTATCGGTGATCTCCATTGGGCGCTTGACACCTCCAGATTGCTCGATCGGATGGTATTCGGTCGTGTGTGTCCTTCCATCTTGTGCGGCTTTAGAATGGCATGGCGTGAAGTTCTGTTGTCTATTCACATCATAGGACATGTCGATGCTTTGACTTCAATGGTGTAGACAGTGGTGGAGAATGTCATGGCAGCCGAGATTTGAGGACAAGTAATGGAGGATCGAGTCTTCAAGGCAGGGAAGACTTTGCTAGGTGATTCGTGACTTCTAGCAGCGGCATTGGCAAGTGGGAGCGGTAACACTGGAGTAGTGCGGAGTCTTATATTTTAGGGTGAAAACTAAAAATCTGACCTTAATTGGTTATATGTGGCAATGCCCTTGTTATAGGCATGCACACTCTCTTCAGGGCTCTTTTCGAAATGGGGGGGGGGGAATCACCCCGGCATCTCATCCAAGGGATGAACATTTTCACAACACCTTACAGGAGAAATTACAAAGATCAGACCAAAACCACCAAACTAGCGACATCTTGCTAAACCTAAAACACTAATGAAGGGAGTGTCCATGAGCAGGGCTAACACCCTGACATCACACCAATGCACATCATCTAAAAACTGAAGGCCTAGACAAGTCACCCAACGGCGTATAAGTGGCACAACCAGTCCAACAGACTCTAAATGCGTACTAGCACACAAGCTCTAGAAGTCCTCGCTACCACCTGTTTTCCGCATACCATCTTCTAGAGATATCAATGCAAAGACCCTGTGAGGTCTGCCGTCAACGCTACCACGATGCCACCGTCCTGTGTGCGTCCATCATCACAAGCCCGTCTTCGAGACCCCGTTGCGCCATGCCATCGAGACCCGCTACCACCGACTCGGTAGATGCAACACCGCTCCACATTGGTCACTATGCAAGAGCGCACAGAGACTGGCGTCCAACCATTGGACCATCCACTTGTCCATCCAGCCGATGTATGCCTCCAAAGATGATGCCCCACAGGGGAGACATCGTAGGAACATCATCATCATCCGATCCGAAAAGCCCGAATATGGGGTTTCTGTTGGGTCCGTAGCATAGAAAACAAAAAAAATTCCTACGATGAGAACTACACGCCAAGATCTGTCTACTAGGTACAAAGCAACGGGTGGACATACATCCAACAAGAACTTACCCTCGAAGACAACGAGTTTTGTTAACGAGTAGGAACTTGTGGTTGATGTAGTCGTACACTTGCCGATCTCAAGATCGTGAGGAAGTCCGAGCGCCGCAACTCAGCAGCGCATCCGTACTCGCACACACGTTCAAGCCATCAGACAACCTCCACCTCCTCGCTTCAGTGATCCAGCGGAAGCAGCAACTCCTTCCAGACGAAATGCCACCGGAAACATGTATCTCGCTAATCCGAGACCATGGGGGAATAATTCTAGAGGGGGAGAGATCCTTCACAAGGAGGTGTGTGTAAGAAGGAGGAAGAGGGTGGCCTTTTATAGGAGGAGGGGGTTCCCCTCCTTCATGGCCGGCGCATGGGGGTGACTCCTCACCTCCCCCATTCATGGGGTGGTAACCCCTCCACATTAAAATGCCTCTTCACATTCCCCTTTAAAGTCCCTACTTTAAATGCATTAAAATTCTCCAAGTTTAATGCTCTCTCATTTAATAAAACTCTTTTATTAAATTTATTCAGAATTTTGTTAATTACTTTAATTAACAAACATTCACATATAACCCCTTGCAATATTTCAATATCACATGCAGAACCACTTTCTGCAATTTCACCCGAAACAATTTCCGGTTTCTATCGAAACAATTCCTGCGCTTTGCAATTCTTTCGTCTGAAACATATGTGCTCCAAAATGGTGTCCGGTAACTCTTAAGTGTGTCACCCTACGGTTCGCGAATAATGCATACATGATTGAGACCCCTCTCCGATGAATAATCAGCAGCGGGACCTGGAGATCCGTACTGACTCCTACACATTCAACGATGACTTATGTGATCGTGAGAACCTTTAATGTCGTAACTAAATCCCTTTGTCTCGCAATATATTACATGTCCGAGATTCGATCATGCACTCTTTTCTTGTTCTCGTGATATAACATTCTAGTGATCATATCACTCGCTTGCAAGCTATTTCAATGTGATATCACTGAGAGGGCCCAGAGTATATCTATCCGTCATCGGGATGGACAAATCCCACTCTTGATCCATGAGCCTCAACATAACACCTTCGTAGCACTGAACCCACCTTTATAGTCACCCTGTTACAGTGTGACGTTTGATGTTATCAAGATACTCTTCCGGTGTTAGCAATTAACATGATCTCATGGTCTAAGGATCAAGATTACTTCGTATAGTGTTATAGCAATATAAACATAATGACTTTAATCGTAATGCTATACTTCGGATGAATGTTCATCACATCATTCCACCAATGGTGTGACCTTGTTATTAACAACATCCAATGTCTATGATCAAGAAACCTTGATCATCTTGTTAATCAACAAGCTAGTCTATAAGAGAGGCATAACTAGGAACCCTTTTTGTTTATTAAACACACATGTACTGATGTTTCCGATCAATACAATTATAGCATGCAAAATAAACATTTATCATAAACATGGAATAAGATAATAACCACTTTATTATTGCCTCTCGGGCATATTCCCTTCAGTCTCCCACTTGCACTAGAGTCAATAATCTAGTTTGAAAAACTTTGCGTATTGAACACCTATGGCTTTCTGGTGTTGCATATACGTGATTGCTAGTGGTTAACATAATCTTCGGATCTAACAGTTTCAGGTCCGTGTGTATTTGCATGTCGTTGTGTCTCTACGCATCACTCATTCTCAAATGAGATGGCATTGTATAAATTTGATCCTTTGGTGAGACCTTTAGTTCGTTCGGTTTAAAATATGTTGATATTATTGTCATATAATATATCTTCATAGTATTAGCCCACTTTGAACCACACCTAGTTTGATAACAAACTACTTAACACAAATGCCCTCCTTTGCTGCTACTATAGCAGTTATATACTTAGCCTTTTGTTGTAGTATCCGTCACAATGTCTCAACTTTGGAACTCATCCAAATCCATCATGGAACATACTTTCCATTACATTCTGCCACCCATAGTCTAAATTGAGATAAATTTAATTTGTATCTTGTGACAAAACTAGTATCAATGTAACACTTTACAATGAACTACCTTTAACTATTTGTCACTTATACATGATATATTCTTATTTCTTCCAAAGCTCATACGAATATCTTTACTATCGTCCAATGATCATCTCATGGATCATTCTGGTATGTGCTTATAACATTTAGAGCATAGGACATTCTGGATATATACATATCATGGTATAATCGATCAAAATCTTCATGTGATTTTACTCACCAAGTGTTGAAACACTTGAATCTGAATACAATTCTTTCCATGCAGCAAGAACCTTTCTTGTTGTTTCCATATTGAACCCTTTCAATATCTCATATATGTATGTCTGGCACAACCATATTAGCGCCACAATCTATCCATATAGATATTGATGCCAAATATTCTGGTTTTGCCCAAGTCTTTCATCGAAATCTTATTTTAATGAAATTCTTAACATGTAATAGATCTAATAGCAAACGGTGTTTCAGTGCTTAGAAACAAGGCCTAGGGATCATACTTTCACTAGTGAACACTCTCATATAAATATATCATCTTCATGATACTACGCTAAACTACTCTCCAGTTGGACACTCTAATCCATGGTAGGGCTATAACAGCACACCTCAAAGTAAGCCTTTCCCATCTAGAAAACCCCACACTATCACCTTGAGCACTAGATGGTTCAAACAAACACCACAATTTCATAGAAACATCCAACTCCAAATATAACTCATAACAAGTATTTGTAATCTCTAGCCTAAGTGCCACCATGGTGTGCACGTTGTCACTTTCACACACATGGGGAGAGCAGAGATCTATTAAAGCTCTTGAGTAGCAAGGTAGATCTATATATTACAAGCTCATGATCTCAATACGATCATGCATAGAGAGAGATGAACACATAGCTACCGGTAGAACCCTTAGCCTCGAGAGAGAACTACTCCCTCCTCATCATGGGAATCAGCAACGGTGATGGAGATGGTGGTGGAGATCGATGGAGATGGCTCCGGGGGCACTTTCCCGTCCCGGCAGGTTGCCGGAACAGAGACTTTCTGTCCCTCGAATCTCCCCTTTGGTGGCGGCGGCGTTGTGGAACTTTTTGTGGATTTCTGATTGACGATTTAGGGTTTCTGCCTCGGGAGGAATATTTAGGTGAAGGAGACAAGGTCGGTGGCCAGCCAGGGGGCCCACACCATGCCCTGGCGTGGCCTAGGGTTGCCCACGCCAAGAGGGGGTGTGGCCACCCTGTGGCCCCTCTCCGACTCTCCTTCTGGCTCCGTGAGTCTTCCGAGAAAATAAAAACTTTGGCTTTTGTCCCGTCCAATTCCGAGAATATTCATTTTCTGACTTTCCTGGAACCAAAAACAGCAGAAAACAGGCAACTGGCACTGTGGCATCTTGTTAATAGGTTAGTCCAAGAAATCATATGAAAAGTACTCCAAAGTGTGGACAAAACATAAGAAAGTAGATAACACCAAGCATGGAACATCAAAAATTATAGATACATTTGCAATGTATCAACATCCCCAAGCTTAACTCCTGCTCGACCTCGAGTAGGTAAGTGATAAAAAGAAAGAATAATTTTTGAGGTGGCATGCACCATCATAAACTTGATCAAAGTATTTGTAAAACATTCGAAGCTGGGATCATAGTATTTCAACATAGCATGAAAGACAAAGTTCTAGCAATAAGGCAAAGAAACTATGTTACAACATGAAAAGGCACAAACAAAAGATTCATGAATAACAATGCTTTGCAAGACGTTTGTTTGTTTCACATAAAGAAAACATAGCATAATAGCATTCAGCTTGTCCCTCATAGAGTAGCAAATATAAATGCATAGGACACCTTCAAAGTTCATAAGAGTGACTAGATACAAATAGTTTAAAACAAGCAATATCAAGTTATGCATCAATTAACTAGTCTTGGGACAATGCACATAGAACTAAGAATGACCGTTATGCTCTCAAAGTAGGTGCATAAAGATAGAAGGTGGAGACTCAATATATAAGTGGAAGAAAGTCCTTCATAGAAGGAAGTAGGGATTCAAGTCTCATAAAGAGCTTCCAAAAATTATGGTACTTAATAGCTTTCAGCTCTCATTGCCCCTATCATAAGCATCTTGAAGTGATTAAGGTTAAAGTGAACAAACTATGGTGTATATGCTTGACGAAGTATAAGTTAGAAATCTCATGTCCCTTGAATACGAGGGCCGCTCCTCATGCTACTCAAGTTTAGTCACTGGTAAGTTCTTGTCATTGTAAGTACATGTGTATCATAGAGAACCGCCAACGGGGTACCACTTGCCTGATGATACGGAAGAATCCCCATATCAAAATGACAAGGCAAGCAGACAACGAGCATCTCAGAAATCTTCTTATTTACCATGGGAATATGGTGTTTTTTTTTTCTCTTTTTCCTCTTTTCATAATCTCTTTTTTCCTTTTTCTCTTTTTTTCTCAATATAGGACTCTTTTTTTATAAGAAGAATGCTTCATACACAGCTCATTATGGTTATGCTGCAGGTTTCCACCATGTTAGCATGGATTAGACTAGCGGCCCAGGCGTTTCTGTAACACATATACATAACTCCATGGACTTACAAGCTCCCCTTTCATTTCACACCGACGACATCCATATACAAAAGAGCATGATATCAACTAGGTACAAGTACCAAGTGCAATGTTGAAAGCGTTCCCCATGACAACATGGTTCTGCTAATTCCCAACAAATAAGTGCAAGCATATACAACATAGACGACACAATGGTTCAAGTTTATTAAGGGCAAGAAAAGTAAAGTGTGCCATCATGTTCGTGAGAGCTTTAATCACTAGTTTTCTCATAACAAGTTTAATTTGGAAGGTAGATAAAAACATGAATATACTTAGAATAACATATGCTAGTAGGTAGGTATGGTGGACTCTTTTGGAATAACTTGGTTTAAGGAGTTGGATGCATGACTAAAACTCATACTTGGTTGTGGAGGCTAGCAAAAGACTGGGAGCGACAAACTAAGAGAGCAATAATGGCCATAATCATGCAGAGCGACAAAACATCATTGATCAAAGAATAAAGTGATACTACAAGTTGAAAACTAAAGGATCATAAAGGCTATGGTGACTTGGGATAGTCATAACATGGTGTGAGCATGTGCCAAGTCAACCCAAATAAAACATCAAAGGAGAATACCACAATATTATGCTTTAATATGCTAAAACAATGCATGATTCATCCAAGGCACATTAAGCAATCTCAATTGTTTATAACAAGTCATGCTATAGCAAAGAATACTAAGCATAAAGCCAAAAAAATATCAAGCATGGCATGACAAAGCATAGGCCACAATCAAAAACAAACTCTCTTTACCACTTAAGCATGAACTTTCCTACTCTTTTCCAATCCAAACCAAACTATTTGAAAACCAATGTATGAAAGAGGGGATCCAACCAATTTATTCAGAAAACTAAGCAAACAAAGCAAACGAGAACCAAAACAAAAATGAAAAAGAAGACGCTCCAAGAACAACACAATTGTGCATGAAATAATAAAAATGAAGCGTTTGGAAAAAACCTGAGATTTTTATTGATGAAGAAGGGGGTGCCTTGGGCATCCCCAAGATTTGACGCTTGTACTTCTTGGATATTTCTTAGGGTGACACGCATGGAATCCCCAAGCTTAAGCTTTAGTCCATCCTTCATCTCATTACTCATTCCTTCCATACACCTGAAATTTTTCCTTCATACAAAACTTCACACAATCTTTATTAGCAACATTAGTGCACTCATGATAATAAGTCTTTAGGTTCAGTTCTAACACCAATAAAACTTCCAATAAAACACAAGCTACTGTAGCACTTCCCTCAAAAAGCTCAATTCCTCAAAAGAACTCAAAAAGGAACCAACAAGAAGCAAATGCAAATAATGGCAGAAATCTGTCAAAACAGACCAGCAGGTAAAGACGAATTTTTTCGAATACCTTCTATTGATCAAATCAAAAAGTCTTGAAGTAACGAAAGTTAGATAACAACCTGGGGCATAAGCACAAAAATTCACGCCTCAAAAGGACGTACAGAGATTTTACACGGATTTTTACGGTGAAGCACAGAAATCTGTTTCAGGACAACAACTTTCCCAATCATTACTTTTCTCTCATTAGAGGTTACTCTTGGCACAAAAAGCAAATAAAAAGGATAAGAAGCGGTTATTACAGAGGTAATAACTTTCAAGACTCATCTAAAACTTTTGGGTTATCTCCCAATAAGTACTTTTCTTTAACGCCTTTAAGTTAGGCATGATAGTTTGAGAAGATGCTCACATAAGAAATATGAATTGAAGTAAAAGAGAGCATCAAGAAGCAAATTCAAAGCACATTTTAGTCTAACCCACTTCCTATGCGTAGGAATCTTGTAAAGAAACAAGTCATGAAAATACAAAGCAACAAGCATAGGAAAGCAAAACAAGTGCAACTTCAAACATTTCAACATAAATAGAGGAAACTTAATATTATTGAGACACATAAAACAATGTTTCCCTCTCTCATAATAACTTTCAGTAGCATCATGGATAAAATTAACAATATAACTATCACATGAAACATTCTTATCATGAGCCACATGCATAAAAGAATTAATACTCCCCACATAAACATAGTCATTCTTACTAATTGTAGTGGGAGCAAATTCAACAAAATAGCTATCATTATTATTCTCATCACCATAATCATCAAATATAGGAGGCATATTGTAATCATTAATTTTCTCCTTAATAGTTGGTGGACTGAAAATATCATATTCATCATTGTAATCATCATATATTGGAGGTTTGGTATCATCATAAGCAATAGAATAGCTATCTTCCAAAGCTAGGGAACTAAAAAGATCATTTTAATAAAAACTAGCTTCTCCAAGCTTAGACTTTTCCATAGCATTAGCAATAATGGTGTTCAAAGAGTTCATACTAACAACATTGCTATTAGCATGCAAATAAAGTTCCATAGGTTTTTTAATTTTCTCTTCAAACACTTTATGTCCTAACTCAAGATAAATACTATAAAGCTCTCTAATTTTATTGTTGTTTTCCATTAAGCCTAACTAGTGAAAACAAGAAACAAAAAGACAAAATTGCAGAATCTAAAGGAAATAACTTCGAGCACTCATACCGAAGGATGTGAGTACCTTTTACCTTACCTTCCCGGTAACGGCGCCAGAAAATAGGCATTTTGCCGTGGGAGGTTCTTCTTCTTTAATCCTCCGGTGTGAATACCTTTTACCTTACCTCCCCGGCAACGGCGCCAGAAAATAGCTTGATGTCTACGCACTTCTATTCTTGTAGACAGTTGTTGGGCCTCCAAGTGCAGAGGTTTGTAGAACAGCAGCAAGTTTTCCCTTAAGTGGATCCCCTCTCAAGCAATCCTGCAATCAAGATGCAAGAAGTCTCTTGTGTTCCCAACACACCCAATACACTTGTCACGTGTATAGGTGCACTAGTTCGGCGAAGAGATAGTGAAATACAAGTAGTATGGATAATTATAAGTGGTAACGGTGCCAGAAAATAGCTTGATGGTGTAGAAGAGACTAAAGTAAAACTGAAATAAAGATAGAAGCAAGCAAACATGTAATAGATCTAATAGAAAACGGTGTTTTAGTGCTTAGAAACAAGGCCTAGGGATCATACTTTCACTAGTGAACACTCTCATATAAATATATCATCTTCATGATACTACGCTGAACTACTCTCCGGTTGGACATTCTAATCCATGGTAGGGCTATAACAGCACACCTCAAAGTAAGCATTTTCCATCTAGAAAACCCCACACTGTCACCTTGAGCACTAGATGGTTCAAACAAACACCACAATTTCATAGAAACATCCAACTCCAAATATAACTCATAACAAGTATTTGTAATCTCTAGCCTAAGTGCCACCATGGTGTGCACGCTGTCACTTTCACACACATGGGGAGAGCAGAGATCTATTAAAGAACTTGAGTAGCAAGATAGATCTATAGATTACAAGCTCATGATCTCAATAAGATCATGCATAGAGAGAGAGATGAACAGATAGCTACCGGTAGAACCCTTAGCCTCGAGAGAGAACTACTCCCTCCTCATCATGGGAATCAACAACGGTGATGGAGATGATGGTGGAGATCGATGGAGATGGCTCCGGGGGCACTTCCCCGTCCCGGCAGGGTGCTGGAACAGAGACTTTCTGTCCCCCGAATCTCCCCTTCGGTGGCGGCGGTACTGCAAAACTTTTCGTGGATTTCTGATTGACGATTTAGGGTTTTTGTCTCGGGAGGAATATATAGGCGAAGGAGACAAGGTCGGTGGCCAGCCAGGGGGTCCACACCATGCCCTGGTGCGGCCTAGGGTTGCCCGTGCCAAGGGGGTGTGGCCACCATGTGGCCCCTCTCCGACTCTCCTTCTGGCTCCGTGAGTCTTCCGGGAAAATAATAACTTTGGCTTTTTGTCCCGTCCAATTCCGAGAATATTCATTTTCTGACTTTCCTAGAACCAAAAACAGCAGAAAACAGGCAACTGGCACTGTGGCATCTTGTTAATAGGTTAGTCCAAAAAATCATATGAAAAGTACTCCAAAGTGTGGACAAAATATAAGAAAGTAGATAAAACCAAGCATGAAACATCAAAAATTATAGATACATTTGCAATATATCACCTGCTGGCTTCCTTCGGCGGTAGCGGCGAGTTGGATTTGGAGGCAAAAAGGGACTGGGGCGGCGACAACCCCCCTAGGAGCGGCACGAGAGCCGCTCTAAATGGATAAGTCGGATTCTCTAAGATCTTTGATCAGGCGACAATGACTCTTATGCGTTGTTTCCTTCTTGGAGATGTCGCTTTGTAGAATTTAGACTCAGGGTATTTGTCTTTGGCGGTGGTTTGTGTTTGTGCTACAAAAAATTGATCACCGTGTTGGGATCTTTCTTTTTTTTCTTGTTCTTTTTGCTTTTGTGGTTGTATGCATCCGCAATATCTTTCGAACACCTGGTTGGTGCATACCAATGGCGGATCTACAGGGTATGCCCGGTATGCCGAGGCATACCCTGCAGCCGAGCCGCACTACTGCATGCATAGTAGAAAAAAACTGTCCGATTGATTTGCAAATCTGTTTAGCTCGATCTGCAGTAGATGCGTATTGCCTGGTAAAAAAAAGAAGGCAACCCCTAATCGATCGGCGATTATATTGGAAACTGCTCCGCTTGATGGTTGATCCCATACGTCATGTCTACGGATCCAAAAAAATAAACACCAGCACGCCTAGGCCCAGCAAATACACTGCCACCGCGCCATCGTCCGTGGAACTGGACGCCTCCGCTCGCCTAGACATGGACGCCACGAGAACACACCCGCCGTCGGGATCACGATCAGGAGACTAGGATAATCGACGGCTGCACCGGCGGCACGCCTCATTCGTGTTCCACGATAATAATCCAAGTAGCCATTTTTAAATTTAATTCTTGTATCATACGCATCACATGGAAAAAATAGGGAAAGACAAATCAATTTTGAACATGTATTTTCTCTGAAGTGGTTGAAGATGGTATAATCCAAAGCATGGGCTAAACAAGTCAAACGAATCTTACCGGGACACATCCAATTGAAACTAGAATCCCAACCTATTTGGAAGAAGGTCCAAATAGACTTTATTTCAGAGTGAGGAATCTTCCTACAAACTCAAATGTGTGAAATACAGGCTATATCTACCTCTGCCTAGAAAAACTGGAGTTTCAGGCACCCTCTGTAGGGGTTCGTAGCATGGAAAACAAAAATTTTCTATCGCATACAAACAAACAAGCCAAGATCTATCTACTAGATTGTAGCAACGAGTCGATGGAATAACTCACCCTCGAAGATTCCAAAGTGTTTAACGAGAGCAGATTCTCGTGGGTGATGTAGTCGTACTCTTTCCGATCTCAAGATCGCGTAGACGATCCTTCCAGCGCCACGTTCCAGCAGCGCTCCCGCAGTCGGTCACACGTTCGGTACTCGACGAAGACCTTCCTCTCCCTTGTTCCAGCAGGCAGCGGAGGTTGTAGCACTCTCCTCGCGATTCCGGCAGCACAACGGTGTAGTACCGGAAGTAGAGGGGAGATCCCGCAGGGCTTCGCCTTAAGCCGGTGCGAGTATGGTGGAGCTTATGAGAGAGGCTATTAGTGGTCTAGTAATTAGACACACCAATTAGAAGGCTCTAAACCAATTAGAAGGCTCTAAACCGAATAGCTCTAAACCGGGGTCTAGATCTAGGGTTTAGTTTAGAGGATAGGAAACTTGTGTGTGTCTAGGAGGAGCCCTGCCCCTCCTTTTATGGGAGGGGGGTCTTGGCGCGCCAGGGGAGGGAGGGAGTCCCTCCCCAACTCGTCCTTGGGCTGGGCGCCGGCCTGGAGGAGTCCAACTCCTCCTCCAAGTTGATTCCAACTCCTCTTGCTTGTTTCCCACAGTTTCTTGTTTTAGCCGTTTGACTTTCAAACTGGACATTTGACTTTTCTGTTTTAGGATTCAATTTAATCCTATATTTGGGACAGCAAGAACACTTAGTATATGATGCAATCATTCCAACTTACAATGACACATTCATGTACCCTTCCCCCTCCGGAGTGCCGGACATTCCGGGACCTTCTAGAATGTTCCTGATGAAAACACCGGAACCATTCCCCAACTCCGAAACGGGACTTTCCTTATATGAATCTTATTCTCCGGACCATTCCGGATCACCTCGTGATATCCCGGATCCCATCCGAGACTCCGAACAACATTCGGTCTCTTTCTCATAATACCATAACTACTCAAACAACGTCGAATCCTTAAGTGTGTCTCCCTACGGTTCGTGAATTATGCGGACATGATCGAGACACTTCTCCGAACAATAACCAATAGAGGAATCTGGAAATTCATATGGCTCCCACATATTTCTACGATTACTTTGCGATCGAATGAACCACTTACATACGATACCAATTTCCCTTTGTCTCACGATAGTTTACTTATCCGAAGTTTATGATCGTCGGTATCTCTGCATACCTAGTTCAACCTCGTTACTGATAAGTACTCTTTTCTCGTTCCCGTGATATGTGATCCCTTGTGACCATGTCACATGCTTGCAAGCTAATTGGATGACATTCCACCGAGAGGGCCCAAAGTATATCTATCCGTCATATGGATGGACAAATCCCATTCTTGATCCATGTGTTTCAACCAATACTTTCCGAACACTCAATGCCACTTTTATAGCCACCCTGTTACGGTGTGGTGTTTGATGACATCAAAGCATCCATCCAGTAAAGGTGATATGCATGATCTCATGGTCGAAGGAATTAGGTTACTATGTATCAGAAAGCATATAGCAATTGAACTATTGAAATGACTTGATCTTTATGCTACGCTTATCTATAGGAGTATGTCCATCACATCATTCTCCTAACGATATGATCCTGTTGTTAATAACATCTCTATGTTCATGATCAGGAAACAATGATCATATATTAACCAACAAGCTAGTTTAACAAGAGGCTTTACTAGGGACTCTTATTTTAGTTTACAAATCACACAAGTATTAATGTTTCCGGTTAATACAATTATAGCATGGTATGTAAACATTTATCATAAGTGTGAAGACATGATAATAACCACTTTATTATTGCCTCTTGGGCATATCTCCAACAGTCTCCCACTTGCACTAGAGTCAATAATCTAGTTTCGAACCTTTGTGTATTCAACACCTATGGCTTTACGGTGTTGTATGTACACGATTGCTAGTGGTCAACTGATCTCCGGATCTGACACTTCCAGGTCCGTGTGTAATTGCATGTCTTTGCGTCTCTACGCATCACTCATTCTCTAATGAGATGGCTTTGCATAAATTTGGTCTTTCGGTGTGACCTTTAGCTCTTTGGGGTTAAAACATGTTGATAATATTGTCGTACAATATATCTTCATAGTATTATCCCACTGTGAACTACACCTAGTTTGATAACAAACTACTTGACACAAATGCCCTCTTTTGCTGCTATAATAGCAGTCATATACTTAGCCTTTTGTTGTAGTATCTGTCACAATGTCTTAACTTTGGAACTCATCCAAATCCATTATGGAACTCACTTTCCATTATATTGTGCCACCCTTAGTTTAGTTTGAGATAAACTTAATTTGTACTTTGTGACAAAGCTAGTATCAATGTAGTACTTTTACAATGAACTAACCATCTATTTGTCACTTCTACAAATAATATACTCTTAGTTCTTCCAAAAGATCATAAGAATATCCTTACTATTGTCCAATGATCATCTTACAAATCATTCTGGTATATGCTCACAACATTTAGAGCATAGGACATATCTGGATTTTGTACATATCACAGTATGATTGATATAAATACTCTTTGTGATTTCATACATCAAGTATCAATCTATACTTGAATCTTTGTTTCACTTACCAAGTGCTAATACACTTGAATATATCATCAACATTGAACTCTTTCAATCCTTTCTGTGCAACAAGAACCTCTCTTGTAGTTTCTATATTGAACTCATTCAATATCTTGTCTATGTACTTCTGGCACAACCATATTAGCGTCTATTGATGCCAAATATTTGGGTTTTGCCTAAGTCTTTCATCAGGATGAAATTCTTAATATGTGTTAATAAAAGATACATCTTTTCTAATCAACAATATGTCCTCCACATAATGTATTAGAAATATGTCTTAGCGCTCCCACTTAATTTCTTGCAAATGCAAGCATCTTCATTGTCTCCGATGAAATTAAACTCTTTTAACAGTTTCATCATAGTGAAGATTCCAACTCCGCTATGCTTACTTCAACCATTGAAGTTTGCATATGTTTTTAGCATCCTTTGAATTAACAAAACCCTTTGGATCGTGTCATGCACACGTCCTAGGTAACCATTCTATTAGAAGAACTTGTTTTGTTTATTCTACTACCACATAACAAATTATATGTATTGGTTGCTACATTAATCCGTCTAGACTAAAAATCGCTATGAAAGATCAAATCTTGTCATATACAACTTGTTGTGAACTCTTTCCCAACATGTCGACTATTTCATAGATGTAAAACATCCATGTCTATTTCTTTATAGATCCAGACACAACTGTAAGGTCTTACACCTTTCTCGAGGGTCCTTCAAGTTCAAAACTTGATTTCTCGTGTATGGAACTATCACGGATTTTATGGCTTCAAGCCATTTTACGGAGTCAGGGCCCATCATCGCTTCTCTGCATGTAGTCGGTTCATTATTCTCAAATAATGTTTCAACCCTCAAATCTTGGTATTTGATTGTTCATCCGACCTACTTGTTTCAATAGGAACTTAGATCTCTGTGACCACAACATTTGAGGTACGTGAGCCATGAGCATTGTTGCTGTCTCCGGAACACTTTTCGGCGCTGCGCAACTCTGCACATATAGCTAAGGTTCTTTTAACCTTATCAAAGTTTCTATTGTCCTCCCACTTAACTTTTCACGAAAAATTTCTTCTCAAAGAAACTTGACGTTCTAAGCAACAAACACTTTTGTCTCCGGTGTTTTATGGAGGAACAGTTTATACAAAGACAGGTTCATCCGACTTTGGTTGCACACATCTTTCTTATGCATAGCATACCAATGTTTAAGAAAGGACAACTTGGGTTTTATCCCAAACCATAACCTTATATGGTGTCATTTCAGCGGTTTATGATGGAGCTCTTTTCAGTGGAAAAACGGTAATCTCTAAAGCTTTTAATCTTTAAAATACAATGGCAGTTTTATGAATTATACCTTTGATCTTACCATGTCAAACAAGGTTTAATTACATATCTCAAACGCTCCATACTCTTATGGTGTTTCGGGAAATGCAAATCTACGGAACGATTCCTTAAATCTTAGGTATTATGCTAAACTTGTAACTCAAATATCTTCCTTTATGATCTTTATCATAAACTGTTTATATTCTTGTTACAATGATTTTGCACTTCATCTTGAAAGTCTTTGAACTTTTCAAGTGTTTCATACTTTATCCTTATTAAGTAAATATTCATATATTCACTCAAATTTTTGGAGAAAGCATATGAAGTTGAAATCCATCGCTCTTGACTACACATAATGGATTTCGTACAACAATATGTACAAGTTCCAATAAGCTAGTCATTCATTCCCTTTTGGCCTATGAACGAAGTTTTAATTATCTCTAGGAAAGTTTCACAAGCGTCATTTGATCAAAAATCAGAAGACTCCAAAATTCCATCCACATGGAGTTTCTTCATGTTATCTTTCCAATATAATTCAAACAGCGATGTCACTTCCTAAGTGATCTTTCAATCAATTTGTCTTTCGACATTTTAGCACTAGTTTTATGGATGTGATTTCTCCAACGAGATTTGTGAATCATCCATCTTTTATGGATTACGGCAATTATTTGAACAACCCTTTTGTTCTCATAATACCTGATAAAACAAATCTTGAAGGCAAGCTTTGATGTTTTAACGAGCAACATAATAACCCTTTATTTGTTCTCGATGAACATCATCACATATTCTTTTGCTAGTTACTTAGGCCATTGTAGTTCATGAATTCTGTTGTTTCGTATGACGATTCATACCAACAAATTCAGTATCAAATACTTAAGAACCACATTGTTTAATAAGCAAAGAATATAGCCACAACATGTATATCATCTATATACTTAAACTGAACAATTCTAGTCTTTTCTTTTCTGCCATATATTTATGAGATTCTCTTTCAATATTTCCTTTTCTATTTGAAAGAATCTATCAATATCAATAGTGAAGTCATACATATGACATATAGTCCAAAGCGTGTATAATTAAATACCAATGTCTTTGGACTTGCACTTTGAAGTAGATCACCATCATCAAATATTTGGTGTTCTTTCAAATTCCTTTCTTTAGTAATCTCTTGGTGTAGTAAACATTTTACCTACATCAAATATTCACCCTTATCATGGAATTGTCCATGATCAAGCTACTTTTAGCTTATAACAATGAATTATGAGTATAATGTTGCTATCCAAAACCTTTTGGAGGATTAAGACAACAAGTGTCTCCAACCTTTTTGCAAATTTTCATCAAATATGAGAACATGACTTTTGCCATATTATACTCTATCATGTTGCAACCAAAACTTCGTTTCAGATATCACAATATCTTCCACACATCATGGTTTCTGAAACAACTCTTTCAGATCCTAGATAACCTTGATATTAAGGGAATCCTTTGAATATCAAGAATCATGGATACAAACATGATACTTATATACTAACACTTGGAATTGTTACTCTTGATTTAATACTAATTATTAAACTTCATGGAGTAACCGGAACTTACTGAAAGTTTGCAATAGGACTTTTAAACTTTAGATTAACACTTCAAAACAATACGATACCAGTTCGTAAAGTAACTAACCAGAATTCTATAGTTCTATCATCTCAATTATAACTAAGCGCAAGGTGGTAAACGGATGCCAATGACTACAACAACTATGCAATTTCACTTTGATTTAGTTTATGATAAATTGAGTTCTAATTAATAATTAAATTAATCTAGGTGAACTCCCACTCAAAACAATATCCCTCACATTGTTTTAGTGATCACACGAACCAAATTCACCACATCAAAACCGATCATCACGAGAATTGATATAGCTTCAATGGCGAACAATCAACATGTTCATCATATCTACTATATGACTCATGCTCTACCTTTCGGTAATCCGTGTTCCTGAGGCCATGTCTGTACATGCTAGGCTCGTCAAGATCAAACCTTAGCTACCGCATAAGCAAATCTGGCTTGCTTACGTTGTATTCACCCGCGGAATCAAAGACACCCGATCATCACGTGGTGCTTCGAAGCAGCAAGCTTTGGCAACGGTGCATACTAAGGGTGAACACTTTAGAACTTGAAATTTATGTGCATGAGGGATCATCTTATAATGCTACCGTCGTCTACTAAGCAATACAAGATGCATAAAGGATTAACATCACAGGCAATTCATAATATGTGATATGATATGGCCTTTCTTCTTTGTGCTTTCGATCTCCATCTTCAAGCACGAACATGATCTCCATCATCACCGGCATAGCATCAAGGTCAATGATGCTTCTTCATGGTTGTCGTCCACCAGCATCAACTATTACAACTATTTTGAATAGACACGCAGGTCTTAACAGAAATTAAAGACAACCATATGGCTCCTGCCGGTTGCCAACTTACAATAAGGAACATTGCATACATCAAATATAATCACAATCATGGCCATATCACATCACTGCACACCCCTGCAAAACAAAGTTAGACGCTTCTACTTTCTTTGCATATTTTACGTGGTTTGGGGCTTTCCATAAGTGTCGTTCTAACTTACGAACAAGAACCACAACATTGATACTAGCATTGTTGATTACCCGTTGTAAATTGGATCTTAACTATGCTAGGAGAAACAGGCACCCGCAAAGCCACTTATGCAATACAAGTTGCATGTCAAACGTGGAGCAAGTCTCATGAACGATGTCATGTAAGGTTAGCCCGGGCCGCTTCATCCCAACATACCGCAAGATGCAAAGTACACAAAAAGCAATCTACAATAAAAGCATCAACGCCCACAATGACCATTGTGTTCTACTCGTGCAACAGATCTACATATAGACACGGCTCTGATACCACTGTAGGGGTTCGTAGCATGGAAAACAAAAATTTTCTATCGCATACAAACAAACAAGCCAAGATCTATCTACTAGATTGTAGCAACGAGTCGATGGAATAACTCACCCTCGAAGATTCCAAAGTGTTTAACGAGAGCAGATTCTCGTGGGTGATGTAGTCGTACTCTTTCCGATCTCAAGATCGCGTAGACGATCCTTCCAGCGCCACGTTCCAGCAGCGCTCCCGCAGTCGGTCACACGTTCGGTACTCGACGAAGACCTTCCTCTCCCTTGTTCCAGCAGGCAGCGGAGGTTGTAGCACTCTCCTCGCGATTCCGGCAGCACAACGGTGTAGTACCGGAAGTAGAGGGGAGATCCCGCAGGGCTTCGCCTTAAGCCGGTGCGAGTATGGTGGAGCTTATGAGAGAGGCTATTAGTGGTCTAGTAATTAGACACACCAATTAGAAGGCTCTAAACCAATTAGAAGGCTCTAAACCGAATAGCTCTAAACCGGGGTCTAGATCTAGGGTTTAGTTTAGAGGATAGGAAACTTGTGTGTGTCTAGGAGGAGCCCTGCCCCTCCTTTTATGGGAGGGGGGTCTTGGCGCGCCAGGGGAGGGAGGGAGTCCCTCCCCAACTCGTCCTTGGGCTGGGCGCCGGCCTGGAGGAGTCCAACTCCTCCTCCAAGTTGATTCCAACTCCTCTTGCTTGTTTCCCACAGTTTCTTGTTTTAGCCGTTTGACTTTCAAACTGGACATTTGACTTTTCTGTTTTAGGATTCAATTTAATCCTATATTTGGGACAGCAAGAACACTTAGTATATGATGCAATCATTCCAACTTACAATGACACATTCATGTACCCTTCCCCCTCCGGAGTGCCGGACATTCCGGGACCTTCTAGAATGTTCCTGATGAAAACACCGGAACCATTCCCCAACTCCGAAACGGGACTTTCCTTATATGAATCTTATTCTCCGGACCATTCCGGATCACCTCGTGATATCCCGGATCCCATCCGAGACTCCGAACAACATTCGGTCTCTTTCTCATAATACCATAACTACTCAAACAACGTCGAATCCTTAAGTGTGTCTCCCTACGGTTCGTGAATTATGCGGACATGATCGAGACACTTCTCCGAACAATAACCAATAGAGGAATCTGGAAATTCATATGGCTCCCACATATTTCTACGATTACTTTGCGATCGAATGAACCACTTACATACGATACCAATTTCCCTTTGTCTCACGATAGTTTACTTATCCGAAGTTTATGATCGTCGGTATCTCTGCATACCTAGTTCAACCTCGTTACTGATAAGTACTCTTTTCTCGTTCCCGTGATATGTGATCCCTTGTGACCATGTCACATGCTTGCAAGCTAATTGGATGACATTCCACCGAGAGGGCCCAGAGTATATCTATCCGTCATATGGATGGACAAATCCCATTCTTGATCCATGTGTTTCAACCAATACTTTCCGAACACTCAATGCCACTTTTATAGCCACCCTGTTACGGTGTGGTGTTTGATGACATCAAAGCATCCATCCAGTAAAGGTGATATGCATGATCTCATGGTCGAAGGAATTAGGTTACTATGTATCAGAAAGCATATAGCAATTGAACTATTGAAATGACTTGATCTTTATGCTACGCTTATCTATAGGAGTATGTCCATCACATCATTCTCCTAACGATATGATCCTGTTGTTAATAACATCTCTATGTTCATGATCAGGAAACAATGATCATATATTAACCAACAAGCTAGTTTAACAAGAGGCTTTACTAGGGACTCTTATTTTAGTTTACAAATCACACAAGTATTAATGTTTCCGGTTAATACAATTATAGCATGGTATGTAAACATTTATCATAAGTGTGAAGACATGATAATAACCACTTTATTATTGCCTCTTGGGCATATCTCCAACACCCTCGTGGGAGACATTGGATATTATATGAAAATTTATGCATATTTCAAACTATTAGTATGGTTTTTAAACTATTTGTATGAAAAATTATGAAATTTTAAATTAATCTTTCTATCACATATTATTTATTACTTCTATACCATGCTACAATGCAAATTTTATCATTATCTACTGTATTGATGATGAATTTTACCAAGATGATTGTCAAACTTTTCATGTGGCATACACATTGCTAAAATCCTAGATCCGCCACTGGTGCATACGCTGGGTGAAATTCTTGCAACACTAATATATTCTCTTTGTCAAAAAAATCAGCATATGTCAATTTAGCATTTGGTACTCTACTTGATTTCTATATAAATAGTCATGTTAACTAGCATATAATACGAAAGTTTAACAAACCTCCCGGGTCAACTATCCGCCCGAGCGACTCCGGAGGCTCACACCTCGATCCCATCGTTCCTCCTTCCTCAATCTGCTCCTGCCCGGCACCATCACCGACGTCGGCAGCAGTGGCG
Organism: Avena sativa; assembly: GCA_916181665.1. NCBI lineage: Eukaryota > Viridiplantae > Streptophyta > Magnoliopsida > Poales > Poaceae > Avena > Avena sativa. Next base: position 105,577,653 of record OV702292.1, read on the forward strand.
ATGCCCCTCTCGTCAAAGACGGAAGAGAGGGGAGTGTATCGCGGCGGCTCCACGGGCAGTGGCGGCGGTATAGGGCGACGTGGTCTTTGGGGCAGGCGAGGTGGTAGCGGCGTCGCCGCTCCGGTAGAGAACCTCCGGCTGCATAGATGGCGGGTCGGATCTGGCCCGATCTAGGTCAATTGGACCTGCCATGGATGGAGTGCTACACACGTGCGGTGTTGCGGCATTTTTCTCCTTTGCTGCTCCAACCAGCAGCATCAGGGCTACTTGTTTGCTCGAATAAGGATGCGGTCCTAGGCTTCTTCTCGCGCAAAGACGGTGATCTTCTTGTTGCTTGTAATCCTTGATCTGGCCATGGACGCATTCCAGAAGGCTCTGTCGGTGATCTCCATTGTACGCTTGACGCCTCCAGATTGCTCGATCGGATGGTATTCGGTCGTGTGTCCTTCCATCTTGTGCATGCGGCTTTAGAATGGCATGGCATGAAGTTCTGTTGTCTATTCACATCATAGGACATGTCGATGCTTTGATTTCAATGGTGTAGACAGTGGTGGAGAATGTCATGGCAACCGAGATTTGAGGACAAGTAATGGAGGATCGAGTCTTCAAGGCAGGAAGACCTTTCTTTTTTCTTCTTCTTTTTGCTTTTGTGGTTGTATGCATCCGCAATGTCTTTCGAACACCTGGTTAGTGCAGACTCTCGGTGAAATTCTTGCAACACTAATATATTCTCTTTGTCAAAAAAAAATCAGCATATGTCAATTTAGCCTGATATGAAAATAATGCGTGAACACTGACGTGTTTCATCGGATGGTTTTCGTATGTGAAAGTGTGTTCATTTTTTATATCATCGGAGACATGTTGTTTGTTTTCGCACATGATGATGCACATTCTGAGTGAATTTGCTTGTGAGAATCTAATTAACTTGACGAAACCTTGTTTGTGATGTGCGAGTATTATTATGAATGATCTGCAAAGATTGTGGATGGTCAAGTTAGATTATGCCATAGAAATCCAGATTTTTCTTTCGTTTTTTTTTTAAATATACCTATACTATCTCAGCGTGAGGCTCTCACCGTGTACTGATTATCGTCTTCTCTGCTACTCCTGTACTCCAGCATTTTCCTGTTACTGTATATACTTCTCTCATGTTCCCACAACGAATTGCAGGCTGTACAAACAGGTTAACAGTCCAACAGCCAACTCATATAAGATTCAATATTAACCTTCTTCATGTGTTGCTGGATCTCGGTAACATAGACGAGGGAACTTAGCATACAATACATGTATCAGATACATCACGATAACTTGGATAACTTGGTAACATAGAGGTGCTAGCTCTATGGCTACCAAGCACAGAGGTCCTCATTACTACCATGAGGAACAGGGCACACTTCCTACAACGTTACAGTCTCTTAGCACGGAGATCACACAGGGCCGGTTCAGGGCAACAGGACGAAGCGTACTAGGCCCTTAATTCAGAGAATCTCTCACATAAAACATAAAGATCAAGCTCCACCATAGTTTATACACAATTCTCGTAATTCAGAGAAGCTCTCATGGCCCGACAAGGGCTTCTCAGAATTACAGTAATGTGAGTTACAAGAATTATTCAGTGTGATTCAGTGCAGTGGTTCATTCAGTTCATACATACCATGTGCATCACATGAACTGTTTCTTACACTTCATAAGAAAGTTAGTTGTTAAATTCCATCTTTTTGCAAGCATAAAACAAAGTACTGTATTTGGAAAAATGATCACGAGAATGGAAACAAATGATCAAAACCCAACATTAGTGCATCCCAGCAATTTTTTTTTTTTGGTCAAACAACTCATGGATTCTTTTAGATGAATTTTTTAGGACCTCATCACACAGAATTAACTAGGTTGTGTGATGCAAAAAGTTAAGTTGTTCGTCCCCGGTACCAAGCATCTTCCTGGTAGCTACTGTGTTTATCTTTCCCTAGATCTGCACCGAAGTATTGTAGATATTAGCAAATTGAAAACTCCTTTAGCAGCGTTGGTACAAAAGAGAGCATAGCATGTGGGCAAGACAACGGTGTAGTATGTACTAGCTGCCAGCAGTACTATGCTTTTCACAAGGAACCATGGACCACTAGGACCCCATATTCTGTAGCCGCGCCGCGAATCCTCTGCCAAATCGTCTTGGCCGAGCCTCTTCTTCAGTGTTTCAGAGTTTGAGAGTGGCGAAACAGAGGCTGAACTCACGCCCTTCAAATGCCAACTTAGATGCCTGCGCAGAAAGTGCCATGTGGATTTCATTTGATGTTGACAATAAGAACAACAGAGTGGCGAAATAGAGTTGAGGAACACAAAATGCGTTGTTCTTCACGAGAGACAAGTGTTCATAGAATCCTCAAAAAAAAAAAAACAAGTGTTCATAGAATTGGTAACTACCTGGGTCGTTGGAGCTCTCTGCTGTATTAATGCATATGAAGGTTTGATTTTGCGTCGTCGCTTTCTTCTCTCTCGCATGGCCGCATTCTCTTCTTTTACAGCAACGACCAACAAGGGGACAACAACCGCAACCCGCCTCAATCATAAGGTATTACCAACAATTGATTATATTCTACAAAATTAAATATGAATGAACGAAAGTCAGTATAATCATTAGCTAGAATTCGAATTCATAATTTCCATTTGGGCAATAAAGAAGAATTACGATGTGATACACATGTAAAATGTAATCTTTTTTGAAAAAATAAATCCTCCAAGAAACAAAGAACAGAAAAAGAAGTGGTACACCAGAGACCAGAGCATGGAAAACGTTCTCCGTACAAAAATAGGAGCAATAAATATATGATAAACATTATGGCAGGGCACAGACCTTTCGTTCTATGTGAGCAAGCTTCCTCCGGTTCTCATCTGCGTTACACCACTTGTATACTAAAGGATTGCAGAGGGATATTTCCAATTTTTGGAGGTTTGTGAGCTCTTGTATGCTCTCTGGCAGAGTCATGATGGCACGGCAGTATTCCATTGTAAGTTCCTTGAGCGACGCGAGTTCTCCTAACCATCGTGGCAGCTGTCTCAAGTTAGGACACTCGTACAGTTCTAATGATTGTAGCTTTGTGAGTTGCCTCAAGTTATTGGGCAATTCCTCAAGATTCTCGTGTCCCAATATTGTCAGTTTCTGAAGAGACGCGAGCTCGCCAAACAATTCCTCGAGTTCTGCATGGCTGCAGTGATTTATTGCAAGTGATCTGAGGGAGTGGAGGGCCCCTGATATCTCTGGTGAGATCGTCAAATCACTGCAATCATAAATGCATAAATGCCTGATGGAGAGGTGGTGAAGAAAACCCCACTGATGCATAGGCACATCGGTGCTTCCAGCTCTCAGGTGATCAATATGTGACACGCTCTCTCTCTGTGGTACGAGCACATCATCGCTTTCCATTATATACCAATATGCGGCTCTAGGAAGGTGCGGTTTTATCCTCAACTTGGGGCAATAAGTTATGTGCACTTCTTTAAGCTCATTCACACAATCCTCACCACTCAAGTATGATGTGTCCCAATCTTCCAGGCTTTTCATTTTGAGTAGAGTAAGCTCTCGGAGGTTTGGTAGCTGGCAAAGGGGCGGTAGACTCTTGCAGTTTGGCAAATCACACATCTCCAGATTGACAAGATTAGGAAGATGATTTCTAGTATGCATTAGCCAGTCTGGAAAGCCAACACCGCAGTAACCCGATATTAAAAATCTTCGCAAAGAGGTTGGTGGCACTAGCTCCGTCAGCAACTCCATGTCATCCGCATATCTTCTATTTTTGCCGTTGGTCCACAATAACGTCAATTCTAGGATGGCCTGTTTCTCACTCAGATTTATACTGTGTGCCTCTTCTGCGGACTTCACATTTTCAAGCTGCGAGATTTTCAGGTTAGCACGATTTGCATGCACAAGCAAACTGATGTTACTGCTAGTGTCACCTGCATACACAGAAAAGTCCTGGAACGGGTCACCACGAAAGTAGCTGAAATCATCAATGTTAGCTACACACTCTGGAAACCTAATAATTCGGCAGCACCCATCGAGCACCAGCTTGGTCAGGTGGCTTGCACTGTCTGGTATTATAAGAGGATACTTATTCTCAGACAAATCCAGCTGCTTCATATTGGGGAGGGTGCATATACGGTCAATAAAACTCTCGGTTTGATCCCTTGAGTTGTCAAAGATATATTGGAAGCACTTTGATAGATTTAAATATCGGAGTTCAGTGAGATTGACTATGGCATCTGGCAGGCCTCTGAGACTTTTACATGCTGATAAATCCAAATGTTGGAGTTTGGTTAGACCACCCAAAGCTTTGGGTATTCCTGAGACACCACTGCAGCCTGATAAATCCAGATATACCAACTCTCTGATCTTCGCAAATGACAACGGGAGTTCTTTTAGGTCCCAACAACCTGATAAGTCAAGATGCATCAGACCTTTCATTTCACCAATCGACTCTGGCAATACTCTGAGACCACAAGAAGAAATTCTAAGATAATTCAACTTCGAGAGCATACCGATAAACCTGGGATTAATTCGAGCCTGGTCACATGAAAAGCTAAGATACCTCAACTGCTTCAATTTACCAATAGAAACTGTCATATCATGCCTACAGTGTAAGCTTAAATCTAAGACACGGACGTGCTTAGCTGGTGAAAAGCTAAGACACGGACTATTCGAAAGATAGCCTGAAAAATGCAGTGCCCTTATCTTTGCAGGTGAATTTGTGGATGAATTTAATGGCTTCCTACAATCTGTCAAACATGCATAGCGGCAATTGGGGCCCTCCAAGTTATATTCGTCAGCCATGACCGATCTTGCGAGGTCATGCACAAGGTCATGCATAATGAACCGTTTAGTCTCTTTATTCCGTTTGAAACATCCGACATCAATCTGCAGGAATAACATACAATAGTGTAAGACTTATGGGTTTTCCCCTGTTAGCAATTTGAGTGAATAAAATAAGTGAATTGCTAACTGGATACTATTCTTCGTCTGCAATTCAAAGGCTATAGCTTTGCTGAGTTTTCATGATTTATTGCATTTTTCTTTTTCCTAGTTTTCATTATAAGCTTCAACTAATTTTTCATCTAATCGTTATCATTTTCATCTAATGGCTTTCCATAATATAAAACAAAGGGCCAATAACAGGTAAAATCAAAGACAGAAACACCAAATATTTATGTGTATTTTGTACAAACTTGACCATTGCAGTAAAATGTTGACTTAAGAGTTCAGTCTTAAATTGTTGATATTCTTACTAACATACGAGAACTAAAATAAGGAAAGTCTACATATAACCATAACACCTGGCCTCTAGGCTACAAACATATTGCAATTAAAATATGGAATACGGTGAGAAATAGTAGTATACGGATAGTATAGTCCATCCACAAGTGATGATGAGGCGTGGCAAATCAACAACATATACTTAATGTGTAAGGATTCGAGATGGCATGGCAAAATTAACAACATATACTTAATGTAAGTATTCGAGATTAGCAAAACAACCGCGATGAAACAGATTCGACTACCTCAGGTATACAAAAAACTCAAAAACACGAACTGCTCCTAAAGCAAAAAACTGAGTCAGAGTCAACGAGGCGCTACAGATGTACCACTACAGTAGCAGGGCCCATCTTTTTGCATCATGCAGTACTCATCCTATATATGAGTAAAAGATATGCGATGCAAAGTAAAGAACTAAAAACCCCAAGTAATCAAATAATAAATGTCAAGGGTATCAGGATTTCGCATGTACACTTCTAAATGTTTATACTCTTTCTATAGAAACTTGAGAAAAGATTGCAATGAGACAAGTACATTTTTAAATATACAAGTTTTACCATGGTTGGCGATTTTACGAACCGTCCAACCCAATCGATCCAACAGTGGAAAAAATTGGTAGTATTAGAAAGTATTGAAAAAATAAGTACTGGTAAGTACCTGGAAGTACTGAAAAATATATAAATATGAGTATCTTATTTTATTTACCAAATGGGTAGTACATAATATGGCCCCACTTGTCACTCTCTGAGACGAGAACAAATCGCCGGCGTAGTCCATCAGGCTCCAGCCCACCCCGCAGTCCTCTCCGCTGGCTGCCACCTCCAGGTCTGGCTGGCGGTGGAGCGTGCGCCATGAGGTTCTCAGGCACGATCTATACCACGGCTTCATGGTGCCGCAGCTCCGAAGCGTACACGTGTTGCTCCCCACAACAGCGTGGCTGGTGGTGACGAAGAACTCCCTACTCGCGGCGGCCGAGGTCACGTGGTGGGAGTCGCTCCGACCCGTCGCCCGCGGCATGAACACGTTGCTCTTCGTGTGCTCCAATGAGATACTGCCGGCGCTCCGGCCCTACCACGACTTCTGAAGGAGTGGCGGCTCTAGCTCAACGACTTCACCAGCGCCGTCTACGAGGGCCGCCTCTATAGCCCTGACGACTTCGCGCAGCTCAAAGCCATGCCTCCTCGCTACTTCCAGTCCTACCAGTACCTCCTCGGCTGCCTCCAGATGCCGGCCTTCTCCATCATCACCGACCTCCATGCTCGCCAGGAAGCCATGCTGCAGGCAGAGAAGCCGCCCGTCGAAGAGGCGCATGTGTAAATCATAGCAGCGATCTTCTTTCATGTATTATCGCTTGTTGATGAGATTCTTTCTGATTTTAGCTTCGAACCAATTTGATGTTCTTTAAGTAGCATTGCTGATGACTGATAAGATGCATGGGCTCCAGATGGACTTGGATCTTATTATGTTCATGTGCAATAGGGCCACCCTCTTTCAGATTTACTATGCAATTTCCAGTCTTAAATCATCTGCAGGTTGCTCCATCACTGTATATAAAGCTTTTGATTTTTCTAGTAGCGCTGATGCACTTCTGACTTGATCATTTGCTAGGATGATGTATTGTTGTTGCTCTGTGTTCATTCATTGCCTGTAGGAATTATAGGGTAGATAACACTAGTATGCCACTTCGTCTACAGTCAAATCTAAACGAGCCCATGGACATGGATTGCAAGCCGGTGACCCCCTCTTCAGAACCAGCGCTGTGGGAGGGCGCAGCGGTGGACCAGGATGGGCTCCAGCATCATCGGTGGTAGGCTGGCGGCTCCTTCCGGTGGGCTGGGCGGCGGCTTCGGGTGGAAGCCTGGCGGCAGGGCTGCATCGGCGTGGCAGGGGGCAGAGGCGAGGGATGGGAGAGAATTGCAACACGGCTCAGATCTCACTCGTGAGCGGCCGGTTGTGCGGTGTACTAATCAACAGCCAGATCGACGGACAAAATAAATTGGGGCGGGAGCACTGAGGAGTACTGGGAAGTGCTCCCCAATCACCATAACACAGCTCTTTTAAATATCAGTCATCTAAAAACGAAAGTAGTAAAGCAGTTACTCCCACATAATGCATGGAAAGGTTTTGCAGAAAAATACTCTCAGCATCTGTACAAATAAACACGATCGATCAGAGTTGTAGTTAATATACTAAATAAAATAAGACGACAATTAGTTGTGTAGGTATTGTGTAACTCACTGTTGAATGTTGAAGAAATGACATCTCTAGAAGATTCGTAATATAATCCTGACCAAGCTGCCAGGTAGAGAATGTACTAGATGGCTCCACTAATCCAAGAGCAATCCATTGATGAATTAGATCATCACTAATTATGCTGCGTCCTTTTGGAAAGATAGCACAATAAGCAAAGCATAACTTCAAGTGTGGAGGCATGAAGTTGTAGCTTAACAACAAGGATGCAAGCACTTCATGTGTAGACGATGTTTCTTTGGACGCGGATAGATTCCAGATATGGTTGGATCTGATGGAATCCCATACATCATATGTCTTGGACTTCAACATGTGTCCAAGTGATTGAGCAGCTAAAGCCACACCTCCACACTTTTTTGCAATTTCCTTCCCAATTGGCTCCAAGCGCTCTTTGTCCTGCCTTGTTTCAAACATACTTTTCACTTTTAGTATATCCCAGCACATTTGATCTGACAAGGGAGGTAATTCGAATGGATCAACAGTACCAATTTCTTGTGCAATGCTTTTTTCGCGTGTGGTAACCACAACCAGCACCTTACTCCCCTCACCCTGCTTCAGCATAGCCTTCAATTCTTGTAGGTGAGAAGGATTCTTCTCCCACAGGTCATCCAAAATGATCAGGATCTTCTTACCAGTAAACAGGTCCTGAAGATGAGTATGAATACTATGCAAATCATCAGATATTGGGCTCTGTGGTGATAGTTGTGATATTATGATGTTGCCAATTTTTTTCAGTTCAAATTTCTGGGACACATAGACCCACACCTTAGAGTATTTTTCGAATTTAGAATCATTGAAAACTAATCTTGCCAAGGTGGTTTTTCCAATGCCTCCAATGCCACATATGGGAACAATGGTGGTCCCTTGAGTGGTGCTCCTAGATATACAAGCCAAGATTTCCAGTTTTTCTTTGGTCCTTCCGATGATTTCTGCTTCCTCCACATTCCCTGTTGTCTCCCGGATATCAGGAACTCGCTTCTCCTCACTGCGAGTTTCTGGTAGAACCCGATAATTATCACGGTCTTCTGTTATCTTTTTTAGGCGCTTTTGCATCTCTTTCATCTTATGTGGCATCTTAATCTTATTCATCGTAGCTGCCCACTGAAACCGGTAAAATTAGATTTGTCAGTACCATGGGAGTGGAAGGTTCACTATATAAAAAAGTTTCAGATCTAGTTCATTATGTAAATCAATTCACTTCCGTCAGCTCATATGTTAGAAAAGAGCAACCCGGTTTATGTTTGTTTCAGATATCTAGTATCATGGAAAATGGGTTTCAGATCCATTTCACTATATCAAAAAAATCAGATCTAGTTCATTATGTAAATCAATTCAGTTCCGTCAGTTCATATATTAGAAAAGAGCAACCAAGTTTATTGTTTGTTTCCGTTATCTAGTACTAATGCAAAATGGGTGCCAAATGGCAACCCAGTACGAAAATAGAAACTTAGATAACAGCAGCATTCAGATCCAATTTGATGGCAACCAAATGGTTAGAATCTTTCATACCAGGCTGGTGTCAGCTTCGAAGTCATCAAGCATGTCGGAGATGTCGTACATGGCATTCTTGAGCCGCTCTAGCCACAAAAGCGCTGACTTATCCGTAACAGACCGCGTCTCTGCGTCGCTGAGCACGGCCTCCACAGACTCCAGCGTCATCTTCATATTCTGGAGATCCTTCTTCATGTTCTTGTGCAGCTTGATCTCGCCTCCGATAGCGGAAGCGATCTGCCCAATCACAACCTTGATAACGGAAGAGGCGAGCATGCCCCCCACTGCCGCCATGGCTCGTGTATGTCGACTTGGGATTTGTTGTATACTGAATCTCCAGTCCCAATCTGCCATGATTACGCACCAAAACATCAGAATCATGGCATTTCGAATCGATACCACAAGCTTGCAAATGCTCATGTCAGTTAGTCATCTTTGCAAATTTGCAGGATAACCAAAAGTCACGCGCTTGCAAGGAAGAATGTAGATTTACCCGCCAAAAAAAAGGAAAAATGTAGATAGAACGAGATGTACCTGTAGCCGGGGTACTCCACAGATCCGGGCGGGTCGATACCGGCGGCGACGGGATCCGGTGCGCCGGAGGCGGAGGCGAGATTCGGATGGCAAGCTCCGCGAGGAGACCTCAGAGGAGGCCTCGAGACTGAGACTGAGTGCAAGTCATGTGCGCTCGTGTGTGTCGACTTGGGATTTGTTGTATATTGAATCTCCGGTCCTAATCTGCCATGATTAGGCACCAAAGAATTATAATCATGGCATTTGAATCGATACCACAAGCTTGCAAATGCTCATGTCAATTAGTCATCCTTTGCAAATTAGAATAGCAACCAAAGTCACGCGCTTGCAAGAATGTAGATAGTAAGAGGTGTACCTGTAGCCGGGGTACTCCACAGATCCGAGCGGCGGCGGGATCCGGCGCGGCGGAGGCGGAGGCGGCCGGGTGGAGGCGAGATTTGGATGGCAAGCGCCGCGAGGAGAGCTCGAGACTGAGACTGAGTGAAGACTGGGTAGACCCTCGAGACTGAGACGGAGCGGCTGAGCAGATGTGAAGGCAAAGACACCACGCCTTGGATCGTGTAATTTCGTCTTGCTGAAGGGGGTTGACCGAAAGTCTCCACGCGTTGGCAAGTTTGCGCTTATCGAACGAACCAGATAGGAAACTCACCCACCGGCATCACGCGTTGGCAAGGTGTCGTACCTGACGTGCCGGAAATGCCCCGGTAGTTCCAATCCAATTGCACAATGTATTGGCATTGCAATGTGCTGCAACACTGTCACGACAGGGACGGTTGCTATCTCCTCCTCTTGCAGAAGTATCGCCAGCAGCCTCATCGTCATCCATCTCGAGATCTTCATGGTCCTTAACGTCAAGATGAGCTTGCCCTACACTCCAACATACGTGCAAAAATTTAGCGCTGTATATGCAGCGCGCGTTAACTGGGTTTCGCGTGCCGCGCGCGAATCTCTTCCGACGGAAGCGCGAAAACAAGCGCTCTAAATTTCTAAATTTACAACCTGAACCCTCCAACAGACGCACGCGCACAAGCAAAATTTTGCAACCAATATGACAGAATAACGATCTAGAAATTAAAGGAATAATATATTGCATAGAACATTGAAAAAACATACATTGTGCAAGAAAATACTAGAAATCTATTATATACTAAAAGCAATATAATGGTATTTTTCGAGACACCACGTTGATCCACATCACCTGAATTATTTAAACTGTTAGATGTATAATTAGTGGCTATGATTTAATCAGACGTGCGTAACAGACTAGACGTGACAGAACGAACACCGGTCGTGTAGCGTCAAGTCCGTGTGAAGTTAATAAAGTGCTACTCAGGAAAAAAAAATCACGCAGAGGCACAGGTCGATCCGTATCCATCCAATCAGCGTATAACAAAAGGGCAAAGTTATCATTTTTTTCAAAAAAAAAGGGCAAAGTTATCATTATCATTTAAAAAAACAAAGGCTTCTGCTAACAAAAGAATCGATCTATTCCATCTTAAATCAGACGTGCGTAACAGATTAGACGTGACAGAACGGACACCGGCCGTGTAGCGTCAAGTCCGTGTGAAGTTAATAAAGTGCTGTACTCAGGAAAAAAACTTCACGCAGAGGCACAGGTCGATCCGTATCCATCCAATCAGCCTATAACAAAAGGGCAAAGTTATCATTTTTTTCAAAAAAAAGGGCAAAGTTATCATTATCATTTAAAAAAAACAAAGCCTTCTGCTAACAAAAGAATCAATATATTCCATCTTAAATCAGACGTGTAACAGATTAGACGTGACAGAACGGACACCGGCCGTGTAGCGTCAAGTCCGTGTGAAGTTAATAAAGTGTCGTACTCATGAAAAAAACTTCACGCAGAGGCACATGTCGATCCGTATCCATCCAATCAGCGTATAACAAAAGGGCAAAGTTATCATTATCATTTAAAAAAAACAAAGGCTTCTGCTAACAAAAGAATCGATCTATTCCATCTTAAATCAGACGTGCATAACAGATTAGACGTGATAGAAACACCGGCCGTGTAGCGTCAAGTCCGTGTGGAGTTAATAAAGTGCCGAACTCAGGAAAAAAAACTTCACGCAGAGGCACAGATCGATCCGTATCCATCCAATCAGCGTATAACAAAAGGGCAAAGTTATCATTTTCTCAAAAAAAAAGGCAAAATTATCATTATCATTTAAAAAAAAAGCTTCTGCTAACAAAAGAATCGATCTATTCCATCTTAAATCAGACGTGCGTAACAGATTAGATGTGACAGAACGGACACCGGCCGTGTGCCGTACTCAGGAAAAAAAACTTCATGCAAAGGCACAGGTCGATCCGTATCCATCCAATCAGCGTATAACAAAAGGGAAAAGTTATCATTTTTTTCAAAAAAAAGGGCAAAGTTATCATTATCATTTTAAAAAAACAAAGGCTTCTGCTAACAAAAGAATCGATCTATTCCATCTTAAATCAGACGTGCGTAACAGATTAGACGTGACAGAACGGACACCGGCCGTGTAGCGTCAAGCCCGTGTGAAGTTAATAAAGTGCTGTACTCAGGAAAAAAACTTCACGCAGAGGCACAGGTCGATCCGTATCCATCCAATGAACGTATAACAAAAGGGCAAAGTTATCATTTTTCCAAAAAAAAAGGCAAAGTTATCATTATCATTTAAAAAAAACAAAGGCTTCTGCTAACAAAAGAATCGATCTATTCCATCTTAAACTAGCTAGCTAGCTATCTTGGTAACCACATCCATCAGCTGACTTACTATGTACATTGGCTTGCTAGCTTGGTATACTAGCTACGAGCAGAACTAGAAAGGAAAAAGGATGCTGCTACAAAAACAATTGATCGAGTAGTAAGCTAGCTTGGTGGATCAGCTAGCTTAGCACCACCCCAGAATCGGTCAACTAGCTTAGTATCAAAGCATACTATGTCTTTTTCTCGCAAAAAAAGGCATACAATATTTAGGAAAAGAGGTAATATGTGTAAAAAGCTAACTACAAAATTGATGGGAGATAAAAAAAACTACAAAGCAGACCGATACGATATGATATTGTTAAAAAAATAATGACAGATGAAAATGAAAACTACAAAACCGTTTGATAGGATCAGATATTGCCTACGACATAGTAGGATTTTTATTGACAGCCTGACAAGAAAAAAATCAGAAGCTCTAAGATTAAAATGATTTATACATACATACATACATACATACATACATACATACATACATACATACATATATACATACATACATACATACATGTTTCGACGGATACAAATAAATTTACAACATAATTTGTAGGAGTTTTGTTAACCTTGCATGTTCTGAAAATGCGGGTGACTTCAGAGAGTAGAACCTAATTAAATCATCGGACTCACGGTGATTCCAGAGACACAATTCTTGCAACAAGACAGAATTCTGGCAATAAGACAGATGGTTCAACCACTCTGCCGCCATAATATTGGGTCCACTGTAAAGTAACACATACACTATTGTTATTGTATGCAAAATATTTGTTAAAACCTTAAAAGTAAAGTCATGTCAATTAATTTGATATAAAAATATGTCCTTATTTCTATAATAACATAACTAATGGTCCAGATGTATACTTTAGACTCCCCATTTTAAGACTGTATGTATGTCAAATCAGCATGAGAATGTCGTGTATTTTACAGCAAATGAAGGGACGAGAGGTAAAAGAATAGATAAAGGTAGAATTAAAAAATTAATATTTAGTCCACCTATATTAAATGAGGATAAACTCTTTTTATGAAAAAGAAGGAACAAAAATTTATTAGCCTTATTAACAGAATATATTTTGTGTTCCTTCAAAATGGTCTAAAAATCATCAGATCATTTATCAAGTAAACCCTAATTATTTAAGAACGTGCATGTTAGCCCTGCATACTAATCTAAGATCACATAAAAACTACAAGCTATCTCATGATTTATGCCCAGTTAATCTTATGCACAAATTTCACATATGTCCATTAGTTTGTTGAAACATCCTAACAGTCTTTGACCCCAAAACTAAATAAGATTAAAGATCTCTTCTACCCATGTGCCATCTATTATATATATATATATATATATATACAAAATGGTGGCTGCATAATATATTAATTTGAGTTATATAATGTTATGAATTTATGAAGGTATTTTTAGAACAATTTTGACACACTAAAGATGATGCTCTTCTATTAAAAAAATAAAGGTGGTGCCCTCGCATTTGCGAGGGCCGCCGTGCTAGTTACTTATAATACTAGAATCTACTACTATGAGAAATTACTAGCAACTAGTACTACGATCTACTCCGAAGAGGAGATTGAGATGTAGTCGTCGCCGGACGAGCCCAGTGTCGTGTCGGACACCGGCGTGGACGACAACTCATCCAACCACCGGGGATCGTCGTCGTCGATGGTCTGCGGGCCAGCCAGCTGCGCTACGATTAAAGCCTGCCTCGCTGTCTTGTCCGCCCGGCGCTCGAGACGGTCCTCGTGCTTCGCGGTCCTCATCGTTGCCCTGTTCGCCGCCTGCTCGGCGTCGTGCTTGCGCTACACCTCGACGTCACTGGGGAAGCGGCGGCACCACTCCTGTCGTAGGTGCTCGTCGCGCTCGACGATGAGGAGGCGGCGCTTCGTGTCGCGTTGGCGGCGGCGCTCCTCTTCCATGACAAGGCGAGGCGGTGGCGCAAGCGCCTCAGCCTGCTCACGCGTCCACACGTCGTAGAAGTTCATGTTGGCGCGTGGGCGGCCGAGCCGCCACGCCACGACGTCGTAGGCGCGCGCCGCTTCATGCGCCGTCTCGAAAGTCCCGAGGCCGATGCGCTCGTCGCCGAACCGAATCTCGGAGTAGAAAGTCCCGTTCGGGCGCAAGCGGACACCGCGGTAGCCAGAGCTTCCACGGCATGGTGGCATACCGGCAGCGGTCGAGGCGCAACAACGGCGGGCGAGGTGATGGCTTTGCGCGTAGTGCGAAATAGAAGGGGAAGACAAGGGGAAAGGAAAGTGGCGTGCTGAAAGCGGTGGAGGTTGGCTTTGCGCGCGGCGCGCGTTTTATCCCGCGCACGCTCAGCTGCGCGGCAAAGAAAGGGCGTTGAGAATGGCACGCGGAAAATTATTTGGCACACGCGGGAAAATGGAGCGTCCGCTAGAGGCATGCGGGGGTCTTGGCGCTGTAAATGGACAGTTATTTTAGCGCGCGGCCCGTTTACAGCGTCAGCGTCTGTTGAAGTTGCTCTTAGAACGTCAGTTATGGCATTGCTCTGCCATAAAATTCAAACTGGTGCATTGCATTCGATACCATTGTGGCCACAATCAGAGAAAGCCATGACTAATCTCACCGCTGATTTTAGGCAAGTTCGTAAGGGCATCTCCATCGGGCTGACCCAAACGGGCGACCGAAACGGTCTGTTTCTGTCCGTATGGGTCGGTCCGCGGTCGCTTTAGGGTAACGGTATGACCTGCCCGGTTGACCGCGCCTGGCCAGAGCTGGCCTTTGCATATGAATAGTCAGTCAAATTATACAGATAAATGTATATTTTGACAAGCAAATAAACTAGATTAGATAATATAATTAAAATAGTGCTTACATATGAATAGTACATAATGGCATTGTTCGATAAAAAATAACCAAATGTCACTTAAATTGCAGAAAACAAATTAGGGGTTAAGCATTTTGATTTCTTGCATGAGCCGATATATGCTTAACCAAATCTAGTTGAAACCGGTCATGGGTTTCCCTGTGACGTAAATTTTCATGCACTTGCATGAATTCTTCCCAAGACGCTACACCTGGCTTTGGCTCAACCAATTGACCCTGGAAATCCTAGCTTTGGTCCAATATGCCGTTATCACGCTCGTTCTCGACGATCATGTTGTGCATGATCACACAAACAATCATCATATCCCACATCCTCTTTGTGCTCCAGGTTATAGCATGGTATCGAACAATGACCCACATTGACTAAAGTACACCAAATGCTTACTCCACATCCTTCCTAGTGGCCTCTTTATCTTTCGCAAACCTCTTGCATTTCTCATCTCCACGGTTGCGAATTGTCTTCACAAAGGTAGCCCAGGATGGATAGATACCGTCAGCTAGATAGTACCCATATCATATGCATTGCCATTGATCTCATAGGAAACTTGTGGGGTATTGCCTTCTGCCAGCCTAGCAAACACCGGAGACCTCTGCAGCACATTGATGTCATTGCTTGGTCCAGCCATGCCAAAAAAGGAGTGCCAAATCCAGAGATCATGTGATGCAATAGCCTCAAGTACGATAGTGCAACCCTCTGCATGCCCTTTGAACTGCACTTGCCAATCAAAAGGATAGTTCTTCCGCTGCCAATGCATGCAGTCGATGCTGCCAAGCATCCCAGGAAACCTCTTACGCTCGTTGATGGACAGAAGGCGGGCAGTGTCTTCGGTGTTTGGCTCTCTCAGGTATACTTTGCCAAACACTACTACAACTGCGCTGCAGAATTTATACATGGCCTCATGGCATGTGGACTCGCTCATGTGCATGTAGTCGTCGAGGACATCACCGGGCACTCCATATGCAAGCTGTCGAATGGCAGCTAAACATTTCTGGTAGGAAGGAGAAGCCAAACTTACTGGTGCAATCGTACTTGGCCTCGAAGTAGTCGTCGTACTCCCTCACCCCATTGAGGATGTCCAAGAACAGGTTCCTAGACAACCGATAGTGGCAACGGAATGCCTTCTCTTTGAGGACCAGATTAGTTGGGTGGAAGTAGTCCTTGTAATGGCGTATGTACCCCTCTTCCCGGTCGCGCTCATGGTTGGCTTCGCGCCACTTTGATGAGCCACCTCTACGCGGCGGGAGGATGTAGTGGTCGTGCACCATCTCTGCAGCTACAAGCAGAATTTCGGTCTCACCGTCGGACTCCTCATCGGACGACGACTCGACAAAATTCTTGTAGAAGAACTCGATCCCCCTTAGGCTACTACCCATCTGTCTAGCAGGCTACCATCAATGGCTATGCGAACTCCCGCAGTGGACCAGATAACCAAGAAAGGATCGGCGAATGCACCTCGAAAAACTATCGAACAGGTTGTGCGCGTCCAATCGATAAGCAGAGGCCGGGGGAGGCAGGTGAAGGGTTCTGTAGCAGAAAAACAAAAAAAAATCTATCTACTCGAACACTTATACTAGGATCTATAATATGCAGACATAAGTAATAGAGAAGGAATACAGTATCCATACCTTTGCAGACAGAGGCACGCCTTACGCAGGAAGGCGTATATTGATGAAGACGAGCAGCACCCCAAGTGTGGTGCCTCTGAAGTTCGTCACACGTCTGGTGTAGGAGATGTCAACCGGACTCCGATCCAGCCGAGCAGTAGAAGAAGTAGATGCCGGATCGCAGACCACACGAAGGTGGTGTGAAGGTGGAGAACTCACCCACGAGGTCCTCCCCAATATTACGGAGAAGTCCTCAGTGGATGAGAGAGAGAATGAGAGGGAATGAGATGATTCCAAAGAGGGAGGGGGACCCCTATATATAGTGGGAGGAGGGGTGCACCACCCAGGGGCCAGGCGGTGTGGGACTAATCCCCACACCCGCCAGCCACCTAGGGGTAGCCGCCGACCCTAGGTGGGCCCCATTGGGGCAGCCCACCAAGCCCAGGCCGGCTGGCCCCCACTCCCTAGGCGCCTTGCCCTATTGGGCCTCCCTTCGAGTGAGGCCCATTAGCAATATGGAGCCTTTAAAAATAAAATAAAATATATATTTAATATTAATTCTCCAATTAACATTCAAATACACATATTATATTATGCCTTCACTCCGGAACACCTTCCAGACCCCTTCCGATCTCCATCGGATGTTACCCGAAACTATTCTGGTTTCTCTCTCTCTATTTCTCTTACGATACCTCATCTACCCTAAGCGTCCCTACCCTTAAGCGTGACATCCTTCAGTTCGGAAACACTCCGGACATGATTGAGACCAATCTCACATCAATGATCAATAGAGGGACCTGGATGGCCATGTGACCCCCGTGTGTTTCACGAATACAATCGCTCGAACCATGAGATAGTCGTTCCCTGTTCCCTTTGTCATTCGATACCTAATTCATCCGAGACTTGATCTTTGGTATCTCCATACCTTAGTTCGATCTCATTACTGATGAACTTGTTTTCTCGTTCTCATGTTGTTGCATTCCGTGACCTAGTCACATGCTTGCAAGCTTCATTAATGCAATGTCACCGAGATGGCCACATGTATCTGTCTGTTACATGGACTAGACAAATCCTGGTCTTGATATGTACTCCTCAACGCATTCCTTCGGAAAACCTGAGTGACACCTTTTTTATCACCCTTTTACGAGATGATCCTTGATAACCATCAAAGCTTCTTCCGGAAATGGTGATTTGCATTACCTCACAGTCAAAGGATCAGGTTGCGAGGTTCTCTGTGTTTTATCATCAATGGTGAACTTTGTAACTAGATCTCATTAAGATATAACGGTCAGATGTTTATCTATCATGTTATTCAACTAATAACATGACCTCATTGTCAGTTGGCATAAATGCCCATGATCTTGAAACGCAGACCATCCTCATGACCAATGAACTAGTTCACTAGAGACACGGTTTGTTTACATACCACGCGTGTATTAACGTTTCATATTAACATAGTTATAGCACAATATGGAACATATTATGAACATATAGGAGATATATCAAATAATACACTTTATTATTTGCCTCTAGGGCATAACTCCTTCAGTCTCCTACCTATACTAGAGTATAAACAAAACTAGTTTACAATAGGCAGGAACCTAACACCAATGGAATCTCGGTGTTGTTTGTGTTTTTCCTGGTGGAGAGCTTTAGTCAAAGGATCTGCCACATTTAGTTCTGTATCTACTTTGCAAATCTTGACTTCACCTTCGTCAACGTTCTACCGGATGACGTGAAATCTTAGCTTGATGTGTTTGGTTGTGGAATGAGTTCTTGGTTCCCTTGCGTTTGCAATAGCACCCATGTTATCGCAATAGATCGTCACGGGGTCTTGTGCATTAGGAAAAACTCCCAGTTTGATGACGAAAATCCTTAGCCAAATAGCTTCATTTGTTGCATCAACCGCAGCAATATATTCAGACTCCATTGAAGATTGTGCCACCACCGGCTGCTTCTTGCTCTTCCAGCTTACCTCCCCACAATTCACCAGGAACACAAACACTACAAGGAATGTGCTAACTGGTGACCCCAAATATTGGTCATAGAAAGGTCATAGTAATCCATCTATGACCATTCTATGACCAAAATAGTAGGTCATATAGCGAGGGTCACTATAGACAGCTAAGGACCTTTTTTTTGAATTGGTCATGGATAACTATGACCAAAATAGATGGTCATGGAAACTATGACCAAAAATTTTGGTCACGGGTTATCTGCCTTGTACACATAAGATCATACGTGGCAAATCCATGACCAAATTAGATGGTCGTTGATCAAATTAAGCCTAGCCCAGCTTAGTGTTTTACATGGGCCGAGCCCATCAATTCAGCCTGTGTGTGTTTTTTCCTTGTCAATTCTAGGCATGTACAAAGGCCAAGACCAAAACTAAAGCCCATTAATTTCTGGCCCGTGGAATTTTGATTGGCCCAACATTTTTTTCTCATTTTAATTCACAGCAGGCCTCACTTGTCAGGTGGGCCCTACATGGTCCCACAGATCAGGTACCAGTTCCACTCTAAAAAATGTACCAGTTCCCCACATGTCCCACTAGTCAGTGTTGTTTTACCTACAGACCCCACTCACGGGATTTCAAAGTCTCACAAATCCACTCCACATTGTCAGGTTTCAGTTTAAAATTTATAGCAAACAACCAATATTTCAAATAGAAAAGGGAATCAAATGGAACATTTCAAATAAAATCAAAACAATTTCTATTACAATCATCCCTTCTTATCAATCATGGTACTGCTGCTATCTAAAATCTAACTCTAAAAATACATCATATTTGTTGTGTGGAGCTATAGGAAGGCTTCTTCAAACATCAGCCTGGAGCTCTTTTAAGAGAGAGAAACACCACACTCAATACCTAGCAACAACAACAAAAACAAGTGAGCTATGATGATCTATAGTTAGCATAGTTATGACTGCATTCTCTAAGAACAAAATAAATAGGAAACGGAACATAGGAAGGGGACAAAACACCCATTCAGTATAGGTCCATTAAGCTACAACAAAGTTAACTTCTGCGAGGCACTTCATTGGAATTAACAAGTGTTATAGTAAAACACAAGAGCAGTCTGCAAGCAAGTATAGAAAAATAAGAACCTAACACTAGTAAGACTTAACTTTTTTCTGGTTTTCTACATAACCAGGACCTACTGCAAGTAAAAACAAGGCTTATATACCTAAGTTGGGTGGTAAGCTACCCAGAGTAAGTGTTTCGAACTCAACAGAATCTATCTGAACTTGAAGTGTTCTCTACAATAATTGGCTTTGCAATATCCTGCACCATTCTGCAGACAGCCTATTGGATAAATAAACCATATAGCACATAGAACTTAGTTTCAGTCAGAAATAAACATCTCATACTCAGAGCCATCAACAACATCAAGTATACCTTCTCAACATATGGCCACATCAAAGGTGATCCACTCCAGCATCCAATAAATAATGCAAACTGTAATCTGATGGAAATAAAAGGATGACAGAAATAGTGTCATGGAACTAGTAATAACAAAGCACTTCACCACTAGACTGTTGTGCTAGCAACAATCTTTCATGCCAGTTCTATCAAGTAGAGCTCAGGAATTAACCACATATATTATTGAACATATAAAACAGCAGATGAACAACACAACTACCATTACTTCTAGTGAATTAACCACATATATTATTGAACATATAAAACAACAATTGTTATTATAGAAGCCTTTAGTATAGGGTACATGCCACTTGATCGGCCACCAATACCACAAAACATTTCAGTATAAGGTTTGCATTCTACATACGCTTTGTAGCACAATTTTTTTGAAAACATATGGACCAACTTCCAATAGTAACACTCCTGAAAATGTGTAGAGAGGTGTAGAACAAAGCATAGAATCATACTCACGGATAAGAAGCATGAACCAGTCTACAGAACAGAGGAACACACATTAGGTAAGTAAAATATACAGTAGGTATTAAGCATGAAAAATATACAGAAGAAAAGGGGAAGTACAATATGGCACATAATAAACACTTTGCTTTTGCAAGGTGCTGCTATAGCAGTAACACTACCTTTACCTATTAAGTTGGAAATGAACAAATCAAGCAGTGGCCACATATCTCAAAATGAAATGCTAACATACCGAAGCAATTGAGAGGTCTCTGATGCAAGCAGCCAAGCACTGAAATTATAATATACACTAATATTTACTACTATGGTAAAACATATGTTTCTGATAGAATGTCATGTGTTATTTATCACAAAAGGGGATTGATTAGCTAATTATGCTAATTATGGGTGTCACCCATTTATAATACGAAGTACAGAGAACAGAGAGCAATCAACTATAATATGGTACTAGCTAGCATCAAGGTTGGACATGATTTTAGCAACTGCTAGTGATTTAAACAACATTAAGCGAAGGAACAAAATAAATCTACAACAGTTTCTAGATAGCCCCAATCACCACTTAAAAATCAAATAGAAACTTGAGATTGTTGCTGGAGATGTACCAGTACCAAGACAAAAGAAGATTGAACCTTGCAGAGTAGGTGGGGCTACGACGACGTGTAGATCTGGCGGCCGTCGAATCAAAAGAGGATCTTGGCGACGGTTCAACATTCTCACTGGAGTGCGTCGCTGTAGTTGGAGGCGAGCAGCAGCAGGGGAAGGGAGGTGAGCCGCTGCAGTTGGAGGCGAGCAGCAGCGCGCCACTGCAGTTGGAGGCGAGCAGCAGCAGGGCTCCACCCGGCCTCCATGGTCTTCTACGCCATCGAACCTCCCTCGTTTCTGTCGCTGAGAAGTATGAGGGGAGGGGCAAGGGTCAGTATTGGGATCTGGCAGCGCTAGGAGTTCGGGAAGGAGCAGGAGAAGCCGGGAGGGGAGGGCAAGCTCACCATGGCCGGTATTGCGAGCCCCGCCACTGGTTCCTTGTCCAAGATCCTGAACACTGTCGTCGGCTCGTCCGAGCTCGCGACCGCCACACGCATCGGAGGTGGCTTCTGTGGCATCGG
The DNA here is from genome assembly GCA_916181665.1 of Avena sativa. Classification (NCBI taxonomy): domain Eukaryota; kingdom Viridiplantae; phylum Streptophyta; class Magnoliopsida; order Poales; family Poaceae; genus Avena; species Avena sativa. The sequence goes on from OV702292.1 coordinate 105,599,442, forward strand.
CATCGGCTTCGGGTGGGGGAGGGAGGCCGCTGGGGCGGCGCAAGGGAATTTGGTGGTGGCGATTGGCGAGTGGCGACACGTCTAGTGTTGATCTATTTTTTTTGGCTTGGTGGCGGTGGCGCCGCGAGGGAAGTTAGCGTGGAGTAGTGGAGGTGTGGTGTGCTTCTTTGGACGAGCGTGGAGGCGTTGGATGAGAGCTTAACGATTCGGATCAGACAGATATTGCCGATCCGTGTGAGTCTGATTCTCGTGATTTCATTGGCTGTAGACAGAAAAATAAATTTTGATTTACCAAGTGTCAAAATTTGGGTGTTTTGTGAAACAATAACCAAAGGGAAGTTTAAAAATGCCACCATTCCATTTTAAAAAAATACTAGAACATATTTCATGGACAATGTCACAACTAGGGTACCTAAAAACTCTCCTTCCACCCCTCGCGAAAAAGACAAATGTCTGCCGAATCGGTAGGAAGTGGGTCCGGTTTGAACTACAGGTACATGATCTAATGCTCATGATTTTTTGCAAAAATCATTTTTAGACTCACAATATGATGTTTTATCAGAGATCCAGTGCAATTGTAGTGAGGCGCATCCGCTATCTTCATGCCCGCCGTTTTGACCATAGTTTGAAACGGAAAAAAATTGAAACGGGCATAAGAAATTTAAAAATGGTCCGAACAATGTAAATCCTTCGCGTGGCGTCATATTATGTGACATAGTTGCAAGGAAAAATACCAAACTTGGTATATTGCAAGTTTCCCGAAAAAATCTTCACAGAAATGACCTATCATGTTCGAGGTTTCATGGCTTTTAGGCTAAATGATCAATGTTATGGCTAGAATCACAGAATAGTTTGTGATAATGTGTCCATATTGTGCACCCGTGTGCATCTTGTGATGGAGAACAATATTGCAGGAGGAAGTTTTCCATTTCGCCACACGAAAAAAGCATTTTCCATTTTCCGAGTGCCAAAATCGGGGCGTTTTGTGAAGCAACCACCAAATAATAGTTTCAAAATGGTACCACCCTATTTTTCAAAAATAATAGAACCACCTTATATGAATAATGTCCTAACTAGGGTATCTAAAACCTTTCTATCTACCCCTGGCGAAAAAGACAAATTCCTGCCGAATCGGTTGGAAGTGGGTCCGGTTTGAACTATAGGTACATGATCTAATGCTCATGATTTTTTGCAAAAATCATTTTTAGACTCACAATATGATGTTTTATCAGAGATCCAGTGCAATTATAGTGAGGCTCATCCGCTATCTTCATGACCGCCGTTTTGCCCAATGGTTCAAGTTTATTAGAGGCAAAAAGTAAAGTGTGCCATCAAGTTCGTGAGAGCTTTAATCACTAGTTTTCTCATAACAAGTTTAATTTGGAAGGTAAACAAAAGCATGAATATACTTGGAATAGCATAAGCTAGTAGGTAGGTATGGTGGACTCTTTGGAATAACTTGGTTTAGGGAGTTGGATGCATGAGTGGAACTCATACTTGGTTGTGGAGGCTAGCAAAAGACGGGGAGCGACAAAATAAGAGAGCAATAATGGCCATAATCATGCAGAGCGACAAAACATCATTGATCAAAGCATAAAGTGATACTACAAGTTGAAAACTACAGGATCATAAAGGCTATGGTTACTTGTGACAGTCATAACATTGTGTGAGCATGCGCCAAGTCAACCCAAATAAAGCAACAAAGGAGAATACCATTATACTATGTTTAAATATGCTAAAACAACGCATGATTCATCCAAGGCACATTAAGCAATCTCAATTGTTTATAACAAGTCATGCTACAGCAAAGAATACTAAGCACAAAGCCAAAACAATATCAAGCATGGCATGACAAAGCACATGCCACAGTCAAAAACAAGCTCTTTTTACCACATAAGCATGAACTTTCCTACTCTTTTCCAACCAAACCAAACTATTTGCAAACAAATGTATGAAAGAGGGGGTCCAACAAATTTATTCATAAAACTAAGCAAACCAAGCAAAATAAAAAACAAAACGAAAAAGAAAAATAAGACGCTCCAAGAACAACACAACTATGCATGAAACAATAAAAATGAAGCGTTTGGAAGAAACCTGGGATTTTTATTGATGAAGAAGGGAATGCCTTGGGCATCCCCAAGCTTTGACGCTTGTACTTCTTGGATATTTCTTGGGGTGACACGCGTGGCATCCCCAAGCTTGAGGTTTAGTCCATCCTTCATCTCATTACTCATTCCTTCCATACACCTGAAAATTTTCCTTCATACAAAACTTCACACAATCTTTATTAGCAACATTAGTGCACTCAAGATAAGTAAGTCTCAAGGTTCAGTTCTAACACCAAATAAACTTCCATTAGAACACTAGATACTGTAGTACTTCCCTCAAAAAGCTCAATGCCACAAAAGAACTCAAAAAGGAACCCACAAGAAGCAAATGCAGAAGATGACACAAATCTGTCAAAACAGACCAGCATGTAAAGACGGATTTTTTCGAAGACCTCATGTTGCTCAAATCAAAAAGTGTCGAACTAACGAAAGTTAGATAACAACCTGGGGCAGAAGCAAAAAACATTACAACTCAATCCGACATACAGATCTCTCTCACGAATTTTTACGGTGAAGCACAAAAATCTGTCAAAACAGACCAGCAGGTAAAGACGAATTTTTTCGAAGACCTTCTATTGCTCAAATCAAAAAGCGTTGAACTAACAAAAGTTAGATAACAACCTGGAGTAGAAGAACAAAACATTATAGCTCAATCCGACATACAGATCTCTCTCACGAATTTTTACGGTGAAGCACAAAAATCTATTTCGGAACAGCAACTTTCCCAATCATTACTTCTCTCTCATTAGAGGTTACTCTTGGCACAAAAAGCAAATAAAAAGGATAAGGAGAGGTTATTACAGAGGTAATAACTTCCAAGACTCATCTAAAACTTTTGGGTTATCTCCCAATAAGTACTTTTCTTTAACGCCTTTAAGTTAGGCATAAGAAGCAAAGAAAGAATCAAGTGTTCTCAAATGAAGAAGCATTAAGATCAATACCAGAAATATTTTCAACAAGGCAAGGTATATCATCCAAATAAGTTCTAGAGGATCCTCTCTCAATGCTCTTAGGTTCACTATTCTCATCAAAAGGGTTTGCAGGAACAATCCAATCAAGATTCTTTTCTATGGCATCATGTATTGCTACTAGTTTAAAGGGTATTGGTATCTTTGGTTCCTCCCCATTAGGTTCGGTTTTGTTCATCTTTTCTCGTGTACCAACAACATCTACACATGAGCCTAGCATATTGAAACGTTCAAAGACTTTTCTAGCTTCCTTGGCAACATCATAGAACTCCTTAAACAAAGTTTCTAGAATAAAATCCCTCTTTTCAGAGTCCTCAATTTCTTTAAGCTTAAGAAACATTACTTGCATTAAGGGGTTGAAGTTAACAAACCTAGCTTCTAACATGTGAATTAAAGAAGCTGCAACAATCTCATAGTTTGGGGCAAGTTCTGCAAGGGATCTATCCTCAGTATCTTCATACTTACTAACATGATTGAAGAATTCTTCAATATTGTCTTTCCCAATTATAGAACCACTACCAATTGAAAGGTCTTTCAAGGTGAATGTAGGGATCAACATGGTGAGCTAGGGGAGAGGTGACTACTAAAGGAGACTTAATTTTTTTGTGTTTTTGAAATAAGAAAGCAAACAAATAAAACTATTTTTTTTGTGTTTTTGATAAGAAAACAAGGAAACAAAACAAAAAGAAACTAAGCAAAACAAAAACAACAAAGTAACGAGATTGGTTATGAGGGACTCCCCTTGTGAAGATGTCCTTGACTCCCCGGCAAAAACGCCAGAAAAGATCTTGATGTGCTCATCGTTCGACGTAGAGCTCGTTGGGAACCCCAAGAGGAAGGTATGATGAGCACAGCAGCAAGTTTTCCCTCAGTTATGAAACCAAGGTTTAATCGAACCAGTAGTAGCAAGGAAACAACCCAAAGGTGTTACTAGCTGAGCTTTGGCAAGCACTACCGGTGCTAGTAGCAACGTGGAGACCTGCACAACACAACCACATAACATTGTCCCCAACTTGCGATGAGGTTGTCAATCTCACCGTGTTTTGCGGAAAACAAAGGATTAAACATATCGAATGGAAAGAAGTAAAAGTTTGCAGAAAGTAAACACAAAGCAGTAAAAGATTGTAGATTGTATGTAAAGAGAAAGGATCGGGATCCATAGTTCACTAGAGGTTGCTCTCCTTAGATAGATAACATGCTGGGTGAACAAATTACAGCGGGGCAATTGACAAACACTGAGAAAGCAATACATGCATATACTAATCATCTTGACTCCTTTGAGACTTGATTGGGCAATACAACATAATACATAGACCGCCATCCAACTACATCTATGACTAATAATCCACCTTCAGGTTATCATCCGAACCCCCTCCAGTATTAAGTTGCAAGCAACAGATTATTACTTTACGAACTGCGTGTAAAGTAAACAATACGATTGTTCTATGAACAAAGGATTGTTGTTTTCTCCCTAGTAGCAACAACACATCTTGTACCTTAGAGATTTCTGTCACTTCCCCAGATTACCAGAGGCATGAACCCACTATCGAGCATAAATACTAACTCTTGGAGTTGCTAGCATCTACTTGGCCAAGATAGCTACTAACAACGGAAAGCATGCAAGATCACAAATAACAAAGACATGATAGAATCAATAATCAATCTGAAATAGCATCTCAATATCCATCGGATCCCGCCAAACACAACATGCAGAATTACAAATAGATGATCTTGATCATGAACGAAGCTCACAAGATCTAGACATGAAAGCACAAAGGAGGAGAACCAGCCATCTAGCTACTACATGGATCCGTAGTCCAAGGATGAACTACTCACGCATCACACCGGAGGCTTGCATGGTGATGAAGAAGGCCTCCAGGGTGAATTCCCCTCTCCGGCAGGGTGCCGGGAAGAGCTTCATATCCCTCCTGATCTAGGGATGGAGATGACGGTGGCTACAGACTCTTTCGTGGATTTTTGATCGGGCACTTAGGGTTTTCGTCCCGAGGGTAATATATAGGCGGAAGGAGAGGCCGAGGGGGTGCCGGGAGCGGCCACACCACCCCCTGGCGTGGGCCAGGCCTGGCCGCGCGGCCAGGTGGTGTGGTGGCCCCCAGGACCTTCTCTGTCTCGTATTCTGGCACTTGATCCCTTCCAGAAAAATAGGCACTTTGGCTTTTGTCTTGTCCAATTCCGAGAATATTCATTTTCTGACTTTCCTGGAACCAAAAACAGCAGAAAACATGCAGCTGGCACTGTGGCTCTTGTTAATAGGTTAGTCCAAGAAATCATATGAAAAGTACTCCAAAGTTGGAACAAAACACAAGAAAGTGGATAAAACCAAGCATGGAACATCAAAAATTATAGATACATTTGCAATGTATCAACATCCCCAAGCTTAACTCCTGCTCGTCCTCGAGTAGGTAAGTGATAAAAAGAAAGAATAATTTTTGAGGTGACATGCACCATCCAAGACTTGATCAAAGTATTTGCAAAACAATTCAAAGCTGGGATCATAGTACTTCAATCATAACATGAAAGACAAAGTTTTAGCAATAAGCAAAGAAACTATGATGCAACATGAAAAGGCACAAACAAAAGATTCATGAATAACAATGCTTTGCAAGATGTTTGTTTGTTTCACATAAAGAAAACATAGCATAATAGTATTCAGCTTGTCCCTCAATAGAGTAGCAAATATAAATGCATATGACACCTTCAAAGTTCATAAGAGTGACTAGATACAGTAGTTTAAAACAAGCAATATCAAGTTATGCATCAATCAACTAGTCTTGGGACAATGCACATAGAACTAAGAATGGCCACTATGCTTTCAAAGTAAGTGCATAAAGATAGAAGGTGGAGACCCAATATAATGGTGGAAGAAAGGCCTTTGTAAAAGGAAGTAGAGATTCAAGTCTCATGAAGAGCTTCCAAAAATTATGGTACTTATAGCTTTCAGCTCTCATTGCCCCTATCATAAGCATCTTGAAGGTGATTAAGGTTAAAGTGACACAACTAAGAGGATATGCTTGACAAATTATAAACCGAAATCTCATGCCCCTTACTTACGAAGACCGATCCTCATGCTACTCAACTTCAGTCACGAGTAAGCTCTTGTCATTGTAAGTATATGTGTATCATTAAGAACCGCCAACGGGGTACCCCTTGCACATGATACGGGAGCTTTCCCATAATCAAAATGACAAGGCAAGCAGACAATGAGCATCTCAGCGATCTTTTTATTTGCTATTTGCATAGGTTTTTATTGAGGATGCTTCATAGAGTGCTCATTATGGTGATGCTGCAAGTTTCCACCATGATTAGGCATGGATTAGGCTAGCGGCCCAGGCGTTTCTCTAACACACATACAAACTCCATGATCTTACAAGTTCCACTTTTATTTCACAACGCCGGGATCCGTAAGCAAAAGAACATGATATCAACGGGGTACAAAGTACAAGTGCAATGTTGAAAGCGTTCCCCATGAAACATGGTTCTGCTAATTTCAACTTATAAAGCGCAAGCATATACGCAACAAAGAAGGACCCAATGGTTCAAGTTTATTAGAGGCAAAAAGTAAAGTGTGCCATCAAGTTTGTCAGAGCTTTAATCACTAGTTTTCTCATAACAAGTTTAATTTGGAAGGTAAACAAAAGCATGAATATACTTGGAATAGCATAAGCTAGTAGGTCGGTATGGTGGACTCTTTGGAATAACTTGGTTTAGGGATTTGGATGCATGAGTGGAACTCATACTTGGTTGTGGAGGCTAGCAAAAGACTGGGAGCGCCAAACTAAGAGAGCAATAATGGCCATAATCATGCAGAGCGACAAAACATCATTGGTCAAAGCATAAAGTGATACTACAAGTTGAAAACTAAAGGATCATAAAGGCTACGGTGACTTGTGACAGTCATAACATGGTGTGAGCATGCGCCAAGTCAACCCAAATAAAGCATCAAAGGAGAATACCACTATACTATGCTTAAATATGCTAAAACAATGCATGATTCATCCAAGGCACATTAAGCAATCTCAATTGTTTATAACAAGTCATGCTACAGCAAATAATACTAAGCATAAAGCCAAAACAATATCAAGCATGGCATGACAAAGCACAGGCCACAGTAAAAAACAAGCTCTTTTTACCACATAAGCATGAACTTTCCTACTCTTTTCCAAACCAAACCAAACTATTTGCAAACCAATGTATGAAAGAGGGGGTCCAACCAATTTATTCAGAAAACTAAGCAAACCAAGCAAACTAAAAACCAAAATGAAAACGAAAAAGAAGACGCTCCAAGAACAACACAACTGTGCATGAAACAATAAAAATGTAGCGTTTGGAAGAAACCTGGGATTTTTATTGATGAAGAAAGGGATGCCTTGGGCATCCCCAAGCTTTGACGCTTGTACTTTTTGGATATTTCTTGGGGTGACACGCGTGGCATCCCCAAGCTTGAGCTTTAGTACATCCTTCATCTCATTACTCATTCCTTCCATACACCTGAAATTTTTCCTTCATACAAAACTTCACACAATCTTTATTAGCAACATTAGTGCACTCAAGATAAATAAGTCTCAAGGTTCAGTTCTAACACCAAATAAACTTCCATTAGAACACTAGCTACTGTAGTACTTCCCTCAAAAAGCTCAATTCCCCAAAAGAACTCAAAAAGGAACCAACAAGAAGCAAATGCAGAAGATGGCAGAAATTTGTCAAAACAGACCAGCATGTAAAGACGGATTTTTTAGAAGACCTCATGTTGCTCAAATCAAAAAGTGTTGAACTAACGAAAGTTAGATAACAACCTGGGGCAGAAGAAAAAAACATTACAACTCAATCCGACATACAGATCTCTCTCACGATTTTTTACGGTGAAGCGCAAAATTCTGTTTTGGGACAGCAACTTTCCCAATCATTACTTCTCTCTCATTAGAGGTTACTCTTGGCACAAAAAGCAAATAAAAAGGATAAGGAGAGGTTATTACAGAGGTAATAACTTCCAAGACTCATCTAAAACTTTTGGGTTATCTCCCAATAAGTACTTTTCTTTAACGCCTTTAAGTTAGGCATAAGAAGCAAAGAAAGAATCAAGTGTTCTCAAATGAAGAAGCATTAAGATCAATACCAGAAATATTTTCAACAAGGCAAGGTATATCATCCAAATAAGTTCTAGAGGATCATCTCTCAATGCTCTTAGGTTCACTATTCTCATCAAAAGGTTTTTGCAGGAACAACCAATCAAGATTCTTTTCTATGGCATCATGTATTGCTACTAGTTTAAAGGGTATTGGTATCTTTGGTTCCTCCCCGTTAGGTTCGGTTTTGTTCATATTTTCTCGTGTACCAACAACATCTACACATGGAAACGTTCAAAGACTTTTCTAGCTTCCTTGGCAACATCATAGAACTCCTTAAACAAAGTTTCTAGAATAAAATCCCTCTTTTCAGGGTCCTCAATTTCTTTAAGCTTAAGAAACATTACTTGCATTAAGGGGTTGAAGTTAACAAACCTAGCTTCTAACATGTGAATTAAAGAAGATGCAACAATCTCATAGTTTGGGGCAAGTTCTGCAAGGGATCTATCCTCAGTATCTTCATGCTTACTAATATGATTGGACAATTCTTCAATATTGTCTTTCCCAATTATAGAACCACTACCAATTGAAAGGTCTTTCAAGGTGAATGTAGGGATCAACATGGTGAGCTAGGGGGAGGTGACTACTAAAGGAGACTTAATTTTTGTGTGTTTTTGAAATAAGAAAGCAAACAAGTAAAACTAATTTTTGTGTGTTTTTAATAAGACAAGCAAACAAAACAAAAAGAAACTAAGCAAAACAAAAACAACAAAGTAAAGAGATTGGTTATGAGGGACTCACCTTGTGAAGATGTACTTGACTCCCCAGCAATGGCGTCAGACAAGATCTTGATGTGCTCGTCGTTCGATGTAGAGCTCGTTGGGAACCCCAAGAGGAAGGTATGATGAGCACAGCAGCAAGTTTTCCTCAGTTATGAAACCAAGGTTTAATCGAACCAGTAGGAGCAAGGAAACAACCCAAAGGTGTTACTAGCTGAGCTTTGGCAGGGCGCACTACCAGTGCTAGTAGCAACGTGGAGACCTGCACAACTCAACCACAGAACTTTGTCCCCAACTTGCGATGAGGTTGTCAATCTCACCGTGTTTTGCGGAAAACAAAGGATTAAACGTATCGAATGGAAAGAAGTAAAAGTTTGTAGAAAGTAAACACAAAGCAGTAAAAGATTGTAGATTGTATGTAAAGAGAAAGGATCGGGATCCATAGTTCACTAGAGGTGGCTCTCCTTAGATAGATAACATGCTGGGTGAACAAATTACAGCGGGGCAATTGACAAACACCGAGAAAGCAATACATGCATATACTAATCATCTTGACTCCTTTGAGACTTGATTGGGCAATACAACATAATACATAGACCGCCATCCAACTATATCTATGACTAATAATCCACCTTCAGGTTATCATCCGAACCCCCTCCAGTATTAAGTTGCAAGCAACAGCTTATTGCTTAACGAACTGCGTGTAAAGTAAACAATACGACTGTTCTATGAAAAAAGGATTGTTGTTTTCTCCCTAGTAGCAACAACACATCTAGTACCTTAGAGATTTCTGTCACTTCCCCAGATTACCAGAGGCATGAACCCACTATCGAGCTTAAATACTAACTCTTGGAGTTGCTAGCATCTACTTGGCCAAGATAGCTACTAACAACGGAAAGCATGCAAGATCACAAATAACAAAGACATGATAGAATCAATAATCAATCTGAAATAGCATCTCAATATCCATCAGATCCCCGCAAACACAACATGTAGAATTACAAATAGATGATCTTGATCATGAACGGAGCTCACAAGATCTAGACATGAAAGCGCAAAGGAGGAGAACCAGCCATCTAGCTACTACATGGATTCGTAGTCCAAGGATGAACTACTCACGCATCACACCGGAGGCTTGCATGGTGATGAAGAAGGCCTCCAGGGTGAATTCCCCTCTCCGGCAGGGTGCCGGGAAGAGCTTCAGATCCTTCCCGATCTAGGGATGGAGATGACAACGGCTATAGACTCTTTCGTGCATTTTTGATCGGGCACTTAGGGTTTTCGTCTCGAGGGCAATATATAGGCGGAAGGAGAGGCTGAGGGGGTGCCGGGAACGGCCACACCACCCCCTGGCGTAGGCCAGGCCTGACCGCGCGGCCAGATGGTGTGGTGGACCCTAGGCCCTTCTCCATCTCGTATTCTGGCACTTGATCCCTTCCGAAAGAATAGGCACTTTGGCTTTTGTCCTGTCCAATTCCGAGAATATTCATTTTCTAACTTTCCTGGAACCAAAAACAGCAGAAAACAGGCAGCTGGCACTGTGGCTCTTGTTAATAGGTTAATCCAGGAAATCATATGAAAAGTACTCCAAAGTTGGAGCAAAACACAATAAAGTGGATAAAACCAAGCATGGAACATCAAAAATTATAGATACATTTGCAATGTATCAGTGAACGTGACACCTAGATCAATCTGCCGATGTGGCCATCGGTCTTTCTTAAGTTATCATGAATAGCACCCACGACCATTTAAATTGGTCGTAGTCGCCTAAAATTAAGGTCATGGACCAGTGATGTCTATGTTATGACCAACTGGTGTAAGCAAGCTATGACCTTCTTGACAAAAAAGGTCATGGTTTTTCAGGGTTTGTACCCTCCCAAATGACCTACGACCAGTTGGTTCGAAATGGTCATAGATGTATGACCAAAAAACTCAGGGTCATTAAGAAAAGGTCACTAGTTAACACGTTTCTTGTAGTAAAATCCTGTTTGAGACTTTGAGTCATCATGATCTGAGTTCCAGCTCGCATCCACGTACCCCGTTACGTTTAGAGCTTCATCACTTCCTCCATATATTAGGAACATATCCTTCGTTCTTTTCAGATACTTTAGGATATTCTTGTCAACTGTCCAGTGATCCGGTCCTGGATTACTTTGGTATCGACTCGTCAAACTAAGAGCCAATGCCACATCAAGTCGCATACTTAACATTGCATACATGATAGACCCTATGGCTGAGGCATAGGGTGTGAAAGCCATCTTCTTTCTATCATTGTCCGTTACAGGACATGGAGTCATACTCAATTTGCAATTCTTCATCATGGGTGTAAAACACTTTTTGGTGTTCTCCATTTTGAACCTCTTCAAAATATTTTCTATGTAAGTACTCTGACTCAATGCTATTAGGTGCCTTGATCTATCTCTATAGATCCTGATTCCTAATATATATGCAACTTCATCTAGATCCTTCATGGAAAATTGTTTACTCAAATATTCTTTCACGCTTTTGATAAGATCCACATCGTTTCCCATGAGTAATATGTCATCCACATATACTACTAAGAAAACAACTGAGCTCCCACTCGCTTTCTTGTAAACGCAGAACTCTTGTTGGTTTTGGACAAATCCAAAACTCTTGATCACTTGATCAAAATGTTGGTTCTAGCTCCGAGATGCTTGCTTCAATCTATAAATGGATCGTTGAAGTTTGCATACCTTTCCAGCATCCTTAGGATTAACAAAACCTTCCGGTTGCATCATATACAACTCTTCATCAATGTGACCATTGAGGAATGCGGTCTTGACATCCATCTGCCAAATTTCATAGTCGAAATGTGCAGCAATTGCTACTAAAATCCTGACAGCCTTAAGCATCACTACGGGAGAGTAAGTTTCGTCGTAGTCAACTCCTTAAATTTGTCGAAACCCCTTTGCGACAAGTCGAGCTTTGTGAATGGTCACGTTACCATTCGCATCTGTCTTCCTTTTAAAGATGCATTTATTTTCCACGGCCTTGTGGCCTTCTGGAAGATCCACCAAGGTCCAAACTTGGTTTTCATGCATGGATCCTATTTCGGATTTTATGGCTTCTAGACATTTCTCGGAGTTAGCACTATCCATAGCTTCTTTGTAGTTAGCAGGTTCTTCCTGGTCATCCAGGATGACAGACATCAGAAGGCTACTGTACCAATCAGGAGTGGCACGAACCCTTGTAGACCTACGAACCTCAGGAGTTTCGATGTCATTGTTTTGATCATCATCAATGGGCTCTTCTTCCATGTTGGAGAGTGGTTTCGGAACAGTTTCTGTTGCGCTACTCGGAATTTGGAGAGAAGGGTCAACAATTTCATCTAACTCAATTTTCCTTCCACTCACTCCTTTTGCAAGAAACTCTTTCTCGAGAAAGGTGCCAGTTTTCGCGACAAATGGTTTTCCTTCAGCTTGGTTGTAGAAAGTATACCCAATGGTTTCTCTTGGGTATCTCACAAAGATACATTTTTCTGATTTGGGTTCGAGTTTATCAGGCTGCAGTTTCTTAACGTAAGCCTCACAACCCTAAACTTTCAGAAATGACAACAATGGCTTCTTGCCATGCCATATCTCATATGGGGTTGTCTCCACGGATTTGGATGGTGCTCGGTTTAAAATAAAAGCGGCGGTTTCTAATGCGTATCCCTAGAAAGACACAGACAAATCAGTTAAAGACATCATGGATTGCACACTATCTAATAGAGTTCGGTTACGACATTCCGACACACCATTACGCTGTGGTGTTTCGGCAGGCGTAAGCTGTGGGACAATCCCACAGTCCTTCAAGTGCATGTTAAACTCATAACTCAAATACTTGCCTCCTCGATCCAATCGAAGATGCTTGATCTTATTGTTAAGTTGATTCTCTACTTCTTTCTGAAATTCCTTGAACTTTTCAAAGATTTCAGACTTGCGCTTCATTAAGTAGATATATCCATATCTGCTTAAGTCGTCAGTAAAGGTAACAAAGTAACGATAACCATTGCGTGTTGACACACTCATTGGTCCACATACATCCGTATGTATGATCCCAAGTAGGTCTACAACTCTCTCCACTATCCCGGAGAATGGTGTCCTAGTCATCTTGCCCATGAGGCATGGCTCACATGTATCAAGGGATTCGAAATCCAGTGATCCTAGAATCCCTTCTAAATGAAGCTTCTTCATGCGCTTTATGCCAATGTGACCAAGACGGCAATGCTATATGAACATGGAATTATCGTCACTGTGCTTACAACGTTTAGCATCAACACTATGGATGTGTGTATCACAATCAAGATCAAGTAAGAATAAACCATCACATACAGGAGCATGAACATAGAAAACATCATTCATATAAATTGAACAACCATTTGTTCCCGATTTAAACGAATAACGGTCTTGCAACAAGCAAGACCCACTCACAATATTCATACTCAATGCTGGTACATAATAGCATTTATTCAAGACCAATAATAATCCTAACGGTAGACGGAGATGCAGGGTGCCGACTGATACATTGCAAATGTATCTATAATTTTTGATGTTCCATGCTTGGTTTTATCCACTTTCTTGTGTTTTGTTCCAACTTTGCAGTACTTTTCATATGATTTCTTGGACTAACCTATTAACAAGAGCCACAGTGCCAGCTGCCTGTTTTCTGCTGTTTTTGGTTCCAGGAAAGTCAGAAAATTAATATTCTCGGAATTGAATGGGACAAAATCCAAAGTGCATATTTTTCCGGAAGTCATCAGATGCCAGAATACGAGACGGAGAGGGGCCAGAGGCCAGCCACACCACCTGGCCGTGCAGCCAGACTTGGCCCGTGCTAGGGGGTGGTGTGGTGGCCTCTAGCACCCCCTCGGCCTCCCCTTCCGCCTATAAGTTACCCTTGGGACGAAAACCCTAAGTGCCCGATCAAAAATCCACGAAAGAGCCTGTAGCCGTCGTCATCTCCATCCCTAGATCGGGAGGGATCTAAAGCTCTTCCCGGCACCCTGCCGGAGAGGGGAATTCACCCTGGAGGCCTTCTTCATCACCATGCAAGCCTCCGGTGTGATGCATGAGTAGTTCATCCTTGGACTACGGATCCATGTAGTAGCTAGATGGCTGGTTCTCCTCCTTTGTGCTTTCATGTCTAGATCTTGTGAGCTCCGTTCATGATCAAGATCATCTATTTGTAATTCTGCATGTTGTGTTTGCGGGGATCCGATGGATATTGAGGTGCTATTTTAGATTGATTATTGATTCTATCATGTCTTTGTTATTTGTGATCTTGCATGCTTTCCATTGTTAGTAGCTATCTTGGACAAGTAGATGCTAGCAACTCCAAGAGTTAGTATTTATGCTCGATAGTGGGTTCATGCCTCTGGTAATCTGGGGAAGTGACAGAAATTTCTAAGGTACTAGATGTGATGTTGCTACTAGGGAGAAAACAACAATCCTTTGTTCATAGAACAATCGTATTGTTTACATTACACGCAATTCGTAAAGCAATAATATGTTGCTTGCAACTTAATACTGGAGGGGGTTCGGATGATAACCTGAAGGTGGATTATTAGTCATAGATGTAGTTGGATGGCGGTCTATGTATAATGTTGTAATGCCCAATTAAGTCTCAAAGGAGTCAAGATGATTAGTATATGCATGTATTGCTTTCTCGATGTTTGTTAATTGCCCCGCTGTAATTTGTTCACCCAGCATGTTATCTATCTTAAGGAGAGCCACCTCTAGTGAACTATGGATCCCAGTCCTTTTCTTTTACATACAATCTATAAACTGTTTACCGCTTTGTGTTTACTTTCTACAAACTTTTACTTCTTTCCATTCGATACGTTTAATCCTTTGTTTTTCGCAAAACACGGTGAGATTGACAACCTCATCGCAAGTTGGGGACAAAGTTCTGTGGTTGTGTTGTGCAGGTGTTCACGTTGCTACTAGCACCGGTAGTGCACCCTGCCAAGGCTCAACTAGCAACACCTTTGGGGTGTTTCCTTGCTTCTACTGGTTCGATTAAACCTTGGTTTCATACTGAGGGAAACTTGCTGCTGTGCTCATCATACCTTCCTCTTGGGGTTCCCAACAAGCTCTACATTAACACCGCACCAACATTTTTCTGGCGGCATACACAGAGCCATCACCGACGGCCATCACTTCGACTCTTGAACCATTGCCGACGCGCATCGTCACCTCGTCCTTCCTCAGGCGCCTCCTACTCTGCAGATCCTGCTGAGAGTTACAAATGTGAGCAAAAAAACCGGTATCAAATACCCAGGTGTTACTCCTGGCGCTTGTAAGGAATACATCAATAACATCTATATCATATATACCTTTGTTCGGGGTGGCTATCTTGCTAGCTCGCTTGTCATCAATGTACTTGGGGCAGTTGCGTTTCCAATGCCCATCCCCTTTGCAGTAGAAGCACGAAGTGCCGGGCTTAGGGCCAGGCTTAGTATTCTTTGAGGTGCTAGGAGCAAACCTGCCATCCCTCTTAGACTTCTTACCCTTGCCTTTCCCCTTTTGCCCCGGTTTCTTAAAGTTTGTGGTCTTGTTGACCATAAACACCATGTGCTCCTTCTTGATTTCAACCTCAGCAGTTTTGAGCATGGCAAACATCTCAGCAAGGGTCTTAGTCATCCCTTGCATGTTGTAGTTCATCACAAAGCTCTTATAACTAGGGGGAAGCGAGTGCAGCACCCTATCAATTGTGAGCTCCTCCGAGATTTTGCAATCCAGGGCGTTTAAGCGCTTAACGTAGCCAGACATTTTGACCACGTGCTCACTAATACTACTATGCTCTTCCATTTTAGCAGAGAAGAAGAGCTTGGAAGCATCATACCTTTTTGCACGAGCCTGTGGAGCAAAGACAGCCTTGAGATCCTCAATGATCTCAAAAGCATTCATTTTCTCAAAATGCTTTTGAAGCTCCGGCTCCAAGGCATAGAGCATTCCACTCTAGATGAGGGAGAAATCGTCCTCCTTGGACTGCCAGACATTCTTTTCGTCCTGTGAGGCGGAATCTGCAGGCTTAGCCGGAAGCTCAGCCTCGATGACATAAGTCAACTTGTAGGGAACTAGGAGAATCCTAAGATTGCGGAACCATGCGGTGAAGTTGGTTCCATCAGTTTTCAGCTTGTCCTTCTCGAGGAAAGTGCTAAGGTTGAAGGTGGGTGGGTGAGACATCTACAAATGATTTGCAAAGTATTTAGACTATGTTCATAATAATGAGTTCAAGTAGTATTTAAAAGAACTCCCACTTAAACGAACATCCCTCTACTCGTTTAGTGATCACATGATCCCAATCCCCTGCACCTCCCCCGATCATCACAACCATCAGTGCAGTATCAAAGGTGGACATTCCCTAATGTCGATCACATCAACCATGTGATTCATGCTTGACCTTTCGGTCTCTTGTATTCCGAGGCCACGTTTCTCTAATGTGCTAGGCTCGCCAGTCCTAACTCGTCTGTATTCGCAGTGCAACATGGCTTGCACCCACTGTATGCGAACGTAGATATGTCTGACCCCTACTCACCGCAGAGCGCCTCATATCGAAGAACTTTCTTGGTGGTGCACACACGAGGGGAATACGATAACTGGAATACTACGAGGGATTATCTTATTACGCTACCGTCTAGTAAGTATACTAGCATAATAAGTAGTACTTCAAAAGTAAAGTGTTATGACATGGTTGTAGCTTTATGATCATCATCAATAGCCTTAAAGTTTCACAAACTTGCTATTTCCATGTTATAATACTTGCCCCTATGCAATAATGAAGATATACGCTTCTATATTAACTATTGCATGTTTTACGCGGCTTTAGGGCTTTCGCAGTAGAACCCCTTCCCTCCTATGAGCGTCGAGCCACAACATGCATTCAATGATTGCCGTTCTTCTTCCCTTTTCAGGGCCCTCCAGTGTCAATGCCCATATTATTATGTATATGCTTGTGAATGGGAAAGCCCATATTGATCCAAATAATGTTCCTTTGGTTTCTTTGGTTGCTCAAGAAGAGAAAGTTGATGTGAACTTCTTAAAAATAACAATTTTGGCAACAATGCTTATGGTAATAACAATTATAGGCCTTACCCTCCTAATAATACTTATGGCTATAATGGTAAACCTGGATTACCTAGTGAAGGAAGAATTTTAGAAGTTAAAAGATCCACTAAAAACTTCATGCAAATGCAATATGAGCAAAATAAACTATTCACTAAAACTATGGAGGAACAATCTATCATTTTGAAGAACATTAGCCATCAACTTAAGAGTCTAAATAGGGAAATTCCTAGTTTACAATTAAAACTCTCTAATGCTAAAAGAAATATATCATCTTTGTCTGAAGCTCAATCTTCATTGATTAATAAAATGGCTGCTAAACCTGAAACTAATGATAATCCCTTTGCGGCTACTAATGCTATACAAGTAAGAATTGATGAAAATGTTAGACTATTAGCTGAATTACATGCTAAGTGGGAAAGAGAAGATGAAATTGCTAGAAACATTAGTGTTTCTACTATCACCACCACTAGTGTTGAGACTAGTAATAGTTCTACCACTTTAAATGATAATTTTGATTTTTATCTTGATGGTTGCAATATCTCTGAAGTTATTAAGTTCCTACAAAAGCTTGCTAAAAGTCCTAATGCTAGTGCTATGAACATGGCCTTTACAAAACACATTACTGATGCTCTCATATAGATTAAAGAAGAAAAGATGAAACATAAAGCTTCATTCCTATAAAACAATAAGATGGTTGGGAACCCATCATTAATATGAAAGTGAATGACTTTGATTTCAAAGCTTTATATGATCTTGATAGTAGTGTTTCTATTATGCCTAGAAGGATTTATGATATGCTTGATTTGCCTCCACTTGAAGATTGTTATTTGAATGTCCCACTTGATGATAATGCTAAAAAGAAACTCATGGGGAGTCTTAATGATGTTCTTATTATGGTTAACAATGCCTATGTCCCTGTTGATTTCTATGTTTTGGATGTTGAATACAATGCTTCTTGTCCTATTACTTTGGGAAGACCTTTTCTTATAACCGTTGGTGCCATCATTGATATGAAAGAAGGCACCATTAAATATCAACTCCCACTCAAAAAGGTATAGAACACTTTCCTAAGAAGAGAGAGAAGATTTCTTTTGATTCTCCTATGAAAACAAAATTTGGTCTTAATGCTTCTTCATTTGAGAACACTTGATTCTTTCTTGCTTCTTATGCCAAACTTAATTGCTTTAAAGAAAAGTACTTATTGGGAGATAACCCTTAGATGAGTCTTGGAAGTTATTACTTCAGTAATAACCGCTCCTTATCCTTTTTATTTGCTTTTTGTGCCAAGAGTAACCTCTAATGAGAG
Source organism: Avena sativa (assembly GCA_916181665.1). Lineage (NCBI taxonomy): Eukaryota > Viridiplantae > Streptophyta > Magnoliopsida > Poales > Poaceae > Avena > Avena sativa. The sequence continues at coordinate 105,617,759 of OV702292.1, forward strand.
AGAAGTAATGATTGGGAAAGTTGCTGTCCCGAAACAGATTTCTGTGCTTCACCGTAAAAATTCTTGTAAATCTCTGAACGTCTTTTTGAGGCATGAATTTTTGTGCTTATGCCCCAGGTTGTTATATAACTTTATTTAGTTAATCACTTTTTTATTTGAGCAACATAAGGTCTTCGAAAAAATTCGTCTTTACCTGCTGGTCTGTTTTGACAGATTTCTGCCATTTTCTGCATTTGCTTCTTGTTCGTTCCTTTTTGAGTTCTTTTGGGGAATTGAGCTTTTTGAGGGAAGTGCTACAGTATCTAGTGTTCTAATGGAAGTTTATTTGGTGTTAGAACTTAACCTTAAGACTTATTTATCTTGAGTGCACTAATGTTGCAAATAAAGATTGTGTGAAGTTTTGTATGAAGGAAAAATTTTAGGTGTATGGAAGGAATGAGTAATGAGATGAAGGATGGACTAAAGCTCAAGATTGGGGATTCCACGCGTGTCACCCCAAGAAATATCCAAGAAGTACAAGCATCAAAGCTTGGGGATGCCCTAGGCATCCCCTTCTTCATCAATAAAAATCCCAGGTTTCTTCCAAACGCTTATTTTTTATTGTTTCATGCACAGTTATGTTGTTCTTGGAGCGTCTTCTTTTTCGTTTTCGTTTTGGTTTTTCGTTTGCTTTTGTTTGCTTAGTTTAATGAATAAATTGGTTGGACCCCCTCTTTCATACATTGGTTTGCAAATAGTTTGGTTTGGTTTGGAAAAGAGTAGGAAAGTTCATGCTTATGTGCTAAAAAGAGCTCATTTTTGACTGTGGCCTATGCTTTGTCATGCCATGCTTGATAGTTTTTTGGATTTATGCTTAGTACTCTTTGCTGTAGCATGACTTGTTATAAACAATTGAGATTGCTTAATGTGCCTTGGATGAATCATGCGTTGTTTTAGCATATTCAAGCATAGTATAGTGGTATTCTCCTTTGATGCTTTATTTGGGTTGACTTGGCGCATGCTCACACCATGTTATGACTATCTCAAGTCACCATAGACTTTATGATTCTTTAGTTTTCAACTTGTAGTATCACTTTATGCTTTGATCAATGATGTTTTGTCGCTCTGCATGATTATGGCCATTATTGCTCTCTTAATTTGTCGCTCCTAGTATTTTGCTAGCCTCTACAACAAAGTATGAGTTCCACTCATGCATCCAACTCCCTAAACCAAGTTATTCCAAAGAGTCCACCATACCTACCTATTAGCTTATGCTATTCCAAGTATATTCATGCTTTTGTTTATCTTCCGAATTAAACTTGTTATGAGAAAACTAGTGATTAAAGCTCTCACGAACTTGATGGCACATTTACTTTTCTTGCCCTTAATAAACTTGAACCATTGTGTCGTCTATGTTGTATATGCTTGCACTGATTTGTTGGGAATTAGCAGAACCATGCTTTCATGGGGAACGCTTTCAACATTACACTTGGTACTTGTACCTAGTTGATATCATGCTCTTTTGTATATGGATGTCGTCGGTGTGAAATGAAAGGGGAGCTTGTAAGTCCATGGAGTTATGTATATGTGTTAGAGAAACGCCTGGTCCGCTTGTCTAATCTATGCTGACATGGTGGAAACCTGCAGCGTAACCATAATGAGCTATCTATGAAGCATTCTTCTTGTAAAAAAAGATTCCTATATTGAGAAAAAAGAGAAAAAGAAAAAAAAGAGATATTATGAAAATAGGAAAGAGAGAAAAAAGCACCATATTCCCATGGTAAATAAGAAGATTGCTGAGATGCTCGTTGTCTGCTTGCCTTGTCATTTTGATATGGGGATTCTTCCGTATCATCGGGCAAGGGGTACCCCGTTGGCGGTTCTCTATGATACACATGTACTAACAATGACAAGAACTTACCGGTGACTAAACTTGAGTAGCATGAGGAGCGACCCTCGTATACACGAGACATGATATTCCTAACTTATACTTCGTCAAGCATGTATAGCATAGTTTGTTCACTTTAACCTTAATCACTTCAACATGCTTATGATAGGGGCAATGAGAGCTGAAAGCTATAAGTACCATAATTTTTGGAAGCTCTTTATGAGACTTGAATCCCTGCTTCCTTTTATAAAGGCCTTTCTTCCACCATTATATTGAGTCTCCACCTTCTATCTTTATGCAACTACTTTGAGAGCATAGTGGCCATTCTTAGTTCTATGTGCATTGTCCGAAGACTAGTTGATTGATGCATACCTTGATATTGCTTGTTTTAAACTATTTGTATCTAGTCACTCTTATAAACTTTGAAGGTGTCCTATGCATTTATATTTGCTACTCTATGACGGACAAGCTGAATACTATTATGCTATGTTTTCTTTATGTGAAACAAACAAACGTCTTGCAAAGCATTGTTATTCATGAATCTTTTGTTTGTGCCTTTTCATGTTGCATCATAGTTTCTTTGTATTATTGCTAGAACTTTGTCTTTCATGTTATGATTGAAGTACTATGATCCCAGATTTGATTGTTTTACAAATACTTTGATCAAGTCTTTGATGATGCATGTCACCTCAAAAATTATTCTTTCTTTTTATCACTTACCTACTCGAGGACGGGCAGGAGTTAAGCTTGGGGATGTTGATACATTGCAAATGTATCTATAATTTTTGATGTTCCATGCTTGGTTTTATACACTTTCTTGTGTTTTGTTCCAACTTTGGAGTACTTTTCATATGATTTCTTGGACTAACCTATTAACAAGAGCCACAGTGCCAGTTGCCTGTTTTCTACTGTTTTTGGTTCCAGGAAAGTCAGAAAATGAATATTCTCGGAATTGGACAGGACAAAAGCCAAAGTGCCTATTTTTCCGGAAGTCATCAGATGCCAGAATACGAGACGGAGAGGGGCCAGAGGCCGGCCACACCACCTGGCCGCGCGACCAGGCTTGGCCCGCGCCAGGGAGTGGTGTGGTGGCCCCTGACACCCCCTCGGCCTCCCCTTCCGCCTATAAGTTTCCCTCGGGATGAAAACCCGAAGTGCCCGATCAAAAATCCATGAAAGAGTCTGTAGCCACCGTCATCTCCATCCCTAGATCGGGAGGGATCTGAAGCTCTTCCCGGCACCCTGCCGGAGAGGGGAATTCACCCTGGAGGCCTTCTTCTTCACCATGCAAGCCTCTGGTGTGAGGCGTGAGTAGTTCATCCTTGGACTACGGATCCATGTAGTATCTAGATGGCTGGTTCTCCTCCTTTGTGCTTTCATGTCTAGATCTTGTGAGCTCCGTTCATGATTAAGATCATCTATTTGTAATTCTGCATGTTGTGTTTGCGGGGATCCGATGGATATTGAGATGCTATTTCAGATTGATTATTGATTCTATCATGTCTTTGTTATTTGTGATCTTGTATGCTTTTCGTTGTTAGTAGCTATCTTGGCCAAGTAGATGCTAGTAACTCCAAGAGTTAGTATTTATGCTCGATAGTGGGTTCATGCCTCTGGTAATCTGGGGGAGTGACAGAAATCTCTAAGGTACTAGATGTGTTGTTGCTACTAGGGAGAAAACAACAATCTTTTGTTCATAGAACAATCGTATTGTTTACATTACACGCAATTCATAAAGCAATAATCTTTTGCTTGCAACTTAATACTAGAGGGGGTTCGGATGATAACCTGAAGGTGGATTATTAGTCATAGATGCAGTTGGATGGCAGTCTATATATAATGTTGTAATGCCCAATCAAGTCTCAAAGGAGTCAAGATGATTAGTATATGCATGTATTGCTTTCTCGATGTTTGTCAATTGCCTCGCTGTAATTTGTTCACCCAGCATGTTATCTATCTTAAGGAGAGCCACCTCTAGTGAACTATGGATCCCGGTCCTTTTCTTTTACATACAATCTATAAACTGTTTACCACTTTGTGTTTACTTTCTGCAAACTTTTACTTCTTTCCATTCGATACGTTTAATCCTTTGTTTTCCGCAAAACATGGTGAGATTGACAACCTCATCGCAAGTTGGGGACAAAGTTCTGTGGTTGTGTTGTGCAGGTCTCCACGTTGCTACTAGCACCAGTAGTGCACCCTGCCAAGGCCCAGTTGGCAACACCTTTGGGGTGTTTCCTTGCTCCTACTGGTTCGATTAAACCTTGGTTTCATACTAAGGGGAACTTGAAGGGAATATGCCCGAGAGGCAATAATAATGTGGTTATTATCTTATTCCATGTTTATGATAAATGTTTATTTTGCATGCTATAATTGTATTGATCGGAAACGTCAATACATGTGTGTTTAATAAACAAAAAGGGTTCCTAGTTATGCCTCTCTTATAGACTAGCTTGTTGATTAACAAGATGATCAATGTTTCCTGATCATGGACATTGGATGTTGTTAATAACAAGGTCACGACATTGGTGGAATGATGTGATGAACATTCATCCGAAATATAGCATTACGATCAAAGTCATTATGTGTATATTGCTATAACATCATACGAAGTAATCTTTATCCTTAGACCATGAGATCATGTTAATTGCTAACACCTGAAGAGTATCTTGATAACATCAAACGTCACACCGTAATAGGGTGACTATAAAGATGGGTTCAGTGCTACGAAGGTGTTATGTTGAGGCTCATGGATCAAGAGTGGAATTTGTCAATCCCGATGACGGATAGACATACTCTGGGCCCTCTCGGTGATATCACATTAAGATAGCTTGCAAGCAAGTGATGTGATCACTAGAATGTTATATCACGGGAACAAGAAAAGAGTGCATGTCGGTAACGAGATCAAACTAGGTATGGAGATACCGATGATCGAATCTCAGACATGTAATATATCGCAAGACAAAGGGATTTAGTTACTAGTGTTAAAGGTTCTCACGATCACAGAAGTCATCGTTGAATGTGTAGGAGTCAGTACAGATCTCGAGGTCCCGCTGCTGATTATTGATCGGAGAAGGGTCTCGATCATGTCTGCATTATTCACGAACCATAGGGTGACACACTTAAGAGTTAACGGACACCATTTTGGAGCACATATGTTTCAGACGAAAGAATTGCAAAGCGCAGCAATTGTTTCAATAGAAACCAGAAATTGTTTTGGGTGAAATTGCAGAAAGTGGTTCTGCATGTGATATTGAAATATTGCAAGGGGCTATATGTGAATGTTTGTTAATTAAAGTAATTAACAAAATTCTGAATAAATTTAATAAAAAGAGTTTTATTAAATAGGAGAGCATTAAACTTGGAGAATTTTAATGCATTTAAAGTGGAGACTTTAAAAGGGAATGTGAAGAGGCATTTTAATGTGGAGGGGTTACCACCACATTAATGGGGGAGGTGAGGGGTCACCCCCATGCGTCGGCCATGGAGAGGAGGGGCACCCCCCTCCTCCTATAAAAGGCCACCCATTTCCTCCTTCATCCACACACCTTCTTGTGAAGGATCTCTCTCCCCCTCTAGAATTATTCCCCGATGGTCTCGGATTAGCGAGATACATGTTCCCGGTGGCATTTCATCTGGAAGGAGTTGTTGCTTCTGCTGGATCGCTGGAGCGAGGAGGTGGAGGTTGTCCGGTGTCTTGAACGTGTGTGCGAGTACAGATGCACTGCTGAGTTGCGGCGCTTGGACTTCCTCATGATCTTGAGATCGGCAAGTGTACGACTACATCAACCACAAGTTCCTACTCATTAACAAAACTCGTTGTCTTCGAGGGTAAGTTCTCGTTGGATGTATGTCCACCCGTTGCTTTGTACCTAGTAGATAGATCTTGGCGTGTAGTTCTCATCGTAGGAATTTTTTTGTTTTCTATGTTGTGGACCCAACAAAACTTGCTGCTGTGCTCATCATACCTTCCTCTTGGGGTTCCCAACAAGCTCTACATCAACACCGCACCAGCATTTTTCTAGTGCCATACACAAAGCCATCACCGACGGCCATCACTTCGACTCTCGAATCATTGCCGACGCGCATCGTCACCTCGTCCTTCCCCAGGCGCCTCCTACTCTGCAGATCCTATTGAGTGTTACAAATGTGAGCAACAAAACCGGTATCTAATACCCAGGTGTTACTCCTGGCGCTTGTAAGGAATACATCAATAACATGTATATCATATATACCTTTGTCCGATGTGGCTATCTTGCTAGCTCGCTTGTCATCAAGGTACTTGGGGCAGTTGCGTTTCCAATGCCCACCCCCTTTGCAGTAGAAGCACGAAGTGCCGGGCTTAGGGCCAGGCTTAGCAGTCTTTGAGGTGTTGGGAACAAACCTGCCATCCCTCTTAGACTTCTTACCCTTGCCTTTCCCCTTTTGCCCCGGTTTCTTAAAGTTTGTGGTCTTGTTGACCATCAACAATGTGTGCTCCTTCTTGATTTCAACCTCAGCAGTTTTGAGCATGGCAAACACCTCAGCAAGGGTCTTAGTCATCCCTTGCATTTTGTAGTTCATCACAAAGCTCTTATAACTAGGGGCAGCGAGTGCAACACCCTATCAATTGCGAGCTCCTCCAGGATTTTGCAATCCAGGGCGTTTAAGCGCTTAACGTAGCCAGACATTTTGACCATGTGCTCACTAATACTGCTATGCTCTTCCATTTTAGCAGAGAAGAAGAGCTTGGAAGCATCATACCTTTCTACACGAGCCTGTGGAGCAAAGACAGCCTTGAGATCCTCAATGATCTCAAAAGCATTATCTTCTCAAAATGCTTTTGAAGCTCCGGCTCCATGGCATAGAGCATTCCACTCTGGATGAGGGAGAAATCATCCTCCTTGGACTGCCAGACATTCTTTTTGTCCTGTGAGGCGGAATCTGCAGGCTTAGCCGGAAGCTCAGCCTCGATGACATAAGTCAACTTGTAGGGGACTAGGAGGATCCTAAGATTGCGGAACCATGCGGTGAAGTTGGTTCCATCAGTTTTCAGCTTGTCCTTCTCGAGGAAAGTGCTAAGGTTGAAGGTGGGTGGGCGAGACATCTACAAATGATTTGCAAAGTATTTAGACTATGTTCATAATAATGAGTTCAAGTAGTATTTAAAAGAACTCCCACTTAAACGAACATCCCTCTACTCGTTTAGTGATCGCATGATCCCAATCCCCTGCACCTCCCCCGATCGTCACAGCCATCAGTGCAGTATCAAAGGTGGACATTCCCTAATGTCGATCACATCAACCATGTGATTCATGCTTGACCTTTCGGTCTCTTGTATTCCGAGGCCACGTTTCTCTAACGTGCTAGGCTCGCCAGTCCTAACTCGTGTGTATTCGCAGTGCAACATGGCTTGCACCCACTGTATGCGAACGTAGATATGTCTGACCCCTACTCACCGCAGGGCGCCTCATACCGAAGAACTTTCTTGGTGGTGCACACACGAGGGGAATACGATAACTGGAATACTACGAGGGATTATCTTATTACGCTACCGTCTGGTAAGTATACTAGCATGATAAGTAGTACTTCAAAAGTAAAGTGTTATGACATGGTTGTAGCTTTATGATCATCATCAATAGCCTTAAAGTTTCACAAACTTGCTATTGCCATGTTATAATACTTGCCCCTATGCAGTAATGAAGATAGACGCTTCTATATTAACTATTGCATGTTTTACGCGGCTTTAGGGCTTTCGTAGTAGAACCCCTTCCCTCCTACGAACGTCGAGCCACAACATGGATTTAATGATTGCCATTCTTCTTCCCTTTTCAGGGCCCTCTAGTGTCAATCCCCATATTATTATGTCTATGCTTGTGAATGGGAAAGCCCATATTGATCCAAATAATGTTCCTTTGGCTTCTTTGGTTGCTCAAGAAGAGCAAGTTGATGTGAACTTCATAAGAAATAACAATTTTGGCAACAATGCTTATGGTAATAAGAATTATAAACCTTACCCTCCTAATAATACTTATGGCTATAATGGTAAACCTGGATTACCTAGTTAAGGAAGAATTTTAGAAGTTGAAATATCCACTAAAAACTTCATGCAAATGCAATATGAGCAAAATAAACTATTCACTAAAACTATGGAGGAACAATCTATCATTTTGAAGAACATTAGCCATCAACTTGAGAGTCTAAATAGGGAAATTCCTAGTTTACAATTGAAACTCTCTAATGCTGAAAGAAATATATCATCTTTCTCTGAAGCTCAATCTTCATTGATTAATAAAATGGCTGCTAAACCTGAAACTAATGATAATCCCTTTGCAGCTACTAATGCTATACAAGTAAGAACTGATGAAAATGTTAGACTATTAGCTGAATTACATGCTAAGTGGGAAAGAGAAGATGAAATTGCTAGAAACATTAGTGTTTCTACTATCACCACCACTAGTGTTGAGACTAGTAATAGTTCTACCACTTTAAATGATAATCTTGATTTTGATCTTGATGGTTGCAATATCTCTGAAGTTATTAAGTTCCTACAAAAGCTTGCTAAAAGTCCTAATGCTAGTGCTATGAACATGGCCTTTACAAAACACATTACTGATGCTCTCATAAAGATTAAAGAAGAAAAGATGAAACATAAAGCTTCTATTCCTATAAAACAAGAAGATGGTTGGGAACCCATCATTAATATGAAAGTGAATGAGTTTGATTTCAAAGCTTTATGTGATCTTGATAGTAGTGTTTCTATTATGCCTAGAAGGATTTATGATATGCTTGATTTGCCTCCACTTGAAGATTGTTATTTGAATGTCCCACTTGATGATAATGCTAAAAAGAAACTCATGGGGAGTCTTAATGATGTTCTTATTATGGTTAACAATGCCTATGTCCCCGTTGATTTCTATGTTTTGGATGTTGAATACAATGCATCTTGTCCTATTACTTTGGGAAGACCTTTTCTTATAGTTGTTGGTGCCATCATTGATATGAAAGAAGGCACCATTAAATATCAACTCCCACTCAAAAAGGTATAGAACACTCCAGAACACCTTCCGGACCCCTTCCGATCTCCATCGGATGTTACCCGAAACTATTCCAGTTTCTCTCTCTATTTCTCTTACGATACCTCATCTACCCTTAAGCGTGACATCCTTTGGTTCAGAAACACTCCAGACATGATTGAGACCAATCTCACATCAATGATCAATAGAGGGACCTGGATGGCCATGTGACCCCCGTGTGTTTCACGAATACAATCGCTCGAACCGTGAGATAGTCGTTCCCCGTTCCCCTTGTCATTCGATACCTAATTCATCCGAGACTTGATCTTTGGTATCTCCATACCTTAGTTCGATCTCGTTACTGATGAACTTGTTTTCTCGTTCTCATGTCGTTGCATTCCATGACCTAGTCACATGCTTGCAAGCTTCATTAATGCAACGTCACCGAGATGGCCACATGTATCTGTCCGTTACATGGACTAGACAAATCCTAGTCTTGATATGTACTCCTCAACGCATTCCTTCGGAAAACCTGAGTGGCACCTTTTTGATCACCCTTTTACGAGATGATTCTTGATAACCATCAAAGCTTCTTCCGGAAATGGTGTTTTGCATTACCTCACAGTCAAAGGATCAGGTTGCGAGGTTCTCTGTGTTTTATCATCAATGGTGAACTTTGTAACTAGATCTCATTAAGATATAACGATCAGATGTTTTATTCATTTTCTGACTTCTTGAAACCAAAACAGCAGAAAACAGGCAGCTGGCACTATGGCTCTTGTTAATAGGTTAGTCCAAGAAATCATATGAAAAGTACTCCAAAGTGTGGACAAAACACAAGAAAGTAGATAAAACCAAGCATGGAACATCAAAAATTATAGATACATTTGCAATGTATCAACATCCCCAATCTTAACTCTTGCTCGTCCTCGAGTAGGTAAGTGATAAAAAGAAAGAATAATTTTTGAGGTGACATGCACCGTGATACGTCCAAAACGTATCTACTTTCTGGAACACTTTTGGTATTGTTTCTCCTCTAAACTTGTGAGATTTGGATGCAACTAACGCGGACTGATGCTGTTTTCAGCAGAATTGCCTTGGTGTCTAGTTTTTATGCAGAAAATCAACTATCAGGAAAAATCCCGAAAAATATGCCAAAAATCCTATTTCACCAGAAGACTCTCAGAGCCAGAATACGAGACGGGGGGGGGGGGGGGGCTGGGCCCAGGCCACACCACCTGGCCGCGCCAGGGGGTGGTCTGGCTGCCCTAGACACCCCCTTGGTCTCCCTCTTTGCCTATAAGATGCCTTCTAACCTAAAAACTCAGGAGGGGGGGTCGACGTTTTTCCAGAAGGAGTTCCGCTCCGCCGCCACCACCAGATTCCACGAAACAGCACCAGAAACTCCGTTCTGGCACCCTGCCGGGATGGGAAATTGGAGGAGATCATCACCATCATCATCACCATCGCTTCTCCATCGACCATCCATGTTTCCCCATCTATGAGTGAGTAATCCCCCGCTGTAGGCCATGGGGATGGTAGGGATTGGATGAGATCGTTCATGTAATGGCATCAGATTGTTAGGGCATGATGCCTAGTATCTTCTATTAGTGCGACTTATTATGCTTAATGCTTGTCATTATGGCCCGAGTGCCATGATTTCAGATCTGAACATGTTATTGATTCATTATGATAGTATTGTTTATGGTCTTATCTGCAAGTTGTATACACACGTTGTTGTTCGGAACCAATGGCCCCGAAGTGACAGAAATCGGGATAACCAGAGGGAATGGATTTGATGTGAGGATCACATGTGTTCATGGAGTGTTAATGCTTTGCTCCGGTGCTCTATTAAAAGGAGCCCCTTAAATGCCAGTAGTTCCCTTGAGGCCCCGCTGCAAACGGGCCGACAGGACAAAAGATGTTGTGCAAGTTCTCATTGCGAGCACGTATGACTATATATGGAACACATGCCTAGGATTATCTAGTACTTGGATGCTTTATCTTATTTATCTGCAATTGCCCTATGTTCTGATTGCTATATGAATTGTCTTGTCCATGCAACGCCCGTCCATCCATCCCTATGCCTACCGCACTCGAATCCTACAGTTTACTGCTATTGTTACTGCTGTCTTTACTTTACTACTGCTGTTACTTTACTATTCCTACTACAAAACTATTGCTACTGATAAACTACTGTGAGCAAGATTGTTTCCAGGTGCAGCTGAATTGACAACTCAGTTGTTAAGGCTTATAAATATTCTTTGGCTCCCCTTGTGTCGAATCAATAAATTGGGTTTCACTTCCCTCGAAAATACTGTGATACACCCCATATACTTGTGGGTCATCAAGACTATTTTCTGGCGCCATTGTCGGGGAGCATAGCTCTATTTATCAAGTTCACTTGGATTCTCTATTGTTTGCTGCTATCCATCCATCATGGGTAAGTCTTGTGATGGCAAGGTTCCTATTTTACCATCCACTACAAGAAGAGGTATAGTTCTGAACACCTCTGTTGCTCTTGATTCACCATCTGTTATGAGTAAGCTCGTTACACCACCACACACACATGCTACACACACTGCTACTGCTGCTGAATCTAAAACTTCTGATATTTATGATGATGCTTCTACTATGCTTGATAAGAGTGGTTCATTAGGTCCTTTCCTAGATGCTACGATTGCTAGAACTATAGCTGGAAATACTGAAACTCCTAATGAAGACACTACTACACCTGTTAGTTCACCTGAGTCTAGTGAGAGTTATGATATTGAAGACGGTTATGTTGATATGACCGATGGATTTATTAAAGAATGTAAAAACACCCATGATAGGAGCGCTGCTAAGAGTCTCCTTGAGAGGCGTACTATTAGACCCAAATTGTCTCCTAATGCTAAGTTTGCTGCTTCTCCCATAAACATTAAAGATAAAGATTATGATTTCTCTCTTGATCTATCTTACATAGCTATTGTTGAGAAAGAACCTTTTTGTGGGACTAAGAATGAAAGTGCGGTAGCACATATGAATGAACTTTCTACCACGAGTGGCTTGTTTTCTGATGATATTAAGATGCGTACTTACTTTGTTGCTAAGATTTTCCCGTTTTCACTGAAAGGAGAAGCTAAAGCTTGGTTTAGTAATTTACCTCCTGGATCTATTGATAGCCCTGATTGCTTGATTAGTACTTTCCTGCAGAAATATTTTCCTCCTAGTGCTAGACATGCTATTTTGCAGGAACTTTTTGATTTTAAACAGGGAGAAAAAGAGATATTGCCTGAATCTTGGGCAAGGTTTTGTGCTTTGATTCATGCACAGGCTGGAAGTCCATTACCTAAGAATGAGCTTCTTGATATATTTTATAATGGACTAACTGAAGAATCTAGGACATACCTAGATAGTTGTGCTGATTGTGTTTTCAGGAATAGGACTCCCAAGGAAGCTGAGGAATTAATGGCTAAAATAAGCAAGAATTATGAAGACTAGACTCCTCCTGAACTAGCTATACCTGAAATAATTATACCTGAACCAACTATTCTGTGCCTATTCCAACATCAAAGAAAAGGGGAGTTATTGAATTAAATGATGAAGTGATGAGGGAAGCTAAGAAATGTCTTAAGGAGAAGGGAATTAAAGCTGCAGATGTCAAGAATTTACCTCCTATAGAAGAATTATGTAAGCCTATCCCCTACTCATCCACTATTGGGGTACACTCTCTCCAACACTTTGATGAAGGTGATATCCCTTACTCTAAACCTCCTGATCAATGCTTAGAAGAATTCGGTGTCTTTATTGTTAAGTAAGATAATTTTAATAAAAGGGTGCAAAATCATCTAATGGAAAACACTAGAGCTATTGTTGAGTTAAAAGATATTGTGGAAAGAACCTCTAATGATGTTAAAATGATTGTTAAACACTTCCAAATGGTTCAAACTCAAATAGATCAACTTATTAAAGTGCAAAAAGACTTGCTAGTTAATGCTGCCAAAGAAAAACACGCTTATGAGATTAGAACTAGAAGTGGTGTTGCTACCCAGGATCCTCTATATCCTGAGGGGCATCCCAAAAGAATTGAGCAGGATTCTCAACAAGCTGAAAATAGTGGCTCTACTCGTAATAAAAGGAAAAAGAAACACAAAACTATTGTAGAACCCTCTGAACCTGCTATAGATCCTAATAGTATATCTATCTCTGATGCTGAAACTGAAAGTGGTAATGAAGAAAATGAGTTTCCTGATAAAGAAAAAGTTGAAGAAGAACCTGAAAAGCACACTAAGAATACTAAATACACTAAAGAAGATTTTATTGCTAAGAAACATGGTAGTGAAAGAGAGCCTTGGGTCCAAAAACCTATGCCTTTCCCTGATAAGAAACATAAGTCAAAGGAAGATGAACACTATAATAAGTTTTGTGAGTGGATGAAACCTTTATTCTTGCAAATTCCTTTGACTGATGCTATTAAATTGCCTCCTTACTCAAAGTATATGAAGGATATTGTCTTGAATAAAAGGAAGATCCCTAATGAAGAAATTTCTACTTTGCTTACTAATTATTCCTTTAATGGTAAGGTTCCTAAGAAACTTGGAGACCCAGGGATTCCAACTATCCCCTGCTCTATTAAGAATAGTTATGTTAGAACTGCTTTGTGTGATTTGGGAGCTGGAGTTAGTGTTATGCCTTTCTCTCTCTACAAGAGACTTCAACTTGAAAAATTAATACCAACTGATATATCTTTGCAAATGGCTGATAAATATACCACTATTCCTGTTGGTATATGTGAGGATGTACTTGTTCAAGTGGCTCATAATTGCTTGATATTAATTGATTTTGTTGTGCTTGAAATGCCTGAAGATGATAATATGTCTATTATTCTTGGGAGACCTTTTCTTAATACTGTAGGAGCTGTTATTAATTGTAATCAAGGAAAGGTGACATTCAATGTTAATGACAAGGAACATACTGTCTATTTCCCCAAGAAGATTGATAGGACTTATGGTTTGAATTCAATTGAACATGATGAGGGCATTCAAGTTGGAGAAATATATTGTCCCATACCAAGAGAAAAAATTGAAACTATTATGATTGGGACCATTGCTATCAAAGTTGAGGTAACATAATCATTAGTGGAATATAAAGTTTTGTCTCATATGAAATTGTTTTGGTAACAAGACCTGATCAACCTTGTTAACAAAAGGATTTCATTGAACAAAACAGTGTTTTCACCATGATTATCTCTGTTTACTTTTATTCTATCCATTTTAGTTTTTGCTTTTGTTTAGTTTTCTTTGTTGTTAGTTGCTTGCATGTTAGAGTGTCTTAGAACTTCTGTAGTTCTAGCCTTGTTTTGTCATTGCATCATTTCCAAAAAAATCTTTTTCTGCCAGAAAATTATTCATCTATGCTTGAAAAATGCCCAAAAATAAAGTGTCTCGAAAAATTCCAGAAAATTCATATTAAATTTTTACGTGAAAAAGGGGCAGAGGAGTGCCTAGAAGGTACCAGGGGGACCCACCAGGTAGGCACACCACCTGGTGGCGCGGCCTGCCCTGGGTGGCGCCATGCCATGGTGTGGGCCACCCCTGGCCCTCCACTCACTCTCTCACTTGCCACTTTCTTCTCTCTCCCGAGGAAACTCCAGTTCATTGCTCAAAATCGCGTTCTTGCTGTGCTTGCTCTCGATTTTTCGATCTCCTTGCTCAGCCCATCTTTGCTGCTGAAATTTGGAGCATTTGTTCTCCGGTATGTGACTCCTCCGCTTGTCCAAGTAGATTTGTGTTTAGTGGTTTATATCTTGAGTATTTTGCTACTATAGGTGACAGGTTATGAGAGCTTTTAAGCTTGTTTGATGCTTAGAGATATAGTTTTGATGCATGTTTAGGCCTCTTACAAGTCCCTATGAGTAGAGCCCTTCATTATATTCACTTTGCAATCACTTGTTTAATAGGTGTTTAAATTTCAGAATAGAAGATGAATGAGCATCAACTAAACCAACATGAACTATGGGTGCCTGAGGTCATGAAGGTTCACCAGGAGGAGGAAGTTTTTCCTTCCATTTACCCATGCTCTGAATTCATGAGAGCTTCAGGAATTCTCCAGGATTTCCACACTTTGGTTTCTAATGCAGGGCTGGAGCACTTTTTGGAAGATGAACCTTGTCAATTTGTGAAGCTAACCATGTCTATAGTGCAGGACTTTCAATTTAGTTACTCTTTGCCTAACCCCATGGTCCACTACAAAATTTACAATATAGCTGTTGACCTTTCCCTCGATGATTTTTGTGCAGTGATGGCTCAGTGTCGGCGCCAGGAAAATGCTGGTGCGATGTTGATGTAGAGCTCGTTGGGAACCCCAAGAGGAAGATATGATGAGCACATCAACAAGTTTTCCTCAGTTATGAAACCAAGGTTTAATCGAACTAGTAGGATCAAGGAAACACCCCAAAGGTGTTGCTAGGTGAGCCTTGGCAGGGCACACTACCGGTGCTAGTAGCAACGTGGAGACCTACACAACACAACCACAGAACTTTGTCCCCAACTTGCGATGAGGTTGTCAATCTCACCGTGTTTTGCGGAAAACAAAGGATTAAACATATCGAATGGAAAGAAGTAATAGTTTGCAGAAAGTAAACACAAAGCGGTAAACAGTTTATAGATTGTATGTAAAAGAAAAGGATCGGGATCCATAGTTCACTAGAGGTGGCTCTCCTTAAGATAGATAACATGCCGGGTGAACAAATTACAGCGGGGCAATTGACAAACATCGAGAAAGCAATACATGCATATACTAATCATCTTGACTCCTTTGAGACTTGATTGGGCATTACAACATTATACATAGACCGCCATCCAACTGCATCTATGACTAATAATCCACCTTCAGGTTATCATCCGAACCCCCTCCAGTATTAAGTTGCAAGCAATAGATTGTTGCTTTACGAACTACGTGTAATGTAAACAATACGATTGTTCTATGAACAAAGGATTGTTGTTTTCTCCCTAGTAGCAACATCACATCTAGTACCTTAGAGATTTCTGTCACTTCCCCAGATTACCAGAGGCATGAACCCACTATCGAGCATAAATACTAACTCTTGGAGTTGCTAGCATCTACTTGGCCAAGATAGCTACTAACAACGTAAAGCATGCAAGATCACAAATAACAAAGATATGATAGAATCAATAATCAATCTAAAATAGCATCTCAATATCCATTGGATCCCCGCAAACACAACATGCAGAATTACAAATAGATGATCTTAATCATGAACGGAGCTCACAAGATCTAGATATGAAAGCACAAAGGAGGAGAACCAGCCATCTAGCTACTACATGGATCCGTAGTCCAAGGATGAACTACTCACGCATCACACCGGAGGCTTGCATGGTGATGAAGAAGGCCTCCAGGGTGAATTCCCCTCTCTGGCAGGGTGCAGGGAAGAGCTTCAGATCCCTCCCGATCTAGGGATGGAGATGACGGCGGCTACAGACTCTTTCGTGGATTTTTGATCGGGCACTTAGGGTTTTTGTCCCGAGGGCATCTTATAGGCGGAAGGGGAGGCTGAGGGGGTGCCTGGGCTGGCCACACCACCCCCTGGCGCAGGCCAAGCCTGGCCGTGCGGCCAGGTGGTGTGGCCGCCCTCTGGCCCTTCTCCGTCTCGTATTATGGCATCCGATGACTTCTGAAAAATAGGCACTTTGGCTTTTGTCCCGTCCAATTCCGAGAATATTCATTTTCTAACTTTCTTGGAACCAAAAACAACAGAAAACAGGCAGCTGGCACTGTGGCTCTTGTTAATAGGTTAGTCCAAGAAATCATATGAAAAGTACTCCAAAGTGTGGACAAAACACAAGAAAGTGGATAAAACCAAGCATGGAACATCAAAAATTATAGATACATTTGCAATGTATCATGCAACTATTAAGGTACCTCAGTGGGGATCATGTGGATGGATTAAGGAGCGACCTGCAGCACTCATGGATTTATACGTAGAAATTTGCCAAGGGAGCAGATTTTCAAAGGAGAGTGGAAAAATCCGTAACATTCATCTCTCCTCTATTCTCTACTTTGCTTACTTTATTGCCAAGTGTGTTCTTGCTAGGATAACTGCCAATAAGTTATCTTCGTATGATCTAGCATTCATCTCTGCTGCTCTTAAACGAGATAGGACTTATAACTTGGGTTCTTTGATAGCTTTCCATCTTGCTGCTAACCATGAGAAAGGTGGAATTTGTGGAGGCCTCATTGCTTCTCGTTTATTAGTGTTGCATGGTTTAGTGCCTCATCATCTAGATCTACAGTTTCCCATAGAAAGGCTTGACCTTAATTCCATGATATAGCATAAATTTGTTTCTTCTTGGGATAATTTGAGAGAGCTGTCTTATGAAATAACCTTTCTCAAAGCTGGTTGGAGAAAGAGCAAGTCCGAGCGTGTTGTTCTTTTGCCTGCACCTATTTTGTTTAACCTTGATAACAGGGTAGGATGGTCTCTCACGGAGGAGTTTGATATGTACTTGGGAGAGCTCTCCCAACAGGAGCAGGATACTAGAAGGGAGGTCACAGATGATTCGGACCAACCCTCGAATGAGGGGGAGTCTTCATATCAGCAGCCTATCTACGATTGGGGATCTTCTTCTTCCTCCCAAGGGCCCAACTACGATCATTCTTATCATGACCCGCCTGCTTGGAACCCTTACTCACTCCTGGATTGATACCCACTTAGGCTAAAAGCTTAATCTTGGGGGGAGGTACGCCGACATCGCACTCATCTCCATATCATTTTGCGTCGGTACTTTGTATATTCATGTTTCGTTCTCTTTTTAGTTTTCGTTCTTTCTTTGCTTTTGCTTTCTAAAACACAAAAAGACCAAAAATATTTCTGTTGTTTCTCTTTGGTTTGCTTCTTTTCCTTTTGCCTTGGTTGGTTTTTCCCTTTTTGCTTTATTTGAACTATTCTAAAAACCCAAAAAGATTTTGCTTTGCTTGTTCTTCCTTTTTGGTTCTTCTTTTAAAAATCAAAAACACCAAAAATATTTGCTGTTCTTCTTTGGTTTTGTGAGTTTGTTGCAGGGTTCAGCAGTCCTCAGTGGGATTTGGTTTCATATTATTATTCAAGCCACACAAGTGAAGGGCAATAATGAGGATTAATGACAACTTGAGGTATGGTAAGAGGCTGGTAACGAACTCTATTTGTTTTCATTTTTTGTACATATACTCATCATTGTGGGCACGCTTAGCCTGTTCGTGTAGGGTGTATGTTATTTATGGATGCTTAGTAGTTCTTGCTTTCATATGATTAGTTCCAGCTTGCTAATAGTTTGTAGCATGTCTTATAAATGTTTGCTTGCATTACTCTATTCATAACTTGGTATGACACCGTGGTATCCTCCTCTGAATGTTTCACTTGAATTGACTTGGCACATGCTCATGCATGCATATGACTGAAATAATCTGTTAAGCCTCGATGAATTATTTTGCCTTGAGGGTCTTGAATCACTTTCATGCCATGATTAGTCTTGTTTTGTTGCAAGCATGATTATGACAGCTATTGCTCTCTCGTTTGTCGCTCCCTTACTATTGCTAGCCTTCACTTACACTGAGTATCTTTTACTCATGTTTCCAACTCCCTAAAACCAAATATTTCCAAAAGTGTCCACCATACCTACCTATTAGCATCATTTGCTATTTCCGATATTCAATATGCCTTGTTTTCTTCCGAAAAAATGTTTGCTTGTTATGAGAAAGTTAGTTAGTAAAGCTCTCACGAACTTGATGGCACACTTTATTTTCTGCACTTAAAAAAGCTGAACCATTATGACTGTCCATGAAAGTTATATGCTTGCAAATTATAGGCTGGGGCTTAGCAGAACCGTGCTGTCATGGGGAACGCTTTCAACACCTATAAATATATACCTAGTTGATACCATGCTCTTTTGTTTGCGGATGTCGTCGGTGTGAAATAGAAGGGGAGCTTGTAAGTCCATGGAGTTATGTATGTGTGTTAGAGAAACGCCTGGGCCGCCGGTCTAATCCATGCCGTCATGGTGGAAACCTGCAGCGTAACCATAATGATATCTATGAAGCTTTCTTCTTATAAAAAAAGAGAGAGATAGCCATTGAGAAAAAGAAAAGAAAAAAAGAGATTTGAGAAAAGAGGAAAGAGAGAAAAAAGCACCATTTTCCCATGGTAAATAAGAAGTTTGTTGAGATACTCATTATCTGCTTGCCTTGTCATTTTGATATGGGATTCTTCCGTATCATCGGGCAAGGGGTACCCCGTTGGCGGTTCTCTATGATACGCACATATTTATGATGATAGGAACTTACAGGTAACTAAAGTTGAGTAGCATGAGGAGCGGCCCTCGTACTCAAGGTACATGGGATTTCTAGTTTATTGTCTGTCAAGCATATAACTCAGATTGGACCTCACTTTCACCTTAACCATATTAAAAGATGCTTATGATAGGGGCAATGAGATCTCAAAGCTAATGAGTACCATACTTTCAGCATTTGGAAGCCTTTCAAACTATTCAAAACCTTTTTCATTTCCTTGTTGAGTCTCCACTTATTCTATGAGTACTTCCTTGAGAGCATAGTTTTCATTCTTTGTGCTTGTCTCATTACTTGATTATTTATGTTATGACTTTGATGCTTGTATCTTTGACATCTTTACTTCTAGTCTTCACCTGAACTTCAGAGGTGCCTTGGCATTCATAATCAAAGGCAAGCGAGATACCACTCTTTCATACCTTGCTATGAGCATTGTAATGTTGCTTATGTTTATGTTTCATGCTACTTATTATTTTTAAGTTGGAATCTCTTCATAGCTTGCAATGCCTATTAAGTAAACTTAGTTGCATACTCTTTATTATGAATTATCTAAGTAGTTGATCACATGCTGAGAATATATACATCATATGAAGCAAATGTGTTCGTGAAAGTTCTTTTATCGCACTCAGTTTTCAACTGAATTGCTTGAGGACAAGAAATAAGCTAAGCTTGGGGGGAGTTGATACGTCCAAAACATATCTACTTTCCCGAACACTTTTGGTATTGTTTCTCCTATAAACTTGTGTGATTTGGATGCAACTAACACGGACTGATGCTGTTTTCAGCAGAATTGCCTTGGTGTCTAGTTTTTGTGCAGAAAATCAACTATCAGGAAAAATCCCGGAAAATATGCCAAAAATCCCACTTCACCAGAAGACTCCCGGAGCCAGAATACGAGACGCAGGGGGGCTGGGCCCAGGACACACCACCTGGCCGCGTGGGCTAGGCCTGGCCGCGCCAGGGGGTGGTCTGGCCGCCCCAGACACCCCCTCGGTCTCCCTCTTCGCCTATAAGATGCCTTCTGACCTAAAAACTCAGGGGGGGGTCGACGTTTTTCCAAAAGGAGTTCCGCTCTGCCGCCACCACCAGATTCCATGAAACAGCACCAGAAACTTCGTTCTGGCACCCTGCCGGGATGGGGAATTGGAGGAGAACATCGCCATCATCATGACCATCGCTTCTCCATCGGCCATCCATGTTTCCCCCATCTATGAGTGAGTAATCCCCCACTATAGGCCATGGGGATGGTAGGGATTGGATGAGATCGTTCATGTAATGGCATCAGATTGTTAGGGCATGGTGCCTAGTATCTTCTATTAGTGCTTTATGACTTTGTTGCGACTTGTTATGCTTAATGCTTGTCACTAGGGCCCGAGTGCCATGATTTCAGATCTGAACATGTTATTGATTCATTATGATAGTATTGTTTATGGTCTTATCTGCAAGTTGTATACACACGTTGTTGTCCGGAACCAATGGCCCCGAAGTGATAGAAATCGAGATAACCGGAGGGAATGGCTTTGATGTGAGGATCACATGTGTTCACGGAGTGTTAATGCTTTGCTCCGGTGCTCTATTGAAAGGAGCACCTTAATTGCCAGTAGTTCCCTTGAGGCCCCGCTGCAAATGGGCTAGCAGGACAAAAGATGTTGTGCAAGTTCTCATTGCGAGCACGTATGACTATATATGGAACACATGCCTAGGATTATCTAGTACTTGGATTCTTTATCTTATTTATCTGCAATTGCCCTATGTGCTGATTGCTATGTGAATTGTCTTGTCCATGTAGTGCTTGTCCATCCATCCCTATGCCTACCGCACTCGAATCCTACAGTTTACTGCTATTGTTACTGCTGTCTTTACTTTACTACTGCTGTTACTTTACTATTCCTACTACAAAAATGTTGCTACTGATAAACTACTATGAGCAAGATTGTTTCCAGGTGCAGCTGAATTGACAACTCAGTTGTTAAGGCTTATAAATATTCTTTGGCTCCCCTTGTGTCGAATCAATAAATTGGGTTTCACTTCCCTCGAAAATACTACGATACACCCCCTATACTTGTGGGTCATCGCACCATCATAAACTTGATCAAAGTATTTGTAAAACATTCCAAGCTGGGATCATAGTACTTCAATCATAACATGGAAGACAAAGTTCTAGCAATAAGATAAAGAAACTATGTTGCAACATGAAAAGGCACAAACAAAAGATTCATGAATAACAATGCTTTGCAAGACGTTTGTTTGTTTCACATAAAGAAAACATAGCATAGTAGTATTCAGCTTGTCCCTCATGGAGTAGAAAATATAAATGCATAGTACACCTTCAAAGTTTACAAGAGTGACTAGATACAAATAGTTTAAAAACAAGCAATATCAAGGTATGCATCAATCAACTAGTCTTGGGACAATGCACATAGAACTAAGAATGGCCACTATGCTCTCAAAGTAGGTGCATAAAGGTAGAAGGTGGAGACTCAATATAATGGTGGAAGAAAGGCCTTCATAGAAGGAAATAGAGATTCAAGTTTCATAAAGAGCTTCCAAAAATTATGGTACTTATAGCTTTCAGCTTTCATTGCCCCTATCATAAGCATCTTGAAGTGATTAAGGTTAAAGTGAACAAACTATGGTGTACATGCTTGCCGAAGTATAAGTTAGAAATCTCATGTCCCTTGAATACGAGGGCCGCTCCTCATGCTACTCAAGATTAGTCACCGGTAAGTTCTTGTCATCGTAAGTACATGTGTATCATAGAGAACCGCCAACGGGGTACCCCTTGCCCGATGATACGGAAGAATCCCCATATCAAAATGACAAGGCAAGCAGACGACAAGCATCTCAGCAATCTTCTTATTTACCATGGGAATATGGTGCTTTTTTTCTCTCTTTCCTCTTTTCATAATATCTCTTTTTTTCTTATCTTTTTCTCATTTTTCTCTCAATATAGGACTCTTTTTTTATAAGAAGAATGCTTCATAGACAGCTCTTATGGTTACGCTGCAGGTTTCCACCATGTCAGCATGGATTAGACCAGCGGCCCAGGCATTTCTCTAACACATATACATAACTCCATGGACTTACAAGCTCCCCTTTAATTTCACATCGACGACATCCATGGACAAAAGAGCATGATATCAACTAGGTACAAAGTACTCGTGCAATGTTGAAAGCGTTCCCTATGACATGATGGTTCTGCTAATCCCCAACAAATAAGTGCAAGCATATACAACATAGACGACACAATGGTTCAAGTTTATTAAGGGCAAGAAAAGTTAAGTGTGCCATCAAGTTCGTGAGAGCTTTAACCACTAGTTTTCTCATAACAAGTTTAATTTGGAAGATAAACAAAAGCATGAATATACTTGGAATAGCATATGCTAGTAGGTAGGTATGGTGGACTCTTTGGAATAACTTGGTTTAGGGAGTTGGATGCATGAGTGGAACTCATACTCGGTTACGGAGGTTAGCAAAAGACTAGGAGCGACAAACTAAGAGAGCAATAATGGACATAATCATGTAGAGCGACAAAACATCATTGATCAAAGCATAAAATGATACTACAAGTTGAAAACTAAAGGATCATCAAGGCTATGGTGACTTTGGATAGTCATAACATGGTGTGAGCATGCGCCAAGTCAACCCAAATAAAGCATCAAAGGAGAATACCACAATACTATGCTTTAATATGCTAAAACAACGCATGATTCATCCAAGGCACATTAAGAAATCTCAATTGTTTATATCAAGTCATGCTACAACAGAGAATACTAAGCATAAAGCCAAAACAATATCAAGCATGGCATGAAGAAGCATAGGCCACAGTCAAAAACAAGCTCTCTTTAACACTTAAGCATGAACTTTCCTACTCTTTTCCAAACCAAACCAAACTATTTGAAAACCAATGTATGAAAGAGGGGGTCTAACCAATTTATTCAGCAAACTAAGCCAAAGTAAACAAAAAACCAAAACAAAAACGAAAAATAAGACGCTCCAAGAACAACACAACTGTGCATGATACAATAGAAATGAAGCGTTTGGAAGAAACCTGGGATTTTTATTGACGAAGAGGGGGGATGCCTTGGGCATCCTCAAGCTTTGACGCTTGTACTTCTTGTATATTTATTGGGGTGACACGCGTGGCATCCCCAAGCTTGAGCTTTAGTCCATCCTTCATCTCATTACTCATTCCTTCCATACACCTGAAATTTTTCCTTCATACAAAACTTCACACAATCTTTATTAGCAACATTAGTGCACTCAAGATAATAGGTCTTTAGGTTCAATTCTAACACCAATAAAACTTCCATTAAAACACTAGCTACTGTATCACTTCCCTCAAAAAGCTCAATTCCCCAAAAGAACTCAAAAAGGAACCAACAAGAAGCAAATGCAGAAAATGACAGAAATCTGTCAAAAAAGACCAGCAGGTAAAGACAATTTTTTTCAAAGACCTTCTGTTGCTCAAATCAAAAAGTGTTGAACTAACAAAAGTTAGATAACAACCTGGGGTAGAAGCACAAACATTTATGCCTCAAAAGGATGTACAGAGATTTTACACGAATGTTTACGGTGAAGCACAAAAATCTGTTTCGGGACAGCAACTTTCCCAATCATTACTTCTCTCTCATTAGAGGTTACTCTTGGCACAAAAAGCAAATAAAAAGGATAAGAAGAGGTTATTACTGAAGTAATAACTTCCAAGACTCATCTAAAACTTTTGGGTTATCTCCCAATAAGTACTTTTCTTTAACGCCTTTAAGTTAGGCATAAGAAGCAAGAAAAAGAATCAAGTGTTCTCAAATGAAGAAGCATTAAAACCAAATTTCTTGCCCTTACCTCTCTTACTTTTATTCTTAACCTTGGGAAAAATATGATTGTTTGGTGGAGAAGCAATGTGCATGGTCCCCTTTCCCACATCTATTATTGCTCCAAGGAGTTCTAATAAGGACCTTCCAAGCGTAATTTGTCCTTTTCCTACACATTCAATAACAAGATAATTAGTAGAACTCATTTTCCCAAGGATCTTTGTAAACAATCCTTCAGCTATTCCAATAGGTAATGTTGTAGCATTATTAGCAAGAGATATTTCTTTTCCTCCTTCAGAAAGCCGCCAAAGATTCAAAGATTCATAAATATCTTTGGGCATAAGACAAAATTCAGACATGATATCACAACGAGCTTGAAAAGTTTCATTATTTATATCAATATTTACTGTGGGGATCCACTTTGATGGTTCAGAATTTATTGGAACATAATTATGATGCTCCCTCAGCGTATTATAGCAATCTTTCAAACTAGCAGTGCTGGTCTCAAGAGTGTTCAACCTAGCAAATATGTTTGTGAAAGAAATATCAGTTTTGCTAGGAAAGTTGTAAGTAAAGACCAATTTCTTTATAGCATTAACAACATCATCCTCATTGCATTGGAGGAAATCTCCTCCCACAACAGCATCTAAATCATATCTATAGCAAAGAGCAATTCCAAGGTAAAAACTGCTAAGGAACAAGCTTTGAGTCATTTTAGGCTCAGTTTTTTTCATGTAGATCAGAGATTCTAGACCAAGCTTCCTTGAAGCTCTCCTCAATTCCTTGTTTAAAAGTGAAAATCATTTCCTCAGGTGACATAGTGATTGGAGCAAGGCTAGACATAATGACAACTTAAGATAGGAACTATTTTTTTTTGTGTTTTCAATAAAGAAAGTAAACTTGTAGAACTAATTTTTTGTGTGTTTTTGATAAAGAAACAAGCAAACAAAACAAAAGTAAACTAAGCAAAAAAAAAAATAACAAAGTAAAGAGATTGGTTATGAGGGACTCCCCTTGTGAAGATGTCCTTGACTACCCGGCAACGGCGCCAGAAAAAGTTGATGGCACGTGGTTAACGTGGGAGCTTCTTATTCTTTAGTCCCTGACAACGGCGCCAGAAAAAGTCTTGCTGGCCCAAAATATATCGAGCTCCTTGGGGAACCCCAAGAGGAAGGTATGATGAGCACTATGGTAAGTTTTCCCTCAGTACAAAACCAAGGTTATCAATCCAGTAGGATCAAGGAAACACCCCAAAGGTGTTGCTAGCTGAGCCTTTGCAGGGCGCACTACCGGTGCTAGTAGCAACGTGGAGACCTGCACAACACAACCACAAAACTCTGTCCCCAACTTGCGATGAGGTTGTCAATCTCATCGGTTTTGCTGAAAACAAAGGATTAAACGTATTGAATGGAAAGAAGTAATAGTTTGCAGAAAGTAAACACAAAGCATTAAACAGTTTGTAGATTGAATGTAAAAGAAAGGATCGGGGTCCATAGTTCACTAGAGGTGTCTCTCCTTAAGATAGATAACATATTGGCTGAACAAATTACAGTGGGGCAATTGACAAACATCAAGAAAGCATACAAGCATATAATACTCATCTTGACTCCTTTTAGACTTGATTGGGCATACAACATTATACATAGACCGCCATCCAACTGCATCTATGACTAATAATCCACCTTCAGGTTATCATCCGAACCCCCTCCAGTATTAAGTTGCAAGCAACAGATTATTGCATTACGAATTGCGTGTAAAGTAAACAATAGGATTGTTCTATGAACAAAGGATTGTTGTTTTCTCCCTAGTATCAACAACACATCTAGTACCTTAGAGATTTCTGTCACTTCCCCAGATTACCAGAGGCACGAACCCACTATCAAGCATAAATACTAACTCTTGGAGTTGCTAGCATCTACTTGGCCAAGATAGCTACTAACAACGGAAAGCATGCAAGATCACAAATAACAAAGACATGATAGAATCAATAATCAATCTGAAATATCTCAATATCCATCAGATCCCCGTAAACACAACATGCAGAATAACAAATAGATGATCTTGATCATGAACGGAGCTCACAAGATCTAGACATGAAAGCACAAAGGAGGAGAAGTAGCCATCTAGCTACTACATGGACCCATAATCCAGAGATGAACTACTCACGCATCAACCAGAGGCTTGCATGATGAGTAATAAGGCCTCCAGGGTGAATTCCCCTCTCCAGCAGGGTGCCGGGAAGAGCTTCAGATCCCTCTCGATCTAGGGATGGAGATGACAGCGGCTATAGACTCTTTCGTGGAATTTTGATCGGGTACTTAGGGTTTCCGTATCAGAGGCAATATATATGCGGAAGGAGAGGCCGAGGGGGTGCCTAGGGCGGCCAGACCACCCCCTGGCGTGGGCCAGGCCTGGCCGTGCGGCCAGGTGGTGTAGCCAGGCCCCAGCCCCTCTCCGTCTCATATTCTGGCTCTAGATGTCTCCCGGTAAAATATTGACTTTGGCTTTTGTCCCGTCCAATTTCGAGAATATTCATTTTTTGACTTCCTGAAACCAAAAACAGCAGAAAACAGGCAGCTGGCACTGTGGCTCTTGTTAATAGGTTAGTCCAAGAAATCATATGAAAAGTACTCCAAAGTGTGGACAAAACACAAGAAAGTAGATAAAACCAAGCATGGAACATCAAAAATTATAGATACATTTGCAATGTATCAACATCCCCAAGCTTAACTCTTGCTCGTCCTCGAGTAGGTAAGTGATAAAAAGAACGAATAATTTTTGAGGTGACATGCACCATGATACGTCCAAAACGTATGTACTTTCCCGAACCATGATAACTGTCCATCCCGGTGATTATTTGCTCTTTATACACGAATTATGCGAGCTGTTTAAGTGTGCAGGTATTACAACAGATCAAGTCAAGAATAAGTTATTCTCATTATCACTGAAAGGAAGAGCTGAGGAATGGTATAAGCTACTGAAGAATGGTCAATCTCTTGAATGGGAGGAAATAGTGCCTCTCTTTTATTCAAAATTTTATCCTCCTAGTGAGATTCATAAAGATCGGAATCAAATATACAATTTTTGGCCTTTTGATGGAGAGAGTACATCTCAAGTTTGGGGGAGATTGAAGCCACTAATGCTCAAATGTCCTATTCATGAGCTCCCCAACAATATTATTATCAATAACTTTTATGCAAGGCTTTCCCTTCATGATAAGGATCTATTGGATGCTTCTTGTGCTGGATCATTTACACAAATGGAAGAAGGAGCTAAATGGGATCTTCTAGACCGTATTCAAGACAATGCTGAATCACGGAAGAATGATAAAGGAAGAAATTCAGGTATAAATTATGATTATGAATGCATTGAATCTTTTATGGGAACTGATGACTTTCAAAATATTAAAAATGCTTATGGTCTAGACTCTCAACCTATTGCAACTTATTTTAAGGCTTTTGCTTCCTATATTAAAATTCCTAAAAAGAAATGGAATAAGTATCATGCACCTTATAAAGACATTGTTAATAGTGTTCCTGCAAGAAATACTGAAGTTTATACTGCTAATCATGTTTTACTTGAACCTTACATTGAGAAAATACCTTTCCCAGTTAAGATAAAGGAACATTCTATGATAGCTAGTATGGTTAATGAAAGTACGAATAAAGCTGTTGAACCTGATGAACAAGTGGATGATGAACCTGTAGTAGCAAATGTGAAAGATCTTATCACTAAATATGTAGAGGATGGACACACTATCCTCTGTAAGGATATCCCTAATATTTCACAAAGTAGTGTTATGAGAGTTAATGTCCTTGTGTTTTCAGTTAGAATACGTGATCATTGCTATAATGGTTCTTGTGATAGTTATATCGTAAAATTCATGCATGATACTGAAAGTTATTACAAGAGAGGGACGACGGTTCTAATGCATCTCAATAATATTAAGTTTCTCGTTTTATGCTGAAAGTCTTTATGTTGCACTTGTTTTGCCTTCCTATGCTTGCAGCTTCTAGTTTCGAAATTTTATTTGTTTACAAAATTCCCTTGCATAGGAAGTGGGTTAGAATAAAAAATGTGTACTTTTGCTCCTTGATGCTCTCTTTTACTTCAATTCATATTCTTATGTGAGCATCATTGAAATAATCATGCCCATCTTAATGGCTATAAATAAAGAGCTTTTTAGGAGACAACCCAATATATTTTTGCTTTCAGTTGGTTTTGTTTATTTGAGTTTTGGAAGTTATTGTTTTGGCAATAACCTCTCCTTATCCTTTTTGTTTGGTTTTTGTGTCAAGATCAACCCCTAATGAGAGAGAAGTAATATTTGGGAAAGTTGCTGCCCCGAAACAGATTTTTGTGCTTCACTGTTAAAATTCGTGAAAAATCTCTGTATATCGGATTGAGCTGCAATTTTTTGTGCTTCTGCCCCAGATGGTTATTTAACTTTAGTTAGTTTTGCACTTTTTTATTTGAGCAACAGAAGATTTTCGAAAAAATTGATCTTTACCTGCTGGTCTGTTTTGACAGATTTTTGCCACTCTTGCATTTGCCACTTAAATCGATTACCTTTTTGAATTATTTTTGGGTTTTCGGAAGGAGTTGCTGCAGTAGCTTATGTTTTGATGGATTTCAGTTGAAATTGGACTTAAAAGGTTTATTACCTCGCTTACACTAATGTTGCTAATGAAAATTGTGTGAAGTTTTGTGTGAAAGAAATTTCCAAATTAGTGGAGAAAATGGTGTATTAAGATAGTTAAAGGTTTCATGATTCAAACAGTATGTATATAAAGACGAAGATATTGATGGTATTCAAGCGGTGACTCCAGAAAATTTTATCAAAGACCAAGTTCAGAGACCTGCAGGGTCCATTTTCGAATAGGTAACAGTTTTGGTAAGAAAGGTCCGTGAAAAATCTGTCCAGTTATATTTTTGCAGTTTTTATCCCACAAGGAAAGCAACGAAGCAAAAGAGGGACGGAAATGGAGCCAGGGTGGCTCACACCACCCCCTGGCGCGGGCCCCCCTGGCCACGCCAGCAGGTGGTGAGGCCACCCCGTACTCCGTCTCCGACCCGTTTTCTCCCAGTACCTTTCTTTTGTTGTAAAACTTCGTAATATATAATCCCCCAGATCCCCCGAGGTTCATATATCGTGTTCTCGTTGTGTTTTCGTTGTTTAGATGTCGTTTCAGGGTTCGTTTTTGGAAGACTATGAGCTTCGGCACCGGCGCAAGCTCCATCATGACTTGGAGCAGAAGACCTTCGTAAGATGGGTTGAAGAAGAAAGGATCACGGCTAGGCATGAAGATATGGATTGGAGCATAAAGGAGGAAGTGAAGGGCATGTTAGCAGGAATGAAAGGACAAGGGCTGATACCTCCAATTCTAAACCTCAAATCCTGCCCTGCAGCGGTGGAAGCTCTACGGGCCACTGATGAGTTTTGCAATAAGTACCGAGTCCTGAGGAGAAAGGTGGATGTACTGCAAGAAGAGAATAACAGGCTTCGCAAGATCTTGGAAGATTATCTCACTCCGATCAAAAGAACACCACCACCACTAAAGGAGTAATTCGTCATCAGGTTTTGGCATCCCCTTGGTTTGTTCCAAGCTTGGGGGAGTGCCGCGGTATCACATCACTATCTTCTATCTTTTTACCTTTTTAGTAGAGTCATATCATGAATAGAGAAGTTATCATGTAGGATGGTTTGCATGAAGTGTCCCCCCTCTCGTTAGATATCTATGTATCCCTTGGGGTGAGTTGCCATTATGGAATATTAATGAGAAGTTCTATCATTTACCATTTTGCATATCTTATACTAGTTTTCAATTTCTGTTATATGATTTATCTTGTTGTTAGTATTGGTATCACTTTGGGATCATTGAGTAAATTTAGTTGGTTTTGGCAAACCTGGCTCGGTCAGTAGCAACATTATTTTGAGAATCGAATGAAAAGATAAAAGTACTCTTAAAGAATATATTCTTACTTGATTTTCCCATAAGCTAAGTATTCTCTAGTTAAGATCTTTTGTGCTTCCGAGGAAGATTGCATGTTTGTTTTTATCACTTGTATGTTTGTTTGTTTCCTTCAACTCTTATGCTTTCGACCCAGCCTTGCTAGCCAAAAACCATGCTGTCATGGGGAACGCTTTCAACATGCACTTATTATTCAGTTGATATTATGTTCTTTTGCTTATGGATCCTGACGTGTGAAATAAAAGTGGAGCTTGTAAGATCATGGAGTTTGTATGTGTGTTAGAGAAACGCCTGGGCGGCTAGCCTAAGCCATGCCTAATCATGGTGGAAACTTGCAGCATAACCATAGTGAGCATTCTATGAAGCATCCTCAATAAAAACCTATGCAAATAGCAAATAAAAAGATCACTGATATGCCCATTGTCCATTGCCTTGTCATTTTGATATGGGATAGCTCCTGCATCATGGGACAAGGGGTACCCCGTTGGCGGTTCTCTATGATACACATGTACTTACAATGACAAGAACTTACTCGTGACTAAAGTTGAGTAGCATGAGGTTTGGTACTCGTAAGCAAGGGGCATGAGATTTTGAACTTATAACTTGTCAAGCATATCTTCATATTAGTGTCGCTTTAACCTTAATCACCTAAAGATGCTTATGATAGGGGCAATGAGAGCTAAAAGCTAATAAGTACCATAATTTTTGGAAACTCTTTATGAAACTTGAAATCCCTGCTTCCCTCTACGAAGGGCCTATCTTTTACTTTTTAGTCGAGTCAGTAAACCTATTCCCTTCTATTCAGCAAGTATTTTGAATTGTTGTGTTTCATTCATTCATATGATGATTTATTCAATCATGGTTCTTATGTTCCTTGTTTTGCACATTGCTCTTATCTTAGTGTTTATTACTTTGAAAGCTATCATTGAAAACCCATTATGTTTGAACCCCTGCAAATTGTCAACTATTCTTTGACCAAGAGCAAAGTTTGCCATTACCAATTATGATTTACTTTATGTATCTTTATTGTGTTTCCTTTACTTATTGCAAGTTAAGTTATATAATAGTGAGTTGTCTTCTATTATGATTTGTGTATTGATGAATGTGATGCTTCTTGTCCGTATTCTTTTATCGACTCTTCACTCCATAAACCCGAGGTCATGTTTATTGAGCCCATTTTTCGCTTGGGGACAAGCGAAGTCTAAGCTTGGGGGGGAGTTGATACGCCCGTTTTGCATCACTATTCTATATCATGATTTACTGTTATTCATTGATCTATTTCATATTAAGAGATGATATTTATGTTATTTCATCTGTTTTTGCATGGTTGATGACTTTTGGAGCATGGACCGCTGCAGTCAGGATTCTGATGGAAAAGGGGCTGTTTGGAGGCGAAATTCGTGAAGATCAGAAAATCCAGGAAAATACATGGAAAATTCTATTTTTCCAGAGAACGAAGGATGCTAGAAGGGGGAGTGGAGATGGGCCATAGGGGGCCCACACCACCCCCTGGCGCGGGCCACCCCTGGCCGCGCCACCAGGTGGTGTGGCCACCCTAGCCTACTCCAGGCTCTCCCCTTTGGCGTATATTATCCCCACGAAACCCTAACACCTGGGGAGCGACCATAGAAAGATTCCGTCGCCTCTACGGGGCGGAAAACTACAGAGAGAGAAAGATCATCGCCATCAACACCCCCATCAAGCTGGACTTCATCGGGATCATCATCATCATCATCATCTCCATCAGCACCATCATCACCACTCCATACCGCTGTAACAATTGGGTTGAATCTTGCATAGTTCTTAGGGGAAACTTTCCCGGTGTTGATTACTCCTTGTAGTTGATGATATTGAGTGAACCATTGAATTATCGTTCATGTTCAGATTGTTACTTACCATTATTTGATCTCTGATCTTGATCCATATGATGTCTTGTGAGTGGTTTGTTTAGTTCTTGAGGACATAGGAGAAGTCATGTTGTTAGTAGTGGAATTGTGTTGAGAAAGATTCAATAGTTTGATATTTAAGTTGTGGTGTTATTCTTCTAGTGGTGTCATGTGAATGTCGACTACATGACACTTCACCTTTATGGGCCTAGGGGAATGCATTGTGTATTTGGCTAATAATCGTAGGGGTTGCCGGAGTGACAGAAACCTGAACCCCCGTTAGGAAACCTTTGCACAAGGGATGTCAGGATCTTAGAGTTTAAAGTTGCGGTTAGGTTTCTATCTTAATTACTTTCTTGTACTTGCGGATGCTTGCATGGGGTATAATCACAAGTATGTATTAGTCCTAGGAAGGTCGGTACATTAGCACAGGTTCACCCACACAACACTTGTCAAACTAAAGAAGATTAATCAACTATATGAAGCGAAAGCACTTGACGATATTCCCGTGTGTCCTCGAGAACGTTTCGTCATCTTAAGTAATAGAACTAGCTTGTCCTTTGCTAAAGAAAGGATTGGGCCACTTGCTTAATCTATTATTATTGTCTTTTATTTACTCGCACTTTATTTATCTGCATTATCAAAAACCCCTAAAAATCCGTTTGCTAAGTATTTACAGAGAATTCCTGCTCCAAGCCACTCGTCAATACCTTCTGCTCCTCGTTGGGTTCGATACTCTTACTTATCGAAAATACTGCGATACACCCCCTATACTTGTGGGTCATCAATGGAGAGTTGGGATACATTTTGTATTCTGCAGAATAAGGCACATAGAGTATGAGCCGTTGGATGGATTTTCCTCCATCATGGATGAAAACGGATATTTGGAAATCACTTAGCGATCTTGCATTAGAGTTGAGAACTCTTAGAAGGGCTTGATTGCAATAGGAGGTCATGGATGAAAAAGGGTATATGTAAGATATACAGATTATAAATGTGGTTCTTGCAAAACCACTTGCAGTTTGCAAAATATTTGATACAAGTCCTGCTTTGTGAAAACAGGATGATCTGCTTGAGAATTGCTAGATTTGAGGCAATGTGACTTGATGACGGCAAGCAAAATAGTTGATGGTCGACATCACCTCTTTCCTCAAAGTTTATCATTTGGATTAGTGGACTTGAATATAATTTGTAATCCTTGTTTGTGTGTCTCGCTTTTGGCAAGACGATAATTCACATGAACGAGTTACAAGCCAGTTGTACTATTCTTATGAACAATACCGATACGGTCACATTACGATTATAAATAAGTTATTCTCATCACTAGATAATAGTTTAAGCATTTATAAAGGATTAGAATGCTAAAAGATATCCAAAGTTTAATAATGAAATGATACTATAGTTTAAGTCATTTTGGTTATTGCGTGTTCTTCATTCTAAATGAAGATCAGGGTCCTAGATGCTTGATCTGGAGACTTTGCAAAACCATGCCTCGTTGGGCAGAATGACTAAAACTTCGCATTCTGGTAAAACAGTGATATGCGAAGAAATGTTAGATCTAATACATAGTGATCTATCGTGTTTTCAACAAGTAGTGGAAATCATTTGTTAATTGTGGACTTAAGTGAATAAGCGTATTTACTTAATGAAACATGAGTTTGAAACGATTTGAATTGTTCAAATGAGTTTACAACAATAGGAGGATATTGAAATTAACAAGAATACAAGGTCTCTTCGATTTGATCGACATGACTAAAGTATTCAAGTTAAGTTTAGCATAAAAAGGGACTTGTGAAAGATGTTTCACAAATTATGAAAATTGGACGAATTCAAAGTGTATTGAAATGTCTAAACATCATAATCATTTTGTATTAGATACATATGATCTAATATTATCTCTTATCGTGGTTATAGTTGTCGTCTAGAGTTAGAGTTCAAAATAAGAAAACACTTGTTTAAAATATAACTAACATCTAAAGATTCGTGGAAACAACACCATAAGAGTTATGGCACGTTCGAGTTTCTGGAGATTTTGATAAGTCGAAATCATGGCGAATAAACAAGTCTTTGTAGAGCATTCTTAGGAAGCTACGAATGCATCTTCCAAAAGGGACAAACCTGCTGTTTTCCAAAGTTGACGTGTATTGATGAAGATACAGGTGGAAGAAATTAAAATATCAAAACAAGGTATTAGACCTTACCTCCTGATTGTTGAGTGGCGCAGCGGAATTTGTTCCGTGAATCCAAACTCTACAAATAAAGGAGAAACCAATGATAATGATCATAAAGTTTCAGCAAAAACTTTTACTAAAGAAAGTAGGATTCAACTATATATTTTACAAGTTTGTGGAATTATATTGTTGATTCACTTGTCATGTTTTGAACAAGACATACCTACGAAATACAAACAAGCGTGATGGACCTAAGTGCGAGAAATGAATGGTCATTGAAATCTCGTTAGGGGAATTCTCGATTTGATGGTGATCAAAGAATTTTGGAATGTCCAAGATTATCGAGAGGACCTGGATTTGAGTGGGAGCAAATCAGCTTGGCTAAATCATAATATGTAGCTGACATATTTTTGAGTGGGAGCTAAGTGAAATCCCTGGATCTCAAATATGAATGTCATATTTGAGTGGAGCGTGAAATCATTCTGTGATATGTGGACGACATATACGAATGATGTGATTGGTGTTAATAACATTTAAATAGGTAAATAAGGATGAAGTTAAAGTTATTAAACAATGAGATCTATCGAGATAGATTGGTAAGTTTAATAAAAATCAAATGTCGAATGCTTCCTGGACTTGATTCTGAAAGATGTTCAGAATGTTCTAAGACAAGATTCTGAAGAAGCTCAGAATGGAACAAGGTAAGAAAGAAGTTCTTACTATATGAAGCATTGAGTTAGTATAGTGCTGGCTCGTGGTTGATGTCGACCTCGTTGGGGAACCCCAAGAGGAAGGTATGATCAGCACAACAGTAAGTTTCCCTCAGTTATGAAACCAAGGTTATCAATCCAGTAGGAGCAAGGAAACACCCCAAAGGTGTAGCTAGCTAAACGTTGGCAGGGCGCAATACCGGTGCCAGCAGCAACGTGGAGACCTGCACAACACAACTACAGACTCTGTCCCCAACTTGCGATGAGGTTGTCAATCTCACCGGTTTTGCTGAAAACAAAGGATTAAACGTATCGAATGGAAGGGAGTAATAGTTTGCAGAAAGTAAACACAAAGCAGTAAATAGTTTGTAGATTGTATGTAAAAGAAAGGACCGGGGTCCATAGTTCACTAGAGGTGGATCTCCTTAAGATAGATAACATGCTGGGTGAACAAATTACAGCGGGGAAATTGACAAACATCGAGAAAGCATACAAGCATATACTAATCATCTTGACTCCTTTGAGACTTGATTGGGCATTACAACATTATACATAGACCGTCATCCAACTACATCTATGACTAATAATCCACCTTCAGGTTATCATCCGAACCCCCTCTAGTATTAAGTTGCAAGCAACATATTATTGCTTTACGAATTGCATGTAAATTAAACAATACGATTGTTCTATGAACAAAGGATTGTTGTTTTATCCCTAGTAGCAACACCACATCTAGTACCTTAGAGATTTCTATCACTTCCCCAGATTACCAGAGGCATGAACCCACTATCGAGCATAAATACTAACTCTTGGAGTTGCTAGCATCTACTTGGCCAAGATAGCTACTAACAACAGAAAGCATGCAAGATCACAAATAACAAAGACATGATAGAATCAATAATCAATCTAAAATAACATCTCAATATCCATCGGATCCCCACAAACACAACATGTAAGAATTACAAATAGATGATCTTGATCATGAACGGAGCTCACAAGATATAAACATGAAAGCACAAAGGAGGAGAACCAGCCATCTAGCTACTACATGGACCCGTAGTCCAGAGATGAACTACTCACGCATCACACCGGAGGCTTGCAAATGGTGATGAAGAAGGCCTCCAGGGTGAATTCCCCTCTCCGGCAGGGTGCCGGGAAGAGCTTCAGATCCCTCCCGATCTAGGGATGTAGATGACGGTGGCTACAGACTCTTTCGTGGATTTTTGATCGGGTACTTAGGGTTTTGGTATCGGAGGCAATATATAGGCGGAAGGAGAGGCCGAGGAGGTGCTGGGGTCGGCTAGACCACCCCCTGGCGCGGGCTAGGCCTGGCCGCGTGGCCAGGTGGTGTGGCGGGGCCCTAGCCCTTCTCCGTCTCGTATTTTGGCTCCAAATGTCTTTCGGTAAAATAGCAACTTTGGCTTTTGTCCTGTCCAATTCCGAGAATATTCATTTTCTAACTTTCTTGGAACCATAAACAGCAGAAAACAGGCAGCTGGCACTGTGGCTCTTGTTAATAGGTTAGTCCAAGAAATCATATGAAAAGTAATCCAAAGTGTGAACAAAACACAAGAAAATAGATAAAACCAAGCATGGAACATCAAAAATTAAGGATACATTTGCAATGTATCAACATCCTCGAGTAGGTAAGTGATAAAAAGAAAGAATAATTTTTGAGGTGACATGCACCATCAAAGACTTGATCAAAGTATTTGTAAAACATTCAAAGTTGGGATCATAGTACTTCAATCATAACATGAAAGACAAGGTTCTAGCAATAAGACAAAGAAACTTTGATGCAACATGAAAAGGCACAAACAAAAGATTCATGAATAACAATGCTTTGCAAGACGTTTGTTTGTTTCACATAAAGAAAACATAGCATAATAGCATTCAGCTTGTCCCTCATAGAGTAGCAAATATAAATGCATAGGACACCTTCAAAGTTCATAAGAGTGACTAGATACAAATAGTTTAAAACAAGCAATATCAAGTATGCATCAATCAACTAGTCTTGGGACAATGCACATAGAACTAAGAATGGCCACTATGCTCTCAAAGTAGGTGCATAAAGGTAGAAGGTGGAGACTCAATATAATGGTGGAAGAAAGGACTTCATAGAAGGAAGCAGGGATTCAAGTCTCATAAAGAGCTTCCTAAAATTATGGTACTTATAGCTTTTAGCTCTCATTGCCCCTATCATAAGCATCTTGAAGTGATTAAGGTTAAAGTGAACAAACTATGGTGTACATGCTTGACGAAGTATAAGTCAGAAATCTCATGTCCCTTGTATACGAGGGCCGCTCCTCATGATACTCAAGTTTAGTCACTGGTAAGTTCTTGTCATCGTAAGTACATGTGTATCATAGAGAACCGCCAATGGGGTACCCCTTGCCCCATGATACGGAAGAATCCCCATATCAAAATGACAAGGCAAGCAAACAACGAGCATCTCAGCAATCTTCTTATTTACCATGGGAATATGGTTCTTTTTTCTCTCTTTCCTCTTTTCATAATATCTTTTTTTTATTTTTCTCTTTTTTTCTCAATATAGGACTCTTTTTTTATAAGAAGAATGCTTCGTAGACAGCTCATTATGGTTATGCTGCAGGTTTCCACCATGTCAGCATGGATTAGACCAGCGGCCCAGGCGTTTCTCTAACACATATACATAACTTCATGGACTTACAAACTCCCCTTTCATTTCACACCGACGACATCCATATACAAAAGAGCATGATATCAACTAGGTACAAGTACCAAGTGCAATATTGAAAGCGTTCCCCATGAAAGCATGGTTCTGCTAATTCCCAACAAATAAGTGCAAGCATATACAACATAGACGACACAATGGTTCAAGTTTATTAAGGGCAAGGAAAGTAAAGTGTGCCATCAAGTTCGTGAGAGCTTTAATCACTAGTTTTCTCATAACAAGTTTAATTTGGAAGGTAAACAAAAGCATGAATATACTTGGAATAGCATAAGATAGTAGGTATGTATGGTGGACTCTTTGGAATAACTTTGTTTAGGGAGTTGGATGCATGAGTGGAACTCATACTTGGTTGTGGAGGCTAGCAAAAGACTGGGAGCGACAAACTAAGAGAGCAATAATGACCATAATCATGCAGAGCGACAAAACATCATTGATCAAAGCATAAAGTGATACTACAAGTTGAAAACTAAAGGATCATAAAGGCTATAGTGACTTGAGATAATCATAACATGGTGTGAGCATGCGCCAAGTCAACCCAAATAAAGCATCAAAGGAGAATACCACTATACTATGCTTTAATATGCTAAAACAACACATGATTCATCCAAGACACATTAAGCAATCTCAATTGTTTATAACAAGTCATGCTACAGCAAATAATACTAAGCATAAAGCCAAAACAATATCAAGCATGGTATGACAGAGCATAGGCCACAGTCAAAAACGAGCTCTTTTTACCACATAAGTATGAACTTTCCTACTCATTTCCAAACCAAACCAAACCAAACTATTTGCAAACCAATGTACGAAAGAGGGGGTCAAACCAATTTATTCAGAAAACTAAGAAAACAAAGCAAATGAAAAACCAAAACGAAAACGAAAAAGAAGACGCTCCAAGAACAACACAACTATGCATGAAACAATAAAAATGAAGCGTTTGGAAGAAACCTGGGATTTTTATTGATGAAGAAGGGGATGCCTTGGGCATCCCCAAGCTTTGACGCTTGTACTACTTGGATATTTCTTGGGGTGACACGCGTAGCATCCCCAATCTTGAGCTTTAGTCCATCCTTCATCTCATTACTCATTCCTTCCATACACCTGAAATTTTTCCTTCATACAAAACTTCACACAATCTTTATTAGCAACATTAGTGCACTCAAGATAAATAAGTCTTAAGGTTCAGTTATAACACCAAATAAACTTCCATTAGAACACTAGCTACTGTATCACTTCCCTCAAAAAGCTCAATTCCCAAAAGAACTCAAAAGGGAACCAACAAGAAGCAAATGCAGAAAATGGCAGAAATCTGTCAAAACAGACCAACAGGTAAAGACGAATTTTTTCGAAGACCTTATGTTGCTCAAATCAAAAAGTGTTGAACTAACACAAGTTAGATAACAACCTGGGGCAGAAGCACAAAAATTCACGCCTCAAAAAGACATTCAGAGATTTTACACGAATTTTTACGGTGAAGCACAGAAATCTGTTTCCGGATAGCAACTTTCCCAATCATTACTTCTCTCTCATTAGAGGTTACTCTTGGCACAAAAAGCAAATAAAAAGGATAAGGAGCGGTTATTACTGAAGTAATAACTTCTAAGACTCATCTAAAACTTTTGGGTTATCTCCCAATAAGTAATTTTCTTTAACGCCTTTAAGTTAGGCATAAGAAGCAAGAAAGAATCAAGTGTTCTCAAATGAAGAAGCATTAAGACCAAATTTTGGTTTCATAGGAGAAGCAAAAGAAATCTTCTCTCTCTTCTTGGGGAAGTGTTTTATACCTTTCTTGAGTAGGAGTTGATATTTAATGGTGCCTGCTTTCATATCAATAATGGCACCAACAATGCTAAGAAAAGATCTTCCCAAAGTAATTGGACAAGAAGCATTGTATTCAACATCCAAAACATAGGAATCAACGGGGACATAGGCATTGTTAACCATAATAAGAACATCATTAATACTACCCAAGAGTTTCTTTTTAGCATTATCATCAAGTGGGACATTCAAATAACAATCTTCAAGTGGAGGCAAATCAAGCATATCATAAATCCTTCTAGGCATAATAGAAACACTACTATCAAGATCACATAAAGCTTTGAAATCAAAGTCATTCACTTTCATATTAATGATGGGTTCACAACCATCTTCTTGTTTTATAGGAATAGAAGCTTTATGTTTCATCTTTTCTTCTTTAATCTTTATGAGAGCATCAGTAATGTGTTTTGTAAATGCCATGTTCATAGCACTAGCATTAGGACTTTTAGCAAGCTTTTGTAGGAACTTAATAACTTCAGAGATGTTGCAACCATCAAGATCAAAATCAAATTTATCATCTAAAGTATTAGAACTATTACTAGCCTCAACACTAGTGGTGGTAATAGTAGAAACACTAATGTTTCTAGCAATTTCATCTTCTCTTTCCCACTTAGCATGTAATTCAGCTAATAGTCTAACATTTTCATCAATTCTTAATTGTATAGCATTAGTAGCTGCAAAAGGATTATCATTATTTTCAGGTTCAGCAGCCATTTTATTCAAAGAAGATTGAGCTTCAGCCAAAGATGATATATTTCTTTCAGCATTAGAGAGTTTTTCCTCAATAGTTTTATTGAAAGCAGTTTGTTTACTAATAAAGTCCTTAAGCATAACTTCAAATTCATAGGGAGCACTCCTATTATTGTTGTAAGAATTTCCATAAGCATTACAATTGTTGGGAGGATATGGCTTATAATTGTTGTTACCAAAATTACTCCTATAAGCATTATTGCTAAAATTATTATTT
The DNA here is from genome assembly GCA_916181665.1 of Avena sativa. NCBI lineage: Eukaryota > Viridiplantae > Streptophyta > Magnoliopsida > Poales > Poaceae > Avena > Avena sativa. The sequence goes on from OV702292.1 coordinate 105,657,992, forward strand.
CTTATGAAGTTCACATCAACTTGCTCTTCTTGAGCAACCAAAGAAGCTAAAGGGACATTATTAGGATCAATATGGGCTTTCCCATTCACAAGCATAGACATAATAATATCAATCTTATCACTCAAGGAGGAGGTTTCCTCAACAGAATTTACCTTCCTACCTTGTGGAGCTCTCTCAGTATGGCATTCAGAATAATTAACCATCATATTGTCCAGAAGTTTTGTTGCAGCACCCAATGTGATGGTCATAAAGGTACCTCCATCAGCAGAGTCCAATAGGTTCCTTGAAGAATAGTTCAATCCTGCATAAAAAGTTTGGATGATCATCCAAGTAGTCAGTCCATGAGTGGGACAATTCTTAACAAAAGATTTCATTCTTTCCCAAGCTTGAGCAACATGTTCATTATCAGATTGTTTAAACTTCATTATTTCACTTCTCATAGATATAATCTTAGCAGGAGGATAGTATTTTCCAATGAAAGCATCTTTGCATTTAGTCCAAGAATCAATACTATTCCTAGTTAAGGAATTCAACCATTCTTTAGCTTTTCCTCTCAAAGAGAAAGGAAACAATTTAAGAGTAATAATATCACCATCTACATCCCTATGCTTTTGCATCTCACAAAGTTCAACAAAGTTATTTAGATGGGCAGCAACATCTTCATTACCAATACCAGAAAATAGATTGAGCAAAGCAGGTTTTATCTCAAAGAAAGTATCTTGAGGCACAGGTGGAGCAATAGGTGTGCTCATAAAATCATTATTGTTGGTGCTAGTGAAGTCACACAACTTAGTGTTTTAAAGAGTAGTCATTTTTTGGGTTTTCAAATAAGAAAGCAAACTAGTAGACCTAATTTTTTTGTGTTTTTAATAAAGAAACAACCAAACAAAGCAAAAAGAAACTAAGCAAAACAAAAATAAAAAAGTAAAGAGATTGGTTATGAGGGACTCCCCTTGTGAAGATGTCCTTGACTCCCCGGCAATAGCGCTAGAAAAATGCTTGATGGCTCAGTGTATGGTGCCAGAAAAATGTTGGAGTGGTGTTGATGTAGAGCTCGTTGGGAACCCCAAGAGGAAGGTATGATGAGCACAGCAGCAAGTTTCCCTCAGTTATGAAACCAAGGTTTAATCGAACCACTAGGAGCAAGGAAACACCCCAAAGGTGTTGCTAGCTGAGCCTTGGCAGGGTGCACTACTGGTGCTAGTAGCAACATGGAGACCTGCACAACACAACCACAAAACTTTGTCCCCAACTTGCGATGAGGTTGTCAATCTCATCGTGTTTTGCTGAAAACAAAGGATTAAACGTATCGAATGGAAAGAAGTAATAGTTTGTAGAAAGTAAACACAAAGCAGTAAACAGTTTGTAGATTGTATGTAAAGAAAAGGACCGGGATCCATAGTTCACTAGAGGTGGCTCTCCTTAAGATAGATAACATGATGGGTGAACAAATTACAGCGGGGCAATTGACAAACATCGAGAAAGCAATACATGCATATACTAATCATCTTGAATCCTTTGAGACTTGATTGGGCATTACAACATTATACATAGACTGCCATCCAACTACATCTATGACTAATAATCCACCTTCAGGTTATCATCCGAACCCCCTCCAGTATTAAGTTGCAAGCAACAGATTATTGCTTTACGAATTGCGTGTAAAGTAAACAATACAATTGTTCTATGAACAAAGGATTGTTGTTTTCTCCCTAGTAGCAATAGCACATCTAGTACCTTAGAGATTTCTGACACTTCCCTAGATTACCAGAGGCATGAACCCACTATCGAGCATAAATACTAACTCTTGGAGTTGCTAGCATCTACTTGGCTAAGATAGCTACTAACAACAGAAAGCATGCAAGATCACACATAACAAAGACATGATAGAATCAATAATCAATCTGAAATAGCATCTCAATATCCATCAGATCCCCGCATACACAACATGCAGAATTACAAATAGATGATCTTGATCATGAACGGAGCTCACAAGATCTAGACATGAAAGCACAAAGGAGGAGAACCAGCCATCTAGCTACTACATGGATCCGTAGTCCAAGGATGAACTACTCACGCATCACACCGGAGGCTTGCATTATGATGAAGAAGGCCTCTAGTGTGAATTCCCCTCTCCGGCAGGGTGCCGGGAAGAGCTTCAGATCCCTCCCGATCTAGGAATGGAGATGACGGCGGCTACAGACTCTTTCGTGGATTTTTGATCGGGTCCTTAGGGTTTTCGTCCCGAGGCCATCTTATAGGCGAAAGGAGAGGCCGAGGGGGTGCCTGGGCTGGCCACACCACCCCCTGGCGCGGGCCAAGCCTGGCCGTGCGGCCAGGTGGTGTGGCTGCCCTTTGGCCCTTCTCCGTCTCGTACTCTAGCATCTGATGACTTCCGGAAAAATAGGCACTTTGGCTTTTGTCCCGTCCAATTCTGAGAATATTCATTTTCTGACTTTCCTGGAACTAAAAACAGCAGAAAACAGGCAGCTGGCACTGTGGCTCTTATTAATAGGTTAGTCCAAGAAATCATATGAAAAGTTCTCCAAAGTGTGGACAAAACACAAGAAAGTGGATAAAACCAAGCATGGAACATCAAAAATTATAGATACATTTGCAATGTATCAGCCCCCAGCCCTTCCCCGTCTCGTATTCTAGCATCTGATGACTTTCGGAAAAATAGGCACTTTGGCTTTTGTCCCGTCCAATTCCGAGAATATTCATTTTCTGACTTTCTTGGAACCAAAAACAGCAGAAAACAGGCACCTGGCACTGTGGCTCTTGTTAATAGGTTAGTCCAAGAAATCATATGAAAAGTACTCCAAAGTGTGGACAAAACACAAGAAAGTGGATAAAACCAAGCATGGAACATAAAAAAATATAGATACATTTGCAATGTATCAACATCCCCAAGCTTAACTCCTGCTCGTCCTCGAGTAGGTAAGTGATAAAAAGAAAGAATAATTTTTGAGGTGACATGCACCATCAAAGACTTGATCAAAGTATTTGTAAAACATTCAAAGCTGTGATCATAGTACTTCAATCATAACATGAAAGACAAGGTTCTAGCAATAATACAAAGAAACTATGATGCAACATGAAAAGGCACAAACAAAAGATTCATGAATAACAATGCTTTGCAAGACGTTTGTTTGTTTCACATAAAGAAAACATAGCATAATAGTATTCAGCTTGTCCCTCATAGAGTAGCAAATATAAATGCATAGGACACCTTCAAAGTTCATAAGGGTGACTAGATACAAATAGTTTAAAACAATAAATATGAAGGTATGCATCAATCAACTAGTCTTGGGACAATGCACATAGAACTAAGAATGGCCACTATGCTCTCAAAGTAGGTGCATAAAGGTGGAAGGTGGAGACTCAATATAATGGTGGAAGAAAGGCCTTCATAGAAGGAAGTAGGGATCAAGTCTCATAAAGAGCTTCCAAAAATTATGGTACTTATAGCTTTCAGCTCTCATTGCCCCTATCATAAGCATCTTGAAGGTGATTAAGGTTAAAGTGACAAAACTAAGAGGATATGCTTGACAAGTTATAAACCGAAATCTCATGCCCCTTACTTATGAAGACAGATCCTTATGCTACTCAACTTTAGTCACAAGTAAGCTCTTGTCATTGTAAGTACATGTGTATCATAAAGAGCCGCTAACGGGGTACCCCTTGCACATGATATAGGAGCTATCCCATAATCAAAATGACAAGGCAAGCAGACAATGAGCATCTCAGCAATCTTTTTATTTGCTATTTGCATAGGTTTTTATTGAGGATGCTTCATAGAGTGCTCATTATGGTGATGCTGCAAGTTTCCACCATGATTAGGCATGGCTTAGGATAGCGGCCTAGGCGTTTCTCTAACACACATACAAACTCCATGATCTTACAAGTTCCACTTTTATTTCACACCGCCGGGATCCATAAGCAAAAGAACATGATATCAACGGGGTACAAAGTACAAGTGCAATGTTGAAAGCGTTCCCCATGATACATGGTTGTGCTAATTTCAACTTATAAAGCGCAAGCATATACGCAACAAAGAAGGACCCAATGGTTCAAGTTTATTAGAGGCAATAAAGTAAAGTGTGCCATCAAGTTCGTGAGAGCTTTAATCACTAGTTTTCTCATAACAAGTTTAATTTGGAAGGTAAACAAAAGCATGAATATACTTGGAATAACATAAGCTAGTAGGTAGGTATGGTGGACTCTTTGGAATAACTTGGTTTAGGGAGTTGGATGCATGAGTGGAACTCATACTTGGTTGTGGAGGCTAGCAAAAGACTGGGAGCGACAAACTAAGAGAGCAATAATGGCCATAATCATGCAGAGCGACCAAACATCATTGATCAAGGCATAAAGTGATACTACAAGTTGAAAACTAAAGGATCATAAAGGCTATGGTGACTTGAGATAGTCATAACATGGTGTGAGCATGAGCCAAGTCAACCCATATAAAGCATCAAAGGAGAATACCACTATACTATGCTTTAATATGCTAAAACAACGCATGATTCATCCAAGGCACATTAAGCAATCTCAATTGTTTATAACAAATCATGCTATAGCAAAGAATACTAAGCATAAAGCCAAAACAATATCAAGCATGGCATGACAAAGCATAGGCCACAGTCAAAAACAAGCTCTTTTTACCACATAAGTATGAACTTTCCTACTCTTTTCCAATCCAAACCAAACTATTTGCAAACCAATGTATCAAAGAGGGGGTCTAACCAATTTATTCAGAAAACTAAGCAAACCAAGCAAACAAAAAACCAAAACGAAAATGAAAAAGAAGACGCTCCAAGAACAACACAACTGTGCATGAAACAATAAAAATGAAGCGTTTGGAAGAAACGTGGGATTTTAATTGATGAAGAAGGGGATGTCTTGGGCATCCCCAAGCTTTGACGCTTGTACTTCTTGGATATTTCTTGGGGTGACACGCGTGGCATCCCCAAGCTTGAGCTTTAGTCCATCCTTCATCTCATTACTCATTCCTTCCATACACCTAAATTTTTTCCTTCATACAAAACTTCACACAATCTTTATTAGCAACATTAGTGCACTCAAGATAATAAGTCTTAAGGTTCAGTTCCAACACCAATAAACTTCCATTAGAACACTAGATACTGAAGCACTTCCCTCAAAAATCTCAATTCCCCAAAAGAACTCAAAAATGAACCAACAAGAAGCAAATGCAGAAAATGGCAGAAATCTGTCAAAACAGACCAGCAGGTAAAGACGAATTTTTTCGAAGACCTTATGTTGCTCAAATAAAAAAGTGTTGAACTAACGAAAGTTAGATAACAACCTGGGTCAGAAGCACAAAAATTCACGCCTCAAAACGACTTTCAGAGATTTTACATGAATTTTTACGGTGAAGCACAAAAATCTGTTTCGGGACAGCAACTTTCCCAATCATTACTTCTCTCTCATTAGAGGTTACTCTTGGCACAAAAAAGCAAATAAAAAGGATAAGGAGCGGTTATTACAGAAGTAATAACTTCCAAGACTCATCTAAAACTTTTGGGTTATCTCCCAATAAGTACTTTTCTTTAACGCATTTAAGTTAGGCATAAGAAGCAAGAAAAAGAATCAAGTGTTCTCAAATGAAGAAGCATTAAGATTAATACCAGAAATATCTTCAACAAGGAAAGGTATATCATCCAAATAAGTTTTATAGGATCCTCTCTCAATGCTCTTATGTTCACTATTTTCATCAAAAGGGTTTTTAGGAACAATCCAATAAAGATTTTTTTATGGCTTCATGTATTGCTACCAGTTTAAAGGGGATTGGTATCTTAGGTTCCTCCCCATTAGGTTCGGTTTTGTTCATCTTTTCTCATGTACCAACAACATCTACACATGAACCTAGCATATTGAAACGTTCAAATACTTTTCTAGCTTCCTTGGCAACATCATAGAACTCCTTAAACAAAGTTTCTAGAATAAAATCCCTCTTTTCAGGATCCTCAATTTCTTTAAGCTTAAGAAACATTACTTGCATTAAGGGGTTGAGGTTAACAAACCTAGCTTCTAACATGTGAATTAAAGAAGCTGCAGCAATCTCATAGTTTGGATAAAGTTCTGCAAGGGATCTATCCTCAGCATCTTCATGCTTACTAACATGATTAAAGAATTCTTCAATATTATCTTTCCCAATTATAGAACCACTACCAATTGAAAGGTCTTTCAGGGTGAATTTAGGGATCAACATGGTGAGCTAAGGAAGAGGTGACAACTAAAGGAGACTTAATTTTTGTGTGTTTTTGATAAAGAAAGCAAACTAGTAAAACTAATTTTTGTGTGTTTTTGATAAAGAAACAAGCAAACAAAGCAAAAAGGAACTAAGCAAAACAAAAATAACAAAGTAAAGAGATTGGTTATGAGGGACTCCCCTTGTGAAGATGTCCTTGACTCCCCGGCAACGGCGCCAGAAAATATGCTTGATGGCCCAAAATATATCGAGCTCGTTGGGGAACCCCAAGAGGAAGGTATGATGAGAACAGCAGCAAGTTTTCCCTCAGTACGAAACCAAGGTTATCAATCCAGTAGGAGCAAGGAAACACCCCAAAGGTGTAGCTAGTTGAACGATGGCAGGGCGCACTACCGGTGCCAGTAGCAACGTGGAGACCTGCACAACACAACCACAGAACTCTGTCCCCAACTTGTGATGAGGTTGTTAATCTCACCTTGCTGAAAACAAAGGATTAAACGTATCAAATGGAAGGAAGTAATAGTTTGCAGAAAGTAAACACAAAGTAAATAGTTTATAGATTGTATGTAAAAGAAAGGACCGGTATCCATAGTTCACTAGAGGTGGCTCTCCTTAAGATAGATAACATGCTGGGTGAACAAATTATAGCGGGGCAATTGATAACCATCGAGAAAGCAATACATGCATATACTAATCATCTTGACTCCTTTGAGATTCGATTGGGCATTACAACATTATACATAGACCGTCATCCAACTACATCTATGACTAATAATCTACCTTCAGGTTATCATCCAAACCCCCTCCAGTTTTAAGTTGCAAGCAACAGATTATTGCTTTATGAATTGCGTGTAATGTAAACAATACGATTGTTCTATGAACAAAGGATTGTTGTTTTCTCCCTAGTAGCAACAGCACATTTAGTACCTTAGAGATTTCTGTCACTTCCCCAGATTACCAGAGGCATGAACCCACTATCGAGCATAAATACTAACTCTTGGAGTTGCTAGCATCTACTTGGCCAAGATAGCTACTAACAAGGGAAAGCATGCAAGATCACAAATAACAAAGACATGATAGAATCAATAATCAATCTGAAATAGCATCTTAATATCCATCGGATCCCCGCAAACACAACATGCAGAATTACAAATAGATGATCTTGATCATGAACGGAGCTCACAAGATCTAGACATGAAAGCACAAAGGAGGAGAACCAGCCATCTAGCTACTACATGGATCCGTAGTCCAAGGATGAACTACTCACGCATCACACCGGAGGCTTGCATGGTTATGAAGAAGGCCTCCAGGGTGAATTCCCCTCTCCGGCAGGGTGCCGGGAAGAGCTTCAGATCCCTCCCGATCTAGGGATGGAGATGACGGTGGCTACAGACTCTTTCGTGGATTTTTGATCGGGTCCTTAGGGTTTTCGTCCCGAGGGCATCTTATAGGCGGAAGGAGAGGCCGAGGGGGTGCCTGGGCTGGCCACACCACCCCCTGGCGCAGGCCAAGCCTAGCCGCGCGGCCAGGTGGTGTGGCCGCCCTCTGGCCCTTCTCCGTCTCGTACTCTGGCATTTGATGACTTCCGGAAAAATAGGCACTTTGGCTTTTGTCCCGTCCAATTCTGAGAATATTCATTTTCTGACTTTCCTGGAACCAAAAACAGCAGAAAACAGGCAGCTGGCACTGTGGCTCTTGTTAATAGGTTAGTCCAAGAAATCATATGAAAAGTACTCCAAAGTGTGGATAAAACACAAGATAGTGGATAAAACCAATCATGGAACATCAAAAATTATAGATACACTTGCAATGTATCAGTAGCCTCTATTCATACTAGTTCGTTGGTTATGAGGATGATCTAGGTTTCAAGATCATGGACATTTATGCCAATTGACAACAAGGTCATACCATTGGTGAATGATGTGATGGATATTCCTCGAAGGATTGTGACATGATCAAGTCATATAGTTCATTGTTGCAACAACTAAAATCTAGACTCCTTCTCCTTAGACCATGAGTTCATATTACTCACTGTTTCCCAAGGCTGCTTTTACTGCATCAAACATCATCTGGTAATACGGTGGCAATAAAGGTGTATGTTGGGTATTCCAAAGGAACAGTAGATGACATGTGACCACAAGACCGGGATTTGTTCACCCACATGACGGGTAAAGATACATACGGCCGGCTTGGTGAGATTATATTCATAAATGTTGCAACATGTGACTTGGTCACGGGGATGTAATATCACGGTAAAAAGTAAAACATAACTTGTTGTTAACGAGATTGAACAAGGTATGTAATACCAATGATTGGATCTCGGACAAGTCGTATCAAGAAACAAAAGGAAATTGGATGCTACATTTACCGGTTCAAACGACATTGTCATCAGGAATGCATAGGGGTCACATGGGCATCCCTGGTCCCTCTGTTGATCATTGATATAGATCATGTCTAGAGCATTCCCGAGCCGTGAGGGGATACACTTAAGGGTACGATGAGAGCGGTCATCCGTAAGATGGAATCACAATAGATAAAGAGAAAGCCGGAATTATTCTGCGGAAAGATCTAAAGTTGTTCGGAGAAGGAATAAATGAAAAAGACCGGAAAAAGTGTTTTCGGATAAATGAGAATTTAAATATACATTTATTATATGTTAATTATGAATTAATATATTCTAAATAATATTTAAATTAAGATTTATAAAAGCAATTTTTATATTAGGTCAAAACCCCGGAGGGAGTTGACCTAGAGGAAATCACCCTAGAAAAAGGAAAAAGCAAAAGGCAAAAAAAAACTATTGCTGCCGTTGTTGGGCTTAGCAACCCACGAAGGCGGGCGGCAGTTAACTGCACGCCACGCAGGTGAGCGCTGACGGGCAGGCGCAGCGCCTGGCGCCGCGAGCTGCTGGGCTGCTTGGTGGCCCACCCAGGGTAGCGGCTTACATGCCGCACACGCGGGGAGGAGTAGTGGGCCTCGGGGTGGGCGGTCGGCCCACCCGGGCACCAGCCAGTGCCACAGCTTGGCGAGCTGGGCCACCGAGGGCGCGCTGGCCTACCTGGCGCCAGCGCCTACTGCTGCTGCTCGCAAGCTGCTCTGGGTCGTGGGTTGAGGCTTTGGCCCACCCGGCCAAGGACTGCTGCGGCTAGGCTAAAAGGTGTTTGGCCCATCCGACTATTTTGGCTGTTTTTCCTTTAGTTATTAGTCCCACATGGCTAACCTAATAGTGAGGGCATACCCCCTCTGTCTATATAAAGGGGTGCCCATGGGTGGGATTAAAGACCCCAATATTTGGAGAAGTCCTTTGGTTGACTATCTACAAGGATATGTATTCTATACGCTCGGTCGTTACTGCATTACTACATAGATAGATCCTAGGCAGTTTAGGGCGTTCCAACGTAGGAATTTTTTTGTTTTCTGCCGCGGATCCCTTTCAGGAGGCGGCCGCACGGGTGGCGGCCCAATAGGCGGTGCGCGAGGTTCACCACGTCGCCGCCAATGAGGCGGTGGAGGCGGTGGCCAAGGAGGCAACATTAGCTGCCCTTTGCAAGATCCGCCATGAGGCGGCCATGACCACGATCGAGGAGGTGGCCGAGGAGGTGGCCAAGGAGGCGGCCAAAATCGTCGTCCACAAGCTTCGCCACGCTGTCGCCTCACGCAGTGCAGTGGAAGCAGCGGAGCACGCCGTCGACGTGACGTCGGAGGAGCTGCGCGTGGCTACGGCCACCGAGGTGGTGACCGCATGGGCTCTCGTCGACGGGGACGAGACGAAGGTGGAGGACGACGACGAGGAGGGTGATCAGGTGGTTGCGGAGGAGGGAGAGGAGGAGGGTGCGATCATCGTCCCCCTGCAGATTGCGCAGGCCCTGGGCTTCGGCCCCGACGGAGCTCCGGAGGTGACCCCCTTGGCAGCGAGGACGGCGACGATGGCGGAGCTGGAGAACCAGGAGACGAGGGACACTGGACAACCGAGATGGAGAAGGCCCTGGCCAACCGGGCGGCTGCGGAGCGCGCGAAGGTGGCCGGCAAGAAGGAGGCCCGTAGCCGAGCGCGCGACCATTACTACGATCGCCTCCAGCAAAGGACAATCTAGACAGCTTCGGCGATTGACGGGGCCAGCGGCAGCGGCAACGGTGGTCGTGGCTACGGCGGTGACCGCGGCAACGGCCGCCGAGGCAACGGCGACTAGTAGCCGTAGGGACGGTCTCCTCCAGCAGCAGCAGTCCCCCCTTTTTATTTTTTTAATGTGCCTTTTTTAATGGGCAGGGCCAAATCTAATGAAAAACTAGTTTAGTTGTTAATGCTTCACTTCCATATGGACCCCGAACGGCCGACGGGCGGACACATGCCCGAGCGCTGTGCTGTTCGTGCCGACCGAGTGGTCACGCAAATTAGATGCACGGATGGGTCGAGCCGGACGCGTCGGGACGGATGGGTTGTGCCGCTACGACGCCGCGCACGTCGCGCGCGTCCGTCGGACGGGTTCGGACGTGCCGGGACGGGTTGAGTCGACCCGGTAGAGATACCCTAACAAAAGGAATGCCCGCGTTTTCGTAGTGTTGTGGCTGTGCCCAACATCATTATGAGAAAGATGAAGAGCGACACAAAAAATCCGGCGAAACATTTAAGTACTAATTATTCCGGGAGAGTAGCGTCTTTACTCTAGACTTCAAGGTTGTTTTTAACTTCTTTTATGAACTCTTCTTATTAAATGAAACTAGCATGGCGGCCCTCGCAAATGCGAGGACACCACTTTTATTTTTTTAATAGAAGAGCATCATCTTTAGTGCGTCAAAATTGTTCTAAAAATACCTTCATAAATTCATAACATTATATAACTCAAATTAATATATTATGCAGCCACCATTTTGTATATATATAAAAAAAATAGATAGCACATGGGTAGAAGAGATCTTTAATCTTATTTAGTTTCGGGTGAAAGACTGTTAGGATGTTTCAACAAATTAATGGACATATGTGAAAATTTGTGCATAAGATTAACTGGGCATAAATCATGAGATAGCTTGTAGTTTTTATGTGATCTTAGATTAGTATGCAGGGCTAACATGCACGTTCTTAAATAATTAGGGTTTACTTGATAAATGATCTGATGATGTTTAGACCATTTTGAAGGAACACAAAATATATTCTGTTAATCAGGCTAATAAATTTTTGTTCCTTCTTTTCATAAAAAGAGTTTATCCTCATTTAATATAGGTGGACTAAATATTAATTTTTAATTCTACCTTTATCTATTCTTTTACCTCTTGTCCCTTCATTTGCTGTAAAATACACGACATTCTCATGACGATTTAACATACATGCAGTCTTAAAATTGGGAGTCTAAAGTATACATCTGGACCATTAGTTATGTTATTATAGAAATAAGGACATATTTTTATATCAAATTAATTGACATGACTTTACTTTTAATGTTTTAACAAATATTTTGCATACAATAACAATAGTGTATGTGTTACTTTACAATGGACCCAATATTATGGCGGCAGAGTGGTTGAACCATCTGTCTTATTGCCAGAATTCTGTCTTGTTGCAAGAATTGTGTCTCTGGAATCACCGTGAGTCCGATGATTTAATTAGGTCCTACTCTCTGAAGTCACACGTATTTTCAGAACATGCAAGGTTAACAAAACTCCTACAAATTATGTTGTAAATTTATTTGTATCCGTCGAAACATGTGTGTATGTATGTATAAATCATTTTAATCTTAGAGCCTCTGATTTTTTTCTTGTCAGGCTGTCAATAAAAATCCTACTATATCGTAGGCAATATCTGATCCTATCAAACGGTTTTGTAGTTTTCATTTTCCTCTGCCATTATTTTTTTTAACAATATCATATTGTATCGGTCTGCTTTGTAGTTTTTTTTATCTCCCATCGATTTTGTAGTTAGCTTTTTACACATATTACCTCTTTTCCTAAATATAGTATGCCTTTTTTTGCGAGAAAAAGACATAGTATGCTTTGATACTAAGCTAGTTGACCTATTCTGGGGTGGTGCTAAGCTAGCTGATCCACCAAGCTAGCTAACTACTCGATCAATTGTTTTTGTTGCAGCATCCTTTTACCTTTCTAGTTCTGCTCGTAGCTAGTATACCAAGCTAACAAGCCAATGTACATAGTAAGTCAGCTGATGGATGTGGTTACCAAGATAGCTAGCTAGCTAGTTTAAGATGGAATAGATCGATTCTTTTGTTAGCAGAAGCCTTTGTTTTTTTTAAATGATAATAATAACTTTGTCCTTTTTTTTTGAAAAAAATGATAACTTTGCTCTTTTGTTATACGCTGATTGGATGAATACGGATCGACATGTGCCTCTGCGTGAAGTTTTTTTTCCTAAGTACGGCACTTTATTAACTTCACACGGACTTGACGCTACATGGCCGGTGTCTGTTCTGTCACGTTTATTACGTACGTCTGATTTAAGATGGAATAGATCGATTCTTTTGTTAGCAGAAGCATTTGTTTTTTTAAATGATAATGATAACTTTGCCCTTTTTTTTGAAAAAGATGATAACTTTGCCCTTTTGTTAGACGCTGATTGGATGGATACGGATCGACCTGTGGCTCTGCGTAAAGTTTTTTTTTCCTGAGTAGCACTTTATTAACTTCACACGGAGTTGACGCTACACGGCCGGTGTCCGTTCTGTCACGTCTAATCTGTTACGCACGTCTAATTAAATCATAGCCACTAATTATACATCTAACAGTTTAAATAATTCAGGTGATATGGATCAACGTGGTGTCTCGAAAAACACCATTATATTGCTTTTAGTATATAATAGATAAGGCAAAGCTTTTTTAATGAACGGTAACCAGTATGGCAGACCTATATCATGGCACAGGCAGCGTGTACATACTCGTAAATTAGATGCTCTTAACATCAGCGTGTCTCTATGAAGTGTCATCTGCAGGCCAGCAACATCAGTGGGGAATGCGGTGCGCTGTCCTGAGTTTTGCTGAAAGCAGGGCAGCCGTGCGCTTCTTCAACTCCGACAGAGTTCTCTGCTGCTAGTATTTCGCAGCCACGATTTTTGACACGACGAGATCTTTTTTCACAGCCACTCGGGTCAAACATCAGGACAACATCGAAGGAGGATGGTCCACTGTATTTTCTTTTCCCCGATGCCGTACGTAATCGCTAACGAACTCTTTCCACCCAGACCGGAGGATTACTTCGTCAGTATCAGTGGTTATTACTCCGATGCAGTGCCGGCCCTGAGCACGTGCAGCCTGTGCGGCTGCACTGGGCCCCTGGATGCGAAAGGGCTCCATCCAGGTACATACTAACGCAGTCCTGTTATCTTAGAGAAGATAATAATTAACTGATCAGCCCAATTGCTAGCAGCTCTGGGCCCTGTATATACTACGCATGCAGCTGTCGCTAAAGAAATAAAGGCCGAGCACTCTTGCATATTGGTCTCCAGTGCGCAAACAGTCAAAAACTTTTATTCCTGCTCCATGTGCTTTTGTTCCATATACATAAGTAGGTAACCGGCATCCGAAGCTCAAAAAAAAAGGTAACCGGCATCTAAAAAAAAAAAGTAGATAACCGGAATATAAAAAAACACCTCTATAATTATTTGTATATAAGGCCCTATTTTTATCTTGCACCGGGCCCCTGACATGGGAGGACCGGCCCTGCTCCGATGCTCCAGCATTTGCCACTAGGTGACTTTAGATTGATGTCTTCAGTCAGAGATATGCCCGTTGAAATTCTTCGCAAATCTATCAGGTATGCTCTACAATAAGAACAGCTACTATTTGTCATGTTTCTTCGTTTCCAGTATATAAGTATATAAGTTCAGATCCATGTTTGAGTTTCCAAAATGAATACTGACAAGGAGAAAAGCTTAGCAAAATGTCAGGAGCTTAAGGCTATCCTTTTTTTACTACAGATTCAGTAAAAGAGAAAAAAGGTAGTACACCCTCAGTCCCAAAATAAGTGACTTGCATTTGTCTAGATTCAGATGTATCTCACACTAATACAAGTCTAGATACATATAAATCTAGACAAATCCAAATCATTTATTTTGGGACGGAGGGAGTACTAGTTTGTTTTGCCAACCCTTATAAACTGGAATAGAAGGCCAGATAAACGGAGAGAAGGAAATTGGAGTCGGGGACGATTCCTCACCATGCTTTCCGTGAAGTCCCCAACCATAAGCTTGAAGAAGTGCTTCTTCTCGTCAGGCATGTGGCTCCAGTAGCAATGCTCTTGCCACTGCTTGCAGAACTCGCAGTTCTTGCTCATCCTGAGATCGGAGTAGGTGTCAGAGAAAGATCGTTGAGAATGGATGGAGGTGGCAGTCACAGCCCACAGGCCACAGACGAGAACCCAGAATCTTCACGCGCAAGTTTGCGATGCTTCCTGTGAGCGCTTGTGCTGATGCTCTGTGCTCTGTAGAACATTACGCTTGGCAACGCACTAGTCACCCCAGTGCGCGACAGGTAGATAGGCTAAGCAACAAGTGTCGAAAGGTCCTTTCACTACCGATTCTTCTCGCAAACCAGTGGCAAGATAGTATGTTTGCCAAGCCAAAATTTGACAGCCACAACATTGGTCGATACGTGTTTGGTTTTTATCACACTTTGGTTTGCCATATTTTATTTCTCTTATGATCCATTTGTCATAGAGTCATTATTTTTATCAAAGTTTGGTTTCAAATTGTTTTCAAGCCACACACACCTCTATAGGTAGCCACACTTTATCAAACCAAACAGACCCTAGGAGTATGTTTTTGACACAAGTTTCTTTTTTATAGTACTATATATCATCGAAGGCTATTTTTTTAAAATAATACATTTTTAAAATAAATTTAAGAAATAATACACAAAATTCGGAGTTTTGGATTCTAGCACGGCTGTTACACCACACCACCGTAGTACATATCGGTGTACGGTACACCGATTAGTTGTATTTTCTTGCTCAGACATGCGTGTGTGTAGCATACACCGATTAGTACATATTGGTGTACGTGTACCGCAGCCGTACTAGAATCTGAAATTTCAAATTTTGCGTATTATTTTTGAAATTGATTAAAAGAAATGTATTATTTAAAAAAATAGCTATCATCGAGACAAGCATAAAAAATGAGATTTCGCACACCTTATCAAGAGGATACGTTTGTCTCGCGGGAGTGGTGCTTCTAGTATGGAAAACGCATTTAAAAAAATCAATTTTTTTTATAATGTAGAAGTATGTGTCTACATGTCTGAAAAAAATTGGGAAGAAAAATCGTATGTAGCAATGGTGACGTTTGTAAAAAAATAAAAAATGTCTCGGAAAATGACTGTCACACGGGCACAGGTGCTCCTGTTTTTTTTTAAACTGAAACTTATACTTTTATGTCTCCATTTTTTTTTAAATAAATACATACATCTAGAGGATACCACAGAAATTTCATTTTAAAATATGGTATGGCTTACAAAAACAAATTTCTGACAAAACACATCGTATTTCTAGTCTTAATTATTGTCAGAATTTTTTCTTGTAGCCTAAAATAAAATGATTGTTTACTAAAATTCCGCACAAACATATGGACCATGTACATGTATTTCGGAGTTTTTTTTTTAAAAAAATTGAAACTCAAAAGTATATTTTCTATTTTTTTCAAAACTAATAGAGCACTGGTACACATGTGCACCAAAACTATACTCAAAATGTCTCACGAAAAGTCATTTCGGGCACCAAAAATTGCCTTCTTTATATAGGTTGAATTTTTTTCCATGAAACATTATGTGCGCATATATAGAATATGTATATGTAGGCCCACATTTTATTTATTTTTTATATTTAATTTTTTTTTGATCTTTTTACAGTGGAGGTCTAGTCCTGCAAACCGAAGTGGATTCCTAGCTTATCTGCTGACGGATCATGGAACACCCAATACCCAGAAAAGGTCAAAGAAGCCGGTGGGTGGCCCAGATTTCTCCCACATTGATATCGCCCACCACCACGGGAAGGCGGACGACTGCATCAGCCGGCTTCCCGTCGGCCACTCCTCAACATGAGTTGCAAGGGAGTTCGCTGATGGGACGACACTAGCATCACCGAAAGGCTAGGGAGTAGTCGTACGGGACATTCGGCAGAAGATTATGTTGATTTCCGCTATGCATATACCAAGCGACCGGGTACGGGGGTGTACCTGACTGGGAAGTCACGCATGACACCCCAAATAATGTGCGGTACCCTACATGTATGGTAGACCTTGCGACATGGGGAGCCATAAACAAGACCCCGAGGTCTTGCCCTAGGGAGAGGCGTGGCCATCTACACCTCCATACAACCACTAGCCTTTTGTATAAATAGACCTCCATCCCACATGGGTGGAGGTTCATTAATCCTTAGATTCATACACACGTATTTCATAGTTCGTCCCCTGCCGAAGGAGAGACGGATTTAGCCGATTTCCCGTCGGAAGTCGACACCCACTCAACAAACACTCAGTGCACCTTATATTCTAACCAATATAAGCTCACATGAAGCAAGGTCCTTACCAACGATCTATTACTGGAATCTGAACTTATATAATTTGTGTGTGCTTGAGGTTGTTAGCTCACTTGGTTGTGCTTGGAAGACCCCACGAGCTCTTGCAACTACTGGTCCTACCCGTGGAAGGAAACGACGACACAACTCTGCCCACATCACTTGGGCACTAGGGCGGCAGCCCCGGGCATGGTTGTGGTGGCTTCCTCCTCCACCGGACATGGGTGGCGAGGTAGTGTGGATCTCGGGATCTCACGTCTTGCAGAATAATCGGCCAGGTGGTGGCCCTAGTGGTCTTCACGTGAAGTCAACGATCTACCTGTGGTCGGTCCTCCTTGATCTGTCCATCGGTGAGTTCGGACTTCTCCTGAGAAAGAAAACAAGGAATGGCGCATAAGGCGCTCCTTGGACACCTTGATCAGATGGGAGTCCATCGTGTGCACCCGCAACATCAGCGTAACCGGCTTCAATGGGTGTCGTGTGAAGCTTTGTCTTCTGTTGACACCATGAGACATGTTGGCACCAAGATTTTCAAGGTATCAACAAATGCGAAGAATGCCATGGCGGATGTGATTGGATGACAAGACAATTTTGGCGAAGGTGAGGTCTTGAATGCGATGAAGACTTCGCTTCAGAGGCTATTATTCCGACATGGCTTGTGGGCACCCAGAGGAGGGGTGAATAGATGCTACTTCAAATTTTAATTCTTTTTCAATTTAGGCTTGACGCAGAGGTAAATTCTCTAAATATACAACTATTGTGAATTTACCTATATGACAACCTAGCTACTAAAAACGAAAAGTGAGTAAAGAGCGGTAAAAGGGTAGAGGCAACCCAGAGTGGAGAACGCAGAGACACATGATTTGACTTACCACAGTTCCTTTCTTTTTAGGGGAAGCACATCTGCGTTGGAGGGGTGGGTAGTACTAAGACCACCATGCCACAAAAGGCCTCACCCTGTTCTCCGGTGAATCTCGCCACAACTGGTCTGATCCACCTTTCCACTATACAGTACCCTTCGAGGCGGGAACCGACGCCTTTACAACGAGTTCGGAGCACGCATCCATAACTAAAATGGAGGATCAGCATCGCCGCCCCGCCACACTCAGCACCGCCGCCTCGCCGTGCTGCATGCAGCACCGCCATCCTGCCATTCCGCTGCCCTGCATGGCGGCTCCCTACTTCTCATGTGCCATGCAGCCGTCTCGTCATCTTCATCAAGCTCGCGTGCGTGCGCCTCGCCGTCTTGCCGCCCGACACCTGCAGGGTGTTTGTGAAAATGACAAAGCTAATATGATTTTGGTATGGGAGTGTGAAGGAAATATGCCCTAGAGGCAATCATAGAGATGATTGTATTTCATATGTATCCATGAGTTTTTATAATGTTCCTTGAATATCCATATATCAGGCAACTTGTACTGATTGGCAATTATGTGAATTGTTTGGGAAACTCTTTACTTGTATGGTTATCTAATAGTTGTCCCTAGTCAGAGTTCATGTGAGGACACACGTGAATATTAGACTAGCAGATCGATTGGTTAATGACTATGTTTCACAAGTCATAGACATGGAGATGTCAAACCAATGATGTGGACACATGTGATGAACATGGGGTTGGACCGACCCAACTTGAGACTAGGAATAATACTTGCAGCTCTCTCTACACATCGTGTACATTTTGTCCTTAAACCTGAGATTGTCGCATGTACTTGAGATGTGGATCGACCTACTTTGGGGCTATCAAACACTACTCCGTAATTGGATAGTTATAAAGGTAGCTTTCGGGTTTATCCTGATACATGCTGCAAGGCATCGGTCAATCAAGATGGGATTTCCTCCTCTCTATTTGAGAGAGATATCTCTAGGCCCTCGAGTGATCGGATCCAGAAATGCATGGCCGTGCTACATATGGTTAAGAGTTAACCTAGTAAAGGGATTTTGAATCACGGTATTGAGAAAGAGAGGTCAGCTTGGAGCTAGACCAAATATCGTAGGGCAAAGGGAAAGACATGTACTCAACCTTGTGATGGTTCGTCCGAATAATCTTTATATGCGTTTAGGAGTTGGCACGTCTTGATAGAGGCCGCTACCAACTGTTGACCGAGTAAGTGTACTCGTATCATGTCTATACATGTATGAACCTATAGGGTCACACACTTTAGAGGCTGGAAGCCTAATGAGGATTTGATCCGAATTAGACCAGGCTTAGGCTACTAATGGACTGCTAATGTAGAAGCCCACCAGGGATGCCTATATAAGAGAGAGTGAGGCGAGATGAATAGGGTTGAGCATTCCACCCAGCCGCCACTCCTCTTACGCCTGTCTTGCACGTGTAGACCTAGTAGTCTGCCGTGTGACCTTCCACTCCGGACGTGTGGATACCTCGGAGGTGCTGCAGCTGTAGCACTTGGATGAGCCGTGCAAAGGGGAGCTGCTCGTGGGACGAGGACAAGGAGGAGACGTAGAACATCTACACTATCGCGACATGCTTCATCAAGTTTCGCAACTGCGTGTCTAGTGGTAATCCCGTGATCTATGATATCAGTATTCCTGGTTGACGCGGCAGCAAATTTTGATTTTATGCTAGTGTAGCCTACCCGTTACCCTACAGGGTGTGACTGGGTAGCCTCCACCCCAAATTCAGAAGTTGTCCGGTGCCCCCCCCCATACGGGCAAAAAACGCTCCCGCCGGACCTCGTATGGGGGTGACGAGTGGTGATGCTCTAAAACCCAATAAAACTTTCACCAAATGGGGTAATTCGGATAAAAATTTGCTACATGGGGTAGTTCGTGTTAAAAACATGAAAGTATGGTTTAGAAACTAATCATAAAAAATTTAGTTGAAAATAACTCTCATGTCAGTGCAATTCTTAATTTTTAGTTATGTATTAATAGACCTGAGAGCTTATAATTTCGGGCACGCATCCATAACTGAATTGGAGGCTCCCGAGTAGAACAACAAGCTGTCACAACAAATTATGTTTAGCAATAGATAAAACAAGATTTAGGATTTCTAAAGAAACTCTAGATGCAAGGGGCCCTCAAGTAAATGAGGGGGAAATTTGGATCGCTTCAGTGATGATGTAGATCAAGGCCTTCTCCTTCGATTCTCCAAATATCAAGACCTTCGGATGGTTGAATGAGTAGATCTTGTGAATTTGGTGGTTCATGAAATTTTGTTCTTAAGAGGGGAATCGAGTAACCCTAGGTTGAAAATGGGGAGGAGTATTTATACCCCCTCCTGAATTAGGGCCCGTTGGAGTCCTCGGAGACCAGATTATCCGGCCCAAGTGGGGGTCGGATGATCCGGCCTAGGCAAAAATCTGGCCCAAAGAAAAAACTTCGGTCCCAATCTCTACCCCTCTCTACAAGTTGTGCCTCCAGTCCTGAGCAAAATTCCCAGGGGCCGGATAATCTGGCCTACTGATGGCTCCCATTTTTGCCATCGTTGGCTGTGTTTAAACATTGTTTCTGGTCAAGCAATTTCCAAAGAAACTCTCAGTCCTTGCCACTAATGACTAATAATTGCAAAGTTATGCAAATCCTCTCTCTGCTTTATGTTATGCAGGAAATCACGTCTTTTAATGCGAAATAAGGAGTCATAATGAAGGATTATAAGGAAGTACACCTGGTCAAGTAATTGGGAAGCTATGCTAGGGCATCAGCATGCTTAACGACCACTGGTACGGGCACAGTCCGCTCGTACTGCCCGCCCGTACCAGGTGGCGACGGCTTCGTCTCGTCAAACCCTACAACTTTCATGAAGACGCCTATATATTTCGAGGCTCCAGCCACCGGCTAGAGAGACGTCATTCTCAGATTCAATCAGAACACCACCAAAGGAGATCCACACCATTGTTCATCCATTGTTCATCACTTCCACCATCCATCCATCCACTAGCCATAGCCATTGCTTTGTACTTTAGATATCCTTGTGATTTGGCGACCATTGTAAGAATATTTGATTTCAATCTAAGTATTTGTATGATGTTTTCCATCTCCGATCTATTTGTTATGAGTGAGTAGTCCTCACGGGTTGCGGGTTGGGAAGACACCTCGCAGCGATTATGTGCATCTAGATCATGGGAGAATTGTATTTTGTTTGCAATTGTGTTTTGTATCTTTTGTTTCTTCGTCTCTTGTCTCAATCTGTGGACTTGTAGGTACCCAAGATCCCATAGATTGATAAAGGCTTAAGGTGGTATACTTGGCTAGCGGTGATCACATAGGAACCTTAGTGACAGAAAGGGTAGTGCGGTCTTGCTTAGCGCCCCATTTGGGATCAACAACAACATCACCACTTAAAGCTTTGATATGTGTTTTACACTTAATAATCGTTTGTAACCCGTGGCTTCGGTGTGCACTCGGTTGGATTAAAAGTCTATTGCTATGCCCGCTGCATCACGGGAGTTATGGAATATTAGGATGTGTTGCCCACAAGAGATTATCTCCATTCAAACATTATACATGACTATGCTTATTATTATCTTTTATCCCATTTGATGTGCAGCTGCAGATGGATCTTCAACCCTGGCCTATCTCTGCAATGTTGAAGGACACCTATCTAGGGATCGTCTCCCTGGAATGCACAATGGCATGCCAGAGGGGTAAGATCAGGTGGTTGGGGGAGGGAATGCCAGCGTTCTTCCATTAGCACGCTTCCTACCGGCGCCAAAAGAATGTGATTCGGAGCCTATAGTTTGAGGGAACAATAGCGATTGATCACGCAACCATGGTTGAGGCCTCGTATAACCACTTCTAGGGCCTCCTTGCTACAGAGCTGACGCGATAACATTCGCTTGATCTAGACGTCCTGGAGTACCACCATGAGGACTTGTCTAACCTTGATGCCCCATTCACCAAGGAGGAGGTATGGGACATGACCAAGGAGCTACCTCATGGCAAATCACCGGGTCCGGACGGATTCACGGCGGAGTTCTGAAGGGAATATGCCCGAGAGGAAATAATAAAGTGGTTATTATCTTATTCCATGTTTATGATAAATGTTTATTTTGCATGCTATAATTGTATTAATTGGAAACGTTAATACATGTGTGTTTAATAAACAAAATACAAAGTTCCTAGTAATGCCTCTCATATAAACTAGCTCGTTGATTAACAAGATGATCAAGGTTTCCTGATCATGGACATTGGATGTTGTTGATAACGAGGTCACAACATTGGTGGAATGATGTGATGAACATTCATCCGAAGTATAGCATTACGATCAGAGTCATTATGTTCATATTGCTATAACATCATACAAAGTAATCTTAGTCCTTAGACCATGAGATCATGTTAATTGCTAACACCGAAAGAGTATCTTGATAAGACCAAACGCCACACCATAACAGGGTGACTATAAAGGTGGGTTCAGTGCTACAAAGGTGTTATGTTGAGGATCATGGATCAAGAGTGGGATTTTTCCATCCCGATGACGGATAGATATACTCTGGGCCCTCTCGGTGATATCACATTAAGATAGCTTGCAAGCAAGTGATGTGATCACTAGAATATTATATCACAGGAACGAGAAAAGAGTGCATGTCGGCAACGAGATCAAACTAGGTATGGAGATACCGATGATCGAATCTCGGACATGTAATATATCGTGAGACAAAGGGATTTAGTTACTAGCATTAAAGGTTCTCACGATCACAAAAGTCATCGTTGAATGTGTAGGAGTCAGTATGGATCTCCAGGTCCTGCTTCTGATTATTGATCTAAGAGGGGTCTCGATCATGTCTGTATTATTCGCGAACCGTAGGGTGACACACTTAAGGTATACCGACACCATTTGGAGCAAATATGTTTCATATAAAGATTTAAGAAAGCGCTGGAATTATTTCAATAGACACCGAAACTGTTTCGGGTGAAATTGCTGAAATTGGTTCTGCATGTAATATTGAAATGTTGCAGGGGGTTTTATGTGAATGTTTGTTAATTAAAGTAATTAACAAAATTCTGAATAAAATTAATAAAAAAGTTTTATTAAATGAGAGAGCATTAAATTTGGAGAAATTTAATGCATTTAAAGTGGAGACTTTAAAAGAGAATGTGAAGGGGCAAATTTATGTGGAGGGAGTTACCACCACATGAATGAGAAGGTGAGGGGTCACCCCTTGGGGCGCCGGCCATGGGGAGGGGTACCCTCCCCTCCTCCTATAAAAGGTCCCCCTCTCACACCTTCATACTCACACCTCCTCGTGAAGGATCTCTCTCCCCCTCTATTTATTCCCCATGGTCTCGGATTAGCGAGATACATGTTCCCGGTGGCTTTATCTGGAAAGGAGTTGCTGCTTCTGCTGCTTTGTTGGAACGAGGGACGGAGGTTGTCGGGGTACCAGACGTGTGTGCGGTCACGGATGCACCGCTACTTTGTGGTGCTGGACTTGGTGGAGCTAGATCTAAAGGACGTGCTGGAGCCAGACCTGCTGGACTTCATCATGATCTTGAGATCGACAAGTGTACGACTACATCAACCACGAGTTCCTACTCGTTAACAAAACTCGTTGTCTTCGAGGGTAAGTTCTCAATGGATGTATGTCCACCCGTTGCTCTGTATCTAGTAGATAGATCTTGGCGTATAGTTCTCATTATAGGAAAATTTTGTTTTCTATGCTGCGAACCCCAACAGTGGTACTAGAGCCTGATCTATGCGTAGGTGCTTTGCACGGGTAGTACATATATGTTTATATGTGGGCGATGATGATCATGTTATTGCATTTTCTATGTAATTTGGATACTGGTGGCATAGTGGGATGAAGCGGCCCGGACCAACCTTACATGTCATCGTACATGTGACCGGTTCCACGACTGACATGCAACTTGTTTTGCATAAGTGGCTGGCGGGTGTCTGTCTCTCCTACTACAGTCAATATCTAATTTACAACGAGTTGCTAATAACTTGGTTATCCTCGTTGTGGTTCATGTTCGTAGGTAAGACCGGTTCTATCTCCGAAAGCCCTAAGCCACGTAAAACTTGCAATTGATAAATTAGAGGCGTCTAGTTTAGATCGTTGCTAGGCTAGTGTCTTGATATGGTATTGTTGTAAGTAGATATATGATAGATACTCTTACAACACACGCAACATGTAAGTTCCACAGACCTTGGCCTTACACACAAAGGAATGATAGAGATCATACCACGATGCAAATAATAGAGATCAAATGCATGGACCATATCATCTCACTTTACACATTAGATGTTAGCATCTTATACTGCTATTTTGGCGCTTTTTTTAAGCATTGTAAGATGATCCCTCATTTAGATATCAAGATAAAATGTGTTTTTCCTTAAGTATGCACCGTTCTGTGGATCGTGTTTCGAGACATCACGTGATGATTGGGTGTACTCGCCTCTACGCTTTCATATAACGGGTGTAAGACAGTTTTACACACGCGAATACTAAGGTTCTTACTTGGAGAGCCTAGCATGTATAGACATGGCCTCGGAACACGAACCGAAAGGTTAAGTATGAGTCATATAGTTGATATGATGCCCATATTGATGCTCGCATTTGAAGCCACACCGACTCACGTGATGATCGAACTTGGTGTAGTGGATTTGGTTCATGTAATCACCAAAAAGGCATGAGGGATGTCGTTTTTGAGTGGGAGTTTATTTCTAATTTGGATTAGTCAAACTCATTTTTTCATAAACTAAATTGAAGTGATTTTGCATAATTTGTTGTAGTAATTGGCGTCTGTTCACTACCTTATGCTTAGTTTTAATTGAGATAATAGAACTATAGAATTCTGGATATTTACTTTACGAACTGGTATCGTATTGTTTTGAATGTCAATTTAAAGTTTATAAGTCCTATTGCAAACTTTCAGCAAACTCTATTTACTCCATGAAGTTTAATAAGTAGTATTAAATCAAGAGTAAGAATTCCAATGTTTGCCTCTATGATTATTGATATTCAGAAGTTGTTTTAATATCAAGATTATATAGGAGCTGAAAATTGTTTCAGAAACCATCATGTGTGAAAGATATTGTGATACCTGAAACAATGTTTTTGGTTGCATTATGATAGAGTATAATTTAGCAAAATACATGTTCTCATATTGTATGAGAATTTGTGAAGGATGGAGATGCTAAGCATCCGGATCTCCCAAAAAGGTTTTGGGAACTAACATTATACTCGCGATTCTTCCTTATAGGCTATAGTAGCTTGATCATGAAAGTTGTCATGATAAGGATGAATAGAATATGTAAGTAAAATGTTTATTACACTAATAGATTACTAAAGAATGGATTTTTTAAAGAACTACAAACATTTGATGATGATGATCCACTTCAAAATACAAGTCCAAAGGTATTAGTATTTGACTATACACGCTTTGTACTATGTGTCATGTGAATGACACCACTATTGATGTTGACAGATTCTTTTAAAAGAAACGGAATTGTTGAAAGAGAATCTATAAAATATTTGGCAGAAAAGAAAAGGTTAGAGATGTCCAACTTAGACATATAGAAGATATACATGTTATGGCTGTATTCCTTGCTTGTTAAATAATGTGGTTCTGAGGTATTGGATACCGAATTGGTTGGTGTGAAGTATCAAACAGAACAACACAATTCATGAACTGCAACGGCCTAAGTAACTGGCAAAAGAATAAGTGATGATGCTCATCGAAAACAAATAAAGTGTTATTGTGTTTTTCGTTGTTGTCAAACCTAGCCTTCAAGATTTGTTTTAATAATTGTTATTTTTTTCCGGTATTACGAGAACAATGGTTGTTCAAATAATTACCGTATTCCATAAAGGATGAATGAACTTTTACAAGTCTAGTTGGAGAAATCACATCCATAAACATTATTGCTAAAATGTCGTAAGACAAATGATTGGAAGATCACTTATGAAGTGACATCTCTCTTTGAATTATATTGGAAAGTAAACATGAAGAAACTCCATGTTGATGGATTTTTGGAGTCTTTTGATTTTTAACAATTGACGCTTGTGAAGCTTTCCTCGAGATAATTGAAACTATGTTCATAGGCCCAAAAGGAATGGATGACTAACTTATTAGATATTATGCATGTTGATGTATATAGTCCATTATGTGTATCCATATGCGATGGATCTTTTTGCTTCATATGCTTTCTCCAGAAATTTAAGTGAATATATCTATATATTTACTTAATAAGGAAGAAGTATGAAACATTTGAAAATTGTTCAAAGACTTTCAAGATGAAGTGGAAAATCATTGTAACAAGAAAATAAAGAGTTTATGATTCAATCATAAAGGAAGATATTTGAGTTACATATTTAGCAAAACACCTAAGATTTGCGGAATTGTTCCATGATTTGTGTTTCCTGATAAACCATAGGAGTATGGCATATTCGAGAGATGAAATCAAACCATGTTTGACATGGTAAGATCAAAGGTGTCATTTATAAAACTGCCATTATGTTTTAAGGATTGAAGCTTTAGAGACTACCGCTTTTACACTGAAAAGAGCACCATCGTGATCCGTTGAAATGACACCATATAAGTTATGGTTTGGGATAAAACCCGAATTGTCTTTTCTTAAATTTTGGTATGCTATGCATAAGTAAAATGTTTACAACCAAAGTCGGATAAGCACTTCTTTGTAGGTTATCCCAATGAATTTGTTGAGAATTTCTCCATAACACCAAGGACAAAAGAGTTTGTTACTTGGAACGTTAAGTTTCTTGAGAAGGAATTTTTCGTGAAAAGTTAAGTGGGAGGACAATAGAACTTTAATAAGGTTGTTGAACCTTAGCTATATGTGCTAAGTAGCGCAGCGCCGGAAAGTGTCCCGGTGGCGACCATAATGCTCATGGCTCCCGTGATTATAAAGGGTGTGATCTTGGAGATTAGAGTTCCTATTGAACTGTGTGGGTCGGTAAGAATCAAATAGTGTGATTTGATAAGCATGTCGTTATTGTTTTGACAATGATGAACCGACTACATGCAAAGAAGCGACGATGGACCCTGACTCCATAAAATGACTAGAGGTCATAGAATCCGTGATAGTATCCATACACGAGAAATCAAGTTTCTGAACTTGGAAGACCCTTCGGAAAGGCGTCAAGCCTATCGGTCGTGTTTGGATCTATAAAGAAATAGACATGGACGTTTAACATCTATGAAATAGTCGACATGTCGGAAAGAAGTTTACGACAACGTTCAAGGAGTTGACTATGACAAGATTTGATCTTTCATAGCGATATTTAGTCTTGACGGATTAATGTAGCAACCACTACATATAATTTGATGTATGGTAGTTGAACAAACAAAACAATATTCTTCTAATAGAATGGTTACCTAGGACGTGTACAAGACATGGTCCAAAGGCTTTTGTTAATTCAAAGGGTGCTAAAAGGGCATGCAAACTTCAATAGTTGAAATAAGCATATCGGAGTTGGAATCTTCACCATGATGAAAATGTTAAAGGAGTTTAATTTCATCGGAGATGATGAAGATGCTTGCATTTGCAATAAATTAAGTGGGAGCACTAAGACAAATTTCCAATACATTATGTAGAGTACATATTGTTGATTGGAAATGATGTATCTTTTATTGACACAAGTTAAGAATTTCATTAAAATAGGATTTTGATGAAAGACTTGGGCAAAACCGGAATATTTGGCATCAATATCTATATGGATAGATTGAGGCGCTAATATGGTTGTGTCAAACATACATATATGAGATATTTAAAGGGTTTAATATGGAAACAACAAGAAAGGTTCTTGCTGCATGGAAAGGATTGTATCAAGATTCAAGTGTTTCAACACTTGGTGAGTAAAATCACATGAAGATTTTGATCGATTATACCATGATATGTATATATCCAGAATGTCCTATGCTCTAAATGTTATGAGCACATACCAGAATGATTCATAAGATGATCATTGGACAATAGTAAAGATATTCTTATGAGCTTTGGAAGAACTAAGAATATATCATGTATAAGTGACAAATAGTTAAAGGTAGTTTATTGTAAAGTGTTACATTGATTTGTCACAAGATACAAATTAAAATTTATCTCAATTTAGACTATGGGTGGCACAATGTAATGGAAAGGATGTTCCATGGTGGATTTGGATGAGTTCCAAAGTTGAGACATTGTGACAGATACTACAACAAAAGGCTAAGTATATGACTGCTATAGTAGCAGCAAAGGAGGGCATTTGTGTTAAGTAGTTTGTTATCAAACTAGGTGTGGTTCAAAGTGGGCTAATACTATGAAGATATATTGTATGACAATAATATCAACATATTTTAACCCGAACGAACTAGAAGGTCTCACCAAAGGACCAAATTTATACAATGCCATCTCATTTGAGAATGAGTGATGCATAGAGACGCAAAGACATGCAAATACACACAAACTTGAAACTGTCAGATCCAGAGATTATGTTAACCACTAGCAATCGCGTATAGGCAACACCAGAAAGCCATAGGTGTTCAATACGCAAAGTTTTTCAAACTAGATTATTGACTCTAGTGCAAGTGGGAGACTGAAGGGAATATGCCCGAGAGGCAATAATAAAGTGGTTATTATCTTATTCCATGTTTATGATAAATGTTGATTTTGCATGCTATAATTATATTAATTGGAAACGTTAATACATGTGTGTTTAATAAACAAAATACAAAGTTCCTATTAATTCCTCTCATATAAACTAGCTCGTTGATTAACAAGATGATCAAGGTTTCCTGATCATGGACATTGGATGTTGTTGATAACGAGGTCACAACATTGGTGGAATGATGTGATGAATATTCAACCGAAGTATAGCATTACGATCAAATTCATTATGTTTATATTGCTATAACATCATACAAAGTAATCTTAGTCCTTAGACCATGAGATCATGTTAATTGCTAACACCGGAAGAGTATCTTGATAACACTAAACGTCACACCGTAATAGGGTGACTATAAAGGTGGGTTCAGTGCTACAAAGGTGTTATGTTGAGGCTCATGGATCAAGAGTGGGATTTGTCCATCCCGATGACGGATAGATATACTCTGGGCCCTCTCGGTGATATCACATTAAGATAGCTTGCAAGCAAGTGATGTCATCACTAGAATGTTATATCACAGGAACGAGAAAAGAGTGCATGTCGGCAACGAGATAAAACTAGGTATGGAGATACCGATGATTGAATCTCGGACATGTAATATATCGCGAGACAAAGGGATTTAGTTACTAGCATTAAAGGTTCTCACGATCACAGAAGTCATCGTTGAATGTGTAGGAGTCAGTATGGCTCTCCAGGTCCCGCTTCTGATTATTGAGCTAAGAGGGGTCTCGATCATGTCTGCATTATTTGCGAACCGTAGGGTGACACACTTAAGGTATACCGACACCATTTGGAGCAAATATGGTTCAGCTAAAGATTTAAGAAAGCGCTGGAATTATTTCAATAGACACCGAAACTGTTTCGGGTGAAATTGCTGAAATTGGTTCTGCATGTAATATTGAAATGTTGTAGGGGGTTTTATGTGAATGTTTGTTAATTAAAGTAATTAACAAAATTCTGAATAAAATTAATAAAAGAGTTTTATTAAATGAGAGAGCATTAAATTTGGAGAAATTTAATGCATTTAAAGTGGAGACTTTAAAAGAGAATGTGAAGGGGCAAATTTATGTGGAGGGAGTTACCACCACATGAATGAGAAGGTGAGGGGTCACCCCTTGGGGCGCCGGCCATGGGGAGGGGTACCCTCCCATCCTCCTATAAAAGGCCCCCCTCTTACACCTTCATACTCACGCCTCCTCGTGAAGGATCTCTCTCCCCCTCTATTTATTCCCTATGGTCTCGGATTAGCGAGATACATGTTCCCGGTGGCTTTATCTGGAAAGGAGTTGCTGCTTCTGCTGCTTTTCTAGAGCGAGGGACGGAGGTTGTCGGGGTACCGGACGTGTGTGCGATCACGGATGCACCGCTGCTTTGCGGTGCTGGACTTGGTGGTGCTGGACTTGCTGGAGCTGGATCTGAAGGACGTGCTGGAGCCGGACCTGCTGGACTTCATCACGATCTTGAGATCGACAAGTGTACGACTACATGAACCACGAGTTCCTACTCGTTAACAAAACTTGTTATCTTCGACGGTAAGTTCTCAATGGATGTATGTCGACCCGTTGCTCTGTATCTAGTAGATAGATCTTGGCGTATAGTTCTCATCGTAGGAAAATTTTGTTTTCTATGCTGCGAACCCCAACAAGTTCCTCCAGCACTATTGGGGGGTGATCAAGACTGACTTCATGGCGACCTTCACCAAACTGTACACCATGAACGGGCGTGGTTTCTAGGGCCTTAACCAAGCTCTGGTTATACTGCTGCCCAAGAGAAGTGATGCAGCCTCCCTAGGTGACTACATGTTGATTAGCCTCGTCCACATATTTGCCAAGCTTGGGGCGAAGGTGCTGGCTCCCAGGTTGGGGGCCATGGTTGATCTGAATCAGTGTGCCTTCATGAATAAGCACTGCATACATGATAACTTCATGCTAGTTCAGCAAACAGCGCGCCTGTTGCATAGGCTCAAGGAACTACGAGTTATTCTCAAGCTAGACATAGCTAAGGGATTCGACTCAGTATCTTGGCCGCTGCTGTTTGAGGAGCTTTAGAAGGTGGTATTCGGCCACAGATTTTGCGAGATGTTGGCTATGATTCTTTCGATGGTGAGCTCCCAAGTGATGCTCAATGGCGAGCTAGGTCCCCATCTAGCATCGACAGGGCTTGAGACAGGGGATCCCCAGTCGCCAATGTTTTTCGTGTTGTTTATCAACACTCTCAACACGGTGATGGCTAGGGCCCTTGAGTTTAGAATGCTGAAGCAGGTCGCCTCCCGTGAACTGGTGACATTCGTCTCCCTGTACGTGGATGACATGGTGATATTCTGCCACTCAGATGAGACAGAGCTATGCACCATGCACTCTCTCCTAGCACTCTTTGGAGAAGATTCAGGACTTCACACTAACTATGATAAGTTCTCGATCTCCCCGATTGCATGCTCTGACAAGGAGGAACTAGCGGCTGTAGCGTCCATGGGGTGCCGGCTAGCGCCTTTCCTAGTCAAGTACCTAGGGATACCCCTATCTCTACGAAGGGTTTCTGTGGCGGTGCTCCAACCCCTGGTGGATAGCATCATGAACAGGCTGCCGACTTGGAAAGCCGCCATGATGGCAAAGGTTGGGCGCCTTGATACGTTGTAAACGTATCTATAATTTTTGATGTTCCATGCTTGTTTTATATCTACTTTTTTATGTTTTGTTCACACTTTGAGGTATTTTTATACATTTTCTGAAACTAACCTATTAACGAGATGCCATAGTGCTAGTTGCCTGTTTTCTACTGTTTTTCATTTCAGAAAAGCTAGTAAAGAAATATTCTCGGAATTGGATCGGACAAAAGTCCAAGTCAATATTTTACCACAAGGAACACAGAGTCCGGAGGGGAGACGAAGTGGCGCACCAGGGCGGCCACACCTGGTGGCAGCACGTCCTGGGGGGCACGCCACTAGGGGTGTGGGCCCCCTGATACTCCATCGACCTTGCCCCTTCGTCTATAAAAGCCTCCCGGGACGAAAACCCTAAGTACCCGATCCGAAATCCACGAAATAGTCTGTAGTCGCTGTCATCTCCATCCCTAGATCAGGAGGATCTGAAGCTCTTCCCGGCACCCTGCCGGAGGGGAGAGATCACCCTAGAGGCCTTCTTCATCACCATGCCTGCCTCCGTTGTGATGCGTGAGTAGTTCGTCCTTGTACTATGGGTCCATATAGTAGCTAGATGGTTGGTTCTCCTCCTTTGTTCTACCATGTTTAGATCTTGTGAGCTCCGTTCATGATCAAGATCATCTATTTGTAATCTTACATGTTGTGTTTGCGGGGATCCGATGGATATTGAGATACTATTTTAGATTGATTATTGATTCTATCATGTCTATGTTATTTGTGATCTTGCATTCTCTCCATTGTTAGTAACTATCTTGGCCAAGTAGATGCTTGCAACTTCAAGAGGGAGTATTTATGCTCGATAGTGGGTTCATGCCTCTAGTAATCTAGGAAAGTGATAGAAATCTCTAAGGTTGTAGATGTACTGTTGCTACTAGGGAGAAAACAACAATCTTTGTCCATGGGGCAATTGTATTATTTACTTTACACACTTTGCTTAATGCAATTATCTGTTGCTTGCAACTTAATACTGGAAGGGGTTTAGATGATAACCTGAAGGTGGATTATTAGTCATAGATGCAGTTGGATTACGGTCTATGTATTATGTTGTAATGCCCAATCAAATCTCATAGGAGTCAAGATGTCTAGTATATGTATTATATGCTTTCTCAAATCTATCAATTTCTCCATTGTAATTTGTTCACCCAACATGCTATTTATCTTAAGGAGAATTACCTTTAGTGAACTATGGACCCCAGTCCATTCTTTTACCATTAATATACCATCTACTGTTTACTGTTTACTTTATGCAAGCAATTACTATCTTCCACACTATACGTTTAATTCTTTGTTTTCAGCAAAACCGGTAAGATTGACAATCTCACTGTAAGTTGGGGCAAAGTTCTGTGGTTGTATTATGTAGGATTCCAAGTTGGTAGCAACACCTTGGAGTTGTTTCCTTACTCCTACTGGTTCGATAACCTTGGTTTCATAACTGAGAGAAACTTGCTGATGTGCTCATCATCAACGAGCAGTGATTTGTCTACTAGTTGTTGGTTTCCCTTTCGCAGTACACTATATACTGCCAAATAACCCAGATGATTTTGACCATCTTTTCCTTTTATCTTGGCGTGATTCATATCCGTTCTCTTGGTCATCACAAGTTGTGCATGTACCGATGGGGGTGGGGCGCTTGCCGGCGGCCACGGCCCACGGGGCCATGCTAGCCATGCCGTGTCTGTGTGGGTCTCGATGAGGTCGGCCAAGCGTCACGTGTAGCTCGCTCGCCGGAGAATCGGCCGCCGGCGGGGTGGTGCGTAACGACCTGGGATGAGGTCGGCGTGGCCATACTAGAGAAACTCAGGTTCATGGAGATTGTTTTTCTCATACCTTATTCATCAGGAATGCCCTTCTGATGGTTTGAATGGGTGTTTGATTTTTTCCGCATGAATCATACTCCCATCCCATGAGATGGGTTAGTTCAAGTACAATTCCATTTGCTGTTCATGTCCTCGTACCAATTTTTCGCTGCGAATAAAATTTTGCATTGCAGGTGTGCTGAAAAGATGTGCAGGTCTTGTGAAATCTGCAAACTGCGGGATGAGAATCTGTACAGGAATCTGCTGGATGATGAAAAGAAGCATTTCCTGGTGCTTATGATGGGCGATTTCCAAGATCAGATGGTAAACCTACTCAAATACAGTTAACAGTGGCACTCTCACGTGTTAAAATATACGCGTGCTACTTTTTTCGAAGGCCATACTACTTTAAGTTATGTGTACTATAGTCAATTCTGCGTAGTGTTTGCAACCTTCAGGTTATTCGTCTTGTTAATTTGGTCCCTGAATATACGCCAGTGGCATTACCATGATTTCAGAATCGTTTAAGGGACTTTACACGAATGTCCACGTAGTTTTGTTTTCGCAAATACTATAAGGAAGATCCACACGTACTTTTCTTGTTTTTCCTTAAGATAATAGTCAGATATCAGTGAGACAAAGATACACTTTGATCATAACTAGCTAGTAATTTTTTTGATCTTGTTCGCAACTTACCCGTCCAAACTTTGTTTTACTTTCTCCAGATAATACCAGAAGAACTTGTGCGACGTCTCAAAGGCGAGATCCCAGGAGAGATCCAGCTAGAAACTCGAAACTGTTCCAGTCACCCTATTGTGGTTGCCAAGAACCAAGAAAAGTGTGTCCTTACA
Organism: Avena sativa; assembly: GCA_916181665.1. Taxonomy (NCBI): domain Eukaryota; kingdom Viridiplantae; phylum Streptophyta; class Magnoliopsida; order Poales; family Poaceae; genus Avena; species Avena sativa. Next base: position 105,691,612 of record OV702292.1, read on the forward strand.
ATGAGTTGGGGTGAATTCGTTGACATATATGATCTACGCGTGGGTGATTTCGTAATACTAAACTACAATGGGAACTCTAAGTTTAATGTCATAATATTTGATAATCATGGTCGCGAGAAAGCATTGTCGGTTGTTCTGGATCCTTTTGTGACTCCGGTACAAGACAGCGATGCACATGAAATCAGGTAAATACCCTCTTTTTTTAATTCATGGCTTCATTTGCAGGACCAAATTTCACTTTAAATGGCGTTTCCACTACAGGTATGCTAAAAACATGGATGCGGATTGTGGAAGATGCAAAAGCTATCTTGAATATTACTACATGAACTTGGATGATGAAAAAAAAAATTTAATGATGCTTATGATTGGCGATTTTGAACATAAGATGGTAATTCATATCAAATACAGCACCACTCCCTTGTGTAATTCACTTTGCTGTTTCACCTAAGACCAGTGATTTTCTACCTTTCTAGTTTAAATTATGTGTAGATGTATAATGCTTTAGGGAAAAACAGAAAGTATATGCAGTCCTTGCAACTTTTAGTCATTTCTCCCATTAGTTTGATTATTGGACTTAATCCAGCATGGTAGCATATTCAGGTATGTTTATTACTTTATTTGCACAAAGGTCTGTTGTGGTCTGATACCAATCTTTTGGCATTCTCCTTTTCCCTATGATACCATGCCTCATTATTTTCTCTGGTACGTTTTGTAGTCAGATATTGAAGAGGCAAATACACTTTTTGGTTATAGCGAATATCTTTTCTATCTTGTTTACAAACAGTATATTCTAACATATAAAAAACTTGTTGATCCCAGAAGAATTTGTTAAGCGTTTCAAGAGCGAGATCCCAGGAGAGATCATACTTGAAACAAAAAATCGTTGCACTTACATAATTGGAGTTGCCAAGCACCAAGAAAAGCTTATCCTTACAGAGGGATGGGGCACATTCGTTCAAACCTTTGGTCTACAGATCGGTGACACTAGTATTCAGATATGATGGAAACTCCAAGTTTAGTGTCATAATCTTTGATAAACTTGGTTGTGAGAATGCATTATAAGTTATTGTGGATCTTTTTCTGGCTCCTACGCAAGAAAGGCACACGAGTGCAACTGAAACTGTAAAGCGTGCTAATATTCATCCTCAGCCTATGCAAATGCAATCGTATATTGAACTAGTGGACCGTGCAATGCAAGTTCAATCACCTGTAGAATCCATGAACAACTCTCATGTTCTTCCTCAGCCCGTGGAAATACATCCATCTGTTAGCAGAGTGAACTCGCCGTCAATGGAGTCAGCACCAACGGAAAGACAGGGGCGCCCCCAAATGGACAAATCGTATCAAGGTAACATGCACATGATAAATATTTCCTCCTCTGAGTCATATGGTTTCAATTCGCGATTTTAGATATACCTTCCCTTGCAAATCACACTCATCTTTTTGAACCTATATATATTTATTAGTTTTTTTTTCTGTGCACAGTAGAGTCTTCCTCCTCTGAAGATGACTATGGAGTACATGACGTGTCTGGTTCAAATAACACCGCTAGAAAGAAGAGCAGGATATCTTGTCAAATGGAGCAGTTGAAGGATGGTTACACTATCACGAATAAGGCCAAACTAACTTCAGTCCAGAAGGAGGCGGTGATGCAGAAAGTCCAGTCCATACGCTCAGAAATCCCCATCTTTGTTGCTGTGATGAGCAAATCCAGCGTTGATTCAGCATTCTGTGTGGTGAGTTCCATCTTTCTATTGTGTGTTTTGTTTCGATCATGTAGGCGCCTGTATATGAATATTGATGTACACACTATTCTCAATGCTGAATTTACATACAGGTTGTTACCTAGTACTGTACAAATTTAGAAAGCAGTTGACATGTTATTTTACTTACTCCGTTATGTACTAACTCTTTTGTTCAAATTTGTAAACAGACTTTCCCCAACCACTATGCTAAGAAATATCTTGGTGGTGGGTGTGTGTGGGTGGGGGCACAGTGAAGTGCAGTTGGGTGACAACAATGGCGCTAAAAGGATCATGAGTGGATGGAAAAAGTTTGCACAAGACAACGATCTGAAGATGGGTGATATCTGCCTCTTTGAGCTGTTGAGCAACCAGAAGGGAACCATGGAGGTCTATATCATCCGCGCAAATGGTGACAATTGATCGATATCCCATAGTGCTAATGTTGCCGAATTTCCCCATGGCAGTAGACTGGGAATGGTTTGTGTTGGCGGCAGTGCGTTTGTTTTTGGTTAGTGAATTTCTGGTGTTGGTGATGGCGCTTTTGTGTTTGTTAGTGACTGCTGGTTCTACTTCCGATGCAAGGTTGAATTAGTAGTACCCCTGTGTTGCATTGAGTTTCTTCAAATTAGGCTTGGGCAGGTCCTAACTTTAGTTCGTTTATTATTGGTGCTGCTACTACTACACTTGCCTCTTGCTGTTATGCCATTTTCTTACTTTCTCCACTGCTCCCTGTTGGCTTGTTGATCGGTTTCTTTATTGCATCTGGTTGTTTATTGTCGCTCGCTAGTTAGTAAAATTTCACGTATCATTGCAAGGAACCAAAAGAAGAGGAACATAGCTGTGATGAGTAGAGAAAGGAATTATTTTGGATTACGCTAGACAGTAGTTTAACAAAATGCCCTTTATTCAACAAAAAAACATTAGAAAGCAGTTGTGATAAGCTGCCACAGGAGCGAGTTGCCTTCGCAACGACGGAACTACGGAAATCTGAAAAGGGTACAAATGGAACTCTATTAAAGGGTTTTCCTCCGGTTCATATCAATGTTCTTAAACTTTATCTAGATTCGTACGTATCTAGTTAAATATTTAGTCTAGATGCATTCGTATCTAAACAAAGTTAAGAACAATAATATGGACCGGAGGTAGGACTCTGTTTGGCTCGCGGCAAGAGAGAGAAGTGTGATGCTCGGCTGGCAAGATTAGCCGTTCATCCGACAATTGCATTGTATCTTTATTCCTAGAAATAGAACACTTTTCCTTACACTTGTGCAACATCGAGATTCGTAGTTACTCCCTCCATTCAGAAATACAAGATATTTTAGCTTTGTGAAATAAATATATATATGTAGACATCTTTTAGTGTATTTTGGTTCATTCCGAATTTTTACAAACCTATACACTAAAAAACATTTAGATATATCCGATTCACAAAACTAAAATATCTTATATTTCTTAACAGATGGATATATTCTTCGCCATGTATCAAATATCTAGCAAAACATGTAGCAGCATTTTGGCATCAGGAAATCACCGAGAATGCTCACCGCACCTATGAGTGTGGAGGCCAACGTTGGGCCGCGAGAAACAGTTGCGGCACAGAGGCCAACATTTGCACGAGACACCCAGAGGCTCACAGCGTATCGTTTTTATGTTTGCAGCAAAAGCGATGACGAGTCTGCAATATCCTGAACAAATATATGCAGTATCAGAAGTCCCGCGAAACAAATAAGAAATTCCTTCACACGGGATGTTCTATGTCCCATAATTGTACGACAATTCCTTGCAACCCTTTCCTGCTTGCCTTTTGCGCGCGCCACCTCCCCGCATCTCTTCCGTGTATTTTCGATATTGGCTTTTGCATCGATTAGGACATTGCTGGCGTCCAAGGGCATCCTCACTGGGTCGACTCAATTCTTCCTTGCGTGTTCAAACTCGTCCAAGCGGACTGTCGGACAGGTGCACGGCGGCCAGCAGGGCGACCTATTCGGACAAACGCGCGTGGACGGACCTATACATGCATCAACTTTGGGCCTCGCTTGGATCTGCCCGGACAGCGTGCTTGTCCTCGCGCGTCCTCCTTTTACCTTTGGCGGTCCCTCCCACCAGCGGCACAGAAACCACTCCACTTTCTCCCTCCAAAAAACCTCTCCCAAGTTTTCACTGGTGGGATCGGGAGGGAAGGTGATGGATCCTGCCGCCATGGCTGATGCTACGCCCTCCGACGTTCTCGCCGCCAAGAAGTGCAGCCGACCGAAGAAACTCGCCAAGGATCTGACGGTGGAGGAGCAAAAAATTGAGTCAGGCAAGCGCGCTGACCAGGCGGGTAGCAGCGAGAGCTCGACGCGCTGCTGCCAAGCTCGACAAGGAGCGTCGGGAGGAGAACGAGCGTTCCTCGCCAACCAGAACAAGGTCGACACCAACGAACTGGCAGTGAATGCCACTAAGCACGCCGTCAACATGATCAAGCAGGAGGCGATGGCCGCCGCTTTCGGCGGCACCGTCTCTTTCGATGGCGTCGTTGCTCTTTCTGGCCTGGCCATGGCCGGCACGTCCTCTACCAGCTCTATCACTTCCACGCCTAGCGGCCGAGCATTGGGTCAGCCCAGGACACCAGGCCCGCACACGCCCTCGCTTGGAGGCCACACTAGGAACGTGGACTCGCTCTCCCGGTTCATCCCCCCATGGCGTCGTCGGACACAAGAGAGCTTGCCAGCGGCCAACGACGACGAGGATGCCATGAACAACATGATCAACGATAGTGGCGATGGCTATGCCAACAACGGCGAGACCCAGCAAGAGACGCAGCAAGAGACCTAGTAAGACACTCAACAAGATGCCTACAACAATGTGGACGAGTCATTGTTTGGAAACGATGGCACTTTCATGAGCGAGGGGGTTACGACAGCGTCGTTGGCCGCTTCACTTGCGGGGTCACTTGTCGACACCAAGAAGTTGAGCCAACGAACCTTGAGCTACACCACCGATGTGGACAAGACCCTATGCAAGGCGTGGATGGAGATTTCACAAGATCCACTATGCGGTGCCGAGCAAAAGGGTTTTGCCTATTGAAAAAAGGTGGGCAAGTTCTTCCATGAGCATAGGAAATTCGGGAAGGACGCCTGATATAGCGATCAAAATGATCTCTCCCTCCCCAAGCATTGGGGCATCATCCATGCGAGTGTAGCTGATACGTTGCAAACGTATACATAATTTTTGATGTTCCATGCTTGGTTTTATCTACTTTCTTATGTTTTGTCCATACTTTGGAGTACTTTTCATATGATTTCTTGGACCAACCTATTAAGAAGAGCCACAGTGCCAGTTGCCTGTTTTCTGCTGTTTTTGGTTCCAGGAAAGTCAGAAAATGAATATTCTCGGAATTGGACGGGACAAAAGCCAAAGTCAGTTTTTCACCGAGCGACACCTGGAGCCAGAATACGAGACGAAGAGGGGCTAGGGTCCGGCCACACCACCTGGCCGCGCGGCCAGGCCTGACCCGCGCCAGGGGGTGGTCTGGCCGCCCAAGGCACCCCCTCGGCCTTTCCTTCCGCCTATATATTGTCTCTGATATGGAAACCCTAAGTACATATCAAAATTCCACTAAAGAGTCTGTAGCCGCCGTCATCTCCATCCCTAGATCAGGAGGGATCTGAAGCTCTTCCCGGCACCCTGCCGGAGAGGGGAATTCACCCTGGAGGCCTTCTTCTTCATCATGCAAGCCTCCGGTGTGATTCGTGAGTAGTTCATCTCTGGACTACGGGTCCATGTAGTAGCTAGATGGCTGGTTCTCCTCCTTTGTGCTATCATGTTTAGATCTTGTGAGCTCCGTTCATGATCAAGATCATCTATTTGTAAATCCTACATGTTGTGTTTGCGGGGATCCGATGGATATTGAGATGCTATTTCAGATTGATTATTGATTCTATCATGTCTTTGTTATTTGTGATCTTGCATGCTTTCCGTTGTTAGTAGCTATCTTGGCCAAGTAGATGCTAGCAACTCCAAGAGTTAGTATTTATGCTCGATAGTGGGTTCATGCCTCTGGTAATCTAGGGAAGTGACAGAAATCTCTAAGGTACAAGATGTGTTGTTGCTACCAGGGAGAAAACAACAATCCTTTGTTCATAGAACAATCGTATTGTTTACTTTACACGCAGTTCGTAAAGTAATAATCTGTTGCTTGCAACTTAATACTGGAGGGGGTTCGGATGATAACCTGAAGGTGGATTATTAGTCATAGATGCAGTTGGATGGCGGTCTATGTATAATGTTGTAATGCCCAATCGAATCTCAAAGGAGTCAAGATGAGTAGTATATGCTTGTATGCTTTCTCGATGTTTGTCAATTGCCCCACTGTAATTTGCTCACCCAACATGTTATCTATCTTAAGGAGAGCCACCTCTAGTGAACTATGGACCCCGGTCCTTTCTTTTACCATCAATCTACAATCAACTGTTTACTGCTTTGTGTTTACTTATGCAAACTATTACTTCCTTCCATTCGATATGTTTAATCCTTTGTTTTCAGCAAAACCAGTGAGATTGACAACCTCATCGCAAGTTGGGGACAGAGTTCTGTGGTTGTGTTGTGTAGGTCTCCACGTTGCTGCTGGCACCGGTAGTGCGCCCTGCCAAAGTTCAGCTAGCAACACCTTTGGGGTGTTTCCTTGCTCCTACTGGATTGATAACCTTGGTTTCATACTGAGGGAAAACTTGCTGTTGTGCTCATCATACCTTCCTCTTGGGGTTCCCCAACGAGCTCGATATATTTTGGGCCATCAAGCAATTTTTCTGGCGCCGTTGTCGGGGAGTCAAGGACATCTTCACATGGGGAGTCCCTCATAACCAATCTCTTTACTTTGTTATTTTGTTTTGCTTAGTTTACTTTTGCTTTGTTTACTTGTTTCTTTATCAAAAACACAAAAATTAGTCTTACTAGTTTGCTTTCTTTATTAAAAACACAAAAAAATGACTACTCTTGAAAACACTAAGTTGTGTGACTTCACTAGCACCAACAATAATGATTTTATGAGCACACCTATTGCTCCACCTTTTCCTGAAGCTACTTTCTTTGAGATAAAACCTGCTTTACTCAATCTTGTTATGAGAGAACAATTTTCTGGTATTGGTAATGAAGATGCTGCTGCCCATCTAAATAACTTTGTTGAACTTTGTGTGGTGCAAAAGCATAGGGATATAGATGGAGATATTATTAAGCTTAAATTCTTTCCTTTCTCTTTGAGAGGAAAAGCTAAAGAATGGTTGAATCCCTTGACTAGGAATAGTATTGATTCTTGGACTAAATGCAAAGATGCTTTCATTGGAAAATACTATCCTCCTGCTAAGATTATATCTATGAGAAGTGAAATAATAAAGTTTAAACAATCTGATAATGAACATGTTGCTCAAGCTTGGGAAAGAATGAGATCTTTGGTAAAGAATTGTCCCACTCATGGACTGACTGCTTGGATGATTATCCAAACCTTTTATGCAGGATTGAACTATTCTTCAAGAAATCTATTGGATTCTGCTGCTGGAGGTACCTTTATGACCATTACTTTGGGTGCTGCAACAAAGCTTCTGGATAATATGATGGTTAACTACTCTGAATGGCGTACTGAAAGAGATCCACAAGGTAAGAAGGTAAATTCTGTTGAGAAAACCTCCTCCTTGAGTGATAAAATCGATGTTATTATGTCTATGCTTATTAGTGGGAAAGCCCATATTGATCCAAATAATGTTCCCTTGGCCTCTTTGGTTACTCAAGAAGAGCAAGTTGATGTGAAATTTATAAGAAATAACAATTTTAGCAACAATGCCTACAGGAATAATTTTGGTAACAACAATTATAAGCCATATCCTCCCAACAATGGTAATGCTTATGGAAATTCGTACAACAACAATAGGAGTGCTCCCTCTGAACTTGAAGTTATGCTTAAAGACTTTATTAGTAAACAAACTGCTTTCAATAAAACTATTGAGGAAAAACACTCTAATGCTGAAAGAAATATAACATCTTTCGCTGAAGCTCAATCTTCTTTGAATAAAATGGCTGCTAAACCTGAAACTATTGAGAATCCCTTTGCAGCTAATAATGCCATACAAGTAAGAATTGATGAAAATTTTAGACTATTAGCTGAATTGCATGCTAAGTGGGAAAGAGAAGATGAAATTGCTAGAAACCTTAGTGTTTCTACTATCACTACCACTAGTGTTGAGGCTAGTAATAGCTCTACTACCTTATATGATAATTATGATTTTGATCTTGATGGTTGCAATATCTTTGAAGTTATTAAGTTCCTACAAAAGCTTGCTAAAAGTCCTAATGCTAGTGCTATGAATATGGCCTTTACAAAACACATTACTGATGCTCTCATAAAGATTAAAGAAGAAAATATGAAACATAAAGCTTATATTCCTATAAAACAAGAAGATGGTTATGAACCCATCATTAATATGAAAGTGAATGATTTTGATTTCAAATCTTTATGTGATCTTGATAGTAGTGTTTCTATTATGCCTAGAAGGATCTACGATATGCTTGATTTGCCACCTTTGGAAGATTGCTATTTGAATGTCCCACTTGATGATAATGCTAAAAAGAAACTCATGGGGAGTATTAATGATGTTCTTATTATGGTTAACAATGCCTATGTCCCCGTTGTTTTCTATGTTTTGGATGTTGAATGCAATGATTCTTGTCCTATTACTTTGGGAAGACCTTTTCTTAGAACTGTTGGTGCCAATATTGATATGAAAGAAGGCACCATTAAATATCAACTCCCACTCAAGAAAGGTATAGAACACTTACCTAAGAAGAGAGAGAAGATTTCTTTTGCCTCTCCTATGAAAACAAAATTTGCTCTTAATGCTTCTTCATTTGAGAACACTTGATCCTTTTTCTTGCTTCTTATGCCTAACTTAAAGGCGTTAAACAAAAGTACTTATTGGGAGATAACCCAAAAGTTTTAGATGAGTCTTGGAAGTTATTACCTCTGTAATAACGGCACCTTTACTTTTTATTTGCTTTTTGTGCCAAGAGTAACCTCTAATGATAGAGAAGTAATGATTGGGAAAGTTGTTGTCCCGAAACAGATTTCTGTGCTTCACCGTAAAATTCGTGTAAAATCTCTGTACGTCCTTTTGAGGCGTGCATTTTCGTGCTTCTGCCCCAGGTTGTTTTCTAACTTTAGTTAGTTCAACAATTTTTGATTATCGCAACAGAAGTTCTTCGCAAAAATTCGTCTTTACCTGCTGGTCTGTTTTGACAGATTTCTGCCATTTTCTGCATTTGCTTCTTGTTGGTTCCTTTTTGAGTTCTTTTGGGGAATTGAGCTTTTTGAGGGAAGTGCTATAGTAGCTAGTGTTTTAATGGAAGTTTTATTGGTGTTAGAACTGAACCTAAAGACTTATTATCTTGAGTGCACTAATGTTGCTAATAAAGATTATGTGAAGTTTTGTATGAAGGAAAAATTTCAGGTGTATGGAAGGAATGAGTAATGAGATGAAGGATGGACTAAAGCTCAAGCTTGGGGATGCCACGCGTGTCACCCCAAGAAATATCCAAGAAGTACAAGCGTCAAAGCTTGGGGATGGCCAAGGCATCCCCCTCTTCATCAATAAAAATCCCAGGTTTCTTCCAAACGCTTCATTTTTATTGTTTCATGCACAGTTGTGTTGTTCTTGGAGCGTCTTCTTTTTCATTTTCGTTTTGGTTTTTCGTTTGCTTCATTTGATTAGTTTGCTGAATAAATTCGTTGGACCCCCTATTTCATACATTGGTTTTCAAATAGTTTGGTTTGGATTGGAAAAGAGTAGGAAAGTTCATGCTTAGTGGAAAAGAGAGCTTGTTTTTGACTGTGGCCTATGCTTTGTCATGCCATGCTTGATATTGTTTTGGCTTTATGCTTAGTATTCTTTGCTGTAGCATGACTTGTTATAAAAAATTGAGATTGCTTAATGTGCCTTGGAAGGATCATGCGTTGTTTTAGCATATTAAAGCATAGTATTGTGGTATTCTCCTTTGATGCTTTATTTGGGTTGACTTGGCACATGCTCACACCATGTTATGACTATCCCAAGTCACCATAGCCTTTATGATCCTTTAGTTTTCAACTTGTAGTATCACTTTATGCTTTGATCAATGATGTTTTGTCGCTCTGCATGATTATGGCCATTATTGCTCTCTTAGTTTGTCGCTCCCAGTCTTTGGCAGCCTCCGTAACCAAGTATGAGTTCCACTCATGCATCCAACTCCTAAAAGCAAGTTATTCCAAAGAGTTCACCATACCTACCTATTAGCATATGTTATTCCAAGTATATTCATGTTTTTATCTACCTTCCGAATTAAACTTGTTATGAGAAAACTAGTGATTAAAGCTCTCACGAACTTGATGGCAGACTTTACTTTTCCTGCCCTTAATAAACTTGAACCATTGCATCCATCTTTGTTGCGTATATGCTTGCGCTTTATAAGTTGAAGTTAGCAGAACCATGTATCATGGGGAACGCTTTCAACATTGCGCTTGTACTTTGTACCCCGTTGATATCATGTTCTTTTGCTTATGGATCCCGGTGGTGTGAAATAAAAGTGGAACTTGTAAGATCATGGAGTTTGTATGTGTGTTAGAGAAACGCCTGGGCCGCTAGCCTAAGCCATGCCTAATCATGGTGGAAACTTGCAGCATCACCATAATGAGCACTCTATGAAGCATCCTCAATAAAAACCTATGCAAATAGTAAATAAAAAGATCGCTGAGATGCTCATTGTCTGTTTGCCTTGTCATTTTGATTATGGGATAGCTCCTGTATCATGTGCAAGGGGTACCACGTTGGCAGTTCTTTATGATACATATGCACTTAAAATGACAAGAGCTTACTTGTGACTAAAGTTGAGTAGCATGAGGTTCGGTCTTCGTAAGTAAGGGGCATGAGATTTCGGTTTATAATTTGTCAAGCATATCCTCATAGTTGTGTCACTTTAACCTTAATCACCTTCAAGATGCTTATGATAGGGGCAATGAGAGCTGAAAGCTATTAAGTACCATAATTTTTGGAAGCTCTTTATGAGACTTGAATCCCTACTTCCTTCTATGAAGGCCTTTCTTTTACTTTTTTGTTGAGTCTCCACCTTCTACCTTTATGCACCTACTTTGAGAGCATAGTGGCCATTCTTAGTTCTATGTGCATTGTCCCAAGACTTGTTGATTGATTGATGGCTCTGTTTATGGTGCCCAGAAAAGTGCTGGTGCGTGGTTGATGTAGAGCTCGTTGGGAACCCCAAGAGGAAGGTATGATGAGCACAGCAGCAAGTTTCCCTCAGTATGAAACCAAGGTTTAATCGAACCAGTAGGAGCAAGGAAACACCCCAAAGGTGTTACTAGCTGAGACTTGGCAGGGCGCACTACCGGTGCTAGTAGCAACGTGGAGACCCGCACAACACAACCACAGAACTTTGTCCCCAACTTGCGATGAGGTTGTCAATCTCACCGTGTTTTGCTAAAAACAAAGGACTAAACGTATCGAATGGAAGGAAGTAAAATTTTTGCAGAAAGTAAACACAAAACAGTAAAAGAGTCTATAGATTGTATGTAAAGGAAAGGACCGGGATCCATAGTTCACTAGAGGTGGCTCTCCTTAGATAGATAACATGCTGGGAGAACAAATTACAGCGGGGCAATTGACAAACACCGAGAAAGCAATACATGCATATACTAATCATCTTGACTCCTTTGAGATTCGATTGGGCATTACAACATTATACATAGACCGCCATCCAACTGCATCTATGACTAATAATCCATCTTCAGGTTATCATCTGAACCCCTTCCAGTATTAAGTTGCAAGCAACAGATAATTGCATTAAGCAAAGTGTGCAAAGTAAATAATACAATTGCCCCATGAACAAAAGATTGTTGTTTTCTCCCTAGTAACAACAGTACATCTACAACCTTAGAGATTTCTGTCACTTTCCTAGATTACTAGAGGCATGAACCCACTATCGAGCATAAATACTAACTCTTGGAGTTGCTAGCATCTACTTGGCCAAGATAGCTACTAACAACGGAAAGCATGCAAGATCACAAATAACAAAGACATGATAAAATCAATAATCAATCTGAAATAGCATCTCAATATCCATCGGATCCCTGCAAACACAACATGCAGAATTACAAATAGATGATCTTGATCATGAACGGAGCTCAAAAGATCTAGACATGAAAAAGGAGGAGAACCAGCCATCTAGATACTACATGGATCCGTAGTCCAAGGATGAACTACTCACGCATCACACCGGAGGCTTGCATGGTGATGAAGAAGGCCTCCAGGGTGAATTCCCCTCTCCGGCAGGGTGCCGGTAAGAGCTTCAGTTCCCTCCCGATCTAGGGATGGAGATGATGGCGGCTACAGACTCTTTCATGGATTTTTGATCGGGCCTTAGGGTTTACGTCCCGAGGGCATCTTATAGTCGGAAGGGGAGACCGAGGGAGTGCTAGGGGCCACCACACCACCCCCTGGCGCGGGCCCAGCCTGGCCGCGCGGCCAGGTGGTGTGGCCGGCCTCTGTCCCTTCTCCGTCTCGTATTCTGGCACTTGATGACTTCCGAAAAATAGGAACTTTGGCTTTTGTCCCGTCCAATTCCGAGAATATTCATTTTCTGACTTTCCTGGAACCAAAAACAGCAGAAAACAGGCAGCTGGCACTGTGGCTCTTGTTAATAGGTTAGTCCAAGAAATCATATGAAAAGTACTCCAAAGTGTGGACAAAACACAAGAAAGTGGATAAAACCAAGCATGGAACACCAAAAATTATAGATACATTTGCAATGTATCAACATCCCCAAGCTTAACTCCTGCTCGTCCTCGAGTAGGTAAGTGATAAAAAGAAAGAATAATTTTTGAGGTGACATGCACCATCAAAAACTTGATCAAAGTATTTGTAAAACATTCAAAGCTGGGATCATAGTACTTCAATCATAACATGAAAGACAAAGTTCTAGCAATAAGCAAAGAAACTATGATGCAACATGAAAAGGCACAAACAAAAGATTCATGAATAACAATGCTTTGCAAGACGTTTGTTTGTTTCACATAAAGAAAACATAGCATAATAGTATTCAGCTTGTCCCTCATAGAGTAGCAAATATAAATGCATAGGACACCTTCAAAGTTCATAAGAGTGACTAGATACAATAGTTTAAAACAAGCAATAACAAGTTATGCATCAATCAACTAGTCTTGGGACAATGCACATAGAAATAAGAATGGCCACTATGCTCTCAAAGTAGGTGCATAAAGATAGAAGGTGGAGACTCAATATTATGGTGGAAGAAAGGCCTTTATAAAAGGAAGTAGGGATTCAAGTCTCATAAAGAGCTTCCAAAAATTATGGTACTTAATAGCTTTCAGCTCTCATTGCCCCTATCATAAGCATCTTTAAGGTGATTAAGGTTAAAGTGACACAACTAAGAGGATATGCTTGACAAGTTATAAACCGAAATCTCATGCCCCTTATTTACGAAGACCGATCCTCATGCTACTCAACTTCAGTCACGAGTAAGGTCTTGTCATTGTAAGTACATGTGTATCATTAAGAACCGCCAACGGGGTACCCCTTGCACATGATACGGGAGCTTTCCCATAATCAAAATGACAAGGCAAGAAGACAATGAGCATCTCAGCGATCTTTTTATTTGCTATTTGCATAGGTTTTTATTGAGGATGCTTCATAGAGTGCTCATTATGGTGATGCTGCAAGTTTCCACCATGATTAGGCATGGATTAGGCTAGCGGCCCAGGCGTTTCTCTAACACACATACAAACTCCATGATCTTACAAGTTCCACTTTTATTTCACACCGCCGGGATCCATAAGCAAAACGACATGATATCAACGGGGTACAAAGTACAAGTGCAATGTTGAAAGCGTTCCCCATGAAACATGGTTATGCTAATTTCAACTTATAAAGCGCAAGCATACGCAACAAAGAAGGACCCAATGGTTCAAGTTTATTTGATGCAAAAAGTAAAGTGTGCCATCAAGTTTGTGAGAGCTTTAATCACTAGTTTTCTCATAACAAGTTTAATTTGGAAGGTAAAAAAAGCATGATATACTTGGAATAGCATAAGCTAGTAGGTAGGTATGGTGGACTCTTTGGAATAACTTAGTTTAGGGAGTTGGATGCATGAGTGGAACTCATACTTGGTTGTGGAGGCTAGCAAAAGACTAGGAGCGACAAACTAAGAGAGCAATAATGGCCATAATCATGCAGAGCGACAAAACATCATTGATCAAAGCATAAAGTAATACTACAAGTTGAAAAATAAAGGATCATAAAGGCTATGGTGACTTGAGATAGTCATAACATGGTGTGAGCATGTGCCAAGTCAACCCAAATAAAGCATCAAAGGAGAATACCACTATACTATGCTTTAATATGCTAAAACAACGCATGATTCATCCAAGGCACATTAAGCAATCTCAATTGTTTATGACATGTCATGCTACAGCAAAGAATACTAAGCATAAAGCCAAAACAATATCAAGCATGGCATGACAAAGCATAGGTCACAGTCAAAAACAAGCTCTTTTTACCACATAAGTATGAACTTTCCTACTCTTTTCCAAACCAAACCAAACTATTTGCAAACCAATGTATGAAAGAGGGGGTCCAACGAATTTATTCAGAAAACTAATCAAATGAATCAAACGAAAAACCAAAACGAAAATGAAAAAGAAGACGCTCCAAAAACAACACAACTGTGCATGAAACAATAAAAATGAAGCGTTTGGAAGAAACCTGGGATTTTTATTGATGAAGAAGGGGATGCCTTGGCCATCCCCAAGCTTTGACGCTTGTACTTCTTGGATATTTCTTGGGGTGACACGCGTGGCATCCCCAAGCTTGAGCTTTAGTCCATCCTTCATCTCATTACTCATTCCTTCCATACACCTGAAATTTTTCCTTCATACAAAACTTCACACGATCTTTATTAGAAACATTAGTGCACTCAAGATAAATAAGTCTTAAGGTTCAGTTCTAACACCAAATAAACTTCCATTAGAACACTAGATACTGTAGCACTTCCCTCAAAAAGCTCAATTCCCCAAAAGAACTCAAAAAGGAACCAACAAGAAGCAAATGCAGAAAATGGCAGAAATCTGACAAAACAGACCAGCAGGTAAAGACTAATTTGTTTGAAGACCTTCTGTTGCACGAAAGTTAGATACTAACCAGGGGCAGAAGCACAAAAATTCACGCCTCAAAAAGACGTTCAGAGATTTTACACGAATTTTTATGGTGAAGCACAGAAATCTGTTTCGGGACAGCAACTTTCCCAATCATTACTTATCTCTCATTAGAGGTTACTCTTGGCACAAAAAGCAAATAAAAAGGATAAGGAGCGGTTATTACAGAGGAAATAACTTCCAAGACTCATGTAAAACTTTTGGGTTATCTCCCAATAAGTACTTTTTTAACGCATTTAAGTTAGACATAAGAAGCAAAGAAAGAATCAAGTGTTCTCAAATGAAGAAGCATGAAGATCAATACCAGAAATAGTTTCAACAAGGCAAGGTATATCATCCAAATAAGTTCTAGAGGATCCTCTCTCAATACTCTTAGGTTCACTATTTTCATCAAAAGGGTTTGCAGGAACAATCCAATCAAGATTCTTTTCTATGGCATCATGTATTGCTACTAGTTTAAAGGGTATTGGTATCTTAGGTTCCTCCCCATTAGGTTCAGTTTTGTTCATCTTTTCTCGTGTACCAACAACATCTACACATGAGCCTAGCATATTGAAACGTTCAAAGACTTTCCTAGCTTCCTCGGCAACATCATAGAACTCCTTAAATAAAGTTTCTAGAATAAAATCCCTCTTTTCAGGGTCCTCAATTTCTTTAAGCTTAAGAAACATTACTTGCATTAAGGGGTTGAGGTTAACAAACCTAGCTTCTAACATGTGAATTAAAGAAGCTACAACAATCTCATAGTTTGGAGCAAGTTCTGCAAGGGATCTATTCTTATTATCTTCATGCTTACTAACATGATTAAAGAATTCTTTAATATTATCTTTCCCAATTATAGAACCACTACCAATTGAAAGGTCTTTCAGGGTGAAAGTAGGGATCAACATGGTGAGCTAAGGAAGAGGTGACAACTAAAGGAGACTTAATTTTTTTTTGTGTTTTTGGTAAAGAAAGCAAACTAGTAAAACTATTTTTTTGTGTTTTTGATAAAGAAACAAGCAAACAAAGCAAAAAAGAAACTAAGCAAAACAAAAACAACAAAGTAAAGAGATTGGTTATGAGGGACTCCCCTTGTGAAGATGTCCTTGACTCCCCGGCAACGGCGCCAGAAAAATGCTTGATGGCTCTGTGTATGGCGCCCAGAAAAGTGCTGGTGCGTGGTTGATGTAGAGCTCGTTGGGAACCCCAAGAGGAAGGTATGATGAGCACAACAACAAGTTTCCCTTAGTATGAAACCAAGGTTTAATCGAACCTGTAGGAGCAAGGAAACAACCCAAAGGTGTTACTAGGTGAGCCTTGGCAGGGCGCACTACCGGTGCTAGTAGCAACGTGGAGACCTGCACAACACAACCACAGAACTTTGTCCCCAACTTGCGATGAGGTTGTCAATCTCACCGTGTTTTGCTAAAAACAAAGGATTAAACGTATCGAATGGAAGGAAGTAAAAGTTTGCAGAAAGTAA
Source organism: Avena sativa (assembly GCA_916181665.1). Taxonomy (NCBI): domain Eukaryota; kingdom Viridiplantae; phylum Streptophyta; class Magnoliopsida; order Poales; family Poaceae; genus Avena; species Avena sativa. Next base: position 105,708,068 of record OV702292.1, read on the forward strand.
ACACAAAACAGTAAAAGAGTTTATAGATTGTATGTAAAGAAAAGGACCGGGATCCATAGTTCACTAGAGGTGGTTCTCCTTAGATAGATAACATGCTGGGTGAACAAATTACAAATAGATGATCTTGATCATGAAAGGAGCTCACAAGATCTAGACATGAAAGCACAAAGGAGGAGAACCAGCCATCTAGCTACTACATGGATCCGTAGTCCAAGGATGAACTACTCACGCATCACACCGGAGGCTTGCATGGTGATGAAGAAGGCCTCCAGGGTGAATTCCCCTCTCCGGCAGGGTGCCGGGAAGAGCTTCAGATCCCTCCCGGTCTAGGTATGGAGATGATGGCGGCTACAGACTCTTTCGTGGATTTTTGATCGGGCCTTAGGGTTTACGTCCTGAGGGCATCTTATAGTCGGAAGGGGAGACCGACGGGGTGCCAGGGGCCACCACACCACCCCCTGGCGCGAGCCCATCCTGGCCGCGCGGCCAGGTGGTGTGGCCGGCCTCTAGCCCTTCTCCGTCTCGTATTCTGGCACTTGATGACTTCTGGAAAAATAGGCACTTTGGCTTTTGTCCCGTCCAATTCCGAGAATATTCATTTTCTGACTTTCGTGGAACCAAAAACAGCAGAAAATAGGCAGCTGGCACTATGGCTCTTGTTGATAGGTTAGTCCAAGAAATCATATGAAAAGTACTCCAAAGTGTGGAAAAAACACAAGAAAGTGGATAAAACCAAGCATGGAACATCAAAAATTATAGATACATTTGCAATGTATCATTGATGCATAGCTTTAATATTGCTTGTTTTAAACTATTTGTATCTAGTCACTCTTATGAATTTTGAAGGTGTCCTATGCATTTATGTTTGCTACTCTATGAGGGACAAGCTGAATGCTACCATGCTATGTTTTCTTTATGTGAAACAAACAAACATCTTGCAAAGCATTGTTATTCATGAATCTTTTGTTTATGCCTTTTCATGTTGCAACATAGTTTCTTTGTCTTATTGCTAGAACTTTGTCTTTCATGTTATGATTGAAGTACTATGATCCCAGCTTTGAATTATTTACAAATACTTTGATCAAGTTTATGATGGTGCATGTCACCTCAAAAATTATTCTTTCTTTTTGTCACTTACCTACTCGAGGACGAGCAGGAGTTAAGCTTGGGGATGTTGATACGTTGCAAACGTATCCATAATTTTTGATGTTCCATGCTTGGTTTTATCTACTTTCTTATGTTTTGTCCACACTTTGGAGTACGTTTCATATGATTTCTTAGACTAACCTATTAACAAGAGCCACAGTGCCAGCTGCCTGTTTTCTGCTGTTTTTGGTTCTAGGAAAGTCAGAAAATGAATATTCTCGGAATTGGACGGGACAAAAGCCAAAGTTAGTTTTTTACCGAGGGGCACCTGGAGCCAGAATACGAGACAGAGAGGGGCTAGGGTCCGGCCACACCACCTGGCCGCGCGGCCAGGCCTAGCCCACGCCAGGGGGTGGTCTGGCCGCCCCAGGCACCCCCTCGGCCTCTCCTTCCGCCTATATATTGCCTCTAATACGGAAACCCTAAGTACCGGATCAAAATTCCACGAAAGAGTTTGTAGCCGCCGTCATCTCCATCCCTAGACCGGGAGGGATCTGAAGCTCTTCCCGGCACCCTGCCGGAGAGGGGAATTCACCCTGGAGGCCTTCTTCTTCATCATGCAAGCCTCCGGTGTGATGCGTGAGTAGTTCATCTCTGGACTACGGGTCCATGTAGTAGCTAGATGGCTGGTTCTCCTCCTTTGTGCTATCATGTTTAGATCTTGTGAGCTCCGTTCATGATCAAGATTGTAACATCCCAAAACTTCAATCCAAGCTTATCAATATCAAATCATCCAAAAATAGGGTTAACAAAAACTTTTCCAAATTTAAAATGAAAGCATTCATATGTGTGTGCATTTAAAATAGGAGTTGATTTGAAGTGCCTTGTTTAAGTGATCCAATGCTTGTAAAATGTTTCTTAGGTGAATTAAACATCATCTACATCATTCCCAAACTTTTTCGAAAGAAAATCAAATAAAAAAGAATTAAAAAGGAGGAATGGTCATTTTGGCCATTTTAATCCACTACACTACTTTGAGTGTTCCTAGCACTCATTTCTTCACAGAAACAATTCTTGATCTTTGCACCCCTTGCTAGTACACATAATGAGTACCAAGGCCCACCTTTTGATCTGCTAAAAACATTCTTTTACTTATTTTAAATGGCATTTGAAAATTGAATCTAATGCATATGCATAGATCACCCCTATTTCAAAAACCATCTTTTTGAGCTCCAACTTCAAAACCCTTGCAACCAGAGACTACCTAGCACTAGTGGAGAACACCCAAAAAAATTGAAATCAAAATTCAAAACTTTTTCTCTTTCGGCCATTTTGTCAAACACCTTGCTGGCAAGATCATTGTGGCCTAACTATTACTGTTTTAGGCTGATATTGTCTAGCAAATTTGAAGTGCTTTGATCATCTTTGTCCCCCTCAAGCCTAACCAGACCCACACCAGCACATCCCCTACCTCCTAGCTGCACTGCATTGCCATGTCGAGCCACTCCTCGCCGGTCGACCGTGCACTCGTAGCAGTAGCCCTCTCTAGCCTCTCTCACTATGTCTAGCAAGTTGCTAGTGGTCCACTGTCTAACCAGCCACAGGACAGAGACAAAGAGCAGAGCGGCCAGGAACCGCCGCGCCCGGAGTTGGTCGACCATGTCGCCGCCGCCCGTAGAGCACGCTCTGTCCCCGCGTGCATAGACTGCCCCTTGGACATAGCCCGCACCCACCGCTCCACCATGACCTGGGGAACACCCCAGAGACCCCTGTTCGCCGCCCAAAGCACCACAGCCACCGCTCGCCGTGGACATTGCCGCTTATGCCGCTTAGAGCGCTACCTCGCCCAGACCGCATATCACCGCCCCTACGCTCGCATTCACTTCCTAGGGCACCGCCAGGAGACCACCTGTCGATCGCCATCCTCCGCCATGCCGCTAGCCGCCCGTAGCCGTGTCGCCGGAGTCGCCTGCCCATACCCTTCGGTCTCACCGTCGGGCCTATATAAACCAGCCTCCCCCGCACCATTTCTCCATACCCACTCACTCCCCACCTCTCGCTGATCCTTTCACCCCTCTCGCCGTAACCAAGCGAGCTCTGCCTCGCCGGAATTGATGCCGCAGCAGCCGCAGCAGGAGGAGAAGGGCGCCGCTAATTGCGACCACGCCTCGTCTCGCTGTCGTCTTCCAGATCGTTTGCCCGCCTCGCCTACCCCGCCGGAGCCCTGGTACGTCCCTAGCAGACCCCCACCGAGCCGCTAGGGTTCGAGCTCGCCGGCGACCTATTCGTCATCGACGACGACCCTCAGCCGTAGATCCCCTTTCTAATTCTACGGCCCACAGCGCGCGTACCGCTTCGCGTGATAAGACCCACTAAGAAGCGGGACCCCCTGTCAGCTGAGCCCCGTGCCGCGGAGCGCCACTGGGCCAGCCCAAGTTCTTTCCCGCGCTAGCCCACCCGTTCAAATCTGGATTTTTCTTTTTAGTTAAATCTAGTTTATGTCCACTAGATTAAAATTCAATTCTGGGAGTTTTATAAATCCAAATTGCATGAAACCAATTTTGTCTGAAAGGTATTGAGATGATCTATCCAAGCCCGTTGGATTTAATTCAATTAGAGTTATATATCTCTCATAAGAAAAATAACAAAGCAGAAGTATTTGCAACTTGCAATATTTTTATAAAATCAACCAAGTTAGCTTTTGAGTTGATTCCAACTCTCAAAAATCACATTTTATCATATCTATCTAAGTATGTAATAATATTAAGGTTTACATGCAGTGACTTTGGACTAGTACCAAAATAATGCTATATAGGCATTTCTAGTCACTTTAAATCATTAAATAATGAACCTAAACCAAAGTAATATTGATCCAACCTTTAAATCTCATTCCCACATGTTAAAATATATGGTGATGACATGTGTCCACAGGATCCCATATTTTAAGTGGTGAATATTAAATCTTAGTTAATTTTTCAATTAGTAGAAATTACTTTTCTAAAATAAAAAAGTTGAAACTATTGAATTAAACTTGTGATGATAATAGATCATCAAATGTGTGCTTTAGAATGATACTTAGTCTAGTTAAGTATTGTTTGGTGATTGTGTACTCCGTATGTTTTTATAGACGATAGTACCGACCAAGTCTACGAAGAGGAGGAGTGCTATCTAGACGAAGAAGAAGAAAACTTCAACCACTGCACCAACCAAGGCAAGCTAGCACTATCCATAATTAACCCTTGCAAGTTGTACTTGCAAGACACCATTAACAATGCAAGCTAACCCTTGCAAGTGTAGTGCTTAGCAAACTAGAATCTAACTAGATGGTTTAGCAAAGATGCCTTAGGCATGCTTTGAGCACCCCTTTTTGACTATTAGTACCCCAAGTCTTATTGCCAAGTTTTATCTCCCCTTAGTACACAAAGTTCTTTACTTGTTTGGAAGGTAGCATAAAAAGTATAAAACTTTACCTACTTAAAAACCTTTAGATGTCATTCTATGGCATGAGATTGAACCCATCACTTCCGCCTCAGTGAACACTCTTAACTTAGTAGTTTAGAGTAGATCAAAAACTTGAGTCACTTTAGATGGGAACACTTGGTGAAAATGAATTATGAAAACCTTGGAATGATGAGTCATTCTATTGAGATGTTTTGACATGTGTTGAGAAACACAAAGGATTGATGATGATGAAAATGTTGAGGCCTGAGCCTTAACCCTTTTATAAAACTGATGGTTGGATTCGGATGCGATACCATTCCAAATTTACCGTACAACCACACTACCTGAATTGGGTAAGGCTTAGCTGGAAATTTATATGCATTAGTATTAGTTCCCTCGCGGGAGAGGTTTGAGCTGAGGCTACCTCTCAATGTTGTCCACCTATGCAGTGCCCAAGATGACTGATGGTCATGGTTGGGAGGCCATGCTCATAGGAGAGGTGCTTATACTAAGGTGTGTAAAGGGAAGGTTATGTTTGATTATCTGCATACTAAGTATGATGATTCAGGGTTATCCCTGACAGATGTATCGAATCTTGTAGTGAAAGTGTACCACCTCTGCAGAGTGTCAAACTATTTGAATAGCCGCGTCCACGGTTATGGACAGTTGGAATGGCCATACTGTTTCGTTGTCAGATGTTTTCTAAATAACTTGATATGAATGATGAATCTTGACTTGACCACAACAGGGTTGTGTTATGACAATAGCTTCCCAACTTAAGTGATTCTAGAACTTTACTTTATCTTTCTTTGCTTTTGAACTCAGCTTAGGTTTCAAACTTAACTTTATAGTTAAACTTAGATTTAGCACTTTAACTTAGAATTATACTGCTTGTTAGTGGTAGTTTGCGAGTACTTAAAGAGTACTCATGGCTTTTGTCCCTGGCTATTATCGTGGCTAGACTATGAAGGAGATTATCAAGATGATGGTCAGCAGGGCGGCTATGATAACTAGGACTATCTGCCTTCGTCAGCATTGCCTGTGCCCCTGAAGATGGACCCCACCGCTACGCTTATCTTTTATTTCCGCTGCTTGTTGTATTAAGACTGGATCATGAGATCCTTATTTGTGTAAGACCTTATGTATGGTTTGTAATGGATGATGTACTGTGATATCCAATCCGTTATGTCTCGCAAAATTGGTAATCCTGGGATTGCGAGGTATGGCATAACGGGCATCTGGGATTAAAAATCTGGGTGTTGACAAAGATCATCTATTTGTAAATCCTACATGTTGTGTTTGCAGGGATCCGATGGATATTGAGATGCTATTTCAGATTGATTATTGATTCTATCATGTCTTTGTTATTTGTGATCTTGCATGCTTTCCATTGTTAGTAGCTATCTTGGCCAAGTAGATGCTAACAACTCCAAGAGTTAGTATTCATGCTCGATAGTGGGTTCATGCCTCTGGTAATCTAGGGAAGTGACAGAAATCTCTAAGGTACTAGATGTGTTGTTGCTACTAGGGATAAAACAACAATCCTTTGTTCATAGAACAATCGTATTGTTTACTTTACACGCAATTTGTAATGCAATTATCCGTTGCTTGCAACTTAATACTGGAGGGGTTTCGGATGATAAACCTAAGGTGGATTATTAGTCATAGATGCAGTTGAATGGCGGTCTATGTATAATGTTGTAATGCCCAATCGAATCTCAAAGGAGTCAAGATGAGTAGTATATGCTTGTATGCTTTCTCAATGTTTGTCAATTGCCCCGCTGTAATTTGTTCACCCAACATGTTATCTATCTTAAGGAGAGCCACCTCTAGTGAAGTATGGACGCCGGTCCTTTCTTTTACCATCAATCTACAATCAAATGTTTACTGCTTTGTGTTTACTTTCTACAAACTATTACTTCCTTCTATTCGATATGTTTAATCCTTTGTTTTCAGCAAAACCGGTGAGATTGACAACCTCATCGCAAGTTGGGACAGAGTTCTGTGGTTGTGTTGTGCAGGTCTCCACGTTGCTGCTGGCACCGGTAGTGCACCCTGCCAAAGTTCAGCTAGCAACACCTTTGGGGTGTTTCCTTGCTCCTGCTAGATTGATAACCTTGGTTTCATACTGAGGGAAAACTTGTTGTTGTGCTCATCATACCTTCCTCTTGGGGTTCCCAACAAGCTCGATATATTTTGGGCCATCAGTAGCAAGTTCCAAGGCTCCTACGAGATGGTGATCAAAAGGAAAATAAGCGGCATGATGCCGATTAACATGGTAAAACCTCTTCCTCTCTTTGTCGATGTCTTGCATTTGCGTTGAGCCATTGTTGGCATCCATGTGTGTAGGTCATGAAAGCAATGGAGCACTTCAAGAAGGTTATGATAACAAGACCTTCTCGTTGGGCAATTGTTGGATGTAGATCAAGGATACCATAAAATGGGAGACAAGTTATGCCCTTTGGAAAGAAATGGACAACAAGAAGAAGGAAAGAGCAATGCTTCGACGGGCGGTGCTGTCGACCTAGATGACAGCAATGACGAAGGCTTCGCCATCCCTGTAGGCATCTACATCACATAGATGGAGCACATGGATAAGAAGCTACGGTGCGCCGCATCTTCTCCTGGTTTAAAGGGATGAGGTAGAAGAAGCCCGTACATCGATTTTGTTTTTGAAATAATAAAAATCCAAATTTACGTCCGTGTGAGGACTTGAATCTAGATGGCTGGGTTGTACATCCAATTTTCTAACCAAGTGAGCTAAGCTCTCTTCTTATCTTCTCATGGTGTGGTCACCGCAATCATGCCTCGGTAAGATAGGAAAGAATTATATTTCATCTGTCTCGAAATTAATCTGAGATTTATCCCGATCACATGTATTTAAACGCATTTTACTGTGTAGATACATGCGAATATAAACAAATCTCCAACATCTATTATTTTAAGACCAAAAGAGTAGTATAAAATTAGTTTTTCTTGACTCGTAAGTCCCTAGCTTGGTGCTAAATGGTGAGTCCCCACCTGAAAAGCTACACACGCTCAAACATGGAGACACACGCTCCTACCTCCCCTCCTCTGGCTCGTTCCCCGTAGGAAACCCTAGCCCCACCCCTCCCTCCATCCCACCAGCACCGGTGAGCACCGCCAGGAAAAGCCCACGTGGTGCCGGTGGCGGCAGGCTTTCCCATACACGTGCTCTTGGGGTGGTTGCGTGGGGCAGCCCCGGCCGGTGGCGGTGCACTAGAGTTTGGTCCAATGAAGGTGACAAGGTATGCCGAAAGTGGCTCTTGACGGAGGCAACGACATGCATGACGTGGTGCCATAGGCGGCAACGGAGCACGACTACTAGTGGCACGACTAGTTTGGGGCCAGGCGGGCCTCAGTGAAATTAGCATCGACAATTGTAACATCCTAGCATTAGAGCTTAGAAATAAGCTGAACACAGGTGTGTGCATTGCATTCATGCATAGAAAATTCGGATAGTTTTCGCGCTTTTAAATAAAACTTGTCAAAGTGATTGAAGCTTATCTTAACTTGGTGGAACTAAACTAGATCATCAAGTTGACTGCGATAAGTTTCAATATGACCTTTGTTCAAACCTTATCTTTGGGTAATATAATTTGATCTAAGGGTAGATCAAATGTAATAAAACTAAGTCACAACACACTATTTAATAAGGAGTACTTGATCTTCTAGAGATCATTACATGGTATTTCATATCACAACTCAAGGATGAATACTTAATATTCTAAAGATGATATCAAGGTATTATCTACCAATGTAATAAAACTAAGTCACAACACACTATTTAATAAGGAGTACTTAATCTTCTAGAGATCATTACATGGTATTTCATATCACAACTCAAGGATCAATACTTAATATTCTAAAGATGATATCAAGGTATTATCTACCATAAACTCTGTATACTAAGTTAAGTATATAACTTAAAGTAAAGAAACTCCATAACCAAATCATGAAACACTTGTTTGCCATAGTTATTCCTACCATGGGTATCATGGTAATTCTTAAACATTAACTCTTATCACAAATAGAGTAAAAAGGGGAGTCAAGCCAAGACCATCCATTACATACCCTTAGTGTCATGATAATAGGTGATATTCCTATTTAACCTTGACCTATTGTGTTAACCTTCCAAATACCTTAAGTAAGTTAATCTGAAGGAAGAACTAGATATGGTTAAGTGTACCATCATCAATGGAATGTGATCCTTAGTGGAGATCAAACCATTTGATGTTGGAGGAGTTAACTCACTCATGAGATAACTAGAAGCAGTACCTAAACCCAAGAGTTGAGCTAGTAATTGAGGAGCTATGATAAAGCTAGTAGTATTAGTACATTAGATAACAATCTTGTTAGGACAAGTGGATATAGACTTAGAGTAAGCTTGCTTAACAAGATAAGTCTATAGAGAGACTAATACAAGTTTACTACTTAGTTGAGTATAGATCTTGATCAGATCAGATGATTAGGTGTTGAAGAAGAGTTATGAATATACCAAGTTAGGCAAGTCCTAGTAAACTGAATCATCTAGCTTGATCATTAGAAGTCAAGCTAGAGTATAATGAAGTATTTGATGAGTTGTATGGAGTAGTTGGAGGCATAGTAGCTTAACCAAGTTAATATAAGGACAACAGGTATTATGGGAGTAGTACTATACTTATTTCAAAGGATTGATATCCTTTGTATGTATAGTAAGGATTATAGTCTTGCAAACCTTGGAAGTTGTTGCAAGATGAAGTTAAGGAAGTTAATAGATGGAGTTAGTAGTAGCTACATTGATAGGTGCATCAATGGTACTTAATTAAGAGGAGTTGTATACTAGGAGTAAGAATGGAGTATTGTTGAAGTGAGATGACCATGTCATCATATGATGATGGATATGGTAGAATCAGTTGATTGTCTTATTCATAAAGATGAGATCTTTGTGAATAAGATAAGAAAGTATATGGAGTATATTTAGGAAAGGAATTCCTTATCTAAAGATATCCTTAGTGAGGTATTAAGGTAAGGATTCTTTAGAAGCCCTAATCAAGATCTTATCAAGCCATGACAGACCCATGTCTACCTCATTGTCCAAAAACCTAGAATGATAGAATTGTCATGATCATATTACTAAGTAATTGCAATATCTCACTCTATGTGGAGATATCAAACTCACTCATAGATTTAGAAGTAGTATCCCTAAACCTTGATCCTTGTCCCTGTCTATAATTGAATATAGGTTATTAAAACCTCTCAAAACCTATGTACCTATATTTAAATAAACCTTAGTATTTCTCTACCAATGATTAATATTGGTTCATTACTACTTAACCAAAAGGGTTCTGTGGTAATTCTAAACTCTACAACTCAAGTAGGATTGGTTTTGGTGAAATCCTCAAATGGGGAGAACCATGGATCTCAAATCACCATGATACCAACCCCAGGGTTTAATATCTTATCATGTAAGTACAATTCAATTATGAGGGGAAGTATTAATAAGATTCTATACACATAAATCATTAGCCTCTTTAACGTCTATCATTGCATTCTTTTAGTGGTAATACAAATTATTTCTATAAGATTTCCTTATAGGAAATAAATTCCTAAAAACCTAAATTATATTTACTTTACTAAATAAAAGAACCCTTCATATAGTTATAAATATCTTATATACAATAAGAAATACAGGGGAAATAGTATAATCCTTTTATACAATAATATTTATATCTTACAAAATCTCTAGATATTTAAATCGCTGAAGAAAATCAAATTTAAAAGATAATAGAAAAAGAAAACAGGAAATTCAATTGAAATAGAGAAGGAAACACTGTGCAGCAGTATCAGCCCACGGCCCATGTTGCTCCTCGCTTAAGTGCCGCCCGCAAGCGCCAGAGTCCACCTTTCGCTCGCTTCGCCAAAGCCCAGTACCAGCCCAAGCCCGCATACCGCTTTGTCATCGTCTTCTTCGATGTCACAAGCAGCTCGCTGGAGTACCTCGCCATCGCCCGATGTCGCCCGTCACCGTCAGCAAAAATTGGACCACCACGATGCTCGCCGACGCCACAGACCTCGATGATAAGATCCGCCGTGCTCTCCTCTATCGATCCATCCCAGTCTTATCCTCTCTCTCGCTCTCTAGAGCAAACCCCTCTTCCTCACTGAAACCCTAGCCGCCGGTGGTCATCGTTCTGGCCATCTCCAGTCACCCCAGGCCTCGTTGTGACCATCACTGGGAGTGCCTATCTGTCCTCATTCATCTCCAGCATGGCTCGCAAACAGGCGTGCTCTGTATCGGCCGGAATCGAGCTCGGCAGTTCGTCAGCCACCGCATCCATCGCCGGCAATCCACCGTCGTCGGTCCTCCCCGTGCCTCACTGTCATCACCATCATCACCAGGGTGAGTTTATGCATCTCCTTGTGCCCTCCAATCACTCTCTCTTGCTCGGTATCGATCTGTCGCCATAGCTCGCCATCAGCCGCCACTTGTGGTTGTCGCCGGAACAACTCCGGTGACCAATAGCAGGCAGCGACACCACTCCAAGGTCCGCCTCAGTCTCCTCGTTCCAACGCCACCCTTCGTAGCCGCGCACGCGCTCGCATCCGTCATCGGCGGTGACCATCTGGTGGTGGCCGGCGAGGTGACGTCAAGCTGACGTCACGCTCGCGTCACAGCCTAGCCAGCCAGCCAGTTTGACCCGTCTTGCCCACGTGGCCTGTCGACGTGGCATATGGCCCATCTGTCTGTGACTCTAGGGTAGAGTAGATTAGGTATAAAAAATCTTTATCTCGTGTGGCAGATGACGTGGCCACAGGCCCATTAGTCAGTGTCTGTGGCTAGGTTTAGTGTAGTATAAAAAGTATTATCTGTTTAGAAAATAAATAAAACCAAATAAGTTTAATATAAATATAATTCTAGAAATTTAATAAAAGGATTAAATCTTGTTAATTCTATATCTTTTGTTTCATAATTCAGAAAAATACATATAATATATCAAAATGTTAAGAAAAATAAAATCTATAATTTAACTTTATTAACAAATATTATTGTGTTAACTATTTAAATAATTATTATTTAATAAAGATTTTACAAGTAATAATACTTTAAAAATTCATATTTTAATATTAGTAAATAAGAAAAATATAAATAATATACTAAAATTCTTATAAAAACAAAATCTTCATTTACAAACTTGTTTAAATTATTGTTGGATCACTTAACCGATATTTATTATTTATTTAGTATTTATAAATGGAATAAACTTATGAAAATCATATCTTATTATTTAAAATTCACAAAAATACTTATAATATACCAAAATGATCACAAAAATGAAATATACACACTAAAAATATCAACTCATACTTTTGAAGTAAAATAAAAGGTAAAGGTCTAATAAATCTTAGTTAAACCCTTTTATTTTATTTTAATTCATTAAAAATATATAAACCTTTACTAATGTCTTTACATTATTTGTTTAGAGTATAAAAAGTGTAATAACAAGTTCAAATAATGTTTAACTAAGGTTAACATAAGTCTAACAATTTTAAGTTGTACTTACTAAAACTACCATTCAGAGTTAAGTAAATCTTACTCCAAAAATAGTTTATCACTTATAGAATCATCAAGATTTGAATATTAATTCTTTTACAAATTTGGGAATCCACTCTAAAGGCTAAGGAAAGTTTGTAAGTATTTAACATGATGCCATTCCTAGGTTCATAGAAATAAGTATTAATTCTATAGTAAGTAAGTGATTCTATCCATTTATAAAATCAAGAAAACACCACTTCTATCAATACATAATACTTTTGTTTCACTTCCATGAAGTGTTAAAAAGTCTCCATTTACTAGTAGAATAGTTATTCAACAATACTAGTTGTTTTCTACTTTAGTACTTATAATTTATAAGAAAACCTTAAAGTATTGACTTTAAGTTTGAATACTTTTTACTTTGTAAAAGTAATCTTTCCTCAAAAGTTACTCTTTAAGAAACATTAAAAGTAATCCTTGAACCGTTATCTAAAAAATCTAATGGAATCTTAATCTTGTTTAAGAAATATTTTAGATACCATACCCATTTGAGTGTTTTAATATTACATATTACTTGTTGTATTTACTTATTATTTCACACACACTCTCACAAGCCTTAATAAGAAGCACAAGTGTGAATTTATTATAAAAGTGCAACACATTCTAAAGAACTCATTCCCAGATTCCAAACCCTAGATTACATACGACTATTCTGGGGATTCGTGTTTCTCAAACTGCATTACATTACTTATACATCGTTGCATCTTGCTTCTTTAAACATTAGTCCTTACCGGACCAATGATGCTATTTCCAGATTTTGGATATTCTATTGTATTGAAGACTATGAGTGCATAATCTTGCAATCACAAAAGGCAAGTTCACAACTTGCTCATGTCCTTTGATTATTTTCTATGCTTGTAACTCAATTGTGTCATCACTTGCATTTCAAAAAGGTCAAAAACACTATTTTCAAAATTAACTAGAAATATTGGTTACTGATCCAGGGTGATCAGCTAATCTATCATAACTGGCAATGGAAACGCCATTGTACAGTAATGTATCATCTAGGACTTAACAACTAATGTCTCTAGTGATTCTAGCGCCGTATATTACGCGTCAACCATGAGATTTGGAATGGGACAGAGAAGTCAGTTGTATCTTCTCCCTTTCAGGATGTTGATTTCTCGTGGAGTTCCAGAGAATCCAGCACATGGGTGGGACCCCTTAGTTCCCCACGAGCTAGGTGTCTACATTATTTGTCCAGGCTGTCTGGGTCGGAGTTCACCATAGATGATGGTGACCGCCAGTCAGAGCTGCTTACCGAGTCTTCGGGAACTCCCCTGGTTATAGCTTGCCCTAGTTGGCGGCTTAACGGAGGTGTAGTCAGCCCCGGAGGATCATGCAGACATATGGGGTCACGGAGAGGGCAGCGATTGGCTTGGATCTTAAGTTGGGCCTCAAACCAAGGAAGTTTGAACGGGGACATACTCCCGGTTGTGCAACAAAGCTTATGGTCTCTTGTGGGAAAAGTGACGTACCTCTGCAGAGTGTAAGAATTGTGACATGTTACTCCCTGTTCCGGGAAGGAGCTACGAACGCGGCAGGAAAGGAACTCCATGAAGTTTTGGTCAACCTGTGAAGGCTGCCGGACATAGTTTTCAGAATAAAATCAATCTTTGAAGAAAGGTTTACAAAAACCTGCATTGCCTATGACCTATGGTCTATGGCTGTAGAGATAGTGCATCATACACTCCTTTTTAGTGAACTTGCTGAGTACGCTCGTACTCAACCGTACCTTCTTAACCCTTGCTAGGTTCTAAGCCATTGAAGACGACGCCAACATCAATCTCTGCTCAAGAAACCATCATCGACATCTCAAGTTCTTCAATAAAGTCAACATATACATCAGCTGAAGTGAAGATAAATTGTCGGTTTAGATAGGAGTAGATTCTCTAGCCATAAAACCTATTTCTGTAGAGCATTGCAATAGCAGCAACAGCAAGCCAAATAGTTTAGATGCTAATCTTAGTTACTAGATATTTCTGAGTTATTATTTCTAGTTCTTCTTTAAGAAGTTATTTCTCTCTCTTTAACCTAGAGTGTTCTCTGGATCTTTTGTAAAGAGTCGAGTTGTAATCTATAGTCATGTCTTGGACATGCTGTGTTTCTAGTGTACCACTCTAAGGGATGTAATACTAGTGAACAGTGTTTCATTGGTGTTATGTCAACGACTATAGTGTACTACATCATGCAGTGGTATGCTAGGTCACTGCAACAGTCCCCTGCCGGTGGCTATGGCTTGGAGGTCTCTCCAGGTTGCACCATCGCCGTTAGAAGATCTGGGCCAAGAAGGCCTAGACCCGGTGGCCCTTGTGATGACTGCAAGTGCATAGATCGTTTGTAGCTAGTTTCAAAATAAAGATATCGATCCCATAGGGAGCAGTAGGCGAAATACTAAAATGCTTTTAACTACAACTAAACGAATTACTTAAGAAATAACTTTAAGATACATGAAACGTAGAGTTGTTTTTGGGTTTTTGGTTGAACAAGGTAATTTAAAGTAAACCAAAACTTAATGCAGAAAGTAAGAATCGCGTGTGTAATAGAACTTTGGAACTACAATAGGGAAAAAGGCGTTCTCTGGGAGTGGTGGATACACAGCTAGCAATTTAGACTAAGCAATCAAGATTATTATAACGAATATTCTCATAATATGTACCCCCACTGGGAGGAGCTCCATATATGGACGAATAGCCAGCAACCGCTGCACACATCATCCTCATAACCATAGTAGACATCAATCAACATCAATCGACATCAATGGAATTACTGCGTTATTAAGGGATTTCTCCCCTGGCATGGACATGGCTTTATGAGTTCTCCTTGTTCCCCCAAGTTAGTATGTAAAGAATGACAACAGCTTTATAGTCACAATAAGTGTGATCATCCTTCCGTCTACCAACAAGTAATCCCCTTCATTGAGTCCCCATAAGAGGCAAATATTAAGGAGGTGCACAACTTCCACCATCAAGATGAAGACAATTAACACATACACATAATGATGTATAACATAATAATCTCTATCTCATCTCAATCATATGCTAGGGTTTCTCCATCTCCCCCAAGAACTACAGATCTACTCAGACATGGAGGCAATCAACATCATAACAATAGTAATGGAAACAATCATAGATGAATAGTACTTGTATAAATCCACAACGAGTACGGGAATTACAACAAGATCTAGACAAGATGTAGATGGGATGGATATGGTGGTGATGCAGTGGTGGATGATGAAGATCGATGCCTTAGCCTCCCGGATCTGCGCAGGTTGAAGATGGATCCCTGGCGGATGAGTTCCCCCTACGGATGCCTTCCAGAGGTGAGGTTTCAGTGATTTTTGGGTGTTCTGTATGTCGTCTCCATGAACCAGTTGCACGGGGTGAAACTATTTGACGAGGCAGAGGCGACACCAACTATACGGCCGGAGCTACACGGCCGGAAAATTTGCTCCGGTCGTATAGTTGGTTGTTGAACTCTCTGCCTCCTTTGTTTGCTTCTGCTTTTCTTCTGGTATTATTAATATTTCCCAAATAAGCGATTTACGTTGTTTTTTACTCTATTTCTCCACAATACAACTACTCCAAGAATTGTATCCATTAGATCCATCATCTGTCCTGATCCTGGTGAAAATAGACATAAAATGTGCGTGCGAGCGCCGTAAATATCAAGATCCTACATCTACAATGCAAAATAATAGTGTAAAACATGATGCAAATATGCACTCATCAACTTCCCCAAGCTTAGACTCTTGCTCGTCCCGAGCAAGTTTAGCTTAATGGATGTGATCCTCATATTCATGAAGCTGAGTTGATAAAATAAATGAGGCAGTTACAGCATGTGTTTATCATATACGATACATAGGAATAAGTTCATGAATAGTACCTTACTTGAACCATCTGAACAGTATTAGCAGGGTTCCACACCTTAGTGATCAACAGTTCATAAAATATGATTCTCAACATAATGTAAAAGTATCCGGTTCAACCGAATGAGTTAGTGAGGTAGTCCCAAGTGTTTTTAGGATCGACATATTCACTTCGGATTCAAAACCTCAAAAGTGTTTCTTTGTCGTACTACAGTATGGTGGTGTATGCCTATTTGCTGTTTGCACACTCGCTCTTTTTCTTCTTATTTGTATATATGCACACACTTTTGTTTTAAGTGCTGTGCAAAGGAGCTAGCCATGCATTCCACTTCATGTAGGAATTCAAAGTTTAGTTATCTCCATTATCAAATTCCAATTATATATGAAGCATAGTTATGACTTGAAGATTCTACCTCGACTTGTTCTCACTCTATTTCGATAGAACTTTCATTTTTATTTGTTCAAGGTTTCTTTTTGAACTCAATTGTATAGACAGTTTTTCTTTGTAAATCAAACCGTAGACTTACAACATTTTGATCAAATTATCTTGATGTGTTCTATTAATACCAATGGCGTGGAAGACTCCTATTGCTTATCATCAAATGCAAGTAAAGTTATACTCAAGCCATTCATATATCAATAAAGCAAACACAAACTCAATATTGCTCCATATATAATAATAGACTCAGAATTTCATTAAAGGGGTTGACTATTCCCGAAGGGAATTCTAATGATGCAAACTTTATTTCTAGTTTGAACTAATGCAAAAACGGTAATATAAAACTTATAAGAAAGATTACAAGGTATTTAAAGATCTCCCCAAGCTTGGAATCAAGCCAGGCGGGATCAATTAACTCCTTGTTGGTACCTATTCCTCTTCCTGGGTAGAAAGAGCGCCGCCCTCTTCTTTTATGTTGCCATCTTTAACTATGCTTGCAAAGCGAATGCTGATCTCGGCCATGTCATATTGGAGCTTCAACATTTTATTTTTGAGGAACTTCTTCTCATCTATTAACTCAAATACAGTTTTAATTAAGAAACTAACTCTACCATCAATGTCATCGACCTTCTTCTCAAGGTCTTTGCTCATCATCCAGTAGGAGTCAATCCCTTCTCCAATTGTTTCAAAGCATGCCTTAGAAGCTTTTTCTAACTCATAGATCTTATCATGAATCTCATCTTGCCACACCTTCTTAGGTTTAAGAGGTTATGGACCAAGAGGAGGTTTATAATAGGATCCTATGTTGTAACGATAAGGATTAGGGAGGTACTAATCCTTGTTCCTTCCCTGCTCAGCTTGTCTCATCATCTCCATCCTTTGCGGGAACATATCCTCCCAATTTGGGAGAGGCTTGATCTCCAGGTTGGATGATGACAATGATCCTTTAGGTTCTGCTTCTTCGATCCTCTTCACTGGCTTCTCTTCTTTCTTCTTCCGATCTTGTTGACATGGAAGGACTGCATGGCTTTGTTGCACGGATGTTGTTAAAGGGGCTTGTATAGGGATGGCGAGGATTTTTCGAGGCTAGAGGCTGTAGCTCTGTGAAAACTTAATGAAAAGGGTTAGATGCGATCAGCTTTAAAAGGAGAGATCAAAAACCCTAGTCGCCTTGCGTAACGAGCAACTATATGGGTGTGGCCCGTATAGCTCCTGTCGTATAGTTTCGAACTGACTATAGTTTAAATCTACGGTGGAATTAACTATATGGCTGGAATTATATGGGCGGAAATTTTTATTCCTGCTGTATAGTTGGTCGTTCAACTCTCTGGAGTCTAAATAATTTTTTTGGAGATGGGTGATAACTATACGACCCTAACTATACGGGCGGAATTTTTAATTTTGGCCGTATAGTTGGTCATTAAACTCCCAGTACTCAGGAAATTATTTTGTCAATCTATATGATCCAGCTATACAGGTGGAATTTTTAATTCCGGCCATATAGTTGGTCGTTAAACTCTCAGTACCTTTTTGTGGATGGAAGGGGTAATGTTGCAACAACTATACGACCGCAACTATACGGCCGAAAAATTTATTCCCGCCGTATAGTTGGTCCTTAAACCTTCTGTGTCCACCAAAAACTTTCTGCTTCTCCAAGGATTCTTTATTAATATGAAACTTAACGAATGTCGAGTTTTGGCAGAAAAATATCAGCTTAGAATTTCGACCAATTTTGGCATCATCAATCTTCCTTCTTCTTTGTTATAGCATAAAATGTTTCTCATATAACACAAAACTCAAACTTAAACTTTAACTAAAAATCTAAAAACTTACTCAAACCTTTATTTCACATGGATTGTCTCCCATGAAGAGCTCTTTTATGGTGAATAGCTTGACCGTAGTATTGCTCAGTCCGTCTCGAGTCCATTCTTCTTGCAGTTTCCATTCCTCGTATATCTTTGGTTTATCACTTCTTCTAGGGTGCTCAATTCTATGGTGATTGCACTTATATCTTCTTTTACTCGATAATGCATCAAGCGTTGTCCATTTACCACCCATGCAAGAGAGGGTGTTTTTCCTTGGAGCTTCACTACTCCCGATGAATAAGCTTCTTCAACTATATATGGGCCTTCCCACTTTGATCTGAGCTTTCCTGGAAATAACTTAAGACAAGCATTATAGAGCAACACTTTGTCTCCATTTTTAAAAGTTTTATTCTCTATTTTTCTATCATGCCATCTTTTCACTTTTTCTTTAAACAATCTAGCATTCTCATAGGCTTCACTTCTAAACTCATCTAAAGCATGAATATCTAATAAACGCTTTTCCCCTGCTGCTTTAAGATCATAATTTAGGTTCTTGACTGCCCAAAAAGCTTTGTGTTCCAATTCTAAAGGTAAATGGCATGCCTTACCGTACACCATCTTATAAGGTGTCATACCCATTGGATTTTTAAACGCAGTACGGTATGCCCATAGAGTATCATTTAATTCGTATGACCAGCCTTTTCTTGATTTTTCCACCGTCTTCTCGAGTATGGTCTTCAGTTCTCTATTTGAGAGTTCCACTTGACCACTTGTTTGGGGATGATATGGTGAAGCAACGCAGTGAGTTACTCCATTTACTTGCTGAGGATCTTCCTGAAAGTTCCTTTCATAAAACGAGAACCACCATCAGTAATTAAAAATCTAGGAACTCCAAACTTGGGGAATATGACATCCTTGATCATCTTCACTGAGGTAGCTGCATCTGCATGATTTATTGGAATAGCTTCAACCCATTTATTAACATAGTCAATAGCAACAAGAATATGAGTATAACCATTCGACTCTATAAATGGTCCTATGTAATCCATTCCCCATACATCAAAGGGTTCAATTATGAGACTATAATTCATTGCCATTTCTCGTCTCCTACCTATATTACCTCTTCTTTGGCAAGCATCATAGTATTACACATACCTGTGTGCATCCTTGAGTAAGGTGGGCCAATAGAATCCAGATTGAAGTTCCTTTGCAGCAGTTCTATTACTTGCATGATGCCCTCCATATGGACTGTCATGACAAGCTTTCAATATCGCATTCATTTCATGGTTAGGAACACATTTCCGAATCATTCCGTCAAGTCTGTGACGATATATATACGGATCATCCCAAAGTAATGTTTAAGATCATTATTGAATTTCATTATTTGATTTGTTGACATACCAGGAGGTATAAATTTTGTTGCTAGATAGTTAGCATAATCTGCATACCATGGATCAGCAATTTCAACATTTGCTAAATATTCTCCCAGAAATGATTCATTAATAGGTATGGGGTTATTGGTTATTCCCTCCATCCTAGAGAGATGATCTGCTACCGGATTATCTTTACCCCTCCTATCTGCTATTTGTAAATCGTATTATTGTAGTAATAAAACCCACCTAATCAACCTGGGCTTAGCATCCTTTTTCACAAGGAGGCGATGCAAAGCTTGGTGATCCGTATGAATTATTACCTTAGAATTAATTATGTAAGATCTAAATTTGCCGCAACAAAAAATTATATGTAGGAACTCTTTTTATGTAGTAGCATAATGTTTCTAAACCTTATTAAGAGGTCTACTAGCGTAATAGATAACATTCAAATTCTTTCCATCTCGCTGCCCCAACACAGCCCCTAAAGCATAGTCACTAGCATCACACATGATTTCAAAAGGTTCATCCCATTTTGAAGATTGTATGATAGGTGTTGAAACTAGTTTATTCTTAAGGTTCTCAAAAGCTGCAATGCAGTCATGATCTAAATAGAATGAGTTTCTTTATCAAGAAGATTGGTAAGGGGCATGCCCGTCTCCAAGATTTAGGGGCCCCGGTGCGACTTATAAAAATGGGGCCTTAATTTTTGTACACACTTAAGAACTAGTGTAACAAAATCACACGTTTAATTTATATTGTATAACTTCCGAATGTGCTATGTCGTACAATGTTCGAAAAACAATCAACTATTCATTCAAACATAATAAATATAGCATCAAACAAATAAAACAAACCTCATGATCTACCAAAAAGCATCATCCGCCGGGTATTTCTTGAAATAAAATCTTCAATCGTAGCATTATAATTGATCTTCTCCAAAATATCACTCTCAACTGCTATAGTCGCCAATCCACCGAGCCTTTCTTGTGTCATAGTAGAACGCATGTAGGATTTCAGCAACTTGAGTTTAGAAAAGCTCCTTTTAGCAGATGCAACAGTAACATGAATGGTTAATAAAATTCTGTATGCAATATTAGCAACAGCCAAATACGGACGCTTCTCCAAAAACTTCAGAATATCAAGAGGACGCATAGATTTCTCAAGTAAATCTTGGATAAAAATTAACTCCCCCCATAATACTTCTCCATCAATATCCCTATGTTTTCCATGCTTAAGCGCAGCCTCAAGTTTGAGACAAGAATCCTTCAAAATGTCATCATCCATGGATCGTAGCCTATCTGAAGTAAAAAAGAAACCAAATATATCTTCATACTCTTTGTACTGTTCAAATCTGGTGTTAAGTGAAGCAGTAGCTTGATCAACAATACGCAAAAAATTATTGATCCTAAATGACTCCTCTGCAGAATGTGATTTGGTCGGTGCATCAGCCAGCCCCTTGTCAAATTGTCTTTTCCTTGTAATTTTACGCTTGGTGCGAAACCCCGGATTAATATCCATCTCAATTGAAATTTCTTTAGCAGTTTCCAATGCTTTTGCAAAGCCAATTTCTCTATACTTTGTGAAAAAGGAAATCAGCCCCTGTACAGACTCAATTGCAATATCAATAAGCATATCCTTTGACTGTAGGTTCTTGCTTACCAAATTAATAGAAGATAATATCTCATACCAGATGATTATAGATACTAAAAACTCAAAGTCACCAAGTTTATTTTCTGCCAATGATTTTGCTACACTACTTGTCAACGGATCCTTATCTGTTTCAACCACTTGTAGCAAAGCCTCCCTTATATCTGACATTTGGAACCTTATAGACTTAATACTATCAACACGACTCTCCCAACGAGTGGCTGACAATGATTTGAGAGTCAATCCTGTTATATTATCTTTAAGAATCTGTCGCCTCTTAGTAGAATTAGCAAATGTTGTATAGATGCGCTGTATAATTCCAAAAAAACCAGTTGCATTACGACAAGAATTTGCCATATCACAATGTGTCAAATTCAAACTATGACAACCACAAGCCGAATAAAAGCTCTTGGATTTATTTTCAAAATTCTACTTTGTACCCCTTGATGCTTTCCTTTCATATTTGACCCATTATCATATCTCTGTCCTCTCACATTGTTTATATCAAGATCAAGCTTCTTTAGCTCCTCTTCTAAAACATCAAATAAACCTTTCCCAGTGGTATCATTCACATCCAAAAAACCTAAGAAAGATTCCTCGATACAAGCAGAACCTGAAGATGTATCAACATACCTTATCATCAGAGACATCTATTCTTGGTGGCTTACATCAGGAGTACAATCAAGTATTACTGAGAAATACTTTGCCTTTTTTACCTTTTCAATAATTTCATATCTGATTGCAGTAGCTAGCAAAGCTATCAACTCATTCTGGATGGAAGGACCAAGATAATGATCACGAGTTCTATCATTCGTAATTCGGTCAACATGCTCTTTCATAACTGGGTCAAATTTAGCCAACATCTGAACCAATCCTAACAAATTGCCATTCTTGTCTTGGTACAACTTGCAATTACTACCACGCAATGCTATGTTATGTTCTCCGAGAAACTGTACAATCAAAAGAATCATGTACAAAACTTTTCTTCAATGCTCCCTTTCTTTTTCAATTTCCTGCTGAGAAACATGATCGATTGTTTGATTATTCTGCAACCTCATACGCAAATCATACCATGCACTCATGTTTGTGACATGTTCTCTACTAGATTCATGCTGCTGAAGCCTAATGCTAAGATGTATCCAGTAAGAAACCCTCATTTGCTAACAATCCTCTCACATGCCCCTTTCTTAATAACTTGGAACAAAAACAAAATATCTTGTCAAGCTCTTTGCTGTACACAAGCCATTCTCTATCACATATTTCTCCATTTGGGAGCTCTCTATTGTATGCTGATGCAGAAAACCTTCTAGTATTTTTGTCTCTAGGACCATGCTTAAGAGGCAAGTCTCTTTTAGGACCCTTTTGCAGCAATATATCAATCATTTTAGGATCAAGACCATCCCAACATCTTGGATCAAACATGTCAGGATGAGAAGAGCTATTGGTGTCATCGTGAATAGTAGCATCATTACCTTCATCACCAGTACTAGCATCATTACCTTCATTATCAGTATTAGCATCATCATGTTCATCACCAATATTACCATCGTCGCCTTCATAAAATTCTGAAGTACAAGCCTTAACTTCTACAACATTATCACCATGGTCGTGATCAACATCAGCATCTGGAGTTTGATTTTCAGAATTTATTTGATACTCTTTTACAACAAATTTATCTAGAGCGCCCTTTTGAGACTGAGTCACTCCTTCTAATCTCTGTTTTTTCTTCTTCTTCTCGTAACCCGGTTGACACTTTATCCTTCTCATGATTTGCCTGTCTTAGAAATTTAAAAATTAATAGTCCGTCCGACCCAAATTAGTTGAATAGTTGACTTAGATTTGTCTAGATTCGAATGTATCTAGACTTGTTTTAGTGCTAGATACCTCCGAATCTAGAAAAATAAGTCAACTAATTTGGGTCGGAGGGAGTAATAGATGAGTAATTGAGTACTGTATGTGAAGCTAGAAGGTTCATTGATTCATTGATTTTCTACATGCAATGGCTAGCAGGTTCATTGATTCATCGATTTTCTACAAGAAATAGGCAATAGCTAGCAGGTTCACTGATTTTCTACAAGAGATACCTAAGAAAGATTTTCTACTATTTGTAACTAGGCCAGATCCTTACCGTGCCGTCCGTGCGTACTACGTAGCTCAGCTGACTCGCTAAGGGCGTGAGGCGCTGCCGCTGAGCTGATCGCAGTGATCGGTGATCGGCTAGGCAGCGGCCGGCAGCGAGCGGCGATCTCGGGAAGGCGAAGGGAGGTCGGGGGTCGGACGCCAAGCGACGCGATGCGATCAGGCGAGTCACGCCAGGAAGGCAGCAGGGAACGATCGCCAGCGATTTCTGCTGGAGTGCTGGGCCTAGCCCGCGATAGACGCATAGTATTATAGGGGGCTGCACAAAATCGGGGGCCCTCCAAAATTGGGGGCCCTGTTCGGTCGACCACTTCGAACCTGTGCATCGACAGGCCTGGTAAGGGGCATAACTATTTTAGCAAAATCTTTTATAAATCGCTTATAAAAACCTGCATGTCCCAGAAACATTTTTAGTTTTTTAATGTTTTGAGGTATTGGAAGATTTTCTATAGCATTTATATTAGTTTTATCTATTTCTATCCCCTTCTCCGAAACTTTATGCCCGAAAATTTTACCTTCTCTTTCCATGAAACAGCATTGTTCCCAATTCAAAACCAAGTTCGATTGCCTGCATCTCTGCAAGACTTTGGTTTGATTGTAAAGGAAATTATCAAAAGTTGTTCCACAAACAACAAAATCATTCGTTAGAACTTCCGTAGTCTTCTCAACAAAATCATAAAAAAATCTTTAGAACACATTCCTCAAAAGTTGTTGCTACATTACATAAGCCAAACAGAATTTTTCTATAAGCATATATGCTATAAGGACAAGTGAAAGTTGTTTTCTCTTAATATTCTGGTTGTATAGCAATTTGAGAATATCCAGAATAACCATCAAGAAAACAAAAGTAAGAATTATTACTAAGTCTTTCTAAAATTTTATCCATGAATGGTATAGGTTTATGATTTTTCTGTGTCTCACGGTTTAGCTTCCTAAAGTCAATGCACATACGATATCCTACTATTGGCCTTACAGGAACTAGCTCACCATCCTCATTCATAGCAGCATCAAGACCACCTTGGTATGCAATGAGCTAGGCTAACCCACTTGCTGTCAGAAATAGGATATATTATGCCAGCATCTAGTGAGCGTATAACCTCTTTTCTTACTAGTTCCTTCATTTTAGGATTAAGCCTTCTTTGTGTATCTACTACAGGTTTAGCATCATCAAGCATGGTAATCTTATGTGTTATGATAGATGGATCTATTCCTTTAGTATCACTCAATGTATATCCAAAGGCTTCACGATGCTTAACCAAAACTGAAATGAGTTTATTTGTTTCATTTTCCGATAGATTCTTGCTAATAATGACAGGACATTTATTTTCATTATCTAAAAACTCATACCTCATATTGTCTGGAAGTTTTTTCAATTCTATTGGTGGAGGCTCTTCATCTCCTTTTCTTACCAGTTCTTCATAGTCATGTGGATTTTGTGCTTCCGGAATTGAATCAAGGTAATCGTCCATGTCTTCTTTCTCCTCATCATCTGGTGCTTCCTCCCAATTAATCAGGCTCCTCTCCAATTCATTTTGTGGAGCACTGAAATGAATTTCTGCCAGCTTGACAATAGTCTTTCTTCCTTGATATCCTCCACTCCATATGGCCTCTTCTTTAGTTTGGCGAAGTGGAATGTCATTTCCTCTTCTCCAAACATCAGTGAAATAGTCTCCTTATTATCAACTCGAGCTTTGGTGATGGAAATAAAAGGCATGCCTAAAAGAATAGGACAAAAAGAATCTCGATGCATATCAACAATATGAAAATCAAGGGGGTACATGAGTGACCCAATAAATACATAAATATTTCTGATTACTCCTTCCGGTTTTATATTGGTTCTATTAGAAATTTTAATAGTAGTGTCTACCGGTTCCACATCTGGATTATTTAAATTGTAGCGGAGTTCCTCATAAAGCAATGCAGGCATAATATTTATAGTGGAAATGGGCTCACAAATTCCATATAAGAAAGTTTCTCCACAATATATAGGGGTCGTTGGTTTAGAAGTTTCGTTACCTCGAACCTTACCTTTGATGAATTCTGAGGTTTCAAGGTCTAGCATAACCACTTCATCGTCCACTACTCATGCTTTCATAAGATCTTTTAATATAACATTATTTATATTGGTAGCTTCAGAATTCCTTTCTGGTTTCTTTGATCTCTTCTTTATTTGTTCTTCCTCTTTCTGCCTTTTTTTGATGATCCCTTGAATAGGTATCGAGGAGAACTCTTCCATCAGTGCTCTTGCACGCTTGTTTTCTTTGAGGGGTTTACGAGGTTCCCATTCTGTAGGTACCTACAAATGCCCTGCATAATTCTCAATAATTTTCTTTACTGAGTAAGAATCAACACCGAGCATTTTAATCATTGTTTCTGTCCTTTCATCTGCAAGGAAATTGTTAATGCAAGCGTACTCAGAAAAACTATTTGTAATGCTGTCCTTATCTTTAAGATTTTCCGTTGCTTCTCTCATTTTTATTATTAGATTCCAAGCTTCATCATAGGTATAAGATAGAAAATTTCCATTAGAAGCAGTGTCTAGATTCATCCTATTTTCAATATTTAGCCCTCCATAAAAGGTATGGGTGATTAACCAATCAGGCAAACGATGATGGGGGCAATTATCTAAGCAACTTTTGTACCTTAGATATCCTTCATATAAGACCTCACTAGGATTATTTTTGAAACTGATAATAATACCTCTCATCCCGTGAGCTTTGCTTTCAGAATAATATTTTGATAGGAAATTGGTTGTCAATTCCTCCCAAGTCCTCGGTGCTTCTGCACAAAAAGATCTGTACCAGTCGCAAACATTATTAGAGAGAGTTTGTCTAAACAACTGGGTTTTAACCATATCAAGATTACAGTCGTCAAAAATAAAGGAACTGAGAATGTCTTCAAAGAATTGTAAGTGTCCATATGGACTTTCTTCATTAGTTCCTGTAAATTTCTTAGAATGCAATAATTCAAATAATAAGGGTGGATCTCGATTCCATCCGGATTTATGCTTTTATTGATAGCTATAAAGGCATCCATGGGCGAACCCATTTTCCTTACTACCTCAAGCTGGTTTAAATGCTAAGTGTTGTCCATTGTTGTGGTCTTGCAACTTAAGTAAAAATTAGTACAACGAAAGTAAATAACTAAAAGTAAAGTGACTTATTGCGCTAAGTTCCCCGGCAACGGCGCCAGAAAATAGCTTGATGACTGTAAGTGCACAGATCGTTTGTAGCTAGTTTCGAAATAAAGATATCGATCCCACAGGGAGCAGTAGGCGAAAGACTAAAATGCTTTTAACTACAACTAAACGAAGTACTTAAGAAATAACTTTAAGATGCAAGAAACATAGAGTTTTTTTTGGGTTTTTGGTTGAACAAGGTAATTTAAAGTAAACCAAAACTTAATGCAAAAAGTAAGAATCGCGTGTGTAATAGAACTTTGGAACTACAATAGGGAAAAATGCGTTCTTAGGAAGTGGTGGATACACCGCTAGCAATTTAGACTAAGCAATCAAGATTATTATAACGAATATTCTCATAATGTGTATGTATGTGGGAGGAGCTATATATATGGACGAATAGCCAACAATCGCTGCACACATCATCCACATAACCACAGCAGGTAGCAATCGACATCAATCGAATTACTGCGCTATGAAGGGATTTCTCCCGTGGCATGGACATGGCTTTATGAGTTCTCCTTGTTCCTCAAAGTTAGTACGTAAAGAATGACAATAGTTTTATAGTCACAGTAAGTGTTATCATCCTTCCATCTACCAACAAGTAATCCCCTTCATTGAGTCCCCATAAGAGGCAAATATTAAGGAGGTGCACAACTCCCAACATCAAGATGAAGACAATTAACACATACACATAATGATATATAACATAATAATCTCTATATCATCTCAATCATATGCTAGGATTTCTCCATCTCCCCAAGAACTAGAGATCTACTTAGACATGGAGGCAATCAACATCATAGCAATGGTAATGTAAACAATCATAGATGAATAGTACTTGTATAAATCAACAACGAGTACGGGAATTACAACAAGATCTAGACAAGATATAGATGGGATGGATGGAGATGGTGGTGATGCAGCGGTGGATGATGAAGATCGATGCCTTAGCCTCCCGGATCTACGCAGGTTGAAGATGGATCCCTGGCGGATGAGTTCCCCCTTCAAATGCCTTCCGGAGGTGAGGTTTCGGTGATTTCTGGGTGTTCTGTATGTCGTCTCCCCGAACCAGTTGCACGGGGTGAAACTATTTGACGAGGCGGAGGCGGCGCCAACTATACGGCCGGAGCTATACGGCCAGAAAATTTGCTCCGGTCGTATAGTTGGTCGTTGAACTCTCTGCCTCCTTTGTTTGCTTCTGGTTTTTTTCTGGTATTATTAATATTTCCCAAATAAGCGATTTATGTTGTTTTTTACTCCTTTTCTCCATAGTACAACTGCTCTAAGAATTGTATCCATTGGATCCATCATCTGTCCCGATCCTGGTGAAAACAGACATAAAATGTGCGTGCGAGTGTCGTAAAATACCAAGATCCTACATCTACAATGCAAAATAATAGTGTAAAACATGATGCAAATATGCACTCATCACCTTGGCAGTAGGATCCCGTGTTGTCCTTTGAAGCCTCGGTTCGGGAGGGTCGTGTTGGCTTCGCAGCATAGAAAACAAAAAAATTCCTATGATGGGAACTATACGCCAAGATCTATCTACTAGACACAAGCAACGGGTGGATATACATCCATAGAGAACTTACCCTCGAAGACAACAAAGCTTTGTTAACAAGTTGGAACTCGTGGATGATGTAGTTGAACGCTTGCCGATCTCAAGATCGTGTGGAAGTCCTAGCACTGCAAATCAGTAGTGCATCCGTCCTCGCACACACGTTCAGGCCACCGAACAACTTCCACCTCCTCGCTCCAGCGAATCAGCGGAAGCAGCAACTCCTTCCAGACGAAATGCCACCGGGAACATGTATCTCGCTAATCCGAGACCATGGGGAATATATCTAGAGGGGGAGAGAGATCCTTCACGAGGAGGTGTGCTTTGTGAGGGAGGAGAGGGGGGCCTTTTATAGGAGAGGGGGGCTCCTCCCCTCCCATGGCCGGCACCCATGGGGGGTGCCCCACCTCTTCCTCGTTCATGTGGTGGAAGCTCCACTCACATCAATTTAGCCTCCACGCAAAGTTCCACTCACATGCATTAAATTTCCACCAAATTTAATGCAACTCTCATTTAATAAAACTCTTTTATTTATTTTATTCAGAATTTTTTTTAATTACTTTAATTAACAAACATTCACATAAAACCCCTTGTAACATTTCAATATCACATGCAGAACCAGTTTCTGCAATTTCACCCGAAACAATTCTGGTTTCCATCAAAATGATTCCAGCGCTTTGCAATTCTTTCGTCTGAAACATATGTGCTCCAAATGGTTGAGACTCCTCTCAAATCAATAATCAGAAGCGGGACCTGGAGATCCATTCTGACTCCCGCACATTCAACGATGACTTCTGTGATCGTGAGAACCTTTAACGCTAGTAACTTAATCCCTTTGTCTCGCGATATATTACATGTCCGAGATTCGATCATCGGCATCTAAATACCTAGTTTGATCTCGTTACCGACATGCACTCTTTTCTTGTTCCCGTGATATAACTAGTGATCACATCACTTGCTTGCAAGCTATCTTAATGTGATATCACCGAGAGGGCCTAGAGTATATCTATCCGTCATCAGGATTGAAAAATTCCACTCTTTATCCATGAGCCTCAACATAACATCTTCGGAGTATTTGAACCCACCTTTATAGTCACCCTTTTACGGTGTGACGTTTGATGTTATCAAGTTACTCTTCCGATGTTAGAAATTAACATGATATCATGGTCTAAGGACTAAGATTGCTTCGTATGATGTTATAGCAATATAAACATAATGACTTTGATCATAATGCTATACTTCGGATGAATGTTCATCACATCATTTCACAAATGTTGTGACCTCGTTATTAACAACATCCAATGTCCATGATTAGGAAACCTTGATCATCTTGTTAATCAACGAGCTAGTCTATAAGAGAGGCATAACTAGGAACCTTTTATTTGTTTATTAAACACACATGTATTGACGTTTCCAATCAATACAATTATATCATGCAAAATAAATATCTATCATATACAAGGAATACATAATAACAACTTTATTATTTCCTCTTAGGGCATATTTCCTTCAGTCTCCCACTTGCACTAGAGACAATAATCTAGTTCACATAGTGATAAATCTAACACCCATGGAGTTCTGGTGTTGATCATGTTTTTCCCTAGGGAGAACTTTAGTCAACGGATCTGCTACATTTAGGTCCATGTGTACTTGATGACCCACAAATATAGGGGGTGTATCACAGTATTTTCGAGGGAAGTGAAACCCAATTTATTGATTCGACACAAGGGGAGCCAAAAAATATTTATAAGCCTTAACAACTGAGTTGTCAATTCAGCTGCACCTGGAAACAATCTTGCTCACAGCAGTTTATCAGTAGCAACAGTTTTGTAGTAGGAATAGCAAAGTAACAGCAGTAGTAAAGCAAAGACAACAGTAACAATAGTAGTAAACAGTGGGATTCGAGTGCGGTAGGCATAGGGATGGATGGACGGGTGTTGCATGGACAAGACAATTCACATAGCAATCAGAACATAGGGCAATTGCAGATAAATAAGATAAAGCATCCAAGTACTGGATAATCCTAGGCATGTGTTCCATATATAGTCATACGTGCTCGCAATGAGAACTTACACAACATCTTTTGTCCTGCCAGCCCGTTTGCAGTGGGGCCTCAAGGGAACTACTGGCAATTAAGGTGCTCCTTTTAATAGAGCACCAGAGCAAGGCATTAACACTCCGTGAACACATGTGATCCTCACATCAAAGCCATTCCCTCCGGTTATCCCGATTTCTGTCACTTCGGGGCCATTGGTTTCGGACAACAATGTGTGTATACAACTTGCAGATAAGCGATACGTCCATAACGTATCTATAATTTTTGATGGTTTTATGCTAATAATATGCCTTTGACACTCCTTTTTGTATAAAGTTTATTATTTATTTGGACTAACCTACTAATAGTTGTAAAAGTGCACAATGTTCTTGTTTTACACTTTGATGTGTAGGAATTACCAAGAATACAAGTGGAAACCTTGTTGGAGTCAAATTAGGATTTTTTCCAGAAATCTGTCTCAGAACTCTTTTTGAAGATGGTCACGTTTCGGATCGAAGACGACGTTAAACAGAAAACTCTTCAACTACAAAGTTATTGGAAATTTCACGACAAACGTTCCGGATATAAAAGTTAGCTGATTCTGAGTCCGAACGGGCCTTTTAAGCCCGATTTACTACAGCCCAAGATGGGGTGACAGGAATCCGAGAAGCTATATAAAGGGAGGAAACCTAATTCACCGAGGGCACCTCTATCCACGAATTTGCAGCCGCCAAAGCCATGTTTTTGCCTCCCCCATGGATCCCATCTCCATTGGGGGGCTCGCAAGAAGCCATGAAGGAAGGGTGCTAAGGGTGGTGCTCCCCCATGATACCGGCGGCGAGGAAGGAGTCCCCCGCGCCGCCGTCGGCGTCGTCGCCGCCTTCTTCACCATCTTCACCGTCATCTCCATCATCTAATCCTCATAGCATGCAGTGGTTCATCCTCCCACACACCTCTGTACCATCCTATGTAAACATGGTGTTTGATGCTATAAGTTATAATCCTATGATCTATGTCATGTTTGTGTAGTTTCTTTGTTCTTAGATTGAATGGTTGAACGTATTTGGTTCATTAGAGTTGTATGTTGATATGGTACAGTCCTTTGGTGTCCATTATATTTTTGCGCGCATGGATTACACATCATAGGGTTTGTAGTATGTGTAAGAGGAAGGGGGTAAGTTCTGCCGGAGTGACAAAAACCTGAGGACGCGAACCGAAATGTTGCACGTATGGGAGTAAGAGGACCATTAAACTTAAAACTATGGTTGGGGAAACCTTAATGCATTGATTAGTACTTACGGATGTTTGCTAACAATCCAATCATATAGTACATGTAATTCCAAGTAGTGAAGCGCATGTATATTTAGCCTATTCCACATAGAAAACTGCATCGAACACAATGAACCCGATCTATTCGCTCTTTAAACTTGGACAAAGCCACCACAATTACCACCACTATTCCACACTCATGGTTCTATTAGTTTAGTGTCTTTATTGCTGCAGCAACTAGCTTTACTTTCTTGTTATTTATTATCATACAAAGCTATCTCTATTACTCGTATTGTTGCTCTAGTTTATTTCCTAGATAATACAAACGTTTAGTGTGCATAGAGTTGTTTCAGTGGTTGATAGAACTTGAGAGAATATTTATCCTACCTTCAGCTCCTCGTTGGGTTCGACACTCTTACTTATCGAAAAGGCTACACACGATCCCCTATACTTGTGGGTTATCAAGACCTTTTCTGGCGCCGTTGCCGGGGAGCAATAGCGTGTGGGTGAATATTCTTGTGTGCACTTGTTTGCTTTATCTCTAAGTAGGTTTTAATTTCAGTTTTAAGTTGTTATCTATCTTAGTATGGATAGGGAATCGAATTACAAAAAAAAATTAGTTGTACTTGTTACCTAAAAACGTTTAAAAAAGGAAAGTGATTGGAAAGATGAGTAATGGTTAAGTGGGGGTTGACCCTGAACACTTGTGTTCATGCTTATGAAACCAAACCAAATCTCTCCATGGAAGATTTTCAGTTAAAAACTTGTAGGAATGCATGAAGCCTTGAAAAAGAAAGATATTTCTAGTATTGATCTTAATGCTTATTCATTCGAAAATAGTTGTATCTTGATCCTATGCCTAACTTAAAGGCATTAAAGAAAAGTACTTATTGGGAGATAACCTAAAAGTTTTAGTTGAGTCTTGTAAGTTATTGCTTCAGTAATAACCGCTCCTTATCCTTTTTATTTGCTTTTTGTGCCAAGAGTAACCTCTAATGAGAGAAAAATAATACTTGGGAAAGTTGTTGTCCCGAAACAGATTTTTATGCTTCACTGTAAAAATTCGTGTAAAATCTCTGTACGTCGGTTTCATCTGTACTTTTTTGTGCATCTGCCCCAGGTTGTTATCCAACTTTCGTTAGTTCAACACTTTTCGATTTGAGCAACAAAAGGTCTTCGAAAAATTGGTTTCTCTCTGCTGGTCTGTTTTGACAGATTTCTGCCATTATTTGCATTTGCTTCTTGTCGATTCCTTTTTGGGTTTTCTTTGGGGAATTGAGCTTTTTAAGGGAAGTGCTACAGTAGATTGTGTTTTAATAGAAGTTTTATTGGTGTTGAAACTGAACCCAAAGACTTATTATCTTGAGTACACTAATGTTGCTAATGAAGATTATGTGAAGACTAGAATCCCAGGGTCTAGATGTCATATTGGGCATGGACTGGATGTCGGAACATCAGGGTCAGATAGATTGTGCTTAGCGAGCAATTTCACTCACCACACCAAAGGGAGTAAGGATCAGATATAAGTCGCCTTTCAGTACTGGAGTGGCCGAGTTGAATTCTCTTAAGGGGGTTAGCCTAGAGGATGTGGCCGTAGTAAAGGAGTACCACGATGTGTTTCCGGATGAGCTGCCAGGGATGCCACCTGACAGGGATGTGGAGTTTCTTATTGACTTGATGCCGGGAACAGGACCGATAGCCAAGAGGCCATATAAGATGGATGTGGAGGAACTGAAGGAGTTAAAGAAGCAGCTTAGGGAGCAATTGGACAAGGGATTTATTCAGCCCAGTTCATCATCGTGGGGCACGCCTGTTCTATTCGTGGAGAAGAAGGACAGTAGTAAGAGATTGGTGGTTGACTACCACTCACTTAATGAAGTAACTATCAAGAATAAATACCCATTGCCCAATATAAATGATCTATTTGATCAGTTGGAGGGAGCGAAGGTGTTTTCCAAGATTGACTTAAGGTCGGGGTATTTCCAATTGAAGATCCGTGAGGAAGACGTACCCAAGACCGCCTTAACCACTAGGTATGGGTTATGTGAGTATACAGTTATGTCTTTTGGACTAACAAATGCCCCGGCATATTTTATAACCATGATGAACAAGGTATTCATGGAGTACTTGGATAAGTTCGTGGTGGTATTTATTGATGACATATTGATATACTCCAAGGATGATGCTGAACATGAGAAACACCTGCGACTAATTATGGAAAAGCCGAGGGAGCATAAATTATATGCCAAGTTTAGCAAGTGTGAATTCTGGTTAAACACTGTTGGATTCCTTGGACACGTGGTGTCAGGTGAAGGAGCCGCAGTTGATCCAAGCAAGGTGGTGTCAGTTACAGAATGGGAGTCTCCCAAGAATGTGGGTGATATTAGGAGCTTCTTGGGACTTGCTGGATATTACAGGAGGTTTATAGAGAACTTCTCCAAGATTGCAAAGCCAATGACTAAACTACTGAAGAAGGAGAAGAAGTTTGAATGGACCAAGGAGTGCGAAGCTAGTTTCCAGGAACTGAAGCAACACCTAGTGACCGCACCTATCCTGTGTTTGCCAGATATTCAGAAGGATTTCCAAGTGTATTGTGATGCTTCTCGTCAAGGACTGGGTAGTGTACTGATGCAGGATGGAAGAGTAGTATCCTATGCCTCGCGCCAACTCAAACATCACGAGAGGAATTACCCCACGCATGATTTGGAATTAGCGTCAGTTGTGCACGCGCTCAAGGTATGGAGGCACTACCTGATGGGTAAGCATTGTGATGTGTTTACGGATCACAAGAGTCTGAAATACATATTCACTCAGAAGGAGCTGAATATGAGACAAAGGAGATGGCTAGAGCTCATAAAGGACTACGACATGAGTTTGCAATATCACCCAGGGAAGGCCAATGTTGTAGCGGATGCGCTGAGTCGCAAGGTTTATGCTAATGGGCTGACAGTGGGGGAGTTACCCAAGGATTTGTGTGAACAACTCAAGGACCTCAGGTTGGAAGTAGTATCCGAGGGATACTTGGCAGCAATGGAAGTTAAGCCAATGCTTCTGGACGAGATTAGAGAAGCTCAAAAGAAGGATAGTGACCTGGAGGAGATAAGAGGAAACATATCTAAAGGCAAGGCCGAAGGTTTTCGCGAGGATGATCAAGGGACGCTATGGTACAAGGATCACTTATGTGTGCCCAATGATCCGGAGATTAGGAAGCTGATATTTCAGGAAGCTCATAATTCACCATACTCTATACATCCAGGTAACACGAAGATGTACATGTATTTGAAGGAAAGGTTTTGGTGGGTTAACCTGAAGCGGGAGATTGTAGAATATATTGCTCTATGTGATGTCTGTAGTAGAGTGAAGGCCGCACACCAAAAGCCAGCAGGGTTACTACAGCCATTACCGGTACCTGAATGGAAGTGGGATAGAGTTGGAATGGACTTCATCACAGGATTACCCAGGACCAAGTCAGGATATGATTCTATTTGTGTAGTGGTAGATCATTTGACCAAGGTATCTCACTTTATACCCGTGAAGACCATTTACACCAGTGCTAAGTTAGCCAAGATCTACATGAACAGAATTGTGTGCCTGCATGGAGTTCCTAAGAGCATTGTGTCAGATAGAGGCACCCAATTTACTTCTCACTTTTGGCGCCAGCTACATGAGTCGTTGGGAACAAGGTTGGAGTTTAGCACAGCTTTCCACCCCCAGACAGATGGTCAGACCGAGAGGGTGAATCAGATTTTGGAGGATATGTTGAGAGCCTGTGCTTTGGCTCATGGCGCTAGTTGGGATGAAAATTTACCTTATGCTGAGTTCTCCTACAACAACAGCTACCAATCCAGCATCAAGACGTCACCATTTGATGTACTATATGGTAAGAGGTGCAGAACACCATTGTTATGGGATGGTGTAGGTGAACGTCAACTGTTTGGACTGAATTTGATCAAGGATGCTGAAGTGAAGGTTAGTTTGGTTCAGGACAGGCTGAAGATGGCACAATCAAGACAGAAGAGCTATGCTGATTCTAAGCGCAAGGAGGTGGCGTATGAGGTTGGAGATCGAGCATATCTCAGAGTTTCGCCACTACGTGGAATTAAGAGGTTTGGAATTAAGGGCAAGCTGGCACCTCGGTTTATAGGGCCCTACAAGATCCTGTCATGCAAAGGAGAGGTTGCGTACCAGCTGGAGATGCCAGAGGTTCTATCCGCTGTTCACGACGTGTTCCATGTGTCTCAGCTGAAGAAATGTCACCCGGAGATGGTAGATACACCGTTGAGGGATACCGTGCCATTAGATGAGGTTCAGCTAGAGAGCGACCTGACCTATGAGGAGAAACCGGTCAAGATTTTGGAGACAGTATAGAGGTTTACACACAGCAAGACGATCAGGTTTTGCAAGGTGCAATGGAGTCACCACACCGAAGAGGAAGCCACCTGGGAGCGAGAGGATCCTCCGAGAGGACCACCCGCACCTATTTGCTAGCCACGTCGAATCTCGAGGACGAGATTCATCTTAAGGGGGTTAGTCTTATCACATCCTAAATTCTATATTTGGTACTGCATACTTGCATGGCATTGCATCATACTCATCTTTGAGAAAATTCAGTTTTGAAAGCCTTTTGCCAAAACCCCTTTTCTTTGCTAGTTCCTCTTAATTGAAAGCCTATTAGGGTTTTTACCTAGCATCTGCTTGTTTGACACTATATAGTCATTCCAGATGTTTAGTTGTATAGAGTTTTCAATTACGAACCCGAAGAAACTTGTTTCGCTCGATTCGGAGCTGTAGATCAAAAGTTATGATAGTTTTAGTGTGGACTGAATTTTCAGATTTAGGTTTTTCAGAAAAACAGATAGTTCAGAGTTGCAACAGAGCAGAAAAAGAATAAAGAGAAAAGAAGAAGAAAAATAAAAACCGGCAGCCCAGCCGGGTGGCCGCCAGCGGCCCACCCGGGGCCCAGCGGCCGCGGCCGAACAGTGCCGGTCCACCAGCGGCCCAATGCCACCCGGGCGGCCCTTCTCTTCTCCCCTTTTTCCCCTTTTCCTTTTTCTTTTGTTTTTTTCTCTGGCACCGGGCCCCACACGTCAGCCCGTCGCCGACGTGCTCGCCTCGGACACGAACAACCGCCGCGTTTTCGGCGCGAGTTCGGCCTCCCCTCGCCCCGATTTCTCCCCTGGCCTACTTAGCCTCGACTTCCCCTCCCGAACCCCCCAAACCTAGCTAATCACCGCGCCGAACCTACCGGATTTCTCGCCGGAGTCCGCGAGCCGCCGCCGCTCCGTCCGCCGTTCGCCGCCGCCCGAAGCCGCCGTCGGCCGCGCCGACCCCGCCCCTGCACCCGACGCCCCTTGCCGCACCTCGTAGACCACTCTGCCGCCCGCAGCCGTCGTCGGAGCGCCGCCCACCGTCGCTGTCGACCCGCCGCCGCCGTCGCCTGGTGAGTCCCCGCCGCAGTTGCTCCCGGCCGCTCGATCACGCGCGGACGGCCTGGATCGGCCATTGACTGGCCGGTCAACCGCTGACCGGTCAAAGGTCCGGTCACCGCCGCGTTAGCCGGGCCCGCTCGTCAGCGGGGAATATTCCCGGAATATTCCCCCGTCGTTTTTCAGAGTTTATTTATTTTCCAAAAAATATGTCTAACTTCAAAAATTCATAGTAAAAGATCTACTTGGCCAAAAATTGCAGATAAGGTATCGTTGGATTCGCAAAATTGTGTAGAATTTTATTCTGCAATAATATCCCAGGTTTACTGTACGTATTTTCCTGAGATTATAGAAAGGATTAAAGTAGTATTTAATTTGCAGAAAAAGATCTGTAAACCTTTTTGACGTAATTCATTTGGGTTTAGGCTCTATTTGGAGTTACCTATCCAGTAGTATTTTTGTCAAACTTGTACTGCACTGTTTACAGCTTAGGTGCAATATTTTGACTAAAGACCTATTAACTAGACCTCTTTTATGCCTAAATTGTTTTCTTTGCATTAAATGTTTTCTCATGCATCATCCAGTAGTAGAATTGATCAGAAAACTTGACCAAGCTACTGAAGCTTTGTTAAAGTACCATGCATGCATTGTGTTGCATCTGTTGATCTTTATGTGTGGTTTGTTTATTGTTTGAATTGCTTTCATGTAGATTGTGAGGATTGTAACCCGTGTGACTGTCCGGACTGTGCTTTTGACTCCGGCAACTACCAAGGCAAGTGGAGCTTCATAAATGTCCTATTTACTTTCTATATGCATTGTAGCTTGTTTTGTTTTACAAGTATTATCTATTGCTATGCTATATCCTATTATACCGTAGTCTATCTTGTTAGGCGAGCCGTCGTGAGTAGCTGTGCTTAGCTATGCTTATGTAGACGAGGGTGGGATACACCATGGCAAAGCTTGTGTTGAAAGAACGTGTTTGGAAAGTGAAAACAACTTAATTAATGAACTATCTGGGTGGATTGGTAATTGCTTGGTTCGTAAATGCCGGGCCCATGTCTATGGTTTACCCGAGTAGCTCACTTGTGGATGGCCACCCAGGTTTCTGAGAAATGATTAGTGTCTTGATTTGGTAGCTTCCGTGTGCAACCATATGCCAGTGAGTTATGGGTTGCTGGATGGACTTAGTAGGTTGTGACGACCCGAGCTCTTCGTATCCAGAGATGTAGTGAATGTGATAGGTTGGTACGGTGCGTGGATGGGCTTGGGGAGCTACTTCCCGAATTGTCTTTTCTTGGACTTCTCCCTATCACGACTCAATATACGTGTCGTGGTACGAGCGGGTCGACCAAGTCATATGGGTAAAGTGTGCAACCCCTGCAGGGTGTAAAACTAAGTGCTTAGCCGTGTCCCCGGTAATGGACGATTGAGTTGTTGAATTGTGGGTGCTATGACATGTTCTCCTTCATTCTAACTTGTAATTGCTAAAACTTGTGGTTGAAACTTAATTGAGTTGTTTGTTGAAGATTAAATGCTTTACAAATGATTTACAAAGGTTAGGATAAAGTATTTTGCTATTGCGACTAAGCCTGAACCCCACAAGCCAGATATGCATATAGCTATTAGCATTGTTGTTTCTCTCATTGTTCCACTTGCCAGTGCATTCCAAGTGCTGACCCTTCGGGGATGTTACGTTTCATGTTGCAGGTTACTCTTCTGGTTACTCTGAGTAGTAGTGTTGGTTGTGACCCTCCACTCAACATTTTGTTCGCCTGTGGCATCTAATGGAGACTGGAGCTACTTTATTTATGTTATCTATTTGCTACTTGCTTATTTGTGTGAGCGTTATGCTTTGCAAACTTTGTAATAAATGCAATATTCTGGATCATACCGCTGTAATAATGATGCATTGTTAATTCTTTGATGTCTATCGATACTATGTATGCCAATGAACCGATCCAGGGATTGGCGTGATACATAGAGGTGCAATCCTTGCGGGTTATACCGTTTCAGAACATAGGGCAATTGCAGATAAATAAGATAAAGCATCTAAGTACTAGATAATCCTAGGCATGTGTTCCATATATAGGCATACGTGCTCGCAATGAGAACTTGCACAACACCTTTTGTCCTGCCAGCCCATTTGCAGTGGGGCCTCAAGGGAACTACTGGAAATTAAGGTGCTCCTTTTAATAGAGCACCGGGGCAAAGCATTAACACTCCGTGAACACATGTGATCCTCACATCAAAGTCATTCCCTCCGGTTATCCTGATTTCTGTCACTTCGGGGTCATTGGTTCCGGACAACAATGTGTGTATACAACTTGCATATAAGACCATAAACAATACTATCATAATGAATCAATAACATGTTTAGATCTGAAATCATGGCACTCGGGCCCTAGTGACAAGCATTAAGCACAACAAGTCGCAACAAAGTCATAAAGCACTAATAAAAGATACTAGGCACCATGCCCTAACAATCTGATGCCATTACATGAACGATCTCATCCAATCCCTACCATCCCCATAGCCTACAGCGGGGGATTACTCACTCATAGATGGGGGAAACATGGATGGTCGATGGAGAAGCGATGGTGATGATGATGGCGATGATCTCCTCCAATTCCACGTCCTGGCAGGGTGCCAGAACGGAGTTTCTGGTACTGTTTCGTGGAATCTGGTGGTGGCGGCGGAGCGGAACTCCTTCTGGAAAAACGTCGAACCCCCCGGAGTTTTTAGGTCAGAAGGCTTCTTATAGGCGAAGAGGGAGACCGAGGGGGTTCCTGGAGGGCCCACACCATGCCCTGGCGCGGCCTGGGGCACCCGCGCCTGGGGGTGTGGCCAGCCCCTGGCCCTCCTCTGTCTCGTATTCTGGCTCCATGAGTCTTCCGAAAAAATAGGCACTTTGACTTTTGTCCCATCCAATTCCGAGAATATTCATTTTCTGACTTTCCTGGAACCAAAAATAGCAGAAAACAGGCAGCTGGCACTGTGGCTCTTGTTAATAGGTTAGTCCAAGAAATCATATGAAAAGTACTCCAAAGTGTGGACAAAACACAAGAAAGTGGATAAAACCAAGCATGGAACATAAAAAATTATAGATACATTTGCAATGTATTAGTACTTTACAAATCTTTATATCTCCATCCTTGACATGCTCGCGGATGGAGTGAAACCGGCGCTTAATATGCTTGGAATTCTTGTGAGACCTTGGTTCCTTGGTGTTGTCTATGGCTCCATTATTGTCACAATAGATCACCATTGGGTCCAATGCACTAGGAACCACACCTAGTTCCGTTATGAACTCCTTCATCCAAACCGCTTCATGCGCCGTTTCTGAAGCAGCAACATATTCCGCCTCCGTCGTTGATCTAGCCACCACAGGTTGTTTGGAACTCCTCCAACTAACTGCTGCTCCGTTCAAGAGAAATACGTATCCGGATTGAGACTTAGAATCATCCGGATCAGTGTCAAAGCTAGCATCGACATAACACTTAGCGACTAGCTCTTCTTCACCTCCGTATATAAGAAACATATCCCTAGTTCTTCTCAAGTACTTAAGGATATTCTTCACCGCTATCCAGTGTTTCGAACCTGGATCAGATTGGTACCTACTAGTCAAACTAATAGCATGTGCCACATCCGGTCTTGTACATAGCATGGCATACATTATAGAGCCTATGGCTGAGGCATAGGGGATCTTATCCATTATCTCTCTTTCTTCCGCCGTAGCCAGACTTTGAGTCTTACTCAATGTCTTGCCTTGCAACATAGGTAAGAACCCCTTCTTACTTCCGTCCATATTAAACTTCTTTAATATCTTATCAAGGTATGTACTTTGCGATAGCCCAATTAGGCGCCTTGATCTATCTCTATAGATTTTAATGCCTAATATATATGAAGCTTCACCAAGGTCCTTCATCAAAAATTTGTTGTTTAGATAACTTTTAACACTTTTTAAAAGATCTATATAATTTCCAATCAATAATATGTCATCTACATATAATATCAGAAATGCCACATTGCTCCCACTCACTTTCTTGTAAATACAAGCCTCTCCATAAGTTTGGACAAATCCAAAATCTTTGATCACCTCATCAAAGCAGAGATTCCAACTCCGGGATGCTTGTTTTAGTCCATAGATGGATCGCTGAAGCTTGCATACCTTATCAGCATCCTTAGGATCGACAAAACCCTTAGGTTGTATCATATACAACTCTTCTTCAATATTACCATAGAGGAACGCAGTTTTGACATCCATCTGCCATATTTCATAATCGAAATATGCATCAATTGCTAACATAATCCTAACCGACTTTAGCATCGCTACGGGAGAGAATGTCTCATCGTAGTCAACTCCTTGAATTTGTCAAAACCCTTTTGCGACAAGTCGAGCTTTATAGATGGTCACATTACCATCAACATCAGTTTTTCTTTCGAAAATCCATTTATTCTCAACGGCCTTTCGATCGTGAGGTAAGTCCAACAAGGTCCAAACCTGGTTTTCGTACATGGATTCCATCTCGGATTTCATGGCTTCTAGCCATTTGTTGGAATCTGGGCTCATCATCGCTTTTTCATACGTCACAAGGTCATCTATTTCATCAATCATGAAATTTATAACAGGATTTCCATACAGTTCAGGAGCTTCACGTGTCCTGCTTGACCTGCGAGGTTTGGTAGTGTCCTCTTTCGGAGTTTCATGATTATTATCATTATCTCTCTCTTTATTAGGTGAAGTCAACTCCGAAACAATTTCCGGTGCTACGCCGCTCGCCATTTCATGAGGAGAAGGTTCAATAACCTCTTCGAGTTCTACCTTCCGACTACTCACACCTTTCGTGAGAAACTCTTTCTCAAGAAAGGATCCATTCTTGGCAATAAAAACCTTGCCCTCGGATCTGTGATAGAAGGTATACCCAATCGTTTCTTTAGGGTATCCTATGAACACACATTTTTCCGCTTTGGGTTCGAGTTTATCCAGCTGAAGTTTCTTCACATAAACATCGCATCTCTAAACTTTAAGAAATGACAACTTAGGTTTGTTTCCAAACCATAATTCAAACGGTGTTGTTTCAACGGATTTAGATGGTGCCCAATTTAAAGTGAATGCAGCGGTTTCTAGTGCATAGCCCCAAAATGACAGTGGCAAGTCAGTCAGAGACATCATAGATCGAACCATATCCAATAAAGTATGATTACGACGTTCCAAAACACCATTACGTTGTGGTGTTCCGGCAGGCGTGAGTTGTGAAACTATTCCACAGTCTTTCATATATGTGCTAAACTCGTAACTAAGATACTCTCCTCCATGGTCAGATCGCAGAAATTTGTTCTTTTTGTTACGATGATTTTCCACTTCATTCTGAAATTCTTTGAACTTTTCAAAGGTTTCAAACTTATGTTTCAACAAATAGATATACCCGTATCTACTCAAATCATCCGTGAAAGTAACAAAATAATGATATCCACCTCGCGCTGACACACTCATTGGTCCACATACATCAGTATGTATGATTTCCAATAAATCTGTCGCCCGTTCCATTGGACCGGAAAATGACGTTCTAGTCATCTTTCCCATAAGGCATGGCTCACATGTATCAAATGATTCAAAATCAAGTGATTCCAAAAGTCCATCAGAATGTAGTTTCTTCATGCGTTTAACGCCAATATGACCTAGACGGTAGTGCCACATATATGTAGATATATCATTATCAAGTTTAATCCTTTTAGCATCAACATTATGAATATGCGTAATACTATTGTCGAGATCCAATAGAAATAAACCATTCATCACAGGTGCATGAGCATAAAAGATATTATTCATATAAATCGAACAACCATTGTTTTCTGATTTAAAGGAATAACCACTTCGCATCA
Source organism: Avena sativa (assembly GCA_916181665.1). Lineage (NCBI taxonomy): Eukaryota > Viridiplantae > Streptophyta > Magnoliopsida > Poales > Poaceae > Avena > Avena sativa. Next base: position 105,750,818 of record OV702292.1, read on the forward strand.
AACACGATCCGGATACAATGTTCATGCTCAGTGCAGGCACCAAATAACAATTATTTAGATTTATCACTAATCCCGACGACATATGGAGAGGCAGCATTTCGATGGCGATCACATCAACTCTTGATCCATTGCCGACCCGCATCGTGACCTCATCCCTTGCTAGTTATCGCTTGTTCCGCAGCCCCTTAATCGAGTTACATATATTAGCAACAGATCCCGTATCAAATACCCAGGTGCTACTGTGAGTACTAGCCAAGTACACATTAATAATATGTATATCACATATACCTTTGTTTGCCTTGCCTGCCTTCTTGTCCGCCAAATACTTGGGGCAGTTGCGCTTCCAATGACCAGTCCCCTTGCAATAGTAGCACTCGGTATCAGACTTAGGGCCACCTCGGGATTTCTTTTCAGGTGTGGCAACATATTTGCCGCCCTTCTTTCCCTTTTGTTTGCCTTTCTTGTTTTTGTTGAAATCGGTGGTCTTATTGATCATCAACACTTGATGTTCTTTCCTGATCTCCACTTCTGCAGTTTTAAGCATTGACAGAAGCTCGAGAAGAGACTTCTTCATGCCCTGCATGTTATAGTTCATAACTAAGCTCTTGTAGCTAGGTGGCAGAGATTGGAGAACACGATGTATGCCTAGGTCAATGGGAATCGTTATTCCCAAGGACACAAGCTTATCGGCGTACCCAGACATTTTGAGTACGTGCTCAGTAACGGAGATGTTCTCCTCCATCATGCAGCTAAAGAACTTTTCAGAAGCATTATAACTCTCTACGGCAGCATGGGTATAGAAAATTATTTTCAATTCTCCCATGGTATCAAAAGCATTGCCATTTTCGAAACGCTTTCAAAGTTCTGGCTCTAGCCCATACAATATGCCATAATGAACTAAGTTGTGGTCCTCCTGACGAGTCAAATAGACATTCTTTTCCTCTTCAGGGGCATCAGGAGCTTGTGGGGGACCTAGCGGCGCTTCTAGCACATATTGCTTTTGTGCAGCAGAGAGGAGAATCCTCAAATTCATGGCCCAGTTGGTAAAGTTGCTACCATTTGCCGCAAGTTTCTCTTTCTCCATGAACACGTTGAAATTAAAAGCAGGTGGTGCCATCTACAACAGAATTTGTAAAGTTTATTTAGACTAAGTTTATGATAGATTGAGTTCAACTAATCTAAATTACTAATAAACTCCCACTCAAAAATGACATCCCTCGTGTCCTTTTGGTGATTACATGAACCAAATCCACTACACCAAGTCCGATCATCACGTGAGTCGGTGTAGCTTCAAACACGAGCAACTATATGGTCATCATATCAACTATATGACTCATGCTTAACCTTTCGGTCCGTGTTCCGAGGCCATATCTGTACATGCTAGGCTCGCCAAGTAAGAACCCTAGTACTCGCATGTGTAAAATTGTCTTACACCCGTTGTATGAAAGCGTAGAATCGAGTACATTTGATCATCACGTGATGTCTCGAAACACGATCCATAGAACGGTGCATACTTAAGGAAGAACACATTTTATCTTGATATTTAAATGAGGGATCATCTTACAATGCTACTAAAAGCGCCAAACTAGCAATATAAGATGCGAACATCATATGTGTAAAGTGGGATGATATGGTCCATGCATTTGATCACCATCATATGCTTCATGGTATGATCTCTATCATTCCTTTGTGTGTAAGGCCAAGGTCTATGGAACTTACACGTTAAGTGTGTTGTAAGGGTATCTACCATACATCAACTTACAACATTACTATATCATGACACTAGCCCAGCAACAATCTAAACTAGACGCCTCTAATTTATCCATTGCAAGTTTTACGTGGCTTAGGGTTTTCAGAGATAGAACCAGTCTTACCTATGAACATGGAACCACAACGATGATAACTAAGTTATTAGCAACTCGTTGTAAATCAGATATTGACTATAGTAGGAGAGACAGACACCCACCAGCCACTTATGCAAAACTAGTTGCATGTCAGTCATGGAACCGGTCTCATGTGCAATGACATGTAAGGTTGGTCCAGGCCGCTTCATCCCACTATGCCACCAATATCCAAAATATACGAAAGAAGCAATAACATGATCATTATCGCCCACATATAAACATATGTGTACTACCCGTGCAAAGCACCTACGCATAGATCAGGCTCTGATACCACTATTGGGTTTGCCGCATAGAAAACAAAAAATTTCCTACGATGGGAACTATACGCCAAGATCTATCTACTAGATACAAGCAACGGGTGGATATACATCCATGGAGAACTTACCCTCGAAGACAACAAAGCTTTGTTAACAAGTTGGAACTCGTGGATGATGTGGTCAAATGCTTGCCGATCTCAAGATCGTGTGGAAGTCCTAGCGCCGCAAATCAGCAGCGCATCTGTCCTCGCACACACATTCAGGCCACCGAACAACCTCCACCTCCTCGCTCAAGCAAATCAGCGGAAGCAGCAACTCCTTCCAGACGAAATGCCACCGGGAACATGTATCTCGCTAATCCGAGGCCATGGGGAATATATCTAGAGGGGGAGAGAGATCCTTCACGAGGAGGTATGCTTTGTGAGGGAGGAGAGGGGGGCCTTTTATAGGAGAGGGGGGCTCCTTCCCTCCCATGGCCGGCGCCCATGGGGGGTGCCCCCACCTCTTCCTCATTCATGTGGTGGAAGCTCCACTCACATCAATTTTGTTGGAGATATGCCCAAGAGGCAATAATAAAAGTGGTTATTATTATATCTTTGTGTTTAGGATGAATGTTTACATCCCATGCTATAATTGTATTATAAGGAAACACTGATACATGTGTGTTTTGTAAACATAAAAGAGTCCCTAGTAAGCCTCTTGTTGAACTAGCTTGTTGATTAATTGATGATCATGGTTTCCTGATCATGGACATTGGATGTCATTAATAACAAGGTTATATCATTAGGAAAATGATGTGATGGACACACACCCATAGTAAGCGTAGCATAAGATCAAGTCATTAAGTTCGTATTGCTACAAGCTTTCAAATGCATAGTAACCTAATCCTTCGACCATGAGGTTATGTTAATCACCATCATCGGATGGGTACTTTGATGACATCAAACACCACTTCGTAACTGGGTGGTTATAAAGGTGTCATTGGGTATTCTGAAAGTATGTGTTGAAGCGCATGGACCAAGATTGGGATTTGTCCATCCATATGACGGATAGATATGCTCTAGGCCCTCTCGGTGGAATGTCATCTAGTTAGCTTGCAAGCATGTGACTAGGTCACAAGGGATGGCATAACATGGAACGAGTAAAGAGTACTTATCAGTAACGAGGTAGAACTAGGTATGGAGATACCGACGATCAAACCTCGGATAAGTAGAGTATCGCGTGACAAAGGGAATTGGTTTCGTATGTTAATGGTTCTATCGATCACGAAGTCATTGTTGAGTATGTGGGAGCCGTTATGGATCTCCAGATCCCGCTGATGGTTATTGATCGGAGAGGTGTCTCCATCATGTCTGCATATTCATGAACCGTAGGGTGACACACTTAAGGTTCGATGCTGTTTAGGTAGATATGGAATGTGCGTTGGAGACCGAATGTTGTTCGGAGTCTCGGATTGGATATGAGACATCACGAGGAGATCCGGAATTGTCCGGAGAATAAGATTCATATAATGGAGATCATTTTCTAGGTTCGGAAATGTCCCGGAGTGTTTATATGGGGGTTCTAGAAGGTTTCGGAATGTTCCGGAAGGTTCTAGAAATTTCTATAGAGTTTGCTTGAAAACCAAGAAAGAAAAAGGGGAAACTTGGGGGAAGGAAACTCCCCCCAAGCCCCCCTTGTGCGCCGGCCCTAGGAGGTGGGCCTAGGGGTAGGAACCCTAGGCCGCACTCCTCCCTCTATATATAGAGGGGTGGAGGCGCCACCCCCCTTGCCCCTCCACTCTTGCCCTAGCCGCCTCTCTCCTCCTCCTTCCTTCTGCTCAGGCTTAGGCGAAGCCCTGCAGAATTCTCTACTCCAGTCGTGCTGCTGGGATTCCGTGGAGAGATCTACTACCTCTGCTGCTCGCTGGAACAGGGAGAGGAAGGTCTGCATCGACTCCGCACGTGTGACCGACTGCGGAAGCGCTACCGGAACACGGCGCCGGAAGGATCGTCTACTCGATCTTGAGACCGGCAAGTGATCGTCTACATCAACCACGAGATCCGATCTCGCACAAGGCTTTCAGATCTACAAGGGTTGGTACAGATCTATCTCGTTGCACATGTCTTCTAGATTAGATCTGGGTTTTGTTCGTTCTTGTAGTAGAAATTTTTTGTTTTCCATGCTACGAACCCATCAGTGGTATCAGAGCCGTGTCTATGCGTAGATCTGTTGTACGAGTAGAACACAATGGTTTTGTGGGCGTTGGTGCTCGTGCCGTCTTTTGCTTTGTGTACTTTGCATCTTGCGGTATGGTGGGATGAAGCGGCTCGGGCTAACCGTACATGTCATCGCACATGAGACTTGCTCCATGCTTGACGTGTAACTTGCTTTGCACAAGTGGCTTTGTGGGTGTCTGTCTCTCCCACCATAGTATAGATCCAATCTACACTTTGCACTTGATAGCACTTGTATCAACGTTGTGGTTCAGTTTCGTAGGTAAGATCCGTTCTTATTCGAAAGCCCCAAACCACGTAAAACATGCAAAGAAAATTAGAGGCGTCTAACTTGTTTTTGCAGGGGTTTTGTGATGTGATATGGCCATCATGTGATTGTGATTATATTTGATGTATGCAATGATCCTTGTTGTAATATGGCAACCGGTAGGAGCCTAATGGTTGTCTTTAATTCTGTTAAGACATGCGTGTCTATTCATCTTGTAATAGCTTTATTCCAAGTAGTTGTAATAGTTGCTAGTGATGATGGACAACCATGAAGCGGCGCCACTGACCTTGACGCAATGCTGGTGATGATGGAGATCATGTCCGTTCTTTGGAGATGGAGATCAAAGGCATAAGAAGAAAGGGCCATATCATATCACACTAATTATGAATTGCCTGTGATGTTAATCCTTTATGCATCTTGTATTGCTTAGATCGCGACGGTAGCATTATAAGATGATCCTTCTCACTAAATATCAAGTAATAAAGTGTGCGTCCTTAGTTGGCACCGTTTCTAAGACTCGTCGTTTCGAAGCATCTCCTGATAATCGGATGTGATAGATTCTACGTGTGCATACAACGGGTGCAAGCCAGATTTGCACATGCGGAAACTAAGGTTAATCTTGACGAGCCTAGCATGTACAGACATGGTCTCGGAACACGGAATACCGAAAGGTAGAGCATGAATCATATAAATGATATGATGAACATGAAGATTGTTCGCCGATGAAACTACATCTTCTCTCGTGAAGATCGGACTTGGTGTAGTGGACTTGGTTCGTGTAATCACTAAGACAATGTGAGGGATGTTGTTTTGAGTGGGAGTTCACCTAGTTAATTTAAGAATTAAAATTGAACTCAATTTATCATAAACTTAGTCTAAACTACTTGCAAATTTGTTGTAGATTATGGCGAACCTCTCCATCAATTTCAATGCGTTCCTAGAGAAAGAAAAGCTTAAGAACAATGGAAGCAACTTCACGGACTGGCTCTATGGACTAAAGATTGTCCTCAGGGCTGGTCAGTTGACCTATGTGCTCGAAGCACTGCTAGGTGACCCACCTGCAGAAGATGCCACCGATGACGTAAAGAATGTTTACGCCACTCGGAAAAATCATTACTCCACAATTCAGTGTGCCATCCTGTACGGTTTAGAAACAGAGCTTCAAAAGCGCTTTGAGCACCACGACCCGTTCGAGATCATTAAGGAGCTCAAGCTCATTTTTGAGACTCACGCGGCCGTGGAGAGCTATGAGGCCTGCGAAAAGTTCTTTAACTGTAAGATGGAAGAGGGAAGCTCCATTAGCGAGCATGTGCTCACCATGTCTGGGCACGCAAACAAGCTCCAAGAGTTGGGGATAACGATTCCTAATGAGTTAGGGATTCACCGTGTCCTCCAATCACTGCCACCGAGTTATAAGAACTTTGTGATGAACTATAATATGCACTGCATGAACAAGACGTTGCCTGAACTATCGTCCATGCTGAAAACTGCTGAAGTGGAGATCAAGAAGGAGCACCAAGTGTTGATGGTCAATAAGACCACCAATTTCAAGAAACAGGGCAAGCCTAAGAACAAGGGCAACTTCAAGAAGGACAGCAAGAAAGCTGCCGCACCTGCTAAGAAGCCCAAGGCTGGTCCTAAGCCTGAAACTGAATGCTTCTACTGCAAGGGTGCTGGTCACTGGAAGTGTAACTGCCCCAAGTACCTGGCGGATCTGAAGAACGGCAACATCAATAAGAAAGGTATATTCGATATACATGTTATTGATGTGTATCTTACTAGTAATCGTAGTAGTGCCTGGGTATTTGATACTGGTTCGGTTGCTCATATTTGTAACTCGAAACAGGAGCTGCGGAATAAGCGAAGACTGGCGAGAGACGAGGTGACGATGCGTGTTGGAAATGGCTCCAAGGTTGATGTGATCGCCGTCGGCACACTCCCTCTACATCTACCTTCGGGATTAGTTTTAAATTTGAATAATTGTTATTTGGTGCCTGCGTTAAGCATGAACATTATATCTGGATCTTGTTTATTGCGAGACGGTTACTCTTTTAAGTCCGAGAATAAAGGTTGTTCGATTTATATGAGTAATATCTTTTATGGTAATGCACCTGAGATGAATGGTTTATTCTTACTGAATCTCGATAGTAGTGATACACATGTTCACAACATAGATGCTAAACGAACAAAATTGAATGATAATTCTACATACATGTGGCACTGTCGTCTTGGTCACATTGGAGTGAAGCATATGAAGAAACTCCATTCTGATGGACTTCTTGAATCACTTGATTTTGAATCACTTGAAAGATGCGAAGCATGTCTAATGGGAAAAATGACTAAGACTCCATTCTCTGGAATAATGGAGCGAGTTATAGACTTATTGGAAATAATACATATCGATGTGTGCGGTCCAATGAGTGTAGCATCGCGTGGTGGATATCATTATGTTCTCACTTTCACGGATGACTTAAGTAGATATGGGTATGTCTACTTTATGAAACATAAGTCCGAAACTTTTGAGAAGTTTAAGGAATTTCAAAGTGAAGTGGAAAATCATCGTAACAAGAAGATTAAGTTTCTGCGTTCTAACCGCGGAGGTGAATATCTAAGTTATGAGTTTGGCATGCATTTAAAGAAATGTGGAATACTTTCGCAATTGACACCACCGGGAACACCACAGCGTAATGGTGTGTCCGAACATCGTAATCGAACTCTCTTAGATATGGTTCGGTCTATGATGTCTCTTACAGATTTACCGCTATCGTTTTGGGGCTATGCATTAGAGCCGCATTCACTTTAAATAGGGCACCATCTAAATCCGTTGAAACGACACCGTATGAATTGTGGTTTGGAAAGAAACCTAAGTTGTCGTTCCTTAAAGTTTGGGGTTGCGAAGCATATGTAAAGAAGTTACAACCTGATAAGCTTGAACCCAAAGCGGAGAAATGCGTCTTCATAGGATACCCTAAAGAAACAACTGGGTATACCTTCTATCATAGATCTGAAGGCAAAGTTTTCGTTGCCAAGAATGGATCCTTTCTTGAGAAGGAGTTTCTCTTGAAGGAAGTGACTAGAAGGAAAGTAGAACTCGACGAGGTTATTGAACCTTCTCTCGGAGTTGAGAGTAGCGCAGCACTAGAAGATGTTTTTGTGTCGCCTGCACCAATTGGAGAGGAAGCTAATGATGGTGATCATGAAACTTCGAACGAAGTTGCTGCTGAACCTCGCAGGTCAACGAGGGTTCGTACCACTCCTGATTGGTATGACCCTGCTTTGAACGTCATGTTGGTGGACAACACTGATGACCCTGCGACGTATGAAGAAGCTATGGTGAGCCCAGATTCCGACAAATGGCTAGAAGCCATGAAATCCGAAATGGGATCCATGTACGAAAACCAAGTGTGGACTTTGGTGGACTTACCGGATGGCCGTAAGGCTGTCGAGAACAAATGGATTTTCAAGAGAAAAACAGATGCTGATGGTAATGTTACCATCTATAAAGCTCGACTTGTCACGAAAGGGTTCTGACAAATTCAAGGAGTTGACTTCGATGAGACATTCTCACCAGTAGCGAAGCTAAAGTCTGTGAGGATTTTGTTAGCAATTGCTGCATATTTCGATTATGAGATTTGGCAGATGGATGTCAAAACGGCGTTCCTTAATGGTGACATTGAGGAAGAGTTGTATATGGTACAACCCAAGGGTTTTGTCGATCCTAAAGATGCTGACAAGGTATGCAAACTTCAACGCTCCATTTATGGACTGAAGCAAGCATCCCGGAGTTGGAATCAACGTTTTGATAAAGTAATCAAAAACTTTGGATTTATACAAACTTATGGAGAAGCTTGTATTTACAAGAAAGTGAGTGGGAGCTCTATAGCATTCCTAGTACTATATGTAGATGACATATTGTTGATTGAGAATGATATAGAACTTCTTAATAGTGTCAAAGCCTATTTGAATAATAGTTTTTCAATGAAGGATCTTGGCGAAGCGACATATATTCTAGGCATCAATATTTATAGAGATAGATCAAGACGCCTAATAGCGCTTTCACAAAGTACATACTTGGACAAAGTTCCAAAGAAGTTTAGAATGGAAGAGAGCAAGAAAGGGTTCGTGCCCATGTTCTCAGGTAAGACCTTGAGTAAGACTCAAAGTCCAGCTACGGCAGAAGATAGAGAGAAGATGAATAATATTCCCTATGCCTCGGCCATAGGTTCTATCATGTATGCCATGCTGTGTACAAGACCGGATATAACACATGCTATTAGTTTGACTAGCATATATCAAAGTGATCCTGGAATGGAGCACTGGACAGCGGTCAAGAATATCCTAAAGTACCTAAATAGGACTAAGGATATGGTTCTTTCTTATGGAGGTGATGAACAGCTTGTTGTAAACAGTTACACTGATGCTAGTTGGAACACCGATCCAGATGACTCGAAGTCACAGTCGGGATACGTATTTATTTTGAATGGTGCTGCAGTAAGCTGGAGGAGTGCCAAGCAAAGCGTTGTGGTGAAATCTTCAACTGAATCGGAATACATAGCTGCTTCGGAGGATGCACAAGAAGCCATATGGATGAAGGAGTTCATTACTGAACTTGGTGTGGTTCCTAGTGCGTTGGACCCGATGGCCATCTACTGTGACAACACAGGTGCCATAGCTAATGCACAGGAGCCAAGGTCACATAGCAAGCTGAAGCACATCAAGCTACGTTTCCATGCTATTCGCGAGTATGTCCAAGATGGTGACATAAAGATTTGCAAAGTACACACTGATCTGAATGTGGCAGATCCGTTGACTAAACCTCTCCCTAGAGCAAAGCATGACCAACACTAGAACGCCATGGGTGTTAGGTATATTACCATGTAATCTAGATTATTGACTCTAGTGCAAGTGGGAGACTGTTGGAGATATGCCCAAGAGGCAATAATAAAAGTGGTTATTATTATATCTTTGTGTTTATGATGAATGTTTACATCCCATGCTATAATTTTATTATAAGGAAACACTGATACATGTGTGTTTTGTAAACATAAAAGAGTCCCTAGTAAGCCTCTTGTTGAACTAGCTTGTTGATTAACCGATGATCATGGTTTCCTGATCATGGACATTGGATGTCATTAATAACAAGGTTATATCATTAGGATAATGATGTGATGGACACACACCCATAGTAAGCGTAGCATAAGATCAAGTCATTAAGTTCGTATTGCTACAAGCTTTCAAATGCATAGTAACCTAATCCTTCGACCATGAGGTTATGTTAATCACCATCATTGGATGGGTACTTTTATGACATCAAACACCGCTTCGTAACTGGGTGGTTATAAAGGTGTCATTGGGTATTCTGAAAGTATGTGTTGAAGCCATGGACCAAGATTGGGATTTGTCCATCCATATGACGGATAGATATGCTCTGGGCCCTCTCGGTGGAATGTCATCTAGTTAGCTTGCAAGCATGTGACTAGGTCACAAGGGATGACATAACATGGAACGAGTAAAGAGTACTTATCAGTAACGGGGTAGAACTAGGTATGGAGATACCGACGATCAAACCTCGGATAAGTAGAGTATCGCGTGACAAAGGGAATTGGTTTCGTATGTTAATGGTTCTATCGATCACGAAGTCATCATTGAGTATGTGGGAGCCGTTATGGATTTCCAGATCCCGCTGATGGTTATTGATCGGAGAGGTGTCTCCATCATGTCTGCATATTCACGAACCGTAGGGTGACACACTTAAGGTTCGATTCTGTTTAGGTAGATATGGAATGTGCGTTGGAGACCGAATGTTGTTCGGAGTCTCGGATTGGATCTGAGACATCACGAGGAGATCCGGAATTGTCCAAAGAATAAGATTCATATAATGGAGATCATTTTCTAGGTTCGGAAATGTCCCGGAGTGTTTATATGGGGGTTCTAGAAGGTTTCGGAATGTTTCGGAAGGTTCTAGAAATTTCTATGGAGTTTGCTTGAAAACCAAGAAAGAAAAAGGGGAAACTTGGGGGTGGAAGGAAACTCCCCCCAAGCCCCCCTTGTGCGCCAGCCCTAGGAGGTGGGCCTAGGGGTGGGAACCCTAGGCCGCACCCCTCCCTCTATATATAGAGGGGTGGAGGCGCCACCCCCCTTGCCCCTCCACTCTTGCCCTAGCCGCCTCTCTCTCCTCCTCCTTCCTTCTGCTCAGGCTTAGGCGAAGCCCTGCAGAATTCTCTACTCCACCACCACCACCACGTCGTCGTGCTGCTGGGATTCCGTGGAGAGATCTACTACCTCTGCTGCTCGCTGGAACGGGGAGAGGAAGGTCTGCATCGACTCCGCACGTGTGACCGACTGCAGAAGCGCTGCCGGAACGCGGCGCCGGAAGGATTGTCTACTCGATCTTGAGATCGACAAGTGATCGTCTACATCAACCACGAGATCCGATCTCGCACAAGGCTTTCGGATCTACAAGGGTTAGTACAGATCGATCTCGTTGCACATGTCTTCTAGATTAGATCTGGGTTTTGTTCGTTCTTGCGGTAGAAATTTTTTGTTTTCCATGCTACGAACCCATCAAATTTAGCCTCCACTCAAAGTTCCACTCACATGCATTAAATTTCCACCAAATTTAATGCAACTCTCATTTAATAAAACTCTTTTATTTATTTTATTCAATTTTTTTAATTACTTTAATTAACAAACATTCACATAAAACCCTTTGTAACATTTCAATATCACATGCAGAACCAGTTTATGCAATTTCACCCAAAACAATTCTGGTTTTCATCGAAATGATTCCAGCGTTTTGCAATTCTTTCGTCTGAAATATATGTGCTCCAAATGGTGTTTGGCATCCCTTAAGTGTGTCAACCTACGGTTCGCGAATAATGTAGACATGATTGAGACTCCTCTCAAATCAATAATCAGAAGCGGGACCTGGAGGTCCATTCTGACTCCTGCACATTCAACGATGACTTCTGTGATCATGAGAACCTTTAATGCTAGTAACTTAATCCCTTTGTCTCGTGATATATTACATGTCCGAGATTTGATCATCGACATCTAAATACCTAGTTTGATCTCGTTACCGACATGCACTATTTTCTCGTCCCCGTGATATAACATTCTAGTGATCACATCACTTGCTTGCAAGCTATTTTAATGTGATATCACTGAGAGGGCCCAGCGTATATCTATCCGTCATCAGGATTGACAAATTCCACTCTTTATCCATGAGCCTCAACATAACATCTTTGGAGTATATGAACCCACCTTTATAGTCACCCTTTTACGGTGTGACGTTTGATGTTATCAAGTTACTCTTCCGATGTTAGCAATTAACATGATCTCATGGTTTAAGGACTAAGATTGCTTCGTATGATGTTATAGCAATATAAACATAATGATTTTGATTGTAATGCTATACTTCGGATGAATGTTCATCACATCATTTCACAAATGTTGTGACCTCGTTATTAACAACATCCAATGTCCATGATCAGGAAACCTTGATCATCTTGTTAATCAACGAGCTAGTCTACAAGAGAGGCATAACTAGGAACTTTTTATTTGTTTATTAAACACACATGTATTGACGTTTCCAATCAATACAATTATAGTATGCAAAATAAACATCTATCATATACAAGGAATATATAATAACAACTTTATTATTGCCTCTCAAGGCATATTTCCTTCAGGTCGTTGCGGTGTTTTGTTGTCATGTAGAGCCGATCCCTTGGATGACGAGAAAGAGACGGGCTTGTCCGACAATGGTTCGACGTACGTAACAGCGCGTCGTGTCTCAGGGCGTCGTGGTGGTGGTGCTTCTTGGCGATGGTGTGCAGTCTCGGCCGGGGGCTAGTTCACGGGGAGTGAGGCAGCGGCGATGCCGCTCATGGCGACAAGCCAGAACATGGCAGTGGCGGCGAGGGACGGTACAACATGGAGCTACACATGGGCGGAGGCGACCTAGGCACAGCAGCACGGCGATAGGGCTACATAGGGCCTGATCGGGGCTTGGCAGGCGGCCATGCCTGATCTAGGCCTAATGGGCCCTACTATTGCGTATGGACGACGAACATCTCAGGCGGTGGAGGGCGGTCCCCCTCCCCTAGGTTGCCATGTGACCTGGTGGCTGCTAGCTTTGGTGCTTCCCTACCCTGTCAATGTCTTTGTCATGTGTTGGTCAAGTCATGGGCTCGAGTTCGTGGATGCTGGGGTGGCGGTCCCGGAAGGTGGACTGTGCGGACGACTCTACGACAAACGATGTGGTGGTCTTGGTGGTCTCACTCTTTTCGGTCATGGGGATGGCGTGGAGCGGACGATGCGACATCCTGGTGTTCGCGATGTTTCGACTTTGGCAGCTCCTAGATCGCGCTTCGGGGGCCTAAATCAAGGATAGCGAGGGATTGAGCTCACGGAAGTGGTGCGGGGATTTTTTCTGGGCGAAAGCTCAGTGCTTCAGCGCCACCGACGGCGATGCCTGTGGGTGTCGTAACCCTCTTGGGGGCTCCATTGTGGTTATCCTCCCAGTGTTACGGTTCCGGGTAAAAACCCTAGAACTCACGACCTCGACGGCAGCAGCGCAGTGCGTTGTTATCCTCTTGGGGACATTGTTGTGGAGCCTCAAATCCACTCGGTCTCATTTCAATATCTTCAATGGTAAGTTTTGGTTTTTCATGTTTTCTTTTGTTTTTGTTCGATCTGCTTTGTAAGAGATTCTTCTCGCCGCTTTGTATCGGTTCCACATGTTATGAATTTATTTATATAAATCGAGGGGAGAGAGGACGCGACTATTTGGCTCCCGAGCTCATATGCACCTTTTATTTGAATTTTTTGTCAAAATTTAAAATGCTGATAATTATTTTTTAAAAAAAGTGCACGTAGAACTTTAAGTTTTAGGTGCGCACAAAGTGGTTTAGCCAAAAATAAACATTTTAGGTGACTTGTGGAAAAAGACAAAAACCGTGCTAAAGTAACGTGCTACACAAGACAAATTTTTGTTTTTTTGCACAGCCCATAAAACATATTGGTTTTTCGTGGAATCACTTCGCGTAAACCTAAAACTTAAAGCTACCCATAAACATATTTTTTTAAAAAAAATCAATATTTTAAAATATATTATTCTTGTATCAGGTGCAAATACACCCAGGTTAAAAATGGGTTTTCGGGGAAAAGACTGTTTCGAGCTGCACACGCTCTTGTTACTAGCGACGTCGTACCAGAATGGTACCAAAATAATTGTATGCGTAGCAGCGCTCAATATTCACGCCGCGGGATTGACCTCGACCAACACTCAGCCTGAAATGGTGCGGCGTAGCACTATTCCGGTCAGCAAAGTGTAGTCTGCTTCACGCCGTGTTAGGCCTTTCACAATGGAGGGTCTCTTAGCACGTTTTCTTAGAAACACTTAAAACTTAAGAAATAACTACTCCCTCCATCCCAGGGCTTTAGGCGTAAAAAAAAATTCGATTTTTCCCGGGGCTTAAGGCGCAGGGTCCATGTTAGCGATTGTCTTCCGTTTTTGCCCCTATTTTCCGTCCTCCCTTCCTCCTAGACTCCTTGGAGGAGTTAACATGCAGATCACACATGAACTGGGCTAGCTTCCAACCCACCTGCTGCAAGGCGTCGGGCTTGGAGAAAGGCGGGCAGAAACAGAAGACCGCGACCTTTCACATGGTCTCATCCCCATAGCCATCTTGAGCTGCTCCAGCTTCTGCGCGACGTGAAGCCGCCGTCCGAGGCGGCGCCGGCGCCCTCGCCGCCCATCCCCATAGCCATCTTGAGCTGCTCCAGCTTCTGCGCGACGTGAAGCCGTCGTCCGGGCAGGCGCCGGCGCCCTCTCCGCCCATCCCCATAGCCATCTCGAGCTGCTCCAGCTTCTGCGCGACGTGAAGCCGCCGTTCGGGGCGGCGCCGGCGCCCTCGCCACCCATCCCCATAGCCATCTCGAGCTGCTCCAGCTTCTGCGCGACGTGAAGTCGCCGTCCGGGGCAACGCCGACTGGTGGAGGAGATGGCGAGCGATGACTGGTGGGAGAAACGAGGAGACGAGCGTGCCGGAGAGAAAACTAAGGGATTCGTGAGTTAATGCAGGGGTAAGGAAGGAAAGTTTCAGATTTTTTCTCGCCTCACATTACTGCCTAAATAACCGCGCTCAATATTTTGCGCCGTAAGCGCTGGGACGGAGGGAGTATGACAATGGAGTGTTTTTTAGTTGGTGTTTCTTAGAAGTGTTGCATTTAATGATTCTAGTCTCATGCATGTGTGTGATTGGTCTAGCCAAATTTTTTGCCTATGATACCATGCAAGAGGTGTAGCTTAGCTAAGATACAACAACACTCTCTTTCTTCATTAAATGACATACCACATAGGCAAAGTACCTAGGATACTGCGCTAAGAAACACTCATTGTGAAAGGCCTTAGGCTGGTCATAGTGATAGTATCATACTACTAGTATCATGCATATAATACTAGTGTATGATACTATCTCCATAGTACATATGCATGCATAATACTAGTATATGATACTATCATTACTAGTATCATATGGTAGTATCATACTAGTACTATATTTAATGATTTGTAGAATCTCAATGCAAAATTGTGTACAAGATTTATTTGCATGCATATTTTCTAGTTTTACGTGCTATGATACGGTATCTACCTATGATACTCTAACCATCTCTTTCTTCATTAATTGTTGTGCCACATCAGATTTTTGCCAACATGGCATGCATGATACTAGCTGTGATACTTCCACTTAGCTGTGATACTCTCGCTAAGACCAGCCTTAGAATCCAACGTGACAACGACGGTGCGCTACAGCTACCTTGTAGAGTAGGTCTTTTATTTATAAATCATAATACTGTATCGCGTTTGTCAGTCAGTAACCTTTTGCCGGAGATTTGAAGTAGTATCCCCTAGCTAGGCCGTTCACGGTTTCACACCTAGACTAGAGTCCTAGTAGTAGGAGTACTGTGTGCTATGCTCTGTTGATTTACGCTTGTATCAGTGCCCATTTCACGCAGCTGTTGCCGTGGATTCTACAGAGATTTTGACGGGCTTCGGTGCACCGCGACGTGTGCACTGGTCGTGCAATTCTGGGGAAAAACCCTGCTCGAGGGGCCCCGGTTGTCGAGAAGGCTGTGGAACAACAAATGGCCGCTGGGCTACTGCTGGATGAGCACTCTCCGCTCGTACTAGCAGAGCCAACCGCGGAAGCCCGAACCGCCGAAAGCAACGAGGAGAAGAACAGGGATAAGCAAGGTAAGAATCATGAGATATTCCCGGGTTGTGAAATCTAAGCATCATGTTCTTTCGATTCAGTTCTTAGTCTGGTAAAAACCCAAGATGATTTTCTTCTGCTCTTCTAGTACTAGTTACTGGTCTTTGTTTCGCTGCTCCTAGTGCTAAAAACCCCAGATGATCTTTGCAGTCCTTTCCTTTTTTTTTGTCTGTCTTCGCGTGATTCTGGATCCAGCATCATATATATCCCTCACTCGTAAGGTCAGCACAAGTACATTTATGCATGTACAGATGGGGGAGGGAGACATGCCTCTTGTTGGGATTCCGGAGGCCAGCGGTCGCGCGCTTGACGGCCGGCGCCATGGTGGCCACGCTGTTTCTGCAGGCGCTCTCGATGAGGTCGACTGAGTGTCACGCCGGAGAATCGGTCCCCGGCGTAACGAGCATGTAGGGTTTCCGCACTTCACCTTCCGAGAATCTTCGCCAAGGGGAGCCCGAGATAGGGGAGCCGGTGTCGACGCAGTCCATGGGGGGCGGCGCGAGGTCGTCGGCCAACTGGGTAGAGCTCGGCGCCGCTAGGAGGAGAGAAAGTCGGGTTCCTGGAGATTTGTTTTCCCCTTCTTGTCCAATTCACGAGGAATCCTCTTCTGGTCGAATATACCGAGGGCCCTATTGTATTTGCAGCGCGCTCGTGCGTCATGTAAGTTGCGAGTGGGGTTGCAACTGGGATTTCAGTTGTAGGCGGGGTTGCAACTTAGATTAGATGACATCACCTGACTGAGAATTCTCAGTCGACTAAGAATTAGACACACCCTTTTTTTAGGCTAAGATTGAATAGTGATGGTTCGAATCAATGTTCTTGTTACGCATTGAATTGAAAAGTACGAAGCTCACATTGTTAATGATTTGCACTGCAGGCTTTGATGAAAAGATGTGCACGTCCTGTGAAGCATGCAAACTGCGGGATGAGGACCTGTACGGGAATTCAGATGATGACAAGAAGTATTTCTTGGTGCTTATGATGGGTGATTTCCGAAATGAGATGGTAACCCTATACAAATACAGTTCAACTTTCTGCAAAGACCAACGATGGACTAGTACTTTAAAGCAGTTCTTTACTCAACTGTTTGTCTTGTTAATTTGGTGTTCGTATTGATGCTACTAGCACTGTGGGAAGTTAATTTACACAAAAATTTTGGTTTTATCTTTTGCAATTACTAGGAAGATCTAGGCTCCGTTTGGTAGCTTAGTATTTCCTAAACCGAGGTATTCTAAAACCAAAGTATGTTAGCGCCTGGCAAACCAATACCACAGTTTTTCTCTTTTCTTGGTTTTAGAAAAAAGTGGGTCTTGCCTCTTTCTCAAATACTTCTAAAATACCACGCTTTTGGAGGATACTTCAGTTTTAAAACCACAATATTTATGGGATCCAAACACACTAAAGTATTCAATACTTAAGTATTTTCAGAAACCGAAGTATTCTCCCAATACTTCAAAAATACTTTGAAGCCAAACGGGACCCTAGAGACATTTTCCTGTTTTTTGTCATAAGGTAGTGTACTCTAGTCGGGAAACAGAGACACAAAGTTACACCTTGATTATTACTAGTACTTTTGGAGCTTGCTTATAAATTTTCTGTCTATTTTTCTTAATTCTTTCTGCAGATAATCCCCAAAGAACTTGTGCAGCGTTTGAAAGCTGAAATCCCAGGAATGATCAAGGTAGTAACCCGAAATGATCAGAGTCACATTATTATTGTTGCCAAGAACCAAGAAAAGCTTGTTCTTACAGCGGGTTGGAGCGAATTCGTCAAAAAATATGATCTGAAGATGGGTGACTCTTTAATATTGAGATACAGTGGAAAATCTCAGTTTAATGCCATAATATTTGATAAACTTGGTCGAGAGAAAGCATTATCGGCTGTTGTAGACCCTTTCATACGTCAGGTCCAAGACAGGCGCAACAACGCAAATGAAATTGGGTAAATACTAGTTTTTTATTCCTGTATTCATTTGCTGGACCAAATTTCAGTCATATGGCGTTTGCAGGTATGATAAAAACATGGAAGTGTCTTGTGAAAGATGCAAAAGCTAGCTCGAATATCACTACATGAACTTGGATGATGAAAAAAAATATTTTTTGATGCTTATGATGGGCGATTTCCAAAGTGAAATGGTAATACATATTCAAATACAGCACCACTCCCTTAATGTCATTTACTTTTTTTTTCTGAATACCATTGATTTTCTACTTTCTAATAAATATTATTTGTAGATCTATACTGCTCTGTGGATGTACACGAATAATATGTAGTCTTTATAACTTCTGTTCATTTTTCTGGTTAATTTGATGGACGGATCAATCATGGTAGCATATTCATGTAAGTTTGTGTGCAAAAACTTTCCTCATAGTTGAGCTTAAAGAGATCATATGTTTTTGGCATTCACCCTTTTCTAATGATAGCCTTTTGCATTTTCCTTGGTATGTCATGTAGACATGTATTAGAGATTGAAGAAACAGATACGCTTTGATTGTTTTTTTACTTTTTAAAACAGAGGCAGTCCCACGGTCTCTGCATTATGTTATGCAGGGAGTCAATTTTATTGATTCTGGATCCGCCTCCTGATATTGATAGCGATTGATCGAGTTCCTATTATCTTTTCCTTATCTCGTTCCTTTTAACATTTCTGACTGGAAAGAATTCTAAACACATATTTTGTACTAAATAAACCGCCTTCGCTGGCTAATCCCTCTGCCTTGTTACTCTACCCTTCTATTTTCATAGCACAGTTCTGAATACACCAATGAGCCAGAATTTTATCACCCTGTGTTGCTTCTTACAGAAATAATAAAAGTGTGCTCACGGGCTGAAAAACGCAATAGAGATTACAAGACATGACACACTCCTGCAGAAGAAATCCTATTGCTAGACAATCACCTGAATTGGTTGAATAAAGCCCGTGCTACCATATCCAAGTGGCTGCAATTAGAGACCATAGAAGCCTGCGTCTTCACACCCTCATAAAGGCCACATACAGATCCAGTGTGTATCGATATTTATCTCCTGCAAAAAATTGAAAATCATTTTTTGTTAAAAACCACATCATTACGACAGTTTGAGCCTTAAGTTGTCTACTAAACCCCACTAACTAATTCCTACACATATTTGAGATACTAGTTCTCGGCAGGATATTAATGGCCACGAAGACCGTCGTCCACAACAGGCGTGCCGAGGGACATGAGAGAAACAAATGCTAAATTGCTTTTTCCTCATCACAGTAGCAACACCTATTGTTGTCATTCCATCTGCTTTTCTCTAGGTTATCCTTGGTTTAACTACCTCTCTGCACAAGTACAAATAAGGATTTTGATCGTAAGTGGCTTTCTAGTTCCCAAATTCATTTCCTGTGAAATGGATGGTTGTTAGTTCACCACGTCTTTGTACATTGATTTGTGCGATAAGGATCCTGATGTAGTATGTAAATGCCCACCGGAACTTATCCTGCTCATGGGATAAATGTATGGGCATTAATTCCTGGACTAAATGGAGCCGTGATATCCATTTGTCCCCTGCTAGTGCACACGAGGAGCTAATATTCAGCAGCAACTCGGCCATAACATGCGCCACTAAAACATATTTTCTCTGAATAATGTATAGAGTGATGGGTATTGATGGCTAAGTGAACTATCTCCCAGCTAGATGTACGTCTTCCCAGAAATTCTTTGATTATATTGATTACCTTATTTATAAATTATCTATTCAAACAAGAAATTGATTAGCTGTTTCTCCAGATCATCCCAGAAGAATTTGTTCAGCGTTTGAAAGGCGAGATCCCAGGAGAGATCAAACTTGAAACACAAAATCGTTGCAGTCACATAATTGGAGTGGTCAAGAACCAAGAAAAGCTTGTCCTTACAGCAGGATGGGGAAAATTTGTTAAAACCTTCGGTCTACAAATAGGTGGCACTATACTATTCAGATACAATGGGAACTCCCAGTTTAGTGTCATGATCTTTGATAAACTTGGCTGTGAGAAGGCATTATCAGTTGTTGTGGATCCTTTTCCGCCCCCTGTGCAAGAAAGGCGTACAAATGCTACTGAAACTGCAGACAGTTCTGATTTTCATCCTGAGCCCATGGAAATGAAGCCACCTAACACAGTGAATAAGCTTCCAACGGAGTCACCACGAACAGAAAGACAGAGGCGGCCCCGAAAGTACAAGTCATGTCAAAACAACTGGACCACAATGTATTCTTATTCCTCTGAGGAATCAGGTTTCAGTTTGCCATAATAAAATACCTTTCCTTGCAAATCGTTCTCATTATTATATAGCTGTATTTAGTACTTTTATTTCCTTTTCGCAGAAGATTCTTTCTCCTCTGAAGATGGCCATGGGCTAGAGGATCTGCCTGGTTCCAATTACACTGCCAGGAAGAAGAAGATGAGGCTGTCTTCAGTTCAAAAGGAGCATCTGAAGGATGGTTACATTACCACCCATAAGACCAAACTAACTCCAGATCAGATGGAAGAGGTGAAGCAGAAGATCCACTCCATACACTCAGAGATCCCAATCTTTGTTGCTGTGATGGGCAAGTCCAACATTGATTCAGATTTCTCCCTGGTATGTCCCATCTTTTCTTGACGTTTGTTTTGCTTTGATTATGTGGGTGTCCTCCTAAACTGCTGTGATTTTGGAATATCAATGAAAACAATATTCTCGATGCTGTAGATTCATAGCCTGTCATCTCTGAATTTACATACAGTTTGCTTTTCTGGTGTGAATTTAGGAAGTAGTTGGCATGTTAGTTTACTTCCAATCTTCCATTATATCTACTACTTTCGTGTTCAAATCTATTCACAGACTTTCCCCAGTCACTATGCTGAGAAATATCTTCGAGAGGAGACACGCTTGTATCTTCAGCTGCTTGACGAGAAATGGGAAGTATCCATTACTGATAATGCTACGAGTCGTGCTAAAAGGCTCAGAAATGGATGGCAAAAGTTTGTGAAAGACAACAAACTGAAGATGGGTGATATCTGTCTTTTCGAACTGTTGAGCACTGAGAGCAGGTGCACCATGAAAGTCTATATCATCCGTGTAAACGACGGCAATTGATCGTTATGTCATACTGCTGTTGTTGTTATGTCATACTGCTGTTGTTGCAGAATTTCCTGAGAGCGGTAGACTGGTAATGCTTTTGTTTTAGCTAGTGCATTCCTGTTGACGTTGGTAGTGCTTTTGCTAGTATAGTACCAAGTACTGAAGTCCTTTTAATATACTGAAACATGCTTTTAATATCAATGTGTTCCTGTAAAGTTATATTCGGTTTATTGATAATTTTTTACTCCTGATTTAAGTTCGTGGAATGAGCTTTTACTCCTGATTCAGAGACATATCACACACTGGAAAAGAACTTATTCATATGCCTGTTGTGCAGGTCAAACGACAAATGGCAGACAGCAGACGAGTTGGGTTTGCCTCGTCAAGCTAGTGAGATCCAAATATATGAGGTTTCACCCGGATAAAACACGTCAAAACTCCTAGTAAGACTAGAGAGGCCTTATCGAAAGGACATGATTTACAAATCTGTTCTGCATCATTTGGTGCATATGACCTCTTATTGCATTGTTAAAATTTATTGTACTCCCTCCGTTTCAAAATAGATACGAGATATTTATCAAAATTTAGATGTATAGTACAACTTGTCCTCTATTAAAATCTGTTGTACGACACGTCAAAAAAGAAGCTGCTGTACGACTTGTTACAATCTAGGGTCGCAAATAGTCGAGACATGAACAAGCCATCTAAACATACTAAGGGAGGCCAGCCCGCTCGGATTCGAGTCCTAGCTATGGCAGACTTCCGAGCCGCCGTTGAGGCATGCATGGAAAAACCGGCTGTATCACCTACCTAACAGCATATAACCAAGGTCTTTCAAAAAAAAAGTATAACTAAGGGAGGGATCATTCCCATATTGGCAACGTTTTTTTAAACATACTAAGCAAACTATAACGCCTCTGCAGCATCATGTTAGTCTTATATCCATTACTATCCATTCCTGATATGGTTTACCGAGGGCCTAGGTGAAAGAGCATGTGTTTCCCCGTATATGGTTTTAATAATTAATGATAATTTTTATGGACTAATGTTTGTATTGAGTTATACTTAAAGGTTTTGTTCATAGACACTTGAACCATATGTTGGTTTACCCAGGGCCTAGGGTTAACTATATCACCACTACCTAGGAGCATCTCTAGTCGCGTGCCCTAAACGACGTCCGACAGAAGCGACAGATCGGTCTTTTAGAGGACGCCGCCACGTGGTCCCGCGTTTGGGGCACGCATGTTCCCAGTTGCGTGCCCTAAACATTTTTCTTTGAGAATATTGAATACAAACAGGAATTTAAATTTTCATTCAAACATCGTTATATTCGAACGAAATTTAACTAAAAATCCTAATATAACATCCCCGGCCTCGGCGGCCACCACGGTAGTAGTAATCGAAGTACAGGTAGTCGTTGTTGGTGAGCTCTCCCTTCCCGTGCTCGTCAGGCTCGTCGGCCTCGTCGTCGATGGGCTCGTCCCTGATGACGTTGCTGGGGCCAACACCATTGTTGTGCGTCAGGTCGGCGAGCTCCCCGTCGGCGTCACAGATGGAAGCCTTGATCAACCCCCTCCAGATGTCGTGCTCCTTCACGGACTCCATCCACGCCGAGCCATAGTTTGGCGTGTCCTAGGGGTCATCGGCGCTCTCTAGGAGTCGTTGCTGGAGTAGGAACGGCGGCGAGCGCACCGTCAGTCTCCTCCCTCGGCTTGGGGCGGATGCCGATTCCCCGTGACGGGTTGCGCCTCGCCGGCGGTGTGAACCCCTCCTTCACCTCCCTTTTTGGGGTGGGGTAGGGGAAGATGCACGACAGGGACCGTGAGGAGGAGCGCGATGTTGCTATTGAATGCTGAAAGGGTAGTTTACCCTCTACTGTTTTTGGTTGACAATGACACCATAGTTAGAGCGGACTAATGCTACCTACTAGTGTCTTAAACAGGTTTTAGTCCGCTGATATGTTGGAAGATCGTCGGAGACCCCCCACTTAGATAATGAATAGATGTGTCGGAGTTTTGCCTTTTATATGTAACTTGAGTCTTTAGGAACTCCGCACTATTAAGAGGGGTTATCTCGATGAGCTTGTTGGGGATGAATTTCTAAGCCTTATACACATCCCGTACACCCACTTGTTCCATCACCAAAGAGAGAGGAGAGAGAAATCTACTTTTCATAGCATCTCTGCCAAGTTCGGTGTACAAGCCGGTTGAACCGGCTCCCATACCGAGTGGTCCGGTACCAGCATCGAAAAACCGAATCCAAACCGGGATTCCTGGTTTACTATACCGAGTCTATCCGGGTTTGCGCACAGGGACTTTTCCCGGTTTGGATTCCAGTCTTCCGGCCTGTATACCTGGCGGTTCGGTGTGTGGGTCAGTCCAACCGAACTTAAAACCGAACTTTGCAGAATTGCTCTAAACGGCTAGATTTCTCCCTTGGGTATAAATACCACTTAATCCACCTTGAGTAGGTTAGGCATTCAGTTCATATTTCATCCTTAAAGCTCTCTCTCTCTCCCCATTGTTGAAACACAATTTCTTGAGGATCTCCCATTCTACCCAACCAATTCCAAATCCCTTTGGTAGAAAGCAAGAGGAGGTCCCGATCTATGTTTCCACCAAGCCAAAGTTCATTCCCCCTTGAGTTCATCGAGTTATCTTGTTACTCTTGGGTTTGTGGGAAACCCTAGGTGGCTAGGGTCGCCCGGAGGCATTCGACTTGTGATTTGCTCAGTGGAAAGTTTGGGAGGGTTTGGAGACTACCTTAAAGTCTACCACGAGTAATGTTGGGGGGATACCACCGGGTAGGGTAACGCCGGGGTAAAAGGGACGAGTTAGCCGGGGTACGACACGGTCAAAGCAAGTGTTGGCCGGGTCACCTCAAGGCAGGCCGAACCACGGAGTGACCCGTCCCATGGAGTATCTCCTTAACTATGATCCGACTAGCATAAAATATATGCCGGCCATGTTTATCTATCTGTTTTGCAGGTAACTTGATAGCCGGATTAGCCACGAGCTAGCCGGACTATCTTATGGCTTCCAAGAGAAGGAATCCCCCGCTGGTCAAAAGGTGGCTTTATTAGTTGTAGCATGAGCGAAGCAAAGTAAAGAAGAGGACCAGCGGGTCAGGGGCGACCAAGGTGACACGGGCAATGTCGGATGATGTAGCCCGTGTCTGGTGATGCTTAAAGACAAAGATTACGCTATGGGTTATGTCCAAAGCCCGAATGAGCCGTTAAAGAGAATAAAGAAGCATCTAGCTTTAGGCAAGGAGCATATTCTCCGAATATGCTGCCACGTGTGCCCTAGTATTGTAACCCGGGCTCCCCTATATAAGGAGCACCGGGGCCTCCATAGAAGGGGATTGATCATTTTCTCTGTCTAAGGTAGAACTCAAGAGCTAGTTGGTAGGGAGTAAGAGACATAGTCTCCTTCTTGCTGAGAGCTCGAAGAGCGTTTGTAAACACCATTGATAGAGAGAATACAAGAACATCTGTGCGTGGAATCACCATGTTCTCCCTCCCTGGATTCCCCTAGCACTCATTGGCCCCATCTTTAGCCTATCCGTGGCATCTGCCGTGCCACTACCACGACAGTTGGCGCCCACCTTGGGGCTAGCGGTGCTAGCAGGGGTGAAAATCCAGACGGGAAGCTTCTCCAGCACCGGCGAGCGCGTCATCTCCGGCCTGGTTCAGCGCTTTGAAGCGCTGGACTACGTCAACGAGAATGCAGGAAGCTTCGGCAGGCACCCTCCTCCGCGCAACGACATCTTCATCAAGCTTGGTGCACACAAGATCTACGTCGGCGTGGACGAGTCCTGCGTTCATCCGCGACACATCATCGAGGGAGGCGAACCACCTCTCAGCGTAGCTCGTGGAGTGCGCATCACTCGCCCCACCAATAGCGTTGAGGTCCTGATGACCGCACCAGACGCGGAACCGAGCAAGGGTCCGGTGCCAGAGCCGGAGGTCACGCCAAAGCAGACCAGGTCTAGGTTTTCTCCACTAGAAAGGCCAGAGAATGTGCTCCAGCAAGCAATCGATATCCTAGCAACGCCAATAGCACCTGTGGTAGATCTGGCTCAGGCACAAGCTGAGTTAGAGGAAACTAGGCGGAAAATGTTAGCTGGAGCAAAGAAGGTAGCAGAGCTGCATCAGTATTTGAACATCACCTTGAGAGAATATGCTAAGGAAAATCGCATAGATGGAGTGAAAATCCGTGGTAGGAACTTGATCACTGAGATTGACAAGGAATATGAGCCTAGGCCGGGTCAGACATCCACGATAGTAACAGGAGGGCTGGATCGGTATAGTACCCCGGCCAAGAACCTCAGGGCAGCAAACGCGGCCACGTCCGAGTTAGAAGGTTTAACTGAAGAGGCTCGGCAAAGGCAACAAGAGAGAGTGAATCACTTGCTGAGAGTTGCTTGTCAGCAAAATGAAGAAATGAACAAGGCAAACCCAGCGCCACCAGGAGCGTCACATGTGGTACATTCGGCCAGGAATAACCCGGCAAGATCCGGAGGAGCCGCATCATCTCCAGGTCACAATCCTAGGAGAGAAGAAGTAGTAAACTCCGGGAGAAGAGACAAACAAATGGTTCCCTATGATCCGGTAAGGGCCGGAAAAGGCAAAGAAGTGCAAGTTGATGAAGATCGGCACAGTACCAGCCGAGGTGTGGCCGGCCGAGGTAACCGTGACCAAGGCAATGCCGGTCAGAGAAATGCTGCCAACGGTAATGCCGGATAGCGTGATCCCGTGGGAACAGGGCAAAATATACCTCGACAGCAGCAACAACACGCACCTCGGCAAGAGGGGAGTGTAGGACAAGCAGCACAACAACAAAATGCTTGCCCGGATCAGGAAAGATACAATGATGGTTATTCGGCTATGATCAATGACGGATACCCCAGACCGGATCACCACATAATTGGGTCAAGACTAGGAGGCAGGAACTTGCAGCCAGATGATGCGAGGCTGAAACTTGATAGAATTTATAGGTCGGAGCTAATTGAGGTACAAGGTCCACCGGGTCCAGCATGCTTTGGGCCTCGGATCATGAAGGAGCCACCAGTGCTGAACTTTCAGCTGGCCAGAGGAACCCTAACCTATGATGGAAGTACTAGGCCAGAAGATTGGCTGATCGATTACGCCATAGCGGTCAAGATCGCAACAGGAAATTTGAGATGGGCAGTAAGATATGTGCCATAGATGCTGGAAGGACCGGCGAGAGTTTGGCTGAACAATTTGCCGCCAGGAAGTATCAACTGTTGGCTAGATTTCGAGGAGTTGTTCGTTAGCAACTTCTCAAGCACTTACAAGAGGCCCAACAGGCCACAAACTCTGGTGCTATGCCGGCAAAGATCGAATGAGCCAGACCGAGATTTCCTGACTCGTTGGTGCAATGTGCATAACTCGTGCGAGGGGGTAATTGAATCACAAGCTATTGCGTGGTTCGCTCAGGGATGCAGATATGGAAGTATGCTATGGCAGAGATTGCAGCGAGACATGCCAACTACTTTGGCTGAGACAATCCGGATCGTGGATTCATATGCCTTGGGAGATCCAACACAACCCCGGCTAATGTCGAGCGATGCAAACGGGGAATATTACAACCGAGATGGTTCTGGATCATCAAGGAGAAATGATTTTCGAGGAAAGAGAAGGGATGAGCACCCGGATTACCGATATAATTCATAGCAGGTAGCTGCGGTAGACCGGGATCAACCCAATGTCGGTGCCAGCCAACGCCAAAAAACTGGAGGACAAAATTGGCAGCAGAAAAACGAAGGGAAAAAGCCTTGGACCTCGGAGCAGAAAAAGCAATGGCAAGAGCGAAAAGATAGACCGAGGTATACGTTCGAGTCCATGTTGGATCAACCATGCAAGTTCCATACGCCAAGCCCGAATAGTCCGGAAAATCATACAACCCGGCAATGTGAATGGATGAGAAAGTTAGAGCAGGGCGGTTTGGGGAATGCTCAGGCACCTCGGAACGAAGCACCTAGGAATGAGGCACCACGGCCACTGTTACTAACAGGAGGGAATGGACAACAACTAATGTTGCCACCGCCTCCGCCGAGATACGAGAATCGGGAAAGAAGGGATGCGGTACATCAAGTAGGCAATAATCAGCAGCAAGGTCAAAGTTACCATGAAAATGAGGGACGGAACGAGTACAGGGAGCATCATCAAAGCTACCGCGTGTTTACCACGAAAGAAAATGACCGGAAAAGCTTGCAGTGCCGGCATATGGAGGTGAACACGGTAATGCCGGCGGTAGTGAGATACATGCCCTGAGCAGATCAAGAAATCACATGGAGTATCAAGGATCACCCAAAGATTATGCCTAGCCCTGGGACCTATGCTCTGGTCCTGGATCCAACGTTCATCAGGCCGAATCTCAGTGTGAGGTTTTCCAAGGTACTGATCGATAATGGCAGTAGTATCAACATAATGTACAAGGATACCATGCACAAGTTGGGAATAACAGAGAACATGTTGCAAGCAACGAGGACCACTTTTCATGGCATTGTACCGGGTATTTCCTGTGAACCAATTGGTAAGGTCCAGGTTGACGTGTTATTCGGCACGAGAGATGATTGCCAGACTGAAAATTTGGAGTTCGAAGTGGTGAATCTGGAGAGCGTTTCTCACGCGTTACTCGGCAGGCCAACACTGAACAAGTTCATGGCAACTACCCACATTAGTTACCTTAAGATGAAGCTGCACGGGCCAAGGGGCGTGATAACTGTATCAGGGGACTTCCGGCGTTCGATTGAGTGCGCCTCAGCCAGATCTAACTTAGCCGAGTCACTCGTGATATCTCAAGAAAAAAGGAAGATACTGGAGGTGGTGGCATTGGCTCAATCCGCGCAACAGCATATGCCGGCTCTGACCAACCCACACGGGAGCGTATCATTCCAAGCGACCAAGGACACAAAGAAAGTGCCAATCGATGATCAGTTCCCAAAACGCACCGTAACCATTGGTGCCGGGTTAAGCAGCAAATAGGAAAGCGAGCTCGTCAACTTCCTCCGTGAGAATCCGGATATCTTTGCTTGGTCTACTTAGGATCTGCAAGGTGTACCGAGGCAGTTGGCTGAGCACTCATTAAACGTAAGACCCGGGGCTAAGCTGGTAAAGCAACCTCTCCGGCGTTTCACCGAAGATAGAAGGAAAGTCATTGGAGATGAAATATCTAGGCTCCTAGCGGCTGGATTTATCATGGAAGTACTCTATCCGGGTTGGCTCTCTAATCCGGTGATTGTGGAAAAGAAGAAAGATGACCCGAACGTGGCTGTGGTATGGAGCATGTGCATTGATTACACGAACCTGAATAAGGCGTGTCCCAAAGATCCATTTCCACTCCCTAGGATAGATCAAGTCATAGACTCAACAGCCGGATGTGAGCTACTGTCATTCATTGATGCGTATTCTGGTTTCCACCAGATACCCCTGAATCCAGATGATCAAATAAAGACATTTCCACTCCCTTTGGCATACCCGCTAGAAAGTTACTCGGGTTTTTGGTATTTAGCCGTGGCATTGAAGCTAACCCGACGAAAATCCGGGCCATAGAGAGAATGGAACTGCCAAAATGCCTTAACGATGTGCAGAAGTTCACGGGTTGCCTGGCATCGTTGAGTCGGTTCGTATGTCGGTTGGGAGAGAAGGCCTTGCCCCTCTACCAATTAATGAAAAAGGCAGACAAATTCACATGGACGCCATAGGCGGACCTCGCATTTCGATAGATGAAAAGGATGTTATCTACCGCGCCGATCCTAGCAGCACCACTACCCAAGGAGCCAATGTTGCTCTACGTAGCCGCGACCAACCGAGTCGTAAGTGCAGTAATTGTAGTGGAGCGTGAGGAAGAAGGAAAGTCGGTGCAAAGGCCGGTGTATTATCTGAGCGAGGTATTATCAGTTTCAAAACAGAACTACCCTCACTATTAGAAGATGGCGTACGTCGTATATATGTCGGCCAAGAAACTCAAACACTATTTTGAGGAACAACCCATCAAGGTGATATGTGAGGCACCCATTTCGGAGATTATGAGTAACAAAGATGCAAGTGGCCGTATATAAAAATGGGCAATCGAGTTAGCTCCATATGCGCCACAATTTGACAGAAGAGATTCTATTAAGTCGCAGGCCATGGCGGATTTCTTTGTGGACTGGGCTGAGATGCAATACGAGCCACCCCTACCGGACTCCAATTATTGGCAAATGCACTTCGATGGATCGAAACTGAAAGATGGGTTGGGCGCCGGAGTAGTGCTTACCTCGCCCAAGAAGGATCAGCTGAAATATGTCCTTCAAATCCACTTCAGTGCCTCGAATAATGTGGCGGAGTATGAAGCATTGGTACATGGTCTCAAAGTAGCGAAAGAAGTAGGGATATGCCGGATACAATGCTTTGGAGAATCCGATTTGGTGGTGCAGCAAGTGTCTGGAAATTGGGATGCTTTGGATGCTAGCATGGCACTGTACATGTTCCATGTTCAAAATATAAGTGGGTTTTTCGAGGGGTGTGAGTTCCATCACGTACCTCGGATTGAAAACGAGGCAGCGGATACACTGTCCAAGTTAGGCTCATCCTGGCAGCCAATCCCGCCAAATGTTGCTTTGGAGCATCTGAGAAAACCATCTATCACGCCCTCACCAGAATCAGATTCAATTTATATCCCGGCGCTCTCCGGATCGGGAGCTGCACCTATGGAGATAGAGTGGGGAAGCACCTTAGCAAACCCGGGGACTGCTTCAGTAAACCCGGGGACTGCCTCGGCAAACCCGGGGCCTGATCAGCCTGATCCGGCAGGAGCTATGTCGGTGGATGCAATGGAAGTTGACGAGGAACCATTTCCCGTCCGGACTGTACCAACTTGGGCCAAGCCAATTTTTGATTTCCTGAAAGAGGGAATCTTGCCGGATGATGAAATAATCTCAAGGCAGATCCAGAGAAGGGCAAAGGCCTATACAATTATCAATGCCGAACTGTACAAAAGAAGTGTGACAACAATACTACAACGGTGTGTTGATCCGGAGGAAGGACTTGACATACTCCGGGATATTCACCAAGGGGAATGTGGCCACCATGCCTCCTCAAGGGCATTAGTAGCAAAAGCTTTCCGGCATGGATTTTATTGGCCCGGTGCCTTAGAGCAAGCAGAGGACTTGGTGATAAAATGCAATGGCTATCAAAGATACGCCACAAAAACTCATCTATCAATGTCGGAGCTGAAAACTATCCCCATTACCTGGCCATTTGCTGTATGGTGTCTAGATATGGTAGGGCCATTTAAGCCAGCTAAAGGAGGGATGACCCATATCCTAGTCATGGTTGACAAGTTCACCAAATGGATTGAAGTGAAACCAATTCGGAAATGTGATGGGGCAACAGTAGTAAGATTCCTCAAGGATATAATCCTAAGATATGGCTATCCCCATAGCATCATAACCAATAACGGAACAAATTTCGCTGAAGGAGCGTTTGCGAGATTCTGCCAAGAAAAGAAGATCCGGCTAGATGTTGCCTCAGTCGCCTACCCCGCATCGAACAGGCAAGTGGAAAGATCCAACGGACTGGTATTGTCTGGGATAAAACCCCGGCTCATAGAGCCGCTGCAAAGATCAGCGGGGTGCTAGATAGAAGAACTACCAGCAGTACTGTGGAGCTTAAGAACAACTCCAAATCGATCAACAGGCTATACACCGTTCTTTCTGGTATATGGGGGCAGAAGCTGTATTACCAGCCGACATAGAGCACGATTCGCCAAGAGTGACCCAATACACAGAAGCCAAAGTGCACGAAGCCCGGCAAAATGATGTTGATCTTCTAGAAGAAGCGAGAGAATTAGCCTTGTCCAGATCCGCCATATATCAGCAAAATCTCCGACGCAATCATAGCCAGAAAGTAAACCCCCGAGTCTTCCGGGAAGGTGACCTGGTACTCCGGCTGATACAGCGCACAACTGACATGCATAAGCTATCCCCTCCATGGGAAGGACCTTTCATTGTAAGCAAAGCCTTGCACAATGATTCCTACTATCTTATTGATGCACAACCCTAGGAAAAGAACAAGGCGGACAGGTCCGCAGAGGAATCCAAGCAACCGTGGAACATAGCACTACTTCGTCCTTTCTACACCTAAGAGGTGAATGTATCCAAGCTACTCATATGTCGGTATGTATGTCGGCATTGAGCTTATTAATAAAAACTTTGGCACCCCGAGCAGAGACTCGGGGACTGCTGTAGTAATTGTCTCTCGTTTTCATATTTATATGTCGGTTGGGTTAAGTCGCTTATATCTTAGTCGGATTAGTAATGTGTGAGCACCAAAATCCTAACTCTTCGACTTTGCTGTTGTCCAACAAGAATTGGCTTCATGGCAAGCAAGAGAACAAGTTTGGAATGGCAAAACACATGAAAAACGACTAAGGAAAAGAACTTAAACGAACCGACATTTGTTATTTTGACTAACCCTTGGTTTATTATGCTCGTCAAAACGCCGGATCATTTTGAGCTAGTCTCAAAGTTTCAAGTATTGTTAAATTATTTTTTTGAACCTCGGACTCATAAGTCGAAAAGCCAAATCAAGGTAGACGCGAGCCGATTTGAAAATTGGGGGAACAAGAAAACGAAACTCGGGGACTTGGCCCACGATAATCCAGCATTAAGAACTTAGTTTGGAACAATAAATTGTAGCACAACCAAACTAGAGTATTTAAATACATTTTTGCCTGGCATTCTGGGGATCTGATGAATATGATAAGTGTTTAAGGAGCAGGGGAAGCAGACGAATCATTTGTCGATGAAGGAGGTACTCCGGAGTGTGGTGGAGGGGTGCTAGCCTCGGCTTCATCCTCGGGATTGACCTCGCCATCCTTCGGGTCTTCGGCCTCGTCGCCTAGCTCGAAGGCCTCACCTTCACTCCCTTCTTCTTCTTCGTCTCCAGACACAACTTCATCATCAAAGACATCGAGATAACTAGGCCCTTCATTCCAAGCGTGGCAGAAGGAATATTGAATGAGCTTATTCGCACAGGCTTTGCGACGCGCAATCCAATCCGGATTCTCGCACCACTTAGATCCAGTGCGCATGCGAGTAAGCAACCCCAAATCAATCCCTTCATACCACGAAAGGACGAACTGCAAAGCGATGTCAGCACCAGCCCGTGCAGCAGATTCGCGCCATAGGTTCAGCTAATGCTCACACTCCATCAGTTTGGCTATGAATGCCGAACCTGTTTTGGGAATGGGATCAGTGGGCCAAAGGGAGCCGTACATCCGCGTTGCTGCTGATATGATGTCTACACCATGGTTCTTCACCAGCTCAAGGCGAGCAGTGAGACTCGCTAGCAGGTCCTCCGTGGTATATGGGATTGGCTCGGCATCAGGGCCTACAAGCAGACCACACTGTTCGTGGGATCGAGTTACAGCGGCAGCACCAGGCGCATCACTCTCTGGAAATTTGTCTGAGTGGAGAAGAGGAAACAGTGAACAAAAGCACCAAACCTGGAGGAAGAAAAATTAAGCAAGGGCAGAAAACTCACGTGCAATCTGGAAGAGGAGTCACTGAAGCTCGGAATGAACATCGACGCTATGGGCCTGGAGTTTCTCATATCTAGTGGTCACCGACGTAAGCTTGACGTCGGCTTCCTGCAATAAGCTTTTGTCCTTGGAGATTTGCATGGTTAAACGCTCTTTCTCCTTGGAAAACTCCTGGTCAGCCTTCTCCAACTCAGACTTATGGAGGCCCTTGAGCCTCTGAATTTCGGCATTCAGCCGAGTGATCTCCGAGTCCTGGAGCTGGAGCCGAGCTATCTCTTCATCTTTTTTCCTCAACTCAGCCTCATGCTTCCCTGTATGTTCGAGGAAATGGGTCATCATTTCAGGCATGCTTACGTTGTCCTCGAGAGCAACTACAGCAATATAATGATCCGGAGGACCCAAAGTATAAGTGTCCACCGGATAAAAGAAGGAAAGTACAGTGATCATGTGAAGGGGTTAAATTTACCTTTGATCTTGGCAAGGTTTTTCTACATAATTATATTTTCAGCTTCAACCTCGGCTGCATGATTTGGATAACAAATTAATACGGATCCTAGGAAGTTCGAATAAACAAAGATGGAAGAGGAAGAAAGGAAGATTACCCCTCTTCTGGTACTCCTCCAGGAGTTTGCCATAACGCGCTCGAATGTCTTTATAGGAGTCCAGCAGGCGCTGGAACTCAGCGGATCGGCAGTTAGTGGTAATCTGAAATAAGCAAGGCAATGGCAAAGTTCAAAGGCAAAGTAAAAATAATTCGAAGTATACAAGATCCGGTCCAAGTGGAACTTAACCCGGCTCTAGGTGTGTGGATATTCGAAGTATACATGATCCAGGCCAAGTGGAAGTTAACCCAGCTCTAGGTGTGTGGATATTCGAAGTATACATGATCCGGGCCAAGTGGGACTTAACCCAGCTCTAGGTGTGTGGATATTCGAAGTGTATAAGATCTAGGCCAAGTGGGACTTAACCCGGCTCTAGGTGTGTGGATATTCGAAGTGTATAAGATTCGGGCGAAGTGGAACTTAACCCGGCTCTAGGTGTGTGGATATTCGAAGTGTATAAGATCCGGGCCAAGTGGAACTTAACCCGGCTCTAGGTGTGTGGATATTCGAAGTATACAAGATCCGGGCCAAGGGAACTTAACCCGGCTCTAGGTGTGTGGATATTCGAAGTGTATAAGATCCGGGTCAAGGGAACTTAACCTGGCTCTAACTATGTTAAAAATTTGATGTTTCTACGGATAAAAACTAAATCCTATAAGGAGCATCTGACCGAATAACAAGTTATTCCCTCGGAGGCTCGGGGACTAGGGGCTATGTCTACAAGTGCTCAGTTATGCAAGGTATCAACAACAGAGGAAAAGAGTTACCTCCATCATCCGGCTAGCTAAAGAGATAGCCTTGGTAGCGGAGTTCATCTGTGCGCTGAACTCGGCTGGGCCGAACTTCTCCGGCAGATCATCTTGTGGGTTGATGAATTCTGCGTTATTCCGGTTCTTCACATACTCAAGGAGTAGTGGACTGTAACTTTCACCACTGGGAGAGTAGTTCGCCACAAGACCTTTGACGTGGGCCTATCGCCTGGTGGATTGAGCTGTGGCGGGGCTGGTATGCAGAACCAGCTGCTTGCCACCCTCTGACCCGGAAGCGGTAGACCCAAACGAGATCCCCTTAGCTGACCCGGTAGCCTTCTTGAGCTTGCCGGATGAAGCTTGAGGAGATGGCTGGAAAATGTCCGCAACTGAAGGAGTTAACCCAGAGGGAGCTGACGGGGCTTTCCTCTTGGGAGGCTTGGTGGAGGCTTTGGCTGCTGCTATTGGTACTGATGTTGCTGTTTCTACTGGTGCTAGTGCTGGTGCTGGTGCTGCTGTTGTTGTTGCTGCTGGTGTTGGTACTACTGTTGTTGCTGCTGTTGCTGATGCTGGAAACACTGGGACAGAAGAATTTGTTGGGGGCGGTGCTGATGAAACTGGCACCTCATGACTTGGCGCTGAGGCCGAAGGAGAACTGGGGAGATCCGACATCGCCGTATCTAGAGCTGCCCCACTACCCCCTGCGCCGACATTGCCCTCTGAGGAATGACCATAGGAGCTCTAAAAAGAAGAAAAGCACCAAGTCAAAAAGAGAGAGAACCAATAAGAGACAAAGGCAAACAAAGGAAACATCCCCAAGTATCAGTGCAAAAGGACTTACTCATCCGAGGTTGGAGGATCCCGAGGTTTGGGCACCCTCCGGACCGTGCTCTTGGCGGCCGGCTTAGACGAGGCTTTCACCCTGGACTTCTTCTGCCTCTTCTTGGGCGGCGACACCTTCGAAGCTACGGCCGAGGTAGCCACGCGCTTCTAGGAAGAAGCAGGGGCCGGACCACCAGTGGCGAGGGGAGGAACCTTGTGGACCTGACCGTCTGGGTTAGCTGAACATTCGGACCTAACCAGATGCGCGTAAGAGATGGGAACCGGATCAAGTACCTCCAGGACCTCAACGTTCGAGTCATCGTCATCTGGCCAATCCCTTAGAGAAGAGGCCTTACCAACACTGCGTTTGACGACGTTCGGGGTAGGCAGGAAGACCTCCGAATCAGGCTCCTCCTCATCCTCCTCAGTGCGGTCCGGCAGCCACTTGCTCGCCAGCACATCACCATCCTCCAATGGCTGCTGGAGAAATTGCTGAGAACAAGGCAACAATTGACAAGTTACACAAGTGAACCGACATATAGAGAAGATCCGGAAGACAGAAAAAAGTAAGCTTACCTTTGGAGGAGGGTTGTCCCGGGTGAAGGGCTCAAGTCCCCACTCCCAATCCTCGGTGAACTCCTTCTCCACATTGAAAATGGATTTAACCCGGCGGTAAACTGCCGAGTTATCTAGCTCGATAGATGAAGTCCGGTGGGGGTTTAGGGGGCCGCTCAAGTAACAGATATTGTGGGCTCGCTTCTGAAGGGGAGACCCGGCTGTGGACAAAAGTAATCATGATGTCCTCCCCCTGGAGCTCCTCCTTGAGCAGCTCCTTGATCCGACGCTCCACCTGATTCGCCAGGGCCGTGGGTCGCTTGGGAGTGCTCTCCCAAAGCGAGGTATTTGGAGGGCCGAGCTTGAAGGGGAGGAGCCGGATCAAGTCCTTGTTGGTGGTGTTCCGGACATAGAAGAAAGTCCGGGCCCAGCCCTTGCAGGACTCGAGTCCGGTGACCCGGGGAAACGCGGAGTTCTTGCAGGGAGAAATGGAGGCAGCACCACACTGGGTCAAATGCTTATCCTTCGGAGCAAGCTCCTTGTCCGGGACTACGTTCCTTCGGAGACCAAAGAACTTGATCCAAAGTTCCTTGGTTGGCCAGAGGCCAATGTATCCCTCAATGCCAGAGGAAAAGGAGGACAAAGAAGTAATGGCGTTGGCGGGGAGATGATGTGGTTGTAGTTTGTAGGTGGAAATGAAATCAAAAAAGAAATCTGAGGTGGGGAGGCCGAAGCCGCGCTGAAAATGCGAAAGGAAAACAACATATTCCCCAGGATTAGGGGAAGGAGAGGTCTCGCCGGAGGCAAGATGACAGGCGACACCGGCGGGGATGCGACGCGTGGCACGGAGCCAGTCCAAGTCGTCCTCGCGGATGATAGAGCCATCCCAGCAGCCGCGCTCGCGGCCCTCTACTCCTTCCTCCTGCTGCGCCACCACAACTACTTCCTCCTCAGTCATGGTGGATTCGAGATCCTCGAGAGAGAAATCAGAGTAGAGGTAACCGGAGGAGGGGAAACGGGAAGCATAAGGCCCCGTGATGGAGATCTTGAATGGAAACAGCGGCGCAGGCGCAAGATGTTGCATGTGCGTGGTCGCGACGATGCTGGTGCAGAAAGAAACTAGTGGCGGCGGCAAGGATACGGCAAGAGAGAAATGAGGCAGAGAAAATGGGGAACTTTCCCAGGGGTTGCCCCAGGACCTCTACTTAACCGCGCAACGGGCGCGTAGTGGGATCCTCTGCGGTTGCCACACCGCGGGCAACAGGCGTGTATGCGGCCGCATCAGCCAATCAGAGCATGGCCACAGCAAGGGCCATAGGGGCAAAGGATCCCATGATGCGATGTAATGTTACAGTTAACGAGGCGCCGCAGTGAAGGGACATGCGCATCAGTTATTCCTGACATTGTGACAGTAACCGGTGCATTAAATGCGCGTGGCCCTTAAAATGAGGCAAAATGATGATTACCCTCCACGTAGGATGTGGGGAAGCGTACAAGGGAAGGAAAGGTAACCCGGATAAGCGACCAAAAGACCCGACCAGCAAGGAATAACTCGGAATGAGCCAAGGGATCGCAAGAGGAGAAACTCTAGGTTACGGGGTAACTCGGCCAAAGAGGCAAAGATCCGGATATGGGAACCTGC
The DNA here is from genome assembly GCA_916181665.1 of Avena sativa. Taxonomy (NCBI): domain Eukaryota; kingdom Viridiplantae; phylum Streptophyta; class Magnoliopsida; order Poales; family Poaceae; genus Avena; species Avena sativa. Next base: position 105,787,727 of record OV702292.1, read on the forward strand.
TGTGGCCTTAAACAACCAAAAGTTGCTAACATCGCACCAGCTTCAGGGACTAATGTTGGGGGGATACCCCCGGGTAGGGTAACGCCGGGGTAAAAGGGCCGAGTTAGCCGGGGTATAGCACGGTCAAAGCAAGTGCTGACCAGGTCACCTCAAGGCAGGCCGAACCACGGAGTGACCCGGCCCATGGAGTATCTCCTTAAGTATGATCCGACTGGCATAAAATATATGCCGACCATGTTTATCTATCTGTTTTGCAGGTAACTTGATAGCCGGATTAACCACGAGCTAGTCGGACTATCTTATGGCTTCCAAGAGAAGGAATCTCCCGCTGGTCAAAAGGTGGCTTTATTAGATATAGCATGAGCGAAGCAAAGTAAATAAGAGGACCAGCGGGTCAGGGGCGACCAAGGTGACGCGGGCAATGCCGGATGATGTAGCCCGTGTCTAGTGATGCTTAAAGACAAAGATTACGCTATGGCTTACGTCCAAAGCCCGGACAAGCCGTTAAAGAGAATAAAGAAGCATCTGGCTTTAGGCAAGGAACATATTCTCTGCATATGCTGCCACGTGTGCCCTAGTATTGTAACCCGGGCTCCCCTATATAAGGAGCACCAGGGCCTCCATTGAAGGGGATCGATCATTTTCTCTGTCTAAGGTAGAACTCAAGAGCTAGTTGGTAGGGAGTAAGAGACATAGTCTCCTTCTTGTTGAGAGCTCGAAGAGCGTTTGTAAAAACCATTGATAGAGAGAATACAACAACATCTGTGCGTGGAATCACCACGTTCTCCCTCCCTGGATTCCCCTAGCACTCATTGGCCCCATCTTTAGCCTATCCATGGCATCTGCCGTGCCACCACCATGACAAGTAAGTGAGCTATTCCTTCGTGGGATAGGCTCGGAGAAGAAGGTGAGCCTTCGGTAACAAGAGATAGTTGGAATGCATTGGGAAAGGCAACAAGTATTATAAAGAACAAATAAACCTTGCAAATTTATCCATATAGTACATGAGAGAAATTGAGGAAATGATTGGCAATATAATTGCTAGATTGGCATATGTGGGATTGGTGAATCATAAACATGGTTGTTATATACTCCCCAAAATATGCATTCATCTCAATTTACTCATACCACAATAAGGATGATACAATAAAATTCTTGCAAGAACCACAATAGAAGCAACTGAAGGAAATCATACCATGATGCAACCACAAAGGTTGGATGCTAGAAAAGTATGCATGAGAGGGATAGTTGTTACCGAGATACCATTGGTAGGATGTAGTAGATATGAGTTTGTTGATCATCCTAGCTTGCCTCCAATTATAATTTAGTCACCACATCTTCTTATTATTGAGACAAGCATCCAATATATATCCAATGTACCTAAAAAAACATTAAGTACACTATGGTCCCCAAACAAATTGGGTCCAGAGTAGTTAGTGCAACTACAATACATAGGAGACACTCCACATAAATATGTGCATATTAATATGAAGTTGAATTTCATGCACATCTTAGCCAATAGGATTTGGTGGAGAATCCCCTATATATTGCATCAAGAAAGCAAGCATGCCATAATATAGAAGTAAATATGCATGCACAAGGCTTTCAAGAACCAACAAGGAGATACAATTTGAACAAAACATAAAGTAAACCAAGACGGTACACACAAGAGTGTGACATGACAAAAGGTGTCCAAATTGTATCAAGGACCAAATATACACATAAAAGACCCCAAGTTCAACAAATGAATGAGGCAAAAGCCAAAGAGCAAAAAGGGATAAACAAATACAAATGCTCAAGGATTTATCTCATTCTAAAAGGTCAAAACACGAAACAAGGAATGAGACAAAGCCAACTCCCAAAAAGAGCAAGGTTCCAAGAATTAAACCAAACTCTCAACACTTTTCATGATGGCACAAAATACCAAAACGAAAAGATCAAGCTTCCAAGAACATAAAGCACAATATGGATCAAAGCAAGAAACATAAAGGAGTGTTCTAGATAATATAGGAGAGCTCCCCCATGAATAGTGCATTATGCAGAATTTTGCTTTTGAATGCAAAATGCACACAAATGGGATCATCACTATAACCTAAAATAAGTAACACATACGAGAATACCAATTAAATCAATAGATCCAAAAGTAGCAAGGAAAACTTGAGAGCAACATAAACACTCAAAAACTAATGTGAATATGATCAATAAGTTCTACCACATATGGTGTACAAATTGTCCAATGACAAGAAGTGGAGAGATAATTTCCCGAGGTAGCTTACAAGGATATCCAAGATCATATTCATAACACAAACATATGTCAATATATAAGAATTACGCACGATGCTTAGGAAGAGAATCTTGATAGCTACACAACATTAATGATTAGAGTAACTTGAAGCAAATGGTTTCCATGGACGATATAGATGTCCAAATATGAGGAAACACATACCAAGAAGAGCTCACACAAACAAGATCCAAAAGTTGAGAAACAATGTATTCAAGCAAATTTGAACTTGTTTGAGCAAATGTGTCACATAGGAGCTAGATAATTATCAATATCAATTCTAAGTGACACGACCTCAAATATTCACATTTTCTAGGCTTATAATATGCACTAAGCATATGACTTCCCCATAATGTGATAAACCATAAATATCGACACGAGACAAAAGGATCCAAGTAGATATGATTAATGGACATTATAGAACTTGGACTTCTCATGAGAAACATACCACATAGAGACTAGATAATATTGCACTATCAATACTATGTGGTATTCCTCATGTACACACATTTAGGATTGTGAGGTGCCCCAAAGGACGACACACTCCCCCGAAATGGGATAGTCCATTAATCTCCCGCAAGAGCCAATTAAGATATGAACAAGATGCAATATGATCAAACATAAAACACATACATGGTGTGCAAGCCAACATACACAAGCTTGATTTCTCAAGTTAAGAAAGTAGGAAGCACAACATATACAAAACACATGCAAGGTACAAAACTAACACATGCACAATGGGCAAGTAACTTTCAATGTAAAAGAGTTAAGAACATGTTACCGCAAGGAGGAGTAACGGATATATGATAGAGATGTGAGAATATAAATGACTTGGCTTTGAGAGAGTATAATTGAAGTCCCCTTAATTGTTCATGATGTAGCCAAGTCTCCAATGCCCTCCAACACACAGCTATTGATCAAGTTTTATCTTGATGGTCCCCAACCAAGTTGGGTCCTAAGAGGTTAGTCACAATAGGCTTGGCAACCCAAATGGTTCTTTTCTTCAAACCACTTTGAGCACCAACATATTTGGCAAACACATTGCCACCCTCATCCTTCCTAAGAGAATAAACATCATCAATCATGATTTGGCTGGATGAGGAGTTACCAATAGTGCAAGAAGAAGAGATGTGACCCTTATCATGACATAAGTAGCAAGTTCTTCTCTTCCCATTCTTTTCACTTGATTTCTCCACAATGGGAGCATTAGCTTGGATCTTCTTGGGAAGTGGCCTTTCTCCAACTTGAGGTAGGCCATGACCTTGAACTAGAGGCCGCTTCCCTTTTTTCATCTCACCAAGAGGCTTCTTCTTCAAGGGGCAAGATCTAACATGGTGCCCTTCAATTTTGCACTTGAAGCAAACAATCTTGGCCGAATTCTTGACTTGTTCTTGGCCCTTCTTATTGTTGCTCTTGGACTTCTTATTGTTAGTGGACTTGTTATTGACATTGGATTTGAATCCAAGCCCACTCTTGTCATTGGGGGATTTTTGCACACTCAAGATCTTGTTTAGTGTGGTCTTCCCTTCATGACCCTTTTTCAAGTCATTCTTCAAATAAGTGACTTGAGCCTTGAGCTCTTTGATTTCCTCTACATGGTTAGTGACAACACATATACTAGAGGAAGTAGAAATTTCATTACTAGAGCAACAAGGCAAAGAATGTAATTCATCACAAGATTTAGCAATAATGTGAGTGGACGAATTACAAGGACTAGCACATGGCAATATAGCATTACTCATAGAGATTGTGCTAGTGACCACATGAGACTCACAAGATGTTACCTTTGTATAGATAGCCTTATGAGCTAACTTTATCCTAGCATGGGATGCTAGAAGATCCTCATGAGAGCTTGATAGCTTACCATGACTTTCTTACAAGATCCCATACTCGCTAGTTAGCAAAGAAAGTTGAGTCTTTAGCTCAACATTCTCCTTCAAAGTAGATGCTTCACAAGAAATAGAGTTAGTAGCACAAGCATCATAATTAATTGCAAGAGGTGAGGGAACTTCGAAAGCTCTTTTGAGTAAGAGGCTTTAAGTTGCTCATGTGACTCAGTGAGTTTGATGAGCTCACCCTTGATGACCCTAGAGCCATTTTTTAGGTGCTCAAAATCCTCAAGGAGTTTAACATAAGCAACTTGTAGCTCATCATTTTTACTTTTTAGATCACTTGCCACCTCAAGATCTCTATCATGAGATTCCTTCACTCTAGACAGCTCTAGGGCAAAGGCCTCCTCAAGAGATTCCTTAGTGGTTTGTTCCTCTTCAAGAGCTTCATTTAGATTTGCAATTTTATTAGCATACCCACGGTCAAGGCTACTCATTTTATCAATGGTGTTCTCATGATCCTCAATTTGTGATTCTAACTTACCAATATTTTCTTTTATCTTAATAGCAAAGTCCAAGATTTCAACGAAGTTAGAGCAAACAATATTATCCTTAACAAGAGCATGATAAACCATCTCACCCTTTTCATATAAATCATCAACATTAATCTCCTTTTCCTCATTATCCTCATCCTCATCATCACAAGAGGTATTGGGTTCCAAAGTAGGAGTTACCTTTGAATCCCGAGCCATAAGGCATAGGTGGGAACCATGAGATGATGATGATGATGAATTACTTGAAGCTCCATTCAAATTGTGTCTTTACCAATAGAATCTTTGGTTTCCTCTACATTGTTAGACACACAACAACTAGAGGAAATAAAAGCATTTATATTGTGACAACAAGCAAAGAGAGCATATCATCATGTGATCTATTGAGGCAATTTATACATGATATGCAAGGAATATCAACACTAGCATGTAAATCATATATAGTGTTAGATGTGTTTAAGTCCAAAGATGAAGCATTGCAATGAGATAGAGATGAAGGATCATCAAGAGTAAGCTTACTATCAACATTGCAATATTCATGACCACTCACCATATCATTACCTTGTGTATTGCCACACTTTGGTGAAGTGGAAGAAGATGAGAGCTCATCACGACCGAAAGTGGAAGCAATAGAATCATCCTCAATAATGTTGGACACATCATATTTATATTGAAGTTTTGTCCATAACTCACGAGCGCTTTAAAAAGGTATGATTGAAGAAGTAACTATATAGCTCAAAGCATTAACAAGCACATTAGAAGGTTGAGCATCGAGATATAAGTTTTCTCATCCTCACAAGATAGATTTCAAAAATCCATTGGAGGAGAAAAACCTATATCTACAATCCGCTCCAAATTTGGGTCCATATTCGAAAAATGAATAAGCATACGAGTTTTCCATATATCATAATTTGTGCCATCGAATATGAACATTTGATTATGCACTAATCCCCTAGATGACATCTTTACTCTCAAGGCGGTGAAGCCTAAAATGAGAGACCAGGCTCTGATACCAAGTGAAGGGACAAGAATGTCGCCTACAGGGGGGTGAATAGGCGGTTTAAAACTTTTCCGAGAGTGGCTCAACAAAGGCGGAATTAAACTAGCATTTACTTTATCAAGCACAAAACTTAGAACAACTAGGGTTCACCTATGTGCACCAATAACTTATGCTAAGCAAGATAAGAAACTATGTGATAGCAAGATATAGACTTCAAGCATGAAGGCTATCACAAAGTAAGGTGCATAAGTAAGAGCTCGGGTATAGGGATAACCGAGGCACGTGGAGACGATGATGTTTTACCGAGTTCCTCCCAACATGGAGTACGTTTTGTTTGGAGAGGGGGTAGTTTCAAACCACCAAAAGGCCTCCCTTGTTCTCCTGTGAATCTCACTCCAACGGGATCGATCCACACTTCCACTATCGGTGTACTTGTCGGTGGCAATCCGTAACCTCTCACAAAGTTGGGGCACTTCTCCACAACTCAATTGGAGGCTCCCAACAAACAAGCTTGGGGAAATCTCCACAACTTAATTGGATGCCCCAAGTAATCCACAAACCTGCAATACAACCAAACCGTCTAGGGTTCCAAGAACCCAAGAGTAAAAAGCTTCTCACCTTTCACCCAATTGAATCCTCACCGAGAACTCAAACCGATGCACCAAATGCAATGGCAAGAACACACGAAGTGCTCAAGTCCTTCTCTCCCCAATTCCACCAAAGCTACAAAAGCTTATGGGGAAATAAGAGAGGAAGAACAATGGAGGAAATCCACAAAAGACTCCAAGATCTAGATCCCAAGATGTTCCCCTCACTTAGAGGAGAGATTGATTGGTGGGGTTGTAGATCTACATCTCCTCTTTCAAATCCCTCAAGAATATGCAAGAATCAATGGAGGGATTGAGGGATAGCAAGCTCAAGAAGGCAATTGAGAGGAAAACTTGCAAGAAAGGTTATCCAACCGTTGGGGAAGAAGGGCCCTTTATATAGATCCTCCAAAATCCAACTGTTGGAGCTCTAAAGCGCGCGGGCTGGACATTCCAGCCAGTTTCCGGGTGGTTTCCGATATGGCATACAGAATGGCAGCCATACGACTGAAAACTGAGATTTCTGCTCGATACCGGAGTGTCCGGCGTTTTCACCGCGGACATTCCGGCCAAGGCAAAACTGACAGAAACACCAATATGAAAACAACCATAACTATTGCATCCGGACTCCAATTTTGTTGATCTTGGGCTTGTTTTAAAGAGGGTAAAAAGCTCTACAAGATCATACAGAAAAACATCATAGTCCAGCATGGGAGGATAGAACCAAATTACGAAAGGTTTGACCTCTCTTAAAAAGTCAAACCAGTAAAACCTCCAACATCGAAAACGCAATAGAGAATGCATATGAAATCCGTTTTCGATGAACTAGAGCTTGTTATGAATATTACCACAAGCTCTAGAACCTCACATGGATAAGATCCAAATAACAAACAAGAAAGATGATGCTAAGAATGTAAAGGTTTGAGCTCTCTTCGAAAGACATGACCGAGTTACTCACTCGAGAGCCCCTCTTGATAGTACGGTTATCTATCCTATAAACCGGTCTCTCCAACTAACACCACGAGACCGGTAAGAAGGAAATCCTATCAAGAACATATCTTTGCCTTGCGCATATTCCACTTGAGCTTGATGATGATGATCTTCTCCACCTCAAGATGGAACACCTTTCTTGATTGCGCTAGCTTGGTGAAGACTTGCAAATTGCTCCCCCATACTCCATTATGGTAGAGCTTCTCTTTTGGACATATCATCTTTCCATATCCATGATCACCATAGGATGGCAAGCTTCAAACAAATGATCTCTTCGAGATGGCTCATCTTGAACTTGAACATCATTTCTTCTCTCTTCATTATGTTGGTGTCTTGAAGGTATATAAAAGATACACTCCAACTTTATTCTTCAAGACACACTTGCTATAGGCCTGACTCTCACTTGACCAATCTCCGGATCACTCATTGAAACCTTGGTCAACACTTGATCTTCTTTACTTTCTTATTCTCACAACCTTGAAGCCAACATATGGTTCAAGCATTACCTATGGACAAATCCTACAAGTAAAACTCAATGCAAACATAAGTCCATAAAGATTGTCATTAATTATCAAAACCACACATGGGGCACACATGCACTTTCAGATGTAGTAGTTCATCAGTTCATACATATATACTACAAGTACTTAAAAGTGTACTCTAGTCCTAGCTACTATGAATGGTAGTTCATTGGTACGTCCTAATAATAAATCAAATAACCGTTTATAATTACAGACCGGTGACAATCAAAGGGTAAATGAATCTTCATATTTCTCTTCTTGTTCTCACAAACCTTGTGTTAGCTCTGTCTTTCCACATTACATGCGCCAACTCCAGCCTCTTGTTCTTTCAAACTTAATTATCATGTAGCTCCACACCATGTCCAGTTTTAACTTCATCGGGGTCAATAGATGCCTCGTCTGGGAAAAATTCATCAATACCCCAACCCAAGATCAAGTTGTTAAGAATGCAACAAGTAAGCACCAGCTTCGCTTGAGTCTTGAAGATGTGGAAAGGTTTCTACTTAAGGACCTTGATCTATTTTTCAATGCAAAAATGCTCTCTCAATGGTGACCCTAAGGCTAGAGTGTCTCAGATTGAACAATTTCATAGGATTTTATGGTATGTTCCTTGGAGAGAACTCGTTTAGATGGTACCTTGTTTTCCTGAAGGGTAGCAGGATACTAGGTCGGCATGCATATCTATCATCTCCAAGATAGAACTTACCATCAGGGATGTTCAATCCATCAGCTCTACACAAGCTGTCAGCAAGAATACTTGCATTATGAGCAAATCCTTCCCAACCAGCTAGCACGTAGGTGAACTTCAGATCAAAATCAATAGCTGCCAGCACATTCTGGTTGGTGTAGTGCTTCCTTCCTCTGTATCCTGCTAACTATGATTTCGGCACTCTAGCAGTCTATAACATCCCAAAACTTTAATCAAAGTGATCAAGATCCAAATTACCAAATTTAGGGTTAACAAAAACCTTTTCTCATTTAAAATCTTTAAGCATGCATGTGAGTGTTGCATTAAATAGGAGTTGTTTTGAAATGCCATGATTGTCTGTGCTAAGGGTTGTAAAATGATTCTAAGATGAATGCCACATCATCTAGATCATTCCCAAGAAAAATCCAAAGAAAAAGAATTAAAGAAAGGAAATGGTCACTTTTGCCATTTTAATCATCTAGCCCACTTTGGGTATTCCTAGCACTCAATTTCCAACAGAAACAATTGTGGATCTTTGCACCCCTTGCTAGTACAAGTAGTGATGTACCAAGTCCCACTTTGTGATCTTCCAAAAACATTCAAACTCTAATTTTAAATTGACATTTGAAAATGGAATCTAGTTCATATGTATAGATCACCCTATTTCAAAAACCTCTCAAATGAACTCCATTTAAAAATCCCAAGCAACCACAGATGCTTAAGCATGTGACAAACCACTCCACCAAATTTCATTTCAAAATTCCAAATTTGATTTCTTGCGGCCATTTGATCGAACACTTGAAGGGAAGAATCAAACTGGCCTAACTATCACTGTTTTTTATCAAATTTTGTCGAGCCATTTGAACCCAAATCAATGCCTTTGTCTCCCCTAAACCCAACCAGTCCATCAAGGACCTACCCAATGGCCTAGGGCAACAGTACACCGCCACCCCGAGGCCATGCTCGCCGGCCAAACGTGCATAGCCCGTAGGAGACCACCAGCCCCTCTCCGCTGCTCCATGAAGCAAGGCATGACCTCACCACCGTCCATGGTCCACCCCACGACCCCTGCTAGCCCATGGACCACCCTAGAGAAGCGCTGCACTGAGTCTCTACGCCGCGCCAGCGCACGCCATAGCGCCATCATCGCCAGCACGCCACACGCCGCACCTCGACCACAGACCACGTGTGCTGCTCCGCCTTGACCACCTCAACCCGCCAGACACGCCCGTACCCCGCCGCTCGATCCACACTCGCTGGGAACCGCGTCGAGCACCGCCTCTGTCTCCCAGAACGTGCGACGCTCCCGACCGCAATCCACCGCCCCTAGCACCGCCATTACACCCTAGATAACCGCTAGGGAACCGCCCACCGTCCACCTATCTCGCCCACGCCGATAGCCCCATGTGCCGTCGTCACCGACGAGCTCCGCCCATCCCTCTCTGCCGCCTCGCCGCGCCTATATAAGGAGGCCTCCCCACCATGAATTCCTCACACTCTCACACTCTCCTCTCTCCACTAATCCTTCCCCGCCTCTCACCGGAGCAGTTCGAGCAGCCAGTCGCCGAAATTGAGCCGGAGACAGCCGCAGCAGAGGAGGAGACACTGCCGTCGATTTCGTCCACCCAACCTCTACCGTGACTTCGTCTGAGCTCGTCGTCGTCTCCTCATTCGTTTCCCCGCCTCGCCGCACTCGCTGGAGCCCTGGTACGCCCTCACCGCACCCCCACCGACCGCTAGGGTTCAGCCTCGCCGGCGACGAGTCCATCATCGATGATAAGCCCCAGCCATAGATTCTGTTCTAATCCTACGGTCCACAATGCCCCGTACCGCTTCGTGTTTAATGAGCCACTGACAGGCGGGACCCCTGTCAGCAGTCCTCAGCACCACGGAGTGAAACTGGGGCGGCCCGTTAGTGGTCCCACGCTGGCCCTGTGTTTCAAATTTAGCCTTTTCTTTTTAGACTTAAACCTAGTTCTGTCCCTTAGTTCAAAAATCAATTCAGAGAGTTTTACAAATCCAAATTGAATGATTCCAATTTTGTTGGAAAGGTAATGAAACTCTCTATCCAAGAACGTTGGATTTAAATCATTTAGAGTTATAGATATCTCCTAGATAAAATAACAAGACAGAATCTTTTTCACATTCAAATATTTTTATAAAATCAACCATAATAGCTTTTGAGTTGATTCTAACTCTAAAAAATCACATTTAACCATACCTATCTGAATATGTAATAATATTAAGGTTTGCATGCAGTGACTTTGGACTAGTATGAAAATAATGCTATATAGGCATTTCTAGTCACTTTAAATCATTAAATTTTAAACTTAAACTTATTAAAATGTGATCCAACATTTAAATCACATTACCATGCTTTAGAATATGAGGTGATGACATGTGTCCACATGATCCCATATTTTAATTGGATAATATTAAATCTTAGTTATTTTCAATGAGTAGAAATTACTTTTCTCAAATAAAATAAAGGAACTTAGTTCATTAAATCTTGTGATGTTTGTGATGATACTAGATCATCAAATGTGTGCCTTAGTGTGCTAAGTAGACTAGTTAAGTATTGTTTGGTGATTGTGTATTCCGTATGTATTTATAGACGATAGTACTGACCAAGTCTACGAGGAGGAGGAGTTCTACCCCGAAGAAGAAGAGGAGAATTTGAACCACTGCACCGACTAAGGCAAGCTATTGTTAGCAAGTTGGACTTAAGCAAGATAACCTAAGCAAGATGCATTAGGCATGCTTTGGTTATACCCTTTGACTTATACCTACTCCAAGTTTTATTTACAAGCTTTACTTTCTTTTACTTTACCAAAGTTTCTTACTTGTATATAGATAGCATAAAGAGTATAAAACTTGACCTATCTAGTTAAACTTAGATGTCATCCTATGGCATGATATTGAGATTAGCATCCCCCTTAGTGAACACTCTTAACTTAGTATCTTAGAGCTAAACCAAAACTTGATTCACTTTAGATGGGAATACTTGGTGAAAATGACTTGTGAAAACCTTGGAATGACGAGTCATTCTATTGAGATGTTTTGACATGTGTTGAGAAACACAAATGGTTTATGATGATGATGAAAATGTTGAGGCATGAGCCTTAGCCCTTTTTATAAAAACTGATGGTTGGGTTCGGATGCGATACCATTCCAATTTTACCGTATAACCACAATACCTGAATTGGGTAAGGCTTTGCCGGAAGTTTATATGCATTAGTATTAGTTCCATCGCGGGAGAGGTTTGAGCTGAGGCTGCCTCTCAACGTTGTCCACCTATGTAGTGCCCAGGATGACATATGGTCATGGCTGGGAGGCCAAGCTCATAGGAGAAGTGCTTATACTAGAGTGTGTAAAGGAAATGTTATGTTTGATTATCTGCATACTAAGTATGATGATTCAGGGTTATCCCTGACAGATGTATCGAATTTTGTGGTGAAAGTCTACCACCTCTGTAGAGTGTAAAACTATTCGAATAGTTGCGTCCACGGTTATGGACAATTGGAGTGGCCATATGATGCGCTCGACTTTCAACGTAGAGCTCGTTGGGAACCCCAAGAGGAAGGTACGATGAGCACATCAGTAAGTTTTCCCTCAGTTATGAAACCAAGGTTTAATCGAACCAGTAGGAGCAAGGAAACACCCCAAAGGTGTTACTAGCTGAGCTTTGGCAGGGCGCACTACCAGTGCTAGTAGCAACGTGGAGACCTGCACAACACAACCATAGAACTTTGTCCCCAACTTGCGATGAGGTTGTCAATCTCACTGTGTTTTGCGGAAAACAAAGGATTAAATGTATCGAATGTAAAGAAGTAAAAGTTTGTAGAAAGTAAACACAAAGCAGTAAAAGATTGTAGATTGTATATAAAAGACAAGGACCGAGATCCATAGTTCACTAGAGGTGGCTCTCCTTAAGATAGATAACATGTTGGGTGAACAAATTACAGCGGGGCAATTGACAAACACCGAGAAAGCAATACATGCATATACTAATCATCTTGACTCCTTTGAGACTTGATTGAGCATTACAACATAATACATAGACCGCCATCCAACTGCATCTATGACTAATAATCCACCTTCAGGTTATCATCTGAACCCCCTCCAGTATTAAGTTGCAAGCAACAGATTATTGCTTTACGAACTGCGTGTAAAGTAAACAATACGATTGTTCTATGAATAAAGGATTGTTATTTTCTCCCTAGTAGCAACAGCACATCTAGTACCTTAGAGATTTCTGTCACTTCCACAGATTACCAAAGGCATGAACCCACTATCGAGCATAAATACTAACTCTTGGAGTCGCTAGCATCTACTTGGCCAAGACAGCTACTAACAACGGAAAGCATGCAAGATCTCAAATAACAAAGACATGATAGAATCAATAATCAATCTGAAATAGCATCTCAATATCCATCGGATCCCCGCAAACACAACATGTATGGATTACAAAAAAATGTTCTTGATCATGAACGGAGCTCAAAAGATCTAGACATGAAAGTACAAAGGAGGAGAACCAGCCATCTAGATACTACATGGATCCGTAGTCCAAGGATGAACTACTCACGCATCACACCGGAGGCTTGCATGGTGATGAAGAAGGCCTCCAGGGTGAATTCCCCTCTCCGGCAGGGTGCCGGTAAGAGCTTCGGATCCCTCTCGATCTAGGGATGGAGATGATGGCGGCTACAAACTCTTTCATGGATTTTTGATCGGGCCTTAGGGTTTACGTCCCGAGGGCATCTTATAGTCGGAAGGGGAGACCGAGGGGGTGCTAGGGGCCACCACACCACCCCCTGGCGCGGGCCCAGCCTGGCCACGCGGCCAGGTGGTGTGGCCGGCCTCTATCCCTTCTCCGTCTCGTATTCTGGCACTTGATGACTTTCGAAAAATAGGCACTTTGGCTTTTGTCCCGTCCAATTCCGAGAATATTCATTTTCTGACTTTCCTGGAACCAAAAACAGCAGAAAACAGGCAGCTGGCACTATGGCTCTTGTTAATAGGTTAGTCCAAGAAATCATATGAAAAGTACTCCAAAGTGTGGACAAAACACAAGAAAGTGGATAAAACCAAGCATGGAACACCAAAAATTATAGATACATTTGCAATGTATCACCATACGGTTCCGTTGTCAGATGTTTTCAAAATGACTTATGAAATGAATTGTGACATGACTTGACCACAACATGGTTGTGACTATGACAACTAAGTTCCCACTTAGGTGCTTTTCAACTTTATTTTATCTTTCTTTGTTTCTGAACTCCGCTTAGGTTTCAAACTTAACTTTACATATAAAATTAGAGTTTAGCATTCCTAATAGAACTATCTTACTTGTTAGTGTTAGTTTGCGAGTACTTAAAGAGTACTCATGGCTTTTGTCCCTGGCTATTCCCGTGGCCAGACTATGAGGTGGACTACCCTGAAGGAGGACAGCAGGACGGCTACGACAACTAGGATCATCTCCCATCGTCAGCATTGCCTATGACACTGAAGATGGACCCCACCGCTATGCTATTTATTCCGCTACTTTTTGTACTAAGACTGGATCATGAGATCCTTTATTTGTGTAAGACCTTATTATGGTTTGTAATGGATGATGTATTGTGATATCCAATCTGTTGTGTCTCGCAAAAATGGTAATCATGGGATTGCGATGTATGGCTTAACAGGCATCTAGGATTAAAAATCCAAGTGTTGACGCAGTCGCATGAGTAGCATCGATGTCACCAGTACAATCGTGTCAACACACGAATAAAGCGCCATGTTTTTGAGCAATGTAGTCATTTCATGAAAAGAAAAAAAAGAGAATTAGTTCTCACCCTGAAATATGAAAACCATCTATGGCTAGTTCGTATCTTTCTTGGTGTGCGACCACTTGGTGATTTGATCATCTCTCGTCTGAGCTCTCCGATTGCATACAAGACTTGTTTGAAATAGTGATGAATAGTCCATACTGATCTCCTAAATGTGTTATGGATCACTCTAAACCTCTGGTTATGACCCACACCATAAAGAAACATGGAAAATTATTCTTCAACATAGGTGTGGATACTATCTTCCAGCAATACTCGTTCCCTAAAACTTTTGACGAGTTCAAAGAAAGGGGCTCTTATTATCCGCAGCATTTGAAGAGCCTCTACATCACTGGAGTTATAAATGTAGTTGAGATTTGCCGCCTCTCCTCATCTCGGAACAACATAGTACCGTATGCGAGCATAGAAAAGACAACACACATAACCGCTCTCCTGTGGAGCAGTAGGATCTTGGCCAGAATCACTTCTATGAGTGTTATTGCATGATGGATCAGATCCAGCTGGTTAACCTAAGCAAATTGATCTATGATGAGTACTCGCTAAATCGACCATACATAGACTCCTGTCATCGTGAGGGTAGAAAGAACATTAGGAGCTGGTTAACCTAAGCAAATTGCAAATGTATCTATAATTTTTGATGTTCCATGCTTGGTTTTATCTACTATCTTGTGTTTTGTCCATACTTTGGAGTACTTTTCATATGATTTCTTAGACTAACCTATTAACAAGAGCCACAGTGCCAGCTGCCTGTTTTCTGCTGTTTTTGGTTCCTGAAATTCAGAAAATGAATATTCTCGGAATTGGACTGGATAAAAGCCAAAGTCGTTATTTTCCTGGAAGAGTCACGGAGCCATAAGGAGAGACGAAGGGGGGCCACAGGGTGGCCACACCACCCCTAGGCGCGGGTCCCCCTAGGCCGTGCCAAGGCATGGTGTGGGCCCCCTGGCTGGCCACCGACCTTGCCCCTTCGCCTATATATTCCTCCCGATACAGAACCCTAAATTATCAAGCCTCCAGCCACGAAAAGTTCTACAGTGCCGCCGCCACCGAAGGGGAGATTCGGGGGACAAAAAGTCTCTGTTACAGCACCCTGCCGGGATGGGGAAGTGCCCCCGGAGCCATCTCCATCGATCTCCACCACCATCTCCATCGCCGTTGCTTATTACCATGATGAGGAGGGAGTAGTTCTCTCTCGAGGCTAAGGGTTCTACCGGTAGCTATGTGTTCATATCTCTCTCTATGCATGATCTTATTGAGATCATGAGCTTGTAATCTATAGATCTACCTTGCTACTCAAGTGCTTTAATAGATCTCTGCTCTCCCCATGTGTGTGAAGTTGACAGTGTGCACATCATGGTGGCACTTAGGCTAGAGATTACAAATACTTTATATGAGTTATATTTGGAGTTGGATGTCTTTATGAAATTGTGGTGTTTGTTTGAACCATCTAGTAATCAAGGTGATAGTGTGGGGTTATCTAGATGTGGAAAGCGAACTTTGAGGAGTGTTGTTATAGCCCTACCATGGATTAGAGTGTCCAACCGGAGAGTAGTTCAGAGTAGTATCATGAAGAAGAAGATATTTATATGAGAGTGTTCACTAGCGAAAGTATGATCCCTAGGCCTTGTTTTCTAAGCATTGAAACACCATTTGCTACTAGATTTGTTACATGTTTGCTTGCTTCCATCTTTATTTCACCTATACACCTGACAAGTGTATTGGGTGTGTTGGGGACACAAGGGACTTCTTGTATCTTGATTGCAGGGTTGCTTGAGAGGGGATACCTTTGACCACTTCCTCCCTGAGTTTGATAAACCTTGGGTGATCCACTTAAGTCAAACTTGCTGCTGTTCTACAAACCTCTGCACTTGGAGGCCCAACAACTGTCGATAAGAATAGAAGTGCGTAGACATCACATCCCAGCATTAGGTCTTAGAAATAAGCCGATCTCAGGTGTGTGCATTGCATTCATGCATAGAAAATCTGGATAATTTTCACGCGTTTGTTTAAAACACAAGGTGATCTAATTCTCACGTGTGCTAATGGGAACATTAGGGCAAGTGCTCTAGATTTCGACATCACCTTTGTTGATTTTGTTGCTCTTGGGGAAAGAAAACAATATGAATTCCAAATTCAAATATGAGTCCTTACAATTCAAATAAAGTTTGGAATCAAATTTAAATCTCAATAATTATAGAAAACTCCATAATTACAATACCATATGGGATAAATAATAATAATCCTTATTACATAAATATGAATACTTTACAACATTCATTGAATACTCACATGAGTAAAGGATAAAACTTTACTTTATTACAACCAAAAAGAATACAATGTTTTTACAATTGTTTAGATAAGTAAATTGAAGGAGATATGCCCTAGAGGCAAATAATAAATAGGTTTTTATTGTCATATCTCAATTAGTTCATAATAGTTTCATACTATGCTATAATTGTATTAATACGAAACGTTAATACACGTCTGGTATGTAAACAAACCAAGTCTCTAGTTACCTCTAGCGAACTAGTTCATTGGTCATGAGGATGATCTAGGGTTTCGAGATCATGGGCATTTATGCCAATTGACAATGAGGTCATGTCATTAGTTGAATGATGTGATAGAAAAACAACCCAACCAGTTGTATCTTAATGAGATCTAGTTAAAAAGTTCACCATTAATGATAAACTAAGGAAACCTCGCAACTTGATCCTTAAACTATGAGGTAATGCAAATCACCGTTCTTGAGGGTGCTTAGATGGTTATCAAGTATCTCACCATGACTGGGTGATTGAAAATGTGCCACTTAGGTTTCCCGAAGGGGCATGTAGATGAGTACATATCAAGACCAGGATTTGCCCATCCATGTAACGGGCAGATACATTAGTGGCCATCTCGGTGACGTTGCATTAACGAAGCTTGCAAGCGTGTCACTGGGTCACGGAATGCAATGACACGGAAATGAGAAAACAAGTTCATCGGTAACGAGATCGAACAAAGGTACGGAGATACCATAGATCAAATATCGGGTGAACTAGGTATCAAGTGGCAAAGGGAATGGGAAACGACTGTTTATGGTTCAAACGACATTATCATCATGGAATGCACATGGGTCATTATGGGCATCCCGGTCCCGCTATTAATCATTGATGGAGATCATGTCTGTGCCATTCTCGAGCCATGGGGAAATACACTTAAGGGTACGAGGAGCTAGAGATCCTCTGTAAGTTGGAATCACCATATGAAAGAGAAAAGGGAACTGGAAAAGTTCCATGAGAGAACCGGAATTGTTCCGAGAAAGTTCCGAAGTCGTTCGGAGGAAATCAAAAGGGAACCAAAAGGCATTTCGGGTCAAGTAGGATTTTTGTAATATGTATTTATATGTTAATTAATGTAATTAACATTAAATATAATATTAAAATCTAAATTGAAGGGGTATTCCACTAATGGGCCAAACTTCCTAGGGAAAGAGGGCCCATGAGGGAAAACCGAAAGGGGGAAGGGCCAAGGCCTAGCCGCCTCAAGGGGGCCCACCCAGCCAGCCTACAGCTATGCACGGGGTGGGTCCCACCCCTGGCCGGCTGGCCCATGGTGCCCTAAGGGCCCATGCGCCTCCCCCCTCTCTCCCTTATTTAGTCCCACATGGGAAACCCAAAGGGGAGGGCACACCCCCTCCCCCTATATAAAGGGGTTCCCATGGGTGGGAATAAACACACCAATATTTGGAGAAGTCCTTTGGTTGACTTCCTCCTTCCCTCTCTCTCTCGTCTCTATGCATTGGCATGGTCCGAAGTAAGGATTGTCCATGCAAGAGACACTGCACCTGCAACACGCCGTTGCGCTGCAGGGATTCCAAGTCGAAGATCTACTTCCGCACTCCCAGCAGGGATCAAGGAGTCGGAGGTCGTCATCCTACACCGTATGTGTACAAAACCACAAGGGGCCTCTCTTGAGGCACCTTGGATGTCGTGAGCCGGAGCTGCTGCATGATGAAGAAGGAGAAAGGGTGACCTGCGAGGAGCTTTGCGACCTTGAGGTCGGCTACGAGTTCAACTACTTCAACCATGTTCCCCTCGGAACGTTAACCGCGTACGGTCTACAAAGGTATGTATTCTGTACGCTCGGCCATTACCGCATTACTACATAGATAGATCTTAAGAATATTAGAGTTCCAACGTAGGAATTTTTTTGTTTTCTGATGCGGAACCCTTCAGTGGTATCAGAGCCGATCTATGCGTAGGAATGTTGTACGGCTAGTACGCACAACTATTGTGCAGGCATTGATCGCTTAGTTGGTACCCTCTAACGTGTACTTGTTTATATCGCGGTATTGTTTGATGAAGCGGTCCAGACCGAACTTACGCGTATTCATATGCGAGACTGGTTCCACGCTCGACATACGGCTTGTTTCGTATAAGTGTCTAGCGGGTGTCTGTCTCTCTTTCAATAGTTGATATAGCATTTACAATGGAGGGCCCAAAAAGGGGTGTAGTAGAGACAACTGTTGGATCCATATTGTGGTTGGAAAGTTCATAGTTTAGAAATAGTTCTATTGCGAAAGCCCTAACAACCACATAAAACTTGTAATAGATAAACTAGAGGCGTCTAACTTTATTTTGCAGGAGGGCATGTGTTATGATATGGTATTGCTCGTTACGAAGGTAAAGTAGTTTACTTTTATGTTACTAAGTTAAGTAGTAATAGCCATCGTTCTGATGGACGAACGAGTGGTGGCGTCGTGGACTTGGCGTCAAACCAGGGGCAAGATGGAGATCATGCCGGAGCGCTCGATGGAAATCAAGGCGCAAGGAGAAGGACCATATCATATCACAAATTTACATGTGATGTTGATACCTGCTTTATATCTTATTATATGCTAGTATTAGATACTCAGCGGTAGCAAATAAGATAATTCCTAAATAATTCCAATGATAGTGTTCCCCTTGTGTGTGCACCACCAAGAAAGTTTGTCGTTATGAAGCCGGCCATGACGATCGGGGGCTAGACATATCTACATTCGCATATGGTGGGTGTAAGCCATGTTGCACAACAAATACACACAAGTTATATTTGGCAAGCCTAGCATGTGTAGACATGGCCTCAGAACACAAGAGACCGAAAGGTCGAGCATGAGTCACATGGTTGATGTGATTGACATTAGGGAATATCTACCTTTGATGCTGCACTGATGGTTGTGACGATCGGGGGAGGTGCAGAGGATTGGGATCATGTGATCACTAAAATCGTCCAGGGGATGACAATTTTAGTGGGAGCTCAATTAGGATTGAACTCATATTATGAACTTAGTCTAGATGTCTGTTTGCAAATATCTTAGTAGATCATGGCCTATCCCATTGAGGTCCTTTGTGACCATGGGAAATTCTTGCTTGACATGGAACTTAGCAAAAGGGTCCAACTTCATAGATTAATACCCACGCCTGAGGGATATCCTCGTAAAAGGTGATCTTCTCTTCTTGATACAATGACCATTAGGAGATAATCCGATGACTCCACAATGTTTGTGTGTTCTTCGTAATCATCCAATAAGCCGTTCTCCATTCGATGGAGAGTTGGATTACAATCTTGTATTCTGCAAGATCAGGCACATAAAGTATGAGCCGTTGGATGAGTTTTCTTTCATGATGGATGAAAAATAGAATATTTGGAGAAACACTTAGCAATCTTGCATTAGAGTTATGAACTCTCAGAAGGGCTTGATTGCAACGGAGGTCATGAATGAAAAAAAGGTATATGTTAGATATACAAAGTTATAAATGTAATTCTTGCAAAACTCGTTGTAGTTTATATAAGTATTGGATACTTGTCCTGTTTTGTGAAAACAAGACGGTCTGCTTGAGAATTGCTAGAATTGAGGCAATGTGGCTTGATGACGGCAAGCAAAACAGTTGATGGCCGACATCACCCCTTTCCTCAAAGGTTTATCATTTGGATTAGTGGACTTGAATATAATTTTGTAATCCTTGTTTGTGTGTCTTTCTTTTTGCAAGACGATTGTTCATATGAATAAGTTACAAGCCAGTTGTACTGTTCTTATGAATAATACCTTTATGGTCACATTACAATTATAAATAAGTTATTCTCATCACTATGTTAATGATAATAGTTTAAGCATTTATAAAGTATTAGAATGCTAAAAGATATCCAAGGTTTAATTATGATATGGCACTATAGTTTAAGTCATTTTGGTTACTGCATGTTCTTCATTCTAAATTAAGATCTAGGTCCTAGATGCTTAATCTAGAGACTTTGCAAAACCATGCCTCATTGGGTAGAATGACTAAAACTCTGCATTCTGGTAAAACGGTGACATGCGAAGAAATGTTGAATCTTATACATAGTGATGTATCTTATTTTCAACAAGTAGTGGAAATCATTAGTTAATTGTGGACTTAAGTGAATAAGCGTATTTACTTAATGAAACATGAGTTTGAAACGATTTGAATTGTTCAAATGAGTTCACAACAAAGTGGGATATTGAAATTAACAAGAATACAAAGTCTCTTCGATTTGATCGACGTGACTAAAGTATTCAAGTTAATTTTGGCATAAAAGGACATGTGAAAGATGTTTCAGAAATTATGATAATTGGACAAATTTCAAAGTGTATTGAAATGTCTAAACATCATAATCATTATGTATTAGACACATATGGTACAATATTATCTCTTATAGGGGTTGTAATTGTCGTTTAGAGTTAGAGATCGAAATAAGCAAACACTCGGTTGAAATATAAAGGAACATCTAAAGATTCGTGGAAACAACACCATACGAGTTATGGCACGTTTGAGTTTCTGGAGATTTCGATAATTCGAAATCGTGGAGAATAAATAAGTCTTTATAGCGTATTCTTAGGCAACTATGAATACATCTTCCAAAAAGGGGCAAACCTGCTGATGTCCAAAGTTGATGTGTCTTGATGAAGATACAGGTGGAAGAAACTAAAAGATCAAAATAAGGTATTTTACCTTTCCTCCGAATTGTTGAGTGGCGCAGCGGAATTTGTTTCATGAAACCAAACTCTACAAATAGAGGAGAAACAAATGATAATGATCATAAAGTTTCAGTGAATACTTTTACTGAAGAAAGTAGGATTCAATAATATATACTCTACAAGTTCATGGAAATATATTGTTGATTCACTTGTCATGTTTATGAACAAGACATGCTACGAATTACAAAGAAGCGTGATGCACCTAAGTGCGAGAAATGACTAGGAGTCATAAAATCCTATATTAAGTTACATTTAAGATTGCGAAGTAATATGTTACTTGATCTTATTAAGTAAAGAAGTTTAGTTGCTATTTCTAAATGACTTCGAAGTCATAAGATGGAAATGAAACTTAATGGAGACGTAAAAGCTCGATTTGTCACAAAGTATGGACAAATTCAAGGATTTGACTTCAAATGTAGTGATGCTTGAGTCTATTGGATTTACACTAGCAATATATGGATATTGAATTCTCGTAGCTGGAATTCTCAATTTGATGATGATCAAAGAATTTTGGAATGTCCAAGATTATCGAGAGAACCTGCATTTGAGTAGGAGCTAATTAACTTAGCCAAATGTTAATATGTAAGAGACATATTTTGAGTGGGAGCTAAGTAGCTTGGTTGAATCATAATATGTATTAGACATATTTTGAGTGGGAGCTAAGTGAAATCCCTGGATCTCAAATATGGACGCAATATTTGAGTGGGAGCGTGAAATCATTCTGGGATATGTGGACGACATATATGAATGATGTGATTGGTGTTAATAACATTTAAGTAGGTAAATAAGGATGAAGTTGAAAGTTATTAAACAATAAGATCTATCGAGATAGATTGGTGAGTTTAATAAAAATCAAATGTCGAATGCTTCATGGACTTGATTCTGAAAGATGTTCAGAATGTCCTAGACAAGGTTCTGAAGTATCTCAGAATGGAACAAGATAAGAAAGAAGTTCTTACATATGAAGCATTGAATTAGTATTGCAACTATGGTTAAAAGAAATAAAGAGATGCGTTGCATCTCCTATGCCTAAGTCATAGATTCTTTCATACAACCATATTGAATACTCGACGTAATGTGACTAGAGGTTCTAGTTGGAAGGACTAGCTCTTAACTGTAAGAACATGTCTTGAAATGATTCTTGAGTTAATCATTGAACCAGAATTAAGTTTGTACTTAAATGGTAAGAAGCAAAGTAAGTGGCATAGTTGCATTTCATGCACTAGGATCTACATAGATATAGAAGTGTAAAGGCTCCATCTGATGTGATGTATATTGTTATGGCGGGGCTAGTTCGCTTTTAACATAGAATGATGTGGCCTAGGGCACAGTGCCCATGAAAATGCCATCGAGGTTGATCTAAAGTCACTGTAGGATCCTAGAAACTGGCCTCGTTCTGCTGCCATAACTGTCGTTTATTCACAAAGGATTGCAAAGTGTGTTTGGAAGTTTAAATGACAACAGTGAAAATGATTATCATTATAAACACTAGAAACAAAGTCTCCCTTTGTGGCCAAACGAATAATTCAACCCATTATGAGATAATGGTATGAATGTCAAAGTTAGGAAGACATTAATGATTTGCATAGACATAATGATCTGGTAAAACAGAACATGGATAGGACGTTTTCCATAAGCATGCATGATCAATAAGCGCATATGTGATATGGTTTATGATGACTAAAATGCGAGCTAGATTATTTGTACTCTAGTGCAAGTGGGAGACTGAAGGAGATATGCCCTAGAGGCAAATAATAAATAGGTTTTTATTGTCATATCTCAATTAATTCATAATAGTTTCATATTTTGCTATAATTGTATTAATACGAAACGTTAATACATGTGTGGTATGTAAACAAACCAAGTCTCTAGTTACCTCTAGCGCACTAGTTTATTGGTCATGAGGATGATCTAGGGTTCGAGATCATGGGCATTTATGCCAATTGACAATGAGGTCACATCATTAGTTGAATGATGTGATAGACAAACAACCCAATCAGTTGTATGTTAATGAGATCTAGTTACAAAGTTCACCATTAATGATAAACTAAGGAAACTTCGCGACCTGATCCTTAGACTGTGAGGTAATGCAAATCACCGTTCTAGAGGGAGCTTAGATGGTTATCAAGTATCACACCGTGATTGGGTGATCGAAAAGGTGCCACTCAGGTTTCCCAAAGGGGCGTGTAGAGGAGTACATATCAAGACCAGGATTTGCCCATCCATGTAACGGACAGATACATTAGTGGCCATCTTGGTGACGTTGCATTAACGAATCTTGCAAGCATGTGACTGGGTCACGGAATGCAATGACACGGAAACGAAAAAACAAGTTCATCGGTAACGAGATCAAACAAAGGTATTGAGATACCATAGATCAAATCTCGGGTGAACTAGGTATCAAGTGGCAAAGGGAATGGTAAACGAATGTTTATGGTTCAGACGACATTATCATCATGGAATGCACAGGGGTCATTATGGGCATCCCGGTCCCGCTATTAATCATTGATGGAGATCATGTCTGTGCCATTCTCGAGCCGTGGGGAAATACACTTAAGGGTACGATGAGCTAGAGATCCTCTGTAAGTTGGAATCACCATATGAAAGATAAAAGGAAACCAGAAAAGTTCCGTGAGAGAACCGGAATTGTTCCAGGAAAGTTCCGAAGTCGTTCGGAGGAAATCAAAAGGGAACCAAAAGGTGTTTTGGGTCAAGTCGGATTTTGTAATATGTATTTATATGTTAATTAATGTAATTAATATTAAATATAATATTAAAATCTAATTTGAAGGGGTATTCCACTAATGGGCCAAACTTCCTAGGGAAAAAGGGCCCATGAGGGAAAACCGAAAGGGGAAGGGCCAAGGGCCAAAGGGCCAAGCCCTAGCCGCCTCAAGGGGGCCCACCCGGCCAGCCTAGGGCTGTGCGTGGGGTGGGGTCCACCCCTGGCCGGCCAGCCCATGGTGCCCTAAGGGCCCATGCGCCTCCCCCCTCTCTCCCTTGTTTAGTCCCACATGGGAAACCCAAAGGGGAGGGCACACCCCCTCCCCCTATATAAAGGGGTGCCCATGGGTAGGAATAAACACACCAATATTTGGAGAAGTCCTTCGATTGACTTCCTCCTTCCCTCTCTCTCTCTCGTCTCTATGCGTTGGCACAGTCTCAATTAAGGATTCTCCATGCAAGAGACACCGCACCTGCAGCACGTCGTTGCACTGCAGGGATTCCAAGCCAGAGATCTACTTCCGCACTCCCAGCAGGGATCAAGGAGTCGGAGGTGGTCATCGTACACCATATGTGTACAAAACCACGAGGGGCCTCTCTTGAGGCACATTGGATGTCGTGAGCCGGAGTTGCTGCATGATGAAGAAGGAGGAAGGGGTGACCTGCGGGGAGCTTCGCGACCTTGAGGTCGGCTACGAGTTCGACTACTTCAACCATGTTCCCCTCGGAACGTTAACCGCGTATGGTCTACAAGGGTATGTATTCTGTACGCTCGGCCATTACCGCATTACTACATAGATAGATCTTGGGCATATTAGAGTTCCAACGTAGGAATTTTTTTGTTTTGTGCTGCGGAACCCTTCAGAAATTACAAATCAGCAAGAGAAAAGAAAATATTAAGACTAAAACTACTAATTCTTCATCTATCTTCTGTATTCTCTTCACTTCTTCATTTTGAGTCTGCAACAAATTAAGACAAACACAAACAGAAAGGAAAAATATTGTTATGTTAAAATGTTTGCCTCACTAGAAGATGAGGCAATTTAATTTATTAAACTTAGTTTGGGGATTTAGGAAGAACTCCTAAATTCTACAATCTAGCACTAGAGGGCATTACCAAATCTAGGCAACACTTAGAACATGGATCAGATTTTTCTATACACTTGAAATAGAGAGAGGCATATATGGGGCAAGGCTATAGGTATATATATTTGATCCATTCAATAGAGGGCAGTGAGAGGCAAGCTATAATACCCTCTAGTCCTAGATAAGCTTAATTTAAAAGGAAACCCAATAAATATAAGTACTAGTCTGGTTTAGCTAAACAGACTAGAATTTTAAACCATGTGAACAAAAAATAGCATCATCCAGTCAGATCAGGTCATAGTTAAGTGAGTTACATACTCGGCAGTATAAAACAAGTGCCAAACTGGATAATGATTACACTAGCCATGGTTTGCACAAGGAGAAAAGGACAACTTGGCCACCTGCATAGAAAAGAGTCCCACTTGACAGCAGCACAGTCATCACGTGTAATGGATGGGATGTCAACACAGCAAAGGGGGCATAAATAGGGAGTCCAACCGTTGCATAGTAGCTAGAGGAAAACTCACACATTGCCTTATCCATCAGAACACCATAAAAATTCAAGATCACCACTGGTTCATTCCTAGATCTACATCAATAAACCATAGCCACCATGACTCCATAGAAGAAATAGGCTAGTCTAGCAAATCAATCTCATTAGGGAAATACAAGCTAGGATCACTAGGAGGAAAGGCATCAGCAGCAAAAAGATCAAGTACAAGGACAAAGATAGCTAGCTGATTAAGCACCTCAACAAGACCATGTGCACAGCCACATATCAACAAATCTACAAGCATCAGGTTGGTAAACCTCAACCCAACCAGCACATGATTTTATCCATATTAAACAGAGAAGTTTTTGGGAGTTTTGGAGAGCTCTCAGACTAGCATAGAAGTGTTATGCTAGTGTAACACCCCAGTATTAGAGCTTAGAAATAAGATAAACACAGGTGTGTGCATTGCATCCATGCATAGAAAATCCGGGGAATTTTCACGCAAACTAAAGAAGCTAGTGAGGGATCGGGATCTCTCTTGTTCTGATGAAAGCATCCGAGCAAGTGCGACAGATTTCGGCATGACCTCTACTGTATCTTTGTGTTTGAGGGGAATCATTTCATATTTAAAAATACAAATGAGTAAATTGAATTCAAAAGAAATTTGAATTATATTATAATTAAAGAAATGAGTTATTGAATTCAAAAGAAATTTGAATTATATTATAATTAAAGAAATGAGTTATTGAATTCATTAATGTAATATGAATATCACAATTCCATAACATTTAATAAAACTAATACATGAGAGAATTAAATATCACTAGTACTTATTCTCCAAAGAATGTTATACAACATTTAGTAAAGATTACAATGTGCAAAATTTGCAATTAAAGGAAAACATTAACTTTATTATTTAAAACAAACAATATAACATTGTCTTTACAGATAAATAAAAGAATAAATGAATTACAAAAGAATCAACAATAAAGATTACAATCAAGATCAATGAAAAAAGGAGTCTTAAATTAATTCATAATCCTTTCCTAATCTAAATCTTCATGTCCTAAAGATTGTCCTCCTAAGATTTGATACCTACAAAAAACAAGAGACAAACCAACATTTAAGGATAAAAGAAAGGGTTAGAGTGTTAGTCTTACTCTCAGCTTTGGTAGAGAGATGCTGCTGCCATGATCATCATAGAGTAAGTTAAAAGGGATCCAGAGAGTAGTATATCTGTTCTTATTTCAGGAATTTTCCTCAGATTATTGCATCATAGGCCAAGATGGGGCAAGTTTCACCATTTTTGATAAAATGGATAGCTCAAATCAGAGAGTATGGAAAATATAGTCAATCCCAGTAAACCAGCCAAGTTGTAATCCATCTGTGAGTTCAAATAGGACAAATAGAAGGGATATGATCAGCATCAACTGAGTTGATCTCAGAATAGCAAGTACATTTGAGTGGGACCTTGCCCACTTTGTCCCCAAACCACCAAGCAGCTCACAAGCAGCACACGCACTGCATGTAGTTGTGTGTTGTCACCACCACATGAAATGGGGTAGCAGTATAAAAGCAGAAGTAGAGTAGTTCTGGTAACCTTTCTCACATATCCATCCTTACCAGTCGAAACCACTAGTTCTTCTTAGACCATCACTCTGATCCAAGAAAAGAAGCAAGCCAGCAAACTAGATCCTCTCACCAATTTATCACTAGCAACCTGGTTGCTTGGAAAAGCCATCCAGGAACACTAGAACAAGGACATGCACAGGGAGGAGAAGGTTTACTAGAAGAGAAGATATAACAGATCCAATAAGATCAAGTCAAAAGCTTAAAGGAGAGGATTTGCTCCAGCAGCTGATCAAGAATAACCACAAACTTACAAGCACTTCATCAACAGTAGAAATAGATCCATGTGAGCAACCACTCTGTAGCAGGTTGCTATGTCAAGATCAGGTAAAGCCTTTGATCTTATTAGTTAGCCAAGAAAATATTTGGGGAAGAGGAATCTCTCAGTAGGTATAGAATTAATGTGGAGTGCATCATAGTGCTTGTATCAAAAATAAAGCCCCAGTCTTTTGCATCCTTGGCCAGGGACTTTCAGGTTATTAATTTGCAACTTAACATCTCTAGTGAGGGATTCCAATTCCATCCACTCTAGGATTTGAATGCAGCAGATAATATTAGTTTGAAAACAATGTGCACACTCTAACTAGAGGCACCACAGTGACATTCATACTAACAGGAGCCACATCAAATAATGCATGAAGTTAAATAATCATCTTCCTAAATAAAGATCTTCTTATACAAGCTAGCATACACTTCTTGGTCTCAGACTTGGCATCATTGGCAAGCACATGGACCAACATCTGGTTACATAAGATCATGTAATTGATCTATGTTGTTTTCCCCACTCTCAAGGAGGTTCCACAACAGTATAGTCATAGTACAGGAGCCATTTCTTTATGCAACAATGACAATCTAATCCAAACATATCATATTCCTAACAAGTGTTCTAGGAATCAAGTGTATAGGTTACTTCACTGTACAAAACTACAGGAAGACAAATTCTTTCTTAAGACCCCCAACAAAGAATTAATCAGATATGCTCTTTCAAAGCTAAAGCCTCAACATAGATATCATGGGCAGGGACAAAAATAGTTTGGTTTCCA
Source organism: Avena sativa (assembly GCA_916181665.1). Classification (NCBI taxonomy): domain Eukaryota; kingdom Viridiplantae; phylum Streptophyta; class Magnoliopsida; order Poales; family Poaceae; genus Avena; species Avena sativa. Next base: position 105,815,992 of record OV702292.1, read on the forward strand.
TGTTTCATCATTTATAATAATAATCTCATCATGCCTATTCCACTCATGAAGTTAACTAGAAATAAATCATATAGATTCAGTAGTAGCTGCATCAGCAAGCCTGCATATAAGCCCATCAGAGAACTACAAATCAAGTTCTTCCTTGTTACACAACAATGTCTATATGTGATATAAGCAAATAAATCCATCCTACATAAATGGAAATCAAGCACCATACAGGTATATCAATTAAACTACAATATGACTAACTTAAGCCAAAGTCATCAGGGATGCGTAAATCATCCAAGTGGAGAGGCTGGACTTAGTAGCATCTCAACACACATAGATCATCACCAATAGTTCACAAAGCACCCCAATAGTGCTAGTCCAGACATAGTTTGATCTAAGCATGATTCAAAACAATTCTAGTAGACATCTAGAGCAAAAATACTGAATTCAAACTTCAGTAGCATGTATACTAGCAACTCCGTAGTTGTATCGTGTCAAAGATGTAATCAGAATTAAAAAGAAGAAAACCCTAACCCAGGTTAACCTAAAGACAAGAGGAGGCCTAGAGAGAGAGAGGGGGGAGGGATACCTACCTATGGCGAATCTAAGCTCGCTAGAGAGGAAATAGACCGTGAAGTCGACATCAATGGTGGAAGTCGAAGAATAGACCATGACAAGGGGGCACGAGAAGCACTGGGGCGCTCAACCCGCGCCGAGCCTCACCAGCAGCCATCCATCGATGAATCCAACAGCAGCAATCAACCACCACACCATCCCCACCTCACCAGACGACATCAAAGCAGCAGAACCCTAACAGTCTCAAAGGGGGTTCAACACGGCTTGGAGAGGAGGTACCTTTAAAAACCGAGCCGAACCCCAGGATACATCGTCCAAAACCACACCGATAACCACCATGCCAGCGAATCGAGTGGACAGAGTCACCGGAATCGGGCAGGCGACGACGGCGGCGTCGCCAGCAACTAGAAGAGGAAAGAACGAGAGTGTGGGATGTGAGAGAGTGGGTGGTCTGGGCCGGGGTGGAGATTAACCCCGAGCACAGTTGGGCCAAATCTGGCCTAGATGGGCCAGTCGATGGGCCTGACCAAGTTCCAAATTTTTTTAGAATTTAACATAAAAAGAAATAAAATAAATAAATGACTATATTACCCCTAAACTGATTTCAACTCTACAAAATATAGAAAAATCTTAAAAATAGTTAAAATATATCAAAGTGATTAAAAAATAATATATACCTAGGAAAAAGATAACATGACTTGTTTAAGTTAAACAAAATGTAAATAAATATTAATACCATTAAGACCTAAAAGAAATTTCATAAAATAAAACAAGGACTTAAAATTGAATAAAAATCATTTTTACATATAAAAATGAGTCTACTATTTTATAAAATACTAACTTAATTTGTTTTCAAATAAATCTTGAAGCAAATATTTTAAGATATATAATCCTTTGTGGAATTTTATAAAAAAGGATAACACCTAAAATTAAATAAAATTCACTTTTAAGATCTTAAGTAAATATATTTCCCTAGAAAAATACTAATTATGTTATTCCAACACATTTTAAGGTTATTAAGAAATAAAATGTTAGTTATTATTTAGTTGGTAAATTCTTTAAGAACATTCTTAAATAAGAAATAATCACAATTTTATGTAAAACCCTAAATTATGTACATTTAAATACTACTTCCAATACCATAACTTAAGTCTATAATAATACTTAATAGTAAAACTATTAATATCTAGAAAACTCCTTAAAACCATAACTCCAAGATAAACCAACAATTTAAAATAAATTTTAAACATCATTCACTTATACTAAAAGTGAATGTTATCCATTTCTTAATCATGATTAACATGGTTTTAAACCTTAACACTTTAATGAGATCATTTGAATTTGCTTCCATTAATAAGTCAAAGCAGTTCCATTACAGCAAATCACCTTTAAACTTATCATTCACTTAAATTGGAAGTGAATGAATTCACACTCTTAACCATCTTTATATTAACCTTAGAATTCCATAATAATCTAGATACATCAGTACCCTAAGTCTATTTAGGTTCTTTCTAAAGTTAATTTTGCTCTACCAAAGTTATAAGCTTAAGGACAAATTATATTATGTTTTTATAGTTAACTTTTGTCTATTCGAAATTAAGTCGTAAGCCATCTCAAGTCCAAGCCTATCGAATTAGCATAAACGATATTGATACGTCCATTTTGCATCACTATTCTATGTCATAATTCACTATTATTCATTGATATATTTCATATTAAGAGAAGATACTTATGTTATTTCATCTATTTTTCATGGTTGATGACTTTTGGAGCATGGACTGCTGTAGTCAGGATTCTGATGGAAAAGGTGCTGTTTGGAGGCAAAATTCGCGAAGATCAGAAAATCTGGAAAAATATATGGAAAATCCTATCTTTCCAGAAGACGAAGGAAGCCATAAGGAGGAGTGGAGATGGGCCATAGGGGGCCCACACGACCCCCTGGCACGGGCCACCCTAGGCCGCGCCACTAGGTAGTGTGGCTGCCCTGGCCCACCTCTAGCTCTCCCCTCTGGCGTATATAATCCTCCCAAAACCCTAAGACTCGGGGAGCGACCACAGAAAGATTTCGCCGCCTCTGCGGGTCGGAAAACACCGAGAGAGAAAGATCTCTCCGGCAGACAGAATTCTGTAGGGGGAATTCCTTCCCGGAGAGGGGATATCGTCGCCATCAACACCACCATCAAGATGGACTTCATCTGGATCATCATCATCATCATCATCACCACCATCATCACCATTAGCACCCTCATCACCATCTCCATATTGCTGTAACAATTGGGTTGAATCTTGCATAGTTCTTAGGAGAAACTTTCCCGGTGTTTATTACTCTTTGTAGTTAATGCTATTGACTGGAACCATTGAATTATCGTTTATGTTCATATTGTTATACATCATTATTCCATATCTGATCATGATCCATATGATGTCTTGTGAGTAGTTTGTTTTGTTCTTGAGGACATGGGAGAAGTCATGTTGTTAGTAGTGGAGTTGTGTTGAGAAAGATTCAATAGTTTGATATTTAAGTTGTGGTGTACTTCTTCTAATGGTCTCATGTGAACGTCGACTACATGACAGTTCACCTATATGGGCCTAGGGGAATGCATTGTGTATTTGGCTACTAATTGTTGGGGTTGCCGGAGTGACAGAAACCTGAACCCCCATTAGGAAACTATTGCACAAGGGACGTAAGGGTCTTAGAGTTTAAAGTTGTGGTTAGGTTTCTACCTTAATTACTTTCTTGTACTTACAGATTATGTATTAGTCCTAGGAAGGTCGGTACATTAGCACAAGTTCACCCACGCAACACTTAGCAAGCTAAAGAAGATTAATCAACTATATGAAGCGAAAGCACTTGATAGTCTTCCCATGTGTCCTCGAGAACGTTTGGTCATCTTAAGTAATACAACCGGCTTGTACTTTGCTGCATAAAGGATTAGGCCACTTGCTGCATTTATTCCTACTGTCTTTTATCTACTCGTACTTTATTTACTTGCTTTATCAAAAACCCCTAAAAATCCGTTTGCTAAGTATTTGCAGAGAATTCCTAATCCATACCACTAGCCAGCACCTTCTGCTCCTCGTTGGGTTCGACACTCTTACTTATCAAAAATACTGTGATACACCCCCTATACTTGTGGGTCATCAAGACTATTTTCTGGCGCCGTTGCCGGGGAGTGAAGCGCTATTGGAGAGTGGAACTGGTAAAGGAAACTTCTACTGTGAGTATTGTTTACTTCTGTTAGTTGCTTTATTTTTGTTATGGATAATTCACTGAGTTTCTTATTTGGTAATGCTACTACCACTTCTAAGGTAGTAGACGAACCACCACCTTCTGAGAATGATGCTTTTAAAATACCTACAAGAATTATTGATCGTGTTATGGATAACTACTATGTTGGGGATGGAATTCTCCATCCTGGTGATCATTTACTCTTTATACACGAATTATGCGGGTTGTTTAACTGTGCAGGTATTACTACAGATCAAGTTAAGAAGAAGTTATTTTCATTATCGCTGAAAGGAAGAGCTGAGGAATGGTATAAGCTATTGAAGAATGGTCAAGCTCTTGAATGGGAGGAAATAGTACCTCTCTTTTATTCAAAGTTTTATCCTCCTAGTGAGATTCATAAAGATCGGAATCAAATATACAACTTTTGGCCTCTTGATGGAGAGAGTACAGCTCAAGCTTGGTGGAGATTGAAATTACTAATGCTCAAATGTCCCATTCATGAGCTCCCCAACAATATTATTATCAATAACTTTTATGCAAGGCTTTCTCTTCATGATAAGGATTTATTGGATGCTTCTTGTGCTGGATCATTCATTCGCATGGAAGAAGAAGCTAAATGGGATCTTCTGGACCGTATTCAACACAATGCTGAAGCTTGGGAGAATGAAAAAGGTAGAAAGTCAGGTATAAATTATGATTATGAATGCATTGAATCTTTTATGGGAACTGATGACTTTCAAAATATTAATAATACTTACGGTCTTGATTTACAAGTTATTACAAATTGCTTTAAGGCTTTTGCTTCTTATATTGAAATCCCAAAAAGGGGATTTAGCAAGTACCATGCGCCTTATAAAGATATTGTTGACTATGTTCCTGTTGGGAGTACTGAGTTTTACACTATTGATCACATCTTACCTGAACTTTATATCGAGAAACCCTTCCCGAATAAGGTAAAGGACCATCCTATGATAACTAGTGTAATCACTAAAAGTGCAAAGAGAACTGTAAAACCTGATGAACAAATAAACATTGAACCTGTTGTAGCAATTGTGAAAGACCTTGTCACTAAAAGCGTAGAAGATGGACTCATAGTCTTTTGTGAGGATGCTTCTAATATTGTTTCGCATCCTAATAGAACTAAAAAAGCTAGCGTCCATGTGCTTTCTGTTAGAATTGGTGATCATTGCTATTATGGTTTATGTGATATTGGTGCAAGTTCTAGTGCTATTCCTTATGAGCTTTACAGAGAAATTATGCATGAAATCAGTCCCTGCGAATTGGAAGAGATTGATGTGGTTATTCACCTTGCTAATAGAGAGACCATCTCTCCAATTGGTATTGTACGAGATGTGGAAGTTCTTTGTGGTAAGATTAAGTATCCTGTTGATTTTCTAGTACTTGGTTCAGCTGCTAGTAAAACTTATCCTATCATTTTTGGTAGACCTTTCTTGAGTACTTGTGGAGCTATTATAGATTGCAAAAGAGAGAAAATCTTGACTAAGTTTGATGGGGAATCTTATGAGTTTAATTTTTCGAAATTTAGTAAAAACCTTGTGAAAATGAAACCCATAATGAGGATTTTAGAGTTGAACAACTTGCTTCTATTTCTCTTGCTCCTAATAATTCTTTGCAGCAGTATATGGAAGACCACAAAAGTGAGATCTTCATGGAAGAAAGAAATGAGATTGACGAGATTCTCCGTCGTCAACCTAAGATGCTTAAGCATAACTTGCTTATGGAAGATTTGGGTACCACGTTGCCACCTAAAAAGGATCCGGTTTTCGATCTAAAACCTCTCCCTGATGATCTTAAATATGCTTACATTGATGATAAAAAGATATATCCTATTATTAGCTCTAAACTTTCAAGGAAGGAAGAGGAACGATTATTGGAGGTTTTGAAGAAACACCGAGGGGCTATGGGCTATACTTTGGATGATTTAAAAGGCATTTCTCCTACTATATGTCAGCATGTTATCAATATAGAGCCAGATGCAAAGCTAGTAGTAGAGCACCAACGGTGTTTAAATCCTAAGATGAAGGAAGTGGTAAGAAATGAGGTATTGAAACTCCTTGATGCTGGTATTATTTACCCTATTGCTGATAGTGAATGGGTTAGTCCTGTTCATTGTGTTCCTAAAAAGGAGGAATTACCATTGTTCCTAATGATAATGATGAGCTTATTCCCCAAAGAATAGTAGTGGGCTATAGGATGTGCATTGATTTTAGGAAAGTTAACAAAGTTACTAAGAAAGATCATTACCCGCTTCCTTTTACTGATCAAATGTTAGAAAGGTTGTCTAAAAAGACCCATTTTTGTTTTCTTGATGGATATTCTGGTTTCTCTCAAATTGCTGTTAAACAACAAGATCAAGAAAAAACTACTTTTACTTGCCCTTACGGAACATATGCTTATAGACATATGCCTTTTGGTTTATGTAATGCTCCTGCTACTTTTCAAAGATGCATGCCTGTTATCTTTCATGCTTTTTGTGAGGAAATTGTGGAGGTGTTCATGGATGACTTCTCCGTCTATGGAACTTCTTTTGATAATTGTCTTCACAATCTTGATAAAGTCTTGCAGAGGTGTGAAGAAACTAATCTTGTTCTTAATTGGGAGAAATGCCACTTCATGGTTAATGAAGGGATTGTCCTTGGGCATAAGGTGTCCGAAAGAGGCATAGAGGTGGATAGAGCTAAAGTTGAGGCAATTGAGAAAATGCCCTGCCCAAGAGACATCAAAGGTATTCGTAGTATCCTTGGTCATGCTGGTTTCTATAGAAGGTTTATTAAAGATTTTTCTAGGATATCAAAACCCCTCGCTAATCTTCTTCAAAAAGATGTACCTTTGTTTTTGATGATGATTGTAAGGAAGCTTTTGAAACTCTTAACAAGGCTTTAACTACAGCTCCTATTGTTCAACCACCTGATTGGAGTTTACCCTTTGAAATAATGTGTGATGCTAGTGATTTTGTTGTAGGTGTTGTCCTTGGGCAACGAATTGATAAAAAACTAAACGTTATTCATTATGATAGTAAGACTCTAGACGCTGCTCAAAGGAATTATGCTACTACTGAAAAAGAATTTCTAGCTGTCGTCTTCGCTTGTGATAATTTTAGACCCTATATTGTAGACTCAAAAATCACCATTCATACTGATCATGCTGCTATTAAGTACCTTATGACGAAGAAGGATGCTAAGCCTAGGCTTATTAGATGGGTGCTGCTTTTACAAGAGTTTGATCTACATATTGTAGATAGGAAAGGTGCTGAAAACCCTGTGGCTAATAATTTATCTCGATTGGAAAATATCTCCTTTGACCCTATGCCTGTTAATGATAGTTTTCCAAATGAACAGTTGGCTATGGTAGGGGTAAGCTCACGAGAGAGCCCTTGGTATGCTGATTATGCTAACTTTATTGTCTCCAAGTATTTGCCTCCAACTTTTGCAGCTCAGCAAAGAAGAAAGTTCTTTTATGATATGAGGCATTATTTTTGGGATGACCCACACTTATTGTCGTCGGATTGATGACAAGTACGCCATGAGGGGGTCCTCGAGGCGTGCGGAAGAGAGGGGTGTGAGACGTACGGTATTCCGGTACGGTGAGCACACAAGTTTACCCAGGTTCGAATCCGCCGGCTTTGGACGGATCCTACTCATGCTAGCAATCCAGTAATACGGCAGAGCCGGAATATGGGTTACAAGGGTTTCGCCTGTGCGAGTTGAGATTGTAGACTATTGAGGTGTGCCCTAAAGGCTCTCCCTAGGACGGCTTATATAGATATCCGGCCTAGGGTTTATAGGAGAGATCAATCTGGCTACGACTGAGAGTCGGTTACAGAGTACATCTTGAACTACAAGTAACATTATGGGCCTAAGTCGGTAAGTCTTCTGGGCCTTCCCGTAGCCGGATTGGACTCCGTCTTTCTCCCTGACTAGGCCGCCCGTGAAGCAATGCTCTAACCCGAAGTGGGCCACCCTGGTCAGTGAGGAACTGTAAGGATACCCAGAAAGTATATCCCCAACAGCAGCCCCCAGAGGCCTCCAAGATCCAAATTCGGATTTATCATCATCTAGCTTGATCTTCGGCTTGCAGAATCTTGAAGGGTTCCTAAAACTTCACAACAAAAAATACGATCCGGGTCTTAAAAATAAGTCAGACCTATCAATAGGTTACTCGGATTTTCTAGCTCGATTTTAAACTAAGCTGGAACTTGGTCTCTAACGCCACCTGACACAAGCATGGTCAAGTCACGTCATCTGACAGGCGTTCCGTCAGCACGACCGTTTGGTGGGTTCGTGGTTCACCGAACCGAGGCGCCGTTTCAATGCGTGCGTGGAGATCGAGGCGACACAATCATCGCGTGGGTCCTTCCCAGTTCTTTCCACGATGCGTGGCGGTTGCACTGTAGCATTTGCACGAATCTTGGCGCAAGTAGGTGGATATAAGGGGTTTGGATTTCTCCTTCTCCTTTCCACCAGTCCTTTGCCGTTTCCTTCCTTCCCAATCCTCCTGCGTGCACAGAGCCTCCTCGTCCTTCCCCCACAGAAACTCCCAGCATCGCCCCTTTCAGGTCATTTTCTCACCGGAGAAATGGCTTCATCTTCTTCCTCTGGTTTGGCGGTAGCGGCGGCGGCGGCGACGGCGGAAGCAGCAGCAGAGAAGGAGAGCTTCCGGGGAATCTGGATCCCCTGCGCCCTCAATGAGGAGGGCCTTAGGAACATGGAGAAGGAGGGGCTTCTCGCTGCCGACGACTGGCGGAGCGGCTTCGAGGAAACCATCCCCTACCCGCGCGACGGCGAGCGGGTCCACTTCGGCACCCATCTTGACCAAGGTCTGTCTTTTCCTCCCTCGGAGTTCTTCTCCGAGGTGATAGATCATTTCGGAGTTCAACTCCACAATCTTCCTCCCAACTCTCTCTTAGAGATGAGTGCGTATGCTTCGCTTTGCGAGGACTTTCTCGGTATTAGACCGAGTTTGACTCTCTTCCGGTACTATTTCCATGTCCGGAGGAATTCCATTACTGCCGGTGTTCCTTACATCACCGGTACTATCAGCTTTTCGCTTAGACGCGATCGGGCTTATCCCAAGATTCTAGCTAGTGATTCGGTCAAACAATGGCCGGCCACTTTTTTCTATCATAGGGATATTCCGGCTCCCGACAAAGCTACTACTTTGCCGGTTTTTGTTGACGGAGCTTCCATGGCCCGGCCTTCCTAGGACGAGGCTGCTCTAGCTCTTTCCGACGATCTGATCCTCGCTAAGAGGCAGATCGAATATCTGATTAAGCACAATGGTCTGAAGGGATCCGCCTTGGTCCAGTGTTGGGTCTCACGTCGGATCCAGCCACTTCAGTACCACGGAACCCGACTGATGCACTCCATCACGTCGTCTCCAACTGACTCCCTCCGCATCAGCTCCAAAGCCTACACCACTCAAGGTTACATAAGCCAAATCAAGTGGCTGATCAAGGAGCGGATCGAGAGGAGAATTCCGGAGGTTTCTTTGGACATGCACACGGCGGAAAACCCCGTGGTGCCGGTAAGCTTCCATCATCACATCTTTTATGTGTTTCAATATTCGAGTTATACTACAACACTGATATGTTTTCTTGTTTTCATCTTGCTGACATCCCCGAGTCGGAACTTGCTCCGCTCGAAGGATACCCTCCGGAGTTTTCTCAGGAGGTAGAAGTGGTCCCATTGCCGGACCTTGCGCTCAAGAATCACAAAGCTCCGATAGTGGCCGTTGGCACAAAGGAGGTGCCTGTCGTGAAGAGGTAACTTTCAGTCACAACTTTTCTGCCTTTGTACTTTACTCAAATTTCTTTCCGAGATGTAATGTTTCCGAATTCACTACATTCTCAAAGCAAAACCGCTCGTCAAGGCCAAGGGGAAAGGGATTTCTTCGAAGCCTCTGCGGCAGACGAAGCTTACCATAGCTTCCCCTGCCGTGGCTCCTCCGACTCCTACCCCTCAACCTTCTGCAACGCCGGTTATCTTGTCGGACGCTGCAGAAGATCCGGCTCCTTCAACGGGGCCTGTGAACCTTGGATCGCAAACTGACATCACCACGGGTGCGTCAGATCTAGATAAGGGTGAACCCTCTTTGGGTAATGATCCCTCGGCAGAAACTTTCGCCAAAAACCTCGTGAGCAATCCGGGTCTTGCCAAGTTTGGCTTGACCCGGAAATCTGCCGAAGAGATCCAGCGGCTTGCCAGGCAAGTCCTGGAGAAAAGCCATATTTCTGCCGAAGAAGAAGCGCAGGAAGCAAAGGACGTCAAGTTCTCTGATCTTCTTGCCCAAGTCCGCCTTCACGACGAGATGATTAGGACTGGCGAGCTTCCAACAGCCCCAGTGATCCCTCTTACTCTCACCGAGAAGGTGGCCGCTGAAGTGAACGCGGGTTTGGATAAACTCACCCGCGAGCAATATGTAAGTCGGAATTCCAACTCTTGTTTTTTCTATTATGTTATATCATATCCTCTAGCCCCCAAGCATGAAGTAGGATAAACAATCCGGGTTTATGCTTTATTAGGATGCCAAAGGACGAACGAGTGTAGCCCCCAAGGCTCGTGCTGATATTTAGCAAAAATATTAGCACGAGTCTTAAGTAGCTTTCTGACTTTGGGTATTCTGACTTACAGAAAGTATGTTCCTATAACCAAGAATTATTGACCAATGTCTGCGATAAGCGGAGAGAGATCAAAGCTCTCCGGCTTAAAAATGTTGAGCTTAAAGTCGCCAAGGATGAAGCCGAAGGTAAACATTCCGAGACTCAAACCTTGTCTTTGTTATTTTCAATGTCGATTTTTTCTGAACTTTTGTTCTTTTTTGACTTATAGCGCTGGTGAAACAATCCGTCACCATGATTGAAGAGGCCGAGAACCTCAAGACCCTGGTGGTGGAAAACAAAGGACTTCGCCAAGAGCTGGATAAGCTTAAGGCGGATCATGAAAGGAGCATAGCTCAAGTCCTTGAATCCTCCTCCACGGCAACTGATGAGCGTGATCGCAAGATCGCTGCTCAAGATAAAATAATCTCGGATCTCAAAAATGAGCTAGGCAGAGAGAAGGATATGTCCCAGGTGCTCCGGGCTGAACTCCAGAGTCTCTGGGAGGAGAAGACCAAGATTGACGACGTCATTTTTGGTACGTTCCATCTTTCTAACTTGTCTCTTTCTTCGAATTTTATCAATGTCGGATTTTTCTTAACTTGTTTTGTCTATAGGTCCTATGAAGTTGACAAACTCTTCCTCCTCCGAGCCCCGCACCCACCGGCTTACCCAAGTCGGTGACCTGCTTCATGACTTCCGCCAGTCCCTTGAGGATGTTGGCGAAGATCTCAAGATTCCGGACATGCCTAGCATGTCGGATTTTCAGGTGCGGGACAAGGCCAAGGAGATGCCGCAGCTTGTTCGGGACTGGAACATGTCGTACACGCGGACTGCTGCACAGAACACTCTCACCATGGTCATGAGCCACCATAGAAACATGGAGATATGGCAAGTGACCAGAGGGTACTGCAAGGTAGACGAAGACGGCCAGGAGCAGGACCTTCAAGCCATCATGCACTCCTGCACCGGATACGGGTGTCACGTGGCTGATCTGACCAGCTACGGGATCCCCTTCTTCACCCTCGTGGATACTCCGCCTCCTCCTGCAGAAGAAACCGAAGAAGTTTCTGATGATGAACGCACCATCTCGAATACGGACATCTCGGAACGATATCAAGGCGGAGTGACCAGCGAGCCGGCAGATCCTTCATCTCCTCCTGCATCATAGACCAGAAATTTATGTATTATTCCGGAACAATAAGATGCGTTTGTAAATATATATAGTACTTTAACTTTTTCTAGTGCTAAACTTTTAATCTATTCAGCACTTTTTGGCTTTGAGATTTTTTTGTGTGCCTGAAATATTTTACATAAGCACTTGTATTTTTTCGTCTCTACTTATCGTTTATCTGGCTTTCCGCCTCGTCCCTTTTGTGAGCCGGCTAAACCTTCCATTGGAAACTTTGCCGAGCAACGGAGCTCAATTGGTAAAACCAGTTTAAACTCGAAAACAAAGCCGGCTTCCAGTACCAACAATTCACTACTCGGAAAATGCCCGCATCCAGCAATCAAACAAATAATCAAAGTAAAGACTAGAAACTTTAAAGTTATACCCGAGGGTAGCAGTTTTAGAATCGAAAATCTAAACCAGAACGAACATGAGCATAAAGTACTTTCAAGCATTCTGGGATTTTCGATTATGACATGATCATTCAGAAATAAGATGGTTTAAGAACTTCTCAGAAAAAACTTGAGGTAACTAAAACTTTTATTTCTCATAGAACTTGTATGATTACAAAGAAGGATAAACTAAGAATAAAAGGGACGTAGCTGAGCAATATTCCACGTCTGTCTAACTCATCCGGATTTGTACTGCCTCTAGCTCTCTTTCTCTTCTTAGTAGCAGGTCTTTCTTTGACTGGCCTCATGTCAGTTAAGTAGTATGATCCATTGTGCAATACTCGACTAACTAAAAAGGGCCCTTCCCATACTGGGGAAAGTTTGTGCTTTCTTTGTTGCAGAAGCCGTAGAACCAAATCACCTTTGTTGAAGGATCTATTTCGGACTCTCTGGCTATGATACTTGCGTAACTTCTGCTGATAGGCTGTAGATCTCATTTCAGCAACGACGCGAACTTCTTCGACTAAGTTGAGATCATTTTGTCGAGAAATCTCGGCATCCTCTTCGATATACGCGGCCACTCTAGGAGAAGTATGAATTAAATCACTAGGGAGAACTGCTTCTACACCATAGACCAAGAAGAAAGGTGTGTATCCTGTTGACCTGTTTGGAGTTGTTCGTAAACTCTAAATTATAGAGGGTAGTTCCTCTGCCCAAGCCCCCGTAGCACGTCGTAATGGTGCTTCGAGTCTCGGTTTTAGGCCTTGTAGAATTAAACCATTTGCTCTTTCGACTTGTCCGTTAGCTTGTGGATGTGCGACTGATGCAATGTCAAGCCGGATATTTTGCTCATCGCAGAATTCAGCCAATTCTCCCATAGAAAAGTTACTCCCGTTGTCCGTGATAATGCTATGTGGATAACCATACCGGATTATAACATCCTCGACAAATCTTTTGGTTGTTGCTCCATCACAACTAGTGATAGGTTTAGCCTCAATCCATTTTATGAATTTATCCACCATCACTAAGAGGTGAGTAAATCCACTTGGAGCTTGTTTAAATGGTCCTACCATGTCAAGCCCCCAGACCGCAAAGGGCCATGTTATAGGTATTGTCAGCAGCTGATCAGCCGGAACATGAGCTTGCTTTGCGTACTTTTGGCAGCCTTTGCACATCTTGACTAATCGTTTGGCATCTGCCTGAGCTGTAAGCCATAAAAATCCATGTCGAAAAGCTTTTGCCACTAAAGATTTGGCTGCAGCGTGGTGACCACACTCGCCTTCGTGGATTTCCCTTAAGATTTCCACTCCTTCTTCCGGAGATACACAGCGCTGAAAACCCCCAGAAACACTCCGCTTATGGAGCTCACCTTTAACAATAGTATAGGCTTTTGCTCGTCGGATAATCTGCCGACTCAGCACCTCGTCTTCGAGTAATTTGCCATCTACCAAATAATCGAGGTAGGGTTGAGTCCAGCTGGGAATTACAGCCAGAACTGCTATCAAGGGTGAGTCGGATTTGGTCGGATATTCCTCATCTAATCCCTTTATTGAGGGAACTTTGAGGTGCTCTGGAAAAGCGCCATCCGGGACCTCTTTCCGTGCAAAACCTATCCGAGATAGTGCATCTGCTTCCTCATTTTCTGCTTGAGGGATGTGTTGGACTTCAAACCCTTCGAATGATTTAGATAGATCATCCACGACAGCTTTATATGCTGCCATGTGTTTATTTGCATTACAAATATCCGACACTTGCTGAGCAACAAGATCCGAATCTCCGTAACACAACAAACGCCGGATGCCAATATCCTTAGCAATCCGGATTCCATGCAGCAGTGCTTCATACTCGGCAATATTGTTTGTCGCTGTGAAGTGGATCTGCAACACATATAAAAGTTTATCTCCTTGGGGTGATTTGAGCACCACGCCAGCCTCCGAGCCCCCTCGAGCCTTAGACCCGTCGAAAAAGAGGGTCCAATATTCCGACTCAGGGAGTATCATAGTCTCCTTCGTCTCTGTCCAATCAGCGACAAAGTCAACAAGGATCTGGGATTTGATTGCTATCCGAGGTTTGTACTCAATATCGAAAGCTGAAAGCTCTATGCCCCATTTGGCGACGTGTCTTGTGGCATCGCTGTTGTTGATTATATCTCTCATGGGAGCTTTGCTCACCATGGTAATTGGATGCTCCTGAAAATAGTGTCGTAACTTACGAGATGCTAGAAAAACACCGTAAGCCAACTTTTGATAGTGCGAATATCGTTGTTTTGATTTTGTCAAAACCTCGCTGACAAAGTAAGTCGGATGCTGCACCAGGTGTTCCTGATTTTCCTCTAGTCTCTCCACCACCATGACGATACTAACGACCTTATTTGTCGCAGCAATGTAAAGCAACATCAGTTCCTGAGGTTCCAGTGCTACAAGGATAGGAGCAGATGAGAGTACTTTCTTCAGGTCTTGTAGTGCAGCTTTAGCTTCATCAGTCCAAACGAAATCTTTGGTATTTTTCCAGAGTTTGTATAATGGTGCGTCTCTCTCACCAAGCCGGCTTACAAATCGACTGACCGCAGCGATGCAGCCAGTTAATCTTTGTACGTCCTTCAGGCGAGTTGGCCTGGAAATATTGAGTATAGCCTTGATTTTGTCTCGGTTCACCTCTATGCCTCTTTGAGACACGATGAAACCTAACAATTTTCCGGCTAGTATTCCAAAGAAGCTTTTCTTCGGGTTAAGCATGATGTTGTATTTTCGTAGATTGGCGAACGTTTCCTCCAAGTCGGAAATTAGTGTTTCCTTCTTTTTGGACATCACCGTGATATCATCCACGTATGCATGTACATTGCGTCCGAGTTGGTCGTGGAGGCAACGCTGCATCGTGCGCTGGTACGTAGCTCCTGCGTTCTTCAGCCCAAAGGGCATCGTAACAAAACAGAAGGTTCCGAAGGGGGTTATGAATGAAGTTTTGATTTTGTCAGATTCCTTCATCCGGATTTGGTGATAACCGGAATATGCGTCCAGGAAATAGAGAAGTTCCGAGCCTGCCATAGAATCGATAACTTGATCAATTCTAGGCAGAGCGAACGGATCTTTTGGACAAGCCTTGTTCAAGGCAGTATAATCAACACACATCCTTAAATCAGTGGTGTCCTTTTTAGGGACCATTACAGGATTGGCCGACCACTCAGTCTGGATGACCTCTTCTATGAATCCGGCTAACTCGAGTCGTGCTAGTTCCTTAGCTATTGCCTTACGCTTTTCGTCGCCAAACCGTCCTAAGGACTGTTTGACGGGTTTAGCGTTCGGGTTTACATTTAGAGAGTGCTCGGCAAGTTCCCTAGGTACTCTGGTCATGTCAGATGGCTGCCATGCGAAGATATCTTGATTTGCTAGGAGGAACTTGACGAGCGCGCTTTCCTATGCGCTATCTAGGCCTACGCCTATCTGGGTCACCTTGGAGGGGTCATCATCCTTCAACGGTGCTTTCTTCGTCTCTTCTGATGCCTTGAACTCCGGATTTGGCTTGGTCACCTCCTTCTTTGTTGCGGGCATCTCGGATGGATCTATGCTCTTCTTGATCTCCTGGTACTCCTAGGCGTGCAGCACAGCTTCGGCAAAGGCGGCATTTCCATCCTCGCACTCTCGCGCTTTCTTCGGGTCTCCCTTGATGGTGATCACGCTGTTGGGACCTGGAATTTTCATCATATTGTAAATGTAACACGGACGAGCCATAAAAGCCCAGTAAGCCAGACGTCCGAATATAGCGTGGTATGCGCTCTTGAACGGGACCACTTCGAAGGAAAGTGCCTCCGTCCGATAATTCTTTGGAGTTCCAAAGGTAACATCCAAAGTGATCTCTCCCAGGGAATTAGCTTGTCTTCCTGGGACAACTCCGTGAAAAATCACAGAGCTATGGTTCAGCTGGGTCTCCGAGATCTTCATCCGGCGTAGCGTTTCGACATAGAGAATATTGATGCTGCTACCACCGTCCATGAGGGTCTTGGAGAAACCATAACCGTCAATAAGTGGGTTGACGATTAAGGCGTATTTTCCTCGCCTGTGTAACTTAGGCGGATGATCCTCGCGGTAAAATGTGATTGCCACTTCCGACCAGTCCAAATACTGTGGGGCAGCCGGAACTGTTGCATTGAGCTCGTGTAGAACTGCTTTCTTGACCTTTGCTGGTTGAGATCCGAGGAAAGTGAGATAAGTGTCCTTTTTGGTGGGAAAAGTCTTCTCCCCTTCCGACTTGGGATTTGAAGCATCAGCTTCCTCCATGTCGGAATCTTCCTTGGTCTCTTGGTCTTTTTCGGGATTTTTCTTTCCCTTCTTCTGCTTAGCTTTGTGACCTGCGGTGTCATCTCTTTTGATGTCGTCATTGAAATGACATTCAGCGTTGGTGTGGGACGAGCCCCCATTGGCGTCTAGGTGATGCACACATGGGTTATTGGCAATGTCGGCCCAAGAGTAGGTTTTGCCTGGTTGCTGTTCTCCTCTACCTTGGACTCTCGAAGTCCCACGGTCACGCCTGCTGCCTCCGCCACGTCCTCCTCGTCCTCCAGACCCAGAAACAGTAGTAACCACCGATGTTTCCGTGTTGGGCTTTTCCTCCGAGGTGTTCTTACGTTTCTGAGCATGTTGTTTTGTTTTTGCCGACTAAGGTACAGCTAGGACGTTGAGTAATCACTCTGCATCTTCGTCAGCATCTGCATATTTGCTCGCTGTTTCTATCATCTCTCCCAAATCAGTGACCTTGTCACACTTCAAACGATGACGCAGTAGACCAATTGGGAGACCTGCAATGAAAGCTTCAATCGCATTTTGATCATTTACTCCTTCACAGGAGTTCTTGGTGTCGATCCATCATTCGAGGTAGTCTCGGCAAGTTTCTCCGGCTTTCTGGGTGTAATGTTGTAGGTCTCCGACCGAACAGGGCCTCCGATATGTGCCTTCGAAATTACGAAAGAATGCACTTTGCGTGTCATACTAGTTATGGATGGTGTTCTCCGGAAGTTCATTGAGCCATGATCGCGCCGTCTTCCACAACATAAGTGGGAGATATTGGGTTGCGACCAGGCTGTTTCTGCCTTTGGCGATGCAGCAAGCTTGGAAGAAGTCCTGTAGCCAGGTATCTGGCCGAGCAATGCCATCGTAGGCTTGGATATGTCTTGAGATAGCAAATCCTTCCGGGAATTTTGTAGCTCTGATGTGTGGTCCGAAGCACTTTGGGCCCATGTAGAAATCATCGTTGTCATAGCGCCGAGCCTCTATGTTGGAATTAATCCTGTGCCTTGCGTCGTTCCGGGATAGAGATCGTCCTGAATGCCGGCTGTGGCTGCGGTGCCATGGAGCCGGACTTTGGCTTCTGCCACCACCTCCTCCGCCATGTCGTCCTCCTTGCCCTCCATGGGAGCTGTTGTGATGATTGTGTGGTGGAGAGGGTGGAGCAGCTTGACTATGACGAGCCCCCTGCCAGCTTGTACCAGCATGGTTTCCGTCATTTCTTCGTCCGTCGTTCCCACCATGGTGAGGCTCAGCCGGACGGCTTGTGTGTTTAGGAGGTGGCATCTTTTGACGATCCTCCTCCCGTCGTTTCTCTTTATCTTCTCCCCTTCTGTCATTAGATTCTTGTCGGGGAGGGTTCGTTGGATTCAGGGCGGCAATGGCGTCTTTCTCGGCCGCTGGGGCGACGTTGCTCCAGTTACGCGAAGTTTTGTGATGCTGTCCTGAAGATCCGGTTCTTGAATAGTTGTCTTCCCGGTGTTCGGGGTGATGATACTGCGCCCGGACGTAATGGGATCTTACGCCAGCCCATGCCGGATCTGTGCGACATTCGTCAGAATCTGAGACCAGTTTTTGACTTCCGGACAGGGCGACCTTTTGCTGCTCTAGTCCCTTGTTGAGTAGTTTGATACCCAAGCGGATCTCCTCCGGTCCTAGATTAGCCGATAGAATTTCTCGGGCTGCCACGGTATTCTGTACTGGTGTTGGGTATACCCAATCTCCGTTGCTATCTTTCCGTGGCTTCCCCATCTCATCTCCAAAAAGAACGACACGGACACGTGGGAATTGGTTGTCATCTATGTGATGCTTCTGTGTCTTCTGATGCAAACGAGACATGTATTCCTTATTTGACATGCGTTTCTTCTCCACCTCGATGTTTTTGGCTTCATCGAGGAGTTATTGACGGCGCGCTTCTAGGGCATGCGCCCTTTCGTCCAGCTCATCCGCAGTAAGTTCTACGGCTGTAGGGATAGGTGTAGTTAATGCGGCATCGATGAGCTTACGCGCACCCTCGGTGATCACGTGTCCATCCACCGATGCTTCTTTTTTCGGCTCGTCTGGGATAAGTGCTCCATCCGAGTCTTCTTCGTATTCCTCGGCAATCACCTCCTCCGTCAGAGGGTCTTTTGTCGGGGTCTTGTTTTTCTCATTCTTCTTCTTTGCCTTCTTGGCTGTGCCCGTAGAAAAAACGGCTTTGGGTCTGTTTCCCGGAGTCAAGCTCTGATCGGTACTTTCGGACATCTGGACTTCGGGATTATCTCTGACATCCATGTCATCCTGCGCTTTGGGAGAGTGTTCCCCGATCCTTCATCCATGGCTTCTCCTTCTTCTACAGCTTTGGAGTTGTACTCCTCTTCATATTCTGTGGAGAACTTTCGGAAATCTGCTGACGTCATCGATTCATCCGAGGATGCGGGTATGTCGGCATTTGTTCCAATTGCCTCCAGCACCGAGCCAGTGTTTTCTCCAGCATCGGCAGAGCCGGATCCGGATCCCACGTATCCGACGAAGTGTGACGCGTGCTTCCTGAGTTACCTGCGGCTTTCATGATCAGCCATGTCGAAACTTTTAATGGTCTCGAGAATTGCATCTGCGTTTTCGCCTTGCAGTATCATACGTCGTAATGTGTACCTTAGGAAAGGTCTATCTGTCCTGGCATCATCAGAGCCGGAATCAGTGTCACCGATGTGCTCCTCCTGGATTTCGACTTCCGCGGGTGGGTCGATCTCGGATCTGGCTCCTCCAGGGAGATCCACTCCAGATTCGACGTGGACCGCTAGGTCTTCTTTAGGCTCGGATTTCTCCACTATCTCCGCAACTGGTGCGGGCTGGGTGGGATTAGGGTTTTCTGAGATCCGGAACTCTGCCGCCTCTGCGGACAAAGGGGACCCAGAAGATTCTTCTGCCTCTATCATCACCGCTGGGGTGGATTGGGCAGGTTTAGCGAAACCGATGTAAACATCGATCTCGCCAAAAGACATGATTGTGTAGGCAGTCACGGCCTCCCTAGCCGGAATCCAAGTCTCGTCGAGAACGATGAGAGGGACGTCGCTGGCGTAGAGGATGCGACCGACGGCGATGGTCTCGCCGATTCCGATTCTTGCAGATTCCGCTCGGAACGCGGATCTGAAGCTCACGATCCCCATGGTGGGCGCCAACTATCATCGGATTGATGACAAGTACGCCATGAGGGGGTCCTCGAGGCATGCGGAAGAGAGGGGTGTGAGACGTGCAGTATTCCGGGACGGTGAGCACACAAGTTTACCCAAGTTTGAATCCGCCGGCTTTGGACAGATCCTACTCCTGCTAGCAATCCAGTAATACGGCAGAGCCGGAATATGGGTTACAAGGGTTTCGCCTGTGCGAGTTGAGATTGTAGACTATTGAGGTGTGCCCTAAAGGCTCTCCCTAGGACGGATTATATAGATATCTAGCCTAGGGTTTATAGGAGAGATCAATCCGGCTACGACCGAGAGTCGGTTACAGAGTACATCTTGAACTACAAGTAACATTGTGGGCCTAAGTCGGTAAGTCTTCTGGGCCTTCCCGTAGCCGGATTGGACTCTGTCTTTCTCCCTGACTGGGCCGCCCGTGAAGCAATGCTCTAACCCGAAGTGGGCCACCCTGGTCAGTGAGGAACTGTAAGGATACCCGGAAAGTATATCCCCAACACTTATATAAAGAAGGAGTCGATGGTATTATGCGAAGATGTGTTCCAGAATATGAATAAAAAGAGATATTGCGTAAATTTCATGGTAGTGCTTATGGAGGACATCATGCAGGAGATAGAACTGCACAGAAGGTGCTGCAATCAGGTTTCTACTGGCCTACCCTTTTTAAAGATGCAAGAAAATTTGTTTTATCTTGTGATGAGTGTCAGCGTGTTGGTAATATTTCTAGATGCAATGAAATGCCTATAAACTACTCTCTAGTTATTGAACCCTTTGATTGCTGGGGATTTGACTTTATGGGTCCTTTTCCTCCCTCGAAAGATTATACTCATATTCTTGTTGTCGTTGATTATGTTACTAAATGGGTAGAAGCCATCCCTACGAAGAGTGCTGATGGGGAGACCTCTCTAAAAATGCTTAAGGATGTTATATTTCCTAGGTTTGGAGTGCCTAGGTATCTCATGACTGATGGAGGTTCTCATTTCATTCATGGTGGTTTTAGAAAAACCCTTGCTAAATATGATGTTAAACATAGAATTGCTTCAGCTTATCACCCTCAAACTAGTGGGCAAGTAGACTTATCAAATAGAGAAATTAAATCCATCTTGCAAAAGACTGTTAATAGATCTAGAAAAAACTGGGCTAAAAAGTTGAATGATGCTTTATGGGCTTATAGGACTGCCTATAAAAACCCTATGGGGATGTCTCCTTATAAAATGGTTTATGGGAAAGCTTGTCACCTACCTTTAGAATTAGAACACAAAGCTTACTGGGTAGTTAAAGAACTAAATAGAGATTGTAAGCTTGCAGGTGAGAAAAGATTATTTGACTTAAGTTCTTTAGATGAATGGAGGAGTGAAGCCTATGAAAATGCTAGGCTCTTTAAGGAAAAAGTTAAAAGATGGCATGACTTAAGAGAGAATTTCATGTGGGTGAGAAAGTTCTATTGTATAGGTCCCGTCTCAGATTTTTTGCAGGAAAGCTACTGTCAAAATGGGAAGGACCTTTCATTATTGAAGAAGTGTACCGTTCAAGAGCAATAAAAATTTCTTCTTTAAAAGATAATACTACACAAGTAGTGAATGGGCAGCGACTCAAGCACTATATTGCTAGAGATTCTTACAATGAAGATGTGGATGCCTTTCAAGTTATAACTCCGGAAAAATTTATCAAGAACCAAATTCAGAGACCTGTAGACTCTGTTTTTAAATAGGTGATAGTCCTGGTAAGAAAAAATCCGCGATAATACTATCCAATTTTATTTTTGCAGTTTTTAATCAATAAGGAAAGATATGAAGCGAAAGAGGGACGGAAACGGAGCCAGGGTGGCTCACACCACCCTGTGGCGCGGGCCCACCCCTGGCCGCGCCACTAGGTGGTGTGGCCACTCCGGACTCCGCCTCCGACTCGTTTTCTCCCAGTACCTTCCTTTTGTTGTGAAACTTCATAATATATAACCCCCCGGATCTCCCGAGGTTCGTATATCGTGTTTTCGTCGTGTTTTCATTTTGATCTGTTTCTGCCAGGAACTATCTTTGAAGCTTAGAAGCATAATGGTGTCCGCCAAGGATAAAGGGAAGGAGCCTATGGAGGAAGATCTCCAAGACCCCAAGCAGGGGCTGGTACCTTTAGTCACTTGCCCTGCATCAACGGAAGCCCTACGAGCCACTAAGGATATCTGCGATAAGTATCGAGACTTGAGGACGAAGGTGGGCATGCTTCAGTGGGAGAATAATAGGCTTCGCAAGATGCTGGAAGATTTCCTCTCGTCAACTAAGAAAATATTACCACCACCACCACCAAAGGAGTAATTCGTCATCAAGTTTGGCATCCCCTTGGTTTGTTCCAAGCTTGCGGGAGTGCCGCGGTATCACATCACTATCTTCTATCTTATTACCTTTTTATCTAGAGTCATATCATGAATAGAGAAGTTATCATGTAGGATGGTTTGCATTATGGAAGTGTCCCCTCTCTCGTTAGATATGTATCCCTTGGTGTGAGTTGCCGTTATGGAATATTAATGAGAAGTTCTATCATTTACTCTTTTGCATAGCTTATATTAGTTTTCAATTCATGGTTATATGATTGATCTTGTTGTTAGTATTGGTAGCACTTTGGGATCATTGAGTTAATTTAGTTGGTTTTGGCAAACCTGGCTCGGTCAGTAGCAACACTATTTTTCAGAGTTGAATGAAAAAGATAAAAGTACTCTAAAAGAAATATAATTTCATCATCTTTCTTTCTTGATTTGCTCATAAGTTTAGTATTCTCTAGTTAAGATCTTTTGTGCTTCCAAGGAAGATTGCATGTTTGTCTTTATCACTTGTATGTTTGTTTGTTTGTTTCCTTCAACTCTTATACTTGCTACCCAGCCTTGCTAGCCAAAAACCTGTACTGAAAGGGAATTCTTCTCGTGCATCCACCTCCTTTAAACCAAACCCATGTCATTTGAGTCCACCATACCTACCTATTAGCACTATTGTTTTTCCAAGTAAATTCTTGTTTTTATCTACCTTCCAAATTAAACTTGTTATGTGAAAATTAGTGATTAAAGCTCTCACGAACTTGATGGCACACTTTACTTTCTTGCACTTAATAAACTTGAACCATTGTGCCCATCTATGTTGCTTATATGCTTGCGTTTTGTAAGTTGTGAATTAGCAGAACCATGTTGTCATGGGGAACACTTTCAACATTGCACTGGTACTTTGTACCTAGTTGATATCATGTTATTTTGTCTATGGATGTTGTCGGTGTGAAATGAAAGGGGAGCTTGTAAGTCCAGCATGGAGTAACGTATATGTGTTAGATAAACGCCTGGGCCGCTGGTCTAATTCATGCTGACATGGTGGAAACCTGCAGCGTAACCATAATGAGTATCTATGAAGCATTCTTCTTATAAAAAAGAGAGTCCGATATTGAGAAAAAGAGAAAAAGAAAAAAGAGATATTATGAAAAGAGGAAAGAGAGGAAAAAGCACCATATTCCCATGGTAAATAAGAAGATTGCTGAGATACTTGTTGTCTGCTTGCCTTGTCATTTTGATATGGGGATTCTTCCGTATCATCGGGCAAGGGGTACCCCGTTGGTGGTTCTCTATGATACACATGTGCTTACAATGACAAGAACTTACCGGTGACTAAACTTGAGTAGCATGAGGAGCGGCCCTCGTATTCAAGGGACATGAGATTCTTAATTTACAACTTGTCAATGCATATCCTCGTATTTGATCACTTTAACATTAATCACCTAAAGATGCCTATGATAGGGGCAATGAGAGCTAAAAGCTAGTAAGTACCATAATTTTTGGAAGCTCTTTATGAAACTTGAAATCCCTGCTTCCCTCTGCGAAGGGCCTTTCTTTTACCTTTTAGTTGAGTCAGTAAACCTATTCCTTTCTATCTCAGCAAGTATTTTGAGTTCTTGTGTTTCATTCATTCATATGATGATTTATTCAATCATGTTTCTTATGTTCCTTGTTTTGCACATTGCTATTATCTTGGTGATTACTACTTTGAAAGCTTTCATTGAAAATCAGTTATTTGTGAACTCCAGCAAATTATCAACTATTCTTCGACCAAGAGCAAAGTTTGCCATTACCAATTATGATTTAGTTCATGTATCTTTATTGTGTTTCCTTTAATTATTACAAGTTAAGTTATATAATAGTAAGTTGTCTTCTATTATGATCTATGTATTGATGAATGTGATGCTTCTTGTCCATATTCTTTTATCGACTCTTCACTCCATAAACCCGAGGTCATGTTTATTGAGCTCAGTTTCGCTTGGGGACAAGCGAAGTCTAAGCTTGGGGGGAGTTGATACGTTCATTTTGCATCACTATTCTATGTCATAATTCACTATTACTCATTGATATATTTCATATTAAGAGATGATACTTATGTTATTTCATCTATTTTTGCATGGTTGATGACTTTTGGAGCATGGACCGCTGTAGTCAGGATTTGATGGAAAAGGTGCTGTTTGGAGGCAAAATTCGCGAAGATCAGAAAATCCGGAAAAATATACGGAAAATCCTATTTTTCCAGAAGACGAAGGAAGCCAGAAGGAGGAGTGGAGATGGGCCATAGGGGGCCCACACCACCCCCTGGCGCGGGCCACCCTAGGCCACGCCACCAGGTGGTGTGGCCGCCCTGGCCCACCTCTGGCTCTCCCCTCTGGCGTATATAATCCTCCCGAAACCCTAAGACACGGGGAGCGACCACAGACATATTCCGCCGCCTCTGCGGGGCGGAAAACACCGAGAGAGAAAGATCTCTCCGGCAGACAGAATTCTGTCGGGGGAATTCCTTCCCGGAGAGAGGAGATCGACGCCATCAACACCACCATCAAGCTGGACTTCATCGGGATCATCATCATCATCACCACCATCATCACCATCAGCACCCTCATCACCATCTCCATATTGTTGTAACAATTGGGTTGAATCTTGCATAGTTCTTAGGGGAAACTTTCCCGGTGTTGATTACTCTTTGTAGTTGATGCTATTGAGTGGAACCATTGAATTATCATTTATGTTCAGATTGTTATACATCATTATTCCATCTCTGATCATGATCCATATGATGTCTTGTGAGTAGTTCGTTTTGTTCTTGAGGACATGGGAGAAGTCATGTTGTTAGTAGTGGAGTTGTGTTGAGAAAGATTCAATAGTTTGATATTTAAGTTGTGGTGTACTTCTTCTAGTGGTGTCATGTGAACGTCGACTACATGACACTTCACCTATATGGGCCTAGGGGAATGCATTGTGTATTTGGCTACTAATCGTAGGGGTTGCCGGAGTGTCAGAAACCTGAACCCCCGTTAGGAAACCATTGCACAAGGGACGTAAGGGTCTTAGAGTTTAAAGTTGTGGTTAGGTTTCTACCTTAATTACTTTCTTGTACTTACGGATGTTTGCAAGGGTTATAATCACAAGTATGTATTATTCCTAGGAAGGTCGGTAAATTAGCACAGGTTCACCCACACAACACTTAGCAAGCTAAAGAAGATTAATCAACTATATGAAGCGAAAGCACTTGACAGTCTTCCCATGTGTCCTCAAGAACGTTTGGTCATCTTAAGTAATACAACCGGCTTGTCCTTTGCTGCATAAAGGATTGGGCCACTTGATGCATTTATTCCTACTATCTTTTATTTACTCGTACTTTATTTACTTACTTTATCAAAAACCCCTAAAAATCCGTTTGCTAAATATTTGCAGAGAATTCCTGATACATACCACTAGCCAGCACCTTCTGCTCCTCGTTGGGTTCGACACTCTTACTTATCAAAAATACTGTGATACACCCCCTATACTTGTGGGTCATCAGATATCGATCACATTCGATTAACCACAAAGATTATTTAAACTCTAGCAAAGAAATCTTTTCTTCAAATGTTATTCATTTTTCCACTTCAAACAACAACCTTATAAATAAGTTCTTTAACTCTTAACAATCTGTCTCACCAAAATCTCATCATAATTACCAAATAACTATTTCCTCAATCTTAGAATATTATTATACTTCACTTCTATACTTTGCATGTTAAGCACTTAAATGCTTTTTCTTTATAAAGTAATACTTTCCTCAAGAGTTATTCTTTTAAGAAACATTAAAACTAATCCTTGAACAGCTATTTAAAAACTCTAATGGAATCTTAATCTTGTTTAAGAAGTATTTCAGATACCGTACCCATTTGAGTGTTTTAATATTGCATATTACTTGTTATATTTATTTATTGTTTCACACACACTCTCACAAGACTTAATAAGACACACAGGTGTGAATTTGTTATAACAGTGCAACACATTCTAAAGAACTCATTCCCAGTTTCCAAACCCTAGATTAGATACGACTATTCCGGGGATTCGTGTTTCTTAAATTGCATTACATTACTTATGCATCGTTGCATCTTGCTTCTTTAAACATTAGTCCTTACCGAACCAATGATGTTGTTTACAGAATTTGGATCTTCTATTGTCTTGAAGATCGTGAGTGCATAATCTTGCAATCACAAAAGGCAAGTTCACAACTTGCTCATGTCCTTTGATTATTTTCTATGCTTGTAACTCCACTGTGTCATCGCCTGCATTTCAAAAAGGAAAGAAAACACTATTTTCATAGTAATATGATTATGGATTATTTACCAGATGGTAATAATCTACTGATACAGTTCCAGTGGTAAAGGAACATAATGTCTAGGACTTAACAACCAATGTCGCCAGTGATTCTAGTGCCGTATATTACGTGTCAACCATAAGACTTGGAATGGGACAGGAAAGTCAGCGGTATCTTCTCCCTTTCATATGGAGGCAAGATGACCTTATCGTGAGGCTGTTGATTTCTCGTGGAGTGCCAGAGAATCCAGCACATGGGTGGGACCCCTTAGTTCCCCACAAGCTAGGTGTCTAGATTATCTGTGCATAGTTGTCTGGGTCGGAGTTCACCATAGCTGATGGTGACCGTCAGTCAGAGCTACTTACAGAGTCTTCGGGAACTTACCATGGTTATAGCTTGCCCTATTTGGAGGCTTAACGGAGGTGTAGTCAGCCTCGGAGGATTGTGCAGACATATGGGGTTACGGAGAGGGCAGTGATTGGCTTGGATCTTAGACTGGGCCACATACCAAGGAAGTATTGACAAGGTCATGACTTGGTTGTGCAACAAGGCTAAGGTCTCTTGTGGGAAAAGTGACGCACCTCTGCAGAGTGTAAGAATTGTGACATGTTACTCCCTGTTCAGGGAAGGAGCTACGAACACGGCAGGAAAGGAACTCCATGAAGTTCTGGGCAACCTCTGAAGGCTATTGGACATAGTTTTCAGAATAAAAGCAACCTTTGAAGAAATATTTACGAAAACCTGCATTGCCTATGACCTATGATCATACACTCCTTTTTAGTGAACTTGTTGAGTACGCTCGTACTCAACCGTACCTTCGTAACCCTTGCTAGGTTCTAAGCCATTGAAGACGACGTCAACATCAATTTCTGCTCAAGAAACCATCATCGGCAACTCAAGTTCTTCAATAAAGTCAATGAAGTCAACATATACATCTGCTATAGTGAAGATAAAGTGTCGGTTTAGATAGGAGTAGATTCTCTAGCCATAAAACCTATTTCTGTAGAGCATTGCAATAGCAGCAATGGCAAGTCAAATAGTTTAGATACTAGTCTTAGTTACTAGGTAGTTCTGAGTTATTATTTCTGGTTCTTCTTTATAAGAAGTTCTTTCTCTCTCTTTAACCTAGAGTGTTCTCTGGATCTTTTGTAAAGAGTCAAGTTGTAATCTATAGTCATGTCTTGGACCTGATGTGTTTCTGTTGTACCACTCTGAGGGATGTAATACTAGTGAACGGTGTTTCATTAGTGTTATGTCAACGACTATAGTGTACTACATCATGTAGTGGTATTCTGGGTCACCGCAGCTAGTCTCATCATTGAGCTAGATAGACAAACTGTAGTATCTATTCTTAATACCCATTGGTGCCTCAGCCTTTTGCATCATAGGCTTTGGACAAACATAATCAGCTTTAGAATCCAAGTTCATATCTTGACAGTAAATCTGTATCTCAGTCTTATGAATCATAGACATGGGCTATTGCAAAATATTTTATCCATCAGGTCATCTAAAAAGATAATTACATTCAATACAGCCATCCTAAATGATAGCAGATCATGCTAAATAGGACCAGGCTATTGTGTACACTCCAAGGAGGTCTCACAATAGCAGGACCATATTAGCATGAGCCACTATTTTGTCTAGCTACATCATCTTCCACTTAATATAATATTTTCACATAATATGAAAGCCACCATAAATGTTTGTCAAATCATTTTCCTAGAATCTTTCTTCTAGGAATCATGTTAGCTCTAGCAGACTAACTGCTAGTATATTTTTGAATCATCATTGAAGTCTAGTTTCAGACTGTTGTACTGAATAAAGTTTAGTCGAGCCACACTACCATTCAATTTGGTAGGTTCCTGCGCCCAAGTCAAGCCAAAGGTTTAAACTCAAATAATTTGTTTAGGGAGAGAATCACAACAATCCACTCTATTACACGATACAGTAAACCAAGCTACAGAGTACTATCAAATCCAGTCAATCACATTCCTTATAATCCACTAAATCTGAATATAGAGATCTAGTAAAGCATAGACAATATCTCAAATACCAGCCAAAATTGTTTATATAGTTCATATATCTATTTCCAAATTATTACCTTAAATAATTGTCCTAGGAATCATCAAGTACATCACTGAAGCAAAGCTTCAGTTAAGCAAAAATCCATCTCATATACTAATCAAAGCTATAGTCACCAATAACAATCATTTCCCTAAGTTAACAACTTAGGATTCATTTTTGATTCCAATATCACCATATCCATTTTTATTCCAATCATAAGTAGTAAAGCAAGCCACTAGACTATTGCTAGTCAAATTCAACACAATATAGAATCATCCACTAACATATGCTAGGGATGAATATTCATCCAAATTGAAGCATAGCATCTCACTTTTCTCAGGAAAATTTCAATAATATCAATAACAAATCGCTGAACCATCACAACTACATGTCTGTACCTAATACCATATAATGGCTCCACAGATCACCAAGCAGTTCATCGGTTCGAGGACCGGTCACAAAAGGAAGAATTACCATGAGTGGAGCATAGTGGTGGTCGTGGTCGTGAGAGGAGACAACGCTGCTGCAGGAGGACCAGCCAGCCATATCAGTAGCATAAGCTTGCACCACTAGCACATCATCACCGAGACGGTCAGGTCACACCAGATCAGGTCGCTCTCGTGCGGATGCTATCGGGGCGTCCACACCTAAAAGCTATACCATAGAGAAGAAGAGGACAACATCACTATCTTGGTCGACATAGAGGAGGCCTAGGAAGTAGCGGAGGGCAGCCGGATGCAGTGGTGGCACGCCGACAACCAAGGCGAACTACACGGTTAGGGTTAGCCATGGGTATGCGCCCGGGGTGGAGAAACATTGATACGGTTGGGAGATGATAGAGGAGAAGGAGGGGAGCCTCGCAGTCAAGGCACGACGGAGGATGCTAGCCGGAGATGGCCAGAGCCGTGCTTAGCAGCGAGCAGAGGCGGCGACGACGTCGTTCTCTCCTAGGAGGCGAATGAGAGGAGTGGTGTGCGTGCATGTAAGTGAGAGGAGAGAAGAGAGGGGTTGGGCTGGGGTGGGGTTTGACCTTAGGCCCAACTAGGCCAGGTTAGGCTTAACTAGCCTGCCGGCCAGAAGTAATTTTATATGAAAGAGAAAAATAAATATTGTAAAAGAAATAATAAACCAAATGTAAAATTACCAAAATACACCTAAAATTGTTTTATCCCTAGAAAAATATAGAGAAATCCTAAAAATATATATAACATATTGAAATGATCACAAAAATAATATCTACCTAAGAAAAATATAACTTTACTTATTTAAGTTAAATAAAATACAAATAAATGTTAACATCACTAAAGTCTAAGTGATATTCATAAATTAAGGAAAAGTCCTAAAAAAATGAATAAAAATCATTTTTGCATGTGAAAATGAATCTACTATTTTATAGAAATACTAACTTAATTTGTTTACAAATAAAATTGAAGCAAATGTTTAAAGATATATAATCCTTTGTGGAATTTTATAAAAATAAGGATACCACCTAAAATTAAATAAAATTCACTTCTAAGATCTTAAGTAAGTATGTTTTACTAGAAAATTACTAGTTATATTATTCCAACACATTTTAAGATTCTTAAGTAATAAATCCTTATTATCTATTTGGTAATTCTTTAAAAACATTTCTTAAATAAGAAATAATCACAATTTTATATAAAACCATAAATCTTGTACATTTAAATACTACTTCCAAAACCATAACTTGAGTCTATAATAATACTTAAAAATAATTTATTAACTTTATAAAACTCCTTTAAAAACCATAACTCCAAGGTAAGCCAACAATTTAAGTAAATTTCAATCACCATTCACTTATAATAAAAGAAAATGTTACTTATCTCTTAACTATTCATGATTTCAAACTTTAATAGATTATTAAAATCATTTAAACTTACTTTTCTTAAAAGATAAATTATATTCATAATAACAAGTCATGCATAATACCTAAAGAATATTTATGTTCTTATAGTTAACTTTTGTCTGTTCCAAATTAAGTCATAAGGCATCTCAAATTCAATCTTATCGAATAGGCGCAAACGACATCGATCCCATTTTAGTAACCACACAGATTGTTTAAATCTTAACAAAGAAACCTTTTCCTCAAAATTTATTCATTTTGCCACTTCAAACAACAACTTTATAAATAAACTCTTTAACTCTTAACAACCTATTACACCATCATCCATCATAACTACCAAAAAGCAATTTATCTCAGTCTTAGAATATTATTATACTTCACTTTTATACTTTGCATGTTAAACACTTAAATGATTTTTCCTTATAAAGTAATCTTTCCCTAAAAGGTTATTATTTTAAGAAACATTAAAATTAATCCTTAAACACTTCTTTAAAAGCTCTAATTGATTAGTAATCTTGCTTAAGAAGTTTTTTAAATACCATGCCCCATTTGAATGCTTTAGTATTACATGCCACTTGTTATATTTACATATTGTTTCACACACTCCCACAAGCCTTAACAAGAAGCGCGAATGTGAAGCTGGTATAAAAGTGAAACACATTATAAAGAAACCACTCCTAGTTTCCAAACCCTAGATCAGATACAATTATCCTGGGGATTTGCATTTATCCAATTGCATTATATTACTTATGCATACTTGCATCTTGCTTTTTTAAACATTTGTCCTTACCGAACCAATGATGTTGTTTACAGAATCTGGATCTTCTATTATATTGAAGACCGTGAGTGCATAATCTTGCAATCACAAAAGGTAATTTCACACTTTCTCATGTCCTTAGATTATTTTCTATGCTTGTAACTCAACTGTTGTCATCACCTGCATTTCAAAAAGGTCGAAAACACTATTTTCATAATAATATGACTATGGATTATTTACCAAATGGTAATAATCTACTAATACAGTTCTAGTGGTAAAGGAACATAATATATAGGACTTAACAACCAACATCGCCAGTGATTCTAGCGTCGTATGTTACGCGTTAACCATGAGATTTGGAATGGGACGGAGAAGTCAGCTGGATCTTCTTCCTTTCACATGGATGGATGACCTGATCATGAGGCTGAGGATTTCTCGTGGAGAAACCTAGCACATGGGTGGAACCCCTTAGTTTCCCATGATTTTGGTGTCTAGATTATCTTGAGAGGCTGCTAGTGGTTTAGCCGGACCTTTAAGGGAGCTTTCCAGGGCATAACCGTCTCATAGAGTCTTCAGGTGCCCCACAACAAGAAGCACGAATGTGAAGCTGATATAAAAGTGAAACACATTCTAAAGAAACCACTCCTAGTTTCCAAACCCTAGAGCAGATACAATTATCCTGGGGATTTGCATTTATCCAATTGCATTACATTACTTATGCATACTTGCATCTTGCTTCTTTAAACATTTGTCCTTACCGGACCAATGATGTTGTTTACAGAATCTGGATCTTCTATTAGATTGAAGACCGTGAGTGCATAATCTTGCAATCACAAAAGGCAAGTTCACACTTCCTCATGTCCTTAGATTATTTTCTATGCTTGTAACTCAACTGTTGTCATCACCTGCATTTCAAAAAGGTCAAAAACACTATTTTCATATTAATATGACTATGGATTATTTACCAAATGGTAATAATCTACTGATACAGTTGAAATGGATCGTATGGGAACCTATAGGGGGGTGAATAGGTGCTACACCAATTTTTAATTCTTTTTCAATTTTAGGCTTAGCACAAAGGTAAATTCTCTAGATAAACTAATGAATGGAATTTCCCTATATGCAAACCTATCTACTAGCGAGTAAGGAGCGAGTGGAAGAGGAACGAGTGAACCGAAGTGAAGCACGCGGAGTCACAGGATTTGTTTGACCGCAGTTCCTTCCTTGTTAGGGGAAGTACGTCTGCGTTGGAGGGGTGGGCGGTACTAAGACCACCACGCCACAAAAGGCCTCACCCTATTCTCCGATGGATCTCGCCACAACAGGCCTGATCCACCTTCCACTATAGATACCCTTCAAGGCGGGCACCGGCTCCTTTACACAACTAGCGGGGCAACAACTCCACAACAACTTGGAGGCTCCCGAAATGACAACATGCTGCCACAAGAACAAAGTTGTCAAATACAATAACACGATCTAGGTATTAACGAGAATACTAGATCAGGGATTTCTCCAAGTGAATGGAGAGGAGTTGAAGCGCTTGACTCTTGATGTTGATGATGAACTTATCCTCCTTCAATTCCACCAAAGATCAAGACCTTAGGGTGGTTGAAGTGGGAGATCGAGATTTAGAGCTCTTGCACAGGATCTGGTCAAATTCAAATGAATCAAGAGAGCTGGACGTTGGGGAAGAAGGGGTACTTATACCCCATTCCAAAAACCAGTCGTTGCACACTTTGGGGGGCCGGATTATCCGGCCCAAGTGAGGGCCGGATTATCCGGTCTGAGGAAACACCGCCCCAGACTCGGAATATCCGGCAAAAAATCCGCCCCCACACAGTGAGACGCGTCGAGCTTGTCCTTGATCAACTTCTGGGGGCCGGATTATCCGGCCCTATGCGAAGCCCGGATTATCCGTCCTGAGGAAGAAGAATCACCCCAGTTCGGATTTTCCGGAAGAAAATCCGACTGGACACAGAGCGACGCGCCTTGGCTTCCTTGAGAGATGAGGTAGGCCGGATTATCTGGCCCTTGGAGGGGCGGATTATCCGGCCCCCCTCAAAACTTCCTGCACACTTAGCATACATGAAAAGTCTCCATAGTATTGTTATCTAACACTCAAAACATAGGAAAACATGAAATGTTCTTTCAATCTCCCCCTTTTTGGTGTTAGATGACAATACCAGGATTTGCAGGAGAAAGACACAAGACAAACAGAGATAACTATGGAAGGGACTCCCCTCAATGTGTGCATAATAGAGTTTTGCTTTGGAATACAAATGCACACAAATAGGTGAATCTATTCCATAGACAAAAGGGCAAAAACACATACCACCGAAGAAGAGAATAGGCATCCTTGACATAAATCACAATTATTATTGGATAACCATTATGAGCGCGTGCCTTCCGTGATAAACCACCAGCAATAGGATATGAATAGATATAACCATGAGCATAATCCATGATATGAAGTCCATAGGTATCATCCAGACAACCACATAAAGTCTCAACCACAAATCACAAACCACGAATATAAAAGTTCAACGCTAAATGGGCATAAGCAAGAAATAACGAATAAAAAGTGCAAGTGCTTATGCCCGACCCATGCAAATCCACGGACAACCGAATAGAACTACTTCTCCCCCTTTGGCATCAAGACACCAAAAAGGGAGAAGAGCGATGCTAGCGCCCCATGGGATCACTCATCATAGTCCTCGTCCTCGTCCTCATGCTCTTCCTCATCCTCATATTCAAGCTCCTCAGTATTTTCCTCATCATCAGCATCAGCAGCAGGCGCAGAGGGGAACAAGTAGGCAAAAAATTCATAGGTCAAAACTACTCAAAACATACACCATAGTGAAATTGAAGCAGACTTGAATCTGTTAGGCCGGATTATCCGGCCTGGCTAGGGGCGGATAATCCGGCCCTGGCAAAAAATTTCGATTTCACCAAGAATGCATGCAAAAAAGTAGATCGGGCCTAGAAACTGTAAGACTACGAGTTCTATGCGAAACCACATCCTTCTAGACAACGTTCCATCCAACAAGATACACATCTAGCCAAAGATGGGGAGAGAGGGAGTTACCCTCATTCATTGGAGGAAGAACACGGTGGAGAAGGTACCCGGAGGCACGGAGAAGAAGATCCGGGAAGACCCGGAAAATCCGGTGGTTGGAGAGGCTCCGGGGAGGGTGAGGGGTGGCAGGCGGCGGCTGGGGAGAAGGAGAGGGCTAGGGGAGAAGTGTTGCATGATATGAGCCCTTCCCCCCGAGCCCTGCCCTTTAAGATCGAATCCGCCAGGGCCGGATTATCCAGCCAACACTTGGGCCAGATTATCCGGCCTAAAATCTGGGATTCTTTTATACACAGAACCAGGCCCGCGCGTCCCCAAACAACACCCCCACAAGGTGTACAAGGGACTTGTTTGCAAGAATAGATGTCTTAGGGGTAGGGAAGGCTTAGGATTGAGAATGCCAAACTGAGATGGTACTAGACACTCAAAATTGCAAAAGTCAAATCAAATAAAAGCCAAGA
Organism: Avena sativa; assembly: GCA_916181665.1. Lineage (NCBI taxonomy): Eukaryota > Viridiplantae > Streptophyta > Magnoliopsida > Poales > Poaceae > Avena > Avena sativa. The sequence goes on from OV702292.1 coordinate 105,850,256, forward strand.
TTGAGTGTGATTCCCATAAGAACAAGAGAGAGCAAATAACATCCAAAAAGATCCAATTCTCCACAAAGGAGAGGGCGGTGGCCGAAGCCACCTTGTTGGAGTGGATGGTGTGACACCGCGAAGATATATCTTGGGTTCACGACCAATACTCATCAATAAGCTCACATATCACAACATGATATTAAGAGAAATGATATAACTTGCTATCGGCATTATGGGGGAGGGTTAGCCCAATAAGTTAGGACCACACTCCCCCTATATCCATGCCCACACCTAGACCAAACAATGATTGAGATGTACAAGTGGGTGCATGGGTAATCAAGACAAGCTCCCGGAATCAATGATATTTAGCTCATTCCTCAAATAGCAGAATCTTGCTTCATCAAGTGGCTTTGTAAAAATATCCGCCAGTTGGTTCTTCGTGCTCACAAAAGATAGATCAATATCACCTCGAGCAACATGGTCACGAATAAAATGATTCTGAATCTCAATGTGCTTCGTCCTTGTGTGCTGAACTGGATTGTAATTTCGATAGCACTTTCATTATCACATAAAAGAGGCACTTTGTCACAATTGACACCGTATTCCTTTAAAGTTTGCCTCATCCACAATAATTGAGTACAAGCGCTGGCAGCAGCAACATATTCAGCTTCGGCGGTGGAGAGAGATATACAATTCTGCTTTTTGGAGGACCAACATACAAGAGATCTTCCCAAGAATTGACAAGCTCCAGAAGTTGACTTCCGATCATCCTTATCACCAGCCCAATCTGAGTCAGTATAACCACATAAAGAGAAATTGGAGTCCTTGGGATACCAGAGACCAAACTTGGGGGAATGAACTAAATATCGAAAGATCCTCTTGACCGCCACTAAGTGGCTTTCTTTAGGAGCCGCTTGATACCTTGCACACACTCCCACACTCAACACAATATCGGGTCTAGATGCACAGAGGTAAAGAAGAGAGTCGATCATGGACCGGTATACCTTTTGGTCCACATCTTTACCATGAGGGTTGAGTTCGAGATGACACTTTGTTTGCATCAGAGTAGCGACACCATTTAGATCCGTCATCTTGAATCTCCTGAGCATGTCTTGGATGTACTTTGCTTGATTAATAAGGGTTCCTTCTCTTAGTTGCTTGATCTCGAATCCAAGAAAGAACCGTAATTCCCCCATCATAGACATCTCAAACCTGTCAGTCATAAGCTTTGAAAATTCATCGTTAAAAGCTTTGTTAGTAGAACCAAAAATGATATCGTCTACATATAGTTGGCATACGAAGAGCTCCCCCTTAACCTTCTTAGTAAAAAGAGTGGGATCGATTTCCCAACTTCGAAGCCACGATCTAACAAAAGCTCTTTAAGGTGCTCATACCACGCACGTGGGGCTTGTTTAAGGCCATAGAGTGCCTTATCGAGTTTGTAGACATGGTTCGGGAAGTTAGGATCCTCAAACCCCGGGGGTTGCTTTACGTATACCAACTCATGTAGAGGACCGTTAAGGAAGGCACTCTTTACATCCATTTGCTGCAACTTAAAATTGTTATGAGCAGCAAAAGCAAGTAGGATACGGATGGACTCAAGACGAGCCACAGGAGCATAGGTCTCGCCGAAGTCGATGCCCTCAACTTGGGAGTAACCTTGTGCCACAAGTCTTGCCTTGTTCCTCACAACAATGCCATTCTCATCTTGCTTGTTCTTGAAAATCCACTTGGTGCCGATAACATTGCGGCACTCTTTGGGTTTCTCCACTAGTTTCCAGACTTTGTTGCGCTCGAAATTGTTCAGTTCTTCATGCATAGCAACAACCCAGTCTGGGTCTTCAAGAGCTTCAAAGACCTTCTTGGGTTCCACCATGGAGATATGAGCTTGATGCTCACCAAAACTGGCCAATTCTCTTCTAGTAGACACCCTTCATCGAAGATCACCAACAACCTTGTCGAGAGTGTGACCCCTCAACTCAAGGTTACGGTCAGCCCGAGCCTTGCGACGAAGTTCAATAAGTTTGTTGTCTCTTGGTGGAGGTGATTCATCACTTGAGTCTTCATTGGAGGCATTTTCTCCGCCTTGATCAATAGCTGGAACATCAGTAGCAGGTGGTGGAGATGCATGCCCTTGAGGTGAGTCCGTAGCCATAACAGGAGGCTGCAGAACTGGGGAGTCAGGGCCGGATAATCTGGCCGATGAAGAGGTCGGATAATCCGGCCTAGGAGGATTTGCAGCAGCATCTTCAGGAAGCCTGGGACTCGCTTGAACTGGCGAGGAGCCGGATAATCCTGTGTCAGCCGGAAAATCTGGCCTAGAGCTTGTGTTGATATCTTCACCACCAGGAGCAGCATGGACAGCTGGAGCAGGGTGGTCGGATAATCCGGTATCCACCAGAAAATCCGGCCTGGAGCTTTCTAGAGCATCTTGACCTTCAGCAGTTGATGGAGATGGTGTAGAAGTTGCCCTCATGGTTGGAGCATGTTGTGTATGTGTAGATGAGGGCTCTATATGAGTAGAGCATTGTCCTTCCCAGTCCACCACAAGGGGTTCCTCAATGGGGCGGAAGAATCCCACGCCCATTCTTCTTACGGCATCTTGGGGTATTTCAACATCTGCATCACAAACACCAACTTGCTCCGCACGGGAACCGTCATTTTCCTCGAACACCACACTACAAGATTCTACAACAGTTCCGAAGAGCTTATTATAGACTCTATAAGTGTGGGATTCGGCACCATAACCAACAAAAATACCTTCTAGAGCCTTAGATTCAAACTTAGATAAACAAACTCCTTTAATGAGAAAGAAACACTTACACCTGAATACCCGAAAGTATGAGATGTTTGGCTTGTTACCGGTAAGTATTTCATACGGAGTCTTGTCCAAAATCTTGCGAAGGTATAAACGATTGAATGAATGACAAGCAGTAGAGATTGCTTCAGCCCAGAAGTTATATGGAGATTTGAATTCGGCCAACATTGATCTTGCCATGTCCATAAGAGTTCGATTCTTCCTCTCGGCTACACCATTTTGTTGAGGGGTGTACGCAGCGGAATATTGATGTCTTATCCCCTCTTCACTTAAGAACTCATTTAAGGTGTAGTTCTTGAACTCCGAGCCGTTATCACTCCTTATAGCCAGAATAGGGACGTTGTGTTGATGTTGAACCTCGTTGGCGAAGTCGATGACAGTTTGTTGAGTTTCACTCTTCAACTTGAAGAAATAAACCCAAGTGTATCTTGAGTAATCATCAACAATCACTAGACAATACTTCTTCCCACCAAGGCTTGCATGAGATGGAGGTCCGAAAAGATCCACATGAAGAAGCTCCAAGATCCTTTTTGAAGAGATAATAGTTTTCCTTCGATGAGGAGAATCATGCATTTTCCCTTCAACACACGCCCTGCAGACACGATCTTTGGCAAAAGAGACATTTTCATTTATTCCAAGAATGTGGCCACCCTTGTGGAGACTTTGCAAAGTTCTCATATTGACGTGGGCTAGTCGGCGATGCCATAGCCAACCCGCGTCAGCCTTTCCGAAAAGACACATCGAACCTGTAGTGGTTTTCCCCGAAAAGTCTACCACGTACAGGTCGTTTTTGACATATCCCACGAAAGCGACTTTTAGAGACTTGCTCCACAAGAGTACCACCAAATCAGCATCAATGTAAACTGCAAAGCCCATCTTACCAAGGGCACGAACAGAAAGTAAGTTATACCCGAGGGTCTCAACAAGCATGACGTCCACGAGAGAGATATCGTGAGCCACCACAACTTTTCCGAGACCCAATACCTCAGATTTTGACTTGTCACCATAGGAGACGGTAATGTGATCAAGATTCGGCCGCATCTCCGTGATGATCTCCTTGCTTCCGGTCATATGACTCGTACAACCGCTATCGAGTACCCATTTAGAACCACCGGAAGCATAGCCCTGCAAGAAAATTACTTCTTGGTTTTAGGTACCCATTTTTCAATGGGTCCTCTCATGTTAGTAACAAGGGTCTTGGGAACCCAAATAGACCAAGGAATGTAACAATCATAAGACCCTACATAACTAGCATAAACATCACCATAAGAATCACAATATAGTTCGAAGTTAGGATTGTTGATCCCTGCAAAACCATCATAATTAGTCTTCTCATTGGTAATGTTGCTAGTCTTTGATTGAGCAGTCTTGTTCTTCTTGTTTTTCTTGCTCTTTATCTTGGGTATGTAACCAAGACCTTCTTTACTGTTGTTTGATCTTTGCCTGCTCAGTATCTCATCAATAACCCCTATACCTTTGTGTTGAGAACTCCTTACAAGATCTTCTTTTCCAAAGGATGAAGATGAGGTACTTGGTACATTATACTGTTTCAATCGAGTTTGGAGCTGGTCATGAGACTCATTTAGAGTAGAATGATCACTCTTCAATGCCTTGTGAGCACTTTCAAGATCATCAAACTTCTCCAAAAGTCTAGCATGAATAGCCCCAAAATCAATCTTTTCTTTCTTTAGTTTCTTTACCTTGGCAAGGGCATGGTCACGTTCTTTAATGAGTTGAGCTACAGCTTCTTCTTGTGAATCCTCTAGGGATTCAAGTCTTTCTTCCAAAGAAACTCGAGTTTCCTCTTCCTCTTCCAAGGCATTCTTCAAAGAGGCTATCTCCAAAGCATCTTCTCTTTCAATTCTGCCCTTTTCTTCAAGGAGATCTTCGGCTCGAGCAAGTTGACTCATAAGAGTATCAAAATGGAGTTTGTGTTCACCTTGTAGGTTAGTGAAAAAAATATCCAAGGCAATAACTTCTTCTTTCATTTCAATACTATCATGATCATCCATATCCAAAATTATGTTAGTCTTAGAAAATGAGGAGTTAGAAGTCGATACCTCGGATCCTCTTGCCATTAGGCAAGTGGCGTTGTTGTTGATGGCATTCTCGTTCAGCGAGTCGAAGAGAGAGGAGGGAGTCGATGTGGTGGCTATAGTAGCCACTTCGCGGTAACTATCATCATCCTCTTCATCTTCACTTGTGGAGGAGTATTCCTCTTGAGCTACAAGGACCATCTTGGGTTGCTTCTTGAAAGGACCATTCTTCTTAGCAAATGGCTTCTCCTTAGGAACTTTGGATTTCTCTTTAAGAATGAGCCTGCCACCATTGTCTTCTCTATTTTCATAAGGACACTCGGCTACAAAGTGCAGTATATCTCCACAGTTGAAGCAAGTTCTCAATCTTGGGCCACTTTCTCTTCTTCCATTTGACCCGTTCTTGCGCTCAAGTTCAGACTTGGCTTTGGCAGGGTCCTTCCAAAAGTTCCTTGCATAGAATGCCATGTACTCACCATGAGCACGTTTGATCTATCGGGGCAGTCCCTGGATATCCTCTCAAATGCTCCTTCGTCATCCTCTTGCTCAACAACATTGGCTTTGAGAGCCATATTGACACCCTTTTGCATTCCAATGGCCCGAGCACGGGCATCTTCAGCATTCTTTGCCGCCACTTTGAATGATGCCATTTCTTGCATGACTTCATTGGATGTCATTTGATGATAGTTGTGTCTACCTTGCAAGCTCTTCAAATCCGTCGGTTCGAAAGGCATTAAGGCACTCACATACTTCCTTTTTATCCATGCATCATCAATGTGAGTGGCCCCATGCTTCCAAAATGTTGTCGCGATGCCCTTGAGTCTTCTATACATGTCCTCATGGTTTTCACCATCCAACATGTAGAATCCCTCAGCTTCGTTACTAAGGGCATCATACCGGTTTCTTCTCATGCTTTCATTTCCAACAAAAAGGTCCGTAAGAGCATCCCACGCCTCTTTAGCCATGTTGAGATGTTCAATGTGTGGCATGTATTTGGGACCCACACCCAGCTGTATCATGTGGAGAGTAGTGGCATTCAACTGGCTATCCACAACTTCCCTTCTTGTTAGATTGGTTTGATATCCAACATGAAGACCTTCTTCAATGATCCTCCACAATTCAATAGAGGAGCTGCAAACATGAGATTTCATTAGAAATTGCCATTGGTTAAAAGAAGATGTAGTGAGCTTGGGTGGATCACCCCTATTGTTTATATGAGGATGAGGGATAGGTGGGTCGGGGGAATATACGTGGCCAACCTCACTATATTCCTCCTTACCACTTCCCTTTTTGGAGGTGGAACCATTTAATTTTTCACCTTCCACATCATCATCCTTAGATCCGGTGTTACCCTTTTCCTTAGATGATGGTGAGGGAGCCTCAGAGGAGGATGGATATGGGGATATGGATGATGTAAGGCGAGCAATCATTTGATTCATCTCCTCCATCTTGGCCTCAAAGGATTTCAACAAGGTTGTTTCCAACGACTTGAGATCATCCATTGTGACCTTATCCACAGCCTCATTTCCATCATCCCTTGTACCCATACTACTCTTAGGCGGTTAAGCCCGAATTAAGAGTCGGGGCTCTGATACCAATTGAAATGGATCGTATGGGCACCTAGAGGGGGGTGAATAGGTGCTACACCAATTTTTAATTCTTTTTCAATTTTAGGCTTAGCACAAAGGTAAATTCTCTAGATAAACTAATGAGTGGAATTTCCCTATATGCAAACCTATCTACTAGCGAATAAGGAGCGAGTGGAAGAGGAACGAGTGAACCGAAGTGAAGCACACGGAGACACCGGATTTGTTTGACCGCAGTTCCTTCCTTGTTAGGGGAAGTACGTCTGCGTTGGAGGGGTGGGCGGTACTAAGACCACCACGCCACAAAAGGCCTCACCCCGTTCTCCGATGGATCTCGCCACAACAGGCCTGATCCACCTTCCACTATAGATACCCTTCAAGGCGGGCACCGACTCCTTTACACAACTAGCGGGGCAACAACTCCACAACAACTTGGAGGCTCCTGAAATGACAACAAGCTGCCACAAGAACGAAGTTGTCAAATACAATAACACGATCTAGGTATTAACGAGAATACTAGATCAGGGATTTCTCCAAGTGAATGGAGAGGAGTTGAAGCGCTTGATTCTTGATGTTGATGATGAACTTCTCCTCCTTCAATTCCACCAAAGATCAAGACCTTAGGGTGGTTGAAGTGGGAGATCAAGATTTAGAGCTCTTGCACAGGATCTGGTCAAATTCGAATGATTCAAGAGAGCTGGACGTTGGGGAAGAAGGGGTACTTATACCCCCTTCCAAAAACCAGCCGTTGCACACTTTGGGGGGCCGGATTATCCGGCCCAAGTGAGGGCCGGATTATCCGGTCTGAGGAAACACCGCCCTAGACTCGGAATATCCGGCAGAAAATCTGCCCCCACACAGTGAGACGCGTCGAGCTTGTCCTTGATCAACTTTTGGGGGCCGGATTATCCGCCCCTATGCGAAGCCCGGATTATCCGGCCTGAGGAAGAAGAACCGCCCCAGTTCGGATTTTCCGGAAGAAAATCCGACTGGACACAGAGAGACGCGCCTTGGCTTCCTTGAGAGATGAGGTAGGCCGGATTATCCGGCCCTTGGAGGGGCGGATTATCCAGCCCCCCTCAAAACTTCCTGCACACTTAGCACACATGAAAAGTCTCCATAGTATTGTTATCTAACACGCAAAACATAGGAAAACATGAAATGTTCTTTCAACAGTTCTAGTGGTAAAGGAACATAATATATAGGACCTAACAACCAACATCGCTAGTGATTCTAGCTCCGTATGTTACGCGTTAACCATGAGATTTGGAATGGGACGGAGAAGTCAGCTGGATCTTCTTCCTTTCACATGGACGGATGACCTGATCATGAGGCTGAGGATTTCTCGTGGAGAAACCTAGCACATGGGTGGAACCCCTTAGTTTCCCATGATTTTGCTGTCTAGATTATCTTGAGAGGCTGCTAGTGGTTTAGCTGGACCTTTAAGGGAGCTTTCCAGGGCATAACCGTCTCATAGAGTCTTCAGGTGCCTACCAGGGTTATAGTCGGTCCTATATGGGGCTTAACAGAGGTGGGGCATGTCCTGGAGGATCGTGTCTTCATGCGGGGTCCTGGAGAGGGGCAGTGATTGGCTTGGATCTTAGACTAGGCCCCACAGCAAGGAAGTGTGGACGAGAATGCAACTCGAATGTGCAACAAGGCTAAGGTCTCTCATGGGAAAACTGACGCACCTCTAGAGAGTGTATGAACTATGACATGTTACTCATTGTTTCGGAAGGAGCTACGAATGGGGCAGGAAAGGAACCCCACGAAGGTTCTGGTCAACCTGTGAAGGCTGTTAGACATAATTTTCAGAATAAAATCAACCTTTGAAGAAATGTTTATGAAAACCTGCATTGCCTACGACCTTTGGTCTATGGCTGTAGAGATAGTGCATCATACACTCCTTTTTAGTGAACTTGCTGAGTGCACTCGTACTCAACCGTACCTTCTTAACCCTTACTAGGTTCTAAGCTGTTGAAGACGACGTCAACATCAATTTTTGCTCAAGAAACCATCATCGACAGCTCAAGTTCTTCAATAAAGTTAATGAAGTCAACATATACATCAACCGAAGTGAAGACGAAGTCCTTGAGTAGATAGGAGTAGATTCTCTAGCCATAAAACCTACTTCTATAGAGCATTGTACTAGCAGCAATTGCAAGACAATTAGTTTAGATGTTAGTATTATTAGCCAGATAGTTCTGAGTTATTATTTCTGGTTCTTCTTTGTAAGAAGTTTCTTTCTCTCTCTTTAACCTAGAGTGTTCTCTAGATCTTTTGTAAAGAGTCGAGTTGTAATCTATAGTCATGTCTTGGACCTGCTATGACGAGGGGTAACCTCGACAATTCCCATGGTTATGGACTTGGGGTTTCACGGAAAAGAGAACGCTGGGGATTTCATCGGATGTCAGGAGAACAATGAAGACAAAGTCGCCTGAATATTGGGAAAACACTCTATTACAAGTTGTCCTCTAGATTTTGGTGTGTCCTCGCCTGGGCTTCTCCTGTCCTATATATAATAGGCCGGGTCTCAAAGCTGTATGCGGATAGGTTTCATACACGCGTGATTACAATACCAACATAATGTCGGTTCGTAGTTTCTTTCCTAATACAGTAAAAGGCTCTGTCGGTTGCTTCCTTGGGCTTTTATCCGGAATCTTTATGGGTTGTAGGCCTTTTACCCAATGTAGGGTAGTGGGTAGTGAGCATCCGAGTAATCATACCCATGTCAGTAGCCCCCGAGACTCTACCTGAATCCGCAGTTTTCAGGTTGTGTCTCGGAGTTTTCTTTCTTCTTTCTCTCATTCTGTTTGATTTTATTTTTTGTAGTGATTTTGCTACAACGAGTCTGATGCTTCCGACAGATCGGGAATCAGTTAATTGCTCCTAGGCAAAAACAAGGTTGACCTACATCAAACTCAAGTCCCTAGGCTTGAATCCGGAATTTGTCGCTGGCGTAATTCAGTTCGACCTGCTAAGGCCTTACCGAATACTGAATTCCAGTTTTCTATTTTATATCGGGTACCCAACGCATCCGTCGGGATTTTTCATCGTATCGCTGATATGGATTTTTGCTGGCAGAGCGCATTCTTGTGCGATTACCAGGCCACATAGGACGAATCATGGGGTCTTACCTTCATGTTTCTGAACACGACATTCTGATTCTTTCCCGCGTCTAAGCGTGATCCGAGATTGTTGTCTTTATTGGCGATTGGCCTGCTGGTCCACCAATCTTTCTGATTATATCAGATAATTTTATTATTTTACTCTGTCTCCCGATGGGAGTAACACCTTATTGAGGATACACTAGTGTAAAACTCAAAAAAGGTTTTTTTGCAATTTGTCAATGGACTTTCATACACACATAATTTCTATCGGGTGCACGCTAGCGCTCCCGATGGGAGTAGCCCCCGAGGCTATGTTCGGATGCCTGTATCTAGACATAGGCTCATAGTTGTTGTTAGCTCGATGGAAAGTATTGACCTTTTTGAATATAATTAAAATATTAAGGTACAAATAACTTGTCTCTTTATATATAAGCCGAAAATCAACGATACATTATTCTTTTAGCGGATGGCTATTTTAGCCTTTTTCTTCTTAACATCTTGGCTGATAAGCCGAACTGTGACTCTTATCACTTTGCAAATAATCTTATGTGTAAAAGCATCGTAGCTGTGCTACGTTCCATGAATTTGAGTAATTTACTCATGTCTTCTTGTCTTGTAGTCAATGTGCTCCTCCAGGAATAACTTATGTGACGATGTATGGTACTTCCCATGGCGATTCTAGCTTTTTGTGGCCGTCTTGCTTGAGGCGGAGAACTAGGTCCCCTATTGCGAAGGACCTAGGCCGCAATCTTCTACTATGGTAATTGTGTAGGTTTTGCTGGTACATAGTTTCTCTTTGGAGAGCTTTGTCTCGAGCTTCATCAAGCGCATCTACATCATCTTCAAGTGCTTCTTGTGATTCTTCTTCATTATATGCAGCTAGTCTTGGCGATTCGTGTGATACCTCAACTAGAAGCACGGCTTCCACACCATGGACCAAAAACAAAGGCGTCTCCTGAGTCGAATTATTTGGAGTTGTACGTAAACTCCATACCACGGATGGCAGTTCATCCACCCATGCTCCTTTTGCTCTTTCAAGTGGTTCCAGTGGTCTCTTTTTGAGTCCAGCGGTAACTAATCCATTGGATTTTTCGACCTGTCCATTTGTTTGTGGGTGAGCCACCGATGCGTAGCTTATTTTGATGCCCATCTCCTGGCAGTACTCCTTGAACTCATTGGAAGTGAAGTTGGTTCCATTATCCATGATGATGTTATTCGGTATGCCAAACCGAAATACTATGGATTTGATAAAATTCATAGCCGAAGTTCCATCTTGGGTGGTGATAGGCATTGCTTCAATCCACTTAGTAAATTTGTCGACTGCTACTAGCAGAAAGACGTGTCCTCCTCGCGATGATTTGTGAAGTTTTTCCACCATGTCGAGTCCCCACTCAGCTAAAGGCCAAGCCAAGGGTATGGGATTTAGCTCAGCAGCGGGTGCTCTAGGCTTTGTTGCGAATCGTTGACATGCTTCACATGTTCTGACAATGTCTTTTGCATCTTGCACTACAGTGAGCCAATAAAATCCTGCCCTGAATGCTTTTGCAGCAATTGCTCGACTACTAGCATGGTGACCACAGACTCCTTCATGTATATCTTTCAGTATAATTTTTCCTTCTTCGGGTGTTACGCAACGTTGCAACACACCCGAAATACTTCCTTTGTATAGCTCTCCTTTGATTATCCTGAAAGCCTTCGATCGTCGGGTGATTCGCCGAGCTTCTATCACATCCTCTGGTAGCTCTCCCATAGTCATATATGCTATATACAGTTGCATCCAGGTTGGTTCAATTAGCATGACCTCTTTGATTTCTTGTTCTTCTTCAATGGCTTCTTCTATGTTCTTGGTTTCTGAAGGATCCCCCGACTCTTTTTGTGGATGCTTCTTTTTCCCTGTTTTTGGTGTTACGACTTCGGAGACTATTTTTGCTTTGATTGATCGCTCCACTATATCCTCCCAAAAAACTCATGGTGGTATTGGTAAACACAATGATCCGATGTTTGCTAGGTTGTCAGCTTCCTCATTGCTTGCTCTTCCTATATGTGATACTTCACACCCATCAAATTGAGCCTCCATAATGCTATACAAGTCGCGATAAGCAATCATATTTTCACTAACAGCATCACATTTGTTCATTGCCTGCTGTGCCACGAGATTGGAATCTCCGAAGTTTTTTAGGCGAGTTGCACCGCAAGCTTTGGCCATCCGCATGTCGTGCAACAGGGCCTCGTATTCCGCCTTTTTATTGGATGCGTTTGTAAAGCTCATCCGAAGAATATAGCGCATTTTGTCGCCTTGAGGTGATATCAGTACGACTCCTGCTCCTGCTCCCTCCGTTCTTTTGGATCCATCAAAGTACATTGTCCAAGTGCTAGAAAGGTCTGGTGGACCCGCAAATTGCAATTCCGTTCACTCTGTGATGAAATGCGGCAGAACTTTTGACTTAAATGCTTTGTGCTTCTCGTAAGTGATATCCCGAGGAGATAGTTCGATGCCCCATAGAGAAACACGCCCAATTGCTTTTGGATTGTTGAGGATGCTTGCCAAAGGTGCCTCGTTGACCACTACGATCGGGTGCTCTGAGAAATAGTGGCATAGTTTTCGTGCTGTCATAAATACCCGGTATGCTAGTTTCTGGTAGTGTGGGTACCTTTGTTTTGATGGCGATAAAACTTCACTCAGGAAATAAACTGGTCTTTGCATGCCGTGGGTCTTTCCTTCTTCGGGTCGCTCTATGACTAGGATCGTACTGACCACCTGATGTGTGGCAGCAATATAAAGGAGCATAGGTTCCTTTTCTTTTGGTGACTGATACATTGCAAATGTATCTATAATTTTTGATGCTCCATGCTTGGTTTTATCCACTTTCTTGTGTTTTGTCCACACTTTGGAGTACTTTTCATATGATTTCTTGGACTAACCTATTAACAAGAGCCAAAGTGCTAGCTGCCTGATTTTTGGTTCCAGGAAAGTCAGAAAATGAATATTCTCGGAATTAGACGGGACAAAAGCCAAAGTGCCTATTTTTCCAGAAGACTCCAGGAGCCAGAATATGAGACGGAGGAGGGCTAGGAGCTCGCCACACCCCCCAGGCCCGGGCTAGGCCTGGCCGCGCCTGGGCATGGTATGGTGGCCCCAGGCACCCCCTCGGTCTCCCTCTTCGCCTATAAGAAGCCTTCTAACCTAAAAACTCCGGGGGGTCGACGTTTTTCCAAAAAAAGTTCCACAGCGCCGCCACCACCGAAGGGGAGATTCGGGGGACAGAAAGTCTCTGTTCTGGCACCCTGCCGGGACGAGGAAGTGCCCCCGGAGCCATCTCCATCGATCGCCACCATCATCTCCATCGACCATCCATGTTTCCCCCATCTATGAGTGAGTAATCCCCCGCTGTAGGCTATGGGGATGGTAGGGATTGGATGAGATCGTTCATGTAATGGCATCAGATTGTTAGGGCATGGTGCCTAGTATCTTTTATTAGTGCTTTATGACTTTGTTGCGACTTGTTGTGCTTAATGCTTGTCACTAGGGCCCGAGTGCCATGATTTCAGATCTGAACATGTTATTGATTCATTATGATAGTATTGTTTTTGGTCTTATCTGCAAGTTGTATACACACGTTGTTGTCCAGAACCTATGGCCCCGAAGTGACAGAAATCGGGATAACCGGAAGGGAAAGGCTTTGATGTGAGGATCACATTTGTTCACGGAGTGTTAATGCTTTGCTCCGGTGCTCTATTAAAAGGAGCACCTTAATTGCCAGTAATTCCCTAGAGGCCCCGCTGCAAACGGGCTGGCAGGACAAAAGATGTTGTGCAAGTTCTCATTGCGAGCACATATGACTATATATGGAACACATGCCTAGGATTGTCTAGTACTTGGATGCTTTATCTTATTTATCTGCAATTGCCCTATGTTCTGATTGCTATGTGAATTGTCTTGTCCATGCAACGCCTGTCCATCCATCCCTATGCCTACCGCACTCGAATCCCACTGTTTACTGCTTTTGTTACTACTGTCTTTGCTTTACTACTGCTGTTACTTTACTATTCCTACTACAAAACTATTGCTACTGATAAACTACTGTGAGCAAGATTGTTTCCAGGTGCAGCTGAATTGACAATTCAGTTGTTAAGGCTTATAAATATTCTTTGGCTCCCCTTGTGTCGAATCAATAAATTGGGTTTCGCTTCCCTCGAAAATACTGCGATACACCACCTATACTTGTGGGTCATCAAGACTATTTTCTGGCGCTGTTGCCGGGGAGCATAGCTTTATTTATCAAGTCCACTTGGATTCACTATTGTTCAAGCTAAGTTTACTTTCTCCTTGTTTGCTTATTTCTTTATCAAAAATACAAAAAAATTAGTTCCTACTCTAGTTGTTATTTTCATTGGTCTGTTATTGTCTTGCTTTGTCATGCTTGTTGTCAATGGTTGGTTTCTTTGAAACTGAAGCTTATTGGCAAGGTGGGTTCACGGAAGATCAAAAATATTATTATAAGGAACACCGCTTGTCACAAAAAGGGAAACACTTATGGGAACAAATTGATAGATTGTATACCATTGCTAGAAATGTGTGCTCTACTTATAATGTTACTTATTGCTGTGATGAATCTCGTTGCAGAAAGAGGTATAAACACCTCCCTTTTCAATGTGAGTATAGTGATAATGATACCATATCTTCCTATGCTAAAGGAATTTATGACTTTTATGATGCGGAACAAATTGAAGAATTTATTGCTTGGAAGGGTGCTTTTGAACTTGCTAGTTTGCTTGAAAATATTGATGATTCACCTTATAAGTATGAGGTTTATGGTATACTTAAATTTTGCTTTGATAATTACAAGGATGAAAATGGCTATATCCTTGAATATTTTAATCGATGCTTTCCACAAATGGAAGAGACTAATGCCTTGCAGGATCCTATGGAAGAGACTAATGCCTTGCAGGATCCTATGGAAGAAGAAATTGATGAACCTGAAATCTCATTAGATGAAAAAGAGGAGGAGAGTGATGACCAAAAGGAGGAAGAATGGATTAGCTACCCATGCCTACCTTCTAATGAGAGTAACTCTTTATCCCTTATATTATTTGATTGTCCTTCATGCTTACTAAAGGAGGATGAATGTTATGTTCCTGAGGATTCTTTTGAAAATATTTATGATAAAGCTCTAGTGCTTGTAGATCATGAAGAGCATGATTTAGGTGATAGTTATATTGTTGAGTTTATTCATGAGGCTACTGAAAATTATTATGAGAGAGGAAAATATGGTTGTAGAAGTTTTCATGGTATTGAAACACCTCTCTATGTGCTGAAAGTTTTGAAGTTACTCTTGTTTTATCTTCCTATGCTTGTCACTTTGTTCTTTGTGAATTTATTTGCATACACGATTCCTATGCATAGGAAGTGGGTTAGACTTAAATGTGTTTTGAATTTGCTTCTTGATGCTCTCTTTTACTTCAACTCATATTTCTTATGAGAGCATCCTCTCAAACTTTTATGCTTGAAGATGATAATATGTCTATTATTCTTGGGAGACCTTTTCTTAAATATTGCAGGAGCTGTTATTAATTGTAATCAAGGGAAGGTGACCTTCAATGTCAATGACAAGGAACATACTATCTATTTCCCCAAGAAGATTGATAGACTTATGGTTTTGAATTCAATTGAACATGATGAGGGCATTCAAGTTGGAGAAATATATTGTCCCATACCAAGAGAAAAATTTGAAACTATTATGATTGGGACCATTGCTATCAAGGTTGAGGTAACATAATCATTAGTGGAATACAAAGTTTTGTATCATATGGAATTGTTTTGGTATCAAGACCTGATCAACCTTGTTAACAAAAGGATTTCATTGAACAAAACAATGTTTTCACCATGATTATCTCCGCTTACTTCTATTTTATCCATTTTTAGTTTTTGCTTTTGCCTAACTTAAAGGCACGAAAAGTACTTATTGGGAGATAACCCAAAAGTTTTAGTTGAGTCTTGGAAGTTATTACTTCAGTAATAACCGCTCCTTATCCTTTTTATTTGCTTTTTGTGCCAAGAGTAACCTCTAATGAGAGAGAAGTAATGATTGGGAAAGTTGTTGTCCCGAAACAGATTTTTGTGCTTCACCGTAAAAATTCATGAGAGAGCTCTGTATGTCGGATTGAGCTGTACTTTTTGTGCTTCTGCCCCATGTTGTTATCTAACTTTCGTTAGTTCAACACTTTTTGATTTGAGCAACAGAAGGTCTTCGAAAAAATTCGTCTTCACCTGCTGGTCTGTTTTGACAGATTTCTGTCATTTTCTGCATTTGCTTCTTGTTGGTTCCTTTTTGAGTTCTTTTGGGGAATTGAGCTTTTTGAGGGAAGTGCTACAGTATCTAGTGTTCTAATGGAAGTTTATTTGGTGTTAGAACTGAACCTTAAGACTTATTTATCTTAAGTGCACTAATGTTGCTAATGAGATTGTGTGAAGTTTTGTATGAAGGAAAATTTTCAGGTGTATGAAAGGAATGAGTAATGAGATGAAGGATGGACTAAAGCTCAAGCTTGGGGATGCCACGCGTGTCACCCCAAGAAATATCCAAGAAGTATAAGCGTCAAAGCTTGGGGATGCCCAAGGCATCCCCTTCTTCATCAATAAAAATCCCAGGTTTCTTCCAAACACTTCATTTTTATTGTTTCATGCACAGTTGTGTTGTTCTTGGAGCGTCTTCTTTTTCGTTTTCGTTTTGGTTTTTCGTTTGCTTTGTTTCCTTAGTTTGCTGAATAAATTGGTTGGAACTCCTCATTCATGCGTTGGTTTTCAAATAGTTTGGTTTGGTTTGGTTTGGAAAAGAGTAGGAAAGTTCATGCTTAAGTGATAAAGAGAGCTTGTTTTTGACTATGGCCTATGTTTTGTCATGCCATGCTTGATATTGTTTTGGCTTTATGCTTATATTCATTGATGTAGCATGACTTGTTATAAACAATTGAGATTGCTTAATGTGCCTTGGATGAATCATGCGTTGTTTTAGCATATTAAAGCATAGTATAGTGGTATTCTCCTTTGATGCTTTATTTGGGTTGACTTGGTGCATGCTCACACCATGTTATGACTATCCCAAGTCACCATAAGCCTTTATGATCCTTTAGTTTTCAACCTGTAGTATCACTTTATGTTTTGATCAATGATGTTTTTGAAGGGTTTTGCAGCATAGTAAATCAAAATTTTCTACGGAAGCAAACAGAGGGAAAGCCACGATCTAATCTAGGAGATGCAAACAATGAGAGAGATTGGATTAGATCTTCATACCCTTGAAGATTCGCACAGCGGAACGTTCGTCGGAACGTGGGTGATGTAGTCGTACTCGCTTCTCCTCCTCGCGATCCGATCCCATCTAGCACCACAAGTGGCGGTGCCTCCGTGAGATGCACACGTGCAGCACCTCGACGTCTCCTCCTTCCTCGGACCAGCAAGTATGGTGGAGAGATGGATTGGATCTACAACACGACGGCGTGGTGTATATGGTGGAGAATTTCTGCAGCAGGGCTTCGCCTACAAACAGTCGGGAGGGAGAGTGGAAGGCAGCAGGGCTACTAGGGCTTGGAGGAAGGTGTGTGAGGGAGGAGGCGCCCTAGCCCTCTATATATAGAGGGGGAGGGGGCGGCCAGCCCTAGCCCCTCCTCCAAGCCTTGGGCTGGCGGCCAAGGGAGGGAGGAGTGGGGGGCTAGGTCTCTATCTCTAGTTTAAACGATTTAAACTCTCCCTCTTCTAGAAATTCTATCCCGAGATTTAAACGAGTTAAATCTCTCTAGAATCGGCTAGGCCCTATGGGGCCTTGTGCCCCTGGCCCAATGCGGCCAGGACACTCCCTCATAGGCCCATGCCCCCTCCCGGAAGGTGGGGCCACGTTGGTCCCCTTCCGGAAGGTTCTAGAAGCTTCCGGTACAATACCGATTAATCCGGAACAATTCCGAACTCCAAAAACTGCACTGCCTTATATGAATCTTATTCTCCGGACCATTCCGGAACCTCTCGTGATATCCCGGATCCCATCCGAGACTCCGAACAAAAATTCATAAACCAATTATCCAATCTATCCTAGCGTCGAGACACGTTAAGTGTGTGACCCTGCGGGTTCGAGAATATGCAGACATGATCTTCTATCAATAATCAACAGCGGGGTCTGGGCACCCATATTGACTCCCACACATTCATCGATGATCATATCGGATGAACCACGATGCCAGGATTCAACCAATCCCATATATATATTCCCTTCGTCTCGCGATATTTTACTTGCCCGAGATTCGATCGTCGGTATCGTCATACCTAGTTCAATCTCGTTCACAGCAAGTACTTTACTCGTTCCGCAATCCAATATCACTTTGTGATTAACTCCTTAACCACATGCTTGCAAGCGGTGTTGATATCGATTATCGAGTGGGCCCGAAGTATATCTCTCCGACTTGGGAGGGACAAATCCCATCTCGATACATACAACCCAACAGATACTTTCCGATCACCTGAGAGACACCTTTATGATCACCCTCTCATAGGATGACGTTTGATGACCTCAAAGCTTTCTTCCGATACCAGGGAGTTGTATTATCTCATGGTCTAAGGAATACAATATTTGACATAGGAAAAGCTTCGCAAAGATGAACACAATGACACGATCTAATTGCTTCGCTTAGTTTGGGTCTGTCCACCATATCATTCTCCCAATGATATGATCTCATTATCAATTGACAACTCATGTCTATGGTTAGGAAACCTTAACCATCATTGATCAATGAGCTAGTCCATAGAGGTGTACTAGGGACACGGTGTTGTTCACAAACCACACAAGTATTAATGTTTCCGCTTAATACAATTCTAGCATGGAATATAAACTTTATCATGAACAAGAATTATAATAATAACATCTTTATTATTGCCTCTAGGGCATAATTCCAACAGTTTTGTCGCTCTGCATGATTATGGCCATTGTTGCTCTCTTAGTTTGTCGCTCCCAGTCTTTTGCTAGCCTCCACAACAAAGTATGAGTTCCACTCATGCATCCAACTCCCTAAACCAAGTTATTCCAAAGAGTCCACCATACCTACCTATTAGCTTATGCTATTCCAAGTATATTCATGCTTTTGTTTACCTTCCAAATTAAACTTGTTATGAGAAAACTAGTGATTAAAGCTCTCACGAACTTGATAGCACACTTTATTTTTCTTGCCCTTAATAAACTTGAACCATTGTGTCGTCTATGTTGTATATGCTTGCACTTATTTGTTGGGAATTAGCAGAACCATGCTTTCATGGGGAACGCTTTCAACATTGCACTTGGTACTTGTACCTAGTTGATATCATGCTCTTTTGTATATGGATGTCATCGGTGTGAAATGAAAGGGGAGCTTGTAAGTCCATGGAGTTATGTATATGTGTTAGAGAAACGCCTGGGCCGCTGGTCTAATACATGCTGACATGGTGGAAACCTGCAGCGTAACCATAATGAGTTGTCTATGAAGCATTCTTCTTATAAAAAAAGAGTCCTATTTTGAGAAAAAAGAGAAAAAAGAGATTATGAAAAGAGGAAAGAGAGAAAAAAGCACCATGTTCCCATGGTAAATAAGAAGAATGCTGAGATGCTCGTTGCTTGCTTGCCTTGTCATTTTGATATGGGGATTCTTCCGTATAATCGGGCAAGGGGTACCCCGTTGGCGGTTCTCTATGATACACATGTACTTACGATGATAAGAACTTACTGGTGACTAAACTTGAGTAGCATGAGGAGCGGCCCTCGTATACAAGGGACATGAGATTCCTAACTTATACTTCGTCAAGCATGTACACCATAGTTTGGTCACTTTAACCTTAATCACTTCAAGATGCTTATGATAGGGGCAATGAGAGCTGAAAGCTATAAGTACCATAATTTTTGGAAGCTCTTTATGAGACTTGAATCCCTACTTCCTTCTATGAAGGCCTTTCCTCCACCATTATATTGAGTCTCCACCTTCTACCTTTATGCACCTACTTTGAGAGCATAGTGGCCATTCTTAGTTCTATGTGCATTGTCCCAAGACTTGTTGACTGATGCATAACTTGATATTGCTTGTTTTAAACTATTTGTATCTAGTCACTCTTATGAACTTTGAAGGTGTCCTATGCATTTATATTTGCTACTCTATGAGGGACAAGCTGAATGCTATTATGCTATGTTTTCTTTATGTGAAACAAACAAACGTCTTGCAAAGCATTGTTATTCATGAATCTTTTGTTTGTGACTTTTCATGTTGCATCATAGTTGCTATGTCTTATTTCTAGAACCTTGTCTTTCATGTTATGATTGAAGTCCTATGATCCCAGCTTTGAATGTTTTACAAATACTTTGGTCAAATCTTTGATGGTGCATGTCACCTCAAAAATTATTCTTTCTTTTTATCACTTACCTACTCGAGGACGAGCAGGAGTTAAGCTTGGGGATGTTGATACATTGCAAATGTATCTATAATTTTTGATGCTCCATGCTTGGTTTTATCCACTTTATTGTGTTTTGTCCACACTTTGGAGTACTTTTCCTATGATTTCTTGGACTAACCTATTAACAAGAGCCGTAGTGCCAATTGCCTGTTTTCTGCTGTTTTTGGTTCCAGGAAAGTCAAAAAATGAATATTCTCGGAATTGGACGGGACAAAAGCCAAAGTGCCTATTTTTCTAGAAGACTCCAGGATCCAGAATACGAGACGGAGGAGGGCCAGGGGCTGGCCACACCCTCCCCCCCCAGGCGCGGGATGGGCCTGGCCGCGCCAGGGCATGGTGTGGTGGCCCCAGGCACCCCCTCGGTCTCCCTCTTCGCCTATAAGAAGCCTTCTGACCTAAAAACTCCGGGGGGGTCGATGTTTTTCTAGAAAAAGTTCCGCAGTGCCGCCACCACCGAATGGGAGATTCGGGGACAGAAAGTCTCTGTTCCGGCACCCTGCCGGGACGAGGAAGTGCCCCCGGAGCCATCTCCATCGATCGCCACCATCATCTCCATCGACCATCCATGTTTCCCCCATCTATGAGTGAGTAATCCCCCGCTGTAGGCTATGGGGATGGTAGGGATTGGATGAGATCGTTCATGTAATGGCATCAGATTGTTAGGGCATGGTGCCTAATATCTTTTATTAGTGCTTTATGACTTTGTTGCGACTTGTTGTGCTTAATGCTTGTCACTAGGGCCCGAGTGCCATGATTTCAGATCTGAACATGTTATTGATTCATTATGATAGTATTGTTTTTGGTCTTATCTGCAAGTTGTATACACACGTTGTTGTCCAGAACCTATGGCCCCGAAGTGACAGAAATTGGGATAACCGGAAGGGAAAGGCTTTGATGTGAGGATCACATGTGTTCAGGAGTGTTAATGCTTTGCTCCGGTGCTCTATTAAAAGGATAACCTTAATTGTCAGTAGTTCCCTAGAGGCCCCGCTGCAAACAGGCTGGCAGGACAAAAGATGTTGTGCAAGTTCTCATTGCGAGCACATATGACTATATATGGAACACATGCCTAGGATCGTCTAGTACTTGGATGCTTTATCTTATTTATCTGCAATTGCCCTATGTTCTGATTGCTATGTGAATTGTCTTGTCCATGCAACACCCGTCCATCCATCCCTATGCCTACTGCACTCGAATCCCACTGTTTACTGCTTTTGTTACTACTGTCTTTGCTTTACTACTGCTGTTACTTTACTATTCCTACTACAAAACTGTTGCTACTGATAAACTGATGTGAGCAAGATTGTTTCCAGGTGGAGCTGAATTGACAACTCAGTTGTTAAGGCTTATAAATATTCTTTGGCTCCCCTTGTGTCGAATCAATAAATTGGGTTTCACTTCCCTCGAAAATACTGCGATACACCCCCTATACTTGTGGGTCATCAGTGACACGATGACAGGAGATGTCGAAAGTGTTCTTTTAAGATCTTCGAAGGCACACCGAGCTTCTTCTGTCCATTCGAATTTTTCTGATTTCCTCATGAGGGTGTAGAATGGCAGCGCTTTTTCTCCTAATCTTGCGATAAAGCGACTTAGAGCCGCTACTCGTCCCGCCAGTTGGTGTACTCCTTGTAGATTTGTTGGCTTCTTCATTGTGAGGATTGCTTGTATTTTGTCGGGATTAGCCTCGATTCCTCTAGTTGATACCAAATATCCGAGGAGTTGCCCTGCCGGGACTCCAAAGGAACATTTCTTTGGATTCAGTTTGATGCTAAACCTGTCGACATTTCTGAATGTTTCTTCTAGGTCCTTTATCAACGCAGATCCTTGACCCGTGGTAACTATGACGTCATCAATATATACTTGCACATTTGTGCCTATTTGACTTCCCAGGCACTTCTGCATCGTCCACTAATATGGTGTGCCATCGTTCTTGACGCCAAACGACATTATTGTGTAGCAGAATACGGCATAAGGTGTGATGAACGCCGTTTTCTCCTGATCTTCTTCCTTCATCCTGATCTGGTGGTAACCTGAGTACGCGTCCAAGAAACAAAGACGTCCACATCCCGTGGTTTCAATGCAGTGAAGTCGATGCACATCCGAAGTTCCGTAGTGTTTTTTCTTCGGAACACATACTGGGTTTGCAGGACACTCTGATTTTGTTAATTCTTTGATAAAATTGGCATCGGTTAGGCGATGGAGCTCCTTTCCAATGACCTTGTGATGGTTCGGTGTTGATGTAGAGCTCGTTGGGAACCCCAAGAGGAAGTATGATGAGCACAACAGCAAGTTTCCCTCCGTACAAAACCAAGGTTATCAATCCAGTAGGAGCAAGGAAACACCCCAAAGGTGTTTCTAGCTGAGCCTTGGCAGGGCGCACTATCGGTGCTAGTAGCAACGTGGAGTCCTGCACAACACAACCACAGAACTCTGTCACCAACTTGCGATGAGGTTGTTAATCTCACCGTGTTTTGCTGAAAACAAAGGATTAAACGTATCGAATGGAAAGAAGTAATAGTTTGCAGAAAGTAAACACAAAGCGGTAAACAGTTTATAGATTGTATGTAAAAGAAAGGACCGGGATCCATAGTTCACTAGAGGTGGCTCTCCTTAAGATAGATAACATGCTGGGTGAACAAATTACAGCGGGGCAATTGACAAACATTGAGAAAGCAATACATGCATATACTAATCATCTTGACTCCTTTGAGACTTGATTGGGCATTACAACATTATACATAGACCGCCATCCAACTACATCTATGACTAATAATCCACCTTCAAGTTATCATCCGAACCCCCTCCGGTATTAAGTTGCAAGCAACAGATTATTGCTTTACGAATTGTGTGTAAAGTAAACAATACGATTGTTCTATGAGCAAAGGATTGTTGTTTTCTCCCTAGTAGCAATAGCACATCTAGTACCTTAGAGATTTATGTCACTTCCCTAGATTACCAGAGGCATGAACCCACTATCGAGCATAAATACTAACTCTTGGAGTTGCTAGCATCTACTTGGCCAAGATAGCTACTAACAACAGAAAGCATGCAAGATCAAAAATAACAAAGACATGGTAGAATCAATAATCAATCTGAAATAGCATCTCAATATCCATCGGATCCCCGCAAATACAACATGCAGAATTACAAATAGATGATCTTGATCATGAACGGAGCTCACAAGATCTAGACCTGAAAGCACAAAGGAGGAGAACCAGCCATCTAGCTACTACATGGATCCTTAGTCCAAGGATGAACTACTCACGCATCACACCGGAGGCTTGCATGGTGATGAAGAAGGCCTCCAGGGTGAATTCCCCTCTCCGACAGGGTGCCGAGAAGAGCTTTAGATCCCTCCTGATCTAGGGATGGAGATGACGGCGGCTACAGACTCTTTCGTGGATTTTTGATCGGGTACTTCGGGTTTTCGTCCCGAGGGCATCTTATAGGCAGAAGGGGAGGCCGAGGGGGTGCCGGAGGCGGCCACACCGCCCCCTGGCGTGGGCCAGGCTGGGCCGCGTGGCCAGGTGGTGTGGTAGCCCCCTGGCCCCTCTCCGCCTCGTATTCTAGCATCTGATGACTTCCAGAAAAATAGGCACTTTGGCTTTTGTCCCGTCCAATTCCGAGAATATTCATTGACTTTCCTGGAACCAAAAACAGCAGAAAACAGGCAGCTGGCACTGTGGCTCTTGTTAATAGGTTAGTCCAAAAAATCATATGAAAAGTACTCCAAAGTGTGGAGAAAACACAAGAAAGTGGATAAAACCAAGCATGGAACATCAAAAATTATAGTTACATTTGCAATGTATCACCTTGCATTTTGGTTCTACGAAGCGTCGAAGCGATTGTTTTACTGGCTTCGCCTTTGGATCTAAATTTAGTACGTGCTCAGCGAGTTCCCTGGGGATTCCCTGCATGTCAGAAGGTAGCCATGCGAAAATCTCCCAGTGCTCACGGAGGAACTTGATGAACACACTTTCTTATGCGGGATCAAGGTTAGAAGCCACAAATGTTGTTTTCGTCGGGTCAGCGGGGTGGATCTATACTTCTTTTGTGTCTTTTTCCATGTCAAAAGCCTGATCGGATTGACACGTGCTACCTCTAGAGGTTGTTCGCTTGCTGAACTTTTTAGGTGCTCAAACTCCGTTGCCATCCCGAAAGATTCAGAAATTTTATTGAACTCTCGATCACAACTGTCCGCACGTGAGAAGCTTCCTTGTACCGTGATAACTCCCTTTAGTGCTGGCATTTTCATTACTAAGTATGCGTAATGTGGCACTGCCATGAATCGTGCAAAGTTTGGTCGTCCCAGGATTGCATGGTATTGTGATGGCCAATCCATGACTTTGAATTCGAGTTTTTCTTGCCTTAAATTTATTTTGGAACCAAAAAAAATGTCAAGAAAAACTTTGCCTAAAGGAATTTCGGCTTTACCTGGTACTATTCCGTGGAAAGAGGTTTCTGTTGGAGCAAGATTATCCAGGGGTAGCCTATTGTTTGCAACGTTTTTGCATAGATCAGATTTATGCTACTCCCTGCATCCATGAAGACCTTGCTCATGTCGAATCCGCCAATTTGTGCTTCGACTATCAGGGCTGAATGACCTGGTCGTGGGACCCGGAGTGGGTGATCTACTCTGCTGAATTTGATTTCTTGCTCTGACCAATGGAGATATTCGGGTGTAGCTGATATTGATGTTTCCGCCATTTTGATTTGTCTTGTGATGAGCTTCTGAATTCTGTTGGGTGGACGCCCTTTCTGAATCATAGACATTGTTCCTTTTAATCTGGGGTACTCATTGTTTTGGTCATTTGAGTTTTGTGGTGGTGCAACTAGTGGTGGTGCACCGATAGCTAGTGCACCAGGCGTGGATGTGTATCCTCGATTTGCTGCTTCGGCTGCCTTTGCGCTGCACAACTCCTGCATCTTCAAAAATGTTCGGCAGTATTTCATCAAGTGATTGGATTGTCGCCTGCCTGCTGAGTCGACGTAAAATTGCATATTGCAGGGTCCTTCCAGCATTTGTATTGCGGACATAGGTGGGTCTCGTGCTCTTGGCTGATACCGCTGTGCGGGATGGCTTCCTCCAACGTCGTCCCTGTTTTGATGGTATCCGCCATTATTGTCGTTGCTTCTGTTGTTACCTTCACCCGAAAAACCTGCTACGACGTAGCTTGGTCCCGAGTTTCCATCATTGTTCCTTCGTCTTCTGTCATTGCCGCGTTTATCCCTATCTTCTTCGGGTGACCGCGCGCTTATTATGTAGCGCGTCTTCTCCATCAGCCCAGCGGTTTGCTATTTCCATCAGCTGTGATACTGTCTTTGGTTTCACCCGACCCAACTCTTCTATGAATTCTCGGCGACGAAGGCCGTCGTTGAAGGCGTCAATGGCCCTTTCGTCGGATATGGATTCAACTGAGTTTTTAATAATATTCCACCTCTGTATGAATGCTCTTATTAACTCTCCAGATTTATGTTTGCATGCTCAACTGCTCCAAGGATGTTGGTCGCTTGAATGTAGAATGAAAATGTCGGATGAACTTATCTTCCGGATCGTTCCAGCTACCAATTGAATCTTCGGGTAACTTCCTTAACCATGATCTTGCGGCACCGATGAGGTGTAGTTGTAGACTTTGCATCACAGTGGTTGTGTATCCGCCATGTAATTTGACGGTGGCTAGATAGTCTGCTAACCAAGTGATGACCCACAAGTATAGGGGGTCTATCGCAGTATTTTCGATAAGTAAGAGTGTCGAACCCAATGAGGAGCAGAAGGTGTTGACGAGTGGCTTGGAGCAGGAGTTCTCTATAAATACTTATCAAACGGATTTTTAGGGGTTTTTGATAATGCAGATAAATAAAGTACGAGTAAATAAAAGACAATAATAATAATTGCAGGAAGTGGCCCAATCCTTTCTTTAGCAAAGGACAAGGTTGTATTACTTAAGATGACCAAACGTTCTCGAGGACACATGGGAATATCGTCAAGTGCTTTCGTTTCATATAGTTGATTAATTTTCTTTAGTTTGACAAGTGTTGTGTGGGTGAACCTGTGCTAATGTACTGACCTTCCTAGTACTAATACATACATGTGATTATACCCCTTGCAAGCATCTGCAAGTACAAGAAAGTAATTAAGATAGAAACCTAACCACAGCTTTAAACTCTGAGATCCTACACTCCCTTGTGCAAAGTTTTCCTAACGGGGGTTTAGGTTTCTGTCACTCCGGCAACCCCTACGATTAGTAGCCAAATACACAATGCATTCCCCTAGGCCCATAAAGGTGAAGTGTCATGTAGTCGACGTTCACATGACACCACTAGAAGAATAACACCACAACTTAAATAACAAAATATTGAATCTTTCTCAAAACAATTCCACTACTAACAACATGACTTCTCCCATGTCCTCAAGAACTAAACGAACTACTCACAAGACATCATATGGATCATGATCAGAGATGAAATAATGATAAGTAACAATCTGAACATAACAATAATTCAATGGTTCCACTCAATAGCATCAACTACAACAAGTAATCAACATCGGGAAAGTTTCCCCTAAGAACTATGCAAGATTCAACCCAATTGTTATAGTGGTATGGAGTGGTGCTGGTGGAGATGATGATGGAGATGATGATGATGATCCCGATGAAGTACAGCTTGATGGTGGTGCTGATGGCGACGATCTACCCTCTCCGAGAAGGAATTTCCTTGGCAGATTTATGCCTGCCGGAGAGCTCTTTCTCTCTCTGTAGTTTTCCGCCCTGCTGAGGCAGCGGAATCTTTTCGTGGTCGCTCCCTGAGTCTTAGGTTTTCGTGGGGATAATATACGCCAAAGGGGAGAGCCAGAGGTGGGCCAGGGTGGCCACACCACCTGGTGGTGCGGTCTAGGGTAGCCCACGCCAAGGGGTGATGTGGGCCCCCTGTGGCCCAACTCCGCTCCCCCTTCTAGCATCCTTCGTCTTCTGGAAAAATAGGATTTTCCATGTATTTTCTGGAATTTTCTGATCTTCATGAATTTTGCCTCCAAATGCCTTTTCCATCAGAATCCTGACTTCAGCGGTCCATCCTCCAAAAGTCATCAACCATGCAAAAACAGATGAAATAACATAAGTAGAAATATATTAATGAATAACAGTAAATTATGATATAGAATAGTGATGCAAAATAGACGTATCACCAAGCTTCGAGTTCGTGGAGCCCATCGTATTTGTGTCGGTCGTGTGGAAGTTTAAAATCTTTGGGTACTGAGGCTTTGCGAATCCTCTATGTGAAACAGCTGGCCCCGCATAGCCCATGGTCATCTCCATCTTGATATCGTCGGGTGCGGCTTTCGTATCTAGGTCCACTGCTCCTACGCTGGGTGTCGTCGTTCCTTGTGTTGCTTCGTGGCTCGGATCTGACGAGGTGTGCATGGTGTGGTGATCGAGATCGCCGAGTGTGTCCTACTTGCCGAGGACTATTGTGACGTCATGGGGATTGTTGTGTGAGTCCCTGTTCTGCTTTCGCGAGTGAGGCCCCTACCATGCCAAGGTTCATTAGGGCAGAGCGTTGGAGGGCCGCGCGTGAATCGTCGGGTGCGGGTTGAGTGGTGATTAGATATGTTTGTGCGGCCATAATGGCTGCCTCAGCTGTTTTTGCCTTGATGTTTCCTGCTTGATCAATGGACATGAATGATAGGTCAAGGTCTCAAATGATTCCACTTCTTTTTGCTTCAGGGATATTCTGTAATCGATATGTCGCCCTTCTTGGTGGTGCGGCTCCTGTCACACTTCTTGACCCTCGGGTAGAACTTAGTTGGGCCCATCGTAAAGTGGATTCATCGGCTAGCCTTTTTCTTTCATCAAGCTGTCTTTGCATCCAGAGTAGGTCCCTCTTCTTGTGGTGGAGCAAATATTGGTATGCCAGTAGATCTTCATGTGAAGCATCTACTATCATTGGGACTGCTCCTGAAATTGCCTCTCTTGCTTTTTGCCATGCTGACGCTGGTAGCCGAAGTCCTGGTCTCTCTTCTGTGCGGGGTTCTCCGCCTCCTCCTCGGACTATGCGATTATCTGTTGTTTCTCCTCCGTTTCTGTGTTCTTCTTCATTGCCGTGTTCTCCTCCATTTCCATGGTTTCCTGCATGGTCATCTGATAGAATATCATCGGGGTTTATTATAGGATTACCGTTTTTGTTGCATGGTGTTGAGGTATCTCCGTTGATCATGTACACTTGGTGGCGTGTTATGTGTGGCCTGGCGGCATCGTCTTTTGCTTCTGCGGGTGTATTGGTAGTGCTCCGAGATCGTAGTTCTGGATAAAATTTTGCCATCCTTTCTTCAAAGTCGACGTTTTCGCTGCTTTCTTCGGGTTCTGAGTTTGTTGGGTTTGCTCTGTGTGGTGAGATTGATTGGTCACCTTCTTTTCCTGCTTCGATCTGAGCTGTGATGTCTGTGGAGGGTCCAACTGGTGATGCTGGTACTACTATAGGTGTGGCCTTTCCCACCGACGGTTCTGATGCGGTCAGGACAGAAGGGTGTGGTTCCTGCATGTTGTCTGCTTGGAAGTGGAGGCTTCCGATGATTAGATCGAATCCGCCGTTGAAATCGGCAGGTACCAATACAAGGGTGGGCGGGCGTGGATTTGCTTTCGTCGAGTTGACGCTTGGTGGAGAGCGTTCCGCCGAATCCGTGTTTCCAGTGTACAGGTTTCCCACAGACGGCGCCAATTGACGAGGGGTAACCTCGGCAATGCCCATGGTTATGGACTTGGGGTTTCGTGGAAAAGAGAACGCTGGGGATTTCATCGGATGTCAGGAGAACAATGAAGACAAAGTCGCCTGAATATTGGGAAAACACTCTATTACAAGTTGTCCTCTAGATTTTGGTGTGTCCTCACTTGGGCTTCTCCCGTCCTATATATAATAGGCCGGGTCTCAAAGCTATATGCGGATAGGTTTCATACACACGTGATTGCAATACCAACATAATGTCGGTTCGTGGTTTCTTTCCTAATACAGTAAAAGTCTCTGTCGGTTGCTTCCTTGGGCTTTTATCTGGAATCTTTATGGGTTGTAGGCCTTTTACCCAATGTAGGGTAGCGGATAGTGAGCATCCGAGTAATCATACCCATGTCATGCTATGTTTCTGTTGTACCACTCTAAGAGATGTAATACTAGTGAACGTGGTTTCATTGGTGTTATGTCAACGACTATAGTGTACTACATCATGCAGTGGTATGCTAGGTCACCGCATTCTGCGCGCGAGATCTCTGGCCAAAGTTAGAGGATACAGGACCGGTCTTTGTGGAAGCTCCAACTGGAGATGGATCGCCGACACCACCGGCTGCAACCAACGGATTTGGGGAAAAGGTGATTTTTTCTCTTTTTCTTTATGTAAAATGAAGTAGAAAAAGTCGTGACTTACTTGATTTTTCATACAAATGAAGTAAAAGCAATTCTACATGGACCGAGGACGAAGACAACGAGTTGTATTTTCCATGGCACCATTAAGGTCTTGTAAATGATGCATTACACGAAGAGAGTGGTGTTCGTCCAACATTACAACAGTTTTGGGAACACATTCATGAGAATTTTAAAAAAAAAGACAAAAGGAGAGGGTAGATCGCTTTCATCAATCTTAAATAGATGGAACATTCTTGTTATGCATTCTAATTCATAACTCGAACACTTTGGTTTATATCAGTATGTATTCTCTATGTACCAATTGTATCGGGTTGTATCGCTATGTAATGATTGTGTCAGGTTGTATCGGTAGTATTGACTACTAATCTATGATTATATATGTGTATCTATGGACCTATGGCATTGCAAATAAGGAAAAAACATTTTTACTCCTCCAAATATTAGGAGTTCGGTTAGGAACCACTTTTATTTAGAGGAGTACTTTTACTCCTCTAAGTTTTAGGAATTGGTTTACTGCTCTAAAGTTTTGGGGATCCGTTAGAGATGTCCTAAGAGCACCTCCACTAGCATTCCTAGGAGGGCCTCCCAAGGCCTTTTTCATCCTGCAAAATTTCGCCCACTCGCATTCCTATCACCCCTTTTTTGCCGGATTTGGCCCAAGTTTCATCCTTCGTTCCCAGGACGAATCCGACACGTCGGGTGTTTCCTGGGAACACCGGATGGAAGAAAAAACTAGTAGGCCAAACCTCTCGGCAAAACATCCTAGTCCCTACCGATATTCGGCTCTCCTGTGACATAGAGCCTTCTTCCTGACCTACCCCTCGATGCCATGTCACCGCCGGTGATTCCACAAGCCGCACCGCCAAAACCACGCCGATAGAAAGTCCACCGCCACTACAGCATCCTCTTCCCTCACTACTAGCCTTGTTTCGCATTCTCTCGGCATCACCATCAGCTCGACTCCGTTCCGGGCTCGTGTCCACCGCGCCCGCGAAATGTTTGACTTTTTGCCTGCTCGTCCATGGACTCTGATAACTAGGAGATGTTCGCCATGCTGTTGGAGGAAAAAACCATAGAAATCACCGAAGATGAAGAGCATATGCAGATCCTCGGCAGCCTAGATAGACTATACGCGCAAAATGCAGCGTGGAAGCGTGGAGGCTCGGCGAAGGGACACCGGAAGTGCAAAGCAAGGCAGCGGATGGAAGACTACTACATGTTGTATGCCGACTACTTCACCGATAACCCGTTGCACAAAGAGGTCGTGTTTTGGCACCATTTTAGGATGAGACGAAAACTCTTTCTCGAGATCATGTATGCCATCTAGGAGTTCGAACCCTACTTCATATGCAAGAAGGACTGCACCAGTATGGTAGGGTTTTCCTCACTGCCGAAGTGCACTGTGGCGATGAGGTTGCTTGGTTACGAAGCTCTAGGTGATAGTGTCGATGACTATCTCCGCATGACCGAATCGATTGTTTGTACTGGTTCTACAGAGCAGTGATTGTAGTGTTTGAGCCACTATACTTGAGATCACCCACTGATGAAGACATTGCTCGGATCCTCGCAACCAATGAAAGAAGAGAATTTTATGGGATGCTTGGAAGCATCGACTGCATGCATTGGTATTGGAAAAACTTTTCATTTGCTTGGCAGAGAATGTACAAATGCCACAACGGAGGTAGTTGCTACACATGATCTTTGGATTTGGCACACCTTTTTTGGCATGGCAGGATCGAACAACGAAATTAATGTTCTCCAGTTCTCTTTTGTCTTTGCCAAACTTGTTGAGAGTCATGCTCTCCCATAGACTTTGAGATCAGTGGGCACCACTACAACAAGGGATACTATCTTGCAGATGGCATCTATCCAAGATGGTCAATATTTGTGAAGACTATATCAAGCCCATGCTCCAAGGCATTTCTAGTTTGCCAAAGAACAAGAAGCTTGCAGGAAGGACGTCGAGCGGACATTTCGTGTGCTCTAACAGAGATTTGTAATTGTCTGATTCCCTGCTATGACCTGGTCGTAATATCATATGTGAGAAGTGATGAACTGTTGTGTGACCTTGCACAACATGATCATTAAGGACGAGCGGAAGCATCTAGTGAATGTGGTCGAGAAGGAGACATACTACAGACATGGGGCCCCTTGCAGAGCCTGATCACCAGGTGCCAACATCATGGGTTGTTTTTATTGCCATGCGTCAGGAGATCCGAGACCCGATAGTGCATCAACAGCTGCAGGATGATCTAGTCAAGCACATATGGATACACAGAGGTAACACATAGCTGCAGGATGATCTGGCAGAACCGTGATGAACTATATTGTGTTTAATTCTATCTCGAACTACGCCGAACTATGCCGTTGTTCCAATTTATGCCAAACTACGCCGAACTGTGCTTCGTATTTATTTTTATGTCGAGTTGTGTAAATTTGAGCCGAATTATAGTGAAATATCGCTAAATTTACCGTAAACACGCACGGCTGAAAATGTGAGTAGGAATTTCGTCGTTCTCAGATAAAAATTATATCCATCCAGAAATTTTGAGCTCCAGATTTTCAGGAACACCGAGCTGAGTGGAGGTGCTAAGAGCAAGCACAACGTTGTGAAAATAGTGGGTCTAAGAAAGTTTAGACACATAGGCGTATCCAGGATGGTGCATGGACCATCCTGAGATTTCCAACATAGCCTATATATCATAAAAAAATTAATTAAATTAAAAATTGTATTGTTGGACTATCCTAATGGGTCGAGCTAGATCCACTAGTGCTTAGATATGTGTCTAACGGGTGGAGAGAGGGTGGCTAAAAAAAATTTGGACTGTGCCTAGTACTCGCTAGACACAAGGTCAAACTGAATAAAAATTTACCATTGTCACGTGAGGAGAGTAGTTCGGCAGGGAAGGTGTGGTATTATCGGTCCCGCAAGCCGTGCTAGACTCTGTCTAAAACGCTGGAGAGGTTTCGTTCTGTTAGACTCCGGTCAGAATTTTTCGCTAGACACTACGGCACGCTGTACATGCTCTAACATCCACCGAGCCTGATTGGAAGGGGAGGCAGCCTATGTCCAGTGGAGCGGTGGAGTCTGAGCCAGTTGCGGAAGGCAACGAGGAGGAAGAACAAAGCGAGGTAAGAAATCCCTAGATAAAATCCAAGTATCGACAAATTCAAAAAAAAAAAAGAATTCCAAGTGTCGTGTTAATCCCATACTCCCAGTACCAGAGCTAACTCTCTCCATAACGACTTCGTTTGATTTGTGTTCTTGGGCTGGGGATTTCAGACCATTTTCTTTCGCTTTTCTACTACTGGTTTCCCCCTCCGCAGTACAGTAGTACTAGTATATACTGCTAAATTACCATCTTTTCCTTCTAATTTGGCGTGATTCTGGATCCAGTATCACATATCCCTTTTCTTGGCCATTACAAGTTGTGCACGTGAGTATTACTGTGATGCCGGAGGCCTGACGGCCGGGGTTGGGGGTGGGGTGCGGTGGTGGTGGTGGGTGGGTGGGGGGGCCTTGACGGCGGCGACGGCAATGCTGGGTACGGCGTGTCCGCGTGGGCTCTCTATGGGGTCGACGGAGCGTCACGTGTAGCTCGCCGGAGAATCAGTCGCCGGCGGGGTGGTCGGTATCGGCGTAACGAGCTGGAACCTGGGTCCTGGGATGAGGTCGGCGCGGCCATACTAAAGAAAGTAAGGTTTATGGAGAATTTTTTATCCTATTCATCGGGAATCCCCTTCTGATCGACCAGTGTGGTTTGAATCAAAGTTCGTGTTTCAAGCATGAATTATTATAATTCTCGAACAGATCAGGGAGTACATTTTTTTCCGACAAAGATTGAGGAGTACATGAGTTTGGGTCAACTATAAGTCCTTTTGCTGTCCATGTCCCCGTACCAAAGCTTTCATTTGCATTGAAGGTCTGCTAAAAAGGATGTGCACGTCTTGTGAAAGTTGCAAACTGCGGGATGAGGATCTGTACAGGAATTTGGATGATGAAAAGAAGCATTTCTTGGTGCTTATGCTGGGTGACTTCCGAGATGCGATGGTAAGTATAGTCAATTACTTACCATGTGTTATTTATGTCATCTGCCCCACTCTCATGTGTTATTTATCCTTTTCAAATACTGCTCCACTCTCATGTGTTATTTATATCATCTGTGTACTAGTTTTTTAAAAGGCTAATAATGTTTCTACTATCTACTACTTTAAATTCTGTGTAGTAAGTAGTCAATTACTTGATGGGAAGATATATTTGCTATATTGAGGTGTTTGCAACACTCTGGTTATTTCTCTTGTTAATTTGGCGCCTGAATAGACCCCGGCAGCATTACCATGATTGCGCAGTCAGGTAAGTTAGTTTACACCAAATTTCCACACAGTCCTCTCTTTCCAAATACAAGGCAGATCCAAACGTATTTTCCTTGTTTTTCTGAAGATACTAATCAGGTATCAGCGAAACAAAGATACATTTTGATCATAACTAGTGGCTTTTGGATCTTGATCATTTAAGAATCCCGTTGAAACTTTGTTTTACTTTCTGCAGATAATCCCAGAAGAACTTGTGCGGCGTCTCAAAGTTGAGATCCCAGGAGAGATCCAGCTTGAAACTCGCAATGGTTCCAGTCACACTATTCTGGTTGCCAAGAACCAAGAAAAGCGTGTCTTTACAGTGGGTTGGTGTGATTTTGTTGAAATCTATGATCTACACGTGGGTGACTCAGTAATATTACAATACAATGGAAACTCTAAGTTTAATGCCATAATATTTGATAATCTTGGTCGAGAGAAAGCATTATCAGTTGTTGTGGATCCTTATATATCTCAGGTCCGAAACAGGCGCAGCGACACACATGAAATCGGGTAAATATCACTTTTTTATTCATGGCTTCATTTGGGGGACCAATTTTTGCTTCAAATGACGTCGGCACTGCAGGTATGCTAAAAACATGGATGCGCATTGTAGAAGATACAAAAGCCATCTCGAATATCACTACATGAACTTGGATGATGTGAACAAATATTTGTCGATGCTTATGATGGGCGATTTTCAACATGAGATGGTAATTTTATATTCAAATACATTACCACTCCCTTGTGTCAGTCACTTTCTTGTTTTTTTAAGACCAATGATTTTCTATCTTTCTAATTTAAATCATGTGTAGATGTATACTGCTTTAGGGAAAAGAAGTAAAGTGTATGTAGTCATTGAAACCTTTAGTCATTTCTCCTATTAATTTGACATTTGGATTGAATCCAGCATGGTAGCATATTCAGGTCTTTGTCGGCACAAAGTTGATTTCATGCTTTTGGCATTCTCCGTTTCCCTATGATACGATGCGTCTTGCATTTCCTTGGTATGCTATAGAGTCAGATATTAAAGAGGCAAATACACTCTGATTATAGCAAGCATGTTTTTAACATTGTTTACAAAAGTCTATTGTAACAAATAATTTTTCTTGTTACTTCTCCAGATCATACCAGAAGAATTTGTTCAGCGCTTCAAGGGTGAGATCCCAGGGGAGTTCATACTTGAAACACAAAATCGTTGCAGTTACATAATTGGAGTAGCCAAGCACCAAGAAAAGCTTGTCCTTACAGCAGGATGGCGGGAATTCGTTCAAACCTTTCGTCTACAGATGGGTGACACAGTTGTATTCAGATACAACGGAAACTCCAAGTTTAGTGTCATGATCTTTGATGAACTTGGTTGTGAGAATGCACTATCTGTTACTGTGGATCCTTTTCTGGCTCCTGTGCAAGAAAGGCACACAAATGCTACTGAAACAGTGAACCGTTCTAATATTCATCCTGTTGAATCCACGAACACTTCTCATGTTCTTCCTCAGCCAATGGAAATGCAGCCATCCACTAGCACAGTGAATAGGCTGCCAA
This sequence comes from Avena sativa, assembly GCA_916181665.1. Lineage (NCBI taxonomy): Eukaryota > Viridiplantae > Streptophyta > Magnoliopsida > Poales > Poaceae > Avena > Avena sativa. Next base: position 105,885,553 of record OV702292.1, read on the forward strand.
TGGAGTCACCTCCAACTGAAATACATCAGCACCCCCAGATGGACAAGTCATGTCAAGTCAGCATGGCCCCAATAATTATTTCCTCTGAATCATCTGGTCTCAGATTTTGATCATAGATCTTCCCTTGCAAATCATTCTCATATTTTTGTACCTATATTTAGAATTCTCGTTTTTGTGCTCAGCAGAATCTTTCTCCTCTGAAGATGATGCGCCTGGTTCCAATTACATTGTCCGAAAGAAGAGCAAGCTATCTTCTCAAAATGATCAGTTAAAGGATGGTTACATTACCACGCAGAAGACCAAACTTACTTTGGTTCAGAAGGAGGCTGTGAAGGAGAAGGTCCAATCTATACACTCAGAGATCCCGATCTTTGTTGCTGTGATGAGTAAGTCCAGCGTTGAATCAAGATTCTTTCTGGTGAGTTGCATTTTTCTATTTTTTTCTTCTATCATGTAGGCGCCTCCTAAACTGCTGTATATAGAATACTAATGTAAACGCTATTCTCCATGCTGTAAATTCGTAATCAGTCTCAGCTCTGAATTTACGTACAGTTATTTCCTAATATTGTACAAATTGAGGAACCAGTTCACATGTTATTTTACTTAGAACTAGCAAGGTAGCCCGTGCAATGGTAGGCATAAATAATCTTAGATAGCTAAAATTCCGCATTGCCTCTTAATCAAAGTTCTGATCATTTATGTTAAACTTGCCGTGTGACATCGGGAACACATGGCACAATCCTGGCAAAAAATATTAAAGCTCATCGATCTGATGTGGAAATCTAGTTTATTTGTTGGTTTGTAGCTTCAGTTTTTCAAGGCCCTCCTATTGCCTCCTCTCCAGTGGATGGAGAACTAAGAATAGCTTGGGTGGTTTTAGCTTGACCTTGCCTGGGACCAACCCTACTTTTGACGCCTTATATATGTCACATTATCACCGACCATTGTTTCATTGCTAGAAGCCTAGAAGCGACATACACATCCAATGCGTGATTTTGTTAATCTCAATTCATCGTGGCCCAAGTCTTCAGTCGGCGTTGTGAGTGAGTGAGTGTGTGTGTGTGTGTGTGTGCTAGTCTGCGTGAGGGTATGTCTATTTCCATTTATTCTGTGTTTCCCAGAAAAATAAAAATGTATAATACCTGCAAAGATACCTCAGTGTGGATCTCCAGAGGCCTACTCCCTCTGTTCCAAAATATAAAATGTTTTAGCTTTGTGAAGCAAATGTATCTAGACTTCTTTTAGTACGTAGGTTCACTCATGTTTGGAATGAATCTACACACTAAAATAAGTCTAGATACATTTTCTTCACAAACCTAAAACATCTTATATTTTGAAACGGAGGGAGTACAATATAGGATTTTAAAACTTAAATTTACTTCTACTAGTCTCGAAGTCTGGTCAATGTCTTCACATCCTGGAAGCAAATGCCATTGCCCGTTGATTGCCGTCCACGAACATAGGTCAATGGCCAAGTTTATGAAGTTAATCTTGGCCGTTTCTTATAATTCGATTATGCCATCTAAACCGTTGGTATAGGTTTTCTTGACACAGTTATTGACCAACTATTCTGTTTAAATCTGTAAACAGACTTTCCCAAGCCACTATGCTAAGGAATATCTCTCAGGGGGGCTGCACGTGTATCTTCAGCATGTTGGTGCAAAATGGGACTGCCGGTTTGGTGACACCCGTGGCGATAAAAAGCTCACTTGTGGATGGAAAAAGTTTGCACGAGGCAACGATTTGAAGATGGGTGATATCTGCCTCTTTGAGCTGCTGAGCAATCAGGAGAGAACCATGGAGGTCCATATCATCCGACTAAATGGTGAGAACTGATAAGCCATCCTGTTGTTGTTGTTGTTGTTGCCGAGTTCGCTGATGATGTTAGGCTGGGAATGGTTTATGCTGGCGGTAGTGCTTTTGTTGTTTGTTAGTGAATCGCTGGTGGTGGTGATAGACTGATAGGGCTTTTGTGTTTATCCGTGACTTGCTGGTTAATCAGCTGACTTCTACTTGGCCTGCATAGTGATGCACATTATTGCTGAACATACTGTGGATGCAAGGTAGCATCAGTGTGTCGCGGTGAATTTCTTTAAATCAGGCTAACAGGTCCCAATTGCCTCTTGCTCTTATGCATTTTCCTTACTTTTCTACTGCTCCCCTTCAGCTTGTTAATTTGTTTGTTTATTGCCTCTTGCTGTCTATTATCTCTCGCTAGTCAGTAAACTTCCACGTAGCATTAAGAGGAACATGGCCATGATCACGGGCCATGATGAGTAGATAGAGGAAATCGTTGGATTACATTGTTGGACGGCAGTTGTGATAAGCTGCGACAGGAGTGAATTGCATCCGGGACATGGAGCTACGGAAATCTGAAAAGGTTACAAACGTAACTCTCTATCTGTAAAGGGAGCGACACTAGGCGCAGGCCGGCATCAGGCAATCATTTCAGTATAATATTTGCAAGACAATCAGAGCGGTCTTAACATATAGTCTACTCCTGTCGCAGCTTATCACAAATATATGCAGCAAACATCCTAAGTTTGCAGCATCTAAGACGAATATATGCAGCATCATAAATCCAGCAAAAATTAACATTCGTGTTGCAGCTTCGACCTGGTTGTCATGGCTTGCAGACAGCAAATCCGGCTAACCTGATCCCTGACGGCGATCCAGCCACCCCATTTCCATTCTGTTCCCAGGACCACTGTCCGTTCATCCATGCGGTGCGAGCTTCCTCGACCTTTCAACAATGGCAGAGGAGGGGCGGCGTGGTATAGGGATATCAGGCGGCACGGCTCAGGCCGTTGAGGCGGAGCAGCAGCGGAGGTGAGAGGCACCATACAGAACAAAAGAAAGGAACAAAAGGCGTTGGAGATGGACCTAGAGGTACACGTAGCTGAAGCTAGAGGCGACGGAGCCAAAAAAAAAAAAGGGCAAGTGGTGTCGCAGGCTCTTGACATGCGGGCGAGGTGGAAAATATCTGAAGTTGATATAAAAATCTTTTTGGATCGAAAAAAATCTAGAACTCAACATCGTACGAAATAAAATTTGAGTCAAATCTGACATCGGGAGAGATTACTCGATTTTTCTGGTGATGGTTTCGGTACCACCCAGCCTCCGATGGTGCGGCTTAACACTGTTTCGGTATCAGTGATCTTTTCTTTCCCTAGGTTTTTTCACAGCTAGAGTCCAACGCCTTGTAGCCTTGTAGGTCTTTGGCTAGTGCACTGTATTGCGTACTCCTACACCTACTTGGTGCTACACCTACTGACAACGTCAGTGGGAGATTCGAAGTATCCTCTGGGCACACCTAGAGTCCTACACCTACTTGGTGCGCTACTTGCTTTTTCTGTTTATTGCCAGGGTCCTTCTTGCAAAGTTCAGCCTCTACTGAGAATTTAGTCTCTCTATGCAGTGGATGTTTAAGGGGGTTTGATGTAAATTGTACCTGCCGATTTATTCAATGCAGCTTCGACGCCTTCTGGGCGCTCGTTCAAAAAAAATACTTGGTGCGCTACAGCTGCTCTGTTCTGAAGCCCATAGCTCTTTTATTTACGCTGGTGTAGTACTACTGCGTTGCCTATGCCAGTGCCCATTTCATGCACCTGTTTTTTCTTTTCTTTGAACTGACAGGGAAACTTCACCCAGGACTACACACACCAGGCGTCCATACTGTAGTCAAGTGACTCCGAGAAAGTAGCCACGCACAGCCGAAACTGTTCGATTCGTGACTGTTGAAATTTTTGAAGTCGACCTAGAAACTTTACCGCTAATCCAAATTTGAAAGTCCAAAACCAACTTATAGTTCGATGGCTAAGAGGGTGTCTGTAACCCTAACCCAGACGTCGTTCCAGTCGACAATGAGGTGATCGTGCTGACTTTGTTCACATGAGTAAAGTGTATTAATGTATTTGTACAATATTTCTAATAAAAATCTTGAAAATCTGGAAACCTCACGAGCATATTCGCACGGTATTATTATGTTTGGTTTTAGACCATTATTAATGTCATATCATCATGCATTGAATGGTTAAAAAGTTCTTTATAAAAAAAACCAGGCATTGGGTGGTGAACATTTGTACACACATACATTAAGAGATGCGTGGATAATCCAAAGTGAGCATGATTGTATGCTCGGTGCAGGTAACATTGAAGGTTGGAGTTCAGGACGACGAGCAGTAGGCAGGGGCGGAGACAAGGGGGGGGGGGGGGGGGGGGGGGGGCGAGCAGGGGCTAGACCCCCCCTATGGATCGGCCCCCCTCAATAATTTTAGCGATGGCCAGTACTAATGTGCAATCTATAAAGGCAACAATCGTCGTTAGTTTTCGGCCATTAGCAAGAGATCAGCTGGTCTCATGGGCCAAGCCCACAGGGCACGCTAATGTACGGGCCTAACTGCCACACTAGACACTACCTTGGACATACGACTTCCGGTAGACAGCTACCTGAGATCTCTCTCGCGTTTAGTCCTCCTCGATTCAGTTGCAGTACGAGCTAGGGCATTGCCATCAGCCGCCGCTCCGACCTGACGCTCCGTTGAGGTGTCGACGGTCGATTTTAGGGACGATGTGCTTGCCGCCCATGTTGATCTCTCTTCTCCTACGCCGGGCACTAATCGTCTCAAGTCTCAGTTCAGGCACCATGTGATGCCAGGATGGCCACGGCTAATCACCACTATTACCTTGACACCACCGTTTAGTTCAGTAAACTCGCTAGGTACCATAAGATCAATTTTTCAAGGTACGCATACGACTGCTAATTGCCTTGCCAAGGTGCGTATACTACTGCTAATTGCCTTTCCTGCTATGATAATGCCATAGGTGTGTTCAGATAATAGATATAGATTTATTTCAGTTTAGGTATACTTCTCTAGTTTAACAATGATTTAGAGGAATAGGGCATACTGTTTTTTCTACGCAACCTTATTCAGACTCTAAATATATTCTTGAATTTCAGATTCAACTTTTGTAGTTCAGCTCTAACAAGATTGTTAACTCACACACATCTTCTAGATTATTACAAAACTAAATTAAATTGGGTTTTCAAACATGTCTTGGAAAAATTGGAACTTGCAGTATCATCGCAAAAAAAAATGATTCTATACATGTTATGTGAGGCTAGACAAGCACATATATTATATAGTCTAACGGGTGTTACCTCCATCGCCCCCCCCCCTATTGTCCAAATCCTGGCTCCGCCCCTGGCAGTAGGTCGACGTAGTTGTCCTGAACACCGCCTGTGATGCCCCTACGATGACCATCGGTTCTTTCAGCATCTTAGCACAACTTTAGGATCAGGTAGTTTAGGTGGATATTCACTATGTCATCTAATTCCGCTAGAATGTTATACGTAAAATAATTTTCTACCATGCACAATCATTCACTATCGAGGTGTAGGTAACAAGTTTATACCCTTGATGATCACATCAACGCAACGAATATGATGTTGTCAATAAAGTCCTCAGAACCGTGCAACTAGGTAATATGTCCTAGCCCCGAGAATAGTCTCCTTGCAAGGGTCTGTGCGATCGACCGTCAAAGTAGATGACACCTCCGAGCTATCCAAGCGTTCCGGAGTAGCAAGACCGCAACAATATGTGACCCAGCACACGACGTAGTGGAGGATTAGTGAGGTGTAGTTTGTCTAAATCTAATCTAGATCGGAGAGAGAGGCGACAAATAGACTTAAAAGGGTTAGAGGCATAATCTGGCAGCCCTAGTATTTCTCCCTTTGGGTGGCAGTTACATGGGGGGTTTGTAGTTGGCTTATTACTTTGGTGTGTCCTTGCCCCCTCCTTTATAGAGATGGCCTAGGATTGGACGACCAGCCCAAGGAGGAGATGTTCTCCTAGGTTTCTCCACCAAGAAACCTACTTGGAGTCCAACTGCCCTAGGGGATTCGGCCTCCCTCCTTTAAGGTTGTCGTGCCCCAAAAGGAAGGGGTGCGGTCTATTGGGGTACCCTCCAAAATTTCCAGAATGTTTCCATAACTTCCAGACCTTTCGGAAGCTTTTGCGAACTTCTAGAACATTTCTAGATATCACAAGAATCATCTGCGACCTCCAAGAACACTTTTGGGTATCATCGGAATTATCTAAGACCTCTTTAAACATTTTTAAGATCGTTTGCCACACTTTTGGAACCCTTTTCTCTCATTATCCATTTCATCTTAGCATTCCTACATGTCATAAACCATTAAGCATGTGAACCTACAAGTTCGAGCATATGGGGACATGTCTGCAACACTTTTGGCCAATAAACATCAGCTAGATCTGGACATCCATAAGAACTCCCAACATATTATTGAATATCTTACCGAGTGAACCTTATATTATACCATATAATTCATTTTGCATCACAATACATTACACAACCCGAGGCGAGACTTTTGTGGTATCCCCATGATTGAATCCTTGATCACTATATAGTATCATATCATGATACCACTATCATTTCTCTCTTCAGTAATTGTTGTGTCACAACAGCCTTTTGCCAACATGGCATTCAAGGTACTACTTCTCGAAGTAGGTTGTTGCGCTGCTTTTTAAATAAAACCCAATCGACCAAACATATACAAAGTGGTGAGGAGTTTCCCATTCAAGTATGTCAAACAGATAGTGAGTACTGAGGAGAGAGCCACCTACCATCTCGCTCCTAGTCGAGGAGTGCATTCCTACTAACAGATAGTGAGTACTAAGGATGGTGAATAGCGAGGACACTTGTCGGAGACCAACGAGTTGCTCCATGCCAGAGTCAAAGAAGCTTCATGCTAGGGTGAAGACGGCAACGCGATGCACGTGGATAGAACCTAAGCTCCTCAATGATGCTACCAAGAGGGTAACGACTTGTCATGCTAGAGTTTTCAACTCGAACATAGCCATGGAGAGGATATCCACAATGACTCCCCAAGAGGTGAGTGACACCTGCGATCATCACAACCACCAATGCCCAAATGTGGAGCTTTCGCTCTCAACCATGTCATCTAGGGTACCATGAAACTGAACAAACCATGGGAAGGGTTGCCTTGCCAGCATGAATCCTCTATGACTAGGGAGTCGTCATAGTAGAAGCCACAATAACACTAGACCCACATGCTGCTAAGCCCCTTGTCATCCACATGGCCAAAGGGAGGGCCACCACCTCCGTGATCTTGCTTGCCGGAGAAGCACCCATGCAGCCTCACCTTTTGTGGAGGTTGATACCCACAAGTGTAGGGGATCATTGAAATTTCCGATGTGTAAGTATTACTATCGACCCCACGAGGAGCAGAAGGTATACATATTTATTCTTTCAAATTAGAGTGTCACTATTCTAATTATCTATGCAGTGAACAAACTAGAATGGTTGCTTTGGAGTGGTTTAAAACTGAAAGTAAAGGTTCAAAAAATTAAAGTTATAAGAAAGTAAAAGTACAAGAAAAAAGTTTGCAAGAAAGTAAAAGCTCTTTTTAGAGAAAGCACAATTCTCTATGTAGCAAGAGGACAAGCTCAAGAGTGTGCTTATATGTGACACAAACGTTTCCAAAGTCTACATAGACTTCATGGCATAAATATTTCTAAAACATCACGAGAAGCATCTTGTCAAGTTATATTTTTATTGGACATAGACTAAAATAGGTGTAGCCATATAGCTGTGAAAGTACACCCCTAATGATTAGTTCTAAGGCCAGTTTCATGTGCAAACAATAGATTCATTAAGACATAAATGTCCAACCATTGCTTAAAGTTCTAAGGTCCCTGATCAAGAACCCCCTAATGAAAATCAAAGTCTCATGCCACGGTTTCTGTCATTTCGTCCCTCCCTACTCTCTTCATTACACTAAGGTGTAGCCCTATGAACCCATAAAGGTGAAGTAACATGTATTCGATGTTCGCATATTACCATCATAGGACCATATAAAAGATTAAAACTTGACCAAATACTCATTACATACTTATAGAAATCAATATTAATTCATCATATGCCCTCGGGAACATGGGAAACTACTCACAAAGGAGAGACATTGCAAATATCAGAGGCTTGATGAAGTTGTTGATGGAGAGGTGCAGCATCCAAGTGTTCGAGAAGAAGGACACCACACCTGTGGCCAAGGAGGCGACAGTGCAGCAGCCCATGATGGCGATAGTTGGGCGGTGGCACCCTATGATGGGAGCGGCTTCCCTAGAGGCAGTGATCCCTTGCCCCTCTTCCTTGTTGATGATGCAATAATAGAGGATCTCCTCCCCTCCTTGGCGGCTGCTAAGAGGGAGGATTTTTGTCTCAATGGATGGATGCCTCCAAAATTAGGATTTTAATTCAATATATAGTGGTGGAGATGCAATCTAAGCCGTGGGGTGGATGCCACTTTGATCCAAGGAGTCCAAAAACGGCCCATGATCGAATCCATCACATATGGGAAGAGCTGTGGTGGGACATTTATATCTTAATGATTCCTATGGTTGCTCATGAAAAGGGATCTAGGACCCATAATAACGAGTGTAATTGCTCATATCTATGGCTACACCTAATTTAGGCTCCCCCTAAAGGCATGAAACTTGACAAGATATTCACCATGTTATGTAAAAATCTTTATGCTAAGTAAATCCATGCCGCCCTCAGGAACGCTTGTCACATAAGTTCACACACACTTGAGCTTGTCGTCTTGCTTCATAGAGGATTAGGTTTTATCTCATTGAGAGCATTTACTTGTTGCTATTTACTTTCAGTACCTTATATTGCTGCAAACTACAAGCCCAAAACACCAAAACCACTTCACCTTTTATTACTTTACTTGTCAAACTTGCTAACCAATACCTTCATCTCCTCATAGTTCGACAACCTTTATTATTTGAAAAGTACTACAATTGATCTCCTGCACTTTGGAGCCATCAAGACACTTTTTGGGCGTCGTTGCCAGGGAGCATAGCACTATTGGTAAGTTGTTTGGTAAGGAAACTTGAAAGCTGTTTTTAGTATTTACTATTTGTTTTATCATGGGTTTCTTAGGCTGTGAAAATATGAAACTCTCTTTATATGAATATGTTCATGCTGTTAAGAACAAGGTTGAAAAACCTCCTGAGCCACGAGTGGCATATCAAATCCCTATTGGTATTGCCAAAAAGGCTATGAAACTAACTTTTACAGGAGATGGAAGCCAACCTGCTATGGGGCATTTGCAAGCCATTGAAGATCCATGCTCTGTCTTTAAACTTGCTGGTATTCCTCATGATGAAGTAAGGAAGTTATTATATTTATCTCTTTCTAATAATGCTTGCATATGGTTTAGATCTCTAGATGATAAATACTGTCTTGATTGGGAATATTTGAGGAAGGCTTTCTATCTCAAGTATTATACTCCTAAAGAAGCAACGATCGTTGTCACATTTATAACTTTTGGCCTCATGTTGGAGAAAGTATTGCTCAAGCTTGGGGAGATTGAATGAACTCATTTGTACTTGTCATGGTATTCCTGAAAGCATTATATTAATCAACTTCTATGTGAGATTACCTTAGCATCTTAGGAACTTTTTGGATAATTCCTTTGAAGGAAGTTTCACAAATAGAACTCAAAAAGAAGCATGGGACTTATTGGATACTATTTCTAAAAATATTGTTGCTTGGGATCTTGATAAAGGTAACGAACCTTATTTTGAATATGAATATTCATGTGTAGAGAACTTCTCTACTTCTATATTGTTTAAAGAACTAAGTAACAGGTTTGGCCTTGATCCTCATGTTTTAGTATAAGTTACTAAATCTTTTGCTAACCATATTAATGTTCCTAAAGAAGGATTCGATGTTTATGTTGATCCTCTTAAATACTCTACAGTTGTTCCCAAAGTTGTGAAATAGGTTAATCAAGCACCATCTGCCAAACTTGAAGAATATGTTGAAACTCCTCCATATCCAAGCAGAGTGAAGGAAAATTTACTCACTACTATTGCAAACAAAAGTGCTAGAAGATGTAATGAACCATATGAACAAATTGAAGTTCAACATCAAATTTCGGCCATTAAAGAATTGAATGAAGAAACTCCTTGTGATGCTTATTTATGTGAAGATTCCACCAAGGTAATCCAAGGTAACACCACTAGAGTTGGTAAACCTATTATATCATGTGCTATTGGAACTTCATGCTATAATGGTCTTTATGATATTGGAGCAAGTATAAATGTGATACCATGTTCTCTATATATTGAAATTGCTCCCATATACATGGAAGACACGGGTATAACTATGCAACTTGCTAATAAATAAAATATGTGTCCTCTAGGTATGGTTAGATATGTTGAAGTGTCAGTAGAAAAGATCAAATACCTCAGATATTTTATTGTGCTTGGTTGCTCCCAAGACTCATTTTGTCCTATCATATTTAGTAGACCATTCTTACATACTATAGGTGCTGAAATTAGTTTACCAAAAGATAAAGTGTTCATTAAATGTGCTGGTAAAAGACTAGAATTTAACTTCTCAAAATTTACTGATAAGAATTTAGAAAAATTAAAAAAATCAAAAGGTATAGTGGAAACTCTTCCTTCTGTGGCGGTCGCTTCATCGGACGTGATGGAACAATATGTTCTTAATCAAGAGGAGCCATATAGTGATGAAGAGAGAGAAGCGCTAGAACAAATATTATCTAAGCCTTTGCCTGAAGATATGAAATATACATTCCTTGATGAGAACAAAATATATCCTATTATTATTAGTGCTAACCTTTTAGGTGAAGAAGAATCAAAGTTACTTGAGGTACTGCAAGCTCATAGGCCAGCTATTGGCTATTCACTTGATGACTTGAAAGGCATAAGCCCCACTTTGTGCATGCACAAGATTAACTTGGAAGAAGATGTGAAGCCCATTGTTGACTATCAGCGTCGTCTTCATACAAAAATGAAAGAAGTGGTAAGGAAATAGGTAATCAAACTCACTGAAGCAGTATTATCTATCCCATAGATGATAGTAAATGGGCAAGTCTTGTTTATTGTGTGCCTAAAAAGGGTGGAATCACGGTGGTTCCTAATGATGAAAATGAACTTGTAGCCCAACTTACTATTACTGGTTATAGAATGTGCATTGATTTTAGGAAGCTAAACAAAACTACTCGTAAATACCATTATCATTTTCCATTCATTGATCAAATTCTAGAAAGATTATCTAAACACTCACACTATTGTTATCTATATGGTTATTCAGGTTTCTTCTAGATTCCTATGCATAAAGTTGATCAAGAAAATACAACCTTCACCTATCCCTTCGATACCTTTGCTTATAGGAGAATGCCATTCGGTTTGTGCAATGATCCTGCTACTTTTCAAAGATGCATGCATGCTATATTTGTTGATTATATTGAGAAAATTATGGAAGTATTCATGGATGAATTTTTTGTGTATGGTACCTCTTTTGATAATTTCTTGTTCAATCTTAACAAAGCTTTGTAGTATTTTGAGGACCAACACTTACTCTTAAACTGGGAAAAGGGCCATTTCATGGTGACAGAAGGTGTTGTTCTTGGACACCAAGTTTCAGGGAGAGGCATTGAAGTGGACTGCGCCAAGATAGAAGCCATAGAGAAGCTACCATACCCTAGGGACATCAGAGGTATAAGAAGTTTCCTTGGTCATGCAGGTTTCTATAGAAGATTCATCAAAGACTTTTCCAAAATATCGAAGCCTCTAACCAACCTTTTGCAAAAGGATGTTCCGTTCTTTTTTAATGATGATTGTGTAGAGTCTTTATGTTTTAAAGAATGTTTTGATAAGTGCTCCTATAATTCAACCTCATAATTGGAATTTGCCATTTGAAATTATGTGTGATGCTAGTGACTATGCTATAGGTGATGTTTTAGGCCAAAGAGTTGATAAGAAACTAAATGCCATATACTATGCTAGAAAAACTCTTGATGGTGCCTAAAGAAACTATGCTACCACTAAAAAAGAATTCTTAGAGGTGATCTTTGCATGTGATAAGTTTAGACCCTATATTGTAGATTCTAAAGTCATTGTACACTCTGATCACTCTGCTATTAAATATCTTATGAACAAGAAAGACGCTAAGCCTAGACTTATTAGATGGGTTCTCTTTCTACAAGAATTCGACTTGCACATTGTTGATAGGAAAGGTGAGGACAATCTAGTAGTTGATCACTTATCTAGAATGGAAAACATTTCGATAGATCCTATTCCTATTAATGATAGCTTTGCCAATGAACAACCTGCAAACATTAATGTATCTAGTGCTAGAGTAGCATCCCCATGGTTTGCTGATTAAGCTAATTTCATTGTTGGGAAAGTTATGCCACCACACTTCACTTCCCAACAAAGAAAGAAATTCTTTTATGATCTTAGACATTACTTTTGGGATGATCCATTACTTTATAAGAAAAGTGTGGATGGTATTATTAGATATTGTGTGCCTGGATTTGAGCAGCAAGATATCATAAGAACTGTCTTGACAGTCCTTATGGAGGATATCACGCAGGAGACTGCGCTACTTCAAAGGTATTACAGTGTCTTTTTATTAGCCTACTTTATTTAAAGATTGTGCTAACTATGTTAAAGCTTTTGACAAGTGTCAACGCATTGGAAAGATTGGTAAGAGAAATGAAATGCCTATGAACTATACACTACCTCTTGAACCATTTGATGTATGGGGATTTGACTTTATGGGACCGTTCCCGCCATCAACAACAAAACAAACTCATATTTTGGTAGCAGTGGACTATGTTACAAAGTGGGTTGAAGCAATTCCAACAAAAAGTGCAGATCATGCTACAACAATGAATATGCTTAAGGACATCATCTTTCCTAGGTTTGGAGTACCTAGATTTTTAGTTACTGATGGTGGTTCTCACTTTATACATGGAGTCTTTAGAAAAACTTTAGATAAGTATGGTGTTAATCATAGAGTAGCATCCCCATATCACCCTCAAAACAGTGGTCAAGTTGAGCTAAGTAATAGGGAAATCAAACTCATTTTAGAAAAGACAATCAATAGAGCTAGGTATGATTGGCCAACCAAAATCAATAATGCTTTGTGTGCTTAGAGAACTGCTTTTAAAAATCCTATGGGTATGTCTCCTTATAAGATGGTCTATGGTAAAGCATGCCACCTCCCAGTAGAATTAGAACATAAGGCTAGATGGGTTGTTAAACAACTCAACTTTGATTTCAAACCGAGGGAGAGAAAAGAATTCTAGACCTAAACTTGCTAGATGAGTGAAGAAATGAAGCGTATGAAAGTGCTAGATTATTTAAATAAAAAGTGAAATTTTGGCATGATAGAAAAATAAAGAGAAAGGAATTCAAAGTAGGTGATCAATTATTATTGTTCAACTCCCATTTCAAGTTTTCTGCAGGGAAGTTAGCATCAAAGTGGCAAGGACCATTGGTGGTGCACGAGGTGCATCGCTCTGGAGCCATCCTTTTTCATGGAGACTACAATGGTAAACCGCATGTTGTTAATGGACAATGTCTTAAAAATTATATTGCAGGACAAAAATTTGTTGGAAAGGTGGAAGAGTTAAATCTCTAGAGTCCCGAGGCCATAATCACAAAGAATTATCCTCTGCTAGATATCACAAATCAATAAAAGTTAAGTTTCAGGTGCATAACGATCTCGAAATATCTTCATATTTTTGGAAAGTCACTATTTTTGGAAAATAAAAGCATGCGGCGAAAGAATTGAACGAAATGGAGTCCCAAAGGGGAAAAGAGTCCAGGTGGTGTGCCCCCTCAACTGGGCACGCCACCCAAACTCTTTTCCCCTCCGAAGTTCATTTTGCCTCTGTTTCGACTCTAGCGCTCCGTCTTACCTTGAAAACTATCAATATATACCCCTCTCTACTGATCTAATCTTGCATCAACTCTTTTCGAGCGAACCTTGTTTTCCTTGCCTGTCTCCTCTCATCTTTTAGCCATGGCAAGCTCTGGATCCAATCTAGGAGGAGATGAGTCCGAGAAGAAGGGCGTGGTGAACCACTACCTCAACTCTGTGGTGGCTCCCCTGAAGACCTTCACCTTCAAGGAAGGAGTGCTATTTGTGGAGGAGGTGAAGGATCCCAAGACCGAGGGCACCATGGAAGAAAGGTTGGAGATCTTGCATGACACTATTTTCAGGTATGGCACCATGGTTGAGCGCAGTCTTGATTCTCACCATCATATTAATCTTGAGCTAGAAAAGAAGATTGAATCCTATGAGGCAAGGATCAAAGATCTGGAGGAGAAGTATGTGCACGCCATCACACAACTGGATAGGTTCCAAGCCCTCATGTGGGATGTGGAGAACCAGAACTGTGAGTATGGGGATCGCTTTAAGAAGATCACCGAGGCTTCCTCCACCAAGTTCAATGATCCCTCACTATCCTTCTACAATGGGAGTCCCTACCCTTGGAAACTCCTGGAGTGGTACACCTATTATGAGGAGAACAATGCCAAGGAAGAAGAGGCGGGGACAACACTCTAAGCTTTGGTGAGTTTTACATAGTCTTTTATGCTTATTTTAGTCTATCGTATTGCTTTTAGTAGTGATCTTTTGGTTGGTTTTTGCTTTTATCTATTAGGTTTTGATTTTGTCATCGCTTGAAAAGCTCTTAGAGCATTATCTTGTATCCTTGGTCGAATGGTTTTTAATGAAATATAAAGTATGGTGTGATCCATCATTCTCTTGTTTGGAGATTTATGGGTAATACTCATGCAGTTGTGCGCCTCATATCTAGAAGTTTCAGTTACATCTTGCCTTGAATTAGATTAACTTGAGTATGTTGGACAAGCATCGAACTTCTCAAACAAACAAAAACTTGAACCAAAGTAAAGATCCAAGTGACGAGGGTTCAACTCGTCAATGCCCATTGTTATGGACTTGGGTTTTGGAGAAGGAGGGAGCGCTGGAGGCATCAATCGGCTAGCAAACAAGCACACATGGACGTAAGGTTTACCTAGGTTCAGGCCTCGTAGAGGTCCCTACTCCTGCTTGTCTGATCTTGGAATTAATGAAGGAATCGAAGATTACAGGGGTGCGCAGATGCAATCTGGCGATGGTGGCGAAACTAGGGTTGTGATTGTCCTCCTCGCCACCCCCTCCTAGCCTTTATATAGATAGGATAGGTCTCGGGTAGCAGGTCGAGTCGGTTACAGATTAGGGTTCGTCCCTTTGAACTTTCTATCTTAAGCTCCTTCTTGTGCTGCAAGCAATCAAAGAGTTCGTGGGTCACCCGAATTCTGTATTGGGCCTTGGCAACACGGTGGGCTTTTGCCGTATCTGGACCACATATGCCAAGCTCGAGTACCTGTAGGGTATACCCATGTCAGTAGCCCCCGAGTGTCCAGTGGAATCGTAGATTTGACTGGACACTTTATGAAGTCTTTAGAGTGCAAGACTAGTCATTTTTTCGAGTGTTCTGTTTGTATCATAGGGATTGTCGATATACGTGCCTGATTTATCCGATGTATCGGTATCAGTTAAATGCCTTAGGGAAAAACAACGCAATCTACTCAAACTCGAGTCCTCGGACTCGAATTTAGAAAAGTGTTGGCGTAATTCAACTTAGGCCGCGGAGGTCTTACAGGAGTCGAATTCCAGTGTATAAGTGTGATCACTCGACGCGTCCGTCAAGGCATGTTCATCGTACCTGCAGGTACGGATATATTTCTGGTAGTGCGCAGCAGATGCGTTGCCAGGCCTTATTCAGGTCTTATCTTCACGCTGCAAGCGCGACATCTGAAATTTTAGTCATCGCGGAGATGATTCGGGTGGCCGACAAGATGTAATCTCGTTGTAGGGAAAATATGAGGCGGAGTCGCCATAGCATTTGAGTGTGGATGTTATCGACACACAATACGATGTACAAATAATCATAGGGTGCGTGGCCAGCGCTCCCTATGAGAGTAGCCCCCGAGTGCCTATTTGAGTCGTAGACTCGAGTGGGGACTAAAAACATGTTGCGACTGTAGTCGTCTTTAGCTGCTTGTTTCAGTAGAATGTGCTTCTAGCGCTCCCTATGGGAGTAACCCGCAGTCCACAATCGAATCATTGATTCGAGTGAAGGGTTTTTGTGAAGCTTGTACACCTGCATAAAAATTCTTTCGGCTGCACGACCAACGCTCCTGTTAGGAGTAGCCCCCGAGTGCTTGGTTGAGTCGAAGACTCGAGCAAGAACTAAAGTAGTCAAAAAAAATCTTCTGCCGGAATGAATGAAGTCAGTGCTGACGATTTGATGACCTCAGTTGCCCGCGTGAGCGGCTTTGATGGGATGTGACGAGCGGTGGGTCCCACTTTCTGACTTTGATTTGACCGGGCGTGCGTAATCTTCTATTTTAACTGCGTCTCCTCGATTTCCACGCGTAATGGGAGTTGTGGGGGACGGTTCTGTAGGGGTTCGTAGCATGGAAAACAAAATTTTTCTACCGCATGCAAACAAACAAGCCAAGATCTATCTACTAGATTGTAGCAATGAGTCGATAGAGGAACTCACCCTCGAAGATTCCAAAGCGGTTAACGAGAGCAGATTCTCGTGGGTGATGTAGTCGTACACTTGCCGATCTCAAGATCGCGTAGACGATCCTTCCAGCGCTGCGTTCCGGCAGCGCTTCCGCAGTCGGTCACACGTTCGGTACTCGATGAAGACCTTCCTCTCCCTTGTTCTAGCAGGCAGCGGAGGTTGTAGCACTCTCCTCGCGATTCCGGCAGCACGACGGCGTGGTACCGGAATTAGAGGGGAGATCTCGCAGGGCTTCGCCTTAAGCCGGAGCGAGTATGGTGGACTATGAGAGAGGCCTTAGCGATCTAGAGTTTAGAGGCACCAAGGGGTTTAGAGCAACCAGCAGCTAGGGATTAGCTAGACGGCGGTTTAGAAGAGATTTTAGAGCAGCCGCATCTAGAAGGGGGCGGCGGCTGGTCTAGGGTTTAGAGGGGCGCCGGCTATGGGGCAAAGTGTAGGGAGAGGGGGCGCCCCTCCCTTTATTTTATAGGTGGGAGGGGCGGCTAGGGCTAGCCGAGTCCTCCCCCAACTCCCTTGCTGGCCGGCGGTTTGGAGGAGAGAAGGGAAACCTTCTCTTCCCAGGTTTCCTTCTCTCCCTCCACTTCACAAAACAGCCGTTTGACTTTTCAAATTGGCGTTTGACTTTTCAAACTAGGATTTGATTAAACCCTTTATTTTGTTCAGCGATGACACCTAGTACATGATGCAATCATTCCAACTTGTTATGACACATTCATGTACCCTTCCCCTCCGGAGTGCCGGACATTCCGGAACCTTCTAGAACATTTCTGATGAAAACACCCGAACCATTCTCCAACTCCGAAACAGGACTTTCCTTATATGAATCTTATTCTCCGGACCATTCCGGATCTCCTCGTGATATCCCGGATCCCATCCGAGACTCCGAACAACATTCGGTCTCTTACTCATCATTCCATAACTACTCAACAACATCGAATCCTTAAGTGTGTCTCCCTACGGTTCGTGAATTATGCGGACATGATCGAGACATTTCTCCGATCAATAACCAATAGAGGAATCTGGAAATTCATATGGCTCCCACATATTTCTACGATTACTTTGCGATCGAATGAACCACTTACATACGATACCAATTTCCCTTTGTCTCACGATATTTTACTTATCCGAGGTTATGATCGTCGGTATCTCTGCATACCTAGTTCAACCTCGTTACCGATAAGTACTCTTTTCTCGTTCCCGTGGTATGTGATCCCTTGTGAGCCAGTCACATGCTTGCAAGCTAATTGGATGACATTCCACCGAGAGGGCCCAGAGTATATCTATCCGTCATATGGATGGACAAATCCCACTCTTGATCCATGTGTCTCAACCAATACTTTCCGAACACTCAATGCCACCTTTATAGCCACCCTATTATGGTGTGGTGTTTGATGTCATCAAAGCATCCTTCCGGTAAAGGTGATATGCATGATCTCATGGTCGAAGGAATTAGGTTACTATGTATCAGAAAGCTTATAGCAAATGAACTATATTAAATGACTTGATCTTTATGCTACGCTTAACTTATAGGAGTATGTCCATCACATCATTCTCCTAATGATATGACCCTGTTGTTAATAACATCTCTATGTTCATGATCAGGAAACCATGATCATATATTAACCAACAAGCTAGTTTAACAAGAGGCTTTACTAGGGACTCTTTTATGTTTACAAATCACACAAGTATTAATGTTTCCAGTTAATACAATTATAGCATGGTATGTAAACATTTATCATAAGTATGAAGATATGATAATAACCACTTTATTATTGCCTCTTGGGCATATCTCCAACAGTCTCCCACTTGCACTAGAGTCAATAATCTAGTTTCAAACCTTTGTGTATTCAACACCTATGGCTTTCTGGTGTTGTATGTACACGATTTCTAGTGGTCAACTGATCTCCGGATCTAACACTTCCAGGTCCGTGTGTAATTGCATGTCTTTGCGTCTCTACGCATCACTCATTCTCTAATGAGATGGCTTTGTATAATTTTGGTCCTTAGGTGAGACCTTTAGTTCTTTGGGGTTAAAACATGTTGATAATATTGTCGTACAATATATCTTCATAGTATTATCCCGCTGTGAACTACACCTAGTTTGATAACAAACTACTTGACACAAATGCCCTCTTTAGCTGCTATAATAGCAGTTATATACTTAGCCTTTTGTTGTAGTATCTGTCACAATGTCTTAACTTTGGAACTCATCCAAATCTATTATGGAACTTACTTTCCATTATATTGTGCCACCCTTAGTTTAGATTGAGATAAACTTAATTTGTACTTTGTGACAAAACTAGTATCAATGTAGTACTTTTACAATGAACTAACCATCTATTTGTCACTTCTACAAATAATATACTCTTAGTTCTTCCAAAAGATCATAAGAATATCCTAACTATTGTCCAATGATCATCTTATGAATCATTCTGGTATATGCTCATAACATTCAGAGCATAGGACATATCTGGATTTGTACATATCACAATATGATTGATATAAATACTCTTTGTGATTTCATACATCAAGTATCAATCTATACTTGAATCTATGTTTCACTTTACCAAATGTCAATACACTTGAATATATCATCAACATTGAACTCTTTCAGTCCTTTCTGTGCGACAAGAACCTTTCTTGTAGTTTCTATATTGAACTCATTCAATACATCATCTATGTACTTTCGGCACAACCATATTAGCGTCTATTGATGCCAAATATTTGGGTTTTGCCTAAGTCTTTCATCAGGATGAAATTCTTAATATGTGTTAATAAAAGATACATTATTTCTAATCAACAATATGTCCTCCACATAATGTATTAGAAATATGTCTTAGCGCTCCCACTTAATTTCTTGCAAATGCAAGCATCTTCATCGTCTCTGATGAATTTAAACTCTTTTAACAATTTCATCATTGTGAAGATTCCAACTCCGCTATGCTTACTTCAACCATTGAAGTTTGCATATGCATTTAGCATCCTTTGAATTAACAAAACCCTTTGGACTGTGTCATGCACACGTCCTAGGTAACCCTTCTTTTAGAAGAACTTGTTTTGTTTATTCAACTACCACATAACAAAAATTATATGTAGTGGTTGCTACATTAATCCGTCTAGACTAAATATCTCTATGAAAGATCAAATCTTGTCATAGTCAACCTTTGAACATTTTGTGAACTCTTTCCCAACATGTCGACTATTTCATAGATGTGAAAACATCCATGTCTATTTCTTTATAGATCCAAACACAACTGTAAGGTCTTACACCTTTCTCGAGGGTCCTTCAAGTTCAAAACTTGATTTCTCGTGTATGGAACTATCACGGATTTTATGGCTTCAAGCCATTTGACGGAGTCAGGGCTCATCATCGCTTCTTTGCATGTAGTCGGATCATTATTGTCAAATAATGATTTAACTCTCAAATCTTGGTATTCGATTGTTCATCCGACCTACTTGTTTCAATAGGAACTTAGATCTCAATGACCACAACCTTTGAGGTACGTGAGCCATGAGCATTGTTGCTACCTCCGGAACACTTTTCGGCGCTGCGCAACTTTGATCATATAGCTAAGGTTCTTTTAACCTTATCAAAGTTCTATTGTCCTCGCACTTAACTTTTCACGAAAAATTCCTTCTTAAAGAAACTTGACGTTCCAAGCAACAAACACTTTTGTCTCCGGTGTTTATGGAGGAATACTTAACAGTTTATACAAAGACAGGTTCATCCGACTTTGGTTGCACACATCTTTCTTATGCATAGCATACCAATGTTTTAAGAAAGGACTACTTGGGTTTTATCCCAAACCATAACCTTATATGGTGTCATTTCAACGGATTATGATGAAGCTCTTTTCAGTGGAAAAACGGTATTCTCTAAAGCTTTTAATCTTTAAAATATGATGACAGTTTTATGATTTATACCTTTGATCTTACCATGTCAAACAAGGTTTAATTACATATCTTGAACGCTCCATACTCTTATGGTGTTTCGGGAAATGCAAATCCACGGAACGATTCCTTAAATCTTAAGGTATTATGCTAAACTTGTAACTCAAATATCTTCCTTTATGATCTTTATCATAAACTGTTTATATTGTTGTTACAATGATTTTGCACTTCATCTTGAAAGTCTTTGAACTTTTCAAATGTTTCATACTTCATCCTTATTAAGTAAATATTCATATATTCACTCAAATTTTCGGAGAAAGCATATGAAGTTGAAATTCATCGCTGTTGACTACACATAATGGACTTTGTACAACAATATGTACAAGTTCCAATAAGCTAGTCATTCGTTCCCTTTTGGCCTATGAACGAAGTTTTAATTATCTCTAGAAAAGTTTTCACAAGCGTCATGTGATCAAAAATCAAAAGACTCCAAAATTCCATCCACATGGAGTTTCTTCATGTTTTCTTTCCAATATAATTTAAACGGCGATGTCACTTCCTAAGTGATCTTTCAATCAATTTGTCTTTCGACATTTTTAGCACTAGTTTTATGGATGTGATTTCTCCATCGAGATTTGTGAATCATCCATCTTTTATGGATTACGGCAATTATTTGAACAACCCTTTTGTTCTCATAATACCTGATAAAACAAATCTTGAAGGTAATCTTTGATGTTTAACGAGTAACACAATAACCCTTTTATTTGTTCTCGATGAACATCATCACATATTCTTTTGCTAGTTACTTAGGCCATTGTAATTCATGAATTCTGTTGTTTCGTATGACAATTCACACCAACAAATTCAGTATCAAATACTTAAGAACCACATTGTTTAATAAGCAAAGAATACAGCCATAACATGTATATCATCTATATACTTAAACTGAACAATTCTAGTCTTTTCTTTTCTGCCATAATTTAATAGATTCTCTTTCAGTATTTCCTTTTCTTTTTGAAAGAATCTATCAACATCAATAGTGGAGTCATACATATGACACATAGTCCAAAGGGTGTATAGTTAAATACCAATGTCTTTGGACTTGCACTTTGAAGTAGATCACCATCATCAAATGTTTGGTGTTCTTTCAAATTCCTTTCTTTAGTAATCTCTTGGTGTAGTAAACATTTTACCTACATCAAATATTCACCTTTATCATGGAATCGTCCATGATCAAGCTACTTTTAGCTTATAACGATGAATTACGAGTATAATGTTGCTATCCAAAACCTTTTGGAGGATTAGGACAACAAGTGTCTCCAACCCTTTGCAAATTCTCATCAAAATATGAGAAACATGAACTTTGCCATATTATACTCTATCATGTTGCAACCAAAACTTCGTTTCAGATATCACAATATCTTCCACACATCATGGTTTATGAAACAACTCTTTCAGATCCTAGATAACCTTGATATTAAGACAATCCTTTGAATATCAAGAATCATGGAGACAAACATGATACTCATACACTAACACTTGGAATTGTCACTCTTGATTTAATACCAATTATTAAACTTCATGGAGTAACCGGAACTTACTGAAAGTTTGCAATAGGACTTTTAAACTTTAGATTAACACTTCAAAACAATACGATACCAGTTCGTAAAGTAACTAACCAGAATTCTATAGTTCTATCATCTCAATTATAACTAAGCGCAAGGTGGTAAACGGATGCCAATGACTACAACAACTATGCAAATTCACTTTGATTTAATTTATGATAAATTGAGTTCTAATTAATAATTAAATTAATCTAGGTGAACTCCCACTCAAAACAACATCCCTCACATTGTTTTAGTGATCACACGAACCAAATCCACCACATCAAAACCGATCATCACGAGAGTTGATGTAGCTTCAATGGCGAACAATCAACATGTTCATCATATCTACTATATGACTCATGCTTTACCTTTCGGTGATCCGTGTTCCTGAGACCATGTCTGTACATGCTAGGCTCGTCAAGATCAAACCTTAGTTTCTGCATGAGCAAATCTGGCTTGCTCACGTTATATACACTTGCAGAATCTAGCACACCCGATCATCACGTGGTGTTTCGAAACAACAAGCTTTAGCAACGGTGTTAACTAAGGGTGAACACTTTATGATTTGAAATTCATGTGCATGAGGGATCATCTTATAATGCTACCGTCGTCTACTAAGCAATACAAGATGCATAAAGGATTAACATCACATGCAATTCATAATATGTGATATGATATGGCCTTTCTTCTTTGTGCTTCCGATCTCCATCTTCTAGCACGAACATGATCTCCATCATCACCGGCATTGCATCAAGGTCAATGACGCTTCTCCATGGTTGTCTTCCACCGGCTTCAACTATTACAACTACTTTGAATAGACACGCGGGTCTTAACAGAATTTAAAGACAACCATATGGCTCCTGCCGGTTGCCAACTTACAATAAGGAACATTGCATACATCATATATAATCACAATCATGGCCATATCACATCACAGCACACCCCTGCAAAACAAAGTTATACGCCTCTAATTTTCTTTGCATGTTTTACGTGGTTTGGGGCTTTCAATAAGTGTCGTTCTAACTTACGAACAAGAACCACAACATTGATATTAGTATTGTCAATCACCCGTTGTAAATTGAATCTTAACTATGTTGGGAGAAACAGGCACCCGCAAAGCCACTTATGCAATACAAGTTGCATGTTAAGCGTGGAGCAAGTCTCATGAACGATGTCATGTAAGGTTAGCCCGGGCCACTTCATCCCACCATCCCGCAAGATGCAAAGTACACAAGAAGCAATCGACAACAAAAGCATCAACGCCCACAATGACCATTGTGTTCTACTCGTGCAACAGATCTACATATAGACACGGCTCTGATACCACTGTAGGGGTTCGTAGCATGGAAAACAAAAAAATTCTACCGCATGCAAACAAACAAGCCAAGATCTATCTACTAGATTGTAGCAACGAGTCGATAGAGGAACTCACCCTCAAAGATTCCAAAGCGGTTAACGAGAGCAGATTCTCGTGGGTGATGTAGTCGTACACTTGCCGATCTCAAGATCGCGTAGACGATCCTTCCAGCGCTGTGTTCCGGCAGCGCTTCCGCAGTCGGTCACACGTTCGGTACTCGATGAAGACCTTTCTCTCCCTTGTTCCAGCAGGCAGCGGAGGTTGTAGCACTCTCCTCGCGATTCCGGCAGCACGACGGCGTGGTACCGGAAGTAGAGGGGAGATCTCGCAGGGCTTCGCCTTAAGCCGGAGCGAGTATGGTGGACTATGAGAGAGGCCTTAGCGATCTAGAGTTTAGAGGCACCAAGGGGTTTAGAGCAACCAGCAGCTAGGGATTAGCTAGACGGCGGTTTAGAAGAGATTTTAGAGCAGCCGCATCTAGAAGGGGGCGGCGGCTGGTCTAGGGTTTAGAGGGGCGCCGGCTATGGGACAAAGTGTAGGGAGAGGGGGTGCCCCTCCCTTTCTTTTATAGGTGGGAGGGGCGGCTAGGGCTAGCCGAGTCCTCCCCCAACTCCCTTGCTGGCCGGCGGTTTGGAGGAGAGAAGGGAAACCTTCTCTTCCCAGGTTTCCTTCTCTCCCTCCACTTCACAAAACAGCCGTTTGACTTTTCAAATTGGCGTTTGACTTTTCAAACTAGGATTTGATTAAACCCTTTATTTTGTTCAGCGATGACACCTAGTACATGATGCAATCATTCCAACTTGTTATGACACATTCATGTACCCTTCCCCTCCGGAGTGCCGGACATTCCGGAACCTTCTAGAACATTTCTGATGAAAACACCGGAACCATTCTCCAACTCCGAAACAGGACTTTCCTTATATGAATCTTATTCTCCGGACCATTCCGGATCTCCTCGTGATATCCCGGATCCCATCCGAGACTCCGAACAACATTCGGTCTCTTACTCATCATTCCATAACTACTCAACAACATCGAATCCTTAAGTGTGTCTCCCTACGGTTCGTGAATTATGCGGACATGATCGAGACATTTCTCCGATCAATAACCAATAGAGGAATCTGGAAATTCATATGGCTCCCACATATTTCTACGATTACTTTGCGATCGAATGAACCACTTACATACGATACCAATTTCCCTTTGTCTCACGATATTTTACTTATCCGAGGTTATGATCGTCGGTATCTCTGCATACCTAGTTCAACCTCGTTACCGATAAGTACTCTTTTCTCGTTCCCGTGGTATGTGATCCCTTGTGAGCCAGTCACATGCTTGCAAGCTAATTGGATGACATTCCACCGAGAGGGCCCAGAGTATATCTATCCGTCATATGGATGGACAAATCCCACTCTTGATCCATGTGTCTCAACCAATACTTTCCGAACACTCAATGCCACCTTTATAGCCACCCTGTTACGGTGTGGTGTTTGATGTCATCAAAGCATCCTTCCGGTAAAGGTGATATGCATGATCTCATGGTCGAAGGAATTAGGTTACTATGTATCAGAAAGCTTATAGCAAATGAACTATATTAAATGACTTGATCTTTATGCTACGCTTAACTTATAGGAGTATGTCCATCACATCATTCTCCTAATGATATGACCCTGTTGTTAATAACATCTCTATGTTCATGATCAGGAAACCATGATCATATATTAACCAACAAGCTAGTTTAACAAGAGGCTTTACTAGGGACTCTTTTATGTTTACAAATCACACAAGTATTAATGTTTCCGGTTAATACAATTATAGCATGGTATGTAAACATTTATCATATGTATGAAGATATGATAATAACCACTTTATTATTGCCTCTTGGGCATATCTCCAACAGGTTCATGGTTCAGCCTCGCCACATGTCGGTGGCGATGTGCGCCACGCGTCCAGTAGGGTTTCTGCTGGCCGTTGGATGGCATCCGTGAGGAGGCTAAGGAGCAGTGCATCTGCGGTAATTTTCCCCATCTCTCTTCTTGCTCGTGCCTCCTTCACCATTGTTGTTCTCTCTGCTTCCTTGCGCGCTTCCTCTTCGCGGCACTGGACCAGCTCCGTGTTTTCCCTAGTTACTTTCTCTGTTCGCATCGCCATCGAAAGATGGGCAAGAAGAAGGGAGGCGCCGCCGCTGGATCTGCGGCCACCATTGCCACCACTGAAAGAACATTTCATGTTTTCCTATGTTTTGCGTGTTAGATAACAATACTGTGGAGATTATTCATGTGCGCTAAGTGTGCAGGAAGCTTTGAGGGGGGCCGGATTATCTGCCCCACCAAGGGCCGGATAATTCGGCCTACCTCATTGCTCAAAGGGAGCCAAGGCGCCTCGCTCGGTATCCGGTCGGATTTTCTCCCGGAAAATCCGAACGGGGGCGGCTTTTCCTCCCCAGGCCGGATAATCCGGCTGTCGCATGGGCCGGATAATCCGGCCCCCAGTTTTTGAGCAAAGGGAGCCAAGGCGCGTCGCTCGGTATCCGGTCGGATTTTCTCTCGGAAAATCCGAACTGGGGCGGTTTTTCCCCCCAGGCTGGATAATCCGACCTTCACATAGGACCGGATAATCCGGCCCCCGGAAGTTGATCGAGGGCAAGCTCGGCGCGACGCTCTGATAGGGGGCGGATTATCTGCCGGATATTCCGAGTCTGGGGCGGTGTTTTCTCCAGGCCGGATAATCCGGCCCTCACTTGGGCCAGATAATCCGGCCCCCAAAGTGTCCAACGGCTGGTTTCTGAAGGGGGTATAAATAACCCTTCTTCCCCAACGTTCAGAACTCTTGATTCATTCGAAATTGTCCAGACATTGTGCAAGAGCTCTCATTCTCGATCTCCCACTTCAACCACCTGAAGGTCTTGATCTTTGGGGGAATTGAAGGATGAGAAGTTCATCATCATCATCACGAATCAAGCGCTTCAACTCCTCTCCATTCACTTGGAGAAATCCCAGATCTAGTATTCTTGTCAATACCTAGATCTTGTTCATTGTATTTGATAACTTTGTTCTTGTGGAAGCTTGTTGTCATTTTGGGAGCCTCCGAGTTGTTTGTGGAGTTGTTGCCCCGCTAGTTGTGTAAAGGCGTCGGTGCCTGCCTCGAAGGGTACCTATAGTGGAAAGGTGGATCAGGCCTTTGGTGGCGGGATCGATCGGATAACAGGGTGAAGCCTATTATGGTGTGGTGGTCTTAGTACCTCCCACCCCTCCAACGCAGACGTACTTCCCTTAACAAGGAAGGAACTGCGGTCAAACAAATCATGTGTCTCCGCGTGCTTCACTATGGTTTACCCGTTCCTCTTCCACTCGCTCTTTACTCGCTAGTAGATAGGTTTGCATATAGGGAAATTCCACCTAATAGTTTATCTAGAGAATTTACCCTTTGTGCTAAGCCTAAAAAAAGTATTAAAATTTGGTGTAGCACCTATTCACCCCCCCTCTAGGTGCCCATACGATCCATTTCAATTGGTATCAGAGCCCCGACTCTTAATTCGGGCTTAACGACCTAAGAGTAGTATGGGTACCAAGGATGATGTGAATGAGGCTGTGGATAAGGTCACAATGGATGATCTCAAGTCGTTGGAAACAACCTTGTTGAAATCCTTTGAGGCCAAGATGGAGGAGATGAATCAAATGATTGCTCGCCTCACATCATCCATAGCCCCATCTCCATCCTCCTTTGAGGCAGCCACACCATCATCTAAGGAAAAGGGTAACACCGGATCCAAGGATGATTATGTGGAGGGTGAAAAACTTAATGGTTCCACCTCCAAGAACGGAAGTGGTAAGGAGGAATATAGTGAGGTTCGCCATGTATATTCCCCTGACCCACCTATCCCTCATCCTCATATAAACAATAGGGGTGATCCACCCAAGCTCACTGCATCCTCTTTCAATCAATGACAATTCTTAATGAAATCTCATGTTTGCAGCTCCTCTATTGAACTTTGGAGGATTATTGAAGAGGGTCTTCATATTGGAGATCAAACCAACCTAACAAGAAGAGAGGTTGTGGACAGCGAATTGAATGTCACTACTCTCCACATGATACAGCTTGGTGTGGGTCCCAAGGACATGCCACACATTGAACATCTCAACACAGATAAAGAAGCTTGGTATGCTCTTACGGATCTCTTTGTTGGGAATGAAAGCATGAGAAGGAACAGGTATGATGCCCTTAGTAATGAAGCTGAGGGATTCTACATGTTGGATGGTGAAAATCATGAAGACATGTATAGAAGACTCAGGGGCATCGCAACAACATTTAGAAAGCATGGGGCTACTCACATTGATGATGCATGGATAAAAAGGAAATATGTGAGTTCCTTAATGCCTTTCGAGCCAACGGACTTGAAGAGCCTGCAAGGTAGACATAACTACCATCAAATGACATCCAATGAAGTCATGCAATAAATGGCGTCATTCAAAGTGGCAGCAAAGAATGCTGAAGATGCCCGTGCTCGGGCCATTGGAATGCAAAAGGGTGTCAATGTGGCTCTCAAAGCCAATGTTGTTGAGCAAGAGGAAGATGAAAGAGTTTTTGAGGGGGCCTCCATGGACTGCCCCGGTGAAGTCAAACGTGCTCATGGTGAGTACATGGAGTTTTATGCAAGGAACTTTTGGAAGGACCCTGTCAAATCCAAGTCGGAACTTGAGCGCAAGAACGGGTCAAATGGAAGAAGAGAAAGTGGCCCAAGATTGAGAACTTGCTACAACTGTGGAGATAGAATGCACTTTGTAGCCGAATGTCCGTATCAAAATAGAGAAGACAATGGTGGCAGGCTCATTCTTAAAGAGAAATCTAAAGCACCTAAGAAGAAGCCATTTATTAAGAAGAATGGCCCCTTCAAGAAGCAACCCAAGATTGTCTTGGTAGCACAAGAGGAATACTCCTCTGCAAGTGAAGATGAAGAGGATGATGATAGTTCTCGCGAAGTGGCTGCTATAGCAACCACATCGATCCCTTCATCTCTCTTCGACTCGCCAAACGAGAATGTCATCAACAACAACGCTACTTGCCTAATGGCAAGAGGGTCCGAGGTATCAACTTCTAGCTCTTCATTTCCTAAGACTAACATAATTTTGGATATGGATGATCATGACAGTCTTAAAATGAAAGAAGAAGTTATTTCTTTGGATACCTTTTTCACTAACCTTCAAGGTGAGCACAAACTCCATTTTGATGCTCTTATGAGTCAACTTGCTCAAGCCGAAGATCTTCTTGAAGAATAGGGCAGAATTGAAAGAGAAGATGCCTTGGAGACATCGTCTTTGAAGAATGCCTTGGAAGAGGAAGAGGAAGCTCGAGTGTCTTTGGAAGAGAGACTCGAATCCATTGAAGAGTCACAGGAAGAAGCTGTGGCTCAGCTCATTAAAGAACGTGACCATGCTCTTGCCAAGGTAAAGAAACTAAAGCAAGAAAAGATTGACTTTGGGGCTGTTCATGCTAGACTTTTGGAGAAGTTTGATAATCTTGAAAGTGCTCACAAGGCATTGAAGAGTAATAATTCTACTTTAAATGAGTCTCATGACCAGCTCCAAACTCAATTGAAACGGTATGATGTGCCAAGTACTTCCACTTCACCCTATGGAAAAGAAGACCTTGCAAGAGGTTCTCAACACAAAGGAAAATAAGTTATTGATGAGAGTCTGAGCAAGCAAAGGACAAACAATAGTAAAGAAGGTCTTGGTTACATTTCCAAGACAAAGAGCAAGAAAAACAAAAAGAAGAAGAAGAAGAAGAAGAAGAAGAAGAGCAAGACTGGTCAACCAAAGACTAGCAACATTACCAATAACAAGACTAATTATGATGGTTTTGCAGGGTCAACAATCCTAACTTTGAACTATATTGCGATTATTATGGTGATGTTTATGCTAGTTATGTAGGCCATTATGATTGTTACATTCCTTGGTCTATTTGGGTTCCCAAGACCCTTGTCACTAACATGAGAGGACCCATTGAAAAATGGGTACCTAAAACCAAGAAGTAATTTTCTTGCAGGGCTATGCTTCCGGTGGTTCTAAATGGGTACTCGATAGCGGTTGCACGAGTCATATGACCGGAAGCAAGGAGATCATCACGGAGATGCGGCCAAACCATGATCACATAACCATCTCCTATGGTGACAAGTCAAAATCTGAGGTATTGGGTCTCGGTAAAGTTGTGGTGGCTCACGATATCTCTCTTGTGGATGTCATGCTTATTGAGACCCTCGGGTACAACTTACTTTCAGTTCGTACCCTTGGTAAGATGGGCTTTGCAGTTTATATTGATGCTGATTTGGTGGTACTCTTGTGGAGCAAGTCTCTAAAAGTTGCTTTCGTGGGATATGTCGAAAATGACCTGTACGTGGTGGACTTTTCGGGGAAAACCACTACAGGCCCGATGTGTCTTTTTGGAAAGGCTGACGCGGGTTGGCTATGGCATCACCGACTAGCCCACGTCAATATGAGAACTTTGCAAAGTCTCCACAAGGGTGGCCACATCCTTGGACTAAAAGAAAATGTCTCCTTTGCCAAAGATCGTGTTTGCAGGGCGTGTGTTGAAGGGAAAATGCATGACTCACCTCATCGAAGGAAAACTATTATCTCATCAAAAAGGATTTTGGAGCTCCTTCATGTGGACCTCTTCGGACCTCCATCTCATGCAAGCCTCGGTGGGAAGAAGTATTGTCTAGTGATTGTTGATGATTACTCAAGATACACTTGGGTTTATTTCTTCAAGTTGAAGAGTGAAACTCAACAAACAGTCATCGACTTCGCCAACGAGGTTCAACGTCAACACAACGTCCCCATTCTGGCTATAAGAAGTGATAATGGCTCTGAGTTCAAGAACTACACCTTAAATGAGTTCCTAAGTGAAGAGGGGATAAGACATCAATATTCCGCTGCGTACACCCCTCAACAAAATGGTGTAGCCGAGAGGAAGAATCGAACTCTAATGGATATGGCAAGATCAATGTTAGCTGAATTTAAATCTCCATATAACTTCTAGGCTGAAGCAATCTCTACTGCTTGTCATTCATCCAACCGATTATACCTCTTCAAGATCTTGGACAAGACTCCGTATGAAATACTTACCGGTAACAAGCCAAACATCTCATACTTTTGGGTATTCGGGTGTAAGTGTTTCTTTTTTATCAAGGGAGTTCGTTTATCTAAGTTTGAATCTAAGGCTCTAGAAGGTATTTTTGTTGGTTATGGTGTCGAATCCCACACTTATAGAGTCTACAATAAGCTCTCCGGAACTGTTGTAGAATCTTGTAGTGTGGTGTTCGAGAAAAATGACGGTTCCCGTGCGGAGCAAGTTGGTGTTTGTGATGCAGATGTTGAAATACCCCAAGATGCCATAAGAAGAATGGGCGTGGGATTTTCTTCCCCATTGAGGAACCCCTTGTGGCGGATCGGAAAGGACAATGCTCTTCCCATGAAGAGCCCTCATCTACACATGCACAACATGTTCCCACCATGCGAGCAAATGCTGCACCATCTCCATCAACTGCTGAAGGTCAAGGCGTTCCAGAAAACTCCAGGCTGGATTATCCAGTGGACACCGGATTATCCGGCCACCCCGCTCCAGCTGACGATTTTGCTCCTGGTGGTGAAGATATCAATGCAAGCTCCATGCCGGATTTCCGGCAAGCCCCGGATTTTCCGGCCCCTCGCCAGTTCAAGCAAGCCCCAGGCATCCTGATGAAGCTGATACAAGTACTCCTACGCTAGATTATCCGGCCTCTCCATCGGTCGGATTATTCGGCCCTGTCTCACCAGTTCAGCAACCTCCTGTTACGGCTACTGACTCACCTCAAGGGCACGCGTCACCACCACCTGATGCTGATATTCCAGTTCCTAATCAAGGTCGAGTAAATGCTTCCAATGAAGATTCAAGTGATGAATCTACTCCTCCAAGAGACAACAAACTTACTGAACTTCGTCGCAAGGCTCGAGCTGATCGAAACCTTGAGTTGAGGGGTCACACCCTCGACAAGGTTGTTGGTGATCTTCGACAAAGGGTTTCTACAAGAAGAGAATTGGCCAGTTTTGGTGAGCATCAAGCTCATATCTCTATGGTGGAACCTAAGAAGGTCTTTGAAGCTCTTGAAGATCCAGACTGGGTTGTTGCTATGCATGAAGAATTGAATAATTTCAAGCGCAACAAAGTCTAGAAACTCGTTGAGAAACCCAAAGATTGCCGCAATGTCATCAGCACCAAGTGGATATTTAAAAACAAGCAAGATGAGAATGGCATTGTTGTGAGGAACAAGGCAAGACTTGTGGCACAAGGTTACTCTCAAGTTGAGGGCATTGACTTCGGCGAGACCTATGCTCCAGTGGCTCGCCTTGAGTCCATCCGTATCCTTCTTGCTTATACTGCCCATAACAATTTTAAGTTGCAGCAAATAGACGTCAAGAGTGCCTTCCTTAATGGTCCTCTACATGAGTTGGTATATGTAAAGCAACCCCCGGGTTTTGAGGATCCTAACTTTCCGAACCATGTCTACAAACTCGATAAGGCACTCTATGGCCTTAAAGAAGCCCCACATGCGTGGTATGAGCACCTTAAAGAGCTTTTGTTAGATCGTGGCTTCGAAGTTGGGCAAATCGATCCCACTCTTTTTACTAAGAAGGTTTAGGGGGAGCTCTTCGTATGCCAACTATATGTAGACGATATCATCTTTGGTTCTACTAATAAAGCTTTTAATGATGAATCTTCAAAGCTTATGACTGAAAGGTTTGAGATGTCTATGATGGGGGAATTACGGTTCTTTCTTGGATTCGAGATCAAGCAACTTAGAGCAGGAACTTTTATTAATCAAGCAAAGTACGTCCAAGGCATGCTCAAGAGATTCAAGATGACGGATCTAAATGGGGTCGCCACTCCGATGCAAACAAAATGTCATCTTGAACTTAACCCACATGGTAAAGATGTGGACCAAAAGGTATACCGGTCCATGATCGGCTCTCTTCTTTACCTCTGCGCATCTAGACCCGATATCGTGTTGAGTGTGGGAGTGTGTGCAAGGTATCGAGCAGCTCCTAAAGAAAGCCACTTAGTGGCGGTCAAGAGGATCTTTCGATATTTGGTTCATTCCCCTAACTTTGGTATCTGGTATCCCAAGGGCTCCAATTTCTCTTTATGTGGTTATACTGACTCAGATTGGGCTGGTGATAAGGATGATCGGAAATCCACTTCTGGAGCTTGTCAATTCTTGGGAAGATCTCTTGTATGTTGGTCATCTAAATAGCAGAATTGTATATCTCTCTCCATCGCCGAAGCTGAATATGTTGCTGCTGCCAGCGCTTGCACCCAATTATTGTGGATGAGGCAAACTTTAAAGGAATACAGTGTCAATTGTGACAAAGTGCCTCTTTTATGTGATAATGAAACTGCAATCAAAATTGCGTAAAATCCTGTTCAGCACACAAGGACGAAGCATATTGAGATTCGGAATCATTTTATTCGAGACCATGTTGCTCGCGGCGATATTGATCTATCCTTTGTGAGCACGAAGAACCAACTTCGGATATTTTTACAAAGCCACTTGATGAAGCAAGATTCTACTACTTGAGGAATGAGCTAAATATCATTGATTCCAGGAGCTTGTCTTGATTACCCAGGCACTCACTCGTACATCTCAATCCTTCTTTGGTCTAGGTGTGGGCATGGATATAGGGGGAGTGTGGTCCTAACTCACTGGGCTAACCCTCCCCCCATAATGCCAAAAGCAAGATAAATCATTTCTCTTAATATCATTTTGTGATATGTGAGCTTATTGATGAGTATTGGTCGTGATCCCAAGATATATCTTCGCGGTGTCACACCATACACTCCAACAAGGTGGCTTCGGCCACCACCCTCTCCCTTGAGGAGAATTGGATCTTTTTGGCTGTTCTTTGCTATCTCATGTTCTTATGGGAATCACACTCAATCTTGGCTTTTATTTGATTTGGATCTTGCAATTTTGAGTGTCTAGTACCATCTCAGTTTGGCTCTCTTAATCCTAAGCCTTTCCCTACCCCTAAGCCATCTATTCTAGCACACAAGTCCCTTGTACACCTTGTGGGGGTGTTGTTTGGGGACGCGCGGGCCTGGTTCTGTGTACAACAGAATTCCAGATTTGAGGCTGGATAATCTGGCCCAAGTGTAGGCCGGATAATCCGGCCCTGGCGGATTTCGTCTTAAAGGGAAGGGATCAGGGGGAAGGGCTCATAACGAGCAGCACTTCTCCCCCAACCCTCTCCTCCTCAGCCGCCGCCTGCCGTCCCCCACCCTCCCCGGAGCCTCTCCGGCCACCGTATTTTCCGGGCCTCCCCGGATCTTCTTCTCCACGCCTCCGGGTACCTTCTCCTCCGCGTTCTTCCTCCAATGAGTGAGGGTAACTCCCTCTCGACCCATCTTTGGCTAGATGTGTTACTTGTTGGGTGGAACATTGTCTAGAAGGATGTGTTTTCGCATAGAAATCGTAGTCTTGAAGTTTCTAGGCCCGATCTTCTTTTTTGCATTCAATCTAGGTGAAATCAAAATTTTCTGCCAGGGCCAGATTATCCGCCCCTGTCCAGGCCAGATAATCCGGCCTGACAGATTCGATTCTGGTTCAGTTTCACTATGGAGTATGCATTGAGTAGATTTGTCCTATGAACTTTTTGACTATTTTTCCATGCTCTCTCCTGGACTTGTGTGTATGCTTATCCCCTTTCTATCGCCCTTATTCTCCTCATAGGTGGTTCCAGTGTTCCTAAGACCTACAAGCGCTGCCCTCGCGCCAAATACTTTCGGGACGACGGACAGGGTAACTTAGTGGACGAAGTTGAGTTGAGGAGAAGAAAGAACAAAGAGAAGCGCATGGCTGAACAAGCAAAGAGGACTAGGAAGGGGGTGTCTAAGAGGAAGAGCAAGGAGCCCAAGATCAACTACAGGGCTTTGGATGCGGTCACCTATTCCTCCATCCATCACCGTGACTTGTTTGCTGAGCTGCCTCGTGATGATGAGCTGGGGGATACTCATTTTTGGTGTGCAGAACAGAAAGGTGTCTATGAAGATGTGTATGCCAAGATGAACATTAGGCCTATGCACCCACTAGTATTGGCTGATGCTTTGGAGAAGGCTCATCTTGTGGATGCGATGTTTATGGTTGAGAGGATGAGGCTGCACCATCTCATGTCTCTCCAGTGCTCCTTTGACTCTGAGGTGGTGAAGCAATTCTTCTCCACTTTGGTTATTTGTGGGGATGAGCGTCGCACTATGAAGTGGATGACTCATGACAGGCCTATGACTGCTGATTTTCACGTGTTTGCCGAGGTTCTTGGATACTCTTTCCGCAGCAGGGATAGAGCCAGTGGCCACCGCATCATCACCCAGCTGAAGCCCAACAAAGATGCAGCTCTCTCTCCTTGCACTGTGGACAATGGCATTGTGGGCACTCTGGCTGGCCTTGCTCCCATCTATGTTGCCTTAGTGGGTCTCTTCCGTGACTCCATTACTCCGAGTGGGGGCAACAATGATAGCATCCGTGGTCACCTTGTTCAACTACTTCAATTTTCTCATGAGGTTGCCTCTTGCGAGGATGAGTCGGTGCAGTATAGGCTGGATGTCATGGACTTCATTTACCATGAATTGACTGATGCTATGTTCAACCGTCTGTCCATTCTCTATGCACCCTACATTATGATGCTCATCAGGCACTTGCTTCCTGCTGAGGAGTTCCACATTGACTCGGTGCATAAGGCCAAGAAGATCTACACCAAGGTTCGGAAGACCTCTCACCCCTCCTCTGCTCCTGAGGGCCTCATGAGGGATGCTCGTAGGACCCCAGTGCCTCCTGTTGCCCGTGAGATCAAGCAACTGAACTGGTTCCAGCATAACATACTGTGCATGGGAGTGGACACGCGCAGGGGTCAGTACGAGGCATACAAGCAGCGCCATGAGTTGGCTCACTCCCAGCAGCTCATTCTCCACCATGTGTCCGGTGCTTCGGATGATCCTCTAGCTCCTACACCTCCCACACCGTATGCTCGGTGGAACTCTTCCTCTGGGTTGAACTATGGTGAGATGGAGCATCACTTGTTCCCCACTGCGCCTGCTGCTGATGATGAGGATGAGGAAGGTGACACCGAGGAGCTTGAAGATGAGGATGAGGATGAGAATGAAGACGAGGATGAGGACGAGGACTACGAGTGATCCCGTGGGGCGCTAGCATCGCTCTTCTCCCTTCTTGGTGTCTTGATGCCAAAGGGGGAGAAGTAGTTCTATTAGGATATTTGTGGATTTGCATGGGTCGGGCATAAGCACTTGCATTTTTCTATTCATCGTTGTTTTCTTGCTTATGCCCATTTAGCGTTGAACAAATATATTTGTGGTTTGTGGTTGTTTGAGACTCTATGTGGTTGTCTGGATTATGCCTATGGATTTCATCTCATGGATTATGCTTATGGATCTATCTATTCATATCCTATTGCTGGAGGTTTTTATCACGGAAGGCGCTTATATTGGTTATCCGATAATAATTGTGGCTTATGTCAAGGATGCCTTCCCTCTACCTCGGTGGTATGTTTATGTTGCTCATATGTCTATGGAATAGATTCACCTATTTGTGTGCATTTGTATTCCAATGCAAAATTCTATTATGCACACATTGAGGGGGAGTCTCTTTCATGGTTATTACTGTTTGTCTTGTGACTTTCTCCTACAAATCCTGGTATTGTCATCTAACACCAAAAAGGGGGAGATTGAAAGAACATTTCATGTTTTCCTATGTTTTGCGTGTTAGATAACAATACTGTGGAGATTATTCATGTGCGCTAAGTGTGCAGGAAGCTTTGAGGGGGGTTGGATTATCCGCCCCACTAAGGGCCGAATAATCCGGCCTACCTCATTGCTCAAAGGGAGCCAAGGCGCGTTGCTCAGTATCCGGTCGGATTTTCTTCCGGAAAATCCGAACTAGGGCGGTTTTTCCTCCCCAGGCCAGATAATCCGGCTGTCGCATGGGCCGGATAATCCGGCCCCCTGTTTTTGAGCAAAGGGAGCCAAGGCGCATCGCTCGATATCCGGTCGGATTTTCTCCTGGAAAATCCGAACTGGGGCGGTTTTTCCTCCCCAGGCCGGATAATCCGGCCTTCACATAGGACCGGATAATCCAGCCCCCAGAAGTTGATCAAGGGCAAGCTTGGCGCGACGCTCTGATAGGGGGCGGATTATCTGCCGGATATTCCGAGTCTAGGGCGGTGTTTTCCCCAGGCCAGATAATCCGGCCTTCACTTGGGCCGGATAATCCGGCCCCCAAAGTGTCCAACGGCTGGTTTCTGAAGGGGGTATAAATACCCCTTCTTCCCCAACGTTCAGAACTCTTGATTCATTCGAAATTGTCTAGACATTATGCAAGAGCTCTCATTCTCGATCTCCCACTTCAACCACCCGAAGGTCTTGATCTTTGGGGGAATTGAAGGAGGAGAAGTTCATCATCATCATCACGAATCAAGCGCTTCAACTCCTCTCCCTTCACTTGGAGAAATCCCCGATCTAGTATTCTTGTCAATACCTAGATCTTGTTCATTGTATTTGATAACTTTGTTCTTATGGCAGCTTGTTATCATTTCGGGAGCCTCCAAGTTGTTTGTGGAGTTGTTGCCTCGCTAGTTGTGTAAAGGCGCCGGTGCCCGCCTCGAAGGGTACCTATAGTGGAAAGGTGGATCAGGCCTTTGGTGGCGGGATCCATCGGAGAACAGGGTGAGGCCTATTGTGGCGTGGTCGTCTTAGTACCGCCCACCCCTCCAACACAGACATACTTCCCTTAACAAGGAAGGAACTGCGGTCAAACAAATCTTGTGTCTCCGCGTGATTCACTACGGTTTACCCGCTCCTCTTCCAGTCGCTCTTTACTCGCTAGTAGATGGGTTTGCATATAGGGAAATTCCACCTAATAGTTTATCTAGAGAATTTACCCTTTGTGCTAAGCCTAAAATTGAAAAAGTATTAAAATTTGGTGTAGCACCTATTCACCCCCCCCTCTAGGTGCCCATACGATCCATTTCAACCACCAAGAAGAAGGGCGGCACCACCATCGTGGGCACCAGCGCCGTTGATGACCCACAAGTATAGGGGGTGTATCGCAGTATTTTTGAGGGAAGTGAAACCCAATTTATTGATTCGACACAAGGGGAGACAAAGAATATCTATAAGCCTTAACAACTGAGTTGTCAATTCAGCTGCACCTGGAAACAATCTTGCTCACAACAGTTTATCAATAGCAACAATTTTGTAGTAGGAATAGTAAAGTAACAGCAGTAGTAAAGTAAAGACAACAGTAACAATAGCAGTAAACAGTAGGATTCGAGTGCGGTAGGAATAGGGATGGATGGACGGGCGTTGCATGGATAAGACAATTCACATAGCAATCAGAACATAGGGCAATTGCAGATAAATAAGATAAAGCATCCAAGTACTAGATAATCCTAGGCATGTGTCCCATATATAGTCATACGTGCTCGCAATGAGAACTTGCACAACATCTTTTGTCCTCCCAGCCCGTTTGCAGCGGGGACTCAAGGGAACTACTGGCAATTAAGGTGCTCCTTTTAATAGAGCACCAGATCAAAGCATTAACACTCTGTGAACACATGTGATCCTCACATCAAAGCCATTCCCTCCGGTTATCCCGATTTTTGTCACTTCGGGGCCATTGGTTCCGGACAACAACGTGTGTTTACAACTTGCAGATAAGACCATAAACAATACTATCATAATGAATCAATAACATGTTCAGATCTGAAATCATGGCACTCGGGCCCTAGTGACAAGCATTAAGCATAACAAGTCGCAACAAAGTCATAAAGCACTAATAAAAGATACTAGGCACCATGCCCTAACAATCTGATGACATTACATGAACGATCTCATCCAATCCCTACCATCCCCATGGCCTACAGCGGGGGATTACTCACTCATAGATGGGGGAAACATGGATGGCCGATGGAGAAGTGATGGTGATGATGATGTCGATGATCTCCTCCAATTCCCCGTCCCGACAGGGTGCCAGAACGGAGTTTCTGGTGCTGTTTCGTGGAATCTGGTGGTGGCGGCAGAGCAGAACTCCTTCTAGAAAAACATCGAACCCCCCTGAGTTTTTAGGTCAGAAGGCAACTTATAGGCAAAGAGGAAGACCGAGGGGTTGTCTGGGTCGGCCAGACCACCCCCTGGTGCGGCCAGGCCCAGCCTGCATGGCCAGGTGGTGTGGCTGGGCCCCAGCCCCACTCCGTCTCATATTCTGGCTCTAGGAGTCTTCTGGTGAAATAGGATTTTTGGCTTTTGTCCCGTCCAATTCCAAGAATATTCATTTTCTAACTTTCTTGGAACCAAAAACAGCAGAACACAGGCAGCTGGCACTGTGGCTCTTGTTAATAGGTTAGTCCAAGAAATCATATGAAAAGTACTCCAAAGTGTGGACAAAACACAAGAAAGTAGATAAAACCAAGCATGGAACATCAAAAATTATAGATACATTTGCAATGTATCAGCCGCCAGCGCTGGGAAGAAGAAGGGGGCGGGCACCCGCGTCACCAACGGCTCCTAGCGCGGGTCCGTCATCAAGCCTTCTGAGCTGCACCTTCATCGTCAAGATGGAGCTCTTCCGCCCACGGAAGATGACTCGCGAGTGCCTCGTGACGAGATAATCCCTTTATCCTCCTGCGGGTTTTAGAGTGATGTTCCCGGCGGTCATCATTCGAGGTCTCTCTCTCCCCCTGCATCCATTTGTCAGGGGTCTTCTTTGTTTCTATGGGCTCCAGCTGCACCAGTTGTCCCCAAATTCTATTCTCCACATCGCATGTTTCATCACTTTGTGCGAGTGCTGGCTCGGAATCGAGTCGCACTTTGGTCTCTTCAAGAAGCTTTTTAAGCTGAAGCGTCAGTTGGGGTCGGGGTCGGGTTCAGTAGTCTACGATATAGGAGGCTGCGGGATCCACGTCGACTCCTCCGTTACCTACTTTGATATCAAGCTCACCACG
This sequence comes from Avena sativa, assembly GCA_916181665.1. Classification (NCBI taxonomy): domain Eukaryota; kingdom Viridiplantae; phylum Streptophyta; class Magnoliopsida; order Poales; family Poaceae; genus Avena; species Avena sativa. The sequence continues at coordinate 105,924,925 of OV702292.1, forward strand.
TCCGTCCAAGGGTGGAGAGACAAGTGGTTCTATGTCCACGACCAGAAGGCCGACGGAGAGCACTTCGGACTCGCGCCCTTCGATCCCGTGACAACTTGCAAGAGGAGGCGCTCCTAGAAGAACATCGTGATGCCTAGCGAGTCCGAGGAAACGGAGGTGCTGTATCAATGGGTCTGCGACCTCGAAGGCCGCATAGGCAAAGAAGAGGGTCGCACCGCTCTCATTCGCACGTGGTTGCACCGCCGCATCCAGCCTCTGCAAGCTAGAGTCCATGTTCTGCTGGACCGGTGCTGGAGATCTCACTCGCATATCTGCCGAGGGCATTTCTACGGGTGAGGTAGATAAGAGGTTGCGACTGGTGACCAAGTATACCGCCAAGGAGGATCTCCCTGGCGAATCAGTCGTGCCTTCTTTCGATGCCAATAACCCTCCGTCGGAGGTAGAGTTTTTCCGAAGTAGTATTGTATTTGTTTGATTGGTTGCCAAGTGCTTCAATCTGTGCTGTTGTGTCTTATGAATGCAGGACTGGAAGGTGTCTTCCAATTTACCTCCTCAACCTGAAGGGGTTATCCCTCACAAAGCGGAAGAAGAGGACGAGTTGGAATTGACCGTCCTGATTGAAGAAGAAGAGAGAGCCCCCGAGTCCAGCGGCCACGACACTCGCAAGCGATCCCGCAGCAAGGATTCTGATGCTTCTTTATCGACGATGCCGAAAGGTCCCTCTGCTGTTGCAGAGGAGCCAATCCCCGCCGTGCCTATGAGCGCCATGGCTCCTCCTGCTCGGAAGAAGCTGCGACCGCCGAAGGAGTCGTCGGATGACTCCTTTGACCTTGACAAATTCGCTTGGTAAGCTTTTTAATCCTCGCGAATTCGTCTTGCTTTATGTGAGGTTGCTTTTTCTGAAGTGGCGATGTGCATGTTTTGTAGTCAAGCGGCGTCGTCGTCTTTTGACGACGTCCAATTTGTTAAAGAGTCCGGAGTTGCAGACTCCAAGACCAAGGAGGTGGCCGAACAGACTCCTTCTCCTCCAATGGTGGCCCACTCCGACTCTAACTCCTCGAGTTCCCCGCATGCTGGGGAGCACCAGATGGTTTCTCGGACGACCGTGCGACAGTCATCTTCGGAGTCCCTCGAGGATCACGTAAGTGTTCTATTTGCTGTTTTGGCAGTCGATTTTATACTTTGTGTTGCCGCTGAGTCTTTGTTTCCCTTTGGTGTAGCTCATTGTGAAGGAAGCTGCACAGCTCGCGGAGGAAGTTCTTGCTATGGGTCGGCAGCACGCCCTGCTGGACAATCGCCACCACACAGTCGAAGGTTACTTTTTGGATTTTGTCTTTGTCTTCGTGGAAATTTGCCGGCTCAGTTGTTGTTATCTCCCGTCCTTTGTAGGTGAGCACAATGAGCTTCTTCGTCGTGTTTCGTCCCTCGAGAAGGGGCTTGCTGCGGTGGTGAAGAATCGCGACGAAGCAATCGCAGCCCTAGAGGAGTCGCGAAAGCATGAAGAGGATTTGCGCTCTTCCACTGTTGAGAGGGAGAAGTTGTTTGAAGAACAACTTTTCTCGATTGCCAAGTCCCTCTCAGGTATTTTTCAGCTGGATTTGCATTGCTCCTTGCTTGATGTCATGTTGCTATGCTAACACCTTGTGTAGGCAGATGCCGGCGTCTGAGCTTTGACGCCCAGTCTCTGCGTCGCGCGGATGCATTGGCGGGCGCCATTGCTGCAGTCGAGGACCATAGTGTTTCCCTCCAGGAGACGCTGGGGAAGGCCAAGGATGTGCTCAGTCGCATTTGTGAGGACCTAACTCCAAAGGCTAGGCTGATCGACAACCTTCATGACCTCGTGGAATCCCTCGCTGGAGGTATTCTCGCGGAATTCAAGAACTCTCAGCGGTCCGTCGGCGCCACCATGGCACTCGTGATGGTGCAAGCCCATGGCGTGGAGATGGATCCCGCCGCGATCTCCGAGGCGATGCCTGTCGATGCCGGAGGCCAGCAGGTAGTGTTTGCTCCCTTCACTGGTAGTTGCGCTAAGTATCGAGACAGTTGCCAAATACTCTAAGGAGCGGCGGCGAGCGAATACGGCAAATATCGCGGCATCCGGGGCTATCACCGGTAAGTCCGTGGTGTTGGAGACTGCCACGGATGCGATGAAGCCCCCGAAGTCGAAGTCAAAGTCAAAGAAGCAAAATGCTCCCTAGTCTTCATGTGTAATAGCTGTAGCTTAGCCTTTTGCCTGAATCGTGCTTTTGTGGGGGGGGTGTTCCCTTGACAATTTATCAAATTTGACTGCAGTTCTTTGTTTTATCGATGTCTGATGAGTCTCATTTGCCTCTTGCTTTATTGTACCTAGGGTCCTTCGAGTGGTCCTTCGAGTGGTCCTCGTGATTCTCTTCCCGCCGATGAAACCACGGCGCAGCCGCGTTCGAAGGTGGAGGAATTATCATTGCTTTCACGACTGCGTGATCTCATTAAACAATTGGAGCGTGAGTTGCCCATCATCCGCGGTAGTGCAGATATGTGGAAGTCGAAGGCGGAGAAGGCCACTGCCCGCGAGAAGTATCTCTTGGGGGAAGTGGCGCAGTTGAATGAGCAGTTCAAATGTTAGCTTTCCGCCTTCTCATCTTTTCTTTTAGTCAGTCGCAGCGATGCCTTGTGTTCACATTTTGCTGCCTGCTTGGTGTAGTTGTCAGCGCTCGTCATCCGCAGGATGAGAAGGACCGGGTGGCCATTCGAATGAACAACTTGACCCAGGAGCAGCTGCAGGCGAGTGGGTACTTTTGGGTGGACCATGACCGTGCGATCGCGCTTGAGACCCTGCATGATTGTTCTTCTCGAGTGCTCCATTTTTTGAAGAAGGCATAATCGTGTCTTAGGCACATTTATCAGACAATGTTTCCGCTGGACGTCATCCCTTCAAGCATGTTGGCTCTTCTGGCGAAGTTTCAAGATATAGGCGTGGTACACGAGTGCGTGCGTCAGCAACTGGTCGCAGGTGCGAAGGCTGCCCTGTCGTTGGTGCGACTGCATCGGCCAGATGTGGACATAGTAGACGTTGCTGCTGGGCCACCGCCACCGCTAGAAGGGATGACCTGGAACATGGTTCCTAACTACCAGGCGGTTGATCGGCCGGCGGAGGACATCGTCGACTTCTTTGAAGAGCAGGCGAACATTCATCTTCTGCAGCAGTAGCGTAGTTTGTATCCTGCACATAGATGTATGAGTGTTGTAAAGTTCGTATGATTGTGTTGGGTGTATATAGTACCCATTGATACGTGAAGAGCTTGCTAGCTTGCGTATGTTTCGAGTGTATTGTACACTGCAGTTCCTTTTTGTTAGCCTGACGTTTGTTTATCTCAGCACCTTGCCAACATGTCATGTGCGTTGCAGCTAGGTTGGTGTTTATCAAGGGTTCGATTGGTAGTACGTCAACTATTCAGGATACTACGATTGGTTCATAGAACGGAAGTGTAAAGGGTGGCGCAACCCCCGAGTGATGAAATTGCAAGAAAAATAAGAAAAGACATAGAGTTTCAGGGCACTTAGATTTATTTATTCGCAGGATAGTACGAGGTACAATGTGTGGCTAAGTAGCCTTGGCTGAATAGCCTTATTTGTAATGTAAAAACTGACTAGGGGTAGAAAAGACGCAGCTGCGCAACGTTCCAGGGGTTGGAGTATGCGACTCTGGTCTGAAAATCTTTAAGGCGGTAGGCGCCACCTGGGATTACTTCTGTAATCACGTAAGGTCCTTCCCAAGGGGACTCGAGCTTGAGATGCCCTTGTTGCTTCAGTCGCAGTACCAGGTCTCCTTCGACGAAGGATCTGGGGCGTAGCCTCCTGTTGTGGTAGTTGCGGAGGCTCTTCTGGTAGATCGTTGATCTCTCCACTGTAATTTCCCGTGCCTCGTCAAGGAGGTCGACGGATTCTTCGAGTGCAAGAGTTGACTCCTGCTCGCTGTAAGCGACCACTCGTGGAGCTTTGTAGCGCACTTCTGCGGGTAGCACCGCCTCAACACCGTGCACCATGAAGAACAGAGTATAGCCCGTGGCGCTGTTTGGAGTTGTGCACATGCTCCAAATTACGGATTGCAGCTCGTCTGGCCAGCATCTAGCGGCTTGTTCGAGTGGCCGAAGGAGTCGCTTCTTGATTCCACCACACACGAGGCTGTTGGCCTTTTCAACTTGACCATTGGTCTGCGGGTGATCCACCGAGGTGTAACTTATGTTGATTCCCAGGCTTTCGTAGAACTCCTGGAATTCCTTGGAGGTGAAGTTTGTCCCGTTGTCCGTGATGATGCTATGTGGCACCCCAAAGCGGTAGACAATGGACTTGAAGAACTTGACGACGCTGGTTCCTGATTGATTCGTCATTGGCATGGCCTCGATCCACTTGGTGAATTTGTCGACTGCGACTAAGAGGTAGATGTATCCTCCTTGCGAGGACTTTGGGAGCTTGCCGACCATGTCGAGTCCCCATTGCGCGAAGGGTCAAGCCAATGGTATTGGCCTGAGTTCTGCGCTAGGTGCGTGTGGTTTGTCCATGAATCGCTGGCAAGCAGTGCAGCGTTGGACGATGTCCTTGGCATCACGCATGGCCGCGGGCCAGTAGAATCCAGCTCGTAGAGCTTTGGCGACGAGGGCGCGACTGCCAACATGATGTCCGCAAGTGCCTTCATGTATGTCGAGAAGGACGGCCCTTCCATCCTCGTTGGAGACGCACCGTTGAAGTACTCCTGTGATGCTGCACTTGTAGAGTTCACCGTTGATGAGGGTGAATGCCTTAGATCGTCGCGCGATGTGTCGCGCATCAGTCGGGTCATCTGGAAGCCTCTTGCTGAGTAGATATGTGATGTAGGGTTGTGTCCAAGATGGCTCGATCATCATGACGCCCATTGGCCCTTTGAGTCCTGTATCGAGCTCCATGTCGTCGAGTCCCATTGGCTCGTTGGGTGGTGTAGCCCCCGAGTCCGTTGGCGTGCTTGCTTTCTTCTCTGGAGCTTTGGGCTTGATGGAGCGCTCGCAGATGCACTCAAGGAATACCCCAGATGGTATGGGGCGCAGGTGGAGCCAATGTTGGCGAGTAGATCCGCCTCCTTGTTGCTTTCATGGCCCACATGTCGTAGTTCGCAGCCGTCGAAGTCCCCTTCGAGTGTGTCGTAGAGGTCGCGATAGGCGATCATGTTGTCGCTCAGTGCGTCGCACTCGTGCATTGTTTGGTTCATCACCAGCTTGGAGTCGCCGTAGATGATGAGCCTCTTGGCGCCACAGGCTTTTGCCATCCGCATCCCATGGATTAAGGCCTCATACTCGGCTTCATTATTGGAGGCAGTGAACTGCATTCGCAGAATGTATTTCATCTTCTCTCCTTGGGGTGATGTCAGTATGACACCTGCACCAACTCCGTCCTTTCGCTTGGATCCGTTGAAGTACGTTGTCCAAAGATAGGACATATCTGGCTTGTCGGGGGGATGGTTCTCCATCCAGTGCACAAGAAAGTCTAGGAGAACTTACGACTTGATCGCGTCGCGCTTCTCGTATGTGATCTCTTGTGGAGACAGTTCGATTCCTAGAGCGCGACTCGTCCGGTGGCGTCAGGATTATTGAGTATATGCCCGAGCGGGGCGCCATTTACCACCACGATTGGGTGCTCCTGGAAGTAGTGGCGCAGTCACCTGGCTGTCATGAAGATGCCATACGCTAGCTTCTGGTAGTGCGGGTACCGCTGCTTTGTTGGCGTGAGCAACTCGCTGAGGTAGTATACTGGGCGCTGGACCCCGTGGACCTTATTTTCTTTGGCTCGTTCTACCATGAGCACCGTGCTGACCACCTGGTTGGTGGAGGAGATGTAGAGCAGTAGTGGCTCCTTTTCACAAGGCGTCACCACTACTAGCGACGTGGACAATAGACGCTTGAGGTCTTCAAATGCTTCTTGCGCCTCGTCTGTCCACTCGAACTTGCCAGCTTTGCAGAGAAGTTGGTAGAAGGGTAGTGCTTTTTCGCCCATTCGACTGATGAATCGACTAAGCACTGCGATTCGCCCAGCCAGCTGCTGGATGCCTTTTACGTTCTTTGGCTTCTCCATGGCCAGTATGGCCTTTATTTTCTTCGGGTTTGCCTCGATCCCCCTCACAGAGATGAGATACCTGGGTAGTTGCCCAGATGGTACGCCGAAGGCACATTTGTCTGGATTGAGCTTTATCCGGTAGCGGTCGAGGTTGGCAAAGGTCTCGTGGAGATCGTCGATTAACATGGCTTCCTCTTTGGTTTTGATGACGATGTCGTCAACATAGACTTGGATATGCGACCAAGTTTGTTCTTGAGGCAAGCCTACATCCACCGCTGATAGGTGGCTCCTGCATTTTTTATCCCGAAGGGCATCGTGTTGTAGCAGAACACACCAAAGGGCGTTGTAAATGCTGTTTTCTCCTGGTCTTCCTCCTTCATTCGAATCTGATTGTAGCCTGAGTAGGCATCGAGGAAGCAGATGCTCTCACATTTCGCGGTGGAGTCGATGATTTGGTCGATTCGTGGCAATGGGAAGTGATCCTTTGGGCAGTGCTTATTCAAGTAGGTGAAGTCCACGCACATCCGGAGGATATCCATGTCTTTTTTAGGTACAAGCACTGTGTTAGCGAGCCAAGTGCTTTCCTTAATCTCGCGTATGAAGTTTGCGTCGAGGAGTCTGTTGATCTCCATTCTGACTACTTGTGCTCTTGGTTCAGACAGTCACCGTATTGTTTGCTTGACTGGCCTTGCGTCTGGATTCACGTTGAGTGAGTGCTCGGTGAATTCCCTGGGAACTCCTGGCATGTCCGCTAGACACCAGGCGAAGATTTCCTAGTGCTCACGGAGGAATTCGACGAGCGCGAGTTCCTATGCGGAACTCAAGTTGTTGGTGATGAGGGCCGTCTTGGTCGGGTCCGTTGGGTGGACCTGGACTTTCTTCATGTGCACCGACGAGTCGAAGGACAGGTCGGGTGAACTTGGCCTGCTTAGGGGAGGCAGACTGTTGTCTGTCGACTCCTTCAATCTTGCGAGTTCCTCCTACATGCCGAAGGACTAGGAGATTCTATTGAATTCCATGTCGCAGCCGTCAGACCTCTCGAAGCTTCCACTGATTGTGATGACGCCGTTTGGACCTGGCATTTTCATCTGCAGGTAGGCGTAGTGCGGTACTGCCATGAACCTAGCGAACACGACGCGTCTGAGGATGCAGTGGTATTGTGAGGGCTAGTCGATGACCTCAAAGTCGAAGATGATGTCGAGGTTGATTTTGCCCAAGGGATATATGCCCTTCCCTGGGACGATGACGTGGAACGTCGTGTCTGAAACTTCCAGACAAGTCAGAGGGATCCTCATCGCAAGCATGGTACTTGCGGACATGAGGTTGATGTCGCTCCTGCCGTCCATGAAGACGCGACTCATGTCGAAGCCTCCGATCTATGCCTCGAGTACGAGGGGACAGTGGCCTGGACGAGGAACTTGGCATAGATGATCGCGCTTGTCGAAGGTGATGCAGGAGTCGCTTCCACTGAGGTACTCAGTGGTGGAGGGTGGAGAGTTTATCGCCAGATTGACTTGGTGAGTGATGGCCTTCTGCACTCGATTTGAGGGACGCCCTTTTTGGATCATCCCCATGTTGCCCACGACTTGTGGGTATGGCTCGCCTCCGTGATGCTAGACCAGCACGGCCGCGGGTGGTGGTGGTCCGGACGGTGGTGGAGGAGCTCCATGTGCCACAGCGCCTCGGGCAGCTCCATAGCCCCTGTTTATCGTGTCATGATTCATCCGAGCCAGGCCCTCGTGGAGTTTGAGGAACTCACGACAGTCCTTGAGAAGGTGGCTGGATTTCTTCTTGCCGTCATGCTTGTCGATGTAGAAGTGCATGTTGCATGGTCCGGACAGTTTGTCCTCGATAGATGTTGCGGGTGCCTCTTTGCGAGTGCGGCGTTGCCACACCTGCGTGGTTTTTCTGTTGTCGCGGTATCCACCGCTGCGATATCCAATGTTGCAGTTGTCATCGCATTTGTCGGTGTAGCCGGCTGTGACCATACTGACTTCGTCGTGATCATCGTAGACGCGCATTCGACGTTTGCCTCGGCGGTCGTGTCTACGCCCAAGGTTGTCGTCATCATCGGAGTAGGTGCAGTTTTTTACCGAATCTTCTCCGTCAGCCCACCGATTCACGATTTCCATCAGGTGGTCGATCGTTCTAGGCTTCAAGCATCCCACCTCCTCCCTGGGCTCTATACGGCGAATGCCGCCATTGAACGCGTCGATTGCGCGATCCTCCGAGATGTTTTCTGCGGAGTTCTTGATGATGGACCACCTCTAGATGTACGAGTGCAGCGACTCGCCAGACCTTTGCTGGCAGCTTCTCAGTTCTTCGATTGATGCGGGCCTTTTGTAAGTGCCCTTGAAGTTGCACACGAAGCTGTAGACCAGCTCTTCCCAACTGCGAATGGATCTGCGTGGGAGGTTGTTGAGCCATGCGCCGGCGGCGCCCTGCAGCTGTAGCTGCAGGCACTCCATGGTCGTGCTTCGACTCCCGCCATGCAGCCTGACGGAGGAGATGTGATCCTCCAACAAGATTTTCGGATCCTGCAGGCTGTCAAAATTTTGGGTTCTCCGACGGGAGTTTGAACCCCTTAGGCATTCACTTCTGCCTGATGGCCCTACTAAAGCATCTCGTGCCGCAGAGCTCCGTCTCGTCTTCTTTTGAGTCAGTCGAACAAGCACGCCTTGCCTGCATCTTGTCGACCTTGCGCTACGTGATGTCATCACGCGCGTCGTAGTCGTGGTCATGTCGTCGTGAGCGACGTCGCCGTGATAGATCGTGACTGTCGTCACTAGAGGAGTACGAGTAATAGTACTTGTCCAGAGCCTTGCTTTTCTTCAGCTCCGGTGTTGGTTCTTTGTTGAGGGCGGCCTCGATTAGCCCTAGGCCCATGATCGTAGATTGGTGCATGGTAGCTCGCGGATCTCCAGCCGGTGGCTGGTTATTGAGGAGGTACATGGTAGCCGCTGTCACTACAACTTGCGGTGTCTTCGGGAGCATGTTGCCCCGCGTATCCACCATCATAGAGCCGAAGTCGAGGACTTTCGCGGCTTCTACGCGTTCTTGCTCGGTGAGGTGGGCCAGTCGAGATCGCCTTTTGTTGGCCACGTACTCGTTGCCTTTGGAGGAGGATCCTCCATGAGAGGAGAGCCCAGCTCGCCGAAGGCTCAACTCGTCTACCGCCTTTCTGCATGCTTCGAGTTGCGCGATCACCTGCTACTGGCGCTTGAATTCCTCCTTCAGCAGCCAATGAAAACCCATCAGCATGTTCTGCGGGGTGTTGGGGGTAGAGGATTGCCCCGTAGAGCTTCTCGACAGCGAGCCCACTCGTTGTCGTTGAGTTTGATCAGCATGCGCTCACCGGTGTTCTCATTCGTCGTGAGTGACGGTTCTCCCCTCGTCCCATTGTTTACGGGCGTGCCGTTGCCACCGTTGGTGGGGCCGCCGTTGGGTGCGCTGCCGTTGGGTATACCGCCGTTGGGCGGTCCGGTGCCAGATCCAGTGCCGACATTTTCGCGGTTGACGTTGGTGTCACCCGCGTTGATGACGGCGCACATGAAGTGATTGGGGAAGCTGTTGCTCCCACAACTTTCAGATCTGGAGTCGTAGGCTCCAACTTCTGTGGCTAGGTCACCCAGATCGGATCCGCGACTACTGTCGCTGTCCGTACTCCCAGCTGTTGCTGAGGTGTTGAGCTTGCTGAGGGTGCCGATTGGTGGCGGGAACCACGATGCTGGAGCAATTTCGGGTGCCGTCGGCTGGTCAGGCATGCGAAGCGTGCCCAGTTGACTAACCTGGAAGCAGAAGCTCCCAATCTCCAAGCTGATCCCATCACCCACAGACTCGAAAGTCGGGCGAGTGGTCGGCGTGTGGACGGTGAAGTCGAACGCACCGAAGAGCTGGTGACATGGGTATACCCTACAGGTACTCGAGCTTGGTATATATGGTCTAAATACGTACAGGCCCACGGTGTCGCCAAGGCCCAAATGAAGGACTCGAGTAACCTATGGACTCTCGATTGCTTGAAGAACAAGAAGAAGCTAAAGATAGAAAGTTTGAAGGGGAAAACCCTAACTTGTAACCGACTCGACCTGCTACCCGAGACCTAGCCTATCTATATAAAGGACTAGGAGGGGGCGGCGAGGAGGACACACACGCAACCCTAGTTTCCACAACCCTCGCCAGATTGCATCTGCGCACCATTGTAATCTTCGATTATTTCGATAATTCCACGAGCAGACAAGCAGGAGTAGGGACCTCTACGAGGCCTGAACCTGGGTAAATCTTTGTCCCCTGTGTGCTTGTTTGCTAGCCGATAGATGTCTCCAGCGCTCCCTCCTTCTCCAAAACCCAAGTCCATAACAATGGGCATTGATGAGTTAAACCCTCGTCAATTGGCGCCATCTGTGGGAATTGGGAGTGCTGATGTTGCGGCTTCTTCAGCCCCATTAACCGCGATCTACAACTCCGCAACAGCGGAGATCCGCCAGCTCTTCGGCGCGTTCGACTTCACCGTCCACACGCCGGCCACTCGCCCGGCCTTCGAGTCCGTGGGCGAAGGAATCAGCCTGGCGATAGGAAGCATCCGCTTCCAAGTCGGTCAGATGGGCACGCTTCGCATGCCTGATCAACCGACGGCATCGTCGATTGCCCCAGCATCATGGTTCCCTCCATCGATCGGCACCCTCGGTGAGCCCAACGCCCCGACAACGGTCGAGAACACGGTCAGCGACAGCAGTCGCGACTCCGATCTGAGCGATCTGGCCACTGAAGATGGGACCTACGGTTCCGGATCTGAGAGTTGTGGAAGCAGTAGCTTCCCCAATCACTTCATGTGCCGTCATCAACGCAGGCGATATCTCCACCAACCGTGACAACGGTGGCAATTGCGGCAACGGAACAGACCCGCCTAATGGCAGAAACAGCGGCAACAGCGACAACGGTGGCGATCGCACCAACGCCAACAACGGAGAAGCAGTCGAACCTCCAACCATAGTAAACGAGCAAACCGGCGAACGCGTTGTGATCAGGCTCAACGAGCAAGAATGGGCTCGCTGCCGCAAGGCCCTGCGAGGCACTCCTCTACCCTTCGGATCTCTGCAAAAACTGCTAATGGGCTACCATTGGCTCCTGAAGGAAGAATTTAAGCGCCAAGTACAAACAATCGTGCAACTCGAGGCGCGCAACAAGGCGGCAGACGAATCGAGCCTTCGCCGTGCTGGGCTCTCCTCCTACGGAGGATCCTCCTCAAAGGGCAACGAGCAACTCGCCAAGAAGAGGCAATCTTGGATGGCCCACCTGACCGAGCAAGAATGCATAGAAGCCGCAAAGGTCCTTGACTTTGGCTCTATGACAGTCGACACTAGGGGCAACGTGGTCCCCAAGACGCCGCAGGCTGCAGTGACAGCGGCCACCATGTACCTCCTCAACAACCAGCCACCGGCTGGAGATCCCCGAGCCGCCATGCACCGATCCACGATCGCGGGCTTAGGATTAATCAAGGCCGCCCTCGACAAAGAGCCAACACCGGAACCAAAGAAGGGCAAAGCGCTAGCAAAGCGCTACTCCTCGCCCTCATCCAGTGATGACAGTCACGACCTTTCTCGACGTCGCTGCTCACGACGACACAACCACGACTACGACGCGCGTGATGACATCACGCAGCGCAAGATCGACAAATCAAGGGCACGACGTGCTCGGTCGACTGACTCAGAAGAAGAAGACGTGGAGCTCTGCGGCGCCAGATGCTTCAGTAGATCCATCAGGCAGAAACGAATGCCAAAGGGGTTCAAACTCCCATCGGAGAACCCAAAGTTCGACGATCTACAGGACCCAAAAATTTGGCTGGAGGACCACATCTCCTCCGTCAGGCTCCACGGAGGCAGTCGAAGCACGGCCATGCAATGCTTGCAGCTACAGCTATAGGGCGCCGCCCGAGCATTTCCACGCGGATCCATTCGCAGATGGGACGAGCTGGTTTACAGCTTTGTGCGCAATTTCAAGGGCACATACAAGCGGCCTGCATCAATCGAAGAGCTAAGATGTTGTCAGCAACGATCGGGTGAATCGCTACGCTCCTACATCCAAAGGTCATCCATCATCAAGAACTCCGCAGAGAACATCTCGGAGGATCGCGCGATTGATGCATTCAACGGCGGCATCCGCCGCATAGAGCTCAGGGAGGATCTGGGTCGCTCGAAGCCCAAGACCATCGACCACTTGATGGAGATCACGAATCAGTGGGCCGATGGAGAAGATTCGGTGAAAAATCACGTCCATTCCTACGAGGAGGCGGAACTCGAGCGCAGACGCGACCGCCGAAGCAAACGCCGTATGCGCATCTACGATGACCGCGACAACGTCAACATGGTCACAGCCGGCTACGCCGACAGACGCGACGACAACCGCAACAGCGGATACCGTAATGGTGGATATCGCGACTCCAGGAAGACCACGCAAGTGTGGCAACGCCGCGATCGCGATGAAGCACCCGCAACAACCATTGAAGATAAACTGTCCGGGCCATACACGGTGCACTTCTACATCGACAAGCATGATGGGAAGAAGAAGTCCAGCCACCTCCTCAAGGACTATCGCGAGTTCCTCAAACTACACGAGGGATTAGCTCGAAAGAACCGCAACACAGTCGAAAGAGGCTACGGCGCCGCCCCAGGCGCCGTGGCACATGGCGCTCCGCCACCACCACCGGGAATACCCCCAAACACAGCTGGGCCGGACCAGCTCCAGGGAGGCGAACCCTACCCAAGGGCCATGGGTACCATGATGATCCAAAAAGGACGCCCCTCCAATCGGGTGTAGAAGGCCATCACTCGCCAAGTAAACTTGGCCACACACTCGCCACCATCTACCACTGAGTACCTCAGTGGAAGCGAGTCATGCATCACCTTCGATAAAAGCGACCACTCGCCTCAAGTACCCCGTCCAGGCCACTGTCCCCTCGTACTCGAGGCGCAAATCAGAGGCTTTGACATGAGCCGCGTCTTTATGGATGGCGGAAGCAGTATCAACCTCATATTTGCAAGTACCTTGCGAGCAATGAGGATCCCTCTAACCTGCCTGGAGGCCTCGGACACAACGTTCCATGGCATCGTCCCAGGGAAAGGCGTATACCCCCTGGGCAAAATCAACCTCGACGTCATCTTCGGCACACCGAAGAACTTTCGGCGCAAGCGCATCGACTTTGAGGTCGTCGACTGGCCCTCACAGTACCACTGCATCCTCGGGCGCGTCGCGTTTGCTAGGTTCATGGCAGTACCCCACTACGCCTACCTGCAGATGAAAATGCCAGGTCCCAATGGCGTCATCACGATAAACGGGAGCTTCGAAAGATCTGACAGTTGCGACAAGGAATTCAACAGAATTTCCTAGTCCTTCGGCATGCAGGAAGAACTCGTGAGACTAAAGGAGTCGACAGACAACAGTCTGCCTCCACTGAGCCGGCCAAGCTCACCTGATCTCTCTTTCGATTCATCGGTGCACACAAAGAAAGTGCAGGTCCACCCATCGGATCCCGCCAAGACGGCTCTCATCGCCAACAACTCGAGTCCCGCATAGGAACTCGCGTTTGTCGAATTCCTCCGTGAGCACTGTGAAATTTTCGCCTGGTGTCCTGCGGACATGCCAGGAGTTCCCAGGGAATTCGCTGAGCACGCACTCAACATCAACCCCGACGCAAGGCCAGTCAAGCAAACAATTCGGCGATTGTCCGAGCCACGAGCGCAAGCAGTCGGCATGGAGATCAACAGACTCATCGACGCCAAATTCATACGCGAGATCAAGGAAAGCACTTGGCTCGCCAACACAGTGCTGGTACCAAAAAAGGACACGGATATCCTGCGGATGTGCGTGGACTTCACCTCTCTGAATAAGCATTTCCCAAAGGATCACTTCCCGTTGCCACGCATCGACCAGATCATCGACTCCACTGTGGGATGCGAGCGCCTCTGCTTCCTCGACGCCTACTCAGGCTATAATCAGATTCGAATGGAGGAAGATCAGGAAAAAACAGCGTTTACAACGCCCTTTGGCGTGTTCTGCTACAACACAATGCCCTTCGGGCTAAAGAACGCAGGAGCTATGTACCAGCGGTGCATGCAGGCTTGCCTCAAGGAACAACTGGGTCGCAATATCCAAGTCTATGTTGACGACATAGTAATCAAGACCAAGGAGGAAGCCTCGTTAATCGACGATCTGCGCGAAACCTTCACCAACCTCGACCGCTACCGGATCAAGCTCAATCCGGACAAATGCGCCTTCGGCGTGCCATCTGGGCAATTACTCGGGTACCTCATCTCCGCGAGGGGAATCAAGGCAAACCCGAAGAAAATAAAAGCCATACTGGCCATGGAGAAGCCAAAAAACATACGGGGCGTTCAGCAACTGGCTGGGCGAATCGCAGCCCTCAGTCGATTCATCAGTTGGATGGGTGAAAAAGCGCTGCCCTTCTACCAGCTCGTCCACAAAGCTGAAAAATTCGAGTGGACCAACGAAGCGCCTGCTATCCACCTCGCCAGTACTCGTGACCCCACGGGAAAGAGAACCATTGTTGTTGTATATCTCCGCCACCAACCAGGTGGTCAGCACAGTGCTCGTCGTCGAGTGAGCCGAGGAAAACAAGGTCCACGGGGTACAACGCCCAGTATACTACCTCAGCGAGGTCCTCACACCAACAAAACAGCGGTACCCGCACTACTAGAAGCTAGCGTACGGTGTCTTCATGACCGCCTGGCGATTGCGCCATTACTTCCAACAACACCCAATCGTGGTGGTCAACGACGCCCCGTTGGGGCATATCCTCAATAACCCCGATGCCACGGGACGAGTCGCGCTTTGGGGAATAGAGTTGTCTCCACGAGACATCACATACGAAAAGCGCGACGCAATCAAGTCGCAAGTTCTCCCTGACTTCCTCGTGCACTGGATGGAGAACCAGCTACCGGACAAACCAGATATGTCCTACCTCTGGACAATGCACTTCGATGGGTCCAAGCGGAAGGACGGAGCAGGCGCCGGTGTCATACTGACATCACCTCAAGGGGACAAGTTGAAGTATATCCTGCGAATGCAGTTCACAGCCTCCAACAATGAGGCTGAATACGAGGCCCTGTTGCACGGGATGAGGATGGCAAAAGCCTGCGGCGCCAAGAGGCTCATCATCTACGGAGACTCCAAGCTAGTCATCAACCAAACAATGCATGAGTGTGACACACTAAACGACAACATGATCGCGTACCGCGACCTCTACGACACACTCGAAGGAGACTTCGACGGTTGCGAGCTGCGGCACGTAGGTCACGAAAGCAACGAGGAGGCGGACGCACTCGCCAACATAGGCTCTAACTGCGCCCCCATACCACCTGGGGTATTTCTCGAGCGCATCCGTGAACGCTCCATCAAGCCAAAGGCCGCAGAGAAGAAATCAAGCACAGCAACGGACTCGGGGGCTACACCGCCCAATGAGCCAATGGCACTCGATGACTTGGAGCTGGACACAGGACTCGAGGGACCAATGAGCGTCATGATGATTGAGCAATCCTGGACGCAACCGTACATCACGTATCTCCTTAGCAAAAGGTTATCGGACGATCCGACTGATGCGCGGCACATCACGTGGCGATCTAAGGCATTCGCTGTTATCAATGACGAACTGTACAAACGTAGCATCACAGGAGTACTGCAACGATGCGTCTCCACGACCGACGGAAGAGATGTTCTCCTCGACATCCATGAGGGGACCTGCGGGCACCATGCCGGCAGTCGCGCCCTCGTGGCCAAAGCTCTGCGAGCTGGGTTCTACTGGCCTACGGCCATGCGTGACGCCAAGGACATCGTCCAAAAGTGCAACGCATGCCAATGATTCGCAGACAAGCCGCACGCACCTGGCGCAGAACTACAACCAATTCCGTTGGCCTGACCCTTCGCACAATGGGGACTCGACATGGTCGGCAAGCTCCCTAAGTCCTCATGAGGAGGATACGTCTACCTCTTGGTGGCAGTCGATAAATTCACCAAATGGATAGAGGCCATGCCAGTAACCAATCAATCAGGCCACATCGCAGTCAAGTTCTTCAAGTCCATCGTCTTCTGTTTTGGGGTGCCAAACAGCATCATTACGGACAACGACACGAACTTCACATCCAAGGAGTTCCAAGAATTCTGCGAGAACCTGGGAATCAACATCAGCTACACCTCGGTAGCGCATCCACAGACCAATGGTCAGGTGGAAAAAGCAAACGGGCTCGTCTGCGGCGGCATCAAGAAGCGACTCCTCCGGCCACTCGAACCAGCCGCGGGTTGCTGGCCAGACGAACTGCAATCCGTACTCTGGAGCCTACGCACAACTCCAAACAACGACACGGGCTACACGCCATTCTTTATGGTGCACGGAGCAGAAGCAGTGCTGCCCGCCGAGGTATGATACAAGGCGTCGCGCGTGGTCGCTTACAGCGAACAAGAGTCATCCCTCGCACTCGAAGACTCTGTCGACCTCCTTGACGAGGCACCAGAAATCGTCGCGGAAAGATCGACGATCTACCAGCCGAACCTGCGCAACTACCACAGTAGGAGGGTACGCCCCAGATCCTTCGTCGAAGGCGACCTGGTCCTGCGACTGAAACATCAGGGGCATCTCAAGCTCGAGTCCCCTTGGGAAGGACCATACGTGATTACAGAAGTAATCCCAGGTGGCGCCTATCGCCTTCAAGACTTAGAGACAGGAGTCGCGTACTCCAACCCTTGGAACGTTGCACAACTGCGACGCTTCTACCCCTAGTCGTTTTTACTTTTACATTGCAAATAGGGCTACTTAGCCACACATTGTACCTCGCACTGTTCTTCGAATAAATAAAGCTAAGTGCCCCAAAACTCTGTGTTCTCCTTTACTTTTCCAATTTATCTACTCGGGGGCTGCGCCACCCTATATACATCTGTTCTATAAACCAAAACGCGATATCCTGAGTAGCTGGCACATCAATCGAAACCCTTGACACAAACATCAACCCAACTGCAACGCACCTGACAGGTTGACAAGGGACTGAGATAAAAGCATGACCAGGCTAACAAAAGGGACTCGCATAGTGCAACGCACTTCATACTAACAAATCTCTTTATACAATAACTTATACACAACATTTATACGAACTTTACAGCACAAGTACACTTATATGCAGGATACAAACTAGGTTACTACTGCAGCAGGAGAACATTGGTTTGTTCCTCAAAGAAGTCGATGATCTCTTCTGCTGGGCGATCCACCGCCTGGTAGTGCGGCACCATATTCCAGGCAGAACCCGCTGGTGGCGTAGGCGGCCCAGGTGCTATTGCCGCAACATCTACGTCAAGCCTGTGTAGTCGCACCGTTGACAGAGCAGCCTTGGCACCAGCCACCAATTGTTGCCTTACGCACTCGCGAACCGCGGTCAGGTCTTGAAACTTGGCAAGGAGGGCCAGCAGGCTTGATGGAGTATCATCTAGCAGAAACATCGCCCGATAAATGTTCTTCAAGCATGACTGAGACTTCTTCAGAAAGTGCAGCACTCACGACGCACGATCCTGCAGGATCGCTAGTGTAGTCGCACGATCATGATCTACCCAGAAGTATCCACTCTCTTGAAGTTGTTCCTGGGTAAGATCATGCATGCGAATGGCAATTCTATCCTTCTCCTCCTGCGGATGACGCATGCTGACAACTACACGAAGCAGCAATAGCAGCATAAGTACAACGTACCATTGCGAGTGTCTACAAGGAAAAGATGAGAGCAAGCAAACTAACACTTGAATTGGTCACCCAGCTGCGTCACCTCGCCAAGCAGATACTGCTCTCGGGCGGCAGCTTTCTCCGCCTTCGACTTACATACATTCGCGTTACCGTGGAGCACGGGCAACTCATGCTCCAGCTGCTTCACGCGATCACGCAGTCACGAAAGCAGCGACAGCTCATCTACTCTAGAGCGCGGCGGTGCCACGGTATCATCAAGAGTCGGCGAGTCCTGAGTTTCCCTCAAAGGATCACTTGATGTACCCTACCACAAGTAAAGATAGAAGCAAATGAGGCAACCAAATCAACACAAAGACAAAGGATTCAAATGCATTAAAGACTAGCAAAAGTATCAGCAGATACACTCGCCGACAGGTATGTTCTTAAACAAAAGGACATAAACTAATTAACTATTACAAAAGCTAACCAAGGAGCAACTGGCTTCTTCGACTTCGACGGCTTCGGGGGCTTCATCGAGTCCGTGGCAGTGTCAGATGCCACCGACTTCCCGCCAGCCCCTGATACCGCCGCCTTCGCCGCCTTCTTGGTGCGGTGCAGCTCCTCAGAATACTTTGCAACCGTATTTATCACCTAAGGCCCATACTTGCCACAGGCAGTCGTGAAAGGAGCGAAGACTACCTGCTGGCCGTCCGCGCTAACAGGCATTGCCTTCGACACCGCGGCAGGATCTACCTCGACTCCGTGGGCCTGCACCATGGCAAGCGACATGGACGCGCCAGCCGTGCGGAGTGAGTTCTTGTAGCTGGAAGGCACACCCCGGCGAGTGACTCCACCAGCTCGCCTATATTCTCGATTAACTCCGCCTTGGGCATCAGCTCCTCGCGAAGTCGACTGAGGGCGCCCTTGGCCTTGGAGAGCGTATCCTGGACGGCGGCGCTACGGTCCTCGACTGCCGACAGTGCACCCGCCAAAGCATCATCGCGACGAAGGGCCTGCGGATCGAAACTCAAGTCGCCAGCATCTGCGCATAAATCCACACATGGACAAAACATTAGTGCCAATGGCAAAAAGCCCAGCAGAGAAGGACAACGATATCCAAAGCAAAATACATGAGAGGGCCTTGGAGATTGAGAAAAGATGTTCCTCGAACAACTTCTCCCTGGCTGCGAAGGAGGCACGCAGCTCCTCTTCGTGCCTTTGCGCCTCGTCACGCGCCGCGATTGCCTCATCGCGACCCTTCACAGCCGCGGCGAGAGTTTTCTCCATGGTGGCAGCATTGCGCAGGAGGGCGTTATGTTCAGCTACAAGCGGAAAGAGATTGACTATCAGTCGACCATATCAAAAGGAGACGAGGAAGAAGAAGAAGTGCAGGACACTCACTTTCAACCACGCGATGACGCATCTCCAGCATCGCATGCTGGCGGCCCATGGCAAGCACTCGCTCCGCCAAGTGCGCGGCTTCCTTCACAAGGAGCTATCATGCAACAAAGAATCAGTAGAGGCAATAGATAACATCAACTGCAACACTAAATGGGAGAAAAACTACACTTACATGGTCCTCCAATGACTCTGAAGATGTCTGTTGTACCGTCATCCGGGCAACCATTCGATGCTCCCCTGCATGAGGAGAACTGGAAGAGTTGTGCCCGGAATGGGCCGCCAATGGAGGGGAAGGAGAGCGTCCGACCTCTTTCTTGGCCCTTGAGGTCGCGACTCCTGATTCTTTCAAGAATTAAATGTTGCCAGAAGATGACGACGCCTCTTGGCTGCAAGACAAAATCCACATCAAAAAGGACAAACACAGAGACAATCCAAACAAGGGCAAATCCAGAGAAGAGTAAAACGAATTAGAAAACTTACCAATCAAATTTGTCAAAGTCAAAAGTGGCCTCCTTCGACTCTGACGAGGACTCCTTGGGCAATCGCATCTTCTTGCGAGAAGAAGGTGCAACTGCGCTCACAGGAATGGCAGGGATCGGCGACTCCGCACCTACACCTGCACCTTCCGGAGTCGAAGGAGACGATGCATCGGAATCCTCGCTGCGCGAACGCTTGCGAGTATCCGGACTACCGGACTCGGGGGCTTCCTCCTCCACATCAGAAGGGACGGTCGAATCTGACTCGTCCTCCTCCAAGGCTTCACGAGGAATAATCCCCTCAGGAAGAGTGGGGCATACAAGGCGACACCGCCCAATCCTGCATACAGACAACAAGTTCAGCAAAAAACAAACAAACAGCAGAAAAGCAATCGACAAATTAAGCTACTGCGTAGCACAACTATACCTCAAGAGGAGGGTTAGCAACATCGAACGGAAGAACAACTGGCTCACTGGGGAGCACATCCTTGACGGTGTACTTGGTGACCAGTCGAACCCTCTTGACCACCTCACTCGCGGACATGTCATCGACAGACACGCGAGTGGCATCATCAGCGCCAGCCCACTGAAACATAGGGTGGACTCTGGCCTGCAGGGGCTAGACGCGATGGTGCAGCCAAGTTCCAATGAGGGCGCTTGGTGCTTCAACTTGAAGAGGCGCTTGAAGAGGCCGAAGTGCGGCTCGATTCCGAGCCAGCACTCGCAGAGGGTAATGAAGCAAGAGATATGGAGGATCGAGTTCGGGGTCAGTTGATGGAGTTGAAGCCCGTAGAAACAAAGGAGGCCCCTAAAAAAGGGGTGAAGAGGCAAGGAGAGACCACGAATGATGAATGCTAAAAACATCACTCAAAAACCAGCACGAGGAGCAGGAATTGTCTCACCACCGGGGACGCGCGCGTCGGCGACTGCGCCGGATAGCACTTCGTCTTGACGAAGAAGATAGAGATCCGACGACTTGATGATGGAGGGGCGCCACGCACCATTCGTGACGCGAGTGCCCGTGGCCTTCTTCTTCCCGCCAGCGGTGGTGCTGGTGCCCGCAGCGGTGGAGCCGCCTTTCTTCTTCGCTGCACCAGTGGTGGCCGCGGAATCAGCCACAACGCCTCCTTTCTTCTTCCCCATTGCACGGTGGCGATGCGAGCGAAGGAAGTAGCTCGGAAACGAGCGAAGCTGGTCCAGCGTCACGAAAGAAACAGGTGCAGAGAAAAGCAGAGGAGCAGCGGCAATGGCGATGGAAGCGAAGGATGAACAAGAGCAGATGAGAAAATTACCGTCACAACGCCGCTACTTAACCCCTGGAAGATGCAATCCAACGGCTCAGAGAAACCCTACTGGATGCGTGGCAAACATCGTGCTCGACACGTGGAGGAGTGGAAGCGCGAACCGTCCCTCCACTACTCCCATTACACGCAAAAATCGAGGAGGCGCAGTTAAAATAAAGATTACGCACGCCCAGTCAAATCAAAGTCGGAAAGTGGGACCCACTGCTCGTCACGTCCCATCAAACTCGCTCACGCGGGCAACTGAGGTCATGAAAGCGTCAGCACTGACGTCATCAAAGCTACGCAGCGGAAGACTTCGACTACTTTAGTCCTTGCTCGAGACTTCGACTCCACCAAGCACTCAGGGGCTACTCCCATAGGGAGCGCTGGTCGCGCACCCTATGATTTTTTCTTTCTTCTTCTTTTTTTAGGAACATGGATAATCAAATCAAACCCAACCATTCGCAGCATGGCTTGACTATGGGCATGGATTACTCCCATAGGGAGCGCCGAAAACAAATTCGACTGAAACAAGCAAACAAAAGACGACAACAGTCGTAAAATGATTCTTCAGACCCTGCCTGAGTCTTCGACTCAACCAGGCACTCGGGGGCTACTCCCATAGGGAGCGCTGGTCGCGCACCCTATGATTATCTATACAAAAAACTATGTGTTGATAACATCCACACTCGAAACTCATGGCGAGACCGCCTCATAATTTTTCCCTACAAAGAGACTGCGTCTCCTGGGTCACCCGAATCGTCTCCGTGATGATAAAATTCGGATGCCGCGCTTACAGCATGAAGGTAAGACCTAAATAAGGCCTGACAACGCATTGGCTACGCACTACCATAAATGTATCCATACCTACAGGTATGATGGACATGCCTTGACGGACGCGTCGAGTGCTCACACCCATATAACTGGAATTCGACTCCTGTAAGACCTCCGTGGCTTGAGTTGAATTACACCAGCACTTTTCCGGATTCGATTCCGGGGACTCGAGTCCGAGTAGATTGCGTTGTTTCACCCTAAGGTGGTTAACTGATACCGATACTTCGGTTATATCAGGCACGTACATCAACAATCCCTATGACACAAATAAAGCAGTTGAAATATACTCATTCAGGCACTCGAAAGACTTCAAAAAGTCCCCAGTCGAATCTGCGATTCCACCGGACACTCGGGGGCTACTGACATGGGTATACCCTACAGGTACTCGAGCTAGGTATATACAGTCTAAATACGTACAGGCCCATAGTGTCGCCAAGGCCCAAATGAAGGACTCGTGTAACCTACGAACTCTCGATTGCTTGAAGAACAAGAAGAAGCTAAAGATAGAAAGTTTGAAAGGGAAAACCCTAACTTGTAACCGACTCGACCTGCTACCCGAGACCTAGCCTATCTATATAAAGGACTAGGAGGGGGCGGCGAGGAGGACACACACGCAACCCTAGTTTTCACAACCCTCGCCAGATTGCATCTGCGCACCATTGTAATCTTCGATTCTTTCAATAATTCCACGAGCAGACAAGCAGGAGTAGGGACCTCTACGAGGCCTGAACCTGGGTAAATCTTTGTCCCATGTGTGCTTGTTTGCTAGCCGATAGATGTCTCCAACGCTCCCTCCTTCTCCAAAACCCAAGTCCATAACAATGGGCATTGATAAGTTAAACCCTCGCCAGCTAGCGAATCTCCGCTATTGCAGAGTTGTAGATCACGGTTTACGGGGCCGAAGAAGCCGTGACATCAGCACTCCCAATTCCCACAGGCGGCACCAATTGACGAGGGTTCAACTCGTCAATGCCTATTGTTATGGACTTGGGTTTTGGAGAAGGAGGGAGTGCTGGAGGCATCAATTAGCTAGTAAACAAGCACACAGGGACGCAAGGTTTACCCAGGTTCAGACCTAGTAGAGGTCCCTACTCCTGCTTGTCTGCTCTTGGAATTAACGAAGGAATCGAAGATTACAGGGGTGCGCAGATGCAATCTGGCGATGGTGGCGAAACTAGGGTTGTGATTGTCCTCCTCGCCGCCCCCTTCTAGCCTTTATGTAGATAGGCTAGGTCTCAGGTAGCAGGTTGAGTCGGTGACAGATTAGGGTTTGTACCTTTGAACTTTCTATCTTAAGCTCCTCCTTGTGCTGCAAGCAATCGAAGAGTCCGTCGGTCACCCAAATTCTGTATTGGGCCTTGGCAACACCGTGGGCTTCTGCCGTATCTGGACCGCATATGCCAAGCTCGGGTACCTATAGGGTATACCCATGTCACCAAGCAAGTGAAAAATATATAAAATAAAAATACCTTGAATTTGGAGTAGAGATATGGTTTTGTAGAACAAATAGTTAGGAAGAGATGATGACAATGGGACATGAGATACTCTTGTTCTATTTAGTAATAAATGAGTAAACTAAGGGTCATGGATATTTCAATACATATGCTCTATAGAAAAGTGTATGAAAAGGCAGGCACCTAAGGATTCGGTTAGCCATGGAAAGTGAAATACAAAGGTTGGATAGAGCATATGACATGATTGAAATATCCATGAATAAGGTTTATACTAGTTACTAGGAGGCAAGATCGTTAACTGATGCCATTTAAAAAAGTGGTGAAAGTGTTTGACGAAGTAAAACTTCATCTCTATCTTCTTGTTTAAAAACCCTCTTCTTTTAACTAGTTGCTCTATGAGAGTATATCTACATTGCAAAGGCAAGAGTGATGTCAAAGAAAGCAAGGGAAATACCTTGCAAACAAATATGAGCAAAAGAGAAAAAACATGAGACTTGTTCAATTGTCCAACATACAATGGTTTGTTTTGTTCAAAAGCAAGGGGTTGTTGCTAGAACTCCTATCTGTGTAGCCCTCATTTTTATGGTTGTTAGTCTATATATAGTTTAAGACAAGTGAATATGCATAAGTTGATGATGCCATACTCGTATTTATTTATCAACCATAATCTCATTGATGCATGATATATGATCTATTCGCTTATTTGCTCGAGGACAAGCAAAGGTTTAAGCTTGGGGGAATTGATATGCACATTTTACATCATCAATATAGTGATATATATATGATCTGTTTAGAATGTTATTTTCCATGTTCTATCATTATTTATGCATTTTAGTTGATTTATTGGACTTTCCTACAAAGTCCCTTTCATTGGTATTTAATTCCTGAGAGACAGAAAACCTCCTTTTTCGAATTTTGCTGGTTTAGGGACCTTCTGGATGCCTAAAAATCGAAGTAAAAAAATACCTGATCAGTTTTTCACCTAGAAAAGGATCACGGGCCAAAGAAGCACGAGAGGGGAGCCACGAGGGCCAAAGGAGCCTAGGTGGCGCGCCCCCTTCAACTAGGCAAGCCACCCAGGCCCGTTTCAGCTCCTTCTTTTTACATATGGCTCCGTCTCACCAGAAAATCAACACCATATTTTCCCACGATTTATAGAGGCAGAGGCGGAGGCGAAAGTCCTCTCCTACTCCGGGAGAGGGTAAATCCTGCCGCACCGGAGCCTCCAGTGCAGGGGAAATCGACATCATCTTCATCACCACTCCTCCTTGGCTTAAGGGGAGGCCTCTTCATCAACATCTCCATTAGCACCAACATAACCACCATCTCCATCTCCAAGATCCACCTTGTTCCCTCATAGTTTGTGATCGATTGAACCCTGAATATTGTTTAAGTGTTATTTGCATGTTTGTAATTGGAAACTTGTCTTTATTTGGTGGAGATATTATATTTTCATGTTGTGTTGTAATCCATATGCCACTACTCCATATCATGTTTGTCACTTGTGAGTAGATCCCCATGTTCCTGAGGGCATAGGATGAATTGGCTATAATTTCCATATAATATGCAATGAGTATTTGGTCAAGTTTTCATCTTTTATGTGGTTCTATGATGGTTTTATGTGAATGTTGACAACATATTACTTCACCTATATGGGATCATAGGGCTAAACTTTAATCAAATGAATAGGGTTGGAAGGGACAGAATGACAGAAACCGTTTTCCAATACTTTGAGTTGCATTAGAGGGATTTCTGTCGGGGACCAATGAACTAACTGCTATGGTGGGACATTTATGTCTTAATGATTCCTATACTTTCTCATGAAATTGGCTATAGGACCCATCATAAGGGGTGTACTTGCTCATATCTATGGGTGCACCTAATTTAGGCTCCGCCCTAAAGGAATGAAGCTTGACAAGATATTCACCATGTTGTGTAGAAATCTATATGCTAAGTAAATCCATGCCACCCTCGGGAACGCTTATCACATATAAGTTCACACACACTTGAGCTTGTCCTGTTTCTGCATAGAGGATTGGGCTTTCTCTCATTGAGAGCGTTTACTTGTTGCTATTTACTTTCAGTACCTTATATTGCTGCAAACTATAAACCCAAAACACCAAAACCACTGCACTTTTTATTGCTTTACTTGTAAAACTTGCTAACCAATACCTTAAGCTCCTCGTGGGTTTGACAACCTTTCTTATTTGAAAAGCAATACAATTGATCTCCTGAACTTGGGAGCCATCACCCACTAGCCTACCGCCATTGTTGAGCTCCATGGCCTCCTCCATCTCAAGCATAGAGGTCCCCACACACTCGAAGATGGGGGCGCAACGTCATTGTCGGTCGATGTCATACGAGTCGCCTAGATATCCTCTGCCCTATGGGTCAGAGGCCATCATAAATGAGTACACAACCGCCATAAATGAGTGCTCGGCCACTGCCGCCATCGACCACACATGCTTTGTACGATGATGTCCCTCAGTGATGCACAGTGAGAGGGAGAGGATGGGATTGCAATGATGCTACGATTTCTGCGGAAGGGGGAGGGGCTAAGTCACCATTTGTTGGGCGAGCGCTAGGATTCTAGATTGCTCACAAGTCTTGTATCTCATTTTTCATGATACTACTTATGGTACTCGTCATAAGAGTCCTAGTCTCCGGACATAAAAACCTTACCACCGACATGAACATTCTAGCATCAGATTTTTTTGCATCTGCCCTTTGTTAGAGAACTGATTCGGCATTGGAGACCGCAGTGAGAGGGTGGAGGATATCACATTCATGCCAGATATCAACTGAAGCCGCATGCTCAGATCCCTTCTGCTCCATGAGCTTCCTGTATGATATACCTTGGCATGCCTCACACCAGGTCGGACCAAAAAGCCCCGCAAGTGAAAACCTAAGCTTGGGTCTATCCCGACTATTAGCCTCATGCCCTTAGAGCTTCTCTAGCAGATGCCAGATAAATCGAACCCTGATATCAGATCGGGGCGATGGAAAATCGTATCCAGTACAGGAAACAGACATGGTAGAACATATAGTAAACAAGTAAACTAGATATTTATACCAATTGGTTTACGCCATGAAATCCTATAAAATATACTAGAAAAAGTGCTTGACAAACATGAAATTAAGCATATGTAGCGGACTAATCATACTACCAAAGCAAATAGTAGGGAGGAACTACTAGGTCTACTAGCCCTAACCCTAATCGGCACCTAGATCATTGGTGTGGTTCGTCATCATCGGAGTGCCCCTCCTCAGATGCCGAGTGAGTGGAAGACAACCTCGCTAAGCGGTTGCCATGGTAAAACGAGGCCCCACTCCTCTTCAAGAGAGAGGACGGTCGCCTTCTGGCTGTCAAGCTCCTCCTGAGGTATGCCAAGGCGTATGCGGGCAGTCGCATCGATGTGGTTTGCGCGCGGCTCGTGGATGCACTCCACATAGGCCTCGTCAAGCGCTTCATGGCGCTTCATCTCTAACAGGAACACTTCACTAAGGACATCCAACCCTAAGGGGTGGCCTGTGGTCATGGAGAAAGGTTTGTGCAGCCATGCCAGGACACAGATCCTGACCTTCTCGTCATGGGAGGAACCATCAGGATCGCAAGCCCGAGTTTGAGCCACCACGATGGTGACTTCTGGTGGGGGATCCTATCGCGAATCAGCTCTAATTGCTCGTCCGAGGGAGAGGTGTGGTGTGGCCAAGGAGAGAAAATTGTGATGGAGGGGTCGAGGGATTGTACCCTAAATCACCACCAGACCCGAGTATATAGCTACAGGGTAGGCCTCTATTGAGTTCCCTAGATAAATATGTCTAGGACGGGACATTTTGGGGATCTTTTCGGGGCCGTAAATGGCCCAAAACTAAAAAAGGTTGGATTATCTAGTTTTGGGCCAATATACGGAATTTTCTAAAGAGCGTTTGGTCGGCTTCATTACATGCTAGTGGGCAAAAAATGACCCATTTGGATGCTCGCAATGCGAGGTTGTGTTGCACGAGCATGAACAGTAAAGCAGCCCATAGCTAGGCCCAATGACAATGCTCGATCTAGGCAATTTCTATCAAGCCAACCTCGTCATGCGCCCACCAGATGCAAAAGCGACGCTCCTAATACGAGCACGGCCGACGAGCAAAAATTGGGGCACCACATATTGGTTCACCTCCTGCTGAAACACTCCATCCTCGCTCATCACCGAAACTAGAACCACCATTCCCCATCGAGCTCTCTTTCCTGGTCGGTCACCAGCAGTTAGCTCCTTCATCTCCAGTCAGTGGCAGCAGCAGCAACGACATCTCCCTAAATACTATTGCCTCCTCTTCATCGGCTCATCTTTTTGGTCGCCATGCTGAGCTAGAATGATGATGAAAGCTCGACCCAATTGTGTCTACGGGTAAGTTCAATTTCCCCTAATTCCTCTCTAGGATTAGGGTTTACTAGCGATGGGGAACTTACGATTTGGCCCCGGATCAACTCAATTTCATTTGTTAGTACCTCACGAACATGGACTATACTCCTAACTACATCGAAGACCCCACCTTCCGCGACATACCAGTAGATTGTCCCGAGGTGTGACACGTCCACAAGTTTGAGCCTATCAAATGTGCTGCACTTGAAGGGAGCAACACTAGACGTAGATTCTATCTCTGCTAGGTGTAGAATGTAAGTTCTTCTGATTTATCACTTGACAACTCATCCATTAGCCATGACCATGAACTCTTGATTAGAGTCCTCACTTGCTATCCCATCCATTTGCTATGAAAATGAACTCCTAATTTGCAGGAAGTCACAAAATGTGGGTCCGTGAGTTGGTTGGGTGAGGAATGGATAGAAACTGTAAAAAATGCATTAGGGAGACTTTGGAGGAATGTGTCATGACAACAACAGTGCAAGAATCGATGAGAGGATTGGGAATGCAAAGTTGGTGAAGGAGCTAGTTGGTGAGAAGAACAATAATGAGAAGAAGTACTCAAGTTTGTTTCTTGATGTGAACAAATTAATGGATGAAACTGAGAAAAGTATGCTGGCGGAGAACTTGTCTAGGATTAGGTGCACCACTGCAAGAGCTAACGTGGAATCAGTGAAAAAGCTGAAGAATGAAGTGGATATTCTGAAGTAGGTGCATAAATCCCAAGTATAGACAACGAAAGGCAAGCATAAGAAATGGGATGAGGAAACAATGAGTTTGAAGGAGGAAAAGAAGAAGCTAGAGTACATGATCTTATTCTAGTGTTGTTGTACGTATATCCTAAAAACTGCTTATGATCGAATCTTGTCATGAGGTGGTATATAGTAACCTCTCGTGTGATGGTGAACTGGTGGTGGTAGGATCACACCCACTTTTGATGTGGTGGTAGGTTAACACCATGATGATATGATGAACTGATCCCCTTTTGGAAATGATGACGAATGGACATGTTAATTTAATGTGATGCTTTTTATGACTAGTAGATGCTTGTGTTCTTATTATTGTTCTTCTTGTGTTCTTCATGTTGTTCTGCTCTCGTGTTCTTCTCGTTGTTCTTCCTGTATTCTTCATGTTGTTCTGCTCTCTGTGTTCTTCCAGACTGCCTTTATTCTTGTTCTTCCGGATGTGTTGTTCCTAATGTTATGCATGTGTTCTTCCTATTGTTTTGCTTGTGTTTTTCTTGTTTTTATGCTTGTGTTCTTCCTATTGCTTTGGGCGTGTTGTTCCTAATATTCTGCTTTTGTTGTTCTTATTGTTATGCGTGTGTTGTTCGTGTTGCAGGAATTGTGTTGTATGTGATGATAGTGTCTTCGGGGTAAGATCAACATAAGATAGAAGAAGGTAATCGTAATGGGTCTATTATGGGCGACCAAATTAGAGTAGTTTGCACAAGATGTGCCAAATGAATAATGCACATGCAACCAAACAACCTAGACATGGTAGCCTAACCCATGCAACTATCGCTCATGCAGTATACAAAACGGGCTGCACAACATGGCCTAAAGCATCTTTGTGTATAGCACTGCCGAATTTAGCCATGCCCGACTAGCCCGACTAGAAGAAAATGTTACACAGCCTATCAAACACGCCCCTAGAGATGTTCTTAGCCATCCCACATGTGATGCCCAAGCCCGACCCGACCTGACCTGCCCTGTCGGACTCGACACGATTTGTGCTAGAGGAAGATTATGATGAGGTTGCATTGGTTGCCAGCCTGCCAGGTCGGAGCCACCGCTCGTGAACATGTGCGTGTAATAAAAAATGTGACGGCACGAGGCCGTGATGAGGTATGCGTCATAGCGTCCACGAAAGGCCCCATACATAGGTAATGTCAGTGACGTGTGATAGCATTTGTGGTGTGTCGTCCAGTGACTCGAGTTGTATGTATGGCGTCTTCAAGGTAGACATGGCCAGCTGCGAGTGCATGCATTAGTTGCACGCTACACTCGTCGGAGCTTAGCTCCTGCACCACAGCCCGAGCAGCCCACAACATCGACGAGTACAAGGTCGGCCCCGTTGTCGAAGGTAACAACATATCGTGGAATCGCGGCTAGAACATATGGTGCCATCCTTCGATTATGCATCTGTAGTGCATCTTCACCGCTCCGACCTAAACGAACAGAGAGGCTTATCGAGAAACCTGCCCTAGCGACGAGACCCAAACGGCCATAGGTGTCCAAGCCGACCTATTTCTGGCCCACATTTGGGCTGGCAATGTGTCTGGCTGAACGCACCATAGATCACGCCCGTGTCCTCCCTCGTCCACACCGGGACCACCTGGCAACGACCCAATGGTCGCTGGCCTTCTGCCATGGCCATCAATGGAAGTAGGCTGACTCGCTGACACCTGCGCCGACATGAATGCTGGTCGCTGGCCTTCTGCGCCGGCATCAATGCCGGCATGTTGCCCTCTGTGCCAACATCCAATGCCATGGCTTGGCCTTTAAGTAGGCTTCTGTGACTATCACCCCACGCCACCTTTTATTGCCACTTGTAGCCGCTCTTTCCCTCCCACACCACAACATTGACAGCCATAGCTGGAGGCATATGATCTAGGAGAGGGCAGTTGGGACGCCCCCCGGGCCGGGGCGATCCTGAGGTTAAAGCCAAGGCAGAGAACATGGGCATGGTCGTCGCACATCGTCGTCATCGTCCCTGTCTCCATTGCCACGCTCATCCCCATCATAATCGTTGCTACCATTTGTCATGGACCTATCCAGCTTCGAGTTCGACGTGCCCATCCTCTTGGGCTAGTCATGGGAGAAATTGCGGCTCTCTAACAAGTTCGCGCAGGTGCTCGATGGGCAGGATCCAACACGCGTCAAGCTGCGCGAGCACAACACTAGGTGCCGCATCTGGTCTGTGGAGGAGATGGTCGACGTCGAAAGCCACATGTACCTCTACCACACTTGGGATTTGTTCGCCCGTGCGCACTCCATGGAGGCCAGGCACTTCCTCATCATCAACTTCGATGATCACGACATGCTCACCGTCAAGGCCTTCGATGAGACCATGTGCCGCCGAAGCTACCATACCGATGATGAGGACTAGGCAAGGATGAGAAGACGATGTTAGTCGTCGGGTTTACTCTTGTCTATCTACTGCATATTACCAACTCCACTCGTCATTCTCTCCCACCGCTCTCCTCTCCTCCATCTCCCGTCCAAAAGCTCCTCCCTCCCGGGGCTGTCTGGCCCCTCCCCATCTCTTCTCCGGCGATGGCCGGCGGCGAGACTGGGTGAGGGTCCCACCCCTTTGTACCATAGTAGTATTAGGTTTTTCTCTGGTGTGGTGTCCCCCTGTGGCGACTGAGGGTAGGACGGTGGACTCTGACCGCCAGATCCACCGCACCTTGTTCTTCTCCTGCTCCGACGTGCCTCAACGATGGCAAGTTGCGGTGCCGAGAAGCTGGTTGAAGACGAGCATCCCTCCGAATAAGGCGTGTCTGGGGTGCTTCAAGCGGGTGGAGTCGGGCCTTCACCTGCTCGATGCAGTCCCTCTTCCCTCTGCGGCAGCGCTCTCATGGGGAGAGCCAAAAGCAGCAGCTTGGAAGACCACTGCTCACCCCGCAAATAAAGTCCAATCTCCGCGCACCTTCAGCGGCTCTCTCCTCCGGCCATCCCTTCCGACTTGTGGCAGCAGTTCGAACCAGGACGGTGGTCAGCATCTCTTGCAGCAGCAGTTGAAGGACGGCGGATCCGGTGAGGAGAAGGCTGGATCCACTCGCCTGCCTCTTCTTTGTAGCCATCGAGGTGGTGGTCAAAGAATTGGGGGGTTGGGTGTCTGCTTTTCCCCTCTCCGGTGGGGAAATTTTGCTGCGACTGGCGGAGATCTCAAGCGGCGGCGAATTTGGGTCGCTGCTATCTCTGGCACAGGATGCCACTCCGCGTACCGGTTCTGGACGAGCCGTGACTCCCTCAACCTCCAGATGTGGAGGCCCTTCTGCCACTCCGTCACGGCAATCTTCGTCTCACCATTGCCAAGTGGTCCCGTCCCCGGCGGTGGTGCGGGCGGTCATGGCGTCGAGTGCAGCTTCGTCCTCGGTGGAGAAGGACTTGATCGCTTTTCTTACTTTTCTTTTCAGGTCCTTTTTGTAAAAGACCAGGGCTTGTGTGTCATTCTCTCTAAGTGTGAGGCCCTGTTTGTAATAATGCCCACCAATTAATGCAGCTCGGGACCCTTCTAGGTCCTTTCCCTTGTTTCAAAAAAAAATCTACTGCATATTTAGTTGTAGCTCTAAAATATGTATGAAAATCATGAAATATATGGAACTGACCAAATCTGACACATCACGTCACCCTGACTGCGGGTCCCATCCATTAGAACGGTTGAAAAACTTGATTTTTTTACAAATATGACCCCTTTCAAATTTTTATCGTCTATTGTTAGAAATAACCTGACGGAATAAGGAAAAGCTGCCACGTGTAACATCCCGCCACGACAGGTGGAGGACCTCGCATCCCGCCGTAGGTACCGGCGGGAAGAACATCCCGCCCATGCCAATGGCGGGAGGAGACGTGGCTGCCGACTAAAGAAATCATGCCGCCCGTGTTTGTCCAAAGCATGCATTTACTAACTAATCTAGGCTGGAGCGAGGCATACTTACCTTGTGTCTGGCTTGAGACTAATTAACTACTAGTACTAGTGTCTAACTAGTCTCATCTAACTATGGTAAGTAGTACCTACATACTCTGCTCTCTGCTCCCAACGGCGGTGCATCCCTCTACAGGCCATCATCTAAGTAGGGCTTAATTAGTTAATGCAATTAAGACTTGGCCCTTCCTGCCAGTTTACAAGGCACATTCCGCCCATGGGACTGGCGGTATGTCCCTTCCGCCATTGTGGTTGGCGGGAGATTAGCTCCGCCGGCGGGACGTTACACGTGTCACCTTTTGCACGTTTCGCCAGATTATTTTTGATAATAAAATTAAGAAAGGGTCAGTTTTGGCGATGAGAATTTGCAGACAGTCATATTTGTAAAGAAATCGAAAAACTTAAACGAGCAATCCAGACAGAGTAATTTTCGAGGTCGATATAGTGTGCTAAAAAAAAGGAATGTCATCCTCAGGCTCATCGGTTCTCGAGGAAGGCAGCAGCCCTATATGTTCATCAGCTGGACTACTGTAGCGGTGGAGCCTGGTCACATACTAGCAGGGCCAGTCGCGGAAGGCAACGCGGGGGGAGAACAAAGGTGACGGAATAGTCAAGGTAAAATCAGAGCTCCCAGACCCAGAGTAAACTCTGCATCACGACTTCGTTCGATTCTACAGTACTAGTTCTTGGGTTAGGGATTCTCAGACCCTTTTCTTTTCTTTCCTTCTTCTACTTACTGGGTTCCCTTCAGTAGCACAGTATATACTGATACTGCTAAAGAGCCCAGATGATTTCCACCATCCTTTCCGTTTATCTTGGCGTGATTGTAGATCCAGCATCAAGTATCCGTTTTCTTGGTCATTAGAAGTTTCTTGGTCATTACTTGCTCTCTATGAGGTCGACACGCCTTGGAATCGCCCGCCGGCGGGGTCGTCGGTGTAAGGTGCGCTTGACGGCGGCGACGGCCATGTTGGGCACGCCGTGCGTTCTCGAGAGGTCGGCACGCCGGAGAATCGTCCGCCGGCGGGGTGGCCTGTGGAGGGTCTGCTTGACGGCGGCTACGGCTGTGCTGCTCACGGCGTCGCTCTCGATGAGGTAGACATGCCGGCAAATCGCCCGCCGGCGGGTTGGTCGGTGGAGGGTGCTCTTGACCGCGGCGACAGCCATGCTGGGCACGCCGTGCGCTCTCGACGAGGTCGACACGCCGGAGAATCGGCCGCCGGCGGGTGGTCGATACCGGCGTAACGAGCTGGGGTGAGGTTGGCGCGGGCCGCCTGGCCATACTAGAGAAAGTTAGGTTCATGGAGTTTTTTTTTTTCCTAATCCTATTCAATATGAAATCCCCTTCTGACCAAGCAGCGATCCTTTGAATTAAATTCCATCTTGTAAGCACGATTCGCAGTTCTCAAACTCGGATTGAGGAGTGGTACATGAGATCGGGTCAAGCAAGTGTCCTTTTGATGTTCATGTTCCCGTACCAGTTTTTCACTGCAAATAAATCTTGCATTACAGGTATGCTAAAAAGGATGTGCACGTCTTATGAGAGTTACGAACTGCGGGATGAAGATCTGTACAGGAATTTGAATGATGAGAAGAAGCATTTCTTGGTGCTTATGATGGGTGATTTCCGAGATGCCATGGTAACCCTATTCAAATAAATATTGCTCCACTCTAATGTGTTATATTACTCTCTGTGTGCTAATTTCTTAAACACTACTGATGTTTCTACTATCTACTCCCTCCGTTTCAAAATATAAGATGTTTTAACTTTGTGAAAAGAGTGTATCTAGACCCTTTTAGTGTGTAGGTTCATCTAGGTTTAGAGTGAACCTAGATACCAAAAGGATCTAGATACAACCTTTTTACAAAGCTAAAACGTCTTATATTTTGAAACAGAGGGAGTACTACGTAGTACCTTAAATGCTGCACAGTACTAGTAAATTACTTGATGGACAGATATATTTTCCATCTATAGAGTGTTTGCAACCTTTTGGTTATTTGTCTTGTTAATTTGGTGCCTGAATAGACACCAGTAGCATTACCATGATTGCACATTCAGATAAGTCAGTTTACAAGAAATTTCCACGGTAGTTTTCTTTCCGCAATTGTAATGAAGATCCAAACATGTTTTCCTTGTTTTTCTGAAGATAGTAGTCAGGTATCAACGAAACAAAGATACATTTTGATCATAATGGGTGTCTTCTGGATCTTGATCATAAATTATAAGTCCAAACTTTGTTTTACTTTCGGCAGATAGTCCCAGAAGAACTTGTGCGGCGTCTCAAAGGCGAGATCCCAAGAGAGATCCAGCTAGAAACTCCAAAGGGTTCCAGTCACACTATTGTGGTTGCCAAGAACCAAGAAAAGCGTGTCCTTACAGTGGGTTGGTGTGATTTCGTTGAAATCTATGATCTACACATGGGTGACTCAGTAATATTACAGTACAATGGAAACTCTAAGTTTAATGCCATAATATTTGATAATCTTGGTCGAGAGAAAGCATTATCAGTTGTTGTGGATTCTTATATTATCTCAGGTCCAAAACAGGCACAGCGACACACATGGAATCAGGTAAAATAGCACTTCTTTTATTCATGGCTTCATTTGCAGGACCAAATTTCACTTCAAATGACGTTTGCACTTCAGGTCTGCTAAAAACATGGATGCGCCTTGTGGAAGCAT
Organism: Avena sativa; assembly: GCA_916181665.1. Taxonomy (NCBI): domain Eukaryota; kingdom Viridiplantae; phylum Streptophyta; class Magnoliopsida; order Poales; family Poaceae; genus Avena; species Avena sativa. Next base: position 105,959,896 of record OV702292.1, read on the forward strand.
ATGTAGTCCTTGCAACTTTTAGTCATTTCACCTGTTATTGTGATGCTTGGACTGAATCCAGCATGGTAGTATATTCAGGTAAAAGCATATGTAGTCCTTGCAACTTTTAGTCATTTCACCTGTTATTGTGATGCTTGGACTGAATCCAGCATGGTAGTATATTCAGGTATGTTTGTTTGCACAAAGTTGATACACTGCTTTTGGCATTCTTCTTTCCCTAACAAACCATGCTTTTGTCCTTTTTCGTTTTCCTTGGTATTAAAGAGAAAAACCACTTTGATTATAGCAAATATCTTTTTAGTCTTGTTTACAAACAGTCCGCTCTAACATACAAAAAAAACTTGTTTGCTTCTCCAGATCATCCCAGAAGAATTTGTTAAGCGTTTCAAGGGTGAGATCCCAGGAGAAATCATACTTGAGACAAAAAATCGTCGCATTTACATAATTAGAGTTTCCAAGCACCAAGAAAAGCTTGTCCTTACAGCGGGATGGGGTACATTCGTTCAATCCTTTGGTCTGCAGATGGGTGACACCATAGTATTCAGATACAATGGAAACTCCAAGTTTCATGTCATAATCTTTGATGAACTTGGCCGTGAGAATGCACTATCAGTTATTGTGGATCCTTTTCCGGCTCGTGTGCATGAAAGGCACACAAATGCTACTGAAACAGTGAACCGTTCTAATATTCAGCCTCAGTCAGGCCAAGTGAAATCACCTGCTGAATCCATGAACACTTCCCATGTTCTTCCTCAGCCCATGGAAATGCAGCGATCTACTCGCAGATTGAACGGGCCGCCGATGGAGTCATCACCAACAAAAAGACAGAGGCACATCCAAATGGACAAGTCATCTCAAGGCAACATGGCCCCAATAAACATTTTGTCCTCTGAATCATCTGGTCTCAGTTTTTTATTAGATACATCTTCCCTTGCAAATCATTCTCATCTTTTTGTACCTATATTTAGTAGTTCCCTTTTCTGTGCACGGCAGAATCTTTCTCCTCTGAAGATGGCTGTGGAGTACATGATGTGTCTGCTTCCAATTACAATGCTAGAAAGAACAGGCTAACTTCTTCTCGAAGGGGGCAGTTGAAGGATGGTTACATTACCACGAGTAAGACCAAACTAACTCCTGCTGAGCAGCAGAAGGTGAAGGAGAAGGTCCAATCCAGACAGTCAGAAATCCCCATCGTTGTTGCTGTGATGAGCAAGTCCAACGTTGATTCAGGATGCTCTCTGGTGAGTTCCGTCTTCTGAATGCATGTTTTGCTTCCATCATAAAGAGCCTGTCTGAACTTCTGTATATGAATATTATTGTAAACGCTATTCTGTAAATTCATAGTCAGCCATCTCTGAATTTGCATACAGTTTGTTTCCTAATACTGAACCAATTTAGAAAGCGATTGACCTGCTATTTTACTTAGAATTTTCTTTACACCATCATCTACTAACTCTTTTGTTCAAATCTGTAAACAGAATTTCCCCAGCCACTATGCTATGAAATATCTTGGTGGGGATCCAAACATGTATCTTCAGGTGCTTGGTCAGAAATTGTGCTGTATGGCGAGACCTCTCATAATAGAAGGCTTATAAGTGGATGGAAAGAGTTTGTGCAAGACAACAATCTGAAGATGGGTGATATCTGCCTCTTTGAGCTGTTGAGCCACCAGAGGAGAAGAACCATGGAGGTCTACATCATCCCGTAAATGACGGAAATTGATCGATATCCCATTGTTGCTGAATTCCCTGAAGGCGGTAGACTGGTGATTGGTTTGTGTTGGCAATGGTGATGGTGTGTGTTGTTGGTTAGTGAATGGCTGCCTCGCTGGTGATAGCCTGATAGGGCTTTTTGGATTTGTTAGTAACTTGTTTGGTTAACGATGCACGTTATTGCTGAACCATTGTATCGCATGGAAATTCTTAAAATTAGGGCGTGATGATGATGATGCAAGTCAAAACTTCAGTTTGTTTACTGGTGGTGCTGATGATGGCACTTTCAGGCCTCTTGCACATATGCAGCGTGGAGCAGACACGGCCTGCAGCGTATCGCTCTTGTGTTGGCAGCAAAAGCATCCACGATTTTGTAACATGCCGGAACAAGTGCAGCCATTAGGCCAACTCCAACCCCCCCCCCCCCCCCCCCCCCGGTCTGTTTGCGGGGCGGGGTGGACAGGCTCCGGGCCGATGTCCGCCCAGTTCTGCCGGGTGCACTCAACGGTGCCCCATCAGTCCGGACCTTTTTTTTTCCGAAGGTGTCACCAAATTTAAAAGAGGACCTCAGGAGACTATGAAAATAGAAAACAAGACAATCACATGAAATTTAACCCAGTTCAGCGGCCTCTGTCCCGCTGCGTACCCATGGTTCATACATGCACGCAAACATAAATAGAGCGAGCAATCTATGCATCTCGCTCGAAGATCATCTTACTCTTCTTCTCGAACCAACTCTGTTGAATTGGGCCATGTCGGTGAGATTCGATTTTCTTCGGTGAGTCGCTGGAGCTCTACCTTCTTCTCTTCTATCTCAAGACGCTTCGACTGGATTTTATAGTAGTTCTTCGCCGCATCTTTCCTCTCCTTGCATTTCCTCTCTTTCCTCTTGTTGATGGACACCTCGTTCTCGGCGATCAACCCTTTCATCGTCTCCTGGATGACAACTGACGAAGCTTTACGCTTGAGTTCTAGCTTGGAGCCGTTCCTTCCTCTCGGCCTTTTGGTTGTCGGCCCTTTCTCGTCGATGATGATTCCGACACCTCCTCCCTTTGCACTCCCTGCATAGAGCTCTTTCCACTTCTCGCAATCTTTGATCTTTGTTCAACAATGGCCCAATGTGAAAGGTTTCTTCTCATGGCAAGTCTTGAAGTGCTCCAATGCTTGCCACACCTAAACCAACAAGTTTAAGTTCATGCTAGAACATGTAAAGCTCGTATGAACGAAAACATATAGACATGTAGCAATATATCATGTCTCCAACTCCAATGCTGCTCACGGGCCTTTTCTTAACATGGTCATAAGAGGCACAAAACTCTGTGCATTGTTCAGAGATGAATGCCCACCTCTTCGTAAGTGAGTTCTCGTTGCGATCACTCGCAAACAGATGCTCACCGAAGTGTTTTTGATCATGGAAGTACTTTCATATTTGGTTCCAAAATGCCTCACCTTTTTGCTCCGCACCGGTTATTGGATCTTGCTAAATTTCCATCCATGCCTCGCAAAGCATCTCATCCTCGAGGGTTGTATATGATCCGCTCCTTCGGCTACCGCCTTGTGTTTCTCGGACTAGTTCGTGCCCAAACAAAGGCTCGTGGTCAATAGAGATACCATCTTCCTGGGTACTAAGGCAAGGATCCTATAAGGGCGTATCATTGGGTCATGTACACCGACGAGAAAAGAGTAGGGACTAGGTACAAGGGATGGCACTTGGTTGATACCTGGGTGGGCGTTGGGGTCGGAGGTGGGGCCGATGTTTCATCAAACAGCTTGCGGGGAGCGGGCGGGGATGCTCCTCCCGGTCTTGTTGCTGCATGAAGAGCCACCGTCGACAGGTGCCGCGTTCAGGTCGATGGCAAGAAAAGCCGGCGACGAGTCGCCGACGATCTACGTCCTCCCCTCACCCCGTGATGGCTGCTTCGACAGGAGGTGGTTTGTTTGCGGATGCGGCCGAGCTCGATGTGCGCACGCCAAAGGCAGATAGCTACTGCTCCTTTATCATGGGCAAGGAGGCAGCCTGCGCAGCGAGTGCCTCAGCGTTGAACTTGGCCTGGACGGCCACGGCGTGCTCAAAGGGCGACGACCCTTTCCTGAGCGGCTTGGGCATCGGCAATGCGTCTCCGGGCCTTCTCTCTACGATCAACCCTATTCCCCGACTCCTCCTTCCGCTGGTCGTTCGTCAACTCTTTCTTCACCCGGACGATGCTAGCGGCAACACCATCTTTGCCGGTGGCTTTTGAGGGACAAGCAGCGGTCGGCTGCGGGAGATCAGCTACAGCCGGTGCCGGTAGATCAGAGGCCAGAGCAGCTCCCGAAGGCACGAACGGGCCACGACCAGGGAGGACAGGTGTCGGGGAGGGCCGCGGCGCTACGTCCATGGCAGTGTGCTAGAGATTGGTGGTAAGAGTGTTGAAGACTGGTGGCAATGGGTATCTAGCTAGCGGGGCCAGGGAGGACACCACACGGACGCGCGGGTTGTCCGTGCGCCCACAAACCGAGCTCAATTTTCGACTCGATTTACGCCGAGACGGACAAATCCAAGGTTGTCTCTCGGTTTGCGGGTGCGCATTGGGCCGTGAGCTCGGTCCGGAAGAACATGATTGGACCCGCGCAGTCCGATTGTTTGGGGAAGGGTGGCGGGGGGCGTTGGAGTTGGCCCTGCAAAACATATCGACTTTTTTACAAATATACCTCTTTGTAAACCGGCATCGCCAAAATTAACCCCCTCTTCAATCGACTGGCAAAAATACCCCGACGAGAGGAGTTAAAGGTGCCACGTCGCACATCCTGCCATTTCGCGTGGCGAAGCAGATATCCCGCCACGGGGACAGGCGGATGTACCGGCAGGATGTGACTGAACCACGTCTGGTGCATGGCGGGAGGATAGAATCTGCATATGGGCTTTGCCCTGTCCCCCACCCTAGCCAGCTACGCCTGCTCCCTGCTCTACTCAGACCAAAGCACCTAGAGAGAAAGGGAGAAAAAACCGCAGTACTAGTATTATGAGCCACTAGCATGGTGGCCCTCGCAAATGCGAGGACATCACCTTTAATGTCTTAAAATAACTAAGAAATAATTATAGTTTGATTTCATAGACATCATATATGAAGATGTTCCCTGTAAGTGAAACATTTTAACCATCTTAGGTAGGTAACTCATGCACGATATGCTTTTCTGTAAGAACTAATAAATGGTAATCTCAAACCAAGACATTCTACTCTTCTCACTCACGTTTACTTGTCCTAACATATAACATGACTATATCGGTAGGGCGGCATATTAATAATAGGTTGAACAAACACTGGGTTACTCTTTGATTGATATAACATGACTCTTATTTTACAAAGGGTTAGCAACCATAAAGATCGACACAAAGGTGTGTTTAGTCACATGTAGTAGGAACCGTAGATGGATACATATTATTAAATCGTTTATAGATATATGTTTACTCGTGGGTGATCTATAGAAAATATAGAATTTATAAGCCTGGATATTAACATATCACTATAGTAATTGGACAATGTTTATATAATAAAGGGCGGCAAATATGAACTATGTATACGGAAGAGTAAATAAAATAAGCGATCCTCCCAACAAAAACCTTGTTTGTAGCTATTGCTATTTCTATAATGGTGTCCTATTTTTTTAAAGCACATATCTGATAACAAACACCAAGCCTCCACTTCCATGCACATCCTATACACAATATTTCCCTGTTGTTACAGATGAATCTAGTCAAGTTAAATCTTTATCTTCTAAAGAATTAATGTGTCGAGTATGTGGCACTATGGACCAAAAGATTAATCTTATTAAAAATCACATAAAATGTCCATCTTTTTATTTCTAATTGGATCCGCTCGACATCTACATTTTTTGTCGGTATGGATATTTATATAACAATGTCATCTTTATTTTTGTTAAAGCACATAGCTCATAAACAGATCCAAGCCTCCACTTCCATGCACATCCTATATGCATGATCCCTCCGTGTTGTTAACAGTTGTGCAACTAGGTTACATATGAATCTAATCAGGATCGATCTTTAGCTTTGAATAATAACCAATGAGTAGAGTATGTGAAAACGTAGACCAAATGCCTAATCTCAGTAAACTTCATACAAAACGCTGATCAATTTGTTTACTAATCAAATTAAATTTTTAAAGATTTAATTTTTATCACATGGATGTTAACTTGAAACTTTTTATGTCAAAAATAAGATGTCTGACAGACACATGATTTAAGTTTTCGTCGGTTTACCTCAATTTCACCATTCCATAAGGTGTCGAGAGACCAAAAACCATAGATGTGTGTAGTGTAGGTACCTTCTCTATTAGGTTCACATGTTCTTAGTGGCAACCTCCCGATGGTATATTTAGACTATGTCGTAAGGAGTAAGGTTTTCTAACTCCTTCAATTGGACAATAGTGTATTTCATGATCGACCGATGATTACCATGGCTCTTATTTTTGTCATTTTATTTATTTCTTCATAGGTTGAATGATGGGCAACAGTTTCTGTAGCATGCCTTTGAGAAGCGTCCCAAGTTAGTATTCAAACATCTTAGGGTCAAACTTTTGAGGTGGGAATTTCTTAGGGCTTTCAAACATGTGAGTTTAATTATTCCAAAAAATTTAGATTCAGTTTTAATAATATGTACCAAAAATACTATGGAAGAACATAAGATTCTGATATTAGAGTCGCCCGACTTGAATGGACCTTGACAGAGTTCATTTTCTTTGTACGGAACTTTTTTAGGCATCTATCTTACTTTTTTAATTTATGTTTCAATGTTACAAATTTCCATTGAGAAAGATACCTGAAAGAACACAAGATGCCAGGAATGGAGTTACTAACTTCGATAGAACTCGACCGAGATTTTTTTATATGATTTTTTTTTGTTTGGCCTTTGTTTCAGTTTTATTCCATTATTTAATTTTATAAATATCCATCGGAAAAGATATGCAAGAACCTAAGATGCCGGGAATAGAGTCTGACTTCCATGGACCTTGACAGTTCTTTTTATATATGGTACTCATTTAGATTTAAAGTACATTTTGTTGGCCTACGTTTCATTCATTAATCCATCAAGCAGTTTTAATAAACCTACGGATCGTTTGAAAGATAAAGGCTTATACACATTTGAAGAGATCATTTTTGAAAGTTGTCCTAAAAATGCTTTATACGTTTCACTGTTCATAGTATAGTTAGTTGTATTCATTTAGATTTATTTTCCGCATACTCATAAAAATTATGTCTTCTTAAACACTTGTAGTAGCATGTATTTGCTCCGCCACGTCCATGTATATGTTCCTTCTTTCATTCAGAAATGACTTACTCGGATTTTGTCTAAATTTATAATGTATCTACACATATTTTAGTGTGTAAATATATGTTAATTTAGATAAATCCAAGTCGCCTGTTTTCAAACCAAAGCAGTCTCTTAGCCATAGTCCGTGTCATGCAGGAAAATCCAGGTTCTATACGAATTCTATAAATCAAACTTTTCCAGCTCAATTTCATACACGTATCGGGAATGGACATAGAAAAAAAATTGGACATAACATCATTACGTGATGATAACTTCAGGATTGGCGTATCAGGTTAAACCATAATTGGCTGATTAGTAATTCACGGTCAGATCCAGCACTTGACCTCTATAACTCCTGTGCGATGATTCTAAAAAAAAAAACATATATATTGTATATGCGTTCGAGTACGTGTTAAATAATCAATTAATTGTACCCGATGTCCCTATAGGCTAAGCATGTAAACCTGCCACGTCCCGGCTTAGTTCTCTCTCTTTTTTTTTTGCGGGTACAGGCTTAGTTCTCTTGGACTTATGGGCGGCTAGACAAAACGTGCACGTGGTGTTCACTCTAACGATCAGATTTTCTTTTCACGTGACATGGGCCGTGCAATCACGCGACATACTTTTCTGTTACGCTTTTACGTTCTCTAATTAAATCGTAGGCACTGATTCTAAATGTAACTGTTAAAATAATTTTGATGACAGTGGGTTAACGTGGCGTCTCGAAAAACATCCCTATATTGCTTTTAGTATATAATAGATTACTCCGTATAAACAACTGGGTGTTAGAGCAAGTCTAGGAGAGCCCCGATACCCTCCCCGATAGCAAACATAGGGGAAAGAGAAGAAGAAAACGGCCCCCAGCAGCGCCCCTACAAGCTCCCCTATCGGTCGGGGACCCCGACCCAACCCCTCTCTCTCCCCTCAACATCGGGGTTGTCTCCGCCTCCCCTATATCAGCCATGTCAGCAAGAACAGTAGCCCCCAAGAGCACGGGGAGGGTTGGTAGCGATGGTGCGGTCACAAAAACCGGTGGCCAGCAGCCAGAATCAATGGGCGGTGGTGGGAATCGGCTGGCCGGCGGCCGAAATCGATGGACGGTGGCGGGAATCAACGGCTGGCGGCCGGAATCGGTTGTCTGGCGGCCGGAATCGATGGGCGGTGGCAGGAATCGACGGGCAGCTGCGGGAATCGATGGCTGGCGGTGGGAATCGACGGTGGCGGAGGGAATCGATGGGCGGCGGCCGAAATCGGCTGCCTGGCGGCCGGAATTGATGGGCGATGGCGGGAATCGACGGGCGGCGGCGGGAATCGATGGCTGGCGGTAGGAATCGACGGGCGGCGGCAGGAATCGACGGCGGGAGGTGGGAATCGAGCTGGAAATCAATGGGAGCACCAGGGAGTGGAGGCGTGGAGGGGATTTTTTGTCCAACTTTGAGCTTAAAAATTAACGTCATGATATAGGGGAGATTTTATTGGGAACCTGCTGGAGATCGAAAGATATATAAGGGAAGAATCTTATTAGGGTGTCTCTTACAGGAAGATATAGGGAAGATTTTATTGGGAAGCTGCTAGACTTAGGGGCTGTTTGGTTCCTAGCCATACTTTGCCAAGTCTAAGTTTGGCAAGTGTGGTAGCCACAAAAGTATGGCTAGAAAATTGGAGGCCACAAAGTGTGGTAAAAAATTTACTCTATGGCAAGTGGGCCGCATGGATAATAAAGTGTGACAACTTTAAAATATGGCAAGAACCAAACACCTAGCAAATTGCCAAACTTTGGCTTGGCAAAGTGTGGATGGGAACCAAACAGCCCCTTACTCTTAATACTCAAAGGCAGTGCACCTGGTGGCACCGTGGGAACAACCTGCCGCCACCTGACAAACCTGGGCCCACCGCTTTCGCCAGTGGCAAAGGCGGGATGAGCCTTCCGCCCCTCCGCGTGGCTGCATGTTCTTCCGCCAACCCGTACGACGTAAAGAGCCACGTGTCACTTTTTCCTCTTCCGCTAGATTAGTTTTGACAATATTCTTACGGAGGATAACTTTGACAATACAAATACGCAGAAGGGTATATTTGTAAAAACATCGAACATATCTCACTCTCACCGCCAGTGGCGTGACTCTCCATGCGACCCGCACACTGTCTGAAATGGTGCGGCGCAACACTGTTCCAGCCAGCAACGTGCGGTCTGCTGCTGGAGTAGAATCCAACGAGGCAACGACGGTGCGCTGCTACAGCCACCTCGTAGAGTAGAGTAGGTCTTTTATTTACTTACTATTATAATTACACCGGTCACCGAAGTGAGTACTGCATCGCGTATGTCAGTAAACCTTTTGCCGGAGATTCGAAGTATTCGCGTATGTCAGTAAACCTTTTGCCGGAGATTCGAAGTATCTTCTGGGCCGTCCGCGGATTCACACCGTAGAGTCCTAGCAGGCTGGAGTACTAGTACTACTGCTTTACGTGTGTCAGTGCCCTTTCCCCATTACACGCAGCTGTTGCCGGTGATTCTACACAGATTTTGACGGGTTTCCACCGCGACGTGTGCAGTGGTCGTGCAACTCTGGGCAAAAACTCACCTCGACCTTTGACCTAAAAATCTTTTGAACCAACTCAAGACACTGAGAGACGTCTAAATATACTTTTTTCGTAAAACTAAAACATATTATATTTTGAAACGGAGAAAGTAGAATTTAACATCATCGGGAATAAAGTTCGATGCAAATCTGGTCAGGAGAGATTACTCAAAAGTTTCAAGCAGAAGCTCTCCGTATCGTCCAGACTCGAATGGTGCGGCGTAATAATACTGCTTCGATCAGCAGACTGATGTATTCCCTGGAGGTATTTTTTACCAAATCTGTCCAAATCTAGAAAGTTCAACCAAATCTGACCCTTCTCCGAAACTAATTTGGAATCTGACCCCTGAGGTCGGCGCCATTTAAAATGGCGCCGAAGTTGTACAGGTCGGCGCCAAGATGAAGCAGCTGGAAGGCAAACTAGGGAGGTCGGCGCCGTTTTAAACGGAGCCGACCTCCTTCAGGTCGGTTTTCTGTTTTGTGTGCGCCGAACTGTACAACTTCGGCGCCATTTTAAATGGCGCCGACCCGAGGGGTCAGATTCCGAATTAGTTTCGAGAAAGGGTGTTGAACTTTTCAAAATTGGGCAGATTTGGCAAAAAATCCTCCCTGGAGCGACGGTGCGGTACTGCTCACTTGTAGGAGCAGTCTTTGATTTATTAACTACACCGGAGAAGTACTGCATTGCGTGTGTCAGACCATTTTGCCGGAGTGGCCTGTCACGAGTAGCGCGACTGCTTTACGTGTGCCAGTGCCCATCTGATGCAGCAGTCGCCGGAGATTTGACATGAGGACTACACACTGCACAGTGTAAGAATGACCTACTCTATACTGAACTGACTACAAGGAGGTAGCCACGCGCAGCCGATTCAGTTTGATTCAAAAGACTTAAAACAATGATTTTTTGGCGGGGAAAAGGACGATTTAATCTGACTTTGACTCCAAATGTTTTAAGGTGTATAATAATTATTAGGTCTTTCACAACGGGAGGCTTTTAGGACCGTATCTCAGGCAAAATGATGATATGGCACGTCAATAAAAGGGAAAAAAGGAGTGTTGTTGTATACAGTACAACTCTTGCGTGTCTGCGTAGGATTTTTTTCCTAGTTCAATCACACACAGGTACTAGACTAAAATCATAAAATGCAACCCTCCTAAAAACAACACCTATGAAAATGTATTAAGATACGAGCATTGCTACACATACGCCAGAAATCACCCAAAATTTGTACGAGATTATGCTATTGAATTGTTGCACTAGCCAAGTGAGCCAGAAGTCCGAACTGATGGAAATGGTTAAGCTATATATTTAGATTTTTAACACTCGTCCTCATGTCTAGGCTATTTTAGTTTTTAGCGTCGGTTCGGTGCAGGCAGCGGAATATTTTTTTAAACTGCGTGAGCACGGTCTTAAACTTGATCCTCTTGCCATATCGAATTGATGCACTATCCATATGAACCAAAATTCCGAACTAATGGAAATGGCTAAGCTATATATTTATATTCTTAACACCCTCCCTCGTGTCTCAGCGCAGATTATAACTCCTTCGTTGATGTAATCGGGATCGTGACTAGCAAACTCGAACTTTGTGAGTTATTCTCCCATATCCACGCCTACGATCAACGCCAGGAGATGCTTGATGGACAACCTGGCAGCATCGGATTTGAGACCGTTGCCAATGGTGCTTCCCGACAGCGACGCACACGTGGCAATAGAGGTGATCGCGGTAACTACCGTGGTGACCGTCGTGACAATCAATGTGATGAACGTCGGGATGACCGTCCACGTCAAGGACGTGGTGGTGGACGTGCTGCACCCCTAGGAGGAGGGCATGATCATGGCCGCCGGCGCTCGACGCCGTGGGTGGATATCATGTGCCAAATATGCAATAAAGAAGGACACACCGCTAAAGATTGTTGGTGGTGCTTTGAGGACGACGATGATGATTCACATGATGACAAGAAGGTTAATGCAGCATCGTATGGTGTGGACATAAATTGGTACTCCAATACGGGTGCTACACACCATGTTATTGGTGAACTCAACAACTTAACCATCTGCGTCAACTATAGGGGCTATGACAAGGTTAACGCGGCCAATGGGCAAGGTATGACTATTTCCCATATTGGTCATTCAACAATTCATACCCCTGCTCAAAATTTCCGCCTTCTTAATATTCTCCATGTTCCTCATGCCTTGAAAAATTTAATCTCTATTCATCGTTTCACCTATGATAATCGCGTGTTTATAGAGTTTCACCCCTTCTTGTTTTTGATCAAGGATCAGGTCACACGGAAAATCATTCATACATGACGATGTGTTGGTGGTCTTCATCCCCTTCTTTTATCATTAATGTCATCCCTCGAGTCCGAGAAGCATGCTTTTGTCGCCGACAAGCCCTCTCAAACAAAGTGGCATAGTCGCATTGGTCATCCATCCTTAGCCATAGTTAGCCAAATTCTTAGTAAAAATAAACTCCTTATGTTAAAGATTCTAGTATTGCGTTAATTTGTAATTCATGTCAAATGGCTAAGAGTCATCAGCTTCCATATCCTATATCGACAAGTGTTTCTACAACACCTCTACAATTAGTTTTTTTCTTATGTATGGGGTCCTCCTCCCACCTCTGTTGGTCGCCATGACTATTATGTAAGCTTTATTGATGACTATAGAAAGTTTACATGGATATGTCTACTTAAAAAAAGTCTCATGCTTTCTCTGTGTTCATCAACTTTCAAAAGCTTGTTGAACGCAAACTTGATAGGAATTTTTTTACCGTGCAATCCGATTGGAGATAGGAGTATGTTAAACTAAATTCATTCTTTCAAACCCAAGGCATTGCCCAACATGTCTCATGTACTCATGCACACCAACAAAATGGCTCTGCTGAACACAAGCATCGCTATATAGTAGAAGTAGGTCTTGCATTACTTGCTAATGCTCACATGCCACTAAAATTTTGAGATGCCACCTAGCAAATTCATCCATCATGATACTCATGTTCATCGTCATGTAGGTACTCGGCCTAATTACAAATCTCTTCGTGTTTTTGGGTGTGCATGCTGGCCACACCTTCGCCATTATAACAAATGTAAACTTGTCTTCTGCTCTACGCAATGTGTCTTCTTGGGATATAGTCCCCGTCATAAGGGTGTTAAGTGTCTTGAAGACTCCGCTAGTCGAGTATATATCTCTCGGGATGTTGTTTTTGACAAAAAAATCTTTCCTTTCAAATTGCTTCATCCCAATCCAGGTGCTCTTCTTAGAAAGGAAATTCTCTTGCTAGATGTATCTCTTCATAATTTTGAACATGAGAATGAATTTGTTGATGATTTTCCTATGGAAAATACTCATACTACTAACCCAGGACCTAGACCTATTTCTGTTGTTCTCCAGGCTTTAATGGAACAGTCTGCTGAAAATTTGGGTCAAAATACAACTCACAACAGCTCTCATGCAATCATAGAGGAAGCAATTTGCCTAAAATCGTTCCCCACGTCAGTTTGATGCGCACTCACATCGATCACCATGTCAGTCTGACGCGTGCGCTCAGAGATCTTTCCCTTGGTCACTGCCCGCTTTTTTGCCGCCCGGATCCTGCGCGTCTACCCGCTCCCGTGCTGCGTCCCCGACTGCGTAACTTCACACAACGCCCACCTCCGGGGTGTGGCCACCCCAAATGCAACCGTTCATAGCGTGTCAGCCGTGTCCGACAGCGACGGGGGGACACGATCATCTGCTCTGAGCTCCCCTGTTGCATAGCCTGTCGTGGGAATGACCATGGCAGTCGCTACCATGAGTAGCGATTGAGTCGATTGGGGGCAAGAGCGAGTCGCCATCTGCAGATCGACATTGGGGACAGACATAGGGGTTTACCCAGGTTCGGTCCCCTGTAGGGTAAAGACCTAATTCCTGCTTGATTGTATTGATTGCGTGTGGATTACAATATCAGCGAGCTCGACGACGAGGTAGCGAGTCACTTAGATGGGGTAGATAACAACACGTAAGTACAACGAGTACCCTAAGGAGGTTTATATAGGGCCACCTTGCTAGGTGGATATGATAATATGGGTGCTCTCGAGCGTGAGTATGCCAATGATGCTCACGATATGAAAGTTGCTCTAGAAGAAGAGCAAGAGCTTCGGGTTTCTCTCGAGAAGAAGCTTGAAACTAGTAAGGAGTTAAATAGTGAAATAATTTCTAAACTCACTAAAGAACGTGACCATGCTTGTGCCAAAGTAAAAGTGCTTAAAAAGGAAGCACAAGCAACCAAAGAAGATCTTGAGATGGCAATTGGTCTCAAAATAAAATATGATGAGCTTGCCATGTTGTCTTCTTCTATTAATGATGATGCTTGTGCTACTAACTCTACTTCTTATGAAGCATGTATTTTGAAGGAGAATGTTGATCTAAGGGCTCAACTTGAGTTTCTAACTAGCAAGTATGGGAAATTGGAAGAAAATCATGAAAAGCTCTCTAGCCCTAATGACAATCTTATAGCATCCCATGCTAGACTAAAGTTATCTCATAAGGCTAGTGCTGGCTTGTGGTTGATATCAAGCTCATTGGAGAACCCCAAGAGGAAGGTATGATGAGCACAACAGTAAGTTTTCCTCAGTTATGAAACCAAAGTTATTGAACTAGTAGGAGCAAGAAAACACCTCCAAGGTGTTGTTTCCAACTTGAAATCCTGCACAAGACAACCACAGAACTTTGCCCCCAACTTACAGTGAGATTGTCAATCTCACCGGTTTTGCTGAAAACAAAGGATTAAACGTATTGTGTGGAAGAAAGTAATAGCTTGCAGAAAGTAAATAGAAAACAGTAAATAGTTGTAGATTGATGGTAAAAGAAAGGACCGGGGTCCATAGTTCACTAGTGGTGATTCTCCTTAAGATAGATGACATGTTGGGTGAACAAATTACAGCAGGGCAATTAACAAACATCGAGAAAGCATACATGCATATACTAATCATCTTGACTCCTATGAGATTTGATTGGGCATTACAACATTATACATAGACCGGAATCCAACTGCATCTATGACTAATAATCCACCTTCAGGTTATCATCTGAACCCCCTCCAGTATTAAGTTGCAAGCAACATATATTTGCATTAAGCATTACGTGTAAAGTAAACAATACGATTATTCTATGAACAAAGGATTGATGTTTTCTCCCTAGTAGCAATAGCACATCTAGTACCTTAGAGATTTCTGTCACTTCTCTAGATTACTAGAGGCATGAACCCACTATCAAGCATAATACTAACTCTTGGAGGTGCTAGCATCTACTCGGCCAAGATATCTACTAACAACGGAGAGCATGCAAGATCACACATAACAAAGACATGATAGAATCAATAATCAATCTGAAATAGCATCTTAATATCCATCGGATCCCTGCAAACACAACATGTAGAATTACAAATAGATGATCTTGATCATGAACGGAGCTCACAAGATCTAAACATGATTGCACAAAGGAGGAGAACCAGCCATATAGCTACTACATGGACCCGTAGTCCAGAGATGAACTACTCACGTATCACACCAGAGGCTTGCATGATGATGAAGAAGGCCTCCAGGGTGAATTACCCTCTCTGGCAGGGTGCCGGGAAGAGCTTTAGATCCCTCCCGATCTAGGGATGGAGATGACGGCGGCTACAGACTCTTTCGTGGATTTTTCATTGGGTACTTAGGGTTTCCGTATCAGAGGCAATATATAGGCGGAAGGAAAGGCCGGGGGGTGCCTGGGGCGGCCAGACCACCCCCTGGCGTGGGTCAGGCCTGGCCGCACGGCCAGGTGGTGTGGCCGGGCCCCAGCCCCTCTCCGTCTCGTATTCTGGCTCTAGGTGTCCCCCGGTAAAATAATGACTTTGGCTTTTGTCCCATCCAATTCCGAGAATATACATTTTCTGACTTTCCTGGAACCAAAAACAGCAGAAAATAGGCAACTCCTCATGCTACTCAAGTTTAGTCACCGGTAAGTTCGTGTCATCGTAAGTACATGTGTATCATAGAGAACCGCCAACGGGGTACCCCTTGCCCGATGATACGGAAGAATCCCCATATCAAAATGACAAGGCAAGCAGACAACAAGCATCTCAGCAATCTTCTTATTTACCATGGGAATATGGTGCTTTTTTCTCTCTTTCCTCTTTTCATAATCTTTTTTATTTTTCTCTTTTTTCTCAACATCTGACTCTTTTTTTATAAGAAGAATACTTCATAGACAACTCATTATGGTTACGCTGCAGGTTTCCACCATGTGAGCATGGATTAGACCAGCGGCCCAGGCGTTTCTCTAATTCGGAAGGTAGATAAAAACATGAATATACTTGGAATAGCAAATGCTAGTAGGTAGGTATGGTGGACTCTTTGGAATAACTTGGTTTAAGGAGTTGGATGCATGAGTGGAACTCATACTTGGTTATGGAGGCTAGCAAAAGACTGGGAGCGACAAACTAAGAGAGCAATAATGGCCATAATCATGCAGAGCGACAAAACATCATTGATCAAAGCATGGTGTGAGCATGTGCCAAGTCAACCCAAATAAAGCATCAAAGGAGAATACCACAATACTATGCTTTAATATGCTAAAACAACGCATGATTCTTCCAAGGCACATTAAGCAATCTCAATTGTTTATAACAAGTCATGCTATAGCAAAGAATACTAAGCATAAAGCCAAAACAATATCGAGCATGACATGACAAAGCATAGGCCACAGTTAAAAACAAGCTCACTTTACCACTTAAGCATGAACTTTCCTACTCTTTTCCAATCCAAACCAAACTATTTGAAAACCAATGTATGAAAGAGGGGGTCCAACTAATTTATTCAGCAAACTAAGCAAACGAAAAACCAAAACAAAAACGGAAAAGAAGATGCTCCAAGAACAACACAACTGTGCATTAAAACAATAAAAATGAAGTGTTTGGAAGAAACCTGGGATTTTTGTTGATGAAGAGGGGGATGCCTTGGGCATCCCCAAGCTTTGACGCTTGTACTTCTTGGATATTTCTTGGGGTGACACGCGTGGAATCCCCAAGCTTGAGCTTTAGTCCATCCTTCATCTCATTACTCATTTCTTCCATACACCTGAAATTTTTCCTTCATATAAAACTTCACACAATCTTTATTAGCAACATTAGTGCACTCAAGATAATAAGTCTTTAGGTTCAGTTCTAAAACCAATAAAACTTCCATTAAAACACTATCTACTGTAGCACTTCCCTAAAAAAGCTCAATTCCCCAAAAGAACTCAAAAAGGAACCAACAAGAAGCAAATGCAGAAAATGGCAGAAATCTGTCAAAACAGACCAGCAGGTAAAGAAGAATTTTTTCGAAGACCTTATGTTGCTCAAATATAAAAGTGTTGAACTAACTAAAGTTAGATAACAACCTGGGGCAGTAGCACAACAATTCACGCCTCAAAAGGACGTACATAGATTTTACACAAATTTTTACGGTGAAGCACAGAAATCTGTTTCGGGACAGCAACTTTCCCAATCATTACTTCTCTCTCAGTAGAGGTTACTCTTGGCACAAGAAGCAAATAAAAGGGATAAGGAGCGGTTATTACGGAAGTAATAACTTCCAAGACTCATCTAAAACTTTTGGGTTATCTCCCAATAAGTACTTTTCTTTAACGCCTTTAAATTAGGCATAAGAAGTAAGAAAAAAGATCAAGTGTTCACAAATGAAGAAGCATTAAGAGAAAATTTTGTTTTCATAGGAGAGGCAAAAGAAATCTTCTCCCTCTTCTTAGGGAAGCGTTCTATACATTTCTTGAGTGGGAGTTGATATTTAATGGTGCCTTCTTTCATATCAATAATGGCACCAACAGTTCTAAGAAAAGGTCTTCCCAAAGTAATAGGACAAGAAGCATTGCATTCAACATCCAAAACATAGAAATCAATAGGTACATATGCATTGTTAACCATAATAAGAACATCATTAATACTCCCCATGAGTTTATTTTTAGCATTATCATCAAGTGGGACATTCAAATAACAATCTTCAGGTGGTGGCAAATCAAGCGTATCATAAATCCTTCTAGGCATAATAGAAACACTACTATCAAGATCACATAGAGCTTTGAAATCAAAATCATTCACTTTTATATTTATTATGGGTTCCCAACCATCTTCTTGTTTTATAGGAATAGAAGCTTTATGTTTCATCTTTTCTTCTTTAATCTTTATGAGAGCATCCGTAATGTGTTTTGTAAAGGCCATATTCATAGCACTAGCATTAGGACTTTTAGCAAGATTTTGTAGGAACTTAATAACTTCAGAGATATTGCAACCATCAAGATCAAAATCATAATTATCATCTAAAATAGTAGAGCTATTACTAGCCTCAACCCTAGTGGTAGTGATAGTAGAAACACTAATGTTTCTAGCAATTTCATCTTGTCTTTCCTACTTAGCATGCAATTCAACTAATAGTCTAACATTTGCATCAATTCTCACTTGTATAGCATTAGTAGCTGCAAAGGGATTATCATTAGTTTCAGGTTTAGCAACCATTTTATTTAAAGAAGATTGAGCTTCAGCCAAAGATGCTAGATTTCTTTCAGCATTAGAGAGTTTTTCCTCAATAGTTTTATTGAAAGCAGTTTGTTTAGTAATAAAGTCTTTAAGCATAACTTCAAGTTCAGAGGGTGCACTCCTATTATTGTTGTAGGAATTTCCATAAGCATTACCATTGTTGGGAGGATATGGCTTATAATTGTTGTTACCAAAATTATTCTTGTAGGCATTGTTACAAAAATTGTTATTCCTTATAAAGTTCACATCAACTTGCTCTTCTTGAGCAACCAAAGAGGCTAAAGGAACATTATTTGGATCAATATGGGCTTTCCCATTAACAAGCATAGACATAATAATATCAATTTTATAACTCAAGGAGGAGGCTTCCTCAACAGAATTTACCTTCTTACCTTGTGGAGCTCTCTCAGTATGCCATTCAGAATAGTTAACCATCATATTATCCAGAAGCTTTGTTGCAGCATCCAAAGTAATGGTCATAAAGGTACCTCCAGCAGCAGAATCCAATAGGTTCCTTGAAGAATAGTTCAATCCTGCATAAAAAGTTTGGATGATCATCCAAGCAGTCAGTCCATGAGTGGGACAATTCTTTATCAAAGATTTCATTCTTTCCCAAGCTTGAGCAACATGTTCATTATCCGATTGTTTAAACTTTATTATTTCAATTCTCATAGATATAATCTTAGCAGGAGGATAGTATTTTCCAATGAAAGGATCTTTGCATTTAGTCCAAGAATCAATACTATTCCTAGTTAAGGAATTCAACTATTCTTTAGCTTTTCCTCTCAAATAGAAAGGAAACAATTTAAGCTTAATAATATCTCCATCTATATCCCTATGCTTTTCCATCTCACATAGTTCAACAAAGTTATTTAGATGGCAGCGACATCTTCATTACCAATACCAGAAAATTGTTCTCTCATAACAAGATTGAGTAAAGCAAGTTTTATATCAAAGAAAGTAGCTTCCGGCACATGTGGAGCAATAGGTGTGCTCATAAAATCATTATTGATGGTGCTAGTGAAGTCACACAACTTAGTGTTTTCAAGAGTAGTCATTTTTTGTGTTTTTAATAAAGAAAACAAACTTGTAAAACTAATTTTTGTGTGTTTGTGATAAAGAAACAAGCAAACGAAGCAAAAGTAAACAAAGCAAAACAAAAATAACAAAGTAAAGAGATTGGTTATGAGGGACTCCCCTTGTGAAGATGTCCTTGACTTCCCGGCAATGGCGCTAGAAAAATACTTGTTGGCGTGTGTATTAACGAGCTCGTTGGGGAACCCCAAGAGGAAGGTATGATGATCACAGCAGTAAGTTTCCCTCAATTATGACCAAGGTTATCAATCCAGTAGGAGCAAGGAAACACCCCAAAGGTGAAGCTAGCTGAACTTTGGCAGGGCGCACTACCGGTGCCAGCAGCAACGTGGAGACCTGCACAACACAACCACAAAACTCTGTCCCCAACTTGCGATGAGGTTGTCAATCTCACCGGTTTTGCTGAAAACAAAGGATTAAACGTATCGAATGGAAGGAAGTAAAAGTTTGCAGAAAGTAAACACAAAGCAGTAAACAGTTGATTGTAGACAGAACATAAAAGAAAGGACCAGGGTCCATAGTTCACTAGAGGTGGCTCTCCTTAAGATACATGACATGTTGGGTGAACAAATTACAACGGGGAAATTGACAAACATCGAGAAAGCATACAAGCATATACTACTCATCTTGACTCCTTTGAGATTCTATTGGGCATTACAACATTATACATAGACCTCCATCCAACTACATCTATGACTAATAATCCACCTTCAGGTTATCATCCGAACCCCCTCCAGTATTAAGTTGCAAGCAACGGATAATTGCATTACGAATTACGTGTAAAGTAAACAATATGGTTGTTCTATGAACAAAGGATTTTTGTTTGCTCCCTAGTAGCAACAGCACATCTAGTACCTTAGAGATTTATGTCACTTCCCCAGATTACCAGAGGCATGAACCCACTATCGAGCATAAATACTAACTCTTGGAGTTGCTAGCATCTACTTGGCCAAGATAGCTACTAACAACGGAAAGCATGCAAGATCACAAATAATAAAGACATGATAGAATCAATAATCAATATGAAATAGCATCTCAATATCCATCGGGTCCCAGCAAACACAAAATGCAGAATTACAAATAGATGACCTTGATCATGAGCGGAGCTCACAAGATCTAAACATGACAACACAAAGGAGGAGAACCAGCCATCTAGCTACTACATGGACCCGTAGTCCAGAGATGAACTACTCACGCATCACACCGGAGGCTTGCATGATGATGAAGAAGGCCTCTAGGGTGAATTCCCCTCTCTGGCAGGGTGCCAGGAAGAGCTTCAGATCCCTCTCGATCTAGGGATGGAGATGACAGCGGCTACAGACTCTTTCGTGGATTTTTGATCGGGTACTTAGGGTTTCCGTATCAGAGGCAATATATAGGCGGAAGGAGAGGCCGAGGGGGTGCCTGGGGCGGCCAGACCACCCCCTGGCGCGGGCCAGGCCTGGCCACGCGGCCAAGTGGTGTGGCCGGGCCCTAGCCCCTCTCCGTCTCGTATTTTGGCTCCAGGTGTCCCTCGGTAAAATAATGACTTTAGCTTTTGTCCCGTCCAATTCCGAGAATATTCATTTTTTGACTTTCCTGGAACCAAAAACAGCAGAAAACGGGCAACTGGCACTATGGATCTTGTTAATAGGCTAGTCTAAGAAATCATATGAAAAGTACTCCAAAGTGTGGACAAAACACAAGAAAGTAGATAAAACCAAGCATGGAACATCAAAAATTATAGATACATTTGCGATGTATCAGTGATGAAGAAGGCCTCTAGGGTGAATTCTCCCCTCCGGCAGGGTGCCGAGAAGAGCTTCAGATCCCTCCTGATCTAGGGATGGAGATGACGGCGGCTACAGACTCTTTCGTGGAATTTTGATCGGGTACTTAGGATTTCTGTATCAGAGGCATCTTATAGGCGAAAGGGGAGGCCGAGGGGGTGCTCTAGGTGGCCACACCACCCCCTGGCGTGGCCCAGGCCTGGCCACACGGCCAGGTGGTGTGGCGGCCCTCTGGCCCCTCTCTGTCTCGTATTCTGGCTCCGCATCCCCCTCGGTGAAAAACTGTCTTTGGCTTTTGTCCCATCCAAGTCCGAGAATATTCATTTTCTGACTTTCCTGGAACCAAAAATATGCAGCTGGCACTATGGCATCTTGTTAATAGGTTAGTCCAAGAAAGTGTATAAAATTACTCCAAAGTGTGGACAAAACATAAGAAAGTAGATAAAAACCAAGCATGGAACATCAAAAATTATGGATACGTTAGCAACGTATCAACATCCCCAAGCTTAACTCTTGCTCGTCCTCGAGTAGGTAAGTGATAAAAAGAAAGAATAATTTTTGAGGTGACATGCACCATCATAAACTTTATCAAAGTATTTGTAAAACATTGATAGCTGGGATCATAGTACTTCAACATAGCATGAAAGATAAAGTTCTAGCAATAAGACATAGCAACTATGTTGTAACATGAAAAGGCACAAACAAAAGATTCATGAATAACAATGCTTTTCAAGAAGTTTGTTTGTTTCACATAAAGAAAACATATTATAGTGGCATTCAGCTTGTCCCTCATAGAGTAGCAAACATAGATGCATAGGACACCTTCAAAGTTCATAAGAGTGACTAGATACAAATAGTTTAAGAACAAGCAATATCAAAGTTATGCATCAATCAACAAGTCTTGGGTCAATGCACATAGAACTAAGAATAGCCACTGTGCTCTCTCAATAGGTACATAAAGATAGAAGGTGGAGACTCAACATAAAAGTAAAAGAAAGGCCTTCATAGAAGGAAGCACGCATTCAAGTTTCATAAAGAGCTTCCAAAAATTATGGTACTTATTAGCTTTCAGCTCTCATTGCCCCTATCATAAGCACCTTGAAGTGATTAAGGTTAAAGTGAACAAACTATGGAGTATATGCTTGACAAAGTATAAGTTGGAAATATCATGTCCCTTGAATATGAGGGCCGCTCCTCATGCTACTCAAGTTTAGTTACTGGTAAGTTCTTGTCATAGTAACTACATGTGTATCATAGAGAACCGCCAACGGGGTACCCCTTGCCGGATGATACGGAAGAATCCCCATATCCAAATGACAAGGCAAGCAGACAACAAGCATCTCAGCAATCTTCTTATTTACCATGGGAAAATGGTGCTTTTTTTCTCTCTTTCCTCTTTTCTCATATCTCTTTTTTTCTTTTTCTCTTTTTCTCAATATCTGACTCTTTTTTTATAAGAAGAATGCTTCATAGACAGCTCATTATGGTTACGCTGCAGGTTTCCACCATGACAGCATGGATTAGACCAGCGGCCTAGGCGTTTCTCTAACACACATACATAACTACATGGACTTACAAGCTCCCCTTTCATTTCACACCGACGACATCCATAGACAAAAGAGCATGATATCAACTAGGTACAAAGTACAAGTACAATGTTGAAAGCGTTCCCCATGATAGCATGGTTCTGCTAATCCCCAACATATAAGTGCAAGCATATACAACATAGACGACACAATGGTTCAAGTTTATTAAGGTCAAGAATAGTAAAGTGTGCCATAAAGTTCGCGAGAGCTTTAATCACTAGTTTTCTCATAACAAGTTTAATTCGAAAGGTAGATAAAAACATGAATATACTTGGAATAGCAAATGCTAATAGGTATGCATGGTGGACTCTTTTGAATAACTTGGTTTTATTTGGAGTTGGATGCATGAGTGGAACTCATACTTGGTTATGGAGGCTAGCAAAAGACTGGGAGCGACCAACTTAGAGAGCAATAATGGCCATAATCATGCAAAGCGACAAAACATCATTAATTAAAGCATAAAGTGATACTACAAGTCGAAAACTAAAGGATCATAAAGGCTATGGTGACTTGGGATAGTCATAACATGGTGTGATCATGCGCCAAGTCAACCCAAATAAAGTATCAAAGGAGAATACAACAATACTGTGCTTTAATATGCTAAAACAACGCATGATTCTTCCAAGGCACATTAAGCAATCTCAGTTGTTTATAACATGTCATGCTAGTGCAAAGATCACTAAGCATAAAGCCAAAACAATATCAAGCATGGCATGACAAAGCATAGGCCACAGTCAAAAACAAGCTCTCTTTACCACTTAAGCATGAACTTTCCTACTCTTTTCCAATCCAAACCAAACTATTTGAAAACCAATGCATGAAAGAGGGGGTCCAACCAATTTATTCAAGCAAACTAAGAAAACCAAGCAAACGAAAACCAAAAACAAAAAATGAAGATGCTCCAAGAACAACATAATTGTGCATGAAATAATAAAAATGAAGTGTTTGGAAGAAACCTAGGATTTTTATTGATGAAGAAGGGGATGCCTTGGGCATCCCTTAGCTTTGACGCTTGTACTTCTTGGATAATTCTTGGGGTGACACGGGGTGGCATCCCCAAGCTTGAGGTTTAGTCCATTCTTCATCTCATTACATCATTCTCTCCATACACCTAAATTTTTTCCTTCATACAAAACTTCACACAATCTTTATTAGCAACATTAGTGCACTCAAGATAATAAGTCTTTAGGTTCAGTTTCAACACCAATAAAACTTCCATTAAAACACAAGCTACTGAAGCACTTCCCTCAAAAATCTCAATTCCCCAAAGAGAACTCAAAAAGGAACCAACAAGAAGCAAATGCAAATAATGGCAAAAATCTGTCAAAACAGACCAGCAGGTAAAAACCAATTTTGTCGAAGACCTTCTGTTGCTCAAATATAAAAGTGTTGAACTAACGAAAGTTAGATAACAACCTAGGGTAGAAGCACAAGAATTCACGCCTCAAAACGACATACAGGGATTTTACACGAATTTTTTCGGTGAAGCACAAAAATCTGTTTCGGGACATCAACTTTCCCAATCATTAATTCTCTCTCATTAGAGGTTACTCTTGGCACAAAAAGCATATAAAAAGGATAAGGAGCGGTTATTACAGAGATAATAACTTCCAAGACTCATCTAAAACTTTTGGGTTATCTTCCAATAAGTACTTTTCTTTAATGCCTTTAAGTTAGGCATAAAAAGCAAGAGAAAGAATCAAGTGTTCTCAAATGAAGAAACATTAAGAGCAATACCAGAAATATCTTCAACAAGGCAAGGTATCTCATTCAAATAAGTTCTAGAGGATCCTCTCTCAATGCTCTTGGGTTCACTATTTTCATCAAACGGGTTTTCGGGAACAATCCAATCAAGATTCTTTTCTATGGCTTCATGCATTGCTACAAGTTTGAAAGGTATTGGTATCTTAATTTCCTCCCCATTAGGTTCGGTTTTGTTCATATTTTCTCATGTACCAACAACATCTACACATGAGCCTAGCATATTAAAACGTTCAAAGACTTTTCTAGATTCCTTGGTAACATCATAGAATTCTTTAAGCAAAGTTTCTAGAATAAAATCTCTCTTTTCAGGGTCCTCAATTTCTTTAAGTTTAAGAAATATTACTTGCATTAAGGGGTTAAGGTTAATAAACCTAGCTTCCAACGTGTGAACTAAAGAAGCTGCAGCAATTTCATAGTTTGGAGCAAGTTCTGTAAGGGATCTATCCTTAATATCCTCATGTTTACTAACATGATTAAAGAATTCTTCAATATTATCTTTTCCAATTATAGAGCCACTACCTATTGAAAGGTCTTTCAAAGTGAATTTAGGGATCAACATGGTGAGCTAAGAAAGAGCTAATAACTATAGAAAGACTTAATTTTTTGTGTTTTTAATAAAGAAAGCAAACTAGTACAACTATTTTTTGGTGTGTTTTTAATAAAGAAACAAGCAAACAAAGCGGAAAGAAACTAAGCAAAACAAAAATAAAAAAGTAAAGAGATGGTTATGAGGGACTCCCCTTGTGAAGATGTCCTTGACTCCCCGGCAATGGCGCCAGAAAAGTAGCTTGATGGCCAAAAATATATCGAGCTTGTTGGGGAACCCCAAGAGGAAGGTATGATGAGCACAGCATCAAGTTTTCCCTCGGTTATGAAACCAAGGTTATGGAACCAGTAGGAGCAAGGAAACACCTCCAAGGTGTTGTTGCCAACTTGGAATCCTGCACAACACAACCACAGAACTTTGCCCCCAACTTACAGTGAGGTTGTCAATCTCACTGGTTTTGCTGAAAACAAAGGATTAAATGTATTATGTGGAAGAAAGTAAAAGCTTACAGAAAGTAAATAGAAAGCATTAAACAGTTGTAGATTGATGATAAAAGAATGGACCGGGGTCCATAGTTCACTAGTGGTGGCTCTCCTTAAGATAGATGACATGTTGGGTGAACAAATTACAGCGGGGCAATTGACAAACATCAAGAAAGCATACATGCATATACTAATCATCTTGACTCCTATGAGATTTGATTAGGCATTACAACATTATACATAGACCGTAGTCGAACTACATCTATGACTAATAATCCACCTTCAGGTTATCATCCGAACCCCCTCCAGTATTAAGTTGCAAGCAACAGATAATTGCATTACGCATTGCGTGTAAAGTAAACAATATGATTGTTCTATGAACAAAGGATTGCTCTTTTCTCCCTAGTAGCAACAACACATCTAGTGATGGGTTCGTAGCATGGAAAACAAAAAAATTCTATCGCAAGAACGAACAAAACCCAGATCTAATCTAGATAAAAGCCAAGATCTAATCTATTAGACATGAGCAACGAGATAGATCGGTACTAACCCTCGTAGAACCGAAAGCGTTACGAGATTAGATCTCGTGGATGATGTAGTCGATCACTTGCCGATCTCAAGATCGTGTGGACGATCCTTCCGGCGCCGCGTTCCGGCAGCACTTCCGCAGACGGTCACACGTGCGGAGTCGAAGCAGACCTTCCTCTCCCTGTTCCAGCGAGCAGCGGAGGTATTAGATCTTCTCCACGGAATCCCAGCAGCACGACGGCGTGGTGGTGGTGGTGGAGTATAGAATTCTGCAGGGCTTCGCCTATGCCTGTGCAGAAGAAAGGTGGAGGAGAGAGGCGGCAGAGATTGGGTGTTATCAAAGAGGGCCAAGAGGGGGCGCCCCCTCCCTTCTATTTAAGGGAGGGAGGCGCGCCTGGGGAGGGGGAGTCCTAGTAGGACTCCCCTCCTAGGGCCGGCGGTGGGAAGGGGGGAGGAGTCCTCCTCCCCCATGAATCCGTGTCTTGCCCCACTTGGACTCCTTGATCCCTTCCTTGGTTTTCAAGTAAACTCCAAGAAATCCTCTAGAACCTTCCAGAACATTCCGAAACCTTCTAGAATCTCCATACAAACACTTCGGAACATTTCCTAACTTAGAAAATGATCCCCAATATATGAATCTTATTCTCCGGACCATTCCGGATCTCCTCGTGATGTCCCGGATCCATTTCGAGACTCCGAACATCATTCGGTCTCCAACGCATATTCCATATCTACTTACAACAACTTCGAACCTTAAGTGTGTCATCCTACGGTTCGTGAATATGCAGACATGATGAAGACACCTCTCCGATCAATAACCATCAGCGGTATCTGGAGATCCATAACGGCTCCCACATACTCAACGACGACTTTGTGATCGATAGAACCATTAACATACGAAACCAATTCCCTTTGTCACACGATATTCTACTTATTCGAGGTTTGATCGTCGGTATCTCCATATGTAACATCCCAAAATTTCATCAAAAATCATCATCATTGCACTCATATCATCATGGCATGTAATTGCATTGCATTTAGAATGTCCTCCAAAAATTTGGTGAAATTTTTAGCCATGAACAAAAAAATATGATTTTTTTTTGAAAATAGAATCAAAGAAAATGCTATATTACCTATTAAATCCAAAGTAAATACTTTGGATTAAAATAGAAGATAAATATGTTTCATAATACCCTAAAGACCTAATTTGAGTTTTTACAAATGTTCACAAATTTATTTGAATCAATTTGAATCCTTAAATCCAAAGTTGTGGAGAAAACAGAAATAGAAAAAGAAAAAGATTAAGGGAGAAAAAAAAAGAAGAGAGCAGCAGACAGCTTCTGGCCTTTAGGCCCAAACCGGCCAAGCAGCCCACCCGGCTTTTCCCCTCTCCCCTGCTTTTCTTACCGCACCCCTGACTACCCCCTCCCGCTGACAGGTCGACCCCACGCCACGTCACCCCGCCACCCCGTCGTCTTCAACCCCGCCATCGAGCAACCCCACCCCTCTGCCGTTTCTAAAACCCGGCCGAATTCAGGCGTTATCGCGAGTTAAATCGCCACCACCGTGCCCCTTCTTAATCCCCTCTACCTCCCCATCATTTTCCCCACAGACACCACCCCGGAGAGCCCCCCAGGCTCCCTGAATTTCGAGCTCGAACCGCCGCTGTCCGACGGACTCCGGCGACGATTCCGGTGAACCCAGGCCGCCCAGCGCCCTTCTCTCTGTCCTACGTTGATTGCCATATACTGGCGCGTGTTTTAAACCCGACCACGTGTTTTCTCTTGCCCCAGATCGACAACTCGGACCAAGTCCGGCGAACTCCTCTGCCGCCGCCGTCCATCGCTTGTTCCGGTGAAGGTAGGGTTTCCGCCGCCCCTTTTTGACCTCTGATAGACCGTGCTGATCCGTGCGCATCTCAGTGACCCCCTTGCTGGTTTGTTCGAGCCCCAGGTCGTCATCTCCGTCACCGAGCCGTGAGCTCCGCCGGCAACGCAACTCCGGCGAAGGATCCAGGCCAAGCCCGAGCGCCCCCCGCACCATGGTGACCTCCATCGAGATCGCCATGACCTCCCCGACCTCTGGTACGTGTCCATGGACTCCCTGCCTCTGTAGAACCGCCGGACCGTCATCGGCTGACGCTCCGCCGCCGCGCGCAGCTGGTCAGCGCCGCCCGTTCCCAGCCAGGCCTTAGGGACCGTTAGATCTCACATCTGCGGCTAAGATTAGAACGTAGACGAAGCGGTACGGGCTAATCAGATCCGTCCGTAGTCACTTAAGATCTGACGGCCCACAACGATCGATCCGGCCGAACCAGTACCAGCCAATAGGATAGCGCCACGTCGCCAGACTATTTCTGTTTAATTAGAAAATAGACAGATTTAGTATTTAACTTAGAAAATCCATAACTTTTAATCCACAAATCAGAAAAATACAAATTTGGTGTCTATGGATTCAGAAAAATAAGACCTTTATTATGGAGGCCTTGTTTCACGCTTTTGCCTCTGTAAACTTGGAATTATAGGCTGAACCTTTTTAGGAGTATTTTGTTCATAAAAATTGTTTTATAAATTATTTTTGAGTATTTCTTCTGCAATTGGTTGAAGTATTCTATCCTCTGTACTGTAGACTCTGTAAGTTATAGAGTTGGGTTCATATCATTGCATATTGCATGCATTCATGTTTTTGTAATGTTTTATTGATTGAAATATTGTTGTTGTATTGTTCTTGTGTAGATTGTGTGGATTGTGAAGTTTGTTGCTGTGAGGATTGTACCTATTCCCCTAGCTACCAAGTCAAGTGATATTTCATCTCATGTCCTATTATTTTCACTATTGCACTAGTGATATTTTTGTAGATCTTAGCATGATAGAATTATTCATATGTTACCATACTATGCCATGCTAACCTATAGTGTATATCTTGGTAGTATTCCCTAGATAAAGACTTTGTATGCTAGAATGCTTAGCTATGCTATTAGAATTCGTGGGTGGAATATACATATAAGATAGCATGGAAAGATATTATTTTGTTTAACTAAGAAAACAACTAATGTTAATGAAACACCTGGGTGGAATGGGCTTGCTTGGATTATGTTGAGTGGTTACTCAGGGGCCATGTCTATGGTCAGCTGGTGTATCACACTTGTGGATGGCCACCCAGGAACAAAGAGATTGGAGACATTCTTGTCGCGAAGCTTCCAGTGTAGCCACATGGCATATGGGCTCTGCCTTGACCGACTAAGTTGCGAGAACTCAGCCAGACAGACAGAGGGTGGTAGGGATGATAGGATGGAACGCGTCCGTGGTGGTCTGAGGGATTGCTTCTGAAAAGTCTTGTCTCGATGCATGTCGACTCTTGTGGGGAAAGTGCACCACCTCTCGAGAGGGTAAAACTAAGTACTTAGCCATGTCCCCGGTTATGGACATTCCTGAGCCTCAAGACAGTGAAGCAGTTCAATAATCTCCTCATCCAAATTTCTCTAAGTTAAAACTTGTGGGTGAACATGGGTAGAGGTTCAGTGATGTCTATCATTGGTACCTTATAGCTGGAATGAAAAACTTCTTCAAAAACTATAAGTTAAACTAATTTTAGCAAAGCCAGCCATAAACCCCACTTAGCCATATATTCATGTAGTTGTTGGATTATACTAAGTATCTATGGTATCACTTGCCAATACAATTCCAAATGTATTGACCCTTGTGGCTATAACTTATTATGTTGCAGGATACTCTGATGATGAGTAGGGTTGCAGGTCTACACTCGACATGCTTGCCTGTGGCACATGAAGACTAAAGACTCTATTATTATTATGCTATGTAATGTGAACTTTAAGTGCCTTAGCCTTGGGCTAAGTGAGTTGTAAGAACCATTATACTCCTGGATATGCGATGTAATAATGACCTTTGTTTCTGTGTACTTCATCTTAAACTGTGGGTGCTAGCATTTTCGATCCAGGGACTAGCACTGCAATCACAGGGATCTTACCTTATTATGGTGGGTTCTAACTCGTTACTGATAAGTACTCTTTACTCGTTCCATGTTATGTCATCCCTTGTGACCCAGTCACATGCTTGCAAGCTATCTAGATGACATTCCACCGAGAGGGCCCAGAGTATATCTATCCGTCATATGGATGGACAAATCCCAATCTTGGTATATGTGCTTCAACACATACTTTTAGAATACCCAATGACACCTTTATAACCGCCCAGTTATGAAGCGGCATTTGATGTCATCAAAGTACCCATCCGGTGATGGTGATTAACATAACCTCATGGTTGAAGGATTAGGTTACTATGTATTTGAAAGCTTACAGCAATACGAACTTAATGACTTGATCTTATGCTACGCTTACTATGGGTGTGTGTCCATTACATCATTCTCCTAATGATATAACCTTGTCATTAATCACATTCAATGTCCATGATCAGGAAACCATGATCATCAATTAATCAACAAGCTAGTTCAACAAGAGGCATACTAGGGACTCTTTTATGTTTACAAAACACACATGTATTAGAGTTTCCTTATAATACAATTATAACATGGGATGTAAACTTTTATCATAAACACAAAGATATAATAATAACCACTTTTATTATTGCCTCTTGGGCATATCTCCAACAGTCTCCCACTTGCACTAGAGTCAATAATCTAGATTA
The DNA here is from genome assembly GCA_916181665.1 of Avena sativa. Taxonomy (NCBI): domain Eukaryota; kingdom Viridiplantae; phylum Streptophyta; class Magnoliopsida; order Poales; family Poaceae; genus Avena; species Avena sativa. The sequence goes on from OV702292.1 coordinate 105,990,485, forward strand.
CATGGTAATATACCTAACACCCATGGCGTTCTGGTGTTGGTCATGCTTTTCTCTAGGGAGAGGTTTAGTCAACGGATCTGCTACATTCAGATCAATGTGTACTTTGCAAATCTTTATGTCACCATCTTGGACATACTCGCGAATAGCATGGAAACGTAGCTTGATGTGCTTCAGCTTGCTATGTGACCTTGGCTCCTGTGCATTAGCTATGGCACATGTGTTGTCACAGTAGATGGCCCTCGGGTCCAACGCACTGGGAACCACGCCAAGTTCAGTAATGAACTCCTTCATCCATATGGCTTCTTGTGCAGCCTCCGAAGCAGCTATGTATTCCGATTCAGTTGAAGATTTCGCCACAACGCTCTGCTTGGCACTCCTCCAGCTCACTGCAGCACCATTCAAAATAAATACGTATCCAGACTGTGACTTCGAGTCATCTGGATCGGTGTTCCAACTAGCATCAGTGTAACCGTTTACAACAAGCTGTTCATCACCTCCATAACAAAGAACCATATCCTTAGTCCTATTCAGGTACTTTAGGATATTCTTGACCGCTGTCCAGTGTTCCATTCCAGGATCACTTTGATATCTGCTAGTCAAACTAACAGCATGTGCTATATCCGGTCTTGTACACAGCATGACATACATGATAGAACCTATGGCCGAGGCATAGGGAATTTTATTCATCTTTTCTCTATCTTCTGCCGTAGCCGGACTTTGAGTTTTACTCAAGGTCTTACCTGACAACATGGGCACGAACCCTTTCTTGCTCTCTTACATTCTAAACTTATTTAGAACTTTGTCTAAGTATGTACTTTGTGAAAGCGCTATTAGGCGTCTTGATCTATCTCTATAAATCTTGATGCCTAGAATATATGCCGCTTCGCCAAGATCCGTCATTGAAAAACTATTATTCAAATAAGTTTTGACGCTATTAAGAAGTTCTATATCATTCCCAATCAACAATATGTCATCTACATATAGTACTAGGAATGCTATAGAGCTCCCACTCACTTTCTTGTAAATACAAGCTTCTCCATAAGTTTGTATAAATCCAAAGTTTTTGATTACTTTACAAAACATTGATTCCAACTCCGGGATGCTTGCTTCAGTCCATAAATGGAGCGCTGAAGTTTGCATACCTTATCAGCATCACTAGGATCGACAAAACCCTTGGGTTGTACCATGTACAACTCTTCCTCAATGTCTCCATTAAGGAACGCCGTTTTGACATCCATCTGCCAAATTTCATAATCGAAATATGCAGCGATTGCTAACATAATCCTCACAGACTTTAGCTTCGCTACTGGTGAGAAAGTCTCATCATAGTCAACTCCTTGAATTTGTCGGAACCCTTTCGCGACAAGTCGAGCTTTATAGACGGTAACATTACCATCAGCATCTGTTTTTCTTTTGAAAATCCATTTGTTCTCGACAGCCTTACGGCCATCTGGTAAGTCCACCAAAGTCCATACTTGGTTTTCGTACATGGATCCCATTTCGGATTTCATGGCTTCTAGCCATTTGTCGGAATCTGGGCTCACCATAGCTTCTTCATACGTCGCAGGGTCATCAGTGTTGTCCACTAACATGACGTTCAAGGCAGAGTCATACCAATCAGGAGTGGTACGAACCCTCGTTGACCTGCGAGGTTCAGCAGTAACTTCGTTCGAAGTTTCATGATCAGCATCATTAGCTTCCTCTCCAGTTGGTGCAGGCGGCACAAAAACATCTTCCAGTGCTGCGCTACTCTCAACTCCGGGAGAAGGTTCAATAACCTCGTCGAGTTCTACTTTCCTTATAGTCACTTCTTTCAAGAGAAATTCCTTCTCAAGAAAGGGTCCATTCTTGGCAACGAAAACTTTGCCTTCGGACCTATGATAGAAGGTATACCCAATTGTTTCTTTAGGGTATCCTATGAAGACGCATTTCTCCGCTTTGGGTTCAAGCTTATCAGGTTGTAACTTCTTTACATATGCTTCGCAACCCCAAACTTTAAGGAACGACAACTTAGGTTTCTTACCAAACCACAATTCGTATGGTGTCGTTTCAACGGATTTAGATGGTGCCCTATTTAAAGTGAATGCGGCTGTCTCTAATGCATAGCCCCAAAACGATAGCGGTAAATCTGTAAGAGACATCATAGACCGAACCATATCTAAGAGAGTTCGATTACGATGTTCGGACACACCATTACACTGTGGTGTTCCCGGCGGTGTCAACTGCGAAAGTATTCCACATTTCTTTAAATGCATGCCAAACTCATAACTCAGGTATTCACCTCCGCGGTCAGAACGAAGAAACTTAATCTTCTTGTTACGATGATTTTCCACTTCACTTTGAAATTCCTTAAACTTCTCGAAAGTTTCGGACTTATGTTTCATAAAGTAGACATACCCATATCTACTTAAGTCATCCGTGAAAGTGAGAACATAACGATATCCACCACGCGATGCTACACTCATTGGACCGCACACATCGGTATATATTATTTCCAATAAGTCCATAGCTCGCTCCATTATACCAGAGAATGGAGTCTTAGTCATTTTTTCCATTAGACATGCTTCGCATCTTTCAAGTGATTCAAGAAGTCCATCAGAATGGAGTTTCTTCATACGCTTCACTCCAATGTGACCAAGACGACAGTGCCACATGTATGTAGAATTATCATTCAATTTTATTCGTTTAGCATCTATGTTGTGAACATGTGTGTCACTACTATCGAGATTCAATAAGAATAAACCATTCATCTCAGGTGCATAACCATAAAAGATATTACTCATATAAATCGAACAACCTTTATTCTCAGACTTAAAAGAGTAACCGTCTCGCAATAAACAAGATCCAGATATAATGTTCATGCTTAACGCAGGCACCAAATAACAATTATTTAAATTTAAAACTAATCCCGAAGGTAGATGTAGAGGGAGCGTGCCGACGTCGATCACATCAACCTTGGAGCCATTTCCAACGCGCATCGTCACCTCGTCTCTCGCCAGTCTTCGTTTATTCCGCAGCTCCTGTTTTGAGTTACAAATATGAGCAACCGAACCAGTATCAAATACCCATGCACTACTACGATTACTAGTAAGATACACATCTATAACATGTATATCGAATATACCTTTCTTCTTGATGTTGCCGTTCTTCAGATCCGCCAGGTACTTGGGGCAGTTACGCTTCCAGTGACCAGCACCCTTGCAGTAGAAGCACTCAGTTTCAGGCTTAGGACCAGCCTTGGGCTTCTTAGCAGGTGCAGCAGCTTTCTTGCCGTCCTTCTTGAAGTTGCCCTTGTTCTTAGGCTTTCCCCGTTTCTTGAAATTGGTGGTCTTATTGACCATCAATACTTGGTGCTCCTTCATGATCTCCACTTCAGCAGTTTTCAGCATGGACGATAGTTCAGGCAACGTCTTGTTCATGCAGTGCATATTGTAGTTCATCACAAAGTTCTTGTAACTTGGTGGCAGTGATTGGACGACACGGTGAATCCCCAATTCATTAGGAATCGGTATCCCCAACTCTCGGAGTTTGTTTGCGTGCCCAGACATGGTGAGCACGTGCTCGCTAACGGAGCTACCCTCTTCCATCTTGTAGGTAAAGAACTTCTCGGAAGGTTCATAGCTTTCCATGGCCGCGCGAGTCTCAAAAATGAGCTTGAGCTCCTTAATGATCTCAAACGGGTCATGGTGCTCAAAACGCTTTTGAAGCTCCGATTCTAAACCGTACAGGATGGCACACTGAACTGTGGAGTAGTGATGTTTCCGAGTGGCATAAACATTCTTTACGTCATCGGTGGCATCTTCTGCGGGTGGGTCACCTAGCGGTGCTTCGAGCACATAGGTCAACTGACCAACCCTGAGGACGATCTTCAGTCCACGGAACCAGTCCGTGAAATTGCTTCCATTGTTCTTAAGCTTTTCTTTCTCTAGGAACGCATTGAAATTGATGGAAACATTCGCCATAATCTACAACAAATTTGCAAGTAGTTTAGACTAAGTTTATGATAAATAGTGTTCAAATATAATTCTTAAATTAACTAGGTGAACTCCCACTCAAAACAACATCCCTCACGTTGTCTTAGTGATTACACGAACCAAATCCACTACACCAAGTCCGATCATCACGAGAGAAGATGTAGTTTCATTGGCGAACAATCTTCATGTTCATCATATCAATCATATGACTCATGCTCTACCTTTCGGTATTCCGTGTTCCGAGACCATGTCTGTACATGCTAGGCTCGTCAAGATTAACCTTAGTTTCCGCATGTGCAAATTTGGCTTGCACCCGTTGTATACACACGTAGAATCTATCACATCCGATCATCACGAGATGCTTCGAAACGACGAGTCTTAGCAACGGTGCCAACTAAGGATGAACACTTTATTACTTGATATTTAGAGAGAGGGATCATCTTATAATGCTACCATCGCGATCTAAGCAATACAAGATGCATAAAGGATTAACATCACAGGCAATTCATAATTAGTGTGATATGATATGGCCCTTTCTTCTTATGCCTTCGATCTCCATCTCCAAAGCACGGACATGATCTCCATCATCACCAACATTGCGTCAAGGTCCGTGGCGCCGCTTCATGGTTGTCCATCATCACTAGCAACTATTACAACTACTTGGAACGAAGCTATTACAAGATGAATAGACACGCAGGTCTTAACAGAATTAAAGACAACCATTAGGCTCCTGCCGGTTGCCATATTACAACAAGGATCATTGCATACATCAAATACAATCTCAATCACATGATGGCCATATCACATCACAAAACCCCTGCAAAAACAAGTTAGACGCCTCTAATTTTCTTTGCAAGTTTTACGTGGCTTGGGGCTTTCGACTAAGAACGGATCTTACCTACGAAACTGAACCACAACGTTGATACAAGTGCTATCAAGTGCAAAGTGTAGATTTGATCTATACTATGATGGGAGAGACAGACACCCGCAAAGCCACTTGTGCAAAGCAAGTTGCACGTCAAGCGTGGAGCAAGTCTCATGTGCGATGACATGTAATGTTAGCCCGAGCCGCTTCATCCCACCATACCGCAAGATGCAAAGTACACAAATAGAAAAAGACGGCACGAGCACCAACGCCCACAACATCATTGTGTTCTACTCGTGCAATAGATCTACGCATAGACAAGGCTCTGATACCACTGATGGGTTCATAGCATGGAAAACAAAAAAAATCTATCACAAGAACGAACAAAACCCAGATCTAATCTAGATAAAAGCCAAGATCTAATCTATTAGACATGAGCAACGAGATAGTTTGTACTAACCCTCGTAGAACCAAAAGCGTTACGAGATTAGATCTCGTGGATGATGTAGTCGATCACTTGCCGATCTCAAGATCGTGTGGACGATCCTTCCAGCGCCGCGTTCCGGCAGCGCTTCCACAGACGGTCACACGTGCGGAGTCGAAGCATACCTTCCTCTCCCCGTTCCAGCGAGCAGCGGAGGTAGTAGATCTTCTCCACGGAATCCCAACAGCACGACGGCGTGGTGGTGGTGGTGGAGTATAGAATTCTGCAGGGCTTCGCCTATGCCTGTGCAGAAGAAAGGTGGAGGAGAGAGGCGGCAGAGATTGGGTGTTATCAAAGAGGGCCAAGAGGGGGCGCCCCCTCCCTTCTATTTAAGGGAGGGAGGCGCGCCTGGGGAGGGGGAGTCCTAGTAGGACTCCCCTCCTAGGGCCGACGGTGGGAAGGGGGGAGGAGTCCTCCTCCCCCATGAATCCGTGTCTTGCCCCACTTGGACTCCTTGATCCATTCCTTGGTTTTCATGTAAACTCCAAGAAATCCTCTAGAACCTTCCAGAACATTCCGAAACCTTCTAGAATCTCCATACAAACACTCCGGAACATTTCCTAACTTAGAAAATGATCCCCAATATATGAATCTTATTCTCCGGACCATTTCAGATCTCCTCGTGATGTCCCGGATCCATTCCGAGACTCCGAACATCATTCGGTCTCCAACGCATATTCCATATCTACTTAAAACAACTTCGAACCTTAAGTGTGTCACCCTACGGTTCGTGAATATGCAGACATGATGAAGACACCTCTCCCATCAATAACCATCAGCGGGATCTAGATATCCATAACGGCTCCCACATACTCAACAATGACTTTGTGATCGATAGAACCATTAACATACGAAACCAATTCCCTTTGTCACACGATATTCTACTTATTCGAGGTTTGATCGTCGGTATCTCCATATGTAACATCCCAAAATTTCATCAAAAATCATCATCATTGCACTCATATCATCATGGCATGTAATTGCATTGCATTTAGAATGTCCTCCAAAAATTTGGTGAAATTTTGAGCCATGAACAAAAAGATATGATTTTTTTTTTGAAAATAGAATCAAAGAAAATGCTATATTACCTATTAAATCCAAAGTAAATACTTTGGATTAAAATAGAAGATAAATATGTTTCATAATACCCTAAAGACCTAATTTGAGTTTTTACAAATGTTCACAAATTGATTTGAATCAATTTGAATCCTTAAATCCAAAGTTGTGGAGAAAACAGAAATAGAAAAAGAAAAAGATTAAGGGAGAAAAAAAAAGAAGAGAGCAGCAGACAGCTTCTGGCCTTTAGGCCCAAACCGGCCCAGCAGCCCACCCGGCTTTTCCCCTCTTCCCTGCTTTTCTTACCGCGCCCCTGACTACCCCCTCCCGCTGACAGGTCGACCCCACGCCACATCACCCCGCCACCCCGTCGTCTTCAACCCCGTCGTCGAGCAACCCTACCCCTCTGTCGTTTCTAAAACCCGGCCGAATTTAGGTATTACCGCGAGTTAAATCGCCACCACCGCGCCCCTTCTTAATCCCCTCTACCTCCCCATCATTTTCCCCACAGACACCACCCCGGAGAGCCCCCAGGCTCCCTGAATTTCAAGCTCGAACCGCCGCTGTCCGACGGACTCCAGCGTTGATTCCGGTGAACCCAGGCCGCTCGACGCCCTTCTCTCTGTCCTACTTTGATTGCCATATACTAGCGCGTGTTTTAAACCCGACCACGTGTTTTCTCTTGCCCCAGATCGACGACTCGAACCAAGTCCGGCGAACTCCTCTGCCGCCGCCGTCCATCACTTGTTCCGGTGAAGGTAGGGTTTCCGCCGCCCCTTTTTGACCTCTGATAGACCGTGCTGATCCGTGCGCATCTCAATGACCCCCTTGCTGGTTTGTTCGAGCCCCAGGTCGTCATCTCCGTCACCGAGCCGTGAGCTCCGCCGGCAACGCAACTCCGGCGAAGGATCCAGGCCAAGCCCGAGCGCCCCCCGCACCATGGTGACCTCCATCGAGATCGCCATGACCTCCCTGACCCCTGGTACGTGTCCATGGACTCCCTGCCCCTGTAGAACCGCCGGACCGTCATCGGCCGAAGCTCCACCGCCGCGCGCAGCTGGTCAGCGCCGCCCGTTCCCGGCCAGGCCTTAGGGACCGTTAGATCTCACATCTGCGGCTAAGATTAGAACGTAGACGAAGCGGTACGGGCTAATCAGATCCGTCCGTAGTCACTTAAGATCTGATGGCCCACAGCGATCGATCCGGCCGAACTGGTACCAGCCAATAGGACAGCGCCACGTTGCCAGACTATTTCTGTTTAATTAGAAAATAGATAGATTTAGTATTTAACTTAGAAAATCCATAACTTTTGATCCACAAATCAGAAAAATACAAATTTGGTGTCTATGGATTCAGAAAAATACTAACTCTTGGAGTTGCTAGCATCTACTTGGCCAAGATGGCTACTAACAACGAAAAGCATGCAAGATCACAAATAACAAAGACATGATAGAATCAATAATAAATCTGAAATAGCATCTCAATATCCATCGGATCCTCGCAAACACAACATGTAGGATTACAAATAGATGATCTTGATCATGAACGGAGCTAACAAGATCTAAACATGGCAGCACAAAGGAGAAGAACCAACCATCTAGCTACTACATGGACCCGTACTTCAAGGATGAACTACTCACGCATAACACCGGAGGCTTGCATGGTGATGAAGAAGGCCTCCAGGGTGAATTCTCCCCTCCAGCAGGGTGCCGGGAAGAGCTTCAGATCCCTCCCGATCTAGGGATGGAGATGACGGTGGCTACAGACTCTTTCATGGAATTTTGATCGGGTACTTAGGATTTCTGTATCGAAGGCATCTTATAGGCGAAAGGGGAGGCCGAGGGGGTGCCCTAGGCGGCCACCCCCCCTGGCGTGGGCTAGGCCTGGCCGCGCGGCTAGGTGGTGTGGCGGCCCTCTGGCCCCTCTCCGTCTCGTATTCTGGATCCGCGTCCCCCTCGGTGAAAAACTGACTTTGGCTTTTGTCCCGTCCAATTTCGAGAATATTCATTTTCTGACTTTCCTGGAACCAAAAACAGTAGAAAACAGGCAGCTGACACTGTGGCATCTTGTTAATAGGTTAGTTCAAGAAAGTGTATAAAAAGTACTCCAAAGTGTGGACAAAACATAAGAAAGTAGATAAAAAACAAGCATGGAACATCAAAAATCATGGATACGTTAGCAACGTATCAACTTACAAGCTCCCCTTTCATTCCATACCGACGACATCCATAGACAAAAGAGCATGATATCAACTAGGTACAATGTACAAGTGCAATGTTGAAAGCGTTCCCCATGACAACATGGTTCTGCTAATCCCCAACATATAAGTGCAAGCATATACAACATAGACGACACAATGGTTCAAGTTTATTAGGGGCAAGGAAAGTAAAGTGTGCCATCAAGTTCGTGAGAGCTTTAATCACTAGTTTTCTCATAACCAGTTTAATTCGGAAGGTAGATAAAAACACGAATATACTTGGAATAGCAAATACTAATAGGTAGGTGTGGTGGACTCTTTGGAATAACTTGGTTTTATTTGGAGTTGGATGCATGAGTGGAACTCATACTTGGTTATGGAGGCTAGCAAAAGACTGGGAGCGACCAACTAAAAGAGCAATAATGGACATAATCATTGAAAGCGATAAAACATCATTAATTAAAGCATAAAGTGATATTATAAGTCGAAAACTAAAGGATCATAAAGGCTATGGTGACTTGGGAGAGTCATAACATGGTGTGAGCATGCGCCAAGGCAACCCAAATAAAGCATCAAAGGAGAATACCACAATACTATGCTTTAATATGCTAAAACAACGCATGATTCTTTCAAGGCACATTAAGAAATCTCAATTGTTTATAACATGTCATGGTACAGAAAAAATTACTAAGCATAAATCCAAAACGATATCAAGCATGACATGACAAAGCATAGGCTACAGTCTAAACCAAGCTCTCTTTACCACTTAAGTACGAACTTTTCCTACTCTTTTCCAAACCAAACCAAACTATTTGAAAACTAATATATGAAAGAGGGGGTCCAGCCAATTTATTCAAGAAAACTAAGCAAACCAAGCAAACGAAAAACAAAAACAAAGACGGTCCAAGAACAACACAACTGTGCATGAAACAATAAAAATGAAGTGTTTGGAAGAAACTTGAGATTTTCATTGATGAAGAAGGGGATACCTTGGGCATCTCCAAGCTTTGACGCTTGTACTTCTTGGATATTTCTTGGGGTGACACGGGTGGCATCCCCAAGCTTGAGCTTTAGTCCATTCTTCATCTCATTACATCATTCTCTCCATACACCTGAAATTTTTCCTTCATACAAAACTTCACGCAATCTTTATTAGCATCATTAGTGCACTCAATATAATAAGTCTTTGGGTTCAGTTTCAACACCAATAAAACTTCCATTAAAACACAAGCTACTATAGCACTTCCCTCAAAAATCTCAATTCCCCAAAAAGAACCTAAAAAGGAATCAATAAGAAGCAAATGCAAATAGTGGCAGAAATCTATCAAAACAGACTAGTAGGTAAAAAACCAATTTTTTCGAAGACCTTTTGTTACTCAAATCAAAAAGTGTTGAACTAACGAAAGTTATATAACAACCTGGGTCAGAAGCACAAAAATTCACGCCTCAAAACGACGTACAAGGATTTTACACGAATTTTTTCGGTGAAGCACAAAAATGTGTTTCAGGACAACAACTTTCCTAATCATTACTTCTTTCTCATTAGAGGTTACTCTTGGCACAAAAAGCAAATAAAAAGGATAAGGAGCGGTTATTACAGAGGTAATAACTTCCAAGACTCATCTAAAACTTTTGGGTTATCTCTCAATAAGTACTTTTCTTTAACGCCTTTAAGTTAGACATAAGAAGCAAGAGAAAGAATCAAGTGTTCTCAAATGAAGAAGCATTAAGAGCAAATTTTGTTTTCATAGGAGAGGCAAAAGGAATCTTCTCTTTCTTCTTAGGAAAGTGTTCTATACCTTTCTTGAGTGGAAATTGATTTTTAATGGTGCCTTCTTTCATATCATTAATGACACCAACAGTTCTAAGAAAAGGTCTTCCCAAAGTAATAGGACAAGAAGCATTGCATTCAACATCCAAAACATAGAAATCAATAGGGACATAGGCATTGTTAACCATAATAAGAACATCATTAATACTCCCCATGAGTTTCTTTTTAGCATTATCTTCAAGTGGGACATTTAAATAACAATCTTCCAATGGTGGTAAATCAAGCATATCATAAATCCTTCTAGGCATAATAGAAACACTACTATCAAGATCAAATAAAGCTTTGAAATCAAAATCATTCACTTTCATATTAATGATGGGTTCCCAACCATCTGCTAGTTTCATAGGAATAGAAGCTTTATGTTTCATCTTTTCTTCTTTAATTTTTATGAGAGCATCAGTAATGTGTTTTGTAAAGGCCATATTCATAGCACTAGCATTAGGACTTTTAGCAAGCTTTTGTAGGAACTTAATAACTTCAGAGATATTGCAACCATCAAGATCAAAATCATAATTATCATCTAAAGTAGTAGAGCTATTGTTTCCCATATTTCGAAGAGTTTCAGCATTTTTATTAGAAAAGGTTCCGTTGGGTTTACTAGCTTCGGCATTAGTGGCAGTGATAGTAGAAACACTAATATTTCTAGCAATTTCATCTTCTCTTTCCCACTTAGCATGCAATTTAGCTAATAGTCTAACATTTTCATCAAATCTAACTTGTATGGCATTAGTAGCAGCAAAGAGATTTTCAATAGTTTTAGGTTTAGTAGCCATTTTATTCAAAGAAGATTGTGCTTCAGCCAATGATGCTATGTTTCTTTCAGCATTAGAGAGTTTCTCCTCAATAGTTTTATTGAAAGCAGTTTGTTTGCTAATAAAATCTTTAAGCATAACTTCAAGTTCAGAGGGAGCACTCCAGTTATTGTTGTAGGAATTTCCATAAGCATTACCATTATTGGGAGGATATGGCCTATAATTATTACTACCAAAGTTATTCCTGTAGGCATTGTTGCTAAAATTATTATTTCTTATAAAGTTCACATCAACTTGCTCTTCTTGAGCAACCAAAGAGGCTAAGGGAACATGATTTGGATCAATATGAGCTGTCCCATTAACAAGCATAGACATAATAACATCAATTTTATCACTCAAGGAAGAGGTCTCTTCAATAGAATTTACCTTCTTACCTTGTGGAGCTCTTTTAGTGGGTCATTCAGAATAGTTAACCATCATATTATCCAGAAGCTTTGTTGCAGCACCCAAAGTAATGGTCATAAAGGTACCTCCAGCAGCAGAATCCAGTAGATTTCTTGAAGAATAATTCAATCCCGCATAAAAGGTTTGGATAATCATCCAAGTAGTCAGTACATGAGTGGGACAATTCTTTACCAAAGATTTCATTCTTTCCCAAGCTTGAGCAACATGTTCATTATCAAATTGTTTAAATTTCATTATTTCACTTCTCATAGATATAATCTTGGCAGGAGGATAGTATTTTCCAATGAAAGCATATTTGCATTAATCCAAGAATCAATACTATTTCTAGTTAGGGATTGCAACCATTCTTTAGCTTTTCCTCTCAAAGAGAAAGGAAACTATTTAAGCTTAATAATATCCCCATTTATATCCCTATGCTTTTGCATCTCACAAAGTTCAACAAAGTTATTTAGATGAGCGGCAGCATCTTCAGTACCAATACCAGAAAATTGTTCTCTCATAACAAGATTGAGTAAAGCAGGTTTAATTTCAAAGAAAGTAGCTTCAGGAACAGGTGGAGCAATAGGTGTGCACATGAAATCATTGTTGTTGGTACTAGTGAAGTCACACAACTTAGTGTTTTCAAGAGTAGTCATTTTTTGTGTTTTTAATAAAGAAAGCAAACTAGTACAACTATTTTGTGTGTGTTTTTGATAAAGAAACAAGCAAACAAAGCAGAAAATAAACCAAGCAAAACAAATAAAACAAAGTAAAGAGATTGGTTATGAGGGACTCCCCTTGTGAAGATGTCCTTGACTCCCTAGCAACGTCGCTAGAAAAATACTTGCTGGCTCGTGGTTGATATCGAGCTTGTTGGGGAAACCCAAGAGGAGGTATGATAAGCGCGACAGTAAGTTTCCCTCAGTTATGAAACCAAAGTTATCGAACAAGTAGGAGCAAGGAAACACCTCCAAGGTGTTGTTTCCAACTTGGAATCCTGCACAACACAACCATAGAACTTTGCCCCCAACCGGTTTTCTTGAAAATGAAGGATTAAACGTATTGTGTGGAAGAAAGTAATAGCTTGCAGAAAGTAAACAGAAAACAATAAATAATTGTAGATTGATGGTAAAAGAAAGGACCGGGGTCCATAGTTCACTAGTGGTGATTCTCCTTAAGATAGATGACATGTTGGGTGAACAAATTACAACGGGGAAATTGACAAACATCGAGAAAACATACATGGATATACTAATCATCTTGACTCCTATGAGATTTGATTGGGCATTACAACATTATACATAGACCGTAATCCAACTACATCTATGACTAATAATCCACCTTCAGTTTATCATCCGAACCCCCTCCAGTATTAAGTTACAAGCAACAGATAATTGCATTAAGCATTGCGTGTAAAGTAAATAATATGATTGTTCTATGAACAAAGAATTGTTGTTTTTGTCCCTAGTAGCAACAGCACATCTAGTACCTTAGAGATTTCTGTCACTTCTCCATATTACTAGAGGCATGAACCCACTATCGAGCATAAATACTCCCTGCTGGAGTTGCTAGCATCTACTCGGCCAAGATATCTACTAACAACGGAGAGCATGCAAGATCACAAATAACAAAGACATGATAGAATCAATAATCAATATGAAATAGCATCTCAATATCCATCGGATCCCCACAAACACATCATGTAGAATTACAAATAGATGATCTTGATCATGAACGGAGCTCACAAGATCTAAACATGATAGCACAAAGGAGAAGAACCAACCATCTAGCTACTACATGGACCCGTAGTCCAGGGATGAACTACTCACGCATCACACCGGAGGCTTGCATGGTGATGAAGAAGGCCTCCAGGGTGAATTCTCCCCTCCGGTAGGGTGCCGGGAAGAGCTTCAGATCCCTCCCGATCTAGGGATGGAGATGACGGCGGCTACAGACTCTTTCGTGGAATTTTGATCAGGTACTTAGGGTTTCTGTATCGTAGGCATCTTATAAGAGAAAGGTGTTGGGGATAGGTTCAAAAAACAAAAAAATTCCTACGATGGAACCCTGGAAACTTAGCCTAGGATCTATCTATGTAGTAATGCGGTAACGGCCGATGCGTAGAGAATACATACCCTTGTAGACCGTACGCGGTTGACGTTCCGCGGGCAACATGGTTGATGTAGTCGTACTCGAAGCCAACCTCAAGATTGCAAAGCTCTTCGCAGGTCACCCCTTGCTCCTTCTTGATCTTCATCATCTTCATCGTGCAACAACTCCGGCTCACGACATTTAAGCGCCCAAGTGTTGCGCCCCGTATCTTCGTACACATCTGGTGCATGATGAGACCTCCGGATCCCCGATCCCGCTGGGAGTGCGGAAGTTGATATCTGGCTAGGAATCCCTGCAGCGCAAAGGCGTACTGCAGGTGTGCCTCGATCGCACAGCCCAGACTTGGGGCCATGGTCACAAGGTATAGAGGGAGAGAGAGAAGGAGGAAGTCAACCAAAGGACTTCTCCAATTGATGGTGTTTAATCCCACCCATGGGCACCCCTTTATATAGGCGGAGGGGGTGTGCCCTCCCCATTGGGTTAGCCATGTGGGACTATTAGTTAAAGGAAAATAACAGCTATTTTCGTCCTGGCCGAATGGGCCAGAAGTTAGCCCAATAGCCAAAACAGAAAAACAACTAATAAAAGGAAAAAAGGGACAGCAGGCGGGTGGGCCGGCCAGCCCCACAGCGACCCAGCATCCCGCCCAGCTGCAGCAGCCACCGGCGCCCCCCACCTGGGCCGGCGTGCCCTCCTGGCCTGCCTGGAAGCCCGGGTGGGCCGGCTCGCCCGCGCGGCCCAGCACGCCTGCTGGTGGTGGCAGCGACCGCCCAGCCCCGGGTGGGCCGCCCTTCCGTGCTCGGCCCGCTGGCAGCCTGCGGCAGCGGCGTCTGCCCTCCAGCCCCTGTGCGGCGCGCGGTTACCTGCCGCCCAGTGCGGTGGTTGTTATCCGCCGCCCACTTGGGCTGGCTGTTTTGCCCTTTTCTTTTTCTTTTTCCTTTTTCTTTTTCTGCACTTTTATTTCTAGATCTTTTTCCTCTGGGATTTGGCCTAATATAAAAGTTGACTTTATAAATCTTAATCTAAATATTATTTATAATATATTAATTCACAATTAACATATAATAAATATATATTTAAATTCCCATTTATCCGAAAACACTTTTTCGGGGATTTTCCTTTATTCTTTCTCCGAACAACTTCGGATCTCTCCGCGGAACGATTCCGGCTTTCTCTCTTTCACTACTGTGATTCCACCTTACGAATAATCGCTCTCATCGTACCCTTAAGTGTATCCTCTCACGGCTCGGGAATGCTCTAGACATGATCTGTATCAATGATCAACAGAGGGACCAGGGATATCCATGTGACCCCTATGCATTCCTGATGACAATGTCGTTTGAACCATCTAAATGTAGCATCCTCTTCCTTTCGTTTGTCGATACAACTTGTCCGAGATCCGATCAATGGTATCTTATACTTTGTTCAATCTCGTTCACAACAAGTTCTGTTTTCTTGTTACCGTGATATTACATCCCCGTGACCTAGTCACATGTTGCAACATTTATGGATGTAATCTCACCAAGCCGGCCGTATGTATCTTTTACCCGTCATGTGGGTGAACAAATCCCGGTCTTGCAGTCACATGTCATCTACTGTTCCTTCGGAATACCCAACGTACACCTTTATAGCCACCGTATTACCAGATGACGTTTGATGCAGTCAAAGCAGCCTAGGGAAACAGTGAGTAATATGAGCTCACGGTCTAAGGAGAAGGAGTCTAGGTATAGCTGTTGCAACAATGAACTATATGACTTGATCGTGTTGCAATCCTTCGAGGAATGTCCAACCACATCATTTTCCAATGACATGATCTCGTTGTCAGTCGGCATAAATGCCCATGATCTTGAAACCCAGATCATCTTCGTGACCAACGAACTAGTATGAATAGAGGCTACTAAGGACTTGTTTGTTTCATACCACACATGTACCAATGTTTCTTCTTGGCATAGTTCTAGCACAATATGAAACTATTATAAACTAATTGAGATATGATGATAAAAACCTATTTCGTATTTGCCTCTAGGGCATATCTTCTTTAGTCTCCCACTTGCACTAGAGTACAAATAGACTAGCTTGCATTTTACTCATATAAACCATATACGATATGCGTTTACAGATCATGCATGCTCATGGGAAACGTCATGTCCATGTTCTGTTTTACCAGATCATTATGTCATTTACAAATCGTTAATGTCTTCCTAATTTGACATTCACACCATTATCTATAATGGGTCGAAGTATTTGTTTGGCAACAAAGTGAGACTTTTGTTTCTAGTGTTTATGATGACGGTCGTTATTCACTGTTGTCATCTAAACTTCAAAACACACTTTGCTATCCTTTGTGTATATACTATTGTCATGGCAACAGAACGAGGCCTGATTCCAGGAGCTTACAGTGACGTTAGATCAACCTCAAGGGCTTTCTCATGGGCACTGGGCCCTGGGACACATCATTCTATGTTAAAAGCGAATTAGCCCCGCCATAACATTATACATCACATCAGATGTAGCTTTTATACTTCTATATCTATGTAGATCCTAGTGCATGAAATGCATCTATGCCACTTACATTGCTTCTTGCTACTTAAGTACAAACTTAATTCTGGTTTAGTGATCAACTCAGGAATCACTTAAAGACATGTTCTTACAGTTAAGACTTTGTCTTACCAACCAGAACCTCGGGTCACTTTATGTCGAGTATACAACATGGTTATATGGAAGAACCTATGACTGAGGCATAGGAGATGCAACGCATCTCTTTCTTTCAACCATAGTCGCAATACTCAATGCTTTATACAGTAAGAACTACTTTCTTACCTTGTTTCATTCTGAGCTACTTCAGAATCTTGCTTAGGACATTCTGAACTTCTTTCAGAATCAAGTCCAGGAAGCATTCGACATTCAGTGTTTATTAAACTTACCAATCTATCTCGATAGATAGAACTTCAACTTCAACTATTAACACCAATCACATCGTTCACATATGTAGTCTACATATTCCAGAATGATTTCACGCTCCCACTCAAATATGACATTCATGTTTGAGATCTAGGGATTTTACTTAGCTCCCACTCAGAATATGTCAGCTACACATTATGAATTAGCCAAGCCGATTTGCTCCCACTCAAATCTAGGTACTCTCGATAATCTTGGACATTCCAAAATTCTTTGATCACTATCAAATCGAGAATTCCACTAATGAGATTTCAATGACAATTCATTTCTCGTACTTAGGTCCATCACGCTTCTTTGTAATTCGCAGGTATGTCTTGTTCAAAACATTACAAGTTAATCAATAATATAACTCCACAAACTTATAGAATATATAGTTGAATCCTACTTTCTTTAGTAAAAGTATTCCTGAAACTTTATGATCATTATCATTGGTTTCTCCTCTATTTGTAGAGCTTGGATTCACGAAACAAATTCCGCTGCGCCACTCAACAAATCGGAGGCAAGGTTAAATACCTTGTTTTGATCTTTTTACTTTCTTCCACCTGTATCTTTCATCGAGACACGTCATCTTTGGACAACAACAGGTTTGCCCCTTTGTGGAAGATGCATTCATAGCTTCCTAAGAATGCTCTACAAAGACTTGTTTATTCGCCACGACTTCGACATGTCAAAATCTCCAGAAACTCGAACGTGCCATAACACTTATGGTGTTGTTTCCATGAATCTTTAGATGTTCCTTTGTATTTCAAATGAGTGTTTGCTTATTTCGATCTCTAACTCTAAACGACAACTACAACCCTGATAAGAGATAATATCACACCATATGTATGTAATACATATTGATTATGATGTTTAGACATTTCAACATAGTTTGAATTTGTCCAATTATCATAATTTGTGAAACATCTTTCACATGTCCCTTTTATGCTAAACTTAACTTGAATACCTTAGTCATGTCGATCAAATCGAAGAGACTTGTTAATTCAGTTAATTCAATATCCCATTTAGTTATGAACTCATCTGAACAATTCAAATCATTTAAAACTTCATGTTTCATTAAGTAAATACACTTATTCACTTAAGACCACAATAAATGATTTCCACTACTTGTTGAAAATATGATACATCACTATGTATAAGTTCAACATTTCTTCGCATATCACCGTTTTACCAGAATGCGGAGTTTTTGGTCATTCTGCCCAAGAGGCATGGTTTTGCAAAGTATCTAGATTGTGCATCTAGGACCCCGATCTTTCATAAAGAACATGCAATAACCAAAATGACTTAAACTATAGTGTCTTTTCATTATTAAGCTTTGGATATCTTTTAGCATTCTAATCCTTTATAAATGTTTAAATTATTATCATTAACATAGTGATGAGAATAACTTGTTTATAATCTTAATGTGACCACATGGTATTGTTCATAAGAATAGTACAAACTGGCTTGTAACTAGTTCATATGAATAATCGTCTCGCCAAAAGCAAGACACACAAACATGGATTACAAATTTATATTCAAGTCCACTAATCCAAATGATAAACTTTGAGGGAAGAGGTGATGTCGGCCATCAACTGATTTGCTTGCCGTCATCAAGTCACATTGCCTCAAGGCCAGCAATTCTCAAGCAGATCATCCTATTTTTCACAAAACGGGACAAGTATCAAATACTTTGCAAACTGCAATGAGTTCTGCAAGAACCACATTTATAATTTGTATATCTTACATATACCTTTTCCATCTATGACTCCACTTACAATCAAGCCCTTCCAAGAGTTCTCAACTCTAATGCAAGATTGCTAAGTGTTTTTCCAAACATTCTCCTTTCATCCATGACGGAGGAAAACCCATCCAACGGCTCATACTCTATGTGCCTTATAATGCAGAATACAAAATGTAGCCCAACTCTCCATCGAATGGGAAATGGCTTATTGGATGATTATGGAGAAAACACAATCATTCCAAAGTCATCGAATTATCTCCTAATGGTTATTGTGTCAAGAAAAGAAGATCACCTTTTACGAGGATATCCCTCAGGCATGGGTATTAATCTATGAAGTTGGACCCTTTTGCCAAGTTCCATATTAAGCAATATATTCCCATGGTCGCAAAAGACCTCAATGGGATAGGCTAAGATCTACTAAGATATTTGCAAATAGACATCTAGACTAAGTTTATAATAGTCAATTTATAATTGGTCTCCACTAAAACGGTCATCCCCTGGATAGTGATCGCATGATCCCTATCCTCTGCACCTCCCCTGATCGTCACAGCCATCAGTGCATTATCAAAGGTAGACATTCAATAATGTCAATCACATCATCCATGTGACTCATGCTCGATCTTTCGATCTCTTGTGTTCTGAGGCCACGCTTCTCTAGCGTGCTAGCCTCGCCAAATCTAACTTGTGTGTATTCGCTGTGCAACATGGCTTACACCCACTGTATGCGAACGTAGATATGTCTGACACCCAGGCATGTAACCCTGGATCGCCTCATACCGAAGAACTTTCTTGGTGGTGCACACACAAGGGGAACACGGAACATTGGAATTAAATAGGGATTATCTTATTTGCTACCGTTGAGTATCTAAATACTAGCACACAATAAGATGTAAAAACTGGTATCAACATCATATGTATAATGTGATATGATATGGTCTTTCTTGCGCCTTGATCTCCATCGAGCGCTCCGGCACGATCTCCATCTTGCCCTTGGTTTGACGTCAAGTCCACGACGCCTCCACCAGGTCATTCATCGGAACGATGACTATTACTATACTATTTAGTAACAGAAAAATAAACTACTTTACCTTTGTAACGACCAATGCCATATCATAATCACATGCCCCCTGCAAAATAAAGTTAGACGCCTCTACTTTATCTATTGCAAGTTTTACGTGGTTGTTAGGGCTTTCGTACTAGAACCGTTAATAAACTATGAACTTTCCAACCACAACATGGATCCGACAGTTGTCTCTACTACACCCCTTTCGGGGCCCTCCGTTGTAAATGCTATATCAACTATTGAATGAGAGACAGACACCCGCTAGCCACTTATACGGTACAAGTCGTATGTTGAGCGTGGAACCAGTCTCGCGTACGAATACGCGTAAGGTCGGTCCGGGCCGCTTCATCAAACAATACCGCGATATAAACAAGTACACGTTAGAGGGTAACAACTAAGGGATCAATGTCCGCACAATACTTGTGCGTACTGGACGTACAACACTCCTACGCATAGATCGGCTCTGATACCACTGTTGGGGATCGGTGCAGAAAACAAAAAAATTCCTACGACGGAACCCCGGAAACTTAGCCTAGGATCTATCTATGTAGTAATGCGGTAACGGCCGATGCGTAGAGAATACATACCCTTGTAGACCGTACGCGGTTGACATTCCACGGGGAACGTGGTTGATGTAGTCGTACTCGAAGTCGACCTCAAGGTCGCGAAGCTCCTTGCAGGTCACCCCTTGCTCCTTCTTGATATTCATCATCTTCATCGTGCAACAGCTCCGGCTCACGACATTTAAGCGCCCCAAGTGTTGCGCCTCGTGTCTTCGTACACATCCGGTGCATGATGAGACCTCCGGCTCCCCGATCCCGCCGGGAGTGCGGAAGTTGATATCCGTCTAGGAATCCCTGCAGCGCAACATCGTACTGCAGGTGTGCCTCGATCGCACAGCCCAGACTTGGGGCCATGGTCACAAGGTATAGAGGGAGAGAGAGAAGGAGGAAGTGAACCAAAGGACTTCTCCAATTGATGGTGTTTAATCCCACGCATGGGCACCCCTTTATATAGGCGGAGGGGGTGTGCCCTCCCCATTGGGTTAGCCATGTGGGACTATTAGTTAAAGGAAAATAACAGCTATTTTCGTCCTGGCCAAATGGGCCAAAAGTTAGCCCAATAGCCAAAACAGAAAAACAACTAATAAAAGGAAAAAGGGGACAGCAGGCGGGTGGGCCGGCCAGCCCCACAGCAGCCCAGCATCCCGCCCAGCTGCAGCAGCCACCGGCGCCCCCCCGCCTGGGCCGACATGCCCTCCTGGCCTGCCTGGCAGCCCGGGTGGGCCGGCTCGCCCGCGCGGCCCAGCACGCCTGCTGGTGGTGGCGGCGACCGCCCAGCCCCGATGGGCCGCCCTTCCGTGCTCGGCCCACTGGCAGCCTGCGGCAGCGGCGTCTGCCCGCCAGCCCCTGTGCAGCGCGCGGTTACCTGCCGCCCAGTGCGGCGGTTGTTATCCGCCGCCCACTTGGGCTGGCTGTTTTGCCCTTTTCTTTTTCTGCACTTTTATTTCTAGATCTTTTCCCTCTGGGATTTGGCCTAATATAAAAGTTGACTTTATAAATCTTAATCTAAATATTATTTATAATATATTAATTCACAATTAACATATAATAAATATATATTTAAATTCCCATTTATCCGAAAACACTTTTTCAGGGCTTTTCCTTTATTCTTTCTCCGAACAACTTCGGATCTCTCCGCGGAACGATTCCGGCTTTCTCTCTTTCTCTACTGTGATTCCACCTTACGAATGATCGCTCTCATCGTACCCTTAAGTGTATCCTCTCACGGCTCGGGAATGCTCTAGACATGATCTGTATCAATGATCAACAGAGGGACCAAGGATATCCATGTGACCCCTATCCATTCCTGATGACAATGTCGTTTGAACCGTCTAAATGTAGCATCCTCTTCCTTTTGTTTCTCGATACAACTTGTCCGAGATCCGATCAATGGTATCTTATACTTTGTTAAATCTCGTTCACAACAAGTTATGTTTTCTTGTTACCGTGATATTACATCCCCGTGACCTAGTCACATGTTGCAACATTTATGGATGTAATCTCACCAAGCCGCCCGTATGTATCTTTTACCCGTCATGTGGGTGAATAAATCCCGGTCTTGCAGTCACATGTCATCTACTGTTCCTTCGGAATACCCAACGTACACCTTTATAGCCACCGTATTACCAGATGATGTTTGATGCAGTCAAAGCAGCCTAGGGAAACAGTGAGTAATATGAGTTCACGGTCTAAGGAGAAGGAGTCTAGGTATAGCTATTGCAACAATGAACTATACGACTTGATCGTGTTGCAATCCTTCAAGGAATGTCCAACCACATCATTTTCCAATGACATGATCTCGTTGTTAGTCGGCATAAATGCCCATGATCTTGAAACCCAGATCATCTCCGTGACCAACGAACTAGTATGAATAGAGGCTACTAGGGACTTGTTTGTTTCATACCACACCTGTACCAATGTTTCTGCTTGGCACAGTTCTAGCACAATATGAAACTATTATAAACTAATTGAGATATGATGATAAAAACCTATTTCTTATTTGCCTCTAGGGCATATCTCCTTCAAAAGGGGAGGCCGAGGGGGTGCCCTAGGCGGCCAGACCACCCCTTGGCGCGGGCCAGGCCTGGCCGCGCGGCCAGGTGGTGTGGCCGGCCCCTGGCCCCTCTTCGTCTCGTATTCTGGCTCCGTGTCCCCCTCGATGAAATATTGACTTTGGCTTTTGTCCTGTTCATTTCTGAGAATATTCATTTTCTAACTTTCCTAGAACCAAAAATAGCAGAAAACAGGTAGCTGACACTATGGCATCTTGTTAAGGGTTTAGGGTTTAGGGTTTAGGGTTTAGGTTAGTCCAAGAAAGTGTATAAAAATTACTCCAAAGTATGGACAAAACATAAGAAAGTAGATATAAACCAAGCATGGAACATCAAAAATTATAGATACGTTTGCAACGTATCAGCTAGCTATAGAAAGGTAACATATTGTGAGCCTCATGTGGTCACTAGCACAATCTCTACTAATAATGCTATATTGCCATGTGCTAGTCCTAGTAATTCGTCCACTCACATTATTGAAAAATCTTGTGATGAATTACATTCTTTGCCTTGTTGCTCTAGCAATGAAATTTATACTTCCTCTAGTATATGTGTTGTTACTAACCATGTAGAGGAAATCAAATATCTCAAGGCTCAAGTCACTTCTTTGAAGAATGAATTGAAAAGGGGTCATGAAGGGAAGACCACACTCAACAAGATCTTGATTGTACAAAAATCCCCCAATAACAAGAGTGGGCTTGGATTCAAATCCAATGTCAAGAACAATTCCACTATCAAGAATAAGTCCAAGAGCAACAATAAGAAGGGCCAAGAACAAGTCAATAATTCGGCCAAGATTGCTTGCTTGAAGTGCAAAATTGAAGGGAGCCATGTTAGATCTTGACCTTTGAAGAAGAAGCCTCTTGGTGAGAAGCAAAAGGGAAGCGTCCTCTAGTTCAAGGTCATGGCCTATCTCAAGTTCGAGAAAAGCCACTTCCCAAGAATATTCAAGCCAATGCTCCCATTGTGGAGAAATCAAGTGAAAAGAATGGGAACGGAAGAACTTGCTACTTATGTCATGAGAAGGGTCACATATCTTCCGCTTGCACTATTGGTAACTCCTCATCCAACCCAATCACGATTGATGATGTTTATTATCTTAGGAAGGATGAGGTTGACAATATGTTTGCCAAATATGTTCGTTCTCAAAGTGGTGTCAAGAAAAAAACTATTTGGGTTGCCAAGGCTATTGTGACTAACTTCTTGGGATACAACTTGGTTGGGGACCATCAAGCTAAAACTTGACCAATAGGTGTTTGTTGGAGGGCATTGGATACTTGGCTACATCATGAAGAATTAAGGGGACTTCAATTATATTCTCTCAAGCCAAGTCATTTAGATTATCATATCTTTATCATATATCCATTGCTCCTCCTTGCGGTAACATGTTCTCAACTCATTTATATCGAAATTTACTTTCCCCTTGTGCATGTGTTAGTTTTGTACATTGTATGTGTTTTGTATATTTTGTGCTTCCTACTTTCTTAACTTGAGAACTGAAGTTTGTGTATGTTGGCTTTCACACCATGTATGTGTTTTGTGTTTGAGCCTATTGCATCTTGTTTATATCTTAGTTGGCTCTTGCGGGAGATTAATGGACTATACCATTTTGGGAGAGTGTTATGTCCTTTGGGGCACCTCACAATCCTAAATGTGTGTACATTACAAATACCACTTAAAATTGATATTTCAAGATTATCTAGTCTCTACATGGTATGTCATGCTCATGAGAAATTCAAATCATATAATATCAATTAATGTTCTCTAGTTGTATTTTAGTTGCCTCTTGCGAGAAGAAATATTTTATCACATTATTGGGGGAGTAATATACTTTGTGCATATTACAAACCGATAAAATATGAATACTTGAGGTTGTGTCACATAGAATTGATATTGGAAATTATATAGTTCCTATGTGGCACGTGAGCTCAAACAAGTTCCGTTTGGTTTAATGCTTTTATTTCTCATCTTTTAGATCTTGTTTGTGAGAGCTTTCCTTGGTATGGGTTTCGTCATATATGAATTCTTATATCTAAGTTAGCAAGAATTTTTCCTCTAGTTATTCTAATCAATGCTTTGCATAATTGTTTAACTAGTTGAAACCCTCAAGGATCTCTTCCATGTCTTTGATTTAACTCTTATCTTTTTACATTTGCTTTCTCGTTGTGAATATGATCTTGGATATATTTGTTATCTACCACCCAGAAATAGTTGCATATTCCTTGTCCTTGGACAATGAGTACTATAATAAGTGGTAGATCTTTTTGATCATATTCACGTTGGCTTTTGCTTTATTTGCCTTCTCTCTTGCCAATAATTTATTGTGTTTTGTCTCCCATGTCTTCCTCGACTCTTGTGGATCTTTCTTTGTCTTGAAATTGTCTCGTGGTCTATTTGAATTAGGTAGAGTTGATGATCCCATGTGTGTGCATTTTGTATTCAAATGAAAAATATTAAATAATGCACTAATCATGGGGAAGTTCTCCTATATTATTTTGAACACTCCTTTTATGATTCTTCATAACATGTTTTGATCCATACCATGTTTTATGTCTTTGGAAGATAAATCTTTTCTTTGGTACTTTGTGCCATCTTGAAAAGTGTTGATAGTTTGGTTCTTTTGTTGGAACCATTTTTTTCAATTGGTATTTTTTGGGAGTTGATTTTCTCATTCCATGTTTTCTATTCAACCATTTGAATGATATAAATCGTTGAGCATTTGTATTTGTTTATCTTTTTTTCTCTTTGGCTTTTGCCTCGTTGTTTTGTTAAACTTGGGGTCTATTATGTGTTGATTTGGTCTTTGATATATTTTGGACAACCGTTGGTCGTGTCACACTTAGGTGTGCCTTTTTGGTGTTTTTAAATTATATCTCCATTTGGTTCTTGAAAGTCTTGTGCATGTGTATTTACTAAATGTATATATTATGGTATGCTTGCTTTCTTTGATCCAATATATAGGGGAAACTCCACTAAATCCTATTTTGGCTAAGATTTGCATGAAATTCAATTTCATATCAATATGCACATGTTTTTGTGGAGTTTGTCCTATGTATTGTAGTATATCTAACTATTTTGGACCCAATGAGTTTTGGAACCATTGTGTACTTGAATGTGTTTTAGGTACATTAGAGATACATTGGATGCTTGTCTCAATAATAATAAGATGTTGTGACTAAATTATAATTGGAGGCAAGTTAGGATGATCAACAAACTCATATCAACTACATCTGTCATGGTATTGGCACGACAGATTCTACATGGATAGCTTACATAGAGGAGGCAAGGCGATGCAGGAGAATCCGGGAGCGAGATTAGCACACGATGTCCCAGGTTCACGTCCTCTCAGTTGAGGATCGCTACATCCTGCTATCAATCTAGTATATGTTCATAGATTGGTTTCATGGGAGCTGTCGTAGGCGAAGGGAGAGACTAGATCTAATATGACGTGAGAGAGGTCTTTCCAAAGGGGTGCCCCTAGTGGCTTTATATATGCAGTCAGTTAGAGTTTACAAGTGCTAATGGACTTTGTATTGGAGTCGCTGTCTTGGGCCTCCAGTCAGCGAGTTGTCTACGTCTAATATGCACCAGTCAACATATTTGGTGAGTCAACCTGCTCTAGGATTGGCTTTAGTCGACTCGATCCAGCTGGCCACTCCGCTTCATTGGTATACCCCGATTGGTATTCCCCCATCAGTAGTCCCTGAGCGCGTCAGGGACTCGACAATGACTTCAAGCGATCGAATTGGTGTAGGCATCCAGGGTGGAGTCGATGGCGAGTCGTTGGCGAGCTCCTGAAACAGAGAAATAGCTCATGATGTAGTCCATTCGCCTGGGCGAGTCGACGCGTCAGGTGAGTCGCCTTTGGGTGGAGTTGCCCTTTGGAGAAGTTTGACTAGCGCCTTGTTAACTTGATGTCGTAGAGGCTGATGAATAGCAGACGTGGAGGCCGCCAAGTCGTTGACAATGAAGTCGCCGAGTTGGCACGGATGACTCCACGATGGGCGAGCCCGCGAGGGAGAGCCCGCGATGGCGAATCGGTGATGGCGAGTCCCCGAGTGTGGAGAGTCCGTGAGGGTGGGGAGTCCCTGAGCGTGGAGAGTCCGCGAGGGTGGCGAGTCCCCGAGCGTGAAGAATCCGCGAGGGCAGCGAGTCCTCGAGCGTGAAGACTCCGCGAGGGCGGCGAGTCCCCGAGCATGAAGACTCCGCGATGGCGATTCCGCGTATACACCGCGGCAATCATATGGGCACAATGACTCGGGAGCGGTGTCACACTCGAGGGGCAATATTGTTGTCGAGCCCCGAGCTGAACAAAGGAAAACTTGATGATTCGTCCACCTATTAGAGTTGATTTGCTTTGTGCTTCGCTCAGCAATATGCCTAGAAGTAGTCCCCAAGACTCGAGTTGTCTTGTAGAGGCGACTCGAGGCTCTTTAGAAATGCATACTCTGCAAGTAGTACTTGGTTGTTATCGAGCATGGTGAGTCCGCGAGGGGAGAGTCCCGAGCATGGTTAGTCCGTGTTGGGTGAGTCCGCGAGGGGAGCGTGGCGATTCCATGTTGAGCGAGTCCGCGAGTGGAGAGCCCTCGAGTGAGGCGATTCCACGTTGAGCGAGTCCACGAGGGAGCGTGTCGATTCCGCGTTGAGCGATTCTGCGAGGGGGGAGTCTCCGACCGTGGCGAGTCGCTCATGCAAAGTTGGTAGGGATTGATTGCGTTGTTTCTGTTAGCTAGTCTCTCGTCTTGGCTCGGAGGTCCAGTCGCATAGCGACTCCAAAGATGGCTCTCAGTTGGGCGTTCTTCCAGGACGATTCAAGACTCGGTTTGCGAGTCCTTGTCCGCAGTACTTGGCTGTGCGAGTCGTGCTATCTACGGTTCAGGAGAACATGGTGCTATTTATGTAGCACTGCCATTTGTCTTGGCCCGAAAGGCTAGTCGAGCAAGGTGACTCCAATGATGGCTCTCGTTAGCATTTTTCATGGACGATCCGAGGCTCGGGTTGCGAGTCCTTGTCTGCACTACTTTTCCCTTACGAGTCGCTCTTTCAAAGGTTGACAAAGGCGAATTGATCTTTCCTGGAGGGAAGAGACATCCAGTGGTTAGTCCATGCAGCGTGGCATGCGATCCTCTTTGGCGACTCGTATGATGAGGGGCCCTTAGAAAGCGCGTCGATGCATTCGACGTAGTGGAAGTATAGGCGCGCTTTGGTGGAGTCGACGCGGCGGACAAAGAGTCGACGTAGCGGACGAAGGTCGCGTTATGGCGAAGTTGACGCGGCGGACACGGGGTCGACGCAACGGACGGAGGTCACGCTTTGGTGAAGTCAACGTGGCGGACACAGGGTCGACGCGGTGAACGGAGATCGCGCTATGGAGAAGTCAACGCGGCAGACATGGTGTCGACCTGGCGGACGGAGATCGCGCTATGGCGAAGTCGACGCAGTGGACATAGGGTTGACACGGCGGACGGAGGTCGCGCTATGGCGACGTCGACGCGGCGGACGGAGGTCGCGCTATGGCGAAGTCGACACGGAGGACGGAGATCGCGCTATGGTGAAGTCGACGAGCGGACGCGGGGTCGACGTGGCGGACGGAGGTCGCGCTATGGCGAAGTCGACGCGGCGGACATGTTGTCGACGTAGCGAACGGAGGTCGCGCTATGGCGAAGTCGACACAACGGACACAGGGTCGATATAACGGACGGAGGTCACGCTATGGCGACATCGACGCGGCGGACACCAGGTCGACGCGGCGGATGGAGGTCACACTATGACGACGTCGACGCGGAGGACACCGGGTCGACGCGGCAGACAGAGGTCACGCTATGGCGAAATCGACACGGCAGACATGGTGTCGACGCGGCGGACGGAGGTCGCGCTATGGTGAAGTTGACGCGGTGGACGGAGGTCGCGCTATGACGAAGTCGACGCGACGATGAGCCGGTAACGTGGCGAGTCCGCAAGGGCGAGTCCGCGACAGGCAAGGCGAGTCACGACAGGCGAGTCAAGTCGCGAGTCCCTGAGTACAGCATTTAGCCGCAAGGGGTGCACGCGGTGGAGAGTTGTAGTGGCGAGCTCGATCGACCATTGGTCGGACAAGTCGGATGACGGAATCACTTTGGATTGATGAATCTGCATCTAAAAAATAGTATAATAATACTGGAAATATATTTGTAGTTTGAGATTTGTAGAACGGGTCAAATAATTAGAACCATAACATTGTAAAACAACTTGTAGTCGTAGCCTCTGTAGTTATTGGGATAGCCCTAAATATGGAGCCGGCGGCAGATAAATTGCAAAGCCATGGACGCTTAATTCTGAGGCAAATACAGCTAGCCAACTCACGTCATGTGGTACATGTATTTGAGAACAAATAAATAGAAATTAGATCTAAATAAAATAATTTATTTCTTAGTAATCGGTGCATGAGAAAGATTAGAGTGAAGAGAAAAAACTAATCACGTCTCCATCGAGATACAGGGTCACGTGGAGCTGCCATTGCTCTGGATTGCAACATGGGGACTTGATCCCTTTATCGCTAGCGGTGATGATCGCTTGTTAGGCGGCCTCTCGCGCAGTTGACTATTAAACTGGCCGAAAATTTCAGAATACGTCTCAGAGCGAGTCGACCACGCGCTCACGGGAGTACATGGTACGTCTTGAAAGATTTGTTGATGACGATGACGGGCACTCCCGGGCACTGCATGTAGATGGATCGACCAGATCTAGCCGCCGTTGACGATGATTTTGAGTATCCCGTCCGGATTATCACCTCCAACAACCACTTGCCCCACGATGGCGCCAACTATCGCGGTATTGGCACAACAGATGCTACAAGGGGTAGCTTACGTAGAAGAATCCGGTAGCGAAACTGGCATACGATGTACTCAGGTTTACGTTCCCTCGGTGGAGGATCGCTACATCCTGCTATCAATCCAGTATATGTTTATAGATTGGTTTACATGGGAGCCGTCGTAGGCAGAGGAAGAGACTAGATCTAATATGATGTAAGAGAGGTCTCCCCAAAAGGGTGTCCCTGGTAGCTTTGTATATGCAGCCAGTTAAGGTTTACAAGTGCTAATGGACTTTGTATTGGAGTCGCTGTCTTGGGCCTCCAGTCGGCGAGTCGTTTACGTCTAATATGCACCAGTCGTCGTATTCGGCGAGTCAACTCACTCTGGGATTGGCTTCAGTCGACTCGATTCAGCTGGCGACTCCGCTTTATTGGTATACCCCGATTAATATTCCCCTATCAACATTCTACAATAATATCTCAGTAACAAGTATTCTCTCATGTATACTTTTGTACCATCCAACATTTGTGATTGCATCATGGCATGATTTTTTTTAGTTGTTTTTATTGTGGTTCTTGCAAGATTTTATTGTATCATCCTTATTGTTATATGAGTAAGTTGAGATGAATGCATATTTTAGGGAGTATATAAAAATTATATTTTATAATTCATCAATCGCACATATACCAATACAACAATTCTATTGTCAATTATTTCCTCAATTTCTCTCATGTACAATATGGATACATATGCAAGGTTTATTAGTTCTTTATGATACATGTTACTTTTTCCAATGCATTCCAACTATCTCTTGTTCTCTTATGATAGTTGTGATGTATTTGTTCGTGTTTGAAGGTTATTGATGTTTAATAGAATAAATTTGAGCCTTTGACCATACTTTTTAGCAAAAATCTTATTGGTATTATCTATCACTTTCGTTTGAATATCTTGTTCATTCTTTAGTATCTATTTTAGGTGTACATGTTTCTTTGTGAATGCATATCTTGGTGATTCTTCTCTACCTAGAAACTTATACACATGAGTATGGCTAAACCTATAGTTGATATCCTTTTGCTTTCGAGTCTACCTTGTGCTCTTTTTATTCTTTGGTAGCTCTAAAAGTTTTGCTTCAAGTGTTTGATCTTTTTATTTTCATCTTTGTGGATTACTTGGGGTCTCTAATTAAGTTGTAGAGTTTTTCCCAAACTTGTTTGTTGGAAGCCTTCAATTAAGTTGTGAAAAAGTGCCCCAAGCTTTGTGCGAGTTACTGATTGCCACCAACAAGTGCACCGATAGTGGAGAGTGGATCAGGCCTTTCGTGGCGAGGTCCACTGGAGAATTGGAGAATAGGGTGAGGCCTCTCGTGAGGCTGGTGGTCTTAGTACCGTCCACCCCTTCAACGAGACGTACTCCCTTGTTGGAAAGAACTCGATAAAACATCGTCGTCTCCATGTGCCTTGGTTATCTCTATATTCAAGCTCTTTACTTATGCACTTTACTTTATGATAGCTTTCGTGCTTGAAATCGTATATCTTGCTATCACAAAGTTCCTTGTCTTGCTTCGCATAGGTTGTTGGTGCACATAGGTGAACCATAGTATATATAGGTTTTGTACTTAACAAATTAAACGCTAATTTTATTCCGCATTTGTTAATCCCATCTCATAAAAGTTTTAAACCGCCTATTCATCCTCCTCTAGACGTCATTTGTATCCTTTCACAACGGATATTTGTCGCATACATTAAAATATATATTCTGTACGTAAATGTTGCATGCAAAAAAATTAATAGACACCTGAATTTTGGATTGTGAGTATTAGATGCATCAAAAGAAAATCCAATTCGGCTCAGAGGAGCATACAAATCCATTGTTGAAAAACATATTTAAAAATGCCAAAAAAATCAGAAAAAAAATGTCCGCGTAGACATTCTATGTTCTCTCCCAAGTTTTCGGAGGAAAAGAATATTTTTATGCCTCGCCTAAAAACACAAATTTCGGTGCACTATTTACGGATTTCTTTTTCTTTTTTGACACAAGTCATATAAGATGTTCTTTTCTCCCAAAAAGTTATATACAAACACGGAATGTCCAACCACCATCAACTCGGCTTTAGTACTCCATCAGTCTTGTAAAGGATGACACAAATTTGTCTAAATTCTTTTTTTTGCGAAATTCTACCTCCATTAAAGATCATCAACAACAGTATAAATAGGTCCAAAAGTAAAATAAATTAAAAATAAGTCGTTTGACCACCTAGCGACGATTACAATCACTAGCGCGAGCCGAATGCACGTCCCATCCTTACTCGTCTATCACCGGAGCCGTAAAAAATTTGTCGTAATAGAGCTTGCTGTAACAGACTTAAGGGAAATCATCGAGCTAAAACTACGAAGGACCAGTGAGAGCAGCAATCATCGGCATTGATGACATACGTAGATCATAAAAGACTCATCTAAAACCACACTTGCGAACACGAAAACCGATCAGATCCCGGGAGATTCGCTGGACAGACGACTCCATGCACTCTCCACTGGCGATAGATACACCACCAGAGTGAGGATAGAGTGGAAAGGACTTTATTCTAACTTCAGGACGTACCATCCACGCTAATCCTGAAGAAGACACTAAAAACAGGCTGATGTCTCCCAAGTGCAGTAGATTTATTGTAGTACCTTTCAATACAGAAAAGGTTGTCGAACTCACGAGGAGCTGAAGATATTGGTTAGCAAGTTTAACAAGTAAAATAATAAAAGATGCAACTTTTTGTGTTCATGGTTTACAGAAATATAAATTGTTGTAAAATAAATTGCATAAAAGTAAACACTCTTTTTCGAAAAAAGATCATCTATGTAGCAAGAGGACAAACTCAAGCGTGTACTTATTTATGACAAACGTTATTAAGGACAACATGAATTTACTTAGCATAATTTTTTTAAACAACATGGTAATCATCTTATCAAGTTTTATTACAGAGCCTAAAATAGATGTAACCATGTTATACATGTGCAAGTGCATCCTAATGACTGGTCTTAAGACCATTTTCATGTGGAAACATAGGATTTATTAAGACATAAATATCTAAACATTGCTTAAAGTTCTAAGGCCCCGATTGAAAAAAATAGATAATGCAACTCAAAGTCTCATGTTACGATTACTGTCATTTCATTCCTATTTACTCTCTTTATTACACTAAGATGCAACTATATGAGCCCATAAAAGTGAAGTAACATACAATCGACGTTCGCACATTATCTTCATAAAACCACATAAAAGATTAAAACTTGACCAAACATCCATTGCATACTATATAAAAATAATATCTAATTCATCTTATGCACTTGGGAACATAGAGAACTATTCAAAACGGTGAGACATAATAAAGATCAGTGACATACAAGTTACACCATAATCCAACTTAACTATAAAATAATAACACATTACCAAGCACAAGCATATCGCATAGCACTTAAACAATATCCAAGATTCAATCTACCACAAACTATGAGCGAAATAATGTTGATCTCGAGATAGGGATGGTGCTGATGTTTGGGATGGTAGAGATTGTGATTAAGGGACTCCCTCCTACGTCAAGAAGGAGTTGGTGGTGACAATGATTGTCTGATTTCCCCTTCTTCGATGGTCTTGGAGCAGCAGAATTTGCTATCTTTCGGAGTAGGAGAGAACTTTTACCTCTGCCACCACTCTATAAATCATGGAAAAAATATGACATATGGTTTTCTCTCGAAACCGATGCGTGCGTAAAAGTAGGAGCCTAGGCGACGCTTGACAGCCGAATGGGCAGGGACTTACTGGGCTCTTTCGGCCCTCGTGACTCCTCTCGTGTGTTTCCAATGCCCAATGTCCTTGTCCTCCTGATAATACAAAATATACGTATTACAGGCTAAACGAAGAACTGAAAAACCTGGTGTCGAGAGACCATGATCCGCAACACCTCTAAGACCCAAAGTCACTGAAAGTGGAGCGGACCGACGACATCATTATCGAGAGGGACGAAACGCCCGATGGGTTTTGATATCACCTTTGGTCGCCTTGTGTTGGCTTCCGTACTTTTTAGTAGTACAACCAATTATTCGGATATATTACTAAATAGTGTGTAGATATAATCGACATTTTTTTAGGACGGTTGGAGTACAAAATATTTACATTCCTCAAAATTACAATTAGTACTTACTCCCTCCGATCTAAATTAGTTGATTTAAATTTATAAGATTCGAATGTATCTAGATACGTTTTAGTGTTAGATACCTTTCGAATCTAATCAAAACCAAGTTAAGTCGGAAGGATTACTAAAATATTCCGCGAGAAGGCACTCCTTTCATCCTCTACGGCAGGCTCACTCCGACAGTCCACAGTCCACAAACAAGCTTTACCATCCGGCATTTTCACCCCACACGACGAGGGGATCGGTGTTCGTGGAGTAAACAAGGTAAAGAAACCCTACCAATTTCAGTCTAGCACAGTCAATTTCAGTGCCGCCTTTTCTCTTTCCTTTCCTAGGTAAGCGAAGAACTTGTCATTTCTAGTCGCGTCCCTAAAAATATTTTTCTCTCACTGGGGAGCGGGGCGTTGGGTATCGGATTTGTCGAGGCTCCAGCGCAAACGACGCAGGAGACGGGGAGTTCAACGACGCCGCGTCGTCGACTGGCAGAGGGGAGGCCGGCAAAACCGCCGACGTGGCGTCGGCGAGTCAGTCGATTAGGCTTCCGGGAGAGGGAGGTGGTGGGGACTAGGAGGAGGTGGCCGCGCGAGGTCGCCGGCTAGCTGGGGATAGCCATGTCCATCTCGTGTTCTACATTACTAGTTATATCAGATCAAGTAGGAGTAGTTTTATTGCTCGATTGCATCAGCTTGAGTGACAAATTTCTCTCTGCATATTCGGTCACGTCGTCCTACAGTTACAAGCATGTCCATGCGCAAAAATCAATTTCTAAATGTGCGAAAAATCGGGCCAAGTACAAGTTTGCTTATCGTTTCACTTCATATCCTGGTCACTAATTTCACTACAAATGATCTTTTTGCACCGCAGATCTGCTAAAAACATGGTTGCGTCTTGTGAAAGATGCAAACGGCGTGATGAACAGGACTACCGAGAGTTGGATGATCGTGAAAAATATTTCTTGATGCTTATCATGGGTGATTTTCAACATGAGATGGTAACTGATAGCCCACATCCATATATTTAATTAAAATACCACTC
This sequence comes from Avena sativa, assembly GCA_916181665.1. NCBI lineage: Eukaryota > Viridiplantae > Streptophyta > Magnoliopsida > Poales > Poaceae > Avena > Avena sativa. Next base: position 106,024,567 of record OV702292.1, read on the forward strand.
CCTATACTAGTATAACTTTGTTGATTTTCTGAATGACTGATGACGGTTCTACTTTCTGCTTTCAGTTATCTCTAGGTAAGCTTACTTTAAGGACATCCATATAGCATGTAGGGTCTTTGCAAATTTTGATCATTTCTTATGTTAATTTGGGGCACTACTGAAGCTAACAAGCCACTAGCCTGCTACCATATTCAGGAATGGGGTTTGCATTGGAAATTGTAATACATGCATAATTGAAAGTAAATATGTTATGCTTTTCTCATTCCCTTATTTTTTTTTCTTTTACCAAAGAGGCTATGTTTTTTCGCATTTTCCTTGGTTAGTTCTGCACTCAGAGGTCAATACACTAATATATGGCGAGTATCTCTTGAATCTTGTCCATAAACTGTCCTTTCCAAATAATGACTTTTGAAACTTGTTTCTACAGATCATCCCAGAAGAATTTGTGCGGCGTTTGAAGGGTGAGATTCCAGGAGAGATCAAACTAGAAACACGCAATGGTTATAGCTACACTATTGGAGTGTGCAAGAACGAAAAAAACTTTGTTCTTACAGTAGGATGGGTTCAATTCGTTAAAAACTTTGATCTGCAGATGGGTGACTCCATAATATTGAGATACAACGGAAACTCTCAGTTCAATCTCATAATATTTGACAAACTTGGCCGCGAGAAAGCATTATCTGTTGTTGTGGATGCTCTGCTGCATAATGAGCAAGAAAGGTCCACAGAAGCTACTGAAACCGTGAACCGTTCTCATGGTCAGCATCAAAGCATGCAAATGCAGTCTACTGAAGCCGTGGACCACTTTCATGTACATCATCAGCAGCAAATGCGATCACCTGCTGAAACCGTGAACAATTCTCATGGTTATCATCAACACATGCAAATGCAGTCGCCTACTGAAGCCGTGGAACGCTTTCATGTTCATCATCAGTCGCAAATGCCATCACCTGCTGAAACCATGAACCATTCCCATGTTTATCATCGACACATGCAAATGCAGTCGCCTACTGATGCCGCGGACTGCTTTCATGTTCATCATCATCCACAAATGCCATCACCTGCTGAAACCGTGAACCATTCTCATGGTCATCCTCAGACCATTCAAATGCAATCACACACTGAAACCTTGGAACGGTCTCATGTTCTTCCTCAGCCCATGCAAATGCAACCCTCTGGCAAAACTGTGAACCGTTCGCCAATGCAGCCGCCACCAATGAAAAGACAACGGCGGCTTCGAAGAGATCAGTCAAGTCAAGTCCAAGAAACCACTTTGACATCTTCTTTCTCTGTGTCATCAGGTCTCAGTTTTGATTTGTAGACACACATTTCCTTAATTCCTACCTGGTACTCTCATCCTATAGCTATATTTAGTAGTTTTTGTGTTCTCTTTGAACAGGTGATTCTTTCTCCTCAGAAGACGGTCATGGATTACATTCTGTGCCTGGTTACAATTATGTTGTCGGAAAAAAGACCAATCTGTCATCAGTTCAGAAGAAGCAGTTGAACGATGGTTACATTGCCACACGTAGGACTAAATTAACTTCAGTTCAGGAGGAGCAGGTGAAGGAGAAGGTTCAGTCTATGCACACAGACACCCCTATCTTTGTTGCCGTGATGTGCAAGATCAACGTTGTTTCGCCGTTCGTTCTGGTGAGTCCCGTATTATGTGTATCCTCTGGTTTGATCACCCACGTGTATGTTTGTACCATGTTTTATTGATCCAAGCACTATTGTTCATTCTGTAAACTCATAACCCTGTACTATCTGAACTTACATACAGTTTGCCTCCTGCAATCAGTAAAGATTTAGGAAGTAGTTGCATGTCATTTACTTATAGTTTGATTCGATGCCATTTTGTACTAACTCCTTGGTTCAAACATGTTAACAGACTGTCCCCAACTTCTATGCTCAGAAGTATCTTGGAGATGAGCAAAGCGTGGTGCTTCAGCATGGTGGGGAGACTTGGAAAGTAAGGTTTTGTGGTAGGCAGCGTGAGTCGCTCAACGACAGAAGGTTTGAAAGTGGATGGCAAAAGTTTGTACAAGACAACAATCTTAAGATGGGTAATATCTGCCTCTTTGAACGGCTGGGCAATCAGAGGTGCACGCTAAAGGTCCATATCATCCGTGTAAATGACGGCAGTTGATTGTTGCCGTTGCTCATTTCCATGATGGTGGTACACCGGTAATGCTGTTGTGATAGTTAGTGAATTCCAGGTTAGTAATGCTGTTGTGATAGTTAGTGAATTCCAGGTTATGGCGGTAGCGCTTTTATGTTTGTAGTACATTCCCCGTGATGGTGGTAGTGCCTTTGTGATGGCTAGTAGAGTACTGGTTAATTAGCTGTCTAGTTGATGACTTCTTCATCACCTCTATAATATTGCAAGTTATTACCCAAACATACTTTCTGTGTGATTTTGAATCAGTAATGTTAGTCTGTCGCGGTGTATTTCAGTTCGGTTCACTGGGTTTGGACCCCTATCTCTTACAAATCTGGCATAGTATGTGGTAACTTTAGTTTGTTCATTGGTGCTATAGGCTTGCATGCATCCTTCTGTTATGATTTTTCATGATTATTTTTACTTGTGTAGGAGGGGCACGTGTGATGTGTCTTGACTCTTGAAAACGTCAGAGATACTGAAATCTGGAGAAGTGAAAAAAATTTAGAGGTTATTGGTTGTTTATGTCACTTAAACTTAGAAGACTGGTTGAGTCAGGAAAGAAAAGAAACTGATGTAAACATGTGCATTTGTTTGGTTTAGAGTATGTGCTAGCCTTATTTTCTTATGCAGTCGAAGCATCCAACGAGCGTCTGCTTATTCAGGCAATGTCAAAAATGGGTCCAAGTAGAGCTCAGCTTGGTCTGCGGGCAGAGAATGAAATGCACTTTCATGATATTTGTACTACTCCATTGCTAGCTCCATCCATTGCTACTTCTACCGCGGCCCACCGGCACACATGCCGATGTGCCCGCGCTCCGAGCGGCGCGTCTACGTCGATAGGCATTCCGTGTCGATAGGCATTCCGTGTCCGTGGCCGCACGTTCAAGTGCCGGCGGGATGGCACCTCAACGGCGCCCGCGTGCCATTGCTGGCAATCCCCGTGTCGGGCCCTGCTCGCCGCCGCGAGATCTGCTGCCATCGGGCTTTCCTGCCGTCAGATCTAAGGCGGGACCCATCCTACTCCATCCACTCGGACCTCTGAGACCAGTGGTTCGAGGCGGAGCACAAGGGGCGAGGCCATCGAGGCCCATCTCGAGAACCTTGATAACACCGACGAGGACTACTGGGAGGAGTCCGACGACTACTCCGGTGTGGAGGACGATGCCCAGGGGCATCTTTTTTTGGTATAATTATTATTTTATGCCATCCTTTTTTTTGTGGGCGAGTGACCATCTTTTTTTGTGGGCGAGTGACCGTTGGGGCACGGGCCATCCCCAATAGAATGGATTTGTGGATAAACAATCGAATCGGCACTTGGGAATTGTTTCTCGAGTTATATATTCGAGTTGTCATATAATAATTGCCAAAGCGCTCATCCGAAACTAGGGCTTGAGGATGAGTTAGATATGGGAACTATTTGAAGCATCATTCCACAGCTGAATGAAGTCAAGCTTCATTAGCTTCATTCTTTCTACACCAGATGCAACACTTTAAGGACTCAGGTACCCGAACCACGATTGGCTCTAAATAGAGAAGGCACTCAAATCCTGTTAGGTACAATCCAACCTTGACCTCTTCAAACTCCAGTTTTGTCAAAAAGAAACTGACATGTTATTTTTAATACACCGATGAATCATATCAGAATAAGGGAGCTTAACGACCCTAGTGAAACCCATATTATGGTTAAATGACATCTGAGATACCATAACACTTAGTTAGTGGTGAATACAGTAGGCATGTATGTTTCTGCAAACGGGCTCAGCCCGGATGGCTTGTCCGCCCCCCCCCCCCCCCCCCCTCCCCCGCGCAAATGGACCGATCCGGTGTGCCGAAAGAAGTTGGAGTTGGCCTTACTCAGGCCCTCGGCCATCGTCCGTTGATCCAGCTCGAAAGGCTTGTGTGATCAAACAGTTGATTATTTCATACAAATTATTTATTTTTATTTTCTCGATTATGGTATATAGGCTACATGAAAATTACAGACCATCCCTTGGACCCGCCACAAAGCACAAATAGTCAACTTTCAACTTTATGTGTAGAGGATGTGCTTTCCTAAATTAGATGGGTAGAGGATGGATTTGAGCTTGGAACTCTTGGATTAAGCACCCTAACACAGAAAATTTAACCTCTGGATAATCACAGTTTCAAGCACATTTGACGCCAACTTCCCGAGTGTGATCTTTCTACTTGATGACACAACTTTCCGCCATGTAGATCAAGGGCGTCTAACTATATGAATAAGAGTTTCAACCATATGAATCAAAAGTTTCCTGCTTCACAAAATCAAGCTTTTCAGCAGGCAGTGGCGGAGCTAGCCAACTATTTCAGCCCGGGCAAACTGTAGCTGCAGTGCATTGTTTGAGTATTTGCCCGTTCAAGCTTCTTCACCGATCATATAATATTTCAAAGGAGCTAGTCAGCTGAGCCCGGGCGGCTGCCCGGGCATGCCGGGCCCTGGCTCCGCCACTGTCAGCAGGTAAAATCACTACTCCCTCCGGTCCATATTATTGTTCTTAACTTTATCTAGGTTCGGATGTATCTAGGTAAATAATTCCGAATCTAGATAAAGTTGAAAACAATAATATGGAACGGAGGGAGTAATTCAATCAATATGCAAAATCCAAATTTCAAGAATTGGACTTTGCAACTTTACAAAAAAAATCCATCGATTAGTGCCTAATATCCTTTCTCCTATATATGTACTTTAAGATTCCAACTTAAAATGAAAACTGAGCTTTTTTTTTTTTGCCAGGAATAAAAACTAGGAGCTAGTATCCTCTTTTTTTTTACCGTAAATCAAATAAATCAAAAATCATTTACATTCATTAAAAAATTATTTTCATATGTCCAAACAATATGCAAATGTGGCAAGAAACGACAAAATTAATATCTTCGAAAGTTTACCCGAAACTTACTAACATTGAGGTCCTAGTCCCCACTCCCGCCCGTGCAACCTTCTTTTCGGCAGAGCCCAATAGTAAGACGATAAATAATACTACCTCTGTTCCACAATATAAGTCTTTTTAGATAGATGTCTATTTTAGTTTTCTAAAAAGATTTATACTGTGGAACAGATAGAATAACTAAATAAAAATGCTCGGTGGAATTTGAATTCGCAATCCTCTTGCTAGCAGAAAGAGGTCTGTCCACTCACGATCCCCTCGCTAGAAGTGTTGTGAATTTGTGATTTTTCTCGACTGAGCATGATCAGTTCGTAGCCCACAAGCAGTTACAGGAGTAATTAAACCAACCCACCAGGAGAAACATGACGTGTCATTAGACTATTCGTTTTTTTAGGTCAATCTCTTCCAAGTTATGTTGTTTATTTTCGGCGACGGTTGCTGCTGTGTCTGGTCCTTCGGAGCTTATTACGACAACTTCTCGTCCGTCTATTACGACAAGCTTAATTTGCACAGTTCCGGTGACGGAGGGGCGAGGATGGCGGTCCGTCTTTGGCTCGTGCCACTATTTGTAGTTGTCGCTAAGTCGTTCATTAACCTATTTATAATTTTTATTATTTTTAAGACTCTATGTACCGTTGATGATGATTGTTTATAGATCGGTGGAATTTTGGAAAGAAATCATGAGTTCGATTACGGTTGGGCTCGTAAGTGTGATGGTGGCCGTAAAACTCATGTATATAAATATAAAAAGATATACATATAGTACTCTCTCTGTTTCAAATTAGTCCGCATGCACGCTTATCTAGCTGGACTAATAATCTTTTATTTTTTATTCAAAATATTTCTAAGATTTTTGGAATAAGTAGTACACATTCCACATTATCTATTTCAAAAATCTCAGGATTTTTTTAATGAAAAATGAGGGAGTATTAGTCCACCTAGATTAGTGTGCGTGCGGAGTAATTTAAAATAGAGGGAGTAGTATATAGAGACAAATCGATGTGTGCATATACGGATATTGAGTAAATCGAACAATACCACCAGTGTTGTCGCCCAACCAAAGCCATTGACACTATTGTTCAGATGTAGCTGCAGCTATCGGTCAGATATAGCTGTTGCTACAAATTCATGTGACATTGACAACCCAGGTTGGCCGGGCGGAGTAGGTGAATTGACAAAAGCCAGAAACCGGTGCCACGAGCGCACGACGCTAGGGGTGAGATCAGAACGGCTCTGTGGTCTACGCTGACCAAACTGTCTGTACATCACGTCACGGTAAATAGGGTGCCGCGTTGGGTGAAGGAAATGACCGGTGGTTCTGTGGATGGGGCGAGAACCGATGAGCTTTTAAACCATCCTAGCGGTCCACCTGATACGGCGTCTAAGGCTGGTCATAGTGGTATACTAGTATACATATAATATTATTTTTATAGTGCATGGTTTCATATAGTAGTACTATATTTAATGATTTGTAGAATCTCAATCCAAAATTGTGTACAAGATTTATTTGCATGAGAATTTTCTAGTTTTGCGTGCTATGATACGGTATTATGATATTCTAACCATCTCTTTCTTCATTAATTGTTATGCCATATTAGATTTTTGCCAACATGCCATGCATGATAATAGCTATGATACTCCCACTAGAACCAGCCTAAATGTAGTACACATATAAAACTTCCTCTTAAATATGGCGTCCAACGCGGTAGAGGATCCTGTGGACGTGCCGAAAGAAACCATACACGAGTGGGCTAGTCCTGTCAATGGCATAACCGAATGTTATTTGATTTCACCTTCCCCTTCCAATTTATTTGTGATCCTATTTCCAGTCACATCCCACGCCATCATTGCCGAGCATCCGATCTCTCCTAGCCATGCCCTCGGCGCCCTCGATAGAATCACTGATATCGATGCTCCCTCGGCGGTCTTGGAGGGATGTCCCATCGGCAATAAGAAGGCAAATGTGGCATCATCGAAGACGGTGCAAGCTTCCATGACAAGTGCCTCGCCGAGGTCCCATAGAGCTCAACCTTGAGGCCACAAGAGGCTCATGCAAGGTGGAACATTGTAATGGAAAAGCAAGACAAGAAAATCGAGCCCGAGACGATGAGAGTTGCGGTGAAGAAGAGGAAGGAAGATTTTGCTCTCTTGATGGTTGACACGTTGAACATGGGCGAAAAGATGAAGGCAACACTTTCGATGATCCAACATTTGAAGGGCACCATCAATGGCTACGCCAAAACTGCCGACGAGGGAAGAGCCATTGATCATGATCGAGGAGTCGGCGGGCATGATTGACGAGCCGTCTTTCATCTGAGCCGAGACTATTTGCATTTCAATCAAATAAATAGGTCAAAAGCTATAGGGAGCCACCTTTGGGGTGCACATCTTGGGAGAGGTATACCCAAAGAGCGGCTCTTTATGATGGCGCAATATGCGCGATTTGGCACTATTGTTGGACGCCATATAAGTGAGCGACCGACGGTCCTCCTAGAGCATCTCCAGTCGCATTCCCTAAATGACGCCCAAAGGCCTATTGAGCGCACCAGACGGAAAACCACACCCTAGTAGTGCGTCGTAAAGGTTGTTTTCTCTAGCGTGGCCCAATAGAGTGTCCGACGCCCCGAGGCCATCCTTGCCCCACATGGATCCTTGCGGGCACGTTGCGAACAAAGCCACGTAGGAATTAGCCAGCCAGGTACCACCTTCTAACAACACACCCCATTCTCCCTACTTCGCTGACACGCCTCCCACCCTTGTCGAAGTGTCATCACTATCCATTTCGATGCTAGTAGTGTTTGTCTATGCCCGCATTCGTCGTGCATCCTCCTTCACCTCCATTAGTTTCGCCACCGCAGGCATTCGTCAACTCGAGCACCCACTATGGCGGCCACCTCGCACTCCTTCCCTGCATGCAAGGTGTTCGGTCGTTTGCTTTGGTGGGCTGCATTTCTGAAGTTCTTGTCTCTCTCGTCGCATGTCATTTGATTGACAATTTTGTTGGTTGTTTGAGTCGGCGACATGGACAGCGACGATGAGATGATGATGCATGCATTGATGGAGGACAAAGCTACGGAGGATGCCGACGATCAGGAGCAACTGATGATACTCACATGTCTTGTACAACTTCAAATTGAAACTTGAATAGTGTCGGTCCATGACATGGAGGTTCAATGATTGGGAGAAGGAGAACTAAGCCAAGGAAAATGAAGTAGGGCCATACCATGGTATACACCGACTATTTCACCAATTATACTCCAAAAGATTTTCGAAGGCACTATAGGATGAACAAGGAGCTATTCATGGTGTGTCGGGGGGATGACCTCCGGATACCCCAACCAGACAAGAACGATGGCAGTCGGATCACGCCCGGCTGGCGGCGCGCAGCCGGACAGGAGCAAGACAAGCCGGCTACCCCACGGTAGCCGGAACGGCGAGAAGCAGTCGGCTACAGCAGCGTAGCCGGAACCAATCAGGAGGACAGGGCGACGTGCAGCATAGTGTGCGATATGCCCTGGTACGATGATAAGACCGGCAACTACCCGGCCATACCGAAGACTTTGCGGGGTGACGCGGGAACAGTGGCCCGATGCTGACGATAGGCTCGCACGGCGTTCACTATGCCCACGACCACCATACCGCTCGTACTGTGATGAGACGTAGTTGTACCGAGTACTGTAGATGACCAGCCGGCTGGGACCCACCTGTGGGGCCCACTAGCTGGACTGGCCAGTGAGACCGTTGCCTCTCTGCCTATATAAGGAGAGGCAAGGCCTCAGTAGAAAGGGTTGGTCTCAGTGCATTTAAGGCAGTAGCTAGAGAACCCAGCTCAAGGAGCACTTGTAGCCCGTGAATCACTCATAGTCAGATCGGCAGGAGTAGGAGCTTTACCTCATCACGAGGGCTCCGAACCTGGGTACTTCCTGCGTCCAGCTACGCTTGCTTGTATCCAATCCCGCCTGCGGACGCCGTTGATAGCTTACCTGCTAGTCCCCACACCTCTATCTAACCTGCTTAGGTACTGTCGTTCCCAATACAACGACAGTTGGCGCCCGCTGTGGGGCTAGATGGCTTCGACTGGAGTCATGTTCCGCACGGGACCCTGCACTTCAGCCGGTGAGTGCGTGGCCTCCGGCCTGGTGCTCACGCTTGGCAAGTTCAACTGCGTCATCGGCAACGCTTCCTGTTTCACCGGAACCTCCTTCCCGGCGAACGGCTCCATCCTGCTTTTCGGCGACCTCCCCGTCTATGTCGCCACCATTCCGGAACGTTTCCCTAGGGAAATCGTCTCCGTCGCGGAGCTACCGCATTTGGGCAGCCGCACCTCTGTCGCTTCCCGCGGCGTCGAGGTCATGATGGCCAGCTCCAGCTACCCCCGCCGGCTGCGGGAGCGGGGCGCGGACGAAGGCGGAACTTCCGCGCCACCGCAACCCCGGAACCCGGTGGAGGAGGCCATCGATCAGCTCCTCACATCGGTTAACCTCGGGGATAACCCGGAGGAGGCGGAGGCCAACTTCGCCATGGAGATACAGCTTCTCCTCCAGGAGGCCATGGAGCTGGCAGCAACCCGCAAGCAGCTCGAGATCACCCGGCACGAGTACGACCGTGCGCACGGCTTCACTCCGGCTACCGCGGAGCTGAGCCGGCGTGGCCAGGTGCGACGCTGGGGCGGCGAGCTAGGCGGAAGGTTGGAAAAGGATGGAGAGCCAGATCCCGCACCTGCTCTCATCCGACCCACCTACAGCATGCCCATCAAGAACCTGCGCGCGGCACGAGCCGCAGCAGACGAACTGCCCAACCTGGAGGGCGAGGAGCAAGCCCGCCAGCACGCTCGGGTATAGGAGCTCCTCCGAATCGCAGACGAGCAGGCTGACGCCAACCGGCAGATGCAAGAGGACCCCAGTTGCTCCAAGGGGAGCAGGATGTCCGCCAACAGCAAGGGTGTGCCTCCCGACACCTAACAGGCTCCTCTCCTCAGCCGGCTAAGGCCCGCAGCAAGCATCGCGGTTCGGGCAGCAAGGGCCAACCGTGCCAGGAGCAAACGGTGAACAGCAACCCACCACCTCCCCCTCCCCCAACCGGAGCGCCAAGACCTGCCGGTTCCTGTCTCTCGGGCCGAGTGGGAGCGCCCAACCCGGATGCCCGTGACCGCATCGAGCTCCTCGCTCAAGCGCGTGTTATGGAGGAAGAGGACTCCACCGGACCGGTTTGTTTTGGACCCTGCATCCGAAACGAGCTGTTTCTGGATAAATTCACCCTACCCAGGGACACCCCCAAGTATAACAGCAGCATGAAGCCGGAAGATTGGCTGACCGACTACGCTACGGCAGTCGGCATCGCCCATGGGAACAAGCGCACAGCCGTGCGCTATGTCCCCCTTATGCTAACTGGGTCAGCGAGGACATGGCTCAACAGCCTCGCGCCCAACAACATCAATGCCTGGCCAGACTTTGAAAAGGTGTTCGTCTGCAACTTCAACGGCACGTACAAGCGTTCGGGTCGCCCGCGCGACCTGGCCTTGTGCGTCTAGGGCGACCGCGAAACAGACCGCGAGTACCTCGCCAAGTGGACGGAGTTGCACAACACTTGCGAGGGCATCCTGGAGAGCCAGGCCATTGGATTCTTCATCGAGGGATGCCGAAAAGGCACCATGCTTCGTCACCGGCTACTGTGTGACGAGCCGAAAACCATGGCGGAGCTCATGACGGTAGCGAACCAGTACGCCATGGCGGATGCCGCCATGAAGAAGCCCCTCCGAGTAAGTGTTAACGGGCGTCTGATTCCTACGGAGCCGTCCTGCGACCGTCCGAGCAATCCGGCTGGAGAAGCCGGATCCTCCAGGCACCACGGCAACGATAACCGGTTCCACGGGGACAACAGAAGCCCCGCTACCACACACGATCGGTCAATGCCATGGAGGGCGCGCCCGACGCGCCGGCTAGCGATGCAAGAAGGCAGAAGCCGCGGCTCACCTTCGACCAGATGTTTGATGACCCGTGCAAGTGGCATAGCGGTCCCTTCAAACCGGCTACGCACACCACCGGAACTGCAGCTGGACCCGCCAGATAAAGGACCAGGGAAACCAGCAACGTCTCCTCCCGCCCCTCCTGGAGGACCACCACCACCGGCTAGGGGAGCCGGTAATGATGGTAACGGCGGCAATGGCGGCAACAACAACAACGGCTACCCCCAGCCGCACATCTCCTACCACATCTTTGAGACGGAGTTGGACGACAAGCACAGCTGCAGGCGATGCTCCAAGGAGGTCAACGCCATCGTCTCTCCGGTCCCCTAGTACCTGAACTCGTTGGAAACCCCTATCACCTAGAGCCGAGAAGATCAGCCTGAACAGCTTCCGACTCCCGGGGGCTACGCCATGGTGCTCGACCCCCTCATCATCTCCAACGAGCGCACCTGCCGTTTCTTGCGCGTCCTCATCGATAGAGGCAGCAGCCTCAACCTCCTCTACCGGTCTTCGCTGGAGAAGCTGGGCATCCGCGAATGCGACCTGCGCCCGACTACCACGACGTTCCACGACGTGCTGCCGGGACCGGCTTGCGCCCCGCTAGGTAAAACCCAGCTGGACGTTATCTTTGGGACCGAGGAAAACTTCCGCCACAAGCCGATTTGGTTCGAGGTGGTAAACCTGACGAGCTCCTACCACGCTCTCCTCGGGCGCCTTGCCCTCGCTAAATACATGGCCATCCCCCACTACGCATACCTCAAGACGAAGATGTCGGGACCAAACAGCGTGATCACCGTCGCCGGCTGCTTCAGGCGGTCGATGGAGTGCGCCTTAGCCGGCTCCAAGCTGGCAGAGGCCCTCATCATAGCCGAAGAGAAGCGCGTGATCATGCGCAACATGGCCATGGCCTAGCAAGATATGCCGGCTAGCAGCAAGCCGGCTGGAGAAGGAGCTTTCCAGCCGGCAAAGGAGACGAAAAGGATCCTGCTCGACCCCTCTGACCCGACCAAGTTCGTCACCATTGGTGCCAACTTGGACAACAAATAGGAAGGCGCGCTCGTCGACTTCCTCCGTGAGAATCGGGACATCTTCGCATGGTCACCTAAGGACATGCCAGGTGTACCGAGGGAGTTCACCGAGCACTCACTTCATGTGCGGCCGGATGCCAAGCCGGTCAAGCAGCCTCTGCGACGGTTCGCTGAGGACAAGAGGAAGATTATCGGTGACGAGATCACCCGGCTCCTTATAGTCGGGTTCATCATGGAAGTGTACCACCTGGACTAGCTGGCAAACCCAGTCTTGGTGTTCAAAAAGAACAAGACCTAGCGCATATGTATCGACTACACCAGCATGAACAAGGCATGCCCGAAGGACCCCTTCTCCCTGCCCCGTATCGATCAAGTCAACGATTCCACAGCCGGCTGCGATTTGTTGTCTTTTTTAGATTATTATTCTGGTTACAATCAGATCCGGCTAAACCCGGCTGACTAGATAAAAACATCGTTTATCACCCCGTACGGGGCTTTCTGCTATGTAACCATGCCTTTCGGTCTCAAGAATGCAGGTGCTACCTATCAGCGCTGCATACAGAAGTGCTTGCACTCGCAGATCGGACGAAACGTGCATGCTTATGTGGACGATGTGGTCATCAACACCAAGGAGAAGCGCACCCTCCTCGAGGACCTGGGAGAGACGTTTGGCAACCTACGGCAATACCAAATGAAGCTGAACCCAGAGAAATGCGTCTTCAGAGTCCCATCTGGTCAACTGCTCGGTTTCCTCGTCTCGCAACGAGGGATCGAGGCGAATCCGAAAAAGATTGCGGCCATCGAGAGGATGCAGCCGCCCAGGAGCCTGCTCGGAGTCCAGAAGTTCACCGGATGCCTAGCCTCCCTCAGCCGTTTCGTCAGCCAGTTGGGGGAGAAGGCACTCCCGTTGTACCAGCTGATGAAGAAGACAGACAAGTTCTCCTGGACCTCGCAGGCCGACGCCGCCTTTCATGACCTCAAGCGCATGCTATCCACAGCGCCGGTTCTTGCCACACCGGCTAGCAAGGAGCCGATGTTGCTCTATATAGCAGCCATCAGTCGGGTCGTCAGTGTCGTCCTGGTGGTGGAGCGCCCCGAGGAAGGCAAGGCTCAGCCGGTTCAGCGACCCGTCTACTACCTCAGCGAGGTCCTCTCCCTCTCCAAGCAGAACTACCCCCACTACCAGAAGATGTGTTATGGTGTGTACCTGGCATGCAAGAAGCTCAAGCACTACTTCCAAGAGCATCCGATTAAGGTCGTGTGCACCGCACCCCTTTTGGAAATCATCGGCAACAAGGACGCCACTAGCCGAGTTGCCAAATGGGCCATCGAGCTTGCCACCTACTCCATATAGTACGAGCCCCGTCTCACGATCAAGTCACCGATTCCGGATTCGGACCACTAGAGGATGCACTTCGACGGGTCAAAGATGCTCGGGGGCTTGGGAGCCGGCATCGTGCTCACCTCGCCCAAAGGAGACCGACTGGAGTACGTCCTACAGATCCACTTCAATGCCTCCAACAACATGGCCGAATACGAGGCGCTAGCGCACGGCCTCCGGCTAGCCAGAGAGATCGATGTCAGCCGGATCCTTTGCTTTGGCGATTCGGATCTGGTGGTGCAGCAGGTATCCGACGAATGGGACGCCCGTGACGCAAATAGGCTCTCTGCCGGTTCCACATATAGAAGCTCAGCGCCTGCTTCGACAGATGTGAGTTCCATCACGTCCCTCACGTCAACAATGAGGTAGCCGATTCGCTCGCGTAAATCGGATCCACTAGGCAGGCGATCCCACCTGGGGTCTCCTTGGAGCACCTGCGCAAGCCCTCCATCAACCCGTCCCCCGAGTCGGATTCCATCATCTTGGCAGGGAGTGCCCCGGTTGACGGCACGGCAGACGCCGAGCCGGCAGAACCCCCAAAGAAGAAGGCCCACACCAACTTAGGCAAGTCAGTACCCTCCGGCTCGCAAGACCCGGGGGCTGCCGACTCGTCAAATGGCTCGGGGGCTGCCATCCCAGGCACCTCATCCGGACGACCCCCCGATGACCATCAACCGGAGGGCGGAAGCATCCTCACCATCCTGGAGATACCATCCTGGGCGCAGCCCTTCATGGACTACATCGCTAATGGAGAGCTTCCGGACGATGAGGTGGAGGCCAGGCAAATCCGGCGCCGCGTGCACACGTACACCGACTGCTCAAGGACATCCACCAGGGCAAGTGCGGACACAACACCTCCTCTAGGGAGATAGTCGCTAAGGCATTCCGCCACGGCTTCTATTGGCCCACCTCCCTCGAGGACGCCGAACAGTTAGTCCGCGCGTGTAACAGGTGCCAACGCTTCGGGCAGCTCAGGCACATGCCGGCTTTGGTACTCAAGACCATATCGATCACCTGGCCTTTCGCTGTTTGGGGCCTCAACATGGTCGGTCCCTTCAAGCGGGCGCACGCAGGCATGACCCATCTGCTGGTGGCGGTAGACAAGTTCACAAAGTGGATAGAGGCCAAGCCTATCCGGAAGCTGGACGGGGCAACAGTCGCCACCTTCTTCACCAACATCATCAACCGGTTCGGCTACCCCAATAGCATCATCACCGACAACAGCACTAACTTTGCCAAGGGGGCCTTCGCCCGATTCTGCAGCAACAACGGCATCCGGCTGGACCTTGCTTCCGTCGCGCGCTCGCAGTCCAACAGGCAAGTCGAAAGGGCAAACGGCCTAGTGATATCCGGCATCAAGCCATGCCTCATCGAGCCCTTGGAGCGGTTGCCCGAATGCTGGATCGAGGAGCTTCCGGTTGTGCTATGGAGCCTCTGCACCACGCCGAATAGATCACCCGGCTACACCCTGTTCTTCCTGGTCTACGACTCGGAAGCCGTCCTCTCTGCGGACATCGAGTTCGACTCTCGGCGCAAGCTCCTCTACGATGTAAAGGCCAACCAAAAGGCACGGGAAGATGGTGTGGACCTCCTCGAGGAGGCCCGCGAGCTGGCATTGTCTAGATTGGCCTTGTACCAGCAATGCCTACGCCACTACCATTCAAGCCGGATCCGCCCTGTCGCATTCCACGAGGGCGACCTGGTCCTCCGGCTGGTGCAAGACACGAAGGGCATGCACAAGTTATCGCCACCCTGGGAGGGCCCTTCATCATCAGCCGGGCGCTGCCCAACGACTCCTACTACCTCATCCACGCGCAGTAGCCGCGCAAGAACAAGATGGACAAGTCGGATGAGGAGACAGAGTGCCCCTAGAACGCGGCCCTGCTCCGCCCGTTTTACACCTAGTCACTAGACAGTGTATGTATCCCGAAAACCTTATGAATGAAAATGCGGACCCCTACGAGATACTCGGGGGCTCCTTGCTAGAAATTTGTATGTATCTGTTTTCTGGTTCAGTTTTTCTGGCTCCGGCAGTCCCTACCCGGGAGCTTGCCGGCTGGCCTGGCCTGCTAAATCAACAAACTGACTGAGTAGTGTGCGATGATGTCAGAGGCCCACTCTTCGTCTCAGCTACAGACCGCAACCCGGCTGTCCGGCTAGCAAGAGCAAAATCCCGAGGCACCAAATCCATCTTTCGGCTAAAGTTTAGCAAACTAACCTATTAACGGGTGAGAATGTATGTATGTGTGTATATTTTTTGTACGACTATTTCAAGTCGGAATTCAGGAAGAAAAGAAGAAGATTCGAAGTCCTTGCCTTCATCAAGCGCTCCAAATCTCGAGGGCTACACCCACTGGGTGCGCTCGCGCGCCCCCAGTGGAATCTTGTAGTTTCCGACCGACTAAAGGCGTTTAGCCGGATATTTAGAGCCCCAGTGAGGGCAAGGGCAGGAAGAGAAGAAAGAAGAAGATTCGAAGCACCTGGCTGCGCCAGCTACTCCGAATCTCGGGGGCTACACCCAGTGGGTGCACTGGCGCGCCCCCATTGGAATGGAAGTTCCCCCGGCTGCAGGCGTCCAGCCAGCGAAAGTAACCGGCTAGGAGGCGTCTAGTCGGATGAAGCTAAAAACTTGAGGAAAGAAAGAAGATTCGAAATACCTGGCTACGCCAGCTACTTCGAATATCGGGGGCTACACCCAGTGGGTGCGCTGACGCGCCCCTACTAGAATTGCAGTTCCCCCGACTAAAGGCGTTCAGCCGAGTGAAGTCAGCCGGATAAATTCAATCGGCGAAATATTTAAAGAGCATACAAGAAACATAAGTTGGAAGCAAGCCAAAATAAACCAGATCAATATAAAAAGGGAGACGAAGCTCCCATCAGTTCACCTGGCGCTAGAGGAAACCGGCACAGATAGCAAGGTTTCAAACAAAACAAGATAAACAAATACACCCGGCATCTCGGGGTCATAACTAAGCAACAGGGCCCTTGCCGGGCGGAGCGCCCTGGCTGGCGGCAGTCTCGGGGGGCGGAGGAGGCGTGGCGGCTGATCTGGTTCCGGCGTCCCCACCAGCCGGTTGCGACGAAGCTTTCGCATCTGTAGTGCCAGCGGACTCCGAGTCGGTGAGAACCTCGTCGATGTCCACGTAGTCGGCAATCTTGATGGCGGAGGCCCGGAGCTTCGGATGGGCCTGGCAGACGGCGGCAAGGTCAGCACCGGCGTGGAAACCCCCGTCGATCTTCTCGACGCGGGCGTCCTTGTACCAAGACAGCATGAGGGCCAAGGCCATCTCCGCCCCGGCTCGCGCCACCAAGTCCCTCAGCCGGTCGATGGTAGCCGGCACCTCCGCCACCTTGGCGGCCAGCTGCGCCATCGTCTCCGGAACCGGAGGATCTGGCCACAGGAAGGAGAAGATGGCCTGCGCCGCCTGATGAAGCTTGGCAGCCTCCTCGCCGAGAAGGACAACCAGCTCCTGGGCCGTCGGCTGCTCTCCCGGCCAGTTCTCCTGCAGCCGGTTGTACGCCAGTAGGTCTACGCCGGGATAACGTCAGATCCGGCTACCGGATCCGAAAAGATGAGGGAAGCTGGAAAGGGAACTTACCCTTGGCCGTATGCCCGACCTGCATCAGCTCCTCCACCAAGGCCTTCTCCCGGACCATCAGCCGTTTAACCTCCTTCTCCTGGTCCTTGCTCTGGGCCTCGAGAAGGGTGAAGGCTTCGGCCCGGCTGGCGAGGGTGGCGTCGCGCTCCTTGGCGGCAGCCTCCAGAGCGTCCACCTTGGCGTGCCAGTCTTTATTCTACAGCCGAAGCATAGAATTCAACTTTCTTAGCCGGTCGTGTGCCTTCTTCAGGCGATCGATCTCCCGCTGAGCGCACACCATGATGGCTGCAAAAAACCGAATATCCACAAAAAAAAGGATTCCGAATGAGGGAGTTTACTCTGCGAAGTCCCGTTGGCGGCGACAAGCTTCTGCTCCAGGGTCCGGGTGCCGCCGGCTGAGGCCTCGAGTAGCTGGATCTCCTTCACCGCCAGCACGAGGGTGGCAGCAAGGTCCGTCAGCGAGGCAGCGAAAGAGGCGTCGTCGTCAACCGCATTGGCAACAACCGACTCCTTCGTCGCGGCCACCGCCACCCTCCACTCCTCCCCGGCTCGTCGTCAGAGTTGTCGTTGCCGACAACCACCAGTTCCTTGCCGGCGGCGGCCCTTCCCGCCTCGTAGGAGAACCGTCCTCGCCTTGTGAGGTGGTCACAACCATTTCTGGCTGGCCCATCCTTCTTTGCTAAGTTGGATGAGGTGGCCCCTGTTTTCCCCGTTTTTGCTGTTTCCGTCCTGCGGGTTGGGGTTGGGCGGCGGGTTAGGCGTTTCCTCGTCGGTTTGAATGATTGCGGCGCACAGATAGCGCCTGCAGATTGGTTGGCTGCTGCCGCAGCTTTCGGATCCGGAACCGTAGGTCCCTTCATCCGAAGGTGGATCGCACAGATCGGAGTTGCAGCTGCTGCTGATGTAGAACTCATCTGTTGATGGTGACGTGCGTAGCACGGGGTGTGGAGCCCACGAAGCGGGCCTGATTGGCGGCACGGGCATCCGCTCAGGGAGGCGGAGAGTGCCAGTTTGTCCCACCTGGAAGCAGAAACTCCCGAATAGAATTTCGAGTCCGTCGCCTACGGGCTCGAAATCCTTCATGGTATCCGGCGAGTGGGCGGTGAAGTCGAAAGCGCCGAAGAGGAGGTGATTCTCCGTCGCCGCGGAGTTGTAGATCGATCGGGTCGGAACCGTCACGACCGCACAATCAGCAGCCCTGATTCCCACAGACGGCGCCAATTGACGAGGTTTAATCTCGTCAATGCCCATTGTTATGGACTTGGGTTTTGGAGAAGATGGGGATGCTGGAGATCGTGGCACGGTTAACAGACAAGCAACCAGGGGACACGAGATTTACCCAGGTTCAGGCCCCCGGAGGGAAAACCCTACTCCTGCTTGTCTGCTCTTTTATTACGGCGGAACCGAAGATTACAAGGTGCGCAGATTCGATCTGGCGTGGAGGTGTGTCTGTCGTGTGTAATCGTCGTCCTCCTCGTTGGACCCTCCTAGCCTTTATATATGAGGAGGCTAGGTCTCGGGTGCCAATACGAGTAGGTTACAAGTTGTATTCAAACTCTAGTCTTGCTCTCCAAGGATCCGAAGGCGTCATGGGCCTGGGCCACCCAAAAATCTTCATGGGCCAGCGTATATCTGCCGTGGGCCTTCCTTGGGCTGGACCAGGTATGCTGAAGTTACGTACCCGTAGGGTATAACCATGTCACCATCGTTGCCGGCGGGCCCCCCCGCTCTAGCTGTCACAGCCGGTTCAGCTCGAGGCGGTGGCGGAGACGGTGCCTCGGAAGAAGGAGGGACGGAGGCGGACACGGGCGGTGCGCGGGGCGGCGACCCAGTCGACGTCCACGCTGGGCTCGCAGCGCCGAAAGAGACCAGTGTGCTGAGCGGCGAAAGGAAGGGAAAAAGCAAGAGACAAATAAGCCAAAGACAGACAAGCAAAACAAAAAGAGTGGAAGACAGCAAAAACACTAAAAACAGAAAACTTACCCATGCACCAACAGAGGCGGCCCCTTCTTCCGACCAAGGTGGCTTGGGGGAAGGGTGCCAGTCTAGCTCCTCTTGGGGGCTGGCTCCTCCGCGGCGGGCCGGCTGGAGCCACCTCCGCTGCCACCAGACCGGCTGGAGCTGCTCCCGCCAGCACCGGACCGGCTGGAGTCGCCATCCGTCGCGCGGCGCCGTGGCGACTCGGGAGCCGGTGCAGCCTCCTCCTCCTCGTCGACCTCCGTGTGAGGATCGGCGGCCGGCTCGTCATTCCGGCTGGGGAAGACGTCGCCGTCCCCATCAGACTCCTCGCCGGACCGACGAGCGCGCGGCTCGGGCAAGTCAGGCGTGAAGCTCTGAAGAGGGGTCTCGCCCTCCTCTCGGAGGATACAAGGGAAGATCTACCAAGGACAGAAGAGGCAAGCAGATTAGTCGGATGGAAATATGGCAATAAGCACAAAGGAAATCCGGTTAGCAAGACTTACCCGGGGCGCGCAGTTGTCACAGCTGTAAGGGGCCAGCTCGAAGTTCCAGCCTTCCGGCAGCCGCTCCTTCGTGATGGTCCACACCCACTCCTTCAGATTGTGGTAGCGGGGATCACGGTGGGATAGCCGGGTCAGGTCCAGCCGACCGGAGTAGAAGCACATCTTGTGTGCCTGCTGCTGCAGCGGCATCATCAGCCTGGACATCCAGCTGAGGGTGATGTTCAGGCCGGTTAGACCGACGGTGACGAGGGCGTGCATGCGCTGCAGCATCACGTCTGACTCCGTCTTCTCGTTGTCGATCTTTAGATCCTACTACAGCCGGTTGGACTCCACGTCCTAGAACACCGATAGGTTGATCCGGTCCACGGCGGTGAGGTTGTGGACGAAGAAATACGACAGCTGCCACAGCCGTACCGTGTCCTGCAGCCAGAATTTGGGGTAGCCGGTCTGTGTGTGGGAGTAGATGGAGGCGCCGCCGCACGTCACCAATGGCCCCTTGGTGAATTGAACCTGTGGTCAGACTCAGAAGAGCCGGCAAAAGAGCCCGAGATCCGGCTGGATCCTGAGGTAGCTCTCACAGAAGGCCACGAAATGCGCCAGCGTCCCGATGACGTTGGCGCCTAGGTGGTGGAGGCGGAGATCGAAGAAGGCAAGGAAGGTGAGGAAGAACGGGTGCACCGGCAGTGCGAAGCCGCGGGCCAGATGCGAAAGGAAGACGACCCGCTCCCCATCTGCCGGGTGCGGTGAATCTTCCCCTGCCGGCGCGAGCCGCACCTCCACCTCCTCCTCCGACAGAAGGATGCGAGTCGCCCGGTACTTCTCGATCTATTCCTCCGTCATGGAGGAGCCGCACCAGGAGCCCCGCTCGGCTGCCATTGCCGATTCGCTCGGAGGCACTCGCACAGAGGAGTGGCGGTGGCCCGTACCGCCAGTGATGCTAAACGGGCGGTGCAGCGAACTACAGCGATGGTGGCGAGCGAGGCGATGCGAGGAAGGCAAGAGCGCAAGAGAAGACAGTGGAAGCAGTGAGCGAAGGGACAAACCGCTCCCTCGGGCGTCCCTTTAAAGACCCAGAAGTGGAACCGTCCGCGGTGCCACACGGTGGCCACCCAGACGTGCCCAATCTCCGCACAGTGTAGGATCCTTTGCGCAGGCAGAGGACGCACAGATAATCCCAGAGTAGAAACCAAAGAGGCAGGCGGCGGTTCTCGAGGCGACGTGAAACGAGACGTTACGCTGCCTGCCGCAGAGTAATGATGGCTCGTGCACGCGTGGCCAGCATCAGCACTGATGTCACGGGTAGCGCAACCACCAGACCTAGCTGGCTAGAAAATTCAAAATGGTGAGGAGCACGCTCACATTTCACCTAAGGGCGAAATCTACACGCGCTCGGGGGCTAGTATCGGGAGGATGACCTCCAGATACCCCAACCAGACAAGAACGATGGCAGTCGGATCACGCCCGACTGGCGGCGCGTAGCCGGATAGGAGCAAGACAAGCCGGCTACCCCACGGTAGCCGGAATGGCGAGAAGCAGCCGGCTACATCAGCGTAGCCGGAACCAATCAGGAGGATAGGGCGACGTGCAACACAGTGCGTGGTATGCCCTGGTACGATGACAAGACCGGCAACTACCCGGCCATACCGAAGACTTTGTGGGGTGACGCAGGAACAATGGCCCGATGCTGACGACATGCTCACACGGCGTTCACTGTGCCCACGACCACCATACCGCTTGTACTGTGATGAGACGTAGTTGTACCGAGTACTGTAGATGACCAGCCGGCTAGGACCCACCTGTGGGGCTCGCCAGCCGGACTGGCCAGTGAGACCGTTGCCTCTCTACCTATATAAGGAGAGGCAAGGCCTTAGTAGAAAGGGTTGGTCTTAGTGCATTTAAGGCAGTAGCTAGAGAACACAGCTCAAGGAGCACTTGTAGCCCGTGTATCACTCATATTCAGATCGACAGGAGTAGGAGCTTTACCTCATCACGAGGGCTCCGAACCTGGGTACTTCCTGCGTCTAGCTACGCTTGCTTGTATCCAATCCCGCTTGCGGACGCTGCTGATAGCTTCCCTGCTAGTCCCCACACCTCTATCTAACCTGCTTAGGTACTACCGTTCCCAATACAACGACATGGTGTGAGAAAGTACAATGACTAATTTGTGCTGAAGAAAGATTGCACCCGCATGGCTAGTTTCTCCACAATTCAAGAATGCACTGTAGCCATGAGGATTCTTGCATATGGAGTGCCTGGAGATTCAAAAGATGAGTATATGTGGATGGGTGAGTCCACAACCATTGAGTGCATTTACATATTCTGCAGAGCGGTGATGGAAAAGTTTGGCGTGGTGGTGGAAAAGTTTGGCGTAGATGATTTGAGAGGGGAAAATGAAGCAGTAACTGCTAGGATCATGGCACAAAACTCAGTGAGGGGATTTCTTGGGATGCTTGGAAGCATCGATTACATGCAGTGGTCATGGAATAATTGTCTATTTGCTTTTCAAGATCTGTAGAACGGATATCATGGAGAGTGCAGTGTTGTACTTGAAGCTGTGGAAGATCAAGATATGTGGATCTGGCATACTTTTTTTGGCATGGTGGGATCTCACAATGACTCGAACATGCTGCAACACTCTTTATTTTTTGCGATACGAGTTGAAAGTCATGCTCCACATTGCAACTGTGAGATCAATGGCCACACATATACAAAAGATACTACCTAGCCGATGGCATCTATCGATCCAAGATGGTCAACATTTGTGAAAACAATCCTCGAGCCCGTAGCTCAGATGAAGTCTCACTTTTCTTCGAGCTAGGAGAGTTGCAAGAAGGATGGCAAGCATGCATTTAGTGTGGTACAATCTAGATTTGATATTGTTCGGTACCCTCCTCTTGCTTGGTCTCAAGATCACAGGTGGGACGTGATAAATGTTTGTGTTATCATGCCCAACATGATCATCGAGAGTTAGCGCAAGTATCCGGTGAATGATGATCACCCTATGAGTGTCAGGGTCCTCTTTGCCTCTGTTGATCACTAGATTCCTACAGAGTTTGCAGACTACCTCGCTAGACATGCAGAAATCCATGACCTAGATGGTCATCAACAACTGCAAAGTGATCTCATAGAACATTTTTGGAGGCTCAAAGAAGAGGTCATTGTGCCAGCCGCTCTATCAAGTTGAACTTCAAATTATTTGAATTATATAAGATATTTTATTTCCCCATTGTTGTAAACCTTAATTTATTTATTATGTGTTCAAACTTATTATGCATATTAAAAAATAAAAAAACCAATTTAGGATGTCGTAAGGCGCCTAGTTGGGAGCAGCCGCCCCTTGTGAGAAACAACAAGCGCTGACGCTTCTTAGGGTGTGATTGGTAGCACGCATGACTTGGAAACAATCTCTAGGATGCAAATTTCGGCTAATTGGTTGGTTGGGACACCTCCATGTTGTAGCCAACATACGCGTCAAAGCAGTTGGCAGCCAGGCCAACGGCTGAATCGACCATTTCCCTAGAGCCACCTTCGTTGTTACCTCCTCCAAGCCAAATTTCTCCGCTGCTTGCATGAGCTGCTGCTGCGACCGTGGAGATGATGAGAGCTCCCGCACTGCGTTCAAAAATGGGCAGGAGTGTTTCATTCACCTCCTGCCAAAACCCTCCCCTTATTTCTACCCTCTTCCCTCATCGCCCAAATCCGAACCACCATTTCCCGTTCGAGCTCTCTTCCTTCGGTCAGTGAAAAGATAAGGGGGCAGCGACACCGACGGTGGCAAGGCCACTACTACGATTTCCTCGAGCTCTCTGATTCATCCTCCACCTCTAGCGATGACTATATGTATGATCTATGGGTTAGAATTGTAGTTTTGTGACTATTCTATGGCACTACTTGTAGATCTACGAGGTACAATGTTAGATCTTTGACTACTTTATAGCAATGCATGTAGTATGATCTATTGCCAGTCCACTAGTTTCTTTGATTGCTTACATTCCTTCTAGCTTGCTATGTTGAGCATGCATATGACTTGGTAAATGTAGGACTCATTGTGCGATGAATTTAGCCAGGCCCTGGTCGCAGTCGGGGAATCACATATCCCTTCGTAGGTTGATGATTCGAAGTTGCACATCGATGAGAACCTTGTATCCTTTGAGGTGGCTCACAATTTTGAGTTGCCTCAACATGCTTAGCTAGGATCCATGTCGCTGACTGTGCACAACCTTGTGAAAAATATTGCTTCAAAGGTGGCCCTCAAGATGGCGAAGGAATGGAAGGCGCATGCGGCGCACGATGCTCGGAATGCACATATGAAGAATACCATGAAGTGGCTACCCTTTCAGCCCACTTTTGTGTTGGAGAAGATGTACGAGATCATCAAGAGCGACATCTATAGTGACAAAGGATTCAAGGAGATCCATCTTACCGCATGTGCCAAGGCTCTGTTTGAGCATTGTGGAGCCGAGGTGACTTCTACTCAGGGTTACAACCATCTGAGGAAGTGGAGGGGGAGGATGATACATGTTAGCAAGCTCAGAAACCTCAACGGAGCTTAGTGGGATGATGTTAGCTACAACATTATGTTAGAGGACGAGCACTATGAGGGGAACATCACGGTTAGCATTACTTCATGCACTTTGTTAACTGATTGTCCATGACTACATTGCAAAACTACAATGAGATGCACAACATCTTATCATTCGGACTCACCACCGGCAAGTTTTCCATGGGATCTAATGAGCTCCTCGATACTCCAACTCCTTCACCCGAGGAAGTAGCTGGCATAGAGGAGTCCGAGACCATCATCCTCGATGGCTCGGACAAGCCTTTCCATGTCCACACACCTGCTGATAAGAGGAAGAGGGGAGCACTTGCATATGATGAGATCCAGGCCTTCACCAACATCACCGAGGCCATCAGGGACGTCGCTCAAGTGATTAAGGACAACAAGACAAGATACATGTGCCTAGACCTCTACTAGGCCGTCATGAATGTCATTGAGCTCTCCCAAGAGGCTCCTATGGCGACGCTTGGCCACCTTGTCTACCACAAGGCCTTGGGTACCAACTTTCTTGGTATGGCTGATCAGCACAAGATCCCGTGGCTTAGGACCTACCTAGACAATCACTATTACTAGTGCTAGGGTTTCCGAGGATGGGCTTGCAAGCTTGTTGGTGATGGTCTTGAGATGATGATGATGATACTGTATATTTTGGTGGCAGCTATGGCTTAAAAACTTCTTTGGCATGTATATGTTGATGATGGGGTATATATACTAACCCCTCATGTGATGGTGAACTAGTTGATACAGTGGTAGTACGACACCCACTTTTGATGTGGTGGTAGGTTAACACCATAGTCGTAGAATGAACTTGTGATCTCCTTTTGGCTAATGATCATGCATGATCCTCTTAGTTTATGATCTGTTGTGAACTTGTGATGTTGTATCTAACTTGTTATTTCTATTTCGTGTTAGTGGTACATGATGCACGTAGGGAGGCATCTAGGAATCTATGGTTCTTGGAGGGTCTGCCAAGATCAAGACAATGCTTTCTCCAACAACAACTATAAAATATATCCAACTTTAGAGGAGGCCAATGAGGAGTTCAATAATTTCTTTGTGGACGAGGCTATGGCTGATCAAGCTATGGGTTTTGAACCTATGGCTGTTAAGGCCATGACTATTTAACCCATGACTATTGAAGATGTGAAAATGGGGTTGATCAGGTCCGAGCGATTAGGCTGAGAGATTTTATCATCACCGTCCTCGTTGTGGTGATCGTCAAACTCTTTCTATTCTGATCCCTCTCTCTTACTTGTGTGTATGATCGGATGTAATGGTAAAATCACCAAAGTTTGAACGAGGTTATCCCACGTAGACTCATGGCTATAACCAAACGTCTTTTGCATCAGCCGAGTCGAAAACCACAAATGCATCGACCAAAAAAATGATTAAACCTGTCACGAATATATTGGCAATTCCTATGCCACAACCAAACAAGGTGGATGCTGGCTTTTGACCCATTTCTACGTGGTCGTTTGGGGCAACGGGTGCACCAGTGGGGATGCTATTTGCCATTTCCTTCTGTGGTTGCCCGTCCCGGTCTTCTCCATCGAGCCTTCTTCAGTTCGGGTGTGTTTGGTTGCTCAAGCCCAAATTTCCCATTTCCCCTACTTGGCCCACTAGGTGCTTCATGAGGGGAGATTGGGCTTGAGCCAACTTGGGCATTTTGTTTGGCTTCCTGCATTTAGGTTTCCTACAAATCGGCCAATTGTTTGGTTGCCCAGATTGTAATTTTTTTCCCTGCTGATGCATTTCTCAGGTGTTTGGTGTGTTGCTTTACACCTGATCACATGGGTTATGATCACCCCTTTCAAATTTTGGTAATCTTACCACACACAGTCCACACATAAGACATGATCACAATAACAGGCACACACAACACTGCTAGCTACAGCGCGCGCACACACACACACACACACACACACACACACACATATATATATATATATATATATATATACTACCATACAGCAGTAACCAGAGTTTCTAAATTACACCCTTGATCAAAATAACTATCAGCCACCAGGGGCTTAACCCCTGGTGAAACGAACCATCAACTGGGGCATCACATGCCCCTGAACCACCAGGGATTTTAACCCCTGATCAAAAGAGATCATCCATAGTTCACCCGTCCGAGTTCTCCATCAGCAACTACCACTACTACTTACAAACTAACACACTATAACATCAAGGCCGGCGACGTCTAGTTGTGGTCAGGGCAGGTGTACTGCCTGGTGCTGGAAGATCCCTCCTTGTAGAGTGTCATCTTGACGATGCATTCCTTGAGCTTGAACTCCACGACATCGTCGTGCTCCAGGTCATACTTGTACACTAGCTCGGACCAGTTCTTCCTGAACGCGACTTGGCCAGAGAACCAGTCCACCTTCACCCACTCAGCGCACCAGCGGCAAGCAGTGACTAGCATGACACGCGGTAGCGGGGTCCTGATCCAGTTCCTCGGTCCAAGATGGAACGCCGGCGAGATCACCAGCAAGTGGAGATTAGCAGCGCCCAGCTAGGCGATGAATAAGCGAGGGACCTCGTCGATCTGGTGGCCAAGCTTTGGCTGCTGGGCCTCCTTGCTCCGTGGGCTAGTTGGAAGCACGCCTTGAAAACCCGGTAGGGGTGCCAGCCCCTCCCCACAGTCTCACAGTCGAACTTAACCACCTTGGCATGAAGGAAAACAAGGTCAGCAACAAACTGGGGCAATGACTAGAAGTACTAGCAGTGCCCAATTGGGCAATGCACATGATACAAACATGGGGCAAAGTACTTTCCAATGACATGCACATGGGACAAAGTAACATGATACAAACATGGGTCAAAGTACTTGGCAATGGACATGCACATGGGGCAAAGTAACATGATACAAACATGGGGCAAAGTACTTGAAAATGGACATGCACATGGGGTAAAGTAACATTAACTAACACCAATAGCATTGCCCAACATGATACAAACATTGCCAAACTTGGCAATGGACATGCACATGGGCAAAGTAGTAAGAAGTAATACTAGCATTGCCCAATCGGGCAGTGCACATGATAGAAACATTGCCCAGTTTGGCAATGAACATGAACAACGCCTAAGTAACACGAACTAGTAGCATTGCCCAATTGGGCGATGCACATTATAGCAGATTGGATTTGTATCCCCAATCTGGCTAAGTACTAGAACATTATCCAAATTGAGGATTTTGCAAAATTGAAACCCCAAATTCGCAGCACATTATGAAATCCGTCATTACCTAGTGCAGAAATGCCCCAAATCGCTTGTTCACATCTATAACTGCCTAGATCAAGTCCTAACTATCATCGATTTAGTACCGAACCCTAACCGCTACGTAGATTGGGAACTTACCCTGGTCGGCGGGTGTAGCATCCCAATTGTCTAACAATTGTAATGCTACTTGGTCTAGTAATATAATGGCTACTTCAAACATATAATTGTTGCATCATTATTATATCATGCTCATGTCATCATGCCTCCTTGCATTTGAGCATCATATAAAACCCTTCTTCATTTGGTTCTTATCTCATATGCATTATTAATTGTATTTGCCTCTTGATATTGTATTTGGTTCATGATATATTGTTTAATGCCCAAGTTGAGTTGGGGGCATATCTCTTGTTAACTCCACCACCTTTTCTTTCACCACCTTATAATTCCACCATCCAACTAAATATGAGGTTGGCACTTATTTGGGTTTTACCTCTAGCTCATGTGGGTGGGGATGGATCCAATTCTCTTTCCACATGCTCTCATCTTGCATCATGATGTTTTCACATTATTGATATATGAGAGCCACTTGGCCACCTTTGCATGCCTTGTGAGTGGAACCCTTTTTCCTAGCTTCCATATGGATTATTATGGAATTATGCTCATGTTGGGGTATTTTGGGACTATTGAGCATCTAGTGGCACCTACACACTAGCATGTACCATTCTATTTCAAACATGGCCGTCTCCAACTACTCCACATGGGGCATCCTTTCATTCTTTTTGCTTGGCTTTTATTCCAAATTTTGGGAATGCAAAATAATAATGCCATGTAACAATATTGTTTTCACAAGAATCAACATGGCAATAAATATTTTGCATGGGCCATTCAAGTGCCACCTTTTCTACTATTTGGTTTTTATTTGAATCTTGAGTGGATCATCATCTCACTCTCTCTACCACTCCTTTTGGCTTAGTCTTAGTTGATCTTGCTTAAAACCATATCACCACCTCTTCCTCTTTTTGGACTAGCTTGGGTTTGATCTTGTTTTTGCTTGAGCTTGCCAAAAAGGAGAACCATCTCTCTCCCTCATCTAACCATCTTACCCCATCATCACCATACCCCCCATACCCATCCTAGCTAAACCCTAAACCTACCCCACCCCCTCTTTTCCATCTATGCCGAGCCTCTCCCAGCTGGCCCCACCTGGCCCCCTCTCTCCCTGGCCCCACCTAGCTGCTACCCCACCCCAGACCCTAGCTAAACCCGAGCCAAACCTAACCCTAACCCGACCCTAGCACCTAGTCGAGCCACCCCCTCTCTCTCAGCTCTCTCTCTGCATGGGGGCCCCTCCACCGAGCCTACCACCTCTCTAGCCTCACCCTACCCCACCTGGACGTCCCCTACCTGCCCTGCCCCTACCCCGACCGAGCACGTGAGAGGAGGAGGAAAGAAAGGTGGCCGAGCCACCTTTTCTCTGCCCCACTCCCCCACGGCACCCCTCTCCCTCCCTCTGCTTTATCTCCTACCTCTCTGCCTCGCCCAGACCATCTCCAGATCTCTCCAGGGCGCCTGCCCTCTCCCCTCTTCTCCATCGTCTCCGCCTACCCCATCGCCGGCAAACCTCGGCCTCCACCGCCCCTACTCAAACCAGCCGGTGGAGTGGTGCTCCAGGGTGTCGAGGAAGACCACGGTCGACTGCTGCGACGCCCTGTACACGGCAACAAGGAGGAGGCGAACTGGAGCCGGAGAACATCACGAAGCCGACCCCGAAACCCTAATCTGCCCGGCGTCTGCCTCGCCGTCGATCCGCTGCTCGCCAACCCGATCCAACACCGCCGACCACCTCTCGGTGAGCTGGCCAACCTCCCTGACACCTCCGTTTCCCCCGCCGACGCCTGTGCTCGCCGGTAGTTTCTCCGAGCGCCCTCGGTGCGCCGTCGTTCGCTGCTGTCTGCTAGCTCCCGCTCCGCGTAGCAACCTACCTAGGCCACGCCCACCTCCCTGGCTACAACGCCAAGCCACCGCAGTGGTTCCGCCTCTGCGCGCGCGCCCTAGGTCACGTGTTCGAGCCCCACACGCCGTGCGCTGCGCTCCGCGCGTTCGGCATCGACCTGTCGACAGAGGTTCAGGGAAGATCCACAGTAGCGCTGCCGCTTTTGCGAATACCCCCCTACCTTTTTAACTCCCTGAACCTGCGCTCCCTCTAGGTCCACCAGGCAGCGTCTGCTACCTTTTTACAAAAAACACCCCGCAGATCTGAGCGCTCAACCCGCAGTACCCTGGCTCCCCCACGTGGCACGCCCCCGCTGGTGCGCCCGCGTGTGGCCCCAAGGTCGCTCCGACCCCACCTGTCATTCGCTGGGACTAGACGAGCTCGCGGTGAGAAAAACAATTCGGTGCGCGGGTTGTCCAGTCAGCAGTGAGCCCCACCCGTCAGCGTCTGGGTCTATATCTGTCTGGGTATAAAAAGTATTTCAGCATATCTGTTTTAATTCAAATCTTTTTCAAATTATTTCAAATTCAAATTTAATTCTGTTTTTAAATAACTTTTGAAATCTAAATCCAAATAATACAAATAATATATGTTTTCAAATCAGGAAAATGTGAGGATTTCAAATATAGCCTTCAAAATATATTTCGGACACTTTAAAATTCCAAGTTGATTAAAATTACAATAAATGCCCTTTTACCTTAATTAATTAATAACTTTTGATTTATAACTCCAAATTTAACAAATAATATGTCTAAAATGATTAGCTCGACGAGACCTTTCTGTTTATGCATTCCTTGGTTTGTTTTGAAGCATGAATCATATAAAAATAAAGAGTACAGCAACTTATTTGAGAATAAAATGGGCCCAAAACTCAATAAAATGTTTATTCTTGTATTCCACACCTCACCCATGCCATGCTACTTTATTGCCATGCAAATTGTGCATCATTCATCATGGCATGATTGTTTGCTTGATGCATTTTATTCATATGCTTGCGCACTTTATTTATGTTGGCCCTTGTTTGTTTGGTTCTTCTTCGAATAGACGCTGAGCAGGGGATATATCAAGAGAACCAGGAGCACTACCCAGATCCTTCTCTCGCTTCAACTGAGCTGCCAGGCAAGCACTACCACATGCTTGCATACATATAGTACCTATTGCCTCTATCTTATTCTTGCATCATTGAGTCGCGATTGCATTAATTTGAATCCCAAGTATTGCATAGCCTTTACTTTTAAACCCCACCGAAGCTTGTTCCTCCATCCCATGAGCCATTACTGCAGGAGTTGTTTGAGCCATGCGAGTCGTAGAACAGCATGTGTAGGGTATGTGAGTGTCTGATGAATAACGAGGTGCCTAAACAACTTAACCTGAGTAGTAATTAGATAACTAATGAAAGTGGCATCGGTGAGCCATATTCGCTATTTGGTTTTTCAGGCTCACTTGTGTCCCGTACTATTTCATTCTTATTTCTTGGGGCCACAAACTTGTTTGAGGTTTTATTTACTATCCTGTACTTATGCCATGCTTTACTGCTTTATTGAAATTGTGCGAGGTACTGCACACTGTACTGTTTAGGGAAGCGGAGTGTTTTCGCGGTGTCGACAAGCCCAGTCACATTTTCGGGTTCCCAGTCGTTCACGGCCACTGACGCAAACCTTGAGGCCGTCTCGGAGTCAGCTAACTTCGTTGCGGGTAGCTCAATGGGGTGGCCCCCTGAAATATTTCTGAATCCTGTGATCGCTTTGTCGTGACTGCCTCGTTGGGTTTTGATTTGGTTTTTCCGAGGCATATCGAGTGTGTGTTGCTATTTGTGCACCCCTGCAGGGTAAAACTTTCTGAAAGCCGTGTCCGCGGTTATGGACGACTTGGAGCATAGTTTCTCGATCATAGACAAGCATAACTAAAGTACCGCTTTTAATTTGACTAGACTAGGTACCTGACTAGTAAATAGTGAAACATTCATGGAATGGATAATAAAACTGCCAACGGATGGGGGGTTGTTCGTCCGCTTCCTCGTCGGTAAGCGAGGAGGAGGATGGATCTGTTAAGATTACCGTTATTTACTGTTATAACTGTTGTTATTAATTCACGGACATCCGTCTATTTATGGTTAGGCGGATGGTTAGCGAGTATCTATAGAATTGTTAGGGTTTATCTTTTGCTGCAATTGCGTCACCCCAGGTTGTGTCCCCTTTAGCGGCATAAAGACTTGCTGAGTACCCCTAGGGTCTCACACGATAAATTATTGGTTCAGATGAACAGGTACCCTCGCAAGATGGATACTGGGTGGAAGAGACGGACGATGTGGGCAACGATCATTCGGTGTAGAGATTCCGGGAACGGGGATCCGTGAGATCTGTGGGCGGGATCTGCTTATTTATGGGCATCTTATGCCGATTTGCTTCTTATCCGTACTCGGATTTTGTCTTCCGCTTCCGCTTGATACTCTGTTGATTGATGTATGAGGAGATATCCTAAACTATTATATCTATCTAGGATATTTGGATCTTGCCGTATGGCGTTGCAATATTTCCTTTCTTTTTAGATGGAATGGCTCTGATGTACTGTTGTATGGTGGCTTGCATACATACTCATTTGTGTATGTAGTTGATCCCTTCGCCTGCCGATTACGCCGCCCGTTCTTGTCCAGATGTTTGGAAATGGTTGGGACGGCCGAAAGGTCTACCCGTGAGTGGCATTTGGGCCCCACCATACTATTTCAACCATTTCCGTTCATCCAGGCTTGTAACTAGGAGCGTAATTCACCGAGGTAGTTACAATTGGTATCAGAGCCATCCCGACCTTCAGGGTCTCAGCCAAATGGTCGTTGTCTGTCTAGCAAATATTTTTGGTAGCTATGTATACTAGGGAAAAACAAAACGCGAGAGTAGGACTGCTTCCACTTTTCTTCTTACCCACCCACCCACCCTTTTCTGGTAAGGAAGTGTAACGTTTTCTATCCTCTTCTTAAAATTCAAACTAGGATTCACGTGTTCTGGGTTTCCGTAGTACCATAGGTTGTGTATCTGTGTGTGTGTGTAATTCCTTGTCTATCTGTTGCGTCCAAGTTGTTATCTTTATCGGCCTTTTGGTTATCAACTGTTGGTACATTCCATACCGACAGGCTTTTGCAAACCGACGCGATCTATCTGATTCGTTGTATACCGACGCGATCTGTCTTACTCTTTGTTGTCCGACGTCATCTTGTTTGTGGTGTTCGTTCCCGTAGTCACTAATCTTTAGGTTCATCGTGAGAAGGAGGTGTTGAGATATGTGTTTTACTTATTCATGTGCGGAGTAATGATTTGAGTGCGGGATGGAGTCGCGACCATACCACTACTCTTATCATTCGCTCTTGTATATTGAGTTGGTAGAGTCACTAATCTTGATTCGTTAAGTGATTTTGCGCATCTATTGGTATTTTAATGCCGAAATTTGTGGAAAATTTTTCTTTGATATATTTGTGTACCACACTCCTTTTCAGTCGTGTGCGATATGCTTAATATCTTCTAGGTGCTTTGAACTTCGTTGATATTTTAATATCATCTTAGTAAATTGTAACCTTTAATCTTGATTAATTCCATCTTGGTACTATTTTGGATTATTAATATTCTCCATCATATTACTGACTTGTGTTTTATATCAATCACAGGATGACACCACCACGCCGTTCTGAGGAGGACATACAACCTGAACTGGGGGCAGCGTTGTCGAGCATCGCTAATGCCTTGGCAGCAATGCAGCAGAACCAGCAGCGTTTTGAGGAAAGTGTCAGGAGGAATGAGTTTGTTCTGCTACCTCCACCTCCCAAGCGAGGAGACATCAAAAGCTTTCTGAAGTTCAACCCGCGCCAATTTGATGTTTCTGATCAACCACTCGATGCTGATGATTGGTTGCGTGAGATGTCAAGGTTGCTGATGACTGCTGATGTTCCTGAGCAAGAATGGGTAAAGTGTGCTACTCACCTTCTGAAGGGCGATGCAGCTCTCTGGTGGGAGAATTACCTGAAGGCAAACTGCACTGGTTTTCAGCCTACTTGGGGACAGTTCACTGGAGCTTTCAAAGAGCAGTACCTGTCAGAAATTGTCATGGAGAGGATGAAGGAAGTGTTTCTCAACCTCAAGCAGGGCAATGATAATGTCAATACCTACATCAGGAACTTCATGAACCTTTCTCGTTATGGTGGAGATGAGATCTCTGATGACAAGAAGAAGCAAAAGAGGTTCAGGCAAGGGCTCAATGCATCGATTAAGTATGCAATCACACATGCAAGGCCGGCGTCTTTTCTGGAACTTCAGCATACAGCTCTGCAGGAAGAAGCAAGTAGGCAAGTGTTTGAGGAGTCAAAGAAACACAGCCGTGATGCAGCAGGCTCTTCAGCTATGTCAGCTCCTTCTAAGCGTCGTGTTTGGGTTCCTAACACCCCACCGTCGCTCCCGGCTCCACCAAGACCTTCAAGCTACGCCGGCAAGGCCACGAAACTTCCTCACTGCTGCTTCCAGGGGCTACAACCACCACTACCCTGGAGCGCCTGGCGGAGTCCCTGGCTACGTTGCTCCACGTCCAGCTGGTGCTTGTTACACGTGTGGAAACTCTGGGCATCAAAGCTGGAACTGTCCGATGAAGAACAAGGTTCTTCCTCCACCACCTCCAAGATCTGCGGCAAGCTCTCCTTTGGTTCGTGCACCACCACCTCGGGCTCTCAACATCAACACCAAGCCCGGGTCTACAGTTGCCCGTGCCAACTGCATCAACGCCGCTCAAGCTGAGCATGCACCTGGAGTTGTGATGGGTATGCTATCCGTTAACTCAGTCCCTGCACGAGTTTTGTTTGATTCTGGTGCATCGCATTCTTTTGTGTCTCACAAGTTTGCAAATGAGAATGAGTTAGTGATGGATCCTCTCCTCAAGCGGTTAATGGTCCTTTCTCCTGGAGCAAAGATGGCAGCTTCTAAAATCAGCCATGGCAATCAAATTGAGATTGGTGGCTCTTCGTTCTCGGCTTCCTTAATCATTCTGGGCAATTCTGACATTGATGTCATCTTGGGCATGGATTGGTTGACAGCAAATGCAGCTGTGATTGATTGTGCTGAACGCTCGGTTTCTCTGAAGATTCCTAAAGGCCATATAGTCTATTCTCCAAGTCTGACTCCTGCTATCCAGCTTTTCTCTTTGGCGGCTCTGAATGATGATGCTATGGAAGCTATTCAGAGTGTTCCGGTGGTCTGTGAGTTCCCAGATGTCTTTCCTGAAGAGTTGCCAGGTATGCCTCCGGATCGTGAGGTTGAGTTTGTAATTGAGCTTGAACCTGGTATCGCTCCTATCTCCAAGCGGCCTTATAAGATGGGTCCTGCTGAGTTGGCTGAACTCAAACGTCAGCTTGATGAGCAAGAAAAGTTGGGTTTCATTCAGCATAGTACTTCTTCTTGGGGTATCCCAACCCTCTTTGTGAAGAAGCGAGACCAGACTGATAGACTTTGTGTTGACTATCGGGCTCTCAATGCTAAAACCATCAAGAATAAATATCCCCTTCCGCGGATTAATGATCTTTTCGATCAGCTAGCTGGAGCTGTGGTATTCTCTAAGCTTGACTTGAGAAGTGGTTATCACCAAATCAAGATTCGCAAGGAAGATGTTCCTAAAACAGCTTTTACCACCCGCTATGGCCTGTATGAGTACACGGTCATGTCTTTCGGTCTCACCAACGCACCTGCCACCTTCTCGAGGCTCATGAACTCGGTTTTCATGGAGTATCTTGATAAGTTCGTTGTGGTCTATCTGGATGACATCCTAGTCTATTCTAAGTCACCAGAAGAACATGAAGAACACCTTCGGTGTGTCCTAAACAAGCTTCGTGAGAACCGCTTGTATGCAAAGTTCTCCAAGTGTGAGTTTTGGCTGCCTCAAGTAACCTATCTTGGTCACGTCATCTCTTCCAAGGGCATTGCAGTCAATCCGGAAACTGTGAAGACAATTGTTGAATGGCTTCCTCCTGTTAATCTCAAAGAAGCGCGGAGTTTCCTTGGTTTGGCTAGTTATTGCCGTCGCTTCGTTCAGAACTTTTCGAAGATAGCGAAGCCTCTTACCGATCTCCTCAAGAAAGGCAAGAAATACCTTTGGACTCCTGCATGTCAAGCAAGCTTTGAGACACTCAAAGAGAAGCTCACTTCCACACCAGTCTTGGTTCCTCCGGGTACATCCAAGCCGTTCCAGATTTTCTGTGACGCCTCTTTGCACGGATTGGGTGCGGTCCTTATGCAAGAAAAACAAGTTGTTGCTTATGCCTCTCGACAGTTGAAGACGCATCAGATCAACTATCCTACACATGACCTCGAGCTCGCAGCAGTTGTCTTTGCTTTGAAAGTATGGAGGCACTACTTGCTTGGTAACCGTTGTGAGATCTTTTCTGATCACAAGAGTCTGAAGTATATCTTTACTCAGCCTGATCTCAACCTTCGGCAGAGGAGATGGATTGAAGCAATCAATGATTTTGATTTGACCATCAACTACACTCCGGGCAAAGCTAATGTCATGGCCGATGCTCTCAGCCGCAAAGCTTATGTCAACAACCTCATGATGGAAGAACAACAGCCTCTCTTGTGCGAGGAATTCCGTCAGCTCAACCTTGAGATTGTGGAACAAGGGTATCTCCTGAACCTTCTGGCAACTCCTCTCTTGGAAGAAAAGGTTCGCTCTCGTCAGCTTGGTGATCCGTACACAAGAAAGGTCATCTCCAACAACCAGCTTCTGAAGTATGAGTCCCACGTCGATGATCAAGGCACGCTCTTCTTTGAACACCGGATGTTTGTTCCGAACTACCCGGGTTTGAGGGAGCAAGTTCTCAAGGAGGCGCATGATTCTATTCTTTCTATCCACCCTCGCAGCGCAAAGATGTACATGGACTTGAAAACACAATATTGGTGGCCTGGTTTGAAAAGGTATTGTGCCAAGTATGTCTCGGAGTGTGATGTCTGCCGCAGAGTGAAAGCTGTTCATCAGAAACTTTCCGGTCTTCTACAGCCATTGAAAACCCCGGAGTGGAAATGGGAGAAAGTGGAGATGGACTTCATAACTGGTTTTCCGAGGTCACAGAAGGGCAACAATGCAATCTTTGTTGTCATTGACAGGCTTTCTAAAGTGGCTCACTTCTTCCCCGTCAAGGAAACAATTTCTGCAATTCAGTTGGCTGAGCTTTATATCAACAGAATTGTCTCTCTGTATGGGGTTCCTCTTGAGATCAGTTCAGACCGTGGAAGCATCTTCACTTCCAAGTTCTGGGAAAGTTTCCAAAATGCTTTGGGGACAAAGTTGAACTTCAGCACAGCTTACCACCCTCAGTCGCAAGGACAAGTGGAAAGGATCAATCAGATTCTGGAGGATATGCTTCGTGCTTGCGTCATCTCCTTTGGCATGAAGTGGGAAGAATGCCTTCCTTATGCTGAGTTCTCTTACAACAATAGCTTCCAGAAAAGTCTAAAGATGGCACCATTTGAGGCTCTCTATGGCCACAAATGCAGAACTCCGATTGGTTGGTCGGGTGCAGGAGAAAGAATGTTGTTTGGCCCTGACATTGTGACTCAAGCGGAGGAGAAAGTTCACATCATTCTTGAAAATCTGAGGATTGCTCAAAGTCGCCAGAAGAGCAATTATGACAGGAAGCACACGGACATGGAGTATGTCCCTGGTGATCTCGTTTACCTTCGTGTCACTCCCATGAGAGGCACGCACCGTTTTGGTATCAAAGGGAAGCTGGCTCCTAGATACATCGGTCCATTCAAAATTCGTGGAAGAAGAGGAGAAGTTGCTTATGCTCTTGAGCTCCCGGAAAAACTCAAAGTCCATGATGTTTTCCAGATCTCTCAGCTCAAGAAGTGCTTCAAGGATCCCGGCAGGACCGTGGACCATGAGCTTATCAATCTCCAAGAAGACCTGTCTTATCAAGAACACCCCACAAAAATCCTTGAAGTCGCAGAAAGAAGGACTCGCAACAAGTCCATCAAGTTCTGCAAGGTGCAGTGGTCGCACCATTCTGTTGATGAAGCCACTTGGGAACGTGAAGATGAACTCCGTGCCAAGTATCCTACCCTCTTTGTGTCTTCTTCTTCATCCTAGAATCTCGGGGCGAGATTCCTGTTTAGTGGGGGAGAGTTGTAGCATCCCAATTGTCTAACAATTGTAATGCTACTTGGTCTAGTAATATAATGGCTACTTCAAACATATAATTGTTGCATCATTATTATATCATGCTCATGTCATCATGCCTCCTTGCATTTGAGCATCATATAAAACCCTTCTTCATTTGGTTCTTATCTCATATGCATTATTAATTGTATTTGCCTCTTGATATTGTATTTGGTTCATGATATATTGTTTAATGCCCAAGTTGAGTTGGGGGCATATCTCTTGTTAACTCCACCACCTTTTCTTTCACCACCTTATAATTCCACCATCCAACTAAATATGAGCTTGGCACTTATTTGGGTTTTACCTCTAGCTCATGTGGGTGGGGATGGATCCAATTCTCTTTCCACATGCTCTCATCTTGCATCATGATGTTTTCACATTATTGATATATGAGAGCCACTTGGCCACCTTTGCATGCCTTGTGAGTGGAACCCTTTTTCCTAGCTTCCATATGGATTATTATGGAATTATGCTCATGTTGGGGTATTTTGGGACTATTGAGCATCTAGTGGCACCTACACACTAGCATGTCCCATTCTATTTCAAACATGGCCATCTCCAACTACTCCACATGGGGCATCCTTTCATTCTTTTTGCTTGGCTTTTATTCCAAATTTTGGGAATGCAAAATAATAATGCCATGTAACAATATTGTTTTCACAAGAATCAACATGGCAATAAATATTTTGCATGGGCCATTCAAGTGCCACCTTTTCTACTATTTGGTTTTTATTTGAATCTTGAGTGGATCATCATCTCACTCTCTCTACCACTCCTTTTGGCTTAGTCTTAGTTGATCTTGCTTAAAACCATATCACCACCTCTTCCTCTTTTTGGACTAGCTTGGGTTTGATCTTGTTTTTGCTTGAGCTTGCCAAAAAGGAGAACCATCTCTCTCCCTCATCTAACCATCTTACCCCATCATCACCATACCCCCCATACCCATCCTAGCTAAACCCTAAACCTACCCCACCCCCTCTTTTCCATCTATGCCGAGCCTCTCCCAGCTGGCCCCACCTGGCCCCCTCTCTCCCTGGCCCCACCTAGCTGCTACCCCACCCCAGACCCTAGCTAAACCCGAGCCAAACCTAACCCTAACCCGACCCTAGCACCTAGCCGAGCCACCCCCTCTCTCTCAGCTCTCTCTCTGCATGGGGGCCCCTCCACCGAGCCTACCACCTCTCTAGCCTCACCCTACCCCACCTGGACGTCCCCTACCTGCCCTGCCCCTACCCCGACCGAGCACGTGAGAGGAGGAGGAAAGAAAGGTGGCTGAGCCACCTTTTCTCTGCCCCACTCCCCCACGACACCCCTCTCCCTCCCTCTGCTTTATCTCCTACCTCTCTGCCTCGCCCAGACCATCTCCAGATCTCTCCAGGGCGCCTGCCCTCTCCCCTCTTCTCCATCGTCTCCGCCTACCCCATCGCCGGCAAACCTCGGCCTCCACCGCCCCTACTCAAACCAGCCGGTGGCGTGGTGCTCCAGGGTGTCGAGGAAGACCACGGTCGACTGCTGCGACACCCTGTACACGGCAACGAGGAGGAGGCGAACTGGAGCCGGAGAACATCACGAAGCCGACCCCGAAACCCTAATCCGCCCGGCGTCTGCCTCGCCGTCGATCCGCTGCTCGCCAACCCGATCCAACACCGCCGACCACCTCTCGGTGAGCTGGCCAACCTCCCTGACACCTCCGTTTCCCCCGCCGACGCCTGTGCTCGCCGGTAGTTTCTCCGAGCGCCCTCGGTGCGCCGTCGTTCGCTGCTGTCTGCTAGCTCCCGCTCCGCGTAGCAACCTACCTAGGCCACGCCCACCTCCCTGGCAACAACGCCAAGCCACCGCAGTGGTTCCGCCTCTGCGCGCGCGCCCTAGGTCACGTGTTCGAGCTCCACACGCCGTGCGCTGCGCTCCGCGCGTTCGGCATCGACCTGTCGACAGAGGTTCAGGGAAGATCCACAGTAGCGCTGCCGCTTTTGCGACTACCCCCTACCTTTTTAACTCCCTGAACCCGCGCTCCCTCTAGGTCCACCAGGCAGCGTCTGCTACCTTTTTACAAAAAACACCCCGCAGATCTGAGCGCTCAACC
The DNA here is from genome assembly GCA_916181665.1 of Avena sativa. Lineage (NCBI taxonomy): Eukaryota > Viridiplantae > Streptophyta > Magnoliopsida > Poales > Poaceae > Avena > Avena sativa. Next base: position 106,064,115 of record OV702292.1, read on the forward strand.
CGCAGTACCCTGGCTCCCCCACGTGGCACGCCCCCGCTGGTGCGCCCGCGTGTGGCCCCAAGGTCGCTCCGACCCCACCTGTCATTCGCTGGGACTAGACGAGCTCGCGGTGAGAAAAACAATTTGGTGCGCGGGTTGTCCAGTCAGCAGTGAGCCCCACCCGTCAGCGTCTGGGTCTATATCTGTCTGGGTATAAAAAGTATTTCAGCATATCTGTTTTAATTCAAATCTTTTTCAAATTATTTCAAATTCAAATTTAATTCTGTTTTTAAATAACTTTTGAAATCTAAATCCAAATAATACAAATAATATATGTTTTCAAATCAGGAAAATGTGAGGATTTCAAATATAGCCTTCAAAATATATTTCGGACACTTTAAAATTCCAAGTTGATTAAAATTACAATAAATGCCCTTTTACCTTAATTAATTAATAACTTTTGATTTATAACTCCAAATTTAACAAATAATATGTCTAAAATGATTAGCTCGACGAGACCTTTCTGTTTATGCATTCCTTGGTTTGTTTTTAAGCATGAATCATATAAAAATAAAGAGTACAGCAACTTATTTGAGAATAAAATGGGCCCAAAACTCAATAAAATGTTTATTCTTGTATTCCACACCTCACCCATGCCATGCTACTTTATTGCCATGCAAATTGTGCATCATTCATCATGGCATGATTGTTTGCTTGATGCATTTTATTCATATGCTTGCTCACTTTATTTATGTTGGCCCTTGTTTGTTTGGTTCTTCTTCGAATAGACGCTGAGCAGGGGATATATCAAGAGAACCAGGAGCACTACCCAGATCCTTCTCTCGCTTCAACTGAGCTGCCAGGCAAGCACTACCACATGCTTGCATACATATAGTACCTATTGCCTCTATCTTATTCTTGCATCATTGAGTCGCGATTGCATTAATTTGAATCCCAAGTATTGCATAGCCTTTACTTTTAAACCCCACCGAAGCTTGTTCCTCCATCCCATGAGCCATTACTGCAGGAGTTGTTTGAGCCATGCGAGTCGTAGAACAACATGTGTAGGGTATGTGAGTGTCTGATGAATAACGAGGTGCCTAAACAACTTAACCTGAGTAGTAATGGGATAACTAATGAAAGTGGCATCGGTGAGCCATATTCGCTATTTGGTTTTTCAGGCTCACTTGTGTCCCGTACTATTTCATTCTTATTTCTTGGGGCCACAAACTTGTTTGAGGTTTTATTTACTATCCTGTACTTATGCCATGCTTTACTGCTTTATTGAAATTGTGCGAGGTACTGCACACTGTACTGTTTAGGGAAGCGGAGTGTTTTCGCGGTGTCGACAAGCCCAGTCACATTTTCGGGTTCCCAGTCGTTCACGGCCACTGACGCAAACCTTGAGGCCGTCTCGGAGTCAGCTAACTTCGTTGCGGGTAGCTCAATGGGGTGGCCCCCTGAAATATTTCTGAATCCTGTGATCGCTTTGTCGTGACTGCCTCGTTGGGTTTTGATTTGGTTTTTCCGAGGCATATCGAGTGTGTGTTGCTATTTGTGCACCCCTGCAGGGTAAAACTTTCTGAAAGCCGTGTCCGCGGTTATGGACGACTTGGAGCACAGTTTCTCGATCATAGACAAGCATAACTAAAGTACCGCTTTTAATTTGACTAGACTAGGTACCTGACTAGTAAATAGTGCAACATTCATGGAATGGATAATAAAACTGCCAACGGATGGGGGGTTGTTCGTCCGCTTCCTCGTCGGTAAGCGAGGAGGAGGATGGATCTGTTAAGATTACCGTTATTTACTGTTATAACTGTTGTTATTAATTCACGGACATCCGTCTATCTATGGTTAGGCGGATGGTTAGAGAGTATCTATAGAATTGTTAGGGTTTATCTTTTGCTGCAATTGCGTCACCCCAGGTTGTGTCCCCTTTAGCGACATAAAGACTTGCTGAGTACCCCTAGGGTCTCACACGATAAATTATTGGTTCAGATGAACAGGTACCCTCGCAAGATGGATACTGGGTGGAAGAGACGGACGATGTGGGCAACGATCATTCGGTGTAGAGATTCCGGGAACGGGGATCCGTGAGATCTGTGGGCGGGATCTGCTTATTTATGGGGCATCTTATGCCGATTTGATTCTTATCCGTAGTCGGATTTTGTCTTCCGCTTTCGCTTGATACTCTGTTGATTGATGTATGAGGAGATATCCTAAACTATTATATCTATCTAGGATATTTGGATCTTGCCGTATGGCGTTGCAATATTTCCTTTCTTTTTAGATGGAATGGTTCTGATGTACTGTTGTATGGTGGGTTGCATACATACTCATTTGTGTATGTAGTTGATCCCTTCGCCTGCCGATTACGCCGCCCGTTCTTGTCCAGATGTTTGGAAATGGTTGGGACGGCCGAAAGGTATACCCGTGAGTGGCATTTGGGCCCCACCATACTATTTCAACCATTTCCGTTCATCCAGGCTTGTAACTAGGAGCGTAATTCACCGAGGTAGTTACAATTGGTATCAAAGCCATCCCGACCTTCAGGGTCTCAGCCAAATGGTCGTTGTCTGTCTAGCAAATATTTTTGGTAGCTATGTATACTAAGGAAAAACAAAACGCGAGAGTAGGACTGCTTCCACTTTTCTTCTTACCCACCCACCCACCCTTTTCTGGTAAGGAAGTGTAACGTTTTCTATCCTCTTCTTAAAATTCAAACTAGGATTCACATGTTCTGGGTTTCCGTAGTACCATAGGTTGTGTATCTGTGTGTGTGTGTGTGTGTGTAATTCCTTGTCTATCTGTTGCGTCCAAGTTGTTATCTTTATCGGCCTTTTGGTTATCAACTGTTGGTACATTCCATACCGACAGACTTTTGCAAACCGACGCGATCTATCTGATTCGTTGTATACCGACGCGATCTGTCTTACTCTTTGTTGTCCGACGTCATCTTGTTTGTGGTGTTCGTTCTCGTAGTCACTAATCTTTAGGTTCATCGTGAGAAGGAGGTGTTGAGATATGTGTTTTACTTATTCATGTGCGGAGTAATGATTTGAGTGCGGGATGGAGTCGCGACCATACCACTACTCTTATCATTCGCTCTTGTATATTGAGTTGGTAGAGTCACTAATCTTGATTCGTTAAGTGATTTTGCGCATCTATTGGTATTTTAATGCCGAAATTTGTGGAAAATTTTTCTTTGATATATTTGTGTACCACACTCCTTTTCAGTCGTGTGCGATATGCTTAATATCTTCTAGGTGCTTTGAACTTCGTTGATATTTTAATATCATCTTAGTAAATTGTAACCTTTAATCTTGATTAATTCTATCTTGGTACTATTTTGGATTATTAATATTCTCCATCATAGTACTGACTTGTGTTTTATATCAATCACAGGATGGCACCACCACGCCGTTCTGAGGAGGACATACAACCTGAACTGGGGGCAGCGTTGTCGAGCATCGCTAATGCCTTGGCAGCAATGCAGCAGAACCAGCAGCGTTTTGAGGAAAGTGTCAGGAGGAATGAGTTTGTTCCGCTACCTCCACCTCCCAAGCGAGGAGACATCAAAAGCTTTCTGAAGTTCAACCCGCGCCAATTTGATGTTTCTGATCAACCACTCGATGCTGATGATTGGTTGCATGAGATGTCAAGGTTGCTGATGACTGCTGATGTTCCTGAGCAAGAATGGGTAAAGTGTGCTACTCACCTTCTGAAGGGCGATGCAACTCTCTGGTGGGAGAATTACCTGAAGGCAAACTGCACTGGTTTTCAGCCTACTTGGGGACAGTTCACTGGAGCTTTCAAAGAGCAGTACCTGTCAGAAATTGTCATGGAGAGGATGAAGGAAGTGTTTCTCAACCTCAAGCAGGGCAATGATAATGTCAATACCTACATCAGGAACTTCATGAACCTTTCTCATTATGGTGGCGATGAGATCTCTGATGACAAGAAGAAGCAAAAGAGGTTCAGGCAAGGGCTCAATGCATCGATTAAGTATGCAATCACACATGCAAGGCCGGCGTCTTTTCTGGAACTTCAGCATACAGCTCTGCAGGAAGAAGCAAGTAGGCAAGTGTTTGAGGAGTCAAAGAAACACAGCCGTGATGCAGCAGGCTCTTCAGCTATGTCAGCTCCTTCTAAGCGTCGTGTTTGGGTTCCTAACACCCCACCGTCGCTCCCGGCTCCACCAAGACCTTCAAGCTACGCCGGCAAGGCCACCAAACTTCCTCACTGCTGCTTCCAGGGGCTACAACCACCACTACCCTGGAGCGCCTGGCGGAGTCCCTGGCTACGTTGCTCCACGTCCAGCTGGTGCTTGTTACACGTGTGGAAACTCTGGGCATCAAAGCTGGAACTGTCCGATGAAGAACAAGGTTCTTCCTCCACCACCTCCAAGATCTGCGGCAAGCTCTCCTTTGGTTCGTGCACCACCACCTCGGGCTCTCAACATCAACACCAAGCCCGAGTCTACGGTTGCTCGTGCCAACTGCATCAACGCCGTTCAAGCTGAGCATGCACCTGGAGTTGTGATGGGTATGCTATCCCTTAACTCAGTCCCTGCACGAGTTTTGTTTGATTCTGGTGCATCGCATTCTTTTGTGTCTCACAAGTTTGCAAATGAGAATGAGTTAGTGATGCATCCTCTCCTCAAGCGGTTAATGGTCCTTTCTCCTGGAGCAAAGATGGCAGCTTCTAAAATCAGCCATGGCAATCAAATTGAGATTAGTGGCTCTTCGTTCTCGGCTTCCTTAATCATTCTGGGCAATTCTGACATTGATGTCATCTTGGGCATGGATTGGTTGACAGCAAATGCAGCTGTGATTGATTGTGCTGAACGCTCGGTTTCTCTGAAGATTCCTAAAGGCCATATAGTCTATTCTCCAAGTCTGACTCCTGCTATCCAGCTTTTCTCTTTGGCGGCTCTGAATGATGATGCTATGGAAGCTATTCAGAGTGTTCCGGTGGTCTGTGAGTTCCCAGATGTCTTTCCTGAAGAGTTGCCAGGTATGCCTCCGGATCGTGAGGTTGAGTTTGTAATTGAGCTTGAACCTGGTACCGCTCCTATCTCCACGCGGCCTTATAAGATGGGTCCTGCTGAGTTGGCTGAACTCAAACGTCAGCTTGATGAGCAAGAAAAGTTGGGTTTCATTCAGCATAGTACTTCTTCTTGGGGTAGCCCAACCCTCTTTGTGAAGAAGCGAGACCAGACTGATAGACTTTGTGTTGACTATCGGGCTCTCAATGCTAAAACCATCAAGAATAAATATCCCCTTCCGCGGATTAATGATCTTTTCGATCAGCTAGCTGGAGCTGTGGTATTCTCTAAGCTTGACTTGAGAAGTGGTTATCACCAAATCAAGATTCGCAAGGAAGATGTTCCTAAAACAGCTTTTACCACCCGCTATGGCCTGTATGAGTACACGGTCATGTCTTTCGGTCTCACCAACGCACCTGCCACCTTCTCGAGGCTCATGAACTCGGTTTTCATGGAGTATCTTGATAAGTTCGTTGTGGTCTATCTGGATGACATCCTAGTCTATTCTAAGTCACCAGAAGAACATGAAGAACACCTTCGGTGTGTCCTAAACAAGCTTCGTGAGAACCGCTTGTATGCAAAGTTCTCCAAGTGTGAGTTTTGGCTGCCTCAAGTAACCTATCTTGGTCACGTCATCTCTGCCAAGGGCATTGCAGTCAATCCGGAAACTATGAAGACAATTGTTGAATGGCTTCCTCCTGTTAATGTCAAAGAAGTGCGGAGTTTTCTTGGTTTGGCTAGTTATTGCCGTCGCTTCGTTCAGAACTTTTCGAAGATAGCGAAGCCTCTTACCGATCTCCTCAAGAAAGGCAAGAAATACCTTTGGACTCCTGCATGTCAAGCAAGCTTTGAGACACTCAAAGAGAAGCTCACTTCCACACCAGTCTTGGTTCCTCCGGGTACATCCAAGCCGTTCCAGATTTTCTGTGACGCCTCTTTGCACGGATTGGGTGCGGTCCTTATGCAAGAAAAACAAGTTGTTGCTTATGCCTCTCGACAGTTGAAGACGCATGAGATCAACTATCCTACACATGACCTCGAGCTTGCAGCAGTTGTCTTTGCTTTGAAAGTATGGAGGCACTACTTGCTTGGTAACCGTTGTGAGATCTTTTCTGATCACAAGAGTCTGAAGTATATCTTTACTCAGCCTGATCTCAACCTTCGGCAGAGGAGATGGATTAAAGCAATCAATGATTTTGATTTGACCATCAACTACACTCCGGGCAAAGCTAATGTCATGGCCGATGCTCTCAGCCGCAAAGCTTATGTCAACAACCTCATGATGGAAGAACAACAGCCTCTCTTGTGCGAGGAATTCCGTCAGCTCAACCTTGAGATTGTGGAACAAGGGTATCTCCTGAACCTTCTGGCAACTCCTCTCTTGGAAGAAAAGGTTCGCTCTCGTCAGCTTGGTGATCCGTACACAAGAAAGGTCATCTCCAACATCCAGCTTCCGAAGTATGAGTCCTTCCACGTCGATGATCAAGGCACGCTCTTCTTTGAACACCGGATGTTTGTTCCGAACTACCCGGGTTTGAGGGAGCAAGTTCTCAAGGAGGCGCATGATTCTGTTCTTTCTATCCACCCTGGCAGCACAAAGATGTACATGGACTTGAAAACACAATATTGGTGGCCTGGTTTGAAAAGGTATTGTGCCAAGTATGTCTCGGAGTGTGATGTCTGCCGCAGAGTGAAAGCTGTTCATCAGAAACCTTCCGGTCTTCTACAGCCATTGAAAACCCCGGAGTGGAAATGGGAGAAAGTGGAGATGGACTTCATAACTGGTTTTCCGAGGTCACAGAAGGGCAACAATGCAATCTTTGTTGTCATTGACAGGCTTTCTAAAGTGGCTCACTTCTTCCCCGTCAAGGAAACAATTTCTGCAATTCAGTTGGCTGAGCTTTATATCAACAGAATTGTCTCTCTGTATGGGGTTCCTCTTGAGATCAGTTCAGACCGTGGAAGCATCTTCACTTCCAAGTTCTGGGAAAGTTTCCAAAATGCTTTGGGGACAAAGTTGAACTTCAGCACAGCTTACCACCCTCAGTCGCAAGGACAAGTGGAAAGGATCAATCAGATTCTGGAGGATATGCTTCGTGCTTGCGTCATCTCCTTTGGCATGAAGTGGGAAGAATGCCTTCCTTATGCTGAGTTCTCTTACAACAATAGCTTCCAGAAAAGTCTAAAGATGGCACCATTTGAGGCTCTCTATGGCCGCAAATGCAGAACTCCGATTGGTTGGTCGGGTGCAGGAGAAAGAATGTTGTTTGGCCCTGACATTGTGACTCAAGCGGAGGAGAAAGTTCACATCATTCTTGAAAATCTAAGGATTGCTCAAAGTCGCCAGAAGAGCAATTATGACAGGAAGCACACGGACATGGAGTATGTCCCTGGTGATCTCGTTTACCTTCGTGTCACTCCCATGAGAGGCACGCACCGTTTTGGTATCAAAGGGAAGCTGGCTCCTAGATACATCGGTCCATTCAAAATTCGTGGAAGAAGAGGAGAAGTTGCTTATGCTCTTGAGCTCCCGGAAAAACTCAAAGTCCATGATGTTTTCCACATCTCTCAGCTCAAGAAGTGCTTCAAGGATCCCGGCAGAACCGTGGACCATGAGCTTATCAATCTCCAAGAAGACCTGTCTTATCAAGAACACCCCACAAAAATCCTTGAAGTCGCAGAAAGAAGGACTCGCAACAAGTCCATCAAGTTCTGCAAGGTGCAGTGGTCGCACCATTCTGTTGATGAAGCCACTTGGGAACGTGAAGATGAACTCCGTGCCAAGTATCCTACCCTCTTTGTGTCTTCTTCTTCATCCTAGAATCTCGGGGCGAGATTCCTGTTTAGTGGGGGAGAGTTGTAGCATCCCAATTGTCTAACAATTGTAATGCTACTTGGTCTAGTAATATAATGGCTACTTCAAACATATAATTGTTGCATCATTATTATATCATGCTCATGTCATCATGCCTCCTTGCATTTGAGCATCATATAAAACCCTTCTTCATTTGGTTCTTATCTCATATGCATTATTAATTGTATTTGCCTCTTGATATTGTATTTGGTTCATGATATATTGTTTAATGCCCAAGTTGAGTTGGGGGCATATCTCTTGTTAATTCCACCACCTTTTCTTTCAGCACCATATAATTCCACCATCCAACTAAATATGAGCTTGGCACTTATTTGGGTTTTACCTCTAGCTCATGTGGGTGGGGATGGATCCAATTCTCTTTCCACATGCTCTCATCTTGCATCATGATGTTTTCACATTATTGATATATGAGAGCCACTTGGCCACCTTTGCATGCCTTGTGAGTGGAACCCTTTTTCCTAGCTTCCATATGGATTATTATGGAATTATGCTCATGTTGGGGTATTTTGGGACTATTGAGCATCTAGTGGCACCTACACACTAGCATGTCCCATTCTATTTCAAACATGGCCATCTCCAACTACTCCACATGGGGCATCCTTTCATTCTTTTTGCTTGGCTTTTATTCCAAATTTTGGGAATGCAAAATAATAATGCCATGTAACAATATTGTTTTCACAAGAATCAACATGGCAATAAATATTTTGCATGGGCCATTCAAGTGCCACCTTTTCTACTATTTGGTTTTTATTTGAATCTTGAGTGGATCATCATCTCACTCTCTCTACCACTCCTTTTGGCTTAGTATTAGTTGATCTTGCTTAAAACCATATCACCACCTCTTCCTCTTTTTGGTCTAGCTTGGGTTTGATCTTGTTTTTGCTTGAGCTTGCCAAAAAGGAGAACCATCTCTCTCCCTCATCTAACCATCTTACCCCATCATCACCATACCCCCCATACCCATCCTAGCTAAACCCTAAACCTACCCCACCCCATCTTTTCCATCTATGCCGAGCCTCTCCCAGCTGGCCCCACCTGGCCCCCTCTCTTCCTGGCCCCACCTAGCTGCTACCCCACCCCAAACCCTAGCTAAACCCGAGCCAAACCTAACCCTAACCCGACCCTAGCACCTAGCCGAGCCACCCCCTCTCTCTCAGCTCTCTCTCTGCATGGGGGCCCCTCCACCGAGCCTACCACCTCTCTGGCCTCACCCTACCCCACCTGGACGTCCCCTACCTGCCCTGCCCCTACCCCGACCGAGCACGTGAGAGGAGGAGGAAAGAAAGGTGGCCGAGCCACCTTTTCTCTGCCCCACTCCCCCACGGCACCCCTCTCCCTCCCTCTGCTTTATCTCCTACCTCTCTGCCTCGCCCAGACCATCTCCAGATCTCCCCAGGGCGCCTGCCCTCTCCCCTCTTCTCCACCGTCTTCGCCTACCCCATCGCCGGCAAACCTCGGCCTCCACCGCCCCTACTCAAACCAGCCGGTGGCGTGGTGCTCCAGGGTGTCGAGGAAGACCACGGTCGACTGCTGCGACGCCCTGTACACGGCAACAAGGAGGAGGCGAACTGGAGCCGGAGAACATCGTGAAGCCGACCCCGAAACCCTAATCCGCCCGACGTTTGCCTCGCAGTCGATCCGCACCGCCGACCACCTCTCGGTGAGCTGGCCAACCTCCCTGACACCTCCGTTTCCCCCGCCGACGCCTGTGCTCGCCGGTAGTTTCTCCGAGCACCCTCGGTGCGCCGTCGTTCGCTGCTGTCTGCTAGCTCCCGCTCCGCGTAGCAACCTACCTAGGCCACGCCCACCTCCCTGGCAACAACGCCAAGCCACCGCAGTGGTTCCGCCTCTGCGCGCGCGCCCTAGGTCACGTGTTCGAGCCCCACGCGCCGCGCGCTGCGCTCCGCGCGTTCGGCATCGACCTGTCGACAGAGGTTCAGGGAAGATCCACAGTAGCGCTGCCGCTTTTGCGAATACCCCCTACCTTTTTAACTCCCTGAACCCGCGTTCCCTCTAGGTCCACCAGGCAGCGTCTGCTACCTTTTTACAAAAACCACCCCGCAGATCTGAGCGCTCAACCCGCAGTACCCTGGCTCCCCCACGTGGCACGCCCCCGCTGGCGCCCCCGCGTGTGGCCCCAAGGTCGCTCCGGCCCCACCTGTCATTCGCTGGGACTAGACGAGCTCGCGGTGAGAAAAACAATTCGGTGCGCGGGTTGTCCAGTTAGCAGTGAGCCCCACCCGTCAGCGTCTGGGTCTATATCTGTCTGGGTATAAAAAGTATTTCAGCATATCTGTTTTAATTCAAATCTTTTTCAAATTATTTCAAATTCAAATTTAATTCTGTTTTTAAATAACTTTTGAAATCTAAATCCAAATAATACAAATAATATATGTTTTCAAATCAGGAAAATGTGAGGATTTCAAATATAGCCTTCAAAATATATTTCAGACACTTTAAAATTCCAAGTTGATTAAAATTACAATAAATGCCCTTTTACCTTAATTAATTAATAACTTTTGATTTATAACTCCAAATTTAACAAATAATATGTCTAAAATGATTAGCTCGACGAGACCTTTCTGTTTATGCATTCCTTGGTTTGTTTTGAAGCATGCATCATATAAAAATAAAGAGTACAGCAACTTATTTGAGAATAAAATGGGCCCAAAACTCAATAAAATGTTTATTCTTGTATTCCACACCTCACCCATGCCATGCTACTTTATTGCCATGCAAATTGTGCATCATTCATCATGGCATGATTGTTTGCTTGATGCATTTTATTCATATGCTTGCGCACTTTATTTATGTTGGCCCTTGTTTGTTTGGTTCTTCTTCGAATAGACGCTGAGCAGGGGATATATCAAGAGAACCAGGAGCACTACCCAGATCCTTCTCTCGCTTCAACTGAGCTGCCAGGCAAGCACTACCACATGCTTGCATACATATAGTACCTATTGCCTCTATCTTATTCTTGCATCATTGAGTCGCGATTGCATTAATTTGAATCCCAAGTATTGCATAGCCTTTACTTTTAAACCCCACCGAAGCTTGTTCCTCCATCCCATGAGCCATTACTGCAGGAGTTGTTTGAGCCATGCGAGTCGTAGAACAGCATGTGTAGGGTATGTGAGTGTCTGATGAATAACGAGGTGCCTAAACAACTTAACCTGAGTAGTAATGGGATAACTAATGAAAGTGGCATCGGTGAGCCATATTCGCTATTTGGTTTTTCAGGCTCACTTGTGTCCCGTAAGACCCCGAGTACTTGATTCCTGTTCCAAGAATATTCGCGCTATCCACATCCGGGAGGCTTATGAACCCCCCTGAGCCAGAGCTTGATTCATTCTTATTTCTTGGGGCCACAAACTAGTTTGAGGTTTTATTTACTATCCTGTACTTATGCCATGCTTTACTGCTTTATTGAAATTGTGCGAGGTACTGCACACTGTACTGTTTAGGGAAGCGGAGTGTTTTCGCGGTGTCGACAAGCCCAGTCACATTTTCGGGTTCCCAGTCGTTCACAGCCACTGACGCAAACCTTGAGGCCGTCTCGGAGTCAGCTAACTTCGTTGCGGGTAGCTCAATGGGGTGGCCCCCTGAAATATTTCTGAATCCTGTGATCGCTTTGTCGTGACTGCCTCGTTGGGTTTTGATTTGGTTTTTCCGAGGCATATCGAGTGTGTGTTGCTATTTGTGCACCCCTGCAGGGTAAAACTTTCTGAAAGCCGTGTCCGCGGTTATGGACGACTTGGAGCACAGTTTCTCGATCATAGACAAGCATAACTAAAGTACCGCTTTTAATTTGACTAGACTAGGTACCTGACTAGTAAATAGTGCAACATTCATGGAATGGATAATAAAACTGCCAACGGATGGGGGGTTGTTCGTCCGCTTCCTCGTCGGTAAGCGAGGAGGAGGATGGATCTGTTAAGATTACCGTTATTTACTATTATAACTGTTGTTATTAATTCATGGACATCCGTCTATCTATGGTTAGGCGGATGGTTAGCGAGTATCTATAGAATTGTTAGGGTTTATCTTTTGCTGCAATTGCGTCACCCCAGGTTGTGTCCCCTTTAGCGGCATAAAGACTTGCTGAGTACCCCTAGGGTCTCACACGATAAATTATTGGTTCAGATGAACAGGTACCCTCGCAAGATGGATACTGGGTGGAAGAGACGGACGATGTGGGCAACGATCATTCGGTGTAGAGATTCCGGGAACGGGGATCCGTGAGATCTGTGGGCGGGATCTGCTTATTTATGGGGCATCTTATGCCGATTTGCTTCTTATCCGTACTCGGATTTTGTCTTCCGCTTCCGCTTGATACTCTGTTGATTGATGTATGAGGAGATATCCTAAACTATTATATCTATCTAGGATATTTGGATCTTGCCGTATGGCGTTGCAATATTTCCTTTCTTTTTAGATGGAATGGCTCTGATGTACTGTTGTATGGTGGCTTGCATACATACTCATTTGTGTATGTAGTTGATCCCTTCGCCTGCCGATTACGCCGCCCGTTCTTGTCCCGATGTTTGGAAATGGTTGGGACGGCCGAAAGGTCTACCCGTGAGTGGCATTTGGGCCCCACCGTACTATTTCAACCATTTCTGTTCATCCAGGCTTGTAACTAGGAGCGTAATTCACCGAGGTAGTTACAGCGGGGCCGGCACCGATGAAGAAGGAGCAGTAGCAGTGGTCGTCGGAGCATGAGAAAAGGCCAGGGCGCGGGGGTTGGGGCCACCGACACAGGCGAAAAAACCCTATCCAACTCAGCGCGGGAAACCCTGACAAGTTGGATTGGGGCTTTCCTGGCCGCCTTCGCTGCAGATGCGACTTCCTCATCGGTTCTAGAAGACGTTACCGCCACTGCGCTCGCCGCCATTGCCGCCCATGTTGTGCGCACCCAGAAGGGTGCTGGAGCCCTGAGCGACCTCGCCAAGGCCGTCGGCGGCGAGCTTCTCCAGTTGGACTGATGAGGATATATACATGGATTATGATGATTCTGACTGCTTGAACTGGAAGGAAATATTGAGTCAAATCAATAATGACTATCAGGTGAATTCATTCCTAGTTGACCATGATGCTTTCATTTATAAGAACTTTATATTGCCTAAGTCTTTGTGCTATTGTATGATCAAGTACATGGGAGAAGAAGGTGTAGCACAGAGCGAGGAGCTAAAGCATATGGAGTATGGCGTGTTGATCAATGGAGAATGAGCGAGGGAGGAGAGGGAGGAAGCGCAAGGAGCTACCAATAAGAAGATCAACACCTGGCAGGATCTCTGCCGCGGCAGATAAACGATGCGTTTTCCTGCCACGGCACAGAAACATGCCCAAACTCTGCCACGGCAGGCTGTCGCGGCAGAGAAACAGGCCCAAACTCTGCCACGGCAGAAACCTGAGCCGAACCTAGCTTTGGGTCGGTTTGTACCCTAGTTGGGTGGGACCAACTCGTCCACCCCCTTAGCCGCTGCGCCCCCAGACTCATAAATAGATGGGACGCACTAGCTTTAGTTTTGAGACCACGTTAAAATATTTTGGAGATGTTTTTTCATAGAACCTCTGGAATTACCCTGTGTTCGAATTCTACAACTATAATTGAGTGTGATCTGTTGTTCCATTGGGAATTAGTAGATTGCATACTACCGTTCATGGTCACGGCTGCGTGCGCAAGAGTGTGGTGTTGTGAATATCCTACAAGGTTCGAGATCTGTTGCACTTGCATCAGGGATCCAGCAGGAGAGATCATAGCTACGCACTAGTTATCTATCATCCACCATATCATCGACAAGAGCTTGCTGAGAAGATCGGGCCACCCCATATCATCTTGGTATCAGAGCACTGGGTTTACTCGGTGAGTAATATCATCTTGGTATCAGATTTCCTCGTTGCCTTGGTAAGCAATCCACAATCCATCTATCGTGGCCGAATCCACCATTGTTTCCGCCACCACAAGGTCAGATCCAATCTAATCTAAGAGTCCTAGTTGTTTACTCTTGGCCGAGTCGGAATTAAAAAAAGTCCTACCGACTCTGCCGCGTCACGGAAACAACTTGTTTTCCTGCCGCGAGTCCTGTTCTGCCACGATTCGGATTCGCTGCCGTGGCACGTTTTTTACGTGTTTTTCTGTCGTGGCAGGATTTTCTGCCACGACACGATTTTGCCCTGTTTTTCTGCCATGGCAGGAATTTTTACAAAGTGTGATTAGCACTTTTCATTTAACCTTAGCTACAGCCATTCTATTTCGTAAGTGTAGGAACTTTCCCATTGAGACTAGTTTCTGCTCTTACAGGCTGCTCATAGGATTTTGGTGCTATGCTTTGTAATTTGGCCGTGTGTGATCTATATAAAAAAAGAGCTATACAAAAGAAAAAGAAAAATAGTGAAAAAAGAGAATTTGAGCAAAAGGCCTAGTGATATCTTTATGCACCGGTAGATTGAGCAATCTTGTGCCTGTTTACTTTGAGCTTTGCTAGTGTCTCTCGAGAGTAGTGCAACACCCTTCATAGCTGCTGATACATTGCAAATGTATCTATAATTTTTGATGTTCCATGCTTGGTTTTATCCACTTTCTTGTGTTTTGTTCCAACTTTGGAGTACTTTTCATATGATTTCTTAGACTAACCTATTAACAAGAGCCACAGTGCCAGCTGCCTGTTTTCTGCTGTTTTTGGTTCCAGGAAAGTCAGAAAATGAATATTCTCGGAATTGGACGGGACAAAAGCCAAAGTGCCTATTTTTCCGGAAGGGATCAAGTGCCAGAATACGAGACGGAGAAGGGCCATGGGAGCCACCACACCACCTGGTCGCGCGGCTAGGCCTGGCCCACGCCAGGGGGTGGTGTGGCCGCTCCCGGCACCCCCTCGGCCTCTCCTTCCGCCTATATATTGCCCTCGGGACGAAAACCCTAAGTACCCGATCAAAAATCCACGAAAGAGTCTGTAGCCGCCGTCATCTCCATCCCTAGATCGGGAGGGATCTGAAGCTCTTCCCGGCACCCTGCCAGAGAGGGGAATTCACCCTGGAGGCCTTCTTCATCACCATGCAAGCCTCCGGTGTGATGCGTGAGTAGTTCATCCTTGGACTACGGATCCATGTAGTAGCTAGATGGCTGGTTCTCCTCCTTTGTGCTTTCATGTTTAGATCTTGTGAGCTCCGTTCATGATCAAGATCATCTATTTGTATTCATACATGTTGTGTTTGCGGGGATCCGATGGATATTGAGATGCTATTTCAGATTGATTATTGATTCTATCATATCTTTGTTATTTGTGATCTTGCATGCTTTTCGTTGTTAGTAGCTATCTTGGCCAAGTAGATGCTAGCAACTCCAAGAGTTAGTATTTATGCTCGATAGTGGGTTCATGCCTCTGGTAATCTGGGAAAGTGACAGAAATCTCTAAGGTACTAGATGTGTTGTTGCTACTAGGGAGAAAACAACAATCCTTTGTTCATAGAACAATCGTATTGTTTACTTTACACGCAGTTCGTAAAGCAATAATCTGTTGCTTGCAACTTAATACTGGAGGGGGTTCGGATGATAACCTGAAGGTGGATTATTAGTCATAGATGCAGTTGGATGGCGGTCTATGTATTATGTTGTAATGCCCAATCAAGTCTTAGAGGAGTCAAGATGATTAGTATATGCATGTATTGCTTTCTCGGTGTTTGTCAATTGCCTCACTATAATTTTTTTACCCAGCATGTTATCTATCTAAGGAGAGCCACCTCTAGTGAACTATGGATCCTAGTCCTTTGTCTTTACATACAATCTATAAACTGTTTCTGCTTTGTGTTTACTTTCTGCAAACTTTTACTTCTTTCCATTCGATATGTTTAATCCTTTGTTTTCCGCAAAACATGATGAGATTGACAACCTCATCGCAAGTTAGGGACAAAGTTCTGTGGTTGTGTTGTGCAGGTATCCACGTTGCTACTAGCACCGGTAGTGCGCCCTGCCAAAGCTCAGCTAGTAACACCTTTGAGGTGTTTCCTTGCTCCTACTGGTTCGATTAAACCTTGGTTTCATAACTGAGGGAAACTTGTTGCTGTGCTCATCATACCTTCCTCTTGGGGTTCCCAACGAGCTCTACATCAACCACGGGCCATCAACACTTTTCTAGGCGCCGTGCATTGAGCCATCAGTTGCATTGCCACGTTTTTCTCCACGTGTGTGTTTCTTGGATATTTGTACGATCAGCACTAGGACTTGTTTGCGGTGTAGATAGGGTACCATACCTATAGCTCCACCATAAATAACCTGTGTGCCCTGCGATCGTTCTCTATACCTTCGGTATTCACTTCATCACATCAGTGCATAAGTCTTTGATGACGTTTGGTAAAGCATATCTATTCACTTTGGAATGGTAAGATCTGCTTTCTTGTTAGTTGTGAGTGAGTTGTGAGAGTTCCACCAAACATATTTTTTGATTATTGCACTAACCTACTAATCATGTATTCTAGTAGTGTTGATGTGATGCAGATGATTATCCCATTCCATTACAATCCTACTACATCAACACATTTTGGGAAGAGGAGTCAGGAGTGGTGCCTACTTCGGGTTTGTTCCACTTCATCACAGAAATTAGTGGTAGACAAGCTGCTACTACCATTGATACTTGTTCTTACATAAATTTGGTTAGTGTTGAGGTTGTTTAAAAGCTACGATTATACGCAAGTGCATTAAAAAAATCATTTATGTTAGCAACTTTTGGTCATGCACTACCAGTTACTCAGATCGGATCTGTTTCACTCACCATTTATGGCCCTAGTAGAGAGATTTCTTGTTTTGTCGTTCCTAGAGCGTTTAACTCTTGTCATATCATGTTGGGAACAAAGTGGTGTAATAAATTTTAGGTTGTGTTTGGTAGTGAGTGTTCTGATCCTACTATCTTTTGGAATGATAAGCACACTTGGTTAGAACGTTCACGTATTAAGCAATTTCAGGAGATTAGGCGTTAAAACATATGTGCACCTGTAACCACCAACATAAAACCACATGTTGATCTTGTCGTAGAAGAACCGAGAGTGAGAGTTGATGAGACAAATGAGGTTTCTACTAATATAATCATCTCTACTCCTAGTGTTGTTTCTTGTGATATCCAGGTTTCTTTTGAAGAAAGGGAGCCGTCTATTTTACAACCTATATCACTGGACTGTGCATTGTCACTTGTGGAGGATGCTTTAGTACCTACAACAACTGAGGAGATTGTTCATGACATTGGTACTAATTTGGAGCTTCAGCCAACATGTGCGACATATTGTGAGTCTATTCCTTCACTGAAGCCTCCTTGTGATTTGCCTTGCACTACTGTTTCAGCACCATGTGATAGTTCACCCAATTCAAATTTTGATCATGTGGTACTGATTACACATAAAGAAATACTTGCTAGAATACCACCTACTGATATTGTGTATTCCATCATGCTAAATGAACCTATGAGTATGAGTTGTGCTATGGATAAGATTTCTGAAATTTCATTTCTGAATTCTAGCACATATTCTCCTTGTTTCACTTTCAATCTAATTGGTGAATATAGCATGGATGAAAAATTTCTTGTGGATCACATATGCATTACTTGTGATAGAATCGCTGAACTGAAACAAGCTGTTTTCAGCCATATATGCAATGTGTCACAAAATGTTTGTTATGGGACAATAGTTCATGTTCAAGATATTATGGAAATACATTCTAGTCTAGTTGATACATTGCAACCAACACAAGTAATTTTACCTATGTTGGATTGTTCTAATCTTGCTAGAATAGAACCCAAGTTTTCATATTCATTGTGTTTATCCCAAAAGTCTTTGTCTAGTTATGTTACTACTTTAGACTTTCTTGATATTTGCAAATTGAGTTGCATCTTACATACTAGACAACATGATCATGTTAATAATAATCAGAGTAGCACAGTTGAAGCATGGCATGAATCAAATTGGTTTTCACACATATTGAATTGGTTTGATCTTGTTTACAAATTTGATCATAGGTCTTCTTTGAGAAAATTGAATTTAATATTGAAAAACAAGACTATCTATTTAGTTGTTTTTCACCACGATCATGATTCTTTGTACTTCACTTATACCTGCAATTTAAGTTGCGTGATGTATACTGGACATACTTTTCCCGTGAACAACAATAATACAACATGTTATATATATACTTACTCTGCATACACATTGTTCTTTTTGTTTCTCCCACTTTCAGCTTACCTAAAGCCGTGGACGGCTTTTCATGAAGAAAGGGAGGATGATGAGGATATATACAGGGATTATGATGATTCTGACTGCTTGAACTGGAAGGAAATATTGAGTCAAATCAATAATGACTATCAGGTGAATTCATTCCTAGTTGACCATGATGCTTTCATTTATAAGAACTTTATATTGCCTAAGTCTTTGAGCTATTGTATGATCAGGTACATGGGAGAAGAAGGCGTAGCACGGAGCGATGAGTTAAAGCATATGGAGTATGGCGTGTTGATCAATGAAGAATGCGCGAGGGAGGAGAGGGAGGAAGCGCAAGGAGCTACCAATAAGAAGATCAACACCTGTCAGGATCTCTGCCGCGGCAGATAAACAATGCATTTTCCTGCCACGACACAGAAACATAGTCCTTTTCTGCCACGGCAGAGAAACATGCCCAAACTCTACCACGGCAGAAACCTGAGCCGAACCCAATTTTGGGTCGATTTGTATCCTAGTTGGGTGGGACCAACTCGGCCACCCCCTTAGCCCCGCGCCCCCAGACTCATAAATAGATGGGGCGCACTAGCTTTAGTTTTGAGACCACGTTAAAATATTTTGGAGATGTTTCTTTTATAGAACCTCTAAAATTACCCTGCGTTCGAATTATACGACTATAATTGAGTGTGATCTGTTGTTTCATTGGGAATTAGTAGATTGCATACTACCGTTCGTGGTCACGGCTGCGTGCGCAAAAGTGTGGTGTTGTGAATATCCTACAAGGTTCGAGATCTGTTGCACTGGCATCCGGGATCGAGCGGGAGAGATCATAGCTACGTACTAGTTATCTATCATCCACCATATCATCGACAAGAGCTTGCTGAGAAGATCGGGCCACCCCATATCATGGACGGCCGCCCACTGCCTATGCGCACTGACCTCGTCGATGTTGGGGCCGCGGAACGAATGGGAGGAGGGGGGAGAGGAGGAGGAGCGGCGGCCATGTTTGGGAATCGGGGTGAGGGTCAAAGGGAGTAAAGTGGGCGGTGAGCGGAGTGGCTTGAGAGTTAATCCGAAAACAGCCCGTCTCTCGCGCTTCCCCACGCGTGCAAGGGGTAGGCACGTGGTGCTCGTCAGAGCCTGGCCCTATGGAAACGGTCGATTTTGGCGTTACCGGCGGGCCAGCTTTTGATCTGCTTTACCATGCAAAAAGTGCATAAGATCCAGCACACCAAAGGACTTTTTCTTTCAGGACTTTCTTTCTTTCCGCGTTGTGCGAGAAATGAGAGTCGGCCCAACCAAACATGTCCTTCTTCTCTCCCTCATCCCATCGGAGGCACCCTTCGGGTGAGGTTTCTTTCTCCCATTCTCCTCTTGAGATTCTGTGCCTCTTCCCGCTGCTGAACTCTAGCAGCATTCACAGTTCACCTTTCCACACTTTCTCACCAAATGCGGGGCCGTCCTTAACCCAGGCGCTCACGATTCTTTTTCCGCCTGATCTTGAACTAGTATCGGTGTTCCAACGGTCGCCGAGATCCCAGCCCAAGGTAAGGCCTCTTCCGAATTTATCTCGCCAAGCTCAACTGCATCGGGTCATCGTTTCTCACGTTTTGGTACTACCAAAGTTCTCACTGCTAATATTTGTGTTTTTCTTTGCTATGCATGTCTAGTGAAAAGATGGGCATGGGCTGCGGAAGATGCGAGCGGAGGGACGAACTCGACTACTGCAATCTGGATGACCGGGACAAATATTTTTTGATGTTTATGCTGGACGGCTGTCGTCGTGAGATGGTAAAACTGCAGCGTTCTCTTTCTTTTCCGTCACGTTCTTGTTTCTGAATCTATATGACACAAGCTACTAGCTCGCTTACTTACCATTCATTTAGAGAATGCATTTCTGTAATGTTTGTTGCTACGGGAATAAGCTTACCAAAGATGCAAATTTGGTGTTGACAATCCATTTTAATTAAATTTCAACTTTAGCACGCAAATAGTACCTTATACGGGAATTTACACCGAGATGACAATAAAGGTTTAGCGTTGATGAATTGTTGTCATTCTGTCCCTTTATCTTGGTTGGAGACTGTCTTCTTTATAAGATCAATCAGTTACTGTTAAACTTGAATTTGCATTTACAATGTTTTCTTTTCTGATTCTTGTTTCTGCAGACCGTACCAGATGACTTTCTGAAACGATTCAGGGGTGAGATTAGGGTGTCAAGCGGCACCCGCATAACAACCCGCGAAGCAAAATATAGGCAAAAAGGGGTCTAGAAAGTTAGTAAAATTAAAGAAGGGCTAGTGAAAAAGTAGTGCCGCAACCCGTCCCGCTTGACGCCCTAGGTGAGACCCCAAGAGAGATCAAGCTAGAAGCACGAAATGGTCATAGTTACACTGTCGAAGTCGCCAAGAATCCAGATAATCTAGTCCTTGGAGCAGGATGAGGCACATTTGTCGAAACCTACGGTCTACAGATTGATGACCCTGTGCTACTTAGATACAATGGAAACTCTCAGTTTAAGGTCATAGTTTTTGATCGATTTGGCCGTGAGTAAGCATTGTCGGTTGTTGCAGACAATGCTGCTCCGTCTACTTATGTGCAGGAAAGCCACATAGCCGCACCTGAAACATTGGACCGTTCTCGTGGTCATTCCCAGCTCCCTGAAATGCGATCCCCTACTGAAAATGCAAACGGTTCTCAAGGGCATGATCAGCCAGTGTGCATGCAACTACCTACAGAAAATGTGACATGTTCTGAAGGGCACCCTCAGACCATGCAAACGCTATCGCCTACTGGAAGTATGGACCATTTGGCTGGCCATAGACAGCCAATGCAAATGCAACCACCTACCGAGGCTCTGAATCATTCTAATTGTCATCCTCAGTCCGTGCAAATGCAGTTGGCATGTGGACCTAATGAGAGACAGTCAAATGTACAAAGGGATAAATCAAGTCAGGGCAACAAGCCCTCCGTGCAAGGTATTTCCCCTCTCAGACTAACAGTCCCTTCTTACAATCTGTGATTGTAGAGATATAACTTCTTCGAAGTCACAGCTGATGTTGTCATCATTAATTGATAGGTTCAGCAATTGTTTTCTTTTTGTGCACAGGAGATTCTTTGTCTTCAGAATATGATATTGAAGTAAGTGATACAACTAGATACATACTTGGGTGGAACACCCATCTAGATGATGCTCAGAAGAAAGAAGTTGACCAGAAGGTCAATTCAATTCATCCTGACAACCCAATCTTTGTGTCCATGATGAGCAAGTGCAATGTTACGGGAGGGTTCACTCTAGTAAGTGTTGATTTTTTCTGTTGAAACTGCATTTTGCTACAAATCTGGGGCAAGCCTTTTAAACTGTAGTTTTCAGTTGCAAGCGCTATATTGGTAACCTTGTGATGACTAATGTACAGATCATATACTTTGTCATATGATAGTGATCTTGGTTTGAAATTTTATTTCTTTCTGCACTTTGCTTGGATGTCATTATCTAATTGTTTTACCCCAAATCTGTAACTAGAGTGTCTCCAAACAATATGTCGAGAGATACGTGGGAGATAAAGAACGAAGCATATGTCTTCAGCGACTTGGCAAACGGTGGGAGGTGCATTTTGGCGGTCGTCCTACAGAGAAAAGGATTATATCTGGCTGGCGGAAATTTGTAAAAGACAATGATGTTGAGATGGGTGATATCTGTATCTTTGAATTGTTGAAGAAATGTAAGACATGCACAATGGAAGTCCATATCATCAATGCGAAGGATATTAATACACCATCGAAAATTGGCTGCGACAGATTCCAAGAAAGTCATAAAGATGCTACTAAAACTGTGGATCGTTCTCATATTCAGCCTCGGCTTAAGCAGATGCAATTGCGTAATGAAATCTTGGAAGATTCTCCTGTTCATCCTCAGACCATGCTAAGACAGCCACCTTCAATGGAAAAACGGTTTCGACTTGAAAGGGGTAACTCTAGTCAGGGCAACAAGAGTATGTTCTTTCTCCTCTTAAGTCATCTGGTGACAATTCATGCTACCAGATGGTACCGAACTGCACTTTCTTTTGTTTTACAGATATATTAACTACACAGTTGTTTTGTATTCTCTCTGGTTTGTGTAGGAGATTCTTTGTCCTCAGAAGATATTGGTCATGAAATAGATGCTTTGCCTGAGTACATCACTGCACGTTTTACGCGCCTAACTCAAGTTCAGGAGAAGGCAGTGAAGAAGGTCCAACATATCGATTCTGAAATTCCAGTCTTTGTGGTTGTGATGCAAAAGAATAATGTTACTGGAAGGTTCACTCTAGTGAGTTCCATATTTTATTCTTTACTGCTTCTAACAACTAGCGCTATGATCATGCATTTGACTAACTTCAGTTCAGAAATAACAATGTATTTAGAATGCTTTATACTATAACCTGGCCATGCGAGTTCACATAATTAGCTTCGTACAATGTGAAGGATTTAGGAAGTCCAGAGTTATTTCACTTCCTGATTTCCTTGGCTAGCATCATCTGATGTTCCTTCTGTTCTCTATGTCTGTAAACAGAGCATCTCCAATAAATATGTTGAGAACTATTTGGGAGGCAAGGTGCAGAGCATCTGGCTTGAGCTATTTGGCCAGAGGTGCCAATTGAGGTTTGGACGCAGTCCTCACGATAATAGTAGTATCGTACGTGGATGGGGGAAGTTTGTGAAAGACAATGAGGTGAAGACTGGCGATATCTGCCTGTCCGTGCCGCTGAAGCATCGGAAGTTGTGCACCATGAAAGTTCATATCATCTCCGCAAAGCGTGTCAGTTGATCAGAGTGCCGTTTGTGCTTAATTGTTTTGAGGTGGTGTTAGTGCCTTCTGTGTCTAAGAGGCTGAAGGTCACTCAGATTATGCCTATCAAGTCCTTTTGTTTTGCTACTACTGTGTTCCTGGTTGGTTAGTGGTTTCATAATGATGCATGCGACTGCTAGAACAAACTTTTCTCGTGTAATGCTAGTGTGTTGCGGCAAATTTCAGTTGGGTTGACTGGTTTGTCGATGGCACCTCTGATCCGGAGTAGCAGATGTAGTATGCCACTATGCCTAGCCTAGAGCCCAGATAGCAAATATTTCTGTGCTCGAATTGCGTTTTGAGATTGCCATGCTAGTCCCTACTGTTTGCTATATTTTCTACCATTTCGACTGTGCTCTTGCACTAACAACAATTTCACTAACAACAAGCGCATTACATGAGAGCACATAAGAAACTGATGAACTGAAAAAATATATCAGATGATCAGATCAAAGGTTGTTTCCATGGTGACTCTGACTGAAGAACGGAAATATTCAGATGCATTGGACTACTACTGTATAAAGGCTGGTCATTCATTAGGATGCTATATTTGTTTTAAAAATGCTTGTCAGAAACTCTATCATCTGGAGGTTACAAGTTTTGGTGCTTCATAATATTACATGGATTTCTTCCACAATTTCTCATTTGTTCAGGACATGATTAGGTTTCTCAAGACCTCATATATTTATCATCCACATTGGCTGACCCTTGCATAATGAAATGAAAGCATGATTATATTTCAGAGTGACAATGGGTAAACAAACATTTCAAATGCTTCAACAGAAACATGGAATCCACGTGATAATAGGAAAAATTAAGATCTTTACAGAGTCAAATACGGAGTATTTGTTCATATTAAGAGATGCACTTCTACAGAACCTTTCTGAGCTTTCATGTGTACCAAGTTTTGTAGCAAATTGACCACAAAAGGGCAGGTTTTGCAAGATGATTCTATAGCACCGCATTTTTTAAATTAATAAATAGTGGCACTGATTTTCATCATTGTTATTTCATTTTGCTTCATCAACTTCTGAAATTGACCAATCAAAATTAATTGAATACAAAAAATCACCAGGGAGAAGAGAAATCAATAATCTTTAATCTACCCGAGCAGAAAAAAACATTATATACATTCTATTCAACTCTCACATCCAAGAACAAGAACAATACCAAACAAGAACCCTAAAAATTAGCTTAGGTGAGAGGAGAGGGGGAGGAAGATGAGTTGATTTACACCGAATAGGCCGCCTTTGGAAAGGAGGGGGAGGGGGGCCTTGATGGTTCATTCCAGTGGCCGCTGAGATAGCGCCGCTGCACCTATAGGTCATCGTCGAGCTCGCATCGCCGCCGCCCCACTTCACTTGGAGACGCCTCCGACTAGCACCGACACAGGTGGAGAAAGGAGGTGCCGCCGTTGATTCCTCTGTCCCCGCTACCCGCCGCCTGGGTCACCTCCCAATCGTGTGAGGAAAGGTGGAGGACGCTGCAACTGCGATTGCCTTTTGCGGTACCGGTTCGGGGGTAGATTCCACAGCGAGGGAGACAATTGTAATTTCCCCGGTGGATCATGGTCTGGTTTGGGAGGGATTTGAGGGGGATATAACCCACGGCGGGTGTAACCGAACCTGTCAAAAAGCGTAGATCCCGGCAGGGGTGGGATGAACCGAACAAGGACTTAGATATTTTAAAGTGGACTAGATACACTTCAAAATTGATGAATCTACACACTAAAACATGTCTAAATTTATTATTTTAGAAAAAAATGTAAGAGTGTCTTGTATTAGTGAATAGAGATAGTACATCCGTTCCTACATATAAGACCGCATCCACTTACCTTACTAGATAGTAGAAGTATGCCGTGTAAATGAAACAAGACGAGAAATGACTAATCATAGTGACTCTGATTAGGGTAGGGCTCGCAAATATTTTTTTCGAAATGGGGTTTTCCCCGGCCTCTGCATCCTAGGATGCACACAACCCTTTATTAAAAAAATAATAGAGAAGTATCTCAAAAAGTCTTATAAAAACAGAACTCAGATAGTGATGGTAGGTAGACCAAACATCTGATAAAACAATGAGTCTCACAAGAGAGCGGACTAAAATATCTAGACCTCAGTCAATCTACTAGAATGACACCACGAAGTCTGGCTGAAAAAATCTGAAGTAACCGCCAAAAGACGGGTGCACCCAGAAACCATGGGTTGTCTCTGATGCTCTGGGAGAAGGAAAGCCCAGAACTGAATACAATGTGCCGCCATAATGATAACCTGCAAAAAGGAAGGAACTCCGATCTTGTTAAAAACAATTATTGCGACATTCCCAAATAGACCAACAAATGGCCGAAATGCCAATACGAATTTTGCCTTTGTTTACTTTATCTACTCCATTTAGCCAATTCCCAAAATATTAGTAATATTGGTTGGTGGAGGAAGATTATAAGTGTAGAAACCATATGCCAAATTATTTTTATGAACGAACATGAAAGAAATAAATGTTCTATTGTTTCGTCCTCATTACAAAAGCAACATTTTTTACACCCATTCTAGTTTCACTTAGTCAGATTATCCTTGGTTAAAAGAACTTTGTTATTAATAAACCACACAAATATCTTATTTTTCAGAGGAATTTTCAACTTCCACAAATACTTGTCTGGAAAACTAGAATGAACATTCATAAGGTCTTCATACATAGATTTAACAGAAAAATTCCCATTTTCAATAAGTTTCCAAATAAACTTGTCTTGCTCATTTGTTAGGTTTACCTCCATCAATCTCTCATATAGGTGCAGCCATGCAGCCCATTTATTTTCATTTAAATTACGCCTAAAGGTAATATGTAATGGATAGTGAGTTAGGATATCGTGAACCAGAACATGTTTTCTGTGCACAATAGAGTAAAGGGATGGATATTGTTGAGCGAAAGACACCTCTCCTAGCCAAACATCCTCCCAGAATCTGGTGCCTTTCCCATTTCCAATTTTGAAAGAACCTCGGGCAAAGAACTCATCTTTCACCCCCCATTAATCCTTTCCAAAACGGTGAATCAGTTGGTTTAACTTCAACTTGTGCCAGTGTTTTATTGGCGAGATACTTGTTGTGAAGCAACTCTTGCCACACACCCTCCTCCATCAATAACTTATTCAACCATTTACTCAGTAAACATTTATTTTTAAGTTCCAGCACCTCAATACCCAAATCTCCCTGGTCTTTGGGCCGACAGATAATGTTCCACCTAGCTAACCTATATTTCTTCTTATGCTCATCGCTTTGCCAAAAGAATCTTGAGAGATAGAAATCTAATCGTTTCCTTACACCTTTCAGTATCTCTAGAAAAGATAGCATGGACATAGGTATACTAGTTAGAACCGAATTGATTAAGACAAGTCTATCCCCGTATGACAGGAGCTTCCCTTGCCAACAACCGAGTTTTCCTTCACATCTATTTTTCACTGGGTTCCATTCTGAATTGTGAAGTTTCCTATGGTGTATAGGTACCCCAAGGTATCTAAATGGTAGGGACCCCGACTTGCAACCAAAAATCTCCCTATAAGTTTGTGCATGTTCGGCAGCCTTGCCAAAACAGTAGATCTCACTCTTGTGAAAATTAGTTTTTAGACCCGATAATTGCTAAAAAATGCAAAGGATTAATTTCATGTTAACCGCTTTATGAAAATCATGTTTCATGAATAAGATCGTATCATCACCATATTGCAAAATAGACACACTCCCCCTACTAGATGAGGAATATAAGTCTCGCAACCTGACCATTCTCTTTTTTCCTGGCAATTAAGATGGCAAGCATATCAGCAATGATATTAAATAGCATTGGGGACAGTGGATCCCCTTGCCTGAGTCCTTTTCTAGTCTGGAAATAATGACCAATGTTATCATTAACTCTAATGGCCATACTTTCATATCGTACGAAATTATCAATCCACTTACACCATAGAGGAGCAAAACCTTTCATCCAAAGGACCTGTTGTAAGAAAGGCCACTTGACTTTATCATATGCTTTTCAAAATCAATTTTGAAAAGAATCCCATCTAATTTCTTTCTTTGTAGCTCATGAACAGTTTGTTCATGTAAAACGACGACCCCTTCCAGAATATGTCGTTCAGGCATAAATGCCGTTTGAGTGAGTTGAATAATTTTGTGAGCAAACATAGAAATACGGTCTGTGGCGACCTTAGTAAAGATTTTAAAAATAACATTAAGTAAACATATAGGTCTATATTGCTGAATTTATACTTCATTTTCTTTTTTAGGCAACTGGGTGACCATACCAAAGTTGAGCTTGAACAAGGATAGGTTGTCTTTATGCAACTCTGCAAATAGATCCATCAGATCATGTTTGATGACTGCCTAAAAGGTCTGGTAGAATTTCGCAGGGAACCCATCTGGACCCGGCGCCTTGTTATGCTCCATCGAGAAAATAACGTCGTAACTTCTTGTTCAAAAAACATACTAGCTAAAATCTCGTTTTCCTCTGGTGACACCTGTGGGATGTCATCATTTCTCTCTTCCAGATGACTTTCAAGTTGTCATCACCCACAATAGTACCTTCCTCTTGTTCTAGTTGAAAAATCTTCTTCTTCCTATGTCTTCCATTCACAATAAGGTGGAAGTATTTAGTGTTATTATCTTCCTCCTGAACATGTTTAACTTTTGCACGCTGAGCCCACTTAGATTCTTCGTCACGTCTAAGCTTACACATTTGTTCATTTGCGTTATGCAGATCCTCTCTCTCACTTTGGGTTAACGGATATGTTCAGCCTTTATGTCTAAATCATCAATGATGGACTCTCCTTTTCTTTCTTGTACTTACAACTTTGGTTTTTTTCCCACCCGCGTAGGAACTTATGTAAATTTCTTAATTTTTTGTTGCCACTGCTCTATGAGCGTGTCACCATGTTTCACTGATTCCCATTCGGTAGCCAATAAATCATAAAAACCTTCCTGTCGTAGCCATAAGAGCTCAGACGAAAATCTTGGATTGTTGTCTAGATGGGCTTGTACCCCTGAGTCAATCAAGAGTGGCGTATGATCCGAGCCTGTTCGAGTAAGAGCTCTCACAGTTTCCAGAGGGAATTTCTATCAATAATGGATAAGACACGATCTAGTTTTTTATATGTAGGTGTATTCCTACGATTTTCTCAAGTAAACTGTCTACCGGAAAGAGCAATCTCAAGTATGATGACTGCAAAAATCTATGTATGGATAAAAAAGACATATATAGTACTCCTTGCGTCAAGAATTAGATGTTGAAAATTTGTTTAAATTCGCACCACATGTATCTGTGAATTTAGACAAATGAGAGGCAATAAACAGGGAGACAAACTCATGTGTCCACTTAACAGTATGCCCTACCCCAGCCAAGGCAAGGCATTGAGGCCAACTGCCCCGCAAACGGACTGTGCAGTCCGAACGGGTCCGGTCGGACACAACCCATGACTCAACGGTACGCTGCAAATAACGATTTGTCCATTTTTTTTGGGCCGGACAACCCTATTTTCTTCTGAAACTTGGGCTAGATTTGGGTGAAACGGACAAAAAATGCGTCCGGTCTGTCCACCCTGTCCGCCCAGTGGCCCACATGTCACACACACATGGGGTCGTTCCCCACTTTTTCATACCAGCACCGTCGTAATGGGGCCGTTCCCCAATGCCGCACTGCCGCACCTGCGTGCGCCACCCTCACCCTTCATCGTGTTCGATCCCCGGCGGCCGGATGTGGGCCTCGCCGGTCGCTTCCATGCCGGCTACTCCCTGTCCTCTGCAGCTTGCACCGGCCATGGCCACACGCGCCTCAACCCCGGTGCTCGCCTCTGTAGCATGCATCGCCGCCTCTATCATCTCCGCCACCCCAAGCTCCGTCTCCTACCGCCCGACGCTGTGCTACCTTCTACATCTCTCCCCGCCGAATGTTGGCACGCTCCGGGAAGTGCGCGTGGTGTCGGGTCTCCCCGCGGAGTCAAGCCACGATGTTGGATAATTAGGCACAATTTCCATGATTAATTTCAGAATATTAAACATGACATAACCAACTGCTAACACATGTAACTCGAACATACTAGATGTACTAAACAACAAGATGAACGGAAACAAGTAGCAGCTAAACATGTACTCACAGAACATGATGAATAATCAGACAGCAGCACGTCGTACGTACCGTTCGCTTGCAGATGAAGTCGCCGTAGTAGCTTTGGGGAAGATTGATCGAAGGAGATGACGACGAAGACGGCGATAGGCAGCACTGCCTGACTTGGATGGAAGACGAGCCGTGATGCAGAACTCGATCAGTCGCGCAGAGCGCTTCCCAAAAACCTTATTCGCCCTCTCCCGTATAGGATCGCAAAGGCGAGTGGTTCCGGAGACCTGCTCTCCCGTCCGCCGGTGCACGCCGGCAAGCGGGATGGAGTAGACTACGGTGGCGGCGCAAACAGAGAGGTTGGCAAACCCTAGATTGGTTCAGTGGTAATTTTGTGGTGGTAGCCGCGCAACACTTTATATAGAGTGGCTCAGGAAACCCTAACGGAAGCGAACGTGGGCCGAGTCCACGTAGCGCACGCTCGGGTCGGTTACAGTAGCGACCCGAATAGGCTGACTGTTGACACGTCTGTCAAAACCTCACACGTTTTCCTGAGCAGCAAAAAGAAAGCTCAGCTTGGCGAGATTTCCGCAACCCGCAACCCGCAACCCGCGGCGCGCGCGTCGTTGCGGGACGAACGGACGGGCGGTGCGTGCGTGCGAGTGGCGGCGTCGTCGGAGGAGGAGCGCGCGTGTAACTCTTCTCTTCTCACTCACTTTACTAAGTGATGAACCACTCTACCTTATAAGGTAGTGTAACTCTCCTCCAACTTTCCATGTGGGACTAAACTTTAGCTCCCACTTCACTCCCATGTGAGCTGCCCCAAACATGGGCCCAAACACATGTGAGCTGCCACAAACATGGGCTTTGAGATTTAGGGAAAATCTGAAATCTATATGGGCTTATTTAGTTAGCCCATTATTTCTAACAATCCCCCACCAGATCTCAAATGCCCATTTGAAGATTTGCCAATTCTCGCTACTTGTTTATATACCCGTGTTTCAGTAGAGACTGTTAAGTTGAACTTCCGCCTAGAACCTTGAGCTACGTCTATCAGCAACTTGAACAATGGACGAACCTTGAATTGCAAGTTTGGTTCTTTTAGATTTCACACAAAGTAATAACTAGTACCTGGCTGCCAGTAGCCTACCCCGCGGGTGTAGCATATGCGTCATACTACTTGGTCTCTTCACGAGTTTACTAGAGATCACCCAAATCTCATAGATTGCGACGTTTAACAATCGGAACTCGTATAGGTGTGTTCTTTCAAGAATGCTCTGTAGGATAGCATCTTTGCTAATCATAGCCAACAGAAACACATTAAGGCATGTTGCCAACCTGCCTTACATCTTTTGAGAGTTGTACATCTTCACATAGAGAGGGTTGTCTAATACTCTCCTCCGTCACACCACTAGCTTGTTTTTCCCAGGTCCTAATTCACGGGATCTCCGATCAAAAAGGTTGGATTACCACTACTGTGTAACATCCATGGGTCTCAAACCCATCTCTCTCGATGCACTTTCTATCATGTTTCGTGATAGTCCCTTTGTAAAGGGATCTGCCAGGTTTTTGTCAGTTTGAATATACGTAACAGTAATTATTTCAGAGTTTCTCAATTTTCTGACAGACTTCAAACGTCTCTTGACGTGTCTTGATGACTTCGCGTTATCCTTAGAATTGTTCACTTTGACAATAACAATTTGATTGTCACAATTCAAAAGGATGGCCGGTATAGGTTTCTCAACCACCGGCAAGTCCATCAAGAGTTCACGCAGCCATTCTGACTCTACAATGGCTGTGTCTAAAGCAGCAAGTTCTGCTTCCATAGTCGACCTTGTCAATATGGTTTGTTTGGAAGATCTCCATGATACCGCGCCACCTCCAAAGGTAAATACATACCCGCTAGTGGCGTAGAGTTCATCTACATCCGAGATCTAGTTTGCATCACTATATCCTTCGAGCACCGCTGAATGCCCCGAATAGTGTATCCCATAACTCATTGTACCACATAGATAGCGCATGACCCTTTCAAGTGCACACCAATGTTCAGTACCCGGGTTAGACATGAACCTACTCAACTTGCTCACAGCAAAAGAGATGTCGGGTCTTGTCGCGCTAGCTAAGTACATGAGTGAGCTAATGATTTGAGAGTATCTCAATTGTTCTTTCGGCTCTTTCTTGTTTTTCCGTAATGTCACACTGGGATCATAAGGTGTTGGGGAAGACTTGCCATCAACGAAACCGAAACGGCTCAAGATCTTCTCAACATAGTGTGATTGCGTCAAAGTAATCCCACTCTCGTGCTTAATCAGCTTGATATTCAGAATAACATCAGCTTCTCCCAGATCTTTCATATCAAAGCTCTTTGATAGAAATGACTTAACTTCATTTATCACATTCATGTTTGTACCAAAGATAAGGATATCATCCACGTACAAACATAATATAACACCCTCGCCCCCACCATGGCGATAGTAGACACACTTGTCAGCCTCATTAACGACAAAGCCAACAGAAGTTAATGTTCTGTCAAACTTCTCATGCCATTTCTTAGGTGCTTGGTTCAGGCCATATAAAGATTTTAACAACTTGCACACGTTTCTCTCTTCACCTTTTACCACAAACCCATCAGGCTGATCCATATAGATCTCCTCTTCCAACTCTCCATTGAGGAAAGCTGTCTTAACGTCCATTTGATGAACGATAAGACCATAAGAGGCAGCCAGGGATAGTAGTACTCGAATGGTGGTCAGTCTAGCAATATGTGAATAGGTGTCAAAGTAATCTTCACCTTCTCTCTGGGTGTAGCCTTTTGCTACAAGCCGAGCCTTGTACTTTTCAATAGTACCATCAGGCCTTAGCTTCTTCTTGAACACCCACTTGCAACCCACAGGCTTACAGCCATGGGGTCGTTCTGATAGTTCCCAAGTTCCATTAGAAAGAATCAAGTCCATCTCATTATGAACAGCTTCTTTCCAATCATCTGCATCAGGAGATGCATATGCCTCTGCAATGGAAGTGGGAGTATCATCCACAAGGTACACAATGAAATCATCTCCAAAGGATTTTGCAACCCTCTGTCTCTTACTCCATATAGGAGCTTCATTGTCATCCTTCTCTAGGACTTCTTCCTCGCGTGGTTGCTCAAAATTCTCACTAGATGCACTAGTTTCAGGAAGTATTTCAGAAGAAATTCTAGCAGTGTTATGCATATCTTTCATAGGAAACATATTCTCAAAGAATGTTGCATCACGAGATTCCATTATAGTATCAACATGCATATTAGGAACCTCAGATTTAACCACTAAAAATCTATAGCCTACACTCCGCGGAGCATATCCTAGAAAGATGCAATCCACTGTCTTTGGTCCAAGTTTGCGTTTCTTAGGAATCAGTATGTTGACCTTAGCTAAACACCCCCAAGTGCGCAAGTAAGAAAGTGATGGTTTTCTCCTAGCACACTCCTCATAAGGGGTTTTATCTTTATTCTTGTTAGGAACTCTATTCAGGACATGACACACTGTCAACAAGGCCTCTCCCTACCATGCCTTAGATAAACCAGCGGTGGCTAACATGGAATTCACCAAGTCAGTCAGCATGCGGTTTTTCCTCTCGGCAACCCCGTTTGATTGAGGCGAGTAGGGAGGCGTCCTTTCATGAATAATGCCATGTTCCTCATAGAATTCATCGAAGATTTTGGGAAAATATTCACCACCACGATCCGACCTAAGACGTTTGATCTTTCTCTCTAGTTGATTTTCAACTTCGGCTTTATAAATTTTAAAGTAGTCTAAAGCTTCATATTTTGTGCGCAACAAATAAACATAGCAGTATCTAGTCGCATCATCAATCAAAGTCATGAAATATCTCTTTTCACCTTTCGTCAACACACCATTCATCTCACAAAGATCAGAATGCATGAGCTCCAGAGGTGCCAAGTTTCTCTCCTCGGCTGCCTTGTGAGGCTTTCGAGGTTGCTTTGATTGCACACAACTATGGCACTTGGAACCTTTGGCAATAGTGAAATTCAGAATTAAACTCATATTGGACAACTTGGACATCAAACCAAAATTAATGTGACATAAACGAGAATGCCAAACACTGGTATCATCATTAACACCGCCACAAATATGGTTTACGGACTTATTACAAAAATCTGAAAGTGAAAAGAGGAACAACCCTCCGCACTCATATCCTTTACCAACAAATTGTCCATGTCTCGACACAATGACTTTATTAGACTAAAAACAACTTTAAACCCATCTCTGCATGGAAGGGAGCCGCTAACGAGATTCTTGTTCATGGAAGGGACATGCTGCACATTCTTCAGCTGTACGATCTTTCCTGAAGTGAACTTCAGATCCACCGTGCCAACACCATGAACAGAAGCATGTTACCCATTTTCCATTAGGACGGATGAATCCCGAGCGACCTGGTAAGAAGTGAACATAGAGATGTC
Source organism: Avena sativa (assembly GCA_916181665.1). NCBI lineage: Eukaryota > Viridiplantae > Streptophyta > Magnoliopsida > Poales > Poaceae > Avena > Avena sativa. The sequence goes on from OV702292.1 coordinate 106,097,590, forward strand.
AGCACATACATGAATATTAGCACCCGTATCAATACACCAACATGGTGATTGAAAAACTGAAAGAACAGTAAATAGATTACCATACCCATCAACATTGCTAGCAGTCACGATGTTGACAGTCTTCCCCTTTTTTCCTTTACGATCTGCACGTTCTGGGCAGTCCTTGGAAAAGTGCCCGAGCTCTCCACAGGTAAAGCAACCTAGCTCGGCCTTGTTTGGCTTCTTCGTCTTCTTGAAGGTTGTAGTCTTTTTAGGCTTGTTGAAGGAGGGCTTATAGTTCCCTTTATTCTTGCCGAAGGTCTTCTTCTGCACCATATTGGCGCTGGACTGACCCTCGCCTCCTTTCTCAGCAGTGTCCTTGGCCTGAGCCTTCTCCTCAACATCAAGAGACGCTATCAGGTTTTCAACCGATATCTCTTGCCTATTATGCTTGAGAGTTGTGGCAAAGTTCCTCCATAAAGAAGGCAACTTTGCAATAATGCACCCAGCCACAAACTTGTCGGGTAGGATACACTTAAGGATTTCAAGCTCCTTAGCAAAGGACTGTATCTCATGAGCCTGTTCGACTACAGAACGGTTGTTAACCATCCTGTAATCATGGAAGCTCTCCATGATATACAATTCACTGCCAGCATCTGCTACACTGAACTTAGCGTCCAGTGCCTCCCATAGCTCTTTTGCATTTTTGAAGTGCATATACACGTCAAACAGCTTGTTATCAAGATCACTCAGAACACATCCCACGAAGGCTAGATTGGCTTCCTTGAACTTGTTCTGATCCTGCTCAGATATCGTTCCTTCAGGTAAACCCTCGCTAGCATCGAATATTTTTAGAGCTTGCAGCCACATGGTGGTCTTATACTGCCACCTCTTAAAATGCACACCGGTAAAACTTTCTGGCTTCATAGCATCAGCCAGATGTCCCATGTTTAACTTAGGAAATTGCCTATAATAAGGTTTTTGGATTGTTGGATAATTAGGCACAATTTCCATGATTAATTCCAGAATATTAAACATGACATAACCAACTACTAACACATGTAACTCGAACATACTAGATGTACTAAACAACAAGATGAACGGAAACAAGTAGCAGCTAAACATGTACTCGCAGAACATGATGAATAATCAGACAGCAGCACGTCGCACGTACCGTTCGCTTGCAGATGAAGTCGCCGTAGTAGCTTTGGGGAAGATTGATCGAAGGAGACAACGATGAAGACGACGATAGGCAGCACTGCCTGACTTGGATGGAAGACGAGCCGTGATGCAGAACTCGAGCAGTCGCGCAGAGCGCTTCCGAAAAACCTTATTCGCCCTCTCCCGTACAGGATCACAAAGGCGAGTGGTTCCGGAGACCTGCTCTCCCATCCGCCGGTGCACTCCGGCAAGCGGGATGGAGTAGACTACGGTGGCGGCGCAAGCAGAGAGGTTGGCAAACCCTAGATTGGTTCAGTGGTAATTTTGTGGCGGTAGCCGCGCAACACTTTATATAGAGCGGCTCAGGAAACCCTAACAAAAGCGAACGTGCACGCCGGCAAGCGGGATGGAGTAGACTACGGTGGCGGCGCAAGCAGAGAGGTTGGCAAACCCTAGATTGGTTCAGTGGTAATTTTGTGGCGGTAGCCGCGCAACACTTTATATAGAGCGGCTCAGGAAACCCTAACGGAAGCGAACGTGGGCCGAGTCCATGTAGCACACGGTCGGGTCGGTTACAGTAGCCCACGATCCGGGAGCGACCCTAATAGGCTGACTGTTGACACGTCTGTCAAAACCTCACACGTTTTCCTGAGCAGCAAAAAGAAAGCTCGGCTCGGCGAGATTCCCGCAACCCGCGGCGCGCGCATCGTGACAGGTGGGGCGGGGCGGGGCGATGCGGTGCGGTGTGTGTGTGCGTGCGTGCGAGCGGCGTCGTCGTCGGAGGAGCGCGCGTGTAGCTCTCCTCTTCTCACTCACTTTAGTAAGTGATGAACCACTCCACCTTATAAGGTGGTGTAACTCTCCTCCAACTTTCCATGTGGGACTAAACTTTAGCTCCCACTCCACTCCCATGTGAGCTGCCCCAAACATGGGCCCAAACACATGTGAGCTGCCACAAACATGGGCTTTGAGATTTAGGGAAAATCTGAAATCCAAATGGGCTTATTTATTTAGCCCATTATTTCTAACCGAGCGGCTGGAGATCCTGGACGAGGAGTGGCCTCCATGTGGTAGGTGGGGGGTACCGGCTCCGCAATGAACATATACAGGGCGGCGGCAAGCAGAGAGCAGCGCCGATGCAGAGAGCGTCCACGAGGAGAGAGCAGCGCTGGCGCGTGCCTGACCTGGTCGGGGTGACGAGGCATACAGGGCGGCGGCAAGCAAAACACTGGGAGGAGTCGAATGTCGCAGGTGGAGCTCGACCTCGGGGCCATGGTGTCCAGGACCATGTTCCGCGACTGCCGGTCTGTGACCACCGTGCGCCTGGGGGAGCCGAAGGCAGCAGAGATGTTGGTGGTGGAGTCGTACATGGTGGACGTGCCCCCAGGAACACCCTCAGAGATCAAGTATGGGTGATTTAGTTTTATAATTCACATATATCTAGACATATTTTAATGTACAGATACGTTCGAATCTTGATAAAGCCAAGTCACATGTTTCTAGACGGAGGGAGTACATGAGATGTGATAGCAGGCACGACTCTGAGATTTCGAACACGGCTGCGCACTCTGGATATTTGATCAAAATAACCTAAAAAATAAACAAATTCACGAAATAAACTTTGGCCATAACAATTTCACAGGACTAACCCTTTTTGCAACGCCGTTAGTGGTGCCACCGCACCCTAAAGAGTAACACCCTAGCTAATGGCGCCGCAAACCTGCCAGCATGGCTTCGTGGGGCCCGACTTCGTAAGTGCAGCGCCACAACGTATGGCGCCGCACTTTGAAGTGCAACACCACGGTGGGTGGCGCCACACTTTAGGTCTTGTACCAGCGCGCCGGCTGCCCCAACCTGACCCTCACTCAGTTCTAGCCAAGAACAGAGAAGGCAGATGGCGGCGGCTAACACCCATACTTGATCCCCTCCCCACATCTGCTGAATTTATCCAAGATTTGTGCTCTCAATCCCCTCCCCCAGGTATTCTCGTGAAATCCCCTCAATTCCATCCACAAATTTCTTACTTTTTACCCTCATTTGCAATTTTTGGTGAAACCCTAAGTTGGATGTGATAGTGAAATTAATATGAAGCATTGCCATGTTTAGTTGATCTTTAGTCTTAGTAGTATTTGTAAGATGGATTGTGATACCCTAGGTTCTATGGGAGAGTGAAACCCTAAGTTCTATGGGATAGTTTGAAATTTTTGAAATTGGCATGTGTTGTTGGCATGTTTTCTTATATCTTTAGGTTTAGGAATAGCATAGTATTCAATGAAACCCTAGATACTACAAGATTCTAGGAATAGCCTAAGAAACCTTAGATTCTACTAGATTTTGAAATTGATATGTGTTATTGGCATATAAACCAATGTGTTAGCATGTGAGAACATATGTTCTTATTGATAGAGTAAGGGCAATTTGTAATGATACAAGTATAGTTAGAGTAAGGTGGGATATATGTTCATGTGAGAATAATTGGCCTTATTGTTTCCATTGTTTTGAATATGTAGGATGAATCTTCTCAATCCTCACTATGATGTTCAACACCATTCCTATAAGTTGTCGGAGAAGAGACAGGTACTAAAAAATCCACATGGTAGTTCCTATTGTTCCGGTTTGTTGAGATGTAAATCTTACCTTGGTCATTGTATATTTGCAGGAGCTTATACCTCTTCGACTTAGGTATCACAAGGTCTCATCGGCCAAGAACTTGCCTTACGATGAGCGGTACACTCCGTACATTGAGAAGCTAGGACTCCTCTCCTTTATCCACATGGTCACTCGGTCGACACCGAAGTTCAACCCCGTTGCGATCACCGCGCTTGTCGACTGGTGGAGACCGGAGACACACACATTTCACCTTAGGATTGGTGAGATACGGTGACCTTGCAGGACATGAGCATGATCCTGGCACTCCCAATCGAGGGAAACCCTGTGTGCATAAGCACAGATTCAGACGGGTGGCATGAGCAGATGGTCAGCCTTATAGGGAAGGATCCACCTGAGGTTATAAACATGAAGGAGGAAACACTAAGGGTCCCTGCCGGGGCCACTTTCAGTTGGATCAGACAGAATTTCAAGACCTGCCCCAAAGATGCTGACGAGGACACGGTCATGATGTACGCTCGTGTGTATGTGTGGTACATCATCATGAGGACTCTCTTTCCTGACAACAGTGGGGATCGTGCTCAGTGGCATTGGCTTAAGGTGATCATAGTTTTTGACTCAAATTTCAGTTGGGGTTCAGCAGCGTTGGCGTGGTTGTATCGTCAGGTAATGGTTTATTCACAAAGTTGTCTATGTTTGCATGACCTCAAAAAATATTGTTCTTACTAAATGGTGTATCACTTCATGTGCAGCTGGATGATGCATGTCTTAGGAGCGCAACCGATGGATGCATTGGTGGTTGTCTGCTCCTTCTTTTAGTGTGGAGCTGGGAATGCTTCCTAGTTGGACGACCGAGATTGTTGATCTACATGTCTTCTTAGTACTCCATCCACTAAGATTGATCCAGGTATGGGTGAAATCTAGGAGCCCATGTCTTCTTAGTAGTCTCGATTGAGAATTCGTACTCTCTCACCGTGAGAGGATTATTCCAATCCACATGTCTCCTTCGAGCTGCCGTTAGCAAGTGCAAGAAAGCAAGATGAAGCAACAATGGCATGCCACAAGTGCACTCACAAGTATTGAGCGAGACCTTGAATGCTCGACCTCCGTGTTGGACACCATCAGCTGTGGTTCCTCCTGGCTCCGTAACTTGGTAAATTAGCTCGTCATTATCAAATTCCGTGACAACTTGGGAGTCCGTTTTCTTTGACTGAAATTGCATCCAATCGTCAACCTTCGGTGGGAACTTGTATTTATGCTTGTCCTTGTAGTCTCCCGCAATCTGCCTATCCGTTTCAGCTGAGTATTTTAGAAAATACTCATTCAAATTGTCGAATGTATATTGGATTATTGCCGTGATGGGGAATGCACGGACACCTTTGAGCAACTTGTTGAAGAATTCTGTCATATTGCTTGTTATTTGACCGTACCTCCGGCCACCGTCATCGAAAGCTCATGCCCACTTTCCCATATCTCTAATGTTCCTAATGAGAAACTCTTTCCCCCCGCATTGAGTTCTTTGTTATGGAACAATTTGTTGTACAAGTTTGAGAAACGGCGCTTCGTGAAAGCAAGACAACAATCTTGTAGATCATCGGACAAGTCCTTGCTCTTGCATGCCCTATAGAAGTTTGAAACAAAATTTCTCATGCACCATCGATGGTGCAATGGGGCATGTCCGGGAATGTCAAGCATCACCGCATTGAGAATTCCTTGATGATGATCCGAGATGACACATAATTCTCTTTGAGCGGGTAAGACTTGGTTCTCAAAATGTGGAAGAACCACTCCCAATTGTCATTGTTTTCCACCTCAACCAAAGCAAAACCCAAAGGAACCAACCGGTTGTTGGCATCTCTAGCTATTGAAATCAAGATAGTGCCATTGTATTGTCTGGTCAAGAAGCTGCCATCAATGAATATAACATGCCTACAATGTTCAAAAGACTAAACACATTGCTAGAAACCCCAAAATGCACGTCCAAATACTCGAATGGTTCTTCCGTTCATTATCCTTGTCTTGTTCCCATAAGGTTCAATCACATGAATCATGTCTGGGTTAGCCTTGGCCATCGCTAACAACAATCGAGGGATTCGGTTATAAGATTCCCCCAATCACTGTACAACATCTTGAATGCGGCTTGCTTCGCCTTCCATGCCTTCCCGTACTTCACCTTGTAGTGAAAGAGGGCTTTCACAAGCTCTTGGACCATCTTAATGGTCATTATTGGAAATGACTTGATGTTATTGGAAAGCCTATAAGCAATGAAATCGGAGGTGAGTTTTCGGTGCTCGTGCTTCACATCCTTGCCATCCACCATCGGGCCTCGGCACATATGAGTTGATACACAACTAGATATGTGCCAACTTGGAACTCCCTTAAATGGTCTTGCACACACAATCCAAGGACATCCATCCTCCTCGCATTTAACCGTGTAATGCTTCTTCACGTCTGAGTGCACCACCGTGTAAAGACGATGATGCGTAACCGAGAAGTGTGTTATCCATTGCTTAAATTCCAACAAGGTCTTGAACCTCGATCCGCGAGAAAAGCCATTATTCTCTTGATTACCATCCCGGTAAGAACTTGACCTTGGTCCAAGCACTATGCCCTTCCCGCCATCAACCGTGGCTTCATCCGCGAGACTAACATCGTGGAACAAAGATACCATGTGGTCCTGCCCCAATATGTTATCGTGGATTTTGGCCTCTCTAGCCATGAACCCCTCCCCGTCAGGTTCTTCTTCAGGACTATCATCATCCGAGTCCGATGCATAGCCTTGAGTATATGTGATGTCATGGTCCATGTTCTCTTTCGTAATATATTTGTCCAAATCTCCAACATTGTTGTCGTGGAGTTCAACCTCATTCTCATCATGCTAATAATCATCATTTTGCTCTTCCAACACTTCATCTTGGTTCTTCGAAATCAGGCTCAATGTTTGGGTCAATGGAGGTTCACTCAATACCTCTTGGTTTATTGGTGGAGGACTCCTAGAACCCAACAGGGAGGCAGGACGGTTCAAATCCAAGTGCAAGTTATTATCAAAGTTCTTGGTGGCAAATAGTTCAAGGGCTTTGTCTAGTGACTCTGCAACCACCTCCTTGTATGCAACCCAACGCGGCTCGCAGAAGATACGCATGGTCTTCCAACGGGTGTGCATTCCCAAACCCACATTTTGCCTTCCCTCCAACTCAACAACATCATTTGGGTCCATCCATTTCAATTCAATCCTAACTTGCTCCAAGACCTCGGCGTAGGTGGGACTATGCTCAAACACCAAGTCCAGCTCATCCGGGTCCGGTTCTATATTACCTCTCAAAAAGGCACCCTTGTCTACATGGTGAACATGAACAATTCTTGACATTCCTAAAATAATCACAACAACAATACCATGGTCAACATACTCAATACATACTTATTTGTAACATTAACACAATACCCAACCCCTATGTCAACTCAACAATACCCTATGCCAACAACAATACCATGGTCAACATACTCATTGGTAACATTAACACAATACCCAATCCCTATGCCAATTCAACAATACCCTATGCCAAAATCTACCATGCATCTTGCATAACAACCTAGGGTTTCTAAGATATGGGTCAAACCAAGAATTTAATGGGTGAAAACAAAGAAAAAGGGGAAGAATACCTCTAGGCACTTGGGGGATCGAAATCCACAGAGAGAAGTTTTCAATTTGGCCACTTGGAGGGAGGGATTTGTGGGAGGAGCCGAATCCCTGCCGCCACCGCTGTCTTCTCTATTCTTGGTTGGGTAAGGAAGTGAGTGGGTCGGGCTGGGGCGGCCGCGCGTGCTGGTACAAGACCTAAAGTGCGGCGCCACCCGCCGTGGTGTTGCACTTAAAAGTGCGACGCCGTAGCCTGTGGTGCCGCACTTACGAAGTTGGGCCCCACGAAGCCACGCTGGCAGCGGTGCGGCACCACCATTGACGGTGTTGCAAAAAGGGTTAGTCCCGTGATATAGTTATGACAGAGTTTATTTCGTGAATTTGTTTATTTTTTGGGTTATTTTTGTTCAAGATCCCGCCCACTCTTGCGTTTTTAATCACCTGATACTTTTGTGAACTAGCTAGTACTACAAAAGACTGAAACATGTGTCATGAGGGCACAATCGCTAGGCGTGACAGATCAGAACGGTTCTTGTCTATGCTGACCGAACTGTCCGAACATCACGTGACGGTAAATAGGGTGCATCGTTGGGTTGCACGATGTGACCGGTGGTTCTATGGATGGGAGGCGGGATAACCGATGAGCCTTATGGGCGGTCATGAGAACCGCGGTTCTAGGGCACCTCCGATGGCCCACCGGATTTCGGACACCGAACCTGATATGATTTGGTCATCCGTTTGCGGGTGGAGGATAGACCGAGGTGGGAGAACCGATGAGCCTTATGAGCAGACACGAGAACAGCGGTTCTAGGGCACCTCCGATGGCCCACCGGATTTTGGACACCGAACCCGATCTGATTCGGTCGTCCATTTGTGGGTGGAGTATAGACCGTCTAGGACAGACCGTCCAGGGTGAGTCCATTTGTGATGGACTTTGCACTTAACTGGCTACCCCATTTGCTGGGCCCTATTGTCCATAGGTAGTCATCAAGTTTGAGCTGATTGCTAATCAGCGCTAATGACGGTCGCCGTCCCCGTACGATTCTCCCGCTAGATCTATCGTTCCCGCATGCTGGCCACGGGCTTTCCCGCCCGCCTCTCCCTTCCTGCCCTATGTTCTTACCGAGGACCGCCCAAGATTATAAAAGGGCTAGTCGCCGGGACGGGAGCACCAACCCTTAGCCATGCCGAACAACTGCCTCCATGTGATCTGGTCAACCTTAGTAAGTACGCTCTTGGCGCCTACCCCTCTTCCCCTCCGGGTGTTGATGAGAAAGGCCCATTTTGGGAGGAGGACGAAGAGGCCGACGAGGAGGAGGAGGACGTGGTGGAGGAGTGGGAGGCTGAAGAAGAGGAGGGGGACATGGGGAGTGGGAGGATACAGGACATAGTGAAGGCGATGGCGGTGCGCCCCTAGGACACGGTTGTCCAGTACGTCATCGAGAAGCACATCCTCGAGCTTTCTTGGGAGTTAGCAGCAAGGGAGCCCGCCGGTCAGCAACCCGAAGAGCATCTGCGCCAGGAGGTTGTGGTCGTGGCCAGGGAGGCGGAAGCGACGCTCGAGGAGCACGCCGAGTGGGACGCCATGACGGCGATGGAGGCCGAGCAGGATGCCCGGATCGCTGTAGGGACCTCCACGGAGGAGGGCGACATAGGCATGATGCATAGACGAAGGCAGAGGCTGCTAACTTGGACCATCTCTTGTCCAGCTGGTACCAGGGCAGGGAGACCTCCCTCAGTACGTTCGCGATCCAGCAGGTCGAAGCAGTGGCCTTTCGTGCGGTGGTGGTGGCCACGGCCCAACGGGAGGCGAGGGCGGCACGAAACCACACTGCTGCAATGGCGGCAAGGAAGATGGAGATGGAGAACCTCGCGCGCCACCACAGGAGCCAGACATCAAAACTGAAGGAGGCAACGACGGCAACCCGGTGGGCATAGGCGGCCTCCTGCTAGGACGTGGATGATGTGGTTTAGTTAGGAAGTATTAGTTTAGGGGATAATCCCAACTGTGTATGACACGTGTGCCTAGGGGAGGGCAGTCCCGGACGCACGATTATCCATACCCCCACAAATCCATCTGATTTTTGGGCCTGGTTTGTGCCAAAACGGACCGATCCAGGGATGCATCACGATATGCGGGTGCGTGTTGGGTCGTGGTCTCGGAGGTGCCCTTAGGGCATCCCAAGCGCATTCCGGACAGCCCTTTCGACATGTTTATTCGGTTTGTGGCTCGAAAAGTACATGCCTTAGTCCATTGTCCGTGCATGCAAGACCGGTGCACCCAACGGTGCTCCCATTGGTCCGGTTTACGAATTCAATGAATATATGATGAAAGTAGACATCAAATTTGCACTAAATTTTAGGACCACTTGATACCAACCCAACGAATTTTGTCCCAAAGTGACACATAGTTTATACATACACATAAATATAACGAAGATCAAGCGATCATGCATCTCGATCAAAGATTATCTTCCTCTTCTTATCGAACCATGCCCACTAAATTGGATCCATGTCGGTGAGATTCACGGTCATGATTTGATTTTCTTCGGCGAGTACGTAGATCTCGACTTCATTTTTCTGTAGATATAGGTTCCTTACTCTTGACCGTGTATTTATCTCTTATATCTCAAGGCGCTTCACTAGCATCTCCTAGAAGTTCTTGACTATATCCTCTCTTTCTTTGTGTTTCCTCCCTGCCATCTTATTCGTATATAACTCCTTCTCGGCTATCAACACTTTCAATGTCTCTTGAATAGCAAGTGACGAAGCTTCGTGCTTGGCATCTAGCTTGGTGTTCGTCCTTCCCCTCAGTCTTGGTGTTTTACTACCCCCACTTTGGGTTAGCACTTCAACATCGATGATGACTCCAGAACCTCCTCCCTTTGCACTTGAAAGAAACTATCAAACGTTGGATTGTCCATGCCCCCGACACCCATTTAATGGGCATGTCAAACATAATTTAAGACCTTCACCGGTTTCAGATTGAAGGGAATATGCCCAGAGGCAATAATAAAATATTATTATCTTATTCCGAGTTTATGATTGATTTTTATTTCTCATCTATTATTATATTAATAGTAAACATTAATACATGTGTGTTCAATAAATAAATCAAATTTCCTATTAATGCCTCTCATATATACTAGCTCGTTGATTAACAGATGGTCAAGGTTTTCTAATCATGAACATTGGATATTGTTAATAACGAGATCATACCATTAGAATAATGATATGATGAACATACACCCAAATTATATTTAGCAATATGATCTGGTTATTAAGTTTACATTGCTACATTAAACACATATAAAGTATTCTTAATCCTTAGACCATGAGATCATGTCAATCACTAACACTGGAAGAGCGCCTTGATAACATCAAACGTCACACTATAAAATTGTTTAGATGATCACCAGAATTGTTTTAGATCAAATCGTTGAAAATTGTTTCAGGTGTAATATAGAAATAATGCAAGGGGTTCTGTGTGAATTTTTTATTTAAGTAATTAACAAAATTCTGAATAAAATAAATAAAAGAGTTTTATTAAAGAGAAAAATACATTTATGCTAATGAGTAATTAATGCTTGTGAGTGGAAGAGGTATTAATGTGACTGGGGTGTGCACTCACATGAATGAGGGAAGAGGTGGGGCACACCCATGGCCGGAGGCCAAGCCCCATGGCAGCCCCTCCCCCTATGAAAGGAGCCCTCCTACTTCTCTCTAGATGCACCACCTCCACGCGAAGGTTTTCTTTCCCCTCTAGCATTTCCCTCATAGCCTCGAATTAGCGAGGTACATGTTCTGTGGGATTCTCGGAGTAAGATTTATCTACCCCTTCTGCTTCTCTACTAGAGTGGATGCGTGAAGGTTGTCAGGAGACAGACGTGTTATCGAGGACGGAAACACTATTAGGGTGCGGCGTTCTTCAACGTGATCTTGACATTGGCAAGTGATCGACTACATCAACAACAAAATCAGTTTTCATAAAAAAGCTTTTCAGTCTTTGACGGTAAGTTATTCTGGTTACCCTCTTACTCGTCACTAGCATCTACTAGATTATATCTTGGCGCAATTGGCGTTCTTATCATATGATTTTTTTTGTTTTCTATGCTGCAAACCCTTTAGTGGTATCAGAGTCATATCTATGCATAGATGTTGTTGGGTTTGCATCATAGAAAACAAAATTTTCCTATGATACGAACAACTAAGAACCAAGATCTATCTACCTAAATACAATTAACGGATGGATATACATCCATAGAGAACTTAATGTCGAAGATCAACAAAGATTTACGAGATTTTATCTCGTGGATGATGTAGTCATTCACTTGCTGATCTCAAGATCGTGATGAAGTCCAGCACCACAAAGCAGCAGTGCATCTGTGACCGCACACACATCAGGTACCTAGACAACCTCCGAGTCCTCTCTCCAGCAAAGCAACGGAAGTAGCAAATCCTTCCAGAGAAACCACCGAGAACATGTACTCCGCTAGTCCGAAGCCATGGGGAATAATCTAGAGGGGGTGAGAAATCCTTCATGACGAGGTATGGGAATGGAGGAGGAGGAGGGGCAACACCCTCCCATGGCCAGCGTCCAAGGTGGGTTCCCCCACCTCTCACTCATTCATGTGGGTGGAGGCTCCACTCACATAAACACACCTCCACTCCAAATTCCACTCACATGCGTTAATTTTCCACCAAAATTAATGCATCTCTCATTTAATAAAACTATTTTATCTTTTATTTATAATTTTGTTAATTACTTTAATTAAAAAACACTTGCATAAACCCCTTGCACTACTTAGATATTACATCTGAAACCATTTTCAGCAATTTGACCTAAAACAATTCCGATGTCCATCTAAATAATTCCAGTGCTTTCAAATTCTTTCTTTGGTATTATATTTGCTCCAATTGGTGTCGGTATCCCATAAGTGTGTCACCCTAAGTTTCGCGAATAATGCAGACATGATCGAGACCCCTCTCCGATCAATAATCAGCAGCGAAACCTAGAGATCTGTACTAACTCCCGCACATTCAACGATGACTCTAGTGACCGTGAGAACCTTTAACATTGTAAATAAATCCCTTTGTCTCATGATATATTACATTTCTGAGATTTGATCATCGGTATCCCCATACCTAGTTTGATCTCGTTACCGACAAGTACTCTTTTCTTGTTTCCATGATATAACATTCTTAGTGATCTTATCACTTGCTTGCAAGATATGTCAATGTGATATCACCGAGAGGGCCCTGGGTATATCTCTCTATCATCGGGATGGAAAAATCCCACTCTTGATCCATTAGCCTCAACATAACACTTTCAGAGTATCCAAACCCACCTTTATAGTCACCTTGTTATGGTACAACGTTTGATGTTATCAAAGTACTCTTCCGATTTTAGCAATTAACATGATCTCATGGTCTAAGGATTAGGGTTGCTTCGCATAATGTTATATCAATGTAAAAATAATGACTTTTATCGTGTTACTATACTTTGGGTGAATGTTCATCACATCATTCCACCAATGTTGTGACCTCGTTATTAACAACATCCAATGTCCATGATAAGGAAATCTTGATCATATTGTTAATCAACGAGCTAGTTTATGTGAGAGGCATAACTAGGAACTCTAAATATTTGTTTATTAAACACACATGTATTAACGTTTCCAATTAACACAATTATAGCATGCAAAATAAACATCCATCATATACTTGGAATAAGATAATAACAACTTTATTATAACATCTCGGGCATATTCCCTTCAGATGTTCTATACGAGTAGAACACATATGGTTATGGGTTGATGATCATTTTATTGCAACTTTTTGTGTATATTGGATCTTAGTGGCATAATGGGATGAAGCGGTCCGGACTAACTTTAGTTGTCCTCGCACGTGAGACTTGTTCCATGCTTGCATGCAACTCATATTGCATAAGTGGCTAGTTGGTGTCTATCTCTTCTACTATAGTTAAGATCTGATTTATAACAGGTTGTTAATAAAAAAATTATCACTGTTGTGGTTTGAAGTTCGTAGGATGAATGATTCTTTTTAAGCCCAAATCCATGTAAAATATGCAAAAGAAACTAGAGGCGTCTAACTTATTTTTGCAGGGCATGTGATGTGATATGGTCATGTGTTACAAATTTTATGTATGTGATGATCTCATTTGTAAGTTATGACAACCAGCTAGAGGCATATGGTTGTTTTATTCTTTTAAAGGCTTGTGTGCCACAAATGGAAATTCCTTGTAATTTGAATTAGTGGAGAATAACCAAGATGGTGGCATCATGGACCTTTGAGCCACGCCGGTGGAATGATGGTGATCATACCATGGAGCATAAGATGGAGATCGAAGTGCAAGAAAGGACCATATCATATCACATTATATATGCATGTGATGTTTTCCCCCTTTTATGCATCTTATTTATGCTTATGTCTAGCTTAGAACTTAGCGGTAGCATTATAAGATGATCCCCTCTCACTAAAATATCAAGATAAACATGTGTTATTCCTTTAGTATGCACCATTAAGAAAGTTTGTCGTTTCAAAGCCCCACGTGATGATTAGGTGTGATAGAATCTACGTTCGCATATAATGGGTGTAAGACAGTTTTACACACGCGATTACTAAGGTTCTACTTGGCGAGCCTAGCATGTACAGAAATGGCCTCGAAACACGATCCGAAAGGTAAAGCACGAGTCATATGAATGATATGATGAGCATGTCAATGTTCGCTTTTGAAGCTACATCAGCTCACGTGATGATCGGTTGCGGTGTAGTGAATTTGGTTCGTGTAATCACTAACTCAACTAGAGGGATGTTGTTTTTGAGTGGCAGTTCTAGTAGTAATTTTGAATTAGTTTTGAACTCAATCTTTAATAAACTTGGTCTAAATAGTCTTTGCAAATATGTTGTAGATCATGGCACCACCTGCTTTCAATCTCAATGTATTCATGGAGAAGGAGAAACTTAGCACCAATGGTAGCAACGTTACCGACTGGCCCTTAACTTGAGGATACTCCTCTTGGCTGCTCAAATGAGTTGTGTGTTAGATGCACCTCTTGCACCCCCTCCTGCTGAAGATGCTACTAATGATGAGAAAAATGGGTTTCTCACTCGTTAGGAGGATAACCACTTAGTTAATTGCGGTATACTATATGGGCTAGAGCCTAAGCTTCGAAAGCATTTCGAGCTCAGCAAGGCCTATGATACAATGGTTGAATTGAGAATGATTTTCGATAAAAATGTTGTCGTAGAGAGTTATGAAGCTTCTGGAAAGTTCTTTAGCTGCATGATGGAAGATAACAACTCCGTTAGCAAGCACATACTCAAAAATTTTGGGTACACCAATAAACTCGTAGCTCTGAGAATTGTGATTCCAGATGAGCTAGGAATTCATAGGGTTCTCCAATCACTCCTACGAAGTTACAAGAACTTTGTGATCAACTATAATATGCAAGGCATGAATAAGTTGCTACATGAGCTTCTTTCCATGCTAAAAACTGCTGAAGTGGAGATCAAAAAAGAGAATCAAATGTTGATGGTAAGTAAGACCACTAGTTTCAAGAAAGGCAGGAAGAAGGGTAACTTCAAGAAGGGTGGCAATTCTATTGCCGCGCCTGAGAAGAAGACCAAGAATGGCCCAAATCCTGAGATTGAGTACTTTTACTACAAAAACATGGGGCACTGGAAGCACAACTTCCCCAAGTATCTGGCTGACAAGAAATCCAACAAGGTGAACAAAGGTATATACGATATACATATTATTGATGTTTACCTTACTAGTACTCGCAGCAACACTTGGGTATTTAATATTGGTTCATACTAACATATGTAATTGGAAACAGGGGCTATAGAACAAGCGTCAACTAGCCAAGGATGAAGTGATGATGCGTGTCGGCAATGGATCAAAGGTTGATGTGATCGTCGTCGGAACGCTACCACTTCAATTACCGTAGAGATTAGTCTTGAACCTCAATAATTGTTATCTTGTGCCTGCATTAAGCATGAGCATTATTTCCGGATCATGTTTGTTGCGAGACGGTTATTTATTTAATTTCGAGAACAATGGTCGTTCCATTTATATGAATAATATATTTTATGGTCATGAACATGTGAAGAAAGGAGTTTTAGAGTGAAGTGGAAAATCATTGCAATGAAAAGATCAAATTTCTAAGATCTAATCGTGGAGGTGAATATCTAAGTCAAGGGTTTAGCATACACATGAAACAATGTGGAATAGTTTCACAACTCACACCTGTCGGAACACCATAGTGAAATGGTGTGTGATGACCCACAAGTATAGGGGGTGTATCACAGTATTTTTGATAAGTAAGAGTGTCCAACCCAACGAGGAGCAGAAGGTGCTGGCTAGTGGTATGGATCGGGAGTTCTCTGCAAATACTTAGCAAACGGATTTTTAGGGGTTTTCGATAAAGCAAGTAAACAAAGTACGAGTAAACAAAAGACAGTAAGAATGAATGCAGCAAGTGGCCCAATCCTTTATGCAGCAAAGGACAAGCCGGTTGTATTTCTATAGATGACCAAACGTTCTCGAGGACACATGGAAAGACTGTCAAGTGCTTTCGCTTCATATAGTCGATTAATCTTCTTTAGCTTGCTAAGTGTTGTGTGGGTGAACTTGTGCTAATGTACCGTCCCATCCAAGACTTAATACATACTTGTGATTAAACCCCCTTGCAAACATCCGTAAGTACAAGAAAGTAATTAAGGTAAAATCTAACCACAGCTTTAAACTCTAAGACCCTTACGTCCCTTGTGCAATGGTTTCCTAACGGGGGTTCAGGTTTCTATCACTCCGGCAACCCCTACGATTAGTAGCCAAATACACAATGCATTCCCCTAGGCCCATATAGGTGAAGTGTCATGTAGTCGACGTTCACATGACACCACTAGAAGAATAATGCCACAACTTTAAATAACAATCTATTGAATCTTTCTCAACGCAACTCCACTACTAACAACAAGACTTCTCCCATGTCCTCAAGAACAAAACGAACTACTCACAAGACATCATATGGATCATGATCAGAGATGGAATAATGATGTATAACAATCTGAACATAAACAATAATTCAATGGTTCACTCAATAGCATCAACTACAAAGAGTAATCAACACCGGGAAAGTTTCCCCTATGAACTATAGCAAGATTCAACCAATTGTTACAGCAATATGGAGATGGTGATGAGGGTGCTGATGGTGATGATGGTGGTGATGATGATGATGATGATCCCGATGAAGTCCATCTTGATGGTGGTGTTTATGGCGACGATCTCCCCTCTCCGGGAAGGAATTCCCCTGGCAGAAATCTGTCTGCCGGAGAGATCTTTCTCTCTCGGTGTTTTCCGCCCCGCAGAGGCGGCGGAATCTTTCTGTGGTCGCTCCCCGAGTCTTAGGGTTTCGGGAGGAAGATATACGCCAGAGGGGAGAGGCTGGAGTGGGCCAGGGTGGCCACACCACTCCCTGGCTCGGCCTGGGCTTGCCCGCGCCATGGGGTGGTGTGGCCCCCTGTGGCCCACCTCCACTCCATCTTCTGGCATCTTGAGTCTTCTGGAAAAATAGAATTTTCCGGATATTTTCCCGGATTTTCTGATCTTTGCGAATTTTGCCTCCAAACAGCACCTTTTCCATCAGAATCCTGACTGCAGCGGTCCATGCTCCAAAAGTCATCAACCATGCAAAAACAGATGAAATAACATAAGTATCACCTCTCAATACGAAATATATCAATGAATAATAGTGAATTAAGACATAGAATAGTGATGCAAAATGGACGTATCAGTGTGTCAGAACATCATAATCGTACATTATTAGATATGGTTCGATCTATGATGTCTCTCATAGACTTCCGATTGTCATTTTGGATATATGCACTAGAAACAGCCACATTCACTTTAAGTAGGACTCCATCTAATTCCATGGAAATGACACCGTATGAATTGTGGTTTGGCAACAAACCTAAGTTATCATTTCTTAAAAGTTTGGGGATGCGATGTTTATGTGAAGAAACTTCAACCTGATAAACTCGAACCCAAAGCGGAAAAATGCGTCTTCATAGGATACTCTAAGGAAACAATAAAGGAGATATGCCCTAGAGGCCAATAATAAAGATATTATCATTGACATGTCTCATTAGTTCGTAATAGTTTTGTATCATGCTAGAACTGTATTAAGTGGAAACATTAATACAGGTGTGATATATAAACAAACCAGGTCCCTAGTATACTCTAGACTAGTTCGTTGGGCAGCTGATGATTGAGGTTTCCTGATCATGGACTTTACCACCTTAACTAACAACGGGGTCACTTATGTAGTGGTGGATAATACCAAACCCCTAGTATTGCAATATGATCCAGTCACATAGTTCAATATTGCCATATCTAGCAAAGCATAGTGATTTAGTCCTTCGATCGTGAGATCATATTAATTACTATCTCCTAACGCTGCTTTGATCACATCAACCATCATGACCGTAATTGGGTGACTATAAAGGTGTGTATCAGGTATTCTAGAGGAACTTTTGAGGCCTATGTATCAAGACCGGGATTTGCCCATACGTGTTACAGATAGATACCCTAGGCCCATTCCGCGAGATTACATCTACAATTTTGCAAACATGTGACTCGATCATGGGGATATAATATCACGGGAACGAGTAAATGTGTATGTTGGTAACAAGACCGAACTAGGTATGTAGATACCAAAGATTAGATCTTAGACAAACTAGGTATAGTATATCAAAGGGAATGAGACTCAATTTTCAAGGTTCAAGTGATCAAGTTATTCGTGGAATGCATGGGGTCATTATGTGTTTCTAGGTACCGCTATTGGTCATTGATCGGAGAGGTGTCTCGATCATGTCTATGTACTACCGAGCCGTAGGGTGTCACTTAAGTGTAGAGACACTTATGGATTGATCCAAGATCGTACGAGAAAAGAGACAGAACTCCGGAATAGTTCCAGAATAATACCGGAATGCTTCTAGGGATATTTGATGATGAACGGAGGGGTCCGAAAGGTGTTTCAGAATGATATGTATTAAATAATATTAATTTAATATTAATTAAATTAATTAATATTAAAAATATTATTTAAATTGGATTTTTGGGGCAGCCCACCTAATTGGGCCTCACCTGAGGAGGACCAAGAGGGGGTTGCGCCCTAGGGATGGCCAAGGGAGGTCGCCGGCCACCAAGTGGGATCCCCACCATGTGGGGATGGCCGCCACCGCCTCCTCCACCTCCTCCCTTCATTAGTCCCACCTCGGGACTTTGAGGGAGGTGGTGCCTCCGTTGCACCTATATAAAGAGGGGCACCCCTCTCCCCAAATCCATCCCATCAATTGGCTATTGCATTCCTCTCTCTCTCTCTCTTCCTCTCCCTCATGTGTGGTTCTCAAGATTGGAATTGCATACATGGATAGGGATTTTTCCACCATACGCATGCCATCATGCTACTGGATTCGATCCGGATCAATCTTATTCCGCTGCTTTCCTAGACCAGATGTCGAGAGACATATCTACACCGTATGTGTGCAAGGACACGAGGCGCTTCCACTTGTGGTTCTTTTGCTTGGAGCTTAGACATCGACACGACCATGAGGTCGGCTACGCCATACAAGGACTAGGGGTGACTTGCGAGGAGCTTCGCGGCCTTGAGGTCGGGCGAGTTCGACTACATCATCCACGTTCCCCGTGAAACTTTAATCTTGTCCAGTCTTCAAAGGTATGAACACTGAATCCCCGCTCGTTCCTTTGCATCTGCATAGATAGATCTTGGCTAGGTGTGTTCGCACCGTAGGAAAATTTTGTTTTCTAGCACGGAACCCCTTCAGTGGTATTAGAGTCGATATATGCGTAGATTTTTGGTACGAGTAGAACACATGCTGATTGTGTGGGCACTAATTTTCTAGTTGCTACCATCCCACATGTACTTGTTCATATCATGGCAATGTCGGATGAAGCATCCGAGACTAGTTCCGTGACTGACATATGTCTTGTACCATATAAGTGGCCAGCGGGTGTCTATCTATCCAACATTAGTTGATATGACATTTACAAAAGATGACCCTGATAAGGGACTTAAAGCGGCAACTAGTCAATTCATGTTATGGTTGGAAGTTCGTAGGTAGAAATGATTCTCTTGTGAAAGCCCTAACAACCGTGTAAAACATGCACATATAAAGTAGATGCGTCTAACTTTATTTTGCAGGGGCTTGTGGTATGTATGGTCAAGGTAAGTGTTTATGAGATGGACCGCTGAAGGCAAGGTGGCACCACGTACCTGGTGCAACAACGGAGCTCTCGATGGAGATCAAGGCGCGACACCATATCATATCGCATAAATTGTGTACATATGATGTTGATTGTTTGTGCATCTTATTATGCTAGTATTACACTATGATGGTAGCATTATAAGATGATCCATCAACATAATTCCAATATGTGTGTTCTCCCTTTGGTGTGCACCACCAAGAAAGTCCGTTGTTGTGGAGCGGGCCATGATGATCAAGTGCAAACACATCGACATTCACATGTGGTGGGTGTAAGACATGTATGCACTGCAAATACAATAAAGGTTAACATTGGAGAGCCTAGCATGTACATACATGGCCTCAGAACACATATGACCGAAAGGTTAAGCATGAGTCACATGGTGATGTGATCGATATGTTGATATTTACCCCGACAGCTGTATCAAAGGTTGTGATGATCGGGGATGATATGGTGTAAAGGGATCGTGTAATCAAAAAACGAATGTTGGAGGATGTTCATTTGAGTGGGATTTCTGGTAATGAACTTATATTATGACCTAAAAAATCTAACTAAATTTGCATAGTTGTTGTAGTTGGCATCTGTTATAGACTAACCTTGGTTGTAATTGAGATAAAGTACTAAAGTATTCTAGATACTTACTTTACGAAATAGTACCATATTGTTTGAGTGTCAAATTATAGATAAAAGTCCTAAAGCATACTTTCAAGTAAACCTCACTTATTTCATAAAGGTTTAATAAGTGTATTAATCCTGGATTAATTGATTCCAAAGTTAGTTTCTAAAAGATGATGCTTGCCTCCATGATACTTGATATTAGAAAGAAAGTTCTTTGTATCAGCATTATCTGTGAGCTGAAAAACTCTTTTCAAAAATCATCTCGTGTAAAAGATATTTTCATATCTCAAAAACTATTTTATTGCAACATGGTGAAGTATAATTTAGATGTTCTCATATTGGCATATAATGGTGACGCTAGTGATACGTCCATTTTGCATCACTATTCTATATCATAATTTACTACTATTCATTGATATATTTCATATTAAGAGATGATACTTATGTTATTTCATCTATTTTTGTATGACTGGTGACTTTTGGAGGATGAACCACCGGAGTCAGGATTCTGATGGAAAAAAGAGCTATCCAGATGCAATATTTGTGAAGATCAGAAAATCCTGGAAAATATATGGAAATTCCTACTTTTCCAGAAGACGAAGGAGGCCAGAAGGAGGAGTGAAGATGGGCCACAGGGGCCCCACACCACCCCCTGGCGCGGGTCCCCCTGGCCTCACCACCAGATGGTGTGGCCACCCTAGCCCACCTCCAACATCATCCTTTGGCATATATAATCCCCTCGAAACCCTAAGACTCGGGGAGTGACCACAGAAAGATTCCATCGCCTCTGCGGGTCGGAAACTACAGAGAGAGAAAGAGCTCTCTGGCAGGCAGAAATCTACCGGGGAAATTCCTTCCCGGAGAGGGAAGATCGTCGCCATCAACACCGTCATCAAGTTGGACTTCACCGGGATCATCATCATCATCTCCAGCATCACCTCCACCAGCACCATCATCACCACTCCGTACCGCTGTAACAATTGTGTTGAATCTTGCATAGTTCTTAGGGGAAACTTTCCCGGTGTTGATTACTTGTTGTAGTTGATGCTATTGATTACTTTCAGATTGTTACTTATCATTATTGCATCTCTGATCTTGATCCATATGATGTCTCGTGAGTAGTTCGTTTAGTTCTTGAGGACATGGGAGAAGTCATGTTGTTAGTAGTGGAATTGTGTTGAGAAAGATTTAATGGTTTGATATTTAAGTTGTGGCATTATTCTTCTAGTGGTGTCATGTGAATGTCGACTACATGATATTTCACCTTTATGGGCCTAGGGGAATGCATTGTGTATTTGTCTACTAATCGTGGGGTTGCCGGAGTGACAGAAACCTGAACCCCCGTTAGGAAACCTTTGCATAAGGGAGTGTAGGATCTCAAAGTTTAAGGCTGTGGTTAGGTTTTTATCTTAATTACTTCTTGTAGTTGCGGATTCTTGCAAGGGGTATAATCACAAGTATGTATTAGTCCTAGGAAGGTCAGTACATTAGCATACGTTCACCCACACAACACTTATCCAACCAGAGAAGATTAATCAACTATATGAAGCGAAAGCACTTGACAATATTCCCAAGTGTCCTCGAGAACGTTTGGTCATCTTAAGTAATACGACCGGGTTATACTTTGCTAAAGAAAGGATTGGGCCACTTGCTGCAATTATTATTATTGTCTTTTTATTTACTCGCACTTTATTTATCTGCATAATCAAAAAACCCTAAAAATCCGTTTGCTAAGTATTTACAGAGAATTCCTGATCCAAACCACTAGTCAACACCTTCTGCTCCTCGTTGGGTTCGACACTCTTACCTATAAAAAATACTACAATACACCCCCTATACTTGTGGGTCATCAAGAGTATTTTCTGGCGCTGTTGCTAGGGAGTTAAGCGCTTTTGAAGAGTGGAACTGGTAAAGGAAATTTCTACTGTGAGTATTGTTTATTTCTGTTTGTTACTTTATTCTCAATATGGATAATTCACTTAGTTTCTTATTTCGGAATGCTACTACCACTTCTAAGGTAGTAGATGAACCACCACCTGCTGAAATTGATCCTTTTAAAATACCTACAAAAATTGTTGATCGTGTTATGGATAACTACTATTTTGGAGATGGAACTGTCCATCCCGGTGATCATTTGCTTTTTATACATGAATTATGCGGATTGTTCAAGTGTGTAGGTATTACAATAGATCAAGTTAATAAAAAGTTATTCTATGTATCATTGAAAGGCAGAGCTGAGGAATGGTATAAGCTACTAAAGAATGGCCAATCTCTTGAATGGGAGGAAATTGTACCTCTCTTTTATTCCAAATTTTATCCTCCTAGTGAGATTCATAAAGATCGGAATCAAATATATAACTTTTGGCCTCGTGATGGAGAGAGTACCGCCCAAGCTTGGGGGATATTGAAGTCACTAATGTTCAAATGTCCTATTCATGAGGTCCCTAATAATATTATTATCAATAACTTTTATGCAAGGCTTTCTCTTCATGATAATGATCTATTGGATGCTTCTTGTGCTGGATCATTTACACATATGAAAGGAGAAGCTAAATGGGATCTTCTAGACTGTATTCAAGACAATGCTGAAGCATGGGAGAATGATAAAGGAAGAAAGTCAGGTGTAAATTATGATTATGAATGCATTGAATCTTTTATGGGAACTGATGACTGCCATAATATTAGTGTTGCTTATGGTCTTGATTCTCAAAGTATTGCAAATTGTTTTAAGGCCTTTGCCTCTTATATTGAAATTCCTAAAAAGAAATGGAACAAGTATCATGAGCCATATAAAGTTATTGTTAATTGTGTTCCTGCTAGAAATACTGAAGTTTATACTGCTAATTGTATATTACCTGAACCTTACATCGAGAAAATACATTTTCCTATTAAGGTAAAGGAACATTCTATGATAGCTAGTATGGTTAACAAAGGTACAAAGAAAATTGTAGAACCTGATGAACAAATAGATGTTGAACCTGCAGTAGCAAATATGAAAGACCTTGTCACTAAAAATGTAGAAGATGGGCACATTATCCTTTGTAAGGATACTTCTAATATTGTTTCACATCCTAGTAGAACAAGGAAGCCTAGTGTCCCTGTTTTTTTGTCAGAATAAGTGATCATTGATACTATGGTTCATGTGATAGTTATATCGTTAAATTTATTCATGATGCTGAAAGTTATTATGAGAGAGGGAAAATGTTTCTATGCATCTCAATAATATTAAGTTTCCTTGCTTTATGCTGAAAGTCTTTATGTTGCATTTGTTTTTCCTTCCTATGCTAGTAGTCTCTGGTTTCAATAATTTATTTTCTTACAAAACTCCCTTGCATAGGAAGTGGGTTAGACTTAAATATGTGTATATTTGCTCCTTGATGCTCTCTTTTACTTCAATTCATATTCTTATGTGAGCATCATTGAAATTCATCATGCCTATCTTAATGGCTATAAAGAAAGAGCTTTTTGAAAGACAACCCAATATATTTTTGCTTTCAGTTTTTGTTTATTTGAGTGCTAGAAGTTATTGCTTTTGTAATAACCTCTCCTTATCCTTTTTTTGGTTTTTGTGTCAAGATCAGCCTCTAATGAGAGAGAAGTAAGATTTGGGGAAATTGCTGTCCCGAAACAGATTTTTGTGCTTCATCGTAAAAAATCGTGAAAAATCCCAGAACGTCATACTGATCTGTAATTCTTTGTGTGCATGCCCCAGGATATTATTTAACTTTCGTTAGTTTTGCACTTTTTGATTTGAGCAACAGAATATTTTAGAAAAAAATTGATCTTTACTTGTTGGTCTGTTTTGATAGATTTCTGCCATTTTTGCATTTGCCTCTTAAATCAATTTCCTTTTTGAATTATTTTTGGGATTTCGAAAGGATTTGCTTCAGTAGATTATGTTTTGATGTATTTCAGTTGAAATTGAACCTAAAGGTTTATTATCTTGCATGCACTAATATTGCTAATGAAGATTGTGTGAAGTTTTGTATGAAAGAAATTTTCAAGTGGCAAGAGAGAATGCTGTAATGAGATGGTGAATGGTCAAAGACTCAACCATTATATTTTTGAAGATTCTTACAATAAAGATATTGATATTATTCAAGTGGTGACTCCGGAAGAATTTATTAAAGACCAAATTCAGAAACCTGCAGAGTCTTTTTTCAAATAGGTAATAGTTCTGGTAAGAAAAGGTCCGTGAAAAACTTTTCAATTTATATTTTTGTAGTTTTTATCTAACATGGAAGATAATGAGTTGAAAAGGGATGGAAACGGAGCCCGGGGGGCTCACACCACCCCGTGGCGTGGGCCCACCTGGCCGCGCCACTAGGGGGTGTGGCCACCCCGGAGCCCGTCTCTGACCCGTTTTCTCCCAATAACTTCCTTTTGTTGTTAAATTTTGTAATATATAATCCCCCGGATCCCCCGAGGTCTGTATATCGTGTTCTCATCGTGTTTTCGTTTCGATCTGTTTCTGTCAGGAACTATTCTCAAGTTTAGAAGCACAATGGTCTCCACCAACAATAAGGGCAAGAAGCCTGTGGAAGATGATCTCCAAGACCCCAAGCAGGAGGAGGAGATCAAGGGTGAAGTTGAAGAGGAAGTGAAGGAAGACCAGCATACGCGCACCAACACCAACATTGCAAGCATTGGAGTGATAGCACGTCCTGTCTAGCTCAAAAGGACTGCATGAATGTCTACTAGAGGGATGGTTCCACGCCTTTGCTTGGCTTCATGGTCACCTCCTCCACGCACCCAGAATCCTTTCCATACCCTTATACACGAGCAGCAATTCCAAAAGATGCCTAAGGAAAAATTACCCTCCAATTGGGACATGCCTCATTCTAACCATGCAGGAAAGGAACACTTTAAGGAGGAAGAGTGGGGAAAGAATCACAAGGGCTGGGATTCACAGTCCGACATGATCATTAACCGCATTGAGCACAGTTCGGAGTTGATTCGTACTCTCACCTCTGAGATTGAGGATTTGAAGAAATTGATTGAAAATCTTATCGAGAGAACACCACCACCACCGAAGGAGTAATTCATCATCAGGTTTTGGCATCCCCTTGGTTTGTTCTAAGCTTGGGGGAGTGCCGCGGTATCACATCATTATCTTTCATCTTTTTACCTTTTTAGTAGAGTCATATCATGAATAGAGAAGTTATCATATAGGATGTTTGCATTGTGGAAGTATCTCTCCTCCAGTTAGTTATCTATGTATCCCTTGGTGTGAGTTGCCGTTATGGAATATTAATGAGAAGTTTTATCATTTAATTTTTTCACATCTTATTTTAGTTTGCAATTTCTGTTATATGATTGATCTTGTTGTTAGTATTGGTATCACTTTGGGATCATTAAGTAAATTTAGTTGGTTTTGGCAAACCTAGCTCTGATCAGTAGCAACACTATTTGAGGATTGAATGGAAAAGAGAAAAGTACTTTTAGAAATATAATTTCATTATCTTTCTTTCTTGATTGGCTCATAAGCTTAGTATTCTCTGGTTAAGATCTTTTGTGTTTCCAAGGAAGATTGCATGATTGTTTTTATCACTTGTATGTTTGTTTGTTTCCTTCAACTCTTATTCTTGCTACCCAGTATTGCTAGCCAAAAACCTATACCGAGAGGGAATGCTTCTCGTGCATCCAATCCATGAACTAAAACCTATGCCATTTATGTCCACCATATCTACTTATTAGCATTATTGCTATTCCAAGTAAATTCTCGAGTTTTATCTATCTTCCAAATTAAACTTGTTATCTGAAAACTAGTGATTAAAGCTCTCACAAACTTGATGGCACACTTTATTTTCTTGTACTTAATAAATTTGAACCATTATGACTATCTTATGAAGCTTGTATGCTTACAAATTATAAGTTGAGAGTTAGCAAAACCATGTTATCATGGGGTCCACTTTCGACATTGCACTTATTATTTAGTTGATATCATGTTCTTTTGTTTATGGATGCCAGCGGTGTGAAATAAAATGGGAGCTTGTAAGCTCATGGAGTTTGTATATGTGTTAGAGAAACACTTGGGCGGCTAGCCTAAGCCATGCCTAATCATGGTGGAAACTTGCAGCATAACCATAGTGGCATTCTATGAAGCATCCTCAATAAAAACCTATGCAAATAGCAAATAAAAAGATCACTGAGATGCTCACTGTCTGTTGCCTTGTAATTTTGATATGGGATAGCTCCTTTGTCATGGGGCAAGGGGTACCCCGTTGGCGGTTCTCTATGATACACATACACTTACAATGACAAGAACTTACCAGAGACCAAATTTGAGTAGCATGAGGTCTAGTACTCATACTCAAGGGGCATGAGACTTTTAACTTGTAATTTGTCAAGCATATAACTCATACTTTCCCTCACATTAACCTTAATCACTTCAAGATGCCTATGATAGGGGCAATGAGGGCTCAAAGCTAGTAAGTACCATAACTTTTGGAAGCTCTTTATGAAATTTGAAATCCCTGCTTCCCTCTGTGAAGGGCCTATCTTTTACTTTTTAGTTGAGTCACCTATTCCTTTCTATCTCAAGCAAGCATTTGAGTTGTTGTGATTCAATCATCCATACGATGATTTATTCAATCATGTTTCTTATGTTCCTTGTTTTGCACACTTCTCTTATCCGAGTGAATATTACTTTGAAGGCTATCATTGAAAATCTCATTATGTTTGAATCCTGCAATTTGTTAATCGTTCTTTGACCAACAACAAAGTTTGCCATTACCAATTATGATTTATTTTGTGTATCTTTATTGTGTTTCCTTTACTCATTGCAAGTTAAGTTGTATAATAGTGACTTGTTTTCTATTATGATTTATGTATTGATGAATGTTATGCTTCTTGTCCGTATTCTCTTTATCGACACTTCACTCCATAAACTTGTGGTCATGTTTATTGAGCTCAGTTTTCGCTTGGGGACAAGCGAGGTCTAGCTTGGGGGGAGTTGATACGACCATTTTGCATCACTATTTTATATCATAATTTACTGTTATTCATTGATATATTTCATATTAAGAGAAGATACTTATGTTATTTCATCTATTTTTGCATGATTGATGATTTTTGGAGGATGAACCACCGAAGTCAGGATTCTGATGGAAAAAGAGCTGTCCAGATGTTGAAGATCAGAAAATCCCGGAAAATATATGGAAATTCCTATTTTTCTAGTTGACGAAGGAGGCCAGAAGGAGCAGTGGAGATGGGCCACAGGGGGCCCACACCACCCCCTGGCGTGGGTCCCCCTAGCCGTGCCACCAGGTGGTGTGGCCACCCTGGCTCACCTCCATCATCACCCTTTGGCGTATATAATCCCCTCGAAACCCTAAGACTCGAGGAGAGACCACAGAAAGATTCCGCCGCCTCTGTGAGGCGGAAACTATATAGAGAGAAAGAGCTCTCCGACAGGCAGAAATCTGCCAGGGAAATTCCTTCTCGGAGAGGGGAGATCGTCGCCATGAACACCGTCATCAAGCTAGACTTCATCGGGATCATCATCATCATATCCACCATCATCTCCACCAGCACCATCATCACCACTCCGTACCGTTGTAACAATTGGGTTGAATCTTGCATAGTTCTTAGGTGAAACTTTCCCGGTGTTGATTACTTGTTGTAGTTGATGCTATTGAGTGGAACCATTGAATTATTGGTCATGTTCAGATTGTTACTTATCATTATTTCATCTCTGATCTTGATCCATATGATGTCTCGTGAGTAGTTCATTTAGTTCTTGAGGACATGGGAGAAGTCATGTTGTTAGTAGTGGAATTGTGTTGAGAAAGATTTAATGGTTTGATATTTAAGTTATGGTGTTATTCTTCTAGTGGTGTCATGTGAACGTCGACTACATGATACTTCACCTTTATGGGCCTAGGGGAATGCATTGTGTATTTGGCTACTAATCATGGGGTTGCCGGAGTGATAGAAACCTGACCCCCGTTAGGAAACCTTTGCATAAGGGAGTGTAGAATCTCAAAGTTTAAGGCCGTGGTTAGGTTTTTATCTTAATTACTTTCTTGTAGTTGTGGATGCTTGCAAGGGGTATAATCACAAGTATGTATTAGTCCTAGGAAGGTCAGTACATTAGCATAGGTTCACCCACACAACACTTATCCAACCAGAGAAGATTAATTAACTATATGAAGCGAAAGCACTTGACAATATTCCCATGTGTCCTCGAGAACATTTGGTCATCTTAAGTAATACAAATGGCTTGTCCTTTGCTAAAGAAAGGATTGGGACACTTGCTGCAATTATTATTATTGTCTTTTTATTTACTCGCGCTTTATTTATCTGCATTATCAAAACCCCCTAAAAATTTGTTTGCTAAGTATTTACAGAGAATTCCTGATCCAAACCACTTGTCAACACCTTCTTCTCCTTGTTGGGTTCGACACTCTTACTTATCGAAAATACTATGATACACCCCCTATACTTGTGGGTCATCAGCTAGGCGTACCTATCACCCAATACGTTTGGGAACTAAAGTTATACGAACATTCATCTTGATGAGTTATAAAGTTCATTCATGAAATTTTTCATGATAGGATGAATAAATGGTTTACGTAAAATGTTTACTATACTAAAGATCTATAAAAGTAGAATCCAAAAGAACATGAATCATGTGATGATTGTGATCCACTTCAAAGTGTGAGTTTAAGGGTATTAGTGTTTTACTAACACACTTTAACCAAGTATCATGTGATTGGTGCCACTATTGATAATTGGTGACTCTTTTGAAAGAGAGGAAAACATTGAAAGAGAATCCTTAAATATAATTGGCACAAATTAATGGGCTAGAATTGTCCACATCAGGTATATACAAAATATACATATTATGAATGTATATTTGTTGCTTGTTAAACCTATGTAATTCTTCGGTATTAGATAGTAAATTGGTCGGTAAGAAATAGCATACAACAACTCAATATGAGAAATACATTGGTCCGAATAAGTAGCAAAATAAAACGGTAATGTTGTTCATCGATAAACAAATAAAGTGTTATTTTGTTTGTCATCTACATCAAGAACCAAGCCATTAAGGTTTATTCTTATAATAATTATCAGGTTCTAGTATTGTGAGAACAAATTGTTGTTCAAATAATTATGGTATTCCATAGTTGATGGATGGACCATTATAAATCTTGTTGGTGAAATAAGAATCATAAAACTAAATGCAAAAGCATCGCAAGCCGAAATTATTGAAATTTCACTTAAATGTGACACCACCATTAAAGTTATATTGGAAAGAAAGACATGAAGAAACTCCATCTTGATGGAATTTTGGAGTCAAGTTGTTTTCAAACAAATTGACGCTTGTTAGACTTTCCTATAGATAACTAAAACTCTGTTCATGGGAAAATGTTGAACGGATGGCTAACTTAGTGGAATTAATACATATTGATGTATGAGGTCCATTATGTAAGACCATGTGTGCTATATTATACTTCATATACTTCCACTAAGGACCTGAATTGATATATGAGTATATCTGTATAATAAGGAAGAAGTATAAGCCATTCGAAACATGTTCAAAGGATTTAGTGTGAAGAAGAAATCATCCATATTCACAGAAACAACACTATAAGAGTTATTGCATGTTCGAGTTTCTAGAGACTTTGATAAAGTCACTACGAATAAAGAAATCATCATAACAAGAAAATCAAGAGTTTATAATTGGATCATAAAAGAAGATTTGAGTTACAAGTTTAGCAAACATCTGAAAGTTGAGAACCTGTTTCATAAACTTGAGTTTTCCAGAACACCATAGGAGTATGGATTGTTTTGAGAATATAATCGAACCTAG
Source organism: Avena sativa (assembly GCA_916181665.1). Lineage (NCBI taxonomy): Eukaryota > Viridiplantae > Streptophyta > Magnoliopsida > Poales > Poaceae > Avena > Avena sativa. The sequence continues at coordinate 106,127,719 of OV702292.1, forward strand.
CTAGTTTGACTTGGTGAAATCAAATATAAGCTGCCATTATGATTTAATAAATTATGCTATAGTGACATACCACTTTTACACTAGAAAGAGCAACATCATGATCTGATGAAATGGCAAGGGGTAAAACCCAGTTTGTCTTTTCTAAAATTTTGGTATGCTAGGAATATGTAAGTCTTTCTAGGTTATCACAATTTAATCATTGAGAATTCCTCCACCGTAACACTAAAGACAAAAGTGTTTGTCTCTAAAACAGTGAAGTTCTTTGAGAAGGAACTTTTCGTGAAAAGGTAAGCGGGAGGACAATAGAAACTTTGATGTGGTTATTGGAACCTAAGGGACATGACGAGAGTAGCGCAACATCGGAAAGTGTTCTAGAGGATACAACAATGCTCATGACTACCATTACTACAAATGTTGTATGTTCCAGAAATCTAAGTTCCTATTGAACCATGTGGATTGGGTGAGAATCAAATAACAAGATTTGAGGACAAGTGTCATTGTTGGACAATGATACCCCGAATACATGCAAAGAAGCAATGATGAGCCATGACTCCATTGAATGGTTAGAGGCCACAATAATTTGTGATAGTATCCATATATGAAAGTCAAGTTATGAACTTGGTAGACCCTCAGGAAGGCGTGAACCTTTTAAAAGCGTAAATGATCTATAAATAAACAGATACAAGATGTTTATGTGTGTGAAATGTTCGACTTGTCAGAAAGTAGTTTACGAAAAATTTCAAAAAAATAACTATGACTAAATTGGATCTTCCCAAGCGACATTTAGTCTATACAGATTATTATAGCAACTACTTCATATTAAGATATGGTAGTTGAATAAGCAAAACAATGTTCTTCTAAAAGAATGGTTTACATTAAAAAGGGTTTTGTTAAATTGAAGGTTGCTAAGATATATGCAAACTTCAATGGTTGAAGTATGCATAGTGGAGTTGGAATCTTCACCAGTATGAAACTTTAAAGAGTTTAAGTTCATCATAGTGATGAAGATGCTTGTGTTTACAAGAAACTAAGTAGGAGTGTTAATACATATTTCCAATACTTTATGCTGATTAGAAATGATGTATCTTTAATTTTAAGAGAATTAAGAATTTTATTAAAATTGGATTTTGATGAAAAACTTAGGAAAACCCATATATTAGACATCGAAGTCTATACAGATATATTGAAATGCTAATATGGTTATGCTGAAGTACATATATGAAATATTGAATTAGTTCAATATGGTGGCATATTTGAGTGGGAGCTGTGTGAGTATCCTGGTGAATATATTACAAGAAAAGTTTTTGCCACATGGTAGCAAGATCAATTGTGTTGACAATTGGTATGTGAAACCTCATGCATCATTTGATAAATCATGAATGCCATGATATGTATATATCTAAATGAGTCCTATGCTCTAAGTGTTAGGACGATATACCAGAATGATTCATAAGATGATCATTGGACAATGGTAATGATATTCTTGCGTTACTGACATGGGTATACTCTACAGGTACTCGAGCTTGGTATATACGGTCTAAATGCGTACAGGCCCACGGTGTCGCCAAGGCCCAAACGAAGGATTCGAGTAACCTGTGGACTCTCGATTGCTTGAAGAACAAGAAGAAGCTAAAGATAGAAAGTTCAAAGGGAAAACCCTAAATTGTAACCGAATCGACTTGCTACCCGGGACCTAGCCTATCTATATAAAGGCTGGGAGGGGCGGCGAGGAGGACACACGCAACCCTAGTTTCCACAACCCTCGCCAGATTGCATCTGTGCACCATTGTAACTTTCGATTCCTTCGATAATTCCACGAGCAGACAAGCAGGAGTAGGGACCTCTACAAGGCCTGAACCTGGGTAAATCTTTGTCCCCTTTGTGCTTGTCTGTTAGCCGATAGATGTCTCCATCTCTCCCTCCTTCTCCAAAACCCAAGTCCATAACAATGGGCATTGACGAGTTAAACCATCGTCAATTGGCGCCGTCTGTGGGAATTGGGACTGCTGATGTTGCGGCTTCTTCGGCCCCATCAACTGCGATCTACAACTCGCAACAACGGAGATTCGCCAGCTCTTTGGTGCGTTCGACTTCACCGTCCACACGCCGGCCACTCGCCTGGCCTTCGAGTCCGTGGGCGACGGAATCAGCCTGGCGATCGGGAGCTTCCGCTTCCAAGTTGGTCAGATGGGCACACTTCGCATGCCTGATCAGCCGACAGCACCGGCAATTGCCCTAGCATCGTGGTTTCCTCCGTCGATCGGCACCCTCAGCGAGCTCAATGCCCCGGCAACAGTCGAGAACACTGTCAGCGACAGCAGTCGCGACTCTGACCTGAGTGATCTAGCCATTGAAGGTGGAACCTACGGTTCCGGATCTGAGAGTTGTGGAAGAAGCAGCTTCCCCAATCACTTCATGTGCGCCGTCATCAACGCAGGCGACACCTCTGCCAACCGCGACAACGGCGGCAATCGCGGCAACGGAACCGACCCGCCTAACGGCGGCAATGGCGGTAACGGTGGCAATCGCCTCCCCGTTGACAACGGAGGGGCAGTCGAACCTCCAACCATAGTAAACGAGCAAACTGGTGAACGCGTCGTAATCAAGATCAACGAGCAAGAATGGGCTCGCTGCCGCGAGGCCCTGTGAGGAACCCCTTTACCCCTCAGATCCCTGCAGGAACTGCTGATGGGTTATCACTGGCTCCTAAAGGAAGAATTCAAGTGCCAAGTACAAACAATCGCGCAACTCGAGGCACGCAAAAAGGCGGCAGACGAGTCGAGCGTTCGTCGTGCTGGACTTTCCTCCTACGGAGGATCCTCCTCAAAGGGCAACGAGCACCTCGCCAAGAAGAGGCAGTCTCGGATGGCCCACCTCACCAAGAAGGAACGCATAGAGGCCGCAAAGGTCCTCGACTTCGGATCTATGACAGTCGACACCAGGGGCAATGTGGTCCCCAAAACGCCGTAGGCTGCGGTGATAGCGGCCACCATGTACCTCTTGAACAACCAACCACCAGCTAGAGACCCCCGAGCCGCCATGCACCGATCTACGATCACGGGCTTGGGATTAATCGAGGCCGCCCTTGACAAGGAGCCGACACCGGAGCCAAAGAAGGGCAAAGCGCTAGCAAAGAGGTACTCCTCGCCCTCATCCAGCGATGACAGCCATGACTTGTCTCGACGTCGCCGCTCACGACGACATGACCACGACTACGATGCACATGATGACATCACACAGCGCAAGATCGACAAATCAAGAGCACGACGTGCTCGGTCGACTGACTCAGAAGAGGAGGACGTGGAACTCTACGGCGCCAGATGCTTCAGCAGATCCATTAGGCAGAAGTGAATGCATAAAGAGTTCAAACTCCCGTCAGAGAACCCGAAGTTTGACGGTCTACAGGACCCCAAGATCTGGTTGGAGGACCACATCTCCTCCGTCAGACTCCATGGAGGCAGTCGAAGCACTGCCATGCAATGTTTGCAGCTACAGCTGCAGGGCGCCACCCGAGCATGGCTCAATAACCTCCCACGCGGATCCATCCGCAGTTGGGATGAGCTGGTTTACAGCTTCGTGCGCAACTTTAAGGGCACATACAAATGTCCCACATCAATCGAAGAGCTGAGATGCTGCCAGCAAAGATCTGGCGAATCGCTGCGCTCCTACATCCAAAGGTGGTCCATCATCAAGAACTCCGCGGAGAACATCTCGGAGGATCGCGCGATTGACGCATTCAATGGTGGTGTCCTCCGTTTAGAACTCAGAGAGGAGCTGGGCCGCTCAAAGCCCAAGACCATCGACCACCTGATGGAGATCGCGAATCGGTGGGCCAATGCAGAAGACTCGGTAAAGAATCGCGTTCACTCTGACAAGGAGGCGGATCTCGAGCGCAGACGCGATTGCCGAGGCAAGCGTCGCATGCGCATTTACGATGACCGCGACGACGTCAACATGGTCGCGGCTGGCTACGCCGAAAGACGCGACGACAACCACAACAGCGGATACCATAGCGGCGGATACCGCGACTCTGGGAAAACCACACAAGTATGGCAACTCCGCACTCGTGACGAGGCACCCGCGAGCTCCATTGAGGACAAACTGTCCGGCCCATGTACGGTGCACTTCTACATCGACAAGCATGATGGCAAGAAGAAGTCCAGCCACCTCCTCAAGGATTGCCGCGAGTTCCTCAAGCTACATGAGGGACTGGTTCGGATGAACCGCAATGCAGTCGAAAGAGGCTATGGAGCCGCTCCAGGCGCCGTGGCACATGGCGCACCACCACCACCACCTGGGCCACCCCCGAACGGAGCCGCACCAGACCAGCACCACGGAGGCGAACCGTACCCACGTGCCATGGGCACCATGATGATCCAAAAGGGACGCCCCTCCAACAGGGTGCAGAAGGCCATCACTCGCCAAGTCAACTTGGCCATGCACTCGCCACCATCCACCACTAAGTACCTCAGTGCAAGCGAGTCATGCATCACTTTCGACAAGCGCAACCACCCGCCTTAGATACCCCATCCAGGTCATTGCCACCTTGTACTCGAGGCGCAAATTGGAGGCTTCGACATGAGTCGCGTCTTCATGGATGGCGGAAGCGGCATCAACCTCATATTCGCGAGTACTCTGCGAGCAATGAGAATCCCTCTAACCTGCCTGGAGGCATTGGACACAACGTTCCACGGCATCGTCCCAGGGAAAGGCGTATACCCCCTGGGAAAAATCAACCTCAACGTCATCTTTGGCACGCCGAAGAACTTCCGGTGCGAGCGCATCGATTTTGAGGTCGTCGACTGGCCCTCACAATACCACTGCATCCTCGGGCGTGTCGCGTTCGCTAGGTTCATGGCAGTGCCCCACTACGCCTACCTGCAGATGAAAATGCTAGGTCCCAATGGCGTCATGACGATCAACGGGAGCTTTGAACGATCTGATAGTTGCGATAGGGAATTCAACAGAATCTCCCAGTCCTTCGGCATGCAGGAGGAACTCACGAGATTGAAGGAGACGACAGATAACAGCCTGCCTCCCCTGAGCAGGCCAAGCTCACCTGATCTCTCCTTCGACTCATCTGTGCACACAAAGAAGGTGCAGGTCCACCCATCGGATCCCGCCAAGACGGCCCTCATCGCCAACAACTTGAGTCCCGCATAGGAACTCGCGCTCGTCGAATTCCTCCGTGAGCACTGGGAAATTTTTGCCTGGTGTCCTGCGGACATGCCAGGAGTTCCCAGGGAATTCGCCGAGCACGCACTCAACGTCAACCCCGACGTAAGGCCAGACAAGCAAACAATCAGGCGACTATCTGAGCCACGAGCGTAGGCAGTCGGGATGGAGATGAACAAACTCCTCGAGGCCAAGTTCATACGCGAGATCAAGGAAAGCACTTGGCTCGCCAACACGGTGTTGGTACCAAAAAAGGATACGGATATCCTGTGGATGTGTGTGGACTTCACTTCTCTGAACAAGCACTGCTCAAAGGATCACTTCCCGCTGCCACGGATCGACCAGATCATTGACTCCACCGCGGGATGCGAGCGCCTCTGCTTCCTCGATGCCTACTCAGGCTATAATCAAATTCGAATGAAGGAGGAAGATCAAGAGAAAACAGCATTTACAACGCCCTTTGGCGTGTTCTGCTACAAAACAATGCCCTTCGGGCTAAAAAACGCGGGAGCCACCTACCAGCGGTGCATGCAGGCTTGCCTCAAGGAACAACTGGGTCGCAACATCCAAGTCTATATCGACGACATAGTAATCAAGACCAAGGAAGAAACCTCTCTAATCGACGATTTGCGCGAAACCTTCGCCAACCTCGACCGCTACCGGATCAAGCTCAATCCGGACAAATGCGCCTTCAGCGTACCATCTAGGCAGCTACTCGGGTATCTCATCTCCGCGAGGGGAATCGAGGTGAACCCGAAGAAGATAAAAGCCATACTAGCCATGGAGAAGCCGAAGAACATAAGAGGCGTCCAGCAACTGGCCGGACGAATCGCGGCCCTCAGTCGATTTATCAGTCGGATGGGTGAAAAGGCACTGCCCTTCTACCAGCTCCTCCGCAAAGCTGAAAAATTCGAGTGGACCAATGAAGTGCAAGAAGCATTTGAAGATCTCAAGCGCCTGCTATCCACTTCGCCAGTGCTGGTGACTCCACGAGAAAGGGAACCACTGTTGCTGTACATCTCCGCCACCAACCAGGTGGTTAGCACAGTGCTCGTCGTCGAGCGAGCTGAGGAAAACAAGGTTCACGGCGTACAACGCCCAGTCTACTACCTCAACGAGGTCCTCATGCCAACAAAACAGCGGTACCTGCACTACCAGAAGCTGGCATACGATGTCTTTATGACCGCCCGGCGACTGCGCCACTACTTCCAGGAGCACCCAATCGTGGTAGTCAACGACGCCCCGCTGGGACATATCCTCAATAACTCCGACGCCACAGGGCGAGTCGCGCTTTGGGGAATAGAGCTGTCTCCACGAGACATCACATACGAAAAGCGCGACGCAATCAAGTCGCAAGTTCTCCGTGACTTCCTCATGCACTGGATGGAGAACCAACTCCCGGACAAACCAGATATGTCCTACCTCTGGACAATGCACTTCGATGGGTCCAAGCGGAAGGACGGAGCAGGCGCAGGTGTTATACTGACATCACCTCAAGGGGACAAGCTAAAATACATCCTGCGAATGCAGTTCACAGCCTCAAACAACGAGGCTGAATACGAGGCCCTGTTGCATGGGATGAGGATGGCAAAAGCTTGCAGCGCCAATAAGCTTATCATATACGACGACTCCAAATTGGTCGTCAACCAAACAATGCATGAGTGCGATGCACTGAACGACAACATGATCGCGTACCGCGACCTCTACGACACACTCGAAGGAGACTTCAACGGGTGCGAGCTGCGACACGTAGGTCGCGAAAGCGACGAGGAAGCAGACGCACTCGCCAACATAGGCTCTACCTGCGCCCCCATACCACCTGGAGTATTTCTCGAGCGCATATGCGAATGCTCCATCAAACCAAAGGCCGCAGAGAAGAAAGTAAGTGTAGCAATGGACTCGGGGCTGCGCCACCTAATGAGCCGATGGCACTCGATGACTTGGAGCTGAACATAGGACTCGAGGGACCAATGAGCATCATGATGATAGAGCAATCCTGGACGCAACCATACATTACATACCTCCTCAGCAAGAGGCTACCGGACGATCCGACAGATGCACGGCATATTGCGCGTCGATCCAAGGCATTCGCCATTCTCAACGGTGAACTGTACAAGCGCAGCATCACAGGAGTACTACAACGATGCGTCTCCCTGGTTGATGGAAAAGCAGTTCTCCTTGATATCCATGAAGGGACTTGCGGGGACCACGCCGGCAGTCGTGCCCTCGTTGCCAAAGCTCTACGAGCTGGATTCTACTGGCCCATGGCCATGCGCGACGCCAAAGATATAGTCCAAAAATGCAATGCTTGCCAGCGATTCGCAGACAAGCCACATGCACCAGGCGTAGAGCTACGGCCAATCCCGTTGGCCTGGCGCTTCGCACAATGGGGGCTCGACATGGTCGGCAAACTTCCAAGGTCCTCGCGAGGAGGCTACGTCTACCTCTTGGTCGCAGTCGACAAATTCACCAAGTGGATCGAAGCCATGCCAGTGACCAACCAATCAGGGCACAACGCAGTCAAGTTCTTTGAGTCCATCGTCTACCGCTTCGGAGTGCCGCACAGCATCATCACCGACAATGGGATGAACTTCACATCTAAGGAGTTCCAGGAATTCTGCGAGAACCTGGGAATCAACATCAGCTACGCCTCAGTCGCACATCCACAGACCAATGGTCAGGTGGAAAAAGCAAACAGGCTCGTCTGCAGCGGCATCAAGAAGCGACTCCTCCGGCCACTTGAACAAGCCGCGGGTTGCTGGCCAGATGAACTGCAATCCGTACTCTGGAGCCTACGTACAAATCCAAACAGCGCCACGGGCTACACGCCATTCTTTATGGTGCACGGAGCAGAGGCGGTGCTACCCGCTGAAGTACGATACAACGCGTCGCGCGTAGTCGCTTACAGCAAACAAGAATCATCCCTTGCACTCGAAGACTCCGTCGACCTCCTTGACGAAGCCAGGAAAATCTCCGCGGAGAGATCAACGATCTACCAGCAGAACCTGCGCAACTACCACAGTAGGAGGCTATGCCCCAGATCCTTCGTCGAAGGTGACCTGGTCCTGCGACTGAAGCAGCAGGGACATCTCAAGCTCGAGTCCCCCTGGGAAGGACCGTACGTGATTACAGAAGTAATCCCAGGTGGCGCCTATCGCCTTCAAGATTTAGAGACAGGAGTCGCATACTCCAACCCCTGGAATGTCGCACAACTGCGACGCTTCTACCCTTAGTTGTTTTTTACTTTTACACTGCAAACAAGGCTACTCAGCCAAGGCTACTTAGCCACATATTGTACCTCGCACTGTTCTTCGAATAAATAAAAGCTAAGTGCCCCAAAACTTTGTGTTCTCCTTTATTTTGTCAATTTATGTACTCGGGGGGCTGCGCCACCCTATACACATCTGTTCTTCGAACCAAAACGCGATATCCTGAGTAGCTGGTACATCAATCGAACCCCTTAACACAACCTCAACCCAGCTGCAACGCACCTGACAGGTTGACAAGGGACTGCGATAAAACATGGCCAGGCTAACGAAAAGGACTCACATAGTGCAACGCACCTCATGCTAACAAAGCTCTTTATACACATTTGACAATAAATTATCTACAACATCTATATGATCTTTACAACACAATTACACCTATGTGCAGGATACAAATTAGGCTACTACTGCAGCAGGAGAACGTTGGTTTGTTCCTCAAAGAAGTCGACGATCTCTTCTGCTGGGCGATCCACCGCTTGGTAGTGCGGCACCATATTCCAGGCAGAACCTGCTGGTGGTGCAGGTGGCCCAGACGCAATTGCTGCAACGTCTATGTCAGGGTTGTGCAATCGCACCATTGATAGAGCAGCCTTGGCACCGGCCACCAACTGTTGCCTCATGCATTCGCGAACGGCGGACAGATTCTGAAACTTGGCTAGGAGGGCCAGGAAGCTTGATGGAGTATCATCCAGCGGGAACATCGTCCGATAAATGTTCTTCAAGCATGACTACGATTTCTTCAGAAAGAGCAGCACTCGTGACGCACGATCCTGCAGGGTCGCCAGCGCAGTCGCACGATCATGATCTACCCAGAAGTATCCACTCTCATGAAGTTGCTCCTGAGTAAGATCATGCAGGCGAATGGCAATTCTATCCTTCTCCTCCTGCGGATGACGCGCGCTGACAACTACACGAAGCAGCAACAGCAGCATGAGTACAACGTACCACTGCGAGTAACTACAAGGAAAAGATAAGAACCAACAAACTAATATTTGAATTGGTCGCCCAGCTGCGCCACCTCGCCAAGTAGATACTGCTCTCGGGCGGCGGTTTTTTCTGCCTTTGACTTCCACACGTCCGCATTGCCGCGGAGCACGGGCAACTCACGCTCCAGCTGCTTCACGTGATCACGCAGTCGCGAAAGCTAGGACAACTCATCTACCCTGGAGCATGAAGGTGCCACGGTATCATCAAGAGATGGCGAGTCCTGGGTCCCCCTCACAGGATCACTTGATGTACCCTACCACAAGTCAAGATAGAAGCAAATAAGACGACCAAATCAACACAACGACAAAAGGGTCAGATGCATTCAAGACCAGCATAAGTATCAGTAGATACACTCGCCAGCAGGCATGTTCTTAAACAAAAGAACATAAACTAATCAACTATTACAAAGCTACTAAGGATCAGCTGGCTTCTTCGACTTCGACGGCTTCGGGGGCTTCATCAAGTCCGTGGCAGTATCAGATGCCACTGACTTTCTGCCAGCCCCTGAGGCCGAAGCTTTCGCCGCCTTCTTGGCACGTTGGAGCTCCTCAGAATACTTCGCAACGGTATTTATCAAGTGACGCCCATATTTGCCACAGACAGTCGCGAAAGGAGCAAAGACTACCTGCTGACCGTCCGTGCCAACAGGCATCGCCTTCGACACCGTGGAAGGATCGATCTCGACTCCGTGGGCCTGCACCATGGCGAGTGACATGGTCGCGCCAGCCGCGCGGAGTGAGTTCTTGTAGGTGGAAGGCACACCCCCGACGAGTGACTCCACCAGCTCGTCCATATTATCGATCAGCTCCGCCTTAGGCATCAACTCCTCCCGAAGGCGACTGAGGGTGACCTTGGCCTTGGAAAGTGTATCCTGGACGGTGGCGCTACGGTCCTCGACTGCGGACACCGCACCCGCCAGAGCGTCATCGTGATGAAGGGCCTGTGGGTCAAAGCTCAAATCGCCAGCATCTGTACATAAACCCAAACATGGACCAAAACATCAGCGCCACCAGCAAAAACATTCGAAGCAGAGAAGGATAACAATATCCACAAGCAAAAATACCTGAGAGGGCCTTGGCGATTGAGAACAGTTGTTCTTCGAACAACTTTTCCCTGGCCGCAAAGGAAGCACGCAGATCCTCTTCACGCTTCTGCGTCTCGTCACGCGCTGCGATTGCCTCGTCGCGACCCTTCACAGCCACGGCAAGTGTCTTCTCCATGGTGGCGGCGTTACGCAATAAGGCATTATGTTCAGCTATAGGACAAGCAAAAGTTGATCATCAATCGACTATATCAAAAGGAGCAGACGAAGGAGAATAAAGTGTAGAATACTCACTTTCAACCATGCGGTGACGCGTCTCCAGCATTGCATGCTGGTGACCCATCGCCATCACCTGTTCTGCCAAGTGCGCGGCTTCCTTCACAAGGAGCTATAGCACAACCAAGGAATCAACAGAGGCAACAGACAACGTCGACTGCAAACTAAAACGAAGAAAATCTATACTTACATGGTCCTCCAGTGACTCCGAAGATGTCTGTTGTGCCGTCACCCGGGCAACCATTCGATGCTCCCCTGCATGGGGAGAACTGGAAGAGTTGTGCCCGGAGTAGGCCGCCACCGGAGTTGAAGGAGCACGCTCGACCTCTTCCTTGGCATTCGAGGTCGCGACTCCTGATTCCTTTAAAAATTGGACGTCGCCAGAAGATGACGATGCCTCTTGACTGCAAGATAACGACCATATCAACAAAATGGCAAACCCAGAGACAAGCCAAAAGGAAGCAAACAGAGAAGAATAAGTGCACTAGAAAGCTTACTAGTCAAACTTGTCAATCGCATCTTGGGCAATCGCATCTTCTTGCGAGAAGATGGTGCCACAGCCCTCACAGGAACGGCAGGAATTGGCGACTCTGCACCAACGCCCGTGCTTTCCGGAGTCGAAGGAGACGACGCGTCGGGGTCCTTGCTGCGCGAACGCTTGCGAGTATCCAGACTATCAGACTCGGGGGCTTCCTCCTCCACATCAGAAGGGACAGTCGACTCAGACTCATCCTCTTCCAAGGCTTTGCGAGGAATAATCCCCTCAAGGAGAGGGGGCATACAAGGCGACACCACCCAATCCTGCATACAGACAACAAAAATCAGCAAAAATCAAGTAAGCAACAGAAGAGCAATCGACAAAAATAAGCTACTGCGTAGCACAACTATACCTCAGGAGGAGGATTCGAAGCATCAAAGGGAGGAACAACTGGTTCACTGGGAAGCACATCCTTGCCGGTGTACTTCGTGACCAGTCGAACCCTCTTGTCCACCTCACTCGCGGACATGCCATCGATAGACACGCGAGTGGGATCATCAGCGCCATCCCATTTAAACATGGGGTGGACTCTGGCTTGCAGAGGCTGGACGCGACAGCGCATCCAAGTTCGGATGAGAGCGCAACCTCCCTCCTCTTTACCTATGTGACTCTCGAAGTCGCAGACACGTTGATACAGCACGTCTGTCTCCACGAGCTCGCCAGGCATGACTATGTTCTTCCAGGAGCGCATCCTCCTGCACGGCGTCGCGGGATCGAAGGGCGCGAGTCCAAAGTGCTCATCTTTGGCCGTCTGATCATGGATGTAGAACCATTTGTCCCTCCACCCTTGGACGGACGCCGTGAGCTTGATGTCGAAGTAGGTGGCGGATGGGTCGACGTGGATTCCGCAACCACCTACATCGTAAACTAAAGAGCCAGATGCAGATTGGCGCTTCAATTTGAAGATGCGCTTGAAAAGGCCAAAGTGTGGCTCGATTCTGAGCCAGCACTCGTAGAGTGTGATGAAGCAAGAGATGTGGAGGATCGAATTTGGGGACAGCTGATGGAGCTGGAGCCCGTAGAAACAAAGAAGACCCGAATAATGAATGCAAGAAACATCACGCAAAAACCAGCGGGAGGAGCAGGAATGGTCTCACCGCTGGGGATGCACGCATCGGCGACTGCCGCGGACAGCACTCTGTCTTGGCGAATAATACGGAGATCAGACGCCTTGATGATGGAAGGGCGCCACGCACCATTTGTGACGCGGGTGGCCGCGACCTTTTTCTTCCCGCCGGCGGTGGTGCTGGTGCCCGCAGCGGCGGAGCCGCCCTTCTTCTTCGCCGCGGCAACAGTGGTCGCGGAATCAGTGGCAGCGCCTCCCTTCTTCTTCCCCATTGCACGACGGCGATGTGAGCGAAGAAAGTAGCTCGGGAACGAGCGGAGCTGGTCTAGTGTCGTGGAGGAAATGGGCGCAGGAAAAAACAGAGGAGTTGCAGCAATGGCGATGGCAGCAAGGAAGAATGAGCACAGATGGGAAAATTACCGCCATAGCGCCGCTACTTAACCCCTGGAAGATGCAATCCAACGGCTAAGAAAAACCCTATTGGACGCGTGGCACACATCGTGTTGGACACGTGGAGAAGGGGAAGTGCAAACCATCCCTCCACTACTCCCATTACACACGGAAATCGAGGAGGCGCAGTTAAAATAAAGATTACGCACGCCTAGTCAAATCAAAGTCAGGAAGTGGGACCCACTGCTCGTCACGTCCTGTCAAACTCGCTCACGCGGGCAACTGAGGTCATACAAGCGTCATCATTGACGTCATCAAAGCTACGGAGCAAAAAACTTCGACTACTTTAGTCCTCGCTAGAGTCTTCGACTCCACCAAGCACTCGGGGGCTACTCCCATAGGGAGCGCTGGCTGCGCACCCTACGATTTTCTTTTTGCAGGAATAAGGACAATCAAAAGGAGAACCCAACCACTCGAAATACGATTCGATTATGGACATGGGTTACTCCTATAGGGAGCACCAGAAACAAATTCGACTGAAACAAGCAAAAGACGACAGCAGTCGCAAAAATGATTCTTTAGTCCCTGCCCGAGTCTTCGACTCAACCAAGCACATCAGTCGCAAAATGATTCTTTAGTCCCTGCCTGAGTCTTCGACTCAACCAGGCACTCGGGGGCTACTCCCATAGGGAGCGCTGGTCGCGCACCCTATGATTATTTATGCAAAAACTGTGTGTCGATAACATCCACACTCGAAACTCATGGCGACACTGCCTCATAATTTTCCCTACAAAGAGACTGCATCTCCTGGGTCACCCGAATCGTCTCCACGATGATAAAATTCGGATGTCGCGCTTACAGCGTGAAGGTAAGACCTGAATAAGTCCTGGCAACGCATTTAGCTGCGCACTACCAGAAATATATCCGTGCCTACAGGTACGATGAACATGCCTTGACGGACGCGTCGAGTGCTCACACCCATATAACTGGAATTCGACTCCTGTAAGACCTCCGCGGCTTGAGTCGAGTTACGCCAGCACTTTTTCGGATTCGAGTCCGGGGACTCGAGTTCGAGTAGATTGCGTTGTTTCACCCTAAGGTGGTTAACTGATACCGATGCTTCGGTTATATCAGGCACGTATATCAACAATCCCTATGACACAATTAAAAGCAGTCGAAATATATACTCATTCAGGCACTCGAAAGACTTCAAAAAGTCCCTAGTCGAATCTGCGATTCCACTGGACACTCGGGGGCTACTGACATGGGTATACCCTACAGGTACTCGAGCTTGGTATATACGGTCTAAATGCGTACAGGCCCACGGTGTCGCCAAGGCCCAAACGAAGGATTCGAGTAACCTACGGACTCTCGAATGCTTGAAGAACAAGAAGAAGCTAAAGATAGAAAGTTCAAAGGGAAAACCCTAAATTGTAACCGACTCGACCTGCTACCCGGGACCTAGCCTATCTATATAAAGGCTGGGAGGGGGCGGCGAGGAGGACACATGCAACCCTAGTTTCCACAACCCTCGCCAGATTGCATCTATGCACCATTGTAACTTTCGATTCCTTCGATAATTCCACGAGCAGACAAGCAGGAGTAGGGACCTCTACGAGGCCTGAACCTGGGTAAATCTTTGTCCCCTGTGTGCTTGTCTATTAGCCGATAGATGTCTCCAGCGCTCCCTCCTTCTCCAAAACCCAAGTCCATAACAATGGGCATTGACGAGTTAAACCCTTGTCGGTTACTTTGGAAGAAATAAGAATATGCTATGTATGTAGAAGTGATGAAATAGTTCAATGTAATGAGTTACATTGATGAAAATTTTATCACATACATAAATGATTTTTTTTATCTCAATTAGGCTATAAGGCGGAACAGAGTAATGGATGTAAGTTCCATAATGGATTTGGACTAGTTCCAAAGTTATAATATTGTGATGGATACTGCAATGATGGCTAAGTATATGAGTTCTTTATAAGTATCATATAGAGTTTTTTTGTGTAAAATAGTTGTGTCATCAAAACTAGGTGCAGTTCCAAGTGGGCTATATAATCAAGACCTATTGTACGACAATAGTGTGAACATAGTTTTGGCTTAAGAAATTGAAGTCTCACCAAATGACTTAATTTATACAATGCCATCTCACTGGAGAATGAGTGATGTGTAGTGACACATAGACATCCAAATACATAGAGCTAAAAGTTTTAGTTATGTATATTGACTTTACCACAAGCAACACATGTGGATAATACCGGAATGCCATAGGTGTTAAAATACGTGAAGCAATAACTAGAATATTCACTATAGTGCAAGTGGGAGATTGAAGGAGATATGCCCTAGATTCCAATTATTAAAATGTTTTATTGACATATCTCATTAGTTCATATTAGTTTTGTACCATTCTAGAACTTTATTAAGTGGAAACATTAATACATGTGTGACATATAAACAAACCAGGTCCCTAGTATCCTCTAGACTAGTTTGTTCGGCAGCTAATGATTGAGGTTTCCGTATCATGGACTTTACCATGTCAATTGACAACGAGGTCACTTATGAAGTGATGGACAACACCCAACTGCTAGTATTGCAATATAACCCAGTCACATAGTTCATCATTGCAATATCTAGCAAAGCATAGTGATTCAGTCCTTCGACCGTGAGATCATATTAATCACTGTCTCCCGAGGTTGCTTTGATCACATAAACCGTCATGACCATAACTGGGTGACTATAAAGGTCCATCTCGGGTATTTTAGAGGAAATTTTGAGGCCTATGTATCAAGATCAAGATTTTCCCATCCGAGTGATAGATAGATACCCTGGGCCCACTCGGTGAGATTACATCTACAAGTTTGCAAACATGTGACTAGGTCATGGGGATGTAATATCACGGGAAAGAGTAAATGTGTCTGTCGGTAACAAGATCGAACTAGGTATGTAGATCCCAAAGATTAGATTTTGGAAAAACTAGGTATCATAGAGCAAAGGGAATGAGAACTGACTTTCAAGGTTCTAGCGATCAAGTTATTTGTGGAATGCATGGGGGCCATTGTGTGTTTCCATATACCGTTATTGGTCATTGATCGGAGAGGTGTCTCGATCATGTCTATGTATTACCGAGTTGTAGGGTGTCACACTTAAGGATAAAGATTCTTAGGGATTGATCCAAGATCGTAGGAGAAAAGAGAGAGAGAACTTCGGAATAGTTCCAGAGTAATACCAGAATGCTTCTGGGGATATCTGATGATGATCGGAGGGGTCCGAAAGGTGTTTCGAAATGATATGTATGAAATAATATGTATTTAATATTAAAATATTATTTAAATTAGATTTGTGGGGCAACCCACCTAATTGGGCCTCACCGGAGGATGCCCAAGAGGGAGCCGCGCCCTAGGTATGGCCAAGGAAGGCCGTCGTCCACCAAGTAGGATCCCCACCACGTGGGGTGCATGTGGGTCTTGTCGCCGCCTCCTCCACCTCCTCCCCTGATTAGTCCTACCCTGGGATAAAGATGGTGCCTCCCTTCCACCTGTATAAAGAGGAGCACCCCTCTCCCCAAATCCATGCCATCAATTGGCTAGTGCCTTCCTCTCTCTCCCTCTCCCTCATGTGTGGTTCCCAAGATTGGAATTGCATACAGGGATAGGGGTTTCTCCACCATACGCACATCGTCCTGCTGCTGGATCAATCTTCTTCCACTTCTTTACTAGACCGAAGCCCGGGAGACGTCTCTACATCTTATTTGTGTAAGCCACGAGGCACTACCACTTGTGGTGCTTTTTCTTGGAGCTTGGAGCTTGGACTAGAGTGACTTGCGAGGAGCATCGTGACCTTGAGGTTGGGCGAGATCAACTATGTCATCCATGTTCCCCACAGAACTTTTACCGCGTTCGGTCTTCAAAGGTATGAACACCGAATCCCCGCTCGTTACTTTACATCTACATAGATAGATCTTGGCTAGGTGTGTTCGCATCATAGGTTTTTTTGTTTTCTGCCATAGAACCCCTTCAAACAATTGGGTATACCTTTTATCATAGATCTGAAGGCAAAGTTTTCATTGCCAAGAATGGATCCTTTCCGGAGAAGGAGTTTCTCTCGAAATGTGTGATAAGTAGGAAGGTAGAACTCGACGAGGTTATTGAACCTTCTCTTCATAGAATGGAGAATAGCGCTCCATCGGAAACAGCGAGTGGCACAACGTCGGAAGATGTTCCGGTGTCAACTTCACCAAATTAAGAGGGAACAAATGATAATGATCATGAAATTCCGAAAGAGAACACTGCCGAAACTCGTAGGTCAACTAGGACACGTGCAACTCCTTAACTATACGGTAATCCAGTCATGAATTTCATGGTAGATGGAAATGATGACCCTGTGACCTATGAGAAAGCGATAGAAAGTCCGGATTCTAGCAAATGTCTAGAAACCATGAAATCCGAAATAGGAATCATGTACGAAAACCAAGTTTCGACCTTGGCAGGCCTACCTCATGACTGAAAGGCCGCTGAGAATAAATTGATCTTCAAGAAGAAAACTAACCCTGACAATAATCTGACCGTTTATAAAGATCGAATTGTCGCAAAAGGTTTCTAACAAATTCAAGGAGTTGACTATGATGAGATTTTCTCTCCTGTAGCGATACTAAAGTCAGTTAGGATTATGTTAGCAATTGTTGCATATTCGACTATGAAATTTGGCAATGGATGTGAAAACCATGTTCCTTAAAGTAAACATTAAGGAAGAGTTGTACATGGTACAACCCAAGGGTTATATGTCGTGGTGGTGTCACGACAGATGCCATGGATAGGCTAAAGGTGGGGACAAGATGCACTAGAGGAATCCAGGGAGGGATAGTGTGGTGATTCCACACACTGATGTTTGTATTTGATTCACTTCCAAGGTTTACAAGTGCTCCTTGAGCTGTATTGGGGAGAGGAGGAAGAAGGAACTCTCTTACTCTCACCACTAGCTAGCCTTCAGGAACATACCAGTAAAACTCAACCAACTAGAGCTCAACTAGTCAAAGACCAACCCCTTCTATAGATGCCCTAGCCCTCCTTATATAGGGGTGGCGAGGTCTCCAATTAGGGCATACGTGGAGGCATATTCTAGTGAATATTCCTCTTCCCAAAATAGTAAGCCGACCGGGTCACTTTTGCCTAGCGTCATCCATGCAGAGGCTACGTGAGCCTCTGTGGCGCGCGCGTCATCCGACACAGGCATCGTCACCCTTGTCAGCCACGCCTCGGTGGTCCTGGCCTCTGTCCGCTTCGCTCACGCTCTGTGTACAGTTGTCACCTTTTGACCAGCGAGATACCTTCCTTCTCTTGCAAGCTTGATATAACCCGGATCGTGCCTAGTTGATCCGGCCACACCTGTACCTGCATACAAGTTAGATAAGTCCTGCTGGCATATGACATAAGTCGGCCAGGACTCAGTTAGGCGGACATCCTCAGGTCCGGGTTACTCCGTGATTCGGCCTGCCTTGAGGTGACTCGGCCAGCATTCGCTTTGACCTTGCCGTATCTCAGCTAACTCGGCCATTATACCCCGGCGTGACCCTACCCAGGGGTATCCCCCCAACATTAGTCCCCGAAGCTGGTGCGGTCTTAGCGGCCTTATCCGCTAAGGCCACAGCAGGTTCAATTTCACCGAACCTTTTGCTCCGAGTTACATCATATCCCTGATTTCATTGACTATTTTTTCCCTTGGCACATTCCGAGTTTTTACTCGCTGACCGGGTCATCCCATAGTTATCCGGGTTAATCTTCCTTCTCTTGTACGCTTCCCCACGTCCTACATGGAGGGTAATCATTATTTTGCCTCATTTTAAGGGCCTGCGCCAGTTACTGCCATAGTTAATGTCAGGTGTTACTGTTGCGCACGTCACATCGTGTCTGTCGCTTCGTTAACTATGTCACCACATCGCATCGTGGGATCTCCTGTGCCCTGTGGCCCTTCCTGTGGCTCGTTTCTGATTGGTTGATCTGGATTATACACGGCCACATCGTGTGGCCCATTCGCACAGCACGATCCCACTACCCCTCTAGGGTGTGGTTAAATAGAGGAGGGGCGCGCCCCTTGGGTCTGTTCCCCATTCTCGCGCCCCTCTGCCTCTTCTTCTTCTTCTTCCCAGCAACTGCGCCGCTGCCGCACCTGCTTAGCTGTGCCACCGCTGCCCCGTGCCGTTCACACTGGCGTCGCCGCCACTCCCGCGCATCCCCACTGCCATGGGTCCGTGCCAGTCCAGGCCACTGCCCCCATCGCCGATAGGGCCAGTGAGGACAGTGACCTAGAAATGACGGAGAAGGAACTCACCATCGCGGAGCAGGAGATGGAGGAGGACACGGAGAGCGCCGAGCACGGCGCCTGGGCGGGGTCTTGGGTATGCCAGGACAATCTCGATTGGCTGTATCGCACGCGCCATATCCCGGAGGGTGTGGTGGCTCGTCTCGCCGCCGAGGAACTCGCTCCCTCACCTAACCCGGGTGAGTTCGTGGTGTTTCTCTCCCACTTCCAGCGCGGGTTTGGGCTCCCCGTCAGCGACTTTTTCCACGACTGGCTCAATACTTACGAGCTTTAGCCGCATCATCTTCCGGCGAATGCCATCACCTCCCTATCTGCTTTTGCTTCCACCATAGAGGGCTACGCCGGACTATGGCCCACTAAGGAGCTCTTGATCCGGTTCTTTGGTCTGTGCCGGAACGTCATTCCGAATAGAGAGCTTGACCTGGAGGACAAGCAACTCACGCAATTCGGCGCTGCTTCCATCTATCCTTGGAAACAGTCCGTCTTTCCCCGAGTCACGAGGCTTGACTCTTGCAAGGGCTGGGCCCGAACCTTCTTTTATGTCAGAAATGGCACAACTGAAGACCTGATCCGGCTGCGCCCCTACGTTCCGGGTTCTCCTAATCCGAATCTCTGGGACCAGATCCCCAAGAAGCCCACCGTCCTGGCGAACCAAGTCAACAAAAGGTTCCAGGAGCTGAAGGATCTGGGGCTGCGCAACGAGGACGCAATGGTCACATTCGTCCACAACCGGATCTCTCCTCTCTAGAAACACACTCACAAGCTCTGCCACATGAGCTGGTGCCTTGACCCCAACCGGACCTCCTCATTCGAGTTGAGCAACACCGAGATTTTCCGTTGGGTCAAGGCCCTCTTCACCACCAACAAAAAGTTCACCATTGATTGGGAGTGGGGGATCGAGCACTTCTGCCGAGATAGGCTTCCTCCTGCGGTAAATCTCGTGCTCCAACTTTTTCCGAATTAAGTCTTATGTCGGAATTTATTGTATGTTTGATCCCTTCGCATTTTCTCTCTTAGACGTTCCTTCAGCAAACTCTTGAGGATGGCACCGAGCCTTCTCTCAAGTGGGCACCGGATCGAGATGTCCTGGACGAGGAGGAGCTGGATAAGGAGATGTTCCTTCCGTTTCCCGATGCGACCAAGCGACATACCGGTAAACTCTCTTCCATTAGAGATTGGCCTGAGGATGAAGATGATTCCGAGTTGAGGTGATGGAAGCATTTGACAATGTCCCCCTTTCTTACGCCTTTCCAGCATCAGCTAACCCCGGTGGGCAGATCCATGAAGATCCTCCCCTTGCTATGGGTGAGCCTGTCCTGGTCGCGCCAAAGAAAAGGGGAGATGCATCTGCTTCTTCTTTCGAACCTTCCAAACCATCGAAGAGACGAAAGAAGTCTGCAGACAAAGCTGCCACCAAGCCTACGACCAAGGCGATAACCCGGAGAGCTCGCAAGCCCAAGGAGCCTTTGACCTCTGATGAGTAAGTCATTTCTTCCTTATCCAATTTTTTGCTTCGTGATTTGCTATTCATTTGTTCTTCCTTTGTTATAGTTTCTTATCACTCATCATTTGATTCGGCAGGGCCATGGTGGAGGTTCCTCAGAGCGGATCTGGCATCGCCTCGCTGCTCCGACATAGCCCTTCTCCCCCTCATGGCGATGATTCTCGCCCGCTGAGCCCCATTCAGGAGGGTTCAGTAGCTGCTCCGGGTTCTACCCCACCTCGTCCAGAGGAGGATAACCTCGGATCAGGGGGAAGTGGCTCTGCCGAGGCAGCGGCAACCACCACTTCGGCTCCGCCGCAACCAGCTTCATCCGAGATACCAACAACACCCCCGCCAAGACAAAAATCAGCACCAGCATCAGTTCCAGCACCAACATCAGCAGCACAAGCATTAGCAACAACACCAAGTCCTTCCGCCTCGTCCGAGTCTTCCAAGGCTCGGCGAGAGGGCACTAGCAGCACCAAGGCTAGCATTAAGGCAGCTCCCAAGGGCAAATCCATCGCAGCAACTTCAACCTCTCAACAGCAGCCCAAGGGCAAAAAGGCTCCTGACACCGCCAAGGCAGCGTCTATCGAGGCTAGACAGCGCACACTTGTGTCTATGCTTTCGAAGAAAACCCCACCGACGAAGGACACGTCTGCCAGGTCAGCTGATGCGCAACTCATTTTGCACAAGAGCCCCGCTGTTGCCCAGGTTGAAAGGAGGGAAGCCCATGCTAAGGGTTTGGTTGTGCCCCACATGCTTAGCGGAGAACGCTATCCTCTAGCCTTGATTGAGTTTGTTAACAACTGGAACAAGGCGGAGTTCGTCCATAATGACGATCTCCCGGAGAAGTTTGGGCCTGCCGAGTTTGCTGCACAGATGAACACCGCTGCTAAGGCAATCAACCTTGCAGGTCGGATGATGGAGTTTTGCTACTTCGCCTTTTCCTTAACATGTACTAGATATTAGTGATATAACCATTAGTCCCCGAGCCTCCGGGGGAGTAACTTGTTACTTGGCTGGATGCTCCTTAGAGAATTAGCGTAGCTCCTTAGTGACTTCTAATATGCACACACCTAGATCCGGGTTAAGTTCCGCTTGTCCCGGATCTTGTACACTTTGAATATGCACACACCTAGAGCCGGGTTAAGTTCTGCTTGGCCCGGATCTTGTACACTTCGAATATGCACACACCTAGAGCCGGGTTAAGTTCCACTTGGCCCAGATCTTGTACACTTCGAATATGCACACACCTAGAGCCAGGTTAAGTTCCACTTGGCCCGGATCTTGTACACTTCGAATATGCACACACCTAGAGCCGGGTTAAGTTCCACTTGGCCCAGATCTTGTACACTTCGAATATGCACACACCTAGAGCCGAGTTAAGTTACACTTGGCCTGGATCTTGTACACTTCGAATATGCACACACCTAGAGCCGGGTTAAGTTCCACTTTGCCCAGATCTTGTACACTTCGAATATGCACAAACCTAGAGCCGGGTTAAGTTCCACTTGGCCCGGATCTTGTACACTTCGAATATGCACAAACCTAGAGCCGGGTTAAGTTCCACTTGGCCCGGATCTTGTACACTTCAAATATGCACACACCTAGAGCCGGGTTAAGTTCCACTTGGCCCAGATTTTGTACACTTCGAATATGCACATGACTAAGCTATCCTTTTGTACTCTTTTCAGGTGACCACCAATCGCCGGAGCGCTGAGTTTCAGCGTCTCTTGGATACTCACAAGATGCTGCGCGTGAAACATACTACGCTTCTTGCCGAATACGAGAAAAGGGGTAAGTTTTCTCCTTGGCATTTTTTCCATTTCTCTTCGTCTTTTTCCGCCGAACTAATCTGATATTCGGATTGTGCAGCCGGAGTGGAGGCTGAGAACATCCTTATGAGAAAAAATTTGGATCAGATAAAGGGTAAGTCATTTTGCTTAATCTCCCTCTATGCCCTATCTTATTTTCTTCTTGGCTCGGAAAATATTCATACCTCGGCTTTGCTGGGTCAACAAACTATTTCAGGATCTCTTGAAGATAGTGTGCTCGTGCCTGATATGATGCTGCATTTTCTCGAACAAGCAGGGCAGCACCAGGCCGAACTCAAGAAGAAGGATGATGAGCTTGCCCTCCTCCGGACCAAGGATGAAGAAATTGCCAAGCTTAAGGCAGAGATGAAGAAACTCAAGGCGCTCCACAAATCTAAGATGGATAAAGCTGGCCAAGATTTCTCCAAAGAGCAAGAGCGTCTGAAGCTCCAAATTGCCAAGGACCAAGAATTGCTGAAAGAGGCCGACACTAAGCTTGAGTCGGCGAATGCTGAACTTGTGCAACTCCGGGAGAGGCGCGACAACTGCACCAAGGAGCTAACCCGGATCCACATCCATATTTCTCGTAAGTTCTTTTCCTTCAACCGACATTGATCTTTCCGGGTCTACTTCCTTTACTTAATTCACTTGTCTCGTTTTTAAGACAAATTTCCGGAGGGCGATGTCATTGCATCCAATGCCGTTACCAAGTTCCGCCAGTAGAGAGGTACTCCATCTGGTCCTGGCACCATTCCTCTTGATCTGGAGGATTTGATAGTCAGCTTGTCCTCCCGAGTCGAGATCGTGAAGAACTATGGCAAGGATATCTTGGATGTAGCGATCCGGATCTTCAATGCCTTTTGGCCTGAAGAATATACTCTGGAGGGGGCTACTGCTCTTATTGCCAAGCTCATGGAGTGCGAGACCCAGCTCGATCTTTGGAGGGAATCCGCTAGACGCGCCAGAGCTGAAATCGTCCTCCACTATGTGCTTACATGGTATGAAAAGATAAACCTGAAGCTTCTCGAGCGCATGCGCACCGGATCAAGGTGGTCCACTGACCCGGATTGGATTGCTCGGCACAAGGCTTACGCCCATAGTCTCATTCAATATGCTCCCATCCATCAATGGAATGAGGGACCAAGTTTCCTTGGCGCTGTCGACGACGAATATGTAGAAGAAGGTTCGGGTGAGGAAGAAGAGGACGAAGCCTCGGATGTCGAAGAGGATGAAGACGAAGCTGAAGCCGAGGCCAGAGCTGCACCTGCTAGCGCCGAGTTACCTCCTCCTGCTGCTCCTTGATTATAAACACTTTGAAGTTTATCTGATCCCCGGTATGCCGGGTGCAAATGTATTAAGCACACCAGTTATATTTTGCTACTAAGTTGTTTGTGCCGGATTAACTTGGGCGTAGTCCCCGAGTTTCATTTTCTTGTTCCTCCAATTTCTTGGCTCGGCTCGTGTATACCTTGGTTCGGTTTTATGACTTACGAGTCCGAGTTTCAAAAATTGATTTAACAATACTTGGAAACTTTAGGATTAGCTCAAAATAATTTAGCAAAATAAAAACATGGTAAACATAAAGTTAGTCGAAATAACAAATGTTGGCTCGATTAAGTTCTCTTCCTTAGTCGTTTTTCGTGTGCTACGCAATTCCAACCTTATTCTCTTGCTTGCCATGAAGCCAAATCTTGTTGGACAGCAGCAAATCAAAGAGTATTGTTTTTGGTGCTCACACACTACTAATCCGGCTTAGGTAGAAGCAACTTACGCCAGCCGACATAAAAATAAATAACGAATACAGGTAACAACAAATACCACTAAGGCAGTCCCTGAGTTACTGCTCGAGGTGCCAAGATTTCATTGATAATCTCATTGTCGGCATACATACCGACATATGAGATATTCGGATACACACACTTCTTTGCTAAGTGTAGAATGGTCGAAGTAGAGCTACATTCCATGGACGCTTAGATTCCTCGCCGGACCTATCCGCCTTGTTCTTCTCCTGTGGTTTTGCATCGATGAGATAATATGAGTCATTGTGCAATGTTTTGCTCACAATGAATGGCCCGTCCCATGGGGGGATAGCTTGTGCATGCCAACAGTATGTTGTACCAACTGGAGTACCAGATCACGTTCCCGGAAGACTCGGGGGTTAACTTTCCGGCTATGATAGCGTCGGAGATTTTGCTGATATATGGCGGATCTGGACAATGCCAATTCTCTCGCTTCTTACAGCAGATCAACATCATTTTGCCGGGATTCTCGCACTTCGGCTTCTATGTATTGGGTGACTCTGGGCGAATCATGCTCTATGTCGGCTGGTAATACAGCTTCTGCCCCATATACCAGAAAGAATGGCGTATAGCCTGTTGATCGATTCGGAGTTGTTCTTAAGCTCCACAGTACCGCTGGTAGTTCTTCTATCTAGCACCCCGCTGATCTTTGTAGTGGCTCAATGAGTCAGGGTTTTATCCCGGATAATACTAATCCATTGGATCTTTCCACTTATCCATTCGATGCGGGGTGGGGTACCGAGGCAACGTCCAGCCGGATCTTTTTATCTCGGCAGAATCGTGCAAATGCTCCTTCAGCAAAATTTGTGCCATTATCTGTTATGATACTGTGAGGATAGCCGTATCTCAAGATGATATCTTTAAGGAATGTTACGGCCATAGCTCCATCACATTTTCTTATTGGCTTCACTTTAATCCACTTCGTAAACTTGTCCACCATAACCAAGATATGGGTCATATTTCCCCTTGCTGGTTTGAACGGGCCAACCATATCCAAACACCATACGACAAATGGCCAGGTGATTGGTATGGTCTTGATCTCCGACATTGGCATATGTGTCTTGGTTGCATACCTCTGACAGCCATTGCATTTTCTCACCAAATCTTCTGCTTGTTCTAAGGTACTTGGCCAGTAGAATCCATGCTGGAAAGCTTTTGCCACCAAGGCTCTGGATGAGGCATGATGCCCACATTCCCCTTGATGTATATCCTGTAGGATATCCAGCCCTTCTTCTGGGTCAACACATCGCTGGAGGACATTAGTGACACTTCTCTTATATAGTTCGGTGTTGATGATTGTGTACGCCTTTGCGCGCCTCTGAATTCGCCTGGACAGCACCTCTTCACTGGGCAAAGTTCCATCCTTCAGGAATTGAAATATGGGTAGCGCCCAAGTTGGTATAGCTCGCACTGGAAACTACTCCTCATCTACTTCCATTTGCTCCACCGACATAACCTCGGCCGGATCACGCTGCGCAGTCCCCGGGTTCTGCGAAGCAGTCCCCGGGTTTCCTAAACCACTTCCCACGTCAATGTCCATGGGTACAACTCCGGACTCTGGGTCTGCCGGGATATAGATTGAGTCGGTTTCTAGGGACGGCCTTATAGATGGTTTTCTGAGGTGCTCCAGTGCTACACCTGGTGGAATTGCTTGTCGGGTTGATCCGAGCTTCGACAATACGTCGGCAGCCTCGTTTTCCAACCGGGGTACATGGTCAAACTCGCATCCCTTGAAGTACCCAGATATCTTTTGCACATGGAATCTGTACAATGCCATGTTTGGATCAAGAGCGTCCCACTGCCCCGAGACTTGCTGAACTACCAAATCCGAGTTGCCAAAGCATTGGATCCGACGTATTCCAATTTCTTTTGCCACTTTGAGCCCATGCACAAGTGCTTCATATTCAGCGACATTGTTTGACGCGGCGAAATGGATTTCAGCACATACTTAAGCTGGTCGTTCTTTGGCGAGGTAAGTACCACTCCGATGCCTAACCCGGTTTTCGTCTTTGATCCGTCAAAGTGCATTCTCTAGTAGTTCGGATGTGGTAACGGTGGTTCGTATTGCATCTCGGCCCAATCTACAAAAAAGTCGGCCACAGCCTGAGACTTGATCGCATCTCTCCTATCGTATTATGGAGCATAAAGGGCTAGCTCAATTGCCCATTTCACGATTCGGCCGCTTGCATCCTTGTTACTCATTATCTCAGATATGGGGGCTTCACATATCACTTTGATGGGGTGTTCTTCAAAGTAGTGCTTTAGCTTCTTTGCTGACATGTATACACCATATGCCATTTTCTGATAGTGAGGATAGTTTTGTTTTGATGCGGATAACACCTCGCTCAGGTAATAGACTGGCCTCTGCACCGACTTACCCTCTTCGTTGCGCTCTACCACCACCACTGCACTTACAACTCGATTGGTTGTGGCTATATAGAGCAACATTGACTCTTTTGATAGTGGAGAGGCTAACACTGGTGCAATGGCTAACATTTTCTTTAATTGGATAAAGGCTTCGTTGGCCTGCGGAGTCCATATGAACTTATCCTCTTTTTTCATTAGTTGATAGAGAGACAATGCCTTTTCTGCCATTCGACATACAAACCGACTTAAAGATGCCAGGCAGCCAGTGAATTTCTGGACATCGTTAAGACACTTCGGCAACTCCATTCGCTCTATGGCTCGGATTTTAGTTGGGTTAAATTCGATACCTCGGCTGGATACAAGAAATCCGAGTAATTTTCTAGCCGGGACACCGAAGGTACATTTTTCCGGGTTAAGCTTCATTCGGAATTGTCTCAGGTTCGTGAACGTTGCCTGATATCATCAAGGAGTGTTTTGCTTTCCTTGGTCTTTATAACACATCATCCACATATACTTGCACATTTCCACCAATTTGATCGTGCAAACATTTTTGCATACATCTTTGGTACGTTGCCCCTGCATTACGTAAACCAAAAGGCATGGTGCGATAGCAATAAGCCCATACGGGGTGATAAATGCAGTCTTTATTTGATCATTCGGATTCAGGGGTATCTGGTGGAAACCAGAATATGCATCTATGAATGACAACAGTTCACACCCCGCAGTTGAATCCGTGACTTGATCTATCCCTGGCAGTGGGAATGGATCTTTTGGGCACGCCTTATTCAGGTTCGTGTAATCGATGCACATATGCCAACCCACTGCAACATTCGGATCATCTTTCTTCTTTTCCACAAGCACCGGATTAGATAGCCAATCCGGGTAAAGCACTTCCATGATAAACCTAGCTGCGAGGAGCCGAGCTATCTCATCCCCAATGACTTTTCTCCTATCTTCGGCGAAACAGCGGAGAGGTTGCTTCACCGGCCTTGCTCTGGGTCTCACATTCAAAGAGTGCTCGGCCAACTTCCTCGGAACACCTTGCAAGTCCTGTGTGGACCAAGCAAAGATATCCCGATTCTCACGGAGGAAGTTGACGAGCTCGCTTTCCTATTTGTCATTTAACCCGACACCAATTGTTACGGTGCGCTCTGGGAATAGATCATCAACACTTTCTTTGTATCCTTCGTTGCTTGAAACAAAACACTTCCATGCGGGTTACTCAGCACCGACATATACTGCTGCGCGGACTGAGCCAGTCCCGCCTGTTGGGGATGTAACCCCAGGTACCCAGAGTTGAGGCATAAAGTGATACAGAAGAGCAAAAAGTGTTGTTATAAGAGATGCAAGTAGAAGAAGATAATTATCTACACAGATATGAATGATAAAGAGAATAGAATAAAAAAAGAGGAAGGAAATAGTTCCAGGCCAAATTATCTTAAATCCGGCCTACACGGTACTTCCCTAGGCCGGATTAACCTCAAAACCCGGCTGGGCCGAAGCATCCTCCCTCGGGTGGGCCGACATCAGCCAAAGTCGGCCCACCGCAGGACTCCTTCCCCCTTGGCGCAAGCTCCTGCCAGAGTCTCCTCACATCGAACCACCTCGCCGACGTACCTTCTCTGCCGCCCCGACGCTTCCCCGCCATCGTCGCCCGGGTGGGACGACAGGGAGTTAGCGCGGCCCACCGCGAGGCTTCCTCCATGTCGCCCAGAGCCAGCCAGGGGTAACCCGGGTGGGCCGGCACCGTAGCCTACCCCGGGGTAACTTCCATCGATCGCTCCACTTCTTCGCCTCTCAAGCGAATTCCCGGGTGGGCTGACTCAGCCAGCATCCCGGCCCACACCGGGTCGCCTTCTGTCTCCAACGACCAACGCCAGCCGGGCCACTTCGTTACTCTGGCTGGGCCACCCCAGGCCGGACTTACCTCAACCCCGGCTGGGCTGCTTGAACCTCGGATGGTATCTCTGCCTGGGCCGAATTACACCATACTTCGGCTATGAGCAGAGTAATTCGACCGGGGCATTGTTCATTGCCTAGGTGGGCTCCATTTTACCCCCGGGCTGGATTATTTCCACCCATGTCCGAATTTCACTTCCCCGTGCCGAATTACTTCGTCCCGGATGTCATTTCTCTCGTACCTAGACCCACCAGCAACCTCTACATCGACACGCTACCAAGTCAAGTCAAGCCTACGTCAGGTGCCAGTCTTGGGACGCCCCTGGCTCAGACTGGCCCCTTTGGTCCAAGATGCTAAGGAATATGCTGGGCATCTTGGGAGATGCTAGGGAATATGCCAAGCATCTACTAAAGATGCTAAGGAATATGCCGAAGGGATAAGACCAATGACTCAACAAAGGACAAGCTGACTAGGCAAGCCCCACAAGACAGCTCATAGGAGTACTTTAGATGACATATCTTGTTCCCTGGGCTCCCCTTTATAAGGAGCACCAGGGGTAACGTTACAGGAGAGGCCCCTGGAAGGGCTCCTCTCCCCCTGCTCGCTAGGAGCATGGTTTCTTCTTCCTCTGCTCTCTCCATGAGAGGCATAAGAGTACAGCTCAAGGAGCACCATTGTAGCCACAAGCATGGCAAGATATATGAGATTAGATGCAGGAGTAGAGGTGTTATCTCACTAGGAGAGCCTCGAACCTGGGTATATCGTGTCTCTCTGAGTTCTTCCGTATGAGGTCTTCACTTCATCATCCCTCCCCGGATTCCTCCATCGTCCATTCGGCCCCAACTTTAGCCTATACTAGGCATCTGCCATGACACCACCACGACAGTTGGCGCCCACCGTGGGGCTGATAAGCGGCGCTGGTTGGGTTACCATCCGGGCGGGAACATCTTCATCAAGCTCTGCTTCACCATCGATCAAAGTTCTCTGCATCCTCTTCCTCAACGTACAGAGAGCGGGGGAGTTGGCATACGAGCCTCCCTTGTTGAGGTGTCTCAACCTCCTCCTCAACCTCTTCACCAACAGTACAGTAAGTTGGAACTTAACCCTTTGGGAGTGACTCAACTAGATAACTCAACCAACATACACATGAGATACCCTGGATGTCACTCGGGGACTATCACCTAGTTGTTCACCCCAGGGATGAGATAACTCAACCCGGGGGCTAGCATGCGTGCCTTTTGAATCACCTAAGGGTAGAAAAAGTAGCTCGGGGACTCAGGGTTGCCGTGCATAGAACAATCACTCAGAAAAGACTTAAGATATGCCATGATCTCATATATGTCCACTGCTTTGTGTCTTCAAGCTATCTTGGACTAAAAAGTAGCTCACCAAGTCATGTTTAACTCGGATTTAACTCGACTCACCAAGTTGCGTAGTAACTAGAGTTATACTTCATCTTGCCAAGTTGCCTTGTAACTCGGATTTGACTCAGTCAACCAGATTACCTGGTAACTCGGTTTTAACTCAGATTGCTGTTTTCAGCTTGCCAGGTCATCCGTAACTTGGATTGGTGTGTGCATCACCATGCCAGGTTACCAGATAACTCGGATTTTACTTCAATTTGCCTAACTACGGGTTTCTAGGTTACATGGTAACCCAGATTTTACCTCGATTTACCTAGTTACATGGTAACTCGGATTTTACTTCGGTTTTCCTAGTTACATGGTAACTTGGATTTTACTTCAGTTTGCCTAACTACAGGTTTCCTAGTTACATGGTAACTCGGATTTTACTTCAGTTTGCCTAACTACAGGGGTAATTCGGATTCGTTTCAATTTCCTAGTTACAGGGTAACTCGGATTTTAACCCAGCTTACCAGGTTATCTTATACCTCAAATCAGTTTGTTCCATATCTTGGATAGCATGTGCTAGTATATCATTCATTCATCATATCAAATCTCGGATCTATATCTCGTATCCATATCAATGGAAATATGCCACGATATCATGAAGTCATATCATAACTCTAAATCATATCTCGGATCAATATCTTGGACCCAAATCTTTGTCGGTTTGCCAGCCAATCATAAGGCCATATCATATCTCAACCAAATAACTCGGATCTAAGACTTATGTCAGATTCGAGTCAAGAAACTCAAACTCCCATCAAGTAACTCGGAGTTGAGTCATGAGACTCGGATTGGAATCTTGTAACTCGGATTTTGGGTCAAATAACTCAAAACAGAGACTCATGTCAATTTTGAGTCATATAACTCAGCAATTATATCTCGGATGGGATAACTCGGATTACAATTCATAAGGCCAGAGCCGAATCAGGCCAAAAGCCAAAAGACTTACCCAAAAGGGTTAAGGCCAGAGCCGAATCAGGCCAGAAGCCAAAAGACTTACCCAAAAGGGTTAAGGCCAGAGCCGAATTAGGCCAGAAGCCAAAAGACTTACCCAAAAGGGTTAAGGCCAGAGCCGAATCAGGCCAGAAGCCAAAAGACTTACCCAAAAGGGTTAAGGCCAGAGCCGAATCAGGCCAGAAGCCAAAAGACTTACCCAAAAGGGTTAAGGCCAGAGCCGAATCAGGCCAGAAGCCAAAAGACTTACCCAAAAGGGTTAAGGCTAGAGCCGAATCAGGCCAGAAGCCAAAAGACTTACCCAAAAGGGTTAAGGCCAGAGCCGAATCAGGCCAGAAGCCAAAAGACTTACCCAAAAGGGTTAAGGCCAGAGCCGAATCAGGCCAGAAGCCAAAAGACTTACCCAAAAGGGTTAAGGCCAGAGCCGAATCAGGCCAGAAGCCAAAAGACTTACCCAAAAGGGTTAAGGCCAGAGCCGAATCAGGCCAGAAACCAAAAGGCTTACCCAAAAGGGTTAAGGCCAGAGCCGAATCAGGCCAGAAGCCAAAAGGCTTACCCAAAAGGGTTAAGGCCAGAGCCGAATCAGGCCAGAAGCCAAAAGACTTTCCCAAAAGGGTTAAGGCCAGAGCCGAATCAGGCCAGAAGCCAAAAAGACTTACCCAAAAGGGTTAAGGCCAGAGCCGAATCAGGCCAGAAGCCAAAAGACTTACCCAAAAGGGTTAAGGCCAGAGCCGAATCAGGCCAGAAGCCAAAAGACTTACCCAAAAGGGTTAAGGCCAGAGCCGAATCAGGCCAGAAGCCAAAAGACTTACCCAAAAGGGTTAAGGTGAGAGCCGAATCAGGCCAGAAGCCAAAAAGACTTACCCAAAAGGGTTAAGGCCAGAGCCGAATCAGGCCAGAAGCCAAAAGACTTACCCAAAAGGGTTAAGGCCAGAGTTGAATCAGGCCAGAAGCCAAAAGACTTACCCAAAAGGGTTAAGGCCAAAGCCGAATCAGGCCAGAAGCCAAAAGACTTACCCAAAAGGGTTAAGGCCAGAGCTGAATCAGGCCAGAAGCCAAAAGACTTACCCAAAAGGGTTAAGGCCAGAGCCGAATCAGACCAGAAATCATAAATTTACCCAAGGGGATTAAGACTAGAGCGGAAGAAGGCTAGAGTTCAGGGATATATGAAAAGGACTACATGTCGGTAACAACTCTGGAGATTTTTTATTTTGAAGCCTATGCGTGATTCTGCGAATCCCACATAGCCTCGGGGACTAATGTTGGGGATGTAACCCCAGGTACCCCAAAGTTGAGGCATAAAGTGATACAGAAGAGTAAAAAGTGTTGTTATAAGAGATGCAAGTAGAAAAAGATAATTATCTATGCAGATATGAAGGATAAAGAGAACAGAATAAAGAAAAGAGGAAGGAAATAGTTCTAGGCCGAATTATCTTAAATCCGTCCTACATAGTACTTCCCTAGGCCGGATTAAGCTCAAAACCCGGTTGGGTCGAATCATCCTCCCTCGGGTGGGCCGACATCAGCCAAAGTCGGCCCACCGTGGGCCTCCTTCCCCCTTGGCACAAGCTCCCGCCAGAGTCTCCTCACACCGAACCACCTCGCCGACGTACCTTCTCTGCCGCCCCGACGCTTCCCCGCCATCGTCGCCCGGGTGGGCCGGCAGGGAGTTAGCGCGACCCACCGCGAGGCTTCCTCCATGTCACCCAGAGCCAGCCAGGGGTAACCCGGGTGGGCCAGCACCGTAGCCCACCCCGGGGTAACTCCCATCGATCGCTCCACTTCTTCGCCTCTCCAGCGAATTCCCGGGTGGGCTGACTCGGCCAGCATCCCGGCCCACACCGGGTCGCCTTCTGTCTCCAACGACCAACTCCAGCCGGGCCACTTCGTTACTTCGGCTGGGCCACCCCAGGCCGGACTTACCTCAACCCCGGCTGGGCTGCTTGAACCTCGGATGGTATCTCCGCCTGGGCCGAATTACACCATACTTCGGCTATGAGCAGAGTAATTCGGCCGAGGCATTGTTCACCGCCTAGGTGGGCTCCATTTTACCCCCGGGCCGGATTATTTCCACCCATGTCCGAATTTCACTTCCCCGGGCCGAATTACTTTGTCCCGGATGTCATTTCTCTCGTACCTAGACCCACCAGCAACCTCTACATCGACACGCTACCAAGTCAAGTCAAGCCTACGTCAGGTGCCAGTCTTGGGACGCCCCTGGCTCAGACTGGCCCCTTTGGTCCAAGATGCTAAGGAATATGCTGGGCATCTTGGGAGATGCTAGGGAATATGCCAAGCATCTCCTAAAGATGCTAAGGAATATGACGAAGGGATAAGACCAATGACTCAACAAAGGACAAGCTGACTAGGCAAGCCCCACAAGACAGCTCATAGGAGTACTTTAGATGACATATCTTGTTCCCTGGGCTCCCCTTTATAAGGAGCACCAGGGGTAACATTACAGGAGAGGCCCCCGGAAGGGCTCCTCTCCCCCTGCTCGCTAGGAGCATGGTTTCTTCTTCCTCTGCTCTCTCCATGAGAGGCATAAGAGTACAGCTCAAGGAGCACCATTGTAGCCATAAGCATGGCAAGATATATGAGATTAGATGCAGGAGTAGAGGTGTTATCTCACTAGGAGAGCCTCGAACCTGGGTATATCGTGTCTCTCTGAGTTCTTCCGTATGAGGTCTTCACTTCATCATCCCTCCCCGGATTCCTCCATCGTCCATTCGGCCCCAACTTTAGCCTATACTAGGCATCTGCCGTGACACCACCACGACACCGCTACTTCCTGTATCTTTCTTTTCTCTTGCGCAATCACGAGTGACTCGGCTAGGTTAGACCCGGCTGACGCACACTCAATGGAACGTTGGAAATCTCCAGCTATGGTAATTACTCCATTTGGCCTGGGCAACTTCATCTTCAAGTAACTGATGTGACAACTTGCCATGAACTTGTTCAGTGCTGGCCTGCCGAGTAACGCGTGATACACACTTTCTAAATTCACAACCTCAAACTCCAAGTTCTCAGTTCGGCAGTTATATCGCGTGCCAAATAACACATTGACTCGGACTTTGCCAATGGGCTCACATGATATGCCTGGCACAATACCATGAAACGTTGTTCTGGTAGCCTGGAGCATGTTCTCCGAGATACCCAACTTGCGCATTGTATCCGCATACATGATATTGATGCTGCTGCCATTGTCTATCAGCACCTTAGAAAATCTCACATTGATATTTGGCCCGATGAATGTTGGGTCCAGCACTAACGCATACGAACCGGGGCTAGGCATAAGCTTGGGGTGATCCTTGATACTCCAGGTGATTTCCTGATCCGACCAAGGCATATACCTTGTCACTGCCGGCATAACTGCGTTCACTTCCATATGTCGGTGCTGCAAACTCTTTCTATTTGTTTCCTCTGTGGTAAACACACAGTAACTCTGGTGATGCTCTCTGTATTCATTTCTCCCCTCATTCCCAGGATACCTCTGATCTGGCTGAGGTTGGTTTTCTACCTGATGCACTGCATCTCTTCTTTCATGATTTTCATACCTCAGCGGAGGGAGAGGCAACATTAACTGTTGCGTGATTGCTCCGGAGAGCAATTGCTGCCAGGGTAACTCCTGCCGAGGTTGATCGTTCCGAGGTGCCTGAGCATTCCCTGAACCACTTTGTTCTATATTCCTCATCCACTCACATCGCCGAGTCGTGTGACCTATCCGGTTACTCGGATTTGGCGTGTGAAATTTACACGGCTGATCCAGCATTGCCTCATAGGTATACCTCGGACGGTCCTTCTTTTCTTGCCACTGTTTCTTCTTCTTTGGCGTCCAAGTTTTCTTGCCATCATTTCTTGGAGTCCATTGTCGCCCTCCAGTTTTCTGACGCTGATTACTCCATGCTCTGGGTTGATCCTGATTCACAGCAGCAACTTGTTGCGAACTGTATCTGTAATCCATTCTATCATCTCTTCTCTTACCCCGATAATCATTTTGCCGGGATGATCCGACTCCATCTCTCTGGTAGTACTCCTCATTTGACTCGTTTGACACAAGCCTAGGTTGAGTCGGATCACCCAATGCATATGAATCAGCAATCCGGATTGTCTCTGCCAGTGTAGTTGGCATATCCCTTTGTAGCCTTTGCCACAACATGCTCGCATATCTACATCCCTGCGCAAACCAGGCTATGGCCTGTGACTCGATCACGCCCTCGCATGAATTTCGCACTATGCACCACCGGGTTAAGAACTCCTGGTCCGTCTCGTTCGGTCTTTGCTTGCACATTGCTAGGGTCTGTGGCCTATTCGGCCTCTGATACGTGCTCGAGAAGTTGCTTACAAACATTTCCTCAAAATCAATCCAACTGTTGATACTTCCGGGTGGCAAATTGTTTATCCATACCCTTGCTGGCCCCTCCAGCATTTGAGGTACGTATCTCACAGCCCATCTCAAGTTGCCTGTAGCAATCTTCACCGCTGTAGCGTAGTTGATCAACCAATCCTCTGGCTTTGTGCTGCCGTCATATGTTTGCGTGCCTCTGGGTAACTAAAAGTTCGGTACCGGAGGCTCCTTCATGATCCGGGGCCCAAAACACGCCGGACCCGGAGGACCTTGACACTCAATTTGCTCCGACCTATAAAGCCGGTCCAGCTTCAACCTGGCATCATTAGGCATCAAGTCCCTGCTTCCCAATCTTGACCCTATCACATGATAGTCCAGCCTTGGGTATCCTGCGTTCACCATTTCCGAATCACCATCATTATATCTGTCTTGCTCTTGTGGAGCGCCTCTCTGTTGCATACCTCGGCCGGCACTTTGCTCTTGCCGTGGTATATTCCGCTGCTGCGGTTGCCCTGCCCCTGCCGAGTTGCACTGTCCAGCATTGCCTTGGTCGTGGTTACCTCGGCCAGCCTCACCTCGGCTGACACTTTGTCGATCATCATTTCCCTGTACTGCTTTTCCTTTCCTTGCCCTCGCCAGGTCATATGGGACTATCTGTTTGTTTCTCCTCGCCGAGGTTACCACCTCCTCTCTTCTTGGGTCTCCATGAGGGGATGATGCTGCTCCAGCTGATTTCTCCGGGTTACCTACAGCTGAATGAACAATTTTGGATGCCCCAGCCCTTGCCGGGTTTGCCCTGAGCAACTCTTCATTTTGTCTGTTCGCGATCCGAACTAACTCATTGACTCTTTCCTGCTGTCTTTGCCGGGCTTCACCCGTCAAGCCCTCTAATTCGGATGCAGCTGCATCTGCTACTCTGAGGTTCTTTGCCGGGGTACTGTACTTTGGCACCCCCGCGGACAGAAAGTTCTCTGACTCCTCAACTCTAGTATCACCCTCTTTGTTCGTTTCACTGATGAGGTTTTTCCCTTTTACTTTTACAGCATCTACCTTATTCGCTCTTGCGTACTCATGCAGTGTCATGTTCAACGACTGCTGAGCCGCGGCTATCTTTTTCACACCCTCTAGTATTTTCTGCCTAGTTTCCTCTAACTCGGCCTGTGCCTGAGTCGGATCTACTGCAGGTGCTATGGGGTTCTCTAGGCTATCTATTACCTGCTGCAGCACATTCTCAGGCCTCTCTTGTGGAGGACCTCTACTTTTCCTTTGTGCCTTTGGTGTTA
This sequence comes from Avena sativa, assembly GCA_916181665.1. Lineage (NCBI taxonomy): Eukaryota > Viridiplantae > Streptophyta > Magnoliopsida > Poales > Poaceae > Avena > Avena sativa. The sequence continues at coordinate 106,164,134 of OV702292.1, forward strand.
CCTCCGGATCTGGTGCTGGATCCTTGCTCGCGCCAGCGCTAGGTGCGGTCATCATCACCTCGCGCGGTCGGGGGAGCGAGTGATACGCGCCCCGTGAACCACGCTAAGGGGTGGCTCGCCTCCCTCGACGACGTGCCACGGGTGAACGCACGACACATCGACAGCGACGTAGATCTTGTGCACGCCGAGCTTGACGAAGAGGCCGTTGCGCGGGAGAGGTCGCTTGCCGAAGCAGCCAGCGTTGTCGCTGACGAAGTCCAGCGCTCCAAAGCGCTGAACGAGCCCGGAGACGATGCGTTCGCCGGTGCTGATGAGGTTTCCCGTCCGGATCTTCACTCCTGCTAGCGCCGCTAGCCCCACTGTGGGCGCCAACTGTCGTGGTGGTGTCACGGCAGATGTCATGGATAGGCTAAAGGTGGGGACAGGATGCACTAGAGGAATCCAGGGAGGGATAGTGTGGTGATTCCACACACAGATGTTTGTATTTGATTCACTTCCAAGGTTTACAAGTGCTCCTTGAGCTGTATTGGGGAGAGGAGGAAGAAGGAACTCTCTTACTCTCACCACTAGCTAGCCCTCGGGAACATACTAGTAAAACTCAACCAACTAAACATCAACTAGTCAAAGACCAACCCCTTCTACAGATGCCCTAGCCCTCCTTATATAGGGGTGGCGAGGTCTCCAATTAGGGTTATGTGGAGGCATATTCCAGTGAATATGCCTCTTCCCAAAATAGTAAGCCGACCGGGTCACTTTTGCCTAGCGTCATCCATGCAGAGGCTACGTGAGCCTCTGCAGCGCCCGCGTCATCCAACACAGGCATCGTCACCCTTGTCGGCCACGCCTTGGTGGTCCTGGCCTCTGTCCGCTTCGCTCACGCTCTGCGTACAGTGGTCACCTTTTGACCAGCGAGATACCTTCCTTCTCTTGCAAGCTTGATATAACCTGGATCGTGCCTAGTTGATCCGGCCACACCTGTACCTGCATACAAGTTAGATAAGTCCTGCCGGCATATGACATAAGTCGGCCATGACTCAGTTAGGCGGACATCCTCAGGTCTGGGTTACTCCATGATTTGGCCTGCCTTGAGGTGACTCAGCCAGCATTCGCTTTGACCTTGCCGTATCTCAGCTAACTCGGCCATTATACCCGGCGTGACCCTACCCGGGGGTATCCCCCCAACATTATATTAATCCTAAGGATGCTAACAAGGTATGCAAACTTCAGCATCCATTTATGGACTGAAGCAAGCATCCTGGAGTTGGAATCTCTGTTTTGATGAAGTCATCAAAGGGTTTGGATTTGTCCAAACTTATGGATAAGCTTGTATTTACAGAACCGTGAGTGGGAGCTCTATAGCATTTCTAATTTTATATGTGGATGACATATTATTGATTGGAAATGATATAGAACTTTTGAATAATGTAAAGGATTATTTGAACAGTAGTTTTTCAATGAAGACCTCAGTGAAGCATCATATATACTTGGTATCAAAATCTATAGTGATAGATCGAGACACTTGATTGGGCTATCGCAAAGTACATACCTTGAAAAGATTTTGAAGAAGTTCAGTATGGACGGAAGTGAGAAAGTTTTCTTACCTATGTTGCAAGGCAAGACATTGAGTAAGACTCAAAGTCCCGCTATGGAAGAAGATATAGAAATAATGTATAAGATTTCCTATGCCTCAGCCATAGATCTATCATGTATGCCATGCTATTAGTTTGACTAGCATGTACCAATGTGATCTAGGTTCAGAACATTGGATAGAGGTCAAGGATATCTTTCAGTACTTAAGAAGAACTAAAGAAATGTTACATTGATGCTAGCTTCGACACTGATCCGGATGACTCTAATTCACAATCCGGATACATATTTATCATGAATGGGGCAGTAGTAAGTTGGAGGAGTTCCAAGCAACCCGTGGTAGTGGGATCACCGACAGAGGCGGAATATGTTGTTGCTTCGGAAGCGGCGCAGGAAGCGGTTTGGATGAAGGGGTTCGTACCAGAACATGGTGTGGTTCCCAGCGTGTTTGACACAATGGTCATCTATTGTGACAACAATAGAGCCATAGCCAATGCAAAGGAGCCAAGGTCTCACAAGAATTCCAAGCATATCAAGCACCGATTTCACTCCATCCGTGATAATGTCAAGGATGGCAATATAAAGATTTGCAAAGTGCACATAGATTTTAATGTGGTAGATCTGTTGACTAAAACTCTCTGTAGGGAAAAACATGATCAGCACCAGAACTCAATGGGTGTTAGATTCATCACAATGTAATCTAGATTACTGACTCTAGTTCAAGTGGGAGACTGAAGGGAATATGCCCGAGAGGCAATAGTAAAATGGTATTATCTTATTCCGAGTTTATGATTGAAGCTTATTTCTCATGGTAGAATTGTATTTATAGGAAACGTTAATACATGCGTGTTTAATAAAAAACCAAAGTTCCTAGTAATGCCTCCCATATATACTAGATTGCTAATTAATAGATGATCAAGGTTTCCTAATCATGAACATTGTATGTTGTTAATAACGGGATCATACCATTAGAAGAATGATATGATGAACATACAGCCAAAGTATATTTATCAATATTATCTAGTCATTAAGTTTACATTTCTACATCAAACGCATATGAAGTATTTCTAGTCCTTAGACCATGAGATCATGTCAATCGCTAACACTAGAAGAGTGTCTTGATAACATCAAACGTCACACCATAACAGGGTGACTATAAAGGTGGGTTCAGGTATTCTGAAAGTGTTATGTTGAGGTTCATGGATCAATAGTGGGATTTGTCCATATTAATATGACGGAGATATCTACTCTGGGCCCTCTCGATGATATCACATCAACACCGCTTGCAAGCATGTGACTAGGTCACAAGGATGTTATATCACATAACGAGTAAAGATTACTTGTCAAGAACGAGATCGAACTAGGGTATAGTTGATACCTGTGATCGGATCTTGGACAAGTAAAGTATCTCGAGACAAAAGGAATTGGATACGACGTTGATGGTTCACATGATCACAAGTCATCGTTGAATGTGTAGGAGTCAGTACGGATCTCAATGCCCCGCTTCTGATTATTGATAAGAGAGGTGTCTCTATCATGTCTGCATTATTCACAAACTGTAGGATAACACACTTAAGGTTCTCCTACACTAAGTGGTAGATAAAACATATCCGAGAATAATTTTTTTAGAGGTGAAATTGTTTCGATGATCACCGAAAATGTTTTGGGTCAAATCGCAGAAAATGGTTTCAGGTGCAATATCGAAACAATGCAAGAGGTTTTATGTGAATGTTTGTTAATTTAAGTAATTAACAAAATTATGAATAAAATAAATAAAAGAGATTTATTTAAATAGAAAAATGCATTTATACTAATGGGTAATAAATGGATGTGAGTGAAATAGGTGTTTATGTGAGTGGGATGTGCACTCACATGAATGAGGGAAGAGGTGGGGGCACACCCATGGCTGGCAGCCAAGCCCCATGGGAAGCCTCCTCCCCCTATAAATGGAGCCCTCCTCCTCCTCCACTCTAGATAATGCACCACCTCCTCGTGAAGGTTCTCTTCCCCCTCTAGCATTTCCCCCATGGCCTTAGATTAGTAAGGTACATGTTATGTTGGATTCTCGGAGTAAGACTTATTTACTCCTTCCGATGCTCTACTATAGTGGAGGCACGAAGGTTGTCGGGAGCCGGACGTGTGACCGAGGATACTCTGCTGCGTTGCGGCGTTCTTCAATATGATCTTGAGATCGACAAGTGATCGACTACATCACCAATGAAATCAGTTTTCATAAAAAGATTTTCGGTCTTCAAGGGTAAGTTATTCTGGTAACCCTCTTACTCGTTACTAGCATCTACTAGATTAGATCTTGGTGCAATTGGCATTCTTATCGTAGGATTTTTTTCTATGCTAAGAACCCTTCAAAGATGCCAAGAGCTTAGTGGACGATGCATGATGGCTCATCTCCTCACGAGCTAGAGTAATGGCGCACCAATGCTTCCGCCTGGCTTCCATGGCTCCCCTAAAAAGGGTAGTGTCCCTTCCTCACTAGTGCACCAACTCCCCTCACCTCCTAACCTCTCCTCATATAGTTTCCTCCCCGATTTCCTCTCCGAATAAGTATGGGATACCATGACAACGAGATGACCAATAGAGGCAACGACACGCATAAGTTGCGACTACGCAACCTTAACATGGATGAGGCACCAGTACTAGTCGAGAACAACCTTCTTGTGTCGCTAGACTGGCACCTCCCCACTGGGTGGATCATCATTAACAACGGGTACACCATCCTGCCACTTGCTCACGGTAATGATCTGGACATAGTGATCCGATAGTGCGTCGCATCCCCCGGCCAGAGCAATAGGATGAACCACTCTAGGTCGACGAATCCCTCTAGTTGTATCTCGTCTAGGGGCAGCACAAGGAGGTCGTGGTGGCTCTAGCCATCCTGTTCAGTGGTGCTTGGAACTGCAAGGGTCAGCACCACTACCGGGACTACCTCGCACTAATGATTTCCTCGCCCGGCGTGGCTACTGGACTAGTCCTGTAGTGGATGCTGGCTCGTGATTGATGTCGAGCTCGTTCGGGAACCCCAAGAGGAAGGTATGATGAGCACAACAGTAAGTTTCCCTCAGTTATGAAACCAAGGTTATCGAACCAGTAGGAGCAAGGAAACACCTCCAAGGTGTTGTTTCCAACTTGGAATCCTGCACAACACAACCACAGAACTTTGCCCCCAACTTACAGTGAGGTTGGGTTTTGTTGAAAACAAAGGATTAAATGTATTGTGTGGAACAAAGTAATAGCTTGTAGAAAGTAAACAGAAAACAATAAACAGTTTGTAGATTGATAGTAAAAGAAAGGACCGGGGTCCATAGTTCACTAGTGGTGATTCTCCTTAATATAGATGACATGTTGGATGAACAAATTACAGCGGGGCAATTGACAAATATCGAGAAAGCATCATGCATATACTAATCATCTTGACTCCTATGAGATTTGATTGGGCATTACAACATTATACATAGACCGTAATCCAACTGCATCTATGACTAACAATCCACCTTCAGGTTATCAATCCGAACCCCCTCTAGTATTAAGTTGCAAGCAACAGATAATTGCGTTACGCATTGCGTGTAAAGTAAACAATATGATTATTCTATGAACAAAGGATTACAGTTTTCTCCCTAGTAGCAACAACACATCTAATACCTTGGAGATTTCTGTCACTTCCCCAGATTACTAGAGGCATGAACCCACTATCGAGCATAAATACTCCCTCTTGGAGTTGCTAGCATCTACACGGCCAAGATATCTACTAACAACGGAGAGCATGCAAGATCACAAATAACAAAGACATGAAAGAATCAATAATCAATCTGAAATAGCATCTCATTATCCATTGGATCCCCGCAAACATAGCATGTATGATTACAAATAGATGATCTTGATCATGAATGGAGCTCACAAGATCTAGACATGGTAGCACAAAGGAGAAGAACCAACCATCTAGCTACTACATGGACTCATAGTCCAAGGATGAACTACTCACGCATCACACCAGAGGCTTGCATGGTGATGAATAAGGCCTCGAGGGTGAATTCTCCCCTCCGACGGGGTGCTAGGAAGAGCTTCAGATCCCTCCCGATCCAGGGATGGAGATGATGGTGGCTACAGATTCTTTCGTGGAATTTTGATCGGGTACTTAGGGTTTCTGTATCGGAGGCATCTTATAGGCGAAAGCGAAGGCCGAGGGGGTGCCCTAGGCGACCACACCACCCTATGGCGCGGGAAAGGCCTGGTCGTGCGGCCAGGTGGTGTGGGCGGCCCCTGGACCCTCTCCGTCTCGTATTCTGGCTCCGTGTCCCCCTCGGTGAAATATTGACTTTGGCTCTTGTCCCGTCCAATTCCGAGAATATTCATTTTCTGAATTTCCTGGAACCAAAAACAGCAGAAAACAGGCAAATGGTACTGTGGCATCTTGTTAATAGGTTAGTCCAAGAAAGTGTATAAAAATTACTCCAAAGTGCGGACAAAACATAAGAAAGTAGATAAAAACCTAGCATGGAACATCAAAAATTATAGATACATTAGCAACGTATCAACATCCCCAAGCTTAACTCCTGCTCGTCCTCGAGTAGGTAAGTGATAAAAAGAAAGAATAATTTTTGAGGTGACATGCACCATCATAAACTTGATCAAAGTATTTGTAAAACATTGATAGCTAGGATCATAGTACTTCAACATAGCATGAAAGATAAAGTTCTAACAACAAGACATAACAACTATGTTGTAACATGAAAAGGCACAAACAAAAGATTCATGAATAACAATGCTTTGCAAGACGTTTGTTTGTTTCACATAAAGAAAACATAGCATAGTGGCATTCAGCTTGTCCCTCATAGAGTAGCAAACATAAATGCATAGGACACCTTCAAAGTTTATAAGGGTGACTAGATACAAATAGTTTAAGAACAAGCAATATCAAAGTTATGCATCAATCAACAAGTCTTGGGACAATTCACATTAAACTAAGAATGGCCACTATCCTCCCTCAATAGGTGCATAAAGATAGAAGGTGGAGACTCAACATAAAAGTAAAAGAAAGGCCTTCATAGAAGGAAGCAGAGATTCAAGTTTCATAAAGAGCTTCCAAAAATTATGGTACTTATTAGCTTTCAGCTCTCATTGCTCCTATCATAAGAATCTTGAAGTGATTAAGGTTAAAGTGAACAAACCATGGAGTATATGCTTGACAAAGTATAAGTTGGAAATCTCATGTCCCTTGAATATGAGGGTCGCTCCTCATGCTAATTAAGTTTAGTTACCGGTAAGTTCTTGTCATAGTAAGTACATGTGTATCATAGAGAACCGCCAACGGGGTACCCCTTGCCCGATGATACAGAAGAATCCCCATATCAAAATGACAAGGCAAGCAGACAACGAGCATCTTAGCAATCTTCTTATTTACATGGGGAAATGGTGTTTTTATCTCTTTCCTCTTTTCTCATCTCTTTTTTTCCTTTTTATCTTTTTTCTCAATCTCTGTCTCTTTTTTTATAAGAAGAATGCTTCATAGATTGCTCATTATGGTTACGCTGCAGGTTTCCACCATGATTAGGCATGGATTAGACCGATGTCCCAGGCGTTTCTCTAACACACATACATAACACCATGGACTTACAAGCTCCCCTTTCATTTCACACCGACGACATCCATAGACAAAAGAGCATGATATCAACTAGGTACAAAGTAGAAGTGCAATGTTGAAAGCGTTCCCCATGACAACATGGTTCTGCTAATCCCCAACATATAAGTGCAAGAATATACAACATATACGACACAATGGTTCAAGTTTATTAGGGGCAATAAAATTAAAGTATGCCATCAAGTTCGTGAGAGCTTTAATCACTAGTTTTCTCATAACAAGTTTAATTCGGAAGATAGATAAAAACATGAATATACTTGGAAATAGCAAATGCTAATAGGTAGTTACGATGGACTCTTTGGAATAACATGGTTTTATTTGGAGTTGGATGCATGAGTGGAACTCATACTTAGTTATGGAGGCTAGCAAAAGACTGGGAGCGACCAACTAAGAGAGCAATAATGGCCATAATCATGCAAAGCGACAAAACATCATTAATTAAAGCATAAAGTGATATTACAAGTCGAAAACTAAAGGATCATAAAGGCTATGGTGACTTGGGATAGTCATAACATGGTGTGAGCATGCGCCAAGTCAACCCAAATAAAGCATCAAAGGAGATCACCATAATACTATGCTTTAATGCTAAAACAATGCATGATTCTTTCAAGGCACATTAAGAAATCTCAATTTTTTATAACATGTCATGCTACAGCAAAAATCACTAAGCATAAAGCCAAAACAATATCAAGCATGACATGACAAAGCATATGCCACAGTCAAAAACAAGCTCCTTTTACCACTTAAGCATGAACTTTTCCTACTCTTTTCCAATCCAAACCAAACTTATTTGAAAACTAATGTATGAAAGAGGGGGTACAACCAATTTATTCAAGCAAACTAAGCAAACCAAGCAAACGAAAACCAAAAACAAAAGACGCTCCAAGAACAACACAACTACGCATGAAACAATAAAAATGAAGTGTTTGGAAGAAACCTGGGATTTTTATTGATGAAGAAGGGGATGCCTTGGGCATCCCCAAGCTTTGACGCTTGTACTTATTGGATATTTCTTGGGGTGAGACGGGGTGGCATCCCCAAGCTTGAGCTTTACTCCATTCTTCATCTCATTACATCATTCTTCCATTACACCTGAAATTTTTCCTTCATACAAAACTTCACACAATCTTTATTACCAACATTAGTGTACTCAAGATAATAAGTCTTTGGGTTCAGTTTCAACACTAATAAAACTTCCATTAAAACACAATATACTATAGCACTTCCCTCAAAAGGCTCAATTCCCCAAAAAGAACACAAAAAGGAATCAACAAGAAGCAAATGCAAATAATGGCAGAAATCTGTCAAAACATACCAGCAGGTAGAAACCAATTTTTTAGAAGACCTTCTGTTTCTTAAATCGAAAAGTGTTGAACTAACGAAAGTTAGATAACAACCTAGGGTGGAAGCACAAAAATTCACGCCTTAAAAAGCGTACAGAGATTTTACACGAATTTTTACAGTGAAGCACAAAAATCTGTTTCGGGACAGCAACTTTCCCAAGCATTACTTCTCTCTCATTAGAGGTTACTCTTGGCACAAAAAGCAAATAAAAAGGATAAGGAGCGGTTATTACAGAGGTAATAACTTCCAAGACTCATCTAAAACTTTTGGGTTATCTCCCAATAAGTACTTTTCTTTAACGCCTTTAAGTTAGGCATAAGAAGCAAGAAAAAGAATCAAGTGTTCTCAAATGAAGAAGCATTAAGAGCAAATTTTGTTTTCATAGGAGAGGCAAAAGTAATCTTCTCTCTCTTCTCAGGGAAGTGTTCTATACCTTTCTTGAGTGGGAGTTGATATTTAATGGTGCCTTCTTTCATATCAATAATGGCACCAACAGTTCTAAGAAAAGGTCTTCCCAAATTAATAGGACAAGAAGCATTGCATTCAATATTCAAAACATAGAAATCAATGGGGACATAGGCATTGTTAACCATAATAAAAACATCATTAATACTCCCTATGAGTTTATTTTTAGCATTATCATCAGGTGTGACATTTAAATAATAATCTTCCAATGGTGGCAAATCAAGCATATCATAAATCCTTCTAGGCATAATAGAAACACTACTATCAAGATCACATAAAGATTTGAAATCAAAATCATTCACTTTCATATTAATGATGGGTTCCCAACCATCTTCTAGTTTCATAGGAATAGAAGCTTTATGTTTCATCTTTTCTTCTTTAATTTTTACGAGAGCACCAGTAATGTGTTTTGTAAAGGCCATATTCATAGCACTAGCATTAGGACGTTTAGCAAGTTTTTGTAGGAACTTAATTACTTCAGATATATTGCAACCATCAAGATCAAAATCATAATTATCATCTAAAGTAGTAGAGCTATTGTTTCCCATATTCCGAAGAATTTCAGCATTTTTATTAGAAAAGGTTCCATTGGGTTTACTAGCTTCAACATTAGTGGTAGTGATAGTAGAAACACTAATATTTCTAGAAATTTCATCTTCTCTTCCCCACTTACCATGCAATTCAGCTAATAGTCTAACATTTTCATCAATTCTAACTTGTATGGCATTAGTAGCAGCAAAGGGATTCTTAATAGTTTTAGTTTTAGCAACCATTTTATTAAAAGAAGATTATGCTTCAGCCAATGATACTATATTTCTTTCAGCATTAGAGAGTTTTTCCTCAATATTTTTATTGAAAGTAGTTTGTTTACTAATAAAATCTTTAAGCATAACTTCAAGTTTAGAGGATGCACTCCTATTATTGTTGTAGGAATTTCCATAAGAATTACCATTGTTGGGAGGATATGGCCTATAATTGTTGTTACCAAAATTATTCTTGTAAGAATTGTTGCTAAAATTATTATTTCTTATAAAGTTCACATCAACTTGCTCTTCTTGAGCAACCAAGGAAGCTAAGGGAACATGATTTGGATCAATATGAGCTTTCCCATTAACAAGCATAGACATAATAACATCAATTTTATCACTCAAGGAAGAGGTCTCTTCAACATAATTTACCTTCTTACCTTGTGGAGCTCTCTTAGTGTCCCATTCAGAATAATTAACCATCATATTATCAAGAATCTTCGTTGCAGCACCCAAAGTAATGGTCATAAAGGTACCTCCAGCAGTAGAATCCAGTAGGTTTGTTGAAGAATAATTCAATCCTGCATAAAAGGTTTGGATAATCATCCAAGCAGTCAGTCCATGAGTGGGACAATTCTTTACCAAAGATTTCATTCTTTCCCAAGCTTGAGCAACATGTTCATTATCAAATTGTTTAAATTTCATTATTTCACTTCTCATAGATATAATCTTAGCAGGAGGATAGTATTTTCCAATCAAAGCATCTTTGCATTTAGTCCAAGAATCAATACTATTTCTAGTTTGGGATTGCAACCATTCTTTAGCTTTTCCTCTCAAAGAGAAAGGAAACAATTTAAGCTTAATAATATCTCCATCTATATCCCTATGCTTTTGCATCTCACAAAGTTCAACAAAGTTATTAAGGTGAGCAGCAGCATCTTCAGTACCAATTCTAGAAAATTGTTCTCTGATAACAAGATTGAGTAAAGAAGGTTTAATTTCAAAGAAAGTAGCTTCAGGAACAGGTGGAGCAATGGGTGTGCACATGAAATCATTGTTGTTGGTGCTAGTGAAGTCACACAACTTAGTGTTTTCAAGAGTAGTCATTTTTTGTGTTTTTAATTAAAGAAAGCAAACTAGTAAAACTAATTTTTTTGTATTTTTGATAAAGAAACAAGCAAACAAAGCAGAAATAAACTAAGCAAAACAAAAATAACAAAGTAAAGAGATTGGTTATGAGGGACTCCCCTTGTGAAGATGTCCTTGACTACCTGGCAATGGCGCCAGAAAAATACTTGCTGGCTCGTGATTGATGTTGAGCTTGTTGGGGAACCCCAAGAGGAAGGTATGATGAGCACAACAGTAAGTTTCTCTTAGTTATGAAACCAAGGTTATCGAATCAGTAGGAGCATGGAAACACCTCCAAGGTGTTGTTTCCAACTTGGAATCCTACACAACACAACCATAGAACTTTGCCCCCAACTTACAGTGAGGTTGTCAATCTCACCGGTTTTGCTGAAAACAAAGGATTAAATGTATTGTGTGGAACACAGTAATAGCTTGTAGAAAGTAAACAGAAAACAGTTTGTAGATTGATAGTAAAAGAAAGGACCGGGGTCCATAGTTCACTAGTGGTGATTCTCCTTAATATAGATGACATGTTGGATGAACAAATTACAGCGGGGCAATTGCAAATATCGAGAAAGCATCATGCATATACTAATCATCTTGACTCCTATGAGATTTGATTGGGCATTACAACATTATACATAGACCGTAATCCAACTGCATCTATGACTAACAATCCACCTTCAGGTTATCAATCCGAACCCCCTCTAGTATTAAGTTGCAAGCAACAGATAATTGTGTTACGCATTGCGTGTAAAGTAAACAATACGATTATTCTATGAACAAAGGATTGCAGTTTTCTCCCTAGTAGCAACAACACATCTAATACCTTGGAGATTTCTGTCACTTCCCCAGATTACTAGAGGCATGAACCCACTATCGAGCATAAATACTCCCTCTTGGAGTTGCTAGCATCTACACGGCCAAGATATCTACTAACAACGGAGAGCATGAAAGATCACAAATAACAAAGACATGAAAGAATCAATAATCAATCTGAAATAGCATCTCATTATCCATTGGATCCCCGCAAACATAGCATGTATGATTATAAATAGATGATCTTGATCATGAATGGAGCTCACAAGTTCTAGACATGGTAGCACAAAGGAGAAGAACCAACCATCTAGCTACTACATGGACCCGTAGTCCAAGGATAAACTACTCACGCATCACACCAGAGGCTTGCATGGTGATGAATAAGGCCTTGAGGGTGAATTCTCCCCTCCGACAGGGTGCCAGGAAGAGCTTCAGATCCCTCCCGATCCAGGGATGGAGATGACGACGGCTACAGACTCTTTCATGGAATTTTGATCGGGTACTTAGGGTTTCTGTATCGGAGGCATCTTATAGGCGAAAGCGAAGGCCGAGGGGGTGCCCTAGGCGACCACACCACCCTCTGGCGCGGGCCAGGCCTGGCCGCACGATCAGGTGGTGTGGGCGGCCCCTGGCCCCTCTCTGTCTCGTATTCTGGCTCCGTGTCCCCCTCGGTGAAATATTGACTTTGGCTTTTGTCCCGTCCAATTCCGAGAATATTCATTTTCTGACTTTCCTAGAACCAAAAACAGCAGAAAACAGGCAGCTAGCACTGTGGCATCTTGTTAATAGGTTAGTCCAAGAAAGTGTATAAAAAGTACTCCAAAGTGTAGACAAAACATAAGAAAGTAGATAAAAACCAAGCATGGAACATCAAAAATTATAGATATGTTAGCAACATATCAGTGGACATGTGCCGCGGAGGTCTTCGAGCTCGTCTCCAAGAGAGATCTTTCTCCATATCCACCGCACTACGACCATGGACTTTCACTCAGCATGCAGCCGCCATGCCAGTCGAGCGACATCGTCATCCACTCACCACCACGCCAACTGAAGGACATCGTCATCCGCTCGCTGTTGCGCTAGTCGAGCTCGCCGCTACTAGAGCAAGAACTATTTAGCAGCGAGGACATCTCTGGAAAGGAGGTGAGGGAAGACACCACAGACTAAGAGGCCTTCCTCGCCTACATGGTGGAGGTGAAGCATGAGGAAGAGGTGCCTCTCATATCGCTGAACCTCGATGAGGAGGAGGCTTTCCCCTCGCCATGGTGCAGTCCTATGAGTAGGCGTGACTCGAGGAGAACACAGAATGGGTGGCCACATTTGTTGCCCTGCACGCGTCTGTGCTGGCCTAGGGCCATTCTCCTCCATCATTGGTGCAGCCACAGGTGGGGGTCCTTGTCATACCCCTATCTGCAACTATAGTGGATCGACCTTGGCTCTAGCGACAACGAGTAGGGCGTGGCAATGCAAACCATAGCTTCTCCTCCACCATCAATAGTATTTTTATTAAGTTTGTTTTAGGACAAATTTCATTCAAACTATGTAAAAATTACTAAATTTAAATGAATTTTAAAGTTAAATGTTGATTTTGAACGTTGATCGTTGGGCAGGTTTCCCAAACAACCAACAGTTTTGACAGGTTTCCGAAAGTCACCGCTTTCACAGTTGCCGACACCTTTGGGGCACCAGTGGAGATGCTCTTAGAGCATGAGCATCTCCATCGGTGCCCCCAACCCACCCCGAATGGCCTTTGGGGGTTAAGACCAAAAAACACCCCCACACATGTGCGCCCTAATCCCTGTCGGTAAATTGGGTCGCCCACCAATATGTCCAGAACCAGCTTGCCGCCCCGACACTGGGGATGCCGTCAAGGTGCACCATGTTGGATTTGTCGCTCTAGTCCCTCTTGCCAACGACCAAAGCAAAACCTCGTCCACCCCCATCCAACCCGCATCGCTCGTTCTTTCCTCGCACCTCGCCACCTCCTAACTCTGATGCGCTGCTCGCCATATCTACTAGGAGCGCACCCTTTATATGGTCGATGGTCAGCCACATTGCACCTGAGAGGACAATCATGTCAGCCATGTCCCAACATCATCACAGCTTTCTGGAGGGCCGCCTCGTGGCTAGACAATGCGTTGTAGAGCCATAAACTCCAACGAACTCGCCGCACACAGAAGGTGCTCGGTCAATCCCCAAGGTGAGTTTTCTTATATGACTTGGCTGCCTATAATTTTTTAGAGTTTGGTAGATTGAATCGTTTGTCCATTCACACTAGATATGGATAGCGACAATGAGCTCATGATGATGCAACTGATGCAAGAGGAGGACGATGTGCAGACCGATGAAATGGAGGGCATCATGATAACTAGGCGTATTCTTTGCCTACATGCATGGCTCTGAGCTCCTAGGCGAGGAGGCTCTGTGCTAGGGAAGAAGAGGAACAGAGTCCGACAACGGCTGACTGTCGCTCCCATGTTGGAGACCGATTATTTTCAAGATGATCCAACACATGGATCACTTGTATTTCTGCGCTAGTTTTGAATGAACAAAGATTTCTTTATAAATAGTATGCATGGCATGTGAGAGTTTTATCCCTACTTCATCTGCAAGAAAGACTACCAGATTGGTAGGTTTCACCTCTATCCATAAATACACAATTGTATTGAGATGTCTAGCATATGAAGATCCTCTAGATACACAATATGACTTCTTATGCATGGCAAATCCACCACATTTGAGCTGTATTGAGATGTCTAGCATATGAAGCTCCTCCAGATACACAATATGACTGCTTAAGCATGGCAAGTCCACCACATTTGAGTGTGTACATGTGCTGCCATGTTGTGGTTGGATACTTTGGGTCCATTTATCTGAGAGCACCAAATGCACAAGGCACAACTCGGATATTAGCACATAAAGTAGCTAGAGGATTTTTCTATGATGCTTGGAAGCATCGACTGCATGAGTTGGGGATGGAAAATTATCCGTTCTCCTAGCAAGGTATGTACAAAGATCATACTAGAGAATGCAGCGTGGTATTAGAGGCCGTGACGGATTATGTGTTGTGGATTTGACATGCTTTTTTTTGGCATGGCTGGATCTCACAATGACATCAACATGCTGCAGCAATCTTCGAGATTTGGTAGACTTGTTGAAAGTCGTTCATCGGCGGTGAACTATGTGGTCAATGACAGAGAATATAGCAAACGCTACTACCTAGCCGATGGTATTTACCCTAGATTTGCCACTTTCGTGGACCCTCATACTGATGCGAGAGCTTGGTTTTCGAAATGCCAGGAGGCTTATAGGAAGGATATTGAGCGAGCATTTGGTATTCCCCGATCTCATTTTGCTATCATCGGGTACTCTGCTCTTACCTGGTGAATGTTTCAAATGTGAGCGGTGATGAAGAGCGAGCACGATGCTCCAGTGGTTGTTGATCAACCTTTTGAGCACATGATCCTTCTTGCCGATGTTGATCACGAGGTGCTGGATGAGTTTTGTGTTTTTATTGCCATTCATCGAAAAATCCGCGATGAAAAGATGCACCCACAATAGATCCCGTGGACCTTTTACGGGTGCTCACAGGAATCGCACTGTCCAATGGACCCACCCACGGGGTTTTGACGTATTTGAACTATTTAAATTATTGCGTGAACTACATTTGGTTTTATTGTAATAAACTACTCCCACCCTCTCAAAATAAGTGACATAAGTTTGTCTACATTCGCATATATCTAGACACATTTTGGATACATGTGAATCTAAACAAACCCAAATCACTTATTTTGGGACGGAGAGAGTAAGCTTTATTGAAATTTTCACGATTGAAACGTGTGAAATAATAAAATTTGATTGTTAGGCGGGTCATAGTAGAGAGGAATTATGGACTAGTGTCATCCACATAACACTATTCTAAGTTATCACTATAGTGTGATGCTACGTTAATATAACTAAGACTCTAATACTCATGCTATTATGAGGATGGAAATTTGTGAAACCCTCCATATTGACACAGAGGCTCTATCGGACAAATATCTTGGTCTACCTGCTTTGGTTGGGATCGATAGAAGTGACTCTTTTGAACATTTCATTGAGAGAATTATTCAGCGTATTAATGGATGGAAGGAGAAACACCTGTCTATTGGAGGTAAAGAAATATTAATTAAAGTTGTGGCATAAGCTATTTCAGTTTATGCCATGTCAGTATTCCAAATTTCCAAGGGTGTGTGTAAAAGGATGATGGATGCCATAGTAAATTTTTGGTGGGGCGACGATGACGATAGCAATAAAATGTATTGGTATGTATGGTGGAAGCTATGCTTTCCCAAAAATGAAGGTGGTATGGGTTTTAGAGACTTTCACTCTTTTAATTTGACAATGCTAGCAAAGCAGGCTTGGAGACTTATAAATTCTCCTGACTCCCTTTGTGCACGGGTCTTACATGCTAAGTACTATCCTAATGGTGATATCTTAATGGTTGGGCCGAAAGCGGGCTCATCTTTCATTTGGCAAAGTATTTTGGCTGGGTTAGCTACTTTTAAAAGAGGCTTTATCTCGAGAGTGGGTAACAGAAATACTATCAATATTTAGAGAGATCCATGGATCCAAAGCAGCCCAAATCGGAGAATTTTATCGCAAAGAGGAAATGTAGTTTATAAAAGAGTTTGTGAGCTAATTGATCCACATACTGGTCAGTGGGATGAAGAGTTACTTAGGGTGTGTTTGGTAGACTGGGGCAACCCAGATAT
Organism: Avena sativa; assembly: GCA_916181665.1. NCBI lineage: Eukaryota > Viridiplantae > Streptophyta > Magnoliopsida > Poales > Poaceae > Avena > Avena sativa. The sequence goes on from OV702292.1 coordinate 106,180,630, forward strand.
TCTCCCCTCATCCCACATTTCGTTGTTTGTTAGGTTGGGTCGGTCCTATGGAGCAGTGCCCACCTCATACGAAAACACCCCCTTAGCCCTGCTCAGTTGAGAAGCTGAAATCGGGCTTCGCAACTCGGCACTGCCGAGTCCGTCCCGAAAAATTTCCACCTGCGCTCCGCACCTGGGCCGAAGCCACACGGGTCAACATCCCCAACCCTCATTCTCCTCCCCCCACCCAGCTCTCTCTCACCCCTCTGTCACATCCGCCCAAAGGAGCACCGCCTCCTCCCGCCGGCACCGTAGCAGGCCGACCACGCCCCGGCCAGCGCCTCCACGGCCAGCCATGGCCTCGACGAGCACGACCACCGCCGCCTCCTGCCTCGTCCACCGCGCGCGCCCCCTCCCTCGTCGACCGTGCGCGCCCCCACGCGTCGACCATGGCCACCGGAGCCCGAGACGACCTCGACGATGAGTCGCTGCAGGAGACTACAGAGGCTGGAGACGCTGCTTCTGCTCAAGGAGGACTGGGTGGGGTACATCAGCGTCTGCTCCCGCATCGGATGGCGCCGCCACGGACCGTCGGCTCCTCTGCCATGCGCTTGCCCACCGCGCTTACGCCCGCGCGTGCCTCGACGACTGGCCCTGCGTGCTCGCCCACCGCGCCGACGCCCGCGCTTGCCCTCTGCCGCGCTGCTCGCCCTCTGCCGTGTTGCGCGCCTCCCATCTTGCCCTCTCGCCGGCAGCGGCGCCGAAGTCTGAGAAGGGCCCGATTGCTTTTTTTCGTTTGTTCCTAGGGACCTGATTGCATTATATTTTTGTATGGCATGGCTCCAGTCATACAACTACACCAAACAGGATCTAAACTGAGCTCGGCTCATCTCACCCGACCTAACAAACACAACACAACTAGCACATTTGTCTGTGATGGGCATAGCTACACTCAACTTGTATGAGGTAAGATAGCCCATCCGGGCTACCAAACACACCCTTAGGGAACTCTTCTTAACAGTTGACGTAAATCGCATTCTGCAGATTCCTCTTAATAACCAAGGGTTTGATGACTTTATTGCATGGGCGTATACGAAACACGGAAGATACACTGTTCGATCAGGCTATCACCTGCAATGGCGCCATCAATTTGGGCCTTTCGTGGGACAGCTGTCGCTCCCTGGCTCATCGACGACTAACCCTGTTTGGAAAACCTTGTGGAAACTTAATATTCCCAACAAAGTTAAAATTTTCTCTTGGCAAGCATTACATGGTATCCTTCCATTAAAGAGTATCCTTGCCAATCAGCATATTGGCAATCTGGAAGGGTGTCCACAGTGTAATCAAGGACCTGAAATTTTCAAGCACCTCCTCTTCAAATGTCAAATTGCAATGGATTTATGGCGAGCTCTGGGACTAGAGGACTTGATAGAAGAAGCTTCGCAGGAGGACAGGGAAGGATCGGCTATTTTGAAGATTCTGATCCGACAAGATAATAATGTTCAGGTATTGGAAAATGTTGGACAGAGAGAATTAATTGTGGTCGCCTCTTGGTATCTATGGTGGATTAGGAGGAGGCGTACGCACAATGAAACTGTGTACCTGCTGGCACAATGTAAAATGTTCATACTAGCAATTGTAGCAAATGCTTCAAAGGTATCAAAATATATTACCATAGATGACGCAAGTAAATGGAAAAGATCAGAGACACGACATCAGAAGGTAATTGTTGATGCGGCCTTCCATATTGATACCGTTTCTGAGGCTGTTGTTCGTGATTTCAAAGAAAATTTTGTGGCTGCTACTTGCAAATTCTTACCGCACGTTGCATCAGCTCACATGGCTGAGGAAATAGCAATGAAGGAGGGTCTTAACCCTGCCAACAGATTGTGATGCAATAATATTCTTGCGAAAGGTGATTCTCTTGAGATTATCAATGCATGCAATGGTTAGGACTTATGGTGGACGAAATCATCACCTATTATGGCTGATTGTGTGGTATCTCGGCTACAATTGGACAAGTCAAATTTCAACACTGCTTGAGAAATGTAAATAAAGTGACACATGAGATAGCTAGATTTTTTTAATAATAAACTATCTTGTAACTGAGACGATGATCCTCCTAGTTTTTTAGCTAACTTCCTCATAAACGATGTAACGATTGTCTCAAGGGCTGCAAGTTTTGATCCACTCTTTTTTCTTACCAGTGTACCAAAGGGGATTGGAAGATTTTAATGAGACGGTTTGCATGTCTAATATATAATTTTTAAAAAAAACATAACTAAGACTCTCTTTTTCGATTAATGACATGCCAACATGGCATTAATGTGATTCTAAGTTGCCGCTTATTACTCCCACAATGGTTGGCAACGTCGGGTTTGAGCAGCGCCTCGCAAAGCAACTGCGGGCGCGTTTGCCGGTCACGCCGGTGGAGGTGGTCTTAGCTAGTCCATCCCACTCTTCTCGCCGAGCCTTCTTCAGTTCTTCTCTCCCTCATCCCGTCAGAGGCACCCATCTTGTCCCAACCTCCTCTTCAGATCCTCTGCCTCTTCCGGCTGCTGAACTCTAGCAGCATTCGCAGTTCACCTCCACACATTCTCACCAAATGCGTGGCCGTCCTAATTAACCCCGCCGCTCACGATTCTTGTTCCGCTTTATCTTGAACTAGTATCGGTGTGTTCCAACGGTCGCCGAGATCCCAGCTGCGCCGAGCGACTCGCCACCGCCAGGCAAGGTAAATCCTCCTCCGAATTTCTCGCACCAAGCTCAACCGCATTCGCGTCATCATCGTTTCTCACATTTTGGTAGTACTAAAGTTCTCAATGCATGTCTAGTGAAAAGATGGGCATGGGCTGCGGAAGATGCGAGCGGAGGGATGAACTGGACTACTGCAATCTGGATGACCGGGAGAAATATTTCTTGATGTTTATGTTGGATGGCTGTCGTAGTGAGATGGTAAGCCACATGCCCCTAATCAACTGCAGTGTTCTCTTTTTTGGTTATGCCTGCAACCCATGTTCAGCTACAATGTTTTTTGTTTGTGTTCTGTGACAAGCTAACAGTAGGTCGCTTACTACTGCATATCCAAGTTACTCCTGCAAATTTGGTATAGTAGATTATTTCTGCTTATGATAACGCCATTTTACTGCGATGACAATAGAGAGTTCATTGTTGTCATTGTGTCCCTTCCCTTTATCTGGGCTGGAGACTGTCTCCACTATAAGATAAATCCGTTACTACTGAACTTGAATTTCCATGCAGTATTGTGTTGTGAACATACTATTCTCTAATTTACAAAAGAAAAGAAACATACTATTCTCTAATTTACAAAAGAAAAGTAACACACTATTATCTGGGACTTATTTTATTGCACCTTGAATTGATCCCCAAATCAAAGGCATTAACATGATAACAGACATACTAAATGCTGCATCAGTAAATGTAGAGAAAGTATGCTAGCACCTTTCTCCCCGTTTGTTTTCACATCCCTGTCAAATAGTATATGTTTTGCACCAGATTCAGACTTTGTATCCTCATAATGTTTAAGCTTTAAACCATTGCTTTTGTTTCTGCAGACCGTCCCAGATGATTTTCTGAAACGATTCAGGGGTGAGATCCCAAGAGAGATCAAGCTAGAAACACGAAATGGTTATAGTTACACTGTCGAAGTTGCCAAGTATCCAGATAAACTAGTCCTTAGAGAAGGATGGGGGGCATTTGTCGAAGCCTACGATCTACAGATTGACGACTCTGTGGTACTTAGATACAATGGAAACTCTCAGTTTAAGGTCATAGTGTTTGATCGATTTGGCCGTGAGAAAGCATCGTCGGTTGTTGCAGAGAATGCTCCTCTCTCTACTTATGTGCAGGAAAGGATAATAGGCACTCCTGAAACATTGGGGCTTTCTCGTGGTCATTCCCAGCTCCCTCAAATGCAATCTCCTACTGAAAATGTGAACCATTCTCAGCCCGTGCGCACGCAAGTACCTACCGCAAATTTGAGATGTTCTGAAAGGCAGCCTCAGCCCATGCAAATGCTATCGCCTACTGCAAATGTGGACCAATTTGTTGGCCATAGTCAGCCCATGCAAATGACACCGCCTACTGGGACTCTCAATCATTCTAACCATAACCCTCAGCCCGTGCAAATGCAGTTGGCATGTGAACTTACTGAGAGACAGTCGAATCTTCAAAGGGATAACTCAGGTCATGGCAACAAGACCGTGGCGAATTCTTCAGGCATTCCCTCTCAGACTCTCAGTTCCTTCTTATCTTACCATGTGTGACTGTAGAGATATAAATCCTTTCAAATCACAGCTGACGCTAGCATGAATAATTTATGTATTCCGTAATATTTTTGTTTTCCTGCACAGGAGATTCTTTGTCCTCAACAGATGATATTGATGTATGTGATACACCTAGATACATGCTCGGGTGGAAGACCCATCTAAGTGAAGCGCAGAAGAAGGAAGTTGACCAGAAGGTCCAACCTATGCATTTTGACAACCCAATCTTTGTGTCCATGATGAACAAGTGCAATGTTACGGGAGCGTTCACTCTAGTAGGTGTTTACTTTTGCTGTTGAAATTGCATTCTGCTACAAATATGCAGCAAGCCTTTTAAACTACAGTTTTCTGTTGAAAACACTATGTTGAATGCTTAAAGTAGTTAACCTTATGATACCTAAATTTTAGATCATATACCTTGTGGTATGATAATGACCTTGAATTGAGGCCTTTTTTATTCTGTACTTTGCTTGGATGCCATTATCTAATTGTTTTATCCCAAATCTGTAACTATAGACTGTCCCCAAACAATATGTCAAGAGATATTTGGGAGATAAGGAGCAAAGCATATGTCTTCAGCGACTTGGCAAGAGGTGGGAAGTGCAATTTGGTGGTCGCCCTGAAAAGAGAAGGATTATATTTGGTTGGCGGAAGTTTGTGAAAGGCAATGATGTTGAGATGGGTGATATCTGCATCTTTGAATTGTTGATGGAACAGAAGACTTGCACAATGGAAGTCCACATCATCCATGCAAAGGATATTGATACTTCCTCCAAAATTGGTCGCGACGGGGTCGAAGAAAGGCATAAAGATGCTACTAAAGAGGCAGATCATTCTCATTCTTGTCCTCATTTTAAGCAAATGCAATTGCATAATGAAACCGTGGAAGATTCTCTTGCTCAACCTCAGCCCATGCAAATACAGCCGCCTTCAACAGAAGAACGGCTACGTCTTCAAAGCGATAACTCTAGTCTTGGCAACAAGAGTACGTTGAGTTCTTCCTCCTCTTAAGTCATCTAGTGGCAATTAATGCTACCAGATGGTACCCGAGATACACTTTCTTTTGTCTTACAGATATATTAACTACATAGTTGTTTTCTTTTCTTTGTGGTTTGTTCAGGAGATTCTTTGTCCTCCGAAGATATTGGTCATGAAATAGACACTTTTCCTGGGTATGTCACTGCACGTTTTACGCGCCTAACTCAAGTTCAGGAAGAGGCAGTGAAGCAGAAGGTCCAGAGAATTCATTCTGGAATTCCAGTCTATGTGGCAGTGATGCAAAAGACCAATGTTACTGGAAGATTCACTATAGTGAGTTCCATATTTTATTCTTTGTCATGCTTCTTCCACTAGCACTTCGATCATGCATTTGACTAACTTGTATACAGACATAAAAAATGTATTAGAATGCTTTATGTTATAACCCGGTCGTACAATGTATTACAATGCACTTCCTGATTTGCCTGTCTAACGTCATCTAACTTCATTCTGTTCTCCATATCTGTAAATAGAGAATCTCCAATAAATATGTTAAGAAATATTTTGGAGGTGAGGTGCGGGACTTCTGTCTGGAGCGACTTGGCCAGAGGTGTCAAGTGAGGTTTGGAAGCAGGCCTGGTGATAAAAGGATTGTAAGTGGATGGGCAAAGTTTGTGAAAGAAAATGATGTGAAGACTGGTGATATCTGCCTCTTTGAGCCGCTGAACCATCGGAAATTGCCCGCCATGAAAGTGCATATTATCAGTGTGTCAGTTGACTGAAATGCCTCTTCTGCTTATTGTTTTGAGGTGGTGCTGGCGTCTTTTGTGTCTAGAGGATGAAAGTTACTCGGATTATGCCTCTGTAGTCCTTTATTTTGCTAGCATGTTCCTGGCTAACTATGTAAACGTACTTTTGGGTGTGTCTAAACTCGCAGCAAATATCAGTTGAGTTGACTAGTTTGTGGACGACTCCTCTGATCAGGAGTAGAAGATGTAGGCCTTAGTACCCAGATAACAGAGATTATCCTGTGCTGGAATCACATTTTGTGCTTCGATGCTGCCCCCTACTGTTTGTTATTTTCATTTACCTTTTCAACTGTGCTCTCTTGCCTGGGATGAGCTTTCTTCTTGCATTTTCCACAGTATCTGCAAATTAAAGTATCTTTGCGTCTCAAAAACCAGTGAGCTACAAGTTGAGCGTAGATGGGCACCAGTTGTAAGATCTTAAAAAACGATCTGGGCATTTCGTAGGCTTTCCCTGAAATTAATGTCAATTTACACATGTTTGAGGGGGATATCCTGAAGCGTTTCCCCCCAAAAGAAAGGATGTCCTTAAGTGTTACATATGTTCAACAGTTGTGCAAATTGTATCTGAACTTTGGAGTGTGTAGCATGTTATTGTTGAGAATATTAATATGTTGCCTATCATCTTTCCATCAGTTCAGACTTTTAGTTCAGATGCTAGTGCATCAATTCAATATGATATCAGATTCAAGAGGTCTCAAGTTTAAGACCTTGATCACGCAGTATTAAAAAAAAAGATTCCGCGGTCTACACCAAACTCACGAAGGACTAAAATATCCTAGACGTGAAGGGGAGTGTTAAGAATATAATACACGTCTACCCCTTTCCATCAGCTTGGACTTTTAGAATAATTGACTAGGGCAACAATTCAATATGGTATGAGAGAAGATAGAGGTCTTGAGTTCAAATCCTGACTAACGCAATATTAAAATAAATAAATATGCGGACACCCGAATTCACGTCTTAGGCCCATGAAAAAAAAGGCAATAGGCCTAGACATGAGGGGGAGTGTTGAGAATATTAGTATGTTGCATATCGTTTTTCCATCAGTTCAGACTTTTGGTTCAAATTTCGTACAACAATTCAATAGTTATAAAATCTTTCCCCGTAAGAAACAATATCATAGCGTCTTAGAAGAATGTATATTAACATAATGCATAACAACAATAAACATATGTAAGTGAATCACACCGTGAATGCTCCAGACAAATTGTTGGAATTAGTGTGAATAGGTGTATAAGGCTACATCTGGACTAGAATATAGACCGTGCGGCTAGGTGTTGGAGTAGGACACATGTAAACCGAGTATTATATATAAAGGTTATGCAGGGTCGCCAAGTTATGCAAAATATGCTAGACGAATCTGTTATGCTAGACACAAGATAACAAAGAGTCGACCCGGGTGCCCATGGCAGCAGGGGCGTAGACAGGCCCCAGGCTATAGGGGACTTGGCCTGGGTCGTGCGGGTGAAATTCTGCCTTAATTGTAGCCATAATTTCACGACTTGATACTGTTAACTACTGTAGCAAGGCAGTTGGCCCGGGGCGTGACTCCCGACTGGCTACGCCACTGCATGGCAGTTTTTACAAGATCAATGGTCATGCTGGTCTGGATGCGTCTGAAAGCGAGTGAAAGTTAGGGACTTTTGAAACTTTAAGATAGTAGTAATAATACTAATAAAACCATTTAAATTTTAAAGAAAATCTGAGATTTATTCATTAGAACATATACATTCTCACTACATACATCTAAAATGTCATTTCACAAGAACATACAAATTATCACTACATATGTTTGCATCTTGGAAATGCAAATTTTAAATTATGGGCTCCATGTTATCAAGTGGCCAAAACACCTCACTCACATATACGTTTTGATGTTTCTCAAACAACCGTAACATGGTTATTTTAAATCTCTACTACAAACCACACAATCTAAGGGCACGTATAATGGTGCCATCAATAGTGGAGCCAAAAACTATTCGATGAGTTGGCAGCTTGATATATTTCTTCAATTTGAACTGAAAGATCGATGAGCTTGTTACCAATAGGGAGTGTTGTTATTTTTTCTGAATACCCCACTAGATCTATCATTGGGTGCTTATCTTCGCAATGTCACTGAGAGTGAACACTATGGATTCATGAAAAAAACAACATGAAGAGGGGCTACTAATGAGTCAGTAAAGTAAAGGGTGTGCTCGTTGTTGGGCCTTGGACACTAACACGAGTGACACAGACGAGAGAGGAATAGTCTCCTTGAGAGGTGTGACCTCAGGTTCACGAACATGACAGCCCAGAGATGCATCGAAGATTCCCTTCAATGCTCCACACTTCTGTCAAAATCCTTTCCACATGCTCGAATTTTGGAAGAATACCATCCGAATCAGATGTTTGAACTGACCAACTCAAAAAGTAGGTCTCTCCTAGGGGTTTCTTACTTTGTGAGATGAGTTACAATTGAGCCATGTTTTTTATCAACCTTGTAAAAATGACCACCAATACCCTTGGTTGGAAGAAAAAACTAAGAGCAAAACCATCTATTTTAGAAACACCCAAAATAACCCTAAGGGGAAAGAAAAAGCAAGGGTGTGACCTTGTCTTATTTGGTCTATGCACTTGGTCCATGGAGGGGTAGTCCATGACACATGATCACTAATGAGTTTAGTGGGCTTCACTCTTCTTCATGTGCTTCTTATCTTTTTACCTCCTTTAGGCACCATGCTTTGATGCTTGTATTTTCTTCATCTTTGTTTTTTGTGCTTCTTGCTACGGTTAGAGGTTTCCCGATATGAGGGATCCCCCCATGTTAAGAACTATTTTTCAGTCTTACAACAACAACATGATGGAGGGGTGAGAACCGGAAAAAACTTATTTCTCTTAGCTAAAGATGATATATTCCATATTTGCGGTGATAAGAAATGACCTCTTAATAAAAAACATGACATTTTTTCGATAGGATAAGTATTTTCGTGGTCATATATGTCCAGTCTAATTTAAAACATCCTATAAGTTTAAGAGCATAAAAGTATAGTTGTTCGATATGAATTATAGTGCATATATATTTCCATGCTATCGAAATGATGTGAAATGAATGGAAACAGACCATTCTATCAATCACATAATAACCCATTAGAGGACATGTCTGTAAAGTGTGCGTAAGTATAAAGGGTTTAGGGCCGTCACATTGCTACGGGGTGGACCTACCTAAAAGTGAAAAGTGAGATTTTGCTTATGTGGAGTGGAGCGGTAATTAAGCTGAGAGAGAAGTCATCGTATCTTGTTTAGACTAGTCATAGCGGAGTAAAATTGCTAGTAACATATAACGAGATGCAATGTCACATAAACATTTAGCTGACATGACATGTCATTAAATAAGAAAAATAAGTTTTTTGGAAATATATGATGTTACCATAACATCACACATCTAAATAATGAGTCTACAAACTAATAAATAAGATCTTGCATGACACCGCACTATGTTATTACACACTATGAATAGTGGTGGAGCTTTCCTGAGGATGTGCCATTCTCAAATGTTTTTGCATGACAATATTATAGGCCACCAGTATGTTTAAAGTTAATGAGAGTAACAATACAGATAGTTGGGAAGAGTAAATAGTCTTACATAAACAAAATATTATTCCTCCATCTAGAAGTAAGTGACTCGAATTTGTTTACATTCTCATGTATATACACTAAAACGAGTCTAGATGCATGCAAATTTAGACAAATCTAAGTCACTTAGTTCCCAAATAGAGGAAATACATGACTACCAATTTACGATTCTACTTTATGCCTTCGCATTGACATTTTTCTGGAGTTTTCTTCTTTCTTCTAAGTGGAATTTCGTGGCAGACTAGCTACAACTGATAAAAAGGGAACGCTGGGTGTGCCAGAGCACAACAAGCACACCTGCTGGCTCCACTAGTAACTACGAAGGTAGTAACTTATACATGTTATTGGTCTAAGTTACTTACCACTATAACTAGTCTTAGAATACGACTCTTATTGACTCTCTCTCTCGAGGAGAATTAATTAATCTATGGATCTCGTGTGACTCCCTCCCGAGACCTCTCCCCCATCCATGCATCAGCCTTATCCCCAATCCTCGCCACACATGTGAAATAATAATAGCTTATAGATATAAGGCCTTTCACAATTTGGTCTCTTGGCGCGTCATTCTAGGCAAAATGCTGATGTGGTATGTCGATTAAGGAAGAGAGATGAGTGTTGTATCTTAGCTAAGATATACTCCTTGCACGTAATCATAGACAAAATAAGTTCATAGTCCAATCAAATGCATGCATGAGAAAAAACATTAAATTAAGATACAAACTCTAACAGCAAGTTCAATAATATATCCTGTAGCTCACTATAAACATGTTCCATGTCATTTACAGCTAATCTTATAGCCGATACATATAAATACTTGGTTATAAAGTATACTAATTTATCAATACATGATCCACGTTTTACTTTCAGAAAGTGTGTATGAGCACGTGCTAGAGCCAACTCTTAGCTTAGAGTCTTCTTATATTCTCATATTTCTTCCACCTCAGCAAAACTATAATACTTTTATTCTTATAGCCAACTAATTGTATCATATTGTACTTGCTCTAAGATACAATGTATATTCGAAAGGTTGTTTCTTAGGTATTTATAATTCCTCTGATAATGTACTAAGACACACTCCATTATGAAAGGCGTAACAACCAGATACCGTTCATTGGGAGGATCGTATCTAAACTTGTAATTAACACTAGTAATTAATATACAAGATACAATCTTTAGATAAGACCAGTCAAAGTGGAGAGTATCATATAGTAGTATCATGTATATGATACAATCTCCATAATAAATAGTATCATGTAATAGTACCATAGTCTTAATATATTTATTGTTTTGTAGAATCTCAATGTAAAATTTGTACATAATTTATTTGGATTAGTTTTTCTAGTTCTACACGCTATGATACCGTATCTACGTGTGATACAAACATGATCTCTTTTATCATTAATTGCAGTGATATATAAGTATTTTGCATGCATTACATACGATCTATGATATCCTATTGGGGCTAGTCTAAGGTGCATTGTGAATGCTCTTATGTAATTAATACTAGTAACTAACACAATTTTTACATAATGTTGAGACATGAAGGATGCACACAAATGAAATAAAAATAAAAAAACACCAAATTGATTAACCACTAGAAGTAGCAGATACCAACCACCCTAAATAGCAACACCTGAACTATGAAAGGTCTTCCAACATCAACGACTACTAGATGAATCCAGCGCACTCCGTTGCGCTTTTCTCTGCTAATGGAGTTTAAATTTTATGGCATGTGTGGCGCATACATGATTTTGTTTTTAGATGGTTGTGGCATGCCCCAGAAAATACACAAGCGGAACTCGTACAGACGTCACAAAACTCTAAGAAATTCCATGCTTTCCTCAGACAACCGATCTAGCTCAACTGCTTCACGCTAGAAAACTTAAAAAACACAAGTAAGCATAGACCACACAGGTAGACAAACGACGACCAGCATCCCGATCAAAATGACCACACTGAGGCCTCTACAGCCTCCGCCTTTTGGCACGATCTGCCGCCAAAGAACGCGAAACGAAAGATATAAATATCTCCATGCCTGCATGTTTATTGGACTGTCAAGCCACAAAAGGCACACTAAGATGCACGAAAATACCCACTGCAGCCAACCTCGCTGGCATAGACCACGCCAAAAAAAATGAAGACGCCGGCACCAGAGAAACACATGCAAAAAAGGCGTAGGACAAAGGCATTCAACCTAATCGAACCATGAGCACCAGAAACACGGCCACACACACGAAGACCAACTATAGAGTACGACGCACACACCGTCCAACTACACGCGCCGGTTAACCAGGCCACACTACTCTTGCCATCACCATGGAATGGGACGATGCTCCTATTTATGGTGACACAATTCCAGGGCTACAACTTGCAATCAAAACCCATGAAATACATATGGGACACTGAAATACGCATATGCCTATAGGTGCCATTCTACAGCGTTCTTTACCTGTAATTATAATAAAACATAATAAAAAAGTTTATTGTATATAGAAATAGTCTACGCTAACCATGTGGGATACATTAAAACTTTCAAGTGGCAAGGAGGGAAGAACAACATGATGCAAGCGTTGGGCACCACTAAAGGCATGAACTGGTTCTCTTTTTTTCTTTTCAAGAAAACCGTTGTCCATGATTATCAGCACACAGGGAGTAGTTGCCATTAAGCCAAGTGAATGAAGCAGTAAGATCAAGATAGACCCTTATTTCAAAAGATAAGAAGATGAGACATTCAATACTCTAAAGAAGTATCCTATAATATAACATTGTTGCTTTCTCTGAATTTTTTTCATGGACTTGGACTGACAATCTAGCACAAAACTGTACACAAACAATCATATATCTCTCTCAAGAAATTTAGAGAACTGGAGTCCACTCCAAACCCAATGCAGAGAGGATAAATATTTTTCAAAACAAGCAACTGCTACAGCACCATGTCTTCATACAGAAATATCAACCTTCCCTACACTCAGCGTGGCCTCCGGAGTTCACTTTTTCCACATAACAGACACAGGAAAATATATACGTTTAGACATGAAATCAAACTAAGTCAAATTTAACATTAATGGTAATCTAGTTCCATTTCTTTCCTGATTGTGTTTCTAGGTGATCCTGGTGGGACTGATGTTCCTGCCAAAGATCAGAAGTTCATTAACTTCCCGGTAACCATAAGATTTATGGTGTTTGTAATCAAACAGCACATGATCAATGGAGGTCTTGTGATGACGGATGTAAGAGATTGCCATTTTTTCTAATCTATAACTTGTGTTGGCATTTGCAGGTAAAAATTTTCGGCGCTTAAACTGCAGATAACACCATCAGGAATGTACTTAGATTACCAGCTGCAATCATAACAGAAAAAATATGTTAAATAAACCTTATTGAATTCAGCTCTCCTTTACAGAAATAACCTACCTACCGGATCCTCTAGGTCCAAACCAATTATTTGCAAACGGAAAAAATCTTGCCTAAAATCATTGCGGACCTATTTTGGATCTTATGATGCATTGGAGTACTCCATTCAGAACATGCTAGATACAAAGATATGCCACTCGAATATCAATAGAAAGATATTGTAGACGTTTTAACAACACAAGAGAAAGTCACCTCTCAAAGTTATAACTTATAAGACACACTAAAATGATGAACAAATCATAATGTTAGTATTTAGCCACTTAACAATAAAAGCTTAGTAAGTCAAGAAAAGACAATATTCACAACCTGTGGTCATCTTTTTATTTTTGCCATATCTCCTGTATATCCAGTAGCTGCATTAATTCTAGGTTTTGCCAACTCAGTGTTTAATTAACATAAATCAGCAGTTATAAAACTCAATGTGACAACCAATATGGAATAATCTGAGAACCAACATTTTTCTCATCCTCCATCCATAAACATGAGAACTCATATCCACTCCCACCAATCATTAATGGATTAACTAAACATATGATCGAATAGAAACCTTGAACAATTGGCTTTGTAGGAAACGAATTTTGGCCCATGAGTGTTAATTGTTCCATGAAAGCAGCATACACATGTCTGAACAGAACTCTATATTTCTGAATCCCTATATATCTGTTTCTCATGTGATGGATACTGCTAACCATGAACTGGGGATAGAGGGGGAAGCAGAGGGGAAAGAAGGTTGAACCTCATCGGAAGCCTGCGCCGAAGAGGAGAGATCGGAGGAGGCGAGGCGCGACATGTTGCTGGTACCTGGGCGAGTGACAAGGTCGCGTGCGATGCTGGTGACGGCTGATTTCTCCTTCGACGGCGCTAGCGAGCTGGGCAACGGCGTGTGCGGCGGCAAGCTGGGCAACGATGCCTGTGGTATGGACAACGGCGCCTGCGGCGGCAAGCTGGGCAACCCCCAGAGACGCAAACGACCACCGCGGCCACGCCTAGCACCCTGCTCCCTCCAAACCCACAACACCACCACTTCAAGAAACCCGACATCACAGCAAAAGTACCACCGGACACGGAGACCAAACGGTGAAAGCGACCCCAAATCAACACCGCCGCCCACGGAACCGCTCCACCTAACCCCACCCCGGCGTCTCAGTCCTCACCGCAGCGACACATTAGCCCCACACAAACAGGCCCACAACTAACGACGGTGCCCCAATCTCTAAGCAAACCAACAGAGGCCTAATAAACAAAAAAGACCCAAACAACCGCCTCTCACTGGTGTAAAACGGTGCAAGCAAGGAGAGAGCTGCAAAACCAGGAAGCTTAGAGCTCCTTAGGGATATAAAGAGAACAGTGCATGCACAAGCTTTATCCAATCTAACTAGATCATAGGATTCACCCAAGAGGAAGTATGATCTCTCCACACAATGCCTTCTATATGGGAATGGCCAAAAGATCGCCAGTGCCACTAATGAAGGTGAGATCTAGACTTTCCACCCTGAAAATTGAGACCCGATACTTGAAAAGCACTAGCGGAAACAGTCTTTATCCGACGTTGCCTCCTTTTTTCAAGGGTACTACTGCAGTTTATGGTTTGCGTTATGACAACAACTAAAATTTCCGGTTTGCATTATGATCAATCATGAATATATTTATTATGAGTTTTTTGTATCAAGTTTATAAACTCTAATACTTATAAACTTATATTTTCATGAAATTTATTTTTAAAAAATTTAATTGGAAACGAAAAATTCACAATAGCGATTCTTCAAATACCAATCTTGAAAAGTGATTATACTAATTTTGTAAAATTATGTCTCTTCTAAGAAACTGAGATAATTCATAGAATTCTTAGGAAGAAAAATACTTGGTATTTTTCATGATGTTTAACATTTGAAAATTTTCTATTTTAAGTGAAAATAAAATATTAAACGATAACAATTCTAGGACTTTTATCTTCTAAGAAAGTCATAGAATATCCTGATACTATTTCTTTGAAATTTTGAATTCCTGATACGAATCTCTGAAAAAACCCTACACACAAATATGGGTAATTTTTAGGATGTAAATTTTTTATACTCTTTAATTCACATACTAGTGCTAAATCCACATGATGCTCTGCATTTCCCTAGTGTTACATTTCTTGGACCGTGAAATACGAGGGACACTAGCGTCACATTTCTTGTTTGTGGGGTTGGGTTGCCATGTACGGCTGAGGCCTGGTGCTCTAGGCATTACTCATTTTTAACGAGGGATTAAACGATAGTACATACAAAAAGAAAGTTTAGAGCCAAACTCATTGTGTCCCGGAGAACCCGAATCACTACAGTCCGCTACTGGGTTGCAACGCCAACTTAACAAGTGTGATTGGTTGCGTGGGCCTTATTTTGAGCTCGTGGGGTCAGGCCCTGAGGGGCATGTCCACGAAAAATGACCAAGAGCCATATTGTGGACGTTGTTTCATACACTAGGCTACATCACTTGGTTAGTTTTGGGACTGGTGATCGATTATCTGCACATTAATACAAATAGCTATGATGATGCAAGGCTCTATTTTTAGTTGTGTTTGTGATAATCTCGTTCTTTTTAGTGATGACCTTAATATAGTACACCATCACCACACACAACGACTAGAAATAAAATCAACTAGCCATTCATCAGTTTATCCATAGCTACAATAGGTAGCTACTTAAATCCAACACTAACTAATACGAGATGTAGTTCATCAGTCCCTAACTACCAAGCAAATAGCAGTTTATTATTACAAATTTGGGGAGGTTCTTCAATGGAGATCAAGGGGACGGTCAACTTCTTCTTCCCTTCATCTTCTTATATTCTTATTCTTCTTAGCCATGGACTTCATTTTTGTTCTCCTACATTGCTTTATGCTTGACCAGATGGTGGCTTGATCATCTCTTCTCTGAGATCCCCAATTGCATTCAAGACTTGCTTGAAATAGCGGGATACTATATTTATAGATCTCTTGAATGTGCTATGGATCACTTTGAACTCGGGTTATCACCTACAACATAAACGAACATAGAAAGTTGCACCTCCATAGAGGTGTGGATGTCATCTTGCAACAATTCTCTCTTCCTAAACCTTTGACAAAGTTCAAAGAAGGGGGCTCTTTTCATCTGAAGCATTTAGACAACCTCTACATCGTTCGAGTGATAGTTGTAATTCAGATTGGCAATCCTCTCCTTATCTCGGCGCAACCTAGGACTATATGTCATTGTTGGATAAGCAACACGCCTAACTATTCTTTTGTGAAGCAGGAGGGTCCAGTACTAAATCACAGCTATGAGTGATGCCGCCTGATGGATCGTATTCATCCGATCGACCTATTCAATTCGATCTTGCGTAAGTACTGGCTAAGTTTGCCCTACCTGCTATCCACTAACATTGCGGCCAACAAGTAGGGGAGGAGAAAGTGGTCACCTCCCCCATGGCAGACAAAGGAGAGTAACCGGGTTGGAGAAGAAGAGGCAGCACTAGAGGCTCGCTCATGGATCCGGGTCCAAAAGCAAAGGATACAGTTGTTGTGACAATTAAGGGTGACTTCTCTGTGCCGGAGTTGAAGGAATCGACCTGTGAGATAGATCTACAGCCTTGCAGCCGCTGATGTCGAAAAGGAAAATGAGGTTTTTTTCTACTCTCTGGGTGACAAGAAAAAAGAGGTGAAATTGAGTTTTGCCACGAACCCTAGTTGATGTTTTGGTTCCCGTCATCTCGCGCAAACTTAATTGTTTTGGTTCTCGTCGATATTTTGCCATGAAAAAATGAAGTTTGGGCACGCGTCTAGACTTCCGAACCGGCCGACAAGGCTAATTTGATATTTCCTCTGATTATAATTAATATTCTCAAATTTGTCTAGATTCGATGTATCTAATTATGTTTTAGTGCTAGATACATCCGAATTTAGACAAATCTAAGAATATTAATTAATATTAGAGAAAGTAGCAATTTAATAAAAAAGTATCATTAACTTTAAAATATATTGTTTAGCTAGGCTTTGAATAATTCTTGGTTCCGCCGCTACTCCATTATTCACTCTTTTCACACTGCTGGGACAAGTCTCCATGACCAAACCTCTCAACGGGCCTCATCCAAAACTACTTTTATCACCCAGGCTTTTATCACCGTGCGTGCGAGCCAACACATAGGCCACGTCGACATTCGGGACACCGTTTTTTTCCAATTACCCGATTTTCACACGCAAACAATCACGCCGCAAGCTACCGGCGGTGGTCCGATGGCATGCGCGACATTGCGAGAGCCGCCGAGCTTTAAAGTGCCACGTATCCTGGTGTCCTCTACTCACTCTCCCACGGAAGCAAGAGGGAGCCGCGTGGCCCCTCGGCCAGAGCTCCTTCTCGTCTTCCCCACTAGTAAGACTCATTCTCTCCCTCACCCGTCGATAGCTCCTAGGCCAGCTCTGTTCAATCCCTGGCAGCATCCGGAGTTGAGCATCCAATCTCAATTACTATGTGAATTACCTTAAATTTTAACTACATTAACTACTAATCTAATATAAGCTTTAAACTAATTCAAGTTTCAAATTCATAATTCAAATACTCATTTGAATTAAATTCCCCAAAACAATTAAAATGTACAAAGGGCATGTTGAAATCTGTCGTATTTGTCCTGACGGTACTTATCAGAACAAGAGAGATCTCGATCCCTCTACGCCTATTTTAATTTTGCGCTTCGTATGCATGAATGCAATGCATACACATATGTTCCCACTATTTCTAACTGCTAATCCTAGGATGTTACATGTAGTATTTCCTTTCTCTGTATGTTGATGACTATTATATTGGCACTCTAGCAGTTACATGAATAACATCGATTGTCAATACAATCACGTGATGGCAGGAACAAACAGTCATGCTTATGTCCAATGTAGTATTCCGACGAAATGAAAATGCAGTATTAGTGCCCACCTTGAAATATGGATACCGTCTCGTCTCTGAGATCATCAATTGCATTTAAGACTTGTTTGAAATAGCGGGATACTATTTTTATGGATCTTCTGAATGTGCTATAGATTACTTTGAACTCGGCTTATGACCTACAACATAAAGAACATACAAAGTTGCTCCTCCATACAGGTGTGTATGTTATCTTGCAACAACCCTCTCTCCCTATACCTTTTGACAAAGTTCACAGAAAGGGGCTCTTTTCATCTAAAGCATTTGGACAACCTCTACATCGTTCGTGGTAGATGTAGTTTAGATTGACAATCCTCTCCTGATATCGGTGCAACATAGGACTATATGTCGTTTCCGGATAAGAAACCTGCCTAGTTGTTCATTTGTGAAGCAGGAGGGTTCATTCCTGCATCTTAGCTATGAGTGATGCTGCCTATGGATTAGATTCATCCCATCGACCTATTCAATTCGATCTTGCATAAGTACTAGCTAAATTTACCCTACATGCTATCCACTAACATTGTGGTCAACAAGTAGGAGAGGAGAAAGTGGTCATCTCGCCTATGGTAGATGAAGGAGAGTAGCCGGGTCGGAGAAGAAGAGCATGTGGCATCGCTAGAGACTCGCCCACGGGTCCGGATATAGAGGAGACGAGCTGTTGTGACAACTAGCCGAATGCCTGTGCGTTACTACGGCCTCTTAAAAAATATCTTTATATATATCACACATTAATTATAAAAAAATACAAATATTTTCGCATCTCTTTATACCTATAAAATAATTATGTCTCTCTTGTTTTCCAATGAGCCGGTGATGTCCATCGTTGGTAGGTTCCGTGCCTTGATGATGAACACATATAAGGGCAAGGTATTGAAGAAAAAACAGGCTTTCTTGGCGTCACGTACATATTGCGGGCATGATCGAAATTGTTGAAACAAACCAAAATTGTTTCAAAGCGAAAAAAGAAAAGCCTCAATTACCGACAAATAGATATCTATATTATTAATTGCGCGGCTGTACCCAGCCAAAAAAATTGTCTTCCTGGATTTGTCTGTTTTGCCCCCATGTAGTTTGGTCAAATAACGCCCTGCCACTAGAAAGAACAAACTAACATGTGCTTCGTCCCCAATTTCATCGCCTCGCTCTGCTGCTGACCTCCCGCTCTCCTCACTCAGGCACAGCACCTCCTACGGGTCGACGCTCACCTCCTGCTCTTCTCACTCGGCGCAGCGCCTCCTGCGGGTTGATGGCCTCGTCGGACCACGCGGCGGCGTCGAGGAACGGAATGAGGTGGCGGCCGAGGTGGACGACGAGGACGTCACGCAACGAGGCCGCCCCTCCGTCCCTGCTCTTCTCCCGTCGATGAGAGGCCATGCCGGCGGCGATCGACGGGAGACACAACGAGGCCTTTCCCTCCCCTCCACCCCTGCTCCTCCTCTTAGCGGCGGCGACTGACGGGATTGACGGAATCTGGCCGTGTTGGGCAGCGCCGCCCCCGCCATCGATTCCTCTCCCCGCCATCATCTCCTTATCGCGCCCTCATTTCCTCTTCTTGCGCAAGGAGGGCGTCCGCGAGGACAACACTCCGCAAATCAAGGAAAGAAAAAGGACGCGACTACCCGGTGGATGCCCTGAAAAGCGCCGATCCTGGCGGGTGTTCCGACAGTTTTTCCGCGTTCTCGCGATCCAGAATCTCCGCGTCCCGCTCCCTCCCTCCCAGGACACGCGACCGGGTCAAAAAGTGAAAAGGTTGGCTTTTTCCCAAAGAGGGACCATCTTCTTCTCCAAGCAAAAAACTCCAACCAGAAAATGAACCCAGATCTAGCGCTATCCCCTCCTCCCCCGATTCCGCACCTGCCCATGTCGCCTTCAACCTCTGGCCAAAATCTTCATTGGAGCTCCACCTTAAGAGCTTGATGCCCACCACCCCTCCTGAAAAGTAAAAAAAAGGGACACACAGACTAAAACAGCAGGTACTTCTCAATCAACCCCTGAATTCACCATGATTTTGCTAGCAAAAAAAATATGAAACTATACTGCTGCACACCATGAATCTAAACAAAATCTGGGCATCTACAAATACTTTGCTCCTCAATTTTCTCTCTGAATATGTCCAATCTTGTTCAAACTACAACTTCCTAACCTTCAGTATCAGTATATGTTAATCTCTGTATGACAAAACAAAGGGGAAACATCCTAAATTCCTGCCATGTTAAATATTTTGGTTGAACAGTGGGAAAGCCATGGATATCGACCTTAATGCTGAACAAGCAATAGAAGAGGAGGAACATGTTGATGTTTCACACACATATATTATTGTGCAAGTTATGAATGAAGGTATAATGTTTATACACAATCAACTTATCCACCAGTTTATGCATCAGTTATCTAGGCATATGAGTACTAATTATTCAGTACCTAACACATCAATTATCCACTAAAACGAGTACAAGTTATTCATCAGATAATGCTACAGTTATCCATGCTTATATGTAGAAGTTACCCCACAAATCATCACTATATATATCCAGGCATATGAGTACTAATTATCCAGTACCTAACACATCAGTTATCCACCAAAATGAGTACAAGTTACCCACCAGATAATGCTACAGTTATCCATACTTATATGTAGAAGTTACCCCACAAATCATCACTATACATATATCCAGCAGTGTTGAGTGTGCCTACCCAACTACACTAAAACACTTGACAGTACACATGAAGTATAAAAACCACAATCATAGATACAAAATCACATATGGGGTATTAAAATTAGATTATCCACTAGTTTATTCAATAGTTATTCATGCATATATGTACAAGTTATCCACCAGTTTATTCAGCAGTTATCCAGTCACCCATGTACACAATCGTCCGCCAGTTAGCAATTATAGTTATCCATGGGTTATTACTCAAGTTATCCGTAGTTTATATAGCAGTTATCTAGTCACTTAGGTACAAGTTATCCACATACCTAACTGATGGGTGCGTAGCATGGAAAACAAAAAATTTCTACCGCAAGAACGAACAAAACCCAGATCTAATCTAGATAAAAGCCAAGATCTAATCTATTAGACATGTGCAACGAGATAGATCTGTACTAACCCTCGTAGAACCGAAAGCGTTACGAGATTAGATCTCGGGGTTGATGTAGTCGATCACTTGCCGATCTCAAGATCATGTGGACGATCCTTCCGGCGCCGCGTTCCGGCAGCGCTTCCGCAGTCGGTCACACGTGCGGAGTCGAAGCAGACCTTCCTCTCCCTGTTCCAGCGAGCAGCTGAGGTAGTAGATCTTCTCCACGGAATCCCAGCAGCACGACGGTGTGGTGGTGGTGGAGTAGAGATTTCTGCAGGGCTTCGCCTAAGCCGGAGCAGAGCGAAGGAGGAGGAGAGAGGCGGCGGCTAGGGTTTGTTATGGGAGAGAGCTAGGGGGTGGCACCCCCTCCCCTCTATTTAAAGGAGGGAGGCGCCATGGGAGGGGGAGTCCTAGTAGGACTCCCCTCCCTCCTTGGTCGGCGGATTGGGAGGGGGAGGAATCCTCCTCCCCCACGAATCCGTGTCTTGCCCCACAAAGACTCCTTGATCCTTTCTTGGTTTTCAAGCAAACTCCAAGAAATCTTCTAGAACCTTCCAGAACATTCCGAAACCTTCTAGAATCTCCATACAAACACTCCGAAACATTTCCTAACTTTAGAAAATGATCCCCAATATATGAATCTTAATTCTCCGGACAATTCTGGATCTCCTCGTGATGTCCCGGATCCAATCCGAGACTCCGAACAACATTCGGTCTCCAACGCACATTCCATATCTACTTAAAACAACTTCGAACCTTAAGTGTGTCACCCTACGGTTCGTGAACATGTAGACATGATGAAGACACATCTCCGATCAATAACCATTAGCGGGATCTGGAGATCCATAATCGCTCCCACATACTCAGCGATGACTTCGTGATCGATAGAACCATTAACATACGGAACCAATTCCCTTTGTCACGCGATATTCTACTTATCCGAGGTTTGATCGTCGGTATCTCCATACCTAGTTCTACCTCGTTACTGATAAGTACTCTTTACTCGTTCCATGTTATGTCATCCCTTGTGACCTAGTCACATGCTTGCAAGCTAACTAGATGACATTCCACCGAGAGGGCCCATAGCATATCTATCTGTCATATGGATGGACAAATCCCAATCTTGGTCCATGCGCTTCAACACATACTTTCAGAATACCCAATGACACCTTTATAACCACCCAGTTACGAAGCGGTGTTTGATGTCATCAAAGTACCCATCCGGTGATGGTGATTAACATAACCTCATGGTCGAAGGATTAGGTTACTATGCATTTGAAAGCTTATAGCAATACGAACTTTAATGACTTGATCTTATGCTACGCTTACTATGGGTGTGTGTCCATCACATCATTCTCCTAATGATATAACCTTGTTATTAATGACATCCAATGTCCATGATCAGGAAACCATGATCATCATTTAATCAACAAGCTAGTTCAACAAGAGGCTTACTAGGGACTCTTTTATGTTTACAAAACACACAAGTATTAATGTTTCCGGTTAATACAATTATAGCATGGGATGTAAACATTTATCATAAACATAAAGATATAATAATAACCACTTTATTATTGCCTCTTGGGCATATCTCCAACAGTCTCCCACTTGCACTAGAGTCAATAATCTAGTTAAAAACTTGTGCACTCAACACCTATGGCTTTCTGGTGTTGTATAGACACTATTGCAAGTGGTAAACATAATCTTCGGATCTGACACTTCCAGGTCAGTGTTTATTTGCATGTCCTTGCGTCTCTACGCATTACTCATTCTCCAATGAGATGGCATTGTATAAATTTGGTCCTTTGGTGAGACCTTTAGTTCCTTGGGATTAAATCATGTTGATACAATTGTCATACAATGTATCTTCATAGTATTATCCCGCTATGAACCACACCTAGTTTGATAACAAACTACTTGACGCAAATGCCCTCATTTGCTGCTACAATAGCAGTCATATACTTAGCCTTTTGTTGTAGTATCTATCACAATGTTTTAACTTTGGTACTCAACCAAATCCGTTATGGAACTTCCTTTCCATTACATTGTGCCACCCATAGTTTAAATTGAGATAAACTTAATTTGTGACAAAACTAGTATCAATGTAACAATTTACAATGAACTGTTTGTCACCACTATATAAATAATATATTCTTAGTTCTTCCAAAGATCATAGGAATATCCCTAATATTTGTCCAATGATCATCTTATGAGTCATTCTGGTATTTGCTCATAATATTTAGAGCATAGGACATATCTGGATGTGTACATCTCAAAGAATGATTGATCAAAATATTCTTGTGATTTCATCAAGTGTCAAAACACTCGAATCTCGTGTCAACACACTTGAATCTTGATTCAGTCCTTTCCGTGCGTCAAGAACCTTTCTTGTTGTTTCCATATTGAACTCATTCAACATCTTATCTATGTACATTTGGCAAAACCATATTAGCGCCTCAATCTATCCATATAGACATTGATGCCTAATTCTTGGGTTATGCCTAAGTCTTTCATCGAAATGAAATTCTTAACCCGTGTCAATAAAAAATACATCATTTCTAATCAACAATATGTCTTTCACATAATGTATTAGAAATATGTCTTAGCGCTCCCACTTAATTTCTTGCAAAATGCAAACATCTTCATCGTCTCTAATGAAATTAAACCTTTTAGCGGTTTCATCACGGTGAAGATTCCAACTCCGCGATGCTCACTTCAACCATTGAAGTTTTGCATACTCTTTTAGCATCCTTTGAATTAATAAAACCCTTTGGATCGTGTCATGGACACATCCTAGGTAACCATTCTATTAGAAGAACTTGTTTTGTTTGTTAAACTACCATATACCAAAATATATGTAGTGGTTGCTACATTAATCCGTCTAGACTAAATATCGCTATGAAAGATCAAATCTTATCATAGTCAATTCCTTGAACATTGTCGTAAACTCTTTCCGACATGTCGACTATTTCATAGATGTGAAACATCCATGTCTATTTCTTTATAGATCCATATACGACTGTAAGGTCCTGCACCTTTCCAGAGGGTCTTTCAAATTCAAAGCTTGATTTCTCGTGTATGGAATTATCACGGATTTTATGGCTTCAAGCCACTTAACGAAGTCAGGGCCCATCATTGCTTCTTTGCATGTAGTCGGTTCATCATTGTCAAACAACAATGATTTAACTCTCAAATCTTGGCATTTGATTACTTACCCGACTTACTTGGTTCAATAGGAACTTAGATCCCCGTGACCACATCCTTTGAGGCACGTGAGCCATGAGCATTGTTGCTGCCTTCGGGACACTTACCGACGCTGCGCAACTCAGCACATATTAGCCAAGGTTCAACAACCTTGTCAAAGTTCTATTGTCCTCCCACTTAACTTTTCACCAAAAATTCCTTCTCAAGAAACTCGACATTCTAAGTGACAAACACTTTTGTCTTCGGTGTTATGGAGAAATACCCAATGTTTATTCGAAATAACCTACAAAGACATGCTCATCCGACTTTGGTTGTAAACATTTTACTTATGCCTAGCATACCAAAATTTAAGAAAGGACAACCTGGGTTTATCCCAAACCATGACTTATATGGTGTCATTTCAACGGATCATGATGGAGCTCTTTTCAGTGTAAAAGCGGTAGTCACTAAAGCTTTAATATTTAAAATATAATGGCAGTTTTATAAATGACACCTTTGATCTTACCATGTCAAACAAGGTTTCATTACATATCTTGAACACTCCATACTCCTATGGTGTTTTGGGAAATGCAAATTTATGGAACGATTCCTCAAATCTTAGGTGTTTTGCTAAACTTGTAACTCAAACATCTTTCTTTATGATCTAATCATAAACTTTTTATTTTCTTGTTACAATGATTTTCCACTTCATCTTGAAAGTCTTTGAACATTTTCAAATGTTTCATACTTCTTCCTTATTGAGTAAGTATATACATATACTCATTCAAATCCTCGGAGAAAGCATATGAAGTTGAAATCCATGGCCCACGACTACACATAATGGACTATATACATCAATATGTACAAATTCCAATCAGTTAGTTGCCCGTTCCTCTTTTGGCCAACTAACGGAGTTTTAATTATCTCCAGGAAAGTATCACAAGCGTCATTTGATCAAAATCAAAGACTCTAAAAATCCATCAACATGGAGTTTCTTCATGTATCCCTTTCAATATAATTTAAACGGCGATGTCACTTCGCAAGTGATCTTTCAATCATTTGTCTTGCGATATTTTAGCATTAGTTTTATGGTCGTTATTTCTCCAACCAGACTTGTATATCATCCATCTATTATGGAATACGGTAATTATTTGAACAACCTTTTGTCGTCATAATACCTGATCAAAATAACAATTATTGAAACAAATCTTGAAGGCAAGCTTTGATGTTAACGAGCAACACAACAACCCTTTGTTTGTTTTCGATGAACATCATCACATATTCTCTTGCTAGTTACTTAGGCCATTGCAGTTCATGAATTGTGTTGTCCTGTATGACACTTCATACCAACCAATTCGGTATCCAATACCGCAGAACCACATTGTTTAACAACCAAGGAATACAGCCATAACATGTATCTTCTATATACCTAAGTTGGACATCTCCAATATTTTCTTTTCTGCCAAATATTTTATAGATTCTCTTTCAACAATTCCTTTTCTTTTAAAAGAATCTATTAACATCAATAGTAGTGTCATTCACATGACACATAGTACAAAGTGTGTATAGTCAAATACTAATACCTTTGGACTTGCACTTTGAAGTGGATCACCTTCATCAAATGTTTGGCATTCTTTCAAAATTCCATTCTTTAGTAATCTTTTAGTGTAGGAAACATTTTACTTACATCTTCTATTCATCCTTATCATGATAATTTTCATGATCAAGCTGCTATAGCTTATAAAGGTGAATTGCGAGTATAATGTTTCTTTTCCAAAACCTTTTGGAGGATTAGGACGACTGGCGTCTCCAATCTTCACAAATTCTCATCAAATATGAGGACGTATACTCTATCATGTTGTAACCAACACATTGTTTTAGATATCGCAATACCTTTCACATATGATGGTTTCTGAAACATTGCTTTTAGCTCTTAGATAAACTTGATATTAAAAACAATCTTTTGAGTATCAAGAATCATGGAGGCAAACATGATACATTAGATACTAACACTGGAATTGTTACTCTTGATTTAATACTGTTTATTAAACTTCACAGAGTAAACGGAGTTTGCTGAAAGTTTGCAATATGACTTTTGAACTTTAGATTGACACTTAAACAATACGATACCAGTTCGTAAAGCAAATATCCAGAATTTCTATAGTTCTACTATCTCAACTATAACTAAGCGTAAGGTGGTGAACGGATGCCAATGACTACAACAAACTATGCAAATTCACTTTGATTGTGTTTATGATAAATTGAGTTTGACTAATCCAAATTACAAATAAACTCCCACTCAAAACAACATCCCTCCAGTTGTTTTAGTGATTACACGAACGAAATCCACTACACCAAGTCCGATCATCACGTGAGATGATGTAGCTTTAAAGGCGAACAATCAACATGTTCATCATATCATCCATATGACTCATGCGTTACCTTTCGGTATTCCGTGTTCCGAGACCATGTCTGTACATGCTAGGCTCATCAAGATTAACCTTAGTATCCGCATGTGTAAATCTGGCTTGCACCCATCGTATGCACACGTAGAATCTATCACACCCGATCATCACGAGATGCTTCGAAACGACGAGTCTTAGCAACGGTGCCTACTAAGGATGAACACTTTATTACTTGATATTTAGTGAGAGGGATCATCTTATAATGCTACCGTCGCGATCTAAGCAATACAAGATGCATAAAGGATTAACATCACAGGCAATTCATAATTAGTGTGATATGATATGACCCTTTCTTCTTATGCCTTTGATCTCCATCTCCAAAGCACGGACATGATCTCCATCATCACCAGCATTGCGTCAAGGTCAGTGGCGCCGCTTCATGGTTGTCCATCATCACTAGCAAATATTACAACTACTTGGAATAAAGCTATTACAAGATGAATAGACACGCAGGTCTTAACAGAATTAAAGACAACCATTAGGCTCCTGCCGGTTGCCATATTACAACAAGGATCATTGCATACATCAAATATAATCACAATCACATGATGGCCATATCACATCACAAAACCCCTGCAAAAACAAGTTAGACGCCTCTAATTTTCTTTGCATGTTTTACGTGATTTGGGGCTTTCGAATAAGAACGGATCTTACCTACGAAACTGAACCACAACGTTGATACAAGAGCTATCAAGTGAAAAGTGTAGACTGGATCTATACTATGATGGGAGAGACAGACACCCGCAAAGCCACTTGTGCAAAGCAAGTTATACGTCAAGCGTGGAGCAAGTCTCATGTGCGATGACATGTAAGGTTAGCCCGAGCCCCTTCATCCCACCATACCGCAAGATGCAAAGTACACAAAGCAAAAGACGGCACGAGCACCAACGCCCACAAAACCATTGTGTTCTACTCGTGCAACAGATCTATGCATAGACACGGCTCTGATACCACTGATGGGTTCGTAGCATGGAAGACAAAAAAATTCTACCACAAGAACGAACAAAACCCAGATCTAATCTAGATAAAAGCCAAGATCTAATCTATTAGACATGTGCAACGAGATAGATCTATACTAACCCTCGTAGAACCGAAAGCGTTACGAGATTAGATCTCGGGGTTGATGTAGTCGATCACTTGCCAATCTCAAGATCATGTGGACGATCCTTCCGGCGCCGCGTTCCGGCAGCGCTTCCGCAGTCGGTCACACGTGCGGAGTCGAAGCAGACCTTCCTCTCCCTGTTCTAGCGAGCAGCGGAGGTAGTAGATCTTCTCCACGGAATCCCAGCAGCACGACGGTGTGGTGGTGGTGGTGGAGTAGAGATTTCTGCAGGGCTTCGCCTAAGCCGGAGCAGAGCGAAGGAGGAGGAGAGAGGCGGCGGCTATGGTTTGTTATGGGAGAGAGCTAGGGGGTGGCACCCCCTCCCCTCTATTTAAAGGAGGGAGGCGCCATGGGAGGGGGAGTCCTAGTAGGACTCCCCTCCCTCCTTGGCCGGCGGATTGGGAGGGGGGAGGAATCCTCCTTCCCCACGAATCCGTGTCTTGCCCCACAAAGACTCCTTGATCCTTTCTTGGTTTTCAAGCAAACTCCAAGAAATCTTCTAGAACCTTCCAGAACATTCCGAAACCTTCTAGAATCTCCATACAAACACTCCGGAACATTTCCTAACTTTAGAAAATGATCCCCAATATATGAATCTTATTCTCCGGACAATTCTGGATCTCCTCGTGATGTTCCGGATCCAATCCGAGACTCCGAACAACATTCGGTCTCCAACGCACATTCCATATCTACTTAAAACAACTTCGAACCTTAAGTGTGTCACCCTACGGTTCGTGAACATGTAGACATGATGAAGACACATCTCCGATCAATAACCATTAGCGGGATCTGGAGATCCATAATAGCTCCCACATACTCAGCGATGACTTCGTGATCGATAGAACCATTAACATACGGAACCAATTCCCTTTGTCACGCGATATTCTACTTATCCGAGGTTTGATCGTCGGTATCTCCATACCTAGTTCTACCTCGTTACTGATAAGTACTCTTTACTCGTTCCATGTTATGTCATCCCTTGTGACCTAGTCACATGCTTGCAAGCTAACTAGATGACATTCCACCGAGAGGGCCCAGAGCATATCTATCTGTCATATGGATGGACAAATCCCAATCTTGGTCCATGCGCTTCAACACATACTTTCAGAATACCCAATGACACCTTTATAACCACCCAGTTACGAAGCGGTGTTTGATGTCATCAAAGTACCCATCCGGTGATGGTGATTAACATAACCTCATGGTCGAAGGATTAGGTTACTATGCATTTGAAAGCTTACAGCAATACGAACTTTAATGACTTGATCTTATGCTACGCTTACTATGGGTGTGTGTCCATCACATCATTCTCCTAATGATATAACCTTGTTATTAATGACATCCAATGTCCATGATCAGGAAACCATGATCATCATTTAATCAACAAGCTAGTTCAACAAGAGGCTTACTAGGGACTCTTTTATGTTTACAAAACACACAAGTATTAATATTTCTGGTTAATACAATTATAGCATGGGATGTAAACATTTATCATAAACATAAAGATATAATAATAACCACTTTATTATTGCCTCTTGGGCATATCTCCAACACTAACACTATAGTTACCCATGCTTATATATAGGATCTAACATAAATATCAACACTACATTTTATCCAGAAAGTGTTGTGTGTGACTAACCATTGGAAAGATAATCAAACATGTTTATGAATACTTGCTAATTTAATAAATTTACCACACTACATAGGGAGAAGTTACCAACCTATTGTAGCTGCAGTTATCAATGCATTTTCGTTATGCTTATCCATTCCTACAAAAAACAGATAGAATAACAATCAACCACTTTATACAACAGCTATCTAGTCATAAACATACAAGTTATCCAACAGTTTATTCAGCAGTTATCCAGGCCCCTAGGTACATAGTCATCCACCAGTTAACAAAATATAATTATCCATGGGATATACTTATGTTATCCAGCATTTTATTCATTAGTTATCTAGTCACATTGGTACAAGTTATCCACGTAACTGACACTACAGTTACCCATGCTTATATGTAGGATTTAACACAAATATCAACACTACGCTTTATAAAAAAATCTTATCTCTGAATCAACATTAGAAAGTTAGTCAACATTTTTATGAGTACTTGCTAACTAAATATATAGAAGTTATCCATCTGGATATAGAGAAGTTACCCACCTATTGTATCTACTATTATCCATGACTTCTCATTATGGTTACCCATTTCCTGCAAAGAAACAGAAACAATAACTTGTGATTACTTGCATAACAGATAGGGTATAAACTGAAGGATATACTGACAACGACTGCATGTACACTATAATTGAACAAGCTACACAAGAAACGGCGACGGTTGGCACAATCGAAGAAACAACAGTACACACAGCTGATTCAAATGAGGATGTGGAGAATAATGATACAAATGATGTCAGATATCAAGTACACTCATCACCGCAACCACCAATAGCTGGGATGCGCTTTAACCATTTTGAATCAGCTCACGAACACTACAGGGCGTATTCACAAAGGAAAGGTTTCAGAATAAGGATAGATTGGTCAAGAAAAGATGTAAAAAATAAGCTAAACAAGGCGTATCTGGTGTGCACAAAAGCTGGTAAACCTCACGAAAATAAGGAAGACAGGTAGAATCCAAAATTGTGTGTCAAGAAGAGGAAAAAATACACACCCAAGGACTGGATGCACAACACACTTATATGTCAAGAGGAAGGATGCCTGGTGGTATGTTGAACATTCGTCAGATGATCATAACCACTCCTTGATAATAAAACCTTCATTAACAAGATTCTTGCATTAGCATCGGAACATACATCAGAAGAAAAGGTGTTCCTTCGGATGTTGCATGCATGCAACCACAACTAGAGAAAAGCCTACCCGAGGCGCACCTGGAACCCCGTCCGAGGCGCATATGGTATACGCCTCTAGCGCCGCGCCTCTAGTATTTTCTACGTGAGGCACATATCATATGTGCCTCTAGTATCTGCTATGCGAGGCGCATATCATATGTGCCTCCTATACTTCATATATGCGAGGCACATATCATTATATGCGCCTCGCGTATATGAAGTATAGGAGGCACATGTGATATGCGCCTCGCATATGTAGTGGTATGCGCCTCAGGTAGTACCCAATATGCGCCTCCTATACTTCCCATATGCGCCTCGGGTATATTTTTGTTGGGTCCGCAGTATAGAAAACAAAAAATTTCCTATGATGAGAACTATACGCCAAGATCTATCTACTAGGTACAAAGCAACATGGACATACATCCAACGAGAACTTACCCTCGAAGACAACGAGTTTTGTTAACTAT
This sequence comes from Avena sativa, assembly GCA_916181665.1. NCBI lineage: Eukaryota > Viridiplantae > Streptophyta > Magnoliopsida > Poales > Poaceae > Avena > Avena sativa. The sequence goes on from OV702292.1 coordinate 106,211,786, forward strand.
TAGGAACTCGTGGTTGATGTAGTCGTACACTTGCCAATCTCAAGACCGTGAGGAAGTCCGAGCGCCGCAACTCAGCAGCGCATCCGTACTCGCACAGACGTTCGAGCCACCGGACAACCTCCACCTCCTCGCTCCAGCGATCTAGTGGAAGCAGCAACTCCTTCCAAACGAAATGCCATCGGGAACATGTATCTCGCTAATCCGAGACCATGGGGAAATAATTCTAGAGGGGGAGAGAGATCCTTCACAAGGAGGTGTGTGGAAGGAGGAAGAGGGTGGCCTTTTATAGGAGGAGGGGGGTGCCCCACGTTCATGTCCGGTGCATGGGGGGGTGACTCCTCACCTCCCCATTCATGTGGTGGTAACCCCTCCACATTAAAATGCCTCTTCACATTCCCCTTGAAAGTCCCTACTTTAAATGCATTAAAATTCTCCAACTTTAATGCTCTCTCATTTAATAAAACTCTTTTATTAAATTTATTCAGAATTTTGTTAATTACTTTAATTAACAAACATTCACATATAACCCCTTGCAATATTTCAATATCACATGCAGAACCAGTTTCTGTAATTTCACCCGAAACAATTTCTGGTTTCTATCAAACCAATTCCTGCGCTTTGCAATTCTTTCGTCTGAAACATATGTGCTCCAAAATGGTGTCCGGTAACTCTTAAGTGTGTCACCCTACGGTTCGCGAATAATGCAGACATGATTGAGACTCCTCTCAGATCAATAATCAGAAGAGGGACCTGGAGATCCATACTGATTCCTAAACATTCAACGATGACTTCTATGATCGTGAGAACCTTTAATGCTAGTAACTAAATCCCTTTGTCTCGCGATATATTACATGTCCGAGATTCGATCATTGGTATCTCCATACCTAGTTTGATCTTGTTACCGACATGCACTCTTTTCTCGTTCCCGTGATATAACATTCTAGTGATCACATCACTTGCTTGCAAGCTATCTTAATGTGATATCATTGAGAGGGCCCAGAGTATATCTATCCGTCATCGGGATTGACAAATTCCACTCTTGATCCATGAGCCTCAACATAACACCTTCGTAGCACTGAACCCATCTTTATAGTCACCCTATTACGGTGTGACGTTTGATGTTATCAAGATACTCTTCAGGTGTTAGCAATTAACATGATCTCATGGTCTAAGGATAAAGATTACTTCGTATGGTGTTATAGCAATGTAAACATAATGACTTTGATCGTAATTCTATACTTGGGATGAATGTTCATCACATCATTCAACTAATGTTGTGACCTTGTTATTAACAACATCCAATGTCCATGATCAGGAAACCTTGATCATCTTGTTAATCAACAAGCTAGTCTATAAGAGAGGCATAACTAGGAACCCTTTTTGTTTATTAAACACACATGTATTGATGTTTCCGATCAATACAATTATAGCATGTAAAATAAACATTAATCGTAAACATGGAATAAGATAATAACCACTTTATTATTGCCTCTCGGGCATATTCCCTTCAGTATCCCACTTGCACTAGAGTCAATAATCTAGTTTGAAAAACTTTGCGTATTGAACACCTATGGCTTTCTGGTGTTGCATATACGCGATTGCTAGTGGTTAACATAATCTCCGGATCTGACAGCTTCAGGTCCGTGTGTATTTGCATGTCTTTGCGTCTCTACGCATCACTCATTCTCAAATGAGATGGCATTGTATAAATTTGGTCCTTTGGTGAGACCTTTAGTTCGTTCGGGTTAAAATATGTTGATATTATTGTCACACAATATATCTTCATAGTATTAGCCCACTTTGAACCACACCTAGTTTGACAACAAACTACTTAACACAAATGCCCTCCTTTGCTGCTACTATAACAGTTATATACTTAGCCTTTTGTTGTAGTATTCGTCACAATGTCTCAACTTTGGAACTCATCCAAATCCATCATGAAACATCCTTTCCATTACATTGTGCCACCCATAGTCTAAATTGAGATAAATTTAATTTGTATATTGTGACAAAAATAGTATCAATGTAACACTTTACAATGAACTACCTTTAACTATTTGTCACTTATACATGATATATTCTTAGTTCTTCCAAAACTCATAAGAATATCTTTACTATCGTCCAATGATCATCTTATAAATCATTCTGGTATGTGCTCATAACATTTAGAGCATAGGACATTTTGGATATATACATATCATGGTATAATCGATCAAAATCTTCATGTGATTTTACTCACCAAGTGCTGAAACACTTTAATCTTGATACAATCCTTTCCATGCAGCAAGAACCTTTCTTGTTGTTTCCATATTGAACCCTTTCAATATCTCATATATGTATGTCTGGCACAACCATATTAGCGCCTCAATCTATCCATATAGATATTGATGCCAAATATTCCGGTTTTGCCCAAGTCTTTCATCGAAATCTTATTTTAATGAAATTCTTAACTTGTGTCAATACAAGATACATCATTTCCAATCAACAATATGTCCTCTACATAATGTATTAGAAATATGTCTCAGTTCTCCCACTTAATTTCTTGCAAATGCAAGCATCTTCATCATCTCCTATGAATTTAAACTCTTTTAAACAGTTTCATCATGGTGAAGATTCCAACTCCGCTATGCTTACTTCAACTATTGAAGTTTGCATGCCCTTTTAGCACCCTTTGAATTAACAAAACCTTTTGGACCATGTCATGTACACGTCCTAGGTAACCGTTCTATTAGAAGAACCTTGTTTTGTTTATCCAACTACCATATACCAAATTATATGTAGTGGTTGCTAGATTAATCCGTCAAGACTATATATCGCTATGAAAGATCAAATCTTGTCATAGTCAACTCCTTGAACATTGCCGTAAACTTGTTTCCGACATGTCAACTATTTCATAGATGTTAAACATCCATGTCTATTTCTTTATAGATCCAAACACGACCGATAGGCTTCACGCCTTTCCGGAGGGTCTTCCAAGTTCAGAAACTTGATTTCTCGTGTATGGATACTATCACGGATTATATGACTTCTAGTCATTTTATGGAGTCGGGTCCCATCATCGCTTCTTTGCATGTAGTCGGTTCATCATTGTCAAAACAACAACTTGCTTATCAAATCTTACTATTTGATTCTTACCGACCCACACGGTTCAATAGGAACTCTAATCTTCGAGATCACACCTTTTGTAATCACGGGAGCCATGAGCATTGTGGCCGCCACCAGGACACTTTCCGGCGCTGCGCTACTTAGCACATATAGCTAAGGTTCAACAACCTTATCAAAGTTCTATTGTCCTCCCACTTAACTTTTCACGAAAAATTCCTTCTCAAGAAACTTGACGTTCCAAGTAACAAACTCTTTTGTCCTCGGTGTTATGGAGAAATTCCCAACAAATTCTTTGGGATAACCTACAAATATGTGCTTATCCGACTTTGGTTGTAAACATTTTACTTATGCATAGCATACCAAAATTTAAGAAAAGACAATTCGGGTTTTATCCCAAACCATAACTTATATGGTGTCATTTAAACGGATCACAATGGTGCTCTTTTCAGTGTAAAAGCGGTAGTCTCTAATGCTTCAATCCTTAAAACATAATGGCAGTTTTATAAATGACACCTTTGATCTTACCATGTCAAACATGGTTTTATTTCATCTCTCGAATATGCCATATTCCTATGTTTTATCGGGAAACACAAATCATGGAACAATTCCTCAAATCTTAAGTGTTTTGCTAAACCTGTAACTCAAATATCTTCCTTTATGATTAAATCATAAACTCTTTTATTTTCTTGTTACAATGATTTTTTCACTTCATCTTGAAAATATTTGAACAATTTTCAAATGTTTCATACTTATTCCTTATTAAGTAAATATACAGATATATTCACTCAAATTTTCGGAGAAAGCATATGAAGCAAAAAGATCCATCGCATATGGCTACACATAATGGACTATGCACATCAGCATGCACAATTTCCAATAAGCTAGTCATCTGTTCCTCTCTGGCCTATGGACGGAGTTTCAATTATCTCGAGGAAAGTCTCACCAGCGTCAATTGATCAAAATCAAAAGACTCCAAAAATCCATCAACATGGAGTTTCTTCATGTTCTCTTTCCAATATAATTTAAATAGCGATGTCACTTCATAAGTGATCTTTCAATCATTTGTCTTGCGACATTTTAGCAATAGTGTTTATGGATGTGATTTCTCCCACTAGACTTGTAAAAGTTCATCCATCCTTTATGGAATACGGTAATTATTTTAACAACCATTGTTCTCGTAATACCGGAACAAAATAAACATTATTAAAATAAATCTTGAAGGCTAGGTTTGACGACAACGAAGAACACAATAACACTTTATTTGTTTTCGATGAACATCATCACTTATTCTCTTGCTAGTTACTTAGGCCATTGCAGTTCATGAATTGCGTTGTCCTGCATGACACTTCATACCAACCAATTCGGTATCCAATACCGGTATCCAATACCTAAGAACCACATTGTTTAACAAGCAAGGAATACAACCATAACATGTATATCTTCTATATACCTAAGCTGGACATTTCCAACTTTTTCTTTTCTGCCAAATATTTTGTAGATTCTCTTTCAGCAATTCCTTTTCCTTTTAAAAGAATCTATCAACATCAATTGTGGTGTCATTCACATGACACATAGTACAAAGCATATATAGTCAAACACTAATACCTTTGGACTTGCACTTTGAAGTGGATCACCATCATCAAATATTTGGTATTCTTTCAAAAATCCATTCTTTAGTAATCTATTAGTGTAGTAAACATTTTACTTACATCTTCTATTCATCCTTATCATGACAACTTTCATGATCAAGCTACTATAGCCTGTAAGGAAGAATCGCGAGTATAATGTTAGTTTCCGAAACCTTTTGGGAGATTCAGATGCCTAGCATCTCCATCCTTCACAAATTCTCATATAATATGAGAACATGTATTTTGCTAAATTATACTCTATCATAATGCAACCAAAAACATTGTTTCAGATATCACAATATCTTTCACACATGATGGTTTCTGAAACAATTTTCAGCTCCTATATAATCTTGATATTAAAACAACTTTTGAATATCAATAATCATGGAGACAAACATGACACTTTAGATACTAACATTGGAATTCTTACTCTTGATTTAATACTACTTATTAAACTTCATGGAGTAAATAGAGTTTGCTAAAAGTTTGCAATAGGACTTATAAACTTTAAATTAACATTCAAAACAATACGATACCAGTTCGTAAAGTAAATATCCAGAATTCTATAGTTCTATTATCTCAAATAAAAACTAAGCATAAGGTAGTGAACAGACGCCAATGACTACAACAAATTATGCAAATTCACTTCGATTTAGTTTATGACAAATTGAGTTCGACTAATCCAAATTAGAAATGAACTCCCACTCAAAAACGACATCCCTCGTGCCTTTTTGGTGATTACATGAACCAAATCCACTACACCAAGTCCGATCATCACGTGAGTCGGTGTAGTTTCAAAGGCGAGCATCAATATGGGCATCATATCAACTATATGACTCATGCTTAACCTTTCGGTCCGTGTTCCGAGGCCATGTCTGTACATGCTAGGCTCGCCAAGTAAGAACCTTAGTACTCGTGTGTGTAAAACTGTCTTACACCCGTTGTATGAAAGCGTAGAGTCGAGTACACCCGATCATCACGTGATGTCTCGAAACACGATCCATAGAATGGTGCATACTTAAGGAAGAACACATTTTTATCTTGATATCTAAATGAGGGATCATCTTACAATGCTACAGAAAGCGCCAAACTAGCAGTATAAGATGCTAACATCTAATGTGGAATGATATGGTCCATGCATTTGATCTCTATCATTTCCATCGTGGTATGATCTCTATCATTCCTTTGTGTGTAAGGCCAAGGTCTATGGAACTTACACTTTGAGTGTGTTGTAAGAGTATCTATCATACATCTACTTACAACAATACCATATCAAGACACTAGCCCAGAAACGATCTAAACGAGACGCCTCTAATTTAACAATTGCAAGTTTTACGTGGCTTAGGGCTTTCGGAGATAGAACCGTTCTTACCTACGAACATGAACCACAACGAGGATAACCAAGTTATTAGCATCTCGTTGTAAATTAGATATTGACTATAGTAGGAGAGACAGACACCCGCCAGCCACTTATGCAAAACAAGTTGCATGTTAGTCGTGGAACCGGTCTCATGTACGATGACAAGTAAGGTTGGTCCGGGCCGCTTCATCCCACTATGCCACCAATATCCAAAGTATATAGAAGATTCAATAACATGATCATCATCGCCCACATATAAACATATGTGTACTACCCGTGCAAAGCACCTACACATAGATCAGGCTCTGATACCACTGTTGGGTCCGCAACATAGAAAACAAAAATTTTCCTACGATGATAACTACACGCCAAGATCTATCTACTAGGTACAAAGCAAACGGGTGGACATACATCCAATGAGAACTTACCCTCGAAGACAACGAGTTTTGTTAACGAGTAGGAACTCGTGGTTGATGTAGTCGTACACTTACCGATCTCAAGATCGTGAGGAAGTCCGAGCGCCGCAACTCAGCAGCGCATCCATAATCGCACACATGTTCAAGCCACCGGACAACCTCCACCTCCTCGCTCCAGCGATCCAGCGGAAGCAGCAACTCCTTCCAGACGAAATGCCACCGGGAACATGTATCTCGCTAATCTGAGACCATGGGGAAATAATTCTAGAGGGGGAGAGAGATCCTTCACAAGGAGGTGTGTGGAAGAAGGAGGAAGAGGGTGGCCTTTTATAAGAGGAGGGGGGTTCCCCTCCTTCATGGCCGACGCATGGGGGGGTGACTCCTCACCTCCCCCATTCATGTGGTGGTAACCCCTCCACATTAAAATGCCTCTTCACATTCCCCTTTAAAGTCCCTACTTTAAATGCATTAAAATTCTCCAACTTTAATGCTCTCTCATTTAATAAAACTCTTTTATTAAATTTATTCAGAATTTTGTTAATTACTTTAATTAACAAACATTCACATATAACCCCTTGCAATATTTAATATCACATGCAGAACCACTTTCTGCAATTTCACCCGAAACAATTTCTGGTTTCTATCGAAACAATTCCTGCGCTTTGCAATTCTTTCGTCTGAAAGATATGTGCTCCAAAATGGTGTCCGGTAACTCTTAAGTGTGTCACCCTACGGTTCGCGAATAATGCATACATGATTGAGACTCCTCTCAGATTAATAATCAGAAGATGGACCTGGAGATCCATACTGATTCCTACACATTCAACGATGACTTCTATGATCGTGAGAACCTTTAACGCTACTAACTAAATCCCTTTGTCTCGCGATATATTACATGTCCGAGATTCGATCATTGGTATCTCCATACCTAGTTTGATCTCGTTACCGACATGCACTCTTTTCTCGTTCCCGTGATATAACATTCTAGTGATCACATCACTTGCTTGCAAGCTATCTTAATGTGATATCACCGAGAGGGCCCAGAGTATATCTATCTGTCATCGGGATTGACAAATTCCGCTCTTGATCCATGAGCCTCAACATAACACCTTCATAGCATTGAACCCATCTTTATAGTCACCCTGTTACAGTGTGACGTTTGATGTTATCAAGATACTCTTGAGGTGTTAGCAATTAACATGATCTCATGGTCTAAGGATAAAGATTACTTCGTATGGTGTTATAGCAATATAAACATAATGACTTTGATCATAATGCTATACTTGGGATGAATGTTCATCACATCATTCAACTAATGTTGTGACCTTGTTATTAACAACATCCAATGTCCATGATCAGGAAACCTTGATCATCTTGTTAATCAACAAGCTAGTCTATAAGAGAGGCATAACTAGGAACCCTTTTTGTTTATTAAATACACATGTATTGATGTTTCCGATCAATACAATTATAGCATGTAAAATAAACATTAATCATAAACATGGAATAAGATAATAACCACTTTATTATTGCCTCTCGGGCATATTCTCTTCAATTTTTGAAATTCAAATTTTACAGCAATTCTCAAATTATAGTTTACAGGTATTCAAATATATAATACAATCCAGAATACAGTATAAACAGCATAGAATTTTCACGCCCAGCCTGAGTCCATCGGTGCTCACGCCCAGCCTAAGGTTCCTTGACTCTTTCCTGAAATGTTGATAATATTGGAGGTCCAACGCCTTCCACTGGCAAGCATCTGAAGGGTGCCTCAGCATTTCCAACTTCTCTGGATCATCGTCTTCCGGCCTCTTTCTTTCCACGTGCCAGCGCATGAGCTCTGCTTCCTTAGGGTCCGCGAAATACTGCTGCAAACGAGGAGTTAGAGGAAAGTACCACACCACCTTTCTAGGAGATTTCTTGGTACCTCTCTTGTATCGAGAGGTCTTGCACACCGGACATGTGGTCTTCTCCGCGTCCTCGCCCCGGTAGATGATGCAATCATTTATGCAGACGTGGTATTTCACATGCGGTAGATTGAGAGGGCACGCGACTTTCTTGGCCTCAGCGATACTAGTTGGACATGTGTTCCCCTTCTTGGGAAGAATATCGTGCCAGAATGCAATGTTGTCATTGAAGCATTCGTCGGTCATTTTGTGTTTCGCCTTCATCTATAGAGCCTTGAGTGTTACATTCAGACGGGTATCCCTATCGTTGCATCCATCAAACAATGGAGTGACCGCGTCTTTCTTCATTTGCTCCAGCTTATGTTTCTCTCTAGCGGTGGCTCTGGCATTACTCGTCTCCTTGAGAAGCAGATCTTGGACATGAGAGTCTCGCAGCCAGCTCGAATCATGGTTGACACCTTGATCTTCGTGTTCATGCCCGGCGCCACCTTGATCATCTTTGTGTTCATGCTCGGCGCCACCCTGATCTTCATGATAATCACCTGCCCCGCCATCGGCGCCTTGATCTTCGTGATCATGACTGGCATCTTGATCTTCACCATTATTAACATCCTCATCATCATCTTCATCATCACGTATCCACCGAGTGTAGCCATCCATGAAACTACGTCGGAGAAGGTGCGACTCCATCATTCCAGAATCGTGCCTTATCAGATACATCAGCTTGCAGTCGCGACACGGACATCTTATCTCCGTCTTGTTTGCGCGTGCCATATCGGTCCTCGCGCATCTCATCCACCTATCCACGAGGGCTTTGCGAATCAGTGGTCGGACCATGGTCGCCTACGCGTGGTACAAAGAGCAAGAGAATAATTAGAGCATATGGATACCTGGACCGCCCGAAAAATTCGGCATGACCTCCCCTAAAAAGAGGACATCCGCGAGTGCCAGAAATTCGCCGGAAAAGAAATTAATCGACATTCCGGTGAAACATTGGCATCTCAAATGAAATCCCTGCACAAAAAGAAGCATGCACCGCAACACAATCATATAGTCGTGGTGTCGCTGACAACGCGCATGAGCATACAAGCAACGCCTTCACGCTTCCTCCAACGACAACTTGCACAAGAGAGATGGAGGAGAAGTAAAGGGACATGTTGTAGATATAGAGGAGCAAGAAACTTCACTTACATGTGAGTGTCAACCAATGGAGATTGAGCAAGCTTCTATGGTGAATCAATGTGGGAAATGAGGTGGGGAGAAGGAGGGGGGCGACCAAATCTGTCTTTGGGTGGAGAGGAAGAAGTGAGGAAAGTGAGTGGGGTGCATGTGCCAAAAAGGTGCAGAAAAAGTGAGCCAGGTTATGTGAGGCGCATATTGCAGTAAATGCACCTCTGATAGTCTGAACTATCTGAGGCACACATTCCAACATGCGCCTCGCCTATGCGGCCACCCGAGCCTGCAAGGGTTGCTTGATGCGCATGCTCCCTAATGCGCCTCGCCTATTGTAAGTATCGGAGGCGCATTTTACTATATGCGCCTCGCATATTGGACCACCGATCTCCACCCCCAAAGATATGCGAGGCGCATTTGTCACATATGCGCCTTGCCTGTTTAAGTACTAGAGGCGCATGTCCAGCTTGTGCGCCTCGCATAAGATGGGGGTGCCAGATTTCGTCCGTACAGATGCTAGAGGAGGCGCATCCTGCAGATATGCGCCTCGCCTATTTAATTACTAGAGGCGCATGGCTGGGTGGTGCGCCTCGCCTATCTTACCAGAGGCGCATATAGTATAAATGCGCCTCTAATGCGCCTCTAGTAGTGAACTTCGAAACATGCTGGCAGATGCAGCTCATGGCAAGTTTATATGGGACTCTGAATGATGTACCATACATAGAAAAGGACTTGGCGAACCTGAGGGCTTCTTTCTGCAGTGAAAAACAGTCACCATGATATGCAAAACTGATACGTCCAAAATGTATCTACTTTCCCAAACACTTTTGCTATTGTTTCTCCTCTAAACTTGTGTGATTTGGATGCAACTAACATGGACTGACGCTGTTTTCAGCAGAATTGCCTTGGTGTCTAGTTTTTGTGCAGAAAATCAACTATCAAGAAAAATCCCGGAAAATATGCCAAAAATCCTATTTCACCAGAAGACTCTCGGAGCCAGAATACGAGACGGAGAGGGGCTAGGCCCAGGCCACACCACCTGGCCGTGCGGGCTAGGCCTAGCCGCGCCAGGGGGTGGTCTGGCCGCCCCAGACACCCCCTCGGCCTCCCTCTTCGCCTATAAGTTGCCTTCTGACCTAAAAACTCAGGGGGTTCGATGTTTTTACAGAAGGAGTTCCGCTCTGCCGCCACCACCAGATTCCACGATTCAGAACTAGAAACTCTGTTCTGGCACCCTGCCGGGATGGGGAACTGGAGGAGATCATCACCATCATCATCACCATCGCTTCTCCATCGACCATCCATGTTTCCCCCATCTATGAGTGAGTAATCCCCCACTGTAGGCTATGTGGATGGTAGGGATTGGATGAGATCGTTCATCTAATGGCATCGGATTGTTAGGGCATGGTGCCTAGTATCTTCTATTAGTGCTTTTTGACTTTGTTGCGACTTGTTATGCTTAATGCTTGTCACTAGGGCCCGAGTGCCATGATTTCGGATCTGAACATGTTATTGATTCATTAGGATAGTATTGTTTATGGTCTTACCTGCAAGTTGTATACACACATTGTTGTTCGGAACCAATGGCCCTGAAGTGACAGAAATCAGGATAACCGGAGGGAATGGCTTTGATGTGAGGATCACATGTGTTCATGGAGTGTTAATGCTTTGCTTTGGTGCTCTATTAAAAGGAGCACCTTAATTGCCAGTAGTTCCCTTGAGGCCCCGCTACAAACGGGCTGGCAGGACAAAAGATGTTGTGCAAGTTCTCATTGCGAGCACATATGACTATATATGGAACACATGTGTAGGATTATCTAGTACTTGGATGCTTTATCTTATTTATCTGCAATTGTCCTATGTTCTGATATCCATGTGAATTGTCTTGTCCATGCAACGCCCGTCCATCCATCCCTATGCCTACCGTGCTAGAATCCTACCGTTTACTGCTATTGTTACTACTGTCTTTACTTTACTACTTCTGCTACTTTACTATTCCTACTACAAAACTGTTGCTATTGATAAACTGCTGTGAGCAAGATTGTTTCCACGTGCAGCTGAATTGACAACTCAAGGCTTATAAATATTCTTTGGCTCCCCTTGTGTCGAATCAATAAATTGGGTTTCACTTCCCTCGAAAATACTGCGATACACCCCCTATACTTGTGGGTCATCAAGACTATTTTCTGGCGCTGTTGCCGGGGAGCATAGCTTTATTTATCAAGTTCACTTGGATTCATTACTGTTCGTTGCCTTCCATCCATCATGGGTAAGTCTCGTGATGGCAAGATTCGTATTTTACCATCCACTACAAGAAGAGGTATGGTTCTGAACACCTCTGTTGCTCTTGATTCACCGTCTGTTATGAGTAAGCTCCTTACACCACCACATGCACATGCTACACACACTGCTACTACTGCTGAATCTAAAACTTCTGATACTTATGATGTTGCTTCTATGGTGCTTGATAAGAGTGGTTCATTAGGTCCTTTCCTAGATGCTACGATTGCTAGAACTATAGCTGGAAATACTAAAACTCCTAATGAAGACACTACTACACCTGTTAGTTTACCTGAGTCTAGAGAGAGCTATGATATTGAAGACGATTATGTTGAGATGACCGATGAATTTATTAAAGAATGTCAAAACACCCATGATAGGAGCGCTGCTAAGAGTCTCCTTGTGAGGCGTACTATTAGACCCAAATTGTCTCCTAATGCTAAGTTTGTTGCTTCTCCCATAAGCATTAAAGATAAAGATTATGATTTCTCTCTTGATCTATCTTACATAGCTATTGTTGAGAAAGAACCTTTTTGTGGGACTAAGAATGAAAGTGTTGTAGCACATATGACCGAGCTTTCTACCATGAGTGGCTTGTTTTCTGATGATATTAAGATGCGCACTTACTTTGTTGCTAAGATTTTCCCTTTTTCTCTGAAAGAGGAAGCTAAAACTTGGTTTAGTAATTTACCTCCTAGATCTATTGATAGCCCTGATTGCTTGATTAGTACTTTCCTGTAGAAATATTTTCCTCCTAGTGCTAGACATGCTATTTTGCAGGAACTTTTTGATTTTAAACAGGGAGAAAAAGAGATATTGCCTAAATCATGGGCAAGGTTTTGTGCTTTGATCAATGCACATGCTGGATGTCCCTTACCTAAGAATGAGCTTCTTGATATATTTTATAATGGACTAACCGAAGAATCTAGGACATACCTAGATAGTTGTGCTGATTGTGTTTTCAGGAATAGGACTCCCAAGGAAGCTGAGGAATTAATGGCTAAAATAAGTAAGAATTATGAAGATTGGACTCCTCCTGAACCATCTATACCTGAAACAATTATGCCTGAACCCACTATACCAGCGCCTATACTGTCATCTAAGAAGAGGGGAGTTATTGAATTAAATGATGAAGTGATGAAGGAAGCTAAGAAATGTCTTAAGGAGAAGGGAATTAAAGCTGAAGATGTCAAGAATTTACCTCCTATAGAAGAATTGTGTAAGCCAATTCCCCATTCATCCACTATTGAGGTACACTCTCTCCAACACTTTGATGAAGGTGATATCCCTTACTCTAAACCTCCCGATCAATGCTTAGAAGAATTCTATATTTTTATTGTTAAGCAGGATAATTTTAATAAAAGGGTGCAAAATCATCTAATGGAAAACACTAGAGCTATTGTTGAGTTAAAAGATATTGTGGAAAGAACCTCTAATGATGTTAAAATGATTGTTAAACATTTTCAAATGGTTCAAACTCAAATAGATCAACTTATTAAAGTGCAAAAAGACTTGCTAATTAATGCTGCCAAGGAAAAACATGCTTATGAAATTAGAACTAGAAGTGGTGCTACTACCCAGGATCCTCTATATCCTGAGGGGCATCCCAAGAGAATTGAGCAGGATTCTCAACAAGCTGAAAATAGTGGTACTACTCGTAAGAAAAGAAAAAAGAAACATAAAACTATTGTAGAACCCTATGAACTTGCTAAAGATCCTAATAGTATATCTATTTCTGATGCTGAAACTAAAAGTGATAATGAAGAAAATGATGTTCCTGACAAAGAAAAGGTTGAAGGAGAACCTGAAAAGCACACTAAGAATGCTAAATACACTAAAGAAGATTTTGTTGCTAAGAAACATGGTAGTGAAAGAGAGCCTTGGGTCCAAAAACCTATGCCTTTCCCTGATAAGAAACACAAGTCAAAGGAAGATGAACACTATAATAAGTTTTGTGAGTGGATGAAACCTTTATTCCTGCAAATTCCTTTGACTGATGCTATTAAATTGCCTCCTTACTCAAAGTATATGAAGGATATTGTCTCGAATAAAGGAACATCCCTAATGAAGAAAATTCTACTTTGCTTGCTAATTATTCCTTTAATGGTAAGGTTCCAAAGAAACTTGGAGACCCAGGGATTCCAACTATTCCTTGCTCTATTAAAAATAGTTATGTTAGAACTGCTTTGTGTGATTTGGGAGCAGGAGTTAGTGTCATGTCTTTTTCTCTCTATAAGAGACTTCAATTTGAAAAACTGATACCAACTGATATATCTTTGCAAATGGCTGATAAATCTACCACTATTCCTGTTGGTATATGTGAGGATCTACCTGTTCAAGTGGCTCATAATTGCTTGATACTAACTGACTTTGTTGTGCTTGAAATGCCTGAAGATGATAATATGTCTATTATTCTTGGGAGACCTTTTCTTAATACTGTAGGAGCTGTTATTAATTGTAATCAAGGAAATGTGACCTTCAATATTAATGACAAGGAACATACTGTCTATTTCCCCAAGAAGATTGATAGGACTTATGGTTTGAATTCAATTGAACATGTTGAGGGCATTCAAGTTGGAGAAATATATTGTCCCATACCAAGAGAAAATTTTGAAACTATTATGATTGGGACCATTGCTATCAAGGTTGAGGTAACATAATCATTAGTGGAATACAAAGTTTTGTTTCATATAAAATTGTTTTGGTAACAAGACTTGATCAACCTTGTTAACAAAAGGATTTCATTGAACAAAACAATGTTTTCACCATGATTATCTCTGCTTACTTCTATTCTATCCATTTTAGTTTTTGCTTTCGTTTAGTTTTCTTTTCTGTTGTTAGTTGCTTGCATGGTTTAGTGCCTCATCATCTAGACCTACAGTTTCCCATAGAAAGGCTTGATCTTAGTTCCATGATACATCATAAATTTGTTTCTTCTTGGGCTGGTTTGAGTGAGTTGTCTTATGAAATAACCTTTCTCAAATAGCGGCCTACCTATGATTGGGGAGCTTCTTCTTCTTCCCAAGGGCCCAACTACGATCATGCTTACAATGGCCCGCCTTCTTGGAACCCTTAATCGTATCTTGATTGACACCCACTTAGGCCAAAAGCCTAAGCTTAGGGGAAGGTACGCCGACATCGCACTCATCTCCATATCATGTTTCGTCGGTACTTTGTATATTCATGTTTCGTTCTCTTTTTAGTTTTCGTTCTTTTTTTGCTTTTTCTTTCTAAAACACAAAAAGACCAAAAATATTTCTGTTGTTTCTCTTTGTTTGCTTCTTCTTCTTTTTGCCTTGGTTTGCTTTTTTGCTTTGTTTGAACTATTCGAAAAAACCCAAAAAGAATTTGCTTTGCTTGTTCTTCCTTTTGGTTCTTGCTTTAAAAAATCAAAAACACCAAAAATATTTGTTGTTCTTCTTTGGTTTTGTGAGTTTGTTGCAGGGTTCAGCAGTCCTTAGTGGAATTTTGTTTCATATTATTATTCAAGCCACACAAGTGAAGGGCAATAATGAGGATTAATGACAACTTGAGGTGTGGTAAGAGGCTGGTAACGAACTCTATTTGTTTTAATTTTTGTACATATACTCATCATTGTGGGCATGCTTAGTCTGTTCATGTAGGGTGTATGTTATTCATGGATGCTTAGTAGTTCTTGCTTTCATATGATTAGTTCTAGCTTGCTAATAGTTTGTAGCATGTCATATGAATGTTTGCTTGCATTGCTCTATTCATAACTTGGTATGACACTGTGGTATCCTCCTCTGAATGTTTCACTTGAATTGACTTGGCACATGCTCACGCATGCATATGACTAAAATAATCAGTTAAGCCTCGATGAATTATTTTGCCTCAGGGGTCTTGAATCACTTTTGTGCCATGATTAGTCCTGTTTTGTTACAAGCATGATTATGACAGCTATTGCTCTCTCGTTTGTCGCTCCCTTACTATTGGTAGCCTTCACTTACACTGAGTATGTTTTACTCGTGTTTCCAACTCCCTAAAACCAAATATTGCCAAAAGTGTCCACCATACCTACCTATTAGCATCATTTGCTGTTCCGTGCATATTCAATATGCCTTGTTTTCTTCCAAATAAAATGTTTGCTTGTTATGAGAAAGTTAGTTAGTAAAGCTCTCACGAACTTGATGGCACACTGTATTTCCTGCGCTTAATAAACCTGAATCATTGTGACTGTCCATGAAAGTTATATGCTTGCAAATTATAGGCTGGGGATTAGTAGAACCGTGCTTTCATGGGGAACACTTTCAACACCTGTAAATATATACCCAGTTGATATCATGCTCTTTTGTTTGCGGATGTCGTCGGTGTGAAATAAAAGGGGAGCTTGTAAGTCCATGGAGTTATGTATGTGTGTTAGAGAAACGCCTGGGCCGCCGGTCTAATCCATGCCTAATCATGGTGGAAACCTGCAGCATAACCATAATGAGTATCTATGAAGCATTCTTCTTATAAAAAAGAGAGATAGCTATTGAGAAAAAGAAAGAAAAAAGGAGATTAGAGAAAAGAGGAATGAGAGAAAAAAGCACCATTTTCCCATGGTAAATAAGAAGATTGCTGAGATACTCATTGTCTGCTTGCCTTGTCATTTTGATATGGGGATTCTTCCGTATCATTGGGCAAGGGGTACCCCGTTGGCGGTTCTCTATGATACACACGTATTTACAATGACAAGAACTTACCGGTAACTAAAGTTGAGTAGCATGAGGAGCGGCCCTCGTACTCAAGGGACATGAGATTTCCAGTTTATAGTCTGTCAAGCATATAACTTAGATTGGACCTCACTCTCACCTTAACCATATTAAAGATGCTTATGATAGGGGCAATGAGAGCTCAAAGCTAATGAGTACCATACTTTCAGCATTTGGAAGCCTTCCAAACTATTCAAAACCTTTTTCATTTCCTTGTTGAGTCACCACCTATTCTATGAGCACTTTCTTGAGAGCATAGTTGTCATTCTTAGTATAATGTGCTTGTCTCAAAACTTGATTATTTGTGTTATGACTTTGATGCTTGTATCTTTGATATCATTACTTCTAGTCTTCACCTGAACTTCAGAGGTGCCTTGGCATTCACAATCAAAGGAAAGCGAGATACCACTCTATCATACCTTGTTATGAGCATTGTAATGTTGCTTATGTTTATGTTTCTTGCTACTTATTATTTTTGAGTTGGAATTTCTTCATAGCTTGTAATGCCTATTAAGTAAACTTAGTTGCACACTCCTTATTATGAATTGTCTAAGTAGTTGATCACATGCTGAGAATATATACATCATATGAAGCAACTGTGTTCGTGAAAGTTTCTTTTATCGCACTCAGTTTTCAACTGAATTGCTTGAGGACAAGCAATAAGCTAAGCTTGGGAGATCATATGTCCAAAACGTATCTACTTTCCCGAACACTTTTGCTATTGTTTCTCCTCTAAACTTGTGTGATTTGGATGCAACTAACACGGACTGACGTTGTTTTCAGCAGAATTGCCTTGGTGTCTAGTTTTGTGCAGAAAATCAACTATCAGGAAAAATGTCGGAAAATATGCCAAAAATCCTATTTCACCAGAAGACTCCCGAAGCCAGAATACAAGACGGAGAGGGGTTGGGCCCAGGCCACACCACCTGGCCGCGCGGGCTAGGCCTGGTCGCGCCAGGGGGTGGTCTGGCCGCCCCAGACACCCCCTCGGTCTCCCTCTTCGCCTATAAGTTACCTTCTGACCTAAAAACTTAGGGGGGGTCGACGTTTTTCTAGAAGGAGTTCCGCTCCGCCGCCACCACCAGATTCCACGATTCAGAACTAGAAACTCTGTTCTGGCACCCTTCCGGGACGGGGAACTGGAGGAGATCATCACCATCATCATCACCATCGCTTCTCCATCGACCATCCATGTTTCCCCCATCTATGAGTGAGTAATCCCCCACTGTAGGCTATGTGGATGGTAGGGATTGGATGAGATCGTTCATCTAATGGCATCGGATTGTTAGGGCATGGTGCCTAGTATCTTCTATTAGTGCTTTTTGACTTTGTTGCGACTTGTTATGCTTAATGCTTGTCACTAGGGCCCGAGTGCCATGATTTCGGATCTGAACATGTTATTGATTCATTAGGATAGTATTGTTTATGGTCTTACCTGCAAGTTGTATACACACATTGTTGTTCGGAACCAATGGCCCCGAAGTGACAGAAATCAGGATAACTGGAGGGAATGGCTTTGATGTGAGGATCACATGTGTTCATGGAGTGTTAATGCTTTTCTTTGGTGCTCTATTAAAAGGAGCACCTTAATTGCCAGTAGTTCCCTTGAGGCCCCGCTGCAAATGGGCTGGCAGGACAAAAGATGTTGTGCAAGTTGTCATTGCGAGCACGTAATACTATATATGGAAGACATGCCTAGGATTATCTAGTACTTGGATGCTTTATCTTATTTATCTGCAATTGTCCTATGTTCTGATATCCATGTGAATTGTCTTGTCCATGCAACGCCCGTCCATCCATCCCTATGCCTACCGCGCTAGAATCCTACCGTTTACTGCTATTGTT
The DNA here is from genome assembly GCA_916181665.1 of Avena sativa. Classification (NCBI taxonomy): domain Eukaryota; kingdom Viridiplantae; phylum Streptophyta; class Magnoliopsida; order Poales; family Poaceae; genus Avena; species Avena sativa. The sequence goes on from OV702292.1 coordinate 106,230,215, forward strand.
ACTACTGTCTTTACTTTACTACTGCTGCTACTTTACTATTCCTACTATAAAACTGTTGCTATTGATAAACTGTTGTGAGCAAGATTGTTTCCAGGTGCAGCTGAATTGACAACTCAGTTGTTAAGGCTTATAAATATTCTTTGGCTCCCCTTGTGTCGAATCAATAAATTGGGTTTCACTTCCCTCGAAAATACTGCGATACACCCCTATACTTGTGGGTCATCAAAGACACATTGGCATTCTTCAAAAAGATGAAGGTTGAAGATCCAGATTTCTTTTACAAAATAAAATTTGATGAGGAGGACAAGGTTGAGAACCTATTTTGGGTTGACAGCCCATCACAAAGGGCATACAAGTCTGGATACAACGATTGCATATCATTTGACACTACCTACCTAATGAACCGGTATAAACTATCATGTGCTCCATTGATTGGGATAAATAATCATGGACTATCGGTTCAGCTTGGATGCGGATTCCTGCGTTGAGAGCTCAAGGACAACTTTGTGTGGCTGTTTCAAATGTTCAAACTGGCAATGGACGGCTTAGCACCAAAAAATATAATAACTGATCCAGACTCTACCATGGGTGGTGCTATAAGTGCTGTTTTCCCGGATGCAACTCACAGAAATTGCAGATGGCACGTCATCTAGAATGCAACTGAGAAAATAGGACCATTCATGGCCAATCACCTAGAGCTGCTCGACGCTTTTAATGCATGCATGAACAACATATTGACACCAGAGGAATTCGAGGAAGCTTGGATGCAAATGATAAATACTCATAATGTCTGTGACAACGTGAATCTATTTTCATTATGGGAACAAATAAAGGTTTGGGTACCGACGTACTTTATGCATGCCTTTTTTCCATTCCTATAGACCATATCAAGAAGCGAAGGCTTCAACACAATCCTCAAGCATTATGTCAAACCAAGCAACTCCATTTATGAGTTTTTACAATAGTACATGTCGGTACAAGAGAAGATTTACAATGCTGAGCTGAAAGCAAAGACAGATACAACTTTGACAGGCCCAGAATGGTGGTGTGGAAGTATCATGGAGCGACAAATGGCAAAGGCATACACGAGGAAATTTTCTTTAGGTTTCAAAGTGAGATGCGAAAGAGCATGTCATACCAATGCGATCACCTCAACGGCTACCAGTTTAAACTGAGCATAATAGGGATTCCAGTCTCGCACTGTGGCTACAGAAGGTATAGGGTATTTGCAAACTGGGAAGAAGGAACCTATGAATGCAACTGCTGTAAATTCGATCGTAACGGTATACTATGATGCCACATTATAAAAGTGATAACACATAGAAAATCCATCAGAGCCGAGATAAGTACATCTTGAAAATGTGGACATTGGACGCGGAAACTATCCTAGCTGAACTAGATGACAAACATAATAAAGGAAAGAAAGAGATGCCAGAGGAATCAAGAAATATGATGGTGTTTGCATTATACAGACAAGAGTATGCCAGAGCTGCAAAGATAGGAGTGAAGACAGATGATGGAAGGAAAATCACCAGGAAACACTTGAAGGAAATGAAACAAGAAATAGATGTGATAGCAATAAGAGAAGAGAGGAAGGAAAGAGAGGTCAAAAATGAAGCAATTACTATGCCATCGTCTAGTCCTCCTAACAACACAAGCGTGCCACACCTCCAACAACTGCCCCACCAAAAAGGGAACAATCGACAAGCAATCATGGAGCAGTTCAAACAACAAGCACATCGGGATCTCACATATCGTCAACAAAGCATATAAAGAACCCGGAGAAGTCAATAACAAAAGGGAGACCATGATAGATAGCAAACAAAAATCTGCTAGACCTTGCTCCAAAGAAATTAAAGAAATGCAGCCACTATGGTGCCAAAGGTCACACAATAAAGAAATGCAAGGACAGGTTGAAGCTGCTAGGATATCAAATCTAGACAAACCATGCAAAAAAACATATGCAGTAGAATGTTTATGTAACATAATATCCTAAATGTTGTTCTCGTTTGTTGCATATTTTTTTATCTGAAGATTTTTTCTACGTATGATACTCATGTTGTACATTATGTAGTTTCAAAATATTTATAACCAAAATGTATTCAAAACAGGTATAAACCATCCAACTATCCTATATGAAGTTACAATTGGGATAGAACAAGAGTTATCAATACAGAACTGCTACAGTAATCAACCTTCTAATGAACAAGCCAGCAAAAGGTTATCCACCTAGCATAGAAGAAGTTACCAAGGTCACACACTAAAAGTTATCATGAAAATCAGCATGTAAGTTATCTACCCATTAATATGTAAGTTATTATGACTAATATAAGAAAATTTTACAAGAAAAAAGAGATTACAAATATTTATTGTAACAACTCGGCTTCATCGCTCATAGCTGACATTTAAAGTAGCTATTACATAATATTTCACATATGGGCATAATCGAGGTTTCATAACAACAACAAAAAATAGACATACAGTGGGTAACTTCTATATCACAGTGTGGATAACTTACATAATATGATTGGATAAGAAATGTGTGAGGATGTGGGTAACTTGGAAAAATACCTCAAAACTTGTTGTCTTCTAGAAGTGACCTCCAATTCAAAATAACATTGCGAGGGTGGTTCAACCAAAAAGATGTCATCTTTTTCTTAATTCCTAGCATCATATCTTGACAAATAGGAGGCACAACGCTTCCATTCCACAATTCAAGATTCTTAAGCATGAATAATCCACAATCATTGCTGAAAAATAAATAGAGAATAAACAATAGAATATCGATGATTAGACAAATCCCATAAATACATATGTATATATAACAAAATTATAACTAGACAAGAACATAAATCAATGATTGAACAATACAAAAAAGACAAACCTGCCATATTGCTTCGGAATAGGGACATGCATCAACTCAGAGTTTTCAATTTGTCTTATTTAATCAAAATAATTAACCATATACATTCTCTTTACTGCGTCCATTAGCTTGGTCGCTTGTTCAATCATTTCTACATTAGCTTCACCATGCAGCAAGTCAAGAATCTCAAACCTTTTGGCAGACATGTTAACATAAAGCATGTATCGGTGGCCCATTGGATCCTTTCTAGTCCCAAGCTCTTGAAAGGACAGCAAAGCAAAGCTATAAAAAACATGAAATATGAAAATAAAATAAGTAGGTGCACATGCAAAAAAAAAATCTTAACAGTGGTTACCCAGACAGAAATGTAGAAGTTATCAACAAAACTAGCAATGGTTACCATACCTTATGACCTAAAATTATCAACTCCATAAAAATAAAAAAATAAACAAACAAATCAAACCACATACCATATGTTTGTGGCTGAGTTTGTAGTTGTCGTCTCTCCTGAACGACCTCCGAACAAGAGTGGCGGTAAATCTGTCCTCCAATAGATATTTAGTAACGATATAAGGAAATATAATTGTATTGATGGACAATTAGCTTGCATTGTGAAAATAGCAAGGTCACACATATTATTTGAAAGTTCGACATATGGCATCACACTTCCAGCAAAATCACTAGTTGTCACCCACATTGGATCAATGTTACATATCGGTGTGCTACAAAAAAGATAAAATATATATAATGATTAGAATGCAAGTTATCAACTGTGAAACTAAAAGTTATCCACAAAAAATAATACAACTGATCAAATAGTAGTAGTACAAATTATCAGACAAATAAGTTAAAGTTATCTAGAGTGAACTAAGAGTTATCTACAAAAAATAGCACAAGTGATCCACCAGCAGTAGTACAACTTACAAACAAGGTAGCAAAAAAATCAAGTTATCCATAAAAAACAATATAAGTGACCGATGATAAAGAATAAAAGTTACCAACAGAAAACAATGAAAGATGGAAGCTGCAAAAAAAGATCATGGACATACTTCTTAATCTTCGACTTATTCTCGTCATGTGTGTGTATGCTAATCTTCTTATAAAGTGCATCTTCATCTGCAGTTGTGCTAATATGGGAGAACGGAGGAAGAAGACACTTAGAAGGGTGAATAAGTCTGATAGTGAGCAACCTCGTCGTAGGTGTAGCATTGCCAGCGAAAGCAGTAGGTAAAGTAGCACTAATACCAGGAGTTGAATAATTAGGGGCAGCTGCAATAACATAAAAACAACAAAAAACAAGAAAACAATTAATGCAACACAAGAATTATATGTTCAAACACAAAGAAGAACAAAACAAATTTTCTTTTAATACCTGTAATGGAACAACTATTTTCGTTCAATTGCTTTATACCTTTGGTAAAGTTCCGAATAGCTTGATAACCAATCTTTTCAACCACCAAGTCATCGATAGCAACTACATTTTCATCATTAACCGTCATTTTGCACTTATAATCAACTGTTTGTTGTTCCACTATAAAAAGAGTAAGGAAAGGACAAAAAGGAATTGTCCAAATGAACAAGGGTAAAAATGGAAGCACCCATGTGGAAAAGAAGTACCACATGTCTATCAACAAAGAAAAAATGAAATACATGAACATATATTAAATAATAAGGGTACTTTAATTACATCAAACGAACATAACGTCATATAATTTACAACACATATTGTTCCACAAATAACATAACACAAGAGGAAAGTTCTCATAAACTATAACCTAAATTTAACCACGGGTAACACTACCATAAAATAGAGCCTCCGTCATGATAGATCGCAAATCATATAGCCCGACGATCACAACACCCCAAGCCCCAAACATCCATCGCAGCGATGATCTTCAAGTTTAACATCAACTGAATAGTTAACTAGATTCACTGACACCCTCGTTTTTATCACCACCCGTGTTCGGTAAGTTCGTCAAGTTAACAGCTGCATAAAGTATGTCCCCAAAAAAGATAGGAAGAAAAAGGGACCAAACAAGAAAAACAATTATTGTTACTGTCATATAATTTAATGTTAAACACATGCATACAAACATGTTAACATTTATATCATGACAACTAAACATATGACTATAATTATACATCTAACATGGAGGTTTTCTTCCTAATATTGCATGAAGCTTAAAACACAAAGAGAATAATGATGTTAACTAAACTATGAGTTACCAATGCATATACGTATAGTAATTCACCAATTAGAGATACAATTATCCAATCATACATGAATAAGTTATCCACCCCTTAACCCAACATTTACCCAAGCATACAAAAACAGAGTAAGTTACCCACAAGAGTAAGTTGAAGTTACCAGCACTAATATATTAAAGTGACCTAGGGCTCATATATAAAGTTATTAAGACCACCAACTACATAAAAATGATAAAATCCATGGTACACTATGAAACATAAAATAATTAATAACATATGGTTGTATATTACAAACAAGATGCAAATAGAAAAAGCATATAATGAATTTATACGATGACATTTGAAATTAAACTGAGGTGTGTACCAGTGGTTAGAGAAGGTGCCGAAGAAAAAGGAAGCACATCTTCTGCTTCAAAAATATGGAATAAATCACCAGAAGCAGCCGCAGTGTCATGAGAGCCAAGGACAGGATTAGGAGCAACATGCGCAACAATAGAAAGTTCAGCAACACTTGGCATAGAAGTGGCATCAGCAGAAATAACAGCCATATGAGCCAAACGAGCAGGGGCACCAGTAGGAGGAGCAGGATCAGCAGGCGCATCCGACGAAGCAATAACAAGAGGATCTATAGCATGATGAGGCTTCAATGTTGCATATCTAGTAATAACATTTAATGGGATACCAGCAGCAAGACTCAACTTCCCATCATGAGCAACCAATTTCGCCTTCTTGATGACTGTGACTCGATCTTGAGAAATTTGAGAAACACCATCAGCTGCGGCAACAGGATCTGAACCAGTAACAAGTGACGAAGGACCATCAAATGGCCTGGACACAGGGGACTGCCTTCTCATAGGGGTCTTGAAAATACACAACACAAGAATTATGGGAGCAGAACTAACTGGTTGTACATCTCCCTGGTAACTTCCATCCAAGCTAGAAGGCGCATCTTCATCTCCACCCTGAGTAGATAGATCCTCAACCGAGTAGACAGCGGGACTTGCAAGCATATCAACAGAAATATCAGCTGTTGCAAGGTTGGTAAAAAGCGATGATGCTGGAACAAGCATACTACCATCAGGACAAATATAAGAGCCTGGTGAATCATTGGCAGCAATCTGAGGATCACTTGTGGGCACAACAACGACTTCAACAACATTACCCGCTTGGTTTGCTGCAGTATCTACCACGCTGCTACTAACAAACTGGCCACACACAAGTTTCACCAATGGAGCTTCTGAATCTGGTTGAACTTCAGTGATTGTCACATCCACAGATAATCCTGTTGCACCGGCACCCGACGCACTAGTGATAGACACATCTGCAATCGAAACAATATTGGCAGTTGTTTCTCCACTAGATACAGTAGCTTCAAGGTAGTCACCAAGTACATTCAAACCAATTGGATTTGCATCATCATTACTAGGTCCTTCATCAAGAGTAGGTGAGTGAGTTGGAGACAAACCACCAATCTCTATCATAGATGTGCTCCCTCCTTCTGCAAAATGCTGTTTTGCCAACCATGGGGAAGACCTCGTAGCTACCGTCGATGTCTTTTTGGTAGATCAAATCCTATCTTGGACGATTTTTAGTGGAATAAATAATCAACAATAATGATTACATGAGGTTAAACAAACAAAAATAAAAATAAAATGCATACAATATACTCACTATAACTATAAAAAAAGTATTAAAAAGTAAAGTGACCCACACTCACATACATAAGTTACCAGGTAGTAGTACTTGAATTACCCAGAGTAATTAAGACAAGTTATCCATGTAATCATTGTTTTATAAAGAATGTAAAACAATTGCTTGCAAAATAAATTTACAAACATGAAAAACATAAAATTTGCAACATAAGACAACATATAGGATATAAACATTTCATATAATATACGACACATGGCTAAACAAGAGCTCTATGATGAAATTACAGAAATGTTACTACTACAGTTATCCATACTGAGAAGGTAAAGTTATCTAGTGAATAACAAAAAACACAGCAAATAACTGGAAAATGTAATATGCTGACTGATACATTGCAAATGTATCTATAATTTTTGATGTTCCATGCTTGGTTTTATCTACTTTCTTATGTTTTGTTCCAACTTTGGAGTACTTTTCATAGAATTTCTTGGACTAACCTATTAACAGGATGCCACGGTGCCAGTTGCCTGTTTTCTGTTGTTTTTGGTTCTAGGAAAGTCAGAAAATCAATATTCTCGGAATTGGACCGGACAAAAGCCAAAGTCGATATTTTACCGGAAGACTCACGGAGCCATAAGACGAGACGGAGAGGGGCCAGGGTCTGGCCACACCACCTGGTGGCACGGGTCAGGCCAGGCTGCGCCAGGGGGTGGTGTGGGCCCTTCCGGCACCCCCTCGGTCTCCCCTCTCGTCTATAAGAGCCTCCCGATGCATAAACCCTAAATCGTCAATCAGAAATCCACGAAAAGTTCCGCAACGCCGCCGCCACCGAAGGGGCGATTCGGGGGATAGAAAGTCTCTGTTCCGACACCCTGTCGGGACAGGGAAGTTCCCCCGGAGCCATCTCTATCGATCTCCACCACCATCTCCATCACCATTGCTGATTCCCATGATGATGAGGGAGTAGTTCTCTCTCGAGGCTAAGGGTTCTACCGGTAGCTATGTGTTCATCTCTCTCTCTATGCATGATCATATTGTGATCATGAGCTTCGTAATCAAGTAGATCTACCTTGGTACTCAAGTGCTTTAATAGATCTCTGCTCTCCCATGTGTGTGAAGTTGACAGTGTGCACACCATGGTGGCACTTAGGCTAGAGATTACAAATACTTGTTATGAGTTATATTTGGAGTTGGATGTCTTTATGAAATTGTGGTGTTTGTTGGAACCATCTAGTGCTCAAGTAGATAGTGTGGGGTTATCTAGATGGGAAAGGCTTACTTTGAGGTGTGCTGTTATAGCCCTACCATGGATTAGAGTGTCCAACCGGAGAGTAGTTTAGCGTAGTATCATAAAGAAGAATATATTTATATGAGAGTGTTCACTAGTGAAAGTATGATCCCTAGGCCTTGTTTCTAAGCATTGAAACTTCGTTTGCAACTAGATCTGTTACATGTTTGCTTGCTGTCATCTTTATTTCAGTTTTACTTTAGTCTTTTCCACACCATCAAGCTATCTTCTATCACCATTACTACTCATAATTATCTATACCACTTGTATTTCATTATCTCTTTGCTGAACTAGTGCACCTATACACCTGACAAGTGTATTGGGTGTGTTGGGGACACAAGAGACTTCTTGTATCTTGATTGCAGGGTTGCTTGAGAGGGAATACCTTTGACCACTTCCTTCCTGAGTTCGATAAACCTTGGGTGATCCACTTAAGGGAAAACTTGCTGCTGTTCTACAAACCTCTTCACTTGGAGGCCCAACAACTGTCTACAAGAATAGAAGTGCGTAGACATCAAGCTATTTTCTGGCGCTGTTGCCGGGGAGGTAAGGTAAAAAGTACTCACATCCTCCGGTGTGAGTGCTCGAAGTTATTTCCTTTAGATTCTGCAATTTTGTCTTTTTGTTTCTTGTTTTCACTAGTTAGGATTAATGGAAAACAACAACAAAATTAGAGAGCTTTTTAGTATTTTTCCTAAGATAGAACTTGAATTGTCTGAAAAGAAAATTAAAAAACCCATGGAACTTTCTTTGCATGCTAATAGCAATGTTATTAGTATGAATCTTTTGAACACCTTTGTTACTAATGCTATGGAAACGTCTAAGCTTGGGGAAGTTAGTTTTTATGAAAATGATCCTTTTAGTTCCCCAGCTTTAAAGAAGAAAATTTGCTCTAATGATACTTTATCTCCCATATGTGGTAATTCTGATGATACTCGTGTTATTTTAAATCCACATACTGAAAGCATCCCTTTTAAAATACCTATAAAAATTGTTGAACGTGTTATAAATAACTGCTATTTTGGAGATGGAACTGTCCATCCTGGTGATCATTTACTCCTTATACATGAATTATGCGAGTTGTTCAAGTGTGCAGGTATTTCAATGAACCAAGTTAAGAGGAAGCTATTCCCTATTTCACTTAAGGTCAAAGCAAGGGAGTATTATGAGCTACTAGATGATCCTCATCATTTGAAGGGGAAGGAACTTGAATCTCTCTTTTACTCTAAATTTTATCCTCCTCATGAAATTCATAAAGATAGGAATTACATTTATAATTTTCATCCTCATGATGGAGAAAGTATTGCCCAAGCATGGGGGAGATTAAAGTCACTAATGCTCAAATGTCCCATTCATGAGCTCCCCAGTAATATTGTTATTAATAATTTCTATGCAAGGCTTTCAGGACATTACAAGGACTATCTAGATACTTGTTTAGAGGGATCCTTCACAAGTAAGGAGGTCAAAGATAAGTGGGATCTTCTTGAAACAATTCAAAGCAATACCAAAGATTGGGATAACAATAAAGGTAAAGAACCAGGTATAAACTATGAGTATGATTGCATTAAGTCTTTCGCTGAAACTGCTGATTTTCAAGAGCTTAGTGCTAAATATGGTCTTGATCCTCAAATTCTTATTGATTGTTTTAAAACATTTGCTTCTCATATTAATGCTCCTAAAGAAAAGTGGGACATGTATCATGAGCCTTTTAAAGACACTTGCAGGGAAAAGGAAATTGTTACTAATGATAGCAATAAACATGCTCAAACCTCTGAAAGTACTATTTCTTATAAGCATGTTAATTTTTGTGGAATACATAGACCTTGTGAGAATAATCAAATTGAAGAAGAATATTGTATCACCCACAGGAATGAAAAAACTAGAATGTGGTATAGGGTTTTAAATGATCTTGGTAAAAAAGTTTGCGCCCTTTATCCTTTTATTTGTGAACTTTGCTTTGAAGTGGGTCATTTCAATTTTCAATGCTCATGCCATAATAATAGCCCTTCTAATCCAATGAGTACTGCAAGTTTGTATTGTGATGACATGATCACTCCTAATCAGCATGATGAACTTACATTATTTTTGGGGTGTGAAGAGTTATCAAGAAAAACCTCTTTGGTAGATATGGGTGCGTTTGATATGAATAGTGTCCTGCATGGTTGTCATCTTTATTGTGTTGATAATTGTCACACAAATACTTACATACAAAATATTATAGAAGATGAGATTTTACCAAAATATGACAAGACTAATATGAGTTTTGATCTTATAAATGAAAAGAAGGAATCCTCCAAAGTTTCTTCTATTGTCTCTAATAAAAAACCAGGGTATATGGAGAAGCTTCCTTTCAATCATCTCCCTCCTAAAGATAAGAAGATAAAGAAGAAAAAGAGGAGTAAAAGGAGGGAGGAAACGGTATTTTCCCCTAAGCATGTTGCTCCTATTATAGTTTTTGATGAGTCTGAACTCGATGATGTTCCTATGCCTGTTACCTATAGTAGTGATCATGATTGGGAAAAGCACACTACTTTTGATATTGAAAATATCTTCGGTAGCAATTCTGAAAATTATGATATTAATAATTGCTATACTATTAGTGCTATCCATGATCCTTCCAATGATGATATGTTTACAAATGAACACACTTGGGAAGATAACTATTCTATTGCTTATGATGATTGCAATGATGAATATGATATTTTCAGTCCACCTACTATTGAGGAGGAAATTAATTATGATTACAATATGCCTCCTATATTTGATGATTATGGTGATGAAAATAATAATGATAGCTATTTTGTTGAATTTGCTCCCACTATAATCAATAAGAATGACTATGTTTATGTGGGGAGTATTAATTCTTTTATGCATATGGCTCATGATAAGAATGTTTCTTGTGATAGTTATATTGTTACTTTTGTTCATGATGCTACTGAAAGTTATTATGAGAGAGGGAAACACGGTTTTATGCATCTCAATAATATTAAGTTTCCCCTCTTTGTGTTGAAATTTTTGAAGTTGCACTTGTTTTGCTTTCCTATGCTTATTGCTTTGTGCTTTCATGACTTGTTTCTTTACAAGATTCCTATGCATAGGAAGTGGTTTAGACTTAAATGTGCTTTGAATTTGCTTCTTGATGCTCTCTTTTACTTCAATTCATATTTCTTATGTGAGCATCTTCTCAAACTATCATGCCTAACTTAAAGGTGTTAAAGAAAAGTACCAATTGGGAGATAACCCAAAAGTTTTAGATGAGTCTTGGAAGTTATTACCTCTGTAATAACCGCTCCTTATCATTTTTATTTGCCTTTTGTGCCAAGAGTAACCTCTAATGAGAGAGAAGTAATGATTGGGAAAGTTGCTGTCTCGAAACATATTTCTGTGCTTCACCATAAAAATTCGTGTAAAATCTCTGTACGTCCTTTTGAGGCGTGAAGTTTTGTCCTTCTGCCCCAGGTTGTTATCTAACTTTCGTTAGTTCAACACTTTTTGATTTGAGCAACATAAGGTCTTCGAAAAAATTCGTCTTTACCTACTAGTCTGTTTTGACAGATTTCTGCCATTTTCTGAATTTGCTTCTTGTTGGTTCCTATTTGAGTTCTTTTGGGGAATTGAGCTTTTTAGGGAAGTGATATGGTAGCTAGTGTTTTAATGGAAGTTTATTTGGTGTTAGCACTGAACCTTAAGACTTATTATCTTGAGTGCACTAATGTTGCTAATAAAGATTGTGTGAAGTTTTGTATGAAGGAAAAATTTCAGGTGTATGGAAGGAATGAGTAATGAGATGAAGGATGGACTAAAGCTCAAGCTTGGGGATGCCACGCATGTAACCCCAAGAAATATCCAAGAAGTACAAGCGTCAAAGCTTGGGGATTCCCAAGGCATCCCCTCTTCATCAATAAAAATCCTAGGTTTCTTCCAAACGCTTCATTTTTATTGTTTCATGCACAGTTGTGTTGTTCTTGGAGCGTCTTCTTCTTCGTTTTTGTTTTGCTTTTTCGTTTGCTTGGTTTTCTTAGTTTGCTGAATAAATTGGTTGGACCCCCTCTTTCATACATTGGTTTTCAAATAGTTTGGTTTGGTTTGGAAAAGAGTAGGAAAGTTCATGCTTATGTGGTAAAAAGAGCTTGTTTTTGACTGTGGCCTATGCTTTGTCATGCCATGACTTGATATTGTTTTGGCTTTATGCTTAGTATTCTTTGTTGTAGCATGACTTGTTATAAACAATTGAGATTTCTTAATGTGCCTTGGATGAATCATGCGTTGTTTTAGCATATTAAAGCATAGTATAGTGGTATTTTTCTTTGATGCTTTATTTGGGTTGACTTGGCGCATGCTCACACCATGTTATGACTATCTCAAGTCACCATAGCCTTTATGATCCTTTAGTTTTCAACTTGTAGTATCACTTTATGCTTTGATTAATGATGTTTTGTCGGTCTGCATGATTATGGCCATTATTGCTCTCTTAGTTTGTTGCTCCCAGTCTTCTGCTAGCCTCCGTGACTAAGTATGAGTTCCACTCATGCATCCAACTCCTAAAACCAAGTTATTCCAAAGAGTCCACCATACCTACCTATTAGCAATTGCTATTCCAAGTATATTCATGTTTTTGTCTACCTTCCAAATTAAACTTGTTATGAGAAAACTAGTGATTAAAGCTCTCACGAACTTGATGGCACACTTTACTTTCTTGCATTTAATAAACTTGAACCATTGGGTCCTTCTTTGTTGCGTATATGCTTGCGCTTTATAAGTTGAAATTAGCAGAACCATGTATCATGGGGAACGCTTTAAACATTGCACTTGTACTTTGTACCCTGTTGATATTATGTTCTTTTGCTTATGGATCCCGGCGGTGTGAAATAAAGGTGGAACTTGTAAGATCATGGAGTTTGTATGTGTGTTAGAGAAACGCCTGGGCCGCTAGCCTAAGCCATGCCTAATCATGGGGAAACTTGCAGCATCACCATAATGAGCACTCTATGAAGCATCCTCAATAAAAACCTATGCAAATAGCAAATAAAAAGATCGCTGAGATGTTCATTGTCTGCTTGCCTTGTCATTTTGATTATGGGATAGCTCCTGTATCATGTGCAAGGGGTACCCCGTTGGCGTTTCTTTATGATACATATGTACTTACAATGACAAGAGCTTACTTGTGACTAAAGTTGAGTAGCATGAGGTTCGGTCTTCGTAAGTAAGGGGCATGAGATTTCGGTTTATAACTTGTCATGCATATCCTCTTAGTTGTGTCACTTTAACCTTAATCACCTTCAAGATGCTTATGATAGGGGCAATGAGAGCTGAAAGCTATAAGTACCATAATTTTTGGAAGCTCTTTATGAGACTTGAATCCCTACTTCCTTCTATGAAGGCCTTTCTTTCACCATTATATTGAGTCTCCACCTTCTACCTTTATGCACCTACTTTGAGAGCATAGTGGTCATTCTTAGTTCTATGTGTATTGTCCCAAGACTAGTTGATTGATGCATAACTTGATATTGCTTGTTTTAAACTATTTGTATCTAGTCACTCTTATAAACTTTGAAGGTGTCCTATGCATTTATGTTTGCTACTCTATGAGGGACAAGCTGAATGCCACTATGCTATGTTTTCTTTATGTGAAACAAACAAACGTCTTGCAAAGCATTGTTATTTATGAATCTTTTGTTTGTGCCTTTTCATGTTGCATCATAGTTTCTTTGTCTTATTGCTAGAACTTTGTCTTTCATGTTATGATTGAAGTACTATGATCCCAGCTTTGAATGTTTTACAAATACTTTGATCAATTTTATGATGGTGCATGTCACCTCAAAAATTATTCTTTCTTTTTATCACTTACCTACTCGAGGACGAGCAGGAGTTAAGCTTGGGGATGTTGATACATTGCAAATGTATCTATAATTTTTGATGTTCCATGCTTTGGTTTATCTACTTTCTTATGTTTTGTTCCAACTTTGGAGTACTTTTCATAGACTTTCTTGGACTAACCTAGCAACAAGGTGCCACAATGCTAGTTGCCCGTTTTCTGTTGTTTTTGGTTCTAGGAAAGTCAGAAAATCAATATTCTCGAAATTGGACCGGACAAAATCCAAAGTCGATATTTTACCGGAAGACTCACGGAGCCAGAAGACGAGACGGAGAGGGGCCAGGGGCTGGCCACACCACCTGGTGGCGTGGGCCAGGCCAGGTCGCGCCAGGGGGTGGTGTGGGCCCCTCCGACACCCCCTCAGTCTCCCCTCTCGCCTATAAGAGCCTCCCGATGCATAAACCCTAAATCATCAATCATAAATCCACGAAAAGTTCCACAGCGTCGCTGCCACCGAAGGGGAGATTCGAGGAACAGAAAGTCTCTGTTCTGGCACCCTGCCGGGACGGGGAAGTGCCCCCGGAGCCATCTCCATCGATCTCCACCACCATCTCCATCACCATTGCTGATTCCCATGATGATGAGGGAGTAGTTCTCTCTCGAGGCTAAGGGTTCTACCGGTAGCTATGTGTTCATCTCTCTCTATGCATGATCATATTGTGATCATGAGCTTTGTAATCAAGTAGATCTACCTTGGTACTCAAGTGCTTTAATAGATCTCTGCTCTCCCATGTGTGTGAAGTTGACAGTGTGCACACCATGGTGGCACTTAGGCTAGAGATTACAAATACTTGTTATGAGTTATATTTGGAGTTGGATGTATTTATGAAATTGTGGTGTTTGTTAGAACCATCTAGTGCTCAAGGTGATAGTGTGGGGTTATCTAGATGGGAAAGGCTTACTTTGAGGTGTGCTGTTATAGCCCTACCATGGATTAGAGTGTCCAACCGGAGAGTAGTTCAGCGTAGTATCATAAAGAAGAATATATTTATATGAGAGTGTTCACTAGTGAAAGTATGATCCCTAGGCCTTGTTTCTAAGCATTGAAACTTTGTTTGCAACTAGATCTGTTACATGTTTGCTTGCTGCCATCTTTATTTCAGTTTTACTTTAGTCTTTTCCACGCCATCAAGCTATCTTCTATCACCATTACTACTCATAATTATCTATACCACTTGTATTTCATTATCTCTTCGCTGAACTAGTGCACCTATACACCTGACAAGTGTATTGGGTGTGTTGGGGACACAAGAGACTTCTTGTATCTTGATTGCAGGGTTGCTTGAGAGGGAATACCTTTGACCACTTCCTCCCTGAGTTCGATAAACCTTGGGTGATCCACTTAAGGGAAAACTTGCTACTGTTCTACAAACATCTGCACTTGGAGGCCCAACAACTGTCTACAAGAATAGAAGTGCGTAGACATCACTGACTCATACCTCACAGAAACTGCAGACCGCATCATCATAGGTGTGATACCAAGCTCTTTACAGACAAGAGACTTGATTTCATTTTCAACATGATTAGCCGTACGCAAGTGTTTCTTCCTAGCCCTTTCGTAAACATGAATCGGGGTTTGTTGTTGTCCAGAAATAATAGTGTCAGCAGGAGATTCAGTTGTCCGGTTTACATTGATGCGGCAAGTATCTTCAACCGGTGAGATACGATCTGCAATAGGTGACCTATCTCCGGTGCTAATATATCAGGAGCAACAAGTGATGTTGGTTTTGGAATGTTGTTCTGATCTTCAGTGGAATCCGGGTAAGTCAAAGAGAGCCGGAGATTAGAAGAACCACCAACACCATCACCAACCACACCCTTTCCCTTTCTATCAACACAGACATAACGATCAGCTTCATCATCTCCACTTCTATCTGATTGTGGATCTAAGGGTACATCATCATCATCCGAGCTGCTGCCATCTGAATCTGGCAGAATTGTGTCATCGGAAGGAAGAATCGAAGAAATAATTACACCGCTCCGTGGAACATTCCTTCCACGAGTGCCAACACGAGTAGTCCTAACACCACGAGCAGCACTCGAGCTAGCACCACCCATGAAAATTCCTCCCATGGATTGCCCAGTAGGCTGACCACCAAACTAACTAGTAAATTG
Source organism: Avena sativa (assembly GCA_916181665.1). Classification (NCBI taxonomy): domain Eukaryota; kingdom Viridiplantae; phylum Streptophyta; class Magnoliopsida; order Poales; family Poaceae; genus Avena; species Avena sativa. The sequence continues at coordinate 106,246,214 of OV702292.1, forward strand.
TTTCGCCATTTCAGCATCAGCATTACCTTACAACGCCGTCCACCCTTGCATGAGTGTACTCATCAAATCAAACAACTTAGAGGCAAAATTGCCAGCAAGATTAGCAACCTGTGCTTTTTCCTGCACAAGAGAAAAGAATAAAAATAACATGAAGAATAATAAAAATAGAGGGACACAAATTAACATGACCAAAAAATAAGTAAAAGCTAAAAAACATAAAATGCTACCTCGTTTGAACAACTAGGGTCTGCACAAGTGTCAATCTATTTGTTAAACCCTTGGGTACCACCAAATAATCCAAACTTGATGTGATACCGAGACTTCAACTACACGAACATAAAAAATAAAAATGACCCAACAAAATTCCTTACACACCTTGTGACCTACATGATACCACCCAATAAACACACAAGTTATCCACAGTTTATGCTAAAAGTGATCAACCATTTTTCTAAATAGTTACCAAGCATTAAAGCTAAAAGTTATCCACAAGTTAAAAAAACAATATATTAAAAACAAACAAATTACCTCAAGCTTTCCATAGCTCTTTCCATCATTCTACAAATCAAACTTCAACACTTGATCAATTAGCTCTCTAGACCAAATGTTTACAACATACCGCCCTTCTGGCAAATCAAGATCCAACCCAGTAACATCAAGGGAGTCGACATAAAGCAGCTGCCAAATACATTAAAAACATGAAAGAATACAATCAATCCACTAACTAAAATGCAACAGGTTTACACCATCAAGTTTAGAAAATAAAAACATAATATTGAAACATTATAAGAATTAAGAGAAATGTGTACCTGCAATAAGAAAAGGCAAGTCTGTGTACGATTTCCCTTAGAAAGCTCCTCATATAGCTGGTCAGCGACAAATTTACACCATTAGAACTTGGACACATTTGCAATATTGTGCTGCAATGAGTACAAATGGAAAATAAACTATCAACATAACATCACACTTACATATATATTAAACACAACCATAGATCATATACAAAAATGTTACCACCATGATAACACACAAGTTATGATCACATCAAAAAAAAAGTTATCCACATAAAAACATATAAGTTACCACCAAGACAAAAAATAAAAAGAAAAGAAGCACCAAGGGAAACTAACCATTATAGGGTAGCACTTAGGACAAACATGGTTTCGGATGGTCGGTGACAACAATGTCGACACAATGTACATGATGTATGTTTGCTTGAATTCATCACCATACAAAGTCATATCTTTCAAGATTTTGAAAACTCGAGTTCTTAGAGGGGTGCCACCATCATCAGGAAAAATAACAGGGGCAAGGGCACCCTGAATATCAGAATCAGAATAATATGGGACTGACACTTCACCAAGAGGCAATTCAAAACAACTGACGACAATATCCTCATTAAGAGGTATCCTTCCTTGGCTCAGGACAACAAATTCACGTGTGTGCTTGTCATATATACCTGCGAACCAGGTCATAAGTGCATCATGCAACTAGGAACACTTGATGTCCAGCATACTATCAAACTCCATTGCTTTAATTGCTGCCTTCTGATCATTTGATAACCATGTAAGAAGACTGGTAACAACAGAAGGAGATGCCTTGTTCCTCCCATGTTTAAGGGCAGGTGGTTCTTCAAGATCGACAGTTTCAGAAACAACCTTCCATTTCCTCACCATCATGACTCCTACAAACAATGTAAGGATGAAAACATACACATAAGACTAAACATAGCAAACAATCACAAAAAATACAACGGTACACACAAACATATAGAAAAATGAATAACAACTAACAACATGCATCAATACTGGAAAATTACAACAGAGATGAAATAGTGCTATAATAATAAAATATATAAAAGAAGTTACACAAAAACATATAATCTAATATTATCCTGCAATAAGTACATAAGTTACCCATGCTCATAAACCAATGTTATCATGCAAAATGTTCAAAAGTTACCAACAGAGATAATCAAAAAGGTTAACTATTACACTACCAAAACATGGCGAGTGCTGCTGTTATCAGAGGATTTATTCTAATGTTACAAACATGGATATACTAAATTACCCACTTGAATAATACATAGTGTAGATCAAACTAAAGTTATCAGGTAGAAAACTGTAGTATTACCCATGCCAGTAAACTAATGTTATCATGCAATTTGATATAAAGTTATCAACTGATATAATAAAAAAAGATATCAATTACAGAGCCAAAACAAGGCAAATGCTGTTGTTATCAAGAGATTTACTCCAATGTTACAAACAGGGATATACTAAATTACCCACTTAAATCATATATAATGTTGTTCAATTACACAACCTAGCATTATCATGTCATCAGTACATAACTTACCAATGCTAATAAACTAAAGTTATCATGCAAATTGCTCTAAGGTTACCAAGAGATAATCAAAAAGTTATTAACGACACTACCATCATAAGTTACCCATGCTCAAACACCAATGTTATCATACAATTTTCTCAAAACTTACCAACAGATATAAACAAAAGTAATCAAATACACCACCAAACATGGTTATTCATGCTGTTATCAAAGTATTCACTCCAATGTTACCAAATAGAGGTTATACTACATTACCCATTCAATTGTAGTTCTTACTTGTATATTATGATAGCATGAATAAATTATAGTGTATTACAAACAGGTATTGCAGTAGATTTATGATTGGGACAATTGCAGACCAGCATAAAGGGGAATCAAGTACTATAACAGGAATCAGAGATGAAATGATTCATATAACTCCCTCAAAGCAGCCATAACATCTAGAACAAGCCAGAATAAACGCCATATGGAATAGTTACAGAAGAGCAGCAAGGCGATTCAAATAGTGGGGTGCGCACAGAACCAATAGTTCGAACGAGGGGGAGAGGGGGAGGGAAAATCACTCAAACAACCACCTCGAATCGGCCCTAGCAACTATAACCAGCCGGAATACATGCCGCCAACGAAACCGACTAAAATGGACCAGTCGTTTCCATCGAAAAACAGAGGAGTACATAGAAGAGCAACGACGCGCGCATCCAGGATAAAATGGAGGAGAATAAAGGGAGAAATCATACCTACAACGCGTCTACGCAGCGACAACAAGGCAGAGACATCAAAATCGTCGGGAATCGCCGCTCAGCTCGAGAACACGGAGAAGCAGAGGAGGGGGGGGGTAATGGAAATGGTCGGGAGTAGTGGGGTGAATGGGGAGGGAGAAGTGGTAGGAACGGAGAGGCTGACAAGTGGAGCCCTCAGGTGAATAGTTGCCAGGATCAGGTGTGCAACATTGATTCAGCAACCAACCATGCGGCTTCGCCCCAGACCGTTGGATGAAGATCCGACGGCTATTGCCAGCCCACCAGGTTTGGCACTTTTCAGACCGTGCTAAGAATAGAAAATTCGAAGAAAAAAGTTAGACCCAAACACCAGACAGCCACCACGTGAGCGTTAAAGGTTATTCCGTCGATGTTCTTGTAGATGTAGGATTACCAGGACATGTCTCTGTGGCCAAACCTCTCAACGGGGCTGATCCAGAACTACTTTATCACCGTGTGTCAGGGGCGGGCCTACTTCAATTCAAAGGTATTCAAGTGAATACCCAAATATTTTGGCCAAAAACCAGTGATATATGGAGTATATATACATGTATACGTAATAAAAAAAGGAAAATAGAAGAAGAGACCGAGTATTCAGCGGTTCAGACCAAGAGCCCACTTCCTCCTCCAATCCTCCTTCGTCTATATGGCCCAACTAGCCCGTTAGCTCTATCGTGCGAGAGTAGGACTAAGCGAGTAGCGACAGATCGATGGCTCCGTTCTTTCCGAATTCTGGATCGATCAGTTCCCAATCTCGTGGACTGAATGAGAGAGATCTAGATGGACGACGACAACGCGCGACGACCAACGACAACGTGCGACAGACACGACGGAGCGCTGGAGTCCCGTGATCCCGGTGCCGATGCAACACATCACAGAACAGTCTCTTGTTTCATGTCTCCGCTTCTCCGAACCTCGAACCTCCTCGTCCATGGCTTCCGGTAGCCTGCTCCTCGACCTATCGACCAATATGTCTGCGACTGCCTTGATTTCTTTTTCATAGCCGACCGCCTCCTCCTCCCTTCCACAATTTCCCTGCTCCGGCTGGTCGGAACCGTTCCAATAGTAAAGATTGAGGTACTGTAGTGTATAGAAATTCAGACATAATTTCTCTAAAATTCAGAATATCTAAAAGTTGATTTTGTTTTGTTTGTTCAGATCGCATAGGTTGCTTTTTGTCTGAGAAAATGTCCCGTTGTTGACTTGAAGACTTTCCTGAAAAGAGCTGCTGCGAAGACGAGGCAAACTGAAAATATGGGCAATTAGATACAATTGGTGTTATTCTTCTCGCAAGTTAAGAATGAGGGAATCGTAAGCACTATTTGTCATTTGCGCAGCTCCCTCGATGTTAGTGGTCGAGGTGTTATTCTTCTCGGTCATCACCATTTTTCTAGCCCTCAAGCATCGAAAAGTTATCCTATAATCTGTAAGTTTTCCGATCATATTGTTGTTTTCTCTCTTCTATATTTCAGATGTTGCTTCGTTGATATGTTAAACAGTGTTGATATGTTAAACAGTGGGTACTTATATAAGGTGAAATTTAAAGTTACGATCCGTTGTACAACTCTGATATTATGCTGAAATTGTGCCAAATTGACATCATCTATTATACATGGCAAAGATATAGGATTTAGACTGTCTAAAAAAACTGTACTTTTAAAATTTTGAATACACAATCTTAAAATCCTGGGCCCGCCGCTGCCGTGCGTGCGAGCCAACACATAGGCCAGGTCCAGGACACCAAGCTACCGGTGGTCCGATGGCATGCGCGAGACTGCGAGAGCTGCCGAGCTTTAAAGCGCCACGTATCCTGGTGTCCTGTCCTCACTCTCCCACGGAAGCAGCAGGGAGCCGAGGGGCCACGCGCCACGTATCCTGGTGTCCTGTCCTCACTCTCCCACGGAAGCAGCAGGGAGCCGCGTGGCGTGGCCCCTCGGCCAGAGGTCCTTCTCGTCTTCCCCGCTAGTAAGACTCATTCTCTCCCTCTTCCCCGTCGATAGCTCCTAGGCCAGCATAGCACTGTTCAATCCCTAGCAGCATCCAGAGTTGAGCGTCCACACCTCTGCACTGACGATTTTGCCCCGTTGATCTAGGGTATCGGTGTCCCTGTTTTCGCCAAGATCCCAGCTCGCGCGAGGCGCGCCCATTGACTCGCTCAAGGTAAGCCCTGCGGCCTGCTCCAATCCGATGGACTAGTTTTTCTTTCGTTGAATGCCCCAAAAATGCGGGCATTCCTCTGATCAATGTACCCAACCGTATCATTACCGAACTTCAGTGCTGATAATTTTCAACTAGATGTACCTACTCCCCACTCCTACTAGATATTTTTTGCTGGACCAAAAAAAAAATCCTGAAAAAAGTTACAGTACTAAGCATTATCTATATTACTAAATACTCCCTCCGTCTAGAAATTGGTGGCTTGAATAACGCGTCTAGATACCTACGAATCTAGACAAATGCAATTCACTTATTTCCGGACAGAGGGAGTAGTTTATCATTCATAAGTTTTGCCATTTGGGAGAAACAAAAGTGAGAAGATTCTGTTATTAAATTAATATATTCGCATATATATTCTACCCTGTGTTCTTTTTGTAACTGTTCTTGTTCCGATTCTTTTTCGTATGGTTTTGTATAATGTTGTACCACTCATTTTTTTTTGTTATACATGATAATGCCAAAAAGTCGTGTCTAAATTTACTGGGTGTACCTACTCCCAAGCTCAATCATAACATTCCATTTTAACATGACTAGTGAAGCAGATGGGGTGCGAAAGATGCAAATGGAGGGATGAACTCGACTACTGCAATTTGGATGACCGGGAAAAACACTTCTTGATGTTTATGCTCGATGGTTGTGCTCAAGAGATGGTAAATCACATTCAAGCATACTACTTTTCCTTATTGGATTATATCTCCCCCTCACCCAGTACTCTGTAGTTGTTTATAGACATACAATCTGTGTCTGCGGCTTTGCCCAATTCAAAAGGATCAAGCTAGTTATTTTTCGGAGCAATTTTTTTGTAGGAGAAACCGTTTAAAAAGTATGGCACTGCAATTTTTTATACATTAAAAATATTTTCATGGGTTACATAAAGCTAAAAAAGAAAGAGAATTGTGTTCTGAGCAAATAGTCATGTTCTTCTATTGTGTTGTGCCGGTTTACCAGATTTTTTCATCACATTCTTGTGTTCGATGACAACTAGGTCAACTTGCTTGACGTAGCACAGACCTACCTCTTTCTTTCTAATCCTAGCTGGTCATTCATCAAGGGTAGTTTTAACATACATATTTATTGCATATGGTTAGTTATTGGCTTACTAAAAATGGAAGCTTTTTCGGGCAAAAAGAAAAAGGAAGCTTTTTAATAGATTTAACTGTCCCTTTCCAATCAATAGTTTCTCAATTAAACTTGTATTAACACTGAAAATACAACTTTCTTTTACCTTTTCATATGGCATTGATATAGTTTGCACGAATTATACCGACATTGCCTATCCTCCTGGAGCATTCAAATAACAAAATGTGCTTTTGTGATCCTAATTATAGTTAGCTTATATAAACAATAAAATCCAAAAAAATCCAAATGATGCATTACTCCAGGAATTTGGATTTATATATTCTGCTCATGACTATTATCTGTATTTAATTATAGTTTTAGCATTGAGTATTGGTTGACAGTATAGATTAAGTATTGGCTGTGTCACCATGCTGTTCTTTTAAGCTAGCAATTGTATTCTTTGCAAGCTGAAATTCCACATCGTAATTGATTATTGTAGGGACATAACATACTATGCAAGTATGCATTCCATCTGCAACATTTTTTTCACTAAGGTCATAACATAAACACTAAATGCCTGGTTGGGTACCTAAGGGGACTTAGAAGGTTTTAATGAGGAGGCTTGCATGCTTAATATATGATGATTTACCTCAAAAAAATAACACTAAATGCCTGGTTGGGTAAAGTAGAGAAATTAGGCTAGCGCTTTTTCCCTCATCGTGTTCTCAAGTCGAACATAGAAATCTGTATTGCCCATATGATTCATTGTTTACTAACCTCACAAGGACCGTGCTCTTGAATTTGAACTATGTTTTTATTTCTAATTCTTGTTTATGTAGATCATCACAGATGATTTTCTGAAAAGATTCAGGGGTGAGATCCCAAGAGAGATCAAGTTACAAACACGAAATGGTCACAGTTACACCATTGGAGTTGCTAAGTATCCAGATAAACTAGTTCTTCGAGAAGGATGGGGGGTATTCGTAGAAACCTATGATCTACATATGGAGGACTGTGTGGTGTTTAAGTACAGAGGAAAGTCTCAGTTTGATGTCATAGTTTTTGATCGATTCGGTCGCGAGAAATCATCATCTGTTATTGTGGACAATGCTCCTCTGCCTCCTCATGTACAGGAAGGGCACAACAGTGGTACTGAATATGTGGAGCGTTCTCATGGTCATTCTCAGCCCGTGGAAACGCCATCGCCTACTAAATATGACGACCGTTCTGAAGGGCGTCATCAGCCCAGGCGAGTGCAGCCACCCACTGAAAATGTGAACCATTCTCAAGGGCATCCTCAGCCCATGCAAATGCGATCGCCCACTGAAAATTTGGATAACATTGCTGGTTTTAGTAAGCCCATGGAAATGCAAACACCTACTGAAAATGTGGACAACTCTTGTTGCCATAGTCATCCCACACAAATGCAACCATGTACTGAGACTGTAGATCGCTCTAAATATCATGCTCAGACCGTGCAAATGCAACTACCACTTAGAGGTACCAAGAAACAATCAAAACTTCAAAGGGATTACTCAAGTCACAGAAACAAGACGGTGATGCCTTCTTCTTCAGGTAACTTCCTCTGAGACATTTCGTGCAATTTATGATTATGGAGATACAGTTCCTTCCAAAATAAACCCGACTTTTCCATATTTTATTCATATACTGAGCACTTATTTCTTTTGTACACAGGAAATTCTTTACCCTTAGCAGATGATATTGAAGTGGGTGATACACCTAGATACACACTTGGGTGGAATACCAGTCTAAATACACTGCAGAAGGAGGAAGTTGATGAGAAGGTCCAATCTATTCATTCTGACAACCCAAAGTTTGTGGCTGTGATGAGGAATTTCAATGTTACAGGAACGTTCACTTTAGTGAGTACTGACTTATACTCTTGAGTCTTGAAGGCGCATTCTTCTACAACTTTGCCGCAAATCTTTTTTGAACTATAATTTTCTGTTGATAGTACTGTTTTGAATGCGTTAACTTGTTAACCTTGTCATGGCTAATTTTCTGTTTCATATACCTTCTACTGGTTTTCACTTCACTTCAATGCCATTATCTAATTAACTTTCCCCCAATTCTGTAACTAGACTCTCTCCAAGCAATATGTCAAGACATATGTGGGTGATAAGGAGCGAAGCATATGTCTTCAGCGACTTGGCAAGACGTGGGAAGTACATTTTAGCAGTAGCCCTGAAGTAAAAAGGATTGTAGGTGGCTGGCGGAAGTTTGTACAAGAGAATGATGTAGAGGTGGGTGATATCTGCATCTTTGAACTGCTGGAGATTTATGAGATCTGCACAATGGAAGTCCATATCATCCATGCAAAGGATTTTCGTAGGCCCTCCCACCTGAGAGTCGAAGAAAGGCGCAAAGATGCTACTAAAACTGTGGAACATTCTCATTCTCGTTCTCAGCTTGTGCAAATGCAATCACCCTCGGTAGATAGAGAAATACAAGTTCAGAGGGATAACTCGAGTCAGCGCAACAAGAGTATGATGAGTTCTTCCTTCTCTTACTCATGCTGTTCCTGTTACTAGAGATGCAGTTCCTTCCAAATGATATATGGTATTGTCATCTTATACAGCTATATTGAGTAGCTGTTTTTTTCTTTGTATAGGAGATTCTTTGATGTCAGAATATATTGATGCTCTGTCTGGTTGCATGGGCGTGGGTTTGAAGCACCTAACCCCAATTCAGAAGAAGGCAGTGAAGCGGAAGCTCCAGCTTATTGATTCTGAAATTCCCATCTGTGTGGTCGTGATGCACAACAGCAATGTTACAGGAAGATTCTGTCTAGTGAGTTCCACTGTTAACTCTATAATTTCCTTCATTACAAATATTTGACCGTTTTGTGCATAGTACTTACTCTGCTAGTGATACGGTAGTGCATTTGTTATGTGGGGTATCACATACCAACATCGGCCCAAGCCGACAGGAGGTGCCACTACCGCTATTGAGGAGCAGGCAGCAGCCTCTGCCTAACTATATAATGTTTGGTTTTGTATTTCCTTCTAGAGCTTAGATCTATTTCCATGTTGCCAAGTTTGCTTAGTCCCCAAGTTGATACTTTCCATCTAAGGGTTTTATGCATGGCTATATAATGCCACTCAGAGCCTAAATTCATTATAAACCAAGCAAGGAGTAAACAATGTATCTCTTCCCAGTCTATTTCCCTACACCAGCACTCTCGGACTATACCAAAATAAGCCTTTTTAAACTTTTTTTTTTGAGACACCTGGGCCTTTTTAAACTTCTGTCCATGGAAAAAACACAATTTAGTATGCTGTAGATTCATAACCTGTTTTTGCAAGGTTATGTGTAATTTACTTCCTAGAACCAGTGAAGTACCAGAAGCAGTTTATGAAGTTATTCGATTATCTCACTTCCTTTTTTTCTTTTGACTACTTGATTATTTCACTTGCTGATTCTCTTGAATGCCATCATCTGACATTCCTTTTATTCTTTTCCTTATCTGTAACCAGAGCATCTCCAAGAAATATGTTGACAAATATTTGGGAGATGAGGTGCGGAGCATCTGGCTTGAGCGACATGGGCGGAAGTACCAGGTCACCTTAGGACGCAAGCCTAAGAATAACAGGGTTGTAAGTGGATGGGCGAAGTTCGTGAGAGAGAACAAGCTGCAGGCGGGTGATATCTGCCTCTTTGAGCTTCTAAGGCATTGCAAGCTGCCTGCGATGAAAGTTCATATCCTCCGCGTGATGAATGCCAGTTGATCAACATTCTATCTCTACGGGTTATTGTGGTAGTGGCAGTGCCTCTCGTGCGGTTAAACCGTAGTTTACGCAGTATGTGCCTGTGTGTTTCGTGTTAGTTAGCTGTTGCATAATGATGGAGATGATCAGTTGGACAGAGTACTTTTGAGAGTTAGTCAGCGATGAATTTCAGTTGTGTTGCCTAGTTTGTGGAGCAGCAGATGTAGGTTTAAGGCGCTGACCTAAGCTGCGTTATTATGACTTGTGAGTGTAAAAAGTTATGAGTTATCGACGCTAGCGTACGTTTTCAGTTGGTTATTTTCTCTTACATTTTCTACTGCACATGTTCTTGGCCTCGGATGAGAGTCCATCGTAAGGCGGAGAAGTAAAGATCTCTAAAATAATGTGCTTTTGCTACTTTGGCCATTCTGATGCAAGGGCGGCCGTGCGTGGTGGATACCCTCGTCAGCCCGTGAGTGCGCCACTGGTGTCAGGCCCCACCGCGAGGGCTAAACGTATCACTACAGGAAATGGTCACTACGCTGACGGCCCGAACCCGTTGGCATAGGCCAATAATCCGTCGGCGTAGTGCTAAGCCGACGGCCATCGGCGTAGTGCTGTCGGTGTATTGCCGCGTCTTTGCAGAGGAAGCTACCGTCGGCGTAGTCTATGCCGCCGTCGAGACGGTGCCATTGGTGTTAGCTCGTCATCGATAAAGACCAGGTGGGGCCCACTTGGTCTGGTAACGGCCGTCAGCGGCAGAAGAAACTACGCCGACAGTCAAACCGTCGGCCTAGCTGGCCACGTGTCTGGACCTAGGCTGGAGCTGGAGGATGCTACGTCGACGGCATAGCAGTCGGCCTAGCTCTGCACGTGGTGCGACCTGGTGCTACACCTGGGGTGGCCAGGCCTAGACCGTCGGCACAACGGCGGGGAGGACCAAATGGGAACGTCTGTGCCAACGGCAATGCCGTCAGCATAGTGACTACCAGGTACTTTTTAAAATTTCTGTTTCTCAGCTTTTCCTGCATATAATGCACAATAAAAACACAGCATGCATACATAATATATCAAGTACATTTTTTTCTGAGAGAAGGAGAGCTTATATTATCATGGGAATACATGAGCTTTGGTCTTGTGTTACAAAGTCCCACACAAGATTAGGGATATCATTTGTCCAGATGCAGTTGCCAGTTGATCTAGCAAGCTTTACAAGGGTGTCAGCAGCCCTATTGCTCTCTCTTCTAGTGTGTCTGATACAATGGGCACTGAAGTTCTTCGGGAGCTGCTTGGTGTCGCCATATGTGGCCTATTGCTTCGATCTATCTGGTTCAGGAGATTGCAATGCCGTGACCACGGAATAGCAGTCCACTTCATGGAAGATCTTGTTATGACCCATGTCGACGAGCAGCTTTATGCCCATGAGGGCAGCTTTGGCTTCAACCTCTTCGGTGTCTCTGCAACTAAGAGTGGGGGAGCAAGCGGCGAGGATCACATTACCCATATGATCCCTAGCAATTGCGCCGGTGCCACTGGGTTTGCCTCGTCCTTTGAAGGAGGCGTCAGTGTTTAGCTTGATCCATCTAGCAGGTGGAGCCATCCAACTGGAGCTTCTGGCAAGTCTGGAATCCTTGTCGAAGGAGTTGAGGGAGGTAAGCACAGGGGCCTTGCCTTTTGGATCTTCAACATAGCTCCTGTTGGCGTGAAGTGTGTTGGTGTAAGAATCGAGGAAGGCAGTTGATTGCCCGATAGTTTCCTTTCCCTGTTTCTGTATGACGTCGTTCCTCAAATGCCATGCTCACCACAAGATCAGCAGGATCCTAGACCTGGACAGGGCATCAACATTGTCCAAGAGGAGAAGCAGTCAGTCTTTCCCTGTGTACCTGAATAGGTGTTCCTGAGGTAGAGACCAGCTACCACGCATCGCCTGACGGAGGCTAGCAGCCTTAGTGCACAGGACAGTGGCATGGTGCATATATAGTGCATACATGATGAGTGCATATTTGCATCATATTTTACACTATTATTTTGCATTATAGATGTAGGATCTTGGTATTTTACGACGCTCGCACGCACATTTTATGTGACAGATGATGGATCCAATGGATACAATTCTTGGAGCAGTTGTACTGAGGAGAAAAGGAGTAAAAAACAACGTAAATCACTTATTTGGAAAATATTAATAATACTAGAAGAAAACCCGAAGCGAACAAGATGTACAGACGGTTTAAAGACCAACTATACGACCAGAATAAATTTTCCGGCCATATAATTCTGACTGTATAGTTGGCACCGCCATCGCCTCCTCAAATAGTGTCACCCCGTGCAACTAGATCGGAGAGACGACATACAGAACACCTAGAAATCACTGAAACCTCACCTCCAGAAGGCATCTGGAGGGCGAACTCATCCATCGGGGATCCATCTTCGCTCTACGTAGATCCAGGAGGCTAAGGCATCGATCTTCATCATCCACCGCTGCATCACCACCATCTCCATCCATCCCATCTACATATTGCCTAGATCTTGTTGTAATTTCCGTACTCTTTGTGGATTTATACAAGTACTATTCATCTACGATAGATTCCATTGTTATTGCCATGATGTTGATTGCCTTCATGTCTTAGTAGATCATTAGTTCTTGGGGAGATGGAGGAACCCTAGTATGAGATTGAAATAAGATAAAGTTTATTATGATATTCATCGCTGTGACCATGTGTTAGATTGTCATCATATTGACGTTGAGAGAAGTTGACCTCTCAATATTTGCCTCTCCTGGAGACTTGATGGAGGGAACTACTTGTTGGTAGAAGGAGGTGTGCTAGCACTTACAGTGACTATAAAGCTGTTGGCACTCCTTACGTATCAACTTGGGAAACCGAGAAAACTCACGGAACACTATCCATGCCATGGGATATGTCCTATGGGATTATGTCCCTTAATAGCGCAGTAATTCGATTGATGTCGATTGCTGACTGTTGTGGTTATGAGGATGATGTGAGCAGCGGTTGCTGCCTATTTGTACAAATACGGAGTTCCTCCCACACATACATAGTTGAGAATGTTCATGATAATAATCTTTATCTTAGCTCCTTATAATGCTAGTGGTGTATCCTCTACTCCCTGAGAACGTTTTTCCCCTATTGCAGCTTCAATCTCTCTTATATACGCGATACTTACTTTCCATATTCAGTTGTTTTACTTTACTTTATTATTGCTCTTTCACCAAAAACCCCAAACACCTTTATACACAATACTCACATTTTCTCTTGTCACTTAGAACTTTATTTAGCATTTCTATTGTAATATTTATTTTAAGAGTTATTAGACTTCAGACTCCTACTCCCTATGGGATCGATATCTTTATTTTGAAACTAGCTACAAATGATTTCTGCACTTGCAGTCATCAAGCTATTTTCTGGCACTGTTGTCGGGGAGCTAAGCGTTGTAGGTCTTTTAGTTTTTGCTTATTTATTTTTGTCTTGCTAAGTCTTGTTTTGAGTTATAGGTTTCCACCAACATGATGTAGTTTGAGCATATGACTAGTGCTAACCCACTCAACCACTTTGGGAAGCCCTATGATACTTATGAAAGAGACAACTCCAATGAGAAGACAAGGGGGTTTGAAATAAATCATCTACTACTCGGTATTCTGCACAAGAAGCAATTTACTAGAGATGAAGAAGATCCCGATCCATATGATCATATTGCATGTTTCAAAGATATATGTGGCACTTTTCAATTAACGGGATATACTGCTAATGAGGTAAGGGTTAGACTTTTTAGTCAGACTTTGACTAGTACAACTCTCTCATGGTATAGATCTCTACCCCTGAAGCCACTACTACTTGGGATAATCTAGCCTGTGAATTTCTAGCAAAATATTATCCATTATCAAAGTCTTTTGGAATAAGATGTCTTATAATGACTTGGAGGAACCATTCTAATGAAGGACTAATAAGAGCTTATATAACAGTTTTAAAGATTTACTACTTCTATGTCCTCATCATGATTTTCCTGAATGGTATTTATTGCATATCTTTTATGGCAGTTTAATTGAACCTCATAAAATTGAAGTAGACTCTTTCTCGGAAGGAGCCTTTATGAATCTTCCTATAACTAAAGCTTGGGTTTTACTTAATAGAATTCGCGATCATAGTCTCACGGAATTTTGGTCTAGGAAGTGAAGGGGGCGTAGAAATAGAACATGATTGTATTCATGACTATGATAAAAAAGGGTCATGTTAAAGAAATATCTAAAGAACTTTATCTGGATTCAGATCTTGTGTTGCAAGTTGTTAAAGCTTTTACAGAACATATCAAAGCTTCGAAAGAGGGTGTGGTCAAATATGATCCACCACCCGAACCGGAGAAGAAAAGAGAAGTTAAAGAAACACTGGCCTCCCTAGAACCAATACATAAGATGCCTTTCCATAACACTGCACAAAGTCATATTCTTGAATATGAACAGGTCAAAGCAGTACAAGAGAAGAAGGAAGAAGAAAGTATGCCAGAAGTCGTGGAATATCTGGAAGAAACCAAAGATGAAGAGGTAACCAAGGAAGCAATTACGGCTATGTACGCACATTGTAACATAGTTGAACTTGATGAAGAGACTTTTGTATTGGTTGAAGGTAAAACAAAGATAAAAGATGTGGGTAAGCCTATTCTGCCCTGCATATTTAAAGAAACCTCGCATTATGGTTTATGTGATCTTGGCACCAAATTTAATGTTATATCTTATGATTTCTATTTAGAAATAAAAGAAGAAATAGAACCGGCTATAATTGAAAATACTGATATGACAATTATGCTAGCCAATAAAAATATTAGAATTCCAATGGGAGTAGTTGAAGATGCAACTGTCACAATTGGCAACAAAAACTTTCCTATCAATTTTGTAGTTGTTGATATGCCAGCTGACACTCTTTTCCCGATTATATTTGGAAGAAACTTTTTGAGTGATATAGGTGCCTATGTTGATTTCAAAAAGGAGATTGTGTCTCTTAATATTGCGGGAGCGAAAAAGGAATTCCATTTTTCCAATTTTAAAGACAGGCCTCCACAAATACAAGAAGAAGAGGAAGAGAAAACTATTGAGGAAATGGCAGCTCTCTTCTTTAGTAATCAAGAAGAAGAAATAAATGATGACTCAAATTATGAAGGAAAAGTACCTAGAAGAACTAGAAGATGAATTTGATTCACTTCCCGTTATGGGACCTCCAAATGATGAGTCTTTTGAAGAGCCAGAAAAGAGAGGGGACGAGGAATTACCACCCTTAGAGTTGAAGACTCTACCAAATAACCTCAAATACAGGTTTTTAGATGATACAAATAAATTTCCTATTATTATTAGTGCTAAACTTTCAGGAAAAGAAGAAGAACTCATGAAAATACTTAAGGAGGATCGCAAGGCCTTTGGGTACTCAATGGATGATTTGAAGGGCATCAGTCCCATGATAACCATCCATTGAATATTCATGGAAGAAGGTGCTAAACTAGTTGCAGAATTTAATAGAAGATTAAATCCTAAAATGAAGGAAGTGGCCAGAAAAGAAATTGTACGCCTACTGGACGCAGGTATAATCTATCCTGTAAAGAAAGTGAATGGGTAAGTCCTATTCATTGTGTCCCTAAGAAGGACGGTTTTACTGTTGTTCCTAATGAAAACAATGAATTGATACCTACTAGAACTATTGTTGGGCACAGGATGTGCATAGACTTCAGGAAATTAAACAAAGAAACTAGGAAATATCACTATCCTTTACCGTTCATAGATCAAACTTTAGAAAGGTTACCAAACCACACTCATTTTTGCTACTTGGACGGATACTCTGGTTTTTCTCAAATAGTTGTTCATCCGTATGACCAACTTAAAACAACTTTCATTACTCCTTATGGTTTACATGCTTATCGACGTATGCCTTTTGGTTTATGTAATGCTCCAGCTATTTTTCAAAGATGCATGACTGCTATTTTTGCGGATTTTATAGAACTGATAATGGAAGTATTTATGGATGACTTTTCTGTCTATGGAACTTCATTTACTAGTTGCTTGGATAATCTCAAAAGAGTTCTGTAGCATTGCAAAGAAACCAATCTTGTTCTAAACTAGGAGAAGTGCCATTTTATGGTCAAAGAAGGTATAGTCCTTGGACACAAGGTATTAGGTAAGGGAATTGAAGTGGATAGAGCTAAGGTTGAGGCAATAGAGAGAATGCCACAACCTAGGGATATTAAAGGTATAAGAAGTTTCCTTGGTCATGTGGGTTTTTTGATGGGTTCGTAGCATGGAAAACAAAAAATTTCTACCGCAAGAACGAACAAAACCCAGATCTAATCTAGATAAAAGCCAAGATCTAATCTATTAGACATGTGCAACAAGATAGATCTGTACTAACCCTCGTAGAACCGAAAGCGTTACGAGATTAGATCTCGGGGTTGATGTAGTCGATGACTTGCCGATCTCAAGATCGTGTGGACGATCCTTCCGGCGCCACGTTCCGGCAGCGCTTCTGCAGTCGGTCACACGTGCAGAGTCGAAGCAGACCTTCCTCTCCCCGTTCCAGCGAGCAGCGGAGGTAGTAGATCTTCTCCACGGAATCCCAACAGCACGACGGTGTGGTGGTGGTGGTGGAGTAGAGAATTCTGCAGGGCTTCGCCTAAGCCGGAGCAGAGGGAAGGAGGAGGAGAGAGGCGGCGGCCAGGGTTTATTATGGGAGAGGGGTAGGAGGGGGCGCCCCCTCCCTTCTATTTAAAGGAGGGAGGCGCGCCTGGGGAGGGGGAGTCCTAGTAGGACTCCCCTCCTATGGCCGGCGGGTTGGGAAGGGGGGAGGAGTCCTCCTCCCCCACGAATCCGTGTCTCGCCCCACAAGGTTTCCTTTGACCCTTTCTTGGTTTTCAAGTAAACACCAAGAACCCTTCGAGAACCTTCTAGAACATTCCGGAACCTTCTAGAATCTCCATACAAACACTCCGGAACATTTCCTAACTTAGAAAATGATCCCCAATATATGAATCTCATTCTCCGGACCATTCTGGATCTCCTCGTGATGTCCCGGATCCAATCCGAGACTCCGAACAACATTCGGTTTCCAACGCATATTCTATATCTACTTAAAACAACTTCGAACCTTAAGTGTGTCACCCTACGGTTCGTGAATATACAAACATGATGAAGACACCTCTCCGATCAATAACCATCAGCGGGATCTGGAGATCCATAATGGCTCCCACATATTCAATGATGACTTCGTGATCGATAGAACCATTAACATACGAAACCAATTCTCTTTGTCACGCGATACTCTACTTATCCGAGGTTTGATCGTCGATATCTCCATACCTAGTTCTACCTCGTTACTGATAAGTACTCTTTACTCATTCCGTGATATGTCATCCCTTGTGACCTAGTCACATGATTGCAAGCTAACTAGATGACATTCCACCGAGAGGGCCCAGAGCATATCTATCCGTCATATGGATGGACAAATCCCAATCTTGATCCATGCGCTTCAACACATACTTTCAGAATACCCAATGACACCTTTATAACCACCCAATTATGAAGCGGTGTTTGATGTCATCAAAGTACCCATCCGGTGATGGTGATTAACATAACCTCATGGTCGAAGGATTAGGTTACTATGCATTTGAAAGCTTACAGCAATACGAACTTAATGACTTGATCTTATGCTACGCTTACTATGGGTGTGTGTCCATCACATCATTCTCCTAATGATATGATCTTATTATTAACGACATCTAATGCCCATGATCAGGAAACCATGATCATCCATTAATCAACAAGCTAGTTTAACAAGAGGCTTACTAAGGACTCTTTTATGTTCACAAAACACACAAGTATTAATGTTTCCTGTTAATACAATTATAGCATGGGATGTAAACATTTATCATAAACATAAAGATATAATAATAACCACTTTATTATTGCCTCTTGGTCATATCTCCAACAGTCTCCCACTTGCACTAGAGTCAATAATCTAGTTAAAAACTTATGCATTCAACACCTATGGCTTTTTGGTGTTGTATAGACACTATTGCTAGTGGTAAACATAATCTTCGGATCTGACACTTCCAGGTTCGTGTGTATTTGCATGTCCTTGCGTCTCTACGCATTACTCATTCTCTAATGAGATGGCATTGTATAAATTTGGTCCTTTGGTGAGACCTTTAGTTCCTTGGGATTAAATCATGTTGATACAATTGTCGTACAATGTATCTTCATAGTATTATCCCGCTATGAACCACACCTAGTTTGATAACAAACTACTTGACGCAAATGCCCTCATTTGCTGCTACAATAGCAGTCATATACTTAGCCTTTTGTTGTAGTATCTGTCACAATGTTTTAACTTTGGTACTCAACCAAATCCGTTATGGAACTTCCTTTCCATTACATTGTGCCACCTATAGTTTAAATTGAGATGAACTTAATTTGTGACAAAACTAGTACCAATGTAACAATTTACAATGAACTATTTGTCACCACTATATAAGTAATATATTCTTAGTTCTTCCAAAGATCATAGGAATATCCCTACTATTGTCCAATGATCATCTTATGAGTCATTCTGGTATATGCTCATAACATTTAGAGCATAGGACATATCTGGATGTGTACATCTCAAAGAATGATTGATCAAAATATTCTTGTGATTTCACCAAGTGTCAAAACACTTGAATCTTGTGTCAACACACTTGAATCTTGATTCAGTACTTTCCGTGCGTCAAGAACCTTTCTTGTTGTTTCCATATTGAACTCATTCAACATCTTATCTATGTACATTTGGCAAAACCATATTAGCGCCTCAGTCTATCCATATAGACATTGATGCCTAATTCTTGGGTTATGCCTAAGTCTTTCATCGAAATGAAATTCTTAACCTGTGTCAATAAAAGATACATCATTTCTAATCAACAATATGTCTTTCACATAATGTATTAGAAATATGTCTTGGTGCTCCCACTTAATTTCTTGCAAAAATGCAAGCATCTTCATCGTCTCTGATGAAATTAAACCTTTTAACGGTTTCATCACGGTGAAGATTCCAACTCCGCGATGCTCACTTCAACCATTGAAGCTTTGCATACTCTTTTAGCATCCTTTGAATTAACAAAACCCTTTGGATCGTGTCATGGACACATCCTAGGTAACCATTCTATTAGAAGAACTTGTTTTGTTTGTTCAACTACCATATACCAAAATATATGTAGTGGTTGCTACATTAATCCGTCCAGACTAAATATCGCTATGAAAGATCAAACCTTATCATAGTCAATTCCTTGAACATGGTCGTAAACTTTTTCTGACATGTCGACTATTTCATAGATGTGAAACATCCATGTCTATTTCTTTATAGTTCCATATACGACTGTAAGGTCTTGCACCTTTCCAGAGGGTCTTTCAAATTCAAAGCTTGATTTCTCATGTATGGAATTATCACGGATTTTATGGCTTCAAGCCACTTAACGAAGTCAGGGCCCATCATTGATTATTTGCATGTAGTTGGTTCATCATTGTCAAACAACAATGATTTAACTCTCAATCTTGGCATTTGATTACTTACCCGACCTACTTGGTTCAATAGTAACTTAGATCTCCGTGACCACAATCTTTGAGGCACGTGAGCCATGAGCATTGTTGCTGCCTCCGGGACACTTACCGACGCTGCGCAACTCAGCACATATTAACCAAGGTTCAACAACCTTGTCAAAGTTCTATTGTCCTCCCACTTAACTTTTCACCAAAAATTCCTTCTCAAGAAACTCGACATTCTAAGTGACAAACACTTTTGTCTTCGGTGTTATGGAGGAATACCCAATGGTTATTCGAAATAACCTACAAAGACATGCTCATCCGACTTTGGTTGTAAACATTTTACTTATGCGTAGCATACCAAAAATTTAAGAAAGGACAACCTGGGTTTTATCCCAAACCATGACTTATATGGTGTCATTTCAACGGATCACGATGGAGCTCTTTTCAGTGTAAAAGCGGTAGTCACTAAAGCTTTAATCTTTTAAAATATAATGGCAGTTTTATAAATGACACCTTTGATCTTACCATGTCAAACAAGGTTTCATTACATATCTTGAACACTCCATACTCCTATGGTGTTTTGGGAAATGCAAATCCATGGAACGATTCCTCAAATCTTAGGTGTTTTGCTAAACTTGTAACTCAAACATCTTTCTTTATGATCCAATCATAAACTTTTTATTTTCTTGTTACAATGATTTTCCACTTCATCTTGAAAGTCTTTGAACATTTTCAAATGTTTCATACTTCTTGCTTATTGAGTAAGTATATACATATACTCACTCAAATCTTCGGAGAAAGCATATGAAGTTGAAATCCATCGCCCACGACTACACATAATGGACTATATACATCAATATGTACAAATTCCAATCTGTTAGTCGTCCGTTCCTCTTTTTGGCCTACGAACGGAGTTTTAATTATCTCCAGGAAAGTATCACAGGCGTCATTTGATCAAAATCAAAGACTTCAAAAAATCCATCAACATGGAGTTTCTTCATGTATCCCTTTCAATATAATTTAAAAAGCGATGTCACTTTGCAAGTGATCTTTCAATTATTTGTCTTGCGACATTTTAGCATTAGTTTTATGGTCGTTATTTCTCCAACCAGACTTGTATATCATCCATCTATTATGGAATACGGTAATTATTTGAACAACCTTTTGTCGTCATAATACCTGATCAAAATAACAATTATTGAAACAAATCTTGAAGGCAAGCTTTGATGTTAACGAGCAACACAACAACCCTTTGTTTGTTTTCGATGAACATCATCACATATTCTCTTGCTAGTTACTTAGGCCATTGCAGTTCATGAATTGTGTTGTTCTGTATGACACTTCATACCAACCAATTCGGTATCCAATAACGCAGAACCACATTGTTTAACAACCAAGGAATACAGCCATAACATGTATCTTCTATATACCTAAGTTGGACATCTCCAATCTTTTCTTTTCTGCCAAATATTTTATAGATTCTCTTTCAACAATTCCTTTTCTTTTAGAAGAATCTATCAACATCAATAGTGGTGTCATTCACATGACACATAGTACAAAGTGTGTATAGTCAAATACTAATACCTTTGGACTTGCACTTTGAAGTGGATCACCTTCATCAAATGTTTGGCATTCTTTCAAAATTCCATTCTTTAGTAATCTTTTAGTGCAGCAAACATTTTACTTACATCTTCTATTCATCCTTATCATGACAATTTTCATGATCAAGCTGCTATAGCTTATAAAGGTGAATTGCGAGTATAATGTTTCTTTTCCAAAACCTTTTGGAGGATTAGAACGACTAGCGTCTCCAACCTTCACAAATTCTCATCAAATATGAGGACATATACTCTATCATGTTGTAACCAATACATTGTTTTAGATATCGCAATACCTTTCACATATGATGGTTTCTGAAACATTGCTTTCAGCTCTTAGATAAACTTGATATTAAAAACAAACTTTTGAGTATCAAGAATCATGGAGGCAAACATGATACATTAGATATTAACACTGGAATTGTTACTCTTGATTTAATACTGTTTATTAAACTTTACAGAGTAAACTGAGTTTGCTGAAAGTTTGCAATATGACTTTTAAACTTTAGATTGACACTCAAAACAATACGATACCAGTTCGTAAAGAAAATATCCAGAATTTCTATAGTTCCACTATCTCAACTATAACTAAGCGTAAGGTGATGAACGGATGCCAATGACTACAACAAACTATGCAAATTCACTTTGATTGTGTTTATGATAAATTGAGTTCGACTAATCCAAATTACAAATGAACTCCCACTCAAAACAACATCCCTCGATTTGTTTTAGTGATTACACAAACCAAATCCACTACACCAAGTCCGATCATCACGTGAGATGATGTAGTTTCAATGGCGAACAATCATCATGTTCATCATATCATATATATGACTCATGCTCTACCTTTTGGTATTCCGTGTTCTGAGACCATGTCTGTACATGCTAGGCTCATCAAGATTAACCTTAGTTTCCGTATGTGCAAATCTGGCTTGCACCCGTTGTATGCACACGTAGAATCTATCACATCCGATCATCACGAGATGCTTCGAAACGACGAGTCTTAGCAACAGTGCCTACTAAGGACGAACACTTTATTACTTGATATTTAGTGAGAGGGATCATCTTATAATTCTACCGTCGCGATCTAAGCAATACAAGATGCATAAAGGATTAACATCACAGGCAATTCATAATTAGTGTGATATGATATGGCCCTTTCTTCTTATGCCTTTGATCTCCATCTCCAAAGCATGGACATGATCTCCATCATCACCAGCATTGCGTCAAGGTCAGTGGCGCCGCTTCATGGTTGTTCATCATCACTAGCAACTATTACAACTAGGAATAAAGCTATTACAAGATGAATAGACACGCAGGTCTTAACAGAATTAAAGACAACCATTAGGCTCCTGCCGGTTGCCATATTACAACAAGGATCATTGCATACATCAAATATAATCACAATCACATAATGGCCATATCACATCACAAAACCCCTGCAAAAACAAGTTAGACGCCTCTAATTTTCTTTGCATGTTTTACGTGGTTTGGGGCTTTCGAATAAGAACGGATCTTACCTACGAAACTGAAACCACAACGTCGATACAAGTGCTATCAAGTGCAAAGTGTAGATTGGATCTATACTATAGTGAGAGAGACATACACCCGCAAAGCCACTTGTGCAAAGCAAGTTACACGTCAAGCGTGGAGCAAGTCTCATGTACGATGACATGTAATGTTAGCCCGAGCCGCTTCATCCCACCATGCCGCAAGATGCAAAGTACACACATAGCAAAATACGACACGAGCACCAATGCCCACAACCTCATTGTGTTCTACTCGTGCAACAGATCTATGCATAGACAAGGCTCTGATACCACTGATGGGTTCGTAGCATGGAAAACAAAAAAATTCTATCGCAAGAACGAACAAAACCCAGATCTAATCTAGATAAAAGCCAAGATCTAATCTATTAGACATGTGCAACGAGATAGATCTGTACTAACCCTCGTAGAACCGAAAGCGTTACGAGATTAGATCTCGGGGTTGATGTAGTCGATCACTTGCCGATCTCAAGATCGTGTGGACGATCCTTCTGGCGCCACGTTCCGGCAGCGCTTCCGCAGTCAGTCACAAGTGCGGAGTCGAAGCAGACCTTCCTCTCCCCGTTCCAGCGAGCAGCGGAGGTAGTAGATCTTCTCCACGGAATCCCAACAGCACGACGGTGTGGTGGTGGTGGTGGTGGAGTAGAGAATTCTGCAGGGCTTCGCCTAAGCCGGAGCAGAGGGAAGGAGGAGGATAGAGGCGGCGGCCAGGGTTTGTTATGGGAGAGGGGTAGGAGGGGGCGCCCCCTCCCTTCTATTTAAAATAGGGAGGCGCGCCTAGGGAGGGGGAGTCCTAGTAGGACTCCCCTCCTATGGCCGGCGGGTTGGGAAGGGGGGAGGAGTCCTCCTCCCCCACGAATCCGTGTCTCGCTCCACAAGGTTTCCTTTGACCCTTTCTTGGTTTTCAAGTAAACACC
The DNA here is from genome assembly GCA_916181665.1 of Avena sativa. NCBI lineage: Eukaryota > Viridiplantae > Streptophyta > Magnoliopsida > Poales > Poaceae > Avena > Avena sativa. Next base: position 106,269,949 of record OV702292.1, read on the forward strand.
AAGAACCCTTCTAGAACCTCCCAGAACATTCTGGAACCTTCTAGAATCTCCATACAAACACTCCGGAACATTTCCTAACTTAGAAAATGATCCCCCAATATATGAATCTCATTCTCCGGACCATTCCGGATCTCCTCGTGATGTCCCGGATCCAATCCGAGACTCCGAACAACATTCGGTTTCCAACGCATATTCTATATCTACTTAAAACAACTTCGAACCTTAAGTGTGTCACCCTACGGTTCGTGAATATACAAACATGATGAAGACACCTCTCCAATCAATAACCATCAGCGGGATCTGGAGATCCATAATGGCTCCCACATATTCAACGATGACTTCGTGATCGATAGAACCATTAACATACGAAACCAATTCTCTTTGTCACGCGATACTCTACTTATCCGAGGTTTGATCGTCGATATCTCCATACCTAGTTCTACCTTGTTACTGATAAGTACTCTTTACTTGTTCCGTGATATGTCATCCCTTGTGACCTAGTCACATGCTTGCAAGCTAACTAGATGACATTCCACCGAGAGGGCCCAGAGCATATCTATCCGTCATATGGATGGACAAATCCCAATCTTGATCCATGCGCTTCAACACATACTTTCAGAATGCCCAATGACACCTTTATAACCACCCAGTTATGAAGCGGTGTTTGATGTCATCAAAGTACCCATCCGGTGATGGTGATTAACATAACCTCATGGTCGAAGGATTAGGTTACTATGCATTTGAAAGCTTACAGCAATACGAACTTAATGACTTGATCTTATGCTACGCTTACTATGGGTGTGTGTCCATCACATCATTCTCCTAATGATATGATCTTGTTATTAACGACATCCAATGCCCATGGTCAGGAAACCATGATCATCCATTAATCAACAAGCTAGTTTAACAAGAGGCTTACTAGGGACTCTTTTATGTTAACAAAACACACAAGTATTAATGTTTCCTGTTAATACAATTATAGCATGGGATGTAAACATTTATCATAAACATAAAGATATAATAATAACCACTTTATTATTGCCTCTTGGGCATATCTCCAACATTTTTATAGAAGGTTCATTAGAAATTTCTCTGGAATATCTAAACCTTTGACTAACCTCCTGCAAAAGGGAGTAAGATTTAATTTTGATGATAAATGTCTTGAAGCCTTTGATAAACTCAAAAAATGCTTTATCCCATGATCCTATCATTAAACCACCTATCTAGGATACAATCTTTGACTTAATATGTGAAGCTAGTGATGATGCTGTAGGAATAACTTTAGGACAACACACATGTTGCGGATTTAATATTATACATCATGCTAGTAGAACTCTTAATGGTGCTCAAAAGAATTACCCTAAGGAGGAAAGGGAACTTTTTGCTATATTTTTCTCTTGTGATAAATTTCTTCCTATATAGTTGATGCAAAAGGAAGAGTTCATACGGATCGTGATGGTTTAAAAGAACTCCTTGAGAGGAAAGACCATAAGCCAAGACTGATCCGTTGGATTCTTTCACTTCAAGAATTTGAGTTGCAGATTATGCAAAGGTAAAAAATAAAGATGTTGGATGCAGTGTCCATGTTTGCCTAGCAAGACACCAATCTTGTTGAGAGGAACTTTAGTCCCGGTGATTTTCATTTACGAGAATTATTCAATGAACCAAGGTCAATTCCTCCAAAAGAGAAGAAGTCTTTATTATTGGAGGAGCTTTTCATCCTCGAATAAGCAAAGGGTAAGTTCGAGGTAAGTGTTCCTACTCAAATAAGTGATTTGTTTTCACAGATTTTACTTCTTAAAATTTTGCCTTTGAATTCCTCGTGTTTTTCTGAAGTTTCTGAGGGTTTTTACCAACTATACAGGCGCAACTATATGACCAGAGAAAAACCTCTCGCCGTATAGTTGGTTGTTAAACTCTCTGTATCATCTTTGTTAAATTGTTTTCGAAGTCTGGACCTATGCAGGCGCAACTATATGACCGGGGCTAAAATTCCAGCCGTATAGTTGGTCGTTGAACTCTAAGACACTTTTGATTTTTGATGTTTGTATCTATATGGTCGCAACTATAGGACCGGAGCCAATTTTCCGACCGTATAATTGGTCGTTGAACTCTTAGACGCTTTCGATTTTTGGTGTCTGTATCTATACGGTCCCAACTATACGACCGGAGCCAATTTCCCGGCCGTATAGTTGGTCGTTAAACTACCAGACACTTTTCGTTTGTCTTTTCATTTTTATTATTGTAAAAATAACTTTATTGTTGGTTCCGAGTCATGATTTAATCGACCTGGACTCGAGATATTTGGAAATATTTGCCCGGAACTAACTATACGATGGGAGCTATACGGGTCGCGCCCGTATAGTTGGTCATTACGCGGCAGGACTTTTCCAAATCCGTGATTTCTTTTCCTGTTTCATTAAGATTCTTTTCTTGGGCGACAATTTGGTGTTTCTCACGAATTTTACCGACCTCTGGCCCCCTTATATACTGCCATTGTCTCTCTCTAATCATAATCTCCACAAACCAATCCACCTTTTATTCACACGTGAGGACACGCAACCAAGGGACGGAAGCCAAGAAGAAAGGATCCTATGGAGATTGGGAGCAATAGCGAGCAATGCAAGGAGACCAAGATCATCCCTATGGAGTTCCTCGATGCCGACAATGCATGCCGGAAGAGGGAGTTGAAGGCCCTCGAGCTGAAGATTGAAGAGATGGACAAGGAGACACCAGGGACACCCAAACATCTTTGGTTGCTGCGACTTTATCTTGATAAACTTGATGAAGATATTAAGCAGACAACCGAGGCAGGTTTTTCTATGAGTCTTAAGGCGCTACAAACCCTTCAAGATAACAATGAGTTCATTATAGAACAAGTGAAAGTGCTGGAGAGGAATAATCTTTTCTACAAGCTGCGTGTTAAAGAATTAGAAGCTGTCAATCAACGCTTGCCCCTCAGGCTGGCCCGTGAGGAGAAGATACCACGTTCCATAATTGAGTGGAATGTATGGCTAGCTCCTTTGCACAACACTTAAACAAAAGTGTGAGCATATATACAAAAGAGAAGAAAAGAAATAAGAAAAATAGCGAGTGTGCAAAGAGCAAATAGTCATATACCACTATATTGTAGTATGACAGAGATACAATTTTGAGATTTTGAATCCCAAGTGAATACATTGATCCTAAAACACTTGGGACTACCTCTCTAACTCATTTAGTTGAATCGGATACCTTTACATTATGTTGAGATTCATCTTTTATGAACTATTGATCACTAAGGTGTGGAAGCCTGCTACTACTATTCAGATGGTTCAAGTAAGGTACTATTCATGAACTTATTCCTATGTATCGTATATGATAAACACATGCTGCAACTGCCTCATTTATTTTATCGACTTAGCTTCATGAATATGAGTATCACATCCATTAAGCTAAACTTGCCCGGGGCGAGCAAGAGTCTAAGCTTGGGGAAGTTGATGAGTGCATATTTGCATCATGTTTTACACTATTATTTTGCATTGTAGATGTAGGATCTTAGTATTTTATGGTGCTCGCGCACACATTTTATGTTTGTTTTCACCAGGATCAGGACAGATGATGGATCCAATGGATACAATTCTTGGAGCAGTTGTACCAAGGAGAAAGGAGTCAAAAACAATGTAACTTGCTTATTTGGGAAATATTAATAATACCAGAAGAAAACTCGAAGTGAACAAGATGTACAGATGGTTTTGATGGGTTCGTAGCAGGGAAAACAAAAAATTTCTATTGCAAGAACAAACAAAACAAAGATCTAATCTATGGAAAAGCCAAGATCTAATCTATGAGATAAGTGCAATGAGATAGATCCGTACTAACCCTTGTAGATCCAAAGCCTAGTTCGAGATCAGATCTCGTGGTTTATGTAGACGATGACTTGTCGATCTCAAGATCGGGTAGATGATCCTCCTAGCGCCGCGTTCCGACAGCGCTTCCACACTCAGTCACACGTACGGCTTGATGTAGACGATCATCTCCCCGTTCCAGCAGGCAACAGAGGTGGTCGATCTCCACGAAATCCCAGCAGCATGACGGCATGGTGGTGGTGGAGAAGAGTTCTTGCAGGGCTTCGCCTAAGCCATAGAAGGAGGAAGGAGGAGGAGGGAGTGGCGGTTAGGGTTTTGGGTGGAAGGGGCAAAGGGGGGAGGCGCCCCACCCCTCCCTTATATAGAGGGGGAGGCAGCCTATGGCTGGCCCCCTTGCCCTCCTAGGGCCAGCGCACAAGGGGAGGGGGGAGTTTCCTTCACCCCCAAGTCTTCCCCGTTTCTTTCTTGGTTTTCAAGCAAACTCCATGGAACCTTCCAGAACCTTCTGAAACTGTCCCAAAACCTTCTAGAAGCTCCATAGGATACTCCGGAACATTTCCGAAAACCAAAAATTGATCTCCATTATATGAATCTTATTCTCTAGACAATTCTGGATCTCCTTGTGATGTCCTAGATCCAATTCGAGACTCCAAACAACATTCGGTCTCCAACTCGTATTCCATATCTACCTAAACAACATCGAAACTTAAGCGTGTCACCCTACGGTTCGTGAACTATGCAGACATGATCGAGACACCTATCCGATCAATAACCAACAGGGGGACCTGGAGATCCATAATGGCTCCCACATATTCAACAATGACTTCGTGATCGATAGAACCATTTACATCCGAAACCAGTTCCCTTTGTCACGCGATACTCTACTTATCCGAGGTTTGATCATCAGTCTCCATACCTAGTTCAACCTCATTACTGATAAGTACTCTTTACTCGTTCCATGATATGACATCCCTTGTGACCTAGTCACGTGCTTCAAGCTAATCGGATGACATTCCACCGAGAGGGCCCAGAGCACATCTATCTGTCATATGGATGGACAAATCCCAGTCTTGATCCATGCGCTTCAACACATACTTTCAGAATAACTGATGCCACCTTTATAACCACCCAGTTACCAAGTGGCATTTGATGTCATCAAAGAGCTCATCTGGTGATGGTTATTAACACAATCTCATGGTTAAAGGATTAGGTTACTATGTATTTGAAAGCTTGTAGCAAAACAAACTTAATGACTTGATCTTATGCTATGCTTACTATGGGTGTGTCCATCACATCATTCACCTAATGATATGATCTTGTTATTAATAACATCCAATGCCCATGATCAGGAAACCATGATCATTTATTAATCAACAAGCTAGTCTTGACAAGAGGCTTACTAGGGACTCTTTTACGTTTACAAAACACACAAGTATCAGCGTTTCCTATTAATACAATTATAGCATGAATGTAAACATTTATCATAAACACAAAGATATAATAATAACCACTTTATTATGGCCTCTTGGGCATATCTCCAACAGTCTCCTACTTGCACTAGAGTCAATGATCTAGATTACATTGTAATGTACCTAACACCAATGGCGTTCTGGTGTTGGTCATGTTTTTCTCTAGGGAGAAGTTTAGTCAACGGATCTGCCACATTCAGATCAGTGTGTACTTTGAAAATCTTTATGACGCCATCTTGGATATACTCGTGAATAGCATGGAAATGCAGCTTGATGTGCTTCAGCTTGCTGTGTGACCTTGGCTCCTGTGCATTGGTTATGGCACCCGTGTTGTCATAATAGATGGCCATCGAGTCCAACGCACTAGGAACCACACCAAGCTTAGTAATGAACTCCTTCATCCATATCACTTCTTGTGCATCCTCCGAAGCAGCTATGTATTCCGATTCAGTTGAAGATTTCGCCACAACGCTTTGCTTGGCACTCCTCCAGCTCACTGCAACACCATTCAGAATAAATACATATCCATACTATGACTTCAAGTCATCTATCGGTGTTCCAACTAGCATCCGTGTAACTTTTTACAACAAGTTGTTCATCATCTCCATAAGAAAGAACCATATCCTTAGTCCTATTCAGGTACTTAAGGATATTTTTGACCACTGTCTAGTGTTCCATTCCAGGATCACATTGATATCTGCTAGTCAAGCTAACAACGTGTGCTATATCCGGTCTTGTACACAGCATGGCATACATGATAGAGCCTATGGCCGAGGCATAGGGGATTTTACTCATCTTCTCTCTATCTTCTACCATAGCTGGACTTTGAGTCTTACTCAAGGTCTTACCTGGCAACATGGGCAAGAACCCTTTCTTGCTTTCTTCCATTCTAAATCTCTTTAGAACCTTGTCCAGGTATGTACTTTGTGAAAGCGCTATTAAGCGTCTTGATCTATCTCTATAAATTTTGATGCCTAAAATGTATGTTGCTTCGCCAAGATCTTTCATTGAAAAACTATTGTTCAAATAGGCTTTGACACTTTCAAGAAGTTCTATATCATTCCCAATCAACAATATGTCATCCGCATATAGTACTAGGAATGCTAAAGATCTCCCACTCACTTTCTTGTAGATACAAGCTTCTCCATAAGTTTGTATAAATCCAAAGTTTTTGATCACCTTATCAAAAGGTTGATTTCGAAAAAACCTTTGGGTTGTACCATATACAACTCTTCCTCAATGTCACCATTAAGGAACGCCATTTTGACATCCATCTGCCAAATCTCATAATCGAAATATGCAGCGATTGCTAAAAAATCCTCACAGACTTTAGCTTTGCTACGGGTGAGAAAGTCTCATCGTAGTCAACTCCTTGAATTTGTCTGAACCCTTTCGCGACAAGTCGATCTTTATAGATAGTAACATTACCATCAACATCTATTTTTCTTTTAAAGATCCATCTGTTCTCGACAGCCTTGTGACCATCCGGTAAGTCCACCAAAGTCCATACTTGGTTTTCATACATGGATCCTATTTCAGATTTCATGGCTTCTTGCCATTTGTCAGAATCTGGGATCATCATAGCTTCCTCATACGTCGTAGGGTCGTCGATGTTGTCTACCAACATGACAGTCAATGCAGGGTCATACCAATTAGGAGTGCTACGAATCCTTGTCGACCTGTGAGGTTTAGCAGCAACTTCGTTCGAAGTTTCATGATCATCATCATTAGCTTCCTCTCCTATTGGTGTAGGCGGCACAGAAACATCTTCTGGTGTTGCGTTACTCTCAAATATGAGAGAAGGTTCAACAACCTCGTCGAGTTCTACTTTCCTTCCAGTCACTTCTTTTGAGAGAAACTCCTTCTCAAGAAAGGATCCATTCTTAGCAACGAAAACTTTTCCTTCGGATCTATGATAGAAGGTATACCCAATTGTTTCTTTAGGGTATCCTATGAAGATGCATTTTTCTGCTTTGGATTCAAGCTTGTCAGGTTGTAACTTCTTTACATACGCTTCGTAGCCCCAAACTTTAAGGAACGACAACTTAGGTTTCTTACCAAACCACAATTCATATGGTGTCATTTCAACGGATTTAGATGGTGCCCTATTTAAAGTGAATGCGTCCGTCTCTAATGCATAACCCCAAAACAATAATGGTAAATCTATAAGAGACATCATAGACCGAACCATATCTAAGAGAGTTCGATTACGACATTCGGACACACCATTACGCTGTGGAGTTCCCGGCGGTGTCAACTGCGAAAGTATTCCGCATTTATTTAAATGCATGCCAAACTCGTAACTTAGATATTCACCTCCGCGATCAGAACGCAGAAACTTAATCTTCTTGTTACGATGATTTTCTACTTCACTTTGAAATTCCTTAAACTTCTCGAAAGTTTCGGACTTATGTTTCATAAAGTAGACATACCGATATCTACTCAAGTCATCCATGAAAGTAAGAACATAACGATATCCACCGCATGATGCTACACTCATTGGGTTGCACACATCGGTATGTATTATTTCCAACAAGTCCGTAGCTCGCTCCATTGTCCTAGAGAATGGAGTCTTAGTCATTTTTCCCATTAGACATGCTTCACATCTTTCAAGTGATTCAAAATCAAGTGATTCAAGAAGTCCATCGGAATGGAGTTTCTTCATGCGCTTCACTCCAATGTGACCAAGACGACAATGCCACATGTATGTAGAATTATCATTCATTTTTATTCGTTTAGCATCTATGTTGTGAACATGTGTATCACTACTACCGAGATTCAATAAGAATAAACCATTCATCTCAGGTTCATTACCATAATAAATATTACTCATATAAATCGAACAACCATTATTCTTAGACTTAAACGAGTAACCGTCTGGCAATAAACAAGATCTATAAATAATGTTCATGCTTAACGCTGACACCAAATAACAATTATTCAAGTTCAAAACTAATCTTGAAGGTAGATGAAGAGGGAGTGTGTCGACGGCGATCACATCAACCTTGGAGCCATTTTCAACGTGCATCGTCACCTTGTCTCTCACCAGTCTTCCTTTATTCTGCAGCTCCTATTTCAAGTTACAAATATGAGCAACCGAACTAGCATCAAATACCCAGGCACTACTACGATTACTAGTAAGATACACATCAATAACATGTATATCAAATATACCTTTCTTCTTGATGTTATCGTTCTTCAGATCTGCCAGGTACTTGGGGAAGTTGCGCTTCTAGTGACCTTCACCCTTGCAGTAGAAGCACTCAGTATTAGGCTTAGGACCAGCCTTGGGCTTCTTAGCAGGTGCGACAGCTTTCTTGCTGTCCTTCTTGAAGTTGCCCTTGTTCTTAGGCTTGCCCTATTTCTTGAAATTGGTGGTCTTATTGACCATCAACACTTGGTGCTCTTTCTTAATCTCCACTTCAGCAGTTTTCAACATGGAGAAGAGTTCAGGCAATGTCTTGTTCATGCAATGCATATTGTAGTTCATCACAAAGTTCTTGTAACTAGGTGGCAGTGATTGGAGGACACGATGAATCCCCAACACATTAGGAATCGTTATTCCCAATTCTTGGAGCCTGTTCGCGTGCCTAGACATTTGAGCACGTGCTCGCTGATGGAGCTGCCGTCTTCCATTTTATAGTTAAAGAACTTCTTGGAGGCCTCATAGCTCTCCACGGGCGCATGAGTCTAAAAGATCAGCTTGAGCTCATTCTCAAAGGGGTCGCGGTGCTCAGAGCGCTTTTGAAGCTTTGATTCTAAACCATACAGGATGGCACACTGAACTATGGAGTAGTGATTTTTTTGAGTGATGAAAACATTCTTAACATCATCGAAAGCATCCTCTGCAGGTGGGTCACCTAGCGGTGCATCGAGCACATAGGTCAACTGACCAGCGCTGAGGACAATCCTCAATTCACAGAACCAGTCCGTGAAGTTGCTTCCATTGTTTTTCAGCTTTTCTTTCTCTAGGAACGCATTAAAGTTGATGGAGGGGGTCGCCATGATCTACAACATATTTGCAAAGATTTTAGACTAAGTTTATGACAAATTGGGTTCAAATTTAATCCTTAAATTAACTAGGTGAACTCCCACTCAAAAACAACATCCCTCATGTTGCATTAGTGATTACACAAACTAAATCCACTACACCAAGTCCGATCTTCACGAGAGAAGATGTAGCTTCAAAGGCGAACAATCAACATGTTCATCGTATCATTCATATGACTCATGCTTTTACCTTTCGATATTCTGTGTTCCGAGACCATGTCTTTACATGCTAGGCTCGTCTAGATTAACCTTAGTATCCGTATGTGAAAATCTGGCTTGTACCCGTTGTATGCACACGTAGAATCTATAACACCCGATCATCACTAGATACTTCAAAATGACGAGTCTTAGCAATGGTGCCCGATGGCCCAAGATATCTCGAGCTCGTTGGGGAACCCCAAGAGGAAGGTATGATGAGCACAACAGCAAGTCTCCCTTAGTTATGAAACCAAGGTTATCGAACCAGTAGGAGCAAGGAAACACCTCCAAGGTGTTGTTGCCAACTTGGAATCCTGCACAACACACCCATAGAACTTTGCCCCTAACTTACAGTGAGGTTGTCAATCTCACCGGTTTTGCTGAAAACAAAGGATTAAACGTATTGTGTGGAAGAAAGTAAAAGCTTGCAGAAAGTAAACACAAAGCAGTAAACAGTTGTAGATTGATGGTAAAAGAAAGGACCGGGGTCCATAGTTCACTAGTGGTGGCTCTCCTTAAGATAGATGACATGTTGGGTGAACAAATTACAGCGGGGAAATTGACAAACATCAAGAAAGCATACATGCTATACTAATCATCTTGACTCCTATGAGATTTGATTGGGCATTACAACATTATACATAGACCGTAATCCAACTGCATCTATGACTAATAATCCACCTTCAGGTTATCAATCCGAACCCCCTCTAGTATTAAGTTGCAAGCAACAGATAATTGCATTACGCATTGCGTGTAAAGTAAACAATACGATTGTTCTATGAACAAAGGATTGCTGTTTTATCCCTAGTAGCAACAACACATCTAGTACCTTAGAGATTTCTGTCACTTCCCTAGATTACTATAGGCATGAACCCACTATCGAGCATAAATACTCCCTCTTGGAGTTGCTAGCATCTACTCGACCAAGATATCTACTAACAACAGAGAGCATGCAAGATCACAAATAACAAAGACATGATAGAATCAATAATCAATCTGAAATAGCATCTCAATATCCATCGGATCCCCGCAAACACAACATGTATGCTTACAAATAGATGATCTTAATCATGAACGGAGTTCACACGATCTACACATGGTAGCACAAAGGAGAAGAACCAACCATCTAGCTACTACATGGACCCGTAGTCCAAGGATGAACTACTCACACATCACACTGGAGGCTTGCATGGTGATGAAGAAGGCCTCCAGGGTGAATTCTCCCCTCCGGTAGGGTGCCGGGAAGAGCTTCAGATCCCTCCCGATCTAGGGATGGACATGACGGCGGCTACAGACTCTTTCGTGGAAATTTTGATCGGGAACTTACGGTTTCTATACCGGAGGCATCTTATAGGCGAAAGGGGAGGCCGAGGGGGTTCCCTGGGCGGCCACACTACCCCCTGGCAGGGGTCAGGCCTGGCCATGCGGCCAGGTGGTGTGGTGGCCCTCTGCCCCCTCTCCGTCTCGTATTCTGGATCCGTGTCCGCCTTGATGAAATACTGACTTTGGCTTTTGTCCCGTCCAATTCCGAGAATATTCATTTTCTGACCTTCCTGGAACCAAAAATAGCAGAAAACAGGCAACTGGCACTATGGCATCTTGTTAATAGGTTAGTCCAAGAAAGTGTATAAAAAGTACTCCAAAGTGTGGACAAAACATAAGAAAGTAGATAAAAACCAAGCATGGAACATCAAAAATTATAGATATGTTTGCAACGTATCAACATCCCCAAGATTAACTCCTGCTCGTCCTCGAGTAGGTAAGTGATAAAAAGAAAGAATAATTTTTGAGGTGACAAGCACCATCATAAACTTATCAAAGTATTTGTAACATTGATAGCTGGGATGATAGTACTTCAACATAGCATGAAAGATAAAGTTCTAACAATAAGACCTAGAAACTATGTTGTAACATGAATAGGCATAAACAAAAGATTCATGAATAATAATTCTTTGCAAGATGTTTGTTTGTTTCACATAAAGAAAACATAGCATAGTGGCATTCAGCTTGTCCCTCATAGAAATGCATAGGACACCTTCAAAGTTTATAAGGGTGACTAGATACAAATAGTTTAAGAACAAGCAATATCAAAATTATGCATCAATCAACAAGTCTTGGGACAATGCACATTAAACTAAGAATGGCCACTATGCTCTCAAAATAGGTGCATAAAGATAGAAGGTGGAGACTCAACATAAAAGTAAAAGAAAGGCCTTCATAGAAGGAAGTAGGGATTCAAGTTTCATAAAGAGCTTCCAAAAATTATGGTACTTATTAGCTTTCAGCTCTCATTGCCCCTATCATAAGCATCTTGAAGTGATTAAGGTTAAAGTGAACAAATTATGCAGTATATGCTTGACAAAGTATAAGTTGGAAATCTTATGTCCCTTGAATACGAGGGCCGCTCCTCATGCTACTCAAGTTTAGTTACCGGTAAGTTCTTGTCATAGTAAGTACATGTGTATCATAGAGAACCGCCAACTGGGTACCCCTTGCCCGATGATACGAAAGAATCCCCATATCAAAATGACAAGGCAAGCAGACAACGAGCATCTCAACAATCTTCTTATTTACCATGGGAAAATGGTGCTTTTTATCTCTTTCCTCTTTTCTCATATCTTTTTTTTTCTTTTTCTCTTTTTCTCAATATCTGACTCTTTTTTATAAGAAGAATGCTTCATAGACAGATCATTATGGTTACGCTGCAGATTTCCACCATGATTAGGCATGGATTAGACCGGCGGCCCAGGCGTTTCTCTAACACACATACATAACTCCATGGACTTACAAGCTCCCCTTTCATTTCACACCGATGACATCCATAGACAAAAGAGCATGATATCAACTAGGTACAAAGTACAAGTGCAATGTTGAAAGTGTTCCCCATGACAGCATGGTTCTGCTAATCCCCAACATATAAGTGCAAGCATATACAACATAGACGATACAATGGTTCAAGTTTCTTAAGGGCAAGAAAAGTAAAGTGTGCAATCAAGTTCATGAGAGCTTTAATCACTAGTTTGCTCATAACAAGTTTAATTCGAAAGGTAGATAAAAACATGAATATACTTAGAATAGCAATTGCCAAAGAATTCGTGTCCTAACTCAAGATAAATACTATAAAGCTCTCTAATTTTGTTGTTGTTTTCCATTAAGCCTAACTAGTGAAAACAAGAAACAAAAAGACAAAATTGTAGAATCTAAAGGAAATAACTTCGAGCACCCACACCGGAGGATGTGAGTACCTTTTACCTTACCTCCCTGGCAACGGCGCCAGAAAATAGGTGTTTGCCATGGAAGGTTCTTCTTCTTTAATCCTCCGGTGTGAATACCTTTTACCTTACCTCCCCAACAATGGCGCTAGAAAATAGCTTGATGTCTACGCACTTCTATTCTTGTAGACAGTTGTTGGGCCTCCAAGTGTAGAGGTTTGTAGAACAGCAGCAAGTTTTCCCTTAAGTGGATCACCCAAGGTTTATCGAACTCAGGGAGGAAGTGGTCAAAGGTATCCCCTCTCAAGCAACCCTGCAATCAAGATACAAGAAGTCTCTTGTGTCCCCAACACACCCAGTACACTTGTCAGGTGTATAGGTGCACTAGTTCAGCGAAGAGATAGTGAAATACAAGTGGTATGGATAATTATAAGTGGTAACGGTAATAGAAAATAGCTTGATGGTGTGGAAAAGACGAAAGTAAAACTGAAATAAAGATGGAAGCAAGCAAACATGTAACAAATCTAGTAGCAAACGGTGTATCAATGCTTAGAAACAAGGCCTAGGGATCATACTTTCACTAGTGAACACTCTCATATAAATATATTCTCTTTATGATACTACGCTGAACTACTCTCTGGTTGAACACTCTAATCGATGGTAGGGCTATAACAACACACCTCAAAGTAAGCCTTTCCCATCTAGAAAACCCCACACTGTCACCTTGAGTACTAGATGGTTCCAACAAACACCACAATTTCATAAAGACATCCAACTCCAAATATAACTCATAACAAGTATTTGTAATCTCTAGCCTAAGTGCCACCATGGTGTGCACACTGTCAACTTCACACACATGGGGAGAGCACAAATCTATTAAAGCACTTGAGTAGCAAGGTAGATCTATAGATTACAAGCTCATGATCTCAATAAGATCATGCATAGAGAGAGAGATGAACACATAGCTACCGGTAGAACCCTTAGCCTCGAGAGAGAACTACTCCCTCCTCATCATGGGAATCAGCAATGGTGATGGAGATGGCGGTGGAGATCGATGGAGATGGCTCCGGGGGCACTTCCCCGTCCCGGCAGGGTGCCAAAACAGAGACTTTCTGTCCCCCGAATCTCCCCTTCGGTGGCGGCGGCGCTGTAGAACTTTTCGTGGATTTCTGATTGACGATTTAGGGTTTTGGTATCGGGAGGCATCTTATAGGCGAAGAGGCAAGGTCGATGGGCGGCCAGGGGGCCCACACCACCTGGTGGCGCGGCCAGGGCTAGCCCGCGCCACCACATGGTGTGGCCACCCTATGGCCCCTCTCCGTCTCGTTTTCTGGCTCCGTGAGTCTTCCGGTAAAATATCAACTTTGGCTTTTGTCCCGTCCAATTCCGAGAATATTGATTTTCTAACTTTCCTGGAACCAAAAACAGCAGAAAACAAGCAACTGGCACTATGGCTCTTGTTAATAGGTTAGTCCAAGAAATCATATGAAAAGTACTCCAAAGTGTGGACAAAACATAAGAAAGTAGATAAAACCAAGCATGGAACATCAAAAATTATAGATACATTTGCAATGTATCAACATCCCCAAGCTTAACTCCTGCTCGTCCTCGAGTAGGTAAGTGATAAAAAGAAAGAATAATTTTTGAGGTGACATGCACCATCATAAACTTGATCAAAGTATTTGTAAAACATTGATAGCTGGGATCATAGTACTTCAATCATAACATGAAAGACAAAGTTCTAGCAATAAGACAAAAAACTAAGATGCAACATGAAAAGGCACAAACAAAAGATTCATGAATAACAATGCTTTGCAAGACGTTTGTTTGTTTCACATAAAGAATACATAGCATAATAGTATTCAGCTTGTCCCTCATAGAGTAGCAAATATAAATGCATAGGACACCTTCAAAGTTCATAAGAGTAACTAGATACAAATAGTTTAAAACAAGCAATATCAAGTTATGCATCAATCAACTAGTCTTGGGACAATGGACATAGAACTAAGAATGGCCACTATGCTCTCAAAGTAGGTGCATAAAGATAGAAGGTGGAGACTCAATATAATGGTGGAAGAAAGGCCTTCATAGAAGGAAGCAGAGATTCAAGTTTCATAAAGAGCTTCCAAAAATTATGGTACTTATAGCTTTCAGCTCTCATTGCCCCTATCATAAGCATCTTGAAGTGATTAAGGTTAAAGTGAACAAACTACGGTGTACATGCTTGACGAAGTATAAGTTAGAAATCTCATGTCCCTTGTATACGAGGGCCGCTCCTCATGCTACTCAAGTTTAGTCACCGGTAAGTTCTTGTCATCGTAAGTACATGTGTATCATAGAGAACCGCCAACAGGGTACCCCTTGCCCAATGATACGGAAGAATCCCCATATCAAAATGACAAGGCAAGCTGACAACGAGCATCTCAGCAATCTTCTTATTTACCATGGGAATATGGTGCTTTTTTATCTCTTTCCTCTTTTCATAGTATCTCTTTTTTTCTCTTTTCTCTTTTTTTCTCAATATAGGACTCTTTTTTTATAAGAAGAATGCTTCATAGACAGCTCATTATGGTTACGCTGCAGCTTTCCACCATGTCAGCATGGATTAGACTAGCGGCCCAGGCGTTTCTCTAACACATATACATAACTCCATGGACTTACAAGCTCCCCTTTCATTTCACACCGACGACATCCATATACAAAAGAGCATGATATCAACTAGGTACAAGTACCAAGTGCAATGTTGAAAGCGTTCCCCATGAAAGCATGGTTCTGCTAATCCCCAACAAATAAGTGCAAGCATATACAACATAGACGACACAATGGTTCAAATTTATTAAGGGCAAGAAAAATAAAGTGTGCCATGAAGTTCGTGAGCTATCATATGAGCTGGGGCCGCGACCCCAACCGGACCTCCTCTTTCGAGTTGAGCAACACCGAGATCTTTCGCCGGGTCAAGTCTCTGTTTACCACGAAGAAGGATTTCTCTACTGAGTGGACATGGGGAATTGAACACTATTGCCGAGATAGGCTTCCTCCTGTGGTAAGTCTCATGCCTCCAATTTTCTCCGAATTAAATCATATGCCGGTCTTTGTTGTATGTTTAACCCTACTGTCCTTTCTTTCCCTTAGCAATTCCTTCAGCAAACCATCGAGGATGGCACCGAGCCTTCCCTCAAATGGGCGCCTGACCGGGACACCTCGGACTAGGAGGAACCGGATCAGGAGATGTTCCTTCCGATGGCCAACGCGACCAAGCGACCCACCGGTAAACTCTCTTCCATTAGAGATTGGCCCGATGATGAAGATGACTCGGATGTTGAGGTGATTGAAGCATTTGACGCTGTCCCCCTTTCTTATGCTTTTCCGGCATCAGCTAACCCCGGTGGCCAGATCCATGAAGACCCTCCCCTTGCTATGGGTGAGACTATCCCGGTTGCGTCGAAGAAGAGAAGGGGATCTGCCTCTGCATCCTCCTCCGGGCCTTCTCAGCCAGCCAAGAGGCGAAAGAAGTCTGGGGACAAAACTGCCACCAAGACCACGGCTAAGGTCGTGGCCCGGAGAGCTCGTAAGCCGAAAGAACCCCTTACTTCGGATGAGTAAGTCATTTCTCCCTTTGCTTATTCACTTGCTCTTCCTTTATAGTTTCTCATCATGCATTATTTGATTCGGCAGGGCCGCGGTGGAGGTCCCACAGAGTGGATCTGGCATTGCCTCGCCACTCCGGTATAGCCCTTCTCCCTCCCGTGGCGATGATTCACGCCCGCTAAACCCCATTCTGGAGGGCTCAGCGGCTGCTCCAGGTTCTAGCCCACCTTGTCAAGAGGAGAGCAACCTCGGAGCGGGGGAGTCTGGCTCTGCCGAGGCAGCAGCAACCACAACTTCGGCTCTGCCACAACTAGCTATCACCAAGGTTCCTTCAGCACCTCCGCCGAAGAAGAAAACAACACCAACACCAGCACCAACTCCATCCCCAGCAGCAACGTCAAAAGAAACAGCAGCAGCATCAAGCCCCTCCGCCTCGTCCGAGTCTTCCAAGGCTCGGCGAGAAGACACTAGCAGCACCAAGGCTAGCGCCAAGGTAGCTCCCAAGGACAAATCCGCTGCAACAACTTCCACTTCTTAGCAGCAACCTAAGGGCAAAAAGGCTCCTGACGCCACCAGGGCAGTGTCCATCGAGGCTGGACAGCACACACTCGCGTCTATGCTTTCGAAGAAGACTCCACCTCCGAAGGACGCCCCCGCCGAGCCAGCTGATGTGCAACTTGTTTTGCACACCAGCCCTGCTCTTGCCCAGGTTGAGAGGAGAGAAGCTCATGCCAAGGGTCTAGTTGCCCCCACATGCTGAGCGGCGAACGATACCCTCCAACCTTGATCGAGTTTGTGAATAACTGGAACACAGGAGAGTTCGTCCACAATGACGATCTCCCGGAGAAATTCGGTCCCGCCGGATTTGCTGCACAGATGAATACAGCTGCCAAGGCAATTAACCTTGCGGGTCAGATGATGGAGGTACGTTACTTCACCTTTTCCTTAGCATTTAGTAGACATTATTGATATAGCCATTAGTCCCCGAGCCTCTGGGGGAGTAACTTGTTACTCGGCCGGATGCTCCTTAGAAAATTAACGTAGCTCCTTGATAACTTCGAATATGCACACACCTAGAGCCGGGTTAAGTTCCACCTGGCCCGGATCTCGCACACTTCGAATATGCACACACCTAGAGCCGGGTTAAGTTCCACTTGGCCCGGATCTTGTACACTTCGAATATGCACACACCTAGAGCCGGGTTAAGTTCCACTTGGCCTGGATCTTGTACACTTCGAATATGCACACACCTAGAGCCGGGTTAAGTTCCACTTGGCCCGGATCTTGTATACTTCGAATATGCACACACCTAGAGCCGGGTTAAGTTCCACTTGGCCAGGATCTTGTATACTTCGAATATGCACACACCTAGAGCCGGGTTAAGTTCCACTTGGCCTGGATTTTGTACACTTTGAATATGCACACACCTAGAGCCGGGTTAAGTTCCACTTGGCCCGGATCTTGTACACTTTGAATATGTACACACCTAGAGCCGGGTTAAGTTCCACTTGGCCCGAATCTTGTATACTTCGAATATGCACACACCTAGAGCTGGGTTAAGTTCCACTTGGCCCGGATTTTGTACACTTTGAATATGCACAAGACTAAGCTATCTCTTTGTACTTCTTTCAGGTGACCACAAATCGCCGGAGTGCTGAGTTTCAGCGTCTCCTGGACACTCACAAAATGCTGCGTGCGAAGCATACTGTGCTCATCGCCGAACATGATAAAAGGGGTAAGTTTCTTCCTTGGCGTTTTTCCGTTTTTTCTTCCTCTTTTTCCGCCGAACTAATCTGTCATTTGGATTTCGCAGCTGAGGTGGAAGCTGAGAACATCATCATGAGGAAAAACCTGGACCAGATCAAGGGTAAGTCGTTTTGGCTCAGCTTTGCTATGCTTTCTATCTCCTTTTCTTCCTGGCTCGGCAAACATTCATACCTCGGCTTTCCCGGGTCAACAAACTATTTCAGCATCTCTTGAAGATAGTGTGCCCGTGCCTGATATGATGCTGCATTTTCTCGAACAAGCAGGGCAGCATCAGGCCGAACTTAAAAAGAAAGATGATGAGCTTGCCCTCCTCCAAACCAAGGATGATGAGATTGCCAAGCTCAAGGAAGACATGAAGAAATTGAAAGCGCAGCACCAATCCGAGATTCAGAAGGCTGGCCAGGACTTCACTCAAGAGCGCGACCACCTCAACCTCCAGATCGCCAAGGATCAAGAACTGCTTAAGGAGGCCGACTCTAAACTTGAGTCGGCGAACGCTGAGCTTGTTCAACTCCGGGAGAGGCGTGACAAGTGCACCAATGAGCTGACCCGGATCCACAACCATATTGCTGGTAAGTTCTTTTCCTTCAACACACTGACCTTTCCAGGTTTGCTTCATTTACTTATTCCACTTGTCTTATTTTTTCAGGCAAATTCCCAGAGAGCGAAGTCGTCGCATCCAAAGTTGTTGCCAAGTTCCGCCAGAAGAGGGGTACCCCAATTGTCCCTGGCGCTGGAGAAATTCCATATGACCTGGAGGACTTGCTGGTCAGCTTGTCCTCCCGTGTCGAACTTGTGAGGAACTATTGCAAGGACATCTTGGACATAGTAATCCGGATCTTCAAGGCCTTTTGGCCTGAGGAAGATACTCCGGAGAATATGCCTGTTCTTTTTGCCAGGCTTATGGAATGCGATACTCAACTCGATCTCTGGAGAGAATCTGCTGGACGCACCGGAGCTGAGATCGTTCTCCACTACGTGCTTACGTGGTATGAGAAGATTGACCTCAATCTCCTTGCACGCATGCGCACTAGATCAAAGTGGTCTACTGACCCGGATTGGGTAGCTCGGCGCAAGGCTTGCGCTCACAGCTTCATCCAATACGCCCCCATTCATCAATGGAACAAGGGACCGAGCTTCCTGGATGCCGCCGATGATGAAAACGTTGAAAATGCTGAAGATGAGTCAGATGAGGACGAAGAGGACGAAGTCTCAGACATCAAGGAAGACACAGATGATTCTGAAGCTGAGGCCGAGGCTGCCCCTGCTGGCGCCGAATTACCTCCTGCTGCTGCTCCTTGATAAACACTTAAATTTCATCAGATCCCCGGTATGCCAAGTGTAATTATATCAAGTACACAAGTGATATTTTGCTACTAAATTTTTATGCCGGATTAACTTGGGCGTAGTCCCCGAGTTTCATTTTCTTGTTCTTCCAATCTTCTGGCTCGACTCGTGTCCACCTTGATTCGGTTTTATGACTTACGAGTCCGAGCTTCAAAAATTGTCTTAACAATACTTGGAAACTTTAGGATTAGCTCAAAATAACTTAGCATAATAAATCGAAAGTAAGCATAAGGTTAGTCTAAAAAACAAACGTCGGCTCGATTAAGTTCCTTTCCTTAGTCGTTTTTCATGTGCTATGCAATTCCAAACTTGTTCTCTTGCTTGCCATGAAGCCAAATCTTGTTGGACAGCAGCAAGTCGAAGAGTTGGGTTTTTGGTGCTCACACACTACTAATCCGGGTTAAGTAGAAAAACTTACGCCAGCCGACATATCAATGAGAAATACAGAAGACAACAAACATTATTAAGGCAGTCCCCGAGTTACTGCTCGAGGTGCCAACATTTCATTGATAAGCTCATTGCCGGCATACACACCGACATATGAGAGACTCGGATACATACACTTCTCTGCTAAGTGTAGAAAGGATGAAGTAGAGCTACATTCCATGGACGCTTAGATTCCTCGCCGGACCTGTCCGCCTTGTTCTTTTCCTGTGGCTTTGCATCGATAAGATAATATGAATCATTGTGCAATGCTTTGCTCACAATGAATGGCCCTTCCCATGGGGGGGATAACTTATGCATGCCAGCAGTATGTTGTACCAACCGAAGTACCAGATCACCTTCCCGGAAGACTCGGGGGTTTACTTTCCGGCTATGATAGCGTCGGAGATTTTGCTGATATATGGTGGATCTGGACAATGCCAACTCTCTCGCTTCTTCCAGCAGATCAACATCATTTTGCCAGGCTTCTTGCACTTCGGCTTCTGTGTATTGGTGACCCTAGGCGAGTCATGCTCTATGTCGGCTGGTAATACAACTTCTGCCCCATATACCAGAAAGAATGGCGTATAGCCTGTTGATCGATTCGGAGTTGTTCTTAAACTCCACAATACTGCTGGTAGTTCTTCTATCCAGCACCTCGCTGATCTTTGCAGCGGCTCAATGAGCCGGGGTTTTATCCCGGATAATACTAATCCGTTGGATCTTTCCACTTGTCCGTTCGATGCGGGGTGGGCTACCGAAGCAACGTCCAGCCGGATCTTCTTATCTCGGTAGAATCGCGCAAATGCTCCTTTAGCAAAATTTGTGCCATTATCAGTTATGATACTGTGATGATAACCGTATCTCAAGATGATGTCTTTGAGAAATGTCACGGCCGTAGCTCCATCACATTTTCTTATTGGCTTTACTTCAATCCACTTTGTAAACTTATCCACCATGACCAAAATGTGAGTCATATTTCCCCTTGCTGGTTTGAACGGGCCAACCATGTCCATACACCATACGGCAAATGGCCAAGTGATTGGTATGGTCTTGAGTTCCGACATTGGCATATGTGTCTTGGTAGCATACCTATGACAACCATTGCATTTTCTTACCAAATCCTCTGCTTATTCTAAGGCACTTGGCCAGTAGAATCCATGCCGGAAAGCTTTTGCTACCAAGGCTCTGGACGAGGCATGATGCCCACATTCCCCTTGATGTATATCTCGGAGGATGTCAAGCCCTTCTTCCGGGTCAACACATCGCTGGAGGACATTAGTCACACTCCTTTTGTATAGCTCGGAATTGATGATCGTGTACGCCTTTGCTCTCCTCTGAGTTTGCCTAGATAGCACCTCCTTAGCGGGTAAAGTTCCATCTTTCAGGAATTGAAATATAGGTAGTGCCCAAGCTAGTATTGCTCGTACAGGGAACACATCCCCATCAATTTCCATCTGATCCACCGGCATAACCTCAACCGGATCACGCTGAGCAGTCCCCGGGTCCTAGGAAGCAGTCCCCGGGTTTGCCGAGGCAGTCCCCGGGTTTCGTGCACCATCTCCCATGTCAATGTCCATGGGTGTAGCTCCAGACTCCGGATCCTCCGGGACTGATACATTGCAAATGTATCTATAATTTTTGATGTTCCATGCTTGGTTTTATCCACTTTCTTGTGTTTTGTTCCAACTTTGGAGTACTTTTCATATGATTTCTTGGACTAACCTATTAACAAGAGCCACAGTGCCAGCTGCATGTTTTCTGCTGTTTTTGGTTCCAGGAAAGTCAGAAAATGAATATTCTCGGAATTGGACGGGACAAAAGCCAAAGTGCCTATTTTTACGAATGTCATCAAGTGCCAGAATACAAGACGGAGAGGGGTCAGGGGGCCACCACACCACTTGGCCGCACGGCCAGGCCTGGCCCGCGCCAGGGGGTGGTGTGGCCGCTCCCGGCGCCCCCTCGGTCTCTCCTTCCGCCTATATATTGCCCTCGGGATGAAAACCCTAAGTACCCGATCAAAATCCACGAAAGAGTCTGTAGCTGCCGTCATCTCCATCCCTAGACCGGGAGGTTTCTGAACCTCTTCCCGGCACCCTACCGGAGAGGGGAATTCACCCTGGAGGCCTTCTTCATCACCATGCAAGCCTCCGGTGTGATGCGTGAGTAGTTCATCCTTGGACTATGGATCCATGTAGTAGCTAGATGGCTGGTTTCTCCTCCTTTGTGCTTTCATATTTAGATCTTGTGAGCTCCGTTCATGACAAGATCATCTATTTGTAATCCATACATGTTGTGTTTGCGGGGATCCGATGGATATTGAGATGCTATTTCAGATTGATTATTGATTCTATCATGTCTTTGTTATTTGAGATCTTGCATGCTTTCCATTGTTAGTAGCTATCTTGGCCAAGTAGATGCTAGCAACTCCAAGAGTTAGTATTTATGCTCGATAGTGGGTTCATGCCTCTGGTAATCTGGGGAAGTGATAGAAATCTCTAAGGTACTAGATGTGTTGTTGCTACTAGGGAGAAAACAACGATCCTTTGTTCATAGAACAATTGTATTGTTTACCTTACACGTAGTTCGTAAAGCAATAATCTGTTGCTTGCAACTTAATACTGGAGGGGGTTCGGATGATAACCTGAAGGTGGATTATTAGTGATAGATGCAGTTGGATGGCGGTCTATGTACTTGCCCAATCAAGTATCAAAGGAGTCAAGATGATTAGTATATGCATGTATTGCTTTCTCGGTGTTTGTCAATTGCCCCGCTGTAATTTGTTCACCCAGCATGCTATCTATCTTAAGGAGAGCCACCTCTAGTGAACTATGGACCCCGGTCCTTTCTTTTACATACAATCTACAAACTGTTTACTGCTTTGTGTTTACTTTCTGCAAACTATTACTTCCTTTCCATTCGATACGTTTAATCCTTTGTTTTCCGCAAAACACGGTGAGATTGACAACCTCATCGCAAGTTGGGTACAAAGTTCTGTGGTTGTGTTGTGCAGGTCTCCACGTTGCTACTAGCACCGGTAGTGCGCACTGCCAAAGCTCAGCTAGTAACACCTTTGGGGTGTTTCCTTGCTCCTACTGGTTCGATTAAACCTTGGTTTCATAACTGAGGGAAAACTTTCTGCTGTACTCATCATACCTTCCTCTTGGGGTTCCCAACGAGCTCTACATCAACACCGCTCCAGCATTTTTCTAGCGCCATACACAGAGCCATCAAGCATTTTTCTGGCACCGTTGCCGGGGAGTCAAGGACATCTTCACAAGGGGAGTCCCTCATAACCAATCTCTTTACTTTGTTGTTTTTGTTTTGCTTAGTTTCTTTTTGCTTTGTTTGCTTGTTTTGTTCTTCAAAAACACAAAAAAAAATTAGTTCCTTTCTTAAGTTGCCTTTATGACTAGCTCTTCTCCAATCACTATTTCATTATGGATAGCTCACTCAGTTTCCTATTTGGTAACAGTATTATGACGGCTAAGGTAATAGGTGAACCACCGCCTGCTAGAACCTCCATGGAAGAAGAAATTGCTGAACCTGAAAGCTCATTAGATGAAAAAGAGGAGGAGAGTGATGGACAAAAGGAGGAAGAATGGATCTACCCATGCCTACCTTCTAATGAGAGTAACTCTTTATCCCTTACATTATTTGATTGTCCCCCATGCTTATCAAAGGAGGGTGAATGTTATGTTCCCGATGATTCTTTTGAAAATGTTTATAATAAAGCTCTAGTGCTTGTAGATCATGAAAAGCATGCATTATGTGATAGTTATATTGTTGAGTTTATTCATGAGGCTACTGAAAATTATTATGAGAGAGGAAAATATGGTTGTAGAAGTTTTTATGGTAATGAAACACCTCTCTATGTGCTGAAAGTTTTGAAGTTACTTTTGTTTTATCTTCCTATGCCTGTCACTTTGCTCTTTGTGCATTTATTTGCATACAAGATTCCTATGCATAGGAAGTGGGTTAGACTTAAATGTGTTTTGGATTTGCTTCTTGATGCTCTCTTTTACTTCAATTCATATTTCCTATGAGAGCATCTTCTCAAATTTTCATGCCTAACTTAAAGGCGTTAAACAAAAGTACTTGTTGGGAGATAACCCAAGAGTTTTAGATGAGTCTTGGAAGTTATTACCTCTGTAATAACCTCTCCTTATCCTTTTTATTTGCTTTTTGTGCAAGGAGTAACCTCTAATAAGAGTGAAGTAATGATTGGGAACGTTGCTGTCCCGAAACAGATTTCTGTGCTTCACCGTAAAAATTTCTGAGAGAGTTCTGTACGTCGGATTGAGCTGTAATTTTTTGTGATTCTGCCCCAGGTTGTTATCTAACTTTCGTTAGTTCAACACTTTTTGATTTGAGCAACATAAGGTCTTCGAAAAAATTCTTCTTTACCCGCTGGTCTGTTTTGACAGATTTCTGCCATTTTCTGCATTTGCTTCTTGTTAGTTCCTTCTTGAGTTTCTTTGGGAAATTGAGCTTTTTGAGGGAAGTACTACAGTAGCTAGTGTTCTAATGGAAGTTTATTTGGTGTTAGAACTGAACCTTAAGACTTATTTATCTTGAGTGCACTAATGTTGCTAATAAAGATTGTGTGAAGTTTTGTATGAAGGAAAAATTTCAGGTGTATGGAAGGAATGAGTAATGAGATGAAGGATGGACTAAAGCAAAAGCTTGGGGATGCCACGTGTGTCACCCCAAGAAATATCCAAGAAGTACAAGCGTCAAAGATTGGGGATTCCCAAGGTATCCCCTTCTTCATCAATAAAAATTCCAGGTTTCTTCCAAACGCTTCATTTTTATTGTTTCATGCACAGTTGTGTTCTTCTTGGAGCGTCTTCTTTTTCGTTTTCATTTTGTTTTTCCGTTTGCTTGGTTTTCTTAGTTTTCTGCATAAATTGGTTGGACCCCCTATTTCATACATTGGTTTGCAAATAGTTTGGTTTGGTTTGGAAAAGAGTAGGAAAGTTTATGCTTATGTGGTAAAAAGAGCTCGTTTTTGACTGTGGCCTATGCTTTGTCATGCCATGCTTGATATTGTTTTGGATTTATGCTTAGTATTCTTTGTTGTAGCATGACTTGTTATAAACAATTGAGATTGCTTAATGTGCCTTGGATGAATCATGCGTTGTTTTAGCATATTAAAGCATAGTATAGTGGTATTCTCCTTTGATGCTTTATTTGGTTTGACGTGGCACATGCTCACACCATGTTATGACTATCTCAAGTCACCATAGACTTTATGATCCTTTAGTTTTCAACTTGTAGTATCACTTTATGCTTTGATCAATGATGTTTTGTCGCTCTGCATGATTATGGCCATTATTGCTCTCTTAGTTTGTCGCTCCCAGTCTTTTGCTAGCCTCCACAACAAAGTATGAGTTCCACTCATGCATCCAACTCCCTAAACCAAGTTATTCCAAAGAGTCCACCATACCTACCTACTAGCTTATGCTATTCCAAGTATATTCATGCTTTTGTTTACCTTCAAATTAAACTTGTTATGAGAAACTAGTGATTAAAGCTCTCACAAACTTGATGGCACACTTTACTTTTCTTGCCCTTAATAAACTTGAACCATTGTGTCGTCTATGTTGTATATGCTTGCACTTATTTGTTGGGAATTAGCAGAACCATGCTTTCATGGGGAACGCTTTCAACATTGCACTTGGTACTTGTACCTAGTTGATATCATGCTCTTTTGTATATGGATGTCGTCGGTGTGAAATGAAAGGGGAGCTTGTAAGTCCATGGAGTTATGTATATGTGTTATAGAAATGCCTGGGCCGCTAGTCTAATCCATGCTGACATGGTGGAAACCTGTAGCGTAACCATAATGAGCTGTCTATGAAGCATTCTTCTTATAAAAAAAGAGTCCTATATTGAGAAAAAAAGAGAAAAGAGAAAAAAAGAGATACTATGAAAAGAGGAAAGAGAGAAAAAAGCACCATATTCCCATGGTAAATAAGAAGATTGTTGAGATGCTCGTTGTCTGCTTGCCTTATCATTTTGATATGGGGATTCTTCCGTATCATCGGGCAAGGGGTACCCCGTTGGCGGTTCTCTATGATACACATGTACTTACAATGATAAGAACTTACCGGTGACTAAACTTGAGTAGCATGAGGAGCGGCCCTCGTATACAAGGGACATGAGATTTCTGAATTATACTTCGTCAAGCATGAACACCATAGTTTGTTCACTTTAACCTTAATCACTTCAAGATGCTTATGATAGGGGCAATGAGAGCTAAAAGCTACAAGTACCATAATTTTTGGAAGCTCTTTATGAGACTTGAATCCCTACTTCCTTTTATAAAAAGGCATTTCTTCCACCATTATATTGAGTCTCCATCTTCTATCTTTATGCACCTACTTTGAGAGCATAGTGGCCATTCTTAGTTCTATGTGCATTGTCCCAAGACTAATTGATTGATGCGTACTTTGATATTGCTTGTTTTAAACTATTGTATCTAGTCACTCAATACCGAGTGATTTTCCAGTCGGGACACCGAAGGTACATTTTTCCGGGTTAAGCTTCATCCGGAACCTCCTTAGGTTCGCGAATGTCTGCCTGATATCGTCAAGGAGCGTTTTGCTTTCCTTGGTCTTGATAACAACATCATCCACATACACCTGCACATTTTGACCAATTTGGTCGTGCAAACATTTCTGCATACATCTTTGGTACGTTGCCCCTGCATTACGTAAACCAAATGGCATGGTGCGATAGCAATAAGCCCCATACGGGGTGATAAATGCAGTTTTTATTTGATCATCCGGATTCAGGGGTATCTGATGGAAACCAGAATATGCATCTATGAATGACAACAGTTCACACCCAGCAGTTGAATCTATGACCTGATCTATCCTTGGCAGTGGAAATGGATCTTTTGGACACGCCTTATTCAGGTTCATGTAATCGATACATATATGCCAAACCACTGCCACATTCGGATCATCCTTCTTCTTCTCCACCAACACCGGATTGGATAGCCAATCCGGGTAAAGAACTTCCATGATAAATCCTGCTGCTAGTAACCGAGCTATCTCGTCTCCAATGACTTTTCTCCTATCTTCGGCGAAGCGGCGGAGAGGTTGCTTCACCGGCCTTGCTCCGGGTCTCACATTCAAAGAGTGCTCGGCCAACTCCCTCGGAACACCTTGCAAGTCATGTGTGGACCAAGCAAAAATATCCCGATTCTCACGAAGGAAGTTGACGAGCTCGCTTTCCTATTTGTCATTTAACCCGGCACCAATTGTTACGACACGCTCTAGGAACATATCATCAACAGGCACTTTCTTGGTATCCTTTGTGGCTTGGAACGGAACACTACCATGCGGATTACTCAACGCCGGCATATATTGCTGCGCGGACTGAGCCAACGCCGCCACCTCCTATATCTTCCTTTTTTCTTGCGCAATCACGAGTGACTCGGCTAGGTTAGACCCGGCTGACGCACACTCAATGGAACGTCGGAAATCTCCAGCTATGGTAATTACTCCATTTGGCCCGGGCAGCTTCATTTTCAGATAACTGATGTGGCAGCTTGCCATGAACTTGTTCAATGCTAGCCTTCCGAGTAACGCGTGATACGGACTTTCCAAGTTCACCACTTCAAACTCCAAATTCTCAGTTTGGCAGTTATCTCTCGTGCCGAACAATACGTCAACCCGGACCTTGCCTGTCAGGGGGATGACCCCCAGGTACCACAACCAGACAAGAACCAGGCAGTGGGATCGCGTCCGGCTGACCAAGCACAGCCGGACAGGGCAAGACAGGCCGGCTACCGTTCGGTAGCCGAGTCAGGAAGAAGTAGCCGGCTACGGCGATGTAGCCAGACCCAATCAGTGAGACAGGACGACGTGCGTATTAGTGCATGGTACGCCCTGTACGATGACAAGACTGGCAACCACCCGACCATACCGAAGACTTTGTGGGGGTGACGCAGGAACAGTGGCTCGATGCTGACGACAGGCTCGCACGGCGTCCACTGTGCCTACGACAGCCATACCACTCATACTCCGATAAGACACACCATACCGGACACTGTAGATGACCAACCGGCTAGGACCCGCATGTGGGGCCCGCCAGTCGGATTGGCCAGTGAGACCATTGCCTCTCTACCTATATAAGGAGAGGCAAGGCCTCAGTAGAAAGGGTTGGTCTCATAGCATTTAAGGCAGTAGCTAGCAAATACAGCTCGAGGAGCGCTTGTAGTTCGTATATCCCACATAGTTAGATCCGGCAGGAGTAGGGGTGTTACCTCATCACGAGGGCCCCGAACCTGGGTACTTCCTGCGTCCAGCTTCGCTCGCTTGTACCCAATCCCGCCTGCGGACGCCGTCGATAGCTTCCCTGCTAGTCCCCACACCTCTATCTAACCTCTTCAGGTACTGCCGTTCCCAATACAACAACAGTTGGCGCCCACCGTGGGGCATCATGGCTTCGACCGGAGTCACGTTCCGCACGGGACCCCGCACTTCAGCCGGTGAGCGCGTGCCTCCGGCCTGGTGCTCACGCTCGGCAGGTTTGACTGCGTCATCGACAACGCCTCCTGCTTCGCCGGAACCTCCTTCCCGGCGAACGGCACCGTCCTGCTATTCGGCGAACTCCCTGTCTACCCCAGGGAAATCGTCTCTGTCACGGGGCTGCCGCATCCAGGCGGTGGTACCTCCACCACACCCTGCGGCGTGGAGGTCATGATGGTCGGCTCCAGCTCTCACCCCTGCTAGCCACGGGAGCGAGGCACGGACGAGGTTGGGACCGCTGCCCCTCCGCAGCCTCGGAACCCGGTGGAGGATGCCATTGATTGGCTCCAGACGCCGGTCAACCTCGGGGATAACCTAGAGGAAAAGGAGGCCAACTTCACCATGGAGAGACAGATCCTCCTCCAGGAGGCCATGGAGCTAGCGGCAGCCCGCAAACAACTCGAGATCACCCGGTGCAAGTACGACCGCGCGCACGGCTTCACTCCGGCTACCACGGAGCCGAGCCGGCGCGGACAGGTGCGGCGCCGGGGTGGTGAGCTCGGCGATAGAATGGAAAAGGACGGGGAGCCAAATCCCTCACCCGCCCTCATCCGGCCCACCTATAGCACGCCCATCAAGAACCTGCACGGCACGGGCCGCGGCAGAGGAGCTGCCCAGTCTGGAGGGCGAGGAGCGAGCCCGCTAGCACGCTCGTGTGCAGGAGCTCCTCCACATCGCGGACGAGCAGGCCGACACCAACCGGAAGATGTAGGAGGACCCCAGCTACTCCAGAGGGAGCAAGCTGCCTGCCAACAGCAGGGGCGCACCACGTGAAACCCAGCAGGCGTCCTCCCCTCAGCCGGCTAAGGCCCGCAGCAGGCGTCGCAGCTCTGGCAACAGGGGCCAACCGCGCCAGGAGCAGACGGTGAACAGCAACCCGCCGCCTCCCCCTCCACCAACCGGAGCGCCCAGACCAGCCGGATCCCGTCTCTCGGGCCGGGTGGGAGCGCCCAACCCGGATTGTCCGGATGCTCGTGACCGCATCGAGCTCCTCGCTCAAGCGCGCGTCACGGAGGAGGAAGATTCCACTGGCCCGGTTTGTTTCAGACCCCGCATCCGGAACGAGCCGTTTCCGGATAAATTCTCCCTACCTAGGGACACCCCCAAGTACGACAGCAGCATGAAGCCGGAAGACTGGTTGACCGACTACGCTACGGCTGTCGGCATCGCCCACGGGAACAAGCGCACAACCGTGCGCTACGTCCCCCTCATGCTAACCAGATCGGCAAGGACATGGCTCAACAGCCTTGCGCCCAACAGCATCAATGCCTGGCCTGACTTCGAGAAGGTGTTCGTCCGCAACTTCAACGGCACGTACAAACGTCCAGGGCGCCCGCGCGACCTGGCCTTGTGCATCCAGGGTGACCGCGAGACCGACCGCGAGTACCTCGCCAAGTGGACGAAGCTGCGCAACACCTGCGAGGGCATCCTGGAGAGCCCAGCCATCAGTTTCTTCATCGAGGGTTGCCGAGAAGGCACCATGCTTCGCCACCGGCTACTGTGTGACGAGCCGAAAACCATGGCGGAGCTCATGACGGTTGCGGACCAGTACGCCATGGTGGATGACGCCATGAAGAAGCCCCTCCAAGTAAATGCCGACGGGTGTCCGATTCCTACGGAGCCGGCGCGCGACCGTCCATGCAATCCGGCTGGCGAAGCCGGATCCTCCAGGTGCCATGGCAGCGACAACCGGTTCCACGGGGACCGCCAGGCCGGACAACAGAAGCCTCGCTACCACGCGCGGCAGGTCAATGCCGTGGAAGGTGCACCCGACGCACCGGCTAACGACGCGAGGAGGCAGAAGCCACGGCTCACCTTCGACCACATGTTTGACGGCCCGTGCAAGTGGCATAGTGGTCCCTTCAAACTGGCTATGCACACCACCCGGAATTGCAGCTAGACCCGCCAGGTAAAGGACCAGGGCAACCAGCCTCGTCTTCCCCCTCCCCCTCCAGGTGGACCTCCACGGCAACGGCGGCAACAACAACAATGGCTACCCACAGCCGCACGCCACCTACCACATCTTCGAGACGGAGCAGGACGACAAGCACAGCCGCAGGCGACGCTCCAAGGAGGTCAATGCCATCATCTCTCCGGTCCCCCAGTACCTGAACTGGTCGGAAACCCCCATCACCTGGAGCCACGCAGATCAGTCGGAGCAGCTGCCGACTCCCGGGGGCTACACCATGGTGCTCGACCCCCTCATCGTCTCCAACGCGTGCACTTGCCGATTCTCGCGCGTCCTCATCGACGGAGGCAGCAGCCGCAACCTCCTCTACCAGTCCTTGCTGGAGAAGCTGGGCATTCGCGAAAGCGACCTGCGCCCGACTACCACAACGTTCCACGGTGTACTGTCGGGGCCAGCATGCGCCCCACTGGGGAAAATCCAGCTGGACGTCATCTTCGGGACCGAGGAGAACTTCCGCCGCGAACCAATCTGGTTCGAGGTGGTGAACCTGACGAGCTCCTATCATGCTCTCCTCGGGCGCCCCGCCCTTGCCAAGTTCATGGCCGTCCCCCACTACGCGTACCTCAAGACAAAGATGCCGGGACCCCACGGCGTGATCACCGTCGTCGGCTGCTTCAGACGGTCAATGGAGTGCGCCTCAGCCGGTTCCAAACTGGCAGAGGCCCTCATTATAGCCGAAGAAAAGCGCGTGATCATGCGCAATGTGGCTATGGCCCAGCAGGACATACCGGCTAGCAGCAAACTGGCTGGAGAAGGAGCTTTCCAGCCGGCAAAGGAGACAAAGAGGATTCTACTCGACCCCTCCGATCCGACTAAGTTCGTCACCATTGGTGCCGGCCTGGACAGCAAATAGGAAGGCGCGCTCGTTGACTTCCTCCGTGAGAATCGGGACATCTTCGCATGGTCCCCCAAGGACATGCCGAGTGTGCCGAGGGAGTTCGCTGAGCACTCACTTCATGTGTGCCTGGATGCAAAGCCGGTCAAGCAACCTCTGCGGCGGTTCGCAGAGGAGAAGAGGAAGATAATCGGTGACGAGATCACCCGGCTCCTTGCAGCCGGGTTCATCATGGAAGTGTCCCACCCGGACTAGTTTGCAAACCCAGTCCTGGTGCTGAAGAAGAATAAGACCTGGCGCATTTGTATCGACTACACCAGCCTGAACAAGGCATGCTCGAAAGACCCCTTCGCCTTGCCCCGTATCGATCAAGTCGTCGATTCCACGGCCGGTTGTGATTTGTTGTCTTTCCTAGATTGCTATTCCGGGTACAATCAGATCCGGCTAAACCCGACTGATCAGATTAAGACATCATTTATCACCCCTACGGGGCTTTCTGCTACGTAACCATGCCTTTCAGTCTAAAGAATACAGGCGCTACCTACCAGCGCTTCATGCAGAAGTGCTTGCACTCACAGATAGGCCGAAACGTGCATGCTTATGTGGACGATGTGGTCATCAAGACCAAGGAGAAGCGCACCCTCCTCGAGGATCTGGGAGAAACATTCGGCAACCTCCGTCAGTACCGGATGAACCTGAACCCGGAGAAGTGCGTCTTCGGAGTACCATCCGGTCAGCTACTCGGTTTCCTCGTATCACAACGAGGTATCGAGGCGAATCCGGAGAAGATCGCAGCCATCGAGAGGATGTAGCCGCCCAGGAACCTGCTTGGGGTCCAGAAGTTCACCGGATGCCTGGCCTCCCTTAGTCGCTTCGTCAGCCGGCTGGGGGAGAAGGCACTCCCGTTGTACCAGCTGATGAAGAAGACGGACAAGTTCTCTTGGACTGCGCAAGCCGACACCGCATTTCACGACCTCAAGCGCATGCTATCCACAACACCGGTTCTAGCCACGCCGGCTAGCAAGGAGCCGATGTTGCTCTATATAGCAGCCATCAGCCGGGTTGTCAGCGTCATCCTGGTGGTGGAGCGCCCTGAGGAAGGCAAGGCTCAGCCGGTTCAGAGGCCCGTCTACTACCTCAGCGAGGTTCTCTCCCTCTCCAAGCAGAACTACCCCCACTACCAGAAGATGTGCTACGACGTGTACCTAGCATGCAAGAAGCTCAAGCACTACTTCCAGGAGCATCCGATTAAGGTCGTGTGCACTGAACCCCTTTCGGAAATCATCGGCAACAAAGACGCCACCGGTCGAGTCACCAAATGGGCCATTGAGCTCGCCGCCTACTCCATCCAGTACGAGCCCCAGCTCACGATCAAGTCGTAGGCATTGGCGAACTTCCTCGTCGACTGGGCGGAACCTAGTATCTCCCACCGGTTCCGGATTCAGACCACTGGAAGATGCACTTCGACGGGTCGAAGCTGCTCGGGGGCTTGGGAGCCAGCATCGTGCTCACCTCACCCAAGGGGGACCGGCTGGAGTACGTGCTGCAGATCCACTTCAAGGCCTCCAACAACGTAGCCGAATACGAGGCACTGGCGCACGGGCTCCGGCTGGCCAAGGAGATCGGTGTCAACCGGATCCTATGCTTCGGTGATTCGGATCTGGTGGTGCAGCAAGTATCCGGAGAATGGGACGCCAGAGACGCAAACATGGCCCTCTACCGATTCCACATCCAGAAGCTCAGCGCCTCCTTCGACGGGTGCGAATTTCACCACATCCCTCGCATCAACAACGAGGCAGTTGATTCGCTCTCCAAGATCGGATCCACCAGGCAGGCGATCCCACCAGGGGTCTCCTTGGAGCACCTGTGTAAGCCATCCATCAACCTGTCACCAGAATCGGACTCCATCATCAGGGCAGGTAGCGTTCCGGCTGGCGGAACGGCAGAAGCGGAGCCGGCGGAACCACCGAAGAAGAAGACCCGCACCAATTCCGGCAAGGCAGTGCCCTCCGGCTCGCAAGACCTGGGGGCTGCCGGTGTATCAAGCAGCTCAGGGGCTGCCGTCCCGGGTACGCCACCCGGACGACCCCCCGACATCCGTCAACCGAAGGACAGGAGCGTCCTCGCCATTCGAGAAGTGCCATCCTGGGCACATCCCTTCATGAACTACATCGCCAATGGAGAACTTCCGGATGACGAGGTGGAGGCCAGGCAAATCCGTTGCCGCGCGCACACGTACACCATCATAAACGGCGAGCTGTACAAGCGCAGTGTATCCGGTATCTTCCAAAGATGTGTTGATGTGGACACGGGCTATCAGCTAGTCAAGGACATCTACCAGGGCGAGTGCGGGCATCACGCTTCGTCAAGGACGATAGTCGCCAAGGCGTTTCGCCATGGTTTCTATTGGCCCACCGCCCTCGAGGACACTGAGCAGCTAGTCCGCGCGTGCAATGGATGCCAGCGCTTCGGGCAGCTCAGGCACATGCCAACTTCGGTGCTCAAGACCATACCGATCACCTAGCCTTTCGTGGTTTGGGGCCTCGACATGGTCGGTCCCTTCAAGCGAGCACGCGTGGGCATGACCCACCTGCTGGTAGCGGTAGACAAATTCACAAAGTGGATCGAGGCCAAGCCTATCCGAAAGCTGGATGGGGCGACAGTCGTTACCTTCTTCACCGACATCATCAACCGCTTCGGCTACCCCAATAGCATCATCATCGACAACGACACGAACTTCGCTAAGGGGGCTTTCGCCCGGTTCTGCAGCAACAAGGGCATCCGGCTGGACCTTGCCTCCGTCGCGCACTCGCAATCCAACGGGCAAGTTGAGAGGGCAAACGGCTTGGTGCTAGCCAGCATCAAGCCACGCCTCATCGAGCCGTTAGAGCGGTCACCCGGATGCTGGATCGAAGAACTTCCGGCTGTGCTGCGGAGCCTCCGCACCACGCCGAATAGGTCAACCGGCTACACGTCGGTCTTCCTGGTCTACGGATCGGAGGCCGTCCTCTCCGCCGACATCGAGTTTGACTCCCCGCGCAAGCTCCTGTACGACGAAAAAGCCAACCAAGAGGCGCGGGAGGACGGAGTGGACCTCCTGGAGGAAACCCGCGAGCTGGCCCTGTCCAGGTCAGTCCTGTACCAGTAGCGACTACGTCGCTACCATTCAAGCCGGATCCGCCCAGTCGCATTCCGTGAGGGCGACCTAGTTCTCCGGCTGCTGCAAGACATGAAGGGCATGCACAAGCTGTCGCCACCCTGGGAGGGCCCCTTCATCATCAGCCGGGCCCTGCCCAACGACTCCTACTACCTCATCGACACGCAGCAGCCGTGCAAGAACAAGATGGACAAATCAGACGAGGAGACCGAGCGTCCCTGGAATGCGGCCCTGGTGCGCCTGTTTTACACCTAGTCGCCAGGCAGCGTATGTATCCCGAAAACCCCATGAATGAAAATGCGGACCCCTCCGAGAATCTCGGGGGCTCCTTGCTAGAAATGTGTGTACATCTGTTATCTGATTCAAATTTTCTGGCTCCGACAACCCCTACCCGGGGGCTCGCCGGCTGGCCCGGCCTGCTAAGTCAACAAACCGGCTGAGTAGTGTGTGATGATGTCAGAGGCCCACTCTTCGTCTCAGCTACAGACTGCAACCCGACTGTCCGGCTAGCAAGAGCAAAAGCCCGAGGCATCCCACACGAAAAATGGGAGGAGACGCGACAGACCAGACGTTCCGGCCTTGCAACTAGCTCAAACCAATCCGGCTACTAAGCCGTTAGTATCGTGCGCAATATACTGTCAGCTCCCTTCAATTCCGGCTGCAGACCGCAACCCGGCTGCCCGGCAAGGATGCAGCGAAAAAAGTAGAGCACACGGGAAAGCGACTAAGTGTCTAGAGAGGTGCAGGCCAGTTTTCAAAAAAACAAGCCGTTTTTCGGCTACAATTTGACAGACTAACCTATTAACCTGTGAGGATGTATGTGTATGCATATGTATATCATTGCCCGACTACTTCGAGTCGGAATTCAGGAAAGAGGAAGAAGATTCGAAGTCCTTGCCTTCATCAAGCCCTCCGAATCTCGGGGGCTACACCCACTGGGTGCGCTCGCGTGCCCCCAGTGAAATCTTGTAGTTCCCGACCGGCCAAGGGCGTTTGGCCGGCCGTTCGGAGCCCAGGTGAGGGCAAGGGCAGGAGCAAGAGAAGACAAGGAATATTCAAAGCACCTGGCTACGCCAGCTACTCCGAATCTCGGGGGCTACACCTAGTGGGTGCGCTCGCGCGCCCCCACTGGAATGTTAGCTCCTCCGGCTGAAGGCGTTCAGCCGGCGAAAGCAGCCGACTAGGACGAGGCTAATCGGATAAAGTTAGAAGGCTTGGGAAAAATAAGGAAGATTTGAAGCACCTGGCTACGCCAGCTACTCCTCCGGAGGTGTAGTTCCTCCGGCTGAAAGTGTGTAGCCAGACGAAGTTAGACGGATGAAGTTAGCCGGCAAGATATTAAAAGAAAATTCAAGGCAAAGTTAAATGAAACTCAAGAGTTCAACATTAACAAGCAAAAGGGAGACGAAACTCCCACAAGTTACCCGACATCAGAGATAGCCGATACAGATAGACAAGTTTCACATATATCCGAAGCAAAACAAATACACTCGGCATCCTGGGGCAGTGACTAAGCGGAAGGAGCCTTGCCGTGAGGAGCACCTTGACCAGCAGAAGCTTTAGGCGGGGGAGGAGGCGCAGAGCTCGTTCCGGTTTCGACGCCCTCGGGCGGCGGCATCAGGCCTTCCACGTCAGGAGTACTGACGGACTCCGAGTCGGTGAGCACCTCGTCGGGATCCACGTAGTCGGCAATCTTGATGGCAGACCCGTGGAGCTCCGGATGGGCTTGGCGGCCGGCGGCGAGGTCGTCACCGGCACGGAAGCCTCCGTCGATCTTCTCGACGCGGGCGTCCTTGTACTAGGAGAGCATGAGGGCCAGAGCCATCTCCGGTCCGGCTCGCGCCCCCAAGTCCTGCAGCCGGTCGATCGCAGCCGGCACCTCCCCCACCTTCGCAACCAGTTGCGCCATCGTCTCCGGAACCGGACCCTCCGGCCACATGCAGGAGAAGACATCCCGTGCCGCTTGATGAAGCTTGGCAGCTTCTTCGCCAAGAAGGACGACGAGCTCCTGAGCCGTCGGCTGCGCTCCCGGCCAGTTCTCCTGCAGCCGGTTGTAGGCCAGCAGGTCTATGCTGGGATAAAAGGCTGTCAGAAAAAAGAGTTAGATCCGGCTACCGGATCCCAAAAGAAAAGAAGACGGAAAAAGGAACTCACCCTTAGCCGTGTGGCTGACCTGCATCAGCTCCTCCACCAGAGCCTTCTCCTTCATCGCCAGTCGTTTAATCTCCTTCTCTTGGTCCTTGTTCTGGGCCTCGAGAAGGTTGAAGGCGTCAGTCCAGCTGGCGAGCGAGGCATCGTGCTCCTTGATGGTGGCTTCCAGACCGTCTACCCTCACGTGCCAATCCTTATTCTGCAACCGCAGAGTGGTGTTGGACTTGCTCAGCCGGTCGTTCGCCTTCTTCAGGCGATCAATCTCGTGTTGAGCGCACACGAGGATGGCTACAATACAACCGTCTATCAGCAAAAAAAAAGACGGATGAAGCTAACTTACTCTGGGAAGTCCCATTGGTAGTAGCAAGCTTCTGCTCTAGGGACCGATTCCCGCCGGCTGTGGCCTCCAGCAGCCGGATCTCCTTCATCGCCAGCTCGAGCGTGGCGGCTAGGTCCATCAGCGAGGCAGCGAAGGAAGTATCGTCGTCCACGATGTTGATGGCCAAGGACTCCTTCGCTGCGGCCACCACCGTTCGCCATTCCTCCTCGGGCTCCTCGTCGGAGTTGTCATCGCCAACAGCGACGAGCTCCTTGCCGGTAGCCCCCCGCGCGCCCGCAGAGTAGCCATCCGGCTGGGAGGACTCCGCTTCTGGCTGGGGACCTTCCGGCTCAGTGGAGGCAGCCGGCTCAGCTCGAGGGGGAGGCGGAGGCTGCGCCTCAGAAGAAGGAGAGGCGCTGGCTGGCGCAGTCGGGGCACGGGGCGGCGACCCGGTCGGCGCTCGTGTCGGGCTCGCGGCTCCAAAAGAGACCGGCGTGCTAAGAAGAAGGAGGAGAAGGCAAAGGCAAATAAACCAAAGTTAGAGAAAGAAGGAAAAAGGGAAGCAGACAGAAAACACCGAAAGGAAAAGGGAGAGAAGGGACATACCCCGGCACAACTAGGGGCGACCCCTTCTTCCGGCCAAG
This sequence comes from Avena sativa, assembly GCA_916181665.1. NCBI lineage: Eukaryota > Viridiplantae > Streptophyta > Magnoliopsida > Poales > Poaceae > Avena > Avena sativa. Next base: position 106,307,469 of record OV702292.1, read on the forward strand.
CCGTCTCGGCGGCAGGGTGCTAGACCGGCTCCTCTTGGCGGCCGGCTCCTCCGTCGCGGGCCAGCGGGAGCTGGAACGGCTGGAGCCGCTCCCGCCTGCCTAGCCGTCTGTCGCGGAGCGCGTCGTCGGATCCACGGTCGGCGCGGCCTCCTCCTCCTCGTGAATCTCCGCGTGCGGGTCGGCAGCCGGCTCGTTATTCCGGCTGGGAAAGGCATCGCCGTTCCCGTCCGACTCGTCGCTGGACCGTCGCGTGCACGGCTCGGGCAAGTCAGGCGTGAACTCCTCAAGGGGAGCCTCACCCTCCTCGCGAAGGACGCAAGCGAAGATCTGCCGAATACAAGAAGTCAGCCGGACAGAACAAGAAAAACACAGGAGGAACAAAACGAAGTTTCCGGCTATAAGAACTTACCCGGGGAGCGTGGTTCTCCCGGCTGTAGGGCGCCAGACTGATCTTCCAGTTCTCCGGCAGCCGCTCCTTAGTGATCGTCCACACCCACTCCTTCAAGTTGTGGTAGCCGGGTCGGGTCTAGTCGGCCGGAATAATAGCACACTTTGTGCGCTCGCTACTGCAGCGGCATCATCAGCCGGGACATCCAGCTGAGGGTGATGTCCAGGCCGCTTAGCCGGCAGGTGACGAGGGAGCGCATGCGCTGCAGCATCGCGTCCGTCTCCGCCTTGTCACCATGAATCTTCAGCTCCCAGTTCTGCCGGCTGGACTCGACATCCTGTAAAGCCAGAAGATTGATCTGGTCGATGTTGGTGACGTTCTTGACATAGAAATACGACTGCTTCCACAGCCGTACCGTGTCCTGAAGCAAGAACTTGGGGTAGCCGGATTGGGTGCGGGAGTATATGGAGATGCCGCCGCAGACGACTAGCGGCCCCTTCGTGTACTGCACCTGCGGCCGGACTCGGAAGAGCCGGCAGAAGAGCCCGAGATCCGGCTGGATCCTGAGGTAGCTCTCGTAGAACGCCATGAAATGCGCCAGCGTCCCGATGGCATTGGCGCCGAGGTGGTGGAGGCAGAGATCGAAGAAGGCGAGAAACGTTAAGAAAAAGGGGTGCACCGGAAGGGCGAACCCACGCGCCAGATGGGAGAGGAAGATGACGCGCTCCCCCTCTGCCGGGTGCGGTGACACCTCCCCCGCCGTCGCTAACCGCACCGCCACCTCCTCCGGCGGCGGAAGAACACGGGTGGCGCGGTACTTCGCGATATTGTCAGCCGCACCAAGCCCCGCGGTCGGCATCCATCTCCGGCTGACAGGGGGAGCGGCGACGGAAGAGTGGCGATGGCCCGTAGCGACGATGACAACGAGCGGGCAGCACAGCGGGCTACGGCGCAGAAGGCAAGGGCGCAGAAGCAGAAGCGTGCAAGGGAGGAGGAGACTGCAGCGGGGGAGCGAAGGAAAGGAACTGCCTCCCCCGCGGCATCCCTTTAAAGGGCCGGAGGGGCAACCATCAACGGAGCCACGTGGCGCGCATCCGGACGGCCCTTACTGCAGCCGCCGCCCAGATCTAGTGTGCCGAAGCAGGATTCGCAGAAGATCCCGGAGCAGGAACCGAAGCGCCGAACAGCGGTTTCTCGAGGCGACGTGTGACGGGACGTTATGCTGCCCGCTGCATAGCAATGATGGCGCGTGCGCGCGTGGCCGGCGTCAGCACTGACGTCACGAGTAGCGCAACCGCCAAGCTCAGCCGGACACAAATTCAAAAACAGGAGGGAGCGCGCGCACATTTAGCCTAAGGGTGGAATCCACACACGCTCGGGGGCTAGTGTCAGGGGGATGACCCCCAGGTACCCCAACCGGATAAGAACCAGGCAGTCGGATCGCGTCCGGCTGACCAAGCACAGCCGGACAGGGCAACACAGGCCGGCTACCATTCGGTAGCCGGGTCAGCAAGAAGTAGCCGGCTATGGCGACATAGCTGGACCCAATCCGTGAGACAAGATGACGTGCGTATCAGTGCACGATACGCCCTGTACGATGACAAGACTGGCAACCACCCGGCCATACCAAAGACTTTGTGGGGGTGACACAGGAACAGTGGCCCGATGCTGACGACAGGCTTGCACGGCGTCCACTGTGCCTACGATAGCCATACCGCTCATACTCCGATAAGACACACCATACCGGACACTGTAGATGACCAGCCGGCTGGGACCCGCATGTGGGGCCCGCCAGTCGGATTGGCCAGTGAGACCGTTGCCTCTCTGCCTATATAAGGAGAGGCAAGGCCTCAGTAGAAAGGGTTGGTCTCATAGCGTTTAAGGTAGTAGCTAGCAAATACAGCTCGAGGAGCGCTTGTAGTTCGTATATCCCACATAGTCAGATCCGGCAGGAGTAGGGGTGTTACCTCATCACGAGGGCCCCGAATCTGGGTACTTCCTGCATCCAGCTGCGCTCGCTTGTACCCAATCCCGCCTGTGGACGCCGTCGATAGCTTCCCTGCTAGTCCCCACACCTCTATCTAACCTCTTCAGGTACTGCCGTTCCCAATACAACGACATTGCCTATGAGCTCACAAGAAATGCATGGCACAATGCCATGGAAAGTTGTCCTTGTAGCTTGGAGCATGTTCTCCGTGATACCCAACTTGCGCATTGTATCCGCATACATGATGTTAATGCTACTGCCATTGTCAATCAGTACCTTTGAGAATCTCACATTGATGTTAGGCCCGATGAATGTCGGATCCAGCACTAGCGCATACGAACCAGGACTTGGCATAAGCTTGGGATGATCTTTGATGCTCCAGGTAATTTCCTGGTCCGACCAAGGCATTAACTCGTCACTGCTGGCATTACCGCATTCACCTCCATGTGTTGGTGCTGCAAGCTCTTTCTATCTGTTTCCTCAGTGGTAAACACACAGTAACTCTGATGATGTTCTCTATACTCATTCCTCCCCTCATTTCCGGCGTACCTCTGATCTGGCTGATGTTGGTCCTCCACTTGATGCACTGCATCCCTTCTCTCATGGTTATCATACCTCGGCGGAGGGGAGGCAACATTACCTGTTGCGTGTTCGCTCTGGAGAGCAATTGCTGCCGGGGTAACTCCTGCCGAGGTTGATCATTCTGAGGTGCATGAGCATTCCCTGAACCACCTTGTTCTATTTTACGCATCCACTCACACTGCCTTGTTGTATGACCCGCTGGGTTACTCGGATTTGGCGTGTGAAATTTACACGGTTGATCTAGCATCGACTCATAAGTATACCTCGGACGGTCCTTCTTTTCCTGCCACTGCTTCTTCTGCTCTGGCGTCCAAGTTTTCTTGCCATCATTTCTCGGTGTCCATTGTTGCCCTCCAGTTTTCTGACGTTGATTGCCCCTGCTCCGGGCTGATCTTGATTCACAGCAGCAAATTGTTGCGAGCTGTACCGGTAGTACGGTCTGTCATCTATTCTTTTACCCCGGTAGTCATTCCTCCGGGATGAACCGGCTCCATCTCTCTGGTAGCACTCCTCATTTGACTCGTTTGACACGAGCCTGGGTTGAGTCGGATCACCCAAAGCATACGAATCAGCAATCCGGATTGTCTCTGCCAACGTATTTGGCATATCCCTTTGCAATCTTTGCCACAACATGCTTGCATATCTGCATCCTTGCGCAAACCATGCTATGGCCTGTGACTCAATCACACCCTCACATGAGTTTCGCACGGTACACCACCGGGTCAAGAACTCCCGGTCCGTCTCGTTCGGTCTCTTCTTGCACATTGCTAAGGTCTGTGGCCTATTCGGCCTCTGATACGTACTTGAGAAATTGCTGATAAACATTTCCTCAAAATCAATCCAGCAGTTAATACTTCCGGGCGGCAAATTGTTTAGCCATACCCTCGCTGGCCCCTCCAACATCTGGGGTACGTATCTCGCAGCCCATCTCAAGTTGCCTATAGCAATTTTCACAGCTGTAGCATAGTTAATCAACCAATCCTCCGGCTTTGTGCTGACATCATATGTCTTAGTGCCTCTAGGTAGCTGGAAGTTAGGTACCGGAGGTTCCTTCATGATCCGAGGTCCAAAACACGCAGGACCCGTGGGACCTTGACATTCAATCTGTTCCGACCTATACAGCCGATCCAGTTTTAATCTGGCATCGTCAGGCATCAAATCCCTGCTTCCCAGTCTTGACCCTATCACATGATAGTCCGGCCTTGGGTATCCTGTGTTCACCATTTTTGAGTCACCATCATTATATCGGTCTTGCTCTCGTGGAGCACCTCTCTGTTGCATACCTCGGCCGGCACTTTGCTCTTGCCTTGGTATATTCCGCTGCTACGGTTGTCCTGCTCCTGCCGAGTTTCGCTGTCCGGCATTGCCATTTACAGCATTACCTTGACCGGCATTGCCTTGGTCGCGGTTACCTCGGCCAGCTTCACCTCGGCTCACACGCTGTCGATCCTCATTTCTCTGCACTTCATTTCCTTTCCCTGCCCTTGCCAGGTCATACGGGACTATCTGTTTGTTCTTTCTGCCCGAGGTTACTACCTCTTTTCTCCTAGGACCACCATGAGGAGACGATGCAGCTCCGGCGGATTTCTCCGGGTTGCCCATCGCTGAATGAACGATCTTGGAGGCCCCAGCTCTCTCCGGGTTAGCTCTGAGAAATTCTTCATTTTGCTTGTTTGCGATCCGAACCAACTCATTGATCCTATCTTGTTGTCTTTGACGGGCTTCATCCGTTAAACCCTCTAACTCGGACGCAGCTGCATCCGCTGCTCTGAGGTTTTTCGCCGGGGTACTATACTTCGGCAGCCCCACGGATAAACAGTTCTCTGACTCCTCAATCCTAGTATCACCCTCTTTGTTCATTTCACTCATGAGATTTCTCCCCTTCACTTTTACAGCATCTACTTTGTTTGCCTTTGTGTACTCACGCAGTGTCATGTTCAACGATTGCTGAGCCGCGGCTATCTTTTTCGCACCCTCTAGAATTTTTTGCCTAGTTTCCTCTAGCTCGGCCTGTGCCTGATCCGGATCTACCACTGCTGCTACTGGGTTTGCCAAGCTATCCATCGCTTGCTGCAACACATTCTCCGGCCTCTCTAGTGGAGGACCTCTACTTTTCCTTGGTGCCTTAGGCATTACCTCCGGATCTGGTGCCGGATCCTTGCTTGCAGCAGCGCCAGGCGCAGTCATCATCACCTCAGCACGGTCCGGGAGCGAGTGATACGCGCCCCGCAAACCATGCTAAGGGGTGGCTCGCCTCCTTCAGCGACGTGTTGCGGATGAACGCACGACACATCGACAGCAACATAGACCTTGTGCGTGTCAAGCTTGACGAAGAGGCCGTTGCGGGGAAGAGGACGCTTGCCGAAGCAGCCAGCGTTGTTGCTGACAAAATCTAGCACTCCAAAGCGCTGAACAATCCCGAAGACGATGCGTTCGCCGGTGCCGATGACCCCTGCTAGCGACGCTAGCCCCACGGTGGGCGCCAACTGTCGTGGTGGTGTCACGGCAGATGCCATGGATAGGCTAAAGGTGAGGACTAAATGCACTAGGGGAATCCAGGGAGGGATAGTGTGGTGATTCCACACACAGAAGCTTTGGATTTGATTCACTTACACAGATTACAAGTGCTCCTTGAGCTGTATTGGAGAGAGGAGGAAGAAGGAGCTCTCTTAGCCTCACCACTAGCTAGCCCTCTAGAACCAAGTAAAATCTAACCAACTAGAGATCAACCCCTTCTATAGAGTCCCTTGCCCTCCATATATAGGGGTGGCTAGGTCTCCAATTAGGGCATACGTGGAGGCATATTCCAGGCCTCCTCCCAAAATAGTAAGCCGACCGGGTCACTTTTCCCCCGCGTCATCCATGCAGAGGCTATGTGAGCCTCTGCGGCGCCTGTGTCATCCGACATAGGCATTGTCACCTTTGTCGGCCACGCCTCGGTGGTCCTGCCTCTGTCTGCTCCGCTCATGCTCCGCGTACAGTGGTCACCTTTGACCAGCGAGATAACTTCCTTCTCTTACAAGCTTGATATAACCCGGATTGCCCCTAGTTGATCTGGTCATACCTGTACCTGCATACGAGTTAGATACATCTTACCGACTTACGATGTAAGTCGGCTGAGACCCAGTTAGATGGACACCCCCTGGTTCAGGTTACCCCGAGATTCGGCCTGCCTTGAGGTGACTCGGCCAGCATTCGCTTTGACCTTGCCGTACCTCGGCTAACTCGGCCTTTATACCCCGATGTGACCCTACCCGGGGGTATCCCCCCAATAGTGCATCATTAATATTTTCAAGCAAATAAGCAAGTTCTAATGCACCCTTCCAAACAATAAATTCTTCAATTTGTTCCACATCATAAAAGTCATAATTTCTCTTAACATAAGAAGATATGGTAACATCATCATTATACTCACATTAAAAAGGGAGGTGTTTATACCTCTTACAGCAACAAGATTTATCAAAGCAATAAGTAACATTATAAGTAGAGCACACGTTTCCAGCGATGGTATACAATTCATTAATTTGTTCTGATAAGTGTTTCCCTTTTTGTGACAAGCGGTGTTCCTTATAATAATATTTTTGTTCTTCCGTGAACCCACCTTGCCAATAAGATTCAGTTTCAAAGAAACCAACCATTTATAAAAAGCATGATAAAGCAAGACAACAATAGACCAACGAAAATAACAACTATAGTAGGAACTAATTTTTTTATATTTTTGATAAAAAGAACAAGCAAACAAAGGAGAAATAAACTAAGCAAAACAAAAATAACAAAGTAAAGAGATTGGTTATGAGGGACTCCCCTTGTGAAGATGTCCTTGACTCCTTAGCAACGGCGCTAGAAAAGAGCTTGATGGCCCAAGATATCTCGAGCTCGTTGGGGAACCCCAAGAGGAAGGTATGATGAGAACAACATCAAGTTTCCCTCAGTTATGAAACCAAGGTTATCGAACCAATAGGAGCAAGGAAACACCTCCAAGGTGTTGTTGCCAACTTGGAATTCTGCACAACACACCCATAGAACTTTTCCCCCAACTTACAGTGAGGTTGTCAATCTCACCGGTTTTGCTGAAAACAAAGGATTAAACGTATTGTGTGGAAGAAAGTAAAAGCTTGCAGAAAGTAAACAGAAAGCAGTAAACAGTTGTAGATTGATGGTAAAAGAAAGGACCGGGGTCCATAGTTTACTAGTGGTGGCTCTCCTTAAGATAGATGACATGTTGGGTGAACAAATTACAGTGGGGCAATTGACAAACATCAATAAAGCATACATGCATATACTAATCATATTGACTCCTATGAGATTTGATTGGGCATTACAACATTATACATAGACCGTAATCCAACTGCATCTATGACTAATAATCCACCTTCAGGTTATCAATCTGAACCCCCTCCAGTATTAAGTTGCAAGCAACAGATAATTGCATTACGCATTACGTGTAAAGTAAATAATACGATTGTTCTATGAACAAAGGATTGCTGTTTTCTCCCTAGTAGCAACAACACATCTAGTACCTTAGAGATTTCTGTCACTTCCCTAGATTACTAGAGGCATGAACCCACTATCGAGCATAAATACTCCCTCTTGGAGTTGCTAGCATCTACTCGGCCAAGATATCTACTAACAACGGAGAGCATGCAAGATCACAAATAACAAAGACATGATAGAATCAATAATCAATCTGAAATAGCATCTCAATATCCATCGGATCCCCGTAAACACAACATGTATGATTACAAATAGATGATCTTGATCATGAACGGAGCTCACAAGATCTAGACATGGTAGCACAAAGGAGAAGAACCAACCATCTAGCTACTACATGGACCCGTAGTCCAAGGATGAACTACTCACGCATCATACTGGAGGCTTGCATGGTGATGAAGAAGGCCTCCAGGGTGAATTCTCCCCTCCGGCAGGGTACCGGGAAGAGCTTCAGATCCCCCCCGATCTAGGGATGGAGATGACGGTGGCTACAGACTCTTTCGTGGAATTTTTGATCGGGTACTTAGGGTTTCTGTATCATAGGCATCTTAGAGGCGAAAGGGGAGGCCGAGGGGGTGCCCTGGGAGGCCACACCACCCCCTGGCGCGGGCCAGGCCTAGCCGCACGGCCAGGTGGTGTGGCGACCCTCTGGCCCCTCTCCGTCTCGTATTCTGGCTCCGTGTCCCCCTCGGTGAAATACTGACTTTGGCTTTTGTCCCGTCCAATTCCGAGAATATTCATTTTCTGACTTTCGTGGAACCAAAAATAGCAGAAAACAGGCAGCTGGCACTATGGCATCTTGTTAATAGGTTAGTCCAAGAAAGTGTATACAAAGTACTCCAAAGTATGGACAAAACATAAGAAAGTAGATAAAAACCAAGCATGGAACATCAAATATTATAGATACGTTTGCAACGTATCAGTGCCTACTGAGGATGAACACTTTATTACTTGATATTTTAGTGAGAGGGATCATCTTATAATGCTACCGTCGCGATCTAAGCAATACAATATGCAAAAAGGATTAACATCACATGCAATTCATAATATGTGACATGATATGGCCTTTCTTCTTGTGCCTTTGATCTCCATCTCCAAAGCACGGACATGATCTCCATCATCACCAGCGTGGCGTCAAGGTCAGTGGCGCCACTTCATGGTTGTATATCACTTAACAACAACTATTACAACTACTTGGAATAAAGCTATTGCATGATGAATAGACACGCAGTTCTTAACAAAATAAAGATAACCATTAGGCTCCTGCCGGTTGCCATATTACAATAAGGATCATTGCATACATCAAATATATTCACAATCACATCATGGCCATATCACATCACATGCCCCTGCAAAAACAAGTTAGACGCCTCTAATTTTCATTGCATGTTTTACGTGGTTTGGGGCTTTCATATAAGAATCGATCTTACCTACGAACAAGAACCATGACGCTGATACAAGTGTTGTCAGATGCTAATTGTAAATTGAATCTTAACTATGGTGGGAGAGACAGACACCCGCAAAGCCACTTGTGCAAGGAAAGTTGCACGTAAAGCATGGAGCAAGTCTTATGTGCGATTACATGTAAGGTTAGCCCGATCCATTTCATCCCACCATCTCGCAAGATGCAAAGTACATGTGAAGACAACGACAACAAAAGCATCAACGCCCACAAATCCATTGTGTTCTACTCGTGCAACAGATCTATGCATAGACACGGCTCTGATACCACTGATGGGTTCATAGTAGGGAAAACAAAAAAATATACCGTAAGAACGAACAAAACTAAGATCTAATCTATGGAAAAGCCAAGATCTAATCTATGAGATAAGTGCAATGAGATAGATCTGTACTAATCCTTGCAGATCCAAAGCCTTGTCTGAGATCGGATCTCGTGGTTGATGTAGATGATCACTTGCCGATCTCAAGATTGAGTAGATGATCCTTCCGGCGCTGCGTTCCGGCGGCGCTTCTGCACTCGGTCACACGTACATCTTGATGTAGATGATCCTCTCCCTGTTCCAGCAGGCAGTGAAGGTGGTAGATCTCCACAAAATCCCAGCAGCACGACGACGTGGTGGTGGTGGTGGAGAAGAGTTCCTGCAGGGCTTCGCCTAAGCCGTAGCAGGAGGAAGAAGGAGGAGGGAGTGGTGGCTAGGGTTTTGGGTGAAGGGGCAAAGGGGGAGGCGCCCCACTCCTCCCTTATATAGAGGGGGAGGCGGCCTAGGGCTGGCCCCTTTTCCTCCTAGGGCCGGTGCACAAGGGGAGGGGGGAGTTTTGTTCCCCCCCCAAGTCTTCCCCTTTTCTCTCTTGGTTTTAAAGCAAACTCCCTGGAACCTTCCAGCACCTTCCGAAATTGTCTGAAACCTTCTAGAAGATCCATAGGATACTCCGGAATGTTTCTGAAAACCAGAAATTGATCTCCATTATTTAATCTTATTCTCCGGACAATTCCGGATCTCCTCGTGATATCCTGGATCCAATTCGAGACTATGAACAACATTCAGTCTCCAAATCGTATTCCATATCTACCTAAACAACATCGAACCTTAAGTGTGTCACCCTATGGTTCGCGAACTATGCAGACATGATCGAGACACCTCTCCGATCATTAACCAACAGCAGGACCTGGAGATCCATAATGGCTCCCACATATTCAACGATGACTTCGTGATCGATAGAACCATTTACATCCAAAACCAATTCCCTTTGTCATGCGATACTCTAATTATCCGAGGTTCGATCATGAGTATCTCGATACCTAGTTCAACCTCGTTACCGATAAGTACTCTTTACTCATTCCGTGATATGATATCCCTCGTGACCTAGTCCCATGCTTTCAAGCTAATTGGATGCATTCCACCGAGAGGGCCCAGAGCACATCTATCTGTCATATGGATGGAAAAATCCTAGTCTTGATCCATGCGCTTCAACACATGCTTTCAGAATACTTAATGCCACCTTTATAACCATCCAGTTATGAAGCAGCATTTGATGTCATCAAAGCACTCATCCGGTGATGGTGATTAACACAATCTCATGGTCGAAGGATTAGGTTACTATGTATTTGAAAGCTTGTAGCAAAACAAACTTAATGACTTGATCTTATGCTATGCTTACTATGGGTGTGTGTCCATCACATCATTCTCCTAATGATATGATCTTGTTATTAATAACATCCAATTTCCATGATCAGGAAACCATGATCATCTATTAATCAACAAGCAAGTCTTGACAAGAGGCTTACTAGGGACTCTTTTACGTTTACAAAACACGCAAGTATCAGTGTTTCCTATTAATACAATTATAGCATGAATGTAAACATTTATCATAAAGACAAAGATATAATAATAACCACTTTATTATTGCCTCTTGGGCATATATCCAACAGGTTTAACGACCAACTATACGACCAGAATAAATTTTCCAGCCGTATAGTTCTAGCCGTATAGTTGGCACCGCCACCGCCTCCTCAAATAGTTTCACCCCGTGCAACTGGATTGGAGAGACGACATACAAAGGACCCAGAAATCACCGAAACCTCACATCCGGAAGGCATATAGAGGGGGAACTCATCCACCAGGGATCCATCTTTGCCCTGCGCAGATCCGGGAGGCTAAGGCATCGATATTCATCATCCACCGCTGCATCACCACCATCTCCATCCATCCCATCTACATCTTGTCTAGATCTTGTTGTAATTTCCGTACTCGTTGTGGATTTATACAAGTACTATTCATCTATGATGGATTCCATTGTTATTGCCATGATGTTGATTGCCTCCATGTCTGCGTAGATCATTAGTTCTTGGGGAGATGGAGAAACCCTAGTATGAGATTGAAATAAGATAAAGTTTATTATGATATTCATCGTTGTGACCATATGTTAGATTGTCTTCATCTTGATGTTGAGAGAAGTCAGCCTCTCAATATTTGCCTCTCATGGGGACTTGATAGAGGGAACTACTTGTTGGTAGACGAAGGTGTGCTAGCACTTACAGTGACTATAAAGCTATTGGCACTCCTTACGTATCAACTTAGAAACCGAGGAAACTCACAGAACACTATCCATGCCATGGGATATGTCCTACGCGATTACGTCCTTTAATAGCGCAGTAATTCGATTGATGTTGATTGCTAACTGTTGTGGTTATGAGGATGATGTGAGCAGCGATTGCTGCCTATTTGTCCAAATACGGAGTTCCTCCCACACATATATAGTTGAGAATATTCATGATAATAATATTTATCTTAGCTCCTTATAATGCTAGTGGTGTATCCGCTACTCCCTGAGAACGCTTTTCCCCTATTGCAGGTCCAATCTCTCTTACATGCGCGACACTTACTTTCTGTATTCAGTTGTTTTACTTTACTTTATTGTTGCTCTTTAACCAAAAACCCAAAAAGACCTTTTTTACACAATACTCGCATTTTATCTTGTCACTTAGAACTTTATTTAGCATTTCTATTGTAATATTTATTTCAAAATTTATTAGACTTCAGACTTCTGCTCCCTGTGGGATCGATATCTTTATTTCAAAACTAGCTACAAATGATCTGTGCACTTGCAGTCATCAATACACAATACATATATATCATCCAAAAGAATGCCATCAAGTGCGTACATAATACATATATAGTATCATCATCATACATACATATAGAGTGCCCGACATGTAGCCCTAGAACCCTACACCCATGTCTAACAGCCTAAAGATCTCGATAACCCGAGATATCCCCGCGTGAGTCAGGCGTCCTACGTCTAGGTCCCTAACGATCATCAACATAAGGAGTGCTAGGCGTGGCACGAGGAGAAGCACCAGGAGAATGGTCCCCGATATGCGGTGGTGTGATCTCGCGTGATGAACCTGGTGTGGGAGAAGCATGACCAAAGTGTTTGTTCCCGAAACATCCTGTTCCCTATATGTTTGAGCAAGAGTTAAAAACCTGCGAGACACGTTGGCCTAGAGAGTAGTAGGTAACAAGTGGCCAGGCAAAAGAGCTTACCAGGGTCCCTACGTAGTAGGTGCGAGCGAATTCTTCCTACGATGGCATCACTGGGAACAACCCTGGCCTAGGTACTCATTCTGGTAACTGTGCTGAATCTCGCTCTCCAGTGGCCATAAACCGACTAAGCGACTACAAGATTGTTTAGATGTCAGGCATTGCAGAAATAAAGGTTCAAACTAGTTATCTAGGGGGAGTGGAACTTAACTCATTCATGGTTTTTTGGTACACCTCGTATGCATCATTCCTCTACCGCCACTCCTAAATGGCCACCTTATATTCTGCGTGATGTGCATCATAAGCCGCGTCCAACTTAAGCTACAATTTCAAAAATAGCAAATATTGTCAACATAGCCATTCAGGAACAAATGTCGGAAAGAGGACGAAAATGAGAAAAACTTATATCGGTGGATCGACGCGGCCGTTGAGGAGGCGGGATAGAGGGGCCGTCCGCGGTGAGGGTAGCCTTGATGCGCGTGAGGTTCGTGGTAGGCTTGGTCACCGCATTAAGAATGCGGAGACTGCCATGCTGTCTGCTGTGCCCTGCCACGATCAACAAAATCTCGTCGGTCTCCTGTTAATGGGGTCATTCACTTCCGGATGAAAATCCTGGACCGTCGAGCAGTATGTCCTCAAGTCATCTTCGGTATCGTCGAAGTACTTGGGAAGAGAGGGTTGATGCTCGTTTAGATCGACCTTCTTCTGGTGCATTGCTTGCCACGTTCGAATGTCTGAAATAGGTTGTCCCAGATCAGCCTCCTGCATCACCAAAGAAATGTTATGCGTATCAAGTAAGACATGAGGCGTATCAAGTAAGACATGAGGCGAAATAAATGCAGGTTGTTCCATGTATATATATTTACTAGCTTTTCCTTGAAGCGGCCAGGTTGCGGTTTCCTGCACTGTGTGTTCCCTCGCTGCCACAGTTGGCCTTGTTCCGCTTGCTCATGATCTTGAACTCGGTATCTTCCTCGAGCCACCTCATAGCCAACGCCTCCCATGCGTCTTCTTTCCCATCGGCCCACTAGGGCATAACTTTCAAAATCAATACTCATTTGAAAAACAGATAATGCAATTGCAACTTAGCAGCAACATAGATCTCATTGACAATTTACTTACTGACATGTAATTGGCCAACGTCACCTTAGGTGGGTTCTTGATATTGTATTCCTTCTTGGCCCTCTCGCCATGCTCAGCCTTGAAGTTATTCATGGTAATGTGCTTTTCATTGTACCACTGCTGCCGTATCAACTTCTGAAAAGGCCCTAGCAAAGTCGTGTCTGCCTTGGCCTCATCCTCCGGAAGCACCCTATAATGGACTTTAAAGCATGCATAAAAAATTGTGAGTCATTAGTTAGCATGGTGGGGTCATCAACTATGAATGAAACTCGAGAGCACCCTTACCCAAAACTTGGTGATCACAATGTCAGAAGGTTTCCCGAATGTCGGGCACTCGCCGGCCTGATAGTCCGCCCAACGAAGGGTTATCTTCCTCTCGCCACTGGGGACCATAGTGTACATGCCCGGTCAAAACTTCCTAATTAGCGCTCCAACAAAGCTGTTAGGTGTACACCGTCCCTTAGCAAAGTCCAATTGCTGCACAATAATTAAACATTACTACATGCCAATTTATTATGACCAAAAATGAAAGTACATGTTCAAAATTAGTATAGCAACTTACTCAACACTGTTAGGCTTAATGAGGGTTTTCTCCTCCTCGATAGTAGGTTACTTTTACGTAGGAGGGACACCGGCTTCCCCGTGAATCGGCAACGCCTTGTTGGCCGCAAGAGGGACACCCGTCTCCTCCTCCCTAGACTCCATCTCCAAGTATCTAGACTCTGCCTCCCCCTCCACCTCAGTAGAATCTGATCGAGCGAACTGGGAAGCCACGCTGCTAGAAGCGGAGGGCATGTCAGACAGAAGAGCTACACACCACGGCGAAGGTGAGTCTATATCCTCCGCACCTTGTCCTCGTCCTCCCCCTACACTTGTCCTTGTCCTCCCCCGGCACCTCGTCCTCGTCCTCCCTGCGGGATAGGTGCATCCTCCAAACCGACGACAACAATAGCTTCACTATCGAACGTTGGTATATCTTTTTCTTCATGAACAACTTTGCCTTCATGAAGTTCTTTTTGTCTTCTCTCAATCGATGCCCTCTTTTGAGGAAAGGTCAGTTCGTGTCAAAGGCTACATACTTGCGACCCGCCTCTAGCCAAAGGAACTTTAGTCGGTGCCTGCACACTAGGCATGGCCACTTACCAGTTGTACACCATCTGTAGAATAGGGCATACCCGGGTAGGTCGTGCATGGAATAGTGGGATGCTCGATCGTATGTCAATGTCCCATGGTGCCAAGAGTGGTTCAAATCATCCACAAGAAGTTGCATGTAGACACTCAAATTCTTCCCTGGGTATTCAGGCCTTGGAATGATCAGCGACATGAATATGTTCTTCCTTTGCATTACGACTCCGGGTGGGAGATTGAGCGGAATAACAAACACGGGCCAACAGTTGTACGAGGCAGTCGACATACCATATGGATTGAATCCATCGGTTGCTACCGCAATTCTAACATTCCAAGCTTCTTTTGCCTCCTAAAGGTGTTTTGCATCGAACTCTTCCATGCTGTACCATCAGATGGATGTCCCATCTTTACCTGTCTGTGCTCGTCCGCGTATCTCTTACCCTTCTTGTGCCATGTCATCTGTTTGGCAGACTCCTCGGTCTAGCCCCTAACTTTCTCCGTATGAGGGCTGACCAATGTACTTTAGTGTTGGTTTAGGATTTTTTAGGCCATACCTACATGGAAAACCTATGTTGGGACCATGGTTCCACCGGTTTTCCTCCATTTGATCTGTCGTGGGAGTTTCGTCCTATAGGTCCAGCACTTCTCTAAGTATTTATCGCATGCACCGTAGACGGTCACACCTAGGAGCTAGGTATTCCATCTAGGAACATTCCACCACACTTGTGCATGTATGCTAGGCCTACACACAGGTTACCATGGCTTTTCGGCGCTCAGACGGTCCTTCTCAGGCGAAACCCTAATTCGAGGGCCCCGCTGGTCTAGTCCCTAGATTTCTCCGTACGAGGGTTGACCAATATACTTGAGTGTTTGTTTAGGCCATACCTACATGGAAAACCTAGGTTGGGACCATGGTTCCACTTGTTTCCCTCCATTTGACACGTCGCGGGAGTTTCCTCCTATAGGTCCAACACTTCTCTAAGTGTTATCGTGTGCACCGTAGACGGTCACACCCAGGAGCTAGGTATTTCATCTAGGAACATTTCACCACACTTGTGCATGTATGCTAGGTCCACACGCAGGTTCCTGTGGCCTTCCGGCGCTCAAGCGGTCCTTCTCCGGTGAAACCATAATCCGAGGGCCCTAGTGGTCTAGCCCCTAGTTTTCTCCGTACGAGGGTTGACCAATGTACTTTAGTGTTGGTTTAGGATTGTTTAGGCCATACCTACATGGAAAATCTAGGTTGGGACCTTTGTTCCACCGGTTTCTCTCCGTTTGACCCATCGCGGGAGTTTCCTCCTATAGGTCCAGCACTTCTCTAAGTGTTATCGCATCCACCGTACACGGTTACATTCGGGAGCTAGGTATTCCATCTAGGAATATTCCACCACATTTGTGCATGTATTTTAGGGCCACACGCAGGTTCCCGTGACTTTCTGGCGCTCAGGCGGTCCTTCTCCGGCGAAACCCTATCCAAGGGCAGCCCCCTATCTTTCTCTAAATGTTTATTTTATTCAACAAAAATATGTATTATTTCAGTTTAGATAGATAGATCTTATTTTTCTGTAAATTTTGATATATTATATGTATTTTTATGAATTATAATGATTTAGTTATGATTTTTCTCTAGGTTTATTGTGGTAAAAAGGAAAAAAAGCTATGTCGACGGCCAAGTCATCGGCGTAAGCTTATATAATGGGCCGACGGCACAGCCATCGGTATAGCGCGGACGCCATTGCTGCTCCATCACGGTCCAACCTTCTAGGCCCACGCGAGGCCCACCTACGCTGACGGTAGCTGTAGGCTCACGTTTGTGTATGTTGACGGCCCGTCTACGCCGAGGGCCAGTCGCAGTCTACGCCGACGGCTATTCTCGGCCGCCGGCCCAGTTGCTGGCCTGCCTGGCTCGGGCCCCTACGCGTAGCGTACCGCCGTCGGTGCTTTGAATGTTTCGTGTAGTGTATCCAAGGCAGTAGCTCGTTTGAGCAATACACACTGTGTGTGCGCTCATCGGGCTAGGGTAGCAGTCGTAGTAGAGAGGAGAGACAAGTGATTAGTTAATCAGCAGCGCGTTCTTGCCTGCGATGATCTTGCATTTTCTATGGTATCTGCAGCTCAAATTTTCTTTGCATATTTGACACAATTGAGCTACAAGTTGAGTGCACATGTCCTCATGTCTCCTGATTAAGCTCGGAACAGTTCATTGACAACTGCATAGATAGAAATACACTTTGACAGGTTTTAGTGTGCCTATTCCTCGTATCCAACTGGATGCACTTCACGAGACTACTCCCTTCCTTATGGTGCTGGACTGCTGGGTCGCGCTGGATGGATGGAGAGTAGGCCGGAACTGCACATAAATGACATTACATGATAATGAACCACTGGAGTGCCATTCAGGGACGACATGATCAAACACGTATTTAGCGTCTTCATTGTCAGGGCTCCACTGCCTCGCAGTTTGGCCATCACTTGCTGGCACTCACACTGCTTTTGCCAAGAATGGACGAAGCAACGCACTTTCAGGGCATTGATTTACGACCTAAGTTTACCCATCCCACGACTAATTTTTTTTTAAGCAAGGGTCCAGTGCTGCATTAATAGGTGAGAACAATTACAAGCATGGTCTTGAAGATAAACATAATTACAGCCAGCCCTTGAGCTTTTACACAAATGACCTTGCAAAACAAAAGAGAAAAGCGATAGAGTCCATCCGGTCCTTCTCCACCAGGAACAGGGGCGAGCTCATCTCCATGGCCGGCACTGCTAGCGCCGGGGACGAGGCCACTTGACGCCGGCGTGTCGAGGATTGTCGTGGCTGAGTCGCAAGAGGGCCTCCAAAAGAGGTTGAGGAAGCAGCGGATGCCAGTCCGCCGCGCCGAGTGGTCTCTGTGACCAAGGATAGCTGTGGCCGGAATAAACCACCGTTTGAAACTTGGGTCCGATGAATTTCGCTAGAACTTAAATGAGAATAGTCGATTCTCAGTTAGTTCCTCGTTTACCAGTTGACAATAATAAAATAATCTGGAAGATGAAAATACCTCTAAAAATAAAAAATTGATTGGTCTCTTCGTCGGGGGTTATTCTTATTAAAGACAATCTTGTTAAGCGGAATTGGTATGTGAATACAAAATGTGTCTTTTGACAGCATGACGAGACAATTAAGCATTTGTTTTTTCAATGTAATTTTTCTCGTTCATCCAAGCATCTTTAGCCTTGTATCCACCACGTAGAAACTGGTTACATGGTATAGATTACAAGTTCAGAATTCATCTTAGGGTGGAGGTGATTTTTATTATTTGATCGATGTGGCTATATAGCAATGATAAAGTTTTTAATAAAAAATTATTCTCTTTACAGGTTATCTACCCGTGTACCGGTACCCTCCAATTATGGTAATGTGGAGTTTCACGACTCTTTTACGGAGACGTGTACATGTTTGAAGGATACAACGCGAGATTTATTTACCTGACATGGATGACAGCATAATCTTCGAATTGGTCCTCCACCGCCTTAGGTGTTTATCAATTTATCATTATGATATGTAATTTGTATGATTTGTTGTTGTTATGCGACTCTGGACTTATTTCAGCTATGTGCATCATAGTTATATAGATACCGAGTATAATACTCAAAACTCTTTAAATAATAAAAGTGCTCTTTATCGAAAGAAAAAACTTAGATACTTAGGGCGTGTTTGGTAGCATACAGTTTCTCCAGGCCCACCGGAGAAAAACCAGGCTGATTAGATGCTCGTATGCTCCTTTGTACCACATCGGTCCGAAGCTTAAAAGCATCCTGCAGCCAGACCCATGGACATCGCTTGAATCGACAATTTTCATGGACCTAATGTCGCGTGATGCAAAACCATGTACACGGCGTACGAACTTGTGCAACCATGGAGATGGAGGGAGCTCGCGCGTTGCATCGAAAAGTGGTAGACAAATCCGCTCCCTATTTAGATGGGGCACACTCAACAGCCAAAGTCATATCCACCATTCCTCCCCTTCAAGATCCATTCAACATCAGACCCGTGGTGATGACGGAAACTTCTTCACTGACTTCACTTGCGATCACGACGATGGTGAATCTGACGGGTTCTTCCTTGAGCGTCGACGGTGGTCCCGTCGGCTTTCTACCTCAAGCACGGTGATAACGGTCCTTCCGTCTTCTCCCTCTAGCATAGTGACAGTTGTCATCAGCGACTGGTTGATGCATATAAAATGCATACATGAATTTTGTAGTTTATTGTGTTAAAAATATTATTATGTAGAAAATTTATTATATTTATTTAGACTCACTTACAAATAATTGCAGAAGTGAATAATTTATTCTCTTACACTTTGTTGTGCAGTAATTGCACAAATATGAAAAGAGTTAGCTCATTATGGTAAAGTTTGGAGTTTTCTAAAATCTGTCTCTATATAAAAGTTTCTAAAGATGCGAAGATCACGACCCAAAGTTGACGTCTAATGGAAAAACATTCAACATTAAAGTTGTTGAAAATTTTGTGCTAATGTTGATTGATATAAGGTACGTTCAAACCGGTATTTGTATGTGATTTACAAACTTTTTTTATCGAAGGGTACAAAAGAAGTTTTGAGAGTCCAAAAGTTTGTGACTTAATTGACTCAAACTCCTTCCATACTTGATGGATTCGGCCAAGAAATGACTTTATGGACTCATGAGGGACGGAGGGGAAGCCTAGAAAGGTTCTAGAGGTGCCAAGATGACCAAGATGCATTGCAAAAGTGTACATAGAGAGGGGGAAACCTAGTTTTTAGCCAAGACACCATAAGTCATGAATTCTCCTCCCACTTGGATCCCATATACAAGGAGGAGGGATCCTCTACTAAGAAGCTGCTAGGAACAAGGGGCCAAAGGCCGCCGTGCCCAAGGTCAGCCGTCGCCCCTTGTTGCGGGCTGCCACTGTGGTGCCGCCTCTTTCTCGTCATGGCTTCCTATCCTCTTTGGGGAGGCACCTCTCCATCATCATCTACATCACCTCTCCATCATCTCTCTACTATAATATCTTGGTAAATATTATGTGTGATTCAATCTATTATTTTTCATATTATGGTATCTACATGTCTATGTTTGAGTAATGATTTATTCATGGAAATTGTGAAATAGTTCGATGTTGGTTACATACAAGTATGTTATCTTCTATGATGGTATATATAGATGTATGAGTGCACACATATGTTGGGTAATGCATAAGGTTGTCATAGTTGCATATTGCTAGGAGGAGGGATGGCCTAAGGCACTTGACAAAAAATGTGTCCTAAGTCTTAGATATGCATGCTATATTAATTCATGCTTAATTAACGGGGGATAAATTACTAGGACCTTGAAACTTACAGTAGTGGTTGGACTTTATGTCTTAATAACTCCCTTGCTTGCACGGTTACATGCCACTTGGATCAATCACTAGGGATGTAATTGCATGGTTAGACGGTTGCACCTATTTATGAATCCTCTCTAGAAAAAACAATAGACTACCTTTATAAAAGTTATCTGTGATGGTTAGGTGTGTTGATACTTGACATTTTACCTTAAATAACCCATTGTGCGGCACTGTCTAGGGCCTGGGGTTTTAATCATTGAGTTCTTTATGCTTCATGGTATTTAGTATTTATGCATCTAGCAGGTATAAAACATGATGTGTTTTACTAATTGTGACAACCAAAACAAATGAAATAACAATTTTCCAGAACACTTTCTCACTTGAGTTACTTACTTTTACCTTACCTATTTTTACTTTACTTGTAGTAGTTTTACTTTACATATTTACTTTTAGCACTTTATAGTTTTCTAGTTAGCAGTAAAAAGTACCTAACACCTTCTAGTTCATTGCATTGCGCGAAAGACCATATAAGTGATGGGGATTTAGAGAATATATAGTTTACCTCCATCTCCTCGTGGGTTTGACACTCAAATACTTATTGAATTGTGCTATAGTGATTCCCGCCCTTGGGGATTATCACCGACATGTTTCCCCTCTTCCCCAACCTCTATGTTGCATCCCCCTCCTCTAGCTTATATGTGTGAAATTATCAGTATGTTGAACTAAAGGGGGTTATTAGGCGACTAACAATTTTGTTTGCAAATTAGGATTGACAAGAAAGTAGATTCTCTAGATATGCAACTAGGTGACAATCCTATATAACAAGGTACAAGCAAGCAAGCAAGATACAATAAGTAAACTTTAAGGAACGAGGTAACTATAATGTAGACTCTGAGATGTATTCTAATATTTTATTCCTTCTGAGGAGAAGTACGTCTACGTTGGAGGCATGTGGTGCCACAAATGCCTCGCCTTATTCCCCCGCGTGCGCGCCACAAAGGGGGCACACAATCCTCTAAGCGGTGGCCTTAAAGGATATGAATGAGACCATTACAAACTTGTTGTGGCAATTTCCACAGCTCAATTGGAGTCTCCCAACAACCAACATGACCTGAAAGCTTCACAACACAAAGAACGAGCTTCGGGGCGACCTCTTCCGTCTAGGGTTCCAAGAACCCAAGAGTAATAAGTTTCTCAATGGAAAGTGGGGAAAAAATCAAATACCATTGGTGGAAGTGTAGATCCAGGTCTCCTTCCTTTATTCCCTAGAGGGCATCAAGTTCTAGTGGATAATAAGGGATATCTAGCAAGGTTGATCCCAAGAGTAATGAAGGAGAGAGTGGAAGTCACAGCCTATTCTTGGGGAGAAGAAAACCTTTTACAGGTACTCTAGAAATAGAGTTGTTACTACCCACTTAGTCTAGAGTGTCCAATACAACATGGGAAGAGTCTCCGGCTCGGCCAGAGTCTTCAACTTGGAGGTCGGAGTCTCTGACCTAGATCTAGTGGCTCGTTCAACATTGACACTGGTGGCCAGGCCATAGTCTCCGAGCCTGACACACTAGAGTCTACGGCCTACCACTAGTACCATCTTGAGTTGATCCCTAGAGACAGGGAGCCAGAATCTCTGATCCTATCACATCAGAGTCTCCTGGCTAAGATTAAGGCAAAGGTAAATTTTTGAAGGATCTCCTCTAGGACTCAAATGGGAAGGCTAGTGGGATACATGTGGGTTTGTGCAAGATTTGATTTCCTAAGAACCTTCCAACGACCAACCCCTCTTGACAATACGGTTTCCTATGACTCAAGCAACTTCAAAATCTATTGAAAACTTTCTTTATCTTTTGACTTTTGATGGGTAGATGATGCATGTGAAATGCATCTATGATCTTTGTAGTTTATTATGTTATATTCCTTCATTATTGAATCATAAAATATGTTATAATCATGTTTTGTAGTACCGGGGTTTTTCTAGCGTATTTTTGAATTTCAGGGACCTTCTTAGCATATTTTTGAATTTCAGGGACCTTCACGAACTCAAATGTACCTGGGGCTTTTCTACTAGAGTTATTCATCGACCTAGAGCACTTGGGCCTCGAAGGGGGATAGACGAGGGCGGAAAGAGTGGGACCCATGTGACATGATACCCTGTCCACATGGGAGGAGCCCATCTCCCCCTCGTGGCTATGATGCCATTGATTATTTTTTCCCACGCCTTCGTCATGACTAAAACCATCTATAAAAGGAGACAGAAACATGAAACTGAGGACATACCACAAAGATTGGTGGGGGAAACGCCACTGGAATGCCACCATCTCGCATCTTCAACCTCTCGAACAACATCTCCATCGATAGGATGGTGAAGAGGGAGTAGTCCACCCCTAGACTATGGGTTTGTGGAAGTAGCTTGTTCTATCTCTCTCTCATTCTATCAATGTTCTAGTGCCATATGAGCTTCCCAACATGATTATGGCCATCTATATGTAAATCCTTGTGGTGGATCTTTGGTTTTTATTATTTGAGTATTTGAGATTGGAATTTTCAAATCATGTTTGATGTATAAGTAGATGTATGTTAGATAATCATTCTTGATTAATTTGTTCTGATCAAACTTGTATGACAGGATATGATATGGTGAACGCGTGCATTAGATGGAGTAACATGGTAGTATGGAACTGGACAATGATATAAAGTTTGGGTCCTACTATGGTTTTTACCTTTACATTGTTACCTCATTAGTAATAAATGAATACAAGTACTACTATTTCCTAGTGACAATCTTAGGTGAGCTCATATCTTCTGAGGTTTTATTATGCATCCAACATCCTGTCATAGAAGCAAAGGCAATACTATGTTTATTCTTAATACTAGTTTGTGGAGTGGGATCCCATGAAGGATTTCCCAATGCCATAAAGGCTCACCTTATTCTCCGAGCCTACCCCATGAAGGAATAGTTCACTCACTCGTGGTAGACTTAAGGTAGTATCCAAACCCTCACAAACTTTCCACGGGGCAAATCACAAGCCAAATGCTCCAGGCGACCCTAGCCTCTCCTAGAATTTCCCATAAACACAAGAGTAACAAGAGAACTTGATGAACTCAAAGATAAATGAAATATGTCTTAGCAAAAACGTAGATTAGGACCTCCTCTTCCTTTCTACCAAATAGATTTGTCTTTGGTTGGATAGAATGGGAGATCCTCAAGATATGATATTTCAACAATGGAGTGAGACAGTGCTCAAGAATATAGCAACTGAATGGTTGACCTTTTGTGTTGACCTAGAGCTCCACTTCATGTTGTAGAGAGCGAGCGAGTCATTGGCATAATACTTATGAAAGTCCTATTCTGTAAATATTACACCCCTCAAAGTGGTACAACAAAATCATTGCGGGTCCAACTAATTCTTTATTCCTTATTCACAATGATAGAACAATACAAAATTCGAGATCCTCCTCGGTCCAGTGAGGATTCACTTGTACTAATAAATTTAAAAATGCTAGCTTGAGATACAATGGCACTTCTATGCTAAGTACAATCGGAGTGTGGCAACTTTATTGGGTATGGTCTAGGTTGCGCAGCCCGACTATCCTATGCGTGGGAAACTATTATTATGATTCTACGATTCCTTCCACTGTTCCAAAGTCTATTCCATAATCTACTCCTTCAATTTCTCCTGAGAGTTCAGGTTCATCATAATAAACCTCCTCTTTGGTGATATCTTCTATAGTAGATGTGTCTTCTAACTTTGTGGTACGTAAGCAAGGGTTAAGAAGTATAGATTGAGTATGAGCATACTCAACAAGTTCTATGGTGGTTATTTGATACTCTATGTAAAGGATCCTAGGCCTATGCTTAGTTTTCGAAATCAGATTTTTTAGAAAAGGTAAGTTTTAGTCTTTAAAAAACTATGTCTCTTAGTCTTCACGGGTTGTACAAGATTTCACTGAATCCCATTCCCATTGTGTTTGCAAACCTTTCCCACAATAGGAAGTAACATGTCATGTTTCATACACTCTCGAGAGGAGCACTACTTTTCCCACAAATGACCTTAGCCTGAGTGCAAAGAAGGGTATGCATTACCATTCAAACTTCCTTGGTTTGAGGCTCAGTCAAGATCCAAGCCAATCACTGTCCTTCGCCATGACCCCACAGTCGAGCCATTGTAACTAGTTTTGATCGTGATACCTACACTCAATTATCATCCCTTCTAATATGCTAAGTCATTACCCTGGTACACAGGATAAGGACTTCAGGGCTTCCACCCATTTATCTCCCCTTTGGATCTCAGCTTGACTTAGGATACAGGGACATACGAAACAAAAAAGTACAACTGACTTCTCTGTCCTAGTTTAGAACTGTGGCTAGTGCGTTATTATACAATGCAAGAATCACTAACTATATTGGTTGTTAATCTTAAATTAATACCCGGTACAATAGAATCTTCACCATATGGCTTCCCAACCATACTTCTAACCATGATTCCATCGCCCACCATTTTCTATTATCCGACTACCCTAAGTCGGTAATCCATATTTCATATTTATTATGAAAATAATACTTTGCACTTTTAAATGAAGGTGATAAGTTTTTAAAAATACTTTCTCAAATATGTCAAAGGACATGTAAGAATTCCCTTGCATTTATATATCACAAGTTTGGTCTCACCAAGGGATAACTTGCCTATTGTTATCGAATTACGGTAATTCGGGTTTTGTATACTACTCTCAACCTTTGTTTCTAAAAATAAGCATCATTGTCCAGTAAGGACAATGTATAACATCCAAATGCACTCTTAAGGGTCATAAATGTTTATTTTATTTTAGGTGATTATTCCCTTCCCCCTATTTTAGGTGTTTAAGGTTTAGTTAAAGTATTTTCTAACTTTTTTTGAGTTTCTCATTAGAATTTTCATAAATCCTTTAGAGTCTTTATTCAATTATTAGTAGGTTTATATATCACTAATATTAAGAAATTCATTTATCACTCAATGAACATGAATAATCAAAGGTTCATATTTTTAATGGATTATTTTATCATTTTTGGAGTACTTTCTACCCTTTTTGGTTATTTAATATTTATTGTAAAGTTTTATTAGAGGCTTTTTAATTATCTTGTTTTCTAATTTCAGAAAAATGGGAATTCTCATTCCATATATTTTTTTCCTATTTGGAACTATTTTATTTTATTTTTATGGAATTCGTGTTTTCATTTATGGATTTAACTCTTTATTAAGTGGTTTGTATTCTTCATGACTTTATAACTCTTTGTAAAAATCTTCAAAAATTATTTTTGGATTCTACTCATTTTTTATATTTCTAGGGGTATTTTTATTTTATTTTTCTAAAATGTCTAGGGTTGTTTTTGGTTCAATGGGTATTTCTAGAAATGTGAAAAGACAGAAATGCCCTTGGGCCCACTAGTTAGTCCAGTCACTTAAGTGACTGGACCCACACGCTAGGCCCACCCACTCTCTCCTCTCTCTCTCGCACTCGTTCCTCTCCTCTCTCTCTCATGCGTGGGCGATGCATTGGAAACTGGCATCGCCATCACCTTGCCTGGCTGCTTCGGCTGCCTCCGGCCACCTCTAACGCTGCTCCTCTGTCTAAACTACACCTACCTTGTACTCTATCTTCCTACGGACTATATTTTTCTCTCCCCCTCTTAGCTAGACGCTCGCAACCCTAACCCGATCTAGGATTTCGGAGATGTGTCCCCTCCCCCATCTCCAGCATAACTCTAGCACTCCCCGCCATCAAGACAGCGCCCAATCGCGTCTACAATGCCGCCTCTAGCTTCCCTAGTAGGTACAGGTCGAGATGCCCCTCTTGGGGTACTCCCTATGACGCTAATCGCTGCCATTGCTACTGTTCTTTTTCCTCTACTCAACTATTGGTGAGCTACGCTCCTACTTTTTAAAGGTAAACTCCTTCCTCTCTCTCTTTTTCTACAACAATTTCTACTACTGCTTACCTAGGGAATTTCCCCCAAATTCTAGGGTTTTATTTCACTGTTCTTCATAGTGACATCGATTCTAGGGTTCATGGTAGGTTCTAGGGTAGTTTGGAGTATTCTAGTATGCTAGTTGTTGCCCCGATGCTTGACATGATCTAGGTTAGGTTTTGTTAATGTTGTTTAGTCTAGATTTTATAGTTTAGGGTTTAGTATTTAGGGATGTACTTCTGTTAATTGTTGGATTTAGTGTATGGTTGCAATTCTAGTTAGTCTTTAGTTGTTGGTGTTGATCCATTCATTCATGTGATCAATATAGTTCTGCTTCTACTTAGGGTTTGTTCTTAGTCATGTTAAGTGATGTTTGTCTAACTAGTTGTTTATCTAATTACAGTTAAAATCCATAACTCAATTGAGTTAATGGTTTATCAATTGTTCATAATTAGTTTTTCTTTCTCACTGTAGATATATTATCTGATATAATGTCTTTGACAATGTCTTCTTCATCCTCTAAACTTATAGTTCCTAGGGGATGAAGATGAAGCTGTTTAGGATTTCATTTCATAGATTACTTAATAGTTTACCTTTGCCTCTAGCTGCAATCTCAATCAATGGACTCTCAGCAGCTTTGCACTTAGTAGAGATTGTAGTTAGAGGTGTGGGTTTATTGTTAATGTGGAGTGTTTCTCAATTCCCGGGTTATTTATATACTTCTTTTCTTAATTATTTTTGTAGCATTTCTTAGTATGGTTCTTAGGAATATAATCTATTCATTCATATCTCAACCAATCAATCAAGGTTTAATAGGTTGTGCATAGGGTATAGTTGCTTGGTTATTGTCTGTGATGCCTCTTCATTGAGTGTACACAGATGATAAGCAAGCTCTTGTGCTTGTGCTTTCTTCCTAGCAACAAGATCACTATTATATATGATCTATTGGTTCTAATTATTAGTATAGGGTTGTTATCCTACCCTTCCCTGGATCCAAATGATCCCTAGCTACTATTTTAGCTATTCTTCGATCCATCCTAAGATTTTCTAAGCTATAACCTTTGTAGATTCCTAAGGTTGCTTGGTGAAGATCTATAGTGGCTTCCTTCTTCTCCCTCCTCTGGTTCTTGAAGTATTCTTCAAGTTCCTCTCCTACTTTCTTGCTTCTTCTCTCTTGGTTCTCTCTCTATCTAGTGTGTGAGTATTTTTGGTCTGAGATCGATCAGTGAATTGTGAGCTCTAGGATTTTAGGTGGTTAGATATTTATAGTGTTCCTAAATGGTTGTGGTGATGACACCTATTCCATGCATTTAGGTGATTCACATGCTTGGGAGAGTGTGTAAACACCTCTATGGTCTAACTTATTCATAGGCGGCATGTTACTTTTGGTGGTTAAGCCCATGATGGCTTTAACTTATGTGAATATGCCAATTTTGGCATATGTCGGTTTGGTTCTTGTCATGTTTTGTTATTAGTGGTTTTCATGTAGATTTCACCCATGAGTCCTTGTAATTCCAATTGGATCATTGTTCTTAGTTAGGTTACTATAAAGTTTGATTGGCTTATTATTCTCAAGTATCATGTTTTAAATTTCTACGATTCTAGGGTTCTATGTAGTTTCTAAGGCATGGGTATATCCTTTGGTCATTAATCATGTATTGTGGTTACTATCACTTATGTTGGTTTACATGTTTCATTCTCATGATCTAAATTCCTAGGATTTTCTTGTTCATGGTAGAGTTCTAAGCCTGGGGTTCTCCTTTGGTTACTGGACTTGCTTTATGGTTGCTATGATTTCTATAGGTTTAGAATTTCCACTTGTTGTTATTTAGAAATTCTTGAATGGGTACTATTTCTAAGTTTTTGGTCTGTTTTGGGATTATGTTAGTGTACTAGGATGTAGTTATCTTTTAGGATTCTATTTGGTAATGGTCTAGTTTGGGTTTGGATAACTCTAGGATTTACTCTAGTTCTTATAATTTGGAGGGATGGACTGTTTAGTGTTCATCCTTCAAAGTTTGTTGTTTTAGTATGAATCCATGGCTTGGGTAATTGATTTAGTTGAAGTATTTTCATCTTGTTATGGTGCTCGTCTAGTTGGATTACTGGTTCTAGTTGGATTCTAATTATTACTAGATGTTGGTTACAAGTTCTGGTATAGTGTTCTACTGTTAGATAGCGAATTCTCACTATAAGAATTTGTTCATCCTTATTGGGTTTTGGTTCCTATTGTTCACTACTTATTACTTTCCATGTTGTTTCATGGGATTTTTATTTGGTTAGCTCAAGCCAATGGGATTCAAGACTTGTTCTTGGATCCTGTTTTTTTTGGATTCAACATTGATTTGGTTTTTCCTCAGGAAAAACTTGCATTTTAACTTTGACAAAAAATCTTTTGTATGTTAGTGTTTGCAGGTTGAAGGTGATCAAGTGTCAGCAAGGATAAGAGTTTTAGATAGGTACTGTAGTTTTAGCAGATCAAGGTGAGATGAAGAGTAGAATTTAGATAAGAAGATACATAGGTTTTAGTCTCTAGTGTTTTCCCTTATCTCTTTGTATCAAACTTTTTAAATCTCAAACTTATCTAAACCGGCACAGGAACTAGCCTGTTGAACTGGCCACCGGACTGCATGGTCCGGTAGGGCATAGTCATTTTGGTAGCAGAACCGACACCTCCAGTTTTCTTGCTGGTTTCACAGAAACCTCTCGAACATGCCAATTTCACCTAAGTACTATGCTATTCTCACTTTTGTGTGATGGCTATATGGTGTTAGGATGTGTATAGGATATGGTAAGATCCCCAACGAGCTCATTGATACCATCCCTCTTAATAGTGCGGTGTCTCCTATCTGACTCAAACATAAATAGAGATAAATATAACCAAAACACTGACTCTTCTTTTGAATAGAGAATGGGGGTCTCTCACCATCTTCTATCATCACTCATGAACTGAAACATGTGTACACACTAGTATGTAACATTAGTCCACACTTTAGATCTGATGTCATGATTAACTAAAATAATGGTTAAGGGTAAAATACCCTTACACACACGCTTAGGCATTGTTTAGTTCTCTTGTATTCGCTACTATAATCACGGGAATTGGGGGATTCTTCCAATTCCTGCAAAATCTCTATAGTCCGTTTACAGCCAGTTTTGGCCAGGATAATCTCGGGATATCCCCACAAATCCTATTGTTTTTATCTATATTAAAAACTCTCCTCAAATGGTAGAGTATTTTTGAGGAAGAGTATTTGAGGGGATTGGAGAGTATTGTGTGAATACCAAATCCTCTCCTATCCTCAAAACTCTAGTGTTTAAAAATACGAGAGAAGTAAACAAGGCTTTAGTGTGAGAATAATGCTTGACCTACCACATTATTTCATTGAAGTCCCCAATCATCATCTACGGTGCACCCGATCATCATTCACATTTGATGCATATCTTGTACTCTCGGTTCACCATGCATAAAAGAACCACACCACTAATCTCCAACCGCACCCTCTTTTATCAAGACAATAATATGATGCATTTTAAATGAGAGCAGGCTAACATCCACACCCTCCTACCAGAATAGGTCTAGACCCTCACATTTCCCTTCTCTCTTCACACAAAAATAGTATTTCATCTCGAGCATCCACCGCAACCTTCTGATAGGAAGATGAGCTTCAGACGATGCATACTAACTTGATAATACCAATTCCTGAACTGTTTCAGGTTTCCCCAAACCCCAGTAGTTCCATCTTAGGAAATACATTAGGCCCGACGAGGCTCCTTAGAGCTCGTTGATTTTTCCAGTTCATTAGTTTTGTTTTGTTCCTCAACAGTATTCACCCTTTTTCCATCTCTTGGAGAATTTGAATTACTATCATTCTCCTCCACTTCTTTTGTCATCACTCCTGTAGCACCGCCGGTTTTCATAGCTTAGCCTATTGGATTGTAAGTCAGAAGCAAATTCCCATGAGGCACTACCAGCGCCTCCTCTTCTTCAAAATTCATCCTTCTCTTAGATGCACCCAACCTCTATGCTACCCCAGGTGGTTTTGAAGGTATAAATATAGTGCTCCTAAGGTCATCATTGTCCCTATCACCTCTAGGTTTGGGCTGATAAACACCCTCCCATCGATCTCCTCTATCACGTTCCTTTCCTTTATCAAAACCTCTTCCCCATCTGCCACCCATACCTTGTGTCTAGGTTGGGTCCTCATGAAATGTCGAAATGATCAGTGAAGGCGGGTAAATAATCTCTCCTCTGGCCAAACTCTATCTTCGTACTCCTTGACGTGACCCCTTCCCCACAAACATTGTAGTAGTCTTGCATATTTTCGTATTGCGTCCTAAAATGTATCTTCCTTTTAATCAGAGTTATACTCACCACTCTTGATATCGGCTTACGCATATCGATCATGGCACACGCTCGCACCCATCTCCTGCACCTTTCATTGATAGTTTATCAATGCAGACAAACGGTCATGTGCTTTGAGAGATGTTTGGAAATACTCAAGGTTCTCACCTTCTCTTTAAGGTCCAGAACATGAACCCATGCCAGGAATAGATTTAGCTCAATAGAACCAATGTAAATACATCCATCGTACTCCCCCATCATCACCAATGACCTCCATGCATAACTCTTTCCTGGTCTGCAACGCATTCAAATTGCATAGAGAAAAAGTTCTCCTCGATCACTCTAAACTGTACCTCCTTGGCCAAATTCCATGTTGCCCTCATGTCCCCATACAAAGCGCCATGGTTGAAGTTCTTGTGGCGAACACTCGCCCAAGGGCTAGCCACCTCGCCTTTTGCGCTAAGTTCTCAAGATCTTCTCTAGGACGATGTCCTCTTCCTCACTTTCTATAAGATTTAGCGATGTTACCAGCCCCCGATGGGTGTTTTACCGACTTCTCCGATCTCCTACTTCCTGCTAATTCAGATTGTCGAGGATTCCTCTGCTACTGCCATGAAACACTAGTAGAAAATGGACCTTTGGTCTAGGGGTATTAGTCCCGGTTTTGCTACAAACCGGGGCTAATGCCCCGATCCCAATGGCTCTATCTAGCCGCAGGGGCGGCAAACACTAGTCCCGGTTCGAACGGACCCTTTAGTCTCGGTTCGTGTAACAAACCAGGACTAAAGGGTTTTAGGTAGGCTGGGTCGAGCGCTAGACCCTTTAGTTCTGGTTTGTTATACGAACCGGGACTAAAGGTTACCCTTTAGTCCCGGTTCTAGAAACAAACCGGGACTAAAGGCCTGGCTATATCTTCTTCCCCCTGCTTGAGCCACCATTTCAAGCCGGTGGCTCCTCTCTCTATCTTCCTTCAACAAGCTCGAGTTCATGCACAAATTTTTCTCAAGATTTGTCAATATTTTGTGGTGCCCCATCTATCCAAAGGTTCTAAAAGGTGAGCAAATTCATCCTTTCAACTCTCATTGCTATATTAGTTCATTTCATGCTCTATCTTGTAGATGGATTTGTGGATTTAGTTTGGTAGTAATTTTTGCAATGATAAAATGAGATCAATGTTTAGATTCTATCTATCTTGTATTAATGTAATGAACTCCAAGGTAAATATCATTTTCAATATGTGGATTCTATCTATATCTTGTTTTGGCACATAGTCTCGGAATTTGATTCATAGAAGCACACACATGCATGAGTTCATCATTCTAACTAGATGGGCAAAATACCCTTCTTTGTCTTCTACCTGCCTTCGGCAAACTGAAAAAATGTATCAAAAATAGGGTTAATTCATAAAAGCTTGATAAGAAGACATCACAGTACATCTTCGAGAAGCTCCTCTATGGCTAGCTCCTTGAAGATTTCTGAGGATAGGACCCTAAGACATCTTCGAGAAGCTCCGCCGTAGTGGTGTCCCTCTCGCACCATCTTGGAGTTAATAACTTCTCTAGCTATAGATTAATACGTCAGGTGATATGTTGCTAACGTATCCATAATTTTTGATGTTCCATGCTTGGTTGTATCTACTTTCTTGTACTTTGTTCCAACTTTGGAGTACTTTCTATACAATTTCTTGGACTAACCTATTAACAAGTGCTACAGTGCCAGTTGCCTGTTTTCTGCTGTTTTTGGTTCCAGGAAAGTCAGAAAATCAATATTCTCGGAATTGGACCGGACAAAAGCCAAAGTCGATATTTTATCGGAAGACTCACGGAGCCAGAAGACGAGACGGAGAGGGGCCACAGGGTGGCCACACCATATGGTGGTGCGGGCTCGCCCTGGCCGCGCCACCAGGTGGTGTGGGCCCCCTGGTCGCCCACCGACCTTGCCTCTTCGCCTATAAGATGCCTCCCGATGCAAAAACCCTAAGTCGTCCAGCCTCCAGCCATGAAAATTTCCGCAGCGCCGCCACCACCGAAGGGGAGATTCGGGGGACAGAAAGTCTCTGTTCCGGCACTCTGCCGGGACGGGGAAGTGCCCCCGGAGCCATATACATCGACTCCACCGCCATCTCCATCACCGTTGCTGATTTCCATGATGATGAGGGAGTAGTTCTTCCTCGAGGCTAAGGGTTCTACCGGTAGCTATGTGTTCATCTCTCTCTATGCATGATCTTATTGAGATCATGAGCTTATTAATCTAGTAGATCTACTTTGCTACTCAAGTGCTTTAATAGATCTCTTCTCTCCCCATGTGTGTGAAAGTGATAGCGTGCACACCATGGTGGCACTTAGGCTAGAGATTACAAATACTTGTTATGAGTTATATTTGGAGTTGGATGTTTCTATGAAATTGTGGTGTTTGTTGGAACCATCTAGTGCTCAAGGTGATAGTGTGGGGTTTTCTAGATGGGAAAGGCTTACTTTGAGGAGTGCTGTTATAGCCCTACCATCAATTAGAGTGTCCAACCGGAGAGTAGTTAAGAGTAGTATCATAAAGAGAAGATATTTAGATGAGAGTGATCACTAGCGAAAGTATGATCCCTAGGCCTTGTTTCTAAGTATTGAAACACCGTTTGCAACTAGATCTGTTACTTGTTTGCTTGCTTCCATCTTTATTTCAGATTGCATTTAGTCTTTTCCACACGCCATCAAGTTATTTTCTAGTACCGTTATCTTATATCCATACCACTTGTATTTCACTATCTCTTCGCCGAACTAGTGCACCTATACACCGGACAAGTGTATTGGGTGTGTTTGGGACACAAGAGACTTCTTGTATCTTGATTGCAGGATTTCCTGAGAGGGAATACCTTTGACCACTTCCTCCCTGAGTTCGATAAACCTTGGGTGATCCACCTAAGGGAAAACTTGCTGCTGTTCTACAAACCTCTGCACTTGGAGGCCCAACAACTGTCTACAAGAATAGAAGTGCGTAGACATCAAGCTATTTTCTGGCTCCGTTGCCGGGGAGGTAAGGTAAAAGGTACTCACATCCTCCGTGGTGAGTGCTCGAAGTTATTTCCTTTAGATTCTGCAATTTTGTCTTTTTGTTTCATGTTTTCACTAGTTAGGCTTAATGGAAAACAACAAAAAATTAGAGAGCTTTATAGTATTTATCTTGAGTTAGGACATGAAGTGTTTGAAGGGAAAATTAAAAAACCTATGGAACTTTATTTGCATGCTAATAGCCATGTTGTTAGTATGAATTCTTTGGACACCATTATTGCTAATGCTATGGAAAAGTCTAAGCTTGGAGAAGCTAGTTTTTATGAAAATGATCTTTTTAGTTCCCCAGCTTTGGAATATAGCTATTCTATTGCTTATGATGATATGAAACCTCCAATATATGATGATTGCAATGAAGAATATGATATTTGCAAGCCACCTACTATTGAGGAGAAAATTAATTATGATTACAATATGCTTCCTATATTTGATGATTATGGTGATGAGAATAAAAATGATAGCTATTTTGTTAAATTTGCTCCTACTACAATTAATAAGAATAACTATGCTAATGTGGAGAGTAATAATGATTATATGCATGTGGCTCATGATAAGAATGTTTCATGTGATAGTTATATTGTTAATTTTATTCATGATGGTACTTAAAGTTATTATGAGAGAGGGAAACATGGTTTTATGCATCTCAATAATATTAAGTTTCCCCTCTTTATGTTGAAAGTCTTGAAGTTGCACTTGTTTTACTTTCCTATGCTTGTTGATTTGTGCTTTCATGACTTGTTTCTTTACAAGATTCCTATGCATAGGAAGTGGGTTAGACTTAAATGTGCTTTGAGTTTGCTTCTTGATGCTCTCTTTTACTTCAATTCATATTTCTTATGCGAGCATCTTCTCAAACTATCATGCCTAACTTAAAGGCGTTAAAGAAAAGTACTTATTGGAAGATAACCCAAAAGTCTTGGAAGTTACTACTTCTGTAATAACCGCTCCTTATCCTTTTTATTTGCTTTTTGTGCCAAGAATAATCTCTAATGAGAGAGAAGTAATGATTGGGAAAGTTGCTGTCCCGAAACAGATTTCTGTACTTCACCGTAAAAATTTGTGTAACATATCTATACGTACTTTAGAGGCATCATTTTTTGAGCTTTTGCCCTAGGTTGTTATCTAACTTTCATTCGTTCAACACTTTTTGATTTGAGCAACAGAATGTCTTCGAAATTTTTTGTCTTTACCTGCTGGTCTGTTTTGACAGATTTCTGCCATTTTCTGCATTTGCTTCTTGTTGGTTCCTTTTTGAGTTCTTTTGGGGAATTGAGCTTTTTGAGGGAAGTGCTACAGTAGCTTGTGTTTTAATGGAAGTTTTATTGGTGTTGGAACTGAACCCAAAGACTTATTATCTTGAGTCCACTAATGTTGCTAATAAAGATTGTGTGAAGTTTTGTATGAAGGAAAAAATTCAGGTGTATGGAAGGAATGAGTAATGAGATGAAGGATGGACTAAAGCTCAAGCTTGGGGACGTCACACGTGTCACCCCAAGAAATATCCAAGAAGTACAAGCGTCAAAGCTTGGGGATGCCCAAGGCATCCCCCTCTTCATCAATAAAAATCCCAGATTTCTTCCAAACACTTCATTTTTATTGTTTCATGCACAGTTGTGTTGTTCTTGGAGCGTCTTCTTTTTCGTTTTGTTTTGGTTTTTCATTTTCTTTGTTTTCTTAGTTATCTGAATAAATTGGTTGGACCCCCTCTTTCATGCATTGGTTTTCAAATAGTTTGGTTTGGATTGGAAAAGAGTAGGAAAGTTCATGCTTAAGGGTAAAGAGAGCTTGTTTTTGACTGTGGCCTATGCTTTGTCATGCCATGCTTGATATTTTTTTGGCTTTATGCTTAGTATTCTTTGCTGTAGATTGACATGTTATAAACAATTGAGATTGCTTAATGTGCCTTGGAAGGATCATGATTTGTTTTAGCATTTTAAAGCATAGTATTGTGGTATTCTCCTTTGATGCTTTATTTGGGTTGACTTGGCACATGCTCACACCATGTTATGACTATCCCAAGTCACTATAAGCCTTTATGATCCTTTAGTTTTCAACTTGTAGTATCACTTTATGCTTTGATCAATGATGTTTTGTCGCTCTGCATGATTATGGCCATTATTGCTCTCTTAGTTTGTCGCTCTCAGTCTTTTGCTAGCCTCCGTAACCAAGTGTGAGTTACACTCATGCATCCAACTCCTTAAACCAAGTTATTCCAAAGAGTCCACCATACCTACCTATTAGCAATTGCTATTCCAAGTATATTCATGTTTTTATCTACCTTCCAAATTAAATTTGTTATGTGAAAAATAGTGATTAAAGCTCTCACGAACTTGATGGCACAATTTACTTTCTTGCATTTAATAGAACTGAACCATTGGGTCCTTCTTTGTTGCGTATATGCTTGCGCTTTATAAGTTGAAATTAGCAGAACCATGTATCATGGGGAACACTTTCAACATTGCACTTGTACTTTGTACCCCGTTGATATCATGTTCTTTTGCTTATGGATCCCGGCGGTATGAAATAAAAGTGGAACTTGTCAGATCATGGAGTTTGTATGTGTGTTAGAGAAACGCCTGGACCGCTAGCCTAAGCCATGCCTAATCATGGTGGAAACTTGCAGCATCACCATAATGAGCACTCTATGAAGCATCCTCAATAAAAACCTATGCAAATAGCAAATAAAAAGATCGCTGGGATGCTCATTGTCTGCTTGCCTTGTCATTTTGATTATGGGATAGCTCGTGTATCATGTGCAAGGGGTACCCCATTGGCGGTTCTCTATGATACATATGTACTTACAATGACAAGAGCTTACTTGTGACTAAAGTTGAGTAGCATGAGGTTCGGTCTTCGTAAGTAAGGGGCATGAGATTTTGGCTTATAATTGTCAAGCATATCCTCTTAGTTGTGTCACTTTAACCTTAATCACTTCAAGATGCTTATGATAGGGGCAATGAGAGCTGAAAGCTAAAAAGTACCATAATTTTTGGAAGCTCTTTATGAAACTTGAATCTCTGCTTCCTTCTATGAAGGCCTTTCTTTTACTTTTATATTGAGTCTCCACCTTCTATCTTAATGCACCTACTTTGAGAGCATAGTGGCCATTCTTAGTTCTATGTGCATTGTCCCAAGACTAGTTGATTGATGCATAATCTGATATTGCTTGTTTTAAACTATTTGTATCTAGTCACTCTTATGAACTTTGAAGGTGTCCTATGCATTTATGTTTTGCTACTCTATGAGGGACAAGCTAAATGCTACTATGCTATGTTTTCTTTATGTGAAACAAACAAACGTCTTGCAAAGCATTGTTATTCATGAATCTTTTGTTTGTATCCTTTCATGTTACAACATAGTTTCTATGTCTTATTGTTAGAACTTTGTCTTTCATGCTATGTTGAAGTACTATGATTCCATCTATCAATGTTTTACAAATACTTGGATCAAGTTTATGATGGTGCATGTCACCTCAAAAATTATTCTTTCTTTTTATCACTTACCTACTCCAGGACGAGCAGGAGTTAAGCTTGGGTATGTTGATACGTTGCTAACGTATCCAGAATTTTTTATGTTCCATGCTTGGTTTTATCTACTTTCTTGTGCTTTGTTCCAACTTTCGAGTACTTTCTATACACTTTCTTGGACTAACCTATTAACAAGTGCTACAGTGCTAGTTGCCTGTTTTTTGCTGTTTTTGGTTCCAGGAAAGTCAGAAAATCAATATTCTCGGAATTGGACCGGACAAAAGCCAAAGTCGATATTTTATCGGAAGACTCACGGAGCCAGAAGACGAGACGGAGAGGGGCCACAGGGTGGCCACACCATATGGTGGTGCGGACTAGCCCTGCCGCACCACCAGTTGGTGTGGGCCCCCTGGCCGCCCACCGACCTTGCCTCTTCGCCTATAAGATGCCTCCCGATGCAAAAACCCTAAGTCGTCCAGCCTCCAGCCACGAAAATTTCCGCAGCGCCGCCGCCACCGAAGGGGAGATTCGGGGGACAGAAAGTCTCTGTTCCGGCACTCTGTCGGGACAGGGAAGTGCCCCCGGAGCCATCTCCATCGACTCCACCGCCATCTCCATCGCCGCTGTTGATTCCCATGATGATGAGGGAGTAGTTCTTCCTCGAGGCTAAGGGTTCTACCGGTAACTATGTGTTCATCTCTCTCTCTCTCTATGCGTGATCTTATTGAGATCATGAGCTTTGTAATCTAGTAGATCTACTTTGCTACTCAAGTGCTTTAATAGATCTCTTCTCTCCCCATGTGTGTGAAAGTGATAGCGTGCACACCATGGTGGCACTTAGGCTAGAGATTACAAATACTTGTTATGAGTTATATTTGGAGTTGGATGTTTCTATGAAATTGTGGTGTTTGTTGGAACCATCTAGTGCTCAAGGTGGCAGTGTGGGGTTTTCTAGATGGAAAAGTCTTACTTTGAGGAGTGATGTTATAGCCCTACCATCGATTAGAGTGTACAACCGGAGAGTACTGAAGAGTAGTATCATAAAGAGAAGATATTTATATGAGAGTGTTCACTAGCGAAAGTATGATCCCTAGGCCTTGTTTCTAAGCATTGAAACATCGTTTGCAACTAGATCTGTTACTTGTTTGCTTGCTTCCATCTTTATTTCAGATTGCATTTAGTCTTTTCCACACGCTATCAAGTTATTTTCTAGTACCGTTATCTTATATCCATACCACTTGTATTTCACTATCTCTTCGCCGAACTAGTGCACCTATACACCGGACAAGTGTATTGGGTGTGTTGGGGACACAAGAGACTTCTTGTATCTTGATTGTAGGATTGCCTGAGAGGGAATACCTTTGACCACTTCCTCCCTGAGTTTGATAAA
This sequence comes from Avena sativa, assembly GCA_916181665.1. Lineage (NCBI taxonomy): Eukaryota > Viridiplantae > Streptophyta > Magnoliopsida > Poales > Poaceae > Avena > Avena sativa. The sequence continues at coordinate 106,345,719 of OV702292.1, forward strand.
CCTTGGGTGATCCACTTAAGGGAAAACTTGTTGCTGTTCTACAAACCTCTGCACTTGGAGGCCCAACAACTGTCTACAAGAATAGAAGTGCGTAGACATCACCGGGTAACTAAAACAATTCACATATTAGGGAGTGCCTCTATGGCGAGCTCCTAGAAGATGTCTGAAGACGGGATCCTAAGACATCTTCAGGAAGCTCCGCCGTAGTGGTGTCCCTACTCTCGCACACCATCTTGCAGTTCTTCAGAAGAATGCATACCTATTTATAGATTAAGCAGCACAACATAGTGTCGGACACTAAAGACATAATGTCGACACTCACCCCTAGCATATAGTTCTGCAACCCACCCAAAATAGTGTCGTCATTTACGGGCTTAGTGTTGTCCACTCAAGACATAGTGTCGACATGTTGTCGCCACATCCACGTTTAGTCCCGGTTGGTGCCTCCAACCGGGACTAAAGGTTCATCATATCTTTAGTCCCGGTTGTTTGCTTTAATTTTTTTTAGACCAGTACTAATTTTATCATCATGATTCTATTTGATGTACTTAATTATATAATGCAGATGAGCCAGCAATGGATGTACGCTGACCGACTCTCTAGCTAGTTCATTAAAGGCGTGCGTTATTTTGTCCTTGTGGCCGAGGCAAACAAGCAGAATGGTTTTATGTCTTGTCCATGTGGTGTCTGTCGGAATCATAAGGAATACTCTTCCTCAAGAGTCCTCCACAGCCACCTGTTTCGGTCCGGTTTCATGACCGGCTATAATTGTTGGACTAAGCACGGAGAAAGAGGGGTTATGATGGAAGACAACAAAGAAGAGAATGATAACCACTACCCTACTATGTCCCCTTAATACGATGGTACTACAATGGAAGACAATGATGAATAAGAAGATGAAGAACGGGCATCAGATCTGCCCCATGATGATCTTAGTCAGGACATTGCTGGTGCAAAGGAAGAATGCGTAACTGAAAGGGAGAGGTTGAAGTTCAAGCAGATGTTAGAGGATCACAACAAATTGTTGTACCCAAATTGTGAAGATGGGCACAAAAAGTTGGGTAGCACATTGGAATTGCTGCAATAGAAGGCACAGAACGGTGTGACTGACAAATGGATTTGAAAAGTTGCTGAAAATAATGAAGAAGTTGCTTCCGAAGGATAATGAACTGCCCGCCAGTACCTACGAAGCAAAGAAGGTTGTCTGCCCTCTAGGATTAGAGGTGCAGAAGATACATGCATGCATTAATGACTGCATCCTCTACCGCGGTGAGGAGTACGATAATTTGGATGCATGCCCAGTATGCACTTCATTGTGGTATAAGATAAGACGAGATGACCCTAGTGATGTTGAGGGCGAGTGCCGCATGAAGAGGGTTCCTGCCAAGGTGATGTGTTATGCTCCTATAATACCACGATTGAAACATTTGTTCAGGAACAAAGAGCATGCCAAGTTGTTGCGATGGCAGATGGAAGACCGTAAGAAAGACGAGATGTTGAGACACCCCGCTGATGGGTCACACTGGGGAAAAATCGAGAGAGAGTTCCTAGAATTTGCAGGTGACACAAGGAACTTATGGTTTGGTCTAAGTACAGATGGCATGAATCCTTTTGGGGACTAGAGCTACAGTCATAGCACCTGGCCTATGACTCTGGGTATCTATTACCTTCCTCCTTGGTTGTGCATGAAGCGGAAGTTCATTATGATGCCAGTGCTCATCCAAGGCCCGAAGCAACCCGACAACGACATTGATGTGTACCTAAGGCCATTAGCTGAAGAACTCTTACAATTGTGGCACGGGCAAGGTGTACGTGTGTGGGATGAGCACAAGCAGGAGGAATTTGACATACGAGAGTTGTTGTTCATAACAATCAATGATTGGTATGCTCTTAGTAACATTTCAGGACAAACAAACAAGGGATACAATGCATGCACACACTGTTTAGGTGAGACTGAAAGTATATATTTGGATAAATGTAAGAAGAATGTGTACCCGGGGAATCGTCGTTTTCTTCTTCCCACGCACACCCTAAGAAAGAAAGGTAAGCATTTCAATGGTGAGGCAGACAGCCAGTGTAATCCTATCCACCGTACTAGTGATGATGTATTTGATATGGTGAAGGATTTAAAAGTAATCTTTGGAAAGGGTCCTGGTAGACAATCAGTTCCGAAGGACGATGTCGAACACGCACCCATTGGAAAAGAAGTCTATATTTTGGGAGCTACCCTATTGGAAAGTCCTAGAGATCTGCTCTGCAATTGACGTCATGCACTTGACAAAGAATCTTTGCGTGACGCTGCTAGGCTTCTTGGGTGTGTATGGGAAGAATAAAGATACACCGGAAACACGGGAGGACCAACAACGTATGAAAGACCGAGACAGCATGCATCCAGAGCTGTTTGAAGGTACTGCCAGCTATGCTCTTACCAAAGAAGAGAAGGAAATCTTTTTTGAAGTCCTTTATAGTATCAAGGTCCCGTCTGGCTTCTCATCAAACATAAAGGGAATAATAAATATGATAGAGAAAAAATTTCAAAACCTAAAGTCTCATGACTGCCACGTGCTTATGACATAGCTGCTTCCGGTTGCATTGAGGGGACTCCAACCGGAAAATGTTCGAGTACCCATTGTGAAGCTATGTGCGTTTATAAATGCAATTTCTCAGAAGGTAATCAATCTATATAGTCTACCAAGGTTACAGAAAGATGTGGTCCAATGTCTTGTCAGCTTCGAGTTGGTGTTCCCACCATCCTTCTTCAATATTATGATGCACCTCCTAGTTCACCTAGTCAAAGAGATTAACATTCTTGGTCCTGTATTTCTACACAATGTGTTCCCCTTTGAGAGGTTCATGGGAGTCTTAAGGAAATATGTTCATAACCGTGCTAGGCCAGAAGGAAGCATCTCAAAGGGATATGGAACAAAGGAGGTCATTGAGTTTTGTGTTGACTTTATTCCTGACCTTAAGCCCATAGGTGTTCCTGAATCACGACATGAGGGTAGACTGAGTGGAAAAGGCATGCTAGGAAAGAAATCAAGGATATGTATGGATGGACATTCTCTCACTAAAGCACACTACACAGTTCTGCAAAGTTCGACCTTGGTGGCTCCATATATCGAGGAACACAAGAATATTGTACACTCCAACAACCCGGGGAAGCCTGGTTCGTGGATTACAGATGAACACACAAAGACTTTTGGTGGTTGGTTGCAGACACATCTCATGAATGACATCACTGTTGGAGAGAAGTTGTACTTGTTGGCAAGGTCACCATATTCGACTATATTGACTTTCCAAGGGTACAATATAAATGGGAATACATTTTACACGATCGCCCAAGATAAAAAGAGCACCAACCAAAACAATGGTGTCCGATTTGATACAATAGACAAGAATGGGCAAAAGGATACATATTATGGTTACATAGAGGAGATATGGGAACTTTACTATGGACCTTATTTTAAAATAAGGTCCCTTTGTTTCGGTGCAAATGGGTCAAGCTGGTAGGAGGCGGGGTTGAGGTAGAGAAGAAATACGGAATGACAACAGTGGATCTCAACAACCTTGCGTATAGATATGAACCATTCGTCCTAGCAATGATGTGGCTCGGGTTTTTTATGTGAAGGACATGTCTACCAAACCTAGAAAAAGGAAAGATAAGAAAAAGAATATAGCATACGATGAGCCAAAGCACCACATAGTTCTTTCAGGGAAAAGAAACAACGTGGGGGTGGAGGATAAGACAGACATGTCAGAAGATTATGATAAGTTTCATGAAATTCCGCCCTTCGCAGTGAACGATGACCCAAGCATCCTGTTAAGTAAGGAAGATGCTCCATGGTTATGGATTAGAAGAAAACCCTAACAATAGAGATGTGTGGATGTTGGTGATGTATAATATTAAACCTTTATTTTTAATGATCTGCTTATATATATGGATGAACTGTCTCGATCTCAATAGGTAGTATTGCAACTTGTTGTGGCCAACACCAAAGAAATTTATTAATATTAAAATGTAAAAATTAGTCATAATCATGTTTATTCCTGTAGTACACATCTTCAGGGTCATCTTCAGAATCGTCATCGTCATTATCATTATCGTCGCTTATAGCACGCGGTTGGATCCTCAGCCCTTCCCCGGCTTGTGCACGGGGGAACGGGGGAGGGGGCACCTGCCACTCTGGCCTCGGATTCACGACGTGCAGGGGAGGGGGCTCCCGGATGACGATGCTGGTACGCTCTCGGCCTTCACCACTGCCACCATTCTTGTGGCTCTGCAGCTGGTGAAAGTGTGGGTACCTCAGGCGAGGATGGTCTCCCATGGCGATGAAGCGCATCATGCTGGTGATAGTCCGGTTCGCCCACCACATGTGGTGACCGGCCTTGTTGTGGTTCACTGGGGGCGGGCCGTCACCCTCATACCTGGCGAGCTCAATTTCCTGCCAGTTTGCGAAGAAGGCATTCCAGGTGTCGAGGTTGTTGGGATCCCAATGGGGATCCATCCGCTTCTCTAGCGTGAGCTTGAGGTAGAAGTGGTTCATGATGGCCGCCTAGCAGGCCGAACCTTGAGGCACATGAGGAACATGAACCCCTCTAGTGCTCAGCATCCAGCCAGCGGGCAGCCGGTACCTCGGCGGGCATGGGTAGCTGGAGGCGCACAGCGCCTCGGTCTCCTCAAGCGTCAGAAATGCCCAGTAAGCGGTGTCCATTGTTGTAAGAGAGAAGGTGTGGATGTGTGGATGGACATGGTGGTTGGCCTAGATATAGAGGGAAATGGAAGGAAAACATGGCGAGAAGCAGGGGAAATGGCGGGAAAACATGGCGGGAAGCGGGGGAAATGGCAGAAAAGCATATCTTGATGGCTCTGAAAATGTGGCGGGAAATATCTTTAGTCCCGGTTAGTGGCTCCAACCGGGACTAAAGGCCCCCGAAATATATTTTACTCCCAGTTACTAGTTGTAGTATGAAATATTATATTTCTAATGGGTATATTATTTTTTCTGAATAGTTTGGTATATTACATGTATTTTTCTATTTTTAAATGATAAACTATATTTTTACAACATTTATACTAAATATAATACTTGTTAAACAATAAATAATTTAATTTAAGTTGTATAATAGAGTATGGTAATAGATTTAAATTATAGATCTTCTTTTTTTGAAAATTTTGATATATAATACATAATTTTCTGAAAACTATACACCAGTTTTCATTTTGGCGCCAAAAATCCCCTTTAGACCCGGTTTACCCTTTAGTCCCGGTTTGTATCACAAACTAGGGTTAAAGGGGTATACGCGCGTGGGAATAGCGGCGGCCGAAAACACCTTTAGCCCTGGTTTGTAATACAAACCGGGGCTAAAGGGTAACCTTTAGTCCCGGTTTATATTACAAATCGGGGCTAAAGGGTGGGGGTATAAATACCCTCCTCCTCCACCCCGGTTCTAGATACGAACCGGAGAGCCCCAGTTCATCTTCTTCCCGACGAACCGCCACGCCGAGGAGGAGCTCGCCACGCCGAGGAGGATCTTGCTACCGCCCGCGCCCAAGGAGAAGCTCGCCGCTGCCCATGCCCGTGGAGGAGCGCGCCGCCGCCCGCATCATCCATCCCACTGCGCCAAGGAGGAGCTCGCGCTTCCGCCCACCGAGGAGGACCTTGTGTCGCTGCCCGCCGAGGAGAAGCTCGTCGTCACCCGTGTTGTTTGTCCCGTCGTGCCACGCCCTCCGCTACCCCTATAGGTGACTCTCGATCTAATTAGTTTAGGTTAATTATAGGTTTATTAGTTTAATTAGTTTAGTTAGTGGTAGGTTTAGGGGTTAGTTAGTGTTAGGGCGATTACTTAGTTAGCTAGTTAGGGTTAGTTAGTGTTAGGGCAAATACTTAGTTAATTAGGTTTAGTTTAGTTAGTGTTAGGTTTAGGGTTAGTGTTAGGGCAATTAATTACTTAGTGATTTAGTTTTTTTGACAATCAATGGATTTATAATAGCAAATAGTACTTCGTAGAGATACATTGATGATGACAAGACCTTATCATCGAACGAAGGGCCGAAGACCACTTTAGTTAGTGTTTAGGGATTTAGTTTGTATCATCGACAGATTTCGGAGATATGTGTAGTGTGCTGAGGTTTTATGATTTAGTTTAGGGTCAGGGATTAGGTTATGATTTAGTTTAGCGGTTTAATTTAGTGTTTATGTTCTATAATTGTTTATGTTATGATATAGTTATGCCGCGTCCTCGTCGTCCACTCGGCGGCAACGGTGGAGTACTGCACTCCATCGGCTCCGAGGATGTCCGAGCCTGGGCTCCACCGGGCTGGGACTGGGAGGTGCTACCTGCTAGGACTCGTACCTTGGTGAGGAATCCGGGTATCGTCGTCGACCCGGAGCTTCTTTGGTGGCATCCGTAAGGTCCAGGAGCAATGCAGAAGAAGTCGACCCCCGAGGAGGTGGTACATCGTCGTGTCAGGGAGGAGGACGAGCATGTCCGCTAGTATAATATCTTTTCGAGACCAGGTTCTCCAATCTCTGGTTGTTTCTTCATGGATCTCACCCGGCGAGCTATTCTCCGATGATGGTTCCTGTTCTCTGGTTGTACAGCTCCCGTGACATAGGACCCGACAGTCGATGTCGCTAGTTTGATATGAGCAAGATATGAGCGATATGTATTATTGTACTTTATCTTATATTATTGTACTTTATGTTAATTCAAAATTGTTTCATTATTAGTACGTAATCTTTTTTCTGTATCCGAGTCATCGCAATTGTAATATTCTTTTACTTAATGCAAAATTGTTTTATCTTTTTTGTATGAGTTAAGCTATGGACGGTAGACAGAATGAAGAGGAGGTTTTGAACATGATAGATGAGGGTACTGGAGGTTCTTATTGCAATGATAACTCTCAGTATCTTAATTTGTCTAGAGGATACGATAGTGGAGACGACGGGGGAGACCATGGTAGAGACCATGGTGGAGACCATGGTGGAGACTATGGTGGAGACAATGGGGGAGACCATAGTGGAGATGATGTTGGAGACACCTTAATAACAAATTCCGGTGAGGTATATAAAGTCTCTACCGATCGACCATTAGTATAGATGCACTAATTCATTCGTATATATATATATTGACGAATGTTTCTTCTCTTAGACCTCCGCATCGGGCCAATCTTCTACAAGAAAAAGAGGCCCGGCCCAAAAGTTGCCCGATAATGTCTGTTTTAGCATTGCCTTAGTCTCTGCGCTGGGTCAACCGTTGGAGCCCATACAATCCATCAATGCATTTGTACATCAATGCGGAGTGATTGCTAGAGACACCGTCCCGATCACCAAGCGAGAGTGGAATAAGCCAGGAAAGAAAAGGGATCCAACTAGGGCTAGTTTTGTCGACGATAGAGCGAAAGATGCGATGTGGAATTCTCTCATGACACATTTCACCCTACCAGTCTTGGAGACTAATAAGCTCACATAGCAAATGAGGTTGAAAGTCAAGGAGTGGGCTCTTAAGAAGATGGGCACACTATTTAAAGACTGGAAGAAAAGATTGTACCACGACTATGTGAAGAAGCAAAAACTCCTAAATTCATTGGCCCACTAGAGAAGCAGCGGGATAACTGGGCCACATTTGTGTAATACAAGACCTCGGAACCATCTCTGGTAATGTCAAAAAATAATAAGCTAAATGCAGCCAAAAAGAAATATCACCATCATATGGGCACAGGTGGCTACAAGAGTGCCATGCCTAAGTGGGATAAAGCTGAGGCCGACCTGGCGGCTAAAGGGGTCACTCCAGCTATGTCTGGTTGGCCCTTGAGGTCAAGAAATTGGTTACTCGGGCATGGGGCATCGTATAACCCGTAAACATGCGAGATTTGAAGGAAATATGCCCTGAGAGGCAATAATAAAGTTGTTATTATGAATTCCTTGTATATGATAGAAGTGCGTAGACATCATTGTCGGAGTCCTCTAAGTTCATTAAGCTCCTCCCGATGCTGTGCAAAATGGCTTCAACCCTCGCAAACCGCTCTGCATCCTCCTCTTGTCGCTGCTTTGTTTTTCTCGATTGGCTTCTGTAGGTGTCAAAGTCCTCGGGAAACCCGATAGCCCATGAACAAGAAGGTCCGAAGCCTCGTGTTCGTCCAACCTTTTCAGGATTCCTGAGGGCCTTTGTCAGCTCATCGTTCTCTCTGATAGGAACAAACTTTACCTCTTGAACCCCTTTTATCACTTTAATAAGATCATCCTTGGGTCCAGCAACTTCTTTGGTTGCAACAATCTTGTTGGGTCCGCAGCATAGAAAACAAAAATTTTCCTACGATGAGAACTATACGCCAAGATCTATCTACTAGATATAGAGCAACGGGTGGACATACATCCATGGAGAACTTATCCTCGAAGACAACGAGTTTTGTTAACGAGTAGGAACTCGTGGTTGATGTAGTCGTACGCTTGCCGATCTCAAGATCATGTGGAAGTCCGAGCGCCACAAATCAGCATCGCATCCGTCCTCGCACACACGTTCAAGCCACCGAACAACCTCCACCTCCTCGCTCTAGCGAATCAGCAGAAGTAGCAACTCCTTCCAGACGCAAGGCCACCGGGAACATGTATCTCGCTAATCCGAGACCATGGGGGAATATCTAGAGGGGGGAGAGATCCTTCACGAGGAGGTGTGGTTTGTGAGAGGGGAGAGGGGGGCTTTATATAGGAGGGAGGGAGACCCCTCCCCTCCCATAGCCGACGCATGAGGGGGGGACTCCTCCCCTCCTTCATTCATGTGGTGAACCTCCACTCACATAAACATGGCCTCCACCCAAAATCCCACTCACATGTATTTAATTTCCACCAAATTAAATGCAACTCTCGATTAATAAAACTCTTTTATTTATTTTATTCAGAACTTTGTTAATTACTTTAATTAAAAAACATTCACATAAAACCCCTTGCAACATTTCAATATCACATGCAGAACCACTTTCTGCAATTTCACCCGAAACAATTCCGGTTTCTATCGAAACATTTCCTGCGCTTTGCAAACCTTTTGTCTGGAACATATGTGCTCCTAAATGGTGTCCGGCAACCCTTAAGTGTGTCACCCTACGGTTCGCAAATAATGCAGACATGATTGAGACTCCTCTCAGATCAATAATCAGAAGCGGGACCTGGAGATCCATACTGACTCCTGCATATTCAACAATGACTTCTGTGATCGTGAGAACCTTTAACGTCAGCAATTTAATCCCTTTGTCTCATGATATAATACATGTCCAAGATTCGATCATCAGTATCCAAAAACCTAGTTTGATCTCGTTACCGACATGCACTCTTTTCTTGTTCCCGTGATATAACATTCTAGTGATCACATCACTTGCTTGCAAGCTATCTAAATGTGATATCACCGAGAGGGCCTAGAGTATATCTATCCGTCATCGGGATTGACAAATTCCACTCTTGATCCATGAGCCTCAACATAACACCTTCATAGCACTGAACCCACCTTTATGGTCACCCTATTACGGTGTGACGTTTGATGTTATCAAGATACTCTTCCGGTGTTAGCAATTAACATGATCTCATGGTCTAAGGACTAAGACTACTTTGTATGATGTTATAGCAATATAAACATAATGACTTGATCAATGCTATACTTCGGATGAATGTTCATCACATCATTTCACAAATGTTGTGACCTTGTTATTAACAACATCCAATGTCCATGATCAGGAAACCTTGATCATCTTGTTAATCAACAAGCTAGTCTATAAGAGAGGCATAACTAGGAACCTTTTTTGTTTATTAAACACACATGTATTGATGTTTCCTATCAATACAATTATAGCATGCAAAAAAAAACATTTTCTCGTAGATAGTTGTTGGGCCTCCAAGTGCAGAGGTTTGTAGAACAGCAGCAAGTTTTCCCTTAAGTGGATCACCCAAGGTTTATCGAACTCAGGGAGGAAGTGGTCAAAGGTATCCCCTCTCAAGCAACCCTGCAATCAAGATACAAGAAGTCTCTTGTGTCCCCAACACACCCAATACACTTGTCAGGTGTATAGGTGCACTAGTTCGGCGAAGAGATAGTGAAATACAAGTGGTATGGATAATTATAAGTGGTAATGGTGATAGAAAATAACTTGATGGCGTGGAAAAGACTAAAGTAAAACTGAAATAAAGATAGAAGCAAGAAAACATGTAATAGATCTAATAGCAAACGGTGTTTCAGTGCTTAGAAACAAGGCCTAGGGATCATACTTTCACTAGTGAACACTCTCTCATAAATATCTTCTCTTTATGATACTACTCTTAACTACTCTCCGGTTGGACACTCTAATCGATGGTAGGGCTATAACAGCACACCTAAAAGTTCATCTTTCCCATCTAGAAAACCCCACACTGTCACCTTGAGTACTAGATGAGTCCAACAAACACCACAATTTCATAGAGACATCCAACTCCAAATATAACTCATAACAAGTATTTGTAATCTCTAGCCTAAGTGCCACCATGGTGTGCACGTTGTCACTTTCACACACATGGGGAGAGCAGAGATCTAATAAAGCACTTGAGTAGCAAGGTAGATCTATAGATTACAAGCTCATGATCTCAATAATATCATGCATAGAGAGAGTGAGATGAACATATAGCTACCGGTAGAACCCTTAGCCTCGAGAGAGAACTACTCCCTCCTCATCATGGGAATCAGCAATGGTGATGGAGATGGCGGTGGAGATCGATGGAGATGGCTCCCGGGGCACTTCCCCGTCCCGGCAGGGTGCCAAAATAGAGACTTTCTGTCCCCTGAATCTCCCCTTCGGTGGCGGCGGCGCTGCGGAACTTTTCGTGGATTTCTGATTGACGATTTAGGGTTTTGGTATCGGGAGGCTCTTAGAGGCGAAGGAGGCAAGGTGGATGGAGTGCCAGGGGGCCCACACCACCTTGTGGTGTGGCCAGGGCTAGCCCGTGCCACCATATGGTGTGGCCAGGCACTGGCCCTCCTCCGTCTCTGCTTCTGGCTCCGTGAGTCTTCCGGTAAAATAGGAACTTTGGCTTTTGTCCCGTCCAATTCCGAGAATATTGATTTTCTGACTTTCCTGGAACCAAAAACAGCAGAAAACAGGCAATTGGCACTGTGGCTCTTGTTAATAGGTTAGTCCAAGAAATCATATGAAAAGTACTCCAAAGTGTGGACAAAACATAAGAAAGTAGATAAAACCAAGCATGGAACATCAAAAATTATAGATACATTTGCAATGTATCAACATCCCCAAGCTTAACTCCTGCTCGTCCTCGAGTAGGTAAGTGATAAAAAGAAAGAATAATTTTTGAGGTGACATGCACCATCAAAGACTTGATCAAAGTATTTGTAAAACATTCGAAGCTGGGATCATAGTACTTCAATCATAACATGAAAGACAAAGTTCTAGCAATAAGACAAAGAAACTATGATGGAACATGAAAAGGCACAAACAAAAGATTCATGAATAACAATGCTTTGCAAGACGTTTGTTTGTTTCACATAAAGAAAACATAGCATAATAGTATTCAGCTTGTCCCTCAATAGAGTAGCAAATATAAATGCATAGGACGCCTTCAAAGTTCATAAGAGTGACTAGATACAATAGTTTCAAACAAGCAATAACAAGTTATGCATCAATCAACTAGTCTTGGGACAATGCACATAGAACTAAGAATGGCCACTATGCTCTCAAAGTAGTGCATAAAGATAGAAGGTGGAGACTCAATATAATGGTGGAAGAAAGGCCTTTTGTAAAAGGAAGTAGGGATTCAAGTCTCATAAAGAGCTTCCAAAAATTATGGTACTTAATAGCTTTCAGCTCTCATTGCCCCTATCATAAGCATCTTGAAGTGATTAAGGTTAAAGTGAACAAACTATGGTGTACATGCTTGACGAAGTATAAGTTAGAAATCTCATGTCCCTTATATACGAGGGCCACTCCTCATGCTACTCAAGTTTAGTCACCGGTAAGTTCTTGACATTGTAAGTATATGTGTATCATAGAGAATCGCCAACGGGGTACCCCTTGCTCGATGATACGGAAGAATCCCCATATCAAAATGACAAGGCAAGCAGACAATGAGCATCTCAACAATCTTCTTATTTACCATGGGAATATGGTGCTTTTTTCTCTCTTTCCTCTTTTCATAATCTTTTTTTTTATTTTTCTCTTTTTCTCAATATAGGACTCTTTTTTTATAAGAAGAATGCTTCATAGACAGCTCATTATGGTTACGCTGCAGGTTTCCACCATGTCAGCATGGATTAGACCAGCGGCCCAGGCATTTCTCTAACACATATACATAACTCCATGGACTTACAAGCTCCCCTTTCATTTCACACCGACGACATCCATAGACAAAAGAGCATGATATCAACTAGGTACAAAGTACCAGTGCAATGTTGAAAGCGTTCCCCATGAAAGCATGGTTCTGCTAATTCCCAACAAATAAGTGCAAGCATATACAACATAGACGACACAATGGTTCAAGTTTATTAAGGGCAAGTAAAGTAAAGTGTGCCATCAAGTTCGTGAGAGCTTTAATCACTAGTTTTCACATAACAAGTTTAATTCGGAAGGTAAAAAAAAGCATGAATATACTTGGAATAGCATAAGCTAGTAGGTAGGTATGGTGGACTCTTTGGAATAACTTGGTTTAGGGAGTTAGATGCATGAGTGGAACTCATACTTGGTTGTGGAGGCTAGCAAAAGACTGGGAGCGACAAACTAAGAGAGCAATAATGGCCATAATCATGCAGAGCGACAAAACATCATTGATCAAAGCATAAAGTGATACTACAAGTTGAAAACTAAAGGATCATAAAGGCTATGGTGACTTGAGACAGTCATAACATGGTGTGAGCATGCGCCAAGTCAACCCAAATAAAGCATCAAAGGAGAATACCACTATACTATGCTTTAATATGCTAAAACAACGCATGATTCATCCAAGGCACATTAAGCAATCTCAATTGTTTATAACAAGTCATGCTACAGCAAAGAATGCTAAGCATAAAGCCAAAACAATATCAAGCATGGCATGACAAAGCATAGGCCACAGTCAAAAACAAGCTCCTTTTACCACTTAAGTATGAACTTTCCTACTCTTTTCCAAACCAAACCAAACTATTTGCAAACCAACGTATGAAAGAGGGGGTCCAACCAATTTATTCAGAAAACTAAGAAAACCAAAGCAAACGAAAAACCAAAACAAAAACGAAAAAGAAGACGCTCCAAGAACAACACAACTGTGCATGAAACAATAAAAATGAAGTGTTTGGAAGAAACCTGGGATTTTTATTGATGAAGAAGGGGATGCCTTGGGCATCCCCAAGCTTTGACGCTTGTACTTCTTGGATATTTTCTTGGGGTAACACACGTGGCATCCCCAAGCTTGAGCTTTAGTCCGTCCTTCATCTCATTACTCATTTCTTCCATACACCTGAAATTTTTCCTTCATACAAAACTTCACACAATCTTTATTAGCAACATTAGTGCACTCAAGATAATAGGTCTTAAGGTTCAGTTATAACACTAAATAAACTTCCATTCAAACACTAGATACTGTAGCACTTCCCTCAAAAAGCTCAATTCCCCAAAAGAACTCAAAAAGGAACCAACAAGAAGCAAATGTAGAAAATGGCAGAAATCTGTCAAAACAGACCAGCAGGTAAAGACAAATTTTTTTGAAGACCTTCTGTTGCTCAAATAAAAAAGTGTTGAACTAACGAAAGTTAGATAACAACCTGGGTAAGAAGCCCAAAAATGCACGCCTCAAAAGGACGTACAGAGATTTTACACGAATTTTTACGGTGAAGCACAGAAATCTGTTTCGGGACAGCAACTTTCCCAAGCATTACTTCCCTCTCATTAGAGGTTACTCTTGGCATAAAAAGCAAATAAAAAGGATAAGAAGCGGTTATTACAGAAGTAATAACTTCCAAGACTCATCTAAAACTTTTGGGTTATCTCCCAATAAGTACTTTTCTTTAACGCCTTTAAGTTAGGCATGATAGTTTGAGAAGATGCCCACATAAGAAATATGAATTAAAGTAAAAGAGAGCATCAATAAGCAAATTTAAAACACATTTAAGTCTAACCCACTTCCTATGCATAGGAATCTTGTAAAGAAACAAGTCATGAAAGCACAAAGCAACAAGCATAGGAAAGCAAAACAAGTGCAACTTCAAAATTTTCAACATAAAGAGGGGAAACTTAATATTATTGAGATGCATAAAACCATGTTTCCCTCTCTCATAATAACTTTCAGTAGCATCATGAATAAACTTAACAATATAAATATCACAAAAAACATTCTTATAACAATATAACTATCACAAAAAACATTCTTATCATGAGCCATATGCATAAAAGAATTAATACTCCCCACATAAACATAGTCATTCTTATTAATTGTAGTGGGAGCAAATTCAACAAAATAGCTATCATTATTATTCCCATCACCATAATCATCAAATATAGGAGGCATATTGTAATCATAATTAATTTCCTCCTCAATAGTAGGTGGACTGGAAATATCATATTCATCATTGTAATCATCATATATTGGAGGCATAGTATCATCAAAGTAAATTTTCTCCTCCGTGCTTGGGGGACTAAAAAGATCATGCTCATCAAAACCAGCTTCCCCAAGCTTAGAATTTTCCATAGCATTAGCAATAATGGTGTCCAAAGAATTCATACTAACAACATTGCTATTAGTATGCAAATAAAGTTCCATAGGTTTTTTAATTTTCTCTTCAAACACTTCATGTCCTAACTCAAGATAAATACTATAAAGCTCTCTAGTTTTTTTGTTGTTTTCCATTAAGCCTAACTAGTGAAAACAAGAAACAAAATGACAAAATTGCAGAATCTAAAGGAAATAACTTCGATCACTCACACCGGAGGATGTGAGTACCTTTTACCTTACCTCTCCGGCAACGGCGCCAGAAAATAGGCGTTTGCCGTGGGAGGTTCTTTTTCTTTAATCCTCCGGTGTGAATACCTTTTACCTTACCTCCCCGGCAACGGCGCCAGAAAATAGCTTGATTTCTACGCACTTCTATTCTCGTAGACAGTTGTTGGGCCTCCATGTGCAGAGGTTTGTAGAATAGCAGCAAGTTTTCCCTTAAGTGGATCACCCATGGTTTATCGAACTCAGGGAGGAAGTGGTCAAAGGTATCCCCTCTCAAGCAACCCTGCAATCAAAATACAAGAAGTCTCTTGTGTCCCCAACACACCCAATACACTTGTCAGGTGTATAGGTGCACTAGTTTGGCGAAGAGATAGTGAAATACAAGTGGTATGGATAATTATAAGTGGTAATGGTGATAGAAAATAACTTGATGGCGTGGAAAAGACTAAAGTAAAACTGAAATAAAGATGGAAGCAAGCAAACATGTAATAGATCTAATAGCAAACGGTGTTTCAGTGCTTAGAAACAAGGCCTAGGGATCATACTTTCACTAGTGAACACTCTCTCATAAATATCTTCTCTTTATGATACTACTCTTACTACTCTCCGGTTGGACACTCTAATCGATGGTAGGGCTATAACAGCACACCTCAAAGTAAGCCTTCCCCATCTAGGAAACCCCACACTGTTACCTTGAGCACTAGATAGGTCCAACAAACACCACAATTTCATAAAGACATCCAACTCCAAATATAACTCATAACAAGTATTTGTAATCTCTAGCCTAAGTGCCACCATGGTGAGTACGCTGTCACTTTCACACACATGGGGAGAGCAGAGATCTATTAAAGCACTTGAGTAGCAAGGTAGATCTATAGATTACAAGCTCATGATCTCAATAAGATCATGCATAGAGAGAGAGATGAACACATAGCTACCGGTAGAACCCTTAGCCTCGAGAGAGAACTACTCCCTCCTCATCATGGGAATCAGCAATGGTGATGGAGATGGCGGTGGAGATCGATGGAGATGGCTCCCGGGGCACTTCCCCGTCCCGGCAGGGTGCCGGAACAGAGACTTTCTGTCCCCCAAATCTCCCCTTCGGTGGTGGCGGCGCTGTGGAACTTTTCGTGGATTTCTGATTGACGATTTAGGGTTTTGGTATCGGGAGGCTCTTATAGGCGAAGGAGGCAAGGTCGGTGGAGTGCCAGGGGGCCCACACCACCTGGTGGTGCGGCCAGGGCTAGCCCGCGCCACCATATGGTGTGGCCAGGCCCTGGCCCTCCTCCGTCTCTGCTTCTGGCTCCGTGAGTCTTACGGTAAAATAGGAACTTTGGCTTTTGTCCCGTCCAATTCCGAGAATATTGATTTTCTGACTTTCCTGGAACCAAAAATAGCAGAAAACATGCAACTGACACTGTGACTCTTGTTAATAGGTTAGTCCAAGAAATCATATGAAAAATACTCCAAAGTGTGGACAAAACATAAGAAAGTAGATAAAACCAAGCATGGAATATTAAAAATTATAGATACATTTGCAATGTATCAGACAGCAAGATCCTGCACTAGAGAGTACGGTCGGCCCATCTCAACGGAAAAGCAGCGTGGCTTCCACGAAGGTCCACGCTAATGATGCAACGATGGATGTGTACCCCATGGATGCAATTAAGGAGAAGACTAGTTGTGAGCTGCATGTTGAACTGAAGAACATATCCATGAAGGTGGCGGTCGGCTTTGCTTTACCTTTTGCACCAGGAGCAACCTACCATTGCAATCCGATTCTAGCTGGCTATGCTCGTGTCGGTGTGGATGAAGTTCAACCGCTGTGTCAGTCACTACAGCTTGACATCCCTGGAGGTGAAGGGGAGATGACACTAGGAGAAGTCACGAGTGGCTTCATTCTTTGGAAAAAGGAATACATCAAGTTTCCAGGATCGGCACCAAGGCCACCGTCTCTACCGAGAAACAATCCATCACCTCCAAGGCCATCGTCTCCTCCCAGTAAAAGTCCACCACCTCCAAGTCCACCCCTCCTTGATAATGACATCAGCATGAGTCCATCTCAATCTACGCAATCGCCTCCACCCACTAAGAGCCAAAAGCGTAAGAATAGCACCACTCCGTCGAGGGATAACTGACACCGAAAGCGACAGTTGTCGGCCCTCCCAAGAGTACCGCCGGTTCCTCCCAACAGGGCTTACGACCTGAACAATGAGGAGACCGATGCGGTCGTACGTGCCGAAGTGGATGCCCATTTTAAAAAGAAACAACCTGAGCCAGAGGTCCAAATAAAACCGAAAACCAAGGAGCACTTTAGGAGATTACTGACGCAGCCATCCCAAGCTCAGTTAAATGCGCCAGATAACTATGCACGCTGTCTTCAGAAGAGACTAAAACAGAAGAGATCAAGTGGTAGAGGAAGTATCACAAAAGACGTTCCCTAGCAGGGGGAACAAGCAAAACTATCAAGTGGTAGCGGAAGCATCAAAAAAGACGTTCCCCAGTTGGGGAAACAAGTAAAACAATTGACCCCCCCCCCCCCCCCGCTCTAGGTGTTACCCGAACCTCAACTATATGGGGGAGAACCTTTGGATATGGAAACGGCTAAGATATTGGACGAGCAATGTAATATGTCTATTCATGACATTATTGGCAGCGCTGATATCACTAGGGCTGATGTAGCACAACGATATGTTTACGGGAAGCCTCTAGTCAGTTCTAAGAGGCTCCTGGATATGCCAACAAAAATGCGACAATTGCATGTATGGTACATGAAATAAGTACAAAAAGAGCGACATTGGATCATAGCGAAAGTTCGAGAAGAGCATTACTTCACTGAAGACGAGGTCCCTATTGAATTTTCAGAACTCTTTCAGTTATTCAATCAAAGGGAACTCGATAAATCTATCATCAGTTCCTATTGTCTGTAAGTGATTACTTTATTTATGTAATTAAGTCTCTAGCTCAGCTTGTTCAATTCATTGCCGGTAAGTATACTCACTATATTGTTTTGTACGCTATAATAATGCAGATTGAAGATTCTCGAATATAAAAAAAGATAATCCATGGATTTGGGTTTGTTGACCCACATCGAGTTAATGGAACTATGGTAAAGGATAAGCTAGTGGATACCTAGCGTAACTTGCTCCGGTTTTTCACGAGGCAGCATTTCTGTAATGAAATACTATTTCCTTACCACTACAGGTGAGAGTGTTATTGTTCATTAATGGCTTAACTTTTTCTTACTCGATGTTCAGTGTAAATGATGAGTTACTGACGTATGTAAACCTTGCGTAGCTACCACTAGATTCTTCTAAGCATTTCTATTGACTTGGGAAGAGTTCAAATCATGGACTCATTACAAAAAGACATGGAAGAGTACCGCAACATGATCGATATGCTTCAGAAGTAATTTCGACCATTATCGCACTATATCGGTTTCTTTCGTTCATTTTCTGAGATATCAAGTAGTTATTAACCCATTCGTTCATTTTCTTTTTCGGGTAGTGTTTGGACACGGTTCAAGACCAGGGTCTGCGGTCAATGGAGGGAGCAGCTGAGTTTCAAACTGATCCAGGTAAGTAGTGCGAGCTAGGTCCGCGCATCTCGTTAATTCTAGTTTCTATACATTTATCATGCTGGAGTTATTACTTGATTGAATTCTATTCTTGTAAAGTGCGTGAGGCAGCCACCGGGACTAATCTATGTGGATACTGTGTTTGCGAGTTTATTCGCATCACTACTGAGAATTCCTTGGAAACTCTTCGAGTAAGTAAACAATATATTCACCTTTTATTTTTATTACAATAAGTTGTGTTGAGTTCAATTCATATGATCTCTTTCTTTATAGTTGGACGCGATGAGGAAAAAGCTCGTACCACAGGACCGCCTACTA
Source organism: Avena sativa (assembly GCA_916181665.1). Lineage (NCBI taxonomy): Eukaryota > Viridiplantae > Streptophyta > Magnoliopsida > Poales > Poaceae > Avena > Avena sativa. Next base: position 106,364,550 of record OV702292.1, read on the forward strand.
GCAATCCAAGAGGAGTTGGCTGGATTTTTGGTTGACGAGGTCATAGACCCATGCAGAGAATACTCTCTAGATAAACCCTAAAGCATCCATGTAATGATCTCCATGTAATCAAATAGATAGGCTCTGGACCCGGTTGGGACTCATATACCAAATTGTACATATATATGTATGTATGCTTGTAAGAGAAATTATATTATATATGCATCAACATGTACAAGTACTATGTAGTAGCGTTGTGCATGTATACAAAAACTTGTTTATATAATGAAAAACACAGAATGAAAAATAATTGAACACAAAACACAAAATAAAACGAAAAAATCCTAAAACCCCATCTCCTGCCGCGACAGCCAAATGCCTCGAAACGCTACCGCGGCAGCCACCCTTTAGTCCTGGTTCGTGTTACGAACCTCCAGCCTAGCGCGGCTTGCGGAGCCCCATGGTGGACCTCTAGTCCCGGTTCATAACAGAACCGGGACTAAAGGCTGGCCCTTTAGTCCTGATCTGGCAGTCCCGGTTTGCAATCCGGGACTAAAGGTCCTTACGAACCGGGACAAAAAAGGCTTTTCTACTAGTGAAAGTTGAAGACGAGTTCTCATGTGCCATCAGTTTGTCCTTTTGCAACCTCTGCGATTCGACCATCTCCATACAAGAGAAGCACACGAAGATGTGATCCCTAACGGAGCCGGCAAGGGGTCTGGCCCGGAGAGGATTATGCGGTGAAACTCTCGGCAGTCGCCCGAGAGGATAGAAACCCTAGGTTACTAGGGGAAAGGCCTAGTATTATTGATTGCACGCTGCATCAAAATAGTGTGGACCGTACACCTAACGACCGTATGGCAAGTCGAGCATGATTTAGAGGATTGATTTGGGCGTGGAAACAACTGTCAGGGAAACGAGTGACCGATAGACAAACCCACCTAGAAGGCGGCTCTCAGATTTTTAAAGGGGTAAAAACTGACAAATCTTCCGCTAAATGGGATAAAACAGATGAATTTCTTTTAAAATGGAGTAATTCATGTCTAAATTATTAAACTAGGGGTAAAAACTCAAATTTACTCTTACTATAACCGCCTAAGTGCTCACATGTTGCTGCGGATTTTTATCCCTCTCTCTTGTCTGTGCGGTTGCAATGGAACAAAAATCTATGCATATGAACATTTTATAAGGGTTATTCTATATCTTATGTCCACGTGGTGTCGTGCATAGAGTACGTGTATTTTCCATTCGCCCATCAGTCCTCACTCTCTAAAACCATATTGTGTGGCTATTGGAGCTGTGACTCCACCCTTTCTCGGGGCCTCGACGGTAGCGAACTCACACATGGCTTGCTGATGTTTTCTTGGTGTTCTCCACTCAAAGAAGAACACGTACGTGATTTAGTTGCTCTGCTGCAACTTGGTAGACCTAAATGTTTTGTTCTTCTCTTATCATGATCTCATGTTACCTGCTTAAGCTTATATAGGAAGATTACACAGAGCAATTAAGCATCTATTTTCTTGTCCTTACTCATGGTCAAAGGTTAGTTTCTACAGACTGGCAATAACAATACGAATTTCTTTCGTAGTAAAACTGTAGGTTAACAACGATGAGCTAATTAGGGATATTATAACTGGGACAAAAGGGAGCTCTCTCAGGCCTCCAACGTGTTTTACCATCAGATCGTCATCCCTGATCATTATTGGCCGTTAGATGTGCCTTAGTTCCCGCATTGGGCCTATTGTCCCTAAGGGCAGCTACTCTGGAGGGAAAATTGGTCCACTATGGTTAACCGGGCCAATAAATCACACTGAAGCCCATATAGAATACGCACTAGAGCCAGGTCGAGCGAGAGCCTTTCACCTCATCAGTTTCTCGCCGATTCGCCGTGACACCACTTCCCGAACCCTAGATCCCCGGCGATGGCGGTGAGCCGGTGAGGTGCATCTCCTGTGTATGGTGTACCCAATCATTCACCCCTCCGAGTGACGCCAATCAGTGCTACGCACGCCCCATCCTCCTTTCTACCGGCGTGAATCCCTCCCCGACGTACATATCCCTCTCATTCCCTCCTGCCGTGCGTCCCTGTCGTCTCGCGATCCATAGGTGTGTCGCTGCTGCCACTTTCTTTTCCAGTTTTCCTTATCCCCTCAGGCTCGCAGCCCCTAGCGGTGGAGCCGGCTTGTTGGAGCGGTAGTCGGGATAGGAGGTGCATGGTAAATTGGTAACGAAGGTCACGACCTATCCTTTGGGCAAGGCCGAGCTCGACCAAGATGCGGCGTAGAGGGCAACGTGTTGTGGTCTGAGCAACGCCTCTGCTTGTCTGGTCGCCGCTGCCGGCGCTGAGTTGCCTGCTGCTGCAATCACGATGGCAACCCACTCTGACTTGTTTGTACTCCCTCCGTTTCAAAATATAAGATGTTTTAGGTTTGTGAAATGAGTGTATTTAGACCTTTTTAGTGTATAGGTTCACTCCAAACCTAGACGAATCTACACACTAAAAGGGTCTAGATACACTTTTTTCACAAACCTAAAACGTCTTATATTTAGAATTGGAGGGAGTATATGTTTTCTCTACCTGTCCATTATGTGTTTGATCTAGCTTCATGCCCTGTCAGGTGATTAGGAAAACAAAGTATTAATATTTTTATCAGGTAATTCATTTCTTACTACTGGATTCCTCATCCATGTTTTTCATCTTGAAGCTATCAATGATGTGTTGAACTCTTGATACCCTGTAGGAATTGATTAGGTGAGCTTCTATTCTGAAGTTTCACGCTGATTTTTTTCACTGGCTGTTCAATGAAATTCTAACTTAAGCAAAGTTATGTTCTATTGTACCATGTTCCTGTAGTAGATTCGTGATTTGCTATGGAACACACACGAGAAGCATTGAGATGTTGTTATTGACATTGAATTTGTTTGAGCCTGATGACGAATCTTAATAGAACAAGGACAAGTTAAGGAGTGGAGGTGATGTTCTGTTCTCAGTTTTCACAATTATGCTGATGCACTCAAAACAGTTTCCCTGCTATCGATACTTAGCATAAGAAAATAATACTCCCTCCGACCCAAATAAGTTGGCTCAGATTTGTCTAGATTTGATTGTATCTAGACATGATTTAGTATTAGATACATTCGTATCTTGACAAATTTGAGTCAACTAAATTAGGTCGGAGGGAGTACAAGAAATTAACTACTTCAATAGATTAATTTATAAAATTTAGTCAGGTTGTAGTATCAGTTCAAAACATACAAATAAAGAGGAAAACATATGATGATCAATTCTGTTCAAAAGGTTATGCTTATCTTTTTTGTAAGTTGTTATTATGATCGGCATCCTTAGGATGAGCTATAGAGAGCATACATAAGTTTAATAGTGCTTACAAATCATGAATTCCATGAGAAGTTTCTAAAAACCTCTTAGTTTCACTCTTAGTCCATGCAAAATATTTGTGATATTTAAAATGGATACAGTCGGACTGTTTCACATATAAAATTTCTTTTAAGTACATCTTTCTCACTTGGTGCTCTCAAATTAGCTCTTCAGCTTAGTACAAGTTGTGGTTGTACAGATCACCATGTATCTGAATATCTGATTCTGACAAATGTTCACGGAGGACACTCCATAAACAACTCTCTTGGTGTCACTTGGTAGAAACCAAAATGAAAGAAGTTTGTTTATGTTTCATGTTTGCTCTGGCTTTGGCTTTGTGAGCGCGCCTGCTTCAATTTACAAGATATGTTCTCTTCATTTGTCATAATACTATTAGTTTTCATATTGCACCGATACCATCCTTTATATTTATATTGGTGACATTTATACCCTGATTTCATTCCTGAAGTTCTTTAAGAACCACATCACAAATAAATCTGAATTATCTCATGTTGATGACTATAGGAGGAGAATGAGGGCGGCGAGCAGATGGTGGCAAAAATGGGGAAGAAAACTGCCTCTTGTAGATTTATGTATTGAGTTTCAATAAACCATATCATAATATCTTATCTCAAGACATTTTTGTAACTGAGATTTTTCAACTTTATTTCCAGTGTACTCATTATATACAATTTTCCATAAAATGAATGACCATTACAACCTATACATGTGAGTTGTATCGAATATCTTCAGACTCGGTCCAACGTACAGAATAGTTTTGTTTGTGAATTTGACTTTTTTTATTACCTTTTCTATTTACAAAAGCTACTGTCAATTAGTATATTGAAAAAATAGACTGGCGCGGCAACAGGCGCCTTCATGATCTAGTAGATATACATGGCCAAACAATCTGCAACTGCAAACGATCTAATTTGGTGAGTGGGCACCATTATACACTATCAATACTCGCTATTGCTCATATGGTGCCATTACTCTCACATAGTCACATGCAAGATACAACAGGACCGACAATTCCTTCAGCAACGTCAATTCAAGATGGTCATTCCCATCTTACTAATTACCTCGTTGCATTAGCCGCCAGGGAGTGGCACCCAACAACAAAGTCAGGACGCCTGCAACCCAGCTCAAAGGGGAACAAAGTAGTACAGCTGCAACGCGAGGGCTTCACGGGAGAGAGGCGACTAAGCCCTCACCGGCGACGCCGCCGGTTCGTCCCGTCTCCGGTGTCCTTGGACCCTTGGAGACGTGGTGGATCACGGCCCCTCGCCGGCGGGAGGTTTTTCGTTCTTTGTTTAGTTTTTTCGATGTCTTCTTCAGGATGATGAGGCGGCGGCTACATCCAGAAGTCAGAGTAAGGTTCTCCCGTCCTATTCTTGCTCCATCGGAGGGCGCGTAGAGTCATGTGTCTGACGGATCTCCTGGGGTCCGGTTGGTTTTCGTGTTCGTTGGTATAGTTTCAGGTCAGTCTCTTCCGATCTACGGGTGTCATCATTGGCGACGGTTGCTTCTCTAGTGCGTTGGTTCTTTGGGACCTTAGCACGATGATTTCCCGTCTGTCTATAACAAGCTCTACTACGACAAGCTTTACCCGACTCCGATGATGGAGGGGCGAGGACGATGGCGCCCCTTCGGCTCGTGCTAGTGTCTGTAGTCGTCGCTAGGTGGTCAAACCACGTATTTGTAATTTTAATTACTTTTAGGATTTTTTATACTATTGTTGATGATTATTAATGGATCGGTGGAATTTTCGAAAAAAAACAAATAGTACAGCTGCAGGGGATTCATTTCTGATGTTTGTTCATGAACTAGCAAAAAACCAAATTTGAGAAAGACCACCACGGCTGCTCTGCAGTAGCACTCACGGTGCCAGCTGCTCTGACCGCACGTGTATTACTCTGCACTAGCGTAAGAGATGAGGGGTCGGTTCCATGCATGCAAAACCGGTAAGCTTCAACGTGCAAACTGAAAATATGATAACCATTAACTATGAGGACATGTGTTGGGAATTGGTATTATCAGGGGATGTTGAGGCACTGTGGGATACTTCATTTTTGTGGGCATGTATGTCATCCTGGTAATCAGGGTACGAATGGATACACATTACTCCATTCAATTTAAATTGAGGCAACAATGCCATACAATTAAAGCATTTTCGAGAAAACTTCCCACACGTTATCTGGTAGGGTTACACAGGAGGTGACCCTGCTTTGGCTCTCATCAGTGCCCATTTCTCTCCCCTCATCGCCGCAGGATGGCGCTATCGGACCAAGCCCAGATGGTCGGTGACGGCGGGACCCCCAACAGGTCGGTACCACAACGGTGTCGTGTGGCATGGCGTAGTGGTGTGGCGAGAGGAGATCCGTAGCGATTTGACTGACGGCATCTGTCCCGATCCTAGATGAGGATTTCCCTCAATAAAAAAAGTTGCATCATGTGTTACCATGCCATGCCATTGTGTTTAAATAATTTATCCTATTTGTGGATAAACCCCCCACACGGAAATAAAACAAAATATATTTGTTTGCCTATCACCGACTTTTTATCACCTCGAACTCACCGGTGGTAAAACCGGGCTTCATTTGTCAATGGTAGAAATTTAATTTTAATTCTACTAGTGGCACCACTACTTCGACACGACAAGCCTCTCCTAAGCGGCAAAAGTGGCCTCGCGGAGCTCGAAACCACCAACCTAGTCGCTAGTGCAGAACCGATGGCAGCACTGCACGGAGAACACCTTTGACCTCAAACGCCACCAAGAAAGAGAGCAAAGCAGGATCGATCGATGAAGCACCTGGATTCCTTGAAGTCGTCGATATGTTGAGGTGCTACAATCATTATTGCATGCCAAGCATGCCGAAGCGCCACCATCGATGCTTTCACTTGGTATCCCTGAAGTCGCCTTTGTAGAACTGACGGTAGCACTACTTAGAGAACACATTTGACCTCCAATGCCACCAAGCAAGAGAGTAGAGCAGCATCGTCCTTCCTCAAGGTCGATCGGTGAAGCACCTGGATTCCATGAAGTCATCGATACGTGGACGTCAGGGCCGTTCCTATGTTTTGTGGGGCCCTAGGGTGAACTCTGAACGGTAGGCCTAACTACTACGTAATATTATATAATGTGGTTTGCCAGTGACAAAGCTAGTAGGCAAGTATGGGTGACATAACATGGAGTATGAAAGCTTGGGGGCAAGGGGACAAATGCCCCCTCCCCCTGAGTTGCACATAGTTTTGCCGGTGCTTTTTGTTGTATGGTTTTTGTTTATCTTGTATACATATAGCCAGTCAAAATCATTGCCGGACTTAAACATTGATAGCATAATTTTCTTAGCAAACAAGATGCAATCATACATGGTGAACCCATCATATATCATACATATGTTCCGTCTCACTATGCGCATAGATGAAGAAAAACTAAGCACAAGAGGAATTTTATATAGGATAGTTTTTGATAACTACTACAACCAATTAGCAGGTCTGGAAGCAATTAAACAAAGGTACAGACGGGAATATCACGATAAGGGCACTTACGATTCTTTAAATTGACATATGTACAAAAATGATGTTTTTGCGACGCCAAAATTTTTTAGTGAAACCATAAGTATATATGTGGTACCAGCATCGAACTCTCAATTCTAAACCAAGAATTATAGGAGATCTAAATAGCTAAACAACTCTCGGTTCTAAACCAAGAACAATATAAGCTCTAAAATATCTAAAGAATTCTCAATTCTAAACCAAGAATACTAGAAACTCTAAAATAGATTTAAAAAACTATCGGTTCTAAACCAAGTAATAAGAGATCTAAAATAGCTAAAAAAAACTCTCAACTCTAAACCAAGAACAATATAAGCTCTAAAATAGCTAAATGAAAGTAAGAATGAATAGCTCTGAACAAAGTGTGTCGCTAAAGCCAAAACTAAGCCTTTATTTTTTTCATACGCAGGTTATGTTTCTCACATGAAAAAAAGTTTGATACGAGACAATGGGTTAAGATCATCCCTTCAAGATTTTTTAACGTGAAACCCTTGAGGACACTAGAATAATAAATATTATACAATATACAATTATCTACATGGGCCAAATCGGTTTTGTTGCCATACAAAAAATTGATACAGCTACATATATTGTGTTTTTTCTTAATGTGGTTTATGTCTAATTAGAACCGGATATTAGCACGAGAATATTTTATGTTTCCAAGTGAATGGAAATCAAGGTCTTATAGAAATGTGAAAATCCCCTCGGCCCCATTCTAGTTCTCGAAGTGCTGGGCTTTATTCATTCTTTGTTTTTTCTGGTATTTCGTAGGTCTGTAAAAATCTGCCCCCTGTCTACCCTGGGCCTGGGCCTGGGCCGTCAACCTTCTTCTCTGGTGGAGGTGCTGCGATCATTATTGCATGCCACAGCTTGTCGAAGCGCCACCAGCAACACTTTCACGCTTGCATGAAAACGGAGATGGGGTCGGCTAAAGCAAACGTAGGGTGTCATGCCATTCTGGAGTTTTTCTTCTGTGGCTTGTCTTGCCCACTTTGGGCTAGGCTTGGACGCTTGGTTGACGGATTCGAAAAGAAGGAGCTGCTGGCGTAGTGGCGCTCCTCTCTCCTTTTATCCGAAGTAACCCTAGACAACAACGAGGAGAAGCAGAACTCAATGGATTACAAAAACTGAAGTAGGCTGGAAATTGCGCACGCGCGAGAGAAGTGTCTAGCTAGTAGCAAACACAAGAACAGGAGCTGGTGATATTGGGGGTGATTTTTTGAGAGCCAAATCCTTTCTTCCCCTCAATCAGCACATCCTCATCACTGGTCAGCACCAAGCTGTTGTGCCGCCTCCGCACCTCAGGCTCCTCGTCCGTCCCTCTGCTCAACCAGATCGCAATGAAAGTGGTGGTGTTGGTCACGCTGTTGATGGCCTTTCAGGCTTTTGTCTCTTCAGCGGCTGATTATCCCCCCTAAGTTTTCAAGCTGCAACGCCAGAATCAGCTGCCCGCCGGTGGGAGAGTGGTGGAGCTCCCTCTGAACGGCACATGGGAGTATTTGTTCCACGGGTAAGTTTCATCGACTCATTTCTTAGCAGAGGAAGTCCTGGGTGGCAAAACATGAAGTATGAAAGTTTGGGGGAGGGGGACAAATGCCCTCCCCCAAGTTGCACATAGGTCCAGTGTGGATATTTTTCATCTTGTATACATATAGACAGTCAAAATCACTACTACCAGACTTACACATTGATAGCATCATTTTCATAGCAAATAAAATCCAATCATACATGGTGAAAACTAAGCATATGTATCGTCCCACTATGTGCATAGATGAAGAAAAACTAAGCACGACAAGAATTTTATACAAGATAATTTTTATAACATACTACAACCAATTAGCAGGTCCGGAAGCAATTAAACATAGGTAGAAGACAGGAATATTATGATAAGTGCACTCATGATTCCTAAAATTGACATATATATATGTACAAAAATGATGATTTTATGAGGCACAAAAAATATAGTTAAACCATAAGTATATATATGTAGTACTAGCATTGAAATCCCAATTCTAAATCAAGAATAATAGAAGATCTAAGTAGCTAAAGAACTCTCCGTTATAAACCAAGAACAATAGAAGCTCTAAAATATCTAAAGAACTCTCAATTCTAAACCAAGAATACTAGGAGCTCTAAAATAGCTTTAAAAACTCTCAGTTCTAAACCAAGTATAATAAGAGCTCTAAAATAGCTAAAGAACTTCCAACTCTAAACGAGAACAATAGGGACTCCAAAATAGCTAAAGAAAAGTAAGAATGAATAGCTCCAAACAAAACGCACCGCTAAAGCCAAAAGTGACGCTTTTCTCACAACGCAAGTTATGTTTCTCACATGAAAAAAAAAGTTTAATACGAGACATTGGGTTAAGATCACTTCTTCAAGATTTTTTAATATGAAACCATTGAAGACACTAGAATAATAAATATTATACAATATAAAATTACCTACATGGGCCAAATAGGCTTTGTTGCCATAGAAAAAATTGATACAACTACATGTATATTTTTTTTTTGTAACAAACATACTATGGTTGATGTCTAATCCGAACGGATATTAGCAGAAGAGTATCGTAGGTTTCCAAGTGACTGGAAATTAGGGTCTTAGAGAAATGTGAAAATGCCCTAGGGCCCCATTCTCGTTCTCGAAGTGCTGGGCTTTATTCATCCTTTGTTTTTTCTCCTATCCTGAATTAGTTCGTACGTATGCAAAGCTAGTGGGCTACATACACGACCTAAAGATATTTTCTCTAAGCTCTGCATAAAAATCTGCCCCCTATCCACCCTGGGCCTGCGCCTGGGCCGTCAACCTTCTTCTGGTGGAGGTGTTGCGGTCATTATTGCATGCCACAGCATGCCGAAGCGTCATCGGCAACGCTTTAACTTAGCACCCTTGCTTGCATGAAAATGGAGATGGGGGCGGCTAAAGCAAATCGTAGGGTGTCATGCCACTCTGGGGATTTTACTCTGTGGCTTGTCTTACCAACTTCGAGCTAGGCTTGGACGCTTGGTGCGTGGTGGACAGATTCGAAAAGTAGGAGCTGGCGCAGTGGCGCTCCTCTCTCCTTTTATCTGAAGTAACTCTAGACAGTAACGAAGAGAAGCAAAACTCAATGGATCATAAAAACTGAAGTAGACTGAAAATTGCGCACGCACGAGAGAAGTGTCTAGCTAGTAGCAAACGGAAGAACAGAATCTAGCTAGTGATATTGGGGGCAATTTTCCGAGCCAAATTTGTCACCCTTCTTCTCGTCAATTAGGACGTCCTCATCACCAGTCAGCACCAAGCTATCGTTCCGCCTCCACACCTCAGGCTCCTCCTCCGTCTGCTTGAGCCACGGTGAATCGCCGCCACCGCAACGATGATGATGACTGTACCTCCACCGCGATTGATCTCTGTGTTGTTCAAGGTAAGATGCTCTACATCTACATAAAGATCTGCATGCGCGCAGTTCTGCTGCTTCATGCCAGGGGTTTGTTTTTGTCAATTTAAGAGAACTAGATCTATCAATACTGCTCTGAACATCTGCGTAGAACAAATGGGTAAATATGGGAGCACGATCGATATCCTGTAGAAGAAAGGGCAAAGTGGGAATGAAAAATTCAGACAAATTCTTTTATCTTCTCTTGTGTGTAGTCTTCTTTTCACTTTAGCCTCTTGCTCAACCACTGGTTGGTGCCAGAGGATGGCTCTGCTAGATGCGGGCGCATGTCCACCCCTCTTGTGGCAGAAAAATAGCATTTCCTTTCGTCGATCTTGCAGACCAACGTTTCCTTTCATCAATCGACCGAGACTTGCCTAGTTAGTGAATACTGTATCAATGTTTCATCCTTGATAATATATATAGTTATTACTCTCATATATAGTTGCTATTTCCACTATCGTTCTCACTTGTATTAGTGTTAATTTGTTTTTCCTAGGCCTACTTCCTCACGACCGCGATGAAAGGGGTGGTGTTGGTCAGGGCTAGTCCATGGATTCCGGGGGCCCTAGGGTAAAATGACGCTAAGGGACCCTTATTTAAAGTGGCAACGTTTTCCTAGGGTCGGGGGGCAAAGGCTCCCTACTCTAGAAAATAAAGCTACAGATTGATGGCTGCAAGTACACATATCAATTGTAGCTAGTTTCGAAGTAAGAGTATCGTACCCACAGAGAGCTATTTGGTTAAGGTCTTAATGCCCCTCGTCACTTTCCACCAAAGGATAATTATAAGCTTCTTTTGATCTTAAGTCAGGGTGTTTGAAAGGTTTTTGGTTAAGTGCAGAAAAGTAATTAGAACAAGTAAAAGAAAGCAAGTAACAAGGTTGTGTGAAAGCGTGGTTAAACTCAATAGGGCTAAAACATTCTCGAGGATGTAGGATACACCACTAGCATGATATTATTATTATTTATTAAGATAACATACTTCTTGTGTCATGATATGTGTAGAGAGCTCCGTAATAAGATGTTCACTACAAGGCTCGTAGGAAGCCACTTTGTTGAGCCAGGACTGAGGTCACCTCTAAATAAAAACTGCGATGTCTGAGAGTAATCATCCATACAAACCATCGCAATTAAGGGTCTCCCTATGGATATCGTAATTATCTTAGGGAGCCTCTCTTTATCCTCCTTTGACCATGTAGGTTGCTAACCGGCGCCAATTGTCACGAAGCTCTCCGGGCACACTTACAAACACATCCAAAGGATTTCTCCCTCACTTTAGTCCTGAAGGCAAATGATATGTGGCCGACTACATATATCATCTAAAGGGAGAGATCAAACACAAATCATAAATCTATCATAGAATGACCAGTCATATGGATACAACAATAGATCATCTTTATTGCAACTTCATAATAGTGATAGGGTTTCTCCATCTCCCCAATAACGAGGGAAAACTACTCACACGTGGAAGCAATCAACGACATCATCATAATCAAATGGATGGATAAAAGTACGAGCATAAATCTAGTTTAAACCACAATTGAATCTGGAATTACAACAAGATCTAATAGATGAGAGATGGGGTAGTAATGGTGATGGAGATGCAGCAGTTGATGATGAAGGGGATGATGCGATGTCCTCCATTGATCTGTGAAGCAGCAGGGATTTGCTCTTCACCAAGTTCCTCCTTCAGATCCCTTTTTGGTGTGGTTTTTCATGGTACTAGTTTGATGTGAATGTTGGATCTCCCCGTCTTCACCAGGAAAAAGTATTTGACGAGGCGAATATCAGGTTATGTGGTTCGGGCTACGGGCAGGCTCTGCCCCTACCACTGGCCGTTATCACGGCAGATGCTTTTCTCACGTTTGGTATTCTCCCAGGTGCGAGGGTAAATGAATAAAATGACTTTTATCATTTAAAAATATCATATTATAGCATAATATGACAGTTACAAATTATATGCTCATAAAATACTTAGTGACTCAGGATCCTATTGAAACAAGGACAAAAAGGTGCGCGCAAATATAGTGAAATATCAAAATCTCTATTCTATTTATGCAAAAACAAAAGGTAAATATGCTTCAATTTTGGACTCATCAACTCCCCCAAACTAGACTCGTGTTCGTCCCCGATCAAGATGGTGACTTATGGACAATATCATCATGTTCATGAGGCACGGGTCATTATAATAAATGAGGCAGAAATTGAAACAGGAATACAATATCAGATGTAAAGTTACTTAGGAGGTATTATGATACCCTTACACATCACATCCACACCCTTTTAGTATCAATGAAGTTATAAGAAACTTTTAGTGATTCAACATATCATATAATCATAAAGTTAAACTAACTGAGCACTTGATTTCAGTAATGAATATTCATGATCATTCTTTTTCTTGTATCTTTGTTTTTGCCTTGAGATTCTTTTGATAGTTGTTCTTTTATTTCTCTTCTTTCTTTATTTTTTAATATAGACACTTGATCATGCTCACTACTTTTATGGCTTTTAAAACTCATGACTATAATATGCTACCAAAATTCTTCTTCTCATAGTTTAATCAATACTTTTATTGGTGTGGAAGTCCTAAAATTATGACAGTTGTACAAGTATCATAACACTCAAGCTAGTTTAATCATCTAATATAATAATCATGAATCAAAATATAACTTCATATATCATAAAGTCTCGAAACTCAACGAATATAAATCTTCTCTTGAACAGAAAGGTTCAAGTTGATGCAACTAATGCAAATTCTGGAATTAAAATTTAACATGCGTGCATGAAAGTAAACATGCTAAAACTGTAAGATAGATTACAAGGTCCTCATAGATCCCCGAAGCTTGGAATCAAGCCGGTGGGATCAAATAATCCCTTATAATTATTCGATATCGTGGTATATCCTTGTAGGGTTCCGTAGCAGAAAACAAAAAATTCTAACTATGCGAACACTAATACCAGGATCTATACTATGTAGACATAAGTAACGGAAAAGTAAGATGGTATGCATACCCTTGAAGACTGAGGAACGGCTTACGTAGGAAGGCGTATGTTGATGAAGACGAGCATCTCCAAGCACCCCAAGTGTGGTGCCTCCGAAGTACTACACACGTCTGGTGTAGGCGCCGTCTTCTGGGCTCCGATCCAGCCGAGAAGCGGAAGAGGAAGATGGCGGACCGAAGGTCACACGACGGTAGTGTGAAAGTGGAGAACTCAAAACCCTCGAGGTCCTCTTCAATATTATGGAGAAATCCTCAAAGGAAATGAGAGAGAGAAGAGAGAATGGGATGATTCCAAGGGTAAGGGTGACCCCTATATATAGTGGAAGGGGAGGGGCACCACCCAAGGGGCAGGCAATGTGGGACTAAACCCCACAGCCATTGGCCACCAAGGGGGAGTCGCTGACCCTAGGTGGGCCCCACTTGGGCATCCCACCAAGCCCTGGCCGGCTGGCCCTCCTCCCTAGGCGCCTTGCCCCTTTGGGCCTCCCCTTCGGGTGAGGCCCATTAGCAATGGGTTGCCTTTAAAAATAAAATGAAATATATTTTTTAATATTAATTCAACCATTTAATATAAAATACACATATTATTATATTCCTTCACTCCGAAACTCCTTTCGGACCCCCTCCCCCTCCCCCGGTCAACATCGGGTATTACCCGGAACTATTCTGGTTTCTCTCTCTATTTCTCCTATGGTACTGCATCTATTCCTATGTATCCTCACCCTTAAGTGTGACATCCTTTGGTTAGAAAACAATTCGGACATGATTGATACCTCGCTCATATCAATGATCATCAGCGGGACCTGGATGCCCATGATGACCCCCGTGCATTTCACGAATCTTATCGCTCAAACTGTTAACGTCGTTTCTCGTTCCCTTTTCCACTTGATACCTAGTTCACCCGAGATTTGATCTTCGATATCTCCATACCTTTGGTCGGTCTCGTTACCGATGAACTTGTTTACTCGTTCCCATATCGTTGCATTTCGTGACCCTGACACATGCTTGCAAGCTTCGTTAATGCATCGCCACCGAGATGGCCACATGTATCTATCCATTACATGGATTAGCAAATCCTGGTATTGATATGTACTCTTCTATGCACCCCTTTGGGAAACCTACGTGGCACCTTTTTGATCACCCATTTACGGTATGATACTTGATGCTATCTAAGCTCCCTCCAGAATGGTGATTTGCATTATCTCACAGTCCAAGGATCAGGTTGCAAGGTTTCCTTTGTTTATCATTAATGGTGAACTTTGTAACTAGATCTTATTATGATAGAACTGTTGGATGTTCGTATATCATATCATTCAACCAATGACATGATCTCATTGTCAATTGGCATAAATTCCATGATCTTGAAACACTATATCATCCTCATGACCCATGAGCTAGTTCACTAGAGGTAACTAGAGACATGATTTGTTTACATACCACATGTGTATTAACGTTTCGTATTAACACAATTATAGCACAATATGAAACGTATTATAAACATATAAGAGATATATCAAACAGTATACTTTATTATTTGCCTCTAGGGCATATCTACTTTAGTCTCCCACTTGCACTAGAATACAAATTAATCTTGTTTACAATAGGCAGGAACCTAACACCGATGGCATCCTGGTGTTGCTTATGCTTGGCTTGTAGGAGAGCTTTAGTCAGAGGATCTGCAACATTCAGATCTGTGTGCACTTTGCAAATCTTGATTTCACCTTCGTCAATATTCTGTCGGATGACGTGAAACTATAGCACGATGTGGTTGGCTATGGAATGAGTTCTTGGTTCCTTTGCATTTGGAATAGTGCATGTGTTGTCACAGTAGATCGTCATGTGGTCTTGCACACTTGGAATAACTCCCAATTCGATGACAAAATTCCTTAGCCAAACAGCTTCATTCACCGCATCAACAGCAGCGATGTATCCTGATTCTATTGTAGATTGCGCTACTACTGGTCGCTTCTTGCTCTTCTAGCTTATCGCTCCACCATTCACCAGAAACAAAAATCATGTCTAAGACTTCAAGTCATCAGGATCTGAGTGCCAGCTCGCATCCACGTAACCAGTTAAATTTAGAGCTTCATCATTTCCTCCATAGAATAGGATCATATCCTTTGTTCTCTTGAGATACACTAAAAGAAAAGTTGGCTTTAACAACGGATGATTTTCGTGGTTGAAGGCCCGTTTTTCATGGTTAAAAAGTCTTCTACGATGGATGTCCTTTATGGTAAAAGCCTCGTCACAAAAGAATCTACCACGGTTTTTTTTACCGTGTCGGATCGCACCCTTCAGCCACGAAAACTTGTTCCGTCTTAGATCTGTTCGCCAGCCGCGTTGACTACTGATGTCATGCAAACCGCCATGTGGAAATGCTGTTAACGTCCAGTTACAGCCATTAACGGTAACAGAAACCGTGGTAGAAGCCTGGCCTGGCCAAGGCCTGCTAATTATTAAGTGGGTCAGCCAATGAGGAGAGCCCAATAAGATTACATCCATTTACTGTTTTTCCCTGTACTATTTGAAGTTGTCCCATTAGTGCAGCCCTCTGTGGCCCGTACGATTTAAGGCTCGTTACTGTTTCAGACTAAAGAAGGCCCACCTTGGTCCAATAATATCTAGCCCATTAGTGGTCTGCGCCAGTAGGTCTGGTACTGTTAAAGCCTACCGCTGGCCCGTTACTGTTCCTACAGCCCGTAGGGTCTGCTCTTGTTCTACCCATTTATTGTTATGGCCTTTTACATTTGTGGGTTGCCACAATTAGGGTCATTTACTGTTATGGCTTTCTAATGTTCTGGCTTTTCACTATTCTAGCCTTTTACTATTCCGGCCATTTACTATTTAGGTATTTTACTCTTGTGGCCTTTTACTGTTCTAGACTTTACTATTCCGGCCATTTACTGTTTAGGCCTTTTACTCATCTGGTCATTTTGCTCTTTTGGTCTTTTACTGTGCGGGCCTTTTACTATTCAGGCATTTTACTTTTCATGCCTATTACTCTTCAGGCCCATTACTGTTCGGGTCTTTTACTGTTCTGGATTCTTGTTGTTCAGATCTGTATGTTTTTAGGGCCTTGGCCGCTTATGAGGCCTACCAATATTCTGACCTGCCACTTATGGCCTTTTACTATTTATTAGGCTCATCTGTTGGTCGGCATATTTGCGTATTCTATTACTATGGCGCAATTCTTGCTTTAAATAGTCCGTTAATATTTTGGCCTGCTAATGGCCATGCTAGGATCAACCTATTACATCAACAAAAAAAATTGAAATTTATTATAGACCAGAATTTCAACAAAAATAAGATGAAGCATTATAGAGACATCGCCAGACATGGGTTGGAACAGGATTTCTGCTACAAAGCTTACATCACCATACATATAACAACTAGCATACCATGACAGCTGCAGAAGAGATTATCAAGTAGACGGTCTGTCTAATCTTATCGATCTTTTAGTTCTTGTATTTGTTCACATGTAATCGTGATTATTCCATCTATTTTGTCTTTTTCTTGTTCAATTAAATCAATTGTTTGGAGTGTAACTGTAACACCTCTTTGTGCTGGAAAAACTAGAACAGTGGTCCGATGCAAGTAATAACCACTATCACTGCTGCTTTGCGAATTGACCTAAATACTTAATGTAGGATTCCTCTCTTCTGCCCCCATAGCTTCATGTGCAGGCTGAAACAAAGAAAACAAGTCAGCACAGCATACCAACTACGTCCATCTTATATGTAAAATAATTCTAATTCATCATTGGCTAGGAACAATCAATGATGAACCTCGTACATCTCTTTCCGGAATAACAGGAACAGTCGACGTCCTGGACCGATCCGTACATGTGCCAGTATTATAGCTACTCTGAAACAATCACTACAGATTATGTGTATGCAAAAACTAAGATATATTAAGTTAGAGTAGCAAAGAAGGCGAAAAAACATTGTGTTTGTTGAAAAAAAATCAAAATTGGCATTGTTTAATATAACAAATCAAGAAATCAACATGTATGTCTCATGCAGACTAACTAAATTAGTGTGTCAACGAATGTAGAAAATTAAGCAACTCGACTCTTTCCCTCATAAACTAATCATATCACTGTATAACGGAAATATAGAAAATATAATAAAAAGAGGTGTGTGAGATCCCTTCAGCTGCTTATAACTGTTCGAGATAACAAAACATTAACCTAAAATATAAAAATAGCGTTTAAAAATGGTCTATAGTATGAACTAGCCAGATAAGTGTGCATTTTGAAAACTTATGGTTGGACCTCCAACCACAGAAGGTGGCATTGTTTTAATTGTCAAGAAACTATGATGGTACCTTGGAAAAACAAATAATAGATCAAGTGTGTCTTAAATAGACTACCACCATCATTTCATAGAAGCAAGATATCAACCATTGCTTTTTAGTAGCTAGATCATTCAAATATTTTGATCATCGAGCCAGTAAATAAAAAAAATAAGAGAAACAAAGAGATGAATCATTTGCTATCAAAACAATAGTTGGATGCAGCCAAAAAGTAGCACAAACCTTCTTTGTAATGCCTAGAACTATTGTATTTCCAACAACTGACAGTATCATTGTACATATAACCAGGCAAGAAAATCCAGTAGACAAACAAGCAAATGATATATGGTGCACCTTGCAAGGTCAATGAAGTATTTAAACAATGTATGTCTAGTATGAAGTGGCAGATCAAATTAAGCAGAATGTGATATTCTTCTGATAGAAGCACTTTGTGCACCATATAGAGTAGGTATATAGGAAATGGAGCAATCATAGGCCGTGTGCATCATATAAACTACCAGATTATTTGAAAAAAAAGATATCCAACATATATAATGTCAAGTAAAGGTGTACAAGCTCTGTTATCCACATTATATCCATGGGAACCACGACAGAATATTGCATTGTTGTAAAAATGCGCAGGAACCATAACCAAATGAACAATCCAGTGGCTAATATTAAACTCGCAAGATCATCTGATCATATATAGATGAAATCCAATAGACATGAGTCAAAACATATGCACAATGTCTCTTGTTTACTATTAATCAATCACTATATATGCATCATGTAGAGTAGCTCTTGAGGTAATGAATTAAGCAATCAAACACCAGGTGCACGATAGACTTTCAGATCATACTAAGATGATTATAGTACATATATACTAACTGGGTATCATATTAGATGATAGTAGCTATGCCAATCTCACTATGAGTAGTCTATCTAGAACTCCCTCCGTTTCAAAATATAAGATGTTATGGCTTTTATAAAACGAATGTATCTAGACCCCCTTTAGTATTGGTAGAGTAACTTGGACTAGTATTGTATGCATTTTTACTAGTCCAAGTTACTCCCCACCAAGAACAAGTAATTTATACTAGTCTCATACATATAACACTAGACTATGTTACTACCTCCAGAGTGCATATAAGCTCAATCATGGTGATGATCTCTAATATTACAATAGAATATAAATTAGCATAAAAGTGGATATACTTCAATCACCACCATGTAATCATGGTCTAGTTAACCTATATATAGATAGATAGATGATCATCAATCAAATATAGCAAAAAGAGATGTCCATCATGATTGAGTGAGCAAATTGAATTATAAATCAAGGGATTTACATTTGGTATTTGTGCAGTACAGTTAAAGGTCATCTTGTTCTAATCATTAGCCTACTCATGTGGTGCCGACACTAGAAAATATGACTACCTCCAGAGTGCATACAAACTCTTAAATATAGCAGAAAAATATTATAATAGACTATAAATTAGCATAAAAGTCGATATACTTAAATTACCACCACCTAATCATAGTCTAGTTGACGCATATATAGATGGATAGATAGATAGATATACTTAAATCAGCACCACCTAATCATGGTCTAGTTAACGTATAGATAGATAGATAGATGAACATAAGTCAAATATAGAAAGAATAGATCATCACCAAAATCAAGTGAGCACATTGAATTATAAATCGAGGGATTTACGTTTGGTTTTTGTCCAGTCTTGTTTAAGTTCAATCTTGTTCTAATCATTAGCTGAATCATGTGGTGCCTCGTATAACCAAGCATCTAGCAGTAAGCACATCTCAGTAAAAACAAGAAACTTACTATTTCTCTTTGTGTAGTCCCGTTCGAGGACATCCTGTTATTAGTTCGTTCTTTGAAGACATCCACCGCATCCAGTACTTGAATAGATGATCCATCTACTTTATTGTTTCTCCTCTGTATATAGGTTTAGGCCACTCATTCACATAAAATAGGTTTGCGTTCAGCAATAGAAAGCAACTGGTACTTACAAGATTGTATGGGCGATTCACTACAATTCTCCGTGTTTCTTGTGAGAGGAAATAATATTAGATAGTGGTTGTTGCTATTTAAAAAAACTAGATAGACATTATAGTATAATCACTTGTGAAAACGTAGAGCAGGGAATGGCAGAATATAAACAAACATTTAAATGACATAAAGTTTGCCATGGCGTCAAAATAGAATGCAGTTACAGTCACTCCTTAGCACGAATATGAGAGAAATTACAATGATTTAAGTTGTGAATAAGATTGCAAAAAAATATGAAAAGTGCCATAAAATTTGTCACGGTCTACAGAGCAGGCAATTACTGTACTAACATTTGGACGAACAAGATAGACATTACAATGGTATACCTCGTGAACTTATAGAGCAGGGAATGCAAACCCATGTGTGAAGTGACTTAAAATGCCATGAACTATGTACATAATAGAAGGTAGATACTGCTACTATAGAAATTATAATAAAAAAACTTGAATTTATAGAGCAGGACATGCAGATAACCATGTTAAGTGCCTCAAATTTGCCATGTAATACTACATCTAATCCAAAGTAAATAAGGCGTATAAATTTTTCGCAAGTCAATCGACGCAAAATCTGACCAAGTTTGTAGAACATGTTAGAAACATCTACCATGCCAAACCAACGCCATTTGATACATCAGGGCATATATTTTTATAGACGCAAATGCCATAAATTAACCCTTAATATATTTTTCTATGAGCTTGGTCAAAGTTATCATTATTTGACTTTAAAAAAGCATCTGCCTTGTTTTACGGAATGGATGTACTCCCTCTGTTTCAAAATATAAGATGTTTTAGCTTTGTGAAAGAAGTGTATCTAGACCACTTTTAGTGTGTAGGTTCATGTAGGTTTGGAGTAAACCTACACACTAAATGGTATCTAGATACACTCCTTTCACAAAGCTAAAACATCTTATATTTTGAAACGAAGGGAGTAGTACATAATAGGTGGCAACTACTGTCGGAGTTTAACTGAAACAAATAATAATGACATAACTTGCAGAGGGAATGCAAAACCAACAAGTTCTCGCAAAAAAAAGTATTTTCCCGGTGACCATTATTGTCACCCGAAAATATGTGGTTGCAATTTCTATTTAAACACATGCAAAAGGTCGAATTGATCTGTTTTGGTCTTTTTGGCTTGGAGTTTTTTTTTTTTGACAGTGAGAGCTTTCGGCTTGGGGTTGGCTGCGTGCCTATCGCCCAGTTTTTGCTTTTTTTAATAATGACCGACGAGCGCTAGCCGCTAGGTATTATACCATCTAACTGTTGGGCCCACATGACCAATGAGTATATGGTAGAGACGTTGCGCTAATTGAAAGACTTGTCGGCTGTGGCAATTGAACGTGATTTATTTCGGGATATATATATGGGGGCAGGTAACGTGTTGGACGTTCGTACATTATAGGAGTGGTGACATGTTAAATTTGTGTTGTACTAATCTCCTAATTAAATCATGGCCTTAAATAATAGATCTGGCGGTTAATAATAATTTAGGTGATGTGAATCAACCAGGTGCCTCGAAAAACAACCTTATATTGCTTTTAGTATATGTAATAGATACTTGTGATTTTTTTGTTTCTGATAATTCTAGTGATACTTGTGTTTTATATTTGAGACATACACATAATGTACAATATTTGCATCTTTGTGGCCATTTCTTCTGTTAGTTATATGCATAGACTGCAGCTACCATGATAGCACACTCATGTAGTATATTAGTTTGCCAAAAATTCCACTTAGTTAAGATATCGTGCATTTTGCATTCTCCTTGGTTTTCTATGACACCCGAGTTTTTTCATTTCCCTTGCTATGTTATGTGGCTAGGCAATGAGAAACAAATATAGAGTTTGATTCTAACATGTATCTATTGCATCTTGTTTACAAACTGTCTTTTTAAAAAAAAAAAACTTTTGAAACTTGTTTCTGCAGATCATCCCGAAAGAATTTGTTCAGCGTTTGAAGAGAGGCATCCCAGGACAGATTGAACTTGAAACACAAAATAAACGTATTTACATGATTGAAGTTGTCAAGAACCATGAAAAGCTTGTGCTTACAGCGGAATGGGGGAAATTCGTTGAGAAGTTCAGTCTACGGACAGGTGACAGCTTGTGCTTAAAGCGGAATGGGGGAGACTCGGACTCTCACATTAATGTCATAATCTTTGATCAACTTGGCTGTGAGAAAGCTTTATCTGCCTCATATGCGAGAGAGGTTCACAGGTGCTACTGACACCGTGAACCATTCACTTCATCCAGCGAACCACATTCTTCTTCCTTGTCAGCCGGACCAAATGCAATCACCTATTGAAACTATGAACAGTTTTGATGGTCATGCTCAGCTCATTCTGACGCAGTCGCCTTCAACTACGAGCCACTTTCATGTTCATCATCACCACATGCAAATGCAGTCACCTGCTCAGACCGTGAGCCAATCTCATGTTCATCCTAACCCCATTCAAATGCAGCCTCCTACTGAAACCGGGAACAGTTCTCGTGTTGATCCTCAGCCCATGGTAATGTAGCCCTACAGCGAAACTGTGAACTGTTTGCAAATGCAGACACCACCAATGGAATTACATCCACATCTTCAACGGGTTGAGTCAAGTCGGGGCAACCAGAATGCTTTGAATTCTTCCCTTTTTGAGTCATCAGGTACTGAACTAATACATATTCCTCTGAAACCACATCAAGTATCATCTTTTGTAGCTATATTTACTAGTTGTATTTTTGATCAACTTGGCTGTGAGAAAGCTTTTTGATCAACTTGGCTGTGAGAAAGCTTTATCTGTTATTGTGGATCCAATTCTCCCTCATATGCAAGAGAGGTTCACACATGCTACTGACACCGTGAACCATTAACTTCATCCAGCGAACCACATTCTTCCTTGTCAGCCGGACCAAACGCAATCACCTATTGAAACTATGAACAGTTCTGATGGTCATGCTCAGCTCATGCTGACGCAGTCGCCTTCAACAACGAGCCACTTTCATGTTCATCATCACCACATGAAAATGCAGTCACCTGCTCAGACCGTGAGCCAATCTCATGTTCATCCTAACCCCATTCAAATGCAGCCTCCTACTGAAACCGGGAACAGTTCTCGTGTTGATCCTCAGCCCATGGTAATGCAGCCCTACAGCGAAACTGTGAACTATTTGCAAATGCAGACACCACCAATGGAATTACATCCACATCTTCAACGGGTTGAGTCAAGTCGGGGCAACCAGAATGCTTTGAATTCTTCCCTTTTTGAGTCATCAGGTACTGAACTAATACATATTCCTCTGAAACCACATCAAGTATCATCTTTTGTAGCTATATTTACTAGTTGTATTTTTGATCAACTTGGCTGTGAGAAAGCTTTTTGATCAACTTGGCTGTGAGAAAGCTTTATCTGTTATTGTGGATCCAGTTCTGCCTCATATGCAAGAGAGGTTCACACATGCTACTGACACCGTGAACCATTAACTTCATCCAGTGAACCACATTCTTCCTTGTCAGCCGGACCAAACGCAATCACCTATTGAAACTATGAACAGTTCTGATGGTCATGCTCAGCTCATGCTGACGCAGTAGCCTTCAACAACGAGCCACTTTCATGTTCATCATCACCACATGAAAATGCAGTCACCTGCTCAGACCGTGAGCCAATCTCATGTTCATCCTAACCCCATTCAAATGCAGCCTCCTACTGAAAACGGGAACAGTTCTCGTGTTGATTCTCAGCCCATGGTAATGCAGCCCTACAGCGAAACTGTGAACTGTTTGCAAATGCAGACACCACCAATGGAATTACATCCACATCTTCAATGGGTTGAGTCAAGTCGGGGCAACCAGAATGCTTTGAATTCTTCCCTTTTTGAGTCATCAGGTACTGAACTAATACATATTCCTCTGAAACCACATCAAGTATCATCTTTTGTAGCTATATTTACTAGTTGTATTTTTGATCAACTTGGCTGTGAGAAAGCTTTTTGATCAACTTGGCTGTGAGAAAGCTTTATCTGTTATTGTGGATCCAGTTCTGCCTCATATGCAAGAGAGGTTCACACATGCTACTGACACCGTGAACCATTAACTTCATCCAGTGAACCACATTCTTCCTTGTCAGCAGGACCAAACGCAATCACCTATTGAAACTATGAACAGTTCTGATGGTCATGCTCAGCTCATGCTGACGCAGTCGCCTTCAACAACGAGCCACTTTCATGTTCATCATCACCACATGAAAATGCAGTCACTTGCTCAGACCGTGAGCCAATCTCATGTTCATCCTAATCCCATTCAAATGCAGCCTCCTACTGAAACCGGGAACAGTTCTCGTGTTGATCCTCAGCCCATGCTAATGCAGCCCTACAGCGAAATGCAGACGCCACCAACGCATCTGTTTTCAGCTACTTGGGGGGGAAGTGGGAAGTGAGTTTCAGTGATGCACGTGAGGATTATCGAGTTGTAGCAGGATGGAAAAAGTTTGTACAAGACAACAATCTGAAGGAGGATATCTGCCTTTTTGAGCTGTTGAGCAATCAGAGGAGCAGCATGGAAGTCTATATCATCCGTGGAAATCATGGCAATTGATTGATATGCCATACTGCTCTTGTTGCTGAGTTCCTTAACGGCGGCAGACTCGCAATGTGTTTTGCTGGCTAGTAGTACTACATTATTCCTGGTGATGGTGGTAGTTGTTTCGGGTTGGCTAGTAGAGTTCTAGACAATTAGCCGATGCCTACTCAAGCTTACTTTTGATTCAATGTTGCATTACTGGAACCCCTTGTATTAAAATCTGGCACGCAAGAATTGCTATTGGTTCTTTCCAATTTTACATTTTACTGCTTATGTTTCTTGCTGCATTGGTGGGCAGTGATCTGATTCATGGACCCAAAAATTCATGCGTACGTTTCACCTATGCCGTGACTTCGGTTCACTTATGTACTGTTGTGCTTGTTATTTCAGCCAGGATTCGGAGAAGAGAGTGGCAGAAGAGAGTTGATGTAGCAGAATATGAAAGCTGTGTATGTACACACTAGTATCAAATTCAAATAGTTCTATTATATAAACAAGTTAGTAAGCGACTCACTAGTTGTTTGATGAACTGGATTTTGGGCTCTCACCGACACAGCAGACATCAGTGATCAGCAGGCGGCACGCGACATCAGCTGTTGTCCCGTTCTGATTATTCGACAAACCAAACTCTAGCATAGGTAGATATCACCAATCTTCAAATGATTTTAAAACACGCATCAACAGTAAACTACTAAACATGCCACCTCAAGTGGAGTGCGTAGGCATCGGTGTCTCCAGCGAGGTGTACACACATTTCCAAATGCTCAGTTAGTTTTGGAAGAAAAACAAACAACAGGAATTACTGCCCGAAATTAGGTACACAGTAAGTAGAAAGACCAGTGAACAAACTTTTGGGCAAAAATACGTCTGGCAAGAAAGAAAAGAAGATGATCCAAGATAGTTTACATGACTCAGTTACATCCATAGATATGGATATATATAGTGCATCAGACATGATGCAGTAACAATTATCATCATCAAGCAGCAAACAAAGCATGCTGATTACAGCTTACCAGCAATTTACTAGCAATTGAGGGTAACTATGGTACCTAGACACAAAATAATTGCAGTATGGCAGCCACACAACCCATCGCCACCATCAATGACCATACACTTTTTCATGGATCACTTCCTTTCATACTTCATAGCCCTAATAATATGGACGTTCATCCTGCACACCTTCCTGTCATTGAGCCGTTCAAAGAGGCAGATATCACCAAGACGCAAGTTATTGTCCTGGACAAACTGACTCCATCCATGTATAATCCTCCTATCGCCACGAGTTGCAATATGAAGCAACATATCCGACCTCTTGCCCTTATGCTGAAGAACGACCCTTTTCCTCTCTTGTGGCAGGTACTTTACAGCATATTTTCTTAAAATAGCCTATCACAGATTGGAAAGGAAATAATAAGCTTCTTCGGAAAGTTTGAACCCAACTGTGCAATTTTTTAATTGAGAAATACGATTGTGCGTTAAAAAATTTAGAAAATTATTCAAAGTGCTTGATCATATGACACAGTTAAGAGTGCGGGACTTCAGTAAAAAAAATTGAAGTTGAACAGCAGTGATCAGACAAAAAAAAGTTCGGTAAACGGAATATATTCATATCAAGATGCATTGGTTGACCAAATATGTTACTTGCTTAAGATAGAACATTATACTCACAAGCCTGCATTTGGTTCTGTTAACATAGCTTTTACACATGATGGTGACAAGGATAGGGATGTCAGAATTGATAGCTTGGACAATCTTCTCCACTTTATCCTCTTGCAAAGGAGTTAGATGAAGTTTAGATGCAATCATGTAAGGAGGCACATTCTTTACAGAAACATCATCTTGAGAGGAAGAAGCATCTCCTGTTTCATAAAAGGAAGAAAAAAACCGTTATTAAACCTAGCTGTAAACATGTCCAACAAAAACTATTGTGATAAGTCACCTGGCTTCTCAGAGGGAGTGGATGAAGAAAGCGGCTCCATTGAGTTGTCGAGAGACCGGCTAGAATGATGCTCAGAATAACTCTTGGCAGTCTTAGTAGGACGAGGGTTGTTCATGTTTACGCAAGATGACGCTTTCTCACAGCCAGTTGGATCAAATATTCCAACTTTAAACTGCGAGTCTCCCTTGTATCTGAATACCGTAAAATCACCCATTTTTAAATCATGCTTATTGACAAATTCTTCCCATCCAGATTGAAGGATAAGTTTATCAGCACATCTTTTCACGGCAACTTCACACACGCTACCATTCCGTGACTCCAGTTTGATCGTTCTAGATATCTTTCCTTTAAAACGTTCTGCAAACTTCTTTGGTATTGTCTGCAGGGAGTAGTTGAACTGTCAATAACAGCAGTGCACGACTGAATGCAGCCTTGGAAAAAAAAATCTACGCATCTGAGTCAAACTGAAGTCCTTTCATGATTGCAAGTTTGCAACTAAACTATATCGGCCATCCAGCCCCCTATGTTAATGTATCGGTTACCAGTAGTTTATAAGAAATTACACCCGCCATTGCAATTAGACTGAAACACTAGATTCTTAGTAGCTTCCAGTCTAAGAATGACTGAAGTTTACAGGCCTAAGTACTGTAGTACATTATCCCAAATCTACACAAATCTAAGAACATTAATTTGGATCGGAGGGAGTACATTTTTCACTAACTAGTGATTTCAACCTGATAGCATCTAAGTTAAACAGAAAAGTACAGAATTATCTGTCTGTTACCATTTGTTTATTTTTTTGGTTTGCAGGTAATCTCCACATATTCTTAAAATAATATACTCCCTCCGTCTCAAAATAGATGTCGAATTTATTTTTTGCTACCTAATGTAGATTCTAATCCAAGGAACTACAAGGGCCACACCATATGATTGGGAGATAAAAGATACTTACCGTCTCATGCAGATCATCCATGATAACCTTGAAAAAACATTTGCCCTGATCATCCAAAATGTCCCAGTAGTCGTGCTCAACCCGTTGCCTGCATGTTTGGCAGGACTTGTCCATTCTACATTGCAGAAAGAGAAGAGCAAAAAAGAAGTAAATATTTGTAAATTAATACAGGAAAGGATGTAGAGTAGATCATCCATGATGAAATCGGACCAGAAGGCATACACAGACATGCACGGTGCCACGGCTACCTGAACTGCAAGGAGCAGCAGAGCAGAGCAATCGGCCAGAGACAGGGCAGGCCAGAGGAGCACGCCACGGATGAACTGCAAACGGCACGGCGGAAAGACGCATCAGGAAGCGTAAATCCAGCACTAGCGATAAAGAAAAGGAATGATCGGAGCAGAGCAGAGACAGAGCGGAGTAAGGAAGTGGAAGAGACCTGAGGAAGGGAGGAAAGAAGGAAGGAAGAAGATGGCTAGGCAGCGGCCATTTTCTCCCGGGGAAGCCAACGGAACAAATTCTGGGCCGGATAGATAAAAGGAGAGACATGTATTGACCGCCCGTCGCCTCGGGGAGGCGACTGGTCGTGCCACTGCGCGCCTCCCTCGACTGAACCGCCGCCGCCAGAGACAATAGGGGAGCCGAGTCGACGCGGTGACCCTTCACTCCACGTCCCCAGCAATCCGGCACCCCAACGGGCACGGTGTGCCGTTCTGACTAAAGTCAAAAACCATCAGGTTTTGCTGTAAATTGTTGCACAAAACACTGATTTCATCATCCCCAGCAATCATGCGCTGCTCGTGGACCTGACTCCACTCCCCTGTCAAGTACAGGGATCGGCCGGCGATCGCAACTGGACACTCAAAGCATTTTGTTTCTCTACCTTCGTTTCTAGCTAGCCACATGTGGTAGATCGTCATCAACGTTATACTACTAGCAATCTCCTCATCCTTTGCAGAACCAAATCCATTCCAGTGGCCAATTCATCAGATCACGTTGATGATGGACGCAGGAAGGCGGACAAGCTGTTTGAACGGTGTAGAGCCGTCTCTTCCCGGCCATAGGCAGCACAGAATATCCCCCCTTTAATACGTCTACGATGAAGTTCAGCCCCCACCGCGAGTCTGTTTTTCATAAGACGCGATACACCAATACGTATATAGAAGGGTCATGTTTTTGACAAACAGTCATCGATTGTGGTGCTTGGCCATGAAGGCTGAGCGAGGGGTGTTTAGTTCGCAAGAGGGCACCGTGTGCTTGATATCTGAGCTGAGGAAAAGTTAAAGTTTTCCTTTTAATCTAAAGACAGAGCGTGCCAAACAACCTCTTACACGAGTTTTAGACATGACATTAGATGTTTCTACATCATGGGCCTCATGGCTCACACAGAAACAGAGTCCTAGTCCTTCACCTCTTATCTGCTACTGCTGGTGAGCTAAAATTCCGATGACAGTTTTTTTAGCAATTCCAATGACAGTTGAAACAGCAGATGGAAGTACAGCTTATAGCATGTCTCCTTGCAGCATATTTGATCACCTGCAGACATCCTAATCAGCGATCGTATAGGAACACAAAACGGTATTAGAGGCAGAGCAGAATTCAACTTTTCCTCAGCTCAGGTACTACAGAGTTTCTTAACAAACAATGTCAACAACCTTAACAAACGCACACACAGTTGTTCTGCAGTGGACTCTCTCATGCCAGGGTATCAGAGGGTTTAAGCCATACAGACCATAAGTAATTCCAGTAGTCAATAGGAAGAGCAATTTCAACTACTCCCTCCGATCCAAATTAATTGACTCGGATTTGTCCAGATTCGGACGTACCTAGACATGTTTTAGTGCTAGATACATCCGAATCTAGACAAATCCGAGTCAATTAATTTGGGTCGGAGGGAGTACTAGGATGCTTGAGCTACATCAGTACGCCCGACTTGCGCACGAAATAGACCCTCATCGCAAGACTTCCGGTGCTCCTCTTTGCAAAGAGGCAGACATCTCCCAGGCGCAGGTCATTGTCGGCGACAAACTTCGACCAGCCTGCAAGAAGGATTATACTGCATGGCCTGACGTGTAATGTTGTGTGCCACTCCTTGTTCTCCAGCTGAAGCGTGAGAGTTTGATCTCTGCTTGGAAGATAAGCTGAAGCATATTCCTTGCAGAATCCCTGGTTATAAGTATAAAAGTGTCAATGGCAACTGGAAAAAAATGACTATTTCAGGTCGGTGGCTAATTCAGCTGATAAGAAATGTGCTATGCATGCAAGTTTGGCAATGTAAATTGCAGAAGAGGGTCTTGAAATTTTATGAAAATAATAAGTGGCCTACACCAATCGACAAATCAAAGAGCCACATCCACATCAGCAGTTTTGCAAAAGAATGTGTTCGAACGCACCATAGAAAGGACGTTGCCACCAACACAACATTTGGTCATCACAGCCACATAGACGGGAACTTCAGATCCAATTTCCTGGACTTTCTCCTGAATTCTCTTCTTCAGCGGCCCATTTAGATTTATACGTTTTGCTAAAATATAGGGAGGCCTGGAAGGACCCTGAAGATTCTTGGACATGGGAGCTTTCTGACCAACCCCAAACTTCTCAGATGCTCGGTCATTCAGCTTGCGAGTGTCAAATCCTGAAAAATGGGCCATATGTTCTCGTATGATGAGCATCGCATAACCAGAAGTATTTGAAAACATGATAGAAAATGCGAGGTAATTAAATATAATGACCTGATTGTGTATGAGGGGATGATGTTGAAGCCATCTTCCTTGTTTTTACACCACAACTGGGTACTTGTTTCTTCCGCCCAGGTGACCTTCTAGCATCTTCCCTCACAATATAATCATCGTCAGAGCTGGTCAGATCAATAGTTTCAATTGTACGAGGGGGTGGATCAGTAATCTGAACTGAATCTTCAGCAGTGCTGGAGAAATCTTTCATGGCAGCGCTTGGAGAGGTTTTCTGGCAACCGCTTGGGTCCAGTGT
The DNA here is from genome assembly GCA_916181665.1 of Avena sativa. Classification (NCBI taxonomy): domain Eukaryota; kingdom Viridiplantae; phylum Streptophyta; class Magnoliopsida; order Poales; family Poaceae; genus Avena; species Avena sativa. Next base: position 106,394,684 of record OV702292.1, read on the forward strand.
GAGAACATTGAGGCAAGTTTTCCCCTTGCTAATGAAAATGAGGAGGTCCTTCTTTTGTATGTGATTAGCAGCTACAAAAGCATCCCAGCCAGATCGGAGGACAACCTGATCCTCACTGTGCTTGCTAGCACCAACACAGTGTATATGTGGCAATTAGGGGCTACTAGTTTGATATTAGTACTAGCCGTATCCTCTTTGAAATGGTCCACAAGCCTTAATGGTATGTTCTTCAGGAACAAAACAGAAAATAGATAAGAATATGCACCGCTCACAAATAGCAATTGGTCATATGAACTGGATTAGCTAACATAATAAATAATGATCTGAAAAAGATACAACTTACAATAAAGCAGTCCTCCAAGCTGACATTGATTTTGCCCATCACTGCCACATACAAGGGAATCTCAGACCTTATTGTGCGGACAATTTCTACAACTTTCTCGTCTTGTTCATTTGTTAGATGGCATCCATTTGCCGTGGTATAGTCATACTCAACTGGCGTATGAACTTGTCCTAGATTAGGCGCAGCTTGTTCTGCACATAAAGTTTGGTACAATTGTCACAAAATTGTTGCAGATTCAACATTTTAAGAAAAAAACCCGTCTAAATGTTCAGTTTACAATAAAGTCTGATGTGCAGCTTGTTCTGCACATCAAGTTTGGTACAATTTCAGTGATTTGTGAACCGGACTCTTTTCCCTTAAAAAAACTACCTACATAAAAGGTAATATCGTATTAATAATTTAATATAGACAAAATGTAACATAATTACAAATGGGATCTCCTCTGCTTCTGAGCAAACCGACTTTGACATGCTGTTGGTGATGCTTGTTAAGCCAAACAGAATGTATTTATACTCTGTTTGCTCACTAACCAGATATAAGATAAATACATTATAGATGACATTTAGAATATCGACTTTGATCATATTTTATTCAGCTACTATTCCAGTAATGTTCCCTGACAGTTATTTTGCCAATCAAAAGAGTGAAAATCTGAATATTCATTCCAATCTACAATTTTCTTCTGAGATGTTAATTTTCCATCTGTACTATTTCTACAGAAAATAAGGGCCAAATTATACTTTTATATTTTCTATGTTCTGTTACAATCAACAATCGTCACTGATATATACTGAAATTAATTCTTTATTTTAGTTTGCCTTCAAGTTGAATAGTTGATGCCGTGCTCATGTCGTTTTCTTTCCATCCCTCATTACTATGCCTATGGTTATGGATGTTTTGAACATAAGTTGTTTCCTCTGTTCCCATTTATGTTGCCTCTGAACATAAGTCGTCTCTTCACTCAACCTTATTTTGTACTTCCTCTGTTCCCATTTATAATACGTTTTGGAAAATTGTTAACTTGGCACATGCTATGTAAATACTACAAAATAAGGTTGAGTGAAGAGACAAAGAAAACAGCTTATGTCCAAAATTGTGAACTTGGCCCATGCTATGTAAATACTCCCTCTGTTCCCATTTATAAGACGTTTTGACAAGCTAAATCTTTTTTGAGACATATGCTGCTTATAGTTTGTTAGGTAAAAAAAAAACTAACCATTCAGCACAGGATGATTACAAGGCACATTGGGAGGAAATGCTCCAAAATTCTCTGAAGGTGGCTGAAAATAGGAAGCGTTCTTCTCGCAGCCGTCTGAATCAAGTATGTGAATCTCGAACTTGGAGTCCCCACAGTACTTGAACAAGAACGTGTCATTTTCTTCTATCTGGTGCGCATTAGCAAATGCATCCCAGCCAGACCGAAGAACTGCCTGGTCGAACTCGAAGTTCACCACAACATCGTTCATGATACCATTAGGAGCGTCGAGCTTAATTTTGTCAAAGATCCTGCCCCTCAGATGGGTCGAAATTTTTGGTGGTATATGTTGTTGTAGGACAAGGAGGATAATATGTTAGGAGTTATAAGTTTAACCATTCAAAGATTTTGGGACAGTGAGTTCTGAATATTTATAGGAAATGCATGCACCTTTTTCAGATTTCTTGACTAACCAATGACATGGCAAATTAACGGAAACAGATTCATACATTTGAGACACCACACTATGGGATGAACAAGAAAATGTATGCTTACGTGAAACCAGCTATCAGATTGTCATTATGGTGAAATAGGAGATTCACATGGTAGTTGACCAACAACATACTACTAAATCACTAATTATTTTATTCAACCATCACAAACTCTTCTCATCCAACAGTGTTTTATGTTGCCTTCTTATATTCTTAAACCACTTGATGCCAAACTATACCAGGAAAATTCAAGTATATCCAAGAACGCGACATTGTAAGAAGAAACAAAGCAGATGCCTTGTAAATTCTATTCTGAGAGGAAACCCTTTAAATCTTTAACCAAGGGAAGAATGGTTGGCTAGTGGCTGTATTATCTAGAGCAATATCCACAAAAAGTTCTTATCTGTAATCACCTGTCCTAAAACCCACTGATATCGGGAAACAACCCCAAACCAAAACCCTCAGGCCTTGTTTACTTGTAGTGTATTTCCACAACCAAGGGGTTTGATCATGTGAGGGGATTTGGTGAATCCTCCATTTCCCCCAATCCCCTCAATTCCCCTCTAATCCCAACCCCTTCTATATACTCAGCTTTGGGGATCGTAGGAGAATGGGCAAACTTGCAGCTTGAAAGTATGGAAAAGTATTCAAGCTTGTATGCAATTCTTTTGAACATAATGTAGCAGACATACAGAAAATTACCAAATGCAACTGCCAATCTTGGTAGCAGAGGTCCAGGACAATAGCTTACACTCAAAGTTTAGAGTAAATTCCAGTTTTTACCCCCTAGTAAATGCCAACTTTTACCCCCTGTAAAATTTTGTGAGCGTTTTGACAGGTGGGTCCATGCCGTAAGTACGAGTGGTGTGCCATGTAGACTTGTTTCGGTTGTGGGGGTTTTCTCCTGGCAATTTTTTCTTTCAATCTCCCATCTTGATGTTGGTGTTTCTATAATCTGCACTACATGAAGAACAAGCTCGACTGGGCGTGGTAGAACGGTAGGGCTGCTAGTTGTGGTTTAAATAGGAACTATAACAGCTTCGTGATATTTGACTAATAGGCTCTTGCTTAGCAGATGTACTATGAGTCATATTCAGTTCGTAGCACTAGGATTTTGCTTGGCTTAAGGAAGACATGTTTTTTGTTCAGGGAAGACACGATTTAAGGAATATATAGGACTGGCTCATCCAAAAAACAAAACGGTTCAGCTCATGACCTGACCGCTTCTCGCGAGAAACACAAAGCAGAAAAAATACAAATTGGTATGCCACATTTACTAGACACCCCTGCCAAAACACTCACAAAACTTTACATTGGGGTAAAAATTGGCACATCTTTTGCTAAATGGGGTAAAAATTGGCACAACTTTCGCTAAATGGGGTAATTAAGATGAAAATTTGCTAAATAGGGTAATTAGTGTCAAAAAATTAAAACTAGGGGGTAAAAACTGGAATTCACTCAAAAGTTTATTATGACACATTTATGCTCTAGTAACAGAATAATCCAACAGCACTAAGACACTATTTTCTGAAGTATCCCAACTGATAAACTGAATCTCCCCTAGTACTGTTCAACACTGAGACGAACTGTAAAGACAGAGAATGCAGGAGGTGGGCCTAAACACAGTGGAGTTACTGTTACATGATAACCCTAAATCAACACGGTCTGTACACATGATGATTCTAAATCAACCCAAGTAAACAAAAGAGAGAGGAGGATGCACATATAGAAGCAAACAGAGAACTGCGGCTGCAAGAATCGAAGCTTAGGGAGTCCGGAAAGGGGTAACTCACGACGCTGTTCTTGAAATCATGCGAAGCTGCAACAGAGAACTGCGGCTTCTTGTGGTCCCAGTGGCAATGATCTCTCCACAAAGCACAGCTCTCACAAGCGTCGTCCATCTGGCCTCCCCTAACCACAGCAAAACCGCTCACAGATGAAGAGAAGGAGATGTGCTTCAAGAACGAGGTAAAGTGAAATCGCTCACGGATGAAGAGGAGGCAAGAACACATTACCTGAATTCTTCCTCTTTCTTCCCCTGGTCCTTGTGCTGCGTCGCCTCCCCTGGGCCGGAGAGTGGGGAATAATGGGGGTGTAGAGTGAAGGGGGAGGAGAGCCTATGCTCCTAGTCCTATGCCCAAAGATTCTTTCACCATTTTGCTCATCTGTACGGTCAGGAGCCTGTGCGTGAGCTTTGAACTCCCAAGCCAAAAAGGAAAACATAGTAGCTCTAGTAGTACTTGTAGCCACTGAACGACACATGGGCAAGGACACATAGCAGTATAGCACACACATGGGGTAGGGTGAAGTGTATAGCAGTAAATAAAAGCTACCCACCGCGGCAGGTGAAAACATCAGTTTGTGAGACATAAATCGACTCGAGTAAAGTAAATTTACTCCAATACTAGACTTCAGAGTATTGGGTTCCATGTACAAACCAATCCACCCCAAAGAGCTAAATCTGCAGAAGAAAGTGGGCACTGCACACATAATTCAATGTAGAGTTACACCATGGCAGCTGATCCAAATATTGGCTCTGAATATGACAGAGGCGCTGAAGTACATCAATGTCAGGGGCGCCTTCATCTTGTTCATAAGCATTCGGAAAATGAGTTAAACGTCACTCCACATCAATCAATTGGTACTGAAATTGTCCCAGACAGAAAGGAAATTCAGTACTCCCTCCGACCCAAATTAGTTGGCTCAAATTTGTCAAGATACGGATGTATCTAATATTAAATCATGTCTAGATACAATTAAATCTAGACAAATCAAAGCCAACTAATTTGGGTCGGAGGGAGTAGTTTAATCTTCATGTGGAAACAGAGATTAGTTATGCACCAGTCGTCCATCATGGTGTTGTTGGTACAAGCGATATTGGCACATGAACATGGTGAGAAACTAGAATTAAACAATTTATTTAAGGAACAAAATAGCTTATGTTGGAGGAACAATATCTGACTATAGAGTATCATCAAATGAATAAAAAAATGTCAGAAACCAGTATCAGTGATACTGATATCAAATGGTTGTCCAATTAGGACGTTCAGCAAAATCATTTAATTCTGCAAATCTCGTTTCAAAGGGAAAATTGTGAGCCCAGGCACACAAATACATCAGTGGATGAACAACTCAACTGATCATTAGGTCTAAATAAACACCAGAGAAGGTACCATGAAACAATGTCATATCCAGTTTGTTACTGAGATGAATAAAAAGGTTCCACACACCAAAATGGAAATTTTGGCGCTATTTTCGTGACAATTATAACTCTCTTTTAAAAAAAATTACCTGAGTCTGAAAGTGAAAATATTAAAACATCTACTCGGTTGACAAGCATACTAGTAATATTTTCTGATGTGATAACAGTGTTTGAGAAAAGTGAAACCAAAAAGAAAGAATAAACAAGGTCAAAACCCAACAAAAGAAATGTTACAAGTAAACTAAAAAAATGCTTTGTCACATGGGCAGCCCACCCAGAATTTTTAGAAAATTTCTATGACCAACTCTATATTGAGTAACTATAAGACATACGACCCGTACAACTAACTGAAATTCCTAATCCCGTATTCCGACTCGATGATGTCAGGTTGCAGGCACAGTCAGACGTGCCAATCAATTGCTGCTGAAATGCTCACAGCTAGAAAGGAAATTTAATAATCACACAGTTATGCAACGGTTAGACAACTTAGACACTAGAATTAGACAATTTAAGGAGAAAAATAGGTTATTTACAATATGTGATTATAGAGTATCATCAACTAACCAGAAAAATTGTCAGAGACCAGTATCGTTGATACTGGCATCAAATGGCTGTTCTCTTAGGGTGTTCAGCAAAATAATTTTCTTTTGCAAATCTCATTGCGGTTCCCCACCCCGCGAGCGTAGCAGGGAACCCTAAACACCGCCGCCACTGCAGGCCCTCTCCCCAGCTCTCTCCCTCCTCGTCGCCGCCGGAGAGCGCGGCCGGGCGAAGCTCGTGCGGCGCTGGCGGCGGCGGGGATGCTCCTTCTTCTCGCATGGGTACAGGGGTGGCGCGGGGCGGCGGCGGGGATGCTCCTTCTTCTCGCATGGGTACAGGGGTGGCGCGGGGCGGCCTTCCATGGCGAGGACGCGAGCCTGGTGGAGGCCTCCGGCGGCGGGGGCGAGCTGGGCTGGCGGCGGCGACGCCGGAGGTGGTGGTGTTGTGGTGGCGTCGCTGGCGTCAGCTGTGGTTCCTGGTTGGGGGCGGTGGATGAGGTGTGACAGCGGGCGGGGAGGCCGCGGCGTCCTTGATCCCCTATTCGTGCGTCGGTCAGGTCAGCAGACCGGCTCAGTGACGGACGGCAGCGCACGGTGGAGCTCCTGGCGGGGATGGCGAAGTGGTTTGCGGCGACTGTGGCCCTGGTGCTGCAGCGTGGCTGCGGGTGCTTTACGGGCCTGACCTAGGCTCGGCCAGGTCCGATTTGGGCCTGGTGTGCTCCTATGGCTGCGTCCGGTTGGCAACCGTCTTCGGCGGTGGAGGATGGAGTACTCCGATGGGTTACACCATGGCTGACGGGGTGCGACAAGGATTCGAGCCGGCGCGCTTGGATCTAAAGCATCTTTTCCACCCTCCTGCTATTGGATTTGGTGCTAACTCACCTCTCTCGATCCACAATGTGTTGGTTCTCGTGACTGGATGCCGAGGTGGCGACCCTGGAAGGAGAGGCTGCATGGGTGCTCTTGGCAGGCAACATCGCAACAGTGGTGGCCCTCCCTTCGGTCATGTGGGTGGCGAGGGGTTTGGCAGCGGGTGATCATAGTCAAAATCTAGAGATTTCGTGTTGTTTCTCCGATGGCACGAGCGAGGATTTGAGCGAAAGCTCCGCACTTTGGCGCCGGCGACGGTGATGCCTGCGGATACCACTACCCTGTTGGGGGGCGTTGCTTTTCATATCCTCTCTGTGACTAGGTTATGGGTGAAAACTCTAGCCCGGTGGGCTCGGCGACGACGGCGCGTCACGTCGTTACCCTCTTGGGGGCATCGTCGGGGAACTCAGGTTTCATCGGTGCAGTGCGTTGGAGTCATCGTTGGCGTGAAGCTTCTTCGACTTCTTCGGTAGTCTAGGTTGCCTCATGTTAGATGGCATTTCATGTTTTCATGTTTGACTTTGAGTTGGTGGCTCGCCGTCATCCCACATGTCGGTTTTCTTATTGACTTGCTTGTATGAGGTTTTCCTCTCCACTATGTACCGGTTCGGTCTTTTGACTTTATTTATAAAGCTGAGTGAAAGCTTATATATCAGTGGATGAACAATTCAGTTAATCATTAGGCATAAATAAACGTCGGAGAAGGAATCATTAAAGAATGGCATGTCCAATGTGTTACTAATAATATAATAAAAGATGATCCACACAAAAAATGGAAATCTTGGCGCTACTTCTCATATATTCTACCTCGGTCTGAAAGTGAAAAATCTTTAAGTCTTTTACTCTGACGAGCATACTGCTAGTTGTTTCTCATGTGATAATAGTATTTGAAGAAAGTGTGGCCGAAAAGAAAGAAGCAATAATCAAGAGAGGTGCTCAAAAATTCGAATAAAATGGTAAGGTAAACAAACAAAATGCTTCGTCTATCAAGATAACTAGCAGAATATGCACTTCGTCGCGATAGCTCGCTTGACCACTGGCATGCAGTGATTCTTTTCGCTCTTCTTTTGTTGCTGGGTATGCGACTGTTGCTTAGGTCTAAATATTTTTATGAATGGTCGTCCGAGATGCTCAAAGGAATCACAACAACTCAAAGTATATCATGGATTCAAATGTATAAAATATTTGGCAGTTGAAAAGAATCCCGAACATCAAGCATCTGAATTTAATACTATACAATATTATTGGGTACATGTCAAATGTACAAATATAAAATATTTTTTGTGGAAAAGAGTCCCTAATAAGCCATAAAACTTCAGAATGTAATATAGTGTCATTGTCCTAGTAGATGTGGCCTATTACATAACAAAGTATGGTACCCATCAACATATAAACATTAAAATTCAAGATTTGCATCTGATTAAACATCTAATAACCAGGTATCGAGGTTGTAGTCCATAACTTTGCAATTGTAAGATTTGATTTTAAAATGCAAGATTAAGTCGAGGCCTCCCACAATAAAGATAGATACTTTCTAATTGAAAACCAAAAGCGCAATGTGACTATTTCACTTCAGCATCTAAGTGAATCAAAGAGAAGCTATAATAAAATACAATATGAAACTAAAGAAATATTTCAGGGCAAGAACAAACGGTATAGATTCTTGTAACATCCCAAAAAATTTAATCAAGCTTATCAATCTCTAATCACCCAAGTTTAGGGTTAACAAAAACTTTTGTTATTAAAATGGATGTGAGTGCATGTGTATGTTGCATTAGTGTTTGAATGATTGCAATTGCCTTGTTTGATGGTTACCATTGTTAAGGTTTAGTCTAAAGATGAATACTACATCCTCTAGGTCAATTACAAACAGAATCAAATAAAAAGAAAATCAATTATAAAGACATATAAGCAAATGGTTATTTTGGCCAAACTTATCCACTCGACCACTTTGAGTGTTTAGTAAAGGATTTCTAACAGAAACATTTCCCAATCTTTTCACCCGTTGCTAGACCAAGTAAAAGTGAATCTAAGCAAACTTTATAAAAGGACAGAAACAAATTTCAAAGCTATTTAAAAGGCATTACAAAATTAAATCAAGTGTATGTACTAAGACCACCACTTTTCAAAAACACTCAAATCAATTCACCTCGGCATTTCCCAGCAACCACAGACTGCTAAGCAAGCAACAAGATCACTCACCAAAATTCATTCAAAATTTTGAAAGTTGAATTCACGGCCATTTGATCGAACACCTGGCAGGCACAGTACAACCTCACCAACTATTCACTATTTGGAGCTATCAATTGCTCATCCTATGTACTGCAATCAACACATTGAATTGTCCTAGATCATCCCTGGTACTTGGCCAATGCAAAGGAGAGGCATCACTGGCCACATTGACCAGTGCCACACCCGTACCGAGTCGGCCATGTCGGTCGAGCACGAACCACTCATAGCAAGCCGCGCCGCCCTCGCCCACGATGTCCAGCAAGTCGTTGTCACCTCACCGCCACCCCTATCCACCCCTTTACCCAAGGCGAGAAGTGGAGATGCTGAAAGCCGCGCGCCCATTTACTCCCCCGCCATGTCGAGAGCACGACGGAGCGCCGCAACCGCCTCGCTTGCACACGCCGCGCCTCGCTCTCTCCGCCCGTACCCACGATCGCCGTAGCCCCAGTGAGCACCCAGACATGACCGTTCGCCGCCGCTCGCCCCGTGACCACCGTACCAAGTGATGAATGCCTGCATACCCGCCCAGAGCACCGACGTATCCCGGCCAATGGAGACCGCCCCTTGACGTGTCGTCACTCACATGACGATCGCCATAGTCCCCTGCACCGACCCATGCCATCCGCCGTGACAAACACGACCTGTAGCAACGTCGCCAGAGTAGCCAGACCATGCCGCACTGCCTATACCCTGGGTGTATAAATAGAGGCCACCCTAGACCTCTATCTCCACACCATTCCACTCCTCTCTCTCTCCACAACACCCTAGACCTTTCCTCGGAGCAAGGCGAGCACCAGTCCGCCAGAATTTGACCGGAGTCCGCCACAGCAGTCGAGGAGGGGAGCCGTTGATTCGATCACCCCAGGAGCTGTCGTGACCGCGCCTCGAACCGCCGTCGATGACAACCCCATTCGCCCCCGTCATCGACCTTAGATGGATCCCAGGTGAGCCTCACACGACCCCCACCGTCGTGTTAGGGTTAGAATCTCGCCGGAGCTGTTCGACGTAGACGATGCATGTCAGCCGTTAGATCCTAGTCTAATCGTAGCGCTGAGATTGAACGATACCGTTTCGGTTTAGTTGAGTCACTGACGTGTGGGACCATGTTGTCAGCAGCCCGCTGCGCCAGCACTGTGTAGTTGGGCCGGCCCGTTTACTTTCCCGCGCAGAGCCCGTGGATTCAAATAGACTCTTTCCATTTTAGTTAAAACCAGATTCTGTTAGTAGATTCAAAAATCAATTCAAAGAGATTCATTGAACCAAAGTACATGTTTCCAATTTTGTTGGAAAGATATTGAAATTATCTAATCACTCCCGTTGGATGCAACCCAATTGGAATTATAGATCACCTACACCAAAAATAACAAGGCAGAAACTTTTGGCACTTCAAACATTTTTCTAAAATAAACTATAAATGCTTTTGAGATGATTCCACCTCTCAAAAATCACATTTGCAATGCTCTACATGAATATGTAAAAACATTTGGTTTTACAGATATTAAACTTGGACTAGTATTAAAAGAAGGCTATATTGGTTTTTCTAGTCATTTAAATATTATTAAATAACAATATTAAAACTTGTAATGCTTGACCATCATTTTAAATCACATTCCCAAGCTAGAGAATATATGGTGAGGACATGGTCCATATGAACCTATATTCTAGTTGGAGAATATTAAATCTTAAACAATTTCAATGAGTAGAAATTACTTTTCTCAAATAAAAGAAATAAGAATGTATTGAAATTCCATATGATGATTGAGATGATGCTAGATCATCTAGTAGGAGCCCTTGTGTGCTAAATAGAAGTAGTGGAGTGTTTGGTGATTGTGTATATTGAATGTGTTTATAGACGCTAGTACCGACCCGGGATTCAACAAAGAGGAGTACTTCGAGCAGGAGGAGGAAAACTTCAACGACTGCAACAACTGCTCTGCTCAAGGCAAGCTATCAATGCAAGCTAGAACTATGCATGATATATATGCAAGACCCTTATACCAGATGCACCAGGCATACCTGGTTGTGCAACTTTACCAATTCCCAGTTTTACTCCAAGCTTTACTTTCCCCTTCACTACAGTTTCTTACTTATTAATGATTTATGATTAGTGGAAACTAGGTTGAGTCTCCTCAAGATCATAGGATTAATCTTGGATACTTATAATAGATTAGCACCCTCAATTAGTGAATACCCTCAACATTAGTGGCTAGTGCTAAGCATAAAACTTGATCACTTTAGATGGGAATACTTAGTAAAAATGATTATGAAAACCTTGGACTGATGATTCATTCTATTGAAATGTTTTGACATGTGTTGTGAAACACAATGGTTTGAGGATGAATTTGTTTAAGGCATGAGCCTTTACTTTAATAAAAACTGATGGTTGGGTTCGGATGCGATACCATTCCAATTTTACGGTACAACCATAATACCTGAGTTGGGTAGGGCTTGACTGGAAGTTTATATGTCTTAGTATGGGTTCCTGATACATTGCAAATGTATCCATAATTTTTGATGTTCCATGCTTGCTTTTATCTACTTTCTTGTGTTTTGTCCACACTTTGGAGTACTTTTCATATGATTTCTTGGACTAACCTATTAACAAGAGCCACAGTGCCAGCTGTCTGTTTTTTGCTGTTTTTGGTTCTAGGAAGTCAGAAAATGAATATTCTCGGAATTGGACGGGAAAAAGCCAAAGTTGCTATTTTACCGGAAGTCATCTGGAGCCAGAATACGAGACGGGGAAGGGCTGGGGCCTGGCCACACCACCTGGCTGCACGGCCAGGCCTGGCCCGCGCCAGGGGGTGGTCTGGCTGACCCCAGCACCCCCTTGGCCTCTCCTTCCGCCTATATATTGCCTTCGGGACCAAAACCCTAAGTACCCGATCAAAAATCCATGAAAGAGTCTGTAGTCGCCGTCATCTCCATCCCTAGATCGGGAGGGATCTGAAGCTCTTCCCGGCACCCTGCCGGAGAGGGGAATTCACCCTAGAGCCTTCTTCATCATCATGCAAGCCTCCGGTGTGATGCGTGAGTAGTTCATCTCTAGACTACGGGTCCATGTAGTAGCTAGATGGCTGGTTCTCCTCCTTTGTGCTTTCATGTCTAGATCTTGTGAGCTCCGTTCATGATCAAGATCATCTATTTGTAATCCATACATGTTGTGTTTGCGGGGATCCGATGGATATTGAGATGCTATTTCAGATTGATTATTGATTCTATCATGTCTTTGTTATTTGTGATCTTGCATGCTTTCCATTGTTAATAGCTATCTTGGCCAAGTAGATGCTAGCAACTCCAAGAGTTAGTATTTATGCTCGATAGTGGGTTCATGCCTCTGGTAATCTAGGGAAGTGACAGAAACCTCTAAGGTACTAGATGTGATGTTGCTACTAGGGAGAAAACAACAATCCTTTGTTCATAGAACAATCATATTGTTTACTTTACACGCAATTCGTAAAGCAATAATTCGTTGCTTGCAACTTAATACTGGAGGGGGTTCGGATGATAACCTGAAGGTGGATTATTAGTCATAGATGCAGTTAGATGGCGGTCTATGTATAATGTTGTAATGCCCAATCAAGTCTCAAAGGAGTCAAGATGATTAGTATATGTTGTATGCTTTCTCGATGTTTATCAATTGTCCCGCTGTAATTTGTTCACCCAGCATGTTATCTATCTTAAGGAGAGCCACCTCTAGTGAACTATGGACCCCGGTCCTTTCTTTTACATACAATCTACAAACTGTTTACTACTTTGTGTTTACTTTCTACAAACTATTACTTCCTTCCATTCGATACGTTTAATCCTTTGTTTTCAGCAAAACCGGTGAGATTGACAACCTCATCGCAAGTTGGGGACAGAGTTCTGTGGTTGTGTTGTGCAGGTCTCCACGTTGCTACTAGCACCGGTAGTGCGCCCTGCCAAGGCTTAGCTAGCAACACCTTTGGGGTGTTTCCTTGCTCCTACTGGTTCGATTAAACCTTCGTTTCATAACTGAGGGTAACTTACTGCTGTGCTCATCATACCTTCCTCTTGGGTTCCCCAACGAGCTCGTTAATACACGAGTCAGCAAGTATTTTTCTTGCGCCGTTGCCGGGGAGTCAAGGACATCTTCACAAGGGGAGTCCCTCATAACCAATCTCTTTACTTTGTTATTTTTGTTTTGCTTAGTTTCCTTTTGTTTTGTTTGCTTGTTTCTTTATCAAAAACACAAAAAAATTAGTTTTACTAGTTTGCTTTCTTTATCAAAAATACAAAAAAATGAGTACTCTTGAAAACACTAAGTTGTGTGACTTCACTAGCACCAACAACGATGATTTTATGAGCACACCTATTGCTCCACCTGTGCCTGAAGCTACTTTCTTTGAGATAAAACCTGCTTTACTCAATCTTGTTATGAGAGAACAATTTTCTGGTATTGGTAATGAAGATGCTGGTGCCCATCTAAATAACTTTGTTGTACTTTGTGAGATGCAAAATCATAGGGATATAGATGGTGATATTATTAAGCTTAAATTGTTTCATTTCTCTTTGAGAGGAAAAGCTAAAGAATGGTTGAATTCCTTAACTAGGAATAATATTGATTCTTGGACTAAATGCAAAGATGCTTTCATTGGAAAATACTATCCTCCTGCTAAGATTATATCTATGAGAAGTGAAATAATGAAGTTTAAACAATCTGATAATGAACATGTTGCTCAAGCTTGAGAAAGAATGAAATCTTTGGTAAAGAATTGTCCCACTCATGGACTGACTGCTTGGATGATCATCCAAACTTTTTATGCAGGATTGAACTATTCTCCGAGGAACCTATTGGATTCTGCTGCTGGAGGTACCTTTATGACCATTACTTTGGGTGCTGCAACAAAACTTCTGGATAATATGATGGTTAACTATTCTGAATGGCATACTGAGAGAGCTCCACAAGGTAAGAAGGTAAATTCCGTTGAGGAAACCTCCTCCTTGAGTGATAAGATTGATATTATTATGTCTATGCTTGTTGATACATTGCAAATGTATCTATAATTTTTGATGTTCCATGCTTGGTTTTATCCACTTTCTTGTGTTTTGTTCCAACTTTGGAGTATTTTTATTATGATTTCTTGGACTAACCTATTAATAAGAGCCACAGTGCCAGCTGCCTGTTTTCTGTTGTTTTTGGTTCCACAAAAGTCAGAAAATGAATATTCTTGGAATTGGACGGGACAAAAGCCAAAGTGCCTATTTTTCAGAAGGGATCAAGTGCCAGAATATGAGACGGAGAAGGGCTGGGGGCCGGCCACACCACCTGGCCGCGTGGCCAGGCCTGGCCCACGCCAGGGGGTGGTCTAGCCGACCCTAGCACCCCCTCGGCCTCTCCTTCCGCCTATAAGTTGCCTTCGGGACGAAAACCCTAGGTACCCGATCAAAAATCCACGAAAGATTCTATAGTCGCCGTCATCTCCATCCCTAGATCGGGAGGGATCTGAAGCTCTTCCCGGCACCCTGCCGGAGAGGGGAATTCACCCTGGAGGCCTACTTCATCACCATGCAAGCCTCCGGTGTGATGCGTGAGTAGTTCATCCTTGGACTATGGATCCATGTAGTAGCTAGATGGCCGGTTCTCCTCCTTTGTGCTTTCATGTTTAGATCTTGTGAGCTCCGTTCATGATCAAGATCATCTATTTGTAATTCATACATGTTGTGTTTGTGGGGATCCGATGGATATTGAGATGCTATTTCAAATTGATTATTGATTCTATCATGTCTTTGTTATTTGTGATCTTGCATGCTTTCCGTTGTTAGTAGCTATCTTGGCCAAGTAGATTCTAGCAACTCCAAGAGTTAGTATTTATGCTCGATAGTGGGTTCATGCCTCTGGTAATCTGGGGAAGTGACAGAATTCTCTAAGGTACTAGATGTGTTGTTGCTACTAGGGAGAAAGTAATGATCCTTTGTTCATAGAAAAATTGTATTGTTTACCTTACACGCAGTTCGTAAAGCAATAATCTGTTGCTTGCAACTTAATACTGGAGGGGGTTCAGATGATAACCTGAAGGTGGATTATTAGTCATAGATGCAGTTGGATGGCGGTCTATGTATTGTGTTGTATTGCCCAATCAAGTCTCAAAGGAGTCAAGATGATTAGTATATGCATGTATTGCTTTCTAGGTGTTTGTCAATTGCCCCGCTGTAATTTGTTCACCCAGCATGTTATCTATCTAAGGAGAGCCACCTCTAGGGAACTATGGATCCCGGTCCTTTTACTTTACATACAATCTACAACTGTTTACTGCTTTTTGTTTACTTTCTGCAAACTTTTACTTCTTTCCATTCGATACGTTTAATCCTTTGTTTTCCGCAAAACACGGTGAGATTGACAACCTCATCACAAGTTGGGGACAAAGTTCTGTGGTTGTGTTGTGCAGGTCTCCACGTTGATACTAGCACCGGTAGTGCGCCCTACCAAAGCTCAGCTAGTAACACCTTTGAGGTGTTTCCTTGCTCCTACTGGTTCGATTAAACCTTGGTTTCATAAATGAGGGAAACTTGCTGCTGTACTCATCATACCTTCCTCTTGGGGTTCCCAACGAGCTCTACATCAACACCATGCACCAAGCACTTTGCTGGGCGCCGTGTATTGAGCCATCAAGCGATTTTCTGGCGACGTTGCCGGGGAGTCAAGGACATCTTCACAAGGGGAGTCCCTCATAACCAATCTCTTTACTTTGTTATTTTTGTTTTGCTTAGTTTCTTTTTGCTTTGTTTGCTTGTTTTGTTCTTCAAAAAAACACAAAAAAATTAGTTTTACTTGTTTGCTTTCTTATTTGAGAACCCAAAAAAATGACTACTCTTGAAAACACTAAGTTCTGTGACTTCACTAGCACCAACAACAATGATTTTATGAGCACTCCTATTGCTCCACCTGTGGCTGAAAATACTTTCTTTGAGATAAAACCTGCTTTGCTCAATCTTGTTATGAGAGAACAATTTTCTGGTATTGGTAATGAAGATGCTGCTTCCCATCTAAATAACTTTGTTGAACTTTGTGAGATGCAAAAGCATAGGGATATAGATGGTGATATTATTAAGCTGAAATTGTTTCCTTTCTCCTTGAGAGGAAAAGCTAAAGAGTGGTTGAATTCCTTAACTAGGAATAGTATTGATTCTTGGACTAAGTGCAAAGATGCTTTTATTGGATAATAATGAAGTTTAAACAACTTGATAATGAGCATGTTGCTCAAGCTTGGGAAAGAATGAAATCTTTGGTAAAGAATTGTCCCACTCATGGACTGACTGCTTGGATGATCATCCAAACTTTTTATGGAGGATTGAACTATTCTTCAAGGAACCTATTGGATTCAGCTGCTGGAGGTACCTTTATGACCATCACTTTGGGTGCTGCAACAAAACTATTGGATAATATGATGGTTAATTATTCTGAATGGCATACTGAGAGAGCTCCACAAGGTAAGAAGGTAAATTCCGTTGAAGAAACCTCCTCCTTGAGTGATATGATTGATATAATGAAGTATATGCTTGTTAATGGGAAAGCCCATATTGATCCAAATAATGTTCCTTTAGCCTCTTTGGTGGCTCAAGAAGAGCAAGTTGATGTGAACCTCATAAGAAATAACAACTTTGGCAACAATGCTTATGGTAATAATGCTTATAGGAACAATTTTGGTAACAACAATTATAAGCCATATCCTCCCAACGATGGTAATGCTTATGGAAATTCTTACAACAATAATAAGAGTGCTCCCTCTGAACTTGAAGTTATGCTTAAAGAGTTTATTAGTAAACAAACTACTTTCAATTAAACTATTGAGGAAAAACTCTCTAATGCTGAAAGAAATATAGCATCTTTGGCTGAAGCTCAATCTTCTTTAAATAAAATGGCTGCTAAACCTGAAACTAATGACAATCCTTTTGTAGCTACTAATGCCATACAAGTAAGAATTGATGAAAATGTTAGACTATTAGCTGAATTACATGCTAAGTGGAAAGAGAAGATAAAATTGCTAGAAACATTAGTGTTTCTACTATCACCACCACTAGTGTTGAGGCTAGTAATAGTGCTACTACTTTAGATGATAAAGTTGATTTTGATCTTGATGCTTGCAACATATCTGAAGTTATTAAGTTCCTACAAAAGCTTGCTAAAAGTCCTAATGCTAGTGCTATGAACATGGCTTTTACAAAACACATTACTAATGCTCTCATAAAGATTAAAGAAGAAAAGATGAAACATAAAGCTTCTATTCCTATAAAGCAATAAGATGGTTGGGAACCCATCATTAATATGAAAGTGGATGACTTTGATTTCAAAGCTTTGTGTGATCTTGATAGTAGTGTTTCTATTATACCTAGAAGGATTTATGATATGCTTGATTTGCCTCCTTTTGAAGATTGTTATTTGAATGTCCCACTGATGCTAATGCTAAAAAGAAACTCAATCGAGTCTTAATGATGTTCTTATTATGGTTAATGATTCCTATGTCCCCGTTGATTTCTATGTTTTGGATGTTGAATACAATGCTTCTTGTCCTATTACTTTGGGAAGACCTTTTCTTAGAACTGTTGGTGCCATCATTGATATGAAAGAAGGCACCATTAAATATCAACTCCCACTCAAGAAAGGTATAGAACACTTCCCTAAAAAGAGAGAAAAGATTTCTTTTGCTTCTCCTATGAAAACAAAATTTGGTCTTAATGCTTCTTCATTTGAGAACACTTGATTCTTTCTTCGCTTCTTATGCCTAACTTAAAGGCGTTAAAGAAAAGTACTTGTTGGGAGATAACCCAAGAGTTTTAGTTGAGTCTTGGAAGTTATTACCTCTGTAATAACCTCGCTTTATCCTTTTTATTTGCTTTTTGTCCCAAGAGTAACCTCTAATGAGAGTGAAGTAATGATTGGGAAAGTTGCTGTCCCAAAACAGATTTCTGTGCTTTACCGTAAACATTCCTGAGAGAGTTCTGTATGTCGGATTGAGCTGTAATTGTTTGTGCTTATGCCCCAGGTTGTTATATAACTTTAGTTAGTTCAACACTTTTTTATTTGAGCAACAGAAGTTCTTCGAAAAAATTCGTCTTTACCTGTTGGTCTGTTTTGACAGATTTCTGCCATTTTCTGCATTTGCTTCTTGTTGGTTCCTTCTTGAGTTCCTTTGGGGAATTGAGCTTTTTGAGGGAAATGCTACAGTAGCTAGTGTTCTAATTGAAGTTTATTTGGTGTTAGAACTGAACCTTGAGACTTATTTATCTTAAGTGCACTAATGTTACTAATGAGATTGTGTGAAGTTTTTGTATGAAGGAAAAATTTCAGGTGTATGGAAGGAATGAGCAATGAGATGAAAGACGGACTAAAGCTCAAGCTTGGGGATGCCACGCGTGTCACCCCAAGAAATATCCAAGAAGTACAAGCGTCAAAGCTTGGGGATGCCCAAGGCATCCCCTTCTTCATCAATAAAAATCCCAGGTTTCTTCCAAACGCTTCATTTTTATTGTTTCATGCACAGTTGTGTTTTTCTTGGAGCGTCTTCTTTTTAGTTTTTGTTTTGGTTTTTAGTTTGCTTTGGTTTGCTTAGTTTTCTGAATAAATTGGTTGGACCCCCTCTTTCATACATTGGTTTGCAATTAGTTTGGTTTGGTTGGAAAAGAGTAGGAAAGTTCATGCCTATGTGGTAAAAAGAGCTCGTTTTTGACTGTGGCCTATGCTTTGTCATGCCATGCTTGATATTGTTTTGGCTTTATGCTTAGTATTATTTGCTGTAGCATGACTTGTTATAAACAATTGAGATTGATTAATGTGCCTTGGATGAATCATGCGTTGTTTTAGCATATTAAAGCATAGTATAGTGGTATTCTCCTTTGATGCTTTATTTGGGTTGACTTGGCACATGCTCACACCATGTTATGACTGTCACAAGTCACCATAGCCTTTATGATCCTTTAGTTTTCAACTTGTAGTATCACTTTATGCTTTGATCAATGATGTTTTGTCGCTCTGCATGATTATGGCCATTATTGCTCTCTTAGTTTGTCGCTCCCAGTCTTTTGCTAGCCTCCACAACCAAGTATGAGTTCCACTCATGCATCCAACTCCCTAAACCAAGTTTTTCCAAAGAGTCCACCATACCTACCTACTAGCTTATGCTATTCCAAGTATATTCATGCTTTTGTCTACCTTTCACTTGTTATGAGAAAACTAGTGATTAAAGCTCTCACGAACTTGATGGCACACTTTACTTTATTTCCTATAATAAACTTGAACCATTGGGTCCTTCTTTGTTGCGTATATGCTTGCGCTTTATAAGTTGAAATTAGTAGAACCATGTACCATGGGGAACGCTTTCAACATTGCACTTGTACTTTGTACCCCGATGATATCATGTTCTTTTGCTTACGGATCCCGGCGGTGTGAAATAAATGTGGAACTTGTAAGATCATGGAGTTTGTATGTGTGTTAGAGAAACGCCTGGGCCGCTAGCCTAAGCCATGCCTAATCATGGTGGAAACTTGCAGCATCACCATAATGAGCACTCTATGAAGCATCCTCAATAAAAACCTATGCAAATAGCAAATAAAAAGATCGCTGAGATGCTCATTGTCTGCTTGCCTTGTCATTTTGATTATGGGAAAGCTCCCGTATCATGTGCAAGGGGTACCCCGTTGGCGGTTCTTAATGATACACATATACTTACAATGACAAGAGCTTACTCGTGACTAAAGTTGAGTAGCATGAGGATCGGTCTTCGTAAGTAAGGGGCATGAGATTTCGGTTTATAACTTGTCAAGCATATCCTCTTAGTTGTGTCACTTTAACCTTAATCACCTTCAAGATGCTTATGATAGGGGCAATGAGAGCTGAAAGATATAAGTACCATAATTTTTGGAAGCTCTTTATGAGACTTGAATCCCTACTTCCTTTTACAAAAGGCCTTTCTTCCACCATTATATTGAGTCTCCACCTTCTATCTTTATGCACTACTTTGAGAGCATAGTGGCCATTCTTAGTTCTATGTGCATTGTCCCAAGACTAGTTGATTGATGCATAACTTGTTATTGCTTGTTTGAAACTATTGTATCTAGTCACTCTTATGAACTTTGAAGGTGTCCTATGCATTTATATTTGCTACTCTATTGAGGGACAAGCTGAATACTATTATGCTATGTTTTCTTTATGTGAAACAAACAAACATCTTGCAAAGCATGTTATTCATGAATCTTTTGTTTGTGCCTTTTCATGTTGCATCTTAGTTTCTTTGCTTATTGCTAAACTTTGTCTTTCATGTTATGATTGAAGTACTTTGATCCCAGCTTTAAGTTTTGCAAATACTTTTGATCAAGTTTTTGATGGTGCATGTCACCTAAAAAATTATTCTTTTTATCACTTACCTACTCGAGGACGAGCAGGAGTTAAGCTTGGGGATGTTGATACATTGCAAATGTATCTATAATTGTTTATGTTCCATGCTTGGTTTTATCCACTTTCTTGTGTTTTGTTCCAACTTTGGAGTACTTTTATTATGATTTCTTGGACTAACCTATTAACAAGAGCCATAGTGCCAGCTTCCTGTTTTCTGTTGTTTTTGGTTCCAGAAAAGTCAGAAAATGAATATTCTCGGAATTGGACGGGACAAAAGCCAAAGTGCCTATTTTTCCGGAAGGGATCAAGTGCCATAATACGAGACGGAGAAGGGCCAGGGGTCGGCCACACCACCTGGCCGTGCGGCTAGGCCTGGCCCGCGCCAAGGGGTGGTCTGGCCGACCCCAGCACCCCCTTGGCCTCTCCTTCCACCTATAAGTTGCCCTCGGGACAAAAACCCTAGGTACCTGATCAAAAATCCATGAAAGAGTCTATAGCCACCGTCATCTCCATCCCTAGATCAGGAGGGATCTGAAGCTCTTCCTGGCACCCTGCCGGAGAGGGGAATTCACCCTGGAGGCCTTCTTCATCACCATGCAAGCCTCCGGTGTGATGCGTGAGTAGTTCATCCTTGGATTACGGATCCATGTAGTAGCTAGATGGCTGGTTCTCCTCCTTTGTGCTTTCATGTTTAGATCTTGTGAGCTCTATTCATGATAAAGATCATCTATTTGTAATTCATACATGTTGTGTTTGCGGGGATCCGATGGAAATTGAGATGCTATTTTAGATTCATTATTGATTCGATCATGTCTTTGTTATTTGTGATCTTGCATGCTTTCTGTTGTTAGTAGCTATCTTGGCCAAGTAGATGCTAGCAACTCCAAGAGTTAGTATTTATGCTCGATAGTGGGTTCATGCCTCTGGTAATCTGGGGAAGTGACAGAAATCTCTAAGGTACTAGATGTGATGTTGCTACTAGGGAGAAAACAACGATCCTTTGTTCATAGAACAATTGTATTGTTTACCTTACACGCAGTTCGTAAAGCAATAATCTGTTGCTTGCAACTTAATACTGGAGGGGGTTCGGATGATAACCTGAAGGTGGATTATTAGTCATAGATGCAGTTGGATGGCGGTCTATGTATTATGTTGTATTGCCCAATCAAGTCTCAAAGGAGTCAAGATGATTAGTATATGCATGTATTGCTTTCTCGGTGTTTGTCAATTGCCCCGCTGTAATTTGTTCACCCAACATGTTATGTATCTAAGGAGAGCCACCTGTAGTGAACTATGGATCCCGGTCCTTTTACTTTATATACAATCTACAACTGTTTACTGCTTCGTGTTTATTTTCTGCAAACTTTTACTTCTTTCCATTCGATACGTTTAATCCTTTGTTTTCCGCAAAACACGGTGAGATTGACAACCTCCAAGTTGGGGACAAAGTTCTGTGGTTGTGTTGTGCAGGTCTCCACGTTGCTACTATCACCGGTAGTGCGCCCTGCCAAAGCTCAGCTAGTAACACCTTTGAGGTGTTTCCTTGCTCCTACTGGTTCGATTAAACCTTGGTTTCATAACTGAGGGAAACTTGCTGCTGTGCTCATCATACCTTCCTCTTGGGTTCCCAACAAGCTCTACATCAACACCACGCACAAAGCACTTTTCTGGGTGCCGTGTATTGAGCCATCAAGCGATTTTCTGGCGCCGTTGCCGGGGAGTCAAGGACATCTTCACAAGGGGAGTTCCTCATAACCAATCTCTTTACTTTGTTATTTTTGTTTTGCTTAGTTTCTTTTTGCTTTGTTTGCTTGTTTTGTTCTTCAAAAAAGCACAAAAAAATTAGTTTTACTTGTTTGCTTTCTTATTTGAAAACCCAAAAAAATGACTACTCTTGAAAACACTAAGTTCTGTGACTTCACTAGCACCAACAACAATGATTTTATGAGCACTCCTATTGCTCCACCTGTGGCTGAAAATACTTTCTTTGAGATAAAACCTGCTTTGCTCAATCTTGTTATGAGAGAACAATTTTCTGGTATTGGTAATGAAGATGCTGCTTCCCATCTAAATAACTTTGTTGAACTTTGTGAGATGCAAAAGCATAGGGATATAGATGGTGATATTATTAAGCTGAAATTGTTTCCTTTCTCCTTGAGAGGAAAAGCTAAAGAGTGGTTGAATTCCTTAACTAGGAATAGTATTGATTCTTGGACTAAGTGCAAAGATGCTTTTATTGGAAAATACTATCCCCCTGCTACGATTATATCCATGAGAAGTGAAATAATGAAGTTTAAACAACTTGATAATGAGCATGTTGCTCAAGCTTGGGAAAGAATGAAATCTTTGGTAAAGAATTGTCCCACTCATGGACTGACTGCTTGGATGATCATCCAAACTTTTTATGCAGGATTGAACTATTCTTCAAGGAACCTATTGGATTCAGCTGCTGGAGGTACCTTTATGACCATCACTTTGGGTGCTGCAACAAAACTATTGGATAATATGATGGTTAATTATTCTGAATGGCATACTGAGAGAGCTCCACAAGGTAAGAAGGTAAATTCCGTGGAAGAAACCTCCTCCTTGAGTGATAAGATTGATATAATTATGTCTATGCTTGTTAATGGGAAAGCCCATATTGATCCAAATAATGTTCCTTTAGCCTCTTTGGTTGCTCAAGAAGAGCAAGTTGATGTGAACCTCATAAGAAATAACAACTTTGGCAACAATGCTTATGGTAATAATGCTTATAGGAACAATTTTGGTAACAACAATTATAAGCCATATCCTCCCAACGATGGTAATGCTTATGGAAATTCTTACAACAATAATAAGAGTGCTCCCTCTGAACTTGAAGTTATGCTTAAAGAGTTTATTAGTAAACAAACTACTTTCAATAAAACTATTGAGGAAAAACTCTCTAATGCTGAAAGAAATATAGCATCTTTGGCTAAAGATCAATCTTCTTTTAATAAAATGGCTGCTAAACCTGAAACTAATGATAATCCCTTTGCAGCTACTAATGCTATACAAGTAATAATTGATGAAAATGTTAGACTATTAGCTGAAAAACATGCTAAGTGGGAAAGAGAAGATGAAATTGCTAGAAACATTAGTGTTTCTATTATCACCACCACTAGTGTTGAGGCTAGTAATAGTTCTACTACTTTAGATGATAATTTTGATTTTGATCTTGATGGTTGCTAAAAGTGCTAATGCTAGTGCTATGAACATGGCCTTTACAAAACACATTACTGATGCTCTCATAATGATTAAAGAAGAAAAGATGAAACATAAAGCTTCTATTCCTATAAAACAAGAAGATGGTTGGGAACCCATCATTAATATGAAAGTGAATGACTTTGATTTCAAAGCTTTATGTGATCTTGATAGTAGTGTTTCTAGTATGCCTAGAAGGATTTATGATATGCTTGATTTGTCACCACTTGAAGATTGTTATTTGAATGTCCCACTTGATGATAATGCTAAAAAGAAACTCATGGGGAGTATTAATGATGTTATTATTATGGTTAACAATGCCTATGTCCCTGTTGATTTCTATGTTTTGGATGTTGAATGCAATGCTTCTTGTCCTATTACTTTGGGAAGACCTTTTCTTAGAACTATTGGTGCCATTATTGATATGAAAGAAGCCACCATTAAATATCAACTCCCACTCAAGAAAGATATAGAACACTTCCCTAAGAAGAGAGAGAACATTTCTTTTTCCTCTCCTATGAAAACAAAATTTGGTCTTAATGCTTCTTCATTTGAGAACACTTGATTCTTTTTGTTGCTTCTTATTCCTAACTTAAAGGCGTTAAAGAAAAGTACTTATTGGGAGATGACCCAAAAGTTGTAGATGAGTCTTGAAAGTTATTAATTTAGTAATAACCGCTCCTTATCCTTTTTATTTGCTTTTTGTGCCAAGAGTAACCTCTAATAAGAGAGAAGTAATGATTGGGAAAGTTGCTGTCTCGAAACAGATTTCTGTGCTTCACCGTAAAAATTCGTGTAAAATCTCTGAACGTCCTTTTGATGCGTGAATTTTTGAGCTTCTGCCCCAGGTTGTTATCTAACTTTAATTAGTTCAACACTTTTTGATTTGAGCAACAGAAGATCTTCGAAAAAATTCGTATTTACCTCTTGGTCTGTTTTGACAGATTTCTGCCATTATTTGCGTTTGCTTCTTGTTGGTTCCTTTTTGAGTTCTTTTGGTGAATTGAGCTTTTTGAGGGAAGTGATACAGTAGCTTGTTTTTTAATGGAAGTTTTATTGGTGTTGTAACTGAACCTAAAGACCTATTATCTTGAGTGCACTAATGTTGCTAATAAAAATTGTGTGAAGTTTTGTATGAAGGAAAATTTCAGGTGTATGGAAGGAATGAGTAATGAGATGAAGAATGGACTAAAGCTCAAGATTAGGGATGCCACGCGTGTCACCCCAAGAAATATCCAAGAAGTACAAGCGTCAAAGCTTGGGGATGCCCAAGGCATCCCCTTCTTCATCAATAAAAATCCCAGGTTTCTTCCAAACGCTTCATTTTTATTGTTTCATGCACAGTTGTGTTGTTCTTGGAGCGTCTTCTTTTTCGTTTTCATTTTGGTTTTTCGTTTGCTTGGTTTGCTTAGTTTTCTGAATAAATTGGTTGGACCCCCTCTTTCATACATTGGTTTTCAAATAGTTTGGTTTGATTTGGAAAAGAGTAGGAAAGCTCATGCTTAATTGGTAAAGAGAGCTTGTTTTTGACTGTGGCCTATGCTTTGTCATGCCATGCTTGATATTGTTTTGGATTTATGCTTAGTATTATTTGCTGTAGCATGACTTGTTATAAACAATTGAGATTGATTAATGTGCCTTGGATGAATCATGCGTTGTTTTAGCATATTAAAGCATAGTATAGTGGTATTCTCCTTTGATGCTTTATTTGGGTTGACTTGGCACATGCTCACACCATGTTATGACTGTCACAAGTCACCATAGCCTTTATGATCCTTTAGTTTTCAACTTGTAGTATCACTTTATGCTTTGATCAATGATGTTTTGTCGCTCTGCATGATTATGGCCATTATTGCTCTCTTAGTTTGTCGCTCCCAGTCTTTTGCTAGCCTCCACAACCAAGTATGAGTTCCACTCATGCATCCAACTCCCTAAACCAAGTTTTTCCAAAGAGTCCACCATACCTACCTACTATCATATGCTATTCCAAGTATATTCATGTTTTTGTTTACCTTCCAAATTAAACTTGTTATGAGAAACTAGTGACTAAAGCTCTCACGAACTTGATGGCACACTTTACTTTCTGCATTTAATAAACTTGAACCATTGTGTCCTTCTTTGTTGCGTATATGCTTGCGCTTTATAAGTGAAATTATCAGAACCATGTATCATGGGGAACGCTTTCAATATTGCACTTGTACTTTGTACCCCGTTGATATCATGTTCTTTTGCTTATGGATCCCGATGGTGTGAAATAAAAGTGGATCTTGTAAGATCATGGAGTTTGTATGTATGTTAGAGAAACGCCTGGGCCGCTAGCCCAAGCCATGCCTAATCATGGTGGAAACTTGCAGCATCACCATAATGAGCACTCTATGAAGCATTCTCAATAAAAACCTATGCAAATAGCAAATAAAAAGATCGTTGAGATGCTCATTGTCTACTTGCCTTGTCATTTTGATTATGGGATAGCTCCTATATCATGTGCAAGGGGTACCCCATTGGCGGTTCTTTATGATACATATGTACTTACAATGACAAGAGCTTACTTGAGACTAAAGTTGAGTAGCATGAGGTTCGATCCTCGTAAGTAAGGGGCATGAGATTTCAGTTTATAACTTGTCAAGCATATCCTCTTAGTTGTGTCACTTTAACCTTAATCATCTTCAAGATGCTTATGATAGGGGCAATGAGAGCTGAAAGCTAACAAGTACCATAATTTTTGGAAGCTCTTTATGAGACTTGAATCCCTACTTCCTTCTATGAAGGCCTTTCTTCCACCATTACATTGAGTCTCCACCTTCTACCTTTATGCAGCTACTTTGAGAGCACAGTGGTCATTCTTAGTTCTATGTGCATTGTCCCAAGACTAGTTGATTGATGCATAACTTGATATTGCTTATTTTAAACTATTTGTATCTAGTCACTCTTATGAAATTTGAAGGTGTCCTATGCATTTATATTTGCTACTCTATGAGGGACAAGCTGAATACTATTATTCTATGTTTTCTTTATGTGAAACAAACAAACGTCTTGCAAAGCATTGTTATTCATGAATCTTTTGTTTGTGCCTTTTCATGTTGCATCATAGTTTCTTTGTCTTATTGCTAGAACTTTGTTTTTCATGTTATGATTGAAGTACTATGATCCTAGCCTTCAATGTTTTACAAATACTTTGATCAAGTTTATGATGGTGCATGTCACCTCAAAAATTATTCTTTCTTTTTATCACTTACCTACTCGAGGACGAGCAGGAGTTAAGCTTGGGGATGTTGATACATTGCAAATGTATCCATAATTTTTGATGTTCCATGCTTGGTTTTATCTACTTTCTTGTGTTTTGTCCACACTTTAGAGTACTTTTCATATGATTTCTTGGACTAACCTATTAACAAGAGCCATAGTGCCAGCTGCCTGTTTTCTGCTGTTTTTGGTTCCACGAAGTCAGAAAATGAATATTCTCGGAATTGGACAGGACAAAAGCCAAAGTCGCTATTTTACCGGAAGTCATCTGGAGCCAGAATACGAGACGGAGAAGGGCTGGGGCCTGGCCACACCACCTGGCCGCGCGGCCAGGCCTGGCTCGCGCCAGGGGGTGGTCTGGCCAACCCCAGCACCCCCTCGGCCTCTCCTTCCGCCTATATATTGCCTTCGGGACCAAAACCATAAGTACCCGATCAAAAATCTACGAAAGAGTCTGTAGCCGCCGTCATCTCCATCCCTAGATCGGGAGGGATCTGAAGCTCTTCCCGGCACCCTACCGGATAGGGGAATTCACCCTAGAGGCCTTCTTCATCATCATGCAAGCCTACGGTGTGATGCATGAGTAGTTCATCTCTGGACTACGGGTCCATGTAGTAGCTAGATGGCTGATTCTCCTCCTTTGTGCTTTCATGTCTAGATCTTGTGAGCTCCGTTCATGATCAAGATCATCTATTTGTAATCCATACATGTTGTGTTTGTGGGGATCCGATGGATATTGAGATGCTATTTCAGATTGATTATTGATTCTATCATGTCTTTGTTATTTGTGATCTTGCATGCTTTCCGTTGTTAGTAGCTATCTTGGCCAAGTAGATGCTAGCAACTCCAAGAGTTAGTATTTATGCTCGATAGTGGGTTCATGCCTCTGGTAATCTGGGGAAGTGACAGAAACCTCTAAGGTACTAGATGTGCTGTTGCTACTAGGGAGAAAACAACAATCCTTTGTTCATAGAACAATCGTATTGTTTACTTTACACACAATTCGTAAAGCAATAATCTGTTGCTTGCAACTTAATACTGGAGGGGGTTCGGATGATAACCTGAAGGTGGATTATTAGTCATAGATGCAGTTGGATGGCGATCTATGTATAATGTTGTAATGCCCAATCAAGTCTCAAAAGAGTCAAGATTATTAGTATATGCTTGTATGCTTTCTCTATGTTTGTTAATTGTCCCTTTGTAATTTGTTCACCCAGCATGTTATCTATCTTAAGGAGAGCCACCTCTAGTGAACTATGGACCCCGGTCCTTTCTTTTACATACAATCTACAAACTGTTTACTGCTTTGTGTTTACTTTCTACAAACTATTACTTCCTTCCATTCGATACGTTTAATCCTTTGTTTTCAGCAAAACTGGTGAGATTGAGAACCTCATCGCAAGTTGGGGACAGAGTTCTGTGGTTGTGTTGTGCAGGTCTCCACGTTGCTACTAGCACCGGTAGTGCACCCTGTGAAGGCTTAGCTAGCAACACCTTTGGGGTGTTTCCTTGCTCCTACTAGTTCGATTAAACCTTGGTTTCCTAACTGAGGGAAACTTACTGTTGTGCTCATCATACCTTCCTCTTGGGGTTCCCCAACGAGCTTGTTAATACACGAGTCAGGAGTTCCCTTGCGGAAAAGGTTGAACTGAGGCTACCTCGTGATGAATGTCCACCTATGCAGTACCCTAGATGATAGATGGTCATGGTTGGGAGGCCAAACTCATAGGGGAGGTGCCTATACTAGGGTGTGTAATTGAAAGGTTAAGATTGATTATCCACATACCAAGTATGATGATTCAGGGTTATCCCTGACGGATGTATCGAATTTGCTGGTGAAAGTGTACAATCTCTGCAGAGTGTCAAACTATTCGAATAGTTGTGTCCGCGGTTATGGACAGTTGGAGTGGCCATACTGTTTCGTTGTCAGATGTTTACAAAATGATTTGAGACTTGAAAGATGACTTTGACTTGACCACAACAGAGTTGTGGACATGAAATTTGAGTTCCCCCTTAAGTGATGTAGAGAACTAAATTAGGTCTTTACTCTTGAATCCTTATAAAATAAACCTGGCTTTTGCAAACAAACCTAGAGCTTAAGACTCCTACTAGATTTTACCTTACTTATGCTAGTGTTAGTTTGCGAGTACTTAAAGAGTACTCATGGCTTTGTCCCTGGCTATTCCGATGGCCAGACTATGAGGAGGATTACTCGGAAGATGGACAGCATGAGGTCTATGACAACTAGGATCATCTCCCATCGTCAGCATTGCCTGTGATCATGAAGATGAAGCCCCGCTGCATTTACTTTCCGCTACTTTGATTGTATTAAGACTGGATCATGAGATCCTTTATTTGTAAGAACCTTATTACGATTTGTAATGGATGATGTACTGTGGTACCACTTCTGTTATGTCTCGCAAAAATGGTAATCCTAGGATTGTGATGTACGGCATAACAGGCATCTAGACTTAAAAATCCGGGTGTTGACAATCCCTATAAGGGAAATACTGATTGATATGGTGGAAGCTAGGAAACTTTCTACAAATTCATACCGATGGCGGCAAAAAAGGCATGTCAAAGGCATTGACAAACAAAAAAGGTACACCGTATTTTGCATCTCATGAATTGAAAATGCACCAACTTTAGATTTAAACCACAAGAGCACATATAACCTTCTCCATGACCAACCAATATTCTTTAAGATGTAGTAATGGCACAAAACTAAAATATGAAGAGAAATCTTATACATTTGGTCTGGTCCTAGCTATATTCCAGCTCATTTCCTTGTGTGGTTGTTTGTACACTTAGTGGATGGAAACATTCAACGAAGGCATGGCTTAAGTCCAACAAAACATGTCATTCCCGGACATTAAAAGTTCTGTTGGACGGAAATTGACTGCAAGTAGTTCTCAAACATGGATTATATATATGATCAATCTTAATACTACATTATGCGATCGGAAAGGACAATGGGTTGAATGGCATGGGACAAAGCATGTGATAGGAAGTACCTTAATTTACAGAATCTGCCAACGGCATTGGTTTTCAGCAATCAACTATCATGAAAATATACCCTATTTGATGGTGAATGGCAGTACACATGGCTTTTCATTCAATAAAATTTGATGATGGATACATCAAATTGAATGCAAGAAATTGTGCATTGTAATTATTGAAAAGGTTAAATAATAGTATAACATTTGTTCTCGGTGAACAACCTTTCATGCATCCTCCTGCAGTCGCACTTTTCTACAGAGTGCAAGTACGAAGACCATCATGTTTTGAAAAAAGAAAAATATAGTGAATCATACCACATCGGAAGCTCCTTTGTAAGCTGCAATAAGAGAACACATGTAAACGTCCTACCAAGGACATTGTGTAGCTGTTTTTCTTGATGTGGTTTGTCATAAGAGGACCTATAAATCCCATGACACATTGTGTTCTTGAGAAACATAATAATAATCACCTGCAAGAGTCCCTCCTAGAAGCATCGAAACTTGGCACAAAAGACATCAGTTCGGTGTGCAAAAATAAAATCCAATAAACTTGGAAGGATACCTTCAATCGTTAACATTTCTCTGGCATCAAATCAATCAAATTCAAAAAGACTATGTGCGCAAAATGTACACAGTTTACACTGCCATGTAATAATATCAGAATGTATATATAAACACAAGATACATAAACTGATAGCAAAAGTACCAACCACAAAGGATGGAAGCAAATGCAACAACTGAGAGGTATGCTTGAAAGGAGGTTTCATCCCTACTAGATTAAAAGGGAATAACATTCAGGTAGGACGATCGAGCTTGTGTCAATGTTGGATACATCAGGATTTGGTGTCAATACACACATCCGAGGAAATACTCAACTTACAATCAAATTTATATAATTGTTTACTATTATATATTTTGTTTCCCACAATTGGTTCAATACTAACATCCCAATATTAATTCCTTCTGATCAGAGAGTAGTATTGTTAACGTCAAATCATACAGATATAGAAGAGAAAACAAAAATAGTGTTGTGCATCACCGTAAGTTTCATTCGTTACACAACCCTATCAACTAAACAGCAACACCACGGTAACAATTAATCAGCTAAACTTTATTCACTCCTAAAAAGGTTAACTGAAAGGAGGAAATAATTTCTCAGCATGTTAGATATTTCTTCATCAAAGTTCTCTAACATGCAAATAATAAATAGGTAGTTGAACTCCTTATACCAATAAATAAATAAATAAATAAATAACTTCACCAACATTAAAAGAAGATGAAGCTTTAAATATACACAATACATTTGTTTTGCAAACGAAGGCACCCGAGATAAAAAATGATAATTTTGTGAACAACAACTCAAGGACATGTTAAAATGTTTGTTTCAACTTAGAAGTGGAGTAGAATCTATCATGTCCATTTAGGACAAATGAACTGTCATTTTCTTAAACAACAACAAAAAATTAAGAGTGGTGTTCCTACTTCTTATGGGTGAAAACATGGCAGTGTTTATTTTTTGATATTTAAATGCACAAAATAGATCTTGGGAACATACATAACATACATAGATCTACCTTACCTTGATGTGCTTCTTTATTGCGATCACGATACTAGTATATAACTTGGAAGTCAAACTTGTCCGTAGCTGGTACTTGATGACTGCAAGTGCATATATCAATTGTAGCTAGTTTCGAAATAAGAGTATCGAACCCACAGAGAGCTATTTGGTTAAGTTCTTTATACCCCCATTACCAAAGGATACTTTGTAAGCTGTCTTTGATTTCAAGTAAAGGGTGTTTGAAAGGTTTTTGATTGAATGCGGGAAAATAAATAAAACAAGTAAAATAAAGTAAGTAACAAAAGAGTTTGGAATGGTGGTTGAACTCAATAAGGCTAAAGCATTCTCGGGGATGTAGGATACACCACTAGCATGTTGTAATTAATCATAATTAAGATAGCATATTTTTTATGGCATGACATGTGTGGGGAGAGTTCCATGATAATATGTTCACCGCAAGGCTTGTAGGCAGTCACTTTCTTGAGCTAAGTAATCAGGTCATATCTAAATAACCACCGTGATGTCTGAGAGTAGTCACCTATACAAACCACTGCAATTAAGGGTCTTCCCGTGGATATAATAATTAGCTTAGTGAATCTTGTTGGGGATATACTTTTCGGGTTTCCTCACTGTTCCTCACTGACCAGGGTGGCCCACTTCGGGTTAGAGCTTTGCTTCACGGGCGGCCCAGTCAGGGAGAAAGACGGAGTCCAATCCGGCTACGGGAAGGCCCAGAAAACTTACCGACTTAGACCCATAATATTACTTGTAGTTCAAGATGTACTCTATAATCGACTCTCAGACGTAGCCGGATAGATCTCTCTTGTAAACCCTAGGCCAGATATCTATATAAGCCGTCCTAGGGAGAGCCTTTAGGGCAACCCAATACTTTAGACCCTCAACTCGCACATGCGAAACCCTTGTAACCCATATTCTGGCTCTGCCGTATTACTGGATTGCTAGCAGGAGTAGGATCCGTTCAAAGCCGATGAATTCGAACCTGGGTAAACTTGTGTGCTCACCGTCCCGGAACACCGTACGTCTCACACCCCTCTCTTCCGCACGCCTCGAGGACCCCCTCATGGTGTACTTGTCATCAATCCGACGACAGTTGGCGCCCACCATGGGGCAAGTGAGCTTCGGATCTGCGTTCCGAGCGGAATCTGCAAGAATCGGAATCAGCGAGACTATCGCCGTCAGTCGCATCCTCTACGCCAGCGACGTCCCTCTCATCGTTCTCGACGAGACTTGGATTCCGGCAAGGGAGGCCGTGACTGCCTACACAATCATGTCTTTTGGTGAGATCAATGTTTACATCGGTTTCGCTGAACCTGCCCAACCCACCCTAGCGGTGATGATAGAGGCAGAAGAATCTTCTGGGTCCCCTTTGTCCGCGGAGGCGGCAGAGTTCCGGATCTCAGAAAACCCTAATCCCACCCAGCCCGCACCAGTTGCGGAGATAGTGGAGAAATCCGAGCCTGAGGAAGACCTAGCGGACCAAGTCGAATCTAGAGTGGATCTCCCCGGAGAAGCCGGATCCTAGATTGACCCACCCGCGGAAGTCGAAATCCAGGAGGAGCACGTCAACGACACTGATTCCGGCTCTGATGATGCCGGGAGAGACAGACCTTTCCTAAGGTACACACTAAAACGTATGATACTGCAAGGCGAAAGCGCATATGCCATCCTCGAGACCATCAAAAGTTTCGATATGGCTGATCGCGAAAGTCGCAGGTACCTTAGGAAGCACGCGTCACACTTTGTCGGATACGTGGGATCCGGATCTGGCTTAGCCGATGCTAGAGAAAACACCGACTCGGTGCTGGAGGCAATTGGAACAAACACCGACGTACCCGCATCCTCGGATGAATCGATGACGTCATCAGATTTCCGAAAGTTCTCCGCGGAATATGAAGAGGAATACAACTCCAAAGCTGCAGAAGAAGGAGAAGCCATGGATGAAGGATCCAGGGAACACTCTCCCAAAACGCAGGATGATATGGACGTCAGAGATAATCCCGAGGTCCAGATGTCCGAAAGTACCGATCAGAGCTTGACTCCAGGAAACGGACCCAAAGCCGTCTTTGCTACCGGCGCTGCCAAGAAGGGAAAGAAGAAGAAGAAAAACAAGACCCCGGCAAAAGACCCTCTGATAGAGGAGGTGATTGCCGAGGAATACGAGGAAGACTCGGATGGAGCACTTATCCTAGACGAGCCGAAAAAAGAAGCATCGGTGGATGGACACGTGATCACTGAAGGTGCACGTAAACTCATCGATGCCGCATTAACGACACCTATCCCTACAGCTGCAGAACTTACTGCAGATGAGCTGGACGAAAGGGCGCAAGCCCTAGAAGCGCGTCGTCAACAACTCCTCGATGAAGCCAAAAACATCGAGGTGGAGAAGAAACGCATGTTAAACAAGGAATACATGTCTCGTCTATATCAGAAGACACGGAAGCGTCACATAGATGACAACCAATTCCCACGTGTTCGTGCCGTCCTTTTTGGAGATGAGATGGGGAAGCCACGGAAGAATAGCAACGGAGATTGGGTATACCCAACACCAGTACAAAATACCGTGGCAGCCCGAGAAATTCTATCGGCTAATCCAGGACCAGAGGAGATCTGTTTGGGTATCAAGCTACTCAACAAGGGACTGGAGCAGCAAAAGGTCGCCCTGTCCGGAAGTCAAAAACTGGTCTCAGATTCTGACCAATGTCGCACAGATCTGGCATGGGCTGGTGTAACACCCTCAGAATCGGCCCTATGCAAGTTTTAGCGCTTCCCGCCAAACCCGCATAGAAACGATTCAAAGGTGCCCACCAGGCACTTGCGTGCGGGTGGAAAACGAAGTAATATCATTACACAATAGTCCTCGATGGAACCCACAAAACGTATGTATACAACAGCGACTCAATGAGTCAAGAATACAGATATACAGTACAAAAATCCAAATCACCTGGAAAACGATATAGCGTCCGAGTACGGACAAGATGCAAATTGAGCTAAGAGCCCTGAAGAATAACCAATGGCGTCCATAACCCTGCCCAGGCCAAGCCGGAAGGGTAACCCTGCTAACGACGTCGATCTCAAAACCTTCTTAAACAAAAGGGGTGCCGAAAAAGGGCAAAGGAAAAAGAGAGAGCGGTCAGTACTGAGGCCAGTACACGGCGAGACTAGAATTCGGTGGTCCTCGCCTACATAGGTATGGTGGACTGAAGCGGCAGCGCAACATGCACTAAACAACCTATAGAGACTCGATACAACTGGCGGCTATCAGAGAGGGGCAAGAAAGACCTATCCGGATCCAACCTGATACTACCACCGAACATACCCATCCTAGTATTCCCCCTCGATACCAACCGAGGAAGTCCACCGAGGAACTCACACAGTTGGCAGTTTTATTATTCAGTTATCGTTGCATCAATTACTAGTCAGGTATAGATAGTCATCCTGATATAATAAGCAGTGGGCACTTTTAGTTAACCATTCCGTTGTAGTTGCATCACTTACTAGTTAGTTACAATTAGCATGAGATATCCCAAAACCCAGCAGTTGTTGGTACTTTTATTTAGCCATTCCGTTGTAGTGGAGCTGATTACTAGTCATAACGGATACCAGTCAATTTATAACAGTAAACTTTAGTTATAGTTGTCTATGATCGAGAACTGTGCTCCAAGTCGTCCATAACCGCGGACATGGCTTTTCGAAAAGATTTAACCCTGCAGGGGTGCACCAAAGTATCCACATGCACTTCGACCCTTTTTGCTAGATCAGTTAACATACACCCATCGGTATGTCAGCGGGGCCTAAGTCATGACATTTCCCAGACCCAAAGCAAGTACATGGGGGCCACCCCACTAAGCTACCCGCAACAAAGTCGGCCGGTCTCCGAGACGGACTCAGGGTTTGTGTAGACGGCTGTAAACGACTGGGAACCCGAAAGTGTGACTGGGCTTGTCGATACAGCGAAAACGTGTCACGGTCCTAAACAGTACAGGTGCTCCACGCACAATCTTAAATAAAGCAGTAAAGCATGGCATAAGTACAGGATAGTAATAAAGCCCCAAACTACTTTGTGGCCCCCGGTACAATACTTTGAAATCAGGTACTAAATCGATGGGGGTGCCCACACACCCCACCTATGGTTAGCGCGCTCGATCTCGGAACAGGTGTTAAGAACTCGGGGTCCTATGGGACACCAGTGAGCGGTTAAAAAACCAAATATTATCTATTACCCATCGGTGCCTCTGCATTTACCTACTTCAATTTTAGTTATTAATCAGTAATTAAAGCCATGATCATCTCCAACATTAAACATGCGGCAATACTCCAACAACTGTGGTACTTGACGACACGCAACAGCACTTGAGCAAGCGACTACAACGCGCAGGTCCAACTATCTACCAACCAACAGGTAATAGGATGTGTCCAAGGCAATATAAGGCTGCAAGGAATATCCCGGGTACGAAAACTAGAGCATCGCAACACAGATAGCAATAGATCAACAGGAGGGAATAAATACTATAAAAGTAAGATAGGTAGAAAGGGGGAGGTGCTCGCCTGAAAACATTGCCGAAGGTTCATCCGAAGGTCGGGGCGAAGCTCACGTCAACTCAACGGCCTTATCCGCGAAGAAGCAAAACACTAGAAGAAACACCGGATGCAATATTTAATACTACGACAAAAGATCCAGCATGCTTATGATATGATGCATGGCATGGCAAAGATGCGATGCAACTAGGCAATATTAAGCGAAACCAGGGTCCCGACAATTAACTAAACGGTTCAAGTTGTTTAGCTACCCTGCAATTTAAATTTGGCTTAGCATGGCAAAACATGGCATCGGTTCGCTACACAAATTTAAATGGAGTCCGGAATAAGATAAAGATATCCCGCATATCGACTCCATATTTAATTATGAAGTGAATCGGCATAAGGCCCCCAAACCACACGATATGCATGCGAGATGAACAATTAATATGCAACAAGATGATAATGTAATATTATAAAAATAGGGTCTCGGATAAAGGGGTCACACATCTGGGTTCGGCAGATCTTGGGGTTCCGAGGGTTCCGGGTCCGGTCTCAGGGTTCGACGGGGATCAGGTGCGGATCAGGGCTACTGGGTCCGAGATGAAGAGCTTGGCGTTCGGCGTCCTTCGGTTTCATGTCGACGTGCTTGACGCCCAAGATGGAGAACTCGGCGTTCCGGGGAGAAGACCTTGGCGTGTCGAGGGCTCGGCCTTTGGATCCATGTCGGTGCACTCGGTGTTCCGGGTTGGAGATCATGGTGTTCCATGATGAAGTGCTTGTCGTTCCGGTGACGATCTTGGCGGTCTTCGGATCCAGGTCTTGGCGTGGCCTTCGGATCACCGGGATCGGGCTTCGGGGTCTCGGTCATCAGATTTGTGAAGGAGATCTTGGCATGCCGAGGGTCTCGGTGGGACCGGTCTTCGGTTCCAGGAAGGAGTTCTTGGTGCTCTGTGAGGTAGATCTTGTCGGTTCCACCCCCAAAGGTCTTGTGGTTCCGTGACGGAGATCTCCGGGTTCGGTTCGCGGTTCCTCGTCGACGGTTCGGGGTCATGGTACCCGGAAGGAGATCTTGTCGGTAGTCCTTACAACTTGTTCTTGGTCGATCTTGTCTTTAGCCCCACACCGTATTCTTGTCTCCAGAGTACCACCACACAACAATACTCGCACAGGATCTGCACTGAATAGCTAAAAGCACTAGGGCACACACGCGGCTAGGAGAAGGACGGCCGGACTTGACACGAGGGGAGGGCGGTGTCGGCGGTTCTCTGCGGGGTGGCGCGACGGCCGGCAGGGAGCAGGTCGGTGGTTCTCGAGGAGGCGACCGGCGGCGCGGTGGTTGGGGAAGCGTGCGGGGCCGAGGGAGAACGGGCGGAGGTGGTTGAGGCCGACGGGGCCAGCGCAGAGCTCCGGACCGCGCGGGACAGAGGGGAGAGGGCGGGGACGCGTTGGGGACGGGGGCGAGAGGGGAACGCCGAGGCGAGATAGCAGAGGCCGGAGAGAGGAGACCGCGGCTCAGCAGCGCTGGATGCGGTGGCACGGCACGGCGTCGATGCGGCTGAAGGCGAGGCGGGCGAGGCCGGCCGGAGCCGAGCACGGCGGCGGGTGACGCGGCTCTGCCCGCGGAAGGAAGAGGGGGGTGGCGTCGCTGCACTGGGAGAAGCAGAGGGAGGCGGAGGTAGAGCACTAGGGGAGGTTGGTGGCGGCCGACGCTGGAGGTGAGGCCCGCGCTAGCGGCGGCGGATCGAGCCGAGAGGGGAGAAGCGGTTCCTGGGCGCGGGGTGGGGGTCGAGCGTGGACAGGAGGGGCTCGCGAGGAGGTGGGACCGGGCTGGCAGGGAGCGGCCAGGGAGACGTGACGGGGTGGGTGGTTGACCAGGCATGGGGTGTGGCGTGCGTGGTGTGCGTGTGTGTGTTTATGTGCTTGGCGGCGGGGAGGGAAAAAAATGGGGTGGTTGCGGCTGGATGGGTAGGAGTAGGTAGGGTATGGTTGGTCTAGGGTTAGGGTTTGTCTAGGATAAACTAGGGTTTGGTCTAGATTGGGTCCTACCGGCTGGGCCTTTGGGCCTGGCCGGCTTAGGTCGAGGTTTTGTTTATTTAAAATATTTTGTTTTGTTTCTTTTGTTTTATAAAAAAATTATTTTTGTAAATAATTTTACATAATTGAAATAGCAAGAAATATATTTTTAATAAAAGGGAAAATGTAATGTAGAAAATAATATTGGGTTTTTTTTTCAAAATAATTCGAGGCAAAGTATGCATGATGGTATCATGATGATGCAAAATAAAATAACAGACATTTTCTAATAGTAGTTTTTATCCGGGGTGCTACAGCTGGCGTAAGATCCCATTACGTCCGGGCGCAGTATCATCACCCCAAACGCCGGGAAGACAACTATTCAAGAACCGGATCTTCAGGACTGCATCACAAAACTTCGCGTAACTAGAGCAACGTTGCCCCAGCGGCCGAGAAAGACGCCATCGCTGCCCTGAATCTGACGAACCCTCCCCGACGAGAATCTAAGGATCGAAGGGGAGAAGATAAAGAGAAATGTCGAGAGGAGGATCGTCAGAGAATTCCACCTCCTAGACATGAGAACCGTCCGGCTGAGCCTCACCATGGTGGGAACGACGGACAAAGAAACGACGGAAACCATGCTGGTACAAGCCGGCAGGGGGATCGTCGTAGTCAAGGTGCTCCACCCTCTCCACCACACAGTCATCACAACGGCTCCCATGGAGGGAAAGGAGGACGACATGGCGGAGGAGGTGGTGGCAAAAGCCGAAGTCCGGCTCCACGGCACCGCAGCCACAGCCGACATTCGGGATGATCTCTATCCCCGAACGATGCAAGGCACAGGATCAACTCCAACATAGAGGCTCAGGCTATGAAAACGATGACGTGTACATGGG
Source organism: Avena sativa (assembly GCA_916181665.1). Taxonomy (NCBI): domain Eukaryota; kingdom Viridiplantae; phylum Streptophyta; class Magnoliopsida; order Poales; family Poaceae; genus Avena; species Avena sativa. The sequence continues at coordinate 106,433,379 of OV702292.1, forward strand.
CCCAAAGTGCTTCGGTCCACGCATCACAGCTACAAAATTCCCGGAAGGATTTGCTATCTCAAGACATATCCAAGCCTATGACGGCATTGCTCGGCCAGACACCTGGTTACAGGATTTCTTCCAAGCCTGCTGCATTGCCAAAGGCGGAAACACCCTGGTCGCAAGTCGATATCTCCCACTTATGTTGCGGAAGACGGCACGATCATGGCTCAATGAACTTCCGGCGAACACCATCCATAACTGGTATGATTTGCAAAGCGCGTTCTTTCGGAATTTCGAAGGCACATATCGGAGGCCCTGTGCGGTTGGAGACCTACAGCGTTGCACCCAGAAAGCTAGAGAAACTTGCCGAGATTACCTCGGACAATGGATCGACACCAAGAACTCCTGCGAAGGAGTAAATTATCAAACTACGATTGAAGCTTTCATCGCAGGTCTCCCTATTGGTTTACCGCGCCATCGCTTGAAGTGTGACAAGGTCACTGATTTGGGAGAGATGATAGAAATAGCGAGAAAGTATGCAGACACCGACAACGACGCAGAAGGACTGCTCAATGCCCTAGCTATGCCTCAGTCGGCAAAACAACCAAAGCAACAAGCTCAGAAGCGCAAAAATACCTCGGAAGAAAAACCCAACACGGAAACATCGGTAGTCACTACTGTTTCCAGGTCTGGAGGACGAGGAGGACGTGGCGGAGGCCACGGGCGTGGCCGTGGGACATCAAGGGTCCAAGGTAGAGGAGAACAACAACCAGGCAAAACCTACTCTTGGGCCGACATTGCCAATAACCCATGTGTGCATCACCTAGACGCCAATGGGGGCTCGTCCCACACCAACGCTGAATGTCGTTTCAATGATGACATCAAAAGAGATGACACCGCGGGCTACAAAGCTAAGCGGAAGAAGGGAAAGAAAAATCCCGAAAAAGACAAAGATACCAAGGAAGATTGCGACATGGAGGAAGCTGATGCTTAAAATCCCAAGTCGGAAGGGAAGAAGACTTTTCCCACCAAGAAGGACACTTATGTCACCTTTCTCGGATCTCAACCAGCAAAGGTCAAGAAAGCAGTTCTACACGAGCTCAATGCAACAGTTCCGACTGTCCCCCAATATCTGGACTGGTCGGAAGTGGCAATCACGTTTGACCGCGATGATCATCCGCCTAAGTTACACAGGCGAGGAAAATGCGCCTTAACCGTCAACCCACTTATTGACGGTTATGGTTTCTCCAAGACCCTCATGGACGGTGGTAGCAACATCAATATTCTCTATGTCGAAACGCTACGCCGGATGAAGATCTCGGAGATCCAGCTGAACCATAGCTCTGTGATTTTTCACGGAGTTGTCCCAGGAAGACAAGCTAATTCCCTGGGAGAGATCACTTTGGATGTTACCTTTGGAACTCCAAAGAATTATCGGACGGAGGCACTTTCCTTCGAAGTGGTCCCGTTCAAGAGTGCATACCACGCTATATTCGGACGTCCGGCTTACTGGGCTTTTATGGCTCGTCCGTGTTACATTTACAATATGATGAAAATTCCAGGTCCCAACAGCGTGATCACCATCAGGGGAGACCCGAAGAAAGCGCGAGAGTGCGAGGATGGAAATGCCGCCTTTGCCGAAGCCGTGCTGCACGCTCAGGAGTACCAGGAGATCAAGAAGAGCATAGATCCATCCGAGATGCCAGCAACGAAGAAGGAGGTGACTAAGCCAAATCTAGAGTTCAAGGCATCAGTAGAGACGAAGAAAGCACCGTTGAAGGATGATGATCCCTCCAAGGTGACCCAGATAGGCATAGGCCTAGATAGCGCATAGGAAAGCGCGCTCGTCAAGTTCCTCCAAGCAAATCAAGATATCTTCGCATGGCAGCCATCTGACATGACCGGAGTACCTAGGGAACTTGCCGATCACTCTCTAAATGTAAACCCGAACGCTAACCCGTCAAACAGTCCTTACGACGATTTGGCGACGAAAAGCATAAATAGCTAAGGAACTAGCGAGGCTCGAGTTAGCCGGATTCATAGAAGAGGTCATCCACACAGAGTGGTCGGCCAATCCTGTAATGGTCCCTAAAAAGGACACCACTGATTTAAGGATGTGTGTTGATTATACTGCCTTGAACAAGGGTTGTCCAAAAGATCCGTTCGCTCTGCCTAGAATTGACCAAGTTATCGATTCTACGGCAGGCTCGGGACTGCTTTGTTTTCTCGACGCATATTCCGGTTATCACCAAATCCGGATGAAGGAATCAGACAAAATCAAAACTTCATTCATAACCCCCTTCGGAACCTTCTGTTTTGTTACGATGCCCTTCGGGCTGAAGAACGTAGGAGCTACGTACCAGCGCACGATGCAACATTGCCTCCATGACCAACTCGGACGCAATGTACATGCATACGTGGATGATATCACGGTGATATCCAAAAAGAAGGAAACACTAATTTCCGACATGGAGGAGACGTTCGCCAATCTACGAAAATACAACATCATGCTTAACCCGAAGAAATGCTTCTTTGGAATACCAGCCGGAAAATTGTTAGGTTTTATCGTGTCTCAAAGAGGCATAGAGGTGAACCGCGACAAAATCAAGGCTATACTCAATATTTCCAGGCCAACTCGCCTGAAGGACGTACAAATATTAACTGGTTGCATTGCTGTGGTCAGTCGATTGGTAAGCCGGCTTGGTGAAAGAGCCGCATCATTATACAAACTCCTGAAGAAGACCAAAGATTTTGTCTGGACTGACGAAGCTGAAGCTGCACTACAAGACCTGAAGAAAGTACTCTCATATGCTCCTATCCTTGCAGCGCCGGAACCTCAGGAACCAATGTTGCTTTATATTGCTGCGACGAATAAGGTCGTTAGTATCGTCATGGTGGTGGAGAGACCAGAGGAAAATCAGGAACACCTGGTGCAGCGTCTGACTTACTTTGTCAGCGAGGTCCTGACAGAATCAAAACAGCGATATCCGCACTATCAAAAGTTGGCTTACGGTGTTTTCCTAGCATCTCGTAAGTTACGACACTATTTTCAGGAGCATCGAATTACCGTGGTGAGCAAAGCTCCCATGAGAGATATAATCAACAACAGCGACGCCACAGGACGTGTCGCCAAATGGGGCATAGAGCTCTCAGCTTTCGATATTGAGTACAAACCTCGGACAACAATCAAATCCCAGATCCTTGCTGACTTTGTCGCTGATTGGACAGAGACGAAGGAGAATATGATCCTCCCTGAGTCGGAATATTGGACCCTCTTTTTCGACGGGTCTAAGGCTCGAGGGGGCTCGGGGGCTGGCGTGGTGCTCAAATCACCCCAAGGAGATAAACTTTTATACGTGTTGCAGATCCACTTCACAGCGACAAACAATAGTGCCGAGTATGAAGCACTGCTACATGGAATCCGGATTGCCAAGGATATTGGTATCCGACGTTTGATGTGTTACAGAGATTTGGATCTTGTTGCTCAGCAAGTCTCGGATATTTGTAATGCAAATAAGCACATGGCAGCATATAAAGCTGTCGTGGATGATCTATCCAAATCGTTCGAAGGGTTTGAAGTTCAACACATCCCTCGAGCAGAAAATGAGGAAGCAGATGCACTATCTCGAATAGGCTCTGCGCGGAAAGAGGTCCCAGATGGCGCATTTTTAGAGCACCTCAAAGTCCCCTCGATAAAGGGAGTAGATGAGGAATATCCGACCAAATCCGACTCACCTTTGATAGCAGTTCTGGCTGTAATTCCCAGCTGGACTCAACCCTACCTCTATTATTTGGTAGATGGCAAATTACCCGAAGACGAGGTGCTGAGCCGGCAGATTATCCGATGAGCAAAAGCCTATACTATTGTTAAGGGTGAGCTCCATAAATGGAGTGTTTCTGGGGTTTTTCAGCGCTGTGTATCTCCGGAAGAAGGAGTGGAAATCTTAAGGGAAATCCACGAAGGCGAGTGTGGTCACCACGCTGCAGCCAAATCTTTAGTGGCAAAAGCTTTTCGACATGGATTTTTCTGACTTACAGCTCAGGCAGATGCCGAACGATTAGTCAAGACATGCAAATGCTTCCAAAAGTATGCCAAGCAAGCTCATGTTCCGGCTGATCAGCTGCGAACAATACCTATAACATGGCCTTTTGCGGTCTGGGGTCTTGATATGGTAGGACCTTTTAAACGAGCTCCAAGTGGATTTACTCACCTCTTAGTGATGGTGGATAAATTCACCAAATGGATCGAGGCTAAACCTGTCACTAGTTGTGATGGAGCAACAACCAAAAGATTTGTCGAGGATGTTATAATCCGGTATGGTTATCCGCATAGCATTATCACAGACAACGGGAGTAACTTTTCTATGGGAGAACTGGCCGAATTCTGCGATTTGCAAAATATCCGGCTTGACATTGTGTCAGTCGCACATCCACAGGCTAACGGACAAGTTGAAAGAGCAAATGGTTTAATTCTACAAGGCCTGAAACCAAGACTCGAAGCACCGCTACGACGTGCTGCGGGGGCTTGGGCAGAGGAATTACCCTCTGTAATTTGGAGTTTACGAACAACTCCGAACAAGTCAACATGATACACACCTTTCTTCTTGGTCTATGGCGCAGAAGCAGTTCTTCCTAGTGATTTAATTCATACTTCTCCTAGAGTGGCCGCGTATATTGAAGAGGATGCCGAGATTTCTCGACAAAATGATCTCGACTTAGTCGAAGAAGTTCGCGTCATTGCTAAAATGAGATCTACAGCCTATCAGCAGAAGTTACACAAGTATCATAGCCAGAGAGTACGAAATAGATATTTCAATAAAGGTGATTTGGTTCTCCGGCTTGTGCAACAAAGAAAGCACAAACTTTCCCCAGTATGGGAATGGCCCTTTTTATTTAGTCGACTATTGCACAATGGATCGTACTACTTAACTGACATGAGGCCAGTCAAAGAAAGACCTGCTACTAAGAAGAGAAAGAGAGCTGGAGGCAGTACAAATCCGGATGAGTTAGACAAACCGTGGAATATTGCTCAGCTACGTCCCTTTTATTCTTAGTTTATCCTTCTTTGTAATCATACATATGTACATGTTCTGTGAGAAATAAAAGTTTTGGTTGCCTCAAAGTTTTTCTGAGAAGTTTTTACCATCTTATTTCCTAATGATCATGTCATAGTCAAAAATCCCAGAATGCTTGAAAGTACTTTATGCTCATGTTCGTTCTGGTCTAGATTTCCGATTCTAAAAACTGTTACCTTCGGGTATAACTCTAAAGTTTCTAGTCTTTACTCTGGTTATTTGTCTGATTGCTGAATGCGGGCATTTTCCGAGTAGTGAATTGTTGGTACTGGAAGCCAGCTTTGTTTCCGAGTTTAAACTGGTTTAGCAATTGAGCCCCGTTGCTCGGCAAAGTTTCCGGCAGAAGGTTTAGCCGGCTCACGAAAGGGACGAGGCGGAAAGCCAGATAAACGATAAGTAGAGACGAAAAAATATAAGTGCTTGTGTGAACATTTCAGGCACGCAAAAATCTCAAAGCCGAAAAGTGCTGAGTAGATCAAAAGCTTCGCACTTGCAAGATAAATGTACTTAATATTTACTATCGCATCAGGTTTTTTCCGGAATAATACATAAATTTCTGGTCTATGATGCAGGAGGAGATGAAGGATCTGCCGGCTCGCTGGTCACTCCGCCTTGATATCGTTCCGAGATGTCCACATCCGAGGTGGTGCGTTCATCGTCGGAAACTTCTTCGGTTTCTTCTGCAGGAGGAGGTGGAGTATCCACGCGGGTGAAGAAGGGGATCTCGTAGCTAGTCAGATTAACTACGTGGCACCCGTATCCGGCACATGAGTGCATGATGGCTTGAAGGCCCTGCTCCTGGCCGTCTTCGTCTACCTTGCAGTACCCTCTGGTCACTTGCCATATCTCCATGTTTCCATGGTGGCTCATGACCATGGTGAGAGCGTTCTGCGTAGCAGTCTGTGCGTAGGACATGTTCCAGTCCCGAACAAGCTGTGGCATCCCCTTGGCCCTGTCCCGCACCTCAAAATCTGACATGCTTGGCATGTCCGGAATCCTGAGAGACTCGCCAATGTCCTCAAGGGACTGGCGGTAGTCATGAAGAATATCACCGACTTGGGTAAGCCGGTGAGTGCGGGGCTCGGACGAGGAAGAGTCCGTCAACTTCAGAGGACCTATACACAAAACAAGTTAAGAGAAAAACCGACATTGATAGAAGTCGAGGAAAAAGATAAGTCAGAGAGGTGGAACGTACCAAAAATGACGTCGTCAATCTTGGTCTTCTCCTCCTGGAGACTCTGGAGTTCAGCCCGGAGCGCCTGGGATATGTCCTTCTCTCTGCCAAGCTCATTCTTGAGATCCGAGATTATTTTATACTGAGCAGCGATCTTGCGATCACACTCATCAGTGGCCATGGAGGAGGTTTCAAGGACTTGAGCTATGCTCTTTTCATGATCTGCCTTGAGCTTATCCAGCTCTTGGCGAAGTCCCTTGTTCTCCACCACCAGGGTCTTGAGGTTCTCGGCCTCTTCAATCATAGCGATGGATTGTTTCACTAGCGCTGTAAGTCAAAAAAGAACAACAGTTCAGAAAAATTCGATATTGAAAAAAGCAAAAACAAGGTTTGAATCTCGGAATGTTTACCTTCGGCTTCATCTTTGGCTACTTTGAGCTCAGCATTTTTAAGCCGGAGAGCTTTGATGTCTCTCCGCTTATCACAGACATTGGTCAGTAATTCCTGGTTATAGGAACATACTTTCTGTAAGTCAGAATACCCAAAGTCAGAAAGTTACTTAAGACTCGGGCTAATATTTTTGCTAAATATCAGCACGAGCCTTGGGGGCTACACTAGTTCGTTCTTTGGCATCCTAATGAAGCATAAACTCGGATTCTATATCCTACTTCATGCTTGGGGGCTAGAGGATATGATATAACATAATGGAAAAAACAAGAGTTGGAATTCTGACTTACATATTGCTCGCGGGTGAGTTTATCTAAACCCGCATTCACTTCAGCAGGCACCTTCTCGGCAAGAGTAAGAGGGATCACTGGGGCTGTTGGAAGCTCGCTAGTCCTAATCCTCTCGTCGCGAAGGCGGACTTGAGTGAGAAGGTCAGAGAACTTGACGTCCGCTGCTTCTTGTGCTTCCTCCTCGGGGGATAAATGGCTTTTTTCCAGAACTTGCCTGGCTAGCCGCTGGATCTCCTCTGCAGATTTCCGGGTCAGGCCAAACTTGGAAAGACCCGGATTGCTGAGGAGGTTTTCGGCGGAGACCTTAGCCGAGGGATCATTACCCGAAGAGGGTTCACCCTTATCTTGAGCTGACGCACCCACGGTGACGTCAGGTTGCGACCCAAGGATCGCAGGCTCCATTTGAGGAGCCGGATCTTCTGCAGCATCGACGAGATAACCGGAGTTACAGAAGGTTGAGGGGCCGGAGTCGGAGGAGCCACAGCAGGGGAAGCTATGGTAAGCTTCGTCTGACGCAAGGGCTTCGAAGAAATCCCTCTCCCCTTGCCCTTGATGATCGATTTTGCTCTGAGAAGGTAACAAAGTCGGAAATGTTACATCTCGGAAAGGAATTTGAGTAAAGAACAAAGGCGGAAAGTTGTGACTGAAAGGATACCTCTTCACGACAGGCACCTCCTTTGTGCCAACCGCTACTGTCGGAGCTTTGCGCTTCTTGAGCGCAAGATCCGGCAGTGGAACTACTTCCACCTCCCGAGAGAACTCCGGAGGGTATCCTTCAAGTGGAGCAAGTTTTGACTCGGGGATGTCAGCAAGCTGAAAACAAGAAAACATATCAGTATTGCAGTATAACTCGAAGATTGAAACACATAAAAGGTGTGATGATGGAAGCTTACCGGCACCACGGGGTTCTCCGCCATGTGCATGTCCAGAGAAACCTCCGGAATCCTCCTTTCGATCCGCTCCTTGATCAGCCACTTGATTTGGCTTATGTAGCCTTGAGTGGTGTAGGCTTTGGAACTGATGCGGAGGGAGTCAGTTGGAGAAGACGTGACGGAGTGCATCAGTCTATCCCCGTGGTACTAAAGTGGCTGGATCCGACGTGAGACCCAGCACTGGACCAAGTCGGATCCCTTCAGACCGCTGTGCTTGATCAGATATTTGATCTGCCTCTTAGCAAGGATCAGATCATAAGTGAGAGCCAGAGCAGCCTCGTCCCAGGAAGGCTAGGCCGTGGCAGCTCTGTCGACAAAAGACGGCAAAGCAGTAGCTTTGCTGGGGGCTGGAATATTCCTATGGTAGAAAAAAGTGGCTGACCATTGTTTGACCGAGTCACTGGCAAAAAAATTGAGATATGCCCGGTCACGTCTAAGAGAAAAGCTAATAGTGCCGGTGATGTAAGGAACACCAGCAGTGATGGAATTCCTCCGGACATGAAAATAAAACCGGAAGAGAAGCAAACTCGGCCTAATGCCGAGAAAGCCCTCGCAAAGCGCAGCATACGCACTCATTTCTAGAAGTGAGTTGGGAGGAAGATTGTGGAGTTGAACTCCGTAATGATCTATCACCTCGGAGAAGAACTTCGAGGGAGGAAAATACAGACCTCGGTCGAGATGGGTGCCGAAGTGGACCCGCTCGCCGTCGAGCGGGTTGGGGATGGTTTCATCGGAGCCGCTTCGCCAGTCGCCGGCGGGGAGAAGCCCCTCCTTCTCCACGTTCTTGAGGCCTACTTCGTCAAGGGCGCAGGGGATCCAGATTCCCCGGTAGCTCTCCTTTTCTGCTGCTGCTTCCGCCTTCGCCGCCGCTGCTGCCGCCGCCAAACCGGAGGAAGAAGATGATGAAGCCATTTTCTCTGGTGAGAGGGTGACCTTAAAGGGGCAGCGCTGAGAGCTCTGTTGGGGGAGGACGAGGAGGCTCTGTGCGTGCAGGAAGATTGGGAGGAAAGGAAACGGCAAAGGACTGGTGGAAAGGAGAAGAAGTAATCCGAACCCCTTATATCCACCTACTTGCGCCAAGATTCGTGCAAACACTACAGTGTAACCGCCACATGTCGTGGAAAGAACTAGGAAGGACCCGCGCGATGATTGCGTCGCCTCGATCTCCACGCACGCATTGAAACGGCGCCTCGGTTCCGCGGACCGTGGACCCACCAACGGTCGTGCTAACGGAACGCCTGTCAGATGACGTGACTTGACCATGCTTGTGTCAGGTGGCATTAGAGACCAAGTTCCGGCTTAGTTTAAAATCGAGCTAGAAAATCCGAGTAACCTACTGATAGGTCCGACTTATTTTTAAGACCCAGATCGTATTTTTTGTTGTGAAGTTTCAGGAACCCTTCAAGATTCTGCAAGCCGAAGATCAAGCTAGACGATGATAAATCCGAATTTGGATCTTGGAGGCCTCCGGGGGCTGCTGTTGGGGATATACTTTCCGGGTATCCTCACAGTTCCTCACTGACCAGGGTGGCCCACTTCGGGTTAGAGATTTGCTTCACGGGCGGCCCAGTCAGGGAGAAAGACGGAGTCCAATCCGGCTACGGGAAGGCCCAGAAAACTTACCGACTTAGACCCATAATGTTACTTGTAGTTCAAGATGTACTCTATAACCGACTCTCAGACGTAGCCGGATAGATCTCTCCTGTAAACCCTAGGCCGGATATCTATATAAGCCGTCCTAGGGAGAGCCTTTAGGGCAACCCAATACTTTAGACCCTCAACTCGCACAGGCGAAACCCTTGTAACCCATATTCCGGCTCTGCCGTATTACTGGATTGCTAGCAGGAGTAGGATCCGTCCAAAGCCAGCGGATTCGAACCTGGGTAAACTTGTGTGCTCACCGTCCCGAAACACCGTACGTCTCACACCCCTCTCTTCCGCACACCTCGAGGACCCCTTCATGGCGTACTTGTCATCAATCTGACGACAAATCTCTCATTATTCCTTCTTTGACTGTGTAGGTTATAAGCTAATGCTTGTCGTCACGAATAACACTAAACATACTCCCAAACACGTCATAAGGATTTCACCCTCTCTTTAGTCCCGAAGGAGAATGATATATGGCTAACTACACATACCATCTAAAGAGAGAGATCAAACACAATATCATAAATAAATAGATCATGGACACAAGTAATAGATCATCTTTATTTCATTTCATAATAATGCTAGGGTTTTTCCTTCTCCCCAAGGATGAAGAAAACTACTCACACATGGAAGCAATCAACAACATCATCATAATTAAATGTATGGATAAAAGTATGGGGATGAATCTAGTGCAAACCACAATTGAATCTGGAATTACAACAAGATCTAATGTATGGAAGGTGGGGGTAGTAATGGTGATGGAGATGCAGCGGTTGATGGTGAAGGGGATGATGCGATATCCTCCAATGATCCATGAAGCAGCAAGGATTTTTCCTTCTCCAAGTTCCTCCTCCAGATCCCTCTCTAGCGTGGTTTTCGTGGCTGGAATTTTTTGTGAATGTCGGATCTCAGATCCGTCTTTGTGAGGTGAAAATATTTGACGTGGCGTATGTGCTTCCACACGGTATGGGCGGGTGGTACGGGCGGGATCCGCCCGTACCAGTGGTCGTTGAGATCCCTAGAGCCTTCTCCATGCTTGCTAATCTCCCAGGTGCGAGAAAAATTAATTAAATGACATTTATCACTTAAAAATATCATATTATAGCATAATATGATAGTCCCAATTGATATGTTTATAAGAGACTTAGTAATTCGGGATCCTATTGAAACAAGGACAAAAGGTGCACGCAAACACAGTGAAATGCCAAAAAACCTACTCTACTTATGCAGAAACAAGAGGTAAATATGCTTCAATTTTGGACTCATCAACTTCCCCCAAGCTAGACTCTTGCTCGTCCCCAAGCAAGATGGTGGCTTATGGACAAGGTCATCATGTTCATGAGGGAGGAGCCGTTACAATAAATGAGGCAAAAATTAAAAAAAAATACAATATCAAATGTAGAATTGCATCGTGAGTTTTATCACACTTTTACACATCACATGACTTAGAGGCTTCCACATCTTTTTGTATCAGTAATGTTATAATAATTTTTTAGGGGTTAAACATGTTATAGAATCATAAGGTTAAATCGGTTGAGCACTTCATTCGAGTAATGAAAGATTCATGATCATTCTTTTTCCTCTTTTTTTCTTTTTTCAAGCTTGTACTTTCTTTTTCCTTGAAATTCTCTTGATAGCTGAATCTCTTTTTCTCTTTTCTTTTCCTTTTTTTCAATAGAGCTACCTGATCATGCTTACTACTTTTTATGGCTCTTATAAACCTAAACCTGTGACTATAACATGCTACCAAGGATTTTCTTCTCATAATTAATCAATACTTTATTGGTGTGGAAGACCCTAAAATCATAATAGTTGTACAAGTATCATAGCACTCATCCTAATTCATTCATCTAATATAATAATCATGGATCAAAATATTACTTCAAATACCATAAAGTCTTGAAACTCAATAGATATAATTCTTTCCTTGAGCAAATGGGGTTTGAAAATGATGCAACTAATGCAAATTCTTGAATTAAAACCTAACATGCGTGTAGTAAGGTAAACATGCTAAACCTGGAAGATAGATTACAAGGTCTTCACAAATCCCCCAAGCTTGGAATCAAGGCGGGGAGGATCCCAAAAATCCTTGTGAGTACCTACTCCTTCTTGGGGTGAAGTAATGATCATATTCTTCTTCTTTGAGGCTGGAAGCATGAGCAATACACGCAAATCAATTGGATAATTATGTGATACTAACATGCTACACTTTAGTTATCTTGCATAGCATCTTCCTATAGTTGGGCATCTCAACAATATTCTTAGTCAAGAGCTTAACTCTACCATCGATATCATCGACCCTCTTTTTGAGGTCCTTTCCCATCATCCAGTAGGAGTCAACTCATTCTCCAATAGTTTCGACACAAGCTTTGAAAATCTTTTCAAGGTTCTCGATCTTGTCTCTAATCTCCTCCTGGTTCCTCTTCTCAGAAAGAAGAAAAACGGGATGAGATTTGAGAGAGGATTCACGAAGGTTATACCTGTAAGGTTCGAGTGGGGGTTCTTCTTTGTTCTTCCTTTGTTCCACGTGCCTAAGCATCTCCGGTTTACGCGGAAACATGTCCTCCCAGTTGGAGAGTGAAACCACTTGAGTAGACTCTCTAGTTGAGGAAGACGAAGAATCCCTCTCAAGTTCTCTTCCTTTGACTTGTGTCGTCGGTGCCTCTTCCTTCTTGGTCCGTATCTTCTTGATATGAAAAGGATGCATGGTTCTTGAATGATCAAGTGAGATCTAATGTGTCATAGTAGAAGGCAAAGAAGGATGAACCCTAGATCTGAAAGGCGGTGGCAAAAGGCAAAAAGGAGAAGAGGAGAAATCAAGAAGGAAAATAAACTTAGATAAAAAGAGGCTGATGTTGGTCGCGAGTAACGGTATGGGCGGGCCCCATCCGTACTGTGCGCCCGTACCGGCACCTTACCGACCTTATCTCTCTTTTTTTTGACACAAACAAACGAGGAAGGCACAGTGTTGGTAACGACCTACTGTACGGTAGGATGCGACCGTACGTCCTAGTCGTACCACAATTCGAAAACAGCCACAGGGTACTAACGGTTTAACGACCACTGGTACGGTCGCACATGCCTGTACCACCCAGTCGTACCGTACTTCGAAAAGCAGAAGAAAACTGGAAGTAATACTGATGGCCCAAAATATATCGAGCTCGTCGGGGAACCTCAAGAGGAAGGTATGATGAGCACAACAACAAGTTTTCCCTCAGTATGAAACCAAGGTTTAATCGAACCAGTAGGAGCAAGGAAACACCCTAAAGGTGTTACTAGCTGAGCCTTGGCAGGGCGCACTACCGGTGCTAGTAGCAACGTGGAGACCTGCACAACACAACCACGGAACTTTGTCCCCAACTTGCGATGAGGTTGTCAATCTCACCGATTTTGCTGAAAACAAAGGATTAAACGTATCGAATAGAAGAAAGTAATAGTTTGCACAAAGTAAACACAAAGCAGTAAACAGTTTGTAGATTGATAGTAAAAGAAAGGACCGGGGTCCATAGTTCACTAGAGGTGGCTCTCCTTAAGATATATAACATGTTGGGTGAACAAATTACAGCGGGGCAATTGACAAACATCGAGAAAGCATACAAGCATATACTACTCATCTTGACTCCTTTGAGATTCGATTGGGTATTACAACATTATACATATACCACCATCCCACTGCATCTATGACTAATAATCCACCTTCATGTTATCATCCGAACCCCCTCCAGTATTAAGTTGCAAGCAACGGATAATTGCATTACGAATTGCGTGTAAATTAAACAATACGATTGTTCTATGAACAAAGGATTGTTGTTTTCTCCTTAGTAGCAACAAAACATCTAGTACCTTAGAGATTTATGTCACTTCCCCAGATTACCAGAGGCATGAACCCACTATCGAGCATAAATACTAACTCTTGGAGTTGCTAGCATCTACTTGGCCAAGATAGCTACTAACAACGGAAAGCATGCAAGATCACAAATAACAAAGACATGATAGAATCAATAATCAATCTAAAATAGCATCTCAATATCCATCGGATCCCCGCAAACACAACATGTATGGATTACAAATAGATGATCTTGATCATGAACGGAGGTCACAAGATCTAAACATGATAGCACAAAGGAGGAGAACCAGCCATCTAGCTACTACATGGACCCATAGCTTAGAGATGAACTACTCACGCATCACACCGGAGGCTTGCATGATGATGAAGAAGGCCTCCAGGGTGAATTCCCCTCTCCGGCAGGGTGTCGGGAAGAGCTTCAGATCCCTCCCGGTCTAGGGATGGAGACGACGGCGGCTACAGACTCTTTCGTGCAATTTTGATCGGGTCCTTAGGGTTTCCGTATCAGAGGAAATATATAGGCGGAAGCGGAGGCCGAGGGGGTGCCTGGGGCAGCCAGACCACCCCCTGGTGCGGGCTAAGCCTGGCCACGCGGCCAGGTGGTGTGGCCGGGCCCCAACCCTTCTCCGTCTCGTATTCTGGCTCCAGGTGTCCCTCGGTAAAATAATGACTTTGGCTTTTGTCCCGTCTAATTCCGAAAATATTCATTTTTTGACTTTCCTGGAACCAAAAACAGCAGAAAACAGGCAGCTGGCACTATGGCTCTTGTTAATAGGTTAGTCCAAGAAATCATATGAAAAGTACTCCAAAGTGTGGACAAAACATAAGAAAGTAGATAAAACCAAGCATGAAACATCAAAAATTATAGATACATTTGCAATGTATCAAATACAGTGTGTAACGACCACTGGTATGGGCGTGTACGCCCGTATGACCCGCCCATACCAGGTCGAAAAGTAGCCTAGAAAAAACAGAAAATCAAAAGGGAAGCAAAGAATACAACAAGAGGATATGAAAAGTTTCTAGAAATACAAAAACAAATCATCTAATCTGGTTACCTTACTTTTGTTTGATGTATTCCTCAACCGTAATTAAAGGGACTACCTCCGCCATGTTAACTTCCCCAACTCTATAGTGTTTCAAACATTTCACGTTAACAATCCAAGATGAAGAAGGAGTATTGTTTTTCAACTTTACCGCCCCCGAGGTGTATGCTTCCTCTACTTCATACGGTCCTTCCTACTTGGATTTTAGCTTTCCTGCAAAAATCTTAATCCTAGAGTTGTATAGCAAAACTTGATCTCTAGATTTAAATTCCTTTTTCTCTATTTTTATATCATGCCGTTTATTTACTTTTTCCTTGAATATCCTTGCATTTTCATAAGCCTAATTTCTGAGTTCATCTAAAGTATGAATATCTAAGAGACGTTTTCTCCCACAGTTTTAAAATCAAAATTCATGGTTTTAATGGCCCAACAAGCCTTATGTTCTAACTCTAAGGAGAGATGGCAAGATTTACCATATACCATCTTATATGGTGTCATTGGGTTCTTGAATGTTGTGCGATGTGCCCATAATGTGTCATTCAGCTTCATAGCCTAATCCTGTCTTGACTTATTCACCGTCTTCTGAAGTATGACTTTAATTTCCCAGTTGGACAGCTCCACTTGCCCACTATTTTGTGGGTGGTAAGGTGAGACTACTCTATGATTGACTCCATATTTTTGAAGTATCTTTCTGAAAGTACCCTTCATAAAATAAGTTCCACCATCAGTAATCAAAAATCGAGGTGCTCCAAACCTAGGAAAAATGATGTCTTTAGTCATCTTGATGGAAGTGGCTACATTTGCATGAGAAGTGGGTACAGCTTCTACCCATTTGGTAACATAGTCAACAACAACAATAATATGAGTGTAACCATTAGAGGAAATAAAAGGTCCCATGAAATCCATTCCCCAAACGTCAAATGGTTCTATTATGAGGTTATATTTCATAGACATCTCTTGTCTTTTTCCAATGTTAATCATACGTTGACAAGCATCACATTTCCTAACATAATCATGAGCATCCTTGACCAAGGTCGGACAATAAAATCACGATTGTAAGACTTTGACAGTTGTACAGTCACTAGTGTGATGCCCCCATAAGGACTATCATGTCATGCTTTATTAATAGCTCTCATCTCGTGGTCAGGTACACATTTTCTAATTACCCCATCAATTCCATGCTTGTATAAATAAGGATAGTCCCAAAAGTAATGCTTTAAACCATTAAGGAATTCCTTCCTTTGATTATAGTTCATTCCTTTTGGTAGAAACTTACCTACAAGAAAATTAGCATAATCCGCGAACCATGGATCATGTGACTCTACAACTGCAAGATATTCACTAGGCATAGATTCGTTAATAGGAGTAGGGTCTTCTATAATACCCTCCATACGTGAGAGATGATCGGCAACCAGATTATCCTTACCTCTTCTATCAACTATTTACAGGTCATATTCTCATAGTAACAAGACCCATTTAATTAGACGGGGTTTCGCATCTTTATTAGCTAAGAGATGACTTAAAGCCTGATGGTCGGTGTGAATTATTAAGTTTGAATTGATAATGTAATGTCTAAACTTGTCACAAGCAAAAACGGCTGCATATTTCGATTGGGAGATATGGCACATGGATGTCAAAACTGCTTTCCTTAACGGGAATTTAACCGAGGACATGTATATGATACAGCCTGAGGGTTTTGTCGATCTGACTGGTCCTAATAAAGTTTGCAATCTTAGAAAATCCATCTATGGATTGAAGCAAGCAAGTCAGAGTTAGAACATCCGTTTTGATGAAGTGGTCAAATCGTTTGGCTTCATCAAAATCGAATAAGATTCTTGTGTATACAGGAAGTTTAGTAAAAGCTCGGTTGTTTTTCTGCTACTGTATGTGGATGTCATATTGATAGTTGGAAAAAACGTTCCAATGTTGCAAGAAACCAAGGATTCTAAACGAGCATGTGAGCCCCCATATGTGGTTTTAGTAATTAATGTCAATCTTTATGGACTAATGTTTGTATTAAGTTGCTGTAAGATCCCTCCTTTGTAAAGGAAAAGATCCCTGTGATTGCAATGCTAGTCCCTGGATCAATGCTAGCATCCACAGTTTAAGATGAAGTACACAGATACAAAGGTCGTTTATTACAGTCATTCCAGAGATAAAACATAGTCTTTTACAACTCAGGGCCAAAGGCCTAATACAAGAGTTTATAGAATAAGTAAATAAACATAAGTCTTCATCTTCATGTGCCACATGCAAGCATGTTGAGTGTAGACTCATGACTCCTATTCATCATCGGAGTAACCTGCAACATTACAAGTTACAGCCACAGAGGGTCAATACTTTGGAATAGTATTGGCAAGTGATACCTTAGTATATATATTAAGTGGACTATAATACTATATGCATTTGGCTAAGTGGAGCTTAGGCTTGCATTGCTCAAAATAGATTTTTCCTTATCATTTGAAAACACTAAGTTTTTGTTTGGCACAAATCACCCAAGGCATCTACCAATCAAAGACTGAAGATCCACTCAGGGCATCTACCAATCAAAGACTGAAGATCCTTTTAACCCTTGTTCACCCACAAGATTTTACTTAGAAATTGGGATGAGGAGATTCTTGATAGCTTCCATGTCTTGATGCTCAAATTGTCCTTTACCAGGGACATGGCTAAGTACTTAGGTTTTACACTCTGCAGAGGTGGTGCACTTTCCCCACAAGACTTGGTTTCCCAAGACAAGATCTTTCAGAAGCCTTTCCTTAGTCAAATGGACGAGTTCCAACCTATCATTCCCTCTACCACCAACTGTCCAAGAGACTAAGTTCTAGCAACCTATATGATCATGGCAGAGCCCATATTGCCAAGTGGTTGCACTTGAAGCTTCTCAACATTTGACATCTCAAATCTCTTTGTTCCTGGGTGGCCATCCACAAGTGAGATACACAAGCCAAGTCCATGGCCTTGTGAACCACTCAACACAAACCATTCCGTCCATTCCACCCAGGTGATTCATTCACTTAGTTGTTTTATTAAACAAAACATAAGTCCACAGACTTAGAAATTTTTCCATAGTGTGAATATATAAACCACCCTTGTTTTCTAGTAGCTAGGCTAAGCATGGCATGACAACTTATCCTTAGGGAATTTTCCTAGCAATTCTACCATTCTAATCTACATAGGATTTCCCATCATATCATTTGACAAAAGTAGCATGCATGCCTTAGCAAAATATCTAATGCAAGTATAAAATATAGGAATGGAATATTCATGAAGATATCACTTGCCTTGGTAATGGGGAGAGTAGCACTCTTCACAGTCACAATCACTAGCAAAATCTACACACACAAAGTTGTAGCACACAATTACACACAAATATATACAATCAAAAATAATATGAATGCATGCATGCATGAATTTACTAAGTGGTGATTTTGAAAACTCTACCAAGCAAGTGCATGTTTACAGAAACTTAACAAGCCACAAAAATGTCAACACAAACTTATTTAACCCTAAAACAAAATACTAAACTAAAACTATACTCAAAAATAGCCTTAAACAAGTTTCTACAAATAAAGTCATTCTAATGGTTACTATTTTCTAAACACATTGGATATTCAGAAAGGTCTTGTCTCACTGAATCCAACGATATAAAGTTTGCAGAAATCTAACGTGGCATTCAACAGTTATAAGCATTTGAAAATTGGATCAAAATCTGCTTTTAAATCTGTTTTTAGTTCTAACCCTAGCCACGCGTCGCGCTGTGATTGGCGCGTACCGCTTCGGTTGGATCGCGCTTGGCAGCCGCAGATCGTACGCTCCAGATCGCGTACCGCTTCGCAGTTAAGTGAATCTATCCTAGCGCTCGGATCTGGATCTAACGGTGCTCGTTCAAACGACCATGTCCTGGCGGCGCGCGGTGTCAGCGAGCGGCGGAGCGCTCGGTCTAGAGCGGCGCTTGCGTTCCAGGTCGTCCGCGAGAGGGAGAAGGGTCATACCAGGTTCGCAAGAGGCTGCTGAAGCTCAAGGTAGCATCGGTTTGCGAAGGGGCGCTCGGATGTGGCTGAGAGAGCTCGTCGGAGTTGTGCACGGCGTCGGGTGGTCGTTGTCGGAGTCGTTGCCGAGGTTCCGCGTCGCCCTAACACAAGCCAGAGGGTTTAGGAGATGCGCAAGGCAACTGCGAACAAGCTCGTGTGAAGGAAAAGGCAAGGGGCGCACGTGACTTACGGAATTTGGTCGCCGGAGTCGAGGTGGTCGTCGGTGCTTGCGGTGTCGAGCGGAAACGGCGACCTGGGGCAGTACAGGATGAACTAGTGGGGTCAGGAGGTGCGCAAAGACTCACTGAGCAAGATAGCATGAATGAGAGACAAAGGGGAACACGAGGCTCACTGGAATTGATCGCCGGAGTGGGCTCTGTCTGCGGCGGTGCGAGGATGATTGAGGGCAGCCTGGTGGCGGAGTGAGCGAGGTGTTTTGGGGAAAATGCTCGCGAGGCAGAGAGGGTCTTATAGCCAGAGGCTCGACAGGAAACGCCCGTGGATTAATGCCCAATTAAGCTCGGTATCACCGCAGCAACGGTCAGCGGCGGAGATCGTGCGCGGAGTCAGGGGGAAGACGATGCTGACGTGGAGGAGGCCCGCTTGTCAGCGAAGTGCGCAAGGTGGAGGTGGGGTCTGTCTGTCAGCGACTGATTGCGTGCGCTCGCGCGTGAGAGAAGAAAAGGAGAATCCTCGGGTGGGCTTGATGGGCCTGTTTCACTGCTGGGCCAGATTTCAGCCGCGCGGCCTTTTTCCTTTGTTAGGTTCTTTTCTTTTTCTAATTCTATTTTCTGGAATGATTTTGATATGAATTCAAATCCTTTTTGAATTCAAACAATTCTGGGGATTTTTGTAGGGTACTGTGGTTTCAAAATCAGTCAATTAACCATGTGGTTACCTTGCTAGGGCTTGGTCAAGCTTGGGCTTCAAATAAACAGAGACTTTGCTTCTATTTTGCAAATGTTTGAAAAGGTTTTGAAATTATTTCTAAGTTGAAAACTTTGGTTAGAATGCTACACCTAAACTATCCAACAAAGGAGGCAAGCAAACAAGTTCCTAAACACTCAAGTCTCAAAGGGTGATGGCCAAAAGAGGTAAATTTGTTCACATGAAATCATAGCACAAACTTCTGTTTCTAAATGATTTTGAGAAAAACCCTAGATGAATGAAGGATGCAAGGATGATATGAATGAGTTTTGAAATATGATTTTAGGGATGTTACAAATCTAACCCCCTTAAGATGAATCTCGCCCTCGAGATTCGGATTGGCTAGCAAATAGGTGAGGGTGGTCTTTCCGAAGATCATCTTCTCTTTCCCATGTTGCTTCCTCTTCGGAATGATGATTCCATTGTACTTTGCAAAATTTGATAGTTTTTGTCCTTGTGACTCTTTCTGTGGTCTCAAGAATCTTGACAGGCTTTTCTTCATAGGTGAGATCACTTTCTAGTTGAACTTCTTCCAAAGATATAGTATCCTTCAAAGAAGATTCTTCCATTTCTGGGTGACATTTCTTGAGCTGACTCACATGAAAAACATTATGGACTGCTGATAAAGATGTTGGCAGTTCGATTTCATATGCAGCTTCTCCCTTGCGACTTAGAATGTTGAATGGTCCAACATATCTTGGTGCCAACTTTCCTTTGACTCCAAATCTTTTCACTCCACAAAGTGGTGATACTCTAAGATAAGCTCTATCCCCAACTTCGTAGGTGACTTCTCTACGCTTAGAATCTGCGTAGCTTTTCTGTCGAGACTGTGCTATCTTCAACCTGTCCCTAACTAATTTGACCTTTTCTTCGGCGTCTTTGATAAGATCTGGTCCAAACAAACTTCTTTCTCCCACACCATTCCATAGCAATGGGGTGGTACACTTTCTTCCGTAGAGAAACTCAAATGGTGCCATCCCAATGCTAGATTGGTGACTGTTGTTGTAAGAGAACTCTGCGTAAGGCAGACTTTCATCCCAACTTGCTCCATAGTCTAGGGCACATGCCCTCAACATGTCTTCAAGAATTTGATTAGTCCTTTCTGTTTGTCCATCAGTTTGAGGATGAAAAGCAGTGCTGAATTCCAACCTCGTTCCTAAAGATTCATGAAGTTGTCTCCAAAAGTGAGAAGTGAGCTGAGTTCCTCTATCAGACACAATACTCTTAGGTACACCGTGAAGGCATACAATTCTGCTCATGTAAATTCTGGCTAACTTTGCACTGGTATAAGTTGTCTTTACGGGTATAAAATGAGCCACTTTAGTTAGGCGATCCACTACTACCCATATGGAATCATACCCTGACCTGGTCCTTGGTAATCCGGTAATGAAATCCATACCAATATTTTCCCACTTCCATTCAGGAATAGGCATTGGTTGAAGCAATCCTGCTGGTTTCTGATGCTCCGCTTTCACTCTACTACACACGTCACACAAAGCAATGTGTTCGGCGATGTCCCTTTTAAGGTTATTCCACCAAAATATTTCTTTCATATCCATGTACATTTTGGTGTTTCCCGGGTGAATAGAATACGGAGAGTTATGGGCTTCTTGTAGAATCAGTTTCCGCAATTTCGGATCTTGTGGAACACAAATACGTTTCCCGTGCCATAAAGTACCTTGTTCGTCTATGTGGAAACTTTTAGCTTTCCCTAGGCTAATCCTTTCCTTAATCTCTTCGATTTCTTTATCTGTCTTTTGGGCTTCTTTAATCTTATCCAACAGAGTGGGTTGAACATCCAAAGACATGAGATGTCCTTCTGGCACAATCTCCAACCTGAGTTCCTTGAATTGCTTACACAAGTCATCTGGCAATTCACCTTTGGTAAGGCCATTTACAAACGCCTTACGACTTAGAGCATCTGCTACTACATTTGCTTTACCGGGGTGGTATTGCAAACTCAAGTCGTAATCCTTGATAAGTTCTAGCCATCTCCTTTGTCTCATATTGATTTCCTTCTGGGTGAAGATATACTTCAAACTCTTATGGTCGGTGAATACTTCACAACGTTTTCCCAAAAGGTAATGTCTCCATGTTTTGAGTGCATGGACAACAGCGGCCAACTCTAAATCATGAGTAGGATAATTTACCTCATGAGTTTTGAGTTGTCTCGAGGCATAAGCCACAACTTTTCCGCCTTGCATAAGTACGTCACCTAATCCTTGATGAGAAGCATCACAATACACTTGGAAATCCTTTTCCAAGTCTGGTAGGCACAAAACTGGTGCTGACACAAGTCTCTTCTTTAATTCCTGAAAGCTGAGTTCACAACCTTCAGACCAAGCAAATTTCTTATCCTTCTTTAACAATTCTGTCATTGGTTTAGCAACCTTTGAAAAATTTTCAATGAATCTTCTGTAGTATCCCGCTAAACCAAGGAAACTACGAACCTCTTTTACGTTCTTAGGAGATGCCCATTCTGTTACAGCTGAAACTTTAGCAGGATCAACTGCTACACCAACCTTTGTCATAACGTGACCAAGAAATCCAACTTCCTCTAACCAAAACTCACACTTGCTGAATTTGGCATAAAGCTTATGTTCCCTCAGTTTCTCAAGTATCAAGCGTAGATGTCTTTCATGCTCTTCCTTGCTCTTGGAGTAGACTAAGATGTCATCGATGAAAATGACAATGAACTTGTCGAGAAATTCCATGAACACTTTGTTCATCATATTCATGAAGTATGCTGGAGCGTTGGTTAAACCAAAAGGCATCACAGTGTACTCATACAATCCATACCTTGTGGTGAATGCTGTTTTAGGTATGTCTTGCTCTCTTATCTTGAGTTGAAAATAGCCTGACCGAAGATCAATCTTCGAGAACACACATGCTCCTTCTAGCTGATCAAACAAATCGTTGATTCTTGGCAAAGGATATTTGTTCTTGATGGTTACCTCGTTGAGCGAACGGTAATCTATGCATAATCTTTGAGTTCTATCTCTCTTTTCTACGAACAAAACTGGAGCTCCCCAAGATGAAGAACTTGGCTGGATGAATCCTTTCTGCAATTGTTCTCCAAGTTGTTTCTTGAGTTCCTTTAGTTCGTCAACTAACATTTTATAAGGCCTCTTTGCTCTTGGTCCAGAACCTGGTACCAAATCTATTATAAACTCTACATCTCTATCTGGTGGCATTCCCGGTAACTCTTCCGGAAACACATCCGGATACTCACATACAATTGGCACAGTGTCCATGCTAACCCCCTTAAGAGAATTCAGCTTACTTCCTTTAGATTTAAAATTGGACTTGAATTTTATCCTCTTACCTTCAGGGGTTGTGAGTGCAACAGTACGATTGGCACAATCTAATACTCCCTCATACTTAGCCATCCAATCCATTCCCAAAATCACATCCAATCCTTGGGAATTCAGGATTATTAGGTTCACTGGAAACTTATGTTTTCCAAACTCTATGACTAAATCATGACATCCTGAATTTACTATCATTTCTCCACCAGGAGAACTTACTCTTATAGGACACCCAATGGTTTCTACCGGTAGTTCATTTCTTTCGACAAATGCTTTTGATATGAATGAATGAGATGCACCAGTATCAAAGAGTACAAATGCTGAGATGGAATTGAGTTTGAACTTACCAGCAACAGCATCAGGATCTTCATAGACCTCCTCCACATTGATGTGGTTAACCTGTCCTTTTTGGAAAGGATTGGGCTTGTTAGGTCCTTCAACTTTCTTTTCAGGGCACTCATTAGCATAATGCCCCAGCTTCTTGCATTTGAAGCATTCAACCTGACTGATGTCCTTTTTAGGCTGGTTTACACTTCCACTTCCACTGTGGTGGCTCTTATGTCCACTCTTGTGATTCTTGTACTTATCATTGTCATGACTGCGATGATGCTTGTTGTCATGACGGTTGTGGTTGTGGTGCTTGTTAAATTTCCCATGCTTGTGGGATCCTGAGCTGACACTATCATCATAGTGAGATCGTTTATGAAACGATCCCGAGTTGTGCTTGTCGGAGTGTTTCCTCTTTCTACTCTCGACTTGCTTCATTTTATTCTCCACAATAACAGCCTTGTCACACAGCGACTGATAAGTTGGAACATATGCCACAGACAGCTGCAGATTCAGCTCATCATTCAAGCCTTCCAGAAACTTTTCCTTCCTTTTGGCATCTGTGTCAACCTCATCCGGTGCATAGCGCGCCAGATTGTTGAACTCTTCAATATATTCAGCCACGCTGTGGTGGCGCTGCTTCAGGTTGTGAAACTCCTTCTTTTTCAGGCTCATCATTCCTGGTGAGATATGAGTAGTGCGAAAGCCATCCTCAAAGATAGCCCAAGTCACCTCATCAATAGGAGTGGTGATCTGGAAGTTGTCCCACCATGCGGCGGCTGGCCCTTCCAACAGATGTGCTGCGAACCTGACTTTTTCAGCATCCGTGCAGCCTACGGTCACTAAGTCTTTGTTCACAGAACGTGGCCAATCATTGGCCACCATGGGATCAGTCGTTCCTGAAAACTTAGCTGGCCTCAGACGCAGAAATCTGGTGAGCATATCAAAACCCGGAGGGTTGTTGTTGTTGTTGGGGTTGTTATTGTTGTTGTTGGGGTTGTTGTTGTTGTGGTTTTGGATGAATGTCGTCATCATTTGCATAAGATGAGTCTGCGCATTCATCATCTGTTGCATTTCCGGGGTAATGTTGTTGGGGTTGGGGTTTGCGCGACGGGGAGGCATCTGTGGTTTGTTCATATAGAGATAAGAATGAGATACCCTTACATGATTCATGCACAATACATTACACAAGCAAACACATAGCATGCAACACAAGGATAAAAGCTCAACAACAAGATAACAAAAGTCTCAAAGTAAAAACACACAAGTGGCAAGCCATCCACATGTCGGATGGTCCAATAATAAGTTCACAAATAACGAGTACGATAAATAAAGATAACTGAGTAGTCAAGTCTACTCGTCAGCATCAATCTCCTCCTCGACAAAGGTAAGACCTACGTTCTCCATTGCGGTCTTGTTCTCCTCGATAGTAGTGGTCAAAGAGTCGATCTTGGCCTTGAGAGCCCTATTCTGGGAACGAAGTCTCTCAATCACTGTCTGTTGCTGCTCTAACTCGAAGTCCTTGGACTGCAGTTCCTCGGTCATGTCCCGAATCCTCTTGTTCCTATCCTGGACACGTTTCTCTTGACTCTTGAACTTACGGTCTTGGGTCTCGAACTTCGCCTCCATCTCCTTGACTACCTCGTCCTGCTGTGCGAAGAGCTTGTCCTTCTCGTGAAGCTGCACCTAGAGCTCGTCATTGCTAAGCATGACGTTGGTCCTGTCAGTATCCACGTGCCTAATAAGAGTCTATAAGTCCTGGAGGTACATGCGTATCGGCTCTGCAGTGGCCCTCGAGTCGTCCTCAAAGTCGATGGACTCTCCGTCATCATCACGCCTTCCGAAGGCGTGGAAGTGAGTGCCTCTAACTTGTCGGGAGTGACGGCCTAACAGTCGTCCTATCAGGTCCTGCATGACAACCTCCATGCCTCTCTCCCTGTCATCGTGCATAAGCTTGAAGACGATGGCCTCCGTAGTAGGCTCTGTCTAGCGTCCTGGCTGGTTCACCTTGAAGCCCCAGAGGTCCTTCCTCTCAAACTTGGTGAGTGGGTGCACCGTAATGGTGGGAAGAGGGAGATCGAGCAAAGTAGTAAGCTCTACGATACGAGGACCAAAACGGGTAACCTGGAACTCCTCAACAGTGCTGATGGCAATAGGCATCTATTTATAAGATTGAAAAAGTTAGAACAACACAATTAAAATAAACAAGACAAGCATTCATACATATCCATGGAACAAAAAAATCACACAAGTCATGCATACATGAATCCATTACATCAACCAAGGTTCAAACTTATTTAAGGTATCATTTGGAAAAATAGGGTGATAGGTGGTGGTCCAACTAACGAAGTGCGTTTACAAACCTATCTCACTGGATCTGGTGGCTAACACAATGTTCCTAGAGGCAATCAGCCTATCTTGTTCACATGCTTCTATCACTAAGTCTATAATATCTCCCCTTAAGGTTTGGTTGGTGACTTCCAACTCTTGGGTATGTTCCTTCTCCTTCTCTAAGTCTTTTTGGAGGTTGAGCATCCTGCACTTGACTCTAGCACTTAGTTCTTTGATAGTCTTCCAAGCTGCTTCTTTTGCTGACTCAAAGAATGTGGTGTGCATAAAAGTGTTGGTGTACATGCAGAAGCCTCTTTCTTTGTGGTTGTCTTCCTTGTTTTTGTACAAGTGAAGTTGCACCCACCAATACTCCACTCCTTCCTCCATCACTGGAAAGCCCTTGTACACAGCTGCACCATGTGCTTCCATTGTCTCCATGAGGTCCTTGAGAATCTTGGGAAACTCAGTCTCACACTCCAAGGTCATGGTCATGAGTGGTCCTCTCTTCACGGCTTCGTTGATGGAGTTCATCTACAAATAGAGATGAGAATGAGAAGATTAGAAAAGTTTACGAGAAGAATAGACAAGTGTAGAAGTAGTTAAAAATTTTCCTTAGTGGTTTCCAATCCTAGGGTCAAAATCCTACAGGCAACACAGTGCTCTGATACCATCTGTAAGATCCCTCCTTTGTAAAGGAAAAGATCCCTGTGATTGCAATGCTAGTCCCTGGATCAATGCTAGCATCCACAGTTTAAGATGAAGTACACAAATACAAAGGTCGTTTATTACAGTCATTCCAGAGATAAAACATAGTCTTTTACAACTCAGGGCCAAAGGCCTAATACAAGAGTTTATAGAATAAGTAAATAAACATAAGTCTTCATCTTCATGTGCCACAGGCAAGCATGTTGAGTGTAGACTCATGACTCCTATTCATCATCGGAGTAACCTGCAACATTACAAGTTACAGCCACAGAGGGTCAATACTTTGGAATAGTATTGGCAAGTGATACCTTAGTATATATATTAAGTGGACTATAATACTATATGCATTTGGCTAAGTGGATCTTAGGCTTGCATTGCTCAAAATAGATTTTTCCTTATCATTTGAAAACACTAAGTTTTTGTTTGGCACAAATCACCCAAGGCATCTACCAATCAAAGACTGAAGATCCACTCAGGGCATCTACCAATCAAAGACTGAAGATCCTTTTAACCCTTCTTCACCCACAAGATTTTACTTAGAAATTGGGATGAGGAGATTCTTGATAGCTTCCATGTCTTGATGCTCAAATTGTCCTTTACCAGGGACATGGCTAAGTACTTAGGTTTTACAC
This sequence comes from Avena sativa, assembly GCA_916181665.1. Taxonomy (NCBI): domain Eukaryota; kingdom Viridiplantae; phylum Streptophyta; class Magnoliopsida; order Poales; family Poaceae; genus Avena; species Avena sativa. The sequence continues at coordinate 106,460,083 of OV702292.1, forward strand.
TCTGCAGAGGTGGTGCACTTTCCCCACAAGACTTGGTTTCCCAAGACAAGATCTTTCAGAAGCCTTTCCTTAGTCAAATGGACGCGTTCCAACCTATCATTCCCTCTACCACCAACTGTCCAAGAGACTAAGTTCTAGCAACCTATATGATCATGGCAGAGCCCATATTGCCAAGTGGTTGCACTTGAAGCTTCTCAACATTTGACATCTCAAATCTCTTTGTTGCTGGGTGGCCATCCACAAGTGAGATACACAAGCCAAGTCCATGGACTTGTGAACCACTCAACACAAACCATTCCTTCCATTCCACCCAGGTGATTCATTCACTTAGTTGTTTTATTAAACAAAACATAAGTCCACAAACTTAGAAATTTTTCCAGAGTGTGAATATATAAACCACCCTTGTTTTCTAGTAGCTAGGCTAAGCATGGCATGGCAACTTATCCTTAGGGAATTTTCCTAGCAATTCTACCATTCTAATCTACATAGGATTTCCCATCATATCATTTGACAAAAGTAGCATGCATGCCTTAGCAAAATATCTAATGCAAGTATAAAATATAGGAATGGAATATTCATGAAGATATCACTTGCCTTGGTAATGGGGAGAGTAGCACTCTTCACAGTCACAATCACTAGCAAAATCGACACACACAAAGTTGTAGCACACAATTACACACAAATATATACAATCAAAAATAATATGAATGCATGCATGCATGAATTTACTAAGTGGTGATTTTGAAAACTCTACCAAGCAAGTGCATGTTTACAGAAACTTAACAAGCCACAAAAATGTCAACACAAACTTATTTAACCCTAAAACAAAATACTAAACTAAAACTATACTAAAAAATAGCCTTAAACAAGTTTCTACAAATAAAGTCATTCTAATGGTTACTATTTGCTAAACACATTGGATATTCAGAAAGGTCTTGTCTCACTGAATCCAACGGTATAAAGTTTGCAGAAATCTAACGTGGCATTAAAAAGTTATAAGCATTTGAAAATTGGATCAAAATCTGCTTTTAAATCTGTTTTTAGTTCTAACCCTAGCCACGCGTCGCGCTGTGATTGGCGCGTACCGCTTCGGTTGGATCGCGCTTGGCAGCCGCAGGATTTAAACAGATCGTACGCTCCAGATCGCGTACCGCTTCGCAGTTAAGTGAATCTATCCTAGCGCTCGGATCTGGATCTAACGGTGCTCGTTCAAACGACCATGTCCTGGCGGCGCGCGGTGTCAGGGAGCGGCGGAGCGCTCGGTCTACGGTGGCGCTTGCGTTCCAGGTCGTCCGCGAGAGGGAGAAGGGTCATACCAGGTTCGCAAGAGGCTGCTGAAGCTCAAGGTAGCGTCGGTTTGCGAAGGGGCGCTCGGATGTGGCTAAGAGAGCTCGTCGGAGTTGTGCACGGCATCGGGTGGTCGTTGTCGGAGTCGTTGCCGAGGTTCCGCGTCGCCCTAACACAAGCCAGAGGGTTTAGGAGATGCGCAAGGCAACTGCGAACAAGCTCGTGTGAAGGAAAAGGCAAGGGGCGCACGGGACTTACGGAATTTGGTCGCCGGAGTCGAGGTGGTCGTCGGTGCTTGTGGTGTCGAGCGGAAACGACGACCTGGGGCAGTACATGATGAACTAGTGGGGTCAGGAGGTGCGCAAAGACTCACTGAGCAAGATAGCATGAATGAGAGACAGAGGGGAACACGAGGCTCACCGGAATTGATCGCCGGAGTGGGCTCTGTCTGCGGCGGTGTGAGGATGATTGAGGGCAGCCTGGTGGCGGAGTGAGCGAGGTGTTTTGGGGGAAAATGCTCGCGAGGCAGAGAGGGTCTTATAGCCATAGGCTCGACAGGAAACGCCCGTGGATTAATGCCCAATTAAGCTCGGTATCACTGCGGCAACGCTCAGCGGCGGAGATCGTGCGCGGAGTCAGGGGGAAGACGATGCTGACGTGGAGGAGGCCCGCTCGTCAGCGAAGTGCGCAAGGTGGAGGTGGGGTCTGTCTGTCAGCGACTGATTGCGTGCGCTCGCGCGTGAGAGAAGAAAAGGAGAATCCCCGGGTGGGCTTGATGGGCCTGTTTCACTGCTGGGCCAGATTTCAGCCGCGCGGCCTTTTTCCTTTGTTAGCTTCTTTTCTTTTTCTAATTCTATTTTCTGGAATGATTTTGATATGAATTCAAATCCTTTTTGAATTCAAACAATTCTGGGGATTTTTGTAGGGTACTGTGGTTTCAAAATCAGTCAATTAACCATGTGGTTACCTTGCTAGGGCTTGGTCAAGCCTGGGCTTCAAATAAACAGAGACTTTGCTTCTATTTTGCAAATGTTTGAAAAGGTTTTGAAATTATTTCTAAGTTGAAAACTTTGGTTAGAACACCTAAACTATCCAACAAAGGAGGCAAGCAAACAAGTTCCTAAACACTCAAGTCTCAAAGGGTGATGGCCAAAAGAGGTAAATTTGTTCACATGAAATCATAGCACAAACTTCTGTTTCTAAATGATTTTGAGAAAAACCCTAGATGAATGAAGGATGCAAGGATGATATGAATGAGTTTTGAAATATGATTTTAGGGATGTTACAGTTGCACTTGTAGGAATTGTCCATTGGCATCACTTGGACCGATGAACACAAGGTCCAAGTAAAGGTTTCCCCATGGTGTATGGGGAGCAAAGTGCAAGTCTTCATCTAGCAAGCGCAAGGAAGAGGAATCAAGAAAGGTGTTCCATCTTGAGAAGGGCAAGATCGTCTACATTGTGCAAGGCAAAGGTATAATCTTGATAGGTTTTCCCTTTTGCCAGTCTCATGTTGGTAGTTGTGAGACCGGGTTTAGGATAGATAACCGTACTATCAAGAGGGGCTCTCGAGTTAGTAGCTCGATCATATCTTTCGGAGAGGTCTCAAACCATTGCATTCTTAGCATCATGATTCTTGGTTGTTTGTTGGATCTTATCCATGTTTGGTTCTAGAGCTTGTGTTCAATACAAGCTCTATTTCATCAAAAATAGATCTCCCCTTTATATCTTATTGCGTTTTTGATCTCGGAGGTTTTCAGGATCCTCACTAAGAGAGGTATCTCACATTATAATACTTGATACATTCTCACTTGGTGGTATCCAATATTTCCAAACTCAAGATATTGCTATTTGAAGTTTCCCTCTATTTGTGTTTAAAAACAAAAGGAAAATATGGAAAAGGTTATACTGGGTGGTACTACCAGATCCGATATCGGCTGCCCCTGTGCGCCCCGCTGCTCTCTTCCTAGCCTAGTAGTGTTGCAGGCCAGTCCGGCAGTACTAGCCCAAGCGATAGTACTGCCGGGCTGGCTGGTACTACTAGGCTAGCATGCCTTGCTCGCCTAGCCTACCGCCTCCGCTCCACTTGGGCCTGCTCTTGTCTACGCGCTCGATCGTCCTCCCGCGCCCGCTCGGCCACTACTCGCACATGCTCACTCGTGCTCGCTCTGATGCACCCTGCCCGCCTCCCGATCCCATGTGCATATCCCCGATCCTCTCGCCTCGCTCGCTAGGTCGACAAGTCACCAGCGTTTTCCTTGCTGCCCGCTTCACTCGACAGGTGCGGGAGCGGTAGTACCGGCTGTTGGAAATATGCCCTAGAGACAAATAATAATAAGGATTATTATTAGATTTCATAAAGTTTATGATTAAGTTTTATATCATGCTATAACTGTATTGAAAGGAAACGTCAATACATGTGTGATATATAAACAATCAGGGGTTCCCAGTGAAACTCTAGTCACTAGTTCATTGGTCAAGAGATGATCAAGGTTTCCTGATCATGTGGCATTTATGCCAGTTGGAAATGGAGTCAACTCATTCTGAGAATGAGATGATGAACCAATACCCAACCTAAACATCATGACCCAATCATGTCACAAAGTTCAAGTTACGATGATTAGAATGGATCCTCGTAGACTATTCTTTAGACCATGAGGCTATATCAATCACTGTCTCCTGAGAGTGCTTAGATAGCATCAAGCGTCACTTGGTAACACAGTGATTATAAAGGTGTGTTCAGGTACTCGGAGGAACCGTAGAGGCAATATATGTCAAGAGCAGGATTTGTCCATCCACATGACAGAAAGATACTTAAGGGCCCACTCGGAGAAGTTATATCCAATAGCTGCGCAACATGTGATTTGAACAAGGGATATCACTTGTCAGAACGAGTCAAGTAGCATTGTTTAGTAACGATATTGAACACGACATGGTGATGTCATTGATTAGATCTCGGGCAATGCAAGTATAGAGAGACAAAGGGAATAAGACATGACTGTCCTGGTTCAAACAACGAAAGATCTTCGTGGAATGCACAGGGGTCACATGGCCATCATGGTCCCACTGTCGATCATTGGTCCGGGAGTGTCCCGACCATGTCTGGAGTGTTCCCGAACCATAGGGTATCACACTTAAGGGCTTGATGATTCTTAGAGAGTATTTATAGGATCGTTAGAATCACCAAAGAAGAGTAGAGAGAAAACCAGAAGGGTTTCGGTAAGTCCGGAGTGGAGATGGAAGGTGTTCCATAACCACGGAGATTGAATAATATGCGAATGAATGTTAAATATTGATTTAATCATTTATTCATAATTATTTAATAAAGAGAAAATCAATTTAAAATTCAAAAGGCTTAATGGGCCAATTCCGGAGGGAGAAGGGCCCATAAGGGAAAGGCAAGAGGAGAGAAGGGGCAAGGGGGTGGCCCGATGGGCCAAGCCCCCCCCCGCGCGGGGCCCACTAGGGCTGGCCGGTGGCTGCCCCCCTCTCCCCCTCCTTTAGTCCCACCTCGGGACTTTGAGGGAGGTAGTACCTCCCCCCCTATATATAGTGGGGGTATTTGGCCAGATAAATACACACACAATATTCAATAAAGGTTTCCTTACTTTTGGGGTGACCTCCAATTGATGTTCTCTCTCTCTCTCCCATGACCATGGTCCCAAGTTCAGACTATGCGAACGAGAGACATCTTCACCGTGGAGCCCCGTCGCACTGCGGGATTCAGATCCAGGAGCTCTAGTTCTGCAACTACTGCTGGACCGGGGAAGCAGGAGTCATCGCCATGCACCGGACGTGTGTAAATCCCCGCGAGGTGTCACACTTGAGGCACTCAAGTCGTTGAACCATAGGAGCACAAGGACTTCATCACAACCTTGAGGTCAGCTTCGGGTCATCTGCATCAACCATGCTCTCCTGAGCGTTGAAAACGCTTTTCAGTCTTCAATGGTAAGTTCGTGAAAAGCCCCTCTCATTACTGCATTACTAATAGATAGGTCCTAGCAACATCTGGGGTTCAGGGGCTTAGGGTAAAATTTTATTGTTTTCATACGCGAAACCCCTACAGTGGTATCAGAGCTAGATATATGCATAGTAATGCTAGTACAGGTAGAACACACGAGATGTTGCGTGTGGGCGTTGATCTTTTAGTTGTTACCCTCCCAAGTGTACTTGTGTATACTGCAGTAATGCTTGATGAAGCGGCCCCCAACCAACTTTACGCGTTCATTCGTGAGATTGGTCCACACTTGACATACGGATTGTACCGTATAAAGTGGCTTTTGGGGTGTCTGTCTCTCTCGCATTAGTTGGTATGCCATTTGCAACGGAGGGCCCCGAAATGGGTATAGTATAGACAACTACTTGATCAGCGTTATGGTGAAAGTTCGTAGGTAAGAACGGTTCTTGTGCGAAAGCCCATTCAGCCACGTAAAACATGCAAAGATAAAGTAGAGGCTTCTAACTATGTTTTGCAGGGGGCGTTGCTTTGTGATATGGTTGTGGCAAAGGTAAAGTGATTACCTTTTGTTACGAAGTAGTAGTAGATAGTCACGAAGGTGATGAACTACCACGCCGGAAAGACGCTGGTACCCTAGTGTCTATGGTGCCGGTACCCTAGTGCCGGAATCCGGTGACGCCGGATGGAGATCACGATGTGAAGGACCATATCACATTGCTTTTACATTCAATGTTATTGTTTGTATATCTTATTGTGTGCTAGTATTATATACTCGACGGTAGCCTAATAAGATGATCCTTGTTAAAAATTACCAATGGTTGTGTTCTCCCTTAGTGTGCACCACCAAGAAAGGTCTTCAGTATGAGGCAGGCCGTGATGATCGGGTGTCAGACATATCTATGTTCGCATACAGTGGGTGTAAGCCATGTTGCACAGTGAATACACTAAGGTTGAATTGGCGAGCCTAGCATGTAGAAGACATGGCCTCGAAACGCAGATGGTCGAAAGATCGAGCACGAGTCGCATGAATGATGTGACCGATATTTAGCGTCCACCCTAGAACCCACATTGATGGTTGTGATGTTCGGGGGAGATGTGGGGAAAAGGAGTCGTGTTATCACTAGAACCCTTCAGTGGATAGGTGTTTCTTAGTGGTGTTATTATTATCTCATTTAATTATAAACTTAGTCTAAATTCCTTTTGCAATTATAAATGTAGAATATGGTTCTCCCTGATGCTACCTTTCCTATTGACGATTGGTTAGAAGGAGAGAAGCTCAGGCTAGATGGATCCAACTTCTCTATATGGGTTGCGCATCTCCACGTTCTCCTCAGCAAGAATAACATGGTCGACTATATACTCGACGAGATGGATTTGGAGCAGCCATGTTTCTATGAGACCCTAGAACAGCGGGAGGACCACTATTATCGTCGTGAGATGTCCACCTTCATATCAGTTACAATGTGCTACGGGATAGTGGATGAGCTATGGCCAGTCGTGGGCAATCTTGATCCTCGTGCGACTATGGTACAACTTAGGACACATTTCGTAGAACAAGCACGCATATGGGAGCATGAGTTGATGGGAGACTTCCTATCCATTAAGATGGAGGAGAACTCATCACTTGACGTCCACTTGGAGCGCATGCATGATGCGTAATGAGGCCTGCATACTTCCTGGATAGATGGATGACGGGCTCTTTTGCAAATGGTGTTGTGCTGCGGTCGCTGCCACCAAGCTACCAAGCACAAGTCAAGACTTGCATTATGAGAGGCGACGCGGAAACACAGGATTTCCATAGGTTCATATCACATCTCAGGGATGTGATGGTTAAACCCTTTGTCGCTAAGGTCATCAATGACAAAGGTATATATTTGATATACAATTTTATAAATGGTATAATATTGCAAACACATTTGGAGTGTTAAGTATATTTGATACTTGTTCTGTTTTGCTGAAAACAGGTCCTTCTGCATAGAGGTGCTTGCTGGAGAGGAGGTGATGTTGTGTGTTGATGGCGAGCATGATGATGATGGCCAACGGCACTCTCCCTCAATATTTATCACTTAGTTTATGTTTTAGGATGATTATTGTAATCAAAAGATTGTGAACTCCATTAGTGTGTCTCACACTTTGTGAGATGGTTATTCATATGAGTTTGTAACAAACAATTGTTCCACTTTTATGAATGATTTCTATTTGTGTTCATATCTTGTTCGATTATGTGTGAATTATCCTTGTTTTGAAACTAATTGATAATACATGAACATTTGTAAAATACTGAAATGCCTTTAAAAATACCCAACTTAAATGATATATTCATTAATGAATGAAACCATTATTTAAATTCAAAGTTATGTGATAATATGTGAAAGTCATTTGATCTCTTGTCACATATAAATCATGCCTAAGTTCGGCAATATAACTTAAACACCGGGTATTACTTGAATATAAAGTGTTTGGTGAATGGTTGAAAGTAAATACATATTCGATGTATTATGTTTTCACAAAATGGTGATTATCATTATATGATTGTTTAAATGTGTAAAGAAGTTTACCAAAGGAAACATAAGTATGAAACTATTTGATATGATCAAAGTATTTATCAATTAAGGGTATAAGATAAAAGAGAATCTAATTACTACGATTTGATCAATAGTAATAAAATTCAACTTTATAAGATTGGAATAAAAGAAATTGTGGAATGCAATGCGTTTGAAATGTCAAAATGCAAAGCATCACAATATGATATTAGATATCAAAGTGGGTGAATAGATGGCGCCAAATAAATCGTTGTAGTGTAGATTTAGAGACCATTAGTTAGAAATAGTTAGCACTCAATTAGAATATATAGTGAACCATGTGAATTCGAAAAGTGGCTCCATATCAAGTATGGATCGTCGTAAAAGTTTTTGGGTTATTCGATATAACCAAAACAATAGGGAATGAGTCCTTGTAGAGTATTCATTGGAAAACTTTGAATACGAAATCCATAGCTAAAACCAAAAGAAAAGCAAAACTAGTACTGCTTGAATTTTGGTACATTCTCGAGAAAGTTCACATTCAGTGATTGACAGAGGTATGCCCAACAGGCACGCAACTACAACCTACCTGGTGCGACTCGATGGAATGCCCACTCGACGACTTGCCAAGGTTTCGGACGCCCATGACGATTCGAGTAGTATGAAGCCCATATGGACACGGACTCCCAAACGCACAAGACAAGGAAGTCTCAATACTAGAGTTTGAATCTGATGGCTTAGTGTTGATGTAGAGCTCGTTGGGAACCCCAAGAGGAAGGTATGATCAACACAGCAACACGTTTCCCTCAGTTATGAAACCAAGGTTTAATCAAACCAGTAGGAGCAAGGAAACACCCCAAAGGTGTTGCTAGCTGAGACTTGGCAGGGCGCACTACCGGTGCTAGTAGCAACGTGGAGACCTGCACAACACAACCACAAAACTTTGTACCCAACTTGCGATGAGGTTGTCAATCTCACCGTGTTTTGCTGAAACCAAAGGATTAAATGTATCGAATGGAATGAAGTAATAGTTTGTAGAAAGTAAACACAAAGCAGTAAACAGTTTGTAGATTGTATATAAAGAAAAAGGACTGGGATCCATAGTTCACTAGAGGTGGCTCTCCTTAAGATAGATAACATGCTGGGTGAACAAATTACAGCGGGGCAATTGACAAACATCGAGAAAGCAATACATGCATATACTAATCATCTTGACTCCTTTGGAACTTGATTGGGCATTACAACATTATACATAGACCGCCATCCAACTGCATCTATGACTAATAATCAACCTTCAGGTTATCATCCGAACCCCCTCCAGTATTAAGTTGCAAGCAACATATTATTGCTTTACGAATTGCGTGTAAAGTAAAGAATATGATTGTTCTATGAACAAAGGATTGTTGTTTTCTCCCTAGTAGCAACAACACATCTAGTACCTTAGAGGTTTCTGTCACTTCCCCAGATTACCAGAGGCATGGACCCACTATCGAGCATAAATACTAACTCTTGGAGTTGCTAGCATCTACTTGGCCAAGATAGCTACTAACAACGGAAAGCATGCAAGATCACAAATAACGAAGACATGATAGAATCAATAATCAATCTGAAATAGCATCTCAATATCCATCGGATCCCCGCAAACACAACATGTAGAATTACAAATAGATGATCTTGATCATGTATGGAGCTCACAAGATCTAGACATGAAAGCACAAAGGAGGAGAACCAGCCATCTAGCTACTACATGGATCCGTAGTCCAAGGATGAACTACTCATGCATCACACCGGAGGCTTGCATGGTGATGAAGAAGACCTGTAGGGTGAATTCCCCTCTCCGGCAGGGTCCCGAGAAGAGCTTCAGATCCCTCCCGATCTAGGGATGGAGATGACAGCGGCTACAGACTCTTTCGTGGATTTTTGATCGGGTACTTAGGGTTTTCGTCCCGAGGGCATCTTATAGGTGGAAGGAGAGGCCGAGCGGGTGCCTGGGCTGGCCACACCACCCCCTGGCGTGGGCCAAGCCTGGCCGCGCGGCCAGGTGGTGTGGCCGCCCTCTGGCCCTTCTCCGTCTCGTATTCTGGCATCTAATGACTTCCGGAAAAATAGGCACTTTGGCTTTTGTCCCGTCCAATTCCGAGAATATTCATTTTCTAACTTTCCTGGAACCAAAAACAGCAGAAAACAGGCAGCTGGCACTATGGCTCTTGTTAATAGGTTATTCCAAGAAATCATATGAAAAGTACTCCAAAGTGTGGACAAAACACAAGAAAGTGGATAAAACCAAGCATGGAACATCAAAAATTATAGATACATTTGCAATGTATCAACATCCCCAAGCTTAACTCCTGCTCGTCCTCGAGTAGGTAAGTGATAAAAAGAAAGAATAATTTTTGAGGTGACATGCACCATGAAAGACTTGATCAAAGTATTTGTAAAACATTCAAAGCTGGGATCATAGTACTTCAATCATAACATGAAATACAAAGTTCTAGCAATAAGACAAAGAAACTATGGTGCAACATGAAAAGGCACAAACAAAAGATTCATGAATAACAATGCTTTGCAAGACGTTTGTTTGTTTCACATAAAGAAAACATAGCATAATAACATTCAGCTTGCCCTCATAGAGTAGCAAATATAAATGCATAGGACACATTCAAAGTTCATAAGATTGACTAGATACAAATAGTTTAAAACAAGCAATATCAAGTTATGTATCAATCAACTAGTCTGGGGACAATGCACATAGAACTAAGAATGGCCACTATGCTCTCAAAGTAGGTGCATAAAGGTAGAAGGTGGAGACTCAATATAATAGTGGAAGAAAGGCCTTTATAGAAGGAAGTAGGGATTCAAGTCTCATAAAGATCTTCCAAAAATTATGGTACTTATAGCTTTCAGCTCTCATTGCCCCTATCATAAGCATCTTGAAGTGATTAAGGTTAAAGTGAACAAACTATGGTGTACATGCTTGACGAAGTATACGTTAGAAATCTCATGTCCCTTGTATACGAGGGCCGCTCCTCATGCTACTCAAGTTTAGTCACCGGTAAGTTCTTGTCATCGTAAGTACACATGTATCATAGAGAACCGCCAACGGGGTACCCCTTGCCCGATGATACGGAAGAATCCCCATATCAAAATGACAAGGCAAGCAGACAACAAGCATCTCAGCAATCTTCTTATTTACCATGGGAATATGGTGCATTTTTCTCTCTTTCCTCTTTTCATAATCTTTTTTTTCTCTTTTTCTCTTTTTTCTCAATATAGGACTCTTTTTTTATAAGAAGAATGCTTCATAGACAGCTCATTATGGTTACGCTGCAGGTTTCCACCATGTCAACATGGATTAGACCAGCGGCCCAGGCGTTTCTCTAACACATATACATAACTCCATGGACTTACAAGCTCCCCTTTATTTCACATCGACGACATCCATATACAACAGAGCACGATATCAACTAGGTACAAGTACCAAGTGCAATGTTGAAAGCGTTACCTATGAAAGCATGGTTATGCTAATTCCCAACAAATAAGTGCAAGCATATACAACATAGACGACACAATGGTTCAAGTTTACTAAGGGCAAGAAAATTAAAGTGTGCCATCAAGTTCGTGAGAGCTTTAATCACTAGTTTTCTCATAACAAGTTTAATTTGGAAGGTAAACAAAAGCATGAATATACTTGGAATAGCATAAGCTAATAGGTAGGTATGGTGGACTCTTTGGAATAACTTGGTTTAAGGAGTTGGATGCATGAGTGGAACTCATACTTTGTTGTGGAGGCTAGCAAAAGACTGGGAGCGACAAACTAAGAGAGCAATAATGGCCATAATCATGCAGAGCGACAAAACATCATTGATCAAAGCATAAAGTGATACTACAAGTTGAAAACTAAAGGATCATAAAGGCTTACAGTGACTTGATATAGTCATAATATGGTGTGAGCATGCGCCAAGTCAACCCAAATAAAGCATCAAAGGAGAATACCACTATACTATGCTTTAATATGCTAAAACAACGCATGATTCATCCAAGGCACATCAAGCAATCTCAATTGTTTATAACAAGTCATGATACACCAAACAATACTAAGCATAAAGCCAAAACAATATCAAGCATGGCATGATAGAGCATATGCCATAGTCAAAAATGAGCTCTTTTTACCACATAAGCATGAACTTTCCTACTCCTTTCCAAACCAAACCAAACTATTTGCAAACCAATGCATGAAAGAGGGGGTCCAACCAATTTATTCAGAAAACTAAGCAAACCAAGCAAATGAAAAACCAAAACGAAAACGAAAAAGAAGACGCTCCAAGAACAACACAACTGTGCATGAAACAATAAAAAATGAAGCGTTTGGAAGAAACCTGGGATTTTTATTGATGAAGAAGGGGATGCCTTGGGCATCCCCAAGCTTTGACGCTTGTACTTCTTGGATATTTCTTGGGGTGACATGCGTGGCATCCCCAAGCTTGAGCTTTAATCCATCCTTCATCTCATTACTCATTCCTTCCATACACCTGAAATTTTTCCTTCATACAAAACTTCACACAATCTTTTTTAGCAACATTAGTGCACTCAAGATAAATAAGTATTAAGGTTCAGTTCTAACACCAAATAAACTTCCATTAGAACACTATATACTGAAGCACTTCCCTCAAAAAGCTCAATTCCCCAAAATAACTCAAGAAGGAACCAACAAGAAGCAAATGCAGAAAATGGCAGAAATCTGTCAAAACAGACCAGCAGGTAAAGACGAATTTTTTCGAAGACCTTCTGTTGCTCCAATCAAAAAGTGTTGAACTAACAAAAGTTAGATGACAACCTGGGGCAGAAGCACAAAACTTCAGCCTCAAAAAGACGTTCAGAGATTTTACACGAATTTTTACGGTGAAGCACAAAAATCTGCTTCGGGACAACAACTTTCCCAATCATTACTTCTCTCTCATTAGAGGTTACTCTTGGCACAAAAAGCAAATAAAAAGGATAAGGAGCGGTTATTACAGAGGTAATAACTTCCAAGACTCATCTAAAACTTTTGGGTTATCTCCCAATAAGTACTTTTATTTAACGCCTTTAAGTTAGGCATAAGAAGTAAGAAAAAGGATCAAGTATTCTCAAATGAAGAAGCATTAAGATTAATACTAGAATTATCTTCAACAAGGCAAGGTATCTCATCCAAATAAGTTCTATAGGATCATCTCTCAGTGCTTTTAGGTTCACTACTTTCATCAAAAGGGTTTTCAGGAACGATCCAATCAAGATTCTTTTCTATGGCTTCATGCATTGCTACTAGTTTAAAGTGTATTGGCATCTTAAGTTCCTCCCCATTAGGTTCGGTTTTGTTCATTTTTTCTCATGTACCAACAACATCTACACATGAGCCTAGCATATTGAAACGTTCAAAGACTTCTCTAGCTTATTTGGCAACATCATAGAATTCCTTAAACAAAGTTTCTAGAATAAAATCCCTCTTTTCAGGGTCCTCAATTTCTCTAAGATTAAGAAACATTACTTGCATTAAGGGGTTGAGGTTAACAAACCTAGCTTCAAACATGTAAATTAAAGAAGCTACAGCAATCTCATAGTTTGGAGCAAGTTCTGCAAGGGATCTATCCTCAGTATCCTCATGTTTACTAACATGATTAAAGAATTCTTCAATATTATCTTTCCCAATTATAGAACCACTACCAATTGAAAGATCTTTCAGGGTGAATTTAGGGATCAACATGGTGAGCTAAGGAAGAGTCAACAACTAAAGGAGACTTAAATTTTTGTGTGTGTTTTTGATAACAAAACAAGCAAACAAAGCAAAAAAGAAACTAAGCAAAACAAAAATAACAAAGTAAAGAGATTGGTTATGAAGGACTCCCCTTGTGAAGATTTTCTTGACTCCCCGGCAACGGTGCCAGAAAAATGCTTGATGGCTCAGTGTTGATGTAGAGCTTGTTGGGAACCCCAAGAGGAAGGTATGATGAGCATAGCAGCAAGTTTCCCCCAGTTATAAAACCAAGGTTTAATCGAACCAGTAGGAGCAAGGAAACACCCCAAAGGTGTTGCTAGCTGAGCCTTGGAAGGGCGCACTACCGATGCTAGTAGCAACGTGGAGACCTGCACAACACAACCACAGAACTTTGTCCCCAACTTGCGATGAGGTTGTTAATCTCACCGTGTTTTGCTGAAAACAAAGGATTAAACGTATCGAATGGAATGAAGTAATAGTTTGCAGAAAGTAAACACAAAGCAGTAAATAGTTTGTAGATTGTATAGAAATAAAAAGGATCGGGATCCATAGTTCACTAGAGGTGACTCTCCTTAAGATAGATAACATGCTGGGTGAACAAATTACAGCGGGGCAATTGACAAACATCGAGAAAGCAATACATGCATATACTAATCATCTTGACTCCTTTGGAACTTGATTGGGCATTACAACATTATACATAGACCGCCATCCAACTGCATCTATGACTAATAATCCACCTTCAGGTTATCATCTGAACCCCCTCCAGTATTAAGTTGCAAGCAACAGATTATTGCTTTACGAATTGCGTGTAAAGTAAACAATACGATTGTTCTATGAACAAATGATTGTTGTTTTGTCTCTAGTAGCAACAACACATCTAGTACCCTAGAGATTTTTGTCACTTCCCCAGATTACCAGAGGCATGGACCCACTATCGAGCATAAATACTAACTCTTGGAGTTGCTAGCATCTACTTGGCCAAGATAGCTACTAACAACGGAAAGCATGCAAGATCACAAATAACAAAGACATGATAGAATCAATAATCAATCTGAAATAGCATCTCAATATCCATGGATCCCCGCAAACACAACATGCAGAATTACAAATAGATGATTTTGATCATGTACGGAGCTCACAAGATCTAGACATGAAAGCACAAAGGAGGAGAACCAGCCATCTAGCTACTACATGGATCCGTAGTCCAAGGATGAACTACTCACGCATCACACCGGAGGCTTGCATGGTGATGAAGAAGACCTCTAGGGTGAATTCCCCTCTCCGGCAGGGTGCCGGGAAGAGCTTCAGATCCCTCTCGATCTAGAGATGGAGATGACCGTGGCTACAGACTCTTTCGTGGATTTTTGATCGGGTACTTAGGGTTTTCGTCCCGAGGGCATCTTAGGCAGAAGGAGAGGCCGAGGGGGTGCTTGGGCTGGCCACACCACCCCCTGGCGCGGGCAAGCCTGGCCGCGCGGCCAGGTGGTGTGGCCGCCCTCTGGCCCTTCTCCGTCTCGTATTCTGGCATCTGATGACTTCCAGAAAAATAGGCACTTTGGCTTTTGTCCCGTCCAATTCCGAGAATATTCATTTTCTGACTTTCCTGGAACCAAAAACAGCAAAAAAACAGGCAGCTGGCACTGTGGCTCTTGTTAATAGGTTAGTCTGAGAAATCATATGAAAAGTACTCCAAAGTGTGGACAAAACACAAGAAAGTGGATAAAACCAAGCATGGAACATCAAAAATTATAGATACATTTGCAATGTATCAGTAACCAACTCGTATTGGTACCTAAGACCTAGCCTCCCCATATATAAAGGCTAGGAGGGTCCAACGACAAGGGAAGGAGACAATAGACACGACATAACTTCTCCGCCTCTCCCACAATAGGTCTAGACATCAAAAAACCTAGCACATACGCCAGATCTAATCTGCGCATACACCACCATCGGCGACATTGTAATCCTTCGGATCATCATCAATCAAGAGCATACAAGCAGGAGTAGGGTCCTCTACAAGGCCTGAACTTGGGTAAATCTTCGAGTCTCCCTGTGTGCTTGTTTGCTAGCCAATCGAGATCTCCAGTGCTCCTCAATTCTTTGAACCTAAGTCCATAACAATGGGCATTGATGAGTTAAACCCTTGTCAGTGATATTTTTCGATCATGGAGCAAATGGAAGATAGTGAAAAACACGATGAGGAATCAAATCCCTGCATCAGAGTGTTGAGAAGCGCAACGGAAATTGATCCTGAATGATTCTCTTCACAAAGGAAAGAATCAATGATACTGATCATTGTGTTTTCCCCACTAGTGTTTTCACTACATGAAGTAGGATTCAAAATGCAGCCCATATCTTGTATGGAGACATTTGGGAATAATTTGTCATGATTACCAGAATATGACATACCTGCAAACTACTAAGGAAATAATGGTAAGCTAAAGTTATGAGAAATCCCATAGTGAAATTCACTTGCGATTGGAAAGCAATTCGTTGCTGAATCTTACAAGTAAAGGGGTTACTTGGTTTTTCCCAAATGACTGCAAAGCCATAGTGGAAAAACGGGTGAATGACAAAAGCACAATTTTTCAAGTATTGGACAAATTCAAATGAATTTGATTCAAGTGTGATGAATGTCTAGTGGATTTAAAAGTAGTAAAGTACTAGTACCTCATAGTAAATCTCCAAGTTTGATATTTGATCAAAGGATTTTGAAGTTGTTCAAAATAGTGAGTGGATATGCAATTTGCATGAAATTGAGTGGGAGGTATGAAAGTCTTCCTAAAACAATATGTGAATGACATATTTTTGAGTGGGAGCAATATAAGTCTCAAATTCAAATATGTAGCAACATAGTTTGAGTAAGAGTAGTGACTCATACCCAAATATGTTGGGAACATATTTTGAATAGGAGCTTAAAGGAGTGATTCTTAAGTGTGTATACGACACATTGAGAATAAAAGCGCAAGTACCAATAAATAATGATTTATAGGGAGTAGAAGTTGATAATAAGTATATTATGATATTCTATAGTATTCCTTAAAGGATTTTGAAAAGGGTTTCAGAATAAAAGTTAATTGATGAACAGGTCCTTGATAACTCAAGGTAGGAATATTATTAAATTTAACATCAATGGTTGAAAGAAACAAAAGGATGATCATCATCCACTATGTTGAGACATAGGTTCTATCTTAGAAAACCATGATAATAACTTAACATAATATATGATCCAAGAAGAAACGTTTGAAAAGTGATTAAGTTTGAATCACGGAACGCTGTAATACCAACTAATGTCAAGTAGGAAGCAAGGTGAACAAAACATTGAAAGTTGCACAGGGTGCACTAGCATTTCGATGGATGCATTTATAATAATAGATAAGGGTACCATCTAAAGTGTTATATAATGTTATGGCGGGGCTAGTTCACTTTTAACATAGAATGATGTGTCCCAGGGAACAGTGCCCATGAGAAAGCCCTCGAGGTTGATCTAAAGTCACTGTAGGCTCCTGGTATACGGCCTCGTTCTGCTGCCATAGCGACGATGCATACACAAAGATGTTATCATGTGATGAAAGTATTAATGTCAATCAAGGTGACATTAGTAAGTTGCAAAGGATTTGGGACTGTATAGTATAGGCCCAAGACTCAACCTCTTCCATGAGCAAGCATGTTTAGGGTGCTGGAAATATGGTGCCAATGATTAAGAATAAATGCAGCTAGTTTATTTGTACTCTAGTGCAACTGGGAGACTGTTGGAAATATGCCCTAGAGACAAATAATAATAAGGATTATTATCATATTTCATAAAGTTTATGATTAAGTTTTATATCATGCTATAACTGTATTGAAAGGAAACGTCAATACACGTGTGATATATAAACAACCAGGGGTTCCCAGTGAAACTCTAGTCACTGGTTCATTGGTCAATAAATGATCAAGGTTTCCTGATCATGTGGCATTTATGCCAGTTGGAAATGGAGTCAACTCATTCTGAGAATGAGATGATGAACCAATACCCAACCTAAACATCGTGACCCGATCATGTCACGAAGTTCAAGTTACGATGATTAGAATGGATCCTCGTAGACTATTCCTTAGACCATGAGGCTATATCAATCACTGTCTCCCGAGAGTGCTTAGATAGCATCAAGCGTCACTTGGTAACATAATGATTGTAAAGGTGTGTTCAGGTACTCAGAGGAACCATAGAGGCAATATATGTCAAGAGAAGGATTTGTCCGTCCACGTGACGGAAAGATACTTAAGGGCCCACTCAGAGAAGTTATATCCAATAGCTGCACAACGTGTGATTTGATCACAGGGATATCACTTGTCGGAACGAGTCAAGTAGCATTGTTCAGTAACGATATTGAACACGACATGGTGATTTCATTGATCAGATCTCGGGCAATGAATGTATCGAGAGACAAAGGGAATAAGTCATGACTGTCCCGGTTCAAACGACGAAAGATCTTCGTGGAATGCACAGGGGTCACATGACCATCCATGTCCCTCTGTCGATCATTGGTCCGGGAGTGTCCTGACCATGTCTAGAGTGTTCCCGAAACATGGGGTATCACGCTTAAGGGCTTGATGATGCTTAGAGAGTGTTTATAGGATCAGTAGAATCACCAAAGAAGAGTAGAGAGAAAACCGAAAGGGTTTCGGTAAGTCCAGAGGATGTCCGGAGTGGAGATGGAAGGTGTTCCATAACCACGGAGATTGAATAATATGTGAATGAATGTTAAATATTGATTTAATAATTTATTCATAATTATTTAATAAAGATAAAATCAATTCAAAGGTCAAAAGGCTTAATGGGCCAATTCCGGAGGGAGAAGGGCTCATGAGGGAAAGGCAAGGGAGTGGCCGGCTGGGCCAAGCCCCCCCGCGCAGGGCCCACTAGGGCCTTCCGGTGGCTGCCCCCTCTCCCCCTCCTTTAGTCCCGCCCTGGGACTTTGAGGGAGGTAGTACCTCCCCTCTCCCTATATATAGTGGGGGTATTTGGCTAAATAAATACACACACAATATTGAATAAAGGTTTCCTTACTTTTAGGGAGACCTCCAATTGATATTCTCTCTCTCCCGTGACTATGGTCCCAAGTTTGGACTGCACGAATGAGAGACATCTTCACCATGGAGCGCCATCGTGCTACGGGATTCAGATCCAGGAGCTCTACTTCCGCAACTGCTGCTGGATCGGGGAAGTGGGAGTCATCGCCAGGCACCAGACATGTGTAACTCCTCGCGAGGTGTTACACTTGAGGCACTCAAGTCGTTGAGCCACAGGAGCGCAAGGACTTCATCACGACCTTGAGGTTGGCTTCGGCTCGTCTACATCAACCATGCTCTCCTGAGCATTGACAACGCTTTTCGGTCTTCAAGGGTAAGTTCGTGAAAAGCCCCTCCCATTACTGCATTACTAAAATATAGGTCCTGGCAACATCAGGTGTTCAAGGGCGCAAGGTAAAATTTTATTGTTTTCATACGCGGAACCCCTACACCGGCCCATCAGCGGTACTACCGGCCCAGGCCGAAAAAGGCCACAGCTGGCTGATTTCTAGCCCCTATTTATACTCCTTCTCTCTCCTTTTTATTCAGTTCTTCTTCTTATTTTCTCAAACCTTTGCCCCATTGCTTTGAACATTCTTTGAGCTTGATTTCCTTCCCCCCCTCCAATGATTCTTGCTTATATTTAAGGGAAAGATAGAGGAGATCTAGATCTACATTTTGACCAAATCAAATCATCTCTTTGTGAGTGAATCTTTGGGATCTAAGATGTTGGGGGATTTTTTGTTCTCCTTGGGTTCTTCCTCTCTTGTTCCCCCAATTTCTTTAGTAGCTTTGTTGGAACCTGAGAGTGAAGTATTAGGGCATCTTTGTGGTGTTCTTGCCATTTGCATTAGGTGCGTAGGTTTGAGTCCTCCCCGGAGAATTTGCTTGGTGAAATCAAGAAGCTTGTCCCTCTTGGGTTCTTGGAACCCTAGACGGCTGTGTGGCCTTTGTGGCGTGTTCTTGGGGCCTTCAATTAAGTTGTGAAGCTATCCCCAAGATTAAGGCCTTGGTGGCAATTACTGGGAGCCCCCAATTAAGTTGTGGAGATTTCCCCAATCTTGTATGGATTTGGTGACCGCCCTCAAGTGTCCCATAGTGGAACGGGTGCTTGCCGCGTGGTGGGTGCTCGAGAGAATAGGGTGATGCCGCTTTTGGCATTGGTGGTCTTAGTACTGCCCACCCCTCCAATGAGATGCATTTCCTTGTTGGGAGGAACTCGCTAAAATATTGTCGTCACCGCATGCCTCGGTTATCTCTATACCCGAGATTTTTACTTATGCACTTTACGTTGTGATAGCCTTCATGCTTGAAGTAATCTATCTTGCTATCACATTGTTGCTTGTCTTGCTTAGCATAAGTTGTTGGTGCACATACGTGAACCTTAGTATATCTAGGCTTTATGCTTGACAAAATAAAACGCTAGTTTTATTCCGCCATTGTTAAGCCCATCTCATAAAAGTTTTAAACCGCCTATTCACCCTCCTCTAGGCGACATCCGTGATCTTCTAGATTCTTTGGAAAGATGTTTCCAAATGAAGGATGTAGCATCCCAATTGTCTAACAATTGCAATGCTACTAGCCTAGTCTACATAAATGCTACTTCCTATATATAATTGTTGCATCATAATTATATCATGCTCATGTCATCATGCCACCTTGCATTTGAGCATCATACAAAACCCTTTTTCATTTGGTTCTTCTCTCATATGCATTATTAATTGTATTTGCCTCTTGATATTGTATTTGGTTGTTGATACATTGTTTAATGCCCAAGTTGAGTTGGGGGTATATCTTTTATTCACCTCCATCACCTTTTCTTTTCACCACCTTATAATTCCACCATTCTACTTACCCCTGGGATTTTATTTCTTTTGGTATTTAATCTAGCTCATGGGAGATGGGATGGATCCAATTCTATTTTCTTTTGCTTGGCCTTATTCCATATTTTCGAATGCATAAGAATAATGCCAGGTTATTTATTTTGTTTTCACAAGAATAACACATGGCATTTAATATTTTGCATGGACCATGCAACCACCATCAACACCATTTCTTTTCTTTGGTTTTTCCTTGGTTTTGAGTGGATCCTTCTTGTGAGCTCTCTTTTTCTCTCTCAATCCTCACCACCTTGATCTTAGTTTGGGCCATGCTAAAACCCAACACCACTTCCACCCATTCTTGTTTGATCTAGCTTGATGCATGCAAGAACCTAAAACCCTACCCCCTCTCTCCATCACCACCTTGCTACCTCATGCTATGCCTTAGGGATTAACCCTAATCCCCTACCCCTAACACTCTAACACCACACCACCCTCTCTCCACTTTCATCTCTAAAACCCTAACCCTAACCTCATACAAACCCCCCATGCCGAAGTTTTTCCCTCTCCCTTCCTCTCCTCTCTCTCTCTCGGCCAGCAAGACCCCACCAGCCCTAACCCTACCCAGCCCTAAACAGAACCCTAACCGAGCCCATGCCAAACCTAGATCCTAACTGAGCTCTACCCTCTCTCTCTCTCCCTCTCTTCTCTCTCCCTGCCATGAGGGCCCCCTCCAGCCCGAGCCTCTCCCCTCAGCAGACCCCACCGGCAGTCCCTCACCACCCTTGCGAGCACGTGAGGGAGGTGGCCAAAAAGGTGGCCGAGGCCACCTTTACACCACCGTCGCCCCACGACATCTCCCGCACGCCCCTCTTCCCTCTCCCTCGTTTTCCTCCTTCTTCACGGCTCCCCCGCCTCTCCCAGATCCACCCCAAGCCCTGCCGTGCCTCCCCTCTCTCTCCACCATCGCCAGATCTCACCGCCAGTCACCAACGTCTACCCCTGCGTCTCGTTGCTCCGGCTGGCGTGCGTGTCGTGGAGGTGGCCTGGAAGACCAAGGGGACCTCTCTGCTTCGCCCTGGACGCATCATCGCGGAGGAGGAGCGCCACAGCCGCCAACACCAGCGCCGCCTGATGCAAACCCTAGCTGCGCTGGCCGTCTGCGTCCTCGCCCCTCCGTCGACCCCCTGGACGATCCGACCGCACCGATCTCTCCGCGGTACGACCCTCTCCCTCCCCGACAACATCCGCCTCGCTGTCACCGTCTAGATCCGTCGTTCTTTTCGTTGAACACGCTACGCGCGCCGTCGTCCACTTCGTTGGCTCGCTCCCGCGCCGCGCAGAACCACATGTAGCTGCCCGCCGCTCCAATGGCACTATCCCGTAAACCACCGCACTGGCTAGCCCCCTCAGCGCGCACGCCCGCGAGCCGGGTTCGAACCCCGCGCGCCGCGCTCCGTGCGGTCGGACACCGATCTGTCTTCAGTAAATGCTGAGAACATCAACAGTGAGCCGATGCCTTTTTGCACATGACCCCCTGCCTTTTTTCCCGCCTAAACCCGCAGTCCCAGGACCCCACCTGTCAGCCGTCCTGGCAAACTTGCAGAAAACCCCCGCAGTTTTGAACCCTCAACCCGCGCTCCCCCGCTGCGCCACGTGGTCCACCCATGCTCCCTCGCTGTCACGTGGGACCTACTTCTCCGTCGGGCCCGCATGTCAGCCGCCTGGGCTAGCTAAAGCCGCGGTGAGCAAATCCTTTCTGTGCGCGTGTCGGCCTAGTCAGCTTGGACCCACCTGGCAGTGTCTGTGGTTAGACTAAGGCCGAGTAACAAATGTTTTCCGTGTATCTGTTTTATCTAACCTTTTTCAAAATTATTTAAATTCAAATTCAAATCAGTTTTCAAATAACTTTTAAAATGTAAATCCAAAACCAACATGTAATATATGTTTTGGAATCAGAAAAATTTGAGGATTTCAAATATGCCATTCAAAATAATGTTTGCACACTTTAAATTTTCGAGATGATTAAAATTACAATAAAATGCCCTTTTTCTTAATTAATTAATAACTTTGGTTTTATAACTCCAAATTTAACAAATAATATGTCTAAATCGCTCAACGCGACGAGCCTGTTCTATCTATGCAGTCCTTGATCTGAATTGCAGCATGCATCATGTCATTATTAAAAATCTGAACTATTTATGGCAATAAAACTTGACTAAACAAATAATGAAATGCTTTATTCTTGTACCCCACACCTCACCCATGCCATGCTACCTTATTGCCATGCAAATTGTGCACCATTCATCATGGCATGATTGTTTGGTTGTCGCATTTTAATTCATATGCTTATGCACTCTATTTATGTTGGCCCTTGTTTGTTTGGTTCTTCTTCGAATAGATGCTGAGCAGGGGATATATCAGGAAACCTAGGAGCACTACCCAGATCCACCTCTCGCTTCAACTGAGCTGCCAGGCAAGCACTACCACATGCTTGCATACATATAGTACCTATTGCCTCTCTCTTATTCTTGCATCATTGAGTTGCGATTGCATTAAACTGAATCCCAAGTACTGCATAGCCTTTACTTTTAAACCCCACCGAAGCTTGTTCCTCCATCCCATGAGCCATTACTACAGGAGTTGTTTGAGCCATGCGGGTTGTAGAATGACATGTGTAGGGTATGTGAGTGTCTGATGGATAACGAGGTACCTAAACAACGTAATCTGAGTAGTAATGGGATAACTAATGAAAGTGGCACCGGTGAGCAATATCTGCTATTTGGTTCTTCATGCTCACTTGTGTCCCGTAGGACCCCGAGTACTTGATTCCTGTTCCTTGACTATTCGCACTATCCACATCCGGGAGGCCTTATGGACCCCCCTGATCCAGAGCTTGATTCATTCTTATTTCTTGGGGCCACAAAGTAGTTTGGGGCTTTATTACTATCCTGTACTTATGCCATGCTTTACTGCTTTATTTAAGATTGTGCGAGGAGCACCTGTACTGTTTTGGATGCGGAGTGTTTTCGTGGTATCGACAAGCCCAGTCACACTTTTGGGTTCCCAGTCGTTTACAGCCATTGACGCAAACCTTGGGTCCGTCTCGGAGCCGGCCAACTTCGTTGCGGGTAGCTTAATGGGGTGGCCCCCTGAAACATTTCTGAATCCTATGATCGCTTTGTCATGAATGCCTCGTTGGGTTTTGATTTGGTTTTTCTGAGGTTGATCGAGTGTGTGTTGCTATTTGTGCACCCCTGCAGGGTAAATCTTTCTGAAAGCCATGTCCGTGGTTATGGATGACTTGGAGCACATTTTCTCGATCATAGACAAGTATAACTAAAGTACCGCTTTTAATTTGACTAAGTACCTGACTAGTAAATAGTGCAACACTCATGGAATGGTTAATAAAACTGCCAATAGATGGGGGGTTGTTCGTCCGCTTCCTCGTTGGTAAGCGAGGAGGAGGATGGATCTGTTAATATTACTGTTATAACTATTGTTCTTAATTAACGGACATCCGTCTATCTTTGGTTAGGCGGATGGTTAGCGAGTATCTATAGAATTGTTAGGTGTTATCTTTTGCTGCAATTGCGTCACCCCAGGTTGTGTCCCCTTTAGAGGCATAAAGACTTGCTGAGTACCCCTAGGGTCTCACACGATAAATTGTTTGATTCAGATGAACAAATATACTCGCACGATGGATACTGGGTGGAGGAGACGGACGATGTTGGCAACGATCACTCGGTGTAGAGATTCCGGGAACGGGGATCCGTGAGATCTGTGGGTGGGAAGTGTTTATTTATGGGGCATCTTATGCCAATTTGCTTCTTATCCATACTCGGATCCTGTTTTCCGCTTCCGCCTGATACTCTGATGTTTGATGTATGAGGAGATATCCTAAACTATTATATCTATCTAGGATATTTGGATCTTGCCGTATGGAGTTGCAATATTTCTATTTCTTTTAGATGGAATGGCTCTAAGGACTGTTGTATGTGGCTTGCATACATACTCATTTGTGTATGTAGTTGATCCCTTCGCCTGCCGATTACGCCGCTCGTTCTTGTCCCGATGTTTGGAAATGGTTAGGACGGCCGAAAGGTCTACCTGTGAGTGGCATTTGGCCCCACCATACTATTTTAACCATTTCCGCTCATCCAGGCTTGTAACTAAGAGCGTAATTCACCGAGGTAGTTACAAAGGACTTGGGTGAGGCGATATTTATACTGAGAATTAAGATCTATAGGGATAGATCCCAGAGACTCATAGTTTTGATTCAGAGTACGTATCTACATAATATATGAAGAAGTTCAATATGGATTCGGCTAAGAATGGGTTCTTGCCAATGGCGCATGGAATCCAACTTAGTAAGACTCAATGCCCAACATCGGCTGACGAGCAAAGTTGGATGGAGAGGATCCCTTATGCTTCGGCAGTAGGATCGATCATGTATGTGATGATATGTACTAGGCTAGATATTTCCTATGCTCTAAGTGTAACGAGAAGATATCAGTTGGATCTTGGCGAAGGCCACTAGACAACAGTAAAGAATATATTTAAGTACTTGAGACGTACTCAAGATGAGTTCCTTGTCTATGTTGGTGAGGAAGATCTAGGTGTAAAGGGTTACATAGATGCTAGCTTTTAGACCGACCTGGATGACTTTCTCTCACAATCCAGCTATGTGTTCATAGTAAATGGAGGTGCAGTGACCTAGAAGAGTTCCAAGCAAGAATCGGTGGCTGATTCTACTATGGAAGCTGAGTATGTTGCAACCTCAGAGGCGACAAAGGAAGAGGTTTGGATCAGAAATTTTCTGATTGAACTCGGTGTTGTTTCAGGTTCGTCCAGTCTGTTAGACATGTATTGTGACAATACTGGTGCTATTTCACAAGCTAATGAACGACAAGCACACCAGAAGAACAGACACATACTTAAGAAATTTCACCTGATTCGGCAGTTCTTCGATCGCGGAGAAATTAAGCTATGCAAGGTACACACAGATGCAAATGTTGCAGACCCATTGACCAAGACGCTTCCACAATTAAGTTTGACACGCATGTAAGAGCGATGAGCATGATATGCCTAAGGCCTAGAAAAGTCTAAGTGTTTGACTCTAGTGCAAGTGGGAGACTGTTAAGAATGATGCCCTAGAGGCCCACATTCCGCCTTATAATTGTAACCCGGAATCCAGCTTAGATCTAGTTGTGTGTGTCACTATAATTGTTGCAGGTGTGGAACCACACGCACATATCTAGGCCTAGCCAGTTTGTCCTTTGTCATTTGAGATTGGGAGGGAAACCCACTGCCGAGACTAATTTGTAAGTCGAAAGATGATAATGGTTCACGTGTCATGATCATGGAGATGCTATCCTCCTTGCATTGGCTAGTCGGAAGAGGTACGATAGCCGGACCGATCCAAAGGTTAGTAGGACGTGAGCACACCGTCATAATCTTCCACTAACACAATGGAATCCTTAGACCTGAGGGGATCGCACGATCTGAGTTGTGGAAAAGCCGGCTTTGACTCCATCTAATGCTCACCGAAACTGGGAGTCATAAGGGTGGTATTGGGACGACTTCGAAGCAAGATGTGTGATACAGTGCAAATGTATCTATAATTTTTGATGTTCCATGCTTGTTTTTATCTACTTTCTTATGTTTTATCCACACTTTGGAGTACTTTTCATATGATTTCTTGGACTAACCTATTAACAAGATGCCACAGTGCCAGTAAGCCTGTTTTCTGCTGTTTTTGGTTTCAGGAAGTCAGAAAATGAATATTCTCGGAATTGGACGGGACAAAAGCCAAAGTTACTATTTTCCCGGAAGACTCATGGAGCCAGAAGGAGAGCCGGACAGGGGCCACAGGGTGGCCACACCCCTAGGCACGAGCAACCCTCGGCCACGCCAGGGCATGGTGTGGGCCCCTGGACGGCCATCGACCTTGCCTCTTTCACCTATAAGAGCCTCCCGATATCAAAACCCTAAATCGTCAATCAGAAATCCACGAAAAGTTCCACCGCGCCGCCGCCACCGAAGGGGAGATTCGGGGGACAGAAAGTCTCTGTTCCGGCACCCTGCCGGGACGGGGAAGTGCCCCCGGAGCCATCTCCATCGATCTCCACCGCCATCTCCATCACCATTGCTGATTCCCATGATGAGGAGGGAGTAGTTCTCTCTCGAGTCTAAGGGTTCTACCGGTAGCTATGTGTTCATCTCTCTCTCTATGCATGATCATATTGTGATCATGAGCTTGTAATCTATAGATCTACCTTGCTACTCAAGTGCTTTAATAGATCTCTGCTCTCCCCATGTGTGTGAAGTTGACAGTGTGCACACCATGGTGGCACTTAGGCTAGAGATTACAAATACTTGTTATGAGTTATATTTGGAGTTGGATGTCTTTATGAAATTGTAGTGTTTGTTGGACCTATCTAGTACTCAAGGTGACCGTGTGGAGTTTTCTAGATGGGAAAGACTTACTTTGAGGTGTGCTTTATAGCCCTACCATCGATTAGAGTGTCCAACCGGAGAGTAGTTAAGAGTAGTATCATAAAGAAGAATATATTTATATGAGAGTGTTCACTAGTGAAAGTATGATCCCTAGGCCTTGTTTCTAAGCATTGATACACTGTTTGCTACTAGATCTGTTACATGTTTGCTTGCTTCCATCTGTATTCTAGTTTGCCTTTAGTCTCTTCCATGCCATCAAGTTATTTTCTATCACCGTTACCACTTATAATTATCCATACCACTTGTATTTTACTATCTCTTCGCCAAACTAGTGCACCTATACACCTGACAAGTGTATTGAGTGTGTTGGGGACACAAGAGACTTCTTGTATCTTGATTGCAGGGTTGCTTGGGAGGGAATACCTTTGACCACTTCCTCCCTGAGTTCGATAAACCTTGGGTGATCCACTTAAGGGAAAACTTGCTGTTGTTCTACAAACCTCTGCACTTGGAGGCCCAACAACTGTCTACAAGAATAAAAGTGTGTATACATCAAGCTATTTTCTGGCGCCGTTGCCGGGGAGGTAAGGTAAAAGGTATTCACACCGGAGGATTAAAGAAGAAGAACCTCCCACAGCAAACGCCTATTTTCTGGCGCCATTGCCGGGGAGTAAGGTAAAAGGTACTCACATCCTCCGGTGTGAGTGCTCGAAGTTATTTCCTTTAGATTATGCAATTTTGTCCTTTTGTTTCTTGTTTTCACTAGTTAGGCTTAATGGAAAACAACAACAAAATTAGAGAGCTTTTTAGTATTTTTCCTAAGATAGAACTTGAATTTCTGAAAAGAAAATTAAAAAACCCATGGAACTTTCTTTGCATGCTAATAGCAATGTTATTAGTATGAATCTTTTGAACACCTTTTTTACTAATGCTATGGAAACTTCTAAGCTTGGGGAAGTTAGTTTTTATGAAAATAATCTTTTTAGTTCCCCAGCTTTGAAGAAGAAAATTTGCTTTGATGATACTTTATCTCCCATATGTGGTAATTCTAATGATACTTGTGATATGTTAAATCCACATACTGAAAGCATCCCTTTTAAAATACCTATAAAAATTGTTGAACGTGTTATGAATAACTGCTATTTTGGAGATGGAACTGTCCATCCTGGTGATCATTTACTCTTTATGCATGAATTATGCGAGTTGTTCAAGTGTGTAGGTATTTCAATGAACCAAGTTAAGAGGAAGCTATTCCATTTTTCACTTAAGGGCAAAGCAAGGGAGTGGTATGAGCTACTAGATGATCCTCATCATTTGGAGTGGAAGGAACTTGAATCTGTCTTTTACTCTAAATTTTATCCTCCTCATGAAATTCATAAACATAGGAATTACATTTATAATTTTCATCCACATGATGGAGAAAGTATTGCCCAAGCATGGGGGAGATTGAAGTAACTAATGCTCAAATGTCCCATTCATGAGCTCCCCAATAATATTGTTATTAACAATTTCTATGCAAGGCTTTCAGGACATTACAAGGACTATCTAGATACTTGTTTAGAGGGATTCTTCACAAGTAAGGAGGTCAAAGCTAAGTGGGATCTTCTTGAAACAATTCAAAGCAATACCGAAGATTGGGATAACAACAAAGGTAAAGAACCAGGTATAAACTATGAGTATGATTGCATTAAGTCTTTCGCTGAAACTGTTGATTTTCAAGAGCTTAGTGCTAAATATGGTCTTGATCCTCAAATTCTTGTTGATTGTTATAGAACCTTTGCTTCTCATATTAATGCTCCTAAAGAAAAATGGGACATGTATCATGAGCCTTATAAAGACACTTGCATGGAAAATGAAATTATTATTAATGATAGCAATAAACATGCTCAAACCTCTGAAAGTACTATTTCTTATAAGCATGTTAATTTTTGTGGAATACATAGACCTTGTGAGAATAATCAAATTTAAGAAGAGTATTGTATCACCCACAGGAATGAAAAAACTAGAATGTGGTATAGGGCTTTAAATGATCTTGGTAAAAAAGTTTGTTCCCTTTATCCTTTTATTTGTGAACTTTGCTTTGAAGTGGGTCATTTCAATTTTCAATGCTCATGCCATAATAATAGCCCTTCTAATCCAATGAGTACTGCAAGTTTGTATTGTGATGACATGATCACTCCTAATCAACATGATGAACTTACATTATTTTTGGGATGTGAAGAGTTATCAAGAAAAACCTCTTTGGTAGATATGGGTGCTTTTGATATGAATAGTGTCATGAATGGTTGTCACCTTTATTGTGTTGATAATTTCCACACAAATACCTACATACAAAATATTATAAAATATGAGGTTTTACCAAAATATGACAGGACTAATATGTGTTTTGTTCTTATTAATGAAAAGGAGGAATCTTCTAAAGTTTCTTCTATTGTCTCTAACAATGAACCAGGGTATATGGAGAAGCTTCCTTTCAAGCCTCTCCCTCCTAAAGAACAGAAGAAAAATAAGAAGAGGAGGAGTAAAAGGAGAGAGGAAACGGTATTTTCCCCTAAGCATGTTGCTCCTATTATAGTTTTTGATGAGTCTGAACTCGATGATGTTCCTATGCCTGTCACCTATAGTAGTGATCATGATTGGGAAAAGCACACTACTTTTGATATTGAAAATTTCTTCGGTACCAATTCTGAAAATGATGATATTAATAATTGCTATACTATTAGTGCTATCCATGATCCTTCCAATGATGATATGTTTACAAATGAACACACTTGGGAAGATAACTATTCTATTGCTTATGATGATGCTATACCTCCAATATATGATGATTGCAATGATGATCATGATATTTTCAGTCCACCTACTATTGAGAAGGAAATTAATTATGATTACAATATGCCTCCTATATTTGATGATTATGGTGATGAGAATGATAGCTATTTTGTTGAATTTGCTCCCACTACAATTAATAAGAATGACTATGTTTATGTGGGGAGTATTAATTCTTTTATGCATGTGGCTCATGATAAGAATGTTTTATGTGATAGTTATATTGTTAATTTTATTCATGATGCTACTGAAAGTTATTATGAAAGAGGGAAACATGGTTTTATGTGTCTCAACAACATTAAGCTTCCCCTCTTTATGTTGAAAATTTTGAAGTTGCACTTGTTTTGCTTTACTATGCTTGTTGCTTTGTGCTTTCATGCCTTGTTTCTTTACAAGATTCCTATGTATAGGAAGTGGGTTAGACTTAAAGGTGTTTTGAATTTGCTTCTTTATGCTCTCTTTTACTTCAATTCATATTTCTTATGTGAGCATCTTCTCAAACTATCATGCCTAACTTAAAGGCGTTAAAGAAAAGTACTTATTGGGAGATAACCCAAAAGTTTTAGTTGAGTTTTGGAAGTTATTACCTCTGTAATAACCTCTCATTATCATTTTTGTGTGGTTTTTGTGCCAAGAGTAACCTCTAATAAGAGAGAAGTAATGATTGGGAAAGTTGCTGTCCCGAAACAGATTTCTGTGCTTCACCGTAAATATTTGTGTAAAATATCTGTACGTCCTTTTGAGGCGTGAATTTTTGTGCTTCTGCCCCAGGTTTTTATCTAACTTTCATTAGTTCAACACTTTTCGATTTGAGCAACATAAGGTCTTCGAAAAAATTCGTCTTTACCTGCTTGTGTGTTTTGACAGATTTGTGCCATTATTTGCATTTGCTTCTTGTTGGTTCCTTTTTGAGTTCTTTTGGGGAATTGAGCTTTTTGAGGGAAGTGATACAGTAGCTAGTGTTTTAATGGAAGTTTTATTGGTGTTGAAACTGAACCCAAAGACTTATTATCTTGAGTGCACTAATGTTGCCAATAAAGATTGTGTGAAGTTTTGTATAAAGGAAAAATTTCAGGTGTATGGAAGGAATGAGTAATGAGATGAAGGATGGACTAAAGCTCAAGCTTGGGGATGCCATGCATGTCACCCCAAGAAATATCTAAGAAGTACAAGCGTCAAAGCTTGGGGATGCCCAAGGCATCCCCCTCTTCAATAAAAATCCCAGGTTTCTTCCAAACGCTTCATTTTTATTGTTTCATGCACAGTTGTGTTGTTCTTGGAGCGTCTTCTTTTTCGTTTTCGTTTTGTTTTTTCATTTGCTTTGTTTGATTTGTTTGCTGAATAAATTGGTTGGACCCCCTCTTTCATACGTTAGTTTTCAAATAGTTTGGTTTGGATTGGAAAAGAGTAGGAAAGCTCATGCTTAAGTGGTAAAGAGAGCTTGTTTTTGACTGTGGCCTATGATTTGTCATGCCATGCTTGATATTGTTTTGGCTTTATGCTTAGTATTCTTTGCTGTAGCATGACTTGTTATAAATAATTGAGATTGCTTAATGTGCCTTGGATGAATCATGTGTTGTTTTAGCATATTAAAGCATAGTATAGTGGTATTCTCCTTTGATGCTTTATGTGGGTTGACTTGGCGCATGCTCACACCATGTTATGACTATCCATAAGTCACCATAGCCTTTATGATCCTTTAGTTTTCAACTTGTAGTATCACTTTATGCTTTGATCAATGATGTTTTGTCGCTCTACATGATTATGGCCATTATTGCTCTCTTAGTTTGTCGCTCCCAGCCTTTTGCTAGCCTCCATAACCAAGTATGAGTTCCACTCATGCATCCAACTCCCTAAACCAAGTTATTCCAAAGAGTCCACCATACCTACCTACTAGCTTATGCTATTCCAAGTATATTCATGCTTTTGTTTACCTTCCAAATTAAACTTATTATGAGAAAACTAGTGATTAAAGCTCTCACGAATTTGATGGTACACTTTACTTTACTTGCCCTTAATAAACTTGAACCATTGTGTCGTCTATGTTGTATATGCTTACACTTATTTGTTGGGAATTAGCAGAACCATGCTTTCATGGGGGATGCTTTCAACATTGCACTTGGTACTTGTACCTAGTTGATATCATGCTCTTTTGTATATGGATGTCGTCGGTGTGAAATGAAAGGGGAGCTTGTAAGTCCATGGAGTTATGTATATGTGTTAGAGAAACGCTTGGGCCGCTGGTCTAATCCATGCTGACATGGTGGAAACCTGCAGCGTAACCATAATGAGCTATCTATGATGCATTCTTCTTATAAAAAAGAGTCCTATATTGAGAAAAAAAGAAAGAAAGAAAAGATTATGAAAAGAGGAAAGAGAGAAAAAAGCACCATATTCCCATGGTAAATAAGAAGATTGCTGAGATGCTCGTTGTCTGCTTGCCTTGTCATTTTGATATGGGGATTCTTCCGTATCATCGGGCAAGGGATACCCCGTTGGCGGTTCTCTATGATACACCTGTACTTACGATGACAAGAACTTACCGTGACTAAACTTGAGTAGCATGAGGAGCGGCCCTCATATACAAGGGACATGAGATTTCTAACTTATACTTCGTCAAGCAAATGTATCTATAATTTTTGATGTTCCATGCTTGGTTTTATCTACTTTCTTATGTTTTGTCCACACTTTGGAGTACTTTTCATATGATTTCTTGGACTAACCTATTAACAAGATTACACAGTGCCAGTTGCCTGTTTTCTGCTGTTTTTGGTTCCAGGAAGTCAGAAAATGAATATTCTCGGAATTGGACAGGACAAAAGCCAAACTTACTATTTTCCTGGAAGACTCATGGAGCCAGAAGGAGAGTCGGAGAGGGGCCACAGGGTGGCCACACCCTCCCTTGGCGCGGGCAACCCTAGGCCGCGCCAGGGCATGGTGTGGGCCCCCTGGCCGGCCACCGACCTTGCCTCTTTCGCCTATAAGAGCCTCCCGATACCAAAACCCTAAATCGTCAATCAGAAATCCACGAAAATTTCCGCTGTGCCGCCGCCACCGAAGGGGAGATTTGGGGGACAGAAAGTCTCTGTTTCGGCACCTTGCCGGGACGGGGAAGTGCCCCCGGAGCCATCTTCATCAATCTCCACCGCCATCTCCATCACCATTGCCGATTCCCATGATAAGGAGGGAGTAGTTCTCTCTCGAGGCTAAGGGTTCTACCGGTAGCTATGTGTTCATCTCTCTCTCTATGCATGATCATATTGTGATCATGAGCTTGTAATCTATAGATCTACCTTGCTACACAAGTGCTTTAATAGATCTCTGCTCTCCCCATGTGTGTGAAGTTGACAGTGTGCACACCATGGTGGCACTTAGGCTAGAGATTACAAATACTTGTTATGAGTTATATTTGGAGTTGGATGTCTTTATGAAATTGTGGTGTTTGTTGGACCTATCTAGTACTCAAGGTGATAGTGTGGGGTTTTCTAGATGGGAAAGACTTATTTTGAGGTGTGCTGTTATAGCCCTACCATCGATTAGAGTGTCCAACCGGAGAGTAGTTAAGAGTAGTATCATAAAGAAGAATATACTTATATGAGAGTGTTCACTAGTGAAAGTATGATCCCTAGGCCTTGTTTCTAAGCATTGATACACTGTTTGCTACTAGATCTGTTACATGTTTGCTTGCTTCCATCTATATTCTAGTTTGCCTTTAGTCTCTTCCACGCCATCAAGTTATTTTCTATCACCGTTACCACTTATAATTATCCATACCACTTGTATTTTACTATCTCTTCGCCGAACTAGTGCACCTATACACCTGACAAGTGTATTGGGTGTGTTGGGGACACAAGAGACTTCTTGTATCTTGATTGCAGGGTTTTGAGAGGGAATACCTTTGACCACTTCCTCCCTGAGTTCGATAAACCTTGGGTGATCCACTTAAGGGAAAACTTGCTGCTGTTCTACAAACCTCTGCACTTGGAGGCCCAACAACTGTCTACAAGAATAGAAGTGTGTAGACATCAATGTGCGATATGGATCAGCCAAGACAAAATTTCCCCCTCCATCTCGGAGAGATATTCTCTGGGCCCTCTCGTGTGATATGATTCAGAAGCATGGCCATGCGCTACTCGATCAAGTGTTGATCGAGGCAGTCCGACTTAGTGAAGCCGGAGGGAATCAGTTATCACTAGAACGATAAGAGAGTAACCCCGTACTAGGATGACGGAATATCCCCAGCGGTTTATCACCAATATCATGAGGCAAAGGGACTCGGACAGATCGTCACATTGAGGGCACTTGCGGAAACTGGGAGTCGACAAGTCTTGCTAGAGGCCGCTACCGACTATTAGCTCTAGTTTGAAAGTCACTGAGCTACGGCTCTGACTGGATGATTAATGAGTTGTGTCCGGCTTACCGTAAGCCTGCCGGATCGCACACTTAAGAGAGTGGGACTAGGCAGATGTTGATCCGACTATCACAAGCCGACAAGTTGGACTTGTTCGGACAGGGACACGTGTTCATGGGTTGGACCCACTTTGACTAGGGTTAGGGTTTAGGACCGAGGGACACAAGTGTTGTGTTCGCTCACCTACTCACCTATATAAAGTAAGGTGGGTGGCGGTGAAAACAGAACAATCTAGTGCTGCTTCCTACGGTTTCGCTATACTTGGCAACCACCTTCCTGTCTCGTGGCGGCAAGACCGAGACTAGCATCTCTCTTGCTATTATTCAACCTTGTATGTGTGTGCGACAGTAGAGGTACCAGACCCACGGTGCTCATTGGCGACGTTTGGCAGCGACATAGTCGGAGGCGAGGAGGAGCATGGAGCCGGCGACAAGATGATCCCAGGATCGAGAAGTTTGCCGGA
This sequence comes from Avena sativa, assembly GCA_916181665.1. Taxonomy (NCBI): domain Eukaryota; kingdom Viridiplantae; phylum Streptophyta; class Magnoliopsida; order Poales; family Poaceae; genus Avena; species Avena sativa. Next base: position 106,494,638 of record OV702292.1, read on the forward strand.
GCTGGACGAGACGAGGGGAATGTACATTACCACCGTGACACGCTTGCTCAGCTTTCGCACCTACACGTCGAGAGGTATAAACTATTACCTTTGACCTTGGCCAGATCTTGGGGTGGCTTGCCGGAGATCTCGCTGGAGCAGAATTCTTTTTCTTTTCGGCCTAGCTCTGCGCATTTTCCAACAAAACAGAACAACAAAATAAGGGTTTTTCAGACCCATAACAACTTACCTGTGTGGTGTCTACAATCTCGAACAAATGCAAAATGAGAAACTAAGGTTTTTTAGCCAATCAGATGCCCAAGAGAAACAATAACATGGCATTTGGAGAAGTAATAGACAATAGAGTTAACCAACAGCAAAACGATATGGACCCATTAGCAGTAGACATATTATCCCTACATTCGACAAAGACTACCTATCCTAATTATAAAAAAGGAATTCTCATTAGAGTTGTATTGATCTTATTTTCACACTTTCAATATTGAGTGAACTATATCTATTTCATTAAGCTCCAAAATAATATAATGCATTGTTAGATTACAGATAATAGAATGGGGTAGATTTATTTTACCACTTCAGTCAATCACATACTTAAAGAGAAACCAAGATAAGTTGTTACTTGAAAAAAAAATGAAAATTAGAGGAGTCTAGTTTCAACAGTTTGATGCACACAGAACTAAAATGTAAAGTTTTATCCCAGTGTAAGAAGCTAGGGGCAGCAGGCCGTATTAGACGCCAGAAGTAGGAGCTCTGATGGACAACTGATGGCTGTGAAATATAGCCATCTATGTCCATATTTAAACTGGATATTATTCATATTTTTGATGAAATATCTCTCTAAACCCTGCCACTAATGCCTAATGATCAAAGGGCTATGCAATCCTTTCTTTCTATTTTTTCTGCACAGATAATGATGTTTGATGATGGGAATCACAACATTAAAGTCAAAGATATGAGATTTCCAACAATCCGAAGAAACCAGAGTCGTGAAGTGGAGACAGACACTTTAACGACCAACTATACAGCATGAATAAAATTCCGGCCGTATAGTTCCGGTCGTATAGTTTCCATCGACATCACTAGGTCAAACAGAACAACTTTCATGAAGGGACCCCTATATAAAGAGGCCTCGGAAGACGAGAAAAGGGAGCTCTTTCCGATAATTAGCCGCCCCTAGAACTCCATCCACAACAACGAAGAGATGCCGGAGGAATAGACTTAGATCTAATCTCCAAGCCCTTCTCCATCACCATAGCCATATTCCACCACTTGTAATAGTAGATCTCATCTTTGATTGGTGACACTGTAAGACTATTTGCTATCAATCTCATGATTTCCACTACAATGTTTATGATTGTTGATCTCATCTCTATGTGTGAGTAATTCTCCTTGGGCTAAGGGCTTCCGCCTAGCCATGTAGCTTTTGTGCATGTTATTTATTATAGATGAGATCATGTATTAGTTTGTATGATATGATGATTATTGTATTCTCTCTTGCCTCAATCTAAGGAATTGACAGGTACCCAAGACCCCGAGGATGAGCCGGGTATAGTGAGTATGAGTAATGACTAATCTGCATGTTGGGAACCCTAGTGACAGAAGGGGTAGTACGGCTATGTGTGAGGGATTTACTTGGGATTAACGGTGACGTCACTATGTATATCATTAGTTCTCTTTCTTCTATGTATGATACTAGTAGGTTATTGCTACAAGCGGTTGTGGAGGCAATAGAAATTATGGATGCACTGCCCACATATAATTTATCTTGCTCTAACAATTACATGCATACTTTATTATTATCTTTTATTCCCATCAGATGTTTTGCACAACTACAAGTGAAACCGAAAGCCCTAGGCCCTCTCTCTCCATCATCAACAATAACAAAAGACAGCAAACTCTTGGTCTGATAAAATACAAAAGGAATTCTAAAACTCCCGAAGGTATGTTAAAGTAACTTCACTACGGCTTCCCGAGGATTCGATAAACCTAGGTCTACTAGGGAAAAAGAGATATACTACATCTGTAATCTGAATCGAAGGTATCAACAACATAATCACCATAGCACCTTCAGAAAAGGATTGAATCAAAGTAAGAAACAACATGTTACTTCCACAGAAATACATAATGCAAAATAAAATAACATGGTAAGTGCATCATGGTACTCGATTCTAATGTAATATTAAGTGAGCGTGCAAATAGCAATATTGTAGGGGTTCGCATATGAAAACAATAAAATTTTACACTACGCCCCTGAACCCCTGATGCTGCTAGGACCTATCTATTAGTAATACAGTAACAAAAGGGGCTTTTCGCGAACTTACCCTTGAAGACCGAAAAGCGTTGTCAACACTCAGGATAGCATGGTTGATGTAGACGAGCCGAAGCCGACCTTAAGGTCATGATGAAGTCCTTGCACTCCTATGGCTCAACGACTTGAGTGCCTCAAGTGTGACACCTCGCGGGGAATTACACTCGTCCGGTGCCTGACAATGACTCTCGCTTCCCCGATCCAGCAGCAGTTGCGGAAGTAGAGCTCCTAGATCCGAATCTCGCAGCGTGACGGTGCTCCGCGGTGAAGATGTCTCTCGTTCACGCAGTCCTAACTTGGGACCATGATCACGGGAGAGAGAGAGAATATCAATTGGAGGTCTCCCCAAAAGGTGAGGAAACCTTTATTGAATATTGCGTGTGTATTTATCTGGCAAAATACCCCCACTATATATAGGGGGAGGGGAGGTACTACCTCCCTCATAGTCCCGGGGTGGGACAAAAGGAGGGGGAGAGGGGGCAGCCGCTAGCGGGACCTAGTGGGCCCTGCGCGGAGGGAGGGGGGCTTGGCCCATCTGGCCACCCGCTTGCCCCTTCTCTCATCTTGCCTTTCCCTTATGGGCCCTTCTCCCTCCGGAATTGGCCCATTAAGCCTTTTGACCTTTAAATTGATTTTCTCTTTATTAAATAATTATGAATAAATGATTAAATCAATATTTAACATTCATTCACATATTATTCAATCTCCATGGTTATGGAACACCTTTCATCTCCACTCTGGACATCCTCCGGACTTACCAAAACCCTTCCGGTTTTCTCTCTACTCTTTTTTGGTAATTCTACCGATCCTATAAACACTCTCTAAGAATCATCAAGCCCTTAAGTGTGATACCCCATGGTTCGGGAACACTCTAGACATGGTCGGGACACTACCGGACCAATGATCGACAACGGGACCTGGATGGCCATGTGACCCATGTGCATTCCATGAAGATCTTTCATCGTTTGAACCGGGATAGTCGTGTCTTATTCCCTTTGTCTCTCGATACTTGCATTGCCCGAGACCTGATCAATGACATCACCATGTTGTGTTCAATATCGTTACTTCACAATGCTACTTGACTCGTTCCGACAAGTGATATCCCTGTGATCAAATCACACGCTGCGCAGCTATTGGATATAACTTCTCCGAGTGGGCCCTTAAGTATCTTTCCGTCATGTGGACGGACAAATCCCGCTCTTGACATATATTGCCTCTACGGTTCCTCCGAGTACCTGAACACACCTTTATAATCACTATGTTACCAAGTGACGCTTGATGTTATCTAAGCACTCTCGGGAGAGAGTGATTGATATAGTCTCATGGTCTAAGGAATAGTCTACGAGGATCCATTCTAATCATCGTAACTTGAACTTCGTGACATGATCAGGTCACGATGTTTAGGTTGGGTATTGGTTCATCATCTCATTCTCAGAATGAGTTGACTCCATTTCCAACTGGCATAAATGCCACATGATCAGGAAACCTTGATCATCTGTTGACCAATGAACCAGTGAGTAGAGTTTCACTAGGAACCCCTGGTTGTTTATATATCACACATGTATTGACGTTTCCTTTCAATATAGTTATAGCATGATATAAAACTTAATCATAAACTTTATGAAATATGATAATAATCCTTATTATTATTTGTCTCTAGGGCATATTTCCAATAGTCTCCCACTTGCACTAGAGTATAAATAAACTAGCTGCATTTGTTCTTAATCATTGGCACCATATTTTCGGCACCCTGAACATGCTTGCTCATGGAAGAGGTTGAGTCTTGGGCTTGTACTATACAGTCCCAAATCCTTTGCAACTTACTAATGTCACCTTGATTGACATTAATACTTTATCATCACATGATAACATCTTTGTGTATGTATCATTGCTATGGCAGCAGAACGAGGTCGTATTCTAGGAGCCTACAGTTGACTTTAGATCAACCTCGAGAGCTTTCTCATGGGCACTGTGCCCTAGGACACATCATTCTACGTTAAAAGCAAACTAGCTCCGCCATAACATTATACAACACTTTAGATGGTACCCTTATCTATTATTATAAATATAATCATCGAAACACGAGTGCACCATGTGCAACTTTCGATGTTTTTGTTCACCTTGCTTCCTACTTGACTTTAGTTTGTATTACAGGAGTTTCCAACATATTCCCTTATAACATAACCCTTTATGCTTTAAGATATGTCATCCTTCATGGATTTGGAAAACATATCTATAGTTATCTGTTAGACACTGCGGACAAACTTAGCTCAACATTCCGTGATTCAAACTTAATCACTTTTCAAACGTTTCTTCTTGGATCATATATTATGTTAAGTTATCATCATGGTTTTCTAAGATAGAACCTTTGTCTTAACATAGTGGATGTTGATCATCCTTTTCTTTCTTTCAACCATTGATGTTTGATGTCTACGCGTGCATATCGCACATTGATGTCTACACACTTCTATTCTTGTAGACAGTGTTGGGCCTCCAAGTGCAGAGGTTTGTAGAACACCAGCAAGTTCCCCTTAAGTGGATCACCCAAGGTTTATCGAACTCAGGGAGGAAGTGGTCAAAGGTATCCCTCTCAAGAAACCCTGCAATTAAGATACAAGAAGTCTCTTGTGTCCCCAACACACCCAATACACCTGTCAGGTGTATAGGTGCACTAGTTCGGCGAAGAGATAGTGAAATACAAGTAATATGGATGATTATAAGTGGTAATTGCAATCTGAAATAAGAGTGTCAGCAAGCAAACATGTAACAAGACTGATTGTAAATGGTGTTTCAATGCTTAGAAACGAGGCCTAGGGATCATACTTTCACTAGTGGACACTCTCATATAAATATCTTCTCTTCATTATGCTACCCTGAACTACTCTCCGGTTGGACGATGTAGGGATATAACAACACACCTTAAAGTTCGCATTCCCCATCTAGATAACTGATACATTGCAAATGTATCTATAATTTTTGATGTTCCATGCTTGGTTTTATCTACTTTCTTGTGTTTTGTCCACACTTTGGAGTACTTTTCATATGATTTCTTGGACTAACCTATTAACAAGAGCCACAGTGCCAGCTGCCTGTTTTCTGCTGTTTTTGGTTCCAAGAAAGTCAGAAAATGAATATTCTCGGAATTGGACGGGACAAAAGCCAAAAATCCTATTTCACCAGAAGACTCCTAGAGCCAGAATATGAGACGGAGTGGGGCTGGGGCCCAACCACACCACCTGGCCATGCCAGGGGGTGGTCTGGCCACCCTAGACACCCCCCGGTCTCCCTCTTCGCCTATAAGAAGCCTTCTGACCTAAAAACTCCGGGGGGTTCGAAGTTTTTGTAGAAGGAGTTCCGCTCCGCTGCCACCACCAGATTCCTCGAAACAGCACCAGAAACTCCGTTCTGGCACCCTGCCGGGACGGGGAATTGGAGGAGATCATCATCACCATCGCTTCTCCATCGACCATCCATGTTTCCCCATCTATGAGTGAGTAATCCCCCGCTGTAGGCTATGGGGATGGTAGGGATTGGATGAGATCATTCATGTAATGGCATCAGATTGTTAGGGCATGGTGCCTAGTATCTTTTATTAGTGCTTTATGACTTTGTTGCGACTTGTTGTGCTTAATGCTTGTCACTAGGGCCCGAGTGCCATGATTTCAGATCTGAACTTGTTATTGATTCATTATGATAGTATTGTTTTTGGTCTTACCTGCAAGTTGTATACACACGTTGTTGTCCAGAACCATTGGCCCCGAAGTGACAGAAATCGGGATAACCGGAGGGAATGGCTTTGATGTGAGGATCACATGTGTTCACGGAGTGTTAATGCTTTGCTCCGGTGCTCTATTAAAAGGAGCACCTTAATTGCCAGTAGTTCCCTTGAGGCCCCGCTGCAAACAGGCTGGCAGGACAAAAGATATTGTGCAAGTTCTCATTGCGAGCACGTATGACTATATATGGAACACATGCCTAGGATTATCTAGTACTGGGATGCTTTATCTTATTTATCTGCAATTGCCCTATCTTCTGATTACTATGTGAATTGTCTTGTCCATGCAACACCCGTCCATCCATCCCTATGCCTACCGCACTCGAATCCTACTGTTTACTGCTATTGTTACTACTGCCTTTACTTTACTACTGCTATTACTTTACTATTCCTACTACAAAACTGTTGCTACTGATAAACTGCTGTGAGCAAGATTGATTCCAGGTGCAGCTGAATTGACAACTCAGTTGTTAAGGCTTATAAATATTCTTTGGCTCCCCTTGTGTCGAATCAATAAATTGGGTTTCACTTCCCTCGAAAATACTACGATACACCCCCTATACTTGTGGGTCATCAAGACTATTTTCTGGCGCCGTTGCCGGGAGCATAGCTTTATTTATCAAGTCCACTTGGAATCACTATTGTTCAAGCTAAGTTTATTTTTGCCTTGTTTACTTGTTTCTTTATCAAAAATACAAAAAATTAGTTCCTACTCTAGTTGTTATTTTCGTTGGTCTGTTATTGTCTTGCTTTATCATGCTTGTGGTCAATCGTTGGTTTCTTTGAAACTGAATCTTATTGGCAAGGTGGGTTCACGGAGGATCAAAAATATTATTATAAGGAACACCGCTTGTCACAAATAGGGAAACACTTATGGGAACAAATTGATAAATTGTATACAATTGCTAGAAACGTGTGCTCTACTTATAGTGTTACTTATTGCCTTGATAAATCTTGTTGCTGTAGGAGGTACAAACACCTCCCTTTTCAATGTGAGTATAATGATAATGTTACCATATATTCTTATGTTAAAGGGAATTATGACTTTTATGATGTGGAACAAATTGAGGAATTTATTGCTTGGAAGGGTGCTTTTGAACTTGCTAGTTTGCTTGAAAATATTGATGATTCACCTTACAAATATGAGGTTTATGGTATACTTAATTTTGCTTTGATAATTACAAGGATGAAAATGGCTATATTCTTGAATATATTAATAGATGCTTTCCACAAATGGAAGAGACTAATGCCTTGCAGGATCCTATTGAAGAAGAAATTGATGAACCTGAAATCTCATTAGATGAAAAAGAGGAGGAGAGTGATGAACAAAAGGAGGAAGAATGGATTAGCTACTGATGACCCACAAGTATAGGGGGTGTATCGCAGTATTTTCGATAAGTAAGAGTGTCGAACCCAACGAGGAGCAGAAGGTGCTGGCTAGTGGTATGGATCAGGAATTCTCTGCAAATACTTAGCAAACGGATTTTTAGGGGTTTTCCATAAATCAAGTAAACAAAGTACGAGTAAATAAAAGACAGTAAGAATGAATGCAGCAAGTGGCCCAATCCTTTATGCAGCAAAGGACAAGCCGGTTGTATTTCTATAGATGACCAAACGTTCTCGAGGACACATGGGAAGACTGTCAAGTGCTTTCGCTTCATATAGTCGATTAATCTTCTCTAGCTTGCTAAGTGTTGTGTGGGTGAACCTGTGCTAATGTACCGTCCTATCCAAGACTTAATACATACTTGTGATTAAACCCCCTTGCAAACATCCGTAAGTACAAGAAAGTAATTAAGGTAAAACCTAACCACAGCTTTAAACTCTAAGACCCTTACGTCCCTTGTGCAATGGTTTCCTAACGGGGGTTTAGGTTTCTGTCACTCCGGCAACCCCTACGATTAGTAGCCAAATACACAATGCATTACCCTAGGCCCATATAGGTGAAGTGTCATGTAGTCGACATTCACATGACACCACTAGAAGAAGTACACCACAACTTAAATAACAATCTATTGAATCTTTCTCAACACAACTCCACTACTAACAACAAGACTTCTCCCATGTCCTCAAGAACAAAACGAACTACTCACAAGACATCATATGGATCATGATCAGAGATGTAATAATGATGTATAACAATTTGAACATAAACAATAATTCAATGGTTCACTCAATAGCATCAACTACAAAGAGTAATCAACACCGGGAAAGTTTCCCCTATGAACTATGCAAGATTCAACACAATTCTTACAGCAATATGGAGATGGTGATGAGGGTGCTGATGGTGATGATGGTGGTGATGATGATGATGATGATCCCGATGAAGTCCAGCTTGATGGTGGTGTTGATGGCGACGATCTCCCCTCTCCAGGAAGGAATTCCCCCGGCAGAAATCTGTCTGCCGGAGAGATCTTTCTCTCTCGGTGTTTTCCGCCCCGTAGAGGCGGCGGAATCTTTCTGTGGTCGCTCCCCGAGTCTTACGGTTTCGGGAGGAAGATATACGCCAGAGGGGAGAGGCTGCAGTGGGTCAGGGTGGCCACACCACTCCCTGGCGCGGCCTAGGCCTGCCCGCGCCATGGGGTGGTGTGGCCCCCCTGTGGCCCACCTCCACTCCATCTTCTGGCATCTTGAGTCTTCTAAAAAAATAGAATTTTCCGTATATTTTCCCAGATTTTCTGATCTTTGTGAATTTTGCCTCCAAACAGCACCTTTTCCATCAGAATCCTGACTGCAGCGGTCCATGCTCCAAAAGTCATCAACCATGCAAAAATAGATGAAATAACATAAGTATCACCTATCAATACGAATATATCAATGAATAATAGTGAATTAAGACATAGAATAGTGATGCAAAATGGACGTATCAACTCACCCCAAGCTTATACTTCGCTTGTCCCCAAGCGAAACTGAGCTCAATAAACATGACCTCAAGTTTATGGAGTGAAGAGTCGATAAAAGAATACAGACAAGAAGCATCACATTCATCAAATACATATATCATAATAGAAGACAACTCACTATTATACAACTCAACTTGCAATGAGTAAAGGAAACACAATAAAGATACATAGAGTAAATCATCATTGGTAATGGCAAACTTAGCTCTTGGTCGAAGAATAGTTGATAATTTGCTGAGTTCACAAATAGCTAGTTTTCAAAGAAAGCTTTCAAAGTAGTAAACTTCAAGATAAGAGCAATGTGCAAAACAAGGAACATAAGAAACATGAATGCATAAATCATCATATGAATGAATGAAACACATCAACTCAAGATACTTGCTGAGATAAAAGGGAAAAGGTTTACTGACTCAACTACAAAGTAAAAGAAGGGCCCTTCGCAGAGGGAAGCAGGGATTGCAAGTCTCATAAAGAGCTCCCAAAAATTATGATACTTACTATCTTTCAGCTCTCATTACCCCTATCATAGGCATCTTTAGGTGATTAAGGTTAAAGTGACACAACTAAGAGGATATGCTTGACAAGTTATAAGTTGAAATCTCATGGCCCTTACTTATCAGTACCGATCCTCATGCTACTCAACTTCAGTAACGAGCAAGCTCTTGTCATTGTAAATACATGCGTATCATTGAGAACCGCCAACGGGGTACCCCTTGCACATGACACAGGAGCTATCCCATAATCAAAATGACAAGGCAAGCAGACAGTGAGCATCTCAACGATCTTTTTATTTGCTATTTGCATAGGTTTTTATTGAGGATGCTTCATAGAATGCTCACTATAGTTATGCTGCAAGTTTCCACCATGATTAGGCATGGCTTAGGCTAGCGGCCCAGGCGTTTCTCTAACACACATATAAACTCCATGATCTTGCAAGTTCCACTTTTATTTCACACCGCCGGGACCCATAAGCAAAAGAACATGATATCAACTAGGTACAAGTACCAATGAAGTGTTGAAAGCGGTCCCCATGATACATGGTTCGGCTAACTTCAACTCATAAAGCGCAAGCATATATGCAACAAAGAAGGACCCAATGGTTCAAGTTTATTAAATGCAAGAAAGTAAAGTGTTCCATCAAGTCCGTGAGAGCTTTAGTCACTAGTTTTCACATAACAAGTTTAATTTGGGAGGTAGACAAAACAAGAATTTACTTGAAATAGCAATAATGCTAATAGGTAGGTATGGTGGACACAAATGGCAAAGGTTTTGGTTTAAAGGAGGCGGATGCACGAGAAGAATTCCCTCTCAGTACAGGTTTTTGGCTAGCAAGGCTGGGTAGAAAGTATAAGAGTTGAAGGAAACAAACAAACATACAAGTGATAAAGGCAAACATGCAATCTTCCTTGGAAGCACAAAAGATCTTAACTAGAGAATACTAGACTTATGAGCAAATCAAAAAAGAAAGATGATGAAATTATTTTTCTCTAGAGTACTTCTATCTTTTTCTTTTCAACTCTCAAAAAGGTGTTGCTACTGACCGAGCCAGGTTTGCCAAAACCAACTAAATTAACTCAATGATCCCAAAGTGATACCAATACTAACAACAAGATCAATCATATAACCACGAATTGAAAACTAACATAAGCTAAGCAAAAAAGTGAATGATAGAACTTCTCATTAATATTCCATAACGGAAACTCACACCAAGGGATACAAATCTAACGAGAGAGGGGACACTTCCATAATGCAAACCATACTACACAATAACTCCTCTATTCATGATATGACTCTACTAATAAGGTAAAAAGATAGAAGATAGTGATATGATACCGCGACACTCCCCCAAGCTTGGAACAAACCAAGGGGATGCCAAACCTGATGACGAATTACTCCTTTGGTGGTGGTGGTATCCTCTTGATGAGCTCCTTGATCAGTTTCCCCAAGTCCTCAATCTCGAAGGTGAGATTACGAATCAGCTGTGAGTTTTGCTCAATGCGGCTCATGATCATGTCGTGTTGAGAAGTCCAGATCTTGCTATTCTTTCCCCACTCTTCCTCCTTGAAGTCTTCTTTTCCTGCATGGCTAGAACGAGGCAAATCCCAATTGGAGGGTAATTTCTCCTTGGGCATATTCTAGTATTGATGCTCATGGATAAGGGCATGGAAAGGATTCCTGGTGCGTGGAGGAAGTGACCAGGGATCTGAACGGTGATGAGGAGGCTTCCCTCCAATGGCTGGATTTTCCACCACTCCAATGCTTGCAATGGTGGTGCCGGTGTGCTTTGCCTCCTCTTCACCTTCACTCTTGATCTCCTTCTCCTTCCCGGGATCTTGGAGGTCTTCCTCCATGGGCTCCTTCCCTTTATCCTTGGCGACACCATTGTGTTTCTAAGGTTACAAAGAGTATGTCCTGGCAGAAACAGATCAAAACAAAAACACGACGAAAACACGGTATACGAACCTCGGGGGATCCAGGGGGTTATATATTACGAAGTTTCATATCAAAAGGAAGGTACTGGGAGAAAACGAGTCGGAGGCGGAGTCCGGAGTGGCCTCACCACCTGGTGGCGCGGCCAGGGGTGGACCCACGCCATGGGGTGGTGTGGGCCACCCTGGCTCCGGTTCCGTCCCTTTTTCGCTTTGTAGCGTTCCTTATTGACTGAAAACTGCAAAAATATAGTTGGATTGTATTTTCGCGAAACTTTTCTTACCAGAACTGTTACCTAGTTGGAAACAGACTCTGTAGGTCTTTGAATTTGGTATTAAGTGGATCCTTCCAGAGTCATCACTTGAATATCATCGATATTCTTCATCTTCATATACTTATTACTTGAGTCATAAAACCCTTCTCTTTCTTATTACACCATTATCTCCACTTCCTGGAAATTTCTTTCACACAAAACTTCACACAGTTCTTATTAGCAACATTAGTATAAGTGAAGTGATAAAACCTTTTGAGTCCAACTTCAACTGAAAACCATCAAAACATAAGCTTCTGTAGCAACTCCTTCCGAAAACCCAAAAAGAATTCAAAAAGGAAATCGACTAAAGAAGCAAATGCAAGATTGGCAAAATCTGTCAAAACAGACCAGCAGGTAAAGATCAATTTTTTCGAAAATCTTCTATTGCTAAAATCAAAAAGTGCAAAACTAATGAAATTAAATAATAACCTGGGGCATAAGCACAAAAAAATTACAGCTCAATCCGATATACAGAGATCTCTCACGAATTTTTACGGTGAAGCATAAAAATCTGTTTCGGGACAGCAACTTCCCCAAATATTACTTCTCTCTCATTAGAGGTTGATCTTGACACGAAAACCAAACAAAACGGATAAGGAGCGGTTACCGAAGTAATAACTTCCAAGACTCAAAGAAACAAAAACAAACTAAAAGCAAAAACAAATTGGGTCGTCTCCCATAAAGCTCTTTCTTTATAGCCATTAAGATGGGCAAGATAATTTTGAAGAAGCTCTCATAGGGATATGAATTGAAGTGAAAGAGAGCATTAAGAAGCAAAAACACACGCACATTTAAGTCTAACCCACTTCCTATGCAAGGGGATTTTGTAAACAAACAAGTTATTGGAACCACGGGCAACTTGCATAAGAAGGCAAAAGAAGTGCAACATAAAAACTTTCAGCATAAAACGGGGAAACTTGATATTATTGAGGTGCACAAGAACACTTTTCCCTCTCTCATAATAGCTTTCAGTATCATGCATAAACTTAACAATATAGCTATCACAAGGACTATCATAGCGATGATCACTTATTCTAACAGAAAACACATGAATACTAGCTCTCATAACACTACTATGCGAAACAATATTAGAGGTATCCTTACAAAGGATAGTGTGTCCCTCTTTTTCATATTTAGCAACAAAGTCTTTCACATTTGCTACAATAGGTTCATCAATCATTTGTTTATCAGGTTCAGCAGCCTTACTCATACTTTCATTAACCATACTAGCTATCATAGAATGTTCCTTTACCTTAACTGGGAAAGGCATTTTCTCAATATAAGGTTTAGGTAAAACATGACTAGCAGTATAAACTTCAGTATTTCTTGCAGGAACACTCTTAGAAATATCTTTATAAGGTTCATGATACTTATTCCACTTCTTTTTAGGCAGTTCAATATAAGAAGCAAAGGCCTTAAAATAAGAAGCAATAACTTGAGAGTCTAAACCATAAACATTTTTAATATTTTGAAAGTCATCAGTTCCCATAAAAGATTCAATGCATTCATAATCATAATTTATACTTGACTTTCTACCTTTGTCATTCTCCCAAGCTTCAGCATTGTCTTGAATACGGTCCAGAAGGTCCCATTTAACTTCTTCTTCCATGCGAGTGAATGATCCAGCACAAGAAGCATCCAATAAATCCTTGTCATGTAGAGGGAGCCTTGCATAAGAGTTATTGATAATAATATTGTTGGGGAGCTCATGAATGGGACATTTGAGCATTAGTAACTTCAATCTCCCCCAAGCTTGAGCTGTACTCTCTCCATCAAGAGGCCAAAAGTTGTATATTTGATTCTGATCTTTATGAATCTCACTAGGAGGATAAAACTTTGAATAAAAAGAGGCACTATTTCCTCCCATTCCAGAGATTGACCATTCTTCAGCAGCTTACACCATTCCTCAGCTCTTCCTTTTAGTGATAACGAGAATAACTTCTTCTTAACTTGATCTGTAGTAATACCTGCACACTTGAACAACCCGCATAATTCGTGTATAATGAGTAAATGATCACCGGGATGGACAGTTCCATCCCCAACATAGTAGTTATCCATAACACGATCAATAATTCTTGTAGGTATTTTGAAAACATCTTTCTCAGCAGGTGGTGGCTTATCTACTACCTTAGCGGTGGTAGTAGCATTACCAAATAAGAAACTCAGCGAATTATCCATAACGAAAATAAAGCAAATAGCAGAAGTAAACAATACTCACAGTAGGAGTTTCCTTTACCAGTTCCACTCTCCAATAGCACTTCACTCCCCGGCAACGGCGCCAGAAAATAGTCTTGATGACCCACAAGTATAGGGGGTGTATCGTAGTATTTTCCATAAGTAAGAGTGTCGAACCCAACAAGGAGCAAAAGGTGCTGGCTAGTGGTATGGATCAGGAATTCTCTGCAAATACTTAGCAAACGGATTTTTAGGGGTTTTCGATAAAGCAAGTAAACAAAGTACGAGTAAATAAAAGACACTAAGAATGAATGTAGCAAGTGGCCCAATCCTTTTTTGCAGCAAAGGACAAGCCGGTTGTATTTCTATAGATGACCAAATGTTCTCGAGGACACATGGGAAGACTGTCAAGTGCTTTCGCTTCATATAGTCGATTAATCTTCTCTAGCTTGCTAAGTGTTGTGTGGGTGAACCTGTGCTAATGTACCGTCCTATCCAAGACTTAATACATACTTGTGATTAAACCCCCTTGCAAACATCCGTAAGTACAAGAAAGTAATTAAGGTAAAACCTAACCACAGCTTTAAACTCTAAGACCCTTACGTCCCTTGTGCAATGGTTTCCAAACGGGGGTTCAGGTTTCTGTCACTCCGGCAACCCCTACGATTAGTAGCCAAATACACAATGCATTCCCCTAGGCCCATATAGGTGAAGTGTCATGTAGTCGACATTCACATGACACCACTAGAAGAAGTACACCACAACTTAAATAACAATCTATTGAATCTTTCTCAACGCAACTCCACTACTAACAACAAGACTTCTCCCATGTCCTCAAGAACAAAACGAACTACTCACAAGACTACTCCCGTGTTTTCTGCCCCGCAGAGGCGGCATAATCCTTCTATGGTCGCTCCCCGAGTCTTAGGGTTTCGGGAGGAAGATATACGCTAGAGGGGAGAGGCTGGAGTGGGCCAGGGTGGCCACACCACTCCCTGGCACGGCCTAGGCCTGCCCGCGCCATGGGGTGGTGTGGGCCCCCTGTGGCCCACCTCCACTCCATCTCCTGGCATCTTGAGTCTTCTGGAAAAATAGAATTTTCCGTATATTTTCCCGGATTTTCTGATCTTCGCGAATTTTGCCTCCAAATAGCACCTTTTCCATCAGAATCCTGACTGCAGCGGTCCATGCTCCAAAAGTCATCAACCATGCAAAAATAGATGAAATAACATAAGTATCACCTCTCAATACGAAATATATCAATGAATAATAGTGAATTAAGACATAGAATAGTGATGCAAAATGGACGTATCAGCTACCCATGCCTACCTTCTAATGAGAGTAACTCTTTATCCCCTTACATTATTTGATTGTCCTCCATGCTTACTAAAGGAGGATGAATGTTATGTTCCCGAGGATTCTTTTGAAAATATTTATAATAAAGCTCTAGTGCTTGTAGATCATGAAAAGCATGCTTTATGTGATAGTTATATAGTTGAGTTTATTCATGAGGCTACTGAAAATTATTATGAGAGAGGAAAATATGGTTGTAGAAGTTTTCATGGCATTGAAACACCTCTCTATGTGCTAAAAGTTTTGAAGTTACTCTTGTTTTATCTTCCTATGCCTTTCACTTTGTTCGTTGCAAATTTATTTGCATACACGATTCCTATGCATAGGAACTGGGTTAGACTTAAATGTGTTTTGAATTTGCTTCTTGATGCTCTCTTTTACTTCAACTCATATTTCTTATGTGAGCATCCTCTCAAACTATCATGCCTGAAGATAATAATATGTCCATTATTCTTGGGAGACCTTTTCTTAATACTGCAGAAGCTGTTATTAATTGTAATCAAGGAAAGGTTACCTTCAATGTTAATGACAAGGAACATACTGTCTATTTCCCCAAGAAGATTGAAAGGACTTATGGTTTGAATTCAATTGAACATGTTGAGGGCATTCAAGTTGGATAAATATATTGTCCCATACCAAGAGAAAATTTTGAAACTATTATGATTGGGACCATTGCTATCAAGGTTGAGGTAACATAATCATTAGTGGAATACAAAGTTTTGTCTCATATGAAATTGTTTTGGTAGACCTGATCAACCTTGTTAACAAAAGGATTTCATTGAACAAAACAATGTTTTCACCGTGATTATCTTCGCTTACTTCTATTCTATCCATTTTAATTTTTGCTTATGCCTAACTTAAAGGCGTTAAAGAAAAGTACTTATTGGGAGATAACCCAAAAGTTTTAGATGAGTCTTGTAAGTTATTACCTCTGTAATAACCGCTCCTTATCCTTTTATTTGCTTTTTGTGCCAAGAGTAAATTCTAATGAGAGAGAAGTAATGATTGGGAAAGTTGTTGTCCCGAAACAGATTTCTGTGCTTCACCGTAAAAATTCGTGTAAACTCTCTATACGTACTTTTGAGGCATGAATTTTTTTGCTTCTGCCCCAGGTTGTTATCTAACTTTTGTTAGTTCAACACTTTTTGATTTGAGAAACAGAAGGTCTTCAAAAAAATTCGTATTACTTGCTGGTCTATTTTGACAGATTTCTGCCATTTTCTGCATTTGCTTCGTGTTGGTTCCTTTTTGAGTTCTTTTGGAGAATTGAGATTTTTGAGGGAAGTGCTACAGTATCTTGTGTTTTAATGGAAGATTTATTGGTGTTAGAACTGAACCTAAAGACTTATTATCTTGAGCGCACTAATGTTGCTAATAAAGATTGTGTGAAGTTTTGTATGAAGAAAAATTTCAGGTGTATGGAAGGGATGAGTAATGAGATGAAGGATGGACTAAAGATCAAGCTTGGGGATGCCACGTGTGTCACCCCAAGAAATATCTAAGAAGTACAAGCATCAAAGCTTGGGGATGCCCAAGGCATCCCATTCTTCATCAATAAAAAAATTCCAGGTTTCTTCCAAACACTTCATTTTTATTGTTTCATGCACAGTTGTGTTGTTCTTGGAGCATCTTCTTTTTCGTTTTCATTTTGGTTTTTCGTTTGCTTGGTTTTCTTAGTTTGCTTAATAAATTGTTTGGACCTCCTCTTTCATACATTGGTTTTCAAATAGTTTGGTTTGGTTTGGAAAAGAGTAGGAAAGTTCATACTTAAGTGGTAAAGAGAGCTTGTTTTTGACTGTGGCATATGCTTTGTCTTGCCATGCTTGATATTGTTTTTGCTTTATGCTTAGTATTCTTTGCTGTAGCATGACTTGTTATAAACAATTGAGATTGCTTAATGTGGCTTGGATGAATCATGCATTGTTTTAGCATATTAAAGCATAGTATAGTGGTATTCTCCTTTGATGCTTTATTTGGGTTGACTTGGCACATGCTCACACCATGTTATGACTATCTCAAGTCACCATAGCCTTTATGATCCTTTAGTTTTCAACTTGTAGTATCACTTTATGCTTTGATCAATGATGTTTTGTCGCTCTACATGATTATGGCCATTATTGCTCTCTTAGTTTGTCGCTCCCAGTCTTTTGCTAGCCTCCACAACCAAGTATGAGTTCCACTCATGCATACAACTCCCTAAACCAAGTTATTCCAAAGAGTACACAATACCTACCTACTAGCTTAAGCTATTCCAAGTATATTCATGCTTTTGTTTACCTTCCAAATTAAACTTGTTATGAGAAAACTAGTGATTAAAGCTCTCACGAACTTGATGGCACACTTTACTTTTATTGCCATTAATAAACTTGAACCATTGTGTTGTCTATTTTGTATATGCTTGCACTTATTTGTTGGGGATTAGCAGAACCATGCTGTCATGGGGAACGCTTTCAACATTGCACGGGTACTTTGTACCTAGTTGATATCATGCTCTTTTGTCTATGGATGTCGTCGGTGTGAAATGAAAGGGGAGCTTGTAAGTCCACGGAGTTATGTATATGTGTTAGAGAAACGCCTGGGCCACTGGTCTAATCCATGCTGATATGGTGGAAACCTGCAGCGTAACCATAATGAGCTGTCTATGAAGCATTCTTCTTATAAAAAAGAGTCCTATTGAGAAAAAAAAGAGAAAGAGAAAAAAAAGAGATTATGAAAAGAGGAAAGAGAGAAAAAAGCACCATATTCCCATGGTAAATAAGAAGATTGCTGAGATGCTCGTTGTCTGCTTGCCTTGTCATTTTGATATGGGGATTCTTCCATATCATCGGGCAAGGGGTACCCCGTTGGCGGTTCTCTATGATACCCATGTACTTACGATGACAAGAACTTACCGGTAACTAAACTTGAGTAGCATGAGGAGCGGCCCTCGTATTCAAGGGACATGAGATTTCTAACTTATACTTAGTCAAGCATGTACACCATAGTTTGTTCACTTTAACCTTAATCACTTCAAGATGCTTATGATAGGGGCAATGAGAGCTGAAAGATATAAGTACCATAATTTTTGGAAGCTCTTTATGAGACTTGAAGCCCTACTTCCTTCTATGAAGGCCTTTCTTCCACCATTATATTGAGTCTCCACCTTCTACCTTTATGCATTACTTTGAGAGCATAGTGGCCATTCTTAGTTCTATGTGCATTGTCCCAAGACTAGTTGATTGATGCATAACTTGATATTGCTTGTTTTAAACTATTTGTATCTAGTCACTCTTATGAACTTTGAAGGTGTCCTATGCATTTATTTTTGCTACTCTATGAGGGACAAGCTGAATACTATTATGCTATGTTTTCTTTATGTGAAACAAACAAATGTCTTACAAAGCATTGTTAGTCATGAATCTTTTGTTTGTGCCTTTTCATGTTGCATCATAGTTTCTGTGTCTTATTGCTAGAACTTTGTCTTTCATGTTATGATTGAAGTACTATGATCCCAGCTTTGAATGTTTTACAAATACTTTGATCAAGTCTTTGATGGTGCATGTCACCTCAAAAATTATTCTTTCCTTTTATCACTTACCTACTCGAGGACGAGCAGGAGTTAAGTTTGGGGATGTCGATACATTGCAAATGTATCTATAATTTTTGATGTTTCATGCTTGGTTTTATCTACTTTCTTGTGTTTTGTCCACACTTTGGAGTACTTTTCATATGATTTCTGGGACTAACCTATTAACAAGAGCCACAGTGCCAGCTGCCTATTTTCTGCTGTTTTTGGTTCCAGGAAAGTCAGAAAATGAATATTCTCGGAATTGGACGGGACATAAGCCAAAAATCCTATTTCACCAGAAGACTCCCGGAGCCAGAATATGAGACAGAGTGGGGTTGGGGCCCAGCCACACCACATGGCCGCGCGGGCTGGGCCTGGCCGCGCCAGGGGGTGGTCTGGCCGCCCCAGACACCCCCTCGGTCTCCCTCTTCGCCTATAAGAAGCCTTCTGACCTAAAAACGCTGGGGGTTTGACGTTTTTCCAGAAGGAGTTTCGCTCCGCCGCCACCATCAGATTCCACGAAATAGCACCAGAAACTCCGTTTTGGCACCCTGCCGGGACAGGGAATTGGAGGATATCATTGCCATCATCACCATCACTTCTCCATCGACCATCCATGTTTCCCCCATCTATGAGTGAGTAATCCCCCGCTGTAGGCTATGGGGATGGTAGGGATTGGATGAGACCGTTCATGTAATGGCATCAGATTGTTAGGGCATGGTGCCTAGTATATTTTATTAGTGTTTTATGACTTTGTTGCGACTTGTTGTGCTTAATTCTTGTCACTAGGGCCCGAGTGCCATGATTTCAGATCTGAACATGTTATTGATTGATTATGATAGTATTGTTTTTGGTCTTACCTACAAGTTGTATACACACGTTGTTGTCCGGAACCAATGGCCCCGAAGTGACAGAAATCGGGATAACTGGAGGGAATGGCTTTGATGTGAGGATCACATGTGTTCACGGAGTGTTAATGCTTTGCTCCGGTGCTCTATTAAAAGGAGTACAATTGCCAGTAGTTCCCTTGGGGTCCCGCTGCAAATGGGCTGGCAGGACAAAAGATGTTGTGCAAGTTCTCATTGCATGCACGTATGACTATATATGGAACACATGCCTAGGATTATCTAGTACTGGGATGCTTTATCTTATTTATCTGCAATTATCCTATCTTCTGATTCCTATGTGAATTGTCTTGTCCATGCAACGCCCGTCCATCCATCCCTATGCCTACCGCACTCGAATCCTACTGTTTACTGCTATTGTTACTACTGCCTTTACTTTACTACTGCTGTTACTTTACTATTCCTACTACAAAACTATTGCTACTGATAAACTGTTGTGAGCAAGATTGATTCCAGGTGCAGCTAAATTGACAACTCTGTTGTTAAGGCTTATAATATTCTATGGCTCCCCTTGTGTCGAATCAATAAATTGGGTTTCACTTCCCTCGAAAATACTGCGATACACCCCCTATACCTGTGGGTCATATATAACCCCTCACTGTCATGTTGAGCGCTAGGTGGTTCCAACAAACACCACAATATCATAGAGACATCCAACTCAAATTATACCCATGATAAGTATTTTTTGTAACCTTAGCCTAAGTGCCACACGGTGTGCACACTGTCAACTTCACACACGTGGGGATAAGAAGAGATTAATTAAAGCACTTGAGTAGCAGAATAGATCCACAACTAGATTACAAAGCTCATGATCTCAATAAGATCACGCATAGAGAGAGAGATGAACACATAGCTACTTGTAGAGCCCTTAGCCTCGAGAGAGAACTACTCCCTCCTCATCATGGGAGTCAGCAACGGTGATGGAGATCGTGGTGGAGTTGATGGAGATGGCTCCGGGGGCACTTCCCCGTCCCGGCAGGGTGCCAGAACAGAGAATTATGTCCTCCGAATCTCCTCTTCGGTGACAGCAGCGCTGCGGAACTTTGCATTGAATTCTGATCTTGTCTTTAGGGTTTTCGTCCCGGGAGGCTTTTATAGGCAAAGGGGCAAGGTCGGTGGACGCCCGAGGCGGCCACACCACCCCCTGGCGCGGCCTGGCCTAGCCCGCGCCACCAGGTGGTGTGGGCCCCTCGTGGCCCCTCTCTGTCTCGTCTTCTGGCTCCGTGAGTCTTCTGATAAAATAGGAACTTTGGCTTTTGTTTCGTCCAATTCCGAGAATATTTCTTTACTAGCTTTTCTGAAACCAAAAATAGCAGAAAACAGGCAACTGGCACTATGGCATCTTGTTAATAGGTTAGTTCCAAAAAATGTATAAAAATACCTCAAAGTGTACATGAAACATAAGAAAGTTGATATAAAACAAGCATGGAGCATCAAAATTATAGATACGTTTATGACGTATCAATGTTAAACTTAATACTATTCCTACCTTGAGTTATTAAGGACCAGTTCCTTAATTAACTTCTATTCTGAAACCCTTTTCAGAATCCTTTAAGGAATACTACATAATATTGTAACATTCTTATTATCAACTTTTACTCTCTATAAATCATTATTTATTGGTACTTGCGCTTTTATTCTCAATATGTTGTATACACACTTACGAATCACTCCTTTAAGCTCCATTTCAAAATATGTTCCCAACACATTTGGGTATGAGTCACTACTCTTACTCAAACTATGTTCCTACATATTTGAATTTGAGACTTATATTGCTCCCACTCAGAATGTGTTCCCGACACATTTGAGTTCGAGACTTACATTGCTCCCACTCAAAAATATGTCATTCACATATTGTTTTAGGAAGACTTTCATAGCTCCCACTAAATTTCATGCAAATTGCATATCCACTCACTATTTTGAACAACTTCAAAATCCTTTGATCCAATATCAAACTTGGAGATTTACTATGAGATACTAGTACTTTACCAGTTTTAAATCCACTAGACACTCATCACACTTGAATCAAATTCAATTGAATTTGTCCAACACTTCACAAACTGTGCTTTTGTCATTCCCCCTTCTTCCACTATGGCTTTGCAGTCATTTGGGAAAATCCAAGTAACCCCTTTACTTGTAAGATTCAACAATGAATTGCTTTCCAATCTCAAGGGAATTTTGCTTTGGATTTCTCATATCCTTAGCTTACCATTATTTCCTTAGTAGTTCGTAGGTATGTCATATTGTGGTAATCATGACAAATGATTCACAAATGTCTCCATACAAGATATGGGATACATTTTGAATCCTACTTCATGTAGTGAAAACACCAGTGGGGAAAACACAATGACCATTATCATTGATTCTTTCCTTTGTGAAGAGAATCGTTCAGGAACGATTTCCATTGCGCTTCTCAACACTCTGATGCAGGGATTTGATTCCTCATCATGTTTTTCACTATCTTCGATTTGCTCCATGATTGAAAAATATCACTAAATGTGAACTTTCTCGAGAATGCACCAAAATCTAAGCAATACAAGTTTTGCTTCTCTTTTGGTTTCAGCTATGGTTTTCGTATTCAAAGTTTCCAATGAATACTCTACAAGGACTTATTAACTATTGTTTTGGTTATATCGAATAACCCCAAAACTTTTACGATGATCCTTACTAGATATGGAGCCGATCTCACGAATCTAGATGGTTCACTATATGTTCTAATTGAGTGCTAACTATTTCTAACTAATGGTCTGTACATCTACACTACAACGATTTATTTGGCGCCATCTATTCACCCACTTTGATATCTAATATCATATTGTGATGCTTTGCATTTTGACACTTCAAGTGCATTGCATTTCACAATTTTCTATTCATGCCATTCTTATAAAGTCGAATTTCATTACTATTGATCAAATCGTAGTAATTAGATTCTCATTTATCTTTAATACCCTTTGTTGATGAAATAATTTGATCACATCAAATTGTTTCATATTCATGTTTCCTTTGGTAAACTACTTTACACATTAAACAATCATATAATGATAATCACCATTTTGTTAAACTACGATACATCGAATATGTATTCTCTTTTAACAATTCATTAAACACTTTGTATTCAAGTAATACACGGTGTTCAAGTTATTTTGCCAAACTTGGGCATGATTCATATGTGATAAGAAATCGAATGTCTTTCACATATTATCACATAACTTTGAATTTAAACAATGGTTTCATCCATTAATGAATATATCATTTAAGTTGGGTATTTTTAAAGGCATTTCAGTATTTTACAAATGTTCATGTATTATCAATTAGTTCCAAAACAAGGATAATTCACACATAATCGAACAAGATATGAACACAAATAGAAATCATTCATAAAAGTGGAACAACTGTTTGTTACAAATTCATATGAATAACCGTCTCACAAAGTGTGAGACAAACTAATGGAGTTCACAATCTTTTGATTACAATAATCATACTAAAACATAAACTAAGTGATAAATGTTGAGGGAGAGTGTCGTTGGCCATCATCATCATGCTCGCCATCAACACACAACGTCACCTCCTCTCCAGCAAGCACCTCTATGTAGAAGGACCTGTTTTCAACAAAACAGAACAAGTCGCAAATATACTTAACACTGTGATACGTCCAAAACATATCTACTTTCCCGAACACTTTTGCTATTGTTTCTCCTCTATACTTGTGTGATTTGGATACAACTAATGCGGACTGATGCTATTTTCAGCAGAATTGCCTTGGTGTCTACTTTTTGTGCAGAAAATCAACTATCAGGAAAAATCCCGGAAAATATGCCAAAAATCCTATTTCACCAGAAGACTCCAGGAGCCAGAATACGAGACGGAGAAGAGCCAAGGGTGGCCACACCACCTGCAGGCGTGGGCCAGGCCAGGCCGCGCCAGGGGTGGTGTGGGCCCCCCAGGCACCCCCTCGGTCTCCCTCTTCGCCTATAAGGAGCCTTCTGACCTAAAAACTTCGGGGGGTTCGATGTTTTTCTAGAAGAAGTTCCGCTCCGCCACCACCACCAGATTCCACGAAACAGCACCAGAAACTCCGTTCTGGCACCCTGCCGGGACGGGGAATTGGAGGAGATCATCGCCATCATCATCACCATCGCTTCTCCATCGACCATCCATGTTTCCCCCATCTCTGAGTGAGTAATCCCCCGATATAGGCCATGGGGATGGTAGGGATTGGATGAGATTGTTCATGTAATGGCATCAGATTGTTAGGGCATGGTGCCTAGTATCTTTTATTAGTGCTTTATGACTTTGTTGCGACTTGTTGTGCTTAATGCTTGTCACTAGGGCCCGAGTTCCATGATTTCAGATCTGAACATGTTATTGATTCATTATGATAGTATTGTTCTTGGTCTTATCTACAAGTTGTATACACACATTGTTGTCTGGAACCTATGGCCCCGAAGTGACAGAAATCGGGATAACCGGAAGGGAATGGCTTTGCTGTGAGGATCACATGTGTTCATGGAGTGTTAATGCTTTGCTCTGGTGCTCTATTAAAAGGAGCACCTTAATTGCCAGTAGTTCCCTAGAGGCCCCGCTGCAAACGGGCTGGCAGGACAAAAGATGTTGTGCAAGTTCTCATTACGAGCACGTATGACTATATATGGAACACATGCCTAGGATTGTCTAGTACTTGGATGCTTTATCTTATTTATCTCCAATTGCCCTATGTTCTGATTGCTATGTGAATTGTCTTGTCCATGCAACGTCCATCCATCCATCCCTATGCCTACCGCACTCGAATCCCACTGTTTACTGCTTTTGTTACTACTGTCTTTGCTTTACTACTGCTGTTACTTTACTATTCCTACTACAAAACTGTTGCTACTGATAAACTGTTGTGAGCAAGATTGTTTCCAGGTGCAGCTGAATTGACAACTCAGTTGTTAAGGCTGATACACCCCCTATACTTGTGGGTCATCAAAAATACTGCGATACACCCCCTATACTTGTGGGTCATCAAGACTATTTTCTGGCGCCGTTGCCGGGGCGCATAGCTTTATTTATCAAGTCCACTTGGATTCTCTATTGTTCGCTGCTATCCATCCATCATGGGTAAGTCTCGTGATGGCAAGGTTCCTATTTTAACATCCACTACAAGAAGATGTACGGTTCTGAACACCTCTGTTACTCTTGATTCACCGACTGTTCTGAGTAAGTTCCTTACACCACCACATACACATGCTACACACTCTGCTACTACTGCTGAATCTGAAACTTCTGATGCTTATGATGCTGCCTCTATTGTGCTTGATAAGAGTGGTTCATTAGGTCCTTTCCTAGATGTTACGATTGCTAGAACTATAGCTGGAAATACCGAAACTCCTAATGAAGACACTACCACACCTGTTAGCTCACCTGAGTCTAGTGAGAGTTATGATATTGAAGATGGTTATGTTGAGATGACCGATGAGTTTATTAAAGAATGTAAGAACACCCATGATAGGAGCGCTGCTAAGAGTCTCCTTGAGAGGCGTACTATTAGACCCAAATTATCTCCTACTGCTAAGTTTGCTGCTTCTCCCATAAACATTATAGATGAAGATTATGATTTCTCTCTCGATCTATCTTACATAGCTATTGTCGAGAAAGAACCTTTTTATGGGACTAAGAATGAAAGTGCGGTAGCACATATGAATGAACTTTCTGCCATGAGTGGATTGTTTTCTGATGATATTAAGATGCGTACTTACTTTGTTGCTAAGATTTTCCCCTTTTCACTGAAAGGAGAAGCTAAAACTTGGTTTAGTAATTTACCTCCTGGATCTATTGATAGCCCTGAGTGCTTGATTAGTACTTTCCTGCAGAAATATTTTCCTCCTAGTGCTAGACATGTTATTTTGCAGGAACTTTTTGATTTTAAACAGGGAGAAAAAGAGGTATTGCCCGAATCTTGGGCAAGGTTTTGTGCTTTAATTCATGCACATGCTGGAAGTTCATTACCTAAGAATGAGCTTCTTGATATATTTTTATAATGGGCTAACAGAGGAATCTAGGACATACCTAGATAGTTGTGCTGATTGTGTTTTCAGGAATAGGACTCCTAAGGAAGCTGAGGAATTAATGGCTAAAATAAGCAAGAATTATGAAGGTTGGACTCCTCCTAAACAAGCTATGCCTGAAGTAATTGTACCTGAACCATTTATTCCCGTGCCTATTCCAACATCAAAGAAGAGGGGAGTTATTGAATTAAATGATGAAGTGATGAAGGAAGCTAAGAAATGTCTTAAGGAGAAGGGAATTAAAGCTACAGATGTCAAGAATTTATGTCCTATAGAAGAATTATGTAAGCCTATTCCCTACTCACCCACTATTGAGGTACACTCTCTCCAACACTTTGATGAAGGTGATATCCATTACTCTAAACCTCCTGATCAATGCTTAGAATAATTTGATATCTTTATTGTTAAGCAAGATAACTTTAATAAAAGGGTGCAAAATCATCTAATGGAAAACACTAGAGCTATTGTTGAGTTGAAAGATATTGTGGAAAGAAGCCATAATGATGTTAAAATGATTGTTAAACACTTTCAAATGGTTCAAACTCAAATAGATCAACTCGTTAAAGTGCAAAACGACTTGCTAGTTAATGCTGCTAAAGAAAAACATGCTTATGAAATTAGAACTAGAAGTGGTGCTGCTACCCAGGATCCTCTATATCCTGAGGGGCATCCCAAAAGAATTGAGCAGGATTCTCAACAAGCTGAAAATAGTGGTTATACTCGTAAGAAAAGGAAAAAGAAACATAAAACTATTGTAGAACCCTCTGAACCTGCTATAGGTCCTAATAGTATATCTATCTCTAATGCTGAAACTGAAAGTGGTAATGAAGAAAATGTTGTTCCTAATGAAGAAAAAGTTGAAGAAGAACCTGAAAACCACACTAAGAATGCTAAATACACCAAAGAAGATTTTATTGCTAAGAAACATGGTAGTGAAAGAGAACCTTGGGTCCAAAAACCTATGCCATTCCCTGATAAGAAACACAAGTCAAAAGAAGATGAACACTATAATAAGTTTTGTGAGTGGATGAAGCCTTTATTCTTGCAAATTCCTTTGACTGATTCTATTAAATTGCCTCCTTACTCAAAGTATATGAAGGACATTGTCTCGAATAAAAGGAAGATCCCTAATGAAGAAATTTCTACTCTGCTTGCTAATTATTCCTTCAATGGTAAGGTTCCTAAGAAACTTGGAGACCCAGGGATTCCAACTATCCCTTGCTCTATTAAGAATAGTTATGTTAGAACTGTTTGTGTGATTTGGGAGCGGGAGTTAGTGTTATGCCTTTCTCTCACTATAAGAGGCTTCAACTTGAAAAATTAATACCAACTGATATATCTTTGCAAATGGCTGATAAATCTACCACTATTCCTGTGGGTATTTGTGAGGATGTACCTGTTCAGGTGGCTCACAATTGCTTGATATTGACTGATTTTGTTGTGCTTGAAATGCCTGAAGATGATAATATGTCCTATTATTCTTGGGAGACCTTTTCTTAATACTGCAGTTGCTGTTATTAATTGTAATCAAGGAAAGGTGACTTTCAATGTTAATGACAAGGAACATAATGTCTATTTCCCCAAGAAGATTGAAAGGACTTATGGTTTGAATTCAATTGAACATGTTGAAGGCATTCAAGTTGGAGAAATATATTGTCCCATACCAAGAGAAAATTTTGAAACTATTATGATTGGGACCATTGCTATAAAGGTTGAGGTAACATAATCATTAGTGGAATACAAAGTTTTGTCTCATATGCAATTGTTTTGGTAGCAAGACTTGATCAACCTTGTTAACAAAAGGATTCCATTGAACAAAACAATGTTTTCATTATGATTATCTCCGTTTATTTCTATCCTTTGCATTTTAGTTTTTGTTTTCGTTTAGTTTTCTTTGTGTTGTTAGTTGCTTGCATGCTAGAACTTCTGTAGTTCTAGCCTTGTTTAGTCTTTGCATCATGTTTCCAAAAGAAAAAAAGTCTGTCTGTCAGAAAATCATTCTTCTATTTCTAAAAAATGCCCAAAAATAAAGTGTCTCGAAAAATTCCAGAAAATTCATATTAAATTTTTACGTGAAAAAGGGGCAGAGGAGTACCTGGGAGGTACCAGAGGGGCCACCAGGCAGGCACACCACATGGTGGCGCGGTCAGCCTTGGGTGGCGCCATGCTCTGGTGTGGGCCACCCCTGGCCCCCACTAACTCTCTCACCTGCCACTTTCTTCTCTCTCCCGAGTAAGCTCCAGTTCATATCTCAAAATCGCGTTCTTGCTATGCTTGCTCTCGATTTTTTTCGATCTCCTTGCTCAGCCCATCTTTCTTGCTGAAATTTGGAGCAATTGTCCCCTGGTATGTGACTCCTCCCCTTGTCCAAGTAGATTTGTGTTTAGTGGATTATTTGTTGAGTAATTTGCTGCTGTAGGTGACTGGTTATGAGGGCTTGTAAGCTTGTTTGATGCTTAGAGATATAGTTTTGATGCATGTTTAGGCCTCTTGCAAGTCCCTATGAGTAGAGTCCTTCATTATATTTACTTTGCAATCACTTGTTTAATAGGTGTTTAAATTTCAGAATAGAAGATGAGTGAACACCACCTAAACCAACATGAGCTTTGGGTGCCTGAGGTCATGAAGGTCCACCGGGAGGAGGAAGTTTTTCCTTCCATTTATCCATGCTCTGAGTTCATGAGAGCTGCAGGAATTCTACAAGATTTCCACACTTTGGTTTCTAATGCAGGTTTAGAGCACTTTTTGGAAGATGAACCTTGTCAATTTGTGAAGCTAACCATGTATGTGGTGCAGGACTTCCAATTTAGTCACTGTTTGCCTAACGCCATGGTCCAGTACAAAATTTACAATATAGCTGTCGACCTTTCTCTTGATGATTTTTGTGCAGCTATTAAGGTACCTCAATGGGGATCATGTAGAAAGATTAAGGAGAGACCTGAACCACTCATGTATTTATACGCAGAAATTTGCCAAGGGAGTAGCTTCTCGAAGGAGAATGGAAAAATCCATAACATTCATCTTCCCTCCATTCGCTACTTTGACTACTTTATTGCCAAGTGTGTTCTTGCTAGGAAAACTGCCAATAAGTTATCTTCGTTTGATCTAGCATTTATCTCTGCTGCTCTTAAACGAGATAGGTCTTACAACTTAGGTGCTTTGATAGCTTTCCGTCTTGCTGCTAACCGTGAGAAAGGTGGAATTTGTGGAGGCCTTAAGCTTCTTGTTTACTAGCATTGCATGGTTTAGTGTCTCATCATCAAGACCTACAGTTTCCCATAGAGAGGCTTGATCTTAATTCCATGATACAACATAAATTTGTTTCCTCGTGGGCTAGTATGAGTGAGTTATCTTATGAAATTACCTTTCTCAAAGCTAGTTGGAGAAAGAGTAAGTCCGAGCGTGTTGTTCTTTTACCTGCACCTATTTTGTTTAACCTTGATAACATGGAAGGATGGTTCCTCACTGAGGAGGAGCTTGACACGTACTTGGGAGAGCTCTCCCAACAGGAGCAGGACACTAGAAGGGAGGTCACGGATGATTCGGTCCAACCCTCGAATGAGGGAGAGCCTTCATATCAGCAGTCCGCTTATGATTGGCGAGCTTCTTCTTCCTCTCATGGGCCTAGCTATGACCATTCTTACCAAGATCCGCCTGCTTGGAACCCCTATTCGTACATGGATTGTTACCCACTTAGGCCAAAAGCCTAAGCTTGGGGGGAGGTATGCCGACACCGCACTCATCTCCATATCATGTTGCGTCGGTACTTTGTATATTCATGTTTTCGTTCTCTTTTTAGTTTTCGTTCTCTTTCTTTGCTTTTGCTTTCTAAAAACACAAAAAGACCAAAAATATTTCTGTTGTTTCTCTTTGGTTTGCTTCTTCTTTTTGCTTTGGTTTTCTTTCCCCTTTTTGCTTTGTTTGAACTATTCTAAAAACCCAAAAAGATTTTGCTTTGCTTGTTTCTCTCTTTTGGTTCTTATTTAAAAATCGAAAACACCAAAACTATTTGTCGTTCTTCTTTGGTTTTTGCGAGTTTGCTACAGGGTTCGGCTGTCCTCAGTGGATATTGGTTTCATATTATTATTCAAGCTACACAAGTGAAGAGCAATAATGAGGATCAATGACAACTTGAGGCGTGGTAAGAGGCTGGTAACGAACTCTATTTGTTTTCATTGTGTACGTATACTCATCATTGTGAACTTGCTTAGTCCGTTCAAGTAGGGTGTATGTTATCTTTGGATGCTTAGTAGTTCTTGCTTCTTATGATTAGCTCCAGATCGCTAATAGTTTGTAGCATGTCTTATGAATGTTTGCTTGCATTGCTCTATTCATAAATTGGTATGACACCGTAGTATCCTCCTCTGAATGTTTCATTTGATTGACTTGGCACATGCTCACACATGCACATGACTGTAATAATCAATTAAGCCTCGATGAATTATTTTGCCTTGAGGATTTTGAATCACTTTCATGCCATGAGTAGTCCTGTTTTGTTGCAAGCATGATAATGACAGCTATTGCTCTCTCGTTTGTCGCTCCCTTACTATTGCTAGCCTTCACTTACACTAAGTATGTTTTACTCATGTTTCCAACTCCCTTAAACCAAATATTGCCAAAGTGTCCACCATACCTACCTATTAGCATCATTTGCTACTTCCGTGCATATTCAATATGCCTTGTTTTCTTCCGAATAAAATGTTTGCTTGTTATGAGAAAGTTAGTTAGTAAATCTCTCACAAACTTGATGGCACACTTTATTTTCTTACACTTAATAAACCTGAACCATTGCGTCCTTCTTTGTTGCGCATATGCTTGCGCTTTATGAGTTGAAGTTAGCAGAACCATGTATCATGGGGACCGCTTTCAAAGCTTCATAGGTACTTTGTACCTAGTTGATATCATGTTCTTTTGCTTATGGATCCTGGCGGTGTGAAATAAAAGTGGAACTTGTAAGATCATGGAGTTTGTATGTATGTTAGAGAAACGCCTGGGCCGCTAGCCTAAGCCATGACTAATCATGGTGGAAACTTGCAGCATAACCATAATGAGCATTCTATGAAGCATCCTCAATAAAAATCTATGCACATAGTAAATAAAAAGATCGCCGAGATGCTCATTGTCTGCTTGCCTTGTATTTTGATTATGGGATAGCTCTCGTGTCATGTGCAAGGGGTACCCCGTTGGCGGTTCTCTATGATATGTATATACTTACAATGACAAGAGCTTACTTGTGACTGAAGTTGAGTAGCATGAGGATCGGTCTTCATAAGTAAGGGGCATGAGACTTCGATTTATAACCTGTCAAGCATATCCTCTTAGTTGTGTCACTTTCACCTTAACCACATTAAAGATGCTTATGATAGGGGCAATGAGAGCTTAAAGCTAACGAGTACCATACTTTCAGCATTTGGAAGCCTTTCAAATTATTCAAAACCTTTTCTTCTATTGTTGAGTCTCCACATATTCTTTGAGCACCTTCTTGAAAGCATAGTTGTCATTCTTTATGTTTGTTCCATTACTTGATTATTTGTGTTATGACTTTGATGCTTGTATTCTTGATATCTTTACTTCTAGTCATCACTTGAACTTCAGAGGTGCCTTGACATTCATAATCAAAGGCAAGCGAGATACCACTCTATCATACCTTTCTATGAGCATTGTAATGTTGCTTATGTTTGTGCCTCATGCTACTTATTATTTTTGAGTTGGAATCTCTTCATAGCTTGCAATGACTATTAAGTAGACTCAGTTGCTTACTCTTTATTATGAACTGTCTAAGTAGTTGTTCACATTGCTGAAAATATTTACATCTTATGAAGCAAATGTGTTCGTGAAAGTTCTTTTATCGCACTCAGTTTTCAACTGAATTGCTTGAGGACAAGCAATAAGCTAAGCGTGGGGGGAGTTGATACGTCCAAAACGTATCTACTTTTCCGAACACTTTTGCTATTGTTTCTCCTCTATACTTGTGTGATTTGGATACAACTAATGCGGAGTGACGCTGTTTTCAGCAGAATTGCCTTGGTGTCTACTTTTTGTGTAGAAAATCAACTATCAGGAAAAATCCCGGAAAATATGCCAAAAATCCTATTTCACCAGAAGACTCCAGGAGCCAGAATGCGAGACGGAGAAGAGCCAGGGGTGGCCACACCACCTGCTGGCGCGGGCCAGGCCAGGCCGTGCCAGGGGGTGGTGTGGGCCCCCCAGGCACCTCCTCGGTCTCCCTCTTCGCCTATAAGGAGCCTTCTGACCTAAAAACTTCGGGGGGTTCGACTTTTTTCCAGAAGGAGTTCCGCTCCGTCTCCACCACCAGATTCCATGAAACAACACCAGAAACTCCGTTCTGGCACCCTGCCGGGACGGGGAATTGGAGGAGATCATCGCCATCATCATCACCATTGCTTCTCCATCGACCATCCATGTTTCCCCCATATATGAGTGAGTAATCCCCCGCTCTAGGCCATGGGGATGGTAGGGATTGGATGAGATTGTTCATGTAATGGCATCAGATTGTTAGGGCATGGTGCCTAGTATCTTTTATTAGTGCTTTATGACTTTGTTGCGACTTTTTGTGCTTAATGCTTGTCACTAGGGCCCGAGTGCCATGATTTCAGATCCGAACATGTTATTGATTCATTATGATAGTATTGTTCTTGGTCTTATCTACAAGTTGTATACACACATTGTTGTCCAGAACCTATGGCCCCGAAGTCAAAGAAATCGGGATAATCGAAAGGGAATGGCTTTGATGTGAGGATCACATGTGTTCACGGAGTGTTAATGCTTTGCTCTGGTGCTCTATTAAAAGGAGCACCTTAATTGCCAGTAGTTCCCAAGAGTCCCCGATGCAAACGGGCTGGCAGGACAAAAGATGTTGTGCAAGTTCTCATTGCGAGCACGTATGACTATATATGGAACACATGCCTAGGATTGTCTAGTACTGGGATGCTTTATCTTATTTATCTGCAATTGCCCTATGTTCTAATTGCTATGTGAATTATCTTGTCCATGCAACGCCCGTCCATCCATCCCTATGCCTACCGCACTCGAATCCCACTGTTTACTGCTTTTGTTACTACTGTCTTTGCTTTACTACTGCTGTTACTTTACTATTCCTACTACAAAACTGTTGCTACTGATAAACTGCTGTGAGCAAGATTGTTTCCAGGTGCAGCTGAATTGACAACTCAGTTGTTAAGGCTGATAAATATTCTTTGGCTCCCCTTGTGTCGAATCAATAAATTGGGTTTCACTTCCCTCGAAAATACTGCGATACACCCCCTATACTTGTGGGTCATCACATTGCACATGTGTTTGCAAGATTATAGCATTTATAAAATTGTATATCAAATATATACCTTTGTCATTGATGACCTTAGCGACAATGGGTTCAACCATCACATCCCTGAGATGTGATATGAACCTATGGAAATCATGTGTTTCTGCGTCGCCTCTCATAATGCAAGTCCTGACTTTTGCTTGGTAGCTTGGTGGCAGCAACCGCAGCACAACGCCATTTGCAAAAGAGCCCATCATCCATCGATCTAGGAAGTATGCAGGCTTCATGTACACATCATGCATGTGCTCCAAGTGGTCATCAAGTGATGAGTTCTCCTCCATCTTAATGGAGAGGAAGTCTCCCATCAGCTCATGCTCCCATATGCGTGCTTGTTCCATGAAATGTGTCCTAAGTTGTACCATAGTCGCACGAGGGTCAAGATTGCCCACGACTGGCCACCGCTCATCCACTATCCCGTAGCACATTGTAACTGATATGAAGGTGTACATCTCACGATGATAATAGCGGTCCTCCCGTTGTTCTGGGGTCTCATAGAAACAGGGATGCTCCAAATCCATCTCGTCAAGTATATAGTCAACCACGTTATTCTCGCTAAGGAGAGCATGGATACTTGCAACCCATATAGAGAAGTTGGATCCGTCTAACCTGAGCTTCTCTCCTTCTAACCAATCGTCAATAGGAAAGGTAGCATCAGGGAGAACCATTTTCTACATTTATAATTGAAAAAGGAATTTAGACTAAGTTTATAATTAAACGAGTTAATAATAACTCCACTCAGAAACACCTATCCCTTGAAGGGTTTCTAGTGATAACATGACCCCTTTTCCCCACATCTTTCCCGATCATCACGGCCATCAATGTGGGTTCTAGGGTGGACGCTAAACGTCGGTCACATCATTCATGCGACTCGTGCTCAATATTTCAACCATCCATGTTCTGAGGCCATGTATGCTACATGATAGGCTCTCCAAATCAACCTTAGTGTATTCATTGTCCAACATGGCTTACACCCACTGTATGCGAACATAGATATGTCTGACACCCAATCATCACGGCCTGCCTCATACCGAAGAACTTTCTTGGTGGTGCACACTAAGGGAGAACACAAGCATTGGTAATTTTTACAAGGATCATCTTATTAGGCTACCATTGAGTATCTAATACTAACACACAATAATATATACAAACAATAAATGTAAAGGCGATGTGATATGGTCCTCCACATCGTGATCTCCATCCGGCGTCACCGGATTCCGGTGCCAGGGTTCCGGCGCCGTAGACACTAGGGCACCAGTGTCTTTTCGGCATGGTAGTCCGTCACCTCTGTGACTATCTACTACTACTTCGTAACATAAGGTAATCACCTTACCTTTGCCACAACCATATCACAAAGCAACGCCCCTGCAAAACAAAGTTAGACGCCTCTACTTTATCTTTGCATGTTTTACGTGGTTGAATGGGCTTTCGCACAAGAACCGTTCTTACCTATGAACTGTCACCACAACACCGATCAAGTAGTTGTCTATACTATACCCCTTTCAGGGCCATCCGTTGCAAATGGCATACCAACTAATGCGAGAGAGACAGATGCCCCCCTGATACGTCCATTTTGCATCACTATTCTATGTCTTAATTCGCTATTATTCATTGATATATTTCGTATTGAGAGGTGATACTTATGTTATTTCATCTATTTTTGCATGGTTGATGACTTTTGGAGCATGGACCTCTGCAGTCAGGATTCTGATGAAAAGGTGCTGTTTGGAGGCAAAATTCGTGAAGATCAGAAAATCCGGGAAAATATACGGAAAATCCTATTTTTCCAGAGGATCTGGATGCCAAAAGATGGAGTGGAGGTGGACCACAGGGGGCCCACACCACCCCATGGCGCGGGCAGGCCTAGGCCGCGCCAGGGAGTGGTGTGGCCGCCCTGGCCCACTCCAGCCTCTCCCCTCTGGCGTATATCATCCTCCCGAAACCCTAAGACTCGGGGAGCGACCACAGAAGGATTCCGCCGCCTCTGCGGGGCGGAAAACACCGAGAGAGAAAGATCTCTCCGGTAGACAGATTTCTGCCGGGGGAATTCCTTCCCGGAGAGGGGAGATCATCACCATCAACACCACCATCAAGCTAGACTTCATCGGGGTCATCATCATCATCATCACCATCATCATCACCATCAGCACCCTCATCACCATCTCCATATTGCTGTAACAATTGAGTTGAATCTTGCATAGTTCATAGGGGAAACTTTCCCGGTGTTGATTACTCTTTGTAGTTGATGCTATTGAGTGAACCATTGAATTATTGTTTATGTTCAGATTGTTATACATCATTATTCCATCTCTGATCATGATCCATATGATGTCTTGTGAGTAGTTCGTTTTGTTCTTGAGGACATGGGAGAAGTCTTGTTGTTAGTAGTGGAGTTGCGTTGAGAAAGATTCAATAGATTGTTATTTAAGTTGTGGTGGACTTCTTCTAGTGGTGTCATGTGAATGTCGACCACATGACACTTCACCTATATGGGCCTAGGGGAATGCATTGTGTATTTGGCTACTAATCGTAGGGGTTGCCGGAGTGACAAAAACCTGAACCCCCGTTAGGCAACCATTGCACAAGGGACGTAAGGGTCTTAGAGTTTAAAGCTGTGGTTAGGTTTATACCTTAATTACTTTCTTGTACTTACGGATGTTTGCAAGGGGTATAATCACAAGTATGTATTAGTCTTGGATGGGGCGGTACATTAGCACAGATTCACCCACACAACACTTAGCAAGCTATTGAAGATTAATCAACTATATGAAGCGAAAGCACTTGACAGTCTTCCCATGTGTCCTCGAGAACGTTTGGTCATCTTAAGTAATACAACCGGCTTGTCCTTTGCTGCATAAAGGATTGGGCCACTTGCTGCATTTATTCCTATTGTCTTTTATTTACTCGTACTTAGTTTACTTGCTTTATCAAAAACCCCTAAAAATCCATTTGCTAAGTATTTGCAGAGAATTCCTGATGCATACCACTAGCCAGCACCTTCTGCTCCTCGTTGGGTTCGACACTCTTACTTATCGAAAATACTGTGATACACCCCCTATACTTGTGGGTCATCAAGACTATTTTCTGGCGCCGTTGCCGGGGAGTGAAGCGCTATTGGAGAGTGGAACTGGTAAAGGAAACTTCTACTATGAGTTACTTCTGCTAGTTGCTTTATTTTCGTTATGGATAATTCGCTCAGTTTCTTATTTGGTAATGCTACTACCAATGCTAAGGTAGTAGATAAGCCACCACCTGCTGAGAAAGATGTTTTCAAAATACCTACAAGAATTATTGATCGTGTTATGGATAACTACTATGTTGGGGATGGAACTGTCCATCCCGGTGATCATTTACTCTTTATACACGAATTATGCGGGTTGTTCAAGTGTGCAGGTATTACTACAGATCAGGTTAAGAAGAAGTTATTCTCATTATCACTGAAAGGAGGAGCTGAGGAATGGTATAAGCTGCTGAAGAATGGTCAAGCTCTGGAATGGGAGGAAATCATGCCTCTCTTTTATTCAAAGTTTTATCCTCCTAGTGAGATTCATAAAGATCGAAATCAAATATACAACTTTCGACCTCTTGATGGAGAGAGTACAACTCAAGCTTGGGGGAGATTGAAGTTACTAATGCTCAAATGTCCCATTCATGAGCTTCCCAACAATATTATTATCAACAACTTTTATGCAAGGCTCCCTCTACATGACAAAGCTTTATTGGATGCTTCTTGTGCTGGATCATTCACTCATATGGAAGAAGAAGCTAAATGGGACCTTCTAGATCGTATTCAAGACAACGCTGAAGCTTGGGAGAATGACAAAGGTAGAAAGTCAGGTATAAATTATGATTATGAATGCATTGAATCTTTTATGGGAACTGATGACTTTCAAAATATTAAAAATGCTTATGGTCTAGACTCTCAAGCTATTGCTTCTTATTTTAAGGTTTTTGCTTCCTATATTGAAGTGCCTAAAAAGAAGTGGAATAAGTATCATGAACCTTATAAAGATGTTTCTAAGAGCGTTCCTGCAAGAAATATTGAAGTTTATACTGCTAATCATGTTTTACCTGAACCTTATATTGAGAAAATGACTTTTCCAGTTAAGGTAAAGGAACATTCTATGATAGCTAGTATGGTTAATGAAAGTATGAATAAGGCTGTTGAACCTGATAAACAAATGGTTGATGAACCTATTATAGCAAGTGCGAAAGACTTTGTTACTAAATATTAAAAAGAGGGACACACTATCCTTTGTAAGGATACCTCTAATATTGTTTCACATAGTAGTGTTATGAGAGCTAGTATTCCTGTGTTTTCTGTTAGAATAAGTGATCATTGCTATGATAGTCCTTGTGATAGCTATATTGTTAAGTTTATGCATGATACTGAAAGTTATTATGAGAGAGAAAAAAGTGTTCTTATGCATCTCAATAATATCAAGTTTCCCCGTTTTATGCTGAAAGTTTTTATGCTGCACTTCTTTTGCCTTCTTATGCAAGTTTCCTATGGTTTCAACAACTTGTTTGTTTACAAAATCCCCTTGCATAGGAAGTGGGTTAGACTTAAATGTGTGGGTGTTTTTGTTTCTTAATGCTCTCTTTCGCTTCAATTTATATCCCTATGAGAGCTTCTTCAAAATTATCATGCCCATCTTAATGGCTATAAAGAAAGAGCTTTATGGGAGACAACCCAATTTGTTTTTGCTTTCAGTTTGTTTTTGTTTCTTTGAGTCTTGGAAGTTATTACTTCGGTAATAACCGCTCCTTATCCGTTTTGTTTGGTTTTTGTGTCAAGATCAACATCTAATGAGAGAGAAGTAAGATTTGGGGAAGTTGTTGTCCCGAAACAGATTTTTGTGCTTCACCATAAAAATTCGTGAGAGATCTCTGTATGTCGGATTGAGCTGTAATTTTTTGTGATTCTGACCCAGGTTGTTATTTAACTTTCGTTAGTTTTGCACGTTTTGATTTGAGCAACAGAAGATTTTCGAAAAAATTGATCTTTACCTGCTGGACTGTTTTGACAGATTTAGCCACTCTTGCATTTGCTTCTTTATTCGATTTCCTTTTTGAATTATTTTTGGGTTTTCGGAAGGAGTTGCTACAGTAGCTTATGTTTTGATGGTTTTGAGTTGAAGTTGGACTCAAAAGGTTCTATCACTTCACTTATACTAATGTTGCTAATAAGAACTGTGTGAAGTTTTGTGTGAAAGAAAGTTCCAGGAAGTGGAGATAATGGTGTAATAAGGAAGAGAAAGGTTTTATGACTCAACTAATAAGTATATGAAGATGAAGATATCAATGATATTCAAGTGATGAATCCGGAAGGATCTACTAGATACCAAATTCAGAGACCTGCAGAGTCTGTATTCAAATAGGTAACAGTTCTGGTAAGAAAAGTTCCGCGAAAGTACAATCCAACTATATTTTTGCAGTTTTCAGTCAATAAGGAGAGTTTCGAAGTGAAAAAGGGACGGAACCGGAGCCGGGGTGGCCCACACCACCCCATGGTGCGGGCCCACCCCTGGTCGCGCCACCAGGTGGTGAGGCCACCCAGGACTCCGTCTCCGACCCGTTTTCTCCCAGTACCTTCCTTTTGATATGAAACTTCGTAATATATAACCCCCCAATCCCCCGAGGTCCAGATATCGTGTTTTCGTCGTATTTTTGTTTCGATCTGTTTTTGCCAGGACATACTCTTTAAAGGTTTAGAAGCACAATGGTGTCCGCCAAGGAGAAAGGGAAGGAGCCTATGGAGGAAGACCTCCGAGACCCGAAGCAAGGGCTGGTACCTTTAGTCACTTGCCCTGCATCAACGGAAGCCCTACGAGTCACTAAATAATTCTACGATAAGTACCGAGACTTGAAGAGGAAGGTGTACATGCTTCAATGGGAGAATGATAGGCTTCGTAAGATGCTGGAAGATTTCCTCACGTCAACTAAGAGCATGATACCACCACCTAAGGAGTAATTCGTCATCAGGTTTGGCATCCCCTTGGTTTGTTCCAAGCTTGGGGGAGTGCCACGGTACCATATCACTATCTTCTATCTTTTTACCTTATTAGTAGAGTCATATCATGAATAGAGGAGTTATTTTGTAGTATGGTTTGCATTATGGAAGTGTCCCCTCTCTCGTTAGATATGTATGCCTTGGTGTGAGTTTCCGTTATGCAATATTAATGAGATGTTCTATCATTCACTCTTTTGCATAGCTTATATTAGTTTTCAATTCGTGGTTATATGATTGATCTTGTTGTTAGTATTGGTATCATTTTGGGATCATTGAGTTAATTTAGTTGGTTTTGGCAAACCCGGCTCGGTCAGTAGCAACACTATTTTTGAGAGTCGTATGAAAAGATAGAAGTACTCTAAAGAAAAATAATTTCATCATCTTTCTTTCTTGATTTGCTAATAAGTCTAGTATTCTCTAGTTAAGATCTTTTGTGCTTCCAAGGAATATTGCATGTTTGCCTTTATCACTTGTATGTTTGTTTGTTTCCTTCAACTCTTGTACTTGCTACCTAGCCTTGTTAGCCAAAAACCTGTACTGAGAGGGTATTCTTCTCGTGCATCCACCTCCTTTAAACCAAAACCTTTGCCATTTGTGTCCACCATACCTACCTAGTAGCATTATTTCTATTCCAAGTAAATTCTTGTTTTATCTACCTCCCAAATTAAACTTGTTATGTGAAAATTAGTGATTAAAGCTCTCACAAACTTGATGGCACACTTTACTTTCTTGCATTTAATAAACTTGAACCATTGGGTCCTTCTTTGTTGCGTATATGCTTGCGCTTTATGAGTTGAAGTTAGCCAAACCATGTATCATGGGGACCGCTTTCAACACCTCATTGGTACTTGTACCTAGTTGATATCATATTCTTTTGCTTATGGATCCTGGCGGTGTGAAATAAAAGTGGAACTTGTAAGATCATGGAATTTATATGTGTGTTAGAGAAACGCCTGGGCCGCTAGCCTAAGCCATGCCTAATCATGGTGGAAACTTGCAGCATAACTATAGTGAGCATTCTATGAAGCATCCTCAATAAAAACCTATGCAAATAGCAAAT
Organism: Avena sativa; assembly: GCA_916181665.1. Lineage (NCBI taxonomy): Eukaryota > Viridiplantae > Streptophyta > Magnoliopsida > Poales > Poaceae > Avena > Avena sativa. The sequence continues at coordinate 106,534,803 of OV702292.1, forward strand.
AAAAATATCGCTGAGATGCTCACTGTCTGCTTGCCTTGTCATTTTGATTATGGGATAGCTCATGTGTCATGTGCAAGGGGTACCCTGTTGGCGGTTCTCAATGATACACATGTATTTACAATGACAAGAGCTTGCTCGTGACTGAAGTTGAGTAGCATGAGGATCGGTACTCATAAGTAAGGGGCATGAGATTTCAACTTATAACTTGTCAAGCATATCCTCTTAGTTGTGGCACTTTAACCTTAATCACCTAAAGATGCCTATGATAGGGGCAATGAGAGCTGAAAGCTAGTAAGTATCATAATTTTTGGGAGCTCTTTATGAGACTTGCAATCCCTGCTTCCCTCTTTGAAGGACCTTTCTTTTACTTTGTAGTTGAGTCAGTAAACCTACTCCCTTCTATCTCAGCAAGTATTTTGAGCTGTTGTGTTTCATTCATTCATTTGATGATTTATTCAATCATGTTTCTTATGTTCCTTGTTTTGCACATTGCTCTTATGTTGATGTTTACTACTTTGAAAGCTATCTTTGAAAAACCAGCTATTTGTGAACTCCAGCAAATTTTCAACTATTCTTCGACCAAGAGCTAAGTTTGCCATTACCAATTATGATTCACTTTATGTATCTTTATTGTGTTTCCTTTACTCATTGCAAGTTGAGTTATATAATAGTGAGTTGTATTCTATTATGATCTATGTATTTGATGAATGTGAAGCTTCTTGTCCGTATTCTTTTATCGACTCTTCACTCCATAAACCTGAGGCCATGTTTATTGAGCTTAGTTTCGCTTAGGGACAAGCGAACTCTAAGCTTGGGGGGAGTTGATACGTCCATTTTGCATCACTATTCTATGTCTTAATTCGCTATTATTCATTGATATATTTCATATTGAGAGGTGATACTTATGTTATTTCATCTGTTTTTGCATGGTTGATGACTTTTGGAGCATGGACCGCTGCAGTCAGGATTCTGATGAAAAAGATGCTGTTTGGAGGCAAAATTCGTGAAGATCAGAAAATCCGGGAAAATATACGGAAAATCCTATTTTTCCAGAAGACTTAGGATGCCAGAAAATGGAGTGGAGGTGGGCCACAGGGGGCCCACACCATCCCATGGCGTGGGTAGGCCTAGGCCACGCCAGGGAGTGGTGTGGCCGCCCTGGCCCACTCCAGCCTCTCCCCTCTGGCGTATATCATCCTCCCGAAACCCTAAGACTCGGGGAGCAACCACAGAAGGATTCCGCCGCCTCTGCGGGGCGGAAAACACCGAGAGAGAAAGATCTCTCCGGCAGACAGATTTCTGCCGGGGGAATTCCTTCCCGGAGAGGGGAGATCGTCACCATCAACACCACCATCAAGTTGGACTTCATCGGGGTCATCATCATCATCACCATCATCATCACCATCAGCACCCTCATCACCATCTCCATATTGCTGTAACAATTGAGTTGAATCTTGCATAGTTCATAGGGGAAACTTTCCCGGTGTTGATTACTCTTTGTAGTTGATGCTATTGAGTGAACCATTGAATTATTGTTTATGTTCAGATTTTTATACATCATTATTCCATCTCTGATCATGATCCATATGATGTCTTGTGAGTAGTTCGTTTTGTTCTTGAGGACATGGGAGAAGTCTTGTTGTTTGTAGTGGAGTTCCGTTGAGAAAGATTCAATAGATTGTTATTTAAGTTGTGGTGTACTTCTTCTAGTGGTGTCATGTGAACGTCGACTACATGACACTTCACCTATATGGGCCTAGGGGAATGCATTGTGTATTTGGCTACTAATCGTAGGGGTTGCCGGAGTGACAGAAACTTGAACCCCGTTAGGAAACCATTGCACAAGGGACGTAAGGGTCTTAGAGTTTAAAGTTGTGGTTAGGTTTCTACCTTAATTACTTTCTTGTACTTACGGATGTTTGCAAGGGGTATAATCACAAGTATGTATTAGTCTTAGATGGGGCGGTACATTAGCACAGGTTCACCCACACAACACTTAGCAAGTTAGAGAAGATTAATCAACTATATGAAGCGAAAGCACTTGACAGTCTTCCCATGTGTCCTCGAGAATGTTTGGTCATCTTAAGTAATATAACCGGCTTGTCCTTTGCTGCATAAAGGATTGGGCCACTTGCTGCATTTATTCCTACTGTCTTTTATTTACTTGTACTTAGTTTACTTGCTTTATCAAAAAACCCTAAAAATCCGTTTGCTAAGTATTTGCGGAGAATTCTTGATCCATACCACTATCCAGCACCTTCTGCTCCTCGTTGGGTTCGACACTCTTACTTATCGAAAATACTGCGATACACCCCCTATACTTGTGGGTCATCACCCCCAAAGCCACTTTATACGGTACAAGCCGTATGTCAAGCGTGGACCAGTCTCGCGAATGAACGCGTGAAGACGGTTGGAGCCGCTTCATCAAGCATTACTGCGGTATACACAAGTACATGTGGGAGGGTAACAACTAAAATATCAACGCCCACACGCTACATCTCGCGTTTTCTACCCGTACTAGCATTAGTACGCATAGATCTAGCTTTGATACCACTGTAGGGGTTTGTGTATGAAAACAATAAAATTTTACCCTATGCCGCTGAACCCCTGATGCTACCAGGACCTATCTATTAATAATACAGTAACGGGAGGGCCTTTTCACGAACTTACCCTTGAAGACCGAAAAGCGTTGTCAACGCTCAGGAGAGCGTGGTTGATGTAGACGAGCCGAAGCCGACCTCAAGGTCGTGATGAAGTCCTTTGGCTCCTGTGGCTCAACGACTTGAGTGCCTCAAGTGTGACACCTCGCGGGGAGTTACACACGTCCGGTGCCTGACGATGACTCCCGCTTCCCTGATCCAGCAGCAGTTGCGGCAGTAGAGCTCCTGGATCCGAATCCCGCAACGCGACGGTGCTTCGCGGTGAAGATGTCTCTTGTTCGCGTAGTCCGAACTTGGGACCACGGTCACGGGAGAGAGAGAGAATATCAATTGGAGGTCTCCCCAAAAGGTGAGGAAACCTTTATTGAATATCGTGTGTGTATTTTTTCTGGCCAAATAGCCCCACTATAAATAGGGGGAGGGGAGGTACTACCTCCCTCAAAGTCCCGGGGTGGGACTAAAGGAGGGGGAGAGGGGGGCAGCCGCCGGCTGGCCCTATTGGGCCCCGCACACGGGGGCGGGGGCTTGGCCCAGCCGGCCACCCCTTGCCCCTTCTCTCCTCTTGCGTTTCCCTAATGGGCCCTTCTCCCTCTAGAATTGGCCCATTAAGCCTTTTGACCTTTAAATTGATTTTATCTTTATTAAATAATTATGAATAAATGATTAAATCAATATTTAACATTCATTCACATATTATTCAATCTCCGTGGTTATGGAACACCTTCCATCTCCACTCCGGACATCCTCCAGACTTACCGAAACCCTTCCGGTTTTCTCTCTACTCTTTTTTGGTGATTCTACCGATCCTATAAACACTGTCTAAGCATCATCAAGCCCTTAAGCATGATACCCCACGGGTTGGGAACACTCCAGACATAGTCGGGACACTCTCGGACAAATGATCGACAGAGGGACCTGGATGTCCATGTGACCCCTATGCATTCCACAAAGATCTTTCGTCATTTGAACCGGGACAATCGTGTCTTATTCCCTTTGTATCTCGATACTTGCATTGTCCAAGATCTAATCAATGACATCACCATGTCGTGTTCAATCTTGTTACTGAACAATGCTACTTGACTCGTTCCGACAAGTGATATCCCTATGATCAAATCACATGTTGCGCAGCTATTAGATATAACTTCTCCGAGTGGGCCCTTAAGTATCTTTCCGTCACGTGGACGGACAAATCCCGCTCTTGACATATATTGCCTCTACGGTTCCTCCGAGTACCTGAACACACCTTCATAATCACTGTGTTACCAAGTGACGCTTGATGCTATCTAAGCACTCTCGAGAGACAATGATTGATATAGCCTCACGGTCTAAGGAATAGTCTACGAGGATCCATTCTAATCATCATAACTTGAACTTCGTGACATGATCGGGTCACAATGTTTAGGTTGGGTATTGGTTCATTATCTCATTCTCGGAATGAGTTGACTCCATTTCCAACTGGCTTAAATGCCACATGATCAGGAAACCTTGATCATCTGTTAACCAATGAACCAGTGACTAGAGTTTCACTGGGAACCCCTGGTTGTTTATATATCACACGTGTATTGACGTTTCCTTTCAATATAGTTATAGCATGATATAAACTTAATCATAAACTTTATGAAATATGATAATAATCCTTATTATTATTTGTCTCTAGGGCATATTTCTAACAAATATCCCCTAAGAAATCTGCATGCTAGCGCTTCCATCCACTTACTACCCACATCGACGTGCTACCAATGTTTCTAGAAAGATCTAGAGTGGTAAGCAGGAGAGAAATAGAGCTACACATCATTTTACTTGATTAATCTAGCCACATAATGAAATGCAAAGTAGGTCCATCAACAGTAACCAAAATAACATCATAGACTCGACCAGATCCTAGTACAAAGCTACTTAGATAATAGCTTCCTTATCACATAGGGACTTTACTCAATAATAATGCATGGTATCATGATCCATCAACCAAGTAACAAAGGGGAGAATGGGATAGACCAAATACTTATCTAATTTGTAGAAGACAATGTTGCTTCGGTTGTAGCACTCCATCGGGTCTACAAGAACAACCAGCATGAATACAAGTTAACAGTAGCATCTAGCATCAAATCTCAGGTAAAGCTAGCAGTACAAGAATGTTCTATGAAAAGAGAACATCCAAAAATTCCTAAAAATCATGGTATCAATAGCACATGCATCAACAATTCAATACTTCCTACAAGTAAAACAAGCATATCCATCACTAGCAGGCATACTCACAAATAATGAACAGATATTTGCATGTCTACAGTCTAGAAAACTAGACTTTATTTTATGTAAACACTGCCAGTCATTTTGCTCGGGAGTATCACAAACTATTTGATGTCACGAGACAAGATGAACACATTTTGTAATCACGGCTATTATCTAATTAACTAGCACCCAAATATATACACGTACTAGTTCAGGAAATTCATGTCTTGGATATTGTATTGATACAGATATGACCAAATAATAAATTACTAATATTCTTGACTTGGCTACTAATTAAGGATATTATAACCGAGCCACCTCCCAGCCCTCTCAGGCCATCAACGTTTTTGCCCATTGATTGCATTTACTAGACGTTTCCGGCCGTCCGATCTTTCTTCAGCTGCGCACGAACAGGTTATCCTTAGAGGACGCTTTTCTCGTTGTAAAATCGGTGTGCTGTGATTGATTGGGCTTAAATATGAGCCTGTTTGAACTTAACAACTCCGAGCTCCGGCGAAAAAAAATGTGCAGGACCGAAGCGGTTAGGAACTAGGTGTCAGCGCGGCTTCGAGCGGCGGCGCCCACCGTGAGGCACCAGCTTCCTGCGCCGACGCCAGGCGCAAATCTGCCGTCCAAGGTCGGGTTCTCCCTCCAGTCCTTGACGGTAGATGCCATCCCCAATCCCCACGGTGCATCTCCTTCTTCCCGATCCTCTAAATAAAATCCCCTCAATCTCATGCAGGATTCTGGCAACTCGTTGCTCGGCTGTGATCAGAGGGAAGAACCAGCGGGAGTTGGGAGCAAGCATCGCCGCTCAGCGGCAGGCCAGAAGAGTGGAGGAAGAGGAAGGTAGAGGGTCTAATGCATCGACGGCGACCGTGCTTTCCTTACTGCGACGACAACACGCGTAGCAAACAATAATGTGCGGAGCAGTAGGAAGACCTATGGCCAACAACTTTGGGTAAGCCACAAACGATTAAATATTTGTGTTCCATTTTCCTTACACTTGTATTCTCTTATCATAAGGAGAAAAAATCTTGGTTTTTTAAAGGAGAAAAAAAATCTTGGTATTTGCAGATTATTTTCTTCAAAAAATAGGTCGCCGTGTTACTTGGCAGCCTTCCAGCATATTCATTCTTCAAAAAGAAGTACGGATATGTTTGATGATTCATGCTTACGTACAGCTTACCGGAAATGTTGCCTGGTGTGTGGATGCATTTGAATGAAGACTACAAAGATATTTTGATCATGTATTTGGTGTTGTAAGTTTCTTACTTCCTCATGTCGTTTCCCATTTTTCTGCCAAGAATGTTCAGATTTAAAAAAGTTGCTATGCACACTTGTATAAATTGGTACTTATTGGGAAGTGAGCTATGTTTAGAATAAGAGGCTTATGATTTTCTTTTTGTCATCTCCATCCAGTTATCAATTGAATATGTACTTCAATGGTACTCACCCTGTTTTAAAATATAAGATGTTTTAGCTTTGTGAAAGAAGTGTATCTAGGCCCCTTTTAGTTTGTAGGTTCCTCACATGAACTAACAAACTAAAAGGGGTCTAGATATACTCCTTCGACAAAGCTAAAATATCTTATATTTGAAAACGGAGGGAGTACCTGTTTATTGGTGAAGCTATTTTATTTCTTATCTTGGTAGACTCTTTCTTGGGGATGATTTCTCGTACTATTTCTATTGTTGGTTCTATTTTCTTGAGTTATTAAAAGCTTGCACTGATCTCTTGTCCAGAGAATGTGGCTGGCTCTTGCAAAAAGGAAATTGCCATTTTCCCTGGAAATGCACTCCATGTGGTTTGTTGACCACTGGATCCAATTTGTCTGCTCTCAGCTTGATCAAATGCAGAAATGGCAAGTCTTCCCTCTTTAGGTTATTTTCTTACTGTCATATATCTAACACCACCGTTAAGTGACCAATCAGATGTTCTTTGTGATCTTTATATTTAAAAAAATTATATTTGTGAAAATTCCAACTCTTCCATCATAAAAATGACGGCGCGGCAACGCGCGCCATCATGATCTAGTACCAAATATGACTTGGACATGCACGCGTTGCAGCAGGAATTTATGAAAAAGAATAGTCATTTCATCCATATAGTGACTATCTAAAATGATTAATAAAAGAGATTTCTATTGTGCCCCTGGTTCGTTAGTTGTACTCAGTTTTCCCAGTCGCTTAAGTTTTTCTCACTTTTTCCCATCTCCTTCTTAGAAACTCATCAAAGAGCTCAAACGGCAGCTGCCGTCAGGTTGACGTTGGCTGATGTGTGGGGCCGCGCGATGTGAGACCATGTGGGGCAGTTTGGTCAGGAACATATTATGCTGACGTGTGGGGTCGTGTCATGTGGGACTGCGTCGGGCTGGTTTGTTGGGAACGCGTTATGGGGGACGTGGTGTGGGAACATGTGGGCGTGTTTGGTGGTTACGTGCGTCCTGTCACCTAAATTGGAAGTTTTATTTTTTGTTATTTTTATGATTGACCTTTTTAAGAGCGCATTTTCCCCCCTCTCTCTCTAACATTTGTGTTTTTTGTTCAAAAAGGTAGCGAATCTAGAGCAGCTTCTCTCTTCATTCATTGTTCCATTTGGCCCTTGTTTTTTTCCAATCTGGTATCAAATCTAGAGCAGCAAATCTAACCAGCACCATAGATATATTCAGTAAACAAAGCAGATATACATAAAGCAGCTAATAATGGATATATATATATAGCAGATGTAGATAAAGAAGCTAATATAGGAGATATAGTACGGTACTTAACGAGGTTCGACAATTAGGCTGCTCAGCAGCAGTAGCAGACAAGTTCAACACAGACAATACAAAAGAAACTACTTTACAGCAGTAGCAGCACAAGATCAGTAGCCCCTCATGGCCTCCGCCAGGAGGGCCTTCGTCTTTTCCCTCTAGAACCTCCTCCACTTCTTGTTGCCCAGTCCCTTTACTTGGGTGCATTGGGCTCGATCGGGGGCATGCGACCCTCATGGATGGCCACCATCTGGAGGTTGTGGAGGTGAAAACCGAGCGCCTGGTGTTTGGCTCTGAAGCCGTGGATGTTCACAGACTCGTTGTAGGTCCCCACGTCCTCGGAATGCTTCACGAGGGAGTTCAAGTCGGTGGTGTGGAGCCTCCTGGTACAGAAGGGACACCTGCAGATGTTGCTAGTGAAGAAGTTGTCGTACTGGCCATACTTCAGCCTTCTCAGCACCTAGCGAGTGTTGGTGTCCTTGGACTCGTTGTCGCTGCAGATGTAGCTGCTATCCTCATGTTAGAAAAAACAGAAGAGTGTGATAAGGACATAACTGAGATACCTTGATTATCGGGATTGATTATTTGCATAAATTAACTGATTGAGATCCCCTGATTATTCTCCAATCCTCATATCTCAAACCAAATCGAATATTGATCCCAACTACAGATCGGCGCTAGTACTAACTAGGTAATCCCTTAACTACAAATCGGAGGACAAATAAAATAGGATTGAAATACGAACAGGGGATTCATCAAAATACGAGATCTAACACAAGAGGATTAGCTACTATAAAAATACCTAGCATCCAACGATTGAAAATACGAACAGCCGAACCCTAATAACATATGATCTAGCATCCACCAATGGGAATGGGGGAAGAACAAGGGAAGGGGAGAAAACCCTAGTTACCTCCGACCATGGGTTGGTGATGCTCGTGTCGTAGGGGTTCTCTGTCCTGATGTAATCCTCCTCCTCGTAGGGGTCCTAGTCGAGCGGGATCTTCCCGAGACCGGCGAGGACCTCCTCGCCAGTGGATACGGTGGAATCGGGGATGAGGGTCTGGACAGGGGCGACGGCTGCCTTCGATGCCTCGATAGGGACCTGTACGGGGACGGGGGCCTCCTCGCTGGCGGCCTTGGATGCGATGATGGCCACCGTGTTGTTCTTCTCCATCGCCGGCATGGTTGAGGTTTTCTTGGGGGTTTGTAGAAGGTGATGGGACAGTGGAGACGGTTGCGTGAGTGAGTGAGAGAGTGATGAGTGAGAGTGAGGAGACCTCTATAAATGTGAAGGGAAGGGACGTTTCATTGCACCACCATGCACCGCGTAACCGCGTACGCTACTGCACCGTGCACGGCCATGCGTCCGCTACAGCCCCGTGCACCACGACACTCGTACCATGCGTCACGTTTTTCCCCCGTGTCTAACCCTCGCGACTTAGTTATGCTCAGTTATATCCTCAAGTGTAACACTGGCAGTTTGGTTGTACCCAGTTTTGCCCTCCAGTACTAACACTGCCATGTGCAATATATTCAGTTTTACCCTCTGGTGGCAAGTCAATAGAGAGTCAACGAATGGGTTTTAGCTAGCTAATTGAGTCATTTTATGCACAACAATTCAAAAGGATCAAAACATAGTGGAATCTACACAGGGAGTCTTATTATGTGACCTGCCACCACAAGAAATGTATAGAAATCAAGTTTTAAGATAAATCACCACTTATCAAATCACCTACTATCTATGAAGGTTTATGGCTTTCTACTCAAGCCTCTTCCAAAAACATCCCTCCCTAAAACATAGTTTGTCTGAATGAGGCAATAATTGTCAAACTAATGTATATTTGTATTGCAAATAGTTTGATGTATGCCAAGATGTATTTTATTGTATAAAAGATGCATTTTCCATTTTATATCTCTTTCTATTTTCTATTTGAATCCCTTTGTAAGTTTTGCCCTTGGTTTTTAAGTTCTACTCAGTTTTGTCCTTGGTTTTTAAGTACTACTCAGTTTTCCCCTCTCTCTTAGTCACAAACTCTCAGACATGTGCTAATCTTGGCTGCTATGCTCTGATTGGTTGAGACAGTTGTTACGTGGATCGTGCCCACCAATCATTGATCCTCTATGATCAAGCGGACATGATAACCCCTATATATGTCGGGGGCACCCCTATATCCATGCAAAATAACGAGTTTTCCACAGGTACTTTAACTCCATAAACAAATAATTTTGAATATAATTAGAAGGGAAAGTGTTCAAAGGTGTATAATTTTCGTATATGCAAGTTTATGCATTACATTCCACTCTATAAAAATGATAATATCTCAAGATTTTCTCAGCATAACATTATCACGTATTAAGTGCGATTTCGAAGAGTTCAAAGGTGTATAAGTTTCGTATATGCAAAGTTTATGCATTATATTCCACTCTATGAAAATGGGGAGAAAATGATAATGTCTCGAAATTTTGTTAGCACATCATTATCACGTATTAAGTGTGATTTCACGGTGTTCAAAGGTTTATAATTTTCATATACGCAAGTTTATGCATTATATTTCACTCCATGAAAATGATAAATGATGAGGATTTTATTAGCACAACATTATCATGTCCTAAGTGTGATTTCAAAGAGTTCAAATGTGTATAATTTTCGTATATGAAAGTTTATGCATTACATTTCACTACATGAAAATGATAATCTCTTAAGATTTTCTTAGCACATCATTATCACATATTAAGTGTGATTTCACGGTGTTTAAAGGTGTATAATTTTCATATATCCAAGTTTATGCATAATATTTCACTCTATGAAAATGATAAACTCTCAAGATTTGCTTAACACAACATTATCATGTCCTAAGTGCGATTTCACAGTGTTCGAAGGTGTATATGCACGAGGCATAAAGATTTTAGTTTAGGGATCACTTTCCACGCTCTAAAAATGGTAAAGTCTCAAGATTTTCTTAGGAAAACATTATCACATCCAAATTGTAATTTGAAAGTGTTTAAGAGTTGTGTCAATTATAAACACCCTTTTACATTAAGAGTTGTATAATTTTTAAAATTTGAAAGTGTTCAAGAGTCGTGTCATTTTCTTATTTCTTATACATTCATCTCCCTAGATCTCAAAGTTTGACTTCACCTCATAGATTCACTTGATTGCAGCCGAGACATTAACTCAATAAACCAATTAAATCATCAGAACGGCTTGCCGGCTACATTCTCCATAGCAAGCACACGCCCAATCATCAGAACATTTAGGTGCGAGATCTAACCTTCCCAGCGCACGGTTGCCATTGTCATCCTTCATATAAGTCAATGAGACGGCACCATACTGTGGCCAGGATGAACGGGAGCCCGAAGTGAAGCTAGACAAAGGGCCGCCGTCGCTGGAGAAGAAGAAGAAAGGGGAGGTAGCGGCATGGGCGCGGGGCTGGATCGGGGTCCCATCTTGCAACGCTAACTTGGATAAGCTGTGGATCTGACACTCACGTGGATAAGCTGTGGATCCCATGCTGATCTAGATAAGTGGGGAGAGGTGTCCACTACGGGAACCGACTGAACACGGTCCCACTTGTCAGCATGTAACGGCAAGTGACGAGGGTTTAACTCATCAATGTCCATTGTTATGGACTTGGGTTTTGGAGAAGGAGGGAGCGCTGGAGACATCTATCGGCTAGCAAACAATCACACAGGGGACTCAAAGATTTACCCAGGTTCAGGCCTTGTGGAGGTCCCTATTCCTGCTTGTCTGCTCGTGGAATTATCAAAGGAATCAAGGATTACAATGGTGCGCAGATGCAATCTGGTGAGGGTTGTGGAAACTAGGGTTGCATGTGTGCTCCTCGCCGCCCCCTCCTAGCCTTTATATAGATAGGCCAGGTCTCGGGTAGCAGGTCAAGTCGGTTACAGGTTAGGGTTTTCCCCTTTGAACTTTCTATCTCTAGCTTCTTCTTGTTCTTCAAGCAATCGAGAGTCCGAAGGTTACTCGAGTTCTTCATTTGGGCCTTGGCGACTGATACATTGCAAATGTATCTATAATTTTTGATGTTCCATGCTTGGTTTTATCCACTTTCTTGTGTTTTTTTCCAACTTTGGAGTACTTTTCATATGATTTCTTGGACTAACCTATTAACAAGAGCCACAGTGCCAGCTGCCTATTTTTTGCTGTTTTTGGTTCCAGGAAAGTCAGAAAATGAATATTCTCGGAATTGGACGGGACAAAAGCCAAAGTGCCTATTTTTCCGGAAGGCATCAAGTGCCAGAATACGAGACGGAGAGGGGCCAGGGGCCGGCCACACCACCTGGCCGCGCGGCCAGGCTTAGCCCGCACCAGGGGGTGGTCTGCCGACCCCAGCACCCTCCCGGCCTCTCCTTCCGCCTATAAGTTGCCCTCGGGACGAAAACCCTAGGGACCCGATCAAAAATCCACGAAAGAGTCTGTAGCCGCCGTCATCTCCATCCCTAGATCGGGAGGGATCTGAAGCTCTCCTCGGCACCTTGCCGGAGAGGGGTATTCACCCTGGAGGCCTTCTTCATCACCATGCAAGCCTCCGGTGTGATGCGTGAGTAGTTCATCCTTGGACCACGGATCCATGTAGTAGCTAGATGGCTGGTTTCTCCTCCTTTGTGCTTTCATGTTTAGATCTTGTGAGCTCCGTTCATGATCAATATCATCTATTTGTAATTCATACATGTTGTGTTTGCGGGGATCCGATGGATATTGAGATGCTATTTTAGATTGATTATTGATTCTATCATGTCTTTGTTATTTGAGATCTTGCATGCTTTCCGTTGTTAGTACTATCTTGGCCAAGTAGATGCTAGCAACTCCAAGAGTTAGTATTTATGCTCGATAGTGGGTTCATGCCTCTGGTAATCTAGGGAAGTGACAGAAATCTCTAAGGTACTAGATGTGCTGTTGCTACTAGGGAGAAAACAACGATCCTTTGTTCATAGAACAATTGTATTGTTTACTTTACACGCAGTTCGTAAAGCAATAATCTGTTGCTTGCAACTTAATATTGGAGGGGGTTCGGATGATAACCTGAAGGTGGATTATTAGTCATAGATGCAGTTGGATGGCGGTCTATGTATTATGTTGCAATGCCCAATCAAGTCTCAAAGGAGTCAAGATGATTAGTATATGCATGTATTGCTTTCTTGGTGTTTGTCAATTGCCCCGATGTAATTTGTTCACCCCGCATGTTATCTATCTAAGGAGAGCCACCTCTAGTGAACTATGGATCCCGGTCCTTGTCTTTTACATACAGTCTACAATCTTTTACTGCTTTATGTTTACTTTCTGCAAACTATTACTTCTTTCCATTCGATACGTTTAATCCTTTGTTTTCCGCAAAACACGGTGAGATTGACAACCTCATCGCAAGTTGGGGACAAAGTTCTGTGGTTGTGTTGTGCAGGTCTCCACGTTGCTACTAGCACCGGTAGTGCGCCCTACCAAAGCTCAGCTAGTAACACCTTTGGGGTGTTTCCTTGCTCCTACTGGTTCGATTAAACCTTGGTTTCATAACTGAGGGAAAACTTACTACTGTGCTCATCATACCTTCCTCTTGGGGTTCCCAAGGAGCTCTACGTTGAAAGTCGAGTGCATCAAGATCTTTTCTGGCGCCGTTGCCGGGGAGTCAAGGACATCTTCACAAGGGGAGTCCCTCATAACCAATCTCTTTACTTTCTTTTTTTTGTTTTGCTTAGTTTATTTTTTGCTTTGATTGCTTGTTTTGTTCTTCAAAAATACAAAAAAATTAGTTTTACTTGTTTGCTTTCTTATTGTGAAAACACAAAAAAATATTAGTTCCTTTCTTGAGTTGCCACTATGTCTAGCCTTGCTCCAATCACTATGTCACTCGAGGAAATGATTCTCACCTTTAAACAAGGAATTGAGGAAAGTTTTAAGGAAGCTTGGTCTAGAATCTCTGATCTACATGAAAAGACTGAGCCTAAAATGATTCAAGGCTTGTTCCTTAGCAGTTTTTACCATGGGATTGCTCTTTGCTATAGATATGCTTTAGATGCTATTGTGGGAGGAGATTTCCTCCAATGTAATGAGGATGATGCCATTAATGCTATAAAGAAATTGATCCTCACTTACACTATGCCTAGCCAAACTGATATTTCTTTCGCAAAAATATTTGATAGGTTGAACACTTTTGAGGCTAGCACTACTAGCTTAGAAAGTTGCTATAATACGCTTAGGGAGCATCACAATTATGTTACAATAAATTCTGAACCATCAAAGTGGCTCCCTATAGTAAAGATTGAGATAAACACTGAAACTTTTCAAGCCCGCTGCGATATCATGTCTGAATTTTATCTTATGCCCAAAGATATTTATGAATCTTTGAATCTTTGGGGGCTTACTGAAGGAGGAAGAGAAATATCTCTTGCTAATAATGCTACCATATTACCTATTGGAATAGCTGAAGGAGTGTTTACAAAGATCTTTGGGAAAATGATTTCTACTGATTATCTTGTTATTGAATGTGCAGGAAAAGGACAAATTACACTTGGAAGGTCCCTATTAGAACTCCTTGGAGCAATAATAGATGTGGGAAAGGGTACCATGCACCTTTCGTCTCCACCAAACAATAACATTTTCCCAAAGGTTAAGAATAAAAATAAGAGAGTTAAGGGCAAGAAATTTGGTCTTAATGCTTCTTCATTTGAGAACACTTGATTCTTTCTTTGCTTCTTTTGCCTAACTTAAAGACGTTAAAGAAAAGTACTTGTTGGGAGATAACCCAAGAGTTTTAGATGAGTCTTGGAAGTTATTACCTCTATAATAACCTCTCCTTATCCTTTTTATTTGCTTTTTGTGCCAAGAGTAACCTCTAATGAGAGTGAAGTAATGATTGGGAAAGTTGTTGTCCCGGAACAGATTTCTGTGCTTCACCGTAAACATTCCTGAGAGAGTTATGTACGTCGGATTGAGATGTGATTTTTTATGCTTCTGCCACAGGTTGTTATATAACTTTCTTTAGTTCAACACTTTTTGATTTGAGCAACAGAAGGTCTTCGAAAAAATTCGTCTTTACCTGCTGGTCTGTTTTGATAGATTTCTGCCATTTTCTGCATTTGCTTCTTGTTAGTTCCTTCTTGAGTTCCTTTGGGGAATCGAGCTTTTTGAGGGAAGTGCTACAGTAGCTAGTGTTATAATGGAAGTTTATTTGGTGTTAGAACTGAACCTTGAGACTTATTTATCTTAAGTGCACTAATGTTGCTAATGAGATTGTGTGAAGTTTTGTATGAAGGAAAATTTTCAGGTGTATGGAAGGAATGAGTAATGAGATGAAGGATGGACTAAAGCTCAAGCTTGGGTATGCCACGCGTGTCACCCCAAGAAATATCCAAGAAATGCAAGCGTCAAAGCTTGGGGATGCCCAAGGCATCCCCTTCTTCATCAATAAAAATCCCAGGTTTCTTCCAAACGCTTCATTTTTATTGTTTCATGCACAGTTGTGTTTTTCTTGGAGCGTCTTTTTTTTTCATTTTTGTTTTGGTTTTTAGTTTGCTTGGTTTGCTTAGTTTTCTGAATAAGTTGGTTGGACCCCCTCTTTCATACATTGGTTTGCAAATAGTTTGGTTTGGTTTGGAAAAGAGTAGGAAAGTTCATGCTTATGTGGTAAAAAGAGCTTGTTTTTTACTGTGGCTATGCTTTGTCATGCCATGCTTGATACTGTTTTGGCTTTATGCTTAGTATTCTTTGCTGTAGCATGAATTGTTATAAACAATTGAGATTGCTTAATGTGCCTTGGATGAATCATGTGTTGTTTTAGCATATTAAAGCATAGTATAGTGGTATTCTCCTTTGATGCTTTATTTGGGTTGACTTGGCACATGCTCACACCATGTTATGACTATCACAAGTCACCATAGCCTTTATGATCCTTTAGTTTTCAACTTGTAGTATCACTTTTTGCTTTGATCAATGATGTTTTATCGCTCTGCATGATTATGGCCATTATTGCTCTCTTAGTTTGTCGCTCCCAGTCTTATGCTAGCCTCCACAACAAAGTATGAGTTCCACTCATGCATCCAACTCCCTAAACCAAGTTATTCCAAAGAGTCCACCATACCTACCTACTATATTATGCTATTCCAAGTACATTCATGCTTTTGTTTACCTTCCACTTGTTATGAGAAAACTAGTGATTAAATCTCTCACGAACTTGATGGCACACTTTACTTTATTGCCTCTAATAAACTTGAACCATTGGGTCCTCCTTTGTTGCGTATATGCTTTCGCTTTATAAGTTGAAATTAGCAGAACCATGTTTCATGGGGAACGCTTTCAACATTGCACTTGTACTTTGTACCCCGTTGATATCATGTTCTTTTGCTTACGGATCCCGGCGGTGTGAAATAAAAGTGGAACTTGTAAGATCATGGAGTGTGTATGTGTGTTAGAGAAACGC
Source organism: Avena sativa (assembly GCA_916181665.1). Classification (NCBI taxonomy): domain Eukaryota; kingdom Viridiplantae; phylum Streptophyta; class Magnoliopsida; order Poales; family Poaceae; genus Avena; species Avena sativa. Next base: position 106,550,882 of record OV702292.1, read on the forward strand.
CTGGGCCGCTAGCCTAAGCCATGCCTAATCCTGGTGGAAACTTGCAACATCACCATAATGAGCACTCTATGAAGCATCCTCAATAAAAACCTATGCAAATAGCAAATAAAAAGATCGCTGAGATGCTCATTGTTTGCTTGCCTTGTCATTTTGATTATGGGAAAGCTCCCGTATCATGTGAAAGGGGTACCCCGTTGGCGGTTCTTAATGATACACATATACTTACAATGACAAGAGCTTACTCGTGACTGAAGTTGAGTAGCATGAGGATCGGTCTTCGTAAGTAAGGGGCATGAGATTTTGGTTTATAACTTGTCAAGCATATCCTCTTAGTTGTGTCACTTTAACCTTAATCACCTTCAAGATGCTTATGATAGTGGCAATGAGAGCTGAAAGCTTTAAGTACCATAATTTTTGGAAGCTCTTTATGAGACTTGAATCCCTACTTCCTTTTTACAAAAGTCCTTTCTTCCACCATTATATTGAGTCTCCACCTTCTATCTTTATGCACCTACTTTGAGAGCATAGTGGCCATTCTTAGTTCTATGTGCATTGTCCCAAGACTAGTTGATTGATGCATAACTTGATATTGCTTGTTTTAAACTATTGTATCTAGTCACTCTTATGAACTTTGAAGGTGTCCTATGCATTTATATTTGCTACTCTATTGAGGGACAAGTTGAATACTTTTATGCTATGTTTTCTTTATGTGAAACAAACAAACGTCTTGCAAAGCATTATTATTCATGAATCTTTTGTTTGTGCCTTTTCATGTTGCATCATAGTCTCTTTGCTTATTGCTAGAACTTTGTCTTTCATGTTATGATTGAAGTACTTTGATCCTAGCTTTGATGTTTTGCAAATACTTTGATCAAGTCTTTGATGGTGCATGTCACCTCAAAAATTATTTCTTTTTATCACTTACCTACTCGAGGACGAGCAGGAGTTAAGCTTGGGGATGTTGATACATTCCAAATGTATCTATAATTTTTGATGTTCCATGCTTGGTTTTATCCACTTTCTTGTGTTTTGTTCCAACTTTGGAGTACTTTTCATATGATTTCTTGGACTAATCTATTAACAATAGCCACAGTGCTAGCTGCCTGTTTTCTGTTGTTTTTGGTTCCAGGAAAGTCAGAAAATGAATATTCTCGGAATTGGACGGGACAAAAGCCAAAGTGCCTATTTTTTCGGAAGGGATCAAGTGCCAGAATACGAGACGGAGAGGGGCCAGGGGCCGGCCACACCACCTGGCCATGTGGCCAGGCTTGGCCCGTGCCAGGGGGTGGTCTGGCCGACCCCAGCACCCCCTCGGCCTCTCCTTCCGCCTATAAGTTGCCCTCGAGACGAAAACCCTAGGGACCCGATCAAAAATCCACGAAAGAGTCTATAGCCGCCGTCATCTCCATCCCTAGATCGGGTGGGATCTGAAGCTCTCCCCGGCACCTTGCCGGAGAGGGGAATTCACCCTGGAGGCCTTCTTCATCACCATGCAAGTCTCCGGTGTCATTTAGTTCGTATTGCTACAAGCTTTCAAATGCATAGTAACTTAATCCTTCGACCATGAGGTTATGTTAATCACCATCACCGGATGGGTACTTTGATGACATCAAACACCGCTTCGTAACTGGGTGGTTATAAAGGTGTCATTGGGTATTCTGAAAGTATGTGTTGAAGCGCATGGACCAAGATTGGGATTTGTCCATCCATATGACGGATAGATATGCTCTGGGCCCTCTCAGTGGAATGTCATCTAGTTAGCTTGCAAGCATGTGACTAGGTCACAAGGGATGACATAACATGGAACGAGTAAAGAGTACTTATTAGTAACGAGGTAGAACTAGGTATGGAGATACCGACGATCAAACCTTGGATAAGTAGAATATCGCGTGACAAAGGGAATTGGTTTCGTATGTTAATGGTTCTATCGATCACGAAGTCATCGTTGAGTATGTGGGAGCCGTTATGGATCTCCAGATCCCGCAGATGGTTATTGATCGGAAAGGTGTCTCCATCATGTCTGCATATTCATGAACCGTAGGGTGACACACTTAAGGTTCGATGCTGTTTAGGTAGATATGGAATGTGCGTTGGAGACCGAATGTTGTTCGGAGTCTCGGATTGGATCTGGGACATCACGAGGAGATCCGGAAGTGTTCGAAGAATGAGATTCATATAATGGAGATCATTTTCTAGGTTCGGAAATGTTCCGGAGTGTTTATATGGGGGTTCTAGAAGGTTTCGGAATGTTCTGGAAACGTGGACTTTACTTGAAAACCAAGAAAGGAAAAGGGGAGACTTGGGGGGGAAGGAATCTCCCTCCCCCCTCTCGCTTGTGCGCCGGCCCTAGGAGGTGGGCCTAGGGGTGGGAACCCTAGGCCGCACCCCTCCCTCTATATATAGAGGGGTGGAGGCGCCACCCCCCTTGCCCCTCCACTCTTGCCCTAGCCGCCTCTCTCCTCCTCCTTCCTTCTGCTCAGGCTTAGGCGAAGCCCTGCAGAATTCTCTACTCCACCACCACCACCATGCCGTCGTGCTGCTGGGATTACATGGAGAGATCTACTACCTCCGCTACTCGTTGGAACAGGGAGAGGAAGGTCTGCATCGACTCCGCACGTGTGACCGACTGCGGAAGCGCTGCCGGAACACGACGCTGGAAGGATCGTCTACTTGATCTTGAGATCGACAAGTGATCGTCTACATCAACCACGAGATCCGATCTCGCACAAGGCTTTCGGATCTACAAGGGTTAGTACAGATCTATCTCGTTGCACATATCTAATAGATTAGATCTTGGCTTTTATCTAGATTAGATCTGGGTTTTGTTCATTCTTGCGGTAGAAATTTTTTGTTTTCCATGCTCCGAACCCATCAGTGGTATCAGAGTCGTGTCTATGCGTAGATCTATTGCACGAGTAGAACACAATGGTTTTGTGGGCGTTGGTGCTCGTGCCGTCTTTTGCTTTGTGTACTTTGCATCTTGTGGTATGGTGGGATGAAGCGGCTCGGGCTAACCTTACATGTCATCGCACATGAGACTTGCTCCACGCTTGACGTGTAACTTGCATTACACAAGTGGCTCTGCAGGTGTCTGTCTCTCCCACCATAGTATAGATCCAATTTACACTTTGTACTTGATAGCACTTGTATCAACATTGTGGTTCAGTTTCGTAGGTAAGATCCGTTCTTATTCGAAAGCCCCAAACCACGTAAAACATGCAAAGAAAATTAGAGGCGTCTAACTTGTTTTTGCAGGGGTTTTGTGATGTGATATGGCCATCATGTGATTGTGATTATATTTGATGTATGCAATGATCCTTGTTGTAATATGGCAACCGGCAGGAGCCTAATGGTTGTCTTTAATTCTATTAAGACCTGCGTGTTTACTCATCTTGTAATAGCTTTATTCCAAGTAGTTGTAATAGTTTCTAGTGATGATGGACAACCATGAAGCGGCGCCACTGACCTTGACGCAATGCTGGTGATGATGGAGATCATATCCGTGCTTTGGAGATGGAGATCAAAGGCATAAGAAGAAAGGGCCATACCATATCACACTAATTATGAATTGCCTGTGATGTTAATCCTTTATGCATCTTGTATTGCTTAGATCGCGACGGTAGCATTATAAGATGATCCCTCTCACTAAATATAAAGTAATAGAGTGTTCGTCCTTAGTTAGCACCGTTGCTAAGACTCGTCGTTTCGAAGCATCTCGTGATGATCGGATGTGATAGATTCTGCGTGTGCATACAACGGGTGCAAGCCAGATTTGCACATGCGGAAACTAAGGTTAATCTTGATGAGCCTAGCATGTATAGACATGGTCTCGGAACACGGAATACCGAAAGGTAGAGCATGAATCATATAAATGATATGATGAACATGAAGATTGTTCGCTGATGAAACTACATCTTCTCTCGTGAAGATCGGACTTGGTGTAGTGGACTTGGTTCGTGTAATCACTAAGACAATGTGAGGGATGTTGTTTTGAGTGGGAGTTCACCTAGTTAATTTAAGAATTAAAATTGAACTCAATTTATCATAAACTTAGTCTAAACTACTTGTAAATTTGTTGTAGATTATGGCGAACCTCTCCATCAATTTCAATGCGTTCCTAGAGAAAGAAAAGCTTAAGAACAATGGAAGCAACTTCACGGACTGGCTCCGTGGACTGAAGATTGTCCTCAGGGCTGGTCAGTTGACCTATGTGCTCGAAGCACCGCTAGGTGACCCACCTGCAGAAGATGCCACCGATGACGTAAAGAATGTTTACGCCACTCGGAAAAATCATTACTCCACAGTTCAGTGTGCCATCCTGTACGGTTTAGAAACGGAGCTTCAGAAGCGCTTTGAGCACCACGACCCGTTCAAGATCATTAAGGAGCTCAAGCTCATTTTTGAGACTCACGCAGCCGTGGAGAGCTATGAGGCCTCCGAAAAGTTCTTTAACTGTAAGATGGAAGAGGGTAGCTCCGTTAGCGAGCACGTGCTCACCATGTCTAGGCACGCAAACAAGCTCCAAGAGTTGGGGATAACGATTCCTAATGAGTTAGGGATTCACCGTGTCCTCCAATCACTGCCACCAAGTTATAAGAACTTTGTGATGAACTACAATATGCACTGCATGAACAAGACGTTGCCTAAACTATCGTCCATGCTGAAAACTGCTGAAGTGGAGATCAAAAAGGAGCACTAAGTGTTGATGGTCAATAAGACCACCAATTTCAAGAAACAGGGCAAGCCTAAGAACAAGGGCAACTTCAAGAAGGACGGCAAGAAAGCTGCCGCACCTGCTAAGAAGCCCAAGGCTGGCCCTAAGCCTGAAATTGAATGCTTCTACTACAAGGGTGCCGGTCACTGGAAGCGTAACTGCCCCAAGTACCTGGCGGATCTGAAGAACGGCAACATCAAGAAGAAAGGTATATTCGATATACATGTTATTGATGTGTATCTTACTAGTAATCGTAGTAGTGCCTGGGTATTTGATACTGGTTCGGTTGCTCATATTTGTAACTCGAAACAGGAGCTGCAGAATAAGCGAAGACTGGCGAGAGACGAGGTGATGATGCGCGTTGGAAATGGCTCCAAGGTTGATGTGATCACCGTCGGCATGCTCCCTCTACATCTACCTTCGGGATTAGTTTTAAATTTGAATAATTGTTATTTGGTGCCTGCATTAAGCATGAACATTATATCTGGATCTTGTTTATTGCGAGACGGTTACTCTTTTAAGTCCGAGAATAAAGGTTGTTCAATTTATATGAGTAATATCTTTTATGGTAATGCACCTGAGATGAATGGTTTATTCTTACTAAATCTCGATAGTAGTGATACACATGTTCACAACATAGATGCTAAACTAACAAAATTGAATGATAATTCTACATACATGTGGCACTGTCGTCTTGGTCACATTGGAGTGAAGCGTATGAAGAAACTCCATTCTAATGGACTTCTTGAATCACTTGATTTTGAATCACTTGAAAGATGTGAAGAATGTCTAATGGGAAAAATGACTAAGACTCCATTCTCTAGAATAATGGAGCGAGCTACCGACTTATTGGAAATAATACATACCGATGTGTGCGGTCCAATGACTGTAGCATCGCATGGTGGATATCATTATGTTCTCACTTTCACGGATGACTTAAGTAGATATGGGTATGTCTACTTTATGAAACATAAGTCCGAAACTTTCGAGAAGTTTAAGGAATTTCAAAGTGAAGTGGAAAATCATCATAACAAGAAGATTAAGTTTCTGCGTTCTGACCGCGGAGGTGAATATCTAAGTTATGAGTATGGCATGCATTTAAAGAAATGTGGAATACTTTCGCAATTGACACCGCCGGGAACACCACAGCGTAATGGTGTGTCCGAACGTCGTAATCGAACTCTCTTAGATATGGTTCGGTCTATGATGTCTCTTACAGATTTACCGCTATCGTTTTGGGGCTATGCATTAGAGACAGCTGCATTCACTTTAAATAGGGCACCATCTAAATCCGTTGAAACGACACCGTATGAATTGTGGTTTGGAAAGAAACCTAAGTTGTCGTTCCTTAAAGTTTGGGGTTGCGAAGCATATGTAAAGAAGTTACAACCTGATAAGCTTGAACCCAAAGCGAAGAAATGCGTCTTCATAGGATACCCTAAAGAAGCAATTGGGTATACCTTCTATCATAGATCCGAAGGCAAAGTTTTCGTTGCCAAGAATGGATCCTTTCTTGAGAAGGAGTTTCTCTCGAAGGAAGTGACTGGAAGGAAAGTAGAACTCAACAAGGTTATTGAACCTTCTCTCGGAGTTGAGAGTAGCGTAGCACCGGAAGATGTTTTTGTGCCGCCTGCACCAATTGGAGAGGAAGCTAATGATGGTGATCATGAAACTTCGAACGAAGTTGCTGCTGAACCTCGTAGGTCAACGAGGGTTCGTACCACTCCTGATTGGTATGACCCTGCCTTGAACGTCATGTTGGTGGACAACACTGATGACCCTGCGACGTATGAAGAAGCTATGGTGAGCCCAGATTCCGACAAATGGCTAGAAGCCATGAAATCCGAAATGGGATCCATGTACGAAAACCAAGTGTGGACTTTGGTGGACTTACCGGATGGCCGTAAGGCTGTCGAGAACAAATGGATTTTCAAGAGAAAAACAGATGTTGATGGTAATGTTACCGTCTATAAAGCTCGACTTGTCGCGAAAAGGTTCCGACAAATTCAAGGAGTTGACTACAATGAGACATTCTCACTAGTAGCGAAGCTAAAGTCTATGAGGATTTTGTTAGAAATTGCTGCATATTTCGATTATGAGATTTGGCAGATGGATGTCAAAACATCGTTCCTTAATGGTGACATTGAGGAATAGTTGTATATGGTACAACCCAAGGGTTTTGTCGATCCTAAAGATGCTGACAAGGTATGCAAACTTCAGGGCTCCTTTTATGGACTAAAGCAAGCATCCCGGAGTTGGAATCAACGTTTTGATAAAGTAATCAAAAACTTTGGATTTATACAAACTTATGGAGAAGCTTGTATTTACAAGAAAGTGAGTGGGAGCTCTATAGCATTCCTAGTACTATATGTAGATGACATATTGTTGATTGGGAATGATATAGAACTTCTTAATAGTGTCAAAGCCTATTTGAATAATAGTTTTTCAATGAAGGATCTTGGCGAAGCGGCATATATTCTAGGCATCAAGATTTATAGAGATAGATCAAGACGCCTAATAGCGCTTTCACAAAGTACATACTTGGACAAAGTTCTAAAGAAGTTTACAATGGAAGAGAGCAAGAAAGGGTTTGTGCCCATGTTGTCAGGTAAGACCTTGAGTAAGACTCAAAGTCCAGCTACGGCAGAAGATATAGAGAAAATGAATAATATTCCCTATGCCTCGGCCATAGGTTCTATCATGTATGCCATGCTGTGTACAAGACCGGATATAGCACATGTTGTTAGTTTGACTAGCAGATATCAAAGTGATCCTGGAATGGAGAACTGGACAGCGGTCAAGAATATCCTAAAGTACCTAAATAGGACTAAGGATATGGTTCTTTCTTATGGAGGTGATGAACAACTTGTTGTAAACAGTTACACTGATGCTAGTTGGAACACCGATCCATATGACTCGAAGTCACAGTCTGGATACATATTTATTTTGAATGGTGCTACAATGAGCTGGAGGAGTGCCAAGCAAAGCGTTGTGGCGAAATCTTCAACTGAATCGGAATACATAATACATAGCTGCTTCGGAGGCTGCACAAGAAGCCATATGGATGAAGGAGTTCATTACTGAACTTGGCGTGGTTCCTAGTGCGTTGGACCCGATGGCCATCTACTATGACAACACAGGTGCCATAGCTAATGCACAGGAGCCAAGGTCACATAGCAAGTTGAAGCACATCAAGCTACGTTTCCATGCTATTCGTGAGTATGTCCAAGATGGTGACATAAGGATTTGCAAAGTACACACTGATCTAAATGTGGCAGATCCGTTGACTAAACCTCTCCCTAGAGCAAAGCATGACCAACACCAGAACGCCATGGGTGTTAGGTATATTACCATGTAATCTAGATTATTGACTCTAGTGCAAGTGGGAGACTGTTGGAGATATGCCCAAGAGGCAATAATAAAAGTGGTTATTATTACATCTTTGTGTTTATGATGAATGTTTACATCCCATGCTATAATTGTATTATTAGGAAACACTAATACTTGTGTGTTTTGTAAACATAAAAGAGTCCCTAGTAAGCCTCTTGTTGAACTAGCTTGTTGATTAATAGATGATCATGGTTTCCTGATCATGGACATTGGATGTCATTAATAACAAGGTCATATCATTAGGAGAATGATGTGATGGACACATACCCATAGTAAGTGTAGCATAAGATCAAGTCATTTAGTTCGTATTGCTACAAGCTTTCAAATGCATAGTAACTTAATCCTTTGACCATGAGGTTATGTTAATCACCATCACCGGATGGGTACTTTGATGACATCAAACACCGCTTCGTAACTGGGTGGTTATAAAGGTGTCATTGGATATTCTGAAAGTACGTGTTGAAGCGCATGGACCAAGATTCGGATTTGTCCATCCATATGACGGATAGATATGCTCTGGGCCCTCTCGGTGGAATGTCATCTAGTTAGCTTGCAAGCATGTGACTAGGTCACAAGGGATGACATAACATGAACGAGTAAAGAGTACTTATCAGTAACGAGGTAGAACTAGGTATGGAGATACCGACGATCAAACCTCGGATAAGTAGAATATCGCGTGACAAAGGGAATTGGTTTTGTATGTTAATGGTTCTATTGATCACGAAGTCATCGTTGAGTATGTGGGAGCCGTTATGGATCTCCAGATCCCGTTGATGGTTATTGATCGGAGAGGTGTCTCCATCATGTCTGCATATTCACGAACCGTAGGGTGACACACTTAAGGCTCGATGCTGTTTAGGTAGATATGGATTGTGCGTTGGAGACCGAATGTTGTTCGGAGTCTCAGATTGGATCTGGGACATCACGAGGAGATCCGAAAGTGTTCGGAGAATGAGATTCATATAATGGAGATCATTTTCTAGGTTCGGAAATGTTCCGGAGTGTTTATATGGGGGTTCTAGAAGGTTTCGGAATGTTCTGGAAAGTTCCAAAAGGTTCCGTGGACTTTACTTGAAAACCACGAAAGGAAAAGGGGAGAATTGGGGGGGGAAGGAATCTCCCTCCCCCCTCTCCCTTGTGCGCCGGCCCTAGGAGGTGGGCCTAGGGGTAGGAACCCTAGGCCGCACCCCTCCCTCTATATATAGAGGGGTGGAGGCGCCACCCCCCCTTGCCCCTCCACTCTTTCCCTAGCCGCCTCTCTCCTCCTCCTTCCTTCTGCTCAGGCTTAGGCGAAGCCCTGCAGAATTCTCTACTCCACCACCACCACCACGCCGTCGTGTTGCTGGGATTACGTGGAGAGATCTACTACCTCCGCTGCTCGCTGGAACAGGGAGAGGAAGGTCTGCATCGACTCCGCACGTGTGACCGACTGCGGAAGCGCTGCCGGAACACGGCGCCGGAAGGATCGTCTACTCGATCTTGAGATCGGCAAGTGATCTTCTACATCAACCACGAGATCCGATCTCGCACAAGGCTTTCGGATCTACAAGGGTTAGTACAGATCTATCTCGTTGCACATGTCTAATAGATTAGATCTTGGCTTTTATCTAGATTAGATCTGGGTTTTGTTCGTTCTTGCGGTAGAAATTTTTTGTTTTCCATGCTACGAACCCATCATCTTCCAGGGGGTTAAGTAGCGATGCAGCGACGGTAAAATTCACATCTACTTCTTTTCATCCTTCTCTTCCATCGCCATTGTCGCTGCTCCTCTGCTTCTTTGCGCTCCTTTTCCTTCACGGCGCTGGACCAGCTCCACGTATTTCCCATCTACTTCCTCCGGTCACATCGCCGCCGTGGAATGGGGAAGAAAAAGGGAGGTGTCGCGGCCGATTCCGCTGCTGCCACTGCTGCGATGAAGAAGAAGGGCGGCTCCGCTGCTGCGGGCACCAGCACCGCCGCCAGCGGAAAGAAGAAGGGTGCGGGCACTCGCGTCACGAATGGCGTGTGGCGTCCCTCTGTGATCAAGTCCTCAGAGCTTCGTCTTCTTCGCCAAGACGTAGTTTTGTCCTCCGCAGTCGCCGACGTGCGCGTCCCCGGCAGCGAGATAATCCCCTCTCCTCTTGCCGGTTTCGGGTGATGTTCCTAGCATTCATCATTCGTGGCCTCTCGTTTCCCCTGCATCCTTTCTTCAGGGGCCTTCTTTGTTTTTGCGGGCTCCAGCTCCAACAGCTGTCCCCCAATTCCATCCTTCACATAGCTTGCTACATTACCCTCTGCGAGTGCTGGCTCGGAATCGAGCCGCATTTCGGCCTCTTCAAGCGCCTCTTCAAGTTGAAGCGCCAATCGGCGTCTGGCTCCGTAGTCTATGATGTAGGCGGTTGCGGAATCCACGTCGACCCATCTGCCACTTACTTCGACATCAAGATGATGATGTCCGTCCAAGGGTGGAGGGCAAGTGGTTCTACATCCGCGACCAGAAGGCTGATGGAGACCACTTCGGACTCACGCCCTTCGACCCCGCGATGCCGTGCAAGAGGAGGCGCTCCTGGAAGAATGTGATCATGCCCGGCGAGTCCGTGGAGACAGATGTGTTGTACGAGCGCGTCTGCGACCTCGAGAGTCGCATGGGCAAAGAGGAAGGAGGTTGCGCCCTCATTCGCACATGACTGCGCTGTCGCGTCTAGCCTCTGCAGGCCAGAGTCCACCCCATGTTCAGTGGGCTGGCGTGGACGATGTCACTCGCGTGTCTGCCAATGGCATGTCCGCGAGTGAGGTAGACAAAAGGGTGCGACTAGTCACCAAGTACACCGTCAAGGATGGTGCTCCCCAATGAACCAGTCGTTCCTTTGTTCGATGCTGCTAACCCTCCTCCTGAGGTATAGTTTTGCTACGTAGTAGCTTGGTTTGTTGATTGCTTCTTTGCTGTTTCTTAACTTTGTGCTAAATTATTGTCTGTATGCAGGATTGGGCGGTGTCACCCTGTATGCCTCCTCTTCCTGAGGGGGTTATCCCTCGTGATGCCTTGGAAGAGGACGAGTCAGAGTCGATCGTCCCATGTGATGTGGAGGAGGAAGCCCCCGAGTCGGATAGTCCGGATACTCGCAAGCATTCGCGCAACAAGGATTCTGATGCGTCGTCTCCTTCGACCCCGGAAGGTGCAGGTGTTGGTGCAGAGTCGCCAATCCCTGCTGTTCCTGTGAGTGCCATGGCGCCATCCTCTCGCAAGAAGATGCGGTTGCCGAACGAATCGTCGTAAGAGTCGGGGGATCCAACCTTCGACTTTGATAAGTTTGATTGGTAAGTATTCGAGTCTTCCTTTTTGTTCTTCTTTGGAGTTGCCCTTTTCTTGATGTTGGTTTTTTCTTGCAGTCAGCAGGCGTCGTCATCTTCTAGCGACGTCCAATTTCTGAAAGAATCTAGAGTTGCAACCTCGAGGGCCAAGAAAGAGGTTGAGCGTGCTCCTTCCCCTCCATTGGCGGCCCATTCCGGGCATAACTCATCCAGCTCTCCACGATGGGGAGCATCGGATGGTTGCCCGGATGACTGCACACCAATCGACTTCGGAGTCATTGGAGGATCATGTAAGTGTAGTATCTTTTCTTCTGCTGTTGAAGTCGATTTTATCTATGGCCTCTGCTGATCCTTTGTTTTTTTTCCTTTTGCGATAGCTCCTAGTGAAGGAAGCCGCTCACCTGGCGGAGCAGGAGCTTGCGATGGGTCGCCAGCATGCAATGCTGGATACGCGCTATCGCGTGGTAGAAAGTAAGTGCTTTCTACTTCTTCTTCTTCTGCATCATTGTTATGTAGTCGACGGATAGTCTATCCCTTTTGTTTTGTTTTGCAGCTGAACATAATGCCCTTCTTCGCGATGCTGCCACCATGGAAAAGACGCTCGCCGTGGCTATGAAGAGTCGCGATGAGGCAATCGCGGCGCGTGATGAGGCGCAAAAGCGCGAAGAGGATCTACGTGCCTCCATTGCGGCTAGGGAGAAGTTGTTCGAAGAACAGCTTTTCTCGATTGCTAAGGCTCTCTCAGGTACCTTGCTTGGATATCATTATTGTTCTCTATTCGAATGTGTATTTGGCGCTGACTTTCGTGCCCATGTGTGGGTTGTGTACAGATGCTGGCGATTTGAGCTTTGACCCACAGGCCATCCGTCGTGACGATGCCTTGACGGGTGCTCTTTCAGCAGTCAAGGACCGCAGCACCACCGTTCAAGATGTGCTCTCCAAGGCCAAGGGCATGCTCAGTCGCCTCCGGGAAGAGCTGGTGCCCAAGGCTGAGCTGATCGAGAACATGGACGAGCTGGTGCAGTCTCTTGTCGGGGGCGTCCCTGCAAGCTTCAAGAACTCGCTCCGTGCGGCTGGTGCGTCAATGTTACTCGCTATGGTGCAGGCCCACGGAGTCGAAGTTGATCCTGCATCGGTCTCAAGGGCGATGCCCGTTAGCACGGACGGCCAGCAGGTAGTCTTTGCTCCTTTCGCAACTTCCTGTGGCAAATATGGGCCGCAACTGATCAACACAGTTGCAAAGTATTCAGAGGAGCTGCAGCGGGCCAAGAAGGCGGCAAAAGGCTGCGGCGTCAGGGGCCGGCGGAAAGTCAGTGGCATCTGATACCGCCACGGACTCGATGAGGCCCCCAAAGCCAAAGTCCAAGTCGAAGAAACCAGTTTCTCCTCAGTAGCTTTGCAATAGTTGAATAGCCTATGTCTTTTGTTGAAAACATGCCTTTGGCGAGTGTATCTGTTGATACTTTTTTGCTAATCTTGAATGCACTCGAATCTTTTGTCTGTGCATCGATTTAGTCTTCTTATTGCTTCTTGCTTGGCTTGTGATAGGGCACATCAAGTGATCCTTTGAGGGAACCTCAGGATTCGCCACCCCTTGATGATACTTTGGCACCGCCGCGCTCAAGGGTGGATGAGTTGTCTCTGCAATCGCGACTTCATGATCGCGTGAAGCAGTTGGAGCGTGAATTGCCCGTACTCCACGGTAATGTGGATGTATGGAAATCGAAGGCAGAGAAGGCCACCGCCGGAGAACAATATCTGTTGGGGGAGGTGACGCAGCTGGGCGACCAATTTAAATGTTAGCTTGCTTACTCTTATTTTTTCCTTGTAGTCACTCGCAATGGTGTGCTATCCTCACACTTTCGTTATTGCTTTGTATAGTTATCAGCGCGCGCCATCTGCAAGATGAGAAGGATAGGATTGCCATTCGCATGCATGACCTGACCCAAGAGCAACTTCAGGAGAGTGGATACTTCTGGGTGGATCATGATCGTGCAATCGCACTAGCGACCCTGCAGGATCGTGCGTCGCGAGTGCTGCACTTCCTGAAGAAGTCGCAGTCATGCTTGAAAAACATTTATCAGATGATGTTTCCGCTGGACGTTGCGCCATCGAGCCTGCTCGCCCTCCTTGCCAAGTTTCAAGACCTGACTGCGGTTTGCGAGTGTGTAAGACAGCAGTTGGTGGCTGGTGCCAAGGCCGCTCTGTCGCTGGTGGGACTGCATAGGCCTGATGTAGACGTTGCGGCGATTGCGGCTGGACCACCTGCGCCACCACCGGGTTCTGCTTGGAATATGGTGTCGCACTATCAGGCGGTGGATCGCCCAGCAGAAGATATCGTCAACTTCTTCGAGGAGCAAACCAACGTTCTCTTGTTGCAATAATAGCGTAGTTTGTATCCTGCACATACGTGTACCAATGTTGTAAATTTCGTATAGATGCTGTGTATAATTGATTGTCGATGATGTATAAAGAGCTTGTTAGCGTGTATGTTTTGTGAGTGCGTTCCACTATGCGACTCCTTTTTGTTAGCCTAGCTATGCGCTTATCTCAGTCCCTTGTCAACCTGTCAGGTGCGTTGCAACTGGGTTGATGTGTGTCAAGGGTTTCAATTGGTGTGCCAGCTACTCAAGATATCGCGTTTTAGTTTGTAGAACAGATGTGTGTAGGGTGGCGCAGCCCCCGAGTGAATAGGTTGTGAAAAAATAAAGGAGAACACATAGTTTTGGGGCACTTAGCTTTATTTATTCGCGGGACAGTACGAAGTACAATGTGTGGCTAAGTAGCCTTGGCTCTGTAGCCTTATTTGCAATGCAAAAGTAAAAACGACTAAGGGTAGAAGCGTCGCAGCTCTGTGACGTTCTAGGGGTTGGAGTATGCGACTCCTGTCTCTAAATCTTGGAGGCGGTAGGCGCCACCTGGGATTACTTCTATAATCACGTATGGTCCTTCCCAAGGGGACTCGAGCTTGAGATGCCCTTGCTGCTTCAGTCGCAGGACCAGGTCGCCTTCAACGAAGGATCTAGGGCGTAGCCTCCTACTGTGGTAGTTGTGCAGGTTCTGCTGGTAGATCATTGATCTTTCCGCGGTGATTTCCCTTGCGTCATCGAGGAGGTCGACGGAGTCTTCGAGTGCAAGGGTTGACTCCTGCTCGCTGTAAGCGACCACGCGCGGTGCTTTGTACCATACCTCGGCGGGTAGCACCGCTTCATCCCCGTGCACCATAAAGAACGGGGTGTAGCCTGTAGCACTATTTGGAGTTGTGCATAGGCTCCAAAGTACTGATTGTAGTTCATCTGGCCAGCAACCCGCGGCTTGTTCGAGTGGCCGGAGGAGTCGCTTCTTGATGCTGCCGTGGACGAGCCCATTTGCCTTTTCGACCTGACCGTTGGTCTATGGATGCTCTACCGAGGCGTAGCTAATGTTGATTCCCAGATTCTTGCAGAATTCTTGGAACTCCTTGGATGTGAAGTGCGTCCCATTGTCTATGATGATGTTGTGTGGTACTCCAAAGTGGAAGACGATGGATTCGAAGAACTTGACTGCGTTGTGCCCTGATTGATTGGTCACTAGCATGGCCTCTATCCACTTGCTGAACTTGTCGACTACGACTAGGAGGTAGACGTAGCCTCCTCGTGAGGACTTGGGGAGCTTTCCGACCATGTCGAGTCCCCATTGCGCGAAGGGCCAGGCCAATGGAATTGGCCGGAGCTCTGCGCCAGGTGCGTGCAGCTTGTCCGCGAATCGCTGGCACGCGTTGCATTTCTGGACGATGTCCTTGGTGTCGCGCATGGCCATAGGCCAGTAGAATCCAGCTCGTAGAGCTTTGGCCACGAGGGCGCGACTGCCAGCGTGGTGTCCGCAGGTTCCCTCATGGATGTCGAGGAGAACAGTTCTTCCCTCGGTCGTGGAGACGCATCGTTGGAGTACTCCTGTGATGATGCGCTTATATAGTTCACTATTGATAATAGCGAATGCCTTGGATCATCACGCGATGTGCCGTGCATCAGTCAGATTGTCCGGTAGCTTTTTGCTGAGGAGGTACGTGATGTACGGCTGAGTCCAAGATGACTCGATCATCATGACGCTCATTGGCCCTTCGAGTCCTATATCCAGCTCCAGGTCATCGAGTGCCATTGGCTCATTCGGCGGCATAGCCCCCGAGTCCGTTGTTGCGCTTGTTTTCTCCTCTGCGGCCTTTGGCTTGATGGTGCGTTCATAGATGCGCTCGAGAAATACCCTAGGTGGTTGGGGCGCAAGTAGAGCCTATGTTGGTGAGTGTGTCCGCCTCTTCATTGCTTTCGCATCCTATGTGCCGCAGCTCGCAGCCGTCAAAATCCCCTTCGAGTGTGTCGTAGAGGTCGTGGTAGGTGATCATGTTATCGTTTAGTGCATCGCACTGACAACCAGCTTGGAGTCGCCGTATATAATGAGCCTCTTGGCGCTGCAGGCTTTTGCCATCCTCATCCCATGTAGCAGGGCCTCGTATTCAGCTTTGTTGTTGGAGGCGGTGAACTGCATTCGTAGGATATATTTCAGCTTGTCCCCTGGGGTGATGTCAGTATGACACCTGCACCAGCTCCGTCCTTCCGCTTGGATCCATCGAAGTGCATTGTCCAGAGGTAGGACATATCTGGTTTTTCGGGGCGCTGGTTCTCCATCCAGTGCACGAGGAAGTCAGGGAGAACTTGCGACTTGATTGCGTCGCGCTTTTCGTATGTAATGTCTCATGGAGACAATTCGATTCCCCAAAGCGCGACTCTCCCCGTGGCGTCGGGGTTATTGAGGATATGCCCAAGCGGGGCGTCGTTGACCACCACGATTGGGCGTTCCTGGAAGTAGTGGCGCAGTCGCCGAGCAGTCATGAAGACGCCGTACGCCAGCTTCTGGTAGTGCGGGTACAGCTGTTTTGTTGGCGTGAGGACCTCGCTGAGGTAATAGACTGGGCGCTGTACCCCGTGGACCTTGTTTTCCTCGGCTCGCTCGGCCACGAGCACTGTGCTGACCACCTGGTTGGTGGCGGAGATATATAGCAACAGCGGTTCCCTTTCTCGTGGGGTCACCAGTACTGGCGAGGTGGATAGCAGGCGCTTGAGGTCTTCGAATGCTTCCTGCGCCTCGTTGGTCCATTCGAACTTGTCAGCTTTGCGGAGGAGTTGATATAAGGGTAGTGCCTTTTACCCATCCAATAGATAAACCGACTGAGGGCCGCGATCCGTCTAGCCAGCTGCTGGACGCCCCTTATGTTTTTCGGCTTCTCCATGGCTAGTATGGCTTTTATTTTCTTCGGGTTTGCCTTGATTCCTCTCGCGAAGATGAGATACCCGAGTAGTTGCCCAGATGGTACGCCGAAGGTGCATTTGTCCGGATTGAGCTTGGTCCGGTAGCGGTCGAGGTTGGCGAAGGTTTCGCGCAAGTCGTCGATTAGTGAGGCTTGCTCTTTGGTATTGATTACTATGTCGTCGACGTAGACTTGGATGTTGCGACCGACCTGGTTCTTGAGGCAAGCCTACATGCACCACTGGTAGGTGGCTCCTGCATTCTTTAGCCCGAAGGGCATTGTGTTGTAGCAGAACACACCGAAGGGCGTTGTAAATGTTGTTTTTTCTTGATCTTCCTCCTTCATTCGAATCTGATTATAGCCTGAGTAGGCGTCGAGGAAGCAGAGGTGCTCGCATCCCGCGGTGGAGTCAATGATCTGGTCGATTCGCGGTAATGGGAAGTGGTCCTTTGGACAGTGCTTATTCAAAGAGGTGAAGTCCACGCACATCCGCAGGATATCCGTGTCCTTTTTTGGTACTAGAACCGTGTTGGCGAGCCAAGTGCTTTCTTTGATCTCGCGTATGAATTTGGCGTCGAGGAGTCTGTTGATCTCCATTCCAACTGCCTTTCCTCTTGGCTCAGATAATCACCGGAGTGTTTGCTTGACTGGCCTTGCGTCTAGGTTGACGTTGAGTGCGTGCTCGGCGAATTCCCTGGGAACTCCTGGCATGTCCGCTGGACACCAGGCGAAGATTTCCCAGTGCTCACGGAGGAATTCGACGAGCGCGAGTTCCTATGCGGGACTCAAGTTGTTGGCGATGAGGGCCGTCTTGGCAGGATCTGATGGGTGGACCTGCACTTTCTTTGTGTGCACCGATGAGTCGAAAGATAGGTCGGGCTAACTTGGCCGGCTTAGGGGAGGCAGACTGTTGTATGTCGACTCCTTTAGTCTCGTGAGTTCTTCCTGCATGCCGATAGACTAGGAAATTCTGTTGAATTCCCTGTCGCAACTGTCGGATCTCTCGAAGCTCCTGTTGACTGTGATGACGCCATTGGGACCTAGCATTTTCATCTGCAGGTAGGCGTAGTGTGGCACTGCCATGAACCTAGCGAACGCGACACGTCCGAGGATGCAGTGGTACTGTGAGGGCCAATCGACGACCTCAAAGTCGATGCGCTCGTGCCGAAAGTTTTTCGGCGTGCCGAAGATGACGTCGAGGTTGATTTTTGCCTAGGGGATACACGCCTTTGCCTAGGACGATGCCGTGGAATGTTGTGTCCGAGGCTTCTAAGAAAGTCAGAGGGATCCTCATTTCTCGCAAGGTACTCGCGAATATAAGGTTGATGTCGCTTCCGCCGTCCATGAAGACGCGGCTCATGTCGAAACCTCCGATTTGCGCCTCGAGTACGAGGGGACAATGGCCTGGATGAGGTACTTTAGGCGGATGATCGCGTTTGTCGAAGGTGATGCAGGACTCGCTTCCGCTGAGGTACTCAGTGGTAGATGGTGGCGAATTTGTGGCCAAGTTTACTTGGCGAGTGATGGCTTTCTGCACCCTATTGGATGGGCATCCCTTTTGGATCATCATGGTACATATGGCCCGTGGGTATGGTTCGCCTCCTTGGTGCTGGTCTGGCGCAGCTGCATTTGGGAGTAATCCAGGCGGTGGTGGTGGAGCACCATGTGCCACGGCGCCTAGAGCAGCTCCGTAGCCCCTTTCGACTGCATTGTGATTCATCCGAACCAGTCCCTCATGTAGTTTGAGGAACTCGCGGCAGTCCTTGAGGAGGTGGCTGGACTTCTTCTTTCCGTCATGCTTGTCGATGTAGAAGTGCACAGTGCATGGCCCGGACAGTTTGTCTTCAATGGATGTTGCGGGTGCCTCATCACGATTGCGGCGTTGCCACACTTGCGTGGTTTTCCCGGAGTCGCGGTATCCTCCGCTGCGGTAGCCACTGTTGCGGTTATCATCGCGTCTGTCGTCGTAGCCGGCTGCGACCATGTTGACGTCGTCGCGGTCATCGTAGATGCGCATGCGGCGTTTGCCTCGGCGGTCGCGTCTGCGCTCGAGCTCTGCCTCATCGTTGGAGTGAGCATGATTTTTCACCGAATCTTCTCCATCTGCCCAGCAATTCTCTATTTCCATCAGGTGGTCGATGGTTTTGGGCTTTGAGCGGCCTAGCTCCTCCCCGAGCTCTATGCGACGCACGCCACCGTTGAATGCGTCAATCGCGCGATCCTCCGAGATGTTCTCTGCGGAGTTCTTGATGATGGACCACCTTTGGATGTAGGAGCGTAGCGATTCGCCCGATCTTTGCTGGTAGCATCTCAGCTCTTCGATTGATGCAGGTTGCTTGTATGTGCCCTTGAAGTTGCACACGAAGCTATAAACCAGTTCTTCCCAACTGCGAATGGATCCGCGTGGGAGGTTGTTGAGCCATGCTCGGGCGGCGCCTTGCAGCTGTAGCTGTAAGCATTGCATGGTCATGCTTCGACAGTCGCCGTGGAGCCTGACGGAGAAGATGTGGTCCTCCAGCCAGATCTTCGGGTCCTGCAGGCCGTCAAATTTTGGGTTCTCCGATGGGAGTTTAAACCCCTTGGGCATTCGCTTTTGCCTGATGGCCCTGCTGAAGCATCTGGCGCCACAGAGCTCCACATCTTCTTCTTCCGAGTCAGTCGACCGGGCACGTCACGCCCTTGATTTGTCAATCTTGCGCTGCGTGAGGTCATCGCGCGCATCATAGTCGTGGTCGTGTTGTCGTGAGCAGCGGCGTCAAGACAGGTCGTGACTGTCATCGCTGGATGAGGGCGAGGAGTAGCGTTTTGCTAGCGCTTTGCCTTTTTCGGCTCCGGTGTTGGCTCCTTGTCAAGGGCGGCCTCGATTAATCCCAAACCCGCGATCGTAGATCGGTGCATGGCGGCTCGGGGATCCCCAGCTGGCGGCTGGTCGTTGAGGAGGTACATGGTGGCCGCTGTCACCGCAGCTTGCGGCGTCCTGGGGACCACATTGCCCCGTGTATCGACTGTCATAGAGCTGAAGTCGAGGACTTTTGCAGCTTCTATGCGCTCTTGCTCGGTGAGGTGGGCCATACGTGATCGCCTCTTGTTTGGAATGTACTCGTTACCCTTTGAGGAGGATCCTCCGTCAGAGGAGAGCCTAGCACGTCGAAGACTCGACTCATCTGCCGCCTTTTTGCGCGCCTCGAGTTGCACGATTATTTGCACTTGGCGCTTGAATTCTTCCTTAAGGAGCCAGTGGTAGCCCATTAGCAGTTCTTGCGGAGATCCGAAGGGTAGAGGGTTGCCTCGTAAGGCATCGCGATAGCGAGACCACTCTTGTTCGTTGAGCCTGATCACGACAGGTTCGCCGGTTTGCTCGTTTATTATAGTTGGAGGTTTGATTGCTCCTCCGTTGTTAATGGGGGTGCCGTTGCCACCGTTGCCACCGTTGTCGCCGTTGGGCGGGTCGGTTTCGTTACCACGGTTACCCGTGTTGTCACGGTTGGTGGAGGTGTCACCTGTATTGATGACGGCGCACATGAAGTGATTGGGGAAGCTGCTGCTCCCGCAACTCTCAGATCCGGAGCCATAGGCCCCATCTTCAGTTGCCAGATTGCTCAGATCGGATTCGCGACTGTTATCGCTGACCGTGTTGTCGACTGTTGTCAGGGCGTTGAGCTCACTGAGGGTGCCGATCGATGGAGGGAACCATGATGCTGGGGCAATCGATGGCACCGTCGGCTGGTCAGGCATGCGGAGTGTGCCCATCTGACCAACTTGGAAGCAGAAGCTCCCGATTGCTAGGCTGATTCCGTCGCCCACGGACTTGAAAGCCGGGCGAGTGGCCAGCGTGTGGACGGTGAAGTCGAACACGCCGAAGAGCTAGCGAATCTCCGCTGTTGCGGAGTTGTAGATCGCGGTTGATGGGGCCGAAGAAGCCGCAACATCAGCACTCCCAATTCCCACAGACGGTGCCAATTGATGAGGGTTTAACTCATCAATGCCCATTGTTATGGACTTGGGTTTTGGAGAAGGAGGGGGCGCTGAAGACATCTATCGGCTAGCAAACAAGCACACAGGGGACTCGAAGATTTACCCAGGTTCAGGCCTCGTAGAGGTCCCTACTCCTGCTTGTCTGCTCGTGGAATTATCAAAGGAATCGATGATTACAATGGTGCGCAGATGCAATCTGGTGAGGGTTGTGGAAACTAGGGTTGCGTGTGTGCTCCTCGCTGCCCCCTCCTAGCCTTTATATAGATAGGCCAGGTCTCGGGTAGCAGGTCGAGTCGGTTACAGGTTAGGGTTTTCCCCTTTGAACTTCTATCTCTAGCTTCTTCTTGTTCTTCAAGCAATCGAGAGTCCGTAGGTTACCCGAGTTCTTCATTTAGGCCTTGGCGACACCATGATCCTCTATGTATTTAGTCCATATATACCAAGCTTGAGTACCTGTAGGGTATACCCATGTCAGCAAGGGTCCACTACAGGACCCGACAGAACGCGGCTCCACTTGTCAGCACGTAACGGCAAGGGTTCACTACGGGACCCGACTGAACACAGCCCCACCTGTCAGCATGTAATGACAAGGCTGACGAACAACGAGTTTCAGACCGTGTAAGAGTTTCGTAGAAGGAGATAATCAAAAGTGAGGAAAAGTTAAGCTGTTGGAGAAAACTAAATACAACTAACGAACCAAGGGCACGAAAATAGAAATCCATTAATAAAAAGGTACCATGCAAAAATTAGGAACTTATGTACAAAGGACATGAATCACCGAAACAACACATTTTTTGGGAGGGTTAAAGAACACATTGTCTGCTTGATACATGTCATGTACGTTCATATTTTTTGCTCAAGCCCTAAGCATGTAAAAAAGGGCGGTATGCAATGCTAAACAAAAAAACTCATAAATTAGTGTATTTAGTTGATTGTAACTTCAGAGCTTAAAACGGTATAGAAAATATTGTTTGCAGAAGTTATAATAAATAGCCCATATTGAGTAAGTATCTATTTGATCTTGCCAATGCAAGTTGAAATTGACGCCCATTGAGATACTCACCATGGGAAGGTGGAGAGGAATAATTAAGGATTATGGCTTAACATGTGTACTTCATTTCTAACACGCCAGGTCAGTTAGAACTATATCATATCTAATTTTATTATAAATGCATATAGCTGAAACTTCAGTTATGGTTGCCTGTCAGTTATACTTAATTGCGTCAAATGTAAGGAAATTCCATGACAATTTTTAGAAAAAAGAACTCCCGTACTAAATAATTTGTATTTGTCCAAAGGTTAATGTGTTTTTTCTTAATCAGAGAAGCGATGGTTGGATTGAATTACATATGTACTCCCTCCTTTTCAAAATATAAGATGTTTTAGTTTTGTGAAAGGAGTGTATCTAGATCCTTTTTTATGTGTAGATTCACTCTATACCTACATGGACCTACACACTAAAAAAGGTCTAGATACACTCTTTTCACAAAGCTAAAACATCTTATATTTTAAAATAGAGGGCGTATATCACAGGCCGAGTTTACAATATTACATGTGCATCATAAAAAGCAGCATTTAATTCCGGGAGCTTTACTTACATTGCACAGAGTACAAAAGAACATCATGCAAAATTTAGATGACGAATGAATATGTAGCAATTTAGCCTTGTTGCATATTGGATACGATTAAGATATGTATATTGTGTCAAGAATCACTCATGACAGGCAGCAGATGAAGACACAGATTCGTAGATGTACCAGTTGGGAAGACGAGGGCGATGAAGAACATAAGCGGACGACCTCCTAGCGGCAGTGATGAAGCACGGATCTGCCTTGCCTTCTGCGGACATCTTGTCAAGGAAGAAGAATGGAACTGGTACTCGTCCTCTGGTCCAATCCGGATCAGTAGCACCTGCGGACCAGTCTGGTGCTGCTCCTCCGTGTGGATGCCGAGGTCGAACACACCGGATCTTTGTGGGGCTACAACTCCCGAACATCCCGTCCACGTACCAACACATCCGTGGGAGCCTAAAGAAGGACTGGAAGATTGAGAAAAGATAAACCGAGAGAGAGATGGGGAGGGAGAGAGGGGCAGATCCATCATAGAAGGAGGTCGAGAGGACCTAGAAAAGCGGCGCAAGACTTGTCCTCGATTGCGGCCATCAGGGACGCCGGAAGGGTCCGTAGATGGTGGCTCGGTTTCAGGGGGATAGCGGCGTCTGCGAAGGAGATCGACCAGGGAGAAAGCCACGGTGTTAGGCATTGTCGAGGGTGTCGGATGAGGATCCACTGGAAGATGCTAAATTAGCGAGAGGAAGGGGACGTGCTCCTCCTCCGCGCTGCTAGCCGTCTAGGGTGGCCGACGAGGTGGCACCCGGGAAGAACGGGATTGAACAGGGGCGGGGGCGGTGGTGGCACGCGCGGGTGAGTGGGCTGAGAGGAGACGAGGGTTGGATGTGTGGGATCTGGCTGACCTAGGTCAAACTATTTTTTGTGTTCTATGGCCCAAAGTTGGAACCTCCAGCGCCAAGAGCACGATGCGTGCAGGTTGGCTCCAAAATTTCAGTGGGAGAGGGCGGTGAGTTCTGGAGCGTTGGATTGAGCTATTGTGAATGGCTAAGATCAAGCTTCGTGTGGTGGTCCATGGGTAGCCTCGTTCCTACATACTGATTGACTATATAAGAGTGTGTATGGATTGAGTGTTGGATAGCAGTAGGTTCATCCTTGTGCTAGGGGTACATGTAAGCGTAAATTAACACATGTACACGACATATATGCGGACATATCATCAGAAGTTGACACATGGATATGATACGTAGGAGAAATTGATGAGGTGGCTGA
Source organism: Avena sativa (assembly GCA_916181665.1). NCBI lineage: Eukaryota > Viridiplantae > Streptophyta > Magnoliopsida > Poales > Poaceae > Avena > Avena sativa. Next base: position 106,574,373 of record OV702292.1, read on the forward strand.
TCAGTCATTCTAAGTCCTCACTAATGAACATCCATGACCATTTAAATTGGTCATAATAGGCAAAATGTAAGCCCCTAAATCAGTGATATCCACCTATGACCAATTTGTCTTAGGAAATTATGACCTTCTTAATAAAATTGGTCGTTCTTCTTTATCGATTAGAGCCTCTCAAATTCCTCATGACCATTTGGTTCAGAATGGTCATAGATCTATGATAAAAAAAATCATGGTCGTTAATAAAAGGTCACTAGTGAGCATATTTATTATGGTGGAAAAGTAACAGTTATGTTGCATAAACCAAAGGGCATTAGTCTGTAAGCATAAGTTGAAGGGTTCCACAGTAGAAAAAAAATCCTACGTTGGAACCTCCTAACGCCCAAGATCTATCTATGTAGTAATGCAGTAACGACCGGAGTGTATAAAATACATACTCTTGTAGATCATACGCGGTTAACGTTTCGAGAGGAATGTGGTTAAGTAGTCGAACCCGTAGCCGGTCTCAAGGTCGCGAAGCTCCTCGCAGGTCACCCCTTGCTCCTTTTTCATCGTGCAGCAGCTCCGGCTTACAACATCCAAGGTGCCTCAAGTGAGGCCCCTCGTATCTCCGGCTTGGAATCCCTACAGCGCAACGGCGTGCTGCAGGTGTGGTGTCTCTTGCTCAGACGGTCCTTACTTGGAACCATGCCAACGCATAGAGACGGGAGTGAGAGAGGGAAGGAGAAAGTCAACCAAAGGACTTCTCCAAATATTGGTGTGTCTATTCCCACCCATGGGCACCCCTTTATATAGGGGAAGGGGGTGTGCCCTCCCCTTTGGGTTTCCCATGTGGGACTAAACAAGGGAGAGAGGGGAGGGGAGGCGCCATGGGCCTCATGGGACAGCCGGCCAGGGGTGGGCCCCACCCCGCGCATAGCCCTAGGCTGGCCGGGTGGGCCCCCTTGAGGCGCCTGGGCCTTGTCCCTTCCCTCCTTCGGTTTTCCTCATGGGCCCTTTTTCCCTAGGAAGTTTGGCCCATTAGTGGAATACCCTTCAAATTAGATTTTAATATTATATTTAATATTAATTACATTAATTAATATGTAAATACATATTACAAAATCCAATTTGACCCGAAACACCTTTCGGTTCCCTTTCGATTTCCTCCGAACGACTTCAGATCTTTCCCGGAACGATTCCGGTTCTCTCACGAAACTTTTCCAGTTTCCTTTTCTCTTTCATATGGTGATTCCAACTTACAGAGGATCTCTAGCTCATCGTACCCTTAAGTGTATTTCCCCACGGGGCTAGGGAATGGCACAGACATTATATCCATCAATGATCAATAGCGGGACCGGGATGCCCATATTGACCCCTGTGCATTCCACGATGACAATGTCGTTTGAACCGTAAACAGTCGTTTCCCATTCCCTTTGCCACTTGATACCTAGTTCATCCGAGATTTGATCTACGGTATCTCCATACCTTCGTTCGATCTCGTTACTGATGAACTTGTTTTCTCGTTTCTATGTCGTTGCATTCTGTGACCCAGTCACACGCTTGCAAGCTTCATTAATGCAACGTCACCGAGATGGCCACATATGTATCTATCTATTACATGGATTGGCAAATCCTGGTCTTGATATGTACTCCTCTACGTGCTCCTTTGGGAAACCTGAGTAGCACCTTTTTGATCACCCAATCACAGAGTGATATTTGATAACCATCTAAGCTCCCTCTAGAACGGTGATTTGCATTATCTCACAGTCTAAGGACAGGTTGCGAGGTTTCCTTAGTTTATCATTAATGGTGAACTTTGTAACTAGATCTCATTAAGATACAACCAGTTGGGTTGTTTGTCTATCACATCATTCAACTAATGACGTGACCTCATTGTCAATTGGCATAAATGCCCATCATCTCGAAACCCTAGATCATCATCATGACCAATGAACTAGTTCGCTAGAGGTAACTAAAGACACGGTTTGTTTACATACCACACGTGTATTAACGTTTCGTATTAATACAGTTATAGCATAGTATGAAACTAGTATGAACTAATTGAGATATGACAATAAAAACCTATTTATTATTTGCCTCTAGGGCATATATCCTTCAGTCTCCCACTTACACTAGAGTACAAATAATCTAGCTTGCATTTTACTCATCATAAACCATATCACATATGCGTTTATTGATCATGCATGCTTATGGAAAACGTCCTGTCCATGTTCTGTTTTACCAGATCATTATGTCTTTGCAAATAGTTAATGTCTTCCTAACTTTGACATTCACACCATTATCTCATAATGGTTCGAAGTATTCGTTTCGCAACAAAGTGAGACTTTGTTTCCACTGTTTATAATGACGGTCGTTTTCACTGTTGTCATCTAAACTTCGAAACACACTTTGCAATCCCTTGTGTATATACGGAAGTTATGGCAGCAGAACGAGGCCGATTTCCAGGAGCCTACAGTGACTTTAGATCAACCTCGAGGGCTTTCTCATGGGCACTGTGCCCTGGGACACATCATTCTACATTAAAAGCGAACTAGCCCCGCCATAACAATATACATCACATCAGATGGAGCCTTTATACTTCTATATCTATGTAGATCCTAGTGCATGAAATGCAACTATGCCAGTTACTTTGCTTCTTGCCATTTAAGTACAAACTTAATTCTGGTTCAGTGATTAACTCAAGAATCACTTCAAGACATGTTCTTACAGTTAAGAGCTTGTCCTTCCAACCAGAACTTTGGGTCACATTATGTCGAGTATACAATATGGTTGTATGGAAGAACCTATGGCTGAGGCTTAGGAGATGCAACACATCTCCTTCTTCCTTTTAACCATCGTTGCAATACTAAGACTAACTCAATGCTTCATACAAGTAAGAACCTCTTTCTTTTCCTCGTTCCATTTTGAACTACTTCAGAATCTCATCTAGGATATTCTGAACATCTTCAGAATCAAGTCTAGGAAGCATTCAACTGTGATGTTTATTAAACTTACCAATCTATCTCGATAGATCTCATTGTTTAATAACTTGTTCAACTTCATCCATATTTACTAAATTAAATGTTATCAATACCAATCACATCATTCACATATGTCGTCCACATATCCTAGAATGATCTCACGCTCCCACTCAAATATGGCATCCATATTTGAGATCCAGGGATTTCACTTAGCTCCCACTCAAAATATGTCTGATACATATTATGATTCAGCCAAGCTACTTAGCTCCCACTCAAAATATGTCTCTTACATATTAATACTTGGCCAAGCTAATTAGCTCCCACTCAAATGCAGGTCCTCTCTATAATCTTGGACATTCCAAAATTCTTTGATCATCATCAAATTGAGAATTCCAGCTACGAGATTCCAATATCCATATATTGCTGGTGTAAATCCAATAGACTAAAGCATCGCTACATTGAAGTCAACTCCTTGAATTTGTCCATACTTTGAGAAAAATCGAGCTTTTACATCTTCATTAAGTTTCATTTCCATCTTATGACTTTGAAGTCATTCAGAAATATCAAGTAAACTTGTTTACTTAATAAGATCAAGTAACATATTACTTTGCAATCTTAAATGTAACTTAATATAGGATTTTATGACTCCTAGTCATTTCTCGCACTTAGGTCCATCACCTTCTTTGTAATTCGTAGGTATGTCTTGTTCATAAACATGACAAGTGAATCAATAATATATTTCCACGAACTTGCAGAGTATATATTGTTGAATCCTACTTTCTTTAGTAAAAGTATTCGCTGAAACTTTTATGATCATTATCATTAGTTTCTCCTCTATTTGTAGAGTTCGGTTTCATGAAACAAATTCCACTGCTCCACTCAATAATTCGGAGGCAAGGTCAAATACCTTGTTTTGATCTTTTACTTTCTTCCACTTGTATCTTCATCAAGACACGTCAATTTTGGACAGCAGCAGGTTTGTCCTTTGTGGAAGATGCATTCATAGCTTCCTAAGAATGCTCTACAAATACTTGTTTATTCGCCATGATTTCAACTTATCGAAATCTCCAGAAACTCGAACATGCCATAACACTTATGGTGTTGTTTCCATGAATCTTTAGATGTTCCTTTGTATTTCAACCGAGTGTTCGCTCATTTCGATCAATAACTCTAAACGATAACTATAACCCCGATAAGAGATAATATTATAACATATGTATCTAATACATAATGATTATGATATTTAGACATTTCAATACACTTTGAAATTGCCCCTATTATCATAATTTGTGAAACCTCTTTCCCATGTACTTTTATGCTAAAATTAACTTAAATATTTTAGTCATGTCGATCAAATCGAAGAGACTTCTGTATTCTTGTTAATTCAATATCCTCCTTCACTTTGAAATCTTTGAACAATTCAAAACAGTTTCAAACTTATGTTTCATTAAGTAAATATTCATATTCACGTAAATCCACAATGAAGTGTGAAATAATGATTTCCACTATTTGTTGAAAATACAATACATCCCTATGTATAAGATTCAACATTAAGTATAAATAATGATTTCCACTATCTTGTTGAAAATACGATACATAATTATGTATAAATTTCAACATTTCTTCGCATATCACCGTTTTACCAGAATGCGGAGTTTTAGTCATTCTGCCCAACGAGCCATGGTTTTGCAAAGTCTCTAGATCAAGCATCTCAGACCCTAATCTTCATTTAGAATGAAGAACATGCAATAACCAAAATGACTTAAACAATAGTGTCATATCATAATCAAACTTTGGATATCTTTTAGCATTTTAATCCTTTTATAAAAGTTTAAACTATTATCATTAACATAGTGTTGAGAATAACTCATTTATAATCGTAATGTGACCATCACGGTATTGTTCATAAGAATAGTACAACTGTCTTGTAACTCATTCATGTGAACAATTGTCTCACCAAAAGCAAGACACGCAAACAAGGATTACAAAATTATATTCAAGTCCACTAGTCCAAATGATAAACCTTTGAGGAAAGGGGGTGATGTCGGCCATCAACTGTTTTTCTTGTCGTCATCAAGCCACATTGCCTCAATTCTAGCAATTCTCAAGCAGACCATCCTGTTTTCACAGAACGGGACAAGTATCCAATACTTATATAAACTGCAATGAGTTTTGCAAGAATTACATTTATAACTTTGTATATCTAACATATACCCTTTTTCATTCATGACCTCCATTGCAATCAAGCCCTTATGAGAGTTCATAACTCTAATGCAAGATTGCTAAGTGTTTCTCCAAATATTCCCTTTTTCATCCATCATAGAAGAAAACTCATCCAACGGGTCATACTTTATGTGCCTGATCTTGCAGAATACAAGATTGTAATCCAACTCTCCATCGAATGGAGAATAGCTTATTGGATTATTATGGAGAACATACAAACATTGCAAAGTCATCGAATTTATCTCCTAATGGTCATTATATCAAGAAGAGAAGATCACCTTTTACGAGGATATCCCTCAGGCGTGGGTATTAATCTATGAAGTTGGACCCTTTCGCTAAGTTCCATATCAAGAAGTATATTCCCATGGTTGCAAAGGACCTCAATGGGATAGGCCATGATCTACTAAGATATTTGCAAACAGACATCTAGACCAAGTTCATAATATGAGTTCAATCCTAATTGAGCTCCCACTAAAATTGTCATCCCCTGGACGATTTTAGTGATCACATGATCCCAATCCTCTGCACCTCCCCTGATCGTCACGGCCATCAGTGCAGCATCAAAGGTAGACATTCCCTAATGTCAATCACATCAACCATGTGACTCATGCTCGACCTTTTGGTCTCTTGTGTTCCGAGGCCATGTCTACACATGCTAGGCTCGCCAAATCTAACTTGTGTGTATTTGTTGTGCAAGATGGCTTACACCCACTATATGTGAATGTAGATATGTCTAGCCCCCGGTCGTCATGGTCGGCTTCATAACGGCAAACTTTCTTGGTGGTGCACACACAAGGGGAACACGACCATTGGAATTAAATAGGGATTATCTTATTTGCTATCATTGAGTATCTAATACTAGCACACAATAAGATGTAAAGCAGGTATCAACATCACATGTGTATTGTGATATGATATGGTCCTTCTTACGCCTTGATCTCCATCGAGCGCTCCGGCATGATCTCCATCTTGCCCCTGGTTTAACGCCAAGTCCACAATGCCACCAACCGGTCGTCCATCAGAACGATGACTATTACTATACTACTTAGTAACAGAAAAGTAAAATACTTTACCTTCATAATGACCATGACCATATCAAATCACATTCGCTCCTGCAAAATAAAGTTAGACGCCTCTACTTTATCTATTGCAAGTTTTACGTCGTTGTTAGGGCTTTCGCAATAGAACCATTTCTAATCTATGAACTTTCCAACCACAACATGGATCCAAAAGTTGTCTCTACTACACCCCTTCCGGGGCCCTCCATTGTAAATGCTATATCAACTATTGAATGAGAGACAGACACCCACTAGCCACTTATACGATACAAGCCGTATGTTGAGCGTGGAACCAGTCTCGCGTACGAATACGCGTAAGGTCGGTTCGGGCCGCTTCATCAAACAATACCGCGATATAAACAAGTACATGTAAGAGGGTAACAACTAAGGGATCAATGCCCGCATAATACTTGTGCGTACTGGCTGTACAACACACCTACGCATAGATCGGCTCTGATACCACTAAAGGGTTCCACAGCAGAAAACAAAAAAATTCCTACGTTGGAACCTCCTAATTCCCAAGATCTATCTATGTAGTAATGCAGTAACGACCAGAGCGTATAGAATACATACCCTTGTAGACCGTACGCGGTTAATGTTCTGAGGTGAACGTGGTTGAAGTAGTCGAACCCGTAGCCGACCTCAAGGTCGCGAAGCTCCTCACAGGTCACCCCTTGCTCCTTCTTGATCGTGCAGCAGCTCCGGCTTACGACATCTAAGGTGCATCAAGTGAGGCCCCTCGTGGTTTCGTACACATACGGTGTACGATGATGACCTCCGGCTCCTTGATCCCTACCGGGAGTGCAGAAGTAGATCTCCGACTTGGAATCCCTGCAGCGCAACGGCGTGCTGCAGGTGCGGTGTCTCTTGCTCGGATAGTCCTTACTTGGGACCGTGCCAACGCATAGAGATGGGAGAGAGAGAGTCAAGGCGAAAGTCAACCAAAGGACTTCTCCAAATATTGGTGTGCATATTCTCACCCATGGGCACCCCTTTATATATGGGGAGGGGGTGTGCCCTCCCCTTTGGGTTTCCCATGTGGGACTAAACAAGGGAGAGAGGGGGAGGCGCCATGGGCCTCATGGGCCAGCCGGCCAGGGGTGGGTGATGACCCACAAGTATAGGGGGTGTATCGTAGTCTTTTCGAGGGAAGTGAAACCGAATTTATTGATTCGACACAAGGGGAGCCAAAGAATATTTATAAGCCTTAACAACTGAGTTATCAATTCAGCTGCACCTGGAAACACTCTTCCTCACAACAGTTTATCAGTAGCAATAGTTTTGTAGTGGGAATAGTGAAGTAGCAGCAGTAGTAAAGTAAAAGATAGTAGTAACGATAGCAGTAAACAGTAGGATTAGAGCGCGGTAGGCATAGGGATGGATGGACGGGCGTTGCATGGACAAGACAATTCACATGGTAATCAGAACATAGGGCAATTGCAGATAAATAAGATAAAGCATCCAAGTACTAGATAATCCTAGGCATGTGTTCCATATATAGTCATACGTGCTCGCAATGAGAACTTGCACAACATCTTTTCTCCTGTCAGCCCGTTTGCAGCGGGGCCTCAAGGGAACTACTGACAATTAAGGTGCTCCTTTTAATAGAGCACCGGAACAAAGCATTAACACTCTGTGAACACATGTGATCCTCACATCAAAGCCATTCCCTTCGGTTATCCCGATTTCTGTCACTTCGGGGGCATTGGTTCCGGACAAAAACGTGTGTATACAACTTGTAGGTAAGACCATAAACAATACTATAATAATGAATCAATAACATGTTCAGATCTGAAATCATGGCACTCGGGCCCTAGTGAAGGGCATTAAGCATAACAAGTCGCAATAAAGACAAAAGGCACTAATAGTACACACTAGGCACCATGCCCTAACAATTTGATGCCATTACATGAATGATCTCATCCAATCCCTACCATCCCCATAGCCTACAGCGGGGGATTACTCACTCATAGATGGGGAAACATGGATGGTCGATGGAGAAGCGATGGTGATGATGATGGCGATGATCTCCTCCAATTCCCCATCCCGGGAGGGTGCCAGAACGGAGTTTCTGGTGCCGTTTCGTGGAATCTGGTGGTGGCAGCGGAGCGGAACTCCTTCTGGAAAAACGTCGAACCCCCCTGAGTTTTTAGGTCAGAAGGCAACTTATAGGTGAAGAGAGAGACCGAGGGGGAGTCTGGGGCGGCCAGACCACTGATACGACCATTTTGCATCACTATTCTACGTCTTAATTCACTATTATTCATTGATATAATCCGTATTGAGAGGTGATACTTATGTTATTTCATCTGTTTTTGCATGGTTGATGACTTTTGGAGCATGGACCGCTGCAGTCAGGATTCAGATGGAAAAGGTGCTGTTTGGAGGCAAAATTCGCGAAGATTAGAAAATCTGGGAAAATATACGGAAAATCCTATTTTTCCAGAAGAGTAAGGATGCCAGAAGATGGAGTGGAGATGGGCCAAAGGGGGCCCACACCACCCCATGGCGCGAGCAGCCCTAGGCCGCGCCTGGAGGTGGTGTGGCCGCCCTGGCCTGCTCCAGCCTCTCCCCTCTGGCGTATATCATCCTCCCGAAACCCTAAGACTCGAGGAGCAGCCACAGAAAGATTCCGCCGCCTGTGCAGGGCGGAAAACACCAAGAGAGAAAGATCTCTCTGGCAGACAGATTTCTGCCGGGGGAATTCCTTCCCGGAGAGGGGAGATCGTCGCCATCAACACCACCATCAAGATGGACTTCATCGGGATCATCATCATCACCACCATCAACACCCTCATCACCATCTCCATATTGCTGTAACAATTGTGTTGAATCTTGCACTAGTTCATAGGGGAAACTTTCCCGGTGTTGATTACTCTTTGTAGTTGATGCTATTGAGTGAACCATTGAATTATTGTTTATGTTCAGATTGTTATACATCATTATTCCATCTCTGATCATGATCTATATGATGTCTTGTGAGTAGTTCGTTTTGTTCTTGAGGACATGGGAGAAGTCTTGTTGTTAGTATTGGAGTTGCGTTGAGAAAGATCCAATAGATTATTATTTAAGTTGTGGTGTACTTCTTCTAGTGGTGTCATGTGAACGTCGACTACATGACACTTCACCTATATGGGCCTAGGGGAATGCATTGTGTATTTGGCTACTAATCGTAGGGGTTGCTGGAGTGACAGAAACCTGAACCCCCGTTAGGAAACCATTGCACAAGGGACGTAAGGGTCTTAGAGTTTAAAGCTATGGTTAGGTTTCTACCTTAATTACTTTCTTGTACTTACGGATGTTTGCAAGGGGTATAATCACAAGTATGTATTAGTCTTGGATGGGGCGGTACATTAGCACAGGTTCACCCACACAATACTTAGCAAGCTAGAGAAGATTAATCAGCTATATGAAGCAAAAGCACTTGAAAGTCTTCCCATGTGTCCTCGAGAACGTTTGGTCATCTTAAGTAATACAACCGGCTTGTCCTTTGCTGCATAAAGGATTGGGCCACTTGCTGCATTTATTCCTACTGTCTTTTATTTACTCGTACTTTGTTTACTTGCTTTATCAAAAAAAACCTAAAAATCCGTTTGCTAAGTATTTGCAGAGAATTCCTGATCCATACCACTAGCCAGCACCTTCTGCTCCTCGTTGGGTTCGACACTCTTACTTATCGAAAATACTGCGATACACCCCCTATACTTGTGGGTCATCAAGACTATTTTCTAGCGCCGTTGCCGAGGAGTGAAGCACTATTGGAGAGTGGAACCGGTAAAGGAAACTTCTACTATGAGTATTGTTTACTTTTGTTAGTTGCTTTATTTTCGTTATGGATAATTCGCTGAGTTTCTTATTAGGTAATGCTACTACCACTGCTAAGGTAGTAGATAAGCCACCGCCTGCTGAGAATGATGTTTTCAAAATACCTACAAGAATTATTGATCGTGTTATGGATAACTACTATGTTGGGTATGGAACTGTCCATCCCGGTGATCATTTACTCTTTATACACGAATTATGCGGGTTGTTCAAGTGTGCAGGTATTACTACAGATCAAGTTAAGAAGAAGTTATTCTCATTATCACTGAAAGGAAGAGCTGAGGAATGGTATAAGCTGCTGAAGAATGGTCAAGCTCTGGAATGGGAGGAAATAGTGCCTCTCTTTTATTCAAAGTTTTATCCTCCTAGTGAGATTCATAAAGATCGGAATCAAATATACAACTTTTGGCCTCTTGATGGAGAGAGTACAACTCAAGCTTGGGGGAGATTGAAGTTACTAATGCTCAAATGTCCCATTCATGAGCTCCCCAACAATATTATTATCAATAACTTCTATGCAAGGCTTCCTCTACATGATAAGGATTGATTGGATGCTTCTTGTGCTGGATCATTCACTCGCATGGAAGAAGAAGCTAAATGGGACCTTCTAGACCGTATTCAAGATAATGCTGAAGCTTGGGAGAATGACAAAGGTAGAAAGTCAGGTATAAATTACGATTATGAATGCATTGAATCTTTTATGGGAACTGATGACTTTCAAAATATTAAAAATGCTTATGGTCTAGACTCTCAAGCTATTGCTTCTTATTTTAAGGCTTTTGCTTCCTACATTGAAGTGCCTAAAAAGAAGTGGAATAAGTATCATGAACTTTATAAAGATGTTGCTAAGAGTGTTCCTTCAAGAAATACTGAAGTTTATACTGCTAATCATGTTTTACCTGAACCTTATATTGAGAAAATGCCTTTCCCAGTTAGGATTAAGGAACATTCTATGATAGCTAGTATGGTTAATGAAAGTACAAGAAAAGCTGCTGAACCTGATAAACAAATGGTTGATGAACTTATAATAGTAAATGTGAAAGACTTTGTCACTAAATATGAAAAAGAGGGACACACTATCCTTTGTAAGGATACCTCTAACATTGTTTCACAAAGTAGTGTTATGAGAGCTAGTATTCCCGTGTTTTCTGTTAGAATAAGTGATCATTTCTATGATGGTCCTTGTGATAGCTATATTGTTAAGTTTATGCATGATACTGAAAGCTACTATGAGAGAGGGAAAAGTGTTCTTATGTATCTCAATAATATCAAGTTTCCTCGTTTTATGCTGAAAGTTTTTATGTTGCACTTGTTTTGCCTTCTTATGCTAGAAGCCTCTGGTTTCAACAACTTGTTTGTTTACAAAATCCCCTTGCATAGGAAGTGGGTTAGACTTAAATGTGTGTGTGTTTTGCTTCTTAATGCTCTCTTTCACTTCAATCCATATCCTTATGAGAGCTTCTTCAAAATTATCATGCCCGTCTAAAATGGCTATAAAGAAAGAGATTTATGGGAGACAACCCAATTTGTTTTTGCTTTTAGTTTGTTTTTGTTTCTTTGAGTCTTGGAAGTTATTACTTCGGTAATAACCGCTCTTTATCCGTTTTGTTTGGTTTTTGTGTCAAGATCAACCTCTAATGAGAGAGAAGTAAGATTTGGGAAAGTTGCTGTCCCGAAACAGATTTTTGTGCTTCACCATAAAAATTCGTGAGAGATCTCTGTATGTCGGATTGAGCTGTAAATTTTTGTGCTTCTGCCCCAGGTTGTTATTTAACTTTCGTAGTTTTGCACTTTTTGATTTGAGCAACAGAAGATTTTCGAAAGAATTGATCTTTACCCGCTGGTCTGTTTTGACAGATTTTGCCACTCTTGCATTTGCTTCTTTATTCGATTTCCTTTTTGAATTATTTTTGGGTTTTCGGAAGGAGTTGATACAGTAGCTTATGTTTTGATGGTTTTAAGTTGAAGTTGGACTCAAAAGGTTTTATCACTTCACGTATACTAATGTTGCTAATGAGAACTGTGTGAAGTTTTGTGTGAAAGAAATTTCCAGGAAGTGGAGATAATGGTGTAATAAGGAAGAGAAAGGTTTTATGACTCAAGTAATAAGTGTATGAAGATGAAGATATTGATGTTATTCAAGTGGTGACTCCGAGAGAATCTACTAGATAACAAATTCAGAGACCTCTGGAGTCTGTTTTCAAATAGGTAACAGTTCTGGTAAGAAAAGCTCCGCGAAAATACAATCCAACTATATTTTTGCAGTTTTCAGTCGATAAGGAAAGCTACGAAGCGAAAAAGGGACGGAAACGGAGCCAGGGTGGCTCACACCACCCTGTGGCGCGGGCCCACCCCTGGCCGCGCCACCAGGTGGTGAGTCCACCCCAGACTCCGCCTCTGACTCGTTTTATCTCAGTACCTTCCTTTTGATATGAAACTTTGTAATATATAACCCCCCGGATCCCCCGAGATCCGTATATCGTGTTTTCATCGTGTTTTTGTTTCGATCTGTTTCTGTCAGGACATACTCTTTGAAAGCTTAGAAGCACAATGGTGTCCGCCAAGGATAAAGGGAAGGAGCCTATGGAGGAAGACCTCCAAGACCCCGGGAAGGAGGAGATCAAGAGTGACGGTGAAGAGGAGCAAGGCCAACATCCGCATACCCGCACTACCATTGCAAGCATTGGAGTGGTGGCAAATCCAGCCATTGGAGGGAAGCCTCCTCATCACCGTTCAGATCCCTGGTCACTTCCTCCACGCACCAAGAATCCTTTCCATACCCTTATCCATGAGCATCAATACCAGAATATGCCCAAAGGGAAATTACCCTCCAATTAGGATTTGCCTCGTTCTAGCCATGCAGGAAAAGAAGACCTCAAGGAGGAAGAGTGGGGAAAGAATAACAAGAGCTAGAATTCTCAACACGACATGATCATGAGCCGCATTGAGCAAAACTCACAGCTGATTCATAATCTTACCTTCGAGATTGAGGACTTGGGGAAGCTGATTAGAGAGCTCATCGAGAGGATACCACCACCACCTAAGGAGTAATTCGTCATCAGGTTTGGCATCCCCTTGGTTTGTTCCAAGCTTGGGGGAGTGCTGTGGTATCATACCACTATCTTCTATCTTTTTACCTTATTAGTAGAGTCATATCGTGAATAGAGGAGTTATTATGTAGTATGGTTTGCATTATGGAAGTGTCCCCTCTCTCATTAGATATGTATCCCTTGGTGTGAGTTTCCGTTATGGAATATTAATGAGAAGTTCTATCATTCACTCTTTAGCATAGCTTATATTAGTTTTCAATTCATGGTTATATGATTGATCTTGTTGTTAGTATTGGTATCACTTTGGGATCATTGAGTTAATTTAGTTGGTTTTGGCAAACCTGGTTCGGTCAGTAGCAACATTTTTTTTTGAGAGTTGAAAGAAAAGATAAAAGTACCTTTAAAGAAAAATAATTTCACCATCTTTCTTTCTTGATTTGCTCATAAGTCTAGTATTCTCTAGTTAAGATCTTTTGTGCTTCCAAGGAAGATTGCATGTTTGTCTTTATCACTTGTATGTTTGGTTGTTTCCTTCAACTCTTATACTTGCTACCTAGCCTTGCTAGCCAAAAACCTGTACTGAGAGGGTATTCTTCTCGTGCATCCACCTCCTTTAAACCAAAACCTTTGCCATTTGTGTCCACCATACCTACCTAGTAGCATTATTGCTATTCCAAGTAAATTCTTGTTTTATCTACCTACCAAATTAAACTTGTTATGTGAAAATTAGTGATTAAAGCTCTCACGAACTTGATGGCACACTTTACTTTCTTGCATTTAATAAACTTGAACCATTGGGTCCTTCTTTGTTGCGTATATGCTTGCGCTTTATGAGTTGAAGTTAGCCGAACCATGTATCATGGGGACCGCTTTCAACACTTCTTTGGTACTTGTACCTAGTTGATATTATGTTCTTTTGCTTATGTATCCTGACGGTGTAAAATAAAAGTGGAACTTGTAAGATCATGGAGTTTATATGTGTGTTAGAGAAATGCCTGGGCCGCTAGCCTAAGCCATGCCTAATCATGGTGGAAACTTGCAGCATAACTATAGTGAGAATTGTATGAAGCATCCTCAATAAAAACCTATGCAAATAGCAAATAAAAAGATCGTTGAGATGCTCACTGTCTGCTTGCCTTGTCATTTTGGTTATGGGATAGCTCCTGTGTCATGTGCAAGGGGTACCCCGTTGGCGGTTCTCAATGATACGCATGTATTTACAATGACAAGAGCTTGCTCGTGACTGAATTTGAGTAGCATGAGGATTGGTACTCATAAGTAAGGGGCATGAGATTTCAACTTATAACTTGTCAAGCATATCCTCTTAGTTGTGTCACTTTAACGTTAATCACCTAAAGATGCCTATGATAGGGGCAATGAGAGCTGAAAGCTAGTAAGTATCATAATTTTTGGGAGCTCTTTATGAGACTTGCAATCCCTGCTTCCCTCTGCGAAGGGCCCTTTCTTTTACTTTGTAGTTGAGTTAGTAAACCTACTCCCTTCTATCTCAGCAAGTATTTTGAGCTGTTGTGTTTCATTCATTCATTTGATGATTTATTCAATCATGTTTCTTATGTTCCTTGTTTTGCACATTGTTCTTATGTTGATGTTTACTACTTTGAAAGCTATCTTTGAAAAACCAGCTATTTGTGAACTCCAGCAAATTTTCAACTATTCTTCGACCAAGAGCTAAGTTTGCCATTACCAATTATGATTCACTTTATGTATCTTTATTGTGTTTCCTTTACTCATTGCAAGTTGAGTTATATAATAGTGAGTTGTCTTCTATTATGATCTATGTATTTGATGAATGTGATGCTTCTTGTCCGTATTCTTTTATCGACTCTTCACTCCATAAACCTGAGGCCATGTTTATTGAGCTTAGTTTCGCTTGGGGACAAGCGAACTCTAAGCTTGGGGGGAGTTGATACGTCCATTTTGCATCACTATTCTATGTCTTAATTCACTATTATTCATTGATATATTCTGTATTGAGAGGTGATACTTATGTTATTTCATCTGTTTTTGCATGGTTGGTGACTTTTGGAGCATGGACCGCTGCAGTCAGGATTCTGATGGAAAAGGTGCTGTTTGGAGGCAAATATTCGCGAAGATCAGAAAATCCGGAAAAATATATGGAAAATCCTATTTTTCCAGAAGACTAAGGATGCCAGAAGATGGAGTGGAGATGGGCCACAGGGGGCCCACACCACCCCATGGCGCGGGTAGCCCTAGGCCGCGCCTAGAGGTGGTGTGGCCGCCCTGGCCCACTCCAGCCTCTCCCCTCTGGCATATATCATCCTCCCGAAACCCTAAGACTCGGGGAGCGACCACAGAAAGATTCTGCCGCCTCTGTGGGGCGGAAAACACCGAGAGAGAAAGATCTCTCCAGTAGACAGATTTCTGCCGGGGGAATTCCTTCCCGGAGAGGGGAGATCGTCGCCATCAACACCACCATCAAGCTGGACTTCATCGGGATCATCATCATCATCACCACCATCATCACCATCAGCACCCTCATCACCATCTCCATATTGTTGTAACAATTGTGTTGAATCCTGCACTAGTTCATAGGGGAAACTTTCTCGGTGTTGATTACTCTTTGTAGTTGATGCTATTGAGTGAACCATTGAATTATTGTTTATGTTCAGATTGTTATACATCATTATTCCATCTTTGATCATGATCCATATGATGTCTTATGAGTAGTTCGTTTTGTTCTTGAGGACATGGGAGAAGTCTTGTTGTTAGTAGTGGAGTTGTGTTGAGAAAGATTCAATAGATTGTTATTTAAGTTGTGGTGTACTTCTTCTAGTGGTGTCATGTGAACATCGACTACATGACACTTCACCTATATGGGCCTAGAGGAATGCATTGTGTATTTGGCTACTAATCGTAGGGGTTGCCGGAGTGACAGAAACCTGAACCCCCGTTAGGAAACCATTGCACAAGGGACGTAAGGGTCTTAGAGTTTAAAGTTGTGGTTAGGTTTCTACCTTAATTACTTTCTTGTACTTACAGATGTTTGCAAGGGGTATAATCACAAGTATGTATTAGTCTTGGATGGGGCGGTACATTAGCACAGGTTCACCCACACAACACTTAGCAAGCTAGAGAAGATTAATCAGCTATGAAGCGAAAGCACTTGATAGTCTTCCCATTTGTCCTCGAGAACGTTTGGTCATCTTAAGTAATACAACCGGATTGTCCTTTGCTGCATAAAGGATTGGGCCACTTGATGCATTTATTCCTACTATCTTTTATTTACTCGTACTTTGTTTACTTGCTTTATCAAAAAAAACCTAAAAATCCGTTTGCTAAGTATTTGCAGAGAATTCCTGATCCATAGCACTAGCCATCACCTTCTGCTCCTCGTTGGGTTTGACACTCTTACTTATCGAAAATACTGCGATACACCCCCTATACTTGTGGGTCATCAACCACCCCCTGGCGCGGCCAGGCCCAGCCCGCGCGGCCAGGTGGTGTGGCTGGGCCCCAGCCCCTCTCCGTCTTGTATTCTGGCTCCTGGTGTCCCCCGGTAAAATAATGACTTTGGCTTTTGTCCCGTCCAATTCCGAGAATATTCATTTTATAACTTTCCTATAACCAAAAAGAGCAGAAAATAGGCAGCTGACACTGTGGCTCTTGTTAATAGGTTAGTCCAAGAAATCATATGAAAAGTACTCCAAAGTGTGGACAAAACACAAGAAAGTAGATAAAACTAAGCATGAAACATAAAAAATTATAGATACATTTGCAATGTATCAGTGGGCCCCACCCCGCGCACAGCCCTAGGCTGGCTGGTTGGGCCCCCTTGAGGCGCCTGGGCCTTGGCCCTTAGCCCTTCCCTCCTTCGGTTTTCCCTCATGGGCCCTTTTTCCCTAGGAAGTTTGGCCCATTAGTGGAATACCCCTTCAAATTAGATTTTAATATTATATTTAATATTAATTACATTAATTAATATGTAAATACATATTACAAAATCCGATTTGACCCGAAACACCTTTCGGTTCCCTTTCGATTTCCTCCGAACGACTTCAGATCTTTCCCGGAATGATTCCGGTTCTCTCACGTAAATTTTCCGGTTTCCTTTTCTCTTTCATATGGTGATTCCAACTTACAGAGGATCTCTAGCTCATCGTACCCTTAAGTGTATTTCCCCATGGCTCAGGAATGGCACATACATGATCTCCATCAATGATCAATAGCGGGACCGGGATGCCCATGTTGACCCATGTGCATTCCACGATAACAATGCCGTTTGAACCGTAACCAGTCATTTCCCATTCCCTTTGCCACTTAGTACCTAGTTCATCCGAGATTTGATCTACGGTATCTCCATACCTTCGTTCGATCTCGTTACTGATGAACTTGTTTTCTCGTTTCCATGTCGTTGCATTATGTGACCCTGTCACACGCTTGCAAGCTTCATTAATGCAACGTCACCGAGATGGCCACATATGTATCTATCTGTTACATGGATTGGCAAATCCTGGTCTTGATATGTACTCCTCTACGCGCTCCTTTGGGAAACCTGAGTAGCACCTTTTCGATCACCCAGTCACGGAGTGATACTTGATAACCATCTAAGCTCCCTCCAGAACGGTGGTTTGCATTATCTCACAGTCTAAGGACAGGTTGCAAGGTTTCCTTAGTTTATCATTAATGGTGAACTTTGTAACTAGATCTCATTAAGATACAACTGGTTGGGTTGTTTGTCTATCACATCATTCAACTAATGATGTGACCTCATTGTCAATTGGCATAAATGCCCATGATCTCAAAACCCTAGATCATCCTCATGACCAATGAACTAGTTCGCTAGAGGTAACTAGAGACATGGTTTGTTTACATACCACACGTGTATTAACGTTTCGTATTAATACAGTTATAGCATAGTATGAAACTATTATGAACTAATTGAGATATGACAATAAAAACCTATTTATTATTTGCCTCTAGGGCATATCTCCTTCATAAGTTCCATAAGGGCAAGAGAAAGTAGTTTTCTCTTGGTCTTCAGGCTGAATAGCAATTTGAGAATATCCCGAATAACCATCAAGAAAACAAAAATGAGAGTTGTTAGACATCCTTTCTAAAATGCTATTCATGAGAGGTATTTGATTATGACTTTTTATGGTTTCCTTATTTTCTGAAATCTATACACACTTTATACCCTGCTATTGTCCTAGCAGGGATTAACTCATCCTTATCACTATTAACTATGGTTATGCAGCCTTCCCTAGGTGTGCAATGAGTTGTACTTACCCATTTGCTATCAAAAATTGGGTAGATAATTCCGTTGTCTAACATATATATGACGTCCTTTCTCACCACTTCTTTCATTCTAGGATTCAACCTTTTTTGATTATCAAAAAAGGTTTAGCATCTTCAACCATAGGTATTTTATGAGTCACTATGGATTGATCTATCCCTTTTATATCGCTAAGAGTGTATCCAAAGGCTTCACATTGTTCGACAAGCACTTCTAACAAATTCTTATTTTCTTCAGGAGAGAGTTTATCATCTATAATTACAGGGCACTTACCTTCTTTGTCTAAGAATTCATACCTGAGCCCTGGAGGGAGAGGCTTCAAAACGCAAGGAGGTGGATCTTCGTCCCCTTTTCTTTCTAGCTCTTTGAATTCGTCTCTAAGGAGATTCTCCATTTCAGGTGCAACGTTGAGGATATTATCCAAATCTTCTTTTGTAGAGTTGTTTGGGAGTGAATCATTATTTGTCAGGCTCCTCTCCAACTCGGATTTGTGGGGTGCTAAAGTAAATTGCCGCCAATTCTTCAATAGTTTTTTCTCTTTGATCTCAATCTTCTTTTCATATGGCAACTTTGTAAATTGGCTGCAATTAACCTTTAGAACTTGTTCCCCAAACTGTAGAGATGAAACTTGTTTCTTATTATCAATATCAATATTCATAGAGCTGTAAAAGTGATTACCGAATATCACGGGGCAAAAGAAATTCAAAGGCATATCGATAATATAAAAGTCAACTGTGTACACGAATGCTCCTACAGAAATACAAGCATTGCAAAGAATTCCATGACTCTGCTGCAAGGTTCTGTCAGAAAGCATAAAGGTCACTTTAGATGGTTCAAGATCTAGTTCATCAAGATGGCATCGTAATTCTTCATAGATAAAGTAAGGCATAATGCTTATGGAAGAGTTTAGGTCGCAAAATCTAACATAAGCAGCTTCTCCTAAAAAAGGACTTTCTATTGACTTTTATTCTACCATCAGACTTTCCTCCAATTATATTAGAAGATTCTCTACTTACCATTATTACCTCATTCTCAAATATCTTGGCTCCAGCAGTTCTTTTACTATGCCAATATTCTTGTTGATAGTTCCTAGATCTCTAGCCAACTTACCTATCCTTTTCTTTCCTTCACTTTCACTCCCTATTTTTTTGTAAGGATAGTTTTACCTTCAACTAGCATCTTCTTCTGCATTTGCGAGAATTTATCCTCGGGACTAGCTCTAGGGGGTTTGACCTTACAAGGCGGTGTGTAATGTTCCTACTCCTTTGGAATCTGCAAATGCTCAGCGTAGGTTTTAACAATTTGGACAATCATACGAGGGTCAAGGTTGAAATTTCCAAGAAGTTTTTCTACTTTACCCGAAGCTAGAAATTTGCTTAAGCAATCATAGTCTATAGGATTTTGTTCATTAAGTTCGACTCCACAATAAGCTTTTTCCATCCTATGTAATGTATCTAGCAAATTCCAAGCTCTTTCAACACTAAATTCGGTAAATAGCCCATTGGTAAGTGAGTCCAGTTCATTTCTATTATTAGTACTCAAACCTGCGTAGAAGGCGTGTATTACCAACCAAGGCGGGGAAGTTATGGTGGGGGCAGCAGTCAAGCAGTCCCCTAAGCCTTGTGTATCCTTCATATAAGCTTTCTTCGGGCCACCGTTTAAAATTAGTGATCAAACGTCTAGCTCCAAGAGTTTTTGTCCTAGGAAATAAATCAACTAAAAATGAAGAGGCCAACCTCTCCTAGGAGTCAGTGATTTTTCTGGGACTTCGAATATACCAAGAACGAGCCTCATCAATAATAGTTTAAAAAAAGAGTAGATTTAACCTCATCCTTAGTGAATATGTTAAGATGAAAAGTCTCACATGTGTCTTTGAAGAACCCTACATGCTCATACGGATCTTTCGTACCATCCCCTGCAAACTTTTTAGCATGTAAAAGATCCAAAAGCATGGGGTTAATATCATACCCATTAGGGTTGTTGGATTTTAAATAAGCGTCCATGGGTGGACCAGAATTCTTTACAGCCACGAGTTGAATTATATATCGGTACTCGCCCATGGTGTTTACCTGAAACTAGTAACAACTTTAATAAAACAATTAGTAAAATGAGCAACTAAGAACAAAGACCAAAAGCGTTTAGCTCCCCGAAAACGGCGCTAGAAAATAGCTTGATGACTGGAAGTGCACAGATCAATTGTAGCTATTTTCAAAATAAGAGTATCGAACCCACAAAGAGCTATTTGGTTAAGATCTTTATGCCCCTCGTCACTATCTACTAAAAGATACTTTGTAAGCTGCCTTTGATTTCAAGTAAAGGGTATTTGAAAGGTTTTTGATTGAATATGGAAAAGTAAATAAAACAAGTAACAGAAGCGTTTGGAATGGTGGTTGAACTCAATAAGGCTAAAGCGTTATCGGGATGTAGGATACACCACTAGCATGTTGTAATTAATCATTATTAGGATAACCTATTTCTTATGTGACATGTGTGGAGAGAGTTCCATAATAAGATGTTCATCGCAAGGCTCGTAGGCAATCACTTTCTTGAGCTAAGGAATGAGGTCATCTCTAAATAACCACTGTGATGTCTAAGATCACTCACCCATATAGACCACCGCAATTAAGGGTCTCCCTATGGTTATCGTAATTAGCTTAGTGAATCTTTCTTTATTCCTCATTTGACTGTGCAGGTTATAAGCCAATGTTTGTAGTCACGAATAACACTGGACATACTCCCAAACATGTCCTAAGGATTTCACCCTCCCTTTAGTCTCGAAGACAAATGATATGTGGCCGACTACACATACCATCTGAAGAGAGAGATCAAACATAATATCATAAATCAATAGATCATAGACACAAGTAATAGATCATCTTTATTTCATTTCATAATAATGCTAGGGTTTCTCCATCTCTCCAAGAATGAAGGAAACTACTCACACATGGAAGCAATCAACAACATCATCATAATCAAATGGATAAAAGTATGAGGATGAATCTAGCACAAACCACAGCTGAATACAACAAGATCAAATGTATGGAAGATGGGGGTAGTAATGGTGATGGAGATGTAGAGGTTGATGGTGAAGGGGATGATGCGATGTCCTCCAATGATCCGTGAAGTAACAAGGATTTCACCTTACCCAAGTTCCTCCTCCATATCTCTTCCAAGTGTGGTTTTTCGTGGTTGGCAGTTTCTGTGAATGTCAGATTTTAGATCCGTCTTCGTGAGGTGAAAGTATTTGACGAGGCGAACGTGCTGCCACGTGGTACGGGCGGGCTCCACCCGTACCAGTGGTCATTTAGCTCCCTAGAGCCTTCTCCATGTTTGCCAATCTCCCAGGTGCGAGGAAAAATCAATTAAATGACTTTTATCACTTAAAAATATCATATTACAGCATAATCTGATAGTCCCAATCTATATGTTTATAAGAGACTTAGTAATTTGGAATCTTGTTGAAACAAGGACAAAAGATGCACGCAAACGCAATAAAATACCAAAACCCTACTCTACTTATGCAAAAACAAGAGGTAAATATGCTTCAATTTTGGACTCATCAGTACTTTATGTCAGCGATTAGAGCTCCCAGGGGTATAAGTCATGCACATTAATTCCAAGCCTCATTTCATGTTTAGACAGTCAGTACTAACTGTAGGAATTTGTGGCTTGCAATATTTTATATGTGCACTACATTGTTATACTCCCGGAATCAAAACCTCGATGCAGAAGTATTTATGGAAATAACAGGGAATAATTGATGTGGAATTGTATTTAAGGAAATATACTTAAGGAAGCCGGTACGGCTATACTGGAATACAGTGTATATGAATATGCTGGAATTATACCCGGGAACAGTATAGAGCGGAATGCCAGGTTGTCTATAGGATTGGCTCTATGGATTGTTAAAGCCCGCGAGTTTGATTTTGATTTCAAACTCGGCACACAACTCACACGTGTGTGCTGGGACCTAATTGATTAATAGTATTAGGCTCGGTAACTGATTGTTAATGATTGTGGTTGGTTTAACAAGTCACGAGTCCTAACTGAAAACAGATAGAAATATCTGAAACTTGGAGTCTATATAAAGGTTCCACCCTCTAGCCTCAAGATGTATTGTGAGCGGCACCACCGATAAGGCAGAGAAATAGAGGATAGGCCCACTAGCCCCAAACCCTAAATTTCTAACATTGGTATCAGAGCCGAAGGTTCATACCGGCGCGTGACGCCGCCGCCGCCGTAATCCGCTGAAAATTTTCATCGATGGTGACCTGCCTACTCTGCCGCTGGTGGGCTCCGGTTTCGCAGCAAAGTTCTCATCGCTGCCGAATACTGCCCTACTTCGAACAATGCCGTCTATGCGTCCGTCAAATCAATCTGCATTGCGGCTCGCTTCCGCTCTAAACTCGTCGACTGGGCCGTTTTCGTCGGAATCAGCAATCGATCTGGAGGAGATCACGTGGTTTGGAAAGTAATCACGGAACAACAGCAAAGTTCGGACGCCATCTCCGCTTGAGATCGAATACACGTCATGAACTTCAAATTCGATTGACACCAATTCACAAACCCGCCGCGTCCGGTCGTGACCACGATCCACGTCGCCAAGCTATTCGTCAAAGTCAGCTACGCCTACGCACGGAAACCCACGGAAGCTGCTTTCCAAGCCAATCGAAACTCTCAACACACCCTTAGCCAAAGAGGAAAAGGCGTCCGCTCTGCGACCTGCACGAACGAGCTCGCAACCACACCATACGACGAGCTCTACTCTCTCACGAGTTTGTCACGGCGTTCGCTCGGAACTTCAAAACTGGTTTGGTTAATCAGACAATTGCTGGCCGTGTTTGTTTGATTACTCCGGCCAACTCGCGGCGATCGAGGAAAGCATAAGCTGATGGACAAAAGTTTCATTGATGAGATCATTTATTTTTTGGAAATCGCGTCGGTTTGCTGTCTGCACCCCAATTTCTTAAAGCCTATGCACCGAATCGTTGCATCACTCTTTCCATTGCGCCCGTGTGCATGCATCTTGTCACACTGTCGCTGAAGCTGCACTTGCCTGGAAGTACTCGTTTCGCCAAAGTGGAATGAGGAAGACATATACATGACTGCTTAGGTTATCCTGAAATTCGGATTAAAAAAAAAAGGTATATCATGGAATTGATTCACTATCTTCGCCATCTCTCAACATCAAGTGCACAGATTACGTGGAACATCATGCGTAGCCTGGAAACTTAGGAAGGCATATCTTTTATTGGGGTTTATTTATTTTTGGAGGAAATTGGAATATACTCCAAGGAACCAGATGGATTTATTTTTTATGTCTCTTTGATTTTTCAATTGCTATGTGATTGACCTCGGCACCGGAATATACCGCGGCTCGTCGGCGTTCTCTGGAACCTTTTGGAGTACTTAATAAGTCATGAAAATTCTCTGGAATCACTTATTTTTGGAGGAAACTAAGGAACACTACATGGGAAAGGAAATCAACATTTTACTTAACGGTATGTACAGTACTATTACAGTTTGCGCTAAACCTTAATTTATTGCTACTTTTCCATATAGTTGGACTATGCCACTACGTCATGAATTTGATGGAATATAATAGCAAAGTTTAATGACATGCAAAGAATTCCAAAGGAAATATATATGTATATGTGTGTAGTTGGCCTTTATTACTAAATCTGATGTACTTTGGAATTGGAGATTACACCATCAAACTCCCTTGTGGAGAAGAGCTATTGTTGTTATAGGAAATTATAAATACCGAAACTCCCTTGTGGAGGAAAGCTATTCCTAAATTCCGAAGGAAAATTATTTGTACTTCTGGAATCTATTGATTATAACATGCTATTTGTAAAAGGGAGAGTGGAAAGATTGCTCAATGGAAATTATTACATTGCGGAATTGAACACTATGGTCTAATATCTCTTGATAACCATTGGAAGTTGGTAACCAAATTTTATTTGGTGAAGATAACTCCATATGGAGGAATACTATTAATAGGAACACATGTTCGGAATTTTATGATTGATTGTATATACGACTTGGTCGTAATCTGTAAACAGATTTGGAAAGCTTGGTTAATTCTGGAACTATCTGTAAGTGGGCGGATTATCGTATATGGATTTCTTTATTCAGAGTGGAATTTGCATTATTTCTTTTATAGTCCCACAGGAGTTTCAATTGTTTTATTTTATTTACGACTTGGTTGCATATCAAGGAACATAATTAAGTGGCATACTAATTATGGAATTCAAAATTTTAGTGGGAGGATTATGGTACTTCATCAACATTTTTTTATGTACAAGTCGGAAGGTCTTTGTTTTACATCATAAACATCTCATACTGAAGTGGAGAATTAGTCCATGAAAGGATTTAAAGGTTTGATGACTAATTAGTGGGGGAAATACACTTCAGGAATATTATTAATTGAAATGTATATAGAGATGATGGAATTATTCACCACAGTAATATGGTGTATACTCCACAGTTGATTGGAGGAATATAACACTTGGTTCTTCTTATGATTATTGGAAAAGCAATACATACTACTATCTGTTCTATAATTTGTCATATTTTACAGTCACTACTTATGTTTTGTTGACTGGAACAAAGTATTCTATTCATGTTTTAATAGTATGGATTGGAATTGTTATTTCTACATAGCACACCAGCTGTTATTTTTTATTGAATTTACTAGTGGATCAAATGGTTTCATTTTTGGTCTGGAAAAGGAATCATGGTGGAAAGTAGGAATACAATATATTTTATCAAGGTTGGAAAAGTGGGACCATAGTCTCATGCAAAATACTATTATACACAAGTCAAACTCCCAACACTAACATGCTTAGGAAAAGTGGGAGGAATCACCATGAACTATCATATCTATGTCATTGTTTTTTGTGTGTGGAAGTAACTCTATATTTTAGAGGAACATTAAGCTCAGACGAATCACTTGAAATTGTTACTAATGTCAACTATGAGCGGAAGCATTGCAAGAAGAGATAAACTCAATGAGGAAGAATAAAAGTTTGGGAACTTGTTAATTTACCAAACAACGTCAAGCCTGTATGTAGTAAGTGAATTTATTACTGGGAAGATTAATGCAACGTGCTTAGTGGAAATTACAATTCTAGGCATGTTGTTAAATGCTTTACACAAAGGAAATATTTATACTTTGTGGAAATTGTTTCTCCTATGGGAGTGTTTGCTTCTCTAGAATTTAGAGAAAGTGGGAATAAAGACAAGGTTTGCTAATTTAAGAGATCAATACTTGTTCATGGCACAAGCTTTACATCAATGCTATATTAGGTCATATGGTTTGCTCAATCCTGGAAGATGATCATATATAAAGGTTAGTGTGGATTGTTTTGTGTTATAACTATATGTGCTAATAGTGTTCTTATTGTTTATAAATATCACATTGATGGAAGTGAAAGCTTGGTTATCCTCTAACTTTCATATGAAAGGTATCTTCAACGCTTCCTATGTGTTGGGAGTGGAATTACATAGATAATATTTTGAAATATTTTCTATGGAAAATTGCAAACCTGTCAAGTACCTTTGATAAAGGGAAATATACTCTATGAGGAATTTTGTTTAAACTCTTGAGGAAAAGGGAAGAATAATTGTTATCCAATAATTATTTTGGGACATTATTCGTGCGACCTGATCTTAGCCATGCCACTTGAACTATTGCTATTTTGATTAGCATGGTAATTGAAACTTGCTAGAACTATTAGCAAGGGTAAGCTGATATCTGGAAATATTGCTGGAATTATTGAAAATGCTTATGGCGTAATGTCAAGGAATCATGGATCATTCACTATATTTTGACGGTCACAATTTCTGCTACAAGTTTGGATATATTGATGTTGTTTTTGGCAAGAGGATCTCCATGAAAGGTAACATATTTTTATGTTGTGTTTTGATATTTATTGTTTGTAGGTCCTTGAGGTGTTGAAAAGAAACATGATTTAAATGTTCTTTCGTTATGAAAAATGAATACTTTGATGCGTTTGAAGTATCAGAGGATGGCATGTAGCTAAAGGAATTATGGTCGTGGAAGGAGCATCATAACCTGTTACTTTGTGATAATATGACTCCAAAGGTCACAAGGTTTATATGCAACATGAATGTATCGAGGGAAGGAATTATCTTTTGACCATGTTAATATCATGGGAATTCACTTTCTTGGATAAAAATATTTTCAGCCAAGTGGGAGATGTAGGAATTTGTGGCTTGCAATATTTTATATGTGCACTACATTGTTATACTCCCGGAATCGAAACCTCGATGCGGAAGTATTCATGGAAATAACAGGGAATAATTGATGTGGAATTGTATTTAAGGAAATATACTTAAGGAAGCCGGTACGGCTATACTGGAATACAGTGTATATGAATATGCTGGAATTATACCCGGAAACAGTATAGAGCGGAATGCCAGGTTGTCTATAGGATTGGCTCTATGGATTGTTAAAGCCTACGAGTTTGATTTTGATTTCAAACTCGGCACACGACTCACACGTGTGTGCTGGGACCTAATTGATTAACAGTATTAGGCTCGGTAACTGATTGTTAATGATTGTGGTTGGTTTAACAAGTCACGAGTCCTAACTGAAAACAGATAGAAATATCTGGAACTTGGAGTCTATATAAAGATCCCACCCTCTAGCCTCAAGATGCATTGTGAGCGGCACCACCGATAAGGCAGAGGAATAGAGGGTAGGCCCACTAGCTCCAAACCCTAAATTTCTAACACTAATGACAATGTCGCTCATCTACTTTATCAGTCAGCTAGACCAGGAAGCTGTAAGAGTTTCTGCATGGAACAATTTAGATGGTTTTTGCCAGAGTCGCTGCAAACACCACGTCCCATCACTATCATGTGCAACAATCGCCAGCTATTGTGTTTGTCTCTATAGAGAAAGATCCATTCTCTTGACGGAGCCGTACACACAGTTCCTTTATTCTACCTCTAGCTCACACAAGAACGGCAATGGAGACAACGGATTTTTGGTCTCGCGCTGCCCAAACAACCGAGCTTTTCTCTCTCTATTTTCTGGAGACACACCAGACCAAACACAAATGAATTACAGGCCACCTTTATTGCACTGGGAGATCGTAGCACCCACGCACTCATGCACACCCACACGCGCGCTCACCATGCACACGTCCTGGCGCATGCCGTGCTCACCAAGCGCACACTCTAACAACCTGGTCTCCCTCAATGTGAGCCGCTACTCATCCCCGAGACCTGGGTGTCATCATGCGCTGTGCCCGCTGCGTCCTCTGTCGCTTATAATTTTCGAGAACATCAACTTGATTTTGTTTTATGAGTTCTGCTGTTATACCTTTTTCTTTCATGGACTTCTTGACATCAGGCATAAGTTCTGGAGGTATATGAAGCATACATTTCTTTGGTTTAATCACTTCAAGAGGATTGTATTGTTTATTATTGAAGGATCTTATCACGAAAAGATTTATACATTCATGTAGCGTTAATTTGCTCAAAGTTCCTCCTAAAGTTAAATCAATCATTTGTTTAGAGTCATCAGTGAGTCCATTATAAAAATATTGTATAATTAAATGATCCTTACAACCATGATTTGGTACTTTCATAAACATCCCATAAAATGTTTCCCTTGCTTGTGAGAAACTTTCTCCAATTCTTTGAAAGAAACTATATATGTCACTCTTGATCTGCAAAATATTACTAAATGAGAAGAATTTTTGCATAAATTCTCAGATGCAATACGTCTAACTTTTTATAGTGTGGTTAGGTAGGGATTCTAACTAAGTAAAAGCTTTATTTTTTAGTGACTAGCGGAAAAGTTTAATAAGTACAATCTCTTTCTGTAGTCCAGCTGGTTTAAGAATATCACAAAGGTCATGAACCTTTGTCAGATGATTACTTGGATCTTCATCTTCTGTTCCTACAAAAGCAATCTCTTCCATCATATAGATTATCTCAGGATCTATTTTCAAATTCCATGCCTTTAAGATCAGGATAGAGAATAGGTATTTTCCTAAGATGCCTAGATGGATTCCTATAATCTCCCAATGATTTATTGAGTTGTTCTACCCTTCGGTTGATGGTCAAATCTGCCATCAAAGAAATCAAACCGTTCACGTCTATAGTACGTGAGTTAGAAAAAAATCAATAAATTATAAGCGTCTTTAAATTGGTACGCTTTTTTCAACAAACATCGTGGATGGTTTCAACACTTACGGATGTCAAGAAACAAACACTTAGCACTTAGCTACCCTACAACGGCGCTAGAAAATAGCTTGATGGCATGCAAGAGTACATATTCATTAGAGAACGTTTTTGTAGAAGTATTAGTTTCAGTTTTTATATTGATCCTAATAAGGAGCTTAGGAAAGCATTTATCTATGGCATTTCTGTCGCACTCAAGATGTCACTTGTCTTGAGTGAATTGACTATAAGTTTGAGCTAAAAATGAATGAGTGAAAAGAAAGTGGTTATGAGTATTGACTAGTACTTAAAGTAAATAACATAAAAGTAAAATAGTACGGAGGTTGTTTGAGGTTTCTTGCTAAAGAAAGGTTAGGCATGGAGAGAAACGGTTCAAGGTGATAGTGAATACGCCAAATGGAATAAATGGGATAAGTTATTATGATACGTCTTATTTATATGTGAGTAGGCAAGAAACCCATATACCAATAAAGAGTCCTCTTGATAGATTTATCTCTCAGTTCCAATGATCCTTCTACCTGTTACCAAATCCATGGTCAGCACATCCATAAATGCCTTTCAATCAGATCAAGGATTTAAACTTGATAGTTCCTTATTGTCCTCGAGTTATACTAGCTCCTCTTTGATATCGGCCGTGTCACTCAGGGATCGCCGGTTCACTAGTAAACAAGTTCATATTTCTGAATCTCAGGATCATGTTACCCGAGCCCTTAAATTGGATAACAAGCATTAGACATACATAGATAATCATTCTCACAATACAATGATCACGACAATAGTCACAAATGGATGAAAATAAAGGAGGCACATCGCATCTCACCAATTTTCTACATCTCACACGCATATGGGGATTTACTCACATATGATAGGAGAATATATCAAAGATATAATCATATTGCAAGTGGAAATCATCTCAACTTTACCGTAGCAAACCACAATGAAGTTGTAGATTAGATCAAATACAAACCAAAGTAGGAATGGAGGTTCAAATCCCTAATGTTACAAGTGTTAATCTCTCTTAGTACGAATGGGGAATTATGATGGAGTTGATGATCAAGATGCTAGAGATTATCGAAGAATGAGATGGGGTTCTTCTTCTTCTTCTTCAGATATGATCTCTTCTCTTCTAGGATGGTGTGCGGTGGTTGTGAACGTAATCTGCCCTCCTTGCCTTTACGAAAGATGCTTGTATTGATATAATAGAGGCGATGGCGTGTTGTATGGGAGGATGGTATGGGCGGCCTCCGGTCATACTGTTGGTCGCTAAACCTTCAATAGGCCTTCGATGGAATTGTCTTCAATTGGAGATTTGCTCATTTAGGTGTGATTAGCCCATAAATTCTCTCGAATATTTCCAAGAGTGTCCAATACCTGGAAGTCATCACAAAGAAACATGATTATGCTAACTTGGGATATTAGCATTAGTTGAAAGATCAAAATTGACGAAACCAATAGAAAATCCTCGATAAAAAGTGTCAATATTTGGAGCTATCAATGGGCCACACCATGGTGCGTAACTCCTCGGTGAACGCAAGGCAGCCGCTAGTGTACGGGGGTGCCGTCGACGAGGGCAGCATGATTGTTGTTGTCTGTTGTGGCAGCTTCCGCAATGGTGCACTCAAAGCATTTGCGCTGGCGCTCGATGGCCACACGCGCGTCCTCCCGGGATCGATCGATGATCTGGCAGCTGGGCGGGTTGGGGTTGGGGGTGACGTGCGGAGAGGATGCGCCATGGGAAGGAGGCGGATCTCCTCTTGGCCCGCGCATGTCGCGGTTGTTCCCCGCGGCTTCGCCAACTGGCAGTGGTGGTGGAGGAGGAGGTGGTGGTGCTCTATGAGAGACATGCCCCGCGCGCGGGATCTGCGTCGGTGGCGGCACCATGGAGCGAGACAGTGCCGGTGCGGCGCCGACAACATTGACGAGCTCGGTGACACGCCGGAGCCATGCGTCATGCCCGTCCTCGCTGGGCCGGTAGCACAGCAACTCTTGCGCCATGAGCAGAGCGGCCTCCGGCGTGGGCTGCCCGTGGCGCACACTCCTAGAGATGGACACGGTGTGCGCATCAGAGCGCCACAACTGCCTCTGGGGGGCGAAGGAGTGCGCCTCATCATATCTTGCCCCGTGCTCCTGCTGGGGAGTGCCATCGCGAGTGCGACGCGAGTTGCTGTTAGGGCCGACCTTCTCCCTAGTGGCACGACCACGAGCATGCTTGGTGCGAGTCACATCGGCCATGTTAACGAAGGAGAGGAAGAAGCGCCTCAGGCCCCTACCTCGCGCCAAATGTCAGAGATTTGTCCCTGCAAACGAACTAGGGTACCTCTCGAGTAGGATGAATCGAACACTAGGGGCTAAACAACGAACTTCAGACCCTCGGCGAGGGACAAGCAAACAAGCACGAAAGAGACACACGGGGAGTTTACCCTAGGTCCATGCCACCATGAAGTGTAAAACCCTACTCCTATATGTCTAGATTGCTTATACTGCTTGGCGAGGTTACAATACAAGGTGGTTGATCAGGCGATCACATCTAGCGTTTCTAGCTGGAAGATGAAGCTAGGGTTTTCTGAAATACGACAAGGATTGGATCCTTTGCTAGGTTGCCGCACTGCCCCTCTTATAGGCGCCCCGCTCCTCTTCTCGAATTATCTTGGCGGGAAGGGTTGCCACATGGAGACGATAGAGTGGGCAGGTGCGCTAAAAATACTTTTGACCATGGACCTGGTCCATGGCAGGGCGCCGTTGATCACGCCGTTGACGTCCTCCTCTCTGGTGTTATGCCCTTCATGTTTTCCATACACTAGAGGGGGAGTGGTCCCACATTGGTGGCAAAGGTTGTCAGCCACCTCTTTCTTGCAGAAGGGGAAGGTGCCCTCCTTGTATAGAGGAGGCAAACTTGGACAATTGTGCTAGCTATGATCACCCTTGTCTTCGTATTTGTCCCGCGTGTGGATGCCACGCGGCATCCAGGAGGCGCGAGGGGGTGGTGCGCTTCACGCTGATCCCTCGCGAGGGAGGCCTCCCGGGAGTGTCTTCTCCTCGTGAAGGGCTTCAGGAGATGATGCTTCGAGGGAGCCTCGCAGAGGGTGAGCACTCTTGAGGCTCCACGGGGACCACTCCTCGTGGAGTGCTAGGCTCCGCGAGGGAGCCTTCCCGCGGAGTTGTAGTTGTCTTACTGCCAGGACCCAGTAGCAAAAAGGCCGTGGGTCGTGCTATCCTCCCGACAGAACTTTCTAACCAACTCTAAACTTCTCAGGTGCTCGGTCATTCAGCTTATGAGTATTAAATCCTGAAAAATGGACCAAGTTCTCATATGATAAGAATCGCATAACCAGAAATATTTGAAAACATGATAAAAAATACGAGGTAATTAAATATAACGACCTTATACTCTTATAGTACATGCGGGGACGACGTTGAAGCCATCTTCTGTGTTTTTGCACCACAGCTTGGTACTTGTTTCTGCCGCCCAGGTAACCGTCTAGCTTCATCCCTCACAATATGATCATCTTCAGAGCTGGTCAGATCAATAGTTTCAATTGTTCGAAGGGGTGGATCAGTAATCTGAACTGAATCTTCAGCAGTGTTGGAGAAATCTTTCATCGGAACGCATGGAGAGGTTTTCTGACAACCGCTTGGGTCCAGTGTGAGAACACTATAAGGCGAGTTTTCCCCTTGCTACTGAAAATGAGGAGGTCGTTCGTTTGTACTATGTGATTGGCAGCTAAAAAAGCATCCCAGCCAGATCGGAGGATAACCTGATCCTCACTGTGCTTGCTAGCACCAACAGTGTATATGTGGCAATTAGGGGCTTAATGGTATCTTCTTGAGAAAAGATAAGAATATGCTGTGCTAACAAAAAGCAATAGGTCATATGAACTGGAGTAGCTATAACATAATAAATGAAGATCTGAAAAAGATTACTCTCAAAAAAGATCTGAAAAAAGATACTCCAAACAAAATCTGAGGGTGGTCGAAAATAGGAAGCTGTCTTCTCACAATGGTCTAAATCAAGTACTCTATCCTATCCAAATTAGTTGACTTGAGTTTGTCCAAATTCAGATGTATTTGTCCGAATCTAGACAAATCTAAGCTAAATAATTTGTATCCCTGAGGGATTTGTCTAAATGGAGTATACGAATCTCAAAGTTGAAGTCCCCAAGGTACATTAACAAGAATGTGTCGTTTTCTTCTATCTGGTGCGCAGTAACAAACATGATTTATTACTTCAGCATAAGTTTTTACAAGCACAACAAAAACATTATGTACCCCCTCCGACTTAAATTAATTATCTCATATTTTTCTAATTTGAATCGGAGGGAACAGTAGCATTGGCCTTTGATTTTTCAAAAAAGATGACCTGATGCTTCATTAGTTGACTGAGAAAATTCAGAAAGCACAGCAATTGCTCTGACCTCACGGCAGTCATGATAGAGGGGAAAAGCAACACACTCATAGCACTCCTTCCGATCCAAATTAATGATTCAAATTTATCCAGATTTAGATATACCTCATCATGTTTTAGTACTAAATACATCTGAATCTAGATAAATCCGAGTCCATTAATTTGGATCAGATGGGAGCCTCAAAATGGGATCAAGTCATTAATTGGTATATCTACATGTTCATCTAATCCAAATATGTGGCATTTTTGCAGCTGGAAGAAGAAGAGAACCTCCTTTGACAATCTTAACCCATGCACTCGACGAGAAGATTTAGCTCAAACATGCGGAATACCAAGCAAGGTGATGTTCCGTTTGTCCGGTGATCAAAACCGATTGTGCTTTTTGCCATTCCAGACGGCCGACAGAAGTCCACATCTCTTGTTTCTGGGGCCTAGATTTTACTTTTTTGGACATTAATTAATCAATCTTGCAACCATATTGGTATTCTACTGCTAGATCTCGCAAGCAAAGCAAGAAGCATTGGCAGTAGGCAAGAAGAGGGACGGGGATCGAAAGTACTACTAGTAGATGCGTGCACGATGAGCGGCGGCAGGGTGATAGCTGTCTTCACGGTGCTCCTCGTCGTCTCCATCCTCTTGCTCCCGTCGCTCCTCCTCACCAGCGGCAGGTACGGCCCGTCGTTCTCCGCCAAGGCCGACTGGCCATTCCTGTCAGCGGGCGCCGGCAGCTACCCGGTGTCGTTCGCGTACCTCATATCGGCGTCGACGGGGGGCGCGGAGGCGGCGGCGAGGCTGCTGGCGGCCCTGTACCACCCGGCCAACAGCTACCTGCTGCACCTGGACCGGGAGGCCCCCGCCGAGGAGCACCGGCGGCTGGCGGATCTGGTGTCCGGGCAGCCCGTGTACGGCCGCGTGGGGAACGTGTGGCTCGTGGGGAAGCCCAACCCGGTGACCTACCGCGGGCCGACCATGCTGACCACCACGCTCCACGCCATGGCGATGCTCCTCCGCCTCGGCCGCCGCTGGGACTGGTTCGTCAACCTCAGCGCCTCCGACTACCCACTCGTCACCCAGGACGGTGCGTTATGTCTCCT
Organism: Avena sativa; assembly: GCA_916181665.1. Taxonomy (NCBI): domain Eukaryota; kingdom Viridiplantae; phylum Streptophyta; class Magnoliopsida; order Poales; family Poaceae; genus Avena; species Avena sativa. The sequence continues at coordinate 106,608,475 of OV702292.1, forward strand.
ATAGCTGTGTCTGAATTTCTCGATTTTGCTTCCCTTATCTGAATTCTCGACACCGTATGTTCCCTTGCAGATTTGATGGAGGCCTTCTCGCGGCTGCCGAGGGATCTCAACTTCATACAGCACACCAGCCGCCTGGGCTGGAAGATGTAAGCACTTCAGAATTCTACTAGTAGTGCTGTGCTAGATTCAGTTCAACTCTTGTGTAGAATTTGATGATGGATCGAACCGATGGAAGGGTCGTTGAATTATTGAATCGATCTTGAAACGCGATAGCTCTGCAGAAAGAAGCGGGTGCAGCCGATGATCCTGGACACGGCGCTCTACGAGGCCGACCGGTCGGAGCTCCTCCGCCCGTCACGCAACATCACCTCCAACCGCCGGAGCCTGCCCACCTCCTTCAAGCTATTCTCCGGTAACAACCACCTCGCCGTCAATCTCCGGATTTAATTACAGTAGTAATACCTCCTTCGACTCTGCTGTAACAACAAAAAAAAAGCTGAGAGAACCGCAAGAATGGCAACAGCCCACCGAATAATTGGGGTTTTTGTCAACTCTTGATCATTGGACGGTACGGCGGGGGTCCGTACCTTTACTCCGATTATTTTGGGGTCTCCGCCGACAGTGCTAGCCTAAATCGAGGCAGTCCCGCAGCGGCACGCCCAAACTCCGAATTTCAAATCAAAATTTGCCAACAAAATACAAGATAGGGCCGATTCATTTGTCGTTTGTACAAATTTTCTATGGATTAAAACAACATTAAATCAGAAGATGACCACTGTCGGAGAAACCCTAGTATACTGGCGGTAGAAGACGCTGAAGTCGAGGCCGCAGTCGTCGTCGTTGTCGTCCCACGCCTCGTCGAAGCTGTCGTCCTCCGGCTTTGGCACCACCGCTGGTGAGGGTGACAACGACGCTTCTGGCACGGCGGCGAGGTCGATGATGGCGATGTTGTCCTCCGCCACAACCATTGCACGAACGCGTCAGTGCCCCACTGGGCGGTGTTGTAGGAGGCCGCAATGAGAGACCCTTCTCCCGGTGCTTCGGCGGGGTCGTTTGGGTCCGCGTAGGCCACCTGGATCTCTAGCTCCACCTCCCACCACGTCGCCTCCCGCTCCTACTGGAAAAGCGGGAGTCAGAGTGTCGGGTTGCCCAGCCAGGCTCATCCTGTTGCGTCGGCGTCAGCAGTGTGAGATGCATGTTGATGTAGTATGTGAACGCCTCCTCCTCTGGGATAGGGGATGGCGTAGCCGGTGGTGGTGATATTCCACCTGTGCCGCAGGCGGTGATCCGACGGCATGAGGAGGCCATTCTCGTACAACAACACCGCTACCTCCACCAGGTTGAGGTCGCTAGTCTTACCACCATGGTTCTCAAATGCTCTTATAGACTGGTTGTTGATTCGGAGACTTAAATTTGTCGTCGGAGCAATAAGAGTAGGTGACACTAGTGGTACGGATCGAGACGGCGGGTAGGAGTTCTCTGCATGTGGCCGTGGTCAGTACTACTACTACCAGTATCCACAAAAAATTGAAACGCCATCTGGTCAACGGATGGGGCAGGAGCAGGTGTGCCGTGTGCATTTTCAGAGAGCTCGTAATTGATTTGCTAATAGATCTGCATCAGTGTTGTTGATGGTTTTTTATAGTGTTGGTTTATGCTCTACAGCCTGTAGAATTCGGGCAGACCAAGCAATGTGCTGTGCGGCGCTGTTGCGTTGGTGCTGTGCGGCGCTGTTGCGTTGGCAAACCAACAGCGATACTGATAGTACTCCTACCTTTTTTATGAGTAAAAAGTTCAGCCTGAGGGGTTCAAGTTCGAGTACCGTGGCTGAATTTTATTTTATTTATTTATTTTGGATCGTCGATGCTTCCAAGAAACGGCAGGTATGCCGACGTCCACGTGCCGGCATCACCAGCAGGGAATTTCGAGAAATCAATCATTCTCTTCTTTGCTGGCAGCGCAGAGTCAAAAAAAACAAAAACAAAAAAAGAAACTCCAGAAGATTAGGGACCCTGAATTCTTCTCTTGTAAAGCGGCTTGATCCATGTGTATACATGTGCAGGTTCCGCGTGGACGATGCTGTCGCGTGGCTTCGCGGAGTACTGCGTGATGGGGTGGGACAACCTGCCGCGGACGCTGCTGCTCTACCACGCCAACCTCGTCTCCACCCCCGAGTTCTACTTCCAGACGGTGGCCTGCAACTCCCGCGAGTTCCGGAACGCCACGGTGAACAGCGACCTGCACTTCATCCGCTGGGACACCCCGCCCAAGCAGCACCCGCTCAACCTCGGCCCCAGGGACTACCGCCGGATGGTGCTCAGCAGCGCTGCCTTCGCCCGCAAGTTCAGGCACGGCGACCTCGTGCTCGACAGGATCGACCGGGAGATCCTCAAGCGTCGACCGCCGCCCCGTGACAACGACGACGATGATGAGGCTGCTGCTGCTGCTGCTCCTGGGCGCGGCGGCGGGCGGTTCTTCAGCTACGGCGGGTGGTGCTCGGAGAGGGGCGTGGGGCTGTGCTCCAACCCCCGGGAGCCAGAGAGGAAGGGGCTCATCAAGGCTGGCGCTGGGTCCAGAAGACTCACCGTCATGCTCAACAAGATGTTGTCCGAAAGGAACTTCAGGAAGCAGCAGTGTAGGTGAACCGATCGATCGTGGCTGCTACCAACCATATTGGGCTAACTCCGATCATCACATCAAATATACATCTCATGTTGTACGCAAAGAGAGAGAAAAAAGAGATGCTTTCAAAAAAAAAAAGAGATCAAGGCAATATTGAAAGTAGACGTGTGTCGCACATTCTCCATCTGTTAGGGCGCATTTGCTAGCCTGCACCCACATTTCAGCCCGGTCCGGCAGAGCCAACGCGGGCAGCCTATAACCCGAGTTGGGCAACACGGGCAGCCTGTTTGATAAGCTGAGTCGCGTTAGTTAGCTGTAACACCTCAGTTTTATTTAAATACTAATTAGGACTTTCGTCTGTGCATTCAAAGGAAAATAAATTAAAACCCTAATTTCTCCCTCTCTATGTAACCCCTTCAAATGATTTTGAAATATTTAAAAATTACAAAAAGGCCACAACACAGATTTGGAATGGGTTTTGTAAAAGAGAAAAGGAGAAAACAATTGGAAAATGTTTTGGCAGAAGAAAATAGACCAGAGAGAGAGAGAGAAAAGGTTGCAGCGTCGCGCTGCATGGCAGCTCCTCCGCTGCTCGCCGGCGCCGTGGTGCACGGCAGCTCCTCCGCTGCTCGCCGGCGCCGTGATGCCCGATGTGCACCAAGATACGCGCTGCCGCTCGCCGACGTCTATAAGAGCCCCAGCGTCATGGACGAACCCTAGCACGCCGCTTCTTCCTCTCATTCACTGCAGCGCGTGCAAACCCTAACCCTAGCGCTTGCAGGTGTCGCGTCGGCCCGCCATCTCCGGCCTCCCCTCTGTTAAGACGCCCTGGAGAAGCTCCCCGCCACCCTCATCGTTCTCGTGAAGCCACGCAAGACGGGACGCCTTCCTCTTCCCGGAATCGAGCTCGACGATGTCGTCTTCTCGAAGTGCGGCCGTCGTCGATCCTCCTCCGGCCTCGTCGCGACCTCTGTCATGCTCGCGGTGAGCTTGTGGTGCTCAATCACCCCTCCTTTCTCTCCCTCTCGCTCTCTATCGCCCCCGTGTCGTGCACCTCCGCCGTCCGCCGTAGTTGCTCATCGGGGACGTTGCTTCGGTGGACCAAAACCGAGTGGCGCCACCGCTTTATGTTCGCACGCATCACGTTGAGCCAAATGCGCCCTCCTTGTTGCCCCGCACGCTCCCAATCGCCGAGCCCAAGCACGATCTGAGATATCCTGCATTGTTGATGTCAGCATGACGTCAACATGAGGCACTAAATCCTTTTATTTTATTTAAACCTTTTTCAATAATTGTTTTCTAGAAATAATAATCCTGTGGGACCTACCTGTCAACATTTTAATATTTTTCATAATCATTTTCTAAAATGGTTAAAACAATGACATGTGCGTCCAAGTCGGAAAATATTTTATATATTCCAAAATTTGTTTTAAAATGATTTAAATTGGAAAAATCATAACTAAAATTCATATTAAGTCAGAAAAATAAGTATAATATATCAATATGTTCAGAAAACTGAGATCCATTTTTAACATCAAAATCATGCATTGTTAAGCAACTTTCATGACAAGTTTAATTAGAAGAACAAAATAACCCCTCACAGGTGATTCCGGGGTTTTCTGAAATTAGGGTTTTTCAAAACTGGATTTTGGGGTAAATAGCAAGAAAAAAATATACTCCCTCCATCCCCCAATGTACGACGCGCTTTATTTTGCACGTTCACTGCTAATATATACCAAATTATTTGGATTGGGAATGTACAAAAAGTATCGTTGCATTTGTCTTGCAAAGTTCTTTCTTTTCACATATCTTTATAGTAACTTTGTGGACCGTTTATGAGTAAAAATCAGTCAAAGTGCTAAGTGTTCACCAGCTAAATCACGGGTGCCTTACATTTTCGGACAGATGGAGTATACCGAAAGTGCAAGAAGTAGTGTGAATGGGTGGCCTGAAAAGAATCTATCTTACCCGGGAAAAGAAGCTTTAATAAAATCAGTAGTCCAAGCCAAGCCGATCCATGGTATGAGTTGTTTTTTACTCTCCAAAAGTACTTGCAAAAAATTCACTTCTGTTATGGGACAATTTTGGTGGAGTGGAAATTTAGACAGAAGGTCTATGCATTGGTTAGCCTGGGATAAATTGGCTATTCCAAAAAACCAAGGGGATATGGGTTTCCGAGATATGCAGGCTTTTAATGTAGCTTTGCTAGGAAAACAGGCTTGGAGAATAATTATGAAGCCAGACTCCTTGTGTTCCCGGGTTCTTCAAACCAGGTATCTCCATAACCAGGAGTTGATGGCTGCCAATGCTCCGAGGACAGCATCGAAAACCTGGCGTGCGATTCTGGCAGGAAGGGAGGCTTTGAAATTGGGTCTTATAAAGCGTATGGGATCTGGTCAGTCTATTTCGATTTGGGAATTCGATTTGGGAAGATTGTTGGCTCCCTAACTCTGCGACAATGAGGCCAATGGGTCGTTTGAGGAAAACTGATCTTGTCATGGGTAAACGAGCTTTTAACTGCAAGTAATGATTGGAATGAGCCTTTGATCTGTGGGATCTTCTTTGCTCCAGATGTTGATTCCATTTTGAGTATTCCGTTGAGGAGTACAGGGGGTGATGACTGGCTGGCATGGACCAAAGAAAAATCTGAAATTTATACAGTTCGATCGGCTTACAAGTCTTTGATGGAAGCGCGTCAATCGGAGGAGGCTAGGAATAATAATGGACATGCTGTGTCTTCGTCTGAAAATGATACTGATTTATGGAGACGATTATGGAAACTGCCAGTAGTACCTAAGGTACGTGTTTTTTGGTGGCGAGTTCTTCGAGGAATTCTTCCTGACTGACACGGCGACATATAATGGATAACAACACCTGTGCTCTGTGTAAAGCAGAATCTGAGAGTGTGATGCATGCTTTAATTGAATGCAGTCATGCGAAATTGTTTTGGGAAGCCACAAAGGAAATTCTTTTAGTCAAATTGCCGAAGCTACATCCAGTGACATGGGCAAAAGATATCCTGTGCGAGTCTTTTTTCAACCAACATGAGAAAGCTATTATAACTTCAGTCATGTACTCGATCTGGTCATCGAGAAATAATCTGACTCATGGTGAGAGTGTTTTTAGTCTTGCTAAAACTATAGAGATGGTGAAGGAAACCTTGCAGACTCTTGAGTTACCAAGGGACAAGGGTGTTCCTAAATCTGCTAGGCCGGAATGTAAGTGGCAGAGACCACCTGATGGAGTTGTTAAAATTAATTCCGATGGTGTTGTTAATGTCAATGACAATCTGGCAGCTACTGGTGTTGTTGCACGTGAGGGGGTGGTCTTCCTGTTGGAGATATGCCCAAGAGGCAATAATAAAGTGGTTATTATTATATCTTTATGTTTATAATAAATGTTAACATCCCATGCTATAATTGTATTAACCGAAAACATTAATACTTGTGTGTTTTGTAAACATAAAAGAGTCCCTAGTAAGCCTCTTGTTAAACTAGCTTGTTGATTAATGGATGATCATGGTTTCCTGATCATGGACCTTGGATGTCGTTAATAACAAGATCATATCATTAGGAAAATGATGTGATGGACACACACTCATAGTAAGCATAGTATAAGATCAAGTCATTAAGTTCGTTTTGCTACAAGCTTTCAAATGCATAGTAACCTAATCCTTTGACCATGAGGTTGTGTTAATCACCATCACCGGATGGGTACTTTGATGACATCAAACGCCACTTCGTAACTGGATGGTTATAAAGGTAACATTGGGTATTCTGAAAGTATGTGTTGAAGCGCATGGACCAAGATTGGGATTTGTCCATCCATATGACGAATAGATATGCTCTAGGCCCTCTCGGTGGAATGTCATCTAGTTAGCTTGCAAGCATGTGACTAGGTCACAAGGGATGACATATCATGGAATGAGTAAAGAGTACTTATCAGTAACGAGGTAGAACAAGGTATGGAGATACCGACGATCAAACCTCGGATAAGTAGAGTATCGCGTGACAAAGGGAATTGGTTTCGTATGTTAATGGTTCTATCGATCACAAAGTCATCGTTGAGTATGTAGGAGCTGTTATGGATCTCCAGATCCTGCTAATGGTTATTGATCGGAGATGTGTCTCCATCATGTCTACATGTTCACGAACCATAGGGTGACACACTTAAGGTTCGAAGTTGTTTTAAGTAGATATGGAATGTGCGTTGGAAACCGAATGTTGTTCGGAGTCTCGGATTGGATCCGAGACATCACGAGGAGATCCGGAATTGTCTGGAGAATAAGATTCATATACTAGGGATCATTTTCTAAGTTAGGAAATGTTCCGGAGTGTTTGTATGGAGATTCTAGAAGGTTTCAGAATGTTCTGGAAGGTTCTAGGAGATTTCTTGGAGTTTGCTTGAAAACCAAGAAAATGATCAAGGAGTCCTTGTGGGGCAAGACAAGGATTCGTGGGGGAGGAGGACTCCTTCCCCCCTCCCAATCCGCCGGCCAAGGAAGGGAGGGGAGTCCTACTAGGACTCCCCCCCCATGGCGCCTCCCTCCTTTAAATAGAGGGGTGGGGGCGCCACCCCCTTGCCCCCTCCACTTCAAGCCCTAGTCGCCGCCTCTCTCCTCCTCCTTCCCTCTGCTCAGGCTTAGGCGAAGCCCTACAGAATTCTCTACTCCACCACCACCACGTCGTCGTGCTGCTGGGATTCCGTGGAGAGATCTACTACCTCTGCTGCTCGCTGGAACGGGGAGAGGAAGGTCTGCTTCGACTCCGCACGTGTGACCGACTGCGGAAGCGCTACCGGAACGCGGCGCCGGAAGGATCGTCTACTCGATCTTGAGATCGGCAAGTGATCGACTACATCAACCACGAGATCTGATCTCGTAACGCTTTCGGGTCTACAAGGGTTAGTACAGATCTATCTCGTTGCACATGTCTAATAGATTAGATCTTGGCTTTTATCTAGATTAGATCTGGGTTTTGTTCGTTCTTGCGGTAGAAATTTTTTGTTTTCCATGCTACGAACCCATCAGTGGTACCAGAGCCGTGTCTATGCGTAGATCTGTTGCACGAGTAGAACACAATGGTTTTATGGGCGTTGGTGCTCGTGCCGTCTTTTGCTTTGTGTACTTTGCATCTTGCGGTATGGTGGGATGAAGCGGCTCGGGCTAACCTTACATGTCATCGCACATGAGACTTGCTCCATAGTTGACGTGCAACTCGTATTGCATAAGTGGCTTTGCGGGTGTCTGTCTCTCCCATCATAGTATAGATCCAATTTACACTTTGTACTTGATAGCACTTGTATCAACGTTGTGGTTCAGTTTCATAGGTAAGATCCGTTCTTATTCGAAATCCCAAACCACGTAAAATATGCAAAGAAAATTAGAGGCGTCTAACTTGTTTTTGCAGGGGTTTTGTGATGTGATATGGCCATCATGTGATTGTGATTATATTTGATGTATGCAATGATCCTTGTTGTAATATGGCAACCAGCAGGAGCCTAATGGTTGTCTTTAATTTTGTTAAGACATGCGTGTCTATTCATCTTGTAATAGCTTTATTCCAAGTAGTTGTAATAGTTGCTAGTGATGATGGACAACCATGAAGCGGCGCCACTGACCTTGACGCAATGCTGGTGATGATGGAGATCATGTCCGTGCTTTGGAGATGGAGATCAAAGGCATAAGAAGAAAGGGCCATATCATATTACACTAATTATGAATTGCCTGTGATGTTAATCCTTTATGCATCTTGTATTGCTTAGATCGCGACGGTAGCATTATAAGATGATCCCTCTCACTAAATATCAAATAATAAAGTGTTCATCCTTAGTAGGCACCGTTGCTAAGACTCGTCATTTCGAAGCATCTCGTGATGATCGGGTGTGATAGATTCTACGTGTGCATACGACGGGTGCAAGCCAGATTTGCACATGCGGATACTAAGGTTAACCTTGACGAGCCTAGCATGTACAGACATGGTCTCGGAACACGAAATACCGAAAGGTAAAGCATGAGTCATATGGATGATATGATGAACATGTTGATTGTTCGCCTTTAAAGCTACATCATCTCACGTGATGATCGGACTTGGTGTAGTGGATTTGGTTCATGTAATCACTAAAACAACTCGAGGGATGTTGTTTTGAGTGGGAGTTCATTTGTAATTTGGATTAGTCAAACTCAATTTATCATAAACACAATCAAAGTGAATTTGCGTAGTTTGTTGTCGTCATTGGCATCCGTTCACCACCTTATGCTTAGTTATAGTTGAGATAGTGGAACTATAAAAATTCTGGATATTTGCTTTACGAACTGGTATCGTATTGTTTTGAGTGTCAATCTAAAGTTTAAAAGTCCTGTTGCAAACCTTCAGCAAACTCCGTTTACTCTGTGAAGTTTAATAAACAGTATTAAATCAAGAGTAATAATTCCAGTGTTAGTATCTAATGTATCATGTTTGCCTCCATGATTCTTGATACTCAAAAGATTGTTTTTAATATCAAGTTTATCTAAGAGCTAAAAGCAATGTTTCAGAAACCATCATATGTGAAAGGTATTGCGATATCTAAAACAATGTATTGGTTACAACATGATAGAGTATACGTCCTTATATTTGATGAGAATTTGTGAAGGTTGAAGACGCCAGTCGTCCTAATCCTCCAAAAGGTTTTGGAAAAGAAACATTATACTCGCAATTCACCTTTATAAGCTATAGCAGCTTGATCATAAAAGTTGTCATGATAAGGATGAATAGAAGATGTAAGTAAAATGTTTACTACACTAAAAGATTACTAAAGAATGGAATTTTGAAAGAATGCCAAACATTTGATGAAGGTGATCCACTTCAAAGTGCAAGTCCAAAGGTATTAGTATTTGACTATACACACTTTGTACTACGTGTCATGTGAATGACACCACTATTGATGTTGATAGATTCTTTTAAAAGAAAAAGAATTGTTGAAAGAGAATCTATAAAATATTTGGCAGAAAAGAAAAGATTGGAGATGTCCAACTTAGGTATATAAAAGATACATGTTATGACTGTATTCCTTGGTTGTTAAACAATGTGATTCTGTGGTATTGGATACCGAATTGGTTGGTATGAAGTGTCATACAAGACAACACAATTCATGAACTGCAATGGCCCAAGTAACTAGCAAGAGAATATGTGATGATGTTCATCGAAAACAAACAAAGGGTTGTTGTGTTGCTCGTTAACATCAAAGCTTACCTTCAAGATTTGTTTCAATAATTGTTATTTTGATCAGGTATTATGACGGCAAAAGGTTGTTCAAATAATTACCGTATTCCATAATAGATGGATGATATACAAGTCTGGTTAGAGAAATAACGACCATAAAACTAATGCTAAAATGTCGCAAGACAAATGATTGAAAGATCACTTGCGAAGTGACATCACCGTTTAAATTATATTAGGGATACATGAAGAAACTCCATGTTGATGGATTTTTGGAGTCTTTGATTTTGATCAAATGATGCTTGTGATACTATCCTGGAGATAATTAAAACTCCGTTCGTAGGCCAAAAGAGGAACGGACGACTAACTGATTGGAATTTGTACATATTGATGTATATAGTCCATTATATGTAGTCGTGGCGATGGATTTCAACTTCATATGCTTTCTCCGAAGATTTGAGTGAGTATATGTATATACTTACTCAATAAGGAAGAAGTATGAAACATTTGAAAATGTTCAAAGACTTTCAAGATGAAGTGGAAAATTATTGTAACAAGAAAATAAAAAAGTTTATGATTGGATCATAAAGAAAGATGTTTGAGTTACAAGTTTAGCAAAACACCTAAGATTTGAGGAATCATTCCATGGATTTGCATTTCCCAAAACACCATAGGAGTATGGAGTGTTCAAGATATGTAATGAAACCTTGTTTGACATGGTAAGGTCAAATGTGTCATTTATAAAACTGCCATTATATTTTAAAGATTAAAGCTTTAGTGACTACCACTTTTACACTGAAAAGAGCTCCATCGTGATCCGTTGAAATGACACCATATAAGTCATGGTTTGGGATAAAACCCAGGTTGTCCTTTCTTAAAATTTTGGTATGCTAGACATAAGTAAAATGTTTACAACCAAAGTCGGATGAGCATGTCTTTGTAGGTTATTTCGAATAACCATTGGGTATTCCTCCATAACACCGAAGACAAAAGTGTTTGTCACTTAGAATGTCGAGTTTCTTGAGAAGGAATTTTTGGTGAAAAGTCAAGTGGGAGGACAATAGAACTTTGACAAGGTTGTTGAACCTTGGCTAATATGTGCTGAGTTGCGCAGCGTCGGTAAGTGTCCCGGAGGCAGCAACAATGCTCATGGCTCACGTGCCTCAAAGGTTGTGGTCACGGAGATCTAAGTTCCTATTGAACCAAGTAGGTCGGGTAAGTAATCAAATGCCAAGATTTGAGAGTTAATTCACTGTTGTTTGACAATGATGAACCGACTACATGCAAATAATCAATGATGGGCCCTGACTTCGTTAAGTGGCTTGAAGCCATAAAATCCGTGATAATTCCATACACGAGAAATCAAGCTTTGAATCTGAAAGACCCTCTGGAAAGGTGCAAGACCTTACAGTCGTATATGGATCTATAAAGAAATAGACATGAATGTTTCACATCTATGAAATAGTCGACATGTCGGAAAGAGTTTACGACAATGTTCAAGGAATTGACTATGATAAGATTTGATCTTTCATAGCGATATTTAGTCTGGACGGATTAATGTAGCAACCACTACATATATTTTGGTATATGGTAGTTGAACAAACAAAACAAGTTCTTCTAATAGAATGGTTACCTAGGATGTGTCCATGACACGATCCAAAGGGTTTTGTTAATTCAAAGGATGCTAAAAGAGTATGCAAAACTTCAATGGTTGAAGTGAGCATCGCGGAGTTGGAATCTTCACCGTGATGAAACCGCTAAAAGGTTTAATTTCATCAGAGACGATGAAGATGTTTGCATTTTGCAAGAAATTAAGTGGGAGCACTAAGACATATTTCTAATACATTATGTGAAAGACATATTGTTGATTAGAAATGATGTATCTTTTATTGACACAGGTTAAGAATTTCATTTCGATGAAAGACTTAGGCATAACCCAAGAATTAGGCATCAATGTCTATATGGATAGATTGAGGCGCTAATATGGTTTTGCCAAATGTACATAGATAAGATGTTGAATGAGTTTAATATGGAAACAACAAGAAAGGTTCTTGACGCACGGAAAGGACTGAATCAATATTCAAGTGTGTTGACACGAGATTCAAGTGTTTTGACACTTGGTGAAATCGCAAGAATATTTTGAGCAATCGTTCTTTGAGATGTACACATCCAGATATGTCCTATGCTCTAAATGTTATGAGCATATACCAGAATGACTCATAAGATGATCATTGGACAATAGTAGGGATATTCCTATGATCTTTGGAAGAACTAAGAATATATTATTTATATAGTGGTAACAAATAGTTCATTATAAATTGTTGCATTGATACTAGTTTTGTCACAAATTAAGTTTATCTCAATTTAAACTATGGGTGGCACAATGTAATGGAAAGGAAGTTCCATAACGGATTTGGTTGAGTACCAAAGTTAAAACATTGTGACAGATACTACAACAAAAGGGTAAGTATATGACTGCTATTATAGCAGCAAATGAGGGCATTTGCGTCAAGTAGTTTGTTATCAAACTAGGCGTGGTTCATAGCGGGATATTACTATGAAGATACATTGTATGACAATTGTATCAACATGATTTAATCCCAAGGAACTAAAGGTCTCACCGAAGGACCAAATTTATACAATGCCATCTCATTGGAGAATGAGTAATGCGTAGAGACGCAAGGAAATGCAAATACACACGGACCTGGAAGTGTCAGATCCGAAGATTATGTTTACCACTAGCAATAGTGTCTATACAACACCAGAAAGCCATAGGTGTTGAATGCACAAGTTTTTAACTAGATTATTGACTCTAGTGCAAGTGGGAGACTGTTGGAGATATGCCCAAGAGGCAATAATAAAGTGGTTATTATTATATCTTTATGTTTATGATAAATGTTTACATCTCATGCTATAATTGTATTAACCGGAAACATTAATACTTGTATGTTTTGTAAACATAAAAGAGTCCCTAGTAAGCCTCTTGTTAAACTAGCTTGTTGATTAATGGATGATCATGGTTTCCTGATCATGGACCTTGGATGTCGTTAATAACAAGATCACATCATTAGGAGAATGATGTGATGGACACACACCCATAGTAAGCATAGCATAAGATCAAGTCATTAAGTTCGTTTTGCTACAAGCTTTCAAATGCATAGTAACCTAATCCTTTGACCATGAGGTTGTGTTAATCACCATCACCGGATGGGTACTTTGATGACATCAAACGCCGCTTCGTAACTGGGTGGTTATAAAGGTGACATTGGGTATTCTGAAAGTATGTGTTGAAGCGCATGGACCAAGATTGGGATTTGTCCATCCATATGACGAATAGATATGCTCTGGGCCCTCTCGGTGGAATGTTATCTAGTTAGCTTGCAAGCATGTGACTAGGTCACAAGGGATGACATATCATGGAACGAGTAGAGAGTACTTATCAGTAACGAGGTAGAACAAGGTATGGAGATACCGACGATCAAACCTCGGATAAGTAGAGTATCGCGTGACAAAGGGAATTGGTTTCGTATGTTAATGGTTCTATCGATCACAAAGTCATCGTTGAGTATGTGGGAGCTGTTATGGATCTCCAGATCCTGCTAATGGTTATTGATCGGAGATGTGTCTCCATCATGTCTACATGTTCACGAATCATAGGGTGACACACTTAAGGTTCGAAGTTGTTTTAAGTAGATATGGAATGTGCGCTGAAAACCGAATGTTGTTCGGAGTCTCGGATTGGATCCGGGACATCACGAGGAGATCCGAAATTGTTCGGAGAATAAGATTCATATAATGGGGATCATTTTCTAAGTTAGGAAATGTTCCGGAGTGTTTGTATGGAGATTCTAGAAGGTTTCGGAATGTTCTGAAAGGTTCTAGGAGATTTCTTGGAGTTTGCTTGAAAACCAAGAAATGATCAAGGAGTCCTTGTGGGGCAAGACAAGGATTCGTGGGGGAGGAGGACTCCTTCCCCCCTCCCAATCCGCCGGCCAAGGAAGGGAGGGGAGTCCTACTAGGACTCCCCCTCCCATGGCGCCTCCCTCCTTTAAATAGAGGGGTGGGGGCGCCACCCCTTGCCCCCTCCACTTCAAGCCCTAGCCGCCGCCTCCCTCCTCCTCCTTCCCTCTGCTCAGGCTTAGGCGAAGCCCTACAGAATTCTCTACTCCACCACCACCACGCCGTCGTGCTGCTAGGATTCCGTGGAGAGATCTACTACCTCTGCTGCTCGCTGGAACGGGGAGAGGAAGGTCTGCTTCGACTCCGCACGTGTGACCGACTGCGGAAGCGCTGCCGGAACGCGACGCCGGAAGGATCGTCTACTCGATCTTGAGATCGGCAAGTGATCGACTACATCAACCACGAGATCCGATTTCGTAACGCGTTCGGGTCTACAAGGATTAGTACAGATCTATCTCGTTGCACATGTCTAATAGATTAGATCTTGGCTTTTATCTAGATTAGATCTAGGTTTTGTTCGTTCTTGCGGTAGAAAATTTTTGTTTTCCATGCTACGAACCCATCACTTCCGTGGTGCTACGGGTAAGACTTACCGAGGTGTGTCTGATCCTTTGACGGTGGAGTCCCTTGCTTTTAGAGATGCTGTTGTGTATGCAAGAAGCAGGGGTTTCACTAATGTTGTTTTTGAAGTTGACTCTGAAGATTTGGTCCGACTTTGGCAAAATAGAGCTAATGATCTTTCAGTAGTCAAGCAGGTCTTAGATGAGATTAGTGAGCTGAGTTTGTTGTTTACAAATTTTAGCTTAGTTCATGCTCGTCGCGAGGCTAACCAGGCGGCTCATTCTTGTGCAAAATATATAAGCCTACATGATGGGTCGTTTTCCTGGGATGCTGAGCCACCTGCTTTTCTAGTTCACAGCCTTGGGGCTGATTGTAACCTGATGTGAGTTGTGGGCTACAAGTTTCTGACGCACTCTTTTTCTTACCAGGGTACCTAAGGGGGCTGGAAGGTTTTTAATGAGGCGGCTTGCGAGCTTTTAATATATATTATCTTTCAAAAAAAAGAGTATACCGAAAGAGCAAGGTCTACCTTTTTCTTAGTTGGATTTTGAAAAACTTCTCTTAAGTTCTCACCAAGATAATTTTGCAGCTTAAGAGTGTGCACGATAAAGTCTTCAGTTCTAGTTGAAATCTGCATGAGGCAGGTGAGACCCTGAAAAGACCTATAGTGGTTGTGTTCCAGATCGACCTGAAAACAGTAAGATAAGAAGAAACTGAAAGTTAGTAATTATAGTACGCAGACACTTAAAATAATCAACTTATACACACCACAGATAGATACCAGCAAAGTACACGATTTCTAAGTAACTTCCTATAAGCAAAAAAACAACATTTAATGTGTATGAAGTGGAAGCAAGAACATCTTGAGATACTACTAGTACAGCTACTTACAGCAAACCCAGTTGCGCTCTTCAGCCTTGTCGCTAGCACCTCTAAGGTTTTCCGGTCTTCAACATATGTAAAAGAGGTGTCATCTAAAACGGGTGGTTTCAATGGCTCACTTTCAAGAACATGCCTGTCAAATAGTTGCTCTGGGGAAGTTTTTCCTGGAACGAGACAATCATGTCGCGCCACCCTTTTCAGTTTCCTCACATACAACTCAATTGTCTTGCACATTTGATATATAAATGTAGAATAAGAAAAAAATAGCACTCAAATTTGCGTAGAAGTAATACTGACATTAAATTGTTGACACTGTTGAAACGCATCTTTTGCTCTTCAATTCCACCATACTCATGTTATTTTTGTTTTTTTAAGTTTCATTCATAAAAATTTCTTGTCACATCTAGTCTCCACTCTCCAGTAGGCATTTCAATGGTCCTGCATCAACTATTTTTAGCCTGTCTACTTTAAAATATTCAGACAACTCATTACCATCGTTGTGCAATACTTGTAATCTTCCTAATGCTATAAATCCTCTACATGCTTCGCTAAACAACAATTGCTCCTTTGGAATCTCGCATATATCATAAATTTCAAATTAAACAGAAGTTATGAGCAGAAAGGTGTGATATGAGATAAGCACGAGCGGCACTATGTTTAGGCTTTCTACTTGCACGTATTCAGATAACTTGTTACCATCCATGAGCAGTACTTGCCAAGCTTGCTAATGCAGTAACAAATGCATCCCAGCAAGACTGAAGAACTGCCTGGCCATTCTCCCAGCTCACCACAACATCGTAGGTGATACCATTAGGAGCACCGAGCTTATCCTGCCCTTCAAATGGGCTGAAATCTTTTTGGGTACATGCTGTTGCAGGACAAGATAATAGGTTAAGAGTTATAATTTTCACCATTTGAACATTTTGGGACACTGAGTTTCAAGTATTTGCAAGAAATGCCTGCACCATTTTCAGATTTATGACTACCCAAATGACATGGCAAGTTAACAACAATAAATTCATAGACCACATCATGTGATAAACAAGAAAATATATGCTCAAGTGAGATGAGATTTTCATTATGCTGCACTAGGACACTCATGGTAGTTGACCAACAATATACTAAAATACTAATTACCTCCTTAAACCTTCACAAACATTTTTCATCCAACACTGTTTTCTGTTGCCGCCTCTTATATTCTAAACCACTCGAAGCCAAAATATACCGGGAAATTTCAAGTATATCCAAGGAAACAACATTGTAAGAACAAACTAAGAACACGCCTAAAAAATGCTTTTTTTTTGCAAGGAAGCCCACACGTCCCCAGGCTGCCACCACCATCAGCATTCAGCGGTAGCAAGGATGGTAATCTGAAACCCCTATACTCTTTTCCCAGACCCAGGGCATGGCAATCTGAAACTGTTCCACAAGTTCACTATGAAAATCTTACAGAAAACTGAGCTTAGAGTTCTACTTCCCTGTACCAACCAACTCAACCGAAAGGCTAAATCTGCAGAGGGAAGTCTTGACACTGCACTCATGATTCAATGTGGAGTTCCAACGGCAACAGATCCACATAGTGGTTTTGAATATACATAGTACATCGCTGACAGGAGGGTCACCATCCTTCAGTAATCTTGTTCACAGGCAGTTAGAAAACGAAGCAAAACGCCACTCCACAGCAATCAGTTGCCGCTGGAAGTTCTCCAGGCAGAAAGGAAATTCAGTAGTTCAATCTTCATCAGAGACCAGTATAGAGGATTCTGATATCAGATGGTTGTCCATGTAGGGTGACAAAAGATGTTCCACACACCAAAATTTTGTCAAAACTTAGTGCAGAGAATTCTGATACCAAATGGTTTTCCATTCAGGTGTTCAGCAAAGTAATTTACTTGTGCAAATCGCATTGCAATGGGAAAAAATATGAGCCCAGGTAGGCAACTATGTCAATGGATGAACAATTCAACTGATCATTAGGCCTAAATAAACACTGGAGAAGGTGCCATTAAACAATGCCATGTCCTATTTGTTAAAGAGAAAACAAAAGATGTTCCACACACCAGGATGGAAATCTTGGCACTAGTTTCAAGCTATTTTTGACAGTTTTACATATCCTACCTCAGTCTGAAAGTGAAAAATCTTAAATCTTTTACTCTGATGACAAGTATATTAGTAGTTGTTTATGAGTTGATACTTAATAATAGTATCTGAAAAACTGAGCCTGGAAAGAAAGAACAATAAACAAACTAAAAAATTCTTTGCCTATCAAGATAATGTCTCGCTGACAACTTTAATTCATCAAAAGTAGATTCTCAAACTCAAGAAAGAAGAGTAAACAAATAACCAGATTTTTTCGAACTTTGAGAAATGAAGAGAGAACACAAATGCAGGAGATGAATAATGGTTACCTACAGCCAACTTGTTGTTCCCAAGTAAAGACGAAAGCTTACCCCTTGGCCAAAGATATGCTTCTATTAGCTCAACTTTTTCTGTACTCACAGAACAATAGAAAGGCTAGTATTACTGTAAAACATGGAATACTCCTATCATCCATTGATATAACATCATCACAAGAAACAAGTTCATAATAATATATAAGCATTTCACATGTGAACCCTCCTGGAGTGTTAGCAGTGGGTGTACAAGATTGCAAACCTACCAGTACCAAACCAGATTCAAGTCTCACTCTCACTTCCACTGTATTCTGAAAGTGTGGGAATATGAGTCTTATCCTCATATCTCGGAAAAAAATCAGTAGTTCACACATGCATGGACTCAACTATCCACCTATTCGCTCGCGGCCAGAAAAGCAAATACATTATTTCTTCTTCATCTCTTCATGCATCCTGTTCAGCCAATCGAGCCTTCCTTCGTTGGTCTCAAAAGCACTGAACAACTCTCTATAGTCCACATTCATGAACAGCTTGGTGGCCGTGAAGAACAGATCGCTGCATTCCTTTGCCCCAGATTGCACAGCCAACTTGATGACATCCTTAATCCCATGACCTCTTGGAACATCACTAGAAGCTGTCCCCGAAGTGCTACCAGCCATTACATTTTCCACATGCCTGAACTCCTGAACCGTATGGTTTTTTTGTTGCTTTGATTTCTTCTTTGGACTAGCAGCAATGGCAGCAGCCCTCCTCTTTTCAGATCCCTTTGCTTGCTGGTAAGATGCCTTGTTGTATTCCAGATCATTGTTGCATTCCATATCATTGTCACATTCTAGATAATCGTTGCCATCCTCAACCTCAATGAGACCAGTGGGGTCTTCTATATGCTCACGAGGGATCTCGGAAGTTGAAGCTGTCACATGAGTCTCGTCAAACATGGCAGCAAGCTCAGCAAGGTTTTCTGGTGGTCCATTACGGAACTTTACAAATTCTGGGTGAGCCTATAAAGACAAACAAATTGACTCACAATTAGCATAGTCATGATTTTTAGATTACACAATCTTGAAGAAAATACACTCCATTAGGTACACTAGACAATACCTCTGTGAGCTTCACCCACCATTCATTGTCGGCATCTACTGTTCCCAATGTGTTCCACCGCTGCCCAGTTGCTGCCTGTGTAAAGGCCACCCAATAACCATATTCTTTCTTCAAGGAATCCCATCGGTTTTTGAACTGCTTCCTCTCATAGTTTCTCCCTGTCCTAGCCAAGAACTTCTCTTGGAGATTCCTGTATCCCGTCTTATTCAAATATGATACAGGCCTGTTCCCAGCTCCGACCTCCTCCTTACAGATCTCACAAAAAACTTTGTGCCCAAATGAATCCCAATGTGCCTTGGATCTCAGACCTCTCTCCATCTACTCAACAAAAATTAAATGATTCCTCAATCAGCAAAAGCTTCAAAATGTACTTTTTATGCAAACAAAATAACTGATTCACATTACATGCATCATGCATACACAAGCATGTGCACAAAAAACCTTCTGTTTATACCCAATTTTGGTAAATACAGAGCATATATAACTGGTTTGTTTCCAGTGTCAACACTTCACCCTGAAGCATATATTACAGGCATACATTTCGGCATCTCTGGCATGCTGGCCAGGTACCAATTTTACTGTGGCATGCCGTGATGCCAGGACGTACTTGTGCAAATCATCCGAGTCTAGTTCAGAGTAATTATCCAGCAATCAATACATCTAAAAAGGAGCAACCTCATACTGAGAGTTAATTGGGGATTTTTTCGGGTGGGTTCGGGGTGGGGGTTAGGGGAGGTACCTGAGCGGGAGGGGGACCAGGAAGACAAGCGCCCGGTGAGGAGGAAGATCAACTGGGAAGCGTCGCGTGGTGTGGGTGCCGTGGCCGGCCGGCCTCCCGCCGCCGGCGTCAGGCTGAGAACGTGGGGCGACAGCAACCCTAGTCACACCCCCTTGCAGCACAGCAGCAGAGGTGCCTTCCCTGCTGTCTCGAGCCTAGATTACCTTTTCTGCACTAACTGATGTTCGCTGCCCCGATATTACTAACGAAGAAAAGAAAAAAAAAAGTTTGTACGGTGACCCACCGTACGACTATACAGTACTCCCGTCCGCACGCAGTCAAACTCGTTGACCAATTATTTCAAAAAATATAGCCACATTATGATATCAAAATAGTATCATTAGATCCGTTTTGAACTAGAGATTCATAATATTTTAATTTGATATCATATATGTTGTCACTATATAAAATAAAATTGGTTAAATTTTAAAATCTTTGACTCAAGACAATTCTAAAAGTACACTTATTTGCGGACGGAGGAAGTATACTATAGTCGTTGATATAACATTAATGAAATACCGTTCCACTAGTATTACGTCTCTCAGAGTGGTACAACAGAAACATCGCGGGTCTAAAATATGATTGTAGATTACAACTGAAAATTTACAAAAGATCAAGAAACACTCTTGACTAGAAAAGAAATAAACTTAGCAATGCTCTACAGAAATAGGTTCTATGGGCTAGAGATTTTAATTTCTATTTCTTTTAGAACTACGCCTTCACTTTGCTTGATGTAGGCGTTGACTCCATTGGTTTTACTAAAGAACTTTAGCTTGTTGTAGTGATCCTTCTGAGTATCAGATGGTGTTGATGTCGTCTTTCACGAATTTAAAATCTAGCAAAGGGTTAAGAAGGTACGGTTGAGTACGAGCATACTCAGGAAATTCATTGATTATTTGATGCGCTATCTACAGCCACATGCCATAGATCGTAGGCTATACAGGTTTTCGTAAACATTTCTTCAAATGTTTCTTTTATTCTGAAAAATTATGACCGTCAGTCTTTACTGGTTTATTGGTTGATTAGAATTTCGTGGAGTTCCTTCCCTGCAGCGTTCGCATCTCCTTCCCGTAACAGGGAGTAACATGTCACACATTTTTACACTTTGCAGAGGTGCGTTTATTTACTCATGAGAGATCCTTATCCATGTTGCATATCCGACGGCCAACCCATCACACTTCCTCGGTATGAGGCCTCGTATGGACCCAAGACGTTCACTACCCTTATCTGCGCCCTCGTATGTGTTAGAAATATGCCCTAGAGACAAATAATAATATGGATTATTATCATATTCCACAAAGTTTATGATTAAGTTTTATATCATGCTATAATTGCATTAAAAGGAAACGTCAATACACGTGTGATATATAAACAACCAGAAGTTTTCGGTGAATCTCTAGTCACTGGTTCATTAGTCAACAGATGATCAAGGTTTCCTGATCATGTGGCATTTATGCCAGTTAAAAATGGTGTCACATTGAGAGAATGAGATGATGAGCAATAGCCAATCTAAGCATCGTGACATGATCATATCATGAATTTCAAGTTACGATGATTAGGAAACATAGTGTTTTGTTTCTTAAACCATGAGGCCATATCAATCACTATCACCCAAGGCTTTGATAGCATCAAACGTCACTCGGTTAAACGGTTATCATAAAGGTGTGTTCAGGTATTTAGAGGGGCATGTAGAGGCATTATGTGTCAAGAGCGGAATTTGTCCATCCGCATGAAAGAAAGATACTCGAGGGCCCACTCGGAGAAGTTATATCCAATAGATACGCAACGTGTGACTTTGTCACAGGTGAAAGGGAATGTATGCCCCCATGTGTGGTTTTGGTAACTAATGACAATCTCTATGGACTAATGTGTAAACTGAGTTTCACTTGTAGGTTTGTCCATTGGCATCGCTTGCATGTGTTGGTTTCAAGGTTGAAAAAAAAAGAAGCAATGTCGAAGGACTTTGTGCCTATTGGAATCAAGTAGAAGAAGAAGATCAAGAGTGTCTTGAAAAAGAAGATGGAGTTCATCATGGCTATCTTCAAGACATCTTCAAGAAATGATGTGCAAGCTCAAGATGCACCATCTCTAGAAGATCTCATGCTTGAAGCATGCCATCCTCGGCGATCATGGAGTGATGAAGATAAGTTCAAAGAAGAGGTTCCCCATGGAGTATGGGGGCATTTCACAAGTCTTCATCAAACAAGATTAATCAAGAAAGGCGATCAATCTTGAGAAGGACAAGACGGTCTACATCAAGCTCAAGTGGAATGCTCAAGGCAAAGGTAGGATCTTGATAGGTTTTCTATTTTATCGGTCTCTTGTAGTGTTGGGAGACCGGGTTTTGGATAGATACCCATACTATCAAGAGGGGCTCTCGAGTGAGTAGCTCGGTCGTATATTCCGGAGAGAGCTCAAACCTTTGCATTCATAGCATCATATTTCTTGGTTGTTTTGGATCTTGTCCATGTGAGGATCTAGAGCTTATGGTTATCATCATAACAAGCTCTAGTTCATCAAAAACGGATTTCTCTTGCATATCTTATTGCGTTTTTTACCTTGCTAGTTTTCCGGATCCACACCTTGGGACATATCTCACATATATATTCATGGTATTTTATCCCTTGGTGATTCTACACGTTGTTATCTTTCCAACAAAATTGGTTTCGTCTCGTTTGGAGTTTGAATGTAAAAGTTATTGCATTTCTGGTTTCTGAAGTTTCCCTGGGCGGAAGTTCCGGCTCGCCACCGGTAGTACCGCTAGGGCATGTTTGCCGCCGGTAGTACCGGCTGAAGTACTAGGGCTACTTCTACTCACCCTGTTTTCGGTTCAGTACCCTCTCTGTTTTCTGAGTTCTATTTGGCGGAACTTCAGTCAGAAGTTCAAGCGGTAGTATCGCTCGGGCATGTTTGTCGCTGGTAGTGCCAACTCTAGTTCCGGCCGAAGTTCCGGTCATGTTAAGTATATCTTCTGTCTAGAGTGTGCTATTTGACGGAACTTCGATTAGAAGTTCTCACGGTAGTACCGTCCCCGCCGGAAGTACCGGTGGTAGTACCGGCCAGGATTGTTTTTCTTTCTTTCGCATCGCCATTTTGTGACCGTTGGCTGGGTGCCAGCGGTAGTACCGGCCGCTAATCGGTACTACCAGCTGTGCATGGATCTGTGCATAACGGGAAGATCTAGGAGCCCTTTAAAAGGGGCTCCTCTTCCCCTTCGTGGGCACTAGTTCTTTTGGTCCTTTTTCACTCCCTCTCCTCCATTATTGACCTTGAAGAGCTTGCCCTCTTCCCTTCCCCCTCCCATGATTCTTGCATCCTTTTGAGGAATTTGAGAGAGAATATCTAGATCTACAACCCCACCAAACTAAATCCCTTCTTTGTGAAGGAATCTTTGGGATCTAGATCTTGGAGAGTTTTGTGTTCTTCCTCTCTTATTCCCCCAATAGCTTTTGTAGCTTTGGTGGAATTTGAGAGTGAAGGATTTGCCTCTTGTATTTGGTGCATAGGTTTGAGTTATCTTCGAAGATTCAGTGAGTTCAAGCTCTTGGGCTTGTTTATCTTGGGTTCTTGGAACCCTAGTCGGTTGTGTGGAGTTGTGGTGTGTTCTTGAGGCCTCTAATTGAGTTGTGGAGATTCCTCAAGCTTGTGGCCTGTTGTGGTATTGTTCTTGGGGCCTCCAATTGTTGTGGAGTTTCCTTAAGCTTGTAGCCTTTGTGGCATTTCTTGGGAGCCCTCCAATTGATTTGTGGAGTTTTCCCCAAGCCTTGTACGGGTTCGGTGACCGTCCTTAAGTGTCCCATAGTGGATCATGAGTAGGCCTTTCTGGCGAGCTCACGAGAGAATAGGGTGAGCCTTTTGTGGCGTCGGTGTGTTGTGTGCCTTCGCATCTTGGGATGAGGCCTTGTGTGGTGTTGGGTGAGCATCTAGCCACCACACCTCAAGGTGAGCCATTTGTGGCTGATGGTTGTGATAATACAACACTTTTTAGAAATATAAATTGTGTCATTTTCCTATCATATCATGCTCCATCTAACTATTGTTATGCCTAATATGCATGATTACTTGTTTTTATTAAACTCAATATGAGCTTTGCACATTTAGTAATTTAGGTAGAATTTTATCCCTCTTCCTTGTCTTTGACATGTGTGTAGGTATTGATGATGATTATGGATAAAACAAAGGCAAAAGGAACAAAGAGAGCATAGTATGGAGGAGCTGCAGGGACCAGACTTAGCCATTTGAGGTGTTGGAAAAGTGAATTTTTCCAACTTCTCAAAATAAAGATCCAAGACCACATGGTTGTATCCCTCGATGATAGGAACTCAACAAGCCCAAGAACACCCAAAACGAAGTTTGTATGAAGAAATGGCGACCAAAATACTAAAGGGTACAGATGGTTTAACGAGATACGACCGAAGGAATAATTCCGGCCGTACAGTTGCGCCTGTATAGTTGTAAAAAGGGTCGGAAAAGATGGGATTTCGCCCCAGAAAAGCTCCAGAACCTTCCCTAAGTCATATGACAGTATTGAGAGAACCCTAGGGCACCCCCAAGGCCTATATAAAGGAGGGAGGACCCAAGGAAGCCACAATACACCATATACAAGATCTAGATCCCATCTACCACCTCCACGACGGTGCCCTGCCGTCGTGCCGCCTCCATAGCCTCTACAGCTCCACCAAGATCTAGATCTCCATCAACACCATCAAGCCATCCAAGCAAGAAGAGGAGGAGAAGAAGGACGCCGCCATCACCACGCCGACGCCACCATCACCGCGCCGTCATCACCATCTCCATCGCCACTACTCCTTCATCCTTCCCCATCATGATCTCCACGATGGGTTGTAACATGGCTTGAACCCCCTTTTATTAATGTTATGATGATTTGAGTAATTGATGTGTGGTGTGTTCTTGTTAATTAATATGTTTGTGCTTTCTCTTTACATTGTACTATTCATGATATTATTCTAGTGATTGGAGACGTCCAATCCATTGTTCAGGAATTTACTAGGGATTCACGGAGTGTCACAAAACTTATCATTAGTCTCTACTCGTCCATGGGACTGACAAGTCCGTGGGTAGAACTAATAGGCTATTTGCTATAAGTGATTTGTGGAGGCAATAGCAGCTTAGGATGCACCGCCCATTAAGATTTAATTTCTTAAGATCACTCATAATATAGATAGGTATAGTGTTGCGAATTGCTTGACCCCAAAGTGACATACGGGATATCTTGTGACTAGCACACTTGCTTAGGAGTACGGTTGTCCATATAACTTAATGCCTTTGCTCTGGTTTACCTTGATTGGTCATGTTACCTTAATACACTATTCTCTTGCGGATAACCCATGTCCGAAGAGGGTGTGGACAATTGAGTTGTCTAGTTGCCACTTACCAACGATGGGAGACAATGGTATATGAGAGACCATCACAATTATAGTTAACAACTATTCCATAAGCACTTATCATGCACACCGCTATACACAACATTACTTGAGGAATCATAGCATTAATATTTCATCTTATTGTATTCACCTCTTTTCAGTTTTACTTTTGTTCTAGTTTTCTTCTAGTCCTAGTAGTAGTTATTACAAAACATCTTAAGTTCATTTATCCTAGCAACTTATAGAATAGGCTATTTTCAAATCATGATTTGAGTGCGAACGTGGTTGCATTGACAATGCGGTTGCGAGGGTCGTGTTCGCCGAGCTCCCATAAGGACAAACTCTTTAAATATTTGTTGCTGCAAGTACTACAATAACCCTGTTTTGGTGCAGGAACCCCAGCCCATCAAATTGGCGCCGTTGCCGGGAAGCAAAGTGTTCGGTTATCTACTCGCACATAGTTTATTTCCGTTTGTTGCTATTATCTTACTGCTTTCTTTTATATTGAAAACAATAAAAAATTTCACAAAACCAAAAATTTATAAAAACTGTTGCTACTAATCATGTCTTCCGAGATAAATTTTGTTCAAGAGATAATACAAGCATTGGAGGAGATAAAGGATTCAAGTTCATCAAGCCTGGTTGCTAGACATGAGCTGATAAATAAATTGGTGGACCAATTGGAAATGCGTTCATTATGGTTGCGTGCTAATGATGGATCTTATTGCATAATTTGTATAATAGATGACCACCTTAATTTTCAATGTAAGTATTCCAACAATCCTACTCTAGCAAATTATAATAGAGATAAATCCTATGCTAGTTTGGAAGTACTAGAATACGTTCTTTTCAAAGGTGCATCAGAAATGGTATTTAGACTAGGAAGTATTGATATTGAAAGTGAAGCACTTGATGGAGTTTTTAATTTAGTATACCTCATATTCCTCTTTTGCAAAAATAATTTAAGTGAATAGGAAAAGGAGCACAAGGAAGAGGAGGAAGAACGGATTGATCACCCGCTCACACCTTCAACTCCTACTTTTGATTCTATCATTGCTATTAAAACACTAATCGATGAAAAGGAGGAACAAAAAGGTGAGGTTGACAAAGAGAGTCACACTACAATTTTTGTTTGTGATGCCTCTCACTCTAGTAGTGATTTTTATGATGCTAAAACTGTTGATAATTGTTCTGTGAAGGCCTTGTGCCTAGACACTCATATGGAGAGCATTAATAATAATGAACTAGAGATATAGCCTTGCTATACTAACATGCAATGTCCTGAACTCCCTGCTATGAAGGAAGAATACTATGAAGTGTTTCCCTACATAGGTAACCAAGGTAAAGATTTAAGAATTTTATATGAATCTCAAATCCTCTCATTGCAGCTATACACAGAGGCATGTTCACCAAGCTTGGTGCATCAACACTCGCTTGGAAGCGAGAACTTGTTCATCTACATGATGCCGATGCACCATAAGCGGGTACGACTCCGACCGAACTCTACTTCAAGATGCTCCAAGCTGGTATGTACAATCTCACCTCGAGTCGATATCCCTTGGGATCCAGGTGGGTAATGTATGGAGCATCCTAGCCTGGCTTTATGGCTTTAAAGAGAGCACTTCCCAGGAGGCAACCTGGAAGTCATTAGGCGTCTTTCTTAGTTTTTTTTCTTGAGTCTAGTTGCATTCATGTTGCATTGGCACTTTTATTCTTCGCATGTCTTGCTATTAGAGTAATCTTGTTAAAGTTTTTAAAAGGTAGAATTTATTGTTACTATGTGTTGCATAAACTCGGTTGTGCTTAAATCCCGTTTTATACATGCTAATGTTGGTCAAAAATTTAATCTGTCATTTTACCGTCAAAACAAGGTATTTCACTAAGTTACAAGATAAGAAAGAGTTCACAAAGAAATGGAAATTTTCTGATGTATACAGAATGTTTAACGACCAACTATACAACGCGAATAAAAATTCTGTTCGTATAGTTCCGATCGTATAGATATTTTTACCATTGACAATTTTTCTTTCATAAGTACTGATGGTTTAACGACCAACTTTACGGCAGGAATAAAAATTCCGGTCATATAGTTCCAGTCGTATAGATATCGATGCTTTCGTACAATTTATTTTCCAGGTACAAAGGGTCTGACGACCAACTATACGGCGGGACCTTTTTGGTCTGGCTGTTTAGTTGCAGCCGTATAGATATCGACCCTTTGATGTTTAAGGTACTGTAAGTATAACGACCAACTATACGGCGAGATCTTTTTGATCCGGCCATATAGTTGCGCCCGTATAGTCCGGAAAACCCCTCAAACGCCAACTAGAAGGAACCATTGCTCAAAATTTCATTCTTTCTTATTCCTTCTTCTTCTTCTACAAACCTCGAAGCACCCCCTAGGAGCTTCTTCCATGTTTTAGAGAAGCCGAACATATGTAAACAATAAAGTTCTATCTCAAAAATTCCTTAAGTTGTAATTCTATTTAGTAGTTCATGTTTTCTTTTCGTTTTCTTTCATTAGTTGGGTGAACAAACTTCGTTCGCACACCAAACCGTTGTCTTTTATTTTGTGTGTTATTTTTGCACGGACTTGAACCTTATGTGACAACGTGTACGTTAGTGCTAACCGTGCAAACACTCGCATGAGCCACTTGGTTGCGTCAATTCAACGTTTCAACAATTAGTGTCTGGTAAAACCTTCCAACTCAAACCTCTTTCAAATAAGAACATAGGGGTTGTACACTCGTGTTTCATATTTTGTCTCACTTACACTTCATCATAATCTAGGAGAAGCGCATTTCTAGAACTAGTTTGTTGACTTAAGCGTGATGCTTAGGTTGATGAACCGACTCAGTGGGAATTGTATTTTTATCACTTGTGAGCTAAACCCGTGTCTTCAAAAATATAAAAATATTTTGTCTTCTTTCTAGTCTTGTTCCTACTAGGTTCTTAAAGGAAGGCATACACCGGATCGTGAAGCATTCATTGAAGCGAAGGTTCTTTGTCCAGCAAAGTAGAGGTTAAAAGCACCTCAACGGTAAAGTGTGTCACCCTTGCTTTAACTTAAGCTTGGGGAGATAACCACTTCTCATACTCTCTTTTGATAACTGCATTTTCTCTTTTGTTTTCATGATCTTCTCAAGTTATTAGCTTGGGGAGGTTATTTTGCATGCGTAGAGTCTTGTGTAAAGTTCTTTATCTTAAAAAGTTTTCATGCTATTATGTATCCCTCTGTTTTTGAATGTTTGCTTAGGTGAGTTTTTGTTCATATTTATATAAGGGATATACTTGCTCATGTTAGGCCCCATAGGAGACAAGCCATAGATTTGATGCACCTTGTTCAACTTTTATCTAGCTTGTGAAAAATATTACGATCCTCTAAATATACATTGCCATGATATCTACATTTTGAAAAGAAAAAATATAATAAAGAAGTTCTTCGAAACTTGCTAGTTGTCACTGTTCAGATTTGTCTTAAGTGAATGGTTATGGAGTAGCATGACCCCATAGTGTTGGAAATGATGGTCTTAATAGATGCTTACTGTGTGAGTTGTCAAATAAGAAATGATGTTTCAAAGTTTCGAGATTACATATGCCAAAATTTTGTCTTGGAAATCAAAGTGAGATATTGCTTTATGCGTGTCTTGCGCCACTGTCGCACAACATGGGATGCTAACAACTCCGCTGGCCTTTGGACAATACAAAAAGAGGAAACTCTTGGAGTTTGGCTATGAGTTGCCCAACATATGTAGCAAAAATGCTATATTTAGGTATGCATTGGTATTCTCATGGGCCTGCGTTAAAAGCAAAAGTCAGAATACTCCTCTGACCATTATGAAAATCATTATATCAAAAAGGGAAACCTTGGTAATGGTCACAAGTGTCCTTCCTAGCCTGCACAGTCTCGATTGAACATATACAATTTTTTTTGGCATGGTCTCGTTACTAAGAAATATATTTTCTATGAGCTCAACAATCAAAGTTTGCACTTGAGAGACTTTAATAGATGGCATGAGTGGGCAGCATTGGAAAACTCTATCTCTATTTATGATTGACAACTAACCGTGTTCAGCTTTGCTTTATACAAATAAAAATACAAAAATACAATAAAGTCATTCACCCCCTCTAACCGTGTTCAGCTTTGCTATCACCTTGTTGCTTGTCTTGTTTAGCATAGGTTGTTGGTGCACTTAGTGAACCTAGTGGTTTTAGGTTTTGGATTGATAAATTAAACGTTGTTTTATTTCACATTTGTTTGATCCTAAACCATAATTATTTTAAAACGCCTATTCACCCCCTCTAAGCGACATCCGTTTCCCTTTCAATAGGGATATCACTTTTCAGAACGAGTTAAGTAGCATTTGTCGGTAACGATATTGAACATGGCATGGTGATGTCATTGATCAGGTCTCAGACAATGCAAGTATCACAGAGACAAAAGGAACATGACATGACGTTCATGGTTCAACGACATAAACTCGTGGAATGCACAGGGGTCATCATGTCCCACCGATGATCATTGGTATGAGAGGGGTCTCAACCATGTCTGGAGTGTTCCCGAACCATGGGGTGTCACTCTTAAGGGCTTCATGATGCTCGAAGATCATTTTGGTATCGGCAGAATCACCGATGAATGGAAAGAGAGAAAACGGGAAGGGTTTCAAAAAGTCCAGAGGATGCCTGGAGTGGGATGGAAGAAGTTCCGTAGCCACGAGGATTGAATAATATCTAAGTAAATATTAAATATTGATTTAATCATTTATTTAATTAAAGAAAAGGAATTAAAATGGTCAAATTCACTATTGGGCCAAAATCCCTAGGGAAAAAGGCCCATGAGGGAAAATACCAAAAGGGAGAAAGGGAGGAGGGG
The DNA here is from genome assembly GCA_916181665.1 of Avena sativa. Taxonomy (NCBI): domain Eukaryota; kingdom Viridiplantae; phylum Streptophyta; class Magnoliopsida; order Poales; family Poaceae; genus Avena; species Avena sativa. Next base: position 106,638,228 of record OV702292.1, read on the forward strand.
CCGCATGGGCCCCATGGACCCACCGGCGCGGCCTATGGGGCCTTAGCCGGCCATCCACCCCTCCCCCTCTCCTCTCCCTTTGTTTAGTCCCACATGGCTAAGATAATTAGCTATGTGGTGCCTTTTCCCCTATATATTGAGAGGTATCTTGAGAAAATAAATACACCAATAATCAATAAAAGTCCCCTCTATTTTGAGGAGACCTCTAGTTGATATTCTCTCTCTCCCGTGACCGTGGTCCCAAGTCTAGACTGCGCGAACAAGAGACTTCTTCACCGCAGAGCACCATCGTGCTGTGGGATTCGGATCCAGAAGGTTTACTTCCACAACTGCTGCTGGATCGGAGGAGAAGGAGTCATCGTCAGGCACCAAACGTGTGTAACTCCCTCGGAGGTGCAACACTTGGGGCACTAGAATTCGTTGGAGCCACAGGACTTCAACACGACCCCGAGGTTGGCGCGGGTACGACTACATCAACCATGCTCCCCCGAGCATTGACAACACTTTTCAGTCTTCAAGGGTAAGTTCGCGAAAAGCCCCTACCGTTACTGCATTACTAATAGATAGGTCCTAGCATTAGGATTCTTGGTGTAGGAAAATTTATTGTTTTCAGGCTCGAACCCCTACAGTGGTATCAAAGCAAGATCTATGCATAGTATTGCTAGTACAGTGTAACTACCTCGGTGAATTACGCTCTTAGTTACATGCCTGGATGAGCGAAAATGGTTAAAATAGTACGGTGGGGCCAAGGGCCACTCACAGGTAGACCTTTCGGCCGTCCTAACCATTTTCAGAACATCAGGACAAGAACGAGCGGCGTAATCGGCAGGCGAAGGGATCAACTACATACACAAATGAGTATGTATGCAAGCCACATACAACAGTCCTCAGAGCCATTCCATCTAAAAGAAATAGAAATATTGCAACGCCATACGGCAAGATCCAAATGTCCTAGATAGAGATAATATTTTAGGATAGCTCCTCATACATCAAACATCAGAGTATCAGGCGGAAGCGGAAAACAAGATCCGAGTATGGATAAGAAGCAAATCGGCATAGGATGCCACATAAATAAACACATCCTGCCCACAGATCTCATGGATCCCCATTCCCGGAATCTCTACACCGAGTGATCGTTGCCAACATCGTCCGTCTCCTCCACCCAGTATCCGTCTTGCGAGTATACCTGTTCATCTGAATCAAACAATTTATCGTGTGAGACCCTAGGGGTACTCAGCAAGTCTTTATGCCTCTAAAGGGAACATAACCTGGGGTGACGCAATTGCAGCAAAAGATAATAACTAACAGGTCTATAGATACTCGCTAACCATCCGCCTAACCAAAGATAGACGGATGTCCGTTAATTAAGAACAACAGTTATAACAGTATAATTATCAGATCCATCCTCCTTCTCGCTTACCAACGAGAAAGCGGACGAACAACCCCCCATCCGTTGGCAGTTTTATTAACCATTCCATGAGTGTTGCACTATTTACTAGTCAGGTACTTAGTCAAATTAAAATCGGTACTTGAGTTATACTTGTCTATGATCGAGAAACTGTGCTCCAAGTCGTCCATAACCGCGGACACGGCTTTCAGAAAGATTTACCCTGCAGGGGTGCACAAATAGCAACACACACTCGATCAACCACGGAAAAACCAACTCAAAACCCAACGAGGCATTCACGACAAAGCGATCATAGAATTCAGAAATATTTCAGGGGGCCACCCCATTAAGCTATCCGCAACGAAGTTGGCCGGCTCCGAGACGGACCCAAGGTTTGTGTCAATGGCTGTAAACGACTGGGAACCCGAAAGTGTGACTGGGCTTGTCGATACCGCGAAAACATTCCACGATCCAAAACAGTACAGGTGCTCCACGCACAATATTAAATAAAGCAGTAAAACATGGCATAAGTACAGGATAGTAATAAAGCCCGAAACTACTTTGTGGCCCCAAGAAATAAGAACGAATCAAGCTCTAGCTCATGGGGGTCCATAAGGCCTCTCGGATGTGGATAGTGCGAATAGTCAAGGAACAGGAATCAAGTACTCGGGGTCCTACGGGACACAAGTTTGCATGAAAAACCAAATAGCAGATATTGCTCACCGGTGCCACTTTCATTAGTTATCCCATTACTACTCCGATTAAGTTGTTTAGGTACCTCGTTATCCATCAGACTCTCACATACCCTACACATGCTGTTCTACGACTCGCATGGCTCAAACAACTCCTGTAGTAATGGCTCATGGGATGGAGGAACAAGCTTTGGTGGGGTTTAAATGTAACTGCTATACAGTACTTGGGATTCAATTTAATGCAATCGCGACTCAATGATGCAAGAATAAGATAGACGCAATAGGTACTATATGTATGCAAGCATGTGGTAGTGCTTGCCTGGCAGTTCAGTTGAAGCGAGGGATGGATCTGGGTAGTTCTCCTGGGATTCCTGATATATCCCCTGCTCAGCGTCTATTCGAAGAAGAACCAAACAAACAAGGACCAACATAAATAGAGTGCACAAGCATATGGATTAAAATGCGACAAGCAAACAATCATGCCATGATGAATGATGCACAATTTGCATGGCAATAATGTAGCATGGCATGGGTGAGGTGTGGGGTACAAGATTAAAGCATTTTATTAAGTTTTTAGCCCGGTTTGCTCTCATATAAGTTGATGTATACTTTATATTTATATGATGCATGCTACAATTCAGAATATGGAATGCATAGATAGAACGGGCTCGTCGCGCTGATCGATTTAGACATATTATATGTCAAATTTGTAGTTATAAAACTAAAGTTATTAATTAATTAAGAAAAAGGGCATTTTATTGTAATTTTAATCATCTCGAAATTTTAAAGTGCTCAAATGATATTTTGAAGGGCATATTTGAAATCCTCACATTTTTCTGATTCAAAAACATATATCATTTGTATTATTTGGATTTATAATATTAAAGTTATTTAAAAACAGATTTGAATTTGAATTTAAACAATTTTGAATTTGTTTTATTAAATAGAGAAGTGGCCAGATTTTTTACACACAGGCAGAGCCAGACGCAGACACTGACGTGTGGGCCATGCGTTGACTCAGCAGCAGGTGGGGCGCAGCGGGTCCGTCCGACTTTTCTCACCGAGGTCCACCCAGCCGCACTCACCGACCGGTGGGGCCGAGACCACAACGGGTCCACGTGCGGGCGGCGAAGTGGACGCGGCCACGTGTATGATCCCAGAGATCACGGTTTGAGGAACTACAACTGCGGGGGCTTTCTTGCAAAACTATACCGGGGCTGACTCGTGGGGTCGCTGGGGCTGCGAAGGACCTAGGCGTGATCGACAGAAGTTGCGGGGGTCTTTCCGGAAAATCGCCGCCCGTACTCTGACTGAACCCGTCGACTGTATTCTGATCCGTGGTGACAACCTGACGGCGGCGGCGGCTTCGGACGAGGGCGACGGCGCAACCACGGCGAGATAGACTTCGCCGCAAAAACGAAAACGACAGAGGGGATCTCCCGATACAGATCTTGTTCAGGAAGGATCGTCGGCGGTGGGCTGTACTGGACGGGGCGCCTCGGGGAACAGAGAGGGGAAACGCCGGCCTAGGTCTGGTCATCAGCGGGCACCTCACCGGCGGGGGTCAAGATCGGGCGGCGCTCGGCACGCAGAGAGGAGGAAAAACGGAAGAGGGTCGAGGGGGAGCTCACCTCGTCTGATTCCCACGGAATTCAGAGGACGGGACGGCCGGAGCGGAGGGGGACGGAGAGGTCGCGGCGGTGGTGCACGGCTCTCTGACGAGGGGGCAGCTCCGAGCGGGCTTGGCTCCTCCTAGCAGGTGGAAACGACGCCTCGGTCCACGGCGACGCTCCCCGGCGAGGCCTCGGTCACCGGCTAGGGCGGCAACATCGTCGTTGTGCTCTGTCTGGCGGCGGGCATGGACCGGCGGAGAGAGGGAGAGGGGAAACGGAGAAGGGATCTAGGTTTCGGAAAAGGGCGCGGCTCCGAGCGAGGGTAAGAAGAGGGGGAGGTGGCGTACGGGAGGCGTGAGCTGACGGCGGAGGACGGCCACCTGCCTCGCTGCCGCTTTCTGTCTGCTGCCGAGAGAGAGCGGGCGAGACGGCGTCAGAGGGAGGGAAGAAGAGGAACAGAGGGTGGCGTCGGCGTTGATTGGCTCGAACCGGTACGGGCTGGGGAGGAAGGTTGGGCCGCGGCTGGGGAAATGGGCCGGGAGAGGGCTGCGTCGTTGGGCCGCTGCACTGGCACTACTGCTGGGCTGCAGGTAAGGCTCCTCTCTTTGTTTGCTTTCTTTTATTTATTTAAATTAACTCTTTTGTCTTTGTTTTGTTGCAGATTTTAAGCAAGCCCAAAATTAGCCTTTTTGAAAGTTTTTGCAAATTTGATTTAAAAGGGAAAAGTGGTGGCTAAGGAGTGAGGTGAGGCTTAGTGGTTGAGCACAAGTTGTTGGTGAAGAGAAAAAAAAACAAGAGAGAGAGAGAGAAAGGGACAGGGTGCTAAAAATCAAAGAGAAAATCCCTCATGATCATACATGAAGGGAGAAAGGGTTTTGTTGGGGAACATGGGGATGGTGGAAAGAGATGGAGATGATTCCACAAAGAAAGAACCACTAAAACAAAGAGAAAACAAATGTGATAAAGGTGGTGGTACTCTTGCATGGCCCATGCATAATAATTAATGGCCATGTTTATGCTTGTGAAAACAATAATAATAACATGGCATTATTCTTATGCATTCCCAACATGTGGAATAAAGGCCAAGCAAAAGGAATTAGAATTAGATCCACCCCAACCCACATGAGCTAGAATAAATATCAAAAGAAAAAGAAATACAAGCTCATGGGTAAATGGAATGGTGGAATTATAAGGTGGTGAAAAGAAAGGTGATGGAGTTGAATAAAAGATATGCCCCCAACTCAACTTGGGCATCAAGCATTTATCAAGATTCAAATACAATATATCAAGAGCCAAATACAATTAATAATGCATATGAGAGAAGAACCAAATCAAAAGGGTTTTATATGATGCTCAAATGCAAGGAGGCATGATGACATGAGCATGATATAATTATGATGCAACAATTATATGTAGGAAGTAGCATATATATAGACTAGGCTAGTAGCATTGCAATTGTTAGACAATTGGGATGCTACAACTCTCCCCCACTAAACAAGAATCTCGCCCCGAGATTCCTAGGAAAAAGAAACCAACACAAGGAGAGGCGGGTGTTCGAAACGAAGGTGACCCTCACGTTCCCAAGTTGATGAACAACGGAATGGTGCGACCACTACACCTTGCAAAACTTGCTAGACTTGTTGCGAGTCTTGCGTTTTGCTTGAGAAACAACGGTTAGAAGAGTTGAAGGATTGTCGTGAGACAAGAAGGATAGGATGAACATAGCTCCGGTTTTCTCAAGAAACATGATAAAAGAATAGAACCACTTGTGAAAGAAAAGGACAAGATGATGTATCATGGATAAAGAAAAGACACACCGTTAAGATTAAAGATTTACCGATACTAGAGAGGATGAATCTTTGTCTCGCCGGAAGAAAAGAGCTAGGTTGGAGAGGTTTTGAACCACTATGACGATAGCATCGTATCTTCTCTCGGATTTGAGAAATGAAGTTTGGAAACAATATTGCCTTCAAACAATAGAGTTCCTTGATATCAACGGAAAGATTTAGTTAGACATTGTCGGATTAGATTCTTGTTGCCACGGTAAGAACCAAGGATCATGCAATTGAGGTGCGCGGATATAACTTCCAGAGACGGATGTGAAGCTAGATCATGGTGGAATCCCGAGAAGAAACGAATATGGAGGGTCTGGAGTTTATTGTAGAGATACTTATTGCTTTCTATAAACTTGAGGCTAATGCAATAGATTTGCGACTGATGGCATCAACCCTAATTGGCTTTACCACCAAAAAAGAATTGATGAAACAAAGGGAGAGATAGTTTTCCTTCCCTCTTGTTTGGGAATGTCGAGCACCGGTAGAAATACAAGGACAGAAAAGAGTTTTTCGTTTGTTCCCACCAGATAATTAAAGATTTTGCTCTGTGTAGAAAGGGCGAGATCACCAACAAGAGATTATTGATTACTTTCTTTGAGGGAGCACTCCAGAACAACAAAGACGGAAGTAAAAGTATCGAGGGATAAAGGCCACTTCTATCTTCCGTGGAATGAGCGGAATCACATTAATTCACCAATTCAATGTACAAGAGCGAATGATAAGAGTAGTGGTATGGTAGCTACTCCATCCCGCACTCAAAGCATTACTCCGTACATGAATAAGAAAATCATGCAACCCAACTACTAAACAGACTGAAGGTATAGACAAGAAGAGCTCATGGAACTCCGTAAGAAAACAAAGATTGATGCAACCGACTCACCGGATCCAAGATAGATAAGGGTGATGATGTTGTTGTCATATCAGAAGTAACAAGCCACCGGAAAGATATGAAGGAAGATCACGGAGACAACTGCAAGATTCCACAGATAAAGAAAAAGATAGCACCACTTGAACATAAGGATTACAAAAGATCTGAAAAATCTTCATGGCCTCCGGTGGATTGAGCATAGACGATAGAACGAGAGGGTTTCAAAAGATTACTTGACGAGACTGAGGTGAAAAGAACTCCATGTTCTTCTTGAAATGATTGAGAAAGATTTAGCAGTCTTGAGGAAATCTTCAGCGGAACGACGATGATAACTTGCCAACAAGGAATAACTCCAGATTGGTTGAAGATGGAGGATGGAATTAACAATGGACTTGCTGATCCCAGAATTGAAGTAATGTATTTAGCAGAAGGACATGGTCGAGATAGGTGACTTCAAGAAGCCAGAATTCACACTTTGAGAACTTTGCACACAAGCGGTGTTCTCGTAGCTTGAGAGAAAGAGACATATATGATCTTCCATTGATATAGAATAGGCAAGCATATTATCAACATATACCACCATGGATTAACAAGATATTCCCAGAATACCAAGTTCAAAAGGCGAGAGAAACGAACAAATGCTCGAACACTTCTTGAGCTCAACGCTCTTTGAAAAATCAATATTAAGAGCACGGGTTCGTGTTGAAGAAGATGCACTGGCATAATAGATTATCTGGTCCTTCGGAAGTAAAAGAGATGTCACCTGGTTCACATTGTCGATTGGATCGCCGGTTACAAAGATAAAGAGATCTTGGATAAGAAACGATGATAGATCATACCTTAAGCAAAGCTATCAGAAGCGAAAAGATGCAATTCCCTCATATCCAGGAGAATTGTGCAGATATGGAGTTCAAAAAGATGTGCAGCATGATGAACAGATGATAGACCACCGTAGGGCCTTTAAGAAAAACTCCGGATTGGCAAAGATACTTGAATATGCATGGATATGATCACGGTGTAACTCAAAATCACAGGAGATAACCACCACCATTTGGAGGATAGTGTTGATAGCATTTTCCATATTCCACTCATGATAAGTGTCATATAGCTATGCCGAGAACCAAATTACAATCACCAGCATCGGATCGACACATGTTATGTAATTAGCCCAAGAGAATTGGAGATGAAATAAAACTCCAGGATTAAGCGCCGGTGACAAAAGAATGAGTTAGCATGGACATGCTAATACAAGGAAGATAGATAATGTTTCACACACGACTGAAGAGGAGTGTGGAAACACAGATGTATCAAAGAAAAATTTTCCGCATTTTTTGGCATTAAAATACCAATAGATGCACAAAACCACTTATCAGGTAGAGATTAGTAACTCCACATTCTGTGAAAGCATGCTGGAAGGAAGAACACCCTTAAGAAGATTGCGCCTGTTAACAAGGAGTCGGATAGATCGCGTCGGTTTACAAAAGCCTGTCGGTATGGAGTGTACCAACACTTGATAACCAAAAGGCAGATAGTGATAACATGTTGGATGCAACAGATAGACAAGGAATCCACACATACACACACACACTTTCTATGGTACTACGGAAACCCAGAACACGTGAATCCTAGTTTGAATTTTTAGAAGAGGATTGAAACGTTACACTTCCTTACCAGAAAAGGGTGGGTGGGTGGATAAGAAGAAAAGTGGAAGCAGTCCTACTCTCACGTTTTGTTTTTCCCTAGTATACATAACTACCAAAAATATTTGCTAGACTGACAACGACCATTTGTCTGAGACCCTGAAGGGCGGGATGGTTCTGATACCAATTGTAACTACCTCGGTGAATTACGCTCTTAGTTACATGCCTGGATGAGCGAAAATGGTTAAAATAGTACGGTGGGGCCAAGGGCCACTCATAGGTAGACCTTTCGGCCGTCCTAACCATTTTCAGAACATCGGGACAAGAACGAGCGGCGTAATCGGCAGGCAAAGGGATCAACTACATACACAAATGAGTATGTATGCAAGCCACATACAACAGTCCTCAGAGCCATTCCATCTAAAAGAAATAGAAATATTGCAACGCCATACGGCAAGATCCAAATGTCCTAGATAGAGATAATATTTTATGATAGCTCCTCATACATCAAACATCAGAGTATCAGGCGGAAGCGGAAAACAAGATCCGAGTACGGATAAGAAGCAAATCGGCATAGGATGCCACATAAATAAACACATCCCGCCCACAGATCTCACGGATCCCCATTCCCGAAATCTCTACACCGAGTTATCGTTGCCAACATCGTCCGTCTCCTCCACCTAGTATCCGTCTTGCGAGTATACCTGTTCATCTGAATCAAACAATTTATCGTGTGAGACCCTAGGGGTACTCAGCAAGTCTTTATGCCTCTAAAGGGGACATAACCTGGGGTGACGCAATTGCAACAAAAGATAATAACTAACAGGTCTATAGATACTCGCTAACCATCCGCCTAACCAAAGATAGACGGATGTCCGTTAATTAAGAACAACAGTTATAACAGTATAATTATCAGATCCATCCTCCTTCTCGCTTACCAACGAGAAAGCGGACGAACAACCCTCCATCCGTTGGCAGTTTTATTAACCATTCCATGAGTGTTGCACTATTTACTAGTGAGGTACTTAGTCAAATTAAAAGTGGTACTTTAGTTATACATGTCTATGATCGAGAAACTGTGCTCCAAGTCGTCCATAACCGCGGACACGGCTTTCAGAAAGATTTACCCTGCAGGGGTGCACAAATAGCAACACACACTCGATCAACCACGGAAAAACCAACTCAAAACCCAACGAGGCATTCATGACAAAGCGATCACAGGATTCAGAAATATTTCAGGGGGACACCCCATTAAGCTACCCGCAACGAAGTTGGCCGGCTCCGAGACGGACCCAAGGTTTGTGTCAATGGCTGTAAACGACTAGAAACCCGAAAGTGTGACTGGGCTTGTCGATACCGCGAAAACATTCCATGATCCAAAACAGTACAGGTGCTCCACGCACAATCTTAAATAAAGCAGTAAAACATAGCATAAGTACAGGATAGTAATAAAGCCCCAAACTACTTTGTGGCCCCAAGAAATAAGAACGAATCAAGCTCTGGCTCAGGGGGGGTCCATAAGGCCTCCCGGATGTGGATAGTGTGAATAGTCAAGGAACAGGAATCAAGTACTCGGGGTCCTACGGGACATAAGTGAGCATGAAAAACCAAATAGCAGATATTGCTCACCGGTGCCACTTTCATTAGTTATCCCATTACTACTCCGATTAAGTTTTTTAGGTACCTCGTTATCCATCAGACTCTCACATACCCTACACATGCTGTTCTACGACTCGCATGGCTCAAACAACTCCTGTAGTAATGGCTCATGGGATGGAGGAACAAGCTTTGGTGGGGTTTAAAAGTAAAGGCTATGCAGTACTTGGGATTCAATTTAATGCAATCGCGACTCAATGATGCAAGAATAAGATAGAGGCAATAGGTACTATATGTATGCAAGCATGTGGTAGTGCTTGCCTGGTAGTTCAATTGAAGCGAGGGACGGATCTGGGTAGTGCTCCTGGAATTCCTGATATATCTCCTGCTCAGCGTCTATTCGAAGAAGAACCAAACAAACAAGGGCCAACATAAATAGAGTGCACAAGCATATGGATTAAAATGTGACAAGCAAACAATCATGCCATGATGAATGATGCACAATTTGCATGGCAATAATGTAGCATGGCATGGGTGAGGTGTGGGGTATAAGATTAAAGCATTTTATTAAGTTTTTAGCCCGGTTTGCTCTCATATAAGTTGCTGTATACTTTATATTTATATGATGCATGCTGCAATTCAGAACATGGAATGCATAGATAGAACGGGCTCGTCACGCTGATCGATTTAGACATATTATATGTCAAATTTGGAGTTATAAAACTAAAGTTATTAATTAATTAAGAAAAAGGGCATTTTATTGTAATTTTAATCATCTCGAAATTTTAAAGTGCTCAAATGATATTTTGAAGGGCATATTTGAAATCCTCACATTTTTCTGATTCAAAAACATATATCATTTGTATTATTTGGATTTATAATATTAAAGTTATTTAAAAACAGATTTGAATTTGAATTTAAACAATTTTGAATTTGTTTTATTAAACAGAGAAGTGGCCAGATTTTTTACACACAGGCAGAGCCAGACGCAGACACCGACGAGTGGGCCATGCGCTGACTCAGTAGCAGGTGGGGCGCAGCGGGTCCGTCCGGCTTTTCTCACCGAGGTCCACCCAGCCGCACTCACCGACCGGTGGGGCCGAGACCACGACGGGTCCACGTGCGGTCGGCGAAGTGGACGCGGCCACGTGTCTGATCCCAGGGATCGCGGTTTGAGGAACTACAACTGCAGGGGCTTTCTTGAAAAACTATACCGGGGCTGACTCGTGGGGTCGCTGGGGCTGCGAAGGACCTAGGCATGATCGACAGAAGTTGCGGGGGTCTTTCCGGAAAATCGCTGCCCGTACTCTGACTGAACTCGCCGACTGTATTCTGATCCGCGGCGACAACCTGACGGCGGCGGCTTCGGACGAGGGCGACGGCGCAACCACGGCGAGATAGACTTCACCGCAAAAACAAAAACGATAGAGGGGATCTCCCGCTACGGATCTTGTTCAGGAAGGATTGTCGGCGGTGGGCTGTACTGGACGGGGCGCCTCGGGGAACAGAGAGGGGAAATGCCGTCCTAGGTCTGCTCGTCGGCGGACACCTCACCGGCGGGGGTCAAGATCGGGCGGCGCTCGGCACGCAGAGGGGAGGAAAAACGGAAGAGGGTCGAGGGGGAGCTCACCTCGTCTGATTCCCACGGAATTCAGAGGACGGGACGGCTGGAGCGGAGGGGGACGGCGAGGTCGCGGCGGTGGTGCACGGCTCTCTAACGAGGGGGCAGCTCTGAGCGGGCTTGGCTCCTCCTAGCAGGTGGAAACGATGCCTCGGTCCACACCGGCGCTCCCCGACGAGGCCTCGGTCACCGGCTAGGGCGGCAACAGCATCGCGGTGCTCTGTCTGGCGGCGGGCATGGACCAGCAGAGAGAGGGAGAGGGGAAACAGAGAAGGGATCTAGGGTTCGGAAAAGGGCACGGCTCCGAGCGAGGGTAAGAAGAGGGGGAGGTGGCGTACGGGAGGCGTGAGCTGACGGCGGAGGACGGCCACCTGCCTCGCTGCCGCTTTCCGTCTACTGCCGAGAGAGAGCGGACGAGACGGCGTCAGACGGAGGGAAGAAGAGGAACAGAGGGTGGCGTCGGCGTTGACTGGCTCGAACCGGTACGGGCTAGGGAGGAAGGTTGGGCCGCGACTGGGGAAATGGGTCGGGAGAGGGCTGCGTCGTTGGGCCGCTGCACTGGCAGTGCTGCTGGGCTGCATGTAAGGCTCCTCTCTTTGTTTGCTTTCTTTTATTTATTTAAATTAACTCTTTTGTCTTTGTTTTGTTGCAGATTTTAAGCAAGCCCAAAATTAGCCTTTTTGAAAGTTTTTGCAAATTTGATTTTAAAGGGAAAAGAGGTGGCTAAGGAGTGAGGCGAGGCTTAGTGGTTGAGCACAAGTTGTTGGTGAAGAGAAAAAAAAACAAGAGAGAGATAGAAAGGGACAGGGTGCTAAAAATCAAAGAGAAAATCCCTCATGATCATACATGAAGGGAGAAAGGGTTTTGTTGGGGAACATGGGGATGGTGGAAAGAGATGGAGATGATTCCACAAAGAAAGAACCACTAAAACAAAGAGAAAACAAATGGGCTAAAGGTGGTGGTACTCTTGCATGGCCCATGCATAATAATTAATGGCCATGTTTATGCTTGTGAAAACAATAATAATAACATGGCATTATTCTTATGCATTCCCAACATGTGGAATAAAGGCCAAGCAAAAGGAATTAGAATTAGATCCACCCCAACCCACATGAGCTAGAATAAATATCAAAAGAAAAAGAAATACAAGCTCATGGTTAAATGGAATGGTGGAATTATAAGGTGGTGAAAAGAAAGGTGATGGAGTTGAATAAAAGATATGCCCCCAACTCAACTTGGGCATCAAGCATTTATCAAGATTCAAATACAATATATCAAGAGACAAATACAATTAATAATGCATATGAGAGAAGAACCAAATCAAAAGGGTTTTATATGATGCTCAAATGCAAGGAGGCATGATGACATGAGCATGATATAATTATGATGCAACAATTATATGTAGGAAGTAGCATATATATAGACTAGGCCAGTAGCATTGCAATTGTTAGACAATTGGGATGCTACATACAGATAAAACACACGAGTTGTAGCATGTGGGCATTGATCTTATAGTTGTTCCCCACCCACGTGTACTTGTGCATACTGCAGTAATGCTTGATGAAGCGGCCCCCAACCGACTTTACGTGTTTATTCGCGAGACTGGTCCACGCTTAACATATAGCTTGTACTATGTAAAGTGGCTTTGTGGGATGTGTGTCTCTCTCGCATTAGTAGGTATGCCATTTGCAACGGAGAGCCCCGAAACGCATGTAGTATAGACAGCTATTTGATCAGAGTTGTGGTTGATGTTTGTAGGTAAGAAAGGTGCTTGTGCGAAATCCCTAATAGCCACGTAAAAAATGCAAAGATAAAGTAGAGGCGTCTAACTTTGTTTTGCAGGGGCGTTGTGATGTGATATGGTCGTAGTGAAGGTAAAGTAGTTTATTTTCTGTTCCTAAGTAGTAGTAACAACCATCATGTTGGTGGACTACAACACCGGAGAAGCCGGTACCTTAGTGCCAACGGCACCAGAACCCTGGCACCAGATGCAGAGACGTGGGATGGATATCACAGCGCGAAGGACCATATCACATTGCATTTACATCCAATGTTTATTGTATGTGCATCTTGTTGTGTGCTAGTATTAGATACTCGATGGTAGCCTAATAAGATGATCCCTAACCATAATACCAACAGAAGTGTTCTCCCTTAGTGTGCACCACCAAGAAAGTTCTCCATTACGAGGCAGGCTATGATGATCGGGCATCAGACATATCTACGTTCGCATACAGTGGGTGTAAGCATGTTGCACAACGAATACATGTAAGGTTGAGTTGGCGAGCCTAGCATGTGTATACATGGCCTCGGAACATGGATGATCGAAAGATCGAGCACGAGTCACATGAATAATGTGATCGACGTTTTGGCGTCCACCTTTGCAACTATATCACCGACCGTGATGATCAGGCACCATGTAGTGAATGGGGATCGTGTAATCACTAAAACATTTTTGGGGATAGTAGTTTTAGTGGAGTTCTTGTTTAACACTACAAGAAATGTTTCCTTCTGCAACGACTTGGCCCGACGGTCATTGTACAAGGCGCGTCTTCCGCGACGAAATTCTCGACTCAACCATGGCCGATGGAAAACTTTTTTCCGGTTTCACGGCCCTCTACTACGACAGAACCACTAAAAACATGGAGGAATGTCAACACCCAAATTTTTAATTCCAGATGCCTGTTATGTCATCCATCGCAATCCAAGGATTACCATTTTTGCGAGACATAACAGATTGGATATCACAGTACATCATCCATTACAAACCATACATAAGGTCTTACACAAATAAGGATCTCATGATCCAATCTTAATACAACAAGCAGTGGAAATAAAAGATAAGCGTAGCGATGGGGTCCATCTTCAGGGGCACAGGCAATGCTGACAAAGGCAGATAGTCCTAGTTATCATAGCCGTCCTGCTGACCATCATCTTGGTAGTCTCCTTCATAGTCTGGCCATGTGAATAGCCAAGGACAAAAGCCATGAGTACTCTTTAAGTACTCGCAAACTACCACTAACAAGTAGTATAGTTCTAAGTTAAAGTGCTAACTCTAAGTTTAACTATAAAGTTAAGTTTGAAACCTAAGCTGAGTTCTGAAACAAAGAAAGCTAAAATAAAGTTCTAGAATCACTTAAGTTGGGAAGCTATTTCCATAAACCTAACCCTGTTGTGGTCAAGTCAAGATTCATTATTCATTTCATAAGTCATTTTGTAAACATCTGACAACGAAACAGTATGGCCATTCCAACTGTCCATAACCGCGGACGCGGCTATTCGAATAGTTTGACACTCTGCATAGGTGGTACACTTTCACCACAAGATTCGATACATCTGTCAGGGATAACCCTGAATCATCATACTTAGTATGCAGATAATCAAACATAACCTTTCCTTTACACACCCTAGTATAAGCACCTCTCCTATGAGCATGGCCTCCCAACCATGACCATCTGTCATCTTGGGCACTACATAGGGGGACAACATTGAGAGGTAGCCTCAGCTCAGACCTCTCCCGCGAGGGAACTAATACTAATGCATATACAATTCCGGCTATGCCTTACCCAATTCAGGTATTGTGGTTGTACGGTAAATTTGGAATGGTATCGCATCCAAATCCAACCATCAGTTTTATAAAAGGGTTAAGGCTCATGCCTCAACAGTTTCATCATCATAAACCATTTGTGTTTCTCAACACATGTCAAAACATCTCAATAGAATGACTCATCATTCCAAGGTTTTCACAATTTATTTTCACCAAGTGTTCCCATCTAAAGTGACTCAAGTTTTTTTCTACTCTAAACTACTAAGTTAAGAGTGTTCACTAAGGTTGAAGTGATGGGATCAATCTCATGCCATAGAATGACATCTAAAGTTATCTCTATAGGTCAAGTTTTATACTTTTTATGCTACCTTCAAAATAAGTAAAGAACTTTGGGTAAAGTAAAGGAAGTAAAGATTGAAATTAGTACTTGGGGTATAGAATAGTCAAAGTAGTTTAACCAAAGCATGCCTAAAGAATCTTTGTTAAACCCTCTAGTTTAATTCTAGCTTGCTAATAGTAGCTTGCCTTGGTTGGTGCAGTGGTTGAAGTTTTCTTCTTCTTCTTCTTGGTAGAACTCCTCCTCCTCGAAATCTTGGTTGGTACTATCGTCTATAAACACATACGGAGTACACAATCACCAAACAATACTTAACTAGTCTAATTAGCACTCGAAGGCACACATTTTATGATCTATCATCATCACAAGCATCACAAGTTTTATTCAATAGTTTCCTCCTTTTTATTTTCGAAAAGTAATTTCTACTCATTGAAAATTAACTAAGATTTAATATTCACCACTTAAACTATGGGATCATGTGAACACAGGTCATCACCACATACTCTAACATGGGGGAATGTAATTTAAGGGTTGGTTCATCATTACTTTGGTTTAAGTTCAATATTTAATGATTTAAAGTGACTAGAAATGCCTATATAGCATTTTTTTGGTACTAGTGCAAAGTTACTGCATGTAAACCTTAATATTATTACATATCCAGATAGGTATGGTTAAATGTGATTTTTGAGAGTTGGAATCAATTCAAAATCTATCATGGTTGATTTTATAAAAATGTTGCAAGGTGCAATTGCTTCTATCTTATTATTTTTGCTAGGAGAGATCTCTAACTCTAATTGAATTAAATCCAACGGGCTTGGGTAGATCTTTTCAGTAGCTTTCTAACAAAATTGGAATCACTCCATTTAGATTTGTAAATCTCTCTGAATTGAATTTTAAACTAAGGGACATAACTAGGTTTAACTAAAATAGAAAAATCCTAATTCAAACTAACTGGGTTGTGCGGGAACGCTAACGGGCCGGCCCAGTGACACTACGCGGCGCGGGGCTCAGCTGACAGGGGGTCCACCGGTCAGCGGCTCATAACGCGTGAAGCGGTACGGGGCGATGTGGGTTGTTGGATTAGAACGGGGATCCACGGCTGGGGATCATCGTCGATGACGGACCTATCACCGGCGAACTCTAACCCTAACGGCTCAGTGGGGGTGCTCAGGGGGTGTACCAGGGCTCCAGCGATGATGGCGAGGCGGGCAAACAGACTGGTGGTCGACGACGAGCTCAGGGATGCTCGAGGCAGCTCCGGGGGTGGTCGCAATCAGCAGCGCCCTTCTCCTCTAGAGCCGGCCTGCTCTGGTGCAATTCCGGCAAATGGCTGCTCGCGCTGCTCCGGCTAGAGGTGGGGAAGGGTCAGTGGCAAGAGGGGAGGTGAGTGGTGTGCTAAAACTGGCTGGGGAAGGCCTCTATTCATAGGTCGACGACGCGACCAAGACGAATGGGCAGGGGACTCCGGCAAGGGCTGCACAGCGAGCTAGCGGCGTGGATCGAGGTAGGGGGCGGTCGCTGATCTCCTGGCGGTGCTCTACGTGATCAATGCGGGACTAGGGGCGGTGGTATGCGGTCGGGCGGTGCTGGCGCTCTGAGCGGTAGAGACGGCGGTGTCCACGGCGAGCGGTGGCTGTGGTGCGTTGGGCGGCGAATGGGCATGTCTGGCGTGCTCCCTGGGTTGTGGCGGAGCGGTGGGCGTGGGCTACAGTCGAGGGGCGGCGTCTACACGCGTGTCAGGCGCGGCGCTCTGGCGCGTGCTCGGCATGGCGTAGACAGGCAGTGCGCGGTGCTTTGGCGGTGGTCCATGGTCTGGCTCGGCTCAGGGAGGGGACAGAGGGTGGCGGTGAGGTGAGAGCTAGCTAGTAGACATGGCGAGGGGGAGGGGGACGGTCTGCTGCGGTGGTGGCATGGTCGGCCGGCCAGCAGGTGCTCGACATGGCATGGCATGACCACTAGGGGGTAGGGGATGGGGTGTAAATGGCATGTTAGATCAGGTGGATACAATGGGAGTGTTTGGAGGACAAATGGGTGTAAAACCTTGTACAAAACAGTGAGCTAATGACTAGGTGTAAACTCTGCCTGCCAAGTGTTTGTGGAAATGACCGCAAGAACTTTATTTTTGAATTTTGAAAAGATTTTTGGTGGGTGTGCTAGGCATAAGCTTGAGACTCTGTGGGTGCTTGGGTTTTGAAAATTGAGCTTGTTTGAGTGGTTTTTGAAATAGTGGGATCTTCACATATGATATAGATTCCATTTTCAAATGTCAATTAAAATTAGTATTTAAATGTTTTTGGCAGATCACAAAGTGGGCCTTGGTACCTCATTATGTGTACTAGCAATGGGTGCAAAGATCCATAATTGTTTCTGTTAGGTTTTGAGTACTAGGAATAGCTAAAGTAGGCATGCTGATTAAAATGGCATAAATGACCATTCTCATCATTTATTCATTTCGAGTTGTTTTTCTTTGGGATTTGTTTGGGAATGATTTAGATGATGTTTATTTCCTCTAAGAATCATTTTACAAGTAATGGATCACTTAATCATGGCAATTCAAAACAACTCCTATTTTAAATGCACACACATATGAATGCTTTCATATTTTTAATTGGAAAAGTTTTTGTTAACCCTAATTTTGATGATTTGGATCTTAATAATCTTGGATTAGAGTTTTGGGATGTTACAAACCTTCCCCCCTTAAACAAAATCTTGTCCCGAGATTTACAAGGAAAACTAGGAACTAAAGAGATCTGGGAACTCTGTCCTAATGTAATCCTCTCGCTCCCAAGTGGCTTCCTCCTCTGTATGGTTGCTCCATTGAATCTTGAGAAACTTGATACTCCTGGTCCTGGTGGTTCTGTAAGCTTCTTCTAGGATACGGATGGGTACTTCATGATAGGTCAGGTCATTGTTGATCTCCACAGCTTTGTGATCGATGTTCTTGAAAACTTCAGTCTTCTCTGGCACTTCCAAGCATTTGCAAAGTAACGATATATGGAACACATTGTGGATGGCTGACATCTCTTCAGGTAGTTCCAATTGATATGATACTTCTCCTCGACAGTTTAGTATCTTGAAGGGCCCGATATATCTGGGGGCTAACTTTCCTTTCATACTAAAGCGTTGGGTTCCCTTCAATGGCGAAACCTTGAGATATACAAAATCTTCGACATTGAAAGTCAGGTCTCTCCTTCTCTTGTCAGCATAACTCTTCTGTCTGGATTGGGCGGTCTTGAGGTGCTCAGGACTTTGTGAACTTTCTCTTTGGCTTCTTGGAGAATGTCAGGTCCAAAGATCTGACTCTCTCCTACTTGTGACCAATTCAAAGGGGTACGACACTTTCTTCCATATAGGAACTCAAATGGTGCCATCTGCAAACTAGCTTGATAACTGTTGTTATATGAGAATTCTGTGAAAGGTAGGAAGTCTTCCCATTTTGATCCGTACTCTAACACACAAGCTCTTAACATATCCTCTAGGATCTGGTTGACTCTCTCAGTCTGTCCATCAGTTTGCGGGTGATACGCGGTGCTGAATTTCAACTTGGTGCCTAATCCTTCCTGCACTTTCTGCCAAAATCTCGAGGTAAACGGGGTTCCTCGATCTGATACTATGGCCTTGGGGGTTCCATGCAGACTAACAATCCTAGCAATGTATAGCTCTGCTAGCTTCGCACTCTGGTAGGTAGTCTTGACAGGTATGAAGTGGGTTACCTTGGACAGTCTATCAACTATGACCCAGATGGAGTCATTTCCCCTACTGGAAGTAGGCAAACCGGTGATAAAAGTCCATTCCGACGGACTCCCATTTCCATTCCGGAATCTGCAATGGTTGCAACAGTCCTGCGGGTCTCTGATGCTCTGCTTTGACTCTTTGATAGATGTCACACTTGGCGATGTAGCTTCCAATTTCTCTCTTCATCTTGTGCCACCAAAATTGCTCTTTCAAATCTTGATACATCTTTGTTCCTCCAGGGTGGATAGAATAAAGAGTATCATGAGCTTCCTTCATGATAACTTGCTTCAGCTCCAAATCTGCTGGCACACAGATACGTCCTTTGTACCACAAAACTCCTTCTTCGTCTTCAGTGAATCCAGGTACCTTTCCCGTACCAATACGATGTTTGATTCTGTCGATACTTTCATTTCCCTTCTGGGCTTCCTTGATTTGGCTAATCAATGTGGGTTGAAGTTCAATGCTAGCTAGGAATCCTTTGCTAACTAATTCAGTTCTGAACTGCTCCAACTCCTCATACAAACTAGGTTGCTTCTCTTTGATCATGGTGTTTAGCCTACACGGCAATCTGCTAAGAGCATCCGCTACCACACTGGCTTTACCGGGGTGATAGTGAATGTCAAGGTCATAATCCTTGATTAACCCTATCCATCTCCTTTGCCTCATATTCAGCTCCTTCTGAGTGAAAATATACTTCAAGCTCTTGTGATCTGAGTAAATCTCACAGCGATTGCCCATCAGATAATGACGCCATGTCTTCAATGCCAAAACTACGTCTACTAATTCAAGATCATGGGTCAGATAGTTCTGCTCATGCTGCTTCAGTTGTCGAGACAGATACGCGATGATTTTGCCTTCTTGCATCAATACACATCCAAGACCAATCTTGGATGCATCACAATATACATCAAACAGCTTCTTGATGTCTGGCATGATCAAAATTGGGGCTGATATCAATCTCTTCTTCAGCTCCTGGATACTGGCTTCACATTTGTCGTTCCATTCAAATTTCTTGTCCTTCTTCAACAATTGGGTCATGGGTCTGGCGATGCTCGAGAATCCTTTTACGCACTTGCGGTAGTATCCCGCTAATCCGAGAAATGCACGGACTTGGGTTTGAGTGGTTGGGGCTTACCATTCTTTGACATCTTTGATCTTGGCGGGATCAACAGAGACTCCTCCGGCAGACACAATATGTCCTAGGAATCCTACTTCTTTCAGCCAAAACTCACACTTGCTGAACTTGGCATATAACTGATGCTCTCTTAGGGTTTCTAGGATGATTCTCAGATGTTGCTCATGCTCTTCTTCTGACTTGGAGTAGATAAGGATGTCGTCGATAAACACAACTACAAACTTATCTAGGAAATTCATAAAGATCTTATTCATGAGATTCATGAAATAAGCAGGGGCATTGGTTAATCCAAAAGACATAACCGTATACTCATATAAACCATAGCGAGTAGTAAAGGCGGTCTTCGGAATATCTATTGCACGAATCTTAAGTTGGTGATAACTAGTCCTAAGATCAATCTTTGAGAATACCTGGGCTCCAGTCAATTGATCAAATAGATCCTCTATCTTTGGCAAAGGGTACTTGTTCTTGATGGTGACGTCATTCAACTTTCTGTAATATGTGCACAGACGGTTGCCTCCATCTTTCTTATCGACGAATAACACTAGTGATCTCCATGGTGATGCGCTTGGTTGAATCAAGCCTTTTTCTAACATGGCATCCAACTGCTTCTTCAGTTCCACTAACTCTGAGGGGTTCATGCTATAGGGTATCTGGGCTATGGGTCCGGTTCCGTGGATTAGTTCGATAATGAACTCAATATCCCTATCCGGGGGCATACCTGGCAATTCATCTGGGAAAACGTCAGGGTATTCACAGACTACTCTGACCTGGTCTATGGTGGGTAGGGCTAGACTATTTTTGCACTTGAATTGACGAGGTAAGGTTTCAGATATATGCTCTACTGTGACTCCAGAGCTACTGGTCATGGTGATGGCTTTCTTAGCACAGTCTATCAGTCCCTTATGCCTTGACATCCAGTCCATACCTAGTACTACTTCCAATCCTTTGGTTCCAAGTACAATTAGGTTGGCATAAAAATCTATCCCATGTATTCTGATAGGCACAACTTTGCAAATTTTTCTAGCTTTTGTAGTTGAACCGGGGATTTGAACTATCATGACATGCTTTAGGTTGGTTGGGTGAATCTTACTAGTGCATGCAAATTCTTCGGTGACAAATGAATGCGATGCTCCCGAATCAAACAATACTCTTGCTAAAACTGAGTTGACAGAAAACATACCCAACACCACATCTGGCGCTTCTTGGGATTCTTCGGCGTTCATGTGGAAGATACGACCGTTGCGGTTGTGAGGGTTCCCTAGGGCAAATCTTCTCCCTGGTTGAACACGACGCTGCTGTTGAGCTGGGGCATTCACATTGGCAGTGGCGGCAGTCTTCTTGGGACACTCATTGGAATAGTGACCCTTCACTCCACACTCGAAACAAGTGATCTGGGACTTGTCCTTTGTTGCGACAGGCACGACATTGCTGCCAGTTCTGGGTGCAGTGTTGTTGTTGTTGTTGTTGTTCTTGGGAGGTGCACGGTTGAAATTGTTGGCATTGCCGGAGTTGTGATTGTTTCCTCCAGACTTCACATTGCCTCCGCTACGGTTGGGGTAGCTTGGGCGAGACATTGGGGGTCGATTGTTCCTTGGTGCATATCTTTTTTTTTGACATGTCCTTGGTGCATATCTTGGTGAGGGGTTGGGACGGTACTTCTAGTGACTACTGGATCCTGATTGCTGCATCATACGATGTTTGCGGTTGTCGTTTGCCTGGTTAATCTTTCCTTCCATCTGAATGGCAGAGTCGACCAGATCTTCGAGATCCTCGAAGCGGATGTTGACGAGTACAATATGCATCTCATCATGCAGTCCATTCAAGAATCTCTCCTTCTTGACCTCCATGTTGATCTCATCAGGGGCGTACCTTGCAAGTGACAGTAATCTGTCACGGTATTCCACCACAGTCATTCTGCCTTGCTTTAAGTCGCGAAACTCATCTCTTAGTCTAGTGACTAAACCTTGCGGCACGTGAGTGTGGCTGAACTTTGTTTTGAAAGCTTCCCATGTCATCACTTGACCATGGTTCATATTGCGGATACTAGTCCACCAAGCTCTTACATCTCCCGCCAGATAGTGGGTGGCGAAGAGAACTTTCTCATTGTCATCAACTCCTGCAACTTCTAAGTTGTTTTCCATTGTCTGTAACTAGTCATCTGCATCTAGTGGGTTTTTAGCTTGGTTGAAGATTAGGGGATTGGTATTCTGAAAGTTTTTGAGTTTGGATCCATGGTGATCCTGGTTTCCATGGTTCTGGTTGTTGAGAGCCATCTGGGCGATCTGCTGCAATGTTGCTAAGTTGGCTTGGCGTTCCGCCCTGCTTGCTTCTCTGTCTGCGATGAGATTCTGCAAGATCTGCAGCATTGGGTCTTACAACGAGCTGCTCCCTCCTTGGTTTCCACAAGTCATCTAAAGATTGAGGTAGATAAAGGGGTAAGAGGGAAAGTTCTAAGGTTCATGGTTTTGGTTTCAAAGCTAAAATTTTGAGTTAGACTCAGGTTTTTCAACTAACTCCATTTCATTCATGCAAGCAAGCACACGATACAACACACACCACAACAATCAAAGGAAAACAGATGGTTTGAAGAACCATTCTGTAAGCTACGATACAGTAGGATCGATACACCTCATGCTACGACAATGCTCTAGTGCATCTACTCATCGTCGATGAAGTCGAAGTCCTCATCGTCGGTGTAGAAGTCCACGACATCCTCCTCTAGAAAGTCATCATCATTGCTGAGGTAAGAATCCATGTCTCCCTAGATGTCTTCACCCTCATCTTCTTCTTCCTTGGCTGCAAACTGAGCTTCCTGCTCCTTGACGGTCTTCTCGAGATCGGCCACCTTCTTGCGAAGACGGGTGATGGTGCGATCCTTCTTTGCACGCTAGCAGCAAAGAGACTGGCGATCTTGGACGAGCAGTGCGAAAGTCTGGGCCTTCTGGTTGGCAATGGCACGATTCTGGTTGGCTAACTCCCTGGCATTGTCCAGCTCCTGCTGTCTGTCGTGCAGCAAGAAGTCAAGATTCTCCACTTGACGCCTCAACTCTGGGTGACTTGGCATCTCCATCGGCATTCCCATGAAGTCACGTCTTGCATAGTGAGCAAAACGGGTTCCTTGGATTTGGTTGACGCTGAGGGCACATAGACATGCGAGAGCTTCATGCATTGCCCTAGCTAATCCATCTAGCCAGTAGTGAATGGGGATCGTGTAATCACTAAAACATTTTTGGGGATAGTAGTTTTAGTGGAGTTCTTGTTTAACACTACAAGAAATGTTTCCTTCCGCAACGACTTGGCCCGACGGTCGTCGTACAAGGCGCGTCTTCCGCGACGAAATTCTCGACTCGCCCATGGCCGATGGAAAACTTTTTTCCGGTTTCGCGGCCCTCTACTACGACAGAACCGCTAAAAACATGGAGGAATGTCAACACCCGAATTTTTAATCCCAGATGCCTGTTATGTCATCCATCGCAATCCCAGGATTACCATTTTTGCGAGACATAACAGATTGGATATCACAGTACATCATCCATTACAAACCATACATAAGGTCTTACACAAATAAGGGTCTCATGATCCCATCTTAATACAACAAGCAGCGGAAATAAAAGATAAGCGTAGCGGTGGGGTCCATCTTCAGGGGCACAGGCAATGCTGACAAAGGCAGATAGTCCTAGTTATCATAGCCGTCCTGCTGACCATCATCTTGGTAGTCTCCTTCATAGTCTGGCCATGAGAATAGCCAGGGACAAAAGCCATGAGTACTCTTTAAGTACTCGCAAACTACCACTAACAAGTAGTATAGTTCTAAGTTAAAGTGCTAACTCTAAGTTTAACTATAAAGTTAAGTTTGAAACCTAAGCTGAGTTCTGAAACAAAGAAAGCTAAAATAAAGTTCTAGAATCACTTAAGTTGGGAAGCTATTTCCATAAACCCAACCCTGTTGTGGTCAAGTCAAGATTCATTATTCATTTCATAAGTCATTTTGTAAACATCTGACAACGAAACAGTATGGCCATTCCAACTGTCCATAACCGCGGACGCGGCTATTCGAATAGTTTGACACTCTGCATAGGTGGTACACTTTCACCACAAGATTCGATACATCTGTCAGGGATAACCCTGAATCATCATACTTAGTATGCAGATAATCAAACATAACCTTTCCTTTACACACCCTAGTATAAGCACCTCTCCTATGAGCATGGCCTCCCAACCATGACCATCTGTCATCTTGGGCACTACATAGGGGGACAACATTGAGAGGTAGCCTCAGCTCAGACCTCTCCCGCGAGGGAACTAATACTAATGCATATAAAATTCCGGCTATGCCTTACCCAATTCAGGTATTGTGGTTGTACGGTAAATTTGGAATGGTATCGCATCCGAATCCAACCATCAGTTTTATAAAAGGGTTAAGGCTCATGCCTCAACAGTTTCATCATCATAAACCATTTGTGTTTCTCAACACATGTCAAAACATCTCAATAGAATGACTCATCATTCCGAGGTTTTCACAATTTATTTTCACCAAGTGTTCCCATCTAAAGTGACTCAAGTTTTTTTATACTCTAAACTACTAAGTTAAGAGTGTTCACTAAGGTTGAAGTGATGGGATCAATCTCATTCCATAGAATGACATCTAAAGTTATCTCTATAGGTCAAGTTTTATACTTTTTATGCTACCTTCAAAATAAGTAAAGAACTTTGGGTAAAGTAAAGGAAGTAAAGCTTGAAATTAGTACTTGGGGTAAAGAATAGTCAAAGTAGTTTAACCAAAGCATGCCTAAAGCATCTTTGTTAAACCCTCTAGTTTAATCCTAGCTTGCTAATAGTAGCTTGCCTTGGTTGGTGAAGTGGTTGAAGTTTTCTTCTTCTTCTTCTTGGTAGAACTCCTCCTCCTCGAAAGCTTGGTTGGTACTATCGTATATAAACACATACAGAGTACACAATCACCAAACAATACTTAACTAGCCTAATTAGCACTCTAAGGCACACATTTTATGATCTATCATCATCACAAGCATCACAAGTTTTATTCAATAGTTTCCTCCTTTTTATTTTAGAAAAGTAATTTCTACTCATTGAAAATTAACTAAGATTTAATATTCACCACTTAAAATATGGGATCATGTGAACACAGGCCATCACCACATACTCTAACATGGGGGAATGTAATTTAAGGGTTGGTTCATAATTACTTTGGTTTAAGTTCATTATTTAATGATTTAAAGTGACTAGAAATGCCTATATAGCATTTTTTGGTACTAGTCCAAAGTTACTGCATGTAAACCTTAATATTATTACATATTCAGATAGGTATGGTTAAATGTGATTTTTGAGAGTTGGAATCAACTCAAAAGCAATCATGGTTGATTTTATAAAAATGTTGCAAGGTGCAATTGCTTCTGTCTTATTATTTTTACTAGGAGAGATCTCTAACTCTAATTGAATTAAATCCAACGGGCTTGGGTAGATCTTTTCAGTAGCTTTCTAACAAAATTGGAATCACTCCATTTGGATTTGTAAATCTCTCTGAATTGAATTTTAAACTAAGGGCCAGAACTAGGTTTAACTAAAATAGAAAAATCCTAATTCAAACTAACTGGGTTGCACGGGAACGCTAACGGGCCGGCCCAGTGACACTACGCTGCGTGGGGCTCAGCTGACAATGGGGTCCACCGGTCAGCGGCTCATAACACGTGAAGCGGTACGGGGCGATGTGGGTCGTTGGATTAGAACGGGGATCAACAGCTGGGGATCATCGTCGACGACAGACCTGTCGCCGGCGAACTCTAACCCTAACGGCTTAGTGGGGGTGCTCATGGGGCGTACCAGGGCTCCAGCGACGACGGCGAGGCGGGCAAACGGACTGGTGGTCGACGACGAGCTCAGGGACTCTCGAGGCAGCTCCGAGGGTGGTCGCAATCAGCAGCGCCCTTCTCCTCCAGAGCCGGCCTGCTCCGGTGCAATTCCAGCGAACGGCTGCTCGCGCTGCTCTGGCTAGAGGTGGGGAAGGGTCAGTGGCAAGAGGGGAGGTGAGTGGTGTGCTAAAACTGGCTGGGGAAGGCCTCTATTTATAGGTCGACGACACGACCAAGACGGATGGGTAGGGGAATCCGGCAAGGGCTGCACAGCAAGCTAGCAGCATGGCTCGAGGTAGGGGGCGGTCGCTGGTCTCCTGGCGGTGCTCTACGTGATCAATGCGGGACTAGGGCGGTGGTATGCGGTCGGGCGGTGCTGGCGTTCTGAGCGGTAGAGACGGCGGTGTCCACGGCGAGCGGTGGCTGTGGTGCGTTGGGCGGCGAATGGGCATGTCTGGCGTGCTCCCTGGGTCATGGCGGAGCGGTGGGCGCGGGCTGCGGTCGAGGGGCGACGTCTACACGCGTGTCGGGCGTGGCACTCTGGCGCGTGCTCGGCATGGTGTAGACAGGCAGTGCACGGTGCTTTGGCGGTGGTCTACGGTCTGGCTCGGCTCGGGGAGGGGACAGAGGGTGGCGGTGAGGTGAGAGCTAGCTAGTAGACATGGCGAGGGGGAGGGGGACGGTCTTCTGCGGTGGTGGCATGGTCGGCCGTCCAGCAGGTGCTCGGCATGGCATGGCCACTAGGGGGTAGGGGATGGGGTGTAAATGGCATGGTTAGATCAAGTGGAGACAATGGGAGTGTTTTGAGGACAAATGGGTGCAAAACCCTATACAAAACAGTGAGCTAATGACTAGGTGTAAACTCTGCCTGCCAAGTGTTTGTGGAAATGGCCGCAAGAACTTTATTTTTGAATTTTGAAAAGATTTTTGGTGGGTGTGCTAGGCATAAGCTTGAGACTCTGTGGGTGCTTGGGTTTTGAAAATTGAGCTTGTTTGAGTGGTTTTTGAAATAGTGGGATCTTCCCATATGATATAGATTCCATTTTCAAATGTCAATTAAAATTAGTATTTAAATGTTTTTGGCAGATCACAAAGTGGGCCTTGGTACCTCATTATGTGTACTAGCAAGGGGTGCAAAGATCCATAATTGTTTTTGTTAGGTTTTGAGTACTAGGAATAGCTAAAGTAGGCATGCTGATTTAAATGGCATAAATGACCATTCTCATCATTTATTCATTTTCAGTTGTTTTTCTTTAGGATTTGTTTGGGAATGATTTAGATGATGTTTATTTCCTCTAAGAATCATTTTACAAGCAATGGATCACTTAATCATGGCAATTCAAAATAACTCCTATTTTAAAAGCACACACATATGAATGCTTTCATATTTTTAATTGGAAACGTTTTTGTTAACCCTAATTTTGATGATTTCGATCTTAATAATCTTGGATTAGAGTTTTGGGATGTTACAAGGAAGCTCGGCTATGGCAGAAGCAAGATTTTTGATTCCTCACGTGATGTTGACTCGCCGGTCATTTGAGGCATGTGGGTGTCAGACATCGGTGTCTCTAGCAGACTATACTTTTCGGTCGCGCCTCCCTGATTTGAACTCGATAACGTTGCTCGATGCGTTTGCCGTTTAGTCAGGCTACTGGGTCCCACATGTCAGCATATCATTATAAGAATCATGTATATGATGGAATTTTTTTCCTTCGCTCGCGCTACCCTATTCCGAACTTGATAGCGTTGCTCGATGCATCTGCCGTTCAATCAGGCTGCTGGGTCCCACATGTCATTATCTTATTAGAAGAAACATGTGCATGATGGAATTTTTTCCTTGGCTATTGCCTCCCTAATTTCAACTCGATAACGTTGCTCGATCTATCTACCATTTAGTCACGCAGCTGGGTCCCCCATGTCAGCCCCACATTACAAGAATCGTGTATATGATGGAATTTTTTTCGCTCGCGCTACCCTATTCCAAACTTGATAGTGCTTCTCGATGCATCTACCGTTTAATCAAACTCCTGGACCCTACATGTCATCCTCTCATTATAAGAAACATGTGTATGATAGAATTTTTCCCTCGGTCGTGCCTCCGTGTTCAGAACTTGATAGCGTTGCTCGCTGCATCTACCGTTTAATCATGCTGCTAGGCCCCACATGTCATCCACTCATTAGAAGAAACGTGTGTATGATGGAATTTTTGCTCTCGGTCACGCCTCCGTGTTTTGTACTTGATAGCGATGCTCGATGCATCAACCATTTTCTCAGGCTGCTGGGTCCCCTATCCGAGCCTCTCATTAGAAGAAACGTGTACATGCTGGACTTTTTTCTCGCTCGCGCCTCCCTGTTTTGAACTTGGCAACGTTGCTTGAGGTAGCACCGCTATAAGGCCGCGCTACTGGGTCCCACATGTCGGTCTCTCTGTAATGGAACCTGTGCATGATGGACTTTTTTTCAGCCGCATCCCCTGTTTTGATCTTGGCAACGTTGCTCGATGCGGCAGCCATGTATGGTCTTGCTGCTGAGGCCCCCATGTCAGCCTCTCTAGTATGTTCTGACTTGTGGGTCCCCGATGCAGCCTTGTATGTTCTGGCGGGTGGGTCCCTGATGACAGCCTCTATATACAAGTATTTAACTTTTTTTCAAACCCGACCATTAAACTCGAGGGCAGGCTGGTGGGTTTGCGATGTCAGGCTTTCCATTATGCGATATTAAAATGTAAACCCCTTCTAAAAAAAAGTTAACCCAAGATATATATAAATATGTAAACACATGGGATTCAAACTAAAGACCTTTAAATCAAATCACATAGACGTAAACTGAGTGCTTTGCCACTACACCAAATATATTTATACAACTTAAATCATTAAACATGTATTAGTATTACAACTTATGTATCAGTTTTCTAAAAAATATTTTGTGTGTCTACGTTTATCTATTTTATTAAAATATAAAATGGCAGCACTCAAGCATCTCAATTTATAAAATGCCACATAATGGAGTAGTTTCGAACATGGGTATACAGAGTTTTTATTTTGAGAGTTTTCCTATCTACATGGGCTGCTCTACATAGGATATGCTCCATGGGCTCCTTTAACAAATTTCTCTGGGCTGTGCTCAGGAGTCAGCCATGTCTTTCTCTAAAAAAACAGTCCCTATGTCCCTCTCATTAGAAGAAAAGTGTCCATGCTGAACTTTTTCCTCGCTTGCGCCTCCCTATTTCGAACTTGGCAACATTGCTCGATGCAGCATCTGTATAAGGTCTCACTACTGGGTCCCACATGTCTGTCTCTCTGTAAATGAAACATATGTATGATGGACTTTTTTCGGCTATGTTTGCTGTTTTGACCTTGGATACATTGCTCGATGCCGCAACCGCTTATGGTCTTGCTGCTAGGGCCCACATGTCAACCTACCTGGTATGTTCTGGCTTGTGGGTCCCTGATACCAGCCTCTCTATACAAGTACTTAACTTCTTTTTTTTCAAACCCACCCATTAAACTCAAGGGACGCTGCATGCTGGTGGGTCCGTGATGCCAGCCTCTCCGAAAATAGTATTGATGTATGAAAAAAGTAAACCCAAATAAATATATGTCAAGCACATAGGATTCAAACGCAAAACCTCAACAAATATAAACCGTATGCGTTTCCACTACGCAAAAGATCAGTAAAAGCTTTATAGTACTTATAACTTATGTATTAGTCTTCTTAAAAATATTTTGTGTGTCCATGTTTATCTCTCTTAAAATAAAAGGGCAGTGCTACTGGAACCTCAGTTTATAAAAAAGCCACATAATGAATTAGTTTCTTAAAAACATGGGCAGATAGAGTTTTTTTAGATGTGGCGGGAGGGGGGGGCAATACCAAAAAGGCCAAATTAAAAAGTTTTTGGACAATGGTCAATGGGACCCTATCTCAAATTTCACTAGGCTATGGCTCGCCAGATTTAAACACAGACCTCACCGAGGGAGGAAAAAAGGGATAATTCTTTCAACATATATTCATGTAAAAATATCTAAAGAACACACACCACGTGCGCCAAAACAGGGCTGGTATCCAATGACTTCACTTCGTGAAATCATGCTATATATCTTTACCCTCTAATATCTGTCCAAAACACATCCAACGGTTCCAATGACACATAGGCAAAAGCTCTAGAGCAAGCAGCCAACAGCAATGACAGAACTTTTGACAAATTCAGTAGCATCTAAAAAATTAAGGAGTACAGAATAATAAGACATAAAAATATCGACATATTCCTAGTTCATATTCAGCAGCACTTGACCAATTCAGAAGTATTTCAAAGTGACTGATTCAGCAATACAAACACTGAAATTCAATAGCAGTACATAGAGAGCAAGTTCTTGTTTCAGCTCTAAAAACCATGTCACATGATCAGTTTGCCCTTTTCTCCAAACACACACGATCACTGGAACACAATCATTGTCATAATATTTGGTCATATACGGAACCATCATATAGATATAGATATACCATACCAGTACGTACTACTCATAGCTCCAATCCAGCAAAAGGTTATCACAGTTTTACCATCCATATATGATCAGTGGAGATAAGACAACCATATAATTAATTACAATATCATGCGACCGAAGAGCTAGATATCTAGAAAGTTCGTGAACAACATGCGGCATTCAAGGCAGCCAGATACATCGACCTTGACCGTTCTTCCAATGGTAAGTTTGGCTGCTTTTCGAAACTTGATCCACCTAGAAGTAGCAGCCAAGCACCCATCAATCAAGTTAATGGCATAGTGTCCCTCGATTTGCAGTCCTACACTCTGCATCATGAAGACTATTGTGCCCTTTCATCTAGCCTGGAGTTGCTTTGTGGCACTCTTAGGAAATTTCTGAGTCAAAGCAAGAGATAGACGCATAATTACTAAGAGCAATACACTAAATTAGGTGAAACTTGAGAAGACATTCAAAGCAGTTTATCTGCCGCCATATACTCACAAACATAATCCGGTGTGACCTTGTGATGACACAAGTGTAGGATATAGTCTGAGAAGGCACTGCCCGGGGGTGATGAAGGAGCTTGTGCCGGTGCCTGTGCTGGGGTGGGTGCGGTAGCTAGTGCTGGTGCAGGAGATGATGCCAGTAATTGTAGAGGGGCTGGTGCAGGAGCCAGAAGGCCCAAAATCGGTGCAGGGGTAGCTAAGCTGACTGTAGGGATGGTAGAGGCAGATGAGATATGTACAAGCAAAATGGTCTCTTATACAACAGTTACTCACAAGATAGTGATCAGAGGATATGATGAGTATACAAGAAAATTAAGTTACTACCTCCATTCTTTCTCCTTAGGGCAACATGTGCTAGAGCAGGAACTAGGGCCAGTGCCGGTGTGGGTGCCAGCAGCTTGATGCTGGTTACCTTCTGCGGGGTGGGTAAGGGGACTATAGGAGTAGTTAGAGAGGCATATGAGATGTGTACAAGCAAAATGGTTTCTTATACAACAGTTACTCCTGGACAGAGATGCGAGTATACAAGAGAATTAAGTTACTACCTATATTCTTTCTCCTACTGAGGTTAATAGGTGCTGTTGCAGGAACTGGGGCCGGTGTCGGTGCCAGCAGCTTCATGATGGCACCCTTCTAGGGGGTACATAAGGGGAAGCGGCAGAAGTGGTTAGGGTCATATGATGAGTAAATACAATGGTGCAGAACAATTAGTCGCAAGAGAATCATTAGAGGTTATGATGAGTACATAAGCAAATTAATTAGTACTACCTCTGTTCTTGGTCCTTAGGTTAATAGGTGTACAATGGCGTGCAAGTATCTGCCTAGGCTTGCTAAAATCGAATATTACCTCGTCTCCCTGCTTCAGACCATTCACACGGACATACTTGGACCAACCTCGTCTACCTAAATAGGTGGTGTCCATTGTTTGGGAGACATCCACATCATATAGTTGCCGCATGCCTTTAGGGCCCTTGCTATACAGAGTTAGAAACTTGTTGTTTCCGAACATCTTGTTCATAATGGAGCGAGCGACACAAGGGACAACCTTCACGATAAAATTGATAGAGAAGTAAGGCGACAACAAAAAAAGTGAGATACAAGGTCTTACATCAAGTCGGTCTAAACCACTTGGAATCCATACCTGATACCATGGGTACCCCTTGCAAAGCGTAGCCATCCACCATTTTTCTTCCCTCTGCCTTTGGAAGGGCATACAGGGCCCCCGTTTCAATCCACAAGCTTGACAAGAGGACGGTAGCAGAAAGGGCTGAGTAGCTAGTGCGTGGTACTGATTGAAATTAAGTGGAAAGGTTAAATTATGTAAAGAGCAAGTAAATCTAATAATGTAAGAGAAAACCATTGCTGTAAAGCAAGCAAATTTGATTTTTGTGAACTTATGATGAGCGTAAAGATATAGTACTAGCTGATAACAATAACACAGAAAATCATAACATGTGAAATTGTGGATTTCCAAATTATACCCACTTCTTAGAGAGGTCACTGCCCATCTAGGTACTATGTTGGCACTTCCTCATCGTTTAGACGATGTCTTCTTTTGGTATGGGCATCAGAAATCTACTAGCATCTACAACAACCTCAGCCTCCACAGCAACACCTTCAATCTGCATAAATATCAGCAGAGCTCAACAGTTCAATACAGTACATAGTAGTCATATACTGACTGTATAAGATAGTCAGACAGATCCAGATCTGGATTCACATAAACACAGTGCAAGAATTAATAATATCACACATATGTTTCTGAACATCTAATAAGCATGCATGACACCAAGTAGGTAATAATTAAATAATCTGCACCATGGTAATAAGGGTATTAAGAAAAAATACCTTTCTCTTTAAGCTGGGCCCTCCCAGCTGGTTAGTGGCCTTGTACTTATTTGGTGAGTAGTGGTACTAGCAGGATCCTGTGACATGTGGGGTACCATCCCATTTGCCGCACCTTGAGCACCACACGTTCGTAGGTATGTACCACCGTGCTACAGTAAATAAAGAAGAGATGGTGTCATAGAGGCTTCCACAAAAACATGGTGTAGACAGAGGCAACTTTTAGCATAGGGATACATCCAGGTTGCAGCCAACCACTTTCAACATTGGAAAGAATGGAAGAATGCAACGAATATACTGCTACATTACCTTTTTAGGCAACTTTTAAGGGAACAGATGGGACCATCCCTATCTGTAGTGGCCGTGTGCGACACTGACCCATAGTTCTCCATACAAAATCTGACGCAAAATCCACTGCATATTACAAGTAGCAACTAAAGGTTACAGAAGTGAAGAACACCGAAATCGAACCCGACCAAATGCCCCAATCAAAATAGCGGTGACCATGCCCTGATCCCAAATCCATACGAAATCATTACCCCCCACCACCACCCCACCCCCACCCCTACCCAAATGACCCAATCGATTAGAACAGAGGGAAAATATACTGATTAGGTGATTCCAAGGTGAGCAATAAGCAAGAACTCCACAATCAAAGCATACTGAATACTACTACTAATAGTACCCCCAGTAGCCCAATCGGAAGCAAATTAAACAAAGACGGATTTTGAGGTGAGCAAATACACCCACCTATTTCAGCAAGAACTCCTCAATCGGAGGTTTGCACCAGTTCCAACAGTTGCTTGCAAGATGGGAGCTAGCTAGTGGTGGTTTCTTGTCTTGTCGTCGGTAGAAAGGCATGGGCAGGGGAGTAGTAGTACTAGTACTAGTAGGGATAGGCAGTACACTTTTTCTATAGTAAGTATTTTTAAGTGGGAGTGGCGGGAACATTTTGCCGGGAGAGATTCCTGAATTTTTGATCGCAACTATCACGTGGTGGCCTACAGCTGTTTCAAGCGGGACCCATGTCAGGGGTGAGTTAAAGCGGGTCCCACACAAGGGGTGAGATAATTGACCGAGCCAACCTCCTCATTCCCTTGGTACTCCTACCAAGGACCGAGAAAATCGCCCCTCTTCGAATCAAATTGATCCCAGCTTATACAGTATATCCTTTTGCTGATTCGGCTCACGGAGCATTGAGGGAGGGGAAGGGCTAGCAGCATAGGGCACCAGCGCTGCGGCCTCAAAAACCGTTTAGGAACCGATAAAAGCATAAGCTTAGATTTTAGACTAGAAACACACACAAACAGACATATATATACTAATATACGGAATAGTTTCCAATTACAGTTCTGCTAACAAAGGCCTAGAAATCATAAGGTAGCTCCATATCACAAAACTACGATAGTAGCAAACCAATCATGGGATAGCTCTACACCCCAAGAGTTTTGCAGCTAGGCTAGTGGTCATGAGACTACCCAGACGGGGCCAAAAGTACACCCCTGATGATCAGCAACCCTGCATCAAATCCATCTAGAAGCAGTGTATCCGATCCATAGCCTTAGGTGCAGGTTCATCAATGAACATGTCATCAACATTACCATCAAAGTCCTCTTTAATCTTCTTCTTCTATGATTAGTAGATTAACAGATACGTTTATAGAGAAACATCAAACACAAACAATCTGAACATTTGTCGTTCTATAGATATACCTTGTCATCTGGCATAGCGGTAGTACTAGAAATGAAACCCGTTTCATGTAGCTTGCACTTTTTCTCTCCTTCCCTTTCTCCAAGTTGATCTAGATGCTCAGGAGCTGCCTCTGTTAGTTGATCTAGTTGATCAACATCTGCTTCCCCTACTTGATATTGATGATAAAGATGTGCTTCCCCTGGTTCATATGGAGGATCATATGGTTCACCATGAAATACCCATCTAACATATGTGCTTAGCATCCCAAATGTAAGAATATGGTCTTCCACTATACTTCGAGGCAGCACCCTATGATTCACACACAACCGACAGGGGCAATGTACTTTTGAGTTGTCACAATGAGCTCTAACAAACTCCATAAATCGTAGAACACCAAGGATATGTTTAGTGCTGCCTAATGGAGAAATATCTATCCAAAATCTTCCCATCTGTTTAATTATGATATACAAGGTTCGCTATTATTAAAAGAAAAGCAGGAAACATATAGATGGTGTACAACTATATATGCCTATGCATTTCAGCAATCATATTGACAACAAAAATTGTCGAAGGTATTTAGGAACATAGATCGAGCGTAGAATAAACTATGACCATACAGATTGAGCACAAATTAAACTATGTATTTGAGGAGGCAGATCGGGTGAAAGGGCAATAAAATGCCAACCAGATCGAGCTTGAGATAGAAGGACTACCGTGGGATCGACCGTGCCCACTGGTGCGTCTCAAGAAGACCGACGGTTAGGAAAAGCTTCTTCGCGCATGGTGGTGATGAGGAGCGGCCGTGAGCGCGTATGTTTTGTGAGCAAGGGGGTGAGGACCTAGGCGGCGGAGGGTGGAAGTTATTACACAGCGCGAAGGGGTGGGGAGCGATAACTTTGGAAATTCTGACCTACCCTGCTTTGAGCACCACCATATATGTGGCCCTCCTGCCAGTCGCCGTATGTCAAAATTAATCCCAAACTTGTCAAAATACAAGTTTATGTTTTACCTTGGAAACTAATGCACATAGCATTGCAGTTTGCGAACGAATGGCTTTATTTGAACATATATTTAATTTCGTCCCTAATTTTTTCAAAAAGGGGCCAAAATTGGAAATTCGAAAGTAAACTTCAAATTTTGAACCAGACATATTGGTTGATTTGCCAAGATGCACCGCTATACCAAATGCAGACACGTCATCATAAATTATGGACATGACCTTGGTCACCTTTTTTTGGGATGATGGTCATCTTTTTGAAAGCCTTAAATTGTTCGATAACTTCAGCAAATGCCTAAAAACTCATTTAAACGTTGGAAAGCAACTCTCATTGGCATGCGGGTCAAGAGTGTAATAGCGCATCTGAGTAGTCCCATGTCGGAGTAGCGTATGTTTGAATCTTAGACCTTAAAATTTTGGTACTGCGCCCAAACATCGTACACATCCATTCAAATATCCCGCGCATGCATTTAGACATACTTCATCTTTTTTAGAATGCATAATTCTTTTCCTATCTCTGCTGCTTTTGTTTGAAAGCCCTGAATTAATGTTCATTAATTTCGGCAGATGTCTATCAAGTAATTAAATGCTGGAAAGCATACAGGCCTATGGGTCTATCTAACGGGGACAACATCCCAAGTGGGAGTAGCGTACCTTAGAAGCTTCAACTTCAAAATTTTGGCAGAACGCCGAAATATCCCTCCCACCCATTCAAACACCCCGCCCATCCGTTCAAACATCCAACCCCAAAAATTATTTTATTGCACAAATTTAGCCTAGAAGCTTGAAAGAGCGTTATACATTGTGTGAAAAAGGGGGTGGTGGCATTTTGAGCCATCATCTTTGTAGTTTCTTCATAAAAAAACACATTGTTGTTACTTGGAAATTCGAAAACAAACTTCAAATTTAAAAACAGACATATTGGTTGATTTGCCAAGATACACTGATCTACCAAATACGGACACGTCATCGTAAACTATTTCCATGACCTTGGTCACCTTTTTTTTTGGACGATGGTCATCTTCTTGAAAGCCTTAAATTGTTCAAAAATTTCAGCAAATGCCTAGAAACTTGTTTAAATGTTGGAAATCAACTCTCACTAGCATGTGGGTCTAGACGGTGACAGCGCATCTAAAAGGCCCCATGCCAGAGTAACATATGCTAGAATCTTCGATCTCAAAATTTTGGTACAGCGTCCAAACATCGCACCTATTAAAATATCTTGAGCATCCATTCAAACATGCGTCACCTCTTTTTAGAATGCAAAATTCCTCTTCTATCCCTTCTCTGCAAACAATAATCCGAGGAGCACTATAATAACATAGAGACATAGGTGGTAAATTTGTGTTCTCCCAAGTGCATCACCCCATCGATGTTTCCCAGCCCTTCTAAAATATTTAGGTATGGTAAACTAAATTTATGAGAAATCCTAGAAGTGGATTTCACTTAAGATTAGAAAGTAAAGTATTACTAAATCTTGTCAAGTAAAGGGGTTATTTGTTTTTTCCAAAAAGGACCGCAAGGTCATGATGGAAAAAGTGAAAGACAAAGCACGATTTGCCATGAATAATGTATTGGGAAAATTCAAAAGAATTTGAGTCATAAGTGTTGAATTCTAGTGGATTTAATAATAGTAAAGTACTCGTGTATCGTAAAAGAAACTCTCAATTTGATAATTTATCAAGGGATTTTGAAGTTACTCAAAATATTGAGAAGATATGCAATTTGCATGATATTGAGTGGGATCTATAAAGTCTTCCTAAAATTAATATGTGAATGACATATTTTTGAGTGGGAGCAATGTAAGTTTCGGATTCGAATATGTAGGGAACCTATTTTGAGTGGGAGCTTAATGTTAATTCTTATGTGTATACGACACATTAAGAATAAAAGCACAAGTACTGATAAATAATGATTTATAAGGGTTAAGAGTTGAAAGAAAGTATAATATAATATTATGTTGGAATGTATTCCTAAAAGATATTCTGAAGAAGATTCAGAATAGGAATT
The DNA here is from genome assembly GCA_916181665.1 of Avena sativa. Taxonomy (NCBI): domain Eukaryota; kingdom Viridiplantae; phylum Streptophyta; class Magnoliopsida; order Poales; family Poaceae; genus Avena; species Avena sativa. The sequence continues at coordinate 106,675,632 of OV702292.1, forward strand.
GATGAAGGAATGGTCCTAAATCATTTGAATTAGGAATTGCATGTGAGTGCTACATTGATGGTTAGAAGAAAGAAAAGGATGATCGTCATCTACTATGTTTTGACATAGGTTCTCTCTTAAGAACCATGATGAGAACTCAACATAATATATGATCCAAGAAGAAACGTTGGGAAGTGATTAAGTATGAACCACTAAACATTGAGCTAAGTTTTCCACAGTGTCTAATGAGAACTGTAGACATGTTTTCCAAATCCATGAAGGATGACATACCTTAAACCATAAAGGGTTATGATATAAGGGCATATGTTAACCTTAAAAGATTGGAAATCTCTGCATTGAAAATACCTATTTAAGTCGAAGAGGAAGCATGGTGGTAAACATCGAAAAATGCACATGGTGCACTAGTGTTTCAATTACTACATTTCAAATAAAAATATAAGGATACTACCTGAAGTTGTGTATAATGTTGTGGTGAGACAAGTTCGTCTTTTCATAGAATATGTGTCCTAGGGCACAGTGCCCATGAGAAAGTTTGCATTGACTGATCTAATGTCACTGCTGGCTCCTGGAAACCGACCTCACTCTATTGCATAACTACTATACATACACAAGACGTTATCATAAGAAGATAAAGTATTAATGTCAATTACGGTGATATTAGTAAGTTGCAAAGGATATAAGGGTCTGTAAAGTCCAAACCCTAGACTCAACCTCTTCCATGATCAAGCATGATCAGAAGTGCCATGGTTATATGGTGTCGATGATTGGTAAACAAATGAAGCTAGTTTATTTGTACTCTAGTGCAAGTGGGAGACTGTTGGAAATATGCCCTAGAGACAAATAATAATATGAATTATTATCATATTTCACAAAGTTTATGATTAAGTTTTATATCATGCTATAACTGTATTGAAAGGAAACGTCAAATACACTTGTGATGTATAAACAACCAGGAGTTCCTGGTGAATCTCTAGTCACTGGTTCATTGGTCAATAGATGATTAAGGTTTCCTGATCATGTGGCATTTATGTCAATTGATAATGGAGTCACTGATGGCCCAAAATATATTCGAGCTCGTTGGGGAACCCCAAGAGGAAGGTATGATGAGCACAACAACAAGTTTTCCCTCAGTTATGAAACCAAGGTTATCGAACCAGTAGGAGCAAGAAAACACCTCCAAGGTGTTGTTTCCAACTTGCAATCCTGCACACCACAACCACAGAACTTTGCCCCCAACTCACAGTGAGGTTGTCAATCTCACCGGTTTTGCTGAAAACAAAGGATTAAACATATTGTGTAGAAGATAGTAATAGCTTGCAGAAAGTAAACAGAAAACAGTAAATAGTAGATTGTAGATTGATGGTAAAAGAATGGACCGGGGTCCATAGTTCACTAGTGGCGATTCTCCTTAAGATAGATGACATGTTGGGTGAACAAATTACAGCAGGACAATTGACAAACATCGAGAAAGCATACATGCATATACTAATCATCTTGACTCCTATGAGATTTGATTGGGCATTACAACATTATACATAGACCATAATCCAACTGCATCTATGACTAATAATCCACCTTCAGGTTATCATCTGAACCCCCTCTAGTATTACGTTGCAAGCAACAGATAATTGCATTAAGCAAAGTGTGTAAAGTAAACAATACGATTGTTCTATGAACAAAGGATTGCTGTTTTCTCCCTAGTAGCAACATCACATCTAGTACCTTAGAGATTTCTGTCACTTCCCCAGATTACTAGAGGCATGAACCCCGTATCGAGCATAAATACTCCCTCTTGGAGTTGCTAGCATCTACTTGGCCAAGATAGTTACTAACAACGGAAAGCATGCAAGATCACATATAACAAAGACATGATAGAATCAATAATCAATCTGAAATAGCATGTCAATATCCATCGGATCCCCGTAAACACAACATGTAGGATTACAAATAGATGATCTTGATCATGAACGGAGCTCACAAGATCTAAACATTATAGCACAAAGGAGGAGAACCAACCATCTAGCTACTACATGGACCCGTAGTCCAGGGATGAACTACTCACGCATCACACCGGAGGCAGGCATGGTGATGAAGAAGGCCTCCAGGGTGGTCTCTCCCCTTCGGTAAGGTGTCGGGAAGAGCGTAAGATCTCTCCCGATCTAGGCATGGAGATGATGGCGGCTATAGACTCTTTCGTGGAATTTTTGATCGGGTCCTTAGGGTTTCTGTATCGGAGGCATCTTATAGGCGAAGAGGGAGGCCGAGGGGGTGCCCGAGGCGGCTGCACCCTCCAGGCATGGGCCAGGCCTGGCCATGTGGCCAGGGTGTGTGGCCCCCTCGAGGCCCTTCTCTGTCTCGTCTTCTGGCTCCGTGTTCCACTCGGTGAAATATTGACTTTGGCTTTTGTCCCGTCCAATTCCGAGAATATTCTTTTTCTGGCTTTTCTAGAACCAAAAACAGCACAAACAAACAACTTGCAGTGTGGCATCTTGTTAACAGGTTAGTTCCATAACATGTGTAAAAATACTCCAAAGTGTGGACAAAACATAAGAAAGTAGATATAAAACAAGCATGGAACATAAAAATTATAGATACGTTTGCAACGTATTCGTCACCTCATTGAGAGAATGAGATGATGATCAATAGGAAATCTAAGCATCATGACACGACCATGTCATGAAGTTCAAGTTACGATGATTAGGACATATAGTGTCTTGTTTCTTAGACCATGAGGCGATATCAATCACCATCACCCGAGAATACTTTGATAGCATCAAACATCATTCGGTTAAACGGTGATCATAAAGGTGTGTTCAGGTATTCATAGGGACATGTAGAGGCATTATGTGTCAAGAGCAGGATTTGTCCATCCACGTGAAGGAAAGATACTCGAGGGCCCACTCAAAGAAGTTATATCCAATAGCTATGCAACGTGTGAATTGGTCATAGGGATATCACTTGTCGGAACAAGTTAAGTAGAATTTATCAGCAACGAGATTGAAAACGGCATGGTGTTGTCATTGATCAGGTCTCGGACAATGCAAGTATCACAGAGACAAAAGGAACATGACATGACGTTCATGGTTCAACGACATAAACTTGTGGAATGCATAGGGGTCATCATGGGCATCTAGGTCCCGCTGATGATCATTGGTACGAGAGGGGTCTCAACTATGTCTAGAGTGTTCCCGAACCATGGGGTATCACGCTTAAGGGCTTCATGATGCTCAGAGATCATTTTGGTATCGGCAGAATCACCGAAGAATGGAAAGAGAAAAAAACCAGAAGGGTTTTGCAAAGTCCGGAGGATGTCCAGAGTGGGGTGGAAGGAGTTCCATAGCCATGGGGATTGAATAATATGTAAGAAAATGTTAAATATTGATTTAATCATTTATTTATATTTATTTAATAAAATAAACGGAATTAAAATGGTCAAATTCACTATTGGGCCAAAATTCCTAGGGAAAAAGGCCCATGAGGGAAAGGCCAAAAGGGAGAAAGGGAGGAGGGGCCGCATGGGCCCCATGCACCCGCTGGCGGGGCCCATGGGGGCCTTGGACGGCCGGCCACCCCTCCCCCTCTCACCTCCCTTTGTTTAGTCCCACATGGCTAAGCTAATTAGCTATATGGGGTGCCTTTCCCCCTATATATTAAGATGTATCACGAATAATCAATAAAGGTTCCCTCTCTTTTGGGAGACCTCTAGTTGATATTCTCTCTCTCCTGTGACCGTAGTACCAAGTCTGGACTGCGCGAACATGAGACTTCTTCACCATGGAGCACCATCATGCTATGGGATTCGGATCCAAAAGGTCTACTTCCGCAACTGCTGCTGGATCAGAGGAGCGGGAGTCATCGTCAGGCACCGGACATGTGTAACTCCCTCGGAGGTGCAACACTTGGGGCACTACAAGTCGTTGGAGCCACAGGAGCCACATGACTTCAACATGACCCTGAGGTTGGTGTGGGTACGACTACATCAACCACGCTCACCCGAGCATTGACAACGCTTTTCGGTCTTCAAGGGTAAGTTCACGAAAATCTCCTCCTGTTACTACATTACTAATAGATAGGTCCTGGCATTAGGGTTCTTGGCGTAGGAAAATTTATTGTTTTCAGGCCCGAACCCCTACAGTATGCTCTCCCGTACGAACATGGCTCTGGAAAGTAGTCGATTGATATACAAAAGGAAGAAGATCCAACTGACTTCCCTAGAACCATATAGATCTAATGGTTGACGCGTAATATACGGCTCAAGAATCACTAGAGCCGTTGGTTATTAAATCCTAGATGATACTTTCCCATGCAAACGGAACTTCCACCAATCCACATACAATTCCATGGTTCCATTGCCACCCATAATAGATTATCACCACTCGGGCCGATAATCAATAAGTCATATTATTATGAAAAACAATATTTTCTTTCACCCTTTTCGAAATGCAGGTGATAACATTCATGGATTGCAAAACTTGATAGAAAATAACCAAAGAAAATGAGCTAGTATGAACTTTCCTTTGTGTTACAAGATTATGCAATCATGATCTTCTAGATAATATAAATTCCAACATACTAAAAAACATCATTGGTCTGCTAAGGACTAATGTTTAAAGAAGCAATATGCTCTTATGCATAAGTAATGCCATGCATTCTGTAAAACCCCCGAAGTAATTCTCTAATATTGTGAGTGAACTGAGCTTAGGTGATTTATTTAAGATTTAGTTTATCTTCATGTTTACTTCATAAGAAAAGACATCTTCAAAGAATTTAAGAGTTAACATGTAAGATATCAAAGTAAAGCACAATAACAACATATGATTGAGGTTAATTGATGTAGGGTAATTCTTATGAAAGCTCATGTTTTAGGTTGAAGTGGAAAAAAGAATAACTTTGGAAGAGAATGATGCTTATAGTAAGTTAATTAATATTTAAGTTTATTCAAGCATAAACTATTGGCATTGGTATAGTTTTAATGAACATGTTTCATGTTGATTGATCACAGACCAAAGTTAACTATAAAAATATAAATGAATTAAAGCATACTGTGTCTATAGAATTACCAAGCTCTAGGTTTTTTTAAAGTATGATCAAAGACATGAGATTATTCACTCCCAATGTATGTGAATGATGAGTTCAAGAATTGTTTTGCTATTATAATCCTAGAGATAATATTTACTTTATTGATGATAGCATAAATAGATATCTTCAATAATTTGTTATGGTTTCAAAGCTTTAAATGAAATTGGGAATTTATAATATGGTTTAAAGTAATAGTCTCATAAAAGTCTTACTTGACTTAGTTTTAAAGATTTACCCTTTAGCTTATGCATAAGAATATAATCAAATTTAATGGTTTAAATTATTTATCCTTCTTTGGGTGTTTTACTCAAGTTCTTAGGTAAAAAGTAATTTTAAAGTAGTAAAATATTTTTCTCACATCCATAAAGAAAATAATAGTATTTCTTCATAGGAAAAAAATTCTAAATGGCTTAAGTAAAGCTAAAAAGAAATTTATTTTGATTTATAGATAAAGGAAAATACATTCTTTTTCATTTTAATACAAGAAATAGGATTTTAACCCTTGTATTTATTTCTTCATAAATCCTAAAATCTTATAGAATTCTATACTTAGTATTTTGCTAGTGTAATATATTCCTTTTTATACTTAAAAATGATTTTCATTTAACTTTAGGATTTCCCTCATTTTTATATATTACTATAAAGGATTTAATGGTTTAAATCTTTTGTCCTAATTTAGTTAGTTCAAGTAGACAACTTATAAGTTTTCTTGAATAGATTATATTTTTGTGAACATTTTGATTTATCATATATATTTTTATGATTTAATCATATTTTTTAGAGCCTAAAGTAGTTGCAATGTTATTTTGGTAATTTACATTTTTTACTATTTATTTTTTTCTAATTTTTCTTTCTTACTCGGCCAGACCCAGTGGTTAACCTGACCTGATATTTGGCCCACTAGTTGAATCAACCCGACCAGGTGTCCTAAGTCTGGACATATCAGCCCAAATCTCACCCTTGACTATGATTTCATCCTCTTCTCCCTTCTTTGGTGATGCCATGGAGTTGTCGCCGCCTTTCTCGATCCCGGCGGTCCTGTCCACTCCAGCCGCCGCCATGGTGGCTATCAAAATGGTCCAAGCCATTGAATCACAATGTCTAGTTCGATTTGGAAACCGCCTCCTCCCCAGGCTATTTTGAACCCTATATTGGCATCTAGGGTTCGGGCTCTATGACATCCCAATTTCAGCAACCCTGATTAGTTGTTAAGAATCCAAAAATCAGGGGGAACAAAAACTTTTTCTTGTTCATTGGTTGCAGTGTTTGCTTGTTGTTTATTTGTGCTTGTGCATCTGAGTGTGTATCTTATGATACTCCTTACCTCACCCTATGTTGACAAAAGCTATTTACCAAAACCCTCCTGGCTCACTTTACATATTCTCAAATGTTCTGGCATTTCAAAACCTGAGCCAAGATGCTTGTGCAACCAAAACTATGTTTGTAGCTTCTATTGACAAAACTATGGAGAAATATACAATATAATCTCCTTATGTTTTCAAGATAGAACCCTCAACTAACCTTATCTCCAGTTTTCCCAAAACCTCCTTTCAAAGCATTTGAATTCTACTCTTGGTATATACACCAAGGACTCTCATCTTATTCAAAGTCCAACCTCTTCAAAACACCCCAACCTTACCCCAAGCTAAGCTTGAGGGTAACCCTAGTAGTAGTTGCTTAGTTATAAGATGAGTTGCCTTGATCTGCTATCTGATGAGTTGCCTTGATCTGCTGATTGATTTGTTTGCTTAGGAAGTAGTATGAGCTATTCTAGGAGCTCATCACTAGGATCAATATGTTTCCAAATCATCAACCCCTAAGCAAGAATAAAAATCTAGATATGATCCCTAGCCACTAGGTGATCATCTAAAACCTCTAGCCGGATCAATTCTGCAGTGATCCATTCTAGAAGCCTCCAAGTCAACAATGACCAACACCAAGCATGGATCCCTTCCACTCCATATACACTTCAAAATCATCCACTTGTTGATGCTCTGATACCTTGCAACCCCTCCAAGAGCTTTCCCTCTCATACTCTAGTCAAAATCCTCAAAACTGCCAAACTTGGACTAAGTATGGAAACAGTTTCAGCATCACCTTTTTGAATGCCTCCCTTTCTCAACCCTTGTGCATTACTAGAAATGCATCTGAACCATCTTTTTCACCATCCTAAGTACTACCAAGGCCCACTTTTTCCCTTGGTTAGATCATCCTCCAACCCACTCATCATTGATGGTTTTGTAGGCAAGAAAATAACATTTCCTGCAAATCTAGTCATCATACCTACTTTGGTAGAAGCTCACATCATCACCCAACCTCCTATGGACCAACTCTCTGCATGGTTGTGTTCTACTCAAATAGGTCTACCAAAATCTACCTCACTTGTTCCAAGTGAATCTCTGTGCTGCTTAAACCCACCTGGTTTATAAGGCATCATGACTCTTAGGGTATGGCAGCCTTATTTTCAACAAAGTTTGCTACCACTCCTAGATCACCTCAAATGCATTTAATTCAAACTCTTCCTGCCATGTTCATATATATGACTTGGTCTACCTATCCATCTATCCCTTGCATCAAGGTGAGCTTTGAGCTCCAAGATCTAACCATGTTTTGATGGTATAAAATTAACACCTCCCTAGATCCCTAATCTAGAGTATTCCACCAAAATCAACTTGGATTCTCCAATCCCAAGGTTGCAAATGCTTGCTACACCTTGTCTACACCCTCTACCTTGATCATCAAGATTTATCAAATATTGACCATAATTATTATGGCCCCAAATATATTTAATTCCTTTAATAGCCAAAAACCTCAGAACCCCACTCCAAGTTCATAGTATTTATCTTAGACATCTATATCTCAAGAGAAAAACACTACAATGGAAATCTAGTAAATTCCACTCCTAGTAGCCCATTCCTCCAAAACCTACCAAGTTCAGTAGTATACATTATGTTTGTTTGCTAAATGCTTGTATGCCTTGTATTGATTGTGGTATTGTCTGCTTGCATGTATACCCGATGATGACGATAGTGTGAGTGTTTGACGACCAGAAGGAAGGGAATTCTTATTATATTTTATTGGGTATTCTTGGTTATCAAAGGAAGTCTAGGGACTTATTGCTGATCACAGGCAAACCACCCTTCCTGAATTTTGATACTTGTCCTACTCTCTTTATTACCTATTTTGTACCTCCTTTATAAATTGCATTATTTATCTGCATGTCTTGTTTTATAAATACTACGCTAATAACTTGGCTCCTCCAAGTTACGACTTTGTGTCCCTCGTGGCACCACCCTGATGTACCTACCATTTACCCCTTTAGACCGAGAGTACGATGGTTAGCATCCTACCTCTTTGAAAACCCCGGCTTTGAGAAAATGAACTATTTTGGGATTTACCCCACTACAGAGGTTTCAAAACGGTTTTGTAAAACCCTTGGGAAGAGGCATCGTTCCAAGCGTATGTTTTTAACGAAAGAAATGGTGATGATGAGAAATGAGAAAGTGAAGGGATGTTCTACGCCTTTACCGGAACAATTTTATCAGTGCAACCATATTACCCCAGGTGCTGGGTCTTAGCTCGTAGTTTTTCTGCATTAGCCGAGGCAGCTTGTACCATGCTTATAGGGAGAGATCCCTTGAATTCCGGGCATGCGCTATCAGATCTCGGATCTGAAGCCTATTGCTTGCTTCAACAAGAGTGAGCCTGTTCTGGCAGGAGTGCCGGTGCAACAATTGGGTCTCCCACGGACGGTATGACTTAGGTGGTACGGAAGGAAGTGTAGTCACCAGATTAAGGTATACGCCAAGTTGCGGCTTGGGTATACGCGTGTACGGAAGGCATGACTATGGCTGGGAGCCACATACTCGTTGCCGGGGAGAACAAACCCAAAAGGAAAAGCAGCCTTTGCTAGGGTTGACAAGAAAAAGGTTAGGTTTGATTATCTGGACCCCCATCTATAGTGGTAGTAGGCCGTGGTTGTATCCCGACGGATGTATTGATTCTTGTGGGGAAAGTGCGCAAACTCTGCAGAGTATAATCTATTCGAATAGCCGTGTCCACGGTCAAGGACAGTTGTAAAGGTGTTGGCTAGGAGTATCCAAATGGTGTTTGTTTGGAAAGAATGGATGAAAGGATGAAGGTTCCCGGGAAACCCGAGTTCGAAAGCTTTGCTTTGACCCGAGGTGGTCGAAGAGGTTTACAAAGGGTTTTTACTCCAAAACTGTTTTCAAAACTCCTTTTCAACAAAGATATAGAGATGTCCTAATTTATAAAACAGAGGCATGTTTTCAAAACTCTTTTTCAACAAATATATGGAGATGCCATAACTACAAGAGGTAGTCTGGACTTTTTAAAAACAACCCCAAATAGAGCTAGCTCGCCACAGCCAGACTTGCATTTCCTTATTTCCTTTATCCTGGTGGTTTGCGAGTACATTCAAAAGTACTCATGGCTTTGTCCCTGGCTATTTACTTGGCCAGACTTTCAGAGGTTCGACTTCGGAAGATGAAGGTGACGTCCAGCGAGCTAGGCCGTCTTCCTAGTCAGCTGCCTGTAGGTTGAGGCACGATTGGGCTCTGCGCATGATGATATTCCGCTGGTAAGGATGGTGTAGCCATAATGGCATTTATGTAAGTCTTGTAATTCGTTATGTTTCGGATGTTATAACGATACTTGTCGGTTATGTTCCACGGCACACTCATCATGGGAACGTGGAGATATGCATAACAGGGATTTCTCGGATGAATAATCCGGGGAGCCCACAGGCTCCCCTTGACCTTGCAGCTTCCTAGCATGCTGGTGGTGTTCTCTGTTAGTCTAGGATGCGTAACTTCCACGGTGCGGTGGTATGGTGGTGTGGCCTGGAGCGTATTCATTGCTCCGATGCTCTCTGTGTTGCCGGCTACTGAGCCGCCCGCTCTGAACTCTGCTGCCACCTGTTTCCTCTCCGGCAAACCTCGATTCGCTTCGAGGTAGGTGCTCTCCTCACTCTACCTCTCTCCCTATTTCTTTTTTTCTCTGATGCTAACCCTGACTAGGGTTCTCCCATATTTTAGGTTTAGTTTATGGTTTGCAGTAGTTTGCTTATCGCTGTGGCCAGTCTTGCTGTGTTGTAACCGTTTAGGATCATTATCTGCTAGTATATTCTCTTAAGTGATTGATTGAGGAATATTTAGCTTGTAGTTTAGTTTATATAATCTGTCAGACTGAATGCTTGGCTATCCCCTATATTTGTGTTCAATTCTATGCAAGTTCTAGTACTTGTGGAAGATTATGTGATTCAGCAAGGTTCATGCTATGCCAACATCCTACTGAAAAGATGTTCAAAGTAGCACACTAAACTTGTTCTAGTATCTGAAAAGATGGATTAATGGAAGACTGTGGCAGCAGTTGTTTGAGCGTGCACGTTGGTGTGTGCTCAGGACCAGCTAGACCGGTTTGTGCTCCTAGCTCGCTGTTGTATGGTTATGTGGACTATAGTTTTTGATGATGAGCGTAGGTGTGCGGTTAGAGTGCTGGCTCCGGCATGACCACCCCTTTCATCAAAGTTGTAGGTTAGAGAGGTGGATTCGGGTTGATCTTTGTATTCTCTTTGTAAGGTTTCGTTGAATAATAATAAAAATCTCTGTACATTACTTTGATGCAAAGGCCGGGATTAATATATTCTTTTCAAAAAAAACTTAAATACATATACACCGATTCAATTGGATCATTCAAGACCATTCAAATAATGAAAATTAAACTCAAAAAATAAAAAACATGAAATTGGGCTAGATAGGGTGAGAAGTCGGATATCAATGGAAAGAGATTTAATTAAAGACTTTGCTTCGGTGTCCCTCTCTCCTCCAACTTACGAAACTAAAGACACAAGGAAGACCAGGATTAGCTGATACCCCTTCGGTTCGGAATGCATGAAGGGGTATCGGCTAATCCTGGTTTTAGTTTCAATGTGTGAGTGACGTTGTGCTACATCATTCAAATGCAACAACACCACCATTAGATTCTCACATTGGCATCAGGCCTATATGGTGCTACGTTGTCATAGCGTGACTGCTTATGCATGCTAAGCTTCCTCGACCTCCATTTTGATGCGAGGGAGCTAGATGCGCTGAACGGGCTTCTCAACAACCTCAATAGCTAGAAGTTTGAGGTGTTGCCTCCCATAGAGAGATAATGCATGATAGGAAGGGAATTGCCGAAGGAGCCATGCACCAACCCAAAGGAGTACACCATCGAGGTCTTGCAACTAATCATCTGAAACAACATACCAATGGACTCTGATGACCCTTATCTCAATCGCCGCCTTACTTTCCAAAGAGTAAGCATAGAAGGAACCCTATTCTGGATGGATCCCTGGCTCGCCGACTCACCTCTAGGCACCGAATTCCCCTTGCTCTTCGCGACCTGCTCCGACCCCATGCTCCTTATGGCCAACAACTTCTAGGAGGGGACCTGGAACATCCCGTTATGGAGAACCTTTGGCATGACCGAGGCCACAACTTTCGAGGCTTTGAGAGGGCGTCTGCCTAACTCCCTCTCAGAGACCTCAAATAGTGTCTCCTAGAGATTTTCCCAGTCGGGGAATTCCTCAGTTTGTTCGTCGTATCGGACCCTCTTTCGAGGACCCTTTATCCCCTGTACTAATCATCTGTGGAAAGCACCATTACCACTTAATATCAAGATCTTCATGTGGCAATTTCTGCATGATTTTTTTTTTGACCTGAATTTCTGCATGATTGGTTACCCTCGGGAGTGGAGGTGTACAAGTGACATGGGCCGGGCGTATGTCCGTTGTGTGGGACTCCGGAATAGGGACCCACACAATGTTCACCTATCCTACTACCCAGTTTCTGTGGAGCTTTATTCGAGAGGCACTTGGTCCTACTTCGCAGGCCCAAGACCTCAGTGAGTTCCTAGAAACTGAGGCAAACCGTACCGGCAGGAGCCGTCACCTCTTTTGGTTAGTGTTTGCCATGATGATTTGGACCCTATGGAATATTCATAATAAGATGGTTATCACGCAAGTGTTTCTACAGTGTGCTTCTGACTCCATCATCAAATTTCTTGTTTTTCTACAATAGTGGCACCCGCTTACTAGGCAGCAGGACAGAGAGCAGTTGGACGATACTCTTCAGGCTTTGCTGGTGGAGGCACACCAGTTCGCCTCTCCGCTAGACGTTGAGCTCTCGTAGTGGGAACTTGTCTCTTGCCGTTGTTTTTTCTATTTCTTTGGGTTGTGTGTTGTTGTGAGCGAAATATCATGTGTTGTTCTTTTTGTTGTTACTTGGACCTTTATATCGGATTGGGATATTTGTGCTTTATTTATACAGCGGGTGAAAGCTTGTTTCGAGGAGGAAACGAGTAAGCACTTCTTCAAATATTCGATCATCCTCCACGTTGTTGCCGTGATCCATTGTGATCCGATGATTACCGACTTGCTAGAAGCTTATGTCAACGACGAGGAGGGCACAAAGCATCTACATGAGTTAAAACCTCGGGCTAGATAGGTCGATGGCACTAGTCGGCCTCCCTTTTGTGATGGTGGGCACACGTTTGGAGGAAGAGCAGGTGGAGCAAGATTCTCAGGATGGACAAGCCGAGAAGCAACGGAGACATGTTGATTGTGTTATGCTTGTCGTCTTTCATCTGTAACCGTTGAATAAATGTAGAATGTGTGCCATTAGTTTTCATCTAGTACGTTCAATAAACACCTACCATGCAATATTATTTCAATCCACATTCGATCCAAACTTGCTTCAAACTCCTGCTGGACCATGGAGATTACATGCCTATCCGAATAACGTGTGTTGGCGAATGATGACCATGGCTTGGTGGCGAAGCCAGAACTCGCGAGCGGTCTAGTCGTTTGGAATGGGTAGGTGGCGTGGATCGGGCTCGAGGATATACTTAGTTGAGTGTTTTTCGCCGCTGCTGACGCAACAATGTGGTGGGACCTGCATGTAAGGAAATAGACAAAATCTATATGTTCAGTCTATGCTAACGTCAATAATAGGAAGTCCCAAACTAGTGAAATCAAACGATAAGTTGGCCAGACCTAATGGAGTCTGTGTCAAGTGTGTCTAGTCGTGTAGAAGTAACGATGGTGCGAGGGTTAGTAATGTTTTGACAATTCATGAAAAGCTAGTGGCACAATCTAAATTTCGGCGAGAGTTAGTGATAATGTCATATTTTTCCCAATATAAGAGGTAAACTCGTCAGGTCTCACCAACATAGGCTATAACAGCCGTGAAAGAAATGACCGTCTGAATAAATATGTGTAGTATACAGCATATGGTTTACATCATACTCCCTCCGATCCATATTACTTGTCACTGAAATGGATGTATCTAGACATGTTTTAGTGCTACATACATCCAATTCGCGACTAGTAATATGGACCAGAGGGAGTATATGACTTGCTGGGTACATCGAATCAAAGATGTACATTGACCGAGTACACAACTTTTCTATTGCAACCCATGAGATGTAATAAGTACTGATGGTTTAAAAAAATAAGTATTCTATAAGACTATAATCCAGAGTGCTTCTGATGTGCTCCCAATGCAGCTAGCGTTCCAAGAGAGAAGATATATATGGCAAGCAAAAACTCCGCAGCTGCCTCTTCAAAGATACCCCACACAGCGAACCTACATGTAAACCAAAAACCCTGTCTGGCACGTATGCCAATGTAACAATACGAATGTTTAGAATGAACTCCCTATGTCGGATCAGCAGCAGAGCATAAGCGAGCAGAGATGTTACAGAAAGGACAGTCGTGTGACCAAGTGGAGTGAGCACCATATATAGCCCAAGAGCAAAGGCAGCAGTCAAGCAAGTGAGCGAGAAACTCATCATGCGGTAGGATATTCCTAAATGGTTGCGGCGGATTGGAAGTTTAACCGAGGGCATGCCGGAGAACACTAGACTGATTGTAGATGACAAGGAGAAGATGAAAGCCAGTGTGATGGCCACCATGAACACATTGAAAGACCACATACCGAGAAGTCTTCGCGTGTCACTGTTGCCGGTATCCCTGGCTTGGAGCCCTGCAGGTATCGCGAAGATTGCACCGAATGTCGCTGATGCGATCAGTGGCGAGATAATGCCAAGGCTCTTGGTTGAATCTGACATTTTGGTTGACTCTTTTTCATCATCCTCTTGTTTGGTCGAATCGGACATTTTGGTTGACTCTTTCTCATCATCCTCCTGTTTCGCCCATGCAACTCTGGTTTCTTGAAAATGGTCCCAACGTTGGCTACTGTGCTTGCCGCCAACAATTTTGAGTGCCCTGTATATTATGGTCTCCTGGTTCTGCAAAATAACAATTAGAGGAAATTGGGACCAATGAGCAACCATTGTACTAGTGATAGCCTGATATAGGGAGCCAACTCGAAGCTAAGAGAGAGCAGATCTTGGAGATTACGCGGTCAATGAAAAATCCCGCGGTGATCTGGCACTTTGCTAGATCTAGTGGAGTTTGATTCTTATTATTCCATATGTTTATTAGTACTTATAGATTCTCCAAGAGAGCACATGAAAGATATAGCGCCCTAGCTTCCACAACAAGGTGCAGTGCAGTGTTGCCATCATTGTCCTGAGCATTCATTATAGATGCAAAAGTTGATTCTTGACAAGCATATCGTACTACATCGAAGCTCTTCTCCTTGACTGCCATATGAAGGAAGGTTCTTTACAGTTGGATGAACGGACTCCGTTCGTACACTGAATCGTTTTATTTTAGTTTGTTTGTTATTTTTGCAGGAACTTGAATCTTGTGTGATGACGTGCACGGTTTGTGCCAATCGTGCACATACTCGTATAAACCATTTGGTTGTTTCAACTCAAGCTTCAATAACAAGTGTTCGATAAAACCTTCCAAACTCGAACCTCTCTCAATAAAAGCCAGGTTCTCTATGAAGGAAATCACCAGATCACATAAAGAAATATTTATTGAACCAAAGATCCATGTCCATCAAAAGAAAGGTTATTCGTACCTCAACAGGAAAGGTGCGTCATCCTTGCTTTACTCCATCTTGGGGACATAATCATTTCTCACACTCTCTTTTAATAACTGCATTTTCTCTTTTATTTTTTGTGATCTATTCAAAGTTGGGTTTTACAAAGTTCTAGCTTGCGGAAGTTACTTCTGCATGTGTAGAGTCTTGTGCAATGTTCTTTTGATAAAGCTTTTGTGCAATCATGTATCCCGCTGTTTGTGAATGCTTGCTTAGGTAAGTTATGTTTCATATTTATATACTTGTGCACTTGCTTTTGTTAGGCTTCATAAGAGTTGATTTAGAGCTTTGATGCATTGTGTTCAAATCTTTATCCAGCATGATAATAATATTGTGATCCTCTATAATACATTGCCATGATTTCTACACTTGAGACGATCAAATACAATAAGAACTTTTTTTCAATTATGATTTGTGTAATGCTTAATTGTCTTAAGAGTTTAATCTTGAAGATACTAAACCCCATAGACATAATGATAGGCTTGATACACTCTTAAAAGGAGTTGTTTGAACAAAATGAAGTTTAGTGGTGATTGAGATGCATGCCAAAACTAAAGGTTGTGAGTCAAAAGGTATGATATTGCTTAAAACTTGTCTACAAATTATTGATGCACACCCTTGGGATGCCAACAACTCCGCTGGCCTTCGAACGATCTATGGCACAACTCCGTTTTTCGCCTATGAGTTGATGACATTAGTAGCAACTTCTACAATGGGCAAATGTATTGGGACTCTTACGGGTTGTGCAAAATGTTGCCAAGGTCACCAATGACCACTATTGGAAACTGTGATGGAAACCAATTGAATCACCTAGAATTTTCTGGCATGGTCTCATTACTATTAAATGGAATCCCTTGAAAGACAATGAATAGAAAAGAAGTGTTTTGATAGCCTAAATTAATTGATATGCGTGTTAATGAGACATTCCATTTTTATGCTTATTTTGACATGATCTCTCACACTTGATTTTTTTTTATAAAAGGATCATTAGGAGGATCACAAGTTTGCTTTCAAGTTAGATTTACTTTCAACATGGAGTATTGAAATTATAATTGATCTCTTATTGGTTGACATAACTAAGTTTGTGTTTGCCTTGTATGATTTATGTTATATCTTACTTTGAGCTCCGTGGGAAAATAAGGATACAAGGCATCGATCTTCTATAGTAAGCTAGATGATAGCATTACTTTATCAGCTCTCTTGCTCGAGGACTGATACATTGCAAATGTATCTATAATTTTTGGTGTTCCATGCTTGGTTTTATCTACTTTCTTGTGTTTTGTTCACACTTTGGAGTACTTTTCATATGATTTCTTGGACTAACCTATTAACAAGAGCCACAGTGACAGCTGCCTGTTTTCTGCTGTTTTTGGTTCCAAGAAGTCAGAAAATGTATATTCTCGGAATTGGACGGGACAAAAGCCAAAGTCACTATTTTACCAGAAGACATCTGGAGCTAGAATACGAGACGGAGAGGGGCTAGGGCCTGGCCACATCACCTGGCCGCGCGGCCAGGCCTGGCCCGTGCCAAGGGGTGGTCTAGCCGCCCCAGGCACCCCCTCAGCCTCTCCTTCCGCCTATATATTGCCTCTGATACGGAAACCCTAAGTACCCGATCAAAAATCCACGAAAGAGTCTGTAGCCGCCGTCATCTCCATCCCTAGATCGGAAGGGATCTGAAGCTCTTCCCGGCACCCTGCCGGAGAGGGGAATTCACCCTAGAGGCCTTCTTCATCATCATGCAAGCCTTCGGTGTTATGCGTGAGTAGTTCATCTCTGGACTTTGGGTCCATGTAGTAGCTATATGGCTGGTTCTCCTCCTTTGTGCTATCATGTTTAGATCTCGTGAGCTCCATTCATGATCAAGATTATCTATTTGTAATCCTGCATGTTGTGTTTGCGGGGATCCGATGGATATTGAGATGCTATTTTAGATTGATTATTGATTCTATCATGTCTTTGTTATTTGTGATCTTGCATTCTTTCCGTTGTTAGTAGCCATCTTGTTCACGTAGATGCTAGCAACTCCAAGAGTTAGTATTTATGCTCGATAGTGAGTTCATGCCTCTGGTAATCTGGGGAAGTGACAGAAATCTCTAAGGTACTAGATGTGTTGTTGCTACTAGGGAGAAAACAACAATCCTTTGTTCATAGAACAATCGTATTGTTTACTTTACACACAATTCGTAAAGCAATAATCTGTTGCTTGCAACTTAATATTAGAGGGGGTTCAGATGATAACCTGAAGGTGGATTATTAGTCATAGATGCAGTTGGATGGCGGTCTATGTATAATGTTGTAATTCCCAATCGAATCTCAAAGGAGTCAAGATGATTAGTATATGATTGTATGCTTTCTTGATGTTTGTCAATTGCCCCACTGTAATTTGTTCACCCAGCATGTTATCTATCTTAAGGAGACCCACCTCTAGTGAACTATGGACCCCGATCCTTTCTTTTACATACAATCTACAAACTGTTTACTGCTTTGTGTTTACTTTCTGCAAACTTTTACTTCCTTCCATTCGATACGTTTAATCCTTTGTTTCAGCAAAACCGGTGAGATTGACAACCTCATCGCAACTTGGGGACAGAGTTCTGTGGTTGTGTTGTGCAGGTCTCCACGTTGTTGCTGGCACCGGTAGTGCGCCCTGTCAACGTTCAGATAGCTACACCTTTGGGGTGTTTCCTTGCTCCTACTGGATTTATAACCTTGGTTTCATAACTAGGGGAAAACTTACTGCTGTGCTCATCATACCTTCCTCTTGGGGTTTCCCAACGAGCTCGTTAATACACGAGTCAGCAAGTACTTTTTCTGGCGCTGTTGCAGGGGAGTCAAGGACATCTTCACAAGGGGAGTCCCTCATAACCAATCTCTTTACTTTTTTATTTTTGTTTTTCTTAGTTTCTTTTTGCTTTGTTTGCTTGTTTCTTTATCAAAAATACAAAAAACATAGTTTTACAAGTTTGCTTTCTTTATTAAAAACACAAAAAAATGACTAGTCTTGAAAATACTAAGTTGTGTGACTTCACTAGCACCAACAACAATGATTTTATGAGCACACCTATTGCTCCACCTGTGCCTGAAGCTACTTTCTTTGAGATAAAACCTGCTTTACTCAATCTTGTTATGAGAGAACAATTTTCTGGTATTGGTAATGAAGATGCTGTTGCCCATTTAAATAACTTTGTTGAACTTTGTGAGATGCAAAAGAATAGGGATATAGATGGAGATATTATTAAGCTTAAATTGTTTCCTTTCTCTTTGAGAGGAAAAGCTAAAGAATGGTTGAATTCCTTAACTAGGAATAGTATTGATTCTTGGACTAAATGCAAAGATGCTTTCATTGGAAAATATTAGCCTCCTGCTAAGATTATATCTATGAGAAGTGAAATAATGAAGTTTAAACAATCTGATAATGAACAAGTTGCTCAAGCTTGGGAAAGAAAGAATTCTTTGGTAAAGAATTGTCCCACTCATGGACTGACTGCTTGGATGATCATCCAAACTTTTTATGCAGGATTGAACTATTCTTCAAGGAATCTATTGGATTCTGCTGCTGGAGGTACCTTTATGACCATTACTTTGGGTGCTGCAACAAAGCTTCTAGATAATATGATGGTTAACTATTCTGAATGGCATACGGAGAGAGCTCCACAAGGTAAGAAGGTAAATTCTGTTGAGGAAACCTCCTCCTTGAGTGATAAGATTGATATTATTATGTCTATGCTTGTGAATGGGAAAGCCCATATTGATCCAAATAATGTTCCCTTAGCCTCTTTGGTTGCTCAAGAAGAGCAAGTTGATGTGAACTTTATAATAAATAATAATTTTGGCAATAATGCTTATGGTAATAACAATTACAGGCCCTACCCTCCTAATAATACTTATGGTTATAATGGT
Source organism: Avena sativa (assembly GCA_916181665.1). Classification (NCBI taxonomy): domain Eukaryota; kingdom Viridiplantae; phylum Streptophyta; class Magnoliopsida; order Poales; family Poaceae; genus Avena; species Avena sativa. Next base: position 106,694,630 of record OV702292.1, read on the forward strand.
AAACCTGGATTACCTAGTGAAGGAAGAATTTTAGAAGTTGAAAGAGCCACTAAGAACTTCATGCAAATGCAATATGAGCAAAATCAACTATTTACTAAAACTATGGAGGAACAATCTATCATTTTGAAGAACATTAGCCATCAACTTGAGAGTTTAAATAGGGAAATTCCTAGTTTACAATTGAAACTTTCTAATGCTGAAAGGAATATATCATCTTTGTCTGAAGCTCAATCTTCATTGATTAATAAAATGGCTGCTAAACCTGAAACTAATGATAATTCCTTTGCAGCTACTAATGCCATACAAGTAAGAATTGATGAAAATGTTAGACTATTAGCTGAGTTGCATGCTAAGTGGGAAAGAGAAGATGAAATTGCTAGAAACATTAGTGTTTCTACTATCACCACCACTAGTGTTGAGGCTAGTAATAGCTCTACTACCTTAGGTGATAATTATGATTTTGATCTTGATGGTTGCAATATCTCTGAAGTTATTAAGTTCCTACAAAAGCTTGCTAAAAGTCCTAATGCTAGTGCTATGAACATGGCCTTTACAAAACACATACTTATGCTCTCATAAAGATTAAAGAAGAAAAGATGAAACATAAAGCTTCTATTCCTATAAAACAAGAAGATGGTTGGGAACCCATCATTAATATGAAAGTGAATGATTTTGATTTCAAAGCTTTATGTGATCTTGATAGTAGTGTTTCTATTATGCCTAGAAGGATTTATGATATGCTTGATTTGCCTCCATTTGAAGATTGTTATTTGAATGTCCCACTTGATGATAATGCTCAAAATAAACTCATGGGGAGTCTTAATGATGTTCTTATTATGGTTAACAATGCCTACGTCCCCGTTGATTTCTATGTTTTGGATGTTGAATGCAATGCTTCTTGTCCTATTACTTTGGGAAGACCTTTTCTTAGAACTGTTGGTGCCATTATTGATATGAAAGAAGGCACCATTAAATATCAACTCCCACTCAAAAAAGGTATAGAACAATTCCCTAAGAAGAGAGAAAAGATTTCTTTTGCCTCTCCTATGAAAACAAAATTTGCTCTTAATGCTTCTTCATTTGAGAACACTTGATTCTTCTTTTTGCTTCTTATGCCTAACTTAAAAGCGTTAAAGAAAAGTACTTATTGGGAGATAACCCAAAAGTTTTAGATGAGTCTTGGAAGTTATTACTTCAGTAATAACTAGCTCCTTATCCTTTTTATTTGCTTTTTGTGCCAAGAGTAACCTCTAATTAGAGAGAAGTAATGATTGGGAAAGTTGCTGTCCCGAACAGATTTCCGTGCTTCATCATAAAAATTCATGTAAAATCTCTGTACGTCCTTTTGATGCATGCATTTTTTTTCTTCTGCCCCATGTTGTTATCTAAATTTTGTTAGTTCAACACTTTTTGATTTGAGCAACAGAAGTTCTTCGAAAGAAATTCATCTTTACCTGCTGGTCTGTTTTGACAGATTTCTGCCATTTTCTGCATTTGCTTCTTGTTGGTTCCTTTTTGAGTTCTTTTGGGGAATTGAGAATTTGAGGGAAGTGCTACAACATCTTGTGTTTTAATGGAAGTTTTATTGGTGTTAGAACTGAACCTAAAGACCTATTATCTTGAGTGCACTAATGTTGCTAATAAAGAATGTGTGAAGTTTTGTATGAAGGAAAAATTTTAGGTGTATGGAAGGAATGAGTAATGAGATGAAAGATGGACTAAAGCTCAAGCTTGGGGATGCCACACGTGTCACCCCAAGAAATATCCAAGAAGTACAAGCGTCAAAGCTTGGGGATGCCCAAGGAATCCCCCTCTTCATCAATAAAAATCCCAGGTTTCTTCCAAACGCTTCATTTTTATTGTTTCATGCACAGTTGTGTTGTTCTTGGAGCATCTTCTTTTTCGTTTTAATTTTGGTTTTTTGTTTGCTTTGTTTGCTTAGTTTGCTGAATAAATTGGTTGGACCCCATCTTTCATACATTGGTTTTCAAATAGTTTGGTTTGGTTTGGAAAAGAGTAGGAAAGCTCATGCTTAAGTGGTAAAGAGAGCTTGTTTTTGATTGTGGCCTATGTTTCGTCATGCCATGCTTGATATTGTTTTGGCTTTATGCTGAGTATTCTTTGCTGTAGCATGACTTGTTATAAATAATTGAGATTGCTTAATGTGCCTTGGATGAATCATGCGTTGTTTTAGCATATTAAAGCATAGTATAGTGGTATTCTCCTTTGATGCTTTATTTGGGTTGACTTGGCGCATGCCCACACCATGTTATGACTATCCAAAGTCACCATAGCCTTGATGATCCTTTAGTTTTCAACTTGTAATATCACTTTATGCTTTGATCAATGATGTTTTGTCGCTCTGCATGATTATGGCCATTATTGCTCTCTTAGTTTGTCGCTCCCAGTCTTTTGCTAGCCTCCACAACCAAGTATGACTTCCACTCATGCATCCAACTCCTTAAACCAAGTTATTCCAAAAAATCCACCATACCTACCTACTAGCTTATTCTATTCCAAGTATATCCATGTTTTTGTTTACCTTCCAAATTAAACTTGTTATGAGAAAACTAGTGATTAAAGCTCTCACGAACTTGATGGCACACTTTACTTTTCTTGCCCTAAATAAACTTGAACCATTGTGTCATCTATGTTGTATATGCTTGCACTTATATGTTGGGGATTAGCAGAACCATGTTGTCATGGGGAACGCTTTCAACATTGCACTTGTACTTTGTACCTAGTTGATATCATGCTCTTTTGTCTATGGATGTCGTCGGTGTGAAATGAAAAGGGAGCTTGTAAGTCCATGGAGTTATGTATATGTGTTAGAGAAACGCCTGGGCCCATGGTCTAATCCAGGGATAAACTACTACATGGATCTAAACATGGTAGCACAAAGGAGAAGAACCAACCATCTAGCTACTACATAGACCCGTAGTCTATAGAGTTATGTATGTGTGTTAGAGAAACGCCTAGGCCGCTGGTCTAATCCATGTCTAATCATGGTGGAAACCTGCAGCGTAACCATAATGAGCAATCTATGAATCATTCTTCTTATAAAAAATAGATAGAGATTGAGAAAAAGAGCAAAAGAAAAAAAAGATGAGAAAAGAGGAAAGAGAGAAAAAAGCACCATTTTCCCATGGTAAATAAGAAGATTGCTGAGATGTTCGTTGTCTGCTTGCCTTGTCATTTTGATATGGGGATTCTTCCGTATAATTGGGAAAGGGGTACCTTGTTGGCGGTTCTCTATGATACACATGTACTTACGATGACAAGAACTTACCGGTGACTAAACTTGAGTAGCATGAGGAGCGACCCTCGTATTCAAGGGACATGAGATTTCTAACTTATACTTCGTCAAGCATGTTCACCATAGTTTGTTCACTTTAACCATAATCACTTCAAGATGCTTATGATAGGGGCAATGAGAGCTGAAAGCTATAAGTACCATAATTTTTGGAAGCTCTTTATGAAACTTGAATCTCTGCTTCCTTCTATGAAGGCCTTTCTTCCACCATTATATTGAGTCTCCACCTTCTACCTTTATGCACCTACTTTGAGAGCATAGTGGCAATTCTTAGTTCTATGTGCATTGTACCAAGACTAGTTGATTGATGCATAACTTGATATTGCTTGTTTTAAACTATTTGTATCTAGTCACTCTTACGAACTTTGAAGGTGTCCTATGCATTTATATTTGCTACTCTATGAGGGACAAGCTGAATACTATTATGCTATGTTTTCTTTATGTGAAACAAACAAACGTCTTACAAAGCATTGTTATTCATGAATCTTTTGTTTATGCCTTTTTATGTTTCAACATAGTTTCTTTGTCTTATTGCTATAACTTTGTCTTTCATGTTATGATTGAAGTACGATGATCCCAGGTTTGAATGTTTTACAAATACTTTGATCAAGTTTATGATGGTGCATGTCACCTCAAAAATTATTCTTTCTTTTTATCACTTACCTACTTGAGGACGAGCAGGAGTTAAGCTGGGGGATGTTGATACATTGCAAATGTATCTATAATTTTTGATGTTCCATGCTTGGTTTTATCTACTTTCTTGTGTTTTGTCCACACTTTGGAGTACTTTTCATATGATTTCTTGGACTAACCTATTAACAAGAGCCATAGTGCTATCTGCCTGTTTTCTGCTGTTTTTGGTTCCAGGAAGTCAGAAAATGAATATTCTCGGAATTGGACGGGACAAAAGCCAAAGTCACTATTTTACCGGAAGACATCTGGAGCCAGAATACGAGACGGAGAGGGGCTGGGTCCTGGCCACACCACCTGGCCATGCGGCCAGGCCTGGCCCATGCCAGGGGTGGTCTGGCCGCCCCAGGCACCCCCTCGGCCTCTCCTTCTGCCTATATATTGCCTCTGATACGGAAACCCTAAGTACCCGATCAAAAATCCACGAAAGAGTTTGTAGACGCCGTCATCTCCATCCCTAGATCGGGAGGGATCTGAAGCTCTTCCCGGTACCCTGCCGGAGAGGGGAATTCACCTTGGAGGCCTTCTTCATCATCATGCAAGCCTCCGGTGTGATGCGTGAGTAGTTCATCTCTTGACTACGGGTCCATGTAGTAGCTAGAGGGCTGGTTCTCCTCCTTTGTGCTATCATGTTTAGATCTTGTGAGCTCCGTTCATGATCAAGATCATCTATTTGTAATTCTGCATGTTGTGTTTGCGGGGATCCAATGGATATTGAGATGCTATTTCAGATTGATTATTGATTCTATCATGTCTTTGTTATTTGTGATCTTGCATGCTTTCCGTTGTTAATCTGTTGGTTGCAACTTAATACTGGAGGGGGTTCGGATGATAACCTGAAGGTGGATTATTAGTCATAGATGCAGTTGGATGGCGGTCTATGTATAATGTTGTAATGCCCACTCGAATCTCAAAGGAGTCAAGATGATTAGTATATGCTTGTATGCTTTCTCGATGTTTGTCAATTGCCCCGCTGTAGTTTGTTCACCCAGCATGTTATCTATCTTAAGGAGAGCCACCTCTAGTGAACTATGGATCCTAGTCCTTTCTTTTACATACAATCTACAAACTGTTTACTGCTTTGTGTTTACTTTCTGCAAACTTTTACTTCCTTTCATTCGATACGTTTAATCCTTTGTTTTCAGCAAAACCGGTGAGATTGACAACCTCATCACAAGTTGGGGACAGAGTTCTATGGTTGTGTTGTGCAGGTCTCCACGTTGCTGCTGGCACCGGTAGTGCGCCCTGCCAACGTTCAGCTAGCTACACCTTTGGGGTGTTTCCTTGCTCCTACTGGATTGATAACCTTGGTTTCATAACTGAGGGAAAACTTACTCTGTGCTCATCATACCTTCCTCTTGGGGTTCCCCAACGAGCTCGTTAATATACGAGTCAGCAAGGACGAGCACCGTTTAGCTTAGGGATGTTCATGAGTGCAAATATGATGCATATTTAAGCATATAGATTATTCATATTGTCACTCATCTCATGTTATATCAAGCTACAACTATGCCTATTATACATGATTACTAGTTCTCATTTATTTTCATATGAGTGTTACACAACTATTAGTTTTTATTAGGTTTTGTTACTTTTCCTTGTCTTTGACTTGTGTATAGGTGTTCTGATTGATTATGGATAAAGCAAGGCAAAAGGAGACAAGAGGACGCAGTATGGAGCTGCAGGCACCAAACTTAGCTATTTGAGGGGGTGGAAAAGTAATATTTTTCCATCATCTCAAAATCTAGATCTAAGACCATGGTGTTATAGCTCTCATCCATGTGATTCGAATGAGTCAAAAAACACCCAAATCGGAGTTCGTACGAAGGAATGTCAGAAAAAATACGAAAGCATCTACAAGCGTAATGACCGCCAGTACGGACGCGACCGGTCGTACCGCCCGCCTGTACCGTGGGATCTGGGCGACGGAAAACCCCAGAACCGACGCGTTTCTTCATCATTTTATCTCCCATTTGTTCCTAGATCTTTCTTAGGTCATAGGCAACATAGCAGGGGAAACTGGGGGTCCTCCTAGGCCTATATAAAGAGGAAAAGAGTCAAGAGAAGACCCCATCCTCACATGCCTCCACGGCGAGCCCTACCACCATGGTATCTCCATAGCCGCAACATCTTCAAGACCTAGATCTCCAGCAACACCTCCATATCATCCAAGCAAGAATAAGCGGAGAGGGAGGCCATCACCATCACCACCACCATACACCGGGTACCGGCTTCATCACCATCTCTACCTACATCAACGTCTGCATATCTCTCTCCCTTATTTTAGATATTGTATTTGTAAAATTGAACATGATGATCTCAATGATCTACCATTTGTATTTCTATTCATCTGTGTTTGAGTAATTGATCCGGTTCTAGGTTGAGGTATGATCTAGTATGCAATCCTAGACTATGTGGTTTCATCTATTATATGTATTGCTCTCTCTTCTAGTGACAAAGAAGAGATATATGTGATCCTTCGGACCGGAGTGTATTATTTGACTTGCTAGTGACAATGCAAGGTTGAAGGTACTACATGCCTTGTGACAAACCGGTAACCATAGGGAATCATTTATTCATCTAAAGATGTAACTTGTGCAATTGTAAATGATGGCTACACAGTTGCCCCTCTAGTACTAGTGAGACCGAAAGACTATACACCACCTTTTATTCTATTCAATCCTATAATTACAATCCCCCTTATTTACTTTTAATTTTAGTTTACTTTGTTCTTGTTTACTTGTTCTTAGTTACTTTATACCTCTCTCAGTTACCGTTATCCTAGCAACCTATAGAATAGACTATTTCCAAACAACGTTCTATGTGCAAACGTGGTCATACTGACAACGTGACTACGAGCTTGTGTTATCCCATCTGCAAAGCTTTTATGGGACGAACTTTATATAAATAATATTTGTTGCTACAAGTAATGCAATAACCCCGTTGGTTGATGCAAGAAATCCAGTCATCAACACGTTGTTGCCATGATCCATCATGATCCGATGATTACCGACTTGCCATCATCTTATGTCCACGACGAGGAAGGGACAAAGCATCTACATGAGTTAAAACCTTGGGCTACATAGGTCGAGGGCACTAGCCCGCCTCCCTTCCGCGATTGTGAGCACACATTTGGAGGAAGAGCGGGTAGAGCACGATTCTGAAGACGGACAAGCCGAGAAGCAATGTAGACATGCTGATTGTGTTATGCTTGTCTTCTTTCATATGTAACCATTGAATAAACGTAGAATGTGTGCCATTAGTTTTCATCTAGTATGTTCGACAAACACCTACCATGCAATATTATTTCAATCGACGTTCGATCCAAACTTGCGTCAAACTCCTGCTAGACCATGGATATTACATGCCTATCTGAATAAGGTGTGTTGGCGAATGAGTACTGTCGACCATGGCTTGGTGGCGAAGCCTGAACTCACGAGCAATCTACTAGTTTGGTATGCCCAGAGCGTGTACGGTGGCGTGGTTCAGGCTCGAGGATAGACTAGTTGACTGTTTTTTGTCGCTGCTGATGCAACAATGTGGTGGGACCTGCATGTAAGGAAATAGACAAAATCTATATGCTCAGTCTATGCTAACGTCAATAATATGAAGTCCCAAAGTAGTGAAATCAAACGACAAGTTGGCCGGACCTAATGGAGTCTGTGTCAAGTGTGTCTAGTCGCTTAGAAGTAACGATGGCGCGAGGGTTAGTGATGTTTTGACAATTAATGAAAAGCTAGTGGCACAACCTAAATTTCGGCGAGAGTTAGTGATAATGTCATAGTTTTCCCATTATAAGAGGTAAACTCGTCAGGTCTCACCAACATAGGCTATACCAGTCGTGAAAGAAATGATCATCTGAGTAAATATGTGTAGTATACATCATATGTTTTACATCATATATGACTTGCTGGGTACATCGAATCAAAGATGTACGTTGACCGAGTACACAACTGTTCTATTGCGACCCATGAGATGTAATAAGTACTGATGGTTTTAGAAAATAGGTACTACTCTATAAGACTATAATCCGGAGTGCTTCTGATGTGCTCCCAATGCAGCTAACGTTCCAAGACAGAGGATATATATGGCAAGCAAAAACTCCGCAGCTGCCTCTTCAAAGATACCCCACAGAACGAACCTACATGTAAACCAAAAACCCCGTCTGGCACGTACTGCCAATGCAACAATGCGAATGTTTAGAATAAACTCCCTATGTCGGATCAGCAGCAGAGCATAAGCGAGCAGAGATGTTATAGAAAGGACAGTCGTGTGACCAAGTGGAGTGAGCACCATATATAACCCAAGTGCAAAGGCATCAGTCAAGCAAGCCAGCGAGAAACTCATCATGCGATAAGATATCCCTAAGTGGTTGCGGCGGGTTGGAAGTTTAACCGAGGGCATGCCGGAGAACACTAGACTGATTGTAGATGATAAGGAGAAAATGAAAGCCAGTGTGATGGCCACCATGAACACATTGAAAGACCACATACCGGAAAGTCTTCGTGTGCTACCGTTGCTAGTATCCCTGGCTTGGAGCCCTGCAGGTATGGCGAAGATTGCACCGAATGTCGCTGATGCGATCAGTGGCGAGATAATGCCAAGGCTCTTGGTTGAATCTGACATTTTGGTTGACTCTTTTTCATCATCCTCTTGTTTGGTCGAATCGGACATTTTGGTTGACTCTTTCTCATCATCCTCCTGTTTCGCCCATGCAACTCTGGTTTCTTGAAAATGATCCCATCATTGGCTACCGTGCTTGCCGCCAGCAATTTTGAGTGCCCTGTATATTATGTTCTCCTGGTTCTGCAAAATAACAATTGGAGGAAATTGGGACAAATGAGCAACCATTGTACTAGTGATAGCCTGATAGGGCCGGGAGCCAACTCGAAGCTAAGAGAGAGGGGAGATTGGACATTACACGGTCGTTGGAAAAGCCTGTGGTGATCTGGCACTTTGCTAGATCTAGTGGAGTTTGATTCTTATTATTCCATAAGTTTATTAGTACTTCTAGATTCCCCAAGAGAGCACATGAAAGATATAGCGCCCTAGCTTCCACAGCAGTGTGAAGTGCAGTGTTGCCATCATTGTCTGAGCATTCATTATAGATGCGAAAGTTGATCCTTGACAAGCATATCGTACTATATCGAAGCTCTTCTCTTGGACTGCCATATGAAGGAAGGTTCTTCCTCGCCTATCACGAAGACCAATGCAACCAGGGCACCTTTTGACAATAATACGGAAGGCGGCAATGCGATCCATCATGGCAGCGATGTGTAGAGGAAACAAACCATTGTTATCCGGCTCATACGCTGCAGATGGATTAGCATCCAGTACATGCCATGTTGGATAGTTTTCCAACGGAAATCGGGAATCAGGGAAACGGAAGCGACATAAAAGAATGTATGGTTTATATGGTGCCGAAACCACAAAGTGAAGAGGGGTGCTGCCGTTTATGTCCTTTTCTTTGCTAAGATCCTTGTTCCAATCTAGTAACATTTCCATCATACCTGTAATTGGGCCTTGTAGGTTAAAATGGTAAACACTAAATGATGGAGAACAAACAGGTGCCTGAAAAAAAATGAAACTTAATAGCTAGAGCAATGGGAGGCACATACACACTCTGCTAGCTCCCTGAGCATCGCTCTAGTTCTCGAACAAACATGAATTTTCCAGTTGGCAAAGTGTACAGCTAGCAAACTTCGCGTGAGAAATACCAAGCCATTAAGTTCGTGCTAACCAACTTCGTGGCACAAGACGGATAACCGTGGTGACTTCGTACTCCATGTGCCGATATTTTTACGCATCCACAGCGGTTTGAGAATTTTTGCAACTCGGTTAGTTGCTTCAAACTCAATAATTTGGAGATTACTATGTACGAACGCTCATGAAATATTTTAGGTGCAGTGATCCATTATCATTTGGATTAAGCAAGGTATTGGCAAAAAGTAGTGGTGTATGAGCATCTCATGTGTCATTGACTGGCCGGTACGCGCAGTACGTAAAGCAAAATAGTATAGTCAAGAAGAGAGCTAGGATTAACAACGGTGGTCACAACCTCTTTACGTTCTCTCCTCCCGTGAGAAAAAGAGGCGGCGGCTAGGGTAAAAACCCTAGCAGCCGCCACGATCTACTTCGTCCTCGTCGTCTGCGACCGAGCATCGACGGGTCCCCGTCTCCTCTGCTTGCCGCTCCGGCGGCGGGAGGAGGTGGGGACCTCGGACCTGCGCTCAGCGGTGTAGAAGGGTCCCTAAAGTTAGAGTCTGGTCATCCGGCATCGTCGTTATGGCGGCGTTGTGCGGGACAAGAATAAGGTATACCCGCCTCCTCTTTCACCTCGTCGGCGACGATTCTGCTGCTGGCGTTGAGGAGGGTGGGGATTCGTCTGGTCGCCGCTTTCATGGAGTGGTGGATCTCGTCCAGTCTACGTGTGTTCTGGATCTCGTCCAGTCTACGTGTGTTTTAGGTTTGGTGTTACAAGTTTCGGATCAATTCAAGGGTTCAATGGCGATAACTTCATCTCTGGGGCGCTGGTCCTTAGGGACACGTGCACGAAGACTTCCCGACTGTCATCAACAATGGCATGCCGGCTCCGGTAATAGAGCGGCGACAGCGGCGCGTTGGCGGCTTGCTCTGGCGGCAGTAGTATTCGTTAGGTGGTCCAAAGACCTCGATGTAATTTTTATTATGTTTAGGATACTTTGTACTTCTTATGAACTCATGAAATAGATCTGGATCTTTTTTCGCAAAAAAAAAAGAAGAGAGCTAGGATTCACTCATAGAGAGGGCGAAACTCTCTTTTATCTCAAAATATAGTACACCAAACAATATTACTCCTAGTATATAAAATATCCATTTGATGGGATCAGGTACGGTAAAATTCAATCAAATATGACCTTATATAATGTGTGCTCGAGGTATATCTGCTGTTCTTCAGATGTTGCAAAAAAGATAAAATAAATAATATGATATTACCTCCGTTCCGTAATATAAGTCTTTTTAGCAGACTAAAACAGCTTGCTAAAATGCTTATACTTCGGAAATGTTACAAGAAAAGTTATCTGACGGTACCGTATGTATGAAGAACCTCCACATGCAAGGCGTTTTGTCCATCTGGTCCAGAATAGGACAGGTAGGCACCATTCCCACTTTTACGATACAGCATCTGCGCGATGTGGACGAGTCGCAGGGAGACGGCCAGGTATAACGGTGAGGTGCCCTGGCCAGCTGCAGTACTGCGCCAGCTTGGGGTCCACCCACATGAGCAGCCCAGCCATGCAGCTGTTTCCCAGCTTGATCGCCTCGTGCAAGGCCGTCTCCCTACGACCGTTGAGCTTCCGCAGCACCGCTGCCGCCCCCTCCTGGCCGTACTCATCGCCGACCAGGCAAACGAAATGGAAAAGCATTCTGAGGTTTCTGGACCTGGCAGCGTAGTGTACCGGCGTGTCGCCGCTGCCGGGGCCGCCGCCCTCTTGATCTAGCCACCGGGTCATCCGGTAGATCATCTTGACGCACGAGAAACAGGAGTTCCCCTCGAAGGCGATCTGCTCCACAAGCGGCGGGCTGCCGGCGAGAATAGTACTGCTGCTGATGCCGGTGTCGAGCGCAGTAGGGCTCCGAGCACGGCGCCGAAGATCCTCGAGCTTCCCGCAGTGCCCGCATTGGGCGGGCGTCAGCAGCACGGAGGGCACCAGATCCTCCCCGCCGTACTGGCGTGCAGTAAGGAACTCGGCGAACGTGCCAGTTCCGGCGCAGCCATCACCTGCTGGCGAGAGGGGTGTGGGAGTCTGCTGCTCTCCAGATTCACTAGAGCTGCCCCACGCCATTGCCACCGGAAGCGATTTTCTTTTTATGCTCTTGTGTGCTAGCTAGCTAGAGTGCCTCTCTCCGGTCAGTGTGCACTCTACTTCCGACTTCGACGATCACTCACTGCACACGCACCTACTTGTACTCATCCAAACTTAGGTGGCCTCGAGCAGTGGCGGATCTAGTGGGGGTGGTGCCATGGCACCCCCTCCAAAAGTATAAAAACTCTTTTAGCTTGTAATTTTTAGACTAATTCTTGCTCAACTTAGAGCCTAATAGAGACTTTTTCAAGCTTGGCACCCCGTCGATTTTGTCCTAGATCCGCCACTGGCCTCGAGGGCCGTTACCAAAGCAAACGACGAGGATGCAAGCAATTGTCGCATAAAGAATTAGAGAATAGAGTCGTTCAGATTCAAGCTTGATTCACATGCTAGGGCCTTTTGCCTTTGTCATCGACCGCTTGCTCCCATAAAGAGTAGTTTAGATTCTAGCTTGATCACATGACAGTTGTCTGCTAGTAGTTCTTATCGGCTAGCTAAGCTTGATCCACATGCAATCGGTCAGCAGGCACGACCAAACCAAGTACACAAAATAGCTGGCCTCCTCGTATTAAAGTAGACGAGAGGAAAACTTAAAATTATCACCGGTAGAAAGAGGGCCTTTGGTCCAGCGCCCAAAATCCATTGGTCCCGATTCGTTTCGATAATCGGGACCAATGCCAGGCACCGGTCCCGGTTCATGCCGTCTGGCCATTGGTTCCGGTTCATCTCTAAGCATTGGTCCCGGGTCGTGACATGAACCGGGACCAATGGCCCCGCGACGCACACATGGCGCTCTGCGGGGCATTGGTCCCAGTTCATGCCACGAACCGGAACCAAAAATCCCGTGACGGTCAGCAGTTCAGGACAATTAATGTAAATTAATTCAGGGCAAAAATTAATTCGAGGCAGAAATTAATTCGACGAAGGATTCATATCCTAAACCCTAAACCCTAAACCCTATGTAAATCTATATAATGTATGAGAACTTTATGTGATGTATCGAAACTTTATGTAATGGAGTCTTTCACGGGCTTGCAGGGAAATTTTTCCGAGGCGGAGCTTCCGAAGATGCCATAGGGCGTGCGCACCAACGACATCTTCAAGAATCTCCGCCATGGGAGATTTCTCAACCCTTCCCCAACACTGTTAGAGGAGATGGAGACTTTCACGGGCTTGCAGGGAAATTTTTCCGAGGCGGAGCTTTCGAAGATGTTGTAGGGCGTGTGCACCAACGACATCTTCGAGAAGCTCCGCCACTGGAGATTTCTCAACCCTTTCCCCAACACTGTTAGAGGAGATGGAGTCTTTCACGGGCTTGCAGGGAAATTTTTTTGAGGCGGAGCTTCCGAAGATGCCGTAGGGCGTGTGCACCCACGATATCTCGAGAAGCTCCGCCACGGGAGATTTCCCAACCCTCCATCCATGGGGATGAAACTCTCTCTACCTATGTTGGCTTGTTGAGTTGCTTGCCATGGCGTATCGATGATCCTTTTATAGGCACGGCGCCGCTTCTATTTTGTCTTGTTCCTCCGACAGGGCGTCGTGCACTACATGCTTTATCTCATCGAGCAGTGCGTCCACCCACACGTCCTTATCCCGTCGACAGCTTTAGTCTCGATTGCACCCACCAGCCGGGACTAAAGGTTACCCACGCGTCCTTATCCCACCGACAGCTTTAGTCTCGGTTGCACCCACCAGCCGGGACTAAAGGTTACCCACGCGTCCTTATCCCACCGACAGCTTTAGTCTCGGTTGCACCCACCAGCCGGGGCTAAAGTTACCCACGCGTCCTTATCCCACCGACAACTTTACTCTCGGTTGGCTTTTTCGTGCGTCGAAAGGGAAAACTTCCTCCTGCAACATCATAAGCCATCCCAAGATGCACATGTATGCACAATATGGACACATTATCACAAACTATGCCCTGATTCTAACCATAACACTGGTGGTTTGACCTAAATGCCATGAAACCTCGAACATGATAGGTCATTTTGTGAAGGATTTTTTATGATGTTTGCAATTTTTCAAGTTCAATATTTTTCCTTGCAACTATGACACATAATATGACACCACGCGAAGGTTTCACATTGTTTGGATCATTTTTGAATTTCTTATGCCCGTTTCCAACTATATTCAAAACGGCGGGCATAAAGCTTCTTAGCCCGGGGCTGAGCCTCGCTGAACTAAAAGTGGATCTATGATGAAATAGCATGTTGTGAACCTATAAATGATTTTTTTAAAAATTCACAAGCATTATATCATGTACTTGTAGTTCAAATCTTGGCAACCTCCTACCGATTCGGCAGGAATTTGTCTTTTTCATGAGGGATGGACAGAAAGGTTCCAGATACACCGGTTGGGAAATTATTCATATAAGGTGGTCTAGTATTTTTGAAAAATGGGTTGGTACCAATGCCAAACTTTAATTTGGTGGTTGCTTCACAAAACACCCCGATTTTGGCACCTCAAAAATAGAAATTGGCTTTTTCGTGCATCGAAAGGGAAAACTTCCTCCTGCAACATCGTAAGCCATCCCAAGATGCACATGTATGCACAATATGGGCACATTATCAAAACTATGCCCTGATTCTAGCCATAACATTGGTGGTCTGAGCTAAATGCCATGAAACCTCGAACATGATAGGTCATTTTGTGAACGATTTTTTATGATATTTGGAATTTTTCAAGTTCAATATTTTTCCTTGCAACTGTGACACATAATATGACACCACGCGAAGGTTTCACATTGTTTGGATCATTTTTGAATTTCTTATGCCCGTTTCAAACTATATTCAAAACGGCGGGCATGAAGCTTCTTAGCCCGGGGTTGAGCCTCGGTGAACTTGAAGTGGATCTCTGATGAAATAGCATGTTGTGAACCTATAAATGATTTTTTTAAAAATTCACAAGCATTATATCATGTACTTATAGTTCAAATCTTGGCAACCTCCTACCGATTCGGCAGGAATTTGTCTTTTTCATGAGGGATGGACAGAAAGGTTCCAGATACACTGGTTGGGAAATTATTCATATAAGGTGGTCTAGTATTTTTGAAAAATGGGTTGGTACCAATGCCAAACTTTAATTTGGTGGTTGCTTCACAAAACACCCCGATTTTGGCACCTCAAAAATAGAAATTGGCTTTTTCGTGCATCGAAAGGGAAAACTTCCTCCTGCAACATCGTAAGCCATCCCAAGATGCACATGTATGCACAATATGGGCACATTATCAAAACTATGCCCTGATTCTAGCCATAACATTGGTGGTCTGAGCTAAATGCCATGAAACCTCGAACATGATAGGTCATTTTGTGAACGATTTTTTATGATATTTGGAATTTTTCAAGTTCAATATTTTTCCTTGCAACTGTGACACATAATATGACACCACGCGAAGGTTTCACATTGTTTGGATCATTTTTGAATTTCTTATGCCCGTTTCAAACTATATTCAAAACGGCGGGCATGAAGCTTCTTAGCCCGGGGTTGAGCCTCGGTGAACTTGAAG
Source organism: Avena sativa (assembly GCA_916181665.1). Classification (NCBI taxonomy): domain Eukaryota; kingdom Viridiplantae; phylum Streptophyta; class Magnoliopsida; order Poales; family Poaceae; genus Avena; species Avena sativa. The sequence continues at coordinate 106,709,988 of OV702292.1, forward strand.
TGGATCTCTGATGAAATAGCATGTTGTGAACCTATAAATGATTTTTTTAAAAATTCACAAGCATTATATCATGTACTTATAGTTCAAATCTTGGCAACCTCCTACCGATTCGGCAGGAATTTGTCTTTTTCATGAGGGATGGACAGAAAGGTTCCAGATACACTGGTTGGGAAATTATTCATATAAGGTGGTCTAGTATTTTTGAAAAATGGGTTGGTACCAATGCCAAACTTTAATTTGGTGGTTGCTTCACAAAACACCCCGATTTTGGCACCTCAAAAATAGAAATTGGCTTTTTCGTGCATCGAAAGGGAAAACTTCCTCCTGCAACATCGTAAGCCATCCCAAGATGCACATGTATGCACAATATGGGCACATTATCAAAACTATGCCCTGATTCTAGCCATAACATTGGTGGTTTGAGCTAAATGCCATGAAACCTCGAACATGATAGGTCATTTTGTGAACGATTTTTTATGATATTTGGAATTTTTCAAGTTCAATATTTTTCCTTGCAACTGTGACACATAATATGACACCACGCGAAGGTTTCACATTGTTTGGATCATTTTTAAATTTCTTATGCCCGTTTCAAACTATATTCAAAACGGCGGGCATGAAGCTTCTTAGCCCGGGGCTGAGCCTCGGTGAACTTGAAGTGGATCTCTGATGAAATAGCATGTTGTGAACCTATAAATGATTTTTTTTAAAATTCACAAGCATTATATCATGTACTTGTAGTTCAAATCTTGGCAACCTCCTATCGATTCAGCAGGAATTTGTCTTTTTCATGAGGGATGGACAGAAAGGTTCCAGATACACCGGTTGGGAAATTATTCATATAAGGTGGTCTAGTATTTTTGAAAAATGGGTTGGTACCAATGCCAAACTTTAATTTGGTGGTTGCTTCACAAAACACCCCGATTTCGGCACCTCAAAAATAGAAATTGGCTTTTTCATGCATCGAAAGGGAAAACTTCCTCCTGCAACATCGTAAGCCATCCCAAGATGCACATGTATGCACAATATGGGCACATTATCAAAACTATGCCCTGATTCTAGCCATAACATTGGTGGTTTGAGCTAAATGCCATGAAACCTCGAACATGATAGGTCATTTTGTGAACGATTTTTTATGATATTTGCAATTTTTCAAGTTCAATATTTTTCCTTGCAACTGTGACACATAATATGACACCACGCGAAGGTATCACATTGTTTGGATCATTTTTGAATTTCTTATGCCCGTTTCAAACTATATTCAAAACGGCGGGCATGAAGCTTCTTAGCCCGGGGCTGAGCCTCGCTGAACTTGAAGTGGATCTCTGATGAAATAGCATGTTGTGAACCTATAAATGATTTTTTTTTAAATTCACAAGCATTATATCATGTACTTGTAGTTCAAATCTTGGCAACCTCCTACCGATTCGGCAGCAATTTGTGTTTTTCATGAGGGATGGACAGAAAGGTTCCAGATACACCGGTTGGGAAATTTTCCATATAAGGTGGTCTAGTATTTTTGAAAAATGGGTTGGTACCAATGCCAAACTTTAATTTGGTGGTTGCTTCATAGAACACCCCGATTTCGGCACCTCAAAAATAGAAATTAGCTTTTTCGTGCGTCGAAAGGGAAAACTTCCTCCTACAACATCGTAAGCCATCCCAAGATGCACATGTATACACAATATGGGCACATTATCACAAACTATGCTCTGATTCTAGCCATAACATTGGTGGTTTAACCTAAATGCCATGAAACCTCGAACATGATAGGTCATTTTGTGAAGGATTTTTTATGACGTTTGCAATTTTTCAAGTTCAATATTTTTCCTTGCAACTGTGACACATAATATGACACCACGCGAAGGTTTCACATTGTTTGGATCATTTTTGAATTTCTTATGCCCGTTTCAAACTATATTCAAAACGGCGGGCATGAAGCACTTTTCCTGTTCAAAATTGTATAGTTCAAATTAAAATATTTGAAAGCACAAAATGATTTTTGATTAGTTATTTAAATTGAAGCACTTTTCCTGTTGAAAGTTTTTTGAAATTGCAAATTATGTAATAAATATTTGTTAATGCAATTTTAATTGAAAATAGTAAAATTGTATAGTTCAAATAAAAATATTTGAAAACACAAAATGGTTTTTGATTAGTTATTTAAATTGAAGCACTTTTCCTGTTGAAAGTTTTTTGAAATTCCAAATTATGTAATAAATATATGTTAATGTAATTTTAATTGAAAATAGTAAAATTTTATAGTTCAAATAAAAATATTTGAAAACAAAAAATGGTTTTTGATTAGTTATTTAAATTGAAGCACTTTTCCTGTTGAAAGTTTTTTGAAATTCCAAATTATGTAATACATATTTGTTAAGGCAATTTTAATTGAAAATAGTAAAATTGTATAGTTAAAATAAAAATATTTGAAAAAGAAAATGGTTTTTGATTAGTTATTTAAATTGAAGCACTTTTTCTATTAAAAGTTTTTTGAAATTCCAAATAAATAATCATCTTAAATTGAAACATCTTATTAATTAAAGAAGAAAACAAATTTGAAAATGGCGGGAAGACCAAAAGGTTTGCCAAAATCTGAAAAACGGATCAACGATCTCGGTTATTCCCACCAACCAGGACCGTTGGTCCTTTGGTCCCGGTTATTGGGACGACCCGGGACCTGGAACGATCCTGGTTGCGCGGGCTGATCAACAGGCCTTTGGTCCCGGTTGGTGGGACGAACCGGGACCAAAGGACAGACCATTGGTCCCGGTTCTTTTCACCAACCGGGACCGTTGGTCCTTTGGTCCCGGTTATTGGGACGATCCGGGACCAATAGTCTGTACAGTTAACAGCCCCGGCCCTTCCTCCTCCCCAACTCCCCCAATTCACAGAGAACATCGACGCGCGACTAAGGAAAATTTGCGGCGGAGCAAAATCACGTCGGCAGGCTGCCCAAATCCAGAGCGGCCGCTTCACGTCGTCGTCGCCCGTCGCCGAGCGCCACTGTCCGCCGCCGCGAGTAGGCAAGGAAGCTCCGCCTCGCTGCAATCGACCCCACCGTCGCCGACTCCGGCCGCCACGTTCTCGTCTGATTCCGGCAGTGCCCGGCCTCCTCCGGCCTTGCCGCACCCTCCATCGGCCTCCTAGTGAGCCACTGGTGCTCCAGCACCACTTCTACGTCTCCCTCCCTCACTGTATCGTCCTCCCCACGAGCACCTGCCGCCGTCGGCCACCGTCAAACATCTTGCTCCGGCGCACCTCCCATAGCGACGCTGCCCGTTTTAGGTAGCATGCATCGCGCTGGTTCGAACCGGGACAGTGGCGTGACCCCGCGCGCTTCTCTCCGCCGTCTTCCACCACCACTTGGCAGTTCGCCGGCGAGCCTACATGGCACCACAGTGGCGTCAACATGGCGTCGCGTGTGTGCTGACCAAGCCCCGCCAGCGTGGCATCTGAGGTGGTTTGGGCCCCCCGTGTCAGTCTCTATGGCTAGTTTAGCCGTGGAGAAAAAAACCCACCTCGAGCTGACGTCATAATGACGTAGTACAAGTTTAATAATTGTTTAAATAATTTCAGAAAAGAGTTTAATCTTAGAAATTCAATAACTAATTATTTCTAAGTCGGAAAAATATGTATAATATATCAAAATGTTTAGAAAAATGAGATCTACACAATAGACTCATAATCATGTATTGTTCAACAACTTTAATTACAAGTTTAATAAGAGAATGAAATCAACCCCTCGTAGGTGATTTCGGGGTCTCTCCTGTACTAGGGTTTGGACCCTTCGGATCCCACTTAAATTGCCAAGCATTACTTAGGGTTAAATTTCAACTCTGTTTAACTTGTCATATCATCATCGATGCCATGTGTTGATTGTTGTTTCCCCTTTCTTGTCATAAACTTAATATGTAATTCTAGAACATCATCTTTGCAGATACTATGGATCCAACACATCAGGAAAACATTCTCCAAGGAATGATCTGCGAAAATGAAGATATCGATATCGATGTCACCAGTGAGTTTCTGAACGATTCTGGTCACGGAGATGAGTCTCTCAACCGAGGAGACGGCTCCGGTGAGGTAGAAGCCGAAGCCTGGGACATGGGAGAAGCCAATGAGGAAGAAGGCGACGGCTCCAGCGGAACCTTAAATCTCGCAAACACCGGTGAGGTGTATATATGTATTTTTGTAATTAAAATGCTGCTGTCTATATATATACATGCATATATTAACACTCTTTCTTCTTTTAGCCCTCCGGATCGGGAACTTCTTCCGTAAGAACAAAACGAGGCCCAACAAAAAAGTTGGATGACACTGTGAGGTATAGGATCGAAGTGGTCGGTGTAGATGGTGAACCGCAAGCTCCCGTCGATGTCGCAAGAAAATTTGTCAAGCAATGCGGAGTTCTTACAAGGGACTACATCCCGATCACCATTCAAGAATGGAATCGGCCAAGCGGCGGTGGAGTCCCGTATGTCGGCGACGCCGCCAAAGATAAGCTTTTTGACAAGCTCATGACTAATTTCTTCCTGCCGATGCTAGATGTGAATCCAGATGAGGAGGAGAGAGCAAGGATGGAGCTTGTGCAAAGAGTCAAGAAGTTTGCTCTTAGCAAGATGGCCAATACATTCAAGAACTAGAAGAAGAAACTGTACTATACATTTGTCAAGGTAGAGAAGACTCTGGATTTCACTCAAGGCGGCTATGCTAAGTGAAGACACCAGTGGGAGGATTTTGTGAAGTACAAGACATCGGAGAAAGCTAAGGAAAGGTCTAGAATAAATACGGAGAACGCTGCTAAGAAACTGTACCATCATAACATGGGGCCTGCTGGTACGCCGGTTGCATGCCTAAGTGGGATGCACTTGAGGTCAATTACATAGCTGCCGGGATCATACCGGAGCCCGCAACATGGACACCACGGGCGAGAAACTGGTTTTATGGCCATGGGGGCACGTTGGGCAAAGAAGGAAGGGCAATATATAATCAGAAACACAAAGATGACCCCCTACTGCCCATCGACGATATTAGAAATGCAGTAGATGATGTTGCAGCGGGACGGTTTGTTCCCGATAGAGAGAACGACAAGCTCACACGCGCCCATAAAAATCCTGAACATGACGGACGAGCACGAGGCACACCAGACTCCAAGCCGTGGAAGGTTGCCTTCCCCCCAGAAATGAAGAGATATCCCGATAAAAACCATCAGAGGAGAAAGGAAAGGGAGGCAGCTGAGAAAGCGGCCGCTGCAGACCGGCTGCATAATGTAGAAGAAGCATTAAAGCGGCACCAGGATCAACTCGACAGACTTAGCTAGCAAGGTACTAGCGGCCAATCTCAGCGGCATGTGGTAGAAGCTGCATTCGAGGGTACCAACGCCCTATCGAATAAGAAAAGCAGCGTCGCTTCCACGCAGCTCCATGATGTTGATGATGACGCACCGACGACATCTCCTCCTAAACGCTACCCAGTGGATGATATCACAGAGACAACAACTTGTGAGCTAAAGGTGCAGGTTGTGAACTTAAGGGTGACGGTGGCGGTCGGCATGGCGGTACCAATTGCGCCTAACCCAACTTGGCATTGCAGACCGGTTCCAAAAGGGTACGTTGTCATCACGGTGGATGAGGTGAAGGAAGATTTTGAGGAGCTGAAGCTAGACCATCCTGCAGGGGAAGATATGGAGCTGACTCAACTAGGAGAAGCCAAAGAGGGGACTATTCTATGGCCAAAGGAGCGTATCATGCTTCTAAATTATGTGCCGCCAAGGCCACCCACTCCTCAGAGCAGCAATCCACCTTCGCCGCCACCTCACCATTCTCCAGCGCAACCGTCGCCTTCACCGCCTCACCACTCAGCGCAACCGTCTCCATCGCCACCTCAGCCGTCTCCGCCGTCGCGTCAGCCGTCTCCGTCCCCTGAGCCTCAGAGACAAAAGCGGAAGTATACTAAGGGGGCAGCACCACCACCAGCAGCAAGAGCACGTTCCGAGCACCGAAACATAAGCTATTGCCCCTCCCAAAAGTACCTCATCAGAATATGAAGAAGCTACCTTGCGAGAAGACAGATGAGGAAGCTGATGCGGCCACAGCTGCCCATTATGAAAAGTGTGTAGGGGTTCGTAGCATGGAAAACAAAAATTTTCTATCGCATACAAACAAACAAGCCAAGATCTATCTACTAGATTGTAGCAACGAGTCGATGGAATAACTCACCCTCGAAGATTCCAAAGTGTTTAACGAGAGCAGATTCTCGTGGGTGATGTAGTCGTACTCTTTCCGATCTCAAGATCGCGTAGACGATCCTTCCGGCGCCGCGTTCCCGCAGCGCTCCCGCAGTCGGTCACACGTTCGGTACTCGACGAAGACCTTCCTCTCCCTTGTTCCAGCAGGCAGCGGAGGTTGTAGCACTCTCCTCGCGATTCCGGCAGCACAACGGCGTGGTACCGGAGGTAGAGGGGAGATCCCGCAGGGCTTCGCCTTAAGCCGGTGCGAGTATGGTGGAGCTTATGAGAGAGGCTATTAGTGGTCTAGTAACTAGACACACCAATTAGAGGGCTCTAAACCAATTAGAAGGCTCTAAACCGAAACAGCTCTAAACCGGGGTCTAGGTCTAGTTTCTAGTTTAGAGGATAGGAACTTGTGTGTCCTAGGAGGGGAGCCCTGCCCCTCCTTATATAGGTGGGAGGGCTGGCTGCGCCATGGGGAGGAGAGTCCCTCCCCAAGTCGGCTTGGTGGGGCGCCGGCCAAGGGAGGAGTCCTCCCCCAATTCGGCCTCCACCAATCCTCCTCTTTTCCACTTCCCAAAATTGGCAGTTTGACTTTCAAACTAGCCGTTTGACTTTTCCAATTTAGGAATTAAATAAACCCTTTATTTTGGACAGCGAGAACACTTAGTACATGATGCAATCATTCCATCTTGCAATGACACATTCATGTACCCCTTCCCCCCCGGAGTGCCGGACATTCCGGGACCTTCTAGAATGTTCCCGATGAAAACACCGGAACCATTCCCCAACTCCGAAATGGGACTTTCCTTATATGAATCTTATTCTCCGGACCATTCCGGATCACCTCGTGATATCCCGGATCCCATCCGAGACTCCGAACAACATTCGGTCTCTTTCTCATAATACCATAACTACTCAAACAACGTCGAATCCTTAAGTGTGTCTCCCTACGGTTCGTGAATTATGCGGACATGATCGAGACACTTCTCTGAACAATAACCAATAGAGGAATCTGGAAATTCATATGGCTCCCACATATTTCTACGATTACTTTGCGATCGAATGAACCACTTACATACGATACCAATTTCCCTTTGTCTCACGATATGTTACTTATCCGAGGTCATGATCGTCGGTATCTCTGCATACCTAGTTCAACCTCGTCACTGATAAGTACTCTTTTCTCGTTCCCGTGATATGTGATCCCTTGTGACCAAGTCACATGCTTGCAAGCTAATTGGATGACATTTCACCGAGAGGGCCCAGAGAATATCTATCCGTCATGTGGATGGACAAATCCCACTCTTGATCCATGTGTTTCAACCAATACTTTCCGAACACCCAATGCCACTTTTATAGCCACCCTGTTACGGTGTGGTGTTTGATGACATCAAAGCATCCATCCAGTAAAGGCAATATGCATGATCTCATGGTCGAAGGAATTAGGTTACTATGTATCAGAAAGCATATAGCAATTGAACTATTGAAATGACTTGATCTTTATGCTACGCTTGTCTATAGGAGTATGTCCACCATATCATTCTCCTAACGATATGATCTTGTTGTTGATAACATCTCAATGTTCATGACAAAGAAACCACATCATCAATCAACCAACAAGCTAGTGAAGTATAGAGGCCATACTAGGGACTTCAAATTAAGTTTACAAATCACACAAGTATTAATGGTTTCCTTGTTAATACTATTATAGCATGAATGTAAACATTTATCATAAACACAAAGATATATAATAATAACTACATTTATTATTACCTCTAGGGCATATCTCCAACAGTCTCCCACTTGCACTAGAGTCATCTAATCTAGATTACATGGTAATATACCGAACACCCATGGCAGTTTGGTGTTGGTCATGTTTTGCCCTCGGGAGAGGTTTAGTCAACGGATCCGCCACATTCAGATCTGTGTGTACTTTGCAAATCTTTATATCCCCATCCTGGATATGTTCTCGAATAGCGTGGAAACGCAGCTTGATATGCTTCAGCTTCTTGTGTGACCTTGGTTCTTGCGCATTGGCCATGGCGCCCATGTTATCACAGTAGATAGACATTGGGTCCAGCGCACTTGGAACCACACCCAGCTCTGTAATGAACTCTTTCATCCATATCGCTTCTTGTGAAGCCTCCGAAGCAGCCATGTATTCCGATTCAGTTGAAGATCTCGCCACAACGCTTTGCTTTGCACTCCTCCAGCTAACTGCTGCACCATTCAAAATAAATACGTATCCAGATTGTGATTTAGAATCATCCGGATCGGTGTTCCAACTAGCATCGGTGTAACCATTAACAACGAGCTGTTCATCACCTCCATAAGAAAGAACCATATCCTTAGTTCTTCTCAAGTACTTAAGGATGTTTTTGACCGCTGTCCAATGATCCACTCCTGGATCACTTTGATATCTGCTAGTTAGACTAACAGCATATGCGATGTCGGGTCTAGTACATAGCATGGCATACATTAGAGATCCTATGGCTGAGGCATAGGGAGTCTTACTCATCTTTTCTCTATCTTCTGCCGATGTCGGACTTTGAGTTTTACTCAAGGTCGTATTGGGCAACATGGGCAAGAACCCTTTCTTGCTATCTTCCATTCCAAACCTCTTTAGAACTTTGTCCAAATATGTACTTTGTGACAATGATATTTGGCGTTTCGATCTATCTCTATAAATCTTTATGCCTAATATGTAAGCTGCTTCGCCAAGATCCTTCATTGAAAAACTATTATTCAAATATTCCTTGACACTATTAAGAAGGTCTACATCATTCCCAATCAACAATATGTCATCCACATACAGTATTAAGAATGCTACAGAGCTCCCACTCACTTTCTTGTAAATACAAGCTTCTCCATAAGTTTGTATAAAACCAAAACTTTTGATTACCTTATCAAAACGTTGATTCCAACTTCGGGATGCTTGCTTCAATCCATAGATGGACCGTTGAAGCTTGCATACCTTGTTAGCATCTTTAGGATCGACAAAACCTTTGGGTTGTATCATATACAACTCTTCATCAATGTCTCCATTGAGGAATGCTGTTTTGACATCCATCTGCCATATCTCATAATCATAATATGCAGCGATTGCTAACATAATCCTCACAGACTTTAGCTTCGCTACCGGTGAGAAAGTCTCATCGTAGTCAACTCCTTGAATTTGTCGAAACCCTTTTGCGACAAGTCGAGCTTTATAGACAGTAACATTACCATCAGCATCTGTTTTCTTCTTGAAAATCCATTTGTTCTCGACAGCCTTCCGGCCATCCGGTAAGTCCACCAAAGTCCATACTTGGTTTTCGTACATGGATCCAATCTCAGATTTCATGGCTTCTTGCCATTTATTGGAATCTGGGCTCATCATCGCTTCCTCATATGTCTCGGGGTCATCGGTGTTGTCCACCAACATGACATTCATAACGGAATCATACCAATCTGGAGTGGTACGAGTTCTCGTTGACCTCCGAGGCTCTGTAGTAACTTCAACCGAAGTTTCATGATCACCATCATTAGCTTCCTCTCTTATTGGTGCAGGCACCACAGGAACTTCTTCCGGTGCTGCGCTACTCGCAATTTCGAGAGAAGGTTCGACAACCTCGTCGAGTTCTACTTTCCTTCCAGTCACTTCTTTCGAGAGAAATTCCTTCTCTAGAAAGGATCCATTCTTAGCAACGAAGATTTTGCCTTCGGATCTATGATAGAAGGTATACCCAACAGTTTCCTTCGGGTATCCTATGAAGACGCATTTTTCCGCTTTGGGTTCAAGCTTGTCCGGCTGTAACTTCTTTACATAGGCTTCGCATCCCCAAACTTTAAGGAACGACAATTTAGGTTTCTTCCCAAACCATAATTCATACGGTGTCGTTTCAACGGATTTAGACGGTGCCCTATTTAAAGTGAATGCGGCTGTTTCTAATGCATAACCCCAAAATGATAGTGGCAAATCTGTAAGTGACATCATAGAACGAACCATATCTAAGAGAGTTCGATTACGACGTTCAGACACACCATTACGCTGTGGTGTTCCCGGCGGTGTCAACTGCGAAAGTATTCCACATTTCTTCAAATGCTCGCCAAACTCGTAACTTAGATATTCACCTCCACGATCAGATCGTAGAAATTTAATCTTCTTGTTACGTTGATTCTCTACCTCACTTTGAAACTCCTTAAACTTCTCGAAAGTTTCGGACTTATGTTTCATAAAATAGATATACCCATATCTACTCAAGTCATCCGTGAAGGTAAGAACATAACGATAACCACTGCGCGATGCTACACTCATTGGACCACACACATCGGTATGTATGATTTCCAATAAGTCTGTAGCTCGCTCCATCATACCAGAAAATGGAGTCTTAGTCATTTTACCCATTAGACATGCTTCGCATCTTTCAAGTGATTCAAAATCAAGTGATTCAAGAAGTCCATCGGAATGGAGTTTCTTCATACGCTTCACTCCAATGTGACCAAGACGACAGTGCCACATATAGGTCAAATTATCGCTTGATTTCAAACGTTTAGCCTCAATGTTATTAATATGTGTATTTCTACTATCGAGATTCAATATGAATAGACCATCTATCAAAGGTGCATGTGCATAAAACATATTACTCATATAAATCGAACAACCATTATTCTCGGATTTAAACAAGTAACCGTCTCGCAATAAACAAGATCCCGATATAATGTTCATGCTCAACGCAGGCACCAAATAACAATTATTTAAGTATAAAACTAATCCCGATGGTAGATGAAGAGGTAGTGTGCCGACCGCGATCACATCAACCTTTGATCCGTTTCCCACGCGCATCGTCACCTCGTTCTTCACTAGCTTCCGTTTATTCTGCAGCTCCTGTTTCGAGTTACAAATATGAGCAACCGAACCAGTATCAAATACCCAGGCACTACTACGAGTACTAGTGAGATACACATCAATAACATGTATATCAGATATACCTTTCTTCTTGATGTTGCCGTTCTTCAAATCCGCCAAGTACCTTGGGCAATTCCGCTTCCAGTGACCTTCTCCCTTGCAGTAAAAGCACTCAGTATCAGGCTTGGGTCCAGCCTTGGTCCTCTTCGTCGGCGTGGTAACTTTCTTACCACCCTTCTTGAAGTGTCCCTTTTGCTTAGACTTGCCTTTCTTGAATTTGGTGGTCTTATTGACCATCAACACTTGGTGCTCTTTCTTGATCTCCACTTCTGCAGATTTTAACATAGCAAACAGTTCTGGCAACTCTTTGTTCATGTTCTGCATGTTGTAGTTCATCACAAAGTTCTTGTAACTTGGTGGTAGTGATTGGAGGATGCGGTAAACTCCCAAAGTATTAGGAATCACTATACCCAAGCTTTGAAGTTTATTCGCGTGCCCAGACATTTTAAGCACATGCTCACTGACGGAGCTACCCTCTTCCATCTTGCAGTTAAAGAACTTTTCAGAAGCTTCATAACTTTCAATTGCCGCATGAGTCTCAAAAATTAATTTGAGATCCTCGACAATATCATATGGATCTGACTCTTCAAACCTTTTCTGAAGCTCCGATTCTAAACCATACAAGATAGCACACTGAACTATGGAGTACTGATTCTTCCGAGCGAGGTAAACATTCTTTACTTCATCGGTAGCATCAGCTGCAGGTGGGTCACCTAGCGGTGCATCCAGCACATAGGTCAAATTACCAGCTGTGAGGACAATCCTCAAATTGCGGAACCAATCCGCGAAGTTGCTTCCATTGTTTTTCAACTTTTCTTTCTCTAGGAACGCATTAAAATTGATGGTAGGGGCTGCCATTGATCTACAACATATTTGCAATAGTTTAGACTAAGTTTATGACAAATTGAGTTCAAATTAATTAATGAAATTAAACTAGGTGAACTCCCACTCAAAACAACATCCCTCACATTGTTTTAGTGATCACACGAACCAAATTTACTATATCAACACCGATCATCACGAGAGCCGATATAGTTTTAATGGCGAACAATCATCATGTTCATCATATCTACTATATGATTCATGCTTTGCCTTTCGGCGATCCGTGTTCCTGAGGCCATGTCTGTACATGCTAGGCTCGTCAAGATCAAACCTTAGTTACCGCATAAGCAAATCTGGCTTGCTTACGTTGTATTCACCCGCGGAATCAAAGACACCCGATCATCACGTGGTGCTTCGAAGCAACAAGCTTTGGCAACGGTGCATACTAAGGGTGAACACTTTAGAACTTGAAATTTATGTGCATGAGGGATCATCTTATAATGCTACCGTCGTCTACTAAGCAATACAAGATGCATAAAGGATTAACATCACATGCAATTCATAATATGTGATATGATATGGCCTTTCTTCTTTGTGCTTCCGATCTCCATCTTCAAGCACGAATATGATCTCCATCATCACCGGCATAGCATCAAGGTCAATGACGCTTCTTCATGGTTGTCGTCCACCAGCTTCAACTATTACAACTATTTTGAATAGACACGCAGGTCTTAACAGAAATTAAAGACAACCATATGGCTCCTGCCGGTTGCCAACTTACAATAAGGAACATTGCATACATCAAATATAATCACAATCATGGCCATATCACATCACTGCACACCCCTGCAAAACAAAGTTAGACGCTTCTACTTTCTTTGCATATTTTACGTGGTTTGGGGCTTTCCATAAGTGTCGTTCTAACTTACGAACAAGAACCACAACATTGATACTAGCATTGTTGATCACCTGTTGTAAATTGGATCTTTACTATGCTAGGAGAAACAGGCACCCGCAAAGCCACTTATGCAAAACGAGTTGCATGTCAAGCGTGGAGCAAGTCTCATGAACGATGTCATGTAAGGTTAGCCCGGGCCGCTTCATCCCAACATACCGCAAGATGCAAAGTACACAAAAAGCAATCTACAATAAAAGCATCAACGCCCACAATGACCATTGTGTTCTACTCGTGCAACAGATCTACATATAGACACGGCTCTGATACCACTGTAGGGGTTCGTAGCATGGAAAACAAAAATTTTCTATCGCATACAAACAAACAAGCCAAGATCTATCTACTAGATTGTAGCAACGAGTCGATGGAATAACTCACCCTCGAAGATTCCAAAGTGTTTAACGAGAGCAGATTCTCGTGGGTGATGTAGTCGTACTCTTTCCGATCTCAAGATCGCGTAGACGATCCTTCCGGCGCCGCGTTCCCGCAGCGCTCCCGCAGTCGGTCACACGTTCGGTACTCGACGAAGACCTTCCTCTCCCTTGTTCCAGCAGGCAGCGGAGGTTGTAGCACTCTCCTCGCGATTCCGGCAGCACAACGGCGTGGTACCGGAGGTAGAGGGGAGATCCCGCAGGGCTTCGCCTTAAGCCGGTGCGAGTATGGTGGAGCTTATGAGAGAGGCTATTAGTGGTCTAGTAACTAGACACACCAATTAGAGGGCTCTAAACCAATTAGAAGGCTCTAAACCGAAACAGCTCTAAACCGGGGTCTAGGTCTAGTTTCTAGTTTAGAGGATAGGAACTTGTGTGTCCTAGGAGGGGAGCCCTGCCCCTCCTTATATAGGTGGGAGGGCTGGCTGCGCCATGGGGAGGAGAGTCCCTCCCCAAGTCGGCTTGGTGGGGCGCCGGCCAAGGGAGGAGTCCTCCCCCAATTCGGCCTCCACCAATCCTCCTCTTTTCCACTTCCCAAAATTGGCAGTTTGACTTTCAAACTAGCCGTTTGACTTTTCCAATTTAGGAATTAAATAAACCCTTTATTTTGGACAGCGAGAACACTTAGTACATGATGCAATCATTCCATCTTGCAATGACACATTCATGTACCCCTTCCCCCCCGGAGTGCCGGACATTCCGGGACCTTCTAGAATGTTCCCGATGAAAACACCGGAACCATTCCCCAACTCCGAAATGGGACTTTCCTTATATGAATCTTATTCTCCGGACCATTCCGGATCACCTCGTGATATCCCGGATCCCATCCGAGACTCCGAACAACATTCGGTCTCTTTCTCATAATACCATAACTACTCAAACAACGTCGAATCCTTAAGTGTGTCTCCCTACGGTTCGTGAATTATGCGGACATGATCGAGACACTTCTCTGAACAATAACCAATAGAGGAATCTGGAAATTCATATGGCTCCCACATATTTCTACGATTACTTTGCGATCGAATGAACCACTTACATACGATACCAATTTCCCTTTGTCTCACGATATGTTACTTATCCGAGGTCATGATCGTCGGTATCTCTGCATACCTAGTTCAACCTCGTCACTGATAAGTACTCTTTTCTCGTTCCCGTGATATGTGATCCCTTGTGACCAAGTCACATGCTTGCAAGCTAATTGGATGACATTTCACCGAGAGGGCCCAGAGAATATCTATCCGTCATGTGGATGGACAAATCCCACTCTTGATCCATGTGTTTCAACCAATACTTTCCGAACACCCAATGCCACTTTTATAGCCACCCTGTTACGGTGTGGTGTTTGATGACATCAAAGCATCCATCCAGTAAAGGCAATATGCATGATCTCATGGTCGAAGGAATTAGGTTACTATGTATCAGAAAGCATATAGCAATTGAACTATTGAAATGACTTGATCTTTATGCTACGCTTGTCTATAGGAGTATGTCCACCATATCATTCTCCTAACGATATGATCTTGTTGTTGATAACATCTCAATGTTCATGACAAAGAAACCACATCATCAATCAACCAACAAGCTAGTGAAGTATAGAGGCCATACTAGGGACTTCAAATTAAGTTTACAAATCACACAAGTATTAATGGTTTCCTTGTTAATACTATTATAGCATGAATGTAAACATTTATCATAAACACAAAGATATATAATAATAACTACATTTATTATTACCTCTAGGGCATATCTCCAACAAAGTGGAAGATTGACATGGCTAACAAGAAAACGCCAATAGAGGCATTTTTCCCGGTCACCGTAGAAGATAAAGCCAAAGCAGCCGCGCTTAAGATTTAGCTTCACCAACCCATAGCGCTCACATTAGACTATAATCGCTCTATTACCAAGTCGGCTGAGGCAAAAGAGCAGAGAGTCGGGAAAGAAGTTGCCTAGCTCGGACAATAGAAAAATCAATCGATCGAACCGCTCAAAGTGTACGATACCAATGAGTGGATGATCCAGGAGCGGCATGATCCAAACATTGATCTGGAGTTTGTTCGACTGTACGGAGAAAAGGCCCAATTATATGGACTGTCTATTACTGAGTACATGAGCCGTATGCGTGAGTTCTAGGGGTACCAAGAAACAGCATACATGTACCAGTACGGGGCTCCTCTCGTCAAACCCGAGTTAGTCAAAGATCTACCAACAAAAATGCGAAGATTGCATAACTGGTACATCCAAGCCTGTGCTGATTCTAAAAACTGGATCTATGCTCCATATAAATACCACTATTACGGTCATGGAGATGGCTTCCTACATCCAAGCCTGTGCGAATTTCCAGAATTATTTCAGTTTTACCAACAAGACGCCCTCGACAAAGCTATCGTCAGTGCCTATTGTTTTTTAGTATTATTAATTTCTGTAATTAAGTCTTTCTAGCTCAGCTTATTCGTTGCTTGTATAATCTTACTAATCACTATACTAATTATATATGCAGAATGAAGATTCAAGAATGCAACAAAGGACAAATCTATGACCTTGGGTTTGTTGACTGTAATTTCGTTCATGAAGTTACTCTAAAAGCAAAACCCAAAGAGACGGAGGATAACTTGTTTCAAGCGTTGAAACATTTCAGCAACAGAAGGGAAATACTATTTCCTTACAACGCTGGGTGAGTGTTACTGTCTTGTACACATTCTATTTTCGCTTACTCAATGTTAAGCGTATAATTGACTCATGTTATATTTTGTTAGTGTGTCCAGCTTCCACTATATTCTGTTAATCATTGCTTTTGACACCGGAGTAGTAAAAGTCGTGGACTCGAAACACACACCATTAGAAAAGTGGGCGGACATGCAGGAATGCCTCTAGAAGGCTTGGAAACGGTTCACCGCCAAAACTAGGGGTGTTTGGAAGTCGGAGCTTACATTTCAACCATTGACTGTAAGTACTACTTGCTAGATCCACGCATCTCTTTGATTCTAGTTTCAATACCACCATTATCATGCTTGATTATTATTTTGATTGAACTCTGTTCTCGTAAAGTGCTTGAGGCAGGAAGCCGGGAATAACTTATGTGGATACTATGTCTGCGAGTTCATTCGCCAGACGACCAAAGAGAAGGACGCAGACCGAAACATCAAAAAAATTGAAGTACGATAAATAATAATCACAACTTTATTTTATTACCACCAATTGTGTTTAGTTTCATTCATATATATTGATCCCCTTTTTATATTAGATCAAACGGATGCGGGACGGTCTTCTATCATAAGAACGCGTGCAAGCAATTCAAGAGAAAATTATCGGATTCTTGTTAAAACAAGTCATAGATCCGAAAGAAGAATACTATTACCCGCTTTATTTGGAAGGGTGAAGTGTAAAAAAGAAGATGTAAATTAGATCAAATTCGTGTGAGAGTATCGTTTGTAATTATAATATGTTTCGACCAAGAAGACGGATGAGACGGTGTATATATTTGTGATTATGCATGATGTGTAATATATATCGTGGTTTCATTATTGTTGTATATATGTAGTACCATTAAATTGATAAAAAAAATCCTGCCGTGGCAGAAAAATAGCCCAAAAATCCTGCCGCGGCACAAAACTATGCCGCGGCAGAAAAATAGCCCGAAAATCCTGCCGCGGCACAGACACCAACAATCCCGATTCGTGCCAAGAACCGGGACCAATGATCCACCCCCGCCCGTCTCTGGCGCTGCCACGTGGAGACCCATTGGTCCCGGTTTGTTCCACGAACCGGAACCAATGATCTACCCCCCTCATGGCACACCCGCCCACGTGGAGACCCATTGGTCCAGGTTCGTGCGCGAACCGGGACCAGCATTAGTCCCGAGTGATTGGTCCCGGTTCGGGAACCGGGACCAATAGCCCTTATGAACCGGGACTAGAGGCCATTTTTCCACTAGTGTATAGAGAAAGGCAAAAAAAAAAAGAAGTGAAGAGTGAGGGAGAAGCCAGTGGCCGGCCAAAGATATGAGGCCAACCACAGCCAGAGATCTAGGAACACGCACGCACCAAACGATCGACCACAGAGTTGTCAGACGTCAAGTGGTGGTCTTGCTTCCAATCACCTAATGAAGGCAAACAAATGCCGCATTTGCAATCCTGTCGTATAAAGTGCCGTTTTAATTCCATCTTAGAGCCATGTTCTACGCCTCTACTTCTCTTTTGTCTTTATCATCGAACTAGAAAGGGGACCCTCGCAAATGGTCGGAACTATCTTTAGTGTATCAAAAAATAACTGATAAGAAAATCTATAGATTTACGTGTATTTTTATTATAATCTATCAGGAAGTGATACATATCTAATACCAAATTAAATTATGTTAAATAAAATGAAACTTGTGTGGAAAATATATTTTAAATCTTTGTGCGGATGATTGAAAAACAACATATTGATGACCATGTGTGTTGTTTCTACATTACATTAGATAAATACATTGCATAAGTTCACTACACAAGCTAATCAATATGTTTATGTAATGTTAAATTGTTATGGCAATATAATGATGGGGTTGGCATCAAGAGTGAGATTGTATTTCTTATGGTCATCATAAAATTAGAATTCCATATTTTTTATAATTTTTGAATATGGATGATTCATATTTGAGTTGCGAGTACATAAAATTATCAAGAAATAATCCTATCTAAAGACACATCCATTTCTAGTATTGATATTCTCTAGTGGTATCGTAGTTTCCTTGTGCAAGCACATGGTTAATTACTGACCATCGAGCAAACACCTCCATAGACATCTTGCCCTCTCTTTTCGACTAACATGAATTGTGCTAAATAATTTTGGATCATGATTCGGATGGTGGTTCTCCGTGTCTCATCCTATTGTCCATGGTTTTGGCAACTTGCATAAGCTCACGTTATCAAAACAACCAACCAAAAATCGAAGTAATTAACACGTTTGACCTCAAGCTTTGAATTTTCAAGCATTTTTCTCGTGTAGAACACTCTACACGACTAATACTCACAGACGCTCATGCGTTGCAGAATGTATGGATGGTGTGTCTACCAGTCACATTAATGTATTGTTTGTTGATCAACTAATAATTAAGACATACCTGAATATACTTGATGCTTTTTTGTGCATTTATATAATCAATGGTGAGGAAATCGGTAATTGTTAACTGCTCGGTTGGTTTGGGAGTAGCGACTAATCGGAATTCAGATAATTAAATGATTTAATCGATCGGCTATTAATCCGTGCAACCTACACGTGTATATAAGAAAGAAATAATATATGGGCCTTTATATACCCAACTCTACTTATCTAGTGCCCGAAAGACCATTAAAACACATACGCTTCTCCTCTCTAACCTAATCTTCAAGGTCACGAGTGACTCGGGATCCACCAGCTAGTACTATGTGCCCTCCTTTCGTTTATCCTCCTCTGACCTCTGAAGTTGTTCTTCTCCCACCACCTACCCAGGGTACTAGTTGGTGACGGCGGGAATTGAGCTCTTGGAGGCCGGAATCAAGCGGAAGCTTCAAAAAACCCATTTCATTGGGGAAGGCTAGCGTTGGACGGGCGATATGTGTTGAAATTTTTTGCAACTTCTTTGACCAAGTGTAGTAGTTAATAGGATATACCTAGTAATCGGTCTGTCAGAGCTATTAGTCGGGCTAAAGGATTAACACAACCAATTAGTAGTAATCGACATGGTTAGGTCCCTAGCAGCGATTAATCGTTGATTCGGACGATTTTTTGAACAGTGTATATAATAGACGCCTAATCCAAGAAAATAAAAATTTGGGTAAAACTTCTTTATTTTTTTTGTAACATTTCAATTTGTAAGGACTTTAATATTAAAATGTACTTCCAATTTACAATTTTTTCTGTCACAAATTTAGATGGTGTCATCCAGAATTTCCTTTTAACTTCCGCAGACTTTGAGAGGTAAATTTAAGTACAAGCTTGAGACTATGGTTTCATGGATTAGAAAATAAGTATCTAGGATGAAAATTTATATTTCCACTTTAAAGTTTTAATTTGTATGAGTTTTACCTACCACTTCCTAGTGGATGCACGGACAAATAGCAATCCATGCAATGATCAGTGTTTTGCCCAGACCTCTTTTAGTGCTGATATTATTCTTGAACCGCACGTATCCTTATGTGCACACGGATTTGATGGTTTACTCGGTCATGGTGTATCGGACAAGTGCCCGTCATCACTTGATTGTTTTTATATTTCCGTTTCATGTAACAAATAATGTCACTCTTTATTGTTCGGCATAAAGAAACACATTTACATTTCATATATAGTCTAGTATGTTGTTTACATGCCATGTCGTCCTATGTAGTCTAGCTTGAATTTTATAGACACGGACACAAATCGTGGTTGGTACTTTTTGTGCACATGCACTTTTTTTTAAGCGTCCATGAGCAACACGTCTAGTCAGTTGTACACACGATCTATACATGTCACGGGCTCTTATTTTTTTTATGAAGTGTCCATGGACAACACGGTGTAGTATTTTGTTTTTTTGTTGAAACACGGTACAAACCAAATTTACTTGGTGTGGTGATCTACGTGGATCGTGGCATGTCAAAAACATTGCGTAACCATACTGCCGAGTCTCTAGTTAAATCATAGCCGTATATTACTCATCTATCTGTCTTTTTTCTATAAGAAAAGCGACCCAGAATAATTTCACAATTTATATTATACGATTTAAAGTAATATATGAATTTTTAATCATCATTAACTTTTTTCTATTAAATGTCACGTGTGACTTTAGCAGTTTTTATCATCTCAACATTAGGAAAGCATCCTAGATGTATCGAATTGCTCGTGATCTTGAGCCATTGCAAAGGTCTTGTGTAATAGATACTTTCTTGATACTAATTTAATACAATTTATCAAAACAAAAAGGACCCCCTATTGTTTTCTAATGAGCAATAGATTTAAGCCATATTTTATTTTAAAACTATATGATATTTATGTATTTATGGAAAGGCCATAGCATTGACAACAAGAGTTGTTTGTATTTGCTATTACCATGAGATGTCGAATTGAAATGTTAACTATGAGTTGTCATTAGATGCAAATTAAAGTTGTAAAAATATACACATTATGATCGAAGTATATTCGACATGAACTAACTAACCGCAAGTATTGCTTTGATGATATTTTTGATAGAGTAGCAAAATCTATAGTGAAATGGAACCAAAAATAATTAATACTTGTCGACAGATAATAGGTTGGCCATCTAAGTAGTAAGAACATCAATTTTACTTTTGCAAATCGCGTCCTTCTCATTCTCTTCATTCTAAAACACACGACGATTGACACACACCATTCTCCAAGATGCATATTACATTTAATACTATAAAAAATAGAAATGTTAGGTCCTATTTATGTTTATTTATGCAAGTCAATAAATAAATTAGTCCAAAGTGTCGAATATTTTGGAACAAAGAAATTACTATTTTATTTTTTCAATCTCCTTATTACCCGCAACCTAAAATAAACTTATTCTACTCTCTTACTTACATTATCTATAGCGTCATGTAATGCATCACTAAATGTACTAAATGATTGCAATGGCACATTCTCTAACTTTTGAAAAGGAATAGAAACTATTAAATTGACTCTGTCTATCCATGTAGTAGGAACCCGTGATAGAAACATATTGTTACATATTTGTACTTAAAGATTAGTTTTGCAGAATGCGGTGAGAACTATAGAAAAAAAATCCCAAGATATATAATCCTAAAAATGTGTCGCATATTGGTCTATATACGTGCGTATATACGCGCTAAAACACATCTAAATATAAATGTATCTAGACAAATCTGCGATACACATTTTCAAATAGATCAAATAAGGTTTGTCGCCTTTGTTTTTTTCTACTCATATACTGATACTCATTCATATATAGCTGTCGTATATACCAACTTGACTTGGTAGTCTATATGGCTATCATTCATGGGTTTGCCAAGCAGTGTCTGTGTGTACAACTCCTTTGCAACAGTCAAAGTGCATGGCATATCAATTTCTTATCAATCGAAGTTTGAAGATACTTTCCGTAAATATATCAGATGCACACCGGGCCCGTATATGGCAAGGGCCTTTCTAAAGTTTTTTCTCGGACTGTACCGAAGCAAATCGCCTGGATACCTCTACGTGACCTGGGGTCTGGGCTCGCGGCGTGTTGGACCCACTTATTTGTATGAATTGGTAGTCGTGACTTTACATGGGTTACCTGTTAATTAGAGCCAACGTGGCAACGTGTTGTACTAAACGGAACACGTACCTTACGTGTGTTACATAAGTTTAACGGCCATGATTTAAAATCCTGGTGGCAAGTCGTAGATCTAAACATCAAAATAATTCAAATGATGTGGCTTAACGTGATGGCTCTATTAGACATCCTTATATTGCTTTTAGTATATAATAGATAATAGAAGATTAGCATCATTGCAGCAAGGGTGTTAGAAGTGCTCGGATTACCACAGTTTGACTTTCATGTGGAAAATATTCATCTGCGTAACGATTAGAAAATGCCTACTTTTAAATGGAACAATATCAGTGATGGATCAACATATGTGATTGTCCCGTAAAGAAATATGATTTTCATGTACTCGCTTCATACATAGAGCAACTCCAGACTAATATAAAGTTTTTCTATAAAACATATTTGGGTCTACTTCTACCGGAAATCCACTTTTGATCTTCTCTTTTTTTATAGGCTGTGTGCATCTGTATGCCGCTAGGGCAATGCGTTGTTGTAGAGGCTGGGTGGTATCTCCACGATATTAATATATGCTCCTTTTCCAAAACAAGATTTTTTAATTTTTTTTTCAAACAAATCGACTTTTTTTACGCGTACATATCGACATTCTATGTGCTCACAAAGTCGTTTTACGAAAAACTGATAAGTTTTGTGTCCTGTATGACAAAAGACAAAAAATTATCTCGTTACCCGCATTTTTTAAGAACAAATTTTTGTTACACACGAAACAAAACATATCGGCTTTCCGTGAAACGACTTTATGAGCACATAGAATATCAATATGTACGTGCCAATGTTTTTGTTGAATTTGTTTAACATTTTAACTTGTATTTAAAAATCAATTCAAAAACCGGGAGCATATGCTCCCGGGAGCCAAAATGCCTCTCTTTCTACTTTCTACTTCATTCGATAACAAGAGTATGCACGAGTTGTGAAGTCAGCTGGGGCATAGAACCTATCGCACACATGCAACTTGAAAAAATGTGATGCTACTAATAAAGTGTCAATAAAAGTCTGAAATCAATACAGTTGTTTCTGATGCAAAATAAATACATATCATATAGGAGTACATAATTTAACACAATGTTGAATGGTACGCAATTCTTCACAACCATCTTACCTAAAAACTCCAACAACTTCATTCGTGAATAACTAGCCTTAAAATGCACAACGTCATGGCTAGATGGTACAATGTGCAATGTATGTAAATAGAACTTTCTTCATTTCACTGAACTTAGTAATTACACACGATTCACACTTCTATATTCCTTCATATCGGCCTTGTACATAATTCATGTAGTTTTCTTACTTTTCTCCGCCTTCTCTTTTCCTTTTAGGCCTACACTGCTCTCTCTCTCTCTCTCTTTTTAAAATGGAGGTGTTACCTTCAATCTCTGCATCAAAATGATGCACACAACCTTGTTTATTTATTATTTAGCGAAACCTTAAAAAACACATACATAGATCAACCCGAAGCCACCTTTCTGAAGACAACTGTTGCAACTCTTATAACCTAGATGAAGGGGATGGCCATGCCGGAGCCAACACTCTGACCGCACACCTAAACACATCATCACAAAAACTGGAGGGG
Source organism: Avena sativa (assembly GCA_916181665.1). NCBI lineage: Eukaryota > Viridiplantae > Streptophyta > Magnoliopsida > Poales > Poaceae > Avena > Avena sativa. The sequence continues at coordinate 106,733,245 of OV702292.1, forward strand.
CCATCTGACTGCCCAATAGCTAGCTGGAGGCACAAACCGGTCCAGCAAATCCTCAACACGCACAAGGGCACACGTTCTAGAATTCACCGGAGCATTCTTCAGTTAACCCATCCTTATATTGCTTTTGGTATATAATAGGTAGAAGACTAGCATAGCTCTCGCAAACACGAAGACATCATATTTAATATCAAATATTTTTTGTTGTATTATGAATATGTTTGTTCTCCCATTTAACACACTCTTCATTGCAAAATATTTTTTTCCGAAATAGGGAATGGAGCCCCGGCCTCTGCGTCAAGCAATGCACACAACATTTATTTATTATTAGAACCACATTGTTTGGCAAAAGTCATTACAATGATCATACAAACTAGAACCGCCAAAGCTAAACACTGAGCAAAAATGATAACTGTATCGCCAGCTCCCCAACGAGATCTATCAAACCCCTATCTACCTGTTTCGACCCCCCATGGTCACCCACACTGTTGCCACTCGCTAAGAGAAGCTGGAGTGCCTTGGCACGGCGGCACGAGCTCAAGTGAAGAGAGTTCTAGAATAGCTCATCATACCCACGGAGTTGCGCCCACGCACACGCTCCAGATGTCGCCGCTTTCAAAATCTTCCGCCAACCCGTCGTCAGCATGTAGATCAATGCACAGACTCTCGCCATACCAGCCACCGAAACCACCTCGATGCTAAGAAGCACCACCCCCTCATGCTAGCCGCTCCACCCTCCTGCCGCTTCCGTCCAACGATGCTCCACAAACGATGCTCCCAGGAGAGAACGCTTTACCGACACCGCGGCACCGCCATCGCCCGACATGAAGATCTTAGGGTTTCCCCCGGAGTAGTACGATTGAGGTCGACACAAGGTGCACAACGATGCCTTCATCAAGGTAACGATGTGGTAATGCCGCCATCGCATGCCAATGGCTCGGTTTTCACCGGCACTGTGTCTCCCCGCCTCGCTGCTAGGACTAGAAGACAGATCACGAGATCTGCCCAACCAGCCTCAGGCCGACCACCTTCGACAGAGAAGATGACCACCTCCACCAAACTTAGGGCCTCCACTGATCCCAACAGCCGGTGAGAACTCCAAAATCGATGCCCTCAAGAGGGGAATGATGCACAGGGCACCGCCATCGCTCGATCCCTCGGGATCTGAGGTTTCCCCTAGAGTTTTCTTGGCTAGAGGGATGCTGACTCGTGGTTGATGTCGATCTCGTTGGGGAACCCCAAGAGGAAGGTATGATGAGCACAGGAGTAAGTTTCCCTTAGTTATGAAACCAAGGTTATCGAACCAGTAGGAGCAAGGAAACACCTCCAAGGTGTTGTTGCCAACTTAGAATCCTGCACAAGACAACCACAGAACTTTGCCCCCAACTTACAGTGAGGTTGTCAATCTCACCGGTTTTGCTGAAAACAAAGAATTAAATGTATTGTGTGGAAGAAAGTAAAAGCTTGCAGAAAGAAAACAGAAAGCAGTAAACAATTGTAGATTGATGATAAAAGAAAGGACCGAGGTCTATAGTTCACTAGTGGTGGCTCTCCTTAAGATAGATGACATGTTGGGTGAACAAATTATAGCAGGGCAATTGACAAACATCGAGAAAGCAATCATGCATATACTAATCATCTTGACTCCTATGAGATTTGATTGGGCATTACATCATTATACATAGACCGTAATCCAACTGCATCTATGACTAATAATCCACCTTCAGGTTATCATCCAAACCCCCTCCAGTATTAAGTTGCAAGCAACAGATAATTTTATTATGCATTGCGTGTAAAGTAAACAATACGATTGTTCTATGAACAAAGGATTGTTGTTTTCTCCCTAGTAGCAACATCACATCTAGTACCTTAGAGATTTCTGTCACTTCCCCAGATTACCAGAGGCATGAACCCACTATCGAGCATAAATACTCCCTCTTGGAGCTGCTAGCATCTACTCGGCCAAGATAGCTACTAACAACGGAAAGCATGCTAGATCACAAATAACAAAGACATGATAGAATCAATAATCAATCTGAAATAGCATCTCAATATCCATCGGATCCCCGCAAACACAACATGCAGAATTACAAATACACATGGTAGCACAAAGGAGAAGAACCAACCATCTAGCTACTACATGGACCCGTAGTCCAAGGATGAACTACTCACGCATCACACCGGAGGCTTGCATGGCGATGAAGAAGGCCTCCAGGGTGAATTCCCCTCTTCGGCAGGGTGCCGGGAAGATCTTCAGATCCCTCCCGATCTAGGGATGGAGATGACGACGGCTACAGACTCTTTCGTGGATTTTTGATCGGGCACTTAGGGTTTTCGTCCCGAGGGCAATATATAGGCGGAAGGAGAGGCCGAGGGGGTGCCGGGAGCAGCAACACCACCCCCTGGCGCGGGCCAGGCCTGGCCGCGTGGCCAGGTGGTGTGGTGGCTCCCTGGCCCTTCTCCGTCTCCTATTCTGGCACTTGATCACTTCCGGAAAAATAGGCACTTTGGCTTCTGTCCCGTCCAATTATGAGAATATTCATTTTCTGACTTTCCTGGAACCAAAAACAGCAGAAAGCAGGCAGCTGGCACTGTGGCTTTTGTTAAAAGTTTAGTCCAAGAAATCATATGAAAAGTACTCCAAAGTTGGAACAAAACACAAGAAAGTGGATAAAACTAAGCATGGAACATCAAACATTATAGATACGTTTGCAATGTATCACAGGTCTCCATGTTGCTACTAGCACTGGTAGTGCGCCCTGCCATGGCTCAGCTAGCAACACCTTTGGGGTGTTTCCTTGCTCCTACTAGTGCGATTAAACCTTGGTTTCATAACTGGGGGAGACTTGCTGTTGTGCTCATCATACCTTCCTCTCATAGGTCTCCACATTGCTACTAGCACCGGTAGTGCATCCTGCCAAGGCTCAGCTAGCAACACCTTTGGGGTGTTTCCTTGCACCTACTGGTTCGATTAAACCTTGGTTTCATAACTGAGGGAAACTTGCTGCTGTGCTCATCATACCTTTCTCTTGGGGTTCCCCAATGAGCTCTACATCAATACTGAGCCATCAATGAGTTCTTTGGATAATTTCACTCCTACGACATGTGAAATGGCTTTCTACCAGATGCTGAAGAAGGCTTCACCTCCTATGCAAATCTGAGCCGTCGCTACTCTGATCATGACTATCGCCCATGTGGCCATAACCCCGATCGCTTGCGGCTGCCATGATCGGCGTGAGTGGCACCATAATGATACACACCCACGCTCTAATGGTGGTGGTGGTGACCACTACCGACAGCATGATGATGATTGCTGCCATCAAGATGGTGGAAAAGTTCGCTCCCGTGGTCGCCCTGATCGTGCCCCAACACCATTTTTTGACGTCACATGCCAGATATGCAAAAATCATGGTCACCGTGCAAAAGATTGTTGGTGGCGCTTTCAGGATGACAATGATGATGATGGTGATCATGGTGAAAAGAGTGCACACTTTACATCCTACTATGCTGATACAAACTGGTATCCCAACACTGGTGCCACTGACCATGTCGCCAACTAGATGAACAAGCTCTCCACACATGAAAAGTACACTGGACACGGTTGTGTTCACACTGCTGAAGGCACATGTATGCATATTAGTCACACTGGTCATTCAACTTTGCGCACCCCTCATGGTTCCTTTGATCTTAAAAATATTCCCCATGTCCATAGTGCATCCAATAATCTTCACTACTAGGAAACAACTCTTCTCTGGTGCATGGAAATCCATCTTCTGTGGCTCATATCTTAGTCGCCACTGTTACCTCGCCACTGATATCTGCTTCCTGTGGCGCATATAGATATGCGCGGCGCATTTTTTCATATGCGCCACAGGAATATGTTCAGTGGCGCATTTATTCATATGCGCCACAGACATATTTTATATATGCGCCATTGACTATATAACATGTATTCAAAGTAAAATATGTTCCTGGTGTATAATCAGGTATTTATATAGGATTTATACAGTATTTATCCAGATCAGTATAAACAGTACATTGCACAAGTAGTAGATGCATGAAAACCGACATATAATACAAACACAAGTATAATGTCATCACACTTAGATCCCGATCGAGATACATATATAGTGTCAAGTGCTGAATTTTTACACAAGTGCCGAATACAAAGTTCATATCATCTCACATTACAAATATGAAGTGGTCACCGCCGCCTACACTAGGATCAAATAGAATACAGCTGTGATGATGGTGATCAAGAGCATGAGCCCGACCAATATCTTCATCCGGTTCTTATTCCACAGGTGGTTCCTCCACTTGGCTACCACCTCCTCTCTAGTCGCGTATCCTTTGTAGATGTTGCCGCTAAACTTGTTCACTTGTTTGTGACAATCCTCCCACTCCTCGTAGACTCCTGGAACCCTATCCATGTACACCACATACCACCTCATCGCCATCTCTATAGACGACAAGGCATATTAGTAAAAATGCAACGAAAAGAATTAATAAAGGGTTCACATCCACATATATATATGTTCACAAAATATAAAATCAAAGGGTCCATAATCCTAAATGATAGCATCTCGTGATCATCATAGAAGTAATAAGTTCAACGACAACACGACCACAAGATAGTTTAAGTCTAACAACAACGACCATTTTGACCACAAGATAGTAAAGTTTATGACACACACACTACAACAGGCGTCCATCGAGAATATACACACACTGGATCATGCTAGAGGCACACATCGATCATGAAGACTTCTTCTTCTCGCTCGGCTTCGAGAACGGCAGATAGCCCTCTTTCGTCATCCATGTCCTTCTATCACCCTACTTACGGAGGCATTCTTCGATCTCCCTCTTACTCAACCCTTTGGCTTGTTGTAGGCCCCCCTTGTGTTGACATCTTCAATGATGATTTGTGACAACTTCTGCTGAATACGATGGAAGTCTTCTCTAAGATCATTATCGCCGCTTCGTGCCAAAGTTTTGGCCCATCCTCTGAGACTAGATGGCAGCGTTAGGTTCTGGCAATCCCGAACATAGCCTTTAAGGTGATGGAGGACGTAGAAGGCCTCCTTGGCGCCACCAGTAGCCGGCTGCTTGATGCAGGGGAAGTTGAGCACGTGTTTGCCATCCTTGATACATTCACCCTTATCTACAAAGGTGCGTCCCTTCTTGGCATAGACCTCGAGAGCCTCATTGAGAACACCCCTTATTCTGGTGTAGTCTTTCTTCTTCATCAAACTCCCCGAGTCGAAATACATGGCTAGCGAATACCTCGGGGCAAGGATGATGAGTGTGCATTATTTGTCTCTGCACAACACAATTGGAACGGAATGTTGGAAAAAGAGCAAAGGAATAAATCTAGAAGAAATGCATAAGTTACGGCGGCGATGAGCGAGTGTGTACTTACTTGGGAAAGAAAGGCAAAAGAAGTGTGTCCTTCCTCTTGTTGTCCACCATGAACTTCTTGAGGTACGCCGTCGCCTTGGTCCATGTCTTTGATCTTCAACCAACTAGTTGTCCCGCATGTAGTAGGGATCCACTATCATGACTTCCGGGGTACTCTCTCTTGATCTTGATCGCCAGATTGAGCACGTATAGGCGGACCAAGTTATAGTCCAGCCGTTTCCTAAGAAACAGCTTGAATATGTCCTTGTATGCTATGAAGAATATATCTGCGGGGGTTCATTGACAAAGCCCACGTCTAATGGCACCTTGGCCGTGAAAACCGGGTAATTTGGATCTTTGTCTTTAAGAAGGAGGCCCTCTAGTGTCTTGACACCCTCGTGCAAAGTTAACATGGGTCCAACCGCGATGTGGAGCATATCCAGAGTCAATATCGGATCACCAGCTACATGCACTCGGGGCAGCCATATTGTGTGGATGGTACGACGACAGCGTCATGAGCCCGGATCCTCTTCGGAAGAGGCTGGCTCGCACCCTTCTTATTATTATTACCTCTCTTCATGTGCTTGTTCTTCACAACAGTGTCCTCCACTACCATCTGCTCATTGGCCGCCTTTCAGAGTGTGTTGGGGCTGAATACCAATCCCGGTTTCTCTTGTGGTGGATCGGCGGCCGGAGGCATCTCTTGATAAAAACCATGGAAGACCAGGCGATGCGTGCATGTATTTGGCCGACCAGCTTGATGGTCGCGAGCTGTGAAGGGTTCTTCATCCACAGAAGGCATATACAATCCTTTGTCGGCGCCGGTGTTGATGAAGTCGTCAACATTGACCAATTCATCGTCATCTTCATGGGTGCCATCATGTGGTGGTGGTAGCGGGCGTGACGGCGGTTGCGGCACAACGTCTTTGGCATGGGGCGGTACACACGTGCCAAGAGTTGCTGGTGACGGCTAGTGGTGGCGATGACGGTGGTTGCTGCTAGCTTCCGAGGTGGTGGCCGGGCGATCGATCGAGAGGTGGCACCAGTGCTCCCCCCGCAAGACGAATCTGGGTCTTCGGACATGTCAAGGGCTAGTTGTAGCATTCTCCAAGGGTCTTGTGCTCATCGGCTCCCTAAGGTTGAAAGGGGTCCATGTCATCGCATCCTAGCAACACCCGAGCCAACCTGGCCCTCATCACGTCATCATCCATTGGATTATTGTGCATCGTGCGGCTCGTCGGTTGTATGAGAGTGCCCTTGGCAACATCCTTCAACTCACCGCCGACATGTTTAAGTAGGAGTACGCAAGAAGTGTCCTGAGGCAAAACATGTTGTTGGGCATCATGAGACGGCAGCAGTCATGCATCAAAGGCATAAAGGAGATGACGTGCACTAACTAATTAGTTATCTTGGTGATGGCATGGAACTTGGGTAATGTAGAGACACTGCTGATGCCGGCGGCCGGCCTATCATCATCTCCATTCTCCCGCTCGGGTGCCTCACGAAGCACTACTGCCGTCAGCTACGCCTTATTGGTATCTTTGGCGGGAGGGGTCGTCGGTGTGAACAAAACGAGCGGCTGCGTCCCGGTGTTGACGGCCGGCGGGGCCACCAGGTCCAGCAACACGTTAATGTTGTTGCCCGATTTGCTGCCGCTTAAGCTGGGCAAATGTATCAGCCCCTATCGACCTCCCGCATTCCAAGCAGTAAGCCCCTCGAAAAACTCAGGGGGGATCATCGCGCGGAGCTTCTCTTCCACTAACTTGTCCACTGTTTTCTCGTCCATTTCCTTCTCCTCCAGTGTCTGCACCTTCATCTTCAGCTCTTCAACAGCGGCTTTATCCTTAGCCATCGACTGGTTCTTCCTCTCCGTTCTTTTCTTGGTGTCCGCTTTGTAGTACTCCTTGAACTTCATGCTCATATCGAAGTCGGACACACGGCAAGCTGAGGACGGCGGCAACCCCTTGTCCCTCTTCTTGTAAGCATTCGTCCCCCTATTGAAAACCGTGTCCCATAGCTCCGTGGAATCTTGGGACGACTCTTTGGCAGGAGCGTGTAGTTCATCCTCCTACAGAGACAAGGAAAGGTGAACCCATTTAGATTCTTGGCTTCATTATTTTAATTAGAACGCAATAGACTTGAGATCGGCGATAAATTCCTTACCAGCTTCTTCTCGAATTCCTTCACCTCCGGATCATCGGTGATGAACTCCCCTGTTTCCTTGTCTAGGTAGTAGCGGGCCCGGACAAATTGCCTAAGCTGCAAGTCCATGATTTTAAGCCAAGGGTTGTCTTTACCAAGGAGTTCAAGCTCGTCGTCCTCCTTGTCCCAAATGGCCTGTTTCCCTTGTAACCACCGCTTCCAAGGTGGTGGTTACCTATGTTCTGTTCCCGCATAGTCCCACCCTAGTTAGTCCAAATGTATAGCGTCAGCGATAGCTATATCCGCCTTGAATATCTTAAACTCCTCTTCATCGATCATCAGATTTTTCTTACTAATAACCTCCCAGCTTTCACCTTTGTCAATGCTATTCTTTACCCAGGTTTTCCAGCTGCTCAAGGCGTTGCTCATCTTCATGAGGGCTAGTTTGTTCACTGGGTTCTTTCTCTCCAGGTTTCTAAACCGCTCTAGGAATTTGTATCGCTTGTGAAGCTTCTTAAGGAGGTTATCGACCAAAGCTGCATTGTCAACATGTCTGATCTACTTCATGTTGATCGACATGCTTTCCCGGCCGATGCACCCGAGTTGCAGGCCGTACCCTTTGGCAAACGCCTCTGGTGCAATGGGTTTGCCACTTTCTGTGACTTCAGTGAACTCATCGCAGACGGTGGCGAGCACTAGCACCTTCTGATCCTTCTTTTCCTTATTATTCTTATGGGAAGCGGCGGGTTGCTGCTACCGCCATCCATGCGCTCGCCGCCATCGGTGTGGGTGCCGCCATCGGTGGTGTCATCCTCTTCGCCGCCGCCTTCACTAGTTCCATCGTAGTCGTCTTTGTCCCCCTCGTAATCGGGATCTCCTCCCTCATTGTCACCAGCAGCTCTGGCGGCGGTCACCTCCTCCACCAATGGTGGTGTCATCCTCATCTCATCCTCCTCCTCCTGTTGGGACCCCCGCCAGAATGACTCATTGGCATGTCTATCTTGTTCTTCGACGCTCATGTGCTTAGAAGGGTCGGCCTTGTTGTTACTCGACATGTTTGCACTCTATTAAAAAGAGGCAAAAAGTTAGCACAAATCTCGGCTGAAAAATTCGACATGACCTTTGCTAATTATTTGACCTAGGGGTACCCATTTCTCAACCAAAACAGAAGTGAATTAACACTTTAGGAGAAATGGGCAACTCAATTGAAGAAATATATCCCTGCAAGACAAAACACCCCATCCACATATTGACAGCCCCATGCATTGACCCCAGTATCCATCATCCATCATCCACATTCAGTATATATATAACAGGTACCATCAACTACATGTATAACAGATATATACTCCAGGTACCATGAGCAAGTATACAACAACTAGCAATGCAAAACCTCTTACTATCTTCAAACTCCCTACTGTGGCACTACCAAATAAATATAGCAGTACTGCCATAATCATCCATCACAGCAAGTGGATAATCTCATCCACTCGCATAAGAATATGTTATTGCATTTCTACCCACAGCCCTACTACCTATTAGAACTCGGTTGAGTGTTTATCTTGGACATACATCGATGATGCTAAACTTCTAGGTATGAAATTAAAGGTATCTTTTGTCCACTGAATGCACGTAAGCAATATGGGATGACCATTGTGATGACCCACAAGTATAGGGGATCGCAACAGTCTTTGAGGGAAGTAAAATCCAATTTATTGATTTGACACAAGGGGAGCCAAAGAATATTTATAAGCCTTAACAACTGAGTTGTCAATTCAGCTGCACCTGGAAACAGTCTTGCCCACAATAGTTTATCAGTAGCAATAGCAAAGTAATAGCAGTAGTAAAAGTAAAGACAGTAGTAACAATTGCAGTAAACAGTAGGATTAAAGCGCGGTAGGCATATGGATGGATGGACGGGCATTGCATGGATAAGACAATTCATATAGCAATCAAGATATAGGGCAATTGCAGATAAATAAGATAAAGCATCCAAGTACTAAATAATCATAGGCATGTGTTCCATCTATAGTCATACGTGCTCGTAATGAGAACTTGCACAACATCTTTTGTCCTGCCAGCCCGTTTGTAGCGGGGCCTCAAGGGAACTACTAGAAATTAAGGTGCTCCTTTTAATAGTGCACCGGAGCAAAGCATTAACACTCCGTGAACACATGTAATCCTCATATCATAGCCATTCCCTCCGGTTATCCCGATTATTGTCACTTCGGGGCCTTTGGTTCTGGACAATAATATGTGTATACAACTTTCAGGTAAGATCCCAAACAATACTATCATCATGAATCAATAACATGTTCACATCTGAAATCATGGCACTCAGGCCCTAGTGACAAGAATTAAGCATAACAAGTTGCAATAAAGTCAAAAAGCACTAATAAAAGATACTAGGCACCATGCCCTAACAATCTGATGTCATTACATGAACGATCTCATCCAATCCCTACCATCCCCATAGCATACATCGGGGGATTACTCACTCATGGATGGGGGAATCATGAATGATTGATGGAGAAGCGATGGTGATGATGATGGTGATGATCTCCTCCAATTCCCTGTCCCGGCCGGGTGCCAGAACAGAGTTTTTGGTTCCGAATCACGGTATCTAGTGGTGGCGGCGCAGCGGAACTCTATCTGGAAAAATGTCGAACCCCTTGGGTTTTTAGGTTAAGGGGCATCTTATAGACGAAGAGGGTGGCCGGGGGGTGCCCGAGGCAGCCACACCCCTCCCAGGCACGGCCTGGGCTGGCCCACACGACCAGGTGGTGTGGGACCATTGTGGCCCTCCTCCGTCTCGTCTTCTGGCTCCATGAGTCTTCTGGTAGAATAGGATTTTTTTTCCGGGATTTTTCCTGATAGTTGATTTTCTGCACAAAAACTAGACACCAAGGTAATTCTGCTGAAAACAGCGTCAGTCCGTGTTAGTTGTAGCCAAATCTCACAAATTTAGAGGAGAAATAATAGCAAAAGTGTTCGGGAAAGTAGATACGTTTTGGACGTATCAACTCCCCCCAACCTTAGCTTATTGCTTATCCTCAAGGAATTCAGTTGAAAACTGAGTGCGATAAAAGAGCTTTCACGAACACATTTTCTTCATAAGATGTATATATTCTCAGCATATGATCAAATACTTAGGAAATTCATAATAAAGAGTATGCAAATAAGTTTACTTAATAGTCATTGCATGCTATGAAGAGATTCCAACTCAAAAATAATAAGTAGCATGAAACATAAACATAAGGAACATTGCAATGCTCATAAAAAGGTATCATAGAGTGGTATCTCGCTTGCCTTTGATTGTAGAGCAAACATAAATGCCAAGGCACCTCTGAAGTTCAAGTGAAGACTAGAAGTAAAGATATCAAAGATACAAGAATCAAAGTCATGACACAATTAACCAAGTTTTGAGACAAGCACATTACACTACGAATGACAACTATGCTCTTAATAAAGTGCTCATAGAATAAGTGGTGATTCAACAAGGAAGTGAAAAGGTTTTGAAAATTTTGAAAGGCTTCCAAATGCTGAAAGTATGGTACTCATTAGCTTTGATCTCTCATTGCCCCTATAATAAGAATCTTTAAATGGTTAAGGTGAAAGTGAGGTCCAATATGAGTTATATGCTTGACAGACCATAAATTGGAAATCTCATGTCCCTTGAGTACGAGGGCCGCTCCTCATGCTACTCAACTTTAGTTATCGGTAAGTTCTTTTCATAGTAAATACATGTGTATCATAGAGAACCGCCAACGGGGTACCCCTTCCACATGATACATGAGCTATCCCATAATCAAAACGACAAGGCAAGCAAACAATGAGCATATCAGCAATCTTCTTATTTACCATGGGAAAATGGTGCTTTTTCTCTCTTTCCTCTTTTCTCATCCTTTTTTCTTTCTTTTTCTCAATCTCTATCTCTTTTTTTATAAGAAGAATGCTTCATAGATTGCTCACTATGGTGATGCTGCAAGTTTCCACCATGATTAGGCATGGCTTAGGCTAGCGGCCCAGGCGTTTCTCTAACACACATACATAACTCCATGGACTTACAAGATCCTCTTTTATTTCACACCGATGACATCCATAAACAAAAGAGCATGATATCAACTGGGTATGTATTTACAGGTGTTGAAAGCGTTCCCTGTGACAACACGATTCTGCTAATCCCCAGCCTATAATTTGCAAGCATGTAACTTTCATGGACAGTCACAATAGTTTAGGTTTATCAAGTGCAAGAAATAAAGTGTGCCATCAAGTTCGTGAGAGCTTTACTAACTAACTTTCTCATAACAAGCAAACATTTTATTCGGAAGAAAACAAGGCATACTGAAATATGCACGGAATAGTAAATGATGCTAATAGGTAGGTATGGTGGACACTTTTGGCAATATTGGTTTTGGGGAGTTGGAAACATGAGTAGAGCTCATACTCAGTGCAGATGAAGGCTAGCAATAGTAGGGGAGAGACAAACGAGAGAGCAATAACTGTCATAATCATGCTTGCAACAAAACGACACTAATCATGGCATGAAAGTGATTCAAGACCCCTGAGGCAAAATAATTCATCGAGGCTTAACTGATTATTGTTTCAGTCATATGCATGCATGAGCATGTGCCAAGTCAATTCAAGTGAAACACTCGGAGGAGGATACCACAATGTCATACCGAGTTATGAATAGAAAAATACAAGCAAACATTCATATGACATGCTACAAACCATTAGCAAGCTGGATCTTATCATAAGAAAGCAAGAACTACTAAGCATCCATAAATAACATACACCTTACATGAACAAACTAAGCATGCCCACAATGATGGGTATATGTACAAAAATGAAAACAAATAGAGTTCATTACCAGCCTCTTACCACACCTCAAGTTGTCATTAATCTTCATTATTGCCTTTCACTTGTGTGGCTTTAATAATAACATGAAACCAAACTCCACTGAGGACTGCTGAACCCTGCAACAAACTTCACAAAACCAAAGAAGTACATAAAATATTTGTGGTGTTTTTGATTTTTAAAGGCAAGAACAAAAAGGAAGATCAAGCAAAGCGAAATCTTTTTGGGTTTTTCGAATAATTAAGACAAAGCTAAAAGAAAGAGGCAAACCAAGGCAAAAAGATAAAGAAGCAAGCAAAGAGAAATAACAAAAATATTTTTGGTATTTTTGTGTTTTGGAAAGTAGAAATAAAGCAGGAACGAAGACTAAAAAGAAAACGAAACATGGATATACAAAGTACTGACTGAACATGATATGTAGATGAGTGTGATGTCGGTGTACCCCTCCCCCCCCCCAAGCTGGCCAGGAAGGAGTGCCTCCATAATATGGCGAGGAAGTGCCTTCATCCTGATATGAACTCGAGGATGGCCTAGCGTAGTGCGTAGAGTAGTCGTAAGAGGGCACATCCCCCTGGTGCTGCCCGTGGAAACCAAGCAAGCGGAGCTGCTCGTCCACCTCCTCCTTGGAATGCGACCATGGCATCCTGCAAATACTGAACATAGTGGACTGTGGCAAAGGAATTTTCCTCTCTTCTCCATCAGTAAACAACATCCTGTAAACTAAATTCTCGGTACTAGAGTCAGTAGTAACAAAATGATGTGTTTTCATAGCAGCAAGATCAAGCTTTTGTGGTGTCAACACAGTGTCATTAGGATCAACCGAAAGTTCTAAGGCAGCAACCATGCGTGAGGCAATAATACCCCCATAAATGGGTCCTCTAGCAGCTAAGCGACGGGCAATGAGAGAACCCAGATTATACTTGGTATCATTATTAACTGCAGTAGCAAGAAAGACTAAGTGACAATTAGAAATATTACTAGTGTTCTCCCTACCAAGAATTCTAGTGGCAAGATAATAAGCAAAATATCTAAGAGCTGGGAGTTGAATCTTTCTTATCTTCCCGCGCTGAGCTGTGCGGTCATCGTCATTTGTCACACTTCGGTAGAGCTCCAGCAAATCAGCGGGTCGACCTTGGATATTCTTCACTGCCCCAGTCATGCCTATGCCTATAATGCTACAAAATGTTTCCAATGGCATGGTAATAGGCATATTATAAATTTTGAACGAAACAGTTGACCGATAAGAGGTGTTAGTGAAAACAAAACTTTCAACAAAAGTTTTGGTGAGCACGGCATATTGCTCACTCTCATCTTCCATGTAAGTGGTCAGACCAACCCTCTGGACAAGGAGTAAGAAATCATCGAGGATCCCTATAGCTTGCAAAAAGGTAAAACAAGGGAATGTAGATGGGTGAGCATCTCCCTCATCTCCTTCATTGCCAAAGAGTGGTGCAATAAGATCTTCATTATATGATGCCCTAAATTGAGAAGCTGATCTCGAAGGCCTTGCCCACCTAGGTGTGTTCCTCTCAAATACTTCTCCAAAAGTGTGGTTGTTCATCTCCTCTATTCTGAAATTTAAGCATCCATCATACAAGTGATCGCAAAGTGAATACATAATGAAAGGAACTACTTATAAGGACTTGTAAGAGGCCTAAACATGCATCAAAACAATTTCTCTAAGCATTGAACAAGCTTACAAGCTCACATAACCTGTCACCTACAGTAGCAAAATACTCAAGATATAATCCACTAAACACAAATCTACTTGGACAAGCGAAGGAGTCACATACCGGAGAACAAATGATCCAAATTTCAGCAGGAAAGACGGGCTGAGCAAGGAGATCAAAAAATCATGAGCAAGAATAGCAGGAACGCAAGTTTGAGGAATGAACTAGTGTTTTCTCAGGAGAGAGAAATGAGTGGAAGGAGGAAGAGTAAGTGGAGGGCCAGGGGTGGCCCACACCATGGCCAGGCGCGCCCTTGGGGTGGCTGCACCACCAGGTGGTGTGCCTGCCTGGTGGGGCCCCTGGATCACTCCAAGTACTTCTCTATCCCTCTTTTGACGTAAAAATTTAATATGAATTTTCTGGAATTTTTTGAGACACTTTATTTTTTAGCAATTTTCAGATATTGATGAATAATTTTCCGGAAGAAAGATAATATTGGAATGATGCAATAACAAAACAAAACTAACACTTCAGAAGTTCTAAGACACCCTAATATACAAGCAACTAGCAATAGAAAAGTAAACTAAGTGAAAGCAAAAAATTAAAATGGTAAAATAAAAGTAAGCAAAGATAATCATGGTGAAAACATTGTTTTGTTCATAAAAATCCCTTTGTTAACAAGGTTGATCAGGTATTGTTACCAAAACAATTTTATATGAAACAAAACTTTTTATTTCACTAAATGATTATGTTACCTCAACCTTGATAGCAATGGTCCCAATCATAATAGTTTCATATTTTTCTCGTGGTATGGGAGAATATATTTCTCCAACTTGGATGCCCTCAAATTTTCAATTGAATTTAAGCCATAATTCCTATCAATATTCTTGGAGAAATAGACAGTATGCTCCTTATCATTAACATTAAAAGTTACCTTTCCTTGATTGCAATTAATAACACCTCCTGCAGTAGTAAGAAATGGTCTCCCAAGAATAATAGACATATTATCATCTTCAGGCATTTCAAGCACAACAAAGTCAGTTAATATCAAGAAATTATGAGCCACTTGAATAGGAACATCCTCACATATACCAACAGGAATAATGGTAGATTTATCAGCCATTTGTAAAGATATATCAGTTGGTATTAATTTCTCGAATTGAAGTCTCTTGTATAGAGAAAAAGGCATAACACTAACTCCTGCTCCTAAATCACACAAAGCAGTTCTAACATAATTATTTTTAATAGAACATGGAATAGTTGGAATCCCTGGGTCTCCAAGTTTCTTTGGAACCTTACCATTAAAGGAATAATTAGCAAGAAAAGTAGAAATTTCCTCATTAGGGATCTTCCTTTTATTAGAGACAATATCCTTCATATACTTTGAATAAGGAGGTAATTTAATAGCATCAGTTAAAGAAATTTGCAAAAATAAAGGTTTCATCCACTCACAAAACTTATTATAGTGTTCGTCTTCCTTTGACTTGTGTTTCTTATCAGGAAAAGGCATAGGTTTTTGGACTCAGGGTTCTCTCTCTCACTACCATGTTTATTAGCAACAAAATCTTCCTTAGTGTATTTAGTATTCTTAGTGTGTCTTCCAGGTTCTTCTTCAACTTTTTCTTTATCAGGAGCATCATTTTCCTCATTACCACTTTCAGTTTCTGCATCAGAGACATATATACTATTAGGATCTTAAGCAGGTTCAGAAGACTCTACAATAGTTTTATGTATCTTCTTCCTTTTCTTAGGAGAAGTACCACTATTTTCAATTTGTTGAGAATCCTGCTCAATTCTTTTAGGATGTCCCTCAGGATATAGAGGATCCTGAGTGGCAGCACCACTTTTAGTTCTAATTTCATAAGCATGTTTTTCTTTAGCAGCATTCACTAAAAAATATTTTTGTACTTTAATAAGATGATCAATTTGAGTTTGAACCATTTGGAAATGCTTAACAAGCATTTTAACATCATTAGAGGTTCCTTCCACAATATCTTTCAACTCAATAATAGCTCTAGAGTTTTCCATCAAATGATTCTGCACTCTTTTATTAAAATTATCTTGATTAACAATAAAAATATCAAATTCTTCCAAGCATTGATCAGGAGGTTTAGAATAAGGGATATCACCTTCATGGAGAGAGTGTACCTCAATAGTGGGTGAGTGGGAGATTGGCTTACATAATTCTTCTATAGGAGGTAGATTCTTCACTTCTTTAGCTTTAATACCCTTCTCCTTGAGACATTTCTTAGCTTCCTTCATCATTTAGTTCAATAACTCCCCTCTTCTTTGGTGTTGGTGTTGGCTTAGGCTTAGTTAACTCAAGTGTAGTTGACTCAGGTGTAGTTGGCTCAGGTGAAGTCCAGTCATCATAATTCTTTCTTATTTTAGCCATTAATTCCTCAGCTTCTTTGGGAGTTCTCTTCCTGAAAACATAATCAGCACAACTATCCAGGTATGTCCTAGATTCTTCAGTTAGTCCATTATAATATATATCAAGAGCTCATTTTTAGGTAATGGACATCCAACCTGTGCATGAATCAAAGCACAAAACCTTGCCCATGATTCAGGCAATATCCCTTTTTTCCTTGTTTAAAATCAAAAAGTTCCTGCAAAATGGCATGTCTAGCACTAGGAGGGAAATATTTCTGAAGGAAAGTACTAATCAAGAAATCAGGGCTATCAATAGATACATGAGGTAAATTATTAAACAAATCCTTAGCTTCTCCTTTCAGTGAAAAAGGGAAAATTTTAGCAACAAAGTAGGTGCGCATCTTAATATCATCAGAAAATAGGCCACTCATGGTAGAAAGCTCAGTCATATGTGCTACAACACTTTCATTCTTAGTCCCACAAAAAGGTTCTTTCTCAACAATGGTTATGTAAGATAAATCAAGAGAGAAATCATAATCTTTATCTTTAATGTTTATGGGAGATGTAGCAAACTTAGTATTAGGAGATAATTTGGGTTTTCTAGTACGCCTCTCAAGGAGACTCTTAATAGCATTTTTACCATGAGTATTTTGACATTCTTTAATAAATTCATCATTCATTTCTATATATCCGTCTTCAATATCATAGCTCTCACTAGACTCAGGTGAACTGACAGGTGTAGTAGTGTCTTCATTAGGAGTTTCAGTATTTACAGCTATAGTTCTAGCAATCGTAGCATCTAGGAAAGGACCTAATGAACCACTCTTATCAAGCACAGTAGAAGCATCATAAGTATTAGAAGTTTCAGATTCAGCAGAAGTAGCAGTATGTGTAGCATGTGTCTGTGGTGGTGTAAGGAGCTTACTCATCACAGATGGTGAATCAAGAGCAGCAGAGGTGTTCAGAACCGTACCTCTGCTTGTAGTGGATGGTAATATAGGAACCTTGCCATCACGAGATTTACCCATGATAAATGGATGGCAGCGAACAATAGTGCTTCCAAGTGAACTTAATAAATAAAGCTATGCTCCCCGACAATGGCACTAGAAAATAGTCTTGATGACCCACAAGTATAGGGGATCGCAACAGTCTTTGAGGGAAGTAAAACCCAATTTATTGATTTAACACAAGGGGAGCCAAAGAATATTTATAAGCCTTAACAACTGAGTTGTCAATTCAGCTGCACCTAGAAACAGTCTTGCTCACAACAGTTTATCAGTAGCAATAGTTTTGTAGTAGAAATAGCAAAGTAATAGCAGTAGCAAAGTAAAGACAGTAGTAACAATAGCAGTAAATAGCAGGATTCGAGTGCGGTAGGCATAGGGATGGATGGATGGGCGTTGCATGGACAAGACAATCCACATAGCAATCAGAACATAGGGCAATTGCAGATAAATAAGATAAAGCATCCAAGTACTAGACAATCCTAGGCATGTGTTCCATATGTAGTCATACGTGCTCGCAATGAGAACTTGCACAACATCTTTTGTCCTGCCAGCCCGTTTGCAGCGGGGCCTCTAGGGAACTACTGGTAATTAAGGTGCTCCTTTTAATAGAGCACCGGAGCAAAGCATTAACACTCCGTGAACACATGTGATCCTCACATTAAAGCCATTCCCTCCGGTTATCCCGATTATTGTCACTTCGGGGCGTTTGGTTCCGGACAATAATATGTGTATTAGTGTATACAACTTGCAGGTAAGATCACAAACAATACTATCATCATGAATCAATAACATGTTCAGATCTGAAATCATGGTACTCGGGCCCTAGTGACAAGAATTAAGCATAACAAGTTGCAAGAAAGTCAAAAAGCACTAATAAAAGATAGGCACCATGCCCTAACAATCTGATGCCATTACATGAACGATCTCATCCAATCCCTACCATCCCCATAGCCTACAGCGGGGGATTACTCACTCATGGATGGGGGAATCATGGATGGTTGATGGAGAAGTGATGGTGATGATGATGGCGATGATCTCCTCCAATTCCCCATCCTGGCAGGGTGCCAGAATGGAGTGTCTGGTTCCGAATCGCGGTATCTGGTGGTGGCAGTGCATCGGAACTCTATATGGAGAAACGTCGACCCCCTTGGGTTTTTAGGTCAAGGGGCATCTTATAGATGAAGAGGGAGGCCGAGGGGGTGCCCGAGGCAGCCACACCCCTCCTAGGTGCGGCCTGGGCTAGCCCGCGCGGCCAGGTGGTGTGGTCCCCTCATGACCCTCCTTCGTCTCATCTTCTAGCTCCATGAGTCTTTGGTGAAATAGGATTTTTTGCATATTATCCGGGATTTTTCCTGATAGTTGATTTTCTGCACAAAAACTAGACACCAAGGTAATTTTGCTGAAAACAGCGTCAGTTCGTGTTAGTTGTAGCCAAATCTCACAAGTTTAGAGGAGAAACAATAGCAAAAGTGTTTGGGAAAGTAGATACGTTTTGGATGTATCACATTGCATCAAAATTCCACAAAGTTATAAATGGTTACAATAACAACATGCCTATCTTCCTGGTGCACTGAATGCACTCTTTTCTCACTGACTCAATGCTTACATTATGTTCTGCTGATAGTTGGATAGCCAATACCTCTCCAGTGGATTTAACATGTTTTCCTAGAACATCAATGTTATGCTGACTCAATGCTTACAATGTTTTCCTAGAACAATGTAATACTAATTTGGTAGCATCTTTGCATGCAGCTTGCAGAGTTTCTAGTTGAGGACAAAACTTGTGTATATATACTGCTCAATAATTTAAGCTTCAACGTACTACAGAGTAAAACCCAGTAAGAGCATGAGACTAAGCATAAACAACCACTCTATGTGATCTGACATTGACTCCATTCCCATCAGTTATTAGATTTCTAGTAGAGGTTACTAATATTTAAGCACATAGTGTAAGAGGAAAAAATGTCACCCGTATTCGTTAATTCTACCAACTTTAATTATAGTAAACAGTCAGGTAGCTATATTACTAGATATTAGCTTAATTCCCATCAAGTATTACATTTCTATTTGAGGTTAGTGATATTTGAGCACATAGTGCAAGAGGAAAGTTCATTCTGTGAATTGTTATTACAGTAAACAGTCAGGTAGCAATATTACTAGTCCAATTAAATCAGTATAATTTGCTTGGTACTAACACATGGAACTAAGCTGAGAATTCCAACTGGCAATGTATTAGCGATACCATTTGCAACCAACAAATTTAAAATGATGCAGAGTAGCATATCGCAAGAATCGCTTCTAGCCAGCAACAAAATCAGCTCAAGTGAACCGAACAATTACTCGATAAGACACCACACGGACATGGAGAACGACCGCATCGCGATTACCTAGGGACGGTGGATGATGGCTCAAAATATATCGAGCTCGTTGGGGAACCCCAAGAGGAAGGTATAATGAGCACAGCAGCAAGTTTTTCCTCAGTTATGAAACCAAAGTTATCGAACCAGTAGGAGCAAGGAAACACCTCCAACGTATTGTTTCCAACTTGGAATCCTGCACAACACAACCATAGAACTTTTCTCCCAACTTACAGTGAGGTTGTTAATCTCACCAGTTTTGCTAAAAACAAAGGATTAAACGTATTGTGTGGAAGATAGTAATAGCTTGTAGAAAGTAAACAGAAATCAGTAAAAAGCAGATTGTAGATTGGTAGTAAAAGAAAGGACCGGGGCCCATAGTTCACTAGTGGTGATTCTCCTTAAGATAGATGACATGTTGGGTGAACAAATTACAGCGGGGAAATTGATAGACACCGAGAAAGCATACATGCATATACTAATCATCTTGACTCCTATGAGATTTGATTGGGCATTACAACATTATACATAGACCGTAATCCAACTGCATCTATGACTAATAATCCAACTGCATCTATGACTAATAATCCACCTTCAGGTTATCATCCGAACCCCATCCAATATTAAGTTGCAAGCAACGGATAATTTCATTACAAATTGCGTGTAAACTAAACAATACGATTGTTCTATGAACAAAGGATTGTTGTTGTCTCCCTAGTAGCAACAACACATCTAGTACCTTAGAGATTTCTGTCACTTCCCCAGATTACTAGAGGCATGAACCCACTATCGAGCATGAATACTCCCTCTTGGAGTTGCTAGCATCTACTCGGCCAAGATAGCTACTAACAACGGAGAGCATGCAAGATCACAAATAACAAAGACATGATAGAATCAATAATCAATCTGAAATAGCATCTCAATATCCATTGGATTCCCGCAAACACAACATGTATGATTACAAATAGATGATCTTGATCATGAACGGAGCTCACAAGATCTAGACATGGTAGCACAAAGGAGAAGAACCAACCATCTAGCTACTACATGGACCCGTAGTCGAGGGATGAAATACTCACGCATCACATCGGAGGCAGTCATGGTGATGAAAAAGGCCTCCAGGGTGATCTCTCCCCTCCGGCAGGGTGCCGGGAAGAGCTTCAGATCCCTCTTGATCTAGGTATGGAGACAGCGGTGGCTACAGACTCTTTCGTTGAATTTTGATCGGGTACTTAGGGTTTCTGTATCAGAGGCTTCTTATAGGCGAAAGGGGAGTCCAAGGGGGTGCCCTAGGCGGCCACACCACCCCTTGGTGCCGGCCAGCCTGACCGCGCGGCCAGGTGGTGTGGCCGGCCTATGGCCCCTCTTCGTCTCGTCTTCTGGCTCCGTGTCCTCCTCGGTGAAATATTGACTTTGGCTTTTGTTCCGTCCAATTCCGGGAATATTCATTTTACGACTTTCCTGGAACCAAAAACAACAGTAAATAGTGAGCTAGCACTGTGGCATCTTGTTAATAGGTTAGTCCAAGAAAGCGCATAAAAATACTCCAAAGTGTGGACAAAACATAAGAAAGTAGATATAAAACAAGCATGGAACATCAAAAATTATAGATACGTTTGCAACGTATCAGTGGATTACCTAGGGTTCCTACAGTACAGAGAGCCAGGGGAAGGATGCATCCATGGGAATCGGCGATTACCTAGGGACGATGGACGGTAGACGACGAGGTGGATGCTCTCTGGTGGACGACGGACAGCGAGGTGGCTGCTCCTCCTGCACGCTGCGGACAAGCTCCTCCTATGCGTTGCGGACGGGCTCCTCCTCCATGGGCTCCGGCGATAGGGGCGGCTCTCCTCCACGGGCTCCGGTGGTGGGGGCGACTCTCCTCCACGAAATCCTCCTCCACGGGCTCCAATGGGGGCGGGTGCGAGAGCTAGCAAGGTTCGTCGGGCACGGTTGGGGAAAAGAAAGTGGAAGGGGAAAGGGGGAAATGCGCCACAGAACCTTGGCACTTAGCCAAATAACCGGCGTGAGGTTGTACTTGACAGCAAACACACACTAGCCTAGCGGTTATGATGCATATTCATATACCTGTGGTAGCCAGGTTCGAATCCTGGTTGGGTCAATATTTTTTTCTTTATTTAAAAATTATATGTTACAAATATATTTAAAACCAAGCACATACACATGCATATTTATTCAAATCAATATTTTTCTTTATTTAAAAATTATATGTTACAAATATTTAAAACCAAGCACATAACATGCATATTTATTCAAAAAAAAATCCCCGAATTATATGTATATATTGTACTTGTCACAAACACATATGAATTTTTATACCCACATGAATATCATGATATATGTTTAGTCTCTAACTAATATATATTTGCGAGCACACATATGAATTAATACACAAAAAAGGTCACACGTTGTCATGTGATGTGTCGAGCTAGCGTCTCTTCACAATCTTCTTGCCCTTTTTCGTTGCGGTTGAATACTTTAGCCCGTGCACTTTGAGATTTCCTATTGTGGATGGACAACCTTTAGTAGGTAGTGTGGTATTCCTTCTTACTTTAGTAGTAGTAGGCATGTCAAAGTACTTGTCGAATTCCTCTTCGATCTTTGGGTCACCATTTTTGTCGAAGTTTTGCTCGTTGGCGGCTCCTTTCATTCTGATGATGCTCCTCTTGCCCCTCCTAACTACAACACGGTTGGGCTTTGACGGGTCGGTAATAAAAAAACATTGATCAACTTGGCTAGCGAGTACCCAAGGCTCATTTTTTGCAGAGGTGTTGTTCGTTGATTTGGCATCTGGTATAACCATTGTGGTGAAATACCAGTCTTCTTTTTCCATGTTCTTGGCCCATCTAACACGGAACATCGGTACGATCTCTCCATAGTAGTCGAGCTCCCATATCTCCTCGATCCTTCCATAGAATCTTTCCATGACATTAGTCTCGTCATCGGCGAAGGATAACATAGTTACTCCTGAGTTTTGATATTCGCTATTCCTGTCCTTTTCCTCGGTGTAGAATCTGTAACCGTTTATGTCGTATGACTAATAGATCCTTAGGTTGTTCCCTGGGCCCTGCGACAAGGAGAATATGAGTTTTTTATCTTCCATAGAAGGTGTCTATGGGGAATTGTCCAGTTGTCTTTTTTTGAACCAACCCATGAAGCTGGAGTTGTGCTCTCTGGTTACGTCTCCCTCCTTCGTCGGTCGGCCTTGGTCGACGTACTCTTGTTCGATTAACCTTCTGTGCTCTTCCACCCAAGGGCTGAACACTTCAATGTGTTGTAGCGCGACCCCGTGTGCCCTGTCAAAGTCGGTGCGTCGACCATCAATGTCGACATGTAGTGAGCGATAGCCCGCGTGGTGACCATATCCACCGAGCCTGCCGAGGTGCTTGTTAGTGGGTATTCCAACATCCTCGTTCTTGGTGGTTAGATAATTCTGGCAGAAGGAGATGCACTCGTAGATCAGAAAGCCCTTGGCTATGCTTCCATCTGGATGGGACCTGTTGCGAACAAATCCTTTGATGACACCGTTTAGCCTTTCAAACGGCATCATGTTGTGCAGGAATGTCGGCCTGAGCTGGATGATGTCATCCACGACATGTACAAGTGGATGCACCATGATGTCGAAGAATGCAGGTGGGAAGTAAATCTCAAGCTCTTGTAGTATCATCACGATCTTTTCCTATAGCATGTCGAGCTACTTCACACTGATCGACTTCCTAGATATGACGTCAAAAAAGTTACAGAGGCCAAACAACGTCTCATGGACATGCTCGTCCATTATCCCGCGGATCACAACAGGGATTATCTACGTCATCAGCACATAACAGTCATGAGACTTCATACCGCTGAACCTCTTCTTCGCCACGTCCAGATATCTGCTTATCTTCCTCGAGTAACCGTGAGGAACTTTCACTCCTAGGAGGCACCTGAAAAACTGCTCGAGCTCCTCCAGACTCAGAGTGAAGCAGGTAGCGCGAAGCACCACCTCATTCTTCTTAACTCTTTTGCGGCGACCTTGAGTCCCTTCTATCTGATCATCATCATCATCACTATCAGGGTACTAAAGATCTTTCTTGATGCCAAGCAATTTAAGGTCCTTTCTTCCTTTCGGACCATCTTTGGTCCTCTCCGGCATGTTCAGTAGAGTGCCAAGCAGACTCTCGGTAACTTTCTTCATGATGTGCATTGCATCGAGGCTATGGGGAGTGTGGAGGACCTTCCAGTATGGCAGGTCCCAGAAAACAGACCTTGCTTTCCATACACCCAGCAGGCTTTGTCCTCGGTCATTTTTTCCCGGCATAGGGCAATCTACCCAGTTATTCAAAAGCTCCTCGATTTCTTCGCCGCTCCTCGGACACGGGGCTCTTTCAAGCTCGTCCTTACCATTGAACAGGTCACCACGTTTTCTCCACGGGTGATCCATGCGGCGCCACTTTCGAGTACCTTGGAACACGGTTTTCGAAGACCCGGGATCCCTTTGTAGCTAGAGATGCGGTGTCTCATCCATGCACTTGACACATGCATTGTGTCTGTGGTTCACCTAGGCCGATACATATGCTTAACCAAGATAGTCATGCACCGTCGTGAGCAACGCGGCTCTCAAATGGAAATATTCTTTAGTGTAAGCATCCCACGTACGGGCCGACGTCTCCCACAAGCTCGCTAACTCCTCTCTCAACAGCCCGAGATACAGATACGTATCGATACCTGGTTGTTTCGGCCCCTGAATAAGAATGCTCATGTGTACGTACCTTTTCTTCGTGCACAGCCACGAGGGGAGGTTGTACGGCCATACAAACACGGCCCAGGTGCTATGCGTGCTACTCTGGTTTCCAAAAGGATTGAGTCCATCGGTGCTCATACCCAGCCTGACGTTCCTTGCATCACCCCCGAACTCTTCGAACTCGATGTCTAATGCATTCCACTGGCTAGCGTCTAAAGGGTGTGTTAGGATCTTGACCTTCTCTGGATCATCTTCGGGTCTCTCCCTTTCCGTGTGCCATTGCATGAGGTTTGCTTCCTTAGGATCTACAAAATATCACTGCAGACTGGGGGGTGATAGGAAAGTACCATACCACTTTTCGAGGAACTTTCTTGTTCCCTCTTTTGTACCATCCTTAGCCGCACACCGGACATGTGGTTCTATTCACGTACTCTTTCCGATAAAGTGCACAATCATTGATGCATGCGTGGTATTTAATGTGTGGTAGGTCGAGAGGGCACACGATTTTCTTGGCCTCCTCGATACTTGTTGGCAATGTGTTCCCCCTTAGGAAGTCGGTCATGCCAGTATTCCATGTTCGTGTTGAAGCTCACACCAGTCCATTTTTGTTTGGCCTTCATCTCGAGAGCCTTGAGCGTTACACTCAAACGTGTATCCTTAGGGCGACACCCAGGATACAATGGAGTCATCCCGTCTACCTCCATTTGGGCCAGCTTGGCTTTCTCTCTGGCTGCAGCTTTGTCGTTGCTTGTCTGCTTGAGGAGAAGTTCTTGAACATGAGGGTCCTGCAAGGCCGAAGTCAGCAGCATCTATGTGTTCGCATCTTCTCCTTCTTCATGATGATCATGCCTGTCGCCATCTCCTTCTTCATGTTGATCATGCCCGCTGGCATCTCCTTCGTCATGATGATCATGCCCGGTATACTCTTCGTCTTCTCGCCCGCCCATGTATTTGTGACCACCATGTTCTGCTGGTGCCTCCTTGAGGTCGCGCATGAAACCGCGCCTGAGCAGGTGACCCTCCAATTGTCTAGAATCAGGGTCGATCCAGCACTGGAGTTTGCATGTTCGACATGGACATCTTATCATGGTCTTGTTGTTCAGAATCATGTCCTCCTTTGCGTCTTTCTTGTAACTAGCAATTCGACCTTCGCTCATCGTGAGGACCATGGTTGCCTGAGCGGTCACAATAGAGAGTATAGGTTAGAACCACACCATATGCACACACACACATGCATGAATGCTAGCCGGAAAAATTTGGCATGACCTTTCCTAAAATTAGGACATATGGGTAGTGCAAAAATTTGCCAAAATGGAAATGAATCAACATTTCGGCAAACATCCATGCACCACACCGGCCGGGACAACAACAAGCAAGCAACAAAAAATTTCCTCCCAATGCAAACATTCATGCACCACACAAGCATCGTCTCGCCATGCATGGCACACACACAGCCCGCGCGACAAGCTTCACCTACATGTTCATGGCCAAGTACTCACCTAGTAGACTCAATATTAGCGAGATGAGACCGCGCGATGAGAGAGTGTGGACAAATAGATCTACAAGTTGGTGGAGAGGAAATTAGTAAACCAATAGCGATGTGAGAGAGAAAAGTAAGGAAATTTTAGATCTACAAGTTGGAGGGAGGCTTCCACTTACCAATCTATGGACTAAAGTAGGTTTAGTTAGAAAAAAATGGAGAAACTATGGGAAAAATAGGGTGGGAGGGAGCAGGAAGACAAGCTGGGAGGAGGTAGAAAGGAAGAAAAGATGTGAAATGGGTGGTGGTGGATAGATAGGGTGAGCTTGCCACCTTTTTCACATGGGATCTGGACGCCCTCATCTGTGGCGCATATGGAAGAAATGTGCCACAGAA
Organism: Avena sativa; assembly: GCA_916181665.1. Taxonomy (NCBI): domain Eukaryota; kingdom Viridiplantae; phylum Streptophyta; class Magnoliopsida; order Poales; family Poaceae; genus Avena; species Avena sativa. The sequence continues at coordinate 106,759,671 of OV702292.1, forward strand.
GTTCAAACTTATGTGGCGCATACAGCAATATGCGCCACAGAACAAGGTGGTGCAGGTTAAAGTGGTGGGACCCATGTCAGGTTTCTATGGCTCATGTGTGGATATGCGCCATAGAAATCAAACATATTTGTGGCGCATATCAGCACATGCTCCACAGAAAGTGGATCAAATATATTCTATGGGTGGGGCCCGCCTCCACTTTCTGGGGCGCATAAGGAAATATGGGTCACCGATCATGTCTCTTCTATGGTGCATATGTCATTATGCGCCCCAGAAAGTGGATTGCCCCACCCCGGCTGGCGGGTCCCACCTACCTTCTGTGGCGCATGCGTAATGAAATGCGCCACAAATGTTTTTAGTATCTATGGAGCATTCTAACTAGTGCGCCACTGATACTTGTCTGTGGCGCATGGTTTTTCCATATGCGCCACAGAATATCTTGTCTACATATAGTTGTTTTCCTAGTAGTGCTTCTCTCTGTTCATAAATTTACAATTGATAATCATGCCTTTATTGAGTTTCATCCTTTCTTGTTTTTAATCAAGGACCAAGCAACACGAAGAACTCTGTTTAGGGGGCCATGCCATGGTGGTCTCTATCCTTTGGTTCCCATGTTCCATGAGACCTCCAAACTTTCCTACATTGCAATAAAGTCGCCATACTCTACATGGCATCACCGTTTATGACATCCTTCTTCATTTGTGGTTCAATAAGTTCTTAGAAGAAATAATATAGCTTACACCCCAGAAAGCACTCCATATTTTTGTGACTCTTGTCAGTTAGCCAAGAGGCATCAACTTCAACATCCCATATCCACTAGTGTTTCCACTGGCCCTTTGGAGCAGGTGTTCTCTGATATATGGGGTCCTGCTCTTTTTTCTGTGGGAAAACATGCATACTATGTAAGCTTTATTGATGATTTTAGAAAATTCACTTGGATCTATTTGCTTAAAAATAAATCTAATGTTTATCAAGCCTTTCTTAATTATCAGTAGTATGTTGAGCGCAAGTTTGATAGGAAAATTGTTACTATGCAAACTGATTGGGGGGGGGGGTGAGTATGAGAAATTAAATGGTTTCTTTCAGGAAATTGGAATTACACACCATGTATCTTGTCCACAAGCTCACCAACAAAACGGTTCCACTGAGAGAAAACATTGCCATATTGTTGAAGTTGGTATTTCCTTGCTTGCCAATGCATCCATACCTCTTAACTTTTGGGATGAAGCATCTCACTACCACATTTCTTATTAATATCCTTTCTAGCAAAGTCATAAATCTTGAGCCCCCACTGGATGTCTCCTTCATGTCACACCCAACTATGATGCCTTACGCATTTTTTGTTGGACCTGTTGGCCTAACCTTCATCCATATAACAAACGCAAGCTTGCTTTTCGCTCCAAACAGTGTGTTTTTCTAGGCTATAGCCCTATCCATAAAGGTGTAAAGTGCTTAAATGTTTCCACTGGCCATGTTTACATCTCAGGAGATGTTGTTTTCGATGAGAATGTTTTCCCTTTCAAATCCCTCCATCCTAATGCTGGTGCTCATCTCAAGCAAGAAATCCCGCTTCTTCCATCCGCTACGCTGTCTCACCAAGGGGATGTACAATATGTTGATGATCATATAAGCCTATTGTTCCTATTACTGATGTGTCACAGGATGAAGAAGCAGCCGGTGAAAATTCTGGTGAAAAAGGCACAGAAAATAACTCAAATAGAGAAGAAAATCCTGCAGAAAATGACGGAACTGAAACAAAGCATGAGGAGGAACATTCCTATGCTCCACACCATCCCGAGGTGGACAATCATGAGGACGATCCTCGCTCGCCTCCCCGTGCGGATTCTCCCGCACCCGAGCGCCACGTCTAGAACAGCTCTGCCGACCGGGTTGGTCCTGCCAGCACCACACGTCCTTTGCTGAGCGGGCGGACGCCCATGACCATGCCCCTCCGTACCTCCACTCCTTTGTCAGGGGAGCCCACGTTTGGTTCCGTGTCGCCACACACGGATGGGTCCTCTGGATCTTCTCTGACTACCTCCTCTACATCAAGTTCTGCAGCTAGCTCTGCTACACAAACGCTAGAGTCCTCCTCACTGGTGCAACCTACACCAGCTGCACTACCTACTCTACCATCTTCTCCACGCACATGACTCCAGAAAGGTATAAGAAATCCAAAGAAATATACTGATGGCATTGTTCGGTATGGCATGTTGTCCTCTACATGTGAACTAAATACTCTGATAGAGGCTCTAGATGACACAAATTGGTGCAAAGCAATGGAGGAGTAATACAATGCCTTGATGGAGAACATGACTTGGCAACTTATTCCTTCAAGCACAAATAAAAATTTGATTGATTGCAAATGGGTTTATCGCATTAAAAAAGAACAGATGGAACAATTGATAGATACAAAGCATGTTTTGTTGCAAAGGAGTTCAAGCAAAGGTATGACTTTTTTATGAGGATACCTTTAGTCCCGTGGTTAAAATTGCTACTATCAGGACTACGGTTAAAATCCCAAATCAAACCTTTAAAACCATTTCAACACTTTTTGAATATTTGCTAAGAAAAGGATCTTGAATTATCAAAAAATTCCCAAATAAACCCTGGAGCTATATCTTGAACCTATCCATCTACCAGTACCCTTAAACCATCTTGCCAAGATCAACTTTTGAGAACTTTGTTCTTGATCACTTAGTATGGTAACATGGGGTACTTGACAAAACTTGAACTAAAACAGAATCCAACCGTTATCAATCACCACCATTGACCACTACAGCACCTCACCACCACCTCTAGTCGTGCTACTGTAGCACCCCTTACCTCTTGTCTTTGTGTGCTTGGAAGTGTGAGAGGGAGAGCTCACATGCATTAAATTAATATCTAGAAAAATCTTTACCACCAACAACCACCACTCTCTCCATCCAGTAGATGGGTGTGTACCTGAACCTAAAGCACCAATCTAACCCACCTAGACACCCCATGACAATCTCTAGTCCCCTCCCTCTCTATTATGTTTTCCATGCCAGAGGCATGAGAGAGCTTGACCCACTCACTCCCTTTGACCATTGCCTCCTGGCCAGCTCTTCAAAAGCAGTCCACACCCCCTCTCCACGAAATCACCGCCCTCCTTGCCCAAACAAAAGCCCGGGACACCCTCCCCAGCTCTGCCTTGGACCTAGTCCACCCTAGACCTACCATCTCGGTTAAAATCGGCTAGAGGCCACCCCAGCTCTCCTCCCCACCCTCACTCTACTCCCCCATCACCATTTGGTCACCCTGCATCCGAGAGCCTCCATGTTGCTTTACCGTGCTGAGCGGGAGCCTTTCTTCCCCTCAGGAGTGTGGTAGATCTTGGCCACCCATGTCCTCACTCTCTGAACTCCTGCTTCTATCCTGAAACCCTACATCACCCACTGATCTTGTTTTAAACTAGGGTTTCCCTTGACGCTGGCCTTGATGACCACCCCGGCCGCCGTTGTAGACACCATTGTGCGAGGAGATTTTCGGTGCCAAACCGGGCGGTGCACCCCTCGTTGGAGTCGCCATGGAGCTCCACTTCGCCTCGTCACCGTCCCTTGGCCTGAGGAGCCCCGAGTGAGCCTCCCCCATACGCACCCACCGCCCTTAGGGTTTCATCACTACCACGCAGTTAAGAAGGTAGACGATGCATTGGGGCTGTTGATCTTGACTAGATCCGGCAACCCGCATTAGTCCGTACCCCTTAGGCGCTCCCTCTCATTGACACCGGACCCACCCAGGGCGAGTTCAAATGCGGCCTTCCCACGCATGCAGCGGCGCTGGTGATGTCTACGCACACTTCTATTCTTGTAGACAATGTTGGGCCTCCAAGTGCAGAGGTTTGTAGAACAGCAGCAAGTTTCCCTTAAGTGGATCACCTAAGGTTTATCGAACTCAGGGAGGAAGTGGTCAAAGGTATCCCTCTCAAGCAACCCTGCAATCAAGATACAAGAAGTCTTGTGTCCCAACACACCCAATACACTTGTCAGGTGTATATGTGCACTAGTTCGGCGAAGAGATAGTGAAATACAAGTAATATGAATGATTATAAGTGGTAATCAATCTGAAATAAGAGTGGCAGCAAACAAACATGTAACAGAACTGATTGTAAATGGTGTTTCAATGCTTAGAAACAAGGCCTAGGGATCATACTTTCACTAGTGAACACTCTCATATAAATATATTCTCTTCATTATGCTACCCTAAACTACTCTTCGGTTGGACGATGTAGGGCTATAACAACACATCTTAAAGTTCGCATTCCCCATCTAGATAACCCCTCATTGTCACCTAGAGTGCTAGATGGTTCCAACAAACACCACAATCTCATAGAGACATCCAACTCAAATTATACTCATGATAAGTATTTATGTAACCTTAGCCAAAGTGCCACACGGTGTGCACACTGTCAACTTCACACACGTGGGGATAAGCAGAGATTAATTTAAGCACTTTAGTAGCAGAATAGATCTATATATTACAAAGCTCATGATCTCAATAAGATCACGCATAGAGAGAGAGATGAACATATAGCTACTGGTAGAGCCCTTAGCCTTGAGAGAGAACTACTCCCTCGTCATCATGGGAGTCAGCAACGGCAATGGAGATGGCGGTGGAGTCGATGGAGATGGCTCCGGGGGCACTTCCCCGTCATGGCAGGGTGCTGGAACAGAGACTTCTGTCCCCCGAATCTCCTCTTCGGAAGCGGCGGTGTTGTGGAACTTTTTGTGGAAATTTGATCTGGTCTTAGGGTTTTCATCCTGGGGGGAATATATAGGAGAAGATGCAAGGTCGATGGGTGGACCAGGGGCCCACACCACCTGGTGGCACAGCCAGGGACCCGTGCCACCACATGGTGTGGCCAGCCCCTGACCCCTCTCTGTCTCGTCTTCTAGCTTCATGAGTCTTCCGGTAAAATATCGACTTTGGCTTTTGTCTGGTCCAATTCCGAGAATATTTCTTTTCCAGCTTTTTTGAAACCAAAAACAGCAAAAAAGCAGGCAACTGGCACTATGGCATCTTGTTAATAGGTTAGTTCCATAAAATGTATAAAAATACCTCAAAGTGTGGACTAAACATAAGAAACTAGATACTAAGCAAGCATGGAACATCAAAAATTATAGATACGTTTACGACATATCAACATCCCCAAGCTTAACTCCTGCTCGTCCTCGAGTAGGTAAGTGACAAAAAGAATAATTTTTTAGGTGACATGCATGATCACAATCTTGATCAAGGTTATTTGTAAAACATTAATAGTTGGGATCATAGTACTTTAACATAGCATGAAAGATATAGTTCTAACAATAAGACATAGAAACTATGTTGTAACATGAAAAGGTACAAACAAAAGATTAATGAATAACAATGCTTTGAAAGACGTTTGTTTATTTCACATATAGAAAACATAATGAGAATGGTATTCAGCTTGTCCCTCATAGTGTAGCAAAACATAAATGCATAGGACACCTTCAAAGTTCATAAGGGTGAGTAGATACAAATAGTTTAAGAACAAGCAATATCAAAGTTATGAATCAATCAAGAAGTCTTGGGACAATGCACATTAAACTAAGAATGGCCACTATGCTCTCTAAATAGGTGCATAAAGACAGAAGATGGAGACTCAACATAAAAAGTAAAAGAAAGGCCCTTCATAGAAGGAAGCAGGGATTCAAGTCTCATAAAGAGCTTCCAAAAATTATGGTACTTATTATCTTTCAGCTCTCATTGCCCCTATCATAAGCATCTTTTGGTGATTAAGGTTAAAGTGAACAAATATGAGGATATGCTCGACAAGTTATAAGCTGAAAATCTCATGCCCCTTACTTACGAGTACCGTTACTCATGCTACTCAAGTTTAGTCACGGGTAAGTTCTTGTCATTGTAAGTACATGTGTATCATAGAGAACCGCCAACGGGGTACCCCTTGCCCGATGATACGGAAGATTCCCCATATCAAAATGACAAGGCAAGCAGACAATGAGCATCTCAGCAATCCTTTTATTTCCTATTTGCACATGCCTTTTTTTTCTTTTTTTCTCTCTTTTTTCTCTCTTTTTTCTTTTTTTCTTTCCTATTTGCATAGGTTTTTTTTATAGAGGATTCTTCATAGATTACTCACTATGGTTACGCTGCAGGTTTCCACCATGATGAGGTATGGCTTAGACCAGTCGCCCAGGTGTTTCTCTAAAACATATACAAACTCCATGAGCCTTACAAGCTCCCCTCTCATTTCACACCGCCGGGATCCATAAGCAAAAGAACATGATATCAACTAAATAAAGTGCAATGTTGAAAGCGTTCCCCATGGTAACATGGTTCTGCTAATTCACAACTTACAAAATGCAAGCATATACGCAACATAGATGGGCACAATGGTTCAAGTTTATTAAGTGCAAGAAAATTAAAGTGTGCCATCAAGTTCGTGAGAGCTTTAATCACTAATTTTCACATAACAAGTTTAATTTGGAAGGTAGATAAAAACATGAATATACTTGGAATAGAAAATGCTAATAGGTAGGCATGGTGGACTCTTTGGAATAACTTGGTTTTATTTGGAGTTGGATGCATGAGTGGAACTCATACTTGGTATGGAGGCTAGCAATAGACTGGGAGCGACCAACTAAGAGAGCAATAATGGCCATAATCATGCAAAGAGGCAAAACATTATTAATTAAAACATAAATTGATATTACAAGTGGAAAACTAAATGATCATAGAGGCTATGGTGACTTGGTGTAGTCTTAACATGGTGTGAGCATGTGCCAAGTCAACCCAAATAAAGCATCAAAGGAGAATACCACAATATTATGATTTTATATGCTAAAACAATGCATGATTCTTTCAAGGCACATTAAGAAATCTCAATTGTTTGTAAAAAGTCATGATACAACAATAATCACTATGAATAAAGTCAAAACAATATCAAGCATGAAATGATAAAGTCTAAGCCACAGTCAAAAACAAACTCCTTTCATACCACTTATAAGCATGGACTTTCCTACTCTTTTCCAATCCAAATCAACCTATTTGAAACTATGTATGAATGTGGGGGTCTAAAAAATTTATTTAAGCAAACCAAGAAAACAAAAACTAAAAACAAAAACGGAGACGCTCCAAGAACAACACAATTATGCATGAAACAATAAAAATGAAATGTTTGGAAGAAACCTGAGATTTTTATTGATGAAGAAGGGGATGCCTTGGGCATCCCCAAGCTTTGACACGATGTGAGTTCCTTTGTTTTCTCGGGCTAGGGTTAGGCAATGGTAAATCACTCGATCTGAGCTCCATATGTGCATGAAATCATGTTCGATTTCAGCTTTGTGTTTACCTATAGGTACCAAGGACGATCTACGACTCCGAATGGGAGGGCCTAGATCTCGATGGAGAAGTTCCATGTGACCATGGACTAAAACTGAGGAGATATGTTGCATTCAAAGGCAGCAACACTAGGAGAAGGTTGTTGGGCTATACAAATCAGGTTTGTTTACATTATGTGCAACTATGACATGAAGTAAAATGTATCGTGCATGTTCATAACACTATAGTGTGTGTGTTTTTAGGTTGGCCCGATGTGTAAAGCAGTAGAGTGGGTGGATCTTGAGTGGCCAGATGTATTTTAAAAGGGACGCTTTTAGTATGTGGATTTAAAATATCACAAGTATCATTAGAATTAGCACATATGGGATATAAGGTATCATCAGAGAAAATTTTCTTCTTTAAAGCTGGGGAACTAAAAAGATTATTTTCAGAAAACTAACTTCCCCAAGCTTAGACGTTTCCATAGCATTAGTAACAAAGGTGTTCAAAAAATCCATACTAATAACATTGCTATTAGCATGCAAAGAAAGTTCCATGGGTTTTTTAATTTTCTTTTCAGACCATTCATGTTCTACCTTAGGAAAAATACTAAAAAGCTCTCTAATTTTTTTTGTTTTCCATTAAGCCTAACTAGTGAAAATAAAAACAAGAAACAAAAAGATATAATTGCAGAATCTAAAGGAAATAACTCCGAGCACTCACACACCAGCAACATTGCTAGAAGATCGCTTAGTAGCCAGAGGATGTGAGTACCTTTTACCTTACCTCCCCGGCAACAGCGCTAGAAATAGCTTTGATGGCGCGTGGTTGACGTGGGAGCTTCTTATTCATCAATCCCCGGCAACGGCGCCAGAAAATAGCTTCATGTCTATGCACGCTTCTATTCTTGTAGACAATGTTGGGCCTCCAAGTGCAGAGGTTTGTAGAACAGCAGCAAGTTTACCTTAAGTGGATCACCCAAGGTTTATCGAACTCAGGGAGGAAGTGGTCAAAGGTATCCCTCTCAAGCAACCCTGCAATCAAGATACAAGAAGTCTCTTGTGTCCCCAACACACCCAATACACTTGTCAGGTGTATAGGTGCACTAGTTCGGTGAAGAGATGGTGAAATACAAGTACTATGAATGATTATAAGTGGTAATTGCAATCTGAAATAAGAGTGGCAGCAAACAAACATGTAACAAAACTGATTGTAAATGGTGTTTCAATGCTTAGAAACAAGGCCTAGGGATTATACTTTCACTAGTGGACACTCTCATATAAATATATTATCTTCATTATGCTACCCTAAACTACTCTCCGGTTGGACGATGTAGGGCTATAACAACACATCTTAAAGTTCGAATTCCCCATCTAGATAACCCCTCACTATCACCTTGAGTGCTAGATGGTTCCAACAAACACCACAATCTCATAGAGACATCTAACTCAAATTATACTCATGATAAGTATTTATGTAATCTTAGCCAAAGTGCCACACGGTGTGCACACTGTCAACTTCACACACGTGGGGATAAGCAGAGATTAATTTAAGCACTTGAGTAGCAGAATAGATCTATATATTACAAAGCTCATGATCTCAATAAGAACACACATAGATAGAGAAATGAACACATGGCTACCGGTAGAGCCCTTAGGCTCGAGAGAGAACTACTCCCTCCTCACCATGGGAGTTGATGGCCCAAAATATATAGAGCTTGTTGGGGAACCCCAAGAGGATGGTATGATGAGCACAGCATCAAGTTTTCCCTCAGTATAAAACCAAGGTTTAATCGAACCAGTAGGAGCAAGGAAACATCCCAAAGGTGTTGCTAGCTGAGCCTTGGCAGGGCGCACTACCGGTGCCAGCAGCAATGTGGAGACCTGCACAACACAACCACAGAACTTTCTCCTGAACTTGCGATGAGGTTGTCAATCTCACCGGTTTTGCTGAAAACAAAGGATTAAACGTATCGAATGGAAGGAAGTAATAGTTTATAGAAAGTAAACACAAAGCAGTAAACAATTTGTAGATTGAACGTAAAAGAAAGGACCGAGGTCCATAGTTCACTAGAGGTGTCTCTCCTTAAGATAGATAACATGCTGGGTGAACAAATTACAGCGGGGCAATTGACAAACATCGAGAAAGCATACAAGCATATACTAATCATCTTGACTCCTTCGAGACTTGATTGGGCATTATAACATTATACATAGAACGCCATCCAAATGCATCTATGACTAATAATCCAACTTCAGGTTATCATCCGAACCCCCTCCAGTATTAAGTTGCAAGCAACAGATTATTGCATTACGAATTACGTGTAAAGTAAACAATACGATTGTTCTATGAACAAAGGATTATTGTTTTCTCCCTAGTAGCAATAGCACATCTAGTACCTTAGAGATTTCTGTCACTTCCCCAGATTACCAGAGGCATGAACCCACTATCGAGCATAAATACTAACTCGTGGAGTTGCTAGCATCTACTTGGCCAAGATAGCTACTAACAACAGAAAGCATGCAAGATCACAAATAACAAAGACATGATAGAATCAATAATCAATCTGAAATAGCATCTCAATATCTATCGGATCCCCGCAAACACAACATGCAGAATTACAAATAGATGATCTTGATCATGAACGGAGCTCACAAGATCTAGACATGAAAGCACAAATGAGGAGAACCAACCATCTAGCTACTACATGGACCCGTAGTCCAGAGATGAACTACTCACGCATCACACCAAAGGCTTGCATGATGATGAAGAAGGCCTCTAGGGTGAATTCCCCTCTCTGGCAGGGTGCCAGGAAGAGCTTCAGATCCCTCCCGATCTAGGGATGGAGATGACGACGGCTACAGACTCTTTCGTGGAATTTTGATCGAGTACTTAGGGTTTTGGTATCGGAGGCAATATATAGGCGGAAGGAGAGGCCGAGGGGGTGCCTGGGCCTGCGACACCACCCCCTGGCATGGGCCAAGCCTTGCCGTGCGGCCAGGTGGTGTGGTCGCCCTCTGGCCCTTCTCCGTCTCGTATTCTGGCTCCAGGTGTCCCCCGATAAAATAGTGACTTTGGCTTTTGTCCCGTCCAATTCCGAGAATATTCATTTTCTGACTCCCTAAAACCAAAAACAGCAGAAAACAGGTAGCTGGCATTGTGGCTCTTGTTAATAGGTTAGTCCAAGAAATCATATGAAAAGTACTCCAAAGTGTGGACAAAACACAAGAAAGTAGATAAAACCAAGCATGGAACATCAAAAATTATAGATACATTTGCAATGTATCATGAGTCAGCAACAACGATGGAGATGGTGGTGGAGTCGATGGAGATGGCTCCGGGGGCACTTCCCCGTCCCGGCATGGTGCCGGAACATAGACTTCTGTCCCCCAAATCTCCTCTTCGGTGGCGGCGGCGCTGCGGAATCTTTTGTGGAAATCTGATCTGGTCTTTAGGGTTTTCGTCCCGGGGGAATATATAGGCGAAGAGGCAAGATCGGTGGGTGGAACAGGGGCCCACACCACCGGGTGGCGTGGCCAGTGGGGACCCGCACCACCACATGGTGTGGCCAGCCCCTAGCCCTTCTTCGTCTTGTCGTCTGGCTCCGTGAGTCTTCCACTAAAATATCGACTTTGGCTTTTGTCCGGTCCAATTCCGAGAATATTTCTTTTCTAGCTTTTCTGAAACCAAAAATAGCAGAAAACAGGCAACTGGCATTGTGGCATCTTGTTAATAGGTTAGTTCCAGAAAATGTATAAAAATACCTCAAAGTGTGGACTAAACATAAGAAAGTAGATACTAAGCAAGCATGGAACATCACAACTTATAGATATGTTTATGACGTATCAGCTGGCTGGGCCGAATCCCCCTGGGAGGCCTAGTTCCCCTCTGAAATTGACCCAGGTCCATGTTTATTCTCTGAGTTCTTTACGGTTTACCAGATCCACTCATTCTACTGCTAGAAATAAATTATTTTGAAAATGAAAATACCTAGAAAACTCTAGATCTAAAATTTTCCATGTCTCGGACAAAGTTCTTTAACATGTAGAATCAGATTCTAGCCCAAAATAACTGAGGTTATTTTTACTAAAGAATAACCTACCAAAATGTGTCTAAATCACTCAAAAACTAAACCAAGGAGTTCTATAACTCTAAATGTTTCGAAACCAATTTGTATTGATAGGTAATGGACACACCTTGCATTTTCACTTTGACCTCACCCCAAAAATCCTTATGGTTTTCCTGTAGTAAAAATAACAAAATCTCCTCAAATCCGCCTTTAGAAAATTCTATATGTCAACTTGTACCAACTTTTTAATTGATTCCAACTCTAAATTAAGTGGTACTGAAAGTCCCATCAAAACCCAAGAGATCATAATTTATTGACCTAATGGTGAATTTAAGTGAATTAAAACCTCCTGCAAGGGAATGATTCACTAGATAAATCCTAGCAGAAGTTCTACAACTCCAAAAAATGGTGAATCGAATTTGTGCACAAAGGTATCTCAAGTACCTACCATGTGTCCTTGGATTCATCACAAAATAGTCTTTAGAATAAATTTGCTGAAAAAGACAATTTGCTGGCAGAACTAACTTTGGGATCTTCCCAAGGGCATTCTGGTAATTATTTTTGAGTGAATCCAACTCTTAAAATTCATAAACTCAAAGATCTAAGAAAACCTCTAAGGAAAATTTATTGGAGTTACAGATCTTTTCTGGTGATTTATTCACCTAAACAAGGGATATTTTCACTATAAACCCATATCTAATTAAAGAAAATTGATAAAATCATGAAACCACTTTTGGTGGCCTTATTATTTCAATACCCATTTGTTTATATCATTTTTGTACATAGGTATCATACAGAACCAATCCTTGTCCTTAAACCCCTTAATTAAGTGGTATGTGACACTTAAACCCTAAAAGAGAATTCCTAAAGACAAACAAGGTATTTCCAATTACTTTGAACTCAAAACATCAATACCTACTGAATAGTTGAGACTTTTGTATTGTTTGTATTGTATCGGTGATTGTTGGGTTCGCAAAATAAAAAAACAAAAAATCCAATGATAGGAACTACTAAGAGCCAAGATCTATCTATCTAGATATAAACAACGGGTGGATATTCATCCATACAGAACATACCATTGAAGACCAACAAAGTGTTACGAGGTTGAACTCATGGATGATGTAGTCATGCGCTTGCCGATCTCAAGATCGAGAGGAAGTCCAGCACCGCAAATTAGCAGTGCATCCGTGCTCACACAAACGTTCGGTCCATCAAACAACCTCTGCCTCGTCGCTCCAGTGATGCAGCGGAAGCATTAACTCCTTTCAAACAAAAGCCACCAAGAACATGTATCTCGCTAATCCGAGACCATGGGGAATAGTTCTAGAGGGGAGAGAGATCCTTCACGAGGAGGTGTGAGATGAGAGGACGGAGTGGGGACCTTTAATAGGGAGAGGGGGGCAGCCCCTCTCCATGTCCAGCGGCCAAGGGAGGTGCCCCCACCTCTTCCACATTCATGTGGGTGGATCTCCCACTCACATAAATTTGCCTCCACTCAAAATTACATTCATCCCCATTAAATTTCTACCAAATTTAATGCAAACTCTCATTTAATAAAACTCTTTCATTTATTTTATTCCAAATTTTTTTAATTACTTTAATTAACAAACATTCACATAAAACCCCCTACAACATTTCAATATCACATTCAGAACTAGTTTCTGCAATTTCATCCGAAACAATTCTGGTTTCCATCGAAATAATTCTAGCGCTTTCTAATTCTTTTCTCTGAAACATATTTGCTCCAAATCGTGTCGGTATCCCTTAAGTGTGTCACCCTATGGTTCACGAATAATGCAGACATGATCGAGACCCCTCTCCGATCAATAATCAGAAGTGGGACCTGGAGATCCGTACTGACTCCTACACATTCAACGATGACTTCAGTGATCTGAGAACCTTTTATGCATGTAACTAAATCCCTTTGTCTCGTGATATATTACATGTCCGAGATTCGATCATCGGTATCCCCATACCTAGTTTGATCTCATTACCGACATGCACTCTTTTCTTGTTCCCGTGATATAATATTCTAGTGATCTCATCACTTGCTTGCAAGCTATCTCAATGTGATATCACCGAGAGGGCCTAGAGTATATCTATCAGTCATCGGGATGGACAAAGCCCACTCTTGATCCATGAGCCTGTACATAACACCTTCAGAGTATCTAAACCCACCTTTATAGTCACTCTGTTATAGTGTGACGGTTGATGTTATCAAGTTACTCTTCTAGTGTTAGTGATTGACTTGATGTCATGGTCTAAGGACTAGAATTACTTTGTAAGATGTTATAGCAATTTAAACACAATGACTTTGATCATATTGATATACTTTGGATGAATGTTCATCACATCATTCTCCAATGTTGTAACCCCGTTATTAACAACATTCAATGTCCATGATCAGGAAACCTTGTCATCTTGTTAATCAACAAGCTAGTTTATATGAGAGGCATTACTAGGAACTTTGTATTTTGTTTATTAAACACACATGTATTAACATTTCCAATTAATACAATTATAGCATGCAAAATAAACATCTATCATATACTTAGAATAATATAATAACAACTTTATTTTACTTGCTCATAAGCCTTCTCCTACTATTTTACTTATGCATGTTTTATCTACTTGTTTATGCAAAACTGCATTATTTTACCATATGATGATCTATATCCAGTAGTGGCTTGGCTCCTTCAAGCTATTACACCTGGGTACTGTTAAGTACAATCCCTTGATGACACCTACTTTCCCTTAGTTTTGTAAGTGGTGCATGACACCAAACCCCTAGGAGACCCCATTTTAGCCAAAGCAAAGTTATCGGATGGGAAGACTGAAGGAAATATGCCCTGAGAGGCAATAATAAAGTTGTTATTATGTATTCCTTGTATATGATAGATGTTTATTTTGCATTCTATAATTGTATTGATAGGAAACATCAATACATGTGTGTTTAATAAACAAAAGGGTTCCTAGTTATGCCTCTCTTATAGACTAGCTTGTTGATTAACAAGATGATCAAAGTTTCCTGATCATGGACATTGGATGTTGTTAATAACAAGGTCACAACATTTGTGAAATGATGTGATGGACATTCATCCGAAGTATAGCATTACTATCAAGTCATTATGTTTATATTGCTATAACATCATACAAAGTAGTCTTAGTCCTTAGACCATGAGATCATATTAATTGCTAACACCGGAAGAGTATCTTGATAACATCAAACGTCACACCGTAATAGGGTGACCATAAAGGTGGGTTTAGTGCTATGAAGGTGTTATGTTGAGGCTCATGGATCAAGAGTGGAATTTGTCAATCCCGATGATGGATATATATACTCTGGGCCCTCTCGGTGATATCACATTAAGATAGCTTGCAAGCAAGTGATGTGATCATTAAAATGTTATATCATGGGAAAAAGAAAAGAGTGCATGACGGTAACGAGATCAAACTGGGTATTTGGATACCGATGATCGAATCTCGGACATGTATTATATCATGAGACAAAGGGATTAAATTGCTGACGTTAAAGGTTCTCACGATCATAGAAGTCATCGTTGAATATGCAGGAGTCAGTATGGATCTCCAGGTCCCGCTTCTGATTATTGATCTGAGAGGAGTCTCAATCATGCCTGCATTATTCGCGAACCGTAGGGTGACACACTTAAGGGTTGCCGGACACCATTTAGGAGAACATATGTTCCAGACAAAAGTTTTGCAAAGCACAGGAAATGTTTCGATAGAAACAGGAATTGTTTCGATATAAACCGGAATTGTTTCGGGTGAAATTGCAGAAAGTGGTTCTGCATATGATATTGAAATGTTGCAAGGGGTTTTATGTGAATGTTTGTTAATTAAAGTAATTAACAAAATTCTGAATAAAATAAATAAAAGAGTTTTATTAATTGAGAGTTGCATTTAATTTGGTGGAAATTAAATACATGTGAGTGGGATTTTGGGTGGAGGCCATGTTTATGTGAGTGGAGGTTCACCACATGAATGAAGGAGGGGAGGAGTCCCTCCCTCATGCGCCGGCTATGGGAGGGGAGGGGTCTCCCTCCCTCCTATATAAAGCCCCCCTCTCCCCTCTCACAAACTACACCTCCTCGTGAAGGATCTCTCTCCCCCTCTAGATATTCCCCCATGGTCTCGGATTAGCGAGATACATGTTCCCGGTGGCCGTGCGTCTGGAAGGAGTTGCTGCTTCCGCTGATTCGCTGGAGCGAGGAGGTGGAGGTTGTTCGGTGGCTTGAACGTGTGTGCGAGGACGGATGCGCGACTGATTTGCGGCGCTCGGACTTCCACACGATCATGAGATCGGCAAGCGTACGACTACATCAACCACGAGTTCCTACTCGTTAACAAAACTCGTTGTCTTCGAGGGTAAGTCCTCCATGGATGTATGTCCACCCGTTGCTCTGTATCTAGTAGATAGATCTTGGCGTATAGTTCATCATAGGAAAATTTTTGTTTTCTATGCTGCGGACCCAACAGTGGTATCAGAGCCTGATCTATGCGTAGGTGCTTTGCACGGGTAGTACACATATGTTTATATGTGGGCGATGATGATCATGTTATTGCATCTGCTATGTACTTTGGATATTGGTGGCATAGTGGGATGAAGCGGCCTGGACCAACCTTACATGTCATCTTACATGAGACCGGTTCCACGACTGACATTCAACTAGTTTTGCATAAGTGGCTAGTGGGTGTCTGTCTCTCCTACTATAGTCAATATCTGATTTACAACGATTTGCTAATAACTTGGTTATCCTCGTTGTGGTTCATGTTTGTAGGTAAGACCGGTTCTATCTCCAAAAGCCCTAAGCCACGTAAAACTTGCAATTGATAAATTAGAGGCGTCTCGTTTAGATCGTTGCTGGGCTAGTGTCTGGATATGGTATTGTTGTAAGTAGATGTATGATAGATACTCTTACAACTCACTTAACGTGTAAGTTCCATAGACCTTGGCCTTACACACAAAGGAATGATAGAGATCATACCACGATGCAAATGATAGAGATCAAATGCATGGACCATATCACCTCACTTCACACATTAGATGTTAACATCTTATATTGCTAGTTTGGCGCTTTTGGTAGCATTATAAGATGATCCCTCATTTGGATATCAAGATAAAATATGTTCTTCCTTAAGTATGCACCGTTTTGTGGATCGTGTTTTGAGGCATCACGTGATGATCGGGTGTTCTCGACTCTACGCTTTCATACAACGGGTGTAAGACAGTTTTACACACGCGAATACTAAGGTTCTTACTTGACGAGCCTAGCATGTACAGACATGGCCTCGAAACACGGACCGAAAGGTTAAGCATGAGTCATATAGTTGATATGATGCCCATATAGATGCTCGCCTTTGAAGCTACACCGACTCACGTGATGATCAGACTTGGTGTAGTGGATTTGGTTCATGTAATCACCAAAAGGACACGAGGGATGTCGTTTTTGAGTGGGAGTTCATTAGTAATTTGGATTAGTTGAACTCAATCTATCATAAACTTAGTCTAAATATATTTTACAAATTCTGTTGTAGATGGCACCACCTGCTTTTAATTTCAATGTGTTCATGGAGAAAGAGAAGCTTGCTGCGAATGGTAGCAACTTCACCAACTAGGCTATGAATTTGAGGATTCTCCTCACTGCTGCGCAAAAGCAATATGTGCTAGAGGCGCCGCGAGGCTCCCCACCAGCTCCTGATGCCCCTGACGAGGAAAAGAACGTCTATATAACTCGTCAGGAGGACCACAACTTAGTTCATTGCGGCATACTGTATGGGCTAGAGACAGAACTTCGAAAACGTTTCGAAAATGGCAATGCCTTTGATACCATGGGAGAATTGAAAATGATTTTCGATACCCATGCTGCCGTAGAGAGTTATAATGCTTCTGAAAAGTTCTTTAGCTGCATGATGGAAGAGAACAGCTCCGTTAGTGAGCACGTACTCAAAATGTCTGGGTATGCCGATAAGCTTGTGTCCTTGGGAATAACGATTCCCATTGACTTAGGCATACATCATGTTCTCTAATCTCTGCCACCTAGCTACAAGAGCTTCGTGATGAACTATAATATGCAGGGCATGAAGAAGTCTCTTCCCGAGCTTCTGTCAATGCTTAAGACTGCAGAAGTGGAGATTAGGAAAGAACATCAAGTGTTGATGATCAATAAGACCACCGGTTTCAAGAAGGACAAGAAAGGCAAGCAGAAGGGAAAGAAGGGCGGCAAATATGTTTCCGTGCCTAAAAAGAAACCCCGAGCTGGCCCTAAGTCTGACACCGAGTGCTACTATTGCAAGGGGACTGGCCATTGGAAGCGTAACTGCCCCGAGTATTTGGCGGACAAGAAGGCCGGCAAGGCAAACAAAGGTATATGTGATATACATGTTATTGATGTGTACTTGACTAGTACTTGCAGTAGCACCTGGGTATTTGATACGGGATCGGTTGCTAATATATGTAACTCAGTTCAGGGGCTACGGAACAAGCGACAACTAGCAAGGTATGAGGTCACGATGCGGGTCGGCAATGGATCAAGAGTTGATGTGATCGCCGTCGGAACGCTGCCTCTCCATATGCCGTCGGGATTAGTTATAAACCTGAATAATTGTTATTTGGTGCCTGCACTGAGCATGAACATTGTATCCGGATCATGTTTGATGCAAAGTGGTTATTCGTTTAAGTCTGAAAACAATGGTTGTTCGATTTATATGAATAATATCTTTTATGGTCATGCACCTGTGTTGAATGGTTTATTTCTGTTGGATCTCGATAGTAGTATTACGCATATTCATAATGTTGATGCTAAAAGGATTAAACTTGATAATGATATATCTGCATATATGTGGCACTGCCGTCTAGGTCATATTGGCGTTAAACGCATGAAGAAACTCCATTCTGATGGACTTTTGGAACCACTTGATTTTGAATCATTTGATACATGTGAGCCATGCCTTATGGGCAAGATGACTAGAACGCCGTTTTCCAGTTCAATGGAACGGGCGACAGATTTATTGGAAATCATACATACTGATGTGTGTGGACCAATGAGTGTGTCGGCGCGAGGTGGATATCTTTATTTGTTACTTTCACAGATGATTTGAGTAGATACGGGTATATCTATTTGATGAAACATAAGTCTGAAACCTTTGAAAAGTTCAAAGAATTTCAGAATAAAGTGGAAAATCATCGTAACAGAAAGATCAAATTTCTGCGGTCCGACCGTGGAGGAGAGTATCTTAGTTACGAGTTTAGCACACATATGAAAGACTGTGGAATAGTTTCACAACTCACGCCTGCCGGAACACCACAATGTAATGGTGTGTCAGAATGTCGTAATCGTACTTTATTGGATATGGTTCGATCTATGATGTCTCTGACTGACTTGCCACTGTCATTTTGGGGTTATGCACTGGAAACCGCTGCATTCACTTTAAATAGGGCACCATCTAAATCCGTTGAAAAGACACCGTATGAATTATGGTTTGGAAACAAACCTAAGTTGTCATTTCTTAAAGTTTGGGGATGCGATGTTTATGTGAAGAAACTTCAACCGGATAAACTCGAACCCAAAGCGGAAAAATGCGTCTTCATAGGATGCCCTAAGGAAACGATTGGGTATACCTTCTATCACAGATCCGAGGGAAAGGTCTTTGTTGCCAAGAATGGATCCTTTCTTGAGAAGGAGTTTCTCGTGAAAGGTGTGAGTAGTCGGAAGGTAGAACTCGAAGATGTTATTGAACCTTCTCTTCATGAAATGGCGAGTAGCGCAGCACCGGAAGTTGTTTCGGAGTTGACTTCACCTAATGAAGAGAGAGCTAATGATATTGATCATGAAACTCCGAAAGAGGACACTACCGAACCTCGCAGGTCAAGCAGGACACGTGCAGCTCCTGAACTGTACGGAAATCCTGTTATGAATTTCATGATTGATGAAATAGATGGACCCTGTGACGTATGAAGAAGCGATGATGAGCCCTGATTCCAACAAATGGCTAGAAGCCATGAAATATGAGATGGAATCCATGTACGAAAACCAGGTTTGGACCTTGGTGGACTTACCTCACGATTGAAAGGCCGTTGAGAATAAATGGATTTTCAAAAGAAAAACTGATGCTGATGGTAATGTAACCATCTATAAGGCTCGACTTGTCGCAAAGGGGTTTCGACAATTTCAAGGAGTTGACTACGATGATACATTCTCTCCCATAGCGATGCTTAAGTTGGTTAGAATTATGTTAGCAATTGCTGCATATTTTGATTATGAAATATGGCAGATGGATGTCAAAATTGCGTTCCTCAATGGTAATATTGAAGAAGAGTTTTATATGATACAACCTAAGGGTTTTGTCGATCCTAAGGATGCTGATAAGGTGTGCAAACTTCAGCGATCCATCTATGGACTGAAGCAAGCATCCCGGAGTTGGAATCTCCGCTTTGATGAGGTGATCAAAGAGTTTGGATTTGCCCAAACTTATGGAGAGGCTTGTATTTACAAGAAAGTGAGTGGGAGCAATGTGGCATTTCTGATATTATATGTGGATGACATATTATTGATTGGAAATGATATAGATCTTTTAAACAGTGTTAAAAGTTATCTAAACAGCAAATTTTCGATGAAGGACCTTGGTGAAGCTTCATATATATTAGGCATTAAAATCTATAGAGATAGATCAAGACGCCTAATTGGGCTATCGCAGAGTACATACCTTGATAAGATATTAAAGAAGTTTAATATGGACGGAAGTAAGAAGGGGTACTTACCTATGTTGCAAGGCAAGATATTGAGTATGACTCAAAGTCCGGCTACGGCGGAAGAAAGAGAGATAATGGATAAGATCGCCTATGCCTCAGCCATAGGCTCTATAATGTATGCCATGCTATGTACAAGACCGGATGTGACACATGCTATTAGTTTGACTAGTAGGTACCAATCCGATCCAGGTTCGGAACACTGGATAGCGGTCAAGAATATCCTTAAGTACTTGAGAAGAACTAAGGATATGTTTCTTGTATACGGAGGTGAAGAAGAGCTAGTCACTAAGTGTTATGTCGATGCTAGCTTTGACACTGATCCGGATGACTCTAAGTCTCAATCCGGATACGTATTTCTCTTGAACGGAGCAGCAGTTAGTTGGAGGAGCTCCAAACAACCTGTGGTGGCTGGATCAACAACGGAGGCGGCATATGTTGCTGCTTCAGAAGCAGCGTAGGAAGCGGTTTGGATGAAGGAGTTCATAACGGAACTAGGTGTGGTTCCTAGTGCGTTGGACCCAATGGTGATCTATTGTGACAATAATGGAGCCATAGCCAACGCCAAGGAATCTAGGTCTCACAAGAATTCCAAGCATATTAAGCGCCGGTTTCACTCCATCCGCGAGCATGTCAAGGATGGAGATATAAAGATTTGTAAAGTGCACACGGACCTGAATGTAGCAGATCCGTTGACTAAAGTAATCCCTAGGGAAAAACATGATCAACACCAGAACTCCATGGGTGTTAGATTTATCACTATATAAACTAGATTATTGTCTCTAGTGCAAATGGGAGACTGAAGGAAATATGCCCTGAGAGGCAATAATAAAGTTGTTATTATGTATTCCTTGTATATGATAGATGTTTATTTTGCATGCTATAATTGTATTGATAGGAAACATCAATACATGTGTGTTTAATAAACAAAAGGGTTCCTAGTTATGCCTCTCTTATAGACTAGCTTGTTGATTAACAAGATGATCAAAGTTTCCTGATCATGGACATTGGATGTTGTTAATAACAAGGTCACAGCATTTGTGAAATGATGTGATGAACATTCATCCGAAGTATAGCATTATGATCAAGTCATTATGTTTATATTGCTATAACATCATACAAAGTAGTCTTAGTCCTTAGACCATGAGATCATATTAATTGCTAACACCGGAAGAGTATCTTGATAACATCAAATGTCACACCGTAACAGGGTGACCATAAAGGTGGGTTTAGTGCTATGAAGGTGTTATGTTGAGGCTCATGGATCAAGAGTGGAATTTGTCAATCCCGATGACGGATAGATATACTCTGGGCCCTCTCGGTGATATCACATTAAGATAGCTTGCAAGCAAGTGATGTGATCATTAAAATGTTATATCATGGGAAAAAGAAAAGAGTGCATGTCGGTAACGAGATCAAACTGGGTATTTGGATACAGATGATCGAATCTCGGACATGTATTATATCATGAGACAAAGGGATTAAATTGCTGACGTTAAAGGTTCTCACGATCACAGAAGTCGTCGTTGAATATGCAGGAGTCAGTATGGATCTCCAGGTCCCGCTTCTGATTATTGATCTGAGAGGAGTCTCAATCATGTCTGCATTATTCGCGAACCGTAGGGTGACACACTTAAGGGTTGCCGGACACCATTTAGGAGCACATATGTTCCAGACAAAAGGTTTGCAAAGCGCAGGAAATGTTTCGATAGAAACCGGAATTGTTTCGGGTGAAATTGCAGAAAGTGGTTTTGCATGTGATATTGAAATGTTGCAAGGGGTTTTATGTGAATGTTTGTTAATTAAAGTAATTAACAAAATTCTGAATAAAATAAATAAAAGAATTTTATTAATTGAGAGTTGCATTTAATTTGGTGGAAATTAAATACATGTGAGTGAGATTTTGGGTGGAGGCCATGTTTATGTGAGTGGAGGTTCACCACATGAATGAAGGAGGGGAGGAGTCCCCCCCCCCTCATGCGCCGGCTATGGGAGGGGAGGGGTATCCCTCCCTCCTATATAAAGCCCCCCTCTCCCCTCTCACAAACTACAAACCTCCTCGTGAAGGATCTCTCTCCCCCTCTAGATATTCCCCCATGGTCTCGGATTAGCGAGATACATGTTCCCGGTGGTCTTGCGTCTGGAAGGAGTTGCTGCTTCCGCTGATTCGCTGGAGCGAGGAAATGGAGGTTGTCCGGTGGCTTGAACGTGTGTGCGAGGACGGATGCGCTGCTGATTTGCGGTGCTCGGACTTCCACACGATCTTGAGATCGGCAAGCGTACGACTACATCAACCACGAGTTCCTACTCGTTAACAAAACTCGTTGTCTTCGAGGGTAAGTTCTCCATGGATGTATGTCCACTCGTTGCTCTGTATCTAGTAGATAGATCTTGGCGTATAGTTCTCATCGTAGGAAATTTTTTGTTTTCTGTGCTGCGGACCCAACAAAGACCCCGGGAAAGTTTACAAAATGTTTTATGGTAAAACCTTGGTGAGGTTGGAACTACCAAGAAAAGTTTGAGAAATGAAAAAGGTCTGGTTTTACAAAAGATTCTTAAGAAAAGAGGAGGAAATTGTTTATGAAAATGCACCCAGTTCTTTGCAGCTTTAGCTATGACAACTTACCCGTGAAACCACATTACTCCTATATGGGAAGGGGCTTGACTCAAAGTTTGTCTAATCTAGTATAGGTTTCCTAGCAAGTACTATAGGGGATTACGATATTTGGAGGTTGGGTATTCTCCTATAATGGTCCATGTGAAGCATCGGTCAGGGGAAGAAATGAACTGTGTGTAGGTAGCCAGGCGTTTACAACGAGCCTCCCATTTTAAGAGCACACTTTATGAAGTGGAAAAGGCGCTCCGGTTGGTCCTCGATACCCTACATCACGGTCCTGAGGGGAATAACTCATAGGGTAGGCTCTTATACTAGAGTGGGCATCCTGAGAGTCTTGATCGATTACTCGACCCACGATCCATGAGGGATCAGGGCAGGCTACCCAGATGGTGTGGTTAAAGTGTACAACCTCTATAGAGTATAAATCTATTCGAATAGCCGTGTCTGTGGTTATGGACGGTTGGACAAACTACTATAGAGCGGTGCTGCTTTTGATTTTCTAAAAAGGATTTCAGAAAAAAGGAAGAGTTTTCTAAAAAAAAGTGTGGTATGGGAGACAATAGAGGAAGTGATGATCTCAGAGGATCACGAAAGAGGAAAGGCCCGGTCGAGTGAGGACCGGGAGATGAAATAGGGTGAGCCAATCCTAGTGGTTTTCCAAAACTTTTTAAATGTTTTCAAAAAGGTTTTACAAAAGTTTTCAACAAATATATAGAGATTCTATATCTACAAGAGAAACTATTTTAGAAAAGAACCTCTCATTGAGCCCTCCTATTACCACAGTCATATTACATATCCTTTTATTGTTGCTTTCTTAAGGTGGTTTGCGAGTACATTCAAAGTAATTACTGGCATTGTCCCTGGCTATTCACTTGGTCATATTCGAGAAGTAAGATGAAGAAGAAGGTGATGTGGCGATTATGTGAGCTAGCACGTTTTCCCAGTTAGTTGCCTGTAGGTTAAGGCATGACTCGGGCTCGACGCTTGATAAGGTTCCGCTGATGATGATTGATGTAGCCATAATGGTAATTGAGGTATGACTTGTATCTGCCTAAGTGATGGATGTTTACTTTGATACTTGTCGGTTATGTGCCACGACAGACTGATCATGGGATCGTGGTGATATGCATAACAGGGATTCTCGGAGGATTAATACGGTGGCCCCACACAAATTTTCTTATATAGGCATGTTTTCTAGTCATACATGATCCTCTTATTGCAGACATAGAGTCGTGTCAACGTGTTAACTCTCGATATGCACCCACTGAGACATGCATTATCAAATAAATGCATATGTGCATGGCTTACTCATATCAACCCTACCATGTGCGCCCATTTTTATACACATGGGAAAGAGGTTACGCCAAATCAAATATGTAGAATTATAAATAGTCTAATGGTCCCGCTTCATTGCTTAAATGTTGGTGCACCAGAACAATTATCCAGTCACATATTCCATCTGAAATAAATAAAAATAAGCATCATGACAAGATCTCCAAACCATCTATGACCAAAGCTGCATGCCAACTAAAATAAATATCACCAAACTGACCTACTAGTAGGTTATAAGAACCTGAACGCAAAGACAAGCACATGAGTAGGTTCCCAAAGGCTCAAGCATCACACAAGGACATGCAAGTTATCCATGTGTCAAAATAGAAAGGATTCAATAACACTATAAAAGGTGCAGACACTAGGAGAGGGATCACAGCTCACCAAGGTCAATGATTTATCACCAAAGAGCACAATGACACACAGAAAACATGAAGCATCGATTTAATAGTTAGAGAGAGATCTAGAGAGACAGGTCAAGCAACTAGGAGGAGCAGGATATCCACGACAAGAAGGTTGCTCATCCTCCAAAAGAACAAGTTACACATCAAGAACAAGTTGATATCTTAGATCTAGTATAGTATATGTTCATAAAAGATGCATTAGAGAGATCACAAGGATCTAATCTAAGCTAACGGGAATGGACTTTAAGTTAATAGATTGATCCATGCAATCAACTCAATTAGAAGCAGTTCACTAGTACCACTGAATCATGTTCTCACATGATTTAAATCACTGGGCAAAGCACATACATCACTAAATCATGTCCACATGGTGAACACGCCTATACACACTCAAAATGAGGCACCATAGGCATGAACATCATGATGAGAGAGCACTTGGGCACAATTTGACCAATAAAACAAATAGAGCATTACGAATTTAAAGTAAATCCAAGTACCACTAGGTACTATCTTTTTTGATATCTGCTCAATCTATTGAACTGGATCTAGTTGACATAGCAGCTAAAAGAGAAGGACAGTGCAAATGTACTGCCAAGGGATAATTTTAATTATCCATCCGATTATCTGCAGCATTTTAATAGGAACTCCAGCAACAATTGCGGCGTGTCTGTAAAAAATAGTTGTGACATGAACAATATATTCACCGGCCTTAGGATTCCCCTCTCGTGGAACCACATAATGGATTCAGGTTTACTTCCCTTTACCTACTGCTGGCAGGCAGAGAGTTTGACCTTCAAGCGGTGGATGAAACTTTTGACAATGGTGTAGATTTCGTGGGTAGAAATGCTAGAGTTACAGAAAGAAATTTACGGGGTAGACTTACGGACTGATGTGGCTTAATTCAGTTGGTGCAAATCAGTTTGCCTTCCGTGATTCTAGCGGCCTGATTTATCCTCTAACCACCACGTAATCCCGTAAGATGTTTCCGTGAAGAAACTTTCCATAGGTGTAATATTGCTGTTTCGTGGGACTAGAAGTTGGAGGCACGTCTATTGCACGTCTCCTATAGGTGTGTTGCAAACAAGTGTTCTAGGAGGACACCCCTATATAAACTCTTCTGTTTGTCTATGTTGCTCTGTAGGGTCTTCTAGACCTAATTTTGTTTAATGCAATCAAAAAAGTTTTAAAACGTCATATCGAGGTAGGTGATGTCTTCCTGTATATATACTACACACACTCTTCACTTCAAAAGGTAGCAAAGATCTATAGTTCCACTTTCATTCATTGGCCCAAAACTCTCATCTCCCAACTTTTTTGTTTGGCACTTTCATGTTGTCATAATGTGGAATTTACCCAATCATAGACAGGTTATAGAAGTGAAGATGAATGCATACAAAGCACATAGGGATATGAGACATCGGAAAAACCTTATGTGTTGATTAGTGACTTTGACCATCAATCACTTCAAATTGTTGAGGCAATATGATGAACTACAGTACACTGTTCATGGTATCTAGCATTTTAGCGACCTGGCTTCTTACGTGATAGGTGAGTATACATCCAAATAGGGCAAGTCATATAGCAAGCTAGCCTCCCCAAGAAACTAGTGAAGATGATATGGGTGGGCAATGTTCATCTATGTAATTTTCTTCATCTTTGCATGCCTCTTTGTAAAAGTCACCCCAACACTGGAATGAAACTCCTGGCCCTTCTGGGCCTTTTCGTTCAAAAAAAATCAGGCTGAGGACAGAGAGATGGATCCAACCCTTTATGTTCATGGAAGCCGACACTTCCTATTTTGACTTTCTTGTCTTGTAGTAATAATTAGCACCGTCGCAGCATGGTGTGTCCAGTGCTCGAATTACCACAGTTGACTTTCGTGTGGAAAATATTCATCTGGTAACGCTTAGAAAATGCCTACCTCCTAGTGGAAAAGCATCAGTGATGGAGCAACATATGTGATGGTGCTGGACTCGGTTCATACTGAGAGAAACTCCAAACTATTGTAAGGTCCTTCTATGAAACATATTTGGGTCAAGAATATTATCTGAAACCAACACAATTTGTTGTTTCTATTTTAAAAAAATCATTACATAATTTAACAAACTGTTTAATGGTAAGCAATTCTTCAACAACCATCTCATTCTTACCAACAACTGTATTTCCTGAATAACTAGCTTTAAATAGCGTAAGCTTCATGGCTACATGCTACAATGCACAATGTATATTTTAGTATCTGAGAATAGGACTTTCTTCATTTCACTGAATTTAAATAACTACACATGACACTTCTCTTTTCCTTCATCTTCATGT
Organism: Avena sativa; assembly: GCA_916181665.1. Lineage (NCBI taxonomy): Eukaryota > Viridiplantae > Streptophyta > Magnoliopsida > Poales > Poaceae > Avena > Avena sativa. Next base: position 106,786,499 of record OV702292.1, read on the forward strand.
TACCATGGACGCATGTAGTTTTCTTGTTTTTCTCTGCTCTTTTCTTTTTCCCTTTAGATCATACTGCTCTTGTGTACCGATTTTGGTTTAATACAACTAGTTGAATGCCCGTGCGTTGCCACGGCCAAGAAACTTAGACTCGCCAAATAAAATATTAGGCATGATGTTTTCTTGTATTTCATATGTGGTTGTTACTGCCAGCGACACTCAACTTACTCCCATACACGCAACCCTTCTTGCATATGTTCCATGCAAGAAGAGAACATGTATCTTTCTCCAAGAATCCTACCTTTACCGCTCACTTCGTCGCCTCTTTCTATCGTTTTGTTGCCCTCTCTAAACTATGACAATCTAATATTCCATGTAGTACTTGGCTAGTGCATCGCCCCAATGTAGATAGTGAAAGAGGGATAAGCAACCATGGAAATTGAGTTGTGCTCTCCTATATAGTAAAAGGAGATTATCTGACTGTTTTGAGTGAAAATATGATAGTTTAGGGCTGAGACAATTAGAAGATAATTTTTTCATCTATTAAAACTGAATGGATCTATAAATGATACATGACATGTGTTTACCTGATAGCGTGACATTTTATTCCAAAATCTTGTTATGTGGTCCAACGGTTAGACAAGATATTATACCATCACAATTTAATTCCAATCCATTCAAACCTGCCTCGGATGCCTACAATTTTTGTGGAAAAACAAGACACATACCACGCGGTCACATATACACGAAAACAATTGACGGGCTACATGTTTTTGAGAAACGCACATCACACTTTACATGACCTATAGTCCACAGTCCTGCATCAACGGCCAAAAAAGTCTCATCCTTGAGCATACCGGCATTCATGATTCTAACCATGAACCATTCTTTTGTGAGGAGCCCTCTACCATTCTAACATCCAAGATAGCACACCTGCAATGGTACTTGAAGTTATTTTTGTTTTTTGAGAAAGTGAGCACACAACTCTCAGTTTTGACTATATGATACTTGAAGTGCAAGTGAACAAACTTTCAATGGTGTAGGGATTTACCCTGCTGGAAAGTTTTCATGGAAAATGAATTCACCAACCATTGCAAGTTTTAGGAAATCAATTCATAATCAAAACAGAAGAGGAAGAGAAGAGGAATTTACCGGCGCTCAAAAACATTTAATTCATGTGAAATATTTGACCGACGCTAGTCTGTTGATGTCAATTAAGGAAACTGAACCGAGCATGACTTGCCACACTGATCGATCAGCATCCAGAGGCAGAAGAGCTCCCGTGATGGTAGCAGCACACTTCAACACCGTAGCCGAGCAGAACATCAGCTCTGAATTTCACCTAGACTACACCGGCCGCATAATGATACATAGCAGCAGGTCACAAACAAAGAAAACATATTAAAAGTCGAGATTGCACAAAGTAAGCAGGACTGCATGCTACTACTGCTTGTTGCCTCGCTTGAAGAAGTTCAGAACAGTCAGCAGAGGTTCTGGAAGTTGAGATGAGCTAAACATGGCGTGTTGCAGGCTCCGCGTATGATCTGGCTGGTGATGCAGTAAGTGTACAAGTTGGAGGAGGAGGTGGAGATAAAGCATGGCGGCGACGTGATCTTGACCGGTATCGAAGGAAGGCTCATGGCCCTGTTGACTTCATAGTTGAGCCGAGATTGGCACACACGGCTGCCCCCAGCCGTGCCCCTGCCACTGGTATGCTCCCCTACACGCACCCTCATGCCGTCGTTAGGCTCCTCGTCGTGGTCCGGTTCCCCTGCGCCCCCGCCCTCCGGCGTGTCGTCAGGCTCCCCACCGCGGTCCAGTTCCCCTGCGCCCCCACCCTTCGTCGCGTCGTCGGGCTCCTCGCCTCGGTCCGGTTCACCTATGCCCCCACCCTCCACTGCGGACCAGCTCATCGGCGGAATCTCGACCCCTCCCATCCTCTGCCTCGAGCAAGCCAGCCTTCCAATCCATCAAGTCGAGCTCGACGGGAAGCTCTACCCTCTTCTTCTTCTGTTTGTCCGCCAGCTCGAGGCGTCGGTTGAGGATTCTCCTGCCCCGCTGACTGCCGGAGCGAACCGCCGGCCTGGACGTAGCCTAGGCCCTGCCGCTGCGACATCCACCGCTGACGAGGGATTGGAGGGCCGCGGCGGCCCCAAACCACCCAGTTCCCGAGGCATATGCAGGAGGGGCGGCGGCTGCGTCGGTGGCGGCATCCTTCGATCTGGTCGTCTGTGGTGGGAAGGGAGGCGGTGGCGTCGTTCGATCTGGCCATGGAGAGCAGATTCGTGTTGTGGAGTGCCAGATCCGAGCACCCTAGCTCCGGATCTTGCCATGGAGACGACAACAACCTCATCCTAGAAACTTCCTTTCCTTCATCTAATTTCTGCTTTTTTGTATGTTCCTTGACATGGGACCACGAGAAGCAGCTGCAAGTCTGCAGCTCTGGCAATGGGGAAGGACAGGTCAGCGGTGGAGCGACAACCATTGGCTTCTGCTGATGAAAACTGTCGACTTGCAGAAACAGAGAAATAGGGATGCGTCGCTGATGGGCAGAGGAGGAGGAGGGTGAGCAGGGAGAGGGAAAGACGCCGGGCTGCCCTGGGGATGTCGAGGATGGTCGGTCGGGCGTGGTCGCAAGGTCGGCAGTTGCTGCGCCGCCTCCCGGCTACGTCTGTTGCCACCGGAGTTCATCCCGCGGGCGCTGCATCGGTAGGTCCAGGTCGCGCACACATGCATGGGAACGACCCATGATCGCTGCTGCAGCCCGTGGCTCTCCTTCACGTGTGGCTGATGCTGGGAATCAAGAGTGAACTACAGGCGACACCTTAGTGCAAGGAGAACAATGCAGACGGGAGGCGGACCAAGACAGACCGGGCTGGCCCGCTCTAGCGGAGGGGTGGCCGGAGTGACGCGCTAGGGCGGCCGCGGTGGCGCATCCACTCGTGGAGGTGCTGGAACAAATCAGGGCATCGATCCCCTTTCATCACTTTTTTTTAGATCAATCCCGTTTCATCACTTCATCGTTGCGTTGCAAGGAGGAAAGGGCAATCACGTATCCTTTTCTTTATACAAGACATGTGGGGCTCATGTGCTTGTGTTACAAACACCCAAGTCTCTTTTACATACACGTTATTTTTTCCTCATTTTCCCTCAAGTATTTCTAATAGGAAACTATTTCCAATAAATAGAAAATTCATAAATTTGTAGATTTTATTTAAGTTTTGACGAATTCTGACAAAGACGGTTGCGCGGTGGAGTATGCACATGGGAGGCGCCATCGTGCATGATCTTGTGGAGGGGGTCAACTTCATTTCTCGGAACGGGAGGATGTGATTCCTGTCATGGCCTCATATATATGTTATAGCAATATACTAGATGTCTGGAAAAAAGTCAACTCTCATATAAATTTGCGCCACTCACATTATTATTTATAAAAGGTTCACATGTTTACTTAGATATGGGGTATGCAAAAAAATACGGATGTTTGTCATGTGACGATAAGACCGTTAGACAATCATGGCATAAATTAGACCCGCATTTCGATCAATTTTTGTTTATTCTTTTATCGTTCCGTAGCAACACACTGACATTCAACTAGCATAGATAGATAGATGAAGGGACCTAAAGAAATTTCACGTGAGGTAGGTGTTCTCTTCCCCTCCATATACTACATAGTCTCAACCTTTAGCATACAGCAATCTCTTACTGCTTCTATTCATTGGAGCCAACAAAACTCTCTCCCCCCAACCCTTTCCCATGATACTTCCATGCAGTATGACAGGTGGAAATTACCAAACATAGACATGTTGATAGACATGTAGGGATAGGAGACATCGGAAAAGAAGTAGGTGCTGGTAAGCGACTTTGTCGAGCTAGAATCTAACGTGCTTCGTGGACGACGTGGTGATGCATTAAATTGTTCACGGTAGCCGTACGGGTGAAAGATTGATCCAGCATCTTGACTGTCGGACAGGCTACCCTAGAACTCCAGGAGGATGTGCGCACAGTGAACTAAGGGATGTAGCAAAATGGAAAATGCCTTTTTTAGAAACTGGATCATATCACCATCTCCGGGAAGTGGCTCATCAAGCAGGAAAAGGGGGTGTGGATCAGTCGCCTTATTTTTCTCACTGAGACCAAGGTCAAACTTCTCACTGACTTGCCTTGTACTACTAACATATAGTATAATACTAGCACAATGCACGTGCGATGCTACGGGCTATAAATATACACCTCAATACGTGGATAATAATTTAATAATCACTTAAAGTTGCACAAAACAAATTCAGACTGTAATCCTAGCTCACGGGACTTAACTCGTCGACCTTGCCAGATTTTTCAAGGGGTAGATGATGACAAAAAACATAAATATAGTCTTTCATCATATTTTTTTTTGCTTCACACACTAACACTTCTAACATTTATACATGTTTAAATTCGGATATTTATGCATAGCTGTGCAATAATTAACAACAAAATTACATGCGTTTGATTTTACGTAGACTTATGGATTAGACTGGCTGATGATTCGATCTACAAAACCTTCACTGCAAATCATAAGAACTCGCCTCCAGCATTAACTCAAACAGCTCGTAGGCAACTCAAGCTATCTGGCAGAATATAAAGGTAAGAGAAAGAGAAGAAAAATCGTGTAACACGTTCTATTGAGCAAGACCAGAAATTAAAAGGCAACACGTGGCGGCAATCTCATCTCTATCTGTTTTCTCTCTGAATCTCATCTCCATCTAATCATTCTCTTAAGTTCATATCTAGACAAATGTAAGTTACTTATTTCCGGACGGAGAAAGTAGTATAGATTTTGAGCCAAAAAGTAAAATTATAGAGTGGTAAAGAAACATTAAAAATGAATTACCTCAGTTAACTAAACATCTCCCAGGTCGTTAATGCATTGCAATATTATGCTCAGGAATCAAGTCGTGTATCCATATTTACTCTGTATTTTTGCCCATGCTTCAGTTTGGTCTATATTCAACAAAAGAAGTCCTGATTTTCTTCTTGACCTCGTCCCTGCTGTTGCTCCTAACTCTGCTACGCTAATGACATGTTCCTCGCTGTGTGCTGCTCGATGTGCTCTGCTCCATGGCGTAATTGTTACATTATTAGGCAGAATTTCCACAATTAATTCTAAGATATAGATCATGACTACAACAGCTACGATCATGTTAACCTCTAACATACTAGATGTATTAAACAACACGAACAATAGTATTGCAAAAACAAGATCAGTCATAGTATAGCAACAGATCGGATACGGTATACGTACTGATCGGTTGCCGATGATGTCGTCGTAGTAACGTTGGGGAAAACTGATCGAAGCAGACGACAGCGAAGACGACGATAGGCAGCACCGCCTGACTTGGATGGAAGATGGCCCGTGATGAAGAACTCGACCAGTCGCGCAGAGCGCTTTTCAAAAACCTTATTTGCCCTCTCCCGTACATGAGAATATCATTTTGCGGCCCGAAAGTTGGGGTGGACTGGCAACACGGTACCCAAGTTGATTATTATCACCGCGATTCGAAAAGTTAGGGCGCCAATTGCTGAGAGGGGTCTTTCGAGTGAATGATGGCCAAATCCAATATTTTCAAATCGCGCCCGTTAAGTCAGGATATTCCATTACACTAGTTCCTGCTGTGCCCCTCCTTCGCCGGTCACTCTTCTTAGCCACCCTGCACGTGTCGTAGGGGCAAATCCATTACTGTACTTTCCTAACTCTCGACACTGAATCTTGCTGCGGTGGCGGCGGTCCCTTTTCTTCCCTTCCCCGACCCTAAATCTGCCGGCGGCGGCGGACCTTTTTTCTCCCTCCCTCGACACTGAATCCGGCGGCGGCGGCCCAACATGTCTTGCAAGGCGAAGGTTGTATCTACGTCGCCGACTGAAAAGGGTCCGTCGGGGCCCAAGTCTGGGGCTAAACGCGTAGCTGCGGCAAGGTCTTCAGTCCCAGTTAGCAAGGAGGCCAGCAAGGATTCTGCTCCCAAGGTACCTACGAGCAGCGGGTTGAAGAGAAAAGCAAGGCCGGCGGCGGATTGTTCGGCTCCGATGGGCGGATGCAGCACTCAGATCTCGAAGAAAAAAACCCGGGAGAAGAGCGGGAGGTGAGTTTTTCTTATCCGTGCCTTATCTTGCAAGTAGATTAGTTACGGCATAATAGAATCGAATGAACTGAAATGTTCCCCTTTTTAATCAAATTAGGCACAACTTTGATACAAGTGACCTATATGAGTTCACAGTTCAGGTTCGGCAGTACACTTCAAAGCTTGATTTTGGTCGTGAGAGGGTTGTGTTCGGGCAAGATGTGCATCTGCTTGTGAATTGCAAAGAGGTTGTGTCTGTTTCGCAGCTGGTAGATATGCTTGCCGCTAGAATTCCCTGGGGTTCTAGACAGAGGACAAAATTGGTGTGGCGCAACATGAATGATACCTATCAGCAAATTGAGCACTCCTATGAGCTTCAGATGGTTTGGGAGTGTTGTGCAGCTGATCGTAAGGTGAAAGTTGAAGCGATGATTGATGATATGTATGCAGATGCTGGAGATCTTGCTGCCAGATCTTCTGCTCCTAGAGAATACGGACCAATACACATAGAGGTGGATTCATACATGGCAAAACTTGATGAGGGAGTTAATAAGCCAGTTTCATCATGTACCGTGGAGATCACTGTCGATTCCAAAAACATAACTCTTGATGAAATGAGAGAGATGATCGGTAAGGAAATCAGTATTGGCCCTAAGCAGATGGCAAAAATCCGGTGGTGGCATCATAAGAAGCAACAATTCATAGATGTTTTGGATACTGAAGATCTTATGCAAATTATGCGGCGAAAGAAGCAAACCAGGAAGGTGTTCTTCCTTGGTACCATTTCTGATGTTGTTGAACAGGTTATAGTGGATGTAGATGCCCCTGTAGTGGCTGAACAGAATGAGGTGGTCGACGTTGATGAGATCTGATGAGAGCTGCTACCCTGGGCTTGTCATATGGACCGCGGGGTTCCCCTGCCTGTATTTGTAATATTGACTACTGTTGCATTTAGAGTGTGCTTCTATGATTACGTTTGTTGAGAGATTACGATATAATGATGTGCGAGCTGGTGAGATTTTCGGACATGTCACTCACTTAAACCATCGTTGTTGTAATAAGACATAAGTACATTGTAGTTGACATGATTATGTTTCTTAAGATGATGTACCGTACTTGTTTCAGTTATTATGTTTGTTGGGACATTGTAATGTAATATTTTGTGAAACCATGACTGGACTAGTGATGCATAAATACATTGTAGTTGACATGATTATGTTTCTTGAGATGATATACTGTACTTGTTTCTGTTATTTTGTTTGTTGAGAGACTGTAATGTAATGTTTTGCGAAACCATGACAGGACAAGTGATGTGTAAGTACCTTGTAGTCGACATGATTTTGTTTCTTGAGTTGATGTAATATACTTGTTTCTGAGATTACGTTTATTGAGAGATTGTAATGTGATGTTTTGTGAAACCATGTTGTGGTTATGTTTGTTGGGAGATTATAATGTAATGTTTTGTGAAACCATGACTGAAGAAGTGATGCATAAGTACCTTGTAGTTGACATGATTTTGTTTCTTTGGATGATGTAATATACTGGTATGTTTTTGTTAGGCAATGAAATTGGGATGGAGGGAGTGCAGGTTTAATATTTGAAATGAGAATGTGTGAAGAGAATCCATATCAGGCAGGAGACGGTAATCCAGGGAAAGGGCATGGTATCCATTAAACTATTGTAACATGCCAATTTAGTCATCATTGCAGCGGTAGAAGGGCTGCTCTCTCTCTCTCTCTCTCTCTCTCTCTCTCTCTCTCTCTCTCTCTCTCTCTCTCTCTCTCTCTCTCTCTCTCCGACGCCGTCGTTGTGCCCGTCACATTCGCCATGCTGTCCTTGAACGGCGAGGTCGACCAGTCGAGCAGCGACAGCCTTCTCTCCGACATCGAGTATTCCTTCCACGATGTGAGTTCCTTTGTTTTCTCGGGCTAGGGTTAGGCAATGGTAAATCACTCGATCTAAGCTCCATATGTGCATGAAATCATGTTCGATTTCAGCTTTGTGTTTACCTATAGGTACCAAGGACGATCTACGACTCCGAATGGGAGGGCCTAGATCTCGATGGAGAAGTGCCATGTGACCATGGGCTAAAACTGAGGAGATATGTTGCATTCGAAGGCAGCAACACTAGGAGAAGGTTGTTGGGCTATACAAATCAGGTTTGTTTACATTATGTGCAACTATGACATGAAGTAAAATGTATCGTGCTTGTTCATAACACTATAGTGTGTGTGTTTTTAGGTTGGCCCGATGTGTAAAGCAGTAGAGTGGGTGGATCTTGAGTGGCCAGATGCACTTAAGAAATGTTTGGCACAGTTATGGGAGATGTATGAGTTGGAAAGGTCGGGGATATTTACTAATGTAAGTGATGCAGCTGAAAAAAATTATAAGCTGTCGGTACGAAATAAGGAGCTGGAACAAGAAATCGAGAATTTGCAGTTAAAGATAACTGACAGAATCTGTTGGAAATATGCCCTAGAGACAAATAGTAGTAAGGACTATTATCATATTTCATATAGTTTATGATTAAGTTTTGTATCATGTTATAACTGTGTTGAGTGGAAACATCAATACACATGTGATATATAAACAACCAGGGGTTCCCAGTGAAACCCTAGTCACTGGTTCATTGGTCAACAGATGATCATGTTTCCTGATCATGTGGCATTTATGCCAGTTGGAAATGAGGTCATCTCATTCTGAGAATTAGATGATGAACCAATACCCAACCTAAACATCGTGATTCGATCATGTCACGAAGTTCAAGTTACGATGATTAGAAAAGGATCCTTGTAGACTATTCCTTAGACCGTGAGGCTATATTAATCACTGTCTCCCGAGAATGCTTAGATAGCATCAAACGCCATCTGGTAAAACGGTGGTTATAAAGGTGTGTTCAGGTATTCGGAGGAAACCGTAGAGTCAATATATGTCAAGAGCGGGATTTGTCCGTCCATGTGACGGGAAGATACTCAAGGGCCTACTTGGAGAAGTTATATCCAATAGCTGCGCAGCGTGTGATTAGATCACGGGGATATCACTTGTCGGAACGAGTCAAATAGCATTGTTCAGTAACGAGATTGAACTCGACATGAAGATGTCATTGATCAGGTCTCGGGCAATGTAAGTATCGAATGACAAAGGGAATAAGACGCGACTGTCACCGGTTCAAATGACGAAAGATCTTCGTGGAATGCACAGGGGTCACATGGCCATCCAGGTCCCTCTGTTGATCATTGGTGCGGGAGTGTCTCGACCATGTCTGGAGTGTTCCCAAACCATAGGGTATCATGCTTAAGGGCTTGATGATGCTTAGAGAGTGTTTATGGGATCAGTAGAATCACTCAAGAAAAGAAGGGAGAAAACTGGAAGGGTTTCGGTAAGTCCGGAGTGGAGGTGGAAGGTGTTCCATGACCACGGAGATTAGATAATGTGTGAATGAATGTTAAATATTGATTTAATCATTTATTAATAATTATTTAATAAAGAAAAAAATCAATTTAATGGTCAAAGGCTTAATGGGCCAATTCCCAGAGGGGAGAGGGCCCATTAGGGAAAGGCAAGAGGGAGAAGGGGGCCATGGGGTGGCCGGCCTCCCTAGTGGGCCAGCCCCCCCCCCCCCCCCCCCCCCCCCGTGCGTGGGGCCCATGGGGGTGGCCCACGGTGCCACCCCTACCCCCTCCTCTCCTTTAGTCCCACCCCGGGACTTGAGGGGAGGTAGTACCTCCCCTCCCCTATATATAGTGGGGTATATTGGCCTAGAAAATACACCCAATAATCAATAAAGGTCTCCCCACTTTTGGGAGGACCTCTAATTGATATTTTCTCTCTCCCCCTCTCTCTCGTGACCGTGGTCCCAAGTCTGGACTGCACGAGCGAGAGACATCTTCACCGTGGAGCGCCGTCGCGCTACGGGATTTGGATCCGGGAGCTCTACTTCCGCAACGCTGCTGGATCAGGGAAGCGGGAGTCATCGTCAGGCACCGGACGTGTGTAACTCCCACGAGGTGTCACACTTGAGGCACTCAAGTCGTTGGAGCCAGAAGGAGCGCAAGGACTTCATCATGACCTTGAGGTCGGCTTCGGGTCGTCTACATCAACCACGCTCTCCTGAGTGTTGACAACGCTTTTCGGTCTTCGAGGGTAAGTTCACGTAAAGCCCCTCCCGTTACTGTATTACTAATAGATAGGTCATGGCAGCTTCAGGGGTTCAGGGGCGTAGAGTAAAATTTATTGTTTTTATGCGCGGAACCCCTACAGAATCGATGGGAGCTTGGTTGTTGGAACTGCAGAGAAGCTTCAGGATAGTCACAGGTTGCTAATTCATAATGCAGAAAAGGAGAGGGATCAGCTCAAGGAAGACAAGAAGAAGCTATAGTGTTGCATTGCGGATCTGTTGAAGGAACTAAAGAAGGCGCGCGAGGGTGAACAAGGACAGACTATAGAGGATAAAGGAAATTCGAGATGAATAATTTATGTTGTACTAATGCCTGAAACTAGTTAATTGTAAGACTTGCAGTTGCGCTTTCCGAACTAAGCCAAACTCAATCCTCGAGCAAACTAATTTCAGACGAACACACATATCGTGCATAGAGTTAAGTTCACGCTTACAAAATCACCACTACAGAGGATAAACCAGGCAGTTCAGTACTAAATAGACATATGTTGTGTTCAAGCGAGCCTGGCCCAGAGCTGCCTGTTTTCCTCCCTAAGATTGGCCAACTCCTTCAGTACTATGTCGTGCTTCAGCTGTAGGTTCTAGCGCTCCGTCACGGATTGGAGAATTTTGTCCGTAGCCATACGATTTTCCTTCAAGATCCCTTTCATGATCTCCATCTGCTTCCTAGCCGAGGCGCGACCTTCACTGTGTAGCTTCGCCCAGTCGGCGTTTAACTCCTTCAGTTTCCGGCACTTGTTAGAAAAGGTCCGCGAATTCAGCACGCAGTTGGTCAAAGGCCAGTTTCTGGGAATTCCGCTTCTCCCTTTGGATTGCTATCTTGTCATTTAGCCAGGTCGCCAGGTCCTGGTCGATCTTTCGCCTCTTTCCCTGCAACAAAAATACATGGTATGGTTTGTTCAGTTTATCAGGACAAGCTGGTTAGTTTCCATAATTAACTGAATCGACTAGTGGCACTGTCATAATTTCAAGGAAGAAGCAATCTAGGACTAATCAACATTTTATGAATCGACTAGTGGCACTGTCATAATTTCAATTTCGAAGACAAATAAGATTTATCAGCAGTTTAGTGTGCTGTGGGTTTTTCCTAATATCACCAAATAGTAGTGGGAGAGTGGCAAACTCATAATGCAGAAACCCATGTCTAGATACATATGGAAAGAGAACATGGTGTCCATTCATGAACATGAACACCAACACATGTCTAGATAGATAAGGAGTTGCCCTAGGATTCTTATTGCACCCTATAATGGGAAGCAGACATGGGCATTGCTCCCTGAACCCTAAACATTACAAAAGGAGAGGAGGACGAACTGGTATTCGTGTCCCTGCTAACAGGAATTAGACTTGGGCATTGCTCCGGTATGCCTCCAGACATGCCCTTAGCTCCTCGTTCTCTTTCTGAACAGCCTCGAGTACGGTGATCCCTCTGCTCATGTCCGCCTTCACCTCCTTGACTGCATCCAGGCAACGGTTCCTATCATGGTAGGCTCGGATGGTAGCCTTGGTTTCCTCGACGCGTCCTCTGAGTGCCTCGCTGACTTCGTCCTACAGGAGAATGCACCTTTCCACGAGATTCTTCTTCTCCTCCGTGAGCTTGTTGATTATCTTGATGGCATGTTCTTGCCTGATCAAGTTACGGTCGAGCACTTTCTGCAGCCTAACGACGTCACGTGCAAAATCTAGCGAGATCTCCTTCTGCACAGATAATTGCTTGCGTAGGCTCTCATTAGCTTGGGTGAGGGAGCGTGCAAGCTCATGTTGGTTGGCAATCTTGGAACTGATCGCGGCCACCTTCTCACGGTACTCGGCCTTAGATCGATGCATCATTCATGTTAATTGAAATAGGAATTCTACAATTACACTCCAGGTCCCAGGTGAATACTAATACAGATCAAAAAAATCCCCGTTGAATCTATTGGCCGTAGTGTTAAAAAATGGACCTGGAGATCTATTTATGACCATGATAAACTAATCCTAATCACAAAAAATCCATAGTGAATCTATGAACAGTGGTATTAAGGAAAGCCCAAGAGATCCAGTCATATTCATGAAAACAAATACAACTCGCAAAAGAAGAAGAAAAACCAATGCGGGGCGGACAGCATCTAAGAAATCCACATCATAACTCGGAGAAATAACAGCGTGGAGATTTGCTACCTCGCTGAGACATGGAACGGGGCCGAACGGGTCCTGCAACGCCTCTGTCATGGTTGATTCGGGCTCCACGACCGACCTGTAATACGTAGAAGAGGAAGAGCCAGAAGAAGAAGAAAAACAAGAAGAAGCTGATTAAGATCATGATGGAGAGGGAGATGGAGAAGAAGTAGAATAAGGAGACTGTACCGGGAGGAGCCCTCGCCTGCTAGAACATTCGACGCCATTGTCGGGGGAGATTGGGCCTCGATGAGAGGGTGTGCTTGAGCGGCTGGTAGAGCAAGAAGTGCCTCGCGGCGATTTCTCTCCCTTTTCTCCACGAGGATCATCGACCGGCCTCTCCCCCTCCTCAGTGGAGCCATGGCTTATAGGGTGAGTGTGGCGGAGGCAGGAGGAAGGAGATAGTGATTATTAGTGTGGGAGAAGAGTAAAGAGTACATGTCGTGGTCCAGTAGTACTAGTACTAATATACAAGACCACCGTGTACGGTCTACCTTCTCAAAGAAGCCAGGGAGGCAGGGGTAGGGAATCAATCGGACTTGTCTTTATTGTGATGGACACTTCAATGGTCTTTGGCGCCGCCCAAAATCCAGTATATAATAAGGGGAGTGCGAGCCGGGTGGTCGTCACGGGAATCGGCGCGCACATCCCGCGTGCGTGTGTCACGTGTTGATGGGGCAATGACGCGTGCAACTGCTGCACGATCACGTCGGCACATCCAACTCCGTCGAACTCCACGTGACAGGAACGCACGGGATATTTACGAGATATTAATTCTTTCTTCTTCTTTTTTTGATAATCGACAAATGCACGCGTGGACATGACGCACGAAACTGCTGCTCATCCTTGATCAGCTCGGCACCCCACTCCGTGTACCCGTCATCGACCATTCGGAGCAACTACCTCGAGCACGATGCCCCCTCGCCGTGGAAATGGCAGGTCCAAGACTTCCACTGACCGTCCTACGTCCCCGGCTCTTCGCTGCATCGTCCGCGCTCGTGAGTCGCCTGCCGAGGCAGCACGTCGTGTCCGACTGCGCCAGGAGGAGCGTGGGGTACCTGCAGCGTCGGACGAGCGCAAAGTAGCAGCCAGGACGGGGCACGTGTTGCACCGGCGAGTACGGACAAGAAGAGGAACGAGAAGAAGACCAGGAAGAAGAGAGGAGATAGTTATTTGGACGAGTTCGACTTGGCCAACGAGGAGGCGTTCATCGATCAGTTGGAGGCAGGAGCGGAGGAGAGTGACGTGGACCCGTGGGACTACGAAGAGGAGGAGGAGGACTCTGACGAGGAGATAGCGCGCTTATTCGAGGAAGGTGGCAGTGTCGAGTCGTCAGAGGAGGGCACCGACGGCGGCGATGGCGGGGACCATGGCGTTGACGAATACGAGGATGAACCGGAAGACGAAGACGATGGCTTCTTTGAAATATGATCATTTATTTTATTTATTTTAGTTAGATAGATGGATTTTCACTTGTTTATGGGGGTTTAGTATCGGTAGCACGGATAGAGAGGTGGCACGAATTGACCATGCATAAAAAAGTGGAGAAGGGAGGGGTTATCCTGCCTGTTGGATCACATGGGATCAACGGTTGGTGGAGACGATCCGCGTGACATCTCTGTCAGCCAATCAGGGCATAGCACCCAGAGTGAGCACATGTTTGGGATCTCCACACGTTTGGGCTTTTCTGAGATTTGTGACAGAGAGAGAGGGGAAATCTCTTTTCACAATCCGCCTATGGATCCACCCGTACCATTCAAATGTCATTGCATTTGTGCTCTTTTCAAAATCCACCTATGGATCCACCAGTGTCATTGCATGTGTGTTCTTTTTACTAACAACAACCAGAGTCATTCCATGTGTGTTCTTTTCACATACCACATATGGATCCACCAGTGTCATTGCATGTGTGCTCTTTTCACAATCCACCTATGGATCCACCAGTGTCATTGCAGGTGTGTTCTTTTTAGTAACAACAAACAGAGTCATTTTCCATGTGTGTTCTTCTCACATACCACCTATGGATCCACCAGTGTCATTGCATGTGTGTTCTTTTCACTAACAACAACCAGAGTCATTGCATGTGTGTTCTTTTCACATACCACATATGGATCCACCAGTGTCATTGAAATGTGTGTTCTCTACAGAGACCACACATGGATCCACAAGTGTCATTGCATGTGTGTTCTTTTTAGTAACAACAACCATAGTCATTTTGCATGTGTGTTCTTTTCACATACCACCTATGGATCCACCAGTGTCATTGCTTGTGTGTTCTTTTCACAATCCACCCATGGATCCACCGGAGTCATTGCATGTGTGTTCTTTTTAGTAACAACAACCAGAGTCATTTTGCATGTGTGTTCTTTTCACATACCACACATGGATCCACCAGTGTCATTGCATGTGTGTTCTTTTCACTAACAACAACAAGAGTCATTTTGCATGTGTTCTCTTTTCACATACCACAAATGGATCCACCAGTGTCATTGAAATGTGTGTTCTCTACAAAGACCACACATGGATCCACTAGTGTCATTGCATGTGTGTTCTTTTTACTAATAACAACAAGAGTCATTGAAATGTGTGCTCTCTTCAAAGACCACACATGGATCCACCGGTGTCATTGCATGTGTGTTCTTTTTACTAACAACAACAAGAGTCATTGAAATGTGTGCTCTCTTCAGAGACCACACATGGATCGACCAGTGTCATTGCATGTGTGTTCTATTCAGTAACAACAACCAGAGTCATTGCATGTGTGTTCTTTTCACATACCACATATAGATCCACTAGTGTCATTGCATGTGTGCTCTTTTCACAATCCACCCATGGATCCGCCAGTGTCATTGCATGTGTGTTCTTTTTAGTAACAAAAACCAGAGTCATTTTGCATGTGTGTTCTTTTCACATATCACCTATGGATCCACCAGTGTCATTGTATGTGTGTTCTTTTCACTAACAACAACTCGAGTCATTGCATGTGTGTTCTTTTCAAATACCACATATGGATCCACCAGTGTCATTGAAATGTGTGTTCTTCTCACATACCACCTATGGATCCACCAGTGTCATTGCATGTGTGTTCTTTTTAGTAACTACAACCAGAGTCATTTTGCATGTGTGTTATTCTCACATACCACCTATGGATCCACCAGTGTCATTGCATGTGTGTTCTTTTCACTAACAACAACCAGAGTCATTGCATGTTTGTTCTTTTCACATACCACATATGGATCCACCAGTGTCATTGAAATGTGTGTTCTCTATAGAGACCACAGATGGATCCACAAGTGTCATTGCATGTGTGTTCTTTTTAGTAACAACAACCAGAGTCATTTTGCATGTGTGTTCTTTTCACATACCACCTATGGATCCACCAGTGTCATTGCATGTGTGTTCTTTTCACAATCCACCCATGGATCCACCAGAGTCATTGCATGTGTGTTCTTTTTAGTAACAACAACCAGTGTCATTTTGCATGTGTGTTCATTTCACATACCACCTATGGATCCACCAGTGTCATTGCATGTGTGTTGTTTTCACTAACAACAACTAGAGTCATTTTGCATGTGTGTTCTTTTCACATACCACAGATGGATCCACCAGTGTCATTCCATGTGTGTTCTTTTTAGTAACAACAACCAGAGTCATTGCATGTGTGTTCTTCTCACATACCACATATGGATCCACCAGTGTCATTGCATGTGTGCTCTTTTCACAATCCACCCATGGATCCACCAGTGTCATTGCATGTGTGTTCTTTTTAGTAACAACAACCAGAGTCATTTTGCATGTGTGTCCTTTTCACATACCACCTATGGATCCACCAGTGTCATTGCATGTGTGTTCTTTTCACTAACAACAACCTGAGTCATTTTGCATGTGTGTTCTTTTCACATAACACATATGGATCCACCAGTGTCATTGAAATGTGTGTTCTCTATAGAGACCACACATGGATCCACCGGTGTCATTGCATGTATGTTCTTTTCACTAACAACAACTGGATTCATTGCATGTGTGTTTTCTTCACAATCCGCACATGGATCCACCAGTGTCACTACATGTGTGTTCTTTTTAGTAACAACAACCAGTGTCATTGCATGTGTGTTCTCTTCACAATCCACACATGGATCCACCAGTGTCATTGCATGTGTGTTCTTTTCAATGACAACAACCAGAGTCATTGCATGTGTGTTCTTTTCAGTAACAACAACCAGAGTCATTGCATGTGTGTTCTTTTCACATACCACATATGGATCCACCAGTGTCATTGATGTGTGCTCTTTTCACAATCCACCCATGGATCCACCAATATCATTCCATGTGTGTTCTTTTTAGTAACAACAACCAAAGAGATTTTGAATGTGTGTTCTTTTCACATATCACCTATGGATCCACCAGTGTCATTGCATGTGTGTTATTTTCGCTAACAACAACCAGAGTCCTTGCATGTGTGTTCTTTTCACATACCACATATGGATCCACTAGTGTCATTGAAATGTGTGTTCTTCTAACAAACCACCTATGGATCCACCAGTGTTATTGCATGTGTGTTCATTTCATAATCCACCTATCGATCCACCAATGTCATTGCATGTGTGTTCTTTTTAGTAACAACAACCAGAGTCATTTTGCATGTGTGTTCTTCTCACATACCACCTATGGATCCACCAGTGTGATTGCATGTGTGTTCTTTTCACTAACAACAACCCGAGTCATTGCATGTGTGTTCTTTTCACATACCACATGTGGATCCACCAGTGTCATTGAAATGCGTGTTCTCTACAGAGACCACACATGGATCCACCAGTGTCATTGCACGTGTGTTCTTTTTAGTAACAAAAACAAGAGTCATTTTTCATGTGTGTTCTTTTCACATACCACCTACGGATCCACCAGTGTCATTGCATGTGTGTTCTTTTCACAATTCACCCATGGATCCACCAGTGTCATTGCATGTGTGTTCTTTTTAGTAACAACAACCAGAGCATTTTGCATGTGTGTTCTTTTCACATACCACCTATGGATCCACTAGTGTCATTGCATGTGTGTTCTTTTCACTAACAACAACCTGAGTCATTTTGCATGTGTGTTCTTTTCACATACCACCTATGGATCCAACCGTGTCATTGAAATGTGTGTTCTCTATAGAGACCACACATGGATCCACCGGTATCATTGCATGTATGTTCCTTTCACTAACAACTGGAGTCATTGCATGTGTGTTGTCTTCACAATCCACACCCGAATCCACCAGTGTCATTGCATGTGTGTTCTTTTTAGTAACAACAAACAGTGTCATTGCATCTGTGCTCTCTTCAGAGACCACACATGGATCCACCAGTGTCATTGCATGTGTGTTCTTTTTACTAACAACAACAAGAGTCATTGAAATGCGTGCTCTCTTCAAAGACCACACATGGATCCACCAGTGTCATTGCATGTGTGTTCTTTTCAGTAACAACAACCAGAGTCATTGCATGTGTGTTCTTTTCACATACCACGTATGGATCCACCAGTGTCATTGCATGTGTTCTCTTTTCACAATCCACCCATGGATCCACTAGTGTCATTGCATGTGTATTCTTTTTAGTAACAACAACCAGAGTCATTTTGCATGTGTGTTCTTTTCACATATCACCTATGGATCCACCAGTGTCATTGCATGTGTGTTCTTTTCACTAACAACAACCAGAGTCATTGCCTGTGTGTTATTTTCACATACCACATATGGATCCACCAGTGTCATTGAAATGTGTGTTATTCTAACAAACCACCTATGGATCCACCAGTGTCATTGCATGTGTGTTCATTTCATAATCCACCTATGGATCCACCAGTGTCATTGCATGTGTGTTCTTTTTAGTAACAACAAGTAGAGTCATTTTGCGTGTGTGTTCTTCTCACATACCACCTATGGATCCACCAGTGTGATTGCATGTGTGTTCTCTTCACTAACAACAACCCGAGTCATTGCATGTGTGTTCTTTTCACATACCACATGTGGATCCACCAGTGTCATTGAAATGTGTGTTCTCTACAGAGACCACACATGGATCCACCAGTGTCATTGCACGTGTGTTCTTTTTAGTAACAACAACAAGAGTCATTTTTCATGTGTGTTCTTTTCACATACCACCTATGGATCCACCAGTGTCATTGCATGTGTGTTCTTTTCACAATCCACCCATGGATCCACCAGTGTCATTGAATGTGTGTTCTTTTTAGTAACAACAACCAGAGCATTTTGCATGTGTGTTCTTTTCACATACCACCTATGGATCCACCAGCGTCATTGCATGTGTGTTCTTTTCACTAACAACAACCTGAGTCATTTTGCATGTGTGTTCTTTTCATATACCACCTATGGATCCAAGAGTGTCATTGAAATGTGTGTTCTCTACAGAGACCACACATGGATCCACTGGTGTCATTGCATGTATGTTCTTTTCACTAACAACTGGAGTCATTGCATGTGTGTTGTCATCACAATCCACACCCGAATCCACCAGTGTCATTGCATGTGTGTTCTTTTTAGTAACAACAACCAGTGTCATTGCATCTGTGCTCTCTTCAGAGAACACACATGGATCCACCAGTGTCATTGCATGTGTGTTCTTTTTACTAACAACAACAAGAGTCATTGAAATGCGTGCTCTCTTCAAAGACCACACATGGATCCACCAGTGTCATTGCATGTGTGTTCTTTTCAGTAACAACAACCAGAGTCATTGCATGTGTGTTCTTTTCACATACCATGTATGGATCCACCAGTGTCATTGCATGTGTGCTCTTTTCACAATCCACCCATGGATCCACCAGTGTCATTGCATGTGTATTCTTTTTAGTAACAACAACCAGAGTCATTTTGCATGTGTGTTCTTTTCACATATCACCTATGGATCCACCAGTGTCATTGCATGTGTGTTCTTTTCACTAACAACAACCAGAGTCATTGCATGTGTGTTCTTTTCACTAACAACAACCAGAGTCATTGCATGTGTGTTATTTTCACATACCACATATGGATCCACCAGTGTCATTGAAATGTGTGTTCTTCTAACATACCACCTATGGATCCACCAGTGTCATTGCATGTGTGTTCATTTTATAATCCACCTATGGATCCACCAGTGTCATTGCATGTGTGTTCTTTTTAGTAACAACAACTAGAGTCATTTGGCGTGTGTGTTCTTCTCACATACCACCTATGGATCCACCAGTGTCATTGCATGTGTGTTCTTTTCACTAACAACAACAAGAGTCATTGCATGTGTGTTCTTTTCACATACCACATATGGATCCACCAGTGTCATTGAAATGTGTGTTCTCTACAGAGACCACACATGGATCCACAAGTGTCATTGCATGTGTGTTCTTTTTAGTAACAACAACCAGAGTCATTTTGCATGTGTGTTCTTTTCACATACCACCTATGGATCCACCAGTGTCATTGCATGTGTGTTCTTTTCACAATCCACCCATGGATCCACCAGAGTCATTGCATGTGTGTTCTTTTTAGTAACAACAACCAGAGTCATTTTGCATGTGTGTTCATTTCACATACCACCTATGGATCCACCAGTGTCATTGCATGTGTGTTCTTTTCACTAACAACAACTAGAGTCATTTTGCATGTGTGTTCTTTTCACTAACAACAACTAGAGTCATTTTGCATGTGTGTTCTTTTCACATACCACAGATGGATCCACCAGTGTCATTGCATGTGTGTTCTTTTTAATAACAACAACCAGAGTCATTGCATGTGTGTTCTTCTCACATACCACATATGGATCCACCAGTGTCATTGCATGTGTGCTCTTTTCACAATCCACCCATCGATCCACCAGAGTCATTGCATGTGTGTTCTTTTTAGTAACAACAACTAGAGTCATTTTTCATGTGTGTCCTTTTCACATACCACCTATGGATCCACCAGTGTCATTGCATGTGTGTTCTTTTCACTAACAACAACCTGAGTCATTTTGCATGTGTGTTCTTTTCACATACCACATATGGATCCACCAGTGTCATTGAAATGTGTGTTCTCTACAGAGACCACACATGGATCCACAAGTGTCATTGCATGTGTGTTCTTTTTAGTAACAACAACCAGAGTCATTTTGCATGTGTGTTCTTTTCACATACCACCTATGGATCCACCAGTGTCATTGCATGTGTGTTCTTTTCACAATCCACCCATGGATCCACCAGAGTCATTGCATGTGTGTTCTTTTTAGTAACAACAACCAGAGTCATTTTGCATGTGTGTTCATTTCACATACCACCTATGGATCCACTAGTGTCATTGCATGTGTTTTCTTTTCACTAACAACAACCTGAGTCATTTTTCATGTGTGTTCTTTTCACATACCACCTATGGATCCAACAGTGTCATTGAAATGTGTGTTCTCTACAGAGAACACACATGGATCCACCGGTATCATTGCATGTATGTTCTTTTCACTAACAACTAGAGTCATTGCATGTGTGTTGTCTTCACAATCCACACCCGAATCCAGCAGTGTCATTGCATGTGTGTTCTTTTTAGTAACAACAACCAGTGTCATTGCATCTGTGCTCTCTTCAGAGACCACACATGCATCCACCAGTGTCATTGCATGTGTGTTCTTTTTACTAACAACAACAAGAGTCATTGAAATGCGTGCTCTCTTCAAAGACCACACATGGATCCACCAGTGTCATTGCATGTGTGTTCTTTTTAGTAACAACAACCAGAGTCATTGCATGTGTGTTCTTTTCACATACCATGTATGGATCCACCAGTGTCATTGCATGTGTGCTCTTTTCACAATCCACCCATGGATCCACCAGTGTCATTGCATGTGTATTCTTTTTAGTAACAACAACCAGAGTCATTTTGCATGTGTGTTCTTTTCACATATCACCTATGGATCCACCAGTGTCATTGCATGTGTGTTCTTTTCACTAACAACAACCAGAGTCATTGCATGTGTGTTCTTTTCACTAACAAGAACCAGAGTCATTGCATGTGTGTTATTTTCACATACCACATATGGATCCACCAGTGTCATTGAAATGTGTGTTCTTCTAACATACCACCTATGGATCCACCAGTGTCATTGCATGTGTGTTCATTTCATAATCCACCTATGGATCCACCAGTGTGATTGCATGTGTGTTCTTTTTAGTAACAACAACTAGAGTCATTTTGCGTGTGTGTTCTTCTCACATACCACCTATGGATCCACCAGTGTCATTGCATGTGTGTTCTTTTCACTAACAACAACCAGAGTCATTGCATGTGTGTTCTTTTCACATACCACATATGGATCCACCAGTGTCATTGAAATGTGTGTTCTCTACAGAGACCACACATGGATCCACAAGTGTCATTGCATGTGTGTTCTTTTTAGTAACAACAACCAGAGTCATTTTGCATGTGTGTTCTTTTCACATACCACCTATGGATCCACCAGTGTCATTGCATGTGTGTTCTTTTCACAATCCACCCATGGATCCACCAGAGTCATTGCATGTGTGTTCTTTTTAGTAACAACAACCAGAGTCATTTTGCATGTGTGTTCATTTCACATACCACCTATGGGTCCACTAGTGTCATTGCATGTGTGTTCTTTTCACTAACAACAACCTGAGTCATTTTTCATGTGTGTTCTTTTCACATACCACCTATGGATCCAACAGTGTCATTGAAATGTGTGTTCTCTACAGAGAACACACATGGATCCACCGGTATCATTGCATGTATGTTCTTTTCACTAACAACTAGAGTCATTGCATGTGTGTTGTCTTCACAATCCACACCCGAATCCACCAGTGTCATTGCATGTGTGTTCTTTTTAGTAACAACAACCAGTGTCATTGCATCTTTGCTCTCTTCAGAGACCACACATGGATCCACCAGTGTCATTGCATGTGTGTTCTTTTTACTAACAACAACAAGAGTCATTGAAATGGGTGCTCTCTTCAAAGACCACACATGGATCCACCAGTGTCATTGCATGTGTGTTCTTTTCAGTAACAACAACCAGAGTCATTGCATGTGTGTTCTTTTCACATACCACGTATGGATCCACCAGTGTCATTGCATGTGTGCTCTTTTCACAATCCACCCATGGATCCACTAGTGTCATTGCATGTGTATTCTTTTTAGTAACAACAAGCAGAATCATTTTGCATGTGTGTTCTTTTCACATATCACCTATGGATCCACCAGTGTCATTGCATGTGTGTTCTTTTCACTAACAACAACCAGAGTCATTGCCTGTGTGTTATTTTCACATACCACATATGGATCCACCAGTGTCATTGAAATGTGTGTTCTTCTAACATACCACCTATGGATCCACCAGTGTCATTGCATGTGTGTTCATTTCATAATCCACCTATGGATCCACCAGTGTCATTGCATGTGTGTTCTTTTTAGTAACAACAACTAGAGTCATTTTGCGTGTGTGTTCTTCTCACATACCACCTATGGATCCACCAGTGTCATTGCATGTGTGTTCTTTTCACTAACAACAACCAGAGTCATTGCATGTGTGTTCTTTTCACATACCACATATGGATCCACCAGTGTCATTGAAATGTGTGTTCTCTACAGAGACCACACATGGATCCACAAGTGTCATTGCATGTGTGTTCTTTTTAGTAACAACAACCCGAGTCATTTTGCATGTGTATTCTTTTCACGTACCACCTATGGATCCACCAGTGTCATTGCATGTGTGTTCTTTTCACAATCCACCCATGGATCCACCAGAGTCATTGCATGTGTGTTCTTTTTAGTAACAACAACCAGAGTCATTTTGCATGTGTGTTCATTTCACATACCACCTATGGATCCACTAGTGTCATTGCATGTGTGTTCTTTTCACTAACAACAACTAGAGTCATTTTGCATGTGTGTTCTTTTCACATACCACTGATGAATCCACCAGTGTCATTGAAATGTGTGTTCTCTACACAGACCACACATGGATCCACCGGTATCATTGCATGTATGTTCTTTTCACTAACAACTTGAGTCATTGCATGTGTGTTGTCTTCACAATCCACACCCGAATCCACCAGTGTCATTGCATGTGTGTTCTTTTTAGTAACAACAACCAGTGTCATTGCATCTATGCTCTCTTCAGAGACCACACATGGATCCACCAGTGTCATTGCATGTGTGTTCTCTTTACTAACAACAACAAGAGTCGTTGAAATGTGTGCTCTCCTCAAAGACCACACATGGATCCACCAGTGTCATTGCATGTGTGTTCTTTTCAGTAACAACAACCAGAGTCATTGCATGTGTGTTCTTTTCACATACCACGTATGCATCCACCAGTGTCATTGCATGTGTGCTCTTTTCACAATCCACCCATGGATCCACCAGTGTCATTGCATGTGTATTCTTTTTAGTAACAACAACCAGAGTCATTTTGCATGTGTGTTCTTTTCATATATCACCTATGGATCCACCAGTGTCATTGCATGTGTGTTCTTTTCACTAACAACAACCAGAGTCATTGCATGTGTGTTATTTTCACATACCACATATGGATCCACCAGTGTCATTGAAATGTGTGTTCTTCTAACATACCACCTATGGATCCAACAGTGTCATTGCATGTGTGTTCATTTCATAATCCACCTATGGATCCACCAGTGTCATTGCATGTGTGTTCTTTTTAGTAACAACAACTAGAGTCATTTGGCGTGTGTGTTCTTCTCACATACCACCTATGGATCCACCAATGTCATTGCATGTGTGTTCTTTTCACTAACAACAACAAGAGTCATTGCATGTGTGTTCTTTTCACATACCACATATGGATCCACCAGTGTCATTGAAATGTGTGTTCTCTACAGAGACCACACATGGATCCACAAGTGTCATTGCATGTGTGTTCTTTTTAGTAACAACAACCAGAGTCATTTTGCATGTGTGTTCTTTTCACATACCACCTATGGATCCACCAGTGTCATTGCATGTGTGTTCTTTTCACAATCCACCCATGGATCCACCAGAGTCATTGCATGTGTGTTCTTTTTAGTAACAACAACCAGAGTCATTTTGCATGTGTGTTCATTTCACATACCACCTATGGATCCACCAGTGTCATTCATGTGTGTTCTTTTCACTAACAACAACTAGAGTCATTTTGCATGTGTGTTCTTTTCACTAACAACAACTAGAGTCATTTTGCATGTGTGTTCTTTTCACATACCACAGATGGATCCACCAGTGTCATTGCATGTGTGTTCTTTTTAATAACAACAACCAGAGTCATTGCATGTGTTTTCTTCTCACATACCACATATGGATCCACCAGTGTCATTGCATGTGTGCTCTTTTCACAATCCACCCATCGATCCACCAGAGTCATTGCATGTGTGTTCTTTTTAGTAACAACAACTGGAGTCATTTTGCATGTGTGTCCTTTTCACATACCACCTATGGATCCACCAGTGTCATTGCATGTGTGTTCTTTTCACTAACAACAACCTGAGTCATTTTGCATGTGTGTTCTTTTCACATACCACATATGGATCCACCAGTGTCATTGAAATGTGTGTTCTCTACAGAGACCACACATGGATCCACAAGTGTCATTGCATGTGTGTTCTTTTTAGTAACAACAACCAGAGTCATTTTGCATGTGTGTTCTTTTCACATACCACCTATGGATCCACCAGTGTCATTGCATGTGTGTTCTTTTCACAATCCACCCATGGATCCACCAGAGTCATTGCATGTGTGTTCTTTTTAGTAACAACAACCAGAGTCATTTTGCATGTGTGTTCATTTCACATACCACCTATGGATCCACTAGTGTCATTGCATGTGTGTTCTTTTCACTAACAACAACTAGAGTCATTTTGCATGTGTGTTCTTTTCACATACCACAGATGAATCCACCAGTGTCATTGAAATGTGTGTTCTCTACACAGACCACACATGGATCCACCGGTATCATTGCATGCATGTTCTTGTCACTAACAACTGGAGTCATTGCATGTGTGTTGTCTTCACAATCCACACCCGAATCCACCAGTGTCATTGCATGTGTGTTCTTTTTAGTAACAACAACCAGTGTCATTGCATCTGTGCTCTCTTCAGAGACCACACATGGATCCACCAGTGTCATTGCATGTGTGTTCTCTTTACTAACAACAACAAGAGTCGTTGAAATGCGTGCTCTCCTCAAAGACCACACATGGATCCACCAGTGTCATTGCATGTGTGTTCTTTTCAGTAACAACAACCAGAGTCATTGCATGTGTGTTCTTTTCACATACCACGTATGGATCCACCAGTGTCATTGCATGTGTGCTCTTTTCACAATCCACCCATGGATCCACCAGTGTCATTGCATGTGTATTCTTTTTAGTAACAACAACCAGAGTCATTTTGCATGTGTGTTCTTTTCATATATCACCTATGGATCCACCAGTGTCATTGCATGTGTGTTCTTTTCACTAACAACAACCAGAGTCATTGCATGTGTGTTATTTTCACATACCACATATGGATCCACCAGTGTCATTGAAATGTGTGTTCTTCTAACATACCACCTATGGATCCACCAGTGTCATTGCATGTGTGTTCATTTCATAATCCACCTATGGATCCACCAGAGTCATTGCATGTGTGTTCTTTTTAGTAACAACAACTAGAGTCATTTTGCATGTGTGTCCTTTTCACATACCACCTATGGATCCACCAGTGTCATTGCATGTGTGTTCTTTTCACTAACAACAACCTGAGTCATTTTGCATGTGTGTTCTTTTCACATACCACATATGGATCCACCAGTGTCATTGAAATGTGTGTTCTCTACAGAGACCACACATGGATCCACAAGTGTCATTGCATGTGTGTTCTTTTTAGTAACAACAACCAGAGTCATTTTGCATGTGTGTTCTTTTCACATACCACCTATGGATCCACCAGTGTCATTGCATGTGTGTTCTTTTCACAATCCACCCATGGATCCACCAGAGTCATTGCATGTGTGTTCTTTTTAGTAACAACAACCAGAGTCATTTTGCATGTGTGTTCATTTCACATACCACCTATGGATCCACTAGTGTCATTGCATGTGTGTTCTTTTCACTAACAACAACTAGAGTCATTTTGCATGTGTGTTCTTTTCACATACCACAGATGAATCCACCAGTGTCATTGAAATGTGTGTTCTCTACACAGACCACACATGGATCCACCGGTATCATTGCATGCATGTTCTTGTCACTAACAACTGGAGTCATTGCATGTGTGTTGTCTTCACAATCCACACCCGAATCCACCAGTGTCATTGCATGTGTGTTCTTTTTAGTAACAACAACCAGTGTCATTGCATCTGTGCTCTCTTCAGAGACCACACATGGATCCACCAGTGTCATTGCATGTGTGTTCTCTTTACTAACAACAACAAGAGTCGTTGAAATGCGTGCTCTCCTCAAAGACCACACATGGATCCACCAGTGTCATTGCATGTGTGTTCTTTTCAGTAACAACAACCAGAGTCATTGCATGTGTGTTCTTTTCACATACCACGTATGGATCCACCAGTGTCATTGCATGTGTGCTCTTTTCACAATCCACCCATGGATCCACCAGTGTCATTGCATGTGTATTCTTTTTAGTAACAACAACCAGAGTCATTTTGCATGTGTGTTCTTTTCATATATCACCTATGGATCCACCAGTGTCATTGCATGTGTGTTCTTTTCACTAACAACAACCAGAGTCATTGCATGTGTGTTATTTTCACATACCACATATGGATCCACCAGTGTCATTGAAATGTGTGTTCTTCTAACATACCACCTATGGATCCACCAGTGTCATTGCATGTGTGTTCATTTCATAATCCACCTATGGATCCACCAGTGTCATTGCATGTGTGTTCTTTTTAGTAACAACAACTAGAGTCATTTGGCGTGTGTGTTCTTCTCACATACCACCTATGGATCCACCAGTGTCATTGCATGTGTGTTCTTTTCACTAACAACAACAAGAGTCATTGCATGTGTGTTCTTTTCACATACCACATATGGATCCACCAGTGTCATTGAAATGTGTGTTCTCTACAGAGACCACACATGGATCCACAAGTGTCATCGCATGTGTGTTCTTTTTAGTAACAACAACCAGAGTCATTTTGCATGTGTGTTCTTTTCACATACCACCTATGGATCCACCAGTGTCATTGCATGTGTGTTCTTTTCACAATCCACCCATGGATCCACCAGAGTCATTGCATGTGTGTTCTTTTTAGTAACAACAACCAGAGTCATTTTGCATGTGTGTTCATTTCACATACCACCTATGGATCCACCAGTGTCATTGCATGTGTGTTCTTTTCACTAACAACAACTAGAGTCATTTTGCATGTGTGTTCTTTTCACTAACAACAACTAGAGTCATTTTGCATGTGTGTTCTTTTCACATACCACAGATGGATCCACCAGTGTCATTGCATGTGTGTTCTTTTTAATAACAACAACCAGAGTCATTGCATGTGTGTTCTTCTCACATACCACATATGGATCCACCAGTGTCATTGCATGTGTGCTCTTTTCACAATCCACCCATCGATCCACAAGAGTCATTGCATGTGTGTTCTTTTTAGTAACAACAACTAGAGTCATTTTGCATGTGTGTCCTTTTCACATACCACCTATGGATCCACCAGTGTCATTGCATGTGTGTTCTTTTCACTAACAACAACCTGAGTCATTTTGCATGTGTGTTCTTTTCACATACCACATATGGATCCACCAGTGTCATTGAAATGTGTGTTCTCCACAGAGACCACACATGGATCTACCGGTGTCATTGCATGTATGTTCTTTTCACTAACAACAACTAGAGTCATTGCATGTGTGTTCTCTTCACAATCCACACATGGATCCACCAGTGTCATTGCATGTGTGTTATTTTTAGTAACAACAACCAGAGTCATTGCATGTGTGTTCTTTTCAGTAACAACAACCAGAGTCATTGCATGTGTGTTCTTTTCACATACCACATATGGATCCACCAGTGTCATTGCATGTGTGCTCTTTTCACAATCCACCCATGGATCCACCAATATCATTGAATGTGTGTTATTTTTAGTAACAACAACCAAAGTGATTTTGAATGTGTGTTCTTTTCACATATCACCTATGGATCCACCAGTGTCATTGCATGTGTGTTCTTTTCACTAACAACAACCAGAGTCCTTGCATGTGTGTTCTTTTCACATACCACATATGGATCCACCAGTGTCATTGAAATGTGTGTTCTTCACACAAACCACCTATGGATCCACCAGTGTTATTGCATGTGTGTTCATTTCATAATCCACCTATGGATCCACCAATGTCATTGCATGTGTGTTCTTTTTAGTAACAACCAGAGTCATTTTGCATGTGTGTTCTTCTCACATACCACCTATGGATCCACCAGTGTCATTGCATGTGTGTTCTTTTCACTAACAACAACCCAAGTCATTGCATGTGTGTTCTTTTCACATACCACATGTGGATCCACCAGTGTCATTGCATGTGTGTTCTTTTCACAATCCACCCATGGATCCACCAATGTCATTGCACGTGTGTTCTTTTTAGTAACAACAACCAGAGCATTTTGCATCTGTGTTCTTTTCACATACCACCTATGGATCCTCCAGCGTCATTGCATGTGTGTTCTTTTCACTAACAACAACTAGAGTCATTTTGCATGTGTGTTCTTTTCACATACCACCTATGGATCCAACAGTGTCATTGAAATGTGTGTTCTCTACAGAGACCACACATGGATCCACTGGTGTCATTGCATGTATGTTCTTTTCACTAACAATTGGAGTCATTGCATGTGTGTTGTCTTCACAATCCACACCCGAATCCACCAGTGTCATTGCATGTGTGTTCTTTTTAGTAACAACAACCAGTGTCATTGCATCTGTGCTCTCTTCAGAGAACACACATGGATCCACCAGTGTCATTGCATGTGTGTTCTTTTTACTAACAACAACAAGAGTCATTGAAATGCGTGCTCTCTTCAAAGACCACACATGGATCCACCAGTGTCATTGCATGTGTGTTCTTTTCAGTAACAACAACCAGAGTCATTGCATGTGTGTTCTTTTCACATACCACGTATGGATCCACTAGTGTCATTGCATGTGTGCTCTTTTCACAATCCACCCATGGATCCACCAGTGTCATTGCATGTGTATTCTTTTTAGTAACAACAACCAGAGTCATTTTGCATGTGTGTTCTTTTCACATATCACCTATGGATCCACCAGTGTCATTGCATGTGTGTTCTTTTCACTAACAACAACCAGAGTCATTGCATGTGTGTTATTTTCACATACCACATATGGATCCACCAGTGTCATTGAAATGTGTGTTCTTCTAACATACCACCTATGGATCCACCAGTGTCATTGCATGTGTGTTCATTTCATAATCCACCTATGGATCCACCAGTGTCATTGCATGTGTGTTCTTTTTAGTAACAACAACCAGAGTCATTTTGCGTGTGTGTTCTTCTCACATACCACCTATGGCTCCACCAGTGTCATTGCATGTGTGTTCTTTTCACTAACAACCAGAGTCATTGCATGTGTGTTCTTTTCACATACCACATATGGATCCACCAGTGTCATTGAAATGTGTGTTCTCTACAGAGACCACACATGGATCCACAAGTGTCATTGCATGTGTGTTCTTTTTAGTAACAACAACCAGAGTCATTTTGCATGTGTGTTCTTTTCACGTACCACCTATGGATCCACCAGTGTCATTGCATGTGTGTTCTTTTCACAATCCACCCATGGATCCACCAGAGTCATTGCATGTGTGTTCTTTTTAGTAACAACAACCAGAGTCATTTTGCATGTGTGTTCATTTCACATACCACCTATGGATCCACCAGTGTCATTGCATGTGTGTTCTTTTCACTAACAACAACTAGAGTCATTTTGCATGTGTGTTCTTTTCACATACCACAGATGAATCCACCAGTGTCATTGAAATGTGTGTTCTCTACACAGACCACACATGGATCCACCGGTATCATTGCATGTATGTTCTTTTCACTAACAACTGGAGTCATTGCATGTGTGTTGTCTTCACAATCCACACCCGAATCCACCAGTGTCATTGCATGTGTGTTCTTTTTAGTAACAACAACCAGTGTCATTGCATCTATGCTCTCTTCAGAGACCACACATGGATCCACCAGTGTCATTGCATGTGTGTTCTCTTTACTAACAACAACAAGAGTCGTTGAAATGCGTGCTCTCCTCAAAGACCACACATGGATCCACCAGTGTCATTGCATGTGTGTTCTTTTCAGTAACAACAACCAGAGTCATTGCATGTGTGTTCTTTTCACATACCACGTATGCATCCACCAGTGTCATTGCATGTGTGCTCTTTTCACAATCCACCCATGGATCCACCAGTGTCATTGCATGTGTATTCTTTTTAGTAACAACAACCAGAGTCATTTTGCATGTGTGTTCTTTTCATATATCACCTATGGATCCACCAGTGTCATTGCATGTGTGTTCTTTTCACTAACAACAACCAGAGTCATTGCATGTGTGTTATTTTCACATACCACATATGGATCCACCAGTGTCATTGAAATGTGTGTTCTTCTAACATACCACCTATGGATCCAACAGTGTCATTGCATGTGTGTTCATTTCATAATCCACCTATGGATCCACCAGTGTCATTGCATGTGTGTTCTTTTTAGTAACAACAACTAGAGTCATTTGGCGTGTGTGTTCTTCTCACATACCACCTATGGATCCACCAGTGTCATTGCATGTGTGTTCTTTTCACTAACAACAACAAGAGTCATTGCATGTGTGTTCTTTTCACATACCACATATGGATCCACCAGTGTCATTGAAATGTGTGTTCTCTACAGAGACCACACATGGATCCACAAGTGTCATTGCATGTGTGTTCTTTTTAGTAACAACAACCAGAGTCATTTTGCATGTGTGTTCTTTTCACATACCACCTATGGATCCACCAGTGTCATTGCATGTGTGTTCTTTTCACAATCCACCCATGCATCCACCAGAGTCATTGCATGTGTGTTCTTTTTAGTAACAACAACCAGAGTCATTTTGCATGTGTGTTCATTTCACATACCACCTATGGATCCACCAGTGTCATTCATGTGTGTTCTTTTCACTAACAACAACTAGAGTCATTTTGCATGTGTGTTCTTTTCACTAACAACAACTAGAGTCATTTTGCATGTGTGTTCTTTTCACATACCACAGATGGATCCACCAGTGTCATTGCATGTGTGTTCTTTTTAATAACAACAACCAGAGTCATTGCATGTGTTTTCTTCTCACATACCACATATGGATCCACCAGTGTCATTGCATGTGTGCTCTTTTCACAATCCACCCATCGATCCACCAGAGTCATTGCATGTGTGTTCTTTTTAGTAACAACAACTAGAGTCATTTTGCATGTGTGTCCTTTTCACATACCACCTATGGATCCACCAGTGTCATTGCATGTGTGTTCTTTTCACTAACAACAACCTGAGTCATTTTGCATGTGTGTTCTTTTCACATACCACATATGGATCCACCAGTGTCATTGAAATGTGTGTTCTCTACAGAGACCACACGTGGATCCACAAGTGTCATTGCATGTGTGTTCTTTTTAGTAACAACAACCAGAGTCATTTTGCATGTGTGTTCTTTTCACATACCACCTATGGATCCACCAGTGTCATTGCATGTGTGTTCTTTTCACAATCCACCCATGGATCCACCAGAGTCATTGCATGTGTGTTCTTTTTAGTAACAACAACTAGAGTCATTTTGCATGTGTGTTCATTTCACATACCACCTATGGATCCACTAGTGTCATTGCATGTGTGTTATTTTCACTAACAACAACTAGAGTCATTTTGCATGTGTGTTCTTTTCACATACCACAGATGAATCCACCAGTGTCATTGAAATGTGTGTTCTCTACACAGACCACACATGGATCCACCGGTATCATTGCATGTATGTTCTTGTCACTAACAACTGGAGTCATTGCATGTGTGTTGTCTTCACAATCCACACCCGAATCCACCAGTGTCATTGCATGTGTGTTCTTTTTAGTAACAACAACCAGTGTCATTGCATCTGTGCTCTCTTCAGAGACCACACATGGATCCACCAGTGTCATTGCATGTGTGTTCTTTTTACTAACAACAACAAGAGTCGTTGAAATGCGTGCTCTCCTCAAAGACCACACATGGATCCACCAGTGTCATTGCATGTGTGTTCTTTTCAGTAACAACAACCAGAGTCATTGCATGTGTGTTCTTTTCACATACCACGTATGGATCCACCAGTGTCATTTCATGTGTGCTCTTTTCACAATCCACCCATGGATCCACCAGTGTCATTGCATGTGTATTCTTTTTAGTAACAACAACCAGAGTCATTTTGCATGTGTGTTCTTTTCATATATCACCTATGGATCCACCAGTGTCATTGCATGTGTGTTCTTTTCACTAACAACAACCAGAGTCATTGCATGTGTGTTATTTTCACATACCACATATGGATCCACCAGTGTCATTGAAATGTGTGTTCTTCTAACATACCACCTATGGATCCACCAGTGTCATTGCATGTGTGTTCATTTCATAATCCACCTATGGATCCACCAGTGTCATTGCATGTGTGTTCTTTTTAGTAACAACAACTAGAGTCATTTGGCGTGTGTGTTCTTCTCACATACCACCTATGGATCCACCAGTGTCATTGCATGTGTGTTCTTTTCACTAACAACAACAAGAGTCATTGCATGTGTGTTCTTTTCACATACCACATATGGATCCACCAGTGTCATTGAAATGTGTGTTCTCTACAGAGACCACACATGGATCCACAAGTGTCATTGCATGTGTGTTCTTTTTAGTAACAACAACCAGAGTCATTTTGCATGTGTGTTCTTTTCACATACCACCTATGGATCCACCAGTGTCATTGCATGTGTGTTCTCTTCAGAGACCACACATGGATCCACCAGAGTCATTGCATGTGTGTTCTTTTTAGTAACAACAACCAGAGTCATTTTGCATGTGTGTTCATTTCACATACCACCTATGGATCCACCAGTGTCATTGCATGTGTGTTCTTTTCACTAACAACAACTAGAGTCATTTTGCATGTGTGTTCTTTTCACTAACAACAACTAGAGTCATTTTGCATGTGTGTTCTTTTCACATACCACAGATGGATCCACCAGTGTCATTGCATGTGTGTTCTTTTTAATAACAACAACCAGAGTCATTGCATGTGTGTTCTTCTCACATACCACATATGGATCCACCAGTGTCATTGCATGTGTGCTCTTTTCACAATCCACCCATCGATCCACCAGAGTCATTGCATGTGTGTTCTTTTTAGTAACAACAACTAGAGTCATTTTGCATGTGTGTCCTTTTCACATACCACCTATGGATCCACCAGTGTCATTGCATGTGTGTTCTTTTCACTAACAACAACCTGAGTCATTTTGCATGTGTGTTCTTTTCACATACCACATATGGATCCACCAGTGTCATTGAAATGTGTGTTCTCCACAGAGACCACACATGGATCTACCGGTGTCATTGCATGTATGTTCTTTTCACTAACAACAACTAGAGTCATTGCATGTGTGTTCTCTTCACAATCCACACATGGATCCACCAGTGTCATTGCATGTGTGTTCTTTTTAGTAACAACAACCAGAGTCATTGCATGTGTGTTCTTTTTAGTAACAACAACCAGAGTCATTGCATGTGTGTTCTTTTCACATACCACATATGGATCCACCAGTGTCATTGCATGTGTGCTCTTTTCACAATCCACCCATGGATCCACCAATATCATTGAATGTGTGTAATTTTTAGTAACAACAACCAAAGTGATTTTGAATGTGTGTTCTTTTCACATATCACCTATGGATCCACCAGTGTCATTGCATGTGTGTTTTCACTAACAACAACCAGAGTCCTTGCATGTGTGTTCTTTTCACATACCACATATGGATCCACCAGTGTCATTGAAATGTGTGTTCTTCACACAAACCACCTATGGATCCACCAGTGTTATTGCATGTGTGTTCATTTCATAATCCACCTATGGATCCACCAATGTCATTGCATGTGTGTTCTTTTTAGTAACAACCAGAGTCATTTTGCATGTGTGTTCTTCTCACATACCACCTATGGATCCACCAGTGTCATTGCATGTGTGTTCTTTTCACTAACAACAACCCGAGTCATTGCATGTGTGTTCTTTTCACATACCACATGTGGATCCACCAGTGTCATTGCATGTGTGTTCTTTTCACAATCCACCCATGGATCCACCAATGTCATTGCACGTGTGTTCTTTTTAGTAACAACAACCAGAGCATTTTGCATCTGTGTTCTTTTCACATACCACCTATGGATCCTCCAGTGTCATTGCATGTGTGTTCTTTTCACTAACAACAACTAGAGTCATTTTGCATGTGTGTTCTTTTCACATACCACCTATGGATCCAACAGTGTCATTGAAATGTGTGTTCTCTACAGAGACCACACATGGATCCACTGGTGTCATTGCATGTATGTTCTTTTCACTAACAATTGGAGTCATTGCATGTGTGTTGTCTTCACAATCCACACCCGAATCCACCAGTGTCATTGCATGTGTGTTCTTTTTAGTAACAACAACCAGTGTCATTGCATCTGTGCTCTCTTCAGAGAACACACATGGATCCACCAGTGTCATTGCATGTGTGTTCTTTTTACTAACAACAACAAGAGTCATTGAAATGCGTGCTCTCTTCAAAGACCACACATGGATCCACCAGTGTCATTGCATGTGTGTTCTTTTCAGTAACAACAACCAGAGTCATTGCATGTGTGTTCTTTTCACATACCACGTATGGATCCACTAGTGTCATTGCATGTGTGCTCTTTTCACTATCCACCCATGGATCCACCAGTGTCATTGCATGTGTATTCTTTTTAGTAACAACAACCAGAGTCATTTTGCATGTGTGTTCTTTTCACATATCACCTATGGATCCACCAGTGTCATTGCATGTGTGTTCTTTTCACTAACAACAACCAGAGTCATTGCATGTGTGTTATTTTCACATACCACATATGGATCCACCAGTGTCATTGAAATGTGTGTTCTTCTAACATACCACCTATGGATCCACCAGTGTCATTGCATGTGTGTTCATTTCATAATCCACCTATGGATCCACCAGTGTCATTGCATGTGTGTTCTTTTTAGTAACAACAACCAGAGTCATTTTGCGTGTGTGTTCTTCTCACATACCACCTATGGCTCCACCAGTGTCATTGCATGTGTGTTCTTTTCACTAGCAACCAGAGTCATTGCATGTGTGTTCTTTTCACATACCACATATGGATCCACCAGTGTCATTGAAATGTGTGTTCTCTACAGAGACCACACATGGATCCACAAGTGTCATTGCATGTGTGTTCTTTTTAGTAACAACAACCAGAGTCATTTTGCATGTGTGTTCTTTTCACATACCACCTATGGATCCACCAGTGTCATTGCATGTGTGTTCTTTTCACAATCCACCCATGGATCCACCAGAGTCATTGCATGTGTGTTCTTTTTAGTAACAACAACCAGAGTCATTTTGCATGTGTGTTCATTTCACATACCACCTATGGATCCACCAGTGTCATTGCATGTGTGTTCTTTTCACTAACAACAACTAGAGTCATTTTGCATCCTGGACACGTTTCTCCCGACTCTTGAACTTACGGTCCTGGGTCTCGAACTTCGCTTCCATCTCCTTGACTATCTCGTCCTGCTGCGCGAAGAGCTTGTCCTTCTCTCGAAGCTGCACCTGGAGCTCATCATTACTGAGCATGACATTGGTCCTGTCAGTATCCACGTGCCTAATAAGAGTCTCTAAGTCCTGGAGGTACAGGCGTATCGGCTCTGCTACGGCCCTCAGGTCGTCCTCAAAGTCGATGGACTCTCCGTCATCATCACGCCTTCCGAAGGCGTGGAAGTGAGTGCCTCTAACCTGTCGGGAGTGACGACCCAACAGTCGTCCTATCAGGTCCTGCATGACAACCTCCATGCCTCTCTCCCTGTCATCGTGCATAAGCTTGAAGACGATGGCCTCCGTAGTAGGCTCTGTCTGGCGTCCTGGCTGGTTCACCTTGAAGCCCCAGAGGTCCTTCCTCTCAAACTTGGTGAGTGGGTGCACCATAATGGTGGGAAGAGGGAGATCGAGCAAGGTAGTAAGCTCTACGATACGAGGACCAAAACGGGTAACCTGGAACTCCTCAACAGTGCTGATGGTAATAGGCATCTATTTATAAGATTGAAAAAGTTAGAACAACACAAGTTAAAACAAGACAAACACTCATACATAACCATGGAACATAAAAAATCACACAAGTCATGCATACACAATTCCATTACATCAATCAAGGTCCAAACTTATTTAAGGTATCAATTTTTGGAAAAATAAGGTGATAGATGGTGGTCCAACTAACGAAGTGTGCTCACAATCCTATCTCACTAGTTCTGGTGGCTAACACAATGTTCCTAGAGGCAATCCACCTATCTTGTTCACATGATTCTATCACTAAGTCTATAATATCTCCCCTTAATTCTTGGTTGGTGGCTTCCAACTCTTGGGTAAGTTCCTTTTCTTTCTCTAAGTCTTTTTGGAGGTTGAGCATCCTGCACTTGACTCTAGCACTTAGTTCCTTGATGGTCCTCCAAGCTGCATCTCTGGCTGACTCATAGAATGTGGTGTGCATCATAGTGTTGGTGTACATGCAGAAGCCTCTTTCTTTGTGGTTGTCTTCCTTGTTTTTGTACAAGTGAAGTTGCACCCACCAATACTCCACTCCTTCATCCATCACTGGAAAGCCCTTGTACACAGCTGCACCATGTGCTTCCATTGCCTCCATGAGGTCCTTGAGAATTTTGGGAAACTCAGTTTCACACTCCAAGGTCATGGTCATGAGTGGTCCTTTCTTCACGGCTTCGTTGATGGAGTTCATCTACAAATAGAGATGAGAATGAGAAGATTAGAAAAGTTTACGAGAAGAATAGACAAGTGTAGAAGTAGTTAAAAATTTTCCTTAGTGGTTTCGAATCCTAGGGTAATAATCTTACAGGCAACACAATGCTCTGATACCATCTGTTAGACCCCTCCTTTGTAAAGGAAAAGGATCCCTGTGGTTGCAATGCTAGTCCCTGGATCAATGCTAGCATCCACAGTTTAAGATGAAGTACACAGATACAAAGGTCGTTTATTACATTCATTCTAGAGATAAAACATAGTCTTTTACAACTCAGGGCCAAAGGCCTAACACAAGAGTTTATGGAATAAGTAAATAAACATAATTCTTCATCTTCATGTGCCACAGGCAAGCATGTTGAGTGTAGACTCATGACTCCTACTCATCATCGGAGTAACCTGCAACATCACAAGTTACAGCCACAGAGGGTCAATACTTTGGAATAGTATTGGCAAGTGATACCTTAGTTTATTTTAAGTAGAATATATTACTATATGCATTTTGGCTAAGTGTAGCTTGGCTTGCTTTGCTCAAAATAGGTTTTTCCTATTAGTTGAAATCACTAAGTTTTTCTTTGTCAAAAACTATCCCAAGGAACCACCAATAGACATTGGGGTCCTTCACCCTTGTTCTCCCACAAGTTTTACTTAGAAGTTGGAGTGATGAGATTCTTGTAGCTTCCATGTCTTGATGCTCAATTTGTCCATTGCCATGGACTTGGCTAAGTACTTAGGTTTTTCCATCTGCAGAGGTTGTGCACTTTCCCCACCAGACTTGGTTTCCCAAGACAGGACCTTTCAGAAGCCTTCCCTTAGTCAAATGGACGTGTTCCAACCTATCAATCCCACTACCACCAACTGTCCAAGAGACTAAGTTCTAGCTACCTATATGATCAAGGCAGAGCCCATATTGCCAAGTGGTTGCACTATAAGATTTCTCAACACTGGGCCTCCAAATCCCTTTGTGCCTGGGTGGCATTCCACAAGTGTGATACACAAGCCAAATCCATGGCCTTGTGTAACCACTCAACATAACCCAATCTTCCCATTCCACCCAGGAGGTTCATTTGACTTAGTTGTTTTATTAGGAAAACATAAGCCTCATGACTTAGAATATTCTCACCATAGTAAGTATAGATTTTCACCAACCCTTGTTTACTAATAGCTAGGCTAAGCATGGCATGATTACTTAACTTAGGAAATTCCCTAGCAATTCTACCATTCTAAACTACTTAGGATTTCCCAACCTTTCTTTTGGCAAAGAGTAGTATGCAAGACTTAGCAAAATATCTAATGCTAGTACAAAACATAGGGTAGAAATATTCATGAAAATATCACTTGCCTTGGTATTGGGGAGAGTAGCACTCTTCACAGTCACAATCACTAGAAAAATCTACACAAAATTTGTAGCACACAATTACACACAATTTAAATACAAACATAATTATGTATGCATGCATGCAAGATTTACTAAGTGATGAATTTTGAAAACTCTCTCAAGCAAGTGCATGATACTTAAACATAACAGGACACAAAGTTTGCCAAATCAAACTTATTTGGCACTAAATCAGATTACTAAACTAAATCTATACTCAAAATAGCCTTAAACATGTTTATACAAATAAAGTCATTTTAACGGTTACTATTTGTTAAACACATTGGATATTCAAAAAGGTCTTGTTTCACTGAATCCAATGGTATAGAGTTTGCAAAATTCCAACATGGCATTCAAAAGTTATAGCTGTTTGAAGTTTGGATCTAAATCTGATTTGAATTTCTGTTTTTGAATTAACCCTAGCCACGTGTCGCAGTCTCACTGGCGCATACCGTTTCGGTTGGATCGCGCTCTGCGGACCGCAGGATCTAAGTGGGATCTGGCGGCTCAGATGCGCGCTTACTCCTTCATTTACAATCTATCCTAGCCCTACGATCTGGATCCAACGGACACAACCATCAAGCCACAAACTGGCGGCGCTAGCGGCGTTGACTGGCGGCGGCGCGTCTGACTACGGTGGCGTCGGTGTTCTAGGTCGCCTGGGAGGAAGGGAGATGCCTACCGGAATCGCAGTGGCGTGCTGAAGCTCGACGTGGTGCTGGCTTGCGAAGGGGCGTGCGGAGACGGTCTCTGGAGCTCATCGGAGTTACGGGCGGTGACAGAAGCTTGCATACGTGGTCCTTGCCAAGGTTTGGCGTCACCCTAGCACGAACGAGTGGCATCATTACTTGCGCAAGACACAGGCAAACAGGCTCGTGTGAGGGAGGAGGCAAGGGGCGGTCTGGATTTACCTTAATTGGTCGCCGAAGTTTGTCGGCGGCGCAGGTGGTTTCGGCTATGGACGGAGATGACAACCTGGGTCACGAGCGGCCAAAATAAAAGTATTAGAGGGTGCGCAAGAACATTCTGATCATCCTCGTTTGAACCAGAGAGGAAGGGGTGGTCGAGGCTCACCGTATTTGGTCGCCGGAGTTCTCGGTTCTGCGGAGCTTCGAAGGCAATTGTGCGCAGCCTGGCGGCGGAGTGAGCGAGGTGAATGGGGGAGAATGCTCGCGAGGCAGAGAGGGTTAAATAGGCTCAGGTGCGACAGGAAACGCCTACTGATTAATGGTCAATTACACCGCGCCATTACCGGACTTGACTGCAGCAGCGACGTGGTCACAGGCGCGGTTTGGGGAAGACGAGGGCTACGTGGGCGGGGCCCGCTGGTCAGCGAAATAATCGGAGGGAGCGTGGGGTCTGGCTGTCAGCGACTGAGTGCGTGCACTCGCGCGTGAGAGAGAAAAAGAAAACCCCCGGGTGGGCTAGTTGGGCTCGATTCGATGCTGGGCCAGAAACCTGGCGCGCGGCCTTTTTATTTTGTTTATTCCTTTTCCTTTTCTATTTTGGTTTTCAGGAATGATTTAGATATGAATTCAAATCCCTTTTGAATTCAAACAATTCTAGGGATTTTTGCAGGGTACTGTGGTTTCAAAAATCAGTTATTTAACCATGTGGTTACCCTACAAGGGCTTGGTCAAGCTTGGACTTAAAACAATCAGAGACTTTGCCTCTGGTTTGCAAATGTTTAAAAATAGGGTTTTGAATTTATTTCCATGTTGAAAACTTTGGTCAAACTTTTACACCTAAACTTTCCAACAATGGAGGCAAGCAAACAAGTTCCTAAACATTCAAGTTTCAAAGGGTGATGGCCATTTGAATTAAATTTGCTCACATGAAATCATAGCATCAAGTTTCTGTTTTTCTGAAATGGTTTTGATTTTGAAACACTAAATGATGATGGATGCATGGATGATATGCATGAGTTTTGGAATATGAATTTAGGGATGTTACAAATCTAACCCCCTTAAGATGAATCTCACCCTCGAGATTCGGATTGGCTAGCAAATAGGTGAGGGTGGTCTTTCCGAAGATCATCTTCTCTTTCCCATGTTCCTTCCTCTTCGGAATGATGATTCCATTGCACTTTGCAAAACTTGATAGTTTTTGTCCTTGTGACTCTTTCTGTGGTCTCAAGAATCTTGACAGGCCTCTCTTCATAGGTGAGATCACTTTCTAGTTGAACTTCTTCCAAAGGTATGGTATCTTTCAAAGAAGATTCTTCCATTTCTGGGTGACATTTCTTAAGATGACTCACGTGAAACACATTATGGACAGCTGACAGAGATTCTGGTAATTCAACTTCATATGCAACTTCTCCCTTGTGACTTAGAATTCTGAATGGTCCAACATATCTTGGTGCCAACTTTCCCTTGACTCCAAATCTTTTCACCCCGCGAAGTGGTGATACTCTAAGATAAGCTCTATCCCCAACTTCGTAGGTGACTTCTCTACGCTTAGAATCCGCATAGCTCTTTTGTCAGGACTGTGCTATCTTCAACCTGTCTTTGACCAATTTGACTTTCTCTTCAGCATCTTTGATAAGATCTGGTCCAAACAAACTTCTTTCTCCCACACCATTCCATAGCAATGGGGTGGTACACTTCCTTCCGTAGAGAAACTCAAATGGTGCCATTCCAATACTAGATTGATAACTGTTATTGTAAGAGAACTCTGCGTAAGGCAGACTTTCATCCCAACTTGCTCCATAGTCTAGGGCACATGCCCTCAACATGTCTTCAAGAATTTGATTAGTCCTTTCTGTTTGTCCATTAGTTTGAGGAAAGCAGTGCTAAATTCCAATCTCGTTCCCAAAGATTCATGAAGCTGTCTCCAAAAGTGAGAAGTGAACTGAGTTCCTCTATTAGACACAATACTCTTAGGCACACCGTGAAGGCATACAATTCTACTCATGTAGATTTTGGCTAACTTGGCACTTGTATAGGTTGTCTTCACGGGTATAAAATGAGCCACTTTAGTTAAGAGATCCACTACTACCCATATGGAATCATACCCTGACCTGGTCCTTGGTAATCCGGTAATGAAATCCATACCAATATTTTCCCACTTCCATTCAGGAATAGGTAGTGGTTGAAGCAAACCTTCTGGTTTCTGATGCTCTGCTTTCACTCTACTACACACATCACATAAAGCAATATGTTCAGCGATGTCCCTTTTGAGATTGTTCCACCAAAATCTTTCTTTCATATCCATGTACATCTTGGTGTTTCCCGGGTGAATAGAATACGGAGAGTTGTGAGCTTCTTGCAGAATCAGTTTCCACAACTCCAGATCTTGTGGAACACAAATACGTTTCCCGTGCCATAAAGTACCTTGTTCGTCTATATGGAAAATTTAGCTTTCCCTTGGCTAATCCTTTCCTTAATCTCTTCGATTTCTTTATCCGTCTTTTGGGCTTCTTTAATCTTATCCAACAGAGTGGGTTGAACATCCAAAGACATGAGATGTCCTTCTGGCACAAACTCCAATCTGAGTTCTTTGAATTGTTTACATATGTCATCTGGCAATTCACCTTTGGTAAGGCCATTTACAAACGCCTTACGACTTAGAGCATCAGCTACTACATTTGCTTTACCGGGGTGGTATTGCAAACTTAGGTCGTAATCCTTGATAAGTTCTAG
This sequence comes from Avena sativa, assembly GCA_916181665.1. NCBI lineage: Eukaryota > Viridiplantae > Streptophyta > Magnoliopsida > Poales > Poaceae > Avena > Avena sativa. The sequence goes on from OV702292.1 coordinate 106,829,051, forward strand.
CCATCTCCTTTGTCTCATATTGATTTCCTTCTGGGTGAAGATATACTTCAAACTCTTGTGATCGGTGAATACTTCACAAAGCTTTCCCAAAAGGTAGTGTCTCCATGTTTTGAGTGCATGGACAACAGCGGGTAACTCTAAATCATGAGTAGGATAGTTTACTTCATGAGTTTTGAGTTGTCTCGAGGCATAAGCCACAACTTTTCCGCCTTGCATAAGTACGGCACCTAATCCTTGATGAGAAGCATCACAATACACTTGGAAATCCTTTTCCAAGTCTGGCAGGCACAGAACTGGTGCTGACACAAGCCTCTTCTTTAATTCTTGAAAGCTGAGTTCACAACCTTTAGACCAAGCAAATTTCTTATCTTTCTTTAACAATTCTGTCATTGGTTTAGCAACCTTTGAAAAAATTTCAATGAATCTTCTGTAGTAACCTGCTAAACCAAGGAAACTACGAACCTCTTTTACGTTCTTAGGAGATTCCCATTCTATCACAGCTGAAACTTTAGCAGGATCAACTGCTACACCATCCTTTGTCATAACGTGACCAAGAAATCCAACTTCCTCTAACCAAAACTCACACTTGCTGAATTTGGCATAAAGCTTATGTTCCCTCAGTTTCTCAAGTATCAAGCGTAGGTGTCTTTCATGTTCTTCTTTGCTCTTGGAGTAGACTAAGATGTCATCAATGAAAACGACCACAAACTTGTCAAGGAATTCCATGAATACCTTGTTCATCATATTCATGAAGTATGCTGGAGCGTTGGTTAAACCAAAAGGCATCACAGTGTATTCATACAATCCATACCTTGTGGTGAATGCTGTTTTAGGTATGTCTTGCTCTCTTATCTTGAGTTGAAAATAACCGGATCGGAGATCAATCTTTGAGAACACACATGCTCCTTCTAGCTGATCAAACAAGTCATTGATTCTTGGCAAAGGATATTTATTCTTGATAGTTACCTCGTTGGGAGAACGGTAATCAATGCATAATCTTTGTGTTCTATCTTTCTTTTCCACGAATAAAACTGGAGCTCCCCAAGATGAAGAACTTGGTTGGATGAATCCTTTCTGCAACTGTTCTCCAAGTTGTTTCTTGAGTTCTTTTAGTTCGTCAACTGACATCTTGTAAGGTCTCTTTGCTCTTGGTCCAGAGCCAGGTACCAAATCTATTATAAACTCCACATCTCTATCTGGTGGCATTCCCGGTAACTCTTCCGGAAACACATCCGGATATTCACACACAATTGGCACAGTGTCCATGCTAACCCTCTTAAGAGAATTTAGCTTACTTCCTTTAGATTCAAAGTTGGACTTGAATTTTATCCTCCTTCCTTCAGGGGTTGTGAGTGTAACTGAACAATTTGCACAATCTAGTACTCCCTCATACTTAGCCATCCAATCCATTCCCAAAATCACATCCAATCCTTGGGAATTCAGGATTATTAGGTTTACTGGAAACTTATGTTTTCCAAACTCTATGACTAAGTCATGACATCCTGAGTTTACTATCATTTCTCCACCAGGAGAACTTACTCTTATAGGACACCCAATGGTTTCTACCGGTAGTTCATTTCTTTCGACAAATGCTTTTGATATGAATGAATGAGATGCACCGGTATCAAAGAGTACAAATGCTGGAATTGAATTGAGTCTGAACTTACCCGCAACAGCATCAGGCTCTTCATAGACCTCCTCCACATTGATGTGGTTAACCTGTCCTTTCTGAAAAGGATTGGGCTTGTTAGGTCCTTTGTGGCGCCCCGCAAAACCACTACTAGAAAATCGCGTTGTTTTTGTGCATTGCATCATCATGACCGCATGCTCATGTCATCATGCCACATTGCATTTGAGCATCGTCATTTCATCTTGCATTTGTTTGCATAAAACTATCTTTGAAAAATCTATTTTTGTCTTCCGAACGCCCCGTCTTTATTCAAACACAAAACCCGGGTCTCCGGAATATTTTGTTTTGGCTGCCAACGGTTTGCAAAGGCCTCGTTCTGTTATAAATAAAATATTTATTTTATTTTATTTTTGGGAGGCAGCCAGCTAGGCCCGGCCGGCCACCTCCAAACCCTAGTCTAAAAATATCTAGTCCTAAATTTTTCCTACCTAACCCTAACCTACCCAGTCCCCAGCCACATCACCCCAACCAATAGCCAACCGCCACCTCATCACTCCCTCCCCCCCTATCCAATCCCAGCCCGCCACCTCGGCCTGGCCCCACCCCGGCTCCACCTGGACCACCCCACGTGTGCCCCCAGAACCGGTCCATCCACCGGCGTCCTTTTTCCCGCGCGGGCCCCGGGGTGGACAGGCGCGCCACCCGTGGCACCTGCCCACACCCCCATGCCGCCTGGTCCCACCTGCTGGACCCATGCGTCCCCGGTGCGAACCACCCCGAACCCACCTCCCCCACCGACGCCTGTCCCCCTACCCTCTCTCTCTTCCCTCCCCCCGCTCGATCCGGGTCCTCTCCCTCCTCCTTCTGCGCTCGCTCTCCGACCGCCTCGCCGGCCGACCTCGAGCCACCGGCCCCGCCACGCAGGGCACCGCCGCCAGGAGGTCCTCCCCGCGCGTCTCCACCTCCGGCCGCCCTCTGCTCTGCCTCGTAGACACCGCCGCCCCTGCCCGCGGCCAGGCCGTCTCCTCCCGAGCCGCCCCTGCCCCGCTTCTTCCTCCTCGTCTAAGCGAGCCCGCCGCCGCCAGGGCCCTCCTCGCCGCTCCCGTGCGAGCTCGACGCCGCGTCGGCCTCACCCCTGCAGCGCCCCCGTCTGCGAGCCTCCTCGGCCGACCTCGTCCGCCGCCTGGGCGCGACCACGCCGCCGGCCTCAACCATCCCTGGCCCGCGCGCCCTCGACCGCCTCACTGACCCGCGCCTTCCTCCTCTCTGGCCAACCGCCGTCCGCCTCCTCGGGAACCCGTCTCTCCGCCGCCTCTCTCAGTCCCCTTGCTCGCAGCACCGGCCGCCGTCTCCTCTACAGGCCGCTCCAGGCGCCTGGCCGCCTCGGCGCGCCTCTGCCCCACCTCAGCACCTCTGCCCGGCGCCGCCCTCCGACGAGTCGACGTCGCCCCCTGCAGTCTCGCCTGCGCCGTCGGCTTCTACCTCCTCCAGCGCTTGCCTCGAACCTCGCCTCCACCCTCGCTGCCAGGCGCTGCCGTCATCCCTCGTTCATATCGACTGGAGTATGTACCGTACTTGTGTTTGGATGTGTCCTGGTGGTGCGATGCTATAATACCCGTTGTATAAAACCCGCGGTAACTGGAACATATGCGTCTCCTCCCGGTTGCAAGAGCACTTTGCATCGCGTCATCGTCAAGTCTCGGACATTGTTTTGTTAAGATCTTCCGAAGACCCCGACAATTAAAACAAGATCGTCATTGAAAGTGGAGCCGCAAACCCCAAGATCATCGAGAGGGAACCGATGACCTCGGACCAAGAACGTCGTCATGGAACACCAAGATCTCCCAGTGCCGAGACCCGAGTCCGACACCGACAATCGAAACCGCGGAACCGACAAGTTCGTCTACCCGGACACCGTGTGACAAGATCTTCTCCGACCCGGGGACCATCAAGACTTCCGCTCGGCAATGCCAAGTACTCCTTCCTGGCTTCGAAGCCCGACCCCGTGGACCGACAAGATCTTCTTCACGGATACGACAAGTACTTCCTCGAGGATGCCAAGTTCTTCATCCCGAACGCCAATTCTGACCCGATCCGTGGACCCAACAAGACCTTCGCAACGACAAGATCGGCACTGACCAGGGCGGATCCGATGTGCCCCCGACGCCAACCAAGTTCTTCTTCTCGGATGCGACAAGATCGACTTCCGTTGTCCGAGACCGATCTCGTCGAGCCGTTCTCCCGTTGAACCCTGAGACCGACCCCGAACCCCTCGGAGCCCAAGTTCGCCGAACCCTAATGTGATTCCCTATCTGAGATCCCATTATTTTTATAATATGACATTATCGTCTGTCGCATATTAAATTGTTCATACTCGTATGCATATTTGTGTGGTTTGGGGGCCTTATGCCGATTAACCATATAATTAAATATGGGATCCATATGCGGACATTTCTAGTCTCATATTGGTCCCATTTAAATTTGTGTAGCGAACCGGTGCCACTATTTGACTTGTTAAGACAACATTTAAGTGCGGGGTATCTAAACAACATGAACCTAGTAAATAATTATCGGGACCCCGGTTCCGCTTAATATGACCTAATTGCATCGCACCTTTGCCATGCCATACATCATACATGCATCATGCCGATCTTTTGCCATAGTAATAAATAGTGCATCCGGTGTTTCTTCTAGTGTTTTGGATCTTCGCGGATAAGGCCGTTGAGTTGATGCGAGTGTCGATCCGATCTTCGGATGAACCTTCGATAATGTTTTTCAGGCGAGCATCTTCCCCTTTCTACCTATCTTACTTTTATAGTATTTATTCCCTCCTATTGATCTATTTCTATCTGTGTTGCGATGCTCTAGTTTTCGTACCCGTGATATCCCTTGCAGCCTTATATTGCCTTGGACACATCCTATTACCTGTTGTTTGGTAGCTAGTTGGACTTGCGCGTCGTAGTCGCTTGCTCAAGTGCTGTTGCGTGTCGTCAGGTACCACAGTTGTTGGAGTATTGCCGCAGGTTTAATGTTGGAGATGATCATGATTTTTAATTATTGTTTAAGAACTAAAATTGAAGTAGGTAAATAATGCAGAGGCACAGGTGGGCAATAGATGTTATTTGGTTGTTAACCGTCCACTTGTGTCCCGTAGGACCCCAAGTTCTTGACACCTGTTCCGAGATCGAGCGCGCTAACCACAGGTGGGGTGTGTGGGCACCCCCATCGATTAGTACCTGATTTCAAAGTATTGTACCGGGGGCCACAAACTAGTTTGAGGTTTTATTTACTATCCTGTACTTATGCCATGCTTTACTGCTTTATTTTAAATTGTGCGAGGTACTGCACCTGTACTGTTTAGGTAAGCGGAGTGTTTTCGCGGTATCGACAAGCCCAGTCACACTTTCGGGTTCCCAGTCGTTTACAGCCACTGACGCAAACCCTGGGTCCGTTTTGGAGCCGGCCAACTTCGTTGCGGGTAGCTTAGTGGGGTGGCCCCCATGTACTTGCTTTGGGTCTGGGAAACGTCATGACTTAGGCCCCGCCGACATACCGATGGGTGTATGTTAACTGATCTGGCAAAAAGGGTCGAAGTGCGTGTGGATACTTTGGTGCACCCCTGCAGGGTTAAATCTTTTCGAAAAGCCGTGTCCGCGGTTATGGACGACTTGGAGCACAGTTCTCGATCATAGACAACTATAACTAAAGTTTACTGTTATAATTGACTTGTATCCGATATGACTAGTAATCAGCTTCACTGCAACGGAATGGCGAAATAAAAGTACCAACAACTGCTGGGTTTTGGGATATCTCATGCTAATCGTATCTGACTAGTAAGTGTTGCAACTACAACGGAATGGTTAACTAAAACTGCCCACTGCTTATTATATCAGGATGACTATCTATACCTGACTAGTAATTGCTGCAACGATAACTGAATAAATAAAACTGCCAACGGTGTGAGTTCCTTGGTTGACTTCCTCGTTTGGTCTCGAGGGGGAAACACTAGGACGGGTATGTTTGGTGGTAGAATCAGGTTGGTTCCGAATAGGTCTTTCTTATCCCTCTCTGGTAGCCGACAGATATCTCGAGTCTCTATAGGTTGTTTAGTGCATGCTGCGCTGCCGCTTCAGCCCACCATACCTATGTAGGTGAGGACCGCCGAATTCTAGTCTCGCCGTGTACTGGCCTCAGTACTAACTGCTCTCTTTTTCCTTTGCCCTTTGTCGGCACCCCTTTTGTTTAAGCAGGTTTTGCGATCGACGTCGTTAGCAGGGTTACCCTTCCGGCTTGGCCTAGGCAGGGTTATGGACGCCATTGGTTATTCTTCAGGGCTCTTAGCTCAATTTGCATCTTGTCCGTACTCGGACGCTGTATCGTTATCAAGGTGATTTGGATCTTTGTACTGTATATCTGTATCCTTGACTCATGGAGTCGTTGTTGTATATATATCTGTTCTGTGGGTTCCATCGTGGACTATTGTGTAATGGTATTACTTCGTTTTCCACCCGCACGAAAGTGCCTGGTGGGCACCTTTGAATCGTTCCTATGCGGGTTTGGCGGAATCGCTAAAACTTGCATAGGGCCGATTCTGAGGGTGTTACATCCTTCAACTTTCTTTTCAGGGCACTCATTAGCATAATGCCCCAGCTTCTTGCATTTGAAGCATTCAACCTGACTGATGTCCTTTTTAGGCTGGTTTCCACTTCCACTTCCACTGTGGTGGCTCTTATGTCCACTCTTGTGATTCTTGTACTTATCATTGTCATGATTGCGATGATGCTTGTTGTCATGACGGTTGTGGTTGTGGTGCTTGTTAAATTTCCCATGCTTGTGGGATCCTGAGCTGACACTATCATCATAGTGAGATCGTTTATGAGACGATCCCGAGCTGTGCTTGTCGGAGTGTTTCCTCTTCCTACTCTCGACTTGCTTCATTTTACTCTCCACAATAGCAGCCTTGTCACACAGAGACTGATAAGTTGGAACATATGCCACAGACAGCTGCAGATTCAGCTCATCATTCAAGCCTTCCAGAAACTTTTCCTTTCTTTTGGCATCTGTGTCAACCTCATCCGGTGCATAGCGCGCCAGATTGTTGAACTCTTCTATATATTCAGCCACGCTGTGGTGGCGCTACTTCAGGTTGTGAAACTCCTTCTTTTTCAGGCTCATCATTCCTGGTGAGATATGAGTAGTGCGAAAGCCATCTTCAAAGATAGCCCAAGTCACCTCATCAATAGGAGTGGTGATCTGGAAGTTGTCCCACCATGTGGCGGCTGGTCCTTCCAACAGATGTGCTGCGAACCTGACTTTTTCAGCATCCGTGCAGCCCACGGTCACTAAGTCTTTGTTCACAGAACGCAGCCAATCATTGGCCACCATGGGATCAGTCGTTCCCGAAAACTTAGCTGGCCTCAGACGCAAAAATCTGGTGAGCATATCAAAACCCGGAGGGTTGTTGTTGTTGTTGTTGTTATTGGGGTTGTTGTTGTTCTGGTTTTGGATGAATGTCGTCATCATTTGCATAAGCTTTGTCTGCGCATTCATCATCTGTTGCATTTCCGGGGTAATGTTGTTGGGGTTGGGGTTTGCGCGACGGGGAGGCATCTGTGGTTTGTTCAAATAGAGATAAGAATGAGATACCCTTACATGATTCATCACATCACATAAGCAAACACATAGCATGCAACACAAGGATCAAAGTTCAACAACAAGATAACAAAGTCTCAAAGTAAAAACACACAAGTGGCAAGCCATCCACATGTCGGATGGTCCAATAACCGAGTAGTCAAGTCTACTCATCAGCATCAATCTCCTCCTCGACAAAGGTAAGACCTGCGTTCTCCATCGCGGTCTTGTTCTCCTCGATAGTAGTGGTCAAGGACTCAATCTTGGTCTTGAGAGCCCTCTTTTGGAAGTGAAGCCTCTCAATAACCATCTGCTGCTGCTCTAGCTCGAAATCCTTGGACTTCAGTTCCTCGGTCATGTCCCGAATCTTCTTGTTCCTATCCTGGACACGTTTCTCCTGACTCTTGAACTTACGGTCCTGGGTCTCGAACTTCGCCTCCATCTCCTTGACTATCTCGTCCTGCTGCGCGAAGAGCTTGTCCTTCTCTCGAAGCTGCACCTGGAGCTCATCATTACTGAGCATGACATTGGTCCTGTCAGTATCCACGTGCCTAATAAGAGTCTCTAAGTCCTAGAGGTACAGGCGTATCGGCTCTGCTACGGCCCTCAGGTCGTCCTCAAAGTCGATGGACTCTCCGTCATCATCACGCCTTCCAAAGGCGTGGAAGTGAGTGCCTCTAACATGTCGGGAGTGACGACCCAACAGTCGTCCTATCAGGTCCTGCATGACAACCTCCATGCCTCTCTCCCTGTCATCGTGCATAAGCTTGAAAACGATGGCCTCCGTAGTAGGCTCTGTCTGGCGTCCTGGCTGGTTCACCTTGAAGCCCTAGAGGTCCTTCCTCTCAAACTTGGTGAGTGGGTGCACCATAATGGTGGGAAGAGGGAGATCGAGCAAGGTAGTAAGCTCTACGATACGAGGACCAAAACGGGTAACCTGGAACTCCTCAACAGTGCTGATGGTAATAGGCATCTATTTATAAGATTGAAAAAGTTAGAACAACACAAGTTAAAACAAGACAAACACTCATACATAACCATGGAACATAAAAAATCACACAAGTCATGCATACACAATTCCATTACATCAATCAAGGTCCAAACTTATTTAAGGTATCAATTTTTGGAGAAATAAGGTGATAGATGGTGGTCCAACTAATGAAGTGTGCTCACAATCCTATCTCACTAGTTCTGGTGGCTGACACAATGTTCCTAGAGGCAATCCACCTATCTTGTTCACATGATTCTATCACTAAGTCTATAATATCTCCCCTTAATTCTTGGTTGGTGGCTTCCAACTCTTGGGTAAGTTCCTTTTCTTTCTCTAAGTCTTTTTGGAGGTTGAGCATCCTGCACTTGACTCTAGCACTTAGTTCTTTGATGGTCCTCCAAGCTGCATCTCTGGATGACTCAAAGAATGTGGTGTGCATCACAGTGTTGGTGTACATGCAGAAGCCTCTTTCTTTGTGGTTGTCTTCCTTGTTTTTGTACAAGTGAAGTTGCACCCACCAATACTCCACTCCTTCATCCATCACTGGAAAGCCCTTGTACACAGCTGCACCATGTGCTTCCATTGCCTCCATGAGGTCCTTGAGAATTTTGGGAAACTCAGTTTCACACTCCAAGGTCATGGTCATGAGTGGTCCTTTCTTCACGGCTTCGTTGATGGAGTTCATCTACAAATAGAGATGAGAATGAGAAGATTAGAAAAGTTTACGAGAAGAATAGACAAGTGTAGAAGGAGTTAACAATTTTCCTTAGTGGTTTCCAATCCTAGGGTCATAATCTTACAGGCAACACGATGCTCTGATACCATCTATTAGACCCCTCCTTTGTAAAGGAAAAGGATCCCTGTGATTGCAATGCTAGTCCCTGGATCAATGCTAGCATCCACAGTTTAAGATGAAGTACACAGATACAAAGGTCGTTTATTACATTCATTCCAGAGATAAAACATAGTATTTTACAACTCAGGGCCAAAGGCCTAACACAAGAGTTTATGGAATAAGTAAATAAACATAAGTCTTCATCTTCATGTGCCACAGGCAAGCATGTTGAGTGTAGACTCATGACTCCTACTCATCATCGGAGTAACCTGCAACATCACAAGTTACAGCCATAGAGGGTCAATACTTTGGAATAGTATTGGCAAGTGATACCTTAGTTTATTTTAAGTGGAATATATTACTATATGCATTTTGGCTAAGTGTAGCTTGGCTTGCTTTGCTCAAAATAGGTTTTTCCTATTAGTTGAAATCACTAAGTTTTTCTTTGTCAAAAACTATCCCAAGGAACCACCAATAGACATTGGGGTCCTTCACCCTTGTTCTCCCACAAGTTTTACTTAGAAGTTGGAGTGATGAGATTCTTGTAGCTTCCATGTCTTGATGCTCAAGTTGTCCATTGCCATGGACTTGGCTAAGTACTTAGGTTTTTCCATCTGCAGAGGTTATGCACTTTCCCCACCAGACTTGGTTTCCCAAGATAGGACCTTTCAGAAGCCTTCCCTTAGTCAAATGGACGCGTTCCAACCTATCAATCCCACTACCACCAACTGTCCAAGATACTAAGTTCTAGCTACCTATATGATCAAGGCAGAGCCCATATTGCCAAGTGGTTGCACTATAAGCTTTCTCAACACTTGGCCTCCAAATCCCTTTGTGCCTGGGTGGCATTCCACAAGTGTGATACACAAGCCAAATCCATGGCCTTGTGTAACCACTCAACATAACCCAATCTTCCCATTCCACCTAGGAGGTTCATTTGACTTAGTTGTTTTATTAGGAAAACATAAGCCTCATGACTTAGAATATTCTCACCATAGTAAGTATAGATTTTCACCAACCCTTGTTTACTAATAGCTAGGCTAAGCATGGCATGATAACTTAACTTAGGAAATTCCCTAGCAATTCTACCATTCTAAACTACTTAGGATTTCCCAACCTTTCTTTTGGCAAAGAGTAGTATGCAAGACTTAGCAAAATATCTAATGCTAGTACAAAACATAGGGTAGAAATATTCATGAAAATATCACTTGCCTTGGTATTGGGGAGAGTAGCACTCTTCACAGTCACAATCACTAGAAAAATCTACACAAAATTTGTAGCACACAATTACACACAATTTAAATACAAACATAATTATCTATGCATGCATGCAAGATTTACTAAGTGATGAATTTTGAAAACTCTCTCAAGCAAGTGCATGATACTTAAACATAACAGGACACAAAGTTTGCCAAATCAAACTTATTTGGCACTAAATCAGATTACTAAACTAAATCTATACTCAAAATAGCCTTAAACATGTTTCTACAAATAAAGTCATTTTAACGGTTACTATTTGTTAAACACATTGGATATTCAGAAAGGTCTTGTTTCACTAAATCCAATGGTATAGAGTTTGCAAAATTCCAACGTGGCATTCAAAAGTTATAGCTGTTTGAAGTTTGGATCTAAATCTGATTTGAATTTCTGTTTTTGAATTAACCCTAGCCACGTGTCGCAGTCTCACTGGTGCATACCATTTCGGTTGGATCGCGCTCTGCGGACCACAGGATCTAAGTGGGATCTGGCGGCTCAGATGCGCGCTTACTCCTTCATTTACAATCTATCCTAGCCCTACGATCTGGATCCAACGGACACAACCATCAAGCCACAAACTGGCGGCGCTAGCGGCGTTGACTGGCGGCGGCGCATCTGACTACGGTGGCGTCGGTGTTCTAGGTCGCCTGGGGAGGAAGGGAGATGCCTACCGGAATCGCAGTGGCGTGCTGAAGCTCGACGTGGTGCTGGCTTGCGAAGGGGCATGCGGAGACGGTCTCTAGAGCTCGTCGGAGTTACGGGCGGTGACAGAAGCTTGCAGACGTGGTCCTTGCCGAGGTTTGGCGTCGCCCTAGCACGAACGAGTGGCATCAGTACTTGCGCAAGACACAAGCAAACAGTCTCGTGTGAGGGAGGAGGCAAGGGGCAGTCTGGATTTACCTTAATTGGTCGCCGAAGTTTGTCGGCTGCGCAGGTGGTTTTGGCTGTGGACGGAGATGACAACCTGGGTCACGAGCGGCCAAAATAAAAGTATTAGAGGGTGCGCAAGAACATTCTGATCATCCTCGTTTGAACCAGAGAGGAAGGAGTGGTCGAGGCTCACCGTATTTGGTCGCCAGAGTTCTCGGTTCTGCGGAGCTTCGAAGGCAATTGTGCGCAGCCTGGCGGCGGAGTGAGCGAGGTGAATGGGGGAGAATGCTCGCGAGGCAGAGAGGGTTAAATAGGCTCAGGTGCGACAGGAAACGCCTGCTGATTAATGGTCAATTACACCGCGCCATTACCGGACTTGACTGCAGCAGCGACGTGGTCGCGGGCGCGGTTTGGGGAAGACGAGGGCTACGTGGGCGGGGCCCGCTGGTCAGCGAAATAATCGGAGGGAGCGTGGGGTCTGGCTGTCAGCGACTGAGTGCGTGCACTCGCGCGTGAGAGAGAAAAAGAAAACCCCCGGGTGGGCTAGTTGGGCTCGATTCGATGCTGGGCCAGAAACCTGGCGCGCGGCCTTTTTATTTTGTTTATTCCTTTTCCTTTTCTATTTTGGTTTTCAGGAATGATTTAGATATGAATTCAAATCCCTTTTGAATTCAAACAATTCTGGGGATTTTTGCAGGGTACTGTGGTTTCAAAAATCAGTTATTTAACCATGTGGTTACCCTGCAAGGGCTTGGTCAAGCTTGGACTTAAAACAATCAGAGACTTTGCCTCTGGTTTGCAAATGTTTAAAAATAGGGTTTTGAATTTATTTCCATGTTGAAAACTTTGGTCAAACTTTTACACCTAAACTTTCCAACATTGGAGGCAAGCAAACAAGTTCCTAAACATTCAAGTTTCAAAGGGTGATGGCCATTTGAATTAAATTTGCTCACATGAAATCATAGCATCAAGTTTCTGTTTTTCTGAAATGGTTTTGATTTTGAAACACTAAATGATGATGGATACATGGATGATATGCATGAGTTTTGGAATATGAATTTAGGGATGTTACAAACAACAACCAGAGTCATTGCATGTGTGTTCTTTTCACATACCATGTATGGATCCACCAGTGTCATTGCATGTGTGCTCTTTTCACAATCCACCCATGGATCCACCAGTGTCATTGCATGTGTATTCTTTTTAGTAACAACAACCAGAGTCATTTTGCATGTGTGTTCTTTTCACATATCACCTATGGATCCACCAGTGTCATTGCATGTGTGTTCTTTTCACTAACAACAAACAGAGTCATTGCATGTGTGTTATTTTCACATACCACATATGGATCCACCAGTGTCATTGAAATGTGTGTTCTTCTAACATACCACCTATGGATCCACCAGTGTCATTGCATGTGTCTTCATTTCATAATCCACCTATGGATCCACCAGTGTCATTGCATGTGTGTTCTTTTTAGTAACAACAACCAGAGTCATTTTGCGTGTGTGTTCTTCTCACATACCACCTATGGCTCCACCAGTGTCATTGCATGTGTGTTCTTTTCACTAACAACAACCAGAGTCATTGCATCTGTGTTCTTTTCACATACCACATATGGATCCACCAGTGTCATTGAAATGTGTGTTCTCTACAGAGACCACACATGGATCCACAAGTGTCATTGCATGTGTGTTCTTTTTAGTAACAACAACCAGAGTCATTTTGCATGTGTGTTCTTTTCACATACCACCTATGGATCCACCAGTGTCATTGCATGTGTGTTCTTTTCACAATCCACCCATGGATCCACCAGAGTCATTGCATGTGTGTTCTTTTTAGTAACAACAACCAGAGTCATTTTGCATGTGTGTTCATTTCACATACCACATATGGATCCACCAGTGTCATTGCATGTGTGTTCTTTTCACTAACAACAACTAGAGTCATTTTGCATGTGTGTTATTTTCACATACCACAGATGGATCCACCAGTGTCATTGCATGTGTGTTCTTTTTAGTAACAACAACCAGAGTCATTGCATGTGTGTTCTTCTCACATACCACATATGGATCTGCCAGTGTCATTGCATGTGTGCTCTTTTCACAATCCACCCATGGATCCACCAGAGTCATTGCATGTGTGTTCTTTTTAGTAACAACAACCAGAGTCATTTTGCATGTGTGTCCTTTTCACATACCACCTATGGATCCACCAGTGTCATTGCATGTGTGTTCTTTTCACTAACAACAACCTGAGTCATTTTGCATGTGTGTTCTTTTCACATACCACATATGGATCCTCCAGTGTCATTGAAATGTGTGTTCTTCACAGAGACCACACATGGATCTACCGGTGTCATTGCATGTATGTTCTTTTCACTAACAACAACTGGAGTCATTGCATGTGTGTTCTCTTCACAATCCACACATGGATCCACCAGTGTCATTGCATGTGTGTTCTTTTTAGTAACAACAACCAGTGTCATTGCATGTGTGTTCTCTTCACAATCCACACATGGATCCACCAGTGTCATTGCATGTGTGTTCTTTTCACTAACAACAACCAGAGTCATTGCATGTGTGTTCTTTTCAGTAACAACAACCAGAGTCATTGCATGTGTGTTCTTTTCAGTAACAACCACCAGAGTCATTGCATGTGTGTTCTTTTCACATACCACATATGGATCCACCAGTGTCATTGCATGTGTGCTCTTTTCACAATCCACCCATGCATCCACCAGTGTCATTGCATGTGTGTTCTTTTTAGTAAAAACATCCAGAGTGATTTTGCATGTGTGTTCTTTTCACATATCACCTATGGATCCACCAGTGTCATTGCATGTGTGTTCTTTTCACTAACAACAACCAGAGTCATTGCATGTGTGTTCTTTTCACATACCACATATGGATCCACCAGTGTCATTGAAATGTGTGTTCTCTAAAGAGACCACACATGGATCCACCAGTGTCATTGCATGTGTGTTCTTTTCACATACCACCTATGGATCCACCAGTGTCATTGCATGTGTGTTCTTTTTAGTAACAACAACCAGAGTCATTTTGCATGTGTTCTTCTCACATACCACCTATGGATCCACCAGTGTCATTGCATGTGTGTTCTTTTCACTAACAACAACCAGAGTCATTGCATGTGTGTTTTTTTCACATACCACATATGGATCCACCAGTGTCATTGAAATTTGTGTTCTCTACAGAGACCACATATGGATCCACCAGTGTCATTGCACGTGTGTTCTTTTTAGTACCAACAACCAGTCATTTTGCATGTGTGTTCTTTTCACATACCACCTATGGATCCACCAGTGTCATTGCATGTGTGTTCTCTTCACAATCCACACATGGATCCACCAGTGTCATTGCATGTGTGTTCTTTTTAGTAACAACAACCAGTGTCATTGCATGTGTGTTCTCTTCAGAGACCACACATGGATCCACCAGTGTCATTGCATGTATGATCTTTTCACTAACAACAACAAGAGTCATTGAAATGTGTGCTCTCTTTCGAGACCACACATGGATCCACCAGTGTCATTGCATGTGTGTTCTTTTCACTAACAACAACCAGAGTCATTGCATGTGTGTTCTTTTCACATACCACATATGGATCCACCAGTGTCATTGCAATGTGTGTTCTCTACAAAGACCACACATGGATCCACCAGTTTCGTTGCATGTGTGTTCTTTTTAGTAACAACAACCAGAGTCATTTTGCATGTGTGTTCTTTTCACATACCACCTATGGATCCACCAGTGTCATTGCATGTGTGTTCTTTTCACAATCCACCCATCGATCCACCAGTGTCATTGCATGTGCGTTCTTTTTAGTAACAACAACCAGAGTCATTTTGCATGTGTGTTCTTTTCACATACCACCTATGGATCCACCAGTGTCATTGCATGTGTGTTCTTTTCACTAACAACAACCTGAGTCATTTTGCATGTGTGTTCTTTTCACATACCACATATGGATCCACTAGTGTCATTGAAATGTGTGTTCTCTATAGAGACCACACATGGATCCACCGGTGTCATTGCATGTATGTTCTTTTCACTAACAACAACTGGAGTCATTGCATGTATGTTCTCTTGACAATCCACACATGGATCCACCAGTGTCATTGCATGTGTGTTCTTTTTATTAACAATAACCAGTGTCATTGCATGTGTTTTCTTTTTAGTAACAACAACCAGTGTCATTGCATGTGTGTTCTCTTCACAATCCACACATGGATCCACCAGTGTCATTGCATGTGTGTTCTTTTTAGTAACAACATCCAGTGTCATTGCATGTGTGTTCTCTTCACAATCCACACATGGATCCACCAGTGTCATTGCATGTGTGTTCTTTTCACTAACAACAACCAGAGTCATTGCACGTATGTTCTTTTCAGTAACAACAACCAGAGTCATTGCATGTGTGTTCTTTTCAGTAACAACCACCAGAGTCATTGCATGTGTGCTATTTTCACATACCACATATGGATCCACAGTGTCATTGCATGTGTGCTCTTTTCACAATCCACCCATGGACCCACCAGTGTCATTGCATGTGTGTTCTTTTTAGTAACAACAACCAGAGTGATTTTGCATGTGTGTTATTTTCACATATCACCTATGGATCCACCAGTTTCATTGCATGTGTGTTCTTTTCACTAACAAGAACCAGAGTCATTGCATGTGTGTTCTTTTCACATACCACATATGGATCCACCGGTGTCATTGAAATGTATGTTCTCTACAGAGACCACACATGGATCCACCAGTGTCATTGCATGTGTGTTCTTTTTAGTAACAACAACCAGAGTCATTTTTCATGTGTGTTCTTTTCACATACCACCTAGGGATCCACCAGTGTCATTGCATGTGTGTTCTTTTCACTAACAACAACCTGAGTCATTTTGCATGTGTGTTCTTTTCACATACCACAGATGGATCCACAAGTGTCATTGAAATGTGTGTTCTCTACAGAGACCACACATGGATCCACCGGTGTCATTCCATGTATGTTCTTTTCACTAACAACAACTGGAGTCATTGCATCTGTGTTCTCTTCACAATCCACACATGGATCCACCAGTGTCATTGCATGTGTGTTCTTTTTAGTAACAACAACCAGTGTCATTGCATGTGTGTTCTCTTCACAATCCACACATGGATCCACCAGTGTCATTGCATGTGTGTTCTTTTCACTAACAACAACCAGAGTCATTGCATGTGTGTTCTTTTCAGTAACAACAACCAGAGTCATTGCATGTGTGTTCTTTTAAGTAACAACAACCAGAGTCATTGCATGTATGTTCTTTTCACATACCACATATGGATCCACCAGTGTCATTGCATGTGTGCTCTTTTCACAATCCACCCATGCATCCACCAGTGTCATTGCATGTGTGTTCTTTTTAGTAAAAACAACCATCACATATCACCTATGGATCCACCAGTGTCATTGCATGTGTGTTCTTTTCACTAACAACAACCAGAGTCATTGCATGTGTGTTCTTTTCACATACCACATATGGATCCACCAGTGTCATTGAAATGTGTGTTCTCTAAAGAGACCACACATGGATCCACCAGTGTCATTGCATGTGTGTTCTTTTCACATACCACCTATGGATCCACTAGTGTCATTGCATGTGTGTTCTTTTAAGTAACAACAACCAGAGTCATTTTGCATGTGTTCTTCTCACATACCACCTATGGATCCACCAGTGTCATTGCATGTGTGTTCTTTTCACTAACAACAACCAGAGTCATTGCATGTGTGTTTTTTTCACATACCACATATGGATCCACCAGTGTCATTGAAATGTGTGTTCTCTACAGAGACCACACATGGATCCACCAGTGTCATTGCATGTGTGTTCTTTTTAGTACCAACAACCAGTCATTTTGCATGTGTGTTCTTTTCACATACCACCTATGGATCCACCAGTGTCATTGCATGTGTGTTCTCTTCACAATCCACACATGGATCCACCAGTGTCATTGCATGTGTGTTCTTTTTAGTAACAACGACCAGTGTCATTGCATGTGTGTTCTCTTCAGAGACCACACATGGATCCACCAGTGTCATTGCATGTGTGTTCTTTTTACTAACAACAACAAGAGTCATTGAAATGTGTGCTCTCTTTCGAGACCACACATGGATCCACCAGTGTCATTGCATGTGTGTTCTTTTCACTAACAACAACCAGAGTCATTGCATGTGTGTTCTTTTCACATACCATATATGGATCTACCAGTGTCATTGAAATGTGTGTTCTCTACAAAGACCACACATGGATCCACCAGTTTCATTGCATGTGTGTTCTTTTTAGTAACAACAACCAGAGTCATTTTGTATGTGTGTTCTTTTCACATACCACCTATGGATCCACCAGTGTCATTGCATGTGTGTTCTTTTCACAATCCACCCATGGATCCACCAGTGTCATTGCATGTGCGTTCTTTTTAGTAACAACAACCAGAGTCATTTTGCATGTGTGTTCTTTTCACATACCACCTATGGATCCACCAGTGTCATTGCATGTGTGTTCTTTTCACTAACAACAACCTGAGTCATTTTGCATGTGTGTTCTTTTCACATACCACATATGGATCCACTAGTGTCATTGAAATGTGTGTTCTCTATAGAGACCACACATGGATCCACCGGTGTCATTGCATGTATGTTCTTTTCACTAACAACAACTGGAGTCATTGCATGTGTGTTCTCTTGACAATCCACACATGGATCCACCAGTGTCATTGCATGTGTGTTCTTTTTATTAACAATAACCAGTGTCATTGCATGTGTTTTCTTTTTAGTAACAACAACCAGTGTCATTGCATGTGTGTTCTCTTCATAATCCACACATGGATCCACCAGTGTCATTGCATGTGTGTTCTTTTTAGTAACAACAACTAGAGTCATTGAAATGTGTGCTCTCTTCAGAGACCACACATGGATACACCAGTGTCATTGCATGTGTGTTCTTTTCACTAACAACAACCAGAGTCATTGCATGTGTGTTCTTTTCACATACCACATATGGATCCACCAGTGTGATTGAAATGTGTGTTCTCTACAGAGACCACACATGGATCCACCAGTGTCATTGCATGTGTGTTCTTTTTAGTAACAACAACCAGTCATTTTGCATGTGTGTTCTTTTCACAGAGCACCTATGGATCCACCAGTGTCATTGCATGTGTGTTCTCTTCACAATCCACACATGGATCCACCAGTGTCATTGCATGTGTGTTCTTTTTAGTAACAACAACTAGAGTCATTGAAATGTGTGCTCTCTTCAGAGACCACACATGGATCCACCAGTGTCATTGCATGTGTGTTCATTTCATAATCCACTAATGGATCCACCAGTTTTATTGCATGTGTGTTCTTTTTAGTAACAACAACCAGAGTCATTTTACATGTGTTCTTCTCACATACCACCTATGGATCCACCAGTGTCATTGCATGTGTGTTCTTTTCACTAACAACAACCAGAGTCATTGCATGTGTGTTTTTTTCACATACCACATATGGATCCACCAGTGTCATTGAAATGTGTGTTCTCTATAGAGACCACACATGGATCCACAAGTGTCATTGCATGTGTGTTCTTTTTAGTAACAACAACCAGAGTCATTTTCCATGTGTGTTCTTTTCACATACCACCTATGGATCCACCAGTGTCATTGCATGTGTGTTCTTTTCACAATCCACCCATGGATCCACCAGAGTCATTGCATGTGTGTTCTTTTTAGTAACAACAAACAGTGTCATTTTGCATGTGTGTTCATTTCACATACCACCTATGGATCCACCAGTGTCATTGCATGTGTGTTCTTTTCACTAACAACAACTATAGTCATTTTGCACGTGTGTTCTTTTCACATACCACAGATGGATCCACCAGTGTCATTGCATGTGTGTTCTTTTTAGTAACAACCAGAGTCATTGCATGTGTGTTCTTCTCACATACCACATATGGATCCAGCAGTGTCATTGCATGTGTGCTCTTTTCACAATCCACCCATGGATCCACCAGTGTCATTGCATGTGTGTTCTTTTTAGTAACAACCAGAGTCATTTTGCATGTGTTCTTCTCACATACCACCTATGGATCCACCAGTGTCATTGCATGTGTGTTCTTTTCACTAACAACAACCAGAGTCATTGCATGTGTGTTTTTTTCACATACCACATATGGATCCACCAGTGTCATTGAAATGTGTGTTCTCTACAGAGACCACACATGGATACACAAGTGTCATTGCATGTGTGTTCTTTTTAGTACCAACAACCAGTCATTTTGCATGTGTGTTCTTTTCACATACCACCTATGGATCCACCAGTGTCATTGTATGTGTGTTCTCTTCACAATCCACACATGGATCCACCAGTTTCATTGCATGTGTGTTCTTTTTAGTAACAGCCAGTGTCATTGCATGTGTGTTCTCTTCAGAGACCACACATGGATCCACCAGTGTCATTGCATGTGTGTTCTTTTTACTAACAACAACAAGAGTCATTGAAATTAGTGCTCTCTTTAGAGACCACATGGATCCACCAGTGTCATTGCATGTGTGTTCTTTTCACTAACAACAACAAGAGTCATTGCATGTGTGTTCTTTTCACATACCACATATGGATCCACCAGTGTCATTGAAATGTGTGTTTTCTACAAAGACCACACATGGATCCACCAGTTTCATTGCATGTGTGTTCTTTTTAGTAACAACCAGAGTCATTTTCCATGTGTGTTATTTTCACATACCACCTATGGATCCACCAGTGTCATTGCATGTGTGTTCTTTTTAGTAACAACAACTAGAGTCATTGAAATGTGTGCTCTCTTCAGAGACCACACATGGATACACCAGTGTCATTGCATGTGTGTTCTTTTCACTAACAACAACCAGAGTCATTGCATGTGTGTTCTTTTCACATACCACATATGGATCCACCAGTGTGATTGAAATGTGTGTTCTCTACAGAGACCACACATGGATCCACCAGTGTCATTGCATGTGTGTTCTTTTTAGTAACAACAACCAGTCATTTTGCATGTGTGTTCTTTTCACAGAGCACCTATGGATCCACCAGTGTCATTGCATGTGTGTTCTCTTCACAATCCACACATGGATCCACCAGTGTCATTGCATGTGTGTTCTTTTTAGTAACAACAACTAGAGTCATTGAAATGTGTGCTCTCTTCAGAGACCACACATGGATCCACCAGTGTCATTGCATGTGTGTTCATTTCATAATCCACCAATGGATCCACCAGTTTTATTGCATGTGTGTTCTTTTTAGTAACAACAACCAGAGTCATTTTACATGTGTTCTTCTCACATACCACCTATGGATCCACCAGTGTCATTGCATGTGTGTTCTTTTCACTAACAACAACCAGAGTCATTGCATGTGTGTTTTTTTCACATACCACATATGGATCCACCAGTGTCATTGAAATGTGTGTTCTCTATAGAGACCACACATGGATCCACAAGTGTCATTGCATGTGTGTCCTTTTTAGTAACAACAACCAGAGTCATTTTCCATGTGTGTTCTTTTCACATACCACCTATGGATCCACCAGTGTCATTGCATGTGTGTTCTTTTCACAATCCACCCATGGATCCACCAGAGTCATTGCATGTGTGTTCTTTTTAGTAACAACAACCAGTGTCATTTTGCATGTGTGTTCATTTCACATACCACCTATGGATCCACCAGTGTCATTGCATGTGTGTTCTTTTCACTAACAACAACTAGAGTCATTTTGCATGTGTGTTCTTTTCACATACCACAGATGGATCCACAAGTGTCATTGCATGTGTGTTCTTTTTAGTAACAACCAGAGTCATTGCATGTGTGTTCTTCTCACATACCACATATGGATCCAGCAGTGTCATTGCATGTGTGCTCTTTTCACAATCCACCCATGGATCCACCAGTGTCATTGCATGTGTGTTCTTTTTAGTAACAACCAGAGTCATTTTGCATGTGTTCTTCTCACATACCACCTATGGATCCACCAGTGTCATTGCATGTGTGTTCTTTTCACTAACAACAACCAGAGTCATTGCATGTGTGTTTTTTTCACATACCACATATGGATCCACCAGTGTCATTGAAATGTGTGTTCTCTACAAAGACCACACATGGATACACAAGTGTCATTGCATGTGTGTTCTTTTTAGTACCAACAACCAGTCATTTTGCATGTGTGTTCTTTTCACATACCACATATGGATCCACCAGTGTCATTGTATGTGTGTTCTCTTCACAATCCACACATGGATCCACCAGTTTCATTGCATGTGTGTTCTTTTTAGTAACAACCAGAGTCATTTTGCATGTGTTCTTCTCACATACCACCTATGGATCCACCAGTGTCATTGCATGTGTGTTCTTTTCACTAACAACAACCAGAGTCATTGCATGTGTGTTTTTTTCACATACCACATATGGATCCACCAGTGTCATTGAAATGTGTGTTCTCTACAGAGACCACACATGGATACACAAGTGTCATTGCATGTGTGTTCTTTTTAGTACCAACAACCAGTCATTTTGCATGTGTGTTCTTTTCACATACCACCTATGGATCCACCAGTGTCATTGTATGTGTGTTCTCTTCACAATCCACACATGGATCCACCAGTTTCATTGCATGTGTGTTCTTTTTAGTAACAGCCAGTGTCATTGCATGTGTGTTCTCTTCAGAGACCACACATGGATCCACCAGTGTCATTGCATGTGTGTTCTTTTTACTAACAACAACAAGAGTCATTGAAATTAGTGCTCTCTTTAGAGACCACACATGGATCCACCAGTGTCATTGCATGTGTGTTATTTTCACTAACAACAACAAGAGTCATTGCATGTGTGTTCTTTTCACATACCACATATGGATCCACCAGTGTCATTGAAATGTGTGTTTTCTACAAAGACCACACATGGATCCACCAGTTTCATTGCATGTGTGTTCTTTTTAGTAACAACCAGAGTCATTTTCCATGTGTGTTATTTTCACATACCACCTATGGATCCACCAGTGTCATTGCATGTGTGTTCTTTTTAGTAACAACAACTAGAGTCATTGAAATGTGTGCTCTCTTCAGAGACCACACATGGATACACCAGTGTCATTGCATGTGTGTTCTTTTCACTAACAACAACCAGAGTCATTGCATGTGTGTTCTTTTCACATACCACATATGGATCCACCAGTGTGATTGAAATGTGTGTTCTCTACAGAGACCACACATGGATCCACCAGTGTCATTGCATGTGTGTTCTTTTTAGTAACAACAACCAGTCATTTTGCATGTGTGTTCTTTTCACAGAGCACCTATGGATCCACCAGTGTCATTGCATGTGTGTTCTCTTCACAATCCACACATGGATCCACCAGTGTCATTGCATGTGTGTTCTTTTTAGTAACAACAACTAGAGTCATTGAAATGCGTGCTCTCTTCAGAGACCACACATGGATCCACCAGTGTCATTGCATGTGTGTTCATTTCATAATCCACCAATGGATCCACCAGTTTTATTGCATGTGTGTTCTTTTTAGTAACAACAACCAGAGTCATTTTACATGTGTTCTTCTCACATACCACCTATGGATCCACCAGTGTCATTGCATGTGTGTTCTTTTCACTAACAACAACGAGAGTCATTGCATGTGTGTTTTTTTCACATACCACATATGGATCCACCAGTGTCATTGAAATGTGTGTTCTCTATAGAGACCACACATGGATCCACAAGTGTCATTGCATGTGTGTCCTTTTTAGTAACAACAACCAGAGTCATTTTCCATGTGTGTTCTTTTCACATACCACCTATGGATCCACCAGTGTCATTGCATCTGTGTTCTTTTCACAATCCACCCATGGATCCACCAGAGTCATTGCATGTGTGTTCTTTTTAGTAACAACAACCAGTGTCATTTTGCATGTGTGTTCATTTCACATACCACCTATGGATCCACCAGTGTCATTGCATGTGTGTTCTTTTCACTAACAACAACTAGAGTCATTTTGCATGTGTGTTCTTTTCACATACCACAGATGGATCCACCAGTGTCATTGCATGTGTGTTCTTTTTAGTAACAACCAGAGTCATTGCATGTGTGTTCTTCTCACATACCACATATGGATCCAGCAGTGTCATTGCATGTGTGCTCTTTTCACAATCCACCCATGGATCCACCAGTGTCTTTGCATGTGTGTTCTTTTTAGTAACAACCAGAGTCATTTTGCATGTGTTCTTCTCACATACCACCTATGGATCCACCAGTGTCATTGCATGTGTGTTCTTTTCACTAACAACAACCAGAGTCATTGCATGTGTTTTTTTTTCACATACCACATATGGATCCACCAGTGTCATTGAAATGTGTGTTCTCTACAGAGACCACACATGGATACACAAGTGTCATTGCATGTGTGTTCTTTTTAGTACCAACAACCAGTCATTTTGCATGTGTGTTCTTTTCACATACCACCTATGGATCCACCAGTGTCATTGTATGTGTGTTCTCTTCACAATCCACACATGGATCCACCAGTTTCATTGCATGTGTGTTATTTTTAGTAACAACCAGTGTCATTGCATGTGTGTTCTCTTCAGAGACCACACATGGATCCACCAGTGTCATTGCATGTGTGTTCTTTTTACTAACAACAACAAGAGTCATTGAAATTAGTGCTCTCTTTAGAGACCACACATGGATCCACCAGTGTCATTGCATGTGTGTTCTTTTCACTAACAACAACAAGAGTCATTGCATGTGTGTTCTTTTCACATACCACATATGGATCCACCAGTGTCATTGAAATGTGTGTTTTCTACAAAGACCACACATGGATCCACCAGTTTCATTGCATGTGTGTTCTTTTTAGTAACAACCAGAGTCATTTTCCATGTGTGTTATTTTCACATACCACCTATGGATCTTGCATGTGTGTTCTTTTTAGTAACAACAACTAGAGTCATTGAAATGTGTGCTCTCTTCAGAGACCACACATGGATACACCAGTGTCATTGCATGTGTGTTCTTTTCACTAACAACAACCAGAGTCATTGCATGTGTGTTCTTTTCACATACCACATATGGATCCACCAGTGTGATTGAAATGTGTGTTCTCTACAGAGACCACACATGGATCCACCAGTGCCATTGCATGTGTGTTCTTTTTAGTAACAACAACCAGTCATTTTGCATGTGTGTTCTTTTCACAGAGCACCTATGGATCCACCAGTGTCATTGCATGTGTGTTCTCTTCACAATCCACACATGGATCCACCAGTGTCATTGCATGTGTGTTCTTTTTAGTAACAACAACTAGAGTCATTGAAATGTGTGCTCTCTTCAGAGACCACACATGGATCCACCAGTGTCATTGCATGTGTGTTCATTTCATAATCCACCAATGGATCCACCAGTTTTATTGCATGTGTGTTCTTTTTAGTAACAACAACCAGAGTCATTTTACATGTGTTCTTTTCACATACCACATATGGATCCACCAGTGTCATTGAAATGTGTGTTCTCCCAAGAGACCACACATGGATCCACAAGTGTCATTGCATGTGTGTTCTTTTTAGTACCAACAACCAGTCATTTTGCATGTGTGTTCTTTTCACATACCACCTATGGATCCACCAGTGTCATTGTATGTGTGTTCTCTTCACAATCCACACATGGATCCACCTGTTTCATTGCATGTGTGTTCTTTTTAGTAACAACAACCAATGTCATTGCATGTGTGTTCTCTTCAGAGACCACACATGGATCCACCAGTGTCATTGCATGTGTGTTCTTTTTACTAACAACAACAAGAGTCATTGAAATGTGTGCTCTCTTTAGAGACCACACATGGATCCACCAGTGTCATTGCATGTGTGTTCCTTTCACTAACAACAACCAGAGTCATTGCATGTGTGTTCTTTTCACATACCACATATGGATCCACCAGTGTCATTGAAATGTGTGTTTTCTACAAAGACCACACATGGATCCACCAGTTTCATTGCATGTGTGTTCTTTTTAGTAACAACCAGAGTCATTTTCCATGTGTGTTATTTTCACATACCACCTATGGATCCACCAGTGTCATTGCATGTGTGTTCTTTTCACAATCCACCCATGGATCCACTAGAGTCATTGCATGTGTGTTCTTTTTAGTAACAACAACGACAGTCATTTTGGATGTGTGTTCTTTTCACATACCACCTATGGATCCACCAGTGTCATTGCATGTGTGTTCTTTTCACTAACAACAACCAGAGTCATTTTGCATGTGTGTTCTTTTCACATACCACATATGGATCCACTAGTGTCATTGAAATGTGTGTTCTCTATAGAGACCACACATGGATCCACCGGTGTCATTGCATGTATGTTCTTTTCACTAAAAACAACTTGAGTCATTGCATGTGTGTTCTCTTCACAATCCACACATGGATCCACCAGTGTCATTGCATGTGTGTTCTTTTTATGAACAATAACCAGTGTCATTGCATGTGTGTTCTCTTCACAATCCACACATGGATCCTCTAGTGTCATTGCATGTGTGTTCATTTCACTAACAATAACCAGAGTCATTGCATGTGTGTTCTTTTGGGTAACAACAACCAGAGTCATTGCATGTGTGTTCTTTTCACATACCACATATGGATCCACAGTGTCATTGCATGTGTGCTCTTTTCACAATCCACCCATGGATCCACTAGTGTGACACATGTGTGTTGTTTTTAGTAACAAAAACCAGAGTGATTTTACATGTGTTTTTTTTCACATATCACCTATGGATCCACCAGTGTCATTGCCTGTGTGTTCTTTTCACTAACAACAACCAGAGTCATTGCATGTGTGTTCTTTTTAGTAACAACAACCATAGTCATTTTGCATGTGTGTTCTTTTCACATACCACCTATGGATCCACCAGTGTCATTGCACGTGTGTTCTCTTCACAATCCACACATGGATCCACTAGTGTCATTGCATGTGTGTTCTTTTTAGTAACAACCAGAGTGATTTTGCCTGTGTGTTCTTTTCACGTACCACATATGGATCCACCAGTGTCATTGAAATGTGTGTTCTCTACAGAGACCACACAGGGATCCACCAGTGTCATTGCATGTGTGTTCTTTTTAGTAACAACAACCAGTCATTTTGCATGTGTGTTCTTTTCACATACCACCTATGGATCCACCAGTGTCATTGCATGTGTGTTCTCTTCACAATCCACACATGGATCCACTAGTGTCATTGCATGTGTGTTCTTTTTAGTAACAACAACCAGAGTCATTTTGCATGTGTGTTCTTTTCACATACCACCTATGGATCCACCAGTGTCATTGCATGTGTGTTCTCTTCACAATCCACACATGGATCCACTAGTGTCATTGCATGTGTGTTCTTTTTAGTAACAACAACCAGAGTCATTTTGCATGTGTGTTCTTTTCACATACCACATATGGATCCACCAGTGTCATTGCATGTGTGTTCTTTTCAGTAACAACAACCAGAGTCATTGCATGTTTGTTCTTTTCACATACCACATATGGATCCACCAGTGTCATTGCATGTGTGCTCTTTTCACCATCCACCCATGGATCCACCAGAGTCATTGCATGTGTGTTCTTTTTAGTAACAACAACCAGAGTCATTTTGCATGTGTGTTCTTTTCACATACCACCTATGGATCCACCAGTGTCATTCCATGTGTGTTCTTTTCACTAACAATAACCTGAGTCATTTTGCACGTGTGTTCTTTTCACATACCACATATGGATCCACCAGTGTCATTGAAATGTGTGTTCTCTACAGAGACCACACATGGATCCACCGGTGTCATTGCATGTATGTTCTTTTCGCTAAAAAGAACTAGAGTCATTGCATGTGTGTTATCTTCACAATCCACACATGGATCCACCAGTGTCATTGCATGTGTGTTCTTTTTAGTAACAACAACCAGAGTCATTGCATGTGTGTTCTCTTCACAATCCACACATGGATCCTCTAGTGTCATTGCATGTGTGTTCATTTCACTAACAACAACCAGAGTCATTGCATGTGTGGTATTTTGAGTAACAACAACCAGATTCATTACATGTGTGTTCTTTTCAGTAACAAAAACCATAGTCATCACATGTGTGTTCTTTTCACATACCACATATGGATCCACAGTGTCATTGCATGTGTGCTCTTTTCACAATCCACCCATGGATCAACTAGTGTCATTGCATGTGTGTTCTTTTTAGTAACAAAAACCAGAGTGATTTTACATGTGTGTTTTTTTCACATATCACCTATGGATCCACCAGTGTCATTGCATGTGTGTTCTTTTCACTAACAACAACCAGAGTCATTGCATGTGTTTTTTTTCACATACCACATATGGATCCACCAGTGTCATTGAAATGTGTGTTCTCTACAGAGACCACACATGGATCCACAAGTGTCATTGCATGTGTGTTCTTTTTAGTACCAACAACCAGTCATTTTGCATGTGTGTTCTTTTCACATACCACCTATGGATCCACCAGTGTCATTGTATGTGTGTTCTCTTCACAATCCACAAATGGATCCACCAGTTTCATTGCATGTGTGTTCTTTTTAGTAACAACAACCAGTGTCATTGCATGTGTGTTCTCTTCAGAGACCACACATGGATCCACCAGTGTCATTGCATGTGTGTTCTTTTTACTAACAACAATAAGAGTCATTGAAATGTGTGCTCTCTTTAGAGACCACACATGGATCCACCAGTGTCATTGCATGTGTGTTCTTTTCACTAATAACAACCAGAGTCATTGCATGTGTGTTCTTTTCACATACCACATATGGATCCACCAGTGCCATTGAAATGTGTGTTTTCTACAAAGACCACACATGGATCCACCAGTTTCATTGCATGTGTGTTCTTTTTAGTAACAACCAGAGTCATTTTCCATGTGTGTTATTTTCACATACCACCTATGGATCCACCAGTGTCATTGCATGTGTGTTCTTTTCACAATCCACCCATGGATCCACTAGAGTCATTGCATGTGTGTTCTTTTTAGTAACAACAACGACAGTCATTTTGGATGTGTGTTCTTTTCACATACCACCTATGGATCCACCAGTGTCATTGCATGTGTGTTCTTTTCACTAACAACAACCAGAGTCATTTTGCATGTGTGTTCTTTTCACATACCACATATGGATCCACTAGTGTCATTGAAATGTGTGTTCTCTATAGAGACCACACATGGATCCACCGGTGTCATTGCATGTATATTCTTTTCACTAAAAACAACTTGAGTCATTGCATGTGTGTTCTCTTCACAATCCACACATGGATCCACCAGTGTCATTGCATGTGTGTTCTTTTTATTAACAATAACCAGTGTCATTGCATGTGTGTTCTTTTTAGTAACAACAACCAGTGTCATTGCATGTGTGTTCTTTTCACATACCACATATGGATCCACCAGTGTGATTGAAATGTGTGTTCTCTACAGAGACCACACATGGATCCACCAGTGTCATTGCATGTGTGTTCTTTTTAGTAACAACAACCAGTTATTTTGCATGTGTGTTCTTTTCGCATACCACCTATGGATCCACCAGTGTCATTGCATGTGTGTTCTCTTCACAATCCACACATGGATCCACTAGTGTCATTGCATGTGTGTTCTTTTTAGTAACAACCAGAGTCATTTTGCATGTGTGTTCTTTTCACATACCACATATGGATCCACCAGTGTCATTGCATGTGTGTTTTTTCAGTAACAACAACCAGAGTCATTGCATGTTTGTTCTTCTCACATACCACATATGGATCCACCAGTGTCATTGCATGTGTGCTCTTTTCACCATCCACCCATGGATCCACAAGAGTCAATGCATGTGTGTTCTTTTTAGTAACAACAACCAGAGTCATTTTTCATGTGTGTTCTTTTCACATACCACCTATGGATCCACCAGTGTCATTCCATGTGTGTTCTTTTCACTAACAACAACCTGAGTCATTTTGCACGTGTGTTCTTTTCACATACCACATATGGATCCACAGTGTCATCGAAATGTGTGTTCTCTACAGAGACCACACATGGATCCACCGGTGTCATTGCATGTATGTTCTTTTCACTAACAAGAACTAGAGTCATTACATGTGTGTTATCTTCACAATCCACACATGGATCCACCAGTGTCATTGCATGTGTGTTCTTTTTAGTAACAACAACCAGAGTCATTGCATGTGTGTTCTCTTCACAATCCACACATGGATCCTCTAGTGTCATTGCATGTGTGTTCATTTCACTAACAACAACCAGAGTCATTGCATGTGTGTTCTTTTGAGTAACAACAACCAGATTCATTGCATGTGTGTTCTTTTCAGTAACAAAAACCAGAGTCATTGCATGTGTGTTCTTTTCACATACCACATATGGATCCACAGTGTCATTGCATGTGTGCTCTTTTCACAATCCACCCATGGATCCACTAGTGTCATTGCATGTGTGTTCTTTTCAGTAACAACAACCAGAGTCATTGAAATGTGTGCTCTCTTCAGAGACCACACATGAATCCACCAGTGTCATTGCATGTGTGTTCATTTCATAATCCACCAATGGATCCACCAGTTTTATTGCATGTGTGTTCTTTTTAGTAACAACAACTAGAGTCATTTTGCATGTGTTCTTCTCACATACCACCTATGGATCCACCAGTGTCATTGCATGTGTGTTCATTTCACTAACAACAACCAGAGTCATTGCATGTGTGTTTTTTTCACATACCACATATGGATCCACCAGTGT
This sequence comes from Avena sativa, assembly GCA_916181665.1. NCBI lineage: Eukaryota > Viridiplantae > Streptophyta > Magnoliopsida > Poales > Poaceae > Avena > Avena sativa. Next base: position 106,859,108 of record OV702292.1, read on the forward strand.
CATTGAAATGTGTGTTCTCTATAGAGACCACACATGGATCCACAAGTGTCATTGCATGTGTGTTCTTTTTAGTAACAACAACCAAGGTCATTTTGCATGTGTGTTCTTTTCATATACCACCTATGGATCCACCAGTGTCATTGCATGTGTGTTCTTTTCACATTCCACCCATGGATCCACCAGAGTCATTGCATGTGTGTTCTTTTTAGTAACAACAACCAGTGTCATTTTGCATGTGTGTTCATTTCACATACCACCTATGGATCCACCAGTGTCATTGCATGTGTGTTCTTTTCACTAACAACAACTAGAGTCATTTTGCATGTGTGTTCTTTTCACATACCACAGATGGATCCACCAGTGTCATTGCATGTGTGTTCTTTTTAGTAACAACCAGAGTCATTGCATGTGTGTTCTTCTCACATACCACATATGGATCCACCAGTGTCATTGCATGTGTGCTCTTTTCACAATCCACCCATGGATCCACCAGTGTCATTGCATGTGTGTTCTTTTTAGTAACAACCAGAGTCATTTTGCATGTGTTCTTCTCACATACCACCTATCGATCCACCAGTGTCATTGCATGTGTGTTCTTTTCACTAACAACAACCAGAGTCATTGCATGTGTTTTTTTTCACATACCACATATGGATCCACCAGTGTCATTGAAATGTGTGTTCTCTACCGAGACCACACATGGATCCACAAGTGTCATTGCATGTGTGTTCTTTTTAGTACCAACAACCAGTCATTTTGCATGTGTGTTCTTTTCACATACCACCTATGGATCTACCAGTGTCATTGTATGTGTGTTCTCTTCACAATCCACACATGGATCCACCAGTTTCATTGCATGTGTGTTCTTTTTAGTAACAACAACCAGTGTCATTGCATGTGTGTTCTCTTCAGAGACCACACATGGATCCACCAGTGTCATTGCATGTGTGTTCTTTTTACTAACAACAATAAGAGTCATTGAAATGTGTGCTCTCTTTAGAGACCACACATGGATCCACCAGTGTCATTGCATGTGTGTTCTTTTCACTAACAACAACCAGAGTCATTGCATGTGTGTTCTTTTCTCATACCACATATGGATCCACCAGTGTCATTGAAATGTGTGTTTTCTACAAAGACCACACATGGATCCACCAGTTTCATTGCATGTGTGTTCTTTTTAGTAACAACCAGAGTCATTTTCCATGTGTGTTAGTTTCACATACCACCTATGGATCCACCAGTGTCATTGCATGTGTGTTCTTTTCACAATCCACCCATGGATCCACTAGAGTCATTGCATGTGTGTTCTTTTTAGTAACAACAACGACAGTCATTTTGGATGTGTGTTCTTTTCACATACCACCTATGGATCCACCAGTGTCATTGCATGTGTGTTCTTTTCACTAACAACAACCAGAGTCATTTTGCATGTGTGTTCTTTTCACATACCACATATGGATCCACTAGTGTCATTGAAATGTGTGTTCTCTATAGAGACCACACATGGATCCACAGGTGTCATTGCATGTATGTTCTTTTCACTAAAAACAACTTGAGTCATTGCATGTGTGTTCTCTTCACAATCCACACATGGATCCACCAGTGTCATTGCATGTGTGTTCTTTTTATTAACAATAACCAGTGTCATTGCATGTGTTTTCTTTTTAGTAACAACAACGAGTGTCATTGCATGTGTGTTCTTTTCACATACCACATATGGATCCACCAGTGTGATTGAAATGTGTGTTCTCTACAGAGACCACACATGGATCCACCAGTGTCATTGCATGTGTGTTCTTTTTAGTAACAACAACCAGTTATTTTGCATGTGTGTTCTTTTCACATACCACCTATGGATCCACCAGTGTCATTGCATGTGTGTTCTCTTCACAATCCACACATGGATCCACTAGTGTCATTGCATGTGTGTTCTTTTTAGTAACAACCAGAGTCATTTTGCATGTGTGTTCTTTTCACATACCACATATGGATCCACCAGTGTCATTGCATGTGTGTTTTTTCAGTAACAACAACTAGAGTCATTGCATGTTTGTTCTTCTCACATACCACATATGGATCCACCAGTGTCATTGCATGTGTGCTCTTTTCACCATCCACCCATGGATCCACAAGAGTCATTGCATGTGTGTTCTTTTTAGTAACAACAACCAGAGTCATTTTTCATGTGTGTTCTTTTCACATACCACCTATGGATCCACCAGTGTCATTCCATGTGTGTTCTTTTCACTAACAACAACCAGAGTCATTGCATGTGTGTTCTTTTCACATACCACATATGGATCCACCAGTGTCATTGAAATGTGTGTTCTCTACAGAGACCACACATGGATCCACCGGTGTCATTGCATGTATGTTCTTTTCGCTAACAAGAACTAGAGTCATTGCATGTGTGTTATCTTCACAATCCACACATGGATCCACCAGTGTCATTGCATGTGTGTTCTTTTTAGTAACAACAACCAGAGTCATTGCATGTGTGTTCTCTTCACAATCCACACATGGATCCTCTAGTGTCATTGCATGTGTGTTCATTTCACTAACAACAACCAGAGTCATTGCATGTGTGGTATTTTGAGTAACAACAACCAGATTCATTACATGTGTGTTCTTTTCAGTAACAAAAACCATAGTCATCACATGTGTGTTCTTTTCACATACCACATATGGATCCACAGTGTCATTGCATGTGTGCTCTTTTCACAATCCACCCATGGATCAACTAGTGTCATTGCATGTGTGTTCTTTTTAGTAACAAAAACCAGAGTGATTTTACATGTGTGTTTTTTTCACATATCACCTATGGATCCACCAGTGTCATTGCATGTGTGTTCTTTTCACTAACAACAACCAGAGTCATTGCATGTGTTTTTTTTTCACATACCACATATGGATCCACCAGTGTCATTGAAATGTGTGTTCTCTACAGAGACCACACATGGATCCACAAGTGTCATTGCATGTGTGTTCTTTTTAGTACCAACAACCAGTCATTTTGCATGTGTGTTCTTTTCACATACCACCTATGGATCCACCAGTGTCATTGTATGTGTGTTCTCTTCACAATCCACACATGGATCCACCAGTTTCATTGCATGTGTGTTCTTTTTAGTAACAACAACCAGTGTCATTGCATGTGTGTTCTCTTCAGAGACCACACATGGATCCACCAGTGTCATTGCATGTGTGTTCTTTTTACTAACAACAATAAGAGTCATTGAAATGTGTGCTCTCTTTAGAGACCACACATGGATCCACCAGTGTCATTGCATGTGTGTTCTTTTCACTAACAACAACCAGAGTCATTGCATGTGTGTTCTTTTCACATACCACATATGGATCCACCAGTGTCATTGAAATGTGTGTTTTCTACAAAGACCACACATGGATCCACCAGTTTCATTGCATGTGTGTTATTTTTAGTAACAACCAGAGTCATTTTCCATGTGTGTTATTTTCACATACCACCTATGGATCCACCAGTGTCATTGCATGTGTGTTCTTTTCACAATCCACCCATGGATCCACTAGAGTCATTGCATGTGTGTTCTTTTTAGTAACAACAATGACAGTCATTTTGGATGTGTGTTCTTTTCACATACCACCTATGGATCCACCAGTGTCATTGCATGTGTGTTCTTTTCACTAACAACAACCAGAGTCATTTTGCATGTGTGTTCTTTTCACATACCACATATGGATCCACTAGTGTCATTGAAATGTGTGTTCTCTATAGAGACCACACATGGATCCACCGGTGTCATTGCATGTATGTTCTTTTCACTAAAAACAACTTGAGTCATTGCATGTGTGTTCTCTTCACAATCCACACATGGATCCACCAGTGTCATTGCATGTGTGTTCTTTTTATTAACAATAACCAGTGTCATTGCATGTGTGTTCTTTTTAGTAACAACAACCAGTGTCATTGCATGTGTGTTCTTTTCACATACCACATATGGATCCACCAGTGTGATTGAAATGTGTGTTCTCTACAGAGACCACACATGGATCCACCAGTGTCATTGCATGTGTGTTCTTTTTAGTAACAACAACCAGTTATTTTGCATGTGTGTTCTTTTCGCATACCACCTATGGATCCACCAGTGTCATTGCATGTGTGTTCTCTTCACAATCCACACATGGATCCACTAGTGTCATTGCATGTGTGTTATTTTTAGTAACAACCAGAGTCATTTTGCATGTGTGTTCTTTTCACATACCACATATGGATCCACCAGTGTCATTGCATGTGTTTTTTTTCAGTAACAACAACCAGAGTCATTGCATGTTTGTTCTTCTCACATACCACATATGGATCCACCAGTGTCATTGCATGTGTGCTCTTTTCACCATCCACCCATGGATCCACAAGAGTCAATGCATGTGTGTTCTTTTTAGTAACAACAACCAGAGTCATTTTTCATGTGTGTTCTTTTCACATACCACCTATGGATCCACCAGTGTCATTCCATGTGTGTTCTTTTCACTAACAACAACCTGAGTCATTTTGCACGTGTGTTCTTTTCACATACCACATATGGATCCACCAGTGTCATCGAAATGTGTGTTCTCTACAGAGACCACACATGGATCCACCGGTGTCATTGCATGTATGTTCTTTTCACTAACAAGAACTAGAGTCATTGCATGTGTGTTATCTTCACAATCCACACATGGATCCACCAGTGTCATTGCATGTGTGTTCTTTTTAGTAACAACAACCAGAGTCATTGCATGTGTGTTCTCTTCACAATCCACACATGGATCCTCTAGTGTCATTGCATGTGTGTTCATTTCACTAACAACAACCAGAGTCATTGCATGTGTGTTCTTTTGAGTAACAACAACCAGATTCATTGCATGTGTGTTCTTTTCAGTAACAAAAACCAGAGTCATTGCATGTGTGTTCTTTTCACATACCACATATGGATCCACAGTGTCATTGCATGTGTGCTCTTTTCACAATCCACCCATGGATCCACTAGTGTCATTGCATGTGTGTTCTTTTCAGTAACAACAACCAGAGTCATTGAAATGTGTGCTCTCTTCAGAGACCACACATGAATCCACCAGTGTCATTGCATGTGTGTTCATTTCATAATCCACCAATGGATCCACCAGTTTTATTGCATGTGTGTTCTTTTTAGTAACAACAACTAGAGTCATTTTGCATGTGTTCTTCTCACATACCACCTATGGATCCACCAGTGTCATTGCATGTGTGTTCAGTTCACTAACAACAACCAGAGTCATTGCATGTGTGTTTTTTTCACATACCACATATGGATCCACCAGTGTCATTGAAATGTGTGTTCTCTATAGAGACCACACATGGATCCACAAGTGTCATTGCATGTGTGTTCTTTTTAGTAACAACAACCAAGGTCATTTTGCATGTGTGTTCTTTTCACATACCACCTATGGATCCACCAGTGTCATTGCATGTGTGTTCTTTTCACAATCCACCCATGGATCCACCAGAGTCATTGCATGTGTGTTCTTTTTAGTAACAACAACCAGTGTCATTTTGCATGTGTGTTCATTTCACATACCACCTATGGATCCACCAGTGTCATTGCATGTGTGTTCTTTTCACTAACAACAACTAGAGTCATTTTGCATGTGTGTTCTTTTCACATACCACAGATGGATCCACCAGTGTCATTGCATGTGTGTTCTTTTTAGTAACAACCAGAGTCATTGCATGTGTGTTCTTCTCACATACCACATATGGATCCACCAGTGTCATTGCATGTGTGCTCTTTTCACAATCCACCCATGGATCCACCAGTGTCATTGCATGTGTGTTCTTTTTAGTAACAACCAGAGTCATTTTGCATGTGTTCTTCTCACATACCACCTATGGATCCACCAGTGTCATTGCATGTGTGTTCCTTTCACTAACAACAACCAGAGTCATTGCATGTGTTTTTTTTTCACATACCACATATGGATCCACCAGTGTCATTGAAATGTGTGTTCTCTACCGAGACCACACATGGATCCACAAGTGTCATTGCATGTGTGTTCTTTTTAGTACCAACAACCAGTCATTTTGCATGTGTGTTCTTTTCACATACCACCTATGGATCTACCAGTGTCATTGTATGTGTGTTCTCTTCACAATCCACACATGGATCCACCAGTTTCATTGCATGTGTGTTCTTTTTAGTAACAACAACCAGTGTCATTGCATGTGTGTTCTCTTCAGAGACCACACATGGATCCACCAGTGTCATTGCATGTGTGTTCTTTTTACTAACAACAATAAGAGTCATTGAAATGTGTGCTCTCTTTAGAGACCACACATGGATCCACCAGTGTCATTGCATGTGTGTTCTTTTCACTAACAACAACCAGAGTCATTGCATGTGTGTTCTTTTCACATACCACATATGGATCCACCAGTGTCATTGAAATGTGTGTTTTCTACAAAGACCACACATGGATCCACCAGTTTCATTGCATGTGTGTTCTTTTTAGTAACAACCAGAGTCATTTTCCATGTGTGTTAGTTTCACATACCACCTATGGATCCACCAGTGTCATTGCATGTGTGTTCTTTTCACAATCCACCCATGGATCCACTAGAGTCATTGCATGTGTGTTCTTTTTAGTAACAACAACGACAGTCATTTTGGATGTGTGTTCTTTTCACATACCACCTATGGATCCACCAGTGTCATTGCATGTGTGTTCTTTTCACTAACAACAACCAGAGTCATTTTGCATGTGTGTTCTTTTCACATACCACATATGGATCCACTAGTGTCATTGAAATGTGTGTTCTCTATAGAGACCACACATGGATCCACCGGTGTCATTGCATGTATGTTCTTTTCACTAAAAACAACTTGAGTCATTGCATGTGTGTTCTCTTCACAATCCACACATGGATCCACCAGTGTCATTGCATGTGTGTTCTTTTTATTAACAATAACCAGTGTCATTGCATGTGTGTTCTTTTTAGTAACAACAACCAGTGTCATTGCATGTGTGTTCTTTTCACATACCACATATGGATCCACCAGTGTGATTGAAATGTGTGTTCTCTACAGAGACCACACATGGATCCACCAGTGTCATTGCATGTGTGTTCTTTTTAGTAACAACAACCAGTTATTTTGCATGTGTGTTCTTTTCACATACCACCTATGGATCCACCAGTGTCATTGCATGTGTGTTCTCTTCACAATCCACACATGGATCCACTAGTGTCATTGCATGTGTGTTCTTTTTAGTAACAACCAGAGTCATTTTGCATGTGTGTTCTTTTCACATACCACATACGGATCCACCAGTGTCATTGCATGTGTGTTTTTTCAGTAACAACAACCAGAGTCATTGCATGTTTGTTCTTCTCACATACCACATATGGATCCACCAGTGTCATTGCATGTGTGCTCTTTTCACAATCCACCCATGGATCCACCAGTGTCATTGCATGTGTGTTCTTTTTAGTAACAACCAGAGTCATTTTGCATGTGTTCTTCTCACATACCACCTATGGATCCACCAGTGTCATTGCATGTGTGTTCTTTTCACTAACAACAACCAGAGTCATTGCATGTGTTTTTTTTTCACATACCACATATGGATCCACCAGTGTCATTGAAATGTGTGTTCTCTACCGAGACCACACATGGATCCACAAGTGTCATTGCATGTGTGTTCTTTTTAGTACCAACAACCAGTCATTTTGCATGTGTGTTCTTTTCACATACCACCTATGGATCTACCAGTGTCATTGTATGTGTGTTCTCTTCACAATCCACACATGGATCCACCAGTTTCATTACATGTGTGTTCTTTTTAGTAACAACAACCAGTGTCATTGCATGTGTGTTCTCTTCAGAGACCACACATGGATCCACCAGTGTCATTGCATGTGTGTTCTTTTTACTAACAACAATAAGAGTCATTGAAATGTGTGCTCTCTTTAGAGACCACACATGGATCCACCAGTGTCATTGCATGTGTGTTCTTTTCACTAACAACAACCAGAGTCATTGCATGTGTGTTCTTTTCACATACCACATATGGATCCACCAGTGTCATTGAAATGTGTGTTTTCTACAAAGACCACACATGGATCCACCAGTTTCATTGCATGTGTGTTCTTTTTAGTAACAACCAGAGTCATTTTCCATGTGTGTTAGTTTCACATACCACCTATGGATCCACCAGTGTCATTGCATGTGTGTTCTTTTCACAATCCACCCATGGATCCACTAGAGTCATTGCATGTGTGTTCTTTTTAGTAACAACAACGACAGTCATTTTGGATGTGTGTTCTTTTCACATACCACCTATGGATCCACCAGTGTCATTGCATGTGTGTTCTTTTCACTAACAACAACCAGAGTCATTTTGCATGTGTGTTCTTTTCACATACCACATATGGATCCACTAGTGTCATTGAAATGTGTGTTCTCTATAGAGACCACACATGGATCCACCGGTGTCATTGCATGTATGTTGTTTTCACTAAAAACAACTTGAGTCATTGCATGTGTGTTCTCTTCACAATCCACACATGGATCCACCAGTGTCATTGCATGTGTGTTCTTTTTATTAACAATAACCAGTGTCATTGCATGTGTGTTCTTTTTAGTAACAACAACCAGTGTCATTGCATGTGTGTTCTTTTCACATACCACATATGGATCCACCAGTGTGATTGAAATGTGTGTTCTCTACAGAGACCACACATGGATCCACCAGTGTCATTGCATGTGTGTTCTTTTTAGTAACAACAACCAGTTATTTTGCATGTGTGTTCTTTTCACATACCACCTATGGATCCACCAGTGTCATTGCATGTGTGTTCTCTTCACAATCCACACATGGATCCACTAGTGTCATTGCATGTGTGTTCTTTTTAGTAACAACCAGAGTCATTTTGCATGTGTGTTCTTTTCACATACCACATACGGATCCACCAGTGTCATTGCATGTGTGTTTTTTCAGTAACAACAACCAGAGTCATTGCATGTTTGTTCTTCTCACATACCACATATGGATCCACCAGTGTCATTGCATGTGTGCTCTTTTCACCATCCACCCATGGATCCACAAGAGTCATTGCATGTGTGTTCTTTTTAGTAACAACAACCAGAGTCATTTTTCATGTGTGTTCTTTTCACATACCACCTATGGATCCACCAGTGTCATTCCATGTGTGTTCTTTTCACTAACAACAACCTGAGTCATTTTGCACGTGTGTTCTTTTCACATACCACATATGGATCCACCAGTGTCATCGAAATGTGTGTTCTCTACAGAGACCAGACATGGATCCACCGGTGTCATTGCATGTATGTTCTTTTCACTAACAAGAACTAGAGTCATTGCATGTGTGTTATCTTCACAATCCACACATGGATCCACTAGTGTCATTGCATGTGTGTTCTTTTTAGTAACAACAACCAGAGTCATTGCATGTGTGTTCTCTTCACAATCCACACATGGATCCTCTAGTGTCATTGCATGTGTGTTCATTTCACTAACAACAACCAGAGTCATTGCATGTGTGTTCTTTTGGGTAACAACAACCAGAGTCATTGCATGTGTGTTCTTTTGAGTAACAACCATAGTCATTGCATTTGTGTTCTTTTCACATACCACATATGGATCCACAGTGTCATTGCATGTGTGCTCTTTTCACAATCCACCCATGGATCCACTAGTGTCATTGCATGTGTGTTCTTTTTAGTAACAAAAACCAGAGTGATTTTACATGTGTGTTTTTTTCACATATCACCTATGGATCCACCAGTGTCATTGCCTGTGTGTTCTTTTCACTACCAACAACCAGAGTCATTGCATGTGTGTTCTTTTTAGTAACAACAACCAGAGTCATTTTGCATGTGTGTTCTTTTCACATACCACCTATGGATCCACCAGTGTCATTGCATGTGTGTTCTCTTCACAATCCACACATGGATCCACTAGTGTCATTGCATGTGTGTTCTTTTTAGTAACAACCAGAGTCATTTTGCATGTGTGTTCTTTTCACATACCACATATGGATCCACCAGTGTCATTGAAATGTGTGTTCTCTACAGAGACCACACAGGGATCCACCAGTGTCATTGCATGTGTGTTCTTTTTAGTAACAACAACCAGTCATTTTGCATGTGTGTTCTTTTCACATACCACCTATGGATCCACCAGAGTCATTTTGCATGTGTGTTCTCTTCATAATCCACACATGGATCCACCAGTGTCATTGCATGTGTGTTCTTTTCAGTAACAACAACCATGGTCATTGCATGTTTGTTATTTTCACATACCACATATGGATCCACCAGTGTCATTGCATGTGTGCTCTTTTCACCATCCACCCATGGATCCACCAGAGTCATTGCATGTGTTTTCTTTTTAGTAACAACAACCAGAGTCATTTTGCATGTGTGTTCTTTTCACATACCACCTATGGATCCACCAGTGTCATTGCATGTGTGTTCTTTTCACAATCCACCCATGGATCCACTAGTGTCATTGCTTGTATGTTCTTTTCACTAACAACAACTAGTGTCATTGAATGTGTGTTCTCTTCACAATCCACACATGGATCCACCAGTGTCATTGCATGTGTGTTCTTTTTAGTAACAACAACCAGAGTCATTGCATGTGTGTTCTCTTCACAATCCACACATGGATCCACTAGTGTCATTGCATGTGTGTTCATTTCACTAACAACAACCAGAGTCATTGCATGTGTGTTCTTTTGAGTAACAACAAACAGATTCATTGCATGTGTGTTCTTTTCAGTAACAAAAACCAGAGTCATTGCATGTGTGTTCTTTTCACATACCACATATGGATCCACAGTGTCATTGCATGTGTGCTCTTTTCACAATCCACCCATGGATCCACTAGTGTCATTGCATGTGTGTTCTTTTCAGTAACAACAACCAGAGTGATTTTACATGTGTGTTCTTTTCACATATCACCTATGGATCCACCAGTGTCATTGCATGTGTGTTCTTTTCACTAACAACAACCAGAGTCATTGCATGTGTGTTCTTTTCACATACCACATATGGATCCCCAGTGTCATTGAAATGTGTGTTCTCTATAGAGACCACACATGGATACACCAGTGTCATTGCATGTGTGTTCTTTTAAGTAACAACAACCAGAGTCATTGCATGTGTGTTCTTTTCACAGACCACATATGGATCCACCAGTGTCATTGCATGTGTGCTCTTTTCACAATCCACCCATGCATCCACCAGTGTCATTGCATGTGTGTTCTTTTTAGTAACAACAACTAGAGTCATTGATATGTGTGCTCTCTTCAGAGACCACACATGGATACACCAGTGTCATTGTATGTGTGTTCTTTTCACTAACAACAACCAGAGTCATTGCATGTGTGTTCTTTTCACATACCACATATGGATCAACCAGTGTGATAGAAATGTGTGTTCTCTACAGAGACCACACAGGGATCCACCAGTGTCATTGCATGTGTGTTCTTTTTAGTAACAACAACCAGTCATTTTGCATGTGTGTTCTTTTCACATACCACCTATGGATCCACCAGTGTCATTGCATGTGTGTTCTTTTCACAATCCACACATGGATCCACTAGTGTCATTGCATGTATGTTCTTTTTAGTAACAACCAGAGTCATTTTGCATGTGTGTTCTTTTCACATACCACATATGGATCCACCAGTGTCATTGCATGTGTGTTATTTTCAGTAACAACAACCAGAGTCATTGCATGTTTGTTGTTCTCGCATACCACATATGGATCCACCAGTGTCATTGCATGTGTGCTATTTTCAACATCCACCCATGGATCCACCAGAGTCATTGCATGTGTGTTCTTTTTAGTAACAACAACCAGAGTCATTTTGCATGTGTGTTCTTTTCACATACCACCTATGGATCCACCAGTGTCATTCCATGTGTGTTCTTTTCACTAACAATAACCTGAGTCATTTTGCACGTGTGTTCTTTTCACATACCACATATCGATCCACCAGTGTCATTGAAATGTGTGTTCTCTACAGAGACCACACATGGATCCACCGGTGTCATTGCTTGTATGTTCTTTTCACTAACAACAACTAGAATCATTGCATGTGTGTTCTCTTCACAATCCACACATGGATCCACCAGTGTCATTGCGTGTGTGTTCTTTTAGTAACAACAACCAGAGTCATTGCATGTGTGTTCTCTTCACAATCCACACATGGATCCACTAGTGTCATTGCATGTGTGTTCATTTCACTAACAACAACCAGAGTCATTGCATGCGTGTTCTTTTGAGTAACAACAACCAGATTCATTGCATGTGTGTTCTTTTCAGTAAGAAAAACCAGAGTCATTGCATGTGTGTTCTTTTCACATACCACATATGGATCCACAGTGTCATTGCATGTGTGCTCTTTTCACAATCCACCCATGGATCCACTAGTGTCATTGCATGTGTGTTCTTTTCAGTAACAACAACCAGAGTGATTTTACATGTGTGTTCTCTTCACAATCCACACATGGATCCACCAGTGTCATTGCATGTGTGTTCTTTTCACTAACAACAACCAGAGTCATTGCATGTGTGTTCTCTTCACAATCCACACATGGATCCACTAGTGTCATTGCATGTGTGTTCATTTCACTAACAACAACCAGAGTCATTGCATGTGTGTTCTTTTGAGTAACAACAACCAGATTCATTGCATGTGTGTTCTTTTCAGTAACAAAAACCAGAGTCATTGCATGTGTGTTCTTTTCACATACCACATATGGATCCACAGTGTCATTGCATGTGTGCTCTTTTCACAATCCACCCATGGATCCACTAGTGTCATTGCATGTGTGTTCTTTTCAGTAACAACAACCAGAGTGATTTTACATGTGTGTTCTTTTCACATATCACCTATGGATCCACCAGTGTCATTGCATGTGTGTTCTTTTCACTAACAACAACCAGAGTCATTGCATGTGTGTTCTTTTCACATACCACATATGGATCCCAGTGTCATTGAAATGTGTGTTCTCTACAGAGACCACACATGGATACACAAGTGTCATTGCATGTGTGTTCTTTTAAGTAACAACAACCAGAGTCATTGCATGTGTGTTCTTTTCACATACCACATATGGATCCACCAGTGTCATTGCATGTGTGCTCTTTTCACAATCCACCCATGCATCCACCAGTGTCATTGCATGTGTGTTCTTTTTAGTAACAACAACTAGAGTCATTGAAATGTGTGCTCTCTTCAGAGACCACACATGGATACACCAGTGTCATTGTATGTGTGTTCTTTTCACTAACAACAACCAGAGTCATTGCATGTGTGTTCTTTTCACATACCACATATGGATCCACCAGTGTGACTGAAATGTGTGTTCTCTACAGAGACCACACATGGATCCACCGGTGTCATTGCATGTATGTTCTTTTCACTAACAAGAACTAGAGTCATTGCATGTGTGTTATCTTCACAATCCACACATGGATCCACCAGTGTCATTGCATGTGTGTTCTTTTTAGTAACAACAACCAGAGTCATTGCATGTGTGTTCTCTTCACAATCCACACATGGATCCTCTAGTGTCATTGCATGTGTGTTCATTTCACTAACAACAACCAGAGTCATTGCATGTGTGTTCTTTTGAGTAACAACAACCAGATTCATTGCATGTGTGTTCTTTTCAGTAACAAAAACCAGAGTCATTGCATGTGTGTTCTTTTCACATACCACATATGGATCCACAGTGTCATTGCATGTCTGCTCTTTTCACAATCCACCCATGGATCCACTAGTGTCATTGCATGTGTGTTCTTTTCAGTAACAACAACTAGAGTCATTGAAATGTGTGCTCTCTTCAGAGACCACACATGGATCCACCAGTGTCATTGCATGTGTGTTCATTTCATAATCCACCAATGGATCCACCAGTTTTATTGCATGTGTGTTCTTTTTAGTAACAACAACCAGAGTCATTTTGCATGTGTTCTTCTCACATACCACCTATGGATCCACCAGTGTCATTGCATGTGTGTTCTTTTCACTAACAACAACCAGAGTCATTGCATGTGTTTTTTTTTCACATACCACATATGGATCCACCATTGTCATTGAAATGTGTGTTCTCTATAGAGACCACACATGGATCCACAAGTGTCATTGCATGTGTGTTCTTTTTAGTAACAACAACCAGAGTCATTTTGCATGTGTGTTCTTTTCACATACCACCTATGGATCCACCAGTGTCATTGCATGTGTGTTCTTTTCACAATCCACCCATGGATCCACCAAAGTCATTGCATGTGTGTTCTTTTTAGTAACAACAACCAGTGTCATTTTGCATGTGTGTTCATTTCACATACCACCTATGGATCCACCAGTGTCATTGCATGTGTGTTCTTTTCACTAACAACAACTAGAGTCATTTTGCATGTGTGTTCTTTTCACATACCACAGATGGATCCACCAGTGTCATTGCATGTGTGTTCTTTTTAGTAACAACCAGAGTCATTGCATGTGTGTTCTTCTCACATACCACATATGGATCCACCAGTGTCATTGCATGCGTGCTCTTTTCACAATCCACCCATGGATCAACTAGTGTCATTGCATGTGTGTTCTTTTTAGTAACAAAAACCAGAGTGATTTTACATGTGTTTTTTTCACATATCACCTATGGATCCACCAGTGTCATTGCATGTGTGTTCTTTTCACTAACAACAACCAGAGTCATTGCATGTGTTTTTTTTTCACATACCACATATGGATCCACCAGTGTCATTGAAATGTATGTTCTCTACAGAGACCACACATGGATCCACAAGTGTCATTGCATGTGTGTTCTTTTTAGTACCAACAACCAGTCATTTTGCATGTGTGTTCTTTTCACATACCACCTATGGATCCACCAGTGTAATTGTATGTGTGTTCTCTTCACAATCCACACATGGATCCACCAGTTTCATTGCATGTGTGTTCTTTTTAGTAACAACAACCAGTGTCATTGCATGTGTGTTCTCTTCAGAGACCACACATGCATCCACCAGTGTCATTGCATGTGTGTTCTTTTTACTAACAACAACAAGAGTCATTGAAATGTGTGCTCTCTTTAGAGACCACACATGGATCCACCAGTGTCATTGCATGTGTGTTCTTTTCACTAACAACAACCAGAGTCATTGCATGTGTGTTCTTTTCACATACCACATATGGATCCACCAGTGGCATTGAAATGTGTGTTTTCTACAAAGACCACACATGGATCCACCAGTTTCATTGCATGTGTGTTCTTTTTAGTAACAACCAGAGTCATTTTCCATGTGTGTTATTTTCACATACCACCTATGGATCCACCAGTGTCATTGCATGTGTGTTCTTTTCACAATCCACCCATGGATCCACTAGAGTCATTGCATGTGTGTTCTTTTTAGTAACAACAACGACAGTCATTTTGGATGTGTGTTCTTTTCACATACCACCTATGGATCCACCAGTGTCATTGCATGTGTGTTCTTTTCACTAACAACAACCAGAGTCATTTTGCATGTGTGTTCTTTTCACATACCACATATGGATCCACTAGTGTCATTGAAATGTGTGTTCTCTATAGAGACCACACATGGATCCACCGGTGTCATTGCATGTATGTTCTTTTCACTAAAAGCAACTTGAGTCATTGCATGTGTGTTCTCTTCACAATCCACACATGGATCCACCAGTGTCATTGCATGTGTGTTCTTTTTATTAACAATAACCAGTGTCATTGCATGTGTGTTCTTTTTAGTAACAACAACCAGTGTCATTGCATGTGTGTTCTTTTCACATACCACATATGGATCCACCAGTGTGATTGAAATGTGTGTTCTCTACAGAGACCACACATGGATCCACCAGTGTCATTGCATGTGTGTTCTTTTTAGTAACAACAACCAGTTATTTTGCATGTGTGTTCTTTTCACATACCACCTATGGATCCACCAGTGTCATTGCATGTGTGTTCTCTTCACAATCCACACATGGATCCACTAGTGTCATTGCATGTGTGTTCTTTTTAGTAACAACCAGACTCATTTTGCATGTGTGTTCTTTTCACATACCACATATGGATCCACCAGTGTCATTGCATGTGTGTTTTTTCAGTAACAACAACCAGAGTTATTGCATGTTTGTTCTTCTCACATACCACATATGGATCCACCAGTGTCATTGCATGTGTGCTCTTTTCACCATCCACCCATGGATCCACAAGAGTCATTGCATGTGTGTTCTTTTTAGTAACAACAACCAGAGTCATTTTTCATGTGTGTTCTTTTCACATACCACCTATGGATCCACCAGTGTCATTCCATGTCATGGATCCACTAGTGTCATTGCATGTGTGTTCATTTCAGTAACAACAACCAGAGTGATTTTGCATGTGTGTTCTTTTCACATACCACCTATGGATCCACCAGTGTCATTGCATGTGTGTTCTCTTCACAATCCACACATGGATCCACTAGTGTCATTGCATGTATGTTCTTTTTAGTAACAACTAGAGTCATTTTGCATGTGTGTTCTTTTCAGTAACAACAACCAGAGTCATTGCATGTTTGTTCTTCTCACATACCACATATGGATCCACCAATGTCATTGCATGTGTGCTATTTTCACCATCCACCCGTGGATCCACAGTGTCATTGCATGTGTGTTCTTTTTAGTAACAACAACCAGAGTCATTTTCATGTGTGTTCTTTTCACATACCACCTATGGATCCACCAGTGTCATTCCTTGTGTGTTCTTTTCACTAACAACAACCTGAGTCGTTTTGCACGTGTGTTCTTTTCACATACCACATATGGATCCACCAGTGTCATTGAAATGTGTGTTCTCTACAGGGACCACACATGGATCCACCGGTGTCATTGCATGTATGTTCTTTTCACTAACAACAACTAG
This sequence comes from Avena sativa, assembly GCA_916181665.1. Classification (NCBI taxonomy): domain Eukaryota; kingdom Viridiplantae; phylum Streptophyta; class Magnoliopsida; order Poales; family Poaceae; genus Avena; species Avena sativa. The sequence continues at coordinate 106,876,066 of OV702292.1, forward strand.
AGTCATTGCATGTGTGTTCTCTTCACAATCCACACATGGATCCACCAGTGTCATTGCATGTGTGTTCTTTTTAGTAACAACAACCAGAGTCATTGCATGTGTGTTCTCTTCACAATCCACACATGGATCCTCCAGTGTCATTGCATGTGTGTTCATTTCACTAACAACAACCAGAGTCATTGCATGTGTGTTCTTTTGAGTAACAACAACCAGAGTCATTGCATGTGTGTTCTTTTGAGTAACAACAACCAGAGTCATTGCATGTGTGTTCTTTTCACATACCACATATGGATCCACAGTGTCATTGCATGTGTGCTCTTTTCACAATCCACCCATGGATCCACTAGTGTCATTGCATGTGTGTTCTTTTTAGTAACAACAACGAGAGTGATTTTACATGTGTGTTCTTTTCACATATCACATATGGATCCACCAGTGTCATTGCCTATGTGTTCTCTTCACAATCCACACATGGATCCACCGGTGTTATTGCTTGTATGTTCTTTTCACTAACAACAACTAGAGTCATTGCATGTGTGTTCTCTTCACAATCCACACATGGATCCACCAGTGTCATTGCATTTGTGTTCTTTTTAGTAACAACAACTAGAGTCATTGCATGTGTGTTCTCTTCACAATCCACACGTGGATCCACGAGTGTCATTGCATGTGTGTTCATTTCACTAACAACAACCAGAGTCATTGCATGTGTGGTCTTTTGAGTAACAACAATCAGAGTCATTGCATGTGTGTTCTTTTCAGTAACAAAAACCAGAGTCATTGCATGTGTGTTCTTTTCACATACCACATATGGATCCATAGTGTCATTGCATGTGTGCTCTTTTCACAATCCACCCATGGATCCACTAGTGTCATTGCATGTGTGTTCTTTTCAGTAACAACAACCAGAGTGATTTTACATGTGTGTTCTTTTCACATATCACCTATGGATCCACCAGTGTCATTGCCTGTGTGTTCTTTTCACTAACAACAACCTGAGTCATTGCATGTGTGTTCTTTTCACATACCACATATGGATCCCCAGTGTAATTGAAATGTGTGTTCTCTACATAGACCACACATGGATACACCAGTGTCATTGCATGTGTGTTCTTTTTAGTAACAACAACCAGAGTCATTTTGCATATGTGTTCTTTTCACATACCACCTATGGATCCACCAGAGTTATTGCATGTGTGTTCTTTTCACTAACAACAACCAGAGTCATTGCATGTGTGTTCTTTTCACATAGCACATATGGATCCACCTGTGTCATTGAAATGTGTGTTCTCTGCACAGACCACACATGGATCCTCAAGTGTCATTGCATGTGTGTTCTTTTTTGTAACAACAACCAGAGTCATTTTGCATGTGTTCTTTTCACATAGCACCTATGGATCCACCAGTGTCATTGCATGTGTGTTCGTTTCACTAACAACAACCTGAGTCATTTTGCATGTGTGTTCTTTTCACATACCACATATGGATCCACCAGTGTCATTGAAATGTGTGTTCTATACATAGACCACACATGGATCCACCAGTGTCATTGCATGTATGTTCTTTTCACTAACAACAACTAGAGTCATTGCATGGGTGTTCTCTTCACAATCCACACATGGATCCACCAGTGTTATTGCATGTGTGTTCTTTTTAGTAACAACAACCAGTGTCATTGCATGTGTGTTCTCTTCACAATCCACATATCGATCCACTAGTGTCATTGCATGTGTGTTCTTTTCACTAACAACAACTAGAGTCATTGCATGTGTGTTCTTTTCAGTAACAACAACTAGAGTCATTGCATGTGTGTTCTTTTAAGTAACAACAACCAGAGTCATTGCATGTGTGTTCTTTTCACGTACCACATATGGATCCACCAGTGTCATTGCATGTGTGCTCTTTTCACAATCCACCCATGCATCCACCAATGTCATTGCATGTGTGTTCTTTTTAGTAACAACAACCAGAGTGATTTTGCATGTGTGTTCTTTTCACATATCACCTATGGATCCACCGGTGTCATTGCATGTGTGTTCTTTTCACTAACAACAACCAGAGTCATTGCATGTGTGTTCTTTTCACATACCACATATGGATCCACCAGTGTCATTGAAATGTGTGTTCTTCTAAAATAGCACCTATGGATCCACCAGTGTCATTGCATGTGTGTTCATTTCATCATCCACCTATGGATCCACCAGTGTCATTGCATGTGTGTTCTTTTTAGTAACAACAACCAGAGTCATTTTGCATGTGTGTTCTTCTCACACACCACCTATGGATCCACCAGTGTCATTGCATGTGTGTTCTTTTCACTAACAACAACCAGAGTCATTGCATGTGTGTTCTTTTCACATACCGCATATGGATCCACCAGTGTCATTGAAATGTGTGCTCTCTACAGAGACCACACATGGATACACTAGTGTCATTGCATGTGTGTTCTTTTCAGTAACAACAACCAGAGTGATTTTACATGTGTGTTCTTTTCACATATCACCTATGGATCCACCAGTGTCATTGCCTGTGTGTTCTTTTCACTAACAACTGAGTCATTGCATGTGTGTTCTTTTCACATACCACATATGGATCCCCAGTGTAATTGAAATGTGTGTTCTCTACATAGACCACACATGGATACACCAGTATCATTGCATGTGTGTTCTTTTTAGTAACAACAACCAGAGTCATTTTGCATGTGTGTTCTTTTCACATACCACCTATGGATCCACCAGAGTTATTGCATGTGTGTTCTTTTCACTAACAACAACCAGAGTCATTGCATGTGTGTTCTTTTCACATACCACATATGGATCCACCTGTGTCATTGAAATGTGTGTTCTCTGCACAGACCACACATGGATCCTCAAGTGTCATTGCATGTGTGTTCTTTTTTGTAACAACAACCAGAGTCATTTTGCATGTGTTCTTTTCACATAGCACCTATGGATCCACCAGTGTCATTGCATGTGTGTTCGTTTCACTAACAACAACCTGAGTCATTTTGCATGTGTGTTCTTTTCACATACCACATATGGATCTACCAGTGTCATTGAAATGTGTGTTCTATACATAGACCACACATGGATCCACCAGTGTCATTGCATGTATGTTCTTTTCACTAACAACAACTAGAGTCATTGCATGGGTGTTCTCTTCACAATCCACACATGGATCCACGAGTGTTATTGCATGTGTGTTCTTTTTAGTAACAACAACCAGTGTCATTGCATGTGTGTTCTCTTCACAATCCACATATCGATCCACTAGTGTCATTGCATGTGTGTTCTTTTCACTAACAACAACTAGAGTCATTGCATGTGTGTTCTTTTCAGTAACAACAACTAGAGTCATTGCATGTGTGTTCTTTTAAGTAACAACAACCAGAGTCATTGCATGTGTGTTCTTTTCACGTACCACATATGGATCCACCAGTGTCATTGCATGTGTGCTCTTTTCACAATCCACCCATGCATCCACCAATGTCATTGCATGTGTGTTCTTTTTAGTAACAACAACCAGAGTGATTTTGCATGTGTGTTCTTTTCACATATCACCTATGGATCCACCGGTGTCATTGCATGTGTGTTCTTTTCACTAACAACAACCAGAGTCATTGCATGTGTGTTCTTTTCACATACCACATATGGATCCACCAGTGTCATTGAAATGTGTGTTCTTCTAACATAGCACCTATGGATCCACCAGTGTCATTGCATGTGTGTTCATTTCATCATCCACCTATGGATCCACCAGTGCCTTTGCATGTGTGTTCTTTTCACTAACAACACCCAGAGTCATTGCATGTGTGTTCCTTACACATACCACATATGGATCCACCAGTGTCATTGAAATGTGTGTTCTCTACAGAGACCACACATGGATCCACCAGTGTCATTGCATGTGTGTTCTTTTTAGTAACAACAACCAGAGTCATTTTCCATGTGTCTTATTTTCACATACCACCTATGGATCCACCAGTGTCATTGCATGTGTGTTCTTTTCACAATCCACCCATGGATCCACTAGAGTCATTGCATGTGTGTTCTTTTTAGTAACAACAACGACAGTCATTTTGGATGTGTGTTCTTTTCACATACCACATATGGATCCACCAGTGTCATTGCATGTGTGTTCTTTTCACTAACAACAACCTGAGTCATTTTGCATGTGTGTTCTTTTCACATACCACATATGGATCCACAAGTGTCATTGAAATGTGTGTTCTCTATAAAGACCACACATGGATCCACCGGTGCCATTATATGTATGTTCTTTTCACTAACAACAACTGAAGTCATTGCATGTGTGTTCTCTTCACAATCCACACATGGATCCACCAGTGTCATTGCGTGTGTGTTCTTTTTAGTAACAACAACCAGTGTCATTGCATGTGTGTTCTCTTCACAATCCACACATGGATCCACCAGTGTCATTGCATGTGTGTTCTTTTCACTAACAACAACCAGAGTCATTGCATGTGTGTTCTTTTCACATACCACATATGGATCCACCAGTGTCATTGAAATGTGTGTTCTCTATAGAGACCACACATGGATCCACAAGTGTCATTGCATGTGTGTTCTTTTTAGTACCAACAACCAGTCATTTTGCATGTGTGTTCTTTTCACATACGACCTATGTATCCACCAGTGTCATTGCATGTGTGTTCTCTTCACAATCTACACATGGATCCACCAGTGTCATTGCATGTGTGTTCTTTTTAGTAACAACAACCAGTGTCATTGCATGTGTGTTCTCTTAAGTAACAACAACCAGAGTCATTGCATGTGTGTTCTTTCCACATACCACATATGGATCCACCAGTGTCATTGCATGTGTGCTCTTTTCACAATCCACCCATGCATCCACCAGTGTCATTGCATGTGTGTTATTTTTAGTAAAAACAACCAGAGTGATTTTGCATGTGTGTTCTTTTCACATATCACCTATGGATCCACAAGTGTCGTTGCATGTGTGTTCTTTTCACTAACAACAACCAGAGTCATTGCATGTGTGTTCTTTTCATATACCACATATGGATCCACCAATGTCATTGAAATGTATGTTCTCCACAGAGACCACACATGGATCCACCAGTGTCATTGCATGTGTGTTCTTTTTAGTAACAACAACCAGTCATTTTGGATGTGTGTTCTTTTCACATACCACCTATGGATCCACCAGTGTCATTGCATGTGTGTTTTCTTCACAATCCACACATGGATCCACTAGTGTCATTGCATGTGTGTTCTTTTTAGTAACAACCAGAGTCATTTTGCATGTGTGTTCTTTTCACATACCACATATGGATCCACCAGTGTCATTGCATGTGTGTTTTTTCAGTAACAACAACCAGAGTCATTGCATGTTTGTTCTTCTCACATACCACATATGGATCCACCAGTGTCATTGCATGTGTGCTCTTTTCACCATCCACCCATGGATCCACAAGAGTCATCGCATGTGTGTTCTTTTTAGTAACAACAACCAGAGTCATTTTTCATGTGTGTTCTTTTCACATACCACCTATGGATCCACCAGTGTCATTCCATGTCATGGATCCACTAGTGTCATTGCATGTGTGTTCATTTCAGTAACAACAACCAGAGTGATTTTGCATGTGTGTTCTTTTCACATACCACCTATGGATTCACCAGTGTCATTGCATGTGTGTTCTCTTCACAATCCACACATGGATCCACTAGTGTCATTGGATGTATGTTCTTTTTAGTAACAACTAGAGTCATTTTGCATGTGTGTTCTTTTCAGTAAGAACAACCAGAGTCATTGCATGTTTGTTCTTCTCACATACCACATATGGATCCACCAATGTCATTGCATGTGTGCTCTTTTCACCATCCACCCGTGGATCCACAGTGTCATTGCATGTGTGTTCTTTTTAGTAACAACAACCAGAGTCATTTTCATGTGTGTTCTTTTCACATACCACCTATGGATCCACCAGTGTCATTCCTTGTGTGTTCTTTTCACTAACAACAACCTGAGTCGTTTTGCACGTGTGTTCTTTTCACATACCACATATGGATCCACCAGTGTCATTGAAATGTGTGTTCTCTACAGGGACCACACATGGATCCACCGGTGTCATTGCATGTATGTTCTTTTCACTAACAACAACTAGAGTCATTGCATGTGTGTTCTCTTCACAATCCACACATGGATCCACCAGTGTCATTGCATGTGTGTTCTTTTTAGTAACAACAACCAGAGTCATTGCATGTGTGTTCTCTTCACAATCCACACATGGATCCTCCAGTGTCATTGCATGTGTGTTCATTTCACTAACAACAACCAGAGTCATTGCATGTGTGTTCTTTTGAGTAACAACAACCAGAGTCATTGCATGTGTGTTCTTTTGAGTAACAACAACCAGAGTCATTGCATGTGTGTTCTTTTCACATACCACATATGGATCCACAGTGTCATTGCATGTGTGCTCTTTTCACAATCCACCCATGGATCCACTAGTGTCATTGCATGTGTGTTCTTTTTAGTAACAACAACGAGAGTGATTTTACATGTGTGTTCTTTTCACATATCACATATGGATCCACCAGTGTCATTGCCTATGTGTTCTCTTCACAATCCACACATGGATCCACCGGTGTCATTGCTTGTATGTTCTTTTCACTAACAACAACTAGAGTCATTGCATGTGTGTTCTCTTCACAATCCACACATGGATCCACCAGTGTCATTGCATGTGTGTTCTTTTTAGTAACAACAACCAGAGTCATTGCATGTGTGTTCTCTTCACAATCCACACGTGGATCCACTAGTGTCATTTCATGTGTGTTCATTTCACTAACAACAACCATTGCATGTGTGTTCTTTTGAGTAACAACAACCAGAGTCATTGCATGTGTGTTCTTTTCAGTAACAAAAACCAGAGTCATTGCATGTGTGTTCTTTTCACATACCACATATGGATCCACAGTGTCATTGCATGTGTGCTCTTTTCACAATCCACCCATGGATCCACTAGTGTCATTGCATGTGTGTTCTTTTCAGTAACAACAACCAGAGTGATTTTACATGTGTGTTCTTTTCACATATCACCTATGGATCCACCAGTGTCATTGCCTGTGTGTTCTTTTCACTAACAACAACCTGAGTCATTGCATGTGTGTTCTTTTCACATACCACATATGGATCCCCAGTGTAATTGAAATGCGTGTTCTCTACAGAGACCACACATGGATACACCAGTGTCATTGCATGTGTGTTCTTTTTAGTAACAACAACCAGAGTCATTTTGCATGTGTGTTCTTTTCACATACCACCTATGGATCCACCAGAGTTATTGCATGTGTGTTCTTTTCACTAACAACAACCAGAGTCATTGCATGTGTGTTCTTTTCACATACCACATATGGATCCACCTGTGTCATTGAAATGTGTGTTCTCTGCACAGACCACACATGGATCCTCCAGTGTCATTGCATGTGTGTTCTTTTTTGTAACAACAACCAGAGTCATTTTGCATGTGTTCTTTTCACATACCACCTATGGATCCACCAGTGTCATTGCATGTGTGTTCGTTTCACTAACAACAACCTGAGTCATTTTGCATGTGTGTTCTTTTCACATACCACATATGGATCCACCAGTGTCATTGAAATGTGTGTTCTATACATAGACCACACATGGATCCACCAGTGTCATTGCATGTATGTTCTTTTCACTAACAACAACTAGAGTAATTGCATGGGTGTTCTCTTCACAATCCACACATGGATCCACCAGTGTTATTGCATGTGTGTTCTTTTTAGTAACAACAACCAGTGTCATTGCATGTGTGTTCTCTTCACAATCCACATATCGATCCACTAGTGTCATTGCATGTGTGTTCTTTTCACTAACAACAACTAGAGTCATTGCATGTGTGTTCTTTTCAGTAACAACAACTAGAGTCATTGCATGTGTGTTCTTTTAAGTAACAACAACCAGAGTCATTGCATGTGTGTTCTTTTCACGTACCACATATGGATCCACCAGTGTCATTGCATGTGTGCTCTTTTCACAATCCACCCATGCATCCACCAATGTCATTGCATGTGTGTTCTTTTTACTAACAACAACCAGAGTGATTTTGCATGTGTGTTCTTTTCACATATCACTTATGGATCCACCGGTGTCATTGCATGTGTGTTCTTTTCACTAACAACAACCAGAGTCATTGCATGTGTGTTCTTTTCACATACCACATATGGATCCACCAGTGTCATTGAAATGTGTGTTCTTCTAACATAGCACCTATGGATCCACCAGTGTCATTGCATGTGTGTTCATTTCATCATCCACCTATGGATCCACCAGTGTCATTGCATGTGTGTTCTTTTTAGTAACAACAACCAGAGTCATTTTGCATGTGTGTTCTTCTCACACACCACCTATGGATCCACCAGTGTCATTGCATGTGTGTTCTTTTCACTAACAACAACCAAAGTCATTGCATGTGTGTTCTTTTCACATACCGCATATGGATCCACCAGTGTCATTGAAATGTGTGCTCTCTACAGAGACCACACATGGATCCACAAGTGTCATTGCATGTGTGTTCTTTTTAGTAACAACAACCAGAGTCATTTTGCATGTGTGTTGTTTTCACATACCAACTATGGATCCACCAATGTCATAGCATGTGTGTTCTTTTCGCAATCCACCCATGGATCCACCAGAGTCATTGCATGTGTGTTCTTTTTAGTAACAACAACCAGAGTCATTTTGCATGTGTGTTCTTTTCAGTAACAACAACCAGAGACATTGCATGTTTGTTCTTTTCACATACCACATATGGATCCACCAGTGTCATTGAAATGTGTGTTCTCTACAGAGACCACACATGGATCCACCGGTGTCATTGCATGTATGTTCTTTTCACTAACAACAACTGGAGTCATTGCATGTGTGTTCTCTTCACAATCCACACATGGATCCACTAGTGTCATTGCATGTGTGTTCTTTTTAGTAACAACAACCAGTGTCATTGCATGTGTGTTCTCTTCACAATCCACACATGGATCCACCAGTGTCATTGCATCTGTGTTCTTTTCACTAACAACAACCAGAGTCATTATATGTGTGTTCTTTTCAGTAACAACAACCAGAGTCATTGTGTGTGTGTTCTTTTCAGTAACAACAACCAGAGTCATTGCATGTGTGCTATTTTTCACTAACAACACCTAGAGTCATTGCATGTGTGTTCCTTACACATACCACATATGGATCCACCAGTGTCATTGAAATGTGTGTTCTCTACAGAGACCACACATGGATCCACCAGTGTCATTGCATGTGTGTTCTTTTTAGTAACAACAACCAGAGTCATTTTCCATGTGTGTTATTTTCACATACCACCTATGGATCCACCAGTGTCATTGCATGTGTGTTCTTTTCACAATCCACCCATGGATCCACTAGAGTCATTGCATGTGTGTTCTTTTTAGTAACAACAACGATAGTCATTTTGGATGTGTGTTCTTTTCACATACCACCTATGGATCCACCAGTGTCATTGCATGTGTGTTCTTTTCACTAACAACAACCTGAGTCATTTTGCATTTTTGTTCTTTTCACATACCACATATGGATCCACAAGTGTCATTGAAATGTGTGTTCTCTATAGAGACCACACATGGATCCACCGGTGCCATTATATGTATGTTCTTTTCACTAACAACAACTGAAGTCATTGCATGTGTGTTCTCTTCACAATCCACACATGGATCCACCAGTGTCATTGCGTGTGTGTTCTTTTTAGTAACAACAACCAGTGTCATTGCATGTGTGTTCTCTTCACAATCCACACATGGATCCACCAGTGTCATTGCATGTGTGTTCTTTTCACTAACAACAACCAGAGTCATTGCATGTGTGTTCTTTTCAGTAACAATAACCAGAGTCATTGCATGTGTGTTCTTTTAAGTAACAACAACCAGAGTCATTGCATGTGTGTTCTTTTCACATACCACATATGGATCCACCAGTGTCATTGCATGTATGCTCTTTTCACAATCCACCCATGCATCCACCAGTGTCATTGCATGTGTGTTCTTTTTAGTAAAAACAACCGGTGATTTTGCATGTGTGTTCTTTTCACATATCACCTATGGACCCACCAGTGTCATTGCATTTGTGTTCTTTTCACTAACAACAACCAGAGTCATTGCATGTGTGTTCTTTTCACATACCACATATGGATCCACCAGTGTCATTGAAATGTGTGTTCTCTACAGAGACCACACATGGATCCACCAGTGTCATTGCATGTGTGTTCTTTTTAGGAACAACAACTAGTCTTTTTGCATGTGTGTTCTTTTCACATACCACCTATGGATCCACCAGTGTCATTGAATGTGTGTTCTCTTCACAATCCACACATGGATCCACTAGTGTCATTTTATGTGTGTTCTTTTTAGTAACAACAACCAGTGTCATTGCATGTGTGTTCTCTTCAGAGACCACACATGGATCCACTAGTGTCATTGCATGTGTGTTCTTTTTACTAACAACAACAAGAGTCATTGAAATGTGTGCTCTCTTCAGAGACCACACATGGATCCACCAGTGTCATTGCATGTGTGTTCTTTTCACTAACAACAACCAGAGTCATTGCATGTGTGTTCTTTTCACATACCACATATGGATCCACCAGTGTCATTGAAATGTGTGTTCTCTATAGAGACCACACATGGATCCACAAGTGTCATTGCATGTGTGTTCTTTTTAGTACCAACAACCAGTCATTTTGCATGTGTGTTCTTTTCACATACGACCTATGTATCCACCAGTGTCATTGCATGTGTGTTCTCTTCACAATCTACACATGGATCCACCAGTGTCATTGCATGTGTGTTCTTTTTAGTAACAACTACCAGTGTCATTGCATGTGTGTTCTCTTCACAATCCACACATGGATCCACTAGTGTCATTGCATGTGTGTTCTTTTCACTAACAACAACCAGAGTCATTGCATGTGTGTTCTTTTCAGTAACAACAACCAGAGTCATTGCATGTGTGTTCTTTTAAGTAACAACAACCAGAGTCATTGCATGTGTGTTCTTTTCACATACCACATATGGATCCACCAGTGTCATTGCATGTGTGCTCTTTTCACAATCCACCCATGCATCCACCAGTGTCATTGCATGTGTTCTTTTTAGTAAAAACAACCAGAGTGATTTTGCATGTGTGTTCTTTTCACATATCACCTATGGATCCACAAGTGTCGTTGCATGTGTGTTCTTTTCACTAACAACAACCAGAGTCATTGCATGTGTGTTCTTTTCATATACCACATATGGATCCACCAATGTCATTGAAATGTATGTTCTCTACAGAGACCACACATGGATCCACCAGTGTCATTGCATGTGTGTTCTTTTTAGTAACAACAACCAGTCATTTTGGATGTGTGTTCTTTTCACATACCACCTATGGATCCACCAGTGTCATTGCATGTGTGTTTTCTTCACAATCCACACATGGATCCACCAGTGTCATTGCATGTGTGTTCTTTTAGTAACAACAACTAGTGTCATTACATGTGTGTTCTCTTTAGAGACCACACATGGATCCACCAGTGTCATTGCATGTGTGTTCTTTTTACTAATAACAACAAGAGTCATTGAAACGTGTGCTCTCTTCAGAGACCACACATGGATCCACCAGTGTCATTGCATGTGTCTTCTTTTCACTAACAACAACCAGAGTCATTGCATGTGTGTTCTTTTCACATACCACATATGGATCCACCAGTGTCATTGAAATGTGTGTGGTCTCTACAAAGACCACACATGGATCCACCAGTGTCATTGATGGACCACCAGGCAACAAAATATTTTTCTTACACCACATGAATTGGTGGGTTTGACTTAACTAAAATATGGTGGTCCATCTATATGGTTCACTTGTGATCTTTCCATCCTTCTTGGTTGCTTCTTCTTACATGAGATCATGGTTCTTTGGGAAAAACTCTTGGTTATCTTGACTTCTAGTGAAGTGAGCTCCTTCTAACTTTTGCATTCTCTCAGTCTCTAAGTTTTGAGTAGGGTTTCCTTGTCTCACATGCAGTCCTTAGTGATATCCAAGTTGGAGGTCCTTGGTAAATATGCTGAAGAAGTTGAAGTCATTAGAGTTGAAAAAGGTTGAAGAAGTCTTTTGCACATGGTGTAGTCTTTGGTCAAAGGGTAGGTTTTCCATCAAGTTGAAGTAGAAGAGATGTAGAGTTGAAACCAAAATGGTTAAGGAAAGAGTCTTACTAGATTGTTTGTAAATAAGTTTTGGAACAAATATAACACCTATGTTTTCTAAGGGTTTTTGTCCAATCCTAGGTTTACAAATCCTACATGCAACACAATGCTCTGATACCATCTGTAGAGGGAGTGACCCAACCTTTATACAACATAAGGTGGTGTCCCCTGTGTTTACAATGCTAGTCCCTGGATCATTAGCTAGCATCCACAGTTTAGATGTAATATCAAGAAACAAAGGTCATAATATAACTTTATAACCAGGAATAACATAATTTTATTACATCAATACATAGCTCATTTGGCTATTACATTACATTGCAGCGGAATAACTATAATCATGGGGTCCTTCATCTTCAAAGTGACACAGGCAGATGTTGGTTGTAGACTTTGTAATCCTAATCAAATAACCTTCACTAAAATCAATCAAACCTGCAACATTACAAGTTACAGCCACAAGGGTCAATACATTTGAATTGTATTGGCAAGCTTCACTTCTATGTATAATATGAGTGGATCCTATCAATACATGCATATTTGGCTAAGTGGAGCTTTAGGCTCATTTGCATAAAGCAATATTTTATCCTATCTTTTCAAAATGGTTTTGGTCCTTTGTCAAATCTCTTTTCCAAGAATCCCTTGAACTCCTTGGTAGACACTCAAGTGTTCAAGTTCTTGTCAAAATCCCTTGAGCTCCTTGGTAACCCCAAGTGCATCAAGTTTTATAAATTCTCATGAGTTCCTTGGTAACCCCAAGTGTTCATGTTTTCATCAAAATCTCTTGAGCTCCTTGGTAACCCCAAGTGCATCAAGCTTAACAAAACCTCTTTGAATTCCTTGGTACCCCCAAGTGCATCAAGTTTTTATTTTAGAAGTTGGAATGTCGAGATCTCCCATAGTTCAAACTTTAGTTGCTCAGTATTGTCCATAACCGGGGACACGGCTAAGTACTTAGATTTTTATTATCTTCTGCAGAAGGAGTACACTTTACCCACATGTCACAATCCCATCCTTTTGCCACCAGTGGCCTACTGGATTAGTGCTCACCAAGATGGAGTACTGGCAGATTGAGAATGTGACGAAGTCTTTCCAAAGGGTCCTACCATACACCATTGCTAGCTTGTCTTCAGCACCCATGAAGCATTCCAGATCCCCATGTCCAGTAAACTGAAGACAATGCATGGGTCTTCCCAATGTAGTTGACTAAGCCAGAGCCATAATAGCATGTGGTTGCACACGAAAGCCACAATTGGAGAAACATGTTCAATCTCTAAGTTTCCTAGGTGGGTTTTCTTTTGGAGCACAACACAAAGAGATCTCCATAGACATGGTTCCTTTTGTTGACACCTTCTCCAAAACTTAAAGTATCCTCCACCTAGGTGGTTCATTGAGTCCTTGTTTTATTATATAAAACACAAGTCCTTTTCTCAACTTTGTAAAATCTCAACATGTATCTCTTTTCCCAATAAAGCATGGCTAAGCATGTACAACTACAATGTTTTCTCTAAGGAATGTATAGGGTATCCTAATAGGATTTAGCATAGCATAAGTATAAAATTATTTTCATGCATGTTTTCAAAATCCACTAAGTATAATGAAAGTAGTAGGACTTTAGATGATAGTGTAACTTGCCTTTTTGGTAGGGAATGGTGGTTCACTCCTTGATCTTGCTAGTCTCACACTTCACTACAATCAATCAAGCAAACACAATATCAACTAGCATTCCAAACCAAAGTCAATCAAACAATTTCACACACATAAAACAATGGAATTCTAAGTCATGCATGTAAGCATGCAAGGGATGGTTCTATTTGCAAAGGTGGTCTCCACTAGGCTTCTAAACTTTGTAAGGTCCAAAGTGGTCATTTACCAAAATGGCAAAGTCATTTGCAAAAGGGTTTTATCCAAAAACTATTTTCAAAACCTTTCATCATTTTATGTGGTGAAAAGCATTTTTCTCAATGCCACAACCTTAAGTGGTTTCACCAAATAAGTGGTTGTTTATCAAAACTTGGTGTTTATGGTTAGTTGGTTTGGTCTAAAACATTTTCTCCAAAGTTTTTACTCAAAACCATTCTCATAAACAAAACAATAGTTTTATTTAGCTAGAAATGGACTAAACCAATTAATCCTTTCTAAACTTTTCCAAATCCATTTTCCAAACCAATGGTTGGTTCCTAGGGTCAGTAGGTTCTTCACAATCCATTTTGCAAAGGTTTTAACCCCAAAATTATTTTTAAACAATTTTTCTAGTCTAAGTAAGCACACAAATGAATCTGCAAAAACAAGTAAATTAACAGATACTATTTACTAAACCAAGGGCATGGTTGGCTAGGACTTGCTCTCCTAAATCCAACGACATAAAATTTGAAATTTTTGGACGTGTGGATCCAAAGTTATAGTGTTTTCAAATTCACAAACAATTCTGTTTTCAAATTTCTGTTTAAACCAAAACTGGCCACGCGTCGCTTCGTCATTTGCTGGTACCGGTTCGGCCGGATCGGCTCTGTGACGCGTTGGATCTAATTAGATCGCACGGTCCTTATCGCGTACCCCTTCGCGGTTAAGTTATTCTATCGTATCCATCAGATCGGGATCGGACGGCTGTGGGGTGCTCGACCTTAAACGAGCGGCGCTGCGGCGGCTGCTGGCGGCGGAGCGACCAGACGGTGGCGGCACCGGCGAAATAGGAATCGAGAGGGGAAAAGGAAGTGCTCACCGAGTTCGCGAGGACGAGGTGGTGCTCGACGTGTGGTCGACGTGGCAAGGGGCGCACGAGGTTTGCTGCAATTCCTCACGGGAGCTTGCAACGGCGTCTGGCGGCTCTGGTCGATGACGGGGAGATGCTGCAGTTCACCCCAGGGCAAATGAATGGTACGGTTAGACGCAGACGGAGCTGGAGATGACGTGAGCATCCATGGAAAAGCTAGGGGCGGTCGAGGCTTACCGGGGAAGTTCGACGGAGACAAGACAGACGGTGGCGCTGTCAGAGCTTGTCAAAGCCGACGCTCTGGGATGCCCGCGGTCGAATGGGTGATACTGGGAGATACGTCTGGGAGTGGGGAAGGTGTGAGCTAGGTCGGGGAGGCACGGGGTGGTCAGGTTTGGCCGGAATCGACGAGGAGGGTCGTCGGAGATAGAGGAGCTCGGGGCGGAATTGGGGCGGCCTGGTGGCGTGCTTGAGGGAGGAATCAGAGGGGAAATGAAGAAGGGATGCTGGCGTTTTAATAGTGCGTGGTCGCAGCGAGGTAATGGCGCGGCATTACTGCGAATTGATCGCGGCTTTGAATGGTAGCAACGGCAGCGAGGTTTGGGGAAGACAGGGTCGCGCGGGTGAGGAGGATGAACAGGGAAAGTGGGGTCTACTGGTCAGTGGGGAAGAAACGAGGGGGAGGTCCACTGGTCAGTCTCTGCGCGGGTTCGAATACTAGTGCGAAACGTTTTCTTTCGGGGTGAGGAGCTGGGCTATTTTCTGGGCCTGTTTGGGCTATTGGGTTGGGTTGACCTTTTCTTATTTTTTTCTGTTTCTAGATCTTTTTCCTTTTTCTAATTCTATTTCCTGTTTTGAATTTCCAAACAAGCAAACATCAACCAAATCAATTCAAACAACACCAAACTTTGTAATATTGAAATTAGTTATGTTCAGTAACATGAACCAAAATCCAAATTCAAATTAATAATTTTAATAATAGGGTCCATTATTAATTAACTAAATAGATATACCAATTATTAAACCCATAGGTTTTGATTTAATTCAAAGCTCCATTTGAGAACTAAATAATTTTAAACCATTTAGTAGGTTGTATTTGAAAATAAGGAATATTTGGAAAGCTTGTTTAGAATAAAATAACATTTTTGCTATAGGGTCTATTAATAATTAAATAAAATTGGACCTTGGTTATTAAATCAAATAGGATTTGTTTTATTAAAACTTTATTTGAAATTTAAATTAAAACCAAAACAGTAGGTTTTATTTGGGAATAAAATATTTAGAAAACTTATCTTTAAATATATTAGTTTTGTTATTTTGGAAATAGTAAACCTTTATTAATAAAAACTTGGATTATTAAATCCTTATTGATTTTATTAAATAAACTTTTACTATTTTATCAAAACAAAATGTTTTATTTCCAAGCTTGGTTAAGTCTTAATTTGGCTTTATGAAATAATTTCTTATTTTAAAATCCTCCCTTTTCTACTGGAAGTTAAATCCTTTTATCTTAAATGATTTAAAATAGTAATTCCAAATATTTTATTTTCCTTTTATAAATGTTTACCCTTTTAAATCCCTTTAGGATTTTATTTAATCCAAATAGGTTTGAAGTTCTAATTGAATTCAAAAAGTTTCTTCTGGCTCTAAAAATCAAACAAAGTTTTATTTTATTCATCTATTTTCACATTACAAGATTTGAAAAATCTTGGGATGTGACAGGCTACCACCCTTAAAATAAATCTCGTCCCGAGATTTGGGAAGGTTAGGGTTACAAGCAGGCTCAAACAACTAGGGTACTACCACCCTTAAAAAATTTCCAAAAAATTTACATATTGTCCTTCTTGGGATCCTGGAAAAACTTTCTCTAAGTAAACAGTTGCATTTGTGTCCTTAGTTTCCATGATTGACTCATGGGCCAAGGTTGAGTTTCTCCATAGGCTTGTTCAACTTGTTCTTCATCTTTTCGAGACAGTTGCTCGCATAATGTCCTGGGTTCTTGTAGTTGAAACAGTAGATTTCTTGGAGTTCTTTATGTGGCTCTTGTGGACAAGTTGCTACATAATGGCCTAGCTCTTTGCAGTTGTTGCACACTACTTGGTCAATCCCCTTATTTTTCTGGTTCTTTGGGCACTCACTAGAGTAGTGTCCCATTTCCTTACATTTACGACATTGCACAAGGTTCATGTCCTGTCTTGGTTTCTTGGGTTTCTTTGATCCTTTGAATTGGGTTGTCTTGTTTGGAGGTATGAGTGGTCCTTTTCCTTTGGTAGACTTGGATCCTTCTTGTTTCCTTTGTTCCACCATGGAATAGATGGGGCATTGTATAGGAGTATGATTGTTTCCTTCACATAGGTAACAAGTAGCTTGAGAAGTGGGACATTGTCCAATAGGATGTTTCTCTTCACAGTTAGGGCATTGATCTTCATGCTCCTTGGAAGTATGGTCCTTGTCTCCACAAATAATGCAAGCTGGGTCTCCATCTAGAATAACATTCTTGTCATCCTTGTTGTCATACACTCTGTTGGGATAGTTTTCTTCCATGTTGATCATTTGATTAGTCACCTTAAGCATCAGTTGGGATTGTTCTTCCAAAAACTTTTGCAGTGCTAGATCTTTATCACTATTGCTGGCTATGAACTGAGCTGTTAATTGGTTCAACTGGTGTTGGGTTGCTATGAGCTCTTTCATGCTGTCAGCTTGGTTGGTGTTGGTGTCATCAACTTTGATGTTGGAGTCCTTTGGAGTAGTCATCTGTTTGGGTTGGAGGAAAATTAGAATAGGTAAAAGGTTTTTTCTAAGGAATCAATTCTCATCACACATATCACAATTCACACAAGCAATGTGCATGCAATCACAAACCAAACATTTCACTCAACAATGCTCAAGCACACACTTAGGCAACAAAATATTTTTGTTACACCACATGAATTGGTGGGTTTGACTTAACTAAAATATGGTGGTCCATCTATATGGTTCACTTGTGATCTTTCCATCCTTCTTGGTTGCTTCTTCTTACATGAGATCATGGTTCTTTGGGAAAAACTCTTGGTTATCTTGACTTCTAGTGAAGTGAGCTCCTTCTAACTTTTGCATTCTCTCAGTCTCTAAGTTTTGAGTAGGGTTTCCTTGTCTCACATGCAGTCCTTAGTGATATCCAAGTTGGAGGTCCTTGGTAAATATGTTGAAGAAGTTGAAGTCATTAGAGTTGAAAAAGGTTGAAGAAGTCTTTTGCACATGGTGTAGTCTTTGGTCAAAGGGTAGGTTTTCCATCAAGTTGAAGTAGAAGAGATGTAGAGTTGAAACCAAAATGGTTAAGGAAAGAGTCTTACTAGATTGTTTGTAAATAAGTTTTGGAACAAATATAACACCTATGTTTTCTAAGGGTTTTTGTCCAATCCTAGGTTTACAAATCCTACATGCAACACAATGCTCTGATACCATCTGTAGAGGGAGTGACCCAAACTTTATACAACATAAGGTGGTGTCCCCTGTGTTTACAATGCTAGTCCCTGGATCATTAGCTAGCATCCACAGTTTAGATGTAATATCAAGAAACAAAGGTCATAATATAACTTTATAACCAGGAATAACATAATTTTATTACATCAATACATAGCTCATTTGGCTATTACATTACATTGCAGCGGAATAACTATAATCATGGGGTCCTTCATCTTCAAAGTGCCACAGGCAGATGTTGGTTGTAGACTTTGTAATCCTAATCAAATAACCTTCACTAAAATCAATCAAACCTGCAACATTACAAGTTACAGCCACAAGGGTCAATACATTTGAATTGTATTGGCAAGCTTCACTTCTATGTATAATATGAGTGGATCCTATCAATACATGCATATTTGGCTAAGTGGAGCTTTAGGCTCATTTGCATAAAGCAATATTTTATCCTATCTTTTCAAAATGGTTTTGGTCCTTTGTCAAATCTCTTTTCCAAGAATCCCTTGAACTCCTTGGTAGACACTCAAGTGTTCAAGTTCTTGTCAAAATCCCTTGAGCTCCTTGGTAACCCCAAGTGCATCAAGTTTTATAAATTCTCATGAGTTCCTTGGTAACCCCAAGTGTTCATGTTTTCATCAAAATCTCTTGAGCTCCTTGGTAACCCCAAGTGCATCAAGCTTAACAAAACCTCTTTGAATTCCTTGGTACCCCCAAGTGCATCAAGTTTTTATTTTAGAAGTTGGAATGTCGAGATCTCCCATAGTTCAAACTTTAGTTGCTCAGTATTGTCCATAACCGGGCACACGGCTAAGTACTTAGATTTTTATTATCTTCTGCAGAAGGAGTACACTTTACCCACATGTCACAATCCCATCCTTTTGCCACCAGTGGCCTACTGGATTAGTGCTCACCAAGATGGAGTACTGGCAGATTGAGAATGTGACGAAGTCTTTCCAAAGGGTCCTCCCATACACCATTGCTAGCTTGTCTTCAGCACCCATGAAGCATTCCAGATCCCCATGTCCAGTAAACTGAAGACAATGCATGGGTCTTCCCAATGTAGTTGACTAAGCCAGAGCCATAATAGCATGTGGTTGCACACGAAAGCCACAATTGGAGAAACATGTTCAATCTCTAAGTTTCCTAGGTGGGTTTTCTTTTGGAGCACAACACAAAGAGATCTCCATAGACATGGTTCCTTTTGTTGCCACCTTCTCCAAAACTTAAAGTATCCTCCACCTAGGTGGTTCATTGAGTCCTTGTTTTATTATATAAAACACAAGTCCTTTTCTCAACTTTGTAAAATCTCAACATGTATCTCTTTTCCCAATAAAGCATGGCTAAGCATGTACAACTACAATGTTTTCTCTAAGGAATGTATAGGGTATCCTAATAGGATTTAGCATAGCATAAGTATAAAATTATTTTCATGCATGTTTTCAAAATCCACTAAGTATAATGAAAGTAGTAGGACTTTAGATGATAGTGTAACTTGCCTTTTTGGTAGGGAATGGTGGTTCACTCCTTGATCTTGCTAGTCTCACACTTCACTACAATCAATCAAGCAAACACAATATCAACTAGCATTCCAAACCAAAGTCAATCAAACAATTTCACACACATAAAACAATGGAATTCTAAGTCATGCATGTAAGCATGCAAGGGATGGTTCTATTTGCAAAGGTGGTCTCCACTAGGCTTCTAAACTTTGTAAGGTCCAAAGTGGTCATTTACCAAAATGGCAAAGTCATTTGCAAAAGGGTTTTATCCAAAAACTATTTTCAAAACCTTTCATCATTTTATGTGGTGAAAAGCATTTTTCTCAATGCCACAACCTTAAGTGGTTTCACCAAATAAGTTGTTGTTTATCAAAACTTGGTGTTTATGGTTAGTTGGTTTGGTCTAAAACATTTTCTCCAAAGTTTTTACTCAAAACCATTCTCATAAACAAAACAATAGTTTTATTTAGCTAGAAATGGACTAAACCAATTAATCCTTTCTAAACTTTTCCAAATCCATTTTCCAAACCAATGGTTGGTTCCTAGGGTCAGTAGGTTCTTCACAATCCATTTTGCAAAGGTTTTAACCCCAAAATTATTTTTAAACAATTTTTCTAGTCTAAGTAAGCACACAAATGAATCTGCAAAAACAAGTAAATTAACAGATACTATTTACTAAACCAAGGGCATGGTTGGCTAGGACTTGCTCTCCTAAATCCAACGACATAAAATTTGAAATTTTTGGACGTGTGGATCCAAAGTTATAGTGTT
This sequence comes from Avena sativa, assembly GCA_916181665.1. Lineage (NCBI taxonomy): Eukaryota > Viridiplantae > Streptophyta > Magnoliopsida > Poales > Poaceae > Avena > Avena sativa. The sequence goes on from OV702292.1 coordinate 106,896,786, forward strand.
TTCAAATTCACAAACAATTCTGTTTTCAAATTTCTGTTTAAACCAAAACTGGCCACGCGTCGCTTCGTCATTTGCTGGTACCGGTTCGGCCGGATCGGCTCTGTGACGCGTTGGATCTAATTAGATCGCACGGTCCTTATCGCGTACCCCTTCGCGGTTAAGTTATTCTATCGTATCCATCAGATCGGGATCGGACGGCTGTGGGGTGCTCGAACTTAAACGAGCGGCGCTGCGGCGGCTGCTGGCGGCGGAGCGACCAGACGGTGGCGGCACCGGCGAAATAGTAATCGATAGGGGAAAAGGAAGTGCTCACCGAGTTCGCGAGGACGAGGTGGTGCTCGACGTGTGGTCGACGTGGCAAGGGGCGCACGAGGTTTGCTGCAATTCCTCACCGGAGCTTGCAACGGCGTCTGGCGGCTCTGGTCGATGACGGGGAGATGCTGCAGTTCACCCCAGGGCAAATGAACGGTACGGTTAGACGCAGACGGAGCTGGAGAAGATGTGAGCATCCATGGAAAAGCTAGGGGCGGTCGAGGCTTACCGGGGAAGTTCGACAGAGACGAGACAGACGGTGGCGCTGTCAGAGCTTGTCAAAGCCGACGCTCTGGGACGCCCGCGGTCAAATGGGTGATACTGGGAGATACGTCTGGGAGTGGGGAAGGTGTGAGCTAGGTCGGGGAGGCACGGGGTGGTCAGGTTTGGCCGGAATCGACGAGGAGGGTCGTCGGAGATAGAGGAGCTCGGGGCGGAATTGGGGCGGCCTGGTGGTGTGCTTGAGGGAGGAATCAGAGGGGAAATGAAGAAGGGACGCTGGCGTTTTAATAGTGCGTGGTCGCAGCGAGGTAATGGCGCGGCATTACTGCGAATTGATCGCGGCTTTGAATGGTAGCAACGGCAGCGAGGTTTGGGGAAGACAGGGTCGCGCGAGTGAGGAGGATGAACAGGGAAAGTGGGGTCTACTGGTCAGTGGGGAAGAAACGAGGGGGAGGTCCACTGGTCAGTCTCTGCGCGGGTTCGAATACTAGTGCGAAACGTTTTCTTTCGGGGTGAGGAGCTGGGCTGTTTTCTGGGCCTGTTTGGGCTGTTGGGTTGGGTTGACCTTTTCTTATTTTTTTCTGTTTCTGGATCTTTTTCCTTTTTCTAATTCTATTTCCTGTTTTGAATTTCCAAACAAGCAAACATCAACCAAATCAATTCAAACAACACCAAACTTTGTAATATTGAAATTAGTTCTGTTCAGTAACATGAACCAAAATCCAAATTCAAATTAATTATTTTAATAATAGGGTCCATTATTAATTAACTAAATAGATATACCAATTATTAAACCCATAGGTTTTGATTTAATTCAAAGCTCCATTTGAGAACTAAATAATTTTAAACCATTTAGTAGGTTGTATTTGAAAATAAGGAATATTTGGAAAGCTTGTTTAAAATAAAATAACATTTTTGCTATAGGGTCTATTAATAATTAAATAAAATTGGACCTTGGTTATTAAATCAAATAGGATTTGTTTTATTAAAACTTTATTTGAAATTTAAATTAAAACCAAAACAGTAGGTTTTATTTGGGAATAAAATATTTAGAAAACTTATCTTTAAATATATAAGTTTTGTTATTTTGGAAATAGTAAACCTTTATTAATAAAAACTTGGATTATTAAATCCTTATTGATTTTGTTAAATAAACTTTTACTATTTTATCAAAACAAAATGTTTTATTTCCAAGCTTGGTTAAGTCTTAATTTGGCTTTATGAAATAATTTCTTATTTTAAAATCCTCCCTTTTCTACTGGAAGTTAAATCCTTTTATCTTAAATGATTTAAAATAGTAATTCCAAATATTTTATTTTCCTTTTATAAATGTTTACCCTTTTAAATCCCTTTAGGATTTTATTTAATACAAATAGGTTTGAAGTTCTAATTGAATTCAAAAAGTTTCTTCTAGCTCTAAAAATCAAACAACGTTTTATTTTATTCATCTATTTTCACATTACAAGATTTGAAAAATCTTGGGATGTGACATGGATCCACTAGTGTCATTGCATGTGTGTTCTTTTTAGTAACAACAACCAGAGTCATTTTGCATGTGTGTTCTTTTCACATACCACATATGGATCCACTAGTGTCATTGCATGTGTGTTCTTTTCAGTAACAACAACTAGAGTCATTGCATGTTTGTTCTTCTCACATACCACATATGGATCCACCAGTGTCATTGCATGTGTGCTCTTTTCACCATCCACCCATGGATCCACCAGAGTCATTGCATGTGTGTTCTTTTTAGTAACAACAACCAGAGTCATTTTTCATGTGTGTTCGTTTCACATACCACCTATGGATCCACCAGTGTCATTGCATGTGTGGTGTTTTCACTAACAACAGCTAGAGTCATTTTGCATGTGTGTTCTTTTCAGAAACCACATATGGATCCACCAGTGTTATTGAAATGTGTGTTCTCTACAGAGACCACACATGGATCCACTGGTGTCATTGCATGTATGTTCTTTTCACTAACAACAACCGGAATCATTGCATGTGTGTTCGCTTCACAATCCACACATGGATCCACCAGTGTCATTGCATGTGTGTTCTTTTTAGTAACAACAACCAGTGTCATTGCATGTGTGTTCTCTACACAATCCGCACATGGATCCACCAGTGTCATTGCATGTGTGTTCTTTTTACTAACAACAACAAGAGTCATTGAAATGTGTGCTCTCTTTAGAGACCACACATGGATCCACTAGTGTCATTGCATGTGTGTTCTTTTCACTAACAACAACCAGAGTCATTGCATGTGTGTTCTTTTTGACATACCACCTATGGATCCACCAGTGTCATTGCATGTGTGTTCTCTTCACAATCCACACATGGTTCCACCAGTGTCATTTCATGTGTGTTCTTTTTAGTAACAACAACCAGTGTCATTGCATGTGTGTTCTGTTCACAATCCACACATGGATCCACCAGTGTCATTGCATGTGTGTTCATTTCATAATCCACCTATGGATCCACCAGTGTCATTGCATGTGTGTTCTTTTCACTAACAACAACCAGAGTCATTGCATGTGTGTTTTTTTCACATACCACATATGGATCCACCAGTGTCATTGAAATGTGTGTTCTCTACAAAGACCACACATGGATCCACAAGTGTCATTGCATGTGTGTTCTTTTTAGTAACAACAACTAGAGTCATTTTGCATGTGTGTTCTTTTCACATACCACCTATGGATCCACCAGTGTCATTGCATGTGTGTTCTTTTCACAATCCACCCATGGATCCACCAGAGTCATTGCATGTGTGTTCTTTTTAGTAACAACAACCAGTGTCATTTTGCATGTGTGTTCATTTCACATACCACCTATGGATCCACCAGTGTCATTGCATGTGTGTTCTTTTCACTAACAACAACTAGAGTCATTTTGCATGTGTCTTCTTTTCACATACCACAGATGGATCCACCAGTGTCATTGCATGTGTGTTCTTTTTAGTAACAACAACCAGAGTCATTGCATGTGTGTTCTTCTCACATACCACATATGGATCCACCAGTGTCATTTCATGTGTGCTCTTTTCACAATCCACCCATGGATCCACCAGTGTCATTGCATGTGTGTTCCTTTTAGTAACAACAACCAGAGTCATTTTGCATGTGTTCTTCTTACATACCACCTATGGATCCACCAGTGTCATTGCATGTGTGTTCTTTTCACATACCACATATGGATCCACCAGTGTCATTGCATGTGTGTTCTTTTCAGTAACAACAACCAGAGTCATTGCATGTTTGTTCTTCTCACATACCACATATGGATCCACCAGTGTCATTGCATGTGTGCTCTTTTCACCATCCACCCATGGATCCACCAGAGTCATTGCATGTGTGTTCTTTTTAGTAACAACAACCAGAGTCATTTTGCATGTGTGTTCTTTTCACATACCACCTATGGATCCACCAGTGTCATTCCATGTGTGTTCTTTTCACTAACAACAACCTGAGTCATTTTGCACGTGTGTTCTTTTCACATACCACATATGGATCCACCAGTGTCATTGAAATGTGTGTTCTCTACAGAGACCACACATGGATCCACAGGTGTCATTGCATGTATGTTCTTTTCACTAACAACAACTAGAGTCATTGCATGTGTGTTCTCTTCATAATCCACACATGGATCCACCAGTGTCATTGCATGTGTGTTCTTTTTAGTAACAACAACTAGTGTCATTGCATGTGTGTTCCCTTCACAATCCACACATGGATCCACCAGTGTCATTGCATGTGTGTTCTTTTCACTAACAACAACCAGACTTAATGCATGTGTGTTCTTATCAGTAACAACAACTAGAGTCATTGCATCTGTGTTCTTTTCACCTACCACATATGGATCCACCAGTGTCATTGCATGTGTGCTCTTTTCACAATCCACCCGTACATCCACCAGTATCATTGCATGTGTGTTCTTTTTAGTAACAACAACCAGAGTGATTTTGCATGTGTGTTCTTTTCACATATCACCTATGGATCCACCAGTGTCATTGCATGTGTGTTCTTTTCACTAACAACAACTAGAGTCATTGCATGTGTGTTCTTTTCACATACCACATATGGATCCACCAGTGTCAATGAAATGTGTGTTCTCTACAGAGACCACACATGGATCCACCAGTGTCATTGCATGTGTGTTCTTTTTAGTAACAATAACCAGTCATTTTGCATGTGTATTCTTTTCACATACCACCTACGGATCCACCAGTATCATTGCATGTGTGTTCTTTTTAGTAACAACAACCAGTGTCATTGCATGTGTGTTCTTTTTAGTAACAACAACCAGAGTCATTTTGCGTGTGTGTTCTTCTCACATACCACCTATGGATCCACCAGTGTCATTGCATGTGTGTTCTTTTCACTAACAACAACCAGAGTCATTGCATGTGTGTTCTTTTCAGATACCACATATGGATCCACCAGTGTCATTGAAATGTTTGTTCTCTACAGAGACCACACATGGATCCACAAGTGTCATTTCTTGTGTGTTCTTTTTAGTAACAACAACAAGAGTCATTTTGCATGTGTGTTCTTTTCACATACCACCTATGGATGCACCAGTGTCATAGCATGTGTGTTCTTTTCGCAATCCACCCATGGATCCACCAGAGTCATTGCATGTGTGTTCTTTTTAGTAACCAAAGTCATTTTGCATGTGTGTTCTTTTCACATACCACCTATGGATCCACCAGTGTCATTGCATGTGTGTTCCTTTCACTAACAACAACCAGAGTCATTTTGCATGTGTGTTCTTTTCACATACCACATATGGATCCACCAGTGTCATTGCATGTGTGTTCTTTTTAGTAACAACAACCAGAGTCATTGCATGTTTTTTCTTCTCACATACCACATATGGACCCACCAGTGTCATTGCATGTGTGCTCTTTTCACAATCCACCCATGGATCCACCAGAGTCATTGCATGTGTGTTATTTTTAGTAACAACAACAAGTGTCATTGCATGTGTGTTCTCTTCACAATCCACACATGGATCCACCAGTGTCATTGCGTGTGTGTTCTTTTCAGTAACAACAACCAGAGTCATTGCATGTGTGTTCTTTTCAGTAACAACAACCAGAGTCATTGCATGTGTGTTCTTTTCACATACCACATATGGATCCACAGTGTCATTGCATGTGTGCTCTTTTCACAATCCACCCATGGATCCACCAGTGTCATTGCATGTGTGTTCTTTTTAGTAACAACAACCAGAGTGATTTTGCATGTGTGTTCTTTTCACATATCACCTATGGATCCACCAGTGTCATTGCATGTGTGTTCTTTTCACTAACAACAACCAGAGTCATTGCATGTGTGTTCTTTTATGTAACAACAACCAGAGTCATTGCATGTGTGTTCTTTTAAGTAACAACAACCAGAGTCATTGCATGTGTGTTCTTTTCACATACCACATATGGATCCACCAGTGTCATTGCATGTGTGCTCTTTTCACAATCCACCCATGCATCCACCAGTGTCATTGCATGTGTGTTCTTTTTAGTAACAATAACCAGAGTGATTTTGCATGTGTGTTCTTTTCACATATCACCTATGGATCCACCAGTGTCATTGCATGTGTGTTCTTTTCACTAACAATAACCAGAGTCATTGCATGTGTGTTCTTTTCACATACCATATATGCATCCACCAGTGTCATTTAAATGTGTGTCCTCTATAGAGACCACACATGGATCCACCAGTTTCATTGCATGTGTGTTCTTTTTAGTAACAACAACCAGTCATTTTGCATGTGTGTCCTTTTCACATACCACCTATGGATCCACCAGTGTCATTGCATGTGTTTTCTTTTCACTAACAACAACCAGAGTCATTGCATGTGTGTTCTTTTCAGATACCACATATGGATCCACCAGTGTCATAGCATGTGTGTTCTTTTCACAATCCACCCATGGATCCACCAGAGTCATTTTGCATGTGTGTTCTTTTCACGTACCACCTATGGATCCACCAGTGTCATTGAATGTGTGTTCTTTTCACATACCACATATGGATCCACCAGTGTCATTGAAATGTGTGTTCTCTACAGAGACCACACATGGATCCACTAGTGTCATTGCATGTGTGTTATTTTTAGTAACAACAACCAGAGTCATTTTGCATGTGTGTTCTTTTCACATACCACCTATGGATCCACCAGTGTTATTGCATGTATGTTCTTTTCACAATCCATCCATGGATCCACCAGTGTCATTGCATGTGTGTTCTTTTCACAATCCACCCATGCATGCACCAGTGTCATTGCATGTGTGTTCTTTTTAGTAACAACAACCAGAGTCATTTTGCATGTGTGTTCTTTTCACATACCACCTATGTATTCACCAGTCTCATTGCATGTGTGGTGTTTTCACTAACAACAACTAAGTCATTTTGCATGTGTGTTCTTTTCAGATACCACATATGGATCCACAAGTGTCATTGCATGTGTGTTCTCTTCACAATCCACACATGGATCCACCAGAGTCATTGCATGTGTGTTATTTTTAGTAACAACAACAAGTGTCATTGCATGTGTGTTCTCTTCACAATCCACACATGGATCCACCAGTGTCATTGCGTGTGTGTTCTTTTCAGTAACAACAACCAGAGTCATTGCATGTGTGTTCTTTTCAGTAACAACAACCAGAGTCATTGCATGTGTGTTCTTTTCACATACCACATATGGATCCACAGTGTCATTGCATGTGTGCTCTTTTCACAATCCACCCATGGATCCACCAGTGTCATTGCATGTGTGTTCTTTTTAGTAACAACAACCAGAGTGATTTTGCATGTGTGTTATTTTCACATATCACCTATGGATCCACCAGTGTCATTGCATGTGTGTTCTTTTCACTAACAACAACCAGAGTCATTGCATGTGTGTTCTTTTATGTAACAACAACCAGAGTCATTGCATGTGTGTTCTTTTAAGTAACAACAACCAGAGTCATTGCATGTGTGTTCTTTTCACATACCACATATGGATCCACCAGTGTCATTGCATGTGTGCTCTTTTCACAATCCACCCATGCATCCACCAGTGTCATTGCATGTGTGTTCTTTTTAGTAACAATAACCAGAGTGATTTTGCATGTGTGTTCTTTTCACATATCACCTATGGATCCACCAGTGTCATTGCATGTGTGTTCTTTTCACTAACAATAACCAGAGTCATTGCATGTGTGTTCTTTTCACATACCATATATGCATCCACCAGTGTCATTTAAATGTGTGTCCTCTATAGAGACCACACATGGATCCACCAGTTTCATTGCATGTGTGTTCTTTTTAGTAACAACAACCAGTCATTTTGCATGTGTGTCCTTTTCACATACCACCTATGGATCCACCAGTGTCATTGCATGTGTTTTCTTTTCACTAACAACAACCAGAGTCATTGCATGTGTGTTCTTTTCAGATACCACATATGGATCCACCAGTGTCATAGCATGTGTGTTCTTTTCACAATCCACCCATGGATCCACCAGAGTCATTTTGCATGTGTGTTCTTTTCACGTACCACCTATGGATCCACTAGTGTCATTGAATGTGTGTTCTTTTCACATACCACATATGGATCCACCAGTGTCATTGAAATGTGTGTTCTCTACAGAGACCACACATGGATCCACTAGTGTCATTGCATGTGTGTTATTTTTAGTAACAACAACCAGAGTCATTTTGCATGTGTGTTCTTTTCACATACCACCTATGGATCCACCAGTGTTATTGCATGTATGTTCTTTTCACAATCCATCCATGGATCCACAAGTGTCATTGCATGTGTGTTCTTTTCACAATCCACCCATGCATGCACCAGTGTCATTGCATGTGTGTTCTTTTTAGTAACAACAACCAGAGTCATTTTGCATGTGTGTTCTTTTCACATACCACCTATGGATTCACCAGTCTCATTGCATGTGTGGTGTTTTCACTAACAACAACTAAGTCATTTTGCATGTGTGTTCTTTTCAGATACCACATATGGATCCACAAGTGTCATTGCATGTGTGTTCTCTTCACAATCCACACATGGATCCACCAGTGTCAGTGCATGTGTGTTCTTTTTAGTAACAACAACCAGTGTCATTGCATGTGTGTTCTCTTCACAATCCACACATGGATCCACCAGTGTCATTGCATGTGTGTTCCTTTTACTAACAACAACAAGAGACATTGAAATGTGTGCTCTCTTTAGAGACCACACATGGATCCACCAGTGTCATTGCATGTGTGTTCATTTCATAATCCACCTATGGATCCACCAGTGTCATTGCATGTGTCTTCTTTTTAGTAACAACAACCAGAGTCATTTTGCATGTGTGTTCTTCTCACATACCACCTATGGATCCACCAGTGTCATAGCATGTGTGTTCTTTTCACAATCCACCCATGGATCCACCAGAGTCGTTGCATGTGTGTTCTTTTTAGTAACAACAACCAGAGTCATTTTGCATGTGTGCTCTTTTAACATACCACCTATGGATCCACCAGTGTCATTGCATGTGTGTTCTTTTCACTAAGAACAACCAGAGTCATTTTGCATGTGTGTTCTTTTCACATACCACATATGGATCCACCAGTGTCATTGCATGTGTGTTCTTTTCAGTAACAACAACCAGAGTCATTGCATGTTTGTTCTTCTCACATACCACATATGGATCCACCAGTGTCATTGCATGTGTGCTCTTTTCACAATCCACCCATGGATCCACCAGAGTCATTGCATATGTGTTCGTTTTAGTAACAACAACCAGAGTCATTTTGCATGTCTATTTTTTCACATACCACCTATGGATCCACCTGTGTCATTGCATGTGTGTTCTTTTCACTAACAACAACCTGAGTCATTTTGCATGTGTGTTCTTTTGCACATACCACATATGGATCCAGCAGTGTCATTGAAATGTGTGTTCTCTACAGAGACCACACATGGATCCACCGGTATCATTGCCTGTATGTTCTTTTCACTAACAACAACTGGAGTCATTGCATGTGTGTTCTCTTCACAATCCACACATGGATCCACCATTGTCAATGCATGTGTGTTCTTTTTAGTAACAACCACCAGTGTCATTGCATGTGTGTTCTTCTCACATACCACCTATGGATCCACCAGTGTCATAGCATGTGTGTTCTTTTCACAATCCACCCATGGATCCACCAGAGTCATTGCATGTGTGTTCTTTTTAGTAACAACAACCAGAGTCATTTTGCATGTGTGCTCTTTTCAGATACCACCTATGGATCCACCAATGTCATTGCATGTGTGTTCTTTTAACTAACAACCAGAGTCATTTTGCATGTGTGTTCTTTTCACATACCACATATGGATCCACCAGTGTCAGTGCATGTGTGTTCTTTTTAGTAACAACAACCAGTGTCATTGCATGTGTGTTCTCTTCACAATCCACACATGGATCCACCAGTGTCATTGCATGTGTGTTCCTTTTACTAACAACAACAAGAGTCATTGAAATGTGTGCTCTCTTTAGAGACCACACATGGATCCACCAGTGTCATTGCATGTGTGTTCTTTTCACTAACAACAACTAGAGTCATTGCATGTGTGTTCTTTTCACATACCACCTATGGATCCACCAGTGTCATTGCATGTGTGTTCTCTTCACAATCCACACATGGTTCCACCAGTGTCATTGCATGTGTGTTCTTTTTAGTAACAACAACCAGTGTCATTGCATGTGTGTTCTGTTCACAATCCACACATGGATCCACCAGTGTCATTGCATGTGTGTTCATTTCATAATCCACCTATGGATCCACCAGTGTCATTGCATGTGTCTTCTTTTTAGTAACAACAACCGGAGTCATTTTGCATGTGTGTTCTTCTCACATACCACCTATGGATCCACCAGTGTCATAGCATGTGTGTTCTTTTCACAATCCACCCATGGATCCACCAGAGTCATTGCATGTGTGTTCTTTTTAGTAACAACAACCAGAGTCATTTTGCATGTGTGCTCTTTTCACATACCACCTATGGATCCACCAGTGTCATTGCATGTGTGTTCTTTTCACTAAGAACAACCAGAGTCATTTTGCATGTGTGTTCTTTTCACATACCAAATATGGATCCACCAGTGTCATTGCATGTGTGTTCTTTTGAGTAACAACAACCAGAGTCATTGCATGTTTGTTCTTCTCACATACCACATATGGATCCACCAGTGTCATTGCATGTGTGCTCTTTTCACAATCCACCCATGGATCCACCAGAGTCATTGCATATGTGTTCGTTTTAGTAACAACAACCAGAGTCATTTTGCATGTCTATTTTTTCACATACCACCTATGGATCCACCTGTGTCATTGCATGTGTGTTCTTTTCACTAACAACAACCTGAGTCATTTTGCATGTGTGTTCTTTTCACATACCACATATGGATCCAGCAGTGTCATTGAAATGTGTGTTCTCTACAGAGACCACACATGGATCCACCGGTATCATTGCCTGTATGTTCTTTTCACTAACAACAACTGGAGTCATTGCATGTGTGTTCTCTTCACAATCCACACATGGATCCACCATTGTCAATGCATGTGTGTTCTTTTTAGTAACAACCACCAGTGTCATTGCATGTGTGTTCTTCTCACATACCACCTATGGATCCACCAGTGTCATAGCATGTGTGTTCTTTTCACAATCCACCCATGGATCCACCAGAGTCATTGCATGTGTGTTCTTTTTAGTAACAACAACCAGAGTCGTTTTGCATGTGTGCTCTTTTCAGATACCACCTATGGATCCACCAGTGTCATTGCATGTGTGTTCTTTTAACTAACAACCAGAGTCATTTTGCATGTGTGTTCTTTTCACATACCACATATGGATCCACCAGTGTCATTGCATGTGTGTTCTTTTCAGTAACAACAACCAGAGGCATTGCATGTTTGTTCTTCTCACATACCACATATAGATCCACCAGTGTCATTGCATGTGTGCTCTTTTCATAATCCACCCATGGATCCACCAGAGTCATTGCATGTGTGTTCTTTTTAGTAACAACAACCAGAGTCATTTTGCATGTGTGTTCTTTTCACATACCACCTATGGATCCACCTGTGTCATTGCATGTGTGTTCTTTTCACTAACAACAACCTGAGTCATTTTGCATGTGTGTTCTTTTCACATACCACATATGGATCCACCAGTGTCATTGAAATGTGTGTTCTCTACAGAGACCACACATGGATCCACCGGTGTCATTGCATGTATGTTCTTTTCACTAACAACAACTAGAGTCATTGCATGTGTGTTCTCTCCACAATCCACACATGGATCCACCATTGTCATTGCATGTGTGTTCTTTTTAGTAACAACAACCAGTGTCATTGCGTGTGTGTTCTCTTCACAATCCACACATGGATCCACCAGTGTCATTGCATGTGTGTACTTTTCAGTAACAACAACCAGAGTCATTGCATGTGTGTTCTTTTCAGTAACAACAACCAGAGTCATTGCATGTGTGTTCTTTTCAGTAACAAAAACCAGAGTCATTGCATGTGTGTTCTTTTCACATACCACATATGGATCCACAGTGTCATTTCATGTGTGCTCTTTTCACAATCCACCCATGGATCCACCAGTGTCATTGCATGTGTGTTCTTTTTAGTAACAACAACTAGAGTGATTTTGCATGTGTGTTCTTTTCACATATCACCTATGGATCCACCAGTGTCATTGCGTGTGTGTTCTTTTCACTAACCACAACCAGAGTCATTGCATGTGTGTTCTTTTCACATTCCACATATGGATCCACCAGTGTCATTGAAATGTGTGTTCTCTACAGAGACCACACATGGATCCAGCAGTGTTATTGCATGTGTGTTCTTTTTAGTAACAACAACCAGAGTCATTTTGCATGTGTGTTCTTTTCACATACCACCTATAGATCCACCAGTGTCATTGCATGTGTGTTCTTTTCACTAACAACAACCTGAGTCATTTTGCATGTGTGTTCTTTTCACTAACAACAACCTGAGTCATTTTGCATGTGTGTTCTTTTCACATACCACATATGGATCCAGCAGTGTCATTGAAATGTGTGTTCTCTACAGAGACCACACATGGATCCACCGGTGTCATTGCCTGTATGTTCTTTTCACTAACAACAACTGGAGTCATTGCATGTGTGTTCTCTTCACAATCCACACATGGATCCACCATTGTCATTGCATGTGTGTTCTTTTTAGTAACAACCACCAGTGTCATTGCATGTGTGTTCTTCTCACATACCACCTATGGATCCACCAGTGTCATAGCATGTGTGTTCTTTTCACAATCCACCCATGGATCCACCAGAGTCATTGCATGTGTGTTCTTTTTAGTAACAACAACCAGAGTCGTTTTGCATGTGTGCTCTTTTCAGATACCACCTATGGATCCACCAGTGTCATTGCATGTGTGTTCTTTTAACTAACAACCAGAGTCATTTTGCATGTGTGTTCTTTTCACATACCACATATGGATCCACCAGTGTCATTTCATGTGTGTTCTTTTCAGTAACAACAACCAGAGGCATTGCATGTTTGTTCTTCTCACATACCACATATGGATCCACCAGTTTCATTGCATGTGTGCTCTTTTCATAATCCACCCATGGATCCACCAGAGTCATTGCATGTGTGTTCTTTTTAGTAACAACAACCAGAGTCATTTTGCATGTGTGTTCTTTTCACATACCACCTATGGATCCACCTGTGTCATTGCATGTGTGTTCTTTTCACTAACAACAACCTGAGTCATTTTGCATGTGTGTTCTTTTCACATACCACATATGGATCCACCAGTGTCATTGAAATGTGTGTTCTCTACAGAGACCACACATGGATCCACCGGTGTCATTGCATGTATGTTCTTTTCACTAACAACAACTGGAGTCATTGCATCTGTGTTCTCTCCACAATCCACACATGGATCCACCATTGTCATTGCATGTGTGTTCTTTTTAGTAACAACAACCAGTGTCATTGCGTGTGTGTTCTCTTCACAATCCACACATGGATCCACCAGTGTCATTACATGTGTGTACTTTTCAGTAACAACAACCAGAGTCATTGCATGTGTGTTCTTTTCAGTAACAACAACCAGAGTCATTGCATGTGTGTTCTTTTCAGTAACAACAACCAGAGTCATTGCATGTGTGTTCTTTTCACATACCACATATGGATCCACAGTGTCATTTCATGTGTGCTCTTTTCACAATCCACCCATGGATCCATCAGTGTCATTGCATGTGTGTTCTTTTTAGTAACAACAACTAGAGTGATTTTGCATGTGTGTTCTTTTCACATATCACCTATGGATCCACGAGTGTCATTGCGTGTGTGTTCTTTTCACTAACAACAACCAGAGTCATTGCATGTGTGTTCTTTTCACATACCACATATGGATCCACTAGTGTCATTGAAATGTGTGTTCTCTACAGAGACCACACATGGATCCAGCAGTGTTATTGCATGTGTGTTCTTTTTAGTAACAACAACCAGAGTCATTTTGCATGTGTGTTCTTTTCACATACCACCTATAGATCCACCAGTGTCATTGCATGTGTGTTCTTTTCACTAACAACAACCTGAGTCATTTTGCATGTGTGTTCTTTTCACTAACAACAACCTGAGTCATTTTGCATGTGTGTTCTTTTCACATACCACATATGGATCCAGCAGTGTCATTGAAATGTGTGTTCTCTACAGAGACCACACATGGATCCACCGGTGTCATTGCCTGTATGTTCTTTTCACTGACAACAACTGGAGTCATTGCATGTGTGTTCTCTTCACAATCCACACATGGATCCACCATTGTCATTGCATGTGTGTTCTTTTTAGTAACAACCACCAGTGTCATTGCATGTGTGTTCTTCTCACATACCACCTATGGATCCACCAGTGTCATAGCATGTGTGTTCTTTTCACAATCCACCCATGGATCCACCAGAGTCATTTCATGTGTGTTCTTTTTAGTAACAACAACCAGAGTCGTCTTGCATGTGTGCTCTTTTTAGATACCACCTATGGATCCACCAGTGTCATTGCATGTGTGTTCTTTTAACTAACAACCAGAGTCATTTTGCATGTGTGTTCTTTTCACATACCACATATGGATCCACCAGTGTCATTGTATGTGTGTTCTTTTCAGTAACAACAACCAGAGGCATTGCATGTTTGTTCTTCTCACATACCACATATGGATCCACCAGTGTCATTGCATGTGTGCTCTTTTCACAATCCACCCATGGATCCACCAGAGTCATTGCATATGTGTTCTTTTTAGTAACAACAACCAGAGTCATTTTGCATGTGTGTTCTTTTCACATACCACCTATGGATCCACCTGTGTCATTGCATGTGTGTTCTTTTCACTAACAACAACCTGAATCATTTTGCATGTGTGTTCTTTTCACATACCACATATGGATCCACCAGTGTCATTGAAATGTGTGTTCTCTACAGAGACCACACATGGATCCACCGGTGTCATTGCATGTATGTTCTTTTCACTAACAACAACTTGAGTCATTGCATGTGTGTTCTCTCCACAATCCACACATGGATCCACCATTGTCATTGCATGTGTGTTCTTTTTAGTAACAACAACCAGTGTCATTGCGTGTGTGTTCTCTTCACAATCCACACATGGATCCACCAGTGTCATTGCATGTGTGTACTTTTCAGTAACAACAACCAGAGTCATTGCATGTGTGTTCTTTTCAGTAACAACAACCAGAGTCATTGCATGTGTGTTCTTTTCAGTAACAACAACCAGAGTCATTGCATGTGTGTTCTTTTCACATACCACATATGGATCCACAGTGTCATTTCATGTGTGCTCTTTTCACAATCCACCCATGGATCCACCAGTGTCATTGCATGTGTGTTCTTTTTAGTAACAACAACTAGAGTGATTTTGCATGTGTGTTCTTTTCACATATCACCTATGGATCCACCAGTGTCATTGCGTGTGTGTTCTTTTCACTAACAACAACCAGAGTCATTGCATGTGTGTTCTTTTCACATACCACATATGGATCCACCAGTGTCATTGAAATGTGTGTTCTCTACAGAGACCACACATGGATCCACCAGTGTTATTGCATGTGTGTTCTTTTTAGTAACAACAACCAGAGTCATTTTGCATGTGTGTTCTTTTCACATACCACCTATAGATCCACCAGTGTCATTGCATGTGTGTTCTTTTCACTAACAACAACCTGAGTCATTTTGCATGTGTGTTCTTTTCACTAACAACAACCTGAGTCATTTTGCATGTGTGTTCTTTTCACATACCACATATGGATCCAGCAGTGTCATTGAAATGTGTGTTCTCTACAGAGACCACACATGGATCCACCGGTGTCATTGCCTGTATGTTCTTTTCACTAACAACAACTGGAGTCATTGCATGTGTGCTCTCATCACAATCCACACATGGATCCACCATTGTCATTGCATGTGTGTTCTTTTTAGTAACAACCACCAGTGTCATTGCATGTGTGTTCTTCTCACATACCACCTATGGATCCACCAGTGTCATAGCATGTGTGTTCTTTTCACAATCCTCCCATGGATCCACCAGAGTCATTTCATGTGTGTTCTTTTTAGTAACAACAACCAGAGTCGTCTTGCATGTGTGCTCTTTTTAGATACCACCTATGGATCCTGTGTCATTGCATGTGTGTTCTTTTAACTAACAACCAGAGTCATTTTGCATGTGTGTTCTTTTCACATACCACATATGGATCCACCAGTGTCATTGCATGTGTGTTCTTTTTAGTAACAACAACCAGAGGCATTGCATGTTTGTTCTTCTCACATACCACATATGGATCCACCAGTGTCATTGCATGTGTGCTCTTTTCACAATCCACCCATGGATCCACCAGAGTCATTGCATATGTGTTCTTTTTAGTAACAACAACCAGAGTCATTTTGCATGTGTGTTCTTTTCACATACCACCTATGGATCCACCTGTGTCATTGCATGTGTGTTCTTTTCACTAACAACAACCTGAATCATTTTGCATGTGTGTTCTTTTCACATACCACATATGGATCCACCAGTGTCATTGAAATGTGTGTTCTCTACAGAGACCACACATGGATCCACCGGTGTCATTGCATGTATGTTCTTTTCACTAACAACAACTTGAGTCATTGCATGTGTGTTCTCTCCACAATCCACACATGGATCCACCATTGTCATTGCATGTGTGTTCTTTTTAGTAACAACAACCAGTGTCATTGCGTGTGTGTTCTCTTCACAATCCACACTTGGATCCACCAGTGTCATTGCATGTGTGTACTTTTCAGTAACAACAACCAGAGTCATTGCATGTGTGTTCTTTTCAGTAACAACAACCAGAGTCATTGCATGTGTGTTCTTTTCAGTAACAACAACCAGAGTCATTGCATGTGTGTTCTTTTCACATACCACATATGGATCCACAGTGTCATTTCATGTGTGCTCTTTTCACAATCCACCCATGGATCCACCAGTGTCATTGCATGTGTGTTCTTTTTAGTAACAACAACTAGAGTGATTTTGCATGTGTGTTCTTTTCACATATCACCTATGGATCCACCAGTGTCATTGCGAGTGTGTTCTTTTCACTAACAACAACCAGAGTCATTGCATGTGTGTTCTTTTCACATACCACATATGGATCCACCAGTGTCATTGAAATGTGTGTTCTCTACAGAGACCACACATGGATCCACCAGTGTTATTGCATGTGTGTTCTTTTTAGTAACAACAACCAGAGTCATTTTGCATGTGTGTTCTTTTCACATACCACCTATAGATCCACCAGTGTCATTGCATGTGTGTTCTTTTCACTAACAACAACCTGAGTCATTTTGCATGTGTGTTCTTTTCACTAACAACAACCTGAGTCATTTTGCATGTGTGTTCTTTTCACATACCACATATGGATCCAGCAGTGTCATTGAAATGTGTGTTCTCTACAGAGACCACACATGGATCCACCGGTGTCATTGCCTGTATGTTCTTTTCACTAACAACAACTGGAGTCATTGCATGTGTGTTCTCTTCACAATCCACACATGGATCCACCATTGTCATTGCATGTGTGTTCTTTTTAGTAACAACCACCAGTGTCATTGCATGTGTGTTCTTCTCACATACCACCTATGGATCCACCAGTGTCATTGCGTGTGTGTTCTTTTCACTAACAACAACCAGAGTCATTGCATGTGTGTTCTTTTCACATACCACATATGGATCCACCAGTGTCATTGAAATGTGTGTTCTCTACAGAGACCACACATGGATCCAGCAGTGTTATTGCATGTGTGTTCTTTTTAGTAACAACAACCAGAGACATTTTGCATGTGTGTTCTTTTCACATACCACCTATAGATCCACCAGTGTCATTGCATGTGTGTTCTTTTCACTAACAACAACCTGAGTCATTTTGCATGTGTGTTCTTTTCACTAACAACAACCTGAGTCATTTTGCATGTGTGTTCTTTTCACTAACAACAACCTGAGTCATTTTGCATGTGTGTTCTTTTCACATACCACATATGGATCCAGCAGTGTCATTGAAATGTGTGTTCTCTACGGAGACCACACATGGATCCACCGGTGTCATTGCCTGTATGTTCTTTTCACTGACAACAACTGGAGTCATTGCATGTGTGTTCTCTTCACAATCCACACATGGATCCACCATTGTCATTGCATGTGTGTTCTTTTTAGTAACAACCACCAGTGTCATTGCATGTGTGTTCTTCTCACATACCACCTATGGATCCACCAGTGTCATAGCATGTGTGTTCTTTTCACAATCCACCCATGGATCCACCAGAGTCATTGCATGTGTGTTCTTTTTAGTAACAACAACCAGAGTCGTCTTGCATGTGTGCTCTTTTCATATACCACCTATGGATCCACCAGTGTCATTGCATGTGTGTTCTTTTAACTAACAACCAGAGTCATTTTGCATGTGTGTTCTTTTCACATACCACATATGGATCCACTAGTGTCATTGCATGTGTGTTCTTTTCAGTAACAACAAACAGAGGCATTGCATGTTTGGTCTTCTCACATACCACATATGGATCCACCAGTGTCATTGCATGTGTGCTCTTTTCATAATCCACCCATGGATCCACCAGAGTCATTGCATGTGTGTTCTTTTTAGTAACAACAACCAGAGTCATTTTGCATGTGTGTTCTTTTCACATACCACCTATGGATCCACCTGTGTCATTGCATGTGTGTTCTTTTCACTAACAACAACCTGAGTCATTTTGCATGTGTGTTCTTTTCACATACCACATATGGATCCACCAGTGTCATTGAAATGTGTGTTCTCTACAGAGACCACACATGGATCCACCGGTGTCATTGCATGTATGTTCTTTTCACTAACAACAACTGGAGTCATTGCATGTGTGTTCTCTCCACAATCCACACATGGATCCACCATTGTCATTGCATGTGTGTTCTTTTTAGTAACAACAACCAGTGTCATTGCGTGTGTGTTCTCTTCACAATCCACACGTGGATCCACCAGTGTCATTGCATGTGTGTACTTTTCAGTAACAACAACCAGAGTCATTGCATGTGTGTTCTTTTCAGTAACAACAACCAGAGTCATTGCATGTGTGTTCTTTTCAGTAACAACAACCAGAGTCATTGCATGTGTGTTCTTTTCACATACCACATATGGATCCACAATGTCATTTCATGTGTGCTCTTTTCACAATCCACCCATGGATCCACCAGTGTCATTGCATGTGTGTTCTTTTTAGTAACAACAACTAGAGTGATTTTGCATGTGTGTTCTTTTCACATATCACCTATGGATCCACCAGTGTCATTGCGTGTGTGTTCTTTTCACTAACAACAACCAGAGTCATTGCATGTGTGTTCTTTTCACATACCACATATGGATCCACCAGTGTCATTGAAATGTGTGTTCTCTACAGAGACCACACATGGATCCACCAGTGTTATTGCATGTTAGTTCTTTTTAGTAACAACAACCAGAGTCATTTTGCATGTGTGTTCTTTTCACATACCACCTATAGATCCACCAGTGTCATTGCATGTGTGTTCTTTTCACTAACAACAACCTGAGTCATTTTGCATGTGTGTTCTTTTCACTAACAACAACCTGAGTCATTTTGCATGTGTGTTCTTTTCACATACCACATATGGATCCAGCAGTGTCATTGAAATGTGTGTTCTCTACAGAGACCACACATGGATCCACCGGTGTCATTGCCTGTATGTTCTTTTCACTAACAACAACTGGAGTCATTGCATGTGTGTTCTCTTCACAATCCACATATGGATCCACCATTGTCATTGCATGTGTGTTCTTTTTAGTAACAACCACCAGTGTCATTGCATGTGTGTTCTTCTCACATACCACCTATGGATCCACCAGTGTCATAGCATGTGTGTTCTTTTCACAATCCACCCATGGGTCCACCAGAGTCATTGCATGTGTGTTCTTTTTAGTAACAACAACCAGAGTCGTCTTGCATGTGTGCTCTTTTCAGATACCACCTATGGATCCACCAGTGTCATTGCATGTGTGTTCTTTTAACTAACAACCAGAGTCATTTTGCATGTGTGTTCTTTTCACATACCACATATGGATCCACCAGTGTCATTGCATGTGTGTTCTTTTCAGTAAGAACAACCAGAGTCATTGCATGTTTGTTCTTCTCACATACCACATATAGATCCACCAGTGTCATTGCATGTGTGCTCTTTTCACAATCCACCCATGGATCCACCAGAGTCATTGCATATGTGTTCTTTTTAGTAACAACAACCAGAGTCATTTTGCATGTGTGTTCTTTTCACATACCACCTATGGATCCACCTGTGTCATTGCATGTGTGTTCTTTTCACTAACAACAACCTGAGTCATTTTGCATGTGTGTTCTTTTCACATACCACATATGGATCCACCAGTGTCATTGAAATGTGTGTTCTCTACAGAGACCACACATGGATCCACCGGTGCCATTGCATGTATGTTCTTTTCACTAACAACAACTGGAGTCATTGCATGTGTGTTCTCTCCACAATCCACACATGGATCCACCATTGTCATTGCATGTGTGTTCTTTTTAGTAACAACAACCAGTGTCATTGCGTGTGTGTTCTCTTCACAATCCACACATGGATCCACCAGTGTCATTGCATGTGTGTACTTTTCAGTAACAACAACCAGAGTCATTGCATGTGTGTTCTTTTCAGTAACAACAACCAGAGTCATTGCATGTGTATTCTTTTCAGTAACAACAACCAGAGTCATTGCATGTGTGTTCTTTTCACATACCACATATGGATCCACAGTGTCATTTCATGTGTGCTCTTTTCACAATCCACCCATGGATCCACCAGTGTCATTGCATGTGTGTTCTTTTTAGTATAAACAACTAGAGTGATTTTGCATGTGTGTTATATTCACATATCACCTATGGATCCACCAGTGTCATTGCGTGTGTGTTCTTTTCACTAACAATAACCAGAGTCATTGCATGTGTGTTCTTTTCACATACCACATATGGATCCACCAGTGTCATTGAAATGTGTGTTCTCTACAGAGACCACACATGGATCCACCAGTGTTATTGCATGTGTGTTCTTTTTAGTAACAACAACCAGAGTCATTTTGCATGTGTGTTCTTTTCACATACCACCTATAGATCCACCAGTGTCATTGCATGTGTGTTCTTTTCACTAACAACAACCTGAGTCATTTTGCATGTGTGTTCTTTTCACTAACAACAACCTGAGTCATTTTGCATGTGTGTTCTTTTCACATACCATATATGGATCCACCAGTGTCATTGAAATGTGTGTTCTCTACAGAGACCACACATGGATCCACCGGTGTCATTGCATGTATGTTCTTTTAACTAACAACAACTAGAGTCATTGCATGTGTGTTCTCTTCACAATCCACACATGGATCCACCAGTGTCATTGCATGTGTGTTCTTTTCAGTAACAACAACCATTGTCATTGCCTGTGTGTTCTTTTTAGTAACAACAGCCAGAGTCATTTTGCATGTGTGTTCTTCTCACATACCACCTATGGATCCACCAGTGTCATTGCATGTGTGTTATTTTCACTAACAACAGCCAGAGTCATTGCATGTGTGTTCTTTTCAGATACCACATATGGATCCACCAGTGTCATTGAAATGTGTGTTCTCTATAGAGACCACACATGGATCCACCGGTGTCATTGCCTGTATGTTCTTTTCACTAACAACAACTGGAGTCATTGCATGTGTGTTCTCTTCACAATCCACACATGGATCCACCATTGTCATTGCATGTGTGTTCTTTTTAGTAACAACAACCAGTGTCATTGCATGTGTGTTCTCTTCACAATCCACACATGGATCCACCAGTGTCATTGCATGTGTGTTCTTTTCACTAACAACAACCAGAGTCATCACATGTGTGTTCTTTTCAGTAACAACAACCAGAGTCATTGCATGTGTGGTCTTTTCAGTAGCAAGAACCAGAGTCATTGCATGTGTGTTCTTTCCACATACCACATATGGATCCACAGTGTCATTGCATGTGTGCTCTTTTCACAATCCAACCATGGATCCACCAATGTCATTGCATGTGTGTTCTTTTTAGTAACAACTAGAGTGATTTTGCATGTGTGTTCTTTTCACATATCACCTATGGATCCACCAGTGTCATTGCATGTGTGTTCTTTTCACTAACAACAACCAGAGTCATTGCATGTGTGTTCTTTTCACATACCACATATGGATCCACTAGTGTCATTGAAATGTGTGTTCTCTAGAGAGACCACACATGGATCCACCAGTGTCATTGCATGTGTGTTCTTTTTAGTAACAACAACCGGAGTCATTTTGCATGTGTGTTCTTTTCACATACCACGTATGGATCCACCAGTGTCATTGCATGTGTGTTCTTTTCACTAACAACAACCTGAGTCATTTTGCATGTGTGTTCTTTTCACATACCACATATGGATCCACCAGTGTCATTGAAATGTGTGTTCTCTACAGAGACCACACATGGATCCACCGGTGTCATTGCATGTATGTTCTTTTCACTAACAACAACTGGAGTCATTGCATGTGTGTTCTCTTCACAATCCACACATGGATCCACCAGTATCATTGCATGTGAGTTCTTTTTAGTAACAACAACCAGTGTCATTGCATGTGTGTTCTCTTCACAATCCACACATGGATCCACCAGTGTCATTGCATGTGCGTTCTTTTCACTAACAACAACCAGAGTCATTGCATGTGTGTTCTTTTCAGTAACAACAACCAGAGTCATTGCATGTGTGTTCGTTTAAGTAACAACAACCAGAGTCATTGCATGTGTGTTCTTTTCACATACCACATATGGATCCACCAGTATCATTGCATGTGTGCTCTTTTCACAATCCACCCATGCATCCACCAGTGTCATTGCATGTGTGTTCTTTTAAAATAAAATAACATTTTTGCTATAGGGTCTATTAATAATTAAATAAAATTGGACCTTGGTTATTAAATCAAATAGGATTTGTTTTATTAAAACTTTATTTGAAATTTAAATTAAAACCAAAACAGTAGGTTTTATTTGGGAATAAAATATTTAGAAAACTTATCTTTAAATATATAAGTTTTGTTATTTTGGAAATAGTAAACCTTTATTAATAAAAACTTGGATTATTAAATCCTTATTGATTTTATTAAATAAACTTTTAATATTTTATCAAAACAAAATGTTTTATTTCCAAGCTTGGTTAAGTCTTAATTTGGCTTTATGAAATAATTTCTTATTTTAAAATCCTCCCTTTTCTACTGGAAGTTAAATCCTTTTATCTTAAATGATTTAAAATAGTAATTCCAAATATTTTATTTTCCTTTTATAAATGTTTACCCTTTTAAATCCCTTTAGGATTTTATTTAATCCAAATAGGTTTGAAGTTCTAATTGAATTCAAAAAGTTTCTTCTGGCTCTAAAAATCAAACAACGTTTTATTTTATTCATCTATTTTCACATTACAAGATTTGAAAAATCTTGGGATGTGACATGGATCCACTAGTGTCATTGCATGTGTGTTCTTTTTAGTAACAACAACCAGAGTCATTTTGCATGTGTGTTCTTTTCACATACCACATATGGATCCACTAGTGTCATTGCATGTGTGTTCTTTTCAGTAACAACAACCAGAGTCATTGCATGTTTGTTCTTCTCACATACCACATATGGATCCACCAGTGTCATTGCGTGTGTGTTCTTTTCACTAACAACAACCAGAGTCATTGCATGTGTGTTCTTTTCACATACCACATATGGATCCACTAGTGTCATTGAAATGTGTGTTCTCTAGAGAGACCACACATGGATCCACCAGTGTCATTGCATGTGTGTTCTTTTTAGTAACAACAACCGGAGTCATTTTGCATGTGTGTTCTTTTCACATACCACGTATGGATCCACCAGTGTCATTGCATGTGTGTTCTTTTCACTAACAACAACCTGAGTCATTTTGCATGTGTGTTCTTTTCACATACCACATATGGATCCACCAGTGTCATTGAAATGTGTGTTCTCTACAGAGACCACACATGGATCCACCGGTGTCATTGCATGTATGTTCTTTTCACTAACAACAACTGGAGTCATTGCATGTGTGTTCTCTTCACAATCCACACATGGATCCACCAGTATCATTGCATGTGAGTTCTTTTTAGTAACAACAACCAGTGTCATTGCATGTGTGTTCTCTTCACAATCCACACATGGATCCACCAGTGTCATTGCATGTGCGTTCTTTTCACTAACAACAACCAGAGTCATTGCATGTGTGTTCTTTTCAGTAACAACAACCAGAGTCATTGCATGTGTGTTCGTTTAAGTAACAACAACCAGAGTCATTGCATGTGTGTTCTTTTCACATACCACATATGGATCCACCAGTATCATTGCATGTGTGCTCTTTTCACAATCCACCCATGCATCCACCAGTGTCATTGCATGTGTGTTCTTTTAAAATAAAATAACATTTTTGCTATAGGGTCTATTAATAATTAAATAAAATTGGACCTTGGTTATTAAATCAAATAGGATTTGTTTTATTAAAACTTTATTTGAAATTTAAATTAAAACCAAAACAGTAGGTTTTATTTGGGAATAAAATATTTAGAAAACTTATCTTTAAATATATAAGTTTTGTTATTTTGGAAATAGTAAACCTTTATTAATAAAAACTTGGATTATTAAATCCTTATTGATTTTATTAAATAAACTTTTAATATTTTATCAAAACAAAATGTTTTATTTCCAAGCTTGGTTAAGTCTTAATTTGGCTTTATGAAATAATTTCTTATTTTAAAATCCTCCCTTTTCTACTGGAAGTTAAATCCTTTTATCTTAAATGATTTAAAATAGTAATTCCAAATATTTTATTTTCCTTTTATAAATGTTTACCCTTTTAAATCCCTTTAGGATTTTATTTAATCCAAATAGGTTTGAAGTTCTAATTGAATTCAAAAAGTTTCTTCTGGCTCTAAAAATCAAACAACGTTTTATTTTATTCATCTATTTTCACATTACAAGATTTGAAAAATCTTGGGATGTGACATGGATCCACTAGTGTCATTGCATGTGTGTTCTTTTTAGTAACAACAACCAGAGTCATTTTGCATGTGTGTTCTTTTCACATACCACATATGGATCCACTAGTGTCATTGCATGTGTGTTCTTTTCAGTAACAACAACCAGAGTCATTGCATGTTTGTTCTTCTCACATACCACATATGGATCCACTAGTGTCATTGCATGTGTGCTCTTTTCACCATCCACCCATGGATCCACCAGAGTCATTGAAGGTGTGTTCTTTTTAGTAACAACAACCAGAGTCATTTTTCATGTGTGTTCGTTTCACATACCACCTATGGATCCACCAGTGTCATTGCATGTGCGGTGTTTTCACTAACAACAACTAGAGTCATTTTGCATGTGTGTTCTTTTCAGATACCACATATGGATCCACCAGTGTTATTGAAATGTGTGTTCTCTACAGAGACCACACATGGATCCACTGGTGTCATTGCATGTATGTTCTTTTCACTAACAACAACCGGAATCATTGCATGTCTGTTCTCTTCACAATCCACACATGGATCCACCAGTGTCATTGCATGTGTGTTCTTTTTATTAACAACAACCAGTGTCATTGCATGTGTGTTCTCTACACAGTCCGCACATGGATCCACCAGTGTTATTGCATGTGTGTTCTTTTTACTAACAACAACAAGAGTCATTGAAATGTGTGCTCTCTTTAGAGACCACACATGGATCCACCAGTGTCATTGCATGTGTGTTCTTTTCACTAACAACAACCAGAGTCATTCCATGTGTGTTCTTTTTGACATACCACGTATGGATCCACCAGTGTCATTGCATGTGTGTTCTCTTCACAATCCACACATGGTTCCACCAGTGTCATTGCATGTGTGTTCTTTTTAGTAACAACAACCAGTGTCATTGCATGTGTGTTCTGTTCACAATCCACACATGGATCCACCAGTGTCATTGCATGTGTGTTCATTTCATAATCCACATATGGATCCACCAGTGTCATTGCATGTGTGTTCTTTTCACTAACAACAACCAGAGTCATTGCATGTGTGTTTTTTTCACATACCACATATGGATCCACCAGTGTCATTGGAATGTGTGTTCTCTACAGAGACCACACATGGATCCACAAGTGTCATTGCATGTGTGTTCTTTTTAGTAACAACAACTAGAGTCATTTTGCATGTGTGTTCTTTTCACATACCACCTATGGATCCACCAGTGTCATTGCATCTGTGTTCTTTTCACAATCCACCCATGGATCCACCAGAGTCATTGCATGTGTGTTCTTTTTAGTAACAACAACCAGTGTCATTTTGCATGTGTGTTCATTTCACATACCACCTATGGATCCACCAGTGTCATTGCATGTGTGTTCTTTTCACTAAAAACAACTAGAGTCATTTTGCATGTGTCTTCTTTTCACATACCACAGATGGATCCACCAGTGTCATTGCATGTGTGTTCTTTTTAGTAACAACAACCAGAGTCATTGCATGTGTGTTCTTCTCACATACCACATATGGATCCACCAGTGTCATTGCATGTGTGCTCTTTTCACAATCCACCCATGGATCCACCAGTGTCATTGCATGTGTGTTCTTTTTAGTAACAACAACCACAGTCATTTTGCATGTGTTCTTCTTACAAACCACCTATGGATCCACCAGTGTCATTGCATGTGAGTTCTTTTCACTAACAACAACCAGAGTCATTGCATGTGTGTTTTTTTCACATACCACATATGGATCCACCAGTGTCATTGAAATGTGTGTTCTCTACAGAGACCACTCATGGATCCACAAGTGTCATTGCATGTGTGTTCTTTTTAGTACCAACAACCAGTCATTTTGCATGTGTGTTCTTTTCACATACCACCTATGGATCCACCAGTGTCATTGTATGTGTGTTCTCTTCACAATCCACACATGGATCCACCAGTTTCATTGCATGTGTGTTCTTTTTAGTAACAACAACCAGTGTCATTGCATGTGTGTTCTCTTCAGAGACCACACATGGATCCACCAGTGTCATTGCATGTGTGTTCTTTTTACTAACAACAACAAGAGTCATTGAAATGTGTGCTCTCTATAGAGACCACACATGGATCCACCAGTGTCATTGCATGTGTGTTCTTTTCACTAACAACAACCAGAGTCATTGCATGTGTGTTCTTTTTGACATACCACCTATGGATCCACCAGTTTCATTGCATGTGTGTTCTCTTCACAATCCACACATGGTTCCACCAGTGTCATTGTTATCTGTGTTCTTTTTAGTAACAACAACCAGTGTCATTGCATGTGTGTTCTGTTCACAATCCACACATGGATCCACCAGTGTCATTGCATGTGTGTTCATTTCATAATCCACCTATGGATCCACTAGTGCAATTGCATGTGTTTCCTTTTTAGTAACAACAACCAGAGTCATTTTGCATGTGTGTTCTTCTCACATACCACCTATGGATCCACCAGTGTCATAGCATGTGTGTTCTTTTCACAATCCACCCATGGATCCACCAGAGTCATTGCATGTGTGTTCTTTTTAGTAACAACAACCAGAGTCATTTTGCATGTGTGCTCTTTTCACATACCACCTATGGATCCACCAGTGTCATTGCATGTGTGATCTTTTCACATACCACATATGGATCCACCAGTGTCATTGCATGTGTGTTCTTTTCAGTAACAACAACCAGAGTCATTGCATGTTTGTTCTTCTCACATACCACATATGGATCCACCAGTGTCATTGCATGTGTGCTCTTTTCATAATCCACCCATGGATCCACCAGAGTCATTGCATATGTGTTCTTTTTAGTAACAACAACTAGAGTCATTTTGCATGTGTGTTCTTTTCACATACCACCTATGGATCCACCTGTGTCATTGCATGTGTGTTCTTTTCACTAACAACAACCTGAGTCATTTTGCATGTGTGTTCTTTTCACATACCACATATGGATCCACCAGTGTCATTGAAATGTGTGTTCTCTACAGAGACCACACATGGATCCACCGGTGTCATTGCATGTATGTTCTTTTCACTAACAACAACTGGAGTCATTGCATGTGTGTTCTCTCCACAATCCACAAATGGATCCACCATTGTCATTGCATGTGTGTTCTTTTTAGTAATGTCATTGCGTGTGTGTTCTCTTCACAATCCACACATGGATCCACCAGTGTCATTGCATGTGTGTACTTTTCAGTAACAACAACCAGTGTCATTGCATGTGTGTTCTTTTCAGTAACAACAACCAGAGTCATTGCATGTGTGTTCTTTTCACATACCACATATGGATCCACCGTGTCATTTCATGTGTGCTCTTTTCACAATCCACCCATGGATCCACCAGTGTCATTGCATGTGTGTTCTTTTTAGTAACAACAACCAGAGTCATTTTTCATGTGTGTTCTTTTCGCATATCACCTATGGATCCACCAGTGTCATTGCATGTGTTTTCTTTTCACTAACAACAACCAGAGTCATTGCATGTGTGTTGTTTTCAGTAACAACAACTAGAGTCATTGCTTGTGTGTTCTTTTCAGTAACAACAACCAGAGTCATTGCATGTGTGTTCTTTTCACATACCACATATGGATCCACAGTGTCATTTCATGTGTGCTCTTTTCACAATCCACCCATGGATCCACCAGTGTCATTGCATGTGTGTTCTTTTTAGTAACAACAACTAGAGTGATTTTGCATGTGTGTTCTTTTCACATATCACCTATGGATCCACCAGTGTCATTGCGTGTGTGTTCTTTTCACTAACAACAACCAGAGTCATTGCATGTGTGTTCTTTTCACATACCACATATGGATCCACCAGTGTCATTGAAATGTGTGTTCTCTACAGAGACCACACATGGATCCACCAGTGTTATTGCATGTGTGTTCTTTTTAGTAACAACAACCAGAGTCATTTTGCATGTGTGTTCTTTTCACATACCACATATGGATCCACCAGTGTCATTGCATGTGTGTTCTTTTCAGTAACAACAACCAGAGGCATTGCATGTTTGTTCTTCTCACATACCACATATGGATCCACCAGTGTCATTGCATGTGTGCTCTTTTCACAATCCACCCATGGATCCACCAGAGTCATTGCATATGTGTTCTTTTTAGTAACAACAACCAGAGTCATTTTGCATGTGTGTTCTTTTCACATACCACCTATGGATCCACCTGTGTCATTGCATGTGTGTTCTTTTCACTAACAACAACCTGAGTCATTTTGCATGTGTGTTCTTTTCACATACCACATATGGATCCACCAGTGTCATTGAAATGTGTGTTCTCTACAGAGACCACACATGGATCCACCGGTGTCATTGCATGTATGTTCTTTTCACTAACAACAACCAGAGTCATCACATGTGTGTTCTTTTCTGTAACAACAACCAGAGTCATTGCATGTGTGGTCTTTTCAGTAACAAGAACCAGAGTCATTGCATGTGTGTTCTTTCCACATACCACATATGGATCCACAGTGTCATTGCATGTGTGCTCTTTTCACAATCCAACCATGGATCCACCAATGTCATTGCATGTGTCTTCTTTTTAGTAACAACAACCAGAGTGATTTTGCATGTGTGTTCTTTTCACATATCACCTATGGATCCACCAGTGTCATTGCATGTGTGTTCTTTTCACTAACAACAACCAGAGTCATTGCATGTGTGTTCTTTTCACATACCACATATGGATCCACTAGTGTCATTGAAATGTGTGTTCTCTACAGAGACCACACATGGATCCACCAGTGTCATTGCATGTGTGTTCTTTTTAGTAACAACAACCGGAGTCATTTTGCATGTGTGTTCTTTTCACATACCACGTATGGATCCACCAGTGTCATTGCATGTGTGTTCTTTTCACTAACAACAACCTGAGTCATTTTGCATGTGTGTTCTTTTCACATACCACATATGGATCCACCAGTGTCATTGAAATGTGTGTTCTCTATAGAGACCACACATGGATCCACCGGTGTCATTGCATGTATGTTCTTTTCACTAACAACAACTGGAGTCATTGCATGTGTGTTCTCTTCACAATCCACACATGGATCCACCAGTATCATTGCATTTGAGTTCTTTTTAGTAACAACAACCAGTGTCATTGCATGTGTGTTCTCTTCACAATCCACACATGGATCCACCAATGTCATTGCATGTGTGTTCTATTCACTAACAAAAACCAGAGTCATTGCATGTGTGTTCTTTTCAGTAACAACAACCAGAGTCATTGCATGTGTGTTCTTTTAAGTAACAACAACCAGAGTCATTGCATGTGTGTTCTTTTCACATACCACATATGGATCCACCAGTATCATTGCATGTGTGCTCTTTTCACAATCCACCCATGCATCCACCAGTGTCATTGCATGTGTGTTCTTTTTAGTAACAACAACCAGATTGATTTTGCATCTGTGTTCTTTTCACATATCACCTATGGATCCACCAGTGTCATTGCATGTGTGTTCTTTTCACTAACAACAACCAGAGTCATTGCATGTGTGTTCTTTTCACATACCACATATGGATCCACCAATGTCATTGAAATGTGTGTTCTCTATTGAGACCACACATGGATCCACCGGTGTCGTTGCATGTGTGTTCTTTTTAGTAACAACAACCAGAGTAATTTTGCATGTGTGTTCTTTTCACATACCACCTATGGATCCACCAGTGTCATTGCATGTGGGTTCTTTTCACTAACAACAACCTGAGTAATTTTGCATGTGTGTTCTCTTCACGATCCACACATGGATCCACCAGTGTCATTGCATGTGTGTTATTTTCACTAACAACAACCAGAGTCATTGCGTGTGTGTTCTTTTAAGTAACAACAACCAGAGTCATTGCATGTGTGTTCTTTTCACATACCACATATGGATCCACAGTGTCATTTCATGTGTGCTCTTTTCACAATCCACCCATGGATCCACCAGTGTCATTGCATGTGTGTTCTTTTTAGTAACAACAACTAGAGTGATTTTGCATGTGTGTTCTTTTCACATATCACCTATGGATCCACCAGTGTCATTGTGTGTGTGTTCTTTTCACTAACAACAACCAGAGTCATTGCATGTGTGTTCTTTTCACATACCACATATGGATCCACCGTGTCATTTCATGTGTGCTCTTTTCACAATCCACCCATGGATCCACCAGTGTCATTGCATGTGTGTTTTTTTTAGTAACAACAACCAGAGTGATTTTGCATGTGTGTTCTTTTCACATATCACCTATGGATCCACCAGTGTCATTGCATGTGTGTTCTTTTCACTAACAATAACCAGAGTCATTGCATGTGTGTTCTTTTCAGTAACAACAACCAGAGTCACTGCATGTGTGTTCTTTTCAGTAACAACAACCAGAGTCATTGCATGTGTGTTCTTTTCACATACCACATATGGATCCACAGTGTCATTGCATGTGTGCTCTTTTCAAAATCCACCCATGGATCCACCAGTCTCATTGCATGTGTGTTCTTTTTAGTAACAACAACCAGAGTGATTTTCCATGTGTGTTCTTTTCACATATCACCTATGGTTCCACCAGTGTCATTGCATGTGTGTTCTTTTCACTAACAACAACCAGAGTCATTGCATGTGTGGTCTTTTCACATACCACATATGGATCCACCAGTGTCATTCAAATGTGTGTTCTCTACATAGACCACACCTGGATCCACCAGTGTCATTGCATGTGTGTTCTTTTTAGTAACAACAACTAGAGTCATTTTGCATGTGTGTTCTTTTCACATACCACCTATGGATCCACCAATGTCATTGCATGTCTGTCCTTTTCACTAACAACAACCTGAGTCATTTTGCATGTGTGTTCTTTTCACATACCACATATGGATCCACCAGTGTCATTGAAATGTATGTTCTCTTTATAGACCACACATGGATCCACCGGTGTCATTGCATGTATGTTCTTTTCACTAACAACAACTGGAGTCATTGCATGTGTGTTCTCTTCACAATCCACACATGGATCCACCAGTGTCATTGCATGTGTGTTCTTTTTGGTAACAACAACTAGTGTCATTGCATGTGTGTTCTCTTCACAATCCACACATGGATCCACCAGTGTCATTGCATGTGTGTTCTTTTTACTAACAACAACAAGAGTCATTGAAATGTGTGCTCTCTTCAGAGACCACACATGGATCCACTAGTGTCATTGCATGTGTGTTATTTTCACTAACAACAACCAGAGTCATTGCATGTGTGTTCTTTTCACATACCACATATGGATCCACCGGTGTGATTGAAATGTGTGTTCTCTACAGAGACCACACAAGGATCCACCAGTGTCATTGCATGTGTGTTCTTTTTAGTAACAACAACCAGAGTCATTTTGCATGTGTGTTCTTTTCACATACCACCTATGGATCCACCAGAGTTATTGCATGTGTGTTCTTTTCACTAACAACAACCAGAGTCATTGCATGTGTGTTCTTTTCACAATCCACACATGGATCCACCAGTGTCATTGCATGTGTGTTCTTTTCACTAACAACAACCAGAGTCATTGCATATGTGTTCTTTTTAGTAACAACAACCAGAGTCATTCCATGTGTGTTCTTTTCACATACCACATATGTATCCACCAGTGTCATTGCATGTGTGTTCTCTTCACAATCCACACATGGATCCACCAGTGTCATTGCATGTGTGTTCTTTTCACTAACAACAACCAGAGTCATTGCATGTGTGTTCTTTTCAGTAACAACAACCAGAGTCATTGCATGTGTGTTCTTTTTAGTAACAGCAACCAGAGTCATTCCATGTGTGTTCTTTTCACATACCACATATGTATCCACCAGTGTCATTGCATGTCTGCTCTTTTCACAATCCACCCATGCATCCACCAGTGGCATTGCATGTGTGTTCTTTTTAGTAACAACAACCAGAGTGATTTTGCATGTGTGTTCTTTTCACATATCACCTATGGAGCCACCAGTGTCATTGCATGTGTATTCTTTTCACTAACAACCAGAGTCATTGCATGTGTGTTCTTTTCAGTAACAACAACCAGAGTCATTGCATGTGTGTTGTTTTTAGTAACAACAATCAGAGTCATTTTGCATGTGTGTTCTTTTCACATACCACCTATGGATCCACCAGTGTCATAGCATGTGTGTTCTTTTCACAATCCACCCATGGATCTACCAGAGTCATTGCATGGGTGTTCTTTTTAGTAACAACAACCAGAGTCATTTTGCATGTGTGTTCTTTTTACATACCACCTATGGATCCACCAGTGTCATTGCATGTGTATTCTTTTCACTAGCAACAAACCAGAGTCATTTTGCATGTGTGTTCTTTTCACATACCAGATATGGATCCACCTGTGTCATTGCATGTGTGTTCTTTTCAGTAACAACAACCATAGTCATTGCATGTTTGTTCTTCTCACCTACGACATATGGATCCACAACTGTCATTGCATGTGTGCTCTTTTCACAATCCACCCATGGATCCACCAGAGTCATTGCATGTGTGTTCTTTTTACTAACAACAACCAGAGTCATTTTGCATGTGTGTTCTTTTCACATACCACCTATGGATCCACCTGTGTCATTGCATGTGTGTTCTTTTCACTAACAACAACCTGAGTCATTTTGCATGTGTGTTCTTTTCACATACCACATATGGATCCACTAGTGTCATTGAAATGTGTGTTCTCTACAAAGACCACACATGGATCCACCGGTGTCATTGCATGTATGTTCTTTTCACTAACAATAACTGGAGTCATTGCATGTGTGTTCTCTCCTCAGATGGATCCACCATTGTCATTGCATGTGTGTTCTTTTTAGTAACAACAACCAGTGTCATTGCATGTGTGTTCTCTTCATAATCCACACATGGATCCACGAGTGTCATTGCATGTGTGTTCTTTCCACTAACAACAACCAGAGTCATTGCATGTGTGTTGTTTTCAGTAACAACAACTAGAGTCATTGCGTGTGTGTTATTTTCAGTAACAACAACCAGAGTCATTGCATGTGTGTTCTTTTCACATACCACATATGGATCCACCGTGTCATTTCATGTGTGCTCTTTTCACAATCCACCCATGGATCCACCAGTGTCATTGCATTTGTGTTCTTTTTAGTAACAACAACCAGAGTGATTTTGCATGTGTGTTCTTTTCACATATCACCTATGGATCCACCAGTGTCATTGCATGTGTGTTCTTTTCACTAACAACAACCAGAGTCATTGCATGTGTGTTCTTTTCACATACCACATATGGATCCACTAGTGTCATTGAAATGTGTGTTCTCTACAGAGTCCACACATGGATCCATCGGTTTCATTGCATGTATGTTCTTTTCACTAACAACAACTGGAGTCATTGCATGTGTGTTCTCTTCACAATCCACACATGGATCCACCAGTGTCATTGCATGTGTGTTCTTTTTAGTAACAACAACCATTGTCATTGCATGTGTGTTCTTTTTAGTAACAACAACCAGAGTCATTTTGCATGTGTGTTCTTCTCACATACCACCTATGGATCCACCAGTGTCTTTGCATGTGTGTTCTTTTCACTAACAACAACCAGAGTCATTGCATGTGTGTTCTTTTCAGATACCACATATGGATCCACCAGTGTCATTGAAATGTGTGTTCTCTACAGAGACCACACATGGATCCACAAGTGTCATTGCATGTGTGTTCTTTTTAGTAACAACAACCAGAGTCATTTTGCATGTGCGTTCTTTTCACATACCACCTATGGATCCACCAGTGTCATAGCATGTGTGTTCATTTTCACAATCCACCCATGGATCCACCAGAGTTATTGCATGTGTGTTCTTTTTAGTAACAACCAGAGTCATTTTGCATGTGTGTTCTTTTCACATAGCACCTATGGATCCACCACTGTCATTGCATGTGTGTTCTTTTAACTAACACCAACCAGAGTCATTTTGCATGTGTGTTCTTTTCACATACCACATATGGATCCACAGTGTCATTGCATGTGTGTTCTTTTCAGTAACAACAACCAGAGTCATTGCATGTTTGTTCTTCTCACATACCACATATGGATCCACCAGTGTCATTGCATGTGTGCTCTTTTCACAATCCACCCATGGATCCACCAGAGTCATTGCATGTGTGTTATTTTTAGTAACAACAACCAGAGTCATTTTGCATGTCTGTTCATTTCACATATCACCTATGGATCCACCAGTGTCATTGCATGTGTTTTCTTTTCACTAACAACAACCAGAGTCATTGCATGTGTGTTGTTTTCAGTAACAACAACTAGAGTCATTGCGTGTGTGTTCTTTTCAGTAACAACAACCAGAGTCATTGCATGTGTGTTCTTTTCACATACCACATATGGATCCACCGTGTCATTTCATGTGTGCTCTTTTCACAATCCACCCATGGATCCACCAGTGTCATTGCATGTGTGTTCTTTTTAGTAACAACAACCAGAGTGATTTTGCATGTGTGTTCTTTTCACATATCACCTATGGATCCACCAGTGTCATTGCATGTGTGTTCTTTTCACTAACAACAACCAGAGTCATTGCATGTGTGTTCTTTTCACATACCACATATGGATCCACCAGTGTCATTGAAATGTGTGTTCTCTATAGAGACCACACATGGATAAACCAATGTCATTGCATGTGTGTTCTTTTTAGTAACAACAACCAGGGTCATTTTGCATGTGAGTTCTTTTCAGATACCACCTATTGATCCACCAGTGTCATTGCATGTGTGTTGTTTTCACTAACAACAACCTGAGTCATTTTGCATGTGTGTTCTTTTCACATACCACATATGGATCCACCAGTGTCATTGAAATGTGTGTTCTCTACAGAGTCCACACATGGATCCACCGGTTTCATTGCATGTATGTTCTTTTCACTAACAACAACTGGAGTCATTGCATGTGTGTTCTCTTCACAATCCACACATGGATCCACCAGTGTCATTGCATGTGTGTTCTTTTTAGTAACAACAACCATTGTCATTGCATGTGTGTTCTTTTTAGTAACAACAACCAGAGTCATTTTGCATGTGTGTTCTTCTCACATACCACCTATGGATCCACCAGTGCCTTTGCATGTGTGTTCTTTTCACTAACAACAACCAGAGTCATTGCATGTGTGTTCTTTTCAGATACCACATATGGATCCACCAGTGTCATTGAAATGTGTGTTCTCTACAGAGACCACACATGGATCCACAAGTGTCATTGCATGTGTGTTCTTTTTAGTAACAACAACCAGAGTCATTTTGCATGTGTGTTCTTTTCACATACCACCTATGGATCCACCAGTGTCATAGCATGTGTGTTCATTTTCACAATCCACCCATGGATCCACCAGAGTTATTGCATGTGTGTTCTTTTTAGTAACAACAACCAGAGTCATTTTGCATGTGTGTTCTTTTCACATAGCACCTATGGATCCACCAGTGTCATTGCATGTGTGTTCTTTTAACTAACACCAACCAGAGTCATTTTGCATGTGTGTTCTTTTCACATACCACATATGGATCCACAGTGTCATTGCATGTGTGTTCTTTTCAGTAACAACAACCAGAGTCATTGCATGTTTGTTCTTCTCACATACCACATATGGATCCACCAGTGTCATTGCATGTGTGCTCTTTTCACAATCCACCCATGGATCCACCAGAGTCATTGCGTGTGTGTTCTTTTTAGTAACAACAACCAGAGTCATTTTGCATGTGTGTTCTTTTCACATATCACCTATGGATCCACCAGTGTCATTGCATGTGTTTTCTTTTCACTAACAACAACCAGAGTCATTGCATGTGTGTTGTTTTCAGTAACAACAACTAGAGTCATTGCGTGTGTGTTCTTTTCAGTAACAACAACCAGAGTCATTGCATGTGTGTTCTTTTCACATACCACATATGGATCCACCGTGTCATTTCATGTGTGCTCTTTTCACAATCCACCCATGGATCCACCAGTGTCATTGCATGTGTGTTCTTTTTAGTAACAACAACCAGAGTGATTTTGCATGTGTGTTCTTTTCACATATCACCTATGGATCCACCAGTGTCATTGCATGTGTGTTCTTTTCACTAACAACAACCAGAGTCATTGCATGTGTGTTCTTTTCACATACCACATATGGATCCACCAGTGTCATTGAAATGTGTGTTCTCTATAGAGACCACACATGGATAAACCAGTGTCATTGCATGTGTGTTCTTTTTAGTAACAACAACCAGGGTCATTTTGCATGTGAGTTCTTTTCAGATACCACCTATTGATCCACCAGTGTCATTGCATGTGTGTTGTTTTCACTAACAACAACCTGAGTCATTTTGCATATGTGTTCTTTTCACATACCACATATGGATCCACCATTGTCATTGAAATGTGTGTTCTCTACAGAGTCCACACATGGATCCACCGGTTTCATTGCATGTATGTTCTTTTCACTAACAACAACTGGAGTCATTGCATGTGTGTTCTCTTCACAATCCACACATGGATCCACCAGTTTCATTGCATGTGTGTTCTTTTTAGTAACAACAACCATTGTCATTGCATGTGTGTTCTTTTTAGTAACAACAACCAGAGTCATTTTGCATGTGTGTTCTTCTCACATACCACCTATGGATCCACCAGTGTCTTTGCATGTGTGTTCTTTTCACTAACAACAACCAGAGTCATTGCATGTGTGTTCTTTTCAGATACCACATATGGATCCACCAGTGTCATTGAAATGTGTGTTCTCTACAGAGACCACACATGGATCCACAAGTGTCATTGCATGTGTGTTCTTTTTAGTAACAACAACCAGAGTCATTTTTCATGTGTGTTCTTTTAACATACCACCTATGGATCCACCAATGTCATAGCATGTGTGTTCATTTTCACAATCCACCCATGGATCCACCAGAGTTATTGCATGTGTGTTCTTTTTAGTAACAACAACCAGAGTCATTTTGCATGTGTGTTCTTTTCACATAGCACCTATGGATCCACCAGTGTCATTGCATGTGTGTTCTTTTAACTAACACCAACCAGAGTCATTTTGCATGTGTGTTCTTTTCACATACCACATATGGATCCACAGTGTCATTGCATGTGTGTTCTTTTCAGTAACAACAACCAGAGTCATTGCATGTTTGTTCTTCTCACATACCACATATGGATCCACTAGTGTCATTGCATGTGTGCTCTTTTCACAATCCACCCATGGATCCACCAGAGTCATTGCATGTGTGTTCTTTTTAGTAACAACAACCAGAGTCATTTTGCATGTGTGTTCTTTTCACATATCACCTATGGATCCACCAGTGTCATTGCATGTGTTTTCTTTTCACTAACAACAACCA
This sequence comes from Avena sativa, assembly GCA_916181665.1. Taxonomy (NCBI): domain Eukaryota; kingdom Viridiplantae; phylum Streptophyta; class Magnoliopsida; order Poales; family Poaceae; genus Avena; species Avena sativa. The sequence goes on from OV702292.1 coordinate 106,935,375, forward strand.
GAGTCATTGCATGTGTGTTGTTTTCAGTAACAACAACTAGAGTCATTGCGTGTGTGTTCTTTTCAGTAACAACAACCAGAGTCATTGCATGTGTGTTCTTTTCACATACCACATATGGATCCACCGTGTCATTTCATGTGTGCTCTTTTCACAATCCACCCATGGATCCACCAGTGTCATTGCATGTGTGTTCTTTTTAGTAACAACAACCAGAGTGATTTTGCATGTGTGTTCTTTTCACATATCACCTATGGATCCACCAGTGTCATTGCATGTGTGTTCTTTTCACTAACAACAACCAGAGTCATTGCATGTGTGTTCTTTTCACATACCACATATGGATCCACCAGTGTCATTGAAATGTGTGTTCTCTATAGAGACCACACATGGATAAACCAGTGTCATTGCATGTGTGTTCTTTTTAGTAACAACAACCAGGGTCATTTTGCATGTGAGTTCTTTTCAGATACCACCTATTGATCCACCAGTGTCATTGCATGTGTGTTGTTTTCACTAACAACAACCTGAGTCATTTTGCATATGTGTTCTTTTCACATACCACATATGGATCCACCATTGTCATTGAAATGTGTGTTCTCTACAGAGTCCACACATGGATCCACCGGTTTCATTGCATGTATGTTCTTTTCACTAACAACAACTGGAGTCATTGCATGTGTGTTCTCTTCACAATCCACACATGGATCCACCAGTTTCATTGCATGTGTGTTCTTTTTAGTAACAACAACCATTGTCATTGCATGTGTGTTCTTTTTAGTAACAACAACCAGAGTCATTTTGCATGTGTGTTCTTCTCACATACCACCTATGGATCCACCAGTGCCTTTGCATGTGTGTTCTTTTCACTAACAACAACCAGAGTCATTGCATGTGTGTTCTTTTCAGATACCACATATGGATCCACCAGTGTCATTGAAATGTGTGTTCTCTACAGAGACCACAAATGGATCCACAAGTGTCATTGCATGTGTGTTCTTTTTAGTAACAACAACCAGAGTCATTTTGCATGTGTGTTCTTTTCACATACCACCTATGGATCCACCAGTGTCATAGCATGTGTGTTCATTTTCACAATCCACCCATGGATCCACCAGAGTTATTGCATGTGTGTTCTTTTTAGTAACAACAACCAGAGTCATTTTGCATGTGTGTTCTTTTCACATAGCACCTATGGATCCACCAGTGTCATTGCATGTGTGTTCTTTTAACTAACACCAACCAGAGTCATTTTGCATGTGTGTTCTTTTCACATACCACATATGGATCCACAGTGTCATTGCATGTGTGTTCTTTTCAGTAACAACAACCAGAGTCATTGCATGTTTGTTCTTCTCACATACCACATATGGATCCACCAGTGTCATTGCATGTGTGCTCTTTTCACAATCCACCCATGGATCCACCAGAGTCATTGCGTGTGTGTTCTTTTTAGTAACAACAACCAGAGTCATTTTGCATGTGTGTTCTTTTCACATATCACCTATGGATCCACCAGTGTCATTGCATGTGTTTTCTTTTCACTAACAACAACCAGAGTCATTGCATGTGTGTTGTTTTCAGTAACAACAACTAGAGTCATTGCGTGTGTGTTCTTTTCAGTAACAACAACCAGAGTCATTGCATGTGTGTTCTTTTCACATACCACATATGGATCCACCGTGTCATTTCATGTGTGCTCTTTTCACAATCCACCCATGGATCCACCAGTGTCATTGCATGTGTGTTCTTTTTAGTAACAACAACCAGAGTGATTTTGCATGTGTGTTCTTTTCACATATCACCTATGGATCCACCAGTGTCATTGCATGTGTGTTCTTTTCACTAACAACAACCAGAGTCATTGCATGTGTGTTCTTTTCACATACCACATATGGATCCACCAGTGTCATTGAAATGTGTGTTCTCTATAGAGACCACACATGGATAAACCAGTGTCATTGCATGTGTGTTCTTTTTAGTAACAACAACCAGGGTCATTTTGCATGTGAGTTCTTTTCATATACCACCTATTGATCCACCAGTGTCATTGCATGTGTGTTGTTTTCACTAACAACAACCTGAGTCATTTTGCATATGTGTTCTTTTCACATACCACATATGGATCCACCATTGTCATTGAAATGTGTGTTCTCTACAGAGTCCACACATGGATCCACCGGTTTCATTGCATGTATGTTCTTTTCACTAACAACAACTGGAGTCATTGCATGTGTGTTCTCTTCACAATCCACACATGGATCCACCAGTTTCATTGCATGTGTGTTCTTTTTAGTAACAACAACCATTGTCATTGCATGTGTGTTCTTTTTAGTAACAACAACCAGAGTCATTTTGCATGTGTGTTCTTCTCACATACCACCTATGGATCCACCAGTGTCTTTGCATGTGTGTTCTTTTCACTAACAACAACCAGAGTCATTGCATGTGTGTTCTTTTCAGATACCACATATGGATCCACCAGTGTCATTGAAATGTGTGTTCTCTACAGAGACCACACATGGATCCACAAGTGTCATTGCATGTGTGTTCTTTTTAGTAACAACAACCAGAGTCATTTTTCATGTGTGTTCTTTTAACATACCACCTATGGATCCACCAATGTCATAGCATGTGTGTTCATTTTCACAATCCACCCATGGATCCACCAGAGTTATTGCATGTGTGTTCTTTTTAGTAACAACAACCAGAGTCATTTTGCATGTGTGTTCTTTTCACATAGCACCTATGGATCCACCAGTGTCATTGCATGTGTGTTCTTTTAACTAACACCAACCAGAGTCATTTTGCATGTGTGTTCTTTTCACATACCACATATGGATCCACAGTGTCATTGCATGTGTGTTCTTTTCAGTAACAACAACCAGAGTCATTGCATGTTTGTTCTTCTCACATACCACATATGGATCCACTAGTGTCATTGCATGTGTGCTCTTTTCACAATCCACCCATGGATCCACCAGAGTCATTGCATGTGTGTTCTTTTTAGTAACAACAACCAGAGTCATTTTGCATGTGTGTTCTTTTCACATATCACCTATGGATCCACCAGTGTCATTGCATGTGTTTTCTTTTCACTAACAACAACCAGAGTCATTGCATGTGTGTTGTTTTCAGTAACAACAACTAGAGTCATTGCGTGTGTGTTCTTTTCAGTAACAACAACCAGAGTCATTGCATGTGTGTTCTTTTCACATACCACATATGGATCCACCGTGTCATTTCATGTGTGCTCTTTTCACAATCCACCCATGGATCCACCAGTGTCATTGCATGTGTGTTCTTTTTAGTAACAACAACTAGAGTGATTTTGCATGTGTGTTCTTTTCACATATCACCTATGGATCCACCAGTGTCATTGCATGTGTGTTCTTTTCACGAACAACAACCAGAGTCATTGCATGTGTGTTCTTTTCACATACCACATATGGATCCACCAGTGTCATTGAAATGTGTGTTCTCTATAGAGACCACACATGGATAAACCAGTGTCATTGCATGTGTGTTCTTTTTAGTAACAACAACCAGGGTCATTTTGCATGTGAGTTCTTTTCAGATACCACCCATTGATCCACCAGTGTCATTGCATGTGTGTTGTTTTCACTAACAACAACCTAAGTCATTTTGCATGTGTGTTCTTTTCACATACCACATATGGATCCACCAGTGTCATTGAAATGTGTGTTCTCTACAGAGTCCACACATGGATCCACCGGTTTCATTGCATGTATGTTCTTTTCACTAACAACAACTGGAGTCATTGCATGTGTGTTCTCTTCACAATCCACACATGGATCCACCAGTTTCATTGCATGTGTGTTCTTTTTAGTAACAACAACCATTGTCATTGCACGTGTGTTCTTTTTAGTAACAACAACCAGAGTCATTTTGCATGTGTGTTCTTCTCACATACCACCTATGGATCCACCAGTGTCTTTGCATGTGTGTTCTTTTCACTAACAACAACCAGAGTCATTGCATGTGTGTTCTTTTCAGATACCACATATGGATCCACCAGTGTCATTGAAATGTGTGTTCTCTACAGAGACCACACATGGATCCACAAGTGTCATTGCATCTGTGTTCTTTTTAGTAACATCAACCAGAGTCATTTTGCATGTGTGTTCTTTTCACATACCACCTATGGATCCACCAGTGTCATAGCATGTGTGTTCATTTTCACAATCCACCCATGGATCCACCAGAGTTATTGCATGTGTGTTCTTTTTAGTAACAACAACCAGAGTCATTTTGCATGTGTGTTCTTTGCACATAGCACCTATGGATCCACAAGTGTCATTGCATGTGTGTTCTTTTAACTAACACCAACTAGAGTCATTTTGCATGTGTGTTCTTTTCACATACCACATATGGATCCATAGTGTCATTGCATGTGTGTTCTTTTCAGTAACAACAACCAGAGTCATTGCATGTTTGTTCTTCTCACATACCACATATGGATCCACCAGTGTCATTGCATGTGGGCTCTTTTCACAATCCACCCATGGATCCACCAGAGTCATTGCATGTGTGTTCTTTTTAGTAACAACAACCAGAGTCATTTTGCATGTGTGTTCTTTTCACATACCACCTATGGATCCACCTGTGTCATTCCATGTGTGTTCTTTTCACTAACAACAACCTGAGTCATTTTGCATGTGTGTTCTTTTCACATACCACATATGGATCCACTAGTGTCATTGAAATATGTGTTCTCTACAGAGGCCACACATGGATCCACCGGTGTCATTGCATGTATGTTCTTTTCACTAACAACAACTGGAGTCATTGCATGTGTGTTCTCTTCACAATCCACACATGGATCCACCATTGTCATTGCATGTGTGTTCTTTTTAGTAACAGCAACCAGTGCCATTGCATGTGTGTTCTCTTCACAATCCACACATGGATCCACCAGTGTCATTGCATGTGTGTTCTTTTCACTAACCACAACCAGTCATTGCATGTGTGTTCTTTTTAGTAACAACAACCAGAGTCATTTTTCATGTGTGTTCTTTTCGCATATCACCTATGGATCCACCAGTGTCATTGCATGTGTTTTCTTTTCACTAACAACAACCAGAGTCATTGCATGTGTGTTGTTTTCAGTAACAACAACTAGAGTCATTGCTTGTGTGTTCTTTTCAGTAACAACAACCAGAGTCATCGCATGTGTGTGCTTTTCACATACCACATATGGATCCACCGTGTCATTTCATGTGTGCTCTTTTCACAATCCACCCATGGATCCACCAGTGTCATTGCATGTGTGTTCTTTTTAGTAACAACAACCAGAGTGATTTTGCATGTGTGTTCTTTTCACATATCACCTATGGATCCACCAGTGTCATTGCATGTGTGTTCTTTTCACTAAAAACAACCAGAGTCATTGCATGTGTGTTCTTTTCACATACCACATATGGATCCACCAGTGTCATTGAAATGTGTGTTCTCTACAGAGACCACACATGGATCCACCAGTGTGATTGCATGTGTGTTCTTTTTAGTAACAACAACCAGAGTCATTATGCATGTGTGTTCTTTTCACATACCACATATGGATCCACAGTGTCATTGCATGTGTGTTCTTTTCAGTAACAACAACCAGAGTCATTGCATGTTTGTTCTTCTCACATACCACATATGGATCCACCAGTGTCATTGCATGTGTGCTCTTTTCACAATCCACCCATGGATCCACCAGAGTCATTGCATGTGTGTTATTTTTAGTAACAACAACCAGAGTCATTTTGCATGTCTGTTCATTTCGAATATCACCTATGGATCCACCAGTGTCATTGCATGTGTTTTCTTTTCACTAACAACAACCAGAGTCATTGCATGTGTGTTGTTTTCAGTAACAACAACTAGAGTCATTGCGTGTGTGTTCTTTTCAGTAACAACAACCAGAGTCATTGCATGTGTGTTCTTTTCACATACCACATATGGATCCACCGTGTCATTTCATGTGTGCTCTTTTCACAATCCACCCATGGATCCACCAGTGTCATTGCATGTGTGTTCTTTTTAGTAACAACAACCAGAGTGATTTTGCATGTGTGTTCTTTTCACATATCACCTATGGATCCACCAGTGTCATTGCATGTGTGTTCTTTTCACTAACAACAACCAGAGTCATTGCATGTGTGTTCTTTTCACATACCACATATGGATCCACCAGTGTCATTGAAATGTGTGTTCTCTATAGAGACCACACATGGATAAACCAATGTCATTGCATGTGTGTTCTTTTTAGTAACAACAACCAGGGTCATTTTGCATGTGAGTTCTTTTCAGATACCACCTATTGATCCACCAGTGTCATTGCATGTGTGTTGTTTTCACTAACAACAACCTGAGTCATTTTGCATGTGTGTTCTTTTCACATACCACATATGGATCCACCAGTGTCATTGAAATGTGTGTTCTCTACAGAGTCCACACATGGATCCACCGGTTTCATTGCATGTATGTTCTTTTCACTAACAACAACTGGAGTCATTGCATGTGTGTTCTCTTCACAATCCACACATGGATCCACCAGTGTCATTGCATGTGTGTTCTTTTTAGTAACAACAACCATTGTCATTGCATGTGTGTTCTTTTTAGTAACAACAACCAGAGTCATTTTGCATGTGTGTTCTTCTCACATACCACCTATGGATCCACCAGTGCCTTTGCATGTGTGTTCTTTTCACTAACAACAACCAGAGTCATTGCATGTGTGTTCTTTTCAGATACCACATATGGATCCACCAGTGTCATTGAAATGTGTGTTCTCTACAGAGACCACAAATGGATCCACAAGTGTCATTGCATGTGTGTTCTTTTTAGTAACAACAACCAGAGTCATTTTGCATGTGTGTTCTTTTCACATACCACCTATGGATCCACCAGTGTCATAGCATGTGTGTTCATTTTCACAATCCACCCATGGATCCACCAGAGTTATTGCATGTGTGTTCTTTTTAGTAACAACAACCAGAGTCATTTTGCATGTGTGTTCTTTTCACATAGCACCTATGGATCCACCAGTGTCATTGCATGTGTGTTCTTTTAACTAACACCAACCAGAGTCATTTTGCATGTGTGTTCTTTTCACATACCACATATGGATCCACAGTGTCATTGCATGTGTGTTCTTTTCAGTAACAACAACCAGAGTCATTGCATGTTTGTTCTTCTCACATACCACATATGGATCCACCAGTGTCATTGCATGTGTGCTCTTTTCACAATCCACCCATGGATCCACCAGAGTCATTGCGTGTGTGTTCTTTTTAGTAACAACAACCAGAGTCATTTTGCATGTGTGTTCTTTTCACATATCACCTATGGATCCACCAGTGTCATTGCATGTGTTTTCTTTTCACTAACAACAACCAGAGTCATTGCATGTGTGTTGTTTTCAGTAACAACAACTAGAGTCATTGCGTGTGTGTTCTTTTCAGTAACAACAACCAGAGTCATTGCATGTGTGTTCTTTTCACATACCACATATGGATCCACCGTGTCATTTCATGTGTGCTCTTTTCACAATCCACCCATGGATCCACCAGTGTCATTGCATGTGTGTTCTTTTTAGTAACAACAACCAGAGTGATTTTGCATGTGTGTTCTTTTCACATATCACCTATGGATCCACCAGTGTCATTGCATGTGTGTTCTTTTCACTAACAACAACCAGAGTCATTGCATGTGTGTTCTTTTCACATACCACATATGGATCCACCAGTGTCATTGAAATGTGTGTTCTCTATAGAGACCACACATGGATAAACCAGTGTCATTGCATGTGTGTTCTTTTTAGTAACAACAACCAGGGTCATTTTGCATGTGAGTTCTTTTCAGATACCACCTATTGATCCACCAGTGTCATTGCATGTGTGTTGTTTTCACTAACAACAACCTGAGTCATTTTGCATATGTGTTCTTTTCACATACCACATATGGATCCACCATTGTCATTGAAATGTGTGTTCTCTACAGAGTCCACACATGGATCCACCGGTTTCATTGCATGTATGTTCTTTTCACTAACAACAACTGGAGTCATTGCATGTGTGTTCTCTTCACAATCCACACATGGATCCACCAGTTTCATTGCATGTGTGTTCTTTTTAGTAACAACAACCATTGTCATTGCATGTGTGTTCTTTTTAGTAACAACAACCAGAGTCATTTTGCATGTGTGTTCTTCTCACATACCACCTATGGATCCACCAGTGTCTTTGCATGTGTGTTCTTTTCACTAACAACAACCAGAGTCATTGCATGTGTGTTCTTTTCAGATACCACATATGGATCCACCAGTGTCATTGAAATGTGTGTTCTCTACAGAGACCACACATGGATCCACAAGTGTCATTGCATGTGTGTTCTTTTTAGTAACAACAACCAGAGTCATTTTTCATGTGTGTTCTTTTAACATACCACCTATGGATCCACCAGTGTCATAGCATGTGTGTTCATTTTCACAATCCACCCATGGATCCACCAGAGTTATTGCATGTGTGTTCTTTTTAGTAACAACAACCAGAGTCATTTTGCATGTGTGTTCTTTTCACATAGCACCTATGGATCCACCAGTGTCATTGCATGTGTGTTCTTTTAACTAACACCAACCAGAGTCATTTTGCATGTGTGTTCTTTTCACATACCACATATGGATCCACAGTGTCATTGCATGTGTGTTCTTTTCAGTAACAACAACCAGAGTCATTGCATGTTTGTTCTTCTCACATACCACATATGGATCCACTAGTGTCATTGCATGTGTGCTCTTTTCACAATCCACCCATGGATCCACCAGAGTCATTGCATGTGTGTTCTTTTTAGTAACAACAACCAGAGTCATTTTGCATGTGTGTTCTTTTCACATATCACCTATGGATCCACCAGTGTCATTGCATGTGTTTTCTTTTCACTAACAACAACCAGAGTCATTGCATGTGTGTTGTTTTCAGTAACAACAACTAGAGTCATTGCGTGTGTGTTCTTTTCAGTAACAACAACCAGAGTCATTGCATGTGTGTTCTTTTCACATACCACATATGGATCCACCGTGTCATTTCATGTGTGCTCTTTTCACAATCCACCCATGGATCCACCAGTGTCATTGCATGTGTGTTCTTTTTAGTAACAACAACCAGAGTGATTTTGCATGTGTGTTCTTTTCACATATCACCTATGGATCCACCAGTGTCATTGCATGTGTGTTCTTTTCACTAACAACAACCAGAGTCATTGCATGTGTGTTCTTTTCACATACCACATATGGATCCACCAGTGTCATTGAAATGTGTGTTCTCTATAGAGACCACACATGGATAAACCAGTGTCATTGCATGTGTGTTCTTTTTAGTAACAACAACCAGGGTCATTTTGCATGTGAGTTCTTTTCAGATACCACCTATTGATCCACCCGTGTCATTGCATGTGTGTTGTTTTCACTAACAACAACCTGAGTCATTTTGCATATGTGTTCTTTTCACATACCACATATGGATCCACCATTGTCATTGAAATGTGTGTTCTCTACAGAGTCCACACATGGATCCACCGGTTTCATTGCATGTATGTTCTTTTCACTAACAACAACTGGAGTCATTGCATGTGTGTTCTCTTCACAATCCACACATGGATCCACCAGTTTCATTGCATGTGTGTTCTTTTTAGTAACAACAACCATTGTCATTGCATGTGTGTTCTTTTTAGTAACAACAACCAGAGTCATTTTGCATGTGTGTTCTTCTCACATACCACCTATGGATCCACCAGTGTCTTTGCATGTGTGTTCTTTTCACTAACAACAACCAGAGTCATTGCATGTGTGTTCTTTTCAGATACCACATATGGATCCACCAGTGTCATTGAAATGTGTGTTCTCTACAGAGACCACACATGGATCCACAAGTGTCATTGCATGTGTGTTCTTTTTAGTAACAACAACCAGAGTCATTTTTCATGTGTGTTCTTTTAACATACCACCTATGGATCCACCAGTGTCATAGCATGTGTGTTCATTTTCACAATCCACCCATGGATCCACCAGAGTTATTGCATGTGTGTTCTTTTTAGTAACAACAACCAGAGTCATTTTGCATGTGTGTTCTTTTCACATAGCACCTATGGATCCACCAGTGTCATTGCATGTGTGTTCTTTTAACTAACACCAACCAGAGTCATTTTGCATGTGTGTTCTTTTCACATACCACATATGGATCCACAGTGTCATTGCATGTGTGTTCTTTTCAGTAACAACAACCAGAGTCATTGCATGTTTGTTCTTCTCACATACCACATATGGATCCACTAGTGTCATTGCATGTGTGCTCTTTTCACAATCCACCCATGGATCCACCAGAGTCATTGCATGTGTGTTCTTTTTAGTAACAACAACCAGAGTCATTTTGCATGTGTGTTCTTTTCACATATCACCTATGGATCCACCAGTGTCATTGCATGTGTTTTCTTTTCACTAACAACAACCAGAGTCATTGCATGTGTGTTGTTTTCAGTAACAACAACTAGAGTCATTGCGTGTGTGTTCTTTTCAGTAACAACAACCAGAGTCATTGCATGTGTGTTCTTTTCACATACCACATATGGATCCACCGTGTCATTTCATGTGTGCTCTTTTCACAATCCACCCATGGATCCACCAGTGTCATTGCATGTGTGTTCTTTTTAGTAACAACAACCAGAGTGATTTTGCATGTGTGTTCTTTTCACATATCACCTATGGATCCACCAGTGTCATTGCATGTGTGTTCTTTTCACTAACAACAACCAGAGTCATTGCATGTGTGTTCTTTTCACATACCACATATGGATCCACCAGTGTCATTGAAATGTGTGTTCTCTATAGAGACCACACATGGATAAACCAGTGTCATTGCATGTGTGTTCTTTTTAGTAACAACAACCAGGGTCATTTTGCATGTGAGTTCTTTTCAGATACCACCCATTGATCCACCAGTGTCATTGCATGTGTGTTGTTTTCACTAACAACAACCTAAGTCATTTTGCATGTGTGTTCTTTTCACATACCACATATGGATCCACCAGTGTCATTGAAATGTGTGTTCTCTACAGAGTCCACACATGGATCCACCGGTTTCATTGCATGTATGTTCTTTTCACTAACAACAACTGGAGTCATTGCATGTGTGTTCTCTTCACAATCCACACATGGATCCACCAGTTTCATTGCATGTGTGTTCTTTTTAGTAACAACAACCATTGTCATTGCACGTGTGTTCTTTTTAGTAACAACAACCAGAGTCATTTTGCATGTGTGTTCTTCTCACATACCACCTATGGATCCACCAGTGTCTTTGCATGTGTGTTCTTTTCACTAACAACAACCAGAGTCATTGCATGTGTGTTCTTTTCAGATACCACATATGGATCCACCAGTGTCATTGAAATGTGTGTTCTCTACAGAGACCACACATGGATCCACAAGTGTCATTGCATCTGTGTTCTTTTTAGTAACATCAACCAGAGTCATTTTGCATGTGTGTTCTTTTCACATACCACCTATGGATCCACCAGTGTCATAGCATGTGTGTTCATTTTCACAATCCACCCATGGATCCACCAGAGTTATTGCATGTGTGTTCTTTTTAGTAACAACAACCAGAGTCATTTTGCATGTGTGTTCTTTGCACATAGCACCTATGGATCCACAAGTGTCATTGCATGTGTGTTCTTTTAACTAACACCAACTAGAGTCATTTTGCATGTGTGTTCTTTTCACATACCACATATGGATCCATAGTGTCATTGCATGTGTGTTCTTTTCAGTAACAACAACCAGAGTCATTGCATGTTTGTTCTTCTCACATACCACATATGGATCCACCAGTGTCATTGCATGTGGGCTCTTTTCACAATCCACCCATGGATCCACCAGAGTCATTGCATGTGTGTTCTTTTTAGTAACAACAACCAGAGTCATTTTGCATGTGTGTTCTTTTCACATACCACCTATGGATCCACCTGTGTCATTCCATGTGTGTTCTTTTCACTAACAACAACCTGAGTCATTTTGCATGTGTGTTCTTTTCACATACCACATATGGATCCACTAGTGTCATTGAAATATGTGTTCTCTACAGAGGCCACACATGGATCCACCGGTGTCATTGCATGTATGTTCTTTTCACTAACAACAACTGGAGTCATTGCATGTGTGTTCTCTTCACAATCCACACATGGATCCACCATTGTCATTGCATGTGTGTTCTTTTTAGTAACAGCAACCAGTGCCATTGCATGTGTGTTCTCTTCACAATCCACACATGGATCCACCAGTGTCATTGCATGTGTGTTCTTTTCACTAACCACAACCAGTCATTGCATGTGTGTTCTTTTTAGTAACAACAACCAGAGTCATTTTTCATGTGTGTTCTTTTCGCATATCACCTATGGATCCACCAGTGTCATTGCATGTGTTTTCTTTTCACTAACAACAACCAGAGTCATTGCATGTGTGTTGTTTTCAGTAACAACAACTAGAGTCATTGCTTGTGTGTTCTTTTCAGTAACAACAACCAGAGTCATTGCATGTGTGTTCTTTTCACATACCACATATGGATCCACCGTGTCATTTCATGTGTGCTCTTTTCACAATCCACCCATGGATCCACCAGTGTCATTGCATGTGTGTTCTTTTTAGTAACAACAACCAGAGTGATTTTGCATGTGTGTTCTTTTCACATATCACCTATGGATCCACCAGTGTCATTGCATGTGTGTTCTTTTCACTAAAAACAACCAGAGTCATTGCATGTGTGTTCTTTTCACATACCACATATGGATCCACCAGTGTCATTGAAATGTGTGTTCTCTACAGAGACCACACATGGATCCACCAGTGTGATTGCATGTGTGTTCTTTTTAGTAACAACAACCAGAGTCATTATGCATGTGTGTTCTTTTCACATACCACATATGGATCCACAGTGTCATTGCATGTGTGTTCTTTTCAGTAACAACAACCAGAGTCATTGCATGTTTGTTCTTCTCACATACCACATATGGATCCACCAGTGTCATTGCATGTGTGCTCTTTTCACAATCCACCCATGGATCCACCAGAGTCATTGCATGTGTGTTATTTTTAGTAACAACAACCAGAGTCATTTTGCATGTCTGTTCATTTCACATATCACCTATGGATCCACCAGTGTCATTGCATGTGTTTTCTTTTCACTAACAACAACCAGAGTCATTGCATGTGTGTTGTTTTCAGTAACAACAACTAGAGTCATTGCGTGTGTGTTCTTTTCAGTAACAACAACCAGAGTCATTGCATGTGTGTTCTTTTCACATACCACATATGGATCCACCGTGTCATTTCATGTGTGCTCTTTTCACAATCCACCCATGGATCCACCAGTGTCATTGCATGTGTGTTCTTTTTAGTAACAACAACCAGAGTGATTTTGCATGTGTGTTCTTTTCACATATCACCTATGGATCCACCAGTGTCATTGCATGTGTGTTCTTTTCACTAACAACAACCAGAGTCATTGCATGTGTGTTCTTTTCACATACCACATATGGATCCACCAGTGTCATTGAAATGTGTGTTCTCTATAGAGACCACACATGGATAAACCAATGTCATTGCATGTGTGTTCTTTTTAGTAACAACAACCAGGGTCATTTTGCATGTGAGTTCTTTTCAGATACCACCTATTGATCCACCAGTGTCATTGCATGTGTGTTGTTTTCACTAACAACAACCTGAGTCATTTTGCATGTGTGTTCTTTTCACATACCACATATGGATCCACCAGTGTCATTGAAATGTGTGTTCTCTACAGAGTCCACACATGGATCCACCGGTTTCATTGCATGTATGTTCTTTTCACTAACAACAACTGGAGTCATTGCATGTGTGTTCTCTTCACAATCCACACATGGATCCACCAGTGTCATTGCATGTGTGTTCTTTTTAGTAACAACAACCATTGTCATTGCATGTGTGTTCTTTTTAGTAACAACAACCAGAGTCATTTTGCATGTGTGTTCTTCTCACATACCACCTATGGATCCACCAGTGCCTTTGCATGTGTGTTCTTTTCACTAACAACAACCAGAGTCATTGCATGTGTGTTCTTTTCAGATACCACATATGGATCCACCAGTGTCATTGAAATGTGTGTTCTCTACAGAGACCACAAATGGATCCACAAGTGTCATTGCATGTGTGTTCTTTTTAGTAACAACAACCAGAGTCATTTTGCATGTGTGTTCTTTTCACATACCACCTATGGATCCACCAGTGTCATAGCATGTGTGTTCATTTTCACAATCCACCCATGGATCCACCAGAGTTATTGCATGTGTGTTCTTTTTAGTAACAACAACCAGAGTCATTTTGCATGTGTGTTCTTTTCACATAGCACCTATGGATCCACCAGTGTCATTGCATGTGTGTTCTTTTAACTAACACCAACCAGAGTCATTTTGCATGTGTGTTCTTTTCACATACCACATATGGATCCACAGTGTCATTGCATGTGTGTTCTTTTCAGTAACAACAACCAGAGTCATTGCATGTTTGTTCTTCTCACATACCACATATGGATCCACCAGTGTCATTGCATGTGTGCTCTTTTCACAATCCACCCATGGATCCACCAGTGTCATTGCATGTGTGTTCTTTTTAGTAACAACAACCAGAGTGATTTTGCATGTGTGTTCTTTTCACATATCACCTATGGATCCACCAGTGTCATTGCATGTGTGTTCTTTTCACTAAAAACAACCAGAGTCATTGCATGTGTGTTCTTTTCACATACCACATATGGATCCACCAGTGTCATTGAAATGTGTGTTCTCTACAGAGACCACACACGGATCCACCAGTGTGATTGCATGTGTGTTCTTTTTAGTAACAACAACCAGAGTCATTATGCATGTGTGTTCTTTTCACATACCACATATGGATCCACAGTGTCATTGCATGTGTGTTCTTTTCAGTAACAACAACCAGAGTCATTGCATGTTTGTTCTTCTCACATACCACATATGGATCCACTAGTGTCATTGCATGTGTGCTCTTTTCACAATCCACCCATGGATCCACCAGAGTCATTGCATGTGTGTTCTTTTTAGTAACAACAACCAGAGTCATTTTGCATGTGTGTTCTTTTCACATATCACCTATGGATCCACCAGTGTCATTGCATGTGTTTTCTTTTCACTAACAACAACCAGAGTCATTGCATGTGTGTTGTTTTCAGTAACAACAACTAGAGTCATTGCGTGTGTGTTCTTTTCAGTAACAACAACCAGAGTCATTGCATGTGTGTTCTTTTCACATACCACATATGGATCCACCGTGTCATTTCATGTGTGCTCTTTTCACAATCCACCCATGGATCCACCAGTGTCATTGCATGTGTGTTCTTTTTAGTAACAACAACCAGAGTGATTTTGCATGTGTGTTCTTTTCACATATCACCTATGGATCCACCAGTGTCATTGCATGTGTGTTCTTTTCACTAACAACAACCAGAGTCATTGCATGTGTGTTCTTTTCACATACCACATATGGATCCACCAGTGTCATTGAAATGTGTGTTCTCTATAGAGACCACACATGGATAAACCAATGTCATTGCATGTGTGTTCTTTTTAGTAACAACAACCAGGGTCATTTTGCATGTGAGTTCTTTTCAGATACCACCTATTGATCCACCAGTGTCATTGCATGTGTGTTGTTTTCACTAACAACAACCTGAGTCATTTTGCATGTGTGTTCTTTTCACATACCACATATGGATCCACCAGTGTCATTGAAATGTGTGTTCTCTACAGAGTCCACACATGGATCCACCGGTTTCATTGCATGTATGTTCTTTTCACTAACAACAACTGGAGTCATTGCATGTGTGTTCTCTTCACAATCCACACATGGATCCACCAGTGTCATTGCATGTGTGTTCTTTTTAGTAACAACAACCATTGTCATTGCATGTGTGTTCTTTTTAGTAACAACAACCAGAGTCATTTTGCATGTGTGTTCTTCTCACATACCACCTATGGATCCACCAGTGCCTTTGCATGTGTGTTCTTTTCACTAACAACAACCAGAGTCATTGCATGTGTGTTCTTTTCAGATACCACATATGGATCCACCAGTGTCATTGAAATGTGTGTTCTCTACAGAGACCACAAATGGATCCACAAGTGTCATTGCATGTGTGTTCTTTTTAGTAACAACAACCAGAGTCATTTTGCATGTGTGTTCTTTTCACATACCACCTATGGATCCACCAGTGTCATAGCATGTGTGTTCATTTTCACAATCCACCCATGGATCCACCAGAGTTATTGCATGTGTGTTCTTTTTAGTAACAACAACCAGAGTCATTTTGCATGTGTGTTCTTTTCACATAGCACCTATGGATCCACCAGTGTCATTGCATGTGTGTTCTTTTAACTAACACCAACCAGAGTCATTTTGCATGTGTGTTCTTTTCACATACCACATATGGATCCACAGTGTCATTGCATGTGTGTTCTTTTCAGTAACAACAACCAGAGTCATTGCATGTTTGTTCTTCTCACATACCACATATGGATCCACCAGTGTCATTGCATGTGTGCTCTTTTCACAATCCACCCATGGATCCACCAGAGTCATTGCGTGTGTGTTCTTTTTAGTAACAACAACCAGAGTCATTTTGCATGTGTGTTCTTTTCACATATCACCTATGGATCCACCAGTGTCATTGCATGTGTTTTCTTTTCACTAACAACAACCAGAGTCATTGCATGTGTGTTGTTTTCAGTAACAACAACTAGAGTCATTGCGTGTGTGTTCTTTTCAGTAACAACAACCAGAGTCATTGCATGTGTGTTCTTTTCACATACCACATATGGATCCACCGTGTCATTTCATGTGTGCTCTTTTCACAATCCACCCATGGATCCACCAGTGTCATTGCATGTGTGTTCTTTTTAGTAACAACAACCAGAGTGATTTTGCATGTGTGTTCTTTTCACATATCACCTATGGATCCACCAGTGTCATTGCATGTGTGTTCTTTTCACTAACAACAACCAGAGTCATTGCATGTGTGTTCTTTTCACATACCACATATGGATCCACCAGTGTCATTGAAATGTGTGTTCTCTATAGAGACCACACATGGATAAACCAGTGTCATTGCATGTGTGTTCTTTTTAGTAACAACAACCAGGGTCATTTTGCATGTGAGTTCTTTTCAGATACCACCTATTGATCCACCAGTGTCATTGCATGTGTGTTGTTTTCACTAACAACAACCTGAGTCATTTTGCATATGTGTTCTTTTCACATACCACATATGGATCCACCATTGTCATTGAAATGTGTGTTCTCTACAGAGTCCACACATGGATCCACCGGTTTCATTGCATGTATGTTCTTTTCACTAACAACAACTGGAGTCATTGCATGTGTGTTCTCTTCACAATCCACACATGGATCCACCAGTTTCATTGCATGTGTGTTCTTTTTAGTAACAACAACCATTGTCATTGCATGTGTGTTCTTTTTAGTAACAACAACCAGAGTCATTTTGCATGTGTGTTCTTCTCACATACCACCTATGGATCCACCAGTGTCTTTGCATGTGTGTTCTTTTCACTAACAACAACCAGAGTCATTGCATGTGTGTTCTTTTCAGATACCACATATGGATCCACCAGTGTCATTGAAATGTGTGTTCTCTACAGAGACCACACATGGATCCACAAGTGTCATTGCATGTGTGTTCTTTTTAGTAACAACAACCAGAGTCATTTTTCATGTGTGTTCTTTTAACATACCACCTATGGATCCACCAGTGTCATAGCATGTGTGTTCATTTTCACAATCCACCCATGGATCCACCAGAGTTATTGCATGTGTGTTCTTTTTAGTAACAACAACCAGAGTCATTTTGCATGTGTGTTCTTTTCACATAGCACCTATGGATCCACCAGTGTCATTGCATGTGTGTTCTTTTAACTAACACCAACCAGAGTCATTTTGCATGTGTGTTCTTTTCACATACCACATATGGATCCACAGTGTCATTGCATGTGTGTTCTTTTCAGTAACAACAACCAGAGTCATTGCATGTTTGTTCTTCTCACATACCACATATGGATCCACTAGTGTCATTGCATGTGTGCTCTTTTCACAATCCACCCATGGATCCACCAGAGTCATTGCATGTGTGTTCTTTTTAGTAACAACAACCAGAGTCATTTTGCATGTGTGTTCTTTTCACATATCACCTATGGATCCACCAGTGTCATTGCATGTGTTTTCTTTTCACTAACAACAACCAGAGTCATTGCATGTGTGTTGTTTTCAGTAACAACAACTAGAGTCATTGCGTGTGTGTTCTTTTCAGTAACAACAACCAGAGTCATTGCATGTGTGTTCTTTTCACATACCACATATGGATCCACCGTGTCATTTCATGTGTGCTCTTTTCACAATCCACCCATGGATCCACCAGTGTCATTGCATGTGTGTTCTTTTTAGTAACAACAACCAGAGTGATTTTGCATGTGTGTTCTTTTCACATATCACCTATGGATCCACCAGTGTCATTGCATGTGTGTTCTTTTCACTAACAACAACCAGAGTCATTGCATGTGTGTTCTTTTCACATACCACATATGGATCCACCAGTGTCATTGAAATGTGTGTTCTCTATAGAGACCACACATGGATAAACAAGTGTCATTGCATGTGTGTTCTTTTTAGTAACAACAACCAGGGTCATTTTGCATGTGAGTTCTTTTCAGATACCACCCATTGATCCACCAGTGTCATTGCATGTGTGTTGTTTTCACTAACAACAACCTAAGTCATTTTGCATGTGTGTTCTTTTCACATACCACATATGGATCCACCAGTGTCATTGAAATGTGTGTTCTCTACAGAGTCCACACATGGATCCACCGGTTTCATTGCATGTATGTTCTTTTCACTAACAACAACTGGAGTCATTGCATGTGTGTTCTCTTCACAATCCACACATGGATCCACCAGTTTCATTGCATGTGTGTTCTTTTTAGTAACAACAACCATTGTCATTGCACGTGTGTTCTTTTTAGTAACAACAACCAGAGTCATTTTGCATGTGTGTTCTTCTCACATACCACCTATGGATCCACCAGTGTCTTTGCATGTGTGTTCTTTTCACTAACAACAACCAGAGTCATTGCATGTGTGTTCTTTTCAGATACCACATATGGATCCACCAGTGTCATTGAAATGTGTGTTCTCTACAGAGACCACACATGGATCCACAAGTGTCATTGCATCTGTGTTCTTTTTAGTAACATCAACCAGAGTCATTTTGCATGTGTGTTCTTTTCACATACCACCTATGGATCCACCAGTGTCATAGCATGTGTGTTCATTTTCACAATCCACCCATGGATCCACCAGAGTTATTGCATGTGTGTTCTTTTTAGTAACAACAACCAGAGTCATTTTGCATGTGTGTTCTTTGCACATAGCACCTATGGATCCACAAGTGTCATTGCATGTGTGTTCTTTTAACTAACACCAACTAGAGTCATTTTGCATGTGTGTTCTTTTCACATACCACATATGGATCCATAGTGTCATTGCATGTGTGTTCTTTTCAGTAACAACAACCAGAGTCATTGCATGTTTGTTCTTCTCACATACCACATATGGATCCACCAGTGTCATTGCATGTGGGCTCTTTTCACAATCCACCCATGGATCCACCAGAGTCATTGCATGTGTGTTCTTTTTAGTAACAACAACCAGAGTCATTTTGCATGTGTGTTCTTTTCACATACCACCTATGGATCCACCTGTGTCATTCCATGTGTGTTCTTTTCACTAACAACAACCTGAGTCATTTTGCATGTGTGTTCTTTTCACATACCACATATGGATCCACTAGTGTCATTGAAATATGTGTTCTCTACAGAGGCCACACATGGATCCACCGGTGTCATTGCATGTATGTTCTTTTCACTAACAACAACTGGAGTCATTGCATGTGTGTTCTCTTCACAATCCACACATGGATCCACCATTGTCATTGAATGTGTGTTCTTTTTAGTAACAGCAACCAGTGCCATTGCATGTGTGTTCTCTTCACAATCCACACATGGATCCACCAGTGTCATTGCATGTGTGTTCTTTTCACTAACCACAACCAGTCATTGCATGTGTGTTCTTTTCAGTAACAACAACCAGAGTCATTGCATGTGTTTTCTTTTCAGTAATAACAACCAGAGTCATTGCATGTGTGTTCTTTTCACATACCACATATGGATCCACCGTGTCATTTCATGTGTGCTCTTTTCACAATCCACCCATGGATCCACCAGTGTCATTGCATGTGTGTTCTTTTTAGTAACAACAACCAGAGTCATTTTTCATGTGTGTTCTTTTCGCATATCACCTATGGATCCACCAGTGTCATTGCATGTGTTTTCTTTTCACTAACAACAACCAGAGTCATTGCATGTGTGTTGTTTTCAGTAACAACAACTAGAGTCATTGCTTGTGTGTTCTTTTCAGTAACAACAACCAGAGTCATTGCATGTGTGTGCTTTTCACATACCACATATGGATCCACCGTGTCATTTCATGTGTGCTCTTTTCACAATCCACCCATGGATCCACCAGTGTCATTGCATGTGTGTTCTTTTTAGTAACAACAACCAGAGTGATTTTGCATGTGTGTTCTTTTCACATATCACCTATGGATCCACCAGTGTCATTGCATGTGTGTTTTTTTCACTAAAAACAACCAGAGTCATTGCATGTGTGTTCTTTTCACATACCACATATGGATCCACCAGTGTCATTGAAATGTGTGTTCTCTACAGAGACCACACATGGATCAACCAGTGTGATTGCATGTGTGTTCTTTTTAGTAACAACAACCAGAGTCATTATGCATGTGTGTTCTTTTCACATACCACCTATGGATCCACCAGTGTAATTGCATGTGTGTTCTTTTCACTAACAACAACCTGAGTCATTTTGCAGGTGTGTTCTTTTCACATACCACATATGGATCCACAGTGTCATTGAAATGTGTGTTCTCTACAGAGACCACAAATGGATCCACCGGTGTCATTGCATGTATGTTCTTTTCACTAACAACAACTGGAGTCCTTGCATGTGTGTTCTCTTCACAATCCACACATGGATCCACCAGTGTCATTGCATGTGTGTTCTTTTTAGTAACAACAACCAGTGTCATAGCATTTGTGTTCTTTTTAGTAACAACAACCAGAGTCATTTTGCATGTGTGTTCTTCTCACATACCACCTATGGATCCACCAGTGTCATTGCATCTGTGTTCTTTTCACTAACAACAACCAGAGTCATTGCATGTGTGTTCTTTTCACATACCACATATGGATCCACCAGTGCCATTGAAATGTGTGTTCTCTATAGAGACCACACATGGATCCACAAGTGTCATTGCATGTGTGTTCTTTTTAGTAACAACAACCAGAGTCATTTTGCATGTGTGTTCTTTTCACATACCACCTATGGATCCACCAGTGTCATAGCATGTGTGTTCTTTTCACAATCCACCCATGGATCCAC
This sequence comes from Avena sativa, assembly GCA_916181665.1. Taxonomy (NCBI): domain Eukaryota; kingdom Viridiplantae; phylum Streptophyta; class Magnoliopsida; order Poales; family Poaceae; genus Avena; species Avena sativa. The sequence goes on from OV702292.1 coordinate 106,957,012, forward strand.
CAGAGTCATTGTATGTGTTTTCTTTTTAGTAACAACAACCAATGTCATGCATGTGTGTTCTTTTTAGTAACAACAACCATAGTCATTTTGCATGTGTGTTCTTCTCACATTCCACCTATGGATCCACCAGTGTCATTGCATGTGTGTTCTTTTAACTAACAACAACCAGAGTCATTGCATGTGTGTTCTTTTCAGATACCACATATGGATCTACCAGTGTCATTGAAATGTGTGTTCTCTACAGAGACCACACATGGATCCACAAGTGTCATTGCATGTGTGTTCTTTTTAGTAACAACAACCAGAGTCATTTTGCACGTGTGTTCTTTTCACATACCACCTATGGATCCACCAGTGTCATAGCATGTGTGTTCTTTTCACATACCACATATGGATCCACCAGTATCATTGCATGTGTGTTCTTTTCAGTAACAACAACCAGAGTCATTGCATGTTTGTTCTTCTCAGATACCACATATGGATCCACCAGTGTCATTGCATGTGTGCTCTTTTCACAATCCACCCATGGATCCACCAGAGTCATTGCATGTGTGTTCTTTTTAGTAACAACAACGATAGTCATTTTGCATGTGTGTTCTTTTCACATACCACCTATCGATCCACCAGTGTTATTGCATGTGTGTTCTTTTCACTAACAACAACCTGAGTCATTTTGCATGTGTGTTCTTTTCACACACCACATATGGATCCACCAGTGTCATTCAAATGTGTGTTCTCTATAGAGACCACACATGGATCCACTGGTGTCATTGCATGTATGTTCTTTTCACTAACAACAACTGGAGTCATTGCATGTGTGTTCTCTTCACAATCCACACATGGATCCACCATTTTCATTGCATGTGTGTTGTTTTTAGTACCAACAACCAGTGTCATTGCATGTGTGTTCTCTTCACAATCCACACATGGATCCACCAGTGTCATTGCATGTGTGCTCTTTTCACAATCCACCCATGGATCCACCAGAGTCATTGCATGTGTGTTCTTTTTAGTAACAACAACCAGAGTCATTTTTCATGTGTGTTCTTTTCACATACCACCTATGGATCCACCAGTGTCATTGCAAGTGTGTTCTTTTCACTAACAACAACCAGAGTCATTTTGCATGTGTGTTCTTTTCACATACCACATATGGATCCACCAGTGTCATTGAAATGTGTCTTCTATACAGAAACCAGACATGGATCCACCGGTGTCATTGCATGTATGTTCTTTTCACTAACAACAACTGGAGTCATTGCATGTGTGTTCTCTTCACAATCCACACATGGATCCACCAGTGTCATTGCATGTGTGTTCTTTTTGGTAACAACAACCAGTGTCATTGCATGTGTGTTCTCTTCACAATCCACACATCGATCCACCAGTGTCATTGCATGTGTGTTCTTTTTACTAACAACAACAAGAGTCATTGAAATGTGTTCTCTCTTCAGAGACCACACATGGATCCACCAGTGTCATTGCATGTGTGTTCTTTTCACTAACAACAACCAGAGTCATGGCATGTGTGTTCTTTTCACATACCACATATGGATCCACCAGTGTGATTGAAATGTGTGTTCTCTACAGAGACCACACATGGATCTACCAGTGTCATTGCATGTGTGTTCCTTTTAGTAACAACAACCAGAGTCATTTTGCATGTGTGTTCTTTTCACATACCACCTATGGATCCACCAGTGTCATTGCATGTGTGTTCTTTTCACAATCCACCCATGCATGCACCAGTGTCATTGCATGTGTGTTCTTTTTAGTAACAACAACCAGAGTCATTTTGCATGTGTGTTCTTTTCACATACCACCTATGGATTCACCAATGTCATTGCATGTGTGTTCTTTTCACTAACAACAACCAGAGTCATTTTGCATGTGTGTTCTTTTCACTAACAACTACCAGTGTCATTGCATGTGTGTTCTCTTCAGAGACCACACATGGATCCACCAGTGTCATTGCATGTGTGCTCTTTTCACGATCCACCCATGGATCCACCAGTGTCATTGCATGTGTGTTCTTTTTAGTAACAACAACCAGAGTCATTTTGCATGTGTGTTATTTTCACATACCACCAATGGATCCACCAGTGTCATTGCATGTGTGTTCTTTTCACTAACAACAACCTGAGTCATTTTGCATGTGTGTTCTTTTCACATACCACATATGGATCCAGCAGTGTCATTGAAATGTGTGTTCTCTACAGAGACCACACATGGATCCACCGGTGTCATTGCTTGTATGTTCTTTTCACTAACAACAACTGGAGTCATTGCATGTGTATTCTCTTCACAATCCACACATGGATCCACCATTGTCATTGCATGTGTGTTCTTTTTAGTAACAACAACCCGTGTCATTGCATGTGTGTTCTCTTCACAATCCACACATGGATCCTCCAGTGTCATTGCATGTGTGTTCTTTGCACTAACAACTACTAGAGTCATTGCATGTGTGTTATTTTCAGAAACAACAACTAGAGTCATTGCATGTGTGTTCTTTTAAGTAACAACAACCAGAGTCATTGCATGTGTGTTCTTTTCACATACCACATATGGATCCACAGTGCCATTTCATGTGTTCTCTTTTCACAATCCAACCATGGATCCACCAGTGTCATTGCATGTGTGTTATTTTTAGTAACAACAACCAGATTGATTTTGCATGTGTGTTCTTTTCACATATCACCTATGGATCCACTAGTGTCATTGCATGCGTGTTCTTTTCACTAACAACAACCAGAGTCATTGCATGTGTGTTCTTTTCACATACCACATATGGATCCACCAGTGTCATTGAAATGTGTGTTCTCTATAGAGACCACACATGGATCCACCAGTGTCATTGCATGTGTGTTCTTTTTAGTAACAACAACCAGAGTCATTTTGCATGTGTGTTCTTTTCACATACCACCTATGGATCCACCAGTGTCATTGCATGTGTTTTCTTTTCACTAACAACAACCTGAGTCATTTTGCATGTGTGTTCTTTTCACATACCACATATGGATCCACCAGTGTCATTAAAATGTGTGTTCTCAACAGAGACCACACATGGACCCACCGGGTGTCATTGCATGTATGTTCTTTTCACTAACAACAACTGGAGTCATTGCATGTGTGTTCTCTTCACAATCCACACATGGATCCACCAGTGTCATTGCATGTGAGTCCTTTTTAGTAACAAAAACCAGTGTCATTGCATGTGTGTTCTCTTCACAATCCACACATGGATCCACCAGTGTCTTTGCATGTGTGCTCTTTTCACTAACAACAACCAGAGTCATTGCATGTGTGTTCTTTTCAGTAACAACAACCAGAGTCATTGCATGTGCGTTCTTTTAAGTAACAACAACCAGAGTCATTGCATGTGTGTTCTTTTCACATACCACATATGGATCCACCAGTGTCATTGCATGTGTGCTCTTTTCACAATCCACCCATGCATCCACCAGTGTCATTGCATGTCTGTTCATTTTAGTAACAACAACCAGAGTGATTTTGCATGTGTGTTCTTTTCACATATCACCTATGGATCCACCAGTGTCATTGCATGTGTGTTCTTTTCACTAACAACAACCATTGTCATTGCATGTGTGTTCTTTTCACATACCACATATGGATCCACCAGTGTCATTGAAATGTGTGTTCTCTATAGAGACCACACAGGGATCCACCAGTGTCATTGCATGTGTGTTCTTTTTAGTAACAACAACCAGTCATTTTGCAAGTGTGTTCTTTTCACATACCACCTATGGATCCACCAATGTCATTGCATGTGTGTTCTCTTCACAATCCACACATGGATCCACCAGTGTCATTGCATGTCTGTTCTTTTTAGTAACAACAACCAGTGTCATTGCATGTGTCTTCTCTTCAGAGAACAAACATGGATCCACCAGTGTCATTGCATGTGTGTTATTTTTACGAACAACAACAAGAGTCATTGAAATGTGTGCTCTCTTTAGAGACCACACATGGATCCACCAGTGTCATTGCATCTATGTTCTTTTCCATAACAACAACCAGAGTCATTGCATGTGTGTTCTTTTCACATAGCACATATGGATCCACCAGTGTCATTGAAATGTGTGTTCTTTACGGAGACCACACATGGATCCACCAGTGTCATTGAATGTGTGTTCTTTTTAGTAACAACAACCAGAGTCATTTTGCATGTGTGTTCTTTTCACATACCACCTATTGATCCACCAGTGTCATTGTATGTGTGTTCTTTTCACAATCCACCCATGGATCCACCAGTGTCATTGCATGTGTGTTCTTTTTAGTAACAACAACCAGTGTCATTTTGCATGTGTGTTCTTTTCACATACCACCTATGGATCCACCAGTGTCATTGCATGTGTGTTCTTTTCACTAACAACAACCAGAGTCATTTTGCATGTGTGTTATTTTCACATACCACATATGGATCCACCAGTGTCATTGAAATGTGTCTTCTCTACAGAAACCACACATGGATCCACCGGTGTCATTGCATGTATGTTCTTTTCACTAACAACAACTGGAGTCATTGCATGTGTGTTCTCTTCACAATCCACACATGGATCCACCAGTGTCATTGCATGTGTGTTCTTTTTGGTAAAAACAACTAGTGTCATTGCATGTGTTCTCTTCACAATCCACACATGGATCCACCAGTGTCATTGCATGTGTGTTCTTTTTACTAACAACAACAAGAGTCATTGAAATGTGTGCTCTCTTCAGAGACCACACATGGATCCACTAGTGTCATTGCATGTGTGTTCTTTTCACTAACAACAACCAGAGTCATTGCATGTGTGTTCTTTTCACATACCACATATGGATCCACCAGTGTGATTGAAATGTGTGTTCTCTACAGAGACCACACATGGATCCACCAGTGTCATTGCATGTGTGTTTTTTTTAGTAACAACAACCAGAGTCATTTTGCATGTGTGTTCTTTTCACATACCACCTATGGATCCACCAGTGTCATTGCATGTGTGTTCTTTTCACAATGCACCCATGCATGCACCACTGTCATTGCATGTGTGTTCTTTTTAGTAACAACAACCAGAGTCATTTTGCATGTGTGTTCTTTTCACATACCACCTATGGATTCACCAGTGTCATTGCATGTGTGTTCTTTTCACTAACAACAACCAGAGTCATTTTGCATGTGTGTTCTTTTCACTAACAACAACCAGTGTCATTGCATGTGTGTTCTCTTTAGAGACCACACATGGATCCACTAGTGTCATTACATGTGTGCTCTTTTCACGATCCACCCATGGATCCACCAGTGTTATTGCATGTGTGTTCTTTTTAGTAACAACAACCAGAGTCATCTTGCATGTGTGTTCTTTTCACATACCACCTATGGATCCACCAGTGTCATTGAAATGTGTGCTCTCTTCAGAGACCACACATGGATCCACCAGTGTCATTGCATGTGTGTTCTTTTCAGTAACAACAACCAGAGTCATTGCATGTGTGTTCTTTTCACATACCACATATGTATCCACCAGTGTCAATGCATGTGTGTTCTTTTTACTAACAACAACCAGAGTCATTGGATGTGTGTTCTCTTTAGAGACCACACATGGATCCACCAGTGTCATTGAAATGTGTATTATTTTCAATACCACCATTGACCACAAACAATCGGGACGCAGAACTAACCAGCAACCACTCTGGGCTTCTAGTAGACCCGATCCCCGATTGTTAGGCGCCGTTGGATCGGGGTGCGTGGACGATAGTGATATCCTTCATGAGGGCAATCCGCGAGAAGTCTATTCTGCGAACTGATTGGATGTGGCAACTACGCTGGGCCTACGTCCTTGCCTTTATCCCCTTAACCTCGGGGCCGAAAATCAGATCGTGTTCCTTCATCGCCATGGAGAGGGAGAGGCCCAAACTCAGCTTGCACGAGGCTCATATGTTCGCCCACTACGACATACTCACGCTGCCGTTAGCTAGGCTTCCGGCTGGCTTCGAGCTCAGCTACGCCGGGGTTCTTGCCGCGCCGCTCTTGCGCGACAACGCGTTGGCGAGGCAGATCGAGGAGCGCCGCCGCCAGCTATCGGAGCGGAAGAGGGCAATGGCGCAGTACTCGCGTACGAGCGCGTACTGGCGAAAGTTGTTCAAGAAGGAGCGGGCTGCGTTGATTACGCTGTGCGGAACCCACCGGCAGGAGATCCACCTGGATCTACGCAACCCCAAAGGGAGGCAGCGCTTCTGGGTAGTGCCTGGGCATACGACCTCCACCGTTATCGATGCAGCGCGCCGTGAAGAATCCATGAGGAGGAGGAACGCTGCCGGGAACGTCGGGAACGATTCCGACGCGGAGGAGGCTGGCAGCGATGCGGACAACGTCGTCAATGATGGAGACTGCGGGAGCATCATAGTCGATTAGGGCCACTTAAGCATAAATTAAATGGGAAAATTTGCTACAAGACACCGTTATTTTCTATCATTTGCTGCAACACACCGTCCGATTGTGTCTTTGCCAGGTACCATTACAATTGAGCGGTGTGTTTTAGCAAACGCCAGAAAATAACAGTGTTTTGTAGCAAATTTTCCCAAATTAAATCTATGTACGGTATCTTAATGCGCTCTTTGGATCTGGGTCACTTGAGTCATGGTCGATTATCGTCATAATCTATATATGTTGGCCATGTTTTAGTTGTCTTTGTCTTTGAAACTAGTCGATCGAAACTCGTCTGATCCTGAAAATAAAGTTCATGCCTTCCCTGGCATATCTGATGGGACAATACGCAGACTCTGCTCCTAGCACTTGATGGCACAACCGTAATTTGGAGTGCGCCTGAGGAGAAGGGATCGAGCGTGTTGTAATAGTGTACTACTCCTGTCCAGATATAACTGACTTGTTTTTTTTAGATATTTAATAAATGTATCTATACCCAAAACATGTCTAGATACATGTTTTAGGTTTCTCTGTCTTTCAAACTAATCAAAAGTCGCCAAATTTTGAACAAACAAAGTCATTGCATTCACACCTGATGGGACAATACGCTGACTCTGCTACTTGATGGCACAGCCATAATTCTGGAGTGCGCCAAAGGATATGGGAATGCAAGGGAGATGGGAACTAGTAACCGCGTCCAAACGCAGGTAAAAAATTAATGTGATAATATTTTAAAAAAATGTAATCTGGTCCACATGACCCCATCACAGACACGTTGCACGCGCCAGATATAAATAAAGATGACACGGCTAGTTTAGTTTCAATGATACAATTCAACATAGGACGTTACTGTGTCTACATCTTTCTGCTCCTCTTATTAGTCTGCTAGCCCACGCTGCATTAAGCATCAGTTGATGAGGATAAAAAATGATAAAATGGCAAATAAAACAATTTTTAAGCTTACCTTTCATCCGTAGAATCGAAACAAAGATGAAATTGGCAGGGATTTATTATTTCTCCTGCAGCTAGCCAAAAGATCCGCAAGAACATCCTCAATCACCCCTGCAACTTCTTCATATTCTAATACACCTCCATTATTTGCCCTTTCCTCCCCGTTCCGCTTACCTTTTTGTTTCTTTTCACACCCTTTTCTCGCCGGCACATCCACTTCTTCATAAATTGGCTGCTTACGTACGTTTTCCTCCGAGTGCTCATCACCATCTTCGCGCTGCTCTACCGCCAGTTCTGGCTGAGAAGCCTCATTTTCTGCCACCGGGGTGTGAACAGGGACAATGGCATGTGTAACTGGGTTTTTGCACAACCTCTTGATATGGCCGAATCCGCCACAACGTCCGCATTTCATTTTCCTAGCACCAAGCCTTGGACCTTTATCGGTGGAGGCTACGATCCTTAGCTTTCTAGGCCTCCCAGGTGGCCTCCTAAGAACTGGTGGTTGAAGTTTGAATCCTGGATCGACAATCTCCTAATCATTTTCATCGGCCATAGGTGGTATGTTTTCTGCATAAGTTGCAGCAAACTTGTCCACCGAGAAATAGTTGTCGACATAGTTCTCTATTTCAGCTCCGTTACCTCTAAGCTTTAAGTAAAATGCATGGTGACATGGTAGACCAGTAATCTGCCACTGCCTGCATGAACAAGTCTTGTTTCCAATGTCTACAGTGTACCTCCGTTCACTTCCACGCTTGTATTCTGCATAAACCTCAGCCAATGTTCTGGAACTTCTGACCACCCTCATCTTTATCGTTCTCATTGCCCTGGTTCTTGCATTCAGTAACATAACCACCTTTGGAACTATTTTATGGCCTAAAAATTTTCTTGCACAAATTCTTTGCCTTAAATCTATCTTCACCATTATGCACTGTCTTATTGCATCCAACAAAATAACAATTACAAGTGTCTTCATGCCCGAAATCTTATCATTGAAACTCTCTGCCAAATTATTGCATACAAAATCAACCTTGCTTAACTCACCAAATTTGCTTCTGGCCCATAGCTTGGTGTGATGTTCCTCAAGGTATTTTTTCACCTTTGGAACTACATACATGTTCTACAAGTAAGTAGCATGCGTGCTTGGGATGTATGTGTATGCTGATCGCCACAAGTCCTCTTCAAAGATCTTTCCTTCGAACTTCTTCGTGAAGTTAGTAGAGAGGTGCCGCATGCATTCCCTATGCTCAACCCCAGGAAACACAGCATCAACAACATTCTCAAGACCCTCGGATGCACCGGTGTGTATCACCAAGCCTTCAGGGTGACCAATTACTTCCCGTAGTCTCTGCATGAACCATGTCCAGCTTTCATTTGATTCACCCTCAATAATAGCATAAGCTATGGGTAGAAGCCAATTATGCGCGTCCAAAGCACAAGCAGAAGCAACATGTCCCCTGAACTTCCCTGTTAAAGAAGTTGCGCCTATTGCCAAGTATGGCCTGCAGCCGTCTAGGAACCCCTTCCAGCATGCCTTCAGGCAGATAAAACATCTCCTGAAGCATATATTATCTGCCTGCTTATACCTGACCCCCCTCGAGACCTTTTCTCTCCCTTTCACAACCTCGTAATCGATGTCAATAACACTACCATTTATCAACAGAATAAATACGAGAAACTAAATGTAGCTATTGCAACCTGAACTGGGTGTCCACCCCGCATTGGAGATGCATGTAATCTCCATTTACACACATTACTTTCCCTACAGTGCACCCTAAATCTCTTTTGGTCGCTCTTTTCAATGATAAATTCGAACCCAACTCTGATTGCATAGGTTGCAACTGCATATCTGCAGTCCTCCACATTATCAAAGACAGTCCCCTCATCAATTGTAGGATTGTCCCTGTCAAAGTGTATCACTGGCATGTCCACGTCTTCGTCGTCGTATCTACATCCCATTTCCACATCTTCACATTCCTCTTCCTCATCAGTCCCATAGTCAGGCTCAAAGTTCGAATCAACCAAATATTCCCTACTCTCCATCCTATTAGGGTCAGCAGCCATGTCTGGATATGCTTTCTCATCATCATCCGCACCGCCACACGTTTCAGTGCCTTCATGCTCGCTTGACAAAGCATCATGCTCAAGGACAAGCTGTACAGACGTCCTACGGTTACCAACCCATATCCTTGGCATCACCACAGGACTATAAACGCTAATTGGGGTATGCAGATAACGAATCATAGTTCTTACCTTTCAATGTGGACGCACGACACCTTCTCCGGGCTCCATAACTCCAAAGCTCTGCACCCCGCTACCTCTCCCCCTGTTTTGTTGTCCTCCGTGCTCTCCAGACTTGAAGGAGATTCCGTGATCTCCAGCCGCGCAGGACCCATATCCGTGCCCTCAAGCCTCGCAGGATCCATCTCCGAGCGGGATCCGGATCACCAGCGTCGTTGGGCCCCTAACCTAACGGCCGAATCTCGGTTTTCGTTTCTAGACGCGCCTGGGCGGTGGGCGGCGGCAAGGAGACAGGGCAGGGAGGGGAGGGGAAGGGACGTGAGGGGATGGCAGGGAGGGGAGGGCGGGAGTACAACGGCCCAAGGGGACGACGAGAGCAGGGCACGACTGAGCGGAGTAGCGGCGGCAGGAGCAGAGGAGAGGAGCAGAGCAGAGCTGGTTGCGACAAAGCATGGAAAATTGCACAATAATGTGTTGGTGGGCAGCACCAGCGCTCGAACCTGGGACGCGCGCCGTCGTAGGTGGAGGAGGCGGGCCCGCCTGTCAGAAAACATGCCACCTGTCAGCGCACTATGCACGAGGAGCACTTCACGGAATTTTTAGCAGGTCCCACATGTCAGTCTGTTTGATCAAAACATGCATGCAGAATTCAAAGTATTTATTTTTAGTAGCTTCTTTCAGAATTCTCTGTGTTCGACACGGGCATCAGCTCAGCGCTGGAATTTAGGTCCCACATGGAAAATTGCAGAATAATTTGTTGGTGGGCGGCACCACCCCTCGAACCTAGGATGCGCGCCGTCGAAGGTGGAGGGGGCGGGCCCGCCAGTCAGAAAACATGCCACGTCGGCATCCCCTGTTTCTGATGCCCTTTAAAAAAATAAAACACGCCACGTCGTTATCCCCTGTTTCTGATGGTGTTGCTACACTCGACGGTACATGGTGGCATATAAATAATATCGTATAAACATAAGGGCACAGTCGTCAACATTTCTAAAATGAAACCCGGTCCCGTCTCCTACCTGTCCTGGTACATTGCCCGATGAGGTGGATAGCCACGACTGATCTTTTTAATACGTTCGCACTCTTATGCTGAGAAGGGAAATAAAGATTGAGCTGTTAATGCAACGAGGATCGAATTATTACCCTCTAAGGAAATGTGAAATGGTTATTTTCACGCATGCCCGTAGTCCAAACCTACTGTCAGTCTTTCACTCCCCTTCTCTGACTAACCACAGTTCACCTTGCGCAGCTCCTCCGCGCCGCACCAACTAGAGTAACATGGCCCTGCCTAAGCCACCGCCACCGCGACAGCCGCCGAAACTAGGGTATTTAGCCCCTCTAAGGAAGGCCATGAAGCTCTACTTCAAGGCCGGTCTCCCATTGCCCTGCCAGGCGGATGATTTCCCCGAATGTGCCGAATCGGCCGTGGCGGCGCCTGCGCCGTCGTCGGCGCCAGATGCGACAAGAAGGGCCAAGAGAGCGATGTGGAGAAACCGCACGGCGGCATTACGGCATGCTCTAGGCAATGGGAACAAGTTACGTATCAAATCATTCATGAGAGCATGCCGCCGCCGAGGGTACAAACCCTCGAATAGGGCAGCGCCAAGGTCTAGGAACTCTCGCGTCCACGCTTCGGCGCGGACTACCTTACCTCAGTGGGGTAGGCTGGGAGCACGCCGTCTGCGGCAAAGACGCTCCATCCTACGCACCGTTGAAGGCCGTACCGTGGCGGCGACCAAGCGTCTACACTCAGCATGCTGGATTGTTCGACAGACGGAGCCGGCAGCGGGCATCAGCTCAGCTCCGGAATTCAGGTTCGAGTTCACACAGACCTACGACCCCGAGAAGGAGATGTCGAATTTCAGTTTCGAATAAATCGTTGCGGCGGCGCGGATGGTCCAACTGAACCGGGAGTGGCGCACGCAAAGCGCTCGTGCATGAACGATGCAGATTTCTTGTAGTTTGGCGGGAAGGCAATAGATCAGTTTGGGTTAAATGATCAAAGAACTTATGTCCTCTCAAGGGAATTGGCCAGCCAACTTTTCTGGTGGAGATCTGTAGTTTCTTCAGTGTAGAATAGTTAAGTTCAGACTGAAGAATGGCTTTTGTAGATGAAATGCTGACGAATTGTTGTATAAACTAGTAGGAAGTTTAGCCCACTTTTGTGCAGGTATAAGACCCTTTTGTATGGAAGTACTACTTTTGTAAGCAAATACTATCAAGTACCTATTTCCTTCAATTACTAGTCGTGGTTCAATCCAGTTAACTGGCATCTTTTTATCCTAGACTACAGATTTTGCGTCTGCTGTCTGTGCTGTAAACCATTTTTTCCTTTGTCTTGTGTTGCCTGCAAAATGGTCCTGCAGTTCAACGTGTTACAAATGTAGCTACCTTGTACTCCCTCCGTTTCAAAATATAAGATGTTTTAGCTTTGTGAATGAAGTGTATCTAGTCCCATTTTAGTATGTAGGTTCATCTAGGTTTAGAAAGCACCATCACTAAAAGATGTCTAGATACGCTCCATTCACAAAGCTAAAACATCTTATATTTTGAAACGGAGGGAGTACATGAAGAGGAGATGGACTATATTTTCCTGGCATCCACAGAATTGACATTGCTCATTGCCAGACCACCCTCTTTTCATGAGGTTATCCTTGGTTATTCATAGAAATTATAAAGCACAGTGTTCAACTACATCGATTCAAACTATTACACGCACACAAACTACATCAAATTCATTACCCACACATACTACATTGATTCAAACTATTACACACACATACTACTTCAAACTATTACACACACGTACTACATCGATTCAAACTATTACACATTTTTAGTCGATGCTAACTTCCTGCTACGCTCTCCATACTACAAATTCATTAGCCACACATACCACGGAAATTCACTAGAGCTCTGTCTTCACTCGAGGGAAATCAGAACCACCAGCTCGTCCAAGCCCGGTCCCCCCACCGAAACTGTGTGCCCCGTCGCAAAACGGTGGCGGTCCTGTGCCATCGATCCTTCTAGGCCAACACTACAGGCGACGAGGGCGCTTTCTGGCAGCCTCTTCGGGGCCCTGAATGCCATGTACCGAGTCCAGAACCTCCTCTAGGTGGATGATGACCGGGTACTTCCAGCAAAGATGTCGCCCTGCCCTTCTTGGAATCTGCACCTCGTACATCTTAGGAACGGCGTCAGGATCTTTCAGCCATGCCTTTACCTCGATGACCCATTTGTCGCTCGGTGGCACGATTTCCACCAGCTCGCCGCCAAGGCTACTGACGACCTGCTTGAGGCCCTCTGGCTCCCAAGCATCCAATGGGAGGCCGTCAAAGCCGAGTTTGGAGAAGAAACGAAGCTGCCCCAAGCGATCGTCCCACCCACAGGCGCAATGCCAACGCATGAAGCTCATTTTCTCCCCGCAGTACTCGAAAGAATGGGAAGAATGCAGAAAGCGCTCGGTGTCTGAGCTGTGCTCGAACCGGACGAAAAAATGGAATGGCGGCGCGCATACCTCAATGTCGACCTCATTTCGTCTGATCCCAAAACGAGACCTAAAAGCCGACAGCAACTCTGCCGGCGACACGGCGGGACGGACGCCCAGCACGGTGGCCATGAGAGCATGGTCGTCGAACTGTTGTACCAGGGCTACCATGCCTGGGGTGCGCGGAAGCACGCAACTTCCCGAGGCCGGTCGCCGGCCTGGATCGCCCGACAGGACGTGCTCCGCCGTGCGAGAAGGACTAGCCAGAGGCGAGATATTAGTCCGGGGACACGAAGGTCCGATACGGCGGACGATGCAATAGCGACGGCTGCAAGCTTCGATTAGAGGCGTGGGAGGTTGATCGGACATGGCGGAGACGCAAATGGAGCAAGTGCGAGCTCCGATCTGAGACGAGCAGGCGGAGCCGAGCAAATGTTATGGGGAGAGGAGCAGGGGAGAAGACCAGAGCAGAGCAAAGAAATAGATCTCGTCCACTCAGGGATCTGGTCCACACAGGGGTAAGCTAGTCCACGACCACAAAAGATAACGGGGAATACTGACATGGCGGGCCAAGAAGAGTTGACCTAACGCCGGTATTTGAGTTCAACCATTTTTCGTCTGGTTCAAACAACCGTTTGCCCGTTAGATTTGTATTCACCCCCATTTGGCCCTTCTGGACAATTGGCGAATCTACTATGGCCCCTCCGCACGATTGATGGCAACTCGGGTACCGTGGTGCGCTCACCCACCAAGTTTGGCACCACAAACAAACATTCCCCCCGTACAGGATCACAAAGGCGAGTGGTTCCGGAGACCTGCTCTCCCATCCGCCGGTGCACGCCGGCAAGCGAGATGGAGTAGACTACGGTGGTGGCGCAAGCAGAGAGGCTGGAAAAATCCTATATTGGTTCGGTAGTTTGTGGCGGTAGTTGCGCATCACTTTATAGAGAGAAGCTCAGGAAACCCTAATGGAGGCAAACGTGGGACGAGACCACGTCGCACACGCTCGGGTCGGTTACAGTAGCCCACGATCCCAAAGCGACCCGGATAGGCTAACTGTTGACACGTCTGTCAAAACCTCACAAGTTTTCCTGAACAACAAAAAGAAAGCTCATCTCGGCGAGATTCCCGCAACCTGCAAACCGCAACCCGCAGCGCACGCATCATGATAGGACGGGACGGGATGTGCGGTGTGGTGCGTGCGTGCGAGTGGCGGCGTCGGAGGAGGAGGAGCGCGCGTGTAATTCTCCTCTTCTCACTCACTTTACTAAGTGGTGAACCGCTCCACCTTTATAAGGTGGTGTAACTCTCCTCCAACTTTCCATGTGGGACTAAACTTTAGCTCCCACTCCACTCCCATGTGAGCTGCCCCAAACATGGGATCAAACACATGTGAGCTGCCACAAACATGGGCTTTGAAATTTAGGAAAAATCTGAAATCTACATGGGCCTTTATAGTTTAGCCCATTATTTCTAACAATCCCTCACCATATCTTAGATGCCCATTTGATGATTTGTCAATCCTTGCTACTTGTTTATATATCAGTGTGTCAGCAGAGACTGTTAAGTTGAACTTCCGCCTAGAACCCTGAGCTACGTCTATCAGCAACTTGAATAATGGACAAACCTTGAATTGCAAGTTTGGTGCTTTTAGATTTCACACAAAATCATAACTAGTACCTGGCTGCCAGTAGCCTACCCCGCGGGTGTAGCATATGCGTCATACTACTTAGTCGCTGCATGAGTTTACTAGAGATCACCCAAATCTCATAGATTGCGATGTTTAACAATCGGAACTCATATAGGTGTGTTCTTTCAAGAATGCTCTATAGGACAATATCTTTGCTAATCATAGCCAACAGAAACAAATTAAGGCATATTGCCAAACTTCCTTACAACTTTAGAGAGTTGTGCATCTTCACATAGAGAGGGTTGTCTAATACTCTCCTTTGTCACACCACTAGCTTGTTCTTCCCAGATCCTAATTACGGGATCTCCGATCACAAAGGTTGGTTACCACTACTATGTAACATCCATGGGTCTCAAACCCATCTCTCTCAATACACTTTCTATCACGTTTGGTGATAGACCCTTAGTAAAGGGATCTGCCAGGTTGTTTTCAGTTTGAATATACGTAACAGTGATTACTCTAGAGTTTCTCAATTTCCCGACAGACTTCAAACGTCTCTTGACGTGTCTTAATGACTTCGCGTTATCCTTAGAATTGTTCACTTTGACAAGAATAGTTTGATTGTCATAATTCAAGAGGATGGCCGATATAGGTTTTTCAGCCACATGCAAGTCCATCAAGAGTTCACGCAACCATTCTGACTCTATAGTGGTTGTGTCTAAAGCAGCGAGTTCTACTTCCATAATTGACTATGTTAATATGGTTTGTTTGCAAGATCTCCATGATATTGTGCCACCCCAAAGGTAAATACATACCCTCTAGTGGCGTAGATTTCATCTACATCCGAGATCCAGTTCACATCACTATATCCTTCAAGCACTGTTGGGTGCCCCAAATAGTGTATCCCATAACTCATTGTACCACATAGATAGAGCATGGAACTTTCACGTGCACACCAATGTTGAGTATCTGGGTTAGACATGAACCTACTCAACTTGCTCATAGCAAAAGAGATGTCGGGTCTTGTCATGCTAGCTAAGTACATGAGTGAGCCAACGATTTGAGAGTATCTCAATTGTTCTTTCGACTCTTTCTGGTTTTTCCATAATGTCACACTAAGATCATAAGGTGTTGGGGAAGACTTGCCATCAACGAAGCCGAAACGGCTCAAGATCTTCTCAACATAGTGTGATTGGGTCAAAGTAATCCCACTCTCGTGCTTAATCAGCTTGATGTTCAGAATCACATGAGCTTCTTCTGGATCTTTCATATCAAAGCTCTTTGATAGAAAAGACTTGACTTCATTTATCACATTCATGTTTGTACCAAATAAGGATATCATCCACGTACAAACATAATATAACACCTTCGCCTCCACCATGGCGATAGTAGACGCACTTGTCAACCTCATTAACGACAAAGCCAATATAAGTTAATGTTTTGTCAAACTTCGCATGCTATTTCTTAGGTGCTTGCTTCAGGCCATATAAAGATTTTAACAACTTGCACACCTTTGTCTCTTCACCTTTTACCACAAACCCATCAGGCTGATCCATATAGATCTCTTCCAACTGTCCATTGAGGAAAGATGTCTTAACGTCCATTTGATGAACAGTAAGACCATAAGAGGAAGCCAGGGACAGTAGTACTCGAATGGTGGTCAGTCTAGCGACAAGTAAATATGTGTAAAGTAATCTTCGTCTTCTCTCTAGGTGTAGCCTTTTGCTACAAGCCATGCCTTGTACTTTTCAATACTACCATCAGGCCTTAGCTTCTTTTTGAACACCCACTTGTAACCCACAGGCTTACAGCCATGGAGTCATTCTGATAGTTCCCAAGTTCCATTAGAACGAATCAAGTCCATCTCATTATGAATAACTTCTTTCCAATCATCTGCATCAGGAGATGCATATGCCTCTGCAATGTAAGTGGGAGTATCATCCACAAGGTACACAATGAAATTATCTCCAAAGGATTTTGCAACCCTACATCTCTTACTCCGTGTAGGAGCTTCATTGTCATCCTTCTCTAGGACTTCTTCCTCGTGTTGTTGCTCAAAATTCTCACTAGATGCACTTGTTTCAGGAAGTATTTCATAAGAAATTCTAGCGGTGCTATGCATATCTTTCATAGGAAACATATTCTCAAAGAATGTTGCGTCACGAGATTCCATTATAGTATTAACATGCATATCAGGAACCTCAGATTTAACCACTAAAAATCTAGAGCCTACACTCCGCGGAGCATATCCTAGAAAGATGCAATCCATTGTCTTTGGTCCAAGTTTGTGTTTCTTAGGAATTGGTATGTTAACCTTAGCCAAACACCCCCAAGTGCACAAGTAAGAAAGTGATGGTTTTCTCCTAGCCCACTCCTCGTAAGGGGTTTTATCTTTATTCTTGCTAGGAAATCTATTCAGGACATGACAAACCCGTCAAGTGTCAACAAGGCCTCCCCCACCATGCCTTAGTAAACCAATGGTGGCTAACATGGGATTCACCAAGTCAGTCAACGTGCAATTTTTCCTCTCGACAACCCCGTTTTATTACGGAGAGTAGGGATGCGTTCTCTCATGAATAATGCCATGTTCCTCACAAAATTCGTCAAAGATTTTGGGAAAATATTCACCACCACGATCCGACCTAAGACGTTTGATCTTTCTCTCTAGTTGATTTTCAACTTTGGCTTTATAAATTTTAAAGTAGTCTAAAGCTTCATATTTAGTGCACAACAAATAAACATAGCAGTATCTAGTCGCATCATCAATCAATGTCATGAAATATCTCTTTTCACCTTTTGTCAACACACCATTCATCTCACAAAGATCAGAATGTATGAGTTCTAGAGGTGCCAAATTTCTCTCCTCGGCTAAAGTAGTCTAAAGCTTCATATTTAGTGCGCAACAAATAAACATAGTAGTATCTAGTCGCATCATCAATCAATGTCATGAAGCATCTCTTTTCACCTTTTGTTAACACACCATTCATCTCACAAAGATCAGAATGTATGAGTTCTAGAGGTGCCAAGTCTCTCTCCTCGGCTGCCTTGTGAGGCTTTCGCGGTTGCTTTGATTGCACACAACTATGGCACTTGGAACCTTTGGCAATAGTGAAATTCAGAATTAAACTCATACTAGACAACTTGGATATCAAACCAAAATTAATGTGACATAAATGAGAATGCCAAATACTAGTATCTGTTGGAAATATGCCCTAGAGACAAATAGTTATAAGGACTATTATCATATTTCATAAAGTTTATGATTAAGTTTTATATCATGCTATAACTATATTGAGTGGAAACATCAATACACGTGTAATATATAAACAACCAGGGTTTCCTAGTGAAACTCTAGTCACTGGTTCATTGGTCAACAAATGATTAAGTTTCCTGATCATATGGCATTTATGCCAGTTGGAAATGGAGTCAACTCACTCTGAGAATGAGATGATGAACCAATACCCAAGCTAAACATCGTGACCTGATCATATCACGAAGTTCAAGTTATGATGATTATAAATGGATCCTCGTAGACTATTCCTTAGACTGTGAGGCTATATCAATCACTGTCTCCCGAGAGTGCTTAGATAACATCAAGCGCCACTTGGTAATACAGTGGTTATAAAGGTGTGTTCAGGTACTCGGAGGAAACCGTAGAGGCAATATATGTCAAGAGCGGTATTTCTCTGTCCATGTGACAGAAAGATACTTAAGGGCCCACTCGGAGAAGTTATATCCAATAGCTGCGCAACGTGTGATTTGATCACAGGGATATCACTTGCCGGAACGAGTCAAGTAGCATTTTTCGGTAACGAGATTGAACATGACATGGTGATGTCATTGATCAAATCTTGGGCAATGCAAGTATCGAGAGACAAAGGGAATAAGACACGACCGTCCCGGTTCAAATGATGAAAGATCTTCGTGGAACGCACAGGGGTCACATGGCCATCCAGGTCCCTCTGTCGATCATTGGTCCGGGAGTGTCCCGAACATGTCTAAAGTGTTCCCGAACCGTAGGGTATCACGCTTAAGGGTTTGATGATGCTTAAAGAGTGTTTATAGGATCGGAAGAATCGCAGAAGAATAGTAGAGATAAAACCGGAAGGGTTTCGGTAAGTCTGTAGGATGTCCGAAGTGGAGGTGGAAGGTGTTCCATAACCACGGAGATTGAATAATATGTGAATGAATGTTAAATATTGATTTAATCATTTATTCATAATTATTTAATAAAAGAGAAAATCAATTTAAAGGTAAAAGGCTTAATGGGCTAATTTCGGAGGGAAGAGGGCCCATTAGGGAAAGGCAAGAGGGGAGAAGGGGCAAGGGGGTGGCTAGCTAGGCCAAGCCCCCCCCCCCGCATGGGGCCCACTAGGACCGGCCGGCAGCTTCCCCTCTCCCTCTCCTTTAGTCCCACCCCGGGACTTTGAGGGAGGTAGTACCTCCCCTCCCCTATATATAGTGGGGGTATTTGGCCAGATAAATACACACAATATTTAATAAAGGTCTTCTCACTTTTGGGAAGACCTCCAATTGATATTCTCTCTCTCTCTCTCTCTCGTGACCGTGGTCCCAAGTTCGGACTGCACGAACGAGAGACATCTTCACCGTGGAGCGCCGTCACGCTGCGGGATTCGGATCCAGGAGCTCTACTTCCGCAATTGCTGCTGGATCAGGGAAGCGGGAGTCATCGTCAGGCACCGGACGTGTGTAACTCCCCGCTAGGTGTCACACTTGAGGCACTCAAGTCGTTGGATCCGCAGGAGCGCAAGGACTTCATCTCGACCTTGAGGTCAGCTTCGTCTTGTCTACATCAACCACGCTCTCCTAAGCGTTGACAATGCTTTTCGGTCTTCAAGGGTAAGTTCGTGAAAAGCCCCTCCCATTACTGTATTACTAATAGATAGGTCCTGGTAGCATCAGGGGTTCAAGGGCGTAGGGTAAAAATTATTGTTTTCATACGTGGAACCCATACATTGGTATTAGAGCTAGATCTATGCGTAGTAATGCTAGTACGAGTAGAGCAGACGAGATGTAGCATGTGGGCGTTGATCTTTTAGTTGTTACCCTCCCACATGTACTTGTGTATACCGCATTAATGCTTGATGAAGTGGCCCCCAACCGACTTTTCGCGTTCATTCGCGAGACTAGACCACGCTTGACATACGGCTTGTACCGTATAAAGTGTCTTAAGGGGGTATCTGTCTCTCTCGCATTAGTTGGTATGCCATTTGCAACGGATGGCCCCGAAAGGGGTGTAGTAGAGACAACTACTTGATCAGCATTGTGCTGACAGTTCGTAGGTAAGAACGGTTCTTGTGCGAAAGCCCATTCAGCCATGTAAAACATGCAAAGATAAAGTAGAGGCATCTAACTTTGTTTTGCAGGGGGCGTTGCTTTATGATATGGTTGTGGAAAAGGTAAAGTGATTAACTTATGTTACGTAGTAGTAGATAGTCACGGAGGTGATGGACTACCACGCCGGAATGACATCGGTACCCTGGTGTCTACGGCGCCGGAATCCGGTGACCACGGATGGAGATCACAACGTGAAGGACCATATCACATTGCATTTACATTCAATGTTATTGTTTGTATATCTTATTGTGTGCTAGTATTAGATACTCGACGGTAGCCTAATAAGATGATCCCTGTTAAAATTACTAATGATTGTGTTCCCCCTTAGTGTGCACCACCAAGAAAGTTCTTCGGTATGAGGCGACCCATGGTGAGTGGGTGTAAGACATATCTACGTTCGCATATAGTGGGTGTAAGCCATGTTGCACAGCGAATACACTAAGGTTGAGTTGGCGAGCCTAGCACGTTACAGAGATGTGGCCTCGGAACACGGATGGTCGAAAGATCGAGCACGAGTTGCATGAATGATATGACCGACGTTTAGCATCCACCCTTGAACCCACATTGATGGTCGTGATGATCAGGGGAGATGTGGCTAAAAGGGGTCGTGTTATCACTAGGAACCCTTCATGGGATAGGTGTTTCTGAGTGGAGATATTAATAACTCATTTAATTATAAACTAAGTCTAAATTCCTTTTGCAATTATAAATGTAGAATATGGTTCTCCCCGAGATTACCTTCCCTATTGACAATTGGTTAAAAGGAGAAAAGATCAAGTTAGATGGATCCAACTTTTCTGCATGGGTCATGCACCTTCATGATCTCCTTAGCGAGAACAAAGTGGCTGACTACATGATCTACGAGATGTACTTGGAGCCACCCTATTTCAATAAGACCTAGGAGCAGCGGGATCTCCACTGCCGTCATCGTGTGATGGCCACATTCATATCAGTAACAATGTGCCTCGGGATGGAAGATGGGTTATGGCCAATTGAGGGAAGTCTTAATCCCTGAACGGTTATGGCACATCTAGGATCACATTTCGTGGAACACGTGCGCATATGGGAGTATGAACTGATGGGGGATTTCCTCTCCATAAAGATGGAGGAGGGCTCCTCACTGGACGATCACTTGTTGAGCATATATGATGCATACATGAGTCTGGCATACTTCCTGGACAACTGGTTCGCAAGCTCTTTTTCAATAGGAATTGTGCTGCGATCGCTACCACCAAGCTTCCAAGCACAAATCATGATTTGCATTATGAGAGGCAACGTGGAAACACAGGATTTCCACGAGTTCATATCACATTTCAGAGATGTGGTGGTTGAACCCATTGTCACTGAGGTCATCAATGACAAAGGTATATATTTGATATACAATTTTATAAATGTTATAATCTTGCAAACACATTTGCAGGGTTAAGTATATTTGATACTTGTTTTGTTTTGCTGAAAGTAGGTCCTTCTGCATGAGAGGTGCTTGCTGGAGAGGAGGTGACGTTGCGTGTTGATGGCGAGCATGATGATGATGGCCAACGACACTCTCCCACAACATTTATCACTTAGTTTATGTTTTGGATAGTTATTGTAATCAAAAGATTGTGAACTTCTTTAGTGTGTCTCACACTTTGTGAGACGGTTATTCATATCAGTTTGAAACAAACAGTTGTTCCACTTTTATGAATGATTTCTATTCGTGTTCATATCTTATGTGATTATGTGTGAATTATCCTTGTTGTTTGAAACTAATTGATAATGCATGAACATTTGTAAAATATTGAAATGCCTTTAAAAATACCCAATTTAATGATATGTTCATTAATGAATGAAACCATTGTTTGAATTCAAAAGTTATATGATAATATGTGAAAGTCATTTGATTACTTATCACATATGAATCATGCCTAAGCTTGCAAAATAACTTGAACACCGTGTATTACTTGAATACAAAGTGTTTAATGAATTGTTGAAAGTAAATACATATTCGATGTATTGTGTTTTGACAAAATTGGTAATTAACATTATATGATTGTTTAAATATGTAAAGAAGTTTACCAAAGGAAACATGAGTATGAAACTATTTGATATGATCAAAATATTTCATCAATTAAGGGTATAAGATAAAAGAGAATCTAATTACTACGATTTGATCAATAGTAAAGAAATTCGACTTTATAAGAATGGCATAAAAGAAATTGTGGAATGCAAAGCGTTTTGAAATGTCAAAATGCAAAGCATCACAATATGATATTAGATATCAAAATGGGTGAATAGATGGCGCCAAATAAATCGTTGTAGTGTAGATGTAGAGACCATTAGTTAGAAATAGTTAGCACTCAATTAGAATATATAGTGAACCATCTGGATTCGTGAGATCGGCTCCATATCTAGTATGGATCGTCGTGGAAGTTTTGGGGTTATTCAATATAACCAAAACAATAGCGAATAAGTCCTTATAGAGTATTCATTGGAAACTTTGAATACGAAATCCATAGCTAAAGCCAAAAGAGAAGCAAAATTAGTAATGCTTGGATTTTGGTACATTCTTGAGAAAGTTCACTTTTTAGTGATATTTCTCGATTATGGAGCAAATGGAAGATAGTGAAAAACACGATGAGGATTCAAATCCCTGCATCAGAGTGTTGAGAAGTGCAACGGAAAATGTTCCTGAATGATTCTTGATGTCTACGCTCTTCTATTCTTGTAGACAGTTGTTGGGCCTCCAAGTGCAGAGGTTTGTAGAACAACAATAAGTTTTCCCTTAAGTGGATCACCCAAGGTTTATCGAACTCAGGGAAGAAGTGGTCAAAGGTATCCCCTCTGAAGCAACCCTGCAATCAAGATACAAGAAGTCTCTTGTGTCCCCAACACACCCAATACACTTGTCAGGTGTATAGGTGCACTAGTTCGGCAAAGAGATAGTGAAATACAAGTGATATGGATAATTATAAGTGGTAACGGTGATAGAGAATAGCTTGGTGGTGTGGAAAAGACTAAAGTAAAACTGAAATAAAGACAGAAGCAAGCAAACATGTAATAGATCTAATAGCAAACGGTGTTTCAGTGTTTAGAAACAAGGCCTAGGGATCATACTTGATGGGTTCGTAGCATGGAAAACAAAAAATTTCTACCACAAGAATGAACAAAACCCAGATCTAATCTAGATAAAAGCCAAGATCTAATCTATTAGACATGTGCAACGAGATAGATCTGTACTAACCCTTGTAGTTTCGAAAGCCTTGTTCGAGATCGGATCTCGTGGTTGATGTAGTCGATCACTTGCCGATCTCAAGATCGAGTAGACGATCCTTCCGGCGCCACGTTCTGGCAGCGCTTCCGCAGTCGGTCACACGTGCGGAGTCGAAGCAGACCTTCCTCTCCCCGTTCCAGCGAGCAGCGGAGGTAGTAGATCTCTCCACGGAATCCCAGCAGCACGACGGCGTGGTGGTGGTGGTGGAGTAGAGAATTCTGCAGGGCTTCGCCTAAGCCAGAGCATATGGAAGGAGGAGGAGAGAGGCGGCTAGGGTTTGGAGTGGGAAGGGGCAAGGGGGTGGCGCCTCCACCCCTCTATATATAGAGGGAGAGGTGCGGCCTAGGGTTCCCACCCCTAGGCCCACCCCTTAGGGCCGGCGCACCAAGGAGGCTTGGGGGGAGAGTCCTTCCCCCCCAAGTTTCCTTTACATACCCTTTAAGTTTTCCCTTATCTTATCTTGGTTTTCAAATAAACTCCAAAATATCTTCTAGAACCTTCCGGAACATACCGAAACTTTCTAGAATCCCCATACAAACACTCTAGAACATTTCCTAACTTAGAAAATGATCCCCATTATATGAATCTTATTCTCCAGACAATTCCGGATCTCCTTGTGATGTCCCGGATCCAATCCGAGACTCCGAACAACATTCGTTCTCCAACTCACATTCAATATCTACTTAAAACAACTTTGAACCTTAAGTGTGTCACCCTACGGTTCTTGAATATGTAGACATGATGGAGACACCTCTCCGATCAATAACCATCAGCGGGATCTGGAGATCCATAACGGCTCCCACATACTCAACGATGACTTCGTGATCGATAGAACCATTAACGTACGACACCAATTCCCTTTGTCACGCGATACTCTACTTATCCGAGGTTTGATCGTCGGTATCTCCATACCTAGTTCTACCTCGTTACTCATAAGTACTCTTTACTCGTTCCATGTTGTGTCATCCCCTGTGACCTAGTCACATGCTTGTAAGCTAACTAGATGACATTCCACCGAGAGGGCCCAGAGCATATCTATCCGTCATAAGGATGGACAAATCCCAATCTTGGTCCATGCGCTTCAACACATACTTTCATAATACCCAATGACACCTTTATAACCACCCAGTTACGAAGCGGTGTTTGATGTCATCAAAGTACCCATCCGGTGATGGTGATTAACATAACCTCATGGTCGAAGGATTAGGTTACTATGCATTTGAAAGCTTGTAGCAATACGAACTTAATGACTTGATCTTATGCTACGCTTACTATAGGTGTGTGTGTGTCCATCACATCATTCTCCTAATGATATAACCTTGTTATTAATGACATCGAATGTCCATGATCAGGAAACCATGATCATCAATTAATCAACAAGCTAGTTCAACAAGAGGCTTACTAGGGACTCTTTTATGTTTACAAAACACACATGTATTAGTGTTTCCTTATAATACAATTATAGCATGGGATGCAAACATTCATCATAAATGCAAAGATATAATAATAACCACTTTTATTATTGCCTCTTGGGCATCTCTCCAACAGTCTCCCACTTGCACTAGAGTCAATAATCTAGATTACATGGTAATATACCTAACACCCATGGCGTTCTGGTGTTGGTCATGCTTTGCTCTAGGGAGAGGTTTAGTCAATGGATCTGCCACATTCAGATCAGTGTGTACTTTGCAAATCTTTATGTCACCATCTCAGACATACTCGCGAATAGCATGGAAACGTAGCTTGATGTGCTTCAGCTTGCTATGTGACCTTGGCTCCTGTGCATTAGCTATGGCACCTGTGTTGTCACAGTAGATGGCCATCGGGTCCAACGCACTAGGAACCATGCCAAGTTTAGTAATGAACTCCTTCATCAATATGGCTTCTTGTGCAGCCCCCGAAGCAGCTATGTATTCCGATTCAGTTGAAGATTTCGCCACAACGCTTTACTTGGCACTCCTCCAGCTCACTGCAGCACCATTCAAAATAAATACGTATCCAGACTGTGACTTCGAGTCATCTGGATCGGTGTTCCAACTAGCATCAGTGTAACTGTTTACAACAAGGTGTTCATCACCTCCATAAGAAAGAACCATATCCTTAGTCCTATTTAGGTACTTTAGGATATTCTTGACCGCTGTCCAGTGCTCCATTCCAGGATCACTTTGATATCTGCTAGTCAAACTAACAGCATGTGCTATATCCGGTCTTGTACATAGCATGGCATACATGATAGAACCTATGGCCGAGGCATAGGGAATATTATTCATCTTCTCTCTATCTTCTGCCGTAGCTGGAGTTTGAGTCTTACTCAAGGTCTTACCTGACAACATGGGCACGAACCCTTTCTTGCTCTCTTCCATTCTAAACTTCTTTAGAACTTTGTCCAAGTATGTAATTTGTGAAAGCGCTATTAGGCGTCTTGATCTATCTCTATAAATCTTGATGCCTAGAATATATGCCGCTTCGCCAAGATCCTTCATTGAAAAACTATTATTCAAATAGGCTTTGACACTATTAAGAAGTTCTATATCATTCCCAATCAACAATATATCATCTACATATAATACTAGGAATTCTACAGAGCTCCCACTCACTTTCTTGTAAATACAAGCTTCTCCATAAGTTACTCCGGGATGCTTGCTTCAATCCATAAATGGATCGCTGAAGTTTGCATACCTTGTCAGCATCTTTAGGATCGACAAAACCCTTGGGTTGTACCATATACAACTCTTCCTCAATGTCACCATTAAGGAACGTCGTTTTGACATCCATCTGCCAAATCTCATAATCAAAATATGCAGCTATTGCTAACAAAATCCTCACAGACTTTAGCTTCGCTACTAGTGAGAATGTCTCATCGCAGTCAACTCCTTGAATTTGTCAGAACCCTTTTGCGACAAGTCGAGCTTTATAGATGGTAACATTACCATCAGCATCTGTTTTTCTTTTAAAAATCCATTTGTTCTCGACAGCCTTACGGCCATCCGGTAGGTCCACTAAAGTCCATACTTGGTTTTCGTACATGGATCCCATTTCGGATTTCATGGCTTCTCGCCATTTGTCGGAATCTAGGCTCACCATAGCTTCTTCATACGTCGCAGGGTCATCAGTGTTGTCCACCAACATGACGTTCAAGGCAGAGTCATACCAATCAGGAGTGGTACGAGCCCTCGTTGACCTGCGAGGTTCAGCAGCAACTTCGTTCGAAGTTTCATGATCACCATCATGAGCTTCCTCTCCAATTGGTGCAGGCGGCACAAAAACATCTTCCGGTTCTGCGCTACTCTTAACTCCGAGAGAAGGTTCAATAACCTCGTCGAGTTCTACTTTCCTTCCAGTCAATTCCTTCGAGAGAAACTCCTTCTCAAGAAAGGATCCATTCTTGGCAACGAAAACTTTGCCTTCGGATCTATGATAGAAGGTATACCCAATTGTTTCTTTAGGGTATCCTATGAAGACGCATTTCTCCGCTTTGGGTTCAATCTTATCAGGTTGTAACTTCTTTACATACGCTTCGCAACCCCAAACTTTAAGGAACGATAACTTAGGTTTCTTTCCAAACCACAATTTGTACGGTGTCATTTCAAAGGATTTAGATGGTGCCCTATTTAAAGTGAATGCGGCTGTCTCTAATGCATAGCCCCAAAACGATAGCGGTAAATCTGTAAGAGACATCATAGACCGAACCATATCTAAGAGAGTTCGATTACGACGTTCGGACACACCATTACGTTGTGGTGTCAACTGCGAAAGTATTCCACATTTCTTTAAATGCATGCCAAACTCATAACTTAGATATTCACCTCCGGGGTCAGAACGTAGAAACTTAATCTTCTTGTTACGATGATTTTCCACTTCACTTTGAAATTCCTTAAACTTCTCGAAAGTTTCGGACTTATGTTTCATAAAGTAGACATACCCATATCTACTTAAGTCATCCGTGAAAGTGAGAACATAAGGATATCCACCACGCGATGCTACACTCATTGGACCGCACACATCGGTATGTATTATTTCCAATAAGTCTGTAGCTCGCTCCATTATTCCAGAGAATGGAGTCTTAGTCATTTTTCCCGTTAGACATGCTTCGCATCTTTCAAGTGATTCAAGAAGTCCATCAGAATGGAGTTTCTTCCTACGCTTCACTCCAATGTGACCAAGACGACAGTGCCACATGTATGTAGAATTATCATTCAATTTTGTTCGTTTAGCATCTATGTTGTGAACATGTGTATCACTACTATCGAGATTCAGTAATAATAAACCATTCATCTCAGGTGCATTACCATAAAAGATATTACTAATATAAATCAAACAACCTTTATTCTCAGACTTAAAAGAGTAACCGTCTCGCAATAAACAAGATCCAGATATAATGTTCATGCTTAATGCAGGCACCAAATAACAATTATTTAAATTTAAAACTAATCCCGATGGTAGATGTAGAGGGACCGTGCCGACGGCGATCACATCAACCTTGGAGCCATTTCCAACGCGCATCGTCACCTTGTCTCTTGCCAGTCTTCGTTTATTCCGCAGCTCCTGTTTCGAGTTACAAATATGAGCAACCGAACCAGTATCAAATACCCAGGCACTACTAAGATTACTAGTAAGATACACATCAATAACATGTATATCGAATATACCTTTCTTCTTGATGTTGCCGTTCTTTAGATCCGTCAGGTACTTGGGGCAGTTACGCTTCCAGTGACCAGCACCCTTGCAGTAGAAGCATTCAGTTTCAGGCTTAGGACCAGCCTTGGGCTTCTTAGCAGGTGCGGCAGCTTTCTTGCCGTCCTTCTTGAAGTTGCCCTTGTTCTTAGGCTTGCCCTGTTTCTTGAAATTGGTGGTCTTATTGACCATCAACACTTGGTGCTCCTTCTTGATCTCCACTTCAGCAGTTTTCAGCATGGACGATAGTTCAGGCAACGTCTTGTTCATGCAGTGCATATTGTAGTTCATCACAAAGTTCTTATAACTCGGTGGCAGTGATTGGAGGACACGGTGAATCCCTAACTCATTAGGAATCGTTATCCCCAACTCTTGGAGCTTGTTTGCGTGCCCGGACATGGTGAGCACGTGCTCGCTAACGGAGCTACCCTCTTCCATCTTATAGTTAAAGAACTTTTCGGAGGCCTCATAGCTCTCCACGGCCGCATGAGTCTCAAAAATGAGCTTGAGCTCCTTAATGATCTCGAACGGGTCGTGGTGCTCAAAGCGCTTCTAAAGCTCTGTTTCTAAACCGTACAGGATGGCACACTGAGCTGTGGAGTAATGATTTTTCCGAGTGGCGTAAACATTCTTTACGTCATCGGTGGCATCTTCTGTAGGTGGGTCACCTAGCGGTGCTTCGAGCACATAGGTCAACTGACCAGCCCTGAGGACAATCTTCAGTCCACGGAGCCAGTCCGTGAAGTTGCTTCCATTGTTCTTAAGCTTTTCTTTCTCTAGGAACGCATTGAAATTGATGGAGAGGTTCGCCATAATCTACAACAAATTTGCAAGTAGTTTAGACTAAGTTTATGATAAATTGAGTTCAACTTTAATTCTTAAATTAACTAGGTGAACTCCCACTCAAAACAACATCCCTCACATTGTCTAGTGATTACACGAACCAAGTCCACTACACCAAGTCCGATCTTCACGAGAGAAGATGTAGTTTCATCGGTGAACAATCTTCATGTTCATCATATCATTTATATGACTCATGCGCTACCTTTCGGTATTCCGTGTTCCGAGACCATGTCTGTATATGCTAGGCTCGTCAAGATTAACCTTAGTTTCCGCATGTGCAAATCTGGCTTGCACCCGTTGTATGCACACATAGAATCTATCACATCCGATCATCACGAGATGCTTCAAAACGACGAGTCTTAGCAACGGTGCCAACTAAGGACGAACACTTTATTACTTGATATTTAGTGAGAGGGATCATCTTATAATGCTACCGTCGCGATCTAAGCAATGCAAGATGCATAAAGGATTAACATCACAGGCAATTCATAATTAGTGTGATATGATATGGCCCTTTCTTCTTATGCCTTTGATCTCCATCTCCAAAGCACGGACATGATCTCCATCATCACCAGCATTGCATCAAGGTCAGTGGCGCCGCTTCATGGTTGTCCATCATCACTAGCAACTATTACAACTACTTGGAATAAAGCTATTACAAGATGAATAGACACGCAGGTCTTAACAGAATTAAGGACAACCATTAGGCTCCTGCCGGTTGCCATATTACAACAAGGATCATTGCATACATCAAATATAATCACAATCACATGATGGCCATATCACATCACAAAACCCCTGCAAAAACAAGTTAGACGCCACTAATTTTCTTTGCATGTTTTACATGGTTTGGGGCTTTCGAATAAGAACGGATCTTACCTATGAAACTGAACCACAACGTTGATACAAGTGCTATCAGGTGCAAAGTGTAGATTGGATCTATACTATGGTGGGAGAGCCAGACACCCGCAAAGCCACTTGTGCAGAGCAAGTTACACATCAAGCGTGGAGCAAGTCTCATGTGCGATGACATGTAAGGTTAGCCCGAGCCGCTTCATCCCACCATACCGCAAGATGCAAAGTACACAAAGCAAAAGACGGCACGAGCACCAACGCCCACAAAACCATTGTGTTCTACTCGTGCAACAGATCTACGCATAGACAAGGCTCTGATACCACTGATGGGTTCGTAGCATGGAAAACAAAAAATTTCTACCGCAAGAACGAACAATACCCAGATCTAATCTAGATAAAAGCCAAGATCTAATCTATTAGACATGTGCAACGAGATAGATCTGTACTAACCCTTGTAGTTTCGAAAGCCTTGTTCGAGATCGGATCTCGTGGTTGATGTAGTCGATCACTTGCCGATCTCAAGATCGAGTAGATGATCCTTCTGGCGCCGCGTTCCGGCAACGCTTCCGCAGTCGGTCACACGTGCGGAGTCGAAGCAGACCTTCCTCTCCCTGTTCCAGCGAGCAGCGGAGGTAGTAGATCTCTCCACGGAATCCCAGCAGCACGACTGCGTGGTGGTGGTGGTGGAGTAGAGAATTCTGCAGGGCTTCGCCTAAGCCAGAGCAGATGGAAGGAGGAGGAGAGAGGCGGCTAGGGTTTGGAGTGGGAAGGGGCAAGGGGGGTGGCGCCTCCACCCCTCTATATATAGAGGGAGGGGTGCGGCCTAGGGTTCCCACCCCTAGGCCCACCCCTTAGGGCCGGCACACCAAGGAGGCTTGGGGGGAGAGTCCTTCCCCCCCAAGTTTCCTTTACATACCCTTTAAGTTTTCTCTTATCTTATCTTGGTTTTCAAATAAACTCCAAAATATCTTCTAGAACCTTCCGGAACATTTCGAAACTTTCTAGAATCCCCATACAAACACTCCGGAACATTTTCCTAACTTAGAAAATGATCCCCATTATATGAATCTTATTCTCCGGACAATTCCGGATCTCCTCGTGATGTCCCGGATCCAATCCGAGACTCCGAACAACATTCGGTCTCCAACTCACATTCAATATCTACTTAAAACAACTTCGAACCTTAAGTGTGTCACCCTACGGTTCGTGAATATGTAGACATGATGGAGACACCTCTCTGATAAATAACCATCAGCGGGATCTGGAGATCCATAACGGCTCCCACATACTCAACGATGACTTCGTGATCGATAGAACCATTAACATACGACACCAATTCCCTTTGTCACGCGATACTCTACTTATCCGAGGTTTGATCGTTGGTATCTCCATTCCTAGTTCTACCTCGTTACTGATAAGTACTCTTTACTCGTTCCATGTTGTGTCATCCCCTGTGACCTAGTCACATGCTTGCAAGCTAACTAGATGACATTCCACCGAGAGGGCCCAGAGCATATCTATCCGTCATAAGGATGGACAAATCCCAATCTTGGTCCATGCGCTTCAACACATACTTTCAAAATACCCAATGACACCTTCATAACCACCCAGTTACGAAGCGGTGTTTGATGTCATCAAAGTACCCATCCGGTGATGGTGATTAACATAACCTCATGGTCGAAGGATTAGGTTACTATGCATTTGAAAGCTTGTAGCAATATGAACTTAATGACTTGATCTTCTGCTACGCTTACTATTGGTGTGTGTGTGTGTCCATCACATGATTCTCCTAATGATATAACCTTGTTATTAATGACATCCAATGTCCATGATCAGGAAACCATGATCATCAATTAATCAACAAGCTAGTTCAACAAGAGGCTTACTAGGGACTCTTTTATGTTTACAAAACACACATGTATTAGTGTTTCCTTATAATACAATTATAGCATCGGATGCAAACATTCATCATAAACACAAAGATATAATAATAACCACTTTTATTATTGCCTCTTGGGCATATCTCCAACAATACTTTCACTAATGAACACTCTCATATAAATATCTTCTCTTTATGATACTACTCTTAACTACTCTCCGATTGGACACTCTAATCGTTGGTAGGGCTATAACAGCACACCTCAAAGTTCATCTTTCCCATCTAGATAACGCCACACTATCACCTTGAGTACTAGATGGTTCAAACAAACACCACAATTTCATAAAGACATCCAACTCCAAATATAACTCATAACAAGTATTTGAAATCTCTAGCCTAAGTGCCACCATGGTGTGCACATTATCAACTTCACACACATGGGGAGAGCAGAGATCTATTAAAGCACTTGAGTAACAAGGTAGATCTATAGATTACAAGCTCATGATCTCAATAAGATCATGCATAGAGCGAGAGAGAGATGATCACATAGCTACCGGTAGAACCCTTAGCCTCGAGAGAGAACTACTCCCTCCTCATCATGGGAATCGGCAATGGTGATGGAGATGGTGGTGGAGATCGATGGAGATGGCTCCGGGGGCACTTCCCCATCCCGGCAGGGTGCCAGAACAGAGACTTCCTATCCCCCAAATCTCCCCTTCGGTGGTGGCAGCGCTGCGGAATTTTTCTTGGATTTCTGATTGACGATCTAGGGTTTTTGCCTCGGGAGAGATATATAGGCAAGGTCGGTGGCCGGCCAGGGGGCCCACACCATGCCCTGACGCGGCCAAGGGGGACCCGTGCCTAGGGGTGGTGTGGCCACCATGTGGCCCCTCTCCGGCTCTCCTTCTAACTCCATGAGTCTTCCTGGAAAATAATAATTTTGGCTTTTGTCCCGTCCAATTCCGAGAATATTGATTTACTGACTTTCCTGGAACCAAAAACAATAGAAAATAGGCAACTGGCACTATGGCATCTTGTTAATAAGTTAGTTCCAGAAAATGTGTAAAAGTACTCCCAAGTGTGGACAAAACATAAGAAAGTAGATATAAAACAAGCATGGAACATCAAATATTATAGATATGTTTGCAACGTATCCACATCCCCATGCTTAACTCCTGCTCGTCCTCGAGTAGGTAAGTGATAAAAAGAAAGAATAATTTTTGAGGTGACATGCACCATCATAAACTTGATCAAAGTATTTGTAAAACATTGATAGCTGGGATCATAGTACTTCAACATAGCATCAAAGATATAGTTCTAACAATAAGACATAGCAACTATGTTGTAATATGAAAAGGCACAATGTCGTGGTGGTGTCATGGCAGATGCCATGGATAGGCTAAAGGTGGGGACAAGATGCACTAGAGGAATCCAGGGAGGGATAGTGTGGTGATTCCACACACAGATGTGGTGTATTCAATATCTTTCCAAGAGTTACAAGTGCTCCTTGAGCTGTATTGGGGAGAGGAGGAAGAAGGAACTCTCTTACTCTCTCTACTAGCTAGCCCTCAGGAACATACTAGAGAATCCCCAAGTCAAGCTCAACCCACTAGAGATCAACCCCCTCTACAGATACCCTAGCCCTCCTTATATAGGGGTGGCTAGGTCTCCAATTAGGGCATACGTGGAGGCATATTCTTCCCAAAATAGTAAACCGACCGGGTCACTTTTCCCCATCGTCAGCCATGTAGAGGCTACGTGAGCCTCTGCGGCGCCCGCATCATCCGACACAGGCATCATCACCCTTGTCGGCCACGCCTCGATGGTCCTGGCCTCTGTCCGCTTCGCTCACGCTCTGCGTACAGTGACCTCCATTTGACCAGCGAGATACCTTCCTTCTCTTGCAAGCCTGATATAACCCGGATCATGCCTGGTTAATCCGGCCACACTGTTACCTGCATACAAGTTAAATCAATCCTGCCGGCATACAACATATGTCGGCCAGGACTCAGTCAGGTGGACATCCACCGGTCCGGGTTACTCCGTGATTCGGCCTGCCTTGAGGTGAATCGGCCAGCACTTGCTTTGACCTTGCCGTACCTTGGCTAACTCGGCCATTATACCCCGGCGCGACCCTACCCGGGGGTATCCCCCCAACATTAGTCCCCGAAGCTGGTGCGGTCTTAGCAGCCTCAGCCGCTAAGGCCACAACAGGTTCAATTTTATCGGGCCTTTTGCTCCCTTTTTCGAGTTACATCATATCCAGGATTTCATTGCCTAGCTTTTCCCTTGGCACATTCCGAGTTTTTACTCGTTGGCCGGGTCATCCCACAGTTATCTGGGTTATTCTTCCTTCTATAGTATGCTTCCCCACGTGGAGGGTAATCATTACTTTGCCTCATTTTAAGGGCCTGCGCCAGTTACTACAGCAGGTAATGTCAGGTGTTACTATTGCACACGTCACACCGTGTCTGTCTCTTCGTTAACTGTGTCACAACGTCGTGCCGTGGGATCTCCTATGCCATGTGGCCCTTCCTGTGGCTCTTCTCTGATTGGCTGAGCCGGATTATACACGGCCACACCGTGTGGCCCTTCCGCACAGCACAATCCCACTACCCCTCTGGGGCGTGGTTAAATAGGGGAGGGGCGCGCCCCTTGGGACTTTTCCCCATCCTAGCGCCCCTCTGCCTCTTCTTCTTCCGAGCGACAACGCCGCCGCCGCCGCACCTGCTTAGCTACGGCACCACCACACCATTCCTTGCGCACCAGCATCGCCGTCACTCCCACGCATCTCCACTGCCACGGGTCCGCGCCAGTCCAGGCCACTGTCCCCCATCGCCGATAAGGCTAGTGAGGACAACGACCTAGAAATGACAGAGGAAGAGCTCACCGTCGCGGAACAGGAGATGGAGGAGGATGCGGAGAACGCCGAGCATGGTGCCTGGGCTAGGTCCTGGGTGTGCCAGGATGACCTTGATTGGTTGTACTGCACCCGACGCATCCCGGAGGGTGTGGTTGCTCGTCTCGCTGCCGAGGAACTTGCTCCCTCACCTAACCCAAGTGAGTTCGTGGTGTTTCTCTCCTACTTCTAGCGCGGGTTTGGGCTCCCCGTCAGTGACTTCTTCCACATTAGCTCAACACCTACGAGCTTCAACCGCATCACCTTCCAGCGAATGCTATCACTTCCCTTTTTGCCTTTGCTTCCACCATAGAGGGTTACGCCGGATTATGGCCCACTAAGGAGATAGACTTCTGAGTTAAATTATATGTCGGAATTTGTTGTATGTTTGATCCCTTCGCATTTTCATTCTCTTAGATGTTTCTTTAGCAAACTCTTGAGGATGGCACCGAGCCTTCTCTCAAGTGGGCGAATGATCGAGATGTCCCAGACGAGGAGGAGCCGGATCAGGAGATGTTCCTGCCGTTCCCCGATGTGACCAAGCGACACACCGGTAAATTCTCTTCCATTAGAGATTGGCCTGACGATCAAGATGATTCCGACGTTGAGGTTATGGAAGCATTTGATGATGTCCCCCTTTCTTACGCCTTTCCGGCATCAGCTAACCCCGGTGGGCAGATTCATGAAGATCCTCCTCTCGCCACGGGCGAACCTATTTTGGTTGCGTCCAAGAAAAGGGGAGCTGCATCTGCTTCTTCTTCCGGACATTCCAAACCAACGAAGAGACGAAAGAAGTCCGTAGACAAAGCTGCGACCAAGCCTACGACCAAGGCCATAACCCGGAGAGCTCGCAAGCCCAAGGAGCCTTTGACCTCAGATGAGTAAGTCATTTCTTCCTTATCCAATTTTTTGCTTCATGCTTTTCTTCTGTTGTAACTTATTGTTCGTCGTCTGATTCGGCAGGTCTGCGGTGGAAGTTCCTCAGAGCGGATCCGGCATCGCCTCGCCGCTCCGACATAGCCATTCTCCCCCTCGTGGTGACGATTCTCGCCCGTTGAGCCCCATCTAGGAGGGTTCATCGGCTGCTCTGGGTTCTAGCCCACCTCGTCCAGAGGAGGGCAACCTCGGAACAGAGGGAAGTGGCTATGCCGAGGCAGCGGTTGCTCCTAGTTCCTCTTCGGCTCAGCCGCAACCTGCCACCACCGAGATACCTATAGCACCCCCGTCAAAACCAACGCCAGCGCCAGTATCAGCGCCAGCATCAACATCAGCCACACAAGCATCAGCAACAGCACCAAGACCTTCCGCCTCCTCCGAGTCTTCCAAGGCTTGGCGAGAAGACACAACTAGCACCAAGGCTAGCTCCAAGGTTGTGCCCAAGGGCAAATCCGCAGCACAAACTTCCACTTCTCGGCAGCAGCCCAAAGGCAAAAAGGCTTCTGACGCCGCCAGGGCAGCATCAATCGAGCCTGGACAACGTACACTTGCGTCCATGCTTCCTAAGAAGACACCGCCAAAGAAAGACACCTCTACCAGGTCAGCTGATGCGCAACTCGTTTTGCA
Organism: Avena sativa; assembly: GCA_916181665.1. Classification (NCBI taxonomy): domain Eukaryota; kingdom Viridiplantae; phylum Streptophyta; class Magnoliopsida; order Poales; family Poaceae; genus Avena; species Avena sativa. Next base: position 106,993,066 of record OV702292.1, read on the forward strand.
CACTAGCCCCGCTGTTGCCCAGGTTGAAAGGAGGGAAGCCCATGCTAAGGGTTTGGTCGCGCCTCACATGCTTAGCGGAGAATGCTATCCTCCGACCTTGATCGATTTCGTTAATAACTGGAACAAGGCGGAGTTCGTCAATAACGACGATCTCCTGGAGAAATTCGGACCTGCGGAGTTTGCTGCACAGATGAACACCACCGCCAAGGCTATCAAATTTGTGGGTTGGATGATGGAGGTATGCTACCTTGCTTTTTCTTTAACATGCACTAGTGCTTAGTCATATAATCATTAGTCCCCGAGCCTCCGGGGGAGTAACTTGTTACTCGGCCGGATGCTCCTTAGAGAATTAGTGTAGCTCCGTAGTAACTTCGAATATGCACACACCTAGAGCCGGGTTAAGTTCAAGTTGGCCCGGATCTTGCACACTTCGAATATGCACACACCTAGAGCCGGGTTAAGTTCCACTTGGCCCGGATCTTGTACACTTCGAATATGCACAAACCTAGAGCCGGGTTAAGTTCCACTTGGCCCGGATCTTCTACACTTCGAATATGCACACACCTAGAGCCGGGTTAAGTTCCACTTGGCCCGGATTTTGTACACTTCGAATATGCACACACCTAGAGCCGGGTTAAGTTCCACTTGGCCCGGATTCTGTACACTTCGAATATGCACATGACTAAGCTATCCTTTTGTACTCTTTTCAGGTGACTACCAATCGCCGGAGCACTGAGTTTCAACGTCTTTTGGACACCCATAAGCTGCTGCGCTCGAAACATACTACGCTTCTTGCCGAATTTGAGAAAAGGGGTAAGTTTTCCTTTGACTTTTTTCTATCTCTCTATGTCTTTCCCGCCGAACTAATCTGTTATTTCGGATTGTGCAGCCGGAGTGGAGGCCGAGAACATCCTCATGAGGAAAAACTTGGACTAGATAAAGGGTAAGTCATTTTGCTTAATCTTCCTCTGCACTCTATCTCCTTTTCTTCCTAGCTCGGCAAATATTCATACCTCGGCTTAGCCGGGTCAACAAACTATTTCAGCATCTCTTGAAGATAGTGTGCCCGTGCCTGATATGATGCTGCATTTTCTCGAACAAGCAGGACAACATCAGGCCAAACTGAAGAAGAAGGATGATGAGCTCGCCCTTCTCCGGACCAAGGATGATGAAATTGCCAAACTCAAGGAAAAAATGAAGAAGCTCAAGGCGCTCCACAAAACCAAGCTAGATAAAGCTGGCCAAGACTTTATTGAAGAGCGAGAACGTCTCAACCTCCGAATTTCCAAAGATCAAGAACTGTTGAAGGAGGCCGACACTAAGCTTGAGTCGGAAAATGCCGAACTTGTGCAACTCCGGGAGAGGCGTGACAACTGCACCAAGGAGCTGACCCGGATCCACAGCCATATTTCTCGTAAGCCCTTTTCCTTCAACCGACATTGATCTTTCCGGGTCAACTTCCTTTACTTATTTCACTTGTCTCATTTTTAGACAAATTTCTGGAGGGTGATGCCATTGCAGCCACTGTCATTGCCAAGTTCCGCCAGAAGAGGGGCACCCCAACTGGTTCTAGCGCTGAAAACATTCCCTATGACATGGAGGACTTGTTAGTCAGCTTATCTTCTCGCGTTGAGATCGTGAAGAACTATGGCAAGGATATCCTGGATGTAGCAAACCAGATCTTTAATGCCTTTTGGCCTGATGAAGATACTCCGAAGGGGTCCACTGTTCTTATTGCCAAGTTAATGGAGTGCGAGACCCAGCTTGACCTTTGGAGGGAATCCGCTGGACGTGCCAGAGCTGAAATTGTCCTCCACTATGTGCTCACATGGTATGAAAAGATAAATCTAAAGCTTCTCGAGCGCATGCGCACCGGATCAAGGTGGTCCATTGACCCGGATTGGATAGCTCGGCGCAAGGCTTGCACACATAACCTCATTCAATATGCCCCCATCCATCAATGGAACGAGGGACCAAGTTTCCTTCGCGCTGTCGACGACGAATTTGTCAAAGATGGTTCGGGTGAGGAGGAAGAGGACGAAGCCTCAGACGTCGAAGAAGACGAAGATGATGCTGAAGCCGAGGCTGGAGTTCCCCTGGTGGCGTCGAGTTACCTCCCCCTGCTGCTCCTTGATCAAACACTTTGCATTTTATCAGATCCCCGGTATGCCGGGTGCAAATGTATTAAGTACACAAATTATGTTTTGCTACTAAGTTTCTTGTGCCGGATTAACTTGGGCATAGTCCCCGAGTTTCATTTTCTTGTTTCTCCAATTTCTTGGCTCGGCTCGTGTCTACCTTGGTTCGGTTTTATGACTTACGAATCCGAGTTTCAAAAATTGACTTAACAATACTTAGAAACTTTAGGACTAGCTCAAAATAACTCAGCGTAGTAAAACCAAGGTAAACATGAGGTTAGTTCGAATAACAAATGTCGCCTCGATTAAGTTCTTTTGCTTAGTCGTTTTTCGTGTGCTACGCAATTCCAAACTTGTTCTCTTGCTTGCCATGAAGCCAAATCTTGTTGGACAGCAGCAAATCGAATAGTTGAGTTTTTGGTGCTCACACATTACTAATCCGGCTTAGGCAGAAGCAACTCAAACCAGCCGACATAAAAATAAAAAATACAGAAAACAATAAATATCACTAAGGCAGTCCCCGAGTTACTACTCGAGGTGCCAAGATTTCATTGATAAACTCATTGCCGGCATACATACCGACATATGAGAAGACTCGGATACACACACTTCTTTGCTAAGTGTAGAACGGACGAAGTAGGGCTACATTCCACGGACGCTTAGATTCCTCGCCGGACCTGTCCGCCTTGTTCTTCTCCTGTGGTTTTGCATCGATGAGATAATACGAGTCATTGTGCAATGCTTTGTTCATAATGAATGGCCCTTCCCATGGGGGGATAGCTTATGCATGCCAGCAGTACGTTGTACCAACCGGAGTACCAGATCACCTTCCCAAAAGACTTGGGGGTTAACTTTCCGGCTATGATAGCGTCGGAGATTTTGCTGATATATGGCGGATCTGGACAATGCCAATTCTCTCACTTCTTCTAGCAGATCAACATCATTTTGCCGGGCTTCACGCACTTCGGCTTTTTGTGTATTGGGCGACTCTGGGCGAATCATGCTCTATGTCGGCTGGTAATACAGCTTCTGCCCCATATACCAGAAAGAATGGCGTATAGCCTGTTGATCGATTCGGAGTTGTTCTTAAACTCCACAGTACCGCTAGTAGTTCTTCTATCCAGCACCCCGCTGATCTTTGTAGCGGCTCAATGAGACGGGGTTTTATCCCGGATAATACTAATCTGTTGGATCTTTCCACTTGTCCGTTCGATGCGGGGTGGGCTAGCGAGGCAACATCCAGCTGAATCTTCTTATCTCGGCAGAATCGTGTAAATGCTCCTTCAGCAAAATTTGTGCCATTATCTGTTATGATACTGTGAGGATAACCATATCTCAGAATGATATCTTTAAGGAATGTTATGGCCATAGCTCCATCACATTTTCTTATCGGCTTCACTTCAATCCACTTCCTAAACTTGTCCACCATAACCAAGATGTGGGCCATGTTCCCTCTTGCTGGTTTAAACGGGCCAACCATGTCCAAACACCATACAACAAATGGCCAGGTAATTGGTATGGTCTTGAGTTCTGACATTGGCATATGTGTCTTGGTAGCATACCTCTGACAACCATTGCATTTTCTTACTAGATCTTCTGCTTGTTCCAAGGCACTTGGCCAGTAGAACCCATGTCAGAAAGCTTTTGCCACCAAAGCTCTGGATGAGGCGTGATGCCCGCATTCCCGTTGATGTATATCCCAGAGGATGTCAAGCCCTTCTTTCGGGTCAACACATCGCTGTAGTACATTTGTGACATGTCTCTTGTATAGTTCGGCATTGATGATTGTGTACGCCTTTGCGCGCCTCTGAATTTTCGTGGAAAGCACCTCTTCACTGGGCAAAGTTCCATCCTTCAGGAATTGAAATATGGGCAGCGCCCAAGCTGGTATAGCTCGCACTGGAAACACATCCTCATCTACTTCCATTTGTTCCACCAGCATAACCTCGGCCGGATCTCGCTGCGCAGTCCCCGGGTTCTGCGAAGCAGTCCCCGGGTTTCTTGAATCACTTCCCACGTCAATGTCCATGGGCATAGCTCCTGACTCCGGATCTGCCGGGATGTAGATTGAGTCGGTTTCTAGGGACGGCCTGATAGATGGTTTTCTGAGGTGTTCCAGTGCTACACCCGGTGGAATTGCTTATCGGGTTGATCCGAGCTTCGACAATACGTCGGCAGCCTCGTTTTCCAGCCGGGGTACATGGTGAAACTCGCATCCCTCAAAGTACGCAGATATCTTTTGCACATGGAATCTGTACAATGCCATGATTGGATCAAGAGCGTCCCACTGCCCCGAGACTTGCTGAACTACCAAATCCGAGCTGCCAAAGCATTGGATCCGACGTATTCCAATTTCTTTTGCCACCTTGATCCCATGCACAAGTGCTTCATATTCAGCGACATTGTTTGATGCTGCGAAATGGATTTGCAACACATACTTCAGCTAGTCGTTCTTTGGCGAGGTAAGTACAACTCCGGCGCCTAACCCGGTTTTTGTCTTTGATCCGTCAAAATGCATTCTCCAGTAGTTCGGATCTGGGAATGGTGGTTCGTATTGCATCACGGCCCAATCCACGAAAAAGTCGGCCACAACCTGAGACTTGATCGCATCTCTCCTGTCGTATTATGGAGCATAAGGGGCTAGCTCAATTGCCCATTTTGCAATTCGGCCGCTTGCATCCTTGTTACTCATTATCTCAGATATGGGGGCTTCACATATCACTTTGATGGGGTGTTCTTCAAAGTAGTGCTTTAGCTTCTTTGCCGACATGTACACACCATATGCCATTTTCTGATAGTGTGGATAGTTTTGCTTTGATGCAGATAATACCCCGCTTAGGTAATAGACTGGCCTTTGCACTAACTTACCCTCTTCATCACGCTCTACCACCACCACTTCACTTACAACTCGGTTGGTTGCAGCTATATAGAGCAACATTGGCTCTTTTGATAGTGGAGAGGATAACACTGGTGCAGTGGCTAACATTTTCTTTAATTGGATGAAGGCTTCATTGGCCTGCAGCGTCAATACGAACTTGTCCGCTTTTTTCATTAGTTGATAGAGAGGCAATGCCTTTTCTCCCATCCGACATACAAACCGACTTAAAGATGCCAGGCACCCAGTGAACTTCTGGATATCATTAAGACACTTCAGCAATTCCATTCGCTCTATGGCTCGGATTTTCGTCAGGTTAACTTCGATACCTCGGCTGGAGACAAGAAATCCGAGTAATTTTCTAGCCTGGACACCGAAGGTACATTTCTCCGGGTTAAGCTTCATCCGGAATCTCCTTTGGTTCGCGAATGTTTGCCTGATATCTTCAAGGAGCGTTTTGCTTTCCTTGGTTTTTATAACCACATCATCCACATATACTTGCACATTTCCACCAATTTGATCGTGCAAACACTTTTGCATACATCTTTGGTACGTTGCCCCTGCATTACGTAAACCAAAAGGCATGGTGCGATAGCAATAAGCCCCATACGGGGTGATATATGCAGTCTTTATTTGATCGCTAGGATTCAGAGGTATCTGGTGGAAACCAGAATATGCATCTATGAATAACAACAGATCACACCCAGCAGTAGAATCTATGACCTGATCTATCCTTGGCAGTGGAAATGGATCTTTTGGACACGCCTTATTCAGGTTCGTGTAATCGATACACATACGCCAAACCACTGCCACATTCGGATCATCTTTTTTCTTTTCCACAAGCATCGGATTAGATAGCCAATCCGGGTAAAGTACTTCCATGATAAATCCAGCTGCGAGGAGCCGAGCTATCTCATCCCCAATGACTTTTCTCCTATCTTCGGCGAAGCGGCAGAGAGGTTGCTTCACCGGCTTTGCTCCGGGTCTCACATTCAAAGAGTGCTCGGACAACTCCCTCGGAACACCTTGCAAGTCCTATGTGGACCAAGCAAAGATATCCCGATTCTCACGGAGGAAGTTGACGAGCTCGCTTTCCTATTTGTCATTTAACCCGACACCAATTGTTATGGTGCACTCTGGGAACAGATCATCGACATGCACTTTCTTCGTATCCTTAATTGATTGAAATGAGACACTTCCATGCGGGTTACTCATCGCAGGCATATACTGCTACGCGGACTGAGCCAATGCTGCCACTTCCTGTATCTTTCTTTTCTCTTGCGCAATCATGAGTGACTCGGCCAGGTTAGACCCGGCTGACGCACACTCAATGGAATGTCGGAAATCTCCCGCTATGGTAATTACTCCATTTGGCCGGGCAACTTCATCTTCAAGTAACTGATGTGACAACTTGCCATGAACTTGTTCAGTGCTGGCCTGCCGAGTAACGCGTGATACGCACTTTCTAAGTTCACAACCTCAAACTCCAAATTCTCAGTTCGGCAGTTATCTCGTGTGCCGAACAATACGTCAACCTGGACCTTGCCAATGGGTTCACAGGAAATGCCTGGCACAATACCATGGAAAGTTGTTCTCGTGGTCTGGAGCATGTTCTCTGAGATACCCAACTTGCGCATGGTATCCACATACATGATATTAATGCTGCTGCCATTGTCAATCAGCACCTTGGAGAATCTCACATTTATATCTGGCCCGATGAACGTTGGGTCCAGCACCAATGTGTATGAACCAGGACTCGGCATAAGCTTAGGATGATCCTTGATATTCCAAGTGATTTCCTGATCCGACCAAGGCATATACCTCGTCACCGCCAGCATAACTGCGTTCACTTCCATATGTCGGCGCCACAAACTCTTTCTATCTGTTTCCTCTGTGGTAAAGACACCATAACTCTGGTGATGCTCCCTGTACTCATTTCTCCCCTCATTTCCGGTATACCTTTGATCTGGCTGATGCTGATTTTCCCCATGGGGGTGGTCCACAGGGTTCATAACTACCCCTCTTACTACGGGTCGTTTGCCTAGCCAACACTTAGATCCGGCTCTACCCAAACTTTTTTGGTTCACCCCAACATTACCCACTTGTCCGACTATTGCTAAGCAGTTTTGGGATACTAAACGGACCTCCCCAGATGGTAATCTTAAAGTGGCCGATTTACCCTCTTTTGCAATCAGTTTTGCTACATCACCTGCTGCTCACTCAAATAAAAGAAAGAGGGAGGTATCAGAGATCGTACCACCATGCATTGACAGACCTGCAGGAGCAGCAAAAACGGAATTCACAGAGGCCTAAATCCTAGGTAACTACTATCGCTTGAGGTGAGTAAAAATAGAATGCCACCAAAACTTCCCTATTTAGTATGACCGATCAACGACCCAGCAAAGTATCAGCAAAGCGATCTAAATTGACGTAAAGAGATAGTTGAAGAGATTAGCAAAGCAGTCACTGCCAACGGTAGACCTTCAGAGTAGCCCACTTATCATAATCCAGAGCTGGTTTCATCCGTTTTTTTGACAGCCCCTCCTTTTGTCTCAGTAGAGAGTCTTTCAGTGGCATTCACTTCACCAAGGGCATGAGTGGAAGCTGGTTATGGAGCAGCCGGTGAAAGAACAGGTTGAGAGTGAAGTTTCTCTGTTTATATAGAATTGTGAGATCATGAAATTCCTTTCTGAGTCAGGCGAGGTGGTAAAGCAAACCAGCACTAGAGCAGGGCTATGGCAAGCATTCCTTTTACGAGAGCAAGATGGATGGAATAAATCGCCTGAAGGGCTCCATCCCAAGTCAGATGACTGTAAAGTGTCTCCCTTAATAGCTTATAAAAGCTTAGCTTTCGGTCTCTGCACATCCCAGCAGAATACAACAATACAGCAGCTCCAGCAGCAGCATGCAATCCATCTTAGGTGGCCCTATACAAACAACTTGTTTGGCACCACTTTGCCCAATCTCAAAATAACATAGTTGATGTGATGTACCCGCTATCCCCGAAAAGGCGGAAGGACCTTATAGGACTGCCAAGAGTACCCAACATCCTTCCTTCTTTCAACAAGAGATAGTAGAACTTGAATCCTTTTATCGGACAGAGTGCTTTCTGCCTTGCCTTCTTGATCATACGTACTGGTCCCTATCAAATAGAGTGGGGATAAAGGATAAGGTAAGGGTGGGTTCTCAGCCTCACCTAAAGTTATTGCAGGTTTTATGCCTGCCTTTGCGCCAGGAAGAAAAGCTAGATCGTCCTACTTATCTGATCAATTGGATTCTTTATTTATTATAGAATAGAATATTGAAGGTCAAAAGACGGCATCAACTTTTACAAATCACCAAGAAGAGTTGACTTGGGGGAGTATTAAGCCAAACAGCTTCCCTTTCTGGCTATCCCGGGTCAAAACTGCAATGGGCATTAAGCTGACCTAGGGAGAACTGGATGATTGCTATGGGAGCTCTTTTTTAGGTATATAACGTGTTTTTTTCTTCACTCTTCCTTCAATAATGCTTGATCCATCCTTACCGTCAGAGAAATCATTCATTCTAATTTCCAAGGATTGACTATCTCAATTTAGCTGCCCATAAAGATGAATAGCAAAGGCAATCGATGAAAGAATCGGAACAATCTGGAATCGCACCCTATGTCGGCGCCACAAGCTCTTTCTATCTGTTTCCTCTGTGGTAAAGACACCATAACTCTAGTGATGCTCCCTGTACTCATTTCTCCCCTCATTTCTGGTATACCTTTGATCTGGCTGATGCTGATTTTCCACCTGATGCACTGCGTCCCATCTCTCATGATTTTCATACCTCGGCAGAGGGGGTGGCAACATTAACTGTTGCGTGTTCGCTCTAGAGAGCAATTGCTGCCAGGGTAACTCCTGCCGAGGTTGATCATTCCGAGGTGCCTGAGCATTCCTCGAACCACTTTGTTCTATCTTCCTCATCCACTCACATTGCCGAGTCGTGTGACTCGCCGGGTTACTCAGATTTGGCATGTGAAATTTTCTTGGCTGATCCAGCATTGCCTCATACATATACCTCGGATGGTCCTTCTTTTCTTGCCACTGTTTCTTCTGCTATGGTGTCCAAGTTTTCTTGTCATCATTTCTTGGGGTCCATTGTTGCCCTCCAGTTTTCTAACACTGATTACTCCCTGCTCCGGGTTGATCTTGATTTACAGCAGCAACTTGTTGCGAACTGTACCTGTAATCCGGTCTATCATCTCTTCCCTTACCCCGGTAATCATTCCTCCGGGATGATCCGGCTCCATCTCGCTGGTAGTACTCCTCATTTGACTCGTTTGACACAAGCCTAGTTTGAGTCGGATCACCCAAGGCATATGAATCAGCAATCCGGATCGTCTCTACCAGTGTAGTTGGCATATCCCTTTGTAGCCTTTGCCACAGCATGCTTGCATATCTACACCCTTGTGCAAACCAAGCTATTGCATGTGACTCGATCACGCCCTCACACGAGTTTCTCACTGGGCACCACCGGGTTAAGAACTCCCGGTCCATCTCATTTGGTCTCTGTTTGCACATTGCTAGGGTCTGTGGCCTATTCGGCCTCTGATACGTGCTCGAGAACTTGCTGACAAACATTTCCTCAAAACCAATCCATAAGTTGATACTTCTGGGTGGCAAATTGTTTAGCCATACCCTTGCTGGCCCCTCCAGCATCTGAGGTACATATCTCACAGCCCATCTCAAGTTGCCTCTGGTAATTTTCACCACCGTAGCGTAGTTGATGAACCAATCCTCCGGCTTTGTGCTGCCGTCATATGTTTTCTAGCCTCTGGGTAACTGGAAGTTTGATACCGGAGGCTCCTTCATGATCCGGGGCCCAAAACACGCCGGACCCGGAGGACCTTGACACTCAATTTGCTCCGACCTATAAAGCCGATCCAGTTTTAACCTGGCGTCGTCAGGCATCAAGTCCCTGCTTCCCAATCTTGACCCTATCATGTGATAGTCTGGCCTTGGGTATCCTGCGTTCACCATTTCTGAATCACCATCATTGTATCTGTCCTGCTCTCGTGGAGCGCCTCTCTATTGCATACCTCGACCAGCACTTTGCTCTTGCCGTGGTATATTCCGCTGTTGCGGTTGCCCTGCTCCCGCCGAGTTGCGCTGTCCGGCATTGCTGTTTCCATCATTTCCTTGACGGCATTGCCTTGGTCGCGGTTACCTCGGCCAGCCTCACCTCGGCTGACACTTTGTCGATCATCATTTGCCTGTACTGCTTTTCCTTTCCCTGCCCTTGCCGGGTCATACGGGACTATCTGTTTGTTTCTCCTCGCCGAAGTTACCACCTCCTCTCTTCTTGAGTCTCCATGAGGGGATGATGCAGCTCCAGCTGATTTCTCCGGGTTACCCACAGCTGAATGAACAACTTTGGATGCGCCAGCCCTTGCCGGGTTACCCCTGAGCAACTCTTCATTTTGTCTGTTTGCGATCTGAACTAACTCATTGACTCTTTCTTGCTGTCTTTGCCGGGCCTCACCCGTCAAACCCTCTAACTCGGATGCAGCTGCATCCACTACTCTGAGGTTCTTTGCTGGGGTACTGTACTTTGGCAGCCCCGCGGACAGAAAGTTCTCTGACTCCTCAACTCTGGTATCACCCTCTTTGTTCATTTCACTCATGAGGTTTTCCCCTTTACTTTTACAGCATCTACCTTATTTGCTCTTGCGTACTCTCGCAGCGTCATGTTCAACGACTGCTGAGCCGCGGCTATCTTTTTCGCACCCTCTAGTATTTTTTGCCTAGTTTCCTCTAACTCGGCCTGTGCCTGAGCCGGATCTACTGCAGGTGCTATGGGGCTCTCTAGGCTATCTATCGCCTGCTGCAGCACGTTCTCTGGCCTCTCTAGTGGAGGACCTCTGCTTTTCCTTGGTGCCTTGGGTGTTACCTCCGGATCTGGCGCCGGATCCTTGATCGCGCCAGCGCTTGGCGCTGTCATCATCACCTCGGCACAGTCAGGGGAGCGAGTGATACGCGCCCCGTGAACCGTGCTAAGGGGTGGCTCGCCTCCCTCGATGACGTGCCACGGATGGATGCACGACACAACGACATCGACGTAGATCTTGTGCGCGCCAAGCTTGACGAAGAGGCCGTTGCGCGAGAAGGGTCGCTTGCTGAAGCAGCCAGCATTGTCGCTGACAAAGTCCAGTGCTCCAAAGCGCTGAACAAGCCCGGAGACGATGCGCTCGCCGGTGCCGATGAGGTTTCCCATCCGGATCTTCACTCCTGCTAGCGCTGCTAGCCCCACGGTGGGAGCCAACTGTCGTGGTGGTGTCACGGCAGATGCCATGGATAGGCTAAAGGTGGGGACAAGATGCACTAGAGGAATCCAGGAAGGGATAGTGTGGTGATTCCACACACAAATGTGTTGTATTCAATATCTTTCCAAGAGTTACAAGTGCTCCTTGAGCTGTATTGGGGAGAGGAGGAAGAAGGAACTATCTTACTCTCTCTACTAGCTAGCCCTCAGGAACATACTAGAGAATCCCCAAGTCAAGCTCAACCCACTAGAGATCAACCCCCTCTACAGATACCCTAGCCCTCGTTATATAGGGGTGGCTAGGTCTCCAATTAGGGCATACATGGAGGCATATTCCAGGGAATATGCCTCTTCCCAAAATAGTAAACCGACCGGGTCACTTTTCCCCATCGTCAGCCATGCAGAGGCTACGTGAGCCTCTGCGGCGCCTGCGTCATCCGACACAGGCATCGTCACCCTTGTCACCCACGCCTCGGTGGTCCTGGCCTCTGTCCGCTTCGCTCACGCTCTGCGTATAGTGACCTCCTTTTGACCAGCGAGATACCTTCCTTCTCTTGCAAGCCTAATATAACCCGGATCATGCCTGGTTAATCCGGCCACACTGGTACCTGCATACAAGTTAAATCAATTCTGCTGGCATACAACATATGTCGGCCGGGACTCGGTCAGGTGGACATCCACCAGTCCGGGTTACTCCGTGATTCGGCCTGCCTTGAGGTGACTCGGCCAGCACTCGCTTTGACCTTGTCGTACCTCGGCTAACTCGGCCTTTATACCCTGGCGCGACCCTACCCGGGGGTATCCCCCAACACACAAACAAAAGGTTCATGAATAACAATGCTTTGTAAGACGTTTGTTTGTTTCACATAAAGAAAACATAGCATAGTGGCATTCAGCTTGTCCCTCATAGAGTAGCAAACATAGATGCATAGAAACCCTTAAAAGTTCATAAGAGTGACTAGATACAATAGTTTAAAACAAGCAATATCAAAGCTATGCATCAATCAACAAGTATTGGGACAATGCACATAGAACTAAGAATGGCCACTATGCTCTCAAAGTAGGTGCATAAAGATAGAAGGTGGAGACTCAACATAAAAGTAAAAGAAAGGCCTTCCTAGAAGGAAGTAGGGATTCAAGTCTCATAAAGAGCTTCCAAAAATTATGATACTTGTTAGCTTTCAGCTCTCATTGCCCCTATCATAAGCATCTTGAAGTGATTAAGGTTAAAGTGAACAAACTATGGTGTATATGCTTGACAAAGTATAAGTTGGAAATCTCATATCCCTTGAATACGAGGGCCGCTCCTCATGCTACTCAAGTTTGGTTACCGGTAAGTTCTTGTCATAGTAAGTACATGTGTATCATAAAGAACCGCCAACGGGGTACCCCTTGCCCGATGATATGGAAGAATCCCCATATCAAAATGACAAGGCAAGCAGACAACGAGCATCTCAGCAATCTTCTTCTTTACCATGGGAATATGGTGCTTTTTTCTCTCTTTCCTCTTTTCATATATCTCTTTTTTTCTTTTTCTCTTTTTTTCTCAATATCTGACTCTTTTTTTTTATAAGAAGAATGCTTCATAGACAGCTCATTATGGTTACGCTGCAGGTTTCCACCATGACAACATGGATTAGACCAGCGGCCCAGGCGTTTCTCTAACACATATACATAACTCCATGGACTTACAAGCTCCCCTTTCATTTCACACCGACGACATCCATAGACAAAAGAGCATGATATCAACTAGGTACAAAGTACAAGTGCAATGTTGAAAGTGTTCCCCATGACAGCATTGTTCTGCTAATCCCCACCAAATAACTGCAAGCATATACAACATAGACGACACAATGGTTCAAGTTTATTAAGGGCAAGAAAAGTAAGGTATGCCATCAAGTTCATGAGAGATTTAATCACTAGTTTTCTCATAACAAGTTTAATTCGGAAGGTAGATAAAAACATGAATATACTTGGAATAGCATATGCTAGTAGGTAGGTATGGTGGACTCTTTGGAATAACTTGGTTTAAGGAGTTGGATGCATGAGTGGAACTCATACTTGGTTATGGAGGCTAGCAAAGGACTGGGAGCGACCAACTAAGAGAGGAATAATGGCCATAATCATGCAGAGCGACAAAACATCATTAATCAAAGCATAAAGTGATATTACAAGTCGAAAACTAAAGGATCATAAAGGCTTTGGTGACTTGGGATAGTCATAACATGGTGTGAGCATGTGCCAAGTCAACCCAAATAAAGCATCAAAGGAGAATACCACAATACTATGCTTTAATATGCTAAAACAACGCATGATTCTTCAAAGGAACATTAAGCAATCTCAATTGTTTATAACAAGTCATGCTACAGCAAAGAATACTAAGCATAAAGCCAAAACAATATTGAGCATGGCATGACAAAGCATAGGCCATCGTCAAAAACAAGCTCTCTTTACCACTTAAGCATGAGCTTTCCTACTCGTTTTCCAATCCAAACCAAACTATTTGAAAACCAATGTATGCAAGAGGGGGTCCAACCAATTTATTCAGCAAACTAATAAAACAAAGCAAATGAAAAACCAAAACGAAAACGAAAAAGAAGACGCTCCAAGAACAACACAACTGTGCATGATACAATAAAAATGAAGCGTTTGGAAGGAACCTAGGATTTTTATTGATGAAGAAGGGGATGCCTTGGGCATCCCCAAGCTTTGACGCTTGTACTTCTTGGATATTTCTTGGGGTGACACGCGTGGCATCCCCAAGCTTGAGCTTTAGTCCATCCTTCATCTCATTACTCATTCCTTCCATATACCTGAAATTTTTCCTTCATACAAAACTTCACACAATCTTTATTAGCAACATTAGTGCACTCAAGATAATAGGTCTTTAGGTTCAGTTCTAACACCAATAAAACTTCCATTAAAACACAAGCTACTATAGCACTTTCCTCAAAAAGCTCAATTCCCCAAAAGAACTAAAAAAGGAACCAATAAGAAGCAAATGCAAATAATGGTAGAAATCTGTCAAAACAGACCAGTAGGTAAAGACGAATTTTTTCGACGACCTTCTGTTACTCAAATCGAAATTTTTTGAACTAACGAAAGTTAGATAACAACCTAGGGCAGAAGCACAAACATTCACGCCTCAAAAGGACATACAGATATTTTACACGAATGTTTACGGTGAAGCACAAAAATCTGTTTCAGGACAACAACTTTCCCAAGCATCACTTCTCTCTCATTAGAGGTTACTCTTGGCACAAAAAGCAAATAAAAAGGATAAGGAGCGGTTATTACTGAAGTAATAACTTCCAAGACTCATCTAAAACTTTTGGGTTATCTCCCAATAAGTACTTTTCCTTAACGCCTTTAAGTTAGGCATGATAGTTTGAGAAGATGCTCACATAAGAAATATGAATTGAAGTAAAAGAGAGCATCAAGAAGCAAATTCAAAGCACATTTAAGTCTAACCCACTTCCTATACAAAATAATCTTATAAAGAAACAAGTCATGAAAGCACAAAGCAACAAGTATAAGAAAGCAAAACAAGTGCAACTTCAAAATTTTCAACATAAAGAGGGGAAATTAATATTGGTGTGATGCATAACACCATGTTTCCCTCTCTCATAATAACTTTCAATAGCATCATGAATAAAATTAACAATAGAACTATCACAAAAAACATTCTTATCATGAGCCACATGCATAAAAGAATTAATCCTCTCCACATAAGCATAGTCATTCTTATTAATTATAGTGGGAGCAAATTCAACAAAATAGCTATCATTATTATTCTCATCACCATAATCATCAAATATAGGAGGCATATTATAATCATAATTAATTTTCTCCTCAATAGTCGGTGGACTGAAAATATCATACTCATCATTGTAATTATCATATATTGGAGGTTTGGTATCATCATAAGCAATAGAATATATATCTTCCAAAGTTGGGGAACTAAAAAGATCATTTTCATAAAAACTAGCTTCCCCAAGCTTAGACTTTTCCATAGCATTAGCAATAATGGTGTCCAAAGAATTCATACTAACAACATTGCTATCAGCATGCAAATACAGTTCCATAGGTTTTTTAATTTTCTCTTCAAACACTTCATGTCCTAATTCAAGATAAATACTATAAAGCTCTCTAATTATGTTGTTGTTTTCCATTAAGCCTAACTAGTGAAAACAAGAACAAGAAACAAAAAGATAAAATTGCAGAATCTAGAGGAAATAACTTCGAGCACTCACACCGGAGGATGTGAGTACCTTTTACCTTACCTCCCTGGCAACAGCGCCAGAAAATACTTGCTGGCGCGTGGTTGACGTGGGAGCTTCTTCTTCTTCAGTCCCCGGCAACGGCGCCAGAAAATAGCTTGATGTCTACGCACTTCTATTCTTGTAGACAGTTGTTGGGCCTCCAAGTGCAGAGGTTTGTAGAATAGCAGCATGTTTTCCCTTAAGTGGATCACCCAAGGTTTATCGAACTCAGGGAAGAAGTGTTCAAAGGTATCCCCTCTCAAGCAACCCTGCAATCAAGATACAAGAAGTCTCTTGTGTCCCCAACACACCCAATACACTTGTCAGGTGTATAGGTGCACTAGTTCAGCGAAGAGATAGTGAAATACAAGTGATATGGATAATTATAAGTGGTAACGGTGATAGAGAATAGCTTGGTGGTGTGGAAAATACTAAAGTAAAACTGAAATAAAGATAGAAGCAAGCAAACATGTAATAGATCTAATAGCAAATGGTATTTCAATGTTTAGAAACAAGGCCTAGGGATCATACTTTCACTAGTGAACACTCTCATATAAATACCTTCTCTTTATGATACTACTCTTAACTACTCTCCGGTTGGACACTCTAATCGTTGGTAGGGCTATAACATCACACCTCAAAGTTCATCTTTCCCATCTAGATAACCCCACACCGTCACCTTGAGTACTAGATGGTTCAAACAAACACCACAATTTCATAAAGACCTCCAACTCCAAATATAACTCATAACAAGTATTTGAAATCTCTAGCCTAAGTGCCACCATGGTGTGCACACTGTCAACTTCACACACATGGGGAGAGCAGAGATCTATTAAAGCACTTGAGTAGCAAGGTAGATCTATAGATTACAATTCAATAAGATCATGCATAGAGAGAGAGAGATGGACACATAGCTACCAGTAGAATCCTTAGAATTGAGAGAGAACTACTTCCTCCTCATCATGGGAATCAGCAATGGTGATGGAGATGGTGGTGGAGATCGATGGAGATGGCTCCGGGGGCACTTCCCCATCCCGGTAGGATGCCGAAACAGAGACTTTCTGTCCCCTGAATCTCCTCTTTGGTGGCGGCGGCACTGCGGAACTTTTCGTAGATATCTGATTGACAATCTAGGGTTTTTGCCTCGGGGGACATATATAGGCGAAAGAGGCAAGGTCAGTGGCCGGCCAGGGGGCCCACACCATGCCCTGGCGCGACCAAGGGGGACCCGCGCCTAGGGGTGGTGTAGCCACCCTGTGGCCCCTCTCTGGCTCTCCTTCTAGCTCCGTGAGTCTTCCGGGAAAATAATAACTTTGGCTTTTGTCCCGTCCAATTCCGAGAATATTGATTTTCTGACTTTCCTAGAACTAAAAACAATAGAAAACAGGCAACTGGCACTATGGCATCTTGTTAATAGGTTAGTTCTAGAAAATGTGTAAAAGTACTCCAAAGTGTGGACAAAATGTAAGAAAGTAGATATAAAACAAGCATGGAACATCAAAAATTATAGATACGTTTGCAATGTATCAATTCCCTTCACAAAGGAAAGAATCAATGATAATGATCATTGTGTTTTCCCCTTTGGTGTTTTCACTACATGAAGTAGGACTCAAAATGTAACCCATATCTTGTATGGAGACATTTGTGAATCATTTGTCATGATTACCAGAATATGACATACCTACGAAATACTAAGGAAATAATGGTAAACTAAAGTTATGAGAAATCCCATAGCAAAATTCCCTTGAGATTAGAAAGCAATTTGTTGCTGAATCTCACAAGTAAAAGGGGTTACTTGGATTTTCCCAAATGACTGCAAAGCCATAGTGGAAAAAAGCGGTGAATGACAAAAGCACAATTTGTCAAGTATTGGATGAATTCAAATGAATTGGATCCAAGTGTGCTAAATCTCTAGTGGATTTAAAACTAGTGAAAGTACTAGTATCTCATAGTAAATCTCCAAGTTTGATATTTGATCAAAGGATTTTGAAGTTGTTCAAAATAGTGAGTGGATATGCAATTTGCATGAAATTGAGTGGGAGCTATGAAAGTCTTCCTAAAAACAATGTGTGAATGACATATTTTTGAGTGGGAGCAATATAAGTCTCAAATTCAAATATGTAGGAACATAGTTTGAGTAAGAGTCATATGTCATTCACACATTGTTTTTAGGAAGACTTTCATAGCTCCCACTCAATTTCATGCAAATTGCATATCCACTCACTATTTTGAACAACTTCAAAATCCTTTGATCAAATATCAAACTTGGAGATTTACTATGAGACACTAGTACTTTTACTATTTTTAAATCCACTAGACATTTAGCACACTTGAATCAAATTCATTTGAATTCGTCCAATACTTGACAAATTGTGCTTTTGTCATTCACCCCTTTTTCCACTATGGCTTTGCAGTCATTTGGGAAAATCAAGTAACCCCTTTTACTTGTGAGATTCAGAAACTAATTGCTTTCTAATCTCAAGTAAATTTTGCTTTTAGGATTTCTCATAATTCTAGTTTACCATTATTTCCTTAGTAGTTCGTAGGTATGTCATATTCTAGTAATCTTGAAAAATGATTCAAAAATGTATCCATACAAGATATGGGTTTCATTTTGAATCCTACTTCATGTAGTGAAAACATCAGTGGGGAAAACACAATGATCATTATCATTGATTCTTTCCTTCGTGAAGAGAATCGTTTAGGAACGTTGTCCGTTGCGCTTCTCAACACTCTGATGCAGGGATTTGAATCATCATCGTGTTTTTCACTATCTTCCAAAAGCTTCATAATCGAGAAATATCACTAAAAGTGAACTTTCTCAAGAATGTACCAAAATCCAAGAAATACAAGTTTTGCTTCTTTTGGTTTCAACTATGGATTTCATATTCAAAGTTTCCAATGAATACTCTACAAGGACTTATTCGTTATTGTTTTGGTTATATCGAATAACCCCAAAACTTTTACGACGATCCATACCAGATATGGAGCCGCTTTCACGAATTCAAATGGTTCACTATATATTGTAATTGAGTGCTAACTATTTCTAACTAATGGTCTCTACATCTACACTACAACGATTTATTCGGCGCCATGTATTCACCCAGTTTGATACCTAATATCACATTGTGATGGTTTGCATTTTGACGTTTCAAACGCATTGCATTTCACAATTTCTTTATGCCATTCTTATAAAGTTGAATTTCATTAATATTGATCAAATTATAGTAATTAGATTCTCTTTTATATTTATACCCTTTGTTGATGAAACACTTTGATCAAATCAAATAGTTTCATATTCATGTTTCCTTTGGTAAACATATTTACACTTTTAAACAATCATATAATGATAATTACCATTTGTAAAAACACAATACATCAAATATGTATTTACTTTTAACAATTCATTAAACACTTTGTATTCAAGTAATACATGGTGTTCAAGTTATTTTGCTAAACTTAGGCATGATTCATATGTGACAAGAAATCGAAAGACTTTTCACATATTCTCAACATAACTTTTGAATTTAAATAATGGTTTCATTCATTAATGAGCATATCATTAAGTTGGGTATTTTTAAAGACATTTCAATATTTTACAAATGTTCATGCAATATCAATTAGTTTCAAAGAACAAGGATAATTCACATATAATCAAACAAGATATGCACACAACCTGAAATCATTCATAAAAGTGGAACAACTGTTTGCTACAAGCTCATACGAATAACCGTCTCACAAAGTGTGAGACACACTAAAGAAGTTCACAATCTTTTGATTATAATAATCATCCTAAACATAAAATAAATGATAAATGTTGAGGGAGAGTGTCGTTGGCCATCATCATCATGCTCACCATCAACACGCAACGTCACCTCCTCTCCAGCAAGCACCTCTCATGCAGAAGGACCTGTTTTTAGTAAAACGGAACAAGTATCAAATATAATTAACACTGCAAATGTGTTTGCAAGATTATAACATTTGTAAAAAATTGTATATGAAATATATACCTTTGTCATTGATGACCTCAGCGACAATGGGTTCAACCATCCCATTCCTGAGATGTGATACGAACCTGTGGAATTCCATTGATTCCGCGTCACCTCTCATAATGCAAGTCTTGACTTGTGCTTGGTAGCTTGGTGGCAGCGACCGCAGCACAACGCCATTTGCAAAAGAGCCCGTCATCGAGCTATCTAGGGAGTATGCAGGCCTCATGTACACATCATGCATGCACTCCAAGTGGTCGTCAGGTGATGTGTTCTCCTCCATCTTAATGGAGAGGAAGTCTCCCATCAGCTCATGCTCCCATATGCGTGCTTGTTCCACGAAATGTGTCCTAAGCTGTAGCATTACCGTACGAGGGTTGACATTACCCATGACAGATCATAGTTCGTCCACCATTCCGAAACACATTGTAACTGAAATGAAGGAGGCCATCTCCCAACGGTAATAGCGGTCTTCCCGCTGCTCTGGGGTCTCTAGGTCAATGGGCTGATCCAAATCCATCTCATTGAGTATGTAGTCGACCACGTCATTCTCTCTAAGGAGAACATGGAGACGCGCAACCCACATAGAGAAGTCTGGTCCATCTAGTCTGAGCTTCTCTCCTTCTAACCAATCAATCGTCAACAGGAAAGGTGGCATCAGGGAGAACCTTTTCTACATTTATAATTGCAAAAGGAATTTAGACTAAGTTTATAATTAAATGAGTTAATAATAACTCCACTCAGAAACACATATCCCATGAAGGGTTCCTAGTGATAACACGACCCCTTTTCCCCACATCTCCCTCGATCGTCATGACCATCAATGTGGGTTCAAGGGTGGACGCTAAATGTCTGTCACATCATTCATGTGACTCGTGCTCGATCTTTCGACCATCCGCGTTCCGAGGCCATGTCTACTCATGCTAGGCTCGCCAACTCAACCTTAGTGTATTCGCTGTGCAACATGGCTTACACCCACTGTATGCGAACGTAGATATGTCTGACACACGATCATCACGGCCTGCCTCATACCGAAGAACTTTCTTGGTGGTGCACACCAAGGGGGAACACAACCATTGGTAATTTTAATAGGGATCATCTTATTAGGCTACCGGTGTCTTTCATCGTGGTAGTCCGTCACCTCCGTGACTATCTACTACTACGTAACATAAGGTAATCACTTTACCTTTGTCACAACCATATCACAAAGCAACGCCCCCTGCAAAACAAAGTTAGACGCCTCTACTTTATCTTTGCATGTTTTACGTGGCTGAATGGGCTTTCGCACAAGAACCGTTCTTACCTATGAACTTTCAGCACAACGCTGATCAAGTAGTTGTCTCTACTACACCCCGTTCGGGGCCCTCCATTGCAAATGGCATACCAACTAATGCGAGAGAGAGACAGACACCCCCTAAGCCACTTTATACGGTAAAAGCCGTATGTCAAGCATGGACCAGTCTCGCGAATAAACGCGTAAAGTCGGTTGGGGGCGCTTCATCAAGCATTACTGTGGTATACACAAGTACACGTGGGAGGGTAACAACTAAAAGATCAACGCCCACACGCTATATCTCGTGTGTTCTACCCGTACTAGCATTACTACGCATAGATCTAGCTCTGATACCACTCTAGGGGTTCCACGTATGAAAACAATAATTTTTACCCTACACCCCTGAACCCCTGATGCTACCAGGACCTATCTATTAGTAATACAGTAATGGGAGGGCCTTTTCATGAACTTACCCTTGAAGACCGAAAATCGTTGTCAACGCTCAGGACAGCATGGTTGATGTAGACGAGCCGAAGCCGACCTCAAGGTCGAGATGAACTCCTTTTGCTCCTGCGGCTCCAACGACTTGAGTGCCTTAAGTGTGACACCTCGCGGGGAGTTCCACACGTCTGGTGCCTGACGATGACTCCCACTTCCCCGATCCAGCAGTAGTTGAGGAAGTAGAGCTCCTGGATCCGAATCCCGCAGCGCGACAGTACAAACTTGGGACCACGGTCACGAGAGAGTGAGAGAATATTAATTGGAGGTCTTCCCAAAAGTGAAAAGACCTTTATTGAATATTGTGTGTATTTATCTGGCCAAAAACCCCCACTATATATAGGGGGAGGGGAGGTACTACCTCCCTGAATGTCCCGGGGTGGACTAAAGGAGGAGGAGGTGGGGGGAAGCGTCGCTGGCTAGCCCGCACCATGGGCCCCACATGGGGAAGGCCCATTATGGCCGCCAGCCAACCCTTTTGGCCCCTCCTAGGCGTGCGGCCCCCTCTTGGGCCCTTTCCCCTCCGGGAATTGGCCCATTAAGTCTTTTGACCTGTTAAATTGATTTTCTCTTTATTAAATAATTATGAATAAATGATTAAATCAATATTTAACATACATTCACATATTATTCAATCTCCGTGGCAATGGAACACCTTCCACCTCCACTCCGGACATCCTCCGGACTTACCGAAACCCTTCTGGTTTTCTCTCTACTATTCTTCTTCGATTCTACCGATCCTATAAACACTCTCTAAGCATCATCAACCCTTAAGCGTGATACCCTACGGTTCGGGAACACTCTAGACCTGGTCGGGACACTCCCGGACCAATGATCAACAGAGGGACCTAGATGGCCATGTGACCCCTTGATGACCCATAAGTATAGGGGGTGTATCGCAGTATTTTCGAGGGAAGTGAAACCCAATTTATTGATTCGACACAAGGGAGACAAAGAATATTTATAAGCCTTAATAACTGAGTTGTCAATTCAGCTGCACCTGGAAACAATCTTGCTCATAGCAGTTTATCAGTAGCAACAGTTTTGTAGTAGCAATAGTAAAGTAATAGCAGTAGTAAAAGTAAAGACAGTAGTGACAATTGCAGTAAATAGTAGGATTAAAGCGCGGTAGGCGTAGGGATGGATGGACAGGCGTTGCATGGACAAGACAATTCATATAGCAATCAGAACATAGGGCATTTGCAGATAAATAAGACAAAGCATCCAAGTACTAAATAATCATAGGCATGTGTTCCATATATAGTCATACGTGCTCGGAATGAGAACTTGCACAACATCTTTTGTCTTGCCAGCCCGTTTGCAGCAGGTCCTCAAGGGAACTACTGGCAATTAAGGTGCTCCTTTTAATAGAGCACCGGAGCAAAGCATTAACACTCCGTGAACACATGTGATCCTCACATCAAAGCCAATCCCTCTGGTTATCCCGATTTTTGTCACTTCGGGGCCTTTGGTTCCGGACAACAACGTGTGTATACAACTTGTAGGTAAGACCATAAACGATACTATCATAATGAATCAATAACATGTTCAGATCTGAAATCATGGCACTCAGGCCCTAGTGACAAGCATTAAGCATAACAAGTTTCAACAAAGTCAAAACGCACTAATAGTAGATACTAGGCACCATGCCCTAAAAATCTGATGCCATTACATGAACGATCTCATCCAATCCCTACCATCCCCATAGCCTACAACAGGGAATTACTCACTCATAGATGGGGAAAACATGGATAGTTGACGGAGAAGCGATGGTGATGATGATGGCGATGATCTCCTCCAATTCCCCGTCCTGGCAGGATGCCAGAACGGAATTTCTGGTTCTGAATCGCAGAATCTGGTGGTGGCGGCGGAGCGAAACTCTCTCTGGAAAAACGTCGAACCCCCTGGGTTTTTAGGTCAGGAGGCAACTTATAAGCAAAGAGGGAGGCCAAGGGGGTGCTTGGGGCGGCCAGACCACCCCCTGGTGAGGCCAGGCCTAGCCCGCGCAGCCAGGTGGTGTGACGGGCCCTAGCCCCTCTCCGTCTCGTATTCTGGCTCCTAGTGTCCCTCAGTGAAAAACTAACTTTGGCTTTTGTCCCGTCCAATTCCGAGAATATTCATTTTCTGAATTTCCTGGAACCAAAAACAACAGAAAACAGGCAGCTGGCATTGTGGCTCTTGTTAATAGGTTAGTCCAATAAATCATATGAAAAGTACTCCAAAGTGTGGACAAAACATAAGAAAATAGATAAAACCAAGCATGGAACATCAAAAATTATGGATACGTTTGCAACGTATCAACATCCCCAAGCTTAACTCCTGCTCGTCCTCGAGTAGGTAAGTGATAAAAAGAAAGAATAATTTTTGAGATGACATGCACCATCATAAACTTGATCAAAGTATTTGTAAAACATTCATAGCTGGGATCATAGTACTTCAACATAACATGAAATATAAAGTTCTAACAATAAGACAAAGCAACTATGTTGCAACATGAAAAGGCACAAACAAAAGATTCATGAATAACAATGCTTTGCAAGAAGTTTATTTGTTTTACGTAAAGAAAACATAGCATAGTGGCATTCAGCTTGTCCCTCATAGAGTATCAAACATAAATGCATAGGACACCTTCAAAGTTCATAAGAGTGACTAGATACAAATAGTTTAAAACAAGCAATATCAAAGCTATGCATCAATCAACAAGTCTTGGGACAATGCACATAGAACTAAGAATGGCCACTATGCTCTCAAAGTAGGTGCATAAAGATAGAAGGTGGAGACTCAACATAAAAGTAAAAGAAAGGCCTTCATAGAAGGAAGTAGAGATTCAAGTTTCATAAAGAGCTTCCAAAAATTATGGTACTTATTAGCTTTCAGATCTCATTGCCCCTATCATAAGCATCTTGAAGTGATTAAGGTTAAAGTGAGCATACTATGAAGTATATGATTGACAAAGTATAAGTTGGAAATCCCATGTCCCTTAAATACGAGGGTCGCTCCTCATGCTACTCAAGTTTAGTTACCGGTAAGTTCTTGTCATTGTAAGTACATGTGTATCATAGAGAGCCGCCAACGAGGTACCCGTTGCCCGATGATACGGAAGAATCCCCTTATCAAAATGACAAGGCAAGCAGACAAAGAGCATCTCAGCAATCTTCTTATTTACCATGGGAAAATGGTGCTTTTTTCTCTCTTTCCTCTTTTCTCATATCTCTTTTTTTCTTTTTCTTTTTTTTTCTCAATATCTGACTCTTTTTTTATAAGAAGAATGCTTCATAGATAGCTCATTATGGTTACGCTGCAGGTTTTCACCATGACAGCATGGATTAGACTAACAGCCCAGGCGTTTCTCTAACACACATACATAACTCCATGGACTTACAAGCTCCCCTTTCATTTCACACCGACGACATCCATAGACAAAAGAGCATGATATCAACTAGGTACAAAGTACAAGTGTAATGTTGAAAGTGTTCCCCATGGTAGCATGGTTCTGCTAATCCCTAACATATAAGTGCAAGCATATACCACATAGATGACACAATGGTTCAAGTTTATTAAGGGCAAGAAAAGTAAAGTGTGCCATCAAGTTTGTGAGATCTTTAATCACTAGTTTTCTCATAACAAGTTTAATTCGGAAGGTAGATAAAAACATGAATATACTTGGAATAGCATATGCTAATAGGTAGGTATGGTGGACTCTTTGGAATAACTTGGTTTTAGGAGTTGGATGCATGAGTGGAACTCATACTTGGTTATGGAGGCTAGCAAAAGACTAGGAGCGACCAACTAAGAGAGCAATAATGGCCATAATCATGCAGAGCGACAAAAAATCATTAATCAAAGCATAAAGTGATACCAAGCATGGACAAGACATAAGAAAGTAGATAAAAACCAAGCATGGAACATCAAAAATTATGGATACGTTAGCAACGTATCAACATCCCCAAGATTAACTCCTGCTCGTCCTCGAGTAGGTAAGTGATAAAACGAAAGAATAATTTTTGAGGTGACATGCACCATCATAAACTTGATCAAAGCATTTGTAAAACAATGATAGCTAGGATCATAGTACTTCAATCATAACATGAAAGATAAAGTTCTAACAATAAGACAAAGCAACTATTGTTGCAAAATGAAAAGGCACAAACAAAAGATTCATGAATAACAATGCTTTGCAAGACGTTTGTTTGTTTCACATAAAGAAAACATAGCATAGTGGCATTCAGCTTGTCCCTCATAGAGTAGCAAACATAAATGCATAGGACACCTTCAAAGTTCATAAGAGTGACTAGATACAAATAGTTTAAGAATAAGCAATATCAAAATTATGCATCAATCAACAAGTCTTGGGACAATGCACATAGAACTAAGAATGGCCACTATGCTCTCAAAATAGGTGCATAAAGATAGAAGGTGGTGACTCAACATAAAAGTAAAAGAAAGGCCTTCATAGACGGAAGTAGGGATTCAAGTTTCATAAAGAGCTTCCATAAATTATGGTACTTATTAGCTTTAATCTCTCATTTCCCCTATCATAAGAATCTTGAAGTGATTATGGTTAAAGTGAAGAAACTATGGAGTATATGCTTGACGAAGTATAAGTTGGAAATCTCATGTCCCTTGAATACGAGGGCTGCTCCTCATGCTACTCAATTTAGTTACCGGTAAGTTCTTGTCATAGTAAGCACATGTGTATCATAGAGAACCGTCAACGGGGTACCCCTTTATCGATGATACGGAAGAATCCCCATATCAAAATGACAAGGCAAGCAGACAACAAGCATCTCAACAATCTTCTTATTTACCATGGGAAAATGGTGCTTTTTTCTCTCTTTCCTCTTTTCTCAAATCTCTTGTTTTTTTCTTTCTCTCTTTCTTTTCTCAATATCTGACTCTTTTTTTATAAGAAGAATGCTTCATAGACAGCTCATTATGGTTACTGATGGCCCAAAATATATCAAGCTCATTGGGGAACCCCAAGAGGAAGGTATGATGAGCACAGCAACAAGTTTTCCCTCAGTTATGAAACCAAGGTTATCAATCTAGTAGGAGCAAGGAAACACCTCCAAGGTGTTGCTAGCTGGACTTTGGCAGGGCGCACTACCGGTGCCAGCAGCAACGTGGAAACCTGGACAACACAACCACAGAACTTTTCCCCCAACTTACAGTGAGGTTGTCAATCTCACCGGTTTTGCTGAAAACAAAGGACGTATTGTTTGGAAGAAAATAATAGCTTGTAGAAAGTAAACACAAAACAGTAAACTGTTGATTGTAGATTGATGATAAAAGAAAGGACCAGGGTCCATAGTTCACTAGTGGTGGCTCTCCTTAAGATAGATGACATGTTGGGTGAACAAATTACAGCGGGGCAATTAACAAACATCGAGAAAGCATACATGCATATACTACTCATCTTGACTCCTTTGAGATTTGATTGGGCATTACAACATTATACATAGACCGTACTCCAACTGCATCTATGACTAATAATCCACCTTTAGGTTATCATCCGAACCCCCTCTAGTATTAAGTTGCAAGCAACAGATAATTGCATTACGCATTGCGTGTAAAGTAAACAATATGATTGTTCTATGAATAAAGGATTGTTGTTTTCTCCCTACTAGCAACAACACATCTAGTACCTTAGAGATTTCTGTCACTTCCCCATATTACCAGAGGCATGAACCCACTATCGAGCATAAATACTAACTCTTGGAGTTGCTAGCATCTACTTGGCCAAGATAGCTACTAACAACAGAAAGCATGCAAGATCACAAATAACAAAGACATGATAGAATCAATAATCAATTTGAAATAGCATCTCAATATCCATCGGCTCCCCGCAAACACAACATGTAGGATTACAAAAATATGATCTTGATCATGAACGGACCTTACAAGATCTAAACATGATAGCACAAAGGAGAAGAACCAGCCATCTAGCTACTACATGGACCCCTAGTCCAAGGATGAACTACTCACGCATCACACCGGAGGCTTGCATGGTGATGAAGAAGGCCTCCAGGGTGAATTCTCCCCTCCGGCAGGGTGCCGGGAAGAGCTTCAGATCCCTCCCGATCTAGGGATGGAGATGACAGCGGCTACAGACTCTTTCGTGGAATTTTGATCGGGTACTTAGGGTTTCTGTATCGGAGGCATCTTATAGGCGAAAGGGGAGGCCGAGGGGGTGCTGAAGGCGGCCAGACCACCCCCTGGCGTGGGCTAGGCTGGGCTGCGCGGCCAGGTGGTGTGGTAACCCCCTAGCCCCTCTCTGTCTCGTACTCTGGCTCCTTGGGTCCCTCGGTGAAAAACTGACTTTGGCTTTTGTCCTGTCCAATTCCAAGAATATTCATTTTCTGACTTTCCTGGAACCAAAAACAGCAGAAAACAGGCAGCTGGCACTATGGCTCTTGTTAATAGGTTAGTCCAAGAAAGTGTATAGAAAGTACTCCAAAGTGTGGACAAAACATAAGAAAGTAGATAAAACCAAGCATGGAACATCAAAAATTATGGATACGTTAGCAACGTATCAACATCCCCAAGCTTAACTCCTGCTCGTCGTCGAGTAGGTAAGTGATAAAAAGAAAGTATAATTTTTGAGGTGACATGCACCATCATAAGCTTGATCAAAGTATTTGTAAAATATTGATAGCTGGGATCATAGTACTTCCACATAGCATGAAAGATAATGTTCTAGCAATAAGACAAAGCAACTATTGATGCAATATGAAAAGGCACAAACAAAAGATTCATGAATAACAATGCTTTGCAAGATGTTTTTTTGTTTCAAATAAAGAAAACATAGCATAGTGGCATTCAGCTTGTCCCTCATAAAGTAGCAAACATAAATGCATATGACACCTTCAAAGTTCATAAGAGTGACTAGATACAAATAGTTTAAGAACAATAAATATCAAACTTATGCATCAATCAACAAGTCTTGGGACAATGCACATAGAACTCTGAATGGCCACTATGCTCTCAAAGTAGGTGCATAAAGATAGAAGGTGGAGACTCAACATAAAAGTAAAAGAAAGGCCTTCATAGAAGGAAGTAGGAATTCAAGTTTCATATAGAGCTTCCAAAAATTATGGTACTTATTAGCTTTTAGATCTCATTGCCCGTATCATAAGCATCTTGAAGTGATTAAGGTTAAAGTGAACAAACTATGGAGTATATGCTTGACGAAGTATAAGATGGAAATCTCATGTCCCTTGAATACGAGGGTCGCTCCTCATGCTACTCAAGTTTAGTTACCGGTAAGTTCTTGTCATAGTAAGTACATGTGTATCATAGAGAACCGCCAACAGGGTACCCCTTGCCCGATGATATGGAAGAATCCCCATATCAAAATGACAAGGCAAGCAGACAACAAGCATATCAGCAATCTTCTTATTTACCATGGGAAAATGGTGCTTTTTTCTCTCTTTCCTCTTTTCTCAAATCTTTTTTTTCTTTTTCTCTTTTTTTTCAATATCTGACTCTCTTTTTTTATAAGAACAATGCTTCATAGACAGCTCATTATGGTTACGCTGCACGTTTCCACCATGATGGCATGGATTAGACCGGTGGCCCAGGTGTTTCTCTAACACACATACATAACTCCATGGACTTATAAGCTCCCCTTTCATTTCACACCGATGACATCCATAGACAAAAGAGCATGATATCAACTAGGTACAAAGTACAAGTGCAATGTTGAAAGCGTTCCCCATGACAGCATGGTTTTGCTAATCCCCAACATATAAGTGCAAGCATATACAACATAAACGACACAATGGTTCAAGTTTATTAAGGGCAAGAAAAGTAAAGTGTGCCATCAAGTTTGTGAGAGATTTAATCACTAGTTTTCTCATAACAAGTTTAATTCAGAAGGTAGATAAAAACATGAATATACTTGGAATAGCAAATGCTAATAGGTAGGTATGGTGGACTCTTTGGAATAACTTGGTTTTAAGAGTTGGATGCATGAGTGGAACTCATACTTGGTTATGGAGGCTAGCAAAGACTAGGAGCGACCAACTAAGAGAGCAATAATGGCAATAATCATGCAGAGCGACAAAACATCATTAATCAAAGCATAAAGTGATACTACAAGTCAAAAACTAAAGGATCATAAAGGCTATGGTGACTTGGGATAGTCATAACATGGTGTGATCATGTGCCAAGTTAACCCAAATAAAGCATCAAAGGAGAATACCACAATACTATGCTTTAATATGC
Organism: Avena sativa; assembly: GCA_916181665.1. Classification (NCBI taxonomy): domain Eukaryota; kingdom Viridiplantae; phylum Streptophyta; class Magnoliopsida; order Poales; family Poaceae; genus Avena; species Avena sativa. The sequence goes on from OV702292.1 coordinate 107,022,615, forward strand.
TAAAGCAACGCATGATTCTTCAAAGGCACATTAAGAAATATCAATTGTTTATAACATGTCATGCTACAGCAAAGATCACTAAGCATAAAGCTAAAACATTATCAAGCATGGCATGACAAAGCATAGGCCATAGTCAAAAACAAGCTCTCTTTACCACTTAAGCATGAACTTTCCTACTCTTTTCCAATCCAAACCAAACTATTTGAAAACCAATGTATGAAAGAGGGGGTCCAACCAATTTATTCAGCAAACTAAGAAAACCAAGCAAACGAACAACCAAAACGAAAACAAAAAAGAAGACGCTCCAAGAACAACACAACTATGCATGAAACAATAAAAATGAAGTGTTTGGAAGAAACCTGGGATTTTTATTGATGAAGAAGGGGATGCCTTGGGCATACCCAAGATTTGACGCTTGTACGTATTGAATATTTCTTGGGGTGGCACGGGGTGGCATCCCCAAGCTTGAGCTTTAGTCCATTCTTCATCTCATTACATCATTCCTTACATACACCTAAAAAATTTTTCATACAAAACTTCACACAATCTTCATTAGCAACATTAGTGCACTCAAGATAATAAGTCTTTAGGTTCAGTTTCGACACCAATAAAACTTCCATTAAAACACAAGCTACTGTAGCATTTCCCTCAAAAAGCTCAATTCCCCAAAAGAACTCAAAAAGGAACCAACAAGAAGCAAATGTAAATAATGGCAGAAATTTTTCAAAATAGACCAGTAGGTAAAAACCAATTTTTTCGAAGACCTTCTGTTGCTCAAATCAAAAAGTGTTGAACTAACAAAAGTTATATAACAACCTGGGGCAGCAGCACAACAATTCACGCCTCAAAACAACATACAGAGATTTTACACGAATATTTACGGTGAAGCATAGGAATCTGTTTCGGGACAGCAACTTTCCCAATCATTACTTCTCTCTCATTAGAGGTTACTCTTGGCACAAAAAGCAAATAAAAAAGGATAAGGAGCGGTTATTACTGAAGTAATAACTTCCAAGACTCATCTAGAACTTTTGGGTTATCTCCAAATAAGTACTTTTATTTAACGCCTTTAAGTTAGGCATGATAGTTTGAGAGGATGCTCACATAAGAAATATGAATTGAAGTAAAAGAGAGCATTAAGAAGCAAATTCAAAACACATTTAAGTCTAACCCACTTCCTATGCATAGGAATCTTGTATGCAAATAAATTCGCAAAGAACAAAGTGACAGGCATAGGAAGATAAAACAAGAGTAACTTCAAAACTTTCAGCACATAGAGAGGTGTTTCAATATCATGAAAACTTCTACAACCATATTTTCCTCACTCATAATAATTTTCAGTAGCCTGACGAATAAACTCAACAACATAACTATCACATAAAGCATGCTTTTTGTTGGGTCCGCAGCATAGAAAACAAAAAATTTCCTACGGTGTGAACTACACGCCAAGATCTATCTACTAGGTACAAAGCAATGGGTGGACATACATCCAACAAGAACTTACCCTCGAAGACAACGAGTTTTGTTAACGAGTAGGAACTCGTGGTTGATGTAGTCGTACACTTGCCGATCTCAAGATCGTGAGGAAGTCCGCGCACTGCAACTCAGCAGCGCATCCGTACTCGCACACACGTTCAAGCCACCGGACAACCTCCACCACCTCGCTCCAGCGATCCAGCGGAAGCAGCAACTCCTTCTAGACGAAATGCCACCGGGAACATGTATCTCCCTAATCCGAGACCATGGAGGAATAATTCTAGAGGGGGAGATATCCTTCACAAGGAGGTGTGAGGATGAAGGAGGGAATGGGTGGCCTTTTATAGGAGGAGGGGGGTGCCCCTCCTCTCCATGGCCGGCGCATGGGGGGTGACCCCTCACCTCCCCCATGCATGTGGTGGTAACCCCTACACATTAAAATGCCTCTTCACATTCCCTTTTAAAGTCTCCACTTTAAATGCATTAAAATTCTCCAAGTTTAATGCTCTCTCATTTAATAAAACTCTTTTATTAAATTTATTCAGAATTTTTTAATTACTTTAATTAACAAACATTCACATATAGCCCCTTGCAATATTTCAATATCACATGCAGAACCACTTTCTGCAATTTCACCCGAAACAATTTCCGGTTTCTATTGAAACAATTCCTGCGCTTTGCAATTCTTTCGTCTGAAACATATATGCTCCAAAATGGTGTCCGGTAACTCTTAAGTGTGTCACCCTATGGTTCGCAAATAATGCGGACATGATCGAGACCCTTCTCCTATCAATAATCAGCAGCGGGACCTGGAAATCCGTACTGACTCCTACACATTCAACGATGACTTTTGTGATCGTGAGAACCTTTAATGCTTGTAACTCAATCCCTTTGTCTCGCGATATATTACATGTCCGAGATTCGATCATAGGTATCTCCATACCTAGTTTGATCTCGTTACCGACATGCACTCTTTTCTCGTTCCCGTGATATAACATTCTAGTGATCACATCACTTGCTTGCAAGCTATCTCAATGTAATATCACCGAGAGGGCCCAAAGTATATCTATCCATCATTGGGATTGACAAATTCCACTCTTGATCCATGAGCCTCAACATAACACCTTCGTAGTACTGAACCCATCTTTAGAGTTACCCTGTTATGGTGTGACGTTTGATGTTATCAAGATACTCTTCCGGTGTTAGCAATTAACATGATCTCTTGGTCTAAGGATAAAGATTACTTCGTATGATGTTATAGCAATATAAACATAATGACTTGATCGTAATGCTATACTTCGGATGAATGTTCATCACATCATTCCACCAATGGTGTGACCTTGTTATTAACAACATCCAATGTCCATGATCAGGAAACCTTGATCATCTTGTTAATAAACAAGCTAGTCTATAAGAGAGACATAACTAGGAACCCTTTTTGTTTATTAAACACACATGTATTGATGTTTCTGATCAATACAATTCTAGCATGCAAAATAAACATCTATCATATTTAAGGAATACATAATAACAACTTTATTATTGCCTCTCAGGGCATATTTCCTTCAGTCTCCCACTTGCACTAGAGACAATAATCTAGTTCACATAGTGATAAATCTAACACCCATGGAGTTCTGGTGTTGATCATGTTTTGCCCTAGGGAGAACTTTAGTCAATGGATCTGCTACATTTAGGTATGTGTGTACTTTACAAATCTTTATATCTCCATCCTTGACATGCTCGCGGATGGAGTGAAACCGGCGCTTAATATGCTTGGAATTCTTGTGAGACCTCGGTTCCTTTGCGTTGGCTATGGCTCCATTGTTGTCACAATAGATCACCATTGGGTCCAATGCACTAGGAACCACACCTAGTTCCGTAATGAACTCTTTCATCCAAACCGCTTCCTGCGCCGCTTCTGAAGCAGCAACATATTCCGCCTCCGTCGTTGATCCAGCCACCACAGGTTGTTTGGAACTCCTCCAACTAACTGCTGCTCCGTTCAAGAGAAATACGTATCCGGATTGAGACTTAGAGTCATCCGGATGGGTGTCAAAACAAGCATCGACATAACACTTAGCGACTAGCTCTTCTTCACCTCCGTATATAAGAAACATATCCCTAGTTCTTCTCAAGTACTTGAGGATGTTCTTTACTGCTATCCAGTGTTCCAAACCTGGATTAGATTGGTACCTACTAGTCAAACTAATAGCATGTGCCACATCCGGTCTTGTACATAGCATGGCATACATAATAGAGTCTATGGCCGAGGCATAGGGGATCTTATCCATCATCTCTCTTTTTTCCGTCGTAGCCGGACTTTGAGTCTTACTCAATGTCTTGCCTTGCAACATAGGTAAGAACCCCTTCTTACTTTCGTTCATATTAAACTTCTTTAATATCTTATCAAGGTATGTACTCTGCGATAGCCCAATTAGGCGCCTTGATCTATCTCTATAGATTTTAATGCCTAATATATATGACGCTTCACCAAGGTCTTTCATCAAAAATTTGCTGTTTAGATAACTTTTAACACTGTTTAAAAGATCTATATCATTTCCAATCAATAATATGCCATCCACATATAATATCAGAAATGCCACATTGCTCCCACTCACTTTCTTGTAAATACAAGCCTCTCCATAAGTTTGGACAAATCCAAACTCTTTGATCACCTCATCAAAGCGAAGATTCCAACTCCGGGATGCTTGCTTCAGTCCATAGATGGATCGCTAAAGTTTGCATACCTTATTAGCATCCTTAGGATCGATAAAACCCTTAGGTTGTATCATATACAACTCTTCTTCAATATTACCATTGAGGAACGCAGTTTTGACATCCATCTGCCATATTTTCATAATCGAAATATGCAGCAATTGCTAACATAATCCTAACTGACTTAAGCATCGCTACGGGAGAGAATGTCTCATCGTAGTCAACTCCTTGAATTTGTCGAAACCCCTTTGCGATAAGTCGAGCCTTATAGATGGTCACATTACCATCAGGATCAGTTTTTCTTTTGAAAATCCATTTATTCTCAACGGCCTTTCGATCGTGACGTAAGTCCACCAAGGTCCAAACTTGGTTCTCGTACATGGATTCCATCTCGGATTTCATGGCTTCGAGCCATTTGTTGGAATCCGGGCTCATCATCGCTTCTTCATACATCGCAGGGTCATCCATTTCATCAACCATGAAATTCACAACAGGATTGTCGTACAGTTCAGGAGCTGCACGTGTCCTGCTTGACCTGCGAGGTTCGGTAGTTTCCTCTTTCGGAGCTTCATGATCAATATCATTAGCTCTCTCTTCATTAGGTGAAGTCAACTCCGAAACAACTTCCGTTGTTGTGCCACTTGCTATGTCATGAAGAGAAGGTTCAATAACCTCTTCGAGTTCTACCTTCCGACTACTCACACCTTTCGCGAGAAACTCCTTCTCAAGGAAGGATCCATTCTTGGCAACAAAAACCTTGCCCTTGGATCTGTGATAGAAGGTATACCCAATTGTTTCCTTAGGGTATCCTATGAAGACGCATTTTTCCGCTTTGGGTTTGAGTTTATCCGGTTGAAGTTTCTTCACATAAACATCGCATCCCCAAACGTTAAGAAATGACAGCTTAGGTTTGTTTCCAAACCATAATTCATACGGTGTTGTTTCAACGGATTTAGATGGTGCCCGATTTAAAGTGAATGCAGTTGTTTCTAGTGCATAACCCCAAAATGACAGTGGCAAGTCAGTCAGAGACATCATAGATCGAACCATATCCAAAAAGGTACGATTACGACGTTCTGACACACCATTACGTTGTGTAGTTCCGGCAGGCGTGAGTTGTGAAACTATTCCACACTCTTTCATGTGTGTCCTAAACTCGTAACTTAGATACTCTCCTCCACGGTCAGACCGTAGAAATTTGATCTTTCTATTACCATGATTTTCCACTTCATTCTAAAATTCCTTGAACTTTTCAAAAGTTTCAGACTTGTCTTTCATCAAATAGATATACCCGTATCTACTCAAATCATCCGTGAAAGTAACAAAATAACGATATCCACCTCGCGCCGACACACTCATTGGTCCACACACATCAGTATGTATGATTTCCAATAGATCTGTCGCCCGTTCCATTGAACCGGAAAACGGCGTTCTAGTCATCTTGCCCATAAGGCATGGCTCACATGTATCAAATGATTCAAAATTAAGTGATTCCAAAAGTCCATCAGAATGGAGTTTCTTCATGCGTTTAACGCCAATATGACCTAGACGGCAGTGCCACATATATGCAGATATATCATCATCAAGTTTAATCTTTTTAGCATTAACATTATGAATGTGCGTAATATTACTATCGAGATCCATCAGAAATAAACCATTCAACACAGGTGCATGACCATAAAAGATATTATCCATATAAATCGAACAACCATTGTTTTCAGATTTAAACGAATAACCACTTTGCATCAAACACGATCCGGATACAATGTTCATGCTAAGTGCAGGCACCAAATAACAATTATTTAGGTTTATGACTAATCCCGATGGCATATGGAGAGGCAACATTCTGACGGCGATCACATCAACTCTTGATCCATTGCCGACCCGCATTGAGACCTCATCCCTTGCTAGTTGTCGCTTTTCCGCAGCCCCTGAATCGAGTTACATATATTAGCAACCGATCCCGTATCAAATACCCAGGTGCTACTGCGAGTACTAGTCAAGTACACATCAATAACATGTATATCACATATACCTTTGTTTGCCTTGCCGGACTTCTTGTCTGCCAAATACTTGGGGTAGTTGCGCTTCCAATGGCCAGTCCCCTTGCAATAGTAGCACTCGGAATCAGACTTAGGGCCAGCTCGGGGTTTCTTTTCAGGCGCGGCAATAGATTTGCCACCCTTCTTTCCCTTGTGCTTGCCTTTCTTGTCCTTCTTGAAACCGGTGGTCCTATTGATCATCAACACTTGATGTTCTTTCCTAATCTCCACTTCTGCAGTCTTAAGCATTGACAGAAGCTCGGGAAGAGTCTTCTTCATGCCCTGCATATTATAGTTCATCACGAAGCTCTTGTAGCTAGGTGGCAGAGATTAGAGAACACGATGTATGCCTAAGTCATTGGGAATCATTATTCCCAAGGACACAAGCTTATCGGCGTACCCAGACATTTTGAGTACGTGCTCACTAACGGAGCTGTTTTCCTCCATTTTGCAGCTGAAGAACTTTTCAGAAGCATTATAACTCTCTACGGAAGCATGGGTATCGAAAATCATTTTCAATTCTCCCATGGTATCAAAGGCATTGCCATTTTCGAAACGCTTTCGAAGTTCTGGCTCTAGCCCATACAGTATGCCGCAATGAACTAAGTTGTGATCCTCCTGACGAGTCATATAGACATTCTTTTCCTCTTCAGGGGCATCAGGAGCTGGTGGGGGTCCTAGTGGCGCATCTAGCACATATTAATTTTGTGCAGCAGTGAGGAGATCCTCAAATTCATAGCCCAGTTGGTGAAGTTGCTACCATTCGCAGCAAGTTTCTCTTTCTTCATGAACACATTGAAATTAAAAGCAGGTGGTGCCATCTACAACGGAATTTGAAAATTTTATTTAGACTAAGTTTATGACAGATTGAGTTCAACTAATCCAAATTACTAATGAACTCCCACTCAAAAACGACACCCTCATGCCTTTTTGGTGATTACATGAACAAAATCCACTACACCAAGTCCGATCATCACTTGAGTCGGTGTAGCTTCAAAGGCGAGCATCTATATGGGCATAATATAAACCATATGACTCATGCTTAACCTTTCAGTCCGTGTTTTGAGGCCATGTCTGTACATGCTAGGCTCGCCAAGTAAGAACCTTAGTACTCGCGTGTGTAAAACTGTCTTACACCCGTTGTATGAAAGCGTAGAGTCAAGTACACCCGATCATCACGTGATGTCTCGAAACACGATCCACAGAACGGTGCATACTCAAGGAAGAACACATTTTATCTTGATATCTAAATGAGGGATCATCTTACAATGCTACCAAAAGCACCAAACTAGCAGTATAAGATGCTAACATCTAATGTGTAAAGTGAGATGATATGGTCCATGCATTTGATCTCTATCATTTGCATCGTGGTATGATCTCTATCATTCCTTTGTGTGTAAGGCCAAGGTCTATGGAACTTACATGTTGAATGTGTTGTAAGAGTATCTATCATACATCTACTTACAACAATACCATATCAATACACTAGCCCAGCAACGATCTAAACTAGACGCCTCTAATTTATCAATTGCAATTTTTACGTGGCTTAGGGCTTTCGGAGATAGAACCGTTCTCACCTACGAACATGAACCACAACGAGGATAACTAAGTTATTAGCAACCCGTTGTAAATTAGATATTGACTATAGTAGGAGAGACAGACACCCGCTAGCCACTTATGCAAAACAAGTTGCATGTCAGTCGTGGAACCGGTCTCATGTACGATGACATGTAAGGTTGGTCCGGGCCGCTTCATCCCACTATGCCACTAATATCCAAAATACATAGAAGATGCAATAACATGATCATCATCGCCCACATATAAACATATGTGTACTACCTGTGCAAAGCACCTACGTATAGAACAGACTCTGATACCACTGTTGGGTCCGTAGCATAGAAAACAAAAAAATTCCTATAGTGTGAACTACACGCCAAGATCTATCTACTAGGTACAAAGCAACGGGTGGACATACATCCAACAAGAACTTACCCTTGAAGACAACGAGTTTTGTTAACGAGTAGGAACTCGTGGTTGATGTAGTCGTACACTTGCCGATCTCAAGATCGTGAGGAAGTCCGAGCGCCGCAACTCAGCAGCGCATCCGTACTCGCACACACGTTCAAGCCACCGGACAACCTCCACCTCCTCGCTCCAGCGATCCAGCGGAAGCAGCAACTCCTTCCAGACAAAATGCCACCGGGAACATGTATCTCGCTAATCCGAGACCATGGGGGAATAATTCTAGAGGGGGAGAGAGATCCTTCACAAGGAGGTGTGAGGATGAAGGAGGAAATGGGTGGCCTTTTATAGGAGGAGGGGGGGTGCCCCTCCTCTCCATGGCCGGCGCATGGGGGTGACCCCTCACATCCCCCATTCATGTGGTGGTAACCCCTCCACATTAAAATGCCACTTCACATTCCCTTTTAAAGTCTCCACTTTAAATGCATTAAAATTCTCCAAGTTTAATGCTCTCTCATTTAATAAAATTCTTTTATTAAATTTATTCAGAATTTTGTTAATTACTTTAGCTAACAAACATTCACATATAGCCCCTTGCAATATTTCAATATCACATGCAGAACCACTTTCTGCAATTTCACCCAAAACAATTTCCGGTTTCTATTGAAACAATTCCTGCGCTTTGCAATTCTTTCGTCTGAAACATATATGCTCCAAAATGGTGTCCGGTAACTCTTAAGTGTGTCACCCTATGGTTCGCGAATAATGCGGACATGATCGAGACCCTTCTCCTATCAATAATCAGCAGCGGGACCTGGAAATCCGTACTGACTCCTACACATTCAACGATGACTTTTGTGATCGTGAGAACCTTTAATGCTTGTAACTAAATCCCTTTGTCTCGCGATATATTACATGTCCGAGATTCGATCATAGGTATCGCCATACCTAGTTTGATCTCGTTACCGACATGCACTCTTTTCTCGTTCCCGTGATATAACATTCTAGTGATCACATCACTTGCTTGCAAGCTATCTCAATGTGATATCACCGAGAGGGCCCAGAGTATATCTATCCGTCATTGGGATTGAAAAATTCCACTCTTGATCCATGAGCCTGAACATAACACCTCCGTAGTACTGAACCCATCTTTATAGTCACCCTGTTACGGTGTGACGTTTGATGTTATCAAGATACTCTTCCGGTGTTAGCAATTAACATGATCTCATGGTCTAAGGATAAAGATTACTTCGTATGATGTTATAGCAATATAAACATAATGACTTGATCGTAATGCTATACTTCGGATGAATGTTCATCGCATCATTCCACCAATGGTGTGACCTTGTTATTAACAACATCCAATGTCCATGATCAGGAAACCTTGATCATCTTGTTAATCAACAAGCTAGTCTATAAGAGAGGCATAACTAGGAACCCTTTTTGTTTATTAAACACACATGTATTGATGTTTCCGATCAATACAATTCTAGCATGCAAAATAAACATCTATCATATTAAAGGAATACATAATAACAACTTTATTATTGCCTCTCAGGGCATATTTCCTTCACTTTTCATGTTCTACAAAAACATAATTTTTATCAAGCTCAAAAATAGTGGGATTAAAACCTTCAAACCCACTTTTAACAATTCTATAACAAGATGACTGATCATTCAATATAGGACCATCGTCTAGAGATTTATCATAAACAATTTCTAAGCAAAACTCTTTAGTACCATGCATCTCGAAGTTAGGCACAAATAAAGGATTATCACATATAACATGAGCATAACATTCATCATCCTTCGGTAAGCATGGGGGACAATCAAATAATGTAAGGGATAAAGAGTTACTCTCATTAGAAGGTAGGCATGGGTAGCTAATCCATTCTTCCTCCTTTTGTTCATCACTCTCCTCCTTTTTTTCATCTAATGAGCTTTCAGGTTCATCAATTTCTTCTTCCATAAGATCCTGCAAGGCATTAGTCTCTTCCATTTGTGGAAAGCATCTATTAATATATTCAAGAATATAGCCATTTTCTTCCTTGTAATTATCAAAGAAAAATTTAAGTATATCATAAACCTCATATTTATAAGGTGAATCATCAATATTTTCAAGCAAACTAGCAAGTTCAAATGCACCCTTCCAAGCAATAAATTTCTCAATTTGTTCCACATCATAAAAGTCATAATTTTCTTTAACATAAGAAGATATGGTAACATCATCATTATACTCACATTAAAAAGGGAGGTGTTTGTACCTCCTACAGCAACAAGATTTATCAAAGCAATAAGTAACAATATAAGTAGAGTACACGTTTATAGCAATGGTATACAATTTATCAATTTGTTCCCATAAGTGTTTCCCTTTTTGTGACAAGCGGTGTTCCTTATAATAATATTTTTGTTCTTCTGTGAATCCGCCTTGCCAATAAGATTCAGTTTCAAAGAAACCTACCATTGATAGAAAGCATGATAAAGCAAGACAATAACAGACCAACGAAAATAACAACTAGAGTAGGAACTAATTTTTTTTGTATTTTTTATAACAAAACAAGCAAATAAGGCGAAAATAAACTAAGAAAAACAAAAATAACAAAGTAAAGAGATTGGTTATGATTATGCTTGAACAATAGTGATTCCAAGTGGACTTGATAAATAAAGCTATGCTCCCCGGCAATGCGCCAGAAAATAGTCTTGATGACCCACAAGTATAGGGGGTGTATCGCAGTATTTTCGAGGGAAGTGAAACCCAATTTATTGATTTGACATAAGGGGAGCCAAAGAATATTTATAAGCCTTAACAACTGAGTTGTCAATTCAGCTGCACCTGGAAACAATCTTGCTCACAGCAGTTTATCAGTAGCAACAGTTTTGTAGTAGCAATAGTAAAGTAATAGCAGTAGTAAAAGTAAAGACAGTAGTAACAATTGCAGTAAACAGTATGATTAAAGCACGGTAGGCGTAGGGATGGATGGACGGGCGTTGCATGGACAAGACAATTCATATAGCAATCAGAACATAGGGCATTTGCAGATAAATAAGATAAAGCATCCAAGTAATAAATAATCTAGGCATGTGTTCCATATATAGTCATACATGCTCGCAATGAGAACTTGCACAACATCTTTTGTCCTGCCAGCCCGTTTGCAGCGATGCCTCAAGGGAACTACTAGCAATTAAGGTTCTCCTTTTAATAGAGCCCCGGAGCAAAGCATTAACACTCTGTGAACACATGTGATCCTCACATCAAAGCCATTCCCTCCGGTTATCTCGATTTCTGTCACTTCGGGGCCTTTGGTTCCGGACAACAACGTGTGTATACAACTTGCAGGTAAGACCATAAACACTACTATCATAATGAATCATTAACATGTTCAGATATGAAATCATGGCACTCAGGCCCTAGTGACAAGCATTAAGCATAACAAGTCGCAACAAAGTCATAAAGCACTAATAAAAGATACTAGGCACAATGCCCTAACAATCTGATGCCATTACATGAACGATCTCATCCAATCCCTACCATCCCCATAGCCTACAGCGGGGTATTTACTCACTCATAGATGGGGGAAACATGGATGGTCGATGGAGAAATGATGGTGATGATGATGGCGATGATCTCCTCCAATTCCCCGTCCCGGCAGGGTGCCAGAACGGAGTTTCTGGTTCCGAATCGCAGAATCTGGTGGTGGCAGCGGAGCGGAACTCCCTCTAGAAAAACGTCGAACCCCCTTGGGTTTTTAGGTCAGGAGGCAACTTATAGGCGAAGAGGGAGGCCGAGGGGGTGCCTAGGGCGGCCAGACCACCCCCTAGCGCGACCAGGCCTAGCCCGCGCGTCCAGGTGGTGTGGCCGGGCCCCAGCCCCTCTCCGTCTCGTATTCTGGATCTTGGTGTCCCTTGGTGAAAAACTGACTTTGGCTTTTGTCCCGTCCAATTCCGAGAATATTCATTTTTTGAATTTCCTGGAACCAAAAACAGCATAAAACAGGTAGCTGACACTATGGCTCTTGTTAATAGGTTAGTCCAAGAAATCATATGAAAAGTACTCCAAAGTATGGACAAAACATAAGAAAGTAGATAAAACCAAGCATGGAACATCAAAAATTATGGATATGTTTGCAATGTATCACCCCTGTACGTTCCACGAAGACCTTTCATCGTTTGAACCAGGACGGTCGTGTCTTATTCCCTTTGTATCTCGATACTTGCATTTCCCGAGATCTGATCAATGACATCACCATGTCATGTTCAATCTCGTTACCGAACAATGCTACTTGACTCGTTCTGACAAGCGATATCCCTGTGATCAAATCACACGCTGCGCAGCTATTGGATATAACTTCTCCAAGTGGTCCCTTGAGTATCTTTCCATCACGTGGACAGACAAATCCCGCTCTTGACATATATTGCCTCTACGGTATCAATCCACCAACATGGACATTACCACCTGTATCAATCCACCAACATGGTGATTAGACAACTGAAAGAATAGTAAATAGATTACCATAGCCATCAGCATTGCTAGCAGGCATGACGTTGACAGTCTTTCCGTTTTCCCCTTCCGATCTGCACGTTCTAGGCAGTCCTTGGAAAAGTAACCGAGCTCTCCGTAGGTATATCAACCTAGCTCGGCCTTGTTCGGCTTCTTCTTCTTCTTGAAGGTTGTAGTCTTTTCAGGCTTGTTGAAGGAGGGCATATGGTTCCCTTTGTTCTTGCTGAAGGTCCTCTTCTGCACCATGTTGGTGCTAGACTGGCCCACGCCTCCTTTCTTAGCAGTGTCCTTAGCCCGAGCCTTCTCCTCAATATCAAGAGACGCTATCAGATTTTCAACCGATATCTCTTGTCTCTTATGCTTGAGAGTTGTGGCAAAATTCCTCCATGAAGAAGGCAACTTTGCAATAATGCACCCAGGCATAAACTTGTCGGGTAAGTTACACTTAAGGATTTCAAGTCCTTGGCAAAGCACTGTATCTCATGAGCTTGTTTGACTATAGAACGGTTGTTAACCATCCTGTAATCATGAAAGTTCTCCATGATGTACATGTCACTCCCAGCATCTGCTACACCGAACTTAGCGTTCAGTGCCTCCTAGAGCTCTTTGCCATCTTTGATGTGCATGTACACATCAAACAGCTTATTGTCAAGAACACTCAGAACGCATCCCACAAAGGCAAGATTGATTTCCTTGAACTTGTTCTGATCTTGCTTAGATATAGTTCATTTAGGTAAACCCTCACTAGCCTCGAATACTTTCAGAGCTTGCAGCCACATAGTGGTCTTAGCCTACCACCTCTTAAAATGAAAACTGGTAAACTTATCCGACTTCATCGCATCGACCAAGTGTCCCATGTTTAACTCAGGAAATTGCTTATAATAAGGTTTTTGGATTGTTGGATTATTAGGCAGAATTTCTACAATTAATTCCAATATATAGATCATGACTATAGTAGCTACGATCATGTTAACCTCTAACATACTAGATGTATTAAACAACACGAACAGTAGTATTGCAAAAACAAGACCAGTCATAGTATAGCAATAGATCGGATCACGGTATACATACTGATCGGTTGCCGATGAAGTCGTCGTAGTAACGTTGGGGAAGATTGATCGAAGCAGACGGCGGCGAAGACGGTGATAGGCACCGCCGTCTGCCTTGGATGGAAGATGGCCCGTGATGAAGAACTCGAGCAGTCGCGCAGAGCACTTCCCAATAACCTTATTCGCCCTATCCTGTACAGGATCGCAAAGGTGAGTAGTTTCGGAGACATGTTATCCTGTCCGCTGGTGCACGCCAGCAAGCGGGATGGAGTAGACTACGGTGGCGGCGCAAGCAGAGAGGCTGGCAAAACCCTAGATTGGTTCGGTAGTTTGTGGTGGTAGTCGTGCATCACTTTATATAGAGCGGCTCAGGAAACCTTAATGGAGGCGAACATGGGCCGAGTCCATGTCGCGCACGCTCGGGTCGGTTTCAGTACCCCAAGATCCGGGAATAGCAAAAATAAAGCTCTGAATGACGTCACGTGAGAGGATGTCGGTCATTGTAACAAGGTCGCACACCCGGCGTTCTACCGCACCTTCTTGTTGGGTCTGCAGCATAGAAAACAAAAAAAAATTCCTACGGTGTGAACTACACGCGAAGATCTATCTACTAGGTACAAAGCAATGGGTGGACATACATCCAACGAGAACTTACCCTCGTAGACAACGAGCTTTGTTAACGAGTAGGAACTCGTGGTTGATGTAGTCGTACACTTACCGATCTCAAGATCATGAGGAAGTCCGAGCGCCGCAACTCAGCAGCGCATCCGCACTCGCACACACGTTCAAGCCACCGGACAACCTCCACCTCCTCGCTCCAGCGATCCAACAGAAGCAGCAACTCCTTCCAGACGAAATGCCACCGGGAACATGTATCTCGCTAATCCGAGACCATGGGGGAATAATTCTAGAGGGGGGAGAGATCCTTCACAAGGAGGTGTGTGGATGAAGGAGGGAATGGGTGGCCTTTTATAGGAGGAGGGGGTGCCCCCTCTCTCCATGGCCGGCGCATGGGGGGGTGACCCCTCACCTCCCCCATTCATGTGGCGGTAACCCCTCCACATTAAAATGCCTCTTCACATTCCCTTTTAAAGTCTCCACTTTAAATGCATTAAATTTCTCCAAATTTAATGCTCTCTCATTTAATAAAACTCTTTTTATTAAATTTATTCAGAATTTTGTTAATTACTTTAATTAACAAACATTCACATATATACCCTTGCAATATTTCAATATCACATGCAGAACCACCTTCTGCAATTTCACCCGAAACAATTTCCGGTTTCTATTGAAACAATTCCTGCGCTTTGCAATTCTTTCGTCTGAAACATATGTGCTCCAAAATGGTGTCCGGTAACTCTTAAGTGTGACACCCTACGGTTCACGAATAATGCAGACATGATCGAGACCCTTCTCCGATCAATAATCAGCAGCGGGACCTGGAGATCCGTACTGACTCCTACACATTCAACGATGACTCCTGTGATCGTGAGAACCTTTAACGCTTGTAACTAAATCCCTTTGTCTCTCGATATATTACATGTCCGAGATTCGATCATCGGTATCTCCATACCTAGTTTGATCTCGTTACCGACATGCACTCTTGTCTTGTTCCCGTGATATAACATTCTAGTGATCACATCACTTGCTTGCAAGCTATCCTAATATGATAACCCCGAGAGGGCCCAGAGTATATCTATCCGTCATCTGGATTGACAAATTCCACTCTTGATCCATGAGCCTCAACATAACACCTTCGTAGTACTGAACCCATCTTTATAGTCACCCTGTTACGGTGTGACGTTTGATGTTATCAAGATACTCTTCTGGTGTTAGCAATTAACATGATCTCATGGTCTAAGGATAAATATTACTTCGTATGATGTTATAGCAATATAAACATAATGACTTGATCATAATGCTATACTTCGGATGAATGTTCATCACATCATTCCACCAATGGTGTGACCTTGTTATTAACAACATCCAATGTCCATGATCAGGAAACCTTGATCATCCTGTTAATCAACAAGCTAGTCTATAAGAGAAGCATGACTAGGAACCCTTTTTGTTTATTAAACACACATGTATTGATGTTTCTGAATCAATACATTTCTAGCATGTAAAATAAACATCTATCATGTATAAGGAATATATAATAACAACTTTATTATTGCCTCTCAGGGCATATTTCCTTCAGTCTCCCACTTGCACTATAGACAATAATCTAGTTCACATAGTGATAAATCTAACACCCATGGAGTTATGGTGTTGATCATGTTTTGCCCTAGGGAGAACTTTAGTCAACGGATCTGCTACATTCAGATCCGTGTGTACTTTACAAATCTTTATATCTCCATCCTTGACATGCTCGCGGATGGAGTGAAACCAGCGCTTAATATGTTTGGAATTCTTGTGAGACCTTGGTTCCTTTGTGTTGGCTATGGCTCCATTGTTGTCACAATAGATCACCATCGGGTCCAACGCACTGGGAACCACACCCAGTTCTGTAATGAACTCTTTCATCCAAACTGCCTCCTGCGCCGCTTCTGAAGCAGCAACATATTTCGCCTCCGTTGTTGATCCAGCCACCACGGGTTGTTTGGAACTCCTCCAACTACCTGCTGCTCTGTTCAAGAGAAATACGTATCTGGATTGAGACTTAGAGTCATCCGGATCGGTGTCAAAGCTAGCACCGACATAACACTTAGCGACTAGCTCTTCTCCACCTCCGTATATGAGAAACATATCCTTAGTTCTTCTCAAGTACTTGAGAATGTTCTTTACTGCTATCCAGTGTTCCGAACCTGGATCAGATTGGTACCTAATAGTCAAACTAATACCATGTTCCACATCCGGTCTTGTACATAGCATGGCATACATAATAGAGCCTATGGCCGAGGAATAGGGGATCTTATCCATCATCTCTCTTTCTTCCGCCGTAGCCGGACTTTGACTCTTACTCAATGTCTTACCTTGCAACATAGGTAAGAACCCCTTCTTACTTTCGTCCATATTAAGCTTCTTTAATATCTTATCAAGGTATGTACTCTGCGATAGCCCAATTAGGCGCCTTGATCTATGTCTATAGATTTTAATGCCTAATATATATGACGCTTCACCAAGGTCTTTCATCGAAAATTTGCTGTTTAGATAACTTTTAACACTGTTTAAAAGATCTATATCATTTCCAATCAATAATATGTCATCCACATATAATATCAGAAATTCCACATTGCTCCCACTCACTTTCTTGTAAATACAAGCCTCTCCATAAGTTTGGACAAATCCAAACTCTTTGATCACCTCATCAAAGCGGAGATTCCAACTTCGTGATGCTTGCTTCAGTCCATAGATGGATCGCTGAAGTTTGCACACCTTATTAGCATCCTTAGGATCGAAAAAACCCTTAGGTTGTATCATATACAACTCTTCTTCAATCTTACCATTGAGGAACACAGTTTTGACATCCATCTGCCATATTTCATAATCGAAATATGCAGCAATTGCTAACATAATCCTAACCGATTTAAGCATCGCTACGGGAGAGAATGTCTCATCGTAGTCAACTCCTTGAATTTGTTGAAACCCCTTTGCGACAAGTCGAGCCTTATAGATGGTCACATTACCATCAGCATCAGTTTTCCTTTTGAAAATCCATTTATTCTCAACGGCCTTTCGATCGTGACGTAAGTCCACCAAGGTCCAAACTTGGTTCTCGTACATGGATTCCATCTCGGATTTCATGGCTTCTAGCCATTTGTTGGAATCCGGGCTCATCATCGCTTCTTCATACATCGCAGGGTCATCCATTTCATCAACCATGAAATTCACAACAGGATTGCTGTACAGTTCAGGAGTTGCACGTGTCCTGCTTGACCTACGAGGTTCGGTAGTGTCCTCTTTTAGAGTTTCATGATCATTATCATTAGCTCTCTCTTCATCAGGTGAAGTCAACTCCGAAACAACTTCCGGTGCTGCGCCACTTGCCATTCCATGAAGAGAAGGTTCAATAACCTCTTCGAGTTCTACCTTACGACTACTCACACCTTTCGCGAGAAACTCCTTCTCAAGAAAGGATCCATTCTTAGAAACAAAAACCTTGCCCTCGGATCTGTGATAGAAGGTACACCCAATTGTTTCCTTAGGGTATCCTATGAAGACGCATTTTTCCACTTTGGGTTCGAGTTTATCCGGTTGAAGTTTCTTCACATAAACATCGCATCCCCAAACCTTAAGAAATGACAGCTTAGTTTATTTCCAAACCATAATCCATACGTTGTCGTTTCAACGGATTTAGATGGTTCCCGATTTAAAGAGGCTCTACTGCTTGGAATTTTTGGAATTTTTCCATAACTTGCAGCGCCGGTGACAGAAACCAATACTGAGATTGCAGCAATCTTTGGAACAATTTGATGTTATTAGGAGAATAGGGTTTGGTTATCATGCACCATGCTAAGTGCGGCGCGGGCGACGCCCCGGGCTTCTGCCTCCCTGTGACACTGGTAGAAAGAGGGCCTTTGGTCCAGCGCCCAAAATCCACTAGTCCCGGTTTGTTTCCATAACCGAGACCAATGCCAGGCACCGGTCCCAGTTCATGCCGCCTAGGCATTGGTCCCGGTTCATCTCTAAGCATTGGTCCCGGTTTGTGGCATGAACCGGGACCAATGCCCCCGCGATGCACACGTGGCACTCTGCGGGGCATTGGTCCCGGTCCATGCCACGAACCGGGACCAAAAGCGCTTGTAGTGCGCCAATGGGTCGCAGTGGAGAAACATCGAGAGAAAGTACTCGAACTTTGCAGGTGACACGAGGAACTTATGGTTTGGTCTAAGTACAGACGGCATGAACCCTTTTGGGGAGCAGAGCTGTAGTCACAGCACCTGGCCAGTGACTCTATGTATCTACAACCTTCCTCCTTGGTTGTGCATGAAGCAGAAGTACATTATGATGCCAGTGCTCATCCAAGGACCGAAGCAACCCGGCAACGACATTGATGTGTACCTAAGTCCATTAGTCGATGAACTTTTGCAGTTGTGGGCAGAACCAGGTGTAAAGGTGTGGGATGAGCACAAACAGGAGCCATTTGACCTACCAGCATTGTTGTTCGTAACCATCAATGATTGGCCTGCTCTTAGTAACATTCCAGGACAGTCAAACAAGGGATACAATGCATGCACGCACTGTTTAGATAATACTAAAGGTACATATTTGGATAAATGTAAGAAGGTTGTGTACCTAGGGTCTCGTAAATTTCTTCCGACCAATCATCAAGTAAGAAAGAAAGGCAATAATTTCAACGGTGAGGCAGATTACCGGAAGAAGCCTAAGCTCCCTAAAGGTGCTAATGTATTTGGTATGGTGAAGGACCTAGAAGTAATCTTTGGAAAGGGTCCTGGCGGTCAATCTGTTCCGAAAGACCCCATTACCGAACACACGGCCATGTGGAAAAAGAAATCTATATTTTGGGAGCTTGAGTATTGGAAAGACCTAGAGGTCCGTTCTTCAATCGACGTGATGCACGTGACGAAGAATCTTTGCATGAACCTGCTAGGCTTCCTGGGCGTGTATGGGAAGACAAAAGATACACCAGAAGCACGGGAGGACCAGCAACGTATCAAAGACCCATACAACAAGCATACTGATAAAGGGCGTGAACACTTAAGCAGCTACGCTCTTACCAAAGCAGAGAAGGAAATCTTTTTTGAAGTCCTTTACAGTATTAAGGTCCCGGCTGGCTTTTTGTCAAATATAAAGGGAATAATAAATATGGCAGAGAAAAAATTTCAGAACCGAAGTCTCATGATTGCCACGTGATTATGACACAGTTGCTTCCGGTTGCATTGAGGGGGCTTCTACCGGAAAATGTTCGATTAGCCATTGTGAAGCTATGTGCATTCCTCAATGCAATATCTCAGAAGGTAATCGATTGAGAAAGTCTGGAAAGGCTACAAAAGGATGTGGTCCAATGTCTTGTTAGTTTTGAGTTGGTGTTCCCCCCGTCCTTCTTCAATATTATGACGCATCTCTTAGTTCACCTAGTCGAAGAGATTTACATTCTCGGTCCTGTATTTCTGCATAATATGTTCCCCTTCGAGAGGTTCGTGGGAGTCTTAAAGAAATATGTTCGTAACCGTGCTAGGCCAGAAGGAAGCATCTCCAAGGGCTATGGAACAGAGGAGGTCATTGGGTTTTGTGTAGACTTTCTTTGTGACCTTAAGACGATTGGTGTTCCTGAATCACGGTATGAGGGGAGACAGAGTGGAAAAGGCACGCTAGGAAAGAAAGCAATGATATTTAGGGACATAAATTCTTTGAATTAAGCACACTACATAGTTCTCCAAAGTTCTACCTTCGTGGCTCCGTATATCGAGGAACACATGAATGTTGTACGCTCCAAGTTCTCGGGGAAGGATGACTACTGGATTAAAGAAAATCACATGGAGACTTTCGGCACTTGGTTGCAATTACATCTCATGAATGACACCACTATTGGAGATCAGCTCTACTTGTTGGCCATGACACCATCTGCGACTGTATTGACTTTCCAAGGGTACCAGATAAATGGAAATACATACACGATTGCCCAAGATAAAAAGAGCACCAACCAAAATAGTGGTGTCCGCTTTGATGCAACATGCGAGAATGGGAAAAAGGACACATGCTATGGTTACATAGAGGAGATATGGGAACTTGACTATGGACCTACTTTTAAGGTCCCTTTGTTTCGGTCCAGTTGGGTCAACATGAATGGAGAAGGGGTAAAGGTAGACCAGCTGTACGGAATGACAACAGTGGATCTCAAGAATCTTGGTTACAGAGACGAACCATTCGTCCTAGCCAATTATGTGGCTCAGGTTTTTTATGTGAAGGACATGTCCTCTAGACCGAAAAAAAGAAAAAATAAGGAAACGAATACATCAGACGATGAGCCCAGGCGTCACATAGTTCTTTCAGGGAAAAGAAACATCACGGGAGTCGAGGACAAGACAGACATGTCAACAGATTATGATAAGTTTGATGAAATTCTGCCCTTCACCGTGAAAACTGACCCAAGCATCCCGTTAAGCAAAGAAGATGCTCCATGGTAACGGCCTAAGAAGCGATCATAGGCAAGGGATCGACATACGCGACGAAGGATTCATATCCTAAACCCTAAACCCTATGTAAATCTATGTAATGTATGGAAACTTTATGTGATGTATCGAAACTTTATGTAATGGAGTCTTTCATGGGCTTGCAGGGAAATTTTTCCAAGGCGGAGCTTCCGAAGATGCCGTAGGGCGTGTTCACCAATGACATCTTCAAGAAGCTCCGCCACGGGAGATTTCCCAACCCTTTCCCTAACACTGTTAGAGGAGATGGAGTCTTTCACGGGCTTGTAGGGAAATTTTTCGGAGACGGAGCTTCCGAAGATGCCGTAGGGCGTGTGCACCAACGACATCTTCGAGAAGCTCCGCCACGGGAGATTTCTCAACCCTTTCCCCAACACTGTTAGAGGAGATGCACTCTTTCACGGGCTTGCAGGGAAATTTTTTCGAGGCGGAGCTTCCGAAGATGTCGTAGGGCGTGTGCACACACGACATCTTCGAGAAGCTCCACCACGGGAGATTTCCAACCCTCCATCCATGGGGATGAAACTCTCACTACCTATGTTGGCTTGTTGAGCTGCTTGCCATGGCATATCGATGGTCCTTTTATAGGCACGGCGCCGCTTCTACTTTGTCTTGTTCCTCCAACAGAGCAGCGTGCGCTACATGCTTTATATCGTCGAGCAGTGCGTCCACCAACACGTCCTTATCCCGCCGACAGCTTTAGTCTCGGTTGCACCCACCAGCCGGGACTAAAGGTTACCCACGCGTCCTTATCCCACCGACAGCTTTAGTCTTGGTTGCACCCACCAGCCGGGACTAAAGGTTACCCACACATCCTTATCCCACCGACAGCTTTAGTGTCGATTGCACACACCAGCCGGGACTAAAGGTTACCCACGCATCCTTATCCCACTGACAGCTTTAGTCTCGGTTGCACAATATGGGCACATTATCACAAACTATGCCCAGATTCTAGCCATAACATTGGTGGTTTGACCTAAATGCCAAGAAACCTCGAACATGATAGGTCATTTTGTGAAGGATTTTTTAGGATGTTTGCAATTTTTCAAGTTCAAAATTTTTCCTTGTAACTATGACACATAATATGACACCACACGAAGGTTTCACATTGTTTGGATCATTTTTAAATTTCTTATGCCCGTTTAAAACTATATTCAAAACAGTGGGCATGAAGCTTCTTAGCCCGGGGCTAAGCCTCGCTGAACTTGAAGTGGATCTCTGATGAAATAGCATGTTGTGAACCTATAAATGATTTTTTTAAAATTCACAAGCATTATATCATGTACTTGTAGTTCAAATCTTGGCAACCTCCTACCGATTCGGCAGGAATTTGTCTTTTTCATGAGGGATGGACAGAAAGGTTCCACATACACCGGTTGGGAAATTGTCCATATAAGATGGTCTAGTATTTTTGAAAAATTGGTTTGTACCAATGCAAAACTTTAATTTGGTGGTTGCTTCACAGAACACCCCGATTTCGGCACCTCAAAAATGGAAATTGGCTTTTTCGTGCGTCGAAAAGGAAAACTTCCTCCAACAACATCGTAAGCCATCCCAAGATGCACATGTGTGCACAATATGGGCACATTATCACAAACTATGCCCTGATTCTAGCCATAACATTGGTGGTTTAACTTAAATGCCAAGAAACCTCGAACATGATAGGTCATTTTGTGTAGGATTTTTTATGATGTTTGCAATTTTTCAAGTTCAATATTTTTCCTTGCAACTGTGACACATAATATGACACCACGCAAAGGTGTCACATTGTTTGGATCATTTTTGAATTTCTTATGCCCGTTTCAAACTATATTCAAAACGGCGGGCATGAAGCTTCTTAGCCCGGGGCTGAGCCTCGCTGAACTTGAAGTGGATCTCTGATGAAATAGCATGTTGTGAACCTATAAATGATTTTTTTAAAAATTCACAAGCATTATATCATGTACTTGTAATTCAAATCTTGGCAACCTCCTACCGATTCGGCAGGAATTTGTCTTTTTCATGAGGGATGGACAGAAAGGTTCCAGATACACCGGTTGGGAAATTGTCCATATAAGGTGGTCTAGTATTTTTGAAAAATGGGTTGGTACCAATGCCAAACTTTAATTTGGTGGTTGCTTCACAGAACACTCCGATTTCGGCACCTCAAAAATGGAAATTGGCTTTTTCGTTCATCGAAAAGGAGAACTTCCTCCTGCAACATCGTAAGCCATCCCAAGATGCACATGTGTGCACAATATGGGCACATTATCACAACCTATGCCCTGATTCTAGCCATAACATTGGTGGTTTGACCTAAATGCCAACAAACCTCGAACATGATAGGTCATTTTGTGAAGTATTTTTATGATGTTTGCAATTTTTCAAGTTTAATATTTTTCCTTGCAACTGTGCCACATAATATGACACCACGCGAAGGTTTCACATTGTTTGGATCATTTTTGAATTTCTTATGCCTGTTTCAAACTATATTCAAAACGGCAGGCATGAAGCTCTTTTCCTGTTCAAAATTGTATAGTTCAAATAAAAATATTTGAAAACACAAAATGGTTTTTGATTAGTTATTTAAATTGAAGCACTTTTCCTGTTAAAAGTTTTTTGAAATTCCAAATTATGTAATAAATATTTGTTAATGCAATTTTAATTGAAAATAGTAAAATTGTATAGTTCAAATAAAAATATTTGAAAACAGAAAATGGTTTTTGATTAGTTATTTAAATTGAAGCACTTTTCCTGTTGAAAGTTTTTTCAAATTCCAAATTATGCAATAAATATTTGGTAATGCAATTTTAATTGAAAATATTAAAATTGTATAGTTCAAATAAAAATATTTGAAAACACAAAATGGTTTTTGATTAGTTATTTAAATTGAAGCACTTTTCCTGTTAAAAGTTTTTTGAAATTCCAAATTATGTAATAAATATTTGTTAATACAATTTTAATTGAAAATAGTAAAATTGTATAGTTCAAATAAAAATATTTGAAAACAGTAAATGGTTTTTGATTAGTTATTTAAATTGAAGCACTTTTCGTGTTGAAAGTTTTTTCAAATTCCAAATTATACAATAAATATTTGGTAATGCAATTTTAATTGAAAATAGTAAAATTGTATAGTTCAAATAAAAATATTTGAAAACAGAAAATGGTTTTTGATTAATTATGTAAATTGAAGCACTTTTCCTGTTGAAAGTTTTTTGAAGTTCCAATTAAATAATCATCTTAAATTGAAACATCTTATTAATTAAAGAAGAAAACAAATTTGAAAATGGCGGGAAGACCAAAAGGTTTGCCAAAATCTGAAAAACAGGTCAACGATCCCGGTATGTCCCACCAACCGGGACCGATGATCCTGGATGCGCGCGCTGCCATTAACATGCCTTTGGTCCCGGTTGGTGGCATGAACCGGGACCGTTGACCCTCTGGTCCCGACTAGTGGGACGAACCGGGACCAAAGACCCACGCACGTGGCAGCACAGCAACGCTCCTGCCCAGACCATTGGTCAAGGTTCGTCCCACCAACCGGGACCGTTGGTCCTTTGGTCCCGGTTATTGGGACGACCTGGGACCAATGGTCTGTACAGTTAACAGCCCTGCCCTTCCTCTTCTCCAACTCCCCCAATTCACAGAGCACATCGACGCGCGGCTAAGGAAAATTTGCGGCGGAGCAAAATCACGCCGGCAGGCTACCCAAATCCAGAGCGGTCGCTTCACGTCGTCGACGCCCGTCGCCGAGCGCCACTGTCCGCTGCCGCGAGCAGGCAAGGAAGCTCTGTCTCGCTGCAATCGACCCCACCATCCCCGACTCCGGCCGCCGCGTTCTCCACTGATTCCGGCAGCGCTCGGCCTCCTCCGGCCTCGCCGCACCCTCCATCGGCCTCCTGGTGAGCTACTGGTGCTCCAGCACCACTCCTACGTCTCCCTCCCTCACTGTATCATCCTCCCCACGAGCACCTGCCGCCGCCGGCCGCCGGCCACCGTCAAACATCTTACTCCGGCGCACCTCCCGTAGCGGCGCCGCCCGTTTTAGGTAGCCCGCATCACACTGGTTCGAACCGGTACAGTGGCATCACCCTGCACGCTTCTCTCCGCCGTCTTCCACCACCGCCTAGCAGTTCGCCGGCGAGCCTACGTGGCGCCACGGTGGCGTCAACGTGGCGTCGCGTGTGCGTGACATGGGCGCTGACCAAGCCCCGCCAGCGTGGCATCTGAGGTGGCTTAGCCCCCCCCCCCCCGCGTTAGTCTCTGTGGCTAGTTTAGCTGTGGAGAAAAAAACACCCCGAGCTGACGTTATAATGACGCAGTAAAAGTTTAATAATTGTTTAAATAATTTCAGAAAAGAGTTTAATCTTATAAATTCAATAACTAATTATTTCTAAGTCAAAAAATATGTATCATATATCAAAATGTTTAGCAAAATGAGATCTACACAATAGACTCATAATCATGCATTGTTCAACAGTAAGAGAATGAAATCAACCCCTCGTAGGTGATTTCGGGGTCTCTCCTGTACTAGGATTTGGACCCTTCGGATCCCACTTAAATTGCCAAGCATGCCTTAGGGTTAAATTTCAACTCTGTTTAACTTGTCATATCATTATCGATGCCATGTGTTGATTGTTGTTTCCCCTTTCTTGTCATAAACTTAATATGTAATTCCAGAACATCATCTTTGTAGATACTATGGATCCAACACATCAGGAAAACATCCTCCAAGGAATAATCTGCGAAAATGAAGATATCGATATCGATGTCACCAGTGAGTTTCTGAACGATTCCGGTCAGGGATATGAGTCTCTCAACCGAGGAAATGGCTCCGGTGAGGGGACAGGGGAGAAGCCGATGAGGATGAAGGCGCCGGCTCTGGCGGAACCTTAAATCTCGCAAACACCGGCGAGGTGTATATATGTATTTTTGTAATTAAAATGTTGTTGTCTATATATATACATGTATATATTAACACCCTTTCTTCTTTTATCCCTTCGGATCGAGACCTTCTTCCATAAGAACGAAACGAGGCCCAACAAAAAAGTTGGATGACACTGTGAGGTATAGGATCGACGTGGTCGGTGTAGATGGCGAACCGCAAGCTCCCATCGATGTCACAAGAAAATTTGTCAAGCAATGCGGAGTTCTTGTGAGGGACTACATCCCGATCACCGTTCAAGAATGGAATCGGCCAAGCGGCGGTGGAGTCCTGTATGTCGGTGACAACGCCAAAGATAAGCTTTTTGACAAGCTCATGACTAATTTCCTCCTACCGATACCAAATGTGAATCCAGATGAGGAGGAGAGAGCAAGAATGGATCTTGTGCAAAGAGTCAAGAAGTTTGCTCTCAGCAAGATGGCCGATGCATTCAAGAACTGGAAGAAGAAACTGTACAATAACTTTGTCAAGGTAGAGAAGACTTCGAATTTCAATGAAGCCGGCTATGCTAAGTTAAGACACCAGTGGGAGGATTTTGTGAAGTACAAGACATCAGAGAAAGTTAAGGAAAGGTCTAGAATAAATACGGAGAACGCTGCTAAGAAACTGTACCATCATAACATGGGGCCTGCTGGCTACGCCAGTTGCATGCCTAAGTGGGATGCACTTGAGATCAATTACATAGCTACCGGGATCAGACCAGAGCCCACAACATGGACACCACGGGCGAGAAACTGGTTTTATGGCCATGGGGGCATGTTGGACAAAGAAGGGAGGGCAATATATAATCAGAAACACAAAGATGATCCCCTACTGCCCATCGACGATATTAGAAATGTAGTAGATTATGTTGCAGCGGGACGGTTCATTCCCGATAGAGAGAACGACAAGCTCACACACGCCCTTAAAAATCCTGAACATGATGGACGAGCACGAGGCACACCAGGCTCCAAGCCATGGAAGGTTGCCTTCCCCCGGAAATGAAGAGATATCCCGATAAAAGCCATCAGAGGAGAAAGGAAAGGGAGGCAGCTGAGAAAGCGGCCGCTGCAGACCGGCTGCGTAATATAGAAGAAGCATTAAAGCGGCACCAGGATCAACTTGATAGACTTAGCCAGGAAGGTACTAGCGGCCAATCTCAGCGGCACGTGGTAAAAGCTGCATTCGAGGGTACCGGCGCCCTATCGAATAAGAAAAGCAGCGTCGCTTCCACGCAGCTCCATGATGTTGATGATGATGCACCGACAACATCTCCTCCTAAACGCTACCCAGTGGATGATATCACGGAGACAACAGCTTGTGAGCTAAAGGTGCAGGTTATGAACTTAAGGGTGACGGCGGCGGTCGGCATGGCGGTACCAATTGCGCCTAACCCAACTTGGCATTGCAGACCGGTTCCAAAAGGGTACGCTGTCGTCACGGTGGATGAGGTGAAGGAAGATTTTGAGGAGCTGAAGCTAGACCACCCTGCAGGGGAAGATATGGAGCTGACTCAACTAGGAGAAGCCAAAGGGGGGACTATTCTATGGCCAAAGGAGCGCATCATGCTTCCAAATTATGTGCCGCCAAGGCCACCCACTCCTCAGAGCAGCAATCCACCTTCGCCGCCACCTCACCATT
The DNA here is from genome assembly GCA_916181665.1 of Avena sativa. Lineage (NCBI taxonomy): Eukaryota > Viridiplantae > Streptophyta > Magnoliopsida > Poales > Poaceae > Avena > Avena sativa. Next base: position 107,050,016 of record OV702292.1, read on the forward strand.
CTCCAGCGCAACCGTCGCCTTCACCGCCTCACCACTCAGCGCAACCGTCTCCATCGCCGCCTCAGCCGTCTCCGCCGCCGCGTCAGCCGTCTCCGTCCCCTGAGCCTTAGAGACAAAAGCGGAAGTATACTAAAGGGGGTAGCACCACCAGCAGCAGCAAGAGCACGTTCCGATCATCGAAACATAAGCTATCGCCCCTCCCAAAAGTACCTCATCAAAATATGAACAAGCTACCTTGCGAGAAGACAGATGAGGAAACTGATGCGGCCGCAGCTGCCCATTATGAAAAGTGGAAGATTGACATGGCTAACAAGAAAAAGCCGATAGAGGCATATTTCTCGGTCACCGCAAAAGATAAAGCCAAAGCAGCCGCGCTTAAGATTCAGCTTCACCAACCCATAGCGCTCACATCAGACTATAATCTCTATATTACCAAGTCGGCTGAGGCAAAAGAGTCGAGAGTCGCGAAAGAAGTTGCCCAGCTCGGACAACAGAAAAATCAATCGATCGAACCGCTCAAAGTGTACGATACCAATGAGTGGAGAGCCCAGGAGTGGCATGATCCGAACATTGATCCGGAGCTTGTTCGACTGTACGGACAAAAGGCCCAATTATATGGACTGTCTATTACTGAGTACATGAACCGTATGGATGACTTCGAGGGGTACCAAGAAACAGCATACGTGTACCAGTACGGGGCTCCTCTCGTCAAACCCGAGTTAGTCAAAGATCTACCAACAAAAATGCGAAGATTGCATAACTGGTATATCCAAGCCTGTGTTGATTCCAAAAACTGGATCTATGCTGCATATAAACACCACCATGACGGTCATGGAGATGGCTTCCTACTGATCGAATTTTCAGAATTATTTCAGTTTTACCAACAAGACGCCCTCAACAAAACTATCGTCAGTGCCTATTGTTTATAAGTATTATTAATTTCTGTAATTAAGTCTTTCTAGCTCAGCTCATTCGTTGCTTGTATAATCTTACTAATCACTATACTAATTATATATGCAGAATGAAGATTTAAGAATGCAACAAAGGACAAATCTATGACCTTGGATTTGTTGACTGTAATTTCGTTCATGAAGTTACTCTAAAAACAAAACCCAAAGAGACAGAGGATAACTTGTTCCAAGCGTTGAAGCATTTCAGCAACAGAAGGGAAATACTATTTCCTTACAATGTTGGGTGAGTGTTACTGTCTTGTACATATTCTATTTTCGCTTACTCGATGTTAAGCGTATAATTGACTCATGTTATATTTTGTTAGTGTGTCCAACTTCCACTATATTCTGTTAATCATTGTTGTTGACACCGGAGTAGTAAAAGTCCTGGACTCGAAACGCACACCATTAGAAAAGTGGGCGGACATGCAGGAATGCCTCCAGAAGGCTTGGAAACGGTCCACCGCCAAAACTAGGGGTGTTTGGAAACCAGAGCTTACATTTTAACCATTGACTGTAAGTACTACTTGCTAGATCCACGCATCTCTTTGATTCTAGTTTCAATACCACCATTATCATGCTTGATTATTATTTTGATTGAACTCCATTCTCGTAAAGTGCTTGAGGCAGGAAGCCGGGAATAACTTATGTGGATACTATGTCTACAAGTTCATTCGCTAGACGACCAAAGAGAAGGGCGCAGACCGGAACATCAAAAAAATTGAAGTACGATAAACAATAATCACAACTTTATTTTATTACTACCAATTGTGTTTAGTTTCATTCATATATATTGATCTCCTTCTTTATATTTAGATCGAACGGATGCGGGACGGTCTTCTATCACAAGAACACGTGCAAGCAATTCAAGAGGAAATTGCCGGATTCTTGTTAGAACAAGTCATAGATCCGAAAGGAGAATACTATTACCCGCTTCATTTGGAAGGGTGAAGTGTAAAAAAGAAGATGTAAATTAGATAAAATTCGTGTGAGAGTATAGTTTGTAATTATAATATGTTTCGACCAAGAAGACGGATGAGACGATGTATATATTTGTGATCATGCATGATGTGTAATATATATCGTGGTTTCATTATTGTTTTATATATGTAGTACCATTAAATTGATAAAAAAAATCCTGCCGCGACAGAAAAATAGTCCGAAAATCCTACCGCGGCACAAAACCCTGCAGCGGCAGAAAAATAGACCGAAAATCCTGCCGCGGCATAGAGACCAACGATCCCGGTTCATGCCAAAAACCGGGACCAATGATCCATCCCTGCCCGTCTTTGGCGCTGCCACGTGGAGACCCATTGGTCCCGGTTTGTTCCACGAACCGGGACCAACGATCCACCCCTCCCCCCCCCCCCTCGTCGCGTGCCTGCCCACGTGAAGACCCATTGGTCCCGGTTCATGCGCGAACCGGGACCAGCATTAGTCCCGAGTGATTGGTCTCGGGACCAATGGCCCTTATAAACCGGGACTAGAGGCTATTTTTCCACCAGTGTGAGTTTGGATCATGATCATGTGTCGTCTTTCTCTTAAGTTTTACTCCCAAGACGTTTTTGCAACAGTGCCAGGATCTAAAAGATTTCTTACAAACAATACACCAAGCAGCAGGAGCCGATCTGCATTGGCGTGTACAGTCGCGTCAGCACCTCCAGTTTAGTGAGATTTTTTCTTTTCTTTTGGCAAGCCACATCAGTTAGATAGAACTAGATGGACCTTGCGCGCGTTGCTGTGCCGTTTTTGGTTGTTGTCATTTTCTTTTTTTTGCATTCAAAAAGTGTCGCAGGTGTATTTACGCGTCTTGTTGACAGGGGATGCAGGGACTTTTTCTCTATATATAAATGGTGCCAGGTCCAGCGTGGCAGGCTTCGCTCAGGCATGTCATTGACTGGGGATGTGGGAACTTTTCTACTTCCACATAAACGGAGGCAGAGTCGATGGAGTCGGCTTCTTCTAGCTTGTGCGCCTTACGAACTGTGCCTACCCGCCGTCCAGGTATACGCTGTTTTTGCACTCCATGAGGTGTGTGTCCCAGACACAGCTGCGGGTACTACCAATGGTGATATTCCAAGGGAAGTTGCCAACGGTGGGAAAAACGTAATTGGTACCATCAGCCAGGAGAAGACCTTGTACTAGTGGGGAAGGAAGCCACCTTCACAACATGGCATTAAAACCATGTTTCCTTAGGCATCAAAACCGTCAGAGCATAAGGCATTATGCCATGCCATTTGTCATCAGCTTTATGATGTAGTATGATTCAATCACTACTTTTTAATCACCAGCTCCTTCTTCCCAGTATGCCCCATGATCTAGGCTTGGTCTGCGGCATGTTCTAAAATAGTGAAGCTACTAAGCCTACAAAGTCAAGTCATTCTCCATGGATTAAACACCGAGTATTGTAAAAATCTGCACTCGACAATAAAAGAGGGTAACTACATACAGATTTAGAAAAAGAGAAGTAATTGGATACAATTATGAAGTATTGTCCAGATAACCCTGTTTTATTAGAAGCAATGTTCATCTGACCTGACATAAAATGAAAATAATGTAAGAACACTCCGCATTCCCATGACCTCAAGTTTACTGCTTCATATCATGAAGCACCGATTGATTGTCTGTATTTACAACTTTTCTTAGATGTTATGCCCCTAGAATTTTTTTGGATTGATTGTATGTATCATAATCCTTTGATAATATTATAAAAATCACCTATATAATTTGGATTGAGGAATGTCATTCGTACCCTGTTTGTCAATTCTTATAGCAGTACCATTGTTTTCCCCATTTTTTCCATAGCAATGCAGATGTTTCATACTTTGGCTGTTGAACGACCTTTTAAAAGTACGTGTTCTGAACTCTAAAGTACTGACTATTTGTTTATGACCAGACAAAGTTGGGTTGAATTAATTGATCCCCGTGACTTGATTTTCTGGCGATTAGCATCGCCGAGCAGCTGCTACTGCATGCTGAATTTGATGACTGGCGAGTGATCAATCACCATGTACACTTTGTATATCGACATGGGAGAGGTGGACGGGACCTGGAGTCCTGGACCTTGTCGGCTTTGGCTGGGTCTAGAGGTGGCGGACCTCCCGTCCAGCGGCGCTGCAGCATGTCCTTGTAGTCGCGGACTGTGGCTGCCTCCTGCAGCTCCTGCGCCACCTTCTCCTCCAAGATCCGGTGCGCCTACATCTACGGCCATTGCCTCGCTACGGGAGACGAATACCCAGCCAGGAAGGTGGTGAACGGGACATCCATCACCATCGAAGCGCGTCCTCATCCGCGGGGTGGGCGCACGGGGAGGTTCGTGGCGGCTTTCTACAACTCCGGCGCCGCCTACTTCATGAGCCTCAGGTGCGTCGCCATCCCAGGCCTTTGCCTTGCCGCGAGAGAGGGAGAGAGGGATGGAGAGGTGGGGAGTTGGATTGGCAGGGGTGTGGCGGCGACCTACGCGTGGAGGCGGGAAGCGGAGAGAAGGAATCGAGCTGGTTCACCTCGAGCTTTTCTTAACGGGTTCACCTAAAGTCTGTCGTAGGCCTGCGCCAACACATAGTCGGCTGGCCCAAGGGAACCGACTTCGGACCGAGCAAGGAGAGAGCTCCAATTCTAGGGAGCTGCAACTGGTTCACTTCATTGCAGTTGTTGTAACTGTCACTCTATCAGGTTAGACAACTACGGACGTCCGACAACAACATCAAAATTTCGTGCTGAAACTTGGATTTTTGCATGGCAGAAAGTCAGAAACACACAAGGGAAAATACTTTGATTCTATTAGGAAATTGCCAATAATCTGAAGCCACAGCCTATAGAACCAGTCTTGAAACGATCCTGCATTTATTCACTACCCCAGCATAACATGAGCTAACTCAAACTCTCCAAGCTACTCCCTCCGTTTTAAAATATAAGATGTTTTAGCTTTGTAAAATAAATGTATCTAGACTTCTTTTAGTGTGTAGGTTCACTTCGAACCTCTCTGAACCTACACTATAAAAGTGGTCTAGATACATTAGCTTTACAAAGCTAAAACATTTTATATTTTGAAACGAAGGGAGTACTAACTAAAAGGTCTTCATAGAGCTAATTAGCCACCATAAACGTCGGTTTCTTCCTTATTTTTTCCGAAGAGTATCCATACCCGTAGTCCCCAGCTAGACGCATGCCGTATGCAACCTACCTCCACGTCACGGGAAAAGAATATAACAGACACATTATACAACAAGTTGTCTATTTGGCCCTCTATATGCACCGTCAAATCTGGAGGTTCATTTATCAATTGAAGAGTTGTTCACCCTATTTTTTGGGCCATTATAACCAAGGCCCTCCATACAACGAGAAAGGGGTTGTCTACAAGCACCGATTTCTAGGGCAATCGCCCATCATTATTTCTACAGACAAAGTTCTTCTCTCTCCTTTCTCTCTTTTCTCCACATCAAATAAATCTTCTACGTGGCTGGTTTTATAGACAACTTATTTGGACTATTTTACATGCCTTAAGGGTTTTTTCATCAATTGGTACTCCAACAAATTGTGACTTGTTTGTAAAAAATGTTCAACGTGAACAATATCTTCGGCTGCCTATGAATTCCCCTCTCATAGAACCACAAATGGGATCAGGTTTGTCACCCTTCGTACTTACTTCTGCCAGGCAGAGAGTTCAACCTTCAGGCAGTGTATGACGCTTTTGACAATGGTATAGATTTCGTGGGATGAGAAGTCGGAGGCACGCATGTGTTGCGAACAATTGTTTTACGCTTTCTTCGTTTGTCTCTGCTGCTTTGTAGGGTCTTCTAGCTCTATTTTTGTTTAATGCAATCAAGAGAGTCACATTGAGGTAGGTGATGTCTTCCCATACATATACATACTAGTAACTACACATTCTCTTCACTTTAACAGGTAGCAAACCTCTATCATCCCATTCATTTACTCAAAACTCTCATCTCCCAACTCTTTTCTTTGGTGCTTCCATGCTGTCAAATATGTGGCAATTACCCAAGCATAGACAGGTTGATAGAAGAGAAAGACGAATAGAGGGCACAAAGGGATAGGAGACACTAGAAAATATGCACGTCTTGGTTAGTGATTTTGACTACTTGACACTCAAAACTGTTGATGCAACAGGATGGAGCCCAGTACACCGTTCGTGGTAGCTAGACCGACTAGTGATAGAAGAAAATAGCATTTTAGCAACCCGGATTCTTCCGTAGTAGCTCTATATACATGCGATTGTGGCAACTAATCTAGCAAGCCAGCCTCTCCAAGAAACTGGCTGAGATAATATGACCGGGCATTGGCCATCGCATCAAGCTGAGGATGGAGAGGTCGATCCGGCCCTTTATTGTCATGGAAACCAACGACTTGCTTTGGGACTTCTTGTATCGTATTAATAACTAGCGTGGTGGCCCCCGCAAATACGAGGGCATCATCTCCATTGTAAGAAAAGCGACCCAGAATAATTTCACAAATTATATTATACGATTTAAAGTAATATATAAATTTTTAATCATCATTAACTTTTTTCTACTTCCTCCGACCTAAATTAATTGACTTGGATTTGTCTAGATTCGAATGTATCTACACATGTTTTAGTGCTAGATACATCCGAATGTAGACAAATCCAAGTCAATTAATTTGGGTCGGAGGGAGTATTAAATGTCACGTGTGACTTTAGCAGTTTTTATCATCTCAATATTAGGAAAGCATCCTAAATGTATCGAATTGCTCGTGATCTTGAGCCATTGCAGAGGTCTTGTGTAATAGATACTTTCTTGATACTAATTTAATACCATTTATCAAAACAAAAAGGACCCCCTATTGTTTTCTAATGAGCAATAGATTTAATCCATATTTTATTTTAAAACTATATGATATTTATGTATTTATGGAAAGTCCATAGCATTGACAACATGAGTTGTTTGTATTTGCTATTACCACGAGATGTCGAATTGAAATGTTAACTATGAGTAGTCATTAGATGCAAATTAAAGTTGTACAAATATACACATTATGATCGAAGTATATTCGACATGACCTAATTAACCGCAAGTATTGCTTTGATGATATTTCTGATAGAGTAGCAAAATCTATAGTGAAATGGAACCAAAAATAATTAATACTTGTTGACAGATAATAGGTTGGGCATCTAAATAGTAAGAACATCAATTTTACTTTTGCAAATCGCGTCCTTCTCATTCTCTTCATTCTAAAACACATGACGATTGACACACACCATTCTCCAAGATGCATATTACATTTAATACTATAAACAATAGAAATGTTAGGTCCTATTTATGTTTATTTATGCAAGTCAATAAATAAATTAGTCCAAAGTGTCGAATATTTTGGAACAAAGAAATTATTATTTTATGTTTTTCAATCCCCTTATTACCCGCAACCTAAAATAAACTTATTCTACTCTCTTACTTACATTATATATAGCGTCATGTAATGTATCACTAAATGTACTAAATGATTGCAATGGCACATTCTCTAACTTTTGAAAAGGAATAGAAACTATTAAATTGACTCTGTCTATCCATGTAGTAGGAACCCGTGATAGAAACATATTGTTACATATTTGTACTTAAAGATTAGTTTTGCAGAATGCGGTGAACTATAGAAAAAAAATCCCAAGATATATAATCCTAAAAATGTGTCGCATATTGGTCTATATACGTGTGTATATACGCGCTAAAACACATCTAAATATAAATGTATCTAGACAAATCTGCGATACACATTTCCAAATAGATCAAATAATGTTTGTCGCCTTTGTTTTTTCTACTCATATACTGATACTCATTCATAGCTGTTGTATATACCAAGTTGGTAGTCTATATGGCTATCATTCATGGGTTTGCCAAGCAGCGTCTGTGTGTACAACTCCTTTGCAACAGTCAAAGTGCATGGCATATCAATTTCTTATCAATCGAAGTTTGAAGATACTTTCCATAAATATATCAGATGTTTTCTCGCACTGTACCGAAGCAAATAGCCTGGATACCTCTACGTGACCTGGGGTCTGGGCTCGCGGCGTGTTGGACCCACTTATTTGTATGAATTGGTAGTCGTGACTTTACATGGGTTACCTGTTAATTAGAGCCAACGTGGCAACGTGTTGTACTAAACGGAACACGTACCTTACGTGTGTGTTACATAAGTTTAACGGCCATGATTTAAAATCCTGGTGGCAAGTCCTAGATCTAAACATCAAAATAATTCAAATGATGTGACTGAACGTGATGGCTCCATTAGACATCCTTATATTGCTTTTAGTATATAATAGATTAGAATCATTGCAGCAAGGGTGTTAGAAGTGCTCGGATTACCATAGTTTGACTTTCATGTGGGAAATATTCATCTGCGTAACGGTTAGAAAATGCCTACTTTTAAATGGAACAACATCAATGATGGATCAACATATGTGATTGTCCCGTAAAGAAATATGATTTTCATGTACTCGCTTCATACATAGAGCAACTCCAGACTAATATAAAGTTTTTCTATGAAACATATTTGGGTCTACTTCTACCGGAAATCCACTTTTGATCTTCTGCTTTTTTGTAGGCTGTGTGCATCTGTATGTCGCTAGGGCAATGCTTTGTTGTAGAGGCTGGGTGGTATCTCCACGATATTAATATATACTCATTTTCCAACAAAAAAATGATTTTTTAATTTTTTTTCAAAAAAATCGATTTTTTTTTACGCGTACATATTGACATTCTATGTGCTCACAAAGTCGTTTTGCAGAAAACCGATAAGTTTTGTGTCCCGTATGAAAAAAGACAAAGAAATATCTCGTTACCCGCACTTTTTGAGAACAAATTTTGTCTTGTTACACACGACACAAAACATATCGGTTTTCCGTGAAACGACTTTGTGAGCACATAGAATATCAAGATGTACGCGCCAATTTTTTTGTTGAATTTGTTTAACATTTTAACTTGTATTTAAAAATCAATTCAAAAACCGGGAGCATATGCTCCCGGGAGCCAAAACGCCTCTCTTTCTACTTTCTACTTCTACATAACTTGTTACCGAATGAGTATGCACGAGTTGTGAAGTCAGCTGGGGCATAGAACCTATCGCACACATGCAACTTGAAAAAATGTGATGCTACTAATAAAGTGTCAATAAAAGTCTGAAATCAATACAATTTGTTGTTTCTGATGCAAAATAAATACATATCATATAGGAGTACATAATTTAACACAATGTTGAATGGTACGCAATTCTTCACAACCATCTTACCTAAAAACTCCAACAACTTCATTCGTGAATAACTAGCCTTAAAATGCACAACGTCATGGCTAGATGGTACAATGTGCAATGTATGTAAATAGAACTTTCTTCATTTCACTGAACTTAGTAATTACACATGATTCACACTTCTATATTCCTTCATATTGGCCCTGTACATAATTCATGTAGTTTTCTTACTTTTCTCCGCCTTCTGTTTTCCTTTTAGGCCTACACTGCTCTCTCTCTCTCTCTTTTTAAAATGGAGGTGCTACCTCCAATCTCTGCATCAAAATGATGCACACAACCTTGTTTATTTATTATTTAGCGAAACCTTAAAAAACACATACATAGATCAACCCAAAGCCACATTTCTGAAGACAACTGTCGTAACTCTTATAACCTAGATGAAGTGGATTGACATGCCGGAGCCAACACTCTGACCGCACACCTAAACACATCATCACTAAAACTGGAGGGGCCATCTGACCGCCCAACAGCTAGTTGGAGGCACAAACCGGTCCAGCAAATCCTCAACACGCACAAGGGCACGCGTTCTAGAATTCACCGGAGCCTGATGACCCACAAGTATAGGGGGTGTATCGCAGTATTTTCGAGGGAAGTGAAACTCAATTTATTGATTCGACACAAGGGGAGCCAAAGAATATTTATCAGCCTTAACAACTGAGTTGTGAATTCAGCTGCACCTGGAAACAATCTTGCTCATAGCAGTTTATCAGTAGCAATAGTTTTGTAGTAGGAATAGCAGAGTAGCAGCAGTACTAAAGCAGAGACAGTAGTAACAAAAGCAGTAAACAATGAGATTCGAGTACGGTAGGAATAGGGATAGATGGACGGGCGTTGCATGGACAAGACAATTCACATAGCAATCAGAACATAGGGCAATTGCAGATAAATAAGATAAATCATCCAAGTACTAGACAATCCTAGGCATGTGTTCCATATATAGTCATACGTGCTTGCAATGAGAACTTGCACAACATCTTTTGTCCTGCCAGCCCGTTTGCAGCGGGGCCTCTAGGGAACTACTGACAATTAAGGTGCTCCTTTTAATAGAGCACCGGAGCAAAGCATTAACACTCCGTGAACACATGTGATCCTCACATCAAATCCTTTCCCTTCCGATTATCCCGATTTCTGTCACTTCGGGGCCATAGGTTCCAGACAACGATGTGTGTAAACAACTTGTAGATAAGACCAAAAACAATACTATCATAATGAATCAATAACGTGTTCAGATCTGAAATCATGGCACTCGGGCCCTAGTGACAAGCATTAAGCACAACAAGTCGCAACAAAGTCATAAAGCACTAATAAAAGATACTAGGCACCATGCCCTAACAATCTGATGCCATTACATGAACGATCTCATCCAATCCCTACCATCCCCATAGCCTATAGCGGGGGATTACTCACTCATAGATGGGGGAAACATGGATGGTCGATGGAGAAGCGATGGTGATGATGATGGCGATGATCTCCTCCAATTCCCCGTCCGGCAGGGTGCCAGAACGGAGTTTCTGGTGCTGTTTCGTGGAATCTGGTGGTGGCGGCGGAGCGGAAATCCTTCTGGAAAAACGTCGAACCCCCCAAAGTTTTTAGGTCAGAAGGCTCCTTATAGGCGAAGAGAGAGGCCGAGGGGGTGCCTGGGGGGCCCACACCACCCCCTGGCGCGGCCTGGCCTGGCCCGCGCCAGCAGGTGGTGTGGCCACCCCCTGGCTCTTCTCCGTCTCGTATTCTGGCTCCTGGAGTCTTCGGATGAAATAGGATTTTTGGCATATTTTCCGGGATTTTTCCTGATAGTTGATTTTCTGCATAAAAAGTAGACACCAAGGCAATTCTGCTGAAAACAGCGTCAGTTCGCATTAGTTGCATCCAAATCACACAAGTATAGAGGAGAAACAATAGCAAAAGTGTTCGGGAAAGTAGATACGTTTTGGACGTATCAACTCCCCCCAAGCTTAGCTTATTGCTTGTCCTCAAGCAATTCAGTTGAAAACTGAGTGCAATAAAAGAACTTTCACGAACACATTTGCTTCATATGATGTAAATATTCTCAGCAATGTGATCAACTACCTAGACAATTCAAATAAAGAGTATGTAACTGAGTCTACTTAATAGTCATTGCAAGCTATGAAGAGATTCCATCTCAAGAATAATAAGTAGCATGAAGCACAAACATAAGCAACATTACAATGCTCATAGAAAGGTATGATAGAGTGGTATCTCGCTTGCCTTTGATTATGAATGCCAAGGCACCTCTGAAATTCAATTGATGACTAGAAGTAAAGATATCAAAGATACAAGCATCAAAGTCATAACACAAATAATCAAGTATTGGAACAAACACAAAGGATGACAACTATGCTCTCAAGAAGGTGCTCAAAGAATAAGTGGAGACTCAACAAGTAGAAGAAAAGGTTTTGAATAATTTGAAAGGCTTCCAAATGCTGAAAGTATGGTACTCGTTAGCTTTGAGCTCTCATTGCCCCTATCATAAGCATCTTTAATGTGGTTAAGGTGAAACTGACACAACTAAGAGGATATGCTTGACAAGTTATAAATTGAAGTCTCATGCCCCTTACTTACGAAGACCGATCCTCATGCTACTCAACTTCAGTCACAAGTAAGCTCTTATCATTGTAAGTACATACATATCATAGAGAACCGCCAACGGGTACCCCTTGCACATGACACGGGAGCTATCCCATGATCAAAATACAAGGAAAGCAGACAATGAGCATCTCGGCGATCTTTTTATTTACTATGTGCATAGATTTTTATTGAGGATGATTCATAGAATGCTCATTATGGTTATGCTGCAAGTTTCCACCATGATTAGGCATGGCTTAGGCTAGCGGCCCAGGCGTTTCTCTAACATACATACAAACTCCATGATCTTACAAGTTCCACTTTTATTTCATACCGCCGGGATCCATAAGCAAAAGAACATGATATCAACTAGGTACAGAGTACCTATGAAGCGTTGAAAGCGGTCCCCATGATACATGGTTCTGCTAACTTCAACTCATAAAGCGCAAGCATATGCGCAACAAAGAAGGACGCAATGGTTCAGTTTTATTAAGTGCAAGAAAATAAAGTGTGCCATCAAGTTCGTGAGAGCTTTACTAACTAACTTTCTCATAACAAGCAAACATTTTATTCGGAAGAAAACAAGGCATATTGAATATGCACGGAGGTAACAAATGATGCTAATGGGTAGGTATGGTAGACACTTTGGAAATATTTGGTTTAGGGAGTTGGATACTTGAGTAAAACACTCAGTGGAAGTGAAGGCTAGCAATAGTAAGGGAGCGACAAACGAGAGAGCACTAGCTGTCATTATCATGCTTGCAACAAAACAGGACTACTCATGGCATGAAAGTGATTCAAGATCCTCAAGGCAAAATAATTCATCGAGGCTCAACTGATTATTACAGTCATGTGCATGCGTGAGCATGTGCCAAGTCAATTCAAATAAAACATTCAGAGGAGGATACCATGGTGTCATACCAATTTATGAATAGAGTAATGCAAGCAAACATTCATGAGACATGCTACAAATTATTAGCAAGCTGGAGCTACTCATAAGAAAGCAAGAACTACTAAGCATCCAAAGAAAACATACACTCTACATAAACGGACTAAGCATGCCCACAGTGATGAGTATATGTACAAAAATAAAAACAAATAGAGTTCGTTACCAGCCTCTTACCACGCCTCAAGTTGTCATTGATCCTCATTATTGCTCTTCACTTGTGTGGCTTGAATAATAATATGAAACCAATAATCCACTGAGAACTGCCGAACCCTGCAGCAAACTCACAAAAACCAAAGAAGAACGACACATATTTTTGGTGTTTTTGATTTTTAAACAAGAACCAAAAGAGAAAAACAAGCAAAGCAAAATCTTTTTGGGTTTTTTGAATAGTTCAAACAAAGCAAAAAGGAAAAAGCAAACCAAGGCAAAAAGAAGAAGCAAGCCAAAGAGAAACAACAAAAATATTTTTGGTCTTTTTGTGTTTTTAGAAAGCAAAAGCAAAGAAGATCGAAAACTAAAAAGAGAACGAAAACATGAATATACAAAGTACCGACACAACATGATATGGAGATGAGTGCGGTGTCGGCGTACCTCCCCCCCAAGCTTAGGCGTTTGGCCTAAGTGGGTATCAATCCATGTACGAATAGGGGTTCCAAGCGGGCGGATCATGGTAAAAATGGTCGTTGCTGGGCCCATGAGAAGAAGAGGAAGCTCCCCAATCATAAGCGGGCTGCTGATATGAAGACTCTCCCTCATTCGAGGGCTGGACAGAATCGTCCGTGACCTCCCTTCTAGTGTCCTGCTCCTGTTGGGAGAGCTCTCCCAGGTAGGTGTCAAGCTCCTCCTCAGTGAGGGACCATCCTTCCCTGTTATCAAGGTTAAACAAAACAAGTGCAGGCAAAAGAACAACACGCTCGGACTTGCTCTTTCTCCAACCAGCTTTGAGAAAGGTTATTTCATAAGATAACTCACTCAAACTAGCCCACGAGGAAATAAATTTATGTTATATCATGGAATTAAGATCAAGCCTCTCTATGGGAAACTGTAGGTCTAGATGATGAGGCACTAAACCATGCAATGCTAGCAAACGAGAAGAAATGAGGCCTCCACAAATTCCACCTTTCTCACGGTTAGCAGCAAGACGAAAAGCTATCAAAGCACCCAAGTTGTAAGACCTATCTCGTCTAAGAGCAGCAGAGATAAATGCTAGATCAAACGAAGATAATGTATTCGCAGTTTTCCTAGCAAGAACACACTTGGCAATAAAGTAGGCAAAGTAGCGAATGGAGGGAAGATGAATGTTACGGATTTTCCATTCTCCTTCGAGAAGCTACTCCCTTGGCAAATTTCTGCATATAAATCCATGAGTGGTTTAGGTCTTTCTTTAATCTTCCTACATGATCCCCATTGAGGTACCTTAATAGCTGCACAAAAATCATCAAGAGAAAGATTGACAGCAATATTGTAAATTTTGTAATGGACCATGGGGTTAGGCAAAGAGTGACTAAATTGGAAATCCTGCACCACAGACATGGTTAGCTTCACAAATTGACAAGGTTCATCTTCCAAGAAACGCTCTAACCCTGCATTAGAAACCAAAGTGTGGAAATCTTGTAAAATTCCTGCAGCTCTCATGAACTCAGGGCATGGATAAATGGAGGGAAAAACTTCCTCCTCCCTGTGGACCTTCATGACCTCAGGCACCCAAAGCTCATGTTGGTTTAGGTGGTGTTCACTCATCTTCTATTCTGAAATTTAAACACCTATTAAACAAGTGATTGCAAAGTAAATATAATAAAGGATTCTGCTCATAGGGACTTGCAATAGGCCTAAACATGCATCAAAACTATATCTCTAAGCATCAAACAAGCTTACAAGCTCTCATAACCAGTCACCTACAGCAGCAAAATACTCAACATATAATCCACTAAACACAAATCTACTTGGACAAAGGGAGGAGTCACATACCAAGGAACAAATGCTCCAAATTTTAGCAAGAAAGATGAGTTGAGCAAGGAGATCGAATAAATCGAGAGCAAGCACAGAAAGAACGCGATTTTGAGCTATGAACTGGAGCTTACTCGGGAGAGAGAAGAAAGTGGCAGGTGAGAGAGTTGGTGGGGGGGCAGGGGTGGCCCACACCAGGGCATGGCGCCACCCAGGGGTAGCCGCGCCACCACATGGTGTGCCTGCCTAGTGGGCCCCCCTGGTACCTACCAGGTACTCCTTTGCCCCTTTTTTCATGTAAAAATTTAATATAAATTTTCTGAAATTTTTCAAGACACTTTATTTTTGGGCTTTTTTTAGAAATAGAAGAATGATTTTTCTGACAGACAGATTTTTTTTCTTTTGGAAACATGATGCAAAGACAAAACAAGGCTAGAACTACAGAAGTTCTAGCATGCAAGCAACTAACAACACAAAGAAAACTAAACGAAAGCAAAAACTAAAATGCAAAGGATAGAAATAAACGGAGATAATCATAATGAAAACATTGTTTTGTTCAATGGAATCCTTTTGTTAGCAAGGTTGATCAAGCCTTGCTACCAAAACAATTGCATATGAGACAAAACTTTGTACTCCACTAATGATTATGTTACCTCAACCTTGATAGCAATGGTCCCAATCATAATAGTTTCAATTTTTTCTCTTGGTATGGGACAATATATTTCTCCAACTTGAATGCCTTCAACATGTTCAATTGAATTCAAACCATAAGTCCTTTCAATCTTCTTGGGGGAATAGACAGTATGTTCCTTGTAATTAACATTGAAGGTCACCTTTCCTTGATTACAATTAATAATAGCTCCTGCAGTATTAAGAAAAGGTCTCCCAAGAATAATAGACATATTATCATCTTCAGGCATTTCAAGCACAACAAAATCAGTTAATATCAAGCAATTGTGAGCCACCTGAATAGGTACATCCTCACATATACCCACAGGAATAGTGGTAGATTTATCAGCCATTTGCAAAGATATATCAGTTGGTATCAATTTTTCAAGCTGGAGCCTCTTGTAGAGAGAGAAAGGCATAACACTAACTCCAGCTCCCAAATCACACAAAGCAGTTCTAACATAACTGTTCTTAATAGAGCAAGGGATAGTTGGAATCCCTGGGTCTCCAAGTTTCTTAGGAACCTTACCATTGAAAGAATAATTAGCAAGCAAAGTAGAGATTTCTTTATTAGGGATCTTCCTTTTATTCGAGACAATGTCCTTCATATACTTTGAGTAAGGAGGCAATTTAATAGCATCAGTCAAAGGAATTTGCAAGAATAAAGGCTTCATCCACTCACAAAACTTATTATAGTGTTCACCTTCCTTTGACTTGTGTTTCTTATCAGGGAAAGGCATAGGTTTTTGGACCCAAGGTTCTCTTTCACTACCATGTTTCTTAGCAATAAAATCTTCTTTAGTGTATTTAGTATTCTTAGTGTGGTTTTCAGGTTCTTCTTCAACTTTTTCTTCATTAGGCACTTCATTTTCTTCATTACCACTTTCAGTTTCAGCATCAGAGATAAATATACTATTAGGATCTATAGCAGGTTCAGAGGGTTCTACAACAGTTTTATGTTTCTTTTTCCTTTTCTTACGAGTAGAACCACTATTTTTAGCTTGTTGAGAATCTTGCTCAATTCTTTTGGGATGCCCCTCAAGATATAGAGGATCCTGGGTAGCAGCACCACTTCTAGTTCTGATTTCATAAGCATGTTTTTCTTTAGCAGCATTAACTAGCAAGTCATTTTGCACTTTAACGAGTTGATCTATTTGAGTTTGAACCATTTGAAAGTGTTTAACAATCATTTTAACATCATTGGAGGTTCTTTCCACAATATATTTCAACTCAACAATAGCTCTAGTGTTTTCCATTAGATGATTTTGCATCCTTTTATTAAAGTTATCTTTCTTAACAATAAAGATATCAAATTCTTCTAAGCATTGATCAGGAGGTTTCAAGTAAGGGATATCACCTTCATCAAAGTGTTGGAGAGAGTGTACCTCAATAGTGGGTGAGTAGGGAATAGGCTTACATAATTCTTCTATAGGAGGTAAATTCTTGACATCTGCAGCTTTAATTCCCTTCTCCTTAAGACATTTCTTAGTTTCCTTCATCACTTCATCATTTAATTCAATAACTCCCCTCTTCTTTGATGTTGGAATAGGCACAGGAATAGATGGTTCGGATACAATTACTTCAGGTATAGCTTGTTTAGGAGGAGTCCAATCTTCATAATTCTTGCTTATTTTAGCCATTAGTTCCTCAACTTCCTTAGGAGTCCTATTCCTGAAAACACAATCAGCACAACTATCTAGGTATGTCCTAGATTCCTCGGTTAGTCCATTATAAAATATATCAAGAAGCTCATTCTTAGGTAATGGACTTCCAGCCTGTGCATGAATCAAAGCACAAAACCTTACCCAAGATTCAGGCAATACCTATTTTTCTCCCTGTTTAAAATCAAAAAGTTCCTGCAAAATAGCATGTCTAGCACTAGGAGGAAAATATTTCTGCAGGAAAGTACTAATCAAGAACTCAGGGCTATCAATAGATCTAGGAGGTAAATTACTAAACCAAGTTTTAGCTTATCCTTTCAGTGAAAAGTAAAAAATCTTAGCAACAAAGTAAGTACGCATCTTAATATCATCAGAAAACAAGCCACTCATGGTAGAAAGTTCATTCATATGTGCTACCGCACTTTCATTCTTAGTCCCACCAAAAGGTTCTTTCTCGACAATAGCTATGTAAGATAGATCGAGAGAGAAATCATAATCTTCATCTATAATGTTTATGGGAGAAGCAGCAAACTTAGCATCAGGGGATAATTTGGGTCTAATAGTACGCCTCTCAAGGAGATTCCTAGCAGCACTCCTATCATGGGTGTTCTTACATTCTTCAATAAACTCATCAGTCATCTCAACATAATCTTCTTCAGCATCATAACTCTCACTAGACTCAGGTGAGCTAACAGGTGTGGCAGTGTCTTCATTAGGAGTTTCGGTATTTCCAGCTATAGTTCTAGCAATCGTAGCATCTAGGAAAGGACCTAATGAACCACTCTTATCAAGCACAGTAGAAGCAGCATCATAAGCATCAGAAGTTTCAGATTCAGCAGTAGTAGCAGCATGTGTTGCATGTGTATGTGGTGGTGTAAGGAACTTACTCAAAACAGACGGTGAAACAAGAGCAGTAGAGGTGTTCAGAACCGTACCTCTTCTTGTAGTAGATGGTAAAATAGGAACCTTGCCATCACGAGACTTACCCATGATGGATGGATAGCAGCAAACAATAAAGAACCCAAGTGAACTTGATAAATAAAGCTATGCTCCCCGGCAATGGTGCTAGAAAATAGTCTTGATGACCCACAAGTATAGGGGGTGTATCGCAGTATTTTCGAGGGAAGTGAAACCCAATTTATTGATTCGACACAAGGGGAGCCAAAGAATATTTATCAGCCTTAACAACTGAGTTGTCAATTCAGCTGCACCTGGAAACAATCTTGCTCACAGCAGTTTATCAGTAGCAATAGTTTTGTAGTAGGAATAGCAGAGTAGCAGCAGTAGTAAAGCAGAGACAGTAGTAACAAAAGCAGTAAACAATGGGATTCGAGTGCGGTAGGCATAGGGATGGATGGACGGGTGTTGCATGGACAAGACAATTCACATAGCAATCAGAACATAGGGCAATTGCAGATAAATAAGATAAAACATCCAAGTACTAGACAATCCTAGGCATGTGTTCCATATATAGTCATACGTGCTCGCAATGAGAACTTGCACAACATCTTTTGTCCTGCCAGCCCGTTTGCAGCGGGGCCTCTAGGGAACTACTGACAATTAAGGTGCTCCTTTTAATAGAGCACCGGAGCAAAGCATTAACACTCCGTGAACACATGTGATCCTCACATCAAAGCCTTTCCCTTCCGGTTATCCCGATTTCTGTCACTTCGGGGCCATAGGTTCCGGACAACGACGTGTGTAAACAACTTGTAGATAAGACCAAGAACAATACTATCATAATGAATCAATAACGTGTTCAGATCTAAAATCATGGCACTCGGGCCCTAGTGACAAGCATTAAGCACAACAAGTCGCAACAAAGTCATAAAGCACTAATAAAAGATACTAGGCACCATGCCCTAACAATCTGATGCCATTACATGAACGATCTCATCCAATCCCTACCATCCCCATAGCCTATAGAGGGGGATTACTCACTCATAGATGGGGAAACATGGATGGTCGATGGAGAAGCGATGGTGATGATGATGGAGATGATCTCCTCCAATTCCCCGTCCCGACAGGGTGCCAGAACGGAGTTTCTGGTGCTGTTTCATGGAATCTGGTGGTGGCGGCGGAGCAGAAATCCTTCTGGAAAAACATCGAACCCCCCAAAGTTTTTAGGTCAGAAGGCTCCTTATAGGCGAAGAGAGAGGCCGAGGGGGTACCTGGGGGGCCCACACCGCCCCCTGGCGCGGCCTGGCCTGGCCCGCGCCAGCAGGTGGTGTGGCCACCCCTGACTCTTCTTCGTCTCGTATTTTGGCTCCTGGAGTCTTCGGATGAAATAGGATTTTTGGCATATCTTCCGGGATTTTTCCTGATAGTTGATTTTCTGCATAAAAAGTAGACACCAAGGCAATTCTGCTGAAAACAGCGTCAGTTCGCATTAGTTGCATCCAAATCACACAAGTATAGAGGAGAAACAATAGCAAAATTGTTCGGGAAAGTAGATACGTTTTGGACGTATCAGAGCCTTCTTCCGTTAACCCATCTTTAGGATAGGATCAAAGAATAAGCCTTGCTTAGCCTACCATCGATGTCACCATGGCATTCGATAGCTCCATCACCCTGCCTGTGTCCATCATTAGGCATCCTCCGCCAAGACCCCGTTGTGCCATGTCATCGAGACTCGTTGTCATCGACGCGATAAAAACAACACCGCTCCACGACTAGACCCATCTATACAAACTTGTTCTAAAACTGATGCACCCAAGAGGGAAAATGACATTGATAAGTTGCAATTGTCTGATCCAATACACCTAGATCTAGAGTTTCACCATAACATCTGGGCGGGGACGGGAGATTCGTAGCGACGATGCCTTCAAAAAGGTAATGATGCCCACTGACGTCGCCATCATCAGCCCAGACCGAATGGAGAACGTCCTCCTACATCCAGCATAAGCAGAAGAACATCGTGGAAGGCGCTCTACCGGAGAAAGGATCATGTCACACATCGTCGATATCCACCCGCGCCGAAGCCCCAAGAGAGCTAGCCGCTGCGGGGAGGGGGCTTCCTCCATGCTGATCACCCAATTCTGCCTAGGATAGGTCAACCCCACGAGGCCAGCTATCACCACCAGCTCGCAGACTAGCACGGGCCCGCCTACTCTAATCTTCTGGCCTGACTTTGGTTTTATGCAATGAAGGGATCTTAAAGAAACTTTACTTGAGGTAGGTGTTCTCTTCCCTTCATATACTACACAATCTCAACCTTTAACAATCAGCAAGCTTTACCCACCCACAAAACTCTCCTCCCAACCCTTTCCCTTGACACTTCCATGCAGTAAAATAGTTGGGAACTTCCCAAACACAGATAGGTTGATAGAAGAGAAAAATAAACGAAGGGCACGTAGGGATAGGAGACATCGGAAAAGAAACAGGTGCTGGCAAGCGATTTTGCCGAGCTAGCGTCTAGCATGATTCGTGAAGGACAGGGTGATGTCGTGAACTATTTATGGTAGCCATATGGGAAAAACCGATTTTAAGCAGTTTAGCAACCCGTCTTATCGCGTGGTCGGTCACACTACCCTACAACTCCAGCAGTCCATGCGCGGAATGGACTGAGGCATGTACAATATCAAAATGGAAATTGCCTCTTGCAGAACTAGATCATATCACCATCGTCAGCATCGGCACATCAAGCAGATGAAGGATGTGTGGGTCAGTTGTTTTTTCTCTCTCATTGAGACCAACCACAACCTTTTCACTCACTTGCCTGGTAATATGTATTTAGCATCATTGCAACAAGATGAGTCTAGTACTCGAGATGTTTTGGAAGAGATAATTTACAGCACCAAGTGCCAAAAATAATAATAACGAGATTGCAGTGCTATTTGGCAACATTGCGATGTGGTTAGGAGAATAAGGCTTGTGTTATCGTGCTCAATCCTAAGCCCGGCGTGAGCAGCGGCCTCGTGCTTCTGCCTCCCGGCGAGATTGGATCATCATCATAACGTCACAATACTCATTTTTAGAAGAATCAAGTTACTTATTTGATAGCGTCAAAACAGATTGGATCATCCTTGTTTTATGTTCAAATTTCTAATTGCGGGCCTGTCCTACAAATATTAATCATCCACGGCTAGATAACCGAGGATAGTGATTTCTTACAAACAACACGCTCAGCAGCAGGAGCCGAGCTGCAATGGTGTGTGTAGTCGCTTCAGCACCTCCAATCCAGTTATATTTTTTCCTTTGCAAACCAATTCACTTAGTTGGAATGCAACTGGTTTACTTTCATCCCAGCTGCTGCATCTATCACTCTATCTGGTCAGCGAACTCTTCCTAATCAAACTACATGAAGCTATGGATTTTTTGTATGATAGAAACACAAGGGTGAAAAGCTTTGATCCTATTAGGATATTGCCAATAACTAGCAGCCACAGCTTGCAGAACCAGCACTAGAACCGATCTTGCATTGACTCACCACACCAGCATAACATTAGGTTGTTAGCACCTGATAGCTCTAGATCTAGTCGGTAGAAGCTTTAGGGTTTGATCTGAGAGAGAGAGAGGTACCTTCTCCAGTGCTCGAGGAGCTCGAGCTGTTGGCCATGGGGTTGACGGCAAGAGCGGGTGAGAGTGCGCTATGCGGTGGTGGTGGTGGTGGAGCTTCTCGTGGCTAAGCGCAAACGTAGATCAGCTAGGGATGTAGGTGGGCAGAGCGGCGATGCGTTGAACCTCGTGACGTGTGCCCTGGCCCCCACCGTCTTTATATAGCGCTGCCACGGGGGCCCACTAACCATTGCTTGGTTGGGCGCCCCGATCAGGGCGCGGATAAGGGGTTCGACCGAGCCGTTGGGATCGATCGGGAGAGGTCATACTAACATTCTCCCCCTTGATATCGACTTTACTTTTTACTTTTTACTTTACTCCTTTCATCATGGTTCGGTACATAGAGCATGTTTCATCGTCATAGCTCAATTGCGGATAGAATCAGACTAGAATATACCTCTTGTTTTGAAACAAATTTTGTTCCTTTTGGGCCTCTTATGATCCAGGAATCATAGACTTTCCCTTAAATCCATGCCGGCTAAGTTCTCCTTGAACACATTGGATGGTAAACCTTTTGTTAGCGGATTCGCAAGCATATCATTTGTCCTTATATGCTCGAGTCTTATAGTGTGATCCTGGATCTTATCTTTCACAACATAATACTTTATCTCTATTGGTTTTGAAGCATTACTCGACTTGTTGTTGTGAGCATAGAATATTGCAGGCTTTTTGTCACAATACATCTTCAGTGGTTTGTCAATGCAATCTACCACTTTCAAGTCAGGTATATATTTTTTTAACCATATCGCATCCCCGTTGCCTCATAACATGTTATAAATTCTGCATACATCGTGGATGATGCAACTATTGACTGTTTGGAGCTTCTCCACAAAACATCCCCTCCTGCGAGAGTGAAGACATATCCTGTTGTGGATTTTCTATCATCTCTGTCTCCCGTAAAATTTGTATCTGAATACCCTCTTATCTCTAGGGAATCATACCTTCTATATGTTAGCATGAGGACTTTTGTGCCTTGCACATAACGCTTTCTTTACCATCTTCCAGTGCTCTATGCCTGCATTCTCTTGATATCTACCGAGTACCCCTGGTGCTAAAAGCTAAGTCGTGGCGAGTGCACACTTATGCATACTGTAAGCTTCCAACGGCCGAAGCAGATGGTACTGCTTTCATTTGATCGATCTCATATTGACTCCTGGGACATTGAAATTTTCCAAAGGTGTCGCCCTTGATAATAGGAGCAGGTGTGGTATTGCATGCATGCATACTGTATTTCTTTAAAATATTCTCTAGGTATGCCTTCTACGACAATCCTAGAACCCCATTTGTCCTATCTCGGTGAATCTATATGCCCAAAACATATGAAGCTTCACCAAGATCTTTCATATCAAGTTTGAGGACAAGAACTTCTTTGTTTCTAGTAGTAGACAGACATCATTGCTAGCAAGTAAGATATCATCCACATACAGAATTAGGAAAATATATCTCCCACTTTTAAACTTTGCATAGACGCAGTTGTCCTCAACATTCTCTTGAAATCCAAATTTCTTAATGGTCTCATTAAACTTTAGATACACTGTCTTGAAGCTTGCTTTAATCCATAAATGGATTTCTTTAGGCGGCATCCCATATTTTCCTTACCCTTCATGATAAAACCCTTGGGTTGTTTCATGTAAATTGTTTCTTCTAAATCCCCGTTTAGAAATGTTGTCTTTATATCCATTTGATGCAGCTCTAAATCAAAATGTACAACTAGTGCCATTATGATTCTGAAGGAATCCTTATATGAGACTGGAGAAAAAGTCACATTGTAATCTACTCCTTCTCTTTGTGTAAATCTTTTTGTCACAAGTCGTGCTTTGTACTTCTCCACATTCCTTCTAGAGTCATACTTTGTTTTGTAGACCCATTTACAGCCTACTGTTTTGGCTCCTTTCGAAATTTTCTCTAAGTCCCAAACTTCATTGGAACTCATTGATTTCATCTCATCTTCCATGGCTTCTAGCCACTTTGACGAGTGAGGGCTACTCATGGATTCTTCAAATGAAGTGGGATCATTCTCCATATGAACTTTTCTGTGTTATAAACTTTATAATCAGTATAAATGGTTGATCTTTTAACTCTTAGAGACCTTCTAGGGGCCTCATATACTGGCACATCATGCGTTTCAACATGTGGTGTCTCTACTAGAGGTGGTTGTTGCTGCTCCCTTTCATGCTCAATAGTGGGTTCAGTCAGCTCTTGACGGACAGGTTCCGGATCCTCACTCATTGTTGTCATGGGTGGAGTTCCAAAAGGTGCTTGCACTACGACCTCTAGGGTTATCGATGCAGGAACAACAGGTAGTGAAAAGAATGATTCCTGAGTTATCGGATTAGGTGCATGCACCCTCTTCTCCTCAAGATCAATTTTCCGAGCTATCATGCCCCTCCTCATCATTTCGTCCTCTAAGAAGACAACATGTCTTGTTCTTACAAACTTTGTGTATCTGTCTGGATAGTAGAAACGAAAACCTTTTGACTTTTCAGGATATCCAATGAAATGGCAACTGACTGTTTTAGGGTCAAGCTTTGCAATGTTTGGATTAAATACTTTGGCCTAAGCTGGGCTCCCCCACACCCTTAGGTGCTGTAGCGAGAGAACTCTTCCTATCCACAACTCATACGGTGTTTTGTGAACCGACTTGCTTGGTACTCTATTGAGAATATGAATGGCAGGTTTTAACGCCTCCATCCACAATCCCAATTGCAAGGTGGAGTAACTCATCATGTTGTGCACCATATCCATAAGGGTACGGTTACGCCTTTCAGCTACTCCATTTTGCTGAGACTCTCCTGGCATTGAATACTAGGTCACTATGCCAATCTCTTGTAAGAACCTTGCAAACAGTCCAGGGAGTTGGCCATATGGGGTGTGTCGACCGTAGTACTCCCCTCCACGGTCAGACCTTACTATCTTTATTGTTTTGCTGTGCTAATTCTCTACTTTAGCTTTGAATATTTTCAATTTATCCAATGCTTTCGACCTTTCTTTAATTGGATAAATATAACCATAACGGGAGTAATCATCTGCGAATGTTATGAGCGAGTCATAACCATCCACACTTTTCACAGGATATGGTCTACATATGTCAGTGTGAATAATTTCTAGTGTTTCGGTGCTTCGTTTTGCACTCTTTTTGATTTTCTTTACATACTTTCCTTTAACGCAATCGATACATTACTCTATGTCAAAGAACTCTAATGGAGGAAGAATATCGTTTTTAGCTAGTCTTTCTATTCTTCCCCTCGAAATATGGCCTAAACAACAATGCCATAATTTCGACGAGTGATACATTGCAAATGTATCTATAATTTTTGATGCTCCATGCTTGGTTTTATCCACTTTCTTGTGTTTTGTCCACACTTTGGAGTACTTTTCATATGATTTCTTGGACTAACCTATTAACAAGAGCCATAGTGTCAGCTGCTTGTTTTCTGCTGTTTTTGGTTCCAGGAAAGTCAGAAAATGAATATTCTCGGAATTGGACGGGACAAAAGCCAAAGTGCCTATTTTTCTAGAAGACTCGAGGAGCTAGAATACGAGACGGAGAAGAGCCAGGGGTGTCCACACCACCTGGTGGCGCAGGCCAGGCCAGGCCGCGCCAGGGGGTGGTCTGGGCCTACCAGGCACCCCCTCGATCTCCCTCTTCACCTATAAGAAGCCTTATGACCTAAAAACTCCCGGGGGGTCGACATTTTTCTAGACGAAGTTCTGCAGCGCTGCCACCACCGAAGGGGCGATTCGGGGGACAGAAAGTCTCTGTTCCGGCACCCTGTCGGGACGGGGAAGTGCCCCCAGAGCCATCTCCATCGGTCTCCACCATCATCTCCATCAACCATCCATGTTTCCCCCATCTATGAGTGAGTAATCCTCCGCTGTAGGCTATGGGGATGGTAGGGATTGGATGAGATCGTTCATGTAATGTCATCAGATTGTTAGGGCATGGTGCCTAGTATCTTTTATTAGTGCTTTATGACTTTGTTGCGACTTGTTGTGCTTAATGCTTGTCACTAGGGCCCGAGTGCCATGATTTCAGATCTGAACATGTTATTGATTCATTATGATAGTATTGTTTATGGTCTTATCTGCAAGTTGTATACACATGTTGTTGTCCGGAACCAATAGCCCCGAAGTGACAGAAATCGGAATAACCGGAGGGAATGGCTTTGATGTGAGGATCACATGTGTTCACGGAGTGTTAATGCTTTGCTCCGGTGCTCTATTAAAAGGAGCACCTTAATTGCTAGTAGTTCCCTAGAAGCCCCGCTGCAAACGGGCTGGTAGGACAAAAGATGTTGTGCAAGTTCTCATTGCGAGCACGTATGACTATATATGGAACACATGCCTAGGATTGTCTAGTACTTGGATGCTTTATCTTATTTATCTGTAATTGCCCTATGTTCTGATTGCTATGTGGATTGTCTTGTCCATGCAACGCCCGTTCATCCATCCCTATGCCTACCGCACTCGAATCCCACTGTTTACTGTTTTTGTTACTACTGTCGTTACTTTTCTATTCCTACTACAAAACTGTTGCTACTGATAAACTGCTGTGAGCAAGATTGTTTCCAGGTGCAGCTGAACTGACAACTCAGTTGTTAAGGCTTATAAATATTCTTTGGCTCCCCTTGTGTTGAATCAATAAATTGGGTTTCACTTCCCTCAAAAATACTGCGATACACCCCCTATACTTGTGGGTCATCAAGACTATTTTCTGGCGCCGTTGCCGGGGAGCATAGCTTTATTTATCAGGTCCACTTGGATTCACTATTGTTCAAGCTAAGTTTATTTTCTCCTTGTTTGCTTGTTTCTTTATCAAAAATACAAAAAAAGTAGTTCCTACTCTAGTTGTTATTTTCGTTGGTCTGTTATTGTCTTGCTTTATCATGCTTGATGTCAATGGTTGGTTTCTTTGAAACTGAATCTTATTGGCAAGGTGGGTTCACGGAAGATCAAAAAGATTATTATAAGGAACACCGCTTGTCACAAAAAGGGAAACACTTATGGGAACAAATTGATAGATTGTATACCATTGCTAGAAATGTGTGCTCTACTTATAATGTTACTTATTGCCTTGATAAATCTTGTTGCTGTAGAAGGTACAAACACCTCCCTTTTCAATGTGAGTATAATGATAATGTTACCATATCTTCCTATGTTAAGGGAAATTATGACCTTTATGATGTGGAACAAATTGAGGAATTTATTGCTTGGAAGGGTGCATTTGAACTTGCTAGTTTGCTTGAAAATATTGATGATTCACCTTACAAATATGAGGTTTATGGTATACTTAAATTTTGCTTTGATAATTACAATGATGAAAATGGCTATATTCTTGAATATTTTAGATGCTTTCCACAAATGGAAGAGACTAATGCCTTGCAGGATCCTATGGAAGAAGAAATTGATGAACCTGAAATCTCATTAGATGAAAAAGAGGAGGAGAGTGATGAACAAAAGGAGGAAGAATGGATTATCTACCCATTCCTACCTTCTAATGAGAGTAACTCTGTATCCCTTACATTATTTGATTGTCCCCCGTGCTTACCAAAGGAGGATGAATGTTATGTTCCTGAGGATTCTTTCGAAGATGTTTATGGTAAAGCTCTAGTGCTTGTAGATCATGAAAAGCATGCTTTATGTGATAGTTATATTGTTGAGTTTCTTCATGAGGCTACTGAAAATTATTATGAGAGACGAAAATGTGGTTGTAGAAGTTTGCATGGTATTGAAACATCTCTCTATGTGCTGAGAGTTTTGAAGTTACTCTTGTTTTATCTTCCTATGCCTGTCACTTTGTTCTATGCAAATTTATTTGCATACATGATTCCTATGCATAGGAAGTGGGTTAGACTTTAAATGTGTTTTGAATTTGCTTCTTGATGCTCTCTCTTACTTCAACTCATATTTCTTATGAGAGCATCCTCTCAAACTATTATGCCTGAAGATGACAATATGTCTATTATTCTTGGGAGACTTTTTCTTAAATACTGCAGGAGCTGTTATTAATTATAATCAAGGGAAGGTGACCTTCAATGTTAATGAAAAGGAACATACTATCTATTTCCCCAAGAAGATTGAAAGGACTCATGGTTTTGAATTCAATTGAACATGATGAGGGCATTCAAGTTGGAGAAATATATTGTCCCATACCAAGAGAAAAATTTGAAACTATTATGATTGGGACCATTGCTATAAAGGTTGAGGTAACATAATCATTAGTGGAATACAAAGTTTTGTCTCATATGAAATTGTTTTGGTAACAAGACCTGATCAACCTTGTTAACAAAAGGATTTCATTGAACAAAACAATGTTTTCACCATGATTATCTCCGCTTACTTCTATTCTATCCATTTTAGTTTTTGCGTATTCCTAACTTAAAGGCATTAAAGAAAAGTACTTATTGAGAGATAACCCAAAAGTTTTAGAAGAGTCTTGTAAGATATTACTTCAGTAATAACCGCTCCTTATCATTTTTATTTGCTTTTTGTGCCAAGAATAACCTCTAATGAGAGAGAAGTAATGATTGGGAAAGTTGTTGTCCCAAAACAGATTTATGTGCTTCACCGTAAAAATTCGTGTAAAATCTCTGAACGTATTTTTGAGGCATGAATTTTTGTGATTCTGTCCCAGGTTGTTATCTAACTTTCCTTAGTTCAACACTTTTTGATTTGAGCAACAGAAGGTCTTCTAAAAAATTCGTATTTACCTTCTGGTCTGTTTTGACAGATTTCTGCCATTTTCTGCATTTGCTTCTTGTTGGTTCCTTTTTGAGTTCTTTTGGGGAATTGAGCTTTTTGAGGGAAGTGCTACAGTAGCTAGTGTTCTAATGGAAGTTTATTTGGTGTTAGAACTGAACTTTAAGACTTATTTATCTTGAGTGCACTAATGTTGCTAATAAAGATTGTGTGAAGTTTTGTATGAAGGAAAAATTTCAGGAGTATGGAAGGAATGAGTAATGAGATGAAGAATGGACTAAAACTCAAGCTTGGGGATGCCACGCATGTCACCCCAAGAAATATCCAAGAAGTACAAGCGTCAAAGCTTGGGGATGCCCAAGGCATCCCCTTCTTCATCAATAAAAATCCCAGGTTTTTTCCAAACGCTTCATTTTTATTGTTTCATGCACAGTTGTGTTGTTCTTGAAGCGTCTTCTTTTTCATTTTGGTTTTTAGTTTGCTTGGTTTGCTTAGTTTTCTGAATAAATTGGTTGGACCCCCTCTTTCATACATTGGTTTGCAAATGGTTTGGTTTGGTTTGGAAAAGAGTAGGAAAGCTTATGCTTGAGTGGTAAAGAGAGCTTGTTTTTGACTGTGGCACATGCTTTGTCATGCCATGCTTGATATTGTTTTGGCTTTATGCTTAGTATTCTTTGCTGTAGCATGACTTGTTATAAACAATTGAGATTGCTTAATGTGCCTTGGATGAATCATGCGTTGTTTTAGCATATTAAAGCATAGTATAGTGGTATTATCCTTTGATGCTTTATTTGGGTTGACTTGGCACATGTTGACACCATGTTATGACTATCCCAAGTCACCATAAGCCTTTATGATCCTTTAGTTTTCAACTTGTAGTATCACTTTATGCTTTGATTAATGATGTTTTGTCGCTCTGCATGATTATGGCCATTATTGCTCTCTCGTTTGTCGATCCCTTACTATTTCTAGCCTTCACTTACACTGAGTATGTTTTACTCAAGTTTCCAACTCCCTAAACCAAATATTTCCAAAGTGTCCACCATACCTACCTATTAGCATCATTTGCTACTCCCGTGCATATTCATTATGCCTTGTTTTCTTCCAAATAAAATGTTTGCTTGTTATGGGAAATTTAGTTAGTAAAGCTCTCACGAACTTGATGGCACACTTTATTTCCTGCACTTAATAAACCTGAACCATCGTGAACTCTCCATGAAAGTTATATGCTTGCTAATTATAGGCTGGGGATTAGCAGAAGCGTGCTGTCACAGGGAACACTTTCAACACTTGTAAATATATACCCAGTTGATACCTTGCTCTTTTGTTTGCGGATGTCGTCGGTGTGAAATAAAAGGGGAGCTTGTAAGTCCATGGAGTTATGTATGTGTGTTAGAGAAACGCCTGGACCGTTGGTCTAATCCATGCTGACATGGTGGAAACCTGTAGCGTAACCATAATGATATCTATAAAGCATTCTTCTTATAAAAAAAGAGAGAGATAGCTATTGAGAAAAAGAAAAAAAAAGGAGTTTTATGAAAAGAGGAAAGAGAGAAAAAAAAAGCACCATTTTCCCATGGTAAATAAGAAGATTGCTGAGATACTCATTGTCTGCTTGCCTTGTCATTTTGATATGGGGATTCTTCCGTATCATCGGGCAAGGGGTACCCCGTTGGCGGTTCTCAATGATACGCACATACTTACGATGACAAGAACTTACCGGTAACTAAAGTTGAGTAGCATGAGGAGCGGCCCTCGTACTCAAAGGACTTGGGATTTTCAGTTTATAGTCTGTCAAGCATATAACTCAGGTTGGACCTCACTTTCACCTTAACCACTTTAAATATGCTTATGATAGGGGCAATGAGAGCTCAAAGGTAATGAGTACCATACTTTCAGCGTTTGGAAGCCTTTCAAACTATTCAAAACCTTTCCATTTCCTTGTTGAGTCTCCACACATTCTATGAGCACTTTCTTGAGAGCATAGTGGCCATTCTTAGTTCTATGTGCATTGTCCCAAGACTTGTTGATTGATGCATACCTTGATATTTCTTGTTTTAAACTATTTGTATCTAGTCACTCTTGTGAACTTTGAAGGTGTCCTATGCATTTATGTTTGCTACTCTTTGAGGGACAAGCTGAATGCCACTATGCTATGTTTTATTTATGTGAAACAAAAAAACGTCTTGCAAGGCATTGTTATTCATGAATCTTTTGTTTGTGCCTTTTCATGTTGCATCATAGTTTCTTTGTCTTATTGCTAGAACTTTGTCTTTCATGTTATGATTGAAGTACTATGATCCCAGCTTTGAATGTTTTACAAATACTTTGATCAAGTCTTTGATGGTGCATGTCACCCCAAAAATTATTCTTTCTTTTTATCACTTACCTACTTGAGGACGAGCAGGAGTTAAGCTTGGGGATGTTGATACATTGCAAATGGATCTATAATTTTTGATGCTCCATGCTTGGTTTTATCCACTTTCTTGTGTTTTGTCCACAGTTTGGAGTACTTTTCATATGATTTCTTGGACTAACCTATTAACAAGAGCCACAGTGCCAGCTGCCTGTTTTCTGTTGTTTTTGGTTCCAGGAAAGTCAGAAAATGAATATTCTCAGAATTGGACGGGACAAAAGCCAAAGTGCCTATTTTTTCAGAAGACTCCAGGAGCCAGAATACGAGACGGAGAAGAGCCAGGGGGTGGCCACACCACCTGGTGGCGCGGGCCAGGCCTGGCCGCGCCAGGGGGTGGTGTGGGCCCACCAGGCACCCCCTCGGTCTCCCTCTTCACCTATAAGAAGCCTTCTGACCTAAAAACTCCGGGGGGGGTCGATGTTTTTCCAGAAGAAGTTCCGCAGCGTCGCCACCACCGAAGGGGAGATTCGGGGGACAGAAAGTCTCTGTTCCGGCACCCTGCCGGGACGAGGAAGTGCCCCCGGAGCCATCTCCATCGGTCTCCACCATCATCTCCATCAACCATCCATGTTTCCCCCATTTATGAGTGAGTAATCCCCCGCTATAGGCTATGGGGATGGTAGGGATTGGATGAGATCGTTCATGTAATGGCATCAGATTGTTAGGGCATGGTGCCTAGTATCTTTTATTAGTGCTTTATGACTTTGTTGCGACTTGTTGTGCTTAATGCTTGTCACTAGGGCCCGAGTGCCATGATTTCAGATATGAACATGTTATTGATTCATTATGATAGTATTGTTTATGGTCTTATCTGCAAGTTGTATACACACGTTGTTGTCCGGAACCAATGGCCCCGAAGTGACAGAAATCGGGATAACCGGAGGGAATGGCTTTGATGTGAGGATCACATGTGTTCACGGAGTGTTAATGCTTTGCTCCGGTGCTCTATTAAAAGGAGCACCTTAATTGCCAGTAGTTCCCTAGAGGCCCCGCTGCAAACGGGCTGGCAGGACAAAAGATGTTGTGCAAGTTCTCATTGCGAGCACGTATGACTATATATGGAACACATGCCTAGGATTATCTAGTACTTGGATGCTTTATCTTATTTATCTGCAATTGCCCTATGTTCTGATTGCTATGTGGATTGTCTTGTCCATGCAACGCCCGTCCATCCATCCCTATGCCTACCGCACTTGAATCCCACTGTTTACTGCTTTTGTTACTACTGTCTTTGCTTTACTACTATCATTACTTTGCTATTCCTACTACAAAACTGTTGCTACTGATAAACTGCTGTGAGCAAGATTGTTTCCAGGTGCAGCTGAACTGACAACTCAGTTGTTAAGGCTTATAAATATTGTTTGGCTCTCCTTGTGTCGAATCAATAAATTGGGTTTCACTTCCCTCGAAAATACTACGATACACCCCCTATACTTGTGGGTCATCAACGAGTCATGAGTTCTCTTTCTTTGTTTCATTTTGCACCCCTTTTGATTTGCTTTACATACTTTCCTTTAACGCAATCGATGCATTACTCTATGTCAGAGAACTCTAATGGAGGAAGAATATCGTTTTTAGCTAGTCTTTCTATTCTCGCCTCAAAATATGGCCTAAACAACAATGCCATAATTTCGACGAGTCATGAGTTCTCTTTTTTTTCTTTTGATCTTTATCCGATGGGGAAACATGCTCATTCACTTTACACACAGAATATACTTTTTCACGAGTGGATAACAGATAATGATCATTTTGAAGGAAAGCAACACCCACACAATCTTTATTGCACCAAATGGCACACTATCCATGTCCAAAATGACACTCATAGTTTACTTTGTCCAAACGTGATAATACACTTATTAAATTCCTATGTAAAGAATGAACATAAAGGACATCTGTAAGCAGGATCGTTGATCTATCAGCAAGCTCCAAGGAGATGTCGCCAACAGCCTCAACGTCCGCCTGGATTCTATTTGCAACTTCAACGCATCTTTTGCTTCTTTTCATAGTTTGTGTCGAATGGAATCCCTGTAAGAATTTGCAACATGAATAGTTGCACCAGAGTTAATCCACCAAGTAGATTTCGAAAACTATGTATACGGGGATTCATTTACAAAAGAAAAAATGTTGTTACCTTTCCTTGTCATTAGTTCATTTAGCCAAACAAGGCAATCTTTCTTGAAATGCCCTGGCTTCTTGAAGTGGAGACATGTATCTTTGTCCACTAGGAGAGGCATGTGCTGATGCTGGTAGTGCATGGGAGCTTTTCTATGTGGCTTAGAAGGGGAACTTTGGTTACTTTGATGGTAGGTCCTCTTCTTATTGTCCTTGACATAGTTCAAGGAACCACCATTGGAGGTTTTAAGCCTCTCCTCTTCTTGGGCACACATGGCAATGGTCTTTTTTATGTCCCACTTTTCTAGGGCCATATTGTAATTGACAATAAAATTGTCAAACTATTGAGACAATGACGCCGTGACCAAGTGGACAAGGAGTGCAGGCTTTAGCTCTAGATCAGCTTCCGTGGCCTTCAATTTGGCAGCCATGTTGCTCATCCAGAGGATGTGCTTCCTGATGCCATGTCCACCTCCTGTATAATTTTCTGCCACTAACTGCTTCAGCAGCTGGGTTACATATGTGTTTGAAGAGCCAATGAACTAGCTCTTTATCTTTTCAAGATACTCCCCTATAGAAGCACACTCTGCAATTGAGCCGGCAATCGCTTGCTCAATTGTGTTCTTTATAAATGCCATGCACTTTTTATTAGCATTTTACCAATTTCTGTTCTCTATGGAGTATGACAGCTCCAATGGAGCATAGTCCTTTTTCTTTCTTTCTCATGCATCATCATCATCATCATCGCCATCTCTTATTGGCTCTGTCGGCTTGGTAGGTTCTGGGGTTTCAATAACCCAGTCCACCTCAGCATAAACAAATGCCAGGTCCACTTTCTTTCTCCACTCAGAGTAGTTATCTCCTCTAAGGGTCGGGACCTCCTTGATGCATCTCATCAAGTAGAACCCTCCTGAAAACCACAAAGTAGTGAGATAAAAACAACAATTGTATGTATTAATACAACGCTGATCAAAATTAAGATACACAACTGTTTATACAATTAAATCTATATCACCATCGGGAACAAAATAGAAGTAAGTGCACATAAAACCACTTTAACCGAAAACACTAATCGTGATCATGCTATTTACAATGTTGGTTAGAAAAATAACATGAACATAACCAAAATGAAACTTTAATATGCTCTCAAAAAATTTAATACTCACTTTTGTCTTTATTAAATTTAAAAGAACACTTTTAACTATTTGCAGCGGAAGAATGAATTAAAATTCATTAAACTTTGTAATTTTCAGAAGAATTTCTTTATACTTTTGTATTTCCTAAGACAAACCTTTCGTTGGATTAGTTTGAATAGGAAAAATCTTGACAAAATTCGTCCAAAATTGAAACAAAAAATATCAAAAACTTGCTTATGTAAATAATAAACTGGTACTATACTGAAACTTGGCAGGAAAAACCGGCCCACGGCATCTCTACGATCCTGGGCGAGAAACAACAGCCACCCACGAGCCGTGATGGCCTGATACTGGCCCATGGCCGGCCTGGCCTCATGTGCTCGCTGTCACAGCCTGCCTAGCAGCCCAGCCCGGCGCCGCCCGATCGTGGCCGCCCATTGCAATCGAACGGCCACGCGCGAGCCTCGCCTGGTCAAAGCCAGCAGCACCCCCCTAAACCCTAGCCACACTCTCCCCCCTCCCTCGCGTCTGTCTCGCGCACCGCTACGGCGACGCAACGCCCCGCGCGTGCCG
This sequence comes from Avena sativa, assembly GCA_916181665.1. Classification (NCBI taxonomy): domain Eukaryota; kingdom Viridiplantae; phylum Streptophyta; class Magnoliopsida; order Poales; family Poaceae; genus Avena; species Avena sativa. Next base: position 107,084,542 of record OV702292.1, read on the forward strand.
ATGTGGCGAGGAGGCCGCGCCATCCGGCGGCGAGCCCCTCCCCCTCGAACACGAGCCCTTCTGCTCCCCTTTTCTCTCTTTCCCGTCCACCTCCCCCACACCCCACAACGCAACAGTGAAGGAAGGAAGAACGGCGGCACCCCCATTGGCTCCTTGCCGATGCGCACATCCACCCAAGGATGGGTGCATCGCCGCCAAGTGGCCGAGGTGGAGGCAGATCCCTTTGCGGGTGATGGCCGGTGTGCCCTTTTTCTTTTCGGTTAGCTTTTTTGATTCGGGTTTGGGAAGGGAAGAACTGGGGCTTTTCTCTGTGGGATTTCTTTTGTTGTTTCTTTGCCCCGCAAGGGGTTGGTTCTTCTTCCTGACCTTGGCTTGCCGATGCGTCGAGATCGAGAGGAATGGCGCGGCCAGGTGGGCGGCACACTGTATTAGGGTTAGGGTTTTCGTTTTCTTTGCTTTTCTTTTCTGCACGATAAAGATCTACAGAGTCCTAGCTCTGATACCATTGCTAGCACCTGATAGCTCTAGATCTAGTTGGTAGAAGCTTTAGGGATTGATCTGAGAGAGAGAGAGAGAGAGAGAGGAAGAGGAAGAGAGAGGTACCTTCTCCAGTCTTTAGGGATTAATCTGAGAGAGAGAGAGAGGAAGAGGAAGAGAGAGGTACCTTCTCTAGTGCTCGAGGAGCTCGAGCCGTTAGCCATGGGGTCAACGGCGAGAGCGGGTGAGAGTGCGCTATGCGGTGGCGGCGGTGGTGGAGCTTCCCGTGGCTACGCACAAACCTAGATCGGCTAGGGATGTAGGTAGGGGGGAGTGGAGGCGCATCGAACCTCGTGACGTGTGCCCCAGCCCCCACCGTCTTTATATAGCGCTTCCACAGGGCCCACCAACCATTGCTTGGCTGGGCACCCCCGATCAGGGCGCGGATAAGGGGTTCGACCGAGCCGTTGGGCTCGATCGGGAGAGGTCATACTAACATAGGTAACTCTCAAAGCTACTAAAAGGCCTGTTGAGACATTGTGCATCACCAGAGAGCTAGTTAGCCACCATAAACATAGGTTTCTCGCTTATTTTTTCTGAAGAGTAGCCATACCCCCGGTCCCCCACACAGTTTTCAGATTACAAAACCAACATAAGCGAACATGCAGGCTCCCATCACAGGCTCCCATCACTTCCATGAGCTGGAGAGTAGAAACTAGCGCTCGACATTGTGACGAATGATGTGCACCATCATCGTGAGCCTCCTCTGGTTTGTCATCAGCTGGAACAGGCAGATATCTTGGACTTCCAGATGGTTGTCACGGACAAACTCGCGCCAACCTCCCCTGAGAATCTGCCAGCCGCCAGTCCTAGGCTGCAAGTTGGCTTCCCAAGCATTGCTCCTCTTTGCCCTCAGGAGTGTCACCGACTGCTCTCCGGCTGGGAGATACTTAGCAGCATACTTCTTGCAAATAGTCTGTTCCAAGATACAAAGTGCCGCGTTAAAACAACAGGTTAGCTGAAACCTTATTACCAGGTTCAAGAATACAGTGAACAAACAACTACATTGATTGACAGCTGACATGCGTTCAGAGAAGTTGTCAAGACTCACTACGATGTACTGCTTGCTGCCACCAACACTGCTCTTGTTCATCACTGACACGTAAACGGGAACTTCAGAGTGAAGGGAGCGAGCTCTCTTGTCCACATTCACCTCCTGCTTCCTAGTCAGACATGCAGTGGATGATATTATGTAGGGACGCTTTGAAGGACCGCCGGATTTACCAGACCTGAGAGCTTCCTGACGTGCTCTATGGCCACGACTGCGTTCCGTATAAGGATCAGTTCCTCCTGAAATATGTTAACAAGAATTCAGAAAGAGAGAACTTAAAATGGTTGTTTCAGTTTACCCAGGGCGTTTGACATACCATTATGTGGTTCCTTCCTAGACAGGTTTTCGGAGACGCCTTTGCCCTTGTTCTAGGATCAATTGTGGCTACTCTTTTAGGAGCACCTGAATTCACGCTTATTTTACCGTGAGTTGAGCATACCCTTTTAGGACCAGTTTCACTTCCTCCGTAGGAATGAGACAATGAATTGCGAAGTACATGCACTGTTAATGAGAATCTTTTCCCAGTGCCCTTCATTCTTTCAAAGACGCAGATATCTCCCACCTGTAGTTGAGTGTCGTGGAAAAAGTCTAACCAACCAGGCCCAGAAAGGGTGTGCATACGTGGGTCTTTCCTAATGTAAAAGCTGGGATGCCACTTCTTGTTCTTGCCTGGGCGCTGCAGCGCGACAGTTTGAGTTTCATGTGGGAAGTGTTCTTCCGCATAACGTTTACAAATTACCTATTTCCAGATGGCACAGTATCAGCGACAGATCAACAAATATGCCTATGCTGGGACCAGCTCACATAGAGAGTAACTCCAGACTAATGTGAATTCTTTTAAGAATAAAATTCTTAGTTTACTTGTACAGAATTTTCTATCCAAGGAGTATGCAGTTACGCACGACCTGTGCTACAGATCCTAGCGCACTTATGCTACACAGGAAAATGATGCTAATACAAAGTGTTAGCACTACGAGACATTCTATGCATAATCTGTGGTTTCTGATGCAACAAATTATATACACAATTTAGCACATTGTTTAATGGACGCAATAATTCCAACAGCCATCTTACAAGAAATTTCAACTACTGCATGTCCTGTAAAACTAATATTAAAATGCATGGCTAGATGTTATAATGTACAGCATACATGTTAATATCTGAAAACCGAACTGTCGTAATTTTACTAACTCGAATAACTATATTGATTCTTTCGTTTTCCTTGTGCGGATTTGGGTATTTCTAATCTATCCTCTCAAGGAAACATGGTGTCTCTAATGAACCCTGTTATATTCATGCAACAATCTAAAAGCATGATTATACCAAACATTTAATGGAATAAAGTATTCATACAAAACTGTTAATATTAAGCTTGACATAGCTCAGCTTAATTAACAAAAAAAATGACCGATAAACTTGACAAAAAGAACAGAAAACTTACAAGATAACCATTTCGTGAATTGACATGGCTCAGCTTATGATTGCCACAAATACAGGAGTTCCAGCTTGAACATCCTTGATAAGTGCTGTTACTTTGTCCTTCTGATCTTCAGATAGAGTATTTCCCTTAGATAAGACATAATCATCCCCTGGAGGTGTTTGACGTTCATCTAGCTCAAAAGATGAAGTATCTTGTTCAGTGTTTTCTCCTGTACAGAATCTCAGTGATGAAAATGGCAATAATAAAATCTAATAGCAAACATAGGGTTCAAGTAATGTTAATGCAGAGAGAATCAAAATGTAACCTGAATCCTCAGATGAGTATTTTAAAGCTTTCTTTGTGTCCTTAGTGTCTTCTCCTGTACAAAATCTTAACAGTGAAAACGGCAATAATAAAATCTAATATACAGTGTATTGTGAACATATAATTCAGAAAATAATTTTAATGCAGAAAGACAATAATATGTAACCTGAATCCTCGGTCGAGGAGTATTTTGTCGCTGTTTTTGCATCCTCACTCTCTTCTTCTGTACAGAATCTCAACAGTGAAAACGACAATAATAAAATCTAATATAGGGTATTGTGAACATATAATTCAGAAAGTATTGTTGATGAAGAAAGAAAATAAATAACCTGAATCCTCAGATGAGGAGTATTTTCTGGCTGTCTTTGCATCTTCAGTGTGTTCTCCTGTACAGAATCTCAACAGTGAAAACGATAAAAAAAAGTGTTTTGTGAACATATGATTCAGAAAGTAATGTTGATGCAGAAAGAGAATAGCATGTAACCTGAATCCTCAGACGAGGAGTACTTTGTGGCTGTCTTTGCATCCTCAGTGTCTTCTCCTGTATAAAATCTCAACAGTGAAAACAATGACAATATATTCTAAAAGATATAAAATGTATCGTGATTCGTGAACAGATAAATCAGAAATTAACTTGGTGCAAAAGAGAATCAAATGCAACATGAATCCTCCGATGAGTATTTTAGGGCTGTCTTTGCTATTTTTCTAGGATGGCGTGAGTTACCCCTTTGACATGACGCAAATCTTTTGCTTCCTGATGATCTTGTGCTATGGTCAACATAGTCCACACCTCTTTCTTGAGAATTACAAGTAATTTTGATGACATCACAGGAAAATACTTTTTCACAATCATCAGAATACAAGACCAGGACCTCAAAACGGGAGTTCTCAACGTGACGAAACAGCAATGAGTCATTCTCTTCTATGTTATGTGCATCTATAAATACCTCCCATCCACCGCGGAGGACTGTCTTATGCATATGCTTGGAAACCTCAACCAGATACATATTGACATTAGGAGATTCTAATTCGATGGTATTAGACTTTATGTAATATGGCATGTAACGTGTTTGGTATGTAACGTGTTTTCCTGTTTAGTTGGAGTAGTATTCCGGCTGATTAGGATAGATTAGAGATTGATCCTGTCTTTAAACTAGGAAGGAGATCATCGTTATCCCTCATCGTTATCTCCTCTACTGTAACCGATCGATCTCTATCTCATTGTACGAGCCACGGCGAGGGATTTTTTCGCCAGATATAACACGTACCCGGAGTCTCTAACGAGACTACCGTTCCTGCCAAAACCTATACGATCAATATGGTATCAGAGCTTCCTTTTCCGTGACCCTGCTGCCGCAAAACCGATCTCCAAGAAACACCACGACCCAAACTTGCGCCGCCGCATCCCCTGCCGCTGCTGCACACGATCAAGTCTGCCGCTGCTGCATCTCCTGCCGCTGCTGCTCTCCCACAAACCAAAAACCACAACAAGACCAATCAAGCCCAAGAAATCCAAGACACAATCCCCCTGGTGGCCATGGCGACTCCCGGTTCATCGTCGTCGTCGTCCGTGCTCTCCGCCGCGCTGGGATCACCGCCCTCCCAAAAACTGACTCGGGCCAATTTTCTCTTCTGGAAGACCCTTGTCCTACCCCCCTTCGTGGTGCTCAGGTCCTCGGCTTGCTCGATGGTACCGACGCCGCGCCGGAGAAGACCTTGGAGGTTGAAGACGCCAACAACAAGAAGACCATCATCCCCAATCCTGCCTACATGGCATGGTTGTCTCGGGATCAAACGGTGCTCGGGTTCCTCGTGAACTCCCTATCCCCGGAGATGATTCCCCATGTCATCGGGATTGACACCGCTGCTGCGGTATGGTCTACCCTCACCGGCATGTTCTTCTCCCACTCTCGCACGAAGATCAATCACTTGCGGGGGTCGTTAAACAACACCAAGAAGCTCGACCTGTCCGCGGCACAGTTCTTTGCCAAGATGAAAAGCTTCGGTTCTGAACTTGCCGCCGCGGGCAAACCCGTGGAAGAAGATGAGATGGTGGGATACATCCTCAATGGCCTCGACGCCAGCTACAACGACCTTGTGTCCTCCGTCAACGGCAATCCTGGTACTACCCTTGATGATCTCTATAGTCAACTTTGTGCTCACGATCTTCGGCAAGATATGCTAGCAGATTCTGGACAGGGTGGTGGCTTCACCTCCTCCGCGAACCTTGCTGCACGGTCTACACGTGATAGCAACCGTGACTTCCGCCCTCGTGGAGACCGTGGTCGATCGCCAGACCGTGGTGGTTACCGCGGTGATCATGGTGGAGGCGACCGCCGTGATGGTGGAGGCCGCCGTGATGGCGCCCGCGATGGAGGACGTCGTGACGGACGGCGTGATGACGATGGAGGCCGCCATGATGGGCGGCGTGATGATGGTGGCCGCCGTCGTGACGACGGAGGCCGCCGTCGCGATGATGGAGGGCGCCGTCGTGGTCGTGCCCCTACCCCCTTCGTCGACGTCACGTGCCAAATCTGCAAGATCCACGGTCACCCTGCCAACGAATGCTGGTGGCGCTATCAAGATCGCAATGACTCCGAGGATGATGGCAAGGAGAAGGGTGCCCATGTGGCATCCTATGGCGTCGACACCAACTGGTACCCCGATTCAGGTGCTACTCATCATGTCACTTCGGAGCTGAACAAGCTCACCACTCATGAAAAGTACAACGGACGTGATCATGTCCACACGGCCAATGGAAACGACATGCAAATAAGTCATATTGGTCATTCAACTTTATGCACCCCATGTAATACATTACAACTTAAAAATATTTTGCATGTTCCTAGTGCATCTAAGAATCTTCTATCTGTTCATAAGCTCACTCTCGATAATAATGTGTTTCTTGAGTTTCACCCATATTTCTTTTTGATCAAGGATCAGGCCACAAGGAGAACTCTGTTTAAAGGACCATGCCATGATGGCCTCTGCCCGCTAGTTCCTTTTACTACGGGTTCTACCAAGCAAGCTTTCATCACAATAAAGCTATCGTCTTCTACGTGGCATCGCCGTTTAGGACATCCTTCATCTTTCGTGGTTCAACAAGTACTTAGGAAAAACAATATTTTTTACACTCCTGAAATAAACCCATACATCTGTGATCCATGCCAACTAGCTAAGAGTCATCAGTTGCCATACCCTGTCTCTACTAGTGTATCCACTTTTCCTTTAGAGCAAGTATTCTCTGATTTATGGGGTCCAGCCCATATTTCTGCTAGCAAACATTCATATTATGTGATTTTTATCGATGATTTTAGTAAATTTACTTGGATCTATTTGCTCAAGAAGCACTCTGATGTTTATCAAGTTTTCCTTAATTTCCAGCAACTTGTTGAAAGAAAATTTGCTAGGAAAATAATCACCATGCAAACTGGTTGGGGAGGTGAATATGAAAAGTTCAATAGTTTTTTTCAAAAGATTGGCATCACTCACCATGTATCGTGCCCTCATGCTCATCAACAAAATGGCTCCGCTGAAAGAAAACATCGTCATATTGTTGAAGTTGGTCTTGCCTTACTTGCAAATTCCTCTATGCCTCTTAAATTTTGGGATGATGCTTTCCTCACTGCCACTTTTCTTATCAATCTCCTCCCAAGCAAAGTTATAGATCATGACACTCCCGTAGAACGCCTCCTTTACACAAAACCCAACTATGAATCTCTTAGAGTTTTTGGTTGTGCGTGCTGGCCAAATCTCCGTCCCTACAATAAAAGAAAGCTTTCTTTTTGTTCTACAAGGTGCGTGTTCTTGGGCTATAGTCCTCGTCACAAAGGCGTAAAATGCCTAGAAATTTCCACTGGTCGAGTTTATATATCTAGAGATGTTGTCTTTGATGAAAACGTTTTTCCCTTTGCTGAGTTGCATCCTAATGCTGGCTCATGTCTTCAGAATGATATACTTCTATTACCTCACGAAACACAAAATAATGGGGTTGCAATTGTTGATGATTATATGCCTTTGCCCGTTGTGCCTGTTGTTACTAATGAGCATCAAGATGTTGCAGATTCCAATGCTTCAGCGGATACTATTGATAACCAGCAAAACTCTGCAAGAAATCCCACTCAAATTCCTGAAGAAACAGTGGAGAATTCTGTCCCAGAATATGTCAACCTGGGCAGCCAAACCAAAGAAAATTCTGCCGCCACGGCGTCGGATCGCGCGGAAGCTGATCCCGAGGAGGATCCTCCCGTACGGCAGGAGGATTTCCCGCGCGGGTCCCCACCGAGCGCGTCCCCACCCCGCTTCATCGCGTCGCCATCACGATCAACGTCGCCCGCGCGCCATCAATCCTTCGATGCCACGTCGCCCCGGTCCCTGCTCCTGCCTTCGCGCGGGCATGCATCGCGACAAGGGGGCCCGCGGACTAACTTGCGGTCGTTGTCCCCCGGGTGGACCGCGTCACATCCACGCTCACGTGGTCGCGCCAGGTCCTCCGCTCGCCCACAACACAACTTCGCGTCGCCTTCACGTTCCAGGCCGCGATCGCGTGGCAGATCAAGGTCAGACTCTGCGTCGCCTTCACGTGGCCATAGGTCGCGATCGCGGGGTCCTAGACCGCGGTCCCCCATCCCGCCAGATGACGCCAGGGAAGATTCTTCTCCACCTGTGCCTATATCTGGTGCTACTGCTCCAGCTGGAGGATCTTTTGTGGCTGGCTCTAATACACCTCTCCTATGCCACCGAATCCCCCTCCACCCCTAGAACCTCGCACAAGGCTTCAAAAAGGTATGCGCAATCCGAAGCAATATACTGATGGAACTGTCCGTTATGGCTTGTTCACATCTACAGGTGAACCGCAAACTCTTTCGGAGGCTCTTGGGGATGATCGTTGGCGCAAGGCGATGGAGGAAGAATATAATGCACTAATACAAAATAAAACATGGCATCTTGTTCCTCCACACTCCACAAAGAATCTTATTGATTGTAAGTGGGTATATTGTATTAAGAAACATGCAGATGGTACAATTGACAGGTATAAGGCACGCTTGGTAGCAAAAGGATTCAAGCAACGGTATGGCATAGACTATGAAGATACCTTCAGTCTGTTATCAAGGCAGCAACTATCAGACTTGTACTGGCAGTGGCTGTCTCTAAAGGCTGGAGTCTGCGGCAGCTAGATGTCAAGAACGTGTTTTTGCATGGCGTTCTGGAAGAGGGGGTCTATATGAAACAACCCCCAGGTTTTGAATCTTCCGCTACTCCAAACTATATCTGTAAACTTGATAAAGCTCTTTATGGTCTTAAGCAAGCCCCCAGAGCATGGTACTCAAGACTTAGTGCCAAGATGCAACAACTTGGTTTTATTCCCTCTAAAGCAGATACTTCACTTTTTCTCTATAACAAAGCAAACGTTATGATATTTGTTCTAATCTATGTTGATGATATCATTGTCACCAGTTCATCTGATCAAGCTATTTCTGCCCTTCTTCATGATCTCAATAATGACTTTGCACTCAAGGACTTGGGTGATTTGCACTTCTTCTTGGGGATTGAGGTAAAGAAAACTCAGAATGGTTTGCTCCTCACTCAGGAAAAATATGCTACTGATTTGCTAGCTAAAGTTGGTATGACAAAGTGCACAATTTCTCCGACACCCTTGTCATCTACTGAAAAATTATCCTTGACTGAAGGAATAGCTCTTGGTCCTGATGATAGTACACAATATAGAAGCATTGTAGGTGCCTTACAATATTTAACACTTACAAGGCCTGACATTTCTTTCTCAGTAAATAAAGTATGTCAGTATTTACATGCTCCAACAACTGCTCATTGGACAGCTGCAAAGAGGATCCTAAGATATGTTCAGGGGACTATACATGTTGGGTTAACTTTTCAACAGTCTTCATCTAGTTTGCTTAGTGCTTTCTCAGATGCAGATTGGGCAGGATGCCTAGATGACAGAAGATCTACAGGTGGATTTGCTGTCTTTCTTGGGCCCAACTTGGTCTCATGGAGTGCAAGAAAACAACAAACAGTCTCAAGATCTAGCACTGAAGCTGAATATAAAGCCTTAGCTAATGCTACAGCTGAATTAATATGGGTTGAGGCTTTACTTGATGAACTTGGTGTTAAATTGAAGGTAAAGCCATGTCTATGGTGTGATAATTTAGGAGCTACATATTTGTCTGCAAATCCTGTTTTCCATGCCAGAACAAAACATATTGAGATAGACTATCACTTTGTTCGAGAAAGAGTTGCAAGTAAAATGCTTGACATCAGGTTCACATCAAGCAAAGATCAAGTTGCAGATGGTTTTACAAAAGCTCTAGCAGTCAAAGATCTGAATGAATTTAAGCGTAATCTCAACCTTTCTGAAGGTTGCGATTAAGGGAGGCTATTAGACTTTATGTAATATGGCATGTAACGTGTTTGGTATGTAACGTGTTTTCCTGTTTAGTTGGAGTAGTACTCCAGCTGATTAGGATAGATTAGAGATTGATCCTGTCTGTTTAAACTAGGAAGGAGATCATCGTTATCTCCTCTACTGTAACCGATCGATCTCTATCTCATTGTACGAGCCACGGCGAGGGCTTTTTTCGCCAGATATAACACGTACCCGGAGTCTCTAACGAGACTACCGTTCCTGCCAAAACCTATACGATCAATAGATGGTTCTTGAGATCTTTCCTCCAAAATGATCTATGAACTTGTTTGGTATGATCTGCAGAAATAATAGGAAAAAATGTCGGTATAAACACAAGAGTTTCCTAGTTTCCTTCAATAATGACCACAGCAAAAATACGATATGGATACAGTGTAAGCACTATGTTTTATGGACTAGTTAGGAAATGGATTGACAAATGGAGCATCATTGCATGATCAAGATTTAATGTTAACCAAAAGATCACAAGGACACAACACACGGTTAACTTATAAATTAGAACATGTTTTGTATTCGTCATCCTTAGCTCTAAAGTTCTTTTGCTACGATGTTTCAGACTTACAGAACCAACTGCTTGTTTCGAACCTAAGTATTTAACTACAGATTTCTCACCAGCAATGCTCCGGGTCTATCACTTAGGTCAGTTCGTTGAACACCAACCGAGCTACTATTAGGTTCATCCAACTAGTAAGAAACTATCCATAACAAACCCAACCAATCCTGCATATTAAACTTTGTGACTAAAATATATCTGGGAACACTCGAGACGCTGAAACTATAATGGGCTTACCATGCCACGTCTAAAATCAGCAGCCATGTGCCTACTGAAACATTTCATCTTGTTATCCATATGGTCCACATATCTCTTGCAACCACCATAAGATTTCTTCACCAGGGATGCTAGTCCAGCCATGTGAACTGAAATTTGTAGCTAACGTCAGTTGCACATTCAACAGAGTAATAACAAACTCCAAATATTAGAACACGGGTAATCTCTCTTTCGTACAGTAGTGACTGTTTTCATGTTATCTAAATCTTCATTTCCCACAAATATTCCCTAGAGGTTGTGTTCTTGTTTCTTCTACCATCAAAAACAAAATATGAAGATAATATGTCTACTGAAAACTGTACATAGCACAGGAATTCTGCAACCTTGCCACCCTACACTATGTTTCGGCAGCAAGGAAGAAAAGGTGCAAACATATCAACACTACCAAGTAACTGGTGGAACAAATCAAAGCAAGAAACTCTATTCTTTACATGCTGTTGGGGAATAGATACACATGATCCTCTCATTCCCTTGTCCTTAGTAGGATGTAGGAGAGAGGAGACACCCCACCTTTGCAAAGAAGCTCCAAGTGCTAAAATGGTGATTCAGAGAAGGAAGCTCAAAGCTACTGATACACACTTGGTTTACATTTTTATGCATCATGAAGCATATTTGTCAAAACAAAAGAAGACACTAGCCAGATTTAGGGTTCAGTTGATGCTGGTATTGACAATATGTGCAGGGAATCTGTCATGATATTCTCTCCTATCAACTTGCTGGTCTAAAGAAGCAACAAATAAATTTGAAGTATTAAACTTTTAGCATGGAGTGTACATATGTGGCATCCCGCTAAAACCACTACTAAAAAATCGCGTTGTTTTTGTGCATTGCATCATCATGACCGCATGTTCATGTCATCATGCCACATTGCATTTGAGCATCGTCATCATGCATATGTTTTGTCTAAAACTATTTTCGAAAAGCCTATGTTTGTTTTCTAAATATCCCCTGTCTTTATTTCAAATAAAAACTTCGGTCTTTTTCGGGTCTTTTATTTATCTAAAAACTATGTACAAAAGTCTATTTTAAATTAAAATAAAAGTTTACATTATTTTGGGAGGCAGCCAGCCAGGCCCAAAAGCCCAGCCGGCCACCTCCAGACCCTAAAAACTAACCCTATCTAAAACACCCCACCTAACCCTATCCCTCACAGCTCCCCACCCCGCCGCCAGCGCGCGCAGCAGCACACACGCACACACGCGCTAACATACACCAGCCACCAACCACGCGCGTGACGTCCACCAACCAGTGCCCCGCGCCACGTCGCCTGGACCAACCCCTCGTTGCCACGTACCCCATCGGCCCCACTCCCACGCGCGGACACGCTCCCGCCTGGGCGCGCAAACCCACCCCGCCGCCTGCTGTTTTCCCGCCTGGCCCACCTCCTTTTTCCACCCCACCTGTTTTCCCGCCTGCCTCCCTCGATCCACCCGCCTGGCCACCCTGCGTCGCACGCACCCCGTCGCCACCTGGTCCGCCCGCCCGACCAGTCTGTCCCCACCTGTGCCCACCTCTCTCCCACCAACTGCACCCTCTGCCCCACGAGAGACGCCCGCCCATCGCGACCTACCCCCGTCTCCACCGCGCCTCTCCCGCATAATCCGCCGCCGCCGCAAGCGCCTGCCTCCTCTCAGCTCGCCGCCGTCCTCTCCAACCTCGGCCGGCACGCCGTCCTGCCCTATGACCCCGCTTTCCTCCTGCAACCACCGCCCCATCTCGCGCTCCCTCCCTCGCCAGTGAGTAGTGCCGCCGCCGCCGGCAGCCTCTCCTTCGTCGAGCCCCGGCGCGCCTCGGTCCGCTCCTCACCGAGTCGCCGGCCGCCGACCCTCCCCCTCGCCCTAGCCACCTCCCTCGCCCTGCAGAGCACCGCGGCCCTAGGAAACCGTCAGAGGCCTCCTCGCTGCCCCTCTCGCCGGCCTTCCTCGCTGCATCCGGTCGCGCCGCCATCGTCGACCCCGGCCGCAGCCGCGCCTCGCCGTTGGCCCGCGTCATCCCGACGCCCGTGCCTCCACTTGTTCCCCTCTTCTCCAGGACACCGCCGCTGCTCTCCTCGCGTGTCGCGCGCGAGTTCCGCCCCCGCCTCGGAGCTCCTGCCTCGCGCCCGAGCCCTTCCCGGCGGCTGTCCCTCATCTCTCTCGGCCGCCTCTCCTCTACCTCGTCGGTCCTGCCGTTTCTGTCCCCGAACCAGAGCACATCGGCGCCTCCTCCGCATCGTCTGCTGCAGAGCTCGTCGCTCCTCCTTGTTCTCCTGCTGTGTCGACGAGGACACCATCTGCCATGGCCGCTGACAACCGTGGCCTCCCTCTGTTCTTCTACAGTGACCCCAGCTCCTTACCTGTTTGTCTCTGCCCGAGTGTTTTTCCTCCCGTGTACTCAGGGTGCTTCCTGAAGTTCTGTTGTGGTGGTGAACCTGTTGAGATGATGGCACGAGTAGCGCTTTTCCCTGTTGATGTTGTGTGCTTGCTCGTGCGAGCCAAGACCGTCGTTTGTACTGTTTCCGTCGACAAGATCTTCGCTGCCACGGATAACGTGATGTCACCCGATGCACCATGTTGTCGCCAAGAGCGTCTACCATCAAGACCGATGCCGAACCAAGTTCTCCACGGAAACCCAAGATCTCCTTCTCGGACCCGAGGGCCACAGATGCGACAAGTACTCCTTCCCGGATGCGACACCCAGATCCGAAGACCGCCAAGATCGCCACCGAAACACCAAGTTCTTCATCCCGGACGCCATGACCGTCTACACGAACCCGAAGACCACTGGTACCCGATCCTTTCAAGTTCGCCATCGACGGCAAGATCGACCCCATGGATCGACAAGGTCTTCTTCACGGAACGTCAAGAACGAGCCCCGGCACGACAAGTTCTCCATCTTGTATCCGAACCTCGCCGTTCTGTCAACCCTAAGTCCGAACCCTGATCCCGCCGAACCCGAACCCCCGGAACCCAAGGTCTCCCGAACCCAGATGTGTGAACCTCTCTCGAGCCCCTATTTTATAAATGCTATATATAAAACTTGTTGCGTATTAATTGTTCATACATGCATACTTGTCTGTGGTTTGGGGGCATTTTGCCGATTCACCTCATAATTAAATATGGAGTCTATATGCGGGTTATTCTAGTCTTATATCGGCTCCATTTAAATTGGTGTAGAGAACCGATGCCGTGTTTTGTCTCGTTAATACAACATTTAATATGCGGGGTAGATAAATAACTTGAACCATATAATTAATTATCGGGACCCCGGTTCCGCTTAATATTGCCTAATTGCACCGCATCTGCATCATATCATAATCATGCCGGATCTTCTGCCGTAGTATTAAATATTGCATCCGGTGTTTCTTCTAGTGTTTGCTTCTTCGCGGATTAGGCCGATGAGTGGATGCGAGTATCGACAAGTTCTCCGGATATGTACCTTCGGCAGTGTTTCCCAGGCGAGCATTCTCCCTCTTTCTACCTATTTTGCATTTATAGTCTTTATTTTCCTCCTGTTGATCTATTGCTATCCGTGTCGCGATGCTTTAGTTTCCGTGCACCAGTTATACCCCGTGCAGCCTTTATATTGCCATGGACACCTCCTAATACCTGTTGTTTGGTAGATAGCTGGCCTTGCGAGTCGTAGTTGCTTGCTCAGGTGAGATCTCGTGTTGTCGAGTACCACAGTTGTTGGAATGCTGACAGATGTTTATGGTGGAGATGATCATGACTTTAAATACAACTATTAAAATGCTAGAGATAACTAATGCAGAGGCATCGGTGGGCAATAGATGTTATTTGGTTCTTCCACGCTCACTTGTGTCCCGTAGGACTCCGAGTACTTGATACCTGTTCCTTGACTATTCGCACTATCCACATCCGGGAGGCCTTATGGACCCCCCTGAGCCAGAGCTTGATTTATTTCTATTTCTTGGGGCCACAAACTAGTTTGGGGTTTTATTACTATCATGTACTTATGCCATGCTTTACTGCTTTATTTACGATTATGCGTGGAGCACCTGTACTGTTTAGGATCGTGACACGTTTTTGCTGTATCGACAAGCCCAGTCACACTTTCGGGTTCCCAGTCGTTTACAGTCGTCCACACAAACCCTGGGTCCGTTCCGGAGCCGGCCAACTTCGTTGCGGGTAGCTTAGTGGAGTGGCCCCTGAAATATTTCTGAATCCTGTGATCGCTTTGTCGTGAATGCCTCGTTGGATTTTGAGTTGGTTTTTCCGAGGTTGATCGAGTGTGTGTTGCTATTTGTGCACCCCTGCAGGGTAAAACTTTCTGAAAGCCGTGTCCGCGGTTATGGACGACTTGGAGCACAGTATCTCGATCATAGACAAGCATAACTAAAGTAGAGCTATAAATTTGACTTAATATATGACTAGTAATTAGCTTCACTTTAATGGAATGGATAATAAAAATGCCAACAACTGGTGGATCTGTAGTGATTTGTGTCATACTATACCTGCCTAGTAAGTGTTGCAACTCCAATGGAATGTGATAAAAGTGCCAACAAATGCTGGGTTTTGGGATTCCTCGGGACAATTATATCTGACTAGTAAATGTTCCAACTACAACTGAATGTTAACTAAAACTGCCCACTACTTATGCTTCAGGATGACTCATGAAATCTATATCTGATTAGCAAGTGCTGCAACTATAACGGAATGAGTAAAATTTCCAACTGCGTGAGTTCCTTGGTCCGCTTCCTCGTTCGGTCTTGAGGGGGAAATACCAGGATGGGTTTGTTTGGTGTTAGCTTCAGGTTGGATCCGAATAGGTCTTTCTTATCCCTCTCTGATAACCGCCAGCTGTATCGAGTCTCTATAGGTTGTTTAGTGCCGCTGCGCTGCTGCTTCAGCCCACCATACCTATGTAGGCGAGAGCCGCCGAATTCTAGCCTCGCCGTGTACTGGCCTCAGTACTGACGCTCCTCTTTTTCCTTTGCCCTTTGTCGGCACCCCTTTTGTTTTAGTAGGTTTGAGATCGACGTCGTTAGCAGGGTTACCCTTCCGGCTTGGCCTGGGCAGGGTTATGGACGCCATTGGTTATTCTTCAGGGATCTTAGCCCAATTTGCATCTTGTCCATAGTCGGACGCTGTATCGTTTTCAAGGTGATTTGGATCTTTGTATTGTATATCTGTATTCTTGACTCTTGGAGTCGTGTTGTATATATATATATATATGTTCCGTGGGTCCCATTGAGGACTGTTGTGTAATGTTATTACTTCGTTTTCCACCCGCACGCAAGTGCCTAGTGGGTGTCCTTGAATCGTTTCTATGCGGGTTTGGCGGAAAGGGCTAAAACTTGCATAGGGCCGATTCGAGGGTGTTACACATAAGAATCGGAGTATACTTTGGCACAGCAGAGACGAAAAATCTTGAAGAAATGCAATGAAACTGTGGCAAAGAAAAACTGTACATATCACAGAAAAGCTGCAATCTTGCCACACTACACTATGTTTCTGCCACAAGGAAGAAAAGGTGTAGAAATAGCAACATTAACCAGTAAATGGTGGAACAAATCAAAGTGAGAAACTCCAATTTTTTACATGCTGGTATCTAACAACTCAGATTGTAGCACTAAAGTGAAGAAACAGATGCACCTGATCCTCTCCTTTACTTGCCTCTAGTACTACAGGACGGGGAGAGGAGAGTAGGTTGCAAAGAAGCTCCAAGAGCTAAAATGGGATTCAGAGATGGAAGCTCAGATACATATATATACATATATATACATATATATATATATCCCTAGATGTTTTTAATCAAATTTATATGGGTCGTTCTCTTATCGTCTTACCAGGCAGTTCCACCCAGAGGGAACACTTCTCTATGGCTACAAGGTTCTTGTTCAGACGCTTTAACAGAGAACTACACGCAGAGGTTTCTTCTATAGGATCCCTAGCATAAGAAACCCATCCCATATAAACATGCTTAAAAAGAACAAGGGAAATACAAAACTACTTCATTTCCACAATATAGCTTATATACGGTTTTCCCTTTCGGGAAACCCCCGAAGGGCTTACGAAGATAAAGAAAATTACCTTACAACCTCTCCAAACTTATGGTACAAGTGCCTTCAATATTGTGGCTTTTATTACAGGGAGAGGGTTACAAATACTACTAGTGAGCTGAGGACCGACCCCAACATTTTTACGTGTACTACTAGTGGCTTTTATTACAGGTGCCTTCAATTTTTACGTTCCGTGTATTCGGGCGCGGAGGACCGACCCCAGCATAAAATTGAATTGATATTACTATCAGTTATTCAGGCGTGGAGGACCTATACCCGAAAAAATAAAAAATAATAAATAACAATGAAAATAATGTTACCAGCATGCATGCAGCCCAAATATAACAAGTCGTGATGCTCTTGGCAGACATACAAGAGAGAAACCAAAAGATCCAAAGAGAAGGCAAAATTCTCAAGACACAATCATGAAGTTCAAGAAGATTGTCAAAGTGAAGATAAGAAGATGAAGCCACATTCATATGCAGCCAAGGCAACGTGAAGGCAGCACCAAAATCCCTCCATCAGCTTCTAACATGTGCTCATGAACCTATAAAGAAGGGCTACAAAGGCTATAAGGCCTATAAAGCCTAGGAAGTCTATAAAATAGGTCCATGATAACCAAGAAGAAAGAAGAGGCAAATAATAGAGGATAAGGCACTTGAAGGCTGATTTCTCGCCTATAAATTGAGGCGTTTCGCAACAATGAAGAGGACACGAACACAGACACCAACACCAGCAATCCAGCAACCAGCAGAGCAGAGAGCCAGTGCTAGCAGACTCTCAGCTTACTAGTAGTATTTGTAACCCTCTCGCTGTAATAAAAGTCACTATATTGAAGGCACCTGTACCATAAGTTTGGAGAGGTTGTAAGGTAATTTTCTTTATCTTCGTAAGCCCTTCGGGGGTTTCCCGAAAGGGAAAACCGTATGTAAGCTATATTGTGGAAATGAAGTATTTTCGTATTTCTCTTATTCTTTTTAAGCATGTTTATATGAGATGGGTTTTTTATGCTAGGGATCCTGTAGGAGAAACCTCTGCGTGTAGTTCTCTGTTAAAGCCTTATGTGTGGCGTCTAAACGAGAACCTTGTAGTCGTAGAGAAGTGTTCTCTCTGGGTGGAACTGCCTGGGAGACGATAAGAGAACGACCCATATAAATTTAATTAAAAACATCTAGGGAAATAAATTTAGCTACTCCTGAAGCAATATAGTAAGAAATACGGTAAGTACCGAGTAGGACTTTTACACCACTGCGCACACCCTCGCTTGTCTGTTGGCCTCGCTAGCCTGTAGAAGATCCTGCAGTATATACGTACAGTCTAATATTAATATATAAATATCAATATTAACGCTAATAAATTTATAAAAACTAAAAATTTGTAATCTTATATTTTATAGTATTTAAATTTTCGTATTTTCCGTGTATTATTTTAGTATTTTTACGTTCCGTGTATTATTGTTATCAGAGCTACTGTTTAATCATTGAAAGGTTAAAGTATCTAAACTTAGAAGTTAGCGCAGGTAAGGTAATAAAAACTAAAAAAAATATTGATGTAAAGTGCAGAATAAATCCTTCTGAAGAGCATACTTGGCATAGTACGAATAGCCAACTAAATATAGTTGTTGACCTGATATATAATTTCTTCCTATCTTGGGAAAAAAGACAAGACATCTTAGATCAAAAATTTGAAAGTTTATTTAAAAAATATCAGAAACTCGTAGAAAAGTACACCGGGTTGAATAATAAAATTAATATAGCTTTACATAAGCTAGAAGAAGCAAAAGCAAGACAGAACGTAGTTAGTAAGAATAACGATTATATTAAAGAAGAAGTATAGTCCATTGGGAAAAGTATAGGACTTTGTCTAAATAAAAATAAAGACTTGTTATCTGGCACAGACACAAGACAAGACATATCTGAAATTAAAAAGTTAGTGCAAGAGGTAAAAACTTTGATCCTCTCATAGTTGCATAACCGAATATAACCAAGCATTAAGCGAAGTAGCAAAATATTTAATACCTCCTATCGGGTTCTCTGATCACGATTCGCCAAAAGAAAACTCCAAAATAATAATAAGCCAAAATAACACAATCATCCAATTATTAATTCAGATTTTAGGAAAACTAAATAGCGAACAAGGTAACAAAGATATTGTGTTAGCCTCGTCTGGAATTTTAGCATCACCAAAACATATCAACTCAGAAAAATGGACATATCTAAAAGCCTCACTAGAAGAGACAAAAATATCCAATTAGTAAGACAAGATTCAAAACCGTTAGCATTAAGGCATAGAATGTCATGTAGCAATGCTGATGACATTAATCTAGAAGAAGTTATAGACTTGCAAAGAGACCTAGAAAGGTATCAAAAGGATACGCTAAGAAAAATAAAACCACAACAGGTTTACCATATGGGTATGTTCGAAAGTAGGAGTGGTTTATATAGAATATCCAGAGAAATAGAACTAAGTGTATTAACACATCCAGTAGATCTAAAAATTGTAAGTAGGAATATTGAAAATGAACTCAAATATTGTGATTATAAATATATCCATCAAGGTATGTATATCATAGGAGTCAAAGGTATGACAAGAAAGAAGTTAGGAGCAAAGGTTTTAATAACCTTATTAGATAAAAGATGGGGATCCATGGATAAAGCAACGTTAGGTTTTATGGAAGGGGATATGAATGAAAATAGATTAATAATCTATATAGCTCCAGACCTAATGATGCCTGTGAAAGAATTTATTGACAAAATGAGTTTTAGATTTCAGACTAAAGGATATGAAGATTTTAAAGGAACAAATTTGCTAGTAAGCATAGAATTTATAGGAAGGCTTACTAATAAAAGTAGTTGTAGATATAGAGTAAATGTAGATGATGTAATGAAAGCATGCAGTCTAAAGGTATTAAATTTATGAGTCCTCTTAAAGTAAGCTCTGAAGAAAGAGCAGGAGAAGAATGGAATATAGGTGATTTAATAGAAAAGAAGGAATTAAAGCAACCTGAAACTTATATCAGTTATCAAAATTGCGAAGGAACTAGTAGCATTAGGTTCACCAATTATAAAGCAGCATCCTTAGATGACACAGAATCGCTCATGTCAGACTCAGAATTTAGTGATAATAGGAATAACACCACAACGGAATGCATGGAAAAGACAGGTGTAGATGATGAAATAAAACATTGTGAAGAAAAGTTAAAACATATAGATTAGGAGTATAATAACTCAATGACTGGCCTAAGATTAGAGAAAAGGAATTGTTTTTCATTAGAGAAATTGCAAGATTAAAGAAATTAAAAAATGAGAAGAAATTATTCGCTAGTAGTTCAATCATGTTAAATAATAAGGTAACGCCAGAAGAAAAAGACAAGAAGAATAAAAACAATAATACTGACCAAAGCCAGAAAGACAAAGGCATAAGTGAAGAGGAGCAATGGGATATAAACAATAAATTATTGACTGAAAGTTATGAAGAGGAAGAAGAATTGATGAAAGAAATGTGGATAGAAAATGAAAAGTACGATGAGGCCGAAGAATACAATGATTTTATAAACTCCTTAGATGAGGTAGGTTTACATAATTTAGAAAATGCAATGGAAGCCATGGAAGTAGAAAATAGTAAAAGAAAAAGAAGTACATATGGTGAAACTTCAGTAAAGAGAGAAGGAGAGAAAGATCAACTAGGTCAGTTGGAAAATGGCCACCTGAAAAAGATGATTTCCAACCATCTTACATTCATGAACAATATAGATATATGGGTACCAAAAGAAGAAATTTTGAAAAAACGGTACAATTTGAAAATACTAGAAATGATGGTGCAATATTAAATTTAGCAGCCCATGACCCAATAGATTGGCTGAATATCCTTAGCATATGGAAAAGGTTAATAGTTCAAAAATATATACAAAACCAACATAATATAGGTACCAAGGTAGAAGACATGTTAACTTATCTTGAAATTTTTTAGGAGAATCTGCAAAGGTTCTATGGGAAGGTAGAAACTTATCTAGTTAATTATGAAGAACTAAAAAGAGCTGGAAGTAATCCAAATAACTTTGCTAATGTTATATCAAGCATAATCATAGCAGAAGACCCAGAATTAGGATTCACTGCATTACAAAATGAACGACTGAGAGAAATAGAAAAATTAACTTTAATAAGTTGGAAAGATATAAAGGAATTCTCTCAGCATTATTTGTATAATGCTACCACTGCCAAGCAAGGATATAATAGAGGTGTGATTGAGAGGTATTTTAATAAATTACCTGACCCTTTAGGATCTATAATATTTGAGGAATATAAGAAAAAAACTGAAGGTTCCATTATAAATATATCCCAAGCCATAACATTTGTTTTCAAACAACTTAGGAAGGTATGTACGAGCATTCAAGCCCAAAGATCTATGAAGAAATCAGATTACAATTTCTGCAATAACATAGTCCAAATACCATTATCGTATGGAGAAGAACGACATAGGAGTAAGAAACATTATAAACCTGAACGAAGAGATAATAGAAATTATAGAACAAAGAGAAGATATTTCCTAAGAAGGTCAGACAATAGAGCTCCGTTTTTACATAAGAGAAATGTAAGAAGGTATAATCCTAAAAAGACTTACGATAGTACATGTAGGTGCTTTATATGCAACTCACCTAACCACCTAAGTAAAACATGTCCTAATAAAGACCAAAAAAGGTATTCTAGTAAAATAGAAGAGCAAGAAAGGGTACTAATTGTAGATAGCGTTAATGAGAATATATTAGTATGTGATGATGAAATAAAAGATGATGAGTCAATATATTCAATCATAGAAATAGATGAAGTAGAAAATTAGATTTTAGAAGATGATTCAAGTGAAGATGATATAGATTTAATAGATGAATTTGCAGGTTTAAAAGTAGAAATGATGAACCAGGTAGAATGTCAACATGATTGGATTAGAGGAAAAGGTGATTATAATATAAAATGTGCCTTTTGTATATACTATCTGAGTCAAGAAAATAGGTTTACTTGTAGCATATGCTCAAGGCAAGCTTGTGCTTCTTGTTTAAAATTAAAGAATCAAGGTTGGAGACAAGAAGTAGAAATTGAGCCAGAAGACCAAATATTATCTAGTAGAGTTAGAAACTTAGAAAATCGGATTAATAAGCTAGAAGCGGAACTAGATGAACTAAAATATAAGCTAGAAAATAATAGTGGTAATATAGATCAAGAAGACAATACTATCAAAAATGCAGAATTGAAAGATCAAATGGTCACAGTAAGAGAGCAAAAGGGGATAGGCTAATTCAGCTCAAAGATGCAATAACTAGTTTTGAAAGTAAATATAGAGTATGTTTACCATTCAAGGAAGTATTAGGAATAAGAATACCAGTTAAAATAGTATTAAAACCAAATATTACATATAAAATTTTAGCACTATTAGATACAGGTTGCACAAAAAATATCATCCATGACAAGTATTTTATGAGATGCCCTGAAATAGTGAAAACTACAGACGATAATAAAGCTGAAGTATCCACAGACATGTCTGGAATAAAGAAAATTCATAATCAATAGGCATATAATATTGAAAGCTACATAAACGGCACAAAATATATAATAGATGAAATTACAATAAGAGATCTGTCAGTAATAAGTGATGGCATGATACTAGGATTAAGATTTTTACAACAATCATTACAAACCACTATTATACATGAAGGAGTTACATTCATTCCATATCAAGATAGTGTTCCATACATATCTGAGGTACGAAAACAAAGAAAATCTTTACAAAATGTGGAAATATCTAATCTAGAGGATGAATATAATGTAGAGCCACCTGAAGACTGCAAAAAAGAGGAACCAAGTAATACCATAGAAGAATATCATATAGAAAATACATGCACCGAGTGTATAGGATTACAATCATTCTCGCCGAATTGGTATAGAGATATAAAATCTAAGAGTGATATAGACAAGATTGTGCAAAGATTAGAAGATATGCAAATCATTGGAGAAATACCAATGAAACATTGGGATAAGAATTCCATAGTATGCAAAATAAATATTATAAACCCTGATTATATAATCAAGTCAGGACCAATAGAAGCTACTCCCAAAGATATAGAAGGATTTAAAATGAATATCGAAGAATTATTAAAATTAAAGGCAATTAGAGAAAGTAGAAGTCCTCATCGCTCAGCTACCTTTATAGTTAGAAATCACGCTGAAGAAGTTAGAGGCAAGTCTAGAATGGTTATAAACTACAAAAGACTTAATGATAATACCATAGATGATGCATACAATATACCGAATAAGCAAGAATGGATAAATAGAATACAAGGAAGCAAATATCTAAGTTTGATCTAAAGGCCGGATTTTGGCAAGTAAAAATGGCCGAGGAATCTATTCCTTGGACAACATTTACATGTCATCAAGGTCATTATGAATGGCTAGTTATGCCATTAGGATTAAAGAATGCACCTGCACTATTTCAAAGAAAGATGCAAAATATATTTAATGAGAATCAAGCTTTTATATTAGTATATGTAGATGACTTACTAGTCTTCTCTAAGTCATATAAAGAGCATATTGCTCACCTTGAAGTTTTCTTTCGAAAGGTAGAACAAAATGGTTTAATTTTATCTAAAAAGAAGATGGAAATTTGCAAAGAGGAAATAAATTTTCTTGGACATGAAATAGGAGAAGGAAAAATATACTTGCAGGAACATATTGCGAAGAAAATATTACAATTCCCTGATACCATGAATGATAAAAAAGTTTTACAACATTTTTTAGGGATTGTAAATTATGCAGGAATTACATAGACAACCTAGCAAAGCTTGCTGGACCTTTGTATGCTAAACTAAGAAAGAATGGACAAAAATATTTCAATTCAGAAGATATAAAATTAGTTAAGGCTATAAAAGAAAAGGTGAAAATTTTGAAACCCTTAGAATTACCATTAGAAGATAACTATTTTATTATCGAAACAGATGCATCCAAATTAGGATGGGATGCTATATTAAAGCAAAAACCTAATAAATATTCCCCAAAAGCAGAAGAGAAAATATGCAGATATGCCTCGGGAAGTTATAAATTAAAAACAGTGAATAATATTGATAGGGAAATCCTTGCGGTAGTCCATGCAATAAATGCATTTAGGTTATAATTAGGATTTAAAGAATTTACAGTACGAACAGATTGTGAAGCAATATGTAGATACTATAACCAAATCAATAGTAAGAAAAGTTCCACTAGAAGATGAGTTCTATTTGAAGATATCATAACATGGAATGGATATAAAGTTTTTTCGAGCATATTAAAGGAAAGATAATTGTTTACCTGATATATTCTCTCGTGCATCAATATTGCAGGAATGAAGCGTGGGTTACTCCCCAATGAGACCGAAGTTTTCACTTTCGGCTCAAATAATTCATTAAAAATATTTCCCATGAATACATTCAAATTCAAGCCTAAAGGTCATATTTATATGGATGAAGTTCAGCAATGCATATTAGACAATTTCTGGTTTCAGTATAATGCTAAAAAAGAAGAAATAGGTTATATGCTATCAATCCTAAATAGTCTCGCAGAGTATTTCAATATGATGAACAAGAAGGTACCAAAGTCAGCAAATATTAAGACAGAAGAATTAATAGCATTATATGTCCTATATGATGGAAATAAGCCAGGAATATATTTTACTTTTGAAGAAATACTAAAACAAAAACTGGAAGCAAGGAAAATAAAAAAGGATTTATCATGGAGAAAATACTATGATATTAATGAAGCTTTAAGATATGCAAGATAAATGATAGGAGAGAATTATTATATAGAACCAAAAGCAAAAGAATACATCCAGAAGTATAGAGGAGGAGGTACCTCTTCTCCAACAAGTCCAAATTATACGAAGGGTGAAGCATCAACTTCATCAAAGGTAAAAGAAGAATTGTTATTTTTAATGAAGGAAAAAGAATCCCCAAAATACCAAACATACAAATCATGCCTTTTAAAAGGTTTGGATCCTCTGGATTCTGAATATATAGATATGAAAATAGATGAAAAATTCCAAGAAGCCAAGAAATTAATAAAAGAAGAATTAAAAGAAGATATTTTGAAAGAACCACGAGAAGAGTTTAATGGAAAGTTTGAAGAAATAAAGAAAGAATATGAGTTAAAGTATGACTTTAATCTATCAGATGAAGATCATATGGATATTGCAGGACATGGGCAAAAGCCTGAATAAATAAGCAATGATATATTCAGTAGATAATATTGAATATAAATAGGAACTTCGAATTGATATTGCTATCAATTATTCAGGCGCGGAGGACCGACCCCAGCATAAAATTGAATTGATATTACTATCAATTATTCGGGCGTGGAGGACCTATACCCGAAATAATAATAATAATAATAATTAAATAAATAAATAACAATTAAAATAATGTCTACCAGCATGCATGCAGCCCAAATATAGCAAGTTGTGATGCTCTTGGCAGACATACAAGAGAGAAACCAAAAGATCCAAAGAGAAGGCAAAATTCTCAAGACACAATCATAAAGTTCAAGAAGATTATTAAAGTGAAGATAAGAAGATGAAGCCATATTCATATGCAGCCAAGGCAACATGGAGGCAGCACCAAAATCCCTCCATCAGCTTCTAACATGTGCTCATGAACCTATAAAGAAGGGCTACAAAGGCTATAAGGCCTATAAAGTCTAGGAAGTCTATAAAATAAGTCCATGATAACCAAGAAAAAAGAAGAGACAAATAATAGAGGAGAAGGCACTTGAAGGCTGATCTCTCGCCTATAAATTGAGGCGTTTCGCAGCAATGAAGAGGACACGAACACAGACACCAGCACCAGCAATCCAGCAACCAGCAGAGCAAAGAGCCAGTGCTAACAGACTCTCAGCTCACTAGTAGTATTTGTAACCCTCTTCCTGTAATAAAAGCCACTATATTGAAGACACCTGTACCATAAGTTTGGAGAGGTTGTAAGATAATTTTCTTTATCTTCATAAGCCCTTCGGGGGTTTCCCGAAAGGGAAAACCGTATATAAGCTATATTGTAGAAATGAAGTAGTTTCGTATTTCGCTTGTTCTTTTTAAGCATGTTTATATGGGATGGGTTTCTTATGCTAGGGATCTTATAGGAGAAACCTCTGCGTGTAGTTATCTGTTAAAGCCTTATGTGTGGCATCTGAACGAGAACCTTGTAGCCGTAGAGAAGTGTTTTCTCTGGGTGGAACTGCCTGGAAATACGATAAGAGAACGATCCATATAAATTTGATTAAAAACATCTGGGGAAATAAACTTAGCTACTCCTGAAGCAATATAGTAAGATATACTGTGAGTACCGAGTAGGACTTTTGCACCACTGCGCACACCCTCGCTTGTCTGTTGGCCTCGCCAGCCTGTAAAAGATTCTGCAGTATATACGTACAGTCTAATATTAATATATAAATATTAACGCTAATAAATTTATAAAAACTAAAAATTTATAATCTATATTTTATAGTATTTAAATTTTCGTATTTTCCATATATTATTTTAGTATTTGTGTATTATTGGTATCATATATATAGTGGATGCCTAGGGTGGTAGCTGTGCATCCCCATCCAGCCATTCATCAGCCCTATAGATTATTTCGGACCTTAGATGGAATAAACCCCGTTAGCCTGTCCGTTTTCTCTCCACTTTCTTCACCCGTAACCACAGGCGGCCCTCTCCCCCGATTTCCTCACCGCCTCTCTGGGTCTCCCACTACTTCCTCCCCCACGCATCCCCACTTGATGGGTTCCCCCACAGAACGCCACCATGGCCACAACCCTCGTCGTCGGCTTCTCCGCTGAGCCGCATCGAGCGCGTCGGCCGTCGGGGCCCCTTGCACCCGCACAGAACCACCGGCGCCCCTCCAACGGCATGCGCTCCGGCGTCGCTAGCAGGAAACATGCGTCCTTCCGGTTCCACCTCCAACGTGCGTCACCGCCGCCCAGCGCTCCGGCGCCGCTAGTAGGAGACGCGCGTCCCGCCGGTTCCCTGACTCCCGGAGACTGCGGCACCCTGGCCGATGGCAGAGCACGGGCGAGCGACGACATCAAGAACTTGAACGAGGATTCGCTCGATGGCCACCTCCCCCTCACCACTTGAAGGCTGTCCAAGCCTTTAACTGTTTTCCAAAAGATTTTGGTAGTGATTTAGATCCGCACCTTTTCTTTAGTCCGGATTATGATTTCTTGAATTTCTTCCCGCTCAATTTTGATTTAGATCCAAGAAGCTCAATTTTGGCCAACGCAATCTCCCCGCTGCCATTATCTTTTCTATTGATTTTTTGCTATCTGCACGCGATTTCTTAGTCCAGATCTTGATTTTTTCTCTTTCCTGTTCTTGGATTTCTTCTTAGATACATATGCAGATCATGGTCAACGCCACCGGCCAAGCACCTCCTCCACCAGCTACTGCAGCATCTCGCTTCCAGCTACATGCATCCGGTCAGCCGACTCCGGGTGTTTTTTATCTTCTTCAGTTGATGGCGCGTCGGCGACTAGGTCTGCAAGGAGACGGACAGATGCCACCATTTCCTCTTGATCTGGATCCGCATTGTCCTTTTTTCTGCCTTTTTCTGATTAATCTCTTAACTAAAACATGCTGGAGTTACATGTTTCGTTGTGTTTCTTAATTTTGAGAACCAATGGTTTCTCGTGGAGTTGGACACATTGAATTTCTTCCATGGTACATGGATGATGCAGAGAAGTGCAGCACTAATAGCGATTTGATTCTTTTTACAATTTCTCTCTCTAGCACCTCCTTTCCCATGGTGATGCTACCATCAGCAACCAAGCTCGATGCGTCTGACTTCATCGTGCACCTCTAGAGTTTCTGCTTTCAATTTCTTCTCGGGGACCGCTCGTTGATTTGTTCTAAAACACGGGTGATTGGTCCTCTAGTTCTGGGGCTGAGCGGCAGCAGGGGATGGAGGTGCCGTGCAGGCCCTGGTGCCGTGAGCACGGTGTCCGGCGGTCTGCGTGGGAGCAGGAGGATGCGTTCTTTTTTTTTACAATGTGCATATTTTTTTGTTTGCGAAAGGAGACGTTCTGGTGCATGGTTTCAAACAGCAGCTGGAACGGATAAACGGACGTTACTGACAACAAACGGCAACACAAATCTTGGTACCACATCTAACGGCTTTAAGTGCGTGCACAGCTACCACCCGGGCGGCTTTAAGTACGTGAGTAAATCCGCGTATATATATATATATATATATATATATATATAGATAGATAGATGGATGGATGGATAGACAAGCAAGCCTAAGCTATAGGTTTACATTTTTGTGCACGGTGAAGAATCTTTGTCAAAACAAAAGAAGACATGTGTTGAAAAGAAACTCATGAAGAGACGGTTCGGTAGATGCAGGTAATCTGCAGAATCTGTCATGATATTCTCGGATATTCTCTATGTGCAGGGAATCTGCAGAATCTGTCATGATATTCTCTATGTGCAGGGAATCTGCAAAATCCGTCATGATATTCTCTCCTATCAACTTGCTAGTCTAAAGCAGCAACGAATACACTTGTCAGCATTATACTTTTAGCATGGAGTATGCATAAGAACTGGAGTACACTTTGGCACAGCAGAGACGATTTCTTTTTTAGGAAATGCAATGAAACTATGGCAAAGAAAAGGAGTTACTGTACCTGCATTTGCATGCCTGAGAATAAAAGGGAGCCCCGGTCAACAGTCAAAAGCAATTAAACCTCCAAATACCAACCACTAACATGGAAGAAGGAGCAGAAAATGAGAAATTACTACTACCCAGCACTGAACCTCCAATTTCCAAGAAGCTAATCGAGGGTCGTATTCTGCAAAGCATTTGAACTTGGAGTACTATACCTCAAATCCCAATCAATGAGTTGAGGAAAACCACACGAAGAAAAGAAATGTAGGAGTAACATTCCACAAGCCAATCAACTTCCAGCAGACCCGCTATAGACGAAAATGAAAGGTGATTCGGCAAGCCAATCACCTTGGTGCGTTTCCTGAGCTAGCAGAGTGTACAATATAGTGCACAGCAAAGGCAAGCCCCTAATGTCTGAAATATGAGGTATTTGACATCAAATGTCTGTATGTCCATTCCTAATTTTAACTGAAGGAAGCCTCGTGATAATGTATCTAGTACCTCGTTGAATTAGTTTTGGTTCAAATCCCCATTACACTGCTAGGAGCCAATTGAGGGACTATGGGCAGATAACTACCCTTGACATGGCACAAGTTCAGCTAAGCACAGTGGAATCCCGAGAACAAAAATTGGCGGGAAAGAAAATGTTGTTGAAACTCATCACGGCATACCATTCGAGGAAGCGCCTCCCAGTTCAGCATACATGTCCGCTCCAAGCGCTAGTTCCCCGTCTTCTTTCAAGATGATATAATAGGGATCTTTCCCATCAAATCCACCCCCGACGCGCGCGCGTCAGATCCTAGACTTGTCCGCCATTGAAGTGCCGAAGCACAGAGACGAGCCTAGCCGTCCCTGATCCCTGCAATGGCGCATAGTCGTCGCCGGAATCTTTATCCGAATACAACCGCATGGCGCGATAGCGCGATGGGAGCTGAGGCGATGTAGACAACTCGACATTGCAGAGGTTGGTGCAGAGAGAACCGTCGCAGCGGCCGGCGTAGAGGGGCGCCGCCGACTCCAAGGGAAAAGAGGAATCTTTTATTTTCTTTTTTTTTAACGAGTGAATTATACAGGTTATACACGGATGTGGGTTGTAAAGCGGCGGCCGATCCGTCCCCAAAATTTGTTAGTCTAGTTCTGTAATGAAATTAGCTTATTTAATCTAAATTTTATTTCACGGCTTAGGCTGGAAGCCTGGTTATAGTGGTAGTAGCATACTACTAGTATATTATGCATATGATACTAGTGTATGATATTATCTTTATAGTGTATGGTATCATATGGTAGTATCATTCTAATACTCCCTCCGACTCATATTAGTCGACTTAGATTTGTCCAGATACGGATGTATCTAGACATATTTTACTGATAGATACATCTATATCTAGACAAATATAAGTCAACTAATGTGGGTCGGAGGGAGTATTATATTTAATAATTTGTAAAAATACAAAAATGTGTACAAGATTTATTTGCATGAAGATTTTCTAGTTTTACGTGCTATGGTACGGTATCTACCTATGATATTTTAACCATCTTTTTCTTTATTAATTGTTGTGCCACATCAAAATTTTGCCAACATAGCATGCATGATAGCTATGATACTCCCACTAGGACCAGCCTTATATGGGTTGCCGCTTCCAACCCTACACAGATGTCACATAAAGCATTTTTTCTTGAAAAACATGCTTCTGCTCCACTTTATAAACAAAACCACAACTGCCGAACCATATAAGGTAACAAGGAGGAGTTGTTAGCATAAAATTATTGGAGATATGCCCAAGAGGCAATAATAAAAGTGGTTATTATTATATCTTTGTGTTTATGATGAGTGTTTGCATCCCATGCTATAATTGTATTATAAGGAAACACTAATACATGTGTGTTTTCTAAACATAAAAGCATCCCTAGTAAGCCTCTTATTGAACTAGCTTGTTGATTAATTGATGATCATGGTTTCCTGATCATAGACATTGGATGTCATTAATAACAAGGTTATATCATTAGGAGAATGATGTGATGGAC
The DNA here is from genome assembly GCA_916181665.1 of Avena sativa. Taxonomy (NCBI): domain Eukaryota; kingdom Viridiplantae; phylum Streptophyta; class Magnoliopsida; order Poales; family Poaceae; genus Avena; species Avena sativa. The sequence goes on from OV702292.1 coordinate 107,114,845, forward strand.
ACACACACACCCATAGTAAGCGTAGCATAAGATCAAGTCATTAAGTTCGTATTGCTATAAGCTTTCAAATGCATAGTAACCTAATCCTTCGACCATGAGGTTATGTTAATCACCATCACCAGATGGGTACTTTGATGACATCAAACACCGCTTCGTAACTGGGTGGTTATAAAAGTGTCATTGGGTATTCTGAAAGGATATGTTGAAGCGCATGGACCAAGATTGGGATTTGTCCATCCTTATGACGGATAGATATGCTCTGGACCCTCTCGGTGGAATGTCATCTAGTTAGCTTGCAAGCATGTGACTAGGTCACAGGGGATGACACAACATGGAACGAGTAAAGAGTACTTATCAGTAACGAGGTGGAACTAGGTATGGAGATACCGACGATCAAACCTCGGATAAGTAGAGTATCGCGTGACAAAGGGAATTGGTTTCGTATGTTAATGGTTCTATCGATCACGAAGTCATCGTTGAGTATGTGGGCGCCTTTATGGATCTCCAGATCCCGCTGATGGTTATTGATCGGAGAGGTGTCTCCATCATGTCTACATATTCACGAACCGTAGGGTGACACACTTAAGGTTCGAAGTTGTTTTAAGTAGATATTGAATGTGCGTTGGAGACCGAATGTTGTTCGGAGTCTCGGATTGGATCTAGGACATCACGAGGAGATCCGGAATTGTCCGGGGAATAAGATTCATATAATGGGGATCATTTTCTAAGTTAGGAAATGTTCCGGAGTGTTTGTATGGGGATTCTAGAAAGTTTCGGAATGTTCCAGAAGGTTCTAGAAGATATTTTGGAGTTTATTTGAAAACCAAGATAAGATAAGGGAAAACTTAAAGGGTAAGTAAAGGAAACTTGGGGGGGAAGGACTCTCCCCCCAAGCCTCCTTGGTGCGCCGGCCCTAAGGGGTGGGCCTAGGGGTGGGAACCCTAGGCTGCACCCCTCCCTCTATATATAGAGGGGTGGAGGCGCCACCCCCTTGCCCCTTCCCACTCCAAACCCTAGCCGCCTCTCTCCTCCTCCTTCCATCTGCTCTGGCTTAGGCGAAGCCCTGCAGAATTCTCTACTCCACCACCACCATCACGCCGTCGTGCTGCTGGGATTCCGTGGAGAGATCTACTACCTCCGCTGCTCGCTGGAACAGGGAGAGGAAGGTCTGCTTCGACTCCGCACGTGTGATCGACTGCGGAAGCGCTGCCGGAACACGGCGCCGGAAGGATCGTCTACTCGATCTTGAGATCGGCAAGTGATCGACTACATCAACCACGAGATCCGATCTCGAACAAGGCTTTCGAAACTACAAGGGTTAGTACAGACTATCTCGGATCTTGGCTTTTATCTAGATTAGATCTGGGTTTTGTTAGTTCTTGTGGTAGAAATTTTTTGTTTTCCATGCTACGAACCCATCAGTGGTATCAGAGCCTTGTCTATGCGTATATCTGTTGCACGAGTAGAACACAATGGTTTTGTGGGCGTTGGTGCTCGTGCCGTCTTTTGCTTTGTGTACTTTGCATCTTGCGGTATGGTGGGATGAAGCGGCTCGGGCTAACCTTACATGTCATCGCACATGAGACTTGCTCCACGCTTGACGTGTAACTTGCTTTGCACAAGTGGCTTTGCGGGTGTCTCTCTCCCACCATAGTATAGATCCAATCTACACTTTGCACTTGATAGCACTTGTATCAACGTTGTGGTTCAGTTTCGTAGGTAAGATCCGTTCTTATTCGAAAGCCCCAAACCACGTAAAACATGCAAAGAAAATTAGAGGCGTCTAACTTGTTTTTGCAGGGGTTTTGTGATGTGATATGGCCATCATGTGATTGTGATTATATTTGATGTATGCAATGATCCTTGTTGTAATATGGCAACCGGTAGGAGCCTAATGGTTGTCTTTAATTCTGTTAAGACCTGCGTGTCTATTCATCTTGTAATAGCTTTATTCCAAGTAGTTGTAATAGTTGCTAGTGATGATGGACAACCATGAAGCGGCGCCACTGACCTTGACGCAATGCTGGTGATGATGGAGATCATGTCCGTGCTTTGGAGATGGAGATCAAAGGCATAAGAAGAAAGGGCCATATCATATCACACTAATTATGAATTGCCTGTGATGTTAATCCTTTATGCATCTTGTATTGCTTAGATCGAGACGGTAGCATTATAAGATGATCCCTCTCACTAAATATCAAGTAATAAAGTGTTCGTCCTTAGTTGGCACCGTTGCTAAGACTCGTCGTTTCGAAGCATCTCATGATGATCGGATGTGATAGATTCTACGTGTGCATACAACAGATGCAAGCCAGATTTGCACATGCGGAAACTAAGGTTAATCTTGATGAGCCTAGCATGTATAGACATGTTCTCGGAACACGGAATACCGAAAGGTAGAGCATGAGTCATATAAATGATATGATGAACATGAAGATTGTTCGCCGATGAAACTACATCTTCTCTCGTGAAGATCGGACTTGGTGTAGTGGACTTGGTTCGTGTAATCACTAAGACAATGTGAGGGATGTTGTTTTGAGTGGGAGTTCACCTAGTTAATTTAAGAATTAAAATTGAACTCAATTTATCATAAACTTAGTCTAAACTACTTGCAAATTTGTTGTAGATTATGACGAACCTCTCCATCAATTTCAATGCGTTCCTAGAGAAAGAAAAGCTTAAGAACAATGGAAGCAACTTCACGGACTGGCTCCGTGGACTGAAGATTGTCCTCAAGGCTGGTCAGTTGACCTATGTGCTCGAAGCACCGCTAGGTGACCCACCTGCAGAAGATGCCACCGATGACGTAAAGAATGTTTACGCCACTCGGAAAAATCATTACTCCACAGTTCAGTGTGCCATCCTGTACGGTTTAGAAACGGAGCTTCAGAAGCTCTTTGAGCACCACGACCCGTTCGAGATCTTTAAGGAGCTCAAGCTCATTTTTGAGACTCACGCGGCCGTGGAGAGCTATGAGGCCTCTGAAAAGTTCTTTAACTGTAAGATGGAAGAGGGTAGCTCCGTTAGCGAGCATGTGCTCACCATGTCTGGGCACGCAAACAAGCTCCAAGAGTTGGGGATAACGATTCCTAATGAGTTAGGCATTCACCGTGTCCTCCAATCACTGCCACCGAGTTATAAGAACTTTGTGATGAACTACAACATGCACTGCATGAACAAGACGTTGCCTGAACTATCATCCATGCTGAAAACTGCTGAAGTGGAGATCAAGAAGGAGCACCAAGTGTTGATGGTCAATAAGACCACCAATTTCAAGAAACAGGGCAAGCCTAAGAACAAGGGCAACTTCAAGAAGGACGACAAGAAAGCTGCTGCACCTGCTAAGAAGCCCAAGGCTGGTCCTAAGCCTGAAACTGAATGCTTCTACTGCAAGGGTGCTGGTCACTGGAAGCGTAACTGCCCCAAGTACCTGGCGGATCTGAAGAACAGCAACATCAAGAAGAAAGGTATATTCGATATACATGTTATTGATGTGTATCTTACTAGTAATCGTAGTAGTGCCTGGGTATTTGATACTAGTTCGGTTGCTCATATTTGTAACTCGAAATAGGAGCTGCGGAATAAACGAAGACTGGCGAGAGACGAGGTGACGATGCGCGTTGGAAATGGCTCCAAGGTTGATGTGATCGCCGTTGGCACGCTCCCTCTACATCTACCTTTGGGATTAGTTTTAAATTTAAATAATTGTTATTTGGTGCCTGTGTTAAGCATGAACATTATATCTGGATCTTGTTTATTGCGAGACGATTACTCTTTTAAGTCCGAGAATAAAGGTTGTTCGATTTATATGAGTAATATCTTTTATGGTAATGCACCTGAGATGAATGGTTTATTCTTACTGAATCTCGATAGTAGTGATACACATGTTCACAACATAGATGCTAAACAAACAAAATTGAATGATAATTCTACATACATGTGGCACTGTCGTCTTGGTCACATTGGAGTGAAGCGTAGGAAGAAACTCCATTCTGATGGACTTCTTGAATCACTTGAAAGATGCGAAGCATATCTAACGGAAAAAATGACTAAGACTCCATTCTCTGGAATAATGAAGCGAGCTACAGACTTATTGGAAATAATACATACCGATGTGTGCGGTCCAATGAGTGTAGCATCGCGTGGTGGATATCGTTATGTTCTCAATTTCACGGATGACTTAAGTAGATATGGGTATGTCTACTTTATGAAACATAAGTCCGAAACTTTCGAGAAGTTTAAGGAATTTCAAAGTGAAGTGGAAAATCATCATAACAAGAAGATTAAGTTTTTGCGTTCTGACCGCGGAGGTGAATATCTAAGTTATGAGTTTGGCATACATTTAAAGAAATGTGGAATACTTTCGCAGTTGACACCGCCGGGAACACCACAGCGTAATGGTGTGTCCGAACGTCATAATCGAACTCTCTTAGATATGGTTCGGTCTATGATGTCTCTTACAGATTTACCGCTATCGTTTTGGGGCTATGCATTAGAGACAGCCGCATTCACTTTAAATAGGGCACCATCTAAATCCGTTGAAATGACACCGTACGAATTGTGGTTTGGAAAGAAACCTAAGTTATCGTTCCTTAAAGTTTGGGGTTGCGAAGTGTATGTAAAGAAGTTACAACCTGATAAGCTTGAACCCAAAGCGGAGAAATGCGTCTTCATAGGATACCCTAAAGAAACAATTGGGTATACCTTCTATCATAGATCCGAAGGCAAAGTTTTCGTTGCCAAGAATGGATCCTTTCTTGAGAAGGAGTTTCTCTCGAAGGAATTGACTGGAAGGAAAGTAGAACTCGACGAGGTTATTGAACCTTCTCTTGGAGTTGAGAGTAGCACAGAACCGGAAGATGTTTTTGTGCCGCCTGCACCAATTGAAGAGGAAGCTCATGATGGTGATCATGAAACTTCGAACGAAGTTGCTGCTGAACCTCGCAGTTCAACGAGGGCTCGTACCACTCCTGATTGGTATGACTCTGCCTTGAACGTCATGTTGGTGGACAACACTGATGACCCTGCGACGTATGAAGAAGCTATGGTGAGCCCAGATTCCGACAAATGGCGAGAAACCATGAAATCCGAAATGGGATCCATGTACGAAAACCAAGTATGGACTTTGGTGGACCTACCGGATGGCCGTAAGGCTGTCGAGAACAAATGGATTTTTAAAATAAAAATAGATGCTGATGGTAATGTTACCGTCTATAAAGCTCGACTTGTCGCAAAAGGGTTCTGACAAATTGAAGGAGTTGACTACGATGAGACATTCTCACCAGTAGCGAAGCTAAAGTCTGTGAGGATTTTGTTAGCAATAGCTGCATATTTCGATTATGAGATTTGGCAGATGGATGTCAAAATGGCGTTCCTTAATGGTGACATTGAGGAAGAGTTGTATATGGTACAACCCAAGGGTTTTGTCGATCCTAAAGATGCTGACAAGGTATGCAAACTTCAACGCTCCATTTATGGATTGAAGCAAGCATCCCGGAGTAACTTATGGAGAAGCTTGTATTTACAAGAAAGTGAGTGGGAGCTCTGTAGAATTCCTAGTACTATATGTAGATGACATATTCTTGATTGGGAATGATATAGAACTTCTTAATAGTGTCAAAGCCTATTTGAATAATAGTTTTTCAATGAAGGATCTTGGCGAAGCGGCATATATTCTAGGCATCAAGATTTATAGAGATAGATCAAGACGCCTAATAGCGCTTTCACAAATTACATACTTGGACAAAGTTCTAAAGAAGTTTAGAATGGAAGAGAGCAAGAAAGGGTTCGTGCCCATGTTGTCAGGTAAGACCTTGAGTAAGACTCAAACTCCAGCTACGACAGAAGATAGAGAGAAGATGAATAATATTCCCTATGCCTCGGCCATAGGTTCTATCATGTATGCCATGCTATGTACAAGACCGGATATAGCACATGCTGTTCGTTTGACTAACAGATATCAAAGTGATCCTGGAATGGAGCACTGGACAGCGGTCAAGAATATCCTAAAGTACCTAAATAGGACTAAGGATATGGTTCTTTCTTATGGAGGTGATGAACAGCTTGTTATAAACAGTTACACTGATGCTAGTTGGAACACCGATCCAGATGACTCGAAGTCACAGTCTGGATACGTATTTATTTTGAATGGTGCTGCAGTGAGCTGGAGGAGTGCCAAGCAAAGCGTTGTGGCGAAATCTTCAACTGAATCGGAATACATAGCTACTTCGGAGGCTGCACAAGAAGCCATATGGATGAAGGAGTTCATTACTGAACTTGGCGTGGTTCCTAGTGCGTTGGACCCGATGGCCATCTACTGTGACAACACAGGTGCCATAGCTAATGCACAGGAGCCAAGGTCACATAGCAAGCTAAAGCACATCAAGCTACGTTTCCATGCTATTCGCGAGTATGTCCGAGATGGTGACATAAAGATTTGCAAAGTACACACTGATCTGAATGTGGCAGATCCGTTGACTAAACCTCTCCCTAGAGCAAAGCATTACCAACACCAGAACGCCATGGGTATAGGTATATTACCATGTAATCTAGATTATTGACTCTAGTGCAAGTGGGAGACTGTTGGAGATATGCCCAAGAGGCAATAATAAAAGTGGTTATTATTATATCTTTGTGTTTATGATGAGTGTTTGCATCCCATGCTATAATTGTATTATAAGGAAACACTAATACATGTGTGTTTTGTAAACATAAAAGAGTCCCTAGTAAGCCTCTTGTTGGACTAGCTTGTTGATTAATTGATGATCATGGTTTCCTGATCATGGACATTGGATGTCATTAATAACAAGGTTATATCATTAGGAGAATGATGTGATGGACACACACACCCATAGTAAGCGTAGCATAAGATCAAGTCATTAAGTTCGTATTGCTACAAGCTTTCAAATGCATAGTAACCTAATCCTTCGACCATGAGGTTATGTTAATCACCATCACCAGATGGGTACTTTGATGACATCAAACACCGCTTCGTAACTGGGTGGTTATAAAAGTGTCATTGGGTATTCTGAAAGGATATGTTGAAGCGCATGGACCAAGATTGGGATTTGTCCATCCTTATGACGGATAGATATGCTCTGGACCCTCTCGGTGGAATGTCATCTAGTTAGCTTGCAAGCATGTGACTAGGTCACAGGGGATGACACAACATGGAACGAGTAAAGAGTACTTATCAGTAACGAGGTGGAACTAGGTATGGAGATACCGATGATCAAACCTCGGATAAGTAGAGTATCGTGTGACAAAGGGAATTGGTTTCGTATGTTAATGGTTCTATCGATCACGAAGTCATCGTTGAGTATGTGGGCGCCTTTATGGATCTCCAGATCCCGCTGATGGTTATTGATCGGAGAGGTGTCTCCATCATGTCTACATATTCACGAACCGTAGGGTGACACACTTAAGGTTCGAAGTTGTTTTAAGTAGATATTGAATGTGCGTTGGAGACCGAATGTTGTTCAGAGTCTCGGATTGGATCTGGGACATCACGAGGAGATCCGAAATTGTCCGGGGAATAAGATTCATATAATGGGGATCATTTTCTAAGTTAGGAAATGTTCCGGAGTGTTTGTATGGGGATTCTAGAAAGTTTCGGAATGTTCCAGAAGGTTCTAGAATATATTTTGGAGTTTATTTGAAAACCAAGATAAGATAAGGGAAAACTTAAAGGGTAAGTAAAGGAAACTTGGGGGGGAAGGACTCTCCCCCAAGCCTCCTTGGTGCGCCGATCCTAAGGGGTGGGCCTAGGGGTGGGAACCCTAGGCCGCACCCTCCCTCTATATATAGAGGGGTGGAGGCGCCACCCCCTTGCCCCTTCCCACTACAAACCCTAGCCGCCTCTCTCCTCCTCCTTCCATCTGCTCTGGCTTAGGCAAAGCCCTGCAGAATTCTCTACTCCACCACCACCACCACGCCATCGTGCTGCTGGGATTCCGTGGAGAGATCTACTATCTCCGCTGCTCGCTGGAACAGGGAGAGGAAGGTCTGCTTCGACTCCGCACGTGTGACCGACTGCGGAAGCGCTGCCGGAACGCGGCGCCGGAAGGATCGTCTACTCGATCTTGAGATCGGCAAGTGATCGACTATATCAACCACGAGATCCGATCTCGAACAAGGCTTTCGAAACTACAAGGGTTAGTATAGATCTATCTCGTTGCGCATGTCTAATAGATTAGATCTTGGCTTTTATCTAGATTAGATCTGGGTTTTGTTTGTTCTTGCGGTAGAATTTTTTTGTTTTCCATGCTACGAACCCATCAAAAACTACCATTTTTGTGGCTAAATTCCGAAAAACTACCACTTTACGTTTTCGTAGCAAAAATCTACCAGATTTTTCGTCCGTTTTCTCAAATCGCACTGAACCGCTTCTAAACGCGAATTGAGACAGGAGCTGACAGGGCTAGCCCACGGCGGGCGCTGACGTGGCAAGTGAAGACGGCGGCCGACACGGCCGTCCACACCCGTTAACGGCAGGGGGTGGGACCCACTCAGGGACGATGTCCACGGCCGTCATAGCAGCCTGTCCTAACGCGTTCCCCGCTCGACCACGCTCTTGAGACATAGAGAGCCGCCGCCGACCGCCCGCTCCGCCATTAGCACCACCGCCGACAGAGAGCGCCGCCGCCGTCGCCATGCCTAGCTGGCACGACGGTTCTGAGTCGAGCAACTCGTACCTAGGGGTAAGCTCCAGTCCATCCCCCATTCCCATATTTGAAATTAGGGTTCATCCGAAATTAGGGTTTGTCGGATTAAAGTCGAATTATTCTTTGATTAGGACTTCACGACACTCGACTATGCTCCTAATGTGATTGATGACCCGACATTTTGCGGGATAGCCGTGGGCGCCGAGCGCTGTGACATGCACAATCGAGAGCCGCGCAAATGCGTAGCCTTTGAAGGGACAGACACTGAGAGAAGATTCTACATGTGTCATATTGAAAATGTAAGAAATTTTCTGCATTTTTTACATCATCTGAATCTGTTAATGCCATTGAAATAGTTAAGCCTTTCATCTTAGATTACACTACTTAATCTGTTACTGACAATGAGTTTATATAGCTTAAATCATAGACCTAGTTTAGTTTATCTAAAGTAGTTTCTAAAGCATGGACCTAGTTTAGTTTATCTAAAGTAGCTTAAATCATGTTTGTACTGAAATATAGCTTCATCATGTTAATCTGTCAGCTGGCATTTTAATGAAATGTTTGTACTGTCAGATAAAAGAATGTTGGTACTGACAGACATAAAGAAGTAAATTAGCTCAGTCTGTTAATATTTGTGTTTAGACTCTTGCTTACACCCATGTTTACACACATGTTTACAACCATATGTTTACACTCATGAATTTATCTGAGTCTTTTTACACTCATGAATTTATCTCAGCAAGTAATGAGCTGTGGGTTCCATCCCTGGATGGATAAAGAATGACCTGACACTCTCAACAATGCACTAAACAAGTTGTGGTCAACGTATGAAGACTGCAATAGTACTATGATTTTTGAGAAATATGAGAGAAGGAGCAGTGAGTTGCAACAGCAGAAGCACATACAAGCTTTGAAGAATGAGGTTGAAGTGCTGAAGAATGCAAAAGAAGAACTGAAAAATGTGTTAAAATCCCAGGCTGATGTGTTTAAGGTGAAACAAAAGAAGCTGGAGGCTGAAAGAGATGCCCTACTGGAAGAGAAAAATAAGTGGGAGGCAGATAGAGTTGCCCAAAAGGAAGAAAAGAAGAAGATGGAGCATACCATATATCAGTTGTTCAATGCAAGTGATGTGAACAAAGTGAAGCTAAAGAAAATCAAAGATATTTGTGATGAGTGATCCTTTATATGTATGATGAGTGAAGCTTTGAGTGTGGAACCATTTTATTTCTGTAATATTTGTAGGTGAACTGTCTGTGTAATGTTACCTTGAATCCTTAGGTTGAACCATTTGTGTAATGCTTATTGTTGAACAAAGTAATGTTTGTTATTGAACCATATTATGAAATGCTTTGGTTCAGTTCCATAGAGACAAGGTCGAACCATATTATGAAATGCTTTGGTTCAGTTCCATAGAGACAAGGTTGAACCATATTATGAAATGCTTACTAAGATGACAAATAACAACTGAATATCAGTAGAGAAGCATTCAACATAGTCTCAGACATTCTCAGACATATAAGAACATAATATGTTTTACAGAGTTTTGCAACATACTTAGAACAACATACGTAGATAGGTCCAGCACAAATACATAGTTCCAGCACAAATAGAACAACACTGATCTTTTGATACCATTGTTTTTCAAGCATAAACATGAGCTACTCTGCAGCATTTGAACTGCCAGCAACAGGCTTCTGACCCTTCTTCCTGTAAGGCTGTAACTGGCATGTTTCCCAGCACTAAGGTAACCTTGCATCTTCTGGGTAGGCTTGAATGCCCTGGTAGATACTCTAGTGTTGGTATTTGTTGAAGCAGAAACTGGCCTTGGTGCTGAGAAAGGCTTGGGACTTGGTGCACTAGTAGCATGAGTAGGTGGCCTTGGTGCTGAGAAAGGCCTAGGACTTGCCGTTGTATGCCTGAATGGAGCACTAGGAACTGGAGTAGATGTAGCAGTAGGTGCAGGATTACTTCTTGTTGTGGCAGTATTGTTAGTACCAGAAGATTCAGTGTAATCCTGCCTATTAGCCTGATGCAAATGCACAACACTTAACAAACATACAAGTCATATCCATGTAAAATGAAACAAGTACAACTAATAATACTGACCTGGTGATCATCTTTTCTAACTTGCAGGCTTGGCCTCAAAGCAACCTGACAGTTAGTATACCTATGACCTACTAGCTTGCAGTTACTACAAGTGATAGATCCCATCCTAGATGTGTCTCTAGGGGCAGGTACCTCAAACTTTCCTTTCCTTCTCTTTGTCTGCTTCCTTCCAGGTTTCTCCCTAAATACTGGTGGGTCTATGTCTGGTGTGTTGGTTCTTGTCCAATCTTCAAGGCCAGGAACAGGGTAGATTGTGTGCCTGAATGTCTCCATGTACATGGGCTTTTTGAAGAAATCATGTACATAATCCTCTGGATGTTGCTGCACTTTCATGATAGCTGCAACTGCATGATTGCAAGGAATCCCTGTAAGATCCCATTTCCTACATCCACATGTCTTGTTAATCAAATTGACAACATAAACTCTGCCACTTTAACTTGTTACTTGCCATAGACCAATCTCATAGTTCTGAGCATTGCAATCCCTGGACCACCTCTTAGCCTCTGCAAGCTTCTCTGTATAGAAAGGAGTTATCTCCCACCTTGCTGCATCTGCTTTCACCCTAGTGCCACTGTACTTCACCATGAGCTTGTTTTTGACTCCTTCAAGCATTGTCCTAATTGGCTTGTTTCTCACATTCAGGATCATCCTATTAAATACTTCACTGATATTGTTCACAACTAGGTCTGTCTTGTAGTTAGTGTCAAACAGGTGTCTAGCCCATGTTTCAGCTAGAATTTTCACTAGCCACTCATATGCCTCTACACAATCTCTCTTCATTGCTTCCATTGCCAAATCAAAGCCATTCTTTGTGTAAGAGTAACTAGCTGCATCCATATATTTTTTAAGTTCTGGGCCCCTAAAACCTGCTGACTGGAAGTTGACATAAATATGTCTGAGGCAGAATCTTTGTGGAGAATTTGGGAAAACTATTGAAATTGCTTTTAATAGTCCCTACACAAGTGAATTTGGGAGGCAATTAAAATAAATCATATAGATTATGCAGTACTAAGCAGGAAAAAATAGAGTTAGGAAATCTGCTAACCTTCTGCCTATCAGAGATAATGGTGTAGTTACCAAATTTGCAAGATTCTCCAATGCAGTACCTAAGTTGAGTTAGGAACCAAAGCCAGCTAGCTTGATCTTCCTTGTCAACTACACCAAATGCAATGGGAAAGATGTTGTTGTTGCCATCCCTCCCAGTTGCAGCTAAGATTTGCTGCCCAGTTGTCAATTTGATCAAACACCCATCTACTCCTACAATTGTTAACAATAAACACATTAAATCCATAAATAAGACTAATAGATTGCACTGCAATATGTAACTTGTAATTTTTACCTATGAATGGTCTGCATCCATTGAGAAAACCTTGGAGTGAAGCATTGAAGCATATGAATAACCCATGGAATCTTGGGTTAGGGCTAGGATGTTCCACTAGCTCCTTAGTTGTCACTATACACCTGCTGCCTGGGTTGGTCACCAATATAGCATTCAAATAATCCCTCAGCCTAGTGTAATGTTTCTTCTGATCTCCAATGACAGCAGCATATGCCTTCATTCTAGCTCTGTAGGCTTTGCTCTTTGGCACTTCAACTCCATACTTCAACTTAGCATTGTCTATCAAAGTATCAACACAAGTATTGGGGTCTGTCCTTATTGCCTGCTCAGATTGAGCTGCTAGCCAATCAATGCTCACCTTTGTGTTCTCACATGAGCTATGCAAGTGTGCTCACAATTGAATTTCCTAATGCAAAAAGTCTGCTCATTTGCGATCTTGGAGGCTGTCATGTAGAAACCACACCCCTATTTTTTGCCTTCTTCAGTGCACCACACAATAATCCTATCAGGACTATTCTTGTGATACTTGAAGCTCCTGAGATGGGCTATGTGGTAGTTTCTGAGAGCTATTCTAAATTGGTAAACATCTTTGAAGCATAGCTTGATGAAGAATTGCAAGTGTGAGTCTACTCTGTTGGGATCATACCAAATCCTCTTGTTCATCTTCTTCAACTTTCTCTTCCTTCCACTGGCAAGTGTGAACTTCTGGACTGCCCCATCATAATCACCTTCCCCTATATCTTCTGGACTGAGGTCCTCATCACTGGAAACAAAAAAAGAAGGAAATGGTGCTTGATCTTCCTCATGGTGACACCTGCTAGTTGGGCCTGGCTTCACTGCCTTTTTATTGGCAAAGTAGTCAACCTCCTCATTTGTTTCATTTTTAGTTTCTACATCATCAAAAAACTCCTCCACATCTGTGTCCCCTTCAAAATGTAGATAAGTGTCTTCTCTCTGCTTCTTCATTAGTTCCATCTTCTCCATTATTGCAGCATCCTCAGGTTCTACATCTTTATCCCTCTTGTCGGTCCTTAATTCATTAATAAGTTCTAACTCAACAACAACATGTCTGTTGTGGTCTTCAATGTTGACCTGGCAAGGATACATCCAGTCCTGTTTGTTTGAGTCAGCATTCTCTGAATCACCATTCTCTGAATCATCCTCATTGATAACTTCTACAGCAAGATTCTGTTTTTCCTTCTGAAAATTACAGCTTTCTTGAGTGCCAATGTAAAACACATCATAATAATAAATTGCCACTGGAACTACTTCTTCATCAACATCTGATATGTAGTTGTAGCTGACACCATCTGAGTCAACTGAGAGTTTGACTGGTTCTTGGATTAACTCTGGTTCTTTTTCTCCAATGTTTAGGTAAGCAGGCCATTCTGTATTTTTTCTGAGCACACTGATATCCAAAACACTGTCATCTTCATAAATAGCCAACATCTCCCTTACATTAGCCATGCTTTCAATTGCCACCATACCATCTTGTCCTTTCCCCTTTTCCCTCACAAAATACATGCTGTCCCTATGTCCATACCCATAACACTCTATTAGAGCTAGCAGATTCAACACTGTTATTTCAGATCTGGAAAGTGTCCTCTCCAGATTATGTTCCCCATGAAAATGAAATCTGATCTCCCAAATGTCATCATCTAGGCTACAAAAGATTACAAAGGAAACATATCCAGTACTTAGTTTGGATAGGGTGACTACCATTTCAATTAAATGACTAACAGTCCTATCATCTTTTCACATTATGGACATTAGCAAATTTCATGTTAATGTCAGTGATCTAAACGAGTATGGACAGCTAACAGTAGCATCATCTTTCAATCTTAGTGATCAATAGAGGGGAAAAATGGGGAGAGTAATCTTACTCGACTCCACCCAAAGGGGAAGACCACCGATGGCTGCTTTTCGACGGAGAGGAGATCACCGCCCGAGCCAGTGCAGCCGCTGACCTCGCCTCCAGGGTCAGCACTGCCGGCGGCGGCAAATCACTCGAGCTCGAGCCACCGCGGATCGAGCCGGCGTCGCCCGCGAATGAATCGGCACTTCCACCGCCGCCGCTTGTTTTGCCTCCACCATTCCCGCCACCGGGAGTCGCCGCCATCGTCGAGACAGGGGAGGAGGGGTGAGGCTTGAACAACACTAACTGAAACCCTAACGCGTTAGGACATCGCCCCTGAGTGGGTCCCACCCCCTGCCGTTAACGGGCGTGGACGGCCGTGTCGGCCGCCGTGTTCACTTGCCACGTCAGCGCCCGCTGTGGGCCAGTCATGTCAGCTCCAGTGTCAATTCACGTTTAGAAGCGGTTCAGTGCGATTTGAGAAAACGGATGAAAAATCTGGTAGATTTTTGCTATGAAAACGTAAAGTGGTAGTTTTTTGGAATTTAGCCACAAAAGTGGTAGTTTTATGCTAACAACTCTAACGAGGAGATTACCTTACAAAGAAGATTAAAGAAAATAAAGGTACGTTGATATCGAAGACACCAAAACGAGACTGAGAGGATTGGAGCTCCATGATGATGCCCGATTTTTATAAAGAGGGTAACAACACACTGCACCACCGCCGTCCCGATGGACAGTCAAGGGTTTTCACCCAAAACTCTAGCGCGAAAAACGTACCCACAACGACGCCCCCAAGAGGGTTACAAATGTCGCTTGAAAACACCTTTGTATTGTGCCCGAGAACTCGACCGCCCACTATCCCCAAGTATGGCCTCCTCATCGCGATCTGGGAGTTGCCGCACCTACACCAGGATCCCCTGCTACCCCTCTCTTCACTATCCTCTTGGCCGAAGGGTGAGGCCACCACCACCGCCACATCGGTCGTCGTAGAGTCGCACACGCAATCCACCTTCCGAGACCACCGTCCCAGCATCCAAGATCATGCAGCCGCTAGATGACCGACGTGATAACAACAGGACCTCTTGAGTGGACATGCGAAGACCAAGCCAACCAATAGCGAAGACACTAGAAGACCCTAGGAGCATGGTCAGCACCACCAAGTCAACGTCTAGGAGCATGTCGGCTCCGTCCTTGCTACCACCATCTCGAAGAAGACCCGGTGCTCACCGTCTTAGCACCAGCCGACGGAGATCCACCATGTCCACCGCGCCTAGGACGCCACCGCCGCTAGAAGCTCCAAGTGCTAAAATGGTGATTTAGAGAAGGAAGCTCAAAGCTACTGATACACACTTGGTTTACATCTTTATGCATCATGAAGCATATTTATCAAAACAAAAGAAGACACTACCTAGATTTGGGGTTCAGTTGATGCAGGTATTGACAATATGTGCAGGGAATCTGTCATTATATTCTCTGCTATCAACTTGCTAGTCTAAAGAAGCAACAAATACATTTCACCGTATTAAACTTTTAGCATGGAGTGTACATAAGAATCGGAGTATACTTTGGCGCAGCAGATGCACGTAATCATATTGTGTTGAAAAGAAACTCATGAAGAGACTGTTCGGTAGATGCAGGTAATCTGCAGAATCTGTCATGATATTCTCTATGGGCGGGGAATCTGCAGAACCTGTCATGATAATCTCTATGTGCAGGGAATCTGCAGAATCTGCCATGATATTCTCTCCAATCAACTAGTTAGTCTAAAGCAGCAACGAATACACTTGTCAGCATTACACTTTTAGCATGGAGTACGCATAAGAACCGGAGTACACTTTGGCGTAGCAGAGACGATTTTTTTGAAGAAATGCGATGAAACTGTGGCAAAGAAAAGGAGTTACCTAGCTTTCCAGAGATGCCTGCACCAGGGTTGCTGCTCCAGTCCAGAGTACTCCGCGCAACAGTGCAGTGAGCATTTGCATGCCTGAGAATAAAAAGGAGCCCAGGTCAACAGTCAAAAGCAATAAAACCTCCAAGTACCAACCAGTAACTTTGAGCAAGGGAGCAATAAATGAGAAATTACTGCCCAGCATTGAACCTCCAATTTTAAAGAAGCTAATCGAGGGCAGTAGTATTCTGCAAAGCATTTGAACTTGGAGTAGTACACTACTTTGAAGTACTCCCTCCGAGCCATATTAGTTGACGTGAATTTGTTTAGATTCGGATGTATGTAGCACTAAAAACATGTCTAGATACATCCGAATCTAGACAAATCCAAATCAACTAATATGGATCGGAGGGAGTACTATATACTAATTAATGAGTTGACGAAAACCACATGTAGAAAAGAAATGTAGGAGTAACATTCGGCAAGCCAGTCAACTTCCAGCAAAACCACATGAAGAAAAGAAATGTAGTACTCCACTATAGACTAAAATGAAAGGTGATTCGGCGAGCCAATCACCTTGGTGTGCTTCCTGAGCTAGCGGAGTACAATAGTATGCAGCAAAGGAAAGCCCCTAATGTCCGAAACATGAGGTATTTGACAGCAGATATCTGTATATGTTCATTCTTAATTTTAACTGAAGGAAGCCTCGTGTAAATGTAGCTAGTGCATCGTTGAATTGGTTTTGGTACAAATCCACATTACGTTGCTAGAAAACTACCCTTGGCATAGCACAAGTTCAGCTATGCACAATGGAATCCCGAGAACAAAATTTGTTGGAAAAAAAAAATAGTTGCTGAAATTCATCACGGCATATCATTCGAGGAAGCGCCTCCCAATTCAGCATACATGTCCGCTCCAAGCGCTGGTTCCCCATCTTCTTTCAAGATGATATCATAAGGGATCTTCTAAGAGCATCTCCACGCTCGCCCCATACCGGGTCCGGCAGTTGGCCTTATGGATGGGGGGCGCCGGCGCAGGTACCTCCTATCGGGGGTTACCGCCTCCTAGATGCAGCTCCAAACCCAAACAGCCCCCCTCCCACGCAATTGATAAATTGAAACATTCAAAAGATCGTTTAAACATAAGTTTGCCGTCACCAGACACAACATAGTTCAGGCAATATAATCGTCTCAAATCACCGGAATACAAGTCCATCGACCAAAATAACATGCGAGGAACACGGAAATCAAAGAGGGGGGGGGGATCATCCGCCGCGGTAGGGGCACCTCCGGGGTTATCGGCGGCGGAACATTGGTGCTGCCCTGGGTGCCGATCGGGGTCGGGCTCGGGGTCACACTCGCCGGTGTCGGGCTGCTGTCCTGGTTGGCGGGCGCTAGGTTCTCGGAGAGGATCAAGGCACGCTGATCAACACACCGTGGCTTCACCTTGGCGTCCATGGCCTTCATGTTGACCATCAAGATCGCCAATTCATCCCTCCTCTTCTTTGCCGCCACGTTGGACTTGATGAGGCCGAGTTTGATGACCGACGCCCACCTTGCCGCATCGATCTCCTCCAACCTGTTGGTGGCCTGCTCTACCCTCATGGCGGCGTGCGTGGTGGCGTCGGCCATGCAAGCCAAGATGGACGAGTGTAGTTTCTCGATGGCCGGTGCCGCGTCGCTCATGGCCTTGGCCTTTTTGTGGCCAACGGGTCTACCCTCCGAGGCCACCGGTGGGGCCACTCTGGGGTCGTAGGCGGTTGTCTTGGCCTTGGTGAGAGCAGTTCGCGTCTCCACCCACTTGTCGCACCCCTCGATCCGTGCAAAGTCGTGTATGAACTTGAACTCGTTATCGTTGTTGTCCTCTCGGCAGGTGGCGATCATGGCGTGCATCTACAAACAGTAGTGACAATGGTACATAATTTCAAATGGGCGGGAGTGGGCGGGGATGGGGGCTACTTACCTGATCGTCATAATTGGTGGCGCTGACATGGACGCGGCGCACCTCCTCCACGACGTCATGCCACTTGTTGCAGACGTGCTAGATCATGGCCCAACGGTGAGACATGCCGGAGTCGTTGTGGTCGTGGCATAAGGACTTGAAGTAGGGATCCAAGAGCTGCCTCTCATCGTACGCTTCCTTCACCCTCTTCCAATAGCAGTCCGAATTTTGGTTGGCGCCGGTGAAGGGGTCTATGTTGATGGTCTTCCAAACTTTGTCCAAGCACTCGTCCTCCCTCGAGCTCCACTTGGGGCCACGGCCGTCGCCTCTTTTCTTCTTTTTCTCACCCTCCACCTCCACCGCCTCTTCTTCCCTTTAGGGCCAGCCGCGATGGTCACCAGCACCTCCACCACCTCATCCTTAGCCTCTGCCTCCACCTCTGTGTACGCGTAGACCTTGTACTCCCAAGGCTCGTCGCCATCTTCCTCCTCGTCCGCATATGCATCGGCGTTTTCTTGCTTGAAGGCGTGGGCGAAGCCGCCGTTGATGATATCGGCCATGGTGCGTTCTGCCGAATAGGTTCGGGGTTCTATGGTTGTTGCACCCTGCGGCGAACTAGGTTAAGGCAGCCCGCGGTGGAGGCACACCGCCATTGAAAGGAGGGAGGAGGCGATGGGCCGGTGAGGTGTCGTCGGCGAGGGAGTTGGGGTCGAAACCACCGAGCGGGTCGAAGTCGTTGTAGGCCGGAGAGAAACGCATGAGATGCGGTGTCGTGTTCGCATGGCCGGACGGCGACGCGCTGGACGGTGATGGAGAGGAGATGCTTCTATAGCTCCCGAGGATGTGCAGGCCAACGATGTAAGATGGCGCCACCATACCCGCCATGGCCGCTGCCCCCCCGCCGCAAGAGTGGCCGTGTGGTCCTCCGCTGCCTGCGCTTTCGCCGCCCTGTGCAGCCTCGAGTTATTCTCCCTCAGCCGGTGGCTGGCGTTCTCCACCTGCTGATGAGTGCATATTTGCATTATGTTTTATATTATTATTTTGCACTGTAGATGTAGGATCTTTGTATTTTACGGCGCTCGCGCGCATATTTTATGTCTGTTTTTACCAAGATCGGGACAGATGATGGATACAATGGACACAATTCTTGAAGCAGTTGTACGAGGATAAAAGGAGTAAAAAACAACGTAAATCGTTTATTTGGGAGATATCAATAATACTAAAAGATATCTCGAAGCAAACAAGACATACAGACGGTTTAACGACCAACTATACGGCGGGAATAAATTTTCCAGTTGTATAGTTTCCTCCGTATAGTTGGCGCCGCCACCGCCTCGTCAAATAGTTTCATCCCGTGCAACTAGATCAAGGAGACGACATACATAACACCCAGAAATCGTCGAAACCTCACCACCAGAAGGCATCTGGAGGGCGAACTCATCCACTGGGGATCCATCTTCGCCCTGCGTAGATCCAGGAGGCTAAGGCATCGATCTTCATCATCAACCGCTGCATCACCACCATCTTCATCCATCTCATCTACATCTTGTCTAGATCTTGTTGTAATTTCCGTACTCATTCTGGATTTATACAAGTACTATTCATCTATGATAGATTCCATTGTTATTGCCATGGTGATGATTGCCTCCATGTCTGAGTAGATCATTAGTTCTTGGGGAGATGGAGAAACCCTATTATGAGATTGAAATAAGATAAAGTTTATTTTCATATTCATCGATGTGACCATGTGTTAGATTGTCTTCATCTTGATGTTGAGAGAAATCGACCTCTCAAAATTTGCCTCTCATGGGGACTTGATGGATGGAACTACTTGTTGGTAGACGGAGGTGTGTTAGCACTTACAGTGACTATAAAGCTGTTGGCACCCCTTACATATCAACTTGGGAACCAAGGAAACTCACAGAATACTATCCATACCATAGGATACGTCCTACGGGATTAAGTTCCTTAATAGCGCAGTAATTCGATTGATATCGATTGCTGATTGGTGTGGTTATGAGGATGATGTGAGCAGTGATTGCTGCCTATTTGTCCAAATACGGAGTTCCTCCCACACATACATAGTTGAGAATGTTCATGATAATAATCTTTACCTTATCTCCTTATAATGCTATTGGTGTATCCGCTACTCCCTGAGAACGCTTTTTTCCCTATTGCAGTTCCAATCTCTCTTACATACGCGATACTTACTTTCTGTGTTCAGTTGTTTTACTTTACTTATTGTTGCTTTTATACCAAAACCCCCCAAACACCTTTTTACGTAATACTCGCATTTTATCTTGTCACTTAGAACTTTATTTAGCATTTCTATTGTAATATTTATTTCAAGAGTTATTAGACTTCAGACTCCTACTTCCTATGGGATCGATATCTTTATTTCGAAACTAGCTACAAACGATCTGTGCACTTGCAGTCATCAAGCTATTTTCCGGCGCCGTTGCCGGGGAGCTAAGCGTTGTAGGTCTTTTAGTTTTTGCTTATTTATTTTTGTATTGCTAAGTTTTGTTTTGAGTTACAGGTTTCCACCGACGTGATGGAGTTTGAGCATATGACTAATGCTAACCCACTCAGCCACTTTGGGAAGCCCTATGATAATTATAAAAGAGACAACTCCAATAAGAAGACAAGGGGGTTTGAAATAAATCCTCTATTACTTGGTATTCTACACAAGAAGCAATTTACTGGGGATGAAGAAGATCCTGATCCATATGAGCATAGTGCATGTTTCAAATATATATGTGGCACTTTTCAATTGACGAGATATACTGCTAATGAGGTAAGGGTTAAACTTTTTAGTCAGACTTTGACTAGTACAACTCTCTCATGGTATAGATCTCTACCCCT
Source organism: Avena sativa (assembly GCA_916181665.1). Lineage (NCBI taxonomy): Eukaryota > Viridiplantae > Streptophyta > Magnoliopsida > Poales > Poaceae > Avena > Avena sativa. The sequence goes on from OV702292.1 coordinate 107,135,505, forward strand.
AGAAGCCACTACTACTTGGGATAATTTAGCCTGTGAATTTCTAGCAAAATATTATCCATTGTCAAAATCTTTTGGAATCAGGCGTTTTATAATGACCTAGAGGAACCATTCTAATGAAGGACTAGTAAGAGCTTATATCAGATTTAAAGATTTACTATGTTTATGTCCTCATCATGATTTGCCTGAATGGTATTTATTGCATATCTTTTATGGTGGTTTAATTTAACCTAATAAAGTTGAACTAGACTCTTTTGTGGAAGGAGCCTTTATGAATCTTCCTATAACTAAAGCTTGGGCTTTACTTAATAGAATTCGCGTCATAGAGTTTCATGGAATTTTGGTCTAGGAAGTGAAGGAGGCGTAGAAATAGAACATGATTGTATTCATGACTATAATAAAAAGGGCCATCTTAAAGAATTATCTAAAGAACTTTATTTGGATTCAGATCTTGTGTTGCAAGTTGCTAAAGCTTTTACAGAACATATCAAAGCACCAAAAGAGGGTTTGATCAAGTATGATCCACCACCCGAACCTAAGAAGAAAAGAGAAGTTAAAGCAACACTGGCCTCCCTAGAACCAACATATGAGATACCTTTCCCTAACACTACGTAGAAGCATATTTTTGAATATGAACAGGTTAAAACAGTACAGGAGAAAAAGGAAGAGGAAAGTATGCCAGAAGTTGTGGAACATCTGGAAGAAACCAAAGATGAAGATGTAATCAAGGAAGCAATTATAGCTATGTACGCACATTGTAACATAGTTGAACTTGATGAAGAGACTTTCGTATTGGTTGAAGGGAAAACAAAGGTAAAAGATGTGGGTAAGCCTATTCTTCCCTGCATATTTAAGGAAACCTCGCATTATGGTTTATGCGATATTGGCAACGAAGTTAATATTATATATTATGATTTATATTTATAAATAAAAGAAGAAATAGAACTAGCTACAATTGAAATTAGCGATATGACAATCATGTTAGCCAATAAAACTCATAGAATTCCAATGGGAGTAGTTGAAGATGTAACTGTCACAATTGGCAACGAAAACTTTCCTATCGATTTTGTAGTTGTTGATATGCCAGCTGACACTCTTTGCCTAATCATATTTGGAAGAAACTTTTTGAGTGATGTAGGTGCCTATGTTGATTTGAGAAGGAGATTGTGTCTCTTAAGCTTGGGGGAGCGAAAAAAGAATTCCACTTTTCTAAATTTAAAGACAGGCCTCCACAAATGCAAGAAGAAGAGAAAGAGAAAACTATTGAAGAAATGGTAACTATTTTCTTTAGTAATCAAGAAGAAGAAATAAATGAAGACTCAAATTATAAAGAAATAGTCATGGAGGACAATTCCCTAGAAGAACTAGAAGATGAACTCGATTCACTTCCCATTATAGGGCCTCCAACTAATGAGGCTTTCGAAGAGCCAGAAAAGAGAGGAGACAAGGAATTACCACCCCCAGAGTTGAAGACTCTACCAGATAATCTTAAATACAGATTTTTAGACGATACAAATGAATTTCCTATTATTATTAGTGCTAAACTGTCAAGGGATGAAGAAGAATAACACATGAAAATACTTAAGGAGCATCACAAGGCCTTTGGGTACTCAATGGATGATTTAAAGGGCATCAGTCCCATGATAACCGTCCATCGAATATTCATGGAGGAAGGTGCTAAACCAGTCACGAAATTTAATAGATGACTGAAACATGAAATGAAGGAAGTAGTAAGAAAATAAATAGTACGCCTACTGGACACAGGTATAATCTATCCTATAAAAGAAAGTGAATGGGTAAGTCCGGTTCATTGTGTCCCGAAGAAGGGCGGTTTTACCATTGTTCCTAATAAAAATAATGAATTAATACCTACTAGAACTATTGTTGGGCATAGGATGTGCATAGACTTTAGGAAATTGAATAAAGAAACTAGGAAAGATCACTATCTTTTACCGTTCATAGATCAAACTTTAGAAAGGTTAGCAAACCACTCATTTTTGCTACTTGGACAGATATTCTGGTTTTTCTCAAATAGCTATTCATCCTGATGACCAACATAAAACAACTTTTATTAGTCCTTATGGTTTACATGCTTACCGACGTATCCCTTTGGTTTATGTAATGCTCCGACTACTTTTCAAAGATGCATGACTGCTATTTTTGTGGATTTCGTAGAACTAATAATGGAAGTATTTATGGATGACTTTTCTATCTATGAAACTTTGTTTACTAGTTTCTTCGATAATGTTAAAAGAGTTTTGCAGCATTACGAAGAAACAAATCTTGATCTAAACTGGGAGAAGTGTTATTTTATGGTCAAAGAAGGCATAGTCCTTGGACATAAGGTATTAGGTAAGGGAATTGAAGTGGATAGAGCTAAGGTTGAGGTCATAGAGAGAATGCCACAACCTAGGGATATAAAAGGTATAAGAAGTTTCCTTGGTCATGTGGGTTTTTATAGAAGGTTCATTAGAAATTTCTCTGGAATATCTAAGCCTTTGACTAACCTCCTGCAAAAGGGAGTAAGATTTAATTTTGATGATAAATGTCTTGTAGCCTTTGATAAACTCAAAAATGCTTTATCCCGTGCTCCTATCATTAAACCACCTATCTGGGATATGACTTTTGACTTAATATGGGAAGCTAGTGATGATGCTGTAGGAGTAACTCTAGAACAACATATTGGTCATAGATTTAATATTATACATCATGTTAGTAGAACTCTTAATGGTGCTCAAAATAATTATCCTAAGGAAGAAAGGGAACTATTTGCTATATTTTTCTCTTGTGATAAATTTCGTTCTTATATAGTTGATGCAAAGTAAGAGTTCATACAGATCGTGATGGTTTAAAAGAACTCCTTGAGAGGAAAGACCATAAGCCGAGACTGATCCGTTGGATTCTTTTACTTCAAGAATTTGAGTTGCAGATTATGCAGAGGCAGGAAATAAAGATGTTGGATGCAGTTTCCATGTTTTCCCAGCAAGACACCAATCTTATTGAGAGGAACTTTAATCTTGGTGATTTTTTCTTACGAGAATTATTCAATGAACTAAGGTCAATTCCTCCAAAAGAGAAAAAGTCTTTATTATTGGAGGAGCTTGTCATCCCTGAATAAGTAAACGGTAAGTTCAAGGTAAGTGTTCTTACTCAAATAAGTGATTTGTTTTCACAGATTTTACTTCTGAAATTTTTGCCTTTAAATTCCTCGTGTTTTTCTGAAGTTCTGGAGGTTTTTACCAACTAATGGGTGCAACTATACGATCGGAGAAAAACCTCCCGCCGTATAGTTGGTCGTTAAACCCTCTGTATCTTCTTCGTGAAACTGTTTTTGATGTCTGGATCTATACAGGCGCAACTATATGACCGGAGATAAAATTCCGGTCGTATAGTTGGTCGTTGAACTCTCAGACACTTTTGATTTCTGATGTCTGTATCTATACAGTCACAACTATATGACCGGAGACAATTTTCTGGCCGTATAGTTGGTCGTTAAACTATCAGACATTTTCGTTTACCCTTTAATTTTTTATTGCCAAAAAAAGTTATTGTCGGTTCTGAGTCATAATTTAACCGACCTAGACTCGAGATATTTGGAAATATCTGCCGGAACCAACTATACGGCCTGAGCTATACGGGCCGTGCCTATATAGTTGGTCGTTACCCGGCAGGACTCCTCCAAATCCGCGATTTCTTTCCCTGTTTCGTTAAGATTCTTTTCTTGGGCGAGAATTTGGTGTTTCTCGCGATTTTTACCGACCTCTGACTCCCCTTATATACTGGCATTATCTCTCTCTCTCTCTAATCATAATCTTCAGGAACAAATCTAGCAATGTGCTATCCCATCTGAGGTCGTGGGAAACCCATGGGGCTCATTGCTCCTTCCAGGGACTGCTCTAGCAGCCCGTCCATGGAGGACAATGACGAGGAGGTGGAGAGGTTTAGCCCGGGGTACAAGGAGTACGTCGATCCAAGTTTCTACAACAACGATTCCGATGATGATGTGGCTGACGTCTACATCCACCGTGATGTCTATGATCCCCTGGAGATCAATTGGGTGGCAATGAAGAGAGCTCAACAAGAGAGAGAAGATGGCAAGCCGCATGGAAAAGGGCGTGTTGAGATGGTCAAGTTCATCACCACGGATCCCAGGCTGCACAAGTGTAAGGAATTACCTAATATTGGTGCATGTGCTAGTAAGGGAGCCAAGGTGCCACTCATGAAGCCTACCAGTGGTGCTCGTATGAGGGTGAAGCCTCAAGAAGAGTGGAGGAACGGTTTCCACTTCCCTGATCCATCAATTATGGATGAGGAAGAAGAAGCTGTTCCTAGGACCAAGGATCACGTGCGGGAACTGGAGATATATCAGAAGCAAGAGCTACTCCATCACATTGAAGTCCGTCACCGCCTTAAGGAGATAAAGAAGAAGGAAGATCTCCTCCCATTGGTGACTAAGCTCGCAGATAGAGTGGACACGTTGTAATCTGATTTACGTGGGTGCTACAGCCGCATCGCTGCTCTGTAAGATACCAACAAGAATCTATGCACCGCGGTGTTACACGCCATGGCGCTGCAGTGATCTACAATAATCACGGTATCAAATAATTGCAAGGGATTATTTGATCTCGCCTGGCTTGATTCCATGCTTGGGGAGATCTTTAAGACCTTGTAATCTATCTTATAAGTTTTACATTACTATTTTAGTCTTGCATTAGTTCAAACTAGAAATAAAGTTTGCATCATTAGAATTCCCTTCAGGAATAGTCGATCCCTTTTATGAAATTCTGAGTTTATTATCATATATGGAGCAATATTGAGTTTGTGTTTGTCTTATTGGATATATGAATGGCTTGGGTATAACTTTACTTGCACTTGATGATAGCAATAGGAGTCTTCCACACCATTGGCATTGATGGAAATATAAAGATAATTTGGTCAAAATGTTGTAAGTCTACGGTTTGATTTACAAAGAAAAATTATCTATGCAGTTAAGTTGAAAAAAGAAACCTTGAATAGAGGAAAATAGAAAGTGCTATCAAAATAGAGTGAGAACAAATCGAGGTAGAATCTTCAAGTCATAAAAATGCTTCATATACAATTGGAATTTTATAATTGAGATCGTTAAACTTTGAATTCCTACATGAAGTAGAATGTATGGCTAGCTCCTTTGCACAACACTTAAACAAAAGTGTGAGCATATACATAAAAGAGAAGAAAAGAGAGAATAAAAAGAGCAAGTGTGCAAATAGCAAATAGGCATACACCACTATATTGTAGTATGACAAAGAGACACTTTTGAGATTTTGAATCCCAAGTGAATATGTTAATCCAAAAACACTTGGGACTACCTCGCTACCTCATTCGGTCGAACTGAATACTTTTACATCATACTGAGATTCATCTTTTATGAACTGTTAATTGCTAAGGTGTGAAAGCCTGCTAATATTATTCGGATGGTTCGAGTAAGATACTATTCATGAACTTATTATTATGTATCATATATGATAAACACATGCTGCAACTGTCTCATTTATTTTATTGACTCAGCTTCATGAATATGAGTGAAAGAGCATGCGGGCCCCCATGTGCAGTTTTGGTAATTAATGACAACCTCTATGTGCTAATGGTTGCATTGAGATGCACTTGTAGGATTTGTCCATTGGCATTGCTTGGAGCATGCGTTGGCTTCAAGGTAGAAGAAATGAAGAAGAAGCATTGTCCAAGGGCTTTGGGCCTATTGGAATCTTGTAGAAGAAGAATAAAGAAACAAAGATCAAGTTTATCTTGAAGAAGTAGATGGAGTTCCTCATGTGTATCTTCAAGACATCATCCAGTTGGAGTTAGAAGAAATGTTGTGCAAACTCCACCATCTCTAGAAGATCTCATGCTTGAAGCTTTCCATCCTCGGTGATCATGGGTCGATGAAGACAAGGTCAAACAAGAGGTTTCCCCATGGTGTATGGGGGAGCATGTTTCAAGTCTTCATCATTCAAGCTCAAGGAAGAGCAATCAAGAAAGGTGTCCATCTTGAGAAGGACAAGATCATCTACATCAAGCTCAAGTGGATTCGTCAAGGCAAAGGTATTATCTAGATAGGATTTATCTTTTGCCGGTCTCATGTTGTTGTTGGGAGACCGTGTTTAGGATAGATAACCGTACTATCAAGAGGGGCTCTCGAGTGAGTAACTTGATCATATCCTTCAAAGAGAGCTCAAACATTTGCATATTTGGCATCATATTTCTTGGTTCTTATTTGTTTCTTATCCATGAGAGGATTTAGAGCTTGTGTTAATCTCCATCACAAGCTTAAGTTCATCACAAACAGATTTTGTATGCATTCTCTATTGCGTTTCTGATTTGGAGGTTTTACCGGTGTGTCTTTTATAGATAGGTTAAGCCCTTCATCATTTGATTCTATCCTCCCTTTCTGGACTATGATGGTTCCCTGCATAATCTTGTATATCTTGTTTTCCGCTTCGAAGCAAGCCCAAGATCATCAAAATCAGAGTCCGGATGCAAAAGTTATGATTGTTTTCGTATCGGTGTTTCTGCCAATTTTGTGAGGGCTGGAGACTCTGACCCAAATTCCGGCCCAGACTCTGGGGGGTGTACAGAGAGCATCTGGAGGCTGACCGGAGTCCTAGCTGGAGTTTGGACGCCGGAGACTCCGGTCCTGGGGGCCGGAGACTGGTCCTAAAGGCTAGAAACTCCGGGATAAGTTGTCTACAACGGCTAGTTGGCGTGGGAGGACATATAAAAGGCCCCCTTCTTCCTCCTTGGGCTGGTTGCTTGCTATCTCTCTCTCCTCCATTGTTTCTACCTTCAAGAGCTTGCTATTCCTCTCAATCCCTCCCATATTTCTTGAATCTTGTTGGGGGATTTGAAAGAGGAGATCTAGATCTACAACTCCACCAATCCATCTCTCCTCTATGTGAGGGGAACATCTTGGGATGTAGATCTTGGGGTTTCTTTTGTGGATTGCCTCTTGTGTTCTTCCTCTCTTATTCCCCCAATAGCTTTTGTTGCTTTGGTGAAATTTGAGAGTGAAGGACTTTCCATTGCATTCGGTGCATTGGTTTGAGTTCTCTACGGAGGATTTGGTTGGTGAAATCAAGAAGCTTGTTACTCTTGGGTTCTTAGAACCCTAGACGGTTGAGTGGCCTTTGTGGAGAGTTCTTGGGGCCTCCAATTAAGTTGTGAAGCTCTCCGCAAGATTGTGGCCTTGGTGGTGATTATTGGGAGCCTCCAATTAAGTTGTGGAGATTGCCCCAATCTTGTACGGGTTTGGTGACCGCCCTCAAGTGTCCCATAGTGGAACGGGTGCTTGCCGCGTGGTGGGTGCTCGGGAGAATAGGGTGATGCCTCTTGTGGCGTTGGTGGTCTTAGTACCTCCCACCCCTCCAACGAGATGTACTCCCTTGTTGGGAGGAACTCAGTAAAATATCGTCATCCCCGCGTGCCTCGGTTATCTCTATACCCGAGCTCTTTACTTATGCACTTTACATTGTGATAGCCTTCATGCTTGAAGTAATCTATCTTGCTATCACATTGTTGCTTGTCTTGCTTAGCATAAGTTGTTGGTGCACATAGATGAACCATAGCATTTATAGGCTTTGTGCTTGACAAAAGAAAACGCTAGTTTTATTCCGCCTTTGTCAAGCCCATCTCCTAAAAGTTTTAAACCGCCTATTCACCCCCCTCTAGGCGACATCCGTGGTCTTTCAATTGGTATCAGAGCGAGGTCTCTCGCTTTTAGGCTTCACTGCCTTGAGAGTAAAGATGTCGTCTAGTGAAGTAGTGCATGATTCCTTTTATATATTCGATGGCACAAATTACGGTGTTTGGAAATCTCGCATGCTAGAGTACTTTCAGGACATTCACCCATCTATTGAGGGAATTCTATATATGGGTTTCTCTTCTCCTATGGATCCCCAAAACGAATCTTTAGAGGAGAATATGAACTCTTATATAGATGCTCAAGCTACTAAAATGCTTTTACTTGTTGTGAGCAATGTAGTTATTTCTTCAATCATGCCCTATCAGAGTGCTCACGAGATATGGACCAAACTTCAAGACAAATATAATGGGTCCAACATTATTGAGGATGATTGTATTCCCTCCACCTCTGGCCATGATGAGTTCTCATCTTCTACCACTTCACCTACATGTGATTTTTCACAAGGTTATGATATGGTGAGTGGTGATACAAATTGCAATATGGATAATGTGCTTACTATTTGTAATCCTTCATCTCTATCTACTTGCAATGGTCTATCTTTGGACTCTAACACTTGTAGCACTCGAAACTCCTCATATGCTAGTGTTGGTAGTCCTTGCATATCATGTAGAAATGGCTTGAATAATTCACATGATGATATGCTTGCTTTGTATTGTTGCCATGATAAAAATGCTTATATTTCCTCTAGTGCTTGTATTGCTAACCATGTAGAGGAAAACAAAGATGCTATAGGCCAAGAGAATGTTTCGAATGGAGTAAGTTTTCCAGCAGTAACTCGAATTATGTGTTCATCTATCATTATATGTTTTTGCAATACCGAGTTTATTTCTTCTCATTAGCTTGCTAACCTCCCCGAGTCGGAGCTTGCTCCCCTCGAAGGATATCATCCTGAGTTCTCTCAGGATGATGCAGAGTTGGCTCTTTTGTCAGAGGCCCTTACCCGAAAGCGTAAGGCTCCGACAATTTCTGTTGGCACAAAGGAGGTGCCTGTTGTGAAGAGGTAACTTTCCTCACAAGGTCTTTGTATTAAATCTATTATTCTTTCTGAAGTGTAATGATTTTCATTCTATTACCTCTTTAGAGCTAGACAACTCACCAAGGGCAAGGGGAAGGAGGCTCGTCGAAGCCCATGCGCCATTCAAAGCTGAATTTGACTTATCCTGCCGCAGCACCTCCGACTCCTGCTCCACATCCTTCCGTAGCGCCAGAGATTACTCCATCTCCACCCGTTGCGGAAGATCCGGCTCATCCAGCAGAGCCAACGATCCTTGGGTCGCAAACTGACGTCACCATGGGTGACTCAGGTTTTGATAAGGGTGAACCCTCTATGGGTAATAATCCCTCAGTAGAAACCTTCGCTGAAAACCTCCTCAACAAGCCGGGTCTTAACAAACTTGGCATTTCTCGGAAATCTGCGGAGGAGATCCAATGGCTGGCCCAACAATGCCTGGAAAGCCAGATTATCACTGCCGAAGAAGAAGCACAAGAAGTAGAGGACGTCAAGTACTCCGAACTTCTTGAACAAGTCCGTCTTTGCGACGAGATATTGAGAACTGGCAAGCTTCCGCCACCACCAGTGATCTCACTAACTCTCGCCGAGAAGGTTACCAATGAGGTGAACATGAGCTTGAGCAAACTCACTCATGAACAACATATAAGTCGGAATTCTGCCTCACCTTTTTTCCTTATTCAATATCATATCCTCTAGTCCCCAAGCATGAAGTTGGATAAACGATCCGGATTTATGCTTTCATAGGATGCCAAAGAACGAACTAGTGTAAGCCCCAAGGCTCGTGCTGATATTAGTAAAAATATTAGCCAGAGTCTTTAGTAGACTTCTGACCCTGAGTATTCTGACTTACAGAAAGTTAATTCATATAACCAGGAATTGTTCAAGAATATATTCAACAAGCAGAGAGAGATCAGAGCTCTCTGGCTTGAAAATGCTCAGTTAAAGGTGTCAAGGGATGAGGATAAAGGTAAACATTTCAGTCCTTAGCCTTGCTTTTTTTTGCTTTCATAGTCGAATTATGTATTCAACTATTATTCTTTTTCTTACAACACTGGTTAAACAATCATGTGCCATGATTGAAGAGGCCGAAAATCTTAAGACCCTGGAGGTAGAGAACTCTGACTTACACCGAGAGCTGGATCAGCTCAAGGCGGATCATGAGAAGAGCATTGCTCAAGTTCTTGAGTCCACCTCCATGGCCACCGAGGAGAGCGATCGTAAGATCGTGATCCAGGATAAGAGAATCTTGGATCTCAATGATGAGCTATTCAGAGAGAAGGACATCACCGAGGCACTCCGTGCTGAACTTCAGAGCCTTAGGGCGGAGAATACCGAAGTTGACGATGTCATCTTCGGTATATTTCCCTCTTTCTAACTTTCTGTTTTTCCGATTTTAAGAATTCAGATATGTTTTCTAACCTTTGCATTATATGCACAGGTCCTTTAAACTTACTGGACTCTTCCTCCACTGAGTCTCGTACCATCTGGCTTACCCAAGTTGGCGATTTGCTTCATGATTTCCTCCAATCCTTGGAGGATATTGGTGAAGTACTCAAGGTTCTGGACATGGACAAAATGTCTAGCTTTGAGGTACGAGACACGGCCAGGGAGATGCCACAACTTGTTCAAGCCTGGAACATGTCCTATGCGTGCACTGCAGCACAAAACACCCTCACCATGGTTATGAGCCACCATGGAAACATGGAGATCTGGCAAGTAACCGGAGGGTACTGTAAAGTGGATGAAGACGAATAATGGCTCAAAATGTAGAGCTTGTTTGGGACCCCAAGAGGAAGGTATGATGAGCACAACATCAAGTTTTCCCTCAGTTATGAAACCAAGGTTATCAAACCAGTAGGAGCAAGGAAACAACCCCAACGTGTTGCTAGCAACATGGAATCCTGCACAATACAACCACAGAACTTTGCCACCAACTTACAGTGAGGTTGTCAATCTCACCGGTTTGCTGAAAACAAAGGATTAAATGTATTGTGTGGAAGATAGTAATTGCTTGCAGAAAGTAAATAGTAAATAGTAACAATAGATGGTATAGTAATGGTAAAATCATGGACCAGGGTCCATAGTTCACTAGAGGTGAATCTCCTTAAGATAGATAACATGCTGGGTGAACAAATTACAGCGGGGCAATTGACAGATTCGAGAAAGCATACAATGCATATACTAGACATGTTGACTCCTATGATATTTGATTGGGCATTACAACATTATACATAGACCGTAATCCAACTGCATCTATGACTAATAATCCACCTTCAGGTTATCATCCGAACCCCTTCCAGTATTAAGTTGTAAGCAACAGATAATTGCATTAAGCAAAGTGTGTAAAGTAAACAATACGATTGTCCCATGGACAAAGGATTATTGTTTTCTCCCTAGTAGCAACAACACATCTATAACCTTAGAGATTTCTATCACTTCCCCAGATTACTAGAGGCATGAACCCACTATCGAGCATAAATATTCCCTCTTGGAGTTGCAAGCATCTACTTGGCCAAGATAGTTACAAACAATGGAGAGCATGCATGATCACAAATAACATAGACATGATAGAATCAATAATCAATCTGAAATAGCATCTCATATCCATCAGATCCCCGCAAACACAACATGTAAGATTACAAATAGATGATCTTGATCATGAACGGAGCTCACAGGATCTAAACATGATAGCACAAAGGAGGAGAACCAACCATCTAGCTACTACATGGACCCATAGTCCAAGGATGAACTACTCACACATCACACCAAAGGCAGGCATGGTGATGAAGAAGGCCTCCAGGGTGATCTCTCCCCTCCGACAGGGTGCCGGGAAGAGATTCAGATCCCTCTCGATCTAGGGATGGAGATGACAACGTCTACACACTCTTTCATGGAATTTTGATCAGGTACTTAGGGTTTTCGTGCCGGGAGGCTTTTATAGGCGAAGGGGCAAGGTCGGTGGAGCACCAGGGGGCCCACACCCCCTGGTGGCACGCCCTAGGGCTGGCCGCGCCGCCACCAGGTGTGGCCGCCCTGGTGCGCCACTTCATCTCCCCTCTGGACTCCGTGTTGCTTTGGGTAAAATATTGACTTTGGCTTTTGTCCGGTCTAATTCCGAGAATATTTCCTTACTAGCTTTTCTAAAACCACAAACAACAGATAATAGGCAACTGGCACTGTGGCATCTTGTTAATAGGTTATTCCTAGAAAATGTATAAAAATACCTCAAACTAAGAACAAAACATAAGAAAGTAGATATAAAACAAGCATGGAACATCAAAAATTATAGATATGTTTACAATGTATCAACATCTCCAAGCTTAACTCCTGCTCCTCCTCGAGTAGGTAAGTGATAAAAAGAAGGGTTAATTATTGGTTTGCCACTAGAGGCTGCCATATGCTCAGTTTTGCCACTAGCACGGAATGGTGCTCAGTTTTGCCACTATTTCGGGCGCAACTGCTATGGCGACGCCAACCGGCCAGTTTAAATGAGCAGAACAAATTAAAAAAATGAAAAACCCATGCACATAGTATTCTTATGTCATATACTAACGATTCAAGTTGATAAACAAGGTCTACATACTTTCAAACGAAAAAAAATCATGAATACGTGACAAACAAGGTCTACATATATGAATTTTTTGTTTGAATGTATGTAGACCGTGTTTATCAACTTGAATCATTAGTATAAGACATAAGAAGACTATGTGCGCAGGTTTTTCAATTTTTCAATTTTTTTAAAATATGTTATGCTCATTTAAACTGGCTGGTTGGCGTCGCCATAGCAGCTACACCCGAAATAGTGGCAAAACTGAGCACCATTCCACGCTAGTGGCAAAACTGAGCATATGGCGGCCTCTAGTGGCAAACCAATAATTAATTTTTGAGGTGACACGCACCATCATAATCTTGATCAAGGTATTTATAAATCATTGATGGCTGGGATCAAAGTACTCTAACATGAACATAAAAGACAGAGTTCTAACAATAAGACATAACAATTATGTTGTAACATGAAAAATGTAGAAACAAAAAGATTCATGAATAATGTATTTAAAAGACAATTGTTTGTTTCACATATAGAAAACATAATAAGAATGGTATTCAGCTTGTCCCTCATGGTATAGCAAAATATAAATGCATATGACACCTTCAAAGTTCATAAGGGTGACTAGATACAAATAATTTTAGGAACAAGCAATATCACAGTTATGAATCAATCAACAAGTTTTGGAATAGTGCACATTAAACTAAGAATGGTCACTATGCTCTCTCAATTGGTGCATAAATATAGAAGATGGAGACTCAACATAAAAATAAAAAGAAAGACCCTTCATAAGAGGGAAGCATGGATTTCAAGTTTCATAAAGAGCTTCCAAAAATTATGGTACTTATTAGCTTTCAGCTCTCATTACCCCTATCATAAGAATCTTTTAGGTGATTAAGGTTAAAGTGAACAAATATGAGGATATGCTTGACAAGTTATTAGTTGAAAATCTCATGCCCCTTGCCTACGAGTCCCGGACCTCATGCTACTCAACTTTAGTCACAAGTAAGTTCTTATCATTGTAAGTACATGTGTATCATGGAGAACCCCCAACGGGGTACCCCATGATACATGAGCTATCCCATATCAAAATGACAAGGCAACAGACAATTAGCATCTCAGTGATCTTTTTATTTGCTATTTGCATAGGTTTTTATTGAGGATGCTTCACAGAATGCTCACTATGGTTATGCTGCAAGTTTCCACCATGATTAGGCATGGCTTAGGATAGCCGCCCATGCGTTTCTCTAACACATATATAAACTCCATGAGCTTACAAGTTCCTCTTTTATTTCACACCACCGGGATCCATAAACAAAAGAACATGATATCAACGGAATAATAAGTGCAATGTTGAAAGCGTTCCCCATGACAGCATGGTTCTGCTAATTCTGAACTTATAAAGTTTAAGCATATACGCAACATAGATGGACGCAATGGTTCAAGTTTATTAAGTGCAAGAAATTAAAGTGTGCCATCAAGTTCGTGAGAGCTTTAATCACTAAATTTCGCATAACAAGTTTAATTTGGAAGGTAGATAAAGGCATGAATATACTAGGAATGGTGTAACACACCATGCATAGGAATTTATAGTGAACTCTATGGAACAACTTTGTTTTCTTGGGGGTTGGATGCATGAGTGGAACTCATACTTAGTACATGTGGAGGCTTAGCAAAAGACTGGGAGCGACCAACTAAGAGAGCACTAATGGCCATAATCATGCAAAGCGACAAAATATTATTAATTAAAGCATAAAGTGATATTACAAGTCAAAAAACTAAATGATCATAGAGGCTAAGGTGACTGGTTCATAATCTTAACATGGTGTAAGCATGTGCCAAGTCAACCCAAATAAAGCATCGAAGGAGAATACCACAATATTATGCTTTTGTATGCTAAAACAACACATGATTCTTTCAAGGTACATTATGCAATCTCAATTGTTTGGAACAGGTCATGCTATAGCAATAATCACTAAGAATAAAGTCAAAGCAATATCAAACATGACATGATAAAGTCTAGGCCACAGTCAAAACAAAACTCCTTTTGTACCACTTATAAGCATGAACTTTCCTACTCTTTTCCAATCACCAATCAACTTATTTGAAATATAATATGAATGCAGGGGTCCATTAAATTTATTTAAGCAAACTAAACAAATTAAAACTAAAAGAAAAAACGAATACGCTCCAAGAACAACACAATTGTGCATGAAACAATAAAAATGAAGTGTTTTGGAAGAAAACCTGAGATTTTTATTGATGAAGAAGGGGATGCCTTGGGCATCCCCAAGCTTTGACGCTTGTACTTCTTGAATATTTCTTGGGGTGACACGGGTGGCATCCCCAAGCTTGAGCTTTTGTCCATTGATACGTCCATTTTGCATCACTATTCTATGTCTTAATTCACTATTATTCATTGATATATTTCGTATTGAGAGGTGATACTTATGTTATTTCATCTGTTTTTGCATGGTTGATGACTTTTGGAGCATGGACCGCTGCAGTCAGGATTCTGATGGAAAAGGTGCTGTTTGGAGGCAAAATTCGTGAAGATCATAAAATCCGGGAAAATATACGGAAAATTCTATTTTTCCAGAAGACTCAAGATGCCAGAAGATGGAGTGGAGGTGGGCCGCAGGGGCCCCACACCACCCCATGGCGCGGGCAAGCCCAGGCCGCGCCAGGGAGTGGTGTGGCCACCCTGGCCTACTCCAGCCTCTCCCCTCTGGCGTATATCTTCCTCCCGAAACCCTAAGACTCGGGGAGCAGCCACAGAAAGATTCCGCCGCCTCTGCGGGGCGGAAAAACACCAAGAGAGAAAGATCTCTCCGACAGACAGATTTCTGCCGGGGGAATTCCTTCCTGGAGAGGGGAGATCATCGCCGTCAACACCACCATCAAGCTGGACTTCATCGAGATCATCATCACCACCATCATCACCATCAGCACCCTCATCACCATCTCCATATTGCTGTAACAATTGGTTGAATCTTGCCATAGTTCATAGGGGAAACTTTCCCGGTGTTGATTACTCTTTGTAGTTGATGCTTTTGAGTGAACCATTGAATTATTGTTTATGTTCAGATTGTTATACATCATTATTCCATCTCTGATCATGATCCATATGATGTCTTGTGAGTAGTTTGTTTTGTTCTTGAGGACATGGGAGAAGTCTTGTTGTTAGTAGTGGAGCTGTGTTGAGAAAGATTCAATAGATTGTTATTTAAGTTGTGGTGTACTTCTTCTAGTGGTGTCATGTGAACGCCGACTACATGACACTTCACCTATATGGGCCTAGGGGAATGCATTGTGTATTTGGCTACTAATCGTAGGGGTTGCCGGAGTGACAGAAACCTGAACCCCCGTTAGGAAACCATTGCACAAGGGACGTAAGGGTCTTAGAGTTTAAAGCTGTGGTTAGGTTTTACCTTAATTACTTTCTTGTACTTACGGATGTTTGCAAGGGGGTTTAATCACAAGTATGTATTAAGTCTTGGATGGGACGGTACATTAGCACAGGTTCACCCACACGACACTTAGCAAGCTAGAGAAGATTAATCGACTATATGAAGCGAAAGCACTTGACAGTCTTCCCATGTGTCCTCGAGAACGTTTGGTCATCTATAGAAATACAACCGGCTTGTCCTTTGCGGCATAAAGGATTGGGCCACTTGCTGCATTTATTCCTACTGTCTTTTGTTTACTCGTACTTTGTTTACTTGCTTTATCGAAAACCCCTAAAAATCTGTTTGCTAAGTATTTGCAGAGAATTCCTGATCCATACCACTAGCCAGCACCTTCTGCTCCTTGTTGGGTTCGACACTCTTACTTATCGAAAATACTGCGGTACACCCCCTATACTTGTGGGTCATCATCCATACTTCATCTTATCACATTATTCTTCCCCTACACTTGAAAATTTCCTTCACACAAAACTTCACACAATCCTCATTAGCAACATTAGTGCATTCAAGATAATTGGTCCTATGGTTTAGTTTCATCACAAGTAAAACTTCCATTAGAACACAAACTACTGTAGCAATTCCTTTTAAAAGCTCAAGTGACCAAAGAGAACTCAAAGAGAAAGAGATTAAGAGGCAAATGCAAATAATGGCAGAAATCTATCAAAACAGACCAGCAGGTAAAAACCAATTCTTTTGAAGAACTTATGTTGCTCAAATCGATAAGTGTTGAACTAACGGAAGTTAGATAATAACCTGGGGCAGAAGCACAAACAATTACAGCTCAATCCGACGTACAGAGATTTTTCACGAATTTTTACAGTGGAGCACAAAAATCTATTTTGGGATAGCAACTTTCCCAAATCTTACTTCTCTCTCATTAGAGGTTTTTCTTGGCACAAAAACCACACAAAAAGGATAAGGAGAGGTTATTACAAGTAATAACTTCCAAGACTCAACAAAAGAAAAACTTACTGAATAGAAATTTGGGTTATCTCCCAATAGTTCTTTCTTTATAGCCATTAAGATAGGCATGATAATTTCGATGATGCTCACATAAGAAATATGAATTGAAGTAAAAGAGAGCATCAAGAAGCAAATTCAAAACACATTCTAACCCACTTTCTATGCATAGTAATCTTATACGAAAATAAATTCACAAAGAACAAAGTGACATGCATAGGAAGATAAAACAAGAGTAACTTCAAAACTGTAAGCAAATAGAGAGGTGTTTCAGTACCATGAAAACTTTTACAACCATATTTTTCTCTCTCATAATAATTTTAGTAGCCTCATGAATAAACTCAATAATGTAACTATCACATAAAGCATGCTTTTCATGATCTACAAACACATAATTTTTATCAAGCTCAAAAATAGTGGGATTAAAACCTTCAAACCCACTTTTAACAATTTTATAACAAGATGACTGATCAATCTCATTTTCAATAGTAGTACAATTAATATTATCAACCAATATAGGACCATCATCTAGAGCTTTATTATAAAAATTTTCAAAAGAATCCACAGGAACATAACATTCATCCTCTTTTGGTAAGCATGGGGGACAATTAAATAATGTAAGGGGTAAAGAGTTACTCTCATTAGAAGGTAGGAATGGGTAGATCCATTCTTCCTCCTCTTGATCATCAATCTCCTCTTCTTTTTCATCCAATGAGCTTCCAGTTTCAGCAATTTCTTCTTCCATAGGCTCCTGCAAGGCATTAGTCTCTTCTGATGGCGGAGAGCATCTATTAAGATATTCAAGAATATAGCCATTTTCTTGTAATTATCAAAGAAAAATTTAAGTATATCATAAACCTCATATTTATAAGGTGCATCATCAGTATTTTCAAGCAAATAAGAAAGTTTGAATGCACCCTTCCAAGCAATAAATTCTTCAATTTGTTCCACAACATAAAAGTCATAATTTCCCTTAACATAAGAAGATATGGTAACATCATCATTATACTCACATTAAAAAGGGAGGTGTTTATACCTCTTACAGCAACAAGATTTATCAAAGCAATAAGTAACATTATAAGTAGAGCACACGTTTCTAGCAATGGCATACCATTTATTAACTTTTTCCCATAAGTGTTTCCCTTTTTGTGACAAACGGTGTTCCTTATAATAATATTTTTGTTCTTCCGTGAACCCACCTTGCCAATAAGATTTAGTTTCAAAGAAACCAACCATTGATAGAAAGCATGATAAAGTAAGACAATAACATACCAACGAAAATAACAACTATAGTAGGAACTAATTTTTTTATATTTTTGATAAAAAGAACAAGCAAACAAAGCAGAAATAAAATAAGCAAAACAAAAAACAAAGTAAAGAGATTGGTTGTGAGAGACTCCCCTTGTGAAGCTATCCTTGACTCCCCGGCAACGACACCAGAAAAAGTGCTTGATGGCTCAAAATGTAGAGCTTGTTGGGGACCCCAAGTGGAAGGCATGATGAGCACAGCAGCAAGTTTTCCCTCACGTATGAAACCAAGGTTATCAAACCAGTAGGAGCAAGGAAACAACCCCAAGGTGTTGCTATCAACTTGGAATCCTGCACAATACAACCACAGAACTTTGCCACCAACTTACAGTGAAGTTGTCAATCTCACCGGTTTGCTGAAAACAAAGGATTAAATGTATTGTGTGGAAGATAGTAATTGCTTGCAGAAAGTAAATAGTAAATAGTAATAGTAGATGGTATAGTAATGGTAAAATCATGGACCAGGGTCCATAGTTCACTAGAGGTGATTCTCCTTAAGATAGTTAACATGCTGGGTGAACAAATTACAGCGGGACAATTGACATATTCGAGAAAGCATACAATGCATATACTAGACATCTTGACTCCTATGAGATTTGATTAGGCATTACAACATTATACATAGACCGTAATCCAACTGCATCTATGACTAATAATCCACCTTCAGGTTATCATCTGAACCCCTTCCAGTATTAAGTTGTAAGCAACCGATAATTGCATTAAGCAAAGTGTGTAAAGTAAACAATACGATTGTCCCATGGACAAAGGATTGCTATTTTGTCCCTAGTAGCAACAACACATCTATAACCTTAGAGATTTCTATCACTTCCCCAGATTACTAGAGGCATGAACCCACTATCGAGCATAAATACTCCCTCTTGGAGTTGCAAGCATCTACTTGGCCAAGATAGTTACAAACAACGGAGAGCATGCAAGATCACAAATAACATAGACATGATAGAATCAATAATCAATCTGAAATAGCATCTCAATATCCATCGGATCCTCGCAAACACAACATGTAAGATTACAAATAGATGATCTTGATCATGAACAGAGCTCACAAGATCTAAACATGATAGCACAAAGGAGGAGAACCAACCATCTAGCTACTACATGGACCCGTAGTCCAAGGATGAACTACTCACACATCACACCGGAGGCAGGCATGGTGATGAAAAAGGGTGTCGGGAAGAGCTTCAGACCCCTCTTGATCTAGGGATGGAGATGACGGCGGCTACAGACTCTTTTATGGAATTTTGATCGGGTACTTAGGGTTTTTGTCCCGAGAGGCTTTTATAGGCGAAGAGGCAAGGTCGGTGGAGCACTAGGGGGCCCACACCCACTGGTGGCGCACCCTAGGGCTGGCCAAGCCGCCACTAGGTGTGGCCGCCCTGGTGCGCCACTTCGTCTCCCCTATGGACTCCGTGTTGCTTCGGGTAAAATATTGACTTTGGCTTTTGTCTGGTCCAATTTCAAGAATATTTCCTCACTAGCTTTTCTGAAACCAAAAACAATAGAAAACAGGCAACTGGCACTGTGGCATCTTGTTAATAGGTTAGTCCCAGAAAATGTATAAAAATACCTCAACGTAAGAACAAAACATAAAAAAGTAGATATAAAACAAGCATGGAACATCAAAAATTATACATATGTTTACAATGTATCAACAAACAAGAGCAAGACATCAAGGCCATCATGGACTCCTGTGCCGGATATGGATGTCACGTAGTTGAGCTGACCAACTATGATACTCCTTTCTTCACTCACGTAGAGACTCCTCCTCCGCCTTCCAAAGAAACTGGTGAAGCTTCCGACGATGAACAAACCATTTCGGATTTGAACGTCTCAGAAAGAGACCAAGGCGAGGTCAATGTCTCCAGTGAGCCGGCATCTCCTACCTCTTCCCCTGCATCGTAGAGCATCAGAAAACTTTGTGTTATCTAAAAACAATTCGGGTTGTAAATAAGTAGTACAATACTTTTGCTAGTGCTAACATTTGCTACTTCTATTTAGCACCTTTGGCTTTGTATTTATCGTGCCTGAAATTTTTACATAAGCACTTAATGTTTTGTCTGTACTTATCGTTTATCTGGCTTTCCGCCTCGTCCCTTTCGTGATCCCTCCAACCTTTCACATGGAATCTCTGTCGATCAACGGAGCTCAATTGCTAAACCAGTTTAAACTCAGAAACATTTTCAGTACCAACAATTCACTACTCGGAAAATTCCCGCATCCGGCAATCCGATAAATAACCAAAGTACAAACTAGAAAATTTTAAAGTTATACCCGAAGGTAGCATATTTAGAATCGGAAATCATAACCAGAACAAACATGAGCATAAAGTACTTTCAAGTCTTCTGGGATTTTCGACTGTGACATGATCATTCGGAAATAAGATGGTAATATAAAACTTCTCAGAAAATTTGAGGCAACCAATACTTTTATTTCTCATTGAACATGTACACATATACGATTACAAAGAAATATATTTTAAGAATAAAAGGGATGTAGTTGAGAAATATTCCAGAGTCTGTCTAACTCTTCCGAGTTTATACTGCCTCCAGCTCTCTTTCTCTTCTTAGTAGCAGGTCTTTCTTTGACTGGCCGCATATCAGTTAGATAGTAAGAACCATTGTGCAATACTCGGCTAACTAAAAAGGGCCCTCCCCATACTAGGGAAAGTTTGTGCTTTCTTTTCTGCACAAGCCGGAGAACCAAGTCACCCTTGTTGAAAGATCGGTTTCTGACTCTCTGGCTATGATACTTGCGTAACTTCTGCTGATAGGCTATTGATCTCATCTCAGCAACGACGCGCACTTCTTCGATTAAATCGAGATCATTTTGTCGAGAAATTTCGGCATCCTCTTCAATATACGCAGCATCGCGAGGAGAAGTGTAGTCAAATCACTAGGAAGAACTGTTTCTACACCATAGACCAAGAAGAAAGGTGTGTATCCGGTTGATCTGTTCAGAGTTGTTCTTAAGCTCCATATTACAGAGGGTAATTCCTCTGCCCAAGCCCCCACATCACGACGTAGTGGTGCTTCTAGTCTTGGTTTAGGCCTTGTAGGATTAAATAGTTTGCTCTTTCAACTTGTCCATTAGCCTATGGATGTACGACTGACGCAATGTCAAGCCGAATATTTTGTTCATCGCAGAATTCTGCAAGCTCTCCCATAGAAAAATTACTCCCATTGTCCGTAATAATGCTATGCGGATAACCGTATCGGATTATGACATCCTCAACAAATCTTTTGGCTGTCGCTCCATCACAACTTGTGACGGGTTTAGCCTCAATCCATTTCGTGAATTTATCCACCATCACTAAGAGGTGAGTAAATCCACTTGGATCTCATTTAAATGGTCCTACCATGTCAAGCCCCCAGACCGCGAAGGGCCATGTTATAGGTATTGTCCTCAGCTGATCAGCCGGAACATGGGCTTGTTTGGCGTACTTTTGGTAGCCTTTGCATGTCTTGACTAGTCGTTCGGCATCTGCCTTAGCTGTAAGCCAGAAAAATCCGTGTCTAAAAGCTTTTGCCACTAAGGATGTGGCTGCAGCATGATGACCGCATTCACCTTCTTGGATTTCCCTTAGGATTTCCTCTCCTTCTTCCGGAGATACACAACGCTGAAATACCCCAGACACGCTCCGCTTATAGAGCTCACCATTTACTATTGTATAAGATTTTGCTCGTCGGACGATCTGTCGGCTCAGAACCTCATCTTCGAGTAATTTTCCATCTACCAAGTAATCAAGGTAGGGTTGGGTCCAGCTGGGAATCACAGCCAGAACTGCTACTAAAGGTGAGTCAGATATTCCTCGTCTACTCCTTTTATAGAGGGAAATTTGAGGTGCTCTAAGAAAGCGCCATCCGGGACCTTTCTCCGTGTAGAGCCTATTCAAGATAATGCATCTGCTTCCTCATTTTCTTTTCGAGGGATGTGTTGAACCTCAAACCCTTCGAACGATTTCGAGAATTCATCCACGATAGCTCTATATGCTGCCATGTGCTTGTTTGCATTACATATATCCGACACTTGTTGAGCAACAAGATCCAAATCTCCATAACACATTAATTGTCGGATGCTGATATCCTTCGCAATCCGGATTCCATGTAGCAGCGCTTCATATCCGACAATGTTATTTGTTGCCATAAAATGAATCTGCAACACATAGAAAAGTTTATCTCTTGGGGTGACTTGAGTACCACGCCAGCCCCCGAGCCTCCGAGCGCCTTAGATCCGTCAAAATGCATGGTCCAGTATTCTGACTCTGGGAGGGTCATATTCTCCGTTGTCTTTGTCCAATCAGCGACAAAGTCAGCGGGGATTTGGGATTTGATTGCTGTACGAGGTTTATACTTAATGTCGAAAGCTAAAAGCTCTATGCCCCATTTTGCGACACGTCCTGTAGCATCGCTGTTGTTGATGATATCTCTCATGGGAGCTATGCTCAGCATGGTAATTGGATGTTCCTGAAAATAATGCCGTAACTTCCGGGATGCGAAGAACACATCGTAAGCCAGCTTTTGATAGTGCAGATACCACTGCTTAGATTTAGTTAGGACTTCGCTGAGGTAGTAAGTCGGACGCTACACCGGGTGTTCCTGCTTTTCCTCAGGTCTTTCCACCACCATGACGACACTGCCGACCATGTTTGTCATAGTGATATAGAGCAACATCGGTTCCTGAGGTTCCGGTGCTGCAAGGATAGGAGCAGACGAAAGTACTATTTTCAGGTCTTGTAGTGCAGCCTCAGCTTCGTTAGTCCAAACGAACTTTTTGGTCTTTTTTAGGAGCTTGTAAAGTGGTGCGGCTCTTTCACCGAGCCGGCTCACAAATCGACTGACTGCAACAATGCAACCAGTTAATCTTTGAACGTCCTTCAGGCGAGTAGGCCTTGAAATATTGAGTATAGCTTTGATCTTGTCGCGGTTCACCTCTATGCCTCTTTGTGACACGATGAAACCTTACAATTTTCCAGCTGGTATTCCAAAGAAGCATTTCTTTGGGTTAAGCATTATGTTGTATTTGTGTAGATTGGCGAATGTCCCCTCCAAGTAGGAAATTATGGTTTCCTTCTTTTTGGACATCACTGCAATGTTGTCCACATATGCATGTACATTGCATCCGATTTGGTCATGGAGGCAATGCTGCATAGTGCGCTGGTAGGTAGCTCCTGTGTTTTTGAGCCCAAAGGGCATCGTAACGAAACAAAAGGTTCCAAAGGGAGTTATGAATGAAGTTTTGACTTTGTCTAATTCCTTCATCCGAATTTGGTGATAACTGGAATATGCGTCGAGAAAACATAGGAGTTCCGAGCCTGCCGTAGAATCGATAACTTGATCAATCCTAGGCAGAGCGAACGAATCTTTGGGACAAGCCTTGTTCAAGGTGGTATAATCAACACACATCCTTAAATCAGTGGTGTCCTTTTTAGGGACCATTATAGAATTGGCCGACCACTCAGTGTGGATGACCTCTTCGATGAATCCGGCTAACTTGAGCCGGGC
The DNA here is from genome assembly GCA_916181665.1 of Avena sativa. NCBI lineage: Eukaryota > Viridiplantae > Streptophyta > Magnoliopsida > Poales > Poaceae > Avena > Avena sativa. The sequence continues at coordinate 107,159,053 of OV702292.1, forward strand.
TAGTTTCTTAGCTATTGCTTTTCGCTTTTCATCACCGAAATGTCGTAATGACTATTTGGCGGGTTTAGCGTTTGGCTGTATATTTAGAGAGTGCTCGACAAGTTCCCTAGGTACTCTGGTCATGTTAGATGGCTACCAAGTGAAGATGTCTTGATTTGCTTTGAGGAACTTGACGAGCGTGCTTTCCTATGCACAGTCTAAACCTACACCTATCTGGGTCACCTTGGAGGGGTCATCATCCTTCAACGGCGTTGTCTTCATCTCTTCCGATGCCTTGAACTCCGGACTCGGGTTTGTCACCTCCTTCATTGTCGCGGGCATCTCGGACGGGTCGATGGTCTTCTTGATCTCCTGGTACTCCTGGGCATGCAGCACGGCTTCAGCAAAGGCGGCATTTCCGTCCTCACACTCTCGCGCCTTCTTCGGGTCTCCCCTGATGGTGATCACACCCTTGGGACCTGAAATTTTCATCATGTTGTAAATGTAACACAGACGAGCCATCAAAGCCCAGTAAGCCGGCCGTCTGAATATAGCGTGGTAGGCGCTCTTGAACGGGACCACTTTGAAGGAAAGTGCCTCCGTCCCATAATTCTTTGGAGTACCAAAGGTGACATCCAAAGTGATCTCTCCTAGGGAATTTGCTTATGTTCCTGGGACAACTCCGTGAACGATCACAGAGCTGTGATTCAGTTGTGTCTTCGAGATCTGCATCCGGCGTAGCATTTCGACATACAGAATATTGATGCTGCTGCCATCGTCCATGAGAGTCTTGGAGAAACCATAGCCATCAATAAGTGGATTGATGACTAAGGCATATTTTCCTCGCCTATGCAACTTAGGCTGATGATCAGCACGGTCAAAGGTGATTGCCACTTCCGACCAGTCCAAGTATTGTGGGATAGCCGGAACAGTCACATTGAGTTCGTGCAGCACTGCTTTCTTGACCTTAGATGGTTGAGACCCAAGGAAAGTGACGTAAGTGTCTTTCTTTGTCGGGAAGTTCTTCTTTCCACCCGACTTGGGATTTGAAGTATCAGCTTCCTCCATGTCGGAATCTTCCTTGGTCTCTTTCTCTTTTTCGGGATTATTTTTTTCCTTCTTCCGCTTAGCCTTGTAGCTAGCGGTATCATCCTTCTTGATGTCATCATTAAAACGACACTCGGCGTTTGTGTCGGACGAGCCCCCGTTGGGATCTAAGTGATGCACGCATGGGTTATTGGCAATGTCAGCCTACGAATAGGTTTTGCTAGGTTGATGGTCTCCTCTATATTGGACCCTTGATGTCCCACGACCGCGTCCACGGCCACCGTCGCGTCCTCCTCATCCTACAAACCCGAAAGTAGCAGTAACAACCGTTGTTTCCGTGTTGGGTTTTTCTTTCAAGGTGTTCTTGCGCTTCTGAGCTTGTTGCTTTGGTTCTTTTGCTGACTGTGGCACAACTAGGACGTTCAGTAGTCCTTCCGCGTCATTGTCTGCATCTACGTACTTGCTCGATGTTTCTATCATCTCTCCCAAATCAGTGACCTTGTCACACTTCAAGCAGTGACGCAGTAAACCAATTGGGAGTCCTGCAATGAAAGCTTCAATCGCAATTTGGTCGTTTACTCCCTCACATGAGTTCTTGGTGTCGATCCATCGTCCGAGGTAATCTCGGCAAGTTTCTCCAGCTTTCTGGGTGCAATCCCTGCAGGTCTCCTACCGTATAGGGCCTCTGATATGTGCCTTCGAAATTCTGAAAGAACGAGCTTTGCATGTCATACCAGTTGTGGGTGGTGTATTTCGGAAGTTCATTGAGCCAGGATCGTGTCGTCTTCCGCAGCATAAGTGGGAGATATCGGGTTGCGACCAAGCTATTTCCGCCTTTGGTGATGCATCAAGCCTAGAAAAAATCCTGGAGCCAAGTATCTGGCCGAGCTACACCATCGTAGGCCTAAATATGCCTTGAGATAGCAAATCCTTCCGGGAAGTGTGTTTGTCGTATGCGCGGTCCGAAGCATTTTGGACCCATATAGATTTTGTCGTTCTCGTAGCGCCGCGCCTCTATGTTAGAGTTAATCCGATGTCTTGCGTCACTTGGTGACAGAGATCGTCGTCCTGGTTGACGGTTGTGGCTGCGGTGCCTTGGAACCGGACTTCTACTTCTGCCACCACCTCCTCCGCCACGGTGCCCTCTGCTACGTCGTAAACGTAGCTATAATTTTTGATGTTCCATGCTTGTTTAGTATCTACTTTCTTATGTTTTGTCCACATTTTGGGGTATTTTTATACATTTTCTGGAACTAACCTATTAACAAGATGCCAAAGTGCCAGTTGCCTGTTTTCTGTTGTTTTTGGTTTTAGAAAAGCTAGTAAGGAAATATTCTCGGCATTGGACGGGACAAAAGCCAAAGTCAATATTTTACCCGAAGCAACACGAAGTCCGGAGGGGAGATGAAGTGGCGCACCAGGGCGACCACACCTGGTGGCGGCGCGGCCTGGGGGGCGCGCCACCTGGGGTGTGGGCCCCCTAGTGCTCCACTGACCTTGCCCCTTCACCTATAAAAGCCTCCCGGGACAAAAACCCTAAGTACCCGATCAATGACCCAATCAGAAATCCACAAAAGAGTCCGTAGCTACCGCCATCTCCATCCCTAGATCGGGGAATCCAAAGCTCTTCCCGGCACTCTGCCGGAGGGGAGAGATCACCCTGGAGGCCTTCTTCATCACCATGACTGCCTCTAGTGTGATGCATGCGTAGTTCATCCTTGGGCTACGGGTCCATGTAGTAGCTAGATGGTTGGTTCTCCTCCTTTGTGCTATCATGTTTAGATCTTGTGAGCTCCGTTCATGATCAAGGTCATCTATTTGTAATCTTACATGTTGTGTTTGCCAGGATCTGATGGATATTGAGATGCTATTTCAGATTGATTATTGATTCTATCATGTATATGTTATTTGTGATCTTGCATGCTTTCCGTTGTTAGTAGCTATCTTGGCCAAGTAGATACTAGCAACTCCAAGAGGGAGTATTTATGCTCGATAGTGGGTCCATGCCTCTAGTAATCTGGGGAAGTGACAGGAATCTCTAAGGTTGTAGATGTGTTGTTGCTACTAGGGAGAAAACAACAATCCTCTGTCCATGGGGCAATCGTATTGTTTAGTTTACACACTTTACTTAATGCAATTATCTATTGCTTGCAACTTAATACTAGAAGGGGTTTGGATGATAACCTGAAGGTGGATTATTAGTCATAAATGCAGTTGGATTACGGTCTATGTATAATGTTGTAATGCCCAATCAAATCTCATAGGAATCAAGATGTCTAGTATATGCATTGTTATGCTTTCTCAAATCTGTTAGTTGCCCCGCTATAATTTGTTCACCCAACATGCTATTTATCTTAAGGAGAAACACCACTAGTGAACTATGGACCCTGGTCCATGATTTTACCATTGATATACCATCTACTGTTTACTTTATGCAAGCAATTACTATCTTCCACACAATACGTTTAATCCTTTGTTTTCAGCAAAACTAGTGAGATTAACAACCTCACTGTAAATTGGGGCAAAGTTCTATGGTTGTGTTGTGCAGGATTCCAAGTTGTTAGCAACACCTTGGAGTTGTTTCCTTGCTCCTACTGGTTTGATAACCTTGGTTTCATAACTGAGGGAAACTTGCTGATGTGCTCATCATACCTTCCTCTTGGGGTTCCCAACGAGCTCGACGTATCCTGACCATCGAGCCTTTTATGGCGCCGTTGCCGGGAAGTTAAGGACAGCTTCACAAGGGGAGTCTCTCACAACCAATCTGTTTACTTTGTTTTTTGTTTTGCTTAGTTTATTTTTGTTTTGTTTGCTTGTTTCTTTCTATCAAAAACACACAAAAAATTAGTTGGACTGGTTTGCTTCCTTTATCAAAAACACACAAAAATGACTACTCTTGAAAATACTAAGTTGTGTGACTTTATTAGCACAAACAAAAAATTATTTCATGTGCACACCTATTGCTCGACCTGTTCCTGAAGCTACTTTCTTTGAAATTAAACCTTCTTTGCTGAATCTTGTTATGAAAGAAAAATTCTCTGGTGCTGGTACTGAAGATGTTGCTGCTCACCTTAATAACTTTGTTGAACTTTGTGAGACGCAAAAACATAGGGATATAGGTGGAGATATTATTAAGCTTACATTGTTTCTTTCTCTTTGAGAGGAAAAGCTAAAGAATGGTTGCTATCCCTAACTAGAAATAGTATTGATTCTTGGATTAAATGCAAAGATGCTTTCATTGGAAAATACTATCCTCCTGCTAAGATTATATCTATGAGAAGTGAAATAATGAAATTTAAACAATTTGATAATGAACATGTTGCTCAAGCTTGGGAAAGAATGAAATCTTTGGTAAAGAATTGTCCCACTCATGGACTGACTACTTGGATGATTATCCAAACTTTTTATGCAGGACTGAATTATTCTTCAAGAAATCTGTTGGATTCTACTGCTGGAGGCGCCTTTATGACCATTACTTTGGGTGCTGCAACAAAGCTCCATGATAATATGGTGGTTAACTATTCTGAATGGCACACTGAGAGAGGTCCACAAGGTAAGAAGGTAAATCCTATTGAAGAAACCTCCTCCTTGAGTGATAAAATTGATGTTATTATGTCTATGCTTGTTAATGGAAAAGCTCATATTGATCCAAATCATGTTCCCTTAGCCCCTTTGGTTGCTCAAGAAGAGCAAGTTGATGTGAACTTCATTAGAAGTAACAATTTTAGCAACAATGCCTATAGGAACAATTTTGGTAGTAATAATTATAGGCCATATCCTCCCAATAATGATAATGCTTATGGAAATTCCTACAACAACAATAGAAGTGCACCCTCCGAACTTGAAGTCATTCTTAAGGATTTTATTAGTAAACAAACTGCTTTCAATAAAACTGTTGAGGAAAAACTTTCTAATGCTGAAAAAATATATCATCTTTGTCTGAAGCACAATCCTCTTTGATTAATAAAATGGCTGCTAAACCTGAAACTATGGAGAACCCCTTTGCTGCTAATGCCATACAAGTTAGAATTGATGAAAATGTTAGACTGTTAGCTAAATTACATGCTAAGTGGGAAAGAGAAGATGAAATTGCTAGAAATAATAGCATTTGCACTATTACCACCACCAATATTGATGCTAGAAAACCACATGAAGTCCCCATTCCTTCTGCAACAAAGCCTAAAACCAATGGAACCTTTTCCAATAAAAATGCTGTAATTCTTCGAAATATGGGAAACAATAGCTCTACTACCTTGGATGCTAATTTTGATTTTGATCTTGATGGTTGCAATATTTCTAAAGTAATTCTGTTCCTACAAAAGCTTGCTAAAAGTCCTAATGCTAGTTCTATGAATATGGCCTTCACAAAACACATTACTTATGCTCTCATAAAAATTAAAGAAGAAAAGTTGAAACATAAAGCTTCTATTCCTATGAAATTAGAGGATGGTTGGGAACCCATCATTAATATGAAAGTGAATGATTTTGATCTCAAAGCTTTATGTGATCTTGGTGCTAGTGTCTCTATTATTCCTAGAAAGATTTATGAAATGCTTGATTTGCCACCATTAGGAGATTGTTATTTAGATGTCCAACTTGATGATAATGATAAACAGAAACTCATGGGGAGTATTAATGATGTTCTTATTATGGTTAACAATACCTATGTCCCCGTTGATTTCTATGTTTTGGATGTTGAATGCAATGCCTCTTCTCCTATTATTTTGGGAAGACCTTTTCTTAGAACTGTTGGTGCCATTACTGATATGAAAGAAGGCACCATTAAATATCAACTCCCACTTAAGAAAGGTATAGAACACTTCCCTAGGAGGAGAGAGAAGATTAATTTTGCCTCTCCTATTAAAACAAAGTTAGCTCTTAATGCTTCTTCATTTGAGAATACTTGAATCTTGCTTCCTTTGCCTAGCTCAAAGGCGTTAAAGAAAAACACTATTGGGAGATAACCCAAATTTTTATTCAGTATGTTTTTATTTTGTTGAGTCTTGGAAGTTATTGCTTTAGTAGTAACCTCTCCTTATCCTTTTTGTGTGGTTTTTGTGCCAAGAATAACCTCTAATGAGAGAGAAGTAAGACATGGGAAAGTTGATGTCTCGAAATAGATTTTTGTGCTTCACTATAAAAATTCGTGAAAAATCTATGTACGTCGGATTGAGCTGTAATTTTTGTGCTTCTGCCCCAGGTTATTATCTAACTTTCATTAGTATATCACTTTTCGATTTGAGCAACAGAAGGTCTTCGAAAAAATCGGTTTTTACTTGCTGGTCTGTTTTGACAGATTTCTGCCATTACTTGCATTTGCCTGTTAATCTCTTTCTCTTTGAGTTCTCTTTGATCACTTGAGCTTTTAGAAGGAATTGGTACAATAGCTTGTGTTTTAATGGAAGTTTTACTTGTGATGAAACTAAACCCAAAGACTTATTATCTTGAATACACTAATGTTGCTAATGAAGATTGTGTGAAGTTTTGTATGAAGGAAATTTTAAAGTGTTGGGAAGAATAATGTGATGAGATGAAATACGGATAAAAGCTCAAGCCTGGGGATGCCACCCGTGTCACCCCAAGAAATATTCAAGAAGTACAAGCGTCAACGCTTGGGGATGCCCAAGGCACCCCCTTCTTCATCAATAAATATCTCAGTTTTTCTTCCAAACACTTCATTTTTATTGTTTCATGCACAATTGTGTTGTTCTTGGAGCATCTTTGTTTTTGTTTTTAGTTTTCTTTTTTTTGGTTTTCTTAAATAATTTGGTTGGACCCCACATTCATATGATGGTTTCAAATAAGTTGATTGGTTGGAAAAGAGTAGGAAGTTTCATGCTTATAAGTGGTACAAAAGGAGCTTGTTTAGAATGTGGCCTAGACTTTAGCATGTCATGTTTGATATTGCTTTGAATTTATGCTTAGTGATTATTGATGTAGCATGACTTGTTCCAAACAATTGAGATTGCTTAATGTGCCTTGAAAGAATCATGCGTTGTTTTAGCATTCTAAAGCATAATATTGTGGTATTCTCCTTTGATTCTTTATTTGGGTTGACTTGGCGCATGCTTACACCATGTTAAGACTATGAACTAGTCACCTTAGCCTCTATGATCATTTAGTTTATGACTTGTAATATCACTTTATGCTTTAATTAATAATGTTTTCTCGCTTTGCATGAATTTGGCCACTATTGCTCTCTTAGTTGGTCGCTCCCAGTCTTTTGCTAGCCTCCACCTGTACCAAGTATGAGTTCCACTCATGCATCCAACTCCAAATGAAACCAAGTTATTCCAAAGAGTCCACCATACCTACCTATTAGCATTATTGCTATTCCAAGTATATTCATGTTTTTATCTACCTTCCAAATTAAACTTGTTATGTGAAAATTAGTGATTCAAGATCTCACAAACTTGATGGCACACTTTACTTTCTTGCACTTAATAAACTTGAACCATTGTGTCCATCTATGTTGCGTATATACTTGCACTTTATAAGTTGTGAATTAGCAGAACCATGCTGTCATGGGGAACGCTTTCAACATTGCACTTATTATTCAGTTGATATCATGATCTTTTGCTTATGGATCCCGACGGTGTGAAATAAAAGAGGATCTTGTAAGCTCATGGAGTTTGTATGTGTGTTAGAGAAATGCCTGGGTGGCTAGCCTAAGCCATGCCTAATCATGGTGGAAACTTGCATCATAACCATAGTGAGCATTCTATGAAGCATCCTCAATAAAAACCTATGCAAATAGCAAATAAAAAGATCGATGAGATGCTCATTTTCTATTGCCTTGTCATTTTGGTATGGGATAGCTCATGTATCATGGGGCAAGGGGTACCCCGTTGGCGGTTCTCTATGATACACTTGTACTTACAATGACAAGAACTTACTCGTGACTAAAGTTGAGTAGCATGAGGTTCGGTACTCGTAAGTAAGGGGCATGAGATTTTCAACTTATAACTTGTCAAGCATATCCTCATATTTGCGCCACTTTAACCTTAATGATGGGGATATGCCGAAGGGGGTATGCCCAACAGGACTATCCGATTGGGCCGAAGGGTTTACGAGTGGGCCTGAAGGATGGCGACTGGAATGCGACTGAGGAGAGGGCCTGGCGACTGGAGACTGAAGGCCGAGAAGAATACTTGAAGCCCAGTCAGATTAGGTCAAAAGCCTGTGAATCCATATCTTGTTTGGTGGTAAACTGAAAACCCTAGCGAGATGCCTCATATATAAACCTCCCTAGGGTACCTTGAGGACTTACGTTCCATCATACACCCTCTTTGAGTGACTCGCTGCTTAGACGCCGAGCTCGCCACCCCTGTAACTCGCTCTCCAATAATCTAATCTAGCAGGAGTAGGTCTTTACCCTCCGGGGGGCCGAACCTGGGTAAACCCATGTGCATCCACCCCCATCTCGCACCGCAGATGGCCGCCAGCTCTCGCCCCCGATTCAATCAATCGCTGCCTACTGCAGCGACTGCTGTGGCCATTTCCATGACAGTGGCGCCCACCGTGGGGCATAGCAGGACTAGCATGAGTTCTGCGGCGAGACCCTACTCGCCGATCGATCGGCCGCTCGCCGCCGGCCGCATGATCGCCATCGGCGGGATCTTATAGATCCTGCCCAACAGCTACATCCCGGCGTCATGCCCGGTCACTCACGGCGCGGTGATGCCGGTCGGTTCCATCAACCTCTTCATCGGCTTCACTGGTGCGGTCGACCTAGCTGCAACGGTGATCATTGGTGGATCACCGCCGCACCACGATCTGCTCTCGGAAGAGCAGGTCCGCTCCATCAGGAGCCTCGTCACCGAGTATGACTCGGCCGCCAGCAACACGGCCGAGACCAACACCGCCACAAACGATGAGGCCCTAAACGACGATGCCGACTCTACAATCCCTGCCTTGGTCAACGGATCTGTCACCCTAGCATCACGAGAGGACTCCATCACGCGAGTCTCCAACCCGGAGGACCTTCCATCCTCGGGATCTTCGACTCCGATGCCGGCTCGGAGTCGCCTGAAGACTTCCACGCCAGATCCAATCGCTTTAACACGATCTACATGGCAGGCAGCACGGCCGCCCCGCCAGATCCGTTCTCTATGCCGATCCCGCCGACTTCCATGGCCATAGTGGTGGAGGAAGCCTGCCTGTGACTCATGGAGGCGCAACGCAACAAACTCGCCGAGCGCGAGAAATACCGCCTCGAGCGGTAAACAGCACGGGAGTTATCGCTTTATCACCAGCGCCGCATCAGGACCCGCTTGAACTCCAACGTCCAGGGCCGCGTCCTGAGCTTCAATGACGAAAGCGACCACGCATGCGCGGCCGAGCGTGAATACTACTAGAACGTGTCGCCAGGCGGAAGCAACCCTGCGAGATTACCACCCGATGCACCGACGACCGGAGCCCCTCCACCACCCATTGGTCGCGCGCCTCCGCCGGACCAGCCACGGATCATCATCTCGCCTCAAGCCCGCGATGCTGATAGACTACCACTCTACTCCACCCTGATGGACAACGTCGTCGCGGCTGACGCCGCGGTCGTCAACCTCGATGTCCAAGGCGACGGTGCGCTGCAGATCCAGTACGCTAAGGCCCTACTCACCAGGGCTGTCGAGCAACAAGCTATGGGAGTCGACCCGCGGGGGCGGATGTATTCCCGCTCCTCAGCTAGTAGGGCGGCCTCGAGTGGCCACCCCACCATCGCCAACGCCGTGACCTGCCCACCACCGCAGCCACTGGCAAACCAGCCGCGGGCCGCCAACCCCGCACTCTCCACCAACGAACCGCGACCGGTGAACAACACGGTCACCGCCAACGGACAGCCAATCGACGCCCGCACACAGCCCAATGACCTGAGGCACACCCTTAGTAATCGCGGGCGCGCCAGCCCAATGACCCGAGGCACACCCTTAGTAATCGCGGCGACCCCGAACCAAGGGGCTCGCTCAGCCGAGTCGGCCCCCAATTCTTTGGGCCTATGATCAGAGGGGAAAAGTACCCCGCCAACTTCAAGGCCCCCAAAGAGATCGAAAAGTACGATCCAATGTACGACCCAGCAGTATGGCTGGACACATACCTCATGGCGATGGGAATCGCCGGCCACACCGACTTGCTCGCCGTTCGCTACCTCCCCATGATGATGGAGGGCGCAACCAGGCAATGGATCAACACCCTCCCTGCCGACAGCATCGACTCCTGGGAAGAAATGAGGGATGCCTTCGTCAGGCACTTCGAGGGATCCTACACCCGTGCCACCACGATTGAAGACCTAGAGCGGTGCATCCAGGGACAACACGAGCCGACCCGCCACTGGATTCAAAGGTGGAAAGAACTGTGGATCAATGCCTCTAGCATCCACCCAGACATGGTGATACACTGTTTCAAGAACGTGTGCCGGTACGAACCCCTGGTCGCTAAGATCAAGCGGGTCTACCGGACGCTCGACAACATCCCCGACCTCCTCGAGATTGCCAAGAGCTACGCGGAGGAGGACCCTAACCAAGACTCCAACAACGAGTCAGGGGGAGATGCCGCACCGGCGGCCACGACAGCGGGCGACATCGCGACATGTGCTACAACAACACCCGCATCACCGGCAAGCGCCGCACGGACGGGCGAGTCAACTTTGTCGCCAACACGGGCTATGGCCAACACGACCCAAAGAGCTACCGCCACGACGGAGGAAATTACCGCGATAACGGAAACTACCGCGCCAACAACACGGCGAGGCCAAAATTCGACCCCGCCGCCCTGCTCAACCAGCCCTGCGTCTACCACAGCAGGGAGGGGAAACCTGCCACCCACACCACCGCGGACTGCCACTCTCTCAAGGAGATCGAAAAGGCAAGTCGAGCAAAGGAAGACCCCAACAACAACCCACCCTGGGACAACGGAAACGTCGGCGGCTTCGGCAACGCCGTCGGCTCTCTACACACCTTCACCAGACTCGGCACCAAGCGCGAGAGGAAGGTGCTCGCCCGCGCAGTCACTGTCAATGCGGTGACACAGGTCGACATCCCACGCTTCCTCAACTGGTCTGAGCAGAGCATCACTTGGAGTCGCCAGGACCATGCCCCTAGAATCGAGTACCCAGGGCGAGTCGTCCTGGTAGTCAGGCCCAAAGTGGCCGATTACTGGCTACCCAAGACATTGATGGATGGCGGGAGCTCCATCAACATCATGTATCTGGACATGTTCAAGAGGCTACAGCTCCCGGAGTCAGCAATCCAGCCGACCCTGACAACCTTCCACGGTATCGTCCCCGGTCGGAAGGCATACCCGATCGGAAAAGTGACGCTACCCATCACCTTCGGCACACCGGCGAACTACCGCACCGAGCGAATCGAGTTCGAGCTAGTGAACTTCCGCAGCCCCTACCACTGCGTCCTGGGACGCCAAATGTTTGCCAAATTCATGGCGACCCCCCACTACGCGTACAACATGAGGAAGCTCCCAGGGCCGAGGCATCATCACCGTCCATGGCGACCCCGATATGGCCGTGGAATGCGAGGACAGAGGCGCTGAGCTCGCCGATGCCATCATCGCCACGGAGACTGACCACGCGGAGGAGCTCGCGAAATACGCGAGGAACATCAACAAGGACGACCCCACCATACTGAAGAATCCAACCACCGCGAACTCCATGTTCGAGGCAACGACGCATACCCGCACCGTCGAGCTCGTCCCGGGCGACTCCAGCCAGGCGGTCACCATTGGGGCGCATATGAGCATTGCGTAGGAAAGCGCGCTCATCGAGTTCCTCCGTGAGAACCGCAACATCTTCACATGGAAACCTACCGACATGCCAGGTGTCCCGAGGGAACTCGCTGAGCACAAACTACACGCCGACCCCAAAACACGACCGGTAAAGCAGTTGCTGCGGCCCTTCAATGAAGAGCGCTGCCGAGTAATCGCGGAAGAAGTGCAATGCTTGTTGGCCGCAGGATTCATCCAACCAATAAAACACTCCAAGTGGCTGGCGAACCCAATCATGGTCCAGAAAAAGAACAACACTTGGAGACTGTGCATCGACTACACCAACCTCAACAGCGCCTGCCCGAAGGAGGAGTTCGTCCTACCGCGCATCAATCAGATCATTGACTCGACCGTGGGATCGAAGTCGCTGTGCTTCCTCGACGCTTACTCTGGTTACAACCAGATCAAGATGGCGGTCGAGGATGAGGAGAAGACGACGTTGATCACGCCATTCGGCGCCTTCTGCTACACGGCCATGACGTTCGGCCTCAAGAACACCGGCGCCACATACCAAAGATGCATGCATGAGTGCCTAGCGAGCCAAATTGGCCGCAACATTCACATCTACATTGACAATGTGGTGGTAAAATCCACCCGCCAGGACGACCTGCTCGTCGACCTGGCTGAAACCTTCGCAAATCTGTGGAGGTATAACATCAAGCTGAACCCAGGGAAGTGCACCTTCGGCGTCCCCACCGGACAGCTACTAGGGTACGTAGTTTCCAAGCGAGGCATCAAAGCCAACACCACCAAGATCGACACCATCACGTGACTCGGAAAACCCGAGTTCCTGCGCGACGTCCAGAAGTTGGCCGGGCGAGTCGCGGATCTCAGTCGCTTCATCCCTCGACTAGGCGAGAAGTCCATGCCCCTCTATCACCTGATGCGCAAGAACCCCATGTTCCAATGGGACGGGGAGGCGGACGACGCACTCAAAGCACTCAAAGAAGTGCTACTCGCGGCTCCACTACTTGCCGCACTAGTCGACAAGGATCCAATGCTCGTATACGTGGCGGCCTCCAACCGAGTCGTCAGCGCCGTAATGGTCGTCAAACGGCCAGAGGAGGGCAAGGAGCGCCCCATACAGCGCCCCGTCTACTACATCAGCGAAGTCCTAACAGACTCACGGAAGCGCTACCCGCAGTACCAGAAACTGGTATACGCGGTATTCCGAGCACAACGGCGACTCCCCCACTATTTCCAAGAGCACCCAATCACAGTGGTCTCATCCGCACCGCTGCAGGACATAATACGCAATCGCGAGGCGACAGGGCGAGTCGCCAAGTGGGCCGTCGAAATCGGCGTCCACAACATTAAATTCGAGCCCCGCAAGGCAATCAAGTCACAAGCACTAGCTGACTTCCTCGCAGATTGGGAAGAAGCGCAGCAGCCGGAGAAGCTACCATATCTCCACTACTGGTCTCTACACTTCGAAGGCTCGAAGAATACCGACGGTACAGGGGCCGGGGTTATACTGACCTCCCCCAAAGGGGATAAGCTCCGATACATGCTCCACCTCAACTTCAAGCCCTGTACCAATAACATGGAAGAATACGAGGCCCTCCTCCACGGCATGCGGGCTGCCAAGGAAATGAACATCAACCGCCTGCAGTGCTACGGAGACTCTGACTTAGTCACCGGCCAGGTCACCGGCACATGCGACACCGTCTCTCCAACAATGATCACGTACCACCAAGCGGTAGACCGGCTGGGAGGACACTTTGACGGCTATTCCGTCGAGTGGATCGACAGACGCAAGAACGAGGAGGCAGACGCCCTTTCCCACATCGGATCGGCTCGACAAGTGCCACCAGCAGGCGTCTTCCTCGACATCATCCACAAACCTTCGGTCAGCCCATCGAAGGAGATCGATGTCGGGATACCACTGCAACCAGAGCCGGCCCTGGTCGCCATGGTTGTGGAGGCTAGCAACTAGACGGCACCATACGTCGCCTTCCTTGAGCACAAGATCCTCCCAAGCAACAAGACGGAGGCGCGAATAATCGTGCGCCGCTACAAATCCTTTGTCATCATCAACGGTGAACTCCACAAGCGCAGCGTGTCCGGCGTGTTCCAGCGCCGCGTACAACCAGAAGAAGGCCACAAGATCCTGCGGGACATTCACGTCGGCGACTGTGTCCATCACGCCGGCGCCAAGTCGCTGGTCGCCAAGGCCATGCGGCATGGTTTCTACTGGCTCACCGCACACACCGACGCCACCGACATTGTCCAACGATGTGTCGGGTGCCACAAATACGCCAACCAGATGCACCTCCCTGGCTCAGCACTCAAGACCATCCCCATCACGTGGCCATTCGTCGTATGGGGCATGGACATGGTAGGCCCGTTCAAGAAGGCCCCATCCGGCTTCACCCATCTCCTGGTCGTGGTCGACAACTTCACCAAATGGGTCGAGGCCAAGCCGATCAAAAAGTGCGATAGCAAGACGGCCACCAAATTCTTATGCGAGCTCATCTACCGGTACGGTTACCCGCATAGCATCATAACGGACAACGACACCAACTTCGTCAAGGGGGCCATGGCGGAATTCTGTGAAGAGCATGGCATACGACTCGACCTCGCTTCAGTCGCCCACCCGGAGTCGAACGGCCAAGCAGAACGCGCCAACCAAAGCGTCCTCCACGGGCTCAAGCCGCGACTCTAGGTGCCCCTCGAGCGCACCCCAGGATGCTGGGTCGACGAGCTCCCCTATGTAATATGGGGGATCCGCACGTCCGTCAACCGCTCCACCGGGTTCGCACCCTTCTTCATGGTTTATGGCGCCGAAGCCGTAATGCCAACTGACGTGGAGCACGATTCACCCCGAGTCGTCAATTACGTCGAGGCGACCAATGAGGTCGCCCGCCAAGATAGCATTGACCAACTCGAAGAGGCATGCGACCTGGCTTGCTCCCGCACCGCCATCTACCAGCAAGGACTCCACCGCTACCACAGTCGCCGAGTCCGGACCCGCACCTTCCAGGAGGGTGACCTAGTCCTACGACTGGCCCAGGACAAGAAGGGCACGCATAAACTCTCCCCCATGGGAGGGACCATTCGCCATAGGGCGAGTCCTCGACAACGACACCTACTACCTCATCGACATACGGGGTGACGGCCAGCTCGAGGTCGGGAGGCCATGGAATGTAAACCTTCTCCGAAAGTTCTATACATAGAACCCCAACTTGTACTCAACTGGCATACATAATGAAATCCATTCGGATCACACAAATTTTGTCTACTCGCCATATTCTTGTGCCACTCGCACTCGTACAAATTAGCAATATGCTACCCACGGAAGTCAACCCTTGGTCGTGCGACTGGCACGGCTAAGTAGTGTGGCCTAAGGGCACTGAAAATATTCGGGCCTTAGGACATCCACGAATACGCCAATCCGGAGCCACCATCGGAGTCGCCTAGCTCGACTGGCCCACCGGGCCAAGACGACCAGTATACGCTTCTCATAGCGACTTGTACTTCCCATCCTCGTGCAAAGCGACTCAAACGGTTAAGTACCACGCACGGGGACTCCGCAAGAATGGAACCCTCACGCGGCTCGGGAACACACCAAGTAAGAGAGCTGCCTTGGACACGCCCATCGACTGGCTTTCCGAGCCAGGGAAAGAGACGCGTTACAAACAACGCATTCAACCTACAACAGGAACGTGCCCAATACGGTTGAGCACCACACTCGGGGACTCTCCTACAAAACAATCCCACTCGCGCTCAGGGACTCGCCCCTCAGAAAACGCAAGGGGCAAAGCAATGCACAACCAAAAGAAAACACATAAGTATACAATCGAGTTATACCCCATTAAAGGGCGGACGTGCTCGGGGACTCGCTCAAACAAAAATAAACACACCACATGATTATGGTCGCAATACAAGTCGATTGACTCCCCTTAATCAAAATATTGTTTACATTACAGCAGTCGCCACTTGGCATATATTACAAATTGCCCAACGGTACTATCTATTCCGCAGGTCCTGATGAAGAAGCACCACCACCTCCCTTGACACGAACGAAAGGCTGCCACGGGTTCGTCAGGTAGGTCGTCAGCGACTTTGACAACACCGACCGGAAGGGCTGCTCCGACTTCATGTCGTGATGTTCTGGCTCGGGGTCACCAGGCGCCAACACCATTTCCTGTTGCCAATGGGTAGCCGCTGGTGATGTCGTTGAGGTCGAAATCGCCGGGGAAGTGGGCGAGACCCAGGCTCAATGTTGTGGTGGCCCCGTGCCTAAAAGCCGAGCGCACCATCCACTCCACGACGACGGGCACCTCCTCCAGATAGCACCACACCTCCGTAAGCCCGCCAGGAATAACCTCGGTGGGGGACATTCCTTGAAGGACAGCTTGGACACACAACGCCGAAGCCGTGGCCGTGTTCACCACGGCAGTCACGCACTGCGGGGGTTTGAAGGTTTGAACCACCGGGTCGCTTTGCCCTATCACAACTGCAAAATCAGGCGTCAGTGAAACTACGGACTTCCCCAATCAAGGATTCGTCAAACGAGTCAAGCAAAGACGAAGACTCACCGAGAAGCTTGTGGCAGTTCTCCGTGACATGCTTCTCCAAGGCGGCATGATCATTCTGCAGCCCCACAATGATCGAGTCTGTGGCCTTGTGTTCCTCCTCAGCCGCAGCGACAGTAGCCTTCGCTCGATCTTCAGACGAGATTGAAGCTGCTTTCGCCTCCTCCAAGTCGTGGATCAGTGAGGCAATTCGCCCATTCATCGAGTCCAGCTCAGCGACTAGAACATACCCTTCACGGGCCTTGGAAATTGCAGCAGGAAGACCATCTAAAAAGGAAAGAGACAAATCATCAACGCGCCACACACCAACAGTTCACAGCTTAGAGAGAAAAAAAATGAAAAGACGCAAGTACTTACCAACAGTCTCCTAGAGTTACCGGTTGGCCTCCTGCGCCATGCGCAGATCCCGCTCCAAACGCTCATTGGTTGCCTGTCGATCTGTCGTGTAGCACCCCGATAAAACCACTACTAGAAAATCGCTGTGTTTTTGTGCATTGCATCATATGACCGCATGCTCATGTCATCATGCCACATTGCATTTGAGCATCGTTATATCATCCTGCATTTGTTTGCCTAAAACTACTTTATAAAAGCCTATCTTTGTTTTCTAAATATCCCTGTCTTTATTCAAATCAAAACTCCGGTGTTTCTGGATATTTTGTTTTATCTAAAAAAGCTATTTATAAAATCTTTTAAAATAAAATAATGTTTTTGGGGAGGCAGTCCAGCCGATTGGGCTAGAGACCCAACCAGCCGGACCACCTACCACCCGGTCCAACCCATCTAGACCCAAATCCTAAATATATCTAGTCCAAACCCTAACCTAACCTACCCAACACCCCACACTAACCTGGACGCCACGCACACCACCCCAGCCCTGCTCCACACCGACCCACCCCAATGACCGTGTCACACACCGCATCACGCCTGCATCCCTGACCCCACCACTCCCTTGACGCGTTCCTAACCCTGCTTCTCTCCTCACCCCTTCTCGCTTGCACGACCTCGCGCCCCTTCATCGCTTTGCCCCCTCCCTGGCATCGCTCGATCCCCACCGCCCTTTTGATCTCCGCCCCGCCGGCCGTCTCTCCTCGGTCGTCGCTCAAGCCGCCACGCGCCACGTCCCTCGGCCGGCTTCGCTGCCCCTTCGCTGGAGCCCGGCGCTGCACTGCGTGACCCATGCCCGAGCCCGGGTTCCTCACCGTCGGACGTCACCTCCTCTTCTCCGCCACCGCGCCCTCCCTCCGCACGCGGGCCCGCCTCGTCCTCGACACGCCACCACTGATTTTCTCCCTCTACAGGCTCGCTTCCCTGGCGCCCCTGGGAGCACTAGGGCTCCGCCTCCCCTCCTGCGCCGAGCCCCTGCACCCCCACCGCTGGCCTCGAGCACGCCTCACCGCGCGAGCGTCGCCTCTACCAGTGCCATGGTCGCTGTCGTCCCCACCGCGCACCCCGACGCCTCCTCCCGTGGGCCTGGCTGGTCCTACAAAGCGCCGCCACTAGGTTCTTCTCCGGCCGCCGCCGCTTCGCAAGCACCGCCGTCCCGGTCCTCTGTCTTGTCGGCCCTCCTGCTCTTCCGTGCGCGATGCTGCCCTCTCTGCAGCGAGCCGCTGCTCGTTTTCCCCGCGACCGCCACAGGTCTAGGCCACCATCTATTGCGCTGCAGGTGTATGTTGTGCCTGTGTTCATGCTCTGCTTTGACCCTGTGTTTCAGATGGTCTATCTCCACTCAGTGCACTGGATGGTCTGTCCCGGTGGTCTACTACTGTTGGGAGGTGAAGATGCAATAGTGGTGACATATGTGTGGGAATGACGGTGTGGTACTACGACAAGGACTTCCAAGACTGACGGTGATGCCATCCGAAGAACACGGCGTTGTAGATACAAGATTGGCCACACGGAACCCCGAGACCCGTGGTACCCGAAGATCGACACCGGACTGGTACATCAAGACCTCCTTCTTGGTACATCAAGACCCCGGAATCCGAACTCTCAGAACGCCAAGATCTCCTTCCTGGACCCAAAGACGCCAAGATCCTGAAGCCCAATCCCGGCGTCCGAAGATCAAACCCTGAAGACCGATCGGGAGATCCTAGAGCCCCCCTCCGAGCCCCCAAGTTTGTCGAACCCAATGTGTGACCTCTATCCGAGATCCCCCTATTTTTATAAAATATGACATTCATTTGTTGGATATTAAATTGTTCATGCTTGCATACATGTCATATCGTGGGTTGGGCTAAATAACAATTCACTTAAATTTAATATGGAGACTATATGTGGGCTTTTCTAGTCTTATATTGTCTCCAATTAAAATTGCGTAGCGAATCGATGCCATGCTTTGCCTTGTTAAATCCACATTTAATTTGTGGGGTAGTTAAACAACATGAACCTATTAATTAATTATCGAGACCCTGGTTCCGCTTAATATTGCCTAATTGCATCGCATCTTCGCCATGTCATGCATCATATCATGAACATGCCCGATCTTCTCACATAGTATTAAATAGTGCATCCGGTGTTTCTTTTAGTGCTTTGGTTCTTCGCGGATTAGGCCGTTGAGTGGATGCGAGTATCGACAAGTTCTCCGATATGATCCTTCGGCAGTGTTTTCTAGGCGAGCATCTTCCCCTTTCTACCTATTTTGCATTTATAGTCTTTACTTCTTCCTATTGATCTACTGCTATCCGTATTGCGATGCTTTAGTTTCTGTGCACCACTTATATTCTTTGCAGCCCTATATTGCCTTGGACACATCCTATTGCCTGTTGTTTGATAGATAGTCGGCCTTGCGAGTCGTAGTTGCTTGCTCAGGTGCTGTATTGCGTCGTTGTTGTTCCACCGTTATTGGAAGGTTGGCACATGCTTAATGGTGGATATGCTTAATGGTGGAGAGGATCATGACTTTAAATACAACTATTAAATTGCTGGGATAACTAATGAAAGAGGCACCGGTGGGCAATATATGCTATTGTTTTTCATGTCCACTTGTGTCCCGTAGGCCCCGAGTACTTGATACCTGTTCCTTGACTATTTGCACTATCCACATCCGGGAGACTCTATGAATCCCCCTTAGCCAGAGCTTGATTCATTTCTTATTTCTTGGGGCCACAAACTAGTTTGGGGCTTTATTACTATCCTGTACCTATGTCATGCTTTACTGCTTTATTTACGATTGTGCGTGGAGCACCTGTACTGTTTTGGATTGTGACACGTTTTTGCTGTATCGACAAGCCCAATCACACTTTCGGGTTCCCAGTCGTTTACCGCCGTCCACACAAACCCTAGGTCCGTCTCGGAGCCGGCCAACTTCGTCGCAGGTAGCTTAGTGTGGTGGCCCCCTGAAATATTTTATGAATCCTGTGATTGCTTTGTTGTGAAAGCCTCGTTGGGTTTTGATTTGGTTTTTTCCGAGGTTGATCGTGTGTGTGTTGCTATTTGTGCACCCCTGCAGGGTAAATCTTTCTAAAAGCCGTGTCCGCGGTTATGGACGACTTGGAGCACAGTATCTCGATCATAGACAAGCATAACTAAAGTAGTGCTATAAATTTGACTTAATATGTGACTAGTAATCAGCTTCACTATAATGGAATGGATAATAAAAGTGCCAACAACTGGTGGAACTGGGGTGTATCGTGTCATGTTATACCTGCCTAGTAAGTATCGTAACTCTAATGGAATGAAATAAAAGTGCCAACAACTGCTGGGTTTGGGATGTCACATGTTAATTGTATCTGACTGGTAAGTACTGCAACTACCACTGAATGGTTAACTAAAACTGCCCACTACTTATGCTATCCGGATGACTCATGATATCTATATCTGACTAGTAAGTGTGCAACGATAATGGAATGAATAAACTGCCAACTGTGTGAGTTCCTTGGTTTGACTTCCTCGTTGGTCTCGAGGGGGAATACTAGGATGGGTATGATTGGTGTTAGTATCAGGTTGGATTCGAATAGGTCTCTCCTATCCCTCTCTAATAGCCGACAGATGAATCGAGTCTCTATAGGTTGTTTAGTGCATGCTTCGCTGCCGCTTCAGTCCACCATACCTATGTAGGCGAGAGCCGCCGAATTCTAGCCTCACCATGTACTGGCCTCAGTACTGACGCTCCTCTTTTTCCTTTGCTCTTTGTCGGCACCCCTTTTGTTTTAGTAGGTTTGCGATCGACGTCGTTAGCAGGGTTACCCTTCCGGCTTGGCCTGGGCAGGGTTATGGACGCCATTGGTTATTCTTCAGGGCTCTTAGCCCCATTTTCTTCTGGTCCGTACTTGGACACTGTAGTGATTTCAAGGTGATTTGGATCTTTGTACTATATATCGGTATTCTTGACTCATGGAGTCGTGTTGTATATATATATCTGTTCTGTGGGTCCCGTCGAGGACTGTTGTGTAATGGTATTACTTCGTTTTCCACCCGCACGAAAGTGCCTGGTGGGCGTCCTTGAATCGTTTCTATGCGGGTTTGGCGGAAAAGGGCTAAAACTTGCATAGGACCAATTCGAGGGTGTTACAGAGTGGTATCAGAGCTCAGCAGTTGCGATACCCCACTGGTCTAGCCTATAGGATAACCTAGCTAACGGCCGAAGTAGAGTGTCAAAACTATTTTGCAAAATCAGTTGGATAGATCTGATTAGGTCTGCTTTTACTCCTTATCCCTCTGCTATTCTCCTCTTACCTCTGCGTGTTTTGAATCTGCTCTCTTATCTTTTCTTCGAGTCCAGGATTTCTCGTGGTTGGGTTTTCCGTCGTACCTTCAGGGTTTCGCTTCCCCCTTTGGCAACAGTGTTTCTACATCCGGTCTTCATGCTATCTGAGGAATCCTTCATCTGTTGGACTTCTCTTTGTTCCTTCTCGTGCCTTCCGGTGTTTTCTGACGTGACAACATCATCTACACCAGATCTGGTGTAGAGTCTGCATCACTCCTTGTTTCCGAACCTCGTTTGTCGAGATCTTTAGTCTGATTTCGAGAGATGATTGCATAATTCTACTATTCATGTACAGAGTAATGTTTTGAGTGCGGGATGGAGTCACGACCATACCACTACTCTAATCATTCACTTTTGTATAATGAATCGGTGGATTCAGCAATTTACTCTGTCCACGGAAGCTAGAGGTGGCTTTATTTGTTGATATCTCTACCTTCGCCCTTTGTTCCCGGAGTGTCCCCTTGACAATCACGGACAACGACCTCTTGTTAGTGGTGTCGCGAGGATCTACACGAAGCGAGAAGATTCAGATCGCCGACCTTCTTCCCGGTACCATGAGGCGGATCTCGAGGGTGAGATCCATTGTTAGTGGTGTCAAATTGTAGCACCCCGATAAAACCACTACTAGAAAATCGCTGTGTTTTTGTGCATTGCATCATCATGACCGCATGCTCATGTCATCATGCCACAATGAATTTGAGCATCGTTATATCATCCTGCATTTGTTTGCCTAAAACTACTTTCTAAAAGCCTATCTTTGTTTTCTAAATATCCCTGTCTTTATTCAAATCAAAACTCCGGTGTTTCTGGATATTTTGTTTTATCTAAAAAAGCTATTTATAAAATCTTTTAAAATAAAATAATGTTTTCGGGGAGGCAGTCCAGCCGATTGGGCCAGAGACCCAACCAGCCAGACCACCTACCACCCGGTCCAACCATCTAGACCCAAATCCTAAATATATCTAGTCCAAACCCTAACGTAACCTACCCAACACCCCACACTCACCGCCGCTGCACACACCTACCCTGGACGCCACGCACACCACCCCAGCCCTGCTCCACACCGACCCACCCCGCTGACCGTGTCACACACCGCGTCACGCCTGCATCCCTGACCCCACCACTCCCTTGACGCGTTCCTAACCCCGCTCCTCTCCTCACCCCTTCTCGCTCGCACGACCTCACGCCCCTTCCTCGCTTCGCCCTCTCCTTGGCATCACTCGATCCCCACCGCCCTTTTGATTGCCGTCCCGCCGGTCGCCTCTCCTCGGTCGTCGCTCAAGCCGCCGTGCGCCACGTCCCTCGGCCGGCTTCGTTGCCCCTTCGCCGGAGCCTGGCACCGGACTGCGTGACCCATGCCCGAGCCCGGGTTCCTCACCGTTGGCCGTCACCTCCTCTTCTCCGCCACCGCGCCCTCCCTCCGCACGCGGGCCCGCCTCGTCCTCGACACGCCACCGCTGCTTTTCTCCCTCTACAGGCTCGCTTCCCTAGCGCCCCTGGGAGCACTAGGGCTCCGCCTCCCCTCCTGTGCCGAGCCCCTGCACCCCCACCACTGGCCTCGAGCATGCCTCACCGCGTGAGCGTCGCCTCTACCAGTGCCATGGCCACTATCGTCCCCGCCGCACACCCCTACGCCTCCTCCCGTGGGCCTGGCTGGTCCTGCAAAGCGCCGCCACTAGGTTCTTCTCTGGCCGCTGCCGCTCCACGAGCACCGCCGTCCCGGTCCTCTGTCTTGCCGGCCCTCCTGTTCTTCTGCGCGCGATGCCGCCCTCTCTACCGCAAGCCGCTTCTTGTTTTCCCCGCGACCGCCACAGGTCTAGGCCACCATCTGTTGCGCTGCAGGTGTATGTTGTGCCTGTGTTCATCCTCTGCTTTGACCCTGTGTTTCAGATGGTCTATCTCCACTCAGTGCACTTGATGCTCTTTCCCGGTGGTCTACTACTGTTGGAAGGTGAAGATGCAATAGTGGTGACATATGTGTGGGAATGACGGTGTGGTACTACGACAAGGACTTCCAAGACTGACGGTGATGCCATCCAAAGAACACGGTGTTGTAGATACAAGGTCGGCCACACGGAACCCTGAGACCCGCGGTACCCGAAGATCGACACCGGACTGGTACATCAAGACCTCCTTCTTGGTACATCAAGACCCCGGAATCCAGACTCTCAGAACGCCAAGATCTCCTTCCTAGACCCGTAGACGCCAAGATCCCGAAGCCGGATCCCGGCGTCCGAAGACGAAACCCCGAAGACCGATCGGGAGATCCTAGATCCCCCCTCCGAGCCCCCAAGTTTGTCAAACCCAAATGTGTGACCCCTATCCGAGATCCCCCTTATTTTTATAAAATATGACATTCATTTGTTGGATATTAAATTGTTCATGCTTGCATACATGTCATATCATGGGTTGGGCTAAATAACAATTCACTTAAATTTAATATGGAGACTATATGTGGGCTTTTTTAGTCTTATATTGTCTCCATTTAAAATTGCGTAGCGAATCGATGCCATGCTTTGCCTTGTTAAATCCACATTTAATTTGCGGGATAGTTAAACAACATGAACCTATTAATTAATTATCAGGACCCCGGTTCCGCTTAATATTGCCTAATTGCATTGCATCTTCGCCATGTCATGCATCATATCATGAACATGCTCGATATTCTCACGTAGTATTAAATAGTGCATCCGGTGTTTCTTTTAGTGCTTTGGTTCTTTGCGGATTAGGCCGTTGAGTGGATGCGAGTATCGACAAGTTCTCCGGATATGATCCTTCAGCAGTGTTTTCCAGGCGAGCATCTTCCCCTTTCTACCTATTTTGCATTTATAGTCTTTACTTCCTCTTGTTGATCTACTGCTATCCGTATTGCGATGCTTTAGTTTCCGTGCACCATTTATATTCTTTTTAGCCCTATATTGCCTTGGACACATCCTATTGCCTGTTGTTTGATAGATAGTCGGCCTTGCGAGTCGTAGTTGCTTGCTCAGGTGCTGCTTCGCGTCGTTGTTGTTCCACCGTTATTGGAAGGTTGGCACATGCTTAATGGTGGAGACGATCATGACTTTAAATACAACTATTAAATTGCTGGGATAACTAATGAAAGAGGCACCGGTGGGCAATACATGCTATTTGGTTTTCATTTCCACTTGTGTCCTGTAGGCCCCGAGTACTTGATACATGTTCCTTTACTATTTGCACTATCCACATCCGGGAGAGTCTATGAATCCCCCTTAGCCAGAGCTTGATTCATTTCTTATTTCTTGGGGCCACAAACTAGTTTGGGGCTTTATTACTATCTTGTACCTATGCCATGCTTTAATGCTTTATTTATGATTGTGCGTGGAGCACCTGTACTGTTTTGGATCGTGACACGTTTTCGCTGTATCGACAAGCCCAATCACACTTTCGGGTTCCCAGTCATTTACCGCCGTCCACACAAACCCTGGGTCCATCTCGGAGCCGGCCAACTTCGTCGCGGGTAGCTTAGTGGGGTGGCCCCTAAAATATTTTATGAATCCTGTGATTGCTTTGTCGTGAAAGCCTCGTTGGGTTTTGATTTGGTTTTTCCGAGGTTGATCGTGTGTGTGTTGCTATTTGTGCACCCCTGCAGGGTAAATCTTTCTGAAAGCCGGGTCCACGGTTATGGATGACTTGGAGCATAGTATCTCGATCATAGACAAGCATAACTAAAGTAGTGCTATAAATTTGACTTAATGTGTGACTAGTAATCAGCTTCACTACAATGGAATGGATAATAAAAGTGCCAACAACTGGTGGAACTGGGGTGTATCGTGTCATGTTATACCTGCCTAGTAAGTATCACAACTCTAATGGAATGAAATAAAAGTACCAACAACTTCTGGGTTTGGGATGTCACGTGTTAATTGTATCTGACTAGTAAGTACTGCAACTACCACTGAATGGTTAACTAAAACTGCCCACTACTTATGCTATCCGGATGACTCATGATATCTATATCTGACTAGTAAGTGCTGCAACTATAATGGAATGAATAAACTGCCAACTGTGTGAGTTCCTTGGTTTGACTTCCTCGTTGGTCTCGAGGGGGAATACCAGGATGGGTATGATTGGTGTTAGTATCAGGTTGGATCCGAATAGGTCTCTCTTATCCCTCTCTAATAGCCGACAGATGAATCGAGTCTCTATAGGTTGTTTAGTGCATGCTTCGCTGCCGCTTCAGTCCACCATACCTATGTAGGCGAGAGCCGCCGAATTCTAGCCTCGCTGTGTACTGGCCTCAGTACTAACGCTCCTCTTTTTCCTTTGCTCTTTGTTGGCACCCCTTTTGTTTTAGCAGGTTTGAGATCGACGTCGTTAGCAGGGTTAGCCTTCCGGCTTGGCCTGGGCAGGGTTATGGATGCCATTGGTTATTCTTCAGGGCTCTTAGCCCCATTTGCATATTGTCCGTACTTGGACGCTGTAGTAATTTCAAGGTGATTTGGATCTTTGTACTGTATATCGGTATTCTTGACTCATGGAGTCATGTTGTATATATATATTTGTTCTGTGGGTCCCATCGAGGACTGTTGTGTAATGGTATTACTTCGTTTTCCACCCGCACGAAAGTGCCTAGTGGGCGTCCTTGAATCGTTTCTATGCGGGTTTGGCGGAAAAGGGCTAAAACTTGCATAGGGCTGATTCGAGGGTGTTACAGGTCGACTCCCTCTGCAAACCCTGCAAAAACAACAAAGTTCAGTACTTACAAAGAACAGTATCAAGTTCCTAGCCGCTGAAATTCAGCGACTAAGAACTCGGGACTAAAGAGTCGAAGGAAGTTCAGTTCCTAGCCACTGAAATTCAACGACTAGGAACTCGGGGACTGGAGAGTAGAAGCAACTTAGTGCCCAACCGCTAAAATTCAGCAGCTAGACACTCGAGGACTGGACGTACCTGAATGGCGGCGCCAAGCATTTTGTGAAGCTCGTCGGCGTCAGTCGACGGGATCGTGAAGGAGGTGTGCCCACGAGGAGATCCAACATCTTCATCGACGATCTCCGGGCTCTACGGAGACTAGTTGTCCGCCACACCTGGGAACCCCCTCGCCATGAAGCGCGGGAACGTCGTTGACGCTCTAGCCGGGGCACTGGTCGCCGGAGTTGGCACTCCTGTCGCAGGGGCGACCATGACTGGCTCCGACCGTGCAGCCACCACCTCTTCGATGACTGCAGCAGGGTCGCTCCCCTTGGTGCTAGTCATCTCGACAGAATCATCGGCACCACCTTTTTGCCTCTTCGTGCCTCCACGGTCGCTGTGTCATCAGCGGACTTCCTCCTCTTGGGGAGGTCGCCTTCTCCTGTGGTAGTGACCGGCGGAATCTTCGCCACCAAAGGGCGGCCAATCTTCTTGACTCCAGACCTGTCAAAATGTCAAAATCAACACAGAGACGACAAAAAAGGAACACGACTCAGAATGAAGAATTCAACGCTTACTTGGCGACTGGGAGAACACGCAGCCCGGTGCTAATGTGGGCGGGATTATCCAATTCTGGACCTAGCTTGTGTGTGAGCCCCCTTTCAAAGACGTCTGAAGCCCATGACACCGCGGTCTTCCTTGACGACGAAGCCGCGGTCACCGGAATTTCCGGCTCCGAAGACGCGGCCGCTCTCGACGGCTGCGGCGACTTCGACGCCGCTGCCTCGACCGCCTCCTGGCTCGGAACCCTCGAAACCGTTGGCGCAATCACCGCTAGAGGGACCTCTACCGCCACCTCGGTGTCCTTGCCCTCCAACCCCTTCATTGGAATCGCATCCTCCGGGACCTTGTGCGATATTTCGGGAGTGTCTTCATCATTAGAGTCATCATCTGACTCAAACACCACCACCGACTTGCGTCGTGACGCTGGCTTCTTTGCTAGTGACTTGGGTTTACGCGCGGGCTTCGACGGTGTGGCCGTGTGCTCCTGCACGATCTCGTCGCCTCCGTCGTGTTCGTCAAGGCTGCGACTCGCCTCAAACTCACGTTGCTTCTACATGCGAGTCTTGCGAGCCGTAGGTGCTGGTGGAGGAACCTCCTCCTCTTCCTCATCGCTTACGGAGGAGCTTCCTTCAGAGGCCTCTCCGAGCTCCCGGGGAACCTCTTCGTCGAGCGGAGGGAGCCAGCCTTCCAACACCTGGAACAGCTGAGAACAACCACGAGTGAATACCAAATGATGCGACTGCAAATCACATTGCGGGAATGGCGACTAGAGAGAAAACTTACCATGGGGGCTTCATTCTTCACGGGAGTATACGGGGCGAGCCTAACCGATACGGTGGTAAACTCCACGTTAGTAATCTTCTTCAGGGCGGCCTTGTAATCCTCGGCCTCCCACAACTCTTTGCTGGTTCAGGAGGGGTCATGCTTCCCGCTATACTCGTACATCCAATGCGGCCGAGCCGCTAGCAGGACCAGGCGCCGTCTGAGCCAGCAGTTGTAAAGATTGATCAAAGTCAGCCCCTGATCCTTCAACCTCTGGATCTGGTCCATCATCTCCGCGACGGCCATCCTCTGGTCTTCGGGGAGCTTCTTTGGTGCCAGCCGACAAGGCTCGCTCCTTTCGGCGATGAACTCGGGAAGCGCCACCTCGCCGGAGGGAGTGGATTCCTTCACATAGAACCAGCTTTTCTTCCACTCGCTGGCAGCTTTCTTTGGTAGAAGGAGCTTGATGAAGTTATCCTTCGGCTTCAATTGAAATGTGACGCCGTCGGCCGCTAGTATCAAGCCGATGGATTCCTCGCGCCCGATGCGGCCATGGAAGAGCTCCAGCCACAGTGGGAAATACAGCCTACAGCCGAGGTAGCACTCGTAGAAGGCGACGAAGATCGACAGCTGCTCGATCCTGTGCGGACCAAGATCCGACGACTTGATTGCGTAATACGCACAGAAGCGCCGGAAGAAGACCGAGGTGGGAAACCCAAACCTCTCTCTAGATGGCTGGGAAAACATATGAATTCACCGGCTCGCGGTTTCGGCTCGGTCTCAGAGGGAGGGGGAACCCGCCAGTTCCCCTTACGGAGGACTCCAGCGTCCTCGAAGGACTTGAGCTGGGTTTAGTACACTTGGATTTCCCCCATGAGCCTTTGGGAGGTGCCATTGGGAAGGATGTGGAGTCGCTCGGTACGGAAGGATCGAATCAAAGGAAGGCAGAAAGAATGAATGTGGGAGAATGAAGAATGCGGGGAATGATCTACAGAGCTGATTCTTCACTCCCCTTATAAAGGAACGCTACCCGCCAAATTCGGAGTAGCCGTTGCCTGCGGTAATTACACCGAAGTTACCGTTGGAATATCCAACGGATAGTTTGACCAGATTGACGGTCCAACTCCTCCATTTCGCTCGCTACCCACTAGTCCTCTCCACTCGCCGAAGCAGCGACTTGGCAGAAGTGACATTCGCCGAAGCGGCGAATGGAAGCCTAGGGAAAATTTCCTCGGTTTTAGTGGAGTCCATCACCGAATCGACTGGGCGTCCAAATTGGGCTCGCCTACTTCGACCGCCAAAAGGACACCTGCGCCTGAATCAACAATGGCCTTGGGGACTACTGATGGGGATATGCCGAAGGGGGTATGCCCAGCAGGATGTTCCGATTGGGCCGAAGGGTCTGTGAGTGGGCCTGAAGGATGGCGACTGGAATGCGACTGAGGAGAGGGCCTGGCGACTGGAGACTGAAGACCTAGAAGCCTACTTGAAGCCTAGTCGGATTAGGTCAAAAGCCTCCGAATCCATATTTTGTTAGGTGGTAAACTGTAAACCCTAGCGAGGTGCCTCATATATAAACCTCCCTAGGGTACCTTGAGGACTTACGTTCCATCATACACCCCCTTTGAGAGACTCACTGCTTAGACGCTGAGCTCGCCACCCCTGTAACTCACTCTCTAATAATCTAATCTAGCAGGAGTAGGTCTTTACCCTCCGGGGGGCAAACTTGGGTAAACCCATGTGCATCCACCCCCATCTTGCCCCGCATATGGCTGCCAGCTCTCTCCCCCGATTCAATCAATCGCTGCCTACTACAGCGACTGTCGTGGCCATTTCCACGACACTTAATCACCTGAAGATGCTTATGATAGGGGCAATGAGAGCTGAAAGCTCATAAGTACCATAATTTTTGGAAGCTCTTTATGAAACTTGAATCTCTGCTTCCCTTTGTGAAGGGACTTTCTTTTACTTTTATGTTGAGTCTCCATCTTCTATCTTTATGCACCTATTGAGAGAGCATAGTGGTCATTATTAGTTTAATGTGCATTGTCCCAAAACTTGTTAATTGATTCATAACTTTGATATTTCTTACTCTTAAATTATTTGTATCTAGTCACCCTTATGAACTTTGAAGGTGTCCTATGCATTTATGTTTTGCTATACCATGAGGGACAAGCTGAATACTACTTTTATTATGTTTTCTATATGTGAAACAAACAAACAAACGTCTTTCAATGCATTGTTATTCATGATCTTCTGTTTGTATCTTTTCATGTTACAACATAATTGCTATGTCTTATTGTTAGACCTCTATCTTTCTTCCTTATGTTAGAGTACTTTGATCCCAGCTATCAATTCTTTACAAATACCTTGATCAAGATTGTGATGGTGCATGTCACCTCAAAAATTATTCTTTTTATCACTTACCTACTCGAGGACGAGCAGGAGTTAAGCTTGGGGATGTTGATACGTCGTAAACGTATCTATAATTTTTGATGTTTCATGCTTGTTTAGTATCTACTTTCTTATGTTTTGTTCACACTTTGGGGTATATTTATACATTTTCTGGAACTGACCTATTAACAAGATGCCATAGTGCTAGTTGCCTGTTTTCTGCTGTTTTTGGTTTCAAAAAAGCTAGTAAAGGAAATATTCTCGGAATTGGATGGGACAAAAGCCAAAGTCAATATTTTACCCGAAGCAACATGGAGTCCGGAGGGGAGATGAAGTGGCGCACCAGGGTGGCCACACCTAGTGTGGGCCCCTGGTGCTCCACCGACCTTGCCCCTTCGCCTATAAAAGCCTCCCAAGACGAAAACCCTAAGTACCCGATCAAAGATCCATTCAGAAATCCACGAAAGAGTCTGTAGCCACCGCCATCTCCATCCCTAGACCAGGGGGATCCGAAGCTCTTCCCGGCACCCTTCCGGAGGGGAGAGACCACCCTGGAGGCCTTCTTCATCACCATGACTGCCTCCAGTGTGATGTGTGAGTAGTTCATCCTTGGGATACGGGTCCATGTAGTAGCTAGATGGTTGGTTCTCCTCCTTTGGGCTATCATGTTTAGATCTTGTGAGATCCATTCATGATCAAGATCATCTATTTGTAATCTTACATGTTGTGTTTGAGGGGATCCGATGGATATTGAGATGCTATTTCAGATTGATTATTGATTCTATCATGTCTATGTTATTTGTGATCTTGCATGCTTTCCGTTGTTAGTAGCTATCTTGGCCAAGTAGATGCTAGCAACTCCAAGAGGGAGTATTTATGCTCGATAGTGGGTTCATGCCTCTAGTAATTTGGGGAAGTGACAGGAATCTCTAAGGTTGTAGATATGTTGTTGATACTAGGGAGAAAACAACAATCCTTTGTCCATGGGGCAATCGTATTGTTTACTTTACACACTTTGCTTAATGCAATTATCTGTTGCTTACAAGTTAAAACTGGAAGGGGTTTGAATGATAACCTGAAGGTGGATTATTAGTCATAGATGTAGTTGGATTGCGGTCTATGTATAATGTTTTAATGCCCAATCAAATCTCATAGGAATCAAGATGTCTAGTATATGCATTGTTATGCTTTCTCAAATCTGTCAATTGCCCCGCTGTAATTTGTTCACCCAACATGCTATTTATCTTAAGGAGAAACACCACTAGTGAACTATGGACCCTGGTCCATGATTTTACCATTGATATACCATCTACTGTTTACTTTCTGCAAGCAATTACTATCTTCCACACAATACGTTTAATCCTTTGTTTTCAGCAAAACCGATGAGATTGACAACCTCACTGTAAGATGGGGCAAAGTTCTATGGTTATGTTGTGCATGGTTCCAAGTTGTTAGCAACACCTTGGAGTTTTTTCCTTGATCCTACTAGTTCGATAACCTTGGTTTCATAACTGAGGGAAACTTGCTGCTATGCTCATCATACCTTCCTGTTGGGGTTCCCAACGAGCTTGACGTATCCTGAGCCATCACCCTCCTTGAGAGCCATTGTGGTGGCTACTTGGTGGAGAGGGTGGATCAGGTGGATTGTTTCTGGATGATTGCCGGCCTCCATCCGGAGCGTCATTATTCCGGTTCCGGGGAGGGTCTTCATTACGACGAGCCCCCTGCCAGCTTGACTCGGCATGGTGTCCGTCATTCCCCATAGCTTGGTGGGGTTCAGCCAGACGGGTTGTATGCCTAGGAGGATCTTTTGACAATCCTCCTCCCGATGTTTATCTTTGTCTTCTTCTCTGCGATTGTTTGACTCTCACCGAGGAGGGTGTCTTGGATACAGTGCTGCAACTGCGTCTTGCTCTGCGGCTAGGGCAACATTGCTCCATTCAGGCATCCGTTGGGGCCTGATATAGTCCCAGGCCGGATCCGTGCGACATTGGTCAGATTGAGAGACTAGTTTTCCGCTTTCGGATTTCATGACCTTCTGTTGCTCCAGACCCTTGGTGAGTAGCTTTATGCCTAAACAAACATCTTCTAGGCCTAGGTTATTTGCTAGGATATCTCGAGCCACAGCGGTGTTCTGCACTGGTGTTGGGTACACTAGATCTCCACTTCTATCGAACCGAGGCATCCCCGGGTCTCCCTCAAAGAGAACCTTGCGAACTTCTGGAAATTTGTCGACCCGTACGTGGCCTTTCCAGGTCTTTTGATGCTGCAGAGAGATGAGCTTCTCCGCAGTATCCATGCGCTTCTTCTCTTCCTCGATGTTTTTGGCGTCATCCAGGAGTACTTGGCGATGCGCTTCTAGGGTCTAAGCCCTTTCTTCCAATTCCGCAGCAGTAAGTTCTGCCGCTGTAGGGATAGGTGTGGTCAATGTAGCATCGATGAGCTTACGGGCACCAGTGGTGACCATTTGTCCATCCATCGAAGCTTCTTTGGGCTCGTCTAGGGTTAAAGCTCCATCCGAGTCTTCTTTATAATCCTCGGCAACCACTTCCTCCACTGGAGGATCTTTTATCGGGTCTTGTTTTTCTTGTTCTTCTTCTTTGCCTTCTTGGCAGCGCCTGTAGCAAAGACGGCTTTGGGTCCGTTTCCGAGGGTCAAGCTCTGATCGGTACTTTCGTACATCTGGATATCGGGATTGTCTTCGAGATCCATGTCATCCTATGCTTTGGGAGAGTTTTTTTCGGATCCTTCGTCCATGGCTTCTCCTTCTTCTGTAGCTTTGGAGTTGTACTCCACTTCATATTCCTCGGAGAACTTTCGGAAATCTGCCGATGTTATGGAATCATCCGAAGATGCTAGTAAGTCGACGTTTGTTCGATTGCCTCTAGCATCGAGTCTTTGTTGTCTCCAGCATCGGCTGAGCCGGATCTGGATCCAACATATTCGACAAAGTGCGATGTGTGCGTCCTGAGGTAGTTGCGGCTTTCCTCGTGGGCTTCCTCAAAAATTCTGATGGTTTCGAGAACCTCATCCACGCTTGCGTCTTTTATCATCATGCGCCTCAATGTATGCCTCGGGAAGGGTTGATCTGTTCCAGCGTTAGAAGAGAAGGAACCAGCGTTGTTGATTTGTTGCTCATGGATTTCGACCTCGGCGGGTGGGTCGATCTAGGATTCGACCTCTCTAGGGAGATCCACTCTAGATTCGACTTGCACCACGAGATCTGCTTCAGGGTCAGCTTTCTCCACTATCTCCGCAACAGGTGCGGGCTGAGTGGGATTAGGGTTTTCTGGGATATGGAACTCCGCCACCTCCACGGACAGAGGGGAGCCAGAAACTTCTTCTGCCTCTATCATCACCGCTGGGGTGGGTAGGGCAGGTTCAGCAAAGCCGATGTACACATCGATCTCGCTGAAAGACATAATGGTGTAAGCAGTCACAACCTCCCTAGCCGGAATCCAAGTCTCGTCGAGAACGATGAGAGGGACATCGCTGGCGTAGAGGATGCGATCGACGGCGATGGTCTCGCTGATTCCGATTCTTGCAGATTCTTCCCGAAACACAGATCTGAAGGTCACTTGCCCCATGGTGGGTGCCAACTGTCGTCAGATTGATGACAAGTACACCATGAGGGGGTCCTCGAGGCGTTCAGAAGAGAGGGGTGTTAGACGTATGGTATTCCTGGATGGTGAGCAAACAAGTTTACCTAGGTTCGAATCCGCCAGCTTTGGACAGATCCTACTCCTGCTAGCAATCCAGTAATACGGCAGAGCCAGAATATGGGTTACAAGGGTTTCGCCTGTGCGAGTTGAGAGTATTGTAAGGGGTTGTCGCCCTAAAGGCTTTCCCTAGGACAACTTATATAGATATCCGGCCTAGGGTTTACAGGAAAAACCTATCCGGCTACGACTAAGAGCCGGTTACAGGGTACATCTTGAACTACAAGTAACACTACATGCCTATGTCGGTAAATCTTCTGGGCCTTCCCGTAGCCGGACTGGACTCCGTCTCTTCTCCCTGACTGGGCCGCCCGTGAAGCAATGCTCTAACGCGAAGTGTGCCACCCTGGTCAGTGAGGCACAGTGAGGATACCCGGAAAGTATATCCCCAACATCTATCTAGTTTCAATGGTCTATCTTTGGACTCTAACACTTGTAGAAATCGAAACTCCTCATATGCTAGTGTTGGTAGTCCTTGCATATCATGTAGAAATGGCTTGAATAATTCACAGGATGATATGCTTGCTTTGTATTGTTGCCATGATAAAAATGCTTCTATTTCCTCTAGTGCTTGTATTGCTAACCATGTAGAGGAAAACAAAGATGCTATGGGCCAAGACAATGTTTTGAATGGAGCTACAAATGCAATCTCATCATCACCTTCTTCCGGTTCTCATATATGCCTTATAGCTAAGGAAACAAAGGTAACCTCTTTGGATCCTAGTGTATCTCATGATGATGATGTTGATAATTATAATGATGATGATCATCTAGTTGATTATGATATTGCCTCCATTCAAGAGATGGGATAGATTGTCTTTCCCACTCTTCATAGAAATAAAATTGCTTCCTCCAAATTTGTTGAAATCTTGACTTATGCTATTGAAGGCAAGAAACTTATTGAGGAGCAAGAAAATATTATTTTTCAAAAGAATGAACATGAGCATGAGTATGCTAACGAGATTGCTTATCTAAAGAGCTCCCTTGAAGAAGAACAAACCACCAAAGAATCTCTTGAGGAGACCTTTGCTCTAGAACTATCTAGAGTAAAGGAAAACCATGATAGAGAACTTGTGGTGGCAAATGTTCTCAAAACTAAAACTGATGAACTCATAGTTTCCCATGCTAAACTCGTTGAGGATTTTAAGCACCTCGAAAATGGCTCTCGGGTCATTAAGAGTGAGATCATCAAACTCACCGAGTCACATGAGCAACTTAAAGCTTCATATTCAAAAGAGCTTGCAAAGTTGCCCTCACCTCTTGCTATTATTGATGATGCTTGTTCTACTAACTCTATTTCTTGTGAAGCATCAATGTTGAAGGATAATGTTGAGCTAAAGGCTCAACTTGCTTTGCTAACTAGCAAATATGGGATATTGGAAGAAAGCCATGTTAAGCTCTCAAGCTCGCATGAGGATCTTCTAGTCTCCCATGATAGGCTAAAGTTAGATCATGAGGCCATTGTGTTAAAGGTAACATCTAGTGGGCCTCATGTGGACATTAGCACTAGTTCTACTCCTAATGTGATATTGTCATGTGCTAGTCCTTGTAATTCATCCTCGCATAACCATGCTATATCTTGTGATGAATTGCTTTCCGTTCCTTGTTGCTCTAACAATGAAAATTCTACTTCCTCTACTACTATTGTTGTTGAAACTAACCATGTAGAGGAAATTAGAGAGCTCAAGTCACTTCTTTGAAGAATGACTTGAAAAAGGGTCATAAAGGGAAGGCCACGCTCAACCACATCTTGAGTGTGAAAAAATCCCCCAATGACAAGAGTGGACTTGGATTCAACTCCAATATCAAGAACAAGTCTACTAACAAGTTGAAGCACAAGGGCAACAAGAAGAATGGCCAAGATCAAGTGAAGTATCCGACCAATATTATTTGCTTCAAGTGCAAGGAAGAAGGGCATCATGTTAGATCTTTCCCATTGAAGAAGAAGCCTCTTGGTATGAAGCAACAAGAGAAGTAGCCTCAAGCTCTACCTCAAGTTATAGATGGGCCTCCTCCTAAGAGGACTACTCGAGCTCTTCCTCAAGTTGTGGAATCACCTAAGAAGAAAGCAAGCAAGACAAGAACTTTCTACATTTGCCGTGAGAAGGGGCACATTTCTTCCTCATGCACTAGTGGTATCTCCTCATCCAACCCTATCTTGATCGATGATGCTTATTCTCTTCGTAAGGATGAGGTTGGCAATGTGTTTGCCAAATTTGTCGGTGCTCAATGTGGTGTCAAGAAAAGAACCATTTGGGTTGCCAAGCCTATTGTGACTAACTTCTTAGGACCCAGCTTGGTTGGGGACCAACAAGCCAAAACTTGATCAATAGGTGATTTTGGAGGATATTGGAGACTTGGTTTCATCATGAAGAATTGAGGGATCTTCATCTATTATATTTGTCAAGCCAAGTCATGTGGATTATATTGCCTCTATTATATTTCCAATGTCCCTCCTTGCGGTAACATGTGCTTAACTCATTACATTGAAAGTTACTTGCCACTTGTGCATGTGTTGGTTTTGTACCTTGCATGTTTTTGTATATGTTGTGCTTACCACTTACTTATCTTGAGTTATCAAGTTTATTTGCGTTTGTTGGTGTACACACCATGTATGTGTGTTTATTGTTTTGGAGCTATTATTGAATTCAATTGATATCTTTTTGGCTCTTGTGAGAGATTAATGGACTATCCCATTTTGGGGGATTGTTATGCTTGGGCATTCCACAATCCTAAAAATGTGTGTACATGAGGAATACCACTCAGTAGTGATTTAACAATATTATCTAGTCTCTATGTGGTATGATTCTCATGAGAAATTTAAGTTCTATAATGTCCATTAATTATCTCTAATTAGATTCTTTTGCCTCGTGTTGAGAATTATTGTTTATCACATTATGGTGGATTCATATGCTTAGTGCATATTACAAGCCTAGAAAATGTGAAAATTTGAGGTTGTGTCACATAGAATTGATATTGATAATTATCTAGCTCCCATGTGACACATTTGCTCAAACAAGTTCAATGCCTTTGTTTCTCATCTTTTGGATCTTGTTTGTAAGAGTGTTTCTTGGTATGTGTTTCCTCATATTTATCTCTATATCCACATGGAAACCATTAGCTTCACGCTACTATAATCACTAGTGGCTGTGTGACTATTGGAAGCTACCAAGAATCTCTTTTGAAGCATCAAACTTAATTTTTATATGCTATTATATGATTGTTAGTGTGAATATGATCTTGAATATCCTTGTGAACTACCACGGGAATATTTTCCCAATACTTCTTGTCCTTGGACAATTAGTACTAGATTTATGGTAGAAGTTATTGATCATATTCACTTTGGCCTTTTCTTAATTTTGTACTATCTCTTGCCAAGAAAATGTTTCATGTGTTCTCCCAAGCTTTCCTTGCCTCTTATGGTTCCTCTTATTTTATTGGTATCCTAGTGTGTTTTATTTAATGAAGGTAGCAGTGATGTCTCATTTGTGTGCATTTTGCATTCAAAAGAAAAATTCTATGTAATGTACTACTTATGGGTGAGCTCTCCTATATTATTTAGAACACTCCTTTATGTTTCTTGCCTTGATCCATATCATACTTTATGTTCTTGGAAGTTCAATCTTTTTGTTTTGGTATCTTGTGCCATCATGAGAAGTATTGATAGTTTGGTTTATGTGTTGGAACCTTGCTCTTTTGGGAGTTTGTTTTGTCTCATTCCTTGTTTCGTGTTTTGACCTTTTTAGAATGAGATAAATCCTTGAGCATTTGTGTTTTTTATCTATCTTTTGCTTTTTGGATTTTCCCTAGTTCATTTGTTGAACTTATGATCTTTCATGTGTTGATGGTTCTTTGCTACAATTTGGACACTGTTTGTCGTGTCACGCTCTTGTAAGTACCGTCTTGGTTTACTTGGTGTTTTTGTTCAAATTGTATCTCCTTTTTGGTTCTTGAAAGCCTTGTGCATGCCTATTTACTACATGTTTATATTATGGCATGCTTGCTTTCTTTGATCCAATATATAGTAGAAACTCCACCAAATCCCATTGGCTAAGATGTGCATGAAATTCAATTTCATATCAATATGCACATATTTATGTGGAGTCTCTCCTATGTATTGTAGTTGCTCTAACTACTCTAGACCAAATTTGTTTGGGGACCATTTTGTACTTAATGTGTTGTAGGTACATTGGAGATATATTGGATGCTTGTCTCTCAAAGTTTGAAGAAGTGGTGCATTCATGGAAATTGGAGGCAAGCTATAGGATGATCAACAAATTCATTTCCTCTACATCCTACCAATTATATCTCAGTAACAAGTATCCCTTTCTCATGAATACACATATTGCTTCCAACCTCTCGTAGGTTGCTTCGTGGCATGATCTCTCTTATATTTGCAAATATTGTTCTTCGAGTTTTAGTCTTATTAGATACTCTTATTGCAAATGTGAGTATGTTGAGATGAGTGCATATTAGAGGGACTATACAAAATCATACATATGATTCACCTTCCCAAATATGTCAACCTAGCAAGTTCATTGCCTATATCTTCCTCAATCTCTCTCATGTGCAATAGTGAGAATTTGCAAATTGATTACTTCCTTTGTGATACTTGTTGCCTTTCTCCATATATTCCAACCATCTCCTTTTCCCTTAGTGATTGTTGTAATGTATGTATTGTGTTGGTGTTTGAAGCCCATTAATGAACAATAAGATAATATTGTGCCTTTGGCCATGCTTTCAAGAAAAAATCTTGTTGGTATATGTTATGACTTCATCTTGCTTTCTATATGCTTTCTTGTATATCTTCTTTGTGTGTGCTTGTTTCTTTATGGGCATATGTCTTTGTGATGTTATCCACTTAGAAACTTATACACACAAGAGAAGATAATTTGTTAGTTGATATTTTATTCCTTGGATTGCACCTCTTATTCCGTTTTGATTCTTCTGTGATTTCCAAATTTATTTTCCTATGAGTGCTTGTTCCTTTTGTTTGCATCTTTGGGCACTCATATTTGTTCTCTCATGCCTTGTATTGTTAAATTAATTTGGATGAGTGAGGATTCCATGATTATGCACTTTGTTCCCAAATGCAATTATCATAATTGGTGCATAATCTTTGGGGAGCTCACCTAATTCATTTAATAATGCTCATTTGTCTTCTTTCTCATTTGTTGTGTTTTAAATGCTTATGGGGGAACGAGGATTCCAAATTTGTGCATGATGTATCCAAATGCAACTATTCTATTTGTGCACAAATATTGGGGAGCTTCTCTATTTTTATTTGAAACACTCATTTAATCGTATCATAATATCTTGTTGTTTCCATTTGATCTCACTTGTTGTTTTCAATTGGTTTGTCGGATCTTGTGATTGCTTGTGTCATTTGTTGATGCTTCTTTTATTTTTATTTACTTTGGCAATCTTTGGGTCCTCAATATAGTTCTAGTTCCTCCCAAGTATTCATCATTGGATTGTGCAAATGCTCACCTCTAGAGGAATTATCACTATATTGGCCTTCTAGAACGTTTCACCCATTTTGGCAATCGATGCCAATGGGGGAGAAGTTTTAGAGGGTTTAAGGGAAGTTGGTTTATGCTTGAGTTTGTTCTTAAGCATTTGCTTGTCATGCTCTTGCATATTGTTGTTGCTTAGCATGTGGTTTATATAGAGGAAACTCCACCAATGTTTATGATTGGCAATATATGCAATGAAAGTCAAGTTCATCACACATGCATAGATTGTGGGGGAGTTTGCTCTATATATGGTGGTGGTACGAATATCACATACTTGTGTAGTATTTGATATTGGTGATACCATTTTATTTGTTAAAATTCCTTATATAAACCCTCTCAAAGGTATTGTCATCAATTACCAAAATGGGGGAGATTGAAAGACCATGTGGTCCCCCATGTGTGGTTTTGGTAATTAATGACAATCTCTATGTGCTAATGGTTGCATTGAGATGCACTTGTAGGATTTTTCCATTGGCATTTCTTGGAGCATGTGTTGGCTTCAAGGTAGAAGAAATGAAGAAGAAGCATTGTCCAAGGGCTTTGGGCCTATTGGAATCTTGTAGAAGAAGAAGAATAAAGAAAAGAAGATCAAGTGTGTCTTGAAGAAGTAGATGGAGTTCCTCATGTGTATCTTCAAGACATCATCCAGTTGGAGTTAGAAGAAATGTTGTGCAAACTCAAGATGCGCCATCTCTAGAAGATCTCATGCTTGAAGCTTTCCATCCTCGGTGATCATGGGTCGATGAAGACAAGGTCAAAGAATAGGTTCCCCCATGGTGTATGTGGGAGCATGTTTCAAGTCTTCATCATTCAAGCTCAAGGAAGAGCAATCAAGAAAGGTGTCCATCTTGAGAAGGACAAGATCGTCTACATCGAGCTCAAGTGGATTGGTCAAGGCAAAGGTATTATCTTTATAAGGTTTCCCTTTTCCTGGTCTCATGTTGTTGTTGGGAGACCGGGTTTAGGACAGATAACCGTACTATCAAGAGGGGCTCTCGAGTGGGCAACTTGATCATATCCTTAAAAGAGAGCTCATACATTTGCATACTTGGCATCATATTTGTTGGTTCTTATTTTGTTCTTATCCATGAGAGGATTTAGAGCTTGTGTTAATCTCCAGTACAATCTTAAGTTCATCAAAAACAGATTTTGTATGCATTCTCTATTGCGTTTCCGATTTGGAGGTTTTACTGGTGTGTCTTTTTAGGTTAACCCCTTCATCATTTGATTCTATCCTCCCTTTCTGGACTATGATGGTTCCCTGCATAATCTTATAGAGCTTGTTTTCCTCTTCGAAACGAGCCCAAGATCATCAAAATCAGAGTCCGGGTGCAAAAGTTATGATTGTTTTTGTATCGGTGTTTCTGCCAGTTTTGTGAGGGCCCGAGACTCCGGGGTTCACACTCCGGAGACCCCGGGGGGGCGGAGACTCCGACCCAAATTCCGACCTAGACTCCGGGCGGTGTATAGAGAGCATCTAGGGGCTGCCCGGAGTCCTGGTCGGAGTCTGGACCCCGGAGACTCCGGTCCTGGGGGCCGGAGACTCCGGTCCTGAAGGCCAGAAACTCCGGGATAAGTTGTCTACAACGGCTAGTTGGCATGGGAGGACCTATAAAAGCCCCCCTTCTTTCTCCTTGGAATGGTTGCTTGCTCTCTTTCTCTCCTCCATTGTTTCTACCTTCAAGAGCTTGTTATTCCTCTCAATCCCTCCCATATTTCTTGAATCTTCTTGGGGTATTTGAAAGAGGAGATCTAGATATACAACTCCACCAATCCATCTCTCCTCTATGTGAGGGGAACATCTTGGGATCTAGATCTTGGGGTTTCTTTTGTGGATTTCCTCTTGTGTTCTTCCTCTCTTATTCTCCCAATAGCTTTTGTAGCTTTGGTGAAATTTGACAGTGAAGGACTTGCCATTGCATTAGGTGCATTGGTTTGAGTTCTCTACGGAAGATTTGGTTGGTGAAATCAAGAAGCTTGTTACTCTTGGGTTCTTGGAAACCTAGACGGTTGAGTGGCCTTTGTGGCGAGTTCTTGGGGCCTCCAATTAAGTTGTGGAGCTCTCCCCAAGATAGTGGTCTTGGTGGTGATTATTGGGAGCCTCCAATTAAGTTTTGGAGATTGCCCCAATCTTGTACGGGTTTGGTGACCGCCGTCAAGTGCCCCATAGTGGAACAGGTGCTTGTCGTGTGGTGGGTGCTCGGGAGAATAGGGTGATGCCTCTTGTGGCGTTGGTGGTCTTAGTACCGCCCACCCTTCCAATGAGATGTATCCCTTGTTGGGAGGAACTCGGTAAAATATCGTCGTCCCCGCGTGCCTCGGTTATCTCTATACCCGAGCTCTTTACTTATGCACTTTACATTGTGATAGCCTTCGTGCTTGAAGTAATCTATCTTGCTATCACATTGTTGCTTGTCTTACTTAGCATAAGTTGTTGGTGCACATAGGTGAACCATAGCATTTATAGGCTTTGTGCTTGACAAAATAAAACGCTAGTTTTATTCCGCCTTTGTTAAGCCCATCTCGTAAAAGTTTTAAACCGCCTATTCACCCCACCTCTAGGCAACATCCGTGTTATTTCAATGAGGATCACATCCATTAAGCTAAACTTGCTCGGGACAATCAAGAGTCTAAGCTTGGGTAAGTTGATGAGTGCATACTTTCATCATGTTATATATTATTATTTTGCACTGTAGATGTAGGATCTTGGTATTTTACGGCGCTCGCGCGCATATTTTATGTCTGTTTTCACTAGGATCAACATAGATGATGGATATAATAGACATAATTCTTGGAGCAGTTGTACTAAGGAGAAAAGGAGTAAAACAATGTAAATCGCTTATTTAGGAGATATCAATAATACCCGAAGAAAACCCGAAGCAAACAAGACATACAGACGGTTTAACGACCAACTATACGGCGGGAATAAATTTTCCGGTCGTACAGTTCCCGCCTATAGTTGGTGTCGCTACCGCCTCCTCAAATAGTTTTACCCCGTGCAACTGGATCAAGAAGACGACATACAGAACATCTAGAAATCGCCGAAACCTCACCTCCGGAAGGCATCTGGAGGGAGAATTCGTCCACCGGGGATCCATCTTCGCCCTACGCAGATCCAGGAGGCTAAGTCATCGATCTTCACCATCAACTGCTGTATCACCACCATCTCCATCCATCCCATCTACATCTTGTCTAGATCTTGTTGTAATTCCCGTACTCGTTGTGGATTTATACAAGTACTATTCACCTATGGTTGTTTCCATTACCATTACTATGATGTTGATTGCCTCCATGTTTGAGTAGATCATTAGTTTTTGGGGAGATGGAGAAACCCTGGTATGAGATTGAAATAAGATAAAGTTTATTATGATATTCATCGTTGTGACCATGTGTTAGATTGTCTTCATCTTGATGTTGAGAAAAGTCGACCTCTCAATATTTGCCTCTCATGAGGACTTGATGAGGGAACTACTTATTGGTAGACGGAGGTGTGTTAGCACTTACAGTGACTATAAAGCTGTCATCACCCCTTACGTATCAACATGGAAATCGAGGAAACTCACGGAACACTAGCCATGTCATGGGATACATCCTATGAGATTAATTCCCTTAATAGCGCAGTAATTCGATTGATGTCGATTGCTGACTACTATGGTTATGAGGATGATGTGAGCAGTGATTATTGCCTATTTGTCCAAATACGGAGTTCCTCCCACACATATATAGTTGAGAATGTTTATGATAATAGTCTTTATCTTAACTCCTTATAATTCTAGTGGTGTATCTGCTACTCCCTGAGAACGCTTTTTCCTATTGCAGTTCTAATCCTCTTACATATGTTATACTTAATTTCTGTGTTCGGTTGTTTTACTTTACTTATTGTTGTTTTTATACCAAAAACCCAAAAACATCTTTTTACACAATACTCGCATTTTATCTTGTCACTTAGAACTTTATTTAGCATTTCTATTGTAATATTTATTTCAAGAGTTATTAAACTTCAGATTCTTGATCCCTGTGGGATCGATATATTTATTTCGAAACTAGCTACAAACAATCTGTGCACTTGCAGTTGTCATCTGCCGGCGCTGGATGTTAAACGCCCACTCCGAGTTGGTTATCCCCTCCGGCCGCTACTTGTCGGCCTTCCCGTTGTTCATGGGGACGGACACGCGGGGAGCTTGGTACCTCTTTGACAACATGGTGGCGGTGGCAGGTGGCACACGGGAGGGGAGAGGCGGGCCATGGAAATGGTAGGAGTGGGCGGCGACACAGTGGAAAATGGCAGGGCTGGGGGATTGGACTTGTGGAGGCAAAATGGAAGGAAAAATGAAGGGAAGATTTTGTTGTCCCGACGGTAGGGCTGGCCCGCTAGCTTTTCCAAGTTGCGCCAGCGCCCCCAATGGCCCGCCCCCTCGGGTTGGGTTCAGTCTGAGGGCACCGGATGTTTAGTTGGCTGGCACCAGCGCCATTTCGGTTTTGGGGAGGGCTTGGCGGGTTTTTCTGCGCTGGCGCCATCATTTCACCCTTAGCGGACCTTTAGGGGTTCCGAGTGGAGATGCTCTAACCAAATCCAATCCTGACACGTGCGCGTCAGGTCCCTAGCCAGGTCGCCATTTAAGTGTCGAAGCACAGAGACGAGGCTCGCTGTCCCGGATCTCTGCAATGGAGTCATCGCTAGATTCTTTATCCGAAGAAAACCGCATGGAGCGATAGCGCGATGGGAGCTGAGGCGAAGTCGACAACTCGACATTGCGGAGGTTGGTGCAAAGAGAGATGTCGCAGGGGCCGGCGTCGAGGGCTGCTGTAGACTCCGAGGGAACAGAGTAATCCATTTTATTTTCCTACTCTGTTCTAACGCTTGGAGTATTTTTTTATGTGTGAATTAAGCAGGTTATGTACGCTTGGACCAACAAATTTTAGAATTTGTCTTAAATCAGATTTGCGGTAGTTTGATCGATTGTGACTCGCAACGTCCCTCGTGGTAGATAAGACTAGCTCCCTGCAAAAGCCCATAAGTACAAACAAAAACTTCAAATTTGAAGTTAGGATGAAAGAAGAAGATCTCGTGTAAAAAAACAGATCTAATAGACTCCCTAAACTCGGACTACGGCAGGGACGGTAAAAATTGCAGTTTTAGTGCTAGGGTGCAAAAGAAGAGGCTCTAACAAATTTCCTTAAACTACTCCTCCATATTATATTTGTAGGAACTATTGACAAAATATACATCGCCCTGTATCCACCGTCAACTCTTCCCGCAAGGGGATCTTTTCCCATTTCCATCACTCTACCGATTCTTACTTCCGCTCTGAGATCTGCCTTTGTCCTCCCACATCGCTTCGAATTTGGTACTGAGGGACCCAAAACCCTACCGGTTCCTTCACCGTCAGATCTATCATAGCAGCCCTCGATCTGCGCCTCGTCGAGCTCCCATCCTCATCACCAAACTCGTGTTTCCCTCGAGCTCCCGATCCTCATCATAGAGCGCCACCCGACTCTAGAATGTGAAATGACACTCTAGGGGCTTGTTTGCTAGCCTGCATGGGTTTCTTGCTCGGCCCAGTCCAGGAGTGCTGAGATGGGCAGTGCTAGGCTAAGACAGCCTCTGAGCCAGCTTTTGCAGCCTGTTTGGTAGCCTGCATACATTTTTTTACATAAG
Source organism: Avena sativa (assembly GCA_916181665.1). Classification (NCBI taxonomy): domain Eukaryota; kingdom Viridiplantae; phylum Streptophyta; class Magnoliopsida; order Poales; family Poaceae; genus Avena; species Avena sativa. The sequence continues at coordinate 107,203,584 of OV702292.1, forward strand.
TGTGGAACACATGCCCATCTGTTTGGTAGGCTGCATTGGCTCAATAAGAACACAAACACATCTGTTTGGTTGCAGCCTGTGGACTCGATGTGGTAACCTTCCACATTGGAGTGGTGAGCATACCCACAAGCAGTTCATCAGAATCAAAATGCATACAAAATCGGCTCATCACAATCACAATCACAACACACAGATGACACAAAAACGAGCATAACACAAAAGTAGGTCATCACCAATAGTTCATCACTGGAGGGGCTACTATGTAGCACCTCCGACCATAGTTTCATCAACCCTAACTAATGGAGGGGATGTTTCACCTCCTAAAATATACAAGTTCTTGTTCACTCAAATCATCTGCACAGCTAAGATATCTAAGTAGTACGACTTACGTTGTTCTATAGATAGTCGTTCTCGTCTCAGATATAGTTCTTGTGCAACCGAGCCATTCCCTCCTATCATGGACACACATGGAAGTGTACCACCAACGTTGGATCGGGTTATCAGCAAGGTGGTCCATGGCCAAGATAAGCGAGTGGGTGTTGTACAGATGCTTCTCAATGATAGGCTTGGATGTGAAGATGAGCTTCATTTGAGCATAGTTCTCCAATAGATTTGAAAGAAGATCCACTGGGTAACTCTGTGACAAAACAAAATTTTGTTACTTAAGAAGCAATGAAGAATCTTCAAAAATGTAAACATGAATTGAACAATTCATCACAACCTTTGAGAGCTCCATCTGCCTACCGTTCCATCCTGAAAGACGAGGTGTCCGGACACCATTCGATGTTGTCCAAACCCTGCAGCTTGAGCACGAGAGACCACTTCCTCTTCCACTTTCTCATATGGTTGTACACCTGAGTTGGGGTGACATGCTTTCCAGTGAAGTCAAGCACATCGTTGCATATATGCTGCAGGTAAACCTCCATGAATCCCTGATCACACCTAATCCCTTATTTGACAAACTCACAAAGCCTGTTCATAATGAACAAAGATATAGAAGACTCCCACACCATTGGTTTTGGTGTGTACATGTACGAAGCTCGAATGAGGTTAACATTCTCAGCAATCTCAATAGGCAGTTTTGGTGTCTTGTCCAGCGAGTTGTCCTACAGTGATGAACAAGACACTAAGCATGATGGTCTACAAAAAATTGCACCGCAAGTGCTAACGGTAAGTACGAACAAGTAGAGCATCATAAGTCCAAACAGAAAAGAAGAACATGATCACACTAACTCACATAGCATGAACATATCTATGAACATCATAGGTAACACGAATAATGAAATATACATGATCACAGTAAATCGCACAACATGAACAAATCTAAGAGTATCAGAGGTACTAGCGAATAATGAAGTATACAATGCTCACAAATCAACGTACAGCTAGCCCAAGGTGATAGGTTTCTTACTACAGCTTCCAGAGGATGCATCATAGATGTAGGGGACGAAGGAGCTTCCGGTATGCCGACCGTCGGCGCGGTCCATGGAGTTGCCGCCATGCCGACCATCTCATCGGTCAATTTTGTTGACGGCAAGCTCACCGTGGCCGCCTTCACCGGAGTAGTTGGAAGGACAGCCGAAGACGGGCTCCAGGGTGAAGTAGGACAACCAACTGATGCCATGCTCGCCGACAAAGATGGCAGGATCAACGTCTTCGTGCTGTACGCAGAAGAATCGAGCGACATCGATGTAGATTTGATGGGGGGAAAACTCGAGGGGAGGTGGAATGGTGGATTTAGATTTTGGGAGTGAAACACCGCCGTCTCTAAATAGGGAGGGGCGCAGGAGGGCGGTAAGCGAATTCCTCCACTAGAATTTTACTGTTGCGCGCAGCCTCTCGCCATCTCCCTGCCTGCACGAGCTCCAACGCCGCGTTCCCCCATTTGCACACAGCGAGGCTGGCTTCGAGGAAACGGCCGAATCGAGCACTGTCCCGGGCTTGGCTGAGAGGTGCTTTGATATTCAGACTAATGTGGGTCAAAAGGGCATGCGGGCAACCAATCAGCCCATTTTTATTACCGCTCGGCCTGGCTACACCATTTGCAGGCTACCAAACGCACCCTAGGTCTCTAAAGTGGGCTACATATGTAGATGTCCATAGATGTCTATTATTCTTGGTGGCTTGTGATTATGGTCGTCATTGTGACCTCTTATTTTCCTCATATACACAGCTACACATGTTTTGGACTTTGGACCATGTTGAAGAGAAAGTATAACACGGCCGAGGACACGCACTGTTTCGTGAAGAAAAACCTGCTAATTTCTGCTCCACGGGCTCTTAAATCTTGTTTGGAATACGCTCCCTGATATTTATGCCGTGCTTGCTTTTTCTTTTTTTAGGAAATAGATGTTTTATTATTAATAATAATGTTTACACCCGGTCTCTGCATAGTTAGGATGCACACAGCCGATCAACCGCGTACAAAATGACTAAAGCAAAAGTTTCAGCATTATAAAAAGGTAATAAACATAAGAGGACACGCGACGAGCTATGGCAAATCTATCCACATATCATGCTGTCATCCATGTCGGGAGAAAATATCTCTCGCCGTGTCCTCCAATCACACACCCCCCTCCACAAACAAGTCGTGAAACTCCATATGTTGGAGAGTAGTCCATGATCAGAGGATAGTCATGGCTCGATAGATCACATGTAGAGAAAAAGACAGAATGTTATTAAAAATCTTGTCATTTCTACATAGTCAAAGAGACCAAACAATGGAAAGCGCACCCAACCTAAACAAAGTCCCATATTTATCATGTATTCCGTGTAACCAGTTACCAAATACATTGGAAACCTAGCGTGGAGGAGATAAACCAGAGGCTACGTGGATGATTGACCATATAGTACGAGCAAATTTACACTGGAAGAATAAATGTCCGATTGTCTCATTGCGATGACAAAAAACGCATTGTGTACTTTCATGCTAATTCCTCTTAACAAGATTATCCTTTATAAGAATGACCCCTTTACGAAGATAACAAGCGAAAATCTTCATTTTAAGGGGTATTTTCATCTTCCAAATTTTAGAATTATCATCAACTGGAATATTAGGTTGGATCAACGCTCTATATAATGAGTCAACAGAAAATTTACCACTCTCCAGTAGTTTCCATTTAAACTCGTTCACCCCCTCCGACAGTTGTATCGTGGATAATAGTAATAAAAGATTGTTCCACGATACAAGTCTAGGACCTAGAAGACTTCATCTGAAAGGCATATTAGGAGGATTCGATCCCATTACAGTGGAAAGTGTATCTCCTTTATGCCTAACAATCGAATATAGAGCTGGATACTGTTCACGAAGAGAAGTTTGGCCAAGCCATTTATCTTCCCAGAACCTAACCTGCAATCTATCCTTAATATTGAAAACACCAAATGGAAGAAATGTTTTTTGGATGCCATAAGTCTAGCCCAAAAGTGTGAATCACCGGGTTTCCAAACCACTTGAGACACAACTTTGGAACCAACATATTTCCTCCATAGAATGGTTTGCCAGACACCATCTTCTGATAGTAGTTTGAAAAGCCATTTACCAAGAAGCGCGATGTTTTTTACTTGCAAATCATGTATGCCTAGTCCACTGTATTCTTTTGGTCAGAAAACCACATTCCATTTGGCCAGTCGATATTTATTTATTTTTACTATCCCCTTGCCAAAAGAATCTTGATCGAAAATAATCCACTTTCTTCAAGACACCATATGGTAGTTGGAAAAATGAAAACATATACAGTACCATGTTTGTGAGTACTAAATTTATGAGTACAAGTCTTCCGCTAAGGGATAGCAATTTACCTTTCCAACTATTAAGACATTTTTTGAGTCTTTCCTCAACGAGTTTCCATTCAGAAATCGTGAGACGCCGATAGTGAATCGGTATTCCCAGATAGTTGATTGGAAATTGTCCCTGACCACAGCCAAAAGGTTCAGCATATAGGTGGGCCTCATTTTGAGCCTTGCCAAAACAATACAAGTCACTTTTATGGAAGTTAATTTTCAAACCAGAGAGTTGCTCAAATACTGATAATATCAATTTCAGATTCTTATTTCTCCAAGTCGTGTTCCATAAATAAGATTGTATCATCGGCGCATTGAAGAATGGAGAGACCGCCATCAACCAGATGGGGAACTATCCTTCAATTTAACCATCAGCCCTGTTTCTCTCAATAAGGATAGCCAACATATCGGCCACTATGTTAAATAGTATAGGCGATAATGGATCCTCTTGTCTTAGTCCTTTTTTGGTCAGGAAATATTTGCCAGTGTCATCGTTGATGGAAACACTACCACCAGACACAAAAGACTGTACGAGAGCACACCACCCCTCAGAACAACCTTTCATACAGAGTTTTTGATGAAGGAAAGACCAATTAACTTTGTCATAAGCCTTCTCAAAATCAATCTTGAACAATACACCATTCAATTTCTTTGCGTGTAGTTCATGGATTGTTTCATGCAGGATTACTATACCATCCAGGATGTTTCTTCCTTGCATGAAAGCAGTTTGAGATGGACTGATAACATGATCAGCTAACGAATTTAGTCTAATTGTGGCAACTTTTGTGAAGATTTTAAAACTAACGTTAAGAAGGCAGATTGGACGATATTGTTGTATTCGTTCTGCATTATTAACCTTAGGAAGTAATATTATGTTACCAAAATTGAGTCTAAAAAGGTCTAATTGACCATCATGTGAGAACTCAAACAAATGCATCGGGTCCTCCTTGATAACTTCCTAGAACTTTTGATAAAATTACGCAGGAAAGCCATCCGGCCCGGGTGCCTTGTTATGTTCCATCTGAAAGTAGCTTTCTTGACCTCATCCTCCGAATAAGGAGCAGTTAGAAAGTTGTTTTCCGGAATAGAAACCTGCGGAATATCCGCAGTTTGGGACTCATCCAACAAGAAAGTATTCTCTGGCGGTGCCCCAAACAAAGATTTAAAATAACTAGTAATATAATATTTTAGTTGCTCCTGCCCCTCAATCGTACCTTCATCCTGAATTAGAGAGTGAATAAGTTTCTGCTTATGCTTGCCATTGGCCACATCATGGAAGTATCTTGTATTTGCATCTCCTTCAAGAATGAATTTTGCTTTAGAACGTTGGTACCATTTGAGTTCCTCCTCACGAAGTAGTCTGGAAATTTATGCATATGATTGGTTTTTAAGCTCAATCTCTTGGGCAGATAAAAGCCTGACTTCTGCAGAAGCCTCTAAATCATTGATAATAGATGAAAGGCATATTTTCTCTATTTTAAGGATTCAAGCAGTATGTCTAGCCCAACCACGAAGGAATTTGCGTAAGGCACGCATTTTGTTGTTCCATCGTTGTATAGGCGTCTAACCACTAACATATTTCTCCCAAATAGCCTTCACCAAGTCATGGAAACCATCGCGTTCCATCCATCCTAGTTCAAATTTGAAACTATGTTTGGATTTACATGGTGGTGTTCCAACAGTCAATAATATTGGAACATGATCCGACAAAATCTCAATACATTCTAGAGCACGAAGAGTTACCATAGGGAATTTTTCTTCCCATTCAGTATCCATAAGCACTCTATCTAGTTTTTCATATGTAGGCTCCGGAAGACTATTATCCTAGGTGAATTGTCTTCCTAATATTGTAACTGTTGGAAATATGCCCTAGAGACAAATAGTAATAAGGATTATTATCATATTTCATAAAGTTTATGATTAAGTTTTACATCATGCTATATTGAAAGGAAACATCAATACATGTGTGATATATAAACAACCAGGAGTTCCCGGTGATACTCTAGTCACTGGTTCATTGGTCAACAAATGATCAAGGTTTCCTGATCATGTGGCATTTATGCCAGTTGGAAATGGAGTCATCTCATTGTGAGAATGAGATGATGAACTAATACCCAACCTAAACATCATGACCCGACCATGTCACGAAGTTCAAGTTATGATGATTAGAATAGACCTAGTGTACTATTTCTTAGACTGTGAGGCTATATCAATCACTGTCACCCGAGGGTACTTTGATAGCATCAAACGTCACTTGGTTAAACAGTGATCATAACAGTGTGTTCAGGTATTCATAGGAATAGTAGAGGCAATATATGTCAAGAGCAGGATTTGTCCATCCGCGTGATGGAAAGATACTTGAGGGCCCACTCGGAGAAGTTATATCCAATAGCTGCGCAGCATGTGATTTGATCACGGGGATATCACTTTTCAGAACGAGTCAACTAGCATTTGTCGGTAACGATATTGAACCCGACATGGTGATGTCATTGATAGATCTCGGATAATGCAAGTATCGAGAGACAAAATGAATAAGACACAACGTTCATGGTTCCAATGACGAAAGATTTCTTGGAATGCATAGGGGTCACATGGCCATCCAGGTCCCTCTGTTTATCATTGGTGCGGGAGTGTCCCGGCCATGTTTGGAGTGTTCCTGAACCATGGGGTATCACGCTTAAGGGCTTGATGATGCTTATAGAGTGTTTTTAGGATCAGTAGAATCACCGAATAAAGAGAAGAGAGAAAACCGGAAGGGTTTTGGTAAGTCCGGAGGATGTCTGAAGTGGAGGTGGAAGATGTTCCATAGCCACAGTGATTGAATAATATGGGAATGAATGTTAAATATTGATTTAATCATTTATTAATAATTATTTAATAAAAATAAAATCAATTAAAGGGTCAAAATGCCTTAATGGGCCAAATCTAGAGGGAGAAGGGCCCATGAGGGAAAGACCAGAGGAGGAAGGAGGAAGGAGATGGTCGGCTAAGCCATGGCCACTTGCGTGGGGCCCACTTGGGCCTCCTTGGCCGTCGGACGGCTTCCCCCTCTCCCCTCTCTTTGTTTAGTCCCACATGGCTAAGCTAAGTTAGCCTGGGTGTGGGATTTCCCCTATATATAGTGGGGGTATTTTGACCAAATAAATACAAAAATATTCAATAAAGATTTCCTCACTTTTGGGGAGACCTCCAATCTCTCTCTCTCTCTCTCTCTCTCTCTCTCTCTCCCGTGACCATGGTCCCAAGTTCAGATCGCGCGAACGAGAGTCTTCTTCACCGTGGAGCATCGTGGCTGTGGGATTCGGATCCAGGAGCTCTACTTCTACAACTACTGCTAGATCGGGGAAGCGGGAGTCATTGCTAGGCACCAGATGCATGTAACTCCCTGCGAGGTGCAACATTTGAGGCACTAGGAGTTGTTGGAGCCACAGGAGCTGTCGGGACTTCAACATGACCTTGAGGTCAGCTTCGGTTCGTCTACATCAACCACACTCTCCCGAGCGTTGACAACGCTTTTCGGTCTTCAAGGGTAAGTTCACGAAAAGCCCCTCCCGTTACTTCATTACTAATAGATAGGTCCTGGCAACATGGGTTCTGGGCGTAGGGTAAAATTTATTGTTTTCATATGCGAACCCCTACAGTGGTATGATAGCTAGATCTATGCGTAGTATTGCTCGTACGGGTAGAACACACGAGATGTAGCATGTGGGAGTTGATATTTTAGTTGTTACCCTCCCACGTGTACTTGTGTATACCGCATTAATGCTTGATGAAGTGGTCCCCAACCGACTTTATGCGTTCATTCACGAGACTAGTCCATGCTTGACATACGACTTGTACCGTATAAAGTGGCTTTGGGGGTGTCTTTCTCTCTCACATTAGTTGGTATGCCATTTGCAATATGGCCCCGAAAGGGGTGTAGTATACACAACTACTTGATCCACGTTGTGGTGAAAGTTCATAGGTAAGAACGGTTCTTGTGCGGAAGCCCAATCAGCCACGTACAACATGCAAAGATAAAGTAGAGGCATCTAACTTTGTTTTGGAGGGGGCATTGTGATGTGATATGGTTGTGGCAAAGGTAAAGTACTTACTTTATGTTGCTAAGTAGTAGTGGACGGTCATGGAGGTGACAGACTACCACGTCGGAAAGGCACCGGTACCCTGGTGCCTACAGCACCGGAATCCGGAGGCACGGGATGGAGATCACGGCGAGAAGGACCATATCGCATCACCCTTACATTCAATGTTTATTGTTTGTATATCTTATTGTGTGCTAGTATTAGATACTCAAAGGTAGCCTAATAAGATGATCCCTAAACTAAATACCAATGAACATGTTCTCCCTTAGTGTGTACCACCAAGAAAGTTCTTCGGTATGAGGCAGGCCGTGCGATCGGGTGTCAGACATATCTACGTTCGCATACAGTGGGTGTAAGCCATGTTGCACAACAAATACACTAAGGTTGAGTTGGCGATCATAGCATGTGTATACATGGCCTCAGAACACGGATGGTCGAAAGATCGAGCACGAGTCGCATGATTGATGCGATCGACGTCTAGGCGTCTACCTTTGCAACTATATCACCAGCCGTGAGGATCGGGGCAGTGTAGTGAATAGGGATCGTGTAATCACTAGAACCCTTGTGGGGATAGATGTTTTTAGTGGAGTTATTATTTAAATCATTTAATTATAAACTTAGTATAAATTCCTTTTGCAATTACAAATTTAGAAAATGGTTCTCCCCGATGCTACCTTCCATGTTGATGATTGGTTAGATGGAGAGAATCTCAGGGTAGATGGATCCAACTTTTCTATGTGGGTTGTGTTTCTTCATGTTCTCCTTAGTGATAATGATGTGGTCGACTATATACCCGATGAGATGGATTTGGAGCATCCTAGTGTCGTAGAGACCCTAGAGCAGCGGGAAGATTGCTATTACCGTCGTGAGATGTCCACCTTCATATCAGTAACGACAAACTTCGGAATGGTGGATGAGTTATGGCCAGTCGTGGGTAATCTTGACCCTCGTATGATAATGGTACAGCTTAGGTCACATTTCCTGGAACAAGTGCGCATATGGGAGCATGAGTTGATGGGAGATTTCCTCTCCATAACGATGGAGGAGAACTCTTCACTTGACGACCACTTGGAGCGCATGCATGATGCGTACATCTTTCATACTTCGTGGATAACTGGTTGACGAGCTCTTTTGCAAATGGCGTTGTCCTGCGATCGTTGCCACCAAGCTACCGAGCACATGCCAGGATTTGCATTATGAGAGGCGATGCGGAAACACAGGATTTCCACAGGTTCATATCACATCTGAGGAATGTGAAGGTTGAAACCATTGCCGGAGAGGTCATCAATGACAAAGGTATATATTTGATATACAATTTTATAAATGTTATAATCTTGCAAACACATATTGAAGTGTTAAAGTATTTGATACTTATTATGTTTTGGTGAAAATAGGTCCATATGCCTGAGAGCTGCTTGCTGGAGAGGAGGTGATGTTGCGTGTTGATGAAAAGCATGATGATGATGGCGAACGACACTCTCCCTCGATATTTATCACTTAGTTTATCGGTTTTAGGATGATTATTGTAATCGATAGATTGTGAACTTCTTTAGTGTGTCTCACACTTCGTGAGACGGTTATTCATATAAGTTTGTAAAAAATAGTTGTTCTACTTTTATGAATGATTTCTATTTGCGTTCATACATTGTTCGATTATGTGTGAATTGACCTGGTTATGAAACTAGTTGATAATACATGAACATTTGTAAAATATTGAAAATGCCTTGAAGAAATACCCAATTTAATGATATATTCGTTTTGAATGAAACCATTGTTTAAATTCAAAGTTATGTTGATAATATGTGAAAGACATTCGATTTCTTGTCACATATAAATCATGCCTAAGTTCAGCAAGATAACTTAAACACCATGTATTACATTAATACGAAGTGTTTTGATGAATTGTTAAAAGAGAATACATATTCGATGTATTGTGTTTTAACAAAATGGTGATTATCATTATGTGATTGTTTGAATTTTGTAAAGAGTTTAGGGAAAGAAACATGAGTATGAAACTATTTGATATGATCAAAGTATTTCATCAACCAAAGGGTATTAAAGATAAAAGAGAATCTAGTTACTATGATTTGATCAATAGTAATAAAATTCAACGTTATAAGATTATCATAAGAAATTGTGAAATGCAATGTGTTTGAAATGTCAAAATGCAAAGTATCACAATGTGATATTAGATATCAAGAGGGTGAATAGATGGTGCCGAATAAATCTTTGTAGTGTAAGTGTAAACACCATTAGTTAGAAATAGTTAACACTCAATTAATATATATAGTGAACCATCTGAACTCATGAGATCGGCGCCATATATTGTATGGATCATCGTGGAAGTTTTGGAGTTATTCAATATCACAAAAACAAATAAATAATAAGTCCTTGTAGAGTATTCATTGAGAACTTTGAATATGAAATCCATGGCTAGGATCAAAAGAAAGGCAAAATTCGTATTGCTTAAAGTTTTGGTGCTTTATCGAGAAATTTTATGTTCTCGAATAAGGAGCTTATGGAAGATAGTGAAAAACACGATGAGGATACAAAACCCTGCATCAGAGTGTTGAGAAGCGCAACGGAAAGCATTCCTGAACGATTGTCTTCATAAAGGAAAGAATCAATGATAATGATCTTTTTGCTTTCCCCACTGGTGTTTTCACTACATATAGTAGGATTCAAAATGTACCTCATATCCCGTATGGAGACATTTGTGAATCATTTTTCATATTACCAGAATATGACATACCTACAAACTACAAAGGAAATAGTGGTAAACTAAAATTATGAGAAATCCTAGAGGCAAAATTCACTTCAGATTAGAAAGCAATTCATTGCTGAATCTTAACAAGTAATGGGTTACTTGACTTTTCCAAACGACTGCAAAGTCATGAAAGAAAGGTGAATGACAAAGGCACAATTTGTCATGAATAATGTATTGGACAATACAAAAGAATTTGATTCAAAAGTGCTAAAAGTCTAGTGGATTCAATACTAGTAAGGTACTAGTGTCTCATAATAAATCTCTCAGTTTGATAATTGATCAAAGGATTTTTAATTTGTTCAAAATAATGAGTGGATATGCATTTTTCATGAAATTGAGTGAGAGCTATAAAAGTCTTCCTAAAACAATATGTAAATGACATATTTTTGAGTGGTAGCAATATATGACTAATAATCAAATATGTTGGAAACATATTTTGAGTGGGAGATTAAAGATTGATTCTTGAGTGTGTACGACACATTAAGAATAAAAGCACAAGTACCGATAAATAATGATTTATAGGGATTAGAAATTGAAAGTAAGTATATTACAATATTTTGTAGTATTCCTAAGAGTGATTCTAAAAAGAGTTTCGGAATAGGAATTGATTAAGGACTGGTCCTTAGTCAACTCAAATTAGGAATAGCATTAAGTTTAACATTGATGGTTGAAAGAAATAAAAGGATGATCGTTATGCACTATGTTGAGACATAGGTTCTGTCTTCAAAAACCATGATGATGACTCATAATATATGATCCAAGAAAGAACGTTTAAAAAGGTGATTAAGTATGAATCACGGAACATTGAGCTAAGTTTGTCCATAGTGTCTAATTGAGAACTGTAGACATAATTCCAAATCCATAAAGGATGACATATCTTAAAGCATAAAGGGTTATGTTATAAGGGAATATGTTGGAAACTCCTGTATCGATAATACCAACTAAAGTCAAGTAGGAAGCGAGGTGAACAAAACATCGAAAGTTGCACATGGTGCACTAGTGTTTTGATAATTACATTTATAATAATAGATAAGGGTACCATCTAAAGTGATGTATACTGTTATGGCGGAACTAGTTCGTCTTTAACGCAGAAGGTGTGTCCCAGGGCACAATGCCCATGAGAAAGCTCAAAGTGGCTGATCTAAAGTCACTCTTGGCTCCTGGAAACCGACCCCTTTCTGCTGCCATAACTACGATGCATACACAAAGATGTTATCATGTGATGATAAAGTATTAATGTCAATAAAGGTGACATTAATAAGTTGCAAACGATTTGGGACTGTAAAGTACAGACCCAAGACTCAACATCTTCCATGAGCAAGCATGTTCAAAGCTGTCGGGATATATGGTGCCAATGATTAAGAGTAAATGCAACTAGTTTATTTGTACTCTAGCGCAAGTGGGAGACTGTTGGAAATGTGCCCTAGAGACAAATAGTAATAAGGATTATTATCATATTTCATAAAGTTTATGATTAATTTTTACATCATGCTATAGTTGTATTGAAAGGAAACGTCAATACATGTGTGATATATAAACAACCAGGAATCCCTGGTGATACTCTAGTCACATGTTCATTGGTCAACAGATGATCAAGGTTTCCTTATCATGTGGCATTTATGCCAGTTGGAAATGGAGTCACCTCATTGTGAGAATTAGATGATGAACTAATACCCAACCTAAACATCATGAACCAATCATGTCACGAAGTTCAAGTTACGATGATTAGGATAGACCTAGTGTACTATTTCTTAGACCGTGAGGCTATATCAATCACTGTCACCTGAGGGTACTTTGATAGCATCAAATGTCACTTGGTTAAACAATGATCATAAAGGTGTGTTCAGGTATTCAGAGGAACAGTAAAGACGATATATGTCAAGAGTGGGATTTGTCCATCCGCGTGACGGAAAGTTACCCGAGGGACCACTCGGAGAAGTTATATCCAATAGTTGCACAGCGTGTGATTTGATCATGGGGATATCACTTGTCAGAACGAGTCAAGTAGCATTTGTTGGTAACGAGATTGAACCTGACATGGTGATGTCATTGATCAGATATCGAACGATGCAAATACTGAGAGAGAAAAGGAATAAGACACAGCGCATGGTTCAAACGACGAAAGATTTCGTGGAATGCACAAGGGTCACATGGCCATCCAGGTCCTTCTGTTGATCATTGGTGTGGGAGTGTCCTGACCATGTCTAGAGTGTTCCCGAACCGTGGGGTATCACGCTTAAGGGGTTGATTATGATTAGTGAGTGCTTTTAGGATCGGTAGAATCACCGAAGAAAGAGAAGAGAGAAAACCGGAAGGGTTTCGGTAAGTCTGCAGGATGTCTGGAGTGGAGGTGGAAGGTGTTCCATATCCACATAGATTGAATAATATGTGAATGAATGTTAAATATTGATTTAATCATTTATTCATAATTATTTAATAAATAGAAAATCAATTAAAGGGTCAAAATGCCTTAATGGACCAAATCCAGAGGGAGAAGGGCCCATGAGGGAAAGACCAAAGGAGGAAGGAGGAAGGGGATGGCTGGCTGGGCCTTGGCCACCCGCGTGGGCCCCATTTGGGCCTCCTTGGCTGGCCGGCAGCTGCCCTCCTCCCCCTCTCTTTATTTAGTCCCACATGGCTAAGCTAGTTAGCCCGGGGGTGGGATTTCCCCTATATAGAGTGGGGTATTTTGACCAAATAAATACAATAATATTCAATAAAGGTTTCCTCACTTTTGGGGAGACCTCCAATTGATCTCTCTCTCTCATGACCGTGGTCCCAAGTTCGGATCACGCGAACGAGAGTCTTCTTCACCGCGGAGTGCCGTCGTGCTGTGGGATTTGGATCCAGGAGCTCTACTTCCACAACTGCTGCTGGATCGAGGAAGCAGGAGTCATCGCCAGGCACCGGATGCATGTAACTCCCTGCGAGGTGCAACATTTGAGGCACTAGGAGTTGTTGGAGCCACATGAGCTATCGGTACTTCAACACGACCTTGAGGTCGGCTTCGGTTCGCTACATCAACAACGCTCTCCCGAGCATTGACGACGCGTTTCGGTCTTCAAGGGTAAGTTCACGAAAATCCCCTCCTGTTACTGCATTACTAATAGATAGGTCCTGGCAACAGGGGTTCTGGGCGTAGGGTAAAATTTATTGTTTTCATACACGAACCCCTACAGTAACCTCTCGTAAGGCTAAGCTTTCTATGACAGCATTGAACATAAAAGGCCAATGTTCGTCGAAACAACCCGGACTTTTCTCATGAGAGAATCTTAGCAAGTTAAATTCTCCGCCTATAAGAATAGGATACGTATTATCCTTAGCTAGATTAACCAACTCAAGTAAAAAGTCAGCCTTATAAACCTCCTGGGCAGCCCCGTAGATAGCGACTAGACACCATATGAAATCATCAGCCTTGTTACGGATATGGAGTTTAATAAAAAAATCTCCAGCTGAACTAGCTAAGACTTTCATAGTCTCATCTCTGATGCCTCCCCCGGAGCGACCACGCGGCGGACGTGATACCCACGTAAAGTCCACTCCACCAGAAAGGCGATTGAGTTGAGCTTGTGAGAAATCACGCCTACCAGTCTCAGAAATACCCAAAAAATCCAAATTATGATCTCTCACACAATCGGCAAAGAATAAATATTTAGCCAAGTCACGAAGACCTCTGCTATTTGAAAACATGCCATTCATTGAGAAACAATAGGACATTTGGATACATGAGACCTCTTGCGAGATTTGTGGCTCTTCGATTTTCGACTAGAAGCTGTAAGCTCAAATAATAAACTCAACTCAGTCTCATCAAAGCCCACCTCTGATACTTCACCAACTAAGTGAGAAAGGAGTTGACCATCTACTGTGGCATGCAACTCCTCCTCCTCCATCGGTGAAAAATCAAAAACAACAGAGGCCTTAGGAGTAAACGTTAAACAGTCAACCTCCATATACCTCAACACAGAACTAGATAAAGTAACTTGCTTTACAGATCTACCCATACTTACACCAACATTAGCCAGCTTGTCAGCAATAGTTATGTTGGAAAAAGAAAGGAAGGATTTTGAAGAGATCATTTTACCCTGCGAGTCGAGGTTCTTCTCCACCTTCCTACGCATGGATTTGACCAATGAGTCCTCATCCGTAGATGATGCCCCAAAGGCATTAACTCCATGACGGGAACTCCTGCGTGTCGTAGTCCCGACCACCACATGATGCACGCCATCACCAAGAGATAGGCCCGACCCCACCAGGGTTGTGTCGTCCCCCGAGCAAATCCCCTCCATGGATGGTCTGTCGGCATAACCCGGCTGCCCCTCCTGGGCCGCCAAACCATTGCCATCGGACACCAGCCCACCAGGTGCTTCGTCAGGCAGCAGCACACCGTGAGCCGACGTAGAGACCAACTCACCAAGCAACCCGAAGCCACATGCCTAGGTCGATGAGGAGCAGGGATACGCCCCTAGGGCCAGGGTTGGTGGGGCCAAAGAAGCAACACGGTCGACCAGCCCCTCTTGGGCCAGTCTCCGCGCTGGAGACCCATGGACGACCTCCTGAAGCATCGGTTCCAGCACCGGTTCCACCCGTCGTGGAATAGAGTGACCCATCACGTTAGGCCTGCAACGCGATGGAGACACTGAAAGAGGGGAGGTTCGAGCCACGACAGCGGAATCACTTGCCACCCGCAAAGCATCTTGTAGCTATGAGGGAGGGATATAGGGCGAAACCACATCGGTCATGTCACCATGAAGAGGAGATCCCACCGGAAGTGTCTCCAAAAGTTCCTTTCCATGCTGAGTGGAAGGATTAGGATTAAAAGGGGTGACCGCGATCATATGCACAAAATCCTGTGCCGACACAGAAGGTGCAACGGCGGGCGCCACAACAGGAATAGCAGAATCCAACTGGGTCCTCCGTATGGAGAATGGTGGTGCTAAGCCCTTGTCCAGACAGGGCCAAAGATGAACCAGCCCCAACATCCTATAAACCACTGGTAGAATCAAACATATCCATAGCATCATCAGAGGCCTTCCCATTGGCATCATCATCAGGATCATCATCCCTCTTCCTCCACAAGAAAGGTACAAACTCTGGCTCCGAAACATATCCAGCATGCGCCAACTGGAAACGAAACGCGTATGCCTTAAGCTTAACCACAACATCCGACAAGAGATAATGGCCCAAAGTGTCACTCAGCTTCAAGAAAACCGTGGTGTCAGTCATTGCAACAAGGAACCGGATGACTCCGTGTCTCCGCAAACTAAACAAGTCAATATCCAAAGTATTCCCCATGAGACCACCAACAGCCCACAAACCCCCAAAAAGCGTGCAAAGACTGAGGACCCCCCTCGACATGAAGCCAAACTTGCTTGAGCTCAAACTTATGGGGCACCTCCTGCATACGATAGACAGAAAAAGTAAGCTGGGTAGTACTCCGAGGCACGGACACCTGAATCCCATCCACCCTGTCTAGATCCTCAAAAGATGGGAAACTCACTAAAAAGCAGTCTCTCCATACTACAAAGCCTCCCACTTCCACTGATCATGCACCGGGCATCTCCTGGAAATCTGTTGCTGAGCAACATCAGACGAAACCTTCTATGCAGAAACAATCACAAGAGTTATGGGAGTCTGGTTAGACCCCAGATGATCACGCACCATACTATCAGGAATCTGGAGAATAAAGTGATCTCATTGCCAATACCAGCCATATAAGGAGTAGGCCGAGGTTGTTTAAGCACCGGGCATCTCAGAGTTGGATGAGCAGAGTTGTCATAGATGTAGCAATAATGAACCGCCTTACAATCTTTATATGCATGTGTGTTGACCGCGGACTTCCAGCAACGGACAAACTTTTGGTTCTTCTTACCCCCAACAGTAGTGACCGGTGCAACGATAGCAATATCCAAAGCTGACACGGGCAGCAAAGCAGAGTCTATGGTACCCTGTAAACCATACTGGTACTGTGCCTGCTGACCAGGGGCCTGGAAGGGAGCACTTGTTGCTCCAAGAGGGTACCCATATAACTGAAGCTGCGACTGTGGCTGAAAACCTTGTGAACCCATAACCTGACTCGCTTGCATCTGAGGCAGCTTCTTCTTCTTTCGCTTCAGCATAGGTGCTGCCACCACACCCACACCTATCCCAAACAGCTGCCCTAACGACGGACCCCCCACAGCAGCCAAAGGCGGAGCCTGCAGTCCTCGGTATGGTGGTTGTAGGGGCAGATGACCGAAGGGCGGAGCTGGGCCGCCATAGTATGGCTGACGCGTGGCACCTGCCGCCATCACATGGTAGATCGGCCAGGGCAGGGGCATCCCTGGCGGTCCAGAGTAAGGCGACGACCCGTGGCTAAAGGATCCATTAGCCGGAAGCGACACGGCGGAAGGGGCCTGCCCCGAGAAGGCGTTGATGACCCACAAGTATAGGGGGTGTATCTCAGTATTTTTGATAAGTAAGAGTGTCGAACCCAACGAGGAGCAGAAGGTGCTGGCTAGTAGTATGGATCAGGAAGTTTCTGCAAATACTTAGCAAACGGATTTTTACGGGTTTTTTATAAAGCAAGTAAATAAAGTACGAGTAAATAAAAGACAGTAGGAATAAATGCAGCAAGTGGCCCAATCCTTTATGCAGCAAAGGACAAGCCGGTTGTATTTTACTTAAGATGACCAAACGTTCTCGAGGACACATGGGAAGACTGTCAAGTGCTTTCGCTTCATATAGTTGATCAATCTTCTTTAGCTTGCTAAGTGTTGTGTGGGTGAACCTGTGCTAATGTACCGACCTTCCTAGGACTAATACATACTTGTGATTATACCCCTTGCAAACATCCGTAAGTACAAGAAAGTAATTAAGGTAGAAACCTAACCACAGCTTTAAACTCTAAGACCCTTACGTCCCTTGTGCAATGGTTTCCTAACGGGGGTTCAGGTTTCTGTCACTCCGGCAACCCCTACGATTAGTAGCCAAATACACAATGCATTCCCCTAGGCCCATATAGGTGAAGTGTCATGTAGTAGATGTTCACATGACACCACTAGAAGAAGTACACCACAACTTAAATATCAAACTATTGAATCTTTCTCAACACAATTCCACTACTAACAACATGACTTCTCCCAAGTCCTCAAGAACAAAACGAACTACTCACAAGACATCATATGGATCATGATCAGAGATGGAACAATGATGTATAACAATCTGAACATAAATAATAATTCAATGGTTCACCCAATAGAATCAACTACAAAGAGTAATCAACACCGGGAAAGTTTCCCCTATGAATGCAAGATTCAACGCAATTGTTACAGCAATATGGAGATGGTGATGAGGGTGCTGATGGTGATGATGGTGGTGATGATGATGATGATCCCGATGAAGTCTAGCTTGATGGTGGTGTTGATGGCGACGATCTCCCCTCTCCGGGAAGGAATTCCCCTGGCAGAAATCTGTCTGCCGGAGAGATCTTTCTCTCTCGGTGTTTTGCGCCCCGCAGAGGTGGTGAAATCTTTCTGTGGTTGCACCCCGAGTCTTAGGGTTTCGGGAGGATAATATACGCCAGAGGGGAGTGCCAGGGGTGGACCAGGGCAGCCACACCACTTGGTGGCGCGGCCTAGGCTGGCCCACGCCAGGGGGTGGTGTGGGGCCCCTGTGGCCCATCTCCAGCCCCCCTTCTGGCTTCGTTCGTCTTCTGGAAAAATAGGATTTTCCGTATATTTTACCGGATTTTCTGATCTTCGTGAATTTTTCCTCCAAACAACACCTTTTCCATCAGAATCCTGACTGCAGCGGTCCATGCTCCAAAAGTCATCAACCATGCAAAAACAGATGAAATAACATAAGTATCACCTCTCAATACGAAATATATCAATGAATAATAGTGAATTATGACATAGAATAGTGATGCAAAATGGACGTATCAACTCCCCCCAAGCTTAGACTTCGCTTGTCCCCTAGCGAAACTGAGCGCAATAAACATGGCCTCAGGTTAATGGAGTGAAGAGTCGATAAAAGAATACGGACAAGAAGCATCACATTCATCAATACATAGATCATAATAGAAGACAACTCCCTTTTATATAACTTAACTTGCAATAAGTAAAGGAAACTCAATAAAGATACATAAAGTGAATCATAATTGGTAATGGCAAACTTAGCTCTTGGTCGAAGAATAGTTGATAATTTGCTGGAGTTCACAAATAACTAGTTTTCAATGATAGCTTTCAAAGTAGTAAACATCAAGATAAGAGCAATGTGCAAAACAAGGAACATAAACAACATGATTGAATAAATCATCATATGAATGAATGAAACACAACAACTCAAAATACTTGCTGAGATAGAAGGGAGTAGGTTTACTGACTCAACTAAAAAGTAAAAGAAAGGCCCTTCGCAGAGGGAAGCAGGGATTGCAAGTCTCATAAAGAGCTCCCAAAAATTATGATACTTACTAGCTTTCATCTCTCATTGCCCCTATCATAGGCATCTTTAGGTGATTAAGGTTAAAGTGATCAAATATGAGGATATGCATTGACAAGTTGTAAATTGAGAATCTCATGTCCCTTGAATACGAGGGCCGCTCCTCATGCTACTCAAGTTTAGTCACCGGTAAGCTCTTGTCATCGTAAGCATATGTGTATCATAGAGAACCGCCAATGGGGTACCCCTTGCCCGATGATACGGAAAAATCCCCATATCAAAATGACAAGGCAAGCAGACAACAAGCATCTCAGTAATCTTCTTATTTACCATGGGAATATGGTGCTTTTTCTCTCTTTCCTCTTTTCATAATATCTCTTTTATTTCTTTTCTCTTTTTCTCAATCTCTATCTCTTTTTTATAAGAAGAATGCTTCATAGATGCTCGTTATGGTTACGCTGCAGGTTTCCACCATGTCAGCATGGATTAGACCAGCGGCCCAGGCATTTCTCTAACACACATGCATAACTCCATGGACTTACAAGCTCCCCTTTCATTTCAACCTGATGACATCCATAGTCAAAAGAACATGATATCAACTTGGTACAAGGTACCAGTGCAATGTTGAAAGCGTTCCCCGTGACAGCATGGTTCTGCTAATTCACAACTTACAAAGTGCAAGCATATACGCAACATAAGTGAGCACAATGGTTCAAGTTTATTAAGTGCAAGAAAGTAAAGTGTGGCATCAAGTTCGTGAGAGCTTTAATCACTAATTTTCACATAACAAGTTTAATTTGGGAGGTAGATAAAAACAAGAATTTACTTGGAATAGCAATAATGTTAATAGGTAGGTATGGTGGACACAAATGGCAAAGGTTTTGGTTTAAAGGAGTGGATGCACGAGAAGAATTCCCTCTCAGTACAGGTTTTTGGCTAGCAAGGCTGGGTAGCAAGTACAAGAGTTGAAGGAAACAAATGAACATACAAGTGATAAAGACAAACATGCAATCTTCCTTGGAAGCACAAAAGATCTTAACTAGAGAATACTAACCTTATGAGCAAATCAAGAAAGAAAGATGATGAAATTATTTTTCTTTAGAGTACTTTTATCTTTTCATTCAACTCTCAAAAATAGTGTTGCTACTGACCGAGCCAGGTTTGCCAAAACCAACTAAATTAACTCAATGATCCCAAAGTGATACCAATACTAACAACAAGATCAATCATATAACCACGAATTGAAAACTAATATAAGCTATGCAAAAGAGTAAATGATAGAACTTCTCATTAATATTCCATAACGACAACTCACACCAAGGGATACATATCTAACGAGAGAGGGGACACTTCCATAATGCAAACCATCCTACATAATAACTTCTCTATTCATGATATGACTCTACTAAAAAGGTAAAAAGATAGAAGATAGTGATGTGATACCGCGGCACTCCCCAAAGCTTGGAACAAACCAAGGGGATGCCAAACCTGATGACGAATTACTCCTTTGGTGGTGGTGGTAATATTTTCTTAGTTGACATGAGGAAATCTTCCAGCATCTTGCGAAGCCTATTATTCTCCCATTGAAGCATGTCCACCTTCCTCTGCAGGTCTCGATACTTATCGCAGAACTCCTTAGTGACTCGTAGGGCTTCCGTTGATGCAGTGCAAGAGACTAAAGGTACCAGCCCTTGCTTGGGGTCTTGGAGGTCTTCCTCCATAGGCTCCTTCCCTTTATCCTTGGCGGACACCATTGTTCTTCTAAACTTTCAAGAATAGTTCCTGGCAGAAACAGATCGAAACGAAAACACGACGAAAACATGATATACGAACCTCGGGGGATCCGGGGGATTATATATTACAAAGTTTCAAGGAAAAGGAAGGTACTGGGAGAAAACGAGTCGGAGGCGGAGTCCGGGGTGGACTCACCACCTGGTGGCGCGGCCAGGGGTGGCCCCGCGCCACAGGGTGGCGTGGCTCCGTTTCCATCCCTCTTTCGCTTTGTAGCTTTACATATTGACTAAAAACTGCACAAAAATAGTTGGATAGTATTTTCGCGGAACTTTTCTTACCAGGACTGTTACCTATTTGAAAACGGACTCTGCAGGTCTCTGAATTTGGTATCTAGTAGATTCTTCCAGAGTCACAACTTGAATATCATAGATATCTTCATCTTCATACACTTATTAATTGAGTCATAAAACCCTTATCTTCCTTATTACACCATTATCTCCACTACCTGGAAATTTCTTTCACACAAAACTCCACACAGTTCTCATTAGCAACATTAGTAAAAGTGAAGTGATAAAACCTTTTGAGTTCAACTTCAACTGAAAACCGTCAAAACATATGCTACTGTAGCAACTCCTTCCGAAAACCCAAAAAGAATTCAAAAAGGAAATAAAATAAAGAAGCAAATGCAAGAGTGGCAAAATCTGTCAAAACAGACCAGCAGGTAAAGATCAATTTTTTCGAAAATCTTCTGTTGCTCAAATCAAAAAGTGCAAAACTAACAAAAGTTAAACAACAACCTGGGGCAGAAGCACAAAAATTACAGCTCAATCTGACATACAGAGATCTCTCACGAATTTTTACGGTGAAGCACAAAAATCTGTTTCGGGACAGCAACTTTCCCAAATCTTACTTCTCTCTCATTAGAGGTTGATCTTGACACAAAAACCAAACAAAAAGGATAAGGAGAGGTTATTACCGAAGTAATAACTTCCAAGACTCAAAGAAACAAAAACAAACTGAAAGCAAAAACAAATTGGATTGTCTCCCAAAAAGCTCTTTCTTTATAGCCATTAAGATGGGCATGATGATTTTGAAGATGCTCACATAGGGATATGAATTGAAGTGAAAGAGAGCATTAAGAAGCAAAAATACACACATTTAAGTCTAACCCACTTCCTATTCAAGGGAGTTTTATAAACAAACAAGTTGTTGAAACTAGAGGCTGCAAGCATAAGAAGGCAAAAGAAGTGCAACATAAAAACTTTCAACATAAAACGAGGAAACTTGATATTATTGAGATGCATAAGAACACTTTTCCCTCTCTCATAGTAACTTTCAGTATCATGCATAAACTTAACAATATAACTATCACAAGAACCATCGTAGCAATGGTCACTTATTCTAACAGAAAACACAGGAATACTAGCTCTCATTACACTACTTTGTGAAACAATATTAGAGGTATCCTTACAAAGGATAGTGTGTCCCTCTTATTCATAGTAACAAAGTCTTTCACATTTGCTATTATGGGTTCATGAACCATTTGTTTATCAGGTTCAACAGCTTTGATTATACTTTCATTAACCATACTAGCTATCATAGAATGTTCATTTATCTTAACTGGGAAAGGCATTTTCTCAATGTAAGGTTTGGGTAACACATGATTAGCAGTATAAACTTCAGTATTTCTTGCAGGAACACTCTTAGCAACATCTTTATAAGGTTCATGATACTTATTCCACTTTTTTAGGCACTTCAATGTAGGAAGCAAAAGCCTTAAAATAAGAAGCAATAGCTTGAGAGTCTAGACCATAAGCATTTTTAATATTTTGAAAGTCATCAGTTCCCATAAAAGATTCAATGCATTCATAATTGTAATTTATACCTGACTTTCTACCTTTGTCATTCTCCCAAGCTTCAGCATTGTCTTGAATACGGTCCAGGAGATCCCATTTAGCTTCTTCTTCCATACGAGTGAATGATCCAGCACAAGAAGCATCCAATAAATCCTTGTCATGTAGAGGGAGCCTTGCATAGAAGTTATTGATAATAATATTGTTGGGGAGCTCATGAATGAAACATTTGAGAATTAGTAACTTCAGTCTCCCCCAAGCTTGAGCTATACTCTCTCCATCAAAAGGCCAAAAGTTGTATATTTGATTACGATCTTTATGAATCTCACTAGGAGGATAAAACTTTGAATAAAAGAGAGGCACTATTTCCTCCCATTCCAGAGCTTGACCATTCTTCAGCAGCTTATACCATTCCTCAGCTCTTCCTTTCAACGATAATGAGAATAACTTCTTCTTAACTTGATATGTAGTAATACCTGCACACTTGAACAACCCGCATAATTCGTGTATAAAGAGTAAATGATCACCGGGATGGACAGTTCCATCCCCAACATAGTAGTTATCCATAACACGATCAATAATTCTTGTAGGTATTTTAAAAACATCATTCTCAGTAGGTGGTGGCTTATCTACTACCTTAGCAGTGGTAGTAGCATTACCAAATAAGAAACTCAGCGAATTATCCATAACGAAAATAAAGTAACTAGCAGAAGTAAACAATACTCACAATAGAAGTTTCCTTTACCAGTTCCACTCTCCAATAGCGCTTCACTCCCCGGCAACGGCGCCGGAAAATAGTCTTGATGACCCACAAGTATAGGGGGTGTATCGCAGTATTTTCAATAAGTAAGAGTGTCGAACCCAACGAGGAGCAGAAGGTGCTAGCTAGTGGTATGGATCAGGAATTCTATGCAAATACTTACCAAATGGATTTTTAGGGGTTTTTGATAAAGCAAGTAATAAAGTACGAGTAAATAAAAGACAGTAGGAATAAATGCAGTAAGTGGCCCAATCCTTTATGCAGCAAAGGACAAGCCGGTTGTATTACTTAAAATGACCAAACGTTCTCGAGGATACATGGGAAGACTTTCAAGTGCTTTCGCTTCATATAGTTGATCAATCTTCTTTAGCTTGCTAAGTGTTGTGTGGGTGAACCTGTGCTAATAATGTACTGACCTTCCTAGGACTAATACATACTTGTGATTATACCCCTTGCAAACATCCGTAAGTAAAAGAAAGTAATTAAGGTAAAAACCTAACCACAGCTTTAAACTCTAAGACCCTTACGTCCCTTGTGCAATGGTTTCCTAACGGGGGTTCAGGTTTCTGTCACTCCGGTAATCCCTACGATTAGTAGCCAAATACACAATGCATTCCCCTAGGCCCATATAGGTGAAGTGTCATGTAGTCGACGTTCACATGACACCACTAGAAGAAGTACACCACAACTTAAATATCAAACTATTGAATCTTTCTCAACACAATTCCACTACTAACAACATGACTTCTCCCATGTCCTCAAGAACAAAACGAACTACTCACAAGACATCATATGGATCATGATCAGAGATGGAATAATGATGTATAGCAATCTAAACATAAACAATAATTCAATGGTTCACTCAATAGCATCAACTACAAAGAGTAATCAACACCGGGAAAGTTTCCCCTATGAACTATGCAAGATTCAACGCAATTGTTACAGCAATATGGAGATGGTGATGAGGGTACTGATGGTGATGATGGTGGTGATGATGATGATGATGATCCTAATGAAGTCCAGCTTGATGGTGGTGTTGATGGCGACGATCTCCCCTCTCCGGGAAGGAATTCCCCCTGTCTGCCGAAGAGATCTTTCTCTCTCGGTGTTTTTCGCCCCGCAGAGGCGGCAGAATCTTTCTGTGGTCGCTCTCCGAGTCTTAGGGTTTCGGGAGGATAATATACGCCAGAGGGGAGTGCCAGGGGTGGACCAGGGCGGCCACACCACCTGGTGGCGCGACCTAGGCTGGTCCGCGCCAGGGGGTGGTGGTGGGCCCCCTGTGGCCCATCTTCAGCCCTCCTTCTGGCTTCCTTCGTCTTCTGGAAAAATAGGATTTCCGTATATTTTCCCGGATTTTCTGATCTTCGCGAATTTTGCCTCCAAACAGCACCTTTTCCATCAGAATCCTAACTGCAGCGGTCCATGCTCCAAAAGTCATCAACCATGCAAAAACAGATGAAATAACATAAGTATCACCTCTCAATACGAAATATATCAATGAATAACAGTGAATTATGACATAGAATAGTGATGCAAAATGGACATATCAGGCGCCAACAAAGGGGGCACCATGCTCGGTCCTGTTCTAGCGGCCTGCTGTAGCGGCGGCATCGGAGCGCGAGGGTGTGCCACGGCCTGCGGCTGCGCAGAGGCGCGAGGAGTCGAAGCACGGGGAGGCGCAGCACCCGGCGGCGGCGTGGAGGCACGAGGGTTCGGAGCGGAATTTGGCTCGATATTTCTGGTAACCATGGTTACTGGTTGGTTACCGGAATTTACCGGATGAAATTTTCAAACAATTTTTGAATTTAAAAACGATTTTTTAAAAAACATCTGGTAACCTCACGATTACCGCCTGGTTACCGAGCGGTAACCGTCCATTTTCCCAAAATTACAATCTTTTCCCAAAATTACAAAAGATTGTATTTAACATGCATTTTTTAAACAAATCGACAACATTTTCCCTCTAAACCTATAATCTACAGATTATATAAACATGGTACATCAATTAACAGATCCAAGGATCATAAATATCATCTCCAACAGCAAGTAATCCAAATAGATAGATTGCAGTCTAGCAATATAAATTATCATCTCCAATTGAAAGTAATCCAAATAAATACATTACAGTCCAGCATTATAAATTATCATCTCTAACAAGTGACCCATATAAATAGATTGCAGTCTAGCATTATAAATATCATCTCCAACAGCAAGTGATCCATATAAATAGATTACAGTCCATATTTTAGCACATAAATAGTGCAAAGTTCATCAAACTTCCAGTGAGCGTCTTGGTCAAGGGAAACACTTCCAGCTCTTCAAACTTCCCAGCTTCTACCAACATCTAATAGTCAAGCTGCATAATATGGATGAGATAAATGCACAAATTACATGCATATTAATGAAACTGCTACTCCAATGAAACAACCAAAGAACTGATAAATGTGGTGATATAGGTAAAACACACTGTCTAAATGATTGGATATCTTTATGTATAATAAAACTAGAACAACACTACCTATGAGTGGTATCTATGTCAACTTAGTCAAGTGAACTAAAAAATAGCAACTATTACCTTGTTTGTCGCACATGCTTGCTAACACCTTGAGACTCTTCTTTTTCTTCCTAGTTGACTTGCGCAAAGCATGGAGAGGCAACTCGGCACAATCATCATCTACAAAACTTCACGTATTAGCACTAATGATGAATCACATGAAAATTCAAAATTAAGCTATAGAACAATGTAGTCACCTCTACCTTTTCCTTCGGTGTGAGAATCATCATCCACTTCTTCCACTACTTCCTCTTCCTCCTCATACTCATCTTCATCTTCATCCTCATCCTCATCCACATCCGCATCCTCATCATCCAAATCTGCTATAGACCTCTTCCTTTTTACCCTTTTCTGTACCACTTCAACGATAGCGGGAGCAGGTGTGTACTGGTTGAAACCATCATATTCATCCATCGCAGGTTCAGACTCGCTCATGGAGTGGGTTAACCAGTCCATGATTGGGCTCTCACTATCAAAGAGGGAGGCATCCATCAACATCACGCATGTATCAACTTCTTTATCTATAGCTTCATCAAGAATTTGACGAATCCGCATCCGTAGGTTGTAGTGGCAGAATACCATTTTGTGTATCTTCTCAAAGCTAAGGCGGTTCCTCACTATTGTATGAATCAACGCAAACGTGCTCCAATTTCTCTCACAGCCACTTGATGATACACATTGCGACACAATTCGGAGAGCATATTTTTGAAGAAGCTCAGTTTCTCCTCCAAATGTCAACCACCAGTCAGTTGGGGACAAAGACAAGGCTGCCTCACGAGACGAAGATGAATCAAAGGAGCCTCTACAATTAATGTACTTGGCCATTTGTGGAATTAATTTAATGTATTCAGATTCAGATGCCATCTTCTTAAGTGCACTAGATAGTGAATTTACATAGGTCAGCTTCTTAGCAAAGTTGAATTTATAGTGCCCTCTAGGATCGAGAACCGTTGCTGTAGAGGACGAACAACTTATTAGCAATGCAAAATACAAATTGTACTAGCAATGCCAAAACTAGAAGTTACATATTGTGGACAGCAAGGATGCCATACAATTGTACTAGCAATACCAAAATATAAGTTACATATTTTTAGACAGCAAGGATGGCATACAATTGTACTAGCAATACCAAAATATAAGTTACATATTTTTAGACAACAAGGATGGCATAAATTGTACTAGCAATGCCAAAATTAGAAGTTACATATTTTGGACAGCAAGGATGGCATAGAATCTTACCTGCAGCCATTAATGTGTTCTTGCATAGATTTTCAATCCTTTTGTCCACCACTGTAGAGTACTTTTCATGCTCTACAGATCCTTCTAGAAAAAGGTTACACAACTCCTGCCTAGCAGCCATCATCTTTGGCATAAATCCGGAGAGAGTGCCAATCGTCTGAATCTGCATACCTAGGCACAATATAAAAAGAAGGTAAGAAATATGCATATACAATGATCAAACTATCAAGCATACCTAGGCACAATAAAAAAAGAAGGTAAGAAATATATACCTTAGCACAATGTATAGTGGTTTGACGACATCAAGCACCCACTTCAGTTTTTCCCACCATCTCCTATTTGTCAAGCAGTCATATGTGTAGTCATAATCTGCCTCGCTGCTCCATGAGCTATTTTGCCACTCTGGGGATGTCATCCACACTTTGAAATTCTCTTGTTTATCCCAGAAACTCTCCAGGAACATGTAGACGGTTCCAAATCTGGTGGCGTTCGGCCGAACTAACTCACCTGTTAGACTTGTATATTTGTATAGTGTTGTATTCGTACTTTGTACACTTGTAACCTAACCCTAACCGACCGTGTGTGCCCAATATATAAACCCCAGAACCCCGTGGCCTTAACCACGTGAGGCTTCCCCCCGATCTCTCTCTCGGTTTCTACATGCTATCAGATTCTAGATCCTAAACCTAGCCGCCCACCCACCAGAACCCTAAGCCGCCGCCGCTAAACCCTAGCGCCGCCGCCACCCCTCTCCGCTGCCACCATGACCACCTCTGCTGCCTCCCTGGACACCACGAGCGGCGCCCTCGTCTCCTCCTTTGCCAGTGCGATCTTGCCGGGTGGCGCCACGCGCAGCCACGCCCCGATCGTCCTCTCCACCTTGGGCTACCACTCCAAGTGGTCCATCTACATGAAAGCCGCCCTTGGCCGCGGCGGTCTGATCGGTCACATCGATGGCACGGTGGCCGCGAACAAGACCGACGCCGCCTGGGTTGCGGACGACTACGCCGTCCTCAACACCCTCCACTCCGTCATCGATGAGGACATCGCCGACATGGTGCTCGCTCGCGATCAGACGGCCCGCGAGCTTTGGCTTGCGATCCTCGAGCTCTTCTCCACCAACAAGGCGAACAAGACCATCTAACTCGAAAACGACTTCCGCCAGCTCCTGCAGGGTGATCTCTCCATCACCGAGTACTGCCGCCGCCAGAAGCTCATCTCCGATGCCCTCGCGGACGTCGACTCCCCGGTCTCCGCCCGCGCCCTCGTGCTCAACACCCTGTGCGGCCTCAACCCGCGCTTTGCCTCGGCCGCGACGATCATATCCATGATGGAGCCCCTGCCCTCCTTCCTCCAGGTTCGGAGCATGCTCCTGATGGAGGAGATGCAGCAGGCTAACGCCGCCTCCAACGCGGCCTCCAACGCCCTCGTCGCCCAGGCCCTGCGGCCTGCTCCCACCTGCATCGGGGCTGGCTATCGCGGCGGCGATCCCATCGCCAAGCCCAAGCCCGCCTGGAAGCCGAAGCACCCCAAGACGGGTGGCCGTGGCGCCCCCTCCGCGCCTCCACGAGCTCCTGCACCGACGGGCCCCTAGGTGTGCTTCTCCCCACCTCAAGGATAGTGGCGCGCACCCCAGCCCACGCCCTACACCGCCGGCATCCTCGAACCTCGTCCTTAGGCCTACACAGTCTCTGTTCCCCTGTACCAGTCGGCTCCATTGACCTCGGCTGCACCTGCTTGGGACAATGCTGCACTCATCGCCGCCCTCAACAACCTCGGCCTGCAGGGAGGATGGGTCATGGACTCCGGTGCCACCTCTCACATGACCAACAACGATGGTAACCTCACCTCTCAATCACCTCTTTCTCTTCCGCATCATGTCACTATTGGTAATGGCTCCACCGTGCCAATTTCTTCCTCTGGTCATACTACTTTTAGGTCTCCCTCGGGTCACGTTTTTAAACTCAACCATGTTCTCTTAGTTCCCAGTATTATTCGGAATTTGCTTTCTATTCACAAGTTTACTCGTGATAATTTTTGCTCGGTTGAGTTTGACGCCTTTGGTTTCTCTATGAAGGATCTAAAGACCCGCCGCGTGATCCTGCGCTGCAATAGTGAGGGGGATCTCTACACTTTTCCCGGTGTCTCCACCCGCCGGGAACCACCCACCATCATGCTTGCGTCAGTTGCTGAAGACCTTTTGCACCAATGTCTTGGCCATCCTGGACAAGATGCTATGTCGGCTCTTCGGCGCCTCGAGTCAATAAAGTGTAATAAAGTCCGTAGTACCTCTGTTTTCCACGCTTGTCAGCTTGGAAAACATGTTTGTTTGCCATTTAGTCCATCTACTTCAGTTTCTAGTGCCATCTTCGATTTGATACACTGTGATTTGTGGACATCACCCGTTATTAGTAATTCTGGTTATCATTACTATCTTGTTATAGTTGATGATTTTTCTCATTACTATTGGTCTTTTCCATTAAAACATAAATCTTGCGCGCCTCGTACTCTTGAAACTTTCTTTGCATACGCGCGCACTCAATTTGGCAAAACTATCCGCTCTCTCCAAACTGATAATGGCACGGAATTTATTAACACAACCGTCGACACATTGCTTTCCACTAACGGCACCTCGTTACGTGTCTCGTGTCCCTATACCTCGCAGCAAAACAGCAAAGCGGAGCGTGCTATCCACACCATAAACGACACCATGCGCACACTTATGTTCCATGCGCATCTTCCCGGGTCCTATTGGGCCGAAGCGCTTGCCGCTGCCACTTTTCTGCTAAACTGTCGTCCGTGCAAAGCTATAGGCTCTCTAGTTCCCTACACGCGTCTTCACGGTAATCCTCCACTATATGATGCTTTACGCGTTTTTGGTTGTCTTTGTTACCCTAACATTGCATCCACCGCCTCACACAAGCTTCACCCTCGGTCTCTCTCTTGTGTGTTCCTAGGCTATCCGTCTAATCATCGAGGTTATCGTTGCTATGACCCATCTACTGGAAAGGTTCTAATCTCGCGTCATGTTATTTTCGACGAGACTGTGTTTCCTTTTCAACATGCTGCGCAACAGGTTGTTCATCTACAGCGATCACCGCGCCGCTTGGACTTCTTCTTCACCGACCACCCAGGAAACAGGCGCCTGCCACGTGCAGCACCTCCCAGCACGTCGACCTCTACTCCTGCCGTGGCAGGAAATCGAGCTGCCGCGGAGCCTCGGCAGGCTACCACGGCAGCCTGCCGTGGGCCAAACCTCTACCGCGGCAGAGGACTCTGTCGTGCCTCGCTCCGATCGTGCTGCATCGACCCGGGGACGCCCTGCTTCACGTCCCACGCCTGACGCCGTGGTGCGCACGTCCCATACTGGTCGGGTGCTCCGTTCACCCGATCGGCTGGACCTCTCTGCGGTGGTCTTCACCGTGCTTCCAGTGCCAACTACATATCGACAGGCTATGCAAGACCCGTTGTGGCGGGTTGCGATGGCCGACGAGCACCAGGCCCTCGTCGACAACGACACCTGGTCCCTCGTTCCTCAACCTCCTCGTGCCAATGTTATCACCGGCAAGTGGATTTACGCCATAAGTTCCACTCGGATGGTCGTCTTGCGCGTCACAAAGCCCGTTGGGTTGTTCGTGGCTACTCTCAGCGCTCGGGTGTTGACTATGACGAGACTTTCAGTCCCGTTGTCAAGCCCGCCACCATACAGATCGTTCTCACCATTGTCGTCTCCAGCTCATGGCCTATTCGTCAGCTTGATGTCAAGAATGCCTTCCTCAATGGCAATCTTGATGAGGAGGTCTACTGTCAGCAGCCTCCAGGTTTTGTTGAAGCAAGGTTCCCTGACCATGTGTGTCGTCTGCACAAGTCTCTATATGGATTGAAGCAAGCTCCCCGTGCCTGGTACCAGCGGTTTGCTTCCTACATCTCTACACTGGGATTTGTTGCCTCGGCGACGGACACCTCCCTGTTTGTTCTCTAGAGTGGTGTAGATACTGCCTATCTATTGCTCTATGTTGACGACATCATAGTCACAGCTTCCTCCCAGGTGTTCCTTCAGCGCCTTCTCGCACGGTTGCATAGTGAGTTTGCCATGACGGATCTTGGAGATCTTCACTTCTTTCTTGGGATAGCCGTCACCCGCTCCAAGGATGGTTTGTTTCTGTCCCAGCGACAGTATGCTGCTGATCTTCTCCAGCGTGCAAGCATGTCTGACTATCACTCTGCTGCGACACCCATTGATACCCAATCTAAACTCTCCGTTGTTGAGGGTCAACTTCTTTCCGATGCTACCGAGTACAGAAGCTTGGCTGGTGCTCTACAGTATCTTACTCTGACGCACCCAGACATCTCTTATGCCGTGCAGCAGATTTGTCTTCACATGCATGCCCCATGGATGCCTCATCTTGCCTTGGTCAAGCGAGTTCTCCGCTATGTTCGTGGAACTATGGAGTTCAGACTTCATCTGCATGCCTCCTCCTCGACTGCTCTCACGGCTTACTCAGATGCCGATTGGGCTGGATGTCCAGACTCTTAGCGTTCCACTTCTGGGTATTGTGTTTACTATGGTGATAGTTTGATTTCTTGGTGTTCCAAGCGTCAGACTACGGTGTCCCGCTCCAGTGCTGAGGCTGAGTACAGGGCTGTTGCTCATGCTGTTGCTGAGTGTTGTTGGCTCCGTCTGCTACTTCGGGAGCTTCACAAACCGCTCTCTACTGCTACTCTTGTCTACTATGACAATGTGTCTGCCATCTACATGTCTTCCAACCCGGTTCAGCATCGGCAAACCAAACACATTGAGATCGACATCCACTTCGTACGCGAGAAGGTCACTTTGGGAGAAGTCCGGGTTCTTCATGTGCCCTCCTCTCTACAGTTTGCTGATGTGATGACAAAGGGATTACCAAGTCAGCTCTTCTTTGACTTTCGGTCTAGTCTCTGCGTCCGAGAACCTCCCGCTGTGACTACGGGTGGGTGTTAGACTTGTATATTTGTATAGGGTTGTATTCGTACTTTGTACGCTTGTAACCTAACCCTAACCGGTCATGTGTGCCCAATATATAAACCCCAGGAACCCCGTGGCCTTAACCACGTGAGGCTTCCCCCCAATCTCTCTCTCGGTTTCTACATCACCACCAATTTTTTGATACATCTCAGCATGCAAAGTAGAGTGGTTGTACAAAAACCTGCAGATCCTCTTAGCACTTCTGACCACAACATCTATCTCAGGGAAGCATCCAATATCTTTCAACATTAAGTTTATTGTGTGAGCCGCACATGGCTGTCATGAGATGTGCGGATACTCTTCCACGAGGTCAAGACATGCTTTCTTAAAGTTGGACCCATTGTCAGTTACAAGCTGGACAATATTTTCTACGCCAATCTCATGGACAATCACCACTTTGATGTGCTCATACACAAACTGAGAATTCTGAATATTTCCCGTGGCATTGACTGATTTGTGGAACTGTATATGCCCGTTGGAGAAGATCATGAAGTTTATTATACTCATTCTTGTTGGGCCAGTCCAGGAATCTGTCATGAGAGTTACGCCATATGTGGCCCAATCATCCTTGAACTTGGACACATATTCTTGTAATTCTTCATAATTGGACTGCAGATAGATGCCATCAATCTCTGAACCTTTAGGGGCAACAACACCTTTCCCAAGATCTTGTGTCAATTTCAGTGCACCAATGAAGTATGGACAGTTGGCCTTGTGCCCTGGAATGTCATTGGCATGAAACCATTTAGACCAAGCCTTCCCAAGCCTCTCTGCATACTCAGACTTCTTAATGCAGACTTCCAGAGTTTGTTGCTGCCTAGTCTTGGCATATGCTAACTCCTTATCAAAGTAGCCTTTACACTGATTTTTTTGGCCCAGCGCATTGGTTCCACGAGCATTGCTACAGCCAGCTTCATTGCTGTCACAAATAATTTGCAAATAATTAGCAATGAATGCTTCAAGATATGCAGAATTATCTTAGGTAAAAATGGCAGCGTGATCAATATTATACACATGGAGCATGATCAAATCAGAAATTGATATCAAACAAAATGACTACTGCAATATTATAGACAACAATGCCAAAATAAAATTACCTATCGTGATCAATGCGTGCTTGGATAGTTATCCTCATTGTGGCATCAAGATCATCATCACTAATATCAATTGACGTGCCGAGATTGTTTCCAAAATTAACCTCCTCTTGGACTCTTATCTTTGCTTCCTTCTTCCTCCTCCTCAAAACCTTGCCTTGTGGAATTACCTCCCTGAACACCCTTGCTACATGATGGGGCACAGCCAAGCAAGAGTAACAATTACCACTTAGTCCAGCAAGATGATCCTTGAATCGAGTTGCGCCACCACCGTGCCTTGTAACACCACGGTATCCGCAAGTCCATCCATTTCCTGGTACTGGATTACCATGGCACCAAATATTACTGATATCTCCCGTGGGACCTTCAATTTCAAGACAAAGTACATAAATAGGCAGCGAGGATAACCATGGAATTAAAATTCCACTATCACATACTACAAGGTGCGAAGGAGAAACTAGAAAAAATATAAAACTTGGGTACATAGTATAAATGAAGGTCAAATTATATGCAATGGTTATTCGGTACTTTGGGTAACAGCTTGTACAAATGCTAACTAAAACATCACAGTATTGAACATTGCTTGAACTACAAACATTACTTGAACTACAAAGAATATTTTTGGAACTACAAAGAACATTGCTTGAACTAAAACATCACAGTATTTAAATCTATAAGAACTACAAAGAATGATTGGTTCATTACCAATGGCAGGACTTGTCACCGGCAGTGGTACCTCCGGGCCTCTGCTCGGGAGATGATCTCCGGCTACGCCGGCTGCAAAGCCACTCACACTGCCCCTGACAGCCGGTGATTCTGCAACATGGGCGGAGGAGGCGACAGTGTTGCCCCTGTCGATGGAGGCCACCGTGTTTCCCCTGCAGGTGGAAGGAGCCACGTTTCCCCTGCCGGTGGAAGGAGCCGTGTTGCCCCTGCCCGGACCAACAGCACCTACAGCATCAGCTTTGCCCCGGCAAAGGGAGACGAGCACGCCCCCTGTCCCCTCCACGGCGGCGACGACAGCAACACCCTTCGATTTGTGTGCCTTGCTACTGATCTTGTCTGCTCCAGTGTTGCTCATGACGAGGTTGAGGCAAGGATTGGGAAGGGGTACCTCCGCCGGCAGGTTTGAGTCGCTGCCGTCGATGGTCGTGCGTGTGGTCAGCGAGACCACCGCTCCAGCTTGAGGCACAGGCGAGGGTTCCACATCACCCTGAACCGCCCGCTGGCTTGTGTGGTGGGAGAAGAAACCACCACCGCCGCCGGAGCTGTGGGAGACCACCACCGTCGCCGCCGCCGGCTTGTTGTGGACGAGACCACCACCCCTGCCGGCTTGTTGTGGACGAGCCTGGGAGGTGAAACCGGCGGCTAGGAGCAGGGAGGTGAAACCGCCGCCGCCGCCTACAGAGGATAGCACGCGATGGGAGGGACACGGGGTCGGGACTCGGGAGCAAGCGTGGGAGACGGGGTCGAGACACGCTAAGGTAGGGTTTTGGCTGGGCCATTTGATCAGCTCTAGTTCAAAACGGGCCGAAATTATTTGCCCGAGAGGCCCATTTACCAGGAGGGGTCGGTAAATTGGGTTACCGGGCGGTAACCGCGGTAAATGGGCCGATAACCAAAACCTTGTTGCGGCGGAACCGAGCAGAGCCTAAGCGAAGGATCGTCAGGAGAAGTCCGAAGAGGAACGAGAAACAAGCGAGCTTTGCCCGTATGGCGATCGATCGGAAGTAGAGCTTCCTTCGGCCAACCGAGTCCAATCCTGCGTGCGATCGCATGCCACGCCGTAACTGGCTCGGAAACCGAAGAGCCAGCGGGCCCAGCAGCAATAGACGCGTCAGCCGCCACCTCAGCATCCGCTTCGTCAATCCGCGGGGAAAGCGGATCACGCCGCCCCAGAATTCTGCCGCCAACGACGGCAGGCATAAACGCCCCGAGCACCGGCGGTGCCGACGCTCTCCGCGGCGGGAGAGGACCCTTCCAGGGCCTAACCTTAGAACCATGGCGCAAAAGGAGTCCAACCAGCGACGCCACCAATCCCCTCCGATCCACCGACGTAGAGGCAGAACGACTAGGCGGTGAAGACCTCCGCGGCGGCGAATGGCGAGCCTCGTTCCTAGAACCAGGAAGCCTGCGTTGGATATTCAATATCCTCCCAGAAAGCCTTCCTTAGCTCGTCGTCAATCTTCCTCCGCCGGCGGCTGACTGCGGTCCAACCCAACTCGTCGGAGATGTCCTCCAGGGCTTCCAGCGCCTCCCGCGCCAAAAGAGCTTCCTCGCCATCGGATCCGGAGTCCGAGCCCAAACACCAAAATCTAGAGCCCGAGCTCACGGCCGGAGAGGATGGAGATGCCGTCGGCGACCCTAGCGCCCCAGGCACGAGAGTGAGCCGCCGACCGCGAGGCATCGTCATTCGTGGTACGAGAGTGAGCGTCTCCCTTAGTGATATGTGCTAAGAAACTCTATTTACATATTCTCTATACTGTTGCATCCGGAGATATTTTGCGTCATTCGTGGGAGTTCTATTCGATCCAGCAATGGGAACAAATTCTTTTGCATTTATGATGGTTGCAGAACTTACTCCTGTTTTGTTTGTACACTACCTCCGTTTTAAAGCTTAAGTTTTTTTTTAAGTCATGTAAAGTTTGACCAAGTTTAGAAAAAAATATTAATATTTATAATACAAAATCCATGCCATTTGATACGTCATAAAACATATTTCCACATGGTATCTATATAATATCATAGTTTTCGATAGTTTTTTCTAAAAGTTTGATCCTTGACTTTCAAAAAAAAAAAACTTGAGCTTTGAAAAGGATGTAGTATATGTTTGGTTTTGGATGATGAAAATATTATCAAATACTTAAAACCATGTTGAAATGTCTTAAAACCATGTTGAGATGTCGAAATCCAAAGTGAAAATTTCACAAGAAAAAAATGAACAGTACAAAAAAAACCATAAACCATGGGAAAAGCCAGAAATGAATAAATCTCGGATCATGAAGATTTCCGAACCGTGAAAATATCAAATACTGGATGATATTCTGAACTGTGAATATTTTGAAACATGAACATTTCGAACTACTCAACCGTGAAAAGAATAATTCAGAGCATGAGGAAATTTAATGCGTTTAATTTGCATGAAGCCAAGGGTAGTACGCAAGTGATCCAAGAAACTAGGCACCGTCGCCACTTCTTTGAACTTCAGGGTTCCCATAATGAAGTGTCTTCCTCATGCAAACTTCATCATGAGTTCATTACAAGTAGTTTAAATCCCATCTTACAAAATAATGCTGCCACTGAAATAATATCAGGAGCTGTTTAAAGTTCAGCTACTAGTTGGCCATACAGATAGGTTTCTTATTCACTACAGAGAGTTTCCATGCCCATAGTTTCCAATTCCTGATCACAAAAGAGCCCCATGAATATACAAAATGCCAGCACAAAGAACAGAGATCTCTCTATCTCTTGACAATACCATGAAACTAACAATGCTTACGGCGAATGATGTAAACCATCATCTTTGGTTGCCCCTCGTTTTTCATCAGCTGAAAGAGGCAGATATCCCCCTCCCGCAGGTGGTTGTCCCTAGCAAAAGAAGTCCAGCCTCCACTTATCCTCAGAGCAGCTTTATTGTCACGCATCTCGGTATGCCATGTTTGGCTCTTACCCTCGAGCTTAAGCTCCAAAATGCGGCTCCCCTTTCTAAGGTACATGGCAGCATATTTTGCCCCAAAATTCTGTTCATATAAACCAAGAATATTGAATATATTAAATTAACATGCACGAAAAAATTGCAATTATGTAGAGGAACAGTTGATAAAAGTGGTAGACCTACTGTTTTGTCCTGCACTCCTGCTATTACTAATGCTATTATTATGTATTTCTGATTCATGGTCGCAACATGAATGGGCAACTGCATCGCAGATGTTAATATGGACTGATTTCTCTCCAAAGGAAAGAACTGTCAACTTTAAAATCTGGCTCTTCCCCTCAAGCTTAAGCGCCAAAATCCAGCTCCCCTTTCTAAGATACATGAAAACATATTGTGTGGCAAAAGTGTGTTCATTTTTTTTTTTCGAAATGGAAAAGTGTGTTCATATACACCAAAAATATTGAATATGTTAACATTAACATGCACAAAAAAGCTGCAATTATGTAGAGGGATAGTTGATAGAACAAAACAGTGGTAGACAACAAGATCTCATTGATACACTGGATGAATGGTTGAAACATATAACTCTCATAAATCTAATTCGGTAAAACTACTATGCAACCTTCTTTGTACGAACTACTACTGTTGCGACTGCTATGCATGTCATTCGTGGTCACGATGTAAATGGGAAATTGGGCTTATAGGGACTGATTTCTCTCCAAAGGAAAGAACTGTAATGTCATAATCGGAAGAATATTTTTGTAGACTTACTAGGGAGACCAAGACCTTGGTCTTGGTCATTACTGAGACGTAAATGTGAAGTTCTGGCGCAATGGCTCCGACTTTATCCAAAACATTCTTCTTCTGCACTTCCGTTAGACGGACACCCAGTGGCGTCATGTAGGGAAGATCACAAGTTCTGTCCATACCATAGTGATTGGGGGACTTCTCACTGATTCCATGTTTTTCATGTCCCGAAGAGAAGGTTTCTTCTCCTGTAAAGTTTTGACACAATCACACACAGAGGTACGAACTAGCATGGCCTCCTTAATACGCACTGTTGAGGCAATATTTCCAGAGGAGGAATGATCAATACCTTCATTCCGAAGAAGATGGACCATCACTTTGAATGTTCTCTCCTTAGCTTTCTTCATCGGCTGAAAGAGGCACAGATCTCCCTCCAGTAAATGATTGTCGCGGACAAATTCACACCCATAAAAACGACAACAACGACCTCCATCAGATCTGACACGGAACTCACACTGCCACTTCTTGCTCTGCCCAGGCAGCTGTAGTGTGATAATCTGATTTTTGCGTGGAAAGTGTGCAAGCGCATAATCCTTAGGAATTATCTGACCACACAAAGGTATAGTACACTGATGTAAGTTTTAACAATAGTACCCCTCGAATGAAGTTTTAACGATAGAATTAAGGCTGCGACAAAAGTGAAATAAACCCAATAGCATGGTTTGCACTATAAAGAAAGGCAAAGTGATACGACCGCAACAAAGCCAAATTCACCGAGAAAACAGAATCTACAATGATTATGCCTCTTTCATTCACTAGGTATTTTTTATTTCAAAACAATGAC
Organism: Avena sativa; assembly: GCA_916181665.1. Classification (NCBI taxonomy): domain Eukaryota; kingdom Viridiplantae; phylum Streptophyta; class Magnoliopsida; order Poales; family Poaceae; genus Avena; species Avena sativa. The sequence continues at coordinate 107,242,116 of OV702292.1, forward strand.
AAATGAAAAATATGTGTATCTGAAAGCAATAGTGAGGCATACAATTAACTTCTTTTCACAAGGAATTCATGCGATTAACTAAATTAATGTACCAGATCAGGATATGGTTTCAGATTGGGCTTCCTCATCATAGCCAGAAGCAGAGGCATTTCAGGTTGAGTTTCCTGGACAAGTGCAACTATTTTTTCCTTATGTTCTTCTGTTACATAGAACTGTCCTGATAACACATAAAGAGGATCTGGGAGCGAGGCATCGTCTGACTCAGAAGAGTCATGCTCATAAGGACTGTCTTCTCCTGTAAATAAGACACTTTCAGAAGTAAGAGTAACTGCAGTAAAATAGTGATCATCCGACATAAGGTCATAAGAAGTTACAAATAAGTTGTAAAGTTAACCTGACAAATGCTTGGATGGTGAAGATAGTGCATCTTTCTTTGCTCGTTTTCTACAGTGGCCAGAGCTTCCACTTTGGCATCCGTCGGATCCTCCATGTCCGGATGACTGTGTTTTTTCACTATCACTTGAACTGCTTGACATGTCTGTAGAATTTTTGCTTGGTTCTTCATCACTGTCCGTGCTCTCTATGCGAGAACAAAACACCACTTTCTCACAACCACTAGAATCAAAGACCACAACCTTGAAGCGAGCACTTCCACGGTACCGGAACATCAACGAGTCGTTCTCTACTACATGATTGGCATCGACGAATTCCTCCCACCCATGTCTGAGTACTGTTTTATTCCTACGCTCAGTAATTCCAACATCGTATACATTACCACTGGGGGCTTCTAGTGTGATGGTTCCTGACAGCTTCCATGCAAAATAGCTCACAAAGCTCTCTGGTATGACCTGCAAATATGATATTTGGTTGGAAACGTGTGTGTAAGTTTAGAACAGGTCTTATTGCTACCGATTTGATGATGAGGCAACCCATTGAGCTTATACCATGCTATGTCTGGAATTTCTGTTCATCTGCGTGACGAAACACTTGACCTTTGCATGCAAATGGGTCCAGTATCTCTTGCAGCACTCACAAGATTTACTCATCTTGCAGCCTATCAATGTCCTGTAAGGAGAAACATAGAGCAAGCAATATGGCAGAAAACCAAAATCTTGTTATCCTCTACACCAATTTTGACCGAGGTGTGCCTCAATGTTCTCCCTCTCCTCTTAAATTTAGAAAACTGAAAACAGAAAAACGGCTAGGATCGGCTATACCCCTTCGGTTAGGAGAGCATGAAGCGGTATCAGCCAATCCTGGTCGTTCTTGTGTTTTTAGTTTTCTAAGTTTTGGAGAAGGGGAGGACACAGGAGCAAAAGTGATTTTGACCAGAAAAAGATGCACTGAAACCACTCAGTAACTTGCAGCCAGAGAGAAACATGTAGCTTTTGTTGCCTGTATGAAGTTCTATAAGCCTCCTCTGTTTAAGCTGCAGCAAAATCTTTTTGGCACCAGCAAAAGGACTGAAGCAAAAGAAGAAAAAATCACATGTAGGGAAGGCATGGACAAAAGGCTAACTAAGCAGCAAAGTACAAAACGAAGGACTTACTGCAATGCCGGCCGGAAGGGACTTAATTCCGTTGGAGCCCAAACCCTGGAATCACCATGTTCCGGAACCCAAATTTGAAGACGTAGAGGAGAGGGAGAGGACTGGGGGAGAAGGAGAACGGCGGAATGGATGTGAGTGCTGCACGCGGGTAGGGGATGCCCTGATCCCTCTCACTCGTTTCTGTAACGCTGATGGGACTATACTTCCCTAGTCATCACTGTAGCAGCAGCTAGTGGAATCAAACGTCTAGTCCTCCTGCATCACTGTTCGTGCGGAAGGAAATGGGTAATTTTAAAAAAATAAAACAAATCTATACCTAATCTATATCTATATCTATCTATATCTATATCTATACCTAATAATAAAGGACGGATTGTTTCTTCCGATCCAACACTTTTTTAGACGGTTCTACCCTTTCACCAAATCACATATTACGCACTGATGCCACCAATAAATTAAAAACATTGGATGTACAGTTTTTCCTTTTGTCCGTCCGACGCCCCGACGCCCGACACATCCCCATCCCCACAGAGGTGAGAGTCCGCCGGCGCGACATGACCCCGTTGACTGCTGGCATGTACCGCAACCATGCCTGACAAAGACCGGAGGCGGCAAAACACCGCGAGAGCGATCGATGGCAGGCAGCTATGCCGTCCAATTTTTTTCGTTGGCTGCTTCTTGGCCCTCATGTTCCAAACTCGAACCAGAAGAAGTTCATACCGAATTGCATCCTCCGATTTCAAATTTTCTTCCACTGAATAAACGATCTCTCTACTGCCTGGCGGTTAATCTAACCCGACCATCCCAGATTTCTTCGACCACGTCAAGGCACACATGGGGACGAGACCGAGGGCAGTTGTCTCGATGGTGCATGTGTCGTCACACGGGTGCCGGCCGTTCGCGCCACTGCCGCTATGTAGTGTCCCACCGCGCCAGAAGCTGGTTGATGACAGTGGTCTGGCTGCGAGGATGTAGGCCAATGGCCGCCGTTGCTGGTCCATCCAGGCATGAGACAAAGGCACAAGATTGAGTACTTCCTTCGCTTTCTCGAGAGGAGGCGTGCGAGAAAATAGCGCTCGATCAATTCAGCCAAGGTGTACACACATTTGTTTCGTCGCACACTATGAGATGTCGATCAGTTTCGGCGAGCGAACAAAGTGTGCGGGATGCCACCCAACATGAATCACAGTTTAGACCAAACTTATATATCACGTTCAACTATACTCCATGGTGTTAGAACTGTCTTTATATGGAAGCTCTAAAAAAATAATTGTGCACACAGGAGGAAAAGAGCAGGGCGGCGAGACGCATGGAATGTCAGAATGACCGCTGATGGCCTAGACCCTAGGTGCATGTTTGATCAAAGGATCTACTTCGATCAACTACTCTTATATTCCGCATGAGGATGGTGACTTATGTCATTTGTGTTGGTATGTCGATGAGAAGAAAAAGGAAACTGCTAGGCATCCCCGGATGATGGGGAGTTCACATCGTCCTCCTCCCCTGCGCGACACGTGTCCACCGAAATCGCTCCAAATCCCGCTTTTGCTGCAAAATACACATTTTTTTGCTGCATATGTCCCCGTTTTTGCTTTCGAAGCAAAAAACGGTTCGTTTCAGAAAATAGGAAGCCTCGCCGGAGACCTCGTCGGAGACCATGCAGCAAAAAAATTATGCTAATGTAGCAAAACCGACCTCACCGGAAAAAACTCGCTGCTGACTCTTACGAGAGACCTTGTAGCAAAAAAGTTGACACTATTGTAGAAAAAGAACAAGACATTTGTAGCAACAAAGTTCTTCTAATATAGCAAAAGCCTACTTGCCCGGAGACCTCGCCGGAGACTTTTCTGGGCACCTCGTCGGAGACCTCATTGGGGATGTCTTAGCAAAAAAAGTAGGAGAATGATTGTAGCGAAATATTTGTACTACTGTAGCAAATCCATTGGCCGTCGGTAGCGACGACACCGGCCGTCGGTAGCAAAAATCCGTCGACGTACATGTAGCAACAACTTCAAATATTGCTAGTAGCCCCTCGTACCCCTTGCAGGAGCACCGTCGATCGTCGGTAGCAACCACGACTACCGGGGAGGTCGGCATCTCAAGTCGATGACGAGGAGTCGTGGTCATCATCTAGGCGCAGTGGCACAGGGATCGCTCCGGCGACCGAGCTGGCGGCGCAGGAACCACACGGGGCAACGACGAGATGGGAGCGGCCCTCACAGATGGGGCGGTAGCGAAGATGGAGGTCAGCCGTCGTGGTTGTCGACGCTTTCCTCTTTCTTGAACGCATCTGCCATGGCCATGGCTGAGGAGGGCACGAGCTCGAGCACGAGGATCTCCATGGTGGGCGGGAATCGGTCTGGCAGGCGAGGCCGAGCGGAGAGGAGGCCGGGGAGGGTGCGAGTGGAGGCCAGGGAGCCCGGGGAGGCCAGAGATTACGTCGAGCAGAGAGGTCGTGTCTCGGTCTCCCTCCCGTGGAAGAGATAAGGAAGCAGAGAGTAGGGTGGGTCCCGCAGGACGCGTGGTGGGAGGGTGTAACTACCTCGGTGAATTACGCTCTTAGTTACAAGCCTGGATGAGCGGAAATGGTTAAAATAGTACGGTGGGGCCAAATGCCACTCACAGGTAGACATTTCGGCCGTCCTAACCATTTCCAAAACATCGGGACAAGAACGAGCGGCGTAATCGGAAGGCGAAGGGATCAACTACATACACAAATGAATATGTATGCAAGCCACCATACAACAGTCCTCAGAGCCATTCCATCTAAAAGAAATAGAAATATTGCAACGCCATACGGCAAGATCCAAATATCCTAGATAGATATAATAGTTTAGGATATCTCCTCATACATCAAACATCAGAGTATCAGGCGGAAGCGGAAAACAAGATCCGAGTACGGATAAGAAGCAAATCGGCATAAGATGCCCCATAAATAAACTCATCCCGCCCACAGATCTCACGGATCCCCGTTCCCAGAATCTCTACACCGAGTGATCGTTGCCCTCATCGTTCGTCTCCTCCACCCAGTATCCATCTTGCGAGTGTACCTGTTCATCTGAATCAAGCAATTTATCGTGTGAGACCCTAGGGGTACTCAGCAAGTCTTTATGCCTCTAAAGGGGACACAACCTGGGGTGACGCAATTGCAGCAAAAGATAATACCTAACAATGCTAGGGATACTCACTAACCATTCGCCTAACCAAAGATAGACGAATGTCCGTGAATTAATAACAACAGTTATAACAGTAATATTAACAGATCCATCCTCCTCCTCGCTTACCAACGAGGAAGCGGACGAACAACCCCCCATCCGTTGGCAATTTTATTATCCATTCCATGTGTGTTGCACTATTTACTAGTCAGGTACTTAGTCAAATTAAAAGCGGTACTTTAGTTATACTTGTCTATGATCGAGAAACTGTGCTCCAAGTCGTCCATAACCGCGGACACGGCTTTCAGAAAGATTTACCCTGCAGGGGTGCACAAATAGAAACACACACTCGATCAACCTCGGAAAAACCAAATCAAAACCCAACGAGGCATTCACGACAAAGCGATCACAGGATTCAGAAAAATTTCAGGGGGCCACCCCACTAAGCTACCCGCAACGAAGTTGGCCGGCTCCGAAACGGACCCAGGGTTTGTGTGGACGGCGGTAAACGACTGGGAACCCGAAAATGTGACTGGGCTTGTCGATACAGCGAAAACGTGTCACGGTCCTAAACAGTACAGGTGCTCCACGCACAATCTTAAATAAAGCAGTAAAGCATGGCATAAGTACAAAATAGTAATAAAGCCCCAAACTACTTTGTGGCCCCAAGAAATAAGAATGAATCAAGCTCTGGCTCAGGAGGGTTCATAAGCCTTCCGGATGTGGATAGCACGAATATTCAAGGAACAGGAATCAAGTACTCGGGGTCCTGCGGGACAAAAATGAGCATGAAAAACCAAATAGCAGATATTGCTCACCGGTGCCACTTTCATTAGTTATCCCATTACTACTCAGGTTAAGTTGTATAGGTACCTCGTTATCCATCAGACACTCACATACCCTACACATGCTGTTCTACGACCCACATGGCTCAAACAACTTCTGTAGTAATGGCTCATGGGATGGAGGAACAAGCTTCGGTGGGGTTTAAAAGTAAAGGCTATGCAGTACTTGGGATTCAGATTAATGCAATCGCGACTCCAAGATGCAAGAATAAGATAGAGGCAATAGGTACTATATGTATGCAAGCATGTGGTAGTGCTTTTCTGGCAGCTCAGTTGAAGCGAGAGAAGGATCTGGGTAGTGCTCCTGGGTTTCTTGATATATCCCTTGCTCAGCGTCTATTCGAAGAAGAACCAAACAAACAAGGGCCAACATAAATAGAGTGCACAAGCATATGAATTAAAATGCGACAAGCAAACAATCATGCCATGATGAATGATGCACAATTTGCATGGCAACAATGTAGCATGGCATGGGTGAGGTGTGAAATACAAGAATAAAACATTTTATGGAGTTTTAGTCACCTTTTATTCTCAAATAAGTTGCTGTATACTTTATATTTATATGATGCATGCTGCAATTCAGAACATGGAATGCATAGATAGAACGGGCTCGTCGCGCTGATCGATTTAGACATATTATTTGTCAAATTTGGAGTTATAAAACCAAAGTTATTAATTAATTAAGATAAAGGGCATTTTATTATAATTTTAATCAACTCGAAATTTAAAGTGTTCAAAATATATTTTGAAGGGCAGATATGAAATCCTCACATTTTTCTGATTCAAAAACATATATTATTTGTATTATAAGGATTTGTATTTTAAAAGTTAATTAAATCTAATTTGAATTTGAATTTAAATCAATTTTGGAAAAGGTTTAATTTAAACAGCCAAGCAGAAAACATTTTGTACTCAGGCAGAACCAGCCACTGACGCTGACGGGTGGGCCTTGCGCTGACTCAGCAGCAGGTGGGGCGCAGAGGGTCCGCCCGGTTTTTCTCACTCACGGGGAGTTGACCCACTGCAACCGACGGACGGGCCCGGCCAGGTGCGGGGCCACTCGCGCGTGCGGCCAGCAGGGAAGCGACACGTGGGCGATCCAGGGCAGCGCGGGCGGAGAATCTCCAGAGCGCGGGGGTTTTCTTGCAAAAAAAACACCGAGACTGACAGGTGGGCTCCTGGGACTGCGGGTTTAGGCGGGAAAAAGGGGAGGGGGTCATGTGCAAAACGACAACGGCTGCTGCTGCGCTCTGACGGACACGGTGCTGCCGGCGGCGGAAATTGGCCGTCTTCCGACGACGGTGGCGACGCATACGCTGGACGAATCGCGTCGCCCCAAAAACGAAAAACAAAGAGGGGACATCGGGCTACAACTTTCATGCAGGGAGCAACTACGGGGGTTGGCTGTGCTGGCCAGGCTTCGACGAGGAACAGAGGGCCAGAGGGATCTGGGGCTACGGCTGCCTGCCCGCGCACGGTACGCGGCGAGCGCAGAGTGTTCGACGGAAAGCGGCGGAGCTACGGCGCAGGAGGAAGAAGGGGGCCGTGTCTAGGAGAAGGAGGTGCTCACCGCGGGTTCGGCTATGGTGTTGGATCGGGCGGGGGCGTGGCGGATCGTCGACGACGCAGACGCTCCGGTGGGCTAGGGTTTGGCGTCGGTGGCAGCGGTACCGGCGGTTCTGGGGCTCCTCCTTCGCGTCGGTGTGTCCTGGGTGAAGCAGGGGGATGTCCTTGATCTCCCAGGCCGCTTCCACGACGAGCTTGTCGGCCGGAACGACGAGGCGACGATGTGCTGGCGGTGGGCGGCGTCGGCTGCTGGTGGTTGGAGAGGAAGAAGGAGGAGAGGAGGGCTGGCTCGGACAGATCTGGCGACGCAGGAGAGCCGTGGCAGGGGTAGATAAGGGTGGCTCGGTTGTCACCTTTTTCTTCTTCTCCTTTCACGTGCTCGGGCTGGCTCGGTTTGAGCAGGGCAGGGGCAGGTAGGGTGGAGCTAATAGCCGGCCAGGGAGCGTACAAGGAGGGGTAGGCTCGGGTGGGCCATCCCCGGCTGAGAGAGAAAGAGAGAGGAGAAGGGAGGCTCGGTTGAGCTAGGTTAGGAGGAATTAGAAGCTCAGTTAGGGTTGGGGCTAGGGAGGTAGCTAGGTGGGACCTGCATGGCATAGAGGAAGGAAGAGAGGCCGAGAGAGAGGGTCAGGTAGCTAGGTGGAGGGCTTGGTTAGGGTTTAGGTTTAGAGAGGAGGTTAAGGATAGAGAGCCTAGGGAAGTGGTGGTGAGGTTGTTTAGGATTTTACATCCTCACATGAGCAAGCAAGGAGGGGATGGTAAGGAGAGGTGGAGTAGGGTGTGATTGAGGTATAGGGTTTAACATGCCCAAAACTAGATCAAGCTAGAAAAGGTGTTGAGATGGAGATGGTGAGGTGATGAAAGAAAAAGGTGTGATCAACAAGAGATCAAGAACACATAGGATGATAACACAAGACAAGACCCACTTTAAACAAAGGCAAAACTCAAAGGAGAAGAGATGATGGAGCTTTGCATGGCCCATGCATGGGCTTTAAATGTCATGTGTTATTATGTGAAAACAATAATAATATAACATGGCATGATTCCATGCATTCCCAAAGGTGGAATAAAGACCAAGCAAAAGAAATTAGAATTGGATCCATCCAAACCCACATGAGCTAGATTAAATATCAAAAGAAAAAGACTTACAAGCTCATGGGTTATTGGAATGGTGGAAGTATAAGGTGGTGACAAGGAAAGGTGATGGAGTTGAATAAAAGATATGCCCCCAACTCCACTTGGGCATCAATCATTTATCAAGAAGCAAATACAATATATCAAGAGGCAAATACAATTAATAATGCATATGAGATAAGAACCAAAAGAAGAAGGGTTATTTATATGATGCTCAAATGCAAGGTGGCATGATGACATGTGCATGATATAATTATGATGCAACAATTATATATAGGAAGTAGCATATATATAGACTAGGCTAGTAGCATTGCAATTGTTAGACAATTGGGATGCTACAACTCTCCCCCACTAAACAAGAATCTCGCCCCGAGATTCCTAGGAAAAAGAAAACAACACAAGGAGAGGCGGGTGTTCGAACGAAGGTGACCCTCACGTTCCCAAGTTGATGAACCATGGAATGGTGCGACCACTACACCTTGCAAAACTTCCTAGACTTGTTGCGAGTCTTGCGTTTTGCTTCAAGAACAACGGATTAGAAGAATTGTAGGATTGTCGTGAGACAAGAAGGATAGGATGGACATAGCTTCGGTTTTCTCAAGAAACGTGATAAAAGAATAGAACCACTTGTGAAAGAAACGGAAAAGATGATGTATCATGGATAAAGAAAGACACACCGTTAAGATTAAAGATTTACTGATACGAGAGAGGATGAATCTTTATCTCGCCGGAAGAAAAAGAGTTAGATTGGAGAGGTTTTGAACCACTATGACAATAGCATCGTATCTTCTCTCGGATTTGAGAAATGAAGTTCGGAAACAATATTGCCTTCAAACAATAGAGTCCCTTGATATCAACAGAAAGATTTAGTTAGACATCGTCGGATTAGATTCTTCTTGCGCTGGTAAGACCCAACGGATCACGCAATTGAGGTGCGCGGATATAACTTCCAGAGACGGATGTGAAGCCAGATCATGGTGGAATCCCGAGAAGCAAAGAATATGGAGGATCTGGAGTTTATTGTAGATATACTTATTGCTTTCTTTAGCCTTGAGGCTAACGCAATAGATTTGCGGCTGATGGCATCAACCATAATTGGCTTTACCACAGAAAAATAATTGATGAAACAAAGAGAGAGATAGTTTCCTTTCATCTTGTTTGGGGATGCCGAGCATCGGTAGAATGACGAGGACAGAAAAGAGTTTGCGTTTGTTTCCACCAGATAATTGAAGATTTTGCTCCATCCAGAATAGACAGACCACCAACAAGAGATTATTGATTACTTTCTTCGAGAGAGCACTCCGGAAAAACAAAGACGGAAGTAAAAGTATCGAGGGATAAAGGCCACTTCTAACTTCCGTGGAATGAGTGAAATCACATTAATTCACCAATTCAATGTACAAGAGCGAATGATAAGAGTAGTGGTATGGTAGCTACTCCATCCCGCACTTAAAGCATTACTCCGCACATGAATAAGAAAACCATGCAACCCAACTACCGAAACAGACTGAAGGTATTGACAATAACTCATGGAACTTCGTTAGAAAACAAGGATAGATGCAAACGATTCGCCGGATTCATAGATAGATAAAGATGCTGATGTTGTTGTCATGTCTGAAGTACCAAGCCACCAGAAAGATATGAAGGAAGATTACGGAGACAACTGCAAGATTCCACAGACAAAGAAAAAGATAGCACCACTTGAACAGAAGGAATACAAGATCTAGAAGGTCTCCATGGCCTCCGGTGGATTGAGCATAGACGATAGAGCGAGAGGGTTTCAAGAGATTACTTGACGAGACTGAGGTGAAAGAACTCCATGTTCTTATTGAAATGATTGAGAAAGATTTAGCAGTCTTGAGGAAAAATCTTTAGCGGAACGACGATGATAACTTGCCAACAAGGAATAACTCCAGATTGGTTGAAGATGGAGGATAGAATTAACAATGGACTTGCTGATTCCAGAGTTGAAGTAATGTATTTAGCAGAAGGACGTGGTCGGGATAGGTGACTTCAAGAAGCCAGAATTTCCACTTTGGGAACTTTGCACACGGCAGTGTTAACAAAGCTTGAGAGAAAGGAACACAGATGATCTTCCATGTTCTTCCATTGATATGGAATAGGCAAGCATATTATCAACATATACCACCATGGATTAACAAGATATTCCCAGAATACCAAGTTCAAAAGGCGAGAGAAACGAACAAATGCTCGAACACTTCCTGAGCTCAACGCTCTTAGAAAGATCAACATTAAGAGCACGGGTTCGTGTTGAAGAAGATGCACTGGAAGAATAGATTATCTGGTCCTTCGGAAGAAAAAGAGATGTCACCTAGTTCACATTGTCGATTGGATCACCGGTTACAAAGATAAAGAGATCTTGGATAAAGAAACGATGATAGCTCATACCTCAAGCAAAGCTACCAGAGACGAAAAGATGCAATTCCCTCGTCTCAAAGAGAATTTTGCAGATATGGAGTTCAAAAAGATGTGCAGCATGATGGACAGATGATAGACCGCCGTAGTGCCTTGAGAAACTCCGGATTGCCAAAGATGCTTGAATATGCATAGATATGATCACGGTGTACTCAAAATCACAGGAGATAACCGTCACCATTTGGAGGATAGTGTTGATAGCATTTTCCATATTCCACTCATGATAAGTGTCCTATAGCTATGCTGAGAACCAAATTACAATCACCAACATCGGATCGACACATGTTATGTAATTAGCCCAAGAGAATTGGAGATGAAATAAAACTCCAGGATTAAGCTCCGGTGACAAAAGAATGAGTTAGCATGGACATGCTGATAAAAGGGAGATAGATAATGTTTCACACACGACTGAAAAGGAGTGTGGAAACACAGATGTATCAAAGAAATTTTTTCCGCATTTTCGGCATTAAAATACCAATAGATGCGCAAAAACACTTATCAGGTAGAGATTAGCAACTCCACATTCTGTGAAAGCATGCTGGAAGGAAGAACACCCTTAAGAAGATGGCACCGGTTAATAAGGAGTCAGATAGATCGCGCCGGTTTTCAAAAGCCTGTCAGTATGGAATGTACCAACAGTTGATAACCAAAGGCAGATTGTGATAACAAATTGGATGCAACAGATAGACAAGGAATTACACACACACACACACACTTTCTATGGTACTACGGAAAACCCAGAACACGTGAATCCTAGTTTGAATTTTAAGAAGAGGATTGAAAACGTTACACTTCCTTACCAGAAAAGGGTGGGTGGGTGGGTAAGAAGAAAAGTGGAAGCAGTCCTACTCTCGCGTTTTGTTTTTCCCTAGTATACATAGCTACCAAAATAGTTGCTAGACTGACAACAACCATTTGGCTGAGACCCTGAAGGGCGGGATGGCTCTGATACCAATTGTAACTACCTCGGTGAATTACGCTCTTAGTTACAAGCCTGGATGAGCGGAAATGGTTAAAATAGTACGGTGGGGCCAAATGCCACTCACAGGTAGACCTTTCGGCCGTCCTAACCATTTCCAAAACATCGGGACAAGAACGAGCGGCGTAATCGGCAGGCGAAGGGATCAACTACATACACAAATGAGTATGTATGCAAGCCACCATACAACAGTCCTCAGAGCCATTCCATCTAAAAGAAATAGAAATATTGCAACGCCATACGGCAAGATCCAAATATCCTAGATAGATATAATAGTTTAGGATATCTCCTCATACATCAAACATCAGAGTATCAGGCGGAAGCGGAAAACAAGATCCGAGTACGGATAAGAAGCAAATCGGCATAAGATGCCCCATAAATAAACTCATCCCGCCCACAGATCTCACGGATCCCCGTTCCCGGAATCTCTACACCGAGTGATCGTTGCCCTCATCGTTCGTCTCCTCCACCCAGTATCCATCTTGCGAGTGTACCTGTTCATCTGAATCAAGCAATTTATCGTGTGAGACCCTAGGGGTACTCAGCAAGTCTTTATGCCTCTAAAGGGGACACAACCTGGGGTGACGCAATTGCAGCAAAAGATAATACCTAACAATGCTAGGGATACTCGCTAACCATTCGCCTAACCAAAGATAGACGGATGTCCGTGAATTAATAACAACAGTTATAACAGTAATATTAACAGATCCATCCTCCTCCTCGCTTACCAACGAGGAAGCGGACGAACAACCCCCCATCCGTTGGCAATTTTATTATCCATTCCATGTGTGTTGCACTATTTACTAGTCAGGTACTTAGTCAAATTAAAAGCGGTACTTTAGTTATACTTGTCTATGATCGAGAAACTGTGCTCCAAGTCGTCCATAACCGCGGACACGGCTTTCAGAAAGATTTACCCTGCAGGGGTGCACAAATAGCAACACACACTCGATCAACCTCGGAAAAACCAAATCAAAACCCAACGAGGCATTCACGACAAAGCGATCACAGGATTCAGAAAAATTTCAGGGGGCCACCCCACTAAGCTACCCGCAACGAAGTTGGCCGGCTCCGAAACGGACCCAGGGTTTGTGTGGACGGCGGTAAACGACTGGGAACCCGAAAATGTGACTGGGCTTGTCGATACAGCGAAAACGTGTCACGGTCCTAAACAGTACAGGTGCTCCACGCACAATCTTAAATAAAGCAGTAAAGCATGGCATAAGTACAGAATAGTAATAAAGCCCCAAACTACTTTGTGGCCCCAAGAAATAAGAATGAATCAAGCTCTGGCTCAGGGGGGTTCATAATCCTCCCGGATGTGGATAGCGCGAATATTCAAGAAACAGGAATCAAGTACTCGGGGTCCTGCGGGACACAAATGAGCATGAAAAACCAAATAGCAGATATTGCTCACCGGTGCCACTTTCATTAGTTATCCCATTACTACTCAGGTTAAGTTGTATAGGTACCTCGTTATCCATCAGACACTCACATACCCTACACATGCTGTTCTACGACCCGCATGGCTCAAACAACTCCTGTAGTAATGGCTCATGGGATGGAGGAACAAGCTTCGGTGGGGTTTAAAAGTAAAGGCTATGCAGTACTTGGGATTCAGATTAATGCAATCGCGACTCCAAGATGCAAGAATAAGATAGAGGAAATAGGTACTATATATATGCAAGCATGTGGTAGTGCTTGCCTGGCAGCTCAGTTGAAGCGAGAGAAGGATCTGGGTAGTGCTCCTGGGTTTTTTGATATATCCCCTGCTCAGCGTTTATTCGAAGAAGAACCAAACAAACAAGGGCCAACATAAATAGAGTGCACAAGCATATGAATTAAAATGCGACAAGCAAACAATCATGCCATGATGAATGATGCATAATTTGCATGGCAACAATGTAGCCTGGCATGGGTGAGGTGTGGAATACAAGAATAAAGCATTTTATGGAGTTTTAGTCACCTTTTATTCTCAAATAAGTTGTTGTATACTTTATATTTATATGATGCATGCTGCAATTCAGAACATGGAATGCATAGATAAAACAGGCTCGTCGCGCTGATCGATTTAGACATATTATTTGTCAAATTTGGAGTTATAAAACCAAAGTTATTAATTAATTAAGATAAAGGGCATTTTATTGTAATTTTAATCAACTCGAAATTTAAAGTGTTCAAAATATATTTTGAAGGGCAGATATGAAATCCTCACATTTTTCTGATTCAAAAACATATATTATTTGTATTATAAGGATTTGTATTTTAAAAGTTAATTAAATCTAATTTGAATTTGAATTTAAATCAATTTTGGAAAAGGTTTAATTTAAACAGCCAAGCAGAAAACATTTTATACTCAGGCAGAACCAGCCACTGACGCTGACGGGTGGGCCTTGCGCTGACTCAGCAGCAGGTGGGGCACAGAGGGTCCGCCCGGTTTTTCTCACTCACGGGGAGTTGACCCACTGCGACCGACGGACGGGCCCGGCCAGGTGCGGGGCCACTCGCGCGTGCGGCCAGCAGGGAAGCGACACGTGGGCGATCCAGGGCAGCGCGGGCGGAGAATCTCCAGAGCGCGGGGGTTTTCTTGCAAAAAAACACCGAGGCTGACAGGTGGGCTCCTGGGACTGCGGGTTTAGGCGGGAAAAAGGGGAGGGGTCATGTGCAAAACGACAACGGCTGCTGCTGTGCTCTGACGGACACGGTGCTGCCGCCGGCGGAAAACTGGCCGTCTTCCGACGACGGTGGCGACGCATACGCTGGACGAATCGCGTCGCCCCAAAAACGAAAAACAAAGAGGGGACATCGGACTACAACTTTCATGCAGGGAGCAACTACGGGGGTTGGCTGTGCTGGCCAGGCTTCGACGAGGAACAGAGGGCCAGAGGGATCTGGGGCTGCGGCTGCCTTCCCGCGCACGGTACGCGGCGAGCGCAGAGTGTTCGACGGAAAGCGGCGGAGCTACGGCGCAGGAGGAAGAAGGGGGCCATGTCTGGGAGAAGGAGGTGCTCACCGCGGGCTCGGCTGTGGTGTTGGATCGGGCGGGGGCGTGGCGGATCGTCGACGACGCAGACGCTCCGGCGGGATAGGGTTTAGCGTCGGTGGCGGCGGTACCGGCGGTTCTGGGGCTCCTCCTTCGCGTCGATGTGTCCTGGGTGAAGCAGGGGGATGTCCTCGATCTCCCAGGCCGCTTCCACGACGAGCTTGTCGGCCGGAACGACGAGGCGACGATGTGCTAGCGGCGGGCGGCGTCGGCTGCTGGTGGTCGGAGAGGAAGAAGGAGGAGAGGAGGGCTGGCTCGGGACAGATCTGGCGACGCAGGAGAGCCGTGGGGAAGGAGGAAAAAGGATGGAGAGGGAGGAGGAGCAGCCGTGGCAGGGGTAGATAAGGGTGGCTCGGTTGTCACCTTTTTCTTCTTCTCCTTTCACGTGTTCGGGCTGGCTCGGTTTGAGCAGGGCAGGGGCAGGTAGGGTGGAGCTAATAGCCGGCCAGGGAGCGTCCAAGGAGGGGTAGGCTCGGGTGGGCCATCCCCGGCTGAGAGAGAAAGAGAGAGGAGAAGGGAGGCTCGGTTGAGCTAGGTTAGGAGGAATTAGAAGCTCGGTTAGGGTTGGGGCTAGGGAGGTAGCTAGGTGGGACCTGCATGGCATAGAGGAAGGAAGAGAGGCCGAGAGAGAGGGTCGGGTAGCTAGGTGGAGGGCTTGGTTAGGGTTTAGGTTTAGAGAGGAGGTTAAGGATAGAGAGCCTAGGGAAGTGGTGGTGAGGTTGTTTAGGATTTTACATCCTCACATGAGCAAGCAAGGAGGGGATGGTAAGGAGAGGTGGAGTAGGGTGTGATTGAGGTATAGGGTTTAACATGCCCAAAACTAGATCAAGCTAGAAAAGGTGTTGAGATGGAGATGGTGAGGTGATGAAAGAAAAAGGTGTGATCAACAAGAGATCAAGAACACATAGGATGATAACACAAGACAAGAGCCACTTTAAACAAAGGCAAAACTCAAAGGAGAAGAGATGGTGGAGCTTTGCATGGCCCATGCATGGACTTTAAATGTCATGTGTTATTATGTGAAAACAATAATAATATAACATGGCATGATTCCATGCATTCCCAAAGGTGGAATAAAGACCAAGCAAAAGAAATTAGAATTGGATCCATCCAAACCCACATGAGCTAGATTAAATATCAAAAGAAAAAGACTTACAAGCTCATGGGTTATTGGAATGGTGGAAGTATAATGTGGTGACAAGGAAAGGTGATGGAGTTGAATAAAATATATGCCCCCAACTCCACTTGGGCATCAATCATTTATCAAGAAGCAAATACAATATATCAAGAGGCAAATACAATTAATAATGCATATGAGATAAGAACCAAAAGAAGAAGGGTTATTTATATGATGCTCAAATGCAAGGTGGCATGATGACATGAGCATGATATAATTATGATGCAACAATTATATATAGGAAGTAGCATATATATAGACTAGGCTAGTAGCATTGCAATTGTTAGACAATTGGTATGCTACAGAGGGTTACGTCCCGTAACGCGCGACCCGACTCAGACAATCATGGTCTAGGGGAAGTTGATCATTTTCCGAAGAAAAAGCATCAACCATTAGTGGATAGACCACGAGTTAGACGATCCAAAGGTCATCAAGGAGAGGGCCAATAGCGATGCCAACAATAGCTTTTGAGCTCCCTGCGATGGCTATGCACTATCATCTCAGCTCCGCGTGGCTGGCGACCATCACACGTGGTGTAAACTTACTCGGGAAAGAACATGTATAGTTGTAGTTTTTCTCTTCCGATGCAACACATGGGCATTTGTGCTAGTAATAATAAATGACGGATTGTTTCTTCCGGTCCAACACTTTTTTGGATCCTTTTAGCCTCCCACCAAGCCTTATATTACCAACCACGCCACCCGTAAGTAAAAAAACTTACGCCTTCATCCGTCCTAAGCTTACGCGTGCGTAACCAACTCGGACCACCACAAGGGCGAGTCCGTCCCGAGTGGTGACGGTTACATTTCTTTGTCTCGCGACGTTTGGGGCAACGGGCGGCGACCTGGTTCTAGTCCTCGTCTCCAGCGATTCCAACCATCATCCTCACGGGAAAACTTCCAGTTCTCACATGATCTGGACTGCTCTCCTCTAGGGGCGCGTCTAGGTCCTTGTTTTTGTTCCCTTCAACCACCTATTTCCACAAAAGCCTTTCGGGTGTTTCTAGGGCATCTGATCGTAAACCAATTGACCTAGATTTCCAGTTGATCTAGTCTGGTGGTAGTGAAGGGCGGAGGAAGGAAGGGATGGAGGCGGTGGAGGGGATGATGCGGGGGCTTAAGTTGTCGGAGGCGGAGAGAGCGAAAGTGAAGATTGGAGGGAAAGATGTGGAGAAGGTAGTGGTAAAGGTTGATCAGGCTGTAGGGAAATTGCTGGCGGACAAACCAGCGATTCCGGAAGCAATAGCGAACGCGTTGGGACCAATCTGGTGTCCTATGAAGGGAATAGAGGTGAAGGATCTTGAGGAGAATCAGTTTTTATTCACTTTTCTCCAAACAGCGGGAAGGAAGAAGGCAGCGGATAATGGACCATGGATGTTTGACAATGACCTTCTGGTGATGGAAGAGTATGATGCCAACAAAAACATTAAAGAATATGAGTTCAACACAATACCGATATGGCTACATGTCTTCAAATTACCTATGGGCAGGATGGATGGAAATACGGGGGAGTTAATCGGCAATCGGATTGGTGAGTTTCTTGAGGTAGACGGTCTAGTTAATGGGTTGGCAGTGGGACAATTTCTTAAGTTAAAAGTCAGGATGTCGATTACGAAGCCGATCATGAGAGGAACTATGGTAGAGGTTGATGAAGGGAAAAGAACAATATGGTGCCCATTTGAATATGAGTACCTTCCTGATTTTTGTTTCATTTGTGGTATGGTTGGACATGTTGATAAGGAGTGCTCGACGAAGCTGAAGAAAGGAGAGGTGCCACAATTTGGGAAATGGCTGAGATGGGTGCCGCCGCGAGGACAACCATTTGCTGAAACAAAGAGAAGCTGGAATATGGGGGGAAGTCGTAGGCAAGGTAGCTGGAGTTCAGGAGGTGGTGTGAAAGGCAGTGACGCCCCGTCTTGGAAGAAAGCGGATTCTTTGTCAAGGGGTAGTGGAAGGAGCAGTGAGGGGGAGAAACAAGTGATGAGTCTTTTGGAATTTGCGGATGGGAAGGGAGTGGAAAAGAGTACTTTGGAAAGGAGGTTTGATCTTGATCTGTTGAAGAAGAAAGGTGTAGAGGATAGCTTACAGAAGAAAAACCAAGCGCATGAGGTGGGTCGGGAAGGCAGGGGTGTAGGAGGCGAAAAGAAAACGCTTGTTCATACTCTACGGAAAGAAGGAATGGAGGGGAAGGAGGAGGTGAAGAGCAAGATGGGAAGTGCCCTGATGAAAAATGATGCCAAACGTGTAGGGGTCAACCCGACACTCAAAAAGTATAAGAGATTTGTTAGGGAAGGAGTGGAGGGTCGCTTGCAGAAGCAAGAGGATCTAAAGCTTGCAGGTGCTAAGAGGAGTGGTCTAGAGGTGGAGAGTGATGAGGCATCTCGTGGCAAGAAAGCAAGAGAGGCAGATGTCGTGATGGGGGAGAGGGAGAACACAACTGAATTAGAAGCGGGGCTGTCAGAACAGCTCCGCGGGGCCCAATGAAATGCGTGTCCTGGAACTGTCGGGGGATGGGGAACGGCCCGGCAGTTCGTGGAGTCCTGGATTTACGGGACAAGGAGGACCCTGATGTGCTGTTTTTGTGTGAAACAAAGTTGGCGAGGGAGAAGATTGAATGGTTGA
Organism: Avena sativa; assembly: GCA_916181665.1. Taxonomy (NCBI): domain Eukaryota; kingdom Viridiplantae; phylum Streptophyta; class Magnoliopsida; order Poales; family Poaceae; genus Avena; species Avena sativa. The sequence continues at coordinate 107,260,618 of OV702292.1, forward strand.
GGTGGAAGTTGGGTATGCCCAATATGATGGTAAAAGACAGCGATGGTCAAAGTGGGGGGCTGGCGATTTTCTGGAAGAATAACATCAACTTAAGAGTGCTCCCGTTCATGTCAAAGTATCACATTGGTACAGAGATTACGGAGCCTGATGGCTTCGTGTGGCGTTTCACGGGTATATATGGAGAACGAAAAACGGAGGAGAGGGTAAAGACTTGGCAGCTTCTGCGGACTCTTAAACACCAAAATAACAAACCATGGCTATGTTGTGGTGATTTTAATGAGATACTACACTCATGGGAGAAGGAAGGTGGTGCTCCTAAACCGCAACAACAAATGGACAGATTCAAGAAGGCTTTAGAGGTGTGTGAACTGGAAGATCTTGGGTTCGTTGGTGATGTTTTCACTTGGCGAAATAATAGTCATACGGCAGATCGATACATTAGGGAGAGGTTGGACCGGGCTGTGGCGTCCCAGAGTTGGCGCGTGAGATTCCCGGTGTTCAAGGTGTTAAATGGGGAGCCAAGGCACTTGGACCACAGGCCAGTGGTGGTGGACACCCATGGAGGGGTGTGTAGGCGGCGTAGCTCGACTCGGAGCAGGATGCCGAGGTTTGAGGCGAGGTGGTTGCAAGAGGAGAGTTGTAGAAGCATAGTGGAGAATGAGTGGGAGAAAAAAGTGAGGCTAGAGGGGAAGGGAGTTATGGAAGGGGTGCGGGGAGTGTTGGAGGAGCTGGTAGATTGGAGTAGGAATGTCTTAGGAGATTTAGAGAAGAGAATTTGTAGGCTAAAAAGGGATCTGGAGGAGTGGCGGGAAAAGAAGATTAGTACGGAGGCGGTGAAAAAAGAGGAGATTTTGAAGTTTAAAATTAGTAGGTTGGAAGATCAGAAGGAGATGTATTGGAAACAACGGGCACATGTGGATTGGTTGAAGGGAGGTGATAGAAATACGAAATTCTTCCACACTTTTGCATCGGAGAGGAAGAAGATGAATAGAATAGACAAACTAAAAAGGGAGGATGGGGTAGTAGTGGAGGAAGAGGAGGCCATGAAAGATGTGGTTACTAACTATTTTAAAAATCTCTTCACTTCCTCTTCAGGTACACGGATGGATGAACTCTTGGGTCATATTGAACCAAGGGTGACGGATGTGATGAATGTCATGCTATGCAAAGAATTCACACCCGAAGAAGTTGTGCAGGCGTTGGATAGTATCGGTGATCTCAAAGCACCAGGGCTTGATGGTATGCATTCGGTTTTCTACAAGAAATTCTGGGATGTGGTGGGGGAGAAGGTTTCAGCTGAAGTGATGGGAGTGCTTAATGGTGGTCCAATGCCTGCTGATTGGAATGATACATGCATTGTCTTAATCCCCAAGAAAAATAACCCGGAATGTATGAAGGATTTGAGGCCCATTAGTTTGTGTAACGTGGTGTACAAGTTAGTTTCCAAAGTGCTAGCAAACCGTCTCAAGAAGATATTGGAGGAGATCATTTCTCCAAATCAGAGTGCATTTGTGCCGGGGAGGCTAATCACGGATAATATCTTATTGGCATACGAGTGCACACATTTTATGAAGAGTAAAAAGAAGGGGAAGGATGGTTTTGCCGCGGTAAAGTTAGATATGAACAAAGCCTATGACAGGGTGGAGTGGAAATTCTTGGAGAAAATGATGAGGAAGATGGGCTTTGCGGAGAGATGGATCCGTCTAATAATGCTATGCATATCATCCGTGAATTACCAGGTTAAGGTCAATGGGATGCTGACTGATGTGATTACCCCACAGCGAGGGTTGCGGCAAGGGGGTCCATTATCTCCATATTTGTTCCTTATTTGTGCTGAGGGGTTTTCATCAATCCTCAACAAAGCGGAAGAGAGAGGGGAGCTTAAAGGAATACAGATTTGTTAGGGGGCTCCGAGTTTCAACCACCTATTGTTTGTAGATGACTCACTGATGCTTATAAAAGCTTCGCGGGAGAGTGCCAAGTCTCTGCAAAAGATGCTACAATTGTATGAGGTGTGCTCGGGTCAAACCATCAACTATGACAAGTCGTCTGTTATGTTTAGCTCCAACGTTGGCGAAGGTTTTCGGAGACAGGTGTTGGATGAGCTACACGTTAGTGCAGAAGCAAAGACTGAGAAATACCTTGGTCTTCCGGTGTACGTAGGCAGATCGAGAACGAAAACATTTGAGTACCTTAAGGACAAGTTATGGAAGAGAATACAAGGCTGGTTAGAGAGGATGCTATCAAAGGCAGGGAAAGATATTCTTATCAAAGCTTGTGCTCAAGCTATCCCCACATTTGCTATGTCCTGCTTTGATCTAACAAAAACATTATGTGAGCAAATGAGTGCGATGATATGCAGATATTGGTGGGCTCAACATGATAAGAAAAACAAAATGCATTGGTTAAGTTGGGAACAATTGTCAAAGCCAAAGTGTGAAGGGGGTTTGGGTTTTCGGGACCTTTATGGTTTTAATCTAGCGGTGCTTGCATGGCAGGGATGGAGAATGCTCACACATCCGGAATCCTTGTGTGCGCGTGTACTAAAGGCGAGATATTATCCAAATACATCAATTCTTGAGGCTACAGCCTCCGCTGGAATCTCATATTCGTGGAGGAGCATTCTGAGAGGAATTGAACTTCTCAAAGAAGGCATTGTTTGGCGAATAGGAGATGGAGCTTCTGTGAAAATATGGACGGATCAATGGATAAATCGTGAGGGCTGCCTTATACCTGTCACACCAATGGGTCAGTGCCTGTTGACACAAGTAGAGGAACTCATAAACCCTCTAACTGGACAGTGGGATGAAGCACCGGTGAGAGATACGTTCTGGGAGATGGACATTAAAGTGATTTTATCCACACCTATAAGGGCTGAGTTTGAAGATTATCCATCATGGCACTTTGATAGCAAAGGCATTTTTTCTGTCAAGTCTGCATATAAGGTGTATGTGAGAAAGCGTGACACTGATCAAAACACTTCTTCGGGTGAAACAGAAGATGGTTTATTCTGGAAAAAGCTTTGGGATCTGCCATGTCTGCCCAAAGTGAAACAATTCATGTGGAGATTAGTGCACAACAGTTTGCCGTTGAGAGCAAATATCAATCGTAGGGGCATTGAATGTGATACCCTATGTGCTTGTTGTAAGCGATTAGATGAAGATGGCGCTCACCTCTTTTTAAAATGCAAAGAGGCAAAAGAAGTGTGGAATACGTTGGGATTGAAGGAGATACGTGATCACATGTGTAATCTTGAGTCTGCTAGGGATGTGGTGCAACAAATTCTCAAGCTGAATGATGAGCAGAAGGTTCTGTGCTGCTGCCTGCTGTGGCGCAGCTGGCTGGGGAGGAATAAAGCAAATGCAGAAGGAAAGAAGATTTCGTTACCAGAACTGATCGGGCAAATAAAGTACTGGACGAGTGAGTCGGTGCAGTTCGCTAATCGAGTGACGGATGCTGAACCAGCTACTAAGGAAATTGCTAAGTGGTCGAAGCCTGAAGGTGATTGGCTGAAAATCAATTTTGATGGGGCGTTTCAGCAAAACACAAACACAGGTGGATGGGATTTCATCGTTAGAGGTGCATGAGCTGGCCCTATTACTCATACAGCTAGTGCGATTCAGGCTGAGGCGACGGCCTGTGCGGAGGCGGCGAGGGCTGCTGTGGATTGGGGTATGAGTAATATTATTTTGGAGTCGGATTCACAAAACCTCGTCAAAGCTCTAACCAACACAGAATTCGATTTGGCGCCGGAAGGAATCATGTACCGAGATTTACGGTTGTTTTTGTCGTTGAATTTCTCCTCTTTTCAGGTGGCTTTTGCCCCTCGTGCTTGTAATAAAATAGCCCATGAACTGGCTGTCTGGGTACTTCTTGTAAGGATGAACGGGCTGTATGGGTGGATGAAGTCCCAGACTTTGTAAGTGTTGTTCTGGCCAGCGAGTCTGCTGAGCCATGCTAATGGAATATATATGTTCCAAGTCAAAAAAAAAAAAAAAACTCAGACCACCACATCTCAAAGAAAAAACTCAGACCACCAGGCAAGATCCCTCAAAAAGAAAAACTCGGACCAGGCAAGACGATGATTCCTGAACCCCTAATGAATACGCGCTTTTATATCGGTGACTGCAAGACAAAGTAGGTCTGTTTCAAGCCGCCGCCGCGCTGTGGTCTCGGCAGCCAGGATGGCCCTTCGAGAGGGGATCGATTAGTTACATCTTCAGACCGTGTCAACCATGGAGAAACACGCGGTAGCGCCCTGGTCGAGCTCGCCGACGGCCAGCAGCAAGGGGCTGGTGCCTGCATGACGAAGGGGAAGGGGAAGATCGATCAATTGAGTACATTGAAGGGAGTCACTCCTGGTGCGAGGCTCGAGCAATACCGGAATTTTCTGGGAGACACGGCGTCTCCGGCCGTCCCAGTCTCTACGACTGTGTCAAGGCGCATGTGGACGAGACTGGTAGCCGTAGCAATGAGTCTTGCGTGGCCGAGCCGGTACCGGCCGTTTGCGCCACCGGCGCTCTGTCCTGTCCGGCCGTTCGACAAGGAGATAGCTGAGGACAGTGATCCTACGACAAGGACGTGGGCCAAGGGCCGCCGTTACCGGTCGAGCCACGCGCGACACAAAAGGCTGTTTTCTCCATAGTACAACGCCTTAGTTAACACCATGCTGATGCATAGGTGCTTTATGGGTCTATTTATGTTTCTGTTCGTAATGTTTGTATATTGCTGAACTAATGCTTGTCCTATTGTCGTATTATTGGTGATACCTGAATCTATATGTCCAGGTGAGACTCCGCTCATTGATGCAGCGATGCTGGATCATCTTCAGACCACAGAGTACCTGCTTGACCATGGAGCGACCTTCCTGTCGCAACTAATAGTGGTGGTCTTCGTGCAGTGTCGATCAGTTGCTAACTCTCATGCCGAAAGTGGAGTATTTCTTTACAGTGGAGTGCAGGCAATATCTGATTAAAGATGTTTCATGTTGTTTCTTTTTTTTTTGCGAAAAATGGCATTCCATTAATTAGGAGACCCCATTACAATCTTCCTTACATAGTTTAAGAATACTATCTGGACTTGATTGAAGCCATACTGAGGTTCTGACCTCCGATCGCCCCAAGTTGGCAAGAGCATCGCTAACCAAGTTTTGCTCATGCCTAATATGCACTATCTTAAACTTTACCATCTCATTAAGATGTTTCATGTTGTTTCTTGATATAGGACATGCATGTAGAGCTTATGAAGCTTTTGCTCGGTAAGGGAGCTTGATATAGAATACAAGTGCGAGCCTGGTACCCCTTGTTTGGGCTGCTGGTCATGGGCAACAACAGGCAGTCAAACTTCTGCTCGAACACAGTATAAAGGTACTCCCTCCGGTCCAAATTAATTGACTTCGGTTTGTCTAGATTCGGATATATCTAGACATGTTTTAGTGCTAGATACATTTGAATCTAGACAAATCCGAGTCAATTAATTTGGATCGGAGGGAGTATGTGTTTTCTATATCAATCTATTAATCTGCTTCCGCTTCTTCACCTATACAATACAATAGCACTGACAATATGGTGGTTTTAGTGATTACCATGTAAGCGGCCATAAGTTTGCTAATGTTAAAATGCTGCCATGGTCGTTCATTGCATACTGGAAAAACAAATACTCTTAATTTAGAACTTCGAGCACAAGCTACCGCTGCATGAATTGATTTTCAGAATTGATAGATGCTTATTCAATTTAGTTAGGGGTTTTTCAATAATTAATCAATCAAACTAAATAAAAGTAGAATTGTTTTCTTTTTCCCTGTCGAATAATTTTTTTTCCTCCAACAAAAACAGCCTGATGCATCATGGCTCCCCTTCTTCTCACTGGCTAGCTTGCTCACACCAGGGTTGAGTGACGCGTGACACTCTTCCTGGCAGGATGCACATCGGGCTGGAGGAGCCAGTGCGGTTCACAGGTGGAGGCCACCAAGGAATTGGGCTAGGCCAGTGGAGTGAAGGTAGTCGGTGGCCTGAGGTAGGGTGGTGCACAATACATGCCAATGGGTCCTCACTATAGGAGCGCGGGGGAATTTGAGATAGGCGATTGGAGGTAGCGGTGGCGAGTAGGAAAAGGAGATGCAGCCAGAGCGGCAAAAGAAGGAACATGGGCTTTGTCGTGCACTGGTGGAAGGTAGAGGGCTAGGATGCATCGCACGGGTGGAAGGGGTGGTACGCTGCGAAAATGTCTCCAGGGTGGTGGGGAGGGTGAAGCGAACAGTTCAATGTGGTTTTCTTCGGACAAAGTCGACGATTCATTTTGGTTTTCAATAAACATCGACCGTAGCAACGCACGGGCATTTTACCCTCCCACAACATTACCGGTTCGATTCTCATATGATTCATCCATCGCATCTGTTGTTTCCTTTGTTAGCCTGACGCTTGGACTGGGCCTTCAGTAGCAGAATGATGGAAGTGGAAACGGGAGGCGGAGCAAGAAAGATACTTGGGGCAAGCAGGCGAGCATATCTTCGGTAGCAGAAGGATGGAAGTGGAAGCGGGAGGCGGAGCAAGAGAGATACTTGGGGTGGCGTGTACTGGTCGGAGGCGCATGAAGAAATCGGGCCTACGGGGGGCGTGGCCGTGTCTAGGTGCAGCGAAGGCGTCGTCCAACAGCCAGCTCGCCGCGTAGGACAGCACCAACCACTCTAATTTCTTCATTTTGGCCACGATTTCTTGCCTTTCGAGATGAGCAAGAGTCACGATATGAAGTGCAGGGGAGAGGAATGGGGAATCTTATCCCTTTAAAACCTTTTCATGTTAGTCCTTTCACTTTCTCATACTTACGGACAAGCTAATGAAATTTTATACTACGCTCCCAATTTTGTTGCAGCATGCAGTACATCCGTACGATAATGTGTCGCGTCTTTTTCTGAAATTATTGATTTTGCACAAAATGTTGCATCCATCTGGCTGTACGCATGCACACATGAATCATATGTGAGTATGTGACTACTTTTAAAACATATGTTGGTTATTATTACTCTCTACGATCCAAACTAATTGACTTGATTTTGTCTAGATTCAGATGTATCTAGCACTAAAACATATCTAGATACATTTGAATCTATACAAATCTGAGTCACTAATTTGGATCGGAGGAAGTACTACTAAATATATGGATTTAGTTCTGCTTGGTAAACAGTAGTATGCATAATAGGACATCTTCTGATGTCGATGACAGACACTTCGGACTGCTTGGGTTTGCATTGTGTATGGTAATTTTCTTGGCTTTGGATTGGGCTGATATTTTGATAGCCGTGCTTTTCTGCGCCATGTCAAAAACAATTGGCCGCCGACCTCCAGTAACCTTGCAAGGCGGTAGTCAATGTTGTAGTATAGTATAACTTTGGTTCGTCCCTGTCGATCGGGTCATCGGTCTTCAGTAGATATTCTTGATAGATATTCAGTTAGCTGGTAAGATAGAGAATGTGTTTTTACTAAATTTGAATGCCGTCATTTCCTTTTAAAATCCGTGTAACGCACGGCACCTGTGCTATAATAATAAAACACTAAGTGTTTTTTCGGTCTAACATTTTTTTAAACCGATTGCCCTCCCATTAAATTCTATATCAGTACATTGCCACCGTGTTGTCTACGTACCGGTTCGTTGCTTTCTGCAAGCCACGCCTCTGACTCGTGGACTACGTCTCACATCCACCAGATCCTACTTCCTCAATTTTTTATCCATCACTTGTACGGCCTGGCTCAATTCCTTCCGCACCATGACCTATTGCTGCTAATTTTCCGTTGGATTCTAATTAGTCCCACCTTGCTCTCTTATACTGCGTCTCACCAATTTATATACGCTTAAATGTCTGCTGGAATATGCCTCGAATCAGGTCGGAAAGCTTAATTATTAGGAAGCAATAGAAGTCCCCGTATGCAGATTGATGGGCAGTGAGCCTTTATGAATGAAAAGAGAACCGCATGGCTGAGTTACTACTAAGAAATACGGAAAGAGGACTCCATCACTCTGAGTGCTGCAATGCAAAGAAATACTCCCACGGGCGGCTGATCCATGTTGTGCTACACAAAAGTGTGTAGTCGTGCTACCTGCTAGGTAAGCTCGTCGTGGGATCATGGATGGGTTTGGAGTTGGACTTTGCTAGGTTCTCCTCCTGGTGCTGGAATTTGTTTGGTCTGCTACTGGAACTCCACTTTCTATATTATAATACCACCCAATCTTCTGAATCATTGCATGCCTTTTTGCTAGGTAAATTCAGTCGACGTTTTTTTCTAATTACATTGATTTGTTGTTCTGAGACGCTATCCACAATTAATCTTGTTAGTGGATTGTATAAATTCATGTGTTAGTGGATTTTTCCCGCCGCAACGCGCGGGCATGTTTCCTAGTTTAAATAATAAACCATTCGCAAATTAATTCACAACGAGTAACCCTTTTCTGCCATTCCCGCCCGCACGGCACTGCACACAAGACTGCGGCGCCACCGCATACGGCGCCGCACAGCTGCAACGCTGCCCCGTGGGCCCTGGCGCCGTAGCGCTGCCACGCTGGCTCGAACCTGCAGCGCCAGGTAACATGGCGTCGCATCTACCTCTGCTGCGCCCGTCGGTGCGACGCGGCAGCCCCTGCCACACTGGAGGCCCCACGCAGCGTTAGTACCGCGCCACTCGGGGTGGCGCCGCATCCTTGCCTGCGGCGCCTAGACGCACGGTGCCGCACAAGCAGCAGCACTAAGCCGCGCGCGGCTTGGCCCGGCCCGACCCTCTTCTAGTTCTTGTCCCATTTTCACCCGAGCAAGAAGATGGTGGCGGCGGCTCTCTCTCTCCCCTAGTCTAATCTCCACCAAAAACACAAGATTCGAAGAAAAACTCGGGGGATTTCTTGTCCAATCACTTCCCCAAGGTATTCTCCTCTACTTCCCTCAATTTCACCCGCAAATTTTAAGTTATTTGTTCATATTTTGCAAAATTCGTCCAAATCTAGAACCCCATTAGATATGTAAATTTGTATAGAGCAATGGTATATTTGGTAGATATCTAGAGTTATATTGGTATAGGATTGGTATACTAAGCCTTCTTGTGTAGGTAGCTAAGATTTTTAGGGTTAGGGTTAAGATAAGTGTTAGGGTTAAGCTAACGGTAAAGTTTTGATTTTGGTTTTGGTTTTGTGAGCATGTTGTTAGTGCAAAATTTGGTATAGATACTTATTGAATTCATGTACCATTGTTTTGTTATACTTGTTTTAGGTATGGCTAGAATTGTGCATTTTCATCATACAGACAAAGACGGGTTCTTGAGAGGCAATATTGAGCCGGTCCCGAATGAGATTGACTTGGTGTTCGAGCGTAGTCCTACCTATCCCGAGGTGTTGCACCAAGTTCGGGTAGATTTGAATTGGGTTGATCCTAATGATGTTGTTGAGTTGGAAGGTAGGCACAATGTTGGATTTAGGATGCACAACCGTTGGAAGACAATGCGTATTAGCTCTGAGCAACGTTGGGTTGCATATAAGGAAGTGGTGGCCGAATCACAAGAAAAAACTCTTGAATTATTTGCCACAAAAAAGGTTGATGCTAATATGCAAAAGAATATCATACAAGTTGCCTCCCCATATGAAGCTCGGAGTCCTCCACCCATTAAGCAAGAGGAATTTATTGAGCCTCCTTTGACCCAACAACATGAAGTGAGGACATGTGTGAGCCCCATTTCAAACAACCAAGATGAAGCATTGGGAGAGGACTGATGAGTATGAGGACAGTGAGGACGAGGTGGAGCTCAATGACAACACTCTTGGAGATTTGGACCTATATCTTACACAAGAGAACATGGATCACGACATCCCATATTCTCGAATGTATGCATTAGACTCGGATGAGGATGGCCCTGATCAAGAGGTTGATGAAGAGGGGTTCACGAAGGATGAGGCCGAAGTGTACGAGAAGGTATTGGGAAGGGATCCTCGGATACCCTTGATGTGCGATCTCAGTCTAGCGGATGAAGCCACGGTTGACGGTGGCAAAGGTGTAGTGCTTGGACCAAGGCCAACTTCGTACCGGGATGGTAGCCACGAGAAGAACGGGATTTCAAAAGGACTTAGGTTTGCCACATTGTTGGAACTTAAGCAATGGATCAAGGACTTCTCTATTAGGTATCATCGGCCATTCACGATGGTTCACTTGGATGTGAAGAAGCGTTACACGGTTAAATGCGAGGATGATGGATGCCCTTGGATTGTGCGAGCAAGACCACACAAGGGAGGGCCCGATTGGCGCATTTCAAGTTGTGTGTCAACACACATGTGCCATGGCAAAAGGGTGGATGGCAATGATGTGAAGCACGAGCACCGCCAGCTAACCTCCGAGTTCCTCGCCTATAGGCTTTCGAACCAAATTTCATCACTCCCAACAATGACTATCAAGATGGTCATGGAGATTGTGGAAGCTCTATTTAACTATGAGGTGAAGTATGGGAAGGCCTGGAAGGAGAAGCAAGCCGCATTCAGGATGTTGTATGGTGGTTGGGAAGAATCATACAACCAAATCCCTAGGTTGTTGTTAGCAATGGCCAATGCAAACCCGGGCATGGTTCACGTGGTCGAGGCATATGGCCCCGAAACAATAGTTTGTAATGGAAGAAATGTTCGAGTATTTGGGCGTGCTTTTTGGGCGTTCGAGCAATGTGTAAGGGGCTTCGAACATTGTAGGCCGATAATCTCCGTTGATGGAACCTTCTTGGCCGGGAAGTTCCATGGCACTCTCTTGATTGCAATTGGAAATGATGCAAATAAACGGTTGTTTCCCTTGGCTTTTGCTTTGGTTGAGGCGGAGAACAATGTTAATTGGGAGTGGTTTTTACGTCTTTTGAGAACCAAGGTATTACCTCTTGATAGGGAAATATGTGTCATTTCGGATTGCCATCAAGGAATTCTCAATGCGGTGACGATCAAAATTCCCAGTCATCCTCCTTTGCACCACTAATGGTGCATGAGACATTTTGTTTCTAACTTCTATAGGGCATGTAAGAGTAAGGAGTTGTCTGATGATCTTCAAGATTGTTTTCTTGCTTTCACGGATCGATGTTTCATAAACTTATATCTCAGATTGCTTAATGATACGTCCAAAACGTATCTACTTTCCTGAACACTTTTGCTATTGTTTCTCCTCTAAACTTGTGTGATTTGGCAACTAACATGGACTGACGCTGTTTTCAGCAGAATTGCCCTGGTGTCTACTTTTTGTCCAAAAAATCAACTATCAGGAAAAATCCCGGAAAATATGCCGAAAATCCTATTTCACCAGAAGACGCCCGGAGCCAGAATACGAGACGAAGGGGGGCTGGGCCCAGGCCACACCACCTGGCCGCGCGGGCTAGCCCAGGCCACGCCAGGGGGTGGTCTGGCCGCCCTAGACACCCCCTCGGTCTCCCTCTTCGCCTATAAGTTGCCTTCTGACCTAAGAACTCCGGGGGGTTCGGCGTTTTTCCAGAAGGAGTTCCGCTCCGTCGCCACCACCAGATTCCACGAAACAGTACCATAAACTCCGTTCTGGCACCCTGCCGAGACGGGGAATTGGAGGAGATCATCGCCATCATCATCACCATCGCTTCTACATCGACCATCCATGTTTCCCCCATCTATGAGTGAGTAATCCCCCGCTGTAGGCTATGGGGATGGTAGGTATTGGATGAGATCGTTCATGTAATGGCATCGGATTGTTAGGGCATGGTGCCTAGTATCTTCTATTAGTGCTTTATGACTTTGTTGCGACTTTTTATGCTTAATGCTTGTCACTAGGGCCCGAGTGCCATGATTTCAGATCTGAACATGTTATTGATTCATTATGATAGTATTGTTTATGGTCTTATCTGCAAGTTGTATACACACGTTGTTGTCCGGAACCAATGATCCCGAAGTGAGAAAATTCGGGATAACCGGAGGGAATGGCTTTGATGTAAGGATCACATGTGTTCACGGAGTGTTAATGCTTTGGTCCGGTGCTCTATTAAAAGGAGCACCTTAATTTCCAGTAGTTCCCTTGAGGCCCCGCTGCAAACGGGCTATTGTTGAGAAAGAACCATAACATTAATTGCCAGTATTGCTAAATTTGCTACTTCTCCCATAAACATTAAAGATAAAGATTATGATTTCTCTCTCAATCTATCTTACATAGCTATTGTTGAGAAAGAACCTTTTTGTGGGACTAAGAACGAAAGTGCGGTAACACATATGAATGAACTTTCTACCATGTGTGGCTTGTTTTCTGATGATATTAAGATGTGTACTTACTTTGTTGCTAAGATTTTCCCCTTTTCACTGAAAGGAGGAGCTAAAGCTTGGTTTAGTAATTTACCTCCTGGATCTATTGATAGCCCTGATTGCTTGATTCGTACTTTCCTACAGAAATATTTTCCTCCAAGTGCTAGACATGCTATTTTGCAGGAACTTTTTGATTTTAAGCAGGGAGAAAAGAGATATTGCCTGAATCATGGGCAAGGTTTTGTGCTTTGATTCATGCATAGGATGGAAGTCTATTACCTAAGAATGAGCTTCTTGATATATTTTATAAAGGACTAACCGAAGAATCTAGGACATACCTAGATAGTTGTGCTGATTGTGTTTTCAGGAATAGGCCTCCCAAGGAAGGTGAGGAATTAATGGCTAAAATAAGAAAGAACTATGAAGATTGGACTCCTCCTGAACCAGCTATACCTGAAGTAATTATACCTGAACCAGCTATTCCGGTGCCTATTCCAACATCAAAGAAGAGGGGAGTTATTGAATTAAATGATGAAGTGATGAAGGAAGCTAAGAAATGTCTTAAGGAGAAGGGAATTAAAGCTGCAGATGTCAAGAGTTTACCTCCTATAGAAGAATTATGTAAGCCTATTCCCCATTCATCCACTATTGAGGTACACTCTCTCCAACACTTTGATGAAGGTGATATCCCTTACTCTAAACCTCCTGAGCAATGCTTAGAAGAATTCGATATCTTTATTGTTAAGCAGGATAATTTTAATAAAAGGGTGCAAAATCATCTAATGGAAAACACTAGATCTATTGTTGAGTTGAGAGATATTGTGGAAAGAACCTCTAATGATGTCAAAATGATTGAACACTTTCAAATGGTTCAAACTTAAATAGATCAACTCATTAAAGTGCAAAAAGACTTGCTAGTTAACGCTGCTAAAGAAAAACATGCTTATGAAATTAGAATTAGAAGTGGTGCTGCTACCCAGGATCCTCTATATCCTGAGGGGCATCCCAAAAGAATTGAGCAGGATTCTCAACAAGTTGAAAATAGTGGCTCTATTCGTAAGAAAAGGAAAAAAGAAACATAAAACTGTTGTAGAACCCTCTGAACCTGCTATAGATCCCAATAGTATATCTGTCTCTGATGATGAAACTAAAAGTGGTAATGAAGAAAATGAAGTTCCTAATGAAGAAAAAGTTGAAGAAGAACCTGAAAACCACACTAAGAATACTAAATACACTAAAGAAGATTTTGTTGCTAAGAAGCATGGTAGTGAAAGAGAGCCTTGGGTCCAAAAACCTATGCCTTTCCCTGATAAGAAACACAAGTCAAAGGAAGATGAACACTATAATAAGTTTTGTGAGTGGATGAAACCTTTATTCCTGCAAATTCCTTTGACTGAGGCTATTAAATTGCCTCCTTACTCAAAGTATATGAAGGATATAGTCTCGAATAAAAGGAAGATCCCTAATGAAGAAATTTCTACTTTGCTTGCTAATTATTTCTTTAATGGTAAGGTTCCTAAGAAACTTGGAGACCCAGGGATTCCAACTATCCCTTGCTCTATTAAGAATAGTTATGTTAGAACTGCGTTGTGTGATTTGGGAGCTGGAGTTAGTGTTATGCCTTTCTCTCTCTATAAGAGACTTCAACTTGAAAAACTGATACCACCTGATATATCTTTGCAAATGGCTGATAAATCTACCACTATTCCTGTTGGTATATGTGAGGATGTACCTGTTCAAGTGGCTCATAATTGCTTGATATTAACTGATTTTGTTGTGCTTGAAATGCCTGAAGATGATAATATGTCTATTATTCTTGGAGACCTTTTCTTAATACTGCAAGAGCTGTTATTAATTGTAATGAAGGAAAGGTGACCTTTAATGTTAATGACAAGGAACACACCGTCTATTTCCCCAAGAAGATTGAAAGGACTTATGGTCTGATGACCCACAAGTATAGGGGGTGTATCGCAGTATTTTCGAGGGAAGTGAAACCCAATTTATTGATTCGACACAAGGGGAGCCAAAGAATATTTATAAGCCTTAACAACTGAGTTGTCAATTCAGCTGCACCTGGAAACAATCTTGCTCACAGCAGTTTATCAGTAGCAACAGTTTTGTAGTAGGAATAGTAAAGTAGCAGCAGTAGTAAAGTAAAGACAGCAGTAACAATAACAGTAAACAGTGGGATTCGAGTGCGGTAGGCATAGGGATGGATGGACGGGCGTTGCATGGACAAGACAATTCACATAGCAATCAGAACATAGGGCAATTGCATATAAATAAGATAAAGCATCCAAGTACTAGATAATCCTAGGCATGTGTTCCATATATAGTCATACGTGCTCGCAATGAGAACTTGCACAACATATTTTGTCCTGACAGCCCGTTTGCAGCGGGGCCTAAGGGAACTACTGGCAATTAAGGTGCTCCTTTTAATAGAGCACCAGAGCAAAGCATTAACACTCCATAAACACATGTGATCCTCACATCAAAGCCATTCCCTCCGGTTATCCCGATTTCTGTCACTTCGGGGCCATTGGTTCCAGACAACAACGTGAGTATACAACTTGCAGGTAAGTCCATAAAAAATACTATCATAATGAATCAATAACATGTTCAGATCTGAAATCATGACACTCGGGCCCTAGTGACAAGCATTAAGCATAACAAGTCACAACAAAGTCATAAAGCACTAATAGAAGATACTAGGCACCATGCCCTAACAATCTGATGCCATTACATGAACGATCTCATCCAATCCCTACCATCCCCATGGCCTACAGCGGGGGATTACTCACTCATAGATGGGGGAAACATGGATGGTCGATGGAGAAGCGATGGTGATGATGATGGCGATGATCTCCTCCAATTCCCCATCCCGGTAGGGTGCCAGAACGGAGTTTCTGGTGCTGTTTCATGGAATCTGGTGGTGGCGGTGGAGCGGAACTCCTTCTGGAAAAACGTCGACCCTCCTGAGTTTTTAGGTCAGAAAGCATCTTATAGGCGAAGAGGGAGACCGGGGGGCAGCCTGGGGCGGCCAGCCCGTGCCCTGGCACGACCAGGCCTAGCCTGTGCCTGGGTGTGGTCTGGCCAGGCCCTGGCCCCCCTCCGTCTTGTATTTTGGCTCCGGGAGTCTTCTGGTGAAATAGGATTTTTGGCATATTTTCCGAGATTTTTCCTGATAGTTGATTTTCTACACAAAAAGTAGACACCAATGCAATTCTGCTGAAAACAGCGTCAGTCCGCGTTAGTTGCATCCAAATCACACAAGTTTAGAGGAGAAACAATAGCAAAAGTGTTCGGGAAACTAGATACGTTTTGGATGTATCAACTCCCCCAGCTTAGCTTATTGCTTGTCCTCAAGCAATTCAGTTGAAAACGGAGTGCGATAAAAGAACTTTCACGAACACCTTTGCTTCATATGATGTATATAATCTCAGCATGTGATCAACTACTTAGGCAATTCATAGTAAAGAGTATGCTACTGAGTCTACTTAATAGTCATTGCAAGCTATGAAGAGATTCCAACTCAAAAATAATAAGTAGCATGAAGCGTAAACATAAGCAACATTACAATGCTCATAAAAAGGTATGATAGAGTGGTCTCTCGCTTGCCTTTGATTATGAATGTCAAGGCACCTCTGAAGTTCAAGTGATGACTAGAAGTAAAGATATCAAAGATACAAGCATCAAAGTCATAACACAAATAATCAAGTAATGGGACAAGCACATTACACTAAGAATGACAACTATGCTCTCAAGAAGGTGCTCAAAGAATGTATATGGAGACTCAACAAGTAAAGGAAAAGGTTTTGAATAATTTAAAAGGCTTCCAAATGCTAGAAGTATGGTACTCATTAGCTTTGAGCTCTCATTGCCCCTATAATAAGCATATTTAATGTGGTTAAGGTGAAAGTGAGGTCCAATCTGAGTTATATGCTTGACAGACTATAAACTAGAAATCCCATGTCCCTTGAGTACGAGGGCCGCTCCTCATGCTACTCAACTTTAGTTACCGGTAAGTTCTTGTCATCGTAAATATGTGCGTATCATAGAGAACCGCCAATGGGGTACCCCTTGCCCGATGATACGGAAGAATCCCCATATCAAAATGACAAGGCAAGCAGACAATGAGTGTCTCAGCAATCTTCTTATTTACCATGGGAAAATGGTGCTTTTTCCTCTCTTTCCTCTTTTCATAAATCTCTTTTTTTTCTTTTTCTCAATAGCTATCTCTCGTTTTTTATAAGAAGAATGCTTCATAGATATCATTATGGTTACGCTGCAGGTTTCCACCATGTCAGCATGGATTAGACCAGCGGCCCAGGCGTTTCTCTAACACACATACATAACCCCATGGACTTACAAGCTCCCCTTTTATTTCACACCGACGACATCCGCACACAAAAGAGCATGGCATCAACTAGGTATATATTTACAAGTGTTGAAAGCGTTCCCCGTGACAGCACGGTTCTGCTAATCCCCAGCCTATAATTTGCAAGCATATAACTTTCATGGACAGTCACAATGGTTCAGGCTTATTAAATGCAAGAAATAAAGTGTGCCATCAAGTTTGTGAGAGCTTTACTAACTAACTTTCTCATAACAAGCAAACATTTTATTCAGAAGAAAACAAGGCATAATAAATATGCACGGGAGTAGAAAATGATGCTAATAGGTAGGTATGGTGGACACTTTGGCAATATTTGGTTTAAGGGAATTGGAAGCATGAGTAAAGTACTCAGTGAAAGTGAAGGCTAGCAATAGTAAGGGAGCGACAAATGAGAGAGAAATAGCTGTCATAATCATGCTTGCAATAAAACAGGACTAATCATGGCATGAAAGTGATTCAAGATCCTCAAGGCAAAATAATTCATCAAGGCTTAACTGATTATTACAGTCATGTGCATGCGTGAGCATGTGCCAAGTCAATTCAAATGAAACATTCAGAGGAGGATACCACAATGTCATACCAAGTTATGAATAGAGTAATGCAAGCAAACATTCATAAGACATGCTACAAACTATTAGCAAGATGGAGCTAATCATACGAAAGCAAGAACTACTAAGCATCCAAAGATAACATACACCTTACACGAACGGACTAGGCATGCCCACAGTGATGAGTATATGTACAAAAATGAAAATAAATAGAGTTCGTTACGAGCCTCCCACCACGCCTCAAGTTGTCATTAATCCTCATTATTGCTCTTCACTTGTGTGGCTTGAATAATAATATGAAACCAATATCCACTGAGGACTGCTGAACCCTGGAACAAACTCACAAAGCCAAAGAAGAAGAACAAATATTTTTGGTGTTTTCGATTTTTTAAAGCAAGAACCAAAAAGGAAAAACAAGCAAAGCAAAATCTTTTTGGGTTTTTTCAAATAGTTCAAACAAAGCAAAAGGGAAAAGCAAACCAAGGCAAAAAGAAGAAGAAAACCAAAGAGAAACAACGGAAATATTTTTGGTCTTTTTGTGTTTTAGAAAGCAAAAGCAAAGAAAGAACGAAAACTAAAAAGAGAATGAAACATGAATATACAAAGTACCGACGCAACAAGATAAGGAGATGAGTGCGGTGTCGGTGTACCTCCCCCAAGCTTAGGCTTTTGGCCTAAGTGGGTATCAATCCCAAGCTGGCCAGGATGAAGTGTCACCGTGGTATGACGAAGAGGTCCCCTCGTCCTGGTGCGAGCTCGAGTACGTCCCTCCGTAATGTGTGGAGTAATCATAGGAGGGCACATCCTCCTGGTGCTGCTCGTGGAAATCCAGGAAGCGAAGCTCCTCGTCCACCTCTTCCTTGGAGCGTGACCACGGTCTCCTGTGAACACTAAACAAAGAAGGCTGTGGCAAAAGGATTTCCCTTTCATCCCTGTCAATGAAAAGCATCCTATATACTAGACTGTTCAAATCAGAAGTAGCAGTGACAAAGTGATTTGTTTTCATAGAAACAAGGTCAAGCCTTTGTGGTGCTAGTACAATATCGTTGGGATCTACTAAAAGTCCCAATGCATTGACTATACGCGAGGCAATGATGCCCCCATAGATAGGCCCCCTAGCAGCTAGGTGGCGAGCAATAAGCGAGCCCAGGTTGTACCGAGTATCATTCTTGAGCGCAGCAGCAAGGAAGGCTAAATGATAGTTGGAGATATTACTTGTGTTCTCCCTACCAAGTACGCTAGTAGCAAGATAATATGCAAAGTATCTAAGGGCAGGGAGTTGGATATTTCTTATCTTTCCGCGTTGCGCCACGCGGTCATCATCATTGGTCACCCTCTGTAAAGTTCCAACAAATCAGCGGGTCGCCCTTGAATCTTCTTCACGGTCCCTGTCATGCTTACACCTACAACACTGCAAAATCTTTCCAATGACATGGTAAAGGACAGATTATAAATTTTGAAAGAGACAGTTGACTGATAGGGTGTGTTAGTAAACGTGAAGCTCTCAACAAAGGTTTTGGTGAGCATACCGTATTGCTCACTCTCATCTTGCATATATGCGGTCAAACCAACCCTCTCAATCAGTAGCAAGAAATCATCAAGAATCCCTGCAGCTTGTAAGAAAGTAAAACAAGGAAAAGTAGATGGGTGAGCATCCCCATCATCCCTTTCATTACCAATACGAGTTGCAATGAGATCTTCGTTGTATGATGGCCTAAACTGAGAGGCTGATCTTGAGGGCCTTGACCTCCTAGGTGCATCACTCTCAAATATCTCTCCAAAGGTATGGTTGTTCATGCTTGGTATTCTGAAATTTAAACACCTATTAAACAAGTGATTGCAAAGTGAATATAATGAAGGATTCTACTCATAGGGACTTGTAAGAGGCCTAAGCATGCATAAAAACTATATCTCTAAGCATCAAACAAGCTTACAAGCTCTCAAAATCTGTCACCTACAGCAGCAAAATACTCAATATATAATCCACTAAACACAAATCTACTTGGACAAGGGGAGGAGTCACATACCAAGGAACAAATGCTCCAAATTTCAGCAAGAAAGATGGGCTGAGCAAGGAGATCAAAAAGTCGAGAGCAAGCACAGCAAGAACGCGATTTTGAGCAATGAACTAGAGCTTACTCGGCAAAGAGAAGAAAGTGGCAGGTGAGAGAGTTAGTGGGGGGCCAGGGGTGGCCCACACCAGGGCATGGCGCCACCCAGGGCAAGCCGCGCCACCAGGTGGTGTGCCTGCCTGGTGGGTCCCCCTGGTACCTCCCAGGCACTCCTCTGCCCCTTTTTTCACGTAAAAATTTAATACGAATTTTCTGGAATTTTTCGAGACACTTTATTTTGGGCATTTTTCAGGTATAGAAGAATGATTTTCTGATAGACAGTTTTTTTGGAAATGATGCAATGACAAAACAGGGCTAGAACTACAGAAGTTCTAGGACACTCTAAAATGCAAGCAACTAACAACAAAAAGAAAACTAAACAAAAGCAAAAACTAAAATGGATAGAATAGAAGTAAATGGGGATAATCACGGTGAAAACATTGTTTTGTTCAATGAAATCCTTTTGTTAACAAGGTTGATCAGGTCTTGTTACCAAAACAATTCCATATGAGACAAAACTTTGTATCCCACTAATGATTATGTTACCTCAACCTTGATAGCAATGGTCCCAATCATAATAGTTTCAAATCTTTCTCTTGGTATGGGACACTATATTTCTCCAACTTGAATGCCCTCAACATGTTCAATTGAATTCAAACCATAATTCCTTTCAATCTTCTTGGGGAAATAGACAGTATGTTCCTTGTCATTAACATTAAAGGTCACCTTTCCTTGATTACAATTAATAATAGCTCCTGTAGTATTAAGAAAAGGTCTCCCAAGAATAATAGACATATTATCATCTTCAGGCATTTCAAGCACAACAAAATCAGTTAATATCAAGCAATTATGAGCCACTTGAACAGGTACATCCTCACATATACCAACAGGAATAGTGGTCGATTTATCAGCCATTTGCAAAGATATATCAGTTGGTATTAATTTTTCTAGTTGAAGCCTCTTATAGAGAGAGAAAGGCATACCACTAACTCCAGCTCCCAAATCACACAAAGCAGTTCTAACATAACTGTTCTTAATAGATCAAGGGATAGTTGGAATCCCTAGGTCTCCAAGTTTCTTTGGAATCTTACCATTAAAGGAATAATTAGCAAGCAAAGTAGAGATTTCTTCATTAGGGATCTTCCTTTTATTCGAGACAATATCCTTCATATACTTTGAGTAAGGAGGCAATTTAATAGCATCAGTCAAAGGTTGCAGGAATAAAGGTTTCATCCACTCACAAAACTTATTATAATGTTCATCTTCCTTTGACTTGTGTCTCTTATCAGGGAAAGGCATAGGTTTTTGGACCCAAGGTTCTCTTTCACTACCATGTTTCTTAGCAATAAAATCGTCTTTAGTGTATTTAGTATTCTTAGTGTGGTTTTTAGGTTCTTCTTCAACTTTTTCTTCATTAGGAGCTTCATTTTATTCATTACCACTTTCAGTTTCAACATTAAAAATAGATATACTATTAGGATCTATAGCAGGTTCAGAGGGTTCTACAACAGTTTTATGTTTCTTTTTCCTTTTCTTACGAGTAGGACCACTATTTTCCGCTTGTTGAGAATCCTGCTCAATTCTTTTGGGATGCCCCTCAGGATAAAGAGGATCCTGGGTAGCAGCACCACTTCTAGTTCTAATTTCATAAGCATGTTTTTCTTTAGCAGCATTAACTAGCAAGTCTTTTTGCACTTTAACAAGTTGATCTATTTGAGTTTGAACCATTTGAAAGTGTTTAACAATCATTTTAACATCATTAGAGGTTCTTTCCACAATATCTTTCAACTCAACAATAGCTCTAGTGTTTTCCATTAGATGATTTTGCACCCTTTTATTAAAATTATCTTGCTTAACAATAAAGATATCGAATTCTTCTAAGCATTGATCAGGAGGTTTAGAGTAAGGGATATCACCTTCATCAAAGTGTTGGAGAGAGTGTACCTCAATAGTGGATGAGTAGGGGATAGACTTACATAATTCTTCTATAGGAGGTAAATTCTTGACATCTGCAGCTTTAATTCCCTTCTCCTTAAGACATTTCTTAGCTTCCTTCATCACTTCATCATTTAATTCAATAACTCCCCTCTTCTTTGATGTTGGAATAGGCACCAGAATAGTAGGTTCAGGTACAATTAGTTCAGGTATAGCTTGTTTAGGAGGAGTCCAATCTTCATAGTTCTTACTTATTTTAGCCATTAATTCCTCAGCTTCCTTAGGAGTCCTATTCCTGAAAACACAATCAGCACAACTATCTAGGTATGTCCTAGATTCTTCAGTTAGTCCTTTATAAAATATATCAAGAAGCTCATTCTTAGGTAATGGACTTCCAGCTTGTGCATGAATCAAAGCACAAAACCTTGCCCATGATTCGGGCAATACCTCTTTTTCTCCCTGTTTAAATCAAAAAGTTCCTGCAAAATAGCATGTCCAGCACTAGGAGGAAAATATTTCTGCAGGAAAGTACTAATCAAGCAATCAGGGCTATCAATAGATCCAGGAGGTAAATTACTAAACCAAGTTTTAGCTTCTCCTTTCAGTGAAAAAGGGAAAATCTTAGCAACAAAGTAAGTATGCATCTTAATATCATCAAAAAACAGGCCACTCATGGTAGAAAGTTTATTCATATGTGCTACCGCACTTTCATTCTTAGTCCCACAAAAAGGTTCTTTCTCAACAATAGCTATGTAAGATAGATCAAGAGAGAAATCATAATCTTTATCTATAATGTTTATGGGGGAAGCAGCAAACTTAGCAATAGGAGTCAATTTGGGTCTAATAGTACGCCTCTCAAGGAGACTCTTAGCAGAGTTCCTATCATGGGTGTTTTTACATTCTTTAATAAATTCATCAGTCATCTCAACATAACCATCTTCAATGTCATAACTCTCACTAGACTCAGGTGAACTAACAGGTGTAGTAGTAGTGTCTTCATTAGGAGTTTTTGTATTTCCAGCTATAGTTCTAGCAATCGTAGCATCTAGGAAAGGACCTAATGAACCACTCTTATCAAGCACAGTATAAGTAGCATCATAAGCATCATATGTTTCAGATTCAGCAGTAGTAGCAGTGTGTGTAGCATGTGTATGTGGTGGTGTAACGACCTTACTCATAACAGATGGTGAATCAAGAGTAATAGAGGTGTTCAGAACCGTACCTCTTCTCGTTGTGGATGGTAAAATAGGAAACTTGCCATCACGAGACTTACCCATGATGGATGGATAGCAGCGAACAATAGAGAATCCAAGTGAACTTTATAAATAAAGCTATGCTCCCCGGCAGCGGTGCCAGAAAATAGTCTTGATGACCCACAAGTATAGGGGGTGTATCGTAGTATTTTCGAGGGAAGTGAAACCCAATTTATTGATTCGACACAAGGGGATCCAAAGAATATTTATAAGCCTTAACAACTGAGTTGTAAATTTAGCTGCACCTGGAAACAATCTTGCTCACAGCAGTTTATCAGTAGCAACAGTTTTGTAGTAGGAATAGTAAAGTAGCAGCAGTAGTAAAGTAAAGACAGCAGTAACAATAACAGTAAACAGTGGGATTCGAGTGCGGTAGGCATAGGGATGGATGGACGGGCGTTGCATGGACAAGACAATTCACATAGCAATCAGAACATAGGGCAATTGCAGATAAATAAGATAAAGCATCCAAGTACTAGATAATCCTAGGCATGTCTTCCATATATAGTCATACGTGCTCGCAATGAGAACTTGCACAACATCTTTTGTCCTGCCAGCCCGTTTGCAGCGGGGCCTCAAGGGAACTACTGGCAATTAAGGTGCTCCTTTTAATAGAGCACCAGAGCAAAATATTAACACTCCGTGAACACATGTGATCCTCACATCAAAGTCATTCCCTCCGGTTATCCCGATTTCTGTCACTTCGGGGCAATTGGTTCCGGACAACAACATGTGTATACAACTTGCAGGTAAGAACATAAACAATACTATCATAATGAATCAATAACATGTTCAGATCTGAAATCATGGCACTCGGGCCCTAGTGACAAGCATTAAGCATAACAAGTCGCAACAAAGTCATAAAGCACTAATAGAAGATATTAGGCACCATGCCCTAACAATCTGATGCCATTACATGAACAATCTCATCCAATCCCTACCATCCCCATGGCCTACAGCGGGGGATTACTCACTCATAGATGGGGGAAACATGGATGGTCGATGGAGAAGCGATGGTGATGACGATGGCGATGATCTCCTCCAATTCCCCGTCCCGGCAGGGTGCCAGAACAGAGTTTCTGGTGCTATTTCGTGGAATCTGGTGGTGGGGGCGGAGCAGAACTCCTTCAGGAAAAACGTCGACCCCTCTGAGTTTTTAGGTCAGAAGGCATCTTATAGGCGAAGAGGGAGACTGAGGGGCAGCCTGGGGAAGACAGACCATGCCCTGGCGCGGCCAGGCCCAGCCCACGCCTGGGGGTTGTCTAGCCAGGCCCTGGCCCCCCTCCATCTCGTATTCTGGCTCCGGGAGTCTTCTGGTGAAATAGGATTTTTGGCATATTTTCCGGGATTTTTCCTGATAGTTGATTTTCTGCACAAAAAGTAGGCACCAATGCAATTCTGCTGAAAACAGCGCCAGTCTGCGT
Organism: Avena sativa; assembly: GCA_916181665.1. Classification (NCBI taxonomy): domain Eukaryota; kingdom Viridiplantae; phylum Streptophyta; class Magnoliopsida; order Poales; family Poaceae; genus Avena; species Avena sativa. The sequence continues at coordinate 107,284,543 of OV702292.1, forward strand.
TAGTTGCATCCAAATCACACAAGTTTAGAGGAGAAAGAATAGCAAAAGTGTTCGGAAAAGTAGATACGTTTTGGACGTATCAACTCCCCCCAAGCATGTATATGACTGAAATAATCAGTTAAGACTCGATGAATTATTTTTCCTTAAGGATCTTGAATCACTTTCATGCCATGATTAGTCCTGTTTTGTTGCAAGCATGATTATGACAGCTATTGCTCTCTCGTTTGTCGCTCCCTTACTATTGCTAGCCTTCACTTACACTGAGTATGTTTTACTCAAGTTTCCAACTCCCTAAACCAATTATTTCCAAAGTGTCCACCATACCTACCTATTAGCATCATTTGCTACTTCCGTGCATATTCAATATGCCTTGTTTTCTTCCGAATAAAATGTTTGCTTGTTATGAGAAAGTTAGTTAGTAAAGCTCTCATGAACTTGATGGCACACTTTATTTTATGCACTTAATAAACCTGCACCATTTTGACTATCCATGAAAGTTATATGCTTGCAAATTATAGACCGGGGATTAGCAGAACCGTGCTGTCACGGGGAACGCTTTCAACACCTGTAAATATATACCTAGTTGATACCATGCTCTTTTGTTTGCGGATGTCGTCGGTGTGAAATAAAAGGGGAGATTGTAAGTCCATGTAGTTATGTATGTGTGTTAGAGAAACGCCTGGGCCGCTGGTCTAATCCATGTCATCATGGTGGAAACCTGCAGCGTAACCATAATGATATCTATGAAGCATTCTTCTTATAAAAAAAGAGAGAGAGAGATAGCTATTGAAAAAAAAGAGAAAAGAAAAAAAAGAGATTTGAGAAACGAGGAAAGAGAGAAAAAAGCACCATTTTCCCATGGTAAATAAGAAGATTGCTGAGATACTCATTGGCTGCTTGCCTTGTCATTTTGATATGGGGATTCTTCCGTATCATCGGGCAAGGGGTACCCCGTTGGCGGTTCTCTATGATACACATGTATTTATGATGACAAGAACTTACAGGTAACTAAAGTTGAGTAGCATGAGGAGCGGCCCTCGTACTCAAGGGACATGGGATTTCCAGTTTATAGTCTGTCAAGCATATAACTCAGATTGGACCTCACTTTCACCTTAACCACATTAAAGATGCTTATGATAGGGGCAATGAGAGCTCAAAGCTAACAAGTACCATACTTTCAGCATTTGGAAGCCTTTCAAACTTTTCAAAACCTTTTTTTTCATTTTCCTTGTTGAGTCTCCACATATTCTATGAGCACCTTCTTGAGAGCATAGTTGTCATTCTTAGTGTAATGTGCTTGCCTCAAAACTTGATTATTTGTGTTATGACTTTGATGCTTGTATCTTTAACATCTTTACTTCTAGTCTTCACCTGAACTTCAGAGGTGCCTTGGCATTCATAATCAAAGGATAGCGAGATACCACTCTATCATACCTTGTTATGAGCATTGTAATGTTGCTTATGTTTATGTTTCCTGCTACTTATTATTTTTAAGTTGGAATCTCTTCATAGCTTGCATTGCCTATTAAGTGAACTTAGTTGCATACTCTTTATTATGAATTGTCTAAGTAGTTGATCACATGCTGAGAATATATACATCATATGAAGCAAATGTGTTCGTTAAAGTTATTTTATCGCACTCAGTTTTCAACTGAATTGCTTGAGGACAAGCAATAAGCTAAGCTTGGGGGGAGTTGATACGTCCAAAATGTATCTACTTTCCCGAACACTTTTGCTATTGTTTCTCCTCTAAACTTGTGTGATTTGGATGCACCTAACGTGGACTGACGCTGTTTTCAGCAGAATTGCCTTGGTTTCTACTTTTTGTGCAGAAAATCAACTATCAGGAAAAATCCCGGAAAATATGCCGAAAATCCTATTTCACCAGAAGACTCCCAGAGCCAGAATACGAGACGGAGGGGGGCTAGGCCCAAGCCACACCACCTGGCCGCGCAGGCTAGCCCAGGCCGCGCCAGGGGGTGGTCTGGCCACCCCAGACACCCCCTCGGTCTCCCTCTTTGCCTATAAGTTGCTTTCTGACCTAAAAACTCCGGGGGGTTTGGCGTTTTTCCAGAAGGAGTTCCGCTCTGCCACCACCACCATATTCCACGAAACAGCACTAGAAACTCCGCTCTGGCACCCTGCCGGGACAGGGAATTGGAGGAGATCATCGCCATCATCATCACCATCGCTTCTCCATCGACCATCCATGTTTCCCCCATCTATGAGTGAGTAATCCCCCGCTATAGGCTATGGGGATGGTAGGTATTGGATGAGATCATTCATGTAATGGCATCGGATTGTTAGGGCATGGTGCCTAGTATCTTCTATTAGTGCTTTATGACTTTGTTGCGACTTGTTATGCTTAATGCTTGTCACTAGGGCCCGAGTGCCATGATTTCAGATCTCAACATGTTATTGATTCATTATTATAGTATTGTTTATGGTCTTATCTGCAAGTTGTATACACACGTTGTTGTCCGGAACCAATGGTCCCGAAGTGATAAAATTCGGGATAACCGGAGGGAATAGCTTTGATGTAAGGATCACATGTGTTCACAGAGTGTTAATGCTTTGCTCCGGTGCTCTATTAAAAGGAGCACCTTAATTGCCAGTAGTTCCCTTGAGGCCTCGCTGCAAACGGGCTGGTAGGACAAAAGATGTTGTGCAAGTTCTCATTGCGAGCACGTATGACTATATATGGAACACATGCCTAGGATTATCTAGTACTTGGATGCTTTATCTTATTTATCTGCAATTGCCCTATGTTCTGATTGCTATGTGAATTGTCTTGTTTGTGCAATGCCCATCCATCCATCCCTATGCCTACCGCACTCGAATCTTACTATTTACTGCTATTGTTACTGCTGTCTTTACTTTACTACTGCTGCTACTTTACTATTCCTACTACAAAACTGTTTCTACTGATAAACTGCTGTGAGCAAGATTGTTTCCAGGTGCAGCTGAATTGACAACTCAGTTGTTAAGGCTTATAAACATTCTTTGGCTCCCCTTGTGTTGAATCAATAAATTGGGTTTCACTTCCCTCGAAAATACTGCGATACACCCCCTATACTTGTGGGTCATCACTGAACAACAAAAAACTCGATTCGAACGGTCAAGAGTTTCTCAATAGGCACATTCAACTCCGGGACAAGTGGGCATGAGCTTATGATGAGGGTGGCCGGAGGTATGGTCAAATGACAAGCAACATGGAAGAGGCCTTCAACAAGGTGCTTAAGGGTGTCCGTGCATTGCCCGTCACTGCAATAGTTCGATACACATTCGACAAGTTGAATGGTTATTGTTTCAACTACTCACTTGAAATGGATAAGCAAATTACAGGATAGAACAAAAACGAGTACAAGTACAAGTACCCACCCAGGGTTGACGATTGGATGACATTTCAGTCACGGAAGGCGGACTCCCAAGTTGCCACGGTTTTTGATAACCACGAGCTTGTTTACCAAGTGGTCGAGCCTAGAGGAACCACTTCGGATGGTGTCAAACACGGAGGCCGAGCCTTCAAGGTCTCCCTAAGGAATTGTGATTGCACATGCGGAAGGCCATTGTTGCTTCATCTCGCTTGTTCTCACTTGCTATGTGCATCTCGGAAGCGCCATGTCGATTATAATCACGAGCACACCGTTAGAGAGTCCGAGTTCTCTATCATGAAGATGAATATGACTTGGGCTCCTAGATTTCATCCATACCTTGACCAATCACAATGGCCGGAGTACCATGGATTGCAACTATGGCACCATCCGGAATGGAAGGTGGTTAAACATGGTAGACGCAAGACAAAGCATTTTAGAAGTGACATGGACGGATGGGGCCGTGTTGGTGTGCAGGAATCGGGAAACGGCCAATTTCAGGAGCCTCGTGAGAGATCTCGTTGTGGCAAGTGTAGTGGTGAAGGGCAAAATTCTAGGAGTTGTACACAAAGGAAGAGAGCAAAAGGAAATGAAGCAATCACAAGCGGTCCAAGCCATCAAAATGAGCCTAGCCAACCAAGAAGTAGCCAACAAAATGGTCCAAGTCAACAAAATCCTAGCCAACAAAATTGTCCAAGCCAACAAATTCCTAGCCAAGGGACAAGTAGTCAACAAGTGCCAAGCCAAGGGATGAGGTCGATTACTTGGTCTTAGTAGAGGAAGAGGTCGATCACTTGGGCTTAGTAGAGGAAGAGGGCGTGGACCAAATCCGGCTAGTATGATAGGTTATTTGGCGGGACCAAATCCGTATGCACATAGGTATGGCGAAAAAAATGATCACACTTTTATGCTTACTTTACTACCTTTCATGCTTATTTTACTATCTTTCATACTTATATTTTTCAAACCACTATTGTTCACATTCATGCTTACTTAACTAACTTTCACCTTTTTTCTTATTATAGGTATGGCCAACAAGAACAATGATGGGGATGTTGTGAACTACTCGAAGTTGTGGGTGGACGCTTTGGCAGTGGTGAGAGAGAGGAAGGATAAAGAGGAAGAGGAAGGAAGTTGATGAAGAGGAAGAGAGGAAGCGGAAGGAGACATTTGCTCGTGAATTTGAGTCGGTGGTTTAACTTGCTTGCGACTTGAGGAAAAAGGAGGATGAAGCAGAGGAGAAGAAGAGGAAGAAGGAAGAGGAAGATAAGAAGAGGAAAAAAGAGAAGGAAGAGGAAGAGATAAAGAAGAAAAAGGAGAAGGAAGATGAGGAGAGGAAGAGGAGGTCCAATGCTAGGCCACCTTGCGCCGATCAAGTGGAAAGGCCACGGAGGACATATCGTACATCCAAGGCCCATGGAAAGAAGGTTCCAATTTGTTGGTGTGAAGATGATTGCATTGTTAAGGAGTCCATCGACTACAATTCCGATACTTGGGGAAGAAAGTTCTTCATGTGTGCCAACTACGCTCGCTCTCCCGTGCGTACCCGCAACCCGTATGAGACTCCACCGGTATGCACAAAGCAATTTAATTTAAGAATCTCTATTCCATATCATATTAATAACATGCTCTATTATCTTGTAGTCTCCCCCTCCAGTATGAAGGTACTACACTTGGATAGACCTCGAGCAATCTGAAGCTACGAAGGCTATCCAGGAGATCGACAGTGCAATAGTTAGACGTCGGTACCAAGAAGCTGTGCGTAACAAGGAGATGGCGGTGAGGCGCAAGCAACGTGAGGACGAGCGTCGCAAGCAAGAAGAGGAAGAGAAGCGCATCGCTAAGGAGGCTCGTGATGTGGAGAGGGAAAGGAAGCGTCAAACGGCGTGGCGCTCCCAGGAGGAAGACAAGGAGCGCAAGAAGAAGGGGAAATGGCCTCGTGTTCTAGACTTGTAGATGACGAGGCTCGGGATGAACTATTTCTTCGTGCGATGTGTGAACCTTAGCTGAACTTATTTTGGAAACTATGTGTATGTGTATTGGATGGGAGAACTATGTGTATTGGATGGGAGAACTATCAAAGGAATTTGAGCCTCCTTAGATATTTCTGAACTATGTGAACTATGTGTATTGGATGGGAGAACTACCAAAGGAATTTGAGTCGATTAGATAATTCAGAACTAGGATAGTGCGGCGCCACGTAGGGTGGCGCTGCAAGTGTGCCTACAACACCACAGCGAGAAGCGCGGCAACCCTCGGAGCCTACAGTGCCACACGAGGAGGTGCTGCACCTAAGGCTACGGTGCCGCCCTAGCCCTCGGCGCGGCAGCAAACCCTTCTGCCTCGAAGGGTTAACGCTACAGATCATGCGGCGCCAGGCTAGGTGGCGCTATAGCTATGGGTGCAGCGCCAGGCTAGGTGGCGTTGCAGCTGTGGGTCTCGGCAACCAAGCAAATTTGCGAGGCGACGTAACTTTTGTGCATGTCGCTTAACGAATTCCCTTAACTTGTTATGGCCCTCCTCGTTCTTTGGAAACTCTAAAGCGCCCTCCAATTCATCCGCCTGCTTCTGGACCTTTGTGCACTAACATGCAAGGAAACGAAGACACGAATTATATATTTTGTTGAGGTGGTAACACGAATAAAAACTACCCGACTTACAACAAAGTTGATCATGGGAGCAAAGGAGGTTTGGCGCCCTTCTCTGACAATCTAGTTGTACTCAAGGTTGCTTAGGTCGTCAAAACCAGGCAGCGGCTCTTCCAAAATGTTTTCTGGATAGGAATCTGGTAGGATCTTAACACGAGTGTTCTCTAGAAACCAGCGGAGGTACTCGCTGAAAGCATCCTCACAATGGGGTTGTGCGATCATTGATTTCTTAGCTTCTTTCACACAAATGAGAAACCGAGACACGTGCTTCTGGTGAATCTTATCCCAGTCTGTCTTCTTGCTCTTGAGCCTGTCCAACCTGTATATGAACAAAGTGCAATTTTTTAGCACACACAACTATCATACATCATATTGGGGAACATGTATAGAAGCAATTCTTACCGGTGAAGCTCGATGCCGGTGTCCTGCCAATCCAAAGGAGTAGACTGATAGAGACCAAACTGTCTCATAACCCGCTGCGGCATATGATGCTCAACAACCCACATGCATATCATGGGGCACTGCATGTACCCGAGATTACATTCGGCGTCGCACTGCGGGTTAAGACGAAAATCCTCGCAACCAAAATTGTCCCTAGGACCATATACCTCCCATACAACCTTAATCACACACAAGATAGTTCAATAAGAAAAGTAGTTGAACGAAATGCTAAATGGTATATGGGTTGGAAATTCTTACTTGCTCCGGGAGAAGGTTGTCAAACTCATTGGTGTATCTAATGTACACCACTTGTAGGTCAGTTGGGGGCTTGGAGACCACGTCCCAATTGTAAGCCCAAGTTGGCCACCTTGATCGGTTCCCTCCATCGATATAATCCTTGGTGGGCATTTTATTGGGTCATCCAACTAGCAAGCGTTCCCACATCCACACCGATATAAGTAGCAATGGACCACCAATGTAAGCCTCGGGACCAGTCCTTCGACAAGCCTCGTCCAGCTACGCACCAAAGAAAACACAGTTTAATCATGGGGACATTCAAAGAGCACATGTAAAGATGGGAAAAATATAAGTACTTCATTACCTGTCGGTACAAGAAGGCCAATGCCGCTGAACCCCAGCTCCATTTCTTATCCATTTTAGTCAAATCCTTTAGCCAGTGCCAGTGAGCCATGTTTCCCTTACCATCAGGAAATATAGTCTTCATGATAACATACCACACATAAACACTGTTGGAAATATTCCCTAGAGACAAATAGTAGTAAGGACTATTATCATATTTCATATAGTTTATGATTAAGTTTTATATCATGCTATAACTGTATTGAGTGGAAACATCAATACACGTCTGATATACAACTAGGGGTTCCCAGTGAAACTCTAGTCACTGGTTCATTGGTCAACAGATGATCATGTTTCCTGATCATGTGGCATTTATGCCAGTTGGAAATGAGGTCATCTCATTCTGAGAATGAGATGATGAACCAATACCCAACCTAAACATAGTGACCCGATCATGTCATGAAGTTCAAGTTATGATGATTAGAAATGGATCCTCGTAGACTATTCCTTGGACCGTGAGGCTATATCAATCACCGTCTCCCGAGAGTGCTTTGATAGCATCAAGCGCCACTTGGTAATACAGTGGTTATAAAGGTGTGTTCAGGTACTCGGAGGAAACCGTTGAGGCAATATATGTCAAGAGCAGGATTTGTCCGTCCATGTGACGGGAAGATACTCAAGGGCCCACTCGGAGAAGTTATATCCAATAGCTGCGCAGCGTGTGATTTGATCACAGGGATATCACTTGTCGAAACGAGTCAAGTAGCGTTGTTCGGTAACGAGATTGAACACGACATGGCGATTTCATTGATCAGAGCTTAAGGGCTTGATGATGCTTAGAGAGTGTTTATAGGATCGGTGGAATCACAGAAGAAGAGTAGGGAGAAAACCGGAAGGGTTTCGGTAAGTCCGGAGGATGTCCGGAGTGGAGGTGGAAGGTGTTCCATGGCCACGGAGATTGAAGAATATGTGAATGAATATTAAATGTTGATTTAATCATTTATTCATAATTATTTAATAATGAGAAAAATCAAATAAATGGTCAAAGGCTTAATGGGCCAATTCCCGGAGGGGAGAGGGCCCATTAGGGGAAAGGAGAGAGGGATAAGGGGGAGGCCGGCCGGGCCTAGCCCCCCCCCGCCTGGGGCCCACTAGGGTGGCCGGCGGCCACCCCTCCCCCCTCCTCTCCTTTAGTCCCACCCTGGGACTTTGAGGGAGGTAGTACCTCCCGTCCCCCTATATATAGTGGGGGTATTTAGCCAATTTAAATACACCAATAATCAATAAAGGTCTCCCCACTTTTGGGAGGACCTCTAATTGATATTTTCTCTCTCCCCTCTCTCTCTCGTGATCGTGGTCCCAAGTCTGGACTGCGCGAGCGAGAGACATCTTCACCGTGGAGCACCGTCGCGTTGCAGGATTCGGATCCGGGGGCTCTACTTCCGCAACTGCTGCTGGATCGGGGAAGCGGGAGTCATCGTCAGGCACCGGACGTGTGTAACTCCCCGCAAGGTGTCGCACTTGAGGCACTCAAGTCGTTGGAGCCAGAGAAGCGCAAGGACTTCATCATGACCTTGAGGTCGGCTTCGGCTCGTCTACATCAACCACACTCTCCTAAGCGTTGACAACGCTTTTCGGTCTTCGAGGGTAAGTTCGCGAAAAGCTCCTCCCGTTACTGTATTACTAATAGATAGGTTCTGGCAGCTTAAGGGGTTCAGGGGCGTAGGGTAAAATTTATTGTTTTCATACGCGGAACCCCAACAGTGGTATCAGAGCTAGATCTATGCGTAGTAATGCTAGTACGGGTAGAACACACGAGATGTAGCGCGTGGGCATTGATCTTTTAGTTGTTACCCTCCCACGTGTACTTGTGTATACCGCAGTAATGCTTGATGAAGCGGCCCCCAACCGACTTTACGCGTTCATTCGCGAGACTGGTCCACGCTTGACATACGGCTTGTACCGTATAAAGTGTCTTAGGGGGGTGTCTGTCTCTCTCGCATTAGTTGGTATACCATTTGCAACGGAGGGCCCCGAAAGGGGTGTAGTAGAGACAACTACTTGATCAGCGTTGTGCTGAAAGGTAAGAACGGTTCTTGTGCGAAAGCCCATTCAGCCATGTAAAACATGCAAAGATAAAGTAGAGGCGTCTAACTTTGTTTTGCAGGGGGCGTTTCTTTGTGATATGGTTGTGGCAAAGGTAAAGTGATTACCTTTTGTTACGTAGTAGTAGATAGTCACGGAGATGACGAATTACCACGCCGGAATGACACCGGTACCCTGGTGTCTGCCGGAACCCTGGCGCCAGAACCCGGTGACGGCGGATGGAGATCACGACGTGAAGGACAATATCACATAGCATTTACATTCAATGTTATTGTTTGTATGTCTTATTGTGTGCTAGTATAAGATACTCGACGGTAGCCTAATAAGATGATCCCTGTTAAAATTACCAATGGTTGTGTTCCCCTTTAGTGTGCACCACCAAGAAAGTTCTTCGGTATGAGGCGATCCAGGGTTATAGGCCTGGGTGTCAGACATATCCACGTTCGCATACAGTGGGTGTAAGCCATGTTGCACAGCGAATACACTAAGGTTGAGTTGGCAAGCCTAGCACACCACAGAAGCGTGGTCTCGGAACACGGATGGTCAAAAGATCGAACACGAGTCGCATGCATGATGTGACCGACGTTTCGTCCACCTTTGAACCCACATCGATGGCCGTGGTCAATCGGGGGAGATGTGGCTGATAGGGGTCGTGTTATCACTAGGAACCCTCACTAGGGATAGGTGTTTCTGAGTGGAGTTATTATTAACTCATTTAATTATAAACTTAGTCTAAATTCCTTTTGCAATTATAAATCTAGATGGGACCTTTCGTGTTGACGATTGATTGGTTAGAAGGAGACAAGCTCAGATTAGATGGATCGAACTTCTCCATATGGGTTGCAAGTCTCCATGTTCTCCTTAGCGAGAACGACGTGGTCGACTACATACTCGACGGGATGGATTTGGATCAGCCCACTGACCTAGAGACCCCAGAGGAGCGGAAAGACCACTATCTCTGTTGGGAGATGGCCTCCTATATTTCAGTTGTAATGCATTTCGGAATGGTGGACGAGCTGTGGCCTTTCATGGGTGATGTCTGTTGGAGATATGCCCAAGAGGCAATAATAAAGTGGTTATTATTATATCTTTATGTTTATGATAAATGTTTACATCCCATGCTATAATTGTATTAACCGGAAACATTAATACTTGTGTGTTTTGTAAACATAAAAGAGTCCCTAGTAAGCCTCTTGTTAAACTAGCTTGTTGATTAATGGATGATCATGGTTTCCTGATCATGGACATTGAATGTCGTTAATAACAAGATCATATCATTAGGAGAATGATGTAATGGACACACACCCATAGTAAGCATAGCATAAGATCAAGTCATTAAGTTCGTTTTGCTACAAGCTTTTCAAATGCATAGTAACCTAATCCTTCGACCACGAGGTTATGTTAATCACCATCACCGGATGGGTACTTTGATGATATCAAATGCCGCTTCGTAACTGGGTGGTTATAAAGGTGACATTGGGTATTATGAAAGTATGTGTTGAAGTGCATGGACCAAGATTGGGATTTGTCCATCCATATGATGGATAGATATGCTCTGGGCCCTCTCGGTGGAATGTCATCTAGTTAGCTTGCAAGCATGTGACTAGGTCACAAGGGATGACATATCATGGAACGAGTAAAGAGTACTTATCAATAACGAGGTAGAACTAGGTATGGAGATACCGACGATCAAACCTCGGATAAGTAGAGTATCGCGTGACAAAGGGAATTGGTTTCGTATGTTAATGGTTCTATCGATCATGAAGTCATCGTTGAGTATGTGGGAGCCGTTATGGATCTCCAGATCCCGCTGATGGTTATTGATCGGAGAGGTGTCTCCATCATATCTACATATTCACGAACCGTAGGGTGAGACACTTAAGGTTCGAAGTTGTTTTAAGTAGATATGGAATGTGAGTTGGAGACCGAATGTTGTTCGGAGTCTCGGATTGGATCCGGGACATCACGAGGAGATCCGGAATTGTCCGGGGAATAAGATTCATATATTGGGGATCATTTTCTAAGTTAGGAAATGTTCCGGAGTATTTGTATGGGGATTCTAGAAGGTTTCGGAATGTTCCGGAAGGTTCTAGAAGATTTCTTGGAGTTTACTTGAAAACCAAGAAAGGATCAAGGAATCCTTGTGGGGTAAGACAAGGATTCGTGGGGGAGTAGGACTCTCCCCCCACCTCCTTGATCCGCCGGCCAAGGGAGAGGGGAGTCCTACAAGGACTCCACCTCCCCATGGCGCCTCCCTCCTTTAAATAGAGGGGTGGAGGCACAAGCCCTAAGCCCCTTCTATTCTCTAGATCTCAAGTTGCCTCTCTCCTCCTCCTTCCCTCTGCTCTGGCTTAGGCGAAGCCCTGCAGAATTCTCTACTCCTCCACCACCACCACGCTGTCGTGCTGCTGGGATTCCGTGGAGATATCTACTACCTCTGCTGCTTGCTAGAACGGGGAGAGGAAGGTCTGCTTCGACTCCGCACGTGTGACCGACTGCGGAAGTGCTGCCGGAACGCGGCGCCGGAAGGATCATCTACTCGATCTTGAGATCGGCAAGTGATCGACTACATCAACCACGAGATCCGATCTCGTAACGCTTTCGGGTCTACAAGGGTTAGTACAGATCTATCTCGTTGCACATGTCTAATAGATTAGATCTTGACTTTTATCTAGATTAGATCTGGGTTTTGTTCGTTATTGCGGTAGAATTTTTTTGTTTTCCATGCTACGAACCCATCAGTGGTATCAGAGCCGTGTCTATGCGTATATCTGTTGCACGAGTAGAACACAATGGTTTTGTGGGCGTTGGTGCTCGTGCCGTCTTTTGCTTTGTGTACTTTGCATATTGCGGTATGGTGGGATGATGCGGCTTGGGCTAACCTTACATGTCATCGCACATGAGACTTGCTCCACAGTTGACGTGCAACTCGTATTGCACAAGTGGCTTTGCGGGTGTCTGTCTCTCCCATCATAGTATATATCCAATCTACACTTTGCACTTGATAGCACTTGTATCAACGTTGTGGTTCAGTTTCATAGGTAAGATCCGTTCTTATTCGAAAGCCCCAAACCACGTAAAACATGCAAAGAAAATTAGAGGCGTCTAACTTGTTTTTGCAGGGGTTTTGTGATGTGATATGGCCATCATGTGATTGTGATTATATTTGATGTATGCAATGATCCTTGTTGTAATATGGCAACCGGCAGGAGCCTAATGGTTGTCTTTAATTCTGCTAAGACCTGCGTGTCTATTCATCTTGTAATAGCTTTATTCCAAGTAGTTATAATAGTTGCTAGTGATGATGGACAACCATGAAGCGGCGCCACTGACCTTGACGCAATGTTGGTGATGATGGAGATCATGTCCGTGCTTTGGAGATGGAGATCAAAGGCATAAGAAGAAAGGGCCATATCATATCACACTAATTATGAATTGCCTGTGATGTTAATCCTTTATGCATCTTGTATTGCTTAGATCGCGACGGTAGCATTATAAGATGATCCCTCTCACTAAATATCAAGTAATAAAGTGTTCGTCCTTAGTAGGTACCGTTACTAAGACTCGTCGTTTCGAAGCATCTCGTGATGATCGGGTGTGATAGATTCTACGTGTGCATACGACGGGTGCAAGCCAAATTTGCACATGCGGATACTAAGGTTAACCTTGACGAGCCTAGCATGTACAGACATGGTCTCGGAACACGAAATACCGAAAGGTAAAGCATGAGTCATATGGATGATATGATGAACATGTTCATTGTTCGCCTTTAAATGTACATCATCTCACGTGATGATCGGACTTGGTGTAGTGGATTTGGTTCGTGTAATCACTAAAACAACTCGAGGGATGTTGTTTTGAGTGGGAGTTCAATTGTAATTTGGATTAGTCAAACTCAATTTATCATAAACACAATCAAAGTGAATTTGCATAGTTTGTTGTAGTCATTGGCATCCGTTCACCACCTTACACTTAGTTATAGTTGAGATAGTGGAACTATAGAAATTCTGGATATTTGCTTTACGAACTGGTATCGTATTGTTTTGAGTGTCAATCTAAAGTTTAAAAGTCCTGTTGCAAACCTTCAGCAAACTCTGTTTACTCTGTGAAGTTTAATAAACAGTATTAAATCAAGAGTAACAATTCCAGTGTTAGTATCTAATGTATCATGTTTGCCTCCATGATTCTTGATACTCAAAAGATTGTTTTTAATATCAAGTTTATCTAAGAGCTGAAAGCAATGTTTCAGAAACCATCATACGTGAAAGGTATTGCGATATCTAAAACAATGTGTTGGTTACAACATGATAGAGTATACGTCCTCATATTTGATGAGAATTTGTGAAGGTTGGAGACACTAGTCGTCCTAATCCTCCAAAAGGTTTTGGAAAAGAAACATTATACTCGCAATTCACCTTTATAAGCTATAGCAGCTTGATCATGAAAGTTGTCATGATAAGGATGAATAGAAGATGTAAGTAAAATGTTTACTACACTAAAAGATTACTAAAGAATGGAATTTTGAAAGAATGCCAAACATTTGATGAAGGTGATCCACTTCAAAGTGCAAGTCCAAAGGTATTAGTATTTGACTATACACACTTTGTACTATGTGTCATGTGAATGACACCACTATTGATGTTGATAGATTCTTTTAAAAGAAAAGGAATTTTTGAAAGAGAATCTATAAAATATTTGGCAGAAAATAAAAGATTGAAGATATCCAACTTAGGTATATAGAAGATACATGTTATGGCTGTATTCCTTGGTTGTTAAACAATGTGGTTCTGCGGTATTGGATACCGAATTGGTTGGTATGAAGTGTCATACAAGACAACACAATTCATGAACTGCAATGGCCTAAGTAACTAGCAAGAGAATATGTGATGATGTTCATCGAAAACAAACAAAGGGTTGTTGTGTTGCTCGTTAACATCAAAGCTTACCTTCAAGATTTGTTTCAATAATTGTTATTTTGATTAGGTATTATGACGACAAAAGGTTGTTCCAATAATTACCGTATTCCATAATAGATGGATGATATACAAGTCTGGTTGGAGAAATAACGACCATAAAACTAATGCTAAAATGTCGCAAGAGAAATGATTGAAAGATCACTTGCGAAGTGACATCACCGTTTAAATTATATTAGAGATACATGAAGAAACTCCATGTTGATGGATTTTTGGAGTCTTTGATTTTGATCAAATGACGCTTGTGATACTTTCCTGAAGATAGTTACAACTCCGTTCGTAGGCCAAAAGAGGAACGGACGACTAACTGATTGGAATTTGTACATATTGATGTATATAGTCCATTATGTGTAATCGTGGGCAATGGATTTCAACTTCATATGCTTTCTCCGAAGATTTGAGTGAGTATATGTATATACTTACTCAATAAGGAAGAAGTATGAAACATTTGAAAATGATCAAAGACTTTCAAGGTGAAGTGGAAAATTATTGTAACAAGAAAATAAAAAAGTTTATGATTGGATCATAAAGATGTTTGAGTTACAAGTTTAGCAAAACACCTAAGATTTGAGGAATCGTTCCATGGATTTGCATTTCCCAAAACACCATAGGAGTATGGAGTGTTCAAGATATGTAATGAAACCTTGTTTGACATGGTAAGATCAAAGGTGTCATTTATAAAACTGCCATTATATTTTAAAGATTAAAGCTTTAGTGACTACCGCTTTTACACTGAAAAGAGCTCCATCATGATCCGTTGAAATGACACCATATAAGTCATGGTTTGGGATAAAACCCAGGTTGTCCTTTCTTAAATTTTTGGTATGCTAGGCATAAGTAAAATGTTTACAACCAAAGTCGGATGAGCATGTCTTTGTTGGTTATTTCGAATAACCATTGGGTATTCCTCCATAACACCAAAGACAAAAGTGTTTGTCACTTAGAATGTCGAGTTTCTTGAGAAGGAATTTTTGGTGAAAAGTTAAGTGGGAGGACAATAGAACTTTGACAAGGTTGTTGAACCTTGGCTAATATGTGCTGAGTTGCGCAGCGTCGGTAAGTGTCCCGGAGGCAGCAACAATGCTCATGGCTCACGTGCCTCAAAGGATGTGGTCACGGGGATCTAAGTTCCTATTGAACCAAGTAGGTCGGGTAAGTAATCAAATGCCAAGATTTGAGAGTTAAATAATTGTTGTTTGACAATGATGAACCGACTACATGCAAATAATCAATGATGGGCCCTGACTTCGTTAAGTGGCTTGAAGACATAAAATCCGTGATAATTCCATACACGAGAAATCAAGCTTTGAATTTGAAAGACCCTCTAGAAAGGTGCAAGACCTTACAGTCGTATATGGATCTATAAAGAAATAGACATGGATGTTTCACATCTATGAAATAGTCGACATGTCGGAAAGAGTTTACGACAATGTTCAAGGAATTGACTATGATAAGATTTGATCTTTCATAGCGATATTTAGTCTGAACAGATTAATGTAGCAACCACTACATATATTTTGGTATATGGTAGTTGAACAAACAAAACAAGTTCTTCTAATAGAATGGTTACCTAGGATGTGTCCATGACACGATCCAAAGGGTTTTGTTAATTCAAAGGATGCCAAAAGAGTATGCAAAACTTCAATGGTTGAAGTGAGCATCGCGGAGTTGGAATCTTCACCGTGATGAAACCATTAAAAGGTTTAATTTCATCAGAAATGATGAAGATGTTTGCATTTTGCAAGAAATTAAGTGGGAGCGCTAAGACATATTTCTAATACATTATGTGAAAGACATATTGTTGATTAGAAATGATGTATCTTTTATTGACACAGGTTAAGAATTTCATTTCGATGAAAGACTTAGGCATAACCCAAGAATTAGGCATCAAATGTCTATATGGATAGATTGAGGCGCTAATATGGTTTTGCCAAATGTACATAGATAAGATATTGAATGAGTTCAATATGGAAACAACAAGAAAGGTTCTTGACGCACGGAAAGGACTGAATCAAGATTCAAGTGTGTTGACACGAGATTCAAGTGTTTTGACACTTGGTGAAATCACAAGAATATTTTGATCAATCATTCTTTGAGATGTACACATCCAGATATGTCCTATGCTCTAAATGTTATGAGCATATACCAGAATGACTCATAAGATGATCATTGGACAATAGTAGGGATATTCCTATGATCTTTGGAAGAATTAAGAATATATTATTTATATAGTGGTGACAAATAGTTCATTGGAAATTGTTACATTGATACTAGTTTTGTCACAAATTAAGTTTATCTCAATTTAAACTATGGGTGGCACAATGTAATGGAAAGGAAGTTCCATAACGGATTTGGTTGAGTACCAAAGTTAAAACATTATGACAGATACTACAACAAAAGGCTAAGTATATGACTACTATTGTAGCAGCAAATGAGGGCATTTGCGTCAAGTAGTTTGTTACCAAACTAGGTGTCGTTCATAGCGGGATAATACTATGAAGATACATTGTATGACAATTGTATCAACATGATTTAATCCCAAGGAACTAAAGGTCTCACCAAAGGACCAAATTTATACAATGCCATCTCATTGGAGAATGAGTAATGCGTAGAGACGCAAGGACATGCAAATACACACGAACCTGGAAGTGTCAGATCCGAAGATTATGTTTACCACTAGCAATAGTGTCTATACAACACCACAAAGCCATAGGTGTTGAGTGCACAAGTTTTTAACTAGATTATTGACTCTAGTGCAAGTGGGAGACTGTTGGAGATATGCCCAAGAGGCAATAATAAAGTGGTTATTATTATATCTTTATGTTTATGATAAATGTTTACATCCCATGCTATAATTGTATTAACCGGAAACATTAATACTTGTGTGTTTTGTAAACATAAAAGAGTCCCTAGTAAGCCTCTTGTTAAACTAGCTTGTTGATTAATGGATGATCATGGTTTCTTGATCATGGACATTGGATGCCATTAATAACAAGATCATATCATTAGGAGAATGATGTAATGGACACACACCCATAGTAAGCATAGCATAAGATCAAGTCATTAAGTTTTTTTTGCTACAAGCTTTTCAAATGCATAGTAACCTAATCCTTCGACCATGAGGTTATGTTAATCACCATCACCGGATGGGTACTTTGATGACATCAAACGCCGCTTCGTAACTGGGTGGTTATAAAGGTGACATTGGGTATTATGAAAGTATGTGTTGAAGCGCATGGACCAAGATTGGGATTTGTCCATCCATATGACGGATATATATGCTCTGGGCCCTCTCGGTGGAATATCATCTAGTTAGCTTGCAAGCATGTGACTAGGTCACAAGGGATGACATATCATGGAACGAGTAAAGAGTACTTATCAGTAACGAGGTAGAACTAGGTATGGAGATACCGACGATCAAACCTCGGATAAGTAGAGTATCGCGTGACAAAGGGAATTGGTTTCGTATGTTAATGGTTCTATCGATCACGAAGTCATCGTTGAGTATGTGGGAGCCATTATGGATCTCCAGATCCCGCTGATGGTTATTGATCGGAGAGGTGTCTCCATCATGTCTGCATATTCACGAACGGTAGGGTGACACACTTAAGGTTCAAAGTTGTTTTAAGTAGATATGGAATGTGCGTTGGAGACCGAATGTTGTTCAGAGTCTCGGATTGGATCCGGGACATCACGAGGAGATCCGAAATTGTCCGGGGAATAAGATTCATATATTGGGGATAATTTTCTAAGTTAGGAAATGTTCCGGAGTATTTGTATGGGGATTCTAGAAGGTTTCGGAATGTTCCGGAAGGTTCTAGAAGATTTCTTGGAGTTTACTTGAAAACCAAGAAAGGATCAAGGAATCCTTGTGGGGTAAGACAAGGATTCGTGGGGGAGTAGGACTCTCCCCCCACCTCCTTGATCCGCCGACCAAGGGAGAGGGGAGTCCTACAAGGACTCCACCTCCCCATGGCGCCTCCCTCCTTTAAATAGAGGGGTGGAGGCACAAGCCCTGAGCCCCTTCAATTCTCTAGATCTCAAGTTGCCTCTCTCCTCCTCCTTCCCTCTGCTCTGGCTTAGGCGAAGCCCTGCAGAATTCTCTACTCCACCACCACCACCACGCCATCGTGCTGCTGGGATTCCGTGGAGAGATCTACTACCTCCGCTGCTTGCTGGAACGGGGAGAGGAAGGTCTGCTTCGACTCCGCACATGTGACCGACTGCGGAAGCGCTGCCGGAACGCGGCGCCGGAAGGATCGTCTACTCGATCTTGAGATCGGCAAGTGATCGAGTACATCAACCACAAGATCCGATCTCGTAACGCTTTCGGGTCTACAAGGGTTAGTACAGATCTATCTCGTTGCACATGTCTAATAGATTAGATCTTGGCTTTTATCTAGATTAGATCTGGGTTTTGTTCGTTCTTGCGATAGAATTTTTTTGTTTTCTAACTAAATTTTTGTTAGATCTGGGAATTTTTGTTGACGTGGTCGACTACATACTTGACGGGATGGATTTGGATCAGCCCACTGACCTAGAGACCCCAGAGGAGCGGAAAGACCACTATCTCCGTTGGGAGATGGCCTCCTATATTTCAGTTGTAATGCATTTCGGAATGGTGGACGAGCTGTGGCCTTTCGTGGGTGATGTCAACCCTCGTTTAGTGATGCTACAGCTTAGGACATATTCCGTGGAGCAGACACGCATTTGGGAGCATGAGCTAATGGGGGACTTCTTCTCCATTAAGATGGAGGTGAACTCATCACTGGACGACCACTTGGAGCAAATGCATGATGTGTACATGAGGCCTGCATATTTCCTGGACATCTGGATAACGGGAGCTTTTGCAAACGCCGATGTGCTGCGGTTGCTGCCACCCAGCTACCAAGCACAAGTCAGGACTTGCGTAATTAGGGGCGACACGGAAACAATGGAGTTCCACCGGTTCATGACACATCTCAGGAATGTGTTGGTTGAACCAGATGTCGCTCAGGTCATCAACAACAACAGTATATATTTGAATACAACTTTATAAATGTTATAATCTTGCAAACACATTTGCAGTGTTAAGTATATCTGATACTTGTTCTGTTTTGCTGAAAACAGGTCCTTCTGCATGAGAGGTGCTTGCTAGAGAGGAGGTGACGTTGCGTGTTGATGGCGAGCATGATGATGATGGTTGACGACACTCTCCCTCGACATTTATGATTTAGTTTTTGTTTTAGGATGATTATTGTAATCAAGAGATTGTGAACTTCTTTAGTGTGTCTCACACATCGTGAGACGGTTATTCATATGAGTTTGTAACAAACAGTTGTTCTACTTTTATGAATGATTTCTATTCGTGTTCATATCATGATTGATTACTTGTGAATTATCCTTGTTGTTTGAAACTAATTGATAATGCATGAACATTTATAAAACATTATAAAATGCCTTGTTTAAAAATTACCCAACTTTAATGACATATTCATTAATGAATGAAAAACTGATTGATAATGCATGAACTATTTGATTTGATCAAAGTGTTTCATCAATAAAAGGGTATAAATATAAAAGAGAATCAAATTGCTATGATTTGATCAATATCAATGAAATTCAAATTTATAAGAATGGCATAAAAGAAATTGTGGAATGCAAAGTGTTTTGAAACGGCAGAATGCAAAGCATCACAGTGTGATATTAGATATCAAATGGGTTGAATAGAAGGCACCAAATAAATCGTTGTAGTGTATATGTAGATACCATTAGTTAGAAATAGTTAGCACTCAATTGGAATGTAGTGAACCATTTGAATTCGTGAAAGTTTTGAGGTTATTCGATATGGCCAAAACAATAGCGAATAAGTCCTTGTAGAGTATTCATTGGAAACTTTCAATACGAAATCCATAGCTGAAACCAAAAGAGAAGCAAAACTGGTATTGCTTGGATTTTGTTACATTCTTGAGAAAGCTCACTTTTAGTGATGTTTCTCGATTATGGAGCAGATGGGAAATAGTGTAAAACAAGATGAGGATTCAATACCCTGCATCAGAGTGTTGAGAAGCGCAACGGACAATGTTCCTGAATGATTCTCTTCACAGAAGGAAAGAATCAATGATATTGATCATTGTGTTTTCCCCACTAGTGTTTTCACTATATGAAGTAGGACTCAAAATGTAATCCATATCTTGTATGGAGACATTTGTGAATCACTTGTCATGATTTTTGGAATATGACATGCCTACGAACTACAAAGGAAATAATGGTAAAGTAAATTATGAGAAATCCTAGAAGTAAAATTCCCTTGAGATTAGAAAGCAATTCGTTGCTGAATCTCACAAGCAAAAGGGGTTACTTGAATTTTCCCAAATGACTACAAAGCCATAGTGGAAAAAGGGGGTGAATGACAAAAGCACATTTTGTCAAGTATTGGATAAATTCAAATGAATTTGATTCATGTGTGCTAAATGTCTAGTGGATTTAAAACTAGTAAAGTACTAGTATCTCATATTAAATCTCCAAGTTTGATATTTGATCAAAGGATTTTGAAATTGTTCAAAATAGTGGGAGGATATGCAATTTGCATAAAATTGAGTGGGAGCTATGAAAGTCTTCCTGAAACAATATGTGATTGACATATTTTTAAGTGGGAGCAATACAAGTCTCAAATTCAAATATGTAGGAACATATTTTGAGTGGGAGCTTATAGGAGTAATTCTTAAGGATGTTAAGAATGAAAGTGCAAATACTTATAAATAATGATTTATAAGAGGTAGAAGTTGATAATATGTGTATTATGATATTATGTAGTATTCCTTAAGGGATTCTGAAAGGGGTTTCAGAATAGAAGTTAATTAAGGAAATGGTCCTTAATAACTCAAATTAGGAATAGTATTATGTTTAACATCAATGGTTGAAAGAAAGAAAAGGATGATCGTCATCCACTATGTTGAGACATAGGTTCTATCTTAATAAACCATGATGATAACTTAGCATAATATGTGATCCAAATAAGGAACGTTTGAAAGTGATTAAGTTCGAATCACAAAACATTGAGCGGAGTTTTTGTCCATAGTGTCTAATAGAGAACTGTAGACATGTTTTCCAAATCCATAAAGGATGACATATCTTAAAACATAAAGGGTTATGTTATAAGGGAATATGTTGGAAACTCCCGTAGATACCGATTAAAGTCAAGTAGGAAGCGAGGTGAACAAAAACATCAAAAGTTGCATGGAGTGCACTAGTGTTTCGATGAATGCATTTATAATAATAGATAAGGGTACCATCTAAAGTGTTGTATAATGTTATGGCGGGGCTAGTTCGCTTTTAACGTAGAATGATGTGTCCCAGGGCACATTGCCCATGAGAAAGTCCTCGAGGTTGATCTAACGTCACTATAGGCTCCTGGAATCAGGCCTCATTCTGCTGCCATAGCGACGATGCATACACACGGATGTTATCATGTGATGATAAAGTATTAATGTCAATCAAGGTGACATTAGTAAGTTGCAAAGGATTTGGGACTGTAAAGTACAGACCCAAGACTCAACCTCTTCCATGAGCAAGCATGTTCAAGGTATCGGGTATATGGTGCCAAAGATTGAGAACAAATGTAGCTAGTGTATTTGTACTCTAGTGCAAGTGGGAGACTGTTGGAAATATGCCCTAGAGACAAATAGTAGTAAGGACTATTATCATATTTCATATAGTTTATGATTAAGTTTTATATCATGCTATAACTGTATTGAGTGGAAACATCAATACACGTGTGATATACAAACAACCAGGGGTTCCTAGTGAAACTCTAGTCACTGTTTCATTGTTCAACAGATGATCATGTTTCCTGATCATGTGGCATTTATGCCAGATGGAAATGAGGTCATCTCATTCTGAGAATGAGATGATGAACCAATACCCAACCTAAACATCGTGACCTGATCATGTCACGAAGTTCAAGTTACGATGATTAGAAATGGATCCTCGTAGACTATTCCTTAGTCCGTGAGGCTATATCAATCACTGTCTCCCGAGAGTGCTTTGATAGCATCAAGCGCCACTTGGTAATACAGTGGTTATAAAGGTGTATTCAGGTACTCGGAGGAAACCGTTGAGGCAATATATGTCAAGAGCAGGATTTGTCCGTCCATGTGACGGGAAGATACTCAAGGGCCAACTTGGAGAAGTTATATCCAATAGCTGCGCATCGTGTGATTTGATCACAGGGATATCACTTGTCGAAACGAGTCAAGTAGTGTTGTTGGGTAACGAGATTGAACACAACATGGTGATGTCATTGATCAGATCTTGGGCAATGCAAGTATCGAGTGACAAAGGGAATAAGACACGACTGTCCCAGTTCAAACGACGAAAGATCTTCGTGGAACGCACATGGGTCACATGGCCATCCAGGTCCCTCTATCGATCATTGGTGCGGGAGTGTCCCGACCATGTCTGGAGTGTTCTTGAACCGTGGGGTATCACGCTTAAGGGCTTGATGATGCTTAGAGAGTGTTTATAGGATCGGTGGAATCACCGAAGAAGAGTAGGGAGAAAACCAGAAGGTTTCGGTAAGTCCGGAGGATGTCCGAAGTGGAGGTGGAAGGTGTTCCATAGCACGAACATTGAATAATATGTGAATGAATGTTAAATGTTGATTTAATCATTTATTCATAATTATTTAATAAAGAGAAAAATCAAATAAATGGTCAAAGGCTTAATGGGCCAATTCCCGTAGGGGAGAGGGCCCATTAGGGGAAAGGAGAGAGGGAGAAGGGGCAAGGGGGAGGCCGGTTGGGCCTAGCCCCCCCCCACGCGGGGCCCACTAGGGTGGCCGGCGGCCACCCCTCCCCCTCCTCTCCTTTAGTCCCACCCCGGGACTTTGAGGGAGGTAGTACGTCCCCTCCCCCTATATATAGTGGGGGTATTTGGCCAATTTAAATACACCAATAAAAATTAAAGGTCTCCCCATTTTTGGGAGGACCTCTAATTGATATTTTCTCTCTCCCCTCTCTCTCTCTCGTGACCGTGGTCCCAAGTCTGGACTGCGCGGGCGAGAGACATCTTCACCGCCGAGCGCCGTCGTGCTACGGGATTTGGATCCGGGAGCTCTACTTCCGCAACTGCTGCTGGATCGAGGAAGCGGGAGTCATCGTCCGGCACCGGACGTGTGTAACTCCCCGCAAGGTGTCGCACTTGAGTCATTCAAGTCGTTGGAGCCAGAGGAGCACAAGGACTTCATCATGACCTTGAGGTCGGCTTCGGCTCGTCTACATCAACCATGCTCTCCTAAGCATTGACAACACTTTTCGGTCTTCGAGGGTAAGTTCGTGAAAAGCTCCTCCTGTTACTATATTACTAATAGATAGGTCCTGGCATCTTCAGGGGTTCAGAGGCGTAGGGTAAAATTTATTGTTTTCATACGCGGAACCCCAACAAGCACGGGCATATATCATGACCTCATCATCACTAGCATTCTCAGGGCAGGTACTGAAGTTCTGTGATATCCACTTGAAAGTATCCCCGGCTGTGACCCTCAATTTTACCCCCTATGAGTTTATAGTGTCACCGGGACAGTTACCACCAGTAAGGGAACACATCCGGTCACGCCAGTTGTCAGATGATGTGTTAATGCAGAGCGGATCCCCCTGGATAGGGAGTGCAAGGATCATGGACATGTCCGAGAGAGTCATAGTCATCTCACTGGTACGGAGGTGGAAGCTATGCGTCTCCAGCCTCCACCGGTCTACAAGTGCGGTGATGGCAGCAGAGTTCATGTGCGGTGTACCACGGTTGACCATATTGATGAATGGGAGCAGTCCTAGCGCTTGGATGTGCACCGTGTTCCGATCATCGTATGGCATCATCTCTTGGAAATGCCCGTGATACCTCAGTCGTAGGGGAACAAGAGTCTTCACACATACAAGCTCGATTATAACATGTTCATCAAACTTTAGCAACACATCATGAATAGTTGGGTTTATTTTTCTTACCCGCTCGGCCATCAGGTAGGCACGATGACACTTATCATACGTCGTCTCAAGAAGCGATGTGCCTTCGGCATACCCGCTTTCTACATAGGTTGGGGCATGTGTTTCTTCCTCTTCCAATTCTGACATACTATATAATTAAAAAAAGAAAATACAACTAAGAATGTGAGCATATTGTAAATGGCATACTAATATGAATAGAGTGCTTTCTAATTTTATGAACCGTTCTTTCTATGTGGGCTAACAAGCACATGATGAAGTATTGCTAACCGCCATCTCTATGTGAGCATACATACTACAAATATTTTCAAGCACAAACATAGTAGTTCAAGCATATAGTTTCAAGCTACAAGCACAAACATAATTTCAAGCATATATATTTGACATCTCTATGTAGCCATCTCCATGTGAGCATACATACTAATATTTTTAAGCTACAAGCATCTCTATTTAGCATCTCTAAATCTAGACACACTACCACATATCTATCCTCCTTTAAGTAATCAACAAATCAACTATATGTCTTGATTTTGGGATGAACTAGGGTTTCCCTAAACTATCAAAATTAGTGATATTCATTGGACAAAGAGGAGGATTTCTTGGACAAATACCTGGAGGAGGTGCTCAACAACAAGATCCACGGGAAAAAATCTTCAGATTGAAGAAGGATTAGAGGAGGGGGAGATTAACCCTAGCCTCCTCTACTATGGTGTGTGTGCTCTCTGTGAGGAGTTGGAGAGGAAAAGGAGGAAGAGGGTCGGGCCGGGTTGGGCCGGGCCAAGCCACACGCAGCTTAGTGCTGCTGCTTGTTCTGCATCGTGCGCCATGGCGCGACAAGCAAGGGTGCGGCGCCACCCCGAGTGGAGCGGCACTAACGCTGTGTGGGGCCCAACCTCCAGCGTGGAAGGGGCTCCCGCGCCGCACCGATGGGCGTAGCAGAGGTAGATGCGGTGCCATGTTGCCTGACGCTATAGGTTCGAGCCAGCGTGGCAGCACTGTGGCGCTAGGGCCCATGGGGCCAGCGTGGCAGCTGTGTGGCGCCGTATGCGGTGGCGCTGCAGTCTTGTGTGCAGCGCCGCGTGGGCGGGAGTGGCAGAAAGGGTTACTCGCTGTGAATTACTTTACGAATAGGTTTATTATTTAAATTTGTTTCGATTTTGGGTTATTTTTATTGAAATTACCAAGGAAACGAGATGTTGGAGGGGATTGTCCCATCGGTTCTCGATCGAGGAAAAAAACCTGTTCGCTCGCTCGGCCACGCGACAGGCGAACCCTAGCCGCCGCCCCCTCCCCTCCGCCCCTTCCTTGCACCTCCCCCGACAGCCGCCACCGGCGTAAGTCACCGGGCCTCTCCCACGCGGGGCTAGCGGCAGCAGGCCATTCTCTACCCGCGCACGCGTGCAGAGGGCGGGGCCTCCCGACGATGCCGGAGCTCCTCGATGGTGGTTGGCTCGGCTCGGCGGCTGGAGGCCCACGACCGGGTGGCTGCGTGGCAGTGGTGTGGCCGTTGGCTACAGGGGATGTGGACGCCTACGTGGCCAGCTGGTCGCCGGCATGCGGCCAGCAGCGTCCAATCAACCCAGAACTGGGCCCAATCGGGCTCCATCTAGGCCTGGGCAGGCCGTGCCAGGTGCGGTTGCAGCTTCCTCGATGGTCGAGTACGTAGAGCAAGGGTTTGGGTTGGCGGCGATGGTCCTCCTGCTGCAATGTTGCGGTGGGACTTCACTAGCCCTCTTGGGCTCGTCCGGGCCGGCGGGCCTGGTGTGTCCTGCTGCTACATCCGGCCAGCTACTGCCTCCCATCGTCGGAGGCGGTGGAGGTAGTTCCCTCCCTGGTGGCATTGTGCCACTAACCCTCGTCGGGTTTCTTGCTTCTCGTCTTTACCCGCCTCGCGACGTGGGCCACGGTGAGATGACGGCGGTGATTGCAAAACCGTGGGGGCACACGCTGTTGGGCGACAAGTTTGGTGGACGCTCCGGAGGGCCTAGAGGTGTGGTTTTTTGGGGGTCGGGAGAAATCCCTGTCTCGACACCGGTGCGGTGACACCTACGGGTGCCATCTTCCTTCCTAAAGGGCGTCGGAGATTCCGCTTCCCCACCCTTCGTTGTGGACCGGGGGAAACCCTAGGATGTGTTCTGAGGATTTCCCTAGGAACGATCCGGGCAACAGTGTCGTCGTTGTCGCGTCCCTTCCTCGAGGTGTTGCTTGGTGCACGGTGGTTCGGAGCTTGCTGCGTGGTGGGAATTCACCGGAGGGCACAGCGGTGGAGAATCATCTTCGTATTCATCGAACCGCCATCTTCGACATTGTTTTCTCTTCCTTTCTTTTTTGTTTACTTTTGAGCTCTGATTGTGCTTCTTTGCCCCAACGGTGGTATCTTGCGTGTATCGGTGGTTTGCTATATTAATATAGCGGGACGAAAGCCTATTTCGAGTAAACGGGAGGTTTGACCAACGAGGCTTCCAAGTTTTTTTAAATGGAGAGCATGGCCATGCGCATAGCCAATTTATTGCAAAGTTTGATAGTACGAATACGAGTACGAATTATTACATTCACAAATCAGCTATGGTTGAGACAAGTATCAATTAGCGTAAATTAAAAGACAACATAACTCTATTCTTCATGAAGTCTACTGATATGCCGCCATCTAGTAACCTGGAAAAAGAAGTACTGTGCAACCGTAAGCATCTTATTGCATCCAGGAATTATGGGTTCCCGCTAATCTTTCGGGAGTAAGTAGGCCCAAAGCTGAATCCAGTGTGCAGCTAGCCGAATAACCTTGATATAAATCATGTCAAATACCCCTTTAAACATAGGTTTTCGGAGAGTCTTGACTGAAAATAACGGTAACTTTTGGAATCATATGGTGCAACGGCTGATGCAAGTTCAGCTAACCGACCAAAATGATATTTTTAAATGGAGCCTAACTATTTCGGAGTCCTTCACTGTCAGGTCTATGTCCCTTGATATGATCAACTGCCACACCAGGTTTTTATGAAAATATATTTTAAAAATATAGGTGGTACTTGAAATTAGAAATTTCATGTGGTTCCTACATAGAAAAGTTATCCTCACAAATAAAATTTGCAAAGAGGAATTGGCATGGTTGTATGAAATGTTGCTTGTGCGATCAAAATGAAACATTGTCCTTTTGTCAAAGTAGTGTGAAGAATTGTTCATTTTGCTTTTAATATTACTCTACCATCAAATGTAACAAGTCTTTTTGGTAATTGGTCGAATGGAGTTTCAAAAGAAAGACAAAGCTCATATCTGACTGGGTGGGTGTACTTTTATTATGGGCCATCTGGCAATGTTCTTAATGATTTTATATTTAATAAATTAAGTTTTTCATCATTTTTGCAGGTTATTTTTCTGGCCACCCACTGGATCCATATGTGGTCCTTTCTCGTGCCTGTGGAGCAGCGCCAGGCTATGGCTTCTGTGTGTGCCCATTTGGAGCTGGTCGCATGGGCTTTCTACAACCAATACGAGTGGTTTGTTGATAGAAGATTAACATATTGATGCAAAGGCATTGCATGTTGTTACTATTGTTCTGTTGGCTGATTTTTGTGTTCACATTGTGTGAGACCCATGATTTGTAATAATATGTAAACATGTATAATAAAGTAATAAAAGGCCGTATGCATCAATTGATGCAGAGGCCGGGTGTATCCCATTTCAAAGAAAAAAGCTAGCCGAATAATGTGCAAAAATTTGTACCAGTTTGTTTGGTAAAGATAGTATTGTTTCGACATATCCATATCGACCAACACAAACCAGATACCCTAATTCTAATTCTAGCTTTGTTTCTGTTGTCCATCCCATTCATACAATTACCAAACATATTAGTAATACTTGACGGTGGTAGTAGATTGTAAGTGAAGAAAACCATACGCCAAATAATCTTTGCAAAAGGACATGAGAGAAATAAGTGAACTATGGTCTCCCATTGAGTTGCAAAAACAACACTTTTTACACTCATTCTAATTGCATAAACCATTCTAATGGTCTCCGGGTTGCCGAATCGCTAGTAAACAAGTTCATATCTATGAGATCTCAGAATCATGTTACCCGACCCCTTAAATTCAGGGCCGGCTCTAAATTTTGTGGGGCCCCTGGCGAAAATTGCGTCGTGGGCCCTAATACTAATATATGTATGCATATCTAGAAATATTATGGGCCTAAGGCTAATATATATATATGCATATCTAGAAATATTGTGTATCTAATTCGCTTGCAAATTGTTAAAAGTTAACATTCAACCGCATATTCTTAGTCGAAGACATATACTCTCTCCGATCCTAATTAATGTTCTTAGATCTGTCTAGATTCTGATGTATCTAGTCATGTTTTAATGCTAGATACATTCGGATCTAGACAATCTGAGATCACTAATTAGGATTGGAGGGAGTACAAATTATTATTAAGCACTTAAGAAATTTCTTATTACGACAGAAAGACTAAAGGAGTAGCAATGCGACCGAGCCAAGGTTGTAGACTTCGCTGGTACGTAGACGAACTGTCGAAGAGGCAGATCAATTAAAGACCACTTTGGCTATGAGCATGAAATGAATCACATCATTGCATAATTTTGCGTGTTTTCCTATCTCTTACTCTTTCTGATAGGCCCATATGTCTTCTCTCTATTTTTTGCAGCCCAAAACAATAATATATATATAATTATATTGTCTAGAGGATGGGCCCCTCCCTATTGTGGTCCTTAGGCAGTGGCATAGGGTCGCCTAGGGTCAGATCCGACCCTTCTTAAATTGGATAACAAGCATTAGGCAAATATAGATAATCATTCTCACAACATAATTGACGTGGGGTTAACACGACAATGTCCATTGTTATGGACTTGGGTTTAGAGGAAGAGCGGCGTACTATAGACTTCATCGGCTAATAGACAAAAAAACGGGGACACGAGGTTTACCTAGGTCCAGGCCCACGGAGGGAAAACCCTATGGTCTATTCTTGATTGATGGAAGAACCGAAGGTTACAATGCCATCGAGATGGTGGTGGATGTGCAGATTGGATCCGGCGTATTCTACAGGCGTTGTGATTTGTTGTCTATTGTGGGAGGTGTAAATTTGTCCTCCTCGGTGGCCCCTCCTAGCCTTTATATGAGAGGCTAGGTCTCGGGTACCATGAACGAGTAGGTTACAAGTTAGATTAGAACTCTAGTCTTGAGCTTTTCTTGTCTTGTACGCTTGAGAGTCCGTGTCCATATGAGCTTTATACCAGCTAAACCGTCACAGGATTCATGGACCTTGGTAGGTCATCGAGTGGACCTTCCGCTGGGCCAGACCAGATAGGCCAATAGTAGGTGTTTGTAGGGCATAACTATGTCAGTAGACCCCGAGTGTCCATCTGAATCATAGATTATGGTGGATACTTACTTGTCTTGAGCCTTGCATTTGGAGATCAGAGTCGACAGTTGTGTTGAGTGTGAATCACTTCATCTGAAAGTTCATTGGGTCAGCCGGATTTATAGTAGTTCATAGGGATGTTGGTAAATGTGTCTGGTGCGCTCGAAGGATCGGGACTAGTTAATTGCTCTATGGCAAAAACAACGTCACCTACTCAAACTCGAGTCCCTAGACTTGAATTCAGAAATTGTTGGCGTAGTTCGACTCATGCTGTGGAGGTCTTACTGAGCCGAACTCTAGTTTTAATGCATATGTACCCAACGCGTTTGCCGGGTTTTTGATCACACCTGTTGGTGCAGTTTTTATCTGGTAGAGTGCAACGGATACGGTTGCTAGGCCATCAGTTTGTATCTATAGGTCTTATCTTTACGTCATAGACACAACATCTTAATGTTTGTCACCACGGAGGTGATTCGAGTGGTCATGGAGACATTGTCTCTGAACTTTACAATGGGATGAAAGTGGACGGAGTCGCTAATGAGTTCATTTTTTGTAAGCGAGTCAACATTGTGGACGCAGTCGACACAATGGACTATAGGGTGCAAGACCAGCACTCCCTATGGGAGTAGCCCCTGGGTGTCTGTTCGAGTTGTAGACTTGAGCAGAGACTTATAGTCGCCAGTTGCATAGACAAAATGATCTAAAAGTGCTTTATATGATATGGTGAATGCCATCAATGCTGGTGCTTTTAGAATGCGCGACCAGCGTGCCCTATGGGAGTAGCCCCCGAGTCTTTAGTTGAATCGAAGATTTGGGTAAAGACTTGAGACTTTGGAATCCCGACTAAGGGCTTTATCTTGTTGGAATGAACCCGAAAGTACATCAGGTGCGTGTCTGACCAAGTCAAAGACTCGGGCAGAGGCTCAAGGTTCGTATGGTACAGTTGCGGCCGAAAATCTGGTGTGCGTACACTATGGACCCAGAATCGGGTGCGCGACCAGTGTTCCTGATAGGAGTATCCCCCGAGTGCCTGGTCGAGTCATATACTCGGCCAGAGACTTGAGTGTTGCATATTTTACGCAGTTGAAAATCATACGAGGAGAAGCCACTGACCCGAAAGTGCATTGAGTCAGCGTATCGCGCATAAGGAACCAAGATTTGACACTTTAGACGGAGTTGACGTAGCAGAGTCATGCCACAATGCGGATGGAGTCGACGCGATCACTTCTATCGGGTGTGAGGCCAACATCGCGTCTGTTTGGTGCGTGGCCAACATCACGACTTTCTAGCATCAAGCAATGCAACCATCCAAGGAGGGACTCGACTCAGTCTTTCATTTATAGCGTAGTTGGTTGTTTTGTCGACTCCTGTTGGAGGACCCTATAGAATATCCGGATACAATCGACATCCTTGTAATCTGTAGAAAATATAAAGATTTGTGAAGTACATGCTCCTTGTAAAGAATATTTTCCTATTGGCTTGTAAAGCAAAATTCTGGTGCCAATTGAGTCGACACTATTACACTATATGCTAGGACTTTTTGTTAGCATGATTACCCTTAGTCTCAGTACCTTGCCGAGGTACTCGGAGTTTAAGGATTCGATGATCAAGGAGAATAAGCTACTTGGGCTATCACATAAGAGATGCTCGAGTGCATGGAGCCGATGGCACATTAGGTTACTCAAAGAGAGTGCAGCCCTCGAGTGTGTCAAGTGCGAGTTAAAAAAGAATCAACTCTAAGTAGACGAAAACTTAGCTTTATTGGTTGTCGACAAGGTGAACGGGGCACGGGAGCCAATGCAATTGACGGATTGAGGGAGGCGATGCAAATGGCGGGTCACGGTCGGGGGAGCCCATGCAACCAGCAGGTCATTGTCGAGTTTAACGGAGTCTCGGGTGGACGAAGTCGACATGGCAAACGTGGAGTCGCACAGTGGACAGAGTCAACGTGGCAGCGGGTCGCTGCAACCGAAGACTACATCGGATCACTATAGTCGAAGACAACAGCGAGTCACCGATGCTGAGGGAGCCCCCGAGTCACTAGATCTGAAGACCACAACGGGTCACTAGATCCAAAGGAGCCCTTGAGTATAGAGTCAATATAGTTGATTTAGTTGAGGCATCGTTCAAGAGCTGATGCGGTAGACTAGAGTCGACGTGGCATCGGGTTTCTGAAGCCGATGGCGGTAGAGGTTTATCACAACCAAAGACCGCAGCGATTGCCACAGCCAAAGACTGCAATAGGTCACCACAGTCAAAGACTGTAGAGGGTCGTGGCAGAGTTGGCATAGCCCTCAGACTTAGAGTCAATGCGGTCATATGTAGTCATTATGGTGGTGTCATCAGATTTTTGTTTGGAGGGAGTCGACGCGGTTGGACGTAGTCGTTACAGTGGGGTCATCGGATTTTTGTTTGGAGGGAGTCGACGCGGTGAAGAGTGGTGCGGTGGACGAGTAGTTGACTGATGGCTCGGTGTTGATGTAGAGCTCGTTGGGAACCCCAAGAGGAAGGTATGATGAGCACAACAGCAAGTTTCCCTCAGTTATGAAACCAAGGTTTAATCGAACCAGTAGGAGCAAGGAAACACCCCAAAGGTGTTGCTAGCTGAGCCTTGGCAGGGCGCACTACCAGTGCTAGTACCAACGTGGAGACCTGCACAACACAACCACATAACTTTGTCCCCAACTTGCGATGAGGTTATCAATCTCACCGTGTTTTGCTGAAAACAAAGGATTAAACGTATCGAATGGATGGAAGTAAAAGTTTGCAGAATGTAAACACAAACCAGTAAATACTTTGTAGATTGTATGTAAAATAAAAAGGACCAGGATCCATAGTTCACTAGAGGTGGCTCTCCTTAAGATAGATAACATGCTGGGTGAACAAATTACAGCGGGGCAATTGACAAACATCGAGAAAGCATACAAGCATATACTAATCATCTTGACTCCTTTGGAACTTGATTTGGCATTACAACATTATACATAGACCACCATCCAACTGCATCTATGACTAATAATCCACCTTCAGGTTATCATCCGAACCCCTCCAGTATTAAGTTGCAAGCAACAGATTATTGCTTTACGAATTGCGTGTAAAGTAAACAATACGACTGTTCTATGAACAAAGGATTGTTGTTTTCTCCCTAGTAGCAACAACACATCTAGTACCTTAGAGATTTCTGTCACTTCCCCAGATTACTAGAGGCATGAACCCACTATCGAGCATAAATACTAACTCTTGGAGTTGCTAGCATCTACTTGGCCAAGATAGCTACTAACAATGGAAAGCATGCAAGATCACAAATAACAAAGACATGATAGAATCTATAATCAATCTGAAATAGCATCTCAATATCCATCGGATCCCCGCAAACACAACATGCAGAATTACAAATAGATGATCTTGATCATGAACGGAGCTCACAAGATCTAAACATGAAAGCACAAAGGAGGAGAACCAGCCTTCTAGCTACTACATGGATCCGTAGTCCAAGGATGAACTACTCACGCATCACACCGGAGGCTTGCATGGGGATGAAGAAGGCCTCCGGGGTGAATTCCCCTCTACGGCAGGGTGCCGGGAAGAGCTTCAGATCCCTCTCGATTTAGGGATGGAGATGACGGCAGCTACAGACTCTTTCGTGGATTTTTGATCGGGTACCTAGGGTTTTTGTCCCGAGGGCATCTTATAGGCAGAAGGGGAGGCCGAGGGGGTGCCTGGGCTGGCCACACCACCCCCTGGCGTGGCCAGGCCTGGACTGCGCGGCTAGGTGGTGTGGTGGCCCCTGGCTCCTCTCTGTCTCGTATTCTGGCATCTGATGACTTCCGGAAAAATAAGCACTTTGGCTTTTGTCCCGTCCAATTCCGAGAATATTCATTTTCTGACTTTCCTGGAACCAAAAAAATAGCATAAAACAGGCAGCTGGCACTGTGGCTCTTGTTAATAGGTTAGTCCAAGAAATCATATGAAAAGTACTCCAAAGTGTGGACAAAACACAAGAAAGTGGATAAAACCAAGCATGGAACATCAAAAATTATAGATACATTTGCAATGTATCAACATCCCCAAGCTTAACTCCTGCTCGTCCTCGAGTAGGTAAGTGATAAAAAGAAAGAATAATTTTTGAGGTGACATGCACCATCAAAGACTTGATCAAAGTATTTGTAAAACATTCAAAGCTGGGATCATAGTACTTCAATCATAACATGAAAGACAAAGTTCTAGCAATAATACAAAGAAACTATGATGCAACATAAAAAGGCACAAACAAAAGATTCATGAATAACAATGCTTTGCAAGATGTTTATTTGTTTCACATAAAGAAAACATAGCATAATAGTATTCAGCTTGTCCCTCATAGAGTAGCAAATATAAATGCATAGGACACCTTCAAAGTTCATAAGAGTGACTAGATACAAATAGTTTAAAACAAGCAATATCAAGTTATGCATCAATCAACTAGTCTTGGGACAATGCACATAGAACTAAGAATGGCCACTATGCTCTCAAAGTAGGTGCATAAATATAGAAGTTGGAGACTCAATATATAATGGTGGAAGAAAAGCCTTCATAAAAGGAAGTAGGGATTCAAGTCTCATAAAGAGCTTCCAAAAATTATGGTACTTATAGCTTTCAGCTCTCATTGCCCCTATCATAAGCATCTTGAAGTGATTAAGGTTAAAGTGAACAAACTATCGTGTACATGCTTGACGAAGTATAAGTTAGAAATCTCACGTCCCTTGTATACGAGGGTCACTCCTCATGCTACTCAAGTTTAGTCACCGGTAAGTTCTTGTCATCGTAACTACATGTGTATCATAGAGAACCACAAACGGGGTACCCCTTGGCCGATG
This sequence comes from Avena sativa, assembly GCA_916181665.1. NCBI lineage: Eukaryota > Viridiplantae > Streptophyta > Magnoliopsida > Poales > Poaceae > Avena > Avena sativa. Next base: position 107,318,864 of record OV702292.1, read on the forward strand.
ATACGGAAGAATCCCCATATCAAAATGACAAGGCAAGCAGACAACGAGCATCTCAACAATCTTATTATTTACCATGGGATATGGTGCTTTTTTCTCTCTTTCCTCTTTTCATAATATCTTTTTTTTCTTTTTCTCTTTTTCTCAATATAGGACTCTTTTTTATAAGAAGAATGCTTCATAGACAGCTCATTATGGTTATGCTGCAGGTTTCCACCATGTCAGCATGGATTAGACCAGTGGCCCAGGCGTTTCTCTAACACATATACATAACTCCATGGACTTACAAACTCCCCTTTCATTTCACACCGACGACATCCATATACAAAAGAGCATGATATCAACTAGGTACAAGTACCAAGTGCAATCTTGAAAGCGTTTCCCATGAAAGCATGGTTCTACTAATCCCCAACAAATAAGTGCAAGCATATACAACATAGACGACACAATGGTTCAAGTTTGTTAAGGGCAAGAAAAGTAAAGTGTGCCATCAAGTTCGTGAGAGCTTTAATCACTAGTTTTCTCATAACAAGTTTAATTTGGAAGGTAAACAAAAGCATGAATATACTTGGAATAGCATAGGCTAGTAGGTAGGTATGGTGGACTCTTTGGAATAACTTGGTTTAGCGAGTTGGATGCATGAGTGGAACTCATACTTGGTTGTGGAGGCTACCAAAAGACTAGGAGCGACAAACTAAGAGAGCAATAACGGCCATAATCATGCAGAGCGACAAAACATCATTGATCAAAGCATAAAGTGATACTAGAAGATGAAAACTAAAGGATCATAAAGGCTATGGTGACTTGAGATAGTCATAACATGGTGTGAGCATGTGCCAAGTCAACCCAAATAAAGCATCAAAGGAGAATACCACTATACTATGCCTTAATATGCTAAAACAACGCATGATTCATCCAAGGCACATTAAGCAATCTCAATTGTTTATAACAAGTCATGCTAAAGCAAAGAATACTAAGCATAAAGCCAAAACAATATCAAGCATGGCATGACAGAGCATAGGCCACAGTCAAAAACTAGCTCTTTTTACCACATAAGCATGAACTTTCCTACTCTTTTCCAAACCAAACCAAACTATTTGCAAACCAATGTAGGAAAGAGGGGGTCCAACAAATTTATTCATAAAACTAAGAAAACCAAGCAAACGAAAAACCAAATCGAAAACGAAAAAGAAGACGCTCCAAGAACAACACAACTATGCATGAAACAATAAAAATGAAGCGTTTGGAAGAAACCTGGAATTTTTATTGATGAAGAAGGGGATGCCTTGGGCATCCCCAAGCTTTGATGCTTGTACTTCTTGGATATTTCTTGGGGTGACACACGTGGCATCCCCAAGCTTGAGATTTAGTCCATCCTTCATCTCATTACTCATTCCTTCCATACACCTGAAATTTTTCCTTCATACAAAACTTCACACAATCTTTATTAGCAACATTAGTGCACTCAAGATAAATAAGTCTTAAGGTTCAGTTATAACACCAAATAAACTTCCATTAGAACACTAGATACTATAGCTCTTCCCTCAAAAAGCTCAATTCCCCAAAAGAACTCAAAAAGGAACCAACAAGAAGCAAATGCAGAAAATGGCAGAAATCTATCAAAACAGACCAGCAGGTAAAGACGAATTTTTTCTAAGACATTTTGTTGCTCAAATCAAAAAGTGTTGAACTAACGAAAGTTAGATAACAACCTAGGTAAGAAGCACAAAAATGCACGCCTCAAAAAGACGTTCAGAGATTTTACACGAATTTTTACGGTGAAGCACAGAAATCTGTTTCGGGACAGCAACTTTCCCAATCATTACTTCTCTCTCATTAGAGGTTACTCTTGGCACAAAAAGCAAATAAAAAGGATAAGGAGCGGTTATTACTGAAGTAATAACTTCCAAGTCTCATCTAAAACTTTTGGGTTATCTCCTAATAAGTACTTTTCTTGAACGCCTTTAAGTTAGGCATAAGGAGCAAGAAAGAATCAAGTGTTCTCAAATGAAGAAGCATTAAGACCAAATTTCTTGCCCTTACCTCTCTTACTTTTATTCTTAACCTTGGGTAAAATATGTTTGTTTGGTGGAGAAGAAAGGTACATGGTCCCCTTTCCCACATCTATTATTGCTCCAAGGAGTTCTAATAGGGACCTTCCAAGTGTAATTTGTCCTTTTCCTGCACATTCAATAACAAGATAATCAGTAGAAATCATTTTCCCAAGGATCTTTGTAAACACTCCTTCAGCTATTCCAATAGGTAATATGGTAGCATTATTAGGAAGAGATATTTCTTTTCCTCCTTCAGTAAGCCCCCAAGTATTCAAAGATTCATAAATATCTTTGGGCATAAGACAAAATTCAGACATGATATCACAGCGAGCTTGAAAAGTTTTAGTGTTTATCTCAATCTTTAGTGTAGGGAGCCACTTTGATGGTTCAGAATTTATTGAAACATAATTATGATGCTCCCTAAGCGTATTATAGAAATCTTTTAAGCTAGTAGTGCTAGTCTCAAGAGTGTTCAATCTAGAAAATATTCTTGCGAAAGAAATATCACTTTGGCTAGGCAAGTTGTAAGTGAGGATCAATTTCTTTATAGCATTAATAGCATCATCCTCATTACATTGGAGGAAATTTCCTCCCACAACAGCATCTAAAGCATATCTATAGCAAAGCGCAATTCCAAGGTAAAAACTGCTAAGTAACAAGCTTTGAGTCATTTTAGGCTCAGTTTTTTCATGTAGATCAGAGATTCTAGACCAAGCTTCTTTAAAACTTTCCTCAATTCCTTGCTTAAAAGTGAAAATCATTTCCTCGGGTGACATAGTGATTGGAGCAAGGCTAGACATAGTGGCAACTTAAGAAAGGAACTAATTTTTGTGTGTTTTTTGGTAAACAAAGCAAACTAGTAAAACTAATTTTTTGTGTGTTTTTGATAAAGAAACAAGCAAACAAAGCAAAAAGAAACTAAGAAAAACAAAAATAACAAAGTAAAGAGATTGGTTATGAGGGACTCCCCTTGTGAAGATGTCCTTGACTCCCTGGCAACGGCGCCAGAAAAATGCTTGATGGCTCGGTGTTGATGTAGAGCTCGTTGGGAACCCCAAGAGGAAGGTATGATGAGCACAGCAGCAAGTTTCCCTCAGTTATGAAACCAAGGTTTAATCGAACCAGTAGGAGCAAGGAAACACCCCAAAGGTGTTGCTAGCTGAGCCTTGGCAGGGCGCACTACCGGTGCTAGTAGCAACATGGAGACCTGCACAACACAACCACAGAACTTTGTCCCCAACTTGTGATGAGGTTGTCAATCTCACCATGTTTTGCTGAAAACAAATGATTAAACCTATCGAATGGAAGGAAGTAAAAGTTTGCAGAAAGTAAACACAAAGCAGTAAACAGTTTGTAGATTGTATGTAAAAGAAAAAGGACCGGGATCCATAGTTCACTAGAGGTGGCTCTCCTTAAGATAGATAACATGCTGGGTGAACAAATTACAGCGGGGCAATTGACAATCATCGAGAAAGCATACAAGCATATACTAATCATCTTGACTCCTTTGGAACTTGATTGGGCATTACAACATTATACATAGACCGCCATCCAACTGCATCTATGACTAATAATCCACCTTCAGGTTATCATCCGAACCCCCTCCAGTATTAAGTTGCAAGCAACAGATTATTGCTTTACGAATTGCGTGTAAAGTAAACAATACCATTATTCTATGAACAAAGGCTTGGTGTTTTCTCCCTAGTAGCAACAGCACATCTAGTACCTTAGAGATTTCTGTCACTTCCCCAGATTACCAGAGGCATGAACCCACTATCGAGCATAAATAATAACTCTTGGAGTTGCTAGCATCTACTTGGCCAAGATAGCTACTAACAATGGAAAGCATGCAAGATCACAAATAACAAAGACATGATAGAATCAATAATCAATCTGAAATAGCATCTCAATATCCATCGGATCCCCGCAAACACAACATGCAGAATTACAAATAGATGATCTTGATCATGAACGGAGGTCACAAGATCTAAACATGAAAGCACAAAGGAGGAGAACCAGCCATCTAGCTACTACACGGATCTGTAGTCCAAGGATGAACTACTCACGCATCACACCGGAGGCCTCCAGGGTGAATTCCCCTCTCTGACAGGGTGCCGAGAAGAGCTTCAGATCCCTCCCGATCTAGGGATGGAGATGACGGCGGCTACAGACTCTTTCGTGGATTTTTGATCGGGTACCTAGGGTTTTTGTCCCGAGGGCATCTTATAGGCGGAAGGGGAGGCCGAGGGGGTGCCTAGGCTGGCCACACCACCCCCTGGTGCGGCCAGGCCTGGCCCGCGCGGCCAGGTGGTGTGGTGCCCCCCTGGATCCTCTCCGTCTTGTATTCTGGCATATGACGACTTTCGTAAAAATAGGCACTTTGGCTTTTGTCACGGCCAATTCCGAGAATATTCATTTTTTGACTTTCCTGGAACCAAAAACAGCAGAAAACAGGCAGCTGGCACTGTGGCTCTTGTTAATAGGTTAGTCCAAGAAATCATATGAAAAGTACTACAAAGTGTGGACAAAACACAAGAAAGTGGATAAAACCAAGCATGGAACATCAAAAATTATAGATACATTTGCAATGTATCATTGACACAATGGTCCAGGGTCGACTTGGCGGAAAGTTGTGTGACAACGAATGGAGTTGATGCAGCCCTCGAGCGTGGCGCTGGTGGTGAATGGATCGCAGGACCTCGGACATCTAGCTGATGCTAGTGCAAACACGGACTTCATCGATCCATGAGACCATGGACAAATGGTGTAGCTTGTTGTGCCGGAGATTAAGATGCTCGGCTATTTGCATATGCGGTCTTCATGTGATGTGATGAATACTTGATTTGGCCGACGAGCTAGTGCCCTTTCCGGAAAATCCATGCAAGATTTACGTCATCACGTGTATGCAGACTAGCATTCTAGCCGGTAATTCCATGCGTAGTTAGTGTTTTCTAGGAAATTCATGCACAAGTCACTTATGGCTCCCAACTGCAGGAGATCAATTATAGGCTTTTCAATATAGAAAGTTGTCGAACCCACGAGGAGTTTAAGGTATTGGTTAGTAAATTTGACAAGTAAAACAATATATAAATGTCGTAGTTTTGGTGTTTTGGGATTTGTAGTGTGCAATAATTTAAAGTATTTAAAGTAAACAGCAACAAGTAAATGCTCTCAATAAGAGAAAGCCCAATCCTCTATGTAGGAAGAGGAAAATTTCAATTATATGTGTGTTCTTATATGTGACAAGTGTTCCCGAGGGCGGCATGTATATACTTAGCATAAATATTTCTACATAATATGGTGAATATCTTGTCAAGTTTCATTCTTTTAGGGCGGAGCCTAAATTAGGTGCAGCCATAGATATGAGCAAACACACCACTTATGATGGGTCCTAGAGCCATTTTCATGTGCGAACCTAGGAATCATTAAGACATAAATGTCCCACAATAGCAATTAGTTCATTGGTCCCCGACATAAATCCCTCCAATGCTATTCAAAGAATTGGAAAATAGTTTCTATTATTCCGTCCCTTCCAACCCCCATCACTGCATGAAAGTTTGCCCCTATGAGCCCATATAGGTGAATTAATATGCAATCGACATTCGCATAAAACCATCATAGAACCACGTAAAAGATAAAAACTTGACCAAATACTCACAAGTAACAAACATGGTAATGATCATAGGCATATGTATTATAACACAATCTGAAAATATAATATCACCACCAAATAAAGACAAGTTGCCAATCACAATCATGCAAATAACCCTTAAACAATATCCGGGGTTCAATTACTCACAAACTATGAGGGGAACAAGGTGGATCTCGGAAATGGAGATGGTGATGGTGTTGGTGGTTATAGAGATTTTGATGGAAAGGCCTACCCCTACGCTAAGGAGGAGTGGCGATGACGGTGGCATCAATTTCCCCCTCACCAAAGGCTCCGGTGCAGCAGGATATGCCCTCTCTCAGAGTAAGAGAGGACTTTCGCCTCCGACACTGCCTCTGTAAATCTTGGGGAAAATGTGGCATAGGTTTGGATCGAGACGAAGGTTTGTGTAAAAGGAGGGGGCGGGATGATGCTCGAGGGCCAAACAAGCCTGGGTGGCGCGCCTAGTAAGGGAGGGTGTGCCACCAGTGCTCTTTTGGGCCTCATGGTCCCCCTCTCTTGCTTCTTTGGCCCAGTGTCCTTCTCTTGGTGAAAAACTCATCAGGTATTTTTCCTCGGATTTTAAGACGTCCAGAAGGTCCCTGAAATAGCAAAATACGAAGAAGGAGGTTTTGTGCCTCCTAGAAATTAAATACCAATAAAGGGGACTTTGTAAGGAAGTCCCATAAATCATCTAAAACATGCATAAATAATGATGGATCATGGCGAATATCATTCTAAACATATCATATAAGTCAATATTTTGACGATGCAAAATGCACGTATCAACTCCGCCAAGCTTAAATCTTTCCTCGTCCTCGAGCAAATAAGCGAATAGATCATATCATTTAGCAATGAGCTTATGGTTGATAAACAAAATATGAGCATTATATCATCAACTTATGCATATTCAGTATCTTAAAAGATTTCTGGACTAACAATCATACAAATGAGGGCTACATAGACAGAAATTGTAGCAACTACTTCTTGCTTTTTAACAAAACTAACCATTATATGTTGGACAATTGAACTAGTTACTTTTCAATTTACCAAATTCAACTTGGATGGCTTTTTACCTTACTATTTTTTTATTCTTCCCCTTGCCTTTTCAACAAAGATAGACTTTCATAGAACAACAAGTTAAAAGAAGAGAACTTAACAACAAGATAGACATGAAGTTTAACTTTTGTCAAACTCTTTCACCAATTTTTAGATGGCATCAGTTAACGGTCTTGCCTCCTAGTAACCAGTATAAACCTTATTCATGGATCTTTCAATCATGTCATATGCCCTACTCCACCTTTGCCTTTCACTTTCCATGGCTTAACCGAATCCTCGAGTGCCTAGCTTTCATTCAACTTTTCTATACATCATATGTATTGAAATATCCATGATCCTCAGTTTACTCAAAGATTAATAAGTTAGAACAAGAGTATCTCATGTCCCCTTGTCATCATCCCTTCCTAACTACTTGTTCTACCAAACCATATCTTTACTACAAATTCAAGGAACCACTTTTACTTATAAATTCATGAGCATCATTTGTTTGAATCTTTCCTTTGTCATACTTTTCTTTTTATTTGAGAAGTTCTTGGCTTGCCCAACACACTCAGACAAGGTGTAGCTAAAACTTCTATATATGGGGCGCACATTTGCATGAGTGTTACACATAAATCTCCAAACAAGAGAATCATGGATGACACCATACTTTATATTTTATTCAAAAACCACTCGACCAAGGATACATGATAATACTCTAAAAGATTTTCAAGCACTGGGACAATCGATACCTAATAGATTAAATCAAAACAACCTAAAGATTACTACTAAAAGCAAACATGATAAAGTAAAAAAGCAAGGGACTTGATGATACTCCCCCAAGCTTGAGTGTTGTTGTAGATCTTTAAGGAATGGCTTTCATGAACTTGTCTGAGGTGGTGTTCCTAATCTTCACCAAAGCTTCATGCAGCTTCTTGTTATCTTCAAGTTTATCCTCCAACTTAGCCATGCAACTCCTGAGTTCTTTCTCTAGCCTTTCAATGATCTCCATTCATACTGCAATATTCGTTTGCGTGCTCCTAACAAACTTTGTGTTCACCACCTCTTCATAGAGTCCTGCAACAATTTAATATGGTAGCGAGAGTTGGATGATTATATCTCTTTGTTAGCAATTTTATGGTGAAGGAGATCTATCTGTGCTTGGAGCTCAGTATGAGTCCTGCTCCTTAATTTAGGCTCTCCAATCTCCCTCGTCCTCCTTGCTCCTTCTTCGAATTGATTACTCCAAAAGACATTATATCTTGGGCCTTCTTCTCCTCCTTGCATCTAGCTCCTTAGTGGAGAGCTCCACCATGAATTCCTGGTGGGTTCACACGGGAATCCTCCTATTGGAGTGCTCCACCTTGAAGACATACCTAGGGTTTTTTGTGGCAAGAAATCTGAAAGATAGGGATAGAAAAAAGGTTTGCCTTGAAATGTCTTGGTGCAAGATTAGATCGGCAGAGGGGGATATATATTGATGGGTTTTTGGGTAATACAAACATCTAGAGACGAAACGGGGGCCAAGCGGACTCTAGAGGAGCAAAAGAGACATGGTGGTGCACCCAAGGATGGGGGCTGCCACCTGGCCTCTTTACTTCCTCAGGACTCCATTTCGTCCTGGTCTTTTTCTAAACTATGTATTTTCCAAAAATAATGACTTTCCTAAAGTATTAAAATATTTCGAGATTGTTATGTACCCAAAACTTGACTTCTATTGATTTCTGATATCTAGCAGGGGATATTTCTTTGCAATTATGGCCTCGAGACTTTGGAGATGTAACTCTTCCACCTTTCCAATGAATTTTTGGCCTCCAAAATAATGTTTAAGACGTTGCCCATTAATATCATGAGGTTTACCTTTGTAGTCTCCATGAAGACGGATGGCTCCAGAGCGATACACCTCCTGTACTACTAATGGACCTTGCCACTTTGATGCTAACTTCCTTGCAGAAAACTTGAAACGAGAGTTGAACAATAATACTTGGTCTCCTACTTTAAATTCCTTTTTCTTTAGCCTCATATCATGCCAAATATTCACTTTTTCTTTAAACAACCTAGCACTTTCATAATCTTCATTCCTCTATTCATATAACAAGTTCAGGTCTATAATTCTTCTCCCTTCAGCAATTTTCAAATCAAAATTGAGTTGTTTAACTGCCCATCTAGCCTTATCTTCTAATTCTACTAGGAGGTGACATTATTTACTATAGACCATTTTATAAGGAGACATACCCATAGGATTTCTAAAAGAAGTTCTATATGCCCACAATGCATCATTAATTTTAGTTAGCCAATCAGATCTAGCTCTATTAACTGTCTTTTCTAAAATGAGTTTGATTTCTCTATTACTTAGTTCAACTTGATCACTAGTTTGCGGGTAATATGGGGATGCTATTCTATTATTAATGCCATACTTAGCTAAAGTTTTTCTAAAGACTCCATGTATAAAATGATAACCACCATCAGTAATTAAAAATCTAGGTACTCCAAACCTAGGAAAGATGATGTCCTTAAGCATCTTCATTGTTGTAGCATGATTTTCACTTTTTGTTGAAATGGCTTCAACCCACTTTGTAACATAGTCCACTACAACCAAAATGTGAGTGTGTTTTGTTTTTGATGATGGGAAAGTTCCCATAAAGTCCAATCCCCATACATCAAATGGTTCAAGAGGCAGTGAATAGTTCATAGGCATTTCATTTCTGTTACCAATATTTCCAACACGTTGGCACTTGTCACATGCTTTAACATAGTTAGCACAATTTTTAAATAGAATAGGACAATAAAAACCAGACTATAATACTTTTGCAGCGATGCGGTCTCCTGCATGATGTCCTCCATAAGGACTATCATGGAAATCTTTGATGATATCCTGCTACTCAAATTCAGGAACACAATATCTAATAATACCATCTACACTTTTCTTATAAAGGAATGGATCATCCCAAAAGTAATGCCTTAAGTCATAGTAGAATTAATTTCTTTATTGAGAAGTAAAATGTGGTGGCATAAATTTCCCAAGAATAAAGTTAGCATAATCATCAAACCATGGGGATGCTTCTCTAGCACTAGATACATTAATATTTGCTAGTTGTTCATTGGAAAAACTATCATTAATAGGGGTAGGATCTACATGAATGTTTTCCATTCTAGATAAATAATCAGCTACTAGATTATCTTCACCTTTCCTATCAACAATGTATAAGTAAAATTCTTGTAGCAAGAGAACCCATCTAATACGCCTAGGCTTAACATATTTCTTATTCATAAGATATTTAATAGCAGAATGATCAGAATGTACTATGACTTTGGAGTCTACAATATAAGGTCTAAACTTATCACATGCAAAGATCACTGCTAAGAATTCTTTTTTAGTAGTAGCATAGTTTCTTTGGGCGACATCAAGAGTTTTACTAGCATAATTTATGACATTAATTTTTTATCAACCCTTTGGCCTAAAAAAGTCCATACAGCATAATCACTAGCATCACACATGATTTCAAATGGTAAATCCCAATTAGGAGTTTGAATTATGGGAGGACTTATAAATGAATTCTTTAAAACATTAAAATATTCTACACAATCATCATTAAAAGAAAATGGAACATCTTTTTGTAAGAGGTTAGTTAGAGGCTTTGATGTTTTTGAAAAGTCTTTGATAAACCTTCTATAAAAAACAACATGGCCAAGGAAACTTCTTATACCTTTGATATAACTGGGATATGGTAGCTTCTCTATGGCTTCTACTTCAATGCCTCTTCCTAAAACTCGGTGTCTAAGAACAATGCCTATTGTCACCATGAAATGGCACTTTCCCAGTTAAGGACTAAGTGTTGGTCCTCAAAACGCTGCAAAACTTTGTTAAGATTGAGCAAAAAATTATTGAAAGAGGTGCCATACATAGAAAATTCATCCATGAATACTTGCATGATTTTCTCAATATAATCAGCAAATATAGCATTCATGTATATTTGAAAAGTAGAAGGAGCATTGCAAAAACCGAATGGTTCTCCTATAGGCAAAAGTACCAAAGGGACATGTGAAAGTTGTCTTTTCCTGATCATCCTTATGCACTGGAATTTGGGAGAAACATGAATAGCCATCGAGATAACAAAGGTGTGAGTGTTTTGATAATCTTTCTAACATTTGATCAATGAATGTTAAAGGGTAATGATCTTTACGAATTGCCTTATTAAGTCTCCTAAAATCAATACACATTCTATAACCAGTAATAGTACATTGGGCTACAAGTTCATTTTCATCATTTGGAACCACGGTGATTCCACCCTTTTTAGGCACATAGTGAATAGGACTTACCCATTTACTATTAGCTATGGGATAGATAATACCTGCCTCAATGAGTTTGATTACCTCTTTTCTTACTACTTCTTTCATTTTTGGATGGAGGCGGCGTTGATAGTCAACCACATTCTTTTCATCTTCTTCCAAGTTAATTTTTATGCACGCATAAAGCCGGGCTTATACCTTTCAATTCATCACGTGAATAGCCAATAGCTGGCCTATGAGCTCTTAGTACATCAAGTAACTTTGATTCTTCCCCACCTGAAAGGTTAGCACTAATAATAAGAGGATATATTTCTTTTCATCAAGGAATGCATATTTCATATCTTCAGGCAAAGGTTTAAGTTCAAAACTAGGATCTTCTTTTGGTGGAGGTTGTTCTCCTAAATCAACAAACATGATATGTAACTGAAGTTAAGGGCGCTGCTGAGACAATATTTGTTCTAATGCTTCTTTTTATTCATCATTAAATGGCTCCTCTTTGTTAAGTACATATCGTTCCATCGCTTCTAATGAAGCAACTGCCACAGAAGCAAGAGTTTCCACTATATCTTTTGAATTTTTTCTTTTTCTAAATTTTTATCAGTAAACTTTGAAAAGTTAAATTCTAATCTTTCACCAACGCATTTAATCTATACTTTCTCTTTAGGTAAACTAATTTCAGCACCTACAGTATGTAAAAATGTTCTACCAAATATGATAGGACAAAATGAGTCTTGCAAGGTGTCGTTGTGTGGAACACGGCAGTACCATCGGGGATGGCTTGAAGGGGACAATCAGGATGCTATTGGTGGATACTCGCAATGGGTTGGGCATAGATACTGCAAACACAGCAATGTACCCAGGTTCGTAGCCCTCTTGGCGAGGTAAAGATCCTACTCCTGCAAGGATCTACTATTAAAGGGGCGAATGCCCAATACAGATGCTCCTTGAGCTATTTTCCTGGCTTCCCCTTGCTAGAAGGAGAAGAAAGATCTATTCCACTTGTCCAATGTGGATAACTTCTAACTTGTCATTGTCTACGTAGAACCCTAGCAGTACCCCCCTTATATACTGGTTGAGGAGGCAGTTTACAAGATGAATTTTAGGGTTTACTGTTTGGATCTAGGCCTAACAAAGCGGGCCGGCTGGACATGGCCAAACGATACGCTAGGGTCCAGTAAAGCCTTTAGTACAGGGAAGGACAACACTACATTGTCCAACGCCCCTGCTTTGCTCACCATCTAGCTCTTTATCCATCAGCCGGTTGTTTATGCGTAAGCCAGAGCTTTCCTCGTCAGCCCTTTCTTTGCTTGTCAACCTCCAGCTTTGGCACAGTTGTCCGGCAGCACCGACCAGGCTAGCCAGCCTGTCTGGTCAAAGGTGCACTCAGCAAGGAGCATCATTCCCATTGTACTTCCGCCAGCGGATCCGAGGCGGCCGGCTAGGAGCGGCCTCCTAGCCGGTTCTCCTGGCTACCCGGCTAGACAGGCCAGCCGGGGAAACTTGGATGCGGACCGGGTGGGGGATTCCACCCGGTTATGGTTCCTTGATCTAGGTCCAAGACGGCATGAGCTCCTTGGAGCCGGCTGGTTGGTCCCGTCTTGTCTTACCCGGGGTTTATCCCCCTGACACTAGTCCTCGAGCGCGTTAGGACTTGGCCCCGTGGAGAAGTTCTTGCGTGCTTATTTGAAATGATTGATGGTGCAGATGATTTGTCGTTTTCTTTTGTCTTGTAGTCTTTGTCTTGTACCGGCTTGAGATTCTTTGCTATTTCCCGGCTGGGGTTTACCGGCTACGGAGCCGATGGCCCCACCCACAGGGTGTGAGTGGTGATCTACCTAACTGGCTGCCGCACCTGGCCGGGAGCGGGATCGCTAGTTTGCTGTCGTCGTTGCTCGCGTCAGCCACGCCTACCATTTCTGGCGCGCGTCACATCAGTTTGACCTCTTGCTCTGTCGTGGCAGTTTTTGGTAAATGCGTGCATGCTTTCATTATTGTGGTTTCTTGGAGATCATGAGCATGGTTTGCCTCCCATAGTAACTCCTGCGGGATCTTTTGTGTGCGTGACGCTGGCACACGCGATCCGCCCCGAACCATTGTGGAGAAGTGGGGCAGTTGCCTGCCACGTGGCGTCGAGGGAGGGTAACTGGCGCGGCCTTCCTTCCTAGATAAATAGGGATGCCAAGGAGCGGGGGCTCTTCACTTCATCTTGCTGTGCTTGCCGCCCCTACTCTCCTCCGTGCTCTAGCCTTCCACTGCTCCTCTACGCTGCTGCTTCTTTGTCGCCGGTGCCATTCCTTTTCTTCCGTAGCGACAGGCCCCCGCGCTTCAAACACGGCCACCTTCCCGAATAATATGCTGCCCGATGTCGCTGGCGGGTGGTGTGGCTCATACATCACCGAGGAGTTGGTGCGGAAGTACCAGCGGGGGAGGTTCCTGCTGTCGGAGCGCTTGGTGAAGCACCGCCTTGCGCTGGAGGGCGAGCGGGTGCCCAACCCTCAGCCTGGCGAGGCCGTCGTCTTCCTCGCCCACTTCGCTCGTGGCCTTGGGTTGCCGCTGGGCCGGTTCGTCCTAGAGCTGCTTGTCTCCTTCGACCTCCAGCTCCATCATCTCGGAGCCAACACCATGGCAATGCTGTCACATCACGCGGCTTGCTGTGAGGCATACCTCGGCGTCCGCCCTGACGCTGCGAACATCTTGAAGATTTTTCACTTCAAGGTCCAGGTGGTTGGAAAGGGAGGCCCACTAACGGAGACGGGCTACTGCGCCATCTACCCGAGGCCGTCGATGGTGATGCCGCGTCTGGAGCTTCCGGACACCGTCAAGCTGTGGAAGCATTCGTATTTCTACATGCGCAATGCCACCGAGGTGGACTGGATCAAGATCCCGGTCTTCACGAACGTCCCTTCCACCCGGAAGGCCTGGAGCGTCTAGCACTTGGGCGCCCAGGGTGACATCGACTGGATGGCCGCCCGGGTGGCGGTCCTGGTATAGAAGGAGCGACTCACCGCCCAGGATATTTTGTTATCCTAGATGGCGAGCCGCGTGCTCCCGCTGCAGCACCGGCCGCACAAGATGTGCCACCTCTCCGGCCATCTGGACCCCACCTAGGTTTCCCGGTTGGACGTGCCGTACGCGGACCTCCGTGAGTGGCTTGCCGCCATCTCAAAGGAGGCGTTGGGGGAGGACTGGGAGTTCTCCTGCCGGCCGTACCACCGCGGTCGGCTCCCGCCGAAGGTGTGTCTTTTCTCCTCTTTTCCTGGTGGATCTTCCCAAGGGATTCCTGTTTCATGCCTCTTATCTTCCCTTGTTGAGTAGCTTTTTACGGCGCAACTAGTGGAGGATGGCATGGGAGACGATGAGCTCCCCAACTTCGCCATGGACCACAAGCCCGCAAAGGCTCCACCGGTGGAGCCGGAGCGGTTCCCCATGCGGGTCGATGAGGGTTGCGAGTTCCCACTCGGTGAGAGTGTTTTTTCCTTGTCCTTGCCTGCCTTGCTCCTGCTGCGCTCTAGCCGCCAACTTGATATTTTGCTTGTGTTGGAACAGCCGCGCATGGCGAGGATGTGGGTCTTGCCGACGCTGCCGCGCCTAGGGCCAGGGGAAGCGTGCCGCCTCGACCAGCGTTGTGCCGGCTGGGGGCGCCGCCAGGAAGAGCCGCCGCCCCACATGACCCACAAAGTATAGGGGGTGTATCGCAGTATTTTCGAGGGAAGTGAAACCCAATTTATTGATTCGACACAAGGGGAGCCAAAGAATATTTATAAGCCTTAACAACTAACTGGTCAATTCAACTACACCTGGAAACAATCTTGCTCACAACAGTTTATCAGTAGCAATAGTTTTGTAGTAGGAATAGCAAAGTAACAGCAGTAGTAAAGTAAAGACAATAGTAACAATAGCAGTAAACAGTGGGATTCGAGTGCGGTAGGCATAGGGATGGATGGACGGGTGTTGCATGAACAAGACAATTCACATAGCAATCAGAACATAGGGCAATTGCAGATAAATAAGATAAAGCATCCAAGTACTAGATAATCCTAGGCATGTGTTCCATATATAGTCATACGTGCTCGCAATGAGAACTTGCACAACATCTTTTGTCCTGCCAGCCCGTTTGCAGCGGGGCCTCAAGGGAACTACTGGCAATTAAGGTGCTCCTTTTAATAGAGAACCGGAGCAAAGCATTAACACTCCGTGAACACATGTGATCCTCACATCAAAGCCATTCCCTCCAGTTATCCCGATTTCTGTCACTTCAGGGCCATTGGTTCCGGACAACGACGTGTGTATACAACTTGCAGATAAGACCATAAACAATACTATCATAATGAATCAATAACATGTTAAGATCTGAAATCATGGCACTCGGGCCCTAGTGACAAGCATTAAGCACAATAAGTCGCAACAAAGTCATAAAGCACTAATAAAAGATACTAGGCACCATGCCCTAACAATGCCATTACATGAATGATCGCATCCAATCCCTACCACCCCCATGTCCTAAAGCGGGGGATTACTCACTCATAGATGGCGGAAACATGGATGGTCGATGGAGAAGCGATGGTGATGATGATGGCGATGATCTCCTCCAATTCCCCGTCCCGGCAGGGTGCCAAAACGGAGTTTCTGGTGCTGTTTCATGGAATCTAGTGGTGGCGGCGGAGTGGAACTCCTTCTGGAAAAACGTCAAACCGCCTGAAGTTTTTAGGTCAGAAGGCTCCTTATAGGCGAAGAGAGAGGCCAAGGGGGTGCCTGGGGGGCCCACACCACCCCCTGGCTCTTCTCCGTCTCGTATTCTGGCTCCTGGAGTCTTCGGGTGAAATAGGATTTTTGGCATATTTTCTAGGATTTTTCCTGATAGTTGATTTTCTGCACAAAAAGTAGACACCAAGGCAATTCTGCTGAAAACAGCGTCAGTCCGCATTAGTTGTATCCAAATCACACAAGTATAGAGGAGAAACAATAGCAAAAGTGTCCGGGAAAGTGGATACGTTTTGGACGTATCAACTCCCCCCAAGCTTAGCTTATTGCTTATCCTCAAGCAATTCAGTTGAAAACTGAGTGCGATAAAAGAACTTTCACGAACACATTTGCTTCATAAGATGTAAATATTTTCAGCAATGTGATCAACTACTTAGACAGTTCATAATAAATAGTATGCAACTGAGTCTACTTAATAGTCTTTGCAAGCTATGAAGAGATTCCAACTCAAAAATAATAAGTAGCATGAAGTATAAACGTAAGCAACATTACAATGCTCATAAAAAGGTATGATAGAGTGGTATCTCGCTTGCCTTTGATTATGAATGTCAAGGCACCTCTGAATTTCAAGTGATGACTAGAAGTAAAGATATCAAGGATACAAGCATCAAAGTCATAACACAAATAATCAAGCAATGGGACAGACACAAAGAATGACAACTATGCTCTCAAAAAGGTGCTCAGAGAATATGTGGAGACTCAACAAGTAAAAGAAAAGGTTTTGAATAATTTGAAAGGCTTCCAAATGCTGAAAGTATGGTACTCATTAGCTTTGAGCTCTCACTACCCCTGTCATAAGCATCTTTAATGTGGTTAAGGTGAAAGTGAGGTCCAATCTGAGTTATATGCTTGACAGACTATAAACTGAAAATCCCAAGTCCCTTGAGTACGAGGGCCGCTCCTCATGCTACTCAACTTTAGTTACCGGTAAGTTCTTGTCATCATAAGTATGTGTGTATCATTGAGAACCGCAAACGGGGTACCCCTTGCCCAATGATACGGAAGAATCCCCATATCAAAATGACAAGGCAAGCAGACAATGAGTATCTCAGCAATCTTCTTATTTACCATGGGAAAATGGTGCTTTTTTCTCTCTTTCCTCTTTTCATAAATCTCTTTTTTTTATTTTTCTCAATAGCTATCTCTCTCTTTTTTTATAAGAAGAATGCTTCATAGATATCATTATGGTTACGCTGCAGGTTTCCACCATGTCAGCATGGATTAGAACAGCGGCCCAGACGTTTCTCTAACACACATACATAACTCCATGGACTTACAAGCTCCCCTTTTATTTCACACCGATGACATCCGCAAACAAAAGAGCAAGGTATCAACTAGGTATATATTTACAAGTGTTGAAAGCGTTCCCCGTGACAGCACGGTTCTGCTAATCCCTAGCCTATAATTTGCAAGCATATAACTTTCATGGTGAGTTCACAATGGTTTAGGTTTATTAAGTGCAGGAAATAAAGTGTGCCATCAAGTTCGTGAGAGCTTTACTAACTAATTTTCTCATAACAAGCAAACATTTCATTTGGAAGAAAACAAGGCATATTGAATATGCACGGAAGTAGCAAATGATGCTAATAGGTAGGTATGGTGGACACTTGGGCAATATTTGGTTTAAGGGAGTTGGAAACATGAGTAAAACACTCAGTGGGAGTGGAGGCTAGCAATAGTAAGGGAGCGACAAACGAGAGAGCAATAGCTGTCATTATCAAGCTTGCAACAAAACAGGACTACTAATGGCATGAAAGTGATTCAAGATCCTCAAGGCAAAATAATTCATCGAGGCTTAACTGATTATTATAGTCATGTACATGCATGAGCATGTGCCAAGTCAATCAAATGAAACATCCAGAGGAGGATACCGCGGTGTCATACCAATTTAAGAATAGAGCAATGCAAGCAAACATTCATAAGACATGCTACAAACTATTAGCGAGATGGAGCTAATCATAAGAAAGCAATAACTACTAAGCATCCAAAGATGACATACACCCTACATGAACAGACTAAGCATGCCCACAGTGATGAGTATATGTACAAAAATGAAAACAAATAGAGTTCGTTATCAGCCTCTTACCACGCCTCAAGTTGTCATTAATCCTCATTATTGCTCTTCACTTGTGTGGCTTGAATAATAATA
Source organism: Avena sativa (assembly GCA_916181665.1). Taxonomy (NCBI): domain Eukaryota; kingdom Viridiplantae; phylum Streptophyta; class Magnoliopsida; order Poales; family Poaceae; genus Avena; species Avena sativa. The sequence goes on from OV702292.1 coordinate 107,336,802, forward strand.
TGAAACCAATATTCCACTGAGGACTGCTGAACCCTGTAGAAAACTCACAAAACCAAAGAAGAACGACAAATATTTTTGGTCTTTTCGATTTTGAGACAAGAACCAAAAGGGAAAAACAAGCAAAGCAAAATCTTTTTGGGTTTTTCGAATAGTTCAAACAAAGCAAAAAGGGAAAAACAAACCAAGGCAAAAAGAAGAAGCAAACCAAAGAGAAACAACAGAAATATTTTTGGTCTTTTTGTGTTTTTAGAAAGCAAAAGCAAAAGAAGAACGAAAACTAAAAAGAGAACGAAAACATGAATATACAAAGTACCGACGCAACATGATATGAAGATGAGTGCGGTGTCGGCGTACCTCCCCCCAAGCTTAGGCTTTTGGCCTAAGTGGGTATCAATCCCAAGCTGGCCAGGATGAAGTGTCACCGTGGTACAACGAGGAAGTACCCTCGTCCTGGTGCGAGCTCGAGTACGTCCCTCCATAATGTGCGGAGTAATATAGGAGGGCACATCCTCCTGGTGCTGCTCGTGGAAACCCAGCAAGCGAAGCTGCTCGTCCACCTCCTCCTTGGAGCGCGACCACGGTCTCCTGTGAACACTAAACAAAGAAGATTGTGGCAAAAGGATCTCCCTTTCATCCCCATCAGTGAAAAGCATCCTATATACTAGACTGTCCAAATCAGAAGTAGCAGTGACAAAGTGATGAGTTTTCATAGCAACAAGGTCAAGCCTCTGTGGTGCCAGCATAGCATCATAGGGATCCACTGAAAGACCTAATGCATTGACTATACGCGAGGCAATGATGCCCCCATAAATAGGGCCCCTAGCAGCTAGGCGGCAAGCAATAAGCGAGCCAAGATTGTACCGAGTATCATTGTTAAGCGCAGCAGCAAGGAACACTAAATGATAGTTGGAGATATTACTTGTGTTCTCCCTACCAAGCACGCTAGTAGCAAGATAATATGCAAAGTATCTAAGAGTAGGGAGTTGGATATTTCTTATCTTTTCGCGCTGCACCACATGGTCATCATCATTGGTCACCCCTTGATAAAGCTCCAACAAATCAGCAGGTCGCCCTTGAATTTTCTTCACGGTCCCTGTCATGCGTACACCTATAATACTGCAAAATCTTTCCAAAGGCATGGTGAAGGGCAGATTATAGATTTTAAAAGAGACAGTCGACTGATAGGATGTGTTAGTAAACGTGAAGCTCTCAACAAAAGTTTTGGTGAGCATAGCGTATTGCGCACTCTCATCTTGCATATATGAGGTCAAACCAACCCTCTCAATCAGTAGCAAGAAATGGTCAAGAATACCTGCAGCTTGTAAGAAAGTAAAACAAGGAAAAGAGGATGAGTGAGCATCCCCATCATCCCTTTCACTACCAATACGAGTTGCAATGAGATCTTCGTTGTATGATGGCCTAGCCTGAGAGGTTGTTCTTGAGGGCCTCGACCTCCTAGGTGCATCATTCTCAAATATCTCTCCAAAAGTATGGTTGTTCATGCTTGGTATTCTGAAATTTAAACACCTATTAAACAAGTGATTGCAAAGTAAATATAATGAAGGATTCTACTCATAGGGACTTGTAAGAGGCCTAAACATGCATAAAAACTATATCTCTAAGCATCAAACAAGCTTACAAGCTCTCATAACCAGTCACCTACAGGAGCAAAATACTCAAGATATAATCCACTAAACACAAATCTACTTGGACAAGGGGAGGAGTCACATACCAGGGAACAAATGCTCCAATTTTCAGCAAGAAAGATGGGCTGAGCAAGGAGATCGAAAAAACAAGAGCAAGCACAACAATAACGCGACTTTGAGGAATGAACTGGAGCTTAATCGGGAGAGAGAAGAAAGTGGCAGGTGAGAGAGTTAGTGGGGAGCCAGGGGTGGCCCACACCAGGGCATGGCGCCACCCAGGGCTGTCCGCGCCACCATGTGAGGTGCCTGCCTAGTGGGCCCCCCTGGTACCTCCCAGGTACTCCGCTGCCCCTTTTTTCACGTAAAAATTTAACATGAATTTTTTGGAATTTTTCGAGACACTTTATTTTTGGGCATTTTTAGGGATAGAAGAATGATTTTTCTGACAGACAGATTTTTTTGGAAACATGATGCAAGGACATAACAAAGCTAGAACTACAGAAGTTCTAAGACACTCTAACATGCAAGCAACTAACAACAAAAAGAATACTAAACGAAAGCAAAAACTAAAATGCAAAGGATAGAAATAAACGGAGGTAATCATGATGAAAACATTGTTTTGTTCAATGGAATCCTTTTGTTAACAAGGTTGATCAAGTCTTTCTACCAAAACAATTGCATATGAGACAAAACTTTGTATTCCACTAATGATTATGTTACCTCAACCTTGATAGCAATGGTCCCAATCATAATAGTTTCAAATTTTTCTCTTGGTATGGGACAATATATTTCTCCAACTTGAGTTCCCTCAACATTTTCAATTGAATTCAAACCATAAGTCCTTTCAATCTTCTTGGGGGAATAGACAGGATGTTCCTTGTCATTAACATTGAAGGTCACCTTTCCTTGATTACAATTAATAGCAGCTCCTGCAGTATTAAGAAAAGGTCTCCCAAGAAATAGACATATTATCATCTTCAGGCATTTCAAGCACAACAAAATCAGTTAATATCAAGCAATTGTGAGCCACCTGAATAGGAACATCCTCACATATACCCACAGGAATAGTGGTAGATTTATCAGCCATTTGCAAAGATATATCAGTTGGTATCAATTTTTCAAGCTGGAGCCTCTTGTAGAGAGAGAAAGGCATAACACTAACTCCAGCTCCCAAATCACACAAAGCAGTTCTAACATAACTGTTCTTAATAGAGCAAGGGATAGTTGGAATCCCTGGGTCTCCAAGTTTCTTAGGAACCTTACCATTGAAATAATAATTAGCAAGCAAAGTAGAGATTTCTTTATTAGGGATCTTCCTTTTATTCGAGACAATGTCCTTCATATACTTTGAGTAAGGAGGCAATTTAATAGCACCAGTCAAAGGAATTTGCAAGAATAAAGGCTTCATCCACTCACAAAACTTATTATAGTGTTCATCTTCCTTTGACTTCTGTTTCTTATCAGGTAAAGGCATAGGTTTTTGGACCCAAGGTTCTCTTTCACTACCATGTTTCTTAGCAATAAAATCATATTTGGTGTATTTAGTATTCTTAGTGTGGTTTTCAGGTTCTTCTTCAACTTTTTCTTCATTGGGAACTTCATTTTCTTCATTACCACTTTTAGTTTCAGCATCAGAGATAGATATACTATTAGGATCTATAGTAGGTTCAGAGGGTTCTACAACAGTTTTATGTTTCTTTTTCCTTTTCTTACGAGTAGAACCACTATTTTCAGCTTGTTGAGAATCCTGCTCAATTCTTTTGGGATGCCCCTCAGGATACAGAGGATCCTGGGTAGCAGCACCACTTCTAGTTCTAATTTCATAAGCATGTTTTTCTTTAGCAGCATTAACTAGCAAGTCGTTTTGCACTTTAACGAGTTGATCTATTTGAGTTTGAACCATTTGAAAGTGTTTAACAATCATTTTAACATCATTAGAGGTTCTTTCCACAATATCTTTCAACTCAACAATAACTCTAGTGTTTTCCATTAGATGATTTTGCACCCTTTTATTAAAGTTATCTTGCTTAACAATAAAGATATCAAATTCTTCTAAGCATTGATCAGGAGGTTTAGAGTAAGGGATATCACCTTCATCAAAGTGTTGGAGAGAGTGTACCTCAATAGTGGATGAGTAGGGAATAGGCTTACATAATTCTTCTATAGGAGGTAAATTCTTGACATCTGCAGCTTTAATTCCCTTCTCCTTAAGACATTTCTTAGATTCCTTCATCACTTCATCATTTAATTCAATAACTCCCCTCTTCATTGATGTTGGAATAGGCACCGGAATAGATGGTTTAGGTACAATTACTTCAGGTATAGCCTATTTAAGAGGAGTCCAATCTTCATAGTTCTTGCTTATTTTAGCCATTAATTCCTCAGCTTCCTTAGGAGTCATATTCCTGAAAACACAATCAACACAACTATCTAGGTATGTCCTAGATTCCTCTGTTAGTCCATTATAAAATATATCAAGAAGCTCATTCTTAGGTAATGGACTTCCAGCTTGTGCATGAATCAAAGCACAAAACCTTTCCCAAGATTCAGGCAATACCTCTTTTTCTCCCTGTTTAAAATCAAAAAGTTCCTGCAAAATAGCATGTCTAGCACTTGGTGGAAAATATTTCTGCAGGAAAGTACCAATCAAGCACTCAGGGCTATCAATAGATCGAGGAGGTAAATTACTAAACCAAGTTTTAGCTTCTCCTTTCAGTGAAAAGGGGAAAATCTTAGCAACAAAGTAAGTTCGCATCTTAATATCTTCAGAAAACAAGCCACTCATGGTAGAAAGTTCATTCATATGTGCTACCGCACTTTCATTTTTAGTCCCACAAAAAGGTTCTTTCTCGACAATAGCTATGTATGATAGATCGAGAGAGAAAACATAATCTTCATCTATAATGTTTATGGGAGAAGCAGCAAACTTAGCAATAGGAGACAATTTGGGTCTAATAGTACGCCTCTCAAGGAGACTCTTAGCAGCGCTCCTATCATGGGTGTTCTTACATTCTTTAATAAATTCATCGATCATCTCAACATAACCATCTTCAATATCATAACTTTCACTAGACTCAGGTGAACTAACAGGTGTGGTAGTGTCTTCATTAGGAGTTTCAGTATTTCCAGCTATAGTTCTAGCAATCGTAGCATCTAGGAAAGGACCTAATGAACCACTCTTATCAAGCATAGTAGAAGCAGCATCATAAGCATCAGAAGTTTCAGATTCAGCAGTAGTAGCAGTGTGTGTAGCATGTGTATGTGGTGGTGTAAGGAACTTACACATAACAGACGGTGAATCAAGAGCAGCAGAGGTGTTTAGAACCGTACCTCTTCTTGTAGTGGATGGTAAAATAGGAACCTTGCCATCACGAGACTTACCCATGATGGATGGATAATAGCGAATAATAGAGAACCCAAGTGAACTTGATAAATAAAGCTATGCTCCCCGGCAACAGCGCCAGAAAATAGTCTTGATGACCCACAAGTATAGGGGGTGTATCGCAGTATTTTTGAGCGAAGTGATATCCAATTTATTGATTCGACACAAGGGGAGCCAAAGAATATTTATAAGCCTTAATAACTGAGTTGTCAATTCAGCTGCACCTGGAAACAATCTTGCTCACAACAGTTTATCAGTAGCAACAGTTTTGTAGTAGGAATAGCAAAGTAATAGCAGTAGTAAAGTAAAGACAGTAGTAACAATAGCAGTAAACAGTGGGATTCGAGTGCGGTAGGCATAGGGATGGATGGACGGGCGTTGCATGAACAAGACAATTCACATAGCAATCAGAACATAGGGCAATTGCAGATAAATAAGATAAAGCATCCAAGTACTAGATAATCCTAGGCATGTGTTCTATATATAGTCATACGTGCTCGCAATGAGAACTTGCACAACATCTTTTGTCCTGCCAGCCCGTTTGCAGTGGGGCCTCAAGGGAACTACTGGCAATTAAGGTGCTCCTTTTAATAGAGCACCGGAGCAAAGCATTAACACTCCATGAACACATGTGATCCTCACATCAAAGCCATTCCAGTCTGGTTATCCCGATTTCTATCACTTCGGGGCCATTGGTTCCGGACAACAACGTGTGTATACAACTTGCAGATAAGACCATAAACAATACTATCATAATGAATCAATAACATGTTCAGATCTGAAATCATGGCACTCGGGCCCTAGTGACAAGCATTAAGCACAACAAGTCGCAACAAAGTCATAAAGCACTAATAAAAGATACTAGGCACCATGCCCTAACAATCTGATACCATTACATGAACGATCTCATCCAATCCCTACCATCCCCATGGCCTACAGCGGGGGATTACTCACTCATAGATGGGGGAAACATGGATGGTCGATGGAGAAGCGATGGTGATGATGATGGCGATGATCTCCTCCAATTCCCCGTCTCGGCAGGGTGCCAGAACAGAGTTTCTGGTGCTGTTTCGTGGAATCTGGTGGTGGAGGCGGAGCGGAAATCCTTCTGGAAAAACGTCGAACCCCCCGAAGTTTTTAGGTCAGAAGGCTCCTTATAGGTGAAGAGAGAGGCCGAGGGGGTGCCTAGGGGGCCCACAGCACCCCTGGCTCTTCTCCGTCTCATATTCTGGCTCCTGGAGTCTTCGGGTGAAATAGGATTTTTGGCATATTTTCCGGGATTTTTCCTGATAGTTGATTTTCTGCACAAAAAGTAGAGACCAAGGTAATTCTGCTAAAAACAGCATCAGTTCGCATTAGTTGTATCCAAATCACACAAGTATAGAGGAGAAACAATAGCAAAAGTGTTCGGGAAAGTAGATACGTTTTGGACGTATCACCCTAGACCCGCGGCCACCATGCCGAGCATTGCCGAGTAGGTGTTCCTTTACTCCTGATACTTGTATTGATTGGCTCGGACTTGCTTTGTTCACCCTTGTCTTTCCTGCAGCGAGGCGATGGCCTTGCCCGGCTCCATGACCGTCGCCACCGCGTCCGTTCCTCCGCCTGCCGGGGACGGAGGTGCACCGGCTGCGATGCCCGAGGTTGCGCCGGCTGAGACGCCCGAGGCAGCACCTGCTCTGCCGGCTGGGGCCAGTGCGGATGTGGCGGAGGTGGTGCCTCCGGCTGCACCCGTGATGCTTCACCGGACCGGGGTTGTTTCTCATCTTGCCGAGGGGCTTCTGCTTAGCTCGACGGTGGGCACTGACTCTGGCACCTACCAGGTGGAGGAGCCGGTGGAGGTGCCGCAGCCAGAGGTCCCTGTCCAGCCGGCGGGTGGGACCTCCATGGCCCCGAGGAGCGACGGCGACCTTCAGGTCACCGGCTGGATGCCGGCTCAGGCTGCACCACCGCTGGACGCCGCCCTGGTGGAGCTGTCGGGGATGGCACCCTTGGCCATTGGCCAGGCCACCTAGCTGGTTGAGGCGCAGGAGCACGGGCTTGGCCAGGCCAAGGCACTGGGGGCCTCCGTCGAGGTATGCGTCCTATGGCCAATCTTGATGTTTGTTCACCATATCGTGCCGCAGTCGGTTCTTACTTCTCTCCTTTACATAGAGGGCTCTCGTCGATGCCACCAAGACCTCGCGGGACCTGGGCCATAAGATTGCTTGCTCTACCGTGTCTTCCCGATTGTGCAATTTCTCGCGCGTCTTGTTGAATATTGGTTACCCTCCTGCAGCTCTGCTGGCGGACCGGGATCGTGAGGTGGCCCGGCTGAAGGGAGAGGTTGCCCGGCTAGAGGAGTCCAACAAGGCTCTCCAGGACCGGATCGCCCAGCTGGCTGTGCATCAGCAGTAGATGGAGATCAAGGCTGGCCAAGCCAAGAAGGTGGCGGACACCCAGACCGAGGCACTGAAGAATCTGGAGATGCTCTATGCCACCCAGGAGGATGCCCTCAAGGCTTCTAAGGTCAGGGAGGCGGCGGTGCTGGGAGAGCTTTGCCAGATCGCCGAGATTGTCGTCAGTAAGTGTTCTCAATCCTAGCCGGTATTGTAGTTTTACCTTCTGCAGCCCACATTGACCATTATCTCTTTTCCCAGGTGCAGCTCAGTATCATGAGTCGACTGATCAGTCGCTGGCCCGCATTCCTGAGACGGATCCGGAGCGGGATCTCTACCCGGGGGAGCTGGTGGTGGTTGTCAGCGAGGAGGCGAACCTATTAACAAGAGCCACAGTGCCAGTTGCCTGACACCGTCCAGCCGGCCACCATGAACACTCTGGTCGAGAAGTTGTCGGGTGCTCCAGATCTTATGGATGTGGCTCGGGAGTGGGCGACTCGTGGCGGTGTGACACGTTGCTAACGTATCCATAATTTTTGATGTTCCATGCTTGGTTTTATCTACTTTCTTGTGTTTTGTCCACACTTTGGAGTACTTTTCATATGATTTATTGGACTAACCTATTAACAAGAGCCACAGTGCCAGTTGCCTGTTTTCTGCTGTTTTTGGTTCCAGAAAGTCAGAAAATGAATATTCTCGGAATTGGACGGGACAAAAGCCAAAGTTGATATTTTCCCGGAAGATTCACGGAGCCAGAAGGAGAGACGAAGGGGGGGGCATAGGGTGGCCAAAACACCCCTAGGCACGGGTCCCCCTAGGCCACGCCAGGGCATGGTGTGGACCCCCTGGCACTCCACCGACCTTGCCCTTTCGCCTATAAGAAGCCTCTAATGCGAAAACCCTAAATCATCAAGCCTCCAACCACGAAAAGTTCCACAGCGCCGCCGCCACCGAAGGGGAGATTCAGGGGACACAAAGTCTCTGTTCCGGCACCCTACCGGGACGGGGAAGTGCCCCCGGAGCCATCTCCATCGATCTCCACCACCATCTCCATCACCATTGTTGATTCCCCTGATGAGGAGGGAGTAGTTCTCTCTCGAGGCTAAGGGTTCTACCGGTAGCTATGTGTTCATCTCTCTCTATGCATGATCTTATTGAGATCATGAGCTTGTAATCCATAGATCCACCTTGCTACTCAAGTGCTTTAACAGATCTCTGCTCTCCCCATGTGTGTGAAGTTGACAGTGTGCACACCATGGTGGCACTTAGGCTAGAGATTACAAATACTTGTTATTTGTTATATTTGGAGTTGGATGTCTTTATGAAATTGTGGTGTTTGTTAGAACCATCTAGCGCTCAAGGTGATAGTGTGGGGTTACCTAGATGGGAAAGATGAACTTTGAGGTGTGCTGTTATAGCCCTACCAATGATTAGAGTGTCCAACCGGAGAGTAGTTAAGAGTAGTATCATAAAGAGAAGATATTTATATGAGAGTGTTCACTAGTGAAAGTATGATCCCTAGGCCTTATTTCTAAGCATTGATACACCGTTTGCAATTTGATCTGTTACATGTTTGCTTGCTTCCATCTTTATCTCAGTTTGCCTTTAGTCTTTTTCCACATCAACCACACGCCAGCAAGCTATTTTCTATCACCATTACCACTTATAATTATCTATACTACTTGTATTTCACTATCTCTTCGCCGAACTAGTGCACCTATACATCTGACAAGTGTATTGGGTGTGTTGGGGACACAAGAGACTTCTTGTATCTTGATTGCAGGGTTGCTTGAGAGGGGATACCTTTGACCACTTTCTCCCTGAGTTCGATAAACCTTGGGTGATCCACTTAAGGGAAAACTTGCTGCTGTTCTACAAACCTCTGCACTTGGAGGCCCAACAACTATCTACAAGAATAGAGTGCGTAGACATCAAGCTATTTTCTAGTGCCGTTGCCGGGGAGGTAAGGTAAAAGGTACTCACATCCTCCGGTGTGAGTGCTCGAAGTTATTTCCTTTAGATTATGCAATTTTGTCTTTTTTTTCTTGTTTTCACTAGTTAGGCTTAATGGAAAACAACAACAAAAATTAGAGAGCTTTATAGTATTTATCTTGAATTAGAACATGAAGCATTTGAAGAGAAAATTAAAAAACCCATGGAACTTTATTTGCATGCTAATAGAAATGTTGTTAGTATGAATTCTTTGGACACCATTATTGCTAATGCTATGGAAAATTCTAAGCTTGGGGAAGCTAGTTTTTATGAAAATGATCTTTTTAGTTCCCCATCTTTGGAAGATAGCTATTCTATTGTTTATGATGATACCAAACCTCCAATATATGATGATTACAATGATGAATATGATATTTTCAGTCCACCTATTATTGAGGAGAAAATTAATTATGGTTACAATATGCCTCCTATATTTGATGATTATGGTGATGAGAATAATAATGATAGCTATTTTGTTGAATTTGCTCCCACTATGATTAATAAGAATGACTATGCTTATATGGAGAGTAATAATTATTTTATGCATGTGGCTCATGATAAGAATGTTTTATGTGATATTTATATTGTTAATTTTATTCATGATGCTACTGAAAGTTATTATGAGAGAGGGAAACATGGTTTTATGCATCTCAATAATATTAAGTTTCCCCTCTTTATGTTGAAAGTCTTGAAGTTACACTTGTTTTGCTTTCCTATGCTTGTTGCTTTGTGCTTTAATGACTTGTTTCTTTACAAGATTCCTATGCATAGGAAGTGGGTTAGACTTAAATGTTCTTTGAATTTCCTTATTGATGCTCTCTTTTACTTCAATTCATATTTCTTATGTGAGCATCTTCTCAAACTATCATGCCTAACTTAAAGGCGTTAAAGAAAAATATTTATTGGGAGATAACCCAAAAGTTTTAGATGAGTCTTGGAAGTTATTACTTCAGTAATAACCTCTCTTATCCTTTTTATTTGCTTTTTGTACCAAGAGTAACCTCTAATGAGAGAGAAGTAATGCTTGGGAAAGTTGCTGTCCCGAAACAGATTTCTGTGCTTCACGTTAAAAATTCGTGTAAAATCTCTGTACGTCCTTTTGAGGCGTGAATTTTTGTGCTTCTGCCCCAGGTTGTTATCTAACTTTTGTTAGTTCAACACTTTTCTATTTGAGCAACAGAAGGTCTTCTAAAAAATCCGTCTTTACCTGCTGGTCTGTTTTGACAGATTTCTGCCATTATTTGCATTTGCTTTTTGTTGGTTCCTTTTTGAGTTCTTTTAGGGAATTGAGCTTTTTGAGGGAAGTTCTACAGTAGCTTGTGTTTTAATGGAAGTTTTATTGGTGTTGGAACCGAACCTAAAGACTTATTATCTTGAGTGCACTAATGTTGCTAATAAAGATTGTGTGAAGTTTTGTATGAAGAAAAAATTTCAGGTGTATAGAAGGAATGAGTAATGAGATGAAGGATGGACTAAACCTCAAGCTTGGGGATGCAACAAGTGTCACCCCAAAAAATATCCAAGAAGTACAAGCGTCAAAGCTTGGGGATGCCCAAGGCATCCCTCCTCTTCATCAATAAAAATCCCAGGTTCCTTCCAAACACTTCATTTTTATTGTTTTATGCACAGTTGTGTTGTTCTTGAAGCGTATTCTTTTTTGTTTTTCGTTTGCTTGGCTTGCTTAGTTTGCTGAATAAATTGGTTGGACTCCCTATTTCATGCATTGGTTTTCAAATAGTTTGGTTTGGATTGGAAAAGAGTAGGAAAGTTCATGCTTAAGTGGTAAAGAGAGCTTGTTTTTTTACTGTGGCCCATGCTTTGTCATGCCATGCTTGATATTGTTTTGGATTTATGCTTAGTGATCTTTGCTATAGCATGACATGTTATAAACAATTGATATTTCTTAATGTGCCTTGGAAGAATCATGCGTTGTTTTAGCGTATTAAAACATAGTATTGTGGTATTCTCCTTTGTTGCTTTATTTGGGTTGACTTAGCGCGTGCTCACACCATGTTATGACTATCCCAAGTCACCATAAGCCTTGATGATCCTTTAGTTTTCAACTTGTAGTATCACTTTATGCTTTGTTCAATGATGTTTTGTCGCTCTGCATGATTATGGCCATTATTGCTCTCTTAGTTTGTCGCTTCCAGTCTTTTGCTAGCCTCCATAACCAAGTATGAGTTCCACTCATGCATCCAACTCCCTAAACCAAGTTATTCCAAAGAGTCCACCATACCTACCTACTAGCTTATGCTATTCCAAGTATATTTATGCTTTTGTTTACCTTCCAATTAAACTTGTTATGAGAAAACTAGTGATTAAAGCTCTCACGAACTTGATGGCACACTTTACTTTTGTTGCCCTTAATAAACTTGAACCATTGTGCCGTCTATGTTGTATATGCTTGAACTTATATGTTGGAGATTAGCTGAACCATGATGTCATGGGGAACGCTTTCAACATTGCACTTGTACTTTGTACCTAGTTGATATCATGCTCTTTTGTCTATGGATGTCGTCGGTGTGAAATTAAAGGGGAGCTTGTAAGTCCATGGAGTTATGTATGTGTGTTAGAGAAACGCCTGGGCCGCTGGTCTAATCCATGCTGACATGATGGAAACCTGCGGCGTAACCATAATGAGCTGTCTATGAAGCATTCTTCCTATAAAAAAAGAGTCAGATATTGAGAAAAAAGGAAAAAAATATCAGAAAAGAGGAAAGAGAGAAAAAGCACCATATTCCCATGGTAAATAAGAAGATTGCTGACATGCTCGTTGTCTGCTGGCCTTGTCATTTTGATATGGGGATTCTTCCGTATCATCGGGCAAGGGGTACCCTGTTGGCGGTTCTCTGTGATACACATGTACTTACTATAATAAGAACTTACCGGTAACTAAACTTGAGTAGCATGAGGGGCGGACCTCATATTCAAGGGACATGAGATTTCCAACTTATACTTCGTCAAGCATATACACCATAGTTTGTTCACTTTAACCTTAATCACTTCAAGATGCTTATGATAGGGGCAATGAGAGCTGAAAGCTAAAAAGTACCATAATTTTTGGAAGCTCTTTATGAGACTTGAATCCCTACTTCTTTCTATGAAGGCCTTTCTTTTACTTTTATATTGAGTCTCCACCTTCTATCTTTATGCACCTATTGAGAGAGCATAGTGGCCATTCTTAGTTCTATGTGCATTGTCTCAAGACTTGTTGATTGATGCATAACTTTGATATTGCTTGTTCGTAAACTATTTTTATCTAGTCACCCTTATAAACTTTGAAGGTTTCCTATGCATTTATGTTTGCTACTCTATGAGGGACAAGCTGAATGCCACTATGCTATGTTTTCTTTATGTGAAACAAACAAACGTCTTGCAAAGCATTGTTATTCATGAATCTTTTGTTTGTGCCTTTTCATGTTGCAATATAGTTGCTATGTCTTATTGTTAGAACTTTATCTTTCATGCTACGTTGAAGTACTATGATCCCAGCTATCAATGTTTTACAAATACTTTGATCAAGTTTATGATGGTGCATGTCACCTCAAAAATTATTCTTTCTTTTTATCACTTACCTACTCGAGGACGAGCAGGAGTTAAGCTTGGGGATGTTGATATGTTGCTAACGTATCCATAATTTTTGATGTTCCATGCTTGGTTTTATCTATTTTCTTGTGTTTTGTCCACACTTTGGAGTACTTTTCATATGATTTCTTGGACTAACCTATTAACAAGAGCCATAGTGCCAGTTGCCTGTTTTCTACTGTTTTTGGTTCCAGAAAGTCAGAAAATGAATATTCTCGGAATTGGATGGGACAAAAGCCAAAGTTGATATTTTTCCGGAAGATTCGTGGAGCCAGAAGGAGAGATGAAGGGGGGCCACAGGGTGGCCAAACCACCCCTAGGCGCGGGTCCCCCCAGGCCGCGCCAGGGCATGGTGTGGGCCCCCTGGCACTCCACCGACCTTGCCCTTTCGCCTATAAGAAGCCTCCGATGCGAAAACCCTAAATCATCAAGCCTCCAGCCACGAAAAGTTCCGTAGCATCGCCGCCACTGAAGTGGAGATTCGGGGGACAGAAAGTCTTTGTTCCAGCACCCTGCCGGGACGGGGAAGTGCCCCCGGAGCCATCTCCATCGATCTCCACCACCATCTCCATCACCATTGCTGATTCCCATGATGAGGAAGGAGTAGTTCTCTCTCGAGGCTAAGGGTTCTACCGGTAGCTATGTGTTCATCTCTCTCTCTATGCATGATCTTATTGAGATCATGAGCTTGTAATCCATAGATCTACCTTGCTACTCAAGTGCTTTAATAGATCTCTGCTCTCCCCATGTGTGTGAAGTTGACAGTGTGCACACCATGGTGGCACTTAGGCTAGAGATTACAAATACTTGTTATGTGTTATATTTGGAGTTGGATGTCTTTATGAAATTGTGGTGTTTGTTAGAACCATCTAGCGCTCAAGGTGACAGTGTGGGGTTACCTAGATGGGAAAGATGAACTTTGAGGTCTGCTGTTATAGCCCTACCAATGATTAGAGTGTCCAACCGGAGAGTAGTTAAGAGTAGTATCATAAAGAGAAGATATTTACATGAGAGTGTTCACTAGTGAAAGTATGATCCCTAGGCCTTGTTTCTAAGCATTGATACACCGTTTGCAATTAGATCTGTTACATGTTTGCTTGCTTCCATCTTTATTTCAGTTTTCCTTTAGTCTTTTCCCATGTCAACCACATGCCAGCAAGCTATTTTCTATCACCGTTACCACTTATAATTATCTATACCACTTGTATTTTACTATCTCTTCACCAAACTAGTGCACCTATACACCTGACAAGTGTATTGGGTGTGTTGGGGATACAAGAGACTTCTTGTATCTTGATTGCAGGGTTGCTTGAGAGGGGATACCTTTGACCACTTCCTCCCTGAGTTCGATAAACCTTGGGTAAGTGAAAAGTTGTTGTTGTTGTTCTACAAACGTCTGCACTTGGAGGCCCAACAACTGTCTACAAGAATAGAAGTGCGTAGACATCACGGTGCGGAGATGGTGTTGGCGCTGTTGAAGTCATGGTACCCAGATGTGGATCTGTGGAGCCTTTCTCGTAGATTTTGCCACGGGACCAGCTACGACCAGCTTCGCGCCGAGGTTCCTGACATCTGCTCTTGTGGCGTGAAGATTGGGAGCTTCGCCCAGCTGGACCGGGACTTCAGTGACCCGGCTGGCATGGAGCCATATCACCACGACCCGGCTGCACCACACACTGAAGCCCCGGCTACGCCTAAGACCGCCTCGGCCGATGTTGCCTCCAGTAGCCAAGCCCCAACTAGTGCCTCCGGCCCTTCTGCCAACTAGTTAACTTGATCCCTGGTATGCCAGGAGTATTTGTGGATGAAGAACCTTTTTTTCTTGTGCTGTTGAACAATCGGCTCTGCTCTTGTTACTGAACTCTGGTGGGAGCATCGCCTCCCTTTGGATAGTTGCCCGTGGTTTTTCATTTGCACTTTCTGTTTTGCATTTTCTGCATTCTTGTTTCTGTGTGGGGGCGCGTAAGCGCACCCACAGGGTGTAGTCCCCGAGTTTCGGGCCGGCTGGAGGATACAGCTGGGTCGAAGCTCCTTTATATTGTTGTCTGTTTGCAGGTTTCTGTGTGGGAGCGTGCAAGCGCACCCACATGGTGTAGTCCTCGAGGTTCATGTCGGCTGGAGGATACAGCCGGGTCGAATCTCCTTGACCTGCTCTGCTGCCACCTGGAAGCTACTAGCCTCGGCTTGGGTGCTCGTCTTGGAACTTTGGATCATGCAAACATAGAAACAAACAAGTTGTTTGCCTAGTTAAACAGATGCAAGTTGAATTGTAATCTTCGATTCACTAGTTTTGAAGTTTTGTTGTTTCGCACAAATCCAATGACTTTGCCCTTTTGTCAGTGAGTATTGGCCAGTTTTTATGTTGTTCCCTTGCTGGATTCAAGTCAGATTCGAAGGGGTAGCTTAATAGGCATATTGCACGATACTTTGGATTTGGGTCATTGGCCTTGGGCAAGCGAGCACAGTCGGGACGTCCAGATGTCTTTGTTTTCCTCGTAGATTTTTCATGTAGGGTCCTTCGAGCATTCTGTTCTCGCCGGATCTGTCAGCCGGCTTGTGGTCTATAGCCAGAACCAAAGAGGAGGCCCTAGGAACTGCGTATAGTACTTTGCCACGTGGGTCGCGTAGCCGTCTGGGCCAACCGGCGAGTCCCCGAGATGGATCGTCGGCTCCAGGGTTAGAGTAATGCAGTCGAAAAATCAAATTATACAGCATGACTTGCTAATTTATTGCGGAGTCCCCCAAGACTGTGTCGAGGCTCCCATGCTTGTTCATTACATAAAGGTAAGATACATACACTTTCTTGTTCAAGTGTAAAAGGGGCGAAGCAGGCTCGCGTTCCATGGGCGCTCAGTTTCTTCGCCTGAGCGATCCATCTTGTTCTTTTCCTGCTGGCGGGCGTCGATGAGGTAGTATGAGTTGTTCTGTAGTGCTTGGCTGATGATAAATGGGCCTTCCCAAGGCGGAGATAACTTGTGCATCCCCTTGGTGTCTTATACCAGCTTTAATACCAGGTCGCCTTCGCGGAACGAGACGCTGCGGATCTGGCTGGCGTGGTAACGGCGCAAGTTTTGCTGGTAGATGGCGGATCTAGACAAGGCCAGCTCACATGCTTCTTTGAGAAGGTCGATGCTGCCCTCCCATGCTTCTTTGGCTTGCTACTCTGTGTAAAGCAGTTTGCGGGGTGCGTCGAACTCAATGTGAGTGGACAAGACCACCTCCGCCCCATAGACGAGGAAGAAAGGAGTGTAGCCGGTGGACCGGTTTGGCGTGGTGCGAAGGTCCAAAGCACAGCCGGTAGCTCCTCAATCCAGCAGTTGAGGGATCGCATTAGTGGCTCGATTAGCTGGGGCTTGATTCTGGCTAGGACTAGGCCATTTGCTCGCTCACACTGTCAATTGGATTGGGGGTGAGCCACAGATGCAAGGTCCAGGCAGATGCCCTTATCTCCGCAAAATCGTGCGAAAGCTCCCTTGGCGAAATTTGTGCCGTGGTCGGTTATGATGCTGTTGGGGTAGCCAAAGCGTGTGATTATGTCCATGAAGAACTTGACCACTTTTGGTCCATCCAGCTTCTTTATTGGCTTTGCCTCTATCCACTTGGTGAATTTGTCCACCGCCACCAGTAAGTGTGTCATGTCGGATCTGGCCGTTTTAAAAGGGCCGACCATGTCGAGCCCCCAGATGGAAAACGACCAGGTGATGGGAATTGTCTTGAGCGCTGCAGATGGAGTGTGCTTCAACTGGCTGAACCGCTGACAACCGTTGCATGCCTTGACAATTTTCTCGGTGTCTTCCAGTGTCATGGGCCAGTAGAACCCATGGCGGAATGCCTTTGCCACTATGGCTCGTGACGACGCGTGGTGGCCACACTCGCCCTGGTGAATGTCGGTCAACAGTCGGGTTCCTTCTTCCCGGATCATGCACCGCTGATAAATTCCCCCAACACTGTGCTTGTAGAGCTTGTTGTTGATGATGGTGTATGTGCTAGCTCTGCGCTTCACCTGCCTTGCTTCTACCTCTTCTTCGGGCAGTTCTTTGCTTGCCAGGAATTTCATGAATGGCTTGGCCCATGTTGTGGTTTCCCGAATGGCGTATACCACCTGCATGAGCAGGTTCACCTCTGCGCGGATAGCTGGGCTAGACCTGTCTGGTGGTCGACCCGATGAAGCACCGGAGCTGGTGGCCTCCAGGCTGGGCGCGGCAATCCCCGGGTGCTATGGAGCAGTCCTCGGGTGCGGTGGAGCAGTCGCGGAGGTCTTGGAGCCGGCAGTCCCCGGGTCCGCGTCCAATATTATGGAGTCGGATTCGGGAGACAGCGTGATTGATGGCTTGCACAGGTGCTCGAGGGAGACTCTAGGCGGAATTGCTTGCCTTGTTGACCCGATGCGGGCGAGCGTGTCCGCGGCCTCGTTGTTTACCCTGGGGACATGGTGAAACTCGCACCCTTCAAAACGTGCGCACAACTGTTGTACGAAGAAACGATATAGAGCCATGTTTGCGTCCCTGGCATCCCAGTCACCTAACACGTGTTGTACCACCAGATCAGAGTCACCGAAGCATAGGATGTGTCGGATGCCTATTTCTTTTGCCATCTTGAGGCCGTGGACGAGCGCCTCGTATTCCGCGACGTTGTTGGACGCGTGGAAGTGGATCTGTAGCACATATTCCAACCGGACTCCTTTGGGAGAGGTGATTACCACTCCGGCTCCGAGCCCTCCATACATCTTGGAGCCATCGAAATGCAGCTTCCAATGCGTGGAGTCAGGGCAAGGCGGTAGGTACTGTGTCTCTGCCCAATCAACAAGGAAATCCGCCAAGGCCTGAGACTTGATCGCCGTTCTTGGCTCGTAATGTATGTTGTAGGTGGTGAGCTCTATGGCCCATTTCGCCACCCGGCCTGTGGCATCTCTATTGCTGATGATCTCCAAAAGTGGCACGAGCGCCACCACCCGGATGGAGTGCTCCTGGAAGTAGTGCTTCAATTTCTTGGCGGCCATGTACACGCCATACACCAGCTTCTGGTAGTGAGGGTAATTCTGCTTCGAGAGCGAGAGTACCTCACTCACGTAGTACACCAGTAGTTGCACCGGCTGCGCTTTTCCTTCTTCCGGCCTCTCCACTACCAGCACCACACTAATGACCCAGTTGGTTGCTGCGATGTACATCAACATGGGCTCCTTTGCTGCTGGTGCTGCCATAATAGGTGGTGAGGTAAGCATGCGCTTGAGGTCGCGGAAGGCTTCATCCTCCTGTGATGTCTAGACAAATTTGTCCATTTTCTTCATGAGTTGGTATAGTGGGAGTGCTTTCTTGCCCAGTCGGCTGATGAACTGGCTGAGGGAGGTCAGGCATCCGGTGAACTTCTGGACATCTCGTAAGTTCTTGGGCGGCTGCATACGCTTGATTGCACCGATCTTCTATGGGTTCGCCTCGATTCCTTGCTCTGATACGAGAAAACCGAGGAGTTGACTGGCTGGGACGCCGAACACGCACTTCTTCGGGTTCAGCTTCATCTGGAACCAGCGGAGGTTGGTGAATGTTTCCTTCAGAACTTCAAGGAGTGTCTGGCGCTCCTTGGTCTTGACTACCACATCATCGATGTAGGCGTGTACGTTTCTGCCGATCTGAATCTGCAAGCACTTCTACATGCAGCGCTGGTATGTTGCTCCAGCGTTCTTTAGTCCAAACGGCATGGTGGTGTAGCAGTAGGCTCTGTAGGGAGTGATGAATGTTGTCTTTACTTGATCAGTGGGGTTCAGCCGGATCTGGTGGTAGACGGAGTACGCGTCCAGAAATGACAACAGCTCGCAGCCAGCCGTGGAATCGATCACTTGGTCTATCCTTGGCAGGGCGAATGGGTCTTTGGGGCATGCTTTGTTCAGACTGGTGTAGTCAACACACATGCGCCAAGTCTTGTTCTTCTTTAGCACGAGTACGGGGTTTGCCAGCCATTCCAGGTGGAAAACCTCCATGATGAGTCCGGCTGCGAGAAGCCGGGTGATCTCCTCACCGATGGTTCTTCTTTTTATTCCGCGAAGCGGCGTAGTGACTGTTTGACCGGCTTTGCGTCCGGCCTGACATGTAAAGAGTGCTCGGCGAGCTCCCTCGGAACACCTATCGTGTCCTTGGGGGACCATGCGAAGATATCCCGATTCTCACAGAAGAAGTCGACGGGCGCGCTTTCCTATTTGCTGTCAAGGCCGTCTCCGACCAGGACGAACTTGTCCGGCTTGGCCTTGTTCATCAGGATCTTTCTCGTGCCCTTGGATGGCTTGAACTGTGCTTCTCCGACCGGCTTGGGCTCGCCAGCCATCATGTCCTTCTGCAAGGCCGCCACGTTATGCATGATTATGCGCTTCTCTTCCATGATGACCATGGCTTCTGCTATCTTGGACCCGTCCGTGGCGCACTCCACAGACCGTCTGTAGCAACCAGCCACGGTGATGACACCCTTGGGCCCTAGTAGCTTCATATTGAGGTACACGTAATGCGGTACCGCCATGAATTTGGTGAGCTCTGGGCGCCCCACGATTGCATGGTACGCGCGGCAGAGGTTGACCACCTCGAATTAGATGGGCTCGTGGCAGAAGTTATCCTCCATGCCGAAGATGACGTCTAGCCGGATCTTCTCGATAGGCGAGTGCGATGTGCCCAGGATGGCTCCATGGAAGGAGGTGCTCGACGGCTCCAGCTACGACTTGCTGATACCGAGCCGGTCTAGTAAGCTGCGGTACAGGAGGTTGATGTTGCTTCCTCCGTCGACGAGGACGCAGGAGAACCTGCAGAAATGCTTCTGGGAGACAATGATAGGGTCCAAAACCAGCACGTAAGTGTCTGGGTGAGGAAGCTTAGCTGGCTGGTCCTTCCGGCTCCATGCAACTTCTTCCTCCGACCAGTTGAGGTATTGGGGAACGGGAGGAACGATTGCATTCACTTCCGCCTCGCGACGCCTCTTGTTGTGCTTGGTCTCCGGCTCTGTCGTGAAGATGTGGTAGTTTCCCACCTGGCGGTGGTAGTTGTTATCATCTTCCCTTCAGCGCTGGTTGTTGTGATCACCTGGCGTCCCACCTACTAGGGAAGGCGGTGCCTGTGCAGCCGGTGTACCAGCGATCTCTGTCATCTTCTTCGTCCAGGTGCACTAGCATGTGGTATGCGTAGCCGGTTTGTTGCCTCCGTTGTGGAACTTGCATGGCCCATCAAGCATTGACTCGATGGTGTACTTGGGCCTCAGAGGCCGGTCATCGGGCTTCTGTCTCCGGCTTCCGCCTACAGCCGGATCCTCCTGTAGCCGGATCCTCCTGCACTGTCGCTACCTGCCTGGAACCGTACTGGTTATCCGGCTAGTCATTCTTTCTCTTGCCGTGGCGGTTGTCATGCTGCCTGGAATTGTGGCTATTTCCTTCCGACTGGCGCCGATCCACAGCGACGTCGACGATTATTTGCCCTTGGTCATCCAGCCGAACGGATCTTTTCATTGCCGCGTCGGTCGTGGCGTACTTGTCTGCGATGGCCATGGTCTGCGCCATGGTTGTGGGCTCCACCTGGCGAAGCTTGTGTTTGAGCATAGTGTCGTCTCTGCAGCCGTTGATGAAGAAGTCAACCGCCTGGTGCTCGCGTACCCCCTCGCAGGAGTTGTGCATGCTCGTCCACCGGGTGATGTAGGAGCGATTGGCTTCATCCGGACCCTGTACACAAAGGATGAGCTCGCCGGGTCAACCTGGGCGCTTGTAGGTGCCGGTGAAGTTGCGGACGAATGCCTACTCAAAATCGATCCAAGCGTTGATGTTGTTGTCGGGAAGGCTGTTGAGCCATGTCCTGGCTGAGTCGACAAGCATGAGAGGGGCGTAACGTACGACCACCCGTAGATTGCCATTTGTGATGCCCATCGAGGTGGTGTAGTCCACCAACCAGTCCTCCCGCTTGACCGAGCCGTTGTATTTTGGCGTATCCCTTGGGAGCGAAAATCCCTTTGGAAACGGCTCATTCCGGATGCACGGTCCGAAGCATCTTGGCTCGACTGGACTTTCTTCTTCTAGCGCGCGTGACTGGACCAGTAGGTCGATTCGTGCACGCGCGTCATGATGTTCCTCCGGCTCGAGCGGTCCCAGCTGGCCAGATAGGCGGGACTTGGGCAGCGCTTGGCCTTTTCCGGCTTCGTCGGCTAGCTCATGGTTTTTGCTGGTAACAGCTGCCGCGTCACGAGCGTGGTGCCCACGGCTTGTAGATCCACTGCGTGGGAAGTTGCTTGGCCTTGCTCCGTTTGGGGAAGACGCCTTGCTGCCGCCTGCAGCCGGATCCGCCATCCGGCGAGCCGGTTGGGCCCTGCTGTTGCTGGCCATGCTGAGTTCTGCCTCAGCCTGCTGTTTCTTTGTCGTGACCACGAGGAGCTGGACACGTGCCTGCTGACGGAGCAGCTCCTCGCCCTCCAAGTGGCTTAGCTCTGCGACTGCCGCCTCCACGGCCCTCATGTTTTTAGCGGGAGTGCTGTAAAGTGGCTGTACCGCGGGCATATGCGGATCAGCCACACGATCCATCTCCGAACCGGGGTTTCGGCCTTGGGGCTAGGCCAGGCGGCTGGTGCCGGGCAAGCGGGCGAAGCCGTGCACGATGTTGTACTCGCGCATGGTCGCGTTTATCCGCTGTTGGGCAGCTGCTACTTTGCCAACTTCCTCCAGAAGGTTCTAACGGGTAGCCTCCAGGGCTGCCGCAGCTGCAGCTGGGTATGCCTCGATGGGGGTGATGGGGTTGCAGAGGTGTTCGATGGACGCGTTGAGCAGGTCCTGGTTTGGGAGGCGCGAGTTGGCGGTGCAGCCATCCACGTTACACTCCAGAGGTGGGTGATGGTTCTCCACTGAGCCCGCCATCATGACCTCGATGCTGCCGCTAGCGACGCACGAAGTGGAGAAACCAGGGGGCACGCCGGAGATGGTGACGACCTCACGAGGGAAAGCCTCAGCAACGATGGCGATGTAGACGCGGTGTTCGTCGAAGTGCATGATGGAGCCTCCGCTTGGGAAAGTTCCCCCAACGAAGCAGGATGCGTTGTCGTGGACGTAGTCGAAGGAGCCGGAGGTGAGGACGAGGCCAGAGGCGACTCGCTCACCGGCGATGAGTGAAAGTCCCGTGCGAAAGATGATCCCAGCCAAAGCGCTGAGCCCCATGGTGGGCGCCAACTGCCGTGGTATGGAACACGATAGTACCATCGGGGATGGCTTGAAGGGACAATCAGGATGCTATCGGTGGCTACTCGCAACTGGTTGGGCACAGATACTGCAAACACAACGATGTACCCAGGTTCGGAGCCCACTTAGCGAGGTAAAGCTCCTACTCCTGCAAGGATCTACTATCAAAGGGGCGAATGCCCAATACAGATGCTCCTTGAGCTGTTTTCCTAGCTTCCCCTTGCTAGAAGGAGAAGAAAGAGCTATTCCACTTGTCCAATGTGGAGAACTTCTAACTTGTCATCGTCTACCTAGAACCCTAGCACTACCCCCCTTATATACTGGCTGAGGAGGCAGTTTACAAGATGGGTTCTAGGATTTACTGTTTGGATCTGGGCCTTACAAAGCGGGTCGGCTGGACAGGGCCAAACGATAGGCCCGAGTCCAGTCAAGCCTTCAGTACAGGGAAGGACAGCACTACAGTGTCTAGAGCCCCTGCTTTACTCGTCAGCCAGCTCTTTATCCGTCAGCCGGCTCTTTATGCGTAAGTCGGAGCTTTCCTCGCCAGCCCTTACTTTGCTCGTCAGCCTCTAGCTTTGGCACAGTTGTCTGGTAGCGCCGGACAGGATAGCCAGCCTGTCCGGTCAAAGGTGCACTCAGCAAGGAGCGTCATTCCCACCGTACTTCTGCCAGCGGATCTGAGACAGCCACCTAGGAGCGGCCTCCCAGCCGGTTCTCCTGGCTACCCGGCTAGACGGGCCAGCCAGGGAAACTTGGATGCAGACCGGGTGGGGGATTCCACCCGGTTGTGGTTCCTTGATCTGGGTCCAAGACGGCATGAGCTCCTTGGAGTCGGCCGCTTGGTCCCGTCTTGGCCTATCCGTGGGTTATCCCCCTGACACAAGGAACCAAGCACAATAAATATGAAGGATATTTAATATTTCCTACTAATACTTCAACATATCTAACCACACCTAGAGGACAAATATACTCTTTAGTAGCAAGTTGAATTGTTATACATGTCTCTTCCATGTGTATGGGATCAATGTTAGGCTTGATTTCAAGATATAGAGAATATGGTATCACACTTATACTTGCTCCAATATCACAAAGACCATGACAGCATGAAGTTCCAATATCACAAGATATAATTGGTTACCAACTTTGGTAGTGTTACCTTGAATTACCTTAGTGGAGTCTTCACATAAATAAACATCACAAGGAGTTTCTTCATTTAATTCTTTGATAACTAAAATTTGATGTTGAACTTCAATTTGATCATATGGTTCATCGCATCTTCTAGCACTCTTGTTTGCAACAATAGTAAGTAAATTCACCTTGACTCTGCTTGGATATGGACGAACTTCAACATATTCTTCTATTTTGGCTGATGATACTTTATTAACCTATTTCACAAATTTAGGGACATATCCAGAATATTTGAAAGGCTCGACATAAACATTAAATCCCTTTTTAGGAACATTAATATGGTTATAAAAATATTTAGTAATTTCTACTAAAACATGAGGATCAACTCCAAACCTGTTCTTTTGATCTTCAGACGATATATTAGTAGAGAAATTCTCTACACATGAGTATTCATATTCAAAACATGGTTTGTTACCTTTATCAAGATTCCAAGCTTAAGGATTTTTAGCAATAGTATCTAATAAGTCCCATGCTTCTTCTTCAGTTCTATTAGAGAAACTTCCCTTAGAGGACTTATCCATAACGTTCCTAAGATCTTGAGGTAATCTGGCATAGAAGTTGATTAAAATAATATTTTCAGGAATACCATGACCATGATTTTTACAAATGATCCCATTCAATCTCCCCCAAGCTTGAGCAATGCTTTCTCCAACATGAGGCCATAGGTTATAAATATGACAACGATCATCGTAAGACTCTTTAGAAGTATAATACTTGAGATAGAAAGCCTTCTTCACATATTCCCAATTAAAATGGTATTTTTCATCCAGAGATCTATACCATGAGCAAGCATTTCTAGAGAGAGATAAATATAATAGCTTCCTTCTAACTTCATTCTCATGAATACCAGCAAGTTTAAATAAATAACATAGATCTTCAATGGTATGTGAATGTCCCATAGCAGTTTGGCTTCCATCCCCTATAAAGGTTAGTTTCATAGCCTTTTTTACAATACCAATAGAAATTTGATATGCCACGTTTGGCTCAGGAGGCTCTTCAACCTTATATTTAACAACATGAACATATTGATGTAAAGATAGTTTCATATTCTTATTGCCTAAGAAAGCCATGATAAAACAAATAATAAAAAGTAAAAATAGCTTCCAAGTTTCCTTATCGAATAACTTACCAATAATGCTACGCTCCTCGGCAACGATGCCAGAAAAGAGTCTTGATGGCTCCCAAGTGCAGGAGATAAATTTTAGTACTTTTGAATATAGAAAGGTTGTCGAACCCACGAGGAGCCGAAGGTATTGGTTAGTAAATTTTACAAGTAAAACAATAAATAAATGTAGCAGTTTTGGTGTTTTGGGATTTGTAGTGTGCAATAATTTAAAGTACTGAAAGTAAATAGCAACAATTAAATCTTCTCAATCAGAGAAAGCCCGATACTCTATGTAGCAAGTGGACAAGCGCAAGTATGTGTGTGTTCTTATATGTGACAAGTGTTCTCGAGGATGACATGGATATACTTAGCATATAGATTACTACATAATATGGTGAATATCTTGTCAAGTATCATTCACTTAAGGTAGAGCCTAAATTAGGTGTAGCCATAGATATGAGAAAACACACCCTTTACGATGGGTCCTAGAGCCATTTTCATGAGCAAACATAGGAATCATTAAGACATAAATGTCCCACCATAGCAATTAGTTCATTAGTCCCCGACATAAATCCCACCAATGCAATTCAAAGAATTGGAAAACACTTTCTATCATTCCGTCCCTTCGAACCCTCATCGTTGCATCAAAGTGTGCCCCTGTGATCCCATATAGGTGAAGTAATATGAAGTCGATGTTCGCATAAAACCATCATAGAACCACATAAAAGATAAAAACTTGACCAAATACTCATTGTATACTATACGGAAATCGTAGCCAATTCATCCTATGCCCCCAGGAACATGGGGATCTACTCACAAGTGACAAACATGGTAATTATCAGAGGAATATGGATTACAACACAATCTGAAAATATAATATCACCACCAAATAAAGACAAGTTGCCAATCACAATCATGCAAATATCCCTTAAACAACATCCTGGGTTCAATTAATGACAAACTATGAGGGGAACAAGGTGGATCTCGAAGATGGAGATTGTGCTGGTGCTGGTGTCGACGGATATGTTGATTAAGAGACCTCCCCCTATGCCAAGGAGGAGTGGTGATGATGATGGCATCGATTTTCCCCTCACCGGAGGCTCCGGTGCAGCAGGATATGCCCTCTCTCAGAGTAAGTGAGGACTTTTCTCTCTGCCACCACCTCTATAAATCTTGGGGAAAATGGGGCGTAAGTTTTCGGTCACGACAGAGGCCTATGTAAAAGGAGGGGGCAAGACGATGCTCGAGGGCCAAACAGGCCTGGGTGGTACGCCCAGTAAGGGAGGGCGTGCCACTAGTGCTCTTTTGGGCCTCATGGCTCCTCTCTTGCTTCTTTGGCCCAATGTCCTTCTCTTGGTGAAAAACTCATCAGGTTTTTTTCGTTAGAAATTTTAGATGTCCAGAAGGTCCCAAAAACAGCAAAATATGAAAAAGAGGTTTTCTTCCTCCTAGAAATTAAATACCAATAAAGGGGACTTTGTAAGAAAGTTCCATAAATCATCTACATGCATAAACAATTATGGATCATGGCAAATATTATTCTAAACATATCATATAAGTCACTATTTTTATGATGCAAAATGCACGTACCAGTCACACATGAAACAGCTAGCAGCACCGATTGATTCGACTGATATGTTCTTTTACTTCTATTATCCACCTAATCCTTGTTAGTTGCGTATATGCAACAAGTGTTTTTCAAATCAATACATCCTGGATTGGTCCTGGATCAGCTATGTCACGGTCGCCTTTGAAGGGCGAGTCACGGTAGCTCTTTGTGATGTCGTCGACTCGGCTGTAAGTCTGAGTCGCTGAATCTACTGGCTTTCCATGATGATTCTTTTCGGCCGCTGCCTAATATCTCAGAAATCTTGATCTTGTAGATCCAATTGAAGCCGATGGATCATAGATCACGGATGATGGATCCACCAAAGTTGCAACATCAGTGCGCGGACTTCCCACAAACGGCGCCAATTGACGTGGGGTTAACACGAAAATGCCCATTGTTATGGACTTGGGTTTAGAGGAAGAGCGGCGTGCTAGAGACTTTGTTGGCTAACAGACAGACAACATGGGGACACGCGGTTTACCCAGGTTCAGCCCCCAGAGGGAAAACCCTACTCTTGCTTGTCTGTTCTTGATTGATGGAGGAACCGAAGGTTACAATGTCATCGAGATGGCAGTGGATGTGCAGATCGGATCTAGCATATCCTACGGGGATTGTGATCTGTTGTGTATTGTGGGAGGTGTAAATTTTTCCTCTTCGATGGCCCCTCCTAGCCTTTATATAAGAGGCTAGGTCTCGGGTACTGTGACTGAGTAGGTTACAAGTTAGATTAGAACTCTAGTCTTGAGCTTTCCTTGTCTTGCGCGCTTGGGAGTCCGTGTGCATATGGGATTCATACTAGCCGAACCATCATATGCTTCATGGAATTTGGTAGGTCATCGAGTGGACCTTCCGCCGGGCCAAACCAGATAGGCCAATAGTAGGTGCCCATAGGGCATACCTATGTCAATAATAATCACGGCAATAATCACAAACTGATGGAAATAGAGGAGGCACATCACATCTCATCAATTCCCTACATCTCCCACGCCTATGGGGATTTATTCACAAATGAGAGAAGAATAGATCAAAGATATAATCATATTGCAAATGGAAATCATCTCAACTTTACCATAGAAAACCACAATATCGTCGAAGATCAAATCAAATACAAACCAAAGTAGGTAGAGGTTCAATCCCTAATCTTACAAGTATGAATCTCCCTCTCTCTCTCTCTATACAAGTGGGGAATTATGGTGGATTTGATGATCAATAGGCTAGGGATCTTCGAAGGTTGAGGTGGAGTTCTTCTCCTTCTACAGATCTGATCTCCACTCTTCTCAGATAGTTTCTAGCGGATGTGTTCGTACTCTGTCCCCTCCTCATTCACGAAAGTTGCTTGTATTGATATAATAGAGGCGGTGGTGTGTGGTATGGCTGGACCATACGGGCGGCCTCCAGCCATACTGTAGGTCGTTAAAGGCTAAGCCTCGGATGATAACATCTTCAATTGGAGAGTTGATCATTTAGGTGTGATCAACCCATAAATGCCCTTGGATCTTCCAAAACTGTCGAATACCTAAAAATTATCACAAAAGAAAAAGGTTTCGCTATCTTATTGCCATATTAGTGTTAGTTGAAAGATCAAAATCAATGAAACCCAGTGAAAACTAATGGAAAATACTCGATAAAAAGTATCAATATTTGGAGCTATCAACTTCCCCAAGCTTAGTTGTTACTCACCCTGAAGTGACAAGGATATAAAGAATAATAGAGATAAATAAGTTCAAGCAGAGAAATTCAGAAGTCCAAGGTGGTACCATATTCCATCGTCACAAATCCTGTAACCTTGAAAATGAGCATAATATATCTGAACAATTGCACTAAAGTTCGCTTCCTAACCGCATATAACTTGCTAGCTAATAATTCTTAAAGTCAAAAGAGATTCTCAAAAATTTGCTTAGGCTTGCGAATCAATTCTTTTAACACCTCTCTTCTTATGAGAGTAAAATCATTTTAAGCAAGAATGCTTTAGTCAAATTAAGGGTGCACTAGTTATTGTCAAAAGAAGGATAAACTTAGAGATTTTCATTAACACCCACTTCGAAAGTCGTGTCCCTCTAACACCCTATCTTTTCCTTGTCTTTCAAGAACTTTAATCTTTTAAGTGGTGAGGTGATGCCAAGACTTTCATAAAGATCATATAACTTCAGCATACATTTTGATAGTAGCTTCTTTTTCTCTAGTACTTCAGCCCATGGAATTAAAATTTTGCAGACCGCAACAATGCTACAAATGTCTAGCCAACTCATAGCCGAAATCTGAGATGAACTATAGATCGTTCGTAGGCCATAGGAGTTGTTAGTTCCATGAAGTTTTTGTACTCTTGTAGTTCACTTCAACGTAAAATATTTATTTTCAACTCAGCAAGACAAATTTGGCATCTCTCTCAACCACCGCAAAATGTCCATTCCCTGAAACAATTCTTTTTCAAAAAGTGTTATCAAGTCAAACCATTAAGATGTGGGGTTGAGTACTACTAAGATTAAACCCTTAAGACAAAAACATTGCACCAAAGTTGTCAAGAAGACCGTTTCTCTTGTTCTTAAAATGTTGAAATATAATCCAATGCGCTTGTTTTTCAAACTAACAGTAGTTGTGAAAATTCGAAACCAATGTAGTGACACTACCCTTGAGAGTAAGTCTTAAAAGATAACAAGCTAAACGTGGAGCGGAACTCAAGTGCAACCAAACAAACATAATATGTGCATGAATAAACTTATAGGAGGAGGGGAAATAGGAATGTGGTACTGATGGCCCAAAATATATCGAGCTCGTTGGAGAACCCCAAGAGGAAGGTATGATGAGCATAGCAGCAAGTTTTCCCTCAGTTATGAAACCAAGGTTATCAATCCAGTAGGAGCAAGGAAACACCCCAAAGGTGTTGCTAGCTGAACTTTGGCAGGGTGCACTACCGGTGCCAGCAGCAACATGGAGACCTGCACAAGACAACCACAGAACTCTGCCCCCAACTTACGATGAGGTTGTCAATCTCACCAGTTTTGCTGAAAACAAAGGATTAAACGTATCGAGTGGAAGAAAGTAATAGTTTGCAGAAAGTAAACACAAAACAGTAAACAATTGATTGTAGATTGATGGTAAAAGAAAGGACCGGGTCCATAGTTTACTAGTGGTGGCTCTCCTTAAGATAGATGACATGTTGGGTGAACAAATTACAGCGGGGCAATTGATAAACATCGAGAAAGAAATCATGCATATACTAATCATCTTGACTCCTTTGAGATTCGATTGGGCATTACAACATTATACATAGACCGCCATCCAACTGCATCTATGACTAATAATCCACCTTTAGGTTATCATCCGAACCCCCTCCAGTATTAAGTTGCAAGCAACGGATAATTGCATTACGAATTGCGTGTAAATTAAACAATATGATTGTTCTATGAACAAAGGATTGTTGTTTTCTCCCTAGTAGCAACAGCATATCTAGTACCTTAGAGATTTCTGTCACTTTCCCATATTACTAGAGGCATGAACCCACTATCGAGCATAAATACTAACTCTTGGAGTTGCTAGCATCTACTTGGCCAAGATAGCTATTAACAACGGAAAGCATGCAAGATCACAAATAACAAAGACATAATAAAAATCAATAATCAATCTGAAATAACATCTCAATATCCATCGGATCCCCGCAAACACAACATGTAGGAATTACAAATAGAGGATCTTGATCATGAACGGATCTCACAAGATCTAAACATGATAGCACAAAGGAGGAGAACCAGCCATCTAGCTACTACATGGACCCGTAGTCCAGAGATGAACTACTCACGCATCACACCGAAGGCTTGCATGATGATGAAGAAGGCCTCCAGGGTGAATTCTCCCCTTCGGCAGGGTGCCGGGAATAGTTTCAGGTCTCTCCCGATCTAGGGATGGAGATGACGGCGGCTACAGACTCTTTGGTGGAATTTTGATCGGTTACTTAGAGTTTCTGTATCGGAGGCAATATATAAGCGAAAGGAGAGGCCGAGGGGGTGCCTAGGGCGGCCAGACCACCCCCTGGTGCGGGCCAAGCCTGGCCGCATGGCCAGGTGGTGTGGCCAGGCCCTAGCCCCTCTCCGTCTCGTATTCTGGCTCCTGGTGTCCCTCGGTGAAAAACTGACTTTGGCTTTTGTCCCGTCCAATTCCAAGAATATTCATTTTCTGACTTTCCTGGAACCAAAAACAGCAGAAAACGGGCAGCTGGCACTGTCGCTCTTGTTAATAGGTTAGTCCAAGAAATCATATGAAAAGTACTCCAAAGTGTGGACAAAACATAAGAAAGTAGATAAAACCAAGCATGGAACATCAAAAATTAAGGATACGTTAGCAACGTATCAGGTACCTCCTCTCGCTTTCTCATTTCACACACAAATCGACTCCTCACGTTCTTCTCCATAGCTAAGTCACTTGAAGTGAATAACCTGCGAAAAATCAAAAAGAAATCGAGAGAGCATCACACAAAACAAGATAAAAGCTACTCTAATTTTTTTATGTTTTTATCAATGCAAACCGAAAGTAAATATGCAACTAAAGAAAGATAAACATATTAAAAGAAGAAAATAAAATATGAATGCAAAAGGTGTGGATGAGTTCAACCTCCCCAACAAAACTCTATTTTCCTGGCAAACCAAAATCTTGAACAAATGGAAGCAAATTTTCGTGAACGTACCGTTAGGTTGATAATAAAATTGATAAGCACGGAGAGAGCGATGAGTCCTATAGACTCCCATGAATTTGGTGCTCGCCATATGAACATCATCCAAAAGCTTACTGCCTGTCACCAATCTCTCTCGAGGTATGACAAACCCACTTGAATAGGAAATCTGAGTGATCAAGCCGCCGCAACGGATGTCTTCTGAATGAGTCGACCTTTGGCAGTGAAAGTGTTGGATCAGCAATGCACCCAAGTTTATCTTATGCTCCATATCTAGATGGAGAGCCATGTAAATCACACTTATCTCGAGGCTTGCCATTTCCCCTATGTCTCCCTTTCTGAAAATAGAATTCGCCAAGAAGGTGGAGAGGTAACATATGGTGGGATTCTGGATGGTGGCGGTCTTCTTCCGCAAATAATGAACAACCCTGTAAATAGAAATTTTCTCCCAAGCAAACATTTCCTCTACGAGGAATTCTTCAGTAGTATCGAGCTATCCCTCATAAGAGAACCCGAAGAAATTACAAAGCTGATAAAAAGTAAGGATCTTTGGCTATCCATTGAGCACAAAACTTATAGTGAAATGATATTGTTGGAGTGCGAGGTCGTCGTAGAAACTCAAAAGAAACTCCCACATGGTGCCCTCTAAGGTGGCAGGGGAAAGGACGGCGAAAGGGGTTATATCAGCGTTCTCAGCCACCGTGTCGAAGTCGTCCTTTAGACCATGGTGAGAGAGGAGATCATTGCATACCCATTTGGGTGGGAAGCACTTTGCATTCACTCACTCTCTTGTAGTCCTTGTTCAGGCGGCCTTCAGAGCATCCCCTACTGGCATCTCTTCTTCGAGCCCGACGTGGTGGACCTTCTAGAGGGTCTCGGGCCTCCCGATCTCCCTCCAGTGTGGAAAATATTTCCAATATTCATTGTACTAAAACATTTCAAAGCAAAACTGTAGGCATAAGGTTTCTAACATATAAACAAACAATTATAGGTAAAAACCTTGAATCCTAACATGAGGAATTGAAAATAATCTCAAAATATGAAGAACTCATCTAGATAACCAATGAGATAGATTCAACCATGGATTTCAGAAAATAAAGCATGGATCGGGTGAGGAACTTACCGATGTGAAGATTCCCCCACTCAAGCGAATGAAATCAATGAAGAATCAAGGATTCTAGGAGGTTAGGGTTTGAGTTTGAGAGAGAAAGAGATAGAAAATGAGAGGAAGAAGATGGATGGTTGGGGTTTCCAGCTGCTGTTGTATTTGCTGGGCGATGCACTCGGTACGGGCGTGTGGTACGTGTGCCCGCCTATACCCGCGGTCGTCACCGTTGGATGCACGGTTAGGGTTTTGAGATCGAACCTGAGCCTCGGTACGGGTGCGTGGTACGGTGGGATCCGGTTCTACCGTAGGTCGTTATTCGCTTAGTACCTTGGGAGAAACTTTTGTTGGCTTCATCGAGAATCGATACGGGCGGACGGTACGGGGCCTTCTGGTCGTACCGCTGCTTGTTAAAACTTCTGTATCGAAGAGCAATTTCTTGTTTTCTCCGAGCCTTTGGTATGGGTGCACGATAAGGTCCACTCTGGTCATACTAGAACTCGTTAAAGGTTCAGAACCCCTTCTTCTTCTTTGCTTTTCAATTCTTTCCTTGAAACTTGAACCTTAACTTTATATTAGCCTGTTTTCTCTGCAAAATTTGTCTACCAGAGTCTTTATTAGAACAACTAAACTAGGAACACAAAAATAACTATGATGCCTTATTCAAGGATGGGTTGACTCCCATTGAGCATTTACTTTGCAATGGTTGATTCTACTTACCCAACCTCTAAGTCTTTAGCACATACCTTGGGCTTCCCTTTATCGAGGGTACTTACTACTTGAACACGTTTAGGTGGTGGTACATATTTTTCACCTTGTTCTTGTTTCTTCGGGAAACAACAAACAATCCGATCATCGTATATGTTGAAAACAATTTTCCCGCTAGAGTAGGCCACATTAGCCCCTGCAGTGCTAAGGAAAGGTCTTCCAAGGATGATTGAGAGTTGTTTATCTTCAGGAACATCAAGTATATTAAAATCAGTAGGTATAACATGCTGATCAATTCTAAGTAAAATATATTTGATCATACCAATAGGTTGTTTAGTGGTTTTATCAGCCATTTGCAAGGTAATTGATATAGGAGAGTAATCTCCAAGATTTAGTTTCTTAAATAGGGAATATGGCATGAAACTAACACTTGCATCTAAATCACATAGAGCATTGATGTCTGGGTTCCTATTCTAAGTTAAAACTATAAGATTTTGTTTTTAAATTTCCAAAAAATCAAACCCCATGTAGCTCGAGCTCATAATTTGTAATGATTGTTGGATATAGCGGTTTTTGAGGCTTTTTTGTAAGACTTTGAATAATCTTTTTTAATATAATGCCGTATGCATCGATTGATGTGGAGGCTGAGTCTTCCCCTTTCTGAAAACAAATGTAGCTCAAGCTCTAAAGCGAATTTCCGTGGAAATTTACAAACCTCGGGAAATATTTCCAATACTCAAAATCATGTTCAAATGCAGAAATCCAACGCGAGAAATTTAGAGCGAGAAAAACATGAACTGTAAAAAAAGACCATAAACCATGGGACAAGTCAGAAGTGAATAAATTTCCCAGCTTGAAATATCCAAGCAAACTGTGAAAATATCAAATGATATTCTTAACTTGGAAAGAATTGAAACATGAAAATTTTAAACCACTCAACTGTGAAGAAACTAATTCGGAACATTGAAAATTTAATGCATTGAATTTGCATCAACCCAAGGGAAGTACACATGTGACCCAAGAAACTAGGCATCGCTGGTTCTTTAAACTTCAGGATACACATAATGAAGTGGCTTCATCATACAAACTTCATCATGAGAACTAGTTTATACCTCATCTTACAAAATAAGGCTGCCAATGAAGTCGGAAATCACAAGCTGCTTAAAATTTAGTTACTAGTTGGCCATACACATAGGTTTCTTGCTCACTCCAGAGAGTGGCCATGCCCAGAGTTTCCACTTCCATATCACAAAAGCAGCAAAGAGCCTCATGCATGTACAAAATACCAGCACAAAGAACAGAGACCTCTTTGTGTCTTGTCAATACCAAGAAACTAACAATGCTCGCGGCGAATGATGTAGACCATCATCTTCAGTGGCCCCTCGCCTTTCATCACCTCAAAGAGGCAGATGTCACCCTCCCGGACGTTGTTGTCACTGGTAAAGGAAGTCCAGGCTCCATACATCCGGAGAGCATCATCCTTGTCGTTCATCTCGACATGCCATGTTTGGCTCTTCCCCTCCCGTTGAAGCACCAATCTACGGCTCCGCTTTCTAAGGTACGTGACAGCATATTGCGTAGCAAAAGTCTGTTCATATACACATAGAATGTTTAATATATTAAACTTAAAATGCACAATTACAATTGTGAGAGGAACAGTTGATACAAAAAAAAGGGGTACATAACCAAATTTCTCTTGATACAGTGGATGAATGGTTGAAACATTACTCTCCGTTAATCTAATTCAGTGAAACTACTATGCACCCTTTTGTTTGTAAGAACTACTGTTTCTGTTGCTATTACTATACATCACATTCATGGTCATGATGTAAATGGGCAATTGGGCGCCATGGATGTTTATATGGACTGATTTATCTCCAAAGAAAATAACTGTCACATAAAAATTAGATGAATATTTTTCTAGACTTACTAGGGAGATGTGGATGCTGGTCTTGGTCATGACTGTGACGTAAATGGGCAGTTCTGACGCAATGGCTCTAACTTTCTCCAAAACTTTCGCCTCTTGCACTTTCGTTAGTCGGGCACGCACTGGCATCATGTAGGGAAGGTCACAAGTTCTATCCGTATCATCATGATTGGGAGACTTCTCACTGATTCCATGTTCTTCATATCCAGTTTCTTCCCCTGAAAAGTTTTG
This sequence comes from Avena sativa, assembly GCA_916181665.1. Classification (NCBI taxonomy): domain Eukaryota; kingdom Viridiplantae; phylum Streptophyta; class Magnoliopsida; order Poales; family Poaceae; genus Avena; species Avena sativa. The sequence goes on from OV702292.1 coordinate 107,371,508, forward strand.
ACATACATCAGACACAAAGATGCAAACTATTGGCATGGTAATACTTGTGCGATACTACCGTACAATCATCCAGATCCTCCTTAATATGTACTGTTGAGGCAATATTTGTCCTAGCCAAACCACGATTTGAAAAAATTCCAGAGGGATGATCAATACCAGCTTTCCGGAGCAGATGGACCATCAGTTTGAATGTTCTTCCCTTAGCTTTCTTCATCGGCTGAAAGAGGCACAGATCTCCCTCCAGTAAATGATTGTCACCGACAAAGTCACACCCATGAAGACTGATACGGCCTCCATCAGATCTGACACGGAACTCGCAGTGCCATTTCTTGGTCTGCCCAGGCATCTGGAGAGTGATGGTCTGATTTTTGTGTGGGAAGTGTGCGAGTGTATAATCCTTAGGAATTACCTGATCACAGAAAGGTACAGAATGTGATATACTAATGTAAGTATTAACCAAAGTAGTAAGACTGTAACCAGAGTGAGATAAACCCAATGGCATGGTTTCCACTGTAAAGGAAGACAGTGTTACAACTGCAACAAAAGCTAGAATTTTTTTTTGACCACTTTACCGTAGGGGTGGGAATTTTATATCTCAAAAAGGAGCAAACTGTACAAAAAGTCCAATGACAAAAGAAAAGATTACATCAAGGAGGGAGGAAGTGAATAAAAAATAACATGGGATTACTAGAATGGAGCATGAGCTACGAGCAAAAATAACATGGGAGAAAGATTACACTAAAAATAACATGGGATCGAAAATAACACGGGAGAAATATCACATTAGAATCTCCTGTAAAAGCTAGATTCACCAAGTGCACAGAATATACAATGATTATGCATCTTTCAGTCTTTTGGTCTTTTTTTCTCTCTAAACAATGACAAATGTATATATCTGAAAGCAATAAAATACATATAAAATTAACTTGTTTTCACAGGGAATTGATGCGATTAATGTAATGTACCAGATCAGGATATGGTTTCACATCGGGCTTTGTCAGCATAGCCACGAGCAGAGGCATTTCAGGTTGAGTTTCCTGGCCAAGTGCAACTATTTCTTCCTCCTGTTCTTCGGTCACATAACACTGTCCTGATAACACATAAAGAGGCTTCGGGGTTGCCCCATCATCGGATTCAAAAGGCTCATGCTCATAAGGACTGTCTTCTCCTGTAAAACAGTTTCAAGAGTAATATTAACTGCAGTAAAATGGTACTACCTTATAACCTGATAAAAAGTTACAGTTTCAAGAGTAATATTAACTGCAGTAAAATGGTACTACCTTATAACCTGATAAAAAGTTACATGTCAGTTGTAAAGTTAACCTGATAAATCCTCCGATGGAGAAGATATCGCATCTTTCCTTGATCGTTTTTTGCACTGGCCAGACCTTCCACTATGGCCTGACGACTGAGTTTTACTATCACTGGAACTGCTTGACATGTCTGTAGAATTTGTGCTTGGTTCTTCATCACTACTAGTGGTCTCTATGCGAGGACAGGACACCACTTTCTCGCATCCACTAGAATCAAAGACCACAACCTTGAAGCGAGCACTTCCACGATATCGGAACATCAATGAGTCGTTCTCTACTATGTGATTGGCATCGACAAATTTCTCCCATCCAGATCTGAGTACTGTTCTATTCTTACGCTCAGTAGCTCTAACATCATATACATTACCGTTGGGGGCTTCTAGTTTGATGGTTCTTGACAGTTTCCGTGCAAAATAGTTCACAAAGCTCTCTGGTATGACCTGCAAAAATGTTACTAGTTTGTTAGAAACGTTTGGTGTAAGTTTAGAACAGGTCTTATTGCTACCGATTCGATGATGAGGCGACCCATTGAGCTTATACCATGCTATGTCTGGAATTTCTGTTCATCTGCGTGACCAAACACTTGACCTTTCCATGCAAATGGGTCCAGTATCTCTTGCAGCAGTCACAAGATTTTCTCATCTTGCAGCCTGTCAATGTCCTGTAAGGAGAAACACAGAGCAAGCAAGATGAAAGAAAACCAAAATCTTGTTATCCTCCACACCAATTTTCACCAGAAAAAAGTTGCACGTAAACTACTCAGTAAAAAATTACACTGCAACTTACAACAAGAGAGAAACCTGTAGCTTTTTCTTGCCTGTATGAAGTTTTAGAAGCCTCCTTTGTTTAAGCTGCAGAAAAATCTTCTTGGCCCCAGCAAAAGGACTGAAGCAAAAGAAGCTAAATTCACATGTAGGGAAGGCCTGAACAAAAGGCTAACTAAGCAGCAAAGTGAAAAACGAAGGACTTACTGCAATGCCGGCCGGAATGGACTTAATGCTCACAGCCCTCAAGTGTTCCGCAGGAGCCCAAACCCTGGAATCACCATGTTCAGGAACCCAAATTTGAAGACGCAGAGGAGAGGGAGAGTGAACCGTCGGGGGCAGCAGATGAACCGCGGAATGAATGTGCGTACTGCACGCTATGCCCTGACCCCTCTCACTCGTCTTTGCAGCTCCGACGGGACTATACTTCCCTAGTCTCAGGCACTGCATCACTGTACCAGCAGCTAGAGGAATCAAACGTCTAGTCCTCCTGCATCACTGTTCGTGGGAGAACGGGAGGTTAGAGAGAAGTTGGCCCAAAAGCGGTAGGGTGCTGGATTTCGTTTCAGAGAATATCTAACCTTTGGAAGCTTTTATTTTTGTGTGTGAAGAAGACTACAGTGGGCATCGGAGCATCTTCAATAACCGCTCTAAAACCTGTCTACGCTAGGAGCATCTCCAGCATATGCGCTATTTTAGCGCGCTGCAAAAATGAGATACAACACGCGCTGGACGGTTTACGCGCGCTATTTTGCCACGGCTTTTTTCAAAAGGGAGCTGCTGAGCGTCCCCCGGGGATCAGAACCCCGATCCCCCGCCTTCCGCACCATCTGATTAAGATGACCACGACCATCAGATCTGTCCCTGCGGTCTCCCACCCCATCCTATATTCTCTGCTAGGAAAAACACCGAACGACTCAACGCACACACACCAACACCCAGCGACGCCCGCTCATCGCTAAGAGCACCGACGAGGCTCTTGTTGGAACCAAGGAAAAAAATAGCACACTATAGCGCACGTTATAGCACGCTATAGCAAATTTAGAGTGTCGACGCTAAGTTTAAGCTATTTTAGACGCTATGCCGCTAATTGCAAAATAGCATGCTAAATGACGCTATTTATCAAAACGTTATAGCATGGTTATATTTTTTAGCGCTGAAAAAAAAAGTTAAATCTATACTCTATAGCCCATCGGCCCAAAAGGCCAAAACTATTCCGTCATAGACAAACCTAATCCCAGCCCCCACCAGATCGTTCCTGTAGTCACCAAATCTGCTCGCGAGCGGCGGCGGTGCTTCTCAGTCCGTGGTAGCGACGGTTGGTTACTCCGGTCCTCTCCTCCCTGGTTCTCCACCATGACCCAGCCATCTGCACCGTCGGCAAGTGAGGCACCAGGCAAGTTAGTCTGTCTTGTTATTCACCGATCTATTGATTTGTCCTGGTCTGATCTACGGGATCTTTTGCTCCAGCATGTACTGATTAAATCCTTGGTACGGTCGTAGTATTGTGGTGAGGTAGCATTATATCTTGAGAGGTACTGATGTATTGAACTAATTCTTGAAATCCCAATCCTTGGTTTTGACGTAGTGTGTTGGTGTTGCTCCAGCCTGTACTGATCGTGTGTTGGTTTGCATTTATTGTATACTTGGTAGAATTCCGGTGTAGACTGTCTGTTTAATTAATTTTTCTATACATGTAGACTGTCTGTTTAGTTAAAAAGAACTACTTCCTTCGATCCAAATTAGTTGACTTAGGTTTGTCTAGATTCGATCGTATCTAGACATGATTTAGTATTAGATTCATCCGTACCTTGACAAATTTGAGTCAACTAATTTGGGTCGGAGGGAGTAGTACTTATGGTAGTTGCATAATACATGTAGACTGTCCAGTTATATGACCATGTTCTCTGGTTGTAGGTATTGGGGTGTCAAGTTCGGCATCAACGGCGCAGGTACCCGTTGCCGTTGTGAAATCAGTTGACCCAGCATGGAAGTATTGTATTTGTCCAGATATCAACAAGAAGAATTCTCTCAGGTGCATCTACTGTCATAATGTGTACACCAATGGCATTACTAGAATCAAGCTCCACCTGGCCAACATCCCAAATTCTGGTGTTACTCCCTGCTTAAAAGTTCCAAATGATGTAAAAGATGAAATTCTTGAGTTTTTGACAAAGAAGGGTGAGAAAAAGGCAATGGTAATTAAGGAACGGAAGAGAAGAAGATTTGAAGTAGACTTGAGCCACTCAGAGGGGGAGGAAAACTCAAGTGATGACGATGACAATTCTGTTGTTGTGCTCAAGTCAGGAAGAGGCAAAAGCAAGGGTGCAGCATCTACCTCAAGTGGTCCTATGGACAAATTCTGTAAATTGACAACTGAAGAGGCTGTAGCTTCAAGGAAGGGAAAATTTACCGAGAAGGTCCAATCAAAGCTGACAACTGCGGAGAGAGAACGGAAAAGGAGACGTGCATGTGAGTACATTTCCCAGTTCTTTTATGAAGCTAGCATTCCACACAATGCAGTCCTGCTTCCAAGCTTTGACCTTATGCTTGAGTCAATTGGACGTTATGGCAAAGAATTGCAAGGTCCTAGTCCTTATGAATTGGGTGGACCATTATTGAAGAAGAGGAAGCAAAGAGTGTTGGAATCCTTCAAGGCACATAAACAATCTTGGGAGCTCACTGGATGTACAGTCATGACAGATGCATGGACAGATATTAGAGGAAGAGGGGTAATGAATCTGATAGTTCATAGTGCGTATGGTGTGGTTTTTCTCGATTCTGTCGACTGTTCAGCTGTGAAGAAAGATGGAAAATACATCTTTGAGCTTGTTGATAAGTGCATAGAAGAGATAGGGGAGAAAAATGTAGTTTAAGTGGTGACCGATAATGCTAGCGTGAATCAGGCAGCATCGATTTTATTGAAAGCAAAACGCCCCTCCATATTTTGGAATGGTTGTGCTGCCCATTATACTGATCTGATGTTAGAGGACATTGGGAAGCTTCCAATAGTTTATGCTACTATTAAAAAAGGTAGAGCTGTGACGGTTTTCCTTTATGCACACACTAGGATGTTAGACCTAATGAGGACATTTCTTGGGAAAGATTTAGTTCGGTCTGGTATTACTAGGTTTGCTACAGTATATTTGAACTTGAAGAGCATGATGGACAACAAGAAACAACTCCAAAAGCTGTTTAGATCAGATGAGCTCGATGAATTAGGCTACTTAAAAAAGGCAAAGGGAAGTGAAGCCAGCAAAGTTGTGCGTTCTGAAAACTTTTGGAAAGGAGTAGATGTTGCTGTTAGTTTCTTTGAGCCACTAGCTATTTTGCTGAGGAGAATGGACAGCGATGTACCATCTATGGGGTTCATATATGGTGCTTTTCTAGATGCAAAGCAAGAGCTATCAGCCAAATTTGAAAATGAGAAGCCAACTTGTTTTCAACAAGTTTTGGAGATTGTGGATAAACGATGGGACAACAAGCTAAAGATGCCACTGCATAGGGCTGGATATTACTTGAATCCGTACTACTACTATTCAAACAAGCTGGATATTGAGATAGATGGGACATTTAAAGATGGTCTTGTAACTTGCATGGAAAAAATGGTTGGAGATAAGCTCCTTCAAGACAAAATCATGGATGAGATTCAGATATATAATGATGAAGAGGGGTCGTTTGGAAGGGACATTGCTAGGCGGCAGCGGAGAAACAAGAGCTTTGATCCAAGTAAATATTTATATTTCTCTTAATTATCAAATCACAACTTGTATGGTTTATCTTATCTCTAGTTTCTTGCCCTTTTATGAAGCTAAATGGTGGTCCAATCATGGGACAAGTGCACAATATCTCCGGATATTGGCGATGCGAATTCTGAGTTTGACATGCAGCTCCTCAGCTTGTGAGAGGAATTTTAGTGTTTTTCAGCAAGTAAGAAATAAGTGCATCTGTAGATGTACTCTTGTAGATAGCAGCAGCATTTTACAATATTTTTGCCATGTTCAAGTTTTGCCACCTCACCTAAAGACAGTACCATTTATTTTACTTGTACCTACATATTACAATATTGAGATGTTGCCACTTCACCTACAGGTTCAAACAAAGAGACGCAATAGGCTCCTCCATAACACAATGAGGGACCTTGTGTTTATCAAAGCCAACTCTAGACTCGAGCAAAAGAGAGGGATGAAAAATTGGGACCCACTTGAAGACAACATATTTGCTAGTGTAATAGAAGATGAAGATAATGAGTGGATCACAGGTGTTGTGCAAGGTGAAGTTGTAGCTGAAGCTGAACAAGTAGCTGCATCAAAAAGAAAGAGAGTTTTCCGTCCTAGGAAGAAGAAGCTCCTTCCTGTTTATGTGAACGACGAATTGCAATCTGCTTATTCATCTTCTGATTCAGAAGATGACTTCCACATGCATTCTCCATCTGATTCTGAATAATACTTCATGCTATGTTCTTATTAGGCTGCCTTAAAATTATCTAGTTCTTTATTCTTGACATGTTTATGGGTATGTGCCCATATCGATGAGACTGTGATTGTGTGACTCTGTTTTTTTGTCGTGGATTGGTCTTATTCTTGACTTTTTAATGCATGTAATTGTTCCTAGACAAATTTTAGATGCTGAAATCATTTATGTTTACTAAAAATATCTTTTTTTTCCAACGCTATTTTAAATAGCGCGTGCTATAACATGCTATAGCGTGTATAGCATCCTGGGAAGCCCGGCGCTAAATACCATAGCACGCTATTTTTTACCTTGGTTGGAACACAACACCGCCGTTCGCCGCTCGTCGCAGCACCTAGACCCGTCGATGTCGTTGTCGCAACCGCCGTCGCCGGTTGTAGCAAGCGCGGTGGCCGGTGGCAGCAACCGCCGTCGCCAGTGGTAGCAAGCTTGGGGGGCCGGTGGCAGCAAACGTGGTGACCGGTTTGTAGCAAGCTTGGTGGCCAGTGGCAGCAACCGCCGTCGCCGGTGGTAGCAAGCTTGGTGGCCGCTGGCAGCAGCTGCCGTCGCCGGTGGTAGCAAACGCGGTGGCCGGTGGCAGCAACCGCCGTCGCCGGTGGTAGCAAACGCGGTGACCGGTTTGTAGCAAGCGCGGTGGCCGGTGGCAGCAACCGCCGTCGCCGGTGGTAGCAAGCTTGGTGGCCGCTGGCAGCAGCTGCCGTCGCCGGTGATAGCAAACGCGGTGGCCGGTGGAAGCAAACCGCCGTCGCCGGTTGTAGAAAGAGCGATGACCGGTGGTAGCAGGGGCGGTGGCCGGTCGCACCAACCTCCATCGTCGGCGGTAGCAGGCGCGATGGTCGGTCGCAGCAACCGCCATGGCCGCCAGCTTACTCTTGTAGCACGGGCGTATCAGGAGTTGCCGAAGTTTGTAGAAGCGGCAGATGGCGTTTGTAGCAAGCGCCGGTGCAGGGCGGGTGAGGCGACGGAGGATTTAGAAGTTACAGGCGGAAGGGGAAGGTGAGAGGAGATGGGAGATGTGCGAGGAACGGCGGCCTCGCGGCTACGTCGTGGTGTCGGAAGCTGCAGCCCCGTTGCACCAGTGGTAGGGAGGGGAGCTGCAGGCACGGGCAGTAATTGAGAGATTTATGGGAGAGAGGAAATTTCCTTGGGGAAACCGGAGGAAGAAGATCGAGAGAAAGGATAAGGTTGGGGTGGGAAAGTAGACGCGTGGCGCGCTCTCAATCAGGAGGACGCAACGCTCGCGATCGTCCGGCGGCGTGGAAGCGTTTTCCTTTTCAAAAGCTGCAAACACGCGCGAAAAAATACACCGCGGAAACGTGCCCTCGCCAGGTGCGCTAAAATAAAGCGCACAAACCGCGCACACACACAATTCACATTTCACAAAGATCTAGAAAATGCATAAAAAAAGTTTTCGATGAACAGAAAATAACAAGCAACAGACAACTGCGCGCCACCTAAACTACGCGTGCCGCTACTCCTTGTCATCGGTGGTGGTCTCGTTGGAGTCCGTCCACATGTCGTCCCAGCAAGGATCGTCACCGTCGATCGTCCGGTGGTCGATCTGCGCCATGATGAAGGCCTTGTGCCGGCGGCGATCCGCACGCGCCGCCCTCCTCTCGGCCCTCTTAGCCGCGTAGAACTCCACCTCCTCCTGGACGTCCTGCGGCAAGAGGCGCCGCCACTCCGCCATGGAGCGCTCGTCACGCTCGGCGATGGCGAGGCGCCGCTGCACCGCGCGGTGACGGCGACGATCCTCCTCCGTGACGAGTGCGGGCGGCGGCGCGAGGAACTCCGCCTCCGCGAGACTCTCTGTCTCGGGGAAGTTCATCTCGCGCCGCGGGCGGCCGACGCGCCACGCCGCCGCGTTGTACGCGCGGGCGGCCTCCTCCGGGTGCTCGTAGGTGCCGAGCGTGAGGCGGAAGCCGCCGGCGCGGAGCTCCGCGTAGAAGAGGTCATTCGGGCGCGGGCGCACGCCCCTGAAGCCAGAGGCGGAGCGGCGGCAAGGCGGCACTAGGAAGCAGAAGGGGATGCGGCGCGCGAGGAAGAAGAAGGGAAGGAAGTTTCAGAGTGCGCGCGCGTGGTAGTTGGTGAGCGCTGCCGTGCGGCATTTGTAGCGCACGCTACGTGGCGCAGGAGATTTGGCGCCCCGGATAGCGCAGAAGCCCGCGCGCGGCAAAATATCACGCGCGTGCTATTTTCGCGCCACTGCTGGAGGAGGTGTAGAGCGCGCGCTGCAAATAGGCGGTTAGGATAGCGCTGCGCTATTTTTGGGCATCTGCTGGAGATGCTCTAAAACTGCTGATTTAGCGCGCTCGCCGCCCCAGCAAACGCTGCATAATCGCGTGTGGGGTAAAATATTACGGCGCGTGGGAAATTTGCGGCGCCCGCTACAACGCGCTGGAAAACGTGAGCTCGCGAGCGAAGCACCAACCACCCACCTAAAACCTTCTCGCGCGTCCGCCTTCCTCCCGCCTCGCGCCGCTGTCGGCGAATTTCAGGCAATGTACGGCTACTCGACCACTCCCGTATCCCCTTCGTACTCCTACGACCCCATCGCCGCCGCAGCTAACCCTAGCGTCGGCATCATCCACGGACTATTCGTACCGCCACGACTGCTAACTAGGCAGGGCGACATCGTAGTTCCTCTGCCCGCCGCGAAGGCGAGAAATGTTGTCCCAAAGAGAACGGCGACTGCCGCAGCGGGTGCCCAAAAGAAGGCCAAGACGGGCATGGGAGCACCTCCAAGTGGCTATGGAGGCATAGGGGAGCACCTCCAACTATATATGGAGGCATTGGAGCAACTTCAAGTGGCTATGTAGGCATGGGGGATGGGTGCTCCTCCGGGTGGCTATGAAGGCATGGGCCCCACCATCGGTTGGTTATGAAGGAGTGGGTGGCTTCGTACCACCTACAGGTGGATTCATGGCATCCAACGTATCTCTCATGCCTACTATGGGTGATGGCTTTGGAGATTCTTTGGTACATCCTAACACTGTCCAAGTTTCGAATGAAGAGCAAGATGAAGATGGTAACGAGAAAAATGTTGATTGATGTGTTCATGTGAACTTTATTTATGTTAAACTTGGTTGTGTTAAATTATCCTTTGCTTTTTGAACTATGCCATAGATTTAAACTATACTATGTTGGTCAAGTGATGATCATGAATTTGAGATGATGTATTTGTTCATCAATGGTTTGATATTAGGTTTGTTTGATGTTTGGAAAGCGTCAGCCGATCACGCACGTGTATTTACAGTGTCCGGTGCAACGTTGCTTGCTGTGCGCGGTATTACAACCCGCATGTACTAGCTACAGCCTGCCGCATGCGTTAAAAACGCTAAACCTGCACCTAATAACATTTTTAGTGCGTGACACTGTAGCGTGTCTATTGGAGATGCTCTGACAGTCGAGAGCCCAAAACAGCATCCGGCAACAATGCTGAATCAGGTGAGCGACAACGCAAGCGCATTCCAATAGACCTTTTTCTAGGTGGCGCCCTATAGAAAAAAATCAGCAATTTGGAGTCTGTTCACATAGTACACACATAGTTTCAATACATAAATATTAAATACTTAACTAGTACAAAAGCATTACTTAAAGACGGTTATTATCCATAGACCTCAGTCGTTTTATCGTTTCGGATCAAGCGCATAGCCTCTAAGAGCGCAGCACCTGAGCCAGTTTTTCGTTCCGGCTCTAAGATACATGACCTCAAGCGGTGAAAAAAATATAAACGCCTCTAAGAAGTACGACCTAAAGACAGTTATTAGTCTTGACCGCTTCGAAGAACTCCTCACCCTCAGATGGCTTCTAGTAGGGACCATCTCCAAGAGTAAGAGACCCGGAGTCGGATTCAAATAAAGATCGTCTCCAGAACGAGGACGCCTCGAAGCAGTGGTTATTCATGGCCGCCTCCAACAGTAGTGCTAATTCAAACTTAATCATAGCAGACATGCCACATAATCATGATTCAGCAGCGAGAAAATGGATAGACAGATTATCATAGCTCAAGTACTTAGCAGCTAGCCAACGAAAAACATTATATTAACAATTATCCTTAGCTAGGGGAAATCCCATACAGATTTAGCCATTACGTTATGGCAGTACGTATAAATTGGATTCGATACATCAAACATCTAGCATAATGAGTACTCTCTAACAAACCAATATTATTTATAATGGACCGCTCGGTGGAAGTTACTGAACCAGGATATGTACCTATCCATTATTTTTTTCATCAAAGCAAAAAAGAACAATGCTATGCTCAAGTTGAAGCTTCTCACAACATTCTCCCATCTAGTCGCAAGATTGCATTTGACCCAGCTTACATGTTTATCCTAACCATATTTGTCTTCTTGATGTTTATTTGCCAAACATGGATATCATTAGGTTTATTAAGGCGATTCTTTAGGTATTTTCTTGTGAACTCATCTTCAAATGTCTGCGTAAGTATAAAAAATTGAACAATTTGTATGCTTGTGATTACATGAAGTAATTAAATATTATAGACTAGCTTGTACTACCTCTGTTTGAGATTATTAGTCCTAAGAGCGAAGTTGCTAATACCAAGACACTCCATAACTCTCTCTCATTAATCTATTCATGCACCAATAGTCTTACATGCATGAGAGAAGTGAGAGAAAAAAGAGAACATATATTAGACGAGAGAGACTAATAAATGTGATATCCCTTATAATCTCAAACAATATAAAAAAGCTCTCGGGACCTATAATCCCAAACAGAGGTAGTATCACATGTTTAAGAATATATCATCTTACTAGCTTGCACTTCTTTTTCATGAAGATGAATATGACAACCTTTAGATGTAGTACTTGATTTTTGGTGGAAATTCGTGTTCCCACCAGTCTAAGAGGAAGTCTAGATGAAGTTTTTTCAGATACATGTCGTTTTTAAAAAGGCTCTGCTTATCAAAATCATTGTCCCCCTTGTGTTGAGAGATGGAGTAAGTGAACTTAGTACCAATTGCACAATCTATTGTTCTTGTACATTGCCCCAGGTTCACTAACCTATCCCTAAAAAAATCTGACACAAATGTGTCTACCATGCAATCTTTTGGGAAAATTTGAATCATTGGCCTCAGTAAGAAATTAAAATATAATCTTTATACACTATGAATGCATATGTTTCCTAAATATTATAATAATAATAAGAAGAAGAACCAAACAATATTCTTAGGTACATATAGAAACAACTTATGATCAAACCATGCATATACATGCATCATGCATATGAATCATTTGTTTCCTGGATATATAGTGTAATCACAAAAATCAAACGCCAAGATCTTTTTAGCTCCTCAAAGGGAATGCGAACACTACCTACTTTCAAAGGGGTGCGAATAGTGTCTATTTTCAGGCCATTGCTAATGGCAGACATAGGAAGTGTTCTATTCCCTGCCTCTCGGAGGGTGGACGTCTCTTGGAGGAGGCCAAGGATATCACCTCCCATATTTACTCCTTCTATAAGGAGATATTCTCGTCAAGTCCCTGTACCAGGGTTGCATTAGCAATGGAATTTTGGCCAGAGAGGCCAGGGCATACGACGCGGAGAATGCGGAGCTTATGCTCATGTTCTTGCCGACCGAGGTAGAGCAGGCCATTATGGAAATGAAGGCTAACTCTACCCCTAGGCCGGATGGACTCCCTATAATTTTCTTCTAGAAGTTCTAGGACAAACTACAAGGAGTTGTTATGCCCATGTTCTAGGAGCTATATGTCGGGACCCTAGTGATGTCACGCTTGAAATTCGGCATTATTACCCTGATCCCCAAGGTTGTGGGGACCACGGACATACGTTAGTTCAGGCCGATCACAGTTATAAATGTAATTCAGAGGATTATGTCCAAGGTATGTGCACACAGGATTGCTCCTGTTATGGAGCGTCTGACACACCCATACGAGTTTGCCTTCTTGAAAGCCAGATATATCCATGATGGGATTCTGGCAATTCATGAGATTATCCATGAAGTGAAGGTTACACGTCAGAGGGGCGTCTTCCTGAAGCTATATTTACAGAAGGCATATGATCGGCTAGATTCGGTCTTTCTATGCTAGGTCCTCCAACGATGAGGCCTCGGTGGCCGCATGATAGGGTGACTCATGCAGATTGTCATGAGTGGGAACACGGTGATAAACATAAATGGAGAAGTGGGACCCTACTTTAAACCCTCGTGTGGGGTTAGGCAAGGGGACTCGATCTCTCCAATCTTGTTTAATGCCGTGGTGGATGCCCTTGCGGAAATCCTAGAGAAGGCCAATATTTCTGGCCACATCTCGGGTGTGGTTAGGCATCTTATCACTGGGAGTGGGGTAACCCATCTCCAATATGCATATGATACCATGATTATAGTGGAGGGTTCGGATCAGGACATCATCAACCTGAAATTCCTGCTCCTCTCCTTGGGCCTCAAGATCAACTTTTACAAGAGTGAAGTGATGGTTCTTGGGTACTCCCTAGGAGAACAATAGAGGATTGCTGATAACCCAAATTGCCGACTGGCGATCTTACCCTTGAATTATATAGGTATGCCAATCAGGGACACCAGGATCCTGACCAAGGACTTGGAGCCCCTTATGGGTCGGGTTAAGGCAGAATCTGAGCCATGGCAAGGAAGGTTCACCTCCAAAGGGAGCAAGACCATCATCATCGACTCGTGTCTCTCTAGCATCCCCATGTACACCATGGGGTTATACCTCCTGTAGGAAAGGGTCCATGCCAACTTCGACAAGGAGTTATCTCGGTTCTTTTGCATGGCGAATGCTGGCCACCAAAAGTACCATATGGTCAAGTCGACAGACATTTACGCCCCAAAGACCTTGGGGAATATGTATCATGTCCTCTTGCTACATGAATGCGGCTTTAATGCTCAGATAGGTGTGGCGGATTCTGACTGGTGATGGTGGCCTTTGGCTATAGCTAATAAAAGTCAAATATCTCTAGGACGGCCGCTAATGGCTTGTGAATGCCGGGAGGGGTCTCGGTTTTGGAGATCTATCCAGGACATCAAGCCGATGATACGGAAGGTGCTATCTATTTCTAACGGAGATGGAAAGGACACCCTTTTCTAGCTTGACCCTTGGTTGGGGGTCACCCCTACGCCACGAGGTCCCCGAGTTGTTCGCAATATGTGCGGATAATATGCTTTTGGTAGCTGAGGCTTGCCAAGTCGGGACATGGCAGGTTGCGTCCTAGCGGAACCTTGGTGCGGTTGAGATGGCTACCTAGGACGGGCTTCGGGATAGCCTCACGTTGACCCACCCCCAATCCCCGGATAGCGTTTCTTGGAGTCTGGTCCCCTCGGGACCTTTCACCGTTGGTTCCGAATATAGAGCCATGTTTAGTGTGCCCTCCCTTCCTTGGACATCTCCCACATGGAAGGCCCCCTTACCCCTGAAGATCAAAATCTTCCTCTAGAAGTTACTACGAGACCGGCTTCCCTTCGGAGTGGAGGTGGACAAGCGGCATGGCCCTGGGAACAGATTGTGCCCTCTTTGTGCGGTCCCGAAATTGGGCACCCACATTTGTTTACTTTCCCCGCAGCCTTCTTTCTATGGAACTTCTCTTGTGAGGCTCTGGGGCCTTCCTGACAGGCCTCAGACCTAGGGGAATTCCTGGAAGCCAACGCAAACCATAGCGGTAGGAGGAGGTGCCTCTTCTGGTTAATGTTTGCAGCGACGACCTGTAGAATATGGAATATCCGTAATAAGATGGTCATAGAGCATGTCTTCCTGCGTCATGCCTCTTGCTTGACCTTCAAATTTCTGGCTTTTTTGCAGTAGTGGTACCCGTTGAGTAAACAACGGGACAGGGAACAGCTAGACGTGGTGATAGAGCACCTGATAGTGGAAGCACGCCAACTTGCTGCATCATCTGGATGCAGAGTGTTACTCCTAGAGGGATATGTCTCTTGTATCCGTGTGTGTTTGTGCCGTGGCGGTGGGCATGATGTGTGCCGCCGTGAGTTTTGTATTGGACTCGTTTTTCGGTTTCTTTGGATTATACTGGCTGATATTGTTGTTGCTTTATTTATAAAGCTGGACATAAGTCTGTTTCGAGGAGGTTCGCTTGTGTAACAGGAGGCAACGGGGTGTTATGGCTTTAACTAACATACTTGATCTTAATCCCCTATAATCTACCCAACTATGCCTCCATTCGAGATAATGTCTACATGAAAAAGATGCTCCTCGATGTCATGAATCTATTGCTGCAAATGATTTGTAATTGTTTTGAGTGTTTGAAACTCTATGTCGTTTTCCTTTTTAGAGTTTATTTGAACGTTTTTTTCTAAATTCGTCACACAGACCATTTGAAATTTCCTTTAAGGAGAAGCTTCAATTTATCATTTCACACGATTTTCATGTTGTAAGTTTTTTATTTTGATATTCCTATAAGAGTAGACCTATATAAACATACGTATATTAGGACAATTTAGATATACTTGTTTATGAATGTCAAAGTGAAAAACTTATAATACGAAAGTTGTATGTGAAAATAGAATCAATGTCGATTTGTATCTTTTTCATGTATAACTTATTTTAAATCGGTGCATGGTTATGTAGATTTAAATAGATTAAGTTAAGTTTACGTATCGTATCTAGGTTGCATCCAGGACAAAATTTTGCACCCACCAGGCATATCCCGTGAAAACTCCTAAATCGGCGTTCCTAACGGTCCAACATTTGGCCTGCTTTAAATCTCATGCGGTGCAGGAATTCCATGTGACCTAGCAATGGCTTATTTCTTTCCGCTGGATGTGAGAAACGGGTATGCGGCCCATCAAACACGCCCTTGACCAACGAGATTTCTTGGTACAACCCTCCCCGCAAACTCAACCAACCTCATGTCCACACCCATATCTAAAAATTAGTGTACCCACTATTTATAGGCATATCAAAACACTTGAAACTCTGTCCCACATGAGCAGTACAACCCCAACCCGTATCACTTACATGTTGGCGCCGATCACCGGCTAACCGTGCAATCATGACCGCCGATGGCCAACCTTGCAACTACCGTGGTCGCAAGATAGCCTGACACATGTCCAACGAGACTGTCAAAAAGGGTGCCTAACAGTACGGCTAGCCTCTTTCCCAACACGCTATACTATATGGCCAAATTGCTTCCTAACTGTTCGGCCATTCATTGTGTCGCCGTGCTGCCATCAACCCTGCCAATATGCTGATGCATGTAAAGTATATCCATAAACTTTGTAGTTTATTGTGTCAAAATCCTCGTTGTCTTGCAATTTTATTATATTTATTTGGACTAATCTACTAATAGTCGTAAAAGTGTATAAGTTCTTGTTTCACACTTTGTTATCTATGAAATACACAGTAAACCGGTCATTACGGTTAAATTCGGAGTTTCCTAAAATATGTCCCTGCAGAACAGTTTTCAAAAATTGCCACGAAAGCCCTTGAAGGTAGCGTAAAATGGAAAAAATCAAAACATGAAAGTTGTGGGGAATTTTACCCTGATGACTCTAGACATAACATTTTCCACAAACTGAGTCCATACATGACTTTTTCCCCGGATTACTAAAGGATACAGAGGAAGTTTCGGGATTTCGAGAGTTTGTGACGTGATTGACTCCAACTCTTCCCATACTTGATGGATTCAGCCAAGTCATGACCCAAGGAGCTCCTAAAGGTCAGAGGGGAGCCCTAGGAAGGTTATAGAAGTTCGCAAGAGGCCTTGGGTCAAAGGGGCATCCATCCCATGGCCTAGATTGCATCTCCACCTTTATATATTGAGGGGAAACCTATTTTTGGAGGCATCCATCTATAGCCACGAAATTTCTCCCTCTTGGAAGCCATCAAGGATGGGGAGGATCTCCTCCACACCAGCACCATCTCCAAGGAAGAAGAGGGGCAAGGGGCCTTCATCCCCTAGGGTAGCCATCGCCGCCCTATCCTGTCGCCTGCGCCGCCTCTCCTCCATGTTGTGGCCGCCTCTCCCCTTGGGGAGGAACGTCTCCAGCACCATCTACAGCAGGATCCTATCCATGACCCTACTCTAATATCTTTGCAAACATGATGTGTGATATAATCTATTGTTTTCTCGTGATCTATTTTATCTCTATGTCTTTGTTTGAGTAGTGAATTGTTTATGACAATTATGATTAGTTTGTTGATGGTTGCATATAAATATATGTTATCTCCTATGATGATCTTATGTACTAATATATGAGTGCACGCATATGTTGGGGAATGCATGAGATTGTCACCGTTGCATGATGATAGTATGAGGTATAGACGAAGTTTGATAGAAACCGGATCCCAAGTCTTAGATATGCATGTTATGTTAATTCATGGTTAACCAACGGGGGATTATAACTATGGGGACCTTAAAACTTATAGCAATGGTTGGACTTATGTCTTAATAATTCCATTGTTTGCTCTTAATTTTCCTTGGGATCGATCACTAGGGGTGTACTTGCTCATGTATATGGCTGCATGATACGTCCATAACGTATCTATAATTTTTGATGGTTTTATGCTAATAATGTGCTTTTGACACTCATTTTTGTATAAATTTTATGATTTATTTGGACTAACCTACTAATAGTTGCAAAAGTGCACAATTTTCTTGTTTTACACTTTGATGTGTAGAAATTACCAAGAATACAAGTGGAAATCTTGTTGGAGTCAAATTGAGATTTTTCCAGAAATCTGTCTTAGAATTCTTTTTAAAGATGGTCATGTTTCGAGTCGAAGACGGCGTAAAACGAAAAACTCTTCAACTACAAAGTTATTGGAAATTTCGCGACAAACGTTCTGGACATAAAATTTAGCTGATTCCGAGTCCGGACGGGCCCGCTAGGCCTGATTTACTGCAACCCAAGATGGGGTGACGGGAATCCGAAAAGCTATATAAATGGAGGAAACCTAATTCGCCTAGGGCACCTCCACCCACGAATTTGCAGCCACCAAAACCATGTTTTTGCCTCCCCTATGGATCCCATCTCCATGGGGGAGGGCTCCCAATAAGCCATGAAGGAAGGGGGCTAAGGGGCGGTGCTCCCCCATGATACCGACGGCGGGGAAGGAGTCCCCCGCGCCACCGCCGCCCTCTTCACCATCTTCACCGCCATCTCCATCACCTAATCCTCCTAGTATGCAGTGGTTCATCCTCCCACACACCTCTCTACTGTCCTATGTAAACATGGTATTTGATGCTATAAGTTATAATCCTATGATCTATGTCATGTTTGTGTAGTTTGTTTGTTCTTAGATTGAATGGTTGAACGTCTTTGGTTCATTAGAGTTGTATGTTGATATGGTACAGTACTGTGGTGTCCATTATATTTGTGTGTGCATGGATTAAACATAATAGGATTTGTAGTATGTGTAAAAGTAAGGGGGGGAGTTCTGCCGGAGTGACAGAAACATGAGAACACGAACCGGAACGTTGCACGTACGGGAGTAAGAGGACCATTAAACTTAAGGCTATGGTTGGAGAAACCTTAATGCATTGTTAGTAGTTATGGAAGTTTGCTAATAATCCAATCATATAGTACATGTAATTTCAAGTAGTGAAGCGCATGTATATTTAGCCTCTCCCACATAGAAAACTGCATCGAAGATAATAAACCTGATCTATTCGCTATTTAAACTTGGACAAAGCCACCATAATTACCACCACTATTCCACACTCATGGTTCTGTTAGTTTAGTGTATTTTATTGCTGCAGCAACTAGCTTTACTTTCTTGTTATTTATTATCATGTAAAGCTATCTCTAGTACTCGTATTGTTGCTCTAGTTTTATTTCTTAGATAATGCAAACGTTTAGTGTGCGTAGAGTTGTATCAGTGGTTGGTACAACTTGAGAGAATATTTATACTACCTTTAGCTTCTCGTTGGGTTCGACACTCTTACTTATCAAAAAGGCCACACACGACCCCCTATACTTGTGGGTTATCAAGACCTTTTCTGGCGCCGTTGCTGGGGAGCAATAGCGTGTGGGTGAATATTCTTGTGTTCACTTGGTTGCTTTATCTCTAAGTAGTTTTTACTTTCAGTTTTAAGTTGTTCTCTATCTTAGTATGGATAGAGAATGCGAATTACAAAAAAATTAGTTGTACTTGTTACCTAAAAACATTTTCAAAAAGGAAAGTGATTGAAAGATGAGTAATGGTTAAGTGGGGTCGACCTTGAACACTTGTGTTCATGCCTATGAAACCAAAACAAATCTTTCCATGGAAGCTTTTCAGTTAAAAACCGCAGAAAAGAATGGGAAAGTTTTTGTGTTGAAGTTTTTTCACAGAGAATAAGGAACACCAAACAGAGAAATTGAAGAATGTCCAAAAGTTTCTTCAACAACCCCTTGGTTTGCAAACCTTCATACTTTGTTTTTTGAGCAGCATAGAAACTAGAATAAATTTGGAGCGTTTGTATCTTTTTATATATTTGTCTTAGCATCAAATAGTTACATTTGTTTTCTTTGAGTCTTGGAAGTTGTTACCTCTGTAGCAACCGCTCCTTATCCTTTTATTTTTGTTTTTGTGCCAAGAGTAACCTCTAATGAGAGGGAAGTAATGCTTGGGAAAGTTGCTGTCCCAAAACAGATTTTTGTGCTTCACTGTAAAAATTCGTGTAAAATCTCTATACGTCGGTTTGAGCTGTAATTTTTTGTGCTTCTGCCCCAGGTTGTTATCCAACTTCCGTTAGTTCAACACTTTTCGATTTCAGCAACAGAAGGTATTCGAAAAAATTGGTTTTTACCTGCTGGTCTGTTTTGACAGATTTCTGCCATCATTTGCATTTGCTTCTTGTTGATTCCTTTTTGGGTTCTCTTTGGGGAATTGAGCTTTTTAAGAGAAGTGCTACAGTAGCTTGTGTTTTAATGGAAGTTTTATTGGTGTTGAAACTGAACCCAAAGACTTATTATCTTGAGTACACTAATGTTGCTAATGAAGATTATGTGAAGTTTTGTATGAAGGAAAAATTTCAGGTGTTAAGGAAAGAATGATGTAATGAGATGAAGAATGGACTAAAGCTCAAGCTTGGGGATGCCTGATGGCCAAAGATATCTCAAGCTCGTTGGGGAACCCCAAGAGCAAGGTATGATGAGCACAACAACAAGTTTCCCTCAGTTACGAAACCAAGGTTATCGAACCAGTAGGAGCAAGGAAACACCTCCAAGGTGTTGTTGCCAACTTGGAATCCTGCACAACACAACCACAGAACTTTTCCCCCAATTTACAGTGAGGTTGTCAATCTCACCGGTTTTGCTAAAAACAAAGGATTAAACATATTGTGTGGAAGAAAGTAAAAGCTTGCAGAAAGTAAACAGAAAGTAGTAAACAGTTATAGATTGATGGTAAAAGAAAGGACCGGGGTCCATAGTTCACTAGTGGTGGTTCTCCTTAAGATAGATGACATGTTGGGTGAAAAAATCAGGGTAATTGACAAACATCGAGAAAGCATACATGCATATACTAATCATCTTGACTCCTATGAGATTTGATTGGGCATTACAACATTATACATATACCGTAATCCAACTGCATCTATGACTAATAATCCACCTTCAGGTTATCATCCGAACCCCCTCTAGTATTAAGTTGCAAGCAACAGATAATTGCATTACACATTGTGTCTAAAGTAAACAATACGATTGTTCTATGAACAAAGGATTGTTGTTTTCTCCCTAGTAGCAACAACACATCTAGTACCTTAGAGATTTCTGTCACTTCCCCAGATTACTAGAGGC
Source organism: Avena sativa (assembly GCA_916181665.1). Classification (NCBI taxonomy): domain Eukaryota; kingdom Viridiplantae; phylum Streptophyta; class Magnoliopsida; order Poales; family Poaceae; genus Avena; species Avena sativa. The sequence goes on from OV702292.1 coordinate 107,391,793, forward strand.
ATGAACCCACTATCGAGCATAAATACTCCCTCTTGGAGTTGCTAGCATCTACTCGGCCAAGATATCTACTAACAATAGAGAGCATGCAAGATCACAAATAACAAAGACATGATAGAATCAATAATAAATCTGAAATAGCATCTCAATATCCATCAGATCCCCGCAAACACAACATGTAGGATTACAAATAGATGATCTTGATCATGAACGGAGCTCACAAGATCTAGACATGGTAACACAAAGAAGAAGAACCAACCATCTAGCTACTACATGGACCCGTAGTCCAAGGATGAACTACTCACGCATCACACCGGAGGCTTGCATGGTGATGAAGAAGGCCTCCAGGGTGAATTCTCCCCTCCGGCAGGGTGCCGGGAAGAGCTTCAGATCCCTCCCGATCTAGGGATGGAGATGACGGCGGCTACATACTCTTTCATGGAATTTTGATCGGGTACTTAGGGTTTCTGTATCAGAGGCATCTTATAGGCGAAAGGGGAGGCCGAGGGGGTGCCCTAGGCGGCCACACCACCCCCTGGCGCGGGTCAGACCTGGCCGCACGGCTAGGTGGTGTGGCGGCCCTCTGGCCCCTCTCCGTCTCATATTCTGGCTCCGTGTCTCCCTCGGTGAAAAACTGACTTTGGCTTTTGTCCCGTGCAATTCTGAGAATATTCATTTTTTGACTTTCCTGTAACCAAAAACAGCAGAAAACAGGCAGCTGGCACTTTGGCATCTTGTTAATAGGTTAGTCCAAGAAAGTGTATAAAAATACTCCAAAGTGTGGGCAAAACATAAGAAAGTAGATAAAAACCAAGCATCGAACATCAAAAATTATAAATACGTTTGCAATGTATCAACATCCCTGATGTCTACGCACTATTCTTGTAGACAGTTGTTGGGCCTCCAAGTGCAGAGGTTTGAAGAACAGCAGAAAGTTTTCCCTTAAGTGGATCACCCAAGGTTTATCGAACTCAGGGAGGAAGTGGTCAAAGGTATCCCCTCTCAAGCAACCCTGCAATCAAGATACAAGAGGTCTCTTGTGTCCCCAACACACCCAATACACTTGTCAGGTGTATAGGTGCACTAGTTCAGCGAAGAGATAGTGAAATACAAGTGGTATGGATATAAGGCAACGGTACTAGAAAAGAACTTGACGACGTGGAAGAAACTAAAGCCAAACTAAAATAAAGATAGCAGCTAGCAAACATGTAACAGATCTAATTGCAGACGGTGTTTCAATGCTTAGAAACAAGGCCTAGGGATCATACTTTCGCTAGTGAACACTCTCATATAAATATATTATCTTCATGATACTACTCTGAACTACTCTCCGGTTGGACACTCTAATCCATGGTAGGGCTATAACAGCACACCTCAAGGTAAGCCTTTCCCATCTAGATAACCCCACATTGTCACCTTGAGCACTAGATGGTTCCAACAAACACCACAATTGGAATTCATCACCGCTTTCCTCAATCTATTTGAAAACGTCATGGACATCCACCCCCACCACCCCTCCCACCACCGACTAGGATCCATCACCGGTGATCTGTCTAACCTTTGATGGATCCATTTTTTCACTCCAATCATCCTCTCTGGCACCCTCTTCTGATCAAGAATGCTCCCTCCGATTGGGCGTTGGAAGGTTTCTTATTCTACTGCCAAGGATCAAAATCTTGTCCGCCAGAAAAGGTATGATGGCGAAATGCATCTTTGGGATCGTAGGGACTGGCTTGTGTTGATCAATGCTAGGGGTACTGTGATTGCTGGTCAGCATGTTCAAAATGGGGATCAGTTCTCGGATGGATCTTTGGTGACGTTCCCCTATCACTCGGTCTGGATCTCTTCCTGCATGATCAAACCTCCTAAGGTACCCCTCCCTCCTATTGTCCCTACCTCGGTGGATGATCACCACATGGCTGTTTTTGAATCTTTGGCTATGGGTTTGGATTTCTCCTTGGGTAAATCCTTCAAGGCTGAGGTCAAGCGCTCCTTTAAATCCACGGTTCATCCTCTAGGAAAGGCTAACCATTTTCTTATGGTGGTTTCTTTTGGGCGTTCCAATTTTAAACTTAATCCTGATTCAGTCAGCCTGGCTCTTGAATCCTGCATTGGAGGGCTCTGTGATGATTTACACGTCCTACAATTATCTGACGGAGTTTTCAGGTTCTCTGTGTCGTCTAGAGATGTGGGCTTCATGGTTTACAGAGTCAGATCAGTCTCTTGTGATGCATTTAAATGTTATTTCAATCTCTGGCATAATGGTGGCCCTCTTTGGTTGAAGGAATTTCAGAATTGGCAGTCTGAATGCAAGGAAGAATGGATTCTGGTCAGTCCCAACAAAAGGAGGACTCACAAAGCCCTCTGTGCTCTTTGGCTTAGACCTGCTAAGCCAGCTATCAAGGTTCACAACTCCTCCTTTCATGCTAAAAGAAAGCTTTCGTTTGCTACCTTTCAATCTTATGATGCCTGCTCTGGTTATGAATATCCTGCTACTGTTGAAGAGGCCACCATTGCCCTTGAAGCTGGTTATGATTTCCCTCAAATCCGCAAAAATGCAGGGGTGGTTTTCCATCAGACTTTACCTGATAATTCAGTCAAGCTTCAGGTTGGTAAACTAAACCTACTGGTGTCTGGTGTTGGTCTCGGACAGGTTCAGGTCGAAGGCGTTTTAGTGCCAATTTCAAATTCAAAGGCTGCAGTTTCAGCCCATCAATCTCGCCCGGTTCCCTCGGGCCCAATTAATTAGCCGGAGGACGATCCTGAGTTTGTCGCCATGATTGAGGATATGGCCGATCGTGTCTGGCTCTGCGATCGTTGCCTAAGTATGTCTCACCGAACAAATGTCTGCACGAACATGTTTCGGTGCAAATTTTGTTTTCATTATGGTCACGAAAAATCGGATTGCCTTAAGGCAAAGCATGCGTCTTCAATGCGATGGGTAGTAAAAAAGATTCCCTGCCCCGACACCCTCGTTCCACGTGCCTCTAAGGAAATTTTCCTGACCGCTATTGCTTCCTCTGCTTTCCTTCCTCCTGACCAAGAACAGTTGCCATCCTCTGCCTCCTTCGATTCTCCGCCCTCCTCCCTTTTGCCCTCTGCCATGACCAACTTTGCGGTTGATCCGCACCGTTTCACTCCGGCGGGCTTCGAGATTCTAGAGCCGTGGGGAGGGGATGAACGCCCTCCACGCATGTACGTCACGGTGACGGTTGCTCCGCCGTGTCGGCATGAATCTTGGGCCATTGCGCAAGTCAATCCACGCCCGGATGCTGAAGACATTGACAATGTGCTCAATCAGTACACGATCACATTGAGCAGACTCTGCAACTACAAGTCTAGAATTTTGCTGAAAGTGCTGTCGGTTTGGGGCTTTTCCGCATGGCTGATAGTGCGGTTAGAGATCTGCTTGTTGCACAACCTGAGCACCATCTGGGTCAGGGTAGAACACTGACTTTTGTTCAGCATGATGAGGGTGAAAACTTCCGGGCTACTGTGTACACTAGGCTTAGTTGGATCATGCTGTTGAATCTGCACATGGACTACAGGAACGAGGAGTTCCTTCTTGAAGTGGTGGCCAAATTTGGTAAGATGCGTGGATGGATCTGGGATGATCCCACGCCTGCGCGTACTCTCATTAGGTGTGCATATGGGGGTACAAGTGATATTCCTAGGTCGATTGTCATTAGGGAGCCCTAGAGGTATGGGGCACGGTGGTCTCCTGGAGTGTGCCAGTTTATATTCTTACAAGCGATCCTGCTGATATTCTTCCTAGGGATGAGTCACCTAAACCTGCTAGTGGGAACCCACATCCCCAGTTCATGGTTGGCCCTATTCCACCCCCTGACAATCTGGTCCCCCTGCTGACAACTGGGGTCCACCTGTTGATCATGGAAACTGGGATGCTTGGAATAATGAAGAGGCTGCTGACAATGTGGTTCTTGATGCTGCTCCTGGCTGGGGTGCCCCAATACTGCAGAATTTTCCTGCTCACCCTCAGCAACCTCAGTCCACTGTCTCCTTCCAGTTCTCTGCCAGTTCTTCTTCCTCTGTTCAGGTGATTCCTGGAGCTGGTCCTGTGCAGGAGATGGTGGTTCAACAGAATGCTAGAAATGTTGAGCTGATTCTCATTGAAGATATATCTGATGAACCTGAGGAGGTGGAGGTGGCTCCTGTCCTGTCTGGAAATCCTGGGCCTGTTTCTACTGGTGACCAATCTCTTGCAATTGTCCCTTTCATTGGACCTACCTTTCCTTTCTCTCTGATCAAGGATGTCATTGGTGGTAAGGTTCTGTTGGATCCCTAAGGGTCTGCATCATCTCTGTTGGAAATTGGTGATTCTCAGCCTGAATCTGCAGCTATGCTACTTGACTCCTCTGTTAGTCTGAGCACACAGTGCAATAAAAGGAAGGGAAGAGCCAAGAAAGTGGGACCTTCTTCTGAAGCAGAAGTGAGGAGGAGCACTAGGCAGACTGTTCTCAGAGATGGACACAGGTTGGAACCAATGAGGGACAGGCCTACTCCAAAGAAGAAGCCTAGGTCCAAGGATCAAGTCACTCCATTCACCCCAATTAAAACTCTGCAGAAGGTTGGTGCTGAGCTGGAGATGCCTGAGGAAGACCTCACTCTAGAGAAGCTTATGGCTAATCAAGAGGCTGCTAAACCCTCCAAGGATTAATGATTAGTCTCCCTTTTTATGTCCTCTGGGTCACTTGTTGGACCCTACACTATATTTTATCTGTCTCTATTCTGAACTCTGTCCTATTACTACTGTGCATGCTTGTCTTGAGACTCTGTAATATGTGGGATCTATGTCCTCTACCTTGCTTTTATTACTTGAGTATATCTGGTTACTTTTGGGATCTACTTTGCTCTTCCCATCATATTTTGATTTATTATCTCCTAATGGATAGTACACCACAATGGCTTTTTGATTGGCTTGTGCTGGATTGGAATGTTAGGGGGTTGAATGACAAACACAAAAGGATGGCAGTCTATAATAAAATTGGTGAAAGTAACTGTGCTATTGTTTGCCTGCAAGGAACTAAGTGTGAAAGCTTTGATCACTCCTTTATCAGAAGTTTTTGCCCCAAGAGATTTCACAGATTTATTTATTCTCCTTCAGTGGGTGCCTCTGGGGGATTGATTGTCCTGTGGAATAGTGCTATTTTTGAGGGACAGCTCCTGGAAATTCATAGATCTGCTATTAGAGTGTGTTTTACCTCCAGACACTCTAATCAATGTTGGACTCTGGTTAATGTTTATGGTCCTTGTCAGGGGTTGGAAAGGGATAATTTTGTTCAATGGTTACAAAATCTTGTCATCCCTCATCATGAGGATTGGCTTCTTTTGGGGGACTTCAACTTCCTAAGGTCTGTGGAAAATAGAAACAAGGAGGGGGCTGATATGAATGATATCTTCATCTTTAATGAGATTATTAGTTATCTGGGGCTCATTGAACTTCCTCTCAAAGGAAGGGCTTTCACCTGGTCCAATATGCAATCTTAGCCTCTTCTGGAACAACTTGACTGGTTTTTCACTAGCTGTCAATGGTCCCTTAGTTACCCCAACACCTTGGTTCACCCTCTTGGTAAATCTACCTCTGACCATGTGCCCTGTGTTGTGTCTATTGCTACAAAGATCCCAAAGGCTAAAATCTTTAGGTTTGAGAATCACTGGATTCAGCAGCCTGGATTCCTTGAGCTGGTTGAAAAGGTGTGGAAAGGGCCTGTCAAAGCTACCTCTTCTGCTGCAATTATTACTGCCAAACTTAAAAGTCTGAGATTTGAATTGAAAAGATGGGGAAAAAATATCTCACATACAAAGACCATCATTGATAAATGCAATCATGTGATCCTACTCTTGGACCAACTTGAAGAGGAAAGGGATTTGAGTCCCCCAAAATTCAACTTCAGGAACTTGGTCAAAATACACCTGAAAAAACTCCTTCTCACTCAGTCTAATTATTGGAAATCCAGGTGTACCATAAGATGGTTCAAGCTTGGGGGAGAAAATACCAAATTTTTTCACTCTAAGGACACTGAAAGGTTTAGGAACAATGTCATTTCTTCAATAAATGATGAGAATGGTAATCCTCTGGTGAATCACCATGACAAGGCTAATGCTTTTTGGTTAAGTTTCAAGAGAAGGATGGGAATGTGTATTCCTACTGCCTCCCCTTTTGATCTTAGCTCTCTTCTTCACCCTGTGGAAGATTCTGGTATAATGGATCCTTTGGTTGCTCCTTTTTCTACTAAGGAAATTGAGAATATTGTGAAATTCTTGAAGATTAACAGAGCTCCGGGCTTGGATGGTTTCAATGGACTTTTCCTCAAAAAATGCTGCCACATTGTGAAGGATGATTTCATTAATCTTTGTCACGATTTCATTCGGGAAAGGCTTCTCTTCAGAGTATTAATGGCTCCTTTATCACTTTGGTTCCCAAAGGACAGAACCCTGAAACCATCAGTGACTTCGGGCCCAACTCTCTAACCAATACCAGCCTTAAATTCCTCACCAAGTTGGCTGCTAATAGATTGCAGGGAGTCATTAAAAAGACCATTCATGCTAATCAATAAGGATTCATTAAAGACAGAACCATCCAAGATTGCCTTGCATGGTCTTTTGAATTTATTCATCAATGCCAGCATTCCAAGAGAAAAATTGTGATTCTCAAAATTGATTTTGAAAAGGCTTTTGATACTTTGGATCATAATGCTATTATTCAAATTATGAGAGCTAAGGGGTACCCTGAACTTTTTCTCTCCTGGGTTAGAGAAGTTTTATCCTCTGGATCATCTTCTATTCTTTTAAATGGAGTACCAAGGAGAGTTTTCCACTGTAAGAGGGGGGTCAGACAAGGTGATCCTTTATCCCCTCTCCTTTTTGTTCAAGGAGCTGATCTATTGCAAGTTTTGGTCAATTTTGCCTATCAAAAAGGCATTCTTAAGAGACCTATCCCTGTTGAGGCTGCCTATCCTATAATTCAATATGCTGATGACACTATCATTGTCTTGCCTGCTGACTCTGGACAGATCTTTGCTTTCAAGGAAATTCTACAACAGTATGCTGTCTTCACTGGTTTAAAGGTCAACTTTCATAAGTCCCCCATGATACCCATTAATTTATCTAAGGAGGAGGCTATTCAGTTTGCCACTGAATTTGAATGCAATCTGAGTAAAATGCCTTTCACTTATTTGGTACTACCTATGGGCACCACTAGACCCACAATCAAAGATCTTTCTCCCTTAATTGATAGAGTTGAAAGATTGAATGCTACCTCCTCTTTCCTCTCTTATGGAGACAGATTAGTACTGGTTAATTCTGTTCTTTCATCTTTACCCACCTACTTCATGCTCACCCTTCAGCTACCTATTGGAGTAATTAATGTGGTGGACAGAGGAAGAAGACACTGTCTATGGAGAAAGAAAGATAAAGATACGACTCATTCTTTGGCATCTTGGGACATGATTTGCAAACCAAAGTGTAAAGGGGGACTGGGAATCATTGATCTGAAGGTTCAAAATACTGCCCTGCTCATGAAGCATCTCCATAAGTTTTATAATAATGATGATACACCTTGGGTGCAGCTGGTTGGGAATTCTTATTATTACAATAGTGTGCCTCATGCTACAAGACCTGTGGGTTCCTTTTGGTGGAAAGATGTCTCTAAATTGTCTGATAATTATAGGGCCATCACCAAATGTGAGGTGGGTTCTAGGTCTTCAATCCTCCTGTGGTCTGACCTTTGGCACAACCAACTTCTGTCTCAGAGTTTCCCGAGACTTTTCACCTTTGCTAAAGACAAATTCCTATCAATCATGGATTTTAAACAACTAGGCAATATTCTGGATAGTTTCCATCTCCCTCTTTCCATCCAGGCCCATCAGGAATTATCAGAATTGCAGAAGATGGGCCAGTCCATTACAGTGGATGAGCACCTGAGTGACAAGTGGATTTGTACACTTGGCAAAGGCGTTTTTAAACCTAGTATTATTTACAAACAGCACTTTGAACACATTGATAACCATCACCCATCGGTTTGGATCTGGAAAAGCAAATGCACTTCAAAGCTTAAGTTTTTTGCCTGGCTCATCTTACACGACATAATCAATACAAAGGATATGCTAATCAGAAGGAATTGGCAGGTGACAAATGATCATAACTGTGTCCTCTGTTGTGATCTTGTATCTAAGGACTGGAGGCACCTGTTCTTTAACTGTGTCTATAGTACCCGTATTTGGAATTATCTGCAAATTCCATGGTATCCGGGTGACCTTGAGGAGACCATATGTTGGGCCAAGAAAAGTTTCAAAGGACCTTGTTTTTTTGAGGTGGTCGTCATCACTTGCTGGTGTATCTGGAAACAAAGGAATGGATGGATCTTCAATGGGGTTAGGCCCACCTTCCGGGGATGGAAGGCCATTTTCTTCCAAGAAGTCACCTTGCTTAAGCATAGAGTGAAAACCTCTGATATTCCCCTGTTATCTAGATGGATTGACAATCTCCTGTAACCCCCCCTTTTTCTTTTTTCCTTTGTATATAGGTTACTATCATCTATAAATACTTTGTTTTTTAATAAAATGTGGCTGTGGGGGGCTCCCTCATAGTAATTGCTTCAAAAAAACAAACACCACAATTTCATAAAGACATCCAACTCCAAATATAACTCATAACAAGTATTTGAAATCTCTAGCCTAAGTGCCACCATGGTGTGCACACTATCAACTTCACACACATGGGGAGAGCAGAGATCTATTAAAGCACTTGAGTAGCAAGGTAGATCTACTTGATTACAAATCTCATGATCACAATATGATCATGCATAGAGAGAGAGATGAACACATAGCTACTGGTAGAACCCTTAGCCTCGAGAGAGAACTACTCCCTCATCATCATGGGAATCAGCAATGGCGATGGAGATGGCGGTGGAGATCGATGCAGATGGCTCCGGGGGCACTTCCCCGTCTCGGCAGGGTGCCGGAACAGAGGCTTTCTGTCCCCCGAATCTCCCCTTCGGTGGCGGCGGTGCTGCAGAACTTTTCATGGCTGGAGGCTTGACGATTTAGGGTTTTTGCATCGGGAGGCATCTTATAGGTGAAGAGGCAAGGTCGGGGCGTCCAGGGGGCCCACACCATGCCCTGGCGTGACCAGGGGGACCCGCGCCTAGGGGTGGTGTGGCCACCCTATGGCGCCTCTCCGTCTCATCTTCTGGCTCCGTGAGCCTTCCGGTAAAATATTGACTTTGGCTTTTGTCCCGTCCAATTTCGAGAATATTCATTTTCTGACTTTCTGGAACCAAAAATAGCAGAAAACATGCAACTGGCACTATTGCATCTTGTTAATAGGTTAGTCCAAGAAAGTGTGTAGAAATACTCCAAAGTGTGGACAAAACATAAGAAAGTAGATAAAAACCAAGCATGGAACATCAAAAATTATAGATACGTTAGCAACGTATCAACATCCCCAAGATTAACTCCTGCTCGTCCTCGAGTAGGTAAGTGATAAAAAGAAAGAATAATTTTTGAGGTGACATGCACCATCATATACTTGATCAAAGTATTTGTAAAACATTGATAGCTGGGATCATAGTACTTCAATCAAAATATGAAAGACAAAGTTCTAGCAATAAGACAAAGAAACTAAGTTGCAACATGAAAAGGCATAAACAAAAGATTCATGAATAATAATGCTTTGCAAGACGTTTGTTTGTTTCACATAAAGAAAACATAGCATAGTGGCATTCAGCTTGTCCCTCATAGAGTAGCAAACATAAATGCATAGGACACCTTCAAAGTTCATAAGAGTGACTAGATACAAATAGTTTAAAACAAGCAATATCAAAGTTATGCATCAATCAACAAGTCTTGGGACAATGCACATAGAACTAAGAATGGCCACTATGCTCTCAAAGTAGGTGCATAAAGATAGAAGGTGGAGACTCAACATAAAAGTAAAAGAAAGGTATTCATAGAAGGAAGTAGGGATTCAAGTTTCATAAAGAGCTTCCAAAAATTATGATACTTTTAACTTTCAGCTCGCATTGCCCCTATCATAAGCATCGTGAAGTGATTAAGGTTAAAGTGAACAAACTATGGTGTATATGCTTGACGAAGTATAAGTTGGAAATCCCATGTCCCTTGAATACGAGGGCCGGTCCTCATGCTACTCAAGTTTAGTTACTAGTAAGTTCTTGTCATAGTAAGTACATGTGTATCATAGAGAACCGCCAACGTGGTATGCCTTGCCCGATGATACAGAAGAATCCCCATATCAAAATGACAAGGCAAGCAGACAACGAGCATCTCAGTAATCTTCTTATTTACCATGGGAAAATGGTGCTTTTTTCTCTCTTTCCTCTTTTCTCATATCTCTTTTTTTTCTTTTTCTCTTTTTCTCAATCTGACTTTTTTATAAGAAGAATGCTTCATAGACAGCTCATTATGGTTATGCTGCAGGTTTCCACCATGACAGCATGGATTAGACCAGCGGCCCAGGCGTTTCTCTAACACACATACATAACTCCATGGACTTACAAGCTCCCCTTTCATTTCACACCGACGACATCCATAAACAAAAGAGCATGATATCAACTAGGTACAAAGTACAAGTGCAATGTTGAAAGCGTTCCCCATGACATTATGGTTCTGTTAATCCCGAATATATAAGTGCAAGCATATACAACATAGACGACACAATGATTCAAGTTTATTAAGGGCAAGAAAAGTAAAGTGTGCCATCAAGTTCGTGAGAGCTTTAATCACTAGTTTTCTCATAACAAGTTTAATTCAGAAGGTAGATAAAAACATGAATATACTTGGAATAGCATAAGCTAAAAGGTAGGTATGGCGGACTCTCTGGAATAACTTGGTGTTAGGAGTTGGATGCATGAGTGGAACTCATACTTGGTTATGGAGGCTAGAAAAAGACTGGGAGTGACCAACTAAGAGAGCAATAATGGCCATAATCATGCAGAGCTACAAAACATCATTAATCAAAGCATAAAGTGATATTACAAGTCGAAAACTAAAGGATCATCAAGGCTATGGTGACTTGGGATAGTCATAACATGGTGTGAGCATGCGCCAAGTCAACCCAAATAAAGCATCAAAGGAGAATACCACAATACTATGCTTTAATATGCTAAAACAACGCATGATTCTTCAAAGGCACATTAAGCAATCTCAATTGTTTATAATAAGTCATGCTACAGCAAAGAATACTAAGCATAAAGCCAAAACAATATCAAGCATGGCATGACAAAGCATGAACTTTTCCTACTCTTTTCCGATCCAAACCAAACTATTTGAAAGCCAATGTATGAAAGAGGGGCTCCAACCAATTTATTCAGAAAACTAATAAAACCAAGCAAACAAAAAACCAAAACGAAAACGAAAAAGAAGATGCTCCAAGAGCAACACAACTGTGCATGAAATAATAAAAATGAAGTGTTTGGAAGAAACCTGGGATTTTTATTGATGAAGAAGCGGATGCCTTGGGCATGCCCAAGCTTTGACGCTTGTACTTCTTGGATATTTCTTGGGGTGACACGCGTGGCATCCCCAAGCTTGAGCTTTAGTCCATCCTTCATCTCATTACTAATTCTTTCCATATACCTAAAATTTTTCCTTCATACAAAACTTCACACAGTCTTTATTAGCAACATTAGTGCACTCAAGATAACAGGTCTTTAGGTTCAGTTCCAACACCAATAAAACTTCCATTAAAACACAAGCTACTGTATCACTTCCCTCAAAAATCTCAATTCCCCAAAAGAACTAAAAAAGGAACCAACAAGAAGCAAATGCAAATAATGGCAGAAATCTGTCAAAACAGACCAGCAGGTAAAGACGAATTTTTTCAAAGACCTTCTGTTTCTCAAATCGAAAAGTGTTGAACTAACGAAAGTTAGATAACAACCTGGGGCAGAAGCACAAAAATTCAAGCCTCAAAAGGACGTACAGAGATTTTACACGAATTTTTACAGCGAAGCACAAAAATCTGTTTTCGGACAGCAACTTTCCCAAGCATTACTTCTCTCTCATTAGAGGTTACTCTTGGCACAAAAAGCAAATAAAAAGGATAAGGAGCGGTTATTACATAGGTAATAACTTCCAAGAATCATCTAAAACTTTTGGGTTATCTCCCAATAAGTACTTTTTCTTTAACGCCTTTAAGTTAGGCATGATAGTTTGGGAGGATGCTCACATAAGAAATATGAATTGAAGTAAAAGAGAGCATCAAGAAGCAAATTCAAAACACATTTAAGTCTAATCCACTTCCTATGCATAGGAATCTTGTAAAGAAACAAGTCATGAAAGCACAAAGCAACAAGCATAGGAAAGCAAAACAAGTGCAACTTCAAAATTTTCAACATAAAGAGGGAAAACTTAATATTGTTGAGACACATAAAACCATGTTTCCCTCTCTCATAATAACTTTCAGTAGCATCATGAATAAAAGTAACAATATAACTATCACAAGAAACATTCTTATCATGAGCCACATGCTTAAAAGAATTAATACTCCCCACATAAATATAGTCATTCTTATTGATTGTAGTGGGAGCAAATTCAACAAAATAGCTATCATTATTATTTTCATCACCATAATCATCAAATATAGGAGGCATACTGTAAACATAATTAATTTCCTCCTCAATAGCAGGTGGACTTAAAATATCATATTCATCATTGCAATCATCATATATTGGAGGTATAGTATCATCATAAGCAATAGAATAGTTATCTTCCAAAGTGTGTTCATTTGTAAACATATCATCATTGGAAGGATCATGGATAGCACTAATAGTATAGCAATTATTAATATCATCATTTTCAGAATTGGTACCGAAGAGATTTTCAATATCAAAGGTAGTGTGATTTTCCCAATCATGATCACTACTATAGGTAATAGGCATAGGAACATCATCGAGTTCAGACTCATCAAAAACTATAATAGGAGCAACATGCTTAGGGGAAAATACCGTTTCCTCTATTCTTTTACTCCTCCTCTTCTTCTTTTTCTTCCTCTCTTTAGGAGGGAGAGGCTTGAAAGGAAGCTTCTCCATATACCCTGGTTTATTGTTAGAGACAATAGAAGAAACTTTGGAGGATTCCTTCTTTTCATTAATAAGATCAAAACACATATTATTCTTGTCATATTTTGGTAAAATCTCATCTTGTATAATATTTTGTATGTAAGTATTTGTGTGACAATTATCAACACAATAAAGATCACAACCATGCATGACACTATTCAAACCAAAAGCACTCATATCTACCAAAGAAGTTTTCTTGATAACTCTTCACACCCCAAAAAATAATGTAAGTTCATCATGCTGATTAGGAGTGATCATTTCGTCACAATACAAACTTGCAGTACTCATTGGATTAGAAGGGCTATTATTATGTCCTGAGCATTGAAAATTGAAATGACCCACTTCAAAGCAAACTTCATAGAGGGCACAAACTTTTTTTACCAAGATCATTTAGAGCCCTATACCACGTTCTAGTTTTTTCATTCCTATGGGTGATACAATATTCTTCTTCAATTTGATTATTCTCACAAGGTCTATGTATTCCACAAAAATTAACATGCTTATAAGAAATAGTACTTTCAGAGGTTTGAGCATGTTTATTGCTATCATTAATAACAATTTCATTTTCCATGCAAGTGTCTTTAAAAGGCTCATGATACATGTCCCATTTTTCTTTAGGAGCATTAATATGAGAAGCAAAGGATCTAAAACAATTAATAAGAATTTGAGGATCAAGACCGTATTTAGCACTAACCTCTTGAAAATCAGTAGTTTCAGCCAAAGACTTAATGCAATCATACTCATAGTTTATACCTGGTTCTTTACCTTTGTTGTTATCCCAATCTTCGGTATTGCTTTGAATTGTTTCAAGAAGATCCCACTTAGCGTTGACATCCTTACTTGTGAAGGATCCCTCTAAACAAGTATCTAGATAGTCCTTGTAATGTCCTGAAAGCCTTGCATAGAAATTATTAATAACAATATTACTGGAGAGCTCATGAATGGGACATTTGAGCATTAGTGACTTCAATATCCCCCAGGCTTGGGCAATACTTTCTCCATCATGTGGATGAAAATTATAAATGTAATTCCTATCTTTATGAATTTCATGAGGAGGATAAAATTTAGAGTAAAAGAGAGATTCAAGTTCCTTCCACACCAAATGATGAGGATCATCTAGTAGCTCATACCACTCCCTTGCTTTGCCCTTAAGTGAAAAAGGGAATAGCTTTCTCTTAACTTGGTTCATTGAAATACCTGCACACTTGAACAACTCGCATAATTCGTGTATAAAGAGTAAATGATCACCAGGATGGACAGTTCCATCTCCCAAATAACAGTTGTTCATAACACGCTCAACAATTTTTATAGGTATTTTAAAAGAGATGCTTTCAGTATGTGGATTTAAAATATCACAAGTATCATTAGAATTACCACATATGGGAGATAAAGTATCATTAGAGCAGATTTTGTTCTTTAAAGCTGGGGAACTAAAAAGATTATTTTCATAAAAACTAACTTCCCCAAGCTTAGACGTTTCCATAACATTAGTAACAAAGCTTATCAAAAGATTCATACTAATAACATTGCTATTAGCATGCAAAGAAAGTTCCATGGGTTTTTTAATTTTCTTTTCAGACAATTCATGTTCTACATTAGGAAAAATACTAAAAAGCTCTCTAATTTTGTTGTTGTTTTCCATTAAGCCTAACTAGTGAAAACAAGAAACAAAAATAAAAAATTGCAGAATCTAAAGGAAATAACTTCGAGCACTCACACCGAAGGATGTGAGTACCTTTTACCTTACCTCCCCGGCAATGGCGCCAAAAAATAGCTTGATGTCTATGCACTATTCTTGTAGACAGTTGTTGGGCCTCCAAGTGCAAAGGTTTGTAGAACAGCAGCAAGTTTTCCGTTAAGTGGATCACCCAAGGTTTATCGAACTTAGGGAGGAAGTGGTCAAAGGTATCCCCTCTCAAGCAACCCTGCAATCAAGATACAAGAAGTCTCTTGTGTCCCTAAAACACCCAATACACTTGTCAGGTGTATATGTGCACTAGTTCGGTGAAGAGATAGTGAAATACAAGTGGTATGGATATAAGGCAACGGTGCTAGAAAAGAGCTTGACAGCGTGGAAGAAACTAAAGGCAAACTGAAATAAAGATAGCAGCAAGCAAACATGTAACAAATCTAATTGCAAACAGTGTTTAAATGCTTAGAAACAAGGCCTAGGGATCATACTTTCGCTAGTGAACACTCTCATATAAATATATTATCTTTATGATACTACTCTGAACTACTCTTCGGTTGGACACTCTAATCCATGGTAGGGCTATAACAACACACCTCAAAGTAAGCCTTTCCCATCTAGATAACCCCACACTGTCACCTTAAGCACTATATGGTTCCAACAAACACCACAATTTCATAAAGACATCCAACTCCAAATATAACTCATAACAAGTATTTGAAATCTCTAGCCTAAGTGCCACCATGGTGTGCACACTGTCAACTTCACACACATGGGGAGAGCAGAGATCTATTAAAGCACTTGAGTAGCAAGGTAGATCTACTTGATTACAAAGCTCATGATCACAATATGATCATGCATAGAGAGAGATGAACACATAGCTACTGGTAGAACCCTTAGCCTCGAGAGAGAACTACTCCATCATCATCATGGGAATCAGCAATGTTGATGGAGATGGCGGTGGAGATCGATGTAGATGGCTCCGGGGGCACTTCCCCATCCTGGCAGGGTGCCAGAATAGAGACTTTCTGTCCCCCGAATCCCCCCTTCGGTGGCGGCGGCACTACGGAACTTTTCGTGGCTGGAGGCTTGATGATTTAGGGTTTTTGCATCAGGAGGCATCTTATAGGCGAAGAGGCAAGGTCGATGGACGGCCAGGGGGGCCACACCATGCCCTGGCGCGGCTAGGGGGACCCGCGCCTAGGGGTGGTGTGGCCACCCTGTGGCCCCTCTCCGTCTCGTCTTCTGGCTCCGTGAGTCTTCCGGTAAAATATTGACTTTGGTTTTGCCCTGTCCAATTCCGAGAATATTCATTTTCTGACTTTCTAGAACCAAAAACAGCAGAAAACAGGCAACTGGCACTGTTGCATCTTGTTAATAGGTTAGTCCAAGAAAGTGTGTAGAAATACTCCAAAGTGTGGACAAAACATAAGAAAGTAGATAAAAACCAAGCATGGAACATCAAAAATTATAGATACGTTAGCAACATATCAACATCCCCAAGCTTAACTCCTGCTCGTCCTCGAGTAGGTAAGTGATAAAAAGAAAGAATAATTTTTGAGGTGACATGCACCATCATAAACTTGATCAAAGTATTTGTAAAACATTGATAGCTGGGATCATAGTACTTCAACGTAGCATGAAAGATAAAGTTCTAACAATAAGACATAGCAACTATATTGCAACATGAAAAGGCACAAACAAAAGATTCATGAATAACAATGCTTTGCAAGATGTTTGTTTGTTTCACATAAAGAAAGCATAGCATAGTGGCATTCAGCTTGTCCCTCATAGTAGCAAACATAAATGCATAGGACACCTTCAAAGTTTATAAGGGTGACTAGATAAAAATAGTTTACGAACAAGCAATATCAAAGTTATGCATCAATCAACAAGTCTTGAGACAATGCACATAGAACTAAGAATGGCCACTATGCTCTCTCAATAGGTGCATAAAGATAGAAGGTGGAGACTCAACATAAAAGTAAAAGAAAGGCCTTCATAGAAAGAAGTAGGGATTCAAGTCTCATAAAGAGCTTCCAAAAATTATGGTATTTTTTAGCTTTCAGCTCTCATTGCCCCTATCATAAGCATCTTGATGTGATTAAGGTTAAAGTGAACAAACTATGGAGTATATGCTTGACAAAGTATAAGTTGGAAATCTCATGTCCCTTGAATACGAGGGCCGCTCCTCATGCTACTCAAGTTTAGTTACCAGTAAGTTCTTGTCATAGTAAGTACATGTGTATCATAAAGAACTGCCAACGGGGTACCCCTTGCCTGATGACACGGAAGAATCCCCATATCAAAATGACAAGGCAAGCAGACAACGAGCATCTCAGTAATCTTATTTACCATGGGAAAATGGTGCTTTTTCTCTCTTTCCTCTTTCCTCTTTTCTCATATCTCTTTTCTTTTTCTCTTTTTTTTTCTAAATATCTGACTCTTTTTTTATAAGAAGAATGCTTCATAGACAGCTCATTATGGTTACGCTGCAGGTTTGCACCATGATATCATGGATTAGACCGGCGGCCCAGGCGTTTCTCTAACACATATACATAACTCCATGGACTTACAAGCTCCTCTTTCATTTCACACTGACGACATCCATAGACAAAAGAGCATGATATCAACTAGGTACAAAGTACAAGTGCAATGTTGAAAGCGTTCCCCATGACAGCATGGTTCTGCTAATCCCCAACATATAAATGCAAGCATATACAATATAGACGACACAATGGTTCAAGTTTATTAAGGGCAATAAAAGTAAAGTGTGCCATCGAGTTCGTGAGAGCTTTAATCACTAGTTTTCTCATAACAAGTTTAATTCGGAAGGTAGATAAAAACATGAATATACTTGGAATAGCAAATGCTAATAGGTAGGTATGGTGGATTCTTTGGAATAACTTGGTTTTAGGAGTTGGATGCATGAGTGGAACTCATACTTGGTTATGGAGGCTAGCAAAAGACTAGGAGCGACCAACTAAGAGAGCAATAATGGCCATAATAATGCAAAGCGACAAAACATCATTAATTAAAGCATAAAGTGATATTACAAGTTGAAAACTAAAGGATCATAAAGGCTATGGTGACTTGGGATAGTCATAACATGGTGTGAGCATGTGCCAAGACAACCCAAATAAAACATCAAAGAAGAATACCACAATACTATGCTTTAATATGCTAAAACAACGCATGATTCTTCAACGGCACATTAAGCAATATCAATTGTTTATAACATGTCATGCTACAGCAAAGATCACTAAGCATAAAGCCAAAAAAATATCAAGCATGGCATGACAAAGCATAGGCCACAGTCAAAAACAAACTCCTTTTACCACTTAAGCATGAACTTTCCTACTCTTTCCAATCCAAACCAAACTATTTGAAAACCAATGTATGAAAGAGGGGGTCCAACCAATTTATTCAAGCAAACTAAGAAAACCAAGAAAACAAAAAACCAAAAACAAAAACGAAGATTCTCCAAGAACAACACAACTGTGCATGGAACAATAAGAATGAAGTGTTTGGAAGAAACCTGAGATTTTTATTGATGAAGAAGGGGATGTCTTGGGCATCCCCAAGCTTTGACGCTTGTACTTATTGGAAATTTTTGGGGTGACACGCGTGGCATCCCCAAGCTTGAGCTTTAGTCCATTCTTCATCTCATTACATCATTCTCTCCATTCACCTGAATTATTTTTCCTTCATACAAAACTTCACACAATCTTTATTAGCAACATTAGTGCACTCAAGATAATAAGTCTTTGGCTTCAGTTTCAACACCAATAAAACTTCCATTAAAACACAAGCTACTGTAGCTCTTCCCTCAAAAAGCTCAATTCCCCAAGGAGAACCCAAAAAAGGAACCAACAAGTAGCAAATGCAAATAATGGTAGAAATCTGTCAAAACAGACCAGCAGGTAAAAACCAATTTTTTCAAAGTCCTTATGTTTCTCAAATCAAAAATTGTTGAACTAACGAAAGTTAGATAATAACCTAGGGCCAAAGCACAAAGCGTCACGCCTCAAAACGATGTACAGAGATTTTACACGAATTTGTACGGTGAAGCACAAAAATCTGTTTCGGGAGAGCAACTTTCCCAAGCATTACTTCCCTCTCATTAGAGGTTACTCTTGGCACAAAAAGCAAATAAAAAGGATAAGGAGAGGTTATTACTGAAGCAATAACTTCCAAGACTCATCTAAAACTTTTGTGTTATCTCCCAATAAGTACTTTTCTTTAACGCCTTTAAGTTAGGCATGATAATTTCGATGATGCTCACATAAGAAACATGAATTGAAGTAAAAGAGAGTATCAAGAAGCAAATTCAAAACACATTTAAGTCTAACCCACTTCCTATGCATAGGAATCTTATATGCAAATAAATTCACAAAGAACAAAGCGACATGCATAGGAAGATAAAACGAGAGTAACTTTAAAACTTTCAGTAAATAGAGAGGTGTTTCAGTACCATGAAAACTTTTACAACCATATTTTCCTCTCTCATAATAATTTTCAGTAGCCTCATGAATAAACTCAACGATATAACTATCACATAAAGCTTGCCTTTCATGATCTACAAACACATAATTTTTATCAAGCTCAAAAATAGTGGGATTAAACCTTCAAACCCACTTTTAACAATTTTATAACAAGATGACTGATCAATCTCATTTTTAATAGTAGTACAATTAATATTATCAACCAATATAGGACCATCATCTAGAGCTTTATTATAAACATTTTCAAAAGAATCCTCAGTAACATAACATTCATCCTCCTCTAGTAAGCATGGGGGACAATCAAATATCATAAGGGGTAAAGAGTTACTCTCACTAGAAGGTAGGGATGGGTAGATCCATTCTTCCTCATCTCGATCATCACTCTCCTCCTCTTTTTCATCCAATGAGCTTCCAGTTTCAGCAATTTCTTCTTCCATAGGCTCCTGTAAGGCATTAGTCTCTTCCGCTGGTGGAGAGCATCTATTAAGATATTCAAGAATATAGATATTTTCTTCCTTGTAATTATCAAAGCAAAATTTAAGTATATCATAAACCTCATATTTATAAGGTGGATCATCAGTATTTTCAAGCAAATAAGCTAGTTCGAATGCACCCTTCCAAGCAATAAATTCTTCAATTTGTTCCACATCATAAAAGTCATAATTTCCCTTAACATAAGAAGATATGGTAACATCGTCATTATACTCACATTGAAAAGGGAGGTGTTTATACATATTACAGCAACAAGATTTATCAAAGCAATAAGTAACATTATAAGTAGAGCACATGTTTCTAGCAATGGTATACAATTTATCAATTTGTTCCTATAATTGTTTGTGACAAGCGGTGTTCCTTATAATAATATTTTTGTTCTTTCGTGAACCCACCTTGCCAATTAGATTCAGTTTCAAAGAAACCAACGATTGATAGAGAGCATGGTAAAGCAAGACAATAGCAAACAACCGAAAATAACAACTATAGGAGGAACTATTTTTTTGTGTTTTTGATAAAGAAATAAGCAAACAAAGTAGAAATAAACTAAGCAAAACAAAAACAACAAAGTAAAGAGATTGGTTATGAGGGACTCCCCTTATGAAGATGTCCTTGACTCCCCAGCAAAGGCACCAGAAAAGAGCTTGATGGCCCAAGATATCTCGATCTTGTTGGGGAACCCCAAGAGGAAGGTATGATGAGCACAGCAGCAAGTTTCCCTCAGTTATGAAACCAAGGTTATCGAACCAGTAGGAGCAAGGAAACACCTCCGAGGTGTTGTTGCCAACTTGGAATCCTGCACAACAGAACCATAGAACTTTGCCCCCAACTTATAGTGAGGTTGTCAACCTCACCAGTTTTGCTGAAAATAAAGGATTAAATGTATAGTGTGGAAGAAAGTAAAAGCTTGCAGAAAGTAAATAGAAAGCAGTAAACAACTGTAGGTTGATGGTAAAAGAAAGGACCGGGGTCCATAGTTCACTAGTGGTGGTTCTCCTTAAGATAGATGACATGTTGGGTGAACAAATTACAACGGGGCAATTGACAAACATCGAGAAAGCATACATGCATATACTAATCATCTTGACTCCTATGAGATTTGATTGGGCATTACAACATTATACATAGACTGTAATCCAACTGCATCTATGACTAATAATCCACCTTCAGGTTATCATCCGAACCCCCTCCAGTATTAAGTTGCAAGCAACAGATAATTGCATTATGTATTGCGTATAAAGTAAACAATACGATTGTTCTATGAACAAGAATTGATGTTTTCTCCCTAGTAGCAACATGATGACCCACAAGTATAAGGGGTGTATCGCAGTATTTTCAAGGGAAGTGAAACCCAATTTACTGATTCGACACAAGGGGATCCAAAGAATATTTATAAGCCTTAACAACTGAGTTGTCAATTCAGCTGCACCTAGAAATAATCTTGCTCACAGCAGTTTATCAGTAGCAACATTTTTGTAGTAGGAATAGTAAAGTAGCAGCAGTAGTAAAGTAAAGACAGCAGTAACAATAGCAGTAAACAGTAGGATTCGAGTGCGGTAGGCATAGGGATGGATGGACGGGCGTTGCATGGACAAGACAATTCACATAGCAATCAGAACATAGGGCAATTGCATATAAATAAGATAAAGCATCCAAGTACTAGATAATCCTAGGCATGTGTTCCATATATAGTCATACGTGCTCGCAATGAGAACTTGCACAACATCTTTTGTCCTGCCAGCCCGTTTGTAGCGAGGCCTCAAGGGAACTACTGGCAATTAAGGTTCTCCTTTTAACAGAGCACCGGAGCAAAGCATTAACACTCCTGAACACATGTGATCCTCACATCAAAGCCATTCCCTCCGGTTATCCCGATTTTTGTCACTTCAGGGCCTTTGGTTTCGGACAACGATGTGTGTATACAACTGCAGATAAGACCATAAACAATACTGTCATAATGAATCAATAACATGTTCAGATCTGAAATCATGGCACTCGGGCCCTAGTGACAAGCATTAAGCATAACAAGTTGCAACAAAGTCATAAAGCACTAATAGAAGATAATAGGCACCATGCCCTAACAATCTGATGCCATTACATGAACGATCTCATCCAATCCATACCATCCCCATAGCCTACAGCGGGGGATTACTCACTCATAGATGGGGGAAACATGGATGGTCGATGGAGAAGCGATGGTGATGATGATGGCGATGATCTCCTCCAATTCCCCGTCCCGACAGGGTGCCAAAACGGAGTTTCTGGTGTTGTTTCGTGGAATCTGGTGGTGGCGGCGGAGCGGAACTCCTTCTGGAAAAACGTCGACGTCCCCTAGAGTTTTTAGGTCAGAAGGCAACTTATAGGTGAAGAGGGAGACCGAGGGGTGTCTGGGGCGGCCAGACCACCCCCTAGCATGGCCTGGGCTAGCCCGCACGGCCAGGTGATGTGGCCTGGGCCCAACCCCCCTCCGTCTCGTATTCTAGCTCCGGGAGTCTTCTGGTGAAATAGGATTTTCGGCATACTTTCCGGGATTTTTCCTGATAGTTGATTTTCTACACAAAAAGTAGACACCGGGGCAATTCTGCTAAAAACGGCGTCAGCCCTCGTTAGTTGCATCCAAATCACACAAGTTTAGAGGAGAAATGTGGCGCCCCGCAAAAACCACTACTAGAAAATTGCTGTGTTTTTGTGCATTGCATCATCATGACCGCATGATCATGTCTTCATGCCACATTGCATTTGAGCATCGTCATCATCATGCATGGTTTCTGTCTAAACTATTTTCGAAACGCCTAGTTTTGTTTTCTAAATGTTCCCGTCTTTATTCAAATTAAAACCCGGGCCTCCGGAATATTTTTGTTTTGCCTAAATACGGTTTGTAAAAGCCTTGTTTTTAATAAATAAAATTATTTGTTTATCTTTAGGAGGCAGACTGCTAGGCCCGAAAGCCCAGCCGGCCACCTCCAAATAAAATCCTATCCTAACCCAAAACCCTAATCCACCTACCCCTCCTCCCTCTTTTCCCTTCCCAGCCGCCAACTCCCATCCTCCCGCCCAAATCCCCGCGCCACCAACCCCTGCCGCCACCTGGGCTGCCCTCCACCTCACTCCCTCCAATTCCATCTCGCCACCTCAACCACCTGACCACCTCTTTCCCGCCCAGCCGCGCGCGCCCCCACGCTGCCGCAAGCGGACAACCCCCCTGGTATCGATCGCCACCAACCCCCCGCTGGCCCTGCCACGTTTCCCGGCCCCACCCACTCGCCCTCTCGCGCACACGAGCCCCGCCCCTGCCTCGCGTCCCCCACCAACCTCCTCGATCCCCGCCGCCTCTCCTGTCGCCATCCTCCCGCTCGTCAACCCCACGGCCGCCGGCGACCTCGCCCCGCTCCTCCCCTCACCGGCGCCGTCCTCCGCCACCAAGCCCCACCGCCGTTCCCCGCCACGGTCGTCTCCTCGCCGTCCCCACCAGCCACGGCGACCGCTGCCTCTCCCCCACGACCCCAGCCTCGCTCGGACCCCGCGAGCGCCGTAACCCCAGAGCGCCATCATCGGCCTCCTCGCCGCCCCTCTCGCCGGCCTCCCTCCTCTTTGTCGTCGCCCTCGACCTCCACCCCATCGGACTTCACCACCACAGCAGCGACCCGGCTGCGCCGCCGTTTCCCCGCCTCGTTTGCCTCGCCGCCGCCAGATCCCCAGGCCATCGAGCGCCACCGTCGCACGGGTCCTCGTCCGCATCGGCGCCCTCTGCCTCCTCGCTCCTCACCTCATCGCCCTACTGCACGCCATGGTCTCCGCCGCCCGAAGCCGGCCGCCTTCCGCGACACCGTGGCCATCCCCGGTGACATCTCCCGCGTGCCGCCCGGGCTCCGCCCCTGCAGGCCGACCGCAGCCTGCGCTGCTGCACCGGCCTCACTCAAGCTCGACCCACCATCGTTAGGGAGCCACGAACCGCCACCGCCGTCTTCGACCCGGGGCCCGCATCCCTGCCGCATCGCCTCTGCTCGCTTCTGCGCCGATCCGGCCCGCGTCCTGCTCCAGCACCGAGCCGCTCCGACCGAGGTGTTCATCTTTGGTCACGTGGGTTTTCCTATAGTACTAGTAGGGTGGATCGATGTGTTGTGTTTTGGAGCTAATCACGAGAAAATGGGATGTGGTGTACTGCAGCTGCAAACGTGCGAAGATGGCGCGTGGTGTTGCTACCGGACTACTTCAGTCTCGCGCCGCACGAACATGCTGTTGTGGTTGGTGATGTTTTCCCTGTTGACGTTTTTGTCCGAGAACCCTCCGACAAGCAAGATCTCCTGCTGAACAAGATCGACCAAAACGATAAGTTGTACCAGGACTACGCCAAGTACTTCCTCGAGGACGCCAAGTTCTTCACCCCGAATGCCAAGACCGACACCGACCAGGGCGAACCCGATGATCCTCCGACGCCAAACCAAGTCCTTTGACAACCCCCGTTGTCCGAGAATGTTCCCACCGAGACCGATCCCCGTCGAACCCTGTCGAACCCCGAACCCCCGGAACCCAAGATCTTCTGAACCCAGATGTGTGAACCTTTTCCCGAGCCCCTATTTTATAAATGCTATATATAAAACTTTTTGCATATTAATTGTTCACGCATGCATACATGCCTGTGGTTTGGGGGCATTATGCCGATTCACCTCATAATTAAATATGGAGTCTATATGCGGGATATCTTTGTCTTATTCCGGACTCCATTTAAATTGGTGTAGCGAACCGATGCCATGTTTTTCCTTGTTAAGACAACATTTAAATTGCGGGGGTTCTAAATAACTTGAACCGTGTAATTAATTGTTGGGACCCCGGTTCCGCTTAATATTGCCTAATTGCACCGCATCTACATCATATCATAAGCATGCCGGATCTTTTGTCGTGGTATTAAATATTGCATCCGGTGTTTCTTCTAGTGTTTGCTTCTTTGTGGACTAGGCCGATGAGTGGATGCAAGTATCGACAAGTTCTCCGGATATGATCCGTCGGCAGTGTTTCCCAAGCGAGCACCTCTCCCCCTTCTACCTATTTTGCATTTATAGTCTTTATTTCCTCCTATTGATCTATTGCTATCCGTGTCGTGATGCTTTAGTTTCCGTGCACCAGTTATATCCCGTGCAGCCTCTATATTGCCTTGGACACCTCTTATTACCTGTGTTTGGTAGATAGCTGGCCTTGCGAGTCGTAGTTGCTTGCTCAGGTGCGATCTCGTGTTGTCGAGTACCACCGTTGTTGGTATGCTGGCAGATGTTTATTGGTGGAGATGCTTAATGGTGGAGTTGATCATTACTTTAAATACAACTATTAAAATTCTAGATATAACTAATGCAGAGGTATCGGTGGGTAATAGATGTTATTTGGTTCTTCCACGCTCACTTGTGTCCCGTAGGACCCCGAGTACTTGATACATGTTCCTTGATTTTTCGCACTATCCACATCCGGGAGGCCGTGGCCCCCCCTGAGACAGAGCTTGATTCATTTCTATTTCTTGGGGCCACGAAGTAGTTTGGGGTTTTATTACTATCCTGTACTTATGCCATGCTTTACTGCTTTATTTAAGATTGTGCGTGGAGCACCTGTACTGTTTAGGATCGAGGAGTGTTTTCGCGGTATCGACAAGCCCAGTCACACTTTCGGGTTCCCAATCGTTTACAGCCATTGACGCAAACCCTGGTTCTGTTCTGGAGCCGGCCAACTTCGTTGCGAGTAACTTAGTGGGGTGGCCCCCTGAAATATTTATGAATCCTGTGATTGCTTTGTCGTGAAAGCCTCGTTGGGTTTTGAGTTGGTTTTTCCGAGGTTGATCGAGTGTGTGTTGCTATTTGTGCACCCCTGCAGGGTAAAACTTTCTAAAAGCCGTGACCGCGGTTATGGACGACTTGGAGCACAGTATCTCGATCATAGACAAGCATAACTAAAGTAGTGCTATAAATTTGACTTATTATATCTGACTAGTAATCAGCTTCACTATAACGGAATGGATATTAAAAATGCCAACCACTGGTGGACCTGGGTTGTTTTGTTATATCTGCCTAGTAAGTATTGCAACTCCAATGGAATTTGATAAAAGTGCCAACAAATGCTGGGTTTTGGGATTCCTCAGGACAATTATATATGACTAGTAAATGTTCCAACTACAACGGAATGTTAACTAAAACTGCCCACTACTTATGCTATCTATATCTGATTAGTAATTGCTACAACTATAATGGAATGAGTAAAATTGCCAACTGTGTGAGTTCCTTGGTCCGGCTTCCTCGTTTGGTCTCGAGGGGGAAATACCAGGATGGGTTTGTTTGGTGTTAGCTTCAGGTTGGATCCGAATAGGTCTTTCTTATCCCTCTCTGATAACCGTCAGTTGTACCGAGTCTCTATAGGTTGTTCAGTGCCGCTGCGCTGCCGCTTCAGCCCATCATACCTATGTAGGTGAGAGCCGCCGAATTCTAGACTCGCCGTGTACTGGCCTCAGTACTGACGCTCCTGTTTTCCCTTTGGCCTTTGCCGGCACCCCTTTTGTTTTAGCAGGTTTGAGATCGATGTCGTTAGCAGGGTTACCCTTCCGGCTTGGCCTGGGCAAGGTTATGGACGCCATTGGTTATTCTTCAGGGCTCTTAGCCCAATTTGCATCTTGTCCGTACTCGGACGCTGTATCGTTTTCAACGTGATTTGGATCTTTGTATTGTATATCTGTATTCTTGACTCTTGGAGTCGTGTTGTATATATATCTGTTCTGTGGGTCCCATCGAGGACTGTTGTGTAATGGTATTAGTTCGTTTTCCACCCGCATGATAGAGTGGTATCTCGCTTGCCTTTGATTATGAATGCCAAGGCACCTCTGAAGTTCAGGTGAAGACTGGAAGTAAAGATGCTAAAGATACAAACATCAAAGTCATAACACAAATAATCAAGTTTTGAGGCAAGCACATTACACTAAGAATGACAACTATGCTCTCAAGAAGGTGCTCATAAAATATGTGGAGACTCAACAAGGAAAACGAAAAAGGTTTTGAAAACTTTGAAAGGCTTCCAAATGCCGAAAGTATGGTACTTGTTAGCTTTGAGCTCTCATTGCCCCTATCATAAGCATCTTTAATATGGTTAAGGTGAAAGTGAGGTCCAATCTGAGTTATATGCTTGACAGACTATAAACTGGAAATCCCATGTCCCTTGAGTACGAGGGCCGCTCCTCATGCTACTCAACTTTAGTTACCTGTAAGTTCTTGTCATCGTAAATACGTGCGTATCATAGAGAACCGCCAACGGGGTACCCCTTGCCCGATGATACGGAAGAATCCCCATATCAAAATGACAAGGCAAGCAGACAACAAGCATCTCAGCAATCTTCTTATTTACCATGGGAAAATGGTGCGTTTTTCTCTCTTTCCTCTTTTCTCATCTTTTTTTTCTTTTTCCTCTTTTTCTCAATCTCTATCTCTTTTTTTATAAGAAGAATGCTTCATAGATTGCTCATTATGGTTACGCTGCAGGTTTCCACCATGACAACATGGATTAGACCGGCGGCCCAGGCGTTTCTCTAACACACATACATAACTCCATGGACTTATAAGCTCCCCTTTCATTTCACACTGACGACATCCATAGACAAAAGAGCATGATATCAACTAGGTACAATGTACAAGTTCCTCACTAGAAGGCCCGAATACTTCCGTTCCCTGAAGACAAGGACCTCACACCAAGACCCAAGGAGATACAGCCTCCCTTAGCATCACGCCAGCGTTTCAAAACGGAAGATCATCATCACTCCTAAAGCACCTTATTGAGGCTCTAAGGTGGAAAGACTGCGTCTTTCCACTCAATCCTCAGAAGACTGTCTACCCGAGGATACTTCAGAAGACTTCCAGAATGGGACGCCTTCTGACGATCTCGACTCCAGGAGGAATATGGACGTCAGCATTCAAAACATCCATCGGCGACTCCAAGAAGAAAGGAATGTGTTATCCCTGTACTACCCTAGTTTAACCTTAAGGGGGAAAGACTGCATGAATAACCCTCTACCAGGAGCAACCTCAGGAGTTTCGACCCCAACGCTGTTAATAGGATACGCTATGACCCTAAGGAAGAGCCATGGACCCTTAGAGCAAGGTACTCCCAACTGTAGATTCTATCCTCCGACGAGTACCCTGTGAAGTTCAACATCGAGATAGTCTGCCCAGTTTAAGCCCTTGAGATATAGAGTCCGGAAGAAAAAGAAGGTCATCCCTCGCAATCGGAACTAGACTCTGCTCAACTCTCTGTGCATCCCGGAAGACTGAAGCTCAACTTCACCGACAAAGTACTCACTTTCTAAGACGGAGTCCGTAAGATAGCACGCTTGAAACTAGTAGCACTAACTTTGACTCAAAATCCCCTAACCCTACTCTCCTGAATCTCGGGACGAGATTCTTTTAAGGGGGAAAGGTCTGTAACATTCCAATTTCAGCAACCCTGGTTAGTTATTCAGAATGCCAAAAATCAGGGGGAACAAAAACTTTTTCTTGTTTAATGCTGAAGTTTTTGCTTGTTGTTTGGATATGCTTATGCTTATGAATGTGTATTAGATGATATACTCCTTACCTTAACACCAGTTGACAAAAGCTATTTCCCAAAATAGTCTTGGCTTACTTTCCATATTCTCAAATGTTCTGACATTTCAAAACCTGAGCCAAGAAGCCTTTGCAAACCAACTATTTTAGTAGCCTCTATTGATCAAACTATGGAGAGATATATAACATAATCTCCTTATGTTTTATAGGCAGAACCTTCAACCATTCTTATCTCTAAGATTTCCAAGACCTTTTATAAATCTTTTGAACTCTACTCTTGGTAGATGTACCAAGGACCTTACCTTGTTCAAACTCCAATCTTTCAAAATTTGCCCATCCTTACTTCAAGCTAAGCTTGATGGTAACCCTAGTAGTAGGTCTGCTTAGTTTATAAGATGAGTTGCCTTGATTTGCTGCCTGAGGATTTGCCTTGATCTACTGCTTGACTTGTCTGCTTAGGAGATAATATGAGCTGCTCTAGGAGCTCATCACTAGGATCAAGATACTCTAAAATCACCAAACCCTAAGCAAGAATACAAATCTGGATCTGATCCCTAGCTACTAGGTGATCGTCATAAACCACTAACCAGAATCCTTCTGAAGTGACCCCTTCTAGAAGTTTCCAAAACAATGAAGAACAATATCAAGAAAGGATCCTTCCTACTCAATCTACTTTTCAACATCATCCACTTGATGATGCTTTGGTACCTTGCAACCCATCAAAATCATCACCACCCACATTCTAGCCAAAAACCCTAACTCTGCCAAATTTGGCTAAGTCTGGAAATCTGTTTCCAACATCACACTACTACATAAAGGCTTATAGCCTCCAGATAGTTAGTGACAGACAAAAGTATGCTCGTCACTAGTAAGTATTCCTAGTGACGGGCAAGGATAAGACTGTCACTAGTACAAAATACTAGTGACAGGCGCATAAAATTGACTGTCACAAGTACTTTTTTGGGAAGCTGCCAAGTAGAAAAATTAATTAGTGACAGGCATCTATAAACGACTGTCACTGACGACACTATGAGTAGTGACGAACCTAAAATATGCCAGTCACTAATATTTTTTCATAGAGGCCGGCTAAAAGGTAGTGAAGTACATTGCTAAATGCGGGTTACTAGTAAATAAGTAATTTTTTCTGCAACTGATCCCACCGAACCGTCCGGTGCCACCCCTCACCTTTTGCTCTATGAGATGAAGCAAACTTAGACGACACAAGCCGGCCGTGTAACTTATGTTGATTACACACGGCGTCAACTGATGCGTGACTTTGGGATGGCTCAAAGATTTCTGTATATTTTCGGTTGTATATGTTATAAAAGTTAAAAATTTGGACATTTTTTTCTAATCTAAAATACTTATAATCTAATCTAAACTACTTATTTTATAGTAAAAGAGCAAACAAGAATTTTTCGAAAGCCACCAAAAGTAGTGTACACCGAACAACCAGTAGCCTCCGATGCGATCCACCTGATGAAATCCAAGTCAATATTACTCCAATGGTCTGCCACAAGATTAAACAGCCGAGAGTCAATGTTGTGCCGTTCCAGACTCCCCGTGCACGTTCTGGCCTTGATCCGTGCCTCGCATCCCAAAAATCGCGGGCGTATCCTAATCTTCGTGGCCGCCGATTTGCGCACTTGCGCTCCCTAATAGCAAGGAGTCCTTCTCGCTATAGGTGCCGCCCCCCCCCCCCCCCCCCCCCCCCCCCCCCTTATCCTGTTGTGGAGGATCTTGGCGTAGCGCCTCCATCTCCCCTCGATCTGTTCTTCCCGGCAACATCGTCTCCTCCACAAGCGAGAGCCAGGATGCATAGGCGATCTCGCCATTCCTCTATCAAAGCATGCGTTCCCACCGCGCGAGCCGTGCCTGGATGGTTGCCCGATCGCGCCGCTAGCCGGACGAATCGGCAATCTTCCAACAGACTTGATTTGGGCGCGGGATCTCCACGATCATGCTGGCCCTCCCCTATATTCATGACACGGACGTCCCTCCGTTTTCCTGATCGGTAAGCAACTGAGTTTTTTTTTTCATCTAGAACGTGCAGTATGCAGCTGCCCTTGCAGAGTTTATCTGTTCTTTCATGATCTCCTTTTGATTGTCAGCCTGAATAAATCAATCTGTTCACTCATTAGACGATATTTGTTTTACTTCAACTCTGAATGTATGCATTCTCATGGAACGGTTTACTTATGTGATGGTACGTTCAGTGTATTTAATGCATGGCCAAATATAATCATTGTACAAGGCATCGGTTAATCACAAACATATGTATTATTATGCCTGATTACTGTTTTGCACCCAGCATTACTAATTCATATGAGGATGTTTTGCTCTATATTGCACTTCCCTATATTTACACAAAAAATATTTCACTTCGACTCTGAATTCTAATGGAATTGCTCAATGTTAGCTTGAAAATAAATCCTGATTGATTTTTGGTTCTGAGTATAAGAGTGTTTTGTTTATCTCTATTTCGAGTTTTTCATGCATAGCATTTTAGTCTACTCTTATCAGTACAAATTCGTTTCAGTTTGTCATGTATTGTAACTTTTTCTGCTCTATATGTGCCTACAAATCCAATTCATGCATTTGAGATCAGGCCTTAACTTTGTCCAACTATATTATATTAATATGTATTTACTCACTCCATACCTTGCAATGCAGATGGCACACAACCAGAAAAATGCGCCTTCCGGGTTGGAGGAACGCTCCAATATAGGACAATTGATGATGTTTTCAGCCTTTAAAATCAAGAATGACCATTGTGGAACTACATATATATAAGTAATTATTACATAGAGGTGGAGGTACCATCAAATTGTTTTTTGTATAGAAAGCTTGCGTCTGTTCTTTTTTTTCACTTTTAGGGCCTTTTTGTTTGGATGGACCGGCATACAATAAGTCTTCCATGTTATATGTTGTACAACAAAAGTGGAGGTACCATCCTTTGTCTGCTTTTCTTGAAGTTAACATATATTATTTCCCAAGGAATTCTCTTTACACTTATGAGCATCACTTCTGAAGCTGATGATGTTTGGAATATGAATGCAAAAGGTATGTTTTTCGATTAAGTTCTATTGTATTTCTCAGTATATTTAACATGCATACGTTAAAGTTGTACATGGTGACAAAGGAAAATTGGAATCTTTATTATATTAGTAACTCTTCCAATAGCTTCACACCGATTTAGTGAATTATTTAGAAATTATCTCCCCTTTACACTTCAGAGCAATACATTGCATGAAAAGAATTCAAAGGGTGTAATGAGCAAGTGTAATAGTACGAATTTAATAAATAAAACTAGTGATATATCCAAACAACGATCTTTTAAATTCAGACTATCGTATTCAAAATGCATGAAAAAGGCTTCAGGGCCTTGCGGGTTCAAAACAAATCTAGTCTTTACTTATAACAATGTTGCCTTTAATCTTGACATGCTTGTCAGGCATATATTAGCACATGGATTCAATAATTGATAGTCTTTACTTTCTCGATATGTCCTTGTTATGTGTCTTTAGTCGATCTATGTATGCTTGTTCCTTTGAACTTTATGGAAAATGTCAAGCTTTGGTTGCAGTACACTATGTACCATGAAAAGCATACTTGATATAATATATGTTCATTTCCTTTTTTGTATCAGGTTAAGCACGCAATCAGTGTCCTGCGTGGTTCAAGTTAATACAAGGAAGATGTAACGAAATAATTTGCACCTCAACAAGATGATGGAAATTTAGAACAGTGAAAGGAACTTGCAACTATGCATATGACCATAATACATGTACTGTGGTGGTGCTACTCTTCGTAGTTCAAACTTATTGCTAGATAAGTTATCAAGAAACTATTCTTCCTTAGTCAATGATAGATTGCAAGTTGAGTGTGTTAATGTGCAAATATTATGTCATATTGGTTTATGTGAGTATCATGGATAAAAATCTTATTGTGCTATTTGAAGTATTTAGAAAAATGCATTATATATTCTTATAACATCTAATTGTGTCATTTGGATTATGACGATGGAAAACACATTTTTTTTATTACCAAAATTCAAACGAGTGACGGGCAAGATAATGGGCCTGTCACTACAAAACCCCACAGGGATGTGTCCTCTGGTAGCAACCATCGACATGCATCTCTTTTGCCTATCACTAGTTTACATATACTAGTGACGGGCACTTGCCTGTCACTAGTAGCCTCATACTAGTGACTAGTCATTAGTGACAGGCGCTTTGCCTGTCACTAATGGCTCTTTTGATCCTGTCATTGATGGCGTTTTCTGCAGTAGTGTCACCTTTTTGAAGGTCTCCCTTTCTCAACCCTTGTGCATTTTTGGAAATGCACTTGAACCCTCCTGTTAACCATCCTAAGGACTACCAAGTCCCACTCTTGCCCTTGGTTAGATCATCCTCCAACCCACTTGTCCTTGATGGTTTTGCAGGCAAGAAAATAACTTTTTCTGCAAATCTAGTCATCCTGCCTACTTTGACAGAAACTCACACCACCATCAAACCTTCTACTGACCAACTCTTTGCATGGTTGTGATCTAATCATGTAGGTCTATCAACATCTACTTCATTTGTTCCAAGTGGATCTTTGTGCTTCTTAAACCCACAAGGTTTTGAAGGCTAGTTGATAATCTGCTTTGGCAGGCTTATTTTATTCAAAGATTGAAATCAATTCTTGGTGAACACAAGCAAAATCAAGCTCAAACCTATATACCATGTTGATGTACATCACTTGGTCTATCCATCCATCTACCCCATGCCCAAAGGGGAGATCTGAGCTCCAAGATACACCCATGTTTTGATAGTATGAAATTAACATTACCCTAGATCCTTAATATAGGGTATTCCACCAAAATCAACTTGGATCCTCCAATCCCAAGGTTGCAAATGCTTGATACCCCTTGTATACATCATCTACCTTGATCATCAACATTTATCAAATATTATCCATAATTATTATAGCTCCAAATCTAATTAATCTCTTTATTAGGCAAAACCTCCAAAACTTCTTCCATAAAGGAAAGTTTGGTTTTTGCCAAAACACTTCCTCAACTTTTGGCTCAATTAAGACCCATATATCATACCCTAACT
Organism: Avena sativa; assembly: GCA_916181665.1. Taxonomy (NCBI): domain Eukaryota; kingdom Viridiplantae; phylum Streptophyta; class Magnoliopsida; order Poales; family Poaceae; genus Avena; species Avena sativa. The sequence continues at coordinate 107,425,239 of OV702292.1, forward strand.
TCTAACTTCAAAAATAAATGTTTTTGAAGGGTTTTATTATTTCTTTTTGCCCATTTTCTTAAATGGCTGAATTGGAATAATAATTGTTTTGAATACTTTTAAGCCACAATAAATCTTGGGAAAATTCCCCTAAGTGTGTATTCACATTTGGGACCATATCACATCAAAAACCAATCATGTCCAATGTAAAATTTTCAACTGATCTTCTAGAAACTACTTCTGCACTTTTTGAATAAAGGATTTTAAGTGAACTAAAAATCTTCAGAAAAATCCCAAATAATTCCTGGAGGTGTATCTCGACCTCACCTACCTACCAACATCTTTATTTCATCTTGCCAATATCAGGTTGGAGAAAGTCCTTCATAACTACTACCTTGGCCAATATTTGAAATTAATCTAAACTATGAGAAAAACCCACTCAAAAATTCCTCAAACTTGTCCAAGGCTTCACCACAGCACCAACCCTCTCCCCTGGTTGACCTCCACTGTACCAAAGACTGTATCTCTGCCCTAGCCCTTGTCCCTTGCTTTTGGAAGTAAGAGAGAGAGAGAGACTAGGCCTAGGGAATTTAAATCTTGGTCTTAAAGCCACAACAGCTGCAGCACGCCTCCCCTCTCTTCTCTGGTCGTGTCCCTGGCCCCACCTCACCTCTCCACCGCCCCTGCTACCCAATGGATGACCACCTCCCTCCCTCCAAGCCATCCATGGTCCTAGCCCACCATGATCCACTCCAACCCGAGATAAAGAGGCCAGAGGCTCTCACCCCTACCCCTGCTCCCTCATTTCGCATCCACACTCTCCCTCTCCCTCTCCCCGAGCTCCAGATCCAGATCCCGAGCTCCCCATTACCATGGAGGAGAAGAAGTTCTCCTCTCGGTCTCCTTCGCAAGGTGGAGTAGATGGACTACCCCAAACCTTCCCCAGCCTCCTGTGTTCCCTATGTTCGACCTCCCTCCCTCTGAGCTACCCTACCATGTCCTTTGTTGCTACAGGAACCCAGGGAACCACCGTAGCCATCTCGAGTCCGAGAAGGAACATCTCCTCTGTGTCCCCCCTCCCAGCGCATCTCCCACCTCGGCAATCTCACCCTGCGCCCCCCTTGACCTTCTCCATCAAAAGCCTCTGTAGATTAAATCTGGTGAAAAAGACAAATTGGCTCCAGAACTGCCTTTGGGAATTCCTTGAGGGCATTCTGATAATTATTTTGGCATGATTCCAACTCTCAGTGAACAAGTACATCAAGACCTACCTAACCATCCAAGTAAATAATTTTTGGAGCTCCAGAACTTTTCTGGTGAATTCTTTCCTAAAACTAGAGCTTTTATCACTAAAATATTCATAAGAAATTAAAGAAAAAGGATAAATTAGTGAAACCACATTTGCTGTCTTCATTTTATCAATACCTATCTGTTGGTATCATTGGTACACAATGGTATCATACTGAATAGGTCATTGGTCCAAAACTCCCTCTCAGGTAGTCCCTAGATAATAAACCCTAAGGGGTGTTCATTCCCTTCTCCAAGGCCATCTCAATCTCGTAAATCCAATCCTCTCAAAACCTACTGAATTGAGTAATGTGTGGTATGTTCTTATTGTTGTATGGTTTTGATGTTTGAATGCCTTGTTTGATTGTGGACTTGTTTGTTTGCATGTATACTCGATGACGACGATAGTTGCGCTTGTATTGACGCCGAGAAGAAGAGATCTGGTTATTGGTATTGGTATTCTTGGTTATATAAAGAAGAAGTTCAGGGACATTATGCCATATTGCTGATCTCAGGCAAGCCACCTTCTTGCTCATAAGCCTTGTCCTACTGTTTTACTTATGCATGTTTTATCTACTATTTATTAAAACTGCACTGTTTTACTATATATTGATGTATATAGATATGGTAGTGGTTTGGCTCCTCCGAACTATTACACTTTGGTACTACTAAGTACAACCCCATTGGTGACCCTACTTGACCCTAGTAAAATAGATGGTGTATATCACCATAACCCTCTGGAGACCCTGTTTAGCCAAAGCAAAGCTAGAGGATGGGAAGACCCCGACAAATGTTTACCAAATGTTTTTTGATAAAACCTTGGTGAGGTGGGACCTCCCAAGAGCTGTTGAGAAAGAGAAACGGTTTTGTTTTATAAAATGCTGGAGGAAACCGGAGGAAAAAGGTTTACAAAAACGCACCCGTTTCTTTGCAGTTTAGCTATAACAACTTAACCCGTGCAACCACATTACTATGGAATGGGACAGGGCTGGATTTGATGTTTGTTTATTCTGGTATAAGCTCCCTCGCAACAACTATAGGGGATCGCGATCCCTGGAGGGTGGGCCTTCTCCGATAAAGGTCCATGTGGGACATCGACCTGGAGAAGGAACGAAGGGTCTGCTGGCCTCCACGCGTTACTATGAGCCCTTCATTGAAAGCGCACACTCGAGAAGTGGAAAAAGCGCTCTAGTTAGTCCTCGGTACCCGACGTCCCAGTTTTGAGGGGAATAACACTCATAGGGTAGGCACTAATACTGGAGTGGGCATCCGGAGAGTCTTGATCGGTTACTCGACCCACGATCGGTGAAGATCAGGGTAGTGTACCCGGATGGTGTGGGTAAAGTGTACAACCTCTGCAGAGTGTAAATCTATTCGAATAGCCGTGTCCACGGTTATGGACGGGTTGGACAAACTTATGTAGAGCGGTGCTAGTTTCTTTTTAAAAAAGGATTTCGGAAAGGAAATGTTTTGACCATGGGATGGTTGCAAAGGAGAAAGGTTTTGACCATGGGATGGTCGAAAGGAGGAGAAAAGATTTTGGTCGTGGGACGACCTGAAGACGGGAACAAATGGGTGACCCAGTCCTAATGTTTTCCCCAAAACTTTTCTAAAAGGTTTCCAAAATGTTCACAAAAGTTTTCAACAAATATATGTAGATGCTATATCTACAAGAGAAACTATTTGAGAAAAGAACCCCTCTTGGAGCCCTCCTACTACCACAGTCATAATGCATATCCTCTTGTTATTATTGTTATCTTAAGGTGGTTTGCGAGTACATTCAAAGTACTCACTGGCATTGTCCCTGGCTATTAACTTGGTCAGATATCAAGAAGAAGATGATGTTGGCAACTGTGCGAGCTAGGACGTTCTCCTACTCAGTTTCCTGTAGGTTAAGGCATGGATCGGGCTCTACGCTTGATGAAGATCCGCTGATGATTATTGATGTAGCCATAACGACATTTATGTAAGTCTTGTAATTCAATATGTGTCTTGGATGTTGTAATGATACTTGTCGGTTATGTGCCACGACAAACTGATCATGGGATCGTGGTTGTATGCATAACAGGGATTCTCGGAGGATTAATCCGGGGGCCCCACAAAAAGAGCATGGTATCAACTGGGTATATATTTACAGGTGTTGAAAGCATTCCCCGTGACAGCATGGTTCTGCTAATCCCCAGCCTATAATTTGCAAGCATATAACTTTCATGGACAGTCATAATGGTTCAGGTTTATTAAGTGCAGAAAATAAAGTGTGCCATCAAGTTTGTGAGAGCTTTACTAACTAACTTTCTCATAACAAGCAAACATTTTATTCGGAAGAAAACAAGGCATATTGAATATGCACGGAAGTAGCAAATGATGCTAATAGGTAGGTATGGTGGACACTTTGGAAATATTTGGTTTAGGGAGTTGGAAACTTGAGTAAAACATACTCAGTGTAAGTGAAGGCTAGCAATAGTAAGGGAGCGACAAACGAGAGAGCAATAGCTGCATAATCATGCTTGCAACAAAACAGGACTAATCATGGCCTGAAAGTGATTCAAGATCCTCAAGGCAAAATAATTCATCGAGGCTTAACTGATTATTTTAGTCATATACATGCGTGAGAATGTGCCAAGTCAATTCAACTGAAACATTTAGAGGAGGATACCATGGTGTCATACCAAGTTATGAATAGAGTAATGCAAGCAAACATTCATATGACATGCTACAAACTATTAGCAAGCTGGAACTAATCATAAGAAAGCAAGAACTACTAAGCATCCATAAATAGCATACACCCTACATGAACAGACTAAGCACGCCCACAATGATGAGTATATGTACAAAAATGAAAAAAATAGAGTTCGTTACCAGCCTCTTACCACACCTCAAGTTGTCATTAATCCTCATTATTGCTCTTCACTTGTGTGGATTGAATAATAATATGAAACCAATATCCACTGAGGACTGCTGAACCCTGCAACAAACTCACAAAACCAAAGAAGAACAACAAATATTTTTGGTGTTTTCGATTTTTTAAAGCAAGAACCAAAAAGGAAAAACAAGCAAAGCAAAATCTTTTTGGGTTTTTCGAATATTTAAACAAAGCAAAAAGGGAAAAGCAAACAAAGGCAAAAAGAAGAAGAAGCAAACCAAAGAGAAACAACATAAATATTTTTGATCTTTTTGTGTTTTTAGAAAGCAAAAGCAAAGAAAGAACAAAAACTAAAAAGAGAACAAAACATGAATATACAAAGTACCAACGCGACATGATAAGGAGATGAGTGCGATGTCGGTGTACCCCCCCCCCCCAAGCTTAGGCTTTTGGCCTAAGTGGGTATCAATCCCAAGCTGGCCAGGATGAAGTCTCACCGTGGTATGATGAGGAGGTACCCTCGTCCTAGTGCGAGCTCGAGTACGTCCCTCCATAGTGCGTGGAGTAATCGTAGGAGGGCACATCCTCCTGATGCTGCTCGTGGAACCCCAGCAAGCGAAGATGCTCATCCACCTCCTCCTTAGAGCGCGACCACGGTCTCCTGTGAACACTAAACAAAGAAGACTATGGCAAAGGGATCTCCCTTTCATCTCCATCAGTAAACAGCATCCTATATACTAGACCGTCCAAATCAGAACCAGTGGTGACAAACTGATGAGTTTTCATAGCAACAAGGTCAAGCCTTTCTGGTGCCAATACAGTATCATTGGGGTCCACTGAAAGCCCTAATGCATTGACCATACGTGAGGCAATGATGCCCCCATATATAGGTCCCCTAGCAGCTAGGCGGCGAGCAATAAGTGAGCCAAGATTATACCGAGTATCATTGTTGAGCGCATAAGCAAGGAAAGCTAAATGATAGTTGGAGATATTACTTGTGTTCTCCCTACCAAGCATGCTAGTAGCAAGATAATGTGCAAAGTATCTAAGAACAGGGAGTTGGATGTTTCTTATCTTTCCGCGCTGCGCCACGTGGTCATCATCATTGGTCACCCCTCGGTAAAGCTCCAGCAAATCAGCGGGTCGCCCTTGAATTTTCTTCACGGTCCCTATCATGCTTACACCTACAACACTGCAACATCTTTCCAATGGCATGGTAAAGGGCAGATTATAAATTTTGAAAGAGACAGTTGATTGATAGGGCGTGTTAGTGAATGCTAAGCTCTCAACAAAGGTTTTCGTGAGCATAGCGTATTGCTCACTCTCATCTTGCATATATGAGGTCAAACCAACCCTCTCAATCAGTAGCAAGAAATCATCAAGAATCCCTGCAGCTTGTAAGAAAGTAAAACAAGGAAAAGTAGATGGGTGAGCATCCCCATCATCCCTTTCATTACCAATATGAGTTGCTATGAGATCTTCGTTGTATGATGGCCTAAACTGAGAGGCTGATCTTGAGGGCCTCGACCTGCTAGGTGCATCCCTCTCAAATATCTCTCCAAAGGTATGGTTGTTCATGCTTGGTATTCTGAAATTTAAACACCTATTAAACAAGTGATTGCAAAGTGAATATAATGAAGGATACTACTCATAGGGACTTGTAAGAGGCCTAAACATGCATCAAAACTATATCTCTAAGCATCAAACAAGCTTACAAGCTCTCATAACCTGTCACCTACAGCAGCAAAATACTCAAGATATAATCCACTAAACACAAATCTACTTGGACAAGGGGAGGAGTCACATACCGGAGAACAAATGCTCCAAATTTCAGCAACAAAGATGGGCTGAGCAAGGAGATTGAAGAAATCGAGAGCAAGCACAGCAAGAATGTGATTTTGAGCAATGAACTGAAGCTTACTCGGGAGAGATAAGAAAGTGGCAGGTGAGAGAGTTAGTGGAGGGCCAGGGGTGGCCCACACCATGGCATGGCGCCACCCAGGGCAGGCCGCGCCACCAGGTGGTGTGCCTTCCTGGTGGGTCCCCCTGGTACCTTCTAGGCACTCTTCTGCCCCTTTTTTCATGTAAAAATTTAATATGAATTTTCTGGAATTTTTTGAGACACTTTATTTTTGGGCAATTTTCAGGAATAGAAGAATGATTTTCTGACAGACAGATTTTTTTTGAAAAATGATGCAATGATAAAACAAGGCTAGAACTATAGGAGTTCTAAGATACTATAACATTCAAGCTACTAACAACAAAAAGGAAAACTAAATCAAAACATAAACTAAAATGGATAGAATAGAAGTAAACGGAGATAATCACAGTGAAAACATTATTTTGTTCAATGAAATCCTTTTGTTAACAAGGTTGATCAGGTCTTGTTACCAAAACAATTCCATATGAGGCAAAACTTTGTATTCCACTTATGATTATGTTACCTCAACCTTGATAGCAATGGTCCCAATCATAATAGTTTCAAAATTTTCTCTTGGTATGGGACAATATATCTCTCCAACTTGAATGCCCTCAACATGTTCAATTGAATTCAGACCATAAGTCCTTTCAATCTTCTTGGGGAAATAGACGGTGTGTTCCTTGTCATTAACATTAAAGGTCACCTTTCCTTGATTACAATTAATAACAACTCCTGTAGTATTAAGAAAAGGTCTCCCAAGAATAATAGACATATTATCATCTTCAGGCATTTCAAGCACAACAAAATCAGTTAATATCAAGCAATTATGAGCCACTTGAATAGGTACATCCTCACATATACCAACATGAATTGTGGTAGATTTATCAGCTATTTGCAAAGATATATCAGTTGGTATCAGTTTTTCAATTTGAAGTCTCTTATAGAGAGAGAAAGGCATAACACTAACTCCAGCTCCCAAATCACACAAAGCAGTTCTAACATAACTATTCTTAATAGAGCAAGGGATAGTTGGAATCCGTGGGTCTCCAAGTTTCTTAGGAACCTTACCATTAAAGGAATAATTAGCAAGCAAAGTAGAAATTTCTTCATTAGGGATCATTCGAGACAATATCATTCATATACTTTGAGTAAGGAGGCAGTTTAATAGCATCAGTCAAAGGAATTTGTAGGAATAAAGGTTTCATCTACTCACAAAACTTATTATAGTGTTCATCTTCCTTTGACTTGTGTTTCTTATCAGGAAAAGGCATAGGTTTTTGGACCCAAGGCTCTCTTTCACTACCATGCTTCTTAGCAACAAAGTCTTCTTTAGTGTATTTAGTATTGTTAATGTGCTTTTCGGGCTCTTCTTCAACTTTTTCTTCATTAGGAGCTTCATTTTCTTCATTACCACTTTTAGTTTCAGCATTAGAGATAGATATACTATTGGGATCTATAGCAGGTTCAGAGGGTTCTACAATAGTTTTATGTTTCTTTTTTCTTTTCTTACGAGTAGAGCCACTATTTTCAGCTTGTTGAGAATCCTGCTCAATTCTTTTGGGATGCCCCTCGAGATATAGAGGATCCTGGGTAGCAGCACCACTTATAGTTCTAATTTCATAAGCATGTTTTTCTTTAGCAGCGTTAACTAGCAAGTCTTTTTGCACTTTAATGAGTTGATCTATTTGAGTTTGAACCATTTAAAAGTGTTTAACAATCATTTTAACATCATTAGAGGTTCTTTCCACAATATCTTTTAACTCAACAATAGCTCTAGTGTTTTCCATTAGATGATTTTGCACCCTTTTATTAAAATTATCCTGCTTAACAATAAAGATATCGAATTATTCTAAGCATTGATCAGGAGGTTTAGAGTAGGGGATATCACCTTCATCAAAGTGTTGGAGATAGTGTACCTAAATAGTGGATGAGTAGGGGATAGGCTTACATAATTCTTCTATAGGAGGTAATTTTTTGACAACTGCAGCTTTAATTCCCTTCTCCTTAAGACATTTCTTAGCTTCCTTCACCACTTCATCATTTAATTCAATAACTCTCCTCTTCTTTGATGTTGGAATAGGCACCAGAATAGCTGGTTCAGGTATAATTACTTCGGGTATAGCTGGTTCAGGAGGAGTCCAATCTTCATAGTTCTTGCTTATTTTGGCCATTAATTCCTCAACTTCCTTGGGAGTCCTATTCCTGAAAACACAATCAGCACAAATATCTAGGTATGTCCTAGATTCTTCGGTTAGTCCATTATAAAATATATCGAGAAGCTCATTCTTAGGTAATGGACTTCCAGCCTGTGCATGAATCAAAGCACAAAACCTTGCCTATGATTCAGGCAATATCTCTTTTTCTCCCTGTTTAAAATCAAAAAGTTGCTGCAAAATAGCATGTCTAGCACTTGGAGGAAAATATTTCTGCAGGAAAGTACTAATCAAGCAATGAGGGCTATTAATAGATCCATGAGGTAAATTACTAAACCAAGCTTTAGCTTCTCCTTTCAGTGAAAAGGGGAAAATCTTAGCAACAAAGTAAGTACGCATCTTAATATCATCAGAAAACAAGCCACTCATGGTAGAAAGTTCATTCATATGTGCTACCGCACTTTCATTCTTAGTCCCACAAAAAGGTTCTTTCTCAACAATAGCTATGTAAGATAGATCGAGAGAGAAATCATAATCTTTATCTTTAATGTTTATGGGAGAAGCAGCAAATTTAGCAATAGGAGACAATTTGGGTCTAATAGTACGCCTCTCAAGGAGACTCTTAGCAGCGCTCCTATCATGGGTGTTTTTACATTCTTTAATAAATTCATCGGTCATCTCAACATAACCATCTTCAATATCATAACTCTCACTAGACTTAGGTGAACTAACAGGTGTAGTAGTGTCTTCATTAGGAGTTTCAGTATTTCCAGCTATAGTTCTAGCAATCGTAGCATCTAGGAAAGGACCTAATGAACCACTCTTATCAAGCACAGTAGAAGCAGCATCATAAGCATCAGAAGTTTCAGATTCAGCTGTAGTAGCAGTGTGTGTAGCATGTGTATGTGGTGGTGTAACAAGCTTACCCATAACAGATGGTGAATCAAGAGCAACAGAGGTGTTCAGAACCATACCTCTTCTTGTAGTGGATGGTAAAATAGGAACCTTGCCATCACGAGACTTACCCATGATGGATGGATAGCAGCAAACAATAGAGAATCCAAGTGAACTTGATAAATAAAGCTATGGTCCCCGGCAACGGCGCTAGAAAATAGTCTTGATGACCCACAAGTATGGGGGGTGTATCGCAGTATTTTTGAGGGAAGTGAAACCCAATTTATTGATTTGACACAAGGGGAGCCAAAGAATATTTATAAGCCTTAACAACTGAGTTGTCAATTCAGCTGCACCTCGAAACAATCTTTCTCACAGCAGTTTATCAGTAGCAACAGTTTTGTAGTAGGAATAGTAAAGTAGTAGCAGTAGTAAAGTAAAGACAACGGTAACAATAGCAGTAAACAGTAGGATTCGAGTGCGGCAGGCATAGGGATGGATGGACGGGCATTGCATGGACAAGACAATTCACATAGCAATCAGAACATATGGCAATTGCAGATAAATAAAATAAAGCATCCAAGTACTAGATAATCCTAGGCATGTGTTCCATATATAGTCATACGTGCTCACAATGAGAACTTGCACAACATCTTTTGTCCTGCTAGCCCGTTTGCAGCGGGGCCTCAAGGGAACTACTGGCAATTAAGGTGCTCCTTTTAATAGAGCACTGGAGCAAAGCATTAACACTCCGTGAACACATGTGATCCTCACATCAAAGCCATTCCCTCTGGTTATCCCGATTTCTGTCACTTCGGGGCCTTTGGTTCCGGACAACGACGTGTGTATACAACTTGCAGATAAGACCATAAACAATACTATCATAATGAATCAATAACATGTTCAGATCTGAAATCATGGCACTCGGGCCCTAGTGACAAGAATTAAGCATAACAAGTCGCAACAAAGTCATAAAGCACTAATAGAAGATACTAGGCACCATGCCCTAATGATCCGATCCCATTACACGAATGATCTCATCCAATCCCTACCATCCCCATACCCTATAGCGGGGGATTACTCACTCATAGATGGGGGAAACATGGATGGTCGATGGAGAAGCGATGGTGATGATGATGGCGATGATCTCCTCCAATTCCCCGTCCTGGCAGGGTGCCAGAACGGAGTTTCTGGTGTTGTTTCGTGGAATCTGGTGGTGGTGGTGGAGCGGAACTCCTTGTGGAAAAACGTCGAACCCCCTAGAGTTTTTAGGTCAGAAGGCAACTTATAGGCGAAGAGGGAGACCGAGAGGGTGTCTGGGGAAGCCAGACCACCCCCTGGCGCGGCCTGGGCTAGCCCGCGCGGCAGGTGGTGTGGCCTGGGCCCAACACATCTAGTACCTTAGAGATTTCTATCACTTCCCCAGATTACTAGAGGCATGAACCCACTATCGAGCATAAATACTCCCTCTTGGAATTGCTAGCACCTGCTCAGCCAAGATATCTACTAAAAACAGAGAGGATGCAAGATCACAAATAACAAAGACATGATAGAATCAATAATCAATCTGAAATAGCATCTCAATATCCACCAGATCCCCGCAAACACAACATGTAGGATTACAAATAGATGATCTTGATCATGAACGGAGCTCACAAGATCTAGACATGGTAGCACAAAGGAGAAGAACCAACCATCTAGCTACTACATGGACCCGTAGTCCAAGGATGAACTACTCACGCATCACACTGGAGGCTTGCATGGTTATGAAGAAGGCCTCCAGGGTGAATTCTCCCCTCCGGCAGGGTGCTAGGAAGAGTTTCAGATCCCTCCTGATCTAGGGATGGAGATGACGGCGGCTACAGACTCTTTTGTGAAATTTTCATCGGGTACTTAGGGTTTCTGTATAGGAGGCATATTATAGGCGAAAGGGGAGGCCAAGGGGGTGCCCTAGGCGGCCACACCACCCCCTGGCGCGGGCCAGGCCTGGCTGTGCAGCCAGGTGGTGTGGCGGCCCTCTGGCCCCTCTCCATCTCGTATTCTGGCTCTGTGTCCCCCTCGGTGAAAAATTGACTTTGGCTTTTGTCCTGTCCAATTCCGAGAATATTTATTTTCTGACTTTCCTGGAACCAAATACAGCAGAAAGCAGGCAGCTGGCACTGTGGCATCTTGTTAATAGGTTAGTCCAATAAAGTGTATAGAAATACTCCAAAGTGTGGCAAAACATAAGAAAGTAGATAAAAACCAAGCATGGAACATCAAAAATTATAGATACATTTGCAACGTATCAATGCCACCCCGTGTCACCCCAAAAAATATCCAAGAAGTACAAGCGTCAAAGCTTGGGGATGCCCAAGGCATCCCCAAGGCATCCCCTTCTTCATCAATAAAAATCTCAGGTTCTTCCAAACACTTCATTATTATTATTTCATGCAAAGTTGTGTTCTTCTTGGAGCGTCTTCGTTTTTGTTTTTTGTTTTTGTTTGCTTGGTTCGCTTAGTTTGCTTGAATAAATTGGTTGGACGCCCTCATTCATACATTAGTTTTCAAATAAGGATTGGTTTGGATTGGAAAGGAGTAGGAAAGTTCATGCTTAAGTGGTAAAAGGAGCTTGTTTTTGACTGTGGACTATGCTTTGTCATGTCATGCTTGGTATTGTTTTGCTTTATGCTTAGTGACTTTTGCTATAGCATGACATGTTACAAACAATTGAGATTGCTTAATGTGCCTTGAAAGAATCATGGCGTTGTTTTAGCATATTAAAGCATAGTATTGTGGTATTCTCCTTTGATGCTTTATTTGGGTTGACTTGGCGCATGCTCATACCATGTTAAGACTATCCCAAGTCACCATAGCCTCTATGATCCTTTAGTTTTTGACTTGTAATATCATGTTATGCTTTAGTTAATGATGTTTTGTCGCTTTGCATGATTATGGCCATTGTTGCTCTCTTAGTTGGTCGCTCCCAGTCTTTTGCAAGCCTCCATAACCAAGTATGAGTTCCACTCATGTATCCAACTCTAAATAAAACCAAGTTATTCCAAAGAGTCCACCATACCTACCTATTAGCATTTGCTATTCCAAGTATATTCATGTTTTTATCTACCTTCCGAATTAAACTTGTTATGAGAAAACTAGTGATTAAAGCTCTCACGAATTTGATGGCACACTTTACTTTTCTTGCTCCTAATAAACTTGAACCATTGTGTCATATATGTTGTATATGCTTGCACTTATAGTTGGGGATTAGCAGAACCATGCTGTCATGGGGAACGCTTTCAACATTGCACTTGTACATTGTACCCAGTTGATATCATGCTCTTGTGTCTATGGATGTCGTCGGTGTTAAATGAAAGGGGAGCTTGTAAGTCCATGGAGTTATGTATGTGTGTTAGAGAAACGTCTGGGCCGCTAGTCTAATCCATGCCTAATCATGGTGGAGCCCACTTTTACTCCCTATATAAGCTGGGCGCAGGTTCTTAGAGCACACAGTTAGGTCACTCAATGTGTTGGAAACCCTAGCCCCAGTCCAGTCATGTCGCCGCCGTACCGGACCTAGCAGTCCAGCGTCGGTGCTCCTCCTCGTACGTGTGGATACTGGCGGAGGTGTTGTACGTTCAGCACTTCGACGATCGTGGATCAGAAAGGATCGTGAGGACTGCACTGCATCAAGCGACGTGCTTCATCGATTCCGCAACTATGCGTCTAGTGGTAATTCTCGTGGCCTACTACCTCAACTGAATCTTGGGATCACCGTATAGAAAAAAAATTTTGTTTATCTCTGCATGGCCCAATAGAACGCAGCAGTAGCGTGGCAAATTTAACTAATGTCAACTATCCTGCGCATGGTGGTATTTGCTTCATTAAAAAGGTGGTGATTACTCACAGTGGAATACCGTTGTTTCATAACGCTGCCGATACTACTATGCTAGTAGCATTGCTCCGGCCCACGGCACGTCGCGAACCTCGGCATGGCATTGACTTGACGCTCATTCACAAAGAGCAGAGCATGTGACTCGCTAGTTGCTAAAACTGCATCAAGGGCAGTCATCTTTGTTTAATGACTCTACTTTCCACACGCCACGACGACCCTAGATCCCATACGCCATCGTTAATGCAATAGCGCGGCTACTTAATCCTCCTCCGCCATGGAGTGGAGAGCATCACTTTTCCTCCGCCTCTCCTCCTCCTTTTCATTCAGTTCCTCCTTTTCCTATCCCGTCCACATAATGCCTTGCCGCCTAGCCAATATCACCCACACTTCTCTGCCTTATAAGAGGAGGAGTGGGAGGAAATGGGTGAGGCGGAAGCATATGAGAAGAGGGGAGATGGACGATATGGAAGATATGGAAGATCCACCGCCAGTGCATCCTATGTTGGCCAGTCCCCTCGAAACGGTGTAGAAGGAAGGAGGCAGCTGTCACCTGCACGTCGTCATCCTCAAGAAGGTGACGGCCACCACGTGCATCGAAGACCGCACCCATGACATTTGGTATGACTTCGATGGATGCGATGGTCTTACCTTCTCGAGGACACGACCACTAAGGTACTTGTATGCTACTGGGCGGCGAGGACCTGGGTGTGCGAAGCGGCAGCATCGTAGCTATGGGCCTTGTGCCATAGATAAGGAGACACGAGGAGGAGGCGCATGTGGCACCTGAAGAGTGTTTCGACGCCGAGCTCCAACTGTCGTGTCCCCGATGGTGGCTGCTAGCAACGGGGCAGGTACCGGTGGCGCGTCAGTGTGTCCAAAAATAGCGGACATCTCTCGTCGTTGTGGCCCATCATAGATCTAGATTTATTTTAATTAGTTGTAATCCGCAGATTTGAATGAAAGTGGTGGGTTTGATTGAAACTGGACAAAGATTTGAATAAAAGTTGATATATAATTGAATGAAAATCATCGACGTGTTTGAATGAGAAACTAGTCACGGTCATAGTTAGTATTTAAATTTAAAACTGCCGGATCTATTATTTGCAGCGTGAGTCCATACAATGCCTACAAGCAAGCGAGTCCGTTGTATAAGAGCATCTCCGCTTAGCCCCCCAGGAGCCCCCGGGAGCCCTTTTTTATCGCCGGATGACAAAAACGTCGAAAAAAACCAGTCGTACCCCCATAGCCCTCCAGGAACCAAAATAGCACCGGCGAAACCCAAGTCGAACCCAAATTCCTAGGGGCGCTTGGGAGGTCAGATGAAACACTCACCAATCCCGTTCCTCCAAGCGTCCTCCCCGGCCTTATATCTCCCCTCTCTCTGTCCTCTATCCCATGGCCTCTTAGGGACGGCTGGACCCAGAGGCAAAAATAGCGATGGAGTTGGCTCTTTTTTCAGCCATTCTAACATTTTTCATTCCTGGGGACTCCAACGAGTGGAGATGCTCAGTTGGCTCTTTTTTCAGCCATTCTAACATTTTTCATTCCTGGGAACTCCAACGAGTGGAGATGCTCTAAGTACACCATCCTATGCTCAAACATCCCTGCCCCCCCCCCCCCCCCCCCCCCCCCCGCCGCCCCACACGACAAAGACTATCGACGAGCAGCACCAGGCCGGGGCAGCACAATTCATCACCTGACAAAATAAAGTGGCACTAGAGAGGCGCCGGCACTCAAGGTACAAAGGTGGGCAATGTCACAATCACCGTGCATGAACCAAGCTCGTAGGTTGCCAAAGTCACCATTAAAGACTGCCCCGACCTAATCGATCCCCATCAAGGCTCAAAGTTGATAGCCTCGTTTAGGGGTCAAAATTATTGACTAAAGAGGGGTAAGTACGCAATATCAACTTTTATATATTTTTACTTTACGTAAATGCAGGATAATAAGCTCGCTAAACTTTATCCTATGTGATACAGTCCTATATGTGTCAAAGTCTACTCTAGCAAATAAGATACGCAATGTAAAAAATTGTTAGATAACACTAAGCAAGTAAAACAAGGTGAAAGGGGAGTAGGGGACACAAGTGTCACCTGAGGAGGGTGAATAGGTGATTCAAACCAATTGCGATTTTAGCTCTAATAAATGCAGAATAAAACTAACATTTAATTTATCAAGAAGAAAAGCTAAATATGCTAGGTTAAAAACAACTGATGTTCGACAAGATAAGAAATTATATGATAGAAATAAATATGACTTTAAGCCCAAGGCTATCACAAAGTAAAATGTATAAGTAAAGAGTTTGAGTGAAAAAATAACTAAGATACGCCGAAGATGACAATGTGTCTCGAAATTCACTTTCCAATGAAAGCTAATCTCTCTTGGAGTGATGTGGAAGCACAGTGCCCTTTAAGCGCCACTATTGCTCACTATAATATTCTTGCGCTCTTGCACAGTGCAAGATGTCACGATTCACTACGAGATCCTTCAGGACAATCACATAATTCGTACGAGCTTTGGTTCACGTCTCTACAACTCAATTGTAGGCTCCTAAAAACCTACGAGCTTTACACCACCAAATCACAAAGTCGTGTAGGGGCTAAGGTCCCAAGAGGGAACAAGCTGCGGTACAAGCACCCGAGAGTAATAAGCTCACTAAATCATCGTCAACGATCATGACAAGGAGGCTCCGTGCGACGCCCCAAGGGACGTCTTCACGCGCTGCGTCGGCTGCTCCGTCCTCACGTCGTCTTCACGTCGGCCCGTCTTCGCTAACATCTACCGGGACACACGTCCCTGAGTATGCGCCTCGCCGTCAACAAAGGGTTGCATCTTCATCACACGTAATCATCATCGCCGACAATCATCTACACCAACAACATCGCCACATCGTCGCCGTCATCACCAATCATGGTCATCGTCAACGCCAACAAGTTCTTCTCCACGAGCGACGCCGCGCTCACACAAGCGGAAAATACGGCCTAAATCCCCGAAATCAACTACCGCTACAGCAAATCTCCATCAACAACTACCTCTTCGTCTTCGTCCACCACGACCTCGCCACCAGAGTCGCAGTCTAGTTTTTATTTTTTACTTAATCAATTTTCTTCTTGCAACTACTTCATCTACTCCGACAAATCGGCGGACAACTTTTACGCACCGACCATTCACGGAGAATTTCTTTGTTGCTTCTTCCGGCTCTGGCTCGCATGGCTCGTGATGGTCTCTGTCTTCGCACGTCCGGTATTGGCAACACCGACGCATGCCTTCGTCCCCGGCGCGCTCCTGAGTTTGGCAAGCTCGGCAAGGCCTGTCGCCTACCCCGACTACTCCGGATCCAACTACATCTACGTCAACTATTACGACGAATTCTCCAGGTTCAACGACAACATCGACCACAACACCACGACAACATAAACATCATCAATTTCATCAATGACGACTACATCACCAACGGCATCATCGACCACGACTACAACACCCTACTTCTGGCTACATCGACATCGACATCCACCGACATCCTCTACAGTTCGTGCCTTCGGATTATGCTCTAGTCAGACCGTCCGCGACGCTCCGGCTGTTCTCGTCACTATCGATCCGACTGCGGGGGGTGTTAGAGTATGTCACGGTTTGGACTATATTTGGTAGTTTAAGTTTGTAATCCAATTCTATCTCTATTAGGCTTCTTGCCCTCCAAGTCTTGTAGTACTATATAAACAGCCTAAGGGCTCACGATGTAATCACCTCTTACAATATTAATATAATCTCTACTTCCGCAATCTTTCAATTCTCGATGAAGAATTCAAACCGATGGACCTAACAAGTGTTCAAGCCTTTTATTCTTAAATTCTACCCAAACTATAAAAGCTATCGGCAAGTAAGGCCATATCCAACGGAGGCGAGAAGACGAACAATTGCTGCCGTTTGGGTTTTCCAGGACAGTCGGACACGAAAACTAGTATCCAATGGTGTGGGGCAAACAGACTAGTCCTCCCATCACCGATGCAAACGACGCTCAAACGTAGGTCATCTTTGCGTCTATCCTGTTTGTCCATGCTTATCCGTGATCTAACCCATATGTCAACCACCCAGCTACATCCATGGGACGTGGTCCCCGACAAGAGAGAGTATATGCATGTGACCAAGGGATGTGGTCCCTGTAGTATCGGATGTGGTCCACCAGAAGAGAGTGAATACATGCTATACCTAAATAAAATCTAAAATGCGAGTTTAAACTTTCAAAAAAAAATATACTTGTTTGTAGCCCACAATGTATTCTACCTGGGTGTAAAAAATAAATACAAAATAACTTGTATTTTTTTCTCAGCATAAACAAAAAAGTGCAGATCTGGGTGTGTGGATAGTACAAAATTGTTTCTAATTTCATTCTAATTTGTCATTTTTGCTAAGCCTAAATAAGGTAATTCTCATCGAATATTTACAAGGTCGTATTGTACATTGTTGGTCACATGCAAGTATTTTTTTCAAAAGAATTAAAACTTTGAAATTAAGTGTCCGTTTTAAATGGGGTACCCCGTTGGGAAGACACCTGGATAAGGACATGACAACTGGATAAGGACATGACAACTCGTCCGTTTGTGTTCTCCGAGCAATACAAATAGACCAAATAAGCTTATTTGATGTCCAGAATGCACAGACCCGTTAGAGATGCCCTAAAAGAGGAAAAGAAGAAGAGGAGAACATCAAGTTTCTCCAAGATGTAGATCCCATTATTTTCTAAAACTGAAGGCCTCTCTGCGTTAAATTAATAACACCGAAACGACAGATACAACATGCTTACAAACAACTTAGCCATATACAACACAAGCAAACCAAAGATAAAACAAAACAACGTAGCTTGAGATGCCTAGACCATAGCTCGATGACGAGATCAACACCTAAGGCAGCGGGGTCTTTGAGGGAAGCAACCGGAAACATGTCTTCGTTGCTCCAGACGGATAGAACTAGACCCAAACTACACCATCTTTGCCTCTGGAAAGGGACCCACTTGTCACTCGCCCTGGATCGAACGACGTCATACTATAGGGAGACAAATGTTCCCCAAAGAACACGACATAGCTAGGAAAGCTATGTTGCCAGACAAGAAGCCAACAGGAACGCCGATGAAGCTTCACTAAGACCACCAACGCCAAAGGTTGAACTGCAACACCTGTCCGAAGTTACAGGACGAAGACGCCCCAAAGAACAAACGTCGGAAGAGGGTGAAACCACCTCAGCGGATGAACAGGACCGTCGTAGCATGGTCGCTCGATAGCCAAGCACCGCCTGATGCCATAGAAGGGAACCCTTTCCCCTCTCTACCAGGCTCAAGGGCATCGACCTACCGGCAAGCAGGACCTAGGCATCAGGGAACACCAAGCCAGGCACCCGGCAGTCGACATAGGGACAAGACTTTGCCGAATCAGAACAAGTTGCCACGACCACCTCCAGAATCCATTGCTCGACCACAACCCCCGTGGTCCCCAAGACGGCGCCTCTTAAAAGGGGAGCGACATTGCAATACCGCCGCCGGCTGCAAGGTGCCTAGGGCTTTCGCCCCCACGGAGGAGAGGCGGTGAGGGATAATACCTTGACGAGGCCTTCAAGAAGTACCATAGTGCCGACAACGATGTCCTCGTCGTGGCCAGCAGCCCTGGCCAAGGGTTTCCCCTAGTACCAAGAATCTAGCAGCAACCTACATTTCCCTAGTACCAGGACCCCATCACAAACCCACTGGCACCTCCAGAATCCATTGCTCGACCATCACCCTTACGATCTCCTAGACGACACCTCCTAGAAGGGGAACAACATCACAACATCGTTGTCGTCTGCAAGGTGAACCAGTGCTTTCGTCCCTAGAGAGGAGAGCTAGTGTGGGTTGAGACAACGCATTCAAGGAGCACAACGCTAGCACCTTCACTGGTGTTGCATGGCTTGCCCTGGAGCACCTCCGGTGGGAGGAGGAGGGTAGAGGGAGGGCCTAGGTTTTTTCCCCGAGTCACCTCCAGTCAAGATGATGCGAGGGAGGATGATCCGGTTATGAAGATTTTGGAAGTTTGATCCCAAGATTTCCCTTCATAAAAAATAGATATGGTTTAGAAGAAATATGGATCTAGATCTTCGCTTTTTACCTCAAAAGGAGACCAGAATCATGGAAGATTGGTCAGCCGCCTAAATCCTGCAATCGTCGTGTCCTAAATGGAAAAACTAAGACTCGTGAAGGGCTAAGGGCAACTCAAATGAACACCCATAAACGGATCAGACGGGTCCAAACCTGTCTTTTCGGATTGATGCCATTGCCCAACGACCACCCGCAAACGGACCCAGACCCACGGAGTGATCCAATTAGACGCATATGCGGCCCAAGTTTGGGCCGTGTTTGTAGGGTGGAGGGGGTGGAGGGATTGCGCATCCGTGCTTGTCCTCCCACGGGCCCATTAGTCATAGAAATAAGTTTCATTGATAGTTGTTGGAACCGGTACATGGTAAATTAAAAAAAATTAACTTGAAAATTAAAGCTAACTATCCTACAACTAAATGGGACCTAGGTCGTCCTCGCCGCCGTCCTCCTGGGCGCCGCCGACACGGTGGCCCTGCCCCATCCAGGCCACCGTCGCCTCCTTCGCCTAGCGGTGGCGCGCTGCCGTGCCGGTCCTACGCTGGAGGCGGACGAGGGACATCCTCTCCCTTTCCCGTGCTGCCGTAGCCGCTTCGCAGTTGTGCGCCGCCCGACCTTCCAATGTCGGTCCGGCTTTGAAGCCCTGCTAGACGGTGAAAGAACATTTCATGTTTTCCTGTGTTTTGTGTGTTAGATAACAATACTGTGGAGATTTCTCATGTGCGTGAAGTGTGTAGGAGGTTTGGGGGCGGATTATCCGCCCCACCAAGGGCCGGATTATCCGGCCTACCTCATTGTTCAAAGGCTGCCAAGGCGCGTCACCCAGAGAGGGGGCGGATTATCGCCCGGAAAATCCGAACTGGGGTGGTTTTTATTCCCCAGGCCGGATAATCCGGTTATCACTTGGGACGGATAATTCGGCCCCAGAATTTGAGCAAAGCATGCCAAGGCGCGTCGCTCTCGGAGTCCGGTCGGATTTTCTCCCAGAAAATCTGAACTAGGGCGGTTTTTCCTCCCTAGGCCAGATAATCCAGCCTTCACATGGGACCGAATAATTCGGCCCCCAGAAGATGATCAAGTGCAAGCTCTGCGTGACACTCAGAGAGGGAGCGGACTATCTGCCGGATATTCCGAGTCTGGGGCGGAGTTTACCCCAGGCCGGATAATCCGGCCCTCACTTGGGCCGGATAATCTGGCCCCCAAAGTCTCCAACGGCTTGGTTTTCGAAGGGGGTATAAATATCCCTTCTTCCCCAACGTTCATAACTCTTGATTCATTCGAAATTGTTCAGACACTGTGCAAGAGCTCCCATTCTAGATCTCCCACTTCAACCACCCGAAGGCTTCGATCTTTGGGGGAATTGAAGGAGGAGAGAATCGTCATCGTCATCACGAATCAAGCGCATCAAATCCTCTCCATTCATTTTGAGAAATCCATGATCTAGTATTCTTGTCAATATCTAGATCATGTTCTTTGTTATCGATAACTTGTTCTTGTGGCAGCTTGTTGTTATTACGGGAGCCTCCAAGTTGTTTGTGGAGTTGTGCCCCGCTAGTTGTGTAAAGGCACCGGTACCCGCCTCGAAGGGTCATTATAGTGGAAAGGTGGATCAGGCCTTTGGTGGCGGGATCCATCGGAGAACAGGGTGAGGCCTATTATGGCGTGGTGGTCTTAGTACCGCCCACCCCTCCAACGCAGACGTACTTCCCTTAACAAGGAAGGAACTGCGATCAAACAAATCATGTGTCTCCGCGTGCTTCACTACGGTTTACCCGTTCCTCTTCCACTCGCTCTTTACTCCCTAGTAGATAGGTTTGCATATAGGGAAATTCCACCTAATAGTATATATAGATAATTTACCCTTTGTGCTAAGCCTAAAATTGAAAAAGCATTAAAATTTGAAGTAGCACCTATTCACCCCCCCTCTAGGTGCCCATACGATCCATTTCAATTGGTATTAGAGCCCCGGCTCTTTATTCGGGCTTAACCGCCTAAGAGAAGTATGGGTACCAAGGGAGATGTGGATGAGGCTGTGGATAAGGTCACAATGGATGATCTCAAGACGTTGGAAACAACCTTGTTGAAATCCTTTGAGGCCAAGATGGAGGAGATAACTCAAATGATTGCTCGTTTCACATCATCCATAGCCCCATATCCATCCTCCTCTGAGGCCGCAACACCATCATCCAAGGATAAGGCTAACACCGGATCCAAGGATGATGAAGTGGTAGGTGAAAAACATAATGGTTCCACCTCCAAGAAGGGAAGTGGTAAGGAGGAATATAGTGAGGTTCGTCACGTATATTCCCCCGATCCACCTATCCCTCATCCTCATATAAACAATAGGGGTGATCCACCCAAGCTTACTGCATCCTCTTTTAATCAATGGCAATTCTTAATGAAGTCTCATGTTTGCAGCTCCTCAATTGAACTTTGGAGGATTATTGAAGAGGGTCTTCATATTGGAGATCATTCCAATCTGACAAGAAGAGAAGTTGTGGACAGCCAATTGAATGCTATGGCTCTCCACATGATACAACTCGGTGTGGGTCCCAAGGACATGCCCCACATTGAACATCTCAACACAGCTAAAGAAGCTTGGGATGCCCTCACCGATCTCTTTATTGGGAATGAAAGCATGAGAAGGAATAGGTATGATGCCCTTAGTAATGAAGCTGAGGGATTCTACATGTTGGATGGTGAAAACCATGAAGACATGTATGGAAGACTCAAGGGCATTACAACAACATTTAGAAAGCATGGAGCCACTCACATTGATGATGCGTGGATAAAAAGAAAATATGTGAGTGCCTTAATGCCTTTCGAGCCAACGGACTTGAAGAGCTTGCAAGGTAGACACAACTACCATCAAATGACATCCAATGAAGTCATGCAAGAAATGGCATCATTCAAAGTTGCCGCGAAGAACGCTGAAGATGCCCGGGCTCGTGCCATTGGAATGCAAAAGGGTGTAAATGTTGCTCTAAAAGCTAATGTTGTTGAGCAAGAGGAGGATGAAAGAGCTTTTGAGGGGGCCTCCATGGACTGCCCTGATGAAGTCAAGCGTGCTCATGGTGAGTATATGGCATTTTATGCAAGGGACTTTTGGAAGGATCCTGCCAAGGCCAAGTCAGAACTCGAGCGCAAGAATGGGTCAAGTGGAAGAAGAGAAAGTGGCCCAAAACTGAGAACATGCTACAATTGTGGAGATAGGCTGCACTTTGTAGCCGAGTGTCCTTATCAAAATAGAGAAGACAATGGTGGCAGGCTCATTCTTAAAGAAAAATCCAAAGCACCTAAGAAGAAGCCTTTTATTAAAAAGAATGGCCCCTACAAGAAGCAACCCAAGATCGTCTTAGTGGCACAAGAAGAATACTCCTCTGCAAGTGAAGATGAAGAGGATGAAGATAGTTCTCGCAAGGTGGCTGCTATAGACACCACATCGACTCCATCATCTCTCTTCGACTCGCCAAACGAGAACGTCATCAACAACAACGCCACTTGCCTTATGGCAAGAGGGTCCGAGGTATCAAGTTCTAGCTATTCATTTCCTAAGACTAACATAATTTTGGATATGGATGATCATGATAGTCTTAAAATGAAAGAAGAAGTTATTGCTTTGGACAACTTTTTCACTAACCTGCAAGGTGAGCACAAACTCCATTTTGATGCTCTTATGAGTCAACTTGCTCAAGCCGAAGATCTTCTTGAAGAAAAGGGCAGAATCAAAAGAGAAGATGCCTTGGAGATAGCTTCTTTGAAGAATGCCTTGGAAGAAGAAGAGGAAGCTCGAGTATCTTTGGAAGAGAGACTTGAATCCATTGAGGAGTCACATGAAGAAGTTGTGGCTCAGCTCATCAAAGAATGTGACAATGCTCTTACCAAGGTAAAGAAACTAAAGAAAGAAAAGATTGAATTTGGTGTTGTTGGGGGGATACCCCCGGGTAGGGTCACGCCAGGGTATAAAGGTCGAGTTAGCCGAGGCACGGCAAGGTCAAAGCGGGTGCTGGCCGAGTCACCTCAAGGCAGGCCGAATCACGGGGTAACCCAGACCAGGGGATGTCCACCTAACTAGGTCTCAGCCGACTTATATCGTAAGTCGGTAAGATGTATCTAACTTGTATGCAGGTACATGTATGGCCGGATCAACTAGGTACGATCCGGGTTATATCAAGCTTGTAAGAGAAGGAAGGTATCTCATTGGTCAAAGGGTCACCACTGTAAGCAGAGCGTGAGCAAAGCGGACAGAGTCCAGGACCACCGAGGCGTGGCCGACAAAGATGACGATGCCTGTGTCGGATGACGCAGGCGCCGCAGAGGCTCACGTAGCCTCCGCATGGATGACGCTGCGCAAAAGTGACCCGGTCGGCTTACTATTTTGGGAGGAGACATATTCCTTGGTATATGCCTCCATGTATGCCCTAATTGGACACCTGGCTACCCCTATATAAGGGGGGCTAGGGCTTCTGTAGAAGGGGTTGATCTCAAGAGGGTGGTGTTTTACTAGTGTGTTCCTGAGGGCTAGCTAGTGGTGAGAGTAAGAGAGTTCCTTCTTCCTCCTCTCCCCAATACAGCTCAAGGAACACTTGTAAACTGTGGAAGTGAATCAAATACAAAACAACTGTGTGTGGAATCACCACACTATCCCTCCTTGGATTCCTCTAGTGCATCTTGTCCCCACCTTTATCCTATCCATGGCATCTACCGTGACACCACCACGACAGTTGGCGCCCACCATGGGGCTAGCAGCGCTAGCAGGAGTGAAGATCTGGACGGGAAACTTCATCGGCACCGGCGAATGCATCATCTCTGGGCTCGTTCAGCGCTTTGGAGCGCTGGACTTCGTCAGCGACAACACCGGCTGCTTCGGAAGCGTCCTCTTCCGCGCAATAGCCTCTTCGTCAAGCTCGGCGTGCACAAGATCTACGTTGCTGTTGATGTGTCGTGTGTTCACCCGCGACACGTCGTCGAAGGAGGCGAGCCACCCCTTAGCACGGTTCGTGGGGCGTGTATCGCTCGCTCCCCAGACCGCGCCGAGGTGATGATGACTGCGCCAGGCGCAGGCGCAGGCGTAAGCAAGGATCTGGCACCAGATCCAAAGGTAACGCCCAATGCATCGAGAAAAAGTAGAGGTCCTCCTCTAGAAAGGCCAGAGAATGTGCTGCAGCAGGCGATGGATAGCTTGGCAAACCCAGTAGCAGCAGTAGTAGATCCGGCTCAGGCATAGGCCGAGCTAGAGGAGACTAGGCAAAAAATACTAGAGGGTGCGAAAAAGATAGCCGCGGCTCAGCAGTCGTTGAACATGACACTGCGTGAGTATGGAAAGGCAAATAAGGTAGATGTTGTAAAAGTAAAGGGGAGAAACCTCATGAGTGAAATGAACAAAGAGGGTGATACTAGGATTGAGGAATCAGAGAACTGCTTGTCCGTGGGGCTGCCGAAGTATAGTACCCTGGCAAAGAACCTCAGAGCAGCAGATGCAGCTGCATCTGAGTTAGAACGTCTAACGGGTGAAGCCCGTCAGAGACAGCAAGATAGGGTCAATGAGTTGGTTTGGATCGCGAATAGGCAAAATGAGGAATTACTCAGGGCCAACCCGGAGAGAGCTGGGGCCTCCAAGATCGTTCACTCGGCGGTGGGTAACCCGGAGAAATCCGCTGGAGCTGCATCGTCTCCTCATGGTGGTCCTAGGAGAGAAGAGGTAGTAACCTCGGCCAGGAGGAACAAACAGATAGTCCCGTATGACCCGGCAAGGGCATGGAAAGGAAACGAAGTGCAGAGAGGTGAAGCTGGCCGAGTTAACCGCGGCCAAGGCAATGCCGGTCAAGGGAATGCTGTAAAGGGTAATGCCGGACAGTGTAATTCGGTAGGTGCAGGGAAACCGCAACAGCGGAATATACCACGGCAAGAGCGCAGTGCCGGCCAAGGTATGCAATAGAGAGCAGCTCCACAGGAGCAAGATAGATACAATGATGGTGATTCGGAAATGGTGAACGCTGGGTATCCCAGGACGGACTATCACGTGATAGGGTCAAGATTGGGAAGCAGGAATTTGATGCCCGACGATGCCAGGTTAAAACTGGATCGGCTGTATAGGTCGGAGCAAATTGAATGTCAAGGTCCTCCGGGTCCTGCGTTTTTTGGGCCTCGGATCATGAAGGAACCTCCGGTACCTAACTTCCAGCTACTTAGAGGCACTAAGACATATGATGGCAGCACAAAGCCAGAGGATTGGTTGATTAACTATGCTACAACGGTGAAAATTGCTATAGGCAACTTGAGATGGGCTGTGAGATATGTACCCCAGATGTTGGAAGGGCCAGCGAGGGTATGGCTAAACAATTTGCCACCCGGAAGGATTAACTGTTGGATCGATTTTGAGGAAATGTTTGTTAGCAATTTCTCAAGTACGTATCAGAGGCCGAATAGGCCACAGACCCTAGCGATGTGCAAGCAGAAAACGAATGAGACAGACCAGGAGTTCCTAACGCAGTGATGTACAGTGCGAAACTTCTGTGAGGGTGTAATTGAGTCACAGGACATAGCATGGTTTGCGCAAGGGTGCAGATATGCAAGCATGTTGTGGCAAAGATTGCAAAGGGATATGCCAACTATATTGGCAGAGACAATCCGGATCGCTGATTTGTATGCCATGGGTGATCCGACTCAACCTAGGTTAATGCCAAGTGAGTCAAACGAGGAATACTACCAGAGAGATGGAGCCGGGTCATCCCGGAGGAATGATTACCGAGGTAAAAGAAGAGATGACAGACCGGATTACCGGTACAGTTTGCAACAAGTTGCTGCTCTGAATCAAGATCAACCTGGTGCAGGAACCAACCAACGCTAGAAAACTAGAGGATAGCAATGGACTCCAAGAAATGATGGCAAGAAAACTTGGACGCCAGAGCAGAAGAAACAGTGGCAAGAAAAGAAGGACTGTCCGAGGTATACTTATGAGGCAATGCTGGATTAGCCGTGTAAATTTCACACGCAAAATCCGAGTAACCCAGCGGGTCACACAACTAGGCAGTGTGAGTGGATGCGGAAGATAGAACAAGGTGGTTCACGTAATGCTCAGGCACCTCGGAATGATCAACCTCGGAATGATCAACCTCGGCAGGAGTTACCCCGGCAGCAATTGCTCTCCGGAGCAAACACGCAACAGTTAATGTTGCCTCCCCCTCTGCCGAGGTATGACAATCATGAGAGAAGGGATGCAGTGCATCAAGTGGAAGACCAGCATCAACCGGATCAGAGGTACCCCGGAAACGAGGGGAGGAATGAGTACAGAGAGCATCATCAGAGCTACTGTGTGTTTACCATAGAAGAGACAGACAGAAAGAGTTTGCAGCGCTGACACATGGAAGTAAATGCGGTAATGCCAGCTGTGACGAGGTATATGCCTTGGTCGAACCAGGAAATTACCAGGATTAAACCTACAACAAAACCAATATATGATTTAATTTGGAAAAGGTTAGGGGCACGAGACTTACCACAGGAGGAAGACTATCTCGGCAGAAGTGTTCGATCCCCCACGTCCACTCAGAGGAGATGTCCTTGTGAGTGGTGAAGAGGGCCTTGACCCGGCGGTAGATCTCGATGTTGCTCAACTCGAAGGAGGAAGTCCGGTTGGGGTCATGGCCCCAGCTCATGTGACAGAGTTTATGTATGCGTTTCTGGAGGGGGGAGATCCGGTTGCGGACAAATGTGATCATTGTGTCCTCATTCCGCAATCCCAGATCCTTCAGTTCCTAGAACCTTTTGTTGACTTGGTTCACCAGGACAGTGGGCCTCTTGGGGATCTTGTCCCACAGATCCGGATTAGGAGGACCCAGAGCGTAGGGGCACAGCCGGATCAGATCTTCATCCGTGCCATTTCTGACATAGAAGAAGGTTCGGGCCCAGCCCTTGCAGGAGTCAAGCCCCGTGATTCGGGGGAAGATGGACTACTTCCGAGGAGAAATGGAAGCGGCACCGAACTGCGTGAGCTGCTTGTCCTCCGAGTCAAGCTCTCTGTTCAGAATTACGTTCCGGCGGAGGCCAAAGAACTGGATCCAGAGCTCCTTCGTAGGCCACAGTCCGGTGTAGCCCTCGATGGTGGAAGCGAAGGCGGAGAGAGAGGTGATGGCGTTAGCCGGAAGATGATGCGGCGAAAGCTCATATGTGTCGAGCCAGTCGTGGAAAAAATCATTAACAGGGAGGCCGAACCCATGTTGGAAGTGGGAGAGGAATACCACATACTCACCCGGATTGGGTGAGGGGGCAAGATCCACAGCGGCAAGACGCGCGATGACGCCCTCCGGGATACACCGGGTGCGGTACAGCCAGTCAATATCGTCTTGGCAAACCCAGGACCCAGCCCAAGCGCCGCGGTCGGTGTTCACCGTGTCCTCCTCCATTTCCTGCTTCGTGACGGCGAGCTCTTCTTCTGTCATCTCAAGGTCACTGTCCTCACTAGCGCTATCGGCTGTGGGGGGCAGTGGCGTGGACAGACGAGGACCCGTGGCAGAAGAGATGCGGGGAGGTGGCGGCAACGCTGGTGCGCGAGGAAACAGTGCGGCGGCGGCGCGGCTAAGCAGATGCGGTGGCGGCGGCGCTGTCGCTGGAGAGGAAGAGGAAGAAGAAGAGGGAAAGGGGGCGCGAGAGTGGGGAAAAGACCCAAGGGGCGCCCCCCTCCCCTATTTAACCACGCCCTTGAGGGGTAGTGGGATCACGTTGTGCGGACGGGCCACACGGTGTGGCCGTGTATGACCCGGATCAACCAATCAGCGAAGAGCCACAGGAAGGGCCACAGGGCGCAGGAGATCCCATGACGTGATGTTATGATACAGTTAACAAGGAGGCAGACACGATGTGACGTGTGCTACAGTAATAACTGACAATTACTATGGCGGTTACTGGCGTAGGCCCTTAAAATGAGGCAAAGTAATGATTAACCTCCACGTGGGGAAGCGTACGAGAGAAGGAACAATGACCCAGATGAGTATGAGGTGACCCGGCCAGCGAGTGAAAACTCGGAATGTTCCAAGGGAAGTAAACCTATGAAATCCGGACTATGAGGTAACTCGGAAAAGGAGCAAAAGGCTCGATAAAATTGAACCTGTTGTGGCCTTAGCGGCTAAGGCAGCTAAGACCACACCAGCTTAGGGGACTAATGTTGGGGGGATACCCCGGGTAGGGTCACGCCGGGGTATAAAGGCCAAGTTAGCCGAGGCACGGCAAGGTCAAAGCGGGTGCTGGCCGAGTCACCTCAAGGCAGGCCAAATCATGGGGTAACCCGGACCAGGGGATGTCCACCTAACTGGGTCTCAGCCGACTTATATCGTAAGTCGGTAAGATGTATCTAACTTGTATGCAGGTATAGGTATGGCCGGATCAACTAGGTACGATCCGGGTTATATCAAGCTTGTAAGAGAAGGAAGGTATCTCGTTGGTTAAAGGGTGACCACTGTACGCAGAGCGTGAGCAAAGCGGACAGAGGCCAGGACCACCGAGGCGTGGCCAACAAAGGTGATGATGCCTGTGTCGGATGACGCGGGCGCCACAGAGGCTCACGTAGCCTCCGCATGGATGACGCTGGCAAAAGTGACCCGGTCGGCTTACTATTTTGGGAGGAGGCATATTCCTTGGTATATGCCTCCACGTATGCCCTAATTGGAGACCTGGCTACCCCTATATAAGGGGGGCTAGGGCTTCTGTAGAAGGGGTTGATCTCAAGAGGGTGTTGTTTTACTAGTGTGTTCTTGAGGGCTAGCTAGTGGTGAGAGTAAGAGAGTTCCTTCTTCCTCCTCTCCCCAATACAGCTCAAGGAACACTTGTAAACCGTGGAAGTGAATCAAATACAAAACAACTGTGTGTGGAATCACCACACTATCCCTCCCTGGATTCCTCTAGTGCATCTTGTCCCCACCTTTAGCCTATCCATGGCATCTACCGTGACACCACCACAACAGTTGGCGCCCACAGTGGGGCTAGTGGCGCTAGCAGGTGTGAAGATCCGGACGGGAAACTTCATCGGCACCAGCGAATGCATCGTCTCTGGGCTCGTTCAGCGCTTTGGAGCGCTGAACTTCGTCAGCAACAACGCCGGCTGCTTCGGCAAGCGTCCTCTTCCGCGCAACAGCCTCTTCGTCAAGCTCGGCGTGCACAAGATCTATGTTGTTGTTGATGTGTCGTGCGTTCACCCGTGGCACGTCATCGAAGGAGGCGAGCCACCCCTTAGCACGGTTCGTGGGGCACGTATTGCTCACTTCCCAGACCGCGTCGAGGTGATGATGACTGCACCAGGCGCAGGCGCAAGCAAGGATCTGGCACCAGATCCGAAGGTAACACCCAAGGCACCGAGAAAAAGTAGCGGTCCTCCTCTAGAAAGGCCAAAGAATGTGCTGCAGCAGGCGATGGATAGCTTGGCAAACCCAGTAGCAGCAGTAGTAGATCCGGCTCAGGCATAGGCCGAGCTAGAGGAGACTAGGCAAAAAATACTAGAGGGTGCGAAAAAGATAGCCGCGGCTCAGCAGTCGTTGAACATGACACTGCGTGAGTACGCAAAGGCAAATAAGGTAGATGCTGTAAAAGTAAAGGGGAGAAACCTCATGAGTGAAATGAACAAAGAGGGTGATACTAGGATTGAGGAATCAGAGAACTGCTTGTCCATGGGGCTGCCGAAGTATAGTACCCCGGCAAAGAACCTCAGAGCAGCAGATGCAGCTGTATCCGAGTTAGAAGGTCTGACGGGTGAAGCCCGTCAGAGACAGCAAGATAGGGTCAATGAGTTGGTTCGGATCATGAACAGGCAAAATGAGGAATTACTCAGGGCCAACCTGGAGAGAGTTGGGGCCTCCAAGATCATTCACTCGGCAGTGGGTAACACGGAGAAATCCGCTGGAGCTGCATCGTCTCCTCATGGTGGTCCTAGGAGAGAAGAGGTAGTAACCTCGGCCAGGAGGAACAAACAGATAGTCCCGTATGACCCGGCAAGGGCATGGAAAGGAAACGAAGTGCAGAGAAATGAGGATCGACGAAGTGTGAGCCGAGGTGAAGCTGGCCGAGTTAACCGCGACCAAGGCAATGCCGGTCAAGGGAATGCTGTAAAGGTTAATGCCGGACAGTGTAATTCGGTAGGTGCAGGGAAACCGCAGCAGCGGAATATACCACGGCAAGAGCGCAGTGCCGGCCAAGGTATGCAACAGAGAGCAGCTCCACAGGAGCAAGATAGATACAATGATGGTGATTCAGAAATGGTGAACGCTGGGTATCCCAGGACGAACTATCACGTGATAAGGTCAAGATTGGGAAGCAGGAATTTGATGCTCGACGATGCCAGGTTAAAACTGGATCGGCTGTATAGGTCGGAGCAAATTGAATGTCAAGGTCCTCCGGGTCCTGCGTGTTTTGGGCCCCGGATCATGAAGGAACCTCCGATACCTAACTTCCAGCTACTTAGAGGCACTAAGACAAATGACGGCAGCACAAAGCCAGAGGATTGGTTGATTAACTATGCTACAGCGGTGAAAATTGCTATAGGCAACTTGAGATGGGTTGTGAGATATGTACCCCAGATGTTGGAAGGGCCAGCGAGGGTATGGCTAAACAATTTGCCACCCGGAAGGATTAACTGTTGGATCGATTTTGAGGAAATGTTTGTCAGCAATTTCTCAAGTACGTATCAGAGGCCGAATAGGCCACAAACCCTAGTGATGTGCAAGCAGAAACGGAATGAGACAGACCGGGAGTTCCTAACCCGGTGGTGTACAGTGCAAAACTCCTGTGAGGGTGTAATTGAGTCAAGGCCATAGCATGGTTTGTGCAAGGGTGCAGATATGCAAGCATGTTGTGGCAAAGATTGCAAAGGGATATGCCAACTACATTGGCAGAGACAATCCGGATCGCTGATTCGTATGCCTTGGGTGATCCGAATCAACCTAGGTTCCATTGAGTGCGCGTCAGCCGGGTCTAACCTGGCCGAGTCACTTGTGATTGCACAAGATAAGAGAAAAATCCAAGAGGTGGTGGCGTTGGCTCAATCCGCGCAGCAGTATATGTCGGCGCTGAGTAATCCGCATGGTAGTGTCTCATTCCAAGCAACAAAAGATACCAAGAAAGTGCCTGTTGATGATATGTTCCCAGAGCGCACCGTAACAATTGGTGTCGGGTTAAATGACAAATAGGAAAGCGAGGTCATCAACATCCTCCGTGAGAATCGGGATATTTTTGCTTGGTCCACACAGGACTTGCAAGGTGTTTCGAGGGAGTTGGCCGAGCACTCTTTGAATGTGAGACCCGGAGCAAAGCTGGTGAAGCAACCTCTCCGCCGCTTCGCCAAAGATAGGAGAAAAGTCATAGGAGATGAGATAGCTCGGCTGCTAGCAGCTGGATTTATCATGGAAGTACTTTACCCGGATTGGCTGTCTAATCCGGTGCTGGTGGAGAAGAACAAGGACGATCCGAATGTGGCAGTGGTTTGGCGCATGTGTATCGATTACACGAACCTAAATAAGGCATGTCCGAAAGATCCATTCCCACTGCCAAGGATAGACCAGGTCATAGATTCCACTGCTGGGTGTGAACTATTGTCATTCATTGATGCATATTCTGGTTTCCACCAGATACCTTTGAACCCAAGTGATCAAATAAAGACCGCGTTTATCACCCCGTATGGGGCCTATTGCTATCGCACCATGCCACTTGGTTTACGTAATGCAGGGGCAACGTACCAAAGATGTATGCGGAAATGTTTGCACGACCAAATTGGTCAAAATGTGCAGGTGTATGTGGATGATGTTGTTATCAAGACCAAGGAAAGCAAAACGCTCCTTGACGATATCAGGCAGACATTCGCGAACCTAAGGAGGTTCCAAATGAAGCTTAACCCGGAAAAATGCACCTTCGGTGTCCCGGCTGGAAAATTACTCGGATTTCTTGTCTCCAGCCGAGGTATTGAAGTCAATGCAACTAAAATCCGGGCCATAGAGCGAATGGAACTGCCGAAGTGCCTTAATGATGTCCAGAAGTTCACTGGTTGCCTGGCATCCTTAAGTCGGTTTGTATGTCGGTTGGGAGAAAAGGCACTGCCTCTCTATCAACTCATGAAAAAGTCGGACAAGTTCATTTGGACGCTGCATGCCAATGAAGCCTTTATCCAATTAAAGAAAATGTTAGCCACTGCACCAGTGTTAGCCTCTCCACTATCAAAGGAGCCAATGTTGCTCTATATAGCCACAACGAAACCGAGTTGTAAGTGTAGTAATTGTGGTAGAGCGCGACGAAGAGGGTAAGTCAGTGCAAAGGCCAGTATATTACCAAAGCGAAGTGTTATCCGCATCAAAGAAGAATTATCCACACTATCAGAAAGTGGCGTATGGTGTGTACATGTCGGCTAAGAAGCTAAAACACTATTTTGAGGAGCACCCCATCAAAGTAATATGTGAAGATCCCATATCCGAGATAATGAGTAACAAAGATGCAAGTGGCAGGATTGCAAAATGGGCAATTGAGCTAGGCCCTTATGTGCCACAGTATGACAGAAGAGAAGCAATCAAGTCTTAGGCTGTGGCCGACTTTTTTGTGTACTGGGCCGAGGTGCAATATGAACCACCATTACCAGATCCAAACTATTGGAGAATGCACTTTGACGGATCAAAAACAAAAACCAGATTAGGCGCCGGAGTAGTACTTACCTTGCCAAAAAATGACCAGTTGAAGTATGTGTTGCAGATCCATTTCGCAGCGTCGAACAATGTCGCCGAATATGAGGCACTTGTGCATGGGCTCAAAGTGGCAAAAGAAATTGGGATACGTCGGATCCAATGCTTTGGTGACTCGGATTTAGTAGTTCAGCAAGTGTCGAGGCTGTGGGACGCTCTGGATTCAAACATGGCATTATACAGATTCCATGTGCAGAAGATATCTGGTTACTTTGAGGGATGCGAATTTCACCATGTACCCCGGGTGGAAAATGAGGCTGCCGACGTATTTGAAGGGAATATGCCCGAGAGGCAATAATAAAGTGGTTATTCTCTTATTCCATGTTTATGATAAATGTTTATTTTACATGCTAGAATTGTATTGATCGGAAACATCAATACATGTGTGTTTAATAAACAAAAAGGGTTCCTAGTTATGCCTCTCTTATAGACTAGCTTGTTGATTAACAAGATGATCAAGGTTTCCTGATCATGGACATTGGATGTTGTTAATAACAAGGACACACCATTGGTGGAATGATGTGATGAACATTCATCCGAAGTATAGCATTACGATCAAAGTCATTATGTTTATATTGCTATAACATCATACGAAGTAATCTTTATCTTTAGACCATGAGATCATGTTAATTGCTAACACCGGAAGAGTATCTTGATAACATCAAACGTCACACCGTAACAGGGTGACTATAAAGATGGGTTCAGTACTACGAAGGTGTTATGTTGAGGCTCATGGATCAAGAGTGGAATTTGTCAATCCCGATGACGGATAGATATACTCTGGGCCCTCTCGGTGATATCACATTGAAATAGCTTGCAAGCAAGTGATGTGATCACTAGAATGTTATATCACGGGAACGAGAAAAGAGTGCATGTCGGTAACAAGATCAAACTAGGTATGGAGATACCAATGATCGAATCTCGGACATGTAATATATCGCGGGACAAAGGGATTTAGTTACTAGCGTTAAAGGTTCTCAAAATCACAGAAGTCGTCGTTGAATGTGTAGGAGTCAGTATGGATCTCTAGGTCCCGCTGCTGATTATTGATCGGAGAGGGGTCTCGATCATGTCTGCATTATCCGCGAACCGTAGGGTGACACACTTAAGGGATACCGACACCATTTGGAGCAAATATGTTTCAGATAAAGATTTAAGAAAGTGCTGGAATTATTTCAATAGACACCGAAACTGTTTCAGGTGAAATTGCTGAAATTGGTTCTGCATGTAATATTGAAATGTTGCAAGGGGTTTTATGTGAATGTTTGTTAATTAAAGTAATTAGCAAAATTCTGAATAAAAATAATAAAAGAGTTTTATTAAATGAGAGAGCATTAAATTTGGAGAAATTTAATGCATTTAAAGTGGAGACTTTAAAAGAGAATGTGAAGGGGCAAATTTATGTGGAGGGAGTTACCACCACATGAATGGAGGAGGTGAAGAGTCACCTCCTCCATGCGCCGGACATGAAGGAGGGGCACCCCCTCCTCCTATAAAAGGACACCCCCTCCTCACTTCTCACACACACCTCCTTGTGAAGGATCTCTCTCCCCCTCTAGTATTATTCCCCCATGGTCTCGGATTAGTGAGACACATGTTCCCGATGGCTTTATCTGGAAAGGAGTTGCTGCTTCCGCTGCTTTGTTGGAGCGAGGGACGGAGGTTGTCGGGGTACCGAACGTGTGTGCGATCACGGATGCACCGCTGCTTTGTGGTGCTGGACTTGGTGGTGCCGGACCTGGATCTGATGGACGTGCTGGAGCCGGACCTACTGGACTTCCTCACGATCTTGAGACCGGCAAGTGTACGACTACATCAACCACGAGTTCCTACTCGTTAACAAATCTCGTTGTCTACGAGGGTAAGTTCTCGTTGGATGTATGTCCACCCGTTGCTTTGTACCTAATAGATTGATCTTGGCGTGTAGTTCACACCGTAGGAAATTTTTTGTTTTCTATGCTGTGGACCCAACAGTGGTATCAGAGCCTGATCTATGCGTAGGTGCTTTGCACGGGTAGTACACATATGTTGATATGTGGCCGATGATGATCATGTTATTGCATCTTCTATGTATTTTGGATATTGGTGGCATAGTGGGATGAAGCGGCCCGGACCAACCTTACATGTCATCGTACATGAGACCGGTTCCACGACTGACATGCAACTAGTTTTGCATAAGTGGCTGGCGGGTGTCTGTCTCTCCTACTATAGTCAATATCTGATTTACAACGAGTTGCTAATAATTTGGTTATCCTCGTTGTGGTTCATGTTCGTAGGTAAGAACGGTTCTATCTCCGAAAGCCCTAAGCCACGTAAAACTTGCAATTGATAAATTAGAGGCGTCTAGTTTAGATCGTTGTTGGGCTAGTGTCTTGATATGGTATTGTTGTAAGTAGATGTATGACAGATACTCTTACAACACATTCAACGTGTAAGTTCCATAGACCTTGGCCTTACACACAAAGGAATGATAGAGATCATACCATGCTGCAAATGATAGAAATCAAATGCATGGACCATATCATCTCACTTTACACATTAGATGTTAGCATCTTATACTGTTAGTTTAGCGCTTTCTGTAGCATTGTAAGATGATACCTCATTTAAATATCAAGATAAAATGTGTTCTTCCTTAAGTATGCATCGTTTTATGGATCGTGTTTCGAGACATCATGTGATGATAGGGTGTACTCGAATCTACGCTTTCATACAAACAGGTGTAAGACAGTTTTACACACGCGAGTACTAAGGTTCTTACTTGGCGAGCCTAGCATGTACAGACATGGCCTCGGAACACGGACCGAAAGGTTAAGCATGAGTCATATAGTTGATATGATGCCCATATAGATGCTCGACTTTGAAGCTACATCAACTCACGTGATGATCAGACTTGGTGTAGTGGATTTGGTTCATGTAATCACCAAAAAGACACGAGGGATGTCGTTTTTGAGTGGGAGTTCATTTCTAATTTGGATTAGTCGAACCAAATTTGTCATAAATTAAATCAAAGTGAATTTGCATAGTTTGTTGTAGTCATTGGCATTCGTTTTCTTCCTTAGGCTTAGTTTTTATTTGAGATAATAGAACTATAGAATTCTGGATATTTACTTTACGAATTGGTATCGTATTGTTTTGAATGTCAATTTAAAGTTTATAAGTCCTAATGCAAACTTTCAGCAAACTCTATTTACTCCATGAAGTTTAATAAGTAGTATTAAATCAAGAGTAAGAATTCCAATGTTAGTATCTAAAGTATCATGTTTGCCTCCATGATTATTGATATTCAAAAAGTTGTTTTAATATCAAGATTATATTGGAGCTGAAAATTGTTTCAGAAACCATCATGTGTGAAAGATATTGTGATATCTGAAACAATGTTTTTGGTTGCATTATGATAGAGTATAATTTAGCAAAATACATGTTCTCATATTATATGAGAATTTGTGAAGGATGGAGATGCTAGGCATCCGAATCTACCAAAAAGGTTTTGGGAACTGATATTATACTCGCGATTCTTCCTTATAGGCTATAGTAGCTTGATCATGAAAGTTGTCATGATAAGGATGAATAGAAGATGTAAGTAAAATGTTTACTACACTAATAGATTACTAAAGAATGGATTTTGAAAAGAACACCAAACATTTGATGATGGTGATCCACTTCAAAGTGCAAGTCCAAAGGTATTAGTATTTGACTATATACGCTTTGTACCATGTGTCATGTTGATGACACCACTATTGATGTTGATAGATTCTTTTAAAAGAAAAGGAATTGCTGAAAGAGAATCTATAAAATATTTGGCAGAAAATAAAAGGTTAGAAATGTCCAACTTAGGTATATAGAAGATATACATGTTATGGCTATATTCCTTGCTTGTTAAACAATGTGGTTCTTAGGTATTGGATACCGGTATTGGATACCGAATTGGTTGGTATGAAGTGTCATACAGGACAACGCAATTCATGAACGACAATGGCCTAAGTAACTACCAAGAGAATGAGTGATGATGTTCATCGAAAACAAATAAAGTGTTATTGTGTTTTTCGTTGTCATCAAACCAATCCTTCAAGATTTGTTTAAATAATTGTTATTTTGTTCTGGTATTATGAGAACAATGGTTGTTCAAATAAATTACCGTATTCCATAAAGGATGGATGAACTTTTACAAGTCTAGTGGGAGAAATCACATCCATAAACATTGTTGCTAAAATGTTGCAAGACAAGTGATTAAAAGATCACTTATGAAGTGACATCGTTGTTTTAAATTATATTGGAAATAAAACATGAAGAAACTCCATGTTGATGGATTTTTGGAGTCTTTTGATTTTGATCAATTGACGCATGTGAGACTTTCCTTGAGATAATTGAAACTCCGTCCATAGGCCATACAGGAACGGATGACTAGCTTATTGGAAATTGTGCATGCTGATGTGCATAGTCCATTATGTGTAGCCATATGCGATGGATCTTTTTTGCTTCATATGCTTTCTTCAAAAATTTGAGTGAATATATCTGTATATTTACTTAATAAGGAAGAAGTATGAAACATTTGAAAGTTGTTCAAAGACTTTCAAGATGAATTGGAAAATCATTGTAACAAGAAAATAAGAGTTTATGATTTGATCATAAAGGAAGATATTTGAGTTACAGGTTTAGCAAAACACCTAAGATTTGAGGAATTGTTCCATGATTTGTGTTTTCCCGATAAACCATAGGAGTATGGCATATTCAAGAGATGAAATCAAACCATGTTTGACATGGTAAGATCAAAGGTGTCATTTATAAAACTGCCATTATGTTTTAAAGATTTAAGCTTTAGAGACAACCGCTTTTACACTGAAAAGAGCACCATCGTGATCCATTGAAATGACACCATATGGGTTATGGTTTGGGATAAAACCCGAATTGTCTTTTCTTAAATTTTGGTATGCTATGCATAAGTAAAATGTTTACAACCAAAGTCGGATAAGCACGTCTTTGTAGGTTATCCCAAAGAATTTGTTGGGAATTTCTCCATAACACCAAGGACAAAAGAGTTTGTCGCTTGGAATGTCAAGTTTCTTGAGAAGGAACTTTTCGTGAAAAGTTAAGTGGGAGGACAATAGAACTTTGATAAGGTTGTTGAACCTTAGTTATATGTG
Organism: Avena sativa; assembly: GCA_916181665.1. Classification (NCBI taxonomy): domain Eukaryota; kingdom Viridiplantae; phylum Streptophyta; class Magnoliopsida; order Poales; family Poaceae; genus Avena; species Avena sativa. The sequence goes on from OV702292.1 coordinate 107,463,175, forward strand.
CTAAGTAGCGCAGCGCCGGAAAGTGTCCTGGTGGCAGCCACAATGCTCATGGCTCTCGTGATTACAAAAGGTGTGATCTCGGAGATTAGAGTTCCTATAGAACCGTGTGGGTCGGTAAGAATCAAATAGTAAGATTTGATAAGCAAGTCGTTTTTGTTTTGACAATGATGAACCGACTACATGCAAAGAAGCGATGATGGGCCCTGACTCCATAAAATGACTAGAAGTCGTAGAATCCGTGATAGTATCCATACACGAGAAATCAAGTTTCTGAACTTGGAAGACCCTCCGGAAAGGCGTGAAGCCTATCGGTCGTGTTTGGATCTATAAAGAAATAAGACATGGATGTTTAACATCTATGAAATAGTCGACATGTCAAAAAGAAGTTTACGACAATGTTCAAGGAGTTGACTATGACAAGATTTGATCTTTCATAGTGATATATAGTCTTGACGGATTAATGTAGCAACCACTACATATAATTTGGTATATGGTAGTTGAATAAACAAAAAAAGGTTCTTCTAATGGAACGGTAACCTAGGACATGTACATGACATGGTCCGAAGGGTTTTGTTAATTCAAAGGGTGCTAAAAGGGCATGTAAACTTCAATAGTTGAAGTAAGCATAGCGGAGTTGGAATCTTCACCATGATGAAACCGTTAAAAGAGTTTAAATTCATCGGAGATGATGAAGATGCTTGCATTTGCAAGAAATTAAGTGGGAGCGCTGAGACATATTTCTAATACATTATGTAGAGAACATATTGTTGATTGGAAATGATGTATCTTGAATTGACACAAGTTAAGGATTTCATTAAAATAAGATTTCGATGAAAGACTTGGGCAAACCCAGAATATTAGGCATCAATATCTATATGGATAGATTAAGGCGCTAATATGGTTGTGCCAGACATACATATATAAGATATTGAAAGGGTTTAATATGAGATATTGAAAGGGTTCAATATGGAAACAACAAGAAAGGTTCTTGCTGCATGGAAAGGATTGTATCAAGATTCAAGTGTTTCAACACTTGGTGAGTAAAATCACATGAAAATTTTGATCGATTATACCATGATATGTATATATCCAGAATGTCCTATGCTCTAAATGTTATGAGCATATACCAGAATGATTCATAAGATGATCATTGGACAATAGTAAAGATATTCTTATGAGCTTTGGAAGAACTAAGAATATATCATGTATAATTGACAAATAGTTAAAGGTAGTTCATTGTAAAGTGTTAAATTGATACTAGTTTTGTCACAAGATACAAATTAAATTTACCTCAATTTAGACTATGGGTGGAACAATATAATGGAAAGGATGTTCCATGATGGATTTGGATGAGTTCCAAAGTTGAGATATTGTGACGGATACTACAACAAAAGGCTAAGTATATGACTGCTATAGTAGCAGCATAGGAGGGCATTTGTGTTAAGTAGTTTGTTATCAAACTAGGTGTGGTTCAAAGTGGGCTAATACTATGAAGATATATTGTGTGACAATAATATCAACATATTTTAACCCGAACGAACTAAAGGTCTCACCAGAGGACCAAATTTATACAATGCCATCTCATTTGAGAATGAGTGATGCGTAGAGACGCAAAGACATGCAAATACACATGGACCTGAAACTGTCAAATCCGGAGATTATGTTAACCACTAGCAATTGCGTATATGCAACACCAGAAAGCCATAGGTGTTCAATACGCAAAGTTTTTCAAACTAGATTATTGACTCTAGTGCAAGTGGGAGACTGAAGGGAATATGCCCGAGAGGCAATAATAAAGTGGTTATTATCTTATTCCATGTTTATGATAAATGTTTATTTTACATGCTAGAATTGTATTGATCGGAAACATCAATACATGTGTGTTTAATAAACAAAAAGGGTTCCTAGTTATGCCTCTCTTATAGACTAGCTTGTTGATTAACAAGATGATCAAGGTTTCCTGATCAAGGACATTGGATGTTGTTAATAACAAGGTCAAACCATTGGTGGAATGATGTGATGAACATTCATCCGAAGTATAGCATTACGATCAAAGTCATTATGTTTATATTGCTATAACATCATACGAAGTAATCTTTATCCTTAGACCATGAGATCATGTTAATTGCTAACACCGGAAGAGTATCTTGATAACATCAAACGTCACACCATAACAGGGTGACAATAAAGATGGGTTCAGTACTACGAAGGTGTTATGTTGAGGCTCATGGATCAAGAGTGGAATTTTTCAATCCCGATGACGGATAGATATAATCTGGGCCCTCTCGGTGATATCACATTGAAATAGCTTGCAAGCAAGTGATGTGATCACTAGAATGTTATATCACGGGAACGAGAAAAGAGTGCATGTCGGTAACAAGATCAAACTAGGTATGGAGATACCGATGATCGAATCTCGGACATGTAATATATCGCGGGAGAAAGGGATTTAGTTACTAGCGTTAAAGGTTCTCACGATCACAGAAGTCATCGTTGAATGTGTAGGAGTCAGTATGGATCTCCAGGTCCCGCTGCTGATTATTGATTGGAGAGGGGTCTCGATCATGTCTGCATTATTCGCGAACCGTAGGGAGACACACTTAAGGGATACCGACACCATTTGGAGCAAATATGTTTCAGATAAAGATTTAAGAAAGTGCTGTAATTATTTCATAGACATCGAAACTGTTTCGGGTGAAATTGCTGAAATTGGTTCTGCATGTAATATTGAAATGTTGCAGGGGGTTTTATGTGAATGTTTGTTAATTAAAGTAATTAACAAAATTCTGAATAAAAATAATAAAAGAGTTTTATTAAATGAGAGAGCATTAAATTTGGAGAAATTTAATGTATTTAAAGTGGAGACTTTAAAAGAGAATGTGAAGGGGCAAATTTATGTGGAGGGAGTTACCACCACATGAATGGAGGAGGTGAAGATTCACCTCCTCCATGCGCCGGCCATGAAGGAGGGGCACCCCCCCCTTCTCCTATAAAAGGCCCCCCCTCCTCACTTCTCACACACACCTCCTTGTGAAGGATCTCTCTCTCCCTCTAGTATTATTCCCCCATGGTCCCGGATTTGGTGGTGCCGGAGCTAGATCTGATGGACGTGCTAGAGCCAGACCTGCTGGACATCCTCACGATCTTGAGATCGGGAAGTGTACGACTACATCAACCACGAGTTCCTACTCGTTAACAAAGCTCGTTGTCTACGAGGGTAAGTTCTCGTTGGATGTATGTCCACCCGTTGCTTTGTACCTAATAGATAGATCTTGGCGTGTAGTTCACACCGTAGGAAATTTTTTGTTTTCTATGTTGCGGACCCAACAGTATTGTCGAAACTCGGATCAACCCGACAAGCAATTCCGCTGGGTGTAGCATTAGAACACCTCAGAAAACCATCTATCAGGTCGTCCCCAGAAACTGACTCAATCTACATCCTGGAAGATACGGAGTCTGGAGTTGTACCCATGGACATTGACATGGGAGGTGGTACGCGAAACCCGGGGACTGCCTTGGCAAACCCGGGGACTGCTTCGCAAGACCCAGGGACTGCTCAGCGCGATCCGACTGAGGTTATGCCGGTGGATCAGATGGAAATTGATGAGGATGTGTTCCCAATGCGAGCTGTACCAGGTTGGGCATTGCCCATATTTCAATTCCTGAAAGATGGAACCTTACCCGCTGAGGAGGTGCTGTCTAGGCAAACTCAGAGGAGAGCAAAAGCATACACAATCATCAATTCCGAGCTATACAAAAGGAGCGTGACTAATGTCCTCCAGCAATGTGTTAACCCAGAAGAAGGGCTTGACATCCTCCGAGATATACATCAAGGGGAATGTGGGCATCATGCCTCGTCCAGAGCCTTAGTGGCAAAAGCTTTCCATCATGGGTTCTACTGGCCAAGTGCCTTAGAACAAGCAGAGGATTTGGTAAGAAAATGCAATGGTTGTCAGAGGTATGCTACCAAGACACATATGCCAATGTCGGAGCTCAAGACCATACCAATTACCTTGCCATTTGTTGTATGGTGTTTGGACATGGTTGGCCCGTTCAAACCTGCAAAAGGGAACATGACCCACATCTTGGTCATGGTTGACAAGTTTACAAAATGGATTGAGGTGAAGCCAATAAGGAAATGTGATGGATCTACGGCCATGACATTCCTCAAGGATATCATCTTGAGATACAGTTATCCTCACAGTATCATAACAGATAATGGCACGAATTTTGCTGAAGGAGCATTTGTGCGATTTTGTCAGGATAAGAAGATCCGGCTAGACATAGCCTCGGTAGCTCACCCCGCATCGAACGGACAAGTGGGAAGATCCAATGGATTGGTATTATCTGGGATAAAACCCCGGCTCATTGAGCCATTGCAGAGATCAGCGGGGTGCTGGATAGAAGAACTACCAGCGGTACTGTGGAGTTTAAGAACAACTCCGAATCGATCAACAGGCTATACGCCATTCTTTCTGGTATATGGGGCAGAAGCTGTATTACCAGCCAACATAGAGCATGACTCGCCTAGGGTCACCCAATACACAGAAGCCAAAGTGCAAGAAGCCCGGCAAAATGATGTTGATCTGCTGGAAGAAGCGAGAGAATTGGCATTGTCCAGATCCACCATATATCAGCAAAATCTCCGACGCTATCATAGCCGAAAAGTAAACCCCCGAGTTTTCCGGGAAGGTGATCTGGTACTCCGGTTGGTACAACATACTGCTGGCATGCATAAGTTATCCCCCCCATGGGAAGGGCCATTCATCGTAAGCAAAGCATTGCACAATGACTCATATTATCTCATCGATGCAAAACCACAGGAGAAGAACAAGGCGGACAAGTCCGGCGAGGAATCTAAGCGTCCATGGAATGTAGCTCTACTTCGTCCTTTCTACACTTAGCAGAGAAGTGTGTGTATCCGAGTCACTCATATGTCGGTATGTATGCCGGCAATGAACTTATCAATGAAATCTTCGCACCTCGAGCAGTAACTCGGGGACTGCCTTAATAATATTTGTTGTATTTGGTATTTATTGTTTATATGTCGGCTGGCGTAAGTTGTTTCTACCTAAGCCGGATTAGTAGTGTGTGAGCACCAAAAACCTAACTCTTTGACTTGCTGCTGTCCAACAAGATTTTCCTTCATGGCAAGCAAGAGAACAAGTTTGGAATTGCGTAACACATGAAAAACGACTAAGGAAAGGAACTTAATCGAGCCGACGTTTGTTTTCTGGACTAACCTTATGTTTATTTTCGGTTTATTATGCTGAATTATTTTGAGCTAATCCTAAAGTTTCCAAGTATTATTAAGTCATTTTTTGAAGCTCGGACTCGTAAGTCATAAAACCGAACCAAGGTAGACACGAGCCGAGCCAAGAAATTGGAGGAACAAGAAAATGAAACTCGGGGACTACGCCCAAGTCAATCCAGCATAAAAACTCAGTAGCAAAATATCACTTATGTGCTTGATACAATTGCACCCGGCATACCGGGGATGTGATGAATTTCAAAGTATTTATAATCAAGGAGCAGCAGGAGGAGATAATTCGGCACAGTGGGTGCAGCCCTAGCCTTGGCTTCAGAGTCATCTTCATCCTCCTCGACGTCAGAAGCTTCGTCCTCTTCGTCCTCACCCGAATCATCTTTAGCATTTTCAGCATTTTCGTCCTCGGCGGTACCTAGGAAGCTTGGTCCCTCGTTCCATTGATGGACAGGAGCATACTGAATGGAGCTATGGGCGTAAGCCTTGCGCCGAGCTATCCATTCCGGGTCAGTGGACCACCTTGATCCGGTGCGCATGCGCTCAAGGAGATCGAGGTTGATCTTCTCATACCATGTAAGCACGTAGTGGAGAACGATATCAGCTCCGACGCATCCAGCAGATTCTCTCCAGAGATCGAGCTGAGTCTCGCACTCCATAAGCCTGGCAAAAAGAGCAGTGGCACCCTCCGGAGTATCTTCTTCAGGCCAAAAGGCATTGAAGATCCGGATTTCTACATCCAAGATGTCCTTGCCGTAGTTCTTCACAATTTCGACACGAGAAGACAAGCTGACCAGCAAGTCCTCCATGTCATATGGAATTTCTCCAGCCCCAGGAGCAAGTGGGGTACCCCTCTTCTGGCGGAACTTGGCGACAGCAGTATCTGCAATAGCATTGCCCTCTAGAAATTTGTCTGAAAACAAGACAGGTGAAATAAGTGAGAAGGGTTGACCCGAAAAGATTCATGACAACTGAAGAGAAAAAACTTACGAGAAATGTGGCTGTGGATCCGAGTTAGCTCCTTGGTACACTTGTCACGCCTCTCCCGGAGTTGCACAAGCTCAGCATTCGCTGACTCAAGCTTAGAGTCGGCCTCCTTCAGCAGTTCTTGGTCCTTGGTGATCTGGAGGTTCAGGCGCTCGCGCTCTTCAGTAAATTCTTGGGCAGCCTTTTCTAGTTTGGACTGGTGCTACGCCTTGAGCTTCTTCATATCTGCCTTAAGCTTGGCGATTTCATCATCTTTGGTTCGGAGGAGGGCGAGCTCATCATTTTTATTCTTGAGTTCGGCCTGATGCTGCCCTGCTTGTTCGAGAAAATGTAGCATCATGTCAGGCACGAGCACACTATCTTCAAGAGAGGCTAAAATAGTTTGTTGACACGGCAAAGCCGAGGTATGAATATTTGTCGAGACAAGGAGAAAAGGAAATAGAGTGCGGAGGAAGGTTAAGCAAAAATGACATACCCTTGATCTGCTCCAAGTTCTTCCTCATGATAGTATTCTCGGCCTCCACCCCAGCTACGAAATCCGAATGATGGATTAGTTCGGCGGAAAAAGATGAAGAAAAATGGAGAAATGCCAAGGAAAAAACTTACCCCTTTTCTCGTGTTCAGCGAGAAGTGCAGTATGTTTTACACGCAGCATCTTGTGAGTATTCAAGAGGCGCTGAAACTCAGCACTCCGGTGATTGGTGGTCACTTGAAAAGAGTACAAAAGGATAGCTTAGTCTTATGCATATTCGAAGTGTACAAGATCCGGGCCAAGTGGAACTTAACCCGGCTCTAGGTGTGTGCATATTCGAAGTGTAAAAAATCCGCGCCAAGAGGAACTTAACCCGGCTCTAGGTGTGTGCATATTCGAAGTGTACAAAATCCGGGCCAAGTGGAACTTAACCCGGCTCTAGGTGTGTGCATATTCGAAGTGTACAAAATCCGGGCCAAGTGGAACTTAACCCGGCTCTAGGTGTGTGCATATTCGAAGTGTACAAGATCCGGGCCAAGTGGAACTTAACCCGGCTCTAGGTGTGTGCATATTCGAAGTGTACAAGACCCGGGCCAAGTGGAACTTAACCCGACTCTAGGTGTGTGCATATTCGAAGTGTACAAGATCCGGGCCAAGTAGAACTTAACCCGACTCTAGGTGTCTGCATATTCGAAGTGTACAAAATCCGGGCCAAGTGGAACTTAACCTGGCTCTAGGTGTGTGCATATTCGAAGTGTACAAGATCTGGGGCAAGTGGAACTTAACCCGGCTCTAGGTGTGTGCATATTCGAAGTTATTAAGGAGCTACATTAGTTCTCTAAGGAGCATCCGGCCGAGTAACAAGTTACTCCCCGGATGCTCGGGGACTAATGGCTATATCAATAATATCTACTACATGTTAAGGAAAAGATGAAGTAACGTACCTCCATCATCCGACCTGCAAGGTTAATTGCCTTAGCAGCGGTATTCATCTGGGCAGCAAACTCAGCAGGCCCGAATTTCTCCCGGAGATCATCATTGTGGACGAACTCCGCCTTGTTCAAGTTGTTTACAAACTCGATTAGGGTCAGAGGATAGCATTCGCCGCTGAGCATGTGGGGTGCAACTAGACCCTTAGCGTGGGCTTCTCTCCTCTCAACCTGGGCAACGGCGGGGCTGGTGTGCAAAACAAGTTGCGCATCAGCTGGCTCGGCAGGGGCGTCCTTCGGCGGTGGAGTCTTTTTTCGGGAGCATGGATGCAAGTGTACGCTGTCTAGCCTCGATTGACGCTGCCCTGGTAGCGTCAGGAGCCTTTTTGCCCTTGGGCTGCTGCTGAGAAGTTGAAGTTGCTACAGCGTATTTGCCCTTGGGAGCTGCCTAGGTGCTAGCCTTGGTACTGCTGGTGCCTTCTCGCCGAGTCTTGGAAGACTCGGACGAGGCAGAGGAACTTGGTGCTGCTGCTGGTGCTTTTGCTGTTGCTGCTAGTGCTAGAGCTGATGATAGTGCTGGTGCTGATTTTTGTTTTGGCAGAGGTGCTATGGGTATCTCGGATGAAGTTGGTTGTGGCGGAGCCAAAGTGGTGGTTGATGCTGCCTCGGCAGATCCAGTTTCCCCTGCTCCGAGGTTGCCCTCCTCTTGACGAGGTGGGCTAGAACCCGGAGCAGCCACTAGACCCTCCTGAATGGGGCTCAACGGGCATGAATCGTCGCCGCGAGGGGAAGAAGGACTATGTCGAAGCGGCGAGGCAATGCCGGATCCACTCTGAGGGACCTCCACCGCGGCCCTGCTGAATCAAATCATGAATGATGAGAAACTATAACAAAAGAAGAACAGGTAAATAGCAAAGGGAGAAGTGACTTACTCATCCGAAGTCAAGGGCTCCTTGGGATTGCGAGCTCTCCGGGCCACGGCCTTAGTCGTGGACTTGGTGGTAGCTTTGTCCGCGGACTTCTTTCGCCTCTTAGCTGGCTGAGAAGGTCCGGATGAAGAAGCAGATGCGTCCCCCTCTTCTTTGGTGCGACTGGGACAGGCTCACCCGTGGCAAGTGGAGGATCTTCAGGGATCTGCCCACCGGGGTAAGCTGATGCCGGAAAAGCATAAGAAAGGGGGATAGCGTCAAATGCCTCCATCACCTCAATGTCCGAATCATCTTCATCGTCGGGCCAATCTCTAATGGAAGGGAGTTTACCGGTGTGTCGCTTGGTCGCATCAGCCATCGGCAGGAACATATCCTGATCCGGTTCCTCCTCGTCCGAGGCATCTCAATCAGGCGACCATTTGAGAGAAGGCTCGGTGCCATCCTCAATGGTTTTCTGAAGAAACATCTAAGGGAAAGAAAAGGCAACAGGATTAAACCTACAACAAAAACCGACATATGATTTAATTCGGAAAAGGTTAGGGGCACGAGACTTACCGCAGGGGGAAGCCTATCTCGGCAGAAGTGTTCGATCCCCCATTTCCACTCAGCGGAGAAGTCCTTGTGGGTGGTGAAGAGAGCCTTGACCCGGCGGTAGATCTCGGTGTTGCTTAACTCGAAGGAGGAAGTCCGGTTGGGGTCACGGCCCCAGCTCATGTGACAGAGTTTATGCGTGCGTTTCTAGAGGGGGAGATCTGGTTGCGGACAAATGTGATCATTGCGTCCTCATTACGCAATCCCAGATCCTTCAGCTCCTGGAACCTTTTGTTGACTTGGTTCGCCAGGACAGTGGGCCTCTTGGGGATCTTGTCCCATAGATCCGGATTAGGAGGACCCGGAGCATAGGGGCGCAGCTGGATCAGATCTTCATCCGTGCCATTTCTGACATAGAAGAAGGTTCGGGCCCAGCCCTTGCAGGAGTCAAGCCCCATGATTCGGGGGAAGATGGACTACTTCCGAGGAGAAATGGAAGCGGTGCCAAACTGCTTGAGCTGCTTGTCCTCCGAGTCAAGCTCTCTGTTCAGAATTATGTTCCGGCGGAGACCAAAGAACCGGATCCAGAGCTCCTTCGTAGGCCACAGTCCGGTGTAGCCCTCGATGGTGGAAGCGAAGGCGGAGAGAGGGGTGATGGCGTTAGCCAAAAGATGATGCGGCTAAAGCTCATACGTGTTGATACAGTCGTGGAAAAAATCACTAACAGGGAGGCCGAACCCATGTTGGAAGTGGGAGAGGAATACCACATACTCACCCGGATTGGGTGAGGGGGCAAGCTCCACAGCGGCAACACGCGCGATGACACCCTCCGGGATAGGCCGGGTGCGGTACAGCCAGTCAATATCATCCTGGCAAACCCAGGACCCAGCCCAAGCACCGTGGTCGGCGTTCACCGCGTCTTCCTCCATTTCCTGCTCCGCAATGGCGAGCTCTTCTTCTGTCATCTCAAGGTCACTGTCCTCACTGGCGCTAGCGGCGGTGGGGGCAGTGGCATGGATAGACGAGGACCCGTGGCAGAAGAGATGCGGGGAGGTGGCGGCGATGCTGGTGCACGAGGAAACAGTGCGGCAGCGGCGTGGCTAAGCAGATGCGGTGGCGGCGGCGCTGTCACTGGAGAGGAAGAGGAAGAAGAAGAGGCAAAGGGGGCGAGAGAGTAGGGAAAAGACCCAAGGGGCGCCCCCTCCCCTATTTAACCACGCCCTTGAGGGGTAGTAGGATCACGCTATGCGGACGGGCCACACGGTGTGGCCGTGTATGACCCGGATCAACCAATCAGCGACAAGCCACAGGAAGGGCCACAGGGTGCAGGAGATCCCATGATGTGACGTTATGATACAGTTCACGAGGAGGCAGACACGATGTGACGTGTGCTACAGTAATAACTGACAATTACTGTGGCGGTTACTGGCACAGGCCCTTAAAATGAGGCAAAGTAATGATTAACCTCCATGTGGGGAAGCGTACGAGAGAAGGAAGAATGACCCGGATGAGTATGAGGTGACTCGGCCAGCGAGTGAAAACTCGGAATGTGCCAAGGGAAAGTAAACCTATGAAATCCGGACTATGAGGTAACTCGGAAAAGGAGCAAAAGGCTCGGTAAAATTGAACCTGCTGTGGCCTTAGTGGCTAAGGCAGCTAAGACCACACCAGCTTTGGGGACTAATGTTGGGGGGATACCCCCGGGTAGGGTCACGCCAGGGTATAAAGGCCGAGTTAGGCGAGGCACGGAAAGGTCAAAGCGGGTGCTGGCCAAGTCACCTCAAGGCAGGCCGAATCACGGGGTAACCCGGACCAGGGGATTTCCACCTAAATGGGTCTCAGCCGACTTATATCGTAAGTCGGTAAGATGTATCTAACTTCTATGCAGGTACAGGTATGGCCGGATCAACTAGGTACGATCCGGGTTATATCAAGCTTGTAAGAGAAGGAAGGTATCTCGTTGGTCAAAGGGTGACAACTGTACGCAGAGCGTGAGCGAAGCGGACAAAGGCCAGGACCACCGAGGCGTGGCTGACAAAGGTGACGATGCCTGTGTCGGATGACGCGGGCACCGTAGAGGCTCATGTAGCCTCCGCATGGATGACGCTAGGAAAAAGTGACCCGGTCGGCTTACTATTTTGGGAGGAGGCATATTCCTTGGTATATTCCTCCACGTATGCCCTAATTGGAGACCTGGCTACCCCTATATAAGGGGGGCTAGGGCTTCTGTAGAAGGGGTTGATCTCAAGAGGGTGGTGTTTTACAAGTGTGTTCCTGAGGGCTAGCTAGTGGTGAGAGTAAGAGAGTTCCTTCTTCCTCCTCTCCCCAATACAGCTCACGGAACACTTGTAAACTTTGGAAGTGAATCAAATACAAAACAATTGTGTGTGGAATCACCACACTATCCCTCCCTGGATTCCTCTAGTGCATCTTGTCCCCACCTTTAGCCTATCCATGGCATCTGCCGTGACACCACCACGACAGGTGTTGCTCATGCTAGACTCTCGGAGAAGTTTGATAAACTTGAAAGTGCTCACAAGGCATTGAAGAGTGATCACTCTACTCTAAATGAGTCTCATGATCAGCTCCAAACTCAATTGAAGATGTATGATGTGCCAAGTACCTCCACGTCATCTTATGGAAAAGAAGATCTTGCAAGAGGTTCTCAACACAAAGGTAAAGAAGTTCTTGATGAGATACTGAGAAAGCAAAGGACAAACAATAGAAAAGAAGGTCTTGGTTACATTCCCAAGAAAAGAACAAGAAAAACAAGAAGAGGAAGAAGAAGAAGAAGAGCAAGACTGCTCAATCAAAGACTAGCAACATCACCAATAACAAGTATAATTATGATGGTTTTGCAGGGGCTAACAATCCTAACTTTGAATTATATTGCGATTATTATGTTGATGTTTATGCTAGTTATGTAGGCTCCTATGATTGTTACATTCCTTAGACTATTTGGGTCCCCAAGACCCTTGTCACTAACATGAGAGGACCCATTGAAAAATGGGTACCTAAAACCAAGAAGTAACTTTCTTGCAGGGCTATGCTTCCGGTGGGTCTAAATGGGTACTCGATAGCGGGTGCACGAGTCATATGACCGGAAGCAAGGAGATCATCACGGAGATGTGGCCAAATCATGATCATATAACAGTCTCCTATGGTGACAAGTTAAAATCTGAGGTATTGGGTCTCGGCAAAGTTGTGGTGGCTCACGATATCTCTCTCGTGGACGTCATGCTTGTTGAGACCCTCGGGTACAACTTACTTTCAGTTCGCGCCCTTGGTAAGATGGGCTTTGTAGTTTATATTGATGCTGATTTGGTGGTACCCTTGTGGAGCAAGTCTCTAAAAGTCGCTTTCGTGGGATATGTCAAAAATGACCTGTACGTGGTGGACTTTTCGGGGAAAACCACTACAGGCCCGATGTGTCTTTTCAAAAAGGCTCACGTGGGTTGGCTATGGCATCGCCGACTAGCCCACGTCAATATGAGAACTTTGCAAAGTCTCCACAAGGGTGGCCACATCCTTGGACTAAAAGAAAATGTCTCCTTTGCCAAAGATCATGTTTGCAAGGCTTGTGTTGAAGGGAAAATGCATGACTCTCTTCATCTTAGGAAGACTATCATCTTGTCAAAAAGGATCTTAGAGCTCCTACATGTTGACCTCTTCGGACCTCCATCTCATGCAAGCCTCGGTGGGAAGAAGTACTGTCTTGTGATCGTTGATGATTACTCAAGATACACTTGGGTTTATTTCTTCAAGTTGAAGAGTGAAACTCAACAAACGGTCATCGACTTCGCCAATGAGGTTCAACGTCAACACAACGTCCCTATTCTAGCTATAAGAAGTGATAACGGCTCTGAGTTCAAGAACTACACCTTAAATGAGTTTCTAAGTGAAGAGGGGATTAGACATCAATATTCCGCTGCGTACACCCCTCAACAAAATGGTGTAGCCGAGAGGAAAAATCGGACTCTAATGGACATGGCAAGGTTAATGCTAGCCGAATTCAAGTCTCCATATAACTTCTAGGCTGAAGCAATCTCTACCGCTTGTCATTCATCCAACCAGTTATACCTCCATAAGATCTTGGACAAGACTCTATATGAAATACTTACCGGTAACAAGCCAAACATCTCATACTTTTGGGTATTCAGGTGTAAGTGTTTCTTTCTCATCAAGGGAGTTCGTTTATCAAAGTTTGAATCTAAGGCACTAGAAGGTATTTTTGTTGGTTATGGTGCCGAATCCCACACTTATAGAGTCTACAATAAGCTCTCCGGAACTGTTGTAGAATCTTGTAGTGTGGTGTTCGAGGAAAATGACGGTTCCCGTGCGCAGCAAGTTGGTGTTTGTGATGCAGATGTTGAAATACCCCAAGATTCCATAAGAAGAATGGGCGTGGGATTTTTCCGCCCCATTGAGGAACCCCTTGTGGCAGATCGGGAAGGACAATGCTCTACTCATGTAGAGCCCTCATCTACACATACTCAACATGTTCCAACCACGGGAGCAACTTCTACACCATCTCCATCAACTGCTGAAGGTCAAGATGTCCTAGAAAGCTCCAGGATGGATTTTCTGGTGGACACCGGATTATCCGGCCACCCCGCTCCTGACGACCAAATTACTCCGGGTGCTGAAGAAATCGATGCAAGCTCCAGGACGGATTTTCCGGCCGGCCCCGGATTATCCGGCCCCTCGCCAGTTCAAGCAAGTCCCAGGCAGCCTGATGAAGCTGCTACAAGTTATCCTAGGCCGGATTATCCGGCCTTGACTCACCTGTTGTTCAGCAGTCTCCTGTTACGGTTGCTGACCCATCTCAAGGGCACGCTTCATCACCACCTACTACTGTTATCCCAGATTCTAATCAAGGTCAAGCAAATGATTCCAATGAAGATTCAAGTGATGAAACTACTCCACCAAGAGACAACAAACTTATTGAACTTTGTCGCAAGGCTCGAGCTGATCCGAACCTTGAGTTAAGGGGTCACACCCTCGACAAGATTGTTGGTGATCTTCGACGAAGGGTTTCTACAGGAAGGGAATTAGCCAGTTTTGGTGAGCATCAAGCTCACATCTCAATGGTGGAACCCAAGAAGGTATTTGAAGCTCTTGAAGATCCGGACTGGGTTGTTGCTATGCATGAAGAATTGAATAATTCGAGCGCAACATGGTCTAGAAACTCGTGGAGAAACCCAAAGATTGCCGCAATGTTATCGGCACCAAATGGATATTTAAAAACAAGCAAGATGAGAATGGCATTGTTGTGAGGAACAAGGCAAGACTTGTGGCACAAGGCTACTCTTAAGTTGAGGGCATTGACTTCGGCGAGACCTATGCTCCAGTGGCTTGCCTTGAGTCCATCTGTATCCTTCTTGCTTATGCTGTCCATAACAATTTTAAATTGCAGCAAATGGACGTCAAGAGTGCTTTCCTTAATGGTCCTCTACATGAGTTCATATATGTAAAGCAACCCCCGGGATTTGAGGATCCTAACTTCCCGAACCATTTCTACAAACTCGATAAGACACTCTATGGCCTTAAACAAGCCCCACGTGCGTGGTATGAGCACCTTAAAGAGCTTTTGCTAGACCGTGGCTTCGAAGTTGGGCAAATCGATCCCACTCTTTTTACTAAGAAGGTTAAGGGGGGGCTCTTCGTATGCCAACTATATGTAGACGATATCATCTTTGGTTCTACTAATAAAGCTTTTAATGATGAATTTTCAAAGCTTATGACTGACAGGTTTGAGATGTCTATGACAGGGGAATTACGGTTCTTTCTTGGATTCGAGATCAAGCAACTTAGAGAAGGAACCTTCATCAATCAAGCAAAGTACATCCAAGACATGCTCAAGAGATTCAAGATGGCGGATCTTAATGGTGTCGTCACTCCGATGCAAATAAAATGTCATCTTGAACTTAACCCACATGGTAAAGATGTGGATCAAAAGGTATACCGGTCCATGATCGGCTCTCTTCTTTACCTCTGCGCATCTAGACCCGATATTGTGTTAAGTGTGGGGGTGTGTGCAAGGTATCAAGCAGCTCCTAAAGAAAGCCACTTAGTGGCGGTCAAGAGGATCTTTCGATATTTGGTTCATTCCCCTCACTTTGGTCTATGGTATCCCAAGGGCTCCAATTTCTCTCTATGTGGTTATAGTGATTCAGATTGGGCTGGTGATAAGGATAATCGGAAATCCACCTCTAGAGCTTGTCAATTCTTGGGAAGATCTCTAGTGTGTTGGTCATCTAAAAAGCAGAATTGTATCTCTCGCTCCACCGCTGAAGCTGAATATGTTGCTGCTGCTAGTGCTTGCACTCAGTTATTGTGGATGAGGCAAACTTTAAAGGAATACGGTGTAAATTGTGACAAAGTGCCACTTTTATGTGATAATTAAAGTGCAATCAAAATTGCGTACAATCTGGTACAACACACAAGGACAAAGCATATTGAGATTCGGAATCATTTTATTCGAGACCATGTTGCTCGAGGCGATATTGATCTATCTTTTGTGCGCACGAAGAACCAACTTGCTGATATTTTTGCGAAGCCACTTGATGAAGCAAGATTCTGCTACTTGAGGAATGAGCTAAATATCATTGATTCCAGGAGTTTGTCTTGATTACCCATGCACTCACTCGTACATCTCAGTCTTATTTGGTCTAGGTGTGGGTATGGATATAGGGGGAGTGTGGTCCTAATTCATTGGGCTAACCCTCCCCCCATAATGCCAAAAGCAAGATAAACCATTTCTCTTAATATCATTTTTTGATATGTGAGCTTATTGATGAGTATTGGTCATGAACCCAAGATATATCTTCGTGGTGTCACACCATACACTCCAACAAGGTGGCTTCGGCCACTGCCCTCTCCCTTGAGGAGAATTGGATTTTTTACGGATCTTTTTGGTTGTTTTTGCTCTCTCATGTTCTTATGGGAATCACACTCAATTTTGGCTCTTATTTAATTTGGTTCTTGCAGTTTTGAGTGTCTAGTACCATCTCAGTTTGGCTCTCTTAATCCTAAGCCTTTACCAACCCGTAAGCCATCTATTCTTGCACACAAGTCCCTTGTACACCTTGTGGGGGTGTTGTTTGGGGATGCGCGGGCCTGAATCTGTGTGCAACATAAATTCAGATTTGAGGCCAGATAATCCAGCCCAAGTGCAGGCCGGATAATCCGGCCCTGGCGGATTTCGTCTTAAAGGGAAGGGATCGGGGGAAGGGCTCATAACGAGCAGCACTTCTCCCCCAACCCTCTCCTCCTCCTCAGCTGCCGCCTGCCGTCCCCCACCCTCCCCGGAGCCTCTCCGGCCACTGGATTTTCCGGGCCTCCCCGGATCTTCTTCTCCGCGCCTCCGGGTACCTTCTCCTCCGTGTTCTTCCTCCAATGAGTGAGGGTAACTCCCTCTCTCCCCATCTTTGGCTAGATGTGTTATTCGTTGGATGGTATGTTGTCTAGAAGGATGTTTTTTGCATAGAAATCGTAGTCTTGCAGTTTCTAGGCCCGATATATTTTTTTGCATTCAATCTAGGTGAAGTCGAAAATTTCTGCCAGGGCCGGATTATCCACCCCTGGCCAGGCCGGATAATCCGGCCTGACAGATTCAACTCTGGTTCAGTTTCACCATGGTGTGTGCATTGAGTATATTTGTCTTATTAACTTTTTGACTACTTTTTCCATGCTCTCTCCTGGACTTGTGTGTATGCTTATCCCCATGCTATCACCCTTGTTCTCCTCACAGGTGGTTCTAGTGTTCCCAAGACCTACAAGTGCCGCCCTCGCGGTAAATACTTTCGGGATGATGGACAGGGTAACTTAGTGGACAAGGTTGAGTTGAGGAGAAGAAAGAACAAAAAGAAGCACATGGCTGAACATGCAAAGAGGACTAGAAAGGGGGTGTCCAAAAGGAAGGGCAAGGAGCCCAAGATCAACTACAAGGCTTTGTATGCAGTCACCTATTCCTCCATCCGTCACCGTGATTTGTTTGCAGAGTTGCCTCATGATGATGAGCTGGGGGATGCTCGATTTTGGTGTGCTGAACAGAAAGGTATTTTTGAAGATGTGTATGTCAGGCTGAACATTAGGCCTATGCACCCGCTGGTTCTTGCCGAGGCTTTGGAGAAGCCCCACCTTGTGGATGCCATGTATGTGGCTGAGCGGATGGGCTGCACCATCTCATGTCTCTCCGGTGCTCCTATGACTCTGAGGTGGTGAAGCAGTTCTTTTCCACTTTGGTTATTTGTGGCGATGAGCATCACACCATGAAGTGGATGACTCATGACAGGCCTATGACTACTGATTTCTATGTGTTTGCTGAGGTTCTTGGATACAATTTCCGTAGCAGGGATATGGCAAGTGGCCACCGTATCATCACTCAGCTGAAGCCCAACAAAGATGCAGCTCTCTCTCCTTGCACTATGGACAATGGCATTGTGGGCACTCTTGCTGGTCTGGCTCCTATCTATGCTGCTTTGGTCGGTCTCTTCCGTGATTCCATCACTCCAAGTGGAGGCAACAATGATAGCATCCGTGGTCACCTTGTTCAGCTCCTTTCTTTCTCTCATGAGGTTGCCTCATGCGAGGATGAGTCCGTGCAATACAAGCTAGATGTGATGGACTTCATCTACCATGAATTGATTGATGCTATGTTCAACCGGCTATCCATTCCTTATGCCCCCTACATTATGATGCTCATCAGGCACCTGCTTCCTTCCGAAGATTTCAACATTGATGTTGTGCATAAGGCCAAGAAGATCTACACCAAGGTTCGGAAGACCTCTCACCCCTCCTCTGCTCCTGAGGGTCTCATGAGGGATGCTCACCGGCCTCCAGTGCCTCCCGTTGCTCGTGAGATCAAGCAGCTGAACTGGTTCCAGCGGCACATCCTTTGCATGGGTGTGGACACACGCAAGGGTCAGTACGAGGCGTACAAGCAGCACCATGAGTTGGCTCACTCTCAGCAGATCATCCTTCACCATGTGTCCGGTGCTTCTGGTGACCCCCCGGCTCCTACCCCTCCCACACCATATGTTCGGTAGAACTCTTCTTTCGGGCTGAACTATCACTACTAGGAAACAGCTTATAGATAGACAAGATATTCAGTGGCGCATATGTAAAACCATGCACCACAGATATATATCAGTGGCACACTAGAAAAAATGCGCCACAGAAGTTTGGCACTTCAGTGGCGCACGAAACCAATATGCACCACAGAAGTCCATATTTCTGTGGCACATATTTTCGCGTGCGCCACTGAAGTGCCAAACTTCTGTGGCGCATATAGACATATGCGCCACAGAAGGTTGATGGGACCAAGCAGCAAAAAAAGAGGGGAGAAACTTCTGTGGCGCATATGTCCATATGCGCCACAGAAAGTGATGTTTTTGTGGCGCATATAGGTGTATGCGCCACAGAACAAGCATATAGGGGAGAAAAACAGATCCCACCCACCCACCCCTCCCCCCCCCCCCCCCCCGTGGATCGCCTTTTCAGTTTTGTAAAAAATAAACAAAAATGATAGAAACTTCAAAAAAATAATTCCTTAGAGTTGAAGTTAGATTTTATGGTATAGATCTAGACAAAATTGAAAAACATGAATTTCAATGTATTTTGCAAAAATAGGTCATTGCACGGTAAAACGGCTCTAACTTTTGCATACGATGTCGAAAAAAAAATCTTTAACCTATCAAAATGATTGTCTCGAAATTCCCTACTCGAATTCAACGACCTATGGTCGTTCTAAATTTTACAGAATCCCCAAATTCGAAAAGAGTAAAAAGTTATTTATGGTAGAAGATTTTTTACTGCAAAAAAATAGGTGGAGAAACTTCTGTGGCGCATTTCACCCATATGCGCCACAGAAGTCTTGGGCAGGATTCAAAATTTGAATCCGGCCGGGCGCCCTTCTCCCTCCCTTTTTCCTTTTTCTCTCCCTCCCCACTTCTTATCCCCTCCCCACTTCTCCTCTCCTCCACACTTCTCCCCTCCCTACTTCTCCTCCTCCTCCTCCACCACCACCAACTCTGGCGACCAACTCCGGCGACCACCACCTCCTCCTCCTCCTCCACCACCACCACCAACTCCGGCAACCACCACCTCCTCCTCCTCCACCACCTCCTCCTCCTCCTCCTCTACCTCCTCCTCCACCACCACCAACTCCGGCGACCAACTCCAGCGACCACCACCTCCTCCTCATCCACCACCACCAACTCCGGCGACCTCTGGTGACCTCCTCCTGTTCCACCACCAATTTGAAAAAAACTTCTGTGGCGCATATTGGCCATATGCGCCACAGAAGTTTGAGATCTGGCTCGCCTTTTTTTTGAATCTTGGAAAAACACTTCTGTGGCGCATATTGGCCATATGCGCCACTGAAGTTTGAGACTTCTGTGGCGCATTTTGAAATGCGCCACAGAAGATAGTTATCAGTGGCGAGGTATTAGTGGCGACTAGGAAATGCACCACGGATAGTGGAAAAAGGTGCGCCACTGATAAGCTGTTTCCTAGTAGTGTATGGAGAGCTGGAGCGTCACTCGTTCCCCTCTGCGGCCACTGCTGATGATGAGGATGATGACATCGAGGATCTTGAAGATGAGGACGAGGATGGGAACGAGGACGAGGACGAGGATGAGGACTACGAGTGATCCATTGGGGCGCTAGCATCGCTCTTCTTCCTTTTTGGCGTCTCGATGCTAAAGGGGGAGAAGTAGTTCTATTAGGGTCTTCGAGGATTTGCATGGGTCGGTCATAAGCACTTGTATTTTTCTATTCATCGTTTTCTCGCTTATGCCCATTTAGCATTTAAATTTTTGATTTGTGGTTTGTTTGAGACTCTATGTAAGTGGTTGTCTCGATTTATCTCATGGATTATGCTTATGGATTCATCTATTCATACCCTATTATGTTGGGAATCTTTATCAAGGAAGGCGCTTATATTGGTTATCACGTTGATAATTGTGGCTATTTCAAGGATGCCTCTCTTCTATCTCGGTGGTATGATTATGTTGTTCATATGTCTATGGAATAGATTCACCTATTTGTGTGCATTTGTATTCAAATGCAAAATTCTAATATGCACACATTAAGGGGGAGTCTCTTCCATGTTTTTGCTGGTAGTCTTGTGATCCTTTCCTGCAAATCCTAGTATTGTCATCTAACACCAAAACGGGGGAGATTGAAAGAACATTTCATGTTTTCCTATGTTTTGTGTGTTAGATAACAATACTGTGGAGATTTCTCATGTGTGCGAAGTGTGCAGGAGGTTTGGGGGGCGGATTATCCGCCCCACCAAGGGCCGGATTATCTGGCCTACCTCATTGTTCAAAGGCTGCCAAGGCGCGTCACCTAGAGAGGGGCGGATTATCGCCCGGAAAATGCGAACTGGGGCGGTTTTTCTTCCCCAGGCCAGATAATCTGGTTATCGCTTGGGCCGGATAAACCAGCCCCCAGAATTTGAGCAAAGCATGCCAAGGCGCGTCGCTCGGAGTCCGGTCGGATTTTCACCCAAAAAATCCGAACTGGGGCGGTTTTTCCTCCCTAGGCTAGATAATCCGGCCTTCACATGGGACCGGATAATCCGGCCCCCAGAAGATGATCAAGTGCAAGCTCTGCACAACACTCAGAGAGGGGGCGGACTATCTGCTGGATATTCCGAGTCTGGGGCGGAGTTTTCCCTAGGCCGGATAATCCGACCCTCACTTGGGTCGGATAATCCGGCCCCCAAAGTCTCCAACGACTTGGTTTTCGAAGGGGGTATAAATATCCCTTCTCCCCCAACGTCCAGAACTCGTGATTCATTCGAAATTGTTCAGACACTGTGCAAGAGCTCCCATTCTAGATCTCCCACTTCAACCACCCGAAGGCTTCGATCTTTGGGGGAATTGAAGGAGGAGAGAATCGTCATCGTCATCATGAATCAAGCGCATCAACTCCTCTCCATTCATTTGGAGAAATACCTGATCTTGTATTCTTGTCAATATCTAGATCTTGTTCTTTGTTATTGATAACTTGTTCTTGTGGCAGCTTGTTGTCATTACGGGAGCCTCCAAGTTGTTTGTGGAGTTGTGCCCCGCTAGTTGTGTAAAGGCACCGGTACCCGCCTCGAAGGGTCACTATAGTGGAAAGGTGGATCAGGCCTTTGGTGGCGGGATCCATCGGAGAACAGGGTGAGGCCTATTGTGGCGTGGTGGTCTTAGTACCGCCCACCCCTCCAACGCAGACGTACTTCCCTTAACAAGTAAGGAACTGCGGTCAAATAAATCCTATGTCTCCGCGTGCTTCACTACAGTTTACCCGTTCCTCTTCCACTCGCTCTTTACTCACTAGTAGATAGGTTTGCATATAGGGAAATTCCACCTAATAGTATATCTAGATAATTTAACCTTTGTGCTAAGCCTAAAATTGAAAAAGCATTAAAATTTGAAGTAGCACCTATTCACGCCCCTCTAGGTGCCCATACGATCCATTTCATACGGCCTCGCTTGGGTTCGACCTCATCGGCAAGCGAGCTTCCGCAGCCACTAATACATTGCAAATGTATCTATAATTTTTGATGTTCCATTCTTGGTTTTATCCACTTTCTTGTGTTTTGTTCCAACTTTGGAGTACTTTTCATATGATTTCTTGGACTAACCTATTAACAAGAGCCATAGTGCCAGCTGCCTGTTTTCTGCTGTTTTTGGTTCCAGAAAAGTCATAAAATGAATATTCTCGGAATTGTACGGGACAAAAGCCAAAGTGCCTATTTTTCTGGAAGTCATCACGTGCCAGAATACGAGACGGAGAGGGGCCAGGGAGCCACCACACCACCTGGCCGCGCGGCCAGGCCTGGCCCGCGCCAGGGGGTTGTGTGGCCGCTCCTGGTACCCCCTCGGCCTCCCCTTCCGCCTATAAGATGCCCTCGGGACGAAAACCCTAAGGGCACGATCAAAAATCCACGAAAGAGTCTATAGCCACTGTCATCTCCATCCCTAGATCGGGAGGGATCTAAAGCTCTTCCCGACACCCTGCCGGAGAGGGGGATTTACCCTGCAGGCCTTCTTCATCACCATGCAAGCCTTCAGTGTGATGCGTGAGTAGTTCATCCTTTTTATTGTTTAATGCACAGTTGTGTTTTTCTTGGAGCATCTTCTTTTTCATTTAAGTTTTGGTTTTTCGTTTGCTTGGTTTGCTTAGCTTGCTGAATAAATTGGTTGGACCCCCTATTTCATACATTGGTTTGCAAATAGTTTGGTTTGGTTTGGAAAAGAGTAGGAAAGTTCATGCTTATGTGGTAAAAAGAGCTTGTTTTTGACTATGGCCTATGCTTTGTCATGCCATGCTTGATATTGTTTTGGCTTTATGCTTAGTATTCTTTGCTATAGCATGACTTGTTATAAACAATTGAGATTGCTTAATGTGCCTTGGATGAATCATGCGTTGTTTTAGCATATTAAAGCATAGTATAGTGGTATTCTCCTTTGATGCTTTATTTGGGTTGACTTGGCGCATGCTCACACCATGTTATGACTATCCAAAGTCACCATAGCCTTTATGATCCTTTAGTTTTCAACTTGTAGTATCACTTTATGCTTTGATCAATGATGTTTTGTCGCTCTGCATGATTATGGCCATTATTGCTCTCTTAGTTTGTCGCTCCCAGTCTTTTGCTAGCCTCCACAACCAAGTATGAGTTCCACTCATGCATCCAACTCCCTAAACCAAGTTATTCCAAAGAATCCACCATACCTACCTACTAGCTTATGCTATTCCAAGTATATTCATGCTTTTGTTTACCTTCCAAATTAAACTTGTTATGAGAAAACTAGTGATTAAAGCTCTCACGAACTTGATGGCACACTTTACTTTCTTGCCTCTAATAAACTTGAACCATTGGGTCCTTCTTTGTTGCGTATATGCTTGCGCTTTATAAGTTGAAATTAGCAGAACCATGTTTCATGGGGAACGCTTTCAACATTGCACTTGTACTTTGTACCCCGTTGATATCATGTTCTTTTGCTTACGGATCCCGGCGGTGTGAAATAAAAGTGGAACTTGTAAGATCATGGAGTTTGTATGTGTGTTAGAGAAACGTCTGGTCCACTAGCCTAAGCCATGCCTAATCATGGTGGAAACTTGCAGCATCACCATAATGAGCATTCTATGAAGCATCCTCAATAAAAACCTATGCAAATAGCAAATAAAAAGATCGCTGAGATGCTCATTGTCTGCTTGCCTTGTCATTTTGATTATGGGAAAGCTCCCGTATCATGTGCAAGGGGTACCCCGTTGGCGGTTCTTAATGATACACATATACTTACAATGACAAGAGCTTACTCGTGACTGAAGTTGAGTAGCATGAGGATCGGTCTTCATAAGTAAGGGGCATGAGATTTCAGTTTATAACTTGTCAAGCATATCCTCTTAGTTGTGTCACTTTAACCTTAATCACCTTCAAGATGCTTATGATAGGGGCAATGAGAGCTGAAAGCTATAAGTGCCATAATTTTTGGAAGCTCTTTATGAGACTTGAATCCCTACTTCCTTTTACAAAAGGCCTTTCTTCCACCATTATATTGAGTCTCCACCTTCTATCTTTATGCACCTACTTTGAGAGCATAGTGGCCATTCTTAGTTCTATGTGCATTGTCCCAAGACTAGTTGATTGATGCATAACTTGTTATTGCTTGTTTTAAACTATTGTATCTAGTCACTCTTATGAACTTTGAAGGTGTCCTATGCATTTATATTTGCTACTCTATTGAGGGACAAGCTGAATACTATTATGCTATGTTTTCTTTATGTGAAACAAACAAACGTCTTCCAAAGCATTGTTATTCATGAATCTTTTGTTTGTGCCTTTTCATGTTGCATCATAGGTTCTTTGCTTATTGCTAGAACTTTGTCTTTCATGTTATGATTGAAGTATTATGATCCCAGCTTTGAGTGTTTTACAAATACTTTGATCAAGTCTTTGATGGTGCATGTCACCTCAAAAATTATTCTTTCTTTTTATCACATACCTACTCGAGGACGAGCAGGAGTTAAGCTTGGGGATGTTGATACATTGCAAATGTATCTATAATTTTTGATGTTCCATGCTTGGTTTTATCCATTTTCTTGTGTTTTGTTCCAACTTTGGAGTACTTTTCATATGATTTCTTAGACTAACCTATTAACAAGAGTCACAGTGCCAGCTGCCTATTTTCTGCTGTTTTTGGTTCTAGGAAAGTCAGAAAATGACTATTCTCGGAATTGGACGGGACAAAAGCCAAAGTGCCTATTTTTCCGGAAGTCATCAAGTGCCAGAATACGAGACGGAGAGGGGCCAGGGGGCCACCACACCACCTGACCGCGCGGCCAAGCCTGGCCCGCGCCAGGGGGTGGTGTGGTCGCTCCCAGCACCCCCTCGGCCTCCCCTTCCGCCTATAAGATGCCCTGGGGACGAAAACCCTAAGGGCCCGATCAAAAATCCACGAAAGATTCTATAGCCGCCGTCATCTACATCCCGAGATCAGGAGGGATCTGAAGCTCTTCCCGGCACCCTGCCAGAGAGGGGGATTCACACTGGAAGCCTTCTTCATCACCATGCAAGCCTCCGATGTGATGCATGAGTAGTTCATCCTTGGAATACAGATCCATGTAGTAGCTAGATGGCTGGTTCTCCTCCTTTGTGCTTTCATGTCTAGATCTTGTGAGCTCCGTTCATGATCAAGATCATCTATTTGTAATTCTGCATGTTGTGTTTGCGGGGATCCGATGGATATTGAGATGCTATTTCAGATTGATTATTGATTCTATCATGTCTTTGTTATTTGTGATCTTGCATGCTTTCCGTTGTTAGTAGCTATCTTGGCCAAGTAGATGCTAGCAACTCCAAGAGTTAGTATTTATGCTCGATAGTGGGTTCATGCCTCTGGTAATCTGGGGAAGTGACATAAATCTCTAAGGTACTAGATGTGCTGTTGCTACTAGGGAGAAAACAACAATCCTTTGTTCATAGAACAATCGTATTGTTTACTTTACACGCAGTTCGTAAAGCAATAATCGGTTGCTTGCAACTTAATACTGGAGGGGGTTCAGATGATAACCTGAAGGTGGATTATTAGTCATAGATGCAGTTGGATTGCGGTCTATGTATAATGTTGTAATGCCCAATCAAGTCTCAAAGGAGTCAAGATGATTAGTATATGCATGTATTGCTTTCTCGGTGTTTGACAATTGCCCCGCTGTAATTTGTTCACCCCGCATGTTATCTATCTAAGGAGAGCCACCTCTAGTGAACTATGGATCCCGGTCCTTTTCTTTACATACAATCTACAAATTGTTTACTTCTTTGTGTTTACTTTCTGCAAACTATTACTTCTTTCCATTCGATACGTTTAATCCTTTGTTTTCCGTAAAACACGGTGAGATTGACAACCTCATCGCAAGTTGGGGACAAAGTTCTGTGATTGTGTTGTGCAGGTCTCCACGTTGCTACTAGCACCGGTAGTGCGCCCTGCCAAAGCTCAGCTAGTAACACCTTTAGGGTGTTTCCTTGCTCCTACTGGTTCGATTAAACCTTGGTTTCATAACTGAGGGAAACTTGCTGTTGTGATCATCATACCTTCCTCTTGGGGTTCCCAACGAGCTCTACATCAACCACGCACCAACACTTTTCTGGGCGCCGTGCATTGAGCCATCAGCCACCATAGACGAGCAATACACGTCCATTTCGGTGAGCCGCTGGTTGAAGCCAGGTACGACGGCCTACCGACCATGGTAGCGGGCATCGAGGTTGGCCTCCATGGCCATGGCCTCCTACTGCTGCCTGACCTACTCTTGTGCCTGCACTTGGCCTCGTTGTGCGGCCTCCGCGGTCTCCATCGCCGCCTGGACCTCCCTCTCCGCCTTCTCCTTTGTCGCGGCCTCCATCTCCCTCGCCACCGTGTTGGCAGCCTAGCGCAGCCGCTCGTCGGTCATGTGATGTCGGCCTTTGGCCTCCCGTGCTGCCGAGGCCCGTGACAACACAATGACGTGTTGTTCGACGGCGTAGCCCGTGGCGGCGATGGCATACCGTGCTGCCTCGCCGCGCCGTCTCGATGGAGGCAAGGATGGCCTCCTACTGGTTCGGCCCTCCATCCATAACAATAGTGTTCCAGTCGATGTCGTCGTCGTCCTCGTCCTCCACCTCCCGGTCCCAGTCCGCCAGTGTCGCATCGTGCGCGGCGTCGCCCCACTCTGTGGGGTAGGTAGGTGGGTACCGAAGCCGGGCGGCCTCACCGAGCTGAGACCAGGTGGTGGGGATACGCTTAGGCATGCTGGAGTTGTGGGAATGGCCTGCTGGATGTGCCTTCCCAACCCCTCCCGCATGCCGTTTTTATAGACCATCGGGTGCCCATCATCGGCGGGAAACTGCGAGGTCGCGGCGGAAAAGGGCAAGGCCCGCACGGGAAACAGCTGAGGTTGCGGAAAAGGGCCACGGGAGGGAATCACCGATGGGACGCCGAACGGTAACCATCACCAGACGTCGGACGGTAGCCATCACCATTAGGTAGAGGTTGAGCCATTGTCAAGGAAGATCGCAGAGAGCGGGATCCACTCATGCGGAGGCCCGTTGGGTGCAGTCACCGACAAACGAGCCAGCCTTGCCCTCGCGGTCCTCCCCACCCACAAACGGACAGATTCAGACGGATTTGCGGTCCGTTTTGCCGGGTCGTTGGAGTTGCCCTAGTAACGAAGAAGCCGGTGAAAGATCCAGCGGGAAGAACGGAGTCTCCTATCCCGCTGCAGGATGCCCTCTGCTTCTGCTCTGATGGGACTGTACCATGGCAGAGCCTTCGCCATAGCAATTTTTCATTTTAAAACTACTATTGGTAGTTCTACGATGGAAGAGCACTGTGGAGGGAGGTAACGAGATTCGAGATTCCACTATCACTTGTCAATGTTGTCGTAGCTTCCGAAGCGATTAACCCCTATGGTGTGCTAGGGGCCCTGTCGAGCACCGAATAGGCACGAGAACAAGAATAAATGATAACCTATAATATACAGTAATCAACGGGAGATTTCCAACACAGCCACACAGGGTGCACTTCAGGCTACACGATTATCTGCTTTCAACTGCACCTCATAGTAGAACAACCGGATAGGTTTTACCGACTCCTCTATCTCGCAGCAACGCCTCCATCGCACGATCCCTGATCTGTGGTTTTCCACCGGAGCCAAGACCGCAGGAGGAGGAGAGAGTACCACACGCGACGATATTTCCAGAGAAGTCTGTGACACCCACGGGCGTCACCATTGCCGGCTCCGGCCAAAACCGAAGCAAGGATTTCTTCCGGTAGTGCTCGACACCCTGCAACCTTAAACAGCCGCCCAACACCCCCACCATGCTTACTACCAAAACAAACAAGCAACATTTGGTCTTGTATCTTGGATCAAGAAGGGTGAAAATACTCATGAGACCTTGGATGTTAGACGAGTATTTATCAAAGTTTTTTATTCATGCTACTTGTCGTAAATTCCAAGATTGTATCTCATTCTTTTTGATTTCATAATTTTTGGGAAATAAATATTTGTGGTTACGTTGGTCGTCCCAAAGAAATGGTTCGGCTCATCCATATAATAACTCTTAAGACTTTTTAATATCAAAAGTAAAATCTCATTTTCAACTAGGTTTGTACTCGTTTCGTTTCTCAACCTTTTTGGTACACTAAAATACAGACTTTTAAGGTAAAGCGGTATTAAGCATGCTGAAATAGAATTATATCTAGTGTTGCAATCAGGTGCTGACCTTTTTTTCTTTCTATTTTGACTTTACAAAACTTAGCGACCTCCTCAAATTTCTCTTTTCATGCTAGTATGACCGTCCAAAATGGATTTGTTCTATAGCAATACTTTCATCACATCTAACACATGCTTCACTATCAAATTTAGAATATGTGCACAACATCGCATGTGAAGCATCGTACCTTGCAACATTAGCTTATCTTTCCCTAACATTTTCACCAATCCGTAGTTCACAGGCAACATTAGAGAAAGAAGATTATGGTGCAAGGTGTGCTGCGCTGTTGTGCCCACATTATTATGAATTTCATAGTGAAGGATTTGTTAGATGTGATAAAGACTATAAAACAAAGTTGTGAGAGTTTAGAGTTAATTTTGGACAGCCGCAACAAAACGAGTAGAGAAATTCGATGAAATTGCCGAATTAATAGAGTCAATAGAAAAGGTAGACATTGCCACAAGACTAGATAGAATTCTACTTTCATCATGCTTACAATTCTTAGCGATGAACAATATGAATGCCCTCTTAGCGATGAACAATGAGATTTTGCTTTTGGTGTAGCAAAGAGGCTAGAGTTGATCTATGAAATAACTGGATTTTTCTCTAGAACATACTATGTTACTATTTTTTCCAATAATTTGTGAAATCAAAGAGACACGAGGCAAAAGTCAAATTATGGTGACAAAATCATAGGAACTATGACAATTAGCATGAACGGAAACAATGATAAATACTGATCTGACATCCGAGGTCTCATGAGTGTGCACACCATTTTTATCGAAGATAAAATACCGAAATGTTGCTTGTTTGTTTTGGTAGTCTTCCTGGTATTATTCCTGATGAGTAATGGCATGCCTAATCTTCGATGCGTGTTGCTTTTTTATTTTTCCTTTTATATTGAAAATTCCGTTTCCACTTTTTGCTTCTGTAGTTAGTATGCATTGCTATTTGCTAGTCAAGTTTCTCTCCCTTGATGATAAATTTGCGAAGTACTACTTGCCGGTTACCGCTGGTAGTTGTTCCCTGCTGAAACCACCGCTGGTAGTACAACTGTTAGCTACTGAAATCTGCATGCTTACATTTTTTTTTTAAACCAATGTGCTTTGCCAGCATCAATGGAGGGTGGTTTGAGGTGAAAATGCTAGACGTACGGAAGAAATCTCACTAGGCAATGGTAACTCTTTTAGGGCACTTTGGTAGGGGTAACTTCTACTAAGTGCCCTAAAATCTCCAATTAAGGGCTGTTTGAGCAAAGTGCCCTTAATTCACTTACAATTTAAGGCGCCGTCCGAAAGTGCCATAAAATGTTAGGATTCAGAGACATTTTTAAAGTTCTCCAAAAGGTTTGTACTTTGGAGGCACTTTCGGGGAACTTTCAAAAATAACTCGTGAGTTCAAATCCTTCAGGGCACTTTTCGAAGTGCCTCTAAATTTTAAATGACACAAAAGAACATTTCATATATTAATATAAACACGATATATTACATACACCTAGCTCTTTTTAAACTCCTATTTTTTTCAATCTAAACTTTATTCCTTTTTTATAACGTGAATGTGTTCCATGTGCACTCCATTTTTTGGTATATAGCTATCATCAGTTCCGTGATGCAAATATATGTTCCATTTCTTAGTTTAGAATTTTGTTCTTCTAGTATTCACACTTTTTTCATTTGTGCTATAATTTTTTTGAGTGGTCTATCTAATATTTTGTTACATGAATTAAAATTTTGTTCCACTTTTCATAGTCGGGGAGTGTTTCGGGGGAAGTTTATTTTTCACATAGTACAAATTTAAGTTCCACTATTAGAAGTGATTTGTTCCACTGCCCTAAAATTGTGGCAGTCGTGTTTTTGTTCCACTCATCCTGAATCGTGTTCCGTTCCACCCCCTCTATTTTTTCTTTTACTTTTCCTCCCATAGTCATGATTAGTTCCGTGGATGTCAATTTTTTTCAACTTAGCCTAGTTCCTTTTGTACTGATAATTTTTTTCACAAGTCTACTTTTTGTTCTCCATATTCTAGTGTTTTTGTTCCGCATGTTGATGCGATATGTTCCACAGGAATCGGCATGCGAGCGTCAGATGGAGTGAAAGGGCGCGTGCGGGACCGTGTTGTCGGCCACACAAGGCGAGTTTCCCTCTTTTTTCACTTTCCCTCTATTTCTCCCCGCGATATCACCCGCCCCGCCCGCCACTCGCGCCATTCCTCCCGCCATTTCCCCCAGATCCTCCCGCCACCATGCCGCCGAAAAAGTTCACCGGACCCCGCGCCGTCGATGGCGCCAACAACGTCAAGTAGCGCAAGCTGAGGGCGGCAAAGCATAAGCCGGTGGACATGAGAAACACTGAGTGGGACAAGGATTGCCACCGGAGGAGGGTCGAGACGCAAGGCCGGAAGGAAAGGCAAGCCAAGCTCAAGCTCAAGCAGGCCGAGGCGCTGGCGGAAGCCGAGGAGGACGCCGCGACGCCCATGGATGCCGCTGCCATGGAGGCCAACTGCATGGACCGCAACGTCGCCATCTCCAGGATGCAGATCGGGCTCCCGCCGATCTACGTCGGCCAGTACCTGCCCGACTGGAGCATGGGATCTCTGGCCGGCTTCTCACCATCGTCGCCGACGATGTTCCAGAAAAGCTACGGCCACTCCACGCCACGCACGAGGTTCTCACCGTCGCCGGACCCACGGTGGCTTTGACCCCAACCTCGTCTTCCCACACTGCCCTCTTATCGCCGGCGCCTTCGACCCCAACTCGTCGCCGCGCCGCGCTCCTCGGGCCGGAGGAATTACCTGGGAAATCGAAGCCAGCGGTCACCCAACTTGAGCGAAATGGAAGAAGCTCATCCACTGGTAGAAAAAGGGTCCTTGGTCCAGCGTCCAAATTCCATTGGTCCCGGTTCGTTTCCTTAATCGGGACCAATGCCAGGCACCGGTCCCAGTTCATGCCGCCTGGGCATTGGTCCCGGTTCATCTCTAAGCATTGGTCCCGGTTCGTGGCATGAACCGGGACCAATGCCCCCGCGACGCACACGTGGCGCTCTACGGAGCATTGGTCCCGGTTCATGCCACGAACCGGGACCAAAAACCCCGCAACGGTCCATAATCCGGGACAATCTAAATTAATTCGGGGCAGAAATTAATCCGAGGCAGAAATTAATTCGAGGTAGAAATTGAATTGATCAGTATTTTTGAAAAAATCTTCCACAAATTAATCGAGACAAAGATCTAAATCGAGACATTTTATGAATTCGACCACAAATTCTTTCCAAACAAAGGTGTGACTTTACAAATTTTTCTAGTCGACAACACTTCTGCTGTCGCTGTCCTCCAAGCCGCCGGCTTCCTCGTCGTAGTCGGACGAAATCTCCACGATTTCGGCGTTGTTCGGGAGACGGAGCTCCTCTGCGCGGCTAGCGGCGTCGATGGCGGTGTAGATGGTCCGTCCACGGACCAGAACATCTCCCGCCCTTCCCGGTTGCGGAGATCCGGGTGCACCACACGCCTGTCCACGATGCAGTTGCAAAGCTTGGCCTTCCACTCCTTCTTGAACAGCCGGGGCCAGTACTCCCTGGCCGCCGCGTATCGGGGAAACGCCCTCTTCCACGCGGGCATCTGGCGGCGACGCTCCGCGATGACACACTCCATCTCGTATTCGCCGGGGACGAGGAGTGGAGCCACCGGCACACCCGCCTCGCTGATGCGAAATCCGGCGGGCACCGTCGCACGCGACGGCGCGAGGATGCCGTAGTACGCAAACATCACCGCCTCGTAAAAGTTGAGCATGGGCACCTACATGGCGGCGCGGTGGAGATTGGAGAGGGAGGAAGGCGAGGCAACGGCGTGGTGGAGAGGCGATGGCGAAAGGTGTGGGTGGAGATTGACTGCAGAGAGGCCGAGGCGATGGCGAAAGCGACGCGCTGTGGCCTCATATTTATACACGGGGACGACGAAGCGATGGTGGGCATTGGTCCCGGCTAATGCCACGAACCGGGACCAAAGCCCCTCCCGCGCGACACGTGGCGGCCCAGCAACGCGCCCCCACCATGGTCATTGGTCCCGGGTCGTGCCATTAACCGGGACCAATGACCTGGGTGGGGGCGCGCTGCTGGGCCGCCACGTGTCACGCGGGAGGGGCTT
This sequence comes from Avena sativa, assembly GCA_916181665.1. Taxonomy (NCBI): domain Eukaryota; kingdom Viridiplantae; phylum Streptophyta; class Magnoliopsida; order Poales; family Poaceae; genus Avena; species Avena sativa. Next base: position 107,495,177 of record OV702292.1, read on the forward strand.
TGGTCCCGATTCGTGGCATTAACCGGGACCAAAAACCCTCCCTGGCTATATATAATCCCAGCCCTTTGCCCCTTGCCACCAAATTTTGCTGGATTGTGTGTGAGGTGTAGGTGCTAGCTTTTTTTTTCTTTGATTGCACAGAAGGTGTTCGACGAAATGTCCGAGCCACACTTTAGTTCGCACAACACGGTATCCTCGGCTGAGGTTAGCAACCTTATCTTCTTTATCTGTAACTAATACAAAAATATTGCATATGTCCATGTAGGGTGGTCATTTTACTATTCACGATGTTATTGTAATGGTTACTTATTATGACGCAGATCGATGCACGGATGCGATGGATGTATGGCAACGGATGCGATTCCGATTTTATTGCAGGCCTGCATAAATTTATCGATTTGGCTAAGGCAAACAAAGTGGATAATTTTATGCCTTGTCCCTGCATCGACTGTCGGAACATGGCGGAGCACTCTGCCCTGAGAATCCTTCAAAGCCATCTGCTTCGGAGAGGTTTCATGCCCGAATATTATTGTTGGGCCTTGCACGGAGAAAGAGGGGTTAGGCTGGAAGAAAATGAAGAAGAGGAGGATGATGACAGATATCCTATGTCCCCTGAAGAATATGATGATACTGCAATGGAAGACAATGAAGAAGAGGGAGGCGGCAATGAAGAAGAACAACGGGCATCGGATGAGCCCGCTGATGGTCTTGGTCGGGTCATTTCTGATGCAAAGCAACAATGTGATACAGACAGGGAGAAGCTTAAGTTGGAGGCCATGCAAAAGGATCACAAAAAGGTGTTGTACCCAAATTGCGAAGATGGCAGCACAAAGCTCGGTACCACACTTGAACTGCTGAAATGGAAGGCAGAGACTGGCTTATCTGACAAGGGATTTGAGAAGTTACTGAAAATAATGAAGCTGAAGCTTCCAAAGGATAACGAGCTCCCCGAGATAACGTACGAAGCAAAGAAGACTATCTGCCCTCTAGGACTAGATGTGGAGAAGATACATGCATGCATTAATGACTGCATCCTGTACCGCGGTGAGAAGTACGAGAATATGGATAAATGCCCGGTATGCACTGCATGTCGATACAAGATCAGACAAGATGACCCTGGTGATGTTGAGGGCGATGACGAGCCCCCCAGGAAGAGGGTTCCTGCTAAGGTTATGTGGTATGCTCCTATAATACCACGGTTGAAACGTCTGTTCAGAAATAAAGAGCATGTCAGGTTGTTGCGATGGCACAAATAAGAGCGTAAGAAAGACGGGAAACTAAGACACCCCGCCGATGGGTCACAGTGGAGAAACATCGAGAGAAAGTACTCGAACTTTGCATGTGACGCAAGGAACTTATGGTTTGGTCTAAGTACAGACGGCATGAATCCTTTTGGGGAGCAGAGCTGCAGTCACAGCACCCGGCCAGTGACTCTATGTATCTACAACCTTCCTCCTTGGTTGTGCATTAAGCGGAAGTTCATTATGATGCCAGTGCTCATCCAAGGACCGAAGCAACCCGGCAACAACATTGATGTGTACCTAAGGCCATTAGTCGATGAACTTTTGCAGTTGTGGGCAGAACCAGGTGTAAAGGTGTGGGATGAGCACAAATAGGAGCCATTTGACCTACGAGCGTTGTTGTTCATAACCATCAATGATTGGCCTGCTCTTAGTAACATTTCAGGACAGTCAAACAAGGGATACAATACATGCACCCACTATTTAGATAAGACTAAAGGTACATATTTGGATAAATGTAAGAAGGTTGTGTACCTGGGGTGTCGTAAATTTCTTCCGACCAATCATCAAGTAAGAAAGAAAGGCAAGCATTTCAACGGTGAGGCAGATTACCGGAAGAAGCCTAAGCTCCCTAAAGGTGTTGATGTATTTGGTATGGTGAAGGACCTAGAAGTAATCTTTGGAAAGGGTCCTGGCAGTCAATCTGTTCCGAAAGACCCCATTACCGGACACACGGCCATGTGGAAAAAGAAATATATATTTTGGGAGCTTGAGTATTGGAAAGACCTAGAGGTCCGTTCTTCAATCGACGTGATGCACGTGACGAAGAATCTTTGCGTGAACCTGCTAGGCTTCCTGGGCGTGTATGGGAAGACAAAAGATACACCAGAAGCACGGGAGGGCCAACAACGTATCAAAGACCCATACAACAAGCATATCGATAAAGGACGTGAATACTTAAGCAGCTACGCTCTTACCAAAGCAGAGAAGGAAATCTTTTTTGAAGTCCTTTATAGTATCAAGGTCCCGGCTGGCTTCTCGTCAAATATAAAGAGAATAATAAATATGGCAGAGAAAAAATTTCAGAACCTGAAGTCTCATGATTGCCACGTGATTATGACACAGTTGCTTCCGGTTGCATTGAGGGGGCTTCTACCGGAAAATGTTGGATTAGCCATTGTGAAGCTATGTGCATTCCTCAATGCAATATCTCAGAAGGTAATCGATCGAGAAAGTCTGGAAAGGCTATAGAAGGATGTGGCCCAATGTCTTGTCAGTTTTGAGTTGGTGTTCCCCCCGTCCTTCTTCAATATTATGACGCATCTCTTAGTTCACCTAGTTGAAGAGATTTCCATTCTCGGTCCTGTATTTCTGCACAATATGTTCCCCTTCGAGAGGTTCATGGGAGTCTTAAAGAAATATGTGTGTAACCGTGCTAGGCCAGAAGGAAGCATCTCCAAGGGCTATGGAACATATGAGGTCATTGGGTTCTGTGTAGACTTTCTTCCTGACCTTAAGCCAATTGGTGTTCCTGAATCACGGTATGAGGGGAGACTAAGTGGAAAAGGCACGCTAGGAAAGAAAGCAATGATATTTAGGGACGGACATTCTTTGAATCAAGCACACTACATAGTTCTACAAAGTTCTACCTTCGTGGCTCCGTATATCGAGGAACACATGAATGTTGTACGCTCCAAGTTCCCGGGGAAGGATGACTACTGGATTAAAGAAAATCACATGGAGACTTTCGACACTTGGTTGCAATTACATCTCATGAATGACACCACTATTGGAGATCAGCTCTACTTGTTGGCCGCGACACCATCTGCGACTGTATTGACTTTCCAAGGGTACGAGATAAATGAGAATGCATTTTACACGATTTCCCAAGATAAAAAGAGCACCAACCAAAACAGTGGTGTTCGCTTTGATGCAACATGCGAGAATGGGAAAAAGGACACATATTATGGTTACATAGAGGAGATATGGGAACTTGACTATGGACCTACTTTTAAGGTCCCTTTGTTTCGGTGCAGTTGGGTCAACATGAATGGAGAAGGGGTAAAGGTAGACCAGCTGTACGGAATGACAACAGTGGATCTCAAGAATCTTGGTTACAGAGATGAACCATTCGTCCTAGCCAATGATGTGGCTCAGGTTTTTTATGTGAAGGACATGTCCTCTAGACCGAAAAAAAGAAAAAATAAGGAAACGAATACATCAGACGATGAGCCCAGGCGTCACATAGTTCTTTCAGGGAAAAGAAACATCACGGGAGTCGAGGACAAGACATACATGTTAGCAGATTATGATAAGTTTGATGAAATTCTGCCCTTCACCGTGAAAACTGACCCAAGCATCCTGTTAAGCAAAGAAGATGCTCCATGGTTACGTCCTAGGAAGCGATCATACGCAAGGGATCGACATACGCGACGAAGGATTCATACCCTAAACCCTATGTAAATCTATGTAATGTATGGAAACTTTATGTGATGTATGAAAACTTTATATGAGAACCTCGAACATGATAGGTCATTTTGTGAAGCTCCGCCACGGGAGATTTCCCAACCCTTTCCCCAACACTGTTAGAGAAGATGGAGTCTTTCACGGGCTTGCAGGGAAATTTTTCCGAGGCGGAGCTTCCGAAGATGCCATAGGGCATGTGCACCAACGACATCTTCGAGAAGCTCCGCCACGGGAGATTTCCCAACCCTTTCCCCAACACTGTTAGAGGAGATGGAGTCTTTCACGGGATTGCAGGGAAATTTTTCCGAGGCGGAGCTTCCGAAGATGCCGTAGGGCGTGTGTTGACATCTTCGAGAAGCTCTGCCACGGGAGATTTCCCAACCCTTTCCCCAACACTGTTAGAGGAGATGGAGTCTTTCACGAGCTTGCAGGGAAATTTTTCCGAGGCGGAGCTTCCGAAGATGCCGTAGGGAGTTTGCACCAACGACATCTTCGAGAAGCTCCGCCACGGGATATTTCCCAACCCTCCATCCATGGGGATGAAACTCTCTCTACCTATGTTGGCTTGTTGAGCTGCTTGCCATGGCGTATCGATGCTCCTTTTATAGGCACGGCGCCGCCTCTACTTTGTCTTGTTCCTCCGACAGGGCGTCGTGCGTTACATGCTTTATCTCATCGAGCAGTGCGTCTACCCACACATCCTTATCCCGCCGATAGCTTTAGTCTCAGTTGCACCCACCAGCCGGGACTAAAGGTTACCCACGTGTCCTTATCCCATCAACAGCTTTAGTCTCGGTTGCACTCACCAGCCAGGACTAAAGCTTCTTAGCCCGGGGCTGAGCCTCGCTGAATTTGAAGTGGATCTCTGATGAAATAGCATGTTGTGAACATATAAATGATTTTTTTAAAATTCACAAGCATTATATCATGTACTTGTAGTTCAAATCTTGGCAACATCCTACCGATTCGGCAGGAATTTGTCTTTTTCATGAGGGATGGACGAAAAGGTTCCAGATACACCGGTTGGGAAATTGTCCATATAAGGTGGCCTAGTATTTTTGAAAAATGGGTTGGTACCAATGCCAAACTTTAATTTGGTGGTTGCTTCACAGAACACCCCGATTTCGGCACCTCAAAAATGGAAATTGGCTTTTTCATGCGTCGAAAAGGAGAACTTCCTCCTGCAACATTGTAAGCCATCCCAAGATGCACATGTGTGCACAATATGGGCACATTATCACAAACTATGCCCTGATTCTAGCCATAACATTGGTGGTTTGACCTAAATGCCATGAAACTTCGAACATGATAGGTCATTTTGTGAAGGATTATTTATGATGTTTGCAATCTTTCAAGTTCAATATTTTTCCTTGCAACTGTGACACATAATTTGACACCACGCGAATATTTCACATTGTTTGGATCATTTTTGAATTTCTTATGCCCATTTCAAACTATATTCAAAACAGCGGGCATGAAGCTTCTTAGCCCGGGGCTGAGCCTCGCTGAACTTGAAGTGGATCTCTGATGAAATAGCATGTTGTGAACCTATAAATGTTTTTTTTAAAAAATTCACAAGCATTATATCATGTACTTGTAGTTCAAATCTTGAAAAGTTTTTTAAAAGTCCAAATTACGCAATAAATATTTTGTTAATGCAATTTTAATTGAAAATAGTAAAATTGTATAGTTCAAATAAAAATATTTGAAAACAGAAAATGGTTTTTGATTAGTTATTTAAATTGAAGCACTTTTCCTGTTGTTGATACGAACCGGGATCAAATGTCTGTACTAGATAACTGTTCCCCTCCTTCTTCTTCCCCATTCACTTCACTCGCAAAACGCCTAAGGAAAATCACGCGCGGAGCAAAACGACGCTGTCAGGCTGCCGGATTTTCGAGCCGCCGTCGCCCTCTTCGCTGTCGACCGCGCCGCCCGAGCCCACGTTGCTCCGCCTCCGACCGCGCTACCGCCTGAGCCCCTGCACCTGCCACCTCTGCCCGCGCGCGCCGCCCCCCGCCGGCGCCGCTGCGACCCGAGCCACGACCGTGCCGCCCGAGCCCGCGCCGCCCGAGCCCACGCCGTCGATTGCTCTCCGCCCCGCACGCCGGTGCCACCGCCGGCCGGTAAGCCTCCCCCGGTTGACCCTTTATATTAATTAGGTTTTTAGTTCGGTTTTTAATTAGGTTTTTAGTTAGGTTTTAGTTAAGTTTTTAATTAGGTTTTTAGTTAGGTTTTTAATTAGGTTTTTAGTTAGGTTTTTAATTAGGTTTTTAATTAGGTCTGACATATGGAGCCAGATGAAAAATAATTTTAGAAATTGCAAAAACGTTTATTTATTTAAAAATAATTTAAAAAAGGACTAAATTGGGAAAAAACATAACTAATTCATTTTAAATCAGAAAAATGTGTATAATATATAAAAATGTTCAAAAAATGAGCTCTACCATTTAAAAATGTAAGCATTCATATTCATACAACTTTTGAACCTTACTTTACATAGAGGAACACCGACACCCCTAAGTACCATAGGTTCGATTGTTTGTCTACCTAGGGCATTCCAAACTGATTTAGAAAATAAGTGCATAGTGTTTTGCATTATTTGCATTATAGTAACTTGCAATCTTAATTTGCAGATACTATGGATCCAATACAGCAAGATACTATGATTCCAGAACATCAGGAAAACATCCTCCACGGAATGATCTGCGAAAATGAAGATATCGATATCGATGTCACCAGTGAGTTTCTGAACGATTCCGGTCAGGGAGATGAGTCTCTCAACCGAGGAGACGGCTCCAGTGAGGTAGAAGCCGAAGCCTGGGACAGGGGAGAAGCCGATGAGGGAGAAGGCGACGGCTCCGGCGGAACCTTAAATCTCGCAAACACCGGCGAGGTGTATATATGTATTTTTGTAATTAAAATGCTGCTGTCCATATATATACATGCATATATTAACACACTTTCTTCTTTTAGCCCTCTGAATCGAGAACTTCTTCCGTAATAACGAAACGAGGCCCAACAAAAAAGTTGGATGACAATGTGAGGTATAGGATCGACGTGGTCGATGTAGATGGCGAACCGCAAGCTCCCGTCGATGTCGCAAGAAAATTTGTCAAGCAATGCGGAGTTCTTGTGAGGGACTACATCCCGATCACCGTTCAAGAATGGAATCAGCCAAGCGGCAGTGGAGTCCCATATGTCGGCGACATCGCTAAAGATAAGCTTTTTGACAAGCTCATGATTAATTTCCTCCTGCCGATGCCAGATGTGAATCCAGATGAGGAGGAGAGAGCAAGAATGGAGCTTGTGCAAAGAGTCAAGAAGTTTGCTCTCATCAAGATGGCCGATGAATTCAAGAACTGGAAGAAGAAACTGTATAATAACTTTGTCAAGGTAGAGAAGACTCCGGATTTCACTCAAGGCAGCTATGATAAGTTAAGACACCAGTGGGAGGATTTTGTGAAGTACAAGGCATCGGAGAAAGTACGGAGAACGCTGCTAAGAAAGTATACCATCATAACATGGGGCCTGCTGGCTATGCCGGTTGCATGCCTAAGTGGGATGCACTTGAGGTCAATTACATAGTTGTCAGGATCAGACCAGAGCCCGCAACATGGACACCATGGGCGAGAAACTGGTTTTACGGCCATGGGGGCACGTTGGACAAAGAAGGGAGGGCAATATATAATCAGAAACACAAAGATGATCCCCTACTGCCCATTGACGATATTAGAAATGCAGTAGATGATGTTGCAACGGGACGGTTTGTTCCTGATAGAGAGAACGACGAGCTCACACGCGCCCTTAAAAATCCTGAACACGACGGACGAGCACGAGGCACACCAGGCTCCAAGCCATGGAAGGTTGCCTTCCCACCGGAAATGAAGAGATATCCCGATAAAAGCCATCAGAGGAGAAAGGAAAGGGAGGCAGCTGAGAAACCGGCCGCTGTTGGGGATATACTTTCCGGGTATCCTCACGGTTCCTCACTGACCAGGGTGGCCCTCTTCGGGTTAGAGCATTGCTTCACGGGCGGCCCAGTCAGGGAGAAAGACGGAGTCCAATCCGGCTACGGGAAGGCCTAGAAGACTTACCGACTTAGGCCCACAATGTTACTTGTAGTTCAAGATGTACTCTGTAACCGACTCTTAGTCGTAGCCGGATAGATTTCTCCTGTAAACCCTAGGCCGGATATCTATATAAGCCGTCCTAGGGAGAGCCTTTAGGGCAACACCTCAATAGTCTACAATCTCAACTCGCACAGGTGAAACCCTTGTAACCCATATTCCGGCTATGCCGTATTACTGGATTGCTAGCAGGAGTAGGGTCCGTCCAAAGCCGGCGGATTCGAACCTGGGTAAACTTGTGTGCTCACCGTCCCGGAACACCGTACGTCCCACACCCCTATCTTCTTCACGCCTCAAGGACCCCCTCATGGCGTACTTTTCATCAATCCTATGATAGTTGGCGCCCACCGTGGGGCAAGTGAGCTTCGGATATGCGTTCCGAGCGGAATCTGCAAGAATCGGAATCGGCGAGACTATCGCCGTCGGTCGCATCCTCTACGCTAGCGACGTCCCTCTCATTATTCTCGACGAGACTTGGATTCCGGCTAAGGAGGCCATGACTGCCTACACAATCATGTCCTCTGGCGAGATCGATGTTTACATCGGTTTCGCTGAACCTGCCCAACACACCCCAGCGGTGATGATAGAGGCAGAAGAATCTTCTGGGTCCCTTTTTCCGTGGAGGCGGTAGAGTTTCGGATCTCAGAAAACCCTAATCCCACCTAGCCCGCACCAGTTGCGGAGATAGTGGAGAAATCCGAGCCTGAAGAAGACCTAGCGGTCCAAGTCGAATCTGGAGTGGACCTCCCTGGAGGAGCTGGATCCCAGATCGACCCGCCCACGGAAGTCGAAATCCAGGAGGAACATATCAGTGACACTGATTCTGGCTCTGATGATGCCGGGACAGACAGACCTTTCCTAAGGTACACATTACAACGTATGATACTGCAAGGCGAAAGCGCAGATGCAATTCTCGAGACCATCAAAAGTTTCGACATGGCTGATCGCAAAAGCCGCAGGTACCTCAGGAAGCACGCGTCGCACTTTGTCGGGTACGTGGGATCATGATCCGGCTCTACCGATGCTGGAGAAAACACCGACTCGGTGCTGGAGGCAATTGGAACAAACGCTGACGTACCTGCATCCTCAGATGAATCAATGACGTCAGCGGATTTCCGAAAGTTCTCCGCGGAATATGAAGAGGAGTACAACTCCAAGGCTACAGAAGAAGGAGAAGCCATGGATGAAGGATCCGGGGAACACTCTCGTAAAGCGCAGGATGACATGGACGTCGGAGATAATCCCGAAGTCCAGATGTCCGAAAGTACCGATCAGAGCTTGACTCCGGGAAATGGACCCAAAGCCGTCTTTGCTACTGGCGCTGCCAAGAAGGCAAAGAAGAAGAACAAGAAAAACAAGATCCCGGCAAAAGACCCTCTGGCTGAGGAGGTGATTGTCGAGGAATACGAAGAAGACTCGGATGGAGCACTTATCCTAGATGAGCCAAAAAAAGAAGAATCGGTGGATGGACACGTGATCACCAAAGGTGCGCGTAAACTCATCGATGCTGCATTAACCACACCTATCCCTAAAGCTGCAGAACTTACTGCTGAAGAGCTGGACGAAAGGGCCCAAGCCTAAAAGCGCGTCATCAACAACTCCTCGATGAAGCCAAAAACATCGAGGTGGAGAAGAAGTGCATGGCAACCAAGGACTACATGTCTCGGTTGCATCAGAAGACACGGAAGCGTCACACAGATGAAAACCAATTCCCACATATCCGTGCCGTCCTTTTCGGAGATGAGATGGGGAAGCCACGGAAGGATAGCATAGGAGATTGGGTATATCCAACCCCAGTACAGAATACCATGGCGGCCCGATGTAACACCCTCAAATTGGCCCTATGCAAGTTTTAGCGCTTCCCGCCAAACCCGCATAGAAACGATTCAAGGATGCCCACCAGGCACTTTCGTGCGGGTGGAAAACGAAGTAATACCATTACACATTAGTCCACGATGGAACCCACAGAACATATATATACAACAACGACTCCATGAGTCAAGAATACAGATATACTATACAAAGATCCAAAATCACCTTGAAAACGATACAACATCCGAGTACGGATAAGATGCAAATGGGGCTAAGAGCCCTGAAGAATAACCAAGCATCCATAACCCTACCCAGGCCAAGCCGGAAGGGTAACCCTGCTAACAACGTCGAACTCATACCTGCTAAACAAAAGGGGTGCCGACAAAGGGCGAAGGGAAAAAGAGGAGCGTCGGTACAGAGGCCAGTACACGGCGAGGCTAGAATTCGGCTTCTCTCGCCTACATAGGTATGGTGGACTGAAGCGGCAGCGCAGCATGCACTAAACAACCTATAGAGACTCGATTAACTGTCAGCTATTAGAGAGAGATAAGAAAAACCTATTCGCTACCAACCTTATACTAACACGAATCATACCCATCCTGGTATTCGCCCTCGAGACCAAACGAGGAAGTCAAACCAAGGAACTCACACAGTTGGCGGTTTTATTCATTCCATTATAGTTGAAGCACTTACTAGTCAGATATAGATAGCATGAGTCATCCTGAAGCAAAAATAGTGGGCAGTTTTAATTACCATTCAGTGGTAGTTGGAACATTTACTAGTCAGATATAATTAGCAGGTGACATCCCAAACCCAGCAGTTGTTGGCACTTTTATTTCATTCCATTGGGGTTGCGATACTTACTAGGCAGATATAACATGACACGATACACACCAGTTCCACCAGTTGTTGGCACTTTTATTATCCATTCCATTATAGTGAAGTTGATTACTAGTCATATATTAAGTCAAATTTATAGCACTACTTTAGTTATGCTTGTCTATGATCGAGATACTGTGCTCCAAGTCGTCCATAACCGCGAATACGGCTTTCAGCCCTGCAGGGGTGCACAAATAGCAACACACACGATCAACCTCGGAAAAACAAAATCAAAATCCAACGAGGCTTTCACGACAAAGCAATCACAGGATTCATAAAATATTTTAGGGGGCCACCCCATTAAGCTACCCGCAACGAACTTGGCCGGCTCCGAGACGGACCCAAGGTTTGCGCCAATGGCTGTAAACGACTGGGAACCCGAAAGTGTGACTGGGCTTGTCGATACCGCGAAAACAATCTGCATCCTAAACAGTACAGGTGCTCCACGCACAATCGTAAATAAAGCAGTAAAGCATGGCGTAAGTACAGGATAGTAATAAAGCCCCAAACTAGTTTGTGGCCCCAAGAAATAAGAAATGGATCATGCTTTGGCTAAGGGGGATTCATAGGCTCTCCCGTATGTGGATAGTGCGAATAGTCAAGGAACAGGTATCAAGTACTCGGGGCCTACGGGACACAAGTGGACATGAACAACCAAATAGCATATATTGCCCACCGATGCCTCTTTCATTAGTTGTCCCAGCAATTTAATAGTTGTATTAAAAGTCATGATCATCTCCACCATTAAGCATCTCCACCATTTATCATGTGCCAACTTGCCGTCAACGGTGGAACGACAACAATGCGAAGCAACACATAAGCAAGCAACTACGACTCGTAAGGCTGACTATCTATCAAACAACAGGCAATAGGATGTGTCCATGGCAATATAGAGGCTGCAAGGAGTATAAATGGTGCACGAAAACTACAGCATCGCAATACGGATAACAATAGATCAATCGGAGGAAATAAAGACTATAAAGCAAAATAGGTAGAAAGGGGGAGATGCTCGCCTGGGAAACACTGCAGAAGATACACCGGAGAACTTGTCGATACTCGCATCTACTCAACGGCCTAATCCGTGAAGAAGCAAAGCACTAAAAGAAACATCAGATGCACTATTTACTACTACGACAGAAGATCGGGCATGTTTATGAGATGATGGATGACATGGCAAATATGCGGTGCAATTAGGCAATATTAAGCGGAACCAGGGTCCCGATAATTAATTAGATGGTTCAAGTTGTTTAGATACCCCGCAATTTAAATGTTGACTTAACAAGACAAAACATGGTATAGATTTGCTACACAAATTTAAATGGGGGCCAATATAAGACTAGAATAGCCCGCATATGGCCTCCATATTTAATTATGAGTGAATCAGCATAATGCCCCCAAACCCCACAATATGCATGCAAGTATGAACAATTATATGAGACATGTGGATAGCATATATTATTAAAAAATATGGGTCTCAGAAAAAAGGGGTCACACATTAGGAGCGAAGGTCTTGGTTTCGGAGGGGTTCGGACGCTGGGATCAGTCTTCGGATCTTGGTTCAGGGTCTAAGCATCCGCGAAGGAGATCATGAAGCTAGTGCCGGGTTCAGTCTCCGCATCCATGTCGGCGCACCTAGGTTCTCGGCGTCTTCAGGTCTGTGACGGAGATCTTTTGGTTCAACGGTCTTCAAATCCATGTTGTCGACCTTGGGGTTCTGGCTCCGTGTCAGTGTTGAACTTGCAACGACACCTTGTACTCGTGTTTCTCATAGGCAACAAAGATCTTAGCGGCATTGTACATCAGAGTCCATGTCCGCCTGTCAATGTGGTACGCTGGGTTGTCCGCCATATCACATAGCTGGATCTTGTGGAGAAGAGACCAAAGGCACACGAGATCGAAACGGTGACTGGGGCTAATGGCCACCGATGGAAACAATAGGCCACACCTGCGTGAGAACAGAGACGCGCATATGAGTTGCGCGGGTCACAGTGAGGCAAAGAGAACAACAGCCGATAGTGCATCACGGAGGCGCGCACCAACGCTGCAAGTAGAGCAAGGCGACCGGGATGGAGAAGATGCCAACGCCCAGGGCGAGTTCGAGCGTGGGCCTGTGACAATGGAACATAGAGGGTGGTGGCGCTGCACAGATGGCGAGGCCGACGCGGTGCAGAGCGAGGCGAGGGCGCTTGGGGAGGTGGTCGTCTGCGTACAGCAAGGGGCGAGGACGACGAGGACTGCGTGGCGGTGCTGCTGCGACCGGGGGACGCGGGGAAGAGGGACCACAGTGGAGAGGAGCTTGCAGCAGCGGTGGCGGAGCTCTAGGGGCGCGGCCGCTGAAGGGGTGTTGGCGGGTTCAGGGCCTGGGCCTGCCACAACGGTGCAACGAGGAGGAAGGGGGCACTATCGGGGCAGCGGTTGGAGATGGGCGGCGACTCGGGAAGGCGAGGAAGGGCGGCATGACGCGCTCGGCGGAGGGGCCCTGCGCGGGAGGATGCTCGGGCTCGACCGCGGCCTCCAGGCGGCGCTACGATAGTTGGTGGAGAGGGCTAGCAGGAGGCGACGGCCGGCGCGTTGCGCTTGCAGAGGCAGCGGCAGAGGAGATAGACGATGATGGCGTTCGCAATGAGGGGATCGAGAGAGAGAGAGATGAGCGATGCGGGAGGGGCGAGGCAGACGGGGTGGGGCCCTGGTCCTAGATGTGTGACGCGGTCTGGGTGTGCGTGACAGGGCAAGGGTGCGGGGCGATATACACGTTGCTCGCGTGCGTTGCATGGTAGCGGGTGGGCCGGGGTGTACCGCGCGTCGGGCTGCTAGGCGTGGGCGCTGGCATGCGTGACGCAAGGCCGAGCGGGGCTGGGTCGCTCGTGGCGGTTGGATGGGTAGGTGGGATGGATCTGGTTAGGGTTAGGATAAAACTAGGGTTTGGTAGTTCTATGATGGAGGTGGCCGGTTGGGCTTTCGGGCCTGGCGGGCTGCCTCCCAAAAATAATCTAAACATTTTATTTATTAAAAACGAGGCTTTTGTAATCCGTTTTTAGACAAAACAAAATAATTCGGAGAACCGGGGTTTTTGATTTGAAATTAAAGACGGGGTATTTAGAAAACAAAGGTAGGCTTTTTGAATATAGTTTTAGGAAAAACCGTGCATGATGATGATGATGCTCAAAGGCAATGTGGCATGATGGCATGATCATGCGGTCATGATGATGCAATGCACAAAAACACAACGATTTTCTAGTAGTGGTTTTAGCGGGATGCCGCAATTTGACACCACTAACAAGGGATCTCGCCCTCGAGATCCGCCTCGTGGTACCGGGAAGAAGGTCGGCGATCTGAATCTTCTCGCTTCGTGTAGATGCTCGTGAAACCACTAACAAGAGGTCGTTGTCCATGATAATCGAGAGAACACTCCAGGAAACAAAGGACGAAGGTAAAGGTATCCACAAATAAAGCCAGCTCTAACTTCGATAGAAAGAGAGAACCGATGCATTCTCATCCACTTCAATGTGCACGAGCAAATAGAGTGAGTAGTCGGAATGGGGGCCAATCCATCACGCACCCAAACCATGACTCCGCACAATCAGTAGAAAAGTGTGTAACCATTATCGGAATCAGACTGAAGATCTCGACAATCGAGGTTCGGAACAAAGGAGTGATGCAGGCTCTGCATCGGATCTGGCGTAGATGATGCCGTCGCATCGGAAAACACCGGAAGGCACAAACAAGGAACAAAGAATGGTACCACAGATAAAGGATCACTCAGATAGCATGAAGTCCGGAGGTAGAAACACCGTTGCCAAAGGAGGAAGCGAAACCCTGAAGGTACGACGGAACCCACCCACGAGAAATCCTAGACTTGAAGAAAGATAAGAGAGCAGATTTAAAACATGCAGAGGTAAGAGGAGAATAGCAGAGGGGTAAGGAGTAAAAACAGACCTAATCAGATCTATCCAACCAATTTTCAAAAATAGTTTTTACACCCTACAACGTTCGTTAGCTAGGTTATCCTACAGGCTAGACCAGTGGGGTATCGTAACTGCTGAGCTCTGATACCACTTTGTAACACCCTCGAATCGTCCCTATGCAAGTTTCAGCGCTTCCCGCCAAACCCGCATAGAAACGATTCAAGGACGCCCACCAGGCACTTTCATGTGGGTGGAAAACGAAGTGATACCATTACACATTAGTCCACGATGGAACCCACAGAACATATATATACAACAACGACTCCATGAGTCAAGAATACATATATACTATACAAAGATCCAAAATCACCTTGAAAACGATACAACATCTGAGTACGGATAAGATGCAAATGGGGCTAAGAGCACTGAAGAATAACCAATGGCGTCCATATTTAATTATGAGTGAATCAGCATAATGCCCCCAAACCCCACAATATGCATGCAAGTATGAACAATTATATGAGACATGTGGATATCATATATTATAAAAAATATGGGTCTCGGAAAAAAGGGGTCACACATTAGGAGCGAATGTCTTGGTTTCGGAGGGGTTCGGACACCGGGATCGGTCTTCGGATCTTGGTTCGGGGTCTAAGCATCCGAGAAGGAGATCATGAAGCTGGTGCGGGGTTCGGTCTTCGCATCCATGTCGGTGCACCTAGGTTCTCGGCGTCTTCAGGTCCGTGACGGAGATCTTTTGGTTCAACGGTCTTCAAATGCATGTTGTCGACCTTGGGGTTCCGGCTCCGTGTCAGTGTTGAACTTGCAACGACACCTTGTACTCGTGTTTCTCATAGGCAACAGAGATCTTAGCGGCATTGTACATCAGAGTCCATGTCCGCCTGTCAATGTGGTACGCTGGGTTATCCGCCATATCACATAGCTGGATCTTGTGGAGAAGAGACCAAAGGCACACGAGATCGAAATGGTGACTGGGGCTGATGGCCACCGATGGAAACAATAGGCCGCACCTGCGTGAGAACAGAGACGCGCATATGAGCTGCACGGGTCATGGTGAGGCAAAGAGAACAACAGTCGACAGTGCATCACGGAGGCGCGCACCAACGCTGGAAGCAGAGCAAGGCGACCAGGATGGAGAAGACGCCAACGCCCAGGGCGAGCTCGAGCACGGGCCTATGACAATGGAACACAGAGGGTGGTGGCGCTACACAGATGGCGAGGCTGGCGCGGTGCAGAGCGAGGCGAGGGCGCTTGGGGAGGTGGTCGTCCGCGTATAGCAAGGGGCGAGGACGAAGGACTGCATGGCGGTGCTACTGCGACCGGGGGACGCGGGGAAGAGGGACCACAGTAGAGAGGAGCTTGCAGCAGCGGCGGCGGAGCTCCAGGGGCGCGGCCGCTGAAGGGGTGTTGGCGGGTTCAGGGCCCAGGCCTGCCGCAACGGTGCAGGGAGGAGGAAGAAGGCCGCGTCATGGAAGCCGGCACTATCGGGGCACTGGTCGGAGATGGGCGGCAACTCAGGAAGGCGAGGAAGGGCGACATGACGCGCTCGGCGGAGGGGACCTGCGCGGCATGATGCTCGGGCTCGACCGCAGCCTCCGGGCGGCGCTACGGTAGTTGGTGGAGAGGGCTAGCAGGAGGTGACGACCGGCACGTTGCGCTTGTAGAGGCAGCGGCAGAGGAGATAGACGACGATGGTGTTCGTGGTGAGGGGATCGAGAGAGAGGGCTGAGCGATGCGGGAGGGCGAGGCAGACGGGGTGGGGCCCTGGTCCTAGATGTGTGACGCGGGGTGGGTGTGCGTGACAGGGCAAGGGTGCGGGGCGATATACACGTTGCTCGCGTGCGTTGCATGGTAGCGGGTGGGTCGAGGTGTACCACGCGTGGGGCTGCTAGGCGCGGGCGCTGGGTGCGTGACGCAAGCCCGAGCGGGGCTGGGTCGCTCGCGGCGGCTGGGTGGGTAGGTGGGATGGATCTGGTTAGGGTTAGGATAAAACTAGGGTTTGGTAGTTCTATGATGGAGGTGGCCGGTTGGGCTTTCGGGCCTGGCGGGCTGCCTCCCAAAAATAATCTAAACATTTTATTTATTAAAAACGAGGCTTTTGTAATCCGTTTTTAGACAAAACAAAATAATCCGGAGAACCAGGGTTTTTGATTTGAAATTAAAGACGGGGTATTTAGAAAACAAAGGTAGGCTTTTTGAAAATAGTTTTAGGCAAAACCGTGCATGATGATGACGATGCTCAAATGCAATGTGGCATGATGACATGAGCATGCGGTCATGATGATGCAATGCACAAAAAACACAGCGATTTTCTAGTAGTGTTTTTAGCAGGATGCCACACCCGAGAAATTCTATCGGCTAATCCAGGACCAGAGGAGATCCGTTTGGGTATCAAGCTACTCAACAAGGGACTGGAGCAGCAAAAGGTCGCCCTGTCCGGAAGTCAAAAACTGGTCTCGGATTCTGAACAATGTCGAACAGATCTAGCATGGGCTGACGTAAGACCCCACCGTGTTCCGGAACAGCATTATCGCCCCGAACAACGGGAGCACAATTATTCGAGAACCGGATCGTCAGGACAGCATCGCAGGATTACACGCAACTGGAGCAATGTCGCACCAGCGGCCGAGAAAGAGGCCATCGCTGCTTTGAATCCGAGGAACCCTCCCCGACGAGAATCTAACGATCGAAGGGGGAGAAGATAAAGAGAAACGCCGGGAGGAGGATCGTCAAAAAATGCCACATCCTCGACATGCAAGCCGTCCGGCTGAGCCCCACCATGGTGGGAATGACGGACGAAGAAAGGACGAAAACCACGCCGGAACAAGCAGGCAAGGGGCTCGTCATAGTCAAGACCCTCCCTAGAATCGGAATAATGACGTTCCGGATGGAGGCCGGCGATCAGCCGGAAACTATCCAGCTACCCCATCCTCTCCACCACACAGTCATCACAATGGCTCCCAAGGAGGGCAAGGAGGACGACATGGCGGAGGAGGTGGTGGCAGAAGCCGACGTCCGGCTCCAAGGCACCGCAGCCACAGCCGACATTCGGGACGATCTTTATCCCTGAACGACGCAAGGCACGGGATCAACTCCAACATAGAGGCTCGGCGCTACGAAAACGATGATATCTACGCGGGCCCAAAGTGCTTCGGACCACGCATTAGAGCTACAAAATTCCCGGAAGGATTTGCTATCTCAAGACATATCCAAGCCTATGATGGCATTGCTCGGCCAGATACCTAGCTACAGGATTTCTTCCAAGCTTGCTACATCGCCAAAGGCGGAAACATCCTGGTCGCAACCCGATATCTCCCACTTATGTTGCGGAAGACGGCACGATCATGGCTCAATGAACTTCCGGAGAACACCATCCATAACTGGTATGACATGCAAAGTGCGTTCTTTCGAAATTTCGAAGGCACATATCGGAGGCCCTGTACGGTCGGAGACCTACAGCGTTGCACCCAGAAAGCCGGAGAAACTTGTCGGGACTACCTCGGATGATGGATCGACACCAAGAACTCATGTGAGGGAGTAAATGATCAAACTGCGATTGAAGCTTTCATTGCAGGTCTCCCAATTGGCCTATTGCGTCATCGCTTGAAGTGTGACAAGGTCACTGATTTGGGAGAGATGATAGAAACAGCGAGCAAGTATGCAGATGCTGACGACGATGTAGAGGGATTGCTCAATGCCCTAGTTGTTCCTTAGTCAGCAAGACAACCAAAGAAACAAGCTCAGAAGTGCAAAAATACCTTGGAAGAAAAACCCAACACGGAAACAGCGGTGGTTACTACGGTTTCTGGGTCTGGAGGACGTGGCGGAGGCCGTGGGCATGGCCGTGGGACTTCAAGGGTCCAAGGTAGAGGAGAACAACAACCAGGCAAAACCTACTCTTGGGCCGACATTGCCAATAACCCATGTGTGCATCACCTAGACGCCAATGGGGGCTCGTCCCACACCAACGCTGAATGTCGTTTCAATGGCGACATCAAAACAGATGACACCGCGGGCTACAAAGCTAAGCGGAAGAAGGGAAAGAAAAATCCCGAAAAGGACAAGGAGACCAAGGAAGATTCCGACATGGAGGAAGCTGACGCTTCAAATCCCAAGCCGGAAGGGAAGAAAACTTTTCCCACCAAGAAAGACACTTATGCCACTTTCCTCGGATCTCAACCAGCAAAGGTCAAGAAAGCAGTTCTACACGAGCTCAATGCAACAGTTCCGGCTGTCCCCCAGTATCTGGACTGGTCGGAAGTGGCAATCACGTTTGACAGCGATGATCATCCGCCTAAGTTACATAGGCGAGGAAAATACGCCTTAATCATCAACCCACTTATTGACGGTTATGGTTTCTCCAAGACCCTCATGGACGGTGGTAGCAGCATCAATATTCTCTATGTCGAAACGCTACACCGGATGAAGATCTCGGAGACCCAGCTTAACCATAGCTCTATGATCTTTCACGGAGTTGTCCCAGGAAGACAAGCTAATTCCCTGGGAGAGATTACTTTGGATGTTACCTTTGGAACTCCAAAGAATTATCGGACGGAGGCACTTTCCTTCGAAGTGGTCCCGTTCAAGAGTGCATACCACGCTATATTCGGACGTCCGGCTTACTGGGCTTTTATGGCTCGTCTGTGTTACATTTACAATATGATGAAAATTCCAGGTCCCAACGGTGTGATCACCATCAGGGGAGACCCGAAGAAAGCGCGAGAGTGCGAGGACGGAAATGCCGCCTTTGCCGAAGTCGTGTTGCACTCCTAGGAGTACCAGGAGATCAAGAAGAGCATAGATCCGTCCGAGATGCCCGCAACAAAGAAGGAGGTGACAAAGCCAAATCCAGAGTTCAAGGCATCAGAAGAGATGAAGAAAGCATCGTTGAAGGATGATGATCCCTCCAAGGTGACCCAGATAGGCGTAGGCCTAGGTAGCGCATAGGAAAGCGCGCTCGTCAAGTTCCTCCAAGCAAATCAAGACATCTTCGCATGGCATCCATCTGACATGACCGGAGTACCTAGGGAACTTGCCGAGCACTCTCTAAATGTAAACCTGAATGCTAAACTCGTCAAACAGTCCCTACGACGGTTTAGTGATGAAAAGCATAAGGAAATAGCTAAGGAACTAGCGCGGCTCGAGTTAGCCGGATTCATAGAAGAGGTCATCCACACTGAGTGGTCGGCCAATCCTGTAATGGTCCCTAAAAAGGACACCACTGATTTAAGGATGTGTGTTGATTATATTGCCTTGAACAAGGCTTGTCCAAAAGATCCGTTCGCTCTGCCTAGAATTGATCAAGTTATCGATTCTACGGCAGGCTCGGAACTCCTCTGTTTTCTCGACGCATATTCCGGTTATCACCAAATTCGGATGAAGGAATCTGACAAAGTCAAAACTTCATTCATAACCCCTTTCGGAACCTTCTGTTTTGTTACGATGCCCTTTGGGCTGAAGAACGCAGGAGCTATACGTACCAGCGCACGATGCAGCGTTGCCTTCATGACCAACTCGGACGCAATGTACATGCATACGTGGATGATATCGCGGTAATGTCCAAAAAGAAGGAAACACTGATTTCTGACTTGGAGGAAACATTTGCCAATCTATGAAAATACAACATCATGCTTAACCCGAAGAAATGCTTCTTTGGAATACCAGCCGGAAAATTGTTAGGTTTCATCGTGTCTCGAAGAGGCATAGAGGTGAACCGAGACAAAATTAAGGCTATACTCAATATTTCCAGGCCAACCCGCCTGAAGGACGTACAAAGACTAACTGGTTGCATCACTGCGGTCAGTCGATTTGTAAGCCGGCTTGGAGAAAGAGCCGCACCATTATACAAACTCCTGAAAAAGACCAAAGATTTTGTTTGGACTGATGAAGCTGAAGCTGCACTATAAGACCTGAAGAAAGTACTTTCATCTGCTCCTATCCTTGCAGCGCCGGAATCGAAGGAACCGATGTTGCTCTATCTTGCTGCGACAAATAAGGTCGTTAGTATCGTCATGGTGGTGGAGAGACTAGAGGAAAATCAGGAACACCTGGTGCAGCGTCCGACTTACTTTGTCAGCGAGGTTCTGACAGAATCAAAACAGCGGTATCCGCACTATTAAAATTTGGCTTACGGTGTTTTTCTAGCATCTCGTAAGTTATGGCATTACTTTCAGGAGCATCCAATTACCGTGGTGAGCACAGCTCCCATGAGAGATATAATCAACAACAGTGAAGCCACAAGACGTGTCGCCAAATGGGGCATAGAGCTTTCAGCTTTCGACATTGAGTACAAACCTCGGACAGCAATTAAATCCCATATCCATGCCGACTTTGTCGCTGATTGGACAGAGACGAAGGAGAACATGATCCTCCCTGAGTCGGAATATTGGAACCTCTTTTTCGATGGGTCTAAGGCTCGAGGGGGCTCGGGGGCTGGCGTGGTGCTCAAATCACCCCAAGGAGATAAAATTCTATACGTGTTGCAGATACACTTCATAGCGACAAACAATATTGCCGAGTATGAAGCACTGCTGCATGGAATCCGGATTGCTAAGGATATTGGCATTCGATGTTTGATGTGTTACGGAGGTTCGGATCTTGTTGCTCAGCAAGTGTCGGATATTTGTAACGCAAATAAACACATGGCAGCATATAAAGCTGTCGTGGATGATCTATCTAAATCGTTCGAAGGGTTTGAAGTTCAACACATCCCTCGAGCAGAAAATGAGGAAGCAGATGCACTATCTCGGATAGGTTCTACGCGGAAAGAGGTCCCGGATGGCGCTTTTCTAGAGCACCTCAAAGTTCCCTCAATAAAGGGAGTAGATGAGGAATATCCGACCAAATCCGACTCACCTTTGATAGCAGTTCTGGCTGTGATTCCCAGCTAGACTCAACCCTACCTCGATTATTTGGTAGATGGCAAATTACCCGAAGACGAGGTGCTGAGCCGGCAGATTATCTGACGAGCAAAAGCCTATACTATTGTTAAAGGTGAGCTCCATAAATAGAGTGTTTTTGGGGTTTTTCAGCGCTGTGTATCTCCGGAAGAAGGAGTGGAAATCTTAAGAGAAATCCACGAAGGCGAGTGTGGTCACCACGCTGCAGCCAAATCTTTAGTGGCAAAAGCTTTTAGACATAGATTTTTCTGGCTTACAGCTCAGGCAGATGCCGAACGATTAGTCAAGACGTGCAAAGGCTGCCAAAAGTACGCCAAGCAAGATCATGTTCCGGCTGATCAACTGCGAACAATACCTATAACATGGCCATTTGCGGTCTAGGGGCTTGATATAGTAGGACCTTTTAAACAAGCTCCAAGTGGATTTACTCACCTCTTAGTGATGGTGGATAAATTCACCAAATGGATTGAGGCTAAACCTGTCACTAGTTGTGATGGAGCAACAGCCAAAAGATTTGTCGAGGATGTTATAATCCGGTATGGTTATCTGCATAGTATTATCACGGACAACGGGAGTAACTTCTCTATGGGAGAATTGGCTGAATTCTGCAACGAGCAAAATATCCGGCTTGACATTGCGTCAGTCGCACATCCACAGGCTAACGGACAAGTCGAAAGAGCAAATGGTTTAATTCTACAAGGCCTAAAACCGAGACTCGAAGCACCACTATGACGTGCTACGGGGGCTTGGGCAGAGGAATTACCCTCTGTAATTTGGAGTTGACGAACAACTCCAAACAGGTTAACAGGATACACACCTTTCTTCTTGGTCTATGGCGCAGAAGTAGTTCTTCCTAGTGATTTGATTCATACTTCTCCTAGAGTGGCCGCGTATATAGAAGAGGATGCCGAGATTTCTCGACAAAATGATCTCGACTTAGTCGAAGAAGTTTGCATCGTTGCTGAAATGAGATCTACAGCCTATCAGCAGAAGTTATGCAAGTATCATAGCCAGAGAGTCCGAGATAGATCTTTTAATAAAGATGATTTGGTTCTCCGGCTTGTGCAACAAAGAAAGCACAAACTTTCCCTAGTATGGGAAGGGCCCTTTTTAGTTAGTCGAGTATTGCACAATGGATCGTACTACTTAACTGATATGAGGCCAGTCAAAGAAAGACCTGCTACTAAGAAGAGAAAGAGAGCTGGAGGCAGTACAAATCCGGATGAGTTAGACAGTCCGTGGAATATTGCTCAGCTACGTCCCTTTTATTCTTAGTTTATTCTTCTTTGTAAACATATATATGTACATGATTCTGTGAGAAATA
The DNA here is from genome assembly GCA_916181665.1 of Avena sativa. Taxonomy (NCBI): domain Eukaryota; kingdom Viridiplantae; phylum Streptophyta; class Magnoliopsida; order Poales; family Poaceae; genus Avena; species Avena sativa. The sequence goes on from OV702292.1 coordinate 107,517,854, forward strand.
AAAGTTTTGGTTGCCTCAAATTTTTCTGAGAAGTTTTACCATCTTATTTTCGAATGGTCATGTCATAGTCGAAAATCCCAGAATGCTTGAAAGTACTTTATGCTCATGTTCGTTCTGGTTTAGATTTCCGATTATAAAATTGCTACCCTCGGGTATAACTCTAAAGTTTCTAGTCTTTACTTTGGTTATTTGGCTGATTGGTGGATGCATGCATTTTCCGAGTAGTGAATTGTTGGTACTGGAAGCCGGCTTTGTTTTCGAGTTTAAACTGTTTTAGCGATTGAGCTCCGTTGCTCGACAAAGTTTCCGGCACAAGGTTTAGCCGGCTCACGAAAGGGACGAGGCAAAAAGCCAAATAAACGATAAGTAGAGACGAAAAAATACAAGTGCTTATGTAAACATTTTAGGCACACAAAAAAAACTCAAAGCCAAAAGTGTTGAGTAGATCAAAAGCTTAGCACTAGCAAAATTACAGTACTGCATATTTACAGATGCATCATGTTTTTCTGGGATAATACAAAAATTTCTGGTCTATGATGCAGGAGGAGATGAAGGAGCTGCCGGCTCGCTGGAGATTCCGCCTTGATATCGTTCCGAGATGTCCGCATCTGAGGTGGTGCGTTCATCGTCGGAAACTTCTGTTGGTTCTTCCGGAGGAGGAGGCGGAGTAGCCACGCGGGTGAAGAAGAGGATCTCGTAGCTGGTCAGGTCAGCCACGTGACACCCATATCCGGCGCAGGAGTGCATGATGGCTTGAAGGTCCTGCTCCTGGCCGTCTTCATCTACCTTGCAGTACCCTCTGGTCACTTGCCATATTTCCATGTTTCCATGGTGGCTCATGACCATAGTGAGAGCGTTCTGCGCAGCAGTCCGCACGTAGGACATGTTCCAGTCCCGAACAAGTTGCGACATCACCTTCGCCTTGTCCCGCACCTGAAAATCCGACATGTTTGGCATGTCCGGAATCTTGAGAGCTTCATCGATGTCTTCAAGGGACTGGCGGAAGTCATGAAGTAGGTCACCGACTTGGGTAAGCCGGTGGGTGCGAGGCTTGGAGGAGGAAGAGTCCGTCAAGTTCAGAGGACCTATACACAAAACAAGTTAAGAAAAATCCGACATTGATAAAAGTCGAAGAAAAAGACAAGTCAGATAGATGGAACGTACCGAAAATGACATCGTCAATTTTGGTTTTCTCCTCCCGGAGACTCTGGAGTTCATCCCGGAGTGCCTGGGACATATCCTTCTCTCTGCTAAGCTCATTCTTGAGGTCCGAGATTATTTTATCTTGAGCAGCGATCTTACAATCACGCTCTTCAGTAGCCATGGAGGAGGATTCAAGGACTTGAGCTATGCTCTTTTCATGATTTGCCTTGAGCTGGTCCAACTCTTGGCGAAGCTCCTTGTTCTCCACCACCAGGGTCTTGAGATTCTCGGCCTCTTCAATCATGGCGACGGATTGTTTCACCAGCGTTGTAAGTTCAAAAGGAACAACAGTTCAAGAACAAATTCGACATTGAAAATACAAGGACAAAGTTTGAGCCTCGGAATGTTTACCTTCGGCCTCATCCTTGGCAACTTTGAGTTCAGCATTCTTAAGCCGGAGAGCTTTGATCTCTCTCCGCTTGTCGCAGACATTGGTCAGTAATTCCTGGTTATAGGAACATACTTTCTGTAAGTCAGAATACCCAAAGTCAGAAAGCTACTAAAGACTCGGGCTAATATTGTTGCTAATATCAACACGAGCCTTGGGGGCTACGCTAGTTCGTTCTTTGGCATCCTAATAAAGCATAAAACCGGATTGTTTATCCTACTTCATGCTTGGGGGCTAGAGGATATGATATAAAATAAAGGAAAAACAGGAGTTGGAATTCCGACTTACATATTGTTCGCGGGTGAGTTTATCCAAACCCGCGTTCACTTCAGCAGCCACCTTCTCGGCGAGAGTCAGAGGAATCACTAGGGCTGTTGGAAGCTCACCAGTCCTAATCCTCTCATCGTGGAGGCGCACTTGAGCAAGAAGGTCGGAGAACTTGACATCCTCTGCTTCTTGCGCTTCTTCTTCGGCAGATAAAGTACTTTTATCCAAGCATTGCTTGGCTAGCCGCTGGATTTCTTCAGCAGATTTCCGGGACAAGCCAAACTTGGCAAGACCCGGATTGCTCATGAGGTTTTCGGCGAAGGTTTCTGCCGAGGGATCATTACCCAAAGAGGGTTCACCCTTATCTAGATCTGACGCACCCATGGTGAGGTCATTTTGCGACCCAAGGTTCGCAGGCCCCGTTGAAGGAGCCGGATCTTCTGCAGCGTCCGAGGAGATCACCGGCGTTGCAGAAGGTTGAGGGGAAGGAGTCGGAGGAGCCACGGTAGGAGAAGCTATCGTAAGCTTCGTCTGCTGCAACAGCTTCGAAGGAATCCCTTTCCCCTTGGCCTTGACGAGCGGTTTTGCTCTGAGAATGTAGTAAAAGTCGGAAAACATTACATCTCGGAAAGAAATTTGAATAAGGTACAAAGGCGGAAGTTGTGATTGAATGTTACCTCTTCACGACAGGCACCTCTTTTGTGCCAATAGCCACTGTCAGAGCTTTGTGCTTCTTGAGCGCAAGGTCCGGCAATGGAACTACCTCCACCTCTTGAGAGAACTCCGGAGGATATCCTTCGAGCGGAGCAAGTTCCGACTCGGGGAAGTCAGCAAGCTGAAAAGAAGAAAACATATCAGCATTGCACTATAATTCAAATGTTGAAACACATAAAAAGGTGTACTGTTAGAAGCTTACCGGCACTACGGGGTTATCCGCCGTGTGCATGTCTAGAGAAACCTCCGGGATTCTCCTCTCGATCCGCTCTCGGATCAGCCACTTGATCTGGCTTATGTAGCCTTTAGTGGTGTAGGATTTGGAGCTGATGCGGAGGGAGTATTTCGGAGACGACGTGATGGAATCCATCAGTCGGGTTCCGTGATACTGGAGGGGCTAGATCCGACGTGAGACCCAGCACTGGACCAAGTCGGATCCCTTCAGATCCTTGTGTTTGATCAAATATTCGATCCGCCTCTTAGCGAGGATGAGATCGTCGGTGAGAGCCAGAGCGGCCTCGTCCCAGGAAGGTTGGGCCGTGGCGCCTCTGTCGATGAAAGCCGGCAAAGCAGTGGCTTTGCCAGGAGCCGGAATATCCCTATGATAGAAAAATGTGGCTAGCCATTGTTTGACCGAGTCACTGGCTAGAATTTTGGGATACGCCCGCTCGCGTCTAAGCGAAAACCTAATAGTACCGGTGATATAAGGAACACCGACGGTAATGGAGTTTCTCCGGACATGGAAATAATACCGGAAGAGAGTCAGACTTGGCCTAATGCCGAGAAAGTCCTCACACAGCGAAGCATACGCACTCATCTCTAAGAGAGAGTTGGGAGGAAGATGATGGAGTTGAACTCCGTAATGATCTATCACCTCGGAGAAGAACTCCGAGGGAGGAAAGGACAGACCTCTGTCGAGATGGGTGCCGAAGTGGACCTGCTCGCCGTCACGCGGGTTGGGGACGGTTTCTTCGAAGCCGCTCCGCCAGTCGCCGGCGGCAAGAAGTCCCTCCTTCTCCATGTTATTGAGGCCCTCCTCATTGAGAGCGCAGGGAATCCAGAGACCGCGGAAGCTCTCTTTCTCCGCCACCGCTTCCGTCGCTGCCGCCGCCGCTGCCGCTAAGCCGAAAGAGGAAGATGAAGCCATTTCTTCGGTGAGTGTTTGACCTAAAAGGGGCGGTGCTGGGAGTTTTTTGGGGGAGGAACAGGGAGCTCTATGCGCGTAGGAGGATTGGGAGGAGAAGAAAAGGCAAAGGACTAGTGGAAGGAGAAGGAAGAAATCCTAACCCCTTAAATCCACCTAACTGCGCCAAGATTCGTGCAAAAGCTACAGTGTAACCGCCACACGTCGTGGAAGGAACTGGGAAGGACCCACGCGATGATTGCGTCGCCTCGATCTCCACGCACGCATTGAAACGGCGCCTCGGTTCCGCGAACCGTGGACCCACCAACGGTCGTGCTGACGGAATGCCTGTCAGATGACATGACTTGACCATGACTTGTGTCAGGTGGCATTGGGAACCAAGTTCCGGCTTAGTTTGAAATCAGGCTGGAAAATCCGAGTAACCTACTGATAGGTCCGACTTATTTTTTAAGACCCGGATCGTATTTTTGTTGTGAAGTTTCAGGAACCCTTCAAGATTCTGCAAGCCGAAGATCAAGCTAGACGATGATAAATTCGACTTTGGATCTTGGAGGCCTCCGGGGGCTGCTGTTGGGGATATACTTTTCGGGTATCCTCACGGTTCCTCACTGACCAGGGTGGCCCACTTCGAGTTAGAGCATTGCTTCACGGGCGGCCCAGTCAGGGAGAAAGACGGAGTCCAATCCGGCTACGGGAAGGCCCAGAAGACTTACCGACTTAGGCCCACAATGTTACTTGTAGTTCAAGATGTACTCTGTAATCGACTCTTAGTCGTAGCCGGATAGATTTCTCCTGTAAACCCTAGGCCGGATATCTATATAAGCCATCCTAGGGAGAGCCTTTAGGGCAACACCTCAATAGTCTACAATCTCAACTCGCATAGGCGAAACCCTTATAACCCATATTCCGGCTCTGCCGTATTACTGGATAGCTAGCAGGAGTAGGGTCCGTCCAAAGCCGGCGGATTCGAACCTAGGTAAACTTGTGTGCTCACCGTCCCGGAACACCGTACGTCTCACACCCCTCTCTTCCGCACGCCTCGAGGACCCCCTCATGGCGTACTTGTCATCAATCCGACGACAGTCGCTGCAGACCGGCTGCGTAATGTAGAAGAAGAATTAAAGCGGCACCATGATCAACTCGACAGACTTAGCCAGCAAGGTACTAGCGGCCAATCTCAGCGGCACGTGGTAGAAGCTGCATTCGAGGGTACCGGCGCCCTATCAAATAAGAAAAGCAGCGTCGCTTCCACGCAGCTCCATGATGTTGATGATGATGCACCGACGACATCTCCTCATAAACGCTACCCAATGGATGATATCACGGAGACCACAACTTGTGAGCTAAAGGTGCAGGTTATGAACTTAAGGGTGACGGCGGCGGTCGGCATGGCGGTACCAATTGCGCCTAACCCAACTTGGCATTGCAGACCGGTTCCAAAAGGGTACGCTGTCGTCACGGTGGATGAGGTGAAGGAAGATTTTGAGGAGATGAAGCTAGACCACCCTACAGGGGAAGATATGGAGCTGACTCAACTAGGAGAAGCCAAAGGGGGGACTATTCTATGGGCAAAAGAGCGCATCATGCTTCCAAATTATGTGCCGCCAAGGCCACCCACTCCTCAGAGCAGCAATCCACATTCGCCGCCACCTCACCATTCTCCAGCGCAACCGTCGCCTTCACTGCCTCACCACTCAACGCAACCGTCTCCATCGCCGCCTCAGCCGTCTCCGCCGTCGCATCAGCCGTCTCCGTCCCCTGAGCCTTAGAGACAAAAGCGGAAGTATACTAAGAGGGGCGCACCACCAGCAGCAGCAAGAGCACGTTCCGATCACCGAAACGTAAGCTATCGCCCCTCCCAAAAGTACCTCATCATAATATGAAGAAGCTACCTTGCGAGAAGACAGATGAGGAAACTGCTGCGGCCGCAGCTGCCCATTATGAAAAGTGGAAGATTGACATGGCTAACAAGAAAAAGCCGATAGAGACATTCTTCCCAGTCACCGCAGAAGATAAAGCCAAAGCAGGCGCGCTTAAGATTCAGCTTCACCAACCCATAGCGCTCACATCAGACTATAATCGCTCTATTACCAAGTCGGCTGAGGCAAAAGGGCGGAGAGTCGGGAAAGAAGTTGCCCAGCTCGAACAACAGAAAAATCAATCGATCGAAACGCTCAAAGTGTACGATACCAATGAGTGGAGAGCCCAAGAGCGGCATGATCCGAACATTAATCCGGAGTTTGTTCGACTGTACGGAGAAAAGGCCCAATTATATGGACTGTCTATTACTGAGTACATGAGCCGTATAGATGAGTTCGAGGGGTACCAAGAAACAACATACGTGTACCAGTACGGGGCTCCTCTCGTCAAACCCGAGTTAGTCAAAGATCTACGAACAAAAATGTGAAGATTGCATAACTGGTACATCCAAGCCTGTGCTGAATCCAAAAACTGGATCTATGATGCATATAAGCACCACCATTACGGTCATGGAGATGACTTTCTACTGATCGAATTTCCAAAATTATTTCAGTTTTACCAACAAGACGCCCTCGACAAAACTATCGTCAGTGCCTTTTGTGTGTAAGTATTATTAATTTCTGTAATTAAGTCTTTCTAGTTTAGCTTATTCGTTGCTTGTATAATCTTACTCATCACTATACTAATTATATATGCAGAATGAAGATTCTCGAATGCAACAAAGGACAAATCTATGACCTTGGGTTTGTTGACTACAATTTCGTTCATGAAGTTACTTAAAAACAAAACCCAAAGAGACAGAGGATAACTTGTTCCAAGCGTTGAAGCATTTCAGCAACAGAAGGGAAATATTATTTCCTTACAACGTTGGGTGAGTGTTACTGTCTTGTACACATTCTATTTTCGCTTACTGGATGTTAAGCGTATAATTGACTCATGTTATATTTTGTTAGTGTGTCCAACTTCCACTATATTCTGTTAATCATTGCTGTTGACACCGGAGTAGTAAAAGTCCTGGACTCGAAACGCACACCATTAGAAAAGTGGGCGGACATACAGGAATGCCTCCAGAAGGCTTGGAAACGGTTCACCGCAAAAACTAGGGGTGTTTAGAAGTCAGAGCTTACATTTCAACCATTGACGGTAAGTACTACTTGCTAGATCCACACATCTCTTTGATTCTAGTTTCAATACCACCATTATCATGCTTGATTATTATTTTGATTGAACTCCGTTCTCGTAAAGTGCTTGAGGCAGGAAGCTGGGAATAACTTATGTGGATACTATGTCTGCGAGTTCTTTCGCCAGACGACCAAAGAGAAGGGCGCAGACCGGAACATCAAAAAAATTGAAGTACGATAAACAATAATTATAACCTTATTTTATTACCACCAGTTGTATTTAGTTTCATGCATATATATTTATCCCCTTCTTTATATTAGATCGAACGGATGCAGGACGGTCTTCTATCACAAGAACGCGTGCAAGCAATTCAAGAGGAAATTGCCAGATTCTTGTTAGAACAAGTCATAGATCCGAAAGGAGAATACTATGATCCGAAAGGGACCAGCATTAGTCCGGGACCAGCATTCATGCGCGAACCGGGACCAATGGCCCTTATGAAGCGGGACTAGACCCTTTTTCCACTAGTGATCGTGCGGGTGCTATGCTAAGGGTCCACTACATCGGAGGTGTTAGAATAAAATAGCCCGGCCCGGACCACGTCATTGGGCTAAAACAAATTCAAATTCTAAAATGCATGCCTATTTATTTGATTCAGATCACATTTAAGGCACTTCTTCAAGCTACCCTCAATACTATTAGGACACTTTGGACAAATGCTCTCATATCAATTTAGTGGTGTTTAGAAAAATGCTTCTAAATGTTAATCTATTGGGCATTTTTTTTAAACTACCCTTAATACTTTTAAAGACAGGGGTAAAGTCAGCACGTTTAGAAGTACCTAAAAAGTAATTAAGAGCACATTTTAAACATTTAAAGGCACTTTGAAGTGCCCTTAAAGCTCTACCGTGACGTAGTGTCTTACGGATAAAAGTTATGGACGGACGTAAAAGAATTCAGTTGGTGCAAATTGGGTTGTTTCTGTTAGAGTATGTCACGGTTTGGATTATATTTGGTAGTTTAAGTTTGTAATCCAATTCTATCTCTATTAGGTTTCTTGCCCCCTCTCCCCTAAGTCTTCTAGTACTATATAAACAGCCTAAAGGCTCACGATGTAATCACCTCTTGCAATATCAATACAATCTATACTTCCGCAATCTTTTATGGTATCAGAGCGGTTCGCTCCGTCTAGGGTTTAGCCACTGCTTCCACGCGCCGCCCCCGGCGAGATCGAGCTCCATGATCTCTGCCAAGGGCACCAAATCTCGTAGCTAGTTTTTCTTCCAATTTCCTAGATCGGTTTAGTAGTTTTAGCAAATTTCTTTTTCCTATTAGATCTATTTTTCTTTTAGCCACCAAAAGCATCGTCGACAGCCGCATGTCGTCATCACGCGCCTCTACTTCAACCTCGGCGTCGACTCAACTTCGGCAAATCATCGTCAACGATCGTGACAAGGAGGCTCCGCGCGACGCCCCATGGGACGCCTTCACGCGCTGCGTCGGCTGCTCCGTCCTCACGTCGTCTCCACGCCGGCCCTTCTTCGCCAACATCCACCGGAACGCATGTCCCTGAGTACGCGCCTCGCCGTCAACAAAGGGATGCATCTTCATCACCCGTGGTCGTCATCGCCGACAACCATCTACACCAATAACATAGCCATATCGTCGCCGCTACCACCGATCGTGGTCATCGTAAACGCCAAGAAGTTCTTCTCCACGAGCGATGCCGCGCTCACACAAGAGGAAAATACGGGTCTAACCCCGAAATCAACTACCGCTACAGCAAATCTCCATCAACAACTGCCTCTTCGTCTTCGTCCACCACGACCTCGCCGCCAGAGTCGCAGTCTAATTTTTATTTTTTTACTTAATCAATTTTCTTCTTGCAACTACTTCATCTACTCCGACAAATCGGCGGACAACTTCTACGCACCGACCGTTCATGAAAAATTTCTTTGCTGCTCCCTCCGGCTCTGGCTCGCATGGCTCATGATGGTCCCTGTCTTCGCACGTCCGGTATTGGCAACACCGGCGCGTGCCTTCGTCCCCGGCGCGCTCCTGAGTTTGGCAAGCTCGGCAAGGCGTGTCGCCTACCCCGACTACTCCGGATCCAACTACATCTACGTCAACTACTACGGCGAATTCTCCAGGCTCAACGACGACATCGACCACGACAACATAAACATCATCAATTTCTTCAACGGCGACTACATCACCAACGGCATCATCGACCACGACTACAGCACCCTACTTCTGGCTACATCGACATCGACATCCACCGACATCCTCTATAGTTCGCGCCTTCGGATTATGCTCCAGTCAGACCGTCCGCGACGCTCCGGCTGTTCTCGTCACTATTGATCCGACTGCGGGGGGTGTTAGAGTATGTCACGGTTTGAACTATATTTGGTAGTTTAAGTTTGTAATCCAATTCTATCTCTATTAGGCTTCTTGCCCCCCAAGTCTTCTAGTACTATATAAACAGCCTAAAGGCTCACGATGTAATCACCTCTTGCAATATCAATACAATCTATACTTCCGCAATCTTTCAGTTTCCCATGATTTCAGGGACTAAATTTCTCATCTAATCTACACGTCAGTCCGTAATCTGATCCCGTATAAATAGCTGTAGCATTATTGGGTTTGAGGTTGGCTCGTGGTTAGAGAGTAACCGTGGTCACATACCAAGCTGAATGATGTTAATCCCCGTTCTTGTATTTACTGGTATGGTTTTAATGTATATACAGGAAGCGTAGGCACAACTCCATCCATAATTTGTGATGCCCCTCCCGTCCCTCGCTCACCCCTACCGGGCGACTCGGGGGAAGCTCCACCGCTGCCGCTCTAAAAGCCCCCTCCCCTGCCGCCGCTGTCGCTGGCCTCTCCGTGGTGGTGGCGGCCCCCCGTAGTCGAAGGGGGCGTGGGAGAATGGCGGTGGACGCGGCACATGGTCCCGGCGTGGAGGTACGGTGACCGGGCGGCAACGCCGGCGGGCGCTAGCTGGAGGCCGTGGCAGGCGGCAGGGTAGTTTCTGGCGGCGTCGCTCCCTAGCCCTTGCAGCGGCCGCGAGGGCCCATCTGGACCCTGATCTGGGCTTCCAGGGCCACGGCGGTGGCTTCGGCTAGGCATGGCGCGGGGTGCTAAGGCTGACGCGGCAGTGTCCTGCGGGGCTTGGTGGGGGTCGGGAGGCGGCTGGGATGCTGGTGGTTGTTGTTGGCCCATCGGGGTTTGACAACAGGGTGGTGGGCAGTTTGCGTGGCGGTCGGCGGGCTTCGACGTGCATGGTATTATTCCTGATGATTTTTTTATGAAAGAAATGCGGTAGGGAAAGCCCCTACAACGGATTCGTTTTTGAAATAAAAGAGCTCAAATCTGCGTCCTCGATGACTTGAATCTGGGTGGTTAGGTTGTACATCCACTTTCCTAACCAAGTGAGCTAGGATCCCGAGGATTGTCATTATCATGTTAGGAGTCCTTAATTAGTTTTTCATTACGTATGTAGCTTGTTGGAAAATATGAAGGTACTTCACGGCCATAGCATATGCCACAGAGTCAGCAACAAGATCTATAACTCTAATGTGTTTCTTCGGTGCATGTGTTTCTCAAAACGGCCAACAACATCTAGGGTCTGAGTTAGATGGTTAATTGGAGAATGATTATGTTCCAATGAAAAAAAAAAGTACTTTGGTATGTTGGACTGGTGGTTATCGTGTGAGATATGCAGAGTAAAACATTATGTGTGTTAGTGTGTGGTGATGTGACTACTCAAACAAAGTGTGTGTTAGTGTCCGGCCTGGTGAACTATGAAGAGTAAAACGTTATGTGTTAGTGTTAGTGTGTGGTGATCGATGTTGGAACATTATGTGTGTTAGCTACTCAAACAAATACACATAATACTGAACACCATAACGAATCAATCCAAAACTAGTGCAGGTTAATAATACAGTAGTACTAGTAAAAAATATCCAAAACTAGTGCACGTAGCCGACACCTACTCACCATGCTCACAGTGTTTCTTCAGAATTGCATATTCTCCTCTTCAACTTTCATCTTTACCACGGAGTCCATCTTCCATGCGGGCTTTCTCCGTGGCCCGAGCAAGATCCCATACTTTGCTCATGCTGATTTTAAAGTCAGAGATCTGGCTCAAGGGCTTGCCCTCAGTGCTCAGGCAGCTCGGCGGGTTGGGGGTATCGAGGAGGCCCTTTTTCACCTTCGGCGGAAGCTTACCACATACAGTCGACGTCAAGAAACCATGAGGAAACGTGGGTGGACCCATGTCGGCGGCCAGAGCCTCCATGTGCGCGATCTGCTCCGGGAGGGGCGCGTCCTCCCTGAACTCGAAGCTGAAGAACCTCTGCCGCGAGACGCCTGACGTGTCGACGTCGTACGTGCGTGCCACGGCCTGCCACAGCTCCCTCGCGTCGGCGTGGCGCACGTAGTCGGGGAACACGCGATCGGAGAGCGCGGCCAGGATTTCACCGCGGCAGATGGCGTTGTCGCGTGCCCGTTTCTTGGCCGCCGGCGTGGCATCGTCGGAGAGCACGTGGGCTACGCCGACGGTGTGGAGGCGGAGGAGCATCGACTCCTTCCACCGGAGGTAGCCCGCGCCGCCGTCAAGAGGCTTCACGCTGGCGACCGGGTACGCCACCGGTCAATCGGTACCTGGCTAACAATGAAGTTGACAACAGCGCGCATTAGAAGTATTGACATGCATTGGAGAAAGATTACGGATTTACAGTCAAAAAGATCGAGGGTATGGTACCTTGTGAAGTTGTGATGATGCTCTTCTTGTTGATCTGAGATCTCTGCGGTATTGCTGGCTGTGGCGGCTGCAGGGGGTGTAGCCGAAATCGTATGATATTTATATGGCATTTTCCGGGAAGACCGACTCGTCGTGATTTCAACCGAGAATCTGAATTGCAACTCAAAGGCCCACTTGAGTAGGCTTAAAATTTGGGTAAATCAAATGGGCCTTGGCAGAGGTTTGATTAGTCACTCAAAAAAATAACAATGGACAAGAAAAGCCGCCAACATAGAAAGCGTCACTTTTTTTTTAAAAAAAAGCATATATTAATATCACAAGATATCAACTACACCCAGCCTCTGCAATGAAGTTGACAACAGCGCGCATTAGAAGTATTGACATGCATTGGAGAAAGATTACGGATTTACAGTCAAAAAGATCGAGGGTATGGTACCTTGTGAAGTTGTGATGATGCTCTTCTTGTTGATCTGAGATCTCTGCGGTATTGCTGGCTGTGGCGGCTGCAGGGGGTGTAGCCGAAATCGTATGATATTTATATGGCATTTTCCGGGAAGACCGACTCGTCGTGATTTCAACCGAGAATCTGAATTGCAACTCAAAGGCCCACTTGAGTAGGCTTAAAATTTGGGTAAATCAAATGGGCCTTGGCAGAGGTTTGATTAGTCACTCAAAAAAATAACAATGGACAAGAAAAGCCGCCAACATAGAAAGCGTCACTTTTTTTTAAAAAAAAAGCATATATTAATATCACAAGATATCAACTACACCCAGCCTCTGCAACAACGCATTGCCCTAGCGGCCATACGGATGCACACAATCAAATAAAAAAAGAATTATAAAAAAGAAAAGTTCCGCTATAGTGATCCATTCGTTGAAACAGCGGTACTACCACCACCAAGACATCGCCAGGACTCCAACTTCTCCAAAAGCGACGCCTCTAAGAAGGAAACAGTGCACAAGCACCGTCATCGTCCGATCATAGATCTTAGGTTTTCACCCTGGAAAAAGTCCACACTCTCAAAACAATCCTTCAACAAGATCACTGCGAGACACAACCAATTAAGACCAGACCCTAGGTTTTCACCCTGAAAGATAGGACTGTGAACCTCTCCTGTGCAGTCGCCCCACTTACATGCCACTGCTCCAAGTCACGAGTCACCAAGTCAATTCCCCATCACCACCCAGACTCGAATCACCATTATCAGTCCTCAGATCTCGATCTCCAGGACATTCTTCCTCAGCACCATGGAACGGGAACATGCACCATGATATTAATAGCCAAGAGAGCTTCGAAGCACTCCCTCTGAATCCAAACGGTCAGAGTAAAACATGGGTATGCACGACCAAATCCCTCCAATCCGGCAATCTCCAGGCATTTTTCGCCCATGGGAGTTCACTGGCGAAGCCTTCCAGAACTCGCCACTCCGACCAGATCAAAGAGGGCAGGCAACAAGTAGATCCTCATCTTAGCGCGAGAGAAATCCTAGGACCGCCGCCATTATTTGCAGCAGATGAGCAGGCTCCCACGTCACCTGTCATCTTCGTGCAGCACCAATAGAGGAGGAGAGGGCAACAACCGCAGGAGATCGGCGTGACTAGGCCACAGCCTCACCCCCGAGGGCGTATGGCCACCGGCCCAAACGGCGGTGCACCTCCATCTCCTCGTCAGCCGCCGGAGATCCTCAGGCCCCGGCCAAGACGGCTACGTCGCACCAAGCCCACAGTCAGCGCCGCACCTCCCCCATGGGAACGCCGCCGCAGCCCCCTCTCCTGCCACCCATCTTTGGTAGACGGGGCGTCGCCACCGCCGCCGGAGTCGGCAGCAGCGGCGACCGACGCGGTGAGGTTGGGGGGGGGGGGGGGGTTCCTAGGGGAGGACGGAGAAGAGGCCCTCCGAAGCCGCTGGAGTCGCCTGGGAGAAATCGTCACCTTGGCCAGAGTCGCCTGGGAGAAAGCGTCACCTTGGGCGGCCACTACAGGAAGGTCGCGGCGGCTACTGCCTGAAGGCGAGTCTCGACACAGAAATGTGATTCTAGCATGCATGTTATATCAATTTTACTCTGTTTCACAGCAATTCATGTTGACACAGCTTTCTGAAACGTGATGAAACTTAATAAAATCATATAGCACGAATCTTAAGCAACATATCAACACATATCAACAGCAGAGAGGTGCACGGGATCTAGCAATGAATGCTAGAATCGCCACTCTCAGTGTCGACATTGCTGCGAGTTCTCGACCTGGCAGAACAAGTAAACAAGCCAGCGCTCTTCTCTGGGCCACATATTTCTGTCAAAGGAGAGGAGGAGGCCAAATTCTTCGGCCAATTCGATAAGCGCCATCAGAATATTGTAGCAACACAATCCGTACCCATAGTTTGGTTTCAGATTACAAAAACTAGCCCAAAAACCAACAAAGTAGAAACGGACATAACTGCTTCCGTTCCGTCACATTTTCCTTCTACTACGAACCAGCACTACTTGCTGACGATTATATGGACCCTCATGGTAAGCTTCCTCTTGTTCGTCCTCCGTTCAAACAGGCAGATATCGCCCGTCCGTAGACGGTTGTCTCGTGCAAATTTGGACCACCCTCCACTGAGGAACCACCGTTTACCATTGCGATTCGGCACCATCATGGTTTCCCATGGCTTTCCATGGCACCAGAGCACCATCGTTTGCTTTCTGGAGGAAGAAATGCAACATACCGCGAACCTAGCTCCTGGTATTTTACAGATAAAGATGTGTTATAATGACATGTGGAATAATTTAGCCATGGAGATATGCAGAATTGTATGCTGAAATTCCTTAGATGCCACATTTTTTTTATAAACACCGACGAACACACACACACACACAATCAGTGGCCAAGTTGTGGGTTAACCACAAACCCCTGATGACACATATGTTTACAATAGCTGCTACATGGAATCTGGAGAACACGAGGTATGATTTGTCGAGAACTTTATTTTGCAGAGAACTGTGCATGAGTGCATAAGGTTCCACCATAATAGGGTAGCTTGATCTGCGGTCACAGCCTGGTGGGTGCCAGGGCTAACGCCTGAATTTCTGTCTATTTTTTTATTTTATTTTGTCATTGTCTGATTTTGAATGGAGGTGAAGACCTTGTTTTCCTTGGTATCAGCTTTTAATGAAAGTGGGAACCACGGTTTTTGCTCCTATGGCTGTGATCTAAAAAATAATATATTTCAAAATTTTGTAATCCCGTCATCCTAAAAAGGATGTCGCAAATTTGTCTAAACTTGAATAAATCTAGACACTATTTAGTATATAGATACATCTAAATTTTGACAAACTTGCTGAAATCTGAGCACATCCCAGTTCCGTAGAATCATCATCAGATGAGTTGTATTCTGGTGTAAAAGAATACCAGAAGTAAGACAACATGCAGTTAAGTGTGATTAAAATTTTGACAAAGAGGTACAGGTGAGTCGGATATGTGTTAGGCCTTTCACAATGGAATGTTTCTTAGCACGTTACCGTAGGAAAAATAAATGGCTAAGAAACACTCTCTAAATGCATTGTTTTTTAAGGTTGTTTCTTAATTTAATGATTTTAGCCTGATGCATGTATGTGGTTGGTCTACTACTTATTTTTGCCTATGGCTACGTGCAAGAGGTGTATCTTAGCTAAGATACAACCTCAATCTCTTTCCTCATTAACTGTAATGCCACATAGGCAAAATGTCTAGGATACACTGCTAAGAATCACCCATTGTCAAAGGCCTTAACCTGTCAACTTAACCTGTCAACTCATCTGATGGTGCTGTCTTTATTACTTGCTTTCCATGACGGCACGACAGATTCCTTCTGCATTCATCTGACCCTTCACTTTCAGAAGACTCGGTAGGATAATCACCTGAACTGGTTGAACTATCAACATAAGCACTGCTTGGTTTCTTGAGATTAGAACCACTTTTCATCTGCCTGACCAACTTCTTTCTCTTGCAGGGGTCGTATGGATTACTCATCTCAGAGCCGTTCTGCCAAATAGCAGGGTTTAGGAGATGTACACATCGTAGGTAGCATCACTCGTCAAGTAATTAGAAATGCTACAGTTTTCAAAAGAGAATCTAAAGATGTGTCCTTTCTCGAGCGACAAACATTTCTCTGTTTAGAGCAGAGACAGACCGAAGCAGATGAAAATGAAACACTGCAAAACTGATGTTTCCAGATGTAAACAGGAAGCAAACCGAAGGTATATCGAAAAGATTTGTGAGCAGGTGCAGAAGCATGAAACAGAAATGACTTGACTATAAATGGCAAAATAGAGAAAATAGATGGACTATTTGGCAGAGTAAACCTTACAAGGCGCAAACCATAAATCTTGCTAACCTTCACTCATTTTTTTTACAGTACAAAACTAATTTACTTGTAAGGAATTAGTTAGCCCATGCTTCCATGAATGAAGTTGTTCTTGAGCTAGATGCCGAATACACGACGAAGGGAGACAAGAAGGATCGTGAACCTGACTGAATGCTTGGTGGCAGTGCCACGGCGGAGCGGAGAAAGGAACAAGTCGGTCACCGCCCCAACCCGGCAATCGCCATGTCCTGGAAGGGGAAGGGATAGGGACGGAGGAAGATCCAACGGGAAGAAGGGAGCCTCGTAACCCAATACAATGCCCCCTCCACCGATGGGACTATACCGTGGCAGAACTTCAGTGTAGCGTTTCTTTTAACATACGTAGCTAGTACGGTAGTACCTACTACTCCGTCGCAGCAGGAGGAGCACTGTGCACGGAGGTGACGAGACACTCGAGATAATCCTACCTCCAGTCATAGCCTCCGAGGCAATTTAACCCCTATGGTACGCGGGGTCCCGTGCACCGAATTAAATAGGCACGAAGAAGGAAAATGATACTTCCTCTGTTCCGTTTTACCCAGGCCTGTTTTCTTTTGTTTCTTACTCTCTCCGTTCATAATTACCTCGCGTCTTGGGTTTAGTTAAAGTTAAATTTTGTACAGTTTAACCAATGATATAAGAAAAAATACTAACATTCATGATTTCCAATGCATATAATATAAAAATATAGTTTATAACAATTCTAATACAATAATTTTTATGTTATTAATGTTGATATTTTTTTCTAAATATATGGTCAAAGTTTACAAAATTTGACTTTGAGTAAACCTAGGATGCGAGGTAATTGTGAAAGGAGGGAGTACAAATTTGCCTTTGCACTTTCGTGGGTTATGTGGCTCTCGTCACTACTAGTGTGCACGCAGAAGGCTATTTATGAAAATGGTTGGACCGCGCAAAGTAATTTGGAAAAATGGCAAAAAAGTTATGCGCAGGGTAAAACGAAACGGAGGGAGTGACGAGGGTTTAACTCGTCAATGCCCATTGTTATGGACTTGTGTTTTGGAGAAAGAGGGAGCGCTGGAGACATCTATCGTCTAGCAAACAAGCACACAGGAGACAAATGATTTACCCAGGTTCAGGCCTCGCAGAGGTCCCTACTCCTGCTTGTCTGCTCGTGGAATTATCGAAAGAGTCGAAAGTTATAATGGTGCGCAGATGCAATCTGGCAAGGGTTGTGGAAACTAGGGTTGCGTGTTGGGGGAGAGGATGCCTTCTCGTTGGACCCTCCTAGCCTTTATATATGGGGAGGCTAGGTCTCAGGTACCAATACGAGTTGGTTACAAGTTAGAGTTCGTATCTAGTCTAGACTTTGTACTTTCCTTGTCTTGTTATGCCAGGAGTTTGTGTCCTTGTAGGCTTCGTATCACTCGAACCGTCATAGGCGTCATGGACCTTGACAATTTGTCGAGTGGGCCTTCCGTCGGGCCGCATCAGGTAGGTTGTGCCTGTTGGGCATACACATGTCAGTAGCCCCCGAGTGTCCATCTGAATCGTAGATTCGGATGGAGACTCAGAAGGCTTGAGTCTTGCCTTAGGATGTTGGAGTCGACAATTAAGTCGAGTGCGAAGCACTTCACCGGAAGTTCATCGGGCCAGTCGAATTTATAGTAGCTCATAGGGATGATGGTAAACGTGCCTGGTGCGCTCGACGGATCGGGACCAGTTAATTGCTCGAGGGCAAAAACAACGCTACCTACTTAAACTCGAGTCCCCGGACTCGAATTCGGAAATTGCTGGCGTAATTCGACTCATGCCGCGGAGGTCTTATAGAGTTTGAATCCTAGTGTATAAGTGTGAGCACTCGACGCGTCCGTCAAGGCTTATTCATCGTACATGTAGGTACGGATTATTTCTGGTAGAGCGCAGCAGATGCGTTGCCAGGCCTTATTCAGGTCTTATCTTCACACTGTAAGCGCGGCATCCGAATTTTTTGTCATCGCGGAGATGATTCGGGTGGCCCAGGAGACGTAATCTCTTTGTAGGGAAAATATGAGGCGGAGTCGCCATAGCATTCGAGTGTGGATGTTATCGACACACAGTACGATGTACAAGCAAAAATAATCATAGGGTGCACGGCCAGCGCTCCCTATGGGAGTAGCCTCCGAGTGCCTGGTTGAGTCGAAGACTCAGGCAGGGACTAAATAACTTTTGTGACTGCTGTCGTCTTTTGTTTGTTTCAGTCGAATATGCTTTCAGCGCTCCCTATGGGAGTAACCTGTAGTTCACAATCGAATTGTTAATTCGAGTGATGGGTTTGTCTTGAATGCTCATACACCTGCATAAAATTCTTTCGGGTGCACGGACAGCGCTCCCTATGGGAGTAGCCCCCGAGTCCTTAGTCGAATCGTGGATTCGAGTGAGGACTCAGAGCGTGTCACTCGAGGATCTTGTATATGCGCGACCAGCGCTCCAGCTTGGAGTAGCCCCCGAGTGTCTGGCGGAGTCGTAGACTCGGGCAGAGACTCGAGTCTTGTATCTTGCAGTCGCGAACGATAATCACGCGAGGAGAAACCAGGAGTTCTAGCCAGGCGAGTCGATGATGTGGATGGAGTCGACGCAGTCACTTCGGTTGAGTGCGCTGCCAACATCGCATGTGTGTAGCACCAAGCGATGCAACCATCCGAGGAGGAACTCGACTTGGGTCTTGAGTGTATAGCGTAGCTAGTTGTTTTGTCGACTCCTGTTGGAGGATCCGATAGAATAGCTCGACGCAGTCGACATCCTTATAAGTTGCATAAAACATGAAGAATTGTGAAGTACTTGTATCTTGTAAAGGATATTTGCATGTCGGTTTGTAAAGTATAATTCTTGTGCCAATCGAGTCGACACTTTTGCACTGTATGCTAGGCCTTTTCGTTAGCCTGATTACCCTTAGTCTCAGTACCTTGCCGAGGTACTCGGAGTTCAAGGATTCGACGGTCAGGCAGAATCAGCTACTCGGGCTATCGCGTATGAGGTGCTCGAGTGCGCGGAGTCGACGGCACATTAGGTTACTCGAAGAGGGCGTAACCCCCGAGTGTATCGAGTGCAATTAAAGTGAGAAAGAAATCAACTTTAAGTAGAGAACTTAGCTTTATGGGTAGTTGTCGTGGACGAAATCGATGCGGTCGTGGAGCGATGCGGTAACGAGACGCGTGGCGGAGTCGAAGGTTGTAACGGGTTGTCGTTGTCGAAGGAGTCAGCGTCTCGCTGGAGTCGAAGGCCATAGCGAGTCGCTGGGTTGCCAATGCTAAGGGAGCCCCCGAGTCACTCGAGTCGAGGACCGAAGTGGGTTGCACGACGGAGTCAAAGACACAACAGGTTGGCGAAGTCGAAGACCGCAGTGTGTCACCGCAGCTGAAGACCACAACAAGTCGCGTGATGGAGTCGAAGACTCAGTAGGTCGGCGGCGAAAACCGCAGCGGGTCGCGGCAGCCGAAGACCACAACGAGTCGCGTGATGGAGTCGAAGACTCAGTAGATCGGCGGAGTCGAAAACTGCAGCCGGTCACGGCAGCCGAAGACCACAACGAGTCGCGTGATGGAGTCAAAGACTCAGTAGATCGGCGGAGTCGAAAACCGCAGCGGGTCGCGGCAGCCGAAGACCACAACGAGTCGCGTGATGGAGTCGAAGACTCAGTAGATCGGCGGAGTCGAAAACCGCAGTGGGTCACGGCAGCCGAAGACCACAACGAGTCGCGTGATGGAGTCGAAGACTCAGTAGATCGGCAGAGTCGAAAACCGCAGCGGGTTGATGGGGCCGAAGAAGCCGCGACATCAGCACTCCCAATTCCCACAGATGGCGCCAATTGACGAGGGTTTAACTCGTCAATGCCCATTGTTATGGACTTGGGTTTTTGAGAAGGAGGGAGCGCTGGAGACATCTATCGGCTAGCAAACAAGCACACAGGGGACAAAGAATTTACCCAGGTTCAGGCCTCGCAGAGGTCCCTACTCCTGCTTGTCTGCTCGTGGAATTATCGAAGGAGTCAAAAGTTACAATGGTGCGCAGATGCAATCTGGCAAGGGTTGTGGAAACTAGGGTTGCGTGTTGGGGGAGAGGATGCCTTCTCGTTGGACCCTCCTAGCCTTTATATATGGGGAGGCTAGGTCTCAGGTACCAATACGAGTTGGTTACAAGTTAGAGTTCGTATCTAGTCTAGCCTTTGTACTTTCCTTGTCTTGTTATGCCAGGAGTCTGTGTCCTTGTAGGCTTCGTATCACTCGAACCGTCATAGGCGTAATGGACCTTGACAATTTGTCGAGTGGGCCTTTCGTCGGGCCGCATCAGGTAGGATGTAGTCGAGTGCCTGTTGGGCATACCCATGTCAAGGAGTAACCCAGTATATAGTACACCCATTTCCGACACATACACCCAAAACCCGACCGGTACGTACCGGAGTGCCACGCCGATGTTAGCTATGACTTTTGAAAAAGTTGTGAAACAGAAATAAAACATGTGACATATTTTGTATCGTTCCTCGAAACAGGCTTTACGCCCCGCTTTATAAGTAAAGCTAAATTCATACACAGTACAACAAGTCACCGACTAGGGATAGCAATGGAGCCTCGATACCCGCTAACCGAACCCGACGGGTACCCGCTTTAAATGGGGCGGGTCTGGTAAAAAATTAGACCCGCCAAATTATACGGGGAGGGTATAAAGGAGCTGGATCCATACCCACAGACCCGCCATTGGCCCACAAATTGTCTAGATTCATACAAATAGCCTCAATGACCGGTCCACCAATAGCCCACCATCTGCCTACACACGCGTCACAGGCTCCCAGCCCACCAAATAGCCTCTGCACTGCCGCCTCGCATCTCTCTGTCGCTGCCTCTTGCGCCTCTGGGGGACTGCGTCGCCTCGCACCATCGTCGTCGCCACCTCGCAGGACCTGGACGCGGGTACCCGTCGGGTCCCGAGTACCCGACGGGTGGTGGGTCTGGAGAAATTTTTGACTCGACAAGGTAAGTGGGGCTGGTATGGGGGGCCAGACCCAGCCCCGAACCCGGCGGGTGCCATCCCTATCACCGACGCCAGGTGTCCAAAGCGAAAAGAAAAGGAAAATTTGCTGGGGCCATAGCACATCGTGCCCAAGGGGAAAAAAGGAGGTTGGTGAGGAGCTCGCACTAGGGAGCCACAGAGTCACTAGCAGAAGTCATAAAGCGCTACGCTGACGTCCTGAGAGCCTGCATAAAGCCGCCCACGCTCTCCCGATACCTCTATCTAGACAACGGGTACCACTGTTGAAGGTAGGAAAGCATAGAAAATACAGAGTCAGAAGCACGGCAAGGCAAAATCCGCTCAATCACCATCTTATTATGAATATTTCAGAGGGTCCATGTAATGGCTACAAACACCAACCAGAAGAGGTGGCGCCTCCTCCCGGTACGGTTTGCTTCCATCTATAGGAACTTGTCAAGGTCTTGGGCCTGCCAGGAAGGCCCCAGCGCTTCTCGGACAAAGTTCCACAAGAACCGCGTGCCAGGGCATGTGAACATAATGTGGGCACACGTCTCCGGCGTTCCACATAGTGGACACGCCCGAGCCATTACGTTTCAAGACCTCTACCCTCGAAGGGAGATGATCCCGTAGCAGTTGCCACACAAAAATACGCAAGCTCAAGGGAAGGGGGGCCTTCCACAAGTGCGTCGTCCAAGGTAACTTGGGGCCCTGGAATAGGGTCATGTAGGCCGAACTAACTGATAAAGCTCCCGAGGGAGACTGGCCCCATGTAGGCAAGGAGCCCCACAACCTCAGGAAGTCTACGTCCTCAGCGTCATTGAAGGTCCTACGGAACGAGATGTTCCAGAGACCTCCTTGCACCGCCTCGGCCACTAACATGATGGGAGTTACGCAGATGGCGAATAGAGCCGGGAATTCCTGATAAAGGGAGCCCCCTATCGCCAAGGATTGAGCCAAAACAGGACTTCTCGACCATTCCCTACCACAAAGAGAGCACCTTGGCGAATGAAGTGCTTAATGTCCTGGATGGCCCGCTAGAACTAGGACCCCTCCCGCTGTTCACATGCCAGCAGGGGGCGTCCCTAAAGGTACTTCGCTTTAATGAGTTGTAGCCAAAGGCCTCCATCATCTTGGAGGATCCGCCACACCCACTTCAGCAACAACGCCACATTGAAGCTGCCCGAGTCGAAAACTCCTAAACCCCAAAGGATTTTAGGGTACAAATATCTGCCCACTTCACCATATGATATTTCTAGTGCCCATCTCTAGCCACCCAAAAGAACCTAGACAGCTCTTTAGCAAAGTCTGCATGGGTTCCTTCAGGTAGCAGATATAGGCCCATCTGATACATGGTGAGGCTGAGAGGCATGAGTTGATTAGGATAGTCTTGCTCCCCTTGGACATGAGGCGTGTGCACCAAGGTTCGGCTTTAGACCGAATCTTCATGACCATGGGGGCAAGGTCCCTGATCAAGACCCGAGAGTCTCTCATGGGCATACCCAGGTAAGTAATAGGGAAATACGCCAGGCGGCAGTTCATGTGGTCTGCGATACGTTGCTTCTCCTCATCGGGGAAGCCCAATATCATGACTTCTCTCTTATCAAAGTTGATCTTGAGGTCCGACATGGATTCAAAGCACAGGAGCAGGAACTTGAGATTGATGATGTCAAGGTCCGATCCTTGTACTATGATCATAGTATCATCCACATACTGGAGGTGGGTGATGCCACCTCCGGGGATCAGATGCCCTACCACACCCGAAATGTGGCCAACGATCTTGGATTTATCCAAGATCTCTGCTAGGGCATCCACTGCAACGTTGAAGAGAAGGGGGACATCGGGTCCCCTTGTCTAACTTCACAGGAGGGTCTAAAATATGGGATCACCTCCCCAGTAACGTTGATAGCAGTGCTACCGCTCATGACGAACTGCATGATCCAGCATATCACCCTGTCATCAAGTCCTCGACGCCCGAGGACTTGTCTAAGGAAATCCCAGTCCAGGTTATCGTAAGCCTTCTGAAAGTCCAGCTTGAGGAAAACCCCTTTATGATGGCGTACCTTCACCTCATGAATGATTTCATTAAGCGCGAGTACTCCATCATGAATTAAGCGACCCTTCAAGTAGGCAAACTGAAGAGGGTGGGTCAGGCGTTCCATGACAGGGGCAAGCCTGATGCGCAGACCTTGGCAAAAATGCGCTAGATGACATTGATCACCGTGATCGGTCTAAACTGGTGAATATCTGTGGCCCCCACTAACTTGGGGATCAGGGTAATCACACCAAAGTTAAGCCTAGACATGACAAGAGTCCTAGTGTAGAACTCCTGAAACATCGGCATAACCACCGGGCGAAGTTGCTCCTAGAAGGTCTAGAAGAAGATCACCGACAACCTGTCCGGCCCTGGAGCGGAGTTTCTTTTCATAGACTTAATCACCTTGGCAACCTCGGTGTGGAGAAAGGGGAGAGTTAGCTCCCGATTCTCCTCTGCAGTCACCGTGGCACCATCAGTCTAGAAGTCCATACTTAGTGCAAGTCCCTTCCTTGGGGCTGACGAGAAAAGATCCCAGTAGAACGCATAAATATGGGACGAGATCTCTCGCTGGTCCTCTAGGAGAGCATCTGCGTCCCAGAGGCACGAGATTGAGCACTTCCTACGCCTGTAGTTTGCGATGGCATGGAAGTAGGCCGTGTTCGACTCCCCCTGGAGAACCCAGTTCTGACGACTCCATTGTCGCCAGAATGCCTCATCTCCCTTATAGATCTCCATAATGGAGGTCTCTAGGGAGTACCTATGGGACCAAGCCTCAGCCAACAGCCCTACCAGGCCAGCTTCCTAATCCAGGGTCTGGATCTCCTATAGAATGGCGACCTTCTTCCCTCTAATCGCGGCCCCCAGGTTCGCCCCCATACTCGCATAAATTGTCGTGACAGTTTGGCACAATAATGCCAAACATCCACGAGACTGTATACATGGGGGTAGAAGCGGCAGCCTCGAGCCATCTAGACCGAAATGCCTCCACAAAACCTCGTTGAGTCAGCCAAAAGTTCTCAAAGTGGAAGCGGTTCAGTCTAGGCGGGGACCCCCTCTTGAAGATAGAAGGAGGGGGTATGGTCGGAGCCAACCCTGGTGACCGCGTGGAGTGAGCACAGGGGGAAGGCCACCTCCCAATCCACTGATACAAAGACCTGATCGAGGACACTGCGAATCGGATCGAGCTGGTTGTTGGTCCAAGTGATCTGGCCCTGACTCTGGTTATCTCTCTGAGTGCAAGGTCGACGATGCAGTCGTTGAACATTCGAATCCTATGGAGGTCCACATTCGGAGAGCTCTTGTCTTCAGTTGACCGAATAAGCTTGAAGTCCCCAGCCACTACAATAGGGGTCTCCGCATGCTCCACCTTCGCTATGAGCTCGCTCAGAAATGCAGCGGACCTCCTATGGTCCGTGGGGCCATAAACAATGATCACCTCCCATTTGAGGTGCGATTGTTTATGAGTGAGGGCCATGCTCACGAAAAATTCCCCACGGTCCATATCCTCAACCTCGAAGGTATCCTCCTTGACACCAAGGAGGATACCCCCCGAGTCGCCATACGCCAGAAGCCACGACCAAACAAACTTGTGACGAGTTAAGCTTTCCAACTCCACTATCGAGAAGTCTTGCCGAATCTTCTCGAGAAGGCCCAAAATGTCCACATCTTGTTGGCACAAATATTCCTTGATCTAGCGGCATGGCCATCCTACCCGAAGCCTCGGATGTTCCAGATGAATGCTCAGATAGCTTTGAGGTTGTTCATGAGTGCTATCACTAGGACGGGGCCCCTTACTGGGGCAGAGTGGGCATGACCTGACGGGGTCTAGCGAGTGGGAGCTTTAGGTGGTCTCCCACGAGGTCTCCCCACTCGAGGAGTCCTCAAAGGAGCCCAGCACTATCAGGGCCAAGGGGTATATCCATGCTAGACCTAGGTTCGCTCGAACTAGGTCCAACTAGCGTAAGGGCCCATTCCCACTCCCGTGCGTCGCGCGCACGGGCCGCGGTGATCTAGCTCTCATACACCTCCCTGGCCTTGATTGCTGCTATATGCTCCACCTGGGAACCCCTCTCACCATGAAAAACTATGCTGCTGTCTAAAGCAACTGAACTGAGGTGATCCAGCAGGACGTCCTCCAAGAATGAGAACTAGATCTAGAAGGCAAACCAGTACCAGAATATGGTAACGACGGAGAGGGAGAAGCGGAGGTACATGATAACTTGTCACGAGCCGCCACCCTGCGGGTAGCTCTCTCCGCAATAGTCGGCTCCGGGCCAGGCCTCCCACCCCGAGCCCCCGCCATGCACTCGCTGTGGTGAAACGGGGGCGAGGGAGGCTTGTGGGGGCCCTGGGATCAGCGCCCCTGAGGGACCGCCATAAGCATGGTGATGACGGTCGTGGCCATGTTGCAGGTGGTGAGGTCCGGGGTGTCGCGGGCGAGGGAGTAGCACACCACCCCTGGAGAGCGGGGGGAGGACTGGGCGAAGAAGTCGAGACCCACACTCCCCGGGGTACGCACAGTAGAAGCCTCCCACTGGGGCGAGTGGTGAGACGTGACCACCCCCGGTGGCACATGGCCCGCGAGTGGCTGAAACTCGGTGAAGTTGGTACCGTACTGCTTGATGTCGAAGTCGAGTGGGGGCTGCTGGAAGGGTCGTGCACATCGTGGAAGGTCCACCAGTGCAAGCTTGGTCGGCATGCTCCGGGACAGGGGCCTCCGGTCCAGGAAGAATGGCCTGCGAGCGTAGCAACATGCCTCGAGGTCGGGAGGGGGGTGCCGCCGCCAGGGCCCTACAAAGGCCTCGGAGGTGGAGGCACAACCGGGTCCCATGGCGGAGACATGCCTGTCTCTGTAGGCTCGTCCCTCAAGAACTCGTCCTCTGATCCTCCCCTTCTCGCCCTTGGGTCGTCGACATGTGGCAGGGGCAGCGACAGAGAACCCTCCCCAGGCGGGGTAGGCGCCGTGTCAAGATCCATCACCAGGTCTCTGCCCGAGCGGCCGAAGAAGAAGCGAGGGATCATCACAGGGAACACGTAGTGGCAGACATGATCAGTACCTTCAGCTGGTGAATAGGCAGGGTGAATGAGGCCCCGAAAGCGCACATGCGCAACATCGTTACCGGCAAGAACGAGACTGCAAACTCGATGGCCGAGACCCGCCACTCATGCCCTAAGAGATCCTCAGAGAACTCCCGGTGAATCATCTCCTCTGTGATCTTGAGCTGGCCTGTCAGGTCCTGCTCCTGAATTGTCACCATCACTAGATTCTCCAGAACCGTCATCATGACGCCCCCCATGTCGATGTAGTAGAAATCCCCATCCACACCGTGGCCGTAGTACTCAAGGCACTAGTGACCACGAGATGGAGCTGGGGATGGGGTCATGCCCACATGGAGGGTGGTGAGCGAGGTGGCAGACGGACCCGACGCGGAGGATTGACCCGCAACCGCCTGCTTCTTCTTCCTCTTGCTCTTCTTCTTCTTCTTCTTTGGAATTGCGGGGGAAGCTCCGACCCGTTGGGCTGCGGTCCTAACGCGGGGAAAGCCGCTTCAGGGCCATTGCGCCAAGATGTCGCATCCGTGCACCTGGCCTAAGCTTGGTCAGTACTACGTGGCTCGGGATGGGTCCCTGAAGCTGGCTACCACACCTGCTCCCGCATCTCCCCTAGAGGCTCGCGCACAGCAAGAACCTGTTGGTGAAGGAGTTATGCCTTAGAGGCAAATAATAAAGTGTATTATTTGATATATCTCCTATATGTTCATAATACGTTTCGTACTATGCTATAACGGTGTTAATACGAAATGTTAATACACGTGGGGTATGTAAACAAACCGTGTCTCTAGTTTCCTCTAGCGAACTAGTTCATTGGTCATGAGGATGGTCTGGGTTTCAAGATTATGGGCATTTATGCCGATTGACAATGGGGTCATGTTATTAGTTGAATAACATGATAGACAAACATCCGACCGTTATATCTTGAATGAGATCTAGTTACAAAGTTCACCATTGATGATAAAACATAGAGAACCTCGCAACCTGATCCTTTGACTGTGAGGTAATGCAAATCACCATTCCAGAGGAAGCTTAGATGGTTATCAAGAATCATCTCGTAACAGGGTGATCAAAAAGGTGCCACTCAGGTTTTCCGAAGGGATGCGTACAGGAGTACATATCAAGACCAGGATTTGTCTAATCCATGTAACGGATAGATACATGTGGCCATCTCGGTGATGTTGCATTAATGAAGCTTGCAAGCATGTGACTTAGTCAAGCAATGCAACGACATGAAAACGAGTAAACAAATTCATTGGTAACGAGACCGAACTAAGGTATGGGGATACCAAAGATCAAGTCTCGAATGAATTAGGTATCATATGACAAAGGGAATGGGAAACGACTATCTCACGGTTCGAGCGATTATATTCGTGAAACGCATGGGGGTCACATGGCCATCTAGATCCCTCTATTGATAATTGATGAGAGAGCAGTCTCGATCATGTTCGGAGTGTTTCTGAACCAAATGATGTCACGCTTAAGGGTAGGGACTCTTAGGGTAGATGAGGTATCATAGGAGAAATAGAGAAAGAGAAACCGGAATAGTTCCGGGTAACATCCGATGGAGATCGGAAGGGATCCGGAAGGTGTTCTGGAAAAGGAATATGATAATATATGTATTTGAATGTTAATTAGAGAATTAATATTCAATATATATTTTATTTTATTAATAAAGGCTTCCTAATGCTAATGGGCCTCACCCGAAGGGAGGCCCGATAGGGCATGGCGCCTAGGGAGAGGGGGCCAACCGGCCTAGGCTTGGTGGGCCGTCCCAATGGGGCCCACCTAGGGCCGACGGCTACCCCTAGGTGGCCGGCGGGTGTGGGGATTAGTCCCACACCGCCTGGCCCCTGGGTGGTGCGCCCTCCCCTCCCACTATATATAGGGGTCTCCCCTCCCCCTTTGGAATTAACCCATTCCCTCTCATTATCTCTCTCATCCATGGAGGACTTCTCCGTAATATTGGAGAGGACCTCGTGGGTGAGTTCTCCACCTTCACACCACCGTCGTGTGATTAGTGATCCGGCATCTACTTCTTCCGCTGCTCGGCTGGATCGGAGTTCGGTTGACGTCTCCTACACCGGACGTGTGACGAACTTCGGAGGCACCACACTTGGGGTGCTGCTCGTCTTCATCAATATACGCATTCCTACATAAGGCGTGCCTCGTTCTTCAAAGGTATGAATAACATCTCTCTCCTCCGTTACTTATGTCTACATAGTATAGATCGTGGTATTAGTGTTCGAGTAGATATAATTTTTTTGTTTTCTGCTACAGAACCCTTCAGTGGTATCAGAGCAGGTCTATGGGTAGACATGTCGTATGGATAGAACACATAGCAATATGTGGGCATTGATTCTCTAGTTGTGACCCTCTTTTAATGTTCTTGTTCATATCGCGGCACTGTTTGATGAAGCGGCCCCCAATTAACCTTACGTGGTGATTCACGAGACTAGTCCATGAATTAAAGTGGCTTAGGGGGTTGTCTGTCTCTCTGCAGTAGTTGATATGGCATCGACATTGGAGGGCCCTGAAAAGGGAAGAAGAACGGCAATCATTGAATCCATGTTGTGGCTCCACGTTCGTAGGTGGGAAGGGGTTCTACTGCGAAAGCCCTAAAGTCGTGTAAAACTTGCAATAGATAATATAGAAGCGTCTATTTTTATTATTGCATAGGGGCATGTATTATAACGTGGCAATGACAAGTTTATGAAACTTTCATTGAAGCTATTGATGATGATCAAAATGCTATAACCACGTCATAACACTTTACTTTTGAAGTATTACTTATTGTGCTGGTATAATTATATTCGACGGTAGCATAATAAGATAATCCCTCACAGTATTCCAGTTATCGTATTCCCACTGTGTGTGCACCACCAAGAAAGTTCTTCAGTATGAGGCGCCCTGCGGTGAGTAGGGTTCAGACATATCTACGTTCGCATATAGTGGGTGTAAGCCATGTTGCACTATGAATACACACAAGTTAGAACTGGCGAGCCTAGCATGTTACAGAGACATGGCCTCAGAATA
This sequence comes from Avena sativa, assembly GCA_916181665.1. Taxonomy (NCBI): domain Eukaryota; kingdom Viridiplantae; phylum Streptophyta; class Magnoliopsida; order Poales; family Poaceae; genus Avena; species Avena sativa. The sequence goes on from OV702292.1 coordinate 107,546,893, forward strand.
CAGGAGACCGAAAGGTCCAACATGAATCACATAGTTGATGTGATCGACATTAAGGAATGTCCACCCTTGATACTGCACTGATGGTCGTGATGATCGGGGGAGGTGCAGGGGATCGGGATCATGTGATCACTAAACGAGTAGAGGAATGTTCGTTTAAGTGGGAGTTCTTTTGTTTTAAGTTCAAAAACATAATTAAAACTTGAACTCATTATTATGAACATGGTCTAAACACTTTGCAAATCCATTGTAGATGTCTCGCCCACCCACCTTCAACCTTAGCACTTTACTCGAGAAGGACAAGCTGAAAACTGATGGAACCAACTTCACTGCATGGTTCCGCAATCTTAGGATCCTCCTAGTCCCCTACAAGTTGACTTATATCATCGAGGCTGAGCTTCCGGCTAAGCCTACAGATTCCGCCTCCCAGGACGAAAAGAATGTCTGGCATTCCAAGGCGGACGATTTCTCCCTCATCCAGAGTGGAATGCTCTATGCCATGGAGCCGGAGCTTCAAAAGCGTTTTGAGAAGATGAATGCTTTTGAGATAATTGAGGATCTCAAGGCTGTCTTTGCTCCAAAGGCCCATGCAGAGAGGTATGATGCTTCCGAGCTCTTCTTCTCTGCTAAAATGGAAGAGCACAACAGTATTAGTGAGCACGTGGTCAAAATGTCTGGCTATGTTAAGCGTTTGAATGCCCTAGTGACGAGGGTTTAACTCATCAATGCCCATTGTTATGGACTTGGGTTTTGGAGAAGGAGGGAGCGCTGGAGACATCTATCGGCTAACAAACAAGCACACAGGGGACTCGAAGATTTACCCAGGTTTAGGCCTCGAAGAGGTCCCTACTCCTGCTTGTATGCTCGTGGAATTATCGAAGGAATCGAGGATTCAATGGTGCGCAGATGCAATCTGGCGAGGGTTCTGGAGACTAGGGTTGCGTGTGTCCTCCTCGCCGCCCCCTCCTAGCCTTTATATAAATAGGCTAGGTCTTGGGTGACAGATCGAGTCGGTTACAGGTTAGGGTTTTCCCCTTTGAACTTTCTATCTTTAGCTTCTTCTTGTTCCTCAAGCAATCGAGAGTCCTTAAGTTACTCGAGTCCTCTGTTTGGGCCTTAGCGACACCATGGGATCCCGCTGTATTCAGGCCGTATATACAAATCTTGAGTACCTGTAGGGTATACCCATGTCAGTAGCCCCCGAGTGTCTAGTGGAATCGCAGATTCGACTGGGGACTTTATGAAGCCTTTCGAGTGCATGGATGGGTATGTTTTTTGACTGCTTTGCTTATGTCATAGGGATTGTTGATGTGCGTGCCTGATTTAACCAATGCATCAGTATCAGTTAACTACCTTAGGGTAAAAAAACGCCATCTACTCGAACTCGAGTCCCCGGACTCGAATCCGGAAAAGTGCTGGTGTAATTCGACTCAAGCCATGGAGGTCTTACAGGAGTCGAATTCTAGTATATGGGTGTGAGCACTCGACGTGTCCGTCAAGGCATGTTCATCGTACCTGTTGGCATGGATATATTTCCGGTAGTGCGCAGAAAATACGTTGCCAGGCCTTATTCAGGTCTTATCTTCACGCTACAAGCGTGACATCCGAAATTTTTCATCGCGGAGATGATTCGGGTGACCCAGGAGATGCAATCTCTTTGTAGGGCAATGTCATGAGGCGGTGTCGCCATAAGCTTCGAGTGTGGGTGTCATCAACTCATAGTATAATGTACAAATAATCATAGGGTGCGCGACCAGCGCTCCCTATGAGAGTAACCCCCGAGTGCCTGGTTGAGTCGAAGACTCAGGAAGGGACTAAAGAACTTTTGTGACTGATGTCGTCTTTTGTTTGCTTGTTTCAGTCGAATTTGCTTCCGGCGCTCCCTATGAGAATAACCCACGTCCATAGTCGAATTGTGCTTTGAGTGGTTGGGTTTGCTTTGATTGTCCATGTTCCTGTAAAAAAGAAGAAGAAGAAGAAAATCATAGGGTGCGCGACTAGCACTCCCTATGGGAGTAGCCCCCGAGTGCTTGGTGGAGTCGAAGACTCAGGAAAGGACTAGAGTGGTCGAAGTCTTCTGCTGCGTAGTTTTTGATGACGTCAGTGCTGATGATCCATGACCTCAGTTATCCGTGTGAGCGAGTTTGACGGGACGTGATAAGCGGTGGGTCCCATTTCCTGACTCTGATTTAACCAGGCGTGCGTAATCTTTGTTTTAACTGTGCCTCGATTTCCGCGCGTAATGGGTGTAGTGGGGGACGGTTCGCGTTTCAGATCCTCCACGTGTCGAGCACGATGAATGCCACGTGTCTGATAGGGTTTTTCTTAGCCGTTGGATTGCATCTTCTAGGGGGTTAAGTAGCGATGCAGCAACGATAAAATTCACATCTGCTTCTTTTCTTCCTTTGCCTCCGTCGCCATTGCCACTACTTCTCTGCTTCTTTGTGCTCCTTTTCCTCGCGGCGCTGGACCAGCTCCGCGTATGTCTTAGATACTTCCTCCGGTCGCACCGCCGCCGCGGAATGGGGAAAAGGAAGGGAGGTGCTGTGGCCGATTCCGGTGCTACCGTGGCTGCCATGAAGATGAAGGGTGGCTCCGCCGCTGCGGGCACCAGCACCGCTGCTGCCGGAAAGAAGAAGGGCACGGGCACTCGCGTCACCAATGGCGCGTGGTGCGCGTCTGTGATAAAGTCTTCTGAGCTTCGTCTGCTGCGCTAGGACGGAGTTTTGTCTTTCGCAGTCGCGGACACGCGCGTCCCTGGCAGCGAGGTAATCCCCTCTCCTCCTGTCGGATTTTGGGTGATGTTCTTAGCGTTCATCATCCGCGGTCTTTCGTTGCCCCTGCATCCTTTCTTCAGGGGTCTTCTCTGCTTTTACGGGCTCCAGCTCCATCAGCTGTCCCCAAACTCCATCCTCCATGTAGCTTGCTACATTACCCTTTGCGAGTGCTGGCTTCGAATCGAGCCGCACTTCGGCCTCTTCAAGCGCCTCTTCAAGTTGAAGCGCCAATCGGCGTCTGGCTCCGTAGTCTACGATGTAGGCAGCTATGGTATCCACGTCGATTCCTCCGCCACGTACTTCGACATCAAGCTGATGATGTCCGTCCAAGGGTGGAGGGACAAGTGGTTGTACGTCCATGACCAGAAGGCCGACGGAGAACACTACGGACTCGCGCCCTTCGACCCCGCGACGCCGTGCAAGAGGAGGTGTTCCTGGAAGAACGTAATTATGCCCAGCGAGTTCGCGGAGACATATGTGCTATACGCGCGCGTCTGCGACCTCGAGAGTCGCATGGGCAAAGAGGAGGGAGGCTGCGCCCTCATTCGCACATGGCTGCGCCGTCGCGGCCAGCCCCTGCAGGCCAGAGTCCACCCCATGTTCCAGTGGGCTGGCGCGGACGATGTCACTCGCGTGTCTGCCGATGGCATATCCACGAGTGAGGTAGACAAAAGGGTGTGACTAGTCACCAACTACACCGTCAAGGATGTGCTCCCCCGTGAACCACTCGTACCTCCATTCGATGCTGCTAACCCTCCTCCTGAGGTATAGTTATGCTACGTAGTAGCTTTGTTTATCGATTGCTTCTTTGTTGTTTCTTGACTTTGTGCTAATTTATTTTTGTATGCAGGATTGGGCGGTGTCTCCCTGTATGCCCCCTCTTCCCGAGGGGGTTATTCCTCGTGAAGCCTTGGAAGAGGATGAGTCGGAGTCGACCGTCCCCTCTGATGTGGAGGAGGAAGCCCCCGAGTCGAGTAGTCCGGATACTCGCAAGCGTCTGCGCAGCGAAGATTCGGATGCGTCGTCTCCTTCGACTCCGGAAGGTACAGGTGTTGGTGCAGAGTCGCCGATCCCTGCCATTCCTGTGAGTGCCATGGCGCCATCCTCTCGCAAGAAGATGCGGCTGCCGAAGGAATCGTCGTCAGAGTCGGGGGATCAAACCTTTGACTTTCATAAGTTTGATTGGTAAGTGTTCGAGTCTTCCCTTTTGGTTCTTCTTTGGGGTTGCCTTTTCTTGATATTGGTTTTGTTTTGCAGCCAACCAGCGTCGTCATCTTCTGACGACGTACAATTTTTGAAAGAATCTGGAGTCGCGACCTCCAAATCCAAGAAAGTGGCTGAGCGTACTCCTTCTCCTCCATTGGCGGCCCACTCCGACCATAATTCATCGAGTTCTACACATGATGTGGAGCACCAGATAGTTATCCGGACGACTGCGAATCCATCGACTTCGGAGTCTTTGGAGGATCATGTAAGTGTGGTGTTTTGTTTCCTCTATTTTTTTGCAATCGAATGTACCATATTCTATCATCTTGCTTATCTTTTGCTGTTTTTTTCTGTCACAACTTATTGTGAAGGAAGCTGCTCGCTTAGCAGAGCAAGTTCTTGCGATGGGTCGCCAGCATGCAATGTTGGATACTCTCCATAGCGTAGTTGAAAGTAAGTGTCTTGCTTCTTCTTCGCCCTCGTGATATATTCAACTAATAACCTATCTTTGTTTGTTTCGCAGCTGAGCATAATGCACTCCTTCGTAATGCCGCTTCCCTTGAGAAGACGCTTGCCGCAGCGGTAAAGAGCCGCGATGAGGCAATCGCGGCGTGAGAAGAGTCGCTGAAACGCGAGGAGGATCTACGCGTATCCGTCGTGGCTAGGGAGAAGTTGTTCAATGAGCAGCTTTTCTCGATTGCCAAAGCTCTCTCAGGTACCTTGTCTGGATATCATTATTGTTCTCTGTTCGAACTTGTCATTGGTGCTGACTTTCGTTCCCATGTGTGGGTTCTGTACAGATGCTGGCGATTTGAGCTTCGACCCTCAGGCCCTCCGCCGTGATGATGCCTTGGTGGGTGCTCTTTCAGCAGTCGAGGACCGCAACACCGCCGTTCAAGAGATGCTCTCCAAGGCCAAGGGCGTGCTCAGTCGCCTCTGGGAAGAGCTGGTGCCCAAGGCTGAGCTGATCGAGAACATGGACGAGCTGGTGGAGTCTCTTGCCGGGGGCGTCCCTGCAAGCTACAAGAACTCGCTCCGTGCGGCCAGCACTTCGATGTCACTCGCCATGGTTCAAGCCCATGGAGTCGAAGTTGACCCCGCGGCGGTCTCCAAGGCGATGCTTGTCGGCGCTGATGGCCAGTAGGTAGTCTTTGCTCCCTTCGCAACTGCTTGTGGCAAGTACGGCCCGCAGCTGATCAATATAGTTGCGAAGTACTCTGAGGAGCTTCAACGCACCAAAAAAGCTGAGAGGGCTGCGACGTCAGGGGCCGGCAGGAAGCCTATGGCATCTGATATTGCCACAGACTCGATGAGGCCCCCGAAACCGAAGTCGAAATCGAAGAAGCTAGTCGCTCCTCAGTAGTTGCAACTTGTAATAGTTAAATAGATTATGTCTTTCGTCAACAACATGCATGTTGGCGAGTGTATCTGTTGATACCTTTGTGAAGCTTGAATGCACTCGAATCTTTTGTTTATGCCTCGTCTTAGTCCTCTTATTTTCTCTTGCTTGACTTGTGGTAGGGTACGTTGGGTGATCCTTTGAGGGAGCCTCAGGATTCGCCTCCCCTTGATGACACTTTGGCACCACCGCGTTCAAGGGTGGATGAGCTTTCTCTACTCTCGCGACTCTGTGACCGCGTGAAGCAATTGGAACGTGAATTACCCGTACTCCGTGGAAATGCGGACGTATGGAATTCGAAAGCGGAAAAAGCCGTCGCCCGAGAGCAGTATCTGCTAGGGGAGGTGACGCAGTTGGGTGACCAGTTCAAATGTCAGTCTTCTTCCCTACCGGCGTTTCCTTGTAGTCACTCGTAGTAGTTCGTTGTCCTCATATTTTGCCTTTGCCTTGTATAGTTGTCAGCGCACGCCACCCGCGGGATGAAAAGGACCAAATTGCCATTCGCATGAATGACTTGACCCAAGAGCAGCTTCAGGCGAGTGGGTACTTCTGGGTAGATCATGATCGCGCGATCGCGTTGGCGACCCTGCAGGATCGTGCGTCGCGAGTGCTTCATTTATTGAAGAAGTCGCAGTCATGCTTGAAGAATATTTACCAGACAATGTTTCCGCTGAACGTCGTTCCATCGAGCCTGCTGGCCCTTCTCGCTAGATTCCAGGATTTGAGTGCGGTCCGCGAGTGTGTGCGGCAACAATTAGTGGCTGGTGCCAAAGCTGCTCTGTCATTGGTGCGATTGCATAGGCCTGATGTGGACGTTGCAGCAATTGCGGCTGGGCCACCTGCGCCTCCAGCGGGTTCTGCTTGGAACATGGTGCCGCACTATCAGGCAGTGGACCGCCCGATAGAGGAGATCGTCGACTTCTTCGAGGAGCAGACCAATGTTCTCTTGCTGCAACAGTATTTTAGTTTGTATCCTGCACGTAGTTGTACCAATGTTGTAAAGTTCGTATATATGTTGTGTATAATTGATTGACGATGATGTATAAAAGAGCTTGTTAGCGTGTATGTTTTGCGAGTGCGTTGCACTATGCGATTTCTTTTCGTTAGCCTGGCTTTGAGTTTATTTCAGTCCCTTGTCAACCTGTCAGGTGCGTTGCAACTGGGTTGAAGCTTTGTCAAGGGTTTCGATTGGTGTGCCAGCTACTCAGGATATCGCATTTGAGTTCCTAGAACAGATGCGTACAGGGTGGCGCATCCCCCGAGTGGATAATTTGCAAAAAATGAAAGAAAAACACGGAGTTTCGGAGCACTTAACTTTATTTATTTCTGTGGTAGTACGAAGTACAATGTGTGGCTAAGTAGCCTTGGCTGAGTAGCCTTATTTCTAACATAAAAGTAAAAAGTGACTAAGGGTAGAAGCGTCGCAGCTGCGCGACGTTCCAGGGATTGGAGTATGCGACTCCTGTCTCTAAATCTTGAAGGCGATAGGCGCCACCTGGGATTACTTCTGTAATCATGTATGGTCCTTCCCAGGGGGACTCGAGCTTGAGATGCGCTTGCTGCTTCAGTCGCAATACCAGGTCGCCTTCAACGAAGGATCTGGGGTGTAGCCTCCTACTGTGGTAGTTGCGCAGGTTCTGCTGGTAGATCGTTGATCTCTCCGCTGCGATTTCCCTTGCCTCGTCAAGGAGGTCTATAGAGTCTTCGAGTGCGAGAGTTGATTCCTGCTCGCTGTAAGCGACCACACGTGGTGCTTTGTATCGTACTTCGGCGGGTAGTACCGCTTCAGCCCCGTGTACCCTGTAGCACTGTTTGGAGTTGTGCGTAGGCTCCAGAGTACTGATTGTAGTTCGTCTGGCCAGCAACCCATGGCTTGTTCTAGTGGCCGGAGGAGTCGTGTCTTGATGCCGCCGCAGACGAGCCCGTTAGCTTTTTCGACCTGACTGTTGGTCTGTGGATGTGCTACCGAGGCATAGCTGACATTGATTCCCAGATTCTCGCAGAATTCTTGGAACTCCCTAGATGTGAAGTTCGTCCCATTGTCTGTGATGATGCTGTGTGGCATTCGAAAGCGGTAGATGATGGACTTGAAGAACTTGACTGCGTTGTTCCCTGATTGATTGGTCACTGGCATGGCCTCTATCCACTTGGTGAATTTGTCGACTGCGACTAGGAGGTAGACGTAGCCTTCTCGTGAGAACTTTGGGAGCTTGCCGACCATGTCGAGTCCCCATTGCACGAAGGGCCAGGCCAATGGAATTGGCCGAAGCTCTGCGCCAGGTGCGTGCGGTTTGTCCGCGAATCGCTGGCACGCGTTGCATTTCTAGACGATATCCTTGGAGTTGCGCATGGCCGTAGGCCAGTAGAATCCAGCTCGTAGAGCTTTGGCGACGAGGGCGCGACTGCCGGCATGGTTCCCGCAGGTCCCCTCATGGATATCGAGAACAGATCTTCCATCGGCCGTGGAGATGCATTGTTGGAGCACTCCTATGATGTTGCGCTTGTATAGTTCGCCGTTGATAACGGTGAATGCTTTGGATCGCCGCACGATGTGCCGTGCATCAGTTGGATCGTCCGGTAACCTCATGCTGAGAAGGTACGTGATGTACAATTGAGTCCAGGATGGCTCGATCATCATGGTGCTCATTGGTCCTTCGAGTCCTGTGCCCAGCTCCAAGTCGTCGAGTGCCATTGGCTCATTGGGCGGCGTAGCGCCCGAGTCCGTTACTGTGCTTGTTTTCTTCTCTGCGGCCTTTGGCTTGATGGAGCATTCGCAGATGCACTCGAGAAATACCCCAGGTGGTATGGGGGCGCAGGTAGAGCCTATGTTGGCGAGTGCGTCCGCCTCTTCATTGCTTTCACGACCTATGTGCCGCAGCTCGCAGCCGTCGAAGTCTCCCTCGAGTGTGTCATAGAGGTCGCGGTAGGCGATCATGTTGTCGTTCAGTTCGTCGCACTCGTGCATTGTCTGGTTAACCACCAGCTTGGAGTTGCCTTATATTATGAGCCTTTTAGCGCCGCAGGCTTTTGCCATCCTTATCCCATGGAGCAGGGCCTCGTATTCAGCTTCGTTGTTGGAGGTGGTGAACTGCATTCGCAGGATATATTTCAGCTTGTCTCCCTGAGGCTATGTCAGTATGACACCTGCACCAGCTCCGTCCTTTCTCTTGGATCCGTCGAAGTGCATTGTCCAGAGGTAGGACATATCTAGTTTTTCGAGGAGCTGGTTCTCCATCCAGTGCACGAGGAAGTCAGGGATAACCTGCGACTTGATTGTGTCGCATTTTTCATATGTGATGTCTCGTGGAGACAGTTCGATTCCCCAAAGTGCGACTCGTCCGGTGGCGTCGGGGTTGTTGAGGATGTGCCCAAGCGGGGCGTCGTTGACTACCGCGATTAGGTGTTCCTGGAAGTAGTGGCGCAGTCGTCGAGCCGTCATGAAGACGCCGTACGCCAGTTTCTGGTAGTGCGGGTACTGCTGTTTTGTTGGCATAAGTACCTCGCTGAGGTAGTAGACTGGGCGTTGTACCCTGTGGACCTTGTTTTCTTCGGCTCGTTCGACTACGAGCACTGTGCTGACCACCTGGTTGGTGGCAGAGATGTATAGCAACAATGGTTCCCTTTCGCATGGGGTTACCAGTACCGGCGAGGTGGATAGCAGGCGCTTGAGGTCCTCAAATGCTTCCTGCGCCTCATTGGTCCATTCGAATTTGCCAGCTTTACGGAGGAGTTGGTAGAAGGGAAGTGCCTTTTCACCCATCCGACTGATGAATCGACTGAGAGCCGCGATTCGCCTGGCCAACTGCTGGACGCCTCTTATGTTTTTCGGCTTCTCCATGGACAGTATGGCCTTTATTTTCTTCGGGTTCGCTTCGATCCCTCTCACAGAGATGAGATACCCGAGTAGTTGTCCAGATGGTACGCCGAAGGCGCACTTGTCCGAATTGAGCTTGATCCAGTAGCGATCAAGGTTGGCAAAGGTTTTGTGCAAATCGTCGATTAATGAGGCTTCCTCTTTGGTCTTGATTACTATGTCGTCGACATAGACTTGAATGTTGCGACCTAGCTGGTTCTTGAGGCAAGCCTGCATGCACTGCTGGTAGGTGGCCCCTGCGTTCTTTAGCCCGAAGGGCATTGTGTTGTAGCAGAACACACCAAAAGGCGTTGTAAACGCTGTTTTTTCTTGATCTTCCTCCTTCATTTGAATCTGATTATAGCCTGAGTGGGCATCGAGGAAACAGAGGCGCTCGCATCCCGCGGTGGAGTCGATGATCTGGTCGATTCACGGTAGTGGGAAGTGATCTTTTGGACAATGCTTATTCAAAGAGGTGAAGTCCACGCACATCCGTAGGATATCCGTGTCCTTTTTTGGTACTAGCACCGTATTGGCGAGCCAAGTGCTTTCCTTGATCTCGCGTATAAATTTGGCGTCGAGGAGTCTGTTGATCTCCAATCCAACTGCCTTTGCCCTTGGTTCAGACAATTGCCGAATTGTTTGTTTAAACGGCCTTGCGTTTGGATTGACATTGAGTGCGTGCTCGGCGAATTCCCTGGGAACTCCTGGCATGTCCGCTGGACACCAGGCGAAAATTTCCCAGTGCTCACGGAGGAATTCGACGAGCGCGAGTTCCTATGCGGGACTCAAGTTGTTGGCGATGAGGGCCGTCTTGGCGGGATCCGATGGGTGGACCTGGACTTTCTTCGTGTGCACTGATGAGTCGAAGGACAAGTCGGGTGAGCTTGGCCGGCTTAGGGGAGGCAGACTGTTGTCTGTCGACTCTTTTAGTCTCGCGAGTTCTTCCTGCATGCCGAAGGACTGGGAGATTCTGTTGAATTCCCTGTCACAGCTGTCAGATCTCTCGAAGCTCCCGTTGACTGTGATGACACCGCTAGGGCCTAGCATCTTCATTTGCAGATAGGCGTAGTGTGGCACTGCCATGAACCTAGTGAACGCGACACGTCCGAGGATGCAGTGGTACTGTGAGGGCCAGTCTACGACCTTGAAGTCGATGCGCTCTCGCCGAAAGTTTTTCGGCGCGCCGAAGATGACGTCGAGGTTGATTTTACCCAGGGGATATACGCCCTTGCTTGGGACGATGCCATGGAATGTTGTATCTGAGGCCTCTAGGCAGGTCAGAGGGATCCTCATTGCTCGCAAGGTACTCACGAACATAAGGTTGATGCCACTTCCGCCGTCCATAAAGACGCGACTCATGTCAAAGCCTCCAATTTGTGCCTCGAGGACGAGGGTACAATGGCCTGGGCGAGGTACTTGGCGTGGGTGGTCATGCTTGTTGAAGATGATGCAGGACTCGCTCCCACTGAGGTACTTAGTGGTAGATGGTGGCGAGTTTGTGGCCAAGTTGACTTGGCGAGTGATGGCCTTCTGCACCCGATTCGAGGGGCGCCCCTTTTGGATCATCATGGTACCCATGGCCCGTGGGTATGGTTCGCCTCCGTGGTGTTGGTCCGGCGCAGTTGCATTTGGGGGTGGCCCAGGCGGTGGTGGCGGAGCTCCATGTGCCACGACGCCTGGGACGGCTCCGTAGCCCCTTTCGACTGTGTTGCGATTCATTCGAACCAGTCCCTCATGCAGTTTGAGGAACTCGCGGCAATCCTTAAGGAGGTGGCTGGACTTCTTTTTACCGCCGTGTTTGTCGATGTAGAAGTGCCCAGTGCATGGCCCGGACAACTTGTCTTCGATGGACGTTGCGGGTGCTTCATTGCGATTGCGGCGCTGCCATACTTGCGTGGTTTTTCTGGAGTCACGGTATCCGCCACTGCGGTAACTGCTGTTGCGGTTATTGTCGCGTCTGTCAGCATAGCCGGCTGCGACCATGTTGACGTCGTCACGGTCATCGTAGATGCGCATGCGACGTTTTCTTCGGTTGTCGCGTCTTCGCTCGAGCTCTGCCTCGTAGTTTTTACTGAATCTTCTCCATCTGCCCAACGGTTCGTGATTTCCATCAGGTGGTCGATGGTTTGGGGCTTTGAGTGGCCCAGCTCCTCCCTGAGCTCTATGCGATGTACGCCGCCGTTGAATGCATCAATCGCACGATCCTCCAAGATGTTCTCTACGGAGTTCTTGATGATGGACCACCTCTGGATGTAAGAACGTAGCGACTCGCCCGATCTTTGCTGGCAGCATCTTAGCTCTTCGATTGATGCGGGTCGTTTGTATGTGCCCTTGAAGTTGCGCATGAAGCTATATACCAGTTCTTCTCAACTGCGAATGGATCCGTGTGGGAGGTTGTTGAGCCATGCTCGGGCGACGCCTTGTAGCTGTAGCTGCAGGCATTGCATGGCCGTGCTTCGACTCCCGCCATGGAGCCTGACGGAGGAGATGTGGTCTTCCAACCAGATTTTCGGGTCCTGCAGGCCGTCAAACTTCGGGTTCTCCGAGGGGAGCTTAAACCCCTTGGGCATTCGCTTTTGCCTGATGGCTCTACTGAAGCACCTAGCGCCACAGATCTCCACATCTTCGTCTTCTGATTCAGTCGACCAGGCACGTCGCGCCCTAGATTTGTCAATCTTGCGGTGTGTGAGGTCATCGCGCGCATCATAGTCGTGGTCGTGTCGCCGTGAGCGGTGACGTCGAGACAGATCGTGACTGTCATCGCTGGATGAGGGTGAGGAGTAGCGTTTTGCTAGAGCCTTGACTTTCTTCGGCTCTGGTGCTAGCTCTTTATCGAGGGCGGCCTTGACTAGTCCTAAGCCTGTGATCGTAGATCGGTGCATGGAGGCTCGGGGATCTCCAACTGGCGGCTGGTTGTTCAGGAGGTACAGTGTGGCTACCGTCACTGCAGCTTGCGACGTCTTCGGGACCATGTTGCCCCGTGTGTCGACTGTCATAGAGCTGAAGTCGAGGACCTTTGCAGCTTCTATGCGTTCTTGCTCGGTGAGATGGGCCATTCGGGATCGCCTCTTGTTTGCGATGTGCTCGTTGCCCTTTGAGGAGGATCCTCCGTGGGAGGAGAGCCCAGCACGTCGAAGATTCGACTCATCTGCCGCCTTTTTGCGTGCCTCGAGTTGCGCGATTGTTTGCACTTGATGCGTGAATTCTTCCTTCAGGAGCCAATGATAGCCCATTAGCAGCTCTTGCGGGGAGCCAAAGGGTAGAGGGTTACCCCGTAGGGCCTCGCGACAGCGAGCCCACTCGAGTTCATTGAGCCTGATCATGACGCGTTCGCCGGTCTGCTCGTTTATTATGGTTGGAGGCTCGACTACTCCCCCGTTGTTGGCGGGGGTGCCGTTTGGCGAGGGTCTGCCGCTTGGTGGTGGTCCTCCGTTGGGTATGCCGCCGTTTGGCGGATCAACCCCGTGGGTGCCGTTGCCCGTGTTGTCACGATTGGCGGAGGTGTCTCCTGCGTTGATGACGGCGCACATGAAGTGGTTGGGGAAGCTGCTGCTCCCGCAACTTTCAGATCCAGAGCCGTAGGCTCCATCTTCAGTTGCCAGATTGCTCAGATCGGATTCACGACTACTGTCGCTGTCCGTATTCTCGACTATTGTCGGGGCGTTGAGTTCACTGAGGGTGCCGATCGGTGGAGGGAACCATGATGCTGGAGCAATCGATGGTATCGTCGGCTGGTCAGGCAGGCGAAGCGTGCCCATCTGACCAACTTAGAAGCGGAAGCTCCCGATTGCCAGGCTGATTCCATCGCCCACAGACTCGAAAGCCGGGCGAGTGGCCGGCATGTGGACGGTGAAGTTGAACGCGCCGAAGAGCTGGCGGATATCCGCTATTGCAGAGTTGTAGATCGCAGTTGATGGGGCCGAAGAAGCCGCAACATCAGCACTCCCTATTCCCACAGACGACACCAATTGACGAGGGTTTAACTCACCAATGCCCATTGTTATGGACTTGGGTTTTGGAGAAGGAGGGAGAGCTGGAGATATCTATCGGCTAGCAAACAAGCACACAGGGGACTCAAAGATTTACCCAGGTTCAGGCCTCGAAGAGGTCCCTACTCCTGCTTGTCTGCTCGTGGAATTATCGAAGGAATCGAGGATTACAATGGTGCGCAGATGCAATATGGCGAGGGTTATGGAAACTAGGGTTGCGTGTGTCCTCCTCGCCGCCCCCTCCTAGCCTTTATATAGATAGGCTAGGTCTCGGGTGACAGATCGAGTCAATTATAGGTTAGGGTTTTCTCCTTTGAACTTTCTATCTTTAGCTTCTTCTTGTTCCTCAAGGAATCGAGAGTCCTTAAGTTACTCGAGTCCTCTGTTTGGGCCTTAGCGACACCGTGGGCTCCCGCTGTATTCAGGTCATATATACAAATCTCGAGTACCTATAGGGTATACCGATGTAACCTGGATTGCAAAATCCTAGAGGAGCTCACAATTGATAGGGTGTTGCACACGCTGCCCCTAGCTATAAGAGCTTTGTGATGAACTGCAACATGCAAGGGATGACTAAGACCCTTGCTTAGGTGTTCACCATGCTCAAACTGTTGAGGTTGAAATCAAGAAGGAGCACACGGTGTTTGATACGTTGCAAACGTATCCATAATTTTTGATGTTCCATGCTTGGTTTTATCTACTTTCTTATGTTTTGTCCACACTTTGGAGTACTTTCTATACACTTTCTTGGACTAGCCTATTAATAAGAGCCACAGTGCCAGTTGCCTGTTTTCTACTGTTTTTCGTTCCAGGAAAGTCAGAAAATGAATATTCTCAGAATTGGACGGGACAAAAGCGAAAGTCAGTTTTTCACCGAGAGGGACACAGAGTCATAATACGAGAAGGAGAGGGGCCAGGGGGCCGCCACACCACCTGGCTGCGTGGCCAAGCCTGGCCCACGCCAAGGGGTGGTCTGGCCACCTCGGGCACCCCCTCGGCCTCCCCTTTCGCCTATAAGATGGCTTCGATACAGAAACCCTAAGTACCCAATCAAAATTCCACGAAAGAGTCTATAGCCACCGTCATCTCCATCCCTAGATCGGGAGGGATCTGAAGCTCTTCCCGGCACCCTGCCGGATGGGAGATTTCACCCTAGAGGCCTTCTTCATCACCATGCAAGCCTCCGGTGTGATGCGTGAGTAGTTCATCCTTGGACTACGGGTCCATGTAGTAGCTAGATGGCTGGTTCTTCTCCTTTGTGCTATCATGTTTAGATCTTGTGAGCTCCGTTCATGATCAAGATCATCTATTTGTAATTCTACATGTTGTGTTTGCGGGGATCCGATGGATATTGAGATGCTATTTCAGATTGATTATTGATGCTATCATGTCTTTGTTATTTGTGATCTTGCATGCTTTCCGTTGTTAGTAGCTATCTTGGCCAAGTAGATGCTAGCAACTCCAAGAGTTAGTATTTATGCTCGATAGTGGGTTCATGCCTCTAGTAATCTGGGGAAGTAACAGAAATCCCTAAGGTACTAGATGTGTTGTTGCTACTAGGGAGAAAACAACAATCCTTTGTTCATAGAACAATCGTATTGTTTACTTTACACGCAATGTGTAATGCAATTATCTGTTGCTTGCAACTTAATACTGGAGGGGGTTCGGATGATAACCTGAAGGTGGATTATTAGTCATAGATGCAGTTGGATTACGGTCTATGTATAATGTTGTAATGCCCAATCAAATCTCAAAGGAGTCAAGATGTTTAGTATATGCATATTGCTTTCTCGATGTTTGTCAATTGCCCCACTATAATTTGTTCACCCAGCATGTCATCTATCTTAAGGAGAGCCATCACTAGTGAACTATGGACCCTGGTCCTTTCTTTTACCATCAATCTACAACTATTTACTGTTTACTTTCTGCAAGAAATTACTTTGTTCCACACAATACGTTTAATCCTTTGTTTTCAGCAAAACCGGTGAGATTGACAACCTCACTGTAAGTTGGGGGCAAAGTTTTGTGGTTGTGTTGTGCAGGTTTCCACGTTGCTGCTGGCGCCGGTAGTGCGCCCTGCCCAAGTCCATCTAGCAATACCTTGGAGGTGTTTCCTTGCTCCTACTGATTCAATAAACCTTGGTTTCATAACTTAGGAAAACTTGCTGTTGTGCTCATCATACCTTCCTTTTGGGGTTCCCTAATGAGCTTGATATATTTTGGGCCATCAAGGACTTTTTCTGGCGCCGTTTCCGGGGAGTCAAGGACATCTTCACAAGGGTATTCCCTCATAATCAATCTCTTTACTTTGTTTTATTTGTTTTGCTTAGTTTATTTCTGCTTTGTTTGCTTGTTTCTTTATCAAAAACACAAAAAAATTAGTTTTACTAGTTTGCTTTGTTTATTAAAAACACAAAAAATTACTACTCTTGAAAACACTAAGTTGTGTGATTTCACTAGCACCAACAACAATGATTTCATGTGCACACCTATTGCTCCACTTGTTCTTGAAGCTACTTTCTTTGAAATTAAACCTGCCTTACTCAATCTTGTTATGAGAGAACAATTTTCTGGTATAATGAAGATGTTGCTGCTCATCTAAATAACTTTGTTGAACTTTTGTGAGATGCAAAAGCATAGGGATATAGATGGAGATATTATTAAGCTTAAATTGTTTCCTTTCTCCTTGAGAGGAAAAGCTAAAGAATGGTTGAATTACTTAACTAGGAATAATATTGTTTCTTGGACTAAATGCAAAGATGCTTTCATTAGAAAATACTATCCTCCTGCTAAGATTATATCTATGAGAAGTGAAATAATGAAGTTTAAACAATCTAATAATGAACATGTTGCTCAAGCTTGGGAAAGATTGAAATCTTTGGTAAAGAATTGTCCCACTCATGGACTGACTGCTTGGATGATTATCCAAACCTTTTATGCAGGATTAAACTATTCTTTAAGAAATCTATTGGATTCTGCTGCTGGAGGTACCTTTATGACCATTACTTTGGGTGCTGCAACAAAGCTTCTAGATAATATGATGGTTAACTATTCTGAATGGCATACTGAGAGAGCTCCACAAGGTAAGAAGGTAAATTCTGTTGAAGAGACCTCTACCTTGAGTGATAAAATTGATATTATTATGTCTATGCTTGTTAATGGGAAGGCTCATATTGATCCAAATCATGTTCCCTGAGCCTCTTTGGTTGTTCAAGAAGAGCAAGTTGATGTGAACTTTATAAGAAATAACAATTTTAGCAACGATGCCTACATGAGTAATTTTGGTAATAATAACTATAGGCCATATCCTCCCAATAATGGTAATGCTTATGGAAATTCCTACAACAATAATAGGAGTGCTCCCTCTACACTTGAAGTTATGCTTAAAGATTTTATTAGTAAACAAACTGCTTTCAATAAAACTATCGAGGAAAAACTCTCTAATGTTGAAAGAAATGTAGCATCATTGGCTGAAGTTCAATCTTCTTTGAATAAAATGGCTGCTAAACCTAAAACTATTCATAATCCCTTTGCTGCTACTAATGCCATACAAGTTAGAATTGATGAAAATGTTAGATTATTAGCTGAGTTGCATGCTAAGTGGGAAAGAGAAGATGAAATTGCTAGAAACATTAGTGTTTCTACTATCACTACCACTAGTGTTTAGGCTAGTAATAGCTCTACTACTTTAGATGATAATTATGATTTTGATCTTGATGGTTGCAATATTAAGTTATTAAGTTCTTACAAAAGCTTTCCACAAGTCCTAATGCTAGGGCTAAATGGGGTCATTCAAGCTTGTATTTGTTTCCACAACTATAGTGTGGCCTATCTAAGTATCATGCATGAGCCATGCAAACAACCTCTCACCTTCCTTTGTTTTATATATCTTTTGGAGTTCTATTTGCATGCATGGGTTTTGAATTCAAACAATCTATCTCCCCCTCATCTCTAGCTAACTAATCTCACAACCCTTGTGCCTTTCCCTCTTCTTGGAAATTTTGAGGTTGGCAACTTGAAGCTTGCATGTATATCCATATTGCATGGCACATGCAACATCAACACACCTACTTCTCTCTCTCTCTTTCTCTTTCTCTCTCTCTACAAAACCTTGCTCAATCCCTATCTCTCTACCATCCGAAGCTAGCTAAGCTTCTAGGTAGCCTTCTAAAGCATTCAGTGAGTGCATACACTCACATACCTAGAAAGCCTAGTTGTGGGCATTTTTGTTTTTGTCCACGTGTGTGTGCACATATGTTCCTCTCTCTCCCTCCCTTTCTTTTTCACCCTTCCTGAAGCATGTCGGTCAGGCCCAGCTGCACCGAACTGCACCTCCCCTCCTCTTGGTCCGACCCCTCCCAACCTGGCCTCCTCTCTCTTGGTCAGACTCGACCCATCCGTGGACACCGAAGCTGCCACGCCCTGTAGCTCTTCCCTGCTCTCGCTCACGTGCCTAGCGCCAGCTGCAGCACGCCCCCCTCCCAGCCTGAACCCGTCGCTCGTTGCACGTCTCTTTCCTTTCCCCTCCTGTTTTTCTTCCTGGCGCATCACGTGCAGCCCGAGCCGGCACCACCCCATGCTCCTCACGTGCTGCCCTCTTTCTTCCTAGGTTTTGCTATAAAGCAAGCAACAACAAAAGAGGATCTCATCCCCATCCACATGCTTCTGGATCAAGATCTAGGACGACCTCCATCTTCTCTTCATCCTCTCCATGCCAAGCTCCACCCAAGAAAAACCACACCCCATGCCCTGCCGTTCACCCTAGCTTGCTGATGTTCTGCTGCCATCCAAGCCAAGCGCCGGTGTTCTGGAGCTGCACCGGTACATCCTGAAGTTTTTCGTCCACCTGGACATGGAGGAGAAGCACGATCACCTTGCCATCATCCTCATGAACCCGTAGCGACGCCATCCCTGACCGTGTGCCACGCCTCCACCCTCGTCTCCGTCTCGGTCTCCGCGTCGCCGACCACCTCCCAAGGTGAGCCTCACCCAGCCGCCTTACCTTTGCATCTTGGCGTCCTGCCGCAGCGCCACCCCTGTGCCGTTCGCTGTAGCCGCCATACCGCTCGCCGCAGCAGCAGCCAGCATGCGCAGCTGGCCTCACCTCCTCCTCGCTAGATCCACAGGCGCTGCAGTCGTCCTCTGACAAGATTCCCTGAGTGAAAAACAGAGAAGATTGTCCCCTCTTTCCATTCCAAAAGGAATCGCTCAAAATGGTGGTCCGCACCTCTCGGAATCTTCCGTCGAAGATCGTCGTTTATTTGGCCACGTCTGACGAAGTGCAGCTCGCGTCCGTCAGTTAAACATGCCTTGTTTTCCCCTCTGTTCTTCGCCTTGACCCGTCCGCTGCAGACCTCCTTCACGAAATCCCCAAACACCAAAGTTGTAGCCCTATCTCTCCTCTCCACTTTTTGTTTTTACGATGTTGCCAAGTTCGCAGCGGATAGGTCGCCATCTTCTTTGGAACTCAGCCGATTTCAATTGTATTCCAGATCTAAAATTCAGTTATTAGCCACGCGATGCACTCTCTGTTCCTCGCAAGATCTCGGCCGTTGTAGACCTCCGTTTGAGAAACCTTGTACACGAACAGTGTAGAGTGAAGTGAGATCTACACTTTTCGTTTCTACATCATCTCCAAATTGTCACTAGATTCGTCGCCATCGTCCTCTGAATTTGGCTCCAGCTGCTGTTTTTCCCAGATGCAAATTTCAGTTTTGTCAGGCCGCCGCGGATGGTTTTGCTAAAAAGCCCCTGCATGTTTTCCCACCTCCCCCCGCGGTCCTCAGCCGTGCCATGTGTCACCCACCGGTTCCCCTGCACGCGCGTGGCCCCGCGAAGGCGTGCGGCCCACCTGTCAACCACGTGGGTAGCCGTCTCCCGAGTAACAAAAGTGCCGCAACCTTTTCCAAAATAACAAAATTATCTAGAAAATGAATATATGTTTAATTATTCAGAAATTAAATAACTTTTTATTGACTTTTCCAAATAATACAAATCATATATGTTTTTGAATCAGAAAAATGTGAGGATTTCAAATATGCCATCCAAAATAATGTTTGACTAATTTAAATTTTCGAAATTGTTTAATTGCAATAAAAATGCCTTTTATTAATTAATTCATAACTTTAATTCTATAACTCCAAATTTGACATATAATATGTCTAAATCGATTAGCGCAACGAGCCCGTTCTAACTAAGCATTCCTTGATATGAATTGTAGCATGAATCATATAAATATTAAGTGGACAGCAAGTGTTATGGGAGCAAAACATGACTAAAAACTTAATAAAATGATTTATTCTTGTCCCCACACCTCACCCTTGCCATGCTACATTATTGCCATGTAAATTGTGCATCATTCATCATGGCATGCTTGGTTGCTTGTCGCATTTTATTTATATGCTTGTGCACTTTATTTATGTTGGCTCTTGTTTGTTTGGTTCTTCTTTCGAATAGACGCCGAGCAGGGGGATTATCAGGAATCCCAGGAGTACTACCTAGATCCATCCCTCGCTTCAACTGAGCTGCCAGGCAAGCACTACCACATGCTTGCATACATATAGTACCTATTGCCTCTATATTATTCTTGCATCATTGAGTTGCGAATGCATTAAATTGAATCCCAAGTAATGCATAGCCTTTACTTTAAACCCCACCGAGCTTGTTCCTCCATCCCATGAGCCATTACTATAGGAGTTGTTTGAGCCATGCGAGTCATAGAACAACATGTGTAGGGTATGTGAGAGTATGATGGATAACGAGGTACCTAAACAACTTAACCTGAGTAGTATGTGATAACTAATGAAAGAGGCACCGGTGGGCAATATCTATCATTTGGTTTTTATGTCCACTTGTGTCCCGTAGGACCCCGAGTACTTGATTCCTGTTCCTTGACTATTCGCACTATCCACATCCAGGAGGCCTTATGGACCCCCCTGAGCCAGATCTTGATTCATTTCTATTTCTTGGGGCCACAAACTAGTTTGGGGTTTTATTTACTATCATGTACTCATGCCATGTTACTGTTTTATTAAGATTGTGCATGGAGCACCTGTACTGTTTTGGATGCGGAATGTTTTCGCGGTATCGACAAGCCCAATCACATTTTCGGGTTCCCATTCGTTTACAGCCATTGACGCAAACCTTGGGTCCGTCTCGGAGTCGGCCAACTTCGTTGCGGGTAGCTTAATGGGGTGGCCCCCTGAAATATTTTATGAATCCTGTGATCGCTTTGTCGTGAATGCCTCGTTGGGTTTTGAGTTGGTTTTTCCGAGGTTGATCGAGTGTGTGTTGCTATTTGTGCACCCTTGCAGGGTAAATCTTTCTGAAAGCCGTGTCCGTGGTTATGGACGACTTGGAGCACAGTTTCTCGATCATAGACAAGCATAACTAAAGTACCGCTTTTAATTGACTAAATATCTGACTAGTAACTAGTGCAATACTCATGGAATGGCTAATAAAACTGCCAACGGATGGGTTGTTCGTGCGCTTTCTCGTTGGTAAGCGAGAAGGAGGATGGATCTGTTACTTTATACTGTTATAACTGTTATTTCTAATTAACGGACATCCGTCTATCATTGGTTAGGCGGATGGTTAGCGAGTATCTATAGACTTGTTAGTTATTATCTTTTGCTGCAATTGCGTTACCTCAGGTTATGTCCCCTTTAGAGGCATAAAGACTTGCTGAGTACCCCTAGGGTCTCACACGATAAATTGTTTGATTCAGATGAACAAGTGTATTCGCAAGATAGATACTGGGTGGAGGAGACAGATGATGTTGGCAACGATCACTCGGTGTAGAGATTCCGGGGATGGGGATCCGTGAGATCTGTGGGCGGGATGTGCTTAGTTATGTGACATCTTATGCCGATTTGCTTCTTATCCGTACTCGGATCTTGTTTCCCGCTTCCGCTTGATACTCTGTTGATTGATGTATGAGGAGCTATCCTACACTATTATATCTATCTAGGATATTTGGATCTTGACGTATGGTGTTGCAATATTTCTATTTCTTTTAGATGGTATGGCTCTGAGAACTGTTGTAAGGTAGCTTGCATACATACTCACTTGTGTATGTATTTGATCTCTTCGCCTGTTGCCTACGCCGCTCGCTCTTGTCCCGATGTTCTTGGAAGTGGTTAGGGCGGCTGACGGGCCTACACGTGGGTGGCCCTGGGCCCCCGCTATACTTCTTTAACCACTTTTGGTTCATCTAGGCTTGAACTTAGAGCGTAGGGTCAGAGGTTGTTACAATTGGTATCAGAGACATCCCGCCCTTCAGGGTCTCAGCCAAATGGTCGTTGTCAGTCTAGCAAATATTTTGGTAGCTATGTATACTAGGGAAAAACAAAAACACGAGAGTAGGACTGCTTCCATTTTTCTTCTTACCCACCCACCCACCCTTTTTCTTGTAAGAAAGTGTAACGTTTTCAATCCTCTTCTAAAAATTCAAATTAGGATTCACGTGTTCTGGGTTCCGTAGTACCATAAAAAGTGTGTGTGTGTAATTCCTTGTCTACTTGTTGCATCCAACCTTGTTGTCATAATCTACCTTTGGTTATCAACTGTTGGTACATTCCAGACGGACAGGCTTTTGTAAACCGACGTGATCTATCCGACTCCTTGTTAACCGGAGCAATCTTGTTAAGGGTGTTCTTCCTTCCAGCATGCTTTCACAAAATGTGGAGTTGCTAATCTCTATCTGTTAAGTGGTTTTGCGCATTTATTGGTATTTTAATGCCGAAAAATGCAGATTTTTTGATACATCTGTGTTTCCACACTCCTCTTCAGTCGTGTGTGAAACATTATCTATCTTTATTTTAGCGGCATGTTCATGCTAACTCATTCTTTTGTCACCGGCGCTTGATCCTAGAGTTTTATTTCGTTTCAAAATCTTCTGGGATAAGTACATAACTCACGTTGATCCGATGCTTGTGATTGTAATTTGGTTCTCAACATAGCTATATGACACTTATCATGAGTGGAGTATGGTTAATGCTATCTATTTTCATCCTCCAAACGATGGCGGTTATCTCCTGTGATTTTGAGTTATACCGTGATCATATCTTTATCATATTCAAGTATCTTTGTCAATCCGGAGTTTTTTCTTAAGGCCCTACGGTGGTCTATCATCTGTTCATCATGCTGCACATCTTTTTGAACTCCATATCTGCAAGATTCTATTTGATACATGAGAATCACATCTTTTCATTTCGGATAGCTTTTCTTAAGGTATGAGCTATCATCGTTTCTTTATCCAAGATCTCTTTATCTTTGTAACCGGTGACCCGATCGATGATGTGAACCAGGTGGCATTTCCTGTTCTCTTCCGAAGGACCAGATAATCTATTCTGCCAGTGCATCTCTTTCAACACGAACCCGTGCGCTTAATATTGATCTTTCAAAGAGCGTTGAGCTCAGGAAGTGTTTCGAGCATTTGTTCGTTTCTCTCGCCTCTTGAACTTGGTATTCTGGGAATATCTTGTTAATCCATGGTGGTATATGTTGATAATATGCTTGCCTATTCTATATCAATGGAAGAACATGGAAGATCATCTGTGTCTCTTTCTCTCAAGCTGCAAGAACACCGCTTGTGTGCAAAGTTCTCAAAGTGTGAATTCTGGCTTCTTGAAGTCACCTATCTCGACCACGTCCTTCTGCTAAATACATCGCTTCAATTCTGGAATCAGCAAGTCCATTGTTAATTCCATCCTCCAGCTTCAATCAAACCCGGAGTTTTTCCTTGTTGGCGAGTTATCATCATCGTTCCGCTGAATATTTCCTCAAGGCTGCTAAATCTCTCTCAATCATTTCCAGAAGAACATGGAGTTCTTTTCACCTCTGTCTCATCAAGTAATCTTTTGAAACCCTCTCGTTCCATCGTATATCCTCAATCCACCGAAGGCCACGAAGACTTCTCAGATCTTTTATAAACCTTCTATTCAAGTTGTGGATATCTTTTCTTTATCTGTTGAATCTTGCAGTTATTTTCCGTAATCTTCCTACATATCTTTCCGGTGGCTTGGTACTTTCGACACGGCGACAACATCATCATCTTTATCTACTCTGGATCCAACGAATCATTTGCATCATATCTTTGTTTTCCTACGGAGTTCCATGAGTCTTTTTGTCATAATCTTCAGTCGTTTTCGGTAGTTGGGTTGCATGGTTTTCCTCTTCATGTGCGGAGTAATGCTTTGAGTGCGGGATGGAGTAGCTACCATACCACTACTCTTATCATTCGCTCTTGTACATTGGATTGGCGGATTAATGTAATTTAACTCATTCCACGGAAGTTAGAAGCGGCCTTTATCCCTCGATACTTTTACTTCCGTCCTTGTCTATCCGGAGTGCTCTCTCGAAGAAAGTAATCAATAAATCTCTTGTGGGTGATCTCGGCTTTTCCTACATGGAGCAAATCTTCAATTATCTGGTTGGGACAAACGCAAACTCTTCTCTGTCCTCATCATTCTACCGGTGCGCGACATCCCCAAACAAGATGGAAGGAAACTATCTCTCTCTTTGTTCATCAATTCTTTTCTTTGGTAAAGCCAATTATGGTTGATGCCATCAGCCGCAAATCTATTGCATTAGCCTCAAGGTTAAAGAAAGCAATAAGTATCTCTACAATAAACTCCAGATCCTCCATATTCTTTTCTTCTCGGGATTCTACCATAAACTAGCATTCCCCTTCTCTTGAAGTGATATCCGCGCACCTCAATTGCGTGATCCTTTGGTTCTTACCGGTGCAAGAAAGATCTAATCCGAGAACTCCTAACCCAAATCCTTTCCATTGAACTCAAGGAACTCTATTGTTTGAAGGCAATATTGTTCTCCAAACTTCTTTTCCTAAATCTGAGGGAAGGTACAATGCTACTTTCATAGTAGTGCATAACTTCTCCAAAGTAGCTCTTTCTCTTCCGGCAAGACAAGATTTATCTGCTCTTGTATCTGTAAATCTTTAATCTTAATGGTGTGCCTTTTCGTTCTCCATGATACATCGTTCTTTCTAATTCTTTCAACAAGTGTTTCTTTTCCTTTATCATGTTTCTCGAGAAAACCGGAGCTATGTGCATCCTATCTTTCTCGTCTCACGACAATTCTCTAGTTCCTTCTTCCTCTTGTTTCTATAGCAAAACGCAAGACTCGCAACAAGTCTAGCAAGTTTTTGCAAGGTGTAGTGGTTGCACCATTCTGTTGTTCTTCAACTTGGGAACGTGAGGGTCACCTTCGTTCCGAACACCCGCCTCTCCTTGTGTTGGTTTCTTTTTCCTAGGAATCTCAGGGCGAGATTCTTGTTTAGTGGGGGAGAGTTGTAGCATCCCAATTGTCTAACAATTGCAATGCTACTAGCCTAGTCTATATATATGCTACCTTCCTACATATAATTGTTGCATCATAAATTATATCATGCTCATGTCATCATGCCACATTGCATTTGAGCATCATATAAAACCCCTTTTCTTTTTGGTTCTTCTCTCATATGCATTAATGTATCACTTGTATTTGCCTCTTGATATATTGTATTTGGTTCTTGATAATGCTTGATGCCCAAGATGAGTTGGGGGCATATCTTTTATTAACTCCACCACCTTTCTTTGTCACCACCTTATAATTCCACCATCCCAAAAGACTTGTGGGCTTTTGCATCTTCTCTTTGGGTCTTGTCTAGCTCACATATATAAAGATGGATCCCCTTCTATACCACATGCCCCAATGGTGTTTACTATTGTTTTCACAATATAAATGATGTGGGTCTACATGTGGGGATACTTCTACATCTTCATATGGTTTACTTCTAAATGAGTGGGCATATCTAAATATAAATGGGACCATATAATTATCTAGTGGCATACACACACTAGTATTTCCATTATATTTATTCATGCTTATTTCATCAATTCTCGGACATATGGGTTTAATTCCAACCATGTGTTAATTCCTTGTGCATGTATGCTATGTGTGGTATCATTATTTCATGTCGCATGAAATATAAGCCCCACATCCCCATCTTATTCTAGTTCTTCTATTTGATGTTTTATTTAACCTCTTCAAACCTTATGCTTGGGCTTTATTCAAATTTGAGTGCATGGGGCTAAATGGGGTCATTCAAGCTTGTATTTGTTTTCACAACTATAGTGTGGCCTATCTAAGTATCATGCATGAGCCATGCAAACAACCTCTCACCTTCCTTTGTTTATATATCTTTTGGAGTTCTATTTGCATGCATGGGTTTTGAATTCAAACAATCTATCTCCCCCTCATCTCTAGCTAACTAATCTCACAACCCTTGTGCCTTTCCCTCTTCTTGGAAATTTTGAGGTTGGCAACTTGAAGCTTGCATGTATATCCATATTGCATGGCACATGCCACATCAACACACCTACTTCTCTCTCTCTTTCTCTCTCTCTACAAAACCTAGCTCAATCCCTATCTCTCTACCATCCGAAGCTAGCTATGCTTCTAGCTAGCCTTCTAAAGCATTCGGTGAGTGCATACACTCACATACCTAGAAAGCCTAGTTGTGGGCATTTTTGTTTTTGTCCACGTGTGTGTGCACATATGTTCCTCTCTCTCCTTCCCTTTCTTTTTCACCCTTCCTGAAGCATGTCGGTCAGGCCCAGCTGCACTGAACTGCACCTCCCCTCCTCTTGGTTTGACCCCTCCCAACCTGGCCTCCTCTCTCTTGGTCAGACTCGACCTAGCCGTGGACACCGAAACTGCCACGCCCTGTAGCTCTTCCCCACTCTCGCTCATGTGCCTAGCGCCAGCTACAACGTGCCCCCTCCTAGCCTGAACCCGTCGCTCGCTGCATGTCTCTTTCCTTCCCCCTCCTGTTTTTCTTCCTGGCGCCTCACGTGTAGCCTGAGCCGGCACCACCCCATGCTCCTCACGTGCTGCCCTCTTTCTTCCTAGCTTTTGCTGTAAAGCAAGCAGCAGCAATAGAGGAGCTCATCCCCATCCACACGCTTCTGGATCAAGATCCAGGACGACCTCCATCTTCTCTTCATCCTCTCCACGCCAAGCTCCACCCAAGAAAAACCACACCCCATGCCCTGCCGTTCACCCTAGCTCGCTGATGTTCTGCTGCCATCCAAGCCAAGCGCCGGTGTTCTGGAGCTGGACCGGTACATCCTGAAGTTTTTCGTCCACCTGGACATGGAGGAGAAGCACGATCACCTCGCCATCGTCCTCGTGAACCCGTAGCGACGCTGTCCCTGACCGTGTGTGTGCTGCCGCCCTCGTCTCCGTCTCGGTCTCCGCGTCGCCGACCACCTCCCAAGGTGAGCCTCACCCAGCCGCCTTACCTCTGCATCTTGGCGTCCTGCCGCAGCGCCGCCCCTGTGCTGTTCGCTGTAGCCGCCATACCGCTCGCCGCAGCAGCAGCCACCACGCGCAGCTCACCTCACCTCCTCCTCGCTAGATCCACAGGCACTGCAGCCCTCCTCTGACGAGATTCCCTGAGTGAAAAACAGAGAAGATTGTCCCCTCTTTCCATTCCAAAAGGAATCGCTCAAAACGGTGGTCTGCACCTCTCGGAATCTTCCGTCGAAGATCGTCATTTATTCGACCACGTCTGACAAAGTGCAGCTTGCGTCCGTCAGTTAAACACGCCTTGTTTTCCCCTCTGTTCTTCGCCTTGCCCCGTCCGCTGCATACCTCCTTCGCGAAATCCCCAAACACCAAAGTTGTAGCCCTATCTCTCCTCTCCACTTTTTGGGAAATTTTGTTTTTACGATGTTGCCAAGTTCGCAGCGGATAGGTCGCCATCTTCTTCGGAACTCAGCCGATTTCAATTGTATTCCAGATCTAAAATTCAGTTATTAGCCACGCGATGCACTCTCTTTTCCAAGCAAGATCCCGACCGTTGTAGACCTCCGTTTGAGAAACCTTGTACACTAACAGTGTAGAGCGAAGTGAGATCTACACTTTTCGTTTTCACATCATCTCCAAATTATTGCTAGATTCGTCGCCATCATCCTCTGAACTTGGATCCAGCTGCTGTTTTTCCCAGATGCAAATTTCAGTTTCGTCAGGCCGCCGCGGATGGTTTTGCTAAAAAGCCCCTGCATGTTTTCCCACCTCCCCCCGCGGTCCTTAGCCGTGCCATGTGTCACCCGCCGGTTCCCCCGCACGCGCGTGGCCCCGCGAAGGCGTGCGGCCCACCTGTCAACCGCGTGGGTAGCCGTCTCCCGAGTAACAAAAGTGCCGCAACCTTTTCCAAAATAACAAAATTATCCAGAAAATGAATATATGTTTTAATATTCAGAAATTAAATAAATTTTTATTGACTTTTCCAAATAATACAAATCATATATGTTTTTGAATCAGAAAAATGTGAGGATTTCAAATATGCCATCCAAAATAATGTTTGACTAATTAAAATTTTGGAAATTGTTTAATTGCAATAAAAATGCCTTTTCTTAATTAATTCATAACTTTAATTCTATAACTCCAAATTTGACATATAATATGTCTAAATCGATCAGCGCGACGAGCCCGTTCTAACTACACATTCCTTGATATGAATTGTAGCATGCATCATATAAATATTAAGTGGACAGCAAGTGTTATGGGAGCAAAACATGACTAAAAACTTAATAAAATGATTTATTCTTGTCCCCACACCTCACCCTTGCCATGCTACATTATTGCCATGTAAATTATGCATCATTCATCATGGCATGCTTGGTTGCTTGTCGCATTTTATTTATATGCTTGTGCACTTTATTTATGTTGGACCTTGTTTGTTTGGTTCTTCTTTCGAATAGACGCCGAGCAGGGGGATTATCAGGAATCCCAGGAGTACTACCTAGACCCATCCCTCGCTTCAACTGAGCTGCCAGGCAAGCACTACCACATGCTTGCATACATATAGTACCTATTGTCTCTATCTTATTCTTGCATCATTGAGTCGCGAATGCATTAAATTGAATCCCAAGTACTGCATAGCCTTTACTTTAAACCCCACCGAGCTTGTTCCTCCATCCCATGAGCTATTACTACATGAGTTGTTTGAGCCATGCGAGTCGTAGAACAGCATGTGTAGGGTATGTGAGAGTCTGATGGATAACGAGGTACCTAAACAACTTAACCTGAGTAGTATGGGATAACTAATGAAAGAGGCACCGGTGGGCAATATCTGTCATTTGGTTTTTATGTCCACTTGTGTCCCGTAGGACCCCGAGTACTTGATTCCTGTTCCTTGACTATTCGCACTATCCACATCCGGGAGGCCTTATGGACCCCCCCTGAGCCAGAGCTTGATTCATTTCTATTTCTTGGGGCCACAAACTAGTTTGGGGTTTTATTTACTATCATTTACTTATGCCATGTTACTGTTATATTAAGATTGTGCGTGGAGCACCTGTACTATTTTGGATGCGGAATGTTTTCGCGGTATCGACAAGCCCAGTCACATTTTCGGGTTCCCATTCATTTACAGCCATTGACGCAAACCTTGGGTCCGTCTCGGAGTCGGCCAACTTCGTTGCGGATAGCTTAATGGGGTGGCCGCCTGAAATATTTTTTGAATCCTGTGATCGCTTTGTCGTGAATGCGTCGTTGGGTTTTGAGTTCGTTTTTCCGAGGTTGATCGAGTGTATGTTGCTATTTGTGCACCCCTACAGGGTAAATCTTTCTGAAAGCCGTGTCCGTGGTTATGGACGACTTGGAGCATAGTTTCTCGATCATAGACAAGCATAACTAAAGTACCGCTTTTCATTGACTAAATATTTGACTAGTAACTAGTGCAATACTCATGGAATGGCTAATAAAACAGCCAACGGATGGGTTGTTCGTCCACTTTCTTGTTGGTAAGTGAGAAGGAGGATGGATCTGTTACTTTATACTGTTATAACTGTTGTTTCTAATTAACGGACATTCGTCTATCATTGGTTAGGCGGATGGTTAGCGAGTATCTATAGACTTGTTAGTTATTATCTTTTGCTGCAATTGCGTCAGCCCAGGTTATGTCCCCTTTAGAGGCATAAAGACTTGTTGAGTACCCCTAGGGTCTCACACGATAAATTGTTTGATTCAGATGAACAGGTGTATTCGCAAGATGGATACTGGGTGGAGGAGACAGATGATGTTGGTAACGATCACTCGGTGTAGAGATTCCGGGGATGGGGATCCATGAGATCTGTGGGTGGGATGTGCTTAGTTATGTGGCATCTTATGCCGATTTGCTTCTTATCCGTACTCAGATCTTGTTTCCCGCTTCCGCTTGATACTCTGTTGATTGATATATGAGGAGCTATCCTACAATATTATATCTATCTAGGATATTTGGATCTTGCCGTATGGCGTTGCAATATTTCTATTTCTTTTAGATGGTATGGCTTTGAGAACTGTTGTAAGGTAGCTTGCATACATACTCACTTGTGTATGTATTTGATCTCTTTGCCTGTTGCCTACGCCGCTCGCTCTTGTCCCGATGTTCTTGGAAGTGGTTAGGGCGGCCGACGGGCCTACACGTGGGTGGCCCTGGGTCCCTGCTGTACTTCTTTAACCACTTTTGGTTCATCCAGGCTTGAACTTAGAGCGTAGGGTCCGAGGTTGTTACATTTTGACTCCTTTGAGATTAGATTGGGCATTACAACATTATACGTAGACCGCCATCCAACTGCATCTATGACTAATAATCCACCTTCAGGTTATCATTCGAACCCCCTCCAGTATTAAGTTGCAAGCAACAATACGATTGTTCTATGAACAAAGGATTGTTGTTTTCTCCCTAGTAGCAATAGCACATCTAGTACCTTAGAGATTTCTGTCACTTCCCCAGATTACCAGAAGCATGAACCCACTATCTAGCATAAATACTAACTCTTGGAGTTGCTAGCATCTACTTGGCCAAGATTGCTACTAACAACGGAAAGCATGCAAGATCAGAAATAACAAAGACATGATAGAATCAATAATAAATCTGAAATATCATCTCAATATCCATCGGATCCCTGCAAACACAACATGCAGAATTACAAATAGATGATCTTGATCATGAATGGAGCTCAAAATATCTAGACATGAAAGAACAAAGGAGGAGAACCAGCCATCTAGCTACTACATGGACCCGTAGTCCAGAGATGAACTACTCACGCATCACACCGGAGGGTTGCATGATGATGAAGAAGGCCTCTAGGGTGAATTCCCCTCTCCGGCAGGGTGCCGGGAAGAGCTTCAGATCCTAGCCGATATAGGGATGGAGATGACGATGGCTACATACTCTTTCATGGAATTTTGATCGGGTACTTAGGGTTTCTATATCAGAGGCAATATATAGGCGGAAGGAGAGGCCGAGGGGGTGCCTGGGGCGGCCAGACCACCCCCTGTTGCGGGCCAGGCCTGGCCGCGTGGCTAGGTGGTGTGGCCGGGCCCTAGCCCCTCTCCGTCTCGTATTCTGGCTCCAAGTGTCCCCCGGTAAAATAATGACTTTGGCTTTTGTCCCATCCAATTCCGAGAATATTCATTTTGTGACTTCCTGAAACCAAAAACAGCAGAAAACAGGCAGCTGGCACTATGGCTCTTGTTAATAGGTTAGTCCAAGAAATCATATGAAAAGTACTCCAAAGTGTGGACAAAACACAAGAAAGTAGATAAAACCAAGCATGGAACATCAAAAATTATAGATACATTTGCAATGTATCAACATCCCCAAGCTTAACTCCTGCTCGTTCTTGAGTAGGTAAGTGATAAAAAGAAAGAATAATTTTTGAGGTGACATGCACCATCATAAACTTGATCAAAGTATTTGTAAAACATTGAAAGCCAGGATCATATTACTTCAATCATAACATGAAAGACAATGTTCTAGCAATAAGACAAAGAAACTATGTTGCAACATGAAAAGGCACAAACAGAAGATTCATGAATAACAATGCTTTGCAAGATGTTTGTTTGTTTCACATAAAGAAAACATAGCATAATAGCATTCAACTTGTCCCTCATAGAGTAGCAAGTATAAATGCATAGGACACCTTCAAAGTTCATAAGAGTGACTAGATACAAATAGTTTAAAACAAGCAATATCAAGGTATGCATCAATCAACTAGTCTTGGGACAATGCACATAGAACTAAGAATGGCCACTATGCTCTCAAAGTAGGTGCACAAAGGTAGAAGGTGGAGACTCAATATAATGGTGGAAGAAAGGCCTTCATAGAAGGAAGCAGAGATTCAAGTTTCATAAAGAGCTTCCAAAAATTATGGTACTTATAGCTTTCAGCCCTCATTGCCCCTATCATAAGCATCTTGAAGTGATTAAGGTTAAATTGAACAAACTATGGTGTACATGCTTGACGAAGTATAAGTTAGAAATCTCATGTCCCTGAATACGAGGGCCGCTTCTCATGCTACTCAAGTTTAGTCACCGGTAAGTTCTTATCATTGTAAGTACATGTGTATCATAGAGAACCGCCAACAGGGTACCCCTTGCCCGATGATACGGAAGAATCCCCATATCAAAATGACAAGGCAAGCAGACAACAAGCATCTCAGCAATCTTCTTATTTACCATGGGAATATGGTGCTTTTTTCTCTCTTTCCTCTTTTCATAATATCTTTTTTTTATTTTTCTCTTTTTTCTCAATATAGGACTCTTTTTTTTATAAGAAGAATGCTTCATAGACAGCTCATTATGGTTACGCTGCAGGTTTCCACCATGTCAGCGTGGATTAGACCAGTGGCCCAGGCATTTCTCTAACACATATACATAACTCCATGGACTTACAAGATCCCCTATTGATGACCCACAAGTATAGGGGGTGTATCGCAGTATTTTCGAGGGAAGTGAAACCCAATTTATTGATTCGACACAAGGGGAGACAAAGAATTTTATAAGCCTTAATAATTGAGTTGTCAATTCAGCTGCACCTGGAAACAATCTTACTCACAACAGTTTATCAGTAGCAACAGTTTTGTAATAGGAATAGTAAAGTTGCAGCAGTAGTAAAGTAAAGACAACAGTAACAATAGCAGTAAACAGTGGGATTCGAGTGCGGTAGGCATAGGGATGGATGGACGGGCGTTGCATGGACAAGACAATTCACATAGCAATCAGAACATAGGGCAATTGCAAATAAAAAAGATAAAGCATCCAAGTACTAGATAATCCTAGGCATGTGTTCCATATATAGTCATACGTGCTCGCAATGAGAACTTGCACAACATCTTTTGTCCTGCCAGCCCGTTTGCAGCGGGGCCTCAAGGGAACTACTGGCAATTAAGGTGCTCCTTTTAATAGAGCACCGGAGCAAACCATTAACACTTCGTGAACACATGTGATCCTCACATCAAAGCCATTCCCTCTGGTTATCCCGATTTCTATCACTTCGGGGCCATTGGTTCCGGACAACAACGTGTGTATACAACTTGCAGGTAAGACGAAAAACAACACTATCATAATGAATCAATAACATGTTCAGATCTGAAATCATGGCACTCTGGCCCTAGTGACAAGCATTAAGCATAACAAGTCGCAACAAAGTCATAAAGCACTAATAGAAGATACTAGGCACCATGCCCTAACAATCTAATGCCATTACATTAAAGATCTCATCCAATCCCTACCATCCCCATAGCCTACAGCGGGGGATTACTCACTCATAGATGGGGGAACATGGATGGTCGATGGAGAAGCGATGGTGGTGATGATGGCGATGATCTCCTCCAATTCCCCGTCCTGGCAGGGTGCCAGAACGGAGTTTCTGGTGCTGTTTCGTGGAATCTGGTGGTGGCGGCGGAGCGGAACTCCTTCTAGAAAAACGTCGAACCCCCCTGAGTTTTTAGGTCAGAAGGCAACTTATAGGCGAAGAGGGAGACCGTGGGGCAGTCTGGGGCGGCCAGACCACCCCCTGGCGCGGCCTGGGCTTGCCCGCGTAGCCAGGTGGTGTGGCCTAGGCCTAGCCCCCCTCCATCTCGTATTCTGGCTCCTAGAGTCTTCTGGTGAAATAGGATTTTCGGCATATTTTCCGGGATTTTTCCTGATAGTTGATTTTCTGCACAAAAGTTAGACACCAGGGCAATTCTGCTGAAAACAGCGTCAGTCTGCATTAGTTGCATCCAAATCACACAAGTTTAGAGGAGAAACAATAGAAAAAGTGTCCGGGAAAGTAGATACGTTTTGGACGTATCAACTCCCCCCAAGATTAGCTTATTGCTTGTCCTCAAGCAATTCAGTTGAAAACTGAGTGCGATAAAAGAACTTTCACGAACACATTTGCTTCATATGATGTATATATTCTCAGCATGTGATCAACTACTTAGTCAATTCATAATAAGGAGTATGCAACTAAGTCTACTTAATAGGCATTGCAAGCTATGAAGAGATTCCAACTCAAAAATAATAAGTAGCATGAAGTATAAACATAAGCAACATTACAATGCTCATAAAAACGTATAATAGAGTGGTATCTCCCTTGCCTTTGATTTAAGGCGCCTCTGAAGTTCAGGTGAAGACTAGAAGTAAAGATATCAAAGATACAAGCATCAAAGTCATAACACAAATAATCAAGTTTTGAGACAAGCACAAAGAATGACAACTATGCTCTCAAGAAGGTGCTCAAAGAATATGTGGAGACTCAACAAGTAAAAGAAAAGGTTTTGAATAGTTTGAAAGGCTTCCAAATGCCGAAAGTATGGTCCCTGTTAGCTTTGAGCTCTCATTGCCCCTATCATAAGCATCTTTAAATGGTTAAGGTTAAAGTGACACAACTAAGAGGATATGCTTGACAAGTTATAAATCAAAGTCTCATGCCCCTTACTTACAAAGACCGATCCTCATGCTACTCAACTTCAGTCACAAGTAAGCTCTTATCATTGTAAGTATATACGTATCATAGAGAACCGCCAACGGGGTACCCCTTGCACATGACACAGGAGCTATCCCATAATCAAAATGACAAGGCAAGCAGACAATGAGAATCTCAGCGATATTTTTATTTACTATGTGCATAGATTTTTATTGAGGATGCTTCATAGAATGCTCATTATGGTTATGCTGCAAGTTTCCACCATGATTAGGCATGGCTTAGGCTAGCGGCCCAGGCGTTTCTCTAACATACATACAAACTCCATGATCTTACAAGTTCCACTTTTATTTCACACCACCGGGATCCATAAGCAAAAGAACATGATATCAATGAGGTACTAAGTACCAATGAAATGTTGAAAATGTTCCCCATGATACATGGTTCTTCTAACTTCAACTTATAAAGCGCAAGCATATACGCAACAAAGAAGAATGCAATGGTTCAGGTTTATTAAATGCAAGAAAATAAAGTGTGCCATCAAGTTTGTGAGAGTTTTACTAACTAACTTTCTCATAACAAGAAAACATTTTATTCGGAAGAAAACAAGGCATATTGAATATGCACGGAAGTAGCAAATGATCCGAATATGTAGGTATGGTGGACACTTTGGCAATATTTGGTTTTGGGGAGTTGGAAACATGAGTAAAACATACTCAGTGAAAGTGAAGGCTAGCAATAGTAAGGGAGCGACAAACGAGAGAGCAATAGCTGTCATAATCATGCTTGCAACAAAACAGGACTAATCATGGCATGAAAGTGATTCAAGATCCTCAAGGCAAAATAATTCATCGAGGCTTAACTGATTATTACAGTCATGTGCATGCGTGAGCATGTGCCAAGTCAATTCAAATGAAACATTCAGAGGAGGATACCACGGTGTCATACCAAATTATGAGTAGAGTAATGCAAGCAAACATTCATAAGACATGCTACAAACTATTAGCAAGCTGGAACTAATCATATGAAAGCAAGAACTACTAAGCATCCAAAGATAACATACACCTTACACGAATAGACTAAGCACGCCCACAGTGATGAGTATATGTACAAAAATGAAAACAAATAGAGTTTGTTACCAGTCTCTTACCATGCCTCAAGTTGTCATTAATCCTCATTATTGCTCTTCACTTGTGTGGCTTGAATAATAATATGAAACCAATATCCACTAAGGACTGATGAACCCTGCAACAAACTCACAAAGCCAAAGAAGAACGACAAATATTTTTGTTGTTTTCGATTTTTAAAACAAGAACCAAAAAGGAAAACAAGCAAAGCAAAATCTTTTTGGTTTTTTGAATAATTCAAACAAAGCAAAAAGGGAAAAACAAACCAAGGCAAAAAAATAAGAAGAAGCAAACCAAAGAGAAACAACAGAAATATTTTTGGTCTTTTTGTGTTTTAGAAAGCAAAAGAAAAGAAAGAACAAAAACTAAAAAGAGAACGAAACATGAATATACAAAGTACCGATGCAACGTGATAGGGAGATGAGTGCGATGTCGGCGTACCTCCCCCCAAGCTTAGGCTTTTGGCCTAAGTGGGTATCAATCCAGATATGGGTAAGGGTTCCAAGAAGGAGGATCATGATAAGAATGGTCGTAGTTGGGCCCGTGGGAAGAAGAAGAAGCTCCCCAATCATAAGCAGGCTGCTGATATGAAGACTCCCCCTCATTTGAGGGCTGGACCGAATCATCCGTGACCTCCCTTCTAGTATCCTGCTCCTGTTGGGAGAGCTCTCCCAAGTACGTGTCAAGCTCCTCTTCAGTGAGGGACCATCCTTCCCTGTTATCAAGGTTAAACAAAACAGGTGCAGGCAAAAGAACAACACGCTCGGACTTGCTCTTTCTCCAACCAGCTTTGAGAAAGGTTATTTCATAAGACAACTCATTCAAACTAGCCCACGAGGAAACAAATTTATGTTGTATCATGGAATTAAAATCAACCCTTTATATGGGGAACTGTAGGTCTAGATGATGAGGCACTAAACCATGCAATGCTAGTAAACGAGAAGCAATGAGGCCTCCACAAATTCCACCTTTCTCACGGTTAGCAGCAAGACGGAAAGCTATCAAAGCACCTAAGTTGTAAGACCTATCTCGTTTAAGAGCAGCAGAGATAAATGGTAGATCATATGAAGATAACTTATTGGCAGTTTTCCTAGTAAGAACACACTTGGCAATAAAGTAGGCAAAGTAGCAAATGGAGGGAAGATGAATGTTACGGATTTTTCCACTCTCCTTCGAGAAGCTGCTCCCTTGGCAAATTTCTGCATATAAATCCATGAGTGGTTCAGGTCGCTCCTTAATCCTTCTACATGATCCCCATTGAGGTACCTTAATAGCTACACAAAAATCATCGAGCGAAAGGTCGACAGCAATATTGTAAATTTTGTAGTGGACCATGGGGTTAGGCAAAGAGTGACTAAATTGAAAGTCCTACACCACAAACATGGTTAGCTTCACAAATTGACAAGGTTCATCTTCCAAAAAGTTCTCCAACCCTGCATTAGAAACCAAAGTGTGGAAATCTTGGAGAATTCCCGCAGCTCTCATGAACTCAGAACATGGTTATATGGAAGGAAAAACTTCCTCCTCCCGGTGGACCTTCATGACCTCAGGCACTAATAGTTCATGTTGGTTTAGTTGATGCTCATTCATATTCTATTCTGAAATTTAAACACCTATTAAACAAGTGATTGCAAAGTGAATATAATGAAGGATTCTACTCATAGGGACTTGTAAGAGGCCTAAACATGCATCAAAACTATATCTCTAAGCATCAAACAAGCTTACAAGCTCTCATAACCTGTCACCTACAACAGCAAAATACTCAAGATATAATCCACTAAACACAAATCTACTTGGACAAGGGGAGGAGTCACATACCAGGGAACAAGTGCTCCAAATTTCAGCAACAAAGATGGGCTGAGCAAGGAGATCGAAAAAATCGAGAGCAAGCACAGCAAGAACACGATTTTGATCAATGAACTGGAGCTTACTCGGGAGAGAGAAGAAAGTGGCAGGTGAGAGAGTTAGTGGGGGGCCAGGGGTGGCCCACACCATGGCATGGCGCCACCCAGGGCAGGCCGTGCCACCAGGTGGTGAGCCTGCCTGGTGGGTCCCCTAGTACCTCCCAGGCACTCCTCTGCCGCTTTTTTCACGTAAAAATTTAATATGAATTTTCTGGAATTTTTCGAGACACTTTATTTCTGGGCATTTTTCAAGTATAGAAGAATGATTTTCTGACAGACGGATTTTTTTTGGAATGATGCAAGGACAAAACAAGGCTAGAACTACAGGAGTTCTAAGACACTCTAACAAGCAAGCTACTAACAACAAAAAGAAAACTAAACGAAAGCAAAAACTAAAATGGATAGAATAAAAGTAAACGGGGATAATCACGGTGAAAACATTGTTTTGTTCAATGAAATCCTTTTGTTAACAAGGTTGATCAGGTCTTGTTACCAAAACAATTCCATACGAGACAAAACTTTGTATCCCACTAATGATTATGTTACCTCAACCTTGATAGCAATGGTCCCAATCATAATAGTTTCAAATTTTTCTCTTGGTATGGGATAATATATTTCTCCAACTTGAATGCCCTCAACATGTTCAATTGAATTCAAACCATAAGTCCTTTCAATCTTCTTGGGGAAATAGACAGTATGTTCCTTGTCATTAACATTGAAAGTCACCTTTCCTTGATTACAATTAATAACAGCTCCTGCAGTATTAAGAAAAGGTCTCCCAAGAATAATGGACATATTATCATCTTCAGGCATCTCAAGCACAACAAAATCAGTTAATATCAAGCAATTATGAGCCACTTGAATAGGTACATCCTCACATATACCAACAGGAATAGTGGTAGATTTATCAGCCATTTGCAAAGATATATCAGTTGGTATTAATTTTTCTAGTTGAAGCCACTTATAGAGAGAGAAAGGCATAACACTAACTCCATCTCCCAAATCACACAAAGCAGTTCTAACATAACTGTTCTTAATAGAGCAAGGGATAGTTGGAATCCCTGGGTCTCCAAGTTTCTTAGGAACCTTAGCATTAAAGGAATAATTAGCAAGCAAAGTAGAAATTTCTTCATTAGGGATCTTCCTTTTATTCGAGACAATATCCTTCATATACTTTGAGTAAGGAGGCAATTTAATAGCATTAGTCAAAGGGATTTGCAATAATAAAGGTTTCATCCACTCACAAAACTTATTATAGTGTTCATCTTCCTTTGACTCGTGTTTCTTATCAGGAAAAGGCATAGGTTTTTGGACCCAAGGCTCTCTTTCACTACCATGTTTTGTAGCAATAAAATCTTCTTTAGTGTATTTAGCATTCCTAGTGTGATTTTCAGGTTCTTCTTCAACTTTTTCTTCATTAGGAACTTCATTTTCTTCATTACCACTTTCAGTTTCAGCATCAGAGACAGATATACTATTAGGATCTATAGCAGGTTCTGAGGGTTCTACAATAGATTTATGTTTCTTTTTCCTTTTCTTACGAGTAGAGCCACTATTTTCAGGTTGTTGAGAATCCTGCTCAATTCTTTTGGGATTCCCCTCAGGATATAGAGGATCCTAGGTAGCAGCACCACTTCTAGTTCTAATTTCATAAGCATGTTTTTCTTTAGCAGCATTAACTAGCAAGTCTTTTTGCACTTTAACGAGTTGATCTATTTGAGTTTGAACCATTTGAAAGTGTTTAACAATCATTTTAACATCATTAGAGGTTCTTTCCACAATATCTTTCAACTCAACAATAGCTCTAGTGTTTTCCATTAGATGATTTTGCACCCTTTTATTAAAATTATCTTGCTTAACAATAAAGATATCGAATTCTTCTAAGCATTGATCAGGAGGTTTAGAGTAAGGGATATCACCTTCATCAAAGTGTTGGAGAGAGTGTACCTCAATAGTGGATGAGTGGGGAATTGGCTTACATAATTCTTCTATAGGAGGTAAATTCTTGACATCTGCAGCTTTAATTCCCTTCTCCTTAAGACATTTCTTAGCTTCCTTCATCACTTCATCATTTAATTCAATAATTCCCCTCTTCTTTGATGTTGGAATAGGAACTGGTATAGTAGGTCCAGGTACAATTACTTTAGGTATAGCTTGTTCAGGGGGAGTCAAATCTTCATAGTTCTTACTTATTTTAGCCATTAATTCCTCAGCTTCCTTAGGAGTCCTATTCCTGAAAACACAATCAGCACAACTATCTAGGTATGTCCTAGATTCCTCGGTTAGTCCATTATAAAATATATCAAGAAGCTCATTCTTAGGTAATGGACTTCCAGCCTGTGCATGAATCAAAGCACAAAACCTTGCCCATGCTTCAGGCAATATCTCTTTTTCTCTCTGTTTAAAATCAAAAATTTCCTGCAAAATAGCATGTCTAGCACTAGGAGGAAAATATTTTTGTAGGAAAGTACTAATCAAGCAATCAGGGCTATCAATAAATCCAGGAGGTAAATTACTAAACCAAGTTTTAGCTTCTCCTTTTAGTGAAAAGGGGAAAATCTTAGCAACAAAGTAAGTACGCATCTTAATATCATCAGAAAACAAGCCACTCATGGTAGAAAGTTCATTCATATGTGCTACCGCACTTTCATTCTTAGTCCCACAAAAAGGTTCTTTCTCAACAATAGCTATGTAAGATAGACCAAGAGAGAAATCATAATCTTTATGTATAATGTTTATGGGAGAAGCAGCAAACTTAGCAATAGGAGATAATTTGGGTCTAATAGTGTGCCTCTCAAGGAGACTCTTAGCAGCACTCCTATCATGGGTGTTTTTACATTCTTTAATAAAATCATCGGTCATCTCAACATAACCATCTTCAATATCATAACTTTCACTAGACTTAGGTGAACTAACAGGTGTAGTAGTAGTGTCTTCATTAGGAGTTTCAGTATTTCCAGCTATAGTTCTAGCAATCGTAGCATCTAGGAAAGGACCTAATGAACCACTCTTATCAAACACAGTAGAAGCAGCATCATAAGCATCAAAAGTTTCAGATTCAGCAGTAGTAGCAGTGTGTGTAGCATGTGTATGTGGTGGTGTAACGAGCTTACTCATAACAGATGGTGAATCAAGAGCAATAGAGGTGTTCAGAACCGTACCTCTTCTTGTAGTGGATGGTAAAATAGGAACCTTCCATCACGAGACTTACCCATGATGGATGGATAGCAGCGAACAATAGAGAATCCAAGTGAACTTGAAAATAAAGCTATGCTCCCCGGCAACGGCGCCAGAAAATAGTCTTGA
The DNA here is from genome assembly GCA_916181665.1 of Avena sativa. Lineage (NCBI taxonomy): Eukaryota > Viridiplantae > Streptophyta > Magnoliopsida > Poales > Poaceae > Avena > Avena sativa. The sequence continues at coordinate 107,587,203 of OV702292.1, forward strand.
TGACCCACAAGTATAGGGGGTGTATCGCAGTATTTTCGAGGGAAGTGAAACCTAATTTATTGATTCGACACAATTGGAGCCAAAGAATATTTATAATCCTTCACAACTGAGTTGTCAATTCAGCTGCACCTGGAAACAATCTTGCTCACAACAGTTTATCAGTAGCAACAGTTTTGTAATAGGAATAGTAAAGTAGCAGTAGTAGTAAAGTAAAGACAGCAGTAACAATAGCAGTAAACAGTGGGATTCGAGTGCGGTAGGCATAGGGATGGATGGACGGGCGTTGCATGGACAAGACAATTCACATAGCAATCAGAACATAGGGCAATTGCGGATAAATAAGATAAAGCATCCAAGTACTAGATAATCCTAGGCATGTGTGTTGGGCCATGTAGAGATAAACAAAACTTTTTCCCTACGCGGTGAATCCAAGATCCATCTCAGGTAGAAGGCCACGAGGATTACCACTAGACGCGCAGTTGCGGAATTGATGAAGCACGTTGCGTGACGCAGTGCAGTCCTCGCGATCCGTTCCGGTTCCACGATCCACGATCCGTTCTTTCTTCATGATCGTCGAAGTGCTGAACGTACAGCACCTCCGCCGGTATCCACACGTACGAGGAGGAGCGCCGGCGATGGACTACTAGGTCCGGTACAGCAGCGACAGGACGGACTGGGGCTAGGGTTTCCAACACATGGAGTGACCTAACCTTGTGCTCTAAGCACCTGCGCCCCAGCTTATATAGGGAGTGAAAGTGGGCTCCACTCACTTGTGGCCCATTCACTAAAAGGCCTATATTAGTCACTGCAAGTCCAACTTGCTGACTAAGTCCATGTATCTATTTGGGCCCAACCCAAATAGATTTCCTATTTGGGTCTAACCCAAACTTTCTCCTGCTCTTAAGTGTGTGACCCGACAGGCTCATGGTAACCCGGACACGATTCCGAGTCTCACTCGTGATCGATCAGTCGGTAGCGGCCCCTAGCAGAACGCCGACTCCCAAGTACCAATAAGTCATGACGACATACCAATAAGTACCAATAAGTCGGTAGCGGCCCCTAGCGCAACTTTTGTCTGAGTCCCTTTTGCCTCACGATATACCTTGTCGGACTATAGGCGAATGATCGTCATCCCTTAAATAGTCCGACTCTCTTTCTTGATCCGAGATAAGTGATTCATCCGACTAACTCTTAGTTGATTGCCTCGGTTAACACTTAACCGAGACGCGCATGGCCATGTTGTCCGAATCATATCTTCCGAGAGGGCCCAGAGAATATCTCTCCAGATGGAGGGGCAAAATCCCGTCTTGGTTATTCACATCACGCAGCTTGATTCTTAGTCGACCCGAACTCCGCCTTTATAACTGCCCAGTGATGGAACAACGTTTGACAGAACCTAAGTCGGTGATCCTCAACTCGGATTGTGCAATAACCTCAGGTCTAAGGATTACACTGATCGAGACATGCAAATGAGGACTTGTTCGTTGCATCTCAATATGGGCCAGTCCGACTCGTAAACTCTTTAGCCGAATCCATGTAAGTCGGAATAGCATCTCCATGCCCATGACAAGTGGAATGTAGTCATCTACCGACTTTCACATTGGTCTAAGTTGTGTGTCCAGCATAACCTCGATGACCAAGGACAATTAGTATGAACGACATGAATATATAGTTCCACAATCGAATCACATATTCGATGATACATATCAGTAGTTCATACATGGACCATAACTTTATGAATACATTGGGAAATATCATCAACCCTGATTGCCTCTAGGGCATATTCCCAACAGTCTCCCACTTGCACTAGAGTCAATCTTCCGACATCACATGTCTAGGCATCTAATGCCCATTGCTCTCAGGTGCGCCTCATGCTTCGGCTGTGGAAGTGGCTTTGTCAACGGATCCGCAATGTTTGCATCCGTGTGTACCTTGCATAACTTGATATCACCTTGATCCACGAACTGGCGAATAAGGTGGTACCGCATGAGTATATGTTTGTTCTTCTGGTGTTGTCTAGGTTCCTTGGCTTGTGCAATAGCACCATTGTTTTCACAATACACGTCTAACGGATTGGACGAGCCCTGAACCATACCAAGATCCATGAGGAAATTCCTCATCCGAACGGCTTCTTTTGCTGCCTCCGAGGCAGCAATATACTCAGCTTCTGTTGTAGACGCAGACACCGTCTCTTGCTTGGAACTCTTCTAGCTCACAGCCCCTCCGTTTATTACAAACACATATCCGGATTGCGAACGAGAATCATCCGAGTCAGTGAGATAACTCGCATCCGTGTAACCCCTTACACTGAGTTCATCCTCACCTCCATAAAGCAGGAACATATCCTTAGTCCTTCTCAAGTACTTGAGGATATTTTTAGCCGCTTCCTAGTGGATTTCTCCAGGGTCAGCCTGGTACCTGCTCACTACACTTAGATCATAGGAAACATCCGGCCTAGTACAAATCATAGCGTACATGATGGATCCGACTGCAGAAGCATACGGAATCACACTCATCCAACTTCGCTCATCAGTTGTCGAAGGACACTGAGTCTTGCTAAGTTTTACGCCATGGGACATCGGTAAGAACCCCTTCTTAGAAGATTCCATGTTGAACTTCTTCAACACTTTGTCCAAATATGTACTCTGACTCAATCCAATGAGCCTCCTTGATCTATCTCTATAGATCCGGATTCCTAGTATGTAAGTCGCCTCACCCAAGTCTTTCATCGAAAAACTCTTTTCCAATGATTCCTTGGTCTCTTGCAACATTTGGACATCATTTCCAATCAGTAATATGTCATCCACATATAAGATCAGAAAGTTTACTTTGCTACCACTAAACTTCTTGTATAAACAAGAATCATGATCACTCTTGATGAAGCCAAACGATTTGACTACCTCATCAAAGCATGTTCCAACTCCGAGATGCTTGCTTCAACCCATAAATGGATTTCCAAAGTGTGCATACCTTGTCAGCATTAGCCGGATCGACAAAACCCTCGGGTTGTATCATATACACGTTGACATGGGTATACCCTATAGGTACTCGAGCTTGGTATACACGGTCCAAATACATACAGGCCCACGGTGTTGCCAAGGCCCGGATGGAGGGACTCGAGTAACCTACGGACTCTCGATTGCTTGAAGGACAAGAAGAAGCTAAAGATAGAAAGTTTGAAGGGGAAAACCCTAACTTGTAACCGACTCGACCTGCTACCTGAGACCTAGCCTATCTATATAAAGGCTAGGAGGGGGCGGCGAGGAAGACACGTGCAACCCTAGTTTCCATAGCCCTTGCCAGATTGCATCTACGCATCATTGTAACTTTCGACTCCTTCAATAATTGCACGAGCAGACAAGCAGGAGTAGGGACCTCTACGAGGCCTGAACCTGGGTAAATCCTTTGTCCCCTATGTGCTTGTTTGCTAGCCGATAGATGTCTCCAGCGCTCCCTCCTTCTCCAAAACCCAAGTCCATAACAATGGACATTGACGAGTTAAACCCTCGTCAATTGGTGCCGTCTGTGGGAACCAGGAGCGCTGATGTTGCAATCACGACGGTTCCATCATCGACGGGATCAGCAACCGTCAACATCTACTTCGTCTACGTGAGGAGATCCACGTCAACTATGCCTCTAATATACAACTGCCAAGCAAACGAGTTACAGTGTCCGACCGTCGCTCTCAAGAGTAATCTGTGTCAAGAAGGCCATGCGGAAATCAGTTTCATCATGGTCACATGCGTTGTTCTCAGATCGCAAGCGACTCGTCGAGTGATCATAGAAGAAGGCCGATCAATTGATTCTCCAAGTTCGAGGAAAGGCCGGATGAGACCCAAGAAAAAGAACTCGCAATTTTAGTCAAGTACATACCATGTACAGGGTCACCGGTCACGTCTGATCGCGCGCAGCGAATAAAGAAAAACCTGAAGTCAGAAGCAGCAGAGTCCAACTCGAATCGCGTGACTCCATGCCTGGAATAAAATTGTTGTTGTTTGATACAAAAGGAAAATAGAATATGTGCATGCATGATTCGACCGGGACATGCTTAGCTCATCAAACAATGTTCGTACAAGGGACCTCACGTATCCTCGTATGAGCCGGAAAAGGAAAAGAAAAAGATAGTTGATTGTAGCAAAAAACAGCTTTGCTATGTATTTTACGGACAGGATTTGACTGCTTGGTTTCATGAAACAAAGAAGAAGGAATTGAGATCAGATCAGACGATCAGAAATAAAATATATCAGTGCAAACGGAAACCATGGAGACAACTCACCATGTCGAAACCACATTCGCAGCGTTGACTCCTCCAAGCAAAAAATTCGGTGACCCGCTCCAGTCTTCGGATGCGGCTACCGCACTGTAATGTTCGGCTACACGCGACGCGACTCGCTACAGCATCGACTTCGTGCGCCGCGCGACTCACCGCCACGTCGACTGCTTCGGTTAAACATCGCACGACTCGCCGAACGACTACTAGGTCGTCGCGTCCATGTCCATCACGCGACTCCATCGACATCGAACACACGTCCGCCACATCGGTTACACCCAAGGGCTGCGCCAACTCTGCCGTGCGACCCGCTACGGTCTTCAACTGCAACAAACCGCTATCGCCATCGACTCCGGCGACCCTCTGCGGTCTTCGACTGCTATGACCCGTTACGGTCTTCGGATGCGGCAACTCGTCATCACCACGCGATTTCGATCCGCCGCGTCGATTATGTCCGCTGCATGACCCGCTGCCACATCAACTACAGTCTTCGACTCCAGCGATTCGCTACGATCTTTGGCTCCAACGACTCGGGGACTCGGGGGCTCCCTCCGCTTCGGCGATCCTCCGTGGTCTTCAACTTTGGCGACCCGCCGCGGTCTTCGACTTCGACAACCCACTGCGATCTTCCTATCGGGTGACTCAGGGGCTCCCTCGACTCCCGTGACCGCGAGCCGCTACAATCTTCGACTCCCGCGACCTGCCGGTCGCATCGGATCTTGCGACTCGAACATCACCTCAACTAAATCGACCACGCCGACTCTACAATCGGGGGCTCCGCCGACTCCGCCGCGAGGCCCGTTACCGCCTTTGGATACGGTGACTCACTGTGGTTTTCGACTCCACCGACCTACTGAGTCTTCGACTCCATCATGCGACTCGCTGTGGTCTTCGGCTGCGGCGACGCACTACGGTCTTCGACTTCGCCAACATGTTGTGTCTTTGACTCCGCCATACGACCCGCTTCGGTCCTCAACTCCACGCTCGGGGGCTGCGCCCACTTGGTCATATGACTCGCGACTATCGACCTGTTGCGGTTTGCAACTGCGATGATCCTCTATTGTCTTCAATTACGGCGACTCGCTGCATCCTTCAGATGCGGCAACCCAATGAGATCTTCAATTGCGACGACCTTCCACATCGGCTTCAGCGACCGCGACTCGGGGGCTTCCTCGACATCGGCGATGCTCTGCGATCTTCAGCTCCAGTGACCCGGGGGCTCGCTCCTCTATGGCGACCCGCCGCATCCTTCGACTACAACAACCCAGTAAAATCTTCGGTTGCGACAACATGCTACTACCATCGGCTTCGGCGACCCGCTTCCGCGTTGACTCCGGTTCGCCGCATCGGCTCACGAACGTCCTCTCGACTCCATCAACCACCTCGACTGCAGCGACTCGGAGGCTCCCTCAGCATTGGCGCTGTGTCCTTTGACTCCGGCGATATGTTGCCTCCTTCGGCAATGGCAACCCGTGCCGCCATCGGGTGTGGCGACCTGCTACAACCTTCGACTCCCGCAATCTGCTACCGAGTCGACTACGTCCACGTTCACATCAATTTCGTCCACGACAACTACCTATAAAGCTAAGTTCTCTACTTAGAGATGATTTATTTCTTACTTTAAATCGCACTCGAAACACTTGGGGGCTACGCCCTCTTCGAGTAACCTAATGTGTCATCGACTTCGCGCACTCGAGCACCTCATACGCGACAACCCGAGTAGCTGATTCTGCCTGATCGTCGAATCCTTGAACTCCGAGTACCTCGGCAAGGTACTGAGACTAAGGGTAATCAGGCTAACGAAAAGGCCTAGCATACAGTGCAAAAGTGTCGACTCGATTGGCACCAGAATCTTACTTGACAAGCCAACATGCAAATATTCTTTACAAGATGCAAGTAGTTCACAATTTCTTATGTTTTCTATAGCTTACAAGGACAGCGATTGCGTCGAGCTATTTTATTGGATCCTCCAATGGGAGTCGAAGAATCAACTGGCTACACCATACATTCAAGACCCAAGTCGAGTTCCTCCTCGGATGGTTGTATCTCTTGATGCTACAAAGACATGACGCTGGCCGCGCATCCGAAGAAATTTGTGAAGATATCCAAGCATTATGAAAACCCTTCACTCGAATCTACGATTTGATTGTGGGCTTCGGGTTACTCCCATAGGGAGTGCTGAAAGCATTTTTGACTGAAACAAGCAACAAAAGACGACAACAGTCGCAAGAGTTATTTAGTCCTTGCCTGAGTCTTCGACTCAACCAGGCACTCAGGGGCTACTCCCATAGGGAGCGCTGGCCGCGCACCCTATGATTATTTTTCTTGTACATCGTACTGTGTGTCGATAACGTCCACACTCGCATGCTATGGCGACTCCGCCTCATATTTCCCTACAAAGAGATTACGTCTCCTGGGCCACCCGAATCATCTCCGCGATGACAAAAATTCGGATGCCGCGCTTACAGCGTGAAGGTAAGACCTGAATAAGGCCTGGCAACACATTTAACTACGCACTATCAGAAACATATCCGTGCCTACAGGCACGATGAACATGCCTTGACGGACGCGTCAAGTGCTCACACCCATATAACTGGAATTCGACTCCTGTAAGACCTCCGCGGCCTGAGTCGAATTACACCAGCACTTTTCCGGATTCGAGTCCGGGGACTCGAATTTGAGTAGATTGTGTTGTTTCACCCTAAGGTGGTTAACTGATACCGATACTTCGGTTATATCAGGCACGTATATCAACAATCCCTATGACACAAATAAAAGCAATCGAAATGTACTCATTTAGGCACTCGAAGGCTTCAAAAAGTCCCAGTCGAATCTGCGATTCCACTGGACAATCGGGGGCTACTAACATGGGTATACCACTACTAGGAAACAACCTATAGATAGACAACATGTTCAGTGGCGCATGAGCCAATCTATGCCCCACAGGAAGACATCAGTGGCGCACTGGAAAGCATGCGCCACAGAAGTTTGGTAGTTCTGTGGCGCATTTTCCAGAGCATGCGCCATAGAAGATTGATGGGACCCGCCAGCGGGGGGGGGGGAGGATGATCCAAGTTCTGTGGCGCATTCTGTAATATGCGCCACAGAAGAGGAAACTTCTGTGGCGCATATTTACTCATGCGCCACAGAACATGGAGGGGGGCCCCACCACGGAATCTAATTCACCCAAGTTCTGTGGCGCGTGTTGACATATGCGCCACAGATGTGTTTCACTTCTGTGGCGCATATCCTAGCATGCGCCACAGAACTTGGGGGTGGGCCCCACAGAGGGAATCTTATTCACCCACTTCTGTGGCGCACATGGTAGAAATGCGCCACAGAAGTTTCATCATCTGTGGCGCATTTCCTCCATATGCGCCACAAATGAGGGCGTCCAGATCCATATGTTAAAAAGGTGACATGAGCTAGCTTTCTTATATATCTATCCCACCACCACCCATTTCACATCTCTACCTCCTCCCAACTCGTCTTCCTCCTCCCTCAGACCCCATCTTGCCCATAGTTTCTCCATTTTCTTATATCTAAACCTACTTTAATCCATAAATTGGTAAGTAGAAGCTTCGCTCCAACTTCTAGATCTAAAAGTTCCTTACTTTTCCCTCTCACATCTCTCTATTTGTTTACTAATTTCCTCTCCACCAACTTGCATTGTAGATCTATTTGTCCATACTCTCTCATCGCGCGGTCTCGTCTCGCTATTATTGTGTCTACTATATCTAGGTGAGTACTTGGCCATCATGAACATGTAGGTGAAGCTTGTCGCGCGGGCGGTGTGTGTGTGTGATCCATGGCAAGACGATGCTTGTGTGTGGTGCATGAATGTTTGCAATGGGAGGAAGTTTTTTGTTGTTTTCTTATTGTTGTTGGGCCCGGACGGTGTGGTTGCATCGATGTTTGCCGAAATGTTGATTCATTTCCATTTCGGCAAATTTTTGCACTACCCATATGTCCTAATTTTAGGAAAGGTCATGCTGAAATTTTTCCGGCTAGCATTCATGCATGTGTGTGGTTCATATGGTGTGGTTCTCACCTATATTCTCTATTTTGACCGCTCAGGCAACCATGGTCCTCACGATGAGCGAAGGTCGAATTGCTAGGTACAAGAAAGGCACGAAGGAGGACATGATTCTGAACAACAAGACCATGATAAGATGTCCATGTCGAACATGCAAACTACAGCGCTGGATCGACCCTGAATCTGGACAATTGGAGGGTCACCTGCTTAGGCGCGGTTTCATGCGCGACCTCAATGAGGCGCCGGCAAGACATGGTGGTGGTCACAAAGACGTGGGCGGGCGAGAAGACGAAGAGTCTACCGGGCATGATCATCATGACGAAGGAGATGCCAGCGGGCATGATCATCATGACGAAGGAGATGCCAGCGGGCATGATCAGCATGGAGAAGGAGATGACGACGGGCATGATCATGAAGAAGGAGAAGACGCGAACACACAGACGCTGCTAACTTTGATCCTGCAGGACCCTCATGTTCAAGAACTGCTCCTCATGGAGACGAGCAACGACAAAGCTGCAGCCAGAGAGAAAGCCAAGCTGGCCCAAATGGAGGTAGACAGGATGACTCCATTGTATCCTGGGTGTCGCCCCGAGGATACACGTTTGAGTGTAACGCTCAAGGCTCTAGAGATGAAGGCCGAACACAAATGGACCGATGTGAGCTTCAACACGAACATGGAATACTGGCACGACCGACTTCCTAAGGGGAACACATTGCCAACAAGTATCGAGGAGGCCAAGAAAATTGTGTGCCCTCTCGACCTACCACACATTAAATACCACGCATGCATAAATGATTGTGCACTTTATCGGAACGAGTACGCGGATAGAACCACTTGTCCGGTGTGTGGCCAAGGACGGTACAAGAGAGGGAACAAGAAAGTTCCTCGAAAAGTGGTATGGTACTTTCCTATCACCCCTCGCCTGCAGCGATATTTCGTAGATCCTAAGGAAGCAAAGCTCATGCAATGGCACGCGGAAAGAGAGAAACCCGAAGATGATCCAGAGAAGGGCAAGATCATGACACACCCTTCAGACGCTAGCCAGTGGAATGCATTAGACATCGAGTTCGAAGAGTTTGGGGGCGATGCAAGGAACGTCAGGCTGGGTATGAGCACCGATGGACTCAATCCTTTTGGAAACCAGAGTAGCACACATAGAACCTGGCCCGTGTTTGTATGGCCATACAACCTCCCCCCGTGGCTATGCACGAAGCAAAGGTATGTACACATGAGCATTCTTATTCAGGGGCCGAAACAACCAGGTATCGATATGCATCTGTATCTCGGGCTATTGAGAGAGGAGTTAGCCAGCTTGTGGGAGACGCCGGCTCGTACGTGGGACGCCTACACTAAAGAATATTTCCATCTGAGAGCCGCGTTGCTCACGACCGTGCAGTACTATCTTGGTTACGCATATGTATCGGCCCAGGTGAACCACGGACACAATGCATGCGTCAAGTGCATGGATGAGACACCGCATCTCTAGCTACCAAGGGATCCCGGGTCTTCCAAAACCGTGTTCCAAGGTACTCGAAAGTGGCTCCGCATGGATCACCCGTGGAGAAAACGTGGTGACCTGTTCAATGGTAAGGACGAGCTCGAAAGAGCCCCGCGTCCGAGGAGCGGCGAAGAAATCGAGGAGCTTTTGAATAATTGGGTAGATTGCCCTGCGCCTGGAAAAAAATGACCGAGGACAAAGCCGCTGCTGGGTGTATGGAAAGCAAGGTCGTATTTCTGGGACCTGTCATATTGGAAGGTCCTTCACACTCCCCATAGCCTCGATGTTATGCACATCACGAAGAACGTTACCGAGAGTCTGCTTGGCACTCTACTGAACATGCCGGAGAGGACCAAGGATGGGCCGAAAGTAAGAAAGGACCTTAAATTGCTTGGCATAAAGAAAGATCTTCAGTACCCTGAGATCATCATCATCATCAGGAAGGGACTCAAGGTTGCCGCAAAAGAGTTAAGAAGAATGAGGTGGTGCTTCACGCTGCCTGCTTCACTCTGAGTCTAGAGGAGCTCGAGCAGTTTTTCAGGTGCCTCTTAGGAGTGAAAGTTCCTCACGGTTACTCGGGGAAGATAAGCAGATATCTGGACGTGGCGAAGAAGAGGTTCAGCGGTATGAAGTCTCACGACTGTCACGTGCTGATGACGCAGATACTCCCTGTTGCGATCTATGGGATAATGGACGAGCATGTCCGTGAGACGTTGTTTGGCCTCTGTAACTTTTTCGACGTCATATCTAGGAAGTCAATCGGTGTGAAGCAGCTCGACAGGCTACAGGAAGAGATCGTGATGATACTATGCGAGCTTGAGATTTACTTCCCGCCCGCATTCTTCGACATCATGGTGCATCTGCTTGTACATGTCGTGGACGACATCATCCAGCTCGGGCCGACATTCCTGCACAACATGATGCCATTTGAAAGGCTAAATGGTGTCATCAAAGGATTCGTTCGCAACAGGTCTCGTCTAGATGGAAGCATAGCCAAGGGCTTTCTGATCTACGAGTGCATCTCCTTCTGCCAGAATTATCTAACCACCGAGAACGAGGATGTTGGAATACCCACAAAGAAGCACCTCGGCAGGCTCGGTGGATATGGTCACCGTGAGGGCTGCCGCTCACTACATGTCGGCATTGATGGTCGATGCACTGATTTTGAAAGGGCACACCGAGTCGCGCTACAACACATTGAAGTGGTCGGCCCTTGGGTCGAAGATCATAGAAGCTTAATCGAGCAGGAGTACGTCGACCAGGGCCGGCCGAGGAAGAAGGGAGACGTAACCAGAGAGCACAACTCTAGCTTCACGGGTTGGTTCAAGAAAAGGCAACTAGACAATCCCCCATAGACGCCTTCTACGGAAGATCAAAAACTCATATTCTCCTTGTCGCAGGGCCCAGGGCACAACCTAAGGACCTATTAGTCATATTACATAAACGGTTATAGATTCTACACCGAGGAAAAGGACAAGAATAGTGAATATCAAAACTCAGGAGTAACTATGTTATCCTTTGCTGATGACGAGACTACTGTGATGGAAAGATTCTACAGAAGGATCGAGGAGATATGGGAGATCGACTACTGTGGAGAGATCGTACCAATGTTCCGTGTTAGATGGGCCAAGAACGTGGAAAAAGAAGGCCGCTATTTCACCACAATGGTTATACCAGATGCCAAATCAACAAAGAACGCCTCCGCAAAAAATGAGCCTTGGGTACTCGCTAGCCAAGTTGATCAATGCTTTTTTATTACCGACCCGTCAAAGCCCAACCGTGTTGTAGTTAGGAGGGGCAAGAGGAGCATCATCAGAATGGAAGGAGCCGCCAACGAGCAAAACTTCGACAAAAACGACGACCCGAAGATCGAAGAGGAATTCGACAAGTACTTCGACATGCCTACTACTACTAAAGTAAGAAGGAAGACCACACTGCCTACTAAAGGTTGTCCATTCACAAGAAGAAATCTCAAAGTGCACGGGCTAAAGTATTCAACCGCGGCGAAAAAGGGCAAGAAGATTGTGAAGAGACACTAGCAATTGTGTGACTTTTTGGTGTATTAATTCGTGTGGGTATTAGTTAGAGACTAAAACATATAATGTGATAATCGTGTGGGTATACAAATTCACATTTGTGTGTGACAAAGCAAACACACAAATATATATGTATGAATAAATATGCATATGTGTTCTTGCTTTTTTTAATAAATATGCATATATGTATATGTTCTTGCTTTTTTTGAATAAATATGCATATGTGAATAAATATGCATATATGTATATGTTCTTACTTTTTTTTTAATAAATATGCATATGTATGTAATTAAAAATATTTAAAAAAAAAGAAAAAAATGTGTGAGACAGCCAGGATTCAAACCTGGCTGCCCCAGGTGAGAGAAAGCGAGCAAGACCACTAGGACAAGTATCAGATCTTGTCATACTACGAGACGCCACGGGTTTTACTATATCAAGAAGTTCTGTGGCGCATTCCTTAAGAATGCGCCATAGATGTTCCAACTTCTGTGGCGCATTCTGTGGGAATGCGCCACATAACTTTCACACTTAGCCACAGAACGGTTCGATCGGCCTCTCCCCCTAATCCCTCCTTTCTCTCTCTTGATCCACACTTAGTCAATCGATCCGTTGTCGCCTCTATCTATAATCGCAACCCTAGCGCCAGAGCCGCCGTGGAGGAGAGACCATGCAGGACGAGCCCGTCCGCAGCGCCATCACCACCGCGCCGGAGCCTATGGAGGAGAGCCGCCCCCATCGCCAGAGCCCGTGGAGGAGGAGCCTGCCCGTGGAGGAGGATCCTGTCCGTGGAGAGCCACCTTGCCATCCGCCGTCCACCTCATCGTTCGCCATCCACCTCGTCACCATCCGCCACCGTCCCTAGGTAATGCTGCACTATTGCTTCTGCACCATCCGCCGTACACCGTCCGCCGTCCACCGTCCACCGTCCACCATCCGCCGTCCATCGTCCCTGTGTCCACCGTTTCTATATAGCACACAGAGCCAAATTTACTTTTGTTTAGCAGTAGGGGAGTGTTCCTCACTTCTCATAACATTGTTCTGTTACCAATGCAATATACAAGCATTCATTCTTCAGGGGGATATGTTTTTAGAATTGGTCTGTTATCTTGTTAGAAGGTGTTGCTTCTACCTGTCGAATGCACCTTTGTGTGCTATTTATAATTATAGGTCAATACTATGGTTATCCAAGTATATCACCTGAAAAAGTTACGAATGCTGTCGTTAAGGATGTCTTGCTTATTTGTTTGTCCAGAGGCATTAAAGCATAATAAGTATAAAATATTTTTCATGGTGCTGGATTGCTTGTTCATCTTAACTTTGCTGGGCTTGAAGAGTCTTAACGAGTTTACATAATTCATGGTATTGCCAATTATGGGTCTCTTTAGATTCCATTTGGTGGTGATTGGAATTTACTTTTTTTACATGATGGAAATTTGCTATACTGCTATGTGAAACATGGGCTATACTACTATGTGATTGGAATTTACTTTTTTTACCTTGTGCTATACTGCTATGTGAAACATGGGCTAAGTATTAGTAACCTAAACATGGGATATGTGATTGGAATTTACTTTTTTTACCTTGTGCTATATCTGTAGCAGAGGGTTTTGATGGCTAAGTATATTAAATCCAGTATCAATGCTCAAGATAAGAATTATTTTGGGTGCTCTCACTTTTGGTCATGTTTGATGGAAGTGAAGGATGTTTTTATAGCTATCGTAGAAGGATCATTGGAGATGTAAGAAATACTAGGTTTAGGGAGGATGTGTGGGTGGTCATAGATGAGAATTGGGTTATAGTTGTTTCTGCTTTGCTTACTGCGAGTCTGCTAAGCTGTTTACTATGCAACTATTGGTCATAGATGATAATTTGAGGCACGGTATTAACCTCCAACCCATCCAAAGATCAGCCATTTCTTAGTAAAAACTCGTTGTTGCTAATTTATGTTTCTGAAAGATTTCTGTCTTCTAGTTCATGACTTATCCCATGTAAATGGCAACCATGTGTATTGCCTGATATAGGTGGTTATATCAGGTTCACAGCTTTGTGTTTTGTTTGAAGTGGTAATTTTCCATTAACATCGAGGGACAGAACCTTCTTAGTAATTGACCTGTATCTGTGTCATCTATTTAATTGACCTGTACCTGGATTTATTAGGATGTTAAACTGTTATCTGCTGTTCGGCAAGTACTACCGTTACACTTCAGCCTAGTACTATAGCCATTACTACACTTCTGTTACACTTCTGTTGTTCAGCAAGTACTTCTGTCGTTACACTACTATATCTGTTATATATATACATGGGGTTGTGATGTGATGATGGACTAGTATATCTGTTATATATATACTGCATGTGGATGATGGATATGATGGATGCTGGGGTCAATGCATGGGGCTGTCAATATGGCGATGGGGTGTTCTGTCTTGCAGGGATGTCATTTGAGTTGCCCATTTTTCCCGAAGTGTCGATTCACTTCCGTTTCGGTTGAGAAATGGGCACTCCTAGGTCAAAAAATTAGCAAAGGTCATGCCGAATTTTTTGGCCGAGATTTGTGCTAACATTTTGCCTCTTTTAAATAGAGTAGTGCAAACATGTCGGGCAACAAGGAGTCTGGCCCTTCTAAGCACATGATCAGCATCGAAGAACAAGCTAGACAGGCCAACCAGTCATTCTGGCAGGGGTCCCAACAGGAGGAGGAGGAGGAGGAGGCGATGAGGATGACACCACCACCGGAGGAGGAGGCGACCGTCGCCAGAGCTGCTGGGGCCAATGAGGGCGGAGATCCTAATTACGAGGGGGACGAAGACGACTACGATGGAACTAGTGAAGCGGCAGCAAAGAGGATGACACCACCGATGGTGGCGCCCGCACCGATGGCTGCGAGAGGACGGATGGCGGTAGCGGCAACCCGGCCGCTTCTCATAAGAAGAAGAAGAAGGAACAGAAGGAGCGGAAGGTTCCAGTGCTCGCCACTGTCTGTGATGAGTTTGCTGAGGTCACAGAAAGTGGCCAACCCATTGCGCTAGAGGCAATTGCTAAAGGGTACGGCCTGCAACTCGGGTGCATCCTCCGGGAAAGCATGTCGATCAACATGAAGTACATCAGACATGCTGACCATGCAGCTTTGGTCGATAACCTCCTTAAGAAGCTTCACATGCGATACAGATTCCTAGAGCAGTTTAGAAACCTCGAGAGAAATAAGAACCCGGTGAACAGACTAGCCCTCACGAAGATGAGCAATGCCTTGAGCAGCTAGAAAACCAGGGTGAAGAATAGCATTGACAAAGGTGAAAGCTGGGAGGTTATTAGTAAGAAAAATCTGATGCTCGACGAAGAGGAGGTTAGGATATTCAAGGCGGATATAGCTACCGCTGACGCTATAAAATGGACTCAATGGGGAAGGAGTATGCGGGAACAGAACATAGGTAACCACCACCTTGGAAGCGGCGGTTACATGGGGAAACAGGCCATTTGGGACAAGGAGGACGCCGAGCTTGAACGCCTTGGTAAAGACAACCCTTGGCTTAAAATCACGGACTTGCAGCTTAGGCAATTTGTTCGAGCGCGCTACTACCTGGACAAGGAAACAGGGGAGTTCATCACCGACGATCCGGAGGTGAAGGAATTCGAGAAGAATCTGGTAAGGAATTTATCGCCGATCTCAAGTCTATTGCGTTCTAATTAAGATAATGAAGCCAAGAATCTAAATGGGTTCACCTTTCCTTGTCTCTGTAGGAGGAGGAACTGAACGCTACTGCCACAGAGTCGTCCCAGGATTCGACGGAGCCGTGGGACACGGTTTTCAACAGGGCGACCAATGCTTACAAGAAGAGGGACAAGGGGTTGCCGCCGTCCTCAGCTGGCCGTGTGTCCGGCTTCGGTACGAGCATGAAGTTCAAGGAGTTCTACAAAGAGGACGCCAGGAAAAGAAGGGAGAGGAAGAACCAGGATAAAGCCGATGTTGCAGAGCTGAAGATGAAGGTGCAGACACTGGAGGAGAAGGCGGTGGACCAGAAAACGGTGGACAAGTTAGTGGAAGAGAAGCTCCGCTCGATGATCCCCCCTGAGTTTTTCGAGGGGCTTACTGCTTGGAATGCGGGAGGTCGACAGGGGCCGATACATCTGCCCAGCTTAAGCGGCAGCAACTCGGGCATCAATGTTACCGTGTCGCCGGACCTGGTGACCCCGCTGGCCGTCAACGTCAGGACGCAGCCCCTCGTTTTGGTCACACCGACGCCCCCTCCCACGAAAGATACCAATAAGGCGCAGCCGACGGCGGCGGTGCTTCGTGAGGCACCCGAGCGGGAGATTGCAGATGATGATAGGCCGGCCGCCGGCATCCGCCGTGTCTCTACATTAGCCGAGATCCACGCCATCACCAAGGTAACTAATTAGTTAGTGCACGTCATCATCTTTATGCCTTTTATGCATGACTGTTGCCATCTCATGACGCCCAACAACATGTTTTTGCCTCAGGACACTTCTTGCGTACTCCTGCTTAAAGATGTCGGCGGTGAGTTGAAGGATGTTGCCAAGGGCACTCTTATACAACCGGCGAGCCGCACGATGCACAACAATCCAATGGATGATGACATGATGAAGGTCAGGTTGGCTCGGGTGATGCCAGGGTGCGACGACATGGACCCCCCCATTCAACCTCAGGGAGCCGACGAACACAAGACCCTTGGGGAATGCTACAACTAGCCCTTGACATGGCCGAAGACCCAGATTCGTCTTGCGGGGGGGGGGGGGGGGGGAGCACCGGCGCCACCTCTCGACCGATCATCACCCGGCCACCACCTCGGAATCCAGTAGCCGCCATTGTCGCCACCACCAGCCGTCACCATCAACTCTTGGCAGCATGTGCACCGCCACATGGCAAAGACGTTGTGTCGCAACCGCCGTCACCCCCGCTACCACCACCACATGATGGCACCCATGAAGATGATGATGAATTGGTCAACGTTGACGACTTCATCAACACCGGCGCCGCCAAAGGATTGTATATTCCTTCTGTGAATGAAGAACCCTTCGCAGCTCGCGACGACCATCAAGCTGATCGGCCCAATACATGCATTCAGCGCCTGGTCTTCCATGGTCTTTCTCAAGAGACACCTCCGGCCGCCGATCCACCACAAGAGAAACCGGGATTTGTTTTCAGCCCCAACACACTCCGAAATGCGACTGATGAGCAGATGGCAATGGCTGACACTAT
The DNA here is from genome assembly GCA_916181665.1 of Avena sativa. NCBI lineage: Eukaryota > Viridiplantae > Streptophyta > Magnoliopsida > Poales > Poaceae > Avena > Avena sativa. The sequence goes on from OV702292.1 coordinate 107,604,260, forward strand.
TGTGAAGAAGAAGCACTATAGGAAGAGAGGTAATAATAATAAGAAGGGTGCGAGCCAGCCTCTTCCGAAGAGGATCCGGGGTCAGGACGCCGTCGTCATACCATCCACACAATTTGGCTTGCCCCGAGTGCATGTAGCTGGTGATCCGATATTGACTCTGGATATGATCCACATTGCGGTTGGAGCCATGTTAACTTTGCATGAGGGTGTCAAGACACTAGAGGCCCTCCTTCTTAAAGAGGACGATCCAAATTACCCGGTTTTCACGGCCAAGGTACCATTGGACGTGGGCTTCATCGATGAACCCCCCGTGGATATATTCTTCATAGCGTTCGAGGACATATTCAAGCTGTTTCTCACGAAATGGCTGGACTATAACTTGGTCCGCCTATACGCGCTCAATCTGGCGCTCACGATCAGGAGAGAAAGTACCCCGGAAATCGCGATAGTGGATCCCTACTACATACGGGACAACCAGTTGGTCGAAGGATCAGAGACACGGACCAAGGCGATGGCGTACCTCGAGAAGTTCATGGTGGACAACAAGAGGAAGGGCACACTTCTTTTGCCTTTCTTTCCCGAGTAAGTACACACACTTGCTCATCGTCACCGTAACTTATGCATTTCTTATAGATTTCTTTCCTTTGCTCTTTTTCCAACATTTCGTTCCAATTGTGTTGCGTAGAGACAAATACTGCATGCTCATCGTCCTTGCCCCGAGGTATTCGCTAGCCACGTATTTCGACTCGGGGAGTTTGACGAAGAAGAAAGACTACACTAGAATAAGGGGTGTTCTCAATGAGGCTCTCGAGGGCTACACCAAGACGGGATGCACCTTCGTAGATAGGGAGAATGTATCAAGGATGGCAAACACGTGTTCAAGCACGTGCTCGACTTCCCCTGCGTTAAGCAGTCGACTGCTGGTGCCAAGGAGGCCTTCTACGTCCTCCATCACCTTAAAGGCTATGTTCGGGATTGCCATAACCTAACGCTGCCATCTAGTCTCCGAGGATGGGCCGAAACTTTGGCGAAAATCGACGATGCTGATCTTAGAGAAGACTTCCATCGCATTCAGATGAAGTTGTTGCAAATCATCATTGAAGATGTCAACACAAGGGGCGGTGCCCTACAACAAGCCAGAGGGTTGAGTAAGAGGGAGATCGAAGAACGCCTCCGTAAGCAGGGTGACACAAGGACGTGGATGACGAAAGAGGGCTATCTACCATTCTCGAAGCCGTGCCAGAAGGGGAAGTCTTCATCGTGATCGATGTGTGCCTCTAGCATGATCCAGTGTGTGTATATTCTTGATGGACGCCTGCTGTATTAGTGTGTGTGTGTCATAAACTTTACTATCTCGTGGTCGAAATGGTCATTGTTGTTAGACTTAAACTACCTTGTGGTCGTGCTGTCGTTGAACTTATTGCTTCTATGATGATCTAACTTTTAGGTTTATGGATCCTTTGTTTTATATTCTATGAACATATATATATATGGATGTGAACCCTTTATTCATTCTTTTCGTTGTATTTTTACTAATATGCCTTGTCGTCTATAGAGATGGCGACGAGGTGGTATGTGGTGTACATGGGTAGGGTTCCAGGAGTCTACGAGGAGTGGGAGGATTGCCACAAACAAGTGAACAAGTTCAGCGGCAACATCTACAAAGGATACGCGACTAGAGAGGAGGCGATAGCCAAGTGGAGGAACCACTTGTGGAAGAAGAACCGGATGAAGATATTGGTCGGGCTAATGCTCTTGCTCACCATTATCACAGTTGTATTCTATTTGATCCTAGTGTAGGCGGCGGTGGCCACTTCATATTTGTAATGTGAGATGATATGAACTTTGTATTCAGCGCTTGTGTAAAAATTTGGCACTTGACACTATATATGTATCTCGATCGGGCTCTAAGTGTTTGTATTATATATATGTCGGTTTTCATGCATCTACTACTTGTGCAATGTATTTTATACTCATCTGGATAAATCCTGTATAAATCCTGTATAAATACCTGATTATACACCAGGAAAGTACTTTACTTCGAATACATGTTACACAATCAGTGGCGCATATAATTATATAGTTAGTGGCGCATGGCATATCTGTGGCGCATACACTTAAATGCGCCACAGAAGTTATTCCTGTGGCGCATATGAAGGAATGCGCCACAGAAGTCTGGAACTTCTGTGGCGCATATCCATATGCGCCATAGGAAGTAGTTATCAGTGGCGAGGTAACAGTGGCGACAAAGATATGCGCCACATAAGTCTCCTTTTCATGCGCCACAGATAGGCTGTTTCCTAGTAGTGTACCCTACAGGTACTCGAGCTTGGTATATACGGTCCAAATACATACAGGCCCACGGTGTCGCCAAGGCCCGGATGGAGGGACTCGAGTAACCTACGGACTCTCGATTGCTTGAAGGACAAGAAGAAGCTAAAGATAGAAAGTTTGAAGGGGAAAACACTAACTTGTAACCGACTCGACCTGCTACCTGAGACCTAGCCTATCTATATAAAGGCTAGGAGGGGGCGGCGAGGAAGACACGTGCAACCCTAGTTTCCACAACCCTTGCCAGATTGCATCTGCGCATCATTGTAACTTTCGACTCCTTCGATAATTCCACGAGCAGACAATCAGGAGTAGGGACCTCTACGAGGCCTGAACTTGGGTAAATCCTTTGTCCCCTGTGTGCTTGTTTGCTAGCCGATAGATGTCTCCAGCGCTCCCTCCTTCTCCAAAACCCAAGTCCATAACAATGGACATTGACGAGTTAAACCCTCGTCACACGTCCTTGGTTAAATTTCCATTAAGGAAAGTCGTCTTGACATCCATCTGCCATATCTCATAGTCGAAATAGGCTGCTATAGCTAACATGATCCGAACTGATTTAAGCATCGCCACGGGAGAGAAAGTCTCATCGTAGTCAACTCCTTGAACTTGTCGGAACCCCTTCGTGACAAGCCATGCTTTATAGATACAAACATTTCCATCCATATCAGTTTTCTTCATAAAGATCCATTTGCACTCGAAGGGGCTTACACCGCTGGCAGATCAACCAAGTTCCAAACTTGATTTTCATCCATGGACTTTAACTCGGATCTCATGGCTCCAAGCCATGACTCAGAATCAGAACCCACCATCGCTTCCGAATAAGTTGCCGGCTCGTCACTGTCCAACAACATCACATCACGAACACTTCGCAATCTGGCCGATCTTCGCAGTGTCGGTGCAGTTTTCGGCTCAGGTACCACGTCCAGCTCAACCTCTAAGGCTTTTGCAGACTCGCTGCTAGCCGGTATCTCTCGAATTTCTTCGAGATGCACCGTACTCCCACTGACTCCCTGACTGAGAAACTCTTTCTCAAGGAAGACACCATTTCGAGCGACAAGCACTTTGCCCTCTTCTCGGTTGTAGAAGTAGTAACCCAAGGTTTCCCTCGGATATCCCACGAAAATACACTTATCCGACTTAGCTGTAAGCTTGTCCGACTGAAGTCGCTTGACAAAAGCTTCACAACCCCAAATCTTAAGAAAAGACAAACTCGGCTTCTTGCCAGTCCACATCTCATGGGGTGTCTTCTCTACCGACTTTGATGGTACTCTGTTTAGTGTGAACGCTGCAGTTTCTAGACAATAACCCCAAAATGATAAAGGAAGATCTGTCCGACTCATCATTGACCGTACCATGTCCAATAAGGTCTGATTCCTCCTTTTCGACACACCGTTTCTCTGCGGTGTTCCTGGAGGAGTGAGTTGGGGAACTATTCCACAACTCTTTAGCTGGTCATCAAGCTCATGGCTCATGTACTCGCCTCCTCGGTCCGACCGAAGAAAATTTATTTTCTTGCCAAGTTGATTTTGTACCTCATTCTGGAATTCCTTGAACTTTTCAAAGGCTTCCGACTTATGTTTCATCAAGTAGATATATCCATACCTACTCAAATCATCAGTGAAGGTAATGAATTACTCATAACCACCTCTGGCTGTCGTGCTCATCGGGCCACATACATCACTATGTACTAGTCCCAATAAGTCGGACGCCCTTTCACAACTCTTTGCAAAAGGTGTCTTGGTCATCTTGCCGAGAAGGCATGATTCGCATGTCTCAAACGACTCCAAGTCGAATGAAGTTAGGACTCCATCATCATGGAGCTTCTTCATGCGTTTCCAACTTATGTGACCAAGCCGACAATTCCAAAAGTAAGTCATATTCAGATCATTTGGTTTCAACCTTTTCACATTTATATTATAGACAGATTCACCCTCAAGATTCAAAATAAATAACCCGTCCCGGACAAGCGCAAAGCCATGAAACATATCATTCAAATATACAGAACAACCATTATTCTTAATATTCGACTCATAGCCCTGTCTCATCAAACATGAGGCAGAAATGATGTTTCGACTAAGCACTGGAACATAATAACAATTATTTAGCTCCATTAAGAATCCAGAAGGTAAATGAAGTTGCATTGTGCCGACTTCCAACGTAGCGACTCTCGCTTTGTTGCCGACTCTAATGTCAACCTCGCCTCTTGCAACGCTCCTAGTTCTTACTAGTCCCTGCAACGAGTTGCAGATGTGAATGACTTATCTGGTATCATATACCCAAGAACTACCAGGTGCATCAGCAAGATAAATGTCTATAACATTGCAAACAAGCGTACCTGAGCCGGAAGTCACACCTCCGCTCTTGGCTTTATCAGCCAAATACTTGCTGCAATTCCTCTTCCAGTGGCCATCCGACTTGCAGTAGAAGCAAGTGGATCCAGCTGTAGGACATGGCTTAGTCCCTGAGGAAGCGCTTTGGACTGGGTCCTCCGCCTTACCTCCTGACTTAGCCTTATTTTGTACCATCAACACTTGACTGGCACCTTTCTTGAGATCCGCCTCAGCCTGCTTTAGCATCCCATGTAATTCAGTGAGCTTCTTATCCATACCATGCATGTGGTAGTTCGATATGAACTGGCCATACGCACTAGGAAGAGAGTTCATAATTATGTCCGTAGTGAACTCTTCGCTAATGGGGTAGCCAAGCTTTTCCAAAGACTGCACGTAACCAACCATCTTGATCACATGAAGACTCAGTGGATCACTATCCTTAAGCTTGCAGCTTAACAAAGCCTGAGAGACTTGATACCTCTCAGTCTTTGCCTAAGCCTGGAACATACTTTTGAGGCTTTCGATCATATCGTAGGCCTTAACATTCTCGAACTGCTGCTGCAAGTCCGGTTCCATGTGAGCAAGCATAAGACAGCTAATCTCCGTGGATTCATCACAAATCCGACGGTAGGCATGGGTGGCTGCGATAGTCGCATTCTCATCTGACTCAGCTGGAAGTGGGTTGTCTAGGACACGGTCCCTTTTTTCTTGTTTGAGAACAATTCTCAGATTACGATACCAGTTGGTGAAATTAGTTCCATTCAGCTTATCTTTTTCTAAGATGGTTCTCAAAGCAAAACCGGAAATCTGAGGAAGACTGCTAGGTGCCATTGATCTACAACAGAAAATATGCAAAACACTTAAGACATGTATCCATAAAAGAGCAAGCATATTAAACACTTTAATATTTATGCTCCCACTAGAACCAACACCCCTCCGATGGTTACTTAGTGATTCAGGACCCTAAATAAGCAAGTCGACTAGTGAGCTTTAGCATCACCGCTAGCCGTCAAGTGATCTAGGTAGACAACTCCTTGTCAATCGTATCTCATACGACTCCTGTTGGATGGGTGGCATCACATGCCCCGGCTCCCATCCGACTTTTCCCCGAGTCCCACAACCGTTGTGATAGACCCGTCTAGATTACCAAGTGCTTCCGCTGTAAGAGTCCGACTCGAACCCACCTAGTCAGAAAGAATTGATAGCACCTCAATTTTATGAGCCCACTACCAAAAATGTCCGACTTGTGATGGTGCAGCACTGGCGGGGAAACCGACTAGACCTTCTTTGTGGGATTACTTTCTACCAACTATCTAATAGAGGTAAAACAGAGACATAACAATAACACAAAATAAATCAATTATAATGTGAAATGGTATGGCTCTCTTCATGGCGATCTCCATCTCCATAAAGCATGTAATCCGACTCGTGTCAACTCTTGTCACGTGCCATCTTACAGAATGTAGCCGACTTGTACACTGACTTGCATGCCTTCCGGATTCTCCAAACAGCTACACTAGCTTGTAATGCAAATTACACAGAGAATCTGACACGCAGGCCGTTATACAATAAGATGACAGCACCTAGGCTCCAGCCGGCTGACAAAATCCGTGATACGCAGATCACGTATGGATTACACACATCACATGCACATGAGCCATAACATTCACAACATCATCCTGCAAAAACAAGTTATGCATAGATACGATATCTACCGGCGTTGGGAAAACTCGCAACGACATCAAAGGTGCTACGATAGGGCGAAGCCGGTGGTCCGACACATCCGATCCGGACTCCGATTCGACCAAACTCTTTGATCTTCGATCACCGCATCCGAGTTTACGTGTCATAGTCTACCCCGATGGCGGAAGCCGACCGGTAGGGGTATGTCGTTCCACCACCTTAGCAATTAGATCACGGAAACCAGATCATCCATTCCCCCGAGTACAGTTGATCTAATCAACTTTGTACAAAACCGATCTATCTCATAGATCGACCACCAAAACTGCAATTAGATCCAATCTAATGCCAACCGCATATCACATATGCACGATCTCGAGCCTAAAACCAGAAGCTAACGCTCTGATACCACTGTTGGGCCACGTAGAGATAAACAAAAAAATTTCCCTACGCGGTGAACCCAAGATCCAGCTCAGGTAGAAGGCCACGAGGATTACCACTAGACGCGCAGTTGCGGAATTGATGAAGCACGTCGCTTGATGCAGTGCAGTCCTCGCGATCCGTTCCGGTTCCATGATCCACGATCCGTTCTTTCTTCACAATCGTCGAAGTGCTGAACGTACAACACCTCCACCGGTATCCACACGTACGAGGAGGAGCGCCGGTGATGAACTGCTAGGTCCGGTACGGCGGCGACAGGACGGACTGGGGCTAGGGCTTCCAACACATGGAGTGACCTAACCTTGTGCTCTAAGCACCTGCACCCCAGCTTATATAGGGAGTGAAAGTGGGCTCCACTCACTTGTGGCCCATTCACTAAAAGGCCTATATTAGTCACTACAAGTCCAACTTGCTGACTAAGTCCATGTCTCTATTTGGGTCCAACCCAAATAGATTTCCTGTTTGGGTCTAACCCAAACTCGCTCCCGCTCTTAAGTGTGTGACCCGATAGGCTCATGGTAACCCGGACACGATTCCGAGTCTCACTCGTGATCGATCAGTTGGTAGCGGCCCCTAACAGAACGTGCCAACTCCCAAGTACCAATAAGTCATGACGACATACCTTCCAATGCAACTTTCGTCTGAGTCCCTTTTGCCTCACGATATACCTTGTCGGACTATAGGCGAATGATCGTCATCCCTTAAATAGTCCGACTCTCTTTCTCGATCTGAGATAAATGATTCATCCGACTAATTCTTAGTCGATTGCCTCAGTTAACACTTAACCGATATGCGCATGGCCATGCTTTCCGAATCATATCTTCCGAGAGGGCCCATAGAATATCTCTCCAGATGGAGGGGCAAAATCCCGTGTTGGTTATTCACATCACGCAGCTTGATTCTCAGCCGACCCGAACTCCGCCTTTATAACTGCCTAGTGATGGAACAACGTTTGACAGAACCTAAGTCGGTGATCCTCAACTCGGATTGTGCAATAAACTCAGGTCTAAGGATTACACTGATTGAGACATGCAAATGACGACTTGTTCGTTGCATCCCAATATGGGTCAGTCTGACTCGCTAAACTCTTTAGCCGAATCCGTGTAAGTCAGAATAGCATCTCCATGCCCATGACAAGTGGAACCTAGTCATCTGCCGACTTTCACATTGGTCTAAGTTGTGTGTCCAGCACAACCTCGATGACCAAGGACAATTAGTATGAACAACATGAATATATAGTTCCACAATCGAATCACATATTCGATGATACATATCAGTAGTTCATACATGGACCATAACTTTATGAATACATTGGGAAATATCATCAACCATGATTGCCTCTAGGGCATATTCCCAACAATGTGTTCCATATATAGTCATACGTGTTTGCAATGAGAACTTGCACAACATCTTTTTTCCTGCCAGCCCGTTTGCAGCGGGGCCTCAAGGGATCTACTGGCAATTAAGGTGCTCCTTTTAATAGAGCACCGGAGCAGAGCATTAACACTTCGTGAAACACGTGTGATCCTCACATCAAAGCCATTCCCTCCGGTTATCTCAATTTTCTATCACTTCGGGGCCATTGGTTCCGGACAACAACATGTGTATACAACTTGCAGATAAGACCAAAAACAATACTATCATAATGAATCAATAACATGTTCAGATCCGAAATCATGGCACTCGGGCCCTAGTGACAAGCATTAAGCATAACAAGTCGCAACAAAGTCATAAAACACTAATAGAAGATACAAGGCACCATGCCCTAACAATCTGATGCCATTACATGAACAATCTCATCCAATCCCTACCATCCCCATAGCCTACAGAGGGGCATTACTCACTCATAGATGGGGGAAACATGGATGGTCGATGGAGAAGCGATGGTGGTGATGATGGCGATGATCTCCTCCAATTCCCCGCCCCGGCAGGGTGCCAGAACGGAGTTTCTGGTGCTGTTTCATGGAATATGGTGGTGGCGGCGGAGCGGAACTCCTTCTATAAAAACGTCGAACCCCCCTGAGTTTTTAGGTCAGAAGGCAACTTATAGGCAAAGAGGGAGACCGAGGGGCAGTCTGGGGCGGCCAGACCACCCGCTGACGCGACCTGGGCTTGCCCGGGTAGCCAGGTGGTGTGGCCTGGGCCCAACCCCCCTTCGTCTCGTATTCTGGCTCCTGGAGTCTTCTGGTGAAATAGGATTTTCGGCATATTTTCCGGGATTTTTCCTGATAGTTGATTTTTTGCACAAAAAGTAGTCACCAGGGAAATTCTGCTAAAAACAGCGTCAATCCGCATTAGTTGCATCAAAATCACACAAGTTTAGAGGATAAACAATAGCAAAAGTGTTCGGGAAAGTAGATACGTTTTGGACGTATCACCTTTCATTTCACACCGAAGACATCCATAGACAAAAGAGCATGATATCAACTAGGTACAAAGTACCAGTGCAATGTTGAAAGCATTCCCCATGACAGCATGGTTCTGCTAATCCCCAACATATAAGTGCAAGCATATACAACATAGACGACACAATGGTTCAAGTTTATTAAGGGCAAGAAAAGTAAATTGTGCCATCAAGTTCGTGAGAGCTTTAATAACTAGTTTTCTCATAACAAGTTTAATTTGGAAGGTAAACAAAAACATGAATATACTTGGAATAGCATATTCTAATAGGTAGGTATGGTGGACTCTTTGGAATAACTTGGTTTAGGGAGTTGGATGCATGAGTGTAACTCATACTTGGTTGTGGAGGCTAGCAAAAGACTGGGAGCGACAAACTAAGAGAGCAATAATGGCCATAATAATGCAAAGCGACAAAACATCATTGATCAAAGCATAAAGTGATACTACAAGTTGAAAACTAAAGGATCATAAAGGCTTATGGTGACTTGGGATAGTCATAACATGATGTGAGCATGCGCCAAGTCAACCCAAATAAAGCATCAAGGGAGAATACCACAATACTATGCTTTAATATGCTAAAACAACGCATGATTCATCCAAGGCGCATTAAGCAATCTCAATTGTTTATAACAAGTCATGCTACAGCAAAGAATACTAAGCATAAATCCAAAATAATATCAAGCATGGCATGACAAAGCATAGGCCACAGTCAAAAACAAACTCTCTTTAACACTGAAGCATGAACTTTCCTACTCTTTTCCAATCCAAACCAAACTATTTGAAAACCAATGCATGAAAGAGGGGGTCCAACCAATTTATTCAGCAAACTAAGCAAACAAAAAACAAAAATGAAAAAGAATACGCTCCAAGAACAACACATATGTGCATGAGACAATAAAAATGAAGCGTTCGGAAGAAACCTGGGATTTTTATTGATGAAGAGGGGGATGCCTTGGGCAGCCCCAAGCTTTGACGCTTGTACTTCTTGGATATTTCTTGGGTGACATGCGTGGCATCCCCAAGCTTGAGCTTTAGTCCATCCTTCATCTCATTACTCATTCCTTCCATACACCTGAAATTTTTTCCTTCATACAAAACTTCACACAATCTTTATTAGCAACATTAATGCACTCAAGATAATAAGTCTTTAGGTTCAGTTCTAACACCAATAAAACTTCCATTAAAACACTAGCTACTGTATCACTTCCCTCAAGAAGCTCAATTCCCCAAAAGAACTCAAAAAGGAACCAACAAGAAGCAAATGCAGAAAATGGCAGAAATCTGTCAAAACAGACCAGCAGGTAAAGACAATTTTTTTTGAAGACCTTCGGTTGCTTAAATCAAAAAGTGTTGAACTAACGAAAGTTAGATAACAACCTGGGTCAGAAGCAAAAAAATTCACGCCTCAAAAGGACGTACAGAGATTTTACACGAATTTTTATGGTGAAGCACAAAAATCTGTTTCGGGACAGCAACTTTACCAATCATTACTTCTCTCTCATTAGAGGTTACTCTTGGCACAAAAAGCAAATAAAAAGGATAAGGAGTGGTTATTACTGAAGTAATAACTTCCAAGACTCATCTAAAACTTTTGGGTTATCTCCTAATAAGTACTTTTCTTTAACGCCTTTAAGTTAGGCATAAGAAGTAAGAAAGAATCAAGTGTTCTCAAATGAAGAAGCATTAAAACCAAATTTCTTGCCCTTACCTCTCTTACTTTTATTCTTAACCTTGTGGAAAATATGATTATTTGTTGGAGAAGCAAGGTGCATGGTCCCGTTTCCCACATCTATTATTGCTCCAAGGAGTTCTAATAGGGAACTTCCAAGCGTAATTTGTCCTTTTCCTGCACATTCAATAACAAGATAATCAGTAGAAATCATTTTCCAAAGGATCTTTGTAAACACTCCTTCAGCTATTCCAATAGGTAATATTGTAGCATTATTAGCAAGTGATATTTCTTTTCCTCCTTCAGAAAGCCCCCAAAGATTCAAAGATTCATAAATATCTTTGGGCATAAGACAAAATTCAGACATGATATCACAACAAGCTTGAAAAGTTTCATTATTTATATCAATCTTTACTGTGGGGAGCCACTTTCATGGTTCAGAATTTATTGGAACATAATTATGATGCTCCCTAAGCGTATTATAGCAATCTTTCAAACTAGCAGTGCTGGTCTCAAGAGTGTTCAATCTAGCAAATATGTTTGTGAAAGAAATATCAGTTTTGCTAGGCAAGTTGTAAGTAAAGACCAATTTCTTTATAGCATTAACAACATCATCCTCACTTCATTGGAGGAAATCTCCTCCCACAACAGCATCTAAAGCATATCTATAGCAAAGAGCAATTCCAAGGTAAAAACTACTAAGGAACAAGCTTTGAGTCATTTTAGGCTCAGTTTTTTCATGTAGATCAGAGATTCTAGACCAAGCTTCCTTGAAGCTCTCCTCAATTCCTTGTTTAAAAGTGAAAATCATTTCCTCAGGTGACATAGTGATTGGAGCAAGGCTAGACATAATGGCAACTTAAGATAGAAACTAATTTTTTGGTGTTTTCAATAAAGAAAGCAAAGTTGTAAAACTAATTTTTTTGTGTTTTTGATAAAGAAGCAAGCAAACAAAGCAAAAGTAAACTAAGCAAAACAAAAATAACAAAGTAAAGAGATTGGTTATGAGGGACTCCCCTTGTGAAGATGTCCTTGAATCCCCGGCAACGGTGCCAAAAAAAGAGCTTGATGGCCCAAACTATATCGAGCTCGTTGGGGAATGTCAACACCCGGATTTTTAATCCCAGATGCCCGTTATGCCATACCTCGCAATCCCAGGATTACCATTTTTGCGAGACATAACGGATTGGATATCATAGTACATCATCCATTACAAACCATACATAAGGTTTTACACAAATACGGATCTCATGATCCAGTCTTTAATACAACAAGCAGCGGAAATAAACGATAGCGTAGCGGTGGGTTCCATCTTCAGGGGCACAGGCAATGCCGACGAAGGCAGATAGTCCTAGTTATCATAGCCGTCCTGCTGACCATCATCTTGATAATCTCCTTCATAGTCTGGCCATGATAATAGCCAGGGACAAAAGCCATGAGTACTCTTTAAGTACTCGCAAACTACTACTAGCAAGGGTTATGATTCTAAGTTAAAGTACTGAATTTAAAGAATAACTATCAAGTTAAGTTTGAAACCTAAGCTGAGTTCTGAAGCAAGAAAAGATAAAGTAAAATTCTAGAATCACTTAAGTTGGGAAGCTAATTTCATTAACACAACCCTGTTGTGGTCAAGTCAAAGGTCATCATTCATTTCAAGGTATTTAGAAAACATCTGACAACGAAACAGTATGGCCATTCCAACTGTCCATAACCGCGGACGCGGCTATTCGAATAGTTTGACACTCTGCAGAGGTGGTACACTTTCACCACAAGGTTCGATACATCTGTCAGGGATAACCCTGAATCATCATACTTAGTATGCAGATAATCAAACATAACCTTCCCTTTACACACCCTAGTACAAGCACCTCTCCTATGAGCATGGCCTCCCAACCATGACCATCAGTCATCTTGGGCACTGCATAGGTGGACATCATTGAGAGGTAGCCTCAGCTCAAACCTCTCCCGTGAGGGAACTAATACTAATGTATATAAATTTCTAGCTAAGCCTTACCCAATTCAGGTAATGTGGTTGTACGGTAAATTTGGAATCGTATCGCATCCGAATCCAACCATCAGTTTTATAAAAGGGTTAAGGCTCATGCCTCATCATTTTCATCATCATAAATCAATTGTGTTTCTCAACACATGTCAAAACATCTCAATAGAATGACTCATCATTCCAAGGTTTTCATAACTCATTTTCACCAAGTGTTCCCATCTAAAGTGACTCAAGTTTTGATCTATTCTAAAGTACTAAGTTAAGAGTGTTCACTAAGGTGGAAAGATGGGATCAATCTCATGCCATAGAATGACATCTAAAGGTTTCTAAGTAGGTCAAGTTTTATACTCTTTATGCTACCTTCAAAATTAATTAAAGAACTTTGTGTAAACTAAGGGGGGGGGTAAAACTTGTTAATAAGACTTGGAGTACTAATAGTAAAAGGGGGTGTGATCAAAGTGTGCTTAAGGCATCTTTACTAAACTATCTAGTTTTATTCTAGCTTGCTACAATAGCTTACTAAAGCATGTTTGCAAGGGTTAGCTTGCCACTAATAGCTTGCCTTGGTTGGTGCAGTGGTTGAAGTTTTCTTCTTCTTCTTCTTCTTCTTGGTAGAACTCCTCCTCCTCGAAGGCTTGGTCGGTACTATCGTCTAGAAATACATAGGGAGTGCACAATCACTAAACCATACTTAACTAGGCTAAGTAGTATTATAAACCACACAATTGATGATCTATTATCATCCCAAACATCACAAGTTTTAATTCAATAGTTTCAACCTTTTTATTTTGGAAAAGTAATTTCTACTCATTGAAAAATTAACTAAAATTTAATATTCACCACCAAATATGGGCTCATGTGGACACATGTCCTCACCACATATTCTAACATGTGGGAATGAGATTTAAAGGTTGGATCAATATTACTTTGGTTTAAGTTCATTATTTAATGATTTAAAGTGACTAGAAATGCCTATATAGCATTATTTTGGTACTAGTCCAAAGTCACTGCCTGTAAACCTTAATATTATTACATATTTGGATAGATATGATGAAATGTGATTTTTGAGAGATGGAATCAACTCAAAAGCTAACTTGGTTGATTTTATAAAAATGTTTCAAGTTGCAAAAGCTTCTGTCTTCTTATTTTTATTAGGAGAAATCTATAACTCTAAATGAATTAAATCCAACGGGCTTGGATAGAGCATTTCAATACCTTTCAGACAAAATTAGTTTCATGTAATTTGGATTTGTCAAACTCACAGAATTGAATTTTGAAACACTAGACAGAAACTATATTCTAACTAAAAGGAAAATTCCTAATTTGAATTTGAAACGTGCGCGGGAACGAAATGGGCCGGCCCACTGCGCTCCATGCAGCGTCGCGGGCGGGCTTAAGCGGGGCCCCACCCGTCAGTGGAACAGGGGGTACCGAAGGGGTATGGATGAAAGGTGGCTGTGCGATTAGAGGGTAGATCGACGGCTCACAGCTATCGTCCTCGTCGGAACAGGACACGACGGGAGCTAATCCTAGCGCGGTCGGTGAGGGTGCAGTGGGGGCATATCGGGGCTCCGGCGGGGTCGGCGAGGCGGGCGAACAAAGTGGAAGACGACGACGGTTTTCCTGGTACAAGCGGCGCTTCCTGGGATGGCCTGGATCAACGGCACCCTTCTCCTCCCGAGGCGGCGGCTCCGGCTGCAATTCCGGTGTCCTGGTGCTCGAGCGGCTCCGGCTGGCTGTGGGGAGTGAGAGTGAGAGGTGGAGATGAGAATGGTGAGAAGAGAGATTGCTGGGGAGGCCACCTTATATAGGCGAGCGAAGGGTGCAGTGCGGCATGGGCAGAGCTCGATGTGGGCGACGGCACAGCGAGCTAAGGGCATGGGCGAGGTAGGCGGACGGTGGCCGGTCTCCTGGCGATCCTCTATGGCTTGATGGCGCCGCAAGGGGCTATCTCTATTGGTCGGGAGCTTCCGCGCACTGCACGGTGGCCGCAGGTGCTCGACAAGAAATGTGGCGGCTATGGGTCGAGCGGCGGCATACGGGCGTGTCTGGCGAGGTGCTGGGCCTGCTGCGAGTGCCGCCATGCAAGGCTAGGGCTTGACGAGGCTGGTGCTGCTCTGGCGGACGCGGCGCTCCGGGGTGATCGGCATGGCGGACAGAGGCGTGGGCGCGAGCAACTAGGGCTTGTCCTTCGCTCGATTTTGGTCGGGGGCTGGTCGAGGCGGTGCGGTGTGATGGCGCCTGTCTGCCAGCGGGCGAAGGAGAGCGCGGGGTGGCTTTGTGCGAGCTGTCCATGGTCGACCTGGCGCATGGCGTCGGGCGGCTTGGCACTGGAGCAGCTAGGGGAGAGGGAGAGAGAGCTAGGGCCGGGGTTTGAGCTGGGGGGACAAGGGGACCGAGTTAGGCCCAAATGGTGACAAGAAGCACTGCACACTATAGTGTTTTGACAATTGTTTGATCTGTGTCTGCCACCTGTTCGATGAAATGGCTGCAAGAGACCAAAGTTTGAATTTTGAGTTCAAAATTTTTGAGTGATCTCCATGAGTGCTAGGTAGTCTCTGGTTGCAAGGGTTTTGAAAATGGTGCTCAATTATATGGTTTTTGAAATAGGGGTGATCTATGCATATGCATTAGATTCAATTTTAAACTGTCATTTAAATTAGTTTACAGAATATTTTTAGTAGATCAAAAGGTGGGCCTTGGTACCTCATTATGTGTACTGGCAACGGGTGCAAAGATCAAGAATTGTTTTTGTTAAGAATTGAGTACTAGGAATAGCCAAAGTAGGCATGAGAGTTAAATTTGTCCAAATGACCATTCCTTCATTTTAATTCTTTTTTATTTGATTTCTTTTAGGAAAAGTTTGGGAATGATGTAGATGATGTTTAATTCACCTAAGAAACATTTTAGAAGCAAAGGATCACACAATCATGGCAATTCAAAACAACTCCTATTTTAAATGCACACACATATGAATGCTTTCATTTTAAATATGGAAAAGTTTTTGTTAATCCTAAATTTGGATGATTTGATCTTTGATAAACTTGGATTGAAGTTTTGGGATGTTACAAACCTTCCCCCCTTAAATAAAATCTCGTCCCGAGATTTACAAGAAAACTAGGAACTAAAGAGATCTAGGAACTTTGTCCTAATGTAAACCTCGCGCTCCCAAGTGGCTTCCTCCTCGGTATGGTTGCTCCACGGAATCTTGAGAAACTTGATACTCCTGGTCCTGGTGGTTCTGTAGGCTTCTTCTAAGATACGAATGGGCACTTCCTGATAGGTCAGGTCATTGTTGATTTCCACTGCTCTGTGATCGATATTCTTGAAAACTTCAGTCTTCTCAGGCACTTCCAAGCATTTGCGAAGTAACGAGATATGGAACACATTGTGGATGGCTGACATCTCTTCAGGCAATTCTAGCTGATACGATACTTCTCCTCGTCGGTTCAAAATCTTGAAAGGTCCGATATATCTAGGAGCTAACTTTCCCTTCAGACTAAAGCGTTGGGTTCCCTTCAATGGTGAAACCTTGAGATATACGAAATCTCCGACATTGAAAGTCAGGTCTCTCCTTCTCTTGTCAGCATAGCTTTTCTGTCTGGATTGGGCGGTCTTGAGGTGCTCACGAACTTTGTGAACTTTCTCTTCTGCTTCTCGAAGAATGTCGGGTCCAAAGATCTGACTCTCTCCTACTTGCGACCAATTCAAAGGGGTACGACACTTTCTTCCGTACAAGAATTCAAATGGCGCCATCTGCAAACTAGCTTGATAACTGTTGTTATATGAGAATTTTGCGAAGGGCAGGCAGTCTTCCCATTTTGATCCGTATTCCAACACACAAGCTCTAAGCATATCCTCCAAGATCTGGTTGACTCTCTCAGTCTGTCCATCTGTTTGCGGGTGATAAGCGGTACTGAAATTCAACTTGGTTCCTAAACCTTCCTGAACTTTCTGCCAAAATCTTGAAGTAAACTGGGTTCCTCGATCTGATACGATGGTCTTCGGGGTTCCATGCAGACTAACAATCCTAGCAATGTACAGCTCTGCTAGTTTTGCACTCTGGTAGGTTGTCTTGACTGGTATGAAGTGGGCTACCTTGGATAGTCTATCAACTATGACCCAGATTGAGTCATTTCCCCTACTAGAAGTAGGTAAACCGGTGATAAAGTCCATTCCGACGGAATCCCATTTCCATTCCGGAATCTGCAATGGTTGCAACAATCCTGCAGGACTCTGATGATCCGCTTTGACTCTTTGACAAATGTCACATTTGGCGATGTAGCTTCCGATCTATCTCTTCATCTTGTGCCACCAAAATTGCTCTTTCAAATCCTGATACATCTTTGTTCCTCCGGGGTGGATAGAATAAAGAGTATCATGAGCTTCCTTCATGATAATTTCCTTCAGCTCTGAATCTGCTGGTACACAGATACGTCCCTTGTACCACAGTACACCTTCTTCGTCTTTGGTGAATCTAGGTACTTTGCCTGTACCAACACGACATTTGATTCTATCGATACTTTCATTCCCCTTCTGGGCTTCCTTGATTTGGCTAATCAAAGTGGGTTGAAGTTTAATGCTAGCTAGGAATCCTTTGCTAACTAACTCAGTCCTGAACTGCTCCAACTCCTCATACAAACTTGGTTGCTTCTCTTTGATCATGGTGTTTAGCCTACACGGCAATCTGCTAAGAGCATCCGCTACCACATTGGCTTTGCCGGGGTGATAGTGAATGTCAAGGTCATAATCCTTGATTAACTCTATCCATCTTCTTTGCCTCATATTCAACTCCTTCTAGGTGAAGATATACTTCAAGCTCTTATGATCTGAGTAAATCTCACAGCGATTACCCATCAAATAATGACGCCATGTCTTCAATGCTAGAACCACGGCTGCTAGCTCAAGATCATGGGTCGGATAGTTCTGCTCATGCTGCTTCAGTTGTCAAGACAGATACGCGATGACTTTGCCTTCTTGCATCAATACACATCCTAGACCAATCTTTGATGCATCACAATACACATCAAATGGCTTCTTGATGTCTGGCATGATCAAAATTGGGGCTGATATCAATCTCTTCTTCAGCTCCTGGAAACTGGCTTCACACTTGTCTGTCCATTCAAAATGCTTGTCCTTCTTCAACAATTGGGTCATTGGTCGGGCTATGCTCGAGAATCCTTCTACGAATTTGCGGTAATATCCCGCTAATCCGAGAAATGAACGAACTTGGGTTTGATTGGTTGGGGCTTCCTATTCTTCGACATCTTTGATCTTGCTGGGATCAACAGAGACTCCTCCAGCAGACACAATATGTCCTAGGAATCCTTCTTCTTTCAGCCAAAACTCACACTTGCTGAACTTGGCATATAACTGATGCTCTCTTAGGGTTTCTAGGATGATTCTCAGATGTTGCTCATGCTCTTCTTCTGACTTGGAGTAGATAAGGATGTCGTCGATAAACACAACTACAAACTTATCTAAGAAATTCATAAAGATCTTATTCATGAGATTCATGAAATAAGCAGGGGCATTGGTTAATCCAAAATACATAACCGTATACTCATATAGACCATAGCGAGTAGTAAAGGCGGTCTTCGGAATATCCGTTGCATGAATCTTAAGTTGGTGATAACCAGTCCTAAGATCAATCTTTAAGAATACCCAAGCTCCAGTCAACTGATCAAATAGATCCTCTATCTTTGGCAAGGGGTACTTGTTCTTGATGGTGACATCATTCAACTTTCTGTAGTCTATACACAGACGGTTGCCTCCATCCTTCTTGTCGACGAATAGCACTGGTGATCTCCATGGCGATGCACTTGGTTGAATCAAGCCGGTTGCTAACATGGCATCCAACTGCTTCTTCAGTTCTACTAACTCTGAGGGGTTCATGGTATAGGGTCTCTGGGCTATAGGTCCAGTTCCGGGGATTAGTTCGATAATGAACTCTATATCCCTATCCGGGGGCATACCTGGCAATTCATCTAGGAATACGTCGGGGTATTCACAGACTACTCTGACTTGGTCAATGGTAGGCAGGACTACACTTTTGTTGCATTTGAATTGACGGGGTAAGGTTTCAGAGATATGTTCTACGGTTACTCCAGAACTACTGGTCATGGTGATGGCTTTCTTAGCACAGTCTATCAGTCCTTTATGCCTTGACATCTAGTCCATACCTAGTACTACTTCCAAACCTTTGGTTCCATGTACAATTAGGTTGGCATAAAAATCTATCCCATGTATTCTGATAGGTACAGCTTTGCAAATTTTTCTAGCTTTTGTAGTTGAACCGGGGATTTGAACTATCATGACATGCTTTAGGTTGGTTGGGAGAATCTTACTAGTGCATACAAATTCTTCGGTGACAAATGAATGCGATGCTCTAGAATCAAACAATACTCTTGCTAAAACTGAGTTGATAGAAAACATACCCAGCACTACATCTGGTGCTTCCTGGGCTTCCTCTGCGTTCATGTGGAAGAGACGGCCGTTGCGGTTGTGCGGGTTCCCTGGGGAAAATCTCCTGCCTGGTTAAACACGATGCTGCTGCTGAGCTGGGGCATTCACAGGGGCATTGGTGGCAGTCTTCTTGGGACACTCATTGGAGTAGTGACCCTTCACTCCACACTCGAAACAAGTGATCTAGGACTTGTCCTTGACTGCGACAGGTACAGCATTGCTGCCAGTTCTAGGGGCAGTGTTGTTGTTGTTGCTCTTGGGAGGGGCACGGTTGAAGTTGTTGGCATTGCCGGGGTTATGATTGTTTCCTCCGGGCTTCACATTTCCTCCGCTACGGTTGGGGTAGCTTGGGCGAGAATTTGGGGGTCGGTTGTTCCTTGGTTTATATCTTGGTGAGGGGTTGGGATGGTACTTCTGGTGACTACTGGATCCAGACTGCTGCATCATACGACGCTTGCGGTTGTCGTTTGCCTGGTTAATCTTCCCTTCCATCTGAATGGCAGAGTCGACTAGCTCTTCAAGATCCTGGAAACGGATGTTGACGAGGACAGTTTGCATCTCATCATGTAGCCCGTTTAAGAATCTCTCTTTCTTCTTGGCCTCCGTGTTGATTTCATCCGGTGCATATCTGGCAAGTGACAAGAATTTGTCATGGTACTCTACTACAGTCAATCTTCCTTGCTTCAGTTCACGGAATTCATCTCTCATCCTGTTGACAAGACCTTGCGGCACGTGGGTGCGGCTGAACTTGACCTTGAATGCTTCCCAGGTCATCACCTGGCCATGGTTCATGTTGCGGACGCTATTCCACCAAGCTCTTGCATCTCCCGCCAGATAGTGAGTGGCGAAGAGAACTTTCTCATTCTCATCAAATCCTGCAACTTCGAGGTTGTTTTCCATGGTCTGTAACTAGTCATCAGCATCTAATGGGTTTTTAGATTGGTTGAAGATTGGGGGATTGGTGTTCTGCAATTTTTTGAGTTTAGATCCATGGTGATCCTAATTTCCATGTCCTTGGTTGTTGAGAGCCATTTGGGCGATCTGCTGCAATGTCGCTAAGTTGGCTTGACGCTCGTCCCTGCTTGCTTCACGGTCCGCGATGAGATTCTGCAAGATCTGCAGCATTGGGTCCATCGATGAGCTGCTCCCTCCTTGGTTTCCATGAGTCATCTGAAGATTGAGATAGATATTGGGGTAAGAGGGAAATTCTAAGGTTCATGGTTTTGGGTTTTCAAAGCTACAACTTTGAGTTAGACTCGGGTTTTTCAACTAACTTCTTTTTCATTCATGCAAGCAAGCACGCGATACAACACACACCACAACAAGCAAAGGGGAAAAACAGGTGGTTTTAAGAACCATTCTGCAAGCTACGATACAATGAGATGATACATCTCATGCTACGATAGTGCTCTACTGCATCTACTCATTGTCGATGAAGTCGGAGTCTTCATCATCAGTGTAGAAGTCCACAACATCCTCTGCCAGAAAATTGTCATCGTTGCTGAGGTAAGAATCCATATCTCCCTGGATGTCTTCTCCTTCATCATCTTCTTCCTTGGCGGTAAGCTGAGCTTCCTGCTCCTTGACGGTCTTCTCGAGGTCGGCCACCTTCTTGCGAAGACGGGCGATGGTGCGATCCTTCTTTGCACGCTGGCGACAAAGAGACTGGCGATCTTGGACGAGCAGTGTGAAAGTCTGGGCCTTCTGGTCGGCGATGGCACGGTTCTGGTTGGCTAACTCTCTGGCATTGTCCAGTTCCTGTTGTCGGTCATGAAGCAAGAAGTCAAGGTTCTCCACTTGACGCCTCAATTCTGGGTGACTTGGCATCTCCATCGACATTCCCATGAAGTCACGTCTTGCATAGTGGGCAAAACGAGTTCCTTGAATCTTGTTGACGCTGAGGGCACATAGACGTGCGAGAGCTTCATGCATTGCCCTGGCTAATCCATCTAGCCAGTTGTTCTCTCTCACAGAGAACTGAATTCTCACAGAAGTTGGTGCTTCAATGCTTCCTCAAAGATCTGCGGTGACTAGCCGTTGTAGGTCTCCTCCTGGGGTTCCTGGAAGTTGAGCTCCAAGAAACTCCGGATGTGGGCGTCCCAGTAATTCTGACAGTGAATCCAGATCCCTCTCGAAGATCAGCTGACCTCCGTTTCCCAACTAGTAAAACTTGCTGAACTGAGTCTCCATCTACAAGAATTTAGGATGAGGAAATTAGTGAAGTGATCAAGTATGTCAAATTTTAAGCAGTAATGTAATAATTTTGAGGAACATGTATTTTTGAGAAAGAATGAGTTCACAAGGGTGAGAGGGGAATAGTTTTTCATAAATACTCACTTTGGTTTTGAAGCTATGTTTTTGGTTTGGACGTCCATTCTAACTAGGGTCTCCTATGGTTAGGATCGCTCTGATACCAACTTGTCAACACCTGGATTTTTAATCCCAGATGCCCGTTATGCCATACCTCGCAATCCCAGGATTACCATTTTTGCGAGACATAACGGATTGGATATCATAGTACATCATCCATTACAAACCATACATAAGGTTTTACACAAATACGGATCTCATGATCCAGTCTTTAATACAACAAGCAGCGGAAATAAATGATAGCGTAGCGGTGGGTTCCATCTTCAGGGGCACAGGCAATGCTGACGAAGGCAGATAGTCCTAGTTATCATAGCCGTCCTGCTGACCATCATCTTGATAATCTCCTTCATAGTCTGGCCATGATAATAGCCAGGGACAAAAGCCATGAGTACTCTTTAAGTACTCGCAAACTACTACTAGCAAGGGTTATGATTCTAAGTTAAAGTACTGAATTTAAAGAATAACTATCAAGTTAAGTTTGAAACCTAAGCTGAGTTCTGAAGCAAGAAAAGATAAAGTAAAATTCTAGAATCACTTAAGTTGGGAAGCTAATTTCATTAACACAACCCTGTTGTGGTCAAGTCAAAGGTCATCATTCATTTCAAGGTATTTAGAAAACATCTGACAACGAAACAGTATGGCCATTCCAACTGTCCATAACCGCGGACGCGGCTATTCGAATAGTTTGACACTCTGCAGAGGTGGTACACTTTCACCACAAGATTCGATACATCTGTCAGGGATAACCCTGAATCATCATACTTAGTATGCAGATAATCAAACATAACCTTCCCTTTACACACCCTAGTACAAGCACCTCTCCTATGAGCATGGCCTCCCAACCATGACCATCAGTCATCTTGGGCACTGCATAGGTGGACATCATTGAGAGGTAGCCTCAGCTCAAACCTCTCCCGTGAGGGAACTAATACTAATGTATATAAATTTCTAGCTAAGCCTTACCCAATTCAGGTAATGTGGTTGTACGGTAAATTTGGAATCGTATCGCATCCGAATCCAACCATCAGTTTTATAAAAGGGTTAAGGCTCATGCCTCATCATTTTCATCATCATAAATCAATTGTGTTTCTCAACACATGTCAAAACATCTCAATAGAATGACTCATCATTCCAAGGTTTTCATAACTCATTTTCACCAAGTGTTCCCATCTAAAGTGACTCAAGTTTTGATCTATTCTAAAGTACTAAGTTAAGAGTGTTCACTAAGGTGGAAAGATGGGATCAATCTCATGCCATAGAATGACATCTAAAGGTTTCTAATTAGGTCAAGTTTTATACTCTTTATGCTACCTTCAAAATTAATTAAAGAACTTTGTGTAAACTAAGGGGGGGTAAAACTTGTTAATAAGACTTGGAGTACTAATAGTAAAAGGGGGTGTGATCAAAGTGTGCTTAAGGCATCTTTACTAAACTATCTAGTTTTATTCTAGCTTGCTACAATAGCTTACTAAAGCATGTTTGCAAGGGTTAGCTTGCCACTAATAGCTTGCCTTGGTTGGTGCAGTGGTTGAAGTTTTCTTCTTCTTCTTCTTGGTAGAACTCCTCCTCCTCGAAGGCTTGGTCGGTACTATCGTCTAGAAATACATAGGGAGTGCACAATCACTAAACCATACTTAACTAGGCTAAGTAGTATTCTAAACCACACAATTGATGATCTATTATCATCCCAAACATCACAAGTTTTAATTCAATAGTTTCAACCTTTTTATTTTGGAAAAGTAATTTCTACTCATTGAAAAATTAACTAAAATTTAATATTCACCACCAAATATGGGCTCATGTGGACACATGTCCTCACCACATATTCTAACATGTGGGAATGAGATTTAAAGGTTGGATCAATATTACTTTGGTTTAAGTTCATTATTTAATGATTTAAAGTGACTAGAAATGCCTATATAGCATTATTTTGGTACTAGTCCAAAGTCACTGCTTGTAAACCTTAATATTATTACATATTTGGATAGATATGATGAAATGTGATTTTTGAGAGTTGGAATCAACTCAAAATCTAACTTGGTTGATTTTATAAAAATGTTTCAAGTTGCAAAAGCTTCTGTCTTCTTATTTTTATTAGGAGAAATCTATAACTCTAAATGAATTAAATCCAACGGGATTGGATAGAGCATTTCAATACCTTTCAGACAAAATTAGTTTCATGTAATTTGGATTTGTCAAACTCACAGAATTGAATTTTGAAACACTGGACAGAAACTATATTCTAACTAAAAGGAAAATTCCTAATTTGAATTTGAAACGTGCGCGGGAACGAAATGGGCCGGCCCACTGTGCTCCGCGCAGCATCGCGGGCTGGCTTAAGCGAGGGCCCCACCTGTCAGTGGAACAGGGGGTACCGAAGGGGTATGGATGAAAGGTGGCCGTGCGATTAGAGGGTAGATCGACGGCTCACAGCTATCGTCCTCGTCGGAACAGGACAAGACGGAAGCTAACCCTAACGCGGTCGGTGAGGGTGCAGTGGGGGCGTACCGGGGCTCCGGCAGGGTCGGCGAGGCGGGCGAACGAAGTGGAAGACGACGACAGTTCTCCTGGTACAAGCGGCGCTTCCTGGGATGGCCTGGATCAACGGCGCCCTTCTCCTCCCGAGGCGGCGGCTCCAGCTGCAATTCTGGCATCCTGGTGCTCGAGCGGCTCCGGCTGGCTATGGGGAGTGAGAGTGAGAGGTGGAGATGAGAATGGTGTGAAGAGATCTTGCTGGGGAGGCCTCCTTATATAGGCGAGCGAAGGGTGCAGAGCGGCATGGGCAGAGCTCGACATGGGCAACGGCACAGCGAGCTAAGGGCATGGGCGAGGTAGGCGGACGGTGGCTGGTCTCCTGGCGATCCTCTATGGCTTGATGGCGCCGCAAGGGGCTATCTCTATTGGTCGGGAGCTTCCGCGCACTACACGGTGGCCGCAGGTGCTCGACAAGAAATGCGGCGGCTATGGGTCGAGCGGCGGCATACGGGCGTGTCTGGCGAGGTGCTGGGCCTACTGCGAGTTCCGCCACTCAAGGCTAGGGCTTGGCGAGGCTGGTGCTGCTCTGGCGGACGCGGCGCTCCGGGGTGATCGGCATGGCGGACAGAGGCGTGTGCGCGAGCAACTGGGGCTTGTCCTCCGCTCGATTTTGGTCGGGGGCTGGTCGAGGCGGTGCGGTGTGATGGCCCCTGTCTGCCAGCGGGCGAAGGAGAGCGCGGGGTGGCTTTGTGCGGGCTGTCCATGGTCGACCTGGTGCATGGCGGCGGGCGGCTTGGCACTAGAGCAGCTAGGGGAGAGGGAGAGAGCTAGGGCCGGGATTTGAGCTGGGGGGACAAGGGGACCGAGTTAGGCCCAAATGGTGACAAGAAGCACTGCACACTATAGTGTTTTGACAATTGTTTGATCTGTGTTTGCCACCTGTTCGATGAAATGGCCGCAAGAGACCAAAGTTTGAATTTTGAGTTTAAATTTTTTGAGTGATCTCCACTAGTGCTAGGTAGTCTCTGGTTGCAAGGGCTTTGAAAATGGTGCTCAATTATATGGTTTTTGAAATAGGGGTGATCTATGCATATGCATTAGATTCAATTTTAACCTGTCATTTAAATTAGTTTACAGAATGTTTTTAGTAGATCAAAAGGTGGGCCTTGGTACCTCATTATGTGTACTAGCAAGGGGTGCAAAGATCAAGAATTGTTTCTGTTAAGAATTGAGTAGTAGGAATAGCCAAAGTAGGCATGAGAGTTAAATTTGTCCAAATAAGACCATTCCTTCATTTTATTTCTTTTTGATTTGATTTCTTTTAGGAAAAGTTTGGGAATGATGTAGATGATGTTTAATTCACCTAAGAAACATTTTAGAAGCAAAGGATCACACAATCATGGCAATTCAAAACAACTCCTATTTTAAATGCACACATATATGAATGCTTTCATTTTAAATATGGAAAAGTTTTTGTTAATCCTAAATTTGGATGATTTGATCTTTGATAAACTTGGATTGAAGTTTTGGGATGTTACAGGGAACCCCAAGAGGAAGGTATAATGAGCACAATAGTAAGTTTCCATCAGTATGAAACCAAGGTTATCAATCCAGTAGGAGCAAGGAAACACCCCAAAGGTGTAGCTAGCTGAACGTTGGCAGGGCGCACTACCGGTGCCAGCAGCAACGTGGAGACCTGCACAACACAACCACAGAACTTTGCCCCCAACTTACGATGAGGCAAAGTTCTGTGGTTGTGTTGTGCAGGTTTCCATGTTGCTGCTGGCGCCAGTAGTGCGCCCTGCCAAAGTCCAGCTAGCAACACCTTGGAGGTGTTTCCTTGCTCCTACTGGTTCGATAAACCATGGTTTCATAACTGAGGGAAAACTTGCTGATGTGCTCATCATACCTTCCTCTTGGGGTTCCCCAACGATCTTGATATATTTTGGGCCATCAGTGTTGATGGTTAATAAGACCACCAACTTTAAGAAGCCGGGGTAAAAAGGAAAAGGCAAGGGCAAGAAGTCCAAGAAGGATGGCAATATCGTTGCCAGTACCTCAAAGACTGCCAAGACCAGCCCTAAGCCTAGCACTACGTGCTACTACTTCAAAGGGGATGGGCACTAGAAATGCAACTGCCCCAAGTACCTTGAAGACAAGCGAGCCGGCAAGATAGCCGCCAAGGACAAAGGTATATGTGATATACATGTTATTGATGCGTTCCTTACAAGCACGAGGAGTAACACCTGGGTATTTGATACCGGATCTGTTGCTCACATTTGTAACTCTCAGCAGGATCTGCAGAGTAGGAGGCACCTGAGGAAGGACGAGGTGACGATGCGCGTCGACAATGGTTCGAGAGTCGAAGTAATGGCCGTCGGCACCCTGCATCTCTGTCTACCATCAGGATTACTTTTGGTTTTGAATAAATGCTACTATGTACCCGCATTGAGTATGAATATTGTGAGTGGGTCTTGCTTATTGCAAGACCGTTATTCGTTTAAATCAGGAACAAATGGTTTTTCAATTTATATGAATGATATTTTCTATGTTCATGCTCCTATGTGTGATGGTTTATTCTTAGTTTATCTTGATTGTAGTACACACATCCATAGTGTTGATGCTAAATGTTTTAAGCATAATGATGATAATTCCATGTTTATGTGGCATTGCCATCTTGGTCATATTGGCATAAAACGCATGAAGAAGCTTCATTCATAAGGGCTTCTTGGATCATTGGATTTCGAATCCCTTGATACATGTGAGCCTTGCCTCATGGGCAAGATGACTAGGACACCATTCTCCAGGACAGTGGAGAGAGCTGTAGACCTACTGGGAATCATACATACGGATGTATGTGGACCAATGAGCGTCTTAACACTCAATGGTTATCATTACTTTGTTACCTTTACTGACGACTTAAGCAGATATGGATTTATCTACTTAATGAAGCACAAGTCTGAAACCTTTGAAAAGTGCAAGGAATTTCAGAAAGAAGTAGAGAATCAACTTAACAAGAGAATCAAGCATCTTCGATCGGATCGAGGAGGCGAGTATTTGAGTTATGAGTTTAACATGCACTTGAAGGACTGTGGGATTATCCCACAGCTTACGCCAGCCAGAACACCACAACATAATGGTGTGTCAGAACATCGTAACCGAACCCTATTAGATAGTGTGCGGTCCATGATGTCTTTAACTGATTTGTCTATGTCTTTTTGGGGATACGCATTAGAAACCGCTGCTTTTATTTTAAACCGAGTACCATCCAAATCCCTAGAGACAACCCCATATGAGATATGGTATGGACAGAAGCCAAAGTTGTCATTTCTGAAAGTTTGGGATTGTGAGGCTTACGTTAAGAAACTGCGGCCTGACAAACTCGAACCCAAATCGGAAAAATGTATCTTTGTGGGATATCCAAGGGAAACCGTTGGGTATACTTTCTACAACCAAGCCGAAGGCAAAACGTTTGTCGCAAAAACCGGCACCTTTCTCGAGAAAGACTTTCTTGCTAAAGGAGTTAGTGGAAGGAAAATTGAGTTAGATGAAGTTGTTGGCCCTTCTCTCCAAATTCCGAGTAGCGCATCGGAAGCTGTTCCGAAACCACTCTCCAATGTGGAGGAAGAGCCTAATGATGATGATCAAAACAATGACGTCGAGACTCCTGAGGTTCGCAGGTTTACAAGAATTCGTGCCATTCCTGATTGGTACACTAGCCTTGTAATGTCTATCATCCTAGATGAATAGGAAGAACCTACAAACTACAAAGAAGCTATGGATAGTGCTGACTCCGAGAAATGGATGGAAGCCATGAAATCCGAAATAGGATCCATGCATGAGAACCAAGTTTGGACCTTGGTATATCTTCCAGAAGGTCGCAAGGCCGTGGAAAATAAATGGATCTTTAATAAAAAGACAGATGCGAATGGTAATGTGACCGTTCACAAAGCTCGACTTGTCACAAAGGCGTTTCGACAAATTCAAGGAGTTGATTACGATGAGACTTACTCTCCCGTAGTGATGCTTAAGGCTGTCCGAATTTTAAAAGCAATTGCTGCACATTTCGACTATGAAATTTGGCAAATGGATGTCAAGACCGCATTCCTCAATGGTCACATTGATGAAGAGTTGTATATGATGCAACCGGAAGGTTTTGTTGATCCTAAGGATGCTGGAAAGGTATGCAAGATTCAACGATCCATTTATGTATTGAAGTAAGCATATCGGAGCTGAAACCAATGTTTTGATCAAGTGATCAAGAGTTTTGGATTTGTCCAAAATCAACAAGAGTTCTGTGTTTACAAGAAAGCGAGTGGGAGCTTAGTTGTTTTCTTAGTAGTATATGTGGATGACATATTACTCATGGGAAACAATGTGGATCTTGTGAGAAGCGTGAAAGCATATTTGAGTAACCAATTTTCCATGAAGGATCTAGGTGAAGCTGCATACATATTAGGAATCAAGATCTATAGAGATAGATCAAGGCACCTAATTGCATTAAGTCAGAGTACTTACATCGAAAAGATTTTGAAGAGGCTCAAAATGGAAAATACCCAAAGGGGTTTGGTACCAATGATGAAGAATTGCAAAATGAGTATGACTCAATGTCCGATAACGGACGATGATAGAGAAAAGATGTCTTACATCCCCTATGCCCCATCCATAGGATCTATCATGTATGCAATGTTAAGTACGCGACCTGATGTGGTAGTGCCTCTTAGTTTGACGAGCCGATACCAAAGTAATCCAGGACCAGATCACTGGACATCTGTAAAGAATATCCTAAAGTATCTGAGAAGAACAAAGGATGTGTTCCTAATCTATGGAGGAAGTGATGAAGCTCTAAACATAATGGGTTACATGGATGCGATCTAGAACTCGGATCATGATGACTCGAAGTCTCAAACAGGATTTGTGTTCCTAGTGAATGGTGGGGCGGTAAGATGGAAAAGTAAGAAGCAACCGGTGGTGGCACAATCTTCAATGGAGTCTGAATACATTGTTGCGGCTGATGCAGCGAATGAGGCTGTTTGGCTAAGGAATTTCGTTATCGAACTAGGAGTTTTTCCAAATGCGCAAGACCCCGTGACGATCTATTGTGGTAACACGGGAGCTATTGAAAATGCAAAGGAACCAAAGACTCATTCCGCAACCAAACATATCAAGCTTAGATTTCACGTCATCCGACAGAACGTTGACGAAGGTGAAGTCAAGATTTGCAAAGTAGATACGGAACTAAATATGGTAGATCCTTTGACTAAAGCTCTCCATCAGGAAAAGCACGAACAACACCGAGATTCCATTGGTGTTAGGTTCCTGCCTATTGTAAACTAGTTTTATTTATACTCTAGTGCAAGTGGGAGACTGAAGGAGTTATGCCCTAGAGGCAAATAATAAAGTGTATTATTTGATATATCTCCTATATGTTCATAATACGTTTCATACTGTGTTATAACTGTGTTAATACGAAACATTAATACACGTGTGGTATGTAAACAAACCGTGTCTCTAGTTACCTCTAGCGAACTAGTTCATTGGTCATGAGGATGGTCTGGGTTTCAAGATCATGGGCATTTATGCCGATTGACAATGGGGTCATGTTATTAGTTGAATAACATGATAGACAAACATCCGAACATTATATCTTGAATGAGATCTAGTTACAAAGTTCACCATTGATGATAAAACACAAAGAACCTCGCAACCTGATCCTTTGACTGTGAGGTAATGCAAATCACCGTTCCGGAGGATGATTAGATGGTTATCAAGCATCATCTCGTAACAGGGTGATCAAAAAGGTGCCACTCAGGTTTTCCGAAGGGATGCGCAGAGGAGTACATATCAAGACCAGGATTTGTCTAATCCATGTAATGGACAGATACATGTGGCCATCTCGATGACGTTGCATTAATGAAGCTTGAAAGCATGTGACTTGGTCACGAAATGCAATGACATGAAAACGAGTAAACAAATTCATTGGTAACGAGACTGAACTATGGTATGGGGATACCGAAGATCAAGTCTCGAATGAATTAGGTATCATATGACAAATGGAATGGGAAATGACTATCTCACGGTTTGAGCGATTATATTCGTTAAACGCACGGGGGTCACATGGCCATCAAGGTCCCTCTGTTGATCATTGATGAGAGAGCAGTCTCGATCATGTCCGTAGTGTTTCCGAACCGAAGGATGTCACGATTAAGGGTAGGGACGCTTAGGGTAGATGAGGCATCATAGGAGAAATAGAGGAAGAGAAACCAGAATAGTTCCATGTGACATCCGATGGAGATCGGAAGGGGTCCGGAAGGTGTTCTAGAGAAAAGGAATATGATAATATATGTATTTGAATGTTAATTAGAGAATTAATATTCAATATATATTATTTTATTAATAAAGGCTTCCTAATGCTAATGGGCCTTACCCGAAGGGAGGCCCAATAGGGCATGGCACCTAGGGAGAGGGGGCCAGCCGACCTAGGCTTTATGGGCCGCCCCAATGGGGCCCACCTAGGGCTGGCGGCTGCCCCTAGATGGCCAACAAGGTGTGGGAATTAGTCCCAAACCACCTGGCCCCTCATAATATTGGAGAGGACCTCGTGGGTGAGTTCTCCACCTTCACACCACCGTCGTGTGATTAGCGATCCGACATCTACTTCTTCCGCTGCTCGGCTGGATCAGAGTCCGGTTGACATCTCCTACATCGGACATGTGACGAACTTCGGAGGCACCACACTTGGGGTGCTGGTCGTTTTCATCAATATACGCCTTCCTGCATAAGGCGTTCCTCGGTCTTCAAAGGTATGAATACCGTCTCTCTCCTCTGTTACTTATGTCTACATAGCATAGATCCTAGTATTAGTGTTCGAGTAGATAGAATTTTTTGTTTTCTGCTACGGAACCCTTCAGTTGGTGCAGGAGCTCTTCCCACCTCACCTCCGGAGACCGCGGGCGTGCACGACCCGGGGAGCGCCTGTCCTGGCCTCCCGTCGCTGCTGTCTAGGAGGCGAGTGAGAGGGGTGGCGGTCCTAGGTCCGCAGGGAGGGCGGCGACCAACGACCCGGGTGGCGATAGGCGCCCAGGTGACCACGTCCTTGTAGGGGAGAATGCGGCGGACTGCCATGGTGCTGTGGCGGTGGGGAACGGCCCATAGGGCTCCAGCACGGGTAGCAGGGGGATTTTTTCCATTCACGGTTTGTTTCAATGTTTTAGTTCGGTTTTGATTCCATTTCAGTTGGTGACATTAGCGCATGTGCTGACCAGGAAAAAATCAAAGTGCTGTACTAATCTCAAAATAACATTGGACGGTGGATGCTTTGCTGACACATGTTGGTAACTGTAAAAGACACTTTTCGTAGTACACACATTCTCGACACTAAGGACCCGATTGGTAGGCAGATGACTGCAAGTGCACAGATCATTTGTAGCTAGTTTCGAAATAAAGATATCGATCCCACAGGGAGCAGGAGTCTGGAGTCTAATAACTCTTGAATTAAATACTACAATAGAAATGCTAAATAAAGTTCTAAGTAACAAGGTAAAATCCGAGTATTGTGTAAAAAGGCTTTTGGGGGTTTTTGGTATAAGAGAACAATAAGTCAAGTAAAAAACCGAACACAAAAAGTAAGTATCGCGTATGTAAAAGAGATTTGAAACTACAATGGGAAAAAGGCATTCTCAGGGAGTAGCGGATACACCTCTAGAATTATAAAGAGCTAAGGTAAAGATTATTATCATGAACATTCTCAACTACCTATGTGTGGGAGGAACTCCATATTTGGACAAATAGGTAGCAAACACTGCTCACATCATCCTCAGAACCACATCAATCAAATTACTGCGCTATTAAGGGACTTAATCCCGTAGGACGCATCCCATGGCAAGGATAGTGTTCCGTGAGTTTTCTCGGTTCCCAAGTTGATATGTAAGGGGTGCCAACAGCTTTATAGTCATTGTAAGTGCTAACACACCTCCGTCTACCAATAAGTAGTTCCCTCCATCAAGTCCCCACAAGAGGCAAATATTGAGAGGTTGACTTCTCCCAAAATCAAGATGAAGACAATCAAACACATGGTCACATCGATGAATATCATAATAAACTTTATCTTATTTCAATCTCATACTAGGGTTTCTCCATCTCCCAAAGAACTAATGATCTACTCAAACATGGAGGCAATCAACATCATGGCAATAACAATGGAATCTATCATATATGAATATTACTTGTATAAATCCACAACGAGTACGAAAATTACAACAAGATCTAGACAAGCTGTAGATGGGATGGATGGAGATGGTGGTGATGCAGCGGTTGATGATGAAGATCGATGCCTTAGCCTCCCGGATCTACGTAGGGCGAAGATGGATTCCGGTGGATGAGTTCCCCCTCCAGATGCCTTCCGGAGGTGAGGTTTTGGCGGTTTCTAGTTGTTATGTATGTCCTCTCTCCGATCCAGTTGCACAGGGTGAAACTATTTGAGGAGGCGGTGGCGGCACCAACTATACGGCGGGAACTATATGGTGGGAAAATTAATTCCTGCCATATAGTTGGTCGTTAAACCTTCTGGATACCTCGATCGCTTCGGGTTTTATTCTAGTGTTATTGATATTTCCCAAATAAGCGATTTATGTTGTTTTTTACTCCTTTTCTCCCCAATACAACTGCTCCAAGAATTGTGTCCATTGTATCCATCATTTGTCCTGATCCTGGTGAAAATAGACATAAAATGTGCGCATGAACACCGTAAAATACCAAGATCCTACAACTACAGTGCAAAATAATAATATAAAACATGATGCAAATATGCACTCATTAACTTCCCCAAGCTTAGACTCTTGCTCGTCCCGAGCAAGTTTAGGTTAATGGATGTGATCCTCATATTCATGAAGCTAAGTCGATAAAATAAATGAGGCAGTTTCAGCATGTGTTTATCATATAGGAATAAGTTCATGAATAGTACCTTACTCGAACCATCCGAATAATATTAGCAGGCTTCCACACCTTAGCATTTAACAGTTCACAAAAGATCACTCTCAATATGATGTAAAAGTATTCAGTTCTACCGAATGAGTTAGCGAGGTAGTCCCAAGTGTTTTTGGATTAACATATTCACTTGGGATTTAAAATTTCAAACACTTCTTTGTCATACTACATTATAGTGGTGTATGCCTATTTTCTCTTTGCACATTCGCTCTTTTTCTTCTCTCTTTTCTTCTTCTTTTTTTATATATATGCTCACACTTTTGTTTAAGTGTTGTGCAAAGGAGCTAGCCATATATTCCACTTCATGTAGGAATTCAAAGTTTAAAGATCTCAATTACCAAATTCCAATTGTATATGAAGCAATCTTTATAGCTTGAATATTCTACCTCGTCTTGTTCTCACTCTAATTTGATAGCACTTTTAATTTTCCTTTGTTCAAGGTTTCTTTTTCAACTTAACTGATTAGATAATTTTTCTTTGTAAATCAAACCATGAACTTACAACATATTGACCAAATTATCTTTGTATGTTCCATTAATACCAATGGTGTGGAAGATTCCTATTGCCATCATCAAATGCAAGTTAAATTATACTCAAGCCATTCATATATCCAATAGGAGAAGCACAAACTCAATATTTCTCCATATATGATAATAAACTCGGAATTTCATAAAAGGGATCGACTATTCCTGAAGGGAATTCTAATGTTGCAAACTTTATTTATAATTTTAACTAATGCAAAACTAAAATAGTAATGTAAAACTTATAAGATAGATTACAAGGTCTTAAAGATCTCCCCAATCTTGGAATCAAGCCAAGTGGGATCATATAATCCCTTGCAATTATTTGATACCGTGGTTATTGTAGATCACCGTGGCACCATGGCATGTAACACCGTGGTGCGTAGCTACTTGTTGGTATCCTCTAGAGCAGTGATGTGGTTGTAGCACCTACGCAAATCAAATTGCAAAGTGTCCACTTTATCTGCGAGCTTAGTCACCAATGGGAGAAGATCATCCTTCTTCTCTATCTCCTTGAGACGGTGACATACTTCAACGCGATGGAGTAGCTCCTTCTTCTGATATATCTCCAGTGCTCGCATGCGGTCCTTGGTTCTAGGAACAACTTCTTCTTCCTCATCCATAATTGATGGATCGGGGAAGTAGAAACCATTCCTCCACAATTCTTGAGGCTTCACCCTCATACGAGCACCAATGGTAGGCTTCAAGAGTGGCACCGTCGCTCCCTTGCTAGCACCTGCACCAATATTAGGTAATTCCTTACGATTGTGCGGCCTGGGGTCCATGGCGATGAACTTGACCGTCTCCACACGCCCTTTTCCATGCGGATTGTGACCTTCTCTCTCTCGTTGAGCTCTCTTCATTGCCGCCTAGTTGATCTCCGGGGATCATAGACATCACGACATATGTAGATGTCACTCCAATCTTCATCCGTATCGTTGTTGTAGAAGCTTGGCTCGACGTACTCCTATACCTCGGGATAAACCTCTCCATCTCCTCATTGTTGTCCTCCATGGACGGGATGCGGGAGCGGTCCCTGGAAGGAGTAATGAGACCCAGGGGTTTTCCACGGTCTGGGATAGGATAGAGCATGGCTGGATTGGTTCCTGGTGATTATGATTTAGAGAGAAACATAATGGCAGTATATAAGGGGGGTCAGAGGTTGGTAAAACTCGTTAGAAACCCCAAATTCACGCCCAAGAAAAGAATCTTAACGGAAGAGGGAAAGAAATTACGGATTTGGAGAAGTCCTGCCGCGTAATGACCAACTATACTAGCGCAGCCCGTATAGCTCTGGCCGTATAGTTGGTTCCGGGAAGATATTTCCAAATATATCGAGTCCAGGTCGATTAAGTTACCGACTTAGAACCGTCGTAAGGAATCAAAAATGACTGAGAGTTTAACGACCAACTATAGAGTGGGAGGATTTTCTCCGACCATATAGTTGCGACTGTATAGTTTCTAGACATCGAAAACTATTTCACGAAGAAGGTACTGAAGGTTTAACGACCAACTTTATGGCGGGAGATTTTTCTCTGGCCGTATAGTTGCGACCGTATAGTTGGTTAAAACCTTCACAAACTTCAGAAAAACATGACGAATTCAAAGGCAAAAATTTCAGAAGTAAAATTTGTGCAAACAAATCACTTATTTGAGTAACAACACTTACCTTGCACTTGCCGTTTACTTATTCGGGGATGACAAGCTCCTCCAACAACAAAGACTTCTTCTCTTTTGGAGGAATTCACCTTAGTTCATTTAATAATTCTCGTAGACAAAAATCACCAGGACTAAAGTTCCTCTCAATAAGATTGGTGTCTTGCTGGGAAAATATAGACACTGCATCCAACATCTTTATTTCTTGCCTCTGCATAATCTTCAACTCAAATTCTTTAAGTAAAAGGATCCAACGAATCGGTCTTGGCATAATCTGCATCAACTATATAAGAACGAAATTTATCGCAAGAGAAAAACACAGCAAAAAGTTCCCTTTATTCCTTAGAATAATTCTTTTGAGCACTATTAAGAGTTCTACTAGCATGATGTATACGTTTTCTCCGTGGGCGGAGCAAGACCCCTGAGTTTGATCATGCCGATGTTTTTATCACAGATCTAGCTCAAGGGCTTGTCCTCATGGCTCAAGCATCTTAATAGCGGGGATATTAGCGAGGCACTTTTTCACCTGTGGCAGAAGCTTACTGCATATATTCCATGTCAATAAACCATTAGGAAACTTGGTTGGACCCATGTCGGCGGAAAAAGCCTCAATGTTAGGTCCCTCTAGGGTATAGACAAAACAATCATAGAGAATTTCATACACAATCAATTGAATTCAATGCAAGATGAATTTCTCAGTAGATTTAGTTGGAAGATGCATCCTTCAGATATGCATATTGGATATAGAGTATACTAGACGGACATGCAAGCTTCGCCTCTCTTCCTGCACAACATTATCACAGTAGATGGACATGCGAGTTTTGCCTCGCCACCTAGACAACATTGTCGCATGGCATGTCTAGAGTGATGCATTTGGTGGAGGTTTGTTCTGTGTTGATGCCGACGGTTATTTGGATTAGCTATGCTGAGCGGGTCATAATGATATTCTAAAGAAAGTAGCATGTCTTTTCCTTGATATATTAGACCATCAATATTTACAAAAGTTAGTAGTCATTTATACAATTAAAATCATTATATTATGGCGAATGGAGTAATACTAAACAATTGGAAACTTATGCACCAACATACCACATTGATCGTCCATCAGTGAGAGGAGACAATTCATCCCCTACAACAGCACACAGTCCAGCCTAAAATAGCTCAGAGGTGTAAGGATGAAGAGCATTATACATCATAATAAGAAAGCACAATGTGTCTGTTTGACATATATTTTACAATAAAGACAAGGTTCATGCAGACTATGTTGGGAGAGGGAATACAAATTATTACTCTAATGAAAATCGTGGTGCACCTTGAAAGAACATGTGTGCCCCATGTGTGGTTTTGGTAATTAATGACAATCTTTACGGACTTATGTTTGCATTGAGTTTTACTTGTAGGATTTGTCCATAGGCAATGCTTGAACCATATGTTGGCTTCAAGGTTGGAAGAAGAAGAAAGTGAAGAAGATCAAGTGTTGATCAAGGTTCCAAGGAATGATCCAGAGATTGGTCAAGTAGAAGTTGAGCCTATGGCAAGTGTGTCTTGAATAATAAGATGATCTCAAGTGTAGCTTGCCATCCTTATGGTGATCACGGATATGTGAAGATATGCCTAAAAGAGAGGCTCTTCTATAGTGGAGTATGGGGGAGAAAATTCCAAGTCTTCACCAAGCTAGTGTAATCAAGAAAGGTGTTCCATCTTGAGGTGTAGAAGATCGTCATCATCAACATCAAGTGGAATATACACAAGGCAATTGTTTGATCTTGATAGGGTTTCTTTCTTACCGGTTTCATGGTGTTAGTTGGGGAGACTGGTTTATAGGATAGATAACCGTACTATCAAGAGGGGCTCTCGAGTGGGTAACTTCATCATATCCCTCGGTGAGAGCACAAACCTTTGCATACTTGACATCATATTTCTTGGTTCTTATTTGGGTCTTACTCATGTGAGTATTTAGAGCTTGTGTTAATCTCCATGACAAGCTCAAGTTCATCGAAAACGAATTTCATATGCATTCTCTATTGCGTTTTTGATGTTGGAGGTTTTATCGGTTCATCTTTTTGAGAGAGATCAAACCTTTCGTCATTTGGTTCTATCCTAACTTTCTGTACTATTATGTTTCTCTGTATGATCTTGTAGAGCTCATTTTCCTCTTTAAAACGATCACAAGATCATCAAAAACGGAGTCTGGATGCAAAAGTTATGATTGTTTCAGTTTCGCTGTTTCTGCTAGTTTTCAGGGGGGCGGATTATCCGGCCCAATTTTCGGAAAATGGGTAAGGACTTTGAGGCGAGTCTCCCTGTAATAGGGGCAGATTATCCGGGCCTCCGGGGGGTGGATTATAAGTCCCAAATATCCGCCCCCTATACAGAGGGTCACGCTGCGAAGTCCTTAGCCATATTTTGGCCCGAGGAACACGGAATATCCGGGGGAAGGGCGGATTATCCGGCCTGGGAGGTCCCAAACGGTCATATTTCGCTGAGGAGGGGTATAAATATACCCCTTCTTCCTCCTTAGGCTGGTTGCTTGCATTCTCTCTCTCCTCCATTTTTTGACCTTCAAGAGCTTGCAAATTCTCTCAATCCCTCACATATTTCTTGAATCTTTTTGGGGGATTTGAAAGGGGGATCTAGATCTACAACTCCACCAATCCATCTCTCCTCTATGTGAGGGGAACATATTGGGATCTAGATCTTAGGTTTTCTTTTGTGGATTTCCTTTTGTGTTCTTCCTCTCTTATTCTCCCACTAGCTTTTGTAGCTTTGGTGGAATTTGGGAAAGAAGGACGTGAGCACTTCTTGTCTTCTTGCCATTGAATTTGGTGCATCGGTTTTAGTTCTCGGTGAGGATTTGATTGGGTGAAAGGTGAGAAGCTTTCTACTCTTGGGTTATTGGTATCCTAAACGGTTTAGTTGTTTTGCAGGTTTGTGGATTACTTGGGGCCTCCAATTAACTTGTGGAGCTTTCCCCGAGCTTGTTTGTTGGGAGCCTCCAATTGAGTTGTGGAGAAGTGGCCCAATCTTTGTGAGAGGTGCCGGATTGCCACCGACAAGTGCACCGATAGTGAAGAAGTGAACCAGGCCTCTTGTGGCGAGGTTCATA
Organism: Avena sativa; assembly: GCA_916181665.1. Classification (NCBI taxonomy): domain Eukaryota; kingdom Viridiplantae; phylum Streptophyta; class Magnoliopsida; order Poales; family Poaceae; genus Avena; species Avena sativa. The sequence continues at coordinate 107,642,697 of OV702292.1, forward strand.
GGAGAATAGGGTGAGGCCTTTTGTGGTGTGGTGGTCTTAGTACCGCCCACCCCTCCAACGAGACGTACTCTCTTTATGGGAGGAACTCGGTAATAAATCATCGTCTCCGCGTGCCTCGGTTATCTCTATACTCGAGCTATTTACTTATGCACTTTAGTTCGTGATAGCCTTCATGCTTGAAGTCTTATATCTAGCTATCACATAGTTGCTTGTTTTGCTTAGAATAAGTTGTTGGTGCACATAGGTGAACCATAGTTTATATAGGTTTTGTGCTTAACAAAGTAAACGCTAGTTTTATTCCACCTTTGTTAAGCCCTTCTCGTAAAAGTTTTAAACTGCCTATTCACCCCCCTCTAGGCGGCATTTTTATCCTTTTAAATTGGTATCAGAGCCTGGTCTCTCATTTTAGGCTTCACCGCCTTGAGAGTAAAGATGTCGGCTAGGGGGTTAGTGCACAATGACATTTTCATATTCGATGGCACATGTTATGAGATTTGGAAAATTTGTATGCTTAACCATTTTTAGGCCATGGACCCAAATTTGGAGCGAATTGTAGATATAGGTTTTTCTCCTCCAATGGATTTCCTTAATCTATCTTGTGAGGATTAGAAAAACTTATATCTTGATGCTCAAGCTTCTAATGTGCTTGTTAATGCTTTGAGCCATGTGGTTACTTCTTCAGTCATACCTTTTTGGAGTTCTCATGAGTTATGGACAAAACTTCAAGATAAATATGTTGTGTCCAATATTTTTGAGGATGATTGTGTTGCTTCCACTTCCGGTCAAGATGAGTTCTCATCTTCTACCACTTCACCAACATGTGATTTTTCACAAGGTAATGATATGGTAAGTGGTGATAGAAATTGCAATATGGATAGTGTGCTTTCTATTTGTAATCCCTCCTCTCTATCTAGTTGCAGTGATCTATCTTTGGACTTTCACACTTTTAGCACTACAAACTTCTTACATGCTTGTGTTGATAGTCCTTGCATATCATGTGTAAGTTGTTTGGATAAATCTCATGATGATATGCTTGATATTCCTTGTTGCCATGATATAAATGCTTTTATTTCCTCTAGTTGTTGTGTTTCTAACAATGAAGAGGAAACTAAATATTCTACGGGTCAAGACAACATCTTGAATGAAGCCTCAAGTAATTCTTCATTATCATCATCTCACGGTTCCCATCTATGCCTTATGGCTAGGGATTCAAACCTATCTCCTACTTTGGAACCTGATACATTGCAAATGTATCTATAATTTTTGATGTTCCATGCTTGGTTTTATCTACTTTCTTATGTTTTGTCCACACTTTGGAGTACTTTTCATATGATTTCTTGGACTAACCTATTAACAAGAGCCACAGTGCCAGTTGCCTGTTTTCTGCTGTTTTTGGTTCCAGGAAAGTCAGAAAATCAATATTCTCGGAATTGGACCGGACAAAAGCCAAAGTCGATATTTTCCCGGAAGATTCACGGAGCCAGAAGGAGAGCCGGAGAGGGGCCACAGGGTGGCCACACCACCCCTAGGCGCGGGTCCACCTAGGCCACGCCAGGGCATGGTGTGGGCCCCCTGGCCGCCCACCGATCTTGCCCTCTGGCCTATAAGAAGCCTCCCGAAGCCAAAACCCTAAATCATCAATCAGAAATCCACGAAAAGTTCCGCAGCGCCACCGCCACCGAAGGGGAGATTCGGGGGACAGAAAGTCTCTGTTCCGGCACCCTGCCGGGACGGGGAAGCGCCCCCGGAGCCATCTCCATCGATCTCCACCGCCATCTACATCACCATTGCTGATTCCCATGATAAGGAGGGAGTAGTTCTCTCTCGAGGCTAAGGGTTCTACCAGTAGCTATGTGTTCATCTCTCTCTCTCTATGCATGATCTTATTGAGATCATGAGCTTGTAATCTATAGATCTACCTTGCTACTCAAGTGCTTTAATAGATCTCTGCTCTCCCCATGTGTGTGAAAGTGACAGCGTGCACACCATGGTGGCACTTAGGCTAGAGATTACAAATACTTGTTATGAGTTATATTTGGAGTTGGATGTTTCTATGAAATTGTGGTGTTTGTTGGAACCATCTAGTGCTCAAGGTGACAGTGTGGGGTTTTATAGATGGGAAAGGCTTACTTTGAGGTGTGCTGTTATAGCCCTACCATCGATTAGAGTGTCCAACCGGAGAGTAGTTAAGATTAGTATCATGAAGATAATTTATTTATGAGAGAGTGTTCACTAGTGAAAGTATGATCCCCAGGCCTTGTTTCTTAGCATTGAAACACCATTTGCTACTAGATCTGTTACATGTTTGCTTGCTTCCGTCTTTATTTCAGTTTGCCTTTAGTCTTTTCCATGCCATCAAGTTATTTTCTATCACCATACCACTTGTATTTCACTATCTCTTCGTCGAACTAGTGCACCTATACACCTGACAAGTGTATTGGGTGTGTTGGGGACACAAGAGACTTCTTATATCTTGATTGCAGGGTTGCTTGAGAGGGGATACCTTTGACCACTTCCTCCCTGAGTTCGATAAACCTTGGGTGATCCACTTCAGGGAAAACTTGCTACTGTTCTACCTAACTCTGCACTTGGAGGCCCAACAACTGTCTACAAGAATAGAAGTGCGTAGACATCAAGCTATTTTCTGGCGCCGTTGCCGGGGAGGTAAGGTAAAAGGTATTCACACCGGAGGATTAAAGAAGAAGAACCTCCCACGGCAAACGCCTATTTTCTGGCGCCGTTGCCGGGGAGGTAAGGTAAAAGGTACTCACATCCTCCGGTGTGATTGCTCGAAGTTATTTCCTTTAGATTCTGCAATTTTGTCTTTTTGTTTCTTGTTATCACTAGTTAGGCTTAATGGAAAACAACAACAAAATTAAAGAGCTTTATAGTATTTATCTTGAGTTAGGACATGAAGTGTTTGAAGAGAAAATCAAAAAACCTATGGAACTTTATTTGCATGCTAATAGCAATGTTGTTAGTATGAATTCTTTGGACACCATTATTGCAAATGCTATGGAAAAGTCTAAGCTTGGGGAAGCTGGTTTTGATGAGCATGATATTTTTAGTCCCCCAAGCACGGAGGTGAAAATTTACTTTGATGATACTATGCCTCCAATATATGATGATTACAATGATGAATATGATATTTTCAGTCCACCTACTATTGAGGAGGAAATTCATTATGATTACAATATGCCTCCTATATTTGATGATTATGGTGATAAAAATAATAATGATAGCTATTTTGTTGAATTTGCTCCCAGTACAATCAATAAGAATGACTATGTTTATGTGGAGAGTATTAATTCTTTTATGCATGTGGCTCATGATAAGAATGTTTTATGTGATAGTTATATTGTTAATTTTATTCATGATGCTACTGAAAGTTATTATGAGAGAGGGAAACATGGTTTTATGTATCTCAACAATATTAAGTTTCCCCTCTTTATGTTGAAAGTCTTGAAGTTGCACTTGTTTTGCTTTACTATGCTTGTTGCTTTGTGCTTTCATGACTTGTTTATTTACAAGATTCCTATGCATAGGAAGTGGTTTAGACTTAAATGTGTTTTGAATTTGCTTCTTGATGCTCTCTTTTACTTCAATTCATATTTCTTATGTGAGCATCTTCTCAAACTATCATGCCTAACTTAAAGGCATTAAAGGAAAGTACTTGTTGGGAGATAACCCAAGAGTTTTAGATGAGTCTTGGAAGTTATTACTTCAGTAATAACCGCTCCTTATCCTTTTTATATGCTTTTTGTGCCAAGAGTAACCTCTAATGAGAGAGAAGTAATGATTGGGAAAGTTGCTGTCCCGAAACAAATTTTTGTGCTTCACCGTAAAAATTCGTGAGAGAGCTCTGTATGTAGGATTGAGCTGTAATGTTTTGTTCTTCTACCCCAGGTTGTTATCTAACTTTCGTTAGTTCAACACTTTTTGATTTGAGCAACAGAATGTCTTCGAAAAAATTCATCTTTACCTGCTGGTCTGTTTTGACAGATTTCTGCCATTTGCTGCATTTGCTTCTTGTGGGTTCCTTTTTGAGTTCTTTTGGGGAATTGAGCTTTTTTAGGGAATTTCTACAGTAGATAGTGTTCTAATGGAAGTTTATTTGGTGTTAGAACTGAACCTTAAGACTTATTTATCTTAAGTGCACTAATGTTGCTAATGTTGTGTGAATTTTTGTATGAAGGAAACTTTTCAGGTGTATGGAAAGAATGAGTAAAGAGATGAAGGATGGACTAAAGCTCAAGCTTGGGGATGCCACGCGTGTCACCCCAATAAATATCCAAGAAGTACAAGCGTCAAAGCTTGGGGATGCCCAAGGCATCCCCTTCTTCATCAATAAAAATTCCAGGTTTCTTCTAAACGCTTCATTTTTATTGTTTCATGCACAGTTGTGTTTTTCTTGGAGCGTCTTCTTTTTTGAATTCGTTTTGGTTTTCGTTTTCTTTGGTTTGCTTAGTTTGCTGAATAAATTGGTTGGACCCCCTCCTTCATACATTGGTTTTCAAATAGTTTGGTTTGGTTTGGAAAAGAGTAGGAAAGTTCATGCTTATGTGGTAAAAAGAGCTTGTTTTTTTACTGTGGCCTATGCTTTGTCATGCCATGCTTGATATTGTTTTGGCTTTATGCTTAGTATTCTTTGCTGTAGCATGACTTGTTATAAACAATTGGGATTTCTTAATGTGCTTTGGAAGAATCATGCGTTGTTTTAGCATATTAAAGCATAGTATTGTGGTATTCTCCTTTGATGCTTTATTTGGGTTGATTTGGCACATGCTCACACCATGTTATGACTATTGTAACACCCTCGAATCGGACCTATGCAAGTTTTAGACCTTTCCGCCAAACCCGCATAGAAACGATTCAAGGACGCCCACCAGGCACTTTCGTGCGGGTGGAAAACGAAGTAATACCATTACACAACAGTCCTCGATGGGACCCACAGAACAGATATATATACAACAACGACCCAACGATTCAAAAATACAGATATACAATACAAAGAACCAAATCACCTTGAAAATGTTACAGCGTCCGAGTATGGACAAGATGCAAATGGGGCTAAGAGCCCTGGAGGATAACCAATGGCATTCATAACCCTGCCCAGGCCAAGCCGGAAGGGTAACCCTGCTAACGACGTCGAACTTAAACCTGCTAAAACAAAAGGGGTGCTGACAAAGGGAAAAGGAAAAAGAGGAGCGCCAGTACACGGCGAGGATAGAATTCGGCGGCTCGCGCCTACATAGGTATGGTGGACTGAAGCGGCAGCGCAGCATGCACTAAACAACCTATAGAGACTCGATTCAACTGTCGGCTATTAGAGAGGGATAAGAAAAGACCTATTCGGATCCAACCTGATAGTAACACCAAACATACCCATCCTGGCATTTCCCCCTCTAGACCAAACGAGGAAGTCAAACCGAGGAACTCACACAGTTGGCAGTTTTATTCATTCCATTGTAATTGAAGCACTTACTAGTCAAATATAGATATCATGAGTCATCCTGATAGCATAAGTAGTGGGCAGTTTTAGTTAACCATTCCGTGGTAGTTGGAACATTTACTAGTCAGATATAATTGTCCCGAGGAATCCCAAAACCCAGCAGTTGTTGACACTTCTATCACATTCCATTGGAGTTACAATACTTACTAGGCAGGTATAGTATGACACAGATCACCATAGATCCACCAGTTGTTGGCATTTTTATTATCCATTCCGTTATACTTGAGATGATTACTAGTCACATATTAAGTCAAATTTATAGCACTACTTTAGTTATGCTTGTCTATGATCGAGATACTATGCTCCAAGTCATCCATAACCACAGACACGGCTTTCAGAAAGATTTACCCTGCAGGGGTGCACAAATAGCAACACACACTCGATCAACCTCGTAAAAACCAACTCAAAACCCAACGAGGCTTTCACGACAAAGCAATCACAGGATTCATAAATATTTTAGGGGGCCACCCCACTAAGCTACCCGCAATGAAGTTGGCCGGCTCTGGAACGGACCCAGGGTTTGTGACGATGGCTGTAAACAACTGGGAACCCGAAAGTGTGACTGGTCTTGTCGATACCATGAAAACATGGCACGATCCAAAACAGTACAGGTGCTCCACGCACAATCTTAAATAAAGTAGTAAAGCATGGCATAAGTACAGGATAGTAATAAAGCCCCAAACTACTTTGTAGCCCCAAGAAATAGAAATGAATCAAGCTCTGGCTTAGGGGGATCCCATAGGGTCTCCCGGATGTGGATAGTGCGAATAGTCAAGGAACAGGTATCAAGTACTCGGGGTCCTACGGGACACAAGTGAGCGTGGAAGAACCAAATAACATCTATTGCCCACCGATGCGTCTGCATTAGTTATATCTAGCATTTTAATAGTTGTATTTAAAGTCATGATCATCTCCACCATTAAGCATCTCCACCATTTATCATGTGCCAACTTGCCATCAACGGTGGAACGACAACAACGCGAAGCAAAACAGAAGCGAGCAACTACGACTCGCAAGACCGTATCTATCAAACAATAGGCAATTGGATGTGTCCATGGCAATATAGAGGCTGCACGGAATATATCAGGTACGGAACTAAAGCATCGCAATACGGATAGCAATAGATCAACAGGAGGAAATAAAGACTATAAATGCCAAATAGGTAGAAGGGGGAGAGATGCTCGCCTAGGAAACACTGCCGAAGAATCATATCCAGAGAACTTGTCGATACTCGCATCAACTCTTCGGCCTAATCCGCGAAGAAGCAAACACTAGAAGAAACACCGGATGCAATATTTAATACTACGGCAAAAGATCTGGCATGCTTATGATATGATGCATGGCATGGCACAGATGCGGTGCAATTAGGCAATATTAAGCGGAACCGGGGTCCCGATAATTAATTAGACGGTTCAAGTTATCTAGAAACCCCACAATTTAAAGGTTGTATTAACAAGGCAATTCATGGCATCGGTTCGCTACACAAATTTAAATGGAGTCCGGAATAAGACTAGAATAGCCCGCATATAGACTCCACATTTAATCATGCGGTGAATCGGCATAATGCCCCCAAACCACAGACAGATATGCATGCATGAACAATTTAATATGCGACAGTTGATAATGTCATATTATAAAAATAGAGGCTTAGGGTCACACATCTGGGTTCGGAAGATCTTGGGTTCCGGGGGTCCGGGGTTCGATCTCAGGGTTTGACGGGGAGCGGTTCGACGGGATCATTCTCGGACAACAGAAGGAGAGCTTGGCATTCCGGGAAGAAGGGCTTGGTTTAGCGTCAGGGGCCGCATCATATTCGCCCTGGTCGGTGTTGATCTTGTCGTCGATGGCAAACTTGAGTGGATCGGGTACCAGGGTCTTCGGATCCGGGAAGTAGATCTTGTCGCACGGTGTCCGGGTAGGCGAACTTGTCAGTCCCGGGCTTCGATTTTCGGTGCGAAAAGAAGGTCTTGTCATACCGGTGTTGACGCTTACGGGAAGGAGACTTGCCGTCCAGGGTCTCGGCGTCCTCGGATTCCGATTGGAGATGTTGGTGGTCTCGGAGCAGTTCTGGGTTTTGGCGTTCGGTCCTCGGGCATCAGTGACGATCTTGGGGTTCCAGGGAGAAGATGTACGGATCCGCGTTGAAGATCTTGTCGGGGTTCTCGGCTTCGGGATCGGGGTCTTCGGGTTCCGAAAGGAGAACATGGCGGTCTCGGCGTCTTCAGGTCCGAGAAGATCTTGTCGAAAAGATCCAGTCCATCGAGGGGGTCTCAAACAACGGAGTCAACATCCCCAAACCTTCTCGCGACAACAGCATCACCGCACCTGAACACCAGTTTCACATCACACATACAACACCATCACCACTTCTTACTGACAGAACGGACACGGACGAGATGAGGCCACAGGGATGGGCAACAGTGACAAAGGACCGCCACAACCACGAGTAGTGTAGCACGGGGTCAGAGTGCGAGCACACGAGGCGGCAAAAACCTTGGACGCGGGGAAGGAAACAGCGTGGGGTGCGGCATGGGTTGGAGCCCGACGGGGTCGCCGGTGGGGCTTGACGCGGCGGTGGCGAGGTCCTAGCGGGGCACGGGGTGGTGCTCGAGATGGCAAGGTGATGGAGGGGCGGAGCAGCCGTGCTGGGAGCTTGCAGGGACGGTGAAGCTCGCTGGAGGCGACGCAGAGGCGTTCGGGGCCACGGCTGCGGGGCGACCGACGGGCGACACGGAGGGGTGTCGTCGGCTCGGGGCAGAACTTGGCGCTACAGAGGGGTAGCCGGCGAGGAGCTCGACATGGGGCAGCGTGACGTGGCTGCTGGGGTCGGGGAAGGGCGGGGCCAGAGATGGAGGTGAGGGGATGGCGGAGGGAGGCGGAGGGAGACGGGAGGGCAGCGGCGGATTGAGCCAGGCGAGGGAGGCGAGAGGTGGAGGCTCGACAGGTGGGGGAGATCGATGGGGGTGCGGGGTTGGTGGTGAGCAGAGGAGAGGGAGGCGCGGATGGTGGGGAGGTGGAGTACGGTGGAAGGACAGGGGGGTGGGGCCGGTTCCTGGGCGCTGTCGGGAAACGCAGGGTGGAGCGATAGGATCGAGGCAGGTGCGGGGGCGCAGTTGTAAGCGTCGTGGGTGTGCGAGAGGGAGATGGGGGTAGGTTGAGAGGGAGTGGCCCAGATGGGACAGGGAGGCAGGTGGCGATCCCGAGGTGGGGTGGGGCTGGCGAGGTGGGCGAGAGCGTGCGTGCGTGTGTGTGGTGCACCGCTGGGTGCTGGCGGCGGGATGAGGGAGTGGCGGCGGGCTGTGGTTTTGGGGTAGGTAGCTAGGGTTTGTCTAGATAGATGGGCTGGGGTTGTAGGCCGGCTGGCTGGGCCTTTTGGCTTGGCCGGCTGCCTCCCCCTAAAAAGATTTTTATTTTTATTTTTAGAGAGACTTTTATAAATAGTTTCTAGACAAATAAAAGGCCTAGAAAATACCGGAGTTTTTATTTGAAATTAAGACACGGGATATTTAGAAAACAAAACTAGGCTTTTAGAAAATAGTTTTAAACAAACATATGCATGATGATGACGATGCTCAAATGCAATGTGGCATGATGACATGAGCATGCGGTCATGATGATGCAATGCACAAAAACACAACGATTTTCTAGTAGTGGTTTTAGCGGGATGCCACAACTATCCCAAGTCACCATAAGCCTTTATGATCCTTTAGTTTTCAACTTGTAGTATCACTTTATGCTTTGATCAATGATGTTTTGTCGCTCTACATGATTATGGCCATTATTGCTCTCTCGTTTGTTGCTCCCTTACTATTGCTAGCCTTCACCTTCACTGAGTATGTTTTACTCATGTTTCCAACTCCCTAAAACCAAATATTGCCAAAGTGTCCACCATACCTACCTATTAGCATCATTTTCTACTTCTGTGCATATTCATTATGCCTTGTTTTCTTCCAAATAAAATGTTTGCTTGTTATGAGAAAGTTAGTTAGTAAAGCTCTCACGAACTTGATGGCACACTTTATTTTCTTGCACTTAATAAACCTGAACCATTGCGTCCTTCTTTGTTGCATATATGCTTGCGCTTTATAAGTTGAAGTTAGCAGAACCATGTATCATGGGGAACGCTTTCAACATGCACTGGTACTTAGTACCTTGTTGATATCATGTTCTTTTGCTTATGGATCCCGGTGGTGTGAAATAAAAGTGGAACTTGTAAGATCATGGAGTTTGTATGTATGTTAGAGAAACGCCTGGGCCGCTAGCCTAAGCCATGTCTAATCATGGTGAAAACTTGCAGCATAACCATATTGAGCATTCTATGAAGCATCCTTAATAAAAATCTAAGCATATAGTAAATAAAAAGATCACTGAGATGCTCATTCTCTGGTTGCCTTGTCATTTTGATTATGGGATAGCTCCTGTGTCATGTGCAAGGGGTACCCCGTTGGCGGTTCTCTATGATATGTATATACTTACAATGACAAGAGCTTACTTGTGACTGAAGTTGAGTAGCATGAGGATCGGTCTTCGTAAGTAAGGGGCATGAGACTTCGATTTATAACTAGTCAAGCATATCCTCTTAGTTGTGTCACTTTAACCTTAACCACTTAAAGATGCTTATGACAGGGGCAATGAGATCTCAAAGCTAATGAGTACCATACTTTCAGCATTTGGAAGCCTTTCAAACTTTTCAAAACCTTTTCATTTCCTTGTTGAGTCTCCACACGTTCTATGAGCACTTTCTTGAGAGCATAGTGGCCATTCTTAGTTTTATGTGCATTGTTCCAAGACTAGTTGATTGATGCATAACTTGATATTGCTTGTTTTAAACTATTTGTATCTAGTCACTCTTATGAACTTTGAAGGTGTCCTATGCATTTATATTTGCTACTCTATGAGGGACAAGCTGAATGCCATTATGCTATGTTTTCTTTATGTGAAACAAACAAACATCTTGCAAAGCATTGTTATTCATGAATCTTTTGTTTGTGCCTTTTCATGGTGCATCATAGTTTCTTTGTCTTATTGCTAGAACCTTGTCTTTCATGTTATGATTGAAGTACTATGATCCCAACTTTGAATGTTTTACAAATACTTCGATCAAGTCTTTGATGGTGCATGTCAGCTCAAAAATTATTCTTTCTTTTTATCACTTACCTACTCGAGGACGAGCAGGAGTTAAGCTTGGGGATGTTGATACATTGCAAATGTATCTATAATTTTTGATGTTCCATGCTTGGCTTTATCTACTTTCTTATGTTTTGTCCACACTTTGGAGTACTTTTCATATGATTTCTTGGACTAACCTATTAACAAGAGCCACAGTGCCAGTTGCCTATTTTCTGCTGTTTTTGGTTTCAGGAAAGTTAGAAAATCAATATTCTCGGAATTGGACCGGACAAAAGCCAAAGTCGATATTTTCCCGAAAGATTCACGGAGCCAGAAGGAGAGCCGGAGAGGGGCCACAGGGTGGCCACACCACCCCTAGGCGCGGGTCCACCTAGGCCGCGGCAGGGCATGGTGTGGGCCCCCTGGCCGCCCACCGACCTTGACCTCTGGCCTATAAGAAGCCTCCCGAAGCCAAAACCCTAAATCATCAATCAGAAATCCATGAAAAGTTTCGCAGCGCGGTCTCCACCGAAGGGGAGATTCGGGGGACAGAAAGTCTCTGTTCCGACACCCTGCCGGGACGAGGAAGTGCCCCCGGAGCCATCTCCATCGATCTCCACCGCCATCTACATCACCATTGCTGATTCCCATGATGAGGAGGGAGTAGTTCTCTCTCGAGGCTAAGGGTTCTACCGGTAGCTATGTGTTCATCTCTCTCTCTATGCATGATCTTATTGAGATCATGAGCTTGTAATCTATAGATCTACCTTGCTACTCAAGTGCTTTAATAGATCTCTGCTCTCCCCATGTGTGTGAAAGTGACAGCGTGCACAACATGGTGGCACTTAGGCTAGAGATTACAAATACTTGTTATGAGTTATATTTGGAGTTGGATGTTTCTATGAAATTGTGGTGTTTGTTGGAACCATCTAGTGCTGAAGGTGACAGTGTGGGGTTTTCTAGATGGGAAAGGCTTACTTTGAGGTGTGCTGTTATAGCCCTACCATCGATTAGAGTGTCCAACTAGAGAGTAGTTAAGATTAGTATCAAGAAGATAATATATTTATAAGAGAGTGTTCACTAGTGAAAGTATGATCCACAGGCCTTGTTTCTTAGCATTGAAACACCGTTTGCTACTAGATCTGTTACATGTTTGTTTGCTTCCGTCTTTATTTCAGTTTGCCTTTAGTCTTTTCCACGCCATCAAGTTATTTTCTATCACCATACCACTTGTATTTCACTATCTCTTCGCCGAACTAGTGCACCTATACACCTGACAAGTGTATTGGGTGTGTTGGGGACACAAGAGACTTCTTGTATCTTGATTGCAGGGTTGCTTGAGAGGGGATACCTTTGACCACTTCCTCCCTGAGTTCGATAAACCTTGGGTGATCCACTTAAGGGAAAACTTGCTGCTGTTCTACAAACCTCTACACTTGGAGGCCCAACAACTGTCTACAAGAATAGAAGTGCGTAGACATCCGAACCCAATATCTCTTGTGATGATGAGGATGAGTATAATGAGGAAGAAGAGATTTATGTTGATTTGTTAAATGAAAAGGGTGAGATTGTTTATCATGCTCTTGTTAAGAATAATATTGCTTGCTCTAACTTTGTTGAAATCTTGGGTTTTGCTATTGAGAGCAAAGAACGTATTGTTAAGTTAGAAGCTCAAGTTGAGGAGCATGAGAACACAATTGACAAAATGAGTAGCCTTGAGCATGAGTACGCTAATGATATTGCAAATTTAAATGAAGCTCTTGAAGAATCACAAGCAACCAAAGAATCTCTTGAGGAGACATTTAGTCTAGAAGTGTATAAAGTAAAGGAAACCCGTGATAAAGCTCTTGAGGTGGCAATTAATCTCAAATTAAAATATAATGAGATTGCCAAGTTGTCTTCTACTATTGCTAATTATAATTATTCTTGTGCTACTAACTCTACTTCTTTTGAAGCATCTATTTTGAAGGAGAATGTTGACCTAACGGCTCAACTTGCTTTGCTAACTAGCAATTATGGGAAATTGGAAGAAAGTCATGTTATGCTATCAAGCTCTCATGAGGATCTTCTAGCCTCCCATGATAGGCTAAAGTTAGCTCATGAGGCTATTGTGTCAAAGGTAACATATAATGAGCCTCATGTGGACATTAGCACTACATCCACTATAAATGTCGTACTGCCATGTGCTAGTCCTAGTAATTCATCCTCTCATATTATTGCTACATATTGTAATGAATTACATTCATTTCCTTGTTGATTTAACAATGAAGCTTCTACTTCCTCTAGTATTTGTGTTGATACTAACCATGTAGAGGAAATCAAAGAGCTCAAGGCCCAGGTCTCATCTTTGAAGAGGGACTTGAAAAGGGTTAGGAAGGGAGGGCCACACTCAACAAGATCTTGAGTGTGCAAAAATTCCCCAATGACAAGAGTGGGCTTGTATTCAAATCCAATGTCAAGAACAAGTCCACTAACAATAATAAGTTCAAGATAAACAAGAAGAAGGGCCAAGAACATGTCAAGAATTTGGCCAAGATTGTTTGCTTCAAGTGCAAAATTGAAGGGCACCATGTTAGATCTTGCCCATTGAAGAATACGCCTCTTGGTGAGAGGCAAAAAGGGAAGCGGTCTAAATTTCAAGTTCACGGTCTACCTCAAGTTGAATAAAGACCACTTCCCAAGAAGAATCAAGCCAATACTCCCGTGGTGGAGAAATCAAGTGAGAAGAAAGGGAAGAGAAGAACTTGCTACATATGTCGTGATAAGGGCCACCTCTCTTCTTCATGCACTATTGGTAACTCCTCATCCAACCCTACCATAATTTATGATGTGTATTCTCTTCGTAAGGATGAGGTTGGCAGTGTGTTTTCCAAATATGTTGGTGTCTAATGTGATGTCAAGAAAAGAACCATTTGGGTTACCAATACTATTGTGACTAACTTCTTAGGACCCAACTTGGTTGGGGACCAACAAGCTAAAACTTGATCAATAGGTGTTGTTGGAGGGCATTGGAGACCTGGCTACATCATGAAGAATTAAGGGAACTTCATCAATTATATTATCTCAAGCCAAGTCATTTGTATTATCAAATATCTAACATATTCCATTGCTCGTCCTTGCGGTAACATGTTATTAACTCATTTACATTGAAAGTTACTTGCCCCTTGTGCATGTGGTGGTTTTGTACCTTGCATGTGTTTGTATATGTTGTGCATGTCCACTTACTTATCTTGAGTTATCAAGTTTATTTGTGTATGTTGGCTTGCACACCATGTACTTGATTTGCTATGTTGAGCCTTTATTGAATCTATTTTAATACTATTTGGATCTTGCGAGAAATTAATGGACTATCCCATTTTTGGAGAGTGGTGTGTTTTGGGCATTCATCTATCCTAAAAATGTGTGTACATGAGGAATGCCACTTAGTATTGATATTGCAAGATTTCTAGTCTCTATGTGGTATGCCATTCTCATGAGAAATTCAAATTCTATAATGTCCATTAATTGTCTCGTGTTGGATCTTTTTGCCTCTTGTCGTTAATATGATCTTGGATATATTTGCAAACTACCACCCGGATCCCTTGTCCTTGGACAATCGGTACTATAATAGGTGGTAGGTCTTTTTGATCATTTTCAATTTGGCTTTTGTTTATATTTGCCCTATATTTTGCCAAGAAAATGCTTTGTGTTGACTCCCATGTCTTCCTTGCCTCTTAATAATATTTCTTTAACTTGTAATCGTTTAGTGCTCTATTTGATGTAGGAAGATATGATATCATGTGTGTGCATTTTGTATTCAAATGTAAAATCTTAAATAATGCACTAATCATGGGGGAGTTCTCCTATATTATTTAGAACACTCGTTTCATGCTTCTTCATAACATGTTTTGACCCATATCATGTTTTATGTCTTTGCAAGATAAACCTTTTCGTTTTGGTACTTTGTGCCATCATGAAATTTGTGGAGAGTTTGCTTTGGTTATTGGAACCTTATTATTTTGGGTAGTTGTCTTTGTCTCATTCCTTGTTAATTATTTTGACCTTTTAGAATGAGATAAATCCTTGAGCATTTGTGTTTTTGTCTATCTCTTGCTGACATGGGTATACCTTACAGGTACTCGAGTGTGGCATATACGGTCCAGATACGGTAGAAGCCCACGGCGTTGCCAAGGCCCAATAAGGAATTGGAGTGGCCCACGGACTCTCGATTGCTTGTGAGACAATAAGAAGCTTAAGAAGAAAGTGCAAAGGGAAAACCCTAATCTGTAGCCGACTCGACCTGCTAACCGAGACCTAGCCTATCTATATAAAGGCTAGGAGGGGGCAGTGAGGAGGACGATCACAACCCTAGTTTCCACAACTCTCGCCAGATTGCATCTGCGCACCCCTGTAATCTTTGATTCCTTCATTAATTCTAAGAGCAGACAAGCAGGAGTAGGGACCTCTACGAGGCCTGCACTTGGGTAAAACTTGTGTCCCTGTGTGCTTGTTTGCTAGCCGATTGATGCCTCCAGTGCTCCCTCCTTCAAAACCCAAGTCCATAACAATGGGCATTGATGAGTTGAACCCTCGTCAATTGGCGCCTTTTGTGGGAATCGGGAGTGCTGATGTCGCGGCTTATTTGGCCCCGTCAACCGCGATCTACAACTCTGCAATAGTAGAGATTCGCCAACTCTTCAGCGCGTTCGACTTCACCGTCCACACGCCAGCTACTCGCCCGTCTTTCGAGTCCGTGGGCGATGGAATCAGTCTGGCGATTGGGAGATTCCGCTTCCAGGTTGGTCAACTAGGCACGCTTCGCATACCTGAACAGCTAATGGCACCCGCGATTGCTCCAACATCATGGTTCCCGCCACCAATCGGCACCCTCAGCGAGCTCAACACCTCAGCAACAGCTAGGAGTACGGACAATGACAGCAGTCGCGGATCCGATGTGGGTTACCTAGCCACGGAAGATGGAGCCTACGGTTCTGGATCTGAAAGTTGCGGGAGCAACAGCTTCCCCAACCACTTCATGTGCGTCGTCATCAATGCGGGCGACACTGGCGTCAATCGTGAAAACACTGGCACCGGATCTGGCACCGGACCGCCCAACGACAGTACGCCCAACGGCACCGGACCACCCAATGGCAGTACGCCCAACGGAGGCCCCACCAACGGTGGCAACGGCGCGCCCGTCAACAACGGGACGGGAGGCAAACCATCGCTCTCAGCAAATGGGAACACTGCTGAGCGCATGCTGATCAAGCTCAACGACATGTGGGCCACGAAAGCAATGAAGAGGCGGATCTCCTCGCCAATATTGGCTCCACCTGCACCCCCATACCACGTGGAGTATTTCTCGAGCGCATTTGCGAACGCTCCATCAAGACAAAGGCTCTAGAGAAGAAAGCAAGCACATCAACGGACTCGGGGGCTACGCCACCCAACGAGCCAATGGCACTTGACAACCTGGAGCTTGATACAGGACTTGAAGGACCAATGGGCATCATGATGATCGAGCCATCATGGACACAACCCTACATCACATATCTACTCAGCAAGAGGCTACCAGATGATCTGACTGACGTTCGACACATTGCGCGACGATCCAAGGCATTCGTCGTCATCAATGAGGAATCGTACAAGCACATCATCATGGGAGTACTTCAACCGTGCGTCTCCAACGGAGATGGAAGGGCAGTCCTCCTCGACATCCACGAAGGCACTTGCGGGCACCATGCTGGCAATCGCGCCCTAGTCGCCAAAGCTCTACGAGCTGGATTCTACTGGCCCACAGCCATGCGCGATGCCAAGAACATCGTCCAGTGCTGCAACGCTTGCCAGCGATTCGCAGACAAACCTCACGCACCTGGCGTGAACTTCGGCCAATACCATTGGCTTGGCCCTTCGCGCAATGGGGACTCAACATGGTCGGCAAGCTCCCAAAATCCTCGCCAGGAGGTTACGTCTACCTCTTGGTTGCAGTCGACAAATTCACCAAGTGGATCGAGGCCATGCCGGTGACAAATCAATCAGGGGCCAGCACTGTCAAGTTCTTCGAGTCCATTGTCTACAGCTTTGGAGTGCCACACAACATCATCACGGACAATGGGACGAACTTCACCTCTAAGGAGTTCCAGGAATTCTGCGAAAACCTGGGAATCAACATAAGATACACCTCGGTGGCTCACCCGTAGACCAATGGTGAAGTCGAAAAGGCACACGGCCTCGTCTGCGGTGGAATCAAGAAACGACTCCTCTAACCACTCGAGCAAGCCGCTGGATCCTGGCCAGACGAGCTGCAATCCATACTTTGGAGCCTGCGCACAACTCCAAACAGCGCCATGGGATACACCCCATTCTTCATGGTGCACGGTGCCGAAGTGGTGCTACCCGCAGAAGTATGCTACAAAGCCCCACGGGTGGTCGCTTACAGCAAGCAGGAGTCAACTCTTGCACTCGAAGACTCCATCAACCTCCTTGACGAGGCACGAGAAATCGCAGTGGAGAGATCAACGATCTACCAGAAAAGCCTCCGCAACTACCACAGCAGAAGGCTACGCCCAAGATCCTTCGTCGAAGGAGACCTTGTCCCGCGATTAAAGAAACAAGGGCATCTAAAGCTCGAGTCGCCTTGGGAAGGACTGTACGTGATTACAGAAGTAATCCTAGGTGGCGCCTATCGCCTTAAGGATTTTGAGACAGGAGTCGCATACTCCAATCCCTAAAACGTCGCGCAGCTGCGTTGCTTCTACCCCTAGTCGTTTTTACATTTACAAATAAGGCTATTCAGCCAGGCTACTTAGCCACACATTGTACCTCGTACTATTCCGCGAATAAATAAAGCTAAGTTCCCCAAAACTCTGTGTTTTCCATATGTTCTTGCAATTTAATCACTCGGGGGCTGCGCCATCCTTTATACTTCCGTTCTACGAACAAACCACAGTATCCTGAGTAGCTGACACAACATCAATCGAACCCTTGATAAACACCAGCCTAGTTGCAACGCACTTGACAGGTTGGCAAGGTGCCGAGATAAACATAAGTCAGGCTAATGAAAAGGAACTGCAGAGTACAATTCACTCGCAAAATATAAAAGCTAGCAAGCTCTTCACATATCAATGAGTATTCATTATGTATTCATACGAACTTTACAACAGTTATACAATTATGTGTAGGACACAAAACATGCTACTGCTGCAAAATAAGACCATTCATCTGCTCCTCGAAAAAATCGACAATGTCCTCTGCTCGTTGATCAACCGCTTGATAGTGCGGAACCATGTTCCAAGTCATGCCTTCTGTTGGAGGCGGCGTCCCAGCTGCAACAGACGCAACATCTAGATCCGGCCTATGCTGTCGAACCAGCGACAACGCAGCCTTAGCACCAGCTACTAACTGCTGCCGCACGCACTCGTGAACCGCACTCAAATCTTGGAACTTCACGAAAAGAGAAAACAGGCTTGAAGTGATGGTGTCTAGAGGAAACATCGTTTGATAAATATGCCTAAGGCACGACTGCGCCTTCTTCACAAAATGAAGTACTCGAGAAGCACGATCCTGCAGGGTTGCAAGCACGGTCGCACGATCATGGTCCACCCAAAAGTACCCACTCACCTGCAGTTGCTCCTGGGTCAGGTCATTCAGTAGAATGGCAACCCGTTCCTTCTCATCCTGCGGATGACAAGCACTGACAACTACACCAAGCAAAATGGCAAAGTGTGAAGACAAGGCATTGCCGCGACTGACTAAAAGAAAACATGAGAGAGCAGAAAGCTAACATTTGAACTACTCACTCAGCTGCGCCACTTCCTCCAAGAGATACTTCTCATGGGCAGTGGCCTTCTCCGCCTTCGACTACCATACGTCTACACTACCGCGGAGGATGGGCAACTCACGCTCCAATTGCTTAATGCGATCGCGCAGTCGCGAAAGCAACGATGGCTCCTCCACCTTTGAGCGCGGCTGCGCCAAGGTTTCATCAGTGGGTGGAGGATCACTCGAAGGACCACTCGACGTACCCTATCACAAATCAAGCAAGAGCAAATGAGGAGCCAAGAACACATTGATAAAGGCATAAATGCATTGAAGCACAACAAAGTCTCGATAGGGACACTCCCACAAAAGCATTGTTCCAACAAAAGGCTAAACACTACAGCTATTACACACGCAGACTAAGGAGCATTTTACTTCTTCGGATTTGACTTTGGCTTTGGGGGCTTCATCACATTCGTGGCAGTCTCCGATGCCATGGACTTGCCGGTGGTAGCCCCAGATGCCGCAGCCTTCGCTGCCTTCGCTCGCCGTCGCTCCTCGGAATACTTGGCGACTGTCTCGATAAGCTAAGGACCATATTTTCCGCAGCTACCAACGAAAGGAGTAAACACTACCTGCTGGCCTCCGGCATCGACAGGCATCGCCTCGGAAATAGCGGCAGGATCCAGCTCCACACCATGGGCTTGCACCATCACGAGTGCCATGGTGGCATCGATGGACCGCTGCGAGTTCTTGAATTCCGCGGGAATACCTCCAGCGAGGGATTCCACTAGGTCTTCAAGGTTGTCAATCAACCCGACCTTGGGAGTTAAATCGTCACAGATGCGACTGAGCACATCCTTGGCTTTCCCTAGTGTCTCCTGGAGAGAAACACTACGGTCTTCGACTGCAGCGATGGCGCCCGCCAACGCATCCGCGCGACGCAGAGACTGGGCGTCAAAACTTAGGCCACTAACATCTGCATACACCAAGTGTTAGCACAACAACATATCATCAGCAAAAGAGCAATGCAAATACAGCTGAAAAAAATACCTGAGAGGGACTTGGCAATCGAGAAAAGTTGCTCTTCGAACAACTTCTCCCTCCCAGCAGTGGAAGCGCGGAGATCCTCTTCTCGCTTTCGCGATTCCTCCAGAGCTGCGACTGCTTCGTCGTGATTCTTCGCTGCGGCGGCAAGCGCCTTTTCGAGTGAAGCAGCACGACGAAGCAGTTCATTGTGCTCAACTACAAAGCACAAGGTGTATCATCAACTGAAATCATAAATTTCACAAAGACAAAGACGAAGCCAAAACTAACCTTCGACAACACGGTGGCGATTGTCCAGCAGCGCGTGTTGTCGACCCATGACAAGGACTTGCTCCGCTAGGCGAGCAGCCTCCTTCACAATGAGCTGCATCAAAAAGGAAAGCAAAGCTTCAGCAGCAGCACAAGGTACAAATTCGACTCACTCAAAAGTAAAAAGGGTGCTCACGTGATCCTCCAGGGACTCCGAAGATGACTGCTGTGCAGTCGTCCGGGCAACCACCTGGTGTTCCCCAACATGCCGGGAACTCGAAGAATTGTGCCTGGAGTGGGCCACCACTGGAGGAGAAGAAGACCGTTCGGCCACCTCCTTGGCCTTGGAGTCTGCGACTCCGGACTCTTTAACAAATTGGACGTCATCATAAGATGACGATGCCGCTTCGCTGCAAAATACATCTAGCAAACAACTTCAGAAAAAAGCAACTCCAGAAAGAAAGAAAGATGCATTCGCAAAGACAATACTCACCAGTTAACATTATCAAGGTCGAAGGATTCCTCTGACGACTCCTTCAGCAGTCGTAGTTTCTTCCGGGCAGGAGGGGCCATGGCGCGCACAGGAACGGCAGAGATTGGCTCCTCTGCAGCAGCAGAGAGACCTTCCGGAGTCATCAGGGAAGTAGCGTCGGAGTCCTTTCTACGGGAAAGCTTGCGAGTGTCCTGGTCGCTGGACTCGGGGGCTCCCTCCTCTTCTTCAATTCGAACGGTCGATTCCGACTCATCCTCCTCCTCTGCCTCGTGAGGAATAACCCCTTTAGTCTGAGGAGGTAAATTGGCAGCCACGCTCCAGTCCTGCAATCAAAAGATGCATCATTATGTATCAAGCGTTTGGTACCAATCGACAAAGAAACTACTTCGTAGTACAATTCTACCTTAGGAGGAGGGTTAGAGGCATCAGAAGGAGGCACGACTGGTTCGCCTGGGAGAACCTCCTTGGCGGTGTACTTGGTCACCACTCGCACCCTCCTATCCACTTCACCCGTAGAAATGCCCTCGGCAGACACGCGAGTGACATCATCAGCGCCAGTCCAGTAGTACATAGGGTGCATTCTGGCCTACAGAGGTTGGACGCGGTGGCGCAACCACGTGCGAATGAAAGCGGCGCCAACCTCTTCTCTACCTATGCGACTTTTGAGGTCGTAGACGCGCTTGTACAGCACCTCTGTTTCCTCGGACTCGCCAGGCATCACGATGTTCTTCCAGGAGCGCCTCCTCTTGCAAGTTGCTGCGGGATCAAAGGGAGCGAGTCCGTAGTGGTCTCCGTCGGCCTTCTAATCACGGATATAAAACCACTTGTCTCTCCACCCTTGGATGGACGCGGTGAGCTTGATGGCAAAATAGGTGACAGAGGAGTCGACGTGGATCTCGCAGCCTCCTACGTCATAGACTACCGAACCGGACGCCGACTGGCGTTTCAGCTTAAAAAGCCTCTTGAAGAGGCCAAAGTGTGGCTCGATTCCGAGCCAGCACTCGCAAAGCATAATGAAGCAGGAGATTTGGAGAATGGAATTTGGGGACAGCTGATGGAGGAGACCCCTGAAGAAAGGATGCAGGGGAGAGAAAGACCTCGGATGATAAATGCAAGGAACATCACCCGAAAATCCGGAGGAGGACAAGGGATTACCTCGTCGCTAGGCACCCGCGAGTCATCTTCCGCGGGTGGCAGAACTCCATCTTGACAAAGAAGATGCAACTCGAAGGATTTGATGATGGACGCTCGCCAGGCGCCATTGGTGACGCGGGTGTCCGCACCCTTCTTCTTACTAGCACTAGCAGCGCTGGTGCCCACGGTGGTGGTACCGCCCTTCTTCTTGGTGGCGGAAATGGCGGCCGCAGATCTAGCGGTGGTGCCTCCCTTCTTCTTGCCCATCTTTCGATGGTGGTGTGAATGGAGAAAGTAACTGGGGAAGACACGGAGCTGGTCTAGTGTCGTGAAGAGGAAGTGCGCAAGGAAACAGAGAGCAGCAACAATGGCTATGGAGGCACGAGCAAAGAAGACAGATGGTGAAAATTAGCGCAGCTGTGCTGCTACTTAACCACCTTGTGGACGCCATCCAACGGCCAGCAGAAACCCTACCACGCGCGCGACGCACATCGCCATCGACACGTGGCGAGGCTGAACCATGAACCGTCCCCCACTACTCCCATTACGCACGGAAATCGAGGAGACGCAGTTAAAACAGAAGATTACGCACACTCGGTCAAATCAAAGTCAGAAAGTGGGACCCACTACTCGTCACATCCCGTCAAAGCCGCTCACGCAGGCAAATGAGGTCATCACATCGTCAACACTGACATCATCAACTACAGCAGCAGAAGATTTGGACTACTTTAGTCCTTGATCGAGTCTTCGACTCAACTAAGCACTCGGGGGCTACTCCTAATAGGAGCGCTGGCCGCGCACCCGAAAGAATTTTTATGCAGGTATATAAACATTCAAGACAAACCCACTCGAGTGAAACAAGCAACAAAAGATGACAGCAGTCGCAAATGTTTTATAGTCCCCACTCGAGTCTATGACTCGAATAGGCACTCAGGGGATACTCCCATAGGGAGCGCTGGTCGCGCACCCTGTGATTATTTCTCCTTGTACATCGTACTATGTGTTGATAACATCCACTCGAATGCTATGGCGACTCCGCCTCATATATTCCCTACAAAGAGACTATGTCTCCTGGGCCACTCGAATCATCTCCGCGATGACAAAAATTTGGATGCCGCGCTTACAGCGTGAAGATAAGACCTAAATAAGGCCTAGAAACGAATCTGCTGTGCACTACCAGAAATATATTCGTACCTATAGGTGCGATGGACATGTCTTGACGGACGTGTCGAGTGCTCACACTTATACACTGGAATTCGACTCCTGTAAGACCTCCGCGGCCTGAGTCAAATTACACCAGCACTTTTCTGAATTCGAGTCCAGGGAGTCGAGTTTGAGTAGATTGCATTATTTTACCCTAAGGCAGTTAACTGATACCGATACATCGGCTAAATCAGGCACGTATATCAACAATCCCTATGATGCAAACAGAAACTCGAACAAATGCTCAACCATGCACTCGAAAGGTTTCATAAAGTCTCCAATCGAATCTACGATTCCACTAGACACTCGGGGGCTACTGGCATGGGTATACCTTACAGGTACTCGAGTGTGGCATATACGGTCCAGATACGGTAGAAGCCCACGGCGTTGCCAAGGCCCAATAAGGAATTTGAGTGGTCCACGGACTCTCGATTGCTTGTGAGACAAGAAGCTTAAGATAGAAAGTTCAAAGGGAAAACCCTAATCTGTAACCGACTCGACCTGCTACCCGAGACCTAGCCTATCTATATAAAGGCTAGGAGGGGGCGGTGAGGAGGACGATCACAACCATAGTTTCCACAACTCTCGCCAAATTGCATATGCGCGCCCTGTAATCTTCGATTCCTTTGTTAATTCTAAGAGCAGACAAGCATGAGTAGGGACCTCTACGAGGCCTGAACCTTGGTAAAACTTGCGTCCCTGTGTGCTTGTTTGCTAGCCGATTGATGCCTCCAGCGCTCCCTCCTTCTCCAAAACCCAAGTCCATAACAATGGGCATTGACGAGTTGAACCCTCGTCACTTGCTCTTTGGCTTTTGCCTAGTTCATTTGTTGAACTTGTGGTCTTTCATGTGTTGATTTGGTCTTTGATATAATTTGGACAACCGTTAGTCTTGTCACACTTTGGTGTGCCTTCTTGGTTTACTTGGTATTATTCTCAAATTATATCTTGTTTGTTTCTTGAAAATCTTGTGCATGCATATGTACTAAATATATATTATTGCATGCTTATTTTCCTTGATCCAATATGTAGGGGAAACTCCACCAAATCCTAATTGTCTAAGATGTGCAAAAAATTCAATTTCATATCAATATACACATATTTATGTGGAGTCTCTCCTATGTATTGTAGTTGTCTAACTACTTTGGACCCAATAAGTTTGGGGACCATATTGTACTTGAATTTTGTTTTAGGTACATTGGAGATGCATTGGATGCTTGTGTCTTTCATAAGGAAGAAGTGATGACTCAATTAAAATTAGAGACAAGCTAGATGGTCAGCAAACTCCTATCTACTTCATCACACCAATGATATATCGGTAACAAGTATCTCTTACTCATGTATACATATCATCTTCCAACCTATGGTAGGTTGCATATTGGCATGATTTTTTATTTGCGGTTGTTGTGGTTCTTTCTTTGGCCTTAAAGAATGCTCTCTATTGCATATGTGAGTAAGTTGAGATGAGTGCATATAATTGGGACTATACAAAATCATGCTCATGATTCACCAATCCCAAATATGTCAATCTAGTAATTATATCGCCTATTGTTTCTCAAAGTACTCTCATGTGCAATATTGATGAATTTGCAAAGTTGATTTTTTCTTTGTGATACTTGATTCCTCTCGCAATACATTCCAACTATCTCTACTTCCCTTAGTGATAGTTGTGATGTATTTGATATGTTTGTGGTTGAAGTTCATGAATACACAATAAGATAAAATTGAGCCTTTTGGCCATGCTATCAAGCAAAGATCTTAGTGGTGTATTGTCATGACTTCGTTTTGGATATCTTGCTCTATTTATTTTAGCATCTAATTTGTGTGTACATGTTTCTTTGTGGATCAATATCTTTGTGAGATTGTCTACTTAGAACTTATACACATGAGAGATGTTACTTCTCTATTTTTGATATCTTCTTTGTTTCGCGTGTGTTGTATGGTCATACTAAGCAATATCATTCATTGAAGACTATGTTGATGCTCAATGATCATCCTTGTATTAGTCTTATACTATGCTTTGTCATGCCTCTCACACATCCTTGTGGTTGAGCCTGCTATTATGTTGTCTCTTACTCGTTGCTCAACCATTTGTTTATTGCAAGTTTTATGCCTTGGTATATGCTCTTTTGTACATAGTTGGGTTTTTAATAATACCGATGGAGTGAGGATGCCATGTTTGTCCATATTGTATTCAAATGCAAAAAATTTGCACAAACCTTGGGGAGCCTCCTCGTATTATATAGAACACTCTCTTTTCAATCTTATCATAATATCTATCTTTCATTTGGTATGTTCTTTTTGTCAAGTGGTTCTTTGGATCTTTTGATTGCTTGCTCCATTTGTTGATGCTTCTTCACCTTGTTATTTTTTTGCAATCTTTTGATCCTCAATATTGTTTGACCTCCTCCTAAGTATTCGTCATTGGATACGTGCATTTTATTCCACTCACACTATGAGAAATGTACACATTTTGGAGGAATTATCACTCTATTGGTCGTCTAGAGTTTTTCACCCATTTTGTCAATCAATGCCAATAGGGAGAAGTTTTGGAGGGGTTAAGGGAAGTTGGTTTCATGCTTTGAGTTTGTCCTTACGCATTTGCCTCTCATGCTCTTGCATCTTTGTTGTTGCTTTGCATGTTGAATATATGCATTTGCCTCTCATGCTCTTGCATCTTTGTTGTTGCTTTGCATGTTGAATATATAGATATAAACCCTCTAAAAGGGATTGTTATCAATTACCAAAATGGAGGAGATTGAAAGAACATGTGTGCCCCATGTGTGGTTTTGGTAATTAATGACAATCTTTATGGACTTATGTTTGCATTGAGTTTTACTTGTAGTATTTATCTATAGGCAATGCTTGAACCATTTGTTGGCTTCAAGGTTGGAAGAAGAAGAAAGTGAAGAAGATCAAGTGTTGATCAAGGTTTCAAGGAATGATCCGGAGATTGGTCAATTAGAAGTTGAGCCTATGGCAAGTGTGTCTTGAATAATAAGATGATCTCAAGTGTAGCTTGCCATCCTTATGGTGATAACGGATATGTGAAGATATGCCTAAAAGAGAGGCTCTTCCATAGTGGAGTATGGGGGAGCAAATTCCAAGTCTTCACCAAGCTAGCGCAATCAAGAAAGGTGTTCCATATTGAGGTGTAGAAGATCGTCATCATCAACATCAAGTGGAATATACATAAGGAAATTGTTTGATCTTGATAGCGCTTCTTTCTTACCGGTCTCGTGGTGTTAGTTGGGGAGACCGGTTTATAGGATAGATAACCGTACTATCAAGAGGGCCTCTCGAGTGAGTAACTTGATCATATCCTTCGGTGAGAGCTCAAACCTTTGCATACTTGGCATCATATTTCTTGGTTCTTATTTGGGTCTTACTCATGTGAGTATTTAGATATTGTGTTAATCTCCATGACAAGTTCAAGTTCATCGAAAACGAATTTCATATGCATTCTCTATTGCGTTTTTGATGTTGGAGGTTTTATCGGTTCATATTTTTGAGAAAGGTCAAACCTTTCATCATTTGGTTCTATACTACCTTGCTGGACTATGATGTTTCTTTGTATTATCTTGTAGAGCTCATTGTCCTCTTTAAAACAATCACAAGATCCTCAAAAACGGAGTCTGGATGCAAAAGTTTTGATTGTTTTAGTTTCGCTGTTTCTGCCAGTTTTCAGGGGGCGGATTATCCGGCCATGGTGGTGGATTATCCGGCCCAATTTTCAGAAAACGGGTAAGGACTTTGAGGCGTGGCTCCCTGTAACAGGGGCGTATTATCCGGGCCTCCGGGGGGCAGATTATCCGGCTCAAATATCCGCCCCCTATACAGAGGGTCGCGCCGCGAAGTCCTTAGCCATATTTTGGCCCGAGGAACCTGAAATATCCGGGGGAGGGGCGGATTATCTGGCCTGGGAGGTCCCAAACGGTCATATTTCGCTGGGAAGGGGTATAAATAGACCCCTTCTTCCTCCTTAGGCTGGTTGCTTGCATTCTCTCTTTCCTCCATTGTTTTGACCTTCAAGAGCTTGCAAATTCTCTCAATCCCTCCCATATTTCTTGAATCTTTTTGGGGGATTTGAAAGGGGGATCTAGATCTACAACTCCACCAATCCATCTCTCCTCTATGTGAGGGGAACAAATTGGGATCTAGATCTTAGGTTTTACTTTGTGGATTTCCTCCTGTGTTCTTCCTCTCTTATTCTCCCACTAGCTTTTGTAGCTTTGGT
Organism: Avena sativa; assembly: GCA_916181665.1. Lineage (NCBI taxonomy): Eukaryota > Viridiplantae > Streptophyta > Magnoliopsida > Poales > Poaceae > Avena > Avena sativa. The sequence continues at coordinate 107,669,418 of OV702292.1, forward strand.
AAATTTGGGAAAGAAGGACGTGAGCACTTCTTGTGTTCTTGCCATTGAATTTGGTACATCGGTTTGAGTTCTCGGTGAGGATTCGATTGGGTGAAAGGTGAGAAGCTTTTTACTCTTGGGTTCTTGGAACCCTAGATGGTTTTGTTGTTTTGCACATTTGTGGATTACTTGGGGCCTCCAATTAAGTTGTGGAGCTTTCCCCGAGTTGGGAGCCTCCAATTGAGTTGTGGAGAAGTGCCCCAATCTTTGTGAGAGGTTCTGGATTGCCACCAACAAGTGCACCGATAGTGAAGAATTGAACCAGGCCTCTTGTGGCGAGGTTCACAAGAGAATAGGGTGAGGCCTTTTGTGGCATGGTGGTCTTAGTACCTCCCACCCCTCCAATGAGACATACTCTCTTTTATGGGAGGAACTCGGTAATAAATCATCGTCTCCGTGTGCCTCGGTTATCTCTATACCCGAGCTATTTACTTATGCACTTTACTTCGTGATAGCCTTCATGCTTGAAGTCTTATATCTAGCTATCACATAGTTGCTTGTTTTGCTTAGCTTAAGTTGTTGGTGCACATAGGTGAACCGTAGTTTATATAGGTTTTGTGCTTAACAAAGTAAACGCTAGGTTTATTCTACCTTTGTTAAGCCCTTCCCGTAAAAGTTTTAAACCAACTATTCACCCCCCCCCCTCTAGGCGGCATCTGTATCCTTTTCCATTTGCATCATAAACATACAAAGGCAAACAATATAATTGGTCAATGCCATACATGCATGGCTCTATTTGGCATCAAATTTACTTCCACCAAGATATAGATTAGAATGCAAACTCAAAGTACAAATCCCAAAATGCAAATTCAACAACTTATACACTTGTTTTTCCAGCTTCTCCGGAACAAAGAGAATTAAAATTTCAGTTAGAGAGGTGCCATAGACATGGAACCTAGCAAACCTTACTTTCAGAATTGAGGTTAAACTCAACCTAACTCCCTAATATTTCTAGACATTCTTCTGTTGCTCTAGAAGTTCCTATGACCAACCTTCCATAATTCTTTACCTTTCGGCTCCTTTACAAGAACAATATTTGAATCATGGTCTGAAACATTATTCTGAACCAATGCTTGTTTAAGTGCACATCGTTCTAAATACTTGCACTTGGAAGAGACAAGCAAAGGAAAACAAATTAGTTAGTTATTGATATGCAAAGAACATTTACAACTTAAGATTTCTCTGTCTAAGAAGAACAATGGGAAGATGGGGATAGAGCACCTGATCACCTCAGGCAAAGCAGCCTATGGCTATGGGCATCTTTAGACGACAGTAAGTGGTGGAGCTCATCACCCTCGTCGTGCGAGAGAAGAGAAGGTGGTGATGCATCTCGTCGCTAGAGTTGAGGAGGAGAACCTACAATAGAGCAAAGTCTAATCATACTATAATGAGGATCAAACCATCCAATTGATCTCACTAATTTCTTTTCCCTGCTATTGATAAAAAATTCTCAATGCCACGTTTACCTACTAGACAAAAATGTAAAACAATACAAAAGCATCTATCTGGTCCATAAAAGCATAGGTTCTTCAACACATATTCATACATACCACGATACCACAGAAAAATAGAAGTTAATGCACACCATGATTCTGTAGCAAATTATACAAAATTCAATTATGGAACAAATACCTTCTGATATCCTTGTCCTAGAAAATGCAAGTCGACTTGAAATGGTGGAATCCATCTGCACAAAGAGACAATTTGTGAATGTGTCATTAGTACAGAAAGCTAAAACCTATATCCATATGAACCTAATTATGCTTCCTTACAAATTTGTAGGAGTTTTTCGACTGAGAAGAGTTACAAAAAGAAGTAGGGGAGACGTCAAATCGGCCTACCTTATGAGATTGCTCGTTGATCCCCTCCAGATCGAAGTATGTCATGCCCTCCCCAACCAAACGCCACCGTCGTAGCTCCTCCTGCTTACCTGCTCAGGGCCATGTCTCCTCCATACTCAACAAGGAATTGAATGGGACAGAGAGAGATAGTGTAACACAATGTGACAACATACAACCTTACCTCATAGAACATGATGTACTGAAGATCGAACGCCATAGAGACCGAGCACCAGGCGCCCTCGCGTTCCTCTTCCACCTGACACGTGGGGGAGCGAAATTTTGGAGCTCGCATGCGGGTGATGGAGGTGGGGATCTAGCGCGGGCTCTATGAGCCACCACGGCCATAGTTCCATGGGAGGGAGGACGAAGCAAACGGTAACCACGAATTTATCGGGTTCCGGAGCTTCCTGATAGATCTCATATTATTGTTAGCCTCCATCCCTAACTATGATTTCCTTTCCATCGATTTGGCTTTGCCATTTCTTGATCAGAGAGCAAAATGGCTCTCGCTTCTTTTGAAAGAAAACAGGGGTGTTGAGATAGGACAGTAAAGAAAGACAACACACCCACCTTGCATGGAGCACCATCGCACACCGCCTGCCAGTTACCCTCCACCCACAAAGCTAGTCCTCACCAGCCCACAAAACATGGAGCAGAATAGGCCTACATGCAGCAGTAGCATTCCCAACAAGTGGCCTCAAATCAACCACAGACTGGAGGAGGAAGCCCTTTGGAGAAGGGGAGGCAAGGAGAATGCACCATGGGAAAGGAAAGGGTGTATTGGAAGAACCGGAGGCACTGCTTGCAAGCTCCGTGTGACGCCTTTCTGCAGGGGTGAGCGACCAAGAAGCGGAGACTAGCGAGGGAAAGTACCTAGTGGCGGAGCTTGACCATGAGGGAGGAGTTGTCCAAGAAAGTGGGTCCAATGGGGGAGGAGGGCACCGGGGAGGAGTCCCAGCTGTCGGGGATGCCGAAGGCAAGGATGAGCATACATAGAGGCGCCATCTCAACCCTGTATAGTTGTTGCTTCACCCATGCTAAGGTTTCACGCAAGGGGCCATGTTGGGTCCAGAGGGGAGGAGATGATGGGAGATCTATCGTGAGTAGAGGGAGTGGGGGAGCGGAGATAAGAGGGAGATCTCGGGACCAGAGGGGCGGCGCACATTGCTCAGGGAGGCGGAGGAGGGGATATGATGGGCAGGAGCTCGGGTCGAGGGGAACGGGATCGAGATGGGGGTGGGGTGGGGGAGGGGATGGGAGGGAGCAGCTTGTAAGACCGTCGAATAACTGATGACGACACTTTCTCTGCTTTTATTTGCTCTGTTCTACTATCAGTAGGCTCACCTTCTAGAGATGTTGCTTTTCCTCAAGGAATTGTGTTCTTAGCTCACCAGTCATTTACTTTGTTCTAAAAAAGACATGAAATATTTGTTTGATGAACTTAGTGCCTTCCCACGATTTCTTCCTTAGGTGATAGGTTCTTCCACTAGATCATCCACTAAATCAGAGTTAGGTTGTTTCATGGCATTTGCATCTGGGCTAGGAACAATTGTGTCAGTAATGTGCTTCTTCAATTGGCTCAAGTGAAAAATGGGGTGGATTTTCACACCATTAGGCAGAAGTAACTTATAAGCTTGATTGCCTATAGCTTGCAGAACTTTGAAGGGTCATAGAACTTGTTATGTAGTTTGATTGACCTCTCAAACCAAATGTTGCCATGTGATATGGCTGCATTTTAAGATAAACCATATCACGTACTTGGAATGTTCTTTCACTTCTATTATGGTTAGTAAATTTTTTCATTCTTGCAGTAGCTTGAGCCAGATGGACCTTCAATTGATAAAGCATCACTTGTCTAGCTGCTAGGCATTCACTAGCCTTTAGCTCAGCATGACCAGGTATGGATAATTCACTTATTTGTGGGGGTGCATTCCCATAGAGAGACTGGAATGGTGTAATATTGAGAGAAGTATGGAAGGAGGTGTTATACTAGAATTCAACAAGAGATAACTAAGTTTTCCACTTCTTTGGTTCATTGAAAATCACGCATCTGAAGTAAGATTCTATATATTGATTAAATATTTCTGTCTGACCATCTGATTAAGGATGATATGCTAAACTGAATATTTAGGGATGTCGGCCGCTAGTCCAGCAGACAAGGAAGACCATCCACTGGATTATTGCATGGCAAACAAATTGATTAATTCGTGTGAGGAAGTGATTACTGCCTTAGGTGATTAGGAGATAGGGTTGATTGGGAGAACATGCAGATGTCAAAGGCGTACGTCTATCTACATCCCTATGAATCTTAAGTCCATGTGAAATTATTTGAAAATGGCCTTCCAATTAGTGCTAGTGAATATTCTATCCCTATCATAGGTGATGACTGTCGGTGTGCCACATAATTTCAGCACATTGTCCACAAATGCTTGTGTAATAGTATGGACATTGTAAGGATGTGCTAAGGTATTAAAATGGGCATATTTGGTGAATTTATCTACCACAACTAGTATGACTTATTTTCCTTAAGATTTATGAAAGCCTTCAATGAAGTCCATAGAAATGTGGGAAAATGCCATATCTGGTGTAGGGAGAAGGTCAAGAAGGCCTAGATATTTGGAATTTTCATATCTAGCACACAGGGTAGTTGAAGGGGTTCCATGGAAGAAAACAAAAAATACTATGCGGGAACACACCTAGCCAGAATCTATCTAGTAAGTAATGTAGTAACGGAGGGAGAGATCAGTAACATAACCTTGTAGACCGTAAGCATATAATGCTCATGCATGAACGTGGATAATGTAGTCGTATCCGTATAACCTCAAGGTCACAAAGCTCCTCACAGGTCACCCCTTGTCCAGGTCCTCGTACGATGGTCTGGTGCCACTAACGGCAGGACCCCCAAGGTATTCGCACACGTATGGTGCAAGACGACCACTCCCGGTCTCTGATCCCTGCCAAGATTGCGGAAGTAGATATCCTGGCTGGAATCACTGTAGCACAACAGCATGTCGCGGCTTTGTTGACTCTTGCATGTACAATCCTTCTTGGGATCGTGCTACCACAAAGGCAATGAGAGAGAGGGGTTATCCTCTAAGAAAATTTCCTTAGAGAATAATTATGTGTTTATTCCCACCCATGGGCCCCTCTTTATATAGGAAAAAATGATGTACTCTTTCCAAGGGCTCTCCCATGTGGGACTAAACAATAGGCAAAGGAAATAGGGGAGGGGGCAGGCGGCTAGGCCAGCTGGAGCGACTGGGTGGGCCAACCCACTAGGCCAGCTGGGGCGGCCGGGTCGGCCAGCCAGTGTCCAATAGCCGCTAGCAGCAACAACTCTGGTTGGGTGGGCCAGCCACCCGCGCACGGCCCAGCTGGCCGCTTAAGTGTGTTACCCTCCAGTTTGGGAATATCACAGACATGATCGATATGATATATGATAAATGATCAATAGCGGGACCGAGATGCACATAATGACCCCCATGTATTCCATGAATCACCTTCGTGTCAAACCATAAACACTGAATCCAATTCCCTTATTACTTCGATACCTGACTTGTCCGAGATCTGATCATCGGTAACATGATACCTTGTTCAATATCGTTTCTAACAAGTACTACTTTACTCGTTTACGTGATATTCCATCTCCATGACCTAGTCATATGCTGCGCAGCTTATGGATGTAATTCACCGAGTGGGTCAAGAGTATCTTCCCATCACACATGAGAATAAATCCTGATATCGATACATAGCCCTCAACATGCCCCTTTGGAATACCCAACGTACATCTTTATAGTCACCCAATTATGGTCATGACTGTTGATGCGGTCAAAGCATCCTTTGGTGACAGTGATTAAATATGATCTCACAGTCTAAGGATTAGGATACTTTGTTTCTTTGATAATTGCAACTATGAACCTTGTGATATGATCGCGTTGCAACAATCATTGGTGGGTAATGTCCATCATATCATTTATATGACTTCATTATCAGTTGGCATGAAAGGACCATGATTAGGAAACCTTGCTCATCAGCTGCCCAATGAACTAGTTGAACAGATGATACTAAGGACCTTTGATTTTTTTATATACCACACCTGTATCAAGGTTTCTACTTGATATAGTTATAGCATGATATAACTATGATGAACTAATGAGATATGATAATAAACCTCTTTATTATTTGCCTCAAGGGCATATCTCCTTCAGTCTCCCACTTGCACTGGAGTACAAATAATCTAGTTGCATTGCTACTAATCATAAACCATATCACATATGTGTTTACTTTATTGATCATGCTTTCTTATGGAAAACCTTTTGTCCTAAATCTATTTTACCATACCTGTATAATATTTTGCAAATCATTAATATCACATATTTGACATTAACACCATCGTCACATAATGTGATGAAGTATTTGTTTTGGTAACAAAGTGAGACTTTAGTTTTCTAGTATATACAATGACGGTCTATCAATCAATTGGCCTTTGAATGTTGTCATGTACAACTATAAAACACACTTAGTCAAAATTCGAACTTTCTTAAACCAAAACTCTACCTTCCTATGCTAAAATATTCTAATATTTCCATATATATGTAGATTTGATCAAAGGTGAAAAACTTGCAACTTTGATTCCAAACCATGCTTCCTTTGCACTAAACTTAAACTTTGGTTATAGTGATTAACTTTGATCACTCAGAAACCTATTATTTTAACTAAGAACTTGGGTCACATTATGTCAAATATCCATAACATGGTTTTACTTGGAAAACCTATGGCCAAGGCACAGATGATGCAACGCATCTCATTCCTTTGCATTGACCATTGTCACAAATACCGAGTCACTACTCAATGCCTCTTCTAGTTCCACAAGTAAGAAATCATTCTTCACTTGAATCCATTATGAACTATTTTTAGAATCTCACCTAGGACATTCTAGACTACTTTTAGAATCCTTGAAGCACTTTGACATTTTATGTTTTATCAAACATCCTGATCTATCCAAATTGATCCTTTGTGGTTAATATATATTAAATTCATCCATCTAATGATCTAATCACTTTTAAATACCAAACACGACATTATTAATATGTAAATCACATATTCAGAATGTTATTATGCCACTCAAATATATTGTCAATATTTTATAAACTAGGATATCACTCAGCTCCTACTCAAATATGTCATCCACATATTCGACTTGGATAACTTTCTTATCTCCCACTCAATTTATTGTAATTATAGACTCTCTCTATAATCTTGCTATATCCAAAATCCTTTGATATTTTATCAAATCGAGATTTTTCTGCTACAGGATACCAACAATCTCACGATTGGCCAAAACCTTCTTGTTGTACTAGTTACAACAATTTCTTCAAAACTTGAAGACTTTGTAGTTCTGAACTATCCTTTACCAATTTCCAAATTGGACTAATTGCTGACTTAAATCCAATAAACATTAAGCATCGCTACTTTTTTTGTCACTATTTTGAGTTTTTCAAAACATCTCGATGACAAATCGAGCTTTTATGTCTTCCTTTTAAGTTTCATGTCTTTCCTTTCAACGTTTCCAGATTACTAGTGAAAGGGAATTTCCCGCCCTAAGCGGTTTGAAGTTGGATGATAACACACATGTCGGAGTAATCGTTTGCTAAGTGCTTTATATGCTCACTGTGTTGCAAGTCATTTGATACCCCTATAAGGACAAGAGAAAGACATCGTTTTTTTAGGCCTTTAATTTGAGTCGTAGGAAAGCCGTACTATCAAGAGGGGGTCCGCGTCAGAAGATTTCGATGGAATCAACTTGAATTTGCTTTAGATCACCCAACTTTCCTCAATGGTTGGATACAAAGTGGGGAATCTCACTGTGTAATTGGCTGCATACGCTATTTGTACCGACCGTTTGTACCGGACATTTTTCTGATACTACTGCTTGGTACCGGTAGTACCGCTTGGTGGTACCAGATGCTACTTCGCCCTGCAGCAAGCGAAGCCTCCTCCTCTGGAAGCTCTGGTACCACCATCTGGTACTACCGCAGCCGTCCGGTAGTATGGCTTGTTGTTCCAGCACTATCGCTAAGCGGTAGTACCGCGCTATGCAGCAGCACTACCAGGCGCCGCAGAGGTGTTTCATCTGCACCTAGTGATGTCTGGTACCGTGGTCTCGTACCTGTACTACCGCGTATAGGTTCGGTAGTACCATACATGACAACACTCAACAGGCAGATTCCCCTTTGGGGGTATAAAAGGGCCCTTTTGCCCCAACAGGAAAGGTGCCTCTTTTATATCTCTCCTCCATTATTCTTGAGATAATATTTCCCTAGATCTCCTCCCCTAGTGCTCCAATATCCTTGATACTTTGGGATTTGGTGGAGGAGGTCTACATCTAGGGGTTAACCAAAGCAAAGTTGATTCCCCGTGTTTTCCTTTGTGGATCTTGTTACTCTTGGGTTCTTTGGAACCCTAGATAGAAGAGGTCGGTCTCGGAGCTCGAACATTGGCTGTAAAGCTTCGGGGTCATGTTGGGAGACTCCAAGTATTGTGGAGGTATACTCAACAAGTTTGTAAAGGTTTCGGTCGCCGCCTTCAAGGCCGCCATGAAGTGGATCGTGTGCTTGCCATGATGCGGATGCGCGGGAGAATAGGATGAGGCCTCCTGTGGTGCTGGTGGTCTTATTACCACCCACCCCTCCAACGGACACGTACTTCACCTTAAAAGGAAGGAACTTCAGGAAAACATCTCTGTGTCTACTCTCGGTTAGCTCTATCCTTTACTCCTTATTATTGTTGTTGCATGCTTGCTTTTCATATATGTTATCTCACCTAGTTGCATATCTAGAGAACTTACTTTGTGTCACGCCTTAATTTGAAAAGAAGCTAAAAATTGAGTAGCTCCTATTCATCCCCTCTAGTCGCTTATACCAATCTTTCAACTGGGATGGATTAAGTAAATACCATTACTTAATGAAATCAAGTAAATTTTACTTTAACATCTCAAATGTAACTCAATATGGGATTTCATGACTCTAAGTTGACTCTAAGTCACTTCTTACACTTAGGTCCATCAATCTTTGTTTGTAGTTCGTAGGTATGTCTTGTTTCAATAACATGACAAGTGAATCAATAATAAATTCTGCAAGTGGCAGACATATTCTTGAATCCTACTTTCCTTGAGTAAAGTATTAGTTGAAACATCATGATTACTTTATCATTAGTTTCCCCTCTACTTGTTGAGTTTGTCTCCTGGAACATGTTCCATTTCACATACTCAACAATTCGGAGGTTAGGTCAAACCTCTCTTACACTTATCCTTTTGTCCACTAACACCTTTCATAATAAAACAATTTCTTAAGGAAGTACCACATTAAGATAATACAAGTTTTGTCTCCTTTGGTTTTAGTTTGGAATTTTGTATTCATAGTCCCCTAAGAATACACCACAAAGATTTATTATTCGTAACGATCTCAAACTATCGAAATCTCTAGAAACTCGAACTTTCCATATCTCATATGGTGTTGTTTCCACGAATCTTTAGATGTCCCTTATACTTTCAAATGAGTGTTTACTATTTCAATCTATAACCCTCATTTCTAACGTTAACCCAGTAGAAGATCATTTTAGACCATATGTATCTCATACACTACGACTATGGTGTTTTAGACATATCAATACGATTTGATTTGTCCAATCATAATTTGTGAAACAATTTTTCACAAGTATTTTATGCCAAATTGTCACTAACTTGAATTCACAATCACTTTGATCAAATCACGGAGACTTTGAAATTCTTATTAATTTTCCATCCACCTTGATTCTAAAGGTCTTTGAATGATTCAAATAGTTTCAGGTTCTGTTTGGATATCTTCTGGCAATGCGTTTCATAAATTATTTATTTTCATATAGATAAAGACTAGAATAAGTTGGTCATAATCATAGTGTTAATCATAAGAGAAATCATTCATAGAAAAAGAACAATTGATTGTATCTTATTTATATGAATAACCGTCTCGCAATAAGAAAGACACACTAATAAGGTTCACAATCTTGATTACAAAGTTTTTATTCAAATCCTAATGATAAACTTCGAGGGAAGGAGTGTTGTTGGTGATCAACCAGATTGTTTTCCGTTATCACGCCATCAGCGCCCCATTCCATCCAGGAATTCTTACACAGAGAGTCCTGTTTTCAATAAAACAAGAGTATGTATCCAATACTTTGAAAAACTACATAAGTGTTTCATGGAAACATTTATTACTTGTATATCAACATATACCTTATCCATTGACAATGATCCCAGCTTTGGGCTCGACCTTGGTAGTCCTTAGCTTAGCTATGAAATCATGAAAGGTATACAATATCCCTTTCATGATATAGTCGGTGACTACGTCTTTTTAGATGGGAGGAAGCGAGCGCAACACCCCATTTATCGCAAAGTCGTCGGTCAAGCAATTTCCCATAACATCCACAAGGTGTTCATGGATCTCTACCATGTTATCTATGTGGATTTCCAAGCTGGAGTTTTCTTCCATTTTAGCGGAAGTAAACTCGTTCATGTACTCATATCTCATGCGCATGACTTGCTCTAGGAATATGCTTTTCAATCCATTGAGCATATCAAGTTCGTTGATTTCATGAAAGGGTATCCTCAAGCCAGATTTCATGGCATGGATAATGGTGTACTTGACAATCATGAAGGTATCACGACGGTCACGAAGAGTTGCATCTTCTCTACCATCGAATTCATCAGAGAAATCTTCTAGGGGTTCACGAAGGACATAGAGAAGATGGTTTTCGATGAGGATGCCCCTGAGATGTTGGTAACGGTTGATGAAATTCGACCCATCTAGCTTAAGTTTCACCCCGTTCATTAATGGACCAATGATGTCCTGAACTCTGGGAATGGCCATAATCTACAAGACATTTGCAAAGATTTAGACTAAGTTCATAATAAGATTTCAAATTTGTAATCATATTAACAAATGAGCTCCCACTTAAACTATCATCCCTAAGATAGTTTAGTGATTATACGATCCCTTTACACTGTATCATCCCCGGTCATCACAACCTTTGATACAACTGCCAGGGTGGAGTATATCCGTCGATCACATCATCCATGTGACTCGTGCGTGATGTTTTGATCTACTTTGTTCCGAGGCCATGTTTGTACATGTTAGGATCGCCAACCAAACCATAGTGTATTCGTAGTGCATACATGGCTTTCACCCACTGTATGCGAACACAGAGATGTCTAACACCCGATCGTCATGACCTACTTCATAACGGCAAGCTTTCTTGGTGGTGCACACTAATGGGAGAACACTAGGTTGGTATTAATTAGGGATCATCTTATTTTAATGATACCGTTGTGTATATAATACTAGCAAACAAACAAGATGCACACAAAGATTAAACATCACATGTAATCTATATGTGATATGACATGGTTGTCTTTGCACACCTTGATCTTCATTAGGTGCTCCGGCATGATCTTCATCTTGCCACCAGTTTGACGCCAAGTCCACGACTCCATCGGTTTTGTCATTCATCTTTAGGGTGACTACTACTATACAACTTAGTAATAGGAGAAGTAAACTACCTTACCTTGTTCACGACTATAACCATATCATATCACTCGCCTCCTGCAACATAAAGTTAGAAGCCTCTACTTTATGTATTGTAAGTTTTACGTGGTTGTTTGGCTTTCATAATAGAACTGTTTCTACCTACGAACTTCCAACCACAACATGGATCCAATAGTAGTCTATACTACACCCCTTTCGGGGCCCTCCGTTGTAGATGATATATCAACTACTGTGAGAGAGCAGACACCCGCTAGCCACTTATATTGTACAAGCCATATGTCGAGCGTGTACCCTATCTCATGTAAGATTACGTGTAAGGTCGGTTCGGCCGCTTCGTCACACAGTGTCATGATATAAACAAATACATGTAAGAGGGTAACAACTAGAGGATCAGTTCCCACATTCAGCATGTGTTTATCTGTACTAGCATATTACGCATAGATCGGCTCTTATACCATTGAAGGGGTTCTGTGGCAGAAAACAAAAAAATACTACACGGGAACACCTAGAATCTATCTATGAAGTAATGCAGTAATGGAGGGAGACATTGTTAATATACTCTTGTAGACCGTAAGTGTTGAACGCTCAAGCAGGAACGTGGATGATATAGTCATACCCATCCGACCTCAAGGTCACGAAGCTCCTCATAGGTCACCCCTTGTCTAGGTCCTCATACGACGGTCGGGTGCCACTAATGGCAGCACCCTCGAGGTATCCGCACACGTACGAGGCAAGATGACGAATCCCGGTCTTTGATCCCTGTCGAGATTGCAGAAGTAGAGGAATGGCATGCAATAGCTTTGTTGACTCTTGTGTGTACAATCCTTCTTCGGGCCATGATACCGCAAAGGCAACAAGAGAGAGAGAGGTTATCCTCTAAGGAAATTGCCTTAGAGAACTATTATGTGTTTATTCCCACCCATGGGCACCTCTTTATATAGGCAAAAAGGGTGTACTCTTCCTAAGAGCTCTCCCATGTGGGACTAAACAATAGGCAAGGAAATAGGGGATTGGGCAGCCATATGGGCTAGTTGGGGCCACGCCCAGCCCAGTAGCAGCAGCTCTGGCCAGGTGGGCTAGCCACCCACGTGTGGCCCACCTACGGTGCTATCAGGTCGTGGTGGACAAGGCGGTGGAGGGTTGTGGCCAAGTGGGCCTATGGCGCGTCCCACCGTGCACCCGCTCACCCTCCTACGCTAGCGCGTGCACCCGATCTCGGGTGGGCCAGCTGACTGCGGCCCGCGTGTAGTGACCGGTTGGCTGCTGCCCATGTGGCGCCTAGTGCTCGTCCTCCTGCATGCGTCGGCCGGCTCAAGGCGGCCTAGCAGCGGCTATGAGCTGCCTTTCAGGGTGGCCTTTTTCTGGGCCGATTCCCTCTGGGGTTTGGGCCCTGTTGAGGAAGTTTCCCTATAATTATTAATTTAATATATATTAATTCATAACTAACATATATAAATGCATATTATAAATTGCCATTTATCTAAAACATCTTTCAGTCTTTTTTCTTCTTCTTCCTCCAAACAAACTTCGGATCTTCTTCGTAATGATTCTACTTTCCTCATGCGGAACACGTCTAGTTTTTCTTTTCTCCATGATTCCATCTTACAGAACAATCTCGATGCGTCATAGTGCCCTCAAATGTGTTACCCTACGGTCTAGGAATGTCACAGACATGATCGAGACGATCTCCGATCAATGATCAATAACAGGACTGGGATGCCCATAATGACCCCCATGCATTCCATGAATCACCTTCGTGTCGAACCATAAACACTGAATCCAATTCCCTTGTTACTTTAATACCTGACTTGTCCGAGATCTGATCATCGGTATCATGATACCATGTTCAATCTCGTTTCTAACAAGTACTGCTTTACTTGTTCACGTGATATTCCATCCCCATGATCTAGTCATATGTTGCACAGCTTATGGATGTAATTCACCAAGTGGGCCGAGAGTATCTTCCCATCACACATGAGAACAACTACCGATATCGATACATAGTCCTCAACATGTCTGTTTGGAATACCCAATGTACATCTTTATAGTCACCCAGTTATGGTCATGACGGTTGATGCAGTCAAAGCTCCTCGGGTGATAGTGATTAAATATATCTCATGGTCTAAGGATCAGGACACTTCGTTTCTTTGACAATTGCAACTATGAACTTTGTGATATGATCGCATTGCAACAATCGTTGGTGCATAATGTCCATCATATCATTTATATGACTTCATTGTCAGTTGGCATGAATGCACCATGATTAGGAAACCTTGATCATCAGCTTCCCAATGAACTAGTTGAATAGATGCTACTAATGACCTTTGATTTTTTATATACCACGCCTGTATCAAGGTTTCTTCTTGATATAGTTATAGCATGATATAAAACATTATGAACTAATGAGATATGATAATAAACCTCTTTATTATTTGCCTCTAGGGCATATCTCCTTCGGTAGTGATATACCATGTCTCCACATCCTTGTTTAAGCCAGGCCAATAGAATAACTTTTTCACTCTTTGATATGTTGCTTTAATGCCAAAGTGACCTCCAATTTTTGAATGATGCAAGGCAGACATGAGTTTGGAGTATAGAGTTGTATCCTTTCCAATTACCAATCTGCCCCTTCTATCTTAAGACTCTAGCATGCATTGAATAGTTGGATTTAGGAGTGGGAGGAGTGATTAGGAATTGCTAGACCAATTCTCTTGTTTTGTCATATGTTGAGTAGTTGTTAACAATTTCATATGTCCAAGTTGTTGTCACAACACAGATGCAAGTAATGATGAGAATTTTACTAACAGCGCATGTAGTGCTCTATCTATAGATCTTCTCTTTTATTCCACACTAAAATAAAACTCAAGTAGTTTTAGCATCAACTTGTGTTGAATTCCTTCCGCAATTCTTTGCTCAGTAATATAATTTCGACTTTGTTGGTCTAATGTACTTATCAAGGAGTTTCCTAAAAAATAATGCCTCCATCTTTTGACATATTCTAATACGGCCAAGGATTCTTTCTAATAAGGTGATAAGCAAGAATTTCTTGGTCCTAGTGCCTCACTGTAGTAAGCCAGTGCTCTCCCCTCTTGCATGAACACTTCTCCCAATCCACTATCATAAGCATTTGTTTCCAATACAAAAGGCTTGCTAAAAATTTGTAAAGATAGAAGATGAGTATATAGTAATGCTTCTTTGAGAGAGAGAAATGCTGAATCATGATGAGATAGCCAAGTACATTTTCCTTTCTTAAGAAGATCATACAATGGTCTACAAATAGTACCACAATTCTTTATGAATCTTCTACAGTAGCTAGTCAAGCCTAGGAAACTTCTTAGTTGGCTGACTTTCTTTGGAGTTTTCCAATAAACAATTGTAAATATTTGTGTAGGAATAGTGGAGACGCCTTCTCCAGTAATTATGTGATCCACATATTCTACTTGTGGTACAACAAACACACATTTACTTTTCTTAGAAAATAACTTGTTTCTCTGAATAGTTGTAGTGCAATGTTCAAATGTTCGATATAAGATTTCATTATAGAGCTATATATGAGAATATCATGAAAGAATACTAAGATAAATTTCCTCAAAGATTTGGAAAAAATCCATTTCATCAGTGCTTGAAGTGTTCCTAGAGCATTAGATAAACCAAAGGGCATGACTAGGTATTCATAATTCCCACAATAAGTTCTAAAAGTTGTTTTTTGGATATAAGTAGGAGACATCCTGATTTGGTGATATCCTAATCTCAGGTCCACCTTGCTAAAGAATTTAGCACCATAGAGTTCATCTAACATATCTTCCATAGTAGGCATGGGGAACTTATTCTTGACATTCATGGCATTTAATTTCCTATAGTCCACACACAACCTCCAAGAACCATATTTCTTCCTCACTAAGATTATGGTGAAGCATAGGGGATTTGGCTTGGCCTAATAGCTCTATTAGCAAGTAATTCTAAAATTTTCTTTTCCATGCCATGTTTTTTTGCGAGGCACTCTATAAGGTCTGACATTTGGTGGGGTTGCATCATCTTGCAGTGAGATGGTGTGGTCACACTTCCTATGTGGGGGTAATTTAGTTGGTTCCACAAATGAATCCTCAAACTCTCAAACTGGGATAAGATTTCTGCTAGAACAGGTAAATGTTTATGTGTTTTAGCAGGGGAAGTTGTAACGGCATTGAGTTGTAGCACATAAGCCACTGCTCATTGTTCTAGTAATTTATGTGTTTGTTCTGTAAGAATTGCAAATAGTTTATTCACTAGAGTGCATAAGGGATCATTAATCCTTGTGTCAATATCCTTCTAGACTATGAATGTTGATATTTGGAGATCCATTGTGAATTGGTTATGTTGTTCTAACCAATCACATCCAATTACTACTTCCTGATCTGGTAAACTTAAGATTCTGAATTCTTGCTTGAACTTATGTTTGCCAATGATCAAAGAGCAATTAGGTGCAACTAAATCAGAGATGAGGATTCCTCTCCCATCAACTTTAACATGTCTAGATTCAACATTTTGCAGGATGCAACCTGTTTTAAGGCAAATGATAAGTCCAAGAATTAATTATTGCTACTAGAGTCAATCAGGGCAAAAACTTATTTTCCATTGATGTTCATCAAAATTATTGGTGTTGTTTTTTTGTTTGTTTCCCCATTGCCTTTAAGGAAATATTCATCAACTGATTAGGGGTATTTTCTTGGTGGTATTGAGAAATTTTAGTTTGTTCTATTGCTTCAACTAGTTGATGGACTTGTGTCTATTTTTTATGTAGTACTTTTGTCAGGAAATTCAGAAATGGTAGTTTTCTATGTTTGTGACCTGGTCTCCAGTTGGGTTCTCCACAACGCCAACGATTTCCTTTAACTTTTGTAGTTGGTACGGTAGCATCAGGATTTTTTTGATAATTGGTTCCATGGTTGTTGTTTGTTTGTATGTATAGAAATCATTGATCTTCTAGAATTGAGGTATGTATGGCTTCTTGGAAGTTTCCATTGCTCAATTTCTCTCACTTACCAATAGGCAGATGTCAGTGAGGAAGGTTTGAGTGGTCTAAGATGATCTTTCATGTTGTCTTTCATACCATTGAATAGTAGCGAACAAACCTCTTCATGAATGTAAGGTTTTTATCTTTCACATCAGACATGAGTTAATAGAATATTTCGGTGTACTTATTAATTGTAAGATTGTTCTGTTTGATATGATTAAATTTGTCTACCAATTCATAGGTGGTATTTTCAAAATCTATTTACCACTTGTTCAGCTGTATGTAAAGACCTGAACGTCGTAGCAAGAGATCTACACTGCCCACAAAGTACAACTGAGCCAGGTGAACCTTGTACTCTTCAAGTGCAGCAGCCATTTGGAAATATTTTCCGCATAGACGAATCCATCCCACCGGGTTTTCTCTCCCAAAATTTTGGAAATCCATTCTGGGTCCTTTAGTAATAGACTTGAAATTTTTTGTTTTCATTTCTTTTTGTAATGCCTAGCATAAATGAAAGGATCGTATGGGCTCCTAGAGGGGGGTGAATAGGTGCTACTTCAAATTTTACTCATTTTCAAATTAGGGTTTGACAAGAAAGGTAAATTCTCTAGATTATGCAACTAAGGTGAATTTACCTATATGACAAGCAAGCACTAACTAAACAATAACTAGATAAGTAAAGTGCAGTAAAGGGTAGAAGGAACCAAAGTGGCGCACACGGAGACACAAGGATTTGTTTCCCGTAGTTCCTTCCTTTTGAGGGGAAGTACATCTATGTTTGGAGAGAGGGGGTGGTTTCAAACCACCAACGCCACGAGAGGCCTCCCTTGTTCTCCGATGAACCTCACCCCAACGGGTTCGATTCACCTCTTCCACTATACGGCAACCTTCGAGGTGGAAGCCGGCACCTTTACAATGAGTTCGGGGCACATATCCACAACTTAATTAGAGGCTCCCAAATACAAGCAAGCTGTCAAACAATCAAAGACAAGCTTGTAAGAACCAAATCAAAACATAGGGTTTCCAATGAAACACTAGAGCATGGGGGCCCTCAAGTGAATGAGGGGGAAATGAAGATCTCTCTTGGTGAAGCTGTAGATCAAGGCCTCCTCCTTTGATTCCCAAAAGATCAAAGACTTTGGATGGTTGGATGAAGAGATCTTGTTGATTTGGTGGCTCAGATGGACATGGTGTTCTTGAGGTGGACGAGCGGCTTCCAAGGTAGAAGAAGGGGCCTTTATATAGGCCCCCTAGAAATGGAGCCGTTGGGAGCCACTTGACCCGGACAGTTCGGCCAATGTCAACCGGACAGTCCGGTCCAGCTGGACACTCCGGACGAGACCAGTCGGACACTCCGGCCTGGCCAAGTTTCCGGCCAGAATCCGTAAAGTGTCCGGAGAGTGTCCGAAAACCTGTTCTGAGTGTCCAAAGTAGTTGCCCACTTCTCCTGGGCGGACAGTCCGGCCGAATCCCACCGGACAGTCCGGCCAGGCCGGACACTCCGGCCAGGATCAGCCGGATAGTCCGACTGGGACTAGTCACTTGCAAAAACCTGACCCAGGGAAGCTCTTTTTCCCTTGTTGCACCATTCATGGGACAGTTGGAATCTCCTGAAACATTTAACAGATGATTAAACTAATCCAAGTGTTGTCACCAAACATCAAAATAATAGTAAGGGCATAAATGCCCTTTCAATCTCCCCCTTTTTGGTGTTTGATGACAACCCAAGGATTTGCAAAAGGGATAGCTAAAAGTTCACAAGTGGAGAAATACAACATATATCGAGGCTCCCCCTAGATGTGTGACCACTTCTTGCTTTGCATTTGACTGCACGATCACACACCATAGGATTACATCCTCACAAGATTTTGTAGCTAGCAATAAGTGACATGATATATAAACACAACTAGATCAATAAGCTAGACATAGATATAACATAGTTACTTAACACAACCGGGTAGGCAAATCTCAACACACAACACAGAGTTCAACACAACAAAGTACTCAAAGAGTAGGATAAAGACATGAAGCTTCAAAGAGGCAAATCGAAATAACGTGAAGCTCGTGTACCCATGCAAATCCCCGGTAGCAACCTAATAAAGGGGCTACTTCTCCCCCTTTGGCATCGAGACGCCAAAAAGGTAAAAGAGCACATCTAAAGCGCCCCAAAGCCAACTCTAGCCACTGTAGTCATCGTCGTCATCCTCCTCCTCATCCTCGTCCTTGTCCTCACCATCCTGATCCTCCTGAGTAGAGCTCTGGCCGTGAGGCGAGAAGAAGATGATACATCCTCAAACATGGACCAATCCACATGACCCTGACTCCAGTGACCATATGAAGTGTGCCATCAGACGACTGCTGCTGAGAAGGATCAACATCCATAGGTTGGTTGATCCGCTTGAGTTCCTTCATCATGTTCCTGTTCGTTATATGCATCATACTTACCATGGCGAATGTCAATGTTCTGGCATAGAAGAAGCTTCTTCCACCAGGAGGCCTTCTTCACGTTCTTGTGCACTTCCTCCTTGGAGGTGGTGAAGCGGTATGCATTGCTGGCATGCTTCATGCGAGGACCACGGGTCACAGGCCCCGAAACCTCCTCAGAAGCATCATCACTGTCAGAGGCATCTATCTCATCATCCTCAAAAATATCCTGAGCAGGGGTATAGCCACGAGCTGCCTTGGAGGTAGGAGCACCCTTCCTTTGTAACTTGGCAGGGAGATGAGCAACAGGCTCAGTGTACAGCAGTGGGGTGTCTGGAGCCTGAGCAACAATGAGCTTCATCACATATGGAGCAAACATAGGGCACTTCTTGTCAGTGATGCACTTGTACATATCCTGATAGATGAAGTCCATGACATCTATGGTGCCTCCTGGGTGGACTGGACCGCGAACATACACGGAGTGGGCATGGGCCATAAGATTGATCTCAGCACCCCGCATCTCATCCTTGTTGCCCGCCTTGGGAGTGAGAGTGTGGCAGAACATGCAGAGCAGAATGTTGTAAATGAGCTTGATATTGATGGTTTGGCCAACCACACCATTCTGAGAGTAGATAGGAGCCAAAAGTTGTTTGTCATACGCCTGACCGTGCACATGCATCCGGTGACCACTGTGAGCGTTGGGGTTGAAAGGCACACCAAGGAGATAGGCAAACTGAGCCATGCTGGAGCGACATCTTGTAGTGCCAGAAATCCACTCAAGGGGAATATCAGGAGTGTCCCCAAAAACCACTATGGCATAAAACTGCTGGATCAACTCAATGTTGTAATCTTCTCTTGTTTTAAAGATGGTGTGCAGTCTCATCTTCTTCGTTACCCAGAGGGCGTCCTAAAAGTACCTGTGTGCCTGGAGCTTTGGAATATCCAACCACTACATAGGGCACACCGGAGTCCTGAAAGCAGAAAATACCTCAGAGAAGAGCAAGGCCTGCTCATTCCTCCAGAAGCGAGGATCCTCAGAAGTGCACTGCAAGAAATAGAATGGCTGGACACGCATCTCCACAAACTCTTCTGTGCCCCAATCTGCCAAGGTGGTCAAAGACTCAAATTTCATGCGCTTGGCTTCATCCCTCTTTAGTTTTCTGACTTTCTCCTGCTTTGCTGCAACACGGTCACGAGCAGCCTGCCTGACCATGGAAGGATCCACATGAACCTCATTTGCTTCATCACATTACCGGCTAGGACAGGCTTTCTGAGCGGACCTAGAGCGACGAGGACGAGAGCTACTGGCATCCATGGGGGCCTTCACCGGAGGGGAACGGGTCCTAGCGGCAAAGGGATGACAATAGCCGGCGGCAATGGTCGAATCCGGGATGGAGGATCCCTCCCGGTGGAGATCCTGGTCGGGAGCAGTAGGGAGTGGAGAGAAGAGAGTCGGGGAAAGAAGGAGGACTGAACTATCCACTTTCCCCCAACCCCTTTTACCGGACTGAAACTGCTGGGGCCGGACTATCCGGGCGAAAATAGCCGGAGTGTCCGGCCCGGCTGGAGTGTCCGGCCTGTATCAAGCGGAGTGTCCGGCCGTGCCGGACTCTCCGGTCGGTACAGGGCGGACATTCCGGTCCCCACGACCAAAAAAAACTCCAAGTACAATATTTGGACAAATTTGTGGCAAGAGGAGCATGTTTAAGGATGAGTATAGGCCTGGGATTCAGAAGATGTACTGTGAAAAACTAAACAACCATAGATAGTCAAAAGATGGCAAATTAAGGTCCAAACCACACAAGTCAAAAACCACCTCTTCACATATGAAGAGGGCGGTGGCCAAGGCCACCATGTAAGAGATTGTGGTATGACACCGCGAAGAAATATCATTGGGTCCATTACCACTACTCATCAATGAAGCTCACATATCACTAAATAATATAAAGAGGATTTAATGTTGGCATTATGGGGGGAGGGATAGTCCAATGTATTAGAACCGCACTCCCCCTATCCCCATGCCTACACCTACACCAAATATGGGTCAAGACATAGGTGAGTATGCAAGGTAATCAAGTCAATCTCCTAGAATCCACGATATTTAGTTCATTCCTGAAATAACAAAACCTTGCTTCATCAAGTGGCTTCGTGAAGATATCGGTAAGTTGGTCTTTGGTTGACACATATGAAAGCTCAATATCACCTCGGGCAACATGATCTCTAATGAAGTGATGACGAATTTCAATGTGCTTTGTCCTTGTATGATCCACTGGGTTATATGCAATCTTGATAGCACTTTCATTGTCACATAGAAGAGGCACTTTGTCACAATGGACACCGTATTCCTTTAAAGTTTGCCTCATCCATAGCAATTGTGTACAAGCACTAGCAGCTGCCACATACTCGGCTTTGGCGGTGGAAAGAGATCTGCAGTTTTGCTTCTTAGAAGACCAACATACCAAGGACCTCTCGAGGAATTGGCAAGCCCTGGAGGTAGATTTTCTATCATCCTTGTCACCAGCCCAATCCAAATCCGTGTACCCACAAAGAGAGAAAGTTGAGCCCCTAGGATACCAAATACCATAGTTTGGGGTATGAACCAAATATCCAAAGATTCTCTTGACTGCCATCAAATGGCTTTCTTTAGGAGCCGCTTGATATCTTGCACACACTCCTACACTCAACACAATATCGGGTCTAGATGCACAAAGGTAAAGCAAAGAGCCAATCATGGACCAGTATACCTTTTGGTCCACATCTTTACCAGTTGGGTTTAGTTCAAGATGAGTCTTTGTTGCCATGGGAGTAGGGGCTCCTTTGAGATCTTTCATGTTAAATCTTTTGAGCATATCTTGAGTATACTTGGCTTGGTTGAAGAATGTACCACCTCTCACTTGCTTGATCTCAAAACCAAGAAATACTCTCAATTTTCCCATCATAGACATCATGAACATGTGAGTCATTAGCATAGAGAATTCATCATTAAAAGCTTTGTTAGAAGAGCCAAAGATAATGTCATCTACATAAATTTGGCATACAAAAAGTTTCCCATTGACCCTCTTGGTAAAAAGAGTGGGATCGATTTTCCCAACCTCAAACCCATGATCTGACAACAACTCTCTAAGGTGCTCATACCACGTGCGTGGGGCTTGCTTGAGCCCATAGAGTGCCTTATCGAGTTTGTAGACATGGTTTGGTAAGTTGGGGTCCTCAAATCCCGGGGGTTGTTTTACATATACCAACTCATGCAATGGACCATTGAGAAAAGCACTTTCTTCATCCATTTGTTGTAATTTAAATTTATGATGTGCCGCATAAGCAAGAAGGATACGGATGGACTCAGGGCGAGCCACGGGAGCATAAGTCTCTCCATAGTCAATGCCTTCAATTTGAGAGAACCCTTGAGCAACCAATCTTGCCTTGTTCCTTATCACAATTCCATGCTCATCTTGCTTGTTCTTGAAAATCCACTTGGTGCCTATAACATTGTAGCAATCCTTTGGCTTTTCCACTAGCTTCCATACTTTGTTTCTCTCAAAGTTGTTGAGCTCTTTGTGCATTGCATCCAACCAATCCGAATATTCAAGAGCTTCCCATACTTTCTTTGGTTCCACCATGGAAATGTGTGCTTGGTGCTCACCAAAATTCTTCAATTGAGCTCGAGTAGATATCCCTCTTCTTAGATCTCCAACCACATTCTCAAGAGTGTGGTCTCTCAATTCTAATATTCTATCCATTCTAGCTTGACGACGAGTTTCGATCTCCTTGTTGTTTCTTGGTGGGATCACTTCATCATTTTGGTCCTCGTCTTGACCATTAACTTCACCTTGATCACCATTGGAAACATTCCCTTCCATAGAAGGAGAGGATTGACCTTGGTCATGATCAGTCCCACAACTGGCCAGGTATTCAGCTATACTTATGGCAGTTTGTATGGATCTTGCTTGTGTAATAGCCTTAGCACCACTGGACATCCTGGCAAACAGAGACTCAAACACCTCTTGGCTGGAGGCATCTTCTTGATCAGTAGGTTGAGGGTCCACAACTTATCTTTGGCATTGGTCGTTGTCCACCTCGATAGTAGCTTGTTGAAGTTGTGAAGATGAGGGCTCCACGTGAGTAGAGCATAGTTCTTCTCGATCCACCATAAGGGGTTCCTCAACAAGGCGGATGAAACCCGCACCCATTCTTCCTATGGCATCCTGAGGCATTTCGTCATCTACATCACAAACATCAACACGCCCCGCTTGGGGACCATCATATTCTTCAAACACCACACTACAAGATTCTATGACAATTCCTGAGAGCTTGTCATAGATTCTATAAGTGTGGGATTCGAGACCATAACCAACAAAAATACCCTCTAATGCTTTGGAATCAAACCTGGATAAACGAATGCCCTTAATGCGATAGAAGCACTTACAACCGAATACTCGGAAGTAAGAAACATTAGGCTTGTTACCGGTAAGGATCTCATATGGAGTCTTGATCAATTCTTTGCGGAGGTAGAGATGGTTTGATGCGTGGCATGCGGTGGAGATAGCTTCAGCCCAAAAATTGTATGGAGATTTGAATTCCGCCAACATAGTCCTAGCCATATCAATGAGAGTACGGTTCTTCCTCTCAGCTACACCATTTTGTTGAGGGGTATATGCAGTGGAATATTGATGTTTTATTCCCTCATCACTAAGAAATCCATTTAATGTGTAGTTCTTGAACTCGGTACCATTGTCACTTCTTATTGTTAATACTTGGACATTGTGTTGACGTTGAGCCATGTTGATGAAGTCGATGAAGTTCTCTTGGGTCTCACTTTTTAACTTGAAGAAATATACCCAAGTGTATCTTGAGTAATCATCAACAATCACCAAACAATATTTCTTCCCACCAAGACTTGCATGAGACGGGGGACCAAAGAGATCCACATGAAGAAGCTCCAAGATCCTCTTGGACTTGATGTAGTTCTTTGGCTTGTGGGGAGAATCATGCATCTTTCCTTCAACACATGCCCTGCAAACACGATCTTTGCCAAAGCAAACATTTTCTTTTAGTCCAACAATATGACCATCCTTGTGAAGGCTTTGCAAAGTTCTCATGTTGACATGGGCTAGACGGCGGTGCCATAGCCAACCCACGTCGGCCTTTCCGAATAGGCACATCGGACCTATAGTGGTTTTCCTGGAGAAGTCCACCACATACAAGTCATCCTCGATGTACCCAACGAAAGGAACCTTTAGAGTCTTGCTCCACAAGAGGATCACAATATCAACATCAATGAAGACAGCAAAACCCATCTTTCCTAGTGCACGGACTGAAAGTAAATTATAGCCAAGGGTCTCAACAAGCATGACGTCCACGAGAGTGATATCGTGTGCCACCACAACCTTGCCGAAACCCATTACCTTAGACTTTGATTTGTCAGCATATGTCACAGATATTTGATCAACATTTGGTCTCAATTCCTTGACACTAGAGGCGCTTCCGGTCATATAACTTGTGCATCCACTATCGAGCACCCATTTTGACCCTCCGGAAGCATAGGTCTACAAAAGATCAAACTAGTTTTTAGGTACCCATTTCTCAATGGGTCCTCTTTTGTTAGCAACAAGGGTCTTGGGAACCCAAATCGACCATGCAATATAACCATCAAAAGGGCCAACATATTGTGCATACACATCACCATAGTAATCACGCATTAAGACATAGTGAGGGTTAGCACAACCCGCAAAATCATCATGAGACATAGTTTTGCCACTTGTGGTCTTACTTCCCACAATGACCTTGTTCTTTTCTTGAGCGGGCTTGGCCTTCTTCTTCTTGTTATTCTTTTTCTTCTTGGATTTAGATACAAAGCCTAAGCCCCTTTTTTCACCATTTGACCTTTGCTTTTTTAAGAGGTCATCAATAGACTTGTTTCCTTTGGGAAAGGAAGTCTGAGCTAGCTCCCCCTTCAACCTAGCATGTTCTTCAAGAATATTTGTACAACTAGAATGAATGAATGTACTAGGTGAGGGAGTATTGATCAATTGAGTTTGAAGCTTTTCACGAGACTTTGTGAGGGACAGGAGTTCACTTTCCAAGGCCTTGTGAGCCTTGTCAAGTGTCCTAAGGTCCTCGGCAAGTTTTTATGAACAACATCAAACTCAATCTTATACTTTTTAGCCTTTTTGTATTTAGCAATAGCATGATGACGTTCCTTGATGAGTTTATTCATAATGAGGTCATTAGCTTCATCAAGGCCCTCTAGTTTAGTTTCAAGAGATATTCTAGTTTCTTGTTCTTCTTCTAGAGCCTTACTAAGAGCTTCTACCTCAATCATGTGCTCTCTTCCTAATTGGCATCTCTCATCTAGAAGTTCTTGTGTGTGTGAAAGTTGATTTAGGAGGTCCACAACATGTTTCTTATGTTCTCCTTGCAAGTTATTCATAAACACATCAAAAGCAACTAGTTCCCTTTTGACCTCAAGAGATAACTCATCATCAAAATCATCATTGATTAAGGAAGTGGAGTGTGATGATGATAATACCTCCGTTCCTCTTGCCATAAGGCAAGTGACGTTCTTGTTGGAGATATTCTCATTTGGAGAGGCGAAGAGTGAGAATGAAGGAGTAGAGGTAGTGGAAAGAGCCGCCACACCACTTGGTGTATCCTCTTCTTCCTCATCATCATCGTCATTAGAGGAGTACTCTTCATGTGTGATCAAGACAATTTCTCCCGGCTTCTTGTTGGTTGGGTTTCTTTTGATGAAGGGTTTCTTGTATGGAACTTTGGAGGTCTTCTTCAACACAAGTTTTCCCCCATTATCTTCTCTTTTCTCATGGGGACAAGCTGCAACTAAGTGATAATGGTCACCACAATTGAAACAAGTTCTCAACTTGGACGCATTATCTCTTCTCCCATTGGGGTTGCTTCTTCGTTGCATTTCCATCTTGGCCTTGGCGGGGTCTTTCCAAAAATTTCTTGCATAGAAGGCCATGTATTCACCATGAGTAGTCTTGACATCGTCAGGGTGGCTCATTGAAGGTCCCTCATCACTTCCTTCATCTTCATCATACTCCACAACCTTGGCCTTCGAGGCAAGATTCACACCACTACTCATTCCAATGGCACGAGCATGGGCATCTTTGGCATTCTTGGCAGTAACCTTGAAGGCTGCCATCTCTTGCATCACTTCATTGGAGGTCATGAGATGGTAGTTGTGTCTTCCTTGGAGACTCTTCAAGTCAGTAGGCTCAAAGGGCATGAGATCACTCACATACTTCCTTTTGATCCAAGCGTCATCAATGTGAGAGGCGCCAACATTCCTGAAAGCGGTGGCTGTGGATTTGAGTCTTTGATACATGTCTTCATGATCCTCACCATCCTTCATGAAGAAACCCTTCGGCCTCATTGCTTAAGGCATCATATCTATTTCTCCTCATACTCTCATCGCCAACAAACAAGTCAATGAGAGCATCCCAAGCTTCCTTGGCGGTGTTATAGTGCTCAATGTGGGGAAAATCCTTTGGCCCCACCCCAAGTTGGATCATGTGCAAGGCAGTCGCATTGAGTTGGCTATTGACCACTTCTCTTCTTGTCATGTTGGTTGGATCCTCAATTTTGAGTCCATCTTCAATAATATTCCATAAATCAATGCAAGAGCTGTGCACATGAGATTTCATTAACACTTGCCATTGAGCAAAACTATGTGCAACTAACTTAGGTGGGTCTCCTCTATTGTTTATATGTGGATGAGGGATAGGAGGTTCAGGAGAGTACCATCCGGGAACCGTATGGAACTCTTCCTTCCCATCACCCTTTTTGGTGGCGGAGTTAGTGGAATTATGTTCATCCCCTACCACTTCCTCCAAAGGCTTTGCCGGAGCATTAGCCTTTGGGTTTGGTGGTGTTTCCACAGGAGAGGGAGGAGGTGAGGTTTGCTTATCCTTAACAAGTTGCTCAACGAGTTGACGCAATTGTAGGATTTCGTTTCCCAAGGTAGAGCTCAAGCTTGTTTCCAAATTCTTGAGATCTACCATGGTCACCGAATGGCTAGCCTCACTTTCTCCCTCCTCTGGGTTGCCCATAATATCTTAGGCGGTTAAGCCCGAATAAAGAGCCGAGGCTCTGATACCAATTGAAAGGATCGTATGGGCACCTAGAGGGGGGGTGAATAGGTGCTACTTCAAATTTTACTCCTTTTCAAATTAGGGTTTGACAAGAAAGGTAAATTCTCTAGATTATGCAACTAAGGTGAATTTACCTATATGACAAGCAAGCAATAACTAAACAATAACTAGATAAGTAAAGTGCAGTAAAGGGTAGAAGGAACCAAAGTGGAGCACACGGAGACACAAGGATTTGTTTCCCGTAGTTCCTTCCTTTTGAGGGGAAGTACGTCTACGTTTGGAGAGGGGGTGGTTTCAAACCACCAACGCCATAAGAGGCCTCCCTTGTTCTCCGATGAACCTCACCCCAACGGGTTCGATTCACCTCTTACACTATACGGCAACCTTCGAGGTGGAAGCCGGCACCTTTACAACGAGTTTGGGGCACACATCCACAACTTAATTGGAGGCTCCCAAATACAAGCAAGCTGTCAAACAATCAAAGACAAGTTTGTAAGAACCAAATCAAAAACTAGGGTTTCCAATGAAACACTAGAGCATGGGGGCCCTCAAGTGAATGAGGGGGAAATGAAGATCTCTCTTGGTGAAGCTGTAGATCAAGGCCTCCTCCTTCGATTCTCCAAAGATCAAAGACTTTGGATGGTTGGATGAAGAGATCTTGTTGATTTGGTGGCTCAGATGGACATGGTGTTCTTGAGGTGGACGAGCGGCTTCCAAGGTAGAAGAAGGGGCCTTTATATAGAGCCCCTGGAAATGGAGCCGTTGGGAGCAACTTGACCCGGACAGTCCGGCCAATGTCAACCGGACAGTCCGGTCCAGCCGGACACTCTGAGCGAGACCAGCCGGACACTCCGGCCTGGCCAAGTTTCCGGCCAGAATCTGGAAAGTGTCCGGAGAGTGTCCGAAAACCTGTTCTGAGTGTCCAGAGTAGTTGCCCACTTCTCCTGGGCGGACAGTCCGGTCGAATCCCACCGGACAGTCCGGCCAGGATCAGCCGGACAGTCCGGCTGGGACTAGGCACTTGCAAAAACCTGACCCAGGGAAGCTCTTTTTCCCTTGTTGCACCATTCATGGGACAGTTGGAATCTCCTGAAACATTTAAGAGATGATTAAACTAATCCAAGTGTTGTCACCAAACATCAAAATAATAGTAAGGGCATAAATGCCCTTTCAATAAACTTCCCATAGCTGGTTTAGTCTAGGATTTTATTTCTGGATATTTATTAAACATGAGTGGTCACTTGTCTTGGAGCATTTTCTTTGGAATCCTGCTAGAGTTGATGGATGTTGGCAAAACCACGGGTGCTGACCGTCTAGCCATTTTAATTGGAGGTAGAACATGTTGTGTTAACAGCTCAATCACTTTGTTCTTCTCTTGTTCAAACTACAAATATTTTCCACAATGCATTAGTAAGGACATTTTGTTGATGGGGAAGTTATTTAAATGTACTATAGGAGATTTCAGCGGATCCCTTGTTGCCACATTAGATCAGGCAACTTGTTTATCAAATATGGGGGCTGGAACAGGTCGCAGAGCGTTGATTGCATTTTACATAGTTGTTAATTGATGTAGATGATTGTGCCGACTGCATCATGCATCTGAGTAACTACTGTGATTAATCTAAGACAAATTAAGGTCTTTTAAGAGGATTTTATTTACAGCCATTGGATGACCTGATCGGGGGCATCCTGGTCGTTCATCTCATGGTGAAGGTTCCCATGTTGCTGGTATTGCTATAAAAGGGAGCTGAGAGCTGGAGCTAGGGTTATCTCTCAGCTCTCTATCTCTCTGCTCTCTCTCACCAATCAAGATCAACACTAAAAGCATCAGGAAGAAATCCTCACAATCAGCATAGGAAGGCAGTGATGGAAGAATCAAGAGGAGGCCATGGCTGGACCTCTAGATCAAGGTACATATATCCCTGATCCTCTTTTGTGGCTCAAATCCTAAGCTAGTTGATTCTTTGGATTCTAAAAGTGGTATCAGAGCACCTAGCTCTAAGATTGAGCCCTCTTATGTATTGGATTATGTTCCTGCCAGCTTGTTCTTCCTGGTTTCTTCATGTTTTTTTGTTGGAGCTATGTTCTTGTTCAAGTTCTTTCTTCAAAACAGCTTAAAGTTGTTTTTTAGCCCTAAATTTGCTAAGTTTAAGTTCTAAATAATCATGAACAGGTGCTAGGGTTTCTTTTATGTAAATATGATGTGGGGATTCATGATCTTGTGCAAACCCTAAGAGAAATCCCCAATTTCCTGAAGAACCCTAACCCTAGTTCATTGGATCGAAGAACCCTAACCCTAATTCCCCAATTACTGATGAACCCTAACCCTAATTCCCAAATCGGACGAACCCTAATCCTAATTTCCTAAATTGAGGAACTCTAACCCCAATTCTAATGTTCTAAGATGTAGTGGACACATACCTTATGGGCCTCATCATCGTTGCTAGCCACGGCGGCGCTGGAGCCACCCTCTCAAGTGGGCAGACCTTCTCGGGCTTATACCCCAACAGTCTCGCGGTCCGGTGCCCTGGGCTATGGTGGTGTTTCCTCGTGCACTCATCACCATTGAGGCTCGCTTTGGTGCCAGACCGAGCATGGCATGGTTGATGCCGCTACAGGGACGCCTGCTCGTCATCACCGTCTCCGCATAGAGGGAGCCGTCCAAAGCCGCTCGACAGAGGTGCGCACCGGCTAAAGCCGCACGCAGCTCCAGCCAGGGGGCCTGGTCGATGCCATGTCTTCTTCTCTAGCGTTGGTGTTCATCACCGCCGCTGCTCGCTCTCTCTCGCTCACGTCGCTCGGGAGGCAGAGGAGGAGGAGGGGAAATGGGGACTAGGGTTCAGGGAGAGGTAGTCGCGGGTCGGTTTTGAGTCGACCGGGCATGCCCTTGTCCATTGGATGCGATCCAACGGTTTGCAGCCTCGGATGCTTAAGGTCCAGGAGGGCCACTAAAGTGGGGTGAGGGGAGACAGGCTGGGCCAGTGGACCAGTCCGGAAGAATTGTTTTTAATTTTTTCAATTCCAATAAAAAATGGAGTGGTTAGGGATTCTAGGCCAAATTTCTTGTTTGAGCCCAGATTAACAATAAATTTTTAACAATTAATGTTTTATGAGTTAGGGCTAATATAAATATGTTTTAGGGCTAATTTTTTTGACGTATCTTATTATGTCAATTATGGAACACAATTGTGTGATAAATTATTCTTTTGTCATGCAATTATGTATCTCACATAAGTATCTTAATGTGTTTCATTATGATAAGTTGATTTTTATGTCTTTATTATACTTAGTTGATTCTTTTGTGTTGTTTTTCAAATAAATTGTGATAATAATGTTTTGCTGTAAAATAAAGTTTGGAAATCCTCAAATTTTAGCATGGCTTATGTCTATCATTTTGGTCAAAGCTAATTGATGGACATTTTGACCATGAAATTTTGTTGGTCTGGTTCACTTCTGACCAAAGCTGATGTGTTCTAGATTAATGAAAGAATCCCTTGTATGGGAGGATTTAATTAAGTGTGGCATATATCTGTCATTCTGGCCAAAGCTGATTGACAGATGTTATGATCATCGAATTTTATTGATCATGTCTATGTCTGGCCAAAGCTGATGTAGACTAGATTGATAAAAGGAGTATAAAATATTGATGCTTAATCAAAGCATTTGTTTTCTTTTGCAGCATATAATGCCTCTCAAATTGCCAGAATTATTAATGGCATAGAACATTTGACTGGTAGCAATTTTGGTACATGGAAGGAAAAGCTTGAAATCACTTTATCTTTGCTGAATATTGATTATGCCCTCCTTAAGGATCCTCCTACTGCACCTGTTCAAGGTGATGAGAATTATGATGCCCTGAAAAGGGTTTATGATGATGATAAAACTAAGTGGGAGGATTCAAATCGTAAGTGTCTCATGATCATTAAGGGCTCCATCACTCAAAGTATGAGGGGAGCCGTTCTAGACTCTCAAACTACCAAGAGTTACCTTGGAAAGATTGAGGACTAGTTTAAGGGATCAACCAAAAATTATGCAACAAGTCTCATTAGAAGGCTTATTGATGAAAGGTATGATCCAACTAGGAGTCTAGGAGAGCATATCATGAGGAAAATTAACATGGCCACTAAACTTAAGGCAATGGAAATGGAAATCTCTCAAGGTTTCCTTGTCCATTTTATTATGTCATCCTTGCCCATGGAGTTTTCTCCATTTACCATCAATTACAATGCGATGGATTCTAAATGGGGCATGGATGAAATGATGGCTAGATGTGTACAAGAAGAGGAAAGGCTTAAAGATGGACGAGTTGATCATGTCAACCAGTTCAAGCACTCTCAGAAGAAAAAAATCAAAAGTTTACGAAGCCTAAGCCTACTCAGTCTAAGAATAGAGGGCAATCTTCTAAGTTCTTTCAGAAAAACAATCCTAACAAAGCTCCTAATGCTGATGGTAAAGATCCTAATGTATGTCGCTTTTGTGGAAAAATCGAACATGTTCAGAGGGATTGTATTGGGTTCATGAAATGTCTCAATAAGAAAGGTACTAATGTTATAACCTTTGTTGACAAATCCCTTTATGTTAATTATGCCACCAATACATGGTGGGTTGACTCAGGTGCAACGGTTCATGTTGCAAACTCCTTACAGGGATTCGATACGAAGAGGACCCTAAGAAGAGGGGAAAGAACCATTACAGTTGCTAATGGTGTTGAGGCTGAGGCTGAGGCTATTGGAGAGTTCACACTTACGCTCCAAAGTGGCTTTATGCTTTGTTTACATAATGTACTTTATGTACCCTCTATGATATGAAACCTTGTGTCCATCTCATGCTCAGATGATGATGGTTTTCACTGTGACTTTCGGAACAAGAGATGTATAATTATGTTTGAGAATAATAATGTTGGTCTTGCCTTTCGACAAGACAAACTTTATCTTGTTTCCTTAAGTGATTCCCTAAATGAATTTGATGCCTCTTCTAATATGAATGTTAGTACCAAGCGTAAGCGCGATGATGATGAGACTTTTCGAAACTATGGCGCTATCGTCTAGGCCATATTTCGAGGGGAGAATTGAGCGTCTCATTAAGGAGCAAGTCTTTCATCCTTTGGATTTCTCACATGCGGATATGGATCACTATATTGATTGCATCAAAGGGAAATATACTAAGAGAATCAAGCAAGGTGCAAATCGAAGCACGGGAGTTTTAGAAATCGTTCACACAGGTATCTGTGGTCCGTTCAATGTGAAATCAATGCATGGTTTTGATTCCTTCATAACATTCACTGATGACTTCTCCCGCTTTGGATACATTTATTCTATCAAAGAAAGATCTGAGGCATTAGAAAATTTCAAGATATTCAAAGCTAAAGTTGAGAATCAAGTTGGTCAAAAGATCAAAGTTGTAAGGTCTGATCATGGTGGGGAGTACTACGGTAGACACACTTCTTATGACGAAATTCTTGGACTTTTTGCCAAGTTCTTATAGGAAAATGGTATTGTTGCTCAGTATTCAGCATCGGGCGAACCTCAGCAAAATGGAGTCGTTGAAAGGCGGAATCGTAGTCTTATGGACATGGTACAGAGTATGATAAGTCACTCCACTTTGCCGCTTAGTTTATAGATAGAAGCTCTAAAGACAACTGAACATATTCTTAATAAGGTTCCCAGCAAATCGGTGCCGAAAACACCGTATGAATTATGGACTGGGAGAAAACCTACCCTGAGTTATTTGCATGTGTGGGGCTGCCCAGTTGATGCAAGAGTTTTCAATCCAATTATGGGAAAGTTAGACCCCAAGACTGTCAACTGCCATTTCATTGGTTATCCTAACAAATCTAAGGCATATCGTTTCTATTGTCCAAAGAAATTTACTAAGTTTGTTGAAACTAGACACGTTGTGTTGTTGGAAAGTGATATGATGAGGGGGAGCATGACTCCCAGGGAAATAATCTTGGAGGAGAAACAGGATTATGTTCTGATCCCTGTGATCCAAGAGCAAGTGTTTCCTACACCTCCAGCTGAAAGGATTGCTAATCCTACACCTGCTGAGATACTAGTGACTCCGCCAGAGTCCATACCTAATAATACTTCTACGGAAGATGCTCAGTAGCCTGAAGTTGTGGTTGAGGTAGCAAATAATGTACCACTCAGAAGGTTTAAGCAGGCTAGAAAGTCCGCTATTTCTGGTGATTATGTCACTTATATGAGTGATGATATGAATGAGTCGATGTTGGATGATGATCCCACATCATTTAAGGAATCCATACAAAGTGATCATTCATCAGAGTGTCTTGATGCTATGAAAGATGAAATGAAGTCCATGAGCATTAATGATGTATGGGACTTAGTAGAAATTCCTAAAGGATCCAAGACTGTGGGCAGTATATGGGTTTATAAGACCAAATGTGACTCCAACGGTGATATTGAAAGGTTCAAAGCAAGGCTTGTGGATAAGGGTTTCACTCAAAGAGAAGGTATTGATTATAATGAGAATTTTTCACCTGTCTCTTCTAAGGACTCGCTCAGAATTATTATGGATCTTGTGGCTCATTATGATCTGGAGTTGCATCAGATGGATGTCAAAATGGCATTTTTGAATGGTGACTTACATGAGGATGTTTACATGGCTCAACCGGAAGGTTTTGTTATGGAAGGAAAGGAACATTTAGGATGTTGTCTTAAGAAATCCATTTATGGATTAAAGCAAGCTTCAAGGCAATGGTACTTCAAGTTTGATCAAGTGATAAAGAATTTTGGTTTCAAAGAGAATGAAGTGGACAATTGCATTTATGTGAAGTTCAAGGGGAGCAATTTTGTCTTCCTGATATTGTATGTCGATGACATACTCTTAGCTAGTAATGATAAGAATATGATGCTGGAAAATAAAAGGTTTCTCTCCTCAAAGTTTGATATGAAGGATCTTGGTGATGGTGCTTATGTCTTGGGTATTCAGATTCACCAAGATAGATCCAGAGGAATTTTAGGGCTATCACAAAGAGCGTATATTGAGAAGGTACTCAAAAAGTTCAACATGCATAAGTGCTCGGCCTCGCCTGCTCCTATTGTCAAGGGCGATAAGTTTGGGACTTTATAGTGCCCAAGTAATGATTATGAATGTGCGTAGATGAAGTCAGTTCCTTATGCTTCAATTATTGGAAGTATGATGTATGCACTCGCCCTGACTTAGCATTTATAACCGGGATGCTTGGCAGATATCAGTCTAACCCAGGGTTGGATCACTGGAAGGCTGCTAAGAAAGCGTTGCGCTATTTGCAAGGCACTAAAGGCCTCATGCTCACGTATAAGAGAACTAATAACCTCGAGGTGGTGGGTTATTCAGATGCTGATTTTGTGGGATGTGTTGACACTAAGAAATCCACATCGGGTTATATTTTCACCCTTGCAGAAGGAGCTATTTATTGGAAAAGCACCAAGCAAAGTGTTACTGCATCGTCAACAATGCAGGAAGAGTTTTTGCCATGTTATGAGGCAACCAGCAGGCAGTATGGCTGAAAAATTTCATTCTGGGTTTAAGGGTGATTGACAGTATATCTAAGCCACTCACTATTTTCTATGATAATCAACCCGCAGTGATCTACTCAAGTAACAACAAGTCAAGTGGTGTTGGCAAAAACATTGACATCAAGTATCATGTTGTGAAAGATAGAATCCAGGATCATACAATAAGTGTTAAGCATATAAGGACTAACACAATGTTAGTGGATCCACTCACGAAAGGCCTGCCACCCAGTGTGTTCAAAGAACATGTTGCTAGCATGGGATTGACAGAAAGCTTTTGATCCTAGAATTGGGGCCCTTATGACACCATCTACCCATAAGTCTAAGAAGGGTTCTTCTCTTCGCTGGAACAATGTACTATAGTCAATTAGTTCAATGGTACTTAACTGACCATTGCAATTTATTGTCCCTGTATAAGTTTCAACAAAGAGCTGAGCTCATAAGTTTGTAATAAGTATAAGTTTATGGAGCTCCTAAGTTCAAGAAGCTTTGTTTTGAGATAAAGTGATATATTGTAGTAACTGAGTTTTGCAGTACTCAATGGTTGTTATAATTATGTTATCTCGTGTGTCATTTTGTTGAGAAATGGGCTTATAAAGTTTATCCTTATGACCAAGGGGGAGAATGTTGGATATAAGTGATCTATAGGTTTTTGTGATTAATCTAAGACAAATTAAGGTCTTTTAAGAGGCTTATATTTACAGCCATTGGATGCCCTTATCGGGGGCATCTTGGCCATTCATCTCATGGTGATGGTTCCCCTGTTGTTGGTGTTGCTATAAGAGGGAGCTGAGAGCTAGGGCTAGGGTTATCACTACTAGAGAAAAGGCTATAGGAGACATGCTCATTTGAGGCGCATTTATACTATATGTGCCTCTAATAAAATAGGCAAGGCGCATTGCACTAACATGCGCCTCTAGTATCAAAATAGGCGAGGCGCATATTTGTAGGATGCGCCTCATATAGTCTCTGTACAGACGAAATCTGGTAGCCCCAGATTATGCGAGGCGCATTCCAATAATATGCACCTCCTATATATCAGATAGGCGAGGCGCATATGGAAATAATGCGCCTCGCATAAGCTGCATGGTCCCGGGAGGAGATCTGTGGTCGAATATGCGAGGTGCATATGGCAATATGCGCCTCCTATACTTGAAAATATGCGAATTTTGTAAAAAATAAACAAAAATGATAGAAACTTCAAAAAAATAATTCCTTTGATTTATAGTTAGATTTTAGGGCATAGTTGTAGACAAAATTGAAAAACATGAATTTCTATGTATTTTGCAAAAAAAAAGGTCATGGAACGGTAAAACGGCCCTAACATTTGCATACGATGTCGGGAAAAAAAGTTTAATATATCAAAATGATCGTCTCGAAATTTTCTACTTGATTTCAGCCGCTGGAATCTGTTGAAGATTTTATAAATTCCCCAAATTCGAAAATAGTAAAAAGTTATGGCAGACAGAAGATTTTTCCCGCAAAAAAATAAAAAACTATTCGAGGCACATATCATATGATATGCGCCTCGCATAAGTGAAGCCAGATTCAAATTCAAAACAGCCACCTACCACACCTACCACCTCTCCTCCTTCTCCTTCTCCTTCTCCTTCACCTCTCCTCCTTCTCCTTCTCCTTCTCCTTCTCCTTCTCCTCCACCTCTCCTCCTTCTCCTCCACCTCTCCTTCTTCTCCCCTTCTCCTCCACTCTCCTCCTCCTCCTCCACCTCCAGTGGCATCATCCTCCTCCTCTTCTCCGGTGACCTCCTCCGGCGACCTCCTCCTCCTCCTCCTCCGGCGATCACTTCGGCCATGGCCTCCACAACCACACCGACCACCTCCTCCTCCACCTCCAACGACCACCTACGGCGGCCTCATCGTCCTCCACCATCTCCGGCGACCCCCATGGCCATGGCCTCCCGCACATGCCTGTGGTGGTAGGTTGTGGCCACGGACACGACCTCCGACGAGCTCCGACGAAATTCTGGCCAGATCCAGATCTAGCCACCATTTTTTTTGAAATTCAAAAATAATATCCGAGGCGCATTCGGATCAATATGCGCCTCGCATATGCAGAATATAGGAGGCGCATTCAGATCAATATGCGCCTCGCATATGCAGAATACTAGAGGCGCATTCAGATCAATATGCGTCTCACATATTCAGAGTATGGGAGGCGCATATCAATATGCGCCTCGCATAAAAAAATACTAGAGGCGCGACGCTAGAGGCGCATATGATATGCGCCTCGCATAGCATTTTTGGTGCGCCTCGCATAGCGTTTTCCCTAGTAGTGTATCTCTCGGCTCTCTATCTCTCTACTCTCTCTCGCCGATCAAGATTAACACTAAAAGCATCAGGAAGAAATCCTCACAATCAGCACAAGAAGACAGTAGTGGAAGAATCAAGAGGAGGCCATGGATGGACCTCCAGATCATGGTACATGTATCCCTGATCCTCTTTTATGGCTCAAATCTTAAGCTAATTGATCCTTTGGATTCTAACAATTGCATCCACAATACCATTTTGCTTCTCATTTATTGCACTAACGCCGTCCGCCTTGATGAGAGACATCTCCTGCCGCAGTTCATCTATATCCTTGTGAGTTTAATTTAGTTCATGTCGTAGAGCTTTGAGTTGCCCTCAATGCTTTCCTTAGAACTCCTCATCATCCTGAACTTAGTTCACGAGTAGAGGAATTTTACGTTGGTACCTCTCCAAAACCTGAGATTCGGACCAGATCCTACCGCCGCTATGCCATCCCACCAACCAAAGTCGTTCATGGAATTTTACCACTAGGGGAGATATTCCCGAGCAACCTGAACGAGGATTCAATCTACGCCCGAACCACTGCCACTGCCGCCAAGACGCCTCCATCGACCATTCCTAAGTAGAATGTCACCACCGCCTGCACCGCTGTCGACCAGATACACCACCGCCGCAAGATGAGTGAGGAGGGAGGGATTTTCAGGAGAACCAAACCTGCTCCACCATGCCAAATCAATATACCACCGAGGACCTAAGTTCTCTATGAACTTACAATGAAAAGAACTTACCAGAAACCAAAGTTGAGTAGCATGAGGTCCGGTACTCGTAAGCAAGGGGCATGAGATTCTCACCTTATAACGTGTCAAGCATATCCTCATATTTGTGTCACTTTAACCTTAATCACTTCAAGATGCTTATGATAGGGGCAATGAGAGCTGAAAGATAGGAAGTGCCATACTTTTTGGAGGCTCTTTATGAAACTTGAAAATCCCTACTTCCCTCTTCGAAGGGCCTTTATTTTACTTTTTAGTTGAGTCAGTAAACCTATTCCTTTCTATCTCTAGCAAACATT
Source organism: Avena sativa (assembly GCA_916181665.1). Lineage (NCBI taxonomy): Eukaryota > Viridiplantae > Streptophyta > Magnoliopsida > Poales > Poaceae > Avena > Avena sativa. Next base: position 107,707,260 of record OV702292.1, read on the forward strand.
TGAGTTGTTGTGATTCAAACATCCATATGATGATTTATTCAATCATGTTTCTTATGTTCCTTGTTTTGCATACTAGTCTCATCTAAGTGAATATTACTTTGAAAAGCTATCATTGAAAACCCCATTATGTTTGACTCCTGCAACTTGTTAACCGTTCTCTGACCAAGAACAAGGTTTGCCATTACCAATTATGATTTACTTTGTGTATCTTTATTGTGTTTCCCTTACTCATTGCAAGTTAAGTTATATACTAGTAAGTTATTTTCTATTATGATTTGTGTTTTGATGAATGTGATTCTTCTTGTACGTATTCTCTTTATCGACACTTCACTCCATAAACATGTGGTCATGTTTATTGAGCTCAGTTTTCGCTTGGGGACAAGCAAGGTCTAAGCTTGGGGGGAGTTGATACGTCCATTTTGCATCACTATTTTATATCATAATTTACTGTTATTCATTGATATATTTCATATTAAGAGATGATGCTTATGTGATTTCATCTATTTTTGCATGATTGATGATTTTTGGAGGATGAACCACCGGAGTCAGGATTTTGATGGAAAAAGCACTATCCAGAGGCAAAATTCGCGAAGATCAGAAAATCTCGGAAAATATATGGAAATTCCTATTTTTCTAGAAGATGAAGGAGGCCAGAAGGAGGAGTGGAGATGGGCCACAGGGGGCACACACTCCCTGGTGGCGCTGGTCCCCTGGCCACGCCACCAAGTGGTGTGGCCACCGTGGCCTACTTCCAGCATCACCCTTTGGCGTATATAATCCCCTCGAAACCCTAAGACTCGGAGAGCGACCACAGAAAGATTTCGCCGCCTCTGCGGGGCAGAAACTATAGAGAGAGAAAGAGCTCTCCGGTAGGCATAAATTTGCTGGGGAAATTTCTTCCCAAAGAGGGGAGATCGTCGCCATCAACACCATCATCAATCTAGACTTCATCGGGATCATCATCTCCACCAGCACCATCACCATCACTCCGTACCGCTGTAAAAATTGGGTTGAATCTTGCATAGTTCTTAGGGGAAACTTTCCCGGTGTTGATTACTTGTTGTAGTTGATGCTATTGAGTGGAACCATTAAATTATTGTTCATGTTTAGATTGTTACTTATCATTATTTCATCTCTGATCTTGATCCATATGATGCCTCGTGAGTAGTTTGTTTAGTTCTTGAGGACATGGGAGAAGTCATGTTGTTAGTAGTGGAATTGTGTTGAGAAAGATTCAATGGTTGATACTTAAGTTGTGGTGTTATTCTTCTAGTGGTGTCATTTGAACGTCGACTACATGATACTTCACATTTATGAGCCTAGGGGAATGCATTGTGTATTAGGCTACTAATCGTAGGGTTTCCGGAGTGACAGAAACCTGAACTCCCGTTAGGAAACCTTTGCATAAGGGAGTGTAGGATCTCAGAGTTTAAGGTTGTGGTTAGGTTTTTATCTTAATTACTTTCTTGTAGTTGCGGATGCTTGCAAGGGGTATAATCACAAGTACGTATTAGTCCTAGGAAGTTCAGTACATTAGCACAGGTTCACCCACACAACACTTATCCAACTAGAGAAGATTAATCAATTATATGAAGTGAAAGCACTTGATAATATTCCCATGTGTCCTCAAGAATGTTTGGTTATCTTAAGTAATACAATGGTTTATCCAATTATTATCATTGTCTTTTACTTACTCGCACTTTATTTATCTACACTATCAAAACCCCATAAAAATCTGTTTGCTAAGTATTTACAGAGAATTCTTGATCCAAGCCACTCGTCAACACCTTCTGCTCCTCGTTGGGTTCGACACTCTTACTTATCGAAAATACTGCGATACACCCCTTATACTTGTGGGTCATCAAGGATCTTCAGTACAACAAAAATCCTAGTGTTAAACGAATGTCCCTATGTAATCGAGCTCTCCCTTTAACCCAAAAAAGAATCCATTGTGTTGAACAACAATAATAAACAACCTCCCATTTTCACCCACAAATTCATAGATGAATAATGGACATTACATTCAGAAATTTCTCTATGTATGTACCAAAACAAGGCATATATTGGAGAATATGAACCCCTAGTACCATAAATTCATGAACTAAAAACTAATTCATCAACATCCTCAAATTCATCAACTAAATCATATAGTGCAGCATACCAAAAACTAGTACCAATAAGTACAATTTCAGAAATTCTAGAACAGTTTCAGAAAAAAGCCATTATGTGGCCACTGAAATAGGGCACTGAACATCAAAGTCGCAACATGAGTGATGAAAATTTGTCGAATTTATCAAAGATTAGGTGTATACCAACTACAAGAAAAACTTATTTCACCAGATCAAACAACAAAACTCATGGCCTCACAAATCCAAGTCGCCATGGGACAGAGGGGTATGAACTATGACCCTAATCTTCACAACTAGGGAACTCCAGCCCTAAACGATATCACCAAACACAAACCATGGCTAAATCCACCGTTAAAACAATGAATAACTATCGGAATCATCAATGGATGAATCAACTGTGGCCTAAGTACCCTCTAGCGATAGAGGCAAACACCGAAGAGATGAGAGAGGCAGGGGTGCAGCGGCGGCGTACCGTATTCAGGGGGTTCGCCATGAACGAGCGGAGCTGGGGTTCCGGGGACATCGTCGTGCGGAGGTGGTCGAGACGATCGCAAGAAGATGGCCTGAAACTATCGCGAGACAGGTAAGGACCTACTTGGAATGTGGGCGAATACGGTGACCATTATGACATTTATCATCGCTCTAGGATCATCGTGATCTAAATGAGAAATCTCACCTCTCCAGGGGTTTTCCAGACTCGGCGTGTGGCCCGACCGGCGCTGGGTTGCCAGGTGGCAGTTTGTGATTGGCTATGGTGGTTTTTGCACATGGAAGCCAAGTTCATGTACCAGTGGGACACGTTCTACAAATATTTGGGTGCATTTGCACACAGAGGACAACTATTTGTATGTATGATGCAATTAAGTCTATTGGGTACATGCTGCATGCAGGCTCCTTTTTCTTGGTTGATGTGCTACAACCGGGTGCTATGCCAACATCCCGCTTTACTCTCTCTCCTATTTTCTCTCTCTTCCACGAAGGATTCTAATGACATAGCAAGTGCTATAGCCAGCTGATTAGGCATTATTGTACTTGCTCTAACAGATCTCATAAAAACACAAAAATCTTATAATAATCTTTTTTAAGGTTACGACGAGGAAAAATGGCCCGAGCAGATCCTGTACTTTTTGTGAAAAAAAAGTTCAGTGCACCTCAGATTCTCCCACCTTTTCCCTTCCGTGATGGTGCCTCCGATCTACTTGCTCCACCATCTCCCTGCCTCGCTACACCGTCCTAGTGCCGCCATGGACCGCGCCAAGCTCGTGCTAGTAGTTGTGCAGGTCGTGCAGTCTGAATCGAGCCACCCCTCGCTCCTACACCAATGAAAAAGAGGCCAGCAAAGTCAGGCAACACCGCCGCACCTCGCCCGGTTCTAACAGCTCGTGCAGCCTCGAGATCTCAGGTGGTTCCTGCCACGGCCTCTACGGCCGAACAGAAGAACAAGTGGATGGGATCCAGCGACCGTGTCGTCCTAGGCGACACTTTTGTCGCGCCTCCCGCTGCCACAGTCGAGCCCATGCCGCACCACTTCCTCCTATTGCACCCTGTACTATGAAGACGAAGAAGGTGGACACACGCCACAAGGACGACCACCATACCCCTCCTGCATCGTCTATGTATGAATTTTCCCCTTTTCTCCATGGTGAATTTTCCCCTTTTCTCCGTGTCGCCAATAGTGCTCACCTCGAGCACGGTGAACATTGTAGCGTTGATTTGCATGAGGTGCCCACTTCGTTGGTCGACATGCTCACCTCGAGCACGGTCGATGTTGACACATATGGACGATGATGAAGGTGACAACGAAGGAGGGAGGAACAAGGGCAAGCCCATAGCCGGAAGATGTCCAAGGACCTTGAGGAGAGGAGGGTCGAGGATGCAAGCTTGATGACCAAGATTGACAACATGGTCAAGTTGAAGGAGGTGTTGATGAGGGAGACCGTGCAAACAAAGATCGCCATATCGGAGAAGAGGCTTGAATAGAAGAAAGAACGGTAGCAAGAAATCAGGGAGGATGCCAAGCACAAAGCCGACTTGGAGGAGAGGAGAATCAAGCTCAAGGAGAAGATGGCAACTGTCAATCTCTTTTCCGAAGAGAACGGGATCATGACCATGGATCCAAAATCCATGGATGCCCTCACTTTGAAGTGGTGGAACCACCGAAGAATGGAGACCTTCAAGAGGACAAGCCAAGATGAAGGTGCATCGAGGAGTGGTGGTGGTGGAAGTGCCTCCGGTGAAGTGAGTGACGATAATGAATGCAGCGAGTGACACAAAAATTGGACCATCACCACATCAAGACGATCTTACCAAGGAAGATCATGCAGCACCGCCGTCCCATGTGTTTGGGTTACGTTTGGTTGGTACAATTAGATGTAAAAACAATTGAGTATTGCCTCTGTTTGCGTATGTATTTCGTATCTATGCCCATTGCACTAAAAATCGACAAATTTTACAATGCTGGGCCCCGGGCTCGCCGAATAGATCCCGCAAATGGGAACCGAAAAAACTTTAAGGTTCCAGTTTGCAGGATCTGTCCGGGCCCGAGGCCGCGCGACACTTCAAAAAATATTTTGCGACCTTTATACGCGTTTTTAAGGGTTCTCTTTTGCCGTATCTATTAGAATTAACAAGGAAATTCACAACAGCGTGCATTAGCAATATTGATTTGCATTGGAGAAATATAACGGATTATTGCATTGGTGGTACCCGGTGATGATGTTCTTGTTGTTGATCTGAGATCTCTGCGTTATTCCTTGTGGTGAAGGCTGGAGGGGTGTAGCCAAAATCGAATGATATTTGTAAGGCATTTTCCTATCGAAGGAAGACTGAGTCGTCGTGATTTCAACCGACAATCTGAATTGCAACTCAAAAGCATACCTGATTGGGCTTAAAATTCGGGCCATTCAAATGGGCTTTGGGAGAGGTTTGATTAGTCGCTCAAAAAAAATACAGGGACACGCCGCCAACACAGAAAACTTCCCTCGGCGACGGCCGTGCAGTCCGGATGGCAGCTTCTGGTTTCGGGGCAGGGTTTGTCACCCTCATACCCGCCTCCGACCCTGCTCTCCACCCCCGCCACCCGCCCCGTACCTGACGTCGAATACAGATCGCTACCATACCCGCACCTGGCCGGGTTTACGAGACCTAACAAGTACGGGTGTGGCCAACGACGAGGAATTGGCGGGGGCGCGACGTCGCAGGAGAGAGGGGACAGTGGATGGAGCATCACCTGGTGGCGGAGGTGGCCAGAGAGGCTGGACGAAAGAGATCGACACACTAAGACTGCACGGCGGCACAAGATGGGACAACCAGTCACTGGAGAGAGGAGGGAGTGTTGGGGAATTTGGGGTTCGGCTCGTGGTCGTGGCCTCGTGGAGTGACTAGAGTCCGAGATGTGGTCGTGGGGTGGGTTAGTGTCTAGCCAGTTAGCCACTTAGGGTTGCTAGTGTAGACACGGGTCTGCAGGTTCGCGGCTTTGGCACACCCATTACCCGGTAACCGCTTCCGCTAAACCCGATGGGTATGGTTTTTACTGATAATGAGATCCGTGGTTTTTTCTTAACCAAACCCTCCCTCATTTGATGTGGGTACCTGTCGGATTAGCGGGTGTCGAGTACCCATTGCCATCCCGACCCTGGAAGCAAGCCTAGAGTCTGGACGTTGCTTCGAGCTTGTGACCAGGCATAACAAGTAAGAAACAAGCCAGTGCTCTTCTCCAGGCCACATATCTTTGTGTCTAATGCTATAAGAAGCAGAGGAGGAAACCATTTTTCTTGGCCCAATTCGGTAAACGCCACCGAAATTTGGTACTCCACTAATGAACCACAATCTGTACCCATAGTTTGGTTTCAGATTACAAAATAAGCCTAAAGAACCGACAAAGTTTAGCAACGGACAGAGCAGGTTCCATCATTCTCTTCTACTACGAACTAGCACTGCTTGCTCGAATGATGTGGACCTTCATGGTAAGCTTCCTCTTGTTCTTCTTTTCAAACAGACAGATATCGCCGATTCGCAGACGGTTGTCACGTGCAAATTTGGACCAGCCTCCACAAATGAGCCACCTTTTAACGCTGGGATGCACCATGTTGGTCTTCCATTTCTGGCCCTTGCACCGAAGCTCCATAGTGCAATTTTCGTCCGGAAGGTGCGCAACAGCTGCAAACTGTGAACCTAATCCCTGCCATTTTACAGATACAAACATGTTATAGGTTACCCCCTCCATAACACAAGCAGAAACATGTCTTGGGTCAAACTTTTGAAACTTTCACTATATATATTGTTCTGAATAGTTAGATTTAAATCTAGTAAATCATGCCAAAAAAAACTTGTGTTTATACACATATTTATCATACTTCCTCTATGCCAAACTGTAGTGATCGTTCCTCCACTCGGTGCCAGGGAAAACCCTAGGTCTGGTTTGCCAGACCGGACAGCGGCGGCACAATGGCGTCGCAACCTCAATTGCACTGCGTAGGCTGAGAGGTGTGTCCCCAATGTGGCATTTGGAGACGATGGCCTCCGGGGCGCAATGAAGATCATCGACAACTCTCTATAGTCGACTCCTTCCCAAGTTCGGCCAGACCCTGCCCTTTGCTCGCCAGTTCTTCTAGGCATATGCATCGATGCGTTGGTATGGGCAACCTCGGAGTTATGGTTGTCCAAAATGACATATTTTCTATGATATAAATGGAGTATAATGACAGATCAAATAATTCAACCATTGAAATGTTGATAACTATGCATACTAAAGTTTATGAGATGTTACACATTCATGTTGGCATAGTGCTGTGGGATCACTAGATCGGTGCAGAGGTCGTTGTACTATGATAGGGTAGTTTGATCTATGGTTGCAATATGGTAGGTGCAAGGCTTACGCTTACGGTTTACTTTTTTTCGTTCAAGAAATAAGGCGTGTCTTTCATGTCAACATTCAAATATCTTATAAGTTTGATTACTTAAAGAGATAAAATACGGTATAAACATTTACAATACCAAAGAAATATTAATTGATCCACATTAATTATATTTTCATACTATACTTATTCTTGTAAATATTGATGTTTGCTTCTAAATATTTGGCCATTGTCTTATTAGTTTGATCAATAAATTAAATATTTATAATACTGAATCAATATCATTAGATTCACCATAAATTATATTTTACTCCCTCTGTTCCAAAACGGAGGGAACAATAGTGTATTTATTTAATATTGTAGACATTAATTTTTTTCCAATATGTTTGGTCAAACTTGGTAAGCATTGCTTTTGACTAATTTTTTATGCATTTATGGACCTCGTTTCCCAGGGTTTTTGCTTTTAATGAAAGTGGGAACCAGGATGTTTGCCCTGTGAGGCCTAGACCTCAAAATAATATGTTTCAAAAACCTTATGTTAATAACATATGTATATGTCATTTCTATGATGTAACTGCAAACGAAATTTCAATCGAAAAAACAACATTTCCTGGCAAGCACACTTCAAAAAGTAACAGCTCAAGATCAAAAAGGGAGTTAAGCTTACTAGGTGCTTAATGCCAACAATGTTGCTCTTTCTCATGATTGATACGTAAGGAGGCACTTCAGATTGGATGGCCTTCACTTTCGCATCGACAATTTTCTTCTGAGATGGAGACAGATGGCTCCTGGTTGGTAGAATGTAAGGAGGCACAGTAAGACCAACAGACTTCTCACTCTAGAGGTTTGTCAGAAACTGTAGGCATGTTGCTTTCTGAAGAATCATTTTCTCCTGCAAATAACTTAAGATTGTAAGGATGAAATAATATGAAATGTATTGTGTTCCAGTAAAGTTTTCCAAGTCACCATCGGTATATTCCTCCTTAATGTTGACGGTTGAAGCTATATTTGTATTTGTTTACCTTGGCGTGACCCAGCCCCTTGAAAACCAACAGTTCTACCCCTCGAACGTGTTGTTTCTCGACGAAGTAGATGGACTGTAAACTCACATCTTCCCCCACCCCTTTCAGGTACAAAGATGCAAATATCTCCCTCCTGCACACTGTTGTCACGGATGAAGTCTAACCACTGCCCTGCAAGCATGTACTCACTTCTATCCTTTTCGATGTAGAATATGGGATGCCATTTCTTGATCTTGTCTGGTATGTGAAGAGTGACAGATGCATCTTCATGTGGAAAGTACGCAGTTGCATGTTCCTCGGAGATGATCTGATTACAGAAGGGGCGAGATATTATGCTATTAACAGTAAATAAGAATATAAATTCATGTAATTCATAAGAACTCGAAAATAACATACTTCTCAGAAATGGACAGTGTTAGCCGTGACAATCAATTCACATTGAACACACTAAGTTACCCATTCGACAGAAGAGAGTTTTGAACTTACCAGTAGAGGACTAGGCAGTTGAACATCACGCTGACGCATAACAACAATGAATACAGCAGTTTGTGGTTGAATTCTCTTTACATGTGCAATCACTCTCCTATATTGTGCTTCTGATAGACAACTCCGAATTGATAGCCCATAGTTAGTTCCTCGAGGTGTTTGATCATCAGTGGACTCAAAAGCATCATATTCGAAAGGACTGTCGTCTCCTGTACACAATTTTACAGAAATAAAATGACACAAGTAATTTATTGTTTGGCACACATGGGCTTGTAACTTAGCAATATAACCTGATTTCTCAAATGAAGTGGGTTTCGCAGCCCTTTTGTTAGTATTTCGATGACCCCTTGAGCTTTCCATCTGACAGCTAGCATATCTTTTTCTTCCTGATGGTTGTTTGGGATCATCATCATAACCTTTTGGTGTATCAACAGAATCTGCAACCTTTTTCTGATTAACACCATGACTTGTGCCAGTATCATTTCTACCAACAGGGTAATGATCAAGGCTTTCTTTTCGAAGGAGATGGACTGTCACCGTGAATCTACTTTGATCATCCTTTGTCATTGGCTGAAAGATGCAGAGATCTCCCAGACGAACATGATTGTCACTGACAAAGTTGCCCAAGTAGAGGTTCCGTGCACTTCCATCAGGTCTGATGCGAAACTTACATGACCATTCCTTACTTTTCCCTGGCAGCTTGAGTGCTATAGTTTGAGAATCGCGTGGAAAGTGCTTGATTGCATAATCCTTAAGTAATGCCTAATTAAAAAAGAGAACAGCAGAATCTGAATAGCATGTAGTATAAAACAAAGCATCAACTATCAAAGGCATATACTTTACTGAATACACATGATGTCAACTGTCAAGACACGCATTGTTAATTCAGCAATGCATATAAATCTGATTCAAAGGTATCTTTGAAAGGTTGTGAAAATTAACCAGAGCACTGCCCTTCCAAAACAACTTTTTAAAGATTTTTCTGAACTGCATTAATTAAACAGAGAAAAGGCAGCTGCAAGCAATTCAAACAAACTAAGTGGACATACCGGATCAGGGTATTGTTGCACATTGGTCTCCTTCATTATTACCACAAGCATAGGCGTTGTAGGTTGAATTTTCTGGACCAATGCATCTATTTTCTCCTGCTGCGCTCCTGTAAGATTGTATTTTGCTTGAAATACATAATCCTTTGAAGGCACCTGAAGATCATCCGGTTCCTCGGACTCATCTTCATATGAGGTGTCTTCTGATGTATGATGAGAGTTCCAAAAGTAAGAGAACATGCAAAGGGAGGGTAACTAATTTTTTAATTGACCGAGATGTACATGCGAGTGGTTCAGTATTGTATTAACCTGATAAATCCTCAGAGTGAGAAGATATTGAACATTCATCTGACCATTCCCTTTCCGAAGACTCACTTGAACTGCTTGAACTCTCAACATAAACATGGATTGCTTTCTTAACCTTAGAAATATTGCGGGGCTCGTATGGATCACTCATCTTGAAGCCGTCCTGCAAAATGACAGTGTTGGCATCACTCGTCAAATACTATGACTTGGAGCAACAAGAGATATTGCATATTCCGAAAGAGAATCTGGAGAAGTGTCCTTTCTCCAAGGACAAACATTTCTTTGTTTAGAGAAGACAGACAGAAACAGATGAAACACTAGAAAACTGATGGTGCCTGATGTAAACAGAAAGCAAACCAAAGGTAGTTGGTAATACTCGTGAGCAGGCGTAGACGCATGCATAAAACAGAAAATTACTACTCCCTCCGATCGACCCAAATTAGTTGACTTAGATTTGTCTAGATTCGATTATATCTACACATGATTTAGTATTAGATACATCCGTACTTTGATAAATTTGAGTCAACTAATTTAGGTTAGAGGGAGTAGTATAAATCGCAAAAGAGAGAAAGAGCGATCGTCTTGGAAGGGAGGAACCTTACTTTTCCGTGGTGCTGCAAGGAGGCGGACGAAATGCGCATGGATGAGGCGTCGACCCAGGCCGGCGAACTGCGGCGGCGTGAGGCGTCCCGACGAACTGGCCAAGAAGGGCGTTATGGCGTCTGGAATCTGGATGGATTATGGGCCGAGTGAGCGATTTTAACTCGTCAAAACTTGATCAGTTGCATGCAGCCGAGAAGTGCGCCTCCGTATCTTCCCTTCTTTTTCAAAAAAAATCAAACGACTGGCGTTAGCCCATCAGTACCATTTGGTGCATTTAGCAATTTACTTTGACGGACTCTACTCATCCCGCACAGCAAAATAGGTGGAAACGCCCGCCCCGCACCCATTGCTCAACCGGAGAAAAGGGAAACTGATCGCACAATCCCGATCTCTCGCGTCGCCCAGCAGCACCGTCTCGATCGGGACGACCCACTCGCCAGCAACTTCGCCTTCATGGACGGTGCCCACACCGGCCGGCTGCACGTTCAACTTCCTGGACGGTGCCCTCGCCACTCGATAGCACCGCGTCGATTTCCTCGACATGGCCGCCTAAATCGGTGCATCACACCGTCAGGTGGGCGCTGCTCCTCGGTCACCTCCTCACTGTCGTCACACCGACACCTCCCTGCATCGTCCCAGCCTTCGGCATCCTGTAAAAATGGTGACCACTTAACTACTATGCCTTGCGCCTACGGTCAATCTTTCAGTAAAAGAAGTTTGCATTCGACAGAGGTGTACGGATGTATCTAATACTAAATTTTTATAGAAGTCGGGCGTAGCGTATTTGTGTTTTTAGTGCCACTGTCCGTGGCGGCACTCCATCCCTTCTATAGCAGTCAAGCCTTCTTGAAGTCACCAAGGGTCGTCTGGACATATTTTTATAGAAGTCTTAGGCCATGTACTATGCGGATGTTTAGCACAGGCGCTAAGCTGGAATCTGGGACAGTTACGTACAAATATTGGTGGATTCCCAGACTTCTCCTAGCGTCGCCGCAAATTGTACCGTCGACGCTTTGCCAAAAAAAATCCCTAGACTTTCCCTAGCGATGCTTCCTTTCTCTATTTTTTTTATCCAGGTAGCTATCGAACTAAACGGCTCGCGTTGTGGCACCGAACGCTTAGCTGATAAAACTATTATGATGGATTTATTTTGGTTGGCTTAAACGTCTGTGCTAAACGCCCGCATAGTACATGCCCTTATGCACACTTGAGAACCATAGCTAGCAGATAGAAAGAGTGTGGTAATAAAGAAACTTTGTGCAAAAATGAAGACATAGAAAGCAATGAGAGAACACATCAATATTTATAACAACCCATATTGAGAGCAACCACTTCCTTGCTGGTGTAGGACAGAACGATTAGAGGACCACCAGCCAAAGACCGTCAAGAGCGAGTGATATATGGTAGGGACACACAAACGACAGATGGCCTGAGGAGGAAATAAAATAAAAATACACAAGAACTATGCTACACAATAACCCACCATTCATATCTCTGATCTAGTATATAAAATCTAGCAACCCACTACCGAGAAAGCATGGATGTTGTGAAAGCCCAAAACACAAAGGAAGTGCTACTATGTACTTCATAGTAGCTTCACTAAATAATGCAATCTTCAATTTAGTTTGCAATTAGATCTGTCATAAAGCCCCAACTACATGTATATCTGTGACTTTTCTGCATTAAAACGTCTGCCAAGATTCATCTGAACTAACGTTTATTCAAATGTCAGCTTCTTACATTCCATGCCATTCACAAAATAGGCAGGACAATGGAACTGACTGAACAGGGATTATTCAAACTCAACTTATGCAAATGAAAGTCAAAATACTACTGGTAGTCTGAGAAAAATTTCTAACCAATGATTGTCGTATCTCGAAATAATATTTCTCTAGAAATGCATCCTCGACATCGTCAAGTACAAATTCAAATCTGAACTGATCTATTGTCTACATTGGCATAATATGCTTCAGTCCATGCACAATCTGGAGAAGAAATATAGTCGTTCCAGAAATTCTGAGAGGCGAGAGTAAAAGAAACATACCTCGCTTTGTGGAGATTTCACATATAACATGAGGAAGATGGGAGAAGGACAGGCCAGTAAGAGGGGAACCTAACTTGCTAGAACTGCTAAACAAAGCTTAGTTAATTTACACTGAACATGTCCTAGCGGGGATCTGGGATTCCTCACCGCCGATGAAGTACCCACTAATGGACGCCACACCGCTCCTTGTTGTTGAAGGATGCCAGCGTTGCAGCCGAGCAGGGCGTGTGCCTCTGAATGCCGAAATTATAGAGAACCTGGAACCACACTTCCCTCGCATCATAAGGGCATTGCAGTGTGAGGCGCTCCATGGACTCCAGCTCTTGACAGCACAGGATGCAGAAAACCTCTTTTCTGTAGCCTGCCCGCGGTCCACAGCCGGTTCTTCAACGCCAACCACATGTGTATCTTGTATTTGAGCGGTGCCCTAGAACATCGTACCTGCTTGGCCCCCGGCATTTCCTGCTGCCCCAAGAAGAAAAGACTATATGCAGACTTTGCCGAATACTCGCCAGAGGCCGTCAACTTCCAAACAAGTGTATCATGTGAAGTGGTTTGTGTGTTGATGCCCTGCAGTCTGTCCCATAACGCCAGGTATTCAACCATTGCTGGCACTGATGGGGTTCATTTGAACGAGCGAGCCCAGGCCAGGCCTGGTTGAGCAGCGCCTCTGCGACAGTGTCACTTTTCCTGGCATTCCTCAGGAACGAGAACAGCGAGGGTGCCATTTGAGCAATGCTCATGTTGCCAAACCAGATGTCCGTCCAAAACTTGATTCTTCTAGTACCATTATCGAGGATGCATTTGGTGGCTGCTCTGAACATTTCCTTCGTGTCCTCCTGAAGGCAGAAGTCTATGCCACTCCACGGCATCTCCTCTGGTCCACGTTGAAGCCACCTCCAGCGCATACGCAAGGCCTGGTTCATGAGCCTGAGGTTTTTGACACCAAGTCCGCCATAGATCTTGGGGGAACAGACTAAGCCACGGCACACTGCCCTCCATTGGCCTCTGCTTTGGCTGTCCAGAAAAAACCCCGCTGAATCTTCTCCAAGCGATCGAAGAATCATGGTGGTAGGTCCAGCGACAACATAGGATACACCGGCATTGCATTCAGGGTGGAATTGAGAAGAATCAGCCTGCCGCTACGCTCTAGCAGACCAGCCTTCCAAGACGGCAGACGATTCGCCACACTGTCCACAATTGGCTGGAGGGAGCCTCTCGTAGAAGTCCAAAACGTGTTCAGCAGATGCAGCGTAGCCGCGGCCTCCTCCACTGTAAGCTTGATAAACATGACCACTGCTAAATTGTACAGTATGTACGTACTGTAATAGGACTAGTCTGTCCGTGTATGTAGAAGTTCCTACCGGTCACGGTAAAGCAATACGGCTGCTCCTGTAACTCAACGTAATATGTCCGATGCATATATAATCACCACGCGTGGACAAAGTTCGGTACCCGCAACACATATCGTTTTTACATGGTATCAGAGCCGATCTTCTTGATCGCATATGAGAAATCGCCATGAGCTTCCCCTCATCCTCTTCAGCGTCTGCGATGGCGGGTGTATTTCTCGGAAGGATTGTGACCGAGAAGCTGACGAGGGAGAATTTTCTCATCTGGCAATCCTAGGTCTTGCCGGAGATTCGAGGTGCCCAACTCATGGGGTATCTAGACGGATCGGTGGCGGAACTGGCAAAGGAGATCAAGACAAAGGACAAGGACGGGATCGAGGTGTCGATCCCAAATCAAGACTATGCGCGATGGATCGCTCAAGATCAGTTCGTGCCTGCTTACCTTCTCCGGAATATGACGAGAGAGGTGCTGACGCAGCTGGTAGGACTCACAAGCTCTGTTGCTGTGTGGAAGAAGGTGACGGAGATGTTCTCGTCACAATCAAAAGCTCGGATAGTGCATCTTCGCACCCAGCTTACTCAGACAAAGAGGGAGAATTTCACCTCGGGTGCGGCCTATTTTGATCGCATCAAATCTTTGACCGACGAGATGTCAAGTGCTGGCAAGCCTCAAGATGATGATGATGTCGCCTCCTATGTGCTCGCCGGACTAGATGATGAGTACAATGGCTTCGTGGCAGCGATCACGACCTTGATCAAAGCTCAACAATCTGTGAGCCTTGGTGATCTATATTCACGGTTTCTCTCATATGAATCTCACCTTGATAGCCAAAACCCTAGCAGTGGTAATGGTGGTGATCCCTCCGCCAATGCTGCATCTCGCGGAAATTGGAACCGCGACAAGGGTGGTCGAGGTGGTGGGCGAGGCAATTTTGGTGGTGGTGGTGGTCGTGGACAAAACGATGGTGGAAACCACTACTATGGTGGAAATAATCAGGGTGGCGGCAACTATGGTGGCGAAAACTATGGAGGCTACCAGCAGCATCAGCGCCAAGGTGGAGGCGGCCGTCCCAATGGCCAGCAAGGTCGCGACGTCACATGCCAGATGTGTGACAAAGGACACCCTACGTTTCGTTGTTGGGAAAGATTCAACAAGAATTTTCAGAGTCCTCAACGCTCTGCCAATGCAGCTTCTGGGTCATATGTAGATCCTGCCTGGTACACTGATACAGGTGCCAGTAATCACATAACAGGAGAGCTAGACAAATTGACCATGCATGAGAACTACAATGGTCAAGATCAGATTCATGGACCAAACGGTAAAGGTATGGATATACATCACATTCACCACTCGTTATATCATACCCCCAACCATAATTTTCATCTCAATAATATCTTACATGTTTCCGATGCCACCAAAAGTCTCCTTTCTATTCACCATCTTGCAAAAGATAATCATGCCTTTATTGAATATTGGCCTATTTTTTCTCTATTAAGGACCAGGCGAGGGAAATTCTTCTTTAAGGTAGATGCGTGGGGGTCTCTATCCTATGCCATCTCTGTCATGGACATCAAGGAAGCAAGTGGGGGTTCAATCTTCGTCACATTGGCATAGGCGTCTAGGTCTTCCGTCTTCAGTAGTGGTCGAACAAATTCTTCGAGATAATAATATTTTCTTTAGTGAGTCAAATAAAGAGTCAGTTTGTGATGCTTGTCAAAAGGCCAAGAGTCATCAGTTACCATATCCTAAATCTTCTAGTAAATCTTATGCTCCGTTAGAGCTTGTGTTTTCTGATGTATGGAGTCCTGCTACTCCTTCCGTTGGGAGAAACAAGTATTATGTCAATTTTATTGATGATTATAGCAAATTTACTTGGATATATTTGCTTAAATGTGTTTCACAAATTTCATGACTTTCAGCACCATGTAGAGCGACTCTTTGATAAGAAAATGTTGGCTCTTTAGTCCGATTGGGACGGTGAGTACCACAAACTCAATTCCTTTTTCCAGCAAGTATGTATCTCGCATCATGTCTATTGTCCTCATGCGCATCAGCAGAATGGCTCAGCTGAGCGCAAACATAGACACATTGTCGAGGTCGGTCTACCACTATTAGCTCATGCCTCTATGCCTCTTAAATTTTGAGATGAGGCGTTTCAAACGGCGGTTTTTTTGATAAATCGCCTTCCTAGTCGTGCCATTAATAATCAGACTCCTGTTGAGCGTCTTTTCAAAAATAATGGTGGTTATTCGTTTTTACGAATTTTTGGTTGTGTTTGTTGGCCGAACCTTCGCCCTTATCATTCTCAAAAGTTACAATTCCGCTCTAAGCAATGTGCCTTCCTTGTATATAGTGGTCAACATAAAGGCTATCGGTGTCTTGATATTTCCACTGGTCGTACTTATATCTCTCGTGATGTTGTTTTCGACGAGTCTGTTTTTCCTTTTGCCACCCTTTATCCCAATGCTGGTGCTCAACTTCATGCAGAAATCAGTCTCCTTCCTTTTAATCTTGGTCCGATGTTTGGGGGTGCTGATGTATGAACTGATGATGATGCTAATCCTGCTAATTACCCAGCTGCTGAGTCGTTTGTACAGGACGCAAGTGATTTTTCAGAATATGAAGCGTCTGGTCACGTTTCAGAAGATAGCACGAGCGAATCCTCCTCCAGATTGCTATCCCAGTCTTCCTCGAATCAGCAATTGCAGCCAGGTGCAGCCGCAGGTGTCCTCAGCCAAGTGTAGCCGCAGGACTTGTCCAGTCCGTCATCAGCGCGCTCGCATGGTACGGTGATTGCGACGGGAGATTCCGTGTGGTCGGGCTCTAGATCTTCTGCGGGCAGCACGTCGCACACAGGTACTCTTGGATCAAATGTGGCTGAATCAATTAATGCCTTGGGTGATAGTGCCGATGTGGGATCTTCTGCGTCTCAGGCAGCTGTCCTGCCTCCTGTAATTGATCATCCACGGATGCGGTTGCAGCATGGTATTGTGTGGCCAAAAATCATTACCGATGGTCGTATTCGTTATGACAAGCTACGTTTTGCAAATTTCTGTTCTACTGGTGAACCAGAGACTGTTGAGGAGGCGTTGGGTGATCTAAATTAGAAGGTAGCTATGGATGAAGAGTTTTCTGCGCTTTTGCGTAATAATACATGGCATTTGGTTCCTGCTAATTCTAGGAGAAATATAATTGATTTTAAATGGGTCTATAAGGTGAAGCGCAAGGCTCATGGTACTACTGACAGGTACAATGCTCGACTGGTTGCCAAAGGATTCAAGCAACGGTATTGAGTACGAGGATACTTTTAGTCCTGTAGTTAAACCTGCTACTGTTAGATTGGTTTTCTCATTGGCAGTTTCACGGAATTGGAAGTTCAGGCAACTTGATGTGAAGAACGCGTTTTTGCATGGTGTTCTGAAAGAAGATGTCTATATGCGGCAACCTCCTGGTTACATTGATGCTTCTCGCTCAGAGTATATCTGTAAGCTTGATAAAGCTCTTTATGATCTCAAGCAGGCTCCTCGGGCATGGTATGCTCGTCTCAGCACTAAACTTCAACAACTTGGTTTTTCTGCATCACAGGCTAATACTTCGTTGTTCTTCTACAATAAAGGGGGAGTGACTATTTTTATGCTTATCTATGTTGACGATATTGTTGTAGTCAGCTCCTCAGATACAGTTGTTGATGCTCTTCTTCATGATCTTAGCATGGCTTTTGCATTGAAGGTTTTAGGAGAATTACACTTCTTCTTGGGAATAGAAGTAAAGAAGGCTCATGATGGTATTATTCCATCTCAAGAAAAATATGCCAATGATTTACTTGCACATGTGAACATGAAGATGTGTAAACCCGTTGACACTCCTTTGTCGACTTTAGAAAAGTTGTCCTTGACCGATGGAGAAATGTTGAGTAGTGAAGATTCTACTCGTTATAGGAGTATTGTAGGAGCATTACAGTATATTACTTTGACTAGACCTGATATTGTAATTTTGTCAACAAGGTTTGTTAGTTTTTGCATGCACCTACTACAGTTCATTGGACAGCAGTCAAGCGGATTTTGAGATATCTGTGAGGAACCATCTCTGTTGGCTTGAGGTTAAGTAAGTCTGAGTCTATTCTTGTCAGTGCATTCTCTGATGCTGATTGGGCAGGTTGTCCAGATGATCGAAGATCTACAGGTGGTTTTGCCGTATTCTTTGGATCTAATTTGATATCATGGAATGCGAGGAAATAAGCCACAGTTTCTCGTTCAAGTACAGAGGCTGAGTATAAAGCTCTAGCAAATGCCACTGCGGAAGTAATTTGGGTACAAACCTTGTTAAAGGAGCTAGGAGTACCGCAGCCAAGAGCTGCATGTTTGTGGTGTGATAATATTGAAGCTACGTATCTTTTCTCTAATCATGTGTTTCATGCAAGAACAAAACATATAGAGGCGGATTATCACTTTGTTCGTGAGAGAGTAGCTCAGAAGTTTTTGGACATACGGTTTATACCTTCAGAAGATTAGAAGCTTTTGGACATACAGATGGATTTACGAAGCACTCTCTACTAGTCAATTAGAAGATTTTAAACGTAAGTTATGATTGAGGAGGTGTCAAATTGTATGTAGGTGCTGTAATAGGACTAGTCTGTCCGTGTACGTAAAAGTTCCTAGCGGTCACGGTAAGGCAATACGGCTGCTCTTGTAACTCACGTAATATGTCCGATGCATATATAATCACCACCACGCGTGAACCAAGTTCGGTACCCGCAACATATATCGTTTTTTACAATCACATCATCAGCAAACAAGTCAGAGCATGAGCATCCCAAATTGGTCAGTACCGTTTCTAAAAGAATATTCGGATCAGTACCAGGTTTCTCCAATTTAGCATGTGCATGATATACTAAGTACGGGCAGAGCATGAGCTGATAAACAAAGCTGAAGTGTGACACGTTAAAACAATATTTGACCAACGCTAATTACTACTTCACTTGATATCTTCATATGACACATTTTAGAAGAAAACTTCATGTCATTTTAGTGGACTTCTAAGTGAATGATGAAAATATAAGAAATCTAAACTTGGAAGATGACGTGAACAATGAAAAAAAAACACAGATCCCATAGATTGTATGATTGTGTATTACAAATCACATAAAATATGTGGACCTTCAAGAGAGAACTATCGTCAAAGAATAAATTGTAGATTGTGTTGCTTAGTTATTGTTTTTTAAGTTTTTTGTAGCTAATTATAATATGAGTGAATTTTATTTGAAGACATGCGTGTGGATCATGTGTTACACGTGACTCTGAAAGTACCCACTAAAATAAAAATAATAAGACTCAAAAAAATACTTTTTTCATAGATTATGGGACGTGTGTTGATAGGGCTAAGGTGTCTAATCTTTCGATGAGATGGTGATAGTCGATATGGGTGGAGTTCGGGCTTGACGATCCGACTACACGTGCGAGCACGAGCGCCAATGCAATCGCTAGGCCAATCTCCTGGAGGTTACCGATCTTGCAGAAGCACGATCAGCCTGACCAGCGAGGGTCTTAATTCCTACGTAAAATCGAGAACATGTAAGAATTAATATTGCAATCAAGATATTGCAGATATAGATGAAGGCTTTATTGAATAAGGTGGGATCATGAATAGGTGCAAAGTACAGGAGATCTCTGCGACACTCAAGCCTTGGCAAAGTTGTAATGGTGACTAACTTTTAGTCTAAACAAAATCATAGTCTAAAAGTGACGGCTACGGAGGAATTTAAGAAGGAAATGGTGGGGTTTGGGCCAGCCATAGGTATGGTAGCCGAACCGAACCGTTGAAGGTCTTTTCCCCTTAAATACAGACTCTAAAAAGTGCCTAATTTAATTCCTACAAAAAATAACAAGGGCATGGCCCAAAATAAAGGTGATGCAGCACCATATTAAGCTATGGACGAATCTATGAAGTATAATTCTTGAATATTTCGTCCAAGTCTTCAATCATCATTATGGTGGCTTCAACGTTCTGAAATATCCACTTGTGGCGTCCTCTTCAATCCTCACATGCTTGCTGCCATCTCCATGCATGATCATGCTCCAATGCTTGTCCCTCTCGTCAATGCTAGGTCCATCATTCCTAAGAGTAACAAACACATCTGATTTAGACAGCAACATATTCTCATGTATATGATGAATAGTTCCAAGAAACGAAAGTACCTGATAGTTAAGTTGTTTGGCATGAGCTCGAGTGATAGGTCCTTATATTTGTGTAGCTGTGGGTACAACGGTTGTATCAATAGATGGGATGTGCTCATCATGTGTTGCGCGTGCACGCTTACTATTAGCGTAGGAACCGATAAAAACTGATTATATGCACACACACACACATAAAAACCTATGAAAAACTGAGTGAAAATTGACGAAACAAGTGGTGTCATATTTGTTTTCACATTTTTTGGAAGGGAAATCAAATATAGAAGCCCGAGAATAAAATAGAACTAAATATTGCTGGAAACAGATACCAAAAGAATACAGTATGGACACAAAGAGATGCTGATGTTACGCGGAACCAACGGAACCGTTGAATCATGCAAAAAATTAATCATTCAAGCAAGGAAATAACATTGTTCCCTAATATAGCATGTTGCTCTTTTTTTACAATCAATACCATGGTATATTTATAATAGAAAATAGTACATGGTAGCGATACATAAACTGTCTCCGGCGATTACAAAATAAAATCTAAGGTCAAATCATCGAAGCCTCCTCGAATGCACGAAGGGATTACGTCGGATTTGGGATGAGCCACTTTAAATTTTTAGCTTGATAAGGTCATGTAATGAGCCAGTTGGATTTCTACATGCACATCAATCCTAAAACAAAAAATCTATATGAACCGAAAATTAAAATTCCATTTCCGCGTCTATTCTGTTGGAAAACGTTGTTCCTTTTTGTTTCTGTTTTTCCTAAAAAACTACTTCAATTTCTGTTTCGCAAAAATTCATTTTGTTTCTGTATTTTCATTCCTTTTTCGTTTTTTCGCGAAAAATTCAACTTTCCACTCCATTTCATCCTACATCTACACAAGAGCCAGCTGTCCCACAATTGGGCAAGAGCTCCCAGCAGTGCACACTGATTGCTGCGGAGGTAGGAGAAAACCTAGCGGCATAGGTAATTTCTTTTGTGATGGAGGCGAGTGTGCCCGCTGCTAGAATTCTAGGAATGGTGATCTTGAAGAGATGATGAGGAAACTAGGGTTGTGGCAAGAAGATATAGATGACGTTGTTTTTGAGGATCAGTCCCTGCCACCAGTTGATTCTACCTGATGGCTAGCAATTTCCAAGGTGCATACTAATCATGAATACAATGATTTCTGGTTCTACAAAAATATATGTACGATGTGGGATCTCACTCAAGTGGTGAAGTTTAGATCACCTGAGTGATTCAATTCTCGTGTCTTGGAGATTGGGACAAAGTGATGAAAGGTGGTCCTTGGACGTTTAGAGGACACATGGTTGACTGAACCATCTAGGTTTCGTTGAGAAGATGCAAAATATGGATCCAAATCCATGACTTGCCACACAATGATAGAGGTCATGCATGTCGAACTAGCCATGGATTATTTTGCCGAGATTTTTTTTAGAGTTCATGTAGGGCAGGAAATGCTAGATCTTTCTTGTCAAGTATGAGCACCTCCAGGATTGGTGTGCCTTCTATGGGATGCTAGGGCACCTAAGTACTGAACATAGGGATCGCATTCACCCACCACCATCATTAGTGTTTAAAGATTTGAAAGCTACATGGAATATCCATCCAGCTGGTCGTGGATGCTTTCGTGGTATAGGTATTGGTTCAGGCCATCGTGGTTTTTCTAGTCGATCTGGTCCTTCCCACAAGGGGTGTTATGAAGGGCAGAGAAAGATGACATGTTGGAGGATGACCCCGACTTAAGAAGGAAGAGAGTTATGAGTAACCAGAGGACTGATGCTTTGACTGAACATCCGGTAAGGGATCTAACAGAGTTCTAGTACCGTCTGATGATACATGCATAGTGGGGACAATAATTACTCAGTTTGAACTGGTTGCACCACCTAGCCTATTCGGTGAGGGATCCGAAGAGGAAGAAGGTATGAGATGAAATTGATTCTAATGAAAATGCATCATTGGCAGGCTCCCTTAAGGGGCACCGCTGAGAGCAATCAGAATATTAGGAATGAACGACTAGGGTATGTGGAATGCTCGAATAGTTTGATCGCTTTTCGAACTCCAAAGGCAAAACAACCATGATGTGTTGTTTTTGTCGGAGACACAATTGGAAAGATATCTGACATACTGTTTTACAAGAAGATAGAAAATAGACTTTATGATTGTTGATCCAAGCAATGGTTAGAGTGGAGTTGTCATTCTTTTATGGAAGAGAGCTACTATCCAGTAGATTTTTTGCGCCAAAGTATATTGACATCCGAGTGTTGGAGAGGCTTTCGAAGTCTGGATATTAACTGATATCTATGGAGAGACGATATGGGAAGATACAATTTTAACATGGGATAAAATTCGAGAGTTGAATGTCCAGTACAATATGCCCTAGGCATTTATTGGAGATTTCAACGAGATCCTCTTTTCTTTCGAATGTTCCTTTAGATATAGCTTCTGGTGGGTCCTAGGATTTGAATGGAATTGTGACTATGGTATTCACAACATGATACTTGATGCAAAGACAAGATATATATGGATTTTCTCATGGAAACAATTATTATTGGCTGATGGAATATCTAGTACCAAAGGAATGACTATATTTTCAATAATAAAGCACCCCATACCCACCTATGCATTATTAGATTCAAATCTTTCTTTTCTCTGACAATATATAGAGCTATACCAAGTCTAGTAGAAGGCATGCAAGCATGGCTGGATACTCCATGAGCATGCACCTACATCATATGACATGATCCATGTAATTATCCCTTTATATAATAGAAAATGACATAGTAGGGGCCTTACCTACTGTATTTGTGTCAAAAAAGTGTTGGATACCTATTGTGCAAATTCAGATCAATTGGTGAGTTTTGCAAATTCAAGGATCTATTTTTCTCCTAATACTAATGTCCTTGTGAGAGAAAAAATATGTGAGTCACTACACATTGACACATAGGCTCTGTCCGATAAGTATCTTGGACTGCATTCATTTTGTTGAAAGGATTATCCAAATAATTAATGAGTGGAAATAAAAATATGTATCTATCAGGGGGAAGGAGATTTTGTTAAAGGCAGTGGCTCAAGCAATCATGTTGTGTCAGCGTTCTAAATACCCATTGGTGTGTGTAAGAGGATGACTGATTCTATAGCTAAATTTTGTTGGGATGATGATGATAATAGAAAAAATGGACCGGTTTGCATGATGGAAGCTATGTGTTCCCGAAGGAGAAGGTGGTATGGGCTTTAGAGATTTCCAATTATTTTAACTCGACTATGTTAGCTAAGCAAGTATGGTGTCTTACTAACCAACCAAAATCTATCTATGCTAAGGTTCTCCGAGCTAAATATTTTCCTCACGGTGATATTCCGAAGGTGGTACCTAAAGCGGGATCATCTTTCACTTGGAAAAAACATCTAAGCGTGTTTTTATATGAAGGTAGGCAATGGTGAGAGCATAAACATTTTTAGTGACCATTGAATTCCTATCCATGCAGATAGGAAGATTATCTCAACAAGGGGTGACATGGCTTATACTAAGGTTGATGAACTGATAAGCCCGGTCGATGGTAAATGGAACGTGGCTCTACTACACTCCCTTTTCTGCCCCATATATGTAAATCGTATCTCCTGATACCTTTAAATAACTAAGGATTTGATGATTTTACCAAACATGGAAAATTCATGGTACGTTCTGCCTATCATCTACAATGGAATTCTACCAAGAGCTTCACTACTATCTGATTAGTGCAAATATGATGAATATTGAAGTGTATAAATTATTCATATTTTCACTCATTACATGATATATCTATCTACAACTATGCCTATTATGTATGGTTACTAGTTCTCATTCATTTTCACATGGACTTTGCACAACAAGTAGTTTGGTAGGATTTTATTACTTTTTCCTTGTCTTTGAATTTTGTGTAGGTGCTATGAACAATCATGGATAAAAGGAGCCAAGGGGATTCAATATGGAGGAGTTACAGGCACTAGACTTAGCCATTTGAGGAAAGGAAAAGTGGATTTTTCCATCAACTCCAAATGAATATACAAGGCCATGGTGTTGTAGCCATCGTCCATACAAATCCAACGAGCCAAAGAACACATCAAACGGAGTCCATATGAAGAAATGACGGCCAAAACACTACAACAATCAGGGCGTAATGCCAGCCATACGGGCAGAGCCGTATGGTCATACCGCCCTCCGACGGATTTGTTTCGTCAACCAGAAAAACATTTGTGAATACCCAATGGGCATATTCGGGCCCGAGCTCCGTCGGTTCGTGAAACCGACCTCCAGAATGCCTATTTAAAGAGGGAAAACCCTAGAGGAAGGGAAGATAGTCCATCCATGCCATAGGGGCGGAGCTCTGCTGCTCCGCAGCCTCCATATCCGCCGCCCAAAAGATCTACACCACCATACCACTCAAAAGGAATAGGAGGCTTTCATATTGAAGGGATACACATCGATCTTCATCATCATCTTTACCAACAACGTCTCCAACTTTGACCCCCTTTGTTTACTTTGTTGTAAGCCAATTTCTATTATGTATTTGCACTTGTATTCAATTGTATCTTCATATATCATCCATATTATTTCCATGATGTTGATCCCATTCATGTATGTGTAGTTTCCTTGTTTTGGGGGAGAGATGGTGAAACCCTAGTATTATTATGCATTGAAATAAAGATGATCTATAACTTTGGTCCATGATCCATTGATCTATGATATTGTGGTTGATATCTCTCTTTAGATGGTATGTGTAATCGACCACATATCATTTGCCTTCGGGACTAAAGAGAGAGTGATATCCTTAGGACGTGTTTGGGAGTTGATGACCCACAAGTATAGGGGGTGTATCGCAGTATTTTTGATAAGTAAGAGTGTCGAACCCAACGAGGAGCAGAAGGTGCTGGCTAGTGGTATGGATCAGTAATTCTCTGCAAATACTTAGCAAACGGATTTTTAGGGGTTTTCGATAAAGCAAGTAAACAAAGTACGAGTAAATAAAAGACAGTAGGAATAAATGCAGCAAGTGGCCCAATCCTTTATGCAGCAAAGGACAAGCCGGTTGTATTACTTAAGATGACCAAACGTTCTTGAGGACACATGGGAAGACTGTCAAGTGCTTTCGCTTCATATAGTTGATTAATCTTCTTTAGCTTGCTAAGTGTTGTGTGGGTGAACCTGTGCTAATGTACCGCCCCATCCAAGACTAATACATACTTGTGATTATACCCCTTGCAAACATCCGTAAGTACAAGAAAGTAATTAAGGTAGAAACCTAACCACGACTTTAAACTCTAAGACCCTTACATCCCTTGTGTAATGGTTTCCTAACGGGGGTTCAGGTTTCTGTCACTCCGGCAACCCCTACGATTAGTAGCCAAATACACAATGCATTTCCCTAGGCCCATATAGGTGAAGTGTCATGTAGTCGATGTTCACATGACACCACTAGAAGAAGTACACCACAACTTTAAATAACAATCTATTGAATCTCTCTCAACACAACTCCACTACTAACAACATGACTTCTCCCATGTCCTCAAGAACAAAACGAACTACTCACAAGACATCATATGGATCATGATTAGAGATGGAATAATGATGTATAACAATCTAAACATAAATAATAATTCAATGGTTCACTCAATAGCATCAACTACAAAGAGTAATCAACACCGGGAAAGTTTCCCCTATGAACTATAGCAAGATTCAACCAATTGTTATAGCAATATGGAGATGGTGATGAGGGTGCTGATGGTGATGATGGTGGTGATGATGATGATGATCCCGATGAAGTCCAGCTTGATGGTGGTGTTGATGGCGACGATCTCCCCTCTCCGGGAAGGAATTCCCCTGGCAGAAATCTGTCTGCCAGAGAGATCTTTCTCTCTCGGTTTTTTCCGCCCCGCAGAGGCGGCGGAATCTTTCTGTGGTCGCCCCCCGAGTCTTAGGGTTTCAGGATGATGATATATGCCAGAGGGGAGAGGCTTGAGTGGGCTAGGGTGGCCACACCACCTCCAGGCGCGGCCTAGGGCTGCCCGTGCCAGGGGTGGTGTGGGCCCCCTGTGGCCCATCTCCACTCCGTCTTCTGGCATCCTTAGTCTTCTGGAAAAATAGGATTTTCCGTATATTTTCCCGGATTTTCTGATCTTCGCGAATTTTGCCTCCAAACAACACCTTTTCCATCAGAATCCTGACTGCAGCGATCCATGCTCCAAAAGTCATCAACCATGCAAAAACAGATGAAATAACATAAGTATCACCTCTCAATATGAAATATATCAATGAATAATAGTGAATTAAGACATAGAATAGTGATGCAAAATGGACGTATCAACCCCCCCCCCCCAAGCTTAGACTTCGCTTGTCCTCAAGCGAAACTGAGCTCAATAAACATGGCCTCGGGTTTATGGAGTGAAGGGTCGATAAAATAATACGGACAAGAAGCATCACATCCATCAAATGCATAGATCATAATAGAAGACAACTCACTATTATATAACTCAACTTGCAATGAGTAAAGGAAACACAATAAATATACATAAAGTGAATCATAATTGGTAATGGCAAACTTAGCTCTTGGTCAAAGAATAGTTGATAAATTGCTGGAGTTCACAAATTGCTGGTTTTTCAATGATAGCTTTCAAAGTAGTAAACATCAAGATAAGAGCAATGTGCAAAATAAGGAACATAAGAAACATGATTGAATAAATCATCATATGAATGAATGAAACACATCAACTCAAAATACTTGCTGAGGTAAAAGGGAGTAGGTTTACTGACTCAACTACAAGGTAAAAGAAAGGCCCTTTGATACATTGCAAATGTATCTATAATTTTTGATGTTCCATGCTTGGTTTTATCTACTTTCTTATGTTTTGTTCCAACTTTGGAGTACTTTTCATATGATTTCTTGGACTAACCTATTAACAAGATGCCACAGTGCCAGTTGCCTGTTTTCTGCTATTTTTGGTTCCAGGAAGTTAGAAAATGAATATTCTCAGAATTGGACGGGACAAAAGCCAAAGTTACTATTTTCCCGGAAGACTCACGAAGCCAGAAGGAGAGCCGGAGGGGGGACACAGGGTGGCCACACCACCCCTAGGCGCGGGTCCACCTAGGCCGCACCAGGGCATGGTGTGGGCCCCCTGGCCGCCCACCGACCTTGCCCTCTGGCCTATAAGAAGCCTCCCGATGCGTAAACCCTAAATCATCAATCAGAAATCCATGAAAAGTTCCGCAGCGCCGCCGCCACCAAAGGGGAGATTCGGGGGACAGAAAGTCTCTGTTCCGGCACCCTGCCGGGACGGGGAAGTTCCCCCGGAGCCATCTCCATCGATCTCCACCACCATCTCCATCACCATTGATGATTCCCATGATGAGGGGGGAGTAGTTCTCTCTCGAGGCTAAGGGTTCTACCGGTAGCTATGTGTTCATCTCTCTCTCTCTCTCTCTATGCATGATCATATTGTGATCATGAGCTTGTAATCTATAGATCTATCTTGCTACTCAAGTGCTTTAATAGATCTCTGCTCTCCCCATGTGTGTGAAAGTGACAGCGTGCACACCATGGTGGCACTTAGGCTAGAGGTTACAAATACTTGTTATGAGTTATATTTGGAGTTGGATGTCTTTATGAAATTGTGGTGTTTCTTGGAACCATCTAGTGCTCAAGGTGACAGGTTGGGGCTTTTCTAGATGGGAAAGACTTACTTTGAGGTGTCCTGTTATAGCCCTACCATCGATTAGAGTGTTCAACCGGAGAGTAGTTAAGAGTAGTATCATAAAGAGAAGATATATTTATGAGAGAGTGTTCACTAGTGAAAGTATGATCCCTAGGCCTTGTTTCTAAGCATTGATACACCATTTGCTATTAGATCTGTTACATGTTTGCTTGCTTCCTTCTTTATTTCAGTTTTACTTTAGTCTTTTCCATGCCATTAAGTTATTTTCTATCACCATTACCACTTATAATTATCCATACCACTTGTATTTCACTATCTCTTCGCCGAACTAGTGCACCTATACACCTGACAAGTGTATTGGGTGTGTTGGGGACACAAGAGACTTCTTGTATCTTGATTGCAGGGTTGTTTGAGAGGGGATACCTTTGACCACTTCCTCCCTGAGTTCGATAAACCTTGGGTGATCCACTTAAGAGAAAACTTGCTGCTGTTCTACAAACCTCTGCACTTGGAGGCCCAACAACTGCCTACAAGAATAGAAGTTCGTAGACATCAAGCTATTTTCTGGCGCCGTTGCCGGGACGTAAGGTAAAAGGTACTCACATCCTCTGGTGTGAGTGCTCGAAGTTATTTCTTTTAGATTCTGCAATTTTGTTGTTTCTTGTTTTCACTAGTTAGGCTTAATGTAAAACAACAACAAAATTAGAGAGCTTTTTAGTCTTTTTACTAAGTTAGAACTCGAATTGTCTGAAAAGAAAATTAGAAAAACCCATGGAACTTTCTTTCCATGCTAATAACAATGTTATTAGTGTGAATCTTTTGAACACATTTGTTACTAATGCTATGGAAACGTCTAAGCTTGGGAAAGTTGGTTCTTATGAAAATGATCTTTTTACTTCCGCAGTTTTAAAGAAGAAAATTTGCTCTGATGATACTTTATCTCCCATATGTGGTAATTCTAATTATAATTTTAAGATACCTACAAGAATTATTGATCGTGTTATGGATAACTACTATTTTGGAGATGGAACTGTCCATCCCGGTGATCATTTGTTCTTTATACACGAATTATGCGGGTTGTTCAAGTGTGCAGGTATTACAACAGATCACGTCAAGAAGAAGTTATTCTCTTTATCACTTAAGGACAAAGCAAGGGAGTGGTATGAGCTACTGGATGATCCTCATCATTTGGAGTGGAAGGAACTTGAATCTCTCTTTTACTCTAAATTTTATCCTCCTCATGAAATTCATAAAGATAGGAATTATATTTATAATTTTCATCCTCATGATGGAGAAAGTATTGCCCAAGCATGGGTAAGATTGAAGTCACTAATGCTCAAATGTCCCATTCATGAGCTCCCCAGGAATATTGTTATTAATAATTTCTATGCAAGGCGTTTAGGACATTACAAGGACTATCTAGATACTTGTTTAGAGGGATCCTTCACGAGTAAGGAGGTCAAAGATAAGTGGGGTCTTCTTGAAACAATTCAAAGCTATACTGAAGATTGGGATAACAACAAAGGTAAAGAACCAGGTATAAACTATGAGTATGATTGCATTAAGTCTTTCGCTGAAACTGCTGATTTTCAAGAGCTTAGTGCTAAATATGGTCTTGATCCTCAAATTCTTATTGATTGTTTTAAAACCTTTGCTTCTCATATTAATGCTCCTAAAGAAAAGTGGGACATGTATCATGAGCCTTTTAAAGACAATTGCATGGAAAATGAAATTGTTGTTAATGATAACAATAAACATGCTCAAACCTCTGAAAGTACTATTTCTTATAAGCATGTTAATTTTTGTGGAATACATAGACCTTGTGAGAATAATCAAATTGAAGAAGAATATTGTATCACCCACAGGAATGAAAAAACTAGAATGTGGTATAGGGCTTTAAATGATCTTGGTAAAAAAGTTTGTGCCCTTTATCCTTTTATTTGTGAACTTTGCTTTGAAGTGGGTCATTTCAATTTTCAATGCTCAGGCCATAATAATAGCCCTTCTAATCCAATGATTACTGCAAGTTTGTATTGTGATGACATGATCACTCCTAATCAGCATGATGAACTTACATTATTTTTGGGATGTGAAGAGTTATCAAGAAAAACCTCTTTGGTAGATTTGAGTGCGTTTGATATGAATAGTGTCCTCCATGGTTATCATATTTATTGTGTTGATAATTGCCACACAAATAGTTACATACAAAATATTATAGAAGATGAGTTTTTACCACAATATGATAGGACTAATATGTGTTTTGATCTTATTAATGAAAAGAAGGAATCCTCCAAAGTTTCTTCTATTGTCTCTAATAATAAACCAGGGTATATGGAGAAGCTTCCTTTCAAGCCTCTCCCTCCTAAAGAGAAGAAGATAAAGAAGAAAAGGAGGAGTAAAAGGAGGGAGGAAACGGTATTTTCCCCTAAGCATGTAGCTCCTATTATAGTTTTTGATGAGTCTGAACTCGATGATGTTCATATGCCTGTTACCTATAGTAGTGATCATGATTGGGAAAATCACACTTCTTTGATATTGAAAATCTCTTTGGTACCAATTCTGAAAATGATGATATTAATAATTGTTGTACTATTAGTGTTATCCATGATCCTTCCAATGATGATATGTTTATAAATGAACACACTTGGGAAGATAACTATTCTATTTCTTATGATGATTGCAATGATGAATATGATATTTTCAGTCCACCTACTATTGAGGAGGAAATTAATTATGAATACAATATGCCTCCTATATTTGATGATTATGGTGATGAAAATAATAATGATAGCTATTTTTTTGAATTTGCTCCCACTACAATCAATAAGAATGACTATGTTTATGTGGGGAGTATTAATTCTTTTATGCATGTGGCTCATGATAAGAATGTTTCTTGTGATTGTTATATTGTTAATTTTATTCATGATGCTACTGAAAGTTATTATGAGAGAGGGAAACATGGTTTTATGTGTCTCAACAATATTAAGTCTCCCCTCTTTATGTTGAAAGTCTTGAAGTTGCACTTGTTTTGCTTTCCTATGCTTGTTGCTTTGTGCTTTCATGACTTGTTTATTTACAAGATTCCTAAGCATAGGAAGTGGGTTAGACTTAAATGTGTTTTGAATTTGCTTCTTGATGCTCTCTTTTACTTCAATTCATATTTTTTTATGTGAGCATCTTCTCAAACTATCATGCCTAACTTAAAGGCGTTAAACAAAAGTACTTGTTGGGATATAACCCAAGAGTTTTAGATGAGTCTCGTAAGTTATTACTTCTGTAATAACCGCTCCTTATCTTTTTATTTGCTTTTTGTGCCAAGAGTAACCTCTAAGGAGAGAGAAGTAATGCTTGGGAAAGTTGCTGTCCCGAAACAGATTTCTATGCTTCACCGTAAAAATTCGTGTAAAATCTCTGAACGTCTTTTTGAGGCGTGAATTTTTGTGCTTCTTCCCCAGGTTGTTATCTAACTTTCGTTAGTTCAACACTTGTTGATTTGAGCAACAGAAGGTCTTCGAAAAAATTCGTCTTTACCTGCTGGTCTATTTTGACAGATTTCTGCCATTTTCTGCATTTGCTTCTTGTGGGTTCCTTTTTGAGTTCTTTTGGGGAATTGAGCTTTCTGAGGTAAGTGCTACAGTATCTAGTGTTCTAATGGAAGTTTATTTGGTGTTAGAACTGAACCTTGAGACTTATTTATCTTAAGTGCACTGATGTTGCTAATGAGATTCTGTGAAGTTTTGTATGAAGGAAAAATTCCAGGTGTATGGAAGGAATGAGTAATGAGATGAAGGATGGACTAAAGCTCAAGCTTGGGGATGCCACGCGTGTCACCCCAAGAAATATCCAAGAAGTACAAGCATCAAATCTTGGGGATACCCAAGGCATTTCCCTTCTTCATCAATAAAAATTCCAGGTTTCTTCCAAACGCTTCATTTTTATTGTTTCATGCATAGTTGTGTTTTTCTTGGAGCGTCTTCTTTTTCATTTTTGTTTTGGTTTTTAGTTTGCTTGGTTTGCTTATTTTTCTGAATAAGTTGGTTGGACCCCCTCTTTCACACTTTGGTTTGCAAATAGTTTGGTTTGGTTTGGAAAATAGTAGGAAAGTTCATACTTATGTGGTAAAAAGAGCTCGTTTTTGACTGTGGCCTATGCTTTGTCATGCCATGCTTGATATTGTTTTGGCTTTATGCTTAGTATTCTTTGTTGTAGCATGGCTTGTTATAAACAATTGAGATTGCTTAATGTTCCTTGGATGAATCATGCGTTGTTTTAGCATATTAAAGCATAGTATAGTGGTATTTTCCTTTGATGCTTTATTTGGGTTGACTTGGCACATGCTCACACCATGTTATGACTATCACAAGTCACCATAAGCCTTTATGATCCTTTAGTTTTCAACTTGTAGTATCACTTTATGCTTTGATCAATGATGTTTTGTCGCTCTGCATGATTATGGCCATTATAGCTCTCTTAGTTTGTCGCTCCCAGTCTTTTGCTAGCCTCCACAACCAAGTATGAGTTCCACTCATGCATCCAACTCCTTAAACCAAGTTATTCCAAAGATTCCACCATACCTACCTACCAGCTTATGCTATTCCAGGTATATTCATGCTTTTGTTTACCTTCCACTTGTTATGAGGAAACTAGTGATTAAAGCTCTCACGAACTTGATGGCACACTTTACTTTACTTGCCCTTAATAAACTTGAACCATTGTGTCGTCTATGTTGTATATGCTTGCACTTATTTGTTGGGAATTAGCAGAACCATGCTTTCATGGGGAACGCTTTCAACATTGCACTTGGTACTTGTACCTAGTTGATATCATGCTCTTTTGTATATGGATGTCGTCGGTGTGAAATGAAAGGGGAGCTTGTAAGTCCATGGAGTTATGTATATGTGTTAGAGAAAATCCTGGGCCGCTGGTCTAATCCATGCTGACATGGTGGAAACCTGCAGCGTAACCATAATGAGCTGTCTATGAAGCATTCTTCTTATAAAAAAAGAGTCTTATATTGAGAAAAAAATAGAAAAAAGGAGATACTATGAAAAGAGGAAAGAGATAAAAAAGCACCATATTCCCATGGTAAATAAGAAGATTGCTGAGATGCTCGTTGTCTGCTTGCCTTGTCATTTTGATATGGGGATTCTTCCGTATCATCGGGCAAGGGGTAACCCGTTGGCGGTTCTCAATGATACACATGTACTTCCAATGACAAGAACTTACCGGTGACTAAACTTGAGTAGCATGAGGAGCGGCCCTCGTATACAAGGGACATGAGATTTCTGACTTATACTTCGTCAAGCATGTACACCATAGTTTGTTCACTTTAACCTTAATCACTTCAATATGCTTATGATAGGGGCAATGAGAGCTGAAAGCTATAAGTACCATAATTTTTGGAAGCTCTTTATGAAACTTGAATCTCTGCTTCCTTCTATGAAGGCCTTTCTTCCACCATTATATTGAGTCTCCACCTTCTACCTTTATGCACCTACTTTGAGAGCATAGTGGCCATTCTTAGTTCTATGTGCATTGTCCCAAGACTAGTTGATTGATGCATACCTTGATATTGCTTGTTTTAAACTATTTGTATCTAGTCACTCTTATGAACATTGAAGGTGTTCTATGAATTTATATTTGCTAGTCTATGAGCGACAAGCTGAATACTATTATGCTATGTTTTATTTATGTGAAACAAACAAACGTCTTGCAAAGCATTGTTATTCATGAATCTTTTGTTTGTGCCTTTTCATGTTGCATCATAGTTTCTTTGCTTATTGCTAGAACTTTGTCTTTCATGTTATGATTGAAGTACTATGATCCCAGATTGGAATATTTTGCAAATACTTTGATCAAGTCTTTGATGGTGCATATCACCTCAAAAATTATTCTTTCTTTTTATCACTTACCTACTCGAGGACGAGCAGGAGTTAAGCTTGGGGTTATAGATACATTGCAAATGTATCTATAATTTTTGATGTTCCATGCTTGGTTTTATCTACTTTCTTATGTTTTGTTCCAACTTTGGAGTACTTTTCATATGATTTCTTGGACTAACCTATTAACAAGATGCCACAGTGCCAGTTGCCTGTTTTCTGCTGTTTTTGGTTCCAGAAAGTCAGAAAATGAATATTCTCAGAATTGGACGGGACAAAAGCCAAAGTTACTATTTTCTCGGAAGACTCACGGAGCCAGAAGGAGAGCCGGAGGGGGGCCACCGGATGGCCACACCACCCCTAGGCGCGGGTCCACCTAGGCCACGCCAGGGCATGGTGTGGGCCCCCTAGCCGCCCACCGACCTTGCCCTCTAGCCTATAAGAAGCCTCCCGATGCGTAAACCCTAAATCATCAATCAGAAATCCACGAAAAGTTCCGCAGCGCCGCCGCCACCGAAGGGGAGATTCAGGGGACAGAAAGTCTCTGTTCCGGCACCCTGCCGGGACGGGGAAGTGCCCCCGGAGCCATCTCCATCACCATTGATGATTCCCATGATGAGGGGGGAGTAGTTCTCTCTCGAGGCTAAGGGTTCTACCGGTAGCTATGTGTTCATCTCTCTCTCTATGCATGATCATATTGTGATCATGAGCTTGTAATCTATAGATCTACCTTGCTACTCAAGTGCTTTAATAGATCTCTGCTCTCCCCATGTGTGTGAAAGTGACAGCGTGCACACCATGGTGGCACTTAGGCTAGAGGTTACAAATACTTGTTATGAGTTATATTTGGAGTTGGATGTCTTTATGAAATTGTGGTGTTTCTTGGAACCATCTAGTGCTCAAGGTGACAGTGTGGGGTTTTCTAGATGGGAAAGACTTACTTTGAGGTGTGCTGTTATAGCCCTACCATCGATTAGAGTGTTCAACCGGAGAGTAGTTAAGAGTAGTATCATAAAGAGAAGATATATTTATGAGAGAGTGTTCACTAGTGAAAGTATGATCCCTAGGCCTTGTTTCTAAGCATTGATACACCATTTGCTATTAGATCTGTTACATGTTTGCTTGCTTCCTTCTTTATTTCAGTTTTACTTTAGTCTTTTCCACGCCATCAAGTTATTTTCTATCACCATTACCACTTATAATTATCCATACCACTTGTATTTCACTATCTCTTCACCGAACTAGTGCACCTATACACCTGACAAGTGTATTGGGTGTGTTGGGGACACAAGAGACTTCTTGTATCTTGATTGCAGGGTTGCTTGAGAGGGGATACCTTTGACCACTTCCTCCCTGAGTTCGATAAACCTTGGGTGATCCACTTAAGGGAAAACTTGCTGCTGTTCTACTAACCTCTGCACTTGGAGGCCCAACAACTGTCTACAAGAATAGAAGTGCGTAGACATCACCCTTCAAAGAGGGAAGCAGGGATTGCAAGTCTCATAAAGAGCTCCCAAAAATTATGATACTTACTAGCTTTCAGCTCTCATTGCCCCTATCATAGGCATCTTTAGGTGATTAAGGTTAAAGTGATCAAATATGAGGATATGCATTGACAAGTTGTAAGTTGAGAATCTCATGTCCCTTGAATACGAGGGCCGCTCCTCATGCTACTCAAGTTTAGTCACCGGTAAGTTCTTGTCATCGTAAGCATATGTGTATCATTGAGAACCGCCAACGGGGTACCCCTTGCCCGATGATACGGAAGAATCCCCATATCAAAATGACAAGGCAAACAGACAACAAGTATCTCAGTAATCTTCTTATTTACCATGGGAATATGGTGCTTTTTTATATCTTTCCTCTTTTC
Source organism: Avena sativa (assembly GCA_916181665.1). Taxonomy (NCBI): domain Eukaryota; kingdom Viridiplantae; phylum Streptophyta; class Magnoliopsida; order Poales; family Poaceae; genus Avena; species Avena sativa. Next base: position 107,742,725 of record OV702292.1, read on the forward strand.
ATAATATCTCTTTTTTCTTTTCTCTTTTTCTCAATCTCTATCTCTTTTTTTTATAAGAAGAATGCTTCATAGATACCCGTTATGGTTACGCTGCAGGTTTCCACCATGTCAACATGGATTAGACCAGCGGCCCAGGTGTTTCTCTAACACACATCCATAACTCTGTGGACTTACAAGCTCCCCTTTCATTTCACACCGACGACATCCATAGACAAAAGAACATGATATCAACTAGGTACAAAGTACCAGTGCAATGTTGAAAGTGTTCCCCATGACAGCATGGTTCTGCTAATTCACAACTTACAAAGTGCAAGCATATACGCAACATAGGTGAGCACAATGGTTCAAGTTTATTAAGTGCAAGAAAGTAAAGTGTTCCATCAAGTTCGTGAGAGCTTTAATCACTAATTTTCACATAACAAGTTTAATTTGGGAGGTAGATAAAACAAGAATTTACTTGGAATAGCAATAATGCTACTGGGTAGGTATGGTGGATACAAATGGCAAAGGTTTTGGTTTAAAGGAGGTGGATGCACGAGAAGAGTACCCTCTCAGTACATGTTTTTGGCTAGCAAGGCTATGTAGCAAGTATAAGAGTGGAAGGAAACAAACAAACATACAAGTGATAAAGACAAACATGCAATCTTCCTTGGAAGCACAAAAGATTTTAACTAGAGAATACTAGACTTATGAGCAAATCAAGAAAGAAAGATGATGAAATTATATTTGTTTAAAGGTACTTTTGTCTTTTTTCATTCAACTCTCAAAAATAGTGTTGCTACTGACCGAGCCAGGTTTGCCAAAACCAACTAAATTAACTCAATGATCCCAAAGTGATACCAATACTAACAACAAGATCAATCATATAACCACGAATTGAAAACTAATATAAGCTATGCAAAAGAGTAAATGATAGAACTTCTCATTAATATTCCATAACGGAAACTCACACCAAGGGATACACATCTAACGAGAGAGGGGACACTTCCATAATGCAAACCATCCTACATAATAACTCCTCTATTAATGATATGACTCTACTAATAAGGTAAAAAGATAGAAGATAGTGATGTGATACCGCGGCACTCCCCCAAGCTTGGAACAAACCAAGGGGATGCCAAACCTGATGGCGAATTACTCCTTCGGTGGTGGTGGTATCCTCTCGATGAGCCCTTTGATCAGTTTCCCCAAGTCCTCAATCTCGAAGGTGAGAATACGAATCAACTCCGAGTTGTACTCAATACGGCTCATGATCATTTCAGTTTGTGGATCCCAGCTCTTGTGATTCTTTTTCCGTTCTTCCCTCTTGGAGTCTTCTTTTCCTGCATGGTTATGGATAAAAGTATGGAAGGGATTCTTGGTGTGTGGAGGAAGTGACCGTGGAGCTAAACTGTGACGGGGAGCTTTCCCCCCAGTCTGTATCCGTGCAGTCCTTCTAACCCTGGCAGGTTTCGTCACCACTACAATGCTTGCAATGGTAGTGCCGGTATGCGGATTTTGGCCTTGCTCCTCTTCACCTTCACTCTTGATCTCCTTCTCCTTCCTGGGGTCTTGGAGGTCTTCCTCCATGGGCTCCTTCCCTTTATCCTTGGCAAACACAATTGTGTTTCTAAGCCTTCAAAGAGTATGTCCTGGCAGAAATAGATCGAAACAAAAACACGATGAAAACACGATATACAAACCTCGGGGGATCCGGGGGGGTTATATATTACGAAGTTTCATATCAAAAGGAAGGTACTGGGAGAAAACGAGTCGGAGGCGGAGTCCGGGGTGGACTCACCACCTAGTGGCGCGGCCAGGGGAGGGCCCGCGCCACAGGGTGGTGTGGGCCACCCTAGCTCTGTTTCCATCCCTTTTTCGCTTCGTAGCTTTCCTTATTGACTGAAAACTGCAAAAATATAGTTGGATAGTGTTTTCGCGGAACTTTTCTTACCAGAACTGTTACCTATTTGAAAACAGACTCTGTAGGTCTCTGAATTTGGTATCTAGTAGATTCTTCCGGAGTCATCACTTGAATAACATCAATATCTTCATCTTCATATACTTATTACTTGAGTCATAAAACCCTTCTCTTCCTTATTACACCATTATCTCCACTACCTGAAAATTTCTTTCACACAAAACTTCACACATTTCTCATTAGCAACATTAGTATAAGTGAAGTGATAAAACCTTTTGAGTCCAACTTCAACTAAAAACCTTCAAAACATAAGCTACTGTAGCAACTCCTTCTGAAAACCCAAAAAGAATTCAAAAAGGAAATTGAATAAAGAAGCAAATGCAAGAGTGGCTAAATCTGTCAAAACAGACCAGCAGGTAAAGATCAATTTTTTCGAAAATCTTCTGTTCCTCAAATAAAAAAGTGCAAAACTAACGAAAGTTAAATAACAACCTGGGTCAGAAGCAAAAAAAATTACAGCTCAATCCTACATACAGAAATCTCTCACGAATTTTTACGGTGAAGCAAAAAAATCTGTTTCAGGACAGCAACTTCCCCAAATCTTACTTCTCTCTCATTAGAGGTTGATCTTGACACAAAAACCAAACAAAACGGATAAGGAGCGGTTATTACCGAAGTAATAACTTCCAAGACTCAAAGAAACAAAAACAAACTGAAAGCAAAAACAAATTGGATTGTCTCCCATAAAGCTCTTTCTCTATAGCCATTAAGATGGGCATGATAATCTTGAAGAAGCTCACTCAGGAATATGAATTGAAGTGAAAGGGAGCATTAAGAAGCAAACACACACACATTTAAGTCTAACCCACTTCCTATGCAATAGGATTTTGTAAACAAACAAGTTGTTGAAACCAAAGGCTACTTGCATAAGAAGGCAAAAGTAGTGCAACATAAAAACTTTCAGCATAAAACGAGGAAACTTGATATTATTGAGATGCATACGAACACTTTTCCCTCTCTCATAGTAACTTTCAGTATCATGCATAAACTTAACAATATAGCTATCACAAGGACCATCATAGCAATGATCACTTATTCTAACAGAAAAAACAGGAATACTAGCTCTCATAACACTACTATGTGAAACAATATTAGAGGTATCCTTACAAAGGATAGTGTGTCCCTCTTTTTCATATTTAGTGACAAAGTCTTTTACACTTGCTATTATAGGTTCATCAACCATTTGTTTATCAGGTTCAACAGCTTTATTTGTACTTTCATCTACCATATTAGCCATCATAGAATGTTCCCTTATCTTAACTGGGAAAGGCATTTTCTCAATATAAGGTTCAGGTAAGACATGATTAGTAGTATAAACTTCAGTATTTCCTGCAGGAACACTCTTAGCAACATCTTTATAAGGTTCATGATACTTATTCCACTTCTTTTTAGGCACTTCAATGTAGGAAGCAAAAGCCTTAAAATAAGAAGCAATAGCTTGAGAGTCTAGACCATAAGCATTTTTAATATTTTGAAAGTCATAAGTTCCCATAAAAGATTCAATGCATTCATAATCATAATTTATAACTGACTTTCTACCTTTGTCATTCTCCCAAGCTTCAGCATTGTCTTGAATACGGCCCAAAAGATCCCATTTAGCTTCTTCTTCCATGCGAGTGAATGATCCAGCACAAGAAGCATCCAATAAATCCTTATCATGTAGAGAAAGCCTTGCATAAAAGTTATTGATAATAATATTTTTGGGGAGCTCATGAATGGGACATTTGAGCATTAGTAACTTCAATCTCCCCCAAGCTTGAGCTGTACTCTCTCCATCAAGAGGCCAAAATTTGTATATTTGATTCCGATCTTTATGAATCTCACTAGGAGGATAAAACTTTGAATAAAAGAGAGGCACTTTTTCCTCCCATTCCAGAGCTTGACCATTCTTCAGTAGCTTATACCATTCCTCAGCTCTTCATTTTAGTGATAATGAGAATAACTTCTTCTTAACTTGATCTATAGTAATACCTGTACACTTGAACAACCCGCATAATTCGTGTATAAAGAGCAAATGATCACCGGGATGGACAGTTCCATCTCCAACATAGTAGTTATCCATAACACGATCAATAATTCTTGTAGGTATTTTGAAAACATCATTCTCAGCAGGTGGTGGCTTATCTACTACCTTAGCAGTGGTAGTAGCATTACCAAATAAGAAACTCAGCGAATTATCCATAACGAAAATAAAGCAACTAGCAGAAGTAAACAATACTCACAGTAGAAGTTTCCTTTACCAGTTCCACTCTCCAATAGCGCTTCACTCCCCGGGAACGGTGCCAGAAAATAGTCTTGATGACCCACAAGTATAGGGGGTGTATCGCAGTATTTTCGATAAGTAAGAGTGTCGAACCCAACGAGGAGCAGAAGGTGCTGGCTAGTGGTATGGATCAGGAATTCTCTGCAAATACTTAGCAAGCGGATTTTTAGGGGTTTTCGATAAAGCAAGTAAATAAAGTACGAGTAAATAAAAGACAGTAGGAATAAATGCAGCAAGTGGCTCAATCCTTTATGCAGCAAAGGACAAGCCGGTTGTATTACTTAAGATGACCAAATGTTCTCGAGGACACATGGGAAGACTGTCAAGTGCTTTCGCTTCATATAGTTGATTAATCTTCTTTAGCTTGCTAAGTGTTGTATGGGTGAACCTGTGCTAATGTACCGCCCCATCCAAGACTAATACATACTTGTGATTATACCCCTTGCAAACATCCGTAAGTAGAAGAAAGTAATTAAGGTAGAAACCTAACCACAGCTTTAAACTCTAAGACCCTTACGTCCCTTGTGCAATGGTTTCCTAACGGGGTTTCAGGTTTCTGTCACTCCGGCAACCCCTAAGATTAGTAGCCAAATACACAATGCATTCCCCTAGGCCCATATAGGTGAAGTGTCATGTAGTCGACGTTCACATGACACCACTAGAAGAAGTACACCACAACTTTAAATAACAATCTATTGAATCTCTCTCAACACAACTCCACTACTAACAACATGACTTCTCCCATGTCCTCAAGAACAAAACAAACTACTCACAAGACATCACATGGATCATGATCAGAGATGGAATAATGATGTATAACAATCTGAACATAAACAATAATTCAATGGTCACTCAATAGCATCAACTACAAAGAGTAATCAACACCGGGAAAGTTTCCCCTATGAACTATAACAAGATTCAACCAATTGTTACAGCAATATGGAGATGGTGATGAGGGTGCTGATGGTGGTGATGATGATGATGATCTCGATGAAGTCCATCTTGATGGTGGTGTTTATGGCGACGATCTCCCCTCTCCGGGAAATAATTCCCCTGGTAGAAATCTGTCTGCTCGAGAGATCTTTCTCTCTCGGTTTTTTCCGCCCCGCAGAGGCGGCGGAATATTTCGGTGGTCGCCCCCCGAGTCTTAGGGTTTCGGGAGGATGATATACGCCAGAGGGGAGAGGCTGGAGTGGGCCAGGGTGGCCACACTGAAGGGAATATTCCCGAGAGGCAATAATAAAGTGGTTATTATCTTATTCCATGTTTATGATACATGTTTATTTTACATGCTAGAATTGTATTGATCAGAAACATCAATACATGTGTGTTTAATAAACAAAAAGGGTTCCTAGTTATGCCTCTCTTATAGACTAGCTTGTTGATTAACAAGATGATCAAGGTTTCCTGATCATGGACATTGGATGTTGTTAATAACAAGGTCACACCATTGGTGGAATGATGTGATGAACATTCATCCGAAGTATAGCATTACGATCAAAGTCATCATGTTTATATTGCTATAACATCATACGAAGTAATCTTTATCCTTAGACCATGAGATCATGTTAATTGCTAACACCGGAAGAGTATCTTGATAACATCAAACGTCACACTTTAACAGGGTGACTATAAAGGTGGGTTCAGTGCTACGAAGGTGTTATGTTGAGTGTAGCACCCCGGGTAAAACCACTACTTGAAAATCGCCTGCGGTTACCTCTGTGCATCATCATGGCATCTGCATGCATCTATTCTCCAAAAAACCATTTTCTAAAAAGCCTATTTCGTTTTCTAGATATTCCCTCTTTGTTCAAATCGAAACCCTAGATCCGTCCGGATCTTTTATTTGTCTAAAACAATTTCACAAATGTTTTATTTTAAAAGAAAGAAAATTATAAATAATAAAATTATTTTATTAGTGAGGGAGGCAGTCCAGTCGGCCGGCCCAAAGGCCCAACCGGCCAGACCACCTACTACCCCCACTAGACCAAACCCTAGCCTAAACCTAACCCTAACCAGATCCTACCTATTCCCACCATCCAGCCGCCATCACCCACTCATCTCAGCACTCCACGCACGCAACCCCGCTCTCCCCACTCGTTCTTTGGCCCACCCCGCAGTGAGCCTTGCCCATCCCCTAGCGACCGAGTCCACCCCCTCGTGTCCAACTTCTCTTCCCTCTCGACCCTGTTTTCCCCACCTCCTCTGCCCGCGTGGCTTCTCCCGTGCTCCTCGGCCGCCGCCGCCCCCTTGCATGCATAGCGACCCGCGCCGCCCGGAACGCGACCACGCCGTCGGCCGCGCCCGTCCTTCCCCGCCTCCTTTCCGACGGAGCCGACGCCCCCAACCTCGCGGGCCCTCCCTCGACCCAAGCCCCGTCGCCAGGAGCCCGTCGCCTCCATTGATCCTCGAGGCCCATCGCCGCCATGCCTTCTCCGAGCGCCTTCCGCGAGCAGCGCCGCCCACGCCCCCCTCTCTGTCGCGTCTGCCTCTTCGTTCGTCGAGTCCCTGCACCGTCTCCCTCCTCCCCGGCCGCGGCTCCGCCAGCGCCCTCCCCGCCTCCTCCATCGGCGCCCTTCCCTCCCTCTGCACCCCATGACCCTGCGCCTCTCTGTGAAGCTCCCTGAGCCCGGCCTCTTCTGCCGCCCTCTGTCCATCGCCTGCGCCTGCGTGCCCCTGCAGCCGCCCTTCCTCGTCCCGGACCACAGCAGCTGGCCGACCGTCACAGAGCCCGCTGCTGGAGCGCGTCTCCTATGCCACCCCTTTCCCCTTCTCGGCCTCGCACACGAGCCTGCCTTGAGTCAGGGCCGTCGACCTCGAGCGCTGCCTCTCCAAGAGCATCACAGATCTCCTCCTTCTGACAAGTTTGCGAGCCCTTTTCCCAACTTCTGTGGCTATGTTGAGTTGTATCTGAGTACGTGTTTTGGAGATACAGAGTTGTGATGGATGCCGTGGTGTCATTCTTGTGTGAAGAAGTTGAGTATGTTGATCGAGGTCGCCCGACAACCGAAGCCGCGGAACCCCGAGACCTCCGTCACGGAACGCGGGATCTGCTACATGGACTCGAAGGCCCTGGTTCCGGAACGCGAAGACCGATCCCCGGAGACCGATCTATCGGAACGCCAAGTGCTCCTTCCTGGAATCCGAAGGCCGATCCCGTCGACCCCGAAGACCCGTTCTCGGACGCCGAGACCCCGAAGACCGATCCCGAACCCTCGGCGGACCCCAAGATCATCAATACCAATGTGTGAATGCTTCTTCCAAGACCCCTATTTTATAAATGATATATCTTTGTTGCATATTAAATTGTTCATATTGCACACATATCATGTGGTTTGGGGGCCTTATGCTGAGTCACCATATAATTAAATATGGAGACCATATGCGGGCTATTCTAGTCTTAGTTTGTCTCCATTTAAATTTGTGTAGCGAATCGGTGCTATCTTTTGCCATGTTAAGACAACATTTAAATTGTGGGGTATCTAAATAACTTGAACCACTTAATAATTGTCGGAACCCCGGTTCCGCTTAATATTGTCTAATTGCATCGCATCCTTGCCATGTCATACATCATACATGCATCATGCCCGATCTTCTGTCGTAGTATTAAATAGTCCATCCGGTGTTTCTTCTAGTGCTTTGCTTCTTCATGGATTAGGCCGATGAGTTGATGCGAGTGTCGACCCGATCTTCGGATGAACCTTCGGCAATGTTTTCGGGCGAGCACCTCCCCCTTTCTACCTATCTTACTTTTATAGTATTTATTCCCCCCTGTTGATCTATTGCTATCTGTGTTGCGATGCTCTAGTTTTCGTATCCGTGATATCCCTTGCAGCCTTATATTGCCTTGGACACATCCTATTACCTGTTGATTGGTAGATAGTTGGACTTGCGCGTCGTAGTCGCTTGCTCAAGTGCTGTTGCGTGTCGTCAAGTACCACAGTTGTTGGAGTATTGCCGCATGTTTAATGTTGGAGATGATCATGGCTTTAATTACCGTTTAATAACTAAAATTGAAAGTAGGAAAATGCAGAGGCACCGGTGGGTAATAGACAATATTTGGATTTTAACCGCTCACTGGTGTCCCGTAGGACCCCGAGTTCTTGACACCTGTTCCGAGATCGAGCGCGCTAACCACAGGTGGGGTGTGTGGGCACCCCCATCGATTTAGTACCTGATTTCAAAGTATTGTACCGGGGGCCACAAAGTAGTTTGGGGCTTTACTACTATCCTGTACTTATGCCATGCTTTACTGCTTTATTTACGATTGTGCGAGGAGCACCTGTACTGTTTAGGATCGTGACACGTTTTCGCTGTATCGACAAGCCCAGTCACACTTTCGGGTTCCTAGTCGTTTACAGCCGTCGACACAAACCCTGGGTCCGTCTCGGAGACCGGCCGACTTCGTTACGGGTAGCTTAGTGGGGTGGCCCCCTGTGCTTGCTTTGGGTCTGGGAAACGTCGTGTCCGAAACCCCGTCGACATACCGTTGGGTGTATGTTTTGTGATCTTGTACCTACCTGATCTGACAACAAGAGTGTAGGTGCGTGTGGAAAACTTTGGTGCACCCCTGCAGGGTTAAATCTTTTCGAGAAGCCGTGTCCGCGGTTATGGACGACTTGGAGCACAGTTCTCGATCATAGACAACTATAACTAAAGTTTACTGCTTTAATCTGACTTGTATCCGATATGACTAGTAATCAGCTTCACTACAATGGAATGGCTAAATAAAAGTACCAACAACTGCTGGGTTTGGGATATCTCATGCTAATTGTACCTGACTAGTAAGTGTTGCAACTACAACGGAATGGTTAACTAAAAGTGCCCACTGCTTATTATATCAGGATGACTATCTATACCTGACTAGTAATTGATGCAACGATAACTGAATAAATAAAACTGCCGACGGTGTGAGTTCCTCGGTTGACCTCCTCGTTTGGTCTCGAGGGGGAAACACCAGGATGGGTATGTTTGGTGGTAGTATCAGATTGGTTCCGAATAGGTCTTTCTTACCCCTCTCTGATAGCCGCAATTTGTATTGAGTCTCTATAGGTTGTTTAGTGCATGCCGCGCTGCCGCTTCAGTCCACCATACCTATGTAGGCGAGGACCGCCGAATTCTAGTCTCGCCGTGTACTGGCATCAGTACTGACCGCTCTCTTTTTCCTTTGCCCTTTGTCGGCACCCCTTTTGTTTTAAGCAGGTTTTGAGATCGACGTCGTTAGCAGGGTTACCCTTCCGGCTTGGCCTGGGCAGGGTTATGGACGCCATTGGTTATTCTTCAGGGCTCTTAGCTCAATTTGCATCTTGTCCGTACTCGGACGCTGTATCGTTTTCAAGGTGATTTGGATCTTTGTATGTTATATCTGTATTCTTGACTCTTTGAGTCATTGTTGTATATATATATTCTGTGGGTTCCATCGTGGACTATTGTGTAATGATATTACTTCGTTTTCCACCCGCACGAAAGTGCCTGGTGGGCACCTTTGAATCGTTTCTATGCGGGTTTTGGCGGGAATCGCTGAAACTTGCATAGGGTCGATTCTGAGGGTGTTACATTGAGGCTCATGGATCAAGAGTGGGATTTGTCCATCCCGATGACGGATAGATATACTCTGGGCCCTCTCGGTGATATCACATTGAAATAGCTTGCAAGCGAGTGATGTGATCACTAGAATGTTATATCACGAGAACGAGAAAAGAGTGCATGTCGGTAACAAGATCAAACTAGGTATTTGGATGCCAATGATCGAATCTCGGACATGTAATATATCACGAGACAAAGGGATTTAGTTATGACATTAAAGGTTCTCACGATCACAGAAGTCATCGTTGAATGCGTAGGAGTCAGTATGGATCTCCAGGTCCCGCTGCTGATTATTGATCGGAGAGGGGTCTCGATCAAGTCTGCATTATTCGCGAACCGTAGGGTGACACACTTAAGGTATACCGACACCATTTGGAGCAAATATGTTTCAGATAAAGATTTAAGAAATCACTGGAATTATTTCAATAGACATCAAAACTGTTTCGGGTGAAATTGCTGAAATTGGTTCTGCATGTAATATTGAAATGTTGCAGGGGGTTTTATGTGAATGTTTGTTAATTAAAGTAATTAACAAAATTCTGAATAAAAATAAAAAAGAGTTTTATTAAATGAGAGAGCATTAAATTTGGAGAAATTTAATGCATTTAAAGTGGAGACTTTAAAAGAGAATGTGAAGGGGCAAATTTATGTGGAGGGAGTTACCACCACATGAATGGAGGAGGTGAAGAGTCACCTCCTCCATGTGCCGGCCATGAAGGAGGGGCACCCCCGCTCCTCCTATAAAAGGCCACCCCCTCCTCACTTCTCACACACACCTCCTTGTGAAGGATCTCTCTCCCCCTCTAGTATTATTTCCCCATGGTCTCGGATTAGCGAGATACATGTTCCCGGTGGCTTTATCTGGAAAGGAGTTGCTGCTTCCGCTGCTTCCGCTGCTTTGCTGGAGCGAGGGACGGAGGTTGTCGGGATACCGGACGTGTGTGCGATCACGGATGCACCGCTGCTTTGCGGTGCTGGACTTGGTGATGCTGGAGCTGGATCTGATGGACGTGCTGGAGCCGGACCTGCTGGACTTCATCACGATCTTGAGATCGGCAAGTGTACGACTATATCAACCACGAGTTCCTACTAATTAACAAAGCTCGTTGTCTACGAGGGTAAGTTCTCGTTGGATGTATATCCACCCGTTGCTTTGTACCTAGTAGATAGATCTTGGCATGTAGTTCACACCGTAGGAAAATTTTTGTTTTCTATGCTGCGGACCCAACAGTGGTATCAGAGCCAGATCTATGCGTAGGTGCTTTGCACGGGTAGTACACATATGTTTATATGTGGGCGATGATGATCATGTTATTGCATCTTCTATGTACTTTGGATATTGGTGGCATAGTGGGATGAAGCGGCCCGGACCAACCTTACATGTCATCGTACATGAGACCGGTTCCACGACTGACATGCAACTAGTTTTGCATAAGTGGCTGACGGGTGTCTGTCTCTCCTACTATAGTCAATATCTGATTTACAACGAGTTGCTAATAACTTGGTTATCCTCGTTGTGGTTCATGTTCATAGGTAAGAACGGTTCTATCTCCGAAAGCCCTAAGCCACGTAAAACTTGCAATTGATAAATTAGAGGCATCTAGTTTAGATCGTTGCTGGGCTAGTGTCTTGATATGGTATTGTTGTAAGTAGATGTATGATAGATACTCTTACAACTTACTTAACGTGTAAGTTCCATAGACCTTGGCCTTACACATAAAGGAATGATAGAGATCATACCACGATGCATATGATGGTGATCAAATGCATGGACCATATCATCTCACTTTACACATTAGATGTTTGCATCTTATATTGCTAGTTTGGCGCTTTTAGTAGCATTGTAAGATGATCCCTCATTTAAATATCAAGATAAAATGTGTTCTTCCTTAAGTATGCACCGTTCTATGGATCGTGTTTCGAGACATCACGTGATGATCGGGTGTTCTCAACTCTACGCTTTCATGCAACGGGTGTAAGACAGTTTTACACACGTGAATACTAAGGTTCTTACTTGGCGAGCCTAGCATGTACAGACATGGCCTCGGAACATAGACCGAAAGTTTAAGCATGAGTCATATAGTTGATGTGATGACAAAATTGATGCTCGCCTTTGAAGCTACACTGACTCACGTGATGATCGGACTTGGTGTAGTGGATTTGGTTCATGTAATCACCAAAAAGGCACGAGGGATGTCGTTTTTGAGTGGGAGTTCATTTCTAATTTGGATTAGTCGAACTCAATTTGTCATAAACTAAATCGAAGTGAATTTGCATAATTTGTTGTAGTCATTGGCATCTGTTCACTACCTTATGCTTAGTTTTTATTTGAGATAATAGAACTATAGAATTCTGGATATTTACTTTATAAACTGGTATCGTATTGTTTTGAATGTCAATTTAAAGTTTATAAGTCCTATTGTAAACTTTCAGCAAACTCTATTTACTCCATGAAGTTTAATAAGTAGTATTAAATCAAGAGTAAGAATTCCAATGTTAGTATCTAAAGTATCATGTTTGCCTCCATGATTATTGATATTCAAAAAGTTGTTTTAATATCAAGATTATATTGGATCTGGAAATTGTTTCAGAAACCATCATGTGTGAAAGATATTGTGATATCTGAAACAATGTTTTTGGTTGCATTATGATAGAGTATAATTTAGCAAAATACATGTTCTCATATTGTATGAGAATTTGTGAAGGATAGAGATGCTAGGCATCCGAATCTACCAAAAAGGTTTTGGGAACTGATATTATACTCGCAATTCTTCCTTATAGGATATAGTAGCTTGATCATGAAAGTTGTCATGATAAGGATGAATAGAAGATGTAAGTAAAATGTTTACTACACTAATAGATTACTAAAGAATGGATTTTTGAAAGAATGCCAAACATTTGATGATGGTGATCCACTTCAAAGTGCAAGTCCAAAGGTATTAGTATTTGACTATATACGCTTTGTACTATGTGTCATGTGAATGACACCACTATTGATGTTGATAGATTCTTTTAAAAGAAAAAGGAATGGCTGAAAGAGAATCTATAAAATATTTGGCAGAAAATAAAAGGTTGGAGATGTCCAACTTAGGTATATAGAAGATATACATGTTATGGCTATATTCCTTGCTTGTTAAACAATGTGGTTCTTAGGTATTGGATACCGAATTGGTTGGTATGAAGTGTCATACAGGACAACGCAATTCATGAACTACAATAGCCTAAGTAACCAGCAAGAGAATGAGTGATGATGTTCATCGAAAACAAATAAAGTGTTATTGTGTTTTTCGTTGTAATCAAACCAAGCCTTCAAGATTTGTTTAAATAATTGTTATTTTGTTCCGGTATCATGAGAACAATGGCTGTTCCAATAATTACCGTATTCCATAAAGGATGGATGAACTTTTACAAGTCTAGTTGGAGAAATCACATCCATAAACACTACTGCTAAAATGCCGGAAGACAAATGATTGAAAGATCACTTATGAAGTGGCATCGCTGTTTAAATTATATTTGAAAGAAAACATGAAGAAACTCCATGTTGATGGATTTTTGGAGTCTTTGATTTTGATCAATTGACGCATGTGAGACTTTCCTCGAGATAATTGAAAATCCGTCCATAGGCCAGAGAGGAACGGATGACTAGCTTATAGGAAATTGTGCATGCTGATGTGCATAGTCCATTATGTGTAGCCATATGCGATGGATCTTTTTGCTTCATATGCTTTCTCCGAAAATTTGAGTGAATATATCTGTATATTTACTTAACAAGGAAGAAGTATGAAACATTTGAAAATTGTTCAAAGACTTTCAAGATGAAGTGGAAAATCATTGTAACAAGAAAATAAAGAGTTTATGATTCGATCATAAAGGAAGATATTTGAGTTAAATGTTTAGCAAAAACACCTAAGACTTGAGGAATTGTTCCATGATTTGTGTTTCCCGATAAACCATAGGAGTATGGCATATTCGAGAGATAAAATCAAACCATGTTTGACATGGTAAGATCAAGGGTGTCATTTATAAAACTGCCATTATGTTTTAAGGATTGAAGCTTTAGAGACTACCGCTTTTACACTGAAAAGAGTACCATCGTGATCCGTTGAAATGACACCATATAATTTATGGTTTGGGATAAAACCCGAATTGTCTTTTCTTAAATTTTGGTATGCTATGCATAAGTAAAATGTTTACAACCAAAGTCGGATAAGCACGTCTTTGTAGGTTATCCCAAAGAATTTGTTGGGAATTTCTCCATAACACCAAGGACAAAAGAGTTTGTCGCTTGGAACGTCAAGTTTCTTGAGAAGGAACTTTTCGTGAAAAGTTAAGTGGGAGGACAATAGAACTTTGATAAGGTTGTTGAACCTTAGCTATATGTGCTAAGTAGCGCAGCGCCGGAAAGTGACCCGGTGGCGGCCACAATGCTCATGGCTCTCGTGATTACAAAAGGTGTGATCTCGGAGATTAGAGTTCCTATAGAACCGTGTGGGTCGGTAAGAATCAAATAGTAAGATTTGATAAACAAGTCGTTATTGTTTTGACAATGATGAACCGACTACATGCAAAGAAGCGATGATGGGCCCTGACTCCACAAAATGACTATAAGTCATAGAATCCGTGATAGTATCCATACACGAGAAAACAAGTTTCTGAACTTGGAAGACCCTCCGGAAAGGCGTGAAGCCTATCGGTCGTGTTTGGATCTATAAAGAAATAAGACATGGATGTTTAACATCTATGAAATAGTCGACATGTCGGAAAGAAGTTTACGACAATGTTCAAGGAGTTGACTATGACAAGATTTGATCTTTCATAGCGATATATAGTCTTGACGGATTAATGTAGCAACCACTACATATAATTTGGTATGTGGTAGTTGAATAAAAAAACAAGGTTCTTCTAATAGAATGGTAACCTAGGACATGTACATGACATGGTCCGAAGGGTTTTGTTAATTCAAAGGGTGCTAAAAGGGCATGTAAACTTCAATAGTTGAAGCAAGCATAGCGGAGTTGGAATCTTCACCACGATGAAACTGTTAAAAGAGTTTAAATTCATCAGAGATGATGAAGATGCTTGCATTTGCAAGAAATTAAGTGAGAGCGCTGAGACATATTTCTAATACATTATTTAGAGGACATATTGTTGATTGGAAATGATGTATCTTGTATTGACACAAGTTAAGAATTTCATTAAAATAAGATTTCAATGAAAGACTTGGGCAAACCCGGAATATTAGGCTTCAATATCTATATGGATAGATTAAGGCGCTAATATGGTTGTGCCAGACATACATATATGAGATATTGAAAGGGTTCAATATGGAAACAACAAGAAAGGTTCTTGCTGCATGGAAAGGATTGTATCCAAATTCAAGTGTTTCAACACTTGGTGAGTAAAATCACATGAAGATTTTGATCGATTATACCATGATATGTATATATCCAGAATGTCCTATGCTCTAAATGTTATGAGCATATACCAGAATGATTCATAAGATGATCATTGGACAATAGTAAAGATATTCTTATGAGCTTTGGAAGAACTAAGAATATATAATGTATAAGTGACAAATAGTTAAAGGTAGTCCATTGTAAAGTGTTACATTGATACTAGTTTTGTCACAAGATACAAATTAAATTTATCTCAATTTAAACTATGGGTGGCACAATGTAATGGAAAGGATGTTCCATGATGGATTTGGATGAGTTCCAAAGTTAAGACATTGTGACGGATACTACAACAAAAGGCTAAGTATATGACTGCTATAGTAGCAGCATAGGAGGGCATTTGTGTTAAGTAATTTGTTATCAAACTAGGTGTGGTTCAAAGTGGGATAATACTATGAAGATATATTGTGTGACAATAATATCAACATATTTTAACCTGAACGAACTAAAAGGTCTCACCAGAGGACCAAATTTATACAATGCCATCTCATTTGAGAATGAGTGATGCGTAGAGACGCAGAGACATGCAAATACACACGGACCTGAAACTGTCAGATCCAGAGATTACGTTAACTACTAGCAATAGCGTATATGCAACACCAGAAAACCATAGGTGTTCAATACGCAAAGTTTTTCAAACTAGATTATTGACTCTAGTGCAAGTGGGAGACTGAAGGGAATATGCCCGAGAGGCAATAATAAAGTGGTTATTATCTTATTCCATGTTTATGATAAATGTTTATTTTACATGCTAGAATTGTATTGATCGGAAACATCAATACATGTGTGTTTAATAAACAAAAAGGGTTCCTAGTTATGCCTCTCTTATAGACTAGCTTGTTGATTAACAAGATGATCAAGGTTTCCTAATCATGGACATTGGATGTTGTTAATAACAAGGTCACACCATTGGTGGAATGATGTGATGAACATTCATCCGAAGTATAGCATTACGATCAAAGTCATTATGTTTATATTTCTATAATATCATACGAAGTAATCTTTATCCTTAGACCATGAGATCATGTTAATTGCTAACACCGGAAGAGTATCTTGATAACATCAAACGTCACACCGTAACAGGGTGACTATAAAGGTGGGTTCAGTGCTACGAAGGTGTTATGTTGAGGCTCATGGATCAAGAGTGGGATTTGTCCATCCCGATGACGGATAGATATACTCTAGGCCCTCTCGGTGATATCACATTGAAATAGCTTGCAAGCAAGTGATGTGATCACTAGAATGTTATATCACGGGAACGAGAAAAGAGTGCATGTCGGTAACGAGATCAAACTAGGTATGGAGATACCGATGATCGAATCTCGGACATGTAATATATCGCGGGACAAAGGGATTTAGTTACTAGCGTTAAAGGTTCTCACGATCACAGAAGTCATCGTTGAATGTGTAGGAGTCAGTATGGATCTCCAGGTCTCGCTGCTGATTATTGATCGGAGAGGGGTCTCGATCATGTCTGCATTATTCGCGAACCGTAGGGTGACACACTTAAGGGATACCGACACCATTTGGAGCAAATATGTTTCAGATAAAGATTTAAGAAAGCGCTGGAATTATTTCAATAGACACCGAAACTGTTTCGGGTGAAAATGCTGAAATTGGTTCTACATGTAATATTGAAATGTTGCAGGGGTTTTATGTGAATGTTTGTTAATTAAAGTAATTAACAAAATTCTTAATAAAAATAATAAAAGAGTTTTATTAAATGAGAGAGCATTAAATTTGGAGAAATTTAATGCATTTAAAGTGGAGACTTTAAAAGAGAATGTGAAGGGGCATTTTAATGTGGAGGGGTTACTACCACATGAATGGAGGAGGTGAAGGGTCACCTCCCCCATGCGTCGGCCATGAAGGAGGGGTACCCTCCCCTCCTCCTATTAAAGGGCCCCCTCTTCTCACTTCTCACACACACCTCCTTGTGAAGGATCTCTCTCCCCCTCTAGTATTATTCCCTCATGGTCTCAGATTAGCAAGATACATGTTCCGGGTGGCTTTATCTGGAAAGGAGTTGCTGCTTCCGCTGCTTTGCTGGAGCGAGGGACGGAGGTTGTCGGGGTACCGGACGTGTGTGCGATCACGGATGCACCGCTGCTTTGCGGTGCTGGACTTGGTGCTGGAGCTGGATCTGATGGACGTGCTGGAGCCGGACCTGCTGGACTTCATCACGATCTTGAGATCGGCAAGTGTACGACTACATCAACCACGAGTTCCTACTCGTTAACAAAGCTCGTTGTCTTCGAGGGTAAGTTCTCCATGGATGTATGTCCACCCGTTGCTCTGTATCTAGTAGATAGATCTTGGCGTATAGTTCTCATCGTAGGAAATTTTTTGTTTTCTATGCTGCAGACCTAACACCTCCAAGTCATTATAAGATGCCTGATTCCAAAAGATTTTGATAATGGATAATATTTTGCTAGAAACTCACAGGCTAAATTATCCCAAGTAGTAGTGGCTTCTAGGGGTAGAGATCTATACCATGAGAGAGCTATACTAGTCAAAGTCTGACTAAAAAGTTTAACCCTCACCTCATTAGTAATATATCCCGTTAATTGGAAAGTGCCACATATATCTTTGAAACATGCAATATGCTCATATGGATCGGGATCTTCTTCATCTCCAGTAAATTGCTTCTTATGTAGAATACCATGTAGTAGAGGATTTATTTCAAACCCCCTTGTCTTCTTGTTGGAGTTGTCTCTTTTATTTATATCATAGGGCTTCCCAAAGTGGCTGAGTGGGTTAGCACTAGCCATATGCTCAAACTCCATCATGTTGGTGGAAACCTGTAACTCAAAATAAAACTTAGCAAGACAAAAATAAATAAGTAAAAACTAAAAGACCTATAGCGCTTAGCTCCCCGGCAACGGCGCCAGAAAATAGCTTGATGACTACAAGTGTACAGATCGTTTGTAGCTAGTTTAGAAATAAAGATATCGATCCCACAGGGAGCAGGAGTTTGAAGTCTAATAACTCTTGAATTAAATACTATAATAGAAATGCTAAATAAAGTTCTTGTATAAATGACAATGACAATGGAATCTATCATAGATGAATAGTACTTGTATAAATGCACAACGAGTACGAAAATTACAACAAAATCTAGACAAGATGTAGATGGGATGGATGAAGATGGTGGTGATGCAGCGGTTGATGATGAAGATCGATGCCTTAGCCTCCCAGATCTGCGCAGGGCGAAGATGGATCCCCGGTGGACGAGTTCCTCCTCAAGATGCCTTCCGGACGTGAGGTTTCGGTGATTTCTGGTTGTTCTTTATATCATCTCTCTGATCTAGTTGCACGGGGTGAAACTATTTGAAGAGGCGGTGGCAGCGCCAACAATACATCGGGAACTATACGTCCAAAAATTTATTCCCGCCGTATAGTTGGTCGTTAAACCGTCTGGATGCCTTGATCGCTTCAAGCGATTTATGTTGTTTTTGACTCCTTTTCTCCCCAATACAACTACTCCAAGAATTGTGTCCATTGTACCCATCATATGTCCTGATCCTAGTGAAAATAGACATAAAATGTGCGCGCGAACGCTGTAAAATACCAAGATCCTACAACTACAGTGCAAAATAATAATATAAAACATGATGCAAATATGCACTCATCACCTATGAACGATCTTCATGGAGGAAACTCTTAGATTTCGGCTATGAGTTGATTAAACATATGTAACAACAATGCTATAATGGGTAAAATTCTTGGCAATCTTGGGTAGCTGTGTTCATGATGGAATCACTCCTCTGGCTGATATGAGTAATCATTGTGCAAAAGGAACAAAAACCTTAGTGATGCCACGAGTGTCCATCATAGCCTGATAAACTAATTAAATTTTTTGGCATGCTCTCAATTACTTAAGAATTGAAATTCTTGAAGGACAATGAATAGAAAGGTAGCGCTTGAAAAGTCTTGATTTATTGATGTGGGAGAATTGAGATACTCTAGTGTATATGTTTTTAATGACAACTCTCACACTCTCAATTTTACATGATTATACTTTATTGTTCAAAGACAAGCCTATGAGTTGATTACATGACATGGAATAAAGTTTACTCATTTGAATCATTCATGTTAACAATAATTTTGTTGTGTTATAAGGATGCATAAAAACCCGTATGATATGCTTGTCATTACTCTATCTATGTTGAAGTTTTTCAGATTTATAAAGTGGAGGAAACATGAGACTACAAATCATGAGTAAGATCATCATCTCGTTATTTCAGTTTAAATCATGAGTTCCTTTTTGATTTTGGTTTTCTTGCTCAAGGACGATCAAGTTTAAGCTTGGGGAGGTTGATGGCTGTGAAATATATCCATCTACGTCCACATTTAAACTAGATATTATTCATATTTTTGATGAAATATCTCTCTAAACCCTTCCACTAATGCCTAATGATCAAAGGGGTATGCAATCCTTTCTTTCTATTTTTTCCTGCACAGATAATGATGTTTGATGATGGGAATCACAACATTAAAGTCAAATATACGAGATTTCCATCAACCTGAAGAAACCAGGGGTCGTGAAGTGGAGACAGACGCTTTAACGACCAACTATACGGTGGAAATAAAATTCTGGCCATATAGTTCTGGCCGTATAGTTACCACCGCCACCGCTAGGTCAACAGAACAACTTTCATGAATGGAACCATATATAAAGAGGCCTCGGGCGACGGGAAAAGGGCGCGCTCTCTCGATCTCTCTCACGCCGCCCCTAGAACCCTGCATCCACAACACCAAAGAGCCGCTGGAGGAATAGACTTAGATCTAATCTCCAAACCCTTCTCCACCACCATAGCCATATTCCACCACTTGTAATAGTAGATCTTAGCTTCGATTGGCGACATTGTAAGACTATTTGCTATCAATATCATGATTTCCATTGCAATGTTTATGATCGTTGATTTCATCTCTATGTGTGAGTAATTCTCCTTGGGCTAAGGGCTTCGGCCTAGCCATGTAGCTTTTGTGCATGTTATTTATCATAGATGGTATCATGTATTAGTTTGTATGACATGGTGATTATTGTATCCTCTCTTGCCTCAATCCAAGGACTTTTTAGGTACCCAAGATCCCGAGGATTGAGCCAGGTATATGGAGTATGAGTAATGACTAATCTGCAGGTTGGGAACCCCAGTGACAGAAGGGGTAGTACGGCTGTATGTGAGAGATTTACTTGGGATTAATGGTGACGTCACTATGCATATCATTAGTTCTCTTTCTTCTATGGATGAGACTAGTAGGTTATTGCTATAAGCTGTTGCGGAGGCAATAGCAATTATAGATGCACTACCCATATATAATTATCTTGTTCTAACAATTACATGCATAATTTATTATTATCTTTTATTCTCATCAGATGTTTTGCACAGCTATAGGTGAAACCAAAAGCGCTAGGCCCTCTCTCTCCATCATCGACAACAACAAAAGACATCAAACTCTTGGTCTGGTAAAACACAAAAAAATTTCTAAAACTCCAGAAAGTCCGTTAAAGTAACTTGACTACGCTTTCTGCTTTCCGAGGATTCGATAACCTAGGTTTACTAGGGAAAAAGATCTATACTACATCATTAATCCGGATCGAAGGTATCAGTATGCCCAGTGCTATTCGTTACTACAAGCATTAGCTTATAACTTGCACGGTCAAAGGAGAAATAAAGATAGATTCACTAAGCTAATTACGATATACATGGGAAAACCCTTAATTGTGGTGGTCTGCATGAGTTGCTTCTCTTAGGCATCACATTGGTTATTTAGAGATGACCTCATTGCCTGGCTCAAGAAAGTGGTTGTCCATGAGCCTTGTAGTGAACATCTTATTTTTAGCTCTCTCCACACATGTCATGACGAAAGACACAGATTATCCTAATCATACATAATTCTCCCATGCTAGTGAAGAATCCTACACTCCTCGAGAACCCCTCAATCATATCACAAAACACTTCATAGACACTCTCTTGCTTTAGTTTACTTTTGTTATTTACTTTGCCTTTTGTTACTTTAATCCTCACATGTTCATTGCCATTCTAGAAACCTATAGAGTAGACTATTTCCAAACACCGTTTTGGGTGTGAACGTGGCCGCATTGATAATGTGGCTGCGGGGTTGTGTTGTTGCCATTTGCAAAGCTTCCATGGGATAAACTTTCTAATAAATAGTTGTTACTACAAGTACTGCAATTATCCTGTTGATGATCGCTGGAACCTAGACGTCACTATCCTTGCCTGGTTCTTCGGTGAATAATTCGGTGTGGAAGATCATGTGGAAGTTGAAGATTCCAAGTAAAATCAAAATACTTTTTTGATAACTATGTACGGTATCTTACCTCTAAAATTAATCATGGTTAATAGGCACGTCAGGAATAGTGGAGAGTGCCATGTCTGCAACACTATTGCAGAAGACATTATGAACCTTCTGTTTCAATGCTCGACATCTCAGAGTATGTGGGATGCTATTGGCATTTCTGCGTTGATTGAGGAGGTGATGACCATTGATCGATCTGGAACGATAGCCTTAGAATTCTTTCTCACTCAACCAGCTAATAATCTCCCAGGTTTTGATAGTTTGGGACTTACAGAGGTAATTGTTGTTGGATGTTGGTATTTGTTGTGGATTCGATGCATGCACACTCATAATGAACATGTCCCTCCTATGTCTCCTTGTAGAATGTTACTGCTATCTATAACAACTAACGTGGCAAAATCTATGTCGAAACCATGCATTCCCCTAGCTAAATGGACCAGGACAAACACTAGACAAGTTAAGGTAAATGTAGATGGTTCTTTTCACTAGGAATCATGTTCGGATGCTACAAGAGAAGTCCTGTGCGACCATGATGGAAGATTCATTGTGGATACTTCACTCTTTCTACCGAATGTGGTTTCAGCTACTACTGTAGAGGCGATAACCATGAGTGAAGGTTTAATCGACACAGATGCAACAATGTTTTATCAGAATCCGATTCTTCAGATACAATTGATGCTTGCACAGGAAGGAGCCCAGGTCATCAACGGGTTATGCTTACTACATTGATGAAGCTGCGATGATTGGTACGATCCTCTTTCGGTATTGTCCGAGGGAAGCACATGGAGTTGCTCATGAGTTGGCTAGGTCCTTTTTTTAGATAAACATTCTTCTGATTGGGTTAATGAGTCCCCTAGTTCTATTATCGATAAACTCGTAAACGATGGAATAATGTTTGGCAATTAAAATCCCACGGAAGGGTCTTGCTAGTTCCAAAAAAAAACATGAAGGGGATATAAATCAATAATGCAGTGGCTAGCTAGGTTATCCTATTGTTAAAAAAACTAGCACCGTGGCCCTCGCAAATGCGAGGGCACCATCTTTTTTTACTTGGAAATCCATACGATTTCATTGAGAAGGATCATTAAACTTGTTTGCCTCCAGACAATTTATAAAATCAGGCATTATAAGTGTCTTGCAAAACTCCATCATAATGCCATATTTGGATTAGTGTGATTTGCAATTTTTGAGTATATTATATTATATATATACTTTGAATACCTATATCCTATGA
Source organism: Avena sativa (assembly GCA_916181665.1). Lineage (NCBI taxonomy): Eukaryota > Viridiplantae > Streptophyta > Magnoliopsida > Poales > Poaceae > Avena > Avena sativa. Next base: position 107,765,545 of record OV702292.1, read on the forward strand.
TCCATTGATAATTAGGTTCCACAGTAATTTGGTATACATAATTTAGATAATGTTATGAGATATGGTCCATTTTATATTTTTTGTGGGTAAGAGATATGGTCCATTATAGCTAGAATTTTATTATGTTTATGTACATACATGAAATTATATATGTCGAATGTGGTGCATTAGGTAATAATAATAATATCCAACTGACAAAGCTCGGATACTATTTAAATACATCTAACAAAGAAGTTTCTACCATGTTATTACTCAGACGTTTTGCTTTATTTTTAAGTTTTTGGCTCTGGTCATACTTTCTTGGTTCATCACGACAGATTTTTTTAACAAATAGACATGGTGTGCTATATCATGAGAACATAACATTAGTTGAAATAAAATGGGAGAAAATGTGTAAACTTTACAATATTTTTCGAAGTGCTTAGGCTGACCCTGAATTTTTTATAAGCTTTTGAATTGAACTACATAATATATAGAAAATACAATACAATAATTCACCCACAACGACATGGATGCCTGTTAGAAGTTAAAGAAATATTTTTTATTATTCACGATATTGACATCCATACTGATTGGATGTGAAATAAAATAGTTTTTATTTGTGCATACCTTTACTCCCCCATTTAATCTCTTTATTCCAAAATACCCAGCGTTTTTAGACATGGTTAGAATCACCAACATGTAATTTTAACCGATATTTTTGCATGGGTATGTAGCAAGTAAATTTATTACAATTAGTATTTCATGGTAAAAGTATGATTAAATTAAAAGTAGACATCTACTATTATGTTTCTATGATTTCATTTAGTCTTTTGCTCCTTTGCACCACTTTTCAATCGAGCTGTTGTACACTCTTGTTCTCATTTAATGGTTGTCGATGTAAATGATACATGTCCTTGGATAACATAGTCACTAAAGATGTTTCTTCTTAATCAATGTTCTATTTTGCTTTGCTATTCAACTCAACCATTGGCATTTGGCAATACTAAATTCAACCCAACAAAGAAGGTTCTACCATGTTAGTAGTCAGGTGTTTTGCTTTATTTTCTATTTTCCGTCTTAAGCATAAAGAATGGTGTGCGAGATCATGAGAACAAAAGATCAGGTAAACATAAAATGGGTGAAAATGCATGAACTTTAGAATATATTTCGAAGTGCTTAATAGACTGACCTGAATTCATGATGGATTTTCTGAATTCAAGTACATAATACTTTGTATGAAAAAGCAAATACAACAAAATAATTCACCTGTATTTATATGGATACCGATTATAAGTTAAAGAGATGTTTTTTAATTCACGGCATTGACATCCATACCAATTGGACATGAAATAACAGTTTTTATTTTATGTGTACGTTTGCACCCACATTTACCCTATTTGTTCCAAAATACACAACACTTTTACACATGGATAGAATCTCCAAGGTGTAATTTTAACCGATATTTTTGCATGTGTATGTAGCAAATAAATACATTACATTGTAAATGTATGATTAACGTAAAAGTAGACATGTACTATTAAATTTATATGTTTTCATTTACTCTTTTGCTCCTATATGACACTTTACAACAGTAATGCTGTACACTCCGACTTACATGTTAATGGTTTTCCATGTAAATGATACATGTTCTTGTACGGCATATTCATTATTGACAGTATTCGATTTTAATGTATGTAACAAATAAATACATTGCATTGTAAATGTATGATTAATGTTTAGACATGTACTATTAAATTTATAAGTTTTCATTTACTCTTTCTTGCCTAGTGATTAAGGATTTTCACACTCGTTGTGTTTAGGATGCTAAGATTTTCTCATAAAACACTAACAAATGTGTTAGAGGGATTGATTCACTTTCGATATGAATCCAAAAGCAAGTTCCCTATACTACCTTCTTTCTCTCCTCTGTTTCTATCTTCAGGAGGCTATGCATCCGACAGTTTGCTCCTATATGCCACTTTTCAACCGTAATGTTGTACACTCCCACTTACATGTTAATGGTTTTCCATGTAAATGATACATATTCTTGGATGACATATTCGTCATTGGCAATATTTGATTTTAATCAACTCACATCATTGGCAACTCGATCATTGGCAATACAAAATTTGGATTTTGATTTCCAGTAGTAAAGAGCTTTATTTTTAATCAATATTTGATTTTACTAAAGAGCTTTGTTTTTAACCAATATTTGATTTTGCTTTCCTATTCAACCCGATCATTGGTAATACCAAATTGAACCCATGTAGTCAGAAAATTAGGCTTTCCAGTAGTAGCATCATAGCGCCACAATTTTTCATTACAAACTCGCGGTCCATTTTTTTGTTCTAGACACAAACTGATTTTTTCCCTTATAAATATAGTACCAAGCAAACTATTTTTTTTTGATATAAATTAATCTATTGAAAAAATTCTAAGGATTTTTGGCATGCATAATTTTTATCTTCTAATTCGCTTTTCTTTTTCTCATGGTTTTTAGTCGATTTACTATGTATTCTGAAGAGATAGTTTCCTAGACAGTAACATGCATGTGTATGTACTTATCTTGTAATCAAAATATATTTTATCATGTTGGCTACAACGTAAATCCACACCAACGGAGAATAGTTCATGTCTAGATGTGAATTAGATGTCACAGTAACAACGCAACAATTGACTAAGAACAGCGACCGGCTCAGGTGCTTACTTAAAAAAATACTCCCTTTGTCTCAAAATAGATGTCGCAGATTTGTCAAATTTTGGATAAATCTAGACACTATTTAGTATATAGATACATTCAATTTTTTTACAAATTTTCAACATCTATTTTGAGATGGAGGGAGTACATCAGATCAGTTAAGTAGACTCAGAAAATAAGTCGGTTAGATTAAGTAGTTGACCTGCTCTCTTGCCAGTTGCTATATATCAGGATGCCTACATTGAAGGAATGCAGCTACATAATCTATCATTGTCTGGATACTTTGAGAAGAGATTTAAAATTAATAGTGAAAGTAACCTCTAATGGAAGCACATCGCCTCTATCAACGGATCAACATAGACCAAACTATGCATGTGTGGGTATGTCCTAGGGAGCACGTAAGGCACATGGTACTAATTCATCCATCTATCAGCCAGCTATACCTCCGACAGGATCATACTGAACAAACGTAAATTTTAAGGTGCATGGAAGAGCAGGCGTACTTACGGGTGAGTTGTTGTTGCAGTATCTCTAGCGGCAAAGCGCGTGGATCGCTGGACCTAGGCATTGCCTATTTGTGCCGTCTGGGAGGAGAAGAGCCTTTACCGACTGCCTCCCTTGACCACAGTGCCGATACATGCAGAGGAGCAAGGCGCGAGTCACGGATCTTAAAGAGACCATGGCGGCGGAGAAGGAGCTTAGGGCGGTGCACCTTTTTTCCTAGTTACGCTCCGACCGGATACGGATGGTGGCTAACTAAATCGAATCGTACGACCGGATACCGGACAATAGCTAATTAAATCCTGAGAGGAGTCGTGACATGTTGGAACCTCGTTGTACGTAACATAATACAAATTAAATCATAGCCTTGAATAATAGATCTAATGGTTAATATAATTTAGGTGATGTGGATCAACCAGGCGTCTCGAAACACACTCTTATATTGCTTTTAGTATATAATAGATAGACTCTTATTTATTTATTTTCGAAACAGGGACGCCCCGACCTCTGCATCCACAAATGCTTATGGCCACTTTATTTCATTATAAAAATTGTCGATACATGTATTAAGCAGCAAAAGAAAGACGATAAAAACATTAAAACATGTGGCATCAACATGTAATCGTGTGACTGAACCGCCAACCACACTAGAAAACTCAGCTACCATCAAACTTACAAAGAAAACAACGGCAAACGTCTAGCGTAACAGCCCTATTACCAGATCCAATCACCACTCCTCGGGAAGAGTACCAATTTACCCTATATTTTCTCTAGTTTTTTGTGTGGGAGAAAATACCAAAGACATTTTATCAACTCTTTTTAAAAAGGAGGATCGTATCAAGCCTCCAAATCGGTTGATCCAGACAATGGTATGTTAGCGATATCACGAGATATGTGCGTGTGTTGTCCTGTAAAGTTTTTCCTGTATAACCAAATAAAGGAGTAGTATTTCTCACGTTTGGACTAGAGATAAGATAACAATCTCTTTGAGATCAATAGCGATGTCCCTCCCTCCTTTGTCGTGTGATCTTCTCTCTCTGTAATAAACCACGAGTGAGGTTGTTTTCATGCCAATATTAACATGAAGCCGATGCTCCCAACAGAGTCAATCATTTTCGCCAAACTGAGTCTATCGACATGGTATCAGAGAAAACTTCTTCCATGACCTAGCCGCCATAAATATCCATCTACACAAAAACCACACGACCAAGTATCAGCCGTTGCCGCTGTTGCATCTTGTCGCTGCCGCCGCTGCTCAAGGCCACAACAAGATCCTTCCCGATAGCATGACGTCCCCGTCCTCCTCGTCGATGGAGCTCTCCACCGCGCTTGGTTCCCCCTCGGTCAAATTGACTAGGGCCAACTTCCTCTTCTGGAAGACCCTTGTCTACCCCCCTATGTGGTGCTCAGGCTCTCGACTTGCTCGATGGGACCGACGCCGCACTGGAGAAGACCCTGGAGACTGAAGACACAAAGAACAAGAAGATCAAAATCCCCAACCCTGCCTATGCGACATGGCTCTCGAGGGATCAAACGTTGCTCGGGTCACTAGTAGAAAAGGGGCCTTTGGTCCAGCCCCAAAAGCCATTGGTCCCGGTTCGAATAACAAATCGGGACCAATGTCAGGCATCGGTCCCGGTTCATGCCGCCAGGACATCGGTCCCGGTTCATCTCGGGGTATTGGTCCCGGTTCATGGCATGAACCGGGACCAATGGTCCGCGGAGCATTGGTCCCTTTTTAGTCCCGGTTCAGGACATAAACCGGGATAAAAAATAATTCGGAAATTCTCTGCCGCCTGCTCTGCCGCGGCAGGAAAAAGGCCCAAAATCCTGCCGCGGCAGGAGAAAATCCACCCCCTGAATCGTCTTCTAGTTTCAAAAACATGTCGCAGAAAATTGTAAAAAAATCAAAAAATAAAATCCTTTCAACTGTAGTTGTATTTAGTGATACACTTATCATGAAAATTAACAAACTTGAATTTTGACTTATTTGGCAAAAAAGCGTTATAAAAACTTCAGATGGCCGCCATTTGTGCATACGATATCGGAAAAAACATGTAATATATCAAAATGATCAGAAAAAAATTACGATACTGATGGCAACAGCCCTAGGTTGTTTGCAATTTTTTAGATTTTTCAAATTCCAAAAGAGTCAAAATTCAGATTTTTAATTTTTTTAAAAATAATTCAAACAAATAAAGAATGACATATTTGGATTCGTCACATTTCTCTGATAATAATGGACATATTATTTGTGGAATTTCGATTTATGGATTTAAAGATATGAATTATGCCATATTAAATGAATTAATGCAAAAATAATAATAAAACATATTTTATTTCTATATTTATTCAATATTAGTATTACTTAGTCATTTTTGTACATTAAAATCATGTTTGTAACTTAAATTATAAGAATTGTGATTCACAAGATACATGGGTTAATATCATTAATAGCATAGTATAGACATAAGGTTATAAGTGGTACATAGGAAGGGGGATGGGAAGGAACCAAGATGTTAAGCGTGCTAGGGGTGTAGTACTGTTACGATGGGTGACCGACCGGAAAGTTTAACCAAAGATTGGAATTTGACCAAAAACTAAGTGTGATTGATAGGCTTCGGGTGAGAGATTAACCAGTCCAAATATTCATAGATTCAAAGAAATTCAAAAAAAATTATTTTTTGAAAAAATAAATAGAAAAGACCTTCGGTCCCGGTTCATGCCACGAACCGGGACCAAAGGTCCTACGGCAAGCGCACGCGATGGCGGGCCACGTGGAGACCCATTGGTCCCGGTTCGTGCCAGAACCGGGACCAGCATTAGTCCCGAGTGATTGGTCCCGGTTCAAAATACGGGACCAATGGCCCTTATGAACCGGGACCAAAGGGGTTTTTTTCTACTAGTGGTTTCCTCATTAACTCGTTGTCGCTGAAATTCATCCCCATGTCGTGGGGCTCGTCACGTCCACGAAGGTTTGGTCCATCCTCACCAAAATGTTCTCATCCCACTCTCAGACGAAGATCAACCATCTGATAGGGGTGCTGCACAATACCAAGAAGAATGAGGTGACCTCCGCGCAGTTCTTCGCAACGATGAAGGGCTTTAGCTCCAAGCTCGCTGCTGCGGGAAAAGTTGTTGAAGATGATGAGATGGTGTGGTACATCCTCAATGGACTCGACGCCCGCTACAAGTCCCTTGTGACCCCCGTCAAAGCCCACCTTGGTACCACTCTAGATGACCTTTTTAATCAAGTTTGTGCTCACGATCTTCAACAAGAAATGTTGTCAGAAATAGGTCAAGAATATGGCTTCACTTCCTCGGCCAACATTGCCACCCGTCCGTCTCGCGAAAACAGCCGCAACTCGCGTCCCCGTGGTGATCATGGTCGCTCTCTCGACCATGGTGACCACACTTATCGTGGTGATCATGGCGGTGGAGATCGCCGTGATGGTGGTTGGAGGCGCCGTGACGACTACAGATGTGACAGCCGATGTGATGACTATGGCCGTGACGGGTGCCATGAATGGCGTCGTGATGATCCAGTACAAGACGCGCGACGTGACGATGGTGGTCACCATCATGATGACGGTGGCAGGCACCGTGAAGATGGAGGGCCTCAGGATGATGGAGGGCGCCACTGTGGCCATGCCCCTACACCCTTGGTCGATGTAACATGCCAAATATGCAAGATCCACGGTCACCCCGCTAGTTAATGCTGGTGGTGTTAGCAAGACCGTCATGAATCTAATGATGATGGAGATACAAAGGATGCCCATGTTGCATCCTATGGCGTTGACACCAACTGGTGTTCTGATTCCGGTGCTACCCACCATGTCACGTCTAAGTTGAGCAAGCTCACTACACACGATAGGCACAATGGGTGTGATCGCGTCCACACCGCCAATGGAAATGATATGCAAATAAGTCATATGGGTCATTTAACATTATGCACCCCACATAGTTCCTTAAATCTCAAAGACATATTTCATGTACCAAGTGCATCAAAAAGCCTCTTATCCATTCATAAGCTACAGTTGACAACAATGTATTTCTCGAGTTTCACCCATATTTATTTTTGATCAAGGATCAGGCCACAAGGAGAACATTGTTTAAGGGACCATGTCATGATGGTCTCTACCTGCTAGTGTCGTCATCTACCAGGTCCTCCAAGCAAGCTTTTATTACAATAAATCCTTCATCGTCTACATGGCATCGTCGTTTAGGCCACCCATCATCTTTTGTGGTTCAACAAGCCCTTAGGAAAATAATATCTCCTATTTTCCTAAAATAAATCCATACATCTGCGATTCTTACCAACTAGCTAAGAGTCATCAGTTACCATACCCTATTTCTACTAGTGTCTCTACTGTCCCTTTGGAGTAAGTGTTTTCTGATGCATGGGGTCCAACACCTGTTTCTGCTCGAAAACATTCATATTATGTAAGCTTTATTGATGATTTTATTAAATTCACTTGGATTTATTTTCTCAAGAATTTTTCTGATGTTTATCAAGTCTTTCTCAATTTCCATCAACTTATTTAAAGAAAATTTGATAGAAAAATAGTCACCATGCAAACTGATTGGGGTGGAGAATATAAAAACTCAAAAATTTCTTTCAAAAGATTGGCATCACTCACCATGTCTCATGTCCTCATGCTTATCAGAAAAATGGCTCTGCTGAAAGAAAACATTGCCATATTATTGAGGTAGGTCTTTCCTTGCTTGCTAATGCCTCTATGCCTCTCAAATTTTGGGATGAAGCTTTCCTCACCACCACATTCCTCATAAATCTACTTCCCATCAAGGTAATCCATCATGATACTCCTATAGAACATATTCTACACACAAACCCCAATTATGAGTCTCATCGAGTTTTTGGCTATGCCTGTTGGCCAAATCTTCGCCCTTACAACAAAAAAAAACTTTTGTTTCGATCTACGAGGTGTGTCTTCTTGGGCTACAGTCCTTGCAACAAAGGTGTTAAATTCGTAGAGGTATCTTCTGGTTGTGTCTATATCTTTAGAGATGTTGTGTTTAATGAACATGTTTTCCCTTTGCTGAGCTACACCCAAATGCCGGCTCACGCCTTAATCATGATATTCTTCTTCTACCCCAAAACTCATTAAATAGTGGGGATGCACATGTTGATGACTATACGCCTTTGCCTGTTGTGCCTGTTGTTACTACTGATGATGCAGATCAAGACATGTCAGAAGATTCTACTAAAAAAGAGCAACCTGCAGCACCAAATCCCATGGAAAATGATCAAGAAACAGAGCCAAGCCAACAAAAATTGGTCGATGGAAATAGCCAACGCAGCAATCCCGATGATGATTCTGGATCATATCACGCGCTCAGCAGCGATCTCAAGGGAGATCTTCCCACACGGGGCAGGAATCTTCAGCGCCCCCACCTCGGAATCAGCGCCACGCCGAAGACAACGACGCGTACGACGCGGCTCATATGCATCATGATGATACCGGGCCTGGGTCCCCCAACCATACCCTGCCTTAGTCAAGCTGCATGTCTACCGCTCGGCGTGATGCGACGTCATCTGTGACCCGATTGGCTCCGCTCCATCACGCCATGTCGCCCGCGCGGACCCCGCCTCAGTCGGCTCCACTCCGTGACAGCACGCCCTCGCAGACTTCGCTTCGATCGACGCTCTGCGACGACATGCCTCTGCCCAACGTGGCGCTGACAAGTGCATTACCACATGCGCGCGATGCGATGCACGACGCGACGTGTATGAGGAAAATCGTGACAGCGACATGGATTCTCCTTCCTCGTCCGCTTTGTTCACTGATAGCGACATGAGTGGGTCTAGATCATCTATGGAAGGGGCTAGTGCCTCTCCTCCTGCGTCACCAACTCCTCCACCGCCTCCCCCGAACCTCGCACAAAGCTGTAGAAAGGTATATGACATCCAAAAATATACACTGGTGGCACTGTTCTGTATGGATTGCTGAAGTCTACAGGTGAACCATATACACTTTCAGAGGCTCTTAAGGGTGATCACTGGCGTTAGGCGATGGAAGAAGAATACAATGCTCTCATGGAAAATAAAACCTAGAAACTTGTTCCTCCACATCTTACAAAAAATCTTATTGACTGTAAACAGTCTTATCGTGTTAAGAAACATGTTGATGGTACAATTGATAGACACAAGGCGCACTTAGTTGCAAGAGGCTTCAAGCAAAGATATGGTATTGACTATGAAGACGCCTTTAATCCTGTTGTCAAGGCAGCAACCATCAAAATTGTTCTATCGGTTGCTGTCTCCAGGGGCTGGAGTCTGCGGCAGGTAGATGTCAAGAACGCGTTTATGCAGGGCGTTCTAGAAGAGGAGGTTTACACGAGACAACCCCCATGTTTTGAGTCTTCCTTTAACCCAAATTATATTTGCAAACTTAAAAAATCTCTCTATGGTTTTAAGCAAGCCCCTCGAGCATGGTATTCCAGACTTAGTGCCAAGTTGCAACATCTTGACTTCACTCTTTCAAAAATAGATACCTCACTTTTTCTTACAACAAAGCAGATATTATAATATTTGTTCTAATCTATGTTGATAATATTATAGTGACAAGTTTCTCAAATAAAGTTGTGTCTTCTCTTCTACATGATCTCAATGATGATTTTGCACTCAAAGATTTGGGAGCTCTGCACTTTTTCTTGGCATTGAGGTAAAAAAAACTCAAAATGACTTACTTCTTACCCAGGAAAAATATGCTACTAATCTGCTGGTCAAAGTTGGTATGATAAAGTGTACATCCTCTCCTACACCTTTATCCTCCACAGAAAAATTGTTTTTAACTGAAGGAACTTCTCTTGGTCCTGATGAGAGTATACAATATAGAAGTATTGTTGGAGCATTGCAATATTTTAACACTGACAAGGCCCAACATTTCTTTCTTAGTAAATAAATTATGTCAGTATTCACATGCTCCAACAACTACACACTAGACAGCTGCAAAGAGAATATTGAGATATGTTTAGGGTACTATACGTGTTGGTTTGACTTTTTAGAAATCTGCATCTAGCTTGCTTAGTGCTTTTTCAGATGCAGATTGGGCAGACTGTCTAGACGATAGAAGATCCACTGGAGGTTTTTCTATATTTCTTGGACCAAACTTGGTCTGGTGGAGTGCAAGAAAACAAGCTACAGTTTCAAGATCTAGTCCTGAAGCTGAATACAAAGCTCTAGCAAATGTTACAGCTGAATTAATATGAGTTGAAGCCTTACTTAATGAACTTGGTGTTCAACTAAAGGTAAAACCTTGCCCGTGGTGTGGTGTGCTACACATCTATCTGCAAATCCTATTTTACATGTAAGGACCAAACACATTGATATAGAATATCATTTTGTTCGAGAAAGAGTTGCAAATAAGTTGAGATCGAGTTCATATCAAGCAGATCAAGTTGCAGATGATTTTACGAAGGCTTTGCAGTCAAAGATGTGAATGAATTCAAGCGTAATCTCAACCTTTCATAAGGTTGTGATTAAGGCAACCTTTCATAAGGTTGTGATTAAGTGAGGTTGTTAGCGATATTAGGAGAGGTGTGCGTGTGTTGTCATGTAACCTTTTTCTTGTAACCAAATAAAGGAGTAGTACCCCTCACATCTATTATATACTAAAAGTACATGATGGGCAATCAGAAAATAGAGAAATAGACTAAAAAAATTTACAAAAATCAGAGAGATCTAACCATTTATCTATTAACATAGAAAACCACAACCGCTAGATTTTAGTAATAATTTTGTACCACTAAAATTAAAAGTATTTACCCACCTATGCCACCGTCTAAATACATCTCCGGTTAGTTGGCCTAATCTCTAAAAGTACATGATGGGCAACCAGAAAATAGAGAAATAGACTAGAAAATTCCACAAAAATCAGAGAGATCTAACCATTTATCTATTAACATAGAAAACCACAGCCGCTAGATTTTAGTAATAATTTTGTACCACTAAAATTAAAAGTATTTACCCACCTATGCCACCGTCTAAATACATCTCCGGTTAGTTAGCCTAATCAACCTTTCATCTATTTGCAGCCGCCATGAACCGTGTCGTCACGCACGCTGACGACGGTGCCGCCGTATTTCGATCCCGTACCCCGATCCTTTCACGTGTCTCAAGTATGGTGCCGCCGTCGCCGTATTTTCATACGTCCGTTCAGCTGGTCAATCGACTCTCTTCATGCACGAATTTTCATCTATCTGGTCGGCCCTTTTCACGAACAAAAATAAATCGCCGCCTTATGCATACACCATGCAAGCGTGCAGACAAGGGTTTGATTAATCGGAATTTAAAATGGCTCATGCACCCAGCCAGATAGCACAAAGCCAGGTAATGCAACGTGATCTTCTATTTTGCTGCTCCAACTATTTATTTATCATACAACATACTTTCTCCGATCATCTAAATTAATTGACTCAAGTTTGTCTAGATTCAAATGTATCTATCACTAAAACATGTCTAGATACATCCAAATCTAAACAAATTCGAGCAATTAATTTGAATCGGAGGGAGTAGTTGATTTAGATTTGTCTAGATTTGATTATATCTAGACATGATTTAGTATTACATACATTCGTATCTTAACAAATTTGAGTCAACTAATTTGGATGGGAGGGAGTATATCTTTCAGATCAATTTTGTTTAAATTTTGTTTAACTGCCAGCAACTTTCGTCGATTAACACTCTCTTCCAGCCGTGACATGCTCACATCTTAACTGAGTAATCAATTGGTCATGGCAAATCTCTACATACACGGACGTTTAATTTCAGCTACTTGGCCGGGCTCCTCTGCATTTGTAGATGTACAAATAGACCGATCTGTCATCAAAGCTGACTTCTGGCTCCCAACGCAAAAGAAATGCGGGTAAAAGAGAGGGCAGCGGGCCGCAGAATCACACCAATTGCTGCATCAAGAGCCGCTGTGTCTGGATGCCGATCAGATGATAGATCGGAGCATATATCCGGTAAGTGGTCAATCAATTTATTATCAATTGTTTCTCAAAAAAAAATTATTATCAATTCCCCAACATGCATCCATGAGTTGAACCAGTAATTACGTCATAAAGATATTGGCTAGCCATAATATATAGGAGTTGAGATATGCAACGATTTTTAGTACTTCCTCCGTCCAAAAATAACTGACTTGAGTTTGTCTAGATTTACATGATGGACAACCAGAAAATAGAAAATAAGACTAGAAAATCCCACAAAAATCAGAGAGATCTAACCATTTATCTATTAACATAGAAAACCACAGCCGCTAGATTTTAGTAATAATTTTTGTACCACTAAAATTAAAAGTATTTACCCACCTATGCCACCGTCTAAATACATCTCCGGTTAGTTGGCCTAATCTCTAAATGTACATGATGGGCAATCAAAAAATAGAGAAATAGACTAGAAAATCTCACAAAAATCAGCGAGATCTAACCATTTATCTATTAACATAGAAAATCACAGCCGCTAGATTTTAGTAATAATTTTGTACCACTAAAATTAAAAGTATTTATCCACCTATGCCACCGTCTAAATACATCTCCGGTTAGTTGGTCTAATCTAACCTTTCATCTATTTGCAGCCGCCATGAACCGTGTCGTCACGCACGCTCACGACGGTGCCGCCGTATTCCGATCCCTTACCCCGATCCTTTCGCGTGTCTCAAGTATGGTGCCGCCGTCGCCGTATTTTCATACGTCCGTTCAGCTGGTCAATCGACTCTCTTCATGCACGAATTTTCATCTATCTGATCGGCCCTTTTCACGAACAACAATAAATCGCCGCCTTATGCATACACCATGCAACCGTGCAGACAAGGGTTTGATTGATCGGAATTTAAAATGCTCATGCACCCAGCCAGATAGCACAAAGCCAGGTAATGCAACGTGATCTTCTATTTTGCTGCTCCAACTATTTATTTGTCATACAACATACATACTTTCTCCGATCTAAATTAATTGACTCAAGTTTGTCTAGATTCAGATGTATCTATCACTAAAACATGTCTATATACATCCAAATCTAGACAAATTCGAGCAATTAATTTGAATCGGTGGGAGTAGTTGATTTAGATTTGTTTAGATTTGATTATATCTATACATGATTTAGTATTACATACATTCGTATCTTAACAAATTTGAGTCAACTAATTTGGATGGAAGAGAGTATATCTTTCAGATCAATTTTGTTTAAATTTTGTTTAACTGCCAGCAACTTTCGTGTGACATGCTCACATCTTAACTGAGTAATCAATTGGTCATGACAAATCTCTACATACACGGACGTTTAATTTCAGCTACTTGGCCGGGCTCCTCTGCATTTGTAGATGTACAAATATACCGATCTGTCATCAAAGCTGACTTCTGGCTCCCAACATAAAAGAAACACGGCAAAAGAGAGGGCAGCGGTCCGCAGAATTACACCAATTGCTGCATCAAGAGCCGCTGTGTCTGGATGCCGATCAGATGATAGATCGGAGCATATATCCGGTGAGTGGTCAATCAATTTATTATCAATTGTTTCTCAAAAAAAAAATTATTATCAATTCCCCAACATGCATCCATGAGTTGAACCAGTAATTACGTCATAAAGATATTGGCTAGCCATAATATATAGGAGTTGAGATATGCAACGATTTTTACTACTCCTCCGTCCAAAAATAACTGACTTGAGTTTGTCTAGATTTAAATGTATCTATACATTAAATTGCGTCTAGATATAATCGAATCTAGACAAACCCAACTTATTTTTGGACGGAGGGAGTATTTATGTTTTGTGATCAAGCAAGTACTTTCATTAATCTCCCCACACAAAAAAAGTACTTTCATTAATCACATAAAGGAATATATTACATTAGCATTATCAAAACACGACAAATCGATTGGGCATCAAGCCAGTCCCCCGCATGACTCGCGCGGAATTTTAAGCTGTGATAGCATCAATAATCGACAGATGGATTTAGTTTTCTTACACGTGAGAATGTTGGCATGCAAGTAAGTCATTTACTATGAGTCTAGTCGACCTACATATAGTAGTTTCTCTTTCGACCATTGACACCATTTAGATCGTAAAAGTGCTCACCTCTTTTGTTCTAGACGGATCTTGATAGTTATATTTAAGTGTTCTTACGATAATTTAGAAATAATTCCCAATATATTACCTATAGTAAGAAAAAAATGAAGACGTATCTACATAGTGTGGCAACTATGGAGTATCGAACAATCAACAGTAACTGAAAACTATTTTCCTTTTTGGTACAATTGTTAAGAAAGTCGAAAATACCAAAAAAATCGCAAACCGATCATCCATTTACACTGATAGGATACTACGAGCCCATCAATGGTGTACCTAGCCCATCAACAGAGGTGCGTGCATCCGAGACAACTCAGAGTGCCAGCAACAAAAAAACAGGTATTCTTTTAGAGTACTACTTTTGTTTGAATTTTTATTGACTACTACCTCAAATTTGCTAATACTGTTATCTTAGATAGTAGGCTAATGGTTAAACATTAACAAATGGGACGTATGCATTAAAGGGAAATAATGTTTTGAAACAACCTCAAACACCAAGGCGAGGACCGATGGTTGCTTTTCTTCTAATTCTAATTAGGATAGCAAGGCTGTTGTGGACAAAAATAGTAAAGGAAATATGCATAGTGACCGAAGTTTGTCATCAAACTTTACAAAAAGGATGCCTAACAATCTAAGTTGGAGTCTTATGTTTGATTTTTGAAATTAGGTACTAAAGTTAGCTTGGGGAATTCATAATGGAGCTAAAAAATAAAGCATGACCCTGCAAATAATGAAATAAAAATAGGCTAAGGGAACCTATACAGGAAATCAAATTCCTTATTTTTATATTTTAAAATTATGCATTGAATTGTTCAAGAGAACTAGCACAGTGGCCCTCTCAAATGCGAGGGCATCATCTTCACTATGTTGAAAGTTGTTGAATGGAATTTATGGTTTCATATATACTTATGCTTCCGAATAACACTTTGATGGATGTGACATTCACATTTTTTATGGATCCAACATTAACAATCTGGATTCTATAGACGTTGTCTATTCTATGTTGAATATAATATCATAAGCAAGGAACATAAATTTATGTACTAATTATTGTTGTGTCATTTATAAACTCAACATATATATATATATATATAAGTGAGTTGTTGTATGCTCATCAGCACATGGTGTTAGTAAATACAAAAATAAGTACATTCGGATCTCTCGAGTTAGCTAGTCTATAAGTGGCATTATATCTATACATAGAGATAAAATTGGAATGTAGTGTAGTGAAATAAAATGTCTACCAAAGCAATTCCCTATGTGTTTATATACAACAATGAAGATCGATCAGCCATAGTCAACTAAAAATAAGGTTGCTAGGTCTAGGGTATTAATGTATATGGTTTGCTTTACTATATAATTTCCTAGCATCATTATCTATTCTCTGTTCTAATATTGATTAAGCATTGTCTGTTATGAACATATCAGGATACTTTGCGCATATACACGGGGTGTCTATTAATAGTTTTAATTCTTGTAAGTGCACCTAGCTCACTTTTTTTATGTGAGTTTATCAATAACACAACCACCTAAGTTCAGGTCTTCATGGTCGCTAATGTTGGTTCCCATAATTTGAAAAAAAACATATTGTAGAGACCCTATTTTCTAAAGCCCGTTTATATTAAAATTATTTTTGCGCCATTGAAAATTATGTTATTTTTTCAATCTTGAACTTTTTTCTATCATTTCCTAACTTTTTTTAGAAATGCATCATGTTGTAAAATATATATGTATTCTCCAAGATATAAGTTAGATTTTATATTTATGAATATGTTGCTAAAACTGATTTTTTAAAGAAAATTTAATGGTATATTATTTTCACTCGACTGGTCCTAGTAATCTTTTATATCTATATTTCCAAAGTAGAAAATGTTTATCGCAGGCATTTTGGAATGTCTTGTAATTTAAGATTGATTCTACATGTTTTCTTTTACTGTAAACATGCCCTTAAATCTATATGTTCGACATTTTAGCACAAATATATTTATTGTGTCCAGTGATAGGACTACACTTGCTTGGGCGATAAAGGTCTGACCAGTATCTTATTTATTAATTATTAATGAACTTCCTTAAATTAATCTTTGA
The DNA here is from genome assembly GCA_916181665.1 of Avena sativa. NCBI lineage: Eukaryota > Viridiplantae > Streptophyta > Magnoliopsida > Poales > Poaceae > Avena > Avena sativa. The sequence goes on from OV702292.1 coordinate 107,781,903, forward strand.
TAGCTTATATTATCATAAACACACACAATAGTCCAACTGGAAGCATGTAATATATATGCACCATCCATTTCTTCTAACCGGTGACCAAGTGTTCAAGTATAGTCCCCGATGATGACCATGCTTGGAAGCATTCATTCCAGGTGTTAATAAACTTCAAAAAGGATTATCTTGATCCCATCGTTACTTATAGGATTTTGTGGAGCATGCACGTTCCCACGCGGGGGCAATAGCGAGATGGAACTCCACCTAGTTGATTTTTTGCCAATGGCTGGATGGCAATTTCGGATGTTAGACATGCCCCATTGCAATTTAACATTAGACCGTGCTCTGGATCAACGGGTCCTATTGGAGTCCTTAAATATTGATGTTTAATTCTCTTGGTCTCCTTACATTTCTCTTAGCACAGTTTTTGGTTTTGAGAACATAATTTGCTAGCAAGATGATTACATGTGAAGAAGTAAGGTCAATCTTTATTACTTATCTCGCGTGCCTTAACAATGGAGGCTATGTCCTCTAAAAATTGGAGCATGGCTACTCTAGCTAGAAGCACCTAATATATATGGATCGTCGATTTCTTCTCAGTTTTGACCAAGTCTTCAAATATAGTTGCTCATGATATTCATAGTTGGAAGCATACATTTCAAATGTTAATAAACTTTCAAAGGAAAACTGATTATCTTGATTCCATCATTATTTGTCCGAATTTATGGATCATGCACCTTCCGACGCATATGCTATAGCTTGACAGAACTCCACCCGTTCGGTTTCTTGACCGATGGCTAGATGGTACGACTTTCAGATTTTGGACATGCCATGTTGCGAGTTACAATTATTTCGCACCCTAGATTTAAGCATCCTACTGGAGTCCTTATTGTTGGTGCTTAATTATCTTGGTTTCCTTACAATTCTATTGAAGATTTTGTTTTTGAGAAAAGGATTGCTAGCCGACTTGCTAGCAAGACGATTATGTGTGAAGACCCAAGGTCATTTTATCACTTACCTCACGTTGCCTGAACAATAGAGGCTATGTCCTTGAAAAATTGGAGCATGATGTCTTGGATTGATCCTAGTTGTGTACTATGGCCAAGTCTGTAGCGTGTTGAATAAATTTTTGAATCTAGATGTAGGTTGCACGTTTTTTTATTCTAACACATCTAGACTATGCGGGCACAACATGTTGTAAGTTGTAACAAATCTGGACCCTGGACTCAGTTTCCTTACTACTCACGTACCATGTCAGTTGTAATTTATATTCGGCAACGTGCTGGAGTTGTGCTTGTGCACGTGAAGCTTTTTGTCGTTGTAAAAAGTCTGTACGTGAAACTTTGTTGCAAAGTTTATACTGGACATGAAATTAAACGTCCTCTCATTAAATTTTAGCAATTTTCATAACCTATTTTATCATGGTATACATAAGCACGGAGACGCGTTCAGTCCATGGAGACTTGAGAAATTTACTTTGACAAATCTTTTGACGTGGAGGGTAGTTGAGAGGCACATGTTTGCTTTAAAATATGTGACAAATCTTTTGACGTGGAGGGTAGTTCGGGAAACAGATCTACATTAGAGTCCTATGGAGATAGTACCTCTTTAGCATAGAGGTTGTCACGATTTTATCTGGTAGAACCATAGAGCGTGTCAAATAGGTGTCAAATCGGACTATCTATGTAGTTACGTGACTATTAGCCTTTGATAAATCCTAGTCCCACATTATAGATTCAACTATCAAAAAAAATCGGATGATGTGGGTTAACGTGGTGTCTCGAAAAACACCCTTATATTGCTTTTAGTATATAATAGATGTAGTCCAGCGGCACATGAACTTGTCAGGTTTGGCGTGTCCAGTACATAGAGGAGGTTTGTTAAATTTATTTTCTATGTACATCAGATTAACTTCTGCCGGTACACGCGGGCATCATTTTAAAGTTATTTTTCAGAGTATAGAATAATTTCCTATTATATAGATAATAACAATCTTTAAAATATATTGAAGACATTGTTAAACTCTCTACATTCATTTAAAAATGACACGCGCAAGGCGCGGGCCACCTGACTAGTTTGGACTAGAGATAAGATAATGATCTCATTGAGATCAATAGTGATCGCCCCTCCCTCCTTTGTCGTGCGATCTTCTCTCTCTGTAACAAACCACATCTGAGGTCGTTTTCATGCCAATATTAACACGAAGCCGATGCTCCCAACGGAGTCAATCGTTTACCTAAAACTCAATCTATCGACAACGTACACTGTTAACTACTAAACAATATCAACCAAAGCCAAGCATTGATGCCAAATAAATTCAGCTTACAGAAAGAAAAAGGAAAATAACCCAAGATGGGTCTTCTCGGACGTCTACCACAACCTACTGCGATGACAAATCACTGTGATAAACAACAGGAGGCCCAACAAAAGTATGCTACTCCAAGACAAGGTCTTTTGAAGGGATTGCCATTACTCCAAACTCGAGTTTCGAGCCAATACCCTCAACAAGGGCAGAAATTACTCGGAATTGTCAAACTTCAGAGTTTTAGCGATGCAGTAGTTCTCAAAGATCAACCGTACCACAATTTGGTTTTAGAGTACAAAAAGTAGCACCAGTAGAAATAGCAGGGACCATCATTCCCTTTTACTACAAAGTAGAAACTAACACTGATCACTCGGAATGATATGGACCATCATAGTAAGCTTCTTCCGGTTATTCTTCAGCTCAAACAGACAGGTATCTCCGACCTGCAGACGGTTGTCACGGACAAATTTGCTCCAGCCACCTTCGAGGACACGCCTTCTACCACTCCGAGTACGCAGCTCGCTGTGCCATATCTTGCGCTTATGCTGGAGCAAAATTGTTTCCTCTCTCGTTGGCAGATATACATCAGCGTACTTTGCACCAAATTCCTAGTATTTTACAGATATAAGCAAGTTACAATGACGGGTCGACCATCATGTTAATAACATAAAACAACCCTTCCATACAGGTGCGCATAGTTATCCGGTTAGAGAATTGATTTACTTGTAGGAGTAAATTCCATGGAAGTAGCAGTAACTTGCAAATAGTATGGTAAATTGGAGATAATTGACAGTAAAAGATTACGTGGCACTTCAACAAAAGGTAGATCAAGAATGCACGAAACGGAACCTATATTCTCTACTGTTAGTCTGTTATAATGAACATGTTACTCACACTATTCTTGGTTCACACACTCCCACCTCCCACACAAGACTGAATAAAAAATATCAACGAAAACATGCTTAAGATGACGCGTAAAGGAGCTAATAATGATCCCAAAAAACCTTGGATAAAATATTTATTTATGAAAGATGACCACAAGATGGGGGCCTTTCACTAGTAACAATTAAATACCAAAAAATGATTGAGCTTACCAGGACGTAATTCCCATTGACACCAACACTGGTTTTGTTCATGATCGCCACATAGAGGGGTGCTTCCAATTGGATGGATCGCACTCTATCTTCAACTATGCTCTGTTGCAATGGAGATAGACAGCGATTTTGTGGTAATATGTAGGGAGGCACAAAAGGACCTGCGTGCATGTCTCTTTCTGAGTGAAGTAGATGAATCGTAAACGTGAACCTTTTTCTCCCACCCTTTTCTGGTACAAGGATACAGATATCACCCTCCTCCACATGATTGTCACAAACAAAATCAAGCCACTGCCCCCTCATCTTGTGCCCACTTGCATCATTGCTCTTGTAGAACCTGGCGTGCCACTTCTTGCTCTCCCCTGGCCTCTGAAGTGTGACAGTCGCACTTTCACGGGGAAAGTGTATAACTGCGTATTTCCTAGGGATGTACTGATTACAAATTGGACAGGGTAAGAATATGTGATACCATTAAAAAAAGAGAACACAAACGCCAGCCCAAATATTGTTTCAATAGTCAAGAAAGCAATTTCATCTATTTAAGTGCTAAGAAAGGGCTGTGGAAACATGAAGATGATGTAGTTTTCCTACAACCTTGGAAAAATAAATACCCCCTTTTAATTCTAGAGAGGACTGTGCTGTACTGTAAAAGAACTCAGAAAATTTACCAGAGAAGCATAGGGTGGTTCGACATTGGACTTCTTCATTATAGCCACGAATACAGTAGTTCTGGGTTGAATGTCCTGGAGAAGCATAATTACTTTCTCCCTTTGTGCTTCAGCTAAATAACTCCTAAGTAGCAACACATAATCATGCTCAGGAGGCATTCGAACATCATCTGACTCAAAAGAATCGCACTCCGAAGCACCATCTTCTAAAATTTCAAGGTAAAAGAAACAATAAGTAACTTAAAGTTTGTAGCATGTGTGTATGTGACTTAATAACAGACACTACAACCTGATTCATCAAAAGAATCGATGTGTTTATTTTGGCAGAAATGTAACTTGACACTACAACCTGATTTATCAGATGAAGAGGATATAGCAGCCGTCTTTGTAATGCTTCTACTATGACCTGAGTGCCCACTTTGGCATCCATCTGATTTTCCACTTTCTGACAATATCAGTAAACAGAAATATATTTTCACATAAATAAGACAAAAATATGAATTGGGCCGGAGGTACTTCGGTCATACATACCATCAGACTGTTCCTCCTTAACATGCACATGAACAGGACTTCCAACCAGGGGATGATTAGTATTCCCTTTGCGAAGTACATGGATCATCATTGTGAATGTTGTCCCCTCGCCATTCGACATCGGTTGGAAGAGGCAGAGATCTCCCTCTAGTAAATGATTGTCATGGACAAAGCGACTGCCATACAGATTGCACCGACCTCCATCTGGGGTGACATGCAATTTGCAGTGCCATGTTTTGCTCTGCCTGGCCAGCTGGAGTGTAATAGTTTGACTTTTGTGTGGAAAGTAAGCGACTGTGTAATCCTTTGGAATAACCTAATCACAAAAGGTACAACATGTGCACTGTTGTAAGCTTTAAGCGGATAAGATTATAACAAAAGAGAGGTTCACCTAATATGCATGAGTTTAGAGCAAGACAGCGAGCCAAAGTATTACGACCGTAAGAATTCACCAAGTACATAGGATATATTTCGAATTTGAGTCTTTCGATGTATTTTGTTCCAGTAATACTTCGAGATTCATTAGAAGAATAAGACTGGATAAATTAAACAATATACAAATGGGAAATATATATATGAATGGAAACATTAAGCAATTCATATAGATTTCAAACGTTTAAACTAATGTACCAGGTCAGGATATGGTTTCGCATTGGGCTTCTTCATCACAGCTACAAGCAGAGGCATTTCTGGTTGAATTTCCTGGACAAGTGCAAGTATATTTGTCTCCTGCTCTTCTGTTACATAGCATTGCCCTGATAAGACATAAAGAGGCTCTGAGAGTGTGTGATCATCCGAATCAGAAGACTCATGCTCAGAAGGACTGTCTTCTCCTGTATACATAAAGAGTTTTCAAGAGTAAGTGCAGCTGTAGATAAAACATTACCTTAATTAGAACACGACGCAAAGCACAGGTCAGTCGACAAGCTAACCTGACAAATCCTCAGATTGAGAGGCTGTCGCGTCTGTTCTTGTCCGTTTTCTACAATGGCCTGAACTTACAGAGCTGCTTGACATGCCTGTCGAACTTGTGACTGGTTCTTGATCACTAGTAGTGCTCTCTATGCCAGCACAGGACACCCTTTTCTCACAACCACCAGAGTCAAATACCGCAACCTTGAAGCGAGATCTTCCACGGTATCGGAACATCAACGAGTCTTTCTCCACTATGTTATTGGCATCAACAAACACATCCCATCCAGATTGGAGGATTGTTCTATTCTTGCGCTTGGTAACCTCGACATCGTGCACAATACGATTGGGGCCTTCTAGTCTGATAGTTCCTAGCATCTTCCCATCGAAATGGTTCACAAACCTCTCTGGTATGACCTGCAGCAACTTATGTAAAGTTTTGTAAGGAGTATATATTAGTTAAAAAGAAATGCATTTCCCTGAAATTGGTACCAATGGTGACAGTTGATACTTGATAGAGGCCTTATTTCTACTAGTGCCGCATTACTTGACAAATATCCTACCAGGCTTTGTGTAGAATTTTTGTCCATCCGCCTGACGAAACGCGTGGCCTTCCCATGTAGATGGTTCCAGTACCTCTTGCAGCTCTCGCAAGAATTCCTCATCTCGCAGCTTCAAGTAACCTCTACACAGATTTTAACAAATTAGTTTACTCTGAGACTACTCACTACTCTTTTGAGTTATACTACTTGAGCCGAAGAACTGCGCAACGAAAGAAGCACATGAAGAAAAGAGACATGGATAAATGACTGATTGGTGGACATGGTTACTACTAACATTGAATCACCATGCCTATCAGCTACCTCCCAGCTCCTTGAATCACCATGCCTTGGATCTGGAAGTAAGAAAGAAACATTGAGAATGCGTAGGAAGACGCAGAAGGCGGAGGAGAATAGGAGGAGGGGATCCACCTGTCCTGGAGTGGCCTCCAGTGCTAGACGTTTGGTATTCCTGTAGAGACCCACTGACCCAGGACAAATTAAGGCAAGAATCAGAGGGGCGTAGCACACGTAATGATGCCCTGACTTGTCATCTCATCCTTTGCTGCTTCGACGGGACACTGTGTCATGCCTTAGCTGTCTTTTTAAGTAGAGTAATTCCACGACTAGCACGTTTTATAATATAATAATATGTCGCGAAACGAATGTATCTAGATATTATTATTTTTACTTCCAGAGAGGCATGAAAAAGCCTCCCCCTGCCGCTGGCCTCGCTACGATGGCGGCGGAGCCAACCGCCGAATGATGGTCTGGGGTGGGTGGATGCCGGAGTTGGCCGCCATGGATGCTGGGGCAAAGATGGCCTGGTTCGACGACGACTAGTGACCAGGGCGGCGCCCCTGGTTGGGGTGGTAGCGGAGGTCCCTCCTGGCGGCGCCATGACCGACGGTGGAAGTCCTTAGCCAAGACGGCCGGTGTTGGAAACCCTAGATCTTGCGATCTGGGGCTCCGATGCTGCATTCCCAGACCTCTTCATTGCTGGTAGGGCCAGATCCGGTGGGGTTCGACCCTTCTTTGATGTCATCTCTCTCGTTACTAGCCTAGCCGTGGGGCTACTTGTAGGGTTTGGTGCGGCGGAACTTGCATGTTACCGGCGGGTGGCGAGGGGGCTGCCGACTCGGTTTTGAATAAAGGGGGTGCTCCTCGGATCCCTCTCGCACCAAGACGAAGATCTACTTGATGCGTGTTTCCATTGATTTGGCCGGAGTGTCTGGTTCCGGAAGGCTGCGTCGGCGAACTCCCATGGGCACATATGCCTGGAGCTTGCTGGATCGGAGGGAATTTGGTCATGTGCACTTGTGTTTTTTGCTGGCCGTTTGGTTTCAGTGGGAGCATGGTGAAGCTCTGCTACATGTTACCATCATGTGACATGTATTTGACGATACATATGGTGACGTCAGATGCGGAGAATGTCATGGAGTCAGAAACATGTGGGCGAGCTATGGTGGATTGAGTCTTTATGGCGATGAGGATCTAGCTTGGTTATTGGTGACTCGCAGAAGCGTCTGTTAGAGGGGGCGACATCACAAGAGGAGTTCATAGTCTTACCTTGCAGGGCGAAAACCCAAGGTCTGGCCTTTATTGGTTGTGCCTGGCAATGGTCTGCAGAAGGCATTATTTTGCGAGTGAGGACTTTCTCTAAGGTGAAAACCTAAGATCTTTGATCAGGCGATGATAGCGCTTGTGCATTGTTTTCTTCTTGGAGGCATCACTTTTGGAGGGGTTGGACTTCTGGTGTTGTTTTGGTGGTGGTAGTGTCGATGCTGCTAAGGATCTGATTACTATAGTGGGACTTCTATTTTTCGTAATTCTTCTACCTATCTTCGGGTGTGTGCAGCCAATAGGGTATGCGTTATTGCAAAGGTTGGGTGTAATTGGTATCCGTGTGATATTAATATATGTTCATTTCCAAAAAATAAATCTAGACATCTTTTGGTGAGGATGAACTCATGCTATGTGTCTAACTCTAGGCTTGAGGGCCCCCGAGCCTGCCTCGGCGACCTGCAGGGCGCCGCCGCCGAGAAGCTCGCCACCATTGTCGTTGCTTCCTATGCATCTGCCCAGCCCCTCTCTATCCTTCCTCGCCTCTCCAGTGTGAAGTGAGTAGGCTTGGCTCGAAGTTTTGGGTTCTAGCGGCTGAGGATTTGAAAGGGAGGAAGATGAGGTACCCGTTGTGGACGCGGGTGAGCAGGAGGCTCGCCGCCAATTTCAGTCGGCCCTGTGATGTAGTTCACTCTGGGCGAGGTCCTATACCTATCCTTGATGAAGGTGAGCAGATGCAGGGGTGGGAAACGGAGAAGAGCCTCATTTGCTCCGGGGAAGGTGGATCTAGGTTTTTTGTTCTTCCTTCACCTCCACCTCGCCGGCAACCAGCCAAATATGCTTTGCCGGTGTTGGAGGAGTTCCCTGAGCTCCCTCGGAGGGCGGCGGTGGATGCCACCGATGGATTTGCATAGTTAGCCATGTTGTAGGTAGGGTTAATCGCGATCCCTCACCCTCTTTCGCCACCAGGGTTTTCATCATCGTGCACCGCGAGAGGAGGGGTTCGAGGAGTGGGGTGTGGGGAAGCATACAAAGTGATGGGCTGCGTGAAGCCCACGGTGTTGGTATGGCCTAGGCCCAACAGGGGACCTCTTCGAGGGTGCATTGCGCTACGCTTGTCTCTGAGGCCCACCAATGCCCAATAGTGGAGTTGGGCCATGGCTCGTGCCTTCAGTGGACAATGTCACGCCACCACTACTTAAGTGGCACTAGTGCCCCACTGGAACCCTAGATCCACCACTCACTTTCCCCGCATCGCTCCGTGATACCTTCGATCTGGATTCACGGATGTAGTATAATAGCTTTTTCCCTAGAAGACCTAGGTTTAATCGAACCTTAAAAAGCACTTCTAAAAGGTAATAAAAAGGACACGTCTACAAGACTTTGTTTGTTCATTTTACCTTAGTTGACCGGACCAATCTAGTTTACTTTATAATAGGTTTGAATAAATGGATGGAGATAGGCCAGGGTTGAAGATCCACCTACAGCTGCACATCAAATGGGATAAAAGATAATAATAAGCATAGTCATGTATAATGTTTGAATGGAGATAATCTCTTGTGGGCAACACATTCTAATATTCTAGAGCCCCCATGATCCAGTGGGCATAGCAATAGACTTTTAATCAACCGAGAGCATACCGAAGCCATGGGTTACAAACGATTATTAAGTGTAAAACACAGATCAAAGCTTTAAGTGGTGATGTTGTTGTTGATCCCGAACGGGGTGCTAAGCGAAGACCGTACTACCCTTTATGTCACTGAGGTTCCTATGAGATCGCTGCTAGCCAAGTATCCCACCTCAAGCCTTTATCAATCTATGGGATCTTGGGTACCTACAAGTCCACAGATCGAGACAAGAGACGAAGAAACAAAAGATACAAATCACAATTCCAAACAAAATACAATTCTCCCATGATCTCGATGCACATAATCGTTGTGAGGTTTCTCCCCAACCCGCAGCCCGTGAGGACTACTCACTCATAACAAATATATCGGAGATAGAAAACATCATACAAATACTTAGATTGAAATCAAATATTGTTAGAATGGTCGCCAAATCACAAGGAGATCTAAAGTACAAAGCAATGGCTATGGCTAGTGGATGGATGGATTCGGGAAGTGATGAACAATGGTGTGGATCTCCTTTGGTGGTGTTCCGATGCAATCTGAGAATGGTGGCTCTCTAGCCGGTGGCTGGAGCCTCAAAATATATAGGCGTCTTCATGAAAGTTGTAGGGTTTGACGAGACGACATCCTCGCCACTTGGTACGGGCAGGCGGTATGGGCGGACCGCACCCGTACCAGTGGTCGTTAAGCGTTCAGGCCCCTTGGTATAGCATCCCAATTACTTGGCCATGTGTACTTCCTCAAAATCCTTCATTATGACTCCTTATTTTACATTAAAAGTCGTGATTTCCTGCACAACATAAATCAAAGAAGATATTTGCATATCTTTGCAATTATTAGTCATTAGTGGCAAGAGTTGAGAGTTTCTTTAGCAATTGCTTGACCAAAAACAATATAATGTTTAAACACAGTGAAAGATGGCAAAAATCAGAGCCATCACTCCATGACTTCCGCCACGCTCGGCTTCTTCACCTTCCAGATTTAGCCGCTTCCTCTCGCTCCCCAGATCCAACCCTCCTTCCGCTTCCACCAAAGCCATGCATTGGGGCCACCGCGACAGTCGTGACAACCGTAACCTAACAAGCATCCTTTCAAAGAGGTTAGTCAGAGTGACCACCTTCGGGCGAACAAGCTCTCCAAAGTGGAGTTGCGCCAGATCTTGGAGGACCGGCACGGCCGTCAGTGTGTCTGGTCGCTACCGCGACAGATCGAAGCACCTTGTCATCATAGAGATGCAGCGCGCTATCCCTCAGGCCCATCTAACTTATGTGGTGCTGACGGTGGAGGATCACGTCCTCCATGCAAGCATGCTATTGTGAAGAAATACAAGAAGCAATATTTGGACCAAATGCTTGCCTTCGCTACTCCTGTGTCATCGACGTGTAGTTCGTCACACACGGAGGTGGTGGAAGTAGAGCCTGTTAGATCTAAGCCCAAGATTGTGTGTTTCAACTATGCCAAACCTGGCTACTTCTAATCTGGTTGCACAACCCATCCCTACTATGCAGTGTGCAATATGGACGTCCATACTACGGTATGTGCCCAGCTACAAACATACCACCCCAATTGATTCACTATGGAATGGCCGTGGAAGGGATGGGTTTCTTTGCGATGGAGAGCATGGCCCCTTTGGTCAATGAGAAAAAGGGAAATCTTTCTTATGTGATTGTTGATAATCTGAAAGCCAACGAAGGAGTGATTAAAGATGGCTTGAAGAAGCTAGTGTGTGAAAATTGGGACTGGCGGGTGGAAAGGCTTAGTGAGATGGGCTTTTCACTGATCTTCCCAAACCCTAACAGTCTTCGCCTCTACAGAAACATGGTGGACCTCACCTTGCCTGTTAGTAAGATCAGGGTGATCGTGCTGGATGAACTAGCTCCTACGCCGAGGAATATAGGCTCCTTCGCTGAGGTTTGGGTGAGAGTCTGGGGTTTGCTGCCCATTGTTCTTGCAGAGGACAGGATTTTTGCACCCATGACTCCTATGGGCAAACCAGTTCATGTTGATGCTCTCTCCCTCTTCAAAGAGCCCAAGGCTATGTTGATGAAGCTTCTCTCTCTAACCACTGATGAGTTGGCCATTTCCTTCCCCCTGTATGTTAACGGGGAAGGTTTCAAGATTGAGGTGATTCCTGAGAAGCATGCTAATGGTTCTAGTGCAACTCTCCCACCTCCCCCCCTGGCCAAGACGATCAAGACAGAGAAGAAGATGACAACACGACAGATGGACAAACCACCTATGACTCCCATTGGAAAGATAGGAAAGGAACGGTTGTGGATAAGTATGGAAACAGACCTGCCAATAGTGGATAGGGCCAATCTTCTAGACTGGTGCAATCGTGAAAGAAGAGTGAGGATTGTAGGATGGGAGCTAGGAGGTACAAAACTCTAGGAGTCAAGCCTCCCAAATATAAGGATTCTAGCAGTGGGCCAGTTGGAGGCTCTTCCCATCGCCATGACCCTCTTCTTTCGTCCACGCTAGCTCATCTATAGAAGAAACCTTTTGATTAGTACGGTTCAAACCTTCAGTCCTCTACGTCATTTGTGGACAAGTTGGCTGAGGCAGTCTCTTCCTGCCTCCTGGCTCTATCCCCACCTCCAAAAATGCCCTATTTCTCCTGCCTCTATCTCCTCTATAGAGTATACTTCTGAGGAGGGGGGAAAGGGTTCCATTTCCATCTTTCATGCCAGGGAAGGCTGCTAGGATGTCGAAGGAGGACCGTGTGGAGGTGGGATGGGAGACGCCTGATGAATGGGAGTTTGAAAATTAAACCCTTGTTGCGCGATCTAAGAAACTTAAGCTAGCCAAGGTGCATCCTCCTCTAGAGGCGGTGGATCTCTCAACTAAAGATGTGGAATTGGTGCACACGACAAAGGGCAAGCATTCGATTCCTGTTGAGGTGACTGCCATGCCATCCAAGACGCCAACATCCTTCTCCAATAACTCCAAGGATGGTCCTTCCTCAAGAAATGTCTCTACTCCCTCCTCCTCGGTATGCCATAGTGGAAGGAACAAGGACAAGAACGAAGAATTCATCATGTATAAGGCTATTAGAGTTACGGCGGAGAAGAACCTTGATGGTAAGTTCCCCTCCCCTCTCCCTTCAAGTTCTGATTTTGTGGTGCTTTCATCCCTTCCAGATTTGCACTTTTTGTTGCCTCCGACATGGGTTTTCTTCTTAATGCTTCTTGTGCCCCCTCTGATTTCTTGTCTCTAATCCGCACAAAAGAACTGGCATAGTCCACACTGTTGTTATCCAATTTAAGGCCCCTGGTAACATGACCCTAAGATCTCATAGATACGAACTTGTTTACTAGCGAATCGGTGATCCCCAAGTGACACGGCCGATATCAAAGAGGATCTAGTGTAACTCGAGGACAACAAGGAACCATCAAGTTTAAAGCCTTGATCTGGTCGAAAGACCTTTATTGATATGCTGACCATGGCTTTGGTAATAGGAAGAGGAATTATTGGAATCGAGAAGAATCTACCAAGAGGACTCTTGATTGGTATATGGGTTGATTGCCTACTCACATATGAATAAGAAGTATCATAATCACTTATCCCATTTTATTCACCTGGCACATTCACTATCACCACGATATGTTTCTCTCCGCGCCAAACTTTTCATCTGTAGAAACCTCAAACAACCTTCGTACTTTTACTTTTATGTTATTTAATTTAAGTATCGTTCAATACTCAAACTACTTCCTTTACACTCACCCATCTCACCCTCAACACTTGTAGTCAATGCAATCAAGACAAAGTGACACCTTGGGCGTGACAAAAACGCCACGGGTAAACATTTCCTAGGCTCCTTATTGGGACTGATATAAAAACAGGAACTAATACTTCCATGAAAACGTGCTCTGACGAACCTGTGCTCTTGCAGGCTATCAATAACCTAGTGTTGCACCTCAAGAAATGTTAAAGTATCGAGAAGCAATGTGACGCGTATTGATAAGTAATATGAAAGGTTCACACGATAAATATCTTCGTGTTATGAGGTGGGAATCAATATGTATAGATTGATATGCCTATGTTGATTAGAGTTGCGGAATGAGTTCTAGACATGTTCACTCATATCCGAACCCACAGGGTCACACACTTAAAGGTTTAGCAACATATAGAGTGTGAATGCAATGAAAGATATGATTGAAATAATACCAGAAAACGGTTTCGGAGAATCTCAGAATAATTCGGAGGTGTCCGGAGTTATCACCGAGAGTGTATAGAATGGTTCTGGACATTCTATGGAAAGTGTAGGAATGATTTAGGAAGGTTCTAGAATAATTCGGAGGAGCCCGGGTTTTTCAAAAAACATTAGAATAAATCATTAATTACCTAGTGGGTCCCATGGGTCTAAGGGGGCACATGGGCCCACTAGGGCACGCGTGCAGGAGGAGGGGAGGAGTCCCTGGCCGAGTCGGCGAGGGCTAACCCTTGGTCGATGATATGAGGTGGTGGAGGAGGGAGTCATAGGTGGACACAAACTCCCCCTAGATCAGTTTGGGAAGGGAGGAGTCCACCCGGGACTCCGATTCCCTCCCCTACTCAGATAGGAGGAGGCTGACCACCCCCATATAAGGAGGGGCCAAGCAGAGGAGGCATTACACCCAAGTCGTCGCCCCAATCCCTAGCATCTTTGCTGCCGCTCGCCGTTCTGCCTCGCTGTCGCGTCGACTTCCTCCTTTTCCTCGTACCGTCAAGATCGTCGTCAACACATGGAGGAGATCATATTCATCATCATTGCTGGAACGCTTCATATCTCTACCCGCCGTCTAGATCTAATCTAGCCGGTGATCGCGAAGTTCTTAGGATCTTCATCGACACACTCCCGCTTTGAATGGTGTGCTCAATCGCACTTTGACGTATTGTTGCAAATACCGTATGTGTGGATACGTGGAGGTGTTGCATGTGTGGTACTAGATCATTGGAGCCGTTCGTGGGATAATACATTTTCTCATGACTAGACAAGTCTAGTTGCGGGGATCTATGTTCGACCAACTTCGTCATTGACAAACTTCCAATAGTTCGATCTATGAGAGGTATGTTCTATTTCCATACTTCCTGCATAACTTGATCCGGTTTATGCGCTAGAAAATTTTCTTTTGTGTAGCGCCTATCCCAACAAAATTCACTCAACCACCACTAAGGCTCACATTCTTCTCCCGAGCATGCACCAGAAAGGTGGGTATTCGATCCACTAGGCGGTGCTCTTCGCGGTGGAAGCCAAAACCTCACAGAAAGCTTGGGGAAAACTCCACAACACAATTGTAGGCTCCCAACAATGGCCATGAAGCTCTTACAACACCAAGAGAGAGCTCCGGACGAGACTTCTTCCAACTAGAGTTCCATGAACCCAAGAGTAACATGTTCATCAATGGAAAGTGGGTGTAATTCAAATCCCTTTGGTGAGAGAGTAGATCTAGGCTTCCTCCCTTGATTCCCCAAAGGGCATGAAGTTCTGTTAGGTAGGGAAGGATATCTAGAAGCTTGGAGCTTTGAAACAATGGGAAAGAGTGAGTGGAAGCCGCATCCTTCACCTAAGGAAGGAGGGTACCTTTTATAGGTGACCTAAAAACTAGCCATTGGCTGACTAACACCAGAGTCTTTGGGATTGACATCTCGGAGTCTCCACGCTAGAAAAGCTAGAGTCCCTGAAGGTGGAGGATTCTCTAGGTCAGGACTTTGGGCCAGTCTCCGGGCCAACTTCCAGGAGATCCTAGACTCTAGGCCATAGTCTAGGCTAGAGTCCTCAGTCAGAGTCTAGGGTAGGCAGAATCGAGTCTCCAAGGTTGAACACTGGAGTCTCCGGAATCAAGACACCAACAACAGGTTTTTCATAGTTTATTCCTCCATGTTGCTATAGGTAGGCTGGTGGTGCATTTGGGTATGTCAACAATTTGAATTCCCACGAACCTTCCACTAAGCAACCCCTCTTAATAGCTCGGGTTTCCGATCAAACTAGCAACAAGGCTAAGGAAACCTTCTTGATCCTTCTTCGATATCTTCACCTTTGAGGGGTCGACCACCGTCTTGTACTTTTCACCTTATGATAAAAACATACTTAGCACACGGTTAGAATCACTTGTGTTGTCAACAAACACCAAAAATTCACTTAGGGAGGGAAATGTCAGTTCATTCTCCTCTATTTTGGTGTTTGATGATAAAAAAGGATTGGCAAGAGATATATAAAAATAGCATAGAAAAAGAGTATGTAAAATATGAACATGCTCCCTCTAGATGTGTGCACATTTTTTATTTACATTTGAATACAAGTGCACAACTCCTAGGATCAACACTCCCCCTATATTTTGCAAACCAACAACATGTGCAAGGGAATATGATCAACATGCATATATTTGCAGAAAAAGGTAGAGACATGGTAAAAGGAATAAAGGCTAGCTCAAATCGTCGGTGGACACCAGAATGCATCAAAGCATTGTGGGAGCATAAGATATTTGCATACTCGATCGTACTTGGCATATCCATCTAGGATCGTCAGTAATTTCATGGAGAACCCCACGACCAAACACATGAGCGTCGCCAAGGCCAAATCTTGCGATATATGAAAGGCACTATTAATCTCTGTTACACGTACAAAAATGAAAAATAAGGATTAATCATCATGGCTACTCAGACAACGACATGGCATGCGATATTGATGATCGGGAAGAGCACATAGGGCATGGTATTCTACCTATGTACAAATCCTATCACCTAGAATTCTCAAAAACAAAAGGTGGTGGCAGTGTGTTCATATGTGACCGAGTACATAGCAGCGAGCACGGTGGCTTGTTAAGGTGTGTGGGTGAGAAGAGACTCCTAGATAATCTTGCAAAGAAGTAGGCGCATAAGGTATCACTAAAGATCGACAACCAAGTAGTAATCTCATTGTGCAAAAACCCGGTTCATCACAAGAGGAGCAAGCACATAAACACACCATTCTACTACATCTGGGAATGCGATGAAGAGGAATGATCGAGGTGAACACACGAACACCCACGATCAGCTTACATTCTTACCAAGTCCCTCGAAAAATAGAAGTTCATCGAGATGACGAAAAAAAGTCAGAATGTAAGAGATGAAAGCAAAGCAACCAGGTTAAGGAGGTGAATGAAGATGTTAATCTAGTTGGGTTCAGATACGTAGTCACCCAAGTAAAGTCCTACTCCCTCCGTCTCAAAATAGATGTCAAAAATTTATCAAGTTTAGATGTATCTACTAAATAGTGTCTAGATTTATCAAAAAAATTACAACTACAACATCTATTTTGAGACATAGGAAGTGGAATTAATTTTAGAAAAGTTTAAATTTGTTTAATGATTAGTTGCAAGCATGCACTAGTATAAAATGGACCTTTGGTCCAGGGGTATTAGTCCCGGTTTTGCTACAAATCGGGACTAATGCCCCGGTCCCAACGGCTAGATCTGGCCCCAGGGATGGCAGGCACTAGTCCCGGTTCGACGGAACCTTTAGTCCTGGTTCGTGTAATAAATCGGGACTAAAGGGTTTCAGGCAGGCTGGGTCGGACGCCAGACCCTTTAGTCCCAGTTTGTTATACGAACCGGGATTAAATGTGGACCTTTAGTCCCGGTTCTAGACACGAACCGGGACTAAAGGCATGACTATATCTTCTTCCCCCACCTGCCCGAGCCACCATTTCAAGCTGGTGGATCCTCTCTCTTTCTTGCTTCAAGCTCGAGTTCATGCCCAATTTTCTCTCAAGATTTGTCTATATTTTGTGGTGCCCCATCTATCCAAAGGTTCTAAAAGGTGTGCAACTTCATCCTTTGAACTCTCATTGCTATATTAGCTCATTTCATGCTCTATCTTGTAGATGGATTTGTGAACTTAGTTCGGTAGTAATTTTTGTAATGATAACATGAGATCGATGTTTAGATTCTATCTATCTTGTATTAATGTAAGAAACTCTAAGGTAAATATCACAATATGTGGATTCTACCTATATATCTTGTTTTGGCACATAGTCTCGAAATTTGATTTTAGAAACACACACATGCGTGAGTTCATCATTCTAACTAGCTGGGCAAAATACCCTTCTTCGTCTACCTGCGTTCAACAAACTGAAAAAATTGTAACAAAGATAGGGTTAATTCATAAAAGCTTGATAAGAAGACATCACAGCAAATCTTCGAGAAGCTCCTCTATGGCGAGCTCCTCGAAGATGTCTGAGGATAGGATCCTAAGACATCTTCGAGAAGCTCCGCCGTAGTGGTGTCCCTCTCGCACCATCTTGGAGTTAATAACTTCTCTAGCTATAGATTAATACGCCGGGTAACTAAAAGAATTCACATATTAGGGAGTGCCTCTATGGCGAGCTCCTCAAAGATGTCTTAGGATCCCGTCTTCAGACTTTCCAAGGGTACGAGATAAATGGGAATACATTTTACACGATCGCCCAAGATAAAAAGAGCACCAACCAAAACAGTGGTGTCCGATTTGATGCAACAGACGAGAATGGGCAAAAGGATACATATTATGGTTACATAGAGGAGATATGGGAACTTGACTATGGACCTTATTTTAAGGTCCCTTTGTTTTGGTGCAAATGGGTCAAGCTGACAGGAGGCGGGGTTGAGGTAGACAAGAAATACGGAATGACAACAGTGGATCTCAACAACCTTGCGTATATAAATGAATCATTTGTCCTAGCCAATGATGTGGCTCAGGTTTTTTATGTGAATGACATGTCTACCAAACCGAGAAAAATGAAAGATAAGCAAAAGAATACATCATACGATGAGCCAAAGCGCCACATAGTTCTTTCAGGAAAAAGAAACATCGTGGGGGTGGAGGATAAGACAGACATGTCAGAAGATTATGATAAGTTTCATGAAATTCCGCCCTTCGCTCTGAAGGATGACCCAAACATCCCGCTAAGTAAGGAAGATGCTCCATGGTTACAGATTAGAAGAGAACCCTAACAATAGAGATGTGTGGATGTTGGTGATGTACAATATTATTAAACCTTTATTTTTAATGATCTGCTTATATATATATGGATATGAACTGTCTCGGTCTCAATAGGTAGTATTGCAACTTGCTATGGCTAGACATTTATTAATATTAAAATGTAAAACTTATTCAGAATCATATCTAGCCCTGTAGTACACAGCTTTAGGGTCGTCATCGTCGTCGCTCGTAGCACGCGGCTGGATCCTCAACCCTTCCCTAGCTTGTGTACGGGGGAGGGGGCACCTGCCACTCCGGCCTCGGATTATCAACACACGGGGGAGGGGGATCCTGGATGACGACCCTAGTACGCCCTAGGCCTTCACCATCACTACCATTCTTGTGGCTATGCGGCCGGTGAAAGTACGGGTACCTCAGGCGAGGATGGTCTCCTATGGCGATATAGCGCATCACGCTGGCGATAGTCCGATTCGCCCACCACAGGTGGCGACCCGCCTTGTTGTGGTTCACTGGGGGAGGACCGTCACCCTCGTACCTAGCGAGATCCCTTTCCCGCCGTTTTGCGAAGAAGGCATTTCAGGTGTCGAGTGTGTCGGGATCCCAATGGGGATCCATCCGCTGCTTCGGCATGAGGTCGAGGTAGAAGTGGTTCGTGATGGCCGCCTGGCGGGCCGAACCTTGAGGCACAGGAGGAACAGGAACCTCTCCAGCGCTCAGCATCCAGCCGGCGGGCAGCCAGTACCCCGGCGGGCATGGGTAGCTGGAGGCGCATAGCGTCTCGGTCTCCTTGAGTGTCAGAAAGGCCCAGTAAGCGGTGTCCATTGTTGTGAGAGAGAAGGTGTGGATGGACATGGCGGTCGGCCTAGATATAGAGGGAAATGGCGGGAAAACATGGCAGGAAGCGGGGGAAATGGCGGGAAAACATGGCGGGAAGCGGGGGAAATGGCGGGAAAACATGGCGGGAAGCGGGGGAAATGGCGAGAAATATCTAGTCCCGGTTAGTGGCTCCAACCGGGACTAAAGGCCCCCAAAATATCTTTTAGTCCCAGTTACTAGTTTTAGTATTAAATATTATATTTGTAATGAGTATATTATTTTTTGTGAATATTTTGGTATATTATATGTATTTTTCTGTTTTTTAAATAATAAACTATATTTTTCCAACATTTATACTAAATATAATACTTGTTAAACAATAGATAATTTCATTTAAGTTGTATAATAAAGTATGATAACGGATTAAAATTATAGATCTTTTTTTCTGAAATTTTTGATATATAATACATAATTTTCTGAAAACTACAAACCATTTTTCTTTTTGGTGCCAAAACAACACCTTTAGCCCCGGTCCTTTAGTCCCGGTTTGTATTACAAATCGGGGCTAAAGGTGTTTGGCGCGCGGGAAGAGCGGCGGGCTGAAAACACCTTTAGCCCCGGTTTGTAATACAAATCGGGACTAAAGGGTGACCTTTAGTCCCGGTTTGTATTACAAACCAGGGCTAAAGGTTGGGGGTATAAATACCCCCACCTCCACCCCGGGTCTAGCCACGACCAGGAGCAGCACCCATCTTCTTTCCCGACGACGAATCGCCGCTGCCTGCGCCCGTGGAGGAGCACGCCGCGCCGCTTCCCGTGGAGGAGCACGCCACGCCACCGCCCGCGCCGCCGCTCGCCGAGGAGATCCAGCCGCGCCACCGACCGCCCGCTCCACCGCCCACGCCACCGCCCGTCGACGAGGAGCCAGCAGCACCACCGCCCGCGCCGCCTGTGGAGGAGCTCGCCGCTGCCCTCCGTCGCCCCTGCAGGTGATCAATTAGGGTTAGGTAGTTTAATTATTTAGTTAGTGTTAGGGATTTAATTAGTTAATTAGGTGTTAGAGATTTAGTTAGGTTTGTGTTAGGGATTTAGTTAGGGTTAGTGCTATTAGGGATTTAGTTAGAATACTTAGTTAGTTAGGGATATAGTTAGAATATATACTTAGTTAGTGTTAGGGATTTAGTATTAGGGTTAGTGTTAGAGATTTAGTTAGGGTTAGTGTTAGGGATTTAGTTAGGGTTAGTGCTATTAGGTATTTAGTTAGAATACTTAGTTAGTATTAGTGATTTAATTAGGATTAGTGCTAGGGATTTAGTTAGAATACTTAGTTAGTTCTAGTTATTTAGTTAGGATTAGTGCTAGGGATTTAGTTAGAATACTTACTTAGTTAGGGATTTAGTTAGAATATATACTTATTTAGTGTTATTAGGACAATACTTAGTGATTTAGTTACTGTTTATGTTTTATGATTGTTTATTGCTATTATTTAGTTAAGCCGCGTCCTCCTCGTCCGAGCCTACTGGACTCCGTCGGTTTCGGGATGTCCGAGCCTGGGCTCCGCCGGGTTGGCACTGGGAGGTGCTACCTGTCAGGACTCGTACCTTGGTGAGAAATCCGGGTATCATCATCGACCCGGAGCTTCTTTGATGGTGTCCACGAGGTCCAGGAGCGGTGCAGAGGGAGCCGGCCCCCGAGGAGGTGCTACGTCGTCGTATCAGGCAGGAGGACGAGCACGTACGGCGATATATATACCTTTTGGAGACCAGGTTCTCCAATATCTGGCAGGTTCACGGATCTGATCACCTGAGCTATTCTCCGGTGATGGTTCATCTTCTCTAGGTGCAGAGCCGCCGTGGCACAGAACGCGGCAGCCGAGTTCGCCAGTTTGATTATTATTGTAGTTTATCTTATAAGCGAGATATGAGCGACATGTATTAATAATGTACTTTATCTTATATTATTGTACTTTATCTTAATGCAAAATTGTTTCATTATTAGTATGTAATCTTGTTTCTGTATTCGAGTTGTCGCAATTGTAATATTCCTTTACTTAATGCAATATTTTTTTCTGTATTAGTTAAGCTATGGACGGTAGACAGAATGAAGATGAGATTTTCAACATGATAGATGAGGGTACTGGGGATTATGATGATGGATCCCAGTATCTTAATTTGTCTGGAGGAGACGAGGGTGGAGACGATGGTGCTGACCATGGTGGAGACCATGGTGAAGACACCATCATAATAACAAACTCCATCGAGGTATATAAAGCCTCTACCGATTGATCACTAGTATAGATGCACTAATTGATTCATATATATGTACTGACGAATGTTTCTTCTCTTAGACCTCCGCATTCGACCAATCTTCTACAAGGACAAGAGGCCCGGCACACAAGTTGCCCGCTGATGTCCGTTTCAGCATTGACTTAGTCTCTGCGCTTGGTAAACCGTTGGAGCCCAAAGAATCTGTGAATGCATTTGTACATCAATGCGGAGTTATTGTTAGAGACACCGTCCCGATCACCACACGAGAGTGGAATAAGCCAGGAAAGAAAAGGGATCCAGCTGGGGCTAGTTTTGTAGATGACAGAGCGAGAGATGCGATGTGGAATTCTCTCATGACACATTTCACTCTACCAGTCTTGGAGACTGATGAGCTCACACAACAAATGATGAGGAAAGTCAAGGCATAGGCTCTTAAGAAGATGGGTGAACTATTCAAGGACTGGAAGAAAAGATTGTGCCACAACTATGTCTTGAAGAAAAAAACTCCTCCATTCACTAGCCCACTAGAGATGCAGCAGGATAACTGGGCCGTATTTGTGGAATACAAGAACTCGGCACGAGCTGTGGCAATGTCAGAAAAGAATAAGCTAAATGCAGCCAAAAAGAAATGTCACCATCATATGGGCATAGGTGGCTACAAGAGTGCCATGCCTAAGTGGGATAAAGCTGAGGTTGTCCTAGAGGCTAAAGGGGTCAATCCAGCTATGTCTGGTTAGCCCTTGAGGTCAAGAAATTGGTTACTCAGGCATGGGGCATCATATGACCCAGAAACAGGCGAGATTGTTGCAACCAAAGAAGTTGTTGGATCCAAAGATGATCTTATTAAAGTGATAAAAGAGGTTGAAGAGGGAAAGTTTGTTCCCAATAGAGAGAACGATGAGCTGACAAAGGCTCTCGGGAATCCTAAAAAGGATGGACGAACAAGAGGGTTCGGACCTTCTTGTCCATGGGCTATCGGGGGTCCCGAGGACCTTGACACGTACACAAGCCAATCAAGAAAAACAAAGCGGAAAAAAGAGGAGGAAGCGGAGCGGTTCGCGAGGTTTGAAGCCATGCTGCAGGAGCATCGGCAGAAGCTTAATGAACTTAAAGGACTCCGACAGCAAGATCCTGCACCAGATAGTACGGTCAGCCCATCGCAACGGAAAAGCAGCGTGGCTTCCATGGAGGGCCACAGTAATGATGCAACGATGGATGTGTACCCTGTGGATGCAATTAAGGAGAAGACTAGTTGTGAGCTACATGTTGAACTAAAGAACATATCCATGAATGTGGCAGTCGGCTTTGTTTTACATTCTGCACTAGGAGCGACCTACCATTGCAATCCGATTCTAGCTGGCTATGCTCGTGTCGGTGTGGATGAAGTTCAACCGCTATGTTAGTCACTACAGCTTGACTTCCTTGGAGGTGAAGGGGAGACGACACTGGGAGAAGTCACAAGTGGCTTCATTCTTTGGAAAAAGGAATACATCAATTTTCCAGGCTCGGCACCAAGGCCACCTTCTCCACTGAGAAACAGTCCATCACCTCCAAGGCCACCATATCCTCCCAGTAAAAGTCCACCTCCAAGGGGACCGTCTCCTCCCAATAAAAGTCCACCACCTCCAACTACAATCCATGACCTCAACACGAGTCCATCTCAATCTACGCAGCCGCCTCCACCTACTAAGGGCCAAAAGCGAAAGAATAGCACCGCTCCGTTGAGCGATAACCGACACCCAAAGTGACAGTTGTCGCCCCTCCCAAGAGTACCGCCGGTTCCTCCCAAGAGGACTTACAACCTGAACGATGAGGAGATTGATGTGGTCGTACGGGCCGAAGTGGATGCTCATTTTAAAAAGAAACAACCTGAGCCAGAGGTCCAAATAAAACCAAAAACCAAGGAGCACTTTAGGAAATTATTGACGCAGCCATCCCAAGCTCAGTTAAATGCGCCAGATGACTATACACGATGTCTTCAGAAGACACTGAAACAGAAGAGATCAAGTGGTATAGGAAGCATCACAAAAGACGTTCCCCAGCAGGGGGAACAAGCAAAACAATCGAGTGGTAGCGGAAGCATCAGAACGGATATTCCCCAGCTGGGGAAACAAGCAAAACAATCAAGTGGTAGACGAAGAGCCAAAAGAGACATTCCCCAGCTGGGGAAACAAGCAAATCAATCGATCCCCCTGCTCCAGGTGTACATACCCGAACCTCAACTATATGAGGGAGAACCTATGGATCCGAAAACGACTAAGATATTGGCCGAGCAATGTAATATGTCTATTCATGCCATTATTCACGATGATCATATGCCCAAGGCTGAGGTAGCACCCAAATTTGTTTACGGGGAGCCTCTGGTCAGTTCTAAGAGGCTTTGGGATATGCCAACAAAAATGCGACGATTGCATGAATGGTACATGAAAGTATCAAAAGAAGAGCGATATTGGCTCATAGTGAAAGTTCGAAAACAGCATTACTTCGCTGAAGACGAGGTCCCTATTGAATTTACAGAATTATTTCCGTTATTCAATCTCAAGGAGCTCGATAAAGCTATCCTCAGTTGCTATTGTCTGTAAGTGATTACTTTATTTATGTAATTAAGTCTCTATCTCAGCTTGTTCAATTCATTGCCGGTAAGTATACTCAATATATTCTTTTATACACTATATATAATGATGTAGATTGAAGATTCTTGAATGTAGAAGAAAGGCTATCAACAGATTTGGGTTCATTGACCCACATCGAGTTAATGGAGCTGTGCTAAAGGATAAGCCACTAAAGACCGAGCAAAACTTGCTCCGGTTTCTCATGAACCAACATTTCTGTAATGAAATATTATTTCCTTACCATGACGGCAAGTGAGTTCTTGTACACATTAACTTTTGCTTACTCGATGTTTAGTGTAAATAATGAGTTACTGACGTATGTAAACCTTGCGTAGGTACCACTGGATTCTTCTAAGCATTTCAGTTGACTTGGGAAGAGTTCGCATCATGAACTCACTCAACAAACACATTGAAGACTACCGCAGCATTATCGATATGCTCCAGATGTAATTTCAACCATTATCGCACTATATCGGTTTCTTTCGTTCATTTTCTGGGATATCAAGTAGTTATTAACTCATACATTCATTTTCTTTGTCGGGTAGGGTTTGGACACGGTTCAAAAACAAGGTCTGCGATCAATAGCGTGAGGAGCTATTTTTTAAATCGGTCTCGGTAAGTAGTACGAGCTAAGTCCGCGCATCTATTTAATTCTAGTTTATGTTTATTTATCATGCTAGAGTTATTATTTGATTGAATTTTATTCTTGTAAAGTGCGCGAGGCAGCCACGGGGGACTAATCTATGTGGATTCTATGTGTGCGAGTTCATTCGCATCACTACTGAGAAGCCCTTGAAACTGTTCGAGTAAGTAAACAATATATTCACCCTTTATTTTTATTACAAAAATTTGTGTTGAGTCTAATTTATACTATCTCCATCTTTATAGTTGGACGCGATGCGGGACAAGCTCCTACCAGAGGACCGCCTACTAGCAATCCAAGAGGAATTTGCTGGATTTTTTGTCGACGAGGTCATAGACCCATACGGAGAATATTCTCTGGATAGACCCTAAAACATCCATATAATAATCTCTATGTAATCAAATAGACAGGCTCTGGACCCGGTTGGGACTCCATGTAATGATCGACCTTCCATGCATGTATGCTTATAAGAGAAATTATATTATATATATGCATCAATGTGTACAAGTACTGTGTAGTAGCGTTCTGTATGTATACAGAAACTTGTTTCTAATGAAAACACAGAATAAAAAATAATTAAACACAAAACACAAAATAAAAAGAAAAACACAAAACCCTAAAACTCCATCTCCTGCTGCGGCAGCCAAATGGCCCAAAACGCTGCCGCGACAGGAAACCTTTAGTCCCGGTTACTAAATGTCCTCCAGCCTAGCGCGTCTCGCCGGGCCACGTGGTGGACCTCTAGTCCCGGTTCATAACAGAACCGAAACTAAAGGCAGCATCTTTAGTCCTGCTTTGGCAGTCCCGGTTCGTAATCCGGGATTAAAGGATCTTACGAACTGGGACTAATGGCCTGGTTTCTAGTAGTGATGAGTCCTAGTAGGTTATCGATTCCTAGTCCTGCTCAAGTCTCTAGTGCCTGCGTAGATGTATAAAAGCACCCATACGTCTGCACCTTGTACCAACGAAATCATTGAGAAAAAAAGAAATGAAAACCAAGACAGACACGAGGCATGTCCATGGCAATCACCAAATCCAGTTTCGAATCAAGTTTTCAGTATGTTTGTTTCTGTAAAAGATCGGTTGATTCCATGTATAGCACTACTACATTTAAATACACCAGTTCATAAAAACAAACACATCTGAAAGATGAAGATCTTATTGAAGATTAAAGTTTTCGCTTGGTATCTCCGTCGTGGTGTGATTTTGACGAAAGTTAATCTAGTTAGGTGCAACTGGCAAGGAAGTACAAAATGTTGTTTCTACCATCACGAAGAAACTATCAAACATTTGTTCTTTGAATGCAAGTTTGAGAGTTCTATATGGTCAGCCATCCAAGTAACCTCAAACTGGTATCCACCACGCTCAGTAGCCAATATGTTTGGAAACTGGTTGCATGGTATAGATAACAAGAATAGGATACATATCAGCGTGGGAGCGATTGCATTAATATGGTCGATGTGGCTATGTAGAAACAATAAGGTTTTTGATGCTAAAATGTCTTCACTCATGCAGGTAATTTATCACTATTGTCACTTACTCCGGGAGTGGTTTACCCTACAAAAACCGGAACACTACGCCTTTTATATGGAGGTGTGTTCGCGTTTGGAGCAAGTGACGAAAGAAGTTTTTACCCAACATAGGTGGCATCATAATCTGCAGATTGAACCTCCTCCTACACCATAGGCGTCTTATATAGTTTCATGTATATTAGGATTTGTCTATGAGATTGTTCTCCTCTACCCTCTATTCTTTTATTTTGGCTGTGTGCATCTCAGTTATGCAAAGACTGGGTGTTGCTCTCTTTAATTGTATCATCTTGATGTAAATATTGGAGTCTAATAAAAAGCGTCCTTTATTAAAAAAAAGCTGCTCACATACAACAGCTGGAGAAAATTGAAGTTCTAGCTAAAATCGATCAAAGCCAAGCTTTGCGCTGCAATTTCCGTACGTGTATATATTATGCTTGCAAAGCGGCAACAATATAAAGGCTAGAACCAGCACAGGAGGGATTGCCGCTACTCCAAACTTGAAGTTTCGAGCCAATACCCTCTGCAAGGGCAGAAGTTACTCCAAATTGCCAAAGTTCAGAGTTTTAGCAATGCAATTTTTTTTTTTTTGAAATGTAGCCATTCAATTGTTCGCAAATATCAACCGTACCACAATTAGGGTTTAGAGTACAAAACATAGCACCAGTAGAAATAGCAGGGACCATCATTCCCTTTTACTACAAAGTACTCCTTCCGTTTAGAAATATAAGATGTTTTAACTTTGTGAATCGAATGTATTTAGACGTCTTTTAGTGTATAGGTTCGTAGACGTTCGGAGTGAATCTATATACTAAAAGGAGTCTAGATATACTCCTTTCACAAAGCTAAAACATCTTATATTTTTAAACGAAGGGAGTAGAAACTAACACTGATCACTCGGAATGATATGAACCATCATAGTTAGCTTGTTCTGGTTATTATTCTTCAGCTCAAACAAACAGGTATCTCCGACCTGCAGATGGTTGTCACGAACAAATTTGTGCCAGCCACTATCAAGGACACGCCTCCTACGAGTCCTATGATTCCAAATACGCAGCTTGGTGTGCCATATCTTCCCCTTATGCTGGAGCAAAATTGGTTCTTCTCTCTTTGGAAGATACGTGTCAGCATATTGTGCACCAAATTCCTAGTATTTTACAGGTATAAGCAAGTTACAATGACATGTCGGCCAATCATATTAATAGCTAAAACAACCTTGCCATATAGTAATGTGGTTTGAGAAGATATGTGTTTCTTTGATATATTTGCAAAACTAAATTCAAGCAGAATATATACTCCCTCCGTTCGGAAATATAAGACGTTTTAGCTTTGTAAATCGAATGTTTCTAGACATGTTTTAGTGTATAGATTCGTAGAGGTTCGGAGTGAACCTATACACTAAAAGGAGTCTAGATACATTCATTTCAGAAAGCTAGAATGTCTTATATTTCCGAACGGAGGGAGTAGAAACTAACACCGATCACTACGGATGATATGGACCATCATAGTAAGCTTCTTCCGGTTATTCTTCAGCTCAAACCGACAGATATCTCCGACCTGCAGACGATTGTCATTGACAAATTTGCGCCAGCCACCATCCAGGACACGCCTCCTACGAGTCGTATCTCTCCAAACACGCAAGTTGGTGTGCCATATCTTCCCCTTATGCTGGAGCAGAATTAGTTCCTCTTTCTTTGGAAGATACGTGTCAGCATATTGTGCACCAAATTCCTAGTATTTTACAGGTATAAGCAAGTTACAATGACATGTCGGCCAATCATATTAATAGCTAAAACAACCTTGCCATATAGTTATGTGGTTTGAGAAAATATGTGTTTCTTTGATATATTTGCAAAACTAAATTCAAGCAGAATATATAGCATGCAGATAGTACGGTTAAGTTGGACACATTGTGTCACGATAATTGAACTTACCAGGACGTAGTGCCCATTGACACCAACACTGGAATTTTTCATGATTGCCACATATAGGGGTGCTTCCAATTGGATGGATCGCACTCTATCTTCAACTATGCTTCGTTGCAATGGAGATAGACAGCTATTTTGTGGTAATATGTAGGGAGGCACAAAAGGACCTACGTGCATGTCACTTTCTGAGCGAAGTAGATGAACCGTAAACGTGAACCTTTTGCTCCCACCCTTTTCCGGTACAAGGATGCAGATATCACCCTCCTCCACATGATTGTCACAAACAAAATCAAACCACTGCCCCCTAATCTTGTGCCCACTTGCATCATTGCTCTTGTAGAACCTGGCATGCCACTTCTTGCTCTCCCCTGGCCTCTGAAGTGTGACAGTCGCACTTTCACGGGGAAAGTGTATAACTGCGTATTTCCTAGGGATGTACTGATTACAAATTGGACAGGGCAAGAATATGTGATACCATTAACAAAAGAGAACACAAACGCCAGCCCAAATATTGTTTCAATAGTCAAGAAAGAAAGTTCATCATTTAAGTGCTAAGAAAGGGCCGTGAAAATATGAAGATGATGTAGTTTTCCTACAACCTTGGAAAAATAAATACCCCCTTTTAATTCTAGAGAGGACTGTGCTGTACCGTAAAAGAACTCAGAAAATTTACCAGAGAAGCATAGGGTGGTTCAACATTGGACTTCTTCATTATAGCCACGAATACAGTAGTTTTGGGTTGAATATCCTGGAGAAGCATAACTACTTTCTCCTTTTGTGCTTCATCTAAACAACTCCTAATTGGCAACACATAATCATGCTCGGGAGGCGTTGGAACATCATCCGACTCAAAAGAATCGCACTCGGAAGCACCATCTTCTCCTAAAATTTCATGGTAAAAGAAACGATAAGTAACTTAAAGTTTGTAGCATGTGTGCATGTGAGTTAACAACAGACAAATCGATGTGTTTATTTTGGCAGAAATGTAACTTAACACTACAACCTGATTCATCAGATGAAGAGGATATATCAGCCGTCTTTGTAATACTTCTACTGTGACCTGACTGCCCACTTTGGCATCCATCTGAGCTTCCACTTGCTGACAATTTCAGTAAATAGAAATAGATTTACACATAAATAAGACAAAAATATGAATTGGACCGGTAGCACTTCGGTCATACAGTCCATACCGTCAGACTGTTCCTCCTTAACATGCACATGAACAGGACTTCCAACCAGGGGATGATTAGTATTCCCTTTGCGAAGTACATGGATCATCATTGTGAATGTTGTCCCCTTGCCATTCGACATCGGTTGGAAGAGGCAGAGATCTCCCTCTAGTAAATGATTGTCGCGGACAAAGTGGCTGTCATACAGATTATACCGACCTCCATCTGGGGTGACATGCAATTTGCAGTGCCATGTTTTGCTCTGCCTGGCCAGCTGGAGTGTAATAGTTTGACTTTTGTGTGGAAAGTAAGCGACTGTGTAATCCTTTGGAATAACCTAATCACAAAAGGTACAACATGTGCACTGTTGTAAGCTTTAAGCGGCAGTGACGGAGCTTGCCAAGAATATTTGGGGGGGCAAAACTTTAAATATGACTGTCTGGGGGGGCAAAATGCTCTACTTTTTCTGTTCTTAAGCTCGTACAAAAAAAATTCCTTCACTAATCTTTCAAGGCTGGGGGGCGGTGGCCCCTGCTGAACTGTGTGTAGCTCCGCCAGTGATAAGCGGATAAGATTATAACAAAAGAGAGGTTCACCTAATATACATGAGTTTAGAGCAAGAGAATGAGCCAGAGTATTACGACCGTAAGAATTCACCAAGTACATAGGATATATTTTGATTTGAGTCTTTCGATGTATTTTGTTCCAGTAATAGCTCTTCAAGATTCATTAGAACCAGAATAAGACTGTATAAATTAAACAGTATACAAAAGGGAAATATATATATGAATGCAAACAATAAGCAATTCATATAGAATTCAAAGGTTTAAACTAATGTACCAGGTCAGGATATGGTTTCACATTGGGCTTCTTCATGACAGCTACAAGCAGAGGCATTTCTGGTTGAATTTCCTCCGCAAGTGCAACTATGTTTGCCTCCTGCTCTTCTGTTACATAGCATTGCCCTGATAAGACATAAAGAGGCTCTGAGGGTGTGTGATCATCCGAATCAGAAGACTCATGCTCAGAAGGACTGTCTTCTCCTGTATACATAGAGTTTTCAACAGTAAGTGCAACAGCAGATAAAACATCACCTTAATTAGAACACGACGCAAAGCACAAGTCAGTAGCAAGGTAACCTGAAAAATCCTCAGATTGACATGTCCTTGTCCGTTTTCTACAATGGCCTGAACTTACAGAGCTGCTTGACATGCCTGTCGAACTTGTGACTGGTTCTTGATCACTAGTAGTGCTCTCTATGCCAGCACAGGACACCCTTTTCTCACAACCACCAGAGTCAAATACCGCAACCTTGAAGCGAGATCTTCCACGGTATCGGAACATCAACGAGTCTTTCTCCACTATGTTATTGGCATCAACAAACACATCCCATCCAGATTGGAGGATTGTTCTATTCTTGCGCTTGGTAACCTCGACATCGTGCACAATACGATTGGGGCCTTCTAGTCTGATAGTTCCTAGCATCTTCCCATCGAAATGGTTCACAAACCTCTCTGGTATGACCTGCAGCAACATATGTAAAGTTTTGTAAGGAGTATATATTAGTTAAAAAGAAATGCATTTCCCTGAAATTGGTACCAATGGTGACAGTTGATACTTGATAGAGGCCTTATTTCTACTAGTGCCGCACTACTTGACAAATATCCTACCAGGCTTTGTGTAGAATTTTTGTTCATCCGCCTGACGAAACGCGTGGCCTTCCCATGTAGATGGTTCCAGTACCTCTTGCAGCTCTCGCAAGAATTCCTCATCTCGCAGCTTCAAGTAACCTCTACACAGATTTTAACAAATTAGTTTACTCTGAGACTACTCACTACTCTTTTGAGTTATACTACTTGAGCCGAAGAACTGCGCAACGAAAGAAGCACATGAAGAAAAGAGACATGGATAAATGACTGATTGGTGGACATGGTTACTACTAACATTGAATCACCATGCCTATCAGCTACCTCCCAGCTCCTTGAATCACCATGCCTTGGATCTGGAAGTAAGAAAGAAACATTGAGAATGCGTAGGAAGACGCAGAAGGCGGAGGAGAATAGGAGGAGGGGATCCACCTGTCCTGGAGTGGCCTCCAGTGCTAGACGTTTGGTATTCTTGTAGAGACCCACTGACCCAGGACAAATTAAGGCAAGAATCAGAGGGGCGTAGCACACGTAATGATGCCCTGACTTGTCATCTCATCCTTTGCTACTTCGACGGGACACTGTGTCATGCCTTAGCTGTCTTTTAATTCCACGACTAGCACGTTTTATAATACTCCCTTCAATTCAAATTAATTGACTCGAATTTATCTAAATTTGGATGTATCTAGACATATTTTAGTGCTACATACATCCGAATCTAGACAAATCCAAGTCAATTAATTTGGATCGGAGGAAGTATAATAATATGTCGCGAAACGAATGTATCTACATATTATTATTTTTACTTCCAGAGAGGCATGAAAAAGCCTCCCCCCTGCCGCTGGCCTCGCTACGATGGCGGCGGAGCCAACCGCCGAATGATGGTCTGGGGTGGGTGGATGCCGGAGTTGGCCGCCATGGATGCTGGGGAAGAGATGGCCTGGTTCGACGACGACTAGTGACCAGGGCGGCGCCCCTGGTTGGGGTGGTAGCGGAGGTCCCTCCTGGTGGCGCCATGACCGACGGTGGAAGTCCTTAGCCAAGACGGCTGGTGTTGGAAACCCTAGATCTTGCGATCTGGGGCTCTGATGCTGCATTCCCGGACCTCTTCATTGCTGGTAGGGCCAGATCCGGTGGGGTCCAACCCTTCTTTGTTGTCATCTCTCTCGTTACTAGCCTAGCCACGAGGCTGCTTGTAGGGTTTGGTGCGGCGGAACTTGCATGTTACCGGCGGGTGGCGAGGGGGCTGCCGACTCGGTTTTGAATAAAGGGGGTGCTCCTCAGATCCCTCTCGCACCAAGACGAAGATATACTTGATGCGTGTTTCCATTGATTTGGCCGGAGTGTCTGGTTCCGGAAGACTTTCTCTAAGGTGAAAACCTAAGATCTTTGATCGGACGATGATAGCGCTTGTGCATGGTTTTCTTCTTGGAGGCATCACTTTTGGAGGGGTTGGACTTCTGGTGTTGTTTTGGTGGTGGTAGTGTCGCTGCTGCTAAGGATCTAATTACTATAGCGGGACTTCTATTTTTCGTAATTCTTCTACCTATCTTCGGATGTGTGCAGCCAATAGGGTATGCGTTATTGCAAAGGTTGGGTGTAATTGGTATCCGTGTGATATTAATATATGCTCATTTCCAAAAAATAAATATAGATATCTTTTGGTGAGGATGAACTCATGCTATGTGTCTAACTCTAGGCTTGAGGGGCCCCGAGCCTGCCTCGGCGACCTGCAGGGCGCCGCCGCCGAGGAGCTCGCCACCACTGTCGGTGCTTCCTATGCATCTGCCCAACCCCTCTCTATCCTTCCTCACCTCTCCAGTGCGAAGTTGGTAGGCTTGGTGTCTTGGTGGTGTCACGGCAGATGCCATGGATAGGCTAAAGGTGGGGACAAGATGCACTAGAGGAATCCAGGGAGGGATAGTGTGGTGATTCCACACACAGATTCTTTGTATTCAATAGGTTTTCAAGATTTACAAGTGCTCCTTGACCTGTATAGGGGAGAGGAGAAAGAAGTAACTCTCTTACTCTCACCACTAGGTAGCTCTCAGGAACCAACTAGCCAAATCCCAAACAGCCAAGAATCAACCCAGTAAAACTCAACCAACTAGAGATCAACCCCTTCTACAGAGGCCCTAGCCCTCCTTATATAGGGGTGGCTAGGTCTCCAATTAGGGCATACGTGGAGGCATATTCCAAGGAATATGCCTCTTCCCAAAATAGCAAACCGACCGGGTCACTTTTCCCCATCGTAAGCCATGCAGAGGCTACGTGAGCCTCTGCGGCGCCAACGTCATCCGACATAGGCAGCGTCACCCTTGTCGGCCACGCCTCGGTGGTCCTTCCCTCTGTCTGCTTCGCTCATGCTCTAGAGTACAGTGGCCACCTTT
This sequence comes from Avena sativa, assembly GCA_916181665.1. Classification (NCBI taxonomy): domain Eukaryota; kingdom Viridiplantae; phylum Streptophyta; class Magnoliopsida; order Poales; family Poaceae; genus Avena; species Avena sativa. The sequence continues at coordinate 107,815,065 of OV702292.1, forward strand.
TGACCAGCGAGATACCTTCCTTCTCTTGCAAGCCTGATATAACCCGGATCATGCCTGGTTAATCCGGCCATGCGGGTACCTGCATATAAGTTACATAAATCCTGCCGGCATACAACATATGTCGGTCGGGACTCAGTTAGGCGGACATCCTCCGGTCCGGGTTACTCCGTGATTCGGCCTGCCTTGAGGTGACTCGACCAGCACTTGCTTTGACCTTGCCGTACCTCGGCTAACTCGGCCTTTATACCTCGGCATGACCGTACCCGGGGGTATCCCCCCAACATTAGTCCCCGAAGCTGGTGCGGTCTTAGCAGCTCCAGCTACTAAGGCCACAGCAGGTTCAATTTTACCGAGCCTTTTGCTCCCTTTTCCGAGTTACCTCATATCCTGGATTTTATTGGGTAGCTTTTCCCTTGGCACATTCCGAGTTTTCACTCGCTGGCCGGGTTACCCTTTAGTTTTCCGGGTTATCCTTCCTTCTCTCATACGCTATCCCACGTGGAGGGTAATCATTATCTTGCCTCATTTTAAGGGCATGCGCCAGTTACTGATGTAGTTAATGTCAGGTGTTACTGTTGCACACGTCACATCGCGTCTGTCTCCTCGTTAACTATATCATCACGTCGCGTCGTGGGATCCCCTGCGTCATGTGGCCCTTCTTGTGGTTCGCCTCTGATTGGCTGATCAGGACAATGCATGGCCACACCGTGTGGACCTGGCGCACCGCACGATCCCACTACCCTCGCTGGGGCGTGGTTAAATAGGGAAGGGGCGCGCCCCTTGGTCTTTTTCCCCATCTTGCGCCCCTCTGCCTCTTCTTCTTCTTATCCTTCCTAGCGCCAGCGCCACCGCCGCCGCACCTGCTTAGCAGCGCCGCCGCCACACCGTTCCTTGCACCTGCCTTGCTGCCGCTCCCGCACAGCTCTACCGCCACGGGTACGCGCCAGTCCAAGGCATTGCCCCCACCTCCGATAGGGCCAGTGAAGACAGCGATTTGGACATGACTGAAGAGGAGCTCACCGTCGCCGAGGAAGAAATGGAGGAGGGAGCGGAGAACACAGAGCGCGGCGCCTGGGCTGGCTCCTGGGTGTTCCAGGACGACCTAGACTGGCTATACCGCACCCGGCGCATCCCTGAGGGCGTGGTTGCCCGCCTCGCCGCCGAGGAGCTCGCACCCTCACCCAATCCCGGTGAGTTCGTGATGTTCCTCTCCCATTTCCAGCGCAGGTTTGGCCTCCCCGTCAGCGATTTCTTCCATGATTTCCTCAACATTTTTGAACTTCAACCGCACCATCTTCCGGCGAACGCCATCACATCTCTTCTTCCTTCGCCTCCACCATAGAGGGGTATGTCGGATTGTGGCCCACTAAAGAACTCTGGATCCGATTTTCGGTCTACGCTGGAACGTGATTCCGAATAAGAAGCTTGATTCGGAGGACAAACATTTGACACAGTTCGTTGTTGCCTCGATTTCTCCCCGGAAACAGTCCGTCTTTCCCCGGGTCACGGGGCTTGATTCGTGCAAGGGTTGGGCCCGAACCTTCTTCTATGTCAGAAATGGCACTAATGAAGATCTAATCCGGCTGTGCCCCTACGCTCCGGGTCCTCCTAATCCGGATCTGTGGGACCGGGTCTCCAAGAAACCCACAGTCTTGGCGAACCAAGTCAACAAGCGGTTCAAGGAGTTGAAGGATGCGGGCCTGCGCAATGAGGATGCCATGATCACCTTCGTCCGCAGCCGAATCTCCCCTCTCTAGAAGTGCACACATAAGCTTTGCCACATGAGCTGGCGACTTGACCCCAACCGGACTTCCTCATTTGATCTGAGTAACACCGAGATATTCCGCCGGGTCAAGGCCCTTTACACGACCGTCAAAGACTTCTCCGCTGATTGGGAGTGGGGGATAGAGCATTTCTGCTGAGACAATCTTCCTCCTACGGTAAATCTCGTGATCCAATCTTTTTCCGAGTTATATCATATGTCGGAATTTGTTGTTTGATCCCTTTGCATTTTCTTCTTAGTTGTTTCTTCAGCAAACCCTCGAGGATGGCCCCGAGCCTTCTCGCAAATGGGCGAAGGATCGAGATGCCCCGGACGAGGAAGAGCCGGATCATAAAATGTTCCTGCCATTCCCTGATGCGACCAAGCGACCCACCGGTAACTTCTCTTCCTTAAGAGATTGGCCTGATTATGAAGATGATTTCGACGTTGAGGTGATGGAAGCATTTGACGCTGTCCCCCTTTCTTATGCCTTTCCAGAATCAGCTAACCCGGGTGGGCAGATCCACGAAGATCCTCCTCTTGCCACGGGCGAGCCTCTCCCGGCCGTGTCAAAGAAAAGGGGAGCTGCTTCTGCTTCTTCTTCCGGACCTTCTAAGCCAACCAAGAGGCGAAAGAAGTCCACAGACAAAGCCGCCACCAAGCCTACGACTAAGGCCATAACTCGGAGGGCTCGGAAGCCCAAGGAGCCATTGACCTCTGATGAGTAAGTCACTTTTCTCTTTGTCCAATCCTTTGTTTCATGCTTTTCTTCTGTTGTAACTTATTATTTATCGTTTGATTCGGCAGGGCTGCGGTGGAGGTTCCTTAGAGCGGATCCAGCATCGCTTTGCCCCTCCGGCATAGCCCTTCTTCCCCTTGTGGCGACGATACACACCCGTTGAGCCCCATTCAGGAGGGTTCATCGGCTACTCCGGATTCTAGCCCACCTCGTCCAGAGGAGGGCAACGTCGGAGCAGTGGGAAGTGGCTCTGCCGAGGCAGCGGATGCTCCCAGGTCCTCTTCGGCTCAGCCGCAACCAGCCGCCACCGAGGTACCAACAACACCACCGCCAAAACCAGCACCAGCACAAGCACCAGCGCCAGCACCAGCAGCAACACAAGTACCAGCAGCACCAACTCCTTCCGCCTCGTCCGAGTCTTCCAAGACTCGGCGAGAAGGCCTAGTTAGCACCAAGACTGCACCCAAGACCAAACCCGCGGCTTAAAACTCAACCTCTCAGCAGCAGCCTAAGGCCAAGAAAACTTCTGACGTCGCCAGGGCAGCATCTATCGAGGCTAGACAGCGTACACTCGCGTCCATGCTTCTGAAGAAAACTCCGCCGAAGAAAGATGTCTCCCCCGGGCCAGCTAGCATGCAACTTGCATTGCACACTAGCCCCGCTGCTGCCCAGATTGAAAGGACGGAAGCCCATGCCAAGGGTTTGATTGCGCCCCATATGCTTAGCGGAGAGCGCTATCCTCTGGCCTTGATCGAGTTCGTCAATAATTGGAACAAGGCGAAGTTCGTCCATAACGACGATCTCCCGAAGAAATTTGGGCCTGCCGAGTTTGCCGCACAGATGAACACAGCCACCAAGGCTATTAACCTTGCCGGCCGGATGATGGAGGTACGCTGCCTTGACCTTTCTTTAGCATGTACTAAACATTAGTGATATAACCACTAGTCCCCGAGCCTCCGGGGGAGTAACTTGTTACTCGGCCGGATGCTCCTTAGAGAACTAGCATAGCTCCTTAGTAACTTCAGATATGCACACACCTAGAGCCGGGTTAAGTTCCACTTTGCCCGGATCTTGTACACTTCGAATATGCACACACTTAGAGCTGGGTTAAGTTCCACTTGGCCCGAATTTTGTACACTTCGAATATGCACACACCTAGAGCCAAGTTAAGTTCCACTTGGCCCGGATCTTGTACACTTCGAATACACACACACCTAGAGTCGGGTTAAGTTCCACTTGGCCTGGATCTTGTACACTTCGAATATGCACACCTAGAGCCGGGTTAAGTTCCACTTGGCCCAGATCTTGTACACTTCGAATATGCACACACCTAGAGCCGGGTTAAGTTCCACTTGGCCTGGATTTTGTACACTTCGAATATGCACACACCTAGAGCCGGGTTAAGTTCCACTTGGCCCGGCTTTTGTACACTTCGAATATGCACACACCTAGAGCCAGGTTAAGTTCCACTTGGCCCGGATCTTGTACACTTCGAATATGCACACACCTAGAGCCGGGTTATGTTCCACTTGGCCTGGATTTTGTACACTTCGAATATGCACACACCTACAGCCGGGTTAAGTTCCACTTGGCCCGGATTTTGTACACTTCGAATATGCACATGATCAAGTCAACTTTGCTTTTCTCAGGTTACCACCAATCGCCGGAGCGCTGAGTTTCAGCGTCTCTTGGACACACATAAGGCGCTGTGCTCGAAACATTCTACGCTTCTCGCTGAGTTCGAGAAAAGGGGTAAGGTTTCTCCTTGGCTTTTTTCCCATCTTTCTTTGTCTTCTCCCGCCGAACTAATCTGTCATTCGGATTGCGCAGCTGGAGTGGAGGCCGAAAACACCATCATGAGGAAGAACTTGGAGCAGATAAAAGGTAAGTCAGTTTTGCTTAATCTTCTTCTGCGCTCTCTCTCCTTTCCTTCTTGGCTCGGCAAATATTCATACCTCGGCTTTGCCGGGTCAACAAACTATTTCCGCATCTCTTGAAGATAGTGTGCCTGTGCCTGATATGATGCTGCATTTTCTCGAACAAGCAGGGCAGCATCAGGCCAAACTTAAGAAGAAGGATGATGAGCTCACCCTCCTCCGGACCAAAGATGATGAGATTGCCAAGCTTAAGGCAGAAATGAAAAAACTCAAGGCGCTCCACAAAGCCGAGATGGACAAGGCTGGCCAAGATTTCACCGAGGAACGGGAACGTCTCAACCTCCAAATTGCCAAAGATCAAGAGCTGCTGAAGGAGGCCGACGTTAAGCTTGAATCGGCAAATGCTGAACTTGTGCAACTTCGGGAGAGACGTGCTAACTGCACCAAGGAGCTGACCCGGATCCATAGCCATATTTCTCATAAGTTCTTTTCACTCAGCCGACATGAATCTTCCCGGGTTAAATTCATTTACTTATTTCATTTGTCTTGTTTTCAGACAAATTTCTAGAGGGTGATGCCATTGCGACTACTGCCGTTGCCAAGTTCCGCCAGAAGAGGGGTACCCTAACTGGTCCTGGCGCTGAAAATATTCCCTATGACATGGAGGACCTGCTGGTTAGCTTATCTTCTCGCGTCGAGATTGTGAAGAACTATGGTTCGGGTCTCCTCGATGCAGCAGTCCGGATCTTCAATGCCCTTTGGCCTGGTGAAGATACTCCAGAGGGATCCACTGCTCTAATTAACAAGTTAATGGAGTGCGAGACCCAACTTGACCTCTGGAGGGAATCCGCCGGACGCGCCGGAGCTAAAACCGTCCTCCACTACGTGCTCACATGGTATGAGAAAATAAATCTGAATCTTCTCGAGCGCATGCGCACCGGATCATGGTGGTCCAATGATCCGGATTGGATAGCTCGGTGCAAGGCTTGCGCCCATAACCTCATTCAGTTTGCCCCATCCATCAATGGAACGGGGGACCAAGCTTTCTCGAAGCTGTTGACGGCGAATATGTCGAAGATGGTTCGGGTGAGGAGGAAGAGGACGAAGCCTCGGACGTCGAAGAAAATGAAGATGATGCTGAAGCCGAGGCCGGAGTTCCACCTGCTGGCGCTGAGTTACCTCCTCCTGCTGCTCCTTGATCACCAACAAACACTTTGAAGTTTATCAGATCCCTGGTATGCCGGGTGCAGATGTATTAAGCACACAAGTTATATTTTGCTACTAAGTTGCTCGTGCCGGATTAACTTGGTCGTAGTCCCCGAGTTTCATTTTCTTGTTTCTCCAATTTCCTGGCTCGGCTCGTGTCTACCTTGATTCGGTTTTATTACTTACGAGTCCGAGTTTCAAAAATTGGTTTAACAATACTTGGAAACTTTAGGACTAGCTCAAGATAATTCAGCATAGTGAAAACATGGTAAACATAAAGTTAGTCCAAATAACAAATGTCGGCTCGATTACTTTTTTTCCTTAGTCGTTTTCGTGTGCTATGCAATCCCAAACTTGTTCTCTTGCTTGCCATGAAGCCAAATCTTGTTGCACAGCAGCAAGTCGAAGAGTTGAGTTTTCGGTGCTCACACACTAGTAATACGGCTTAGGAAGAAGCAACTTAAACCAGCCGACATAAAAATAAATAATAAGTACAGAAGACAACCAATATTATTAAGGCAGTCCCCGAGTTACTGCTCGAGGTGCCACGGTTTTACTGATAAACTCATTGCCGGCATACATACCGACGTATGAGAGACTCGGATACACACACTTCTTTGCTAAGTGTAGAACGGACGAAGTAGAGCTACATTCCATGGACGCTTAGATTCCTCGCCGGACCTGTCCGTCTTGTTCTTCTCCTGTGGTTTTGCATCGATGAGATAATAAGAATCATTGTGCAGTGCTTTGCTCACAATGAATGGCCCTTCCCATGGAGGGGATAACTTATGCATGCCAGCAGTATGTTGTACTAACCGGAGTACCAGATCACCTTCCCAGAAGACTCGGGGGTTTACTTTCCGGCTATGATAGCGCCAGAGATTTTGCTGATATATGGCGGATCTGGACAATGCCAATTCTCTCGCTTCTTCGAGCAGATCAACATCATTTTGCCGGGCTTCTCGCACTTCGGCTTCTATGTATTGGGTGACCCTGGGAAAATCATGCTCTATGTCGGCTGGTAGTACAACTTCTGCCCCATATACCAGAAAAAATGGCGTATAGCCCGTTGATCGATTCGGAGTTGTTCTTAAACTCCACAGTACCGCTGGTAGTTCTTCTATCCAGCACCCCGCTGATCTTTGTAGTGGCTCAATGAGCCAGGGTTTTATCCCGGATAATACTAATCCGTTGGATCTCTCCACTTGTCCGTTTGATGCGGGGTGGGCTACCGAGGCAACGTCCAGCCGGATCTTCTTATCTCGGCAGAATCGCGCAAAAGCTCCTTCAGCAAAATTTGTGCCATTATCTGTTATAATACTGTGAGGATAGCCATATCTCAGAATGGTATCTTTGAGGAATGTCACGGCTGTAGCTCCATCACATTTTCTTATTGGCTTCACTTCAATCCACTTCGTAAACTTGTCCACCATAACCAAGATATGGGTCATATTTCCTCTTGTTGGTTTAAACGGGCCAACCATATCCAAACACCATACAGCAAATGGCCAGGTAATTGGTATGGTTTTGAGTTCCGACATTGGCATGTGCGTCTTGGTAGCATACCTTTGACAACCATTGCACTTCCTTACTAGATCCTCTGCTTGCTCTAAGGCACTTGGCCAGTAGAACCCATGCGGGAAAGTTTTTGCTACCAAGGCTCTGGATGAGGCGTGATGCCCACATTCCCCTTGATGTATATCCCGGAGGATGTCGAGCCCTTCTTTCGGGTCAACACATTGTTGGAGGACATTAGTCACACTCCTTTTGTATAGCTCGGCATTGATAATTGTGTATGCCTTTGCCCTCCTCTGAATTTGCCTGTAAAGCACCTCTTCACTGGGCAAAGTTCCATCCTTCAGGAATTGAAATATGGGCAGTGCCCAAGCTGGTATAGCTCACATCAGAAACATCTCCTCATCAATTTCCATTTTATCCACCGGCATAACCTCGGCCGGATCGCGTTGTACAGTCCCTGGGTTTTGCGTAGCAGTCCCCGGGTTTCATGAACCACTTCCCATGTCAATGTCCATGGGTACAGCTCCAGACTCCGGATCTGCCGGGATGTAGATTGAGTCGGTTTCTAGGGACGGCCTGATAGATGGTTTTCTGAGGTGCTCTAGTGCTACACCCGGCGGAATCGCTTGTCAGGTTGATCCGAGCTTCGACAATATGTCGGTAGCCTCATTTTCCAGCCGGGGTACATGATGAAATTCGCATCCCTCAAAATACCCTGATATCTTTTGCACATAGAATCTGTACAATGCCATGTTCGGATCAAGAGCATCCCATTGCCCCGAGACTTGCTGAATTACTAAATCCGAGTCGCCAAAGCATTGGATCCGATGTATTCCAATTTCTTTTGCCACTTTGAGCCCATGCACAAGTGCTTGATATTCGGTGACATTGTTTGATGCTGTGAAATGGATCTGCAGCACATATTTCAACTGGTCATTCTTTGGCGAGGTAAGTACAACTCCGGCTCCTAACCCGGTTTTTGTTTTTGATCCATCAAAATGCATTCTCCAGTAGTTCGGATCTAGTAACGGTGGCTCATATTGCATCTCAGCCCAATCTACGAAAAAATCGGCCACAGCCTGAGACTTGATCACATCTCTCCTGTCGTATTGTGGAGCATATGGGGCTAGCTCGATTGCCCATTTTGCAATCCGGTCGCTTGCATCCTTGTTGCTCATTATCTCAGATATGGGGCTTCACATATCACTTTTATTGGGTGTTCTTCAAAGTAGTGTTTTAGCTTCTTTGCTGCCATATACACACCATACGCCATTTTCTGATAGTGAGGATAGGTTTGCTTTGATGCGGATAATACCTCACTCAGGTAATAGACTAGCCTTTGCACTGACTTACCCTATTCATCACGCTCTACCACCACCACTGCACTTACAACTCGGTTGGTTGCGGCTATATAGAGCAACATTGGCTCCTTTGATAGTGCAGAGGCTAACACCAGTGCAGTGGCTAACATTTTCTTTAACTGGGTGAAGGCTTGATTGTCCTGTGGCGTCCATATGAACTTGTCCGACTTTTTCATTAGTTGATAGAGAGGCAATGCCTTTTCTCCCATTCGACATACAAACTGACTTAAAGATGCCAGGGAACCAGTGAACTTCTGGACATCGTTAAGACACTTCGGCAGTTCCATTCGCTCTATGGCTCGGATCTTAGTCGGGTTAACTTCGATACCTCGGCTGGAGACAAGAAATCCGAGTAATTTTCCAGTCGGGACACCGAAGGTACATTTCTCCGGGTTAAGCTTCATTCAGAACCTTCTTAGTTTCGCGAACATTTTCCTGATATCATCAAGGAGCGTTTTGCTTTCCTTGGTTTTTATAACCACATCATCCACATATACCTGCACATTTTGACCAATTTGGTCGTGTAAACATTTTTGCATACATCTTTGGTACGTTGCCCATGCATTACGTAAACCAAAAGTCATGGTGCGATAGTAATAAGCCCCATACGGGGTGATAAACGCAGTCTTTATATGATCACTCGGGTTCAGAGGTATCTGGTGGAAACCAGAATATGCATCTATGAATGACAACAGTTCACACCAGGGAGTAGAATCTATGACTTGATCTATCCTTGGCAGTGGGAATGGATCTTTTGGGCACGCCTTATTCAGGTTCGTGTAATCGATGCACATACGCCAAACCACTGCCACATTCGGATCATCCTTCTTCTTTTCCACCAGCACCGGATTAGATAGACAATCCGGGTAAAGCACTTCCATGATAAACCCAGCTGCTAGGAGCCGAGCTATCTCATCTCCGATGACTTTTCTCCTATCTTCGGCGAAGCGGCGAAGAGGTTACTTCACCGGCTTTGCTCCGGGTCTCACATTCAAAGAGTGCTCGGCAAACTCCCTCGGAACACCTTGCAAGTCCTGTGTGGACCAAGCAAAGATGTCCCAATTCTCACGGAGGAAGTTGACGAGCTCGCTTTCCTATTTGTCAGTTAACCTGGCACCAATTGTTACGGTGCGCTCTGGGAATAGATCATCAACAGGCACTTTCTTGGTATCCTTTGTTGCTTGAAACGAGACACTCCATGCGGGTTACTCAGCGCCGACATATACTGCTGCGCGGATTGAGCCAATGCCGCCACCTCCTGAATCTTTCTCTTCTCTTGCACAATCACGACTGACTCGGCCAAGTTAGACCCGGCTGACGTGCACTCAATGGAACGTCGGAAATCTCCAGCTATGGTAATTACTCCATTTGGCCCAGGCAGCTTCATCTTCAAGTAACTGATGTGAGTACTTGCCATGAATTTGTTCAGGGCTGGCCTACCGAGTAACGCGTGATATGCGCTTTCCAAATTGACAACCTCGAATTCCAAATTCTCAGTTCGGCAGTTATCTCTCGTGCCGAACAACACGTCAACCCGGACCTTGCCAATGGGTTCACAGGAAATGCCTGGCACAATGCCATGGAAAGTTGCCCTTGTAGCTTGGAGCATGTTCTCCGAGATACCCAACTTGTGCATTGTATCCACGTACATGATATTGATGCTGCTCCCATTGTCAACCAGCACCTTTGAGAACCTCACATTGATGTTTGGCCCAATGAATGTTGGGTCCAGCACCAGCGCATACGAACCAGGACTTGGCATAAGCTTAGGATGATCTTTGATGCTCCAGGTAATTTCCTGATCCGACCAAGGCATATACCTCGTCACCGCTGGCATTACCGCATTCACCTCCATATGTCGGAGCTGCATGCTTTTCCTATCCATTTCTTCCGTGGTAAACACACAGTAACTCTGGTGATGTTCTCTGTACTCATTTCTCCCCTCATTGCCGGGATACCTTTGATCTGGCTGATGCTGATTTTCCACCTGATGCACTGCATCCCTTCTCTCATGATTCTCATACCTCGGCGGAGGTGGTGGCAACATTAACTGTTGCGTGTTTGCTCCGGAGAGCAATTGCTGACGAGGTAACTCCTGCCAAGGTTGATCATTCCGAGGTGCCTGAGCATTCCCCAAACCACTTTGTTCTATCTTCCTCATCCACTCACATTGCCGTGTTGTATGACCCGCTGGGTTACTCGGATTTGGCGTGTGAAATTTACACGGCTGATCCAGCACTGCCTCATAAGTATACCTCGTCCTGTCCTTCTTCTCTTGCCACTGTTTCTTTTGTTTGGGCGTCCAAGTTTTCTTGCCATCACTTCTTGGGGTCCATTGTTGCCCTCCAGTTTTCTGATGCTGATTACTCCCTGCTCCGGGTTGATCTTGATTTACAGCAACAACTTGTTGCGAACTGTACCTGTAATCCGATCTATCATCTCTTCTCTTACCCCGGTAATCATTCCGCCGGGATGACCTGGCTCCATCTTGCTGGTAGTACTCCTCGTTTGACTCGTTTGACACAAGCCTAGGTTGAGTCGGATCACCCAAGGCATCTAAATCAGCAATCCGGATTGTTTCTGCCAGTGTGGTTGGCATATCCCTTTGTCACCTTTGCCACAACATGCTTGCATATCTACACCCTTGAGCAAACCAAGCTATGGCCCATGACTATTCACGCCCTCACATGAGTTTCGCATAGTGCACCAACAGGTTAAGAATTCCCGGTCTGTCTCATTTGGTCTCTGCTTGCACATTGCTAGGGTCTATGGCCTATTGGGCCTCTGATACGTGCTTGAAAAGTTATTGACGAACATTTCCTCAAAATCGATCCAACAATTGATACTTCCGGGTGGCAAATTGTTTAGCCATACCCTTGCTGGCCCTTCCAACATCTGAGGTACATATCTCACAGCCCATCTCAAGTTGCCTATAGCAATTTTTACCGATGTCGCGTAGTTTATCAACCAATCCTCCGGCTTTGTGCTACCGCCATATGTCTTAGTGCCTCTGGGTAACTGGAAGTTAGGTACCGGAGGCTCCTTCATGATCCGGGGCCCAAAACACGCCGGACCCGGAGGACCTTGACACTCAATTTGCTCCGACCTATAAAGTCGATCTAGTTCTAACCTGGCGTCATCAGGTATCAAGTTCCTGCTTCCCAACCTTGACCCTATCACGTCATAGTCCGGCCTACGGTATCTCGTGTTCACCATTTCCAAATCACCATCATTGTATCGATCTTGCTCTTGTGGAGCGGCTCTCTGTTGCATACCTTGGCCGACACTTCGCTCTTGCCGTGGTATATTCCGCTGCTGCGGTTGCCCTACACCCGCTGAGTTACACTATCTGGCATTGCCGTTTACAACATTTCTCTGACCGGCATTGCCTTGGTCATGATTACCTCGGCTAGCTTCACCTCGGCTTACACTTCGTCGATCCTGATTTCCTTGCACTTCTTTTCCTTTCCCTGCCCTTGCCGGGTCATATGGGACTATCTGTTTGTTCCTCCTGGCCGAGGTTACTACCTCTTCTCTCCTAGGACCACCATGAGGAGACGATGCAGCTCCAGCGGATTTCTCCGGGTTACCTATTGCCGAATAAACAACCTTGGACGCTCCAGCTCTTCCCGGATTTTCCCTGAGCAACTCTTCATTTTGTCTGTTAGTGATACAAACTAACTCATTGACCCTATCCTGCTGTCTTTGCCGGGCTTCACCCATCAAACCCTCTAACTCGGACGCAGCTGCATCCACTGCTCTGAGGTTCTTTACCGGGTACTGTACTTTGGCAGCCCCACGGACAGAATGTTCTCTGATTCCTCAACTCTAGTATCACCCTCTTTGTTCATTTCACTAATGAGGTTTCTCCCCTTCACTTTTACAACATCTACCTTATTTGCTTTTGCGTACTCACGCAGTGTCATGTTCAACGACTGCTGAGCCGCTGCTATCTTTTTTGCACCCTCTAGTATTTTCTGCCTAGTCTCCTCTAACTCGGCATGTGCCTGAGCCGGATCTACCACTGCTGCTATGGGGCTTGCCAAGCTATCTATTGCTTGCTGCAGCACATTCTCTGGCATCTCTAGTGGAGGACCTCTACTTTTCCTTGGTGCCTTAGCTGTTACCTCCGGATCTGGTGCCGGATATTTGCTCGCACCAGCGTCAGGCGCGGTCATCATCACCTCGGCGCGGTCAGGGGAGCAAGTGATACGCGCCCCGCGAGCCACGCTAAGGGGTGGCTCGCCTCCCTCAACGACGTGTCGCGGGTGAACGCACGACACATCGACAGCGATGTAGATCTTGTGTGCGCCAAGCTTGACGAAGATGGCATTGCGCAGAAGAGGTCGCTTGCCGAAGCAGCCAGCATTGTCGCTGACGAAGTCCAGCGCTCCAAAGCGCTGAACGAGCCCGGAGACGATGTGCTCGCCGTTTCTGATGAGGTTTCCCGTCCGGATCTTCACTCCTTCTAGCGGTGCTAGCCCCACGGTGGGCTCCAACTGTCGTGGTGGTGTCATGGTAGATGCCATGGATAGGATAAAGGTGGGGACAAGATGCACTAGAGGAATCCAGGGAGGGATAGTGTGGTGATTCCACACACAGATTCTTTGTATTCAATAGGTTTCCAAGATTTACAAGTGCTCCTTGAGCTGTATAGGGGAGAGGAGGAAGAAGGAACTCTCTTACTCTCACCACTAGCTAGCTCTCAGGAACCAACTAGCCAAATCCCAAACAGCCAAGAATCAACCCAGTAAAAATCAACCAACTAGAGATCAACCCCTTCTATAGAGGCCCTAGCCCTCCTTATATAGGGGTGGCTAGGTCTCCAATTAGGGCATACGTGGAGGGAATATGCCTCTTCCCAAAATAGCAAACCGACCGGGTCACTTTTCCCCATCGTAAGCCATGCAGAGGCTACATGAGCCTCTGCGGCGCCAACGTCATCTGACACAGGCAGCGTCACCCTTGTTGGCCACGCCTCGGTGGTCCTTCCCTCTGTCCGCTTCGCTCATGTTCCAGCGTACAGTGGACACCTTTTGACCAGCGAGATACCTTCCTTCTCTTGCAAGCCTGATATAACCCGGATCATGCCTGGTTAATCCGGCCACGCGGGTACCTGCATATAAGTTACATAAATCCTGCCAGCATACGACATATGTCGGCCGGGACTCAGTTAGGGTGACATCCTCTGGTCCGGGTTACTCCGTGATTCGGCCTGCCTTGAGGTGACTCGGCCAGCACTTGCTTTGACCTTGCCGTACCTCGGCTAACACGGGCTTTATACCCTGGTGTGACCCTACCGGGGGTATCCCCCAACACTTGGCTCGAAGTTTTAGGTTCTAGCGGGTGAGGATTCGAAAGGGAGGAAGATGAGGTACCCGTTGTGGACGCGGGTGAGCAGGAGGCTCGCCGCCAATTTCAGTCGCCCTGTGATGTAGTTCACTCTGGGTGAGGTCCTATACCTATCCTTGACGAAGGTGAGCAGATACAGGGGTGGGAAACGGAGAAGAGCCTCATTTGCTCCGGGGAAGGTGGATCTAGGGTTTTTGTTCTTCCTTCGCCTCCACCTTGCCGGCAACCAGCCAAATATGCTTCGCCAGTGTTGGAGGAGTTCCCTGAGCTCCCTCGTAGGGAGGTGGTGGATGCCACCGATGGATCTGCATAGTTGTCCATGTTGTAGGTAGGGTCAATCGCAATCCCTCTCCCTATTTCGCCACCAGGGTTGTTGTCATCATGCGCCGCAAGAGGAGGGGTTCAAGGAGTGGGGTGTGGGGAAGCATACAAAGTGATAGGCCACGTGAAGTCTGCGGTGTTGGTATGGACTAGGCCCAACAGGGGACCTCTTCGAGGGTGCACTACGCTTGTCTCTGAGGCCCACCAATGCCCAATAGTGGAGTTGGGCCATGGCCCGTGCCTTCAGTGGACAAGGTCACGCCACCACTACTTAAGTGGCACTAGTGCCCCACTGGAACCCTAGATCCACCACTCACTTTCCCTGCATTGCTCCGTGATACCTTCGATCTGGATTCACGGATGTAGTAAAAAGGTAATAACAGGACACATCTAAAAGGTAACAAAAAGGACCTTAGAAGACTTTGTTTAATCGAACCTTAGAAAGCACTTCTAAAAGGTAATAAAAAGGACACGTCTACAAGACTTTGTTTGTTCGTTTTACCTTAGTTGACCGGACCAATCTAGTTTACTTTATAATAGGTTTGAATAAATGGATGGAGATAGGCCAGGGTTGAAGATCCACCTGCAGCTGCACATCAAATGGGATAAAAGATAATAATAAGCATAGTCATGTATAATGTTTGAATGGAGATAATCTCTTGTGGGCAACACATCCTAATATTCTAGATCCCCCATGATCCAGCGGGTATAGCAATAGACTTTTAATCCAACCAAGAGCATACCGAAGCCACGGGTTACAAACGATTATTAAGTGTAAAACACAGATCAAAGCTTTAAGTGGTGATGTTGTTGTTGATCCCGAACGGGGCGCTAAGCGAAGATCGTACTACCCTGTTTGTCACTGAGGTTCCTATGAGATCACCGCTAGCCAAGTATCCCACCTCAAGCCTTTATCAATCTATGGGATCTTGGGTACCTACAAGTCCATAGATCGAGACAAGTGACGAAGAAACAAAACATACAAATCACAATTCCAAACAAAATACAATTCTCCCATGATCTCGATGCACATAATCGCTGTGAGGTTTCTCCCCAACCCGCAGCCCATGAGGACTACTCACTCATAACAAATAGATCGGAGATAGAAAACATCATACAAATACTTAGATTGAAATCAAATATTGTTACAATGGTCGCCAAATCACAAGGAGATCTAAAGTACAAAGCAATGGCTATGGCTAGTGGATGGATGGATGGGGGAAGTGATGAACAATGGATGAACAATGGTGTGGATCTCCTTTGGTGGTGTTCTGATGCAATCTGAGAATGGAGGCTCTCTAGCCGGCGGCTGGAGCCTCAAAATATATATGCATCTTCATGAAAGTTGTAGGGTTTGACGAGATGACGCCGTCGCCACCTGGTACGGGCAGGCGGTACGAGTAGACTGCACCCGTACCAGTGGCCGTTAAGCGTTCAGGCCCCTTGGTATAGCATCCCAATTACTTGGCCATGTGTACTTCATCAAAATCCTTCATTATGACTCCTTATTTCGCATTAAAAGTCGTGATTTCCTGCACAACATAAATCAAAGAAGGGATTTGCATATCTTTGTAATTATTAGTCATTAGTGGCAAGAGTTGAGACTTTCTTTAGCAATTGCTTGACCAAAAACAATATAATGTTTAAACACAGTGAAAGATGGCAAAAATCGGAGTTATCACTCCGTGACTTCCGTCACGCTCGGATTCTTCACCTTCCAGATTTAGCCGCTTCCTCTCGCTCCCCAGATCCAACCCTCCTTCCGCTTCCACCAAAGCCATGCATTGGGGCCACTGCGACAGCCGTGACGACCGTAACCTAACAAGCATCCTTTCGAAGAGGCTAGTCGGAGTGACCACCATCGGGCGGACAAGCTCTCCAAAGTGGAGTTGCGCCAGATCTTGGAGGACCGGCGCGGCCGTCAGTGTGTCTAGTCGATGCCGCGACAGATCGAAGCACCTTGTCATCATAGAGATGCAACACGCTATCCCTCAGGCCCATCTAACTTATGTGGTGCTGACGGTGGAGGATCACGTCCTCCATGCAAGCATGCTGTTGTGAAGAAATACAAGAAGCAATATTTGGACCAAATGCTTGCCTTCGCTACTCCTGTGTCATCGACGTGTAGTTCGTCACACACGGAGGTGGTGGAAGCAGAGCCTGTCAGATCTAAGCCCAAGATTGTGTGTTTAAACTATGCCAAACCTGGCTACTTCTAATTTGGTTGCACAACCCATCCCTACTACGTAGTGTGCGATATGGACGTCCATACTACGGGTATGTGCACAGCTACAAACATACCACCCAAATTGATCCACTATGGAGTGGCCGTGGAAGGGATGGGTTTCCTTGCGATGGAGAGCATGGCCCCTTTGGTCAATGAGAAAAAGGGAAATCTTCCTTATGTGATTGTTGATAATCTAAAAGCCAATGAAGGAGTGATTAAAGATGGCTTGAAGAAGCTAGTGTGTGAAAATTGGGACTGGCGGGTGGAAAGGCTTAGTGAGATGGGCTTTTCAGTGATCTTCCCAAACCCTGACAGTCTTCGCCTCTGTAGAAATGCGGTGGACCTCACCTTGCCTGGTAGCAAGATCAGGGTGATCGTGCTGGATGAACTAGCTTCTACGCCGAGGAATATAGGCTCCTTGGCTGAGGTTTGGGTGAGAGTCTAGGTTTGCTGTCCATTATTCTTGTAGAGGACAGGATTTTTGCACCCATGACTCCTATGGGCAAACCGGTTCATGTTGATGCTCTCTCCCTCTTCAAAGAGCCCAAGGCTATGTTGATGAAGCTTCTCTCTCTAACCACTGATGAGTTGGCCATTTCCTTCCCCCTGTATGTTAACGGGGAAGGTTGTATGTTAACGGGGAAGTTTTCAAGATTGAGGTGATTCCTGAGAAGCGTGCTAATGGTGCTAGTGCAACTCTCCCACCTTCCCCCACAAGCGTGCTCATGGCCAAGACAATCAAGACAGATAAGAAGATGACAACACGATAGATGGAGAAACCACCTATGACTGGAAAGGAACGGTTGTGGATAAGTATGGGAATGGACCTGCCAATAGTGGATAGGGCCAATCTTCTAGACCGGTGCAATCGGGAAAGAAGAGTGAGGATCGTAGGATGGGAGCCAGGAGGTTAAAAACTCTAGGAGTCAAGCCTCCCAAATCTAAGGATTCTAGCAGTGGGCCAGTTGGAGGCTCTTCCCATCACCACGACCCCCTTCTTTCGTCCACACTAGCTCATCTACAGAAGAAACCTTTTGATTAGTATGGTTCAAACCTTCAGTCCTCTACGTCATTTGTGGACAAGTTGGCTGAGGCAGTCTCTTCCTGCCTCCTGGCTCTATCCCCACCTCCAAAAATGCCCTATTTCTCCTGCCTCTATCTCCTCTATAGAGTATACTTCTGAGGAGGGGGAAAGGGTGCCATTTCCATCTTTCATGCCAGGGAAGGATGCTAGGATGTCGAAGGAGGACCGTGTGGAGGTGGGATGGGAGACGCCTGATGAATGGGAGTTTGAAAATTAAACCCTCGTTGCGCGATCTAAGAAACTTAAGCTAGCCAAGGTGCATCCTCTCTAGAGGCGGTGGATCTCTCAACTAAAGTTGTGGAATTGATGCACACGACAAAGGGCAAGCATTCGATTCCTATTGACGTGACTGCCATGCCATACAAGACGCCAACGTCCTTCTCCAATAACTCCAAGGATGGTCCTTCAAGAAATAATGTCTCTACTCCCTCCTCCTCGGTATGCCATAGTGGAAGGAACAAGGACAAGAATGAAGAATTCATCTTGTAGAAGGCTATCCGAGTTACGACAGAGAAGAACCTTGATGGTAAGTTCCCCTCCCCTCTCCCTTCAAGTTCTGATTTTGTGGTGCTTTCCTCCCTTCCAGATTTGCACTTTTTGTTGCCTCCGACATGGGTTTGCTTCTTAATGCTTCTTGTGCCCCCTCTGATTTCTTGTCTCTAATCGGCACGAAAGAACTGGCATAGTCCACACTGGTAGAGGATAATGATTATTGTCGTGAGTATTATATTTTTAAGATGACTATCTATGTTTTCCTAATGCTTGCTATCCAATTTAAGAACCCTGGTAACATGACCCTGAGATCTCATAGATACGAACTTGTTTACTAGCGAATTGGTGATACCCAAGTGACATGGCCGATATAAAAGAGGAGCTAGTGTAACTCGAGGACAACAAGGAACCATCAAGTTTAAAGCGTTGATCTAGTCGAAAGACCTTTATTGATATGCTGACCATGGCTTTGGTAATAGGAAGAGGGATTATTGGAATCGAGAAGAATCTACCAAGAGGACTCTTGATTGGTATATGGGTTGATTTCCTACTCACATATGAATAAGAAGTATCATAATCACTTATCCCATTTTATTCACCTGGCACATTCACTATCACCATGATCTGTTTCTCTTTGCGCCTAACTTTTCATCTGTAGAAACCTCAAAAAACCTCCGTACTTTTACTTTTATGTTATTTACTTTAAGTACCATTCAATACTCAAACTACTTCCTTTACACTCACCCATCTCACCCTCAACACTTGTAGTCAATGCAATCAAGACAAAGTGACACCTTGGGCGCAACAAAAACGCCACGGGTAAACATTTCCTAGGCTCCTTATTGGGATTGATATAAAAATAGGAACTAATACTTCCATGAAAACGTGCTCTGACGAACTTGTGCTCTTGCAGGCTGTCAATAACCTAGTGTTGCACCTCAAGAAATGTTAAAGTATCGAGAAGCAATGTGACGTGTATCGATAAGTAATATGAAAGGTTCACACGATAAATATCTTCGTGTTATGAGGTGGGAATCAATATGTATAGATTGATATGCCTATGTTGATCATAGTTGCGGAATGAGTTTTGGACATGTCCACTCATATCCGAACCCACAGGGTCACACACTTAAAGGTTTAGCAACATATAGAGTGTGAATGCAATGAAATATATGATTGAAATAATACCAGAAAGCAGTTTCGGAGAATCTCGGAATAATTCGGAGGTGTCCGGAGTTATCACCGAGAGTGTATAGAATGGTTCTGGACATTCTATGGAAAGTGTAGGAATGATTTAGGAAGGTTCTAGAATAATTCGGAGGAGCCCGGGTTTTTCAAAAAACATTAGAATAAATCATTAATTACCTAGTGGGTCCCATGGGTCTAAGGGGGCACATGGGCCCACTAGGGCACGCGTGCGGGAGGAGGGGAGGAGTCCCTGGCCGAGTAGGCAAGGGATAACCCTTGGCCGATGATATGAGGTGGTGGAGGAGGGAGTCCTAGTTGGACACAAACTCCCTCTAGATAGGTTTAGGAAGGGAGGAGTCCACCCGGGACTCCGACTCCCGCCCCTACTCGGATAGGAGGAGGCTGACCACCCCGATATAAGGAGGGGCCAAGCAGAGGGGGCATTACACCCAAGCCGTCGCCCCAATCCCTAGCATCTTTGCCGCCGCTCGCCGTGCTTCCTCGTACCGTCAAGATCGTCGTCAACACATGGAGGAGATCATCTTCACCATCATTGCTGGAACGCTTCATATCTCTACCCGCTGTCTAGATCTAATCTAGCTAGTGATCGCGAAGTTCTTAGGATCTTCATCGACACACTCCCGCTTTGAATGGTGTGCTCAATCGCACTTCGACGTATTGTTGCAAATACCATATGTGTGGATACGAGGAGGTGTTGCATGTGTGGTACTAGATCATTGGAGCCGTTCATGGGATAATACATTTTCTCGTGACTAGACAAGTCTAGTTGCGGGGATCTATGTTCGACCAACTTCGTCATTGACAAACTTCCAATAGTTCGATCTATGAGAGGTATGTTCTGTTTCCATACTTCCTGCATAACTTGATCTGGTTTATGCGCTAGAAAATTTTCTTTTGCATAGCACGTATCCCAACAAAATTCACTCAACCGCCACTAAGGCTCACATTCTTCTCCCGAGAATGCACCACAAAGGTGGGTATTCGATCCACTAGGCGGTGCTCTTCCCGCTGGAAACCAAAACCTCACAGAAAGCTTGGGGAAAACTCCACAACACAATTGTAGGCTCCCAACAATGTCCATGAAGCTCTTAAAACACCAAGACAGAGCTCCGGACGAGACTTCTTCCAACTAGAGTCCCATGAACCCAAGAGTAACATGTTCATCAATGGAAAGTGGGGGTAATTCAAATCCCTTTGGTGAGAGAGTAGATCTAGGCTTCCTCCCTTGATTCCCCAAAGGGCATGAAGTTCTGTTAGGTAGGGAAGGAGATCTAGAAGCTTGGATCTTTGAAACAATGGGAAAGAGTGAGTGGAAGCCGCATCCTTCACCTAAGGAAGGAGGGTACCTTTTATAGGTGACCTAAAAAACTAGCCATTGGCTGACTAACACTAGAGTCTTTGGGATTGACATCTCGGAGTCTCCATGCTAGAAAAGCCAGAGTCCCTGAAGGTGGAGGATTCTCTAGGTCAGGACTTTGGGCCAGTCTCCGGGCCAACTTCCAGGAGCTCCTAGACTCTGGGCCATAGTCTAGGCTAGAGTCCTCAGTCAGAGTCTCTAGGGTAGGCAAAATCGAGTCTCCAGGGTTGAACACTGGAGTCTCTGGAATCAAGACACCAACAACAGGTTTTTCATAGTTTATTCCTCCATGTTGCTATAGGTAGGCTGGTGGGTGCATTTGGGTATGTCAACAATTTGAATTCCCACAAACCTTCCACTAAGTAACCCCTCTTGATAGCTTGGGTTTCCGATCAAACTAGCAACAAGGCTAAGGAAACCTTCTTGATCCTTCTTCGATATCTTCACCTTTCAGGGGTCGACCACCGTCTTGTGCTTTTCACCTTATGATAAAAACATACTTAGCACATGGTTAGAATCACTTGTGTTGTCAACAAACACCAAAAATTCACTTAGGGAGGGAAATGTCAGTTCATTCTCCTCTATTTTGGTGTTTGATGATAACAAAAGGATTGGCAAGAGATATATAAAAATAGCATAGAAAAAGAGTTTGTAAAATATGAACAGGCTCCCTCTAGATGTGTGCACATTTTTTATTTACATTTGAATACAAGTGCACAACTCCTAGGATCAACACTCCCCCTATATTTTGCAAACCAACAACATGTGCAAGGGAATATGATCAACATGCATATATTTGCACAAAAAGGTAGAGACATGGTAAAAGGAATAAAGGCTAGCTCAAATCGTCGGTGGACACCAGAATGCATCAAAGCATTGTGGGAGCATAAGATATTTGCATACTCGGTCGTACTTGGCATATCCATCTAGGATCGTGAGTAATTTCATGGAGAACCCCATGGCCAAACACATGAGCGTCGCCAAGGCCAAATCTTGTGATATATGAAAGGCACTATTAATCTCTGTTACACGTACAAAAATGAAAAATAAGGATTAATCATCATGGCTACTCAGACAGCGACATGGCATGGGATATTGATGATCGGGAAGAGCACATAGGGCATGGTATTCTACCTATGTACAAATCCTATCACCTAGAATTCTCAAAAACAAAAGGTGGTGGCAGTGTGTTCATATGTGACCGAGTACATAGCAGCGAGCACGGTGGCTTGTTAAGGTGTGTGGGAGAAGAGACTCCTAGCTAATCTTGCAAAGAAGTAGGCGCATAAGGTATCACTAAATATCGACAACCAAGTAGTAATCTCATTGTGCAAAAACCCGGTTCATCACAAGAGGATCAAGCACATAAACACACTGTTCTACTACATCTGGGAATGCGATGAAGAGGAATGATCGAGGTAAACACGCGAACACCCATGACCAGCTTACATTCTTACCAAGTCCCTCGGAAAATAGAAGTTCATCGAGATGACGAAAAAAGTCAGAATGTAAGAGATGAAAGCAAAGCAACCAGGTTAAGGAGGTGAATGAATATGTTAATCTAGTGGGGTTCAGATACATAGTCACCCAAGTAAAGTCCTACTCCCTCCGTCTCAAAATAGATGTCGAAAATTTATCAAGTTTAGATGTATCTACTAAATAGTGTCTAGATTTATCAAAATTTTGACAACTGCGACATCTATTTTGAGACATAGGAAGTAGAATTAATTTTAGGAAAGTTTAAATTCGTTTAATGATTAGTTGCAAGAATGCACTAGTAGAAAACGGAACTTTGGTCCAGGGGTATTAGTCCCGGTTTTGCTACAAACCAGGACTAATGCCCCGGTCCCAACTGCTAGATCTAGCCCTAGGGGTTGGCAGGCACTAGTCCCGGTTCGAACGGAACCTTTAGTCCCGGTTCGTGTAACAAAATGGGACTAAAGGGTTTCAGGCAGGCTGGGTTGAGCACCAGACCCTTTAGTCCCGGTTTGTTATACGAACCGTGAATAAAGATGGACCTTTAGTCCCGGTTCTAGACAAGAACCGGGACTAAAGGTATGACTATATCTTCTTCCCCCACCTGCCTGAGCCACCATTTCAAGCTGGTGGCTCCTCTCTCTTTCTTGATTCAAGCTTGAGTTCATGCCCAATTTTCTCTCCAGATTTGTCTATATTTTGTGGTGCCTCATCTATCCAAAGGTTCTAAAAGGTGAGCAACTTCATCCTTTGAACTCTCATTGCTATATTAGCTCATTTCATGCTCTATCTTGTAGATGGATTTTGTGGATTTAGTTTGGTAGTAATTTTTGCAATTATAACATGAGATTGATGTTTAGATTCTATCTATCTTGTATTAATGTAAGGAACTCTAAGGTAAATATCACACTATGTGGATTCTACCTATATATCTTGTTTTGGCACATAGTCTCGAAATTTGATTTTAGAAGCACACATATGCGTGAGTTCATCATTCTAACTAGCTGGGAAAAATACCCTTCTTCGTCTACCTGCGTTCAACAAACTGAAAAAATTGTAACAAAGATAGGGTTAATTCATAAAAGCTTGATAAGAAGACATCACAGTAAATTTTCGAGAAGCTCCTCTATGGCGAGCTCCTCGAAGATGTCTGAGGATAGGATCCTAAGACATCTTCGAGAAGCTCCGTCATAGTGGTGTCCCTCTCGCACCATCTTGGAGTTAATAACTTTTCTAGCTATAGATTAATACGCCGGTTAACTAAAATAATTCACATATTAGGGAGTGCCTCTATGGCGAGCTCCTCAAAGATGTCTGAGGATGGGATCCTAAGACATCCTCGAGAAGCTCTGCCGTAGTGGTGTCCCTGCTCTCGCACACCATCTTTCAGTTTATATCTTCTCTAGCTAGATCAATATGCTGGTGGTGCTAACTAATTTCACATATTAGAGAGTGCCTCTACAGAGATCTCCTCGAAGATGTCTGAGGACGAGGTCCTAAGACATCTTCGAGAAGCTCTCGTCCTCAGACATCTTCGAGAAGCTCTCGTCCTCAGACATCTTCGAGAAGCTCCGTCGTAGTGGTGTCCCTGGTCTCGCACACCATCTTGCAGTTCTTCACAAGAATGCATACCTATTTTTAGATTAAGTAGCACAACATAGTTGTACTTGTTGGCCAGGTCACCATCTTCGACTATATTGACTTTCCAAGGGTACGAGATAAATGGGAATACATTTTACATGATCGCCCAAGATAAAACGAGCACCAACCAAAACAGTGGTGTCTGATTTGATGCAACAGACGAGAATAGGGAAAATGATACATATTATGGTTACATAGAGGAGATATGGGAACTTGACTATGGACCTTATTTCAAGGTCCCTTTGTTTCGGTGCAAATGGGTCAAGTTGACAGGAGGCGGGGTTGAGGTAGACAAGAAATATGGAATGACAACAGTGGATCTCAACAACCTTGCATATAGAAATGAATCATTTGTCCTATCCAATGATGTGGCTCAGGTTTTTTATGTGAAGGACATGTCTACCAAACCGAGAAAAAGGAAAGATAAGCAAAAGAATACAGCATACGATGAACCAAAGCACCACATAGTTCTTTCAGTAAAAAGAAACATCGTGGGGGTGGAGGATAAGACAGACATGTCAAAAGATTATGATAAGTTTCATGAAATTCCGCCCTTCACTGTGAAGGATGACCCAAGCATCCCGTTAAGTAAGGAAGATGTTCCATGGTTACGAATTAGAAGAAAACCGTAACATTAGAGATGTGTGGATGTTGGTGATGTACAATATTATTAAACCTTTATTTTTAATGATCTGCTTATATATATATGGATATGAATTGTCTCGATCTCAATAGGTAGTATTGCAACTTGCTGTGGCCAGACATTTATTAATATTAAAACGTAAAAATTAGTCATAATCATATCTAGCCCTGTAGTACACAATTTCAGGGTCGTCTTTGGAATCGTCATCGTCATCGTCGTCGCTCGTAGCACGTGGCTAGATCCTCAGCCCTTCCCCAGCTTGTGCATGGGGGAACGGGGGAGGGGGTACCTGCCACTCCGACCTCGGATTCTCGACGCACGGGGGAGGGGGCTCCCGGATGACGACCCTAGTACGCCCTAGGCCTTCACCACCACCACCATTCTTGTGCCTATGCGGCTGGTAAAAGTGCAGGTACCTCAGGCGAGGATGGTATCCCATGGCGATGTAGCGCATCACGCCGGCGATAGTCCGGTTCGCCCACCATAGGTGGCGACCAGCCTTGTTGTGGTTCACTAGGGGCGGGTCATCACCCTCGTACCTGGTGAGCTACCTTTCCTGCTGGTTTGCGAAGAAGGCATTCCAAGTGTCGAGGTTGTCGGGATCCCAATGGAGATCCATCCGCTGCTTTGGCATGAGGTTGAGGTAGAAGTGGTTCGTGATGGCCGCTTGCGGGCCGAACCTTGAGGCACAGGAGGAACAGGAACCCCTCCAGCGCTCAGCATCCAGCCGGCGGGCAGCCGGTACCCTGGCGGGCATGGGTAGCTGGAGGCGCACAGCGCCTCGGTCTCCTCGAGTGTCAGAAAGGCCCAGTAAGAGGTTTCCATTGTTGTGAGAGATAAGGTGTGGATGTGTGGATGGACATGGCGGTCGGCCTAGATATAGAGGCAAATGGCGGGAAGCGGGGGAAATGGCGGGAAAACATGGCGGGAAGCGGGAGAATGGCGGGAAAACATGGCGGGAAGCGGGGGGAAATGGCGGGAAAACATGGTGAGCAGCGGGGGAAATGGCAGGAAAACATGGCGGGAAGCGGGAGGAAATGGTGGGAAAACGTTGCGGGAAGCGGGGGAAATGGCGATAAATATCTAGTCCCGGTTAGTGGCTCCAACCGGGACTAAAGGCCCCCAAAATATCTTTTAGTCCCAATTAGTAGTTTTAGTATTAAATATTATATTTCTAATGAGTATATTATTTTTTGTGAATATTTTAGTATATTATATGTATTTTTCTGTTTTTAAATAATAAACTATATATTTCCAATATTTATACTAAATATAATACTTGTTAAACAATAGATAATTTCATTTAAGTTGTATAATAAAGTATGATAATAGATTAAAATTATAGATCTTTTTTTTAGAAATTTTGATATATAATACATAATTTTCTGAAAACTACAAACCATTTTTCTTTTGGGCGCCAAAAAAGAAAAACACCGGGGCTAAAGGTGTTTGGCGCGCGGGAAGAGCAGCGGGCTGAAAACACCTTTATCCCTGGTTTGTAATACAAACCGGGGCTAAAGGTTGGGGGTATAAATACCCCCACCTCCACCTTGGGTGTAGCCACGACCGGGAGTAGCACCCATCTTCTTTCCCGACGATGAACTGCCGCCGCCTGCTTCCGTGGAGGAGCACGCCGTGCCACCGCTCGCGCCGCCGCCTGCCGAGGAGATCCAGCCGCGCCACCGCCCGCTCCACCGCCCGCGCCACCGCCCGCCGACAAGGAGCCAGCAGCGCCACCGCCCGCACCGCCCGTGGAGGAGCTCGCCGCTGCCGCCACGCCGTCCGCCGCCCCTGCAGGTGATCAATTAGGGTTAGGTAGTTTAATTATTTAGTTAGTGTTAGGGATTTAATTAGTTAATTAGGTGTTAGAGATTTAGTTAGGTTTGTGTTAGGGATTTAGTTAGGGTTAGTGTTAGAGATTTAGTTAGAGTTAGTGTTAGAGATTTAGTTAGGGTTAGTGTTAGGGATTTAGTTAGGGTTAGTGCTATTAGGGATTTAGTTAGAATACTTAGTTAGTTAGGGATTTAGTTA
Organism: Avena sativa; assembly: GCA_916181665.1. NCBI lineage: Eukaryota > Viridiplantae > Streptophyta > Magnoliopsida > Poales > Poaceae > Avena > Avena sativa. The sequence goes on from OV702292.1 coordinate 107,841,361, forward strand.
GAATATATACTTAGTTAGTGTTAGGGATTTAGTATTAGGGTTAGTGTTAGAGATTTAGTTAGGGTTAGTGTTAGGGATTTAGTTAGGGTTAGTGCTATTAGGTATTTAGTTAGAATACTTAGTTAGTGTTAGTGATTTAATTAGGATTAGTGCTAGGGATTTAGTTAGAATACTTAGAATATTAGGGATTTAGTTAAAATACTTAGTTAGTGTCAGTGATTTAGTTATGATTAGTGCTAGGGATTTAGTTAGAATATTTACTTAGTTAGGGATTTAGTTAGAATATATACTTAGTTAGTGTTATTAGGGCAATACTTAGTGATTTAGTTACTATTTATGTTTTATGATTGTTTATTGCTATTATTTAGTTATGCCGCGTCCTCCTCGTCCAAGCCTACTGGACTCCATCAGTTTCGGGGATGTCCGAGCCTAGGCTCCGTCGGGTTGGCACTGGGAGGTGCTACCTGTCAAGACTCGTACCTTGGTGAGGAATCTGAGTATCATCATCGACCCAGAGCTTCTTTGGTGGCGTGCACGAGGTCCAGGAGCGGTGCAGAGGGAGCCGGCCCCCGAGGAGGTGGCACGTCGTCGTATTAGGCAGGAGGACGAGCACGTACGGCAATATATGTACCTTTTGGAGACCAGGTTCTCCAATATCTGGCAGGTTCACGGATCTGATCACCTGAGCTATTCTCCGGTGATGGTTCCTCTTCTCTGGGTGCAGAGCTGCCGTGGCACAGAACGCGACAGCCGAGTTTGCTAGTTTTATTATTATTGTACTTTATCTTATGAGCTAGATATGAGCGACATGTATTAATAATATACTTTATCTTATATTATTGTACTTTATCTTAATGCAAAATTGTTTCATTATTAGTATGTAATCTTGTTTATGTATCAGAGTTGTCGCAATTGTAATATTCTTTTACTTAATGCAATATTCTTTTTCTGCCTTAGTTAAGCTATGGACGGTAGATAGAATGAAGATGAGATTTTCAACATGATAGATGAGGGTACTGGGGGTTACGATGATGGCTCCTAGTATCTTAATTTGTCTGGAGGAGACGAGGGTGGAGATGATGGTGCTAACCTGTTGGAAATATGCCCTACAGACAAATAGTAGTAAGGACTATTATCATATTTCATATAGTTTATGATTAAGTTTTATATCATGCTATAACTGTATTGAGTGGAAACATCAATACACATGTGATATACAAACAACCAGGGGTTTGATGTCTACACACTTCTATTCTTGTAGACAGTTGTTGGGCCTCCAAGTGCAGAGGTTTGTAGAACAGCAGCAAGTTCTCCCTTAAGTGGATTAACCAAGGTTTATTGAACTCAGGGAGGAAGTGGTCAAAGGTATCCCCTCTCAAGCAACCCTGCAATCAAGATACAAAAAGTCTCTTGTGTCCCCAACACACCCAGTACACTTGTCAGGTGTATAGGTGCACTAGTTCGGCGAAGAGATAGTGAAATACAAGTGGTATAGATAATTATAAGTGGTAACAGCGATAGAAGATAACTTGATGGCATGGAAGATACTAAAAGCAAACTGAAATAAAGATGGCAGCAAGCAAACATGTAACAGATCTAGTAGCAAACGGTGTTTCAGTGTTTAGAAACAAGGCCTAGGGATCATACTTTCACTAGTGAAAACTCTCATATAAATATCTTATCTTTATGATACTACTCTTAACTACTCTCCGGTTGAACACTCTAATCGTTGGTAGGGCTATAACAGCACACCTCAAAGTTCATCTTTCCCATCTAGAAAACCCCACACTGTCACCTTGAGCACTAGATGAGTCCAACAAACACCACAATTTCATAAAGACATCCAACTCCGAATATAACTCATAACAAGTAATTGTAGTCTCTAGCCTAAGTGCCACCATGGTGCGCACGCTGTCACTTTCACACACATGGGGAGAGCAGAGATCTATTAAAGCACTTGAGTAGCAAGGTAGATCTACTTGATTACAAATCTCATGATTACAATATGATCATGCATATAGAGAGAGATGAACACATAGCTACCAGTAGAACCCTTAGCCTCGAGAGAGAACTACTCCCTCCTCTGTTGGGTCCGTAGCATAGAAAACAAAAAAATTCCTACGGTGTGAACTACACGCCAAGATCTATCTACTAGGTACAAAGCAAACGGGTGGACCAACATCCATAGAGAACTTACCCTCGTAGACAACAAGCTTTGTTAACGAGTAGGAACTCGTGGTTGATGTAGTCGTACACTTGCCGATCTCAAGATCATGAGGAAGTCCGAGCGCCGCAACTCAGCAGTGCATCCGCACTCGCACACACATTAAAGCCACAGGACAACCTCCACCTCCTCGCTCCAGCGATCCAGCGGAAGCAACAACTCCTTCCAGACGAAATGCCACCGGGAACATGTATCTCGCTAATCCGAGACCATGGGGGAATAATTCTAGAGGGGGAGAGAGATCCTTCACAAAGAGGTGTGAAGATGAAGGAGGGAATGGGTGGCCTTTTATAGGAGGAGGGGGGTGCCCCCTCTCTCCATGGCCGGCGCATGGGGGGTGACCCCTCACCTCCCCCATTCATGTGGTGGTAACTCCTCCACATTAAAATGCCTCTTCACATTCCCTTTTAAAGTCTCCACTTTAAAAGCATTAAGTTTCTCCAAATTTAATGCTCTCTCATTTAATAAAACCATTTTATTAAATTTATTCAGAATTTTTTTAATTACTTTAATTAACAAACATTCACATATAGCCCCTTGCAATATTTCAATATCACATGCAGAACCACCTTCTGCAATTTCACCCGAAACAATTTCTGGTTTCTATTGAAACAATTCCTGCGCTTTGCAATTCTTTCATCTGAAACATATGTGCTCCAAAATGGTGTCCGGTAACTCTTAAGTGTGCCACCCTACGGTTCGCGAATAATGCAGACATGATCGAGACCCTTCTCCGATCAATAATCAGCAGCGGGACCTGGAGATCCGTACTGACTCCTACACATTCAACAATGACTCCTGTGATCGTGAGAACCTTTAACGCTTGTAACTAAATCCCTTTGTCTCTCGATATATTACATGTCCGAGATTCGATCATCGGTATCTCCATACCTAGTTTGATCTCGTTACCGACATGCACTCTTTTCTCGTTCCCGTGATATAACATTCTAGTGATCACATCACTTGCTTGCAAGCTATCCTAATGTGATATCACCGAGAGGGCCCAGAGTATATCTATCCGTCATCTGGATTGACAAATTCCACTCTTGATCCATGAGCCTCAACATAACACCTTCGTAGTACTGAACCCATCTTTATAGTCACCTTGTTACGGTGTGACGTTTGATGTTATCAAGATACGCTTCCGGTGTTAGCAATTAACATGATCTCATGGTCTAAGGATAAAGATTACTCCGTATGATGTTATAGCAATATAAACACAATGACTTGATCGTAATGCTATACTTCGGATGAATGTTCATCACATCATTCCACCAATGGTGTGACCTTGTTATTAACAACATCCAATGTCCATGATCAGGAAACCTTGATCATCCTGTTAATCAACAAGCTAGTCTATAAGAGAGGCATGACTAGGAACCCTTTTTGTTTATTAAACACACATGTATTGATGTTTCCTATCAATACAATTATAGCATGTAAAATAAACATCTATCATATACAAGGAATACATAATAACAACTTTATTATTGCCTCTCAGGGCATATTTCCTTCATCCTCATCATGGGAATCAGCAATGGTGATGGAGATGGTGGTGGAGATCGATGGAGATGGCTCCGGGGGCACTTCCCCGTCCCAGCAGGGTGCCGGAACAGAGACTTTCTGTCCCCCGAATCTCCCCTTTGGTAGCGGCGGCGTAGCGGAACTTTTCGTGGCTGGACGCTTGACATTTTAGGGTTTCGGTATCGGGAGGACTTTATAGGCGAAGGAGGCAAGGTCGGTGGCCGGCCAGGGAGCCCACACCATGCCTTGGCACGGCCTGGGCTGGCCCGCGCCAAGGGGGGTGTGGCCACCCTGTGGCCCCTCTCCGACTCTCCTTCTGGCTCCGTGAGTCTTCCGGGAAAATAGTAACTTTGGCTTTTGTCCTATCCAATTCCAAGAATATTCATTTTCTGACTTCCCGGAACCAAAAACAGCAGAAAACAGGCAACTAGCACTATGGCATCTTTAGGTTAGTCCAAGAAATCATATGAAAAGCACTCCAAAGTTGGAACAAAACACAAGAAAGTAGATAAAACCAAGCATGGAACATCAAAAATTATAGATACATTTGCAATGTATCAACATCCCCAAGCTTAACTCCTGCTCGTCCTCGAGTAGGTAAGTGATAAAAAAGAAAGAATAATTTTTGAGGTGACATGCACCACCATAATAAAGATCAAACCATTTGCAAGTATTGAAAGCTGGGATCAAAGAACTTCAATCATAACATGAAAGACAAAGTTCCAGCAATAAGACAAAGAAACTATGTTGCAACATGAAAAGGCACAAACAAAAGATTCATGAATAACAATGCTTTACAAGACGTTTGTTTGTTTCACATAAAGAAAACATAGCATAATAGTATTCAGCTTGTCCCTCATAAAGTAGCAAGTATAAATGCATAGGACACCTTCAAAGTTCATAAGAGTGACTAGATACAAATAGTTTAAAACAAGCAATATCAAGGTATGCATCAATCAACAAGTCTTGGGACAATGCACACAGAACTAAGAATGGCCACTATGCTCTTAAAGTAGGTGCATAAAGGTATAAGGTGGAGACTCAATATATATGGTGGAAGAAAGGCCTTCATAAAAGGAAGTAGGGATTCAAGTCTCATAAAGAGCTTCCAAAAATTATGGTACTTATAGCTTTCAGCTCTCATTGCCCCTATCATAAGCATCTTGAAGTGATTAAGGTTAAAGTGAACAAACTATGGTGTACATGCTTGACGAAGTATAAGTTAGAAATCTCATGTCCCTTGTATACGAGGGCGGCTCCTCATGCTACTCAAGTTTAGTCACCTGTAAGTTCTTGTCATTGTAAGTACATGCATATCATAGAGAACCGCCAACGGGGTACCCCTTGCCCGATGATACAGAAGAATCCCCATATCAAAATGTCAAGGCAAGCAGACAACGAGCATCTCAGCAATCTTCTTATTTACCATGGGAATATGGTGCTTTTTTCTCACTTTCCTCTTTTCATAATCTCTTTTTTTCTTTTTCTTTTTTTCTCAATATAGGACTCTTTATGGTTACGATGCATGTTTCCATCATGTAAGCATGGATTAGACCATCGGCCCAGGCGTTTCTCTAACACATATACATAACTCCATGGACTTACAAGCTCCCCTTTCATTTCACACCGACGACATCCATACACAAAAGAGCATGATATCAACTAGGTACAAGTACCAAGTTCAATGTTGAAAGCGTTCCCCATGAAAGCATGGTTCTGCTAATTCCCAACAAATAAGTGCAAGCATATACAACATAGACGACACAATGGTTCAAGTTTATTAAGGGCAAGAAAAGTAAAGTGTTCCATCAAGGTCGTGAGAGCTTTAATCACTAGTTTTCTCATAACAAGTTTAATTTGGAAGGTAAACAAAAACATGAATATACTTGGAATAGAAAATGCTAATAGGTAGGTATGGTGGACTCTTTCGAATAACTTGGTTTAGGGAGTTGGATGCATGAGTGGAACTCATACTTGGTTGCGGACGCTAGCAAAAGACTGGGAGCGACAAACTAAGAGAGCAATAATGGCCATAATCATGCAGAGCGACAAAACATCATTGATCAAAGCATAAAGTGATACTACAAGTTGAAAACTAAAGGATTATAAAGGCTATGGTGACTTGAGATGGTCATAACATGGTGTGAGCATGCGCCAAGTCAACCCAAATAAAGCATCAAAGGAGAATACCACTATACTATGCTTTAATATGCTAAAACAACACATGATTCATCCAAGGCACATTAAGCAATCTCAATTGTTTATAACATGTCATGCTACAGCAAAGAATACTAAGCATAAAACCAAAACAATATCAAGCATGGCATGAAAAAGCATAGGCCACTGTCAGAAAACAGGCAATAGGCACTGTGGCATCTTGTTAATAGGTTAGTCCAAGAAATCATATGAAAAGTACTCCAAAGTTGGAACAAAACACAAGAAACTAGATAAAACCAAGCATGGAACATCAAAAATTATAGATACATTTGCAATGTATCAGGGTTCCCAGTGAAACTCTAGTCACTGGTTCATTGGTCAACAGAAGATCATGTTTCCTGATCATGTGGCATTTATGCCAGTTGGAAATGAGGTCATCTCATTCCGAGAATGAGATGATGACCGAATACCCAACCTAAACATCGTGACCCGATCATGTCACGAAGTTCAAGTTACGATGATTATAAATGGATCCTCGTAGACTATTCCTTAGACCGTGAGGCTATATCAATCACTATCTCCCGAGAATGCTTTGATAGAATCAAGCGCCACTTGGTAATACAGTGGTTATAAAGGTGTGTTCAGGTATTCGGAGGAAACCGTTGAGGCAATATATGTCAAGAGCGGGATTTGTCCGTCCATGTGACGGGAAGATACTCAAGGGCCCACTCGGAGAAGTTATATCCAATAGCTGCACAGCGTGTGATTTGATCACAGGGATATCACTTGTCGGAACGAGTCAAGTAGCATTGTTCAGTAACGAGATTGAACACGACATGGTGATGTCATTGATCAGATCTCGGGTAATGCAAGTATCGAGTGACAAAGGGAATAAGACACGACTGTCCTGGTTCAAACGACGAAAGATCTTCGTGGAACGCACATGGGTCACATGGCCATCCAAGTCCCTCTATCGATCATTGGTGCGGGAGTGTCCCGACCATGTCTGGAGTGTTCCCGAACCGTGGGGTATCACGCTTAAGGGCTTGATGATTCTTAGAGAATGTTTATAGGATCGGTAGAATAACCGAAGAAAATAAGAGAGAAAACCGGAAAGGGTTTCGGTAAGTCCGGAGGATGTCCGGAGTGGAGGTGGAAGGTGTTCCATATCCACAGAGATTGAATAATGTGTGAATGAATGTTAAATGTTGATTTAATCATTTAATCATAATTATTTAATAAAGAGAAAAATCAATTTTAATGGTCAAAGGCTTAATGGGCCAATTCCGGAGGGAGAGGGCCCATTAGGGGAAAGGAGAGAGGGAGAGGGGCCAAGGGGGAGGCCAGCTGGGCCTATCCCCCTAGAGAGGGGCCCACTAGGGTGGCCGGTGGCCACCCCTCCCCCTCCTCTCCTTTAGTACCACCCCGGGACTTTGAGGGAGGTAGTACCTCCCCTCCCCTACATATAGTGGGGGTATTTGGCCAAATCAAAATACACCAATAATCAATAAAGGTCTCCCCACTTTTGGGAGGACCTCTAATTGATATTTTCTCTCTCCCCCTCTCTCTCTCGTGATCATGGTCCCAAGTCTGGACTGCACGAGCGAGAGACATCTTCACCGTGGAGCGCCGTCGCGCTGCGGGATTCGGATCCGGGAGCTCTACTTCCACAACAGCTGCTGGATCGAGGAAGCGAGAGTCATCGTCAGGCACCGGACGTGTGTAACTCCCCGCGAGGTGTCGCACTTGAGGCACTCAAGTCGTTGGAGCCAAGGAGCGCAAGGACTTCATCACGACCTTGAGGTCGGCTTCGGCTCGTCTACATCAACCACACTCTCCTGAGCGTTGACAACGCTTTTCGGTCTTCGAGGGTAAGTTCACGAAAAGCCCCTCCCGTTAATGTATTACTAATAGATAGGTCCTGGCAGCTTCAGGGGTTCAGGGCGTAGTGTAAAATTTTATTGTTTTCATACGCAGAACCCCAATAGTGGTATCAGAGCTAGATCTATGTGTAGTAATGCTAGTACGGGTAGAACACACGAGATGTAGCGTGTGGGCGTTGATATTTTATTTGTTTCCCTCCCACGTGTACTTGTGTATACCGCAGTAATGCTTGATGAAGCGGCCCCCAACCAACTTTACGTGTTCATTCGTGAGACTGGTCCACGCTTGACATACGACTTGTACCGTATAAAGTTGCTTAGGGGGGTGTATTTCTCTATCGCATTAGTTGGTATGCCATTTGCAACGGAGGGCCCCGAAAGGGGTGTAGTAGAGACAACTACTTGATCAACGTTATGCTGAAAGTTCGTAGGTAAGAACGGTTCTTGTGGGAAAGCCCATTCAGCCACGTAAAACATGCAAAGATAAAGTAGAGGCGTCTAACTTTGTTTTGCAGGGGGCATTTCTTTGTGATATGGTTGTGGCAAAGGTAAAGTGATTACCTTTTGTTACGTAGTAGTAGATAGTCACGAAGGTGACGGACTACCACACCGGAATAACACCGGTACCCTGTGTTGGAGATATGCCCAAGAGGCAATAATAAAAGTGGTTATTATTATATCTTTGTGTTTATGATGAAAGTTTGCATCCCATGCTATAATTGTATTATAAGGAAACACTAATACATGTGTGTTTTGTAAACATAAAGGAGTCCCTAGTAAGCCTCTTGTTAAACTAGCGTGTTGATTAATTGATGATCATGGTTTCCTGATCATGGACATTGGATGTCATTAATAACAAGGTTGTATCATTAGGAGAATGATGTAATGGACACACACACCCATAGTAAGCGTAGCATAAGATCAAGTCATTAAGTTCACATTGCTATAAGCTTTCGATACATAGTAACCTAATCCTTCGACCATGAGGTTGTGTTAATCACCATCACCGAATGAGTGCTTTGATGACATCAAACACCACTTCGTAACTGGGTGGTTATAAAGGTATCATTGGGTATTCTGAAAGTATGTGTTGAAGCGCATGGACCAAGATTGGAATTTGTCCATCCATATGACGGATAGATATGCTCTGGGCCCTCTCGGTGGAATGTCATCTAGTTAGCTTGCAAGCATGTGACTAGGTCACAAGGGATGGCATAACACGGAACGAGTAAAGAGTGCTTATCAGTAACAAGGTAGAACTAGGTATGGAGATACCGATGATCAAACCTCGGATAAGTAGAGTATCGCGTGACAAAGGGAATTGGTTTCGTATGATAATGGTTCTATCGATCACGAAGTCATCGTTGAGTATGTGGGAGCCGTTATGGATCTCTAGATCCCGCTGATGGTTATTGATCGGAGAGGTGTCTTCATCATGTCCACTTATTCACGAACCGTAGGGTGACACACTTAAGGTTCGAAGTTGTTTTAAGTAGATATTGAATGTGCGTTGGAGACCGAATGTTGTTCGGAGTCTCGGATTGGATCCGGGACATCACGAGGAGATCCGGAATTGTCCGGAGAATAAGATTCATATAATGGGGATCATTTTCTAAGTTAGGAAATGTTCCAGAGTGTTTGTATGGGGATTCTAGAAGGTTTCGGAATGTTCCGGAAGGTTCTAGAAGATATCTTGGAGTTTATTTGAAAACCGAGATAAGATAAGATAAGATAAGGGAGATTTAAAGGGAAACTTTGGGGGGGAGGACTCTCCCCCCAAGCCTCCCTAGTGCGCCGGCCCTAAGGGGTGGGCCTAGGGGTGGGAACCCTAGGCCACACCCCTCCCTCTATATATAGAGGGGTGGAGGCGCCACCCCTCCTTGCCCCTTCCCACTCCAAACCCTAGCCGCCTCTCTCTTCCTCCTTCCATCTACTCTGGCTTAGGCGAAGCCCTGCAGAATTCTCTGCTCCACCACCACCACCACGCCGTCGTGCTACTGGGATTGCGTGGAGAAGATCTACTACCTCCGCTGCTCGCTGGAACGGGGAGAGGAAGGTCTTCTTCGACTCCGCACGTGTGACCGTCTGCGGAAGCGCTGCCGGAATGCGGCGCCGGAAGGATCATCTACTCGATCTTGAGATCAGCAAGTGATCGACTACATCAACCACGAGATCTGATCTCGAACAAGGCTTTGGAAACTACAAGGGTTAGTACAGATCTATCTCGTTGCACATGTCTAATAGATTAGATCTTGGCTTTTATCTAGATTAGATCTGGGTTTTGTTTGTTCTTGCGGTAGAAATTTTTTGTTTTCCATGCTACGAACCCATCACCCTGGTGTCTACGGCGCTGGAACCCGGTGACGACGGATGGAGATCACGACGTGAAGGACCATATCACATAGCATTTACATTCAATGTTATTGTTTATATGTCTTATTGTGTGCTAGTATTAGATACTCGACGGTAGCCTAATAAGATGATCCGTGTTAAAATTACCAACGATTGTGTTACCCCTTAGTGTGCACCACCAAGAAAGTTCTTCGGTATGAGGCGATCCAGGGTTACAGGCCTGGGTGTCAGATATATCTATGTTCGCATACAGTGGGTGTAAGCCATGTTGCACAGCGAATACACCAAGGTTGAGTTGGCGAGCCTAGCACGCCACAGAAGCGTGGCCTCGGAACACAGATGGTCGAAAGATCGAGCACAAGTCACATGAATGATGTGACCGATGTTTAGCGTCCACCTTTGAACCCACATCGATGGCCGTGATCAATCGGGGGAGATGTGGCTGATAGGGGTCGTGTTATCACTAGGAACCCTTTTGGGGATAGGTGTTTCTGAGTGGAGTTATTATTAACTCATTTAATTATAAACTTAGTCTAAATTCCTTTTGCAATTATAAATGTAGATGGGACCTTTCGTGTTGACGATTGATTGGTTAGAAGGAGAGAAGGTCAGATTAGATGGATCGAACTTCTCCATATGGGTTGCACGTCTCCATGTTCTCCTTAGCGAGAACGATGTGGTCGACTACATACTCGACGGGATGGATTTGGATCAGCCCACTGACCTAGAGACCCTAGAGGAGCGGAAAGACCGCTATCTCCGTCGGGAGATGGCCTCCTATATTTCAGTTGTAATCCGTTTCAGAATGGTGGATGAGCTGTGGCCTTTCGTGGGTGATGTCAACCCTCGTTTAGTGATGCTACAGCTTAGGACACATTTCGTGGAGCAAACACGCATTTGGGAGCATGAGCTGATGGGAGACTTCCTCTCCATTAAGATGGAGGAGAACTCATCACTGGACGACCACTTGGAGTGCATGCATGATGTGTACATGATGCATGCATACTTCCTGGACATCTGGATAACAGGCTCTTTTGCAAACGCCACTGTGCTGCGGTCGCTGCCACCAAGCTACCAAGCACAAGTCACGACTTGCGTAATGAGGGGCGACGCGGAAACAATGGAGTTCCACCGGTTCATGACACATCTCAGGAATGTGTTGGTTGAACTAGATGTCGCTCAGGTCATCAACGACAAAGGTATATATTTGATATACAGTTTTATAAATGTTATAATCTTGCAAACACATTGCAGTGTTAAGTATATCTGATACTTGTTCTGTTTTGCTGAAAATAGGTCCTTCTGCATGAGAGGTGCTTGCTGGAGAAGAGGTGACATTGCGTGTTGATGGCGAGCATGATGATGATGGCCGACGACACTCTCCCTCGACATTTATCATTTAGTTTATGTTTTAGGATGATTTTTGTAATCAAGAGATTGTGAACTTCTTTAGTGTGTCTCACATTTCGTGAGACGGTTGTTCATATGAGTTTGTAACAAACAGTTGTTCTGCTTTTATGAATGATTTCTATTCGTGTTCATATCTTGTTTGATTATGTGTGAATTATCCTTGTTGTTTGAAACTAATTGATAAATGCATGAACATTTGTAAAACATTAAAATTCCTTGTTTAAAATACCCAACTTAATGATATGTTCATTAATGAATGAAAAACCATTGTTTAAATTCAAAGTTATGCTGATAATATGTGAAAGTCATTTGATTTCTTATCACATATAAATCATGCCTAAGTTCAGCAAAATAACTTGAACACCGTGTATTACTTGAATACAAAGTGTTTAAAGAATTGTTAAAAGTAAATACATATTCGATGTATTGGATTTTAACGAAAATGGTAAATATCATTGTATGATTGTTTAAAAGTGTAAAGTAGTTTACCAAAGGAAACATGAATATGAAACTGTTTGATATGATCAAAATGTTTGATCAATAAAAGGTTATAAAGATAAAAGAGAATCTAATTACTATGATTTGATCAATAGTAAAGAAATTCAACTTTATTAGAATGGCGTAAAAGAAATTGTGGAATGCGAAGCGTTTTGAAACGTCAAAATGCAAAGCATCACAATGTGATATTAGATATCTGATGACCCACAAGTATAGGGGGTGTATCGCAGTATTTTCGATAAGTAAGAGTGTCGAACCCAACGAGTAGCAGAAGGTGCTGGCTAGTGGTATGGATCAGGAATTCTCTGCAAATACTTAGCAAACGGATTTTTAGGGGTTTTCGATAAAGCAAGTAAACAAAGTACGAGTGAATGAAAGACAGTAGAAATAAATGCAGCAAGTGTCCCAATCCTTTATGCAGCAAAGGACAAGCCGGTTGTATTTCTATAGATGACCAAACGTTCTCGAGGACACATGGGAAGACTGTCAAGTTCTTTCGCTTCATATAGTCGATTAATCTTCTCTAGCTTGCTAAGTGTTGTGTGGGTGAACCTGTGCTAATGTACCATCCCATCCAAGACTTAATACATACTTGTGATTAAACCCCCTTGCAAACATCCATAAGTACAAGAAAATAATTAAGGTAGAAACCTAACCACAGCTTTAAACTCTAAGACCCTTATGTCCCTTGTGCAATGGTTTCCTAACGGGTGTTCAGGTTTCTGTCACTCCGGCAACCCCTACGATTAGTAGCCAAATACACAATGCATTCCCCTAGGCCCATATAGGTGAAGTGTCATGTAGTCGACGTTCACATGACACCACTAGAAGAAGTACACCACAACTTAAATAACAATCTATTGAATCTTTCTCAACGCAACTCCACTACTAACAACAAGACTTCTCCCATGTCCTCAAGAACAAAACAAACTACTCACAAGACATCATATAGATCATGATCAGAGATGGAATAATGATGTATAACAATCTGAACATAAACAATAATTCAATGGTTCACTCAATAGCATCAACTACAAGGAGTAATCAACACCGGGAAAGTTTCCCCTATGAACTATGGCAAGATTCAACCAATTGTTACAGCAATATGGAGATGGTGATGAGGGTGCTGCTGATGATGATGGTGGTGATGATGATGATGATCCCGATGAAATCCAGCTTGATGGTGGTGTGGATGGTGATGATCTCCCCTCTCCGGGAAGGAATTCCCCCGATAGAAATCTGTTTGCCGGAGAGATCTTTCTCTCTCGGTGTTTTCCGCCCCGCAGAGGCGGCAGAATCTTTTTGTGGTCGCTCCTCGAGTCTTAGGGTTTCAGGAGGTTGATATACGCCAGAGGGGAGAGGCTGGAGTGGGCCAGGGCGGCCACACCACTCCCTGGCGCGGCCTAGGCCTGCCCGCGCCATGGGGTGGTGTGGGCCCCCCTGTGACCCACCTCCACTTCATCTTCTGGCATCCTTAGTCTTCTAGAAAAATAGGATTTTCCGTATATTTTCCCGGATTTTCTGATCTTCGCGAGTTTTGCCTCCAAACAACACCTTTTCCATCAGAATCCTGACTGTAGTGGTCCATGATCCAAAAGTCATCAACCATGCAAAAACAGATGAAATAACATAAGTATCACCTCTCAATACGAAATATATCAATGAATAATAGTGAATTAAGACATAGAATAGTGATACAAAATGGACGTATCAACTCCCCCCAAGCTTAGACTTTGCTTGTCCCCAAGCGAAACTGAGCTCAATAAACATGACCTCAGGTTTATGGAGTGAAGAGTCGATAAAAGAATACGGACAAGAAGCATCACATTCATCTAATACATAGATCATAATAGAAGACAACTCACTATTATATAACTCAACTTGCAATGAGTAAAGGAAACACAATAAAGATACATAAAGTGAATCATAATTGGTAATGGCAAACTTAGCTCTTGGTCGAAGAATAGTTGATAATTTACTAGAGTTCACAAATAGCTGGTTTTTCAATGAAAGCTTTCAAAGTAGTAAACATCAAGATAAGAGCAACGCGCAAAGCAAGGAACATACGACATGATTGAATAAATCATCATATGAATGAATGAAACACATCAACTCAAAATACTTGCTGAGATAGAAGGGAATAGGTTTACTGACTCAACAACAAATTAAAAGAAAGGCCCTTCAAGGAGGGAAGCAGGGATTGCAAGTCTCATAAAGAGCTCCCAAAAATTATGATACGTGTTAGCTTTCAGCTCTCATTGCCCCTATCATAGGCATCTTGAGGTGATTAAGGTTAAAGTGAGGTCCAATCTGAGTTATATGCTTGACAGACTATAAACTGAAAATCCCAAGTCTCTTGAGTACAAGGGCCCCTCCTCATGCTACTCAACTTTAGTTACCGGTAAGTTCTTTTCATCGTAAGTATGTGCGTATCATTGAGAACCACCAACGGGGTACCCCTTGCCCGATGATATGGAAGAATCCCCATATGAAAATGACAAGGCAAGCAGACAATGAGTATCTCAGCAATCTTCTTATTTACCATGAGAAAATGGTGTTTTTTCTCTCTTTCCTCTTTTCATAGTATCTCTTTTTTTCTTTTCTTTTTCTCAATAGCTATCTCTCTTTTTTTATAAGAAGAATGCTTCATAGATATCATTATGGTTCGCTGCAAGTTTCCACCATGTCAGCATGGATTAGACCAGCGGACCAGGCGTTTCTCTAACACACATACATAACTCCATGGACTTACAAGCTCCCCTTTTATTTCACACCGATGACATCCGCAAACAAAAGAGCAAGGTATCAACTGGGTATATATTTACAAGTGTTGAAAGCGTTCCTCGTGACAGCACGATTCTGCTAATCCCCAGCCTATAATTTGCAAGCATATAACTTTCATGGAGAGTTCACAATGGTTTAGGTTTATTAAGTGCGGAAAATAAAGTGTGCCATCAAGTTCGTGAGAGCTTTAATCACTAATTTTCTCATAACAAGTTTAATTTGGGAGGTAGATAAAACATGAATTTACTTGGAATAGCAATAATGCTACTAGGTAGGTATGGTGGACACAATATGGCAAAGGTTTTGGTTTAAGGGAGATGGATGCACGAGAAGAATTCCCTCTCAGTACAGGTTTTTGGCTAGCAAGGCTGGGTAGCAAGTACAAGATTTGAAGGAAACAAACAAACATACAAATGATAAAAACAAACATGCAATCTTCCTTGGAAGCACAAAAGATCTTAACTAGAGAATACTAAACTTATGAGCAAATCAAGAAAGAAAGATGATGAAATTATTTTTCTCTAGAGTACTTCTATCTTTTTCTTTTCAACTCTCAAAAAGGTGTTGCTACTGACCGAGCCAGGTTTGCCAAAACTAACTAAATTAACTCAATGATCCCAAAGTGCTACCAATACTAACATCAAGATCAATCATATAACCACGAATTGAAAACTAATATAAGCTATGCAAAAGAGTGAATGATAGAACTTCTCATTAATATTCCATAACAGAAACTCACACCAAGGTATACAAATCTAACGAGAGAGGGGACACTTCCATAATGCAAACCATACTACACAATAACTCCTCTATTCATGATATGACTCTACTAATAAAGTAAAAAGAAGATAGTGATATGATACCATGGCACTCCCCCAAGCTTGGAACAAACCAAGGAGATGCCAAAACTGATGACGAATTACTCCTTTGGTGGTGGTGGTATCCTCTTGATGAGCTCCTTGATCAGTTTCCCAAAGTCCTCAATCTCAAAGGTGAGAGTACGAATCAACTCCGAGTTGTGCTCAATGCGGCCCATAATCATTTTAGTTTGTGGATCCCAGCTCTTGTGATTCTTCTTCCATTCTTCCCACTTGGAGTCTTCTTTTCTTGCATGGTTATGAGCAAAGGTATGGAAGGTACCCTTGGTGTTCGGAGAAGGTGTCCTTGGTGCCAAACAGTGACGAGGAGCTTTCCCCCCAGTCTGCATCCGTGCAGTCCTTCTGATCCTGGCAGGGTTTGCCACCACTCCAATGCTTGCAATGGTATTGCCGGTGTGCTTTGCCTCCTCTTCACCTTCACTCTTGATCTCCTTCTCCTTCCCGGGGTCTTGGAGGTCTTCCTCCATGGGCTCCTTCCCTTTATCCTTGGCAGACACCATTGTGCTTCTAAACCTTCAAAGAGTATGTCCTGGCAGAAACAGATCGAAACAAAAACACGGCGAAAACACGATATACGAACCTCGGGAGATCCGGGGGGTTATATATTACGAAGTTTCATATCAAAAGGAAGGTACTGGGAGAAAACGAGTCGGAGGCGGAGTCCGGGGTGGCCTCACCACCTGGTGGCGCGGCCAGGGGTGGGCCCGCGCCATGGGGTGGTGTGGGCCACCCTGGCTCCGTTTCCGTCCCTTTTTCGCTTCGTAGCTTTCCTTATTGACTAAAAACTGCAAAAATATAGTTGTATTGTATTTTCGCGGAACTTTCTTACTAGAACTGTTACCTAGTTGAACACGGACTCTGCAGGTATCTGAATTTGGTATTTAGTGGATCCTTCTGGAGTCATCACTTGAATATCATCGATATCTTCATCTTCATATACTTATTACTTGAGTCATAAAACCTTTCTCTTCCTTATTACACCATTATCTCCACTTCCTGGAAATTTCTTTCACACAAAACTTCACACAATTGTCATTAGCAACATTAGTATAAGTGAAGTGATAAAACCTTTTGAGTTCAACTTTCAACTGAAAACCATCAAAACACAAGCTACTGTAGAAACTCCTTCCGAAAACCCAAAAAGAATTCAAAAGGGAAGTCGAATAAAGAAGCAAATGCAAGATTGGCAAAATCTGTCAAAACAGACCAGCAGGTAAAGATCAATTTTTTCGAAACTCTTCTGTTGCTCAAATCAAAAAGTGCAAAACTAACGAAAGTTAAATAACAACCTGGGGCAGAAGCACAAAAATTATAGCTCAATCCGACATACAGAGATCTCTCACGAATTTTTACGGTGAAGCATAAAAAATCTGTTTCGGGACAGCAACTTCCCCAAATCGTACTTCTCTCTCATTAGAGGCTGATCTTGACACAAAAACCAAACAAAACGGATAAGGAGCGGTTATTACCGAAGTAATAACTTCCAAGACTCAAATAAGCAAAAACAAACTGAAAGCAAAAAGACAAATTGGGTTGTCTCCCATAAAACTCTTTCTTTATAGCCATTAAGATGGGCATGATAATTTTGAAGAAGCTCTCATAGGGATATGAATTGAAGTGAAAGAGAGCATTAAGAAGCAAAAACACACACACTTTTAAGTCTAACCCACTTCCTATGCAAGGGGATTTTATAGACAAACAAGTTATTGAAACCAAAAGCAACTTGCATAAGAAGGCAAAAGAAGTGCAACATAAAATCTTTCAGCATAAAACGAGGAAACTTGATATTATTGAGATACATAAGAACACGTTTCCCTCTTTCATAGTAACTTTCAGTATCATGCATAAACTTAACAATATAGCTATCACAAGGACTATCATAGCAATGATCACTTATTCTAACAGAAAACACAGGAATACTAGCTTTCATAACACTACTTTGTGAAACAATATTAGAGGTATCCTTACAAAGGATAGTGTGTCCCTCTTCCTCATACTTAGCAACAAAGTCTTTCACATTTGCTACAATAGGTTCATCAACCATTTGTTTATCAGGTTTAGCAGCCTTACTCATACTTTCATTAACCATACTAGCTATCATAGAATGTTCCTTTACCTTAACTGGAAAAGGCATTTTCTCAATATAAGGTTTGGGTAAGACATGATTAGTAGTATAAACTTTAGTATTTCTTGCAGGAACACTCTTAGCAATATCTTTATAAGGTTCATGATACCTATTCCACTTCTTTTTAGGCACTTCAATGTAGGAAGCAAAAGCCTTAAAATAAGAAGCAATTGTCTAGACCATAGCTTGAGAGTCTAGACCATAAGAATTTTTAATATTTTGAAAGTCATTAGTTCCCATAAAATATTCAATGCATTCATAATCATAATTTGTACCTGACTTTCTACCTTTGTCATTCTCCCAAGCTTTAGCATTGTCTTGAATACGGTCTAGAAGGTCCCATTTAGCTTCTTCTTCCATACGAGTGAATGATCCAGCACAAGAAGCATCCAATAAATCCTTATCATGTAGAGGGAGCCTTGCATAAAAGTTATTGATAATAATATTGTTGGGGAGCTCATGAATGGGACATTTGAGCATTAGTAACTTCAATCTCCCCCAAGCTTGAGTTGTACTTTCTCCATCAAGAGGCCAAAAGTTGTATATTTGATTCCGATCTTTATGAATCTCACTAGGAGGATAAAACTTTGAATAAAAGAGAGGCACTATTTCCTCCCATTCCAGAGCTTGACCATTCTTAAGTAGCTTATACCATTCCTCAGCTCTTCCTTTCAGTGATAATGAGAATAACTTTTTCTTAACTTGATCTGTAGTAATACCTGTACACTTGAACAACCCGCATAATTCATGTATAAAGAGCAAATGATCACCGGGATGGATGGTTCCATCCCCAACATAATAGTTATCCATAACACGATCAATAATTCTTGTAGGTATTTTGAAAACATCTTTCTCAGTAGGTGGTGGCTTATCTACTACCTTAGCAGTGGTAGTAGCATTACCAAATAAGAAACTCAACGAATTATCCAGAACAAAAATAAAGCAACTAGCAGAAGTAAACAATACTCACAATAGAAGTTTCCTTTACCAGTTCCACTCTCCAATAGCGCTTCACTCCCTGGCAACGGCGCCAGAAAATAGTCTTGATGACCCACAAGTATAGGGGGTGTATCGCAGTATTTTCAATAAGTAAGAGTGTCGAACCCAACGAGGAGCAGAAGGTGCTGGCTAGTGGTATGGATCAGGAATTCTCTGCAAATACTTAGCAAACGGATTTTTAGGGGTTTTCGATAAAGCAAGTAAACAAAGTACGAGTGAATGAAAGACAGTAGAAATAAATGCAGCAAGTGTCCCAATCCTTTATGCAGCAAAGGACAAGCCGGTTGTATTTCTATAGATGACCAAACGTTCTCGAGGACACATGGGAAGACTGTCAAGTTCTTTCGCTTCATATAGTCGATTAATCTTCTCTAGCTTGCTAAGTGTTGTGTGGGTGAACCTGTGCTAATGTACCATCCCATCCAAGACTTAATACATACTTGTGATTAAACCCCCTTGCAAACATCCATAAGTACAAGAAAATAATTAAGGTAGAAACCTAACCACAGCTTTAAACTCTAAGACCCTTATGTCCCTTGTGCAATGGTTTCCTAACGGGTGTTCAGGTTTCTGTCACTCTGGCAACCCCTACGATTAGTAGCCAAATACACAATGCATTCCCCTAGGCCCATATAGGTGAAGTGTCATGTAGTCGACGTTCACATGACACCACTAGAAGAAGTACACCACAACTTAAATAACAATCTATTGAATCTTTCTCAACGCAACTCCACTACTAACAACAAGACTTCTCCCATGTCCTCAAGAACAAAACGAACTACTCACAAGACATCATATGGATCATGATCAGAGATGGAATAATGATGTATAACAATCTGAACATAAACAATAATTCAACGGTTCACTCAATAGCATCAACTACAAGGAGTAATCAACACCGGGAAAGTTTCCCCTATGAACTATGTCAAGATTCAACCAATTGTTACAACAATATGGAGATGGTGATGAGGGTGTTGATGATGATGATGGTGGTGATGATGATGATGATCCCGATGAAGTCCAGCTTGATGGTGGTGTTGATGGCGATGATCTCCCCTCTCCGGGAAGGAATTCCCCCGGCAGAAATCTATCTACCGGAGAGATCTTTCTCTCTCGGTGTTTTCCGCCCCGCAGAGGCGGTGGAATCTTTCTGTGGTCGCTCCTCGAGTCTTAGGGTTTCGGGAGGTTGATATACGCCAGAGGGGAGAGGCTGGAGTGGGCCAGGGCGGCCACACCACTCCCTGGCGTGGCCTAGGCCTGCCCGCGCCATGGGGTGGTGTGGGCCCCCTGTGGCCCACCTCCACTTCATATTATGGCATCCTTAGTCTTCTGGAAAAATAGGATTTCCGTATATTTTCCCGAATTTTCTGATCTTCGCGAATTTTGCCTCCAAACAACACCTTTTCCATCAGAATCCTGACTGCAGCGGTCCATGCTCCAAAAGTCATCAACCATGCAAAAACAGATGAAATAACATAAGTATCACCTCTCAATATGAAATATATCAATGAATAATAGTGAATTAAGACATAGAATAGTGATGCAAAATGGACGTATCAATATCAAAGGGAGTTGAATAGAATGCACCAAATAAATCGTTGTAGTGTAGATGTAGAGACCTTTAGTTTAATAGTTAGCACTCAATTAGAATGTAGTGAACCATTTGAATTCGTGAAGGTTTTGGGGTTATCCGATATAACCAAAACAATAGCGAACAAGTCCTTATAGAGTATTCATTGGAAACTTTGAATACGAAATCCATAGCTGGAACCGAAAGAAGACAACATTCGTATTGCTTGGATTTTGGTACATTCTTGAGAAAGCTCACTTTTAGTGATGTTTCTCGATTATGGAGCAAATGGAAAATAGTGTAAAACACGATGAGGATTCAAAACCCTGCATCAAAGTGTTGAGAAGCGCAATAGACAACGTTCTTGAACGATTCTCTTCACAAAAGGAAAGAATCAATTATTTTGATCATTGTGTTTTCCCCACTAGTGTTTTCACTATATGAAGTAGGATTCAAAATGTAATCCATATCTTGTATGGAGACATTTGTGAATCACTTGTCATGATTTTTGTAATATGACATGCCTACAGACTGCTAAGGAAACAATGGTAAACTAGAATTATGAGAAATCCTAAAAGCAAAATTCCCTTGAGATTAGAAAGCAACCAGTTGCTGACTCTCACAAGTAAAAGGGGTTACTTGAATTTTCCAAAATGACTGCAAAGCCATAGTGGAAAAGGGTGTGAATGACAAGAGCACATTTTGTCAAGTATTGGATAAAATCAAATGAATTTGATTCATGTGTGCTAAATGTCTAGTGGATTTAAAACTAGTAAAGTACTAGTATCTCATAGTAAATATCCAAGTTTGATATTTGATCAAAGTTTTTGAAGTTGTTCAAAATATTGAGTAGATATGCAATTTGCATAAAATTGAGTGGGAGCTATGAAAGTCTTCCTGAAACAATATGTGATTGACATATTTTAAGTGGGAGCAATATAAGACTCAAATTCAAATATGTAGGAACATATTTTGAGTGGGAGCTTATAGGAGTAATTCTTAAGTATGTTAAGAATGAAAGCAAAAATACTTATAAATAATGATTTATAAGATGTAGAAGTTGATAATAGGTGTATTGTGATATTATGTAGTATTCCTTAAGGGATTCTGAAAAGTGTTTCAGAATAGAAGTTAATTAAGTAACTAGTCCTTAATAACTCAAATTAGGAATAGTATTAAGTTTAACATCAATGGTTGAAAGAAAGAAAAGGATGATCGTCATCCACTATGTTGAGACATAGGTTCTATTTTAGTAAACCATGATGATAACTTAGCAAAATATGTGATCCAAATAAGGAACGTTCAAAAGTGATTAAGTTCAAATCATAGAACGGTGAGCTAAGTTTTGTCCGTAGTGTCTAGTAGAGAACTGCAGACATGTTTTCCAAATCCATAAAGGATGACATATCTTAAAACATAAAGGGTTATGTTATAAGGGAAAGGTTGGAAACTCCTGTACATACCGATTGAAGTCAAGTAGGAAGCGAGGTGAACAAAAACATCGAAAGTTGCATAGAGTGCACGGGTGTTTCGATGAATAGATTTATAATAATAGATAAGGGTACCATCTAAAGTGTTGTATAATGTTATGGCGGGGCTAGTTCGCTTTTAACGTAGAATGATATGTCCCAGGGCACAGTTCCCATGAGAAAACCCTCGAGGATGATCTAACGTCACTGTAGGCTCCAGGAATCAGGCCTCGTTCTGCTGCCATAGCGACGATACATACACATAGATGCTATCATGTGATGATCAAATATTAATGTCAATCAAGGTGACATTAGTAAGTTGCAAAGGATTTGGGACTGTAAAGTACAGACCCAAGACTCAACCTCTTCCATGAGCAAGTATGTTCAGGGTATCGGGTATCTGGTGCAAAAGATTGATGACAAACGCAGCTAGTGTATTTGTACTCTAGTGCAAGTGGGAGACTATTGGAAATATGCCCTAGAGACAAATAGTAGTAAGGACTATTATCATATATCATATAGTTTATGATTAATTTTTATATCATGTTATAACTGTATTGAGTGGAAACATTAATACACGTGTGATATACAAACAACCAGGGGTTCCAAGTGAAACTCTGGTCATTGGTTCATTGGTCAACAGATGATCATGTTTCCCGATCATGTGGCATTTATGCCAGTTGGAAATGAGGTCATCTCATTCCGAGAATGAGATGATGAACCAATACCCAACCTAAACATCGTGACCCGATCATGACACGAAGTTCAAGTTATGATGATTTGAAATGGATCCTCGTAGACTATTCCTTAGACTGTGAGGCTATATCAATCACTATCTCTCGAGAATGCTTTGATAGCATCAAGCGCCACTTGGTAATACAGTGGTTATAAAGGTGTGTTCAGGTATTCGGAGGAAACCGTTGAGGCAATATATGTCAAGAGCGGGATTTGTCCGTCCATGTGACGGGAAGATACTCAAGGGCCCACTCGAAGAAGTTATATCCAATAGCTGCACAGCGTGTGATTTGATCACAGGGATATCACTTGTCGGAACGAGTCAAGTAGCATTGTTCAGTAACGAGATTGAACACGACATGGTGATGTAATTGATCAGATCTCGGGTAATGCAAGTATCGAGTGACAAAGGGAATAAGACACGACTGTCCCGGTTCAAACGACGAAAGATCTTCGTGGAACGCACAGGGGTCACATGGCCATCCAAGTCCCTCTGTCGATCATTGGTGCGGGAGTGTCCCTACCATGTCTGGAGTGTTCCCGAACCGTGGGGTATCACGCTTAAGGGCTTGATGATTCTTAGAGAATGTTTATAGGATCGGTAGAATCACCAAAGAAAATAAGAGAGAAAACCGGAAAGGGTTTCGGTAAGTCCGGAGGATGTCCGGAGTGGAGGTGGAATGTGTTCCATAGCCACGGAGATTGAATAATGTGTGAATGAATGTTAAATGTTGATTTAATCATTTATTCATAATTATTTAATAAAGAGAAAAATCAATTTTAATGGTCAAAGGCTTAATGGGCCAATTCCGGAGGGAGAGGGCCATTAGGGGAAGGAGCGAGGGAGAGAGGCCAAGGGGGAGGCCGGCTGGGCCTAGCCCCCCGCGCGGGGCCCACTAGGGTGGCCGGCGGCCACCCCTCCCCCTCCTCTCCTTTAGTCCCACTCCGGGACTTTGAGGGAGGTAGTGCCTCCGCTCCCCCTATATATAGTGGGGGTATTTGGCCAAATCAAAATACACCAATAATCAATAAAGGTCTCCCCACTTTTGGGAGGACCTCTAATTGATATTTTCTCTCTCCCCCCCTCTCTCTCTCTCGGGACCATGGTCCCAAGTCTGGACTACGCGAGCGAGAGACATCTTCACCGCGGAGCGCCGTCGCGCTGCGGGATTCGGATCCGGGAGCTCTACTTCCGCAACTGCTGCTGGATCGGGGAAGCGGGAGTCATCGTCAGGCACCGGACGTGTGTAACTCCCTACGAGGTGTCGCACTTGAGGCACTCAAGTCATTGGAGCCAAGGAGCGCAAGGACTTCATCACGACATTGAGGTCGGCTTTGGCTCGTCTACATCAACCACGCTCTCCTGAGCATTGACAACGCTTTTCGGTCTTCGAGGGTAAGTTCGTGAAAATCCCCTTCCGTTACTGTATTACTAATAGATAGGTCCTGGCAGCTTCAGAGGTTCAGGGACGTAGTGTAAAATTTTATTGTTTTCATACGTGGAACCCCAACATGACCATGGTGAAGACAGCATCATAATAAAAACTCCGTCGAGGTATATAAAGCCTCTACCGATCGATCACTAGTATAGATGCACTAATTGATTCGTATATATGTACTGACGAATGTTTCTTCTCTTAGACCTCCGCATCCGGCCAATCTTCTACAAGGACAAGAGGCCTAGCACACAAGTTGCCCGCTGATGTCTGTTTCAACATTGACTTAGTCTCTGTGCTTGGTAAACCGTTGGAGCCCAAAGAATCTGTGAATGCATTTGTACATCAATGCGGAGTTATTGTTAGAGACACTGTCCCGATCACCACATGAGAGTGGAATAAGCCAGGAAAGAAAAGGGATCCAGCTCGGGCTAGTTTTGTAGATGACAGGGCGAGAGATGCGATGTGGAATTCTCTCATGACACATTTCACCCTACTAGTCTTGGAGACTGATGAGCTCACACAACAAATGATGAGGAAAGTCAAGGCGTGGGCTCTTAAGAAGATGGGTGAACTATTCAAGGACTAGAAGAAAAGATTGTACCACAACTATGTCTTGAAGAAAAAAACTCCTCCATTCACTGGCCCACTAGAGATGCAGCAGGATAACTAGGCCGCATTTGTGGAATGCAAGAACTCGGCACGAGCTGTGGTAATGTCATAAAAGAATAAGCTAAATGCAGCCAAAAATAAATATCACCATCATATGGGCACAGGTTGTTACAAGAGTGTCATGCCTAAGTGGGATAAAGTTGAGGCTGACCTGGAGGCTAAAGGGGTCAATCCAGCTATGTCTGGTTGGCCCTTGAGGTCAAGAAATTGGTTACTTGGGCATGGGGCATCGTATGACCCAGAAACATGCAAGATTGTTGCAACCAAAGAAGTTGCTGGACCCAAAGATGATCTTATTAAAGTGATAAAAGAGGTTGAAGAGGGAAAGTTTGTTCCCGATAGAGAGAATGATGAGCTGACAAAGGCTCTCGGGAATCCTGAAAAGGCTGGACGAACAAGAGGGTTCGGGCCTTCTTGTCCATGGGCTATCGGGTTCCCCGAGGACCTTGACACGTACAGAAGCCGATCAAGAAAAACAAAGCGGCAAAAAGAGGAGGATGCGGAGCAGTTCGTGAGGTTTGAAGCCATGCTACAGGAGCATCGGCAGGAGCTTAATGAACTTAAAGGACTCCGACAGCAAGATCCTGCACCAGACAGTACGGTCGGCCCATCACAACGGAAAAGCAGCGTGGCTTCCACGGAGGGCCACGATAATGATGCAACGATGGATGTGTACCCCGTGGATGTAATTAAGGAGAAGACTAGTTGTGAGCTGCATGTTGAACTGAAGAACATATCCATGAATGTGGCGGTCGGCTTTGCTTTACCTTCTGCACCGGGAGCGACCTACCATTGCAATCCGATTCCAGCTGGCTATGCTCGTGTTGCTGTGGATGAAGTTCAACCGCTGTGTCAGTCACTACAGCTTGACTTCCCTAGAGGTGAAGGGGAGACGACACTGGGAGAAGTCACGAGTGGCTTCATTCTTTGGAAAAAGGAATACATCAAGTTTCTAGGCTTGGCACCAAGGCCACCTTCTCCACCGAGAAACAATCCATCACCTCCAAGGCCACTATCTCCTCCCAGTAAAAGTCCACCTCCAAGTCCACCTCCAAGGGCACCGTCTCCTCCCAGTAAAAGTCCACCACCTCCAGGTACAATCCATGACCTCAACATGAGTCCATCTCAATCTACGCAGCCGCCTCCACCTACTAAGGGCCAAAAGCGGAAGAATAGCACCGCTCCATTGAGCGATGACCGACGCCCAAAGCGACAGTTGTCTCCCCTCCCAAGAGTATCGCCGGTTCCTCCCAAGAGGGCTTACGACCTGAACGATAAGGAGACCGATGCGGTCGTATGGGCCGAAGTGGATGCTCATTTTAAAAAGAAACAACCTGAGCCAGAGATCCAAATAAAACCAGAAACCAAGGAGCACTTTAGGAAATTACTGACGCAGTCATCCCAAGCTCAGTTAAATGCGCCAGATGACTATATACGATGTCTTCAGAAGACACTGAAACAGAAGAGATCAAGTGGTAGAGGAAGCATCACAAAAGACGTTCCCCAGCAAGGGGAACAAGCAAAACAATCGAGTGGTAGCGGAAGCATCAGAACGGACGTTCCCCAGCTGGGGAAACAAGCAAAATCAATCAAGTGGTAGCCAAACAACCAAAAGAGACGTTTCCCAGCTGGGGAAACAAGCAAATCAATCGATCCCCCGCTCCAGGTGTACATACCCGAACCACAACTATATGGGGGAGAACCTATGGATGTGAAAACGGCTAAGATATTGGCCGAGCAATGTAATATGTCTATTCATGACATTATTCATGGCGATCATATGCCCAAGGCTGAGGTAGCACCCAAATTTGTTCACGGGGAGCCTTTGGTCAGTTCTGAGAGGCTTCGGGATATGCCAACAAAAATGCGACGATTGCATGAATGGTAAATGAAAGTATCAAAAGAAGAGCGATATTGGCTCATAGTGAAAGTTTGAAAACAGCATTACTTCGCTGAAGACAAGGTCCATATTGAATTTACAGAATTATTTCAGTTATTCAATCTAAAGGAACTCGATAAAGCTATCCTCAGTTGCTATTGTCTGTAAGTGATTACTTTATTTATGTAATTAAGTCTCTATCTCAGCTTGTTCAATTCATTGCCGGTAAGTATACTCACTATATTCTTTTGTACGCTATATATAATGATGCAGATTGAAGATTCTCAAATGTAGAAGAAAGGCTATCAACAGATTTGGGTTCATTGACTCACATTGAGTTAATGGAGCTTTGCTAAAGGATAAGCCACTGGAGACCGAGCAAAACTTTCTCCAGTTTCTCATGAACCAACATTTCTATAATGAAATACTATTTCCTTACCACGAAGCCAAGTGAGTTCTTGTACACATTAACTTTTGCTTACTCGATGTTTGGTGTAAATAATGAGTTACTAGCGTATGTAAACCTTGTGTAGGTAGCACTGGATTCTTCTAAGCATTTCAGTTGACTTGGGAAGAGTTCACATCATGGACTCACTCAACAAAGACATTGAAGACTACCGTAGCATTATTGATATGCTCCAGAGGTAATTTCAACCATTATCGCACTATATCGGTTTCTTTCATTCATTTTCTAGGATATCAAGTAGTTATTAACTCATACATTCATTTTCTTTGTCGGGTAGGGTTTGGACACGGTTTAAGAACAAGGTCTGCGGTCAATGGCGTGAGGAGCTATTTTTTAAATCGGTCTCGGTAAGTAGTATGAGCTAGGTCCGCGCATCTATTTAATTCTAGTTTATTGCATTTATCATGCTAGAGTTATTATTTGATTGAATTCTATTCTTGTAAAGTGCGCGAGGCAGCCACAGAGGACTAATCTATGTGGATTCTACGTGTGCGAGTTCATTCGCATCACTACTGAGAAGCCCTTGCAAACTGTTCGAGTAAGTAAACAATATATTCACCATTTATTTTTAATACAAAAAGTTGTGTTGAGTCTAATTCATACTATCTCCTTCTTTATAGTTGGACGCGATGCGGGACAAGCTCCTACCAGAGGACCGCCTACTAGCAATCCAAGCGGAATTTGCTAGATTTTTTGTCGACGAGGTCATAGACCCATACGGAGAATATTCTCTATATAGACCCTAAAACATCCATGTAATGATCTCCATGTAATCAAATAGACAGGCTCTGGACCCGGTTGGGACTCCATGTAATGATCGACCTTCCATGCATGTATGCTTGTAAGAGAAATTATATTATATATATGCATCAATGTGTACAAGTACTGTGTAGTAGCGTTCTGTATGTATACGAAAACTTGTTTTTAATGAAAACACAGAATAAAAAATAATTGAACACAAGACACAAAATAAAAAAAACACAAAACCCTAAAACCCCATCTCCTGCAGCAGCAGCCAAATGGCCCAAAATGCTGCTGCGGCAGGGAACCTTTAGTCCCGGTTCGTGAATGTCCTCCAGCCTAGTGCGGCTCGCGGGGCCACATGGTGGACCTCTAGTCCCGGTTCGTAACAGAACCGGGACTAAAGGCAGGACCTTTAGTCCCGCTTTGGCAGTCTCAGTTCGCAATCCGGAATTAAATGGCCTTACGAACCGGGGCTAACACTACTAGGAAAAACGTTATCAGTGGCGCACCAAAAACGATTTCTATGGCGCATCTAGTGGTCGCCACTAAATTGTCGCCACTAAAATTATATTTCTGTGGCGCATATGCATATGCGCCACAGAATTCTCAAAATTTTGTGGCGCATATGGCCATATGCGCCATAGAATTCTGTCCTAGATTCTGTGGCGCATATAGCTATATGCGCCACAGAATTCTATGGTACATTCTGTGGCGCATATATGCGCCACAGAATTCTATGGTACATTCTGTGGCGCATATAGCCATATGCTCCACATAATCCTTTTTTTCAGAATTTCAAAATTTTCAGAATCTGGTACAAATACAGGTATATAACAGGTATATTACAGGAAATACACAAAAATTAACAGAAATTCATAGAAAAGCTGCACACAGCAGTAAAAATGTTCCAGTTCACATATAATACATCAACAAGCACGAATGTTCACAAGTGTTCATCAATCACATCACTTAGAACCGAATAAGTGTACAAGTATATTTCACAAGTGTTCATCTCTCTCACATAACTTACAACCACGTGATGTTATCACCACCTACCTTAAGACAGAATGTAGTACACTGTAACCGCGATGCTGGTGAGGAGGAGCGGCACCAAGATCTTCGTCTGGTTCTTCTTCCACACGTGTCTCCTCCACTTGGCCACCGCCTCCTCTCTAGTCGCGTATCCCGTGTAGCTGTTGCAGCTGAACTTGTCCACTTGTTGGTGGCAGTCCACCCACTCCTCGTAGACACCTGAAACCCGACCCTTGTACACAACGTACGTCGGCATTTCTATTGACAAGGAATATTAGTACATCATGCAAATATATATGTTGACAAATATTAGAGCAAGGCATTCATAAACTTAAAACAATGCGTCGATGACAATGAAAGAAACACGACAACATGTCCAACACAATAACAACGACGGTTTCAAGCTAGGCAAGTTAAGTTTTTCGACACACACACTACATGTCCATGATACACACGCTCTCTCGGTCAAGTAGCCTTCTCCTTGCAGGGCACCGGGAACGGCTTGTACATGTCTTTCGTCGTGCACATCCTGAAGTCACCCTGCGCCTTGAGGCGGGCTTCGATCACCCTCTTGGTTAACAGCCTGGGCTGGTGTAAGAGCCCACCATATGTGTTGACCTGTTCCATGATGATATATGACAGCTTCACCTGCATATCATGGAAGTCTTCCTTGAGATCGGGGTCACTGATCCCATGCAACTTTTGGGCCCATCCTTGGAGAGAAGATGGGAGCGTTAGAATCTCGCAATCCTGGACAAACCCTTTGAGGTGATGGCAAACGTAGAAGGCCTCCTTCACACTGTCAGACAGCTGCTTGACACAGGGGAACTCGAACACGTGCTTGAACTTGTGTCGGCCATTGTCCCTGTAAGCCTCCCCCTTATAGTTGAAGGGGCCTCCCTGTTTGGCATAGCCCTCGATAGCATCATCTAGAACGTCCTTACTCTGGCGTAGTTCTTCCTCCTTACACTCCCCGAGTCGAAGTAGGTGGCAAGCGAATACCTCGTGGAGAGGATGATGAGCGTGCAGTACTTGTCTCTGTGCAACACACAATGTGGAACAGGATGTTGGAAAAGAGCAATGGAAAGAAATACTTATGTGTTATGACGGCGGTAGGAGGATGTGTACACTTACTCGGGAAAGAAAGGCACAAGGATGTTGTCCTTCCTCTTGCTGTCCATCAATAGCTTCTGAAGGTAGGACTTTGCCCGGGCCCGGGTCCTTATTCCTGCTTCCAACTGGCTATCCCGCATGTAGTAGGGATCCGCTATCACGATGAACGGGGTGTCCTCTCTCTTGACCTTCATCGCCAGATTGAGCGCGAATAGGCGGACCAAGTTATAGTCCAGCCGTCTCGAGTGGAACAGCTTGAATATGTCCTCGTAGGCTATGAAGAACACATCCGCGGGGGCATCGGTGATGAAGCCCACGTCCTCCAGCACCTTGGTGGTGAACACCGGGTAACTCGGGTCCTTGTCCTTGAGAAGGAGGCCCTCTAGTGTCAGGATACCTTCATGCAAAGTCATCATAGCTCCCGAAGCCAGGCGGTGCAGTTCTAGAGGCAGTATGGGCTGACCAGCTTCGTGCACTCTGGTCAAGCCATCCTCGCGGGGTGGTACAACATCGTCCCGGTAACGGATCAGAGCGGGCTGGCTCGCAGCCTTGTCCTTGTTCCTGTTCGGCCTCTTCCTCACCCTCTTCCTCTTTGCATCAGCAGCCTCCACTAGTGATGCTAACCCGTCACTGGCCGTCCTGTGGAGTGTGTCAGGGCTGAAAGCGATTCCGGCTGATGGAGGTTGTGTCTCGGCGGCTGGAGGCGTCTCCTGAGAAAATCCACGGAAGATCGGGCGCTTCTTAGGATGGCTAGCTTGATCGTGGAATGATGATTCTTTAATGAGAGGAGGCATGAACGGTCCTTTGTTGGCGCCGGTGTTGACGAAGGCATTGACGTCGACCGGTGCATCATCATCATCCACCTCAATGTTGGCATCGAAGGCTGCCATGTCCACGTCATCCTGGGGTGGTGGCGATGGCGGTTGTGGTGCCACGGCCTTGCCTTTAGGCGGGGGCGATGGCGGTCGAGGAGCAACCACGCCCTTGGCTGCTTGTGGTGCCGATGCAGACGCTCCCAATAGTCTCTGGTGATGGCTTGTGGTGGCGGCGACGACGACCGGTGCAGCAGGAGGCTTCGTCCTTGGCGGCCGGACGACCGAGGTGGCACCGGTGGAGCGAGACCCAATACGAATCTAGGTATTTGGCCAAATCATGGCAACCTTCTAGGGTCAGGTGCTCATCGGCTCCTGGAGGTTGCATGGGAGGGTCCATGTCTTTGCACCCCCCCAACACCCAACCCAACTCGACGCGCATCACGGCATCGTCCATGGGCTTGCAGTGCATCGTGCGGTTCGCCGGTTGTATTAGCTTGCCCGTGGCAACATCCTTCAACTCGTCGCTGGGCACCTTGTGTAGGAGCACGCACGGAGTGTCCGGAGGCATACAGATATGCATCATGAGATGGCAACCAATCAAAGGCATTAAGTAGAGCATGCTGACTAACTACTTAATTTACCTTGGTGAGGGCGCCGAGCTCGGCTAATGTCGAGACATGGGCGGCCGGTGGCTGATCCTTCTTCTTCTCTGGCTTGGGTGCATTAGGAAGCACCGCCGCCGCCGGCTGCTGTGCCTTGGTAGTCTCGGTAGGAGGGGGCAGCTCCGGTGCATCCAACTCCATCGGTTGCGCCGCGGGGATGGAGGGCAGCGGGGTAACCATGTCTGGCGACACTTGGTGGCTCGAGGTGCTGCCGCCGGTGCTGGGCACTTGTATCGGCCCCACCTGACCGTCTGCATTCCATTTTTCTATCCCCTCCATCAACCGAGGGGGTAGCATCTCGAGGATCTTCTTCTGCACTATCGCGTTCACCTCGTCTTGGTCCACCTTACTAGCCTCCAGATGCGCGATCTTCCACTTCAGCTCTTCCTTCTCGGCTTGATCCCGAGCCGCCGACTAGGTACGCCTCTCCTTTCTCTTCTTGGCTTCCTCGTTGTAGTACTCGTGGAACTTTGTGCTCGTACCAAAGCCAGAGATACGGCCAAATGATGTGGGCGGCTCGGACTGTGTCCTCCTCTTGAAGGCATTGGTCGCCCTGTTGAAAATCGTGTCCCATGGCTCCGTCGAGCCCTGGGACGACGAGTTCGGCGCCTCGCGCGTAGCCTTGATTTCAGCGTCCTACAGATAAGGAAAGGTGAACCCATTTAGGAACTTGCCTTCATTATTCAAAATGAAAGCAAATGGACCGTGGGTAAATTCCTTACTAGCTTATTCTCAAACTTCCTCACATCGTCATCGTCGGTGATGAATTCCTTGGAATCCTTGTCTAGATAGTAGCGGGCCCAGACAAAGTTCCGGGTCTGCTTGTTCGTGATTTTTAAAAACGGGTTTTCTTTCCCGAGACGCTCAACCTCGGCGTCCTCCCTTGCCCATATGGCCTTCTTTCCCCTGTAACCGCCGCTTCCACATCGGTGGTTACCTATGTTCTATTCCCGCATTTCCTGACCCCACTCCGTCCATGCCTTCACTTCGTCAGTCTCCATCTCCGCCTTGAATATCTTGAACTCGTCTTCGTCAATCATGGGCTCACCCTTCTTGATCTTCTCCCAGCTTTCCTTTTTCGCGATCTTG
Source organism: Avena sativa (assembly GCA_916181665.1). Taxonomy (NCBI): domain Eukaryota; kingdom Viridiplantae; phylum Streptophyta; class Magnoliopsida; order Poales; family Poaceae; genus Avena; species Avena sativa. The sequence continues at coordinate 107,873,877 of OV702292.1, forward strand.
TTCTTCACCCAGGTTCTCTAGCTGCTCAAGGCATTGGCCATCTTCATGATGGCTAACCTGTTCACCTTATTGGATTTTTCCAGTTTGTCGGTGTACGGGGCTGGGAACTTGTACCGTCGGTGAAGCTTCTTAAGGAAGTTCGCCACCAACCGCTCATTCGCTTCACTTCTCAGGTGCTTCGTGTTGATTGACATGCTTTCCTGGATGATGCACCCGAGTTGCATGCCGTACCCGGCGGCAACATCCGGAGGCTCCAACGGAAGGCCACTTTCCAAGACCAGAGTGATCTGTCAGTGGTCTCGGCGAGCTTTTGCGGCTTCCGATCCTTTCTCGGCTTCTTATTCTTCTTAACAGACGGGTTGTTGGTACCGCCATCCGTGCGGCTCCCGCCATCGGTCGTGCGGCCTCTGCCATCGGTCGTGCGACCTCCACCATCGGAGGTGGTCGCATCCTCCTCCTAGGCTTCATCTATCCGGTAGTCCTCGTCCCCCTCTTGCTCATCATCCCCATCGTGGCCCGCAGTAGCTGCCACGTCCTCATCCCGAGACTCCGTCGCCTCGTGCTGCGCCGCCGCCTCCCAGAAAGTGAGGTTCGCCGCTCTGGCTTGGTCTTCGACGCTCATGGCGGCCTTAGAAGTGCCGGCCCCATCGGTGGCCGACATGTTTGCACACTTCTAAACAAATTAAAATAAGGAAGTTAGTATTAATTAGTGTTGACAATATTTAAAATGAGCTGCCCATTTCTCCTGAAGTGTCAATTCACTTCCACTTCGGTCGAGAAATGGGGCTCATATGTCAAAAAATTACTAAGTGTCGATCAAAAATTCGGCATGACCTTCGCTAATTTTTGACATAGGAGCCCTATTTGTTGACCAAAATGGATCGAGATCAACATTTCAGGAGAAATGGGCAGCTCGGGTGATTTCCCTGCAAACATTTCACATACAAAAAAGCACAAATTGTGCTCCACAGCCACATATGGTGCTCCAACACCATACAATAGAAACTCCTGATGATAGTCTTTTCTTTTCTTTTCTTTTCTAGCTGACAGAGATATACTGCAGAGATATAGCTAGCTAGCTAAAAGCATGATTCACTCACAGAGATATACTGCAGAGATATACTGACAGAGAGATACTGCAGAGATATACATGATTCACTCACAGCAAAGCAAAGTTCAGTGTAGACTGTAGAGATATAGCTAGCTAAAAGCATGCAGTACATTGTAGTACAAGAGTACCAGGCACTTGTACTGCGATAGTCAAGTGGAGTACGCAGGTAGTCATGCAATAGTTACTACTGCCAGTGGCTGATGGTCTCAAACTGAACCGATCCTCTTATAATCAGGCTTTTTAACCCCACATAGGATCAAATGCTTTGTACTTCTCAACTGAACCGATCCTCTTATAATCAGGCTCTTTAACCCCACTTAGATCAAATGCTTTGTACTATAGGATAAGTTTGTTAATTAAAACTAGGGAAGTTTTGCTCTTAAAACTGAATCATAGCTATTGGTTGCAAATATTCATAATGTGTTCTGTGCCAAGACTAGACCACATGGACATATACTCCCTCCATCCCAAATTATGGGTTGTTTTGGCTTATCTCTAGGTGTGTAGCTAAGTCAAAATGACCTATAATTTGGAACATAGAAGTAGAACTAATAGTTGCTTGTTCTTGGTACTTGATTTCTCCTGTTTAAGTAGAACTAATAGTTGCTTATTCTGCAGGTACGAAGGAGTGGGTGTACATTAGCAACATAAGAGCCTGATGAATCGGTGACCTGCTAGGAACACTTGCAGCTGGGACAAGAAGACCTAGAAGTTGATAAATTAAGTTGGGTACTCAAAGGAAGCAACGTACATGGGTATGAATTGAGGCTTAATTAGATTTTGGAGGCAGCTGTTCCGTGAGCACAAAGACTCGTATATGAAATGCGCCTAATAAACACCATTTCGGGACGCTAAGAAGTCAAAATTTGGTGTGGGCACGAACGAGCAATCATGCTTTGATTCAGCATGGTTTTGATAGAATGAAGCTAGTGATGGATCTCAACGACTAAAAGGCAGTAGCAGCCTAATGAATTTTCTAATACCTGGAAGGAACTCGCGGCGGTTCAGGACGCTGGCTGGTACATATCCACTAATTAACAGGCAGCAAGCAAGTAAACAGGGGTACAAATGCTAACCAACCAAGCAACCAGAGGAGTGAACTGGGTGGTAACGAATGAATGGATTCAGCCTAATTATCTATGTCTGGAAATAGATACCTAGAGTAGAGCAGACCTCAGCAGCGGCGAAGCTAGTTGTGGTTCTTATGGAGGAGTCCCACAGTGCAGGAAGAGGGCAGGGAAGGAGGGGAGGGGGTCACCTGCGGGGTGGTGGTGGCGGTGGTGTCGGTGGTCCTAGATGCCGGAGCCCCTCCTCCTCCTGGTGCTCTGCGAGGCCATGGCGAGGTCAGCGTGGGCCGGCTAGAGGTAGGGGATAGTGAAGGAAGGGCGCAGGAAAGGAGGAGAGGGGGTCACCTACGGGGTGGTGGTGGCGGTGGTCCTGGACACCAGAGCACCTCCTCCTCCTGGTGCTCTGTGAGGCCATGGCGAGGTCAGCGTGGGCTGGCTAGAGGTAGGGGATAGTGAAGGAAGGGGGTAGGGAAGGAGGAGAGGGGGTCACCTGCGGGGTGGTGGTGGCGGTGGTCCTGGACGCCGGAGCGGGCCTCCTCCTCCTGGTGCTCTGCGAGGCCACGGCGAGGTAAGGCGGGTGCGGCGCAGCGGCATGGTGGGGCAAGCACGGTGCGGCGGAACGGCGGGGCAAGGGCGGCGCGACGCAGCGAGGCGTGCTAGGGTTCTGGGCAGTACGGTGCGATATGGGGAAAAAGAAAGGGGATTTGGGGCGTGTTAGCTAGGGTTCAAAATTTCTAAGTCAAAGAATTTTGTGGCGCATATGTTCAGATATGCGCCACGGAATTTTTGGGGATAGTACAAAACGCGCGTTGCGCTGTTGTTTGACAGAAAACGAAGCTTACCACATTGGTTCAGTGCTTGCTCCTCTCTGTTCTAAACCTGGGCGGCTAGGTTCGATTGCTGGCACAGCCACATTTTTTTTGAATTTTTAAAAAATATTTCAAGGATGGTAATAATATATTAAAAGCAAGAACTAATATATTTTCCTATTAAAAATATTTTATGGATGGTAATAATATATTAAAAGCAAGAACTAATATATTTGCCTATTAAAAACAAGAATTAATATATTTTCCTTAATATATTTGCCTCAATATTATCCGCATACATTAGTTTGTCAAAGTAATACATATATGCAGGCGCGCGAGCACACATGTGTATTAATTATTACAAAAAAAGGCGTCAAAAACCGCTAAGTCGGCTTCGAGTTAGCTAGTGTCTCTTCACAACAACTTTCTTGCCCTTCTTCTTCGCGGTAGAATACTTTAGGCCGGCCACCTTGAGATTTCTTCTCGTGTACGGGCAACCTTTAGCCGGTAGGGTGGTCTTCCTTCTTACTTTAGCATAAGTAGTTGGCTTGTCGAAGTACTTGTCGAATTCCTCTTCGATCTTGGGATTGTCGTTCTTGTCGATGTCTTGCTTGTTGGCGGGTCCTTCCATTTCGATGATGCTCCTCTTGCCCCTCCTCACGACAACACGGCTTGGCTTGCCGGGTCGGTAATGAAGAAGCATTGGTCAACTTGCTAGCGAGCACCCATGGTTCATTTTTCGTGGAGGCGTTCTTTGATTTGGCATCGGGTATAACCATGGTGGTGAAAAACCGGCCATGTTTTTCGACGCTCTTGCCCCATCTGACACGAAACATCGGCACCGTCACTCCGCAATAGTCGAGTTCCCATATCTCCTCGATCCTTCCGTAGAATCTTTCCTTGATATCAGTCTCGTCATAGGCGTATGATAGCATAGTTACTCCTGAGTTTTGGTATTTGCTATTCTTGTCCTTCTCCTCGGTGTAGAATCTGTAGCCGTTGATGTCGTACGTCTGATAGGTCCTAACGTTGCACCCAGGGCCCTGTGAGAGTGAGAATATGAGTTTCTGATCTTCAGTATAAGGCGTCGGCATGGGACTTTCCAGTAGCCTTTTCTTGAACCACCCCGTGAAGCTGGCGTTGTGCTCTCTGGTTATGTCTCCCTTCTTCCTTGGCTTGCCCAGGTTGGCGAGCTTCTGCTCGATTAAGGTTTTGTGCTCATCCACCCAGGGGCCGACCAACTGTATGTGTTGTAGCGCGACTCGGTTTGCCCTATCAAAGTCCGCGTGTTCGAGTTCGATGCCGACATGGAGTGCGCGATAGCCCTCGCGGTGACCAAATCCAGCGAGACTCCCGAGGTGCTTCCTGGTGGGCAGACCGACATCCTGGTTCTCGGTGCTTAGGTAGTTCTGGCAGAAGGAGATGCACTCGTAGGTCAGAAAGCCCTTGGCTATGCTTCCATCTGGATGGGACCTGTTGCGAACGAATCCTTTGATGACACCGTTTAGCCTTTTGAACGACATCATGTTGTGCAGGAACGCTGGCCCGAGATGGATGATGTCATCCACGACATGGACAAGCAGATGCACCATGATGTCGAAGAACGCGGGAGGGAAGTAAATCTCGAGCTCGCATAGTATCTCGACGATCTCTTCCTGTAGCTTGCCGAGCTGCTTCATGCCGATAAATTTCCTAGATATGACATCGAAGAAGTTGCAGAGGCCAAACAGCGTCTCACGGACGTGCTCGTCCATTATCCCTCGGATCGCAACGGGGAGTATCTGCGTCATCAGCATGTGACAGTCGTGAGACTTCATCCCACTGAACCTCTTCTTCGTTACGTCCAGATATCTGCTTATCTTCCCAGAGTAGCCGTGGGGAACCTTGACTCCTAGGAGACAACGGAAAAACCTCTCGAGCTCCTCATCGCTTAGAGTGAAGGATGCAGCTTTAAGCACCACCTCATTCTTCTTAGCCCTTTTGCGGGGACCCTGGGTCCCTTCCGTCTGTTCATCGTCATCGTCGGCATCATCACTATCCGGGTACTGAATTTCCTTCTTAATGCCAAGCAATTTTAGGTCGCTTCTTGCTTTTGGCCCATCCTTGGTCCTATCCGGCATGTTCATCAGAGTGCCGAGCAGGCTCTCGGTAACGTTCTTCGTGATGTGCATCATATCGAGGCTATGGGGCGTGTGAAGGACCTTCCAGTAAGGAAGGTCCCAGAAAACGGACCTCGCCTTCCATACTCCATGCAGCGGTGATGGTTGTTCCCTCGGCCGCTTCTTTCCTAGCGCAGGGCACTCTTCCCAATTGTCCAGAAGCTCCTTGATTTCTTCGCCGCTCAACGGTCGACGTGGGGCATTATCGAGCTCGTCTTTGCCATTGAACAGGTCTCCGCGTTTTCTCCACGGGTGATCCTTGCGGAGCCACATTCGAGTCCTTTGGAACACGGTTTTTGAAGACCCAGGATCCCTCGGTAGCTGCAGATGCGGGGTCTTATCCATGCACCTGACACATGCACAGAATCCGTGGTTCACCTGACACGCTACATATCCGTAACCAGGATAGTCCTGTACCGTCGTGAGCAACGCAGCTCTTAGGTCGAAATAATATCCAGTGTAGGCATCCCGCGTACGTGTCGGCATCTCCCACAGCGTCGCTAACTCCTCTTTCAGGAGCCCGAGATACAGATGCATATCGACACCCGGTTGTTTTGGCCCCTGGATAAGGATACTCATGTGTACGTACCGCTGCTTCGTGCACAACCAGGGGGAGGTTGTACGGCCATACAAACACGGGCCAGGTGTTGTGCGTGCTACTCTGGTTGCCAAAGGGATTGAGTCCGTCGGTGTTCATGCTCAGCCTAACGTTCCTTGGATCGAGCCCGAACTCATCTTGGAATTCGATGTCCAGCGCATTCCACTGGCTAGCATCCGCGGGGTGTGTCAGGATCTTGCCCTTCTCCGGATCATCTTTCGGCTTCTCCCTCTTCGCGTGCCATTGCATCAGCTCTGCTTCCTTAGGGTCTACGAAATACCGCTGCAGACGGGAAGTGATAGGAAAGTACCGCACCACTTTTCGGGGAACTTTCTTGTTCCCTCTCTTGTACCATCCCTGGCCGCACACCGTGCATGTGGTTCTATCCTTGTACTCGTTCCGGTAAAGTGCACAGTCGTTGATGCATGCGTGGTACTTCACGTACGGTAGGTCTAGTGGGCAAACTACTTTCCTCGCCTCCTCAATACTTGTTGGCAATGTGTTGTCCTTGGGAAGACGAGCGTGCCAGAATTTCATGTGAGCGTTGAAGCTAGTGTCGATACATTTGTGCTCCGCCTTCATCTCCAGAGCCTTCAGCGTTACACTCAAGCGTGTATCCTCGGGCCGGCACCTAGGATACAATGGAGTCCTCCCGTCTACCTCCATCTGTGCCAGCTTGGCTTTCTCTCTAGCTGCAGCTCTCGTGTTGGCCGTCTGCTTGAGGAGTATTTCTTAAAGATGGGGGTCCCGCAAGGCCGAAGTTAGCGACGTGTCCGTGCTCCCGTCTTCTCCGCCGCCACCACCACCATCTGCTCCGGCATCGTCTCCTTCATGATGATCGTGTTTGCCGGCATCTCCTTCTTCATGATGATCATGTTCGTCGGCATCTCCTTCGTCATGATGACCATGTCTAGGAGACCCTTCATCTTCTTCCCCGCCCCCGGCCTCTTCTTCATCATGGCCACCGCCATCTACCGGCGGCTCCTCATTCACTAAGAAGCCAGGCATGAAACCGCGTGTGAATAGGTGAGGCTCTAGTTGTCCGGAATCAGGGTTGATCCACTTCCGGTGTTTGCACATTCGGCACGGACATCTTATCTTGGTCATGTTGTTCCGAACCATGTCGGCTACCGCGTCAGCCTTGTATCTATCCACCCAGCGTTCGCTCATATGGATGACCATGGTCGCCTGCGTGCGAACATAGACCAAATTAAAGAGAGTATGCTAGAACCATGCACACACACGACGCGCACACATACATGCATGCATGATCGCCGGGAAATTTCGGCATGACCTATCCTAAAAATAGGACGTATGGCTAGTGCAAAAAATTGCCGAAATGGACGTGAATCAACATTTCGGCAAACCTCCATGCACCTGGCGCCGGCAACATGCATTCAAGCACAACACAAGCTCCCTCCACAAGCAAACATGTATTCAAGCACAACACAAAGCGAAGGAACATCGTCTCGCCATCGCACACCGCCCGCGGGACCATCTTCACCTACAAAACATCCATACACACTGCGCCGAGGCCTGTCGGCCACACAAAACATGCATCACACAAGTACCCATGCACACACGCCTCACAAATCTACAAACCAAATCTACACCAACCCCATATGCATAGTGTAGCAAGAGGGGGTGTGGGATGTGTGGAGGAGAAAAGTATGAGTGGTTTACTACCTTTACAAGTAGGAGTAGCTTTCCCTCACAAATACATGAACCAAAGTAGGTCTAGCTATCAACAATGGAGGTGAGTATGAGCAAAATGGAGTGGGAGGGGGGAGGGGGACGAGCTAGTTGGAGGTGGTGGGAAGAAGGGAAAGGGTGACTGCCACCTTTTTTAGATCTGTTTCGCATCGCCACAGAATTTTGACATTCTGTGGCGCATATATCCATATGCGCCACAGAATTCTGGCCTGCATATGTGCTGGGGTCAGGCCCACATGGGCCCACGGGAATTCTATGGCGCATATGGCTATATGCGCCACAGAATTGCTGTGGAGCATTTGCTACATGCGCCACAGAATTAATTTTAGTGGAGCATTTTTCATATATGCGCCACAGAATTAAAATCTACCTATAATCGTTTTCCTAATAGTGTAATGGCCTGATTTCTACTAGCGATGAGTCCTAGTAGGTTATAGATTTCTAGTCCTGCTCAAGTCTCTAGTGCCTGCGTAGATGTATAAAAGCATTCATACATGTGCACCTTGTACCAACGAAATCATTGAGAAAAAAGAAATTAAAACCAAGACAGACACGAGGCATGTCCGTGGCAATCACCAAATCCAGTTTCGAATCAAGTTTCCGGTCTGTTTGTTTCTGTAAGGGATCAGTTTATTCCATGTATAGAGCACTACTACATTCAAATACACCAGTTCATAAAAACAAACACATCTAAAAGATGAAGATTGAAGACTAAAGTTTTCGCTTGGTATCTCCATCATGGTGTGATTTTGACGAAAGTTAATCTAGTTAGGCGCAACTGGCAAGAAAGTACAAAATGTTATTTCTGCCATCACGAAGAAACTATCAAACATTTGTTCTTTGAATGCCAGTTTACGCGTTCTATATGGTCAGCCATCCAAGTAACCTCAAACTTGTATCCACCACGCTCAGTAGCCAATATTTTTGAAAACTGATTGCATAGTATAGATAACATGAATAGGATACATATAAGCGTGGGAGCGATTGCATTAATATGGTCGATGTGGCTATGTAGAAACAATAAGATTTTTTATGCTAAAATGTCTTCACTCATGCAGGTAATTTATCATTATTGTCAGTTACTCCGGGAGTGGTCTACCCTACAAAAACCGGAACACTGTGCCCTTTATATGGAGCTGTGTTCGCGCTTGGAGCAAGTGGCGAAACCAACATGGGTAGCAGCATAATCTGCGTATTGAACCTCCTCCTACATCATAGGCGTCTCATATAGTTTCGTGTATACTAGGATTTGTCTATGAGATTGTTCTCCTCTACCCCTAGTTTCGTGTATACTAGGATTTGTCTATGAGATTGTTCTCCTCTACCCCTATTCTTTTATTATTCTTTTATTTCGGCTGTGTATCTCAGTTATGCAGAGACTGGGTGTTGCTCTCTTTGATTGTAACATCTTGATGTAGACATTAGAGTCTAATAAAAAGCGCCCTTTATTGAAAAAAAGCTGCTCACATACAACAGCTGGAGAAAATTGAAGTTCTAGCTAAAATCGATCAAAGCCAAGCTTTGCGCTGCAATTTCCGTACGTGTATATATTATGCTTGCAAAGCGGCAACAATATAAAGGCTAGAACCAGCACAGGAGGGATTGCCGCTACTCCAAACTTGAAGTTTCGAGCCAATACCCTCTACAAGGGCAGAAGTTACTCCGAATTGTCAAAGTTCAGAGTTTTAGCCATGCAATTTATTTTATTTTTTTGAAATGTAGCCATTCAATTGTTCCCAAATATCAACCGTACCACAATTAGGTTTTAGAGTACAAAACATAGCACCAGTAGAAATAGCAGGGACCATCATTCCCTTTAAAAGGCTAGGACCAGTACAAAGTAGAAACTAACACTGATCACTCGGAATGATATGAACCATCATAGTTAGCTTGTTCTGGTTATTATTCTTCAGCTCAAACAAACAGGTATCTCCGACCTGCAGATGGTTGTCACGAACAAATTTGCGCCAGCCACCATCGAGGACACGCCTCCTACGAGTCCTATGACTCCAAATACGCAGCTTGGTGTGCCATATCTTCCCCTTATGCTGGAGCAAAATTGGTTCTTCTCTCTTTGGAAGATACGTGTCAGCATATTGTGCACCAAATTCCTAGTATTTACAGGTATAAGCAAGTTACAATGACATGTCGACCAATCATGTTAATAACATAAAACAACCTTGCCATATAGTTATTTGGTTTGAGAAAATATGTGTTTCTTTGATACAGTTGCAAAGCTAAATTCAAGTAAAATAGCATGCAAATAGTACGGTTAAGTTGGAGACATTATGTCATAATAATTGAGAATATGAATTGAGCTTACCAGGACACAGTGCCCATTGACACCAACACTGGAATTTTTCATGATTGCCACATATAGGGGTGCTTCCGATTGGATGGTTTGCATTTTATCTTCAACTATGATCTGTTGCAATGGAGATAGACAGCTATTTTGTGGTAGTATGTATGGCGGCACAAAAGGACCTGCATGCATGTCTCTTTCTGCGCGAAGTAGATGAACCCTAAACCTGAACCTTCTCCCACCCTTTGCCGGTACAAAGATGCAGATATCTCCTTCCTCCACGCGATTGTCATAGACAAAATCAAACCACTGCCCCCTAATCCTGTGCATACTTGCATCGTTCGCCTTGTAGAACCTGGGGTGCCACTTCTTGTTCACACCCGGGCTCCGAAGTGTGACAGAGGCGCTTTCATGGGGAAAATGTACAACACCGTATTCCTTAGAGATGATCTGATTACAAATGGGACAGGATGTGAATATGTGATGACGTGAACAAACAAATAAGAACATAAAACTCAGTCAAATATTGTTTCAGTAGTCAAGAAAGAAAATCCATTTACTTAAGTGTTATACGAATGGGCCATCAGACATTCAAATCAGAAATACCCCACCTTTCTAGGGACGATTGCGGTGTGCTGAAAAACTCAGGAAATTTACCAGAGAAGGATACGGTGGTTGGACATTGTACTTCCTCATGATAGCCACGAACACGCGAGTTCTGGGTTGAATGTCCCGGAGAAGCATAACTACTTTCTCCTTTTGTGTATCAGATAAATAACACCTATTTGACAACACATAATCATGCTCGCGAGGGGTTCGAACATCATCCGACTCAAACAAATCAGAATCTGAAGGGCATTCTTCTCCTAAAGAAAATTCAAGTAAGAAACAGTAAGTAATTAAAGTTTCACGCAGATGTGCATGTAACTTAACCAAATAGAAAATGTACCTGATTCCTCAGATGAAGAGGATATAGCAGCTATCTTTGTAGAATTTCTACTATAACTTGAGCGCCCACTTTGGCATCCATCTGATCTTCCACTTGCTGACAATTCATTTCAATGAAATAGATTTTCAAATAATATAAATAAGACAAAAATATGAATTGGACCGGAAGCACTTCGGTGATATTAACATACCGTCAGACTGTTCCTCCTTAACACGAATAATTGAGGTCACCTCTGTGCTTGGCAAACCATTATTTGAGCCAAAAACAGGACTTCCGTCTGAGGGATGACCAGTACTCTCTTTGCGAAGCACATGGATCATCATTGTGAATGTTGTTCCGTTGCCATTCGCCATCGGCTGGAAGAGGCAGAGATCTCCCTCCAGCAAATGATTGTCACGGACAAAGTGACAGCCATACAGATTGCACCGACCCCCGTCTGGTCTGACAAGTAATTTGCAGTGCCACGTCTTGCTCTGCCTGGCCAGCTGGAGTGTAATAGTTTGACTTTTGTGTGGAAAGTAAGCGATTGTGTAATCCTTTGGAATTACCTATTTACAAAATTTACAGCAGGTGGCACTGTTGTTAGTTTTAATCAAACAAGATTTCTGTGAAAGAGGAATTCACTCATATGATGACTGCAAAGCAAGGAGAAGTATTGCGGACTGCAAGAATTCACTAAGAACACACTATCTATTAGTATGCAATTTATGATTATGTTTCTTTCGATGCAATTGTTCCAAAAGTATCTTTTGAAGCTTTATAAGAAACAGAACCGATACTCACTTCCTAAACAGTATTGAAATGACAAATATATACATATATGAATGCGAGCAATGAGTAGTTCATATAGATTTCAAATGATTAAAAGAAAATACCAAGTCAGGATATGGTTTCACATTGGGCTTCTTCATCACAGCTACAAGCAGAGGCATTTCTGGTTGAATTTCCTGGACAAGTGCAACTATGTTTGCCTCCTGCTCTTCTGTTACATCGCATTGCCCTGATAAGACATAAAGAGGCTCTGAGAGTGTGTGATCATCCGAATCAGAAGACTCATGCTCAGAAGGACTGTCTTCTCCTGTATACATAAAGAGTTTTCAAGAGTAAGTGCAGCTGCAGATAAAACATCACCTTAATTAGAACACGACGCAAAGCACAAGTCAGTCGACAAGCTAACCTGACAAATCTTCAGATTGAGAGGATGTCGCGTCTGTCCTTGTCCGTTTTGTACAATGGCCTGAACTTTCAGAGTTCCTTGACATGTCTGTCGAATTTGTGACTGGTTCTTGATCACTAGTAGTGCTCCCTATGCCAGCACAGGTCACCCTTTTCTCACAACCACCAGAATCAAACACCGCAACCTTGAAGCGAGATCTTCCACGGTATCGGAACATCAATGAGTCTTTCTCCACTATGTTATTGGCATCAACAAACACATCCCATCCAGATTGGAGGATTGGTCTGTTCTTGTGCTTGGTAACTCCGACATCGTACACAATACGATTGGGGCCTTCTAGTCTGATGGTTCCTAGCATTTTCCCAACGAAATGGTTCACAAACCTCTCTGGTATGACCTGCAGCAACATATGTAAAATTTTGTAAGGAGTATATATTAGTTAAAAAGAAATGCATTTCCCTGAAATTGGTAGCAATGGTGACAGTTGATAGAGGCTTTGTTTCTACCAGTGCCGTATTACTTGCAAAATATCCTACCAGGCTTTGTGTAGAATTTTTGTCCATCCGCCTGACGAAACGCGTGGCCTTCCCATGTAGATGGTTCCGGTACCTCCTGCAGCTCTCGCAGGAATTCCTCATCTCGCAGCTTCAGTATCATCTACACAGATTTTAACAAATTAGCTATCTCAAACCAATCAACAAAAAAGAGTTTACTCCGAGACTACTCACTACTTATTACGAATGCACATGAAGAAAAGGGACATGGATAATGACTGATTCCCGGACAAAGGGAGCAGTTCTTACTACTAACCTGCAGGTTTGGCGGAATACAAAGGGAGCAGATCAGCTACCTCCCAGATCCTTCAAGCTTCAATCACCATGCCTTGGAGAGTTGGAGCTGGAAGTAAGAAAGAAATATTAAGAATGCGTAGGAAGAAGGAGAAGGCGGCGGAGGAGAATAGGAAAGGGGATCCACCTGCCTGGAGTGGCCGCCGGTGCTAGACGTTTGGTATTCCTGTAGAGACCCAGAACAAATTAAGGCAAGAATCAGAGGGGCGTAGCACACGTTACGATGCCCTGACTTGTCATCTCATCCTCTGCTGCTTCGACGGGACACTCTGTCATGCCTTAGCTGTCTTTTTAAGTAGAGTAATTTTTTGACTAACATATATACTTCTTCCGTTTTTATAATATAATATGTTTTATCTTCTGTGAAACGAATGTATCTACTCTCTTCTTCCACAAATAACTGATTCAAGTTTGTCTAAATTCGAATGTTATTTCTAGACGGACGGACTAAATATCTTTTAGTGAGGACGAACTCATGCTATGTGTCTAACGTCTAGGCTTGAGGGCCCCCAAGCCTGCCTCGACGACCCGCAGGGCGCCGCCGCCAAGGAGCTTGCAACCACCGCCGGTGCTTCCTACGCATCTGCCCACCTCTCTAGTGCGGAGTGGGTAGGCTTGGCTCGAAGTTTTGGGCTCTAGCGGGTGAGATTCGAAAGGGGAGGAAGATGAGGTACCTGTTGTGGACGCGGGTGAGTAGGGGGCACGCCGCCGATTTCGGTTGCCCGTGTGATGGAGTTCACTCTAGGCGAGCTCCTAGACTCGTCCTGGACGACGGTGAGCAGATACAAGGGTGGGAAATGGAGGAGAAAAGCCTCCTTTGCTCCCGGTGGAGGTGAAACTAGGTTTGTTGTTCCTCTTCCGCCTCCGCCTCGATGACAACCAGCCAGATCTGCTTCGTCGATTTTTGTCGTGGTGGTGTCACGGCAGATGCCATGGATAGGCTAAAGGTGGGGCCAATGTGCACTAGAGGAATCCAGGGAGGGATAGTATGGTGATTCCACACATAGATGCTTCGTATTCTCAAAGTTCACTGTGTTTATAGATGCTCCTTGAGCTGTATTGGGGAGAGGAGGAAGAAGAAGCTCTCTTACTCTCACCACTACTTTCACCCAAAGAACAAACTCCTCAATCGCCAACCCCCTTTACAGAGGCCCTAGCGCTCCTTATATTGAGGAGGCTAGGCTCCCAGTTAGGGCATATGTGGAGGCATATTCCAGGGAATATGCCTCTTCCAAAATAGCAAAACGACCGGGTCTCATTTTGCCGTCGTAAGCCATGCAGAGGCTACGTAAGCCTCTGCGGCGCCGGCGTTAGCCGACATAGGCTGCGTCACCTTTGTCGGCCACGCCTCGCTGGTTCCTCCCTCTGTTCGCTTCGCTCACGCTCCAGTGCACAGAGGTCACCTTTTGACCAACGAGATACCTTCCTTCTCTTGCAAGCCTGGTATAACCTGGCCCCGTGGGTACCTGCATACAAGTTACAAATAGCCTGTCGGCATATGACATACGTCGGCCGGGACTCAGTTAGGTGAACCTCCTCCGGTCCGGGTTACTCCGTGAGTCGTCTTGCCTTGAGGTGACCCGGCCAGCTTTCGCTTTGACCCTGCGGTACCTCGGCTAATTAGGCCTTTATACCCCGGCGTGACCCTACCCGGGGGTATCCCTCCAACAATGTCGGAGGACCTCCCTAAGCTCCTTTGGAGGGCGACGGTGGACGCCATCGATAGATTTGCAATGTTGCTTGTGCTGCAGTTAGGGTCAATCATAGTCCCTCTCCCTCTTTCGCCACCAGGGTTGTCGTCGTCATGCGTCGCCAGAGGAAGGGATTCGAGGAGTGGGGTGCAAGGGAGCATACAAAGTGATGGGCCACATGAAGCCCGTGGTGTTGGGGTGGCCTAGGCCCAACAGGGGACCGCTTCGGGGGTGCACTGTGTTGCGCTTGTCTCTAGAGGCCCACCAAATCCCAATAGTGGAGTTGGGCCACGACCCATGCCTTTAGTGGACAAGTTCACGCCTCCACTACTTAAGTGGTACTAGCACCCCACTAGAACCCTAGATCCATCACTCACTTTGCCTGCATCGCTCTGTGACCTCTGTCGCGCTAGACGTCTTCCCCTTCTAGACCTAACCCCTCCCTCTCGCTCCCCAGATCCAACGCCTCCTTCCGCTTCCACTAAAGTCATGGATCGTGGCTACCGCGACAGCCACAACAACCGTAACCCTAACAAGCATCCTTTCGAAGAGGTTGGTCAGAGTGACCATCATCGGGTGGACAAGCTCTCCGAGGCGAAGTTGCGCTAGATCTTGGAGGACCGGCATGGCCGTCAGCGTGACTGGTTGCCGTCGTGACAAATCGAAGTGCCACGTCGTGAGAGAGATGCGGTGCGCTACCCCTCAGGCCCATCTAACTTCCATGGTGCAGACGGTCGAGGATCACGTCCTCTGTGCAAGCATGCTGTTGTGAAGAAATACAAGAAGCAACAGCCAGCCCAAGCGCTTGCCTTCGCTGCTCCGATGTCGTCGACGGGTGGTTCGTCGCACATGGAGGTGGTGGAAGCAGAGCCTGTCAGATATAATCCCAAGATTGTGTGTTTCAACTGTGCCAAACCTGGCTAATTCTAATCTAGTTGCACAACCGCTACCTACTGCACAGTGTGCGATGTGGACGGACATACTACGGGTATGTGCCCAGCTGCAAATTGATAGCCCCAATTGATTCACTGTGGGGTGGGTTTCTTTGCGATGGAGAGTATGGCCCCTTTGGTCAATGAGAAAAAGGAAAACCTTGCTTATGTCAATGTTGATGATCCAAAATCCAATGAAGGAGTGATTGAAGACAACTTGAAGAAGCTAGTGTGCAAAAATTGGGACTGGTAGGTGGAAAGGTTCAGTGAGACGGACTTTTCACTGATCTTCCCAAACCCTGGCAGTCTTCGCCTCTGTAGAAACACGATGGACCTCACCTTGCCTAACAGCAAGACCAAGGTGACCGTGCTAGATGAACTAGCTCCTACGTCGGGAATCTAGGCTCCTTGTCTGAAGTTTGGGTGAGAGTCAAGGGTTTGCTGCCCATTATTCTTGCCAAGGACAGGATCTTTGCAGCCATGACTCCTGTGGGCAAACCAATTCATGTTGATGCCCTTTTCAAAGATCCCAAGGCTGTGCTGATGAAGCTTCTCTCTCTGACCCCTGATAAGTTGGCCATTTCCTTCCCTCTGTATGTTAACGGGGAAGGTTTCAAGATTGAGGTGATTCCTAAGAAGCATGCTAAAGGTGCTAGTGTAGCTCCCCCACCTCATCCCCCTAGCCAAGATGATCAAGACAGACAAGAAGATGACAACGACATGGATGAACGAACCACCTCTAACTCCCATTGGAAACATAGGAAAGGAAAGGTTGTGGATAAGTATGGGGACGAACCTGTCAATAGTGGATAGGGCCAATCTTATGGACCGGTG